>JAKSZU010000011.1:29386140-35038640 GCA_026018925.1 Tupaia tana | reverse complement strand
GCCTGTGAGTTGTGGCCTCCAACCACCTCCTATTCTCCCAAGATAGCATAGTTGGTTTCTCTTTTGACCATTTTGTAATCCATTCCCTCATGCAGGTGAGACCTGGCATTTCCATGCTGATCCCACCCCTTGAAAGCAGACCAGCAGGGTCAGGATCAGACAATGTCTTTGATGCTACAACAGAAGAAGGAAACTTGGGAATCTTCTCATTTGAACTCCTTGCATTGAGTTCATTTCCATAACAAAGATCATGGGGAACAGGCTGTGGGCTTAGACAAAGTCATAGACTATCAGGTAAATTAGAAATGTGTTTTGAGCTTTTTTAGCAGTAGTCATGGATAATGCTTTTCCCTAGTGTCCACCCTTCCCTGTACCCTGCAGAGAAGCGAAAGGAAATATTCTAGGAATGCGTTGTCCAAGATTCCACCACTTTTAGAAAGAGACCATACTGTCTTCATGGTGACTGAGAGGTTCATCCTGGTCAGTCTGAAGTTTTTACTATTTCTCCCTGGCATTAGGTTCCTCTGGGGGTGTGACAGGCTCGGACTAAGGTGAAGGAGGCAAGAACGGAATCTGTACTCACATGGCCTCTAAAGGTGAGTGACTCTTTACATTTGAGCCCTCATCTTCAGCCAGCCCTGGAGTTGGATCTCACATAGTGTACACTGTGGTGTCCCCCGCCCCCAGACACCCTCCATGCCTGTTCTAGCTGCTGAGACTATCAGCTGATGACAGTTCACAGCTACATCCCTCACTGGGTATTATTCTGGCCACAGGGAACTGCCCTGCCCAAAATTACACCCCTTCCAGGGGACAGCCAACAACTGGCTGAAGCTGGATGCAAATACCCAGTCTCACTCTAGAAGGACTCTAAAGAGCTATCCAGGCTCAGAGCTCCAGAGCCTCCGTTCCCACCACCCATCAGGAAGCTCAATATCAGTAGGCCTCTTTGGGATTGGGAGGTACCGAAGTACACGCTTTGGGACAGTGTTCTAATCTATTCACTGGGAAACACACAAGCTTTAAGTGGGACCTAGAGCAGGAAAGGGCTGCATAGCAGGTTCAGGCTGTGGTACAGGCAGCCCTGCCTTAGGCTGTGTGCCCCAGCAAGGCTTCACATGCCCATCTGCCTGCTGCTGATAATTCAAGCTGCTGATGACTCTGGAGATTTATCCCTCGCTGGAAATTGCTTTACCCAAGGCACGTCTTATCCTAAGAGATGGCCTTGGCCAATGACTAGCTGATAAGATAAGAGGCTCTTATCTTAGGATAACTCTGTTGGGTCCTCTCAGTCCCAGAGCTCTCTGTAGGATTAGCCAAGGTTTCTATGGTATTGTGGGACAGCTTCTCCTTCCTTCTCCCTGGTCCTGCTTTCCTTGCCCCCTCATAGGTCTGTCTTTTGAGACCATTCTTACTTAAGTTCTGCTTGCACTTTTCCATCTCAGGGTTTGTTTCCAGGGAACCCAACCTCAGACATGGCCCAAGTTACAAGCCAAGATAGCGAGAAACCCAAATGATACTGACTCAGTTCCATGGCTCAAGAGCCCCCAGCAGTTACACAGTCATACGCCAACCAAGAGTTGAGCTTTAGATTGACTTTCAGGTTGGTTGTTTCCAACCTGTCTTCCTTTCAGGGTTCAAGGAAATTTCCCAAGAAAAGGAGAATACAGCCTATACCACATTTCACTGTCCGTTCATGTGCTTTCTTTCCTTACTTGAAACCTTATGACTGAGAAAACTTGTAAATAATAACAATGAATAGCAAGACAAAGACAAATCCTGGGATCTCTTTGAAGGAACATGACCAAGTTTGTCCTTCCAAAGGGAAGGGGAAGGGCTATTGTTATTTACGAACAGGGGATTTCGTGTAATACAAGAGTATCCTTAGTAAACAACAAAGAAAAATGTAGGAAACAGACTGATTGATTGACAGACAACTCCATTTTTAATATGGACATTTTTAATAAATTCTGCAATGCAGAATTATCAATCTTATCTCACCTGAATTTTTACCCTTCACAAGGAGATGGCCTTGATTTCAGAGGCCAGAATAAGTAGCTTATTTATAAAAAAAGGTTCACTGAAACGTCCAAGTCGAGCAGCCCTGAGTCAGTCCCCAAGGGCCTAGTTTAATCAACTTTTCATGGTAAGAAACTATTTCTGACTAGTTATACATAGGAGATCAACCTCAACATAGAGCCTTCCTGGATTGAAATACAAGCAAAATGTAAATGCCAATCCACTTGGATACAGTAAGGTTGTTCTTAGAAACTAAAATTGGGCTGACTTCTTGGTCTGATGGCTGACCATGTGGATCGAATTCCAGCCCTGGCAGTTTGGAAAAACATACCGGGCCCACGTGCGTGTGTACCAAAATCCCAACAGGAAAAATCTTGCCAGGGTGGAGAAATGGAAGAGAAGGGATTGTAACATAACCATTCTCCATTGGAAGGATGCTTTCTCCCTCTCCCTTTTCCTCTCTCTCTCTAGTCTAATGTGTGTTTTTTTTTTAATTTTTACTCAGTATGTTTAAAGACATTTCTTATTTTCATATTAATAACAAAATTCAAGTTATAATATTTTTTTTCTCTTTTTTTTTTTTTTTGGAGAGGTTTTTCGCTATAGGGCGCGTGCGCTTGCCAGACAGACAGAGAGAGACATAGAGACAGAAAGCGAGAAATCACCCCCCAGGGGGGATGGTCACGCCGCAATCCCTTCTCCTCCATTCTCCTCTCGGGATCTTGGGCACGCACGCACACACGCCCGGCGTGAGTTGTAAGCCACCGGGTCCGAGACGCGAACCGCGGTCGACTACGTGGGAGTCCAGCGACATAGCCATTAAGCTAACTGCTGGTTCCCAAGTTATAATTTTTTAAAGAGTCACAAGTAAAAGCCAAAAGCGAGGGGCCAACAGGTGGCATCGTGGTTAAGGCACTGGGCTCCCATGTGGCTGACCATGGTTCAAGTCCTGGACCTAGAGGCTTGAAATTCACACCAGGTATGTGTGCCTGTCTGCCCAAAATTCTAAGAAAATGGAGAAGGGATTGCGGCATGGCCATGCCCCCCCCCCCCCCCCGGGAGTGATTTCTCACTTTCTCTCTCTCTGTCTCTTCAGCAAGCATGTGTGCCCTATAGCAAAAATCTCTATTTAAAAATATAAAAGAAAAAAGAAAAGCCAAAAGGGAGTTCTGTGTTTAATCTTTGTTGAAAATGAACATATTGAAGACAGGACAATGTCTTTTCTTTACTAAGCCAAGTGAGATTTCCCTCTTCTTAAGAAGGCAGGATGGGAGGCAAGAACAGCAGATAGATAGCTGCATATTTGTCCTATAACAAGTTTTTAAAAATCATTTTCTGTTATCTGAAGATATCTCCAGCCTTATTTTTTATTTCTTAGAACTTAATAAGCAAGAAGAGTCATTTGTTGTCTGTAGTCTGATGGTTTCAATATCAAAAGTCTTTATAGATCTTCCATTGTCTATTTTTGTTGGTTCGTACTCATGGAGTCCAGTTTCCTTATCTGCCTGGTTATGATTGACCATAGTCCAGTATTTTTTTTAATTATTTCTAAGAATAAGATCAGGCCTCATGTAAAAATATCTATGCCCAGAGAAGATCTGCTTCTGGAATGTGTTGGAGCAGTATCAGTCTGGGACCACCATAAGCCACGTCCAAGACCTGACATTTCCTGGGTAACTACTGGGTCATTGGAAAAGTCATGACATGTTTTTCTATGTTTTTCAATGCAAAAATGCATCAGAACTTTTCTGATGACCCAAAAGAACCTGGGTTGTAATTCTACACGAAGTTCTATTTCTAGTTTGCCCTCACTCCAAGGATATATCCCTGCTTGTGGAGAGGAACTCATCTTCTTGGACTCATTTCTGTCCTCTTCCAGATAGATTGCAGCCCATTGAAAAAAGTTCCCCAGCCAAGTTCAGAAAATACTCTCAGGGCAAATGTAGCCTCTGTGCTCATTTACCGCTCTGATTCCTAGTCTCACTTCCCTGTTCAACTAGTCATTTCATCTTGTCTTCTCAGCAATCTAATACTATTTAAGATTTCAGAAAATATTATTTGCCACTTGTATAGTTGTTCCCAGTGGGAAAGTTGGTCGAAATAATTTGCCCTAGGGTTGCAAACAAGTCTCATCCTATAAGTTTCTCAAGAAGTAACTGACTCAGAACAGATTTGGAATGCTACTAATAAATTTTAGGAAACACCTGAGGTTTGGCATGTGCGTCTTAAACAAAATCAATATGTCAATAAACACATCTTTAATTGTGCTAGTAGGTTCACAACTCACAGAAGTGCTGGTTAGGTTCCTCAAAGTAAAGAAGGTGTTGGGGGCAAGAAGGGAAGCGTGTAAGAGTCACCCGTGGCATCAGGCTCACTGGCTCTATCACTGAAAGTTGTGCAACATTGGCTGATAAGGCCCACTCATGGCTGGTGTTTTGAGGTGAGGTCATGTAAGAGAAATGACCTCTGCAGGCCCAGAAGGAGCCTAAAAAACAATGAGTGAGGTAGATAAAGCCAGCTTATCAATGAGTTTGATAAGGGAACTTATAGATAGAAGCACGGTCTTAGGCAGCTGCCAGATGAGTAGCTCTGTAGCACCCTACCACCTGAAAGCATGTGTTGATATAGACATTAAGGGAGGATGGCAATGGAGAGTAATGCAGGGAGACATCTGAGGAAGGTACAGAGGATTCTGTGTGTCAGTGGGTACACTTTCCTACGGATAAGGATAGTGGGCGTGTTTACTGTAACGACTTAGGCTACATCCAGCCTTGGGAGTACAGGCAAGGAACTTGGGGATACACAGAGACATGATTCTTGGTTAAGATGGTAAATTAGCTTCAAGATAGAGTCACTATGGTTTTCCCCACAGCTCACTTTCTCATCTGGAAAGTTAGAATAATCAAAAAATAATAATGCCTGTCTCACAGGTTGTTACGTAAATTAAATGAAATTAACTCTTGCATGCAGTCTTGAGCACAATGTTAGGCACTTGTTAAATATTTGATAAACATCATTAACCTAAGGCACTGATGTCCTCAGACACACTCTCAACAGATCATCCCCTAGACCATCCCCTGTTCCCTGCACATGTTCACAGATCTACTTGATTAGTTGAGAACCACCACCTTCATTAATGACGATTTGAATAAATCAGTCCATTCCAGTGGTCTGGTTGCTAAAGACATTATTCTTAAGGCCCGAAAGGCAGGCCTCCTCTCTTAACTCATTCTGTGACCTACAAATTGAAAAGAGGACAATAATTCAGATCTGGAAAGGGCCTAGAGATCCCCCCTGATAAAAGATACCCCTGCAGCCACGTGGCAAGTTGTGTTGTTGTGATAAAGCAGAAGGCTGTTTGAAAATAATCAAAAATTCTCTCAGGAAGCCCAATTACATTTTTACATCAAGAATCAAAATGCTGGTGCTGTAGACTTGAGCCTATCATTCACAAACCTTTTATCCTGTAATTAAGCCAGATCTGCTGCTGGGCTAATTCTTCCCTGAATGACACCACCCTTTGAGCCAGCCCGTATGTCAGTAGAAGACTTCACTCTGATGATCTATTACACCAATACATCACCGCGGCGAACTGCCTCCTTAATGATTTATCCATAACACATCATCAGAGTGAGGTACACTCATAATATATTGCTCAATAAGTCTGCGGTGGCCAAGAGAGAAAGCCACGAACAGCGGCCGAGTCCGTGCCCTTACATGGCTGGTGTCAGGGCACAGGCTCTCCCTTCCTAAACAAATGTTTATATAGGTGGGAGGGCTCTCCTATCGATAGGCTTTTAAAACATGGAGAACCATGACCTTAGGAAAGGCCTATAAATCCAGAGTAGAAAGGCTCCTCATTGTGTAGTGAGTGGGGTTTACCCTGCTGAGGCTGTCATTTCTAAGCATTTCTGTTAAGCTCTTAGCAGAAGGCCAGGACTGCACAAACCCAGGGGGCACCATTCACACTGCAGTCTGTACAAATGGCACCCCCTGGAATTGTGCACCCTGCAGCCCGACTCACCCCCACATAGCACCCATAGCAGGGCCCATGGTTAGAAACAGACTCTGACATCAAACTGCCTCTTGTACATGAAGGTTCTGAGAACAGCAGTCCTATTTCACAGGGACGCTGTGAGACAGAATATGACATACACAGAGCACTCGGAAAATGTTGGCCACTATTGAGAGCTACCTTAACAATTCTGAGAGCCAGGAGGCCTTTGGATCCAGGCCTGGAGTAGCAGGCAGCCCTACCGTTTGTACTTATCATTCTGTGGGACTCTGTCTAATTTTTATGTATTTATACACTGCTTCATTCAAAAGAAAAAGGAGGGAGAATGGATCAAATGATGTTTACAGAAATATATATAAGTAGGATGGGGACCAGTAGGTGGCATGGTGGGTGGAGCGCTGGACACTCCCACATGACCGACCATGGTTCGAGTCCCGGACCTGGTGGCTTGTTTTCTCACTTTCCCTTTCTCTCTGTGTCTCTCTCTGGTCAAATTAAATAAATTAATGAATAAATTAAAAAATTAAATTAAAGGGAACCAGCAGTTAGCGTAATGGCTATGTCACTGGACTACCACATAGTCGACCGCGGTTCGCATCCCGGACCCGGTGGCTTAAAACTCACGCCGGGCACATGTGCGTGCGTGCCCAAGATCCCGAGAGGAGAATGGAGGAGAAGGGATTACGGCGTGGCCATCCCCCCTGAGGGGTGATTTCTCACTTTCTGTCTCTATGTCTCTCTCTGTCTGTCTGGCGAGCACACGCGCTCTATAGCGAAAAAGAAAAAAAAAAAAACCTCTCAAAAAAAAAAAAAGAAAAAATATTAAATTAAACAGGGGACAAGCAGGTAGCATGGTGGTTAAGGCGCTGGGCACTCCCACATGGACAACCACAGTTCGAGTCCTGGACCTGGTGGCTTGCTTTCTCACTTTCCCTCTCTCTCTCTCTCTCTCTCTCTCTCTCTGTGTGTGTGTGTGTGTGTGTGTGTGTGTGTCTGTCTGTCTGTCTATGGTCAAATTAAAATAAAATGAATGAATAAATAAAATAAAATAATTCTTTTTAAAAAATGAAATAAAAATTTAAAAAAATAATCATTAAAAACTTAAAAAAAGAAATATATACAAGTAGGATGAAAATTAATAAACATAAATTGATGGTAACATTCAAGCAAAAGGGAAGAAATATTAAACAAGTTTAAGCAAACGTAAGGCACAAAACAACTTCAAGAATTGGCAAAGGTGGGAGCAATAAGCACACTCGTGCACTCAGGTGGGAGTGTGGGTCAGTACAGCTATCCTGGAAAGCAATCTGGCCTCCCTCAGAACGCTCGAGAATGACTGCCAGGAGTGGTGGCACCCGCCCCATGGCAAAAACCTATGGAGGCTGGAGGACTGCAGCATCTAGAAGGACACACCCTACAATCCAGTAATCCCATTCTGAAGAGTATTCCCTGGCTCAGAGGAATTCTTTCTTGCACAGGTGCACAAAGAAGTGGTATAATGTTCCCTTTGTGCGGGAGACAGCAAAACTCTGGAAACAACTTGAATGACCACCAATAGGAAAACAAATGTATTAGGTTGTCAGAAAAGCCGTGATGTATTCTTTCTATTTTTTTTCTTCGCTAAAATGCATCATGGCTTTTCGAACAACCCAATGTAACAACAGTCAACACATACATAGCACACTCCATGTACCAAGAACAATCGAAATGCTTTCTATCTATTAAATCATTTAATCTTCACATGAACTCTGTGAAGCTGCTCTGTGAGGGGCCCATCTCTATTGCCAGCATCTGGGGCATGCCCAGAGAGAACAGGTCTTTGCGAAGTGAAAGGGAAGCAGGCAGCTCTTAGGTGCTGGTGCCCGGGGGTGAGAGGTAACCTTTACCCCCAGGCAGGACTCTCCTTCAAAGTCCTGTTCCCAGTTCTGGGACCAGGGCTACAGACGCACCATCAAGGCATTCCACTGGCTCAGAAAAAGGAGGCCATTGCTGCCAACAACCCCGGGGGCAGAAGCCATCCGCCCTTTGTCCAGCCCTACTGCACACTCTCACTTCTTGGCCCCGAGTCCTTCCAGCTGTCTATTTACACCTTTGGTTTTTATCCTCATCTTACAAGCAGGGAGTCAAGAGATAATTAATAGAACAGGAAATGGAAATATAAATATTGGATCATCAGGGGGCTGGCATGTGGCATGGTGGTTAAGGGCACTGGACTCCTATATGGCCGACAGCGGTTTGAGTCTCGGTCTTAGCAGCTTGCTTTCTCACTTTCCCTCTCTTTCTCTCTCTCACACTCTGTCCCTCTCTGGTCAAATTAAAATGGGTGAATAAATAAAGTTGAATAAAACAATTCTTAAAAAAAAAAAAAAAAAAAAAAAAAAAAAAAAAAAAAGACATATCGGGTCACCAGAAAAGTTAACAACGTGTTTTTCTGTTTTCCTACGCAAAAGTGTATCATGATTTTTCTGACAGCCCAAATATATTATACAGAGCTCCCAAGGGAACTTAGGCTACTGGAGCAGCTGCCTGGGTTTGAGCAGCTTCAAACAACAGAAGTTTATCCTCTCACAGTTCTGGAGACCAGCAAGTCCAAATCAAGATGTTGGCAGGGCCAAGCTCCTTCTGAAGGCTCCAGGAAAGGGTCCTTCCTTGCCTCTTCCAGCTTCTGGTGGCAGCCAGCCAGCCTTGGCGTTCCTTGGCTTGCAGCTGCCTCACTCGTCTCTGAGTCTGCCTTTACTGGGCTCTTCCCTCTGTGTGTGTGTCTGTTCTCAGATGCCACCACTTATCAGGACACCACTCATTGGATTTAGGATCCACCATAACCCAGTACAACCTCATCTTAACTTCATTACATCTGCAAAGACCCTGTTTCCAAACAGGACCACATTCACAGGCTCAGTAGTTAGGACTTCAACTACCTTTGGGGGGGGACTCAGTTCAAACCCAAACAAAAACTCAATTAGTGTTACTACACAGAGGAATTAAAATGGAAAGACAGCATACTGGAGGGAAGAATCTACGTTAGTTAAATCTTCCTGCATCGTAGCAGAAAGCCAAGAGACAATGACTGCAGTTGGAAGAGCAAGAAATGGTGGTAGGCAGTGTTTATTTGGAGACATGAAGGTACCACCAGAAATGCTAAATGCAGAAATGCTTCAAAGCAGTTGGTTCCACCCCAAATAGGGTCAGGGTAGGAGGCATGGAGAGTCCGTTCAGAGGAATGTAGGAGAAATCTGAAGGTGGACTAAGTATAAGGTAATGACTTAATTTGATAATGACATTGTGTTGATGTAAGAAAACATCTTTCTGGGCCAGTAGGTGGCATGGTTGGATCCCAAACAGCTGACCGTGCAGTTTGAGTCCCAGACCCAGGAGCTTGAAAAATATGCAGGTGTGTGTGCATGTGTGTGCATGTGTGTGCGTGCATGACCAAAATCCTGAGAGGAAAATGGAGGATTGTGGTGTGGCCATCCTCCCTGGGAGTTGCTTTCCCACTTTCCCTCTCTGTTGCTCTCCGAGAAGAACAGCACCCCATAGCGAAATTTTCAAAACTAAAAAAGAGGGGTTGGCAGGTGGCATGGTGGTTGGGGCACTGGACTCCCACATGGTTGACCACGGTTCAAGTTCTGGACCTGGCAACTTGCTTTCTCACTTTGTTTCTCTTTCTTGTCAAATAAATAAAATAATAATAATGAATGAGATAAAATTTAAAATATATATATATTTTAAAATTTGACTGTATTTATTTATTTTTCATTTGAGGACTTGAACTGCAGTTGACCACGTGGGAGTCCAGCACACTTAACCACCATGCCACCTGCTGGCCCCCCAAAATAATTCTTTTTTTTTAATTTTTTTTAAAAAGAAGAGAAAGGAAAGGTCTTATCTTTCAGAGACATGGGCTGAAGCCTTGGATGAGAGAGTTCATGTCTAGACTTTAAAATACTTCAGAATAAGTATAGGTGAACAAATACAGAAAGATATTAATAATGGTGAAGTCTATATTTGGACATACAGAGAATCATTATACTATTCTGCCTACTTTTATGAGTGTTTCCACAATTTTTGATTTGTCAGAGAGGATGTGCACTCTCCAGAGACAGAGAAAGAGGGAGAAAGCAGCCCCCAGCAGGGCACAGTCACGTCGTAATCCTTTCTCCTTTATTTCTCCACCTTGTTGGAATTTTGGGCACGCACACGCATGCACTTGCTGTGTTGTTCAAGCCAGGTCTGGGATTTAACCACATAGCCAGCCATGTGAGATCTAGCTCCCTTAACCACTAGGCAATGGCACTGGCCCAGGTTTTTTTGTCGTCGTCTGTTTTGTTGTTTTAGGTTTCTGCCATAAGGGCGCATGTGCTTTCTGGAGAGAGACAGAAAGCGGGAAAATGAGAACAAACCCCCCCCCCCCCCCCCCCGCAGGGGATGGTCACATGCCATCCCTTTTTCTCCATTCTCCACTTGGGATTTTGGACACACATGCACACGTCTAGTGTGATTTTCAAGCCACTGGCCCAGGACTTGAACTATGGTCGGCCATGTGGGAGTCCAGTGCCTTCACCATCACACTACCTTCTGGCACCTCAGTTCTTTTTTTCTAAGCACACATGCCTAGAGATCATGAGGTTTTCGTGTTTAAGAAATATAGGGGAAGACAACAGTGCAACGGTGAGATATAATGCTCTGTATGGCCGACCACAGGGGTCCAGAGACATCCTGAGTAACTGGGTGACAACAGGAGTGGATTTGAGGCCTGGGGCCCTATTAGGTGTGCCCTTAGGTGTGTTATCTTTTTTTCTTTTTCTTTTTTTTTTTTTTTAAAGAATTATTTTATTTAACTTTATTTATTATTATATCATTATTATTTTTCAGTTTGATCAGAGAGAGACAGAGAGATAGAGAGCGAGGAAGTGAGAAAGCAAGCCACCAGGTCCGAGACTTGAACCATGGTCAGCCATGTGGGTGTCCGGCGCCTTTAACCACCACGCCACTTGCCAGCCCCATTTTTTTTTTTTTTTTTTTTTTGAGAGGTTTTTGCTATAGGGCGCGTGCACGCACAAGAAAGACAGAGACAGAAAGCGAGAAATCACCCCCCGGGGGGATGGCCACGCCACAATCCCTTCTCCTCCACTCTCCTCTCAGGATCTTGGGCATGCACACACATGCGCCCAGCGTGAGTTTAAGTTGCCGGGTCCAGGACGCGAACTGCAGTCGACTACATGGGAGTCCAGCAAGGTAGCCATTACACCATCTGCTGGTGTGCCTCTCTCTTTTTTTTTTTTTTAAAGCGTTATTTATTTTGAACCAGCAAGTGGCGTGGTGGTTAAGGGCACTGGACTCCCACATGGTTGACCATGGTTCAAGTCCCAGACCTGGCAGCTTGCTTTCTCACTTTCCCTCATTCTCTCTCTTTCTTTCTCTCTCGCGCTGTCCCTCTCTGGTCAAATTTAAATAAGTAAATAAATAAAGTTAAATAAAGTAATTCTAAAAACAAAAGAATATATATATATATATATATTTTTTTTTTTTTTTTGAGAGGTTTTCGCTATAGGGCGCGTGCGCTCGCCAGACAGACAGAGAGAGACAGAGAGACAGAAAGCAGGAAATCACCCCCCAGGGGGGATGGCCACGCCGCAATCCCTTCTCCTCCATTCTCCTCTCGGGATCCTGGGCACGCACGCACACGCGCCCGGCGTGAGTTTAAGCCACCGGGTCCGGGACGCGAACCGCGGTCGACTACGTGGGAGTCCAGTGACATAGCCATGACGCTAACTGCTGGTCCCTATATATATATATTTTTGATTTGCTATAGGGCATGTGCACTTACCAGAAAAAGACAGAGAGGGAAACTGAGAAAGCAAGCCACCAGGTCCAGAACTCAAACCTCGGTCAGTCATATTAAAGTCTAGTTCCTTAACCACCATGCTACCTGCTGGCCTCTCCCTCTCTCTCTCTCTTATATGCATATGCATGTGAGCACACACTCCTTGAAAGAGATAAACAAACTTTGAAGAGTAAAAAAAAAAAAACAAAAATGAAATCTCAATTATATCCTGAACATTTTATTCTTTTCAACATGACAGTAAAGTATATTCAAGTCCTTTAGATCTTAAAGTCACCCCTGTGGGGTTTGGCAATGTGAGTCAGTTGAGCAATAAACATCTGTCATCTGTCTTTCATTAATATTAATTATAAGTGGCCAAGGGCTCCGGGGACCTAAGTCCTGCAGATGAGATTTTCCTAAATTTGACCTTCTTGGACCTTTCAGGTGTTCAAAGTGATTCTTTCAAGAAGCCAGTCTAGGCACGTCAGTAACCAAAAGGGAAGAAATAAATGGCGCCAACCCTGAGAACACCCTGCCTTGGGGTGAGGCTGCCTGGTATGCCAGGACAGACACGGCCAGAATGCTGGGGGGCCTGTGGGACATCGGGGCCCTCCGCATGCCTGGAGCTCAGGTTACCACCCCAACTACTCATGTGGCCTCTCACATGCGAAGTGGGAAAGTTGGGATGGGGCAATTTTACCAAAACAAGCTTTACCCTCTTAGACTTTTTTTTAAACGTTTTCTTTATTCATGATAGAGCATATGCACAAATATGAGAACAAGAGACAGACGGTTATGAGCATCCTCCATAGGGGCTGGTCATGCCCCAATTCCCGTCCTCCAGTCCTCCAGCCCTTCAGATCTTGGGTATTTACACTTGTGCTCAGTGTGTTTGAGGTTGACTGGGCTGGGGATTTGAACTCTGACCGTCATGGTCTGGGATCTGGCTTCTCTTGAGCAGTGCTTTCCTGCTTTGTCCCTTCTTAGACTTTAAATTGGAGGGCAGAGCAGTGGTTAAGCGCTGTACAGAGGGAGCCAGATCCCACATGGCTGGTCACAGCTGGAGTTCTGGTCCAGCAGCTCAAGAAACACACTGGGTCCATGTGCGTGCCGACCCCAAATCCTGCTGGGATGGAGAAATCGAGAAGGGATTGTGAAACAGCCGCACCCCATTGGGGGGTGCTCGGTCTCATGCAGTCTTCCTCTCCCTCTCTAGTGAGTACGTATACCCTCTGGTGGTTAAAAAAAATAAATTCTCCTGAGGTTAAACCCAGTGCCTCTTGTTCCAACCTCGGGGGCCCCATGAGTGTGGCCAAGCAGGGAACCAGGAGAGGTGGCTCAGGCACACTCCCTGAGGTGACTGGACCCCCTGGAACTGAGCACTCCCTTCCAGGTGTTAAAACAGATACCGGGTGCAGGGGAGGACAGAAAGCCTGTGGCTTCTGGCAGTAATGGTAAGAAAGTCATTCGTCCCTGACGTTATTCCCGTGGGGGCCATGAAGCCTTGAAGAGCCAAAGTGACACATCTGTCAGGCTGGGTCCCTGCGGGAAGCCAGGCCCAGGGAAGGCAATGAACTCCCGAGGGGGGACGGTGATGGCCGTGCCTGGGATGCAGCAGGGCCATCTCACCCCACTTGGTGGGAATCAGGGGCAGCTGGCGATAAAGCTTAGCATCTCCCATCTGTGCGTTTAATATTCAAGAGATGACCCTGAGTATGCTTAGGGTTCACACGGAGCACCCCGAGGCGGCGGAAGAACAGTCAGCGTTTCCTGCAGATTTCTGTGGCAGGCAGAGGCTAGGAAGCGGAGTTTTCCATCAGTCAGCCCTCGCCTGCTGCTCCTCATCCCCCAAGTCCCCAGGCCCCGCCTCGGTGAGTCCAGCACCGTCACCATCAGCCCACAGCCATTTCCTACTTCCCGGCATCTTTATGTGTCACTGTAGAAGGCTTGGGTTTACAAAACTGCCACGGCCAGCATCTTGTTTGGGTTTGTCGCCCCCAAAAGTTCACGGTACTGATATTATCCCCATGTTCAAGACAGAGAAATCATTCGTTTGTTCATTTGTTCACTCAACAAATAGACTTCCAAGACTCTATTAGGTTCCAGATTCTATGCTGGAGCTAAATGTGGTTCAAAATGGCTATGGGGAGCCCAACTTGGTGCAGTTGTGAGCAAACTGAACTGCAGTGCTGGAAGCCACAGGACGACTGCAGTTCAGACCCCTGAGTTGGCTTGAAAACGTGCTTGTGCCTGGGGTCTCAACAAGCTGCAGGGCCAGGAAAAGGGGCTATGGCATGACGAGACCCTGTTGAGGGTGCCTCTTTGTCTCTCTCTCTCTCACTGATGTTCAAGTGCTATCATGAATAAAATTTTAAAACTGTTTTTTAAATGGTTACATAACTTGTCCAAAGTCACGGCCACATAGGAGTGCCACCCGGGATTCACTCCCAGTTCCTTTGGCTAAGACTTGGAGAGACCAGAGCTGTTCCTCTGTAGCCCACTAGGTGGCACCCTTACTCTTGGGCGCTTCTAACCTAAAGCTCCAGGTAGCAGGAGGCAGAGGGGTCCCACAACACCTGCAGCCCACCAGGACAAACAGGGAGAGGAGCATGAGATAGTGGGAAGGACAGGAATAGACCTTCCTGGTTCTCCAGGCCTCCTCCGCACCCTGCCCGCCACCTCAGTCCTGGCTTCCCACACCCTATGCCCTTCCCAGGGAGGCAGACCAGGAGTTCCAGAAACCCCTGCCCCAACTGTTGCCCGGGCCCTGGCCCCAGGCCCCAGGCCCCAGGCACAGTGTCTCTGGGGCTAGATGCATTTTCCTTGGCTGGGTCTCTGGTAGTTGCCCTTCCCCATAACCTGGGTGGAGCGGTGAGAAGGAAAGCAGAAACGTGCACGCTGGCCAGCAGGGAGAGAGCAATGTGGAAGGAAAGATGAGGTGGAGGGCCACCCAGACTGGTTTCTACACACACACACACACACACACACACACTCTCTCTCTCTCTCTCTCTCTCTCTCTCTCTCATGCCACAACATCACTAACTAAAAGCAAGTTTTTTCAGTGAAACCTGCCTGCACTGGGTAGATTCCAAGAGTGGATGAGTTCCCAAAATGTTCTTTGGGTTCGTTCTTCGCTTTTTTAAAATGTGCATCTCTCTATGTATCTGTCTATTTGGTGCCAGAGGGGACAGCAACTACTGGGGTGGGGAGACAGAGAGCTCCTTGCTCACAGGGGTGGCTGGTGGAAAGGGGCAGTGCCACGTTTGCTTCCCTCTGGGCTGCAATCCGGTGCACATTCCTGCCCCCCCAGGGGAAATCAACAGTTGCTGAGGGCATGTAGGCAGTGGGAGTGAAGGCCAGCCATCCCTGAGAACTTCGTTCATGCTCCCATTTAATCCTCGCAACGAGTACTGAGAGATGAGGTGGATGCTATTACTCCTGTTTTACAGACAGGAAACTGGGTGAGGCTCAAGGTGCTAACTCCCCTACTGCCACGAGACAAGGCGGCAGGTCAGGGTTTCATGCCCAGGTCTGTTCCTCCAAGGTCTGGGTTTTTTCCACTGCTCGGGGCTGCTGCCTCCCAGCCGGCACGTCTCTCCGCGTCCTCCACAGCAAATCCGCAGATGTGTCATTGACTGGAGGAGGTTAGGAAGCTGTGCTCTGGGCAGTCTCCCGGGACTCCAGTTCACTCCTTCCTCTCCCTTCCTATTATGGTGCAAACAGTGCTGGCTCCCCTCAGGCCTTTGTCATTTGTCCTGTGGCCTGTCCCCTCCCTTCTCTGCCCCATCCCAATAGCACCCCAGGCCCTCAGCTTCCTAAATCTCAGCCAGAACGTTATTTTACAAGGGCACTCGCCAACCTTGAAAGGCAAGGTACCCCGAGGCAAGGAAATAAACGACTGTAGTTGAACGGTGACGGCAGCATGAGAGTGCAGCGCCATCTAGTGGTGCTGGAGGCAACGGCGTCCCGGCAATGACATTTTCAAACAATCAATATCTCATTATTAACCATAATCACAACCTGATGTTTACTTTTGGAGAAATGTTCAGCAGCAAGGGATGCACATACACTTTTCCAAGTGTTTCAGAGGCCTGCGATGCCAAATGCCACAAGACTATTAAACAGCGTCCTGCTCATGAGCAAACAGGAGGGAGCCGAGACTGATTGTGTATCTTTTTCATCTAAGCCTCTCACCAAAAACAAAGCATCCATTGAAGCCACTGACCTTTCACTAACTGCTGGAAGGAAAATGCTTGATAAATAATAAATAGACCACTAGCGCATATTGCTTAGAACCATCTTTTAATTAAAAGAACCGAGCCACTAGAAGGGCAGGTGGTGACTGACATTTAGTGAAGTTGCAGTCCAGGAAAAGCATCAGTCAAATGTATTCTCACTGCCAGCCAGCAACCGGCAAAACTTCCTGCACAATGGAGGGTGGTGGCAGCGACATTTTGCAGTGGACATAACATTCGACTTCCTGCCTCCTTCGCCCTCCCCTAGCAACCTTTCCATTTCTGTGCTGCAGCAATAACCACTTGTCCGGCTCAGCAGCCCAGAAACTGCCTCAGTGTGTGGCCCATCCAATCAGAGACCTGCTTGCCACACTGCACCATCCTAGGAATGACATGAAAGCCATTTCCTGTCTCTTCCACAGGAAGGCAGGGGCCCTTCCTCTGCCAGCCAAGGTGACCTCAACCAAGTGCTCATCAAACCTGCTCAGGCACCTCATCTCACTGAGCACAATCCCAGGCTGAGACGGGCACACCTCGCTAGCCAGTGTGCCACCTTTCAGCTGTTCTGGACTAAAGTTCAGGGACAGAGAGCAGGATGACAACAGCCTCGGACCCCAGCCTCACCCCCACTGGACTCGCCTTTCCCACCCCGCCTGCACTCCCCTTGCTGAGGCAGGGCTAGCTTGCTTTCACTATCAACACCACATCGTGTCATGTGCCCTGATGCCCCAACCTGGGGCAGGTTTGGTCAAGGGAGAGACCCTGAAAAAGAGGGATGAGGCCTGACAACTGCAGCGTGGCACATCTGGATTCTCCGGCATCCCGAGAGGTGCCAGTGCTAGCTCAGAGAACATCTTATCATCCCACTTGAACAACTATTTAAAAGCAATCTGCTGAACTTTTTAAAGTGGCAAGACATTATTTATTTAGGGAGAAAGGTAGCATTTTAACAAAATCAGGGCTCTTTTGGAGGCAGATTATTCTGCATTACCACTTTCTTTACCAGAGAACTTGACACTAAGTATTATACAAAAATACAAAAAGAACTAGGCTAGATTTTCAAAGAACACCAGTCAAAGATCAGGTCCTTGCAACAAAAACAAAGATGGAACTCTAAACACACCTATTTAGATCATGAAAGATGCAAGGTGTCAGTTTCTCTTGCTATCCTTTAAGAGCATCCCCCTGGTCGGCCCCCAATATCCTGTGTCTCTCTCTACTCCCCTTGGAGAGTTCATTCATTCTCTTGCTCCTATACTTGGATTTCTTCCCTCTCTCCCAGACACCTTTTCCATTTCTTATTTTTTATGAGAGACTGACCCTCAGCAAAATCTTGTCATGTGATTTCTTCCCCAGACCTCCAGCTCCTTAGAATCCTGGAGACCTACCCACAAACCGGTTTTCAGGCTAAATCAGGGATCAAAATCCATGGTTGTCACATGGCGTCCAGCCTGGCAGGGCACTTCCACTACCACCGCACCGCAGCGCTGGGCCTAACCCCATCTCTGTACTTGTCGCTTGGACACTGCTCCGTCACCTCTCCTCTAACTCAGTAGGTTGAGAACTGGAGCTGTTCCCTCAATTGGCTGTCGGTTAGTGCTGCTGCTGGCCTTCTGGTCACACAGGTGTGGGACCCTGGAATCACTGCCTCCTCTTTCCTCCCTTCCTGCCCACCGCCCCAACCCCGTTCTTTAGATCACTCCAAGCGAATCTTCCTTCAACCTGACAGGGCTGCTTTCACCACATTTCTTCCCGGCTTACGCTTTCCTGTACCCAGTTGAATTTACTCATGTAGTTGTCAAGACAGCCATAATCTGATCCCATCCTACCTGTTCAAACTGGTTTTCCACTACTCAAAATAGTAATAAAAGCTCCATAGTATGTCATATATACATGAATAAGATTTGCATTCATTATCTCAATTGATGCTCATAATACAACTGGAAGCCAAAGCAGTGAACACTGTCTTTATTTTACAGGCTGGGTGACTGACGGGCACAAGATTACACCAGCAAAAACTGGGGTGTCCAGAACTAGAACTCCGCTCTTTAGACTTGTCTGAGCAGACCGCACTGTACCCTGAACACCTGCCTTCCTCTTTTTTGGCTCAGCAAACCCACTGCAGTGTCTGTTCCCGAAGGGCTGCTCAATGCTTCAGCGGACACAAAGACCAAGAATTCCTACCCTCAATTACTTTTTTTTTTTTGGAAAGGGCTTACTATGTGGCAACCCTCCTGTCTCAGCCTCTGGAGCAGCTGAGATCACGGACATGTACCATTGCACCTGGCTTCTAGGTGGGCCAGGAATCCAATGGGGGCCTCCCTGTGGCCTCAGTATGTGCAACTACAGCCAGGCTTCGTTTACACTCTTCATAAGGAAAGGACAGCTCCTACCTGAAAGAAGGCCACAGTGCGTGGGCAGGAGAACCAATAACAAAGCAGGCATACCAACCCAAGTGAAGCGCCTTGTGAGAGCAATACGCAAGCGGCTCAATAAGGGACCTACCACCTGAACGTTACATAACGTTTCCAAGCAGAGACACCATTTGGAAAGGTACTAAGGGAGGATTTCTAAGGACCACAGTGGCAGGGCACATGCTCCTGACAGCAGAAACACATTTCACTCCCAGCTGCCCTCCCAGGCTCTCTTGTACAGTGTTCCTAGACCAGCCCAGAGCTGACCTCTCACCCCGCAAATCTCACCACACTTCCATATCACAGTGTAAAAGGATTCCTGCCTATCCTGCTGTTTTACAAGTCACTCTTCTCAATTAGATTTAAGTTCTTTAAAGGCAAGAATGAGGTCAGACTTCTATCCTCTCCAAAAATGCTCTGGTGAGTTGATGATGGCTTTACCAAAACTGTGGAAATAGTCCTGAATAGTAACAGTCCAAGAAAGCTTCATGCCTTCCATTGTGTTGATCACTGAGATCCAACCTAAGAAAGTTGACAAGTGACCACAGCTTTTTTCAGTCTAGAGGTTTACTCTAAGGGATAGTTCTCTCCCTTCTCTGAAGCAGGTGTTCACAGACACTGCTGGTAAGTGTATAATTCAGCACATGTTCTGTGGAGGAGAATAACAAAATTGAAAGTGGGCTATTCCTTGATCCAGCATCCCACAGATACACTAGACTATTTCCAGCACAGTAAAACATAGAAACAATGAACAGTGTCCCAAATGGGTGATGATTAAATCACAACGCATCCACATACAGAATCGTTGAGACATACTAACTGAAAAAACAGGGACCAGCAGTTAGCGTAATGGCTATGTCGCTGGACTCCCACGTAGTCAACCACGGTTCGAGTCCCGGACCCGGTGGCTTAAACTCACGCAGGTCGCATGTGCGTGCATGCCCAAGATCCCGAGAGGAGAATGGAGAAGAAGGGATTGCGGCGTGACCATCCCCCCTGGGGGGTGATTTCTCGCTTTCTGTCTCTCTGTGTCTGTCTGGCGAGCGCATGCGCCCTATAGCAAAAATCCTCTCCAAAAAGAAAAAAGAAAAGAAAAAGAAAAAACGGCGAGTGGCATGGTGGTTAAGATGGCTGGACCTCACTGCACAGCTGGAGTCCCAGACCCGGCTGCCACTGGGCGCGTGCATGTGTGTGTGCATGCCCAAAATTCCAAAAAGAGAATGGAGAAGGGGCTGAGATGTGGCCATACCCCTCACCCCCGGAGGGTGATTCATCACCTTCTCTCTCTCTCTCTCTCTCTCTCTCCCCCCTCTCTCTCTCTCTCTCTCTCTCCCTCCTCTCTCTCTCTCTCCAGTGAGTATGCACACCCAATAGCAAAATAAAAATAACTTTTAAAAAAATGGTCAGCAGGAGGTGTGGTAGTTAAGATGCTGGATTCTCTTGGGACCAACAGATGGAGTAATGATTACATCACTGGACTCCCACACAGTCGATGACAGTTTGAGTCCTGGACCTGGATGCTTAAAACTCACACCAGGCATATATGCGTGCTTGCTCAAAATCCTGAGAGGAGAACGAAGGAGAAGGGACTGTGGCGTAACCATCCCCCCTTAAGAGGTGATTTCTCACTTTCTATCTTTCTGTCTCTCTAGCAAGCACAGGCGCCCTATAGCAAAAATCTCTCCTTTAAAAAAAAAAAAGATGCTGGATTCCCACATGGCTGACCATGGATCAAGTCCCAGACCCAGCAGCTTGAAAATTATAATAAATAAGTAGATAGATAAATAAATGTTTTAAAATTTTTTTAAAAGAGAAACACAAAAAACCTTGAAACATAAGATTTAGAGAGATGAATGATCCCTAACTATTTCTCTGAGAACGGGCTCATTTTCTTTTCTTTTCTTTTCTTTTTTAAAAATAATGACTTTATTTATTTTCATTTGATCAGAGAGAGACAGAGTGAGAGGGAAAGAGAGAGATGGAAAGTGAGAAAGCAAGCCACCAGGTCCAGGACTCAAACCACGGTCGGCCATGTGGAAGTCCAGCACTCTTAACCACCACACCACCTGCTGGCCCCAAGATCGTTTTCTTTACCTGTGTGTTAAGTCCTTTTGCCAAAGTCTGGCCAAATGTTTTTGAATGGATGGATTTATCTCATCTAGAAATAAAGCATTCCCCAAAAATAAGTAATTGCAAAGGAGCATGAAGGCTGGGAAGACGTCCATGGCTGAGAATCACTTTGCCTCACAGGCTCACTCACTTCCATGAATGAGCACCCGCATGCAAGGATGGTACAGGCTATGAGATCAGACCCTGCCTGATAGCCTGCCAGGAAAGAGAAGAGACCAAACACAAAGGACGATCTGGCAGAAAAGCTACACACGAGTTTTAAAATAAGGAATTTCTGAAACAGCTTAGTAGGCATAGTTGAAAACCACTGGCTTAATCACAAATACAAAGCCACATCTCAGAGGAGTATATCATTAATTTAGCAAAACAGAAAAAATGAGGAAAGCAGGACAACTAAGGACTTCTAAGCACACCCCGGCAGCACAGGGAGACAGGTGAGTGCTAATGGAGGGTGTCATCTAAATTAGCTGCCCTCCTCTCCTCTCCCACTTGGCAATCCAGCTACCTACAGAGATGCATCTGAAGTCAGCCTTTGGCTGGGTGTAATCGTTCAGTCAACAAATATTTACTGTACAACCTACTATGCACAAGTCTATGCTGTCTCCAGCACACTCAGTCCATGAGATTAGTTATAATTTTGGCCTTTGTCCAAGACTGCTGTTCGCACCAAGCACAAGTCAGCTTGGCCTCTCAAGATGAAGGTCAACAGTTCTATAGTCAAAAAGTACCAAGCTAATCTGCAGGCAGAAACAGCAAATGGAACACCCATGTGTGCAAGGCAAAAGTCTGACAGCGGGCCAGATGGTGGCACAATAGTCATACAACTGGACCCATATGGGAAGGTCTGGGTTCATGTCCCAGGACCTCCCTGCACAAGCGGGGAGCACACGTGTGCCTCTCTGGCCTGGCTGAGGGAGTGGATCGCAGCATGAAGATCCTGTAGGGGGTGCCTATGTTGCTTCCCTCACCTCTTCTCTCCCTCTTATCCTCCTGCTCTCTTTTTCCCTCTCTTTCTCTATCACTCTCATTGAATAAATAAATAAATAAGCCTTTAAAAAAAGAAGTCTGATGAATCCAGAGAAGAGATACATACCAGAGAATCAAATACAGCCAGCACACATGTCAACACAATGTCTGAGCAAACCTACCCAGATGAGTCCCGTTCAAACAAGCTTTGTAAAGGTTTCCTCGTGTTATTTATATTCTCGAAGTGAATTTATTTTATAAGCTGCTAGGGAATTCTTTATTTAATAATGTCCTAATATAAAAGTTCACACAACTGCTTCTTTCAAACCATGATACTGAGCTTTATCACAACTCTGAAACAGGAACTGAAAGAAAGCAAACATAATGTCCAGAGACAGTCATACAGTTAGAAACAGCCGAGCCTTCATCTGGAGAGTACAGGCGGTTGTTGGTGTACCAGTGTGCGGGCCCTTCAGGGAGGTGAGCGACCTTCCGACTGTTCTCCAGGTGTCTGCACGCGCTGGTCCTGTGGAACTTCTTTCTGAGGCTGGTGTTCTTCCAGTGCTGTTTGGGATCTCTCACTCATTTGTTCAGATTTCCGGGAAGTGTGACTGCCTTCCTTTTGCTTAAAAGACCAGACATAAATACGTCACACAGAGGTCATCATTTTTCACTCAGTTAACTGGCTGAAGTCATATGAGAAGGTACATTCTGTCACTGAATGAAAAGTTTTGCACTAATGTCTCAGGGCAAATTCCATGATAAGAAATAGTAAACATGATACAAATTTCTACAGAACCATAATTTCAAAACCTTAATGATAATCCACTTGTTCTAGATACTAATTGTTACCATAGAGTTCCAGTACACCCAACTAATGCTTATTGATCTGGAGTTTAAGAACATGAGCCAAGGATGGGGGAAAGAACCAAGCCTCCCTTTAACATCTGACAAATAAGCAACTATTCCTACCGCAATCTTAACAATGATACACTCACGGTCCTCGTTTCTCCTGCTCGTCTTAAAATGACACCTTCTGCCAATAAAGCCTTCCCTGCTTCCACAAATAACTTCTCTTCATCTGTTTCTCCGAGGTTCTGTAGCTCAGTGTACTTCTCCACAAACCTGGAATCCCAAGCAGTCACACCTTAGCTCTGTGGACCACCATCAAGACATGCTGTTACACAGTGCTGAGCATTCCGCTTACAGATCTTCTATAAAAACACCTTTTTCCTCAGGTGGAACTCAACTAATTTCTCAAACTGATAACTCATTCAAAGGAACCCAGGACTTGGAAAATGGCTTACCGCTGACAGGTAGACTTGAAGTTTGGATTGAACAGATCAAAAGCTTTTTGACCAGATCCATAGGCTGAATAAAATTTCCTAGGAAATATAAATTACACAGTATAAATATCTAGCTGTAGACTGTGGCTGAGAGCAGAGTAAGGGGAATAAAGAATAACTGCTAGGTTCTGAGGAGTTAAGCACAGTATGAACACAGAGCATAAGCCCAACAGATTTGTTGTTTAAGTGAGTAACGCACGCACATGATAAATATATCAGATGGTACAAAAGGGAGTCCAATGAAGAGTAACACTCTCCCCACTTCCTGCACCCCAAACCCCCCTGTCTCCTCCCAGGAAGCAACAGTAAGCAGTTTCAAACTGTACATCCACCCAGAAACGTATGCACACATTCATGTATCTATCATTCTCTGTTCCCAGCCACATTTTTTAACCCAAAGTATAGTAAATACTGCTCTGCCAGAGGGCATGTGGGCTTGCCAGAGACAAGGAAAGGATATGAGATAAAGCACCACCCCAATGGGGTACAGTTACACAATCCTTCCTCCCCCATTGCTCTATCCTGTCAGGACTGTGGGCAGGCACACATGCTTGAGTGCCTGCACACGCGTGCGTGCGCGCACACACACACACACACACACATATACACACCATGATTTTCAAGCCCATAGGGCCAAGATTCAAACTGCAGTTGGTCACACAGAATCTGGCTCCTTTAACCACTAGGCTACAAGGCTGGACCTATTTTCCAACTTTGTCATCTTTGCCAATTTGATAGGTGAAAAATTGTAATTCATAATTTTTTCATTCATTCATTCATTCATTTATTTGGAGATTTTTGCCATAGGGTGCTCGCTAAAGACAGAAAGCAAGGGAAAATTAAAAATCACGCTTGGGGATAGTTACGCCACTATCCCTTCTCCATTCTCCTCTCAGAATTTTGGGAACTACATGCCCAACATGTTTTCCAAGCCACCAGGTCTGGGACTTGAACCATGGAGTCAGCATTGTGGATCCAATGCCTTAACCACCACACCACCTGCTGTCTCATATTTGTTTTTCTTATGAAAGAGATTGGGTATCTTTTCAAATTTAAAGAAAATCCAGATAGGAGGGAGAGATGGAGAAGGGACTGTGGCATGACCACATGGGAGGCTGCTTTCTCTCTTTGTCGCCCTCTGGCTAATGCACACACCTTGTGGCAGTTTTGGTTTTTTTTTTTTAAAGAATTATTTTATTCAACTTTATTTTAATTTGACCAGAGAGGGACAGAAAGAGAGAGAAAATGAGAAAGCAAGCCACCAGGTCCGGGACTCCAACTGCAGTTGGCCATGTGGAAGTCCAGCACCCTTAATCACCACACCACCTGCAGGCACCAGCAAAGTTTTTATAAAAGCAAATTAAATTTCCCTTTCTATGAACTGTCTACATTCTCTGCATATTCTTCTATTTTGTGGTTGCTGTGTCCCCTCCAAAATTCCTACGTTGAAACCCTAATCCCCAGCGTGATGGTATTTAGAGATGAGACCTTTGAGAGGAACTTAGGTCATGGGTAGAGCCTTCACCATGGGTCAGTACCCTCATAAGAGACAAGGTGGAGCTTGGTTCCCTTCTCTCCTCCATATGAGGACACGACAGGTAGCTGGCCCTCTTTGAATCAGGAAGACAGCCCTCACCAGAACTTACTGCTGCTGTTATGACCTAACTTCCCAGGCTCCAGAACTACCAGAAATACACATCTGTTGTTTATGAGCCACCCGGTCTAGTATAATTTGTTGTAGACGCCCAAACTGAGATAGTGGTCTTTTTCTGGCATAATAATTTTTCTGAAAAATGTTCACACTGGGGGCCAGCCAGGGGACACAGTAGTTAAGATGAATGAATCCCACATGGCCAAGTGCATGGTTCAAGTCTCAGACCCGACAGCTTTAAAAACATGCCAGGCACACATGCATGAATGCTCAAAATCCTAAGAGGGGAATGGAGAAACGACTGCAGCGCGGCCATCTCCCCAGGGATGATTTCTCACTCCTCACCCCCATCCCTCCCCTGTCTCTCTCCGGCAAAAGCACAAGCTTTATAGCAAATTTATTTTTTAAAAAACTTAACACTGTTGGGAACCAGCAGTTAGCGTAATGGCTATGTCGCTGGACTCCCACGTAGTCGACCACGGTTCGCGTCCTGGACCCGGTGGCTTAAAACTCACGCCGGGCGCGTGTGCGTGCGTGCCCAAGATCCCGAGAGGAGAATGCAGGAGAAGGGATTGCAGCGTGACCATCCCCCCTAGGGGGTGACTTCTCGCTTCCTATCTCTCTGTCTCTCTCTGTCTGTCTGGCGAGCGCACGCGCCCTATAGTGAAAAATCTCTCAAAAAAAAAAACAAAAAAAACTTAACACTGTTTAACTTAATTCAAGTAGCAGAAATTTACCCTAATATAGCTAATATTATATAGACACCATAAATGTTCAAAACTAGGGAAAATGTTAAATATAGAGCATTCACAGGCTAAAAAAATTTTAAGTTTGCTATAGGATGCATGTGCTTGCCAAAGACAGACAGACAGAAGAGAGGGAAAAGGTGATAAATCATCCCCCAGAGAGGATGGCCATGCTGCAATCCCTTCTCCTCCATTTTCCTCTCAGGATTTTGCCTGATTGCACATGCCCTGTGTGATTTTCAAGCCAAGAGATTCAGGACTCAAACTGCAAAGTCAGCCATGTGGGATCCAGCCACCTTAACCTCCATGCCACCTGCTAGCCCAAAAGGTTAATGTAGTTTCTAAAATGTGTAACAACATGAGAAAATGCTCACCATAATGTTAAGTAGAAGAAAGGACACAAATTATTTGTATCATGTGTTACTGATTACATACATACACACACGTACATATGTACAAAAGAATGAAAGAAAACAGACCCAAATGTTATTAATAATGACAACATTAGTTAACATTTATTGAAGGCTTACTTTGTGCCAGGCACTAAACTAAAAATTTTTGATGCATTACTTTATTTAACATTTATAATTCTAGAAAGTACTAATGCTATTATATTTTACTCTGTAGAAACTGAAACTTAGGAGAGTAATTTGCCCAGTCTAGTCTGTGGCCTGGTGGTTAAGTGAGGTGGATCCCACATGGCTGACCATACAGCTCAAGTCCTGGACCCCACAGCTTGAAAAATATGCTGGGTGCATGTGCATGCATATGCACGCCCAAAATCCTGAAAGGAAGGAGAGATGGAGAAGGGACTAAGGCATGACTATCCCCATGAGGAAGGAAGGTACTTTCTCACTAACCCCCCTGCCCATCTCTCTCCAGCAAGCACACACATCTATATCTAAAATTAAGAAGAAAAAAAAAAGTACATAGTCATGCAGCTGAGTGGGTTTGTTTTCCAAACATTATCTCCAGATGGTGGGATTATGGGTATATACTTCCTCCTTTATACTTGCTTTGTTCCTCAATTTTCTACAATAAGCATTTTTTAAAAAAGTTTCTTTCTTCTATGAGTGAAAGAGAGGTTCCCTTGACAGGGTTTCACCACATCATGATCCTTGCCCTCCCACTTCTATCCCTGCCTCCCAGCCAGCCAGGACACAGGCGTGCAGGTGTGCAGATAGACCTAGGATCCAAACCTGGCTTCCCATGTGGTTTTTTGTTTTTGTTTTTGTTTTTGTTTTTTTTAAAGAATTATTTTATTTAACTTTATTTATTATTATATCATTATTATTTTTCAGTTTGATCAGAGAGAGACAGAGAGAGAGAGAGAGAGAGAGGGAGGAAGTGAGAAAGCAAGCCACCAAGTCCGAGACTTGAACCGTGGTCGGCCATGTGGGAGTCCAGCACCTTTAACCACCACGCCACTTGCCAGCCCCTTCCCATGTGGTTTCAGCATAGCACAGCAGTGTCCTATGGCCTGCACCAGTGGGGCTGGGCCAAATACAAACGATATAAATACAAATAAATGTACTACTTTTTTAAAAGAGAAAATAGATACTAAAGAAATAAAGAACACAAGCACTTTCCCTCAAATTTCAGTGATCACTATTTTTTAGAGATATTTTTGCTATAGGGTGCGTGCACTCACTAGAGAGACAGAAAGTGAGAAATCACCCCCAGGGGGATGGCCACACTGCAATTCCTTCTCCTCCATTATCGTCTTGGGGCACACGCGTCCAGCATGATTTTCAAGCCACCAGGTCTGGGACTCGAACAAATCTCGCAATATAACCATTATGCCATTTGCTGGTCCTAGTGATGATCATTTTCAAATTCCCTGGACATCTAAGCACACTTCTGTCTCAGTGGCTTCAAAGATTCCAACTACTAGATCCATAGACTATGTCCTTCTATCTTTGCTCCTGGAGCAGACAGACATAATGACCAACCTAAGTGTGGAGTCACAGATGTGATTCTCAGATCTGCCAACCTTCTGTGCAGCCACAGTAAGTTAGCTAACACCTTTGCACCTTGAAGACTCTCGAATAAGATGGAGACAAGCACACCTATGTTACAGTGTTAGAGCTCAGACCTCAGAGAAAATGAGATGATGTTTCTACAGGGCCTAGCACAATGCCTGGCACAAAGCAGCATGCAGAAAGATGGCTATAATTATCTGTAATGATCTCTGAGTTGCTGGGCTCCATATTCCACTTCTCAGAACCTCTGTTTTCCTCACCAGAAGAGTGGGGAGCTGACCCCCTCACCTGGCTAGATATATCAGTCTGGTTATATATCTCCACAAGCCAAGCCCCTGGCTTAAGTTACCAGACTGCTACCCAAACTTTTCCTTCTGAGGTTCTGTTGCCTCTGGTCCTCTCCCTGGGCTGTACACTCACGCTCTAATCCGATCCTCTTTGTAAAAGATGTCCTGGATGGCGGGTTTGGCTTTGCCATATCGCAAGCGGGGCCTTCGGAAGACAGGCTCTCTCAGCGGGGGAAAGGCGTCATATATGTCATACCAGAGGGGCTTCTCCTTCAACACCCCAGATCGAATCAGGTCCCGAGTTCTGAAGGAGAGGAAAGAACGAAGGTCAGTTGGTTATGACACCCAACCAATGTCCCCAGATCAGTCCAGCACAGCCTGGGACATCCAAGGTCTCACGCAGTCCACAAGTTAACAGGGGAAGGAGGACGGGGCAGAGACGCTCCCCACCTACAGGGAAACCGACTGAAGAATGCACGCGGTGACGTTCGGGAAAGATGGCCCATCAGGCTCTCCCTCCCTTCCTCCGCTTGGAGACCTCCACTCGGCAAGGGCGGGAGTGTGCAATCTTCAACGTGACAGAGACGACGTCGAGCACAGCTAGCCCGAGCCAGGAGACGCGCGCGGACCTCACTCGGTTCGGCCACTCGCACCCCGCAGGCGGCCTCGCCCTGCTCAGCCCAGGCAAGGATAAGCAGGACCCGCGGGGGACCCCCGCCCACTCCGTCCCGGCACACACACCGAGAGAAGATGCTGCCCACGGTCTCCAGCCGACTGCCTGCCATGGTCTGCGCCCGGGACACACGGCGACTAGTCGATACCGGAACCGGAAGTAGCGGCAGCAGGTAAAGGGGCCAGAAGTTGCTTGCCGAGCCGAGGATCGCTGAGCGAACACCCCGGCCTTAACGAGAGCGCAGCGCCAGGCAGAAGCAAATGATGAGCCGAACGGGTGCGCTGGGGGTTTATTGCCCGGTTCAGGCAAGAACGCTCGACTGCCGAGCCAAAAGGGAGGGAGCGAGCCACAGCCGAGCAGAAGTAATAGATGACCGATCCTATAGAGGAGGGATTGAGGGTCGGTTAATTGACCTTTTCTGGCATTATTGAGCTCACTCTTCTCCAGAAGGTGGGGCTGCGCGCAGGGGACGCGTTGACGAGAGCAGAGGTGAGATGCAGCCGGCTGCCCTGGGCGAGCCAGCAATGGAATAATAAAGGCAGAGATTTGAACCCCGGACTGAGCCTGCTTGGGATCAGAGTCACAGGCGACACAGAATGAAACGAGGCCCGAGGAGAGCAGGCATTTGCCTAGAGTCAGACTGGACCCCGGCCCTCGGTCCTCCGCCCCCGGCTGCGTAGCGCTACCCGCTTAAACTCTTTGTCCTTGAAGCGCCACCTGCACCAGCGTTGGACTGGCGTTTCCTCCGCAGAGGCGTAGTTGGCAACTCCTCCTTGGAACTTGAAAAATGAAAGTGTCCGGAATACACAAATTCCAAGAAGGAAGCGCAAAACCCTAGGCAAAGTAACCTCTCAGTGATCAACTGTTAAAGACTAACTGTGCATAGCGTACTCTTTTACCCAGAGCTGGTATTTCGGATAATGTACACCATAGAAATTAAAGTATAATTCTATGACGATAATTTTTGCAAAGCTGGACATTGTAGCATTGTTGGGGGGGATCAAATGGGAAATGCCTGGAAGTTTACAATTCGTACATTCTGGGGGATCCTATGCACCTATTAAAATGAAAGCGCTAGATCCATGCCATATTTATCTAGGTTAATGACCATAATTTATAGTTAAACCGAAAGGAAGTTGCAGACAACACCTTCAGGGAGCTCCAAACCTGTAGAGAAAAGAAACCGTGTCTCTGTGTGTTTGTGTTTGAGGAAGGACACCCAAGACTGAACAATAGGTATCTCAGAGTGAATTGTGGAGGTGGGGGGTGCAGAGAGAACTTTCTCTTCCTTGTAAGAAGTTTGTATTCATATCTGAACTTTTTAATCCAATGCATATTTTGCACCTCAGGGCACCCAGTGTCTCCTGGGAACCCATTAGCTTTGTCAGCAAGAAAGAGCCTCAAGTCATCCCAGAGCCCTCCCACTCTAACAGAGGTTGGTGCTGAGCAGGGAGGGACTGTTTGTTGAGCAGTTACTACTGGTTTGTGTTGTCTCCCAGAACCCACCCACCCACCCACCCACAACGTAGCTATTATTATCCTCATTATAAAATGAGAAAACAAGGCCACAAGAGGTTAAGTAACTTGTCTGACAGGCAACTGATAGAGCCAGGCTTGCAGCCCAGCTGGACCCTTTCCAGGACTCCACAATGCCTCCTAAACTATGCCTAAAGGTGAAGACTGGTGAGCTGCTGGGGTCAACCAAAACTGCCCCTAGAAGCAGAACATACAGTTATTTGAGGCCCAGGGCTAAACTGAACAGTGGGTTTCACTGCTACGTCGGAACCCTCTGGAATAGGCAAGAGAGAGGGCAGCTCTGGCCCCTGGGCCAAGTGTGGAGGCTCCAGTCTCCCAGTCCTGGGGAGGTCCAGAAAATGTTGCTCTGGAGCACAAACATTGCTCCAGCTAAATATAGTCTTCTCAGGCCTCACTATAACTTTCTAATTCTGTTGAAGCCAGAGCTATCTGCCAGTGCAGATTAGAGACACACTTTCCTTCTCTCACCAGGGCCTGTGCCCTAGGCTAGTGCTGTCTCTGCTGCTAAAGAATTAGAAAGATTTGTTCCAAGTTCAGGGAGGGGAGCCCTCTCTCAGTGAAAGAGGAATTACAAGGTAGAAATTCTCTCTCTGAATCATCTTGGGGTAGTTCCTTCCTCTTCTCAGTGTCATATCTGATGCTTCAGTGACCGAGAGGGCAGAGTGTTGGTGAGCAGAGTGCAGGGACCAGAGTGGTAGGAACCCACTGAGTCTGCACCAGGAAGTGCGCACCAAGAAACATTCATTCATAAAACAGGAGGAAGCCGTTGGGCAGGCGGTTGGGAACAGGCAGAATGAACTTCTGAGGTTTCCTGTCTTCTTAAGTAGGGACCATGGCCTTTTCAGGGCTGCAAGGGGCTGGGCACTCAGGCCACACACTGCTCCAGGAACCTGGAGTTTCTCATTCTACTGTTCAACTACCCATTGTACTATGTAATGTCCTGACAGTCCTGCAGATCGGGCAATGAAGCTTGCAAACTCCCCCACAGCCATGTTCAGGGCCAGCTGGTGGCACAGTGGTTGAAGTAGCTAAATCCCACATAGCCAACTGGTGGTTCAAGTCCCAGACCAGACAACTTGAAAAACACCCTGTGTGCATGTACATGTGCACCCAAAATCCCAAGAAGAAAATGGAGGAGGGATTGCAGCATGGCCATCCCCACTCTTCCCTCTCTCTGCCTCTCTCTCCAGCCAGAATGTGCATCCTATGGCAAAAACCTTAAAGAACAAAGAAAGAGAGAAGAAAGGAAGAAAAAGAGAAAGTGGGGGAACAATAGCACTTATGGGGCATGCCGTGTGAGGACGATAGGCCAACTGAACTCAGGGACTAGTAGGAAGGGCAAGGAGTTGCGAAGGGGGGAGGGGGCTTCTCTTTTCTCCAGGCTCTTGGGCTGCATCCCTCCTCCGGCTGAGCACTCTCCTTGAGACACCCACTTCCCTGCCTCCTTTCAAAAGTCCGTTCAGTTCCCAAGCACACAACCAGACAGGGTAAGTGCCCCCAGACCTGCTCCTTCCCCTCCGAGGCTCACCTCTTTCACAACTCATCGTAACTCTGTTTACTTGTCTAACTGGGCCTCATATCGCTGCCTCCGCACACCCAGCTGGTACTTGGCTCTTAGAATTTTCTAGTGAACTGCATGGATGAATGAAGCCCAATTAGAGCAAATGAGGATACAGCCATCTCAGGCCTTTCTTCACTGCCTGCCCACATCCGGCCCTCCCTGCCTTCCAGCCTAGCTCTCCTCTGAGGCTTTCTCCAGATACACTGATAGGAAGAAGCTGTGGCTAAATAAAAACGATCCTCCGCCCCACCATGTACCAGGCATCCTGTTTCCGCTGCTGGCTGTCCACTGGGCCTCACTGGTGAATAGATTTCACTTACACTCCTCCGGGCCTCAGCTTCATTGTCTGTAAAACGGGGATAATCATAGCACCTACATAGAGCCACGAGGAGTCAGTGTTAACATCTGCCAAGTGCTACAACAGTGTGGGGCTGACCCTGTAGCCTGGTGGCTAAATGAGCCAGATCCCAGGTGGTGGACTCACGGTTCATAATCCCAGCCCAAGTGGTGTGAAAAAACACAGCGGGTGTGGGCATCTATGTGTGTCCCCCAAATCCCAATAGGTTGGAGAAATGGAGAAAGGATTGCAATATGACCACACCCTGCCAGGGGGTAGGAGTGCTTTCTCGCTTTGTGTCTCTCTCTGATGAGTGCACATGCTCTCTGGCAATTTTTTTTTTTTTTTTTTTTTGAGAGGTTTTTGCTATAGGGCGCACGCGCTCGCCAGAAAGAGAGAGACAGACAGAAAGTGAGAAATCACCCTGAGGGGGAGGGGGATATAGCCACGCCACAATCCCTTCTCCTCCATTCTCTTCTTGGGATCTTAGGCACGCATGCACACACATCCGGCGTGAGTTTAAGCCACCAGGTCTGGGACTCGAACCATGGTTGACTACATGGGACTCCAGCAGCACAGCCATCATACCAACTGCTGGTCCCTCCTTTGGCAAATTTTTAGAAAAGGTTAATAAAAAACAGTGTGTAGACCAGCAGGTGGCATGGTGATTAAGACACTGGACACTCCCACGTAGCCAACCACAGTTCAAGTCCTGGACCTAGTGGCTTGCTTTCTCACTTTCCCTGTCTCTGTCTCTATGTGTCTCTCTCGTCAAGTTTTTTTTTTTTAAATGAATGAATAAAATTAAAATAAATCTTAAAAGATAGTGTCTGGCGTATGGTAACTGATATAGGCATGATGATAATATTCTGTGATTAATTCTGACCACTCAGTGGGGTTTCTTTGTTTGTTTTGGTCTTTTTCTTTTCTTTTTTATTTATTTATTTATTTATTTATTTATTTTTTGAGAGAGAGAAATTTTTGCTATAGGGCATGTTTGTTTGCTGGAGAGACAGAAAGCAAGAAATCACCCCCTAGGTGGATGGCCACACTGCAATCCCTTCTCCCCTATTCTCCTTTTGGAATTTCGGGCATGCATGCACACACACCTGGTGTGAGTTTCAAGCCACCAGGTCCAGACTTGAACTGCAGCCGACCATGTAGGAGCCCAGTGCCTTAACCGCAGTGCTACCTGCTGGCCCCCAGTCTATGTCTCTGAGCATCGGTGTTCTACAATTAATTCCCACCTAACAATTGTCCTACAGTTAATGCCCACCTAACAATTGACAAGGCCTTTTCACATAGCTGCTCACTCTTTTCTTCACCAAACAGGGTCTTGCCTCCAATAAGAATCCAGGTAAGGCAAAGGCGAGATAAGCACCAAATGCTCACACCTGCCCTAGGTCAGTATCACCTTGGCTCCTTTTGTAGCCAAGGAAATGAGCCACCTGGGCCTTTTAGGGTTGGAAGGCCTGTTGGCATTACTATGGGTCCTGCAGCCTACCAAGGATGAGAGCCCTTGAGGGCAGAAGTCACAGGGTGGGTATGGGCCCTCCCCTCCCCATGAAAGTTACAGCAACCTGACCTTTAATGTTCACATGAACCTTCTGGGGATTTGGAAAATGCAGAGTCGGACTCAGTAGGTCTGGGGTGAGGCCTGAAACTCTGCATTTCAAACACTTCCAAGGTGATGCTACTACTCTGCAGACATGGTAACCAACCTGCCCAAGTTGGTCCAGGACTTTTCCAGGGAAACTAGGAGAGCAGTCGTTGTGTCCACAGACCACACTCTGAATATGAGGAGTGAGGTCATAGCAAGACAGGCTTGTGCTGTGTTTGTTTTCAGCTTCCTCACCCTAGAGTCCCTGGAATAATCCTCTTGGCCCAGTAAAGAATTGTGACTCTTTACTCCCTCGAAATAACAACCAACTCAAGGCCTCAGCTCTCCAGACAGGGTACATGATGGTTTTGTGAGACCTGAAGCTTATATAGTCTTAGCAGCCCTTTTAAGATAACAAGTTTGAGACCAGTAGGTGGCGTAGTGGTTGTGGTGCTGGATTCCCACCTGACGGACCACAATTTGAGTCCTGAACCTGGTGACTTGAAAATCATGCCAGGCACCCGTGCATGCACGCCCAAAATCCCACGAGAAGACTGGAGAAGAGATTGCAATGTGGCTGTCCCCTTTGCGGGTGATTTCTCACTTTCCCTCCTTCTCTGGCACATACATGCCCCCTATGTCAAAAAAAAAAAAAAAAAGAAAAGAAAAGGAATTTTGAATATTTGAATGTGTAAAACATATGACCCACATGAAAAGAGTAAATTCCTTTCTGTTTGTTTGGCTTCAGGCCAAACAGGTGTGCACACAGTCCTGGAAAAATGGTGCTGCATCTTTTAGTGGCCAGTGACTGCCACTTCTGCAAGATGACCACCAGGTGGCAGTAGATATACACAGCCTCTATCGGCGTCCCCCTCCCACCACCACCACCACCAGCACCATCACCTCCAGAAATTTCCATTTCTTCCTCCAGCTGGCCTGGCCCACTAATCCAACAAATTCATCTGTGCTTTGACAATGGACATAAGGAGTTGATGTACTTCTTTCTCAATAGCATATTTGCCATTTAATGGCAATAATAAGAAACTTAAAAACCTGACAAAGAATACCAATAGAAGAGTTCCGGACACCCTGTTGGATCACAGATCAGTGTGGAGATGCTTTTAAGCATGCGGACCCTTTCTGTGCGCCACAGACTGCATCTATGCAGGGTGCTAAGTCTTATCACGTGCCCTCCACCCTCTCCACACTCCCAGCACGCGTCTCAGGCATCAGCTCTGGAGCTCGGTTGCCCTCAGTTTCCCGATCTCTGTGTGAAATGATGGTGGTATTACTGATTTCCTACTGTCATTGTGGGGATCAGGTAGAGTCGTATGTGAAGTGACATACGATAAGTACTAAGTAGAGAACTACCAGGGACCAGCAGTTAGCGTAATGGCTATGTCGCTGGATTCCCATGTAGTCGACCGTGGTTCGCGTCCCGGACCCAGTGACTTAAAACTCACGCCGGGCGCGTGTGTGTGTATGCCCAAGATCCCAAGAGGAGAACGGAGGAGAAGAGATTGCAGCGTGGCCATCCCCCCTGGGGGGTGATTTCTCGCTTTCTGTCTCTCTGTCTCTCTCTGTCTGGCGAGCGCACGCGCCCTATAGCAAAAACCTCTCAAAAAAAAAAAAAAAAAAAAAAAAAAAAGAGAGAGAGAACTACCCTCTTCATCATTCCATGCCTTGCCTGCCTCCTGCATTCTTCATACCAAACTCTCCTGTTCTCCCCCCTACCCCCAACCAGGTGTTCCAGAGAACAGGGAAGAGCTGAGACTCCCAACATGTTCATATTCAGGCCACTCCTTCTGGGTACAGCATTTTTGCCATAGGGCGGGCACCACCACGCCCTGGGTACAGCATTTTTCAAACCCATGATTCCCATTCAAGTTGAGGCTGAGCTCTGGGGACACTGAAGCTTCTGAAGAGAAATGGGTACCAGCTGGATGAGACTCCTGACAGCCAGACTCAGCACTTTTTTAAAAAATAATTATTTATTTTATTTTATCTATTAATTCACTTATTTTAATTTGACCGGAGATACACACACACACACACACACACACACACACACACACAGAGTGAGAAAGCAAGCAACCAGATCCAGGACTTGAATCATGGCCAGCCAAGTGGGAGTGTCCAGTGCCTTTACCACCACGCCACCTGCTGGTTCCCAGCATTTCTTTTTTTTTTAAAGAGATTTTTGCTATAGGGTACTTGCGCTCACCACAGGAACAGAGAGAGAGAAAACGAGAAATCACCCCTCAGGGGGGGATGGCCACGCCACAATCCCTTCTCCTCCATTCTCCTCTTGAAATCCTGGTTACACACACACCTGGTGTGAGTTTTAAGCTTCTGGGTCTGGGATTCGAACCGCAGCAGGTATCTGGGAGTCCAGCAACTTAACCATTACGCCATCTAATGGTCCCTCAGCATGTTTCCAAATTAATTATCTGTATTAACACAATAGTTACCGTGAGATTTTTCAGCAGGTGACTACAATGCGTAATGACTAAATCAGGGTAATTAGCAATATCTCAGCCATTTGAGACATTATATACTGAAAGTTGTCATTAACCACATTCTCCCCACTCTATAACACTGGACATTGTTCTTTTTTTAAATTTTTAAAAATGAATTACACATTTTATTTATTTTTATTACTATTATTATTACTTTTAATTTGCTATAGGGCACGTACACTCACCAGAGAGAGAAGGTGTGGGGAAGAAAGCAAGCCTCTAGGTCTGAGATTTGATCCCAAGAGTTGACCATTTGGGAGTCCAGCACCTCAACCACCACACCACCGGCTGCCCCCCCCCCTTTTTTTTTAGATTTTTGCCATGGAGTTTATGTGCTCTCTGGAAAGAGACAGGAAAAGTGAGAAATCACCCCACCACCACCCGGGGGAGATGGCCACACTGTAATCCCTTCTCCTCTCCTCTCCTCTCCTCTCCTCTCCTCTCCTCTCCTCTCCTCTCAGGATGTGGAGCATTCACACACGTGTGTCCTTTTTCAAGTCACTGGGTGGGTCCAAGACTCGAATGGTGGAGTCATTGGGGCCATGTTGGGGGCCAGCACCTTAACCACCATGCCACCTGCTAGCTTACCTGATATTGTTCCTTTATCTACCTGCAATCCAGTTCAACATTCTTCCATAGATAAATCTGCAAGTACCACTTTACGGATCCCAGGAGCGGCATTTGCAGGCCTCTGGTCCCCACTTCCACATCCTATACACCCTCTTTACAGGGAGTCAGGGCTCATCTTCAAGCAGGGGCTTTTCATCTGCACTCCATGTTAAAATGTGCTCTCTTCTCTCCCTCTCTCTCTCTCATTGCAATGGCCTCCATTCTCAGCTACACCATCAGGCAAAATGGTGTACAGTTCTCAAACCTGGCTGCATATTAGCATCACCTGAAATTTTATAATCTGATTCTCAGGCTAAAGCCCAAACTAACTAAATCTGAATCTTTGGGACTAGAACTCGTGCATCAGAAGTTATTCTCCCATACCAGAAATTTGAGAACCAGTATTCTAGAATAGTGCCTCTCAAACTTCCGTGTGCATACAAGCCTTCTGAAGAGTGTGTTAAGGTGCATATTCTGATTTAGTAGGTCTGGGGCAGTGCACAAGAGGCTGTCCCTGACAAGTGCCCAGATAAAAGTGATGCTGCTGGTCCACAAGCCAAAGTTTGAGTAGCAAAGTTGTGGAACTGTGATTCTCAAACTTGAGCATGTATCGGAATCATCTGGCAGACTTGTGAAAATGCACCCCAGTTTCAGATTCAGTCAATGTGGAGTGGGGTCTGAGAATACACATTTCTAACAAGCTTCCAGATGATGGGGATGCTGCTGGTACCAGAACACAGGGAGCAGCAAGGGGAGAGAAGGCGCATCACAGCTTTTGGAGTCAGGCCGCCCTGGAACCTTATCTGGCTCTATGCCATTCCAGCTCTGTGATCTTGGGTAAGTTACTCAACCTTTCTGAATTGTTATTTCATCACCCACCAAGTCACCATAATTGGGCAAGATCAACTGGGCTAATATGAATCACTTAACAGACTGCCTAATGTGCTGGTCCTCAGATTTGATAGCAAATTTGAATTACCTGGGGCGCTTAAAAAAATAAAAACTGCCAAGGACCAGCAGATGGCGCAATGGTTAAGCTGTTGGATTCCCAGTGGCCAAATATGGTTCCAATCCCAGACAAGGAGGCTTGAAACTCACACCCGGCACATGTGCATTCGTGCTCAAGATCCCAAGCAGACAATAGAGGAGAGGGGATCGCAGCATGGCCATCCCCCCCGTGGGTGATCACTCGCTTTCTGTCTCTCTGGCAAGAGACATGCACCCTATAGCAAAAATCTCTCAAAAAAATGCCATAGTTGTGATTTAATTTGGGGTACAGAGAATTACTTTTTAAACTTTATATTTATTTATTTATCTATTTATTATTTTAATTTGACCAGAGAGGGACAGAGAGAGTGAGAGAAAGTGAGAAAGCAAGCCGCCAGGTCTGGGACTCGAACCACAGTTGGCCATGGGGAGGCCCAGCACTCTTAACCACCATGTCACTTGCTGGCCCCAGAGAATTATTTTTAAAGCTCCTCAGGCACTTCCATGCAGCCAGTACTAGGGACTATCCTAGTATCATGGGTCCCAAACTTTAGTGTGACTCAGAATCACAGCCTGCTGGGATCCCCCCTCGTATCAGGCTCAGTAGATCCAAGTTGGGGCTGAGAATTGTCATTTCTTTCTTCCCCCACCCCCCTAAGGCTTTTGCCATAGAGCATATGCACTTGCCAGAGAGACCGAGAGGAAGTGAGAAGTCACCCTCCCCCAGGGGGAATGGTCACACCGCAATCTGTTCTCCATTCACCTCCTAGGATTTGTGGCATGCATGCAACACGCCCAGCGTGATTTTCAAGCTGCCGGGTCCAGGACTCAAACTGTGGTCTGCCATGAGGGAGTCTAGCACTATAACCACCACACCACCTGCTGGCCCCAGAATAGGCATTTCTCATGGGTTTCCAGGTGTGCTATGCTGCAGGGACTGCACTCTTCCTGTCAGGCCATGGTGACCAAAGCCCGGACGGGAGATGATCTTGGTTTGCCCAGAACAGCACACGTGGGGCCTCCTGAGCTGTCCTGCCTAAGATACTTTAGAGGCCACCAGGTTCTGAGTGGGGGTGGGGAATCTTTCTGCAGCAGGGAGGGAGGAACAGGAATAGTTTGTCCAGGAGATGACCAGGCCCCTGAGCTCAAACATGGCGTCAGGGAGAAGAGAGGGACTCTTGGCCCTGGTGACCCACAGTCCAGGAATAAGACGTGTGGCTGGAAGCCACAAAGGGGCCTTTGGCTCAACACGAGGAAGAACTTTTTAACCTTGAGAACTGCCCTGTCTGGAAACAGCCCCAACTTCCTCTTTTGGAAAGGAGTTCCAGTCCCTGCGTGGGAGGTCCCGCAGCCACGCGGAGCTTGGGAGCGAGGGGGAAGATAGAGACGCAGGAATGGGAAGATCTCTGAGTCCCTTTGAAGTCTGCCCGCATATCTCTGCAGCCTCCAGTCGGCGGCCCGGCCCGTTAGTCCAGAAGGTTTCTGTTTATTTAAGGAGGTGACCGTCTGCAGCTTTCGCAACACACTGGCTTTCTGATGTTTCCCTCGCCTATCAGCAAGCGGTTTACTTTCCCAGAGCAAACCGGAAAGCCACAGCGCAGGACAAAGCCTGCAGGTCGGCAAGGTGGCGGCGCGGCAGCCCGAGCCACGCCGTGAGTGCAGTGGGCGGAGGGCTCGGCCCTCTGGGCTCTAGACACGCCGCGGGGTAGTGGGAGCTTGCCAGGCAGGTGGCCCTGGGATGCCAGGGGCCAAACACTTCCAGGGGCGGGGAGGAGGGAGGGGGAGGGAGGGTCCAGGCCACGCCGCGGGCCACATCGGAGCACCAAGAGAACACCAAGTCTTTATTACAGGAATTCCTATGAAACGACTCCAAGAAAAAACCCACACAGAGAGGGAATAACAACGCCACACACACAGACACCGGGCTGGGGTTCCCTGGCCGTGCGCTGCGTCCTGCGGCGGAGAGGGGTCAGGCCTTAGCCCCGAGGCCCCTCCTCTACCCCGGTCTGCAGCGGCTGGCGGCCCCGGGAGCGCCTTAGGGAAGGGGTGTTCTCCCTCCCTCCGGGGACCACGGGTCTGGCCGCCGTGAGCCCTCCTCCTCCCGCGGCCCAGCCCCAGCCCCGGCGCTGCGCTCGCTTCCAAACTTGGTCACGCTCCACAGCGACCACGGCGCGTCCCGGCCCCCCCGCGGCCGCCGGTCTCCGGAGCGAGGGGAAGCTGGGCGGCCGGGAGTCGCGGCGGGGCGCGGAGGGTACGAGGTGCGATGGCCGCCTCACCGCCGCCGCGCTGTCATCATCGGGGCCACTTGGGGCCCCCCTGGCCCCTCCAAAGATCGGATCCCTCTCCCAGTCTCCCAGGCCCGCGTGGGGGTGCCGAACTAGGCAGAGCCCTGGCCCCGAGAGCCTCGAAGCCCGGTGTTTGCCCAGGTGTCCGGCTCTCGGGTAAGGTCCGCGCGCTCCCCTGTTGGGGAGGGGCCAGAGAGACCCGGGCGCCCCCTCCCCTTGGCAGTGGTTCGTAGAATCGGAGTTTCCCCCCAGATCACCTTCTTGCTTTGCGCACGGGGGCCCCCAGCAAGCCCTTTGCCTTGGGCGCTCCGACCCAGGCTGGCAGCTGCTTCACCTTGCTCCCCAGCCCTACGACCTATCAAGGCCGCCCGGAAGCCACCCTAGAGGACAGCAGGACAGCTAGTCTAGGCAGGGAGGCAGAGCCCCTGGGAGCCCCACTATGGCGGGACTCCAGAGCTGGCTTTTGTCTGCATCCAAACTGAAGATCCTGCCTAGCCAGAGTCCTCTGGCTCCAGGTGGTCCCCTACCCTTCCCTGCTGGGTGAAGGGGAGGCTGCTGGGGGCCATACCAGCCCCTAAGAGAAGCAGCCGGAGTAGCCCAGGCAGGGCAGACAGCAGAGGGGCCGCTGAAGTGACCCATCACTCCTCACAGGGTGACCAAGTGACTGACTTGAGCACTCCCACCAGAGCTCTGTGAAGGGTTGTGTGGAGGGTCAGGCAACCAGGGAAAGGCTGAGAGGCAGGAGACCTTGGGAAGCAAGGTGCCCAGAGGGAGTGGGGACGGGACAGGGGCTAGACTGGGTCTGTGGCCCCACAGGAGGGGAGGGGAAGGGAGGGAGACAGAGGCTCCACTGGTAGGGTCATCCTGCCCTGTTGCCTACTCCAACATCTGCCAGGTCCCTGGGTTGGTTTCTCGTTTGTTTGTAAAGAAAGGGGGGTGGTTCCTGCATTTACACTTGTTCTCCATGGAAAAGCCTGGCTACAAAGGCGGCTGTGCCTCGCTGCTGCCTCCAGGGGCCCCAGGTCCTTCCTCCAATCACAGGACATCAACTCCGAAGTTCTAAGTCCCATGGAAAGTGGCAGTGGCTTGGCTGGGCTGGACTGTGGCCGGAGAATCTGGGCCTCAATTTGCAAGCACCATCTGTCCGGCGGCAGCTGGGCCCTTCAGCTGGGTGCCGGTGTTGTCTCCGGTGGTCCGACCATCGGATCATCTCCAGGAGTGGCTGGCATCTGATGGGGGAAAAGGGGTGGGAGTCATTTTCACAGGAGCCCAGTGGTCTCCTCTGGTCGCTGGTTCCTACAGAGATCGTTTTGGACAGAAATTTCCCAAGACAGGTGCCCTCTCCTTTCTCCAGGGACTCCAGATCAGCCTTAGAACTCTGCCTACTGTCACCTCTCCCATCCGACTCCTAGGATGAATGCAACCTGCAGAACGGCAGGCACTCGGCAGTTAGAGATGGAGGGGGTGGAACTCCAGGGGGAAGAAGCTGTATCGGTGGAGAACAGGCATTTTGGGAGTGGGAGGAGCAACAGGAACCCGGAAGAGAAGAAAGAGAGCCAGGGTTCCTGGGGTCACAGGAGCCAATGGATGGAAGTTCCAAGAAAGACAATGGGCATGATGTGTGGGGAAAAGCACCAGGAGAATGCACAATAGGACGAGACAGAGCAGGACAAGTCCCTGGAGCTGCCGTGCAACCTCCCAAGTCAATCCAGAGATGGTGAGGGGAGCTGTCAGCTGTAGGAGTTAAAGAATGCCACCTTTTTGTAAATATCAAGCACTCCCTGGTTGGTTTGTTTAGGTTTTTGTCATAGGGCGCATGCACTCCTGGGAGAGACAGGGAAAGTGAGAAGTCACCCCCCCCCCCCCCCCGGGGGAGGATCCTTTCGCCTCCATTCTCCTCTCAGGCACCCACACATACATGCCTAGTGTGATTTTCAAGCCGCCAGGTCTATGACTCGAACCATGGTCAGCCATGTGGAAGTCCAGGGCCTTAACCAGAGACCTCTAATTTTTAAAGTGAGGAGGAGGAGGATGCAACCTTGAGAAAGGAGCTGCAAGTGTCAGGGAAAAATAAATGATGAGCAAAGTTCCCATACAGAGGTGGCTTTGGACAGGCCCCATCTTCCCTGGGGACGAGTGGGAAGGAGGGGGGCTACCAGCAGCATCGCGTGGGAGCGGCAGTATTTCCCCGGCTGGCTCTGTTGAGGCATTCCGGAGAAGTGGGGATTGGGGGGTAGCTCTGCAGGTGAGGAAAGCCTCCGGAGATTGCCAGGGGCTAGAAGAACTCTTAGGAAGTCGGCCAAGGGGCAGGTGGGGCGGCTGCCTGAGTGGAGGGGAGAGGGCACCTGTATCCCCTTGTGCAGCGGCCCTCAGCCCAGGTTTATATCCCCTCCATTCTGGCTAGCCCGGGGGAGCATCACTTCGCCAGAGTCTGGAACAGGCCTCACCTGCCACGTCTCAGCTCAAGGAAACCTGTGGATGCTGACCCCTGGGCCCAGGACAGCGGCCTGGGGAAGGGCTGGGCGAGGGGTGGGGTGACAGTCCTTGAGGAGGCTTCTGTTGGCATGCCCTGTTTCACCCCCAGGGGCACAGGGAGTCAGGAGGAACATCAGCCTGGGGCTCAGGGCTCCTGCCAGGAAGCGCTCCCTTATTTGGTTGTGGCAGAGCCCAGACCACCCGCCCTAACTAAGGGATTGGCCATGTGGTGTGTGCACGGCTGGGGAGGCCGCCTCAGCTTTTCTTAGCTTGTCCTCTCTAGTGTGCTGTGTGTGTCCTGGACTGTCTTCTCAACAGGATGTAAATAATTCAAGGTCAAAAGCTGATTTTGTTTTCCTGTTCCCAGCATCTGTCATAGGCAGGTGTGATTATTTGTTGTCAAGTGAATAGATAACCAAATAAAAATAAAGGCAGAAGACTCGTTTCCATGCAGAGCCCCGTGTCCCCTTCCACGACTATGAAAGAAGAGATTGTGGACCTGTGTGTCCCAGCTGCCTGAGCCCAGCACATCTAGACCCCTGGGGAGACCCATGGAGTGTGGTGGACCCTGGCCTTGGCAGACCCTGGCAGCTGTGGCTCTGGGCCTTACCTCTTACTGTCCTTCTCTTAGGGCTTCCTCCATCTTGGGCACTTCCTGCCTCCTTCCTCGTAAGTCTTCATCTGCAAAGCAGAGGGAAGCTGCCTCATCCTCCACCCAGCAGGGTCTCACTCAGGCATGTCCCTAGCCTGGACAAGAGAGCTGACCCGACTGTCTGCCCCCTTCGTCTGATGGGGCACATGCTGATCCCCAGGTGGACAACGCAGGGGTCTGGTGAGAGAGGCAACAGGACACACACATGCTAGCTGGCTCTGTCACTGGGTTTGGAGACCTTGGACAACTTCTTCCCTCTTCTTTGGGACTCAGTTGCCACCTCTATAAAATGGGATGGAGAAGGGAACCAGCAGGTGGTGTGGTGGTTAAGGCACTGGTCACTCCCACATAGCCAACCATGGTTGGAGTCCCGGACCTGGTGGTTTGCTTCCTCACTTTCCCTGTCTGTGTGTGTGTGTGTGTGTGTGTGTGTATGTCTGGTCAAATTAATAAATGAATGAATAAATAAAATTTAAATTTTTTTTAATTAAAAAAATGGGATGGGGAAGTGTGATATACACATGAACTTCCAAGGGCCTAATAGTCCTTGTTTCTGGATGTCTCCTGACCTGCAAAGGGCTTCCCTTGCTCTGTGGCATGAGGACCAGGGTTCAGCCCTGGGTCTGGTAGGGTCAGAGGCAGGGCCTTCTGGCCCATGTAGCCTTTGGAAGGGACATGGTGAGCACTGAAAAGCCTCTGGGCCCAGAAACAGAAGCTACCCAGGGCTTGGTTCCCAAGATAAGGTGCCCCCATATGGGTAGGCCTGTCTGCCCCTCCACCCTAGAGAATTTCCCCAGAAACAGTGACTGGCACTGAGCTATAGGTAGAGGTCTAGGCAGAGCCCCCTAGGGACACCTTTTAGGGCTTGCTGGAAGGGAGAGGCAATCCGAACCAAGTGGAGAGAGTCCTGTCTTCAGGTCGCCTGCCCACCACCCCTTGACATGCCCCCCAGGTTAGGTCCACCCATGAGACACCCAGGATCTCCTCTTGGAAGGGTGGCAATCAGGAACTTGGAGCTGAGGGCTCCCTTCCGGCCTCACCACAGGCGTGGCCCTCCACGTCGTCCAGGAGATTGGCTGTTGATGCGGCAGCCCCCAGCCTGCCAGGCCATTCAGGAAAACTGCCCCAAGGATGACTGGGTCCTGCCATAGTCTGCCCCGTTCTACCTACTGCCTGCCCCAACCCTCCAAGCTCAGAAGGCTTCCTCCAACCTGCCTGACCCCCAGCACCCCAATACTTACCCTACTCTACTCATGTTCTTGGAGTCAGCTAAGCAGCCAGGCCTTGACCCTAACCTTGCTCCCATCTCTGAGGACAGAGGAGCGACCTTCTCCCTGCTGCCCTCTGGCTGTGCAGCCTCTGGCACCCTGGGCCTCCAATAGCATGATGAGTGTTGGGAGGAAAATGTGGAAAGTCTTATTTCTACAGGAAACAGAAAGTGTGAAGGCAGGCCCAACATCAAAATGAGCAGGCAGGAGAGTCCACAGACCAGAACAACTAGAGAAACTAGGCAAAGGGTTGCTGTTTCCATAATAGAGCCATTTTCTTTTCTCCCAAGATACAGATCATCCCAGACCCAAAATAAAATTAAGTGATAGGACAACTTCTAAGCCTACAGGAAGGTAAGAGGCACTCGGCAACTCCTCACTCCCTAGGCCTGGTCCCCGGCACATGAAATTGGCAGGGAGGGACGGTTGCTGGCCGGCAAGCCTACCCTTGGGGGCAGGGAGCCGGCAGAGCTGGGTCCCACTCCTGGGGAAAGGCACAGCCTAGGGAAGTCCAGCCGGGGGGTCTCACTGAGTGGCCCTTCGCATCCGCTGCCCCCATCCAGTGCCAGGCCGGAAAGGATACGACTGATGCTTCAACAAGTGTTTCCTTTTTGATTTCCTCATTTTGGTCTTCTCGGAGAAGGCCCGGGCGAGTTCAAACAGCTTCCTCCGGGTGGCTAGAGGCAGAGAGGCCCGTGAGTCATTCTCCCAGATGATTTCCCCTAGACCTGGGGGAGGCCAGAAGCAGGACCTCCATCTGCCCCCTTGTGGAAACAGGCCAGCACCGGGGCTGGGGCTGGGGAAGTGACTGGAATTCAGATGCGGGTGCCACCTGGGGAGCGAGGCTGTCATCTCGGGTTGGCCTGCAGGGGCAGCACAGGCCACCAAGAGCCAGGCCCGGACGCTGCAGCCCAAGATCCCAAGATCCGGGTATTCCTTCCCCAGCTGTGACAGACAGAGACGCATTTGAGCTGCCTTTCCTGACTCTACCGCCTTCCCTCCCCTCCTCTAGGGTCGGTGGGTGCTAGGATTTCCATGACTAATCCGAGCTGTCCCCTGAAATGCAGCCTGAAAGGATCCAGCCTCTTTCACAGAAGGTTGTTGGTCTGTGTGTGTCAGAGAGGTTAGGGGGATGGGAGGGCCATTCAAGGCCGGCAGCACTTTGTGAGAACCCTGAAGCCCTCCTGCCTGCACGTCCCCCCACCAGACATGGGCTTAGCCAAGGCCTCTGCACAATCAGACCGAGCCTCCTCAAGCCCAGAGAATATGAACACTAAAACGGGTGAGGGGATATATAGCACATCATTTTTCTGCAGACAGCTGGCTCAAGAGGATTTGAAACTTAATTTGTATCCAGACTGGGCTGGAGAGGGAAGTGAGGCAGGAAGGCTAAGGGAGCCAACCTGCGATTAAAATATCATTTAGGTTCACTGAGAGCCAGCTGCATTAAAAATTCTGGGTGGCTTCCCCACCTCCCCGATCAGGCCACTGGGCCTGTCTCCGAAGGGCTGGGGGTGATGGGTTAGACTCACATTTTCCCATGTGTTTCAACTTGTCCCTGAATAAGGCATCTTCAGACACAGCAGGGTTGGCATCACCGGTTCCTGGAAGGAGGAAACACCTACTGAGGGGACGGACCCTTGGGAGGGTGGCTGTCCCCACGGTGGCTGTTCCAGTCCTCTCCTCCCATTTGTGGAAGGCTACGAAGAGCAGGCTTCTTCCCTAACTGGAAGGGGAAGCGAGGAAGATGCTTGATTTCTAGGAGCACTTCTTCCCCCCTGAGCCTTGCTGCCCTCTATGGAAAATGGGGATGGTCTTATGGGCTCTGTGCATGGACAGCCAGCTCACGTGGGTCCTGACTGACTGCTTCTCTGCCAACTCCATGAGGTGGCGGAGGTGAGGTCACACAGATAGCTTGAGATCCACGATGGCAGGAGGATTTACGCATGGGAGTCACCAGGCACTACTTCTGGCTTCCCCCACACCCAGGGCCAGCGGTTTAACATTCCCCAGCACCGCCAGCCGGCCTGCATCCTGACCTGGGGGAGAGACGAGAGGCCATGGCACAGAGCTGGCACTCGTTCCCCCCATCCCCCCTCCTCCCTCCCAGCTCGGCCTCCTCCAACACTCCTCCCAGACACAGTTTCTGGCTTCTTAGACAAAGAGTAGGGTGAGGATGGGGCTGGCCCTAGGATCAGAGCTCAGTAACCACCTGGTCTCCCCAGCCCACTCAGCACCCACTTGGGTCTCTCACTGTCCTTTTAAAGCCCCTGCTCTCTATCCTGCAATTTGGCTAATCCCAGAGTCACCTTGCTTGCTAAGTCCCCTCTGAGTCATTCTGATCCATCTCTGCAGCCCTGGTGCCTCTAGTTAATTCAGGATCAAGGACAAAAGGCTCCGGTTAAAACTCCCAGATGCGCATCTGGTGGGGCCTAAGCTCCTGGCCTGCTGCTTCTGAATCAGTTCTATGGGATTTTCTCTCTTCGAGCAGGGATCAGCTGAGCTCCCCATCCTTCTGCTCCCCCACCCCCCACTGCACCACGGATAAAAGGTCTGTTCCAGGCAGAAGCTGCAGAGCCTTTCTCTGAGATGGGGATGTGTGGGGGGGCTGAGTGGAGACTGACTAGGGGCCATGTGCACACGCAGACAGAGTCCAGTGGCCAAGAGCGAAACCAGGGCCTTCTAGGCCTCTGCCCCTTCTTTCCAGTTCCAGTGGAACCCTCTGGTCCGTGCACCCCAATTACACCACTGCCTACCCCAATCCTCCTTCAGCTGTTAGGGTTCCTCAGCAGAGGAGCCCAGTGCTCTTTTAAGGCCATTCTTTTTTTTTAATTTGCTATTGGGGGCTAGCAAGTGGCGAGGAGGTTAAAGTGCTGTATCCCACATGGTGGCCAGTTGCACAGTTCGAGTCCTAGACCCACCGGCTTGAAAATCACTGGGTGATTTGGGTGCATGTATGTGTGTTCCCAAAATCCGAGAGGAAACTGGAGGAGGGATTGCAGTGTGGTCACCCCCACCCCCAGGGTGATTTCCTACTTTCCTTCTGTCTCTCTGGCAAGTGCATGCACCCTATAGCTAAAACAAAATGGTACAGGGCTTGTGTTCTGGCAGGAGAGAGGCAGAGAAAGAAGTGCAGCAAGTCCTCTTCTAGCCTCTCTCCGGGCACAGCTGGGGAGCTGGCCAGCCTATGCCAGCCCATCACAGCCGTGGGCTCAGAAAGCCCAGGTCACTGGATTGAGAAGAACCCAGAGCTGCTAGTTGGAGACGGGAGAAGCGTCCCCTCCAGCCTCGATCTATTTCCTCATCTACCTCCAAATACTCAAAGTCACATGGGGGTGTGAGCTCCTGTGCCCTAAGGCTTCTCTCCCAGGAGGGCAAGGTTACCTGGGACAGGTGAGGGAGAGACAAAGTCGGTCCCCACAGCCGTGCTGCTGGATTTGCATTTCTGGGACTCGTATTTCAATCGATCTGGAAAAGGACCATGTGCCAGTCAGGAAAGTTAGGATGAGAGCTTGCGTGTGTAACTGAACGTGTGTTACCCACTGGAGCTCACTGGGCTGAAACACACGCGCATGTGCGCACACATACACAATACACACGCACACAGTGTCTTCACACAATGTCTTCTAGCTCTCAATGAGCCAGGGACAACAGGGAAGCTTCTGCCTGGCAACCACCTGGAATATTAGGATGTTGAAATCAGAAGGACCCTGGGAGATCGTAGAGCACAAACCCCCTAATTCACAAGGAAAGGGCGTGAGACCTCCAGAGCCAGCCCTGGGCCTCTTCCTTTCCTTCCCAGCCCGGGTTCTCCATACATAATTTGCTCCTTCCCCACCCACATACCACCAGTCACACACTCACACACACACACACACACACACACATACACACGGCCCTCTAAGACAGACCTCCATAGCCTTTTCACTGGACCCTAATCCAAACATCCTGCTACCCTGAAGGAGAAAGGCAGCCAGTCTGAAGGGCAGGAACCCATACCCAAAGACAACCCAAACACCCAAAACACGAGAGCTCCACTCAGGGAGCCCTCCAACTCTGGCACCCACGGACCCAGCCACTCCAGTCCCAGGGCTCCAGACCCATCATGTCTGCCTGGTGGCCGATGCTCTGCGAAGAAGGGCACTATGCTTATCCCAGGTGCCCGGGCCAGGGCCAGCACCTGTACAGAGCAGATGTGAGGGGGAAGAGAGAGAGCCTAACTGGTCACAGCCCTCCTCTGTGGGTCCTGGGGCAGGGAAAAGGAATGGCTGGCTGGCCGGGGCCCCCACTGGCAGGATTCTGGGTGGAGACCAGGCCTCAGTAGGTCAGAAAGCCCCTGAGCCCTTGGACTCTGACCCAGGGCTCTCCAGTGCCCCCAGGCTAAAGCAACATCACCTCCCTTCTTCCGCCCCAAGAAGTGGCTGCAGTGCCCCCAGCCATGCCCACCTCTCTCCAGGGCCAGGAGGAAGTCGCGGTTGCGCTGCAGCTCTTTCATGAACTCCTCATTCTGCAGGAACAGCGCGATCCGCTCGTCCTCCAGGTACTGCTTCCAGAGGCTCTCCTGGTCTTGGGTCCCGGGCCCGGCAGTGGGAGGCGGACCCCGCTCTCTGCTCACAGGTCTGGGGCCCCCAGTGTTACCCTGAGAAGGGGTAAGCATGTTGAATGCCTACTCAGCCCCTGAGGCCCGCACCTCCTCTGGGACCTTGTGGACAGCCAAAACGCAACATACAGGTCATAGCCCCCTCTTGCTGGGGAAGCAGCGAGGGCTTCAAAACAGCCTTTTTTGCCTCACCCTTGCTTCTACCACCTGAATAGCCCTGAGAAAGGATTCACAAACTGCTCACCCACCTGTACATGGACCCCCCCCCCAAACTCGAACCCCTCCCTGCACAGCTGCCTCGGGGACAGAACCCACGTCTGCAGGGGTACATTGAGGTGTGCCAGCATCTGGGGAGAGGCTACCTCTGTCCCCTTCCCAAGGGAGGGGAGGGTGGTGCCCAGGCCTCTGCCCTTGGCTGTCCCCTGCCCACCTCTCTGGATCCAGCCTGAGGTGGTGGCTGTAGCCAGGGGGCTCCTCAGGCTGTCACCTGCCCCAGGGCAGAACAGGAAACCCTCCAGGCCCAGACTGGGAGTGAGGCTTTCACTTCAGCATTCTTTCCCTACAAACCCTGGGCAACAGAAATAGCTCAGCCTGGGCTTTTCACATCAGGAAGTGAAACTGGCTGGCACAAATCGTGTGGGCAAACAGCGCTGCCAGACGGGCCGGCGGCGGGCGCAGCGGGCGGCCCCCCTTACCTGCACGCTGCCCAGCTGCTGCGGCAGGATGCGGAGAAAGTCGTCGGGGAGGTTGCCCAGCAGCGGTGGGTTCCAGTTCCGATAGCGCCGCTGGCTTGAAGGGGGTCCGGAGCCCAGTATGTCGATCCTGGGAGGGGGTGGGCAGTGGGGAGGAGGCAGCAGTCAGGCCCAACGGCCTGTCAGGCCCATGGCCCAGGGTGCTCAGGCAGGTCAGGTCCCGCTCAGGACCTGCTCAAGCCCAGTGGCTTCAGGACAAGATCCAGCTCTTGTCTCATCACAGACGTCCCATGTGCCTCAGCTGCCCCCACAGCCCCCTGCTCTCCAAGCAGTCAGCCCCCACAGGACTCCAGACCTAGAGAGCCCTCTGTTCATGGAGCGAATGCTGAACATCGTGGGTTCAGACACATGTTGGTGGATGCCCTAAAGACAGCAGGGACCGCATCTTTTCGTGTCCCTAATGCCCAGCGCAGGGCTGAGCTCACGGCGGCTGAGAGAGTAGCAGGTATGTCCATGAGTAGGTACACGCTGCCCACAGCCCCGCCTGCCTGCACATGGGGAGGGGCACGTGGGGTCGCCAGGATCCCTAGAGAGAATAAAGCGGATGGGCTGCAGTCCGGGTTCAGCTATCAGTCATCAGGGTGGTCTGGGGTGAGACCTTGTTCCCTCCCCCAGGGCTTGGTTTCCTCATCCAGAAACTGCCCCCTCCCTGCCTGATGCTCGCAAAAGCCCTAAATTGGGGAGGCTGTGTCTGAGCAGTGTTCTTAAAGGCCTGGGGAGAGGTGAGAGTGGAAGGGCTCCTCTTCCTAGGCCAGGTCCAGGACAGGAGGTCTGGGCCAACAGCCAGGCCAGGGGCCAGAGAGGAAGAGAGGCCGCGGCTCACGCCCTGCCTGACCCCAGGCCTGCGCCCCGCCGCCCCGCCTGAGGAGGGCGGCCTGGAGCCCGGCCAGGAGCTCCCCACAGCTCCTCGGCAGCCTGCAGCGTGGCAACCGCAGGACACGTGTTCTGCTGAATCAGGGAAATGACACACTGAGAAGGCAGCCGAGGGCCGGGGGCGGTGGGGGCCGTTCTCGCTCCCGGCCTGGCTTTGATTTGGTCTCCAGCTCCAGGAATCCCGCCCGCCCCTCAGTGGAGGGGAGCTTTTCCGGGCTGCCGCTGACTATGGAAATAACTTCCTTTCCTTTTCTATTTTGGGCGGGTGGCCTGCGGGGGAGGGGCAGGGGTGCACAGACGGAGAACCAGCTGCTAAGTGCATGGCGAATGCAGCGCTCCCGCCTGGAGCCGAGGGATCCCGGGCTCCCTGAGCCACCCTCTCACTTACAGACCGGGGAGCTGAAGAGCTCACTTCTTAACCGGGACTCCCATTCCTAGGCCGGGTTTGCTACATCGCTCTGCCACCCTCTGTCACTGGTAGAGGCTTCCTTTTTCTCCTTGGGCGTGAGAGGCAGGAAGGATATCCCATCTCTCAGGGACTCCCAGACCACCTCCAGCACTGTGGGGAGAAAGGCTCTCCTGTCTTCCTTGGGCCTCAGGGTCTTCATCTAGGACATGGGTACCCACTCCCCCAACTCAGCTACACCTCGATCCACCCAAGAAAGCTGCAGAAGGAAACCCTGAAGTTGCGTTTGGACCCTCTAGCCACTGTGTTACTGAGACTCCGAGTGCCAACGGGGACAAGGTGGAGAGTCCTTGGTCCTGGAGGCCCAGCCCAGGCCCTGGCTAAGATGAGGTCACAGGCAGCCCAGGCAACTCCACTGTGGTTGCAAAGGAATGTCAGAAATGAGTGGGAGGCAGATACAGACTTCCAAGGCTGTAATTTCAATGGAAAAATGACAGGCGGCCATGCGGAGGGGTCCCTGAGTTTCAGACTCTTTCAAATACAGGGAGGGAAGGACAGGCTGGGGGAGAGGAAAAAGAGGGGAACTCCTGACCCTAAGACCTCCCCCATTGTCCCTAAAACTAGAACTTAGAGCCCCATCCAGTCCTCGGGTTTACCCAATGGGCTATCAGACCCAACCAAGAAGCACTTCAGAGACAGGCTTTCCAGGTGGGATTTATAGGAAGACTGGACATTGAGCCCAGATAGAGGCAGGCCCAGTCCCAGGATACAGGGACCAATCAGGAAGACCTGGCATTCCAGGCATGCTCCCCAGGAATGGCCCTGTCTCTGGGACCCAGCTGGGCCAGGCCCAAGCTACCAAACTGTGTCCTGCCCACAGGCTCTCGGGCACCCCAGTGGCTAGAGGTGAGAAGGGAGCCAGAACATCTCCCCTCTGCAATCAGACTGAACACACCAGCCAGACCACTTCACCTTCCATGGAAGTCCCTTCAGCAGCTCTTCGCTTGCTGCTGGGTAAGCGCGAGGCTTCTTGGAGGGTCATGGCTCCCATCTTTCCCTATCTGCTTGCTTCTCCAGCCTTGCCCGGCCATGCCGTACTTCAAGGACTTCCCACATGGTTCCCTCTCTCCTCCTCCAGGCCTTTGCCTGGAAGGCCCTCCTGTCCTCTGCTTCACCAGACAAGTGCCAGTGTGGCCATCTGGTCGCATCATGAACATCAGCTCCTCCAGGTGGTCTTCCCTGCCTCCTCCCCAGATCAGAGCTCCCCTAGACTCTGATATCCTTGAGGGGAACAAGACTTTATCAACAGTGCTTCACCGTTTAGCACCTGTGTTGCAAGTGACTTGATAAATGCTGGAAATTAATGTGGAAGGAGAGACTGAATGAGGTCCTGGAGATGGCCTAGGGGAGATCTGGGTCTAGCAGGGCCATCTGGGACAAAGGGGCACGTGTCTCTTCTGAACACTGGCCTCTGGGGGCGGTCTTGCCATGGGTCTCAATGTTCAATGTGAGAACTGCCCTCAGAGGCCAGCCAGTGCAGCGGGGCAGGAAGGTGCAGTAAACCACTGATTATAGGTCTGACGCATGCCTGGCACCGTGCTCAGTGCTCCACGCTCAGCAACTCATTCAATCCTCCCAGCAGTGCTGAGGTGGGAGTCAGTGTTCCCATTGCAGGGGAGGCAAATGACACTCAGAGGGGTTAAGTGATGCAGCAAAGGCCACACAGCAGAGGCACCTGAAGCAGAGGTTCCCTTCAGGCAGTTGAAGGAAAGGGGTGGAGAAAGTAATCTGCTTCTATTTTGTCCCTGTACCTACCCTCTGCCCAGCAAAAGCCTTCATTTCTGGGTCGCTCCCCTGTATTTGAGGCAGGAACTCTAACTTTTCTGAAGTCCACGGGACCTGAACAAGACCTCCTGAGCTTTGGTCTAGTGCTGAGGTCACTGCACCACCAAGTAGGGCTCCCATCACTGGGCTGCACTGTCTCCCCCCGGCCTACTCCACCCGCAGCAGTGAATACCAGCCAGAGTAGGGAGAAAGGATGTGGCCAGGATTCCCACGTCAGGTTTACACAGGGGTTCTCTTCTTATGGCCTCAGTTTTCCCTTCTGGGAAAATGTAAAAGGGCGGAACCACTCTGTTGAACAGAAATTGAACTTTTCGCAAAAACTTGGTGGAATATTTACAAACAGAAATTGGAGATGGGGCCAGCAGGTGGTATGGTGGACTCTGGACTCTCACACGACTGGCCATGGTTTGAGTCCCAGATCTGGCAGCTTGAAAATCACACTGGGCTCATGTGTGTGCATGCCCGAAATCGCAGGAGAATGGAAGAGAGGAGATTGCAGCATAGCCATCCCCCGGGGGGAGTAATTTCCCACTTTTTCATTCACTGTCTCTCTCCAGAGAGTGCATGTGCCCATGGCAAAAACCTTAAATTAAAAATTAATTAATTAATTTAAAAAATCATAAAAGGGAGGCCAACAAGTGGCATAGTGGTTAAGGAAGGTGTTGGACTCCCACATAGTTGACTACAGTTTGGGTCCTGAACCTGGTGGCTTGAAACTCATGCCAGACTTGTGTGTGTGCGTGCCCAAAATCCCAAGAGGAGAATGGAAGAGAAGGGATTGTTGCGTGACCATGCCTCCTGGGGGGATGACTTCTCACTTTCTGTCTCTCTGTCTTTCCGGCGGCCACATGAGCCTTATAACAAAAATTTCTCAATAAATAAATAAAAATAAATCTGAAAAGGGAGCAAGATAGTGGCAAAATGGTAAAACAGGACACTGCCTGGCTGACCCACATAGAAAGTTTCCAGATTTGTGTTGAGAGATCTCTTGGCACCTGTGTGACCACTATCTAGGGCTGGCTGAGGCTGGAGGTGGATCATGGAATCAAGACCCTGTTGTGGGGAGGGGGAAGGGCAGCAGGTAGCATGGTGGTTAAGGCGCTAGACTCCCACACGGCCAACTATAGTTTGAGTCCTGGATCTGGCAGCTTGCTTTCTCACTTTCCCTCTCTCTGTCTCTCCCAGGTAAGCATGCATGCCCTGTAGCAAATTTTAAAATAATAATAATGAGGGACCAGCAGCTGGCATAATGGCTATGTCCCTAGACTCCCATGTAGCCGACCGCAGTTAGAGTCCCATACCCAGTGCTTAAACTCATACCAGGCGTGTGTGCGTGTGTGCCCAAGATCCCAAGAGGAGAACGGAGAAGAAGGAATTGTGGAGTAGCCATCCCCCTGGGGGGGTGATTTCTTGTTTTCTGTCTCTCTGTCTCTCTCTGTCTCTCTGGAGAGCGCACACGTCCTATAGCAAAAACCTCTCAAAAATAAATAAATAAATAAAACTAAATAATTCTTTTTTCTTTTTTTGGAAAGGTTTTTGACTCAAACTGCAGTTGACCACATGGGAGTCCAGTGACATAGCCATTATGCCAACTGCTGATCTCAAAACTAAATAATTCTTAAGGAAAAAAGAGGAAGGACCTTGTTGCAGATGGATGCTCTCTCTCTTGCTCACGGAAGAAAGAAAGATAAATAGGTTGCATTTGGATATATATATTATATGTGACTATATATATAATATATTTAGTTGTTGGAAAAGTCATGATGCATTTTTGCATAGGAAAACATAGAAAAATAGGGGCTGGCAGGTGGCATGATGGTTAAAGGCGCTGGATTCCCACATGGCTGACAATGGTTCAAATCCCAGACCTGACAGCTTGTTTTCTCACTTTCCCTCTCTCTCTCTGTCTCTTTCTGGTCAAATTTTAAAAAATAATCATAACAACAACAAATGGAATTAAATAAATAAATCTTTTTTTTTAAATGAAAAATATAAAAAAATACATCATGACTTTTCCAATTACCATATAAATGTGATATATAATATATACCTATTTTAAATATATAAATATAAATATATATATATACACACACACACACACACACACATGTGTGTGTGTGTATATATATATATATATATATATATATATATATATATATATTAAAGTAAAAGAAAAGCAGTTAGCCCCGGGCTCTGTGACCCAGTCTGTAAGTCCTGCTCAAGCCTCACCCAGACCCACCTACTTACTCCTTACTTCATACCCCAGTAGAGTCTACTGTCTCCCGGGACCACTTGTGATACAGACCTTAGCTCTGCTCCTGTCCCTGACTCAAAGCTTTGCCCATCCCCCAGCTTCGAGGAACCTATCAACTCCCTAAGCTGCTGTCACAAGATTTTTCTCATTAGGGAGGTGACTGGTGAAGAGTGATCCACTTTGAAGTCAGAATTACTTGGATTCAAATACCAGCTCTTAGTCTTGGGGAAGTTCTGAAACCTCTCTTAGGCCCAGTGTCCTCATCTGTAAAATGGGGATGATAACAGTGTCCGCCTCATAAATTGTTAGATGCATTAAGTGTGATGGTGCAGGTAAAGAGCCTGTCGGTTTCTGGCCCTTGAAGAGTGCCTATGCAATGGGAGTTGTTATAATGAGCCACACCTGTCTGATAACAGAGTTCTCCACCACCACTGCCCTGGGGTGCCCCAAGATCCCCAGCAGAGAAGACCCACTGGAGCGAGCTCATCTCATCATCTCCCCTCCCATCATCATCCCAGGCTGAGTCAGTCTAACAACCTCTCTAGGACAGAGAAGCAATAGCTTCACTCTAGTAGCCTCCACACGAACAAGGAGCCCAGAAAAAGAAGCACCTCAGAGCCCTCATGGGACCTTGCTGGCAACGAGCTTCACTTTAAACCTCCAAATTACACAGTTCCTAACCTGGAATAGATCCCCAGGGACCTCATAGCCTATTCCCCTCCTCCAGGTAGCACACTACACTTACTAAAAATCCTCAGGGCATGCTGGCATGGTGGTTAAACTCCCACATGGCTGACCATGGTTCAAGTCTCGGACCTGGTGGCTTGCTTTCTCACTTCCTCTCTCTCTCTCTGTCTCTCTCTGATCAAACTGGAAAATAAAATGATAATAATAATAAATAAAGTTAAATAAAAATAAAAAAAAAAAACAACTACTTGAGGGCAGAGACCAGCAAATGACTTAATGGTTATGTCACTGGACTCCCAAGTAGTTGAACACAGTTTAAGTCCCGGACCTGGCAGCTTAAAACTCACGCCGGGTGTGTTTTGCACGCATACCCAAAATCCCAAGAGGAGAATGGAGAAGGGATTGTGGCATGACCTTCCCTGCTGGGGGATGATTTCTCACTTTCTGTCTCTCTGTCTTTCTAGCAAATGCACATGCCCTATAGCAAAAAAAATCTCTCTCAAAAAAAAAAAAAAAAAAAATCTTGAGGATATTCCTAGCCCAGGGATGGTGAACAGAAAGCCATTCCATCAGCAGCTGATGGCTCTCCAGGAGCAATGTGTTGAGGAGGAATCTGAGGTCCTGTCCTGACACAGCAGGAGCATGCATGGTGTTAATTAGGCATGCTAGCCACAGGCTCGGGAGGGGAAGTGTCAGTAACATCATGGTGTTTGCCACTCCTACTCTGGCATGACAGAGTCCCTTAGTCCCAGAAAGCAAAGGCTGAGCCCTGCTTGACTGAGTGTCCTGCATGGTATGCAGCATACCACCTAGCCTAGAGTAGGAATTTAGTAGATATTTGCTCTCACAATTCTGGTATTTTGACAGCTCCTCCTGGGCCTAACTAAGTCTCCTGGTGCAACAGAAGCCGGTTGGTGGTGGAGTAATAGACTGAGGAGGTCCAGCCAAGCCTCCTACTGTGTCTGTACACAGCCCAGACCCCTGATCTCCTTCCGTGCTACCCTGCTCTCCGAAAGATGGATTCTCACCGGGGAGGTGGAGTGGGGGGAGCCAGAGGGTAAGGCCTGTCGAACACGTGCATGTGGTAGGCTGGTGGGGAGTACACAGGCGGGGGCTCTTCGTCGGAGCTATCAGGTTCCAAAGTCCTTTCCAAGATCTAAATCAGAGACAACAGAGAAAGAAATATTAATAACCCTTCACTGAATTTAAATAACATCCAGACAAAACCAAGTGTGGGCGAGGATGTGTAATGAGGGAACACTGGGCATGGCTGGTGGGAGTGTAAATTGATATAGTCACCGCTTTGCAAGACTGTGCGCTTTATCTACTAAAGCTAAACACATGGCCACCTCTGACCCTGCAATTCCAGCACACTCACCAGGCATGAAAGGACATGTCCCCAAGAGAACGTTCACAGTGGTATCAGCCATCCAAGTAGGGTTCAAAGACAGGCAAAACAAACACACAGCGGCGGAAGTCAGAGCCATGTGACCTCTGTGGGGTGGGTAAGGATAGGGAGGGACCAGAGGGGGATTCCGGGTGCTGTTGCCACTGTCCCTGGACCTGGAGGCTGACACTGTGGAGTGTTCACGCTGTGAGACTTGGCTGAGCTGCACACGTGGGGTTCGCGCTCTCTTCTATTCCACCGGGTTGTCAGAAAAGTCATGACATATTGTTCTGGTTTTCTAAGCAAAATGTGCCATGACTCGCCCCACGACACAATATATAATATGCTGTTCCTAAGAACATCATTCATACCCTCTCTCAAAGTACTTCCACAGCTGTGATCTCATCCTAACCTCAAACAGTCTGCCTAGGCAGGAAATGGATCGTTTCCCCCATGTTACACAAGAGGAAACTGAGGTATGGACTGCCTAAAGGATATGGCAAAAGCCCCACACTGCTCTTGGAACTGAATCTTTGATTTGGTCTCTGTAGCAAGGGTCTCTGCTCCAACTGTGGTGTCCGCACACCAGGGTTTGATTCTCAGGGTGGGCAGTGGCAAAGGGAATGCCCGGGATGCCTGCTCTCCCTCCTGGACTCCTTTCTTCATCCAGGAGCCCAAAAGAGGGGCCGAGGACTTGGCTTCTTGCTCACAGACTGACCTGGATCCTTCCCAGAGACCTACCAAGGAGTCTGAGACAGGAGTCCTTACACATCCCAATGACCTACGCGTACACTGTACACCTTGCTCCCACTCCTCTCCTCCTCACAGCTCTGCCCTTCTCCTCCAAGACCAAAGAACAGGAAGGGCTCAGGGACGGTGAAGAGTCCCCAGGGGTGTTTGCAGTAATCATTGCTCCTGCCTCTGCAGGTCAGTGCCGGGCCCAGCTGCATTGGCACAAGTCTGCTCTGAGAACAGCCAGGCTCGGCACATGAAGCCTTGCAGACACCCTGGCGGGTGGGCATGCAAATATGAGCGTGTGCATGCAGACACACACACACACACACACACACACACACACTCTGCAGGGCTCTGTGCACACACAGCCAGCCCTACCCAAGAAGGCCTCCTGCCCTGGAATGCACTAATGTTCTTTCCTTTGAGGCGGAAAGTATTTAAACAGATGCTTCTGCAGGAAAAGAAGAATGTGGCTGCTTTGCGGGCCACTGCGCTGCCTACTCCAAATTTCCACAAGCAGGAAGAGAGAGAGCGAGGACGCTGTGAGCTCTGTTCCTGTTCGTGGCAAGTCTGGCTGGCACAGGGCAGGGGCTTGGCGAGTACCTGGTGCGCAGAGAACTTGCTCTGCTGTGTCCCAGCCCACAGGCCCCTGCCTTGAGGGGTAGGGTTCCAGGCCAGGCCTTGGGGCCAATGGTGGCTGGCCTCGGTGGCCCATCTGGCCTGTTCCCACTGAAGCTAGTTTGAATGAGCCTCCTGAGGAGCAGGGAGAGCTCAGCAGGAACTGTTCCTGAAGGAAGCTGCTGGGGTTTCCTCGGGCCTGCAGCATCGACTGGCCCCCCCAGACTCAGGGGGATTAGGCCCCACCAGGAGGCCTCCTCCTGCTCCTCAGTGCAGCCTCCTGGGGCAGCAAGACCAGACCTCATCAGAGGCTCCTGGAGGAGAATGAGGAACACTGGGGAGGTGGGCAGCGGGCCAGGCCTGCTCCGGAAAGGCAAATCCCAAGTTGCTCAAAGCTGGAGAAGCCCCAGCCTTGTTCAGGCCTCCCCGCCTCCCTCCCCTCTAACTCCCAAGCCACAAGAAGGCCGTCCTTCTGGCTCTAAAGGTGCTGAAGTCTTCGGCTCTGCAGCCTCCTGGCTTAACGCACTGAGGGTGACGGATGCCTGCCAGGTGCTCTGGGGGCAGGGTCTAGGCCATTTATCTAACGGGAGATATTTCTCTGTGGCAAGGATACCCCTCAGGCCAGGCCACCATCCATCAGCCCCCAGAGCAGGGGCTTTTACCAGTCAGCAGTTATTGTCATTCCAGCTGCTGCTCATAAATTTTCCGAAGCACTTTCCGCTGGCTCAGGAACTGCCTGCTTATGGGCCCAGGCAGAGCTCCAAAGGTGGGGGGCTGGGAAACCACTGCAGGAGGGAGGGGTGCCGAGAAGGCGCTCAATTTCAAAAGCAAGGTCCTTAGAAAAACCAAAGCACACAGCCAGTGGCAGGCCTACCTAGGGAACAGCAGAGTGGGAGAATCGCAGAGGTTTACAGGGCTGTGGGTGCCTAATATCCCACCCGCCAGACTGTCAGAACAAATGAGCTGCAGAGAGGGTGAGAGCTTGCAGAGAACTTTCCTTCCAGCTCACGCTGAGTGGATGTATCTGCAAACACACACACACACACACACACACACACACACACACACACACACTGAGTCCTCCTTTCCCCAAAGAGATCTGGGTTTTCCAGTTCTCCCTCCACTGGCTAATCCATGCAGATGCAGAGTAGTTTCTCTCAGGGAAAGAGCTGATAAAAAGCAAAACAAAAACAAAAAAAAAACCTTGCAAGATAGCAACAACATTTGTTCATTTAACTAACATTCCTAGAGAGCCTGCTCAAAGCCTGGACTGTCCTAAGTGCTGCAGATGACACAAGGACAAGCCAGATGTCATTGATCATTCAGCTTCTCCTCCATCTGGAGAGAGAAGTCCCAGCAGTACCCAGTAAGCAGGAAGAGGGGCAAGGAGGCTTCGGCCTCCAGAAGGACCTTCACCGATGGAGTGTGGCTGCCTGCAGGGCAGGCACAGGGCTGTGTTGAGAAGGGCTTGGAGGCCAGGTATGGGTCTAGGTTTTCTTACTGTAAGTGCGGGTGATAACACTGCTCCACAAGTTTGTCAGGATGAGAAGGGATGATATATCTGAACCACGTAGGATGGTGCCAGGTACAGGTTGGGGCCCAACAGAGAGTGGAATCCATTACATCTGTTGGGTCTTTCTAAGTTTTTTTAAATTTTAAAAATTTTTGATGGTTTCATTTTTGCTATAGGGCATGTGCATTCACTGGAGAGAGATAGAGACAGAGAGAGGGAGGAAAAGTGAGAAATCACCCTCCGGGGGAGTGGCCACACCACAATCCCTCCTCTCCATTCTTTTCTCAGGATTTTGGGCATGCACATGCCTGGTGTGTTTTCAAGCTTCTGGATCCAGGACTGAAACTCACAGCTGGCCACATGGGATTGAGCCACCTTAACTACTATGCCACCAGCTGGCCCCAGGGTCCTTCCATCATGTCCATGGCTGCATGTCTCAATGTCCCTGCAGGCAGCAACCCTCTCACTGACAGACTGTGCTCACCTCTTCTCTGCTGAGTTCTGCAGGTTCACTCTGAATGGAGCCTGGAGGACTGGCTGCCCCCAGCAGGTGGGCCCGGATGCAGTGCAGGGGTAGGGGCATCCTCTGGCCACCAGCCACCTGCCTAGAGCGAAGGGAGCAGAACTGTGGGGGCAGGGGCTCATACCACAGGCCTCAACCAGAGGGATCTAACTGTAAGTCTGTAATGTTGCTGCCCGTGCCTGGCTCCCAGCCCGTAGGGACCGCCCCGCTCTTTCTCAGCAGCTGTCTTCTCAATCGCACAGTCTCCTTTCACTGGAGGATGGTCCCACTACCAGCCCCTGACCAGTCCTGCGCTGTCTGACCTCAAAGACTTCGCATGAACTTTTCTTTCTGCCTGCACACCCTTTCCCTGGCTTTTCATTCTTCCTTCGAGTCTCAGTGGAGTGGTCCCTTCCTCTCTGCCACTTCCATCCTCCCAGTGAAGCACTAACTACTCTGGACTGTCAGTGCCTGACTCCCACTTCTAACCCACACTGGACTGTGAGCTCCAGAGGCAGGGCAGAAACTCTGTCTGCAAAATACAGACTAGAGGACTCCAGGCCTGAAAGGGATTCAGTCAGGGTGGGGCCCAGGCACCTGGCCTTTTTTCTGAGCGATTGTTGTTATAGGGCACGTGCTGTGTGCTCACCAGAGAGACAGAAAGTGGGAAATCACCCCCAGGAGGGATGGTCACACGGCAATCCCTTCTCCTCCATCCTCCTCTTGGGATTTTGGGCATGCACGTACATACATCCCACGTGAGTTTTAAGCCACAGGTCCAGACTCAAACCACAGTCAACTATGTGGGAGTCCAGTGACGTAACCAGGCTGGTCCCCAAGCACCTGGACTTTTAATAAGCACCTTCATTCTGATGACCCCTGACTCAGGGTCTTGCACCTGCCTGGCACACCACTGATGGAGTGCTCAGTGTTTGCTGAACGACTACATGATTTCAGCTGTAAGAAAAGGCCACTGACTGAGGGTACACATCTCAAGGGGAAGGAGAGGGCTTGCTGTTAGAACCCAGACGCGGTCCTCTAAGAGGTTCAAGTGGTGGTTGGAGCTTGAGGTGGATTATCCGGCCACGCCCCTACCTCTGGGGGGATGCTGTCCTCCGAGTCCGAGCTGTCGTCGTAGACACTGCCGCCACCCCCCTCCAGGTTCATCTGCAGCAGCTGGTCGATGGTGGCGTCCACGGCGCCACTGTTGGCGCGCAGCACGCACTCGATGATGTCGTAGTCCATGTTGGGGAACATGGTCTTGAAGTCGTCCATGGCCTGGTTGAACTCCAGGCGGCGCACCTGGCGCGCGGGCCTGCTGTTGTTGAGCTCCTGCGGGGCTGCAGCCTCCGTGCCGCCCCCACCGCCACGCGCCCCAGCGGTGCCGCCCCCGCCGCTGCCGCTGCTGCTCCTGCGGAACAGGCTGGTCATTTTGTCCAGCCGCTTGGGGAAGATGTTTCCAGCCAGCCGCAGAGTCCCTCCCCGGGTCACTCCGTTGTCAGCCGCTTGCTTGCTCGCTGGCTTGGGAAGCTCACTCCTGAACCTCCGGGCAGCCAAGCGGGAATGGGCGGCCCGGGGGCGTCGGGTCAGGAGACTGCAGGCACGGAGCCCCAGGCGGCCCTAGCGGAGCGGTCCTCACCGGGCAGCGGCATGCGGGCCTGGGCCGTGTTGGGGCTGGACTGAGGGTCATCCACACCCTTGGGGCATTCTGGGGCAGGCTCCACTGACGGTCCCACCTGAAACAAAGGAGACTGTCAGGGGCGGGTGCACCGCACAAACCAAGCTCAAGGTGGTGGCCAAAGGTTATTAGGAAGTGAGGGCAAAGAGCAGTGACCCCTGCCCTCCCCAGGAAAAAAAGACCTTCTGCTTTCTCTCCTTGTGCAGTGGTTAAACAGCCACGATTCTTTTTTTTTTTTTTTTTTTTTTTTTTTTTTTTTGGTGGAGAGGTTTTCGCTATTGGGCGCGTGCGCTCGCCAGACAGACAGAGAGAGACATAGAGACAGAAAGCGAGAAATCACCCCCCAGGGGGGATGGTCACGCCGCAATCCCTTCTCCTCCATTCTCCTCTCGGGATCTTGGGCACGCACGCACACGTGCCTAGCGTGAGTTTTAAGCCATCGGGTCCGGGACGCGAACCGCGGTCGACTACGTGGGAGTCCAGCGACATAGCCATTACGCTAACTGCTGGTTCCCGACAGCCACGATTCTTACTAACTAGCTCACTCGGGCTTCCTCTGTGCTCTGTGTGGGCTAAGGCATGGCAAGCCTAAGAGGCAGGGGCCAGTATCCCCACTCGGCAGGTGGGAAAACTGGGGCATAAACGCTGAGGCAGTGGAGGCGCCAGGATTTGAACCCAGGAAGGATGGCCTGAGCTGCTGATCTCAACCCCTAAACATGCTGCCAAGGACCCCTGAGGACCTGACTGAGGCAGGAGGGGCTCTGTCCAGACACCTGCCTTTCTGCGGTCCAGCCCCCTGCAGTCCCCAATTTCCTCTTCGTCCCACATCAGCACCCCACCTTGTGCGTCCACCTTGCCAAAAATCTGGCGGACCGCAGTGCTGGGAAATGGACTCCCCAGCATCACTGAAGCTTCCAACCTGAGAAAGGAAACAGGCTTCCATCCTTGGAGAGCCTCAAGCTGGCAGTTGAAGCCCAGTTCCCACTCCTGGAGAACTCCAGTGAGACGCTAAAACTCAGCCTGCCCCTGGGAGCAACAACCCAGCAGAGGGACACAGAGGGACCCAGGCTGCTGTCAATCTTTGGACTCCATTTTTCTCACCCCCGCGTCAGGTTGATGTGTTTTATTTATACCAGAGACACAGATGTGCTTTTACAGAATACTGGGTGGACATTTTTTTTTTTTTTTTATAAATCCCAGAAACTTCTCACAGCTGCCTTGAGGAACCACATGCATCTTAAGTTCTGTTCTGAGCCCACCACACCCAGTTTTCCAGCCAAGCCAACCAATGCTAGCACTGGGAACATGCATGGATGGGGCTGGGCATCCAGCACCCTCAGGGACCTAAATCGTCCCCACCAATGCAGATCTAGGGACGTAAATCATTTCCATTAGCTCACAACTGAGAGTGGACTGTGGCTAAAAACATCCAGTTCTGGGGACCAGCAGTTGGCATAATGGCTATGTCACTGGACTCCCATGTAGTCAACCGCAGTTCAAGTCCCAGACCCGGTGGCTTAAACTCACGCCGGGCACATGTACGTGCGTGCCCAAGATCCCGAGAGGAGAATGGAGAAGGGATTGCGGTGTGGCCATCCCCCTTGGGGGGTGATTTCTCACTTTCTGTCTCTCTGTCTGTCTCTGTCTTTCTGGCGAGCGCACGCGCCCTATAGCAAAAACCTCTCCCCCCCCCCCCCCAAAAAAAAAATCCAGTTCTGACTTTCTTGTGCTCACTCCAAGATTTACTGTAATTTGGCTAGTTGTAGGGAAATGGCAGCTGTATTTTAAGGGACTTTTCATCAAAATATATTCTTAAGTTTAATGAAATATGTATAAACCTTTTTTTAGGACTTTGGGGCACAATCGTAACAGGTGATATAGAAATGATCGTAAATCAGTGGGATCTTCCTGGCCACCATCTCAACAGTCAAATACAGAGAGTGTTATGTTTTTGTTTTTGTTTTTTAGAATTATTTTATTTAATTCTATTTATTTATTTATTTTAACTGGACCAGAGAGGGACAGAATGACAGAGAGAGAGAAAGTGAGAATGCAAGTCATCAGGTCCAGGACTCAAACCACGGTCAGCTATGTGGGAGTCCAGCACCCCTAACCACCACACCACCTGCCGGTCCCTATACAGAAAGTTTTTGACTAAGAGTAGTTCAACTTACAATTTGACTCTACAATTGAGCCAAAGCAATATGCATTCAGGAGAAACTATATTTCGAAATCTCTATTTTGATCTTGTCCCAGGCTGGCCGTAGGCGGATATGCTCTTGCAATGCTGGACAGTGGCCGCAAGCTATTCTGTTTTTCACTTGCAGTACAGTACCTAATACATTCCTGAGCTGTTCAGCACGTGATTGTTAAACAGGCCTTGCCTTAGATGATTATGCCCAGCCAGGCTGAGAGAGGTGTTCTGAGCACATTGAAGGCGGGGCAGGCTTAGCCAGGAAGCCAGGATGTTTGGTAGGTTACCTGTTTTAAATGCATCTTCAGCTTAGGGTATTTATGATTGGTTTATCAGGACATATCACCAGTTGAGGAGCATCTGTACCTGACAGGGTGACGGAGACTGGACCAAAGGAGGAGCTGTGGCAGAAGGGCCTCCCTCACCCCATCACTGCCACTGATTTTCTCCATCTCTTTAGGTCAGTTCCCCCACAGCTAATTGAGACCTCATAGTCTCCCCAAGTGGCTTCAAGTGCCACCCTGCTGGGATTCTTCTTTTTAAAAAAAGTATTATTTATTGGGACCAGCAGTTAGCTTAATGGCTATGTCGCTGGACTCCCATGTAGTTGACCGCGGTTCGAGTCCCGGACCCGGTGGCTTGAAACTCACGCCGGGCGCGTGTGCGTGCGTGCCCAAGATCCCGAGAGGAGAATGGAGGAGAAGGGATTGCGGCGTGGCCATCCCCCCTGGGGGGTGATTTCTCGCTTTCTGTCTCTCTGTCTGTCTGGCGAGCGCACGCACCCTATGGCAAAAACCTCTCAAAAAATTATTTATTTAATTTTATTATTATTCTTTTTTTAAAATTTTGCTATAGGGCATGTGCACTCAACAGCACAAGACAGAGAGAGAGGAGAAAGTGAAAAGCAAGCCAGATAGGCCACGGGAGGATGGGGTTCGGTGCCTTAACCACAATGCTACCTGCTGGTTCTCATGGTGAGATCCTAACCAGCTTAAAATATCTACCTCCTTAGAGGGATATGGAAATTGTCAAGGGTTCTTGTTCTGGAGCCCGCTGGGGTCTGCCTGAAAAGTGGACTGTATTGTTTTTGTTTGTTTGTTTGTTTGTTTTTAGAGATTTATTTGTTGTAGGGTGTGTGCAAAAATAGAGACAGAAAGCGAGAAATCACCCCCAGTAGGGATGGTCACACCACAGTTCCTTCTTTTCCTCTTGGGATTTTAGGCATGCATGCACATGTGCCTGGCATGAGTTTTAAATTGCTGAGTCCAGGACTCAAACTGTGGTTGACTACGTGGGAGTCCAGAAACATAACCATTACGCCATAGGCTGGTCCCCAGGTGGATTATATTTTAAAATAAGAAACTGGCGGGGCTAGCAGGTGGCATGGTGGTTAAGGGCTCTGGACTCCCACATGGCTGACTGTAATTCAAGTCCCAGACCTGGCGGCTTGCTTTCTCATTTTCTCCCTCTCTCTCTCTTTCACTCTGTCCCTCTCTGGTCAAATTTAAAATATAAATAAATAGATAAAATAAAGTTCAATAAAATAATTGTTTAAAAAAGAAAAAAGAAACCAGGGGCCAGGTCCATAGCCTAGTGGTTAAGGGAGCTGAATCCTGCATGGCTGACTACAGTTCAAATCCTGGCCTAGTGGCTTGAAAAACCTGCTTGGCATGCATGTCCCAAGTCCCAACAGGATGGGGAAATAGAGGAGAAGAGATGGTGGTGTGACCACATCGCATTAAGAGGTGCTTTCTCCCTCCCCCTCTGTCTCTTTGTCTCTCTCTGGCAAGCAAGCATACCTCTGGCCATTGAAAGGAAAGAAAAAATAAAAATATGGGAGAGAAGAAGCACATGGGTTCCATGCAGGTTGTGGACACTGAAAACTAAAATTCCCTCCCAACCCTGAGAATGCCTGCTAACACTCCAGTGTGTCTGCATCTAGATACTTCTTTGCACATATTGCCTTATACACAGATTTACTTTCCTGAAATGGGATCAAACCATAAATTCTACTCTGTAACAAGTTTTATCTACTTAATAATATATTGTGGCCATCTTCCCATGCCAGAACATATACATTTACCTCATCATTAAAAAAAAAAAAAAAAAAGGAATTATTTATTTATTATTATTTTATTTGACCAGACAAAGCAAGCCACCAGGTCTGGGACTAAAACTGTGGTCAGCCAAGCTGTTTCCTGGAATGGATGGGATGGGGGTTCTAGGAGATTCTTCCCCAGCATCTGGATGGCAATCTCTGGTACTTCTTCAGCCCCCTGGAAAGAAATAGTGAGGCTCAGAGCCCCAGGGGAGGCCTGGAGGCCCCACAGCTCCAACAGCCTCTTCCATTTACCCTGAGTGCAAAGCCTTTCAAAGTACCACTATGTGTGTGTGTGTGTGTGTGTGTGTGTGTAAGCACTCGTGCATATGCACATACCTCAACATGTAAAGGGTGACAACTCTAACCCAGTCACATGCCCTGCCCCACGTTACAGATGAAGACTGAGACCCAAGGCGAGGAGGGAGTTGCCCAGGGACACAGAGTGAGTAAAAGCAAAGCCTAGATCTTCTCATCAGAAGCTGGTTCTGTGGATGAGGGAAAGTGGCTCAGCAACTGTAATGGGAGATGCAAGCAAACAGGATCCAGCTTACAGAAATACCATTTCATAGGACTTTACAAGGACTCAGGGACTTCTAAAAGCCAGGCTGCCTGGAATTAGGAGGTGGGGCGGTGAGGGCCTCCAATCCTCAGAGGACTGTCCCTCTCTCCCCTTCTTCCCCTTGCTGAGCTCAAGGGCAGAGCCTGAGGCCAAGGCCGAGGTGTGGCTAGCAAGGCCAGGAGCAGAAAGGACAGTTCTCAGGGTCAGAGTCAGCAGCACCAGGCTGCATTGTGCAACTAGCACGGCTTACATGAAAAGCAATTTAAAATACATGAAAGAATTAAAGCAAGCAGGCCACTTAGGCTTACATGTGTATATAAGGTGCATTCACATTCCATCTTTATTACAACCCCACCAGATAGGTGTTATCACCTCCATTTTATAGCTGTAGAAACTAGTTCGGAGAAGTTAGGTAACTTGCCCACAGGCACATAGCCATTATGTAGAAGAGGCCAGAATTAGGAGCAGACATCCAAGAGCTGAAAATGCCGATTATGCTTGCAGGGCTAAGAGCTGAGAAGCCTGAGAAAGGTGGCCTGTGATCTCCAGGCTCAGGTGACAGCACAGCGCAGAGGACATTCCAGGAAAGGAATCAGGACCCAGACAGCAGGGTGGGACTGTTGGCTGGGACTGCCCCAGAGCTGGTCCTGTGAACTTGGGGAGCCTCACTACCTCCTGAAGCCCCTGGCTGCTGAGCACTGGCAGGGAAACGGGGAGATAACCCCTGACCGGCTTCTGGAAAGGAAGTGGCTCAAACCCGCCCAGCCCGTTAGACCTCTCAGAGGCTGGCTCCAGGGCTCTTCTGAACTCTAACTGGTGGGTGACTTAGGGAACTGGAAGCAAAATCCCCACACCTGTCCTCCATCAAGTCCCAGGGAGCCAGGCCTGAAAGGGGAGCCTCCTTCCCTCTGTGAGGAATCCAGGCCTGGCAGGGCTGGCAGACGGCCAACCTCCAGTCTTGGTGAGTCCATCGCCAAGGCCTGAGTCACGGCTGCCTGGCCCCGGGAGCAGGGCAAGCTGCTCTGGTTTGATTCATCTGCCGCCTTGACAAGGTCAAATCCAACAGCCTCCTGCCCTGGGAGGGCCTGTCCCTCAGGACCAGGGCAGGTCCACCTGGGGGCTGTCAGAGCCCAGGAGCTGGGGTCCTGAGTTCATGCTCCGCCCTGAGTAAGGCTATGTAACTTGGGAAGCTTACTTTACTGCTCTGAACCTCGGCGTCTTCAGTTGTTAAATAGGGAATAATAGCTACGTGGAAGGTTGTCAGAGGAGTCATACGGGTGCCCTGGAGTGTGGTAAACACTGATGAGATAGCTTGGTGTGGCCTAGGGCACGACCTTGGACCTTCTCCCAAGCTGTACTTGTCCCCTGAGCGATCTTATTCAGGCCCGAGCTTTAAATGCCATCAGCACGCTGAGGACAGACCTCTCAGTTCTCTCAGGCTCCGATGCTCTGGTGGGTGCTCCCCACAGCTCCACGCTTGCACAGCCTACCTGCTGCACCACCCCTGCCCGTGCCCAGCTGCAGCGCCAACAAACTGAGTCTACACCGCCTGTGACTCCTTCCAACCTCAGCCTGCACCTCGTTGGCCTTTTCCAGCTCTGTTCCCGGCAACTCCATGTGACTCAGGCCCCAAACTGTGTGGTCATCTTTGAGTTGTCTCTTCGAACAGACACCCAACCCACTGCCAATCCTGCCTTCCCTGTCTTTAAAGGATTTCAGAGTCCAGCCACTTTGCCTATCCCCATGCTCCCACCCCTGCCTACCTCCCCCCCCTTGCCTCCTTCCACGAGCCCCTCAGTAGCTCCCCTCGTCCTCAGAACACAAGCCACCAAACACATACGTGTGCACACACAGACACACACATGCACAGACATGCGCTCTGATAGACCCTCACTCTCTATGGCCACGCTGGATCCTTGCTGGTTCACCAACAGCTCAAGCATGCTCCCACCCAGGGGCCTCCAAACTTCCCCTTCCCACGCCTGCTCTGCTCTTCTCCTGTGGGTCTGCAGGACTCCTCGCCCCCTTCCTCTGGGCCCTGTTCAAGTCACCTTATCAGAGAGGTGACCCCACCCACCCATTGCCCAGTGTTTCCTGTCCCTTTACCCTGCTGTTCTCCTCATGGAACAGACCCCTCAGAGACTGTACCTCTAGTGGCCATTGGCCATCTCCTCCAGAACGTAAGCTCCAGGAGGGCAGGGCCTGTGCTGTACTCACTGTGGGGTCCCAGTGCCTATAAGAGTGCCTGGCGCCCGCAGCAGACGTTTGCAAGGTAGATAAGTAAAGAGGCAAAGGAAGGACGGAGGAGACCAGTAGTCATGGGTCTTCTTCCCTTCCCTTCTCTGGCTCACAGCAATGGCGGGAGGGGAGGCTTTTCTGTTTCCACAGCTCTTTTCCTTCTACTTTCATTTACTCCTCACAACAGCCCTATAGGGTATATTGGGGCACGTGGTTGTTATTCCATTGCACGGACAAAGCCACTGAGGCAGTCCAATGACATAGCGTAGGTCCCGTGAGCCATCCACTGCCTGGCCTGAGGGCAAGCACATAGGCTGATGGCAGACGGGTCCCCTTTCCAAGCCAGCATCCGTCCTGGGGAACGAGGTTGACTCTCTCCCAGATCTAACTAGACCTTCCATTCTGGCCCCCAGGAAGACCAAAGCCCAATTTTAAAAGGTGGGGGTTAAAACAGGAGGCCTCAGGAGGAGGTTTGGGGCCAGGAGAGCTGCGGTCCCAGTTGCCAGCTTCCCTGCCTCCTGCACGGGACCACTCCTCTGGAAAGGGAGAGAGACTGCTCTGCCCCTGCACACCCCAGGCTCTCTCCTCTGCAAATCTCAGAGGAACAGCCCCCAGATCTCGTGATCCATCCGTGACTACTGTCATCCCTGCCTGCAGAAGGACTCGCTTCTTACCTAAGATGAGCCCAGCCCAGTGGCATCACCAGGCCAGACCACTAGGTGGTGTTGCAGGGCTCAGGCCTGGCTGCTCCCAGGGCAAACAGCAACTTTCCACTGAACCCAAGAATGTGTCCCGCCCCCACCCTTGGTCTGACTAAAGGAGAAAAGAACCACCCAATCACCCAGCAGTCTTAGAACCCAAGACGTGCAAAGTTACAAAACTGTTTCATTCAAGGTGAGGAATACACACCAGGCCTGCCACCACTTCCAATCCCCAGCCTTTGGCAGACATCACTAATCCGTTCAGGAATTACTGTCCTACAGAACCCACACAGCCTTAGAACCCAGTGTAAGCCGGCGCTGGCCAAGTTACTACCAAGTGATTAGAACTGGCAGACCTGCTTGCCAGCAACCCCCCCCCACCTTTTTATTTTTCCAGGGAAGACTAGGCCTAGGCTCACTTTGTCTAATCGGGCAACCCAGTGGGTAGCAAAAGCCGGCAGGGCCAGAATGAGGTCATATGACCCTGGGAGGCTCCAGTAACCATGGTTAAGTCCCGGGAAACCTCAAGTGGGTAATGGCAGTGTTAACGGAGAGGCTGCTGGGCGGGCAGCTGCATCCTTATCCAATTGTCACCTTGGAGGCGGCGGGGGTGGGGTGCAGGGAAGTCTGCCCAAGCTTCCTGGCTTCTGAGCCAAAGAGGCCCCAAAAGGGGGGGGGGGGAGAGCCAGAGACAGAACGAGGCTCCCAGGGTCTGTGAGTGTGTGCGTGTGTGAGTGTGTGTGTGTGTGTGTGTGTGTGCACGCGCCCCACAGGAGGGAGGCAGGGTGGAGGGCAGCCCTAACAGAGATGCCTTGTCCTTCTGCCCCTGCACAGGCTTGTTTTCTTCCCAAGCGATTCCTGTCGCTGCAGCTTCAAAAGCTGGGTGACCTTTAAATGCCGAGCCTCCCGCTCCTGCCCAAGGCGCGGAAATGGCTTAATGGAAACTCGGCCCAAATGGTCACAGCTGCCAGGGCAGCCACAAAGCCAGCCTCATTCCCGAGGCCCCCAGAGCTGCTTCGGGGCAGCCACACCTGTGCCCAGCCCTGAGGCAGTTGGCAAGCGCAGAGCAGACCCTTGCGCACAGCCATGGCACAAAGAGGCAGGGTGGGCTTGAGCAGAGAACAGGGGTGGGGAGAGCCAACTGTGCCATGCCTGCTGTGTAACCTGCTGGTCTCTCACCTCACTGGGCCACTCATTGCTTCTTCGTCTGCAGAACGTGAGACTTGAGAAAAGGACTCCCAGAGCTCTTCGCTGGGAAGAAGAAGGGCTACAGAAAAGCAGGACTGCTGGCAGGGGCGAGAGGCTGGGTGGCGCCTGCCTCTGGGGCTACCATGTGCAGCCGCTCAGGCTGTGCACTGCACAACTCCTTGACCACTCCACCCCTATCGTTTAGTCAGATCTATAAAAACGTTTTTACAAATATTTTTAAAATCTCAAGGTCAGCAGGTGGCATGGTGGCTAAGGGCACTGGACTCCCACATGGTCAACTGCAGTTCAAGCCCCAGACCTGGAGGCTTGCTTTCTTACTTTCCCGTTCTCTCATTCTCTTTCTCTCTCTTACTCTCACTCTTGCTCTTCCCCTCTCTGGTCAAATTAAAATAAATAAATAAAGCTAAATAAAATAATTTTTAAAATCTCAGGGGCCAGCAGATGGCGTAGTGGTTGGGACACTGGACTCCCACACGGTTGACAGCAGTTCAAGTTCCCAACCTGGTGGCCTGAAACTCATGTCAGGTGCACCTGTGTGCGTATGCCCCAAACCCGGAGAGGAGACTGGAAGAGAAGGAATGTGGTATAGGCATCTCCCCTAGGGGGTGATTTCTCACTTTCTCCTTCTCTGTCTCTGTCTGGCAAGCATAAACACCCTATAGCAAACATATCTCTAATATTGGGACCAGCAAGTGGCATGGTGGTTAAGGCGCTGGACACTCTCCCACATGTCTGACCACAGTTCAAGTTCTGAACCTGGTGACTTGCTTTCTCACTTTCCTTCTCTCTGTGTGTCTATCTTTCTCTGGGCAAATGAAAATAAATGAATGAATAAATAAAATTAAACAATTTTTAAAAAATATTAAGTGTTCTTATCACAACAAAAATATCATGCATTCAACTGTGAAACTATTTGGGTATTAGAAAAACATATATAAAAAACTCTTGGGACCAGCAGTTAGCGTAATGGTTATGTCGCTGGACTCCCACGTTGTTGACCACAGTTCGCGTCCCGGACCTGGTGGCTTAAAACTCACGCCAGGCGCGTGTGTGTGCGTGCCCAAGACCCCGAGAGGAGAATGGAGGAGAAGGGATTAGGGTGTGGCCATCCCCCGGGAGGGGATTTCTCGTTTTCTGTCTGGCAAGCGCAAACCTCTCCAAAAAAAAAAAAAAAAAATCTCATATATATATATGTATGAGAGATTTTACATTTATATATATAAAATCTGAAGAAGAGAAAAGGAAACCTTTTCTTTCCTAATTTTTCTCTCTCCTGCCTCAACTCCAGTGACCAGTGTATAGCCAATGGGAGATGAAGGCAGGGACTAGGGCAAGAGGTTTCAAAGGAAGTCAGTGAGGTCCCCCCCCCTCCATAGATAAGACGGCCTAGGAGCCGCAGTCCTCAGGGCACCATCATTCACTCTGCTCCTGAGGCCCCACTCCAGGGCTCAGCTGCTACAAAAGGCCCCATCCATAAGCCAACTCTGCCCTTCCAGCCGAAAGCTCCAAGATGAGGCTCCTCGGGCAAGAGTAACATGTCATTTCTGTGGTCACTCCTGGTACGATAGTGGTAATAATAGTGATGATGATAATAGCTAGCATTTACTGGCTGCTCCCCTACCTGCTGGCACTTCTACACATTAACCCTTTCCATCCTCTCTACGGCCCCGGGAGGTACACACTGTTGCAGCTATTTCCACTTCATAGAGACGAGAAAGAGGCCCAGAAGAGCCGAGTCACTCGTTCAAGGTCACACAGCTGACACCTGAACCCCGGAAGTCTGAGTCCAGATCTGCCATTCCAGGTACATCTGGCTGGACATATTTCCTGTATTCCTTGGAGCCAAGCACAGAGTCAGATGCACACCAAGAACTCAGTAACTGGGAGTTGAACTGAATCTTAAAGGATTCGGCTGCCCCTGGAAAGACTGGGGAGGCTGGGGGTGCTTCTGCAATGCTCCTGCCCTGGAATCAAGAGAGGGAGGCCTGCGTGCAAAGCCTCATCCGGCAGGAACCTAGCCGTTCCCTTACACAAGCTTTCCCTGCCCCACCGAAGCTGTCAAGGTGCCAAATGTTCCCTACCTCTACCTGGTCTGGCTAGGACGATTTCCACAGCAATCCTCCTCTCCCTCAGCAAACACCACCGGCTCCACCAAGACACTCAACAGGCCAGTCCCCGGGAGAGAACAAATAGCAGTGGGGTTGGAGGTGCTGCTCCCCACTGTCCCTGCCCACCCAGGTGCCCGGCTCTGAGGACCCCCACTGGGCTAGGCATGAACATGGAGTCTGTGCCTGGGACCAAGCACATCGGCCTAGATTGGGAGAAGGGGGCCACTGGCAGCTCAGGTGCAGGGCTGGGGTAGCTGAGCCGATTCCAGGCATGAGCTCATCCTGGCCCGGGCTCAGCTTCTTGAGAAAGAGGAGCCAGCTGTGCCTCCCCGACCTCTCCTGCAGGCAGGCAGGCTGAAGGCCTCTCCACGGCGGGGCCTGCATGGTCTGGGCTGACCTGTGAAGTCTGAACAGCAGCAGGAGACATCCCTGGGGCAGGTAGGTAGTCAACATCCCACAATTTAGCATCTGGGCATGGCCAGGGAATCCAGGCTGAGCAACCCAAAGGTAGAAAGGGGTACTCAGGATGGGCAGAGAGGGTCCTGGGAACAGAAGCCCCTTCCCCTAACGCTAACACACAACCAAACACTGATCCATGACTTCCACTCTATGGTATTTGCACGTGTCCATCTGTGCATAAGGATGTTGCTTGAAGCAATGTAACAACAGAATATTGGAATCACAGGAAACGTCCACCGATAGGAGGCAGGTCAGATCATGGGACATACAGATATATAGAGAGATACTATTCAATGGTAAATAAAAACGAGGCAGTTCGATATGTATCTTTGTGCTCAAGAACTAAGGGCGCAGCCAGAGGCACAAAATGGTGGGTATAGTCAGTATACTGTAGTGCATTAGCGTGTGTGTGTGTGTGTGCGCATGTGTGTGTGTGTGTGTGTGTGTGTGAATGCAGAAGAGAGACTGCACTAAGAAAGGATTCACAGGGGCTGGCAAGTGGCGTGGTGATTAAGGGTACTGGACTCCCACATGGTCAACCATGGTTCGAGTTCCGGACCTAGCGACTTGCTTTTTCATTTCCCTCTCTCTGTCCCTCCATGGTCAAATTAAATAATTCTTCTTAAATAAAGAAAGGGTTCACAAAAGAACTGCTAATATAGGTTTCTGGAAAGAAATGCATCACCAGAGATCAGGAAAACTTTTCCCATAAATTACTGTTTACCTTTGAAATTTTGGTTCAAATTTATTTATTAATTAAAAAAATAAAATCTGCAAATAATCTATAAAAAAACAATAAAGTAATAACATTGCCAATAATTTTTATGTTTTTTTTTTAAATATGTATATTATCTACAATGGACATGAGTTACATTTTTTTTTACAATTACTTTTTAAGGGACCAGCAGTTGGCATAATGGCTATGTTGCTGGACTCCCATATAATTGATCGCAGTTCGAGTCCCAGACCCAGTGGCTTGAACTCATGCCGGCCATGTGTGCGTGTGTGCCCAAGATCCTGAGAGAATGGAGGAGAAGGGACTGCAGCATGGCCAACCCCCCTAGGGAGTGATTTCTCACTTTCTGTCTCTCTGTCTCTCTCTGTCTTTCTGGTGAGTGCATGCGCCCTATAACAAAAACCTGTAAAAAACAAAAAGGAAAGAAAAGAGGGACCAGTAGTTAGCATAATGGCTATGTCACTGAACTCCCATGTAGTTGACCGTAGTTCAAGTCCCAGATCCGGTGGCTTAAACTCACGCCGGGTGCATGTGCGTGCGTGCCCAAGATCCTGAGGAGAATGGAGGAGAAGGGATTGAGGTGTGGCCATCCCCCCAGGGGGGTGATTTCTCACTTTCTGTCTCTCTGTCTCTCTCTGTCTTTCTGGAGAGCACACACGCCCTGTAGCAAAAACCTCTCCAAAAAAGAAAAAAAGAAAGAAAAGAATTATTTATTTAATTTTATTTATTATTATTTAATTTTACCAGAGAGAGAGACGGAAAGTGAGAAAGCAAGACACCAGGTCCAGGAATTGAACTGCAGTCAGTCATGTGGGAGTCCAATGCCTTAACCACCACGTCATCTGCCAGCCCCCAGGAGTTACTTTTTAATAACTGCAGCAAATAGTTATGAGCGCCTGCTATGTGCTATCCATTTTCTAAGCACTTGGCATGCACTGTCTCTCCAGCTCCCCACAGGAAAGCGATGATCATACTCCGACGACAGATAAGGACACTAAGGCTCAGGGAGGTTAAATAACTTACACGGGTTCACCTGGTGGCAGGGCAGGAATATGAATCCAAACAGATCAGCCCTAGAAACTATGCTCTTTGTTTGTTTCTGTTTGGTTTTGTTTTTGCCATAGGGCACATGTACTTGGAGAGAGACAGAGAGAAACAGTGAGAGGGAAAGTGAGGAATCTGCCCTCCCCCTCAGGAGATGGCAATGCCGCAATCCCTTCTTTCCTATTTTCATCTCAGAACTTAGACACGCACACACATGCTTTCAGAGTGATTTTAAAACTGCCGGGTCTGGGACTCGAACCTCAGTTGACCACATGGTAGTCCAGTACCGTAACCACCATGCTATCTTCTGGCCCAAATCTATGCTCTTTTTAGCATCTACCTTATTCTCCCTTTCTAATTATAATAAATAAATCTATCTATGTATCTATCTGAACAATGACAGATAAAATCTTTTTAAAATTATTTATTTTTATTTTATTTATACATTTATTTATTTTAATTTGACCAGAAAGAGACAGAGAAAGAGAAAGTGAGAAAGCAAGCCATCAGGTCCAGGACTCAAACCACAGTCGGCCATGTGGGAGTGTCCAGTACCTTAACCACCACGCCACGTGCTAGCCCGATAAAATCTGTTTTTCAGAAAGACAGAGACAAACAGACAGACAGAAAGCGAGAAATCACCCCCCAGGGGGGATGGCCATGCCGCAATCCCTTCTCCTCCATTCTCCTCTCGGGATCTTGAGCATGCACACACACGCGCCCAGCGTGAATTTAAGCCACTGAGTCTGGGACTCAAACTGTGGTCGACTACATGGGAGCCCAATTACATAGCCATTACGCCAACTGCTGGTCCCCAAAATCTGTTTTTTAAAGAGAGATTTTTTTTGCTATAGGATGTGTGTGCTCACCAGAAACACAGAGAGAGACAGAGAGAGAAAAAGTGAGAAATCACCCCCTGGGAGGATGGCCACACCACAATCCCTTCTTCATTCTCCTCACAGGATTTTGGGCACACACGCACATGCACCCAGCATGAGTTTCAAGCTGCTGGGCCCAGGATTCAAAATGTGGCTAGCCATGTGGGAGTCCAGTGCCATAATCACTATGCCACCTGTTGTCCCTCATAGATAAAATCTTAAGAAAACAAACCAGAGAGGCTAGCAGGTGGTGTGGTGGTTAAGACACTGGACTCCCACATGGCTGATCATGGTTTGATTTTGGACCTGTAAGTTTGAAAATCACACTAGGCACATGTGCATGCAGGCCCAAAATCCTGAGAGGAGAATGGAGGAAAAGATTTGTGGGGTGGCCATCCGCCTGGGAGGTGATTTCTCACTTTCCCTCTCTCTCTGTGGAGCATGTGCACCCTATGGAAAAAAACGAAACATACACACACGCACAGACTCCTGGGCTTTGAAGCCCTTGCTTTCCTTAGTCTCCAGTCCTGTCTCAGTGGGCACCATGCCCCGCATCCCTCGGTGCATCCTCCAGCCCTGATCAACCTCCTGGTGGGCATACAAGAGAGCAAGGAGGGCAAGGTGGCGGCCTCACCACCACTACTTCACAGGGCCAGCCATGACCCGGCAGCACAGCAGGGCCAGGGGTCTGGCCAGGAAGCTCCTTGTGGAGGGCAAGCCACAAGGTGATGTTTACTGGTAAAGTCTGGAGTGAGAGGCCAGAGAGGGGAGTGGTTAAAAATGGGGCTCAGGGCCAGCTGGTGGCACAGAGGTAACCACACGCTGACATGCTGGACCCACGTGGGACGATTGTAAGTTCGCATCCCTGAGCCTCCCTGTGTGTGTTGGGACCAGGCCCAGCTGGCTGAAATCATACACAAAGAACCTGTTTTGGGGTGCCTCTTTCTCTCTCTCTGTCTCTCCTTCTTTCTCATGGAAGAAGTAAACTAAACTGGGACCAGCAGGCGGAGTGGTGGTTAAAGTGCTGGACATTCCCATGTGGCCGACCATGGTTCAAGTCCCGGACCTGGTGGCTTGCTTTCTTAATTTCCCTCTCTCCCTATCACTCTCTGTCTCTCTCTCTTGTCAAATTAAAATAAAGAAATGAATAAATAAAATTAAATACATAATTCTTTTAAAAAATCATTTAAAAAAAGAAATAAACTAAAAAAAAAAACAGGCTTTAGCTTACACAGACCTCAGCTTACGCCTTGATCCAGCAGCTCATTACATGAGCAGGGCTGCCCTGAGTGAGCGTCCTTATGTGTAAAATAAGGATACCTGCACCTTCTCAAATGGAGCTCTTCATCCAAAAAGAAAAAGGTTATTTATTTACTTAAAATAAGTTTTCTTTCATGAGCAAGAGATAGCACCCCAAAAGGATTTTGACACTGTGATCCACCCCGCAGCCTAGAGCCTGGCCTAGGAGTCAGGTCTGGAGATACCACCTTGAATCCAGCCCTGAGGTGGGAGAGTGTGCACCACAAAGCCTCCCCAAGGGCCTCCAGGACCTGGACTGGGGCTCTGAGACCTTGAGGGAAGAGCAGGGAGCTGGGCCAACAGCCCTCAGCCCTTTCCTGCCCCGAGAAGTGACTGGAATACTACCCAGGCCAGAGTTGCCCAGGCCCCCGCTCCCCTGGGGGAGGGGCTCACAGGCCCCACTGCTGGCTGCTGGCAGAGTGGCCCTCTCAGAGCTGCCTTCTCTGGCAGCTGAGGAATGCAGGCCTGGGGCTGAGAAGGGAGGTCAGGAGAGGGAGGCTGGTTGGCCTGGCTGAGCTTCAAAAGAGCAGGCGGCAGCTGCGGTTGGGCTGGGAGGGCCACCCCCTCAGGCCTTGAGACACCATCAGAAATTCCACCCAGCGAAGGGCGCAGCCCAGACAGCAGATGGGACTGTTCAGAACCACTTACCACCAGGCCAGCTAAACCCCCTACCCCAACCGCAGGCTGCGCCCTCCTCCTGGCCTCTGCCGCTGCTGCTCTGTGTGCCAGCAAAGATCCCCTTCCACAGCCAGGCGTCCCCTCCCCACCACGCCGACTCATCCCCCCACCCCACACACACACTCTGGAGTTGCCTCGGTTAGGAAGGAAGCAGAAACCTCATGTTCTCACTTCCAGATGGTCATGTTACCAAACGTCACAGAATTCAGTAGCTGCAGAGTTGAGATTTGAACCCAGATCAGGCAGGGCTCTCTCCCAGCAGGTGCACACACCAACACACTCCTAACACACACTCGTTGTGCCTGTGTGTGCTACAAGGCTCCCACTCACTACCATTCACAGTGCCACATGGCTGTCCCAGGCCCTGGCAGCCACAGGTCACACAGTGTAGGACTTTTCTTGAACCCTCCCATGCAGCCCAGGCACTCACTCCACTCTTCAGCTAACTCTGAAGCTGCATTTTTAAAGTCACAGTCACACTCTCCTATAAGCACTAATGCATGCTAACAGCACCCGCACCCTCACAGCCTACTCTGCAAGTGGCTCCCATCAGTAGACTGACGGCAGGGCCACGTGAGGCCCTGGGATCCCGCTCTCTCTTCTCCCATCTGAGCTGTAATGGTTTTTACAGCATTGGTGAGGTCAGGCTGACTTAACTCGCAGCAAAACTGGCCAGAACCAGGAAGTGGCACACCCTGGCCAAGACACGGGCTTCCTGGTAGCCTGCAGGCTCAGCTCCAGGTTAAGACTGTGGGGGTGCTGATAGCCCTGATCCTCAAATCTGATTGTTGCAGAGGGAAGCAGGCGCTCCTAGAGGTCCTGTAAGTAGCCTCCTTTGTCTCCCTTGGGCCTCAGTCTCTACTTTTACAAATGGAAAAGAATTGCCAGCTTCATGGCCTGATGGTCAAGGGCTCTGGATCCCACATGGCCAACCGCTCGATTCAAATCCCGGCACCAACAGGATATGGGTATGCATGTGCCCCAAATCCCAAGAAAATGGAGAGATGGAAGAGAAGTGACCATGCCCCGCTGGTTGGAGGGGGGGGGGCTTTGTTCTTCTCTCTATCTCTGTCTCTCTCAGGTGAGCACACATGCCCTCTGGCAAATCGTTTTTGTTTGTTTGTTTGTTTTAATGGAGAGAAATAGCCCCTGTTTGGTCTGATCATTGAAATCTTCAAGGACTGCCAAGATATGGGCGGTGGGGAAGTGGAGTGGTCAGAGAAAGGCACCCTTGTTCTAGGTGCCAACCATGATGACACCTCTGCAGAAGGTCACTGCATCTCAGTCCTAGAGGGACCTGTATACTCTCTAGCTACAGAACCAGAGCTCCTACCCTCAAATGAGGCCCTCAGCAGAAGGTTATTATATAAAGATGCCCCCCAGCAATTCTGCATCATCAGAGAAACTGACATTGACTGCGTGACAAGCAACGTGTTTCTCCTGCATCATCTCATTTAACCTCATGACAATCTAATCCTATAAATTATTATTATTATTGTTGTTGTTGTTGTTGTTGGAGAGGTTTTTGCTATAGGGCACATACACTCGCCAGAAAGACACAGAGAGACAGAGAGACAGAAAGTGAGAAATTGCCCCCCAGGGGGATGGCCACACCACAATCCCTTCTCCTCCATTCTCCTCTCAGGATCTTGGGCACGCACCCATATGCACCCAGTGTGAGTTTAAGCCACCGGGTTTGGGACTCAAACCGTGGTCAATTACATGGGAGTCCAGCGACATAGCCATTACGCCAGCTGCTGGTTCCAAATCCTGTAGGTTATTACCTTCTACCATTATCATAGCTATTTTACAGAAGGGACACAGCCATGTGTCACCTAGAGCAGGGACTCCAAACCCCCAAGCCATGAACTGTTGCCAGTCTGCTGGGCTGTCCACCACTCACATTGCTGCCTGGACTCTGCCTCCTGTCAGATCAGCCAAGGTACTGGAATCTCATGGGAGCACGAACCCCATCGTTATGTGAGTGATTCATCATATAATGTAAAGTGACGGTGGTGGAAATGGGGTGCACAGTGTGCTTAGGTCATCCCAGGACTAACCCCTAGTCCCCATCCATAGAGGGATTGTCTTCCATGAAGCTGGTCCCTGATGCCAGGAAGTTTGGGGACTGCTGACCTAGAGGTTGACCAGGACAGCAGTGCATCCAAACTGCACGGATTTATAGGACAGAGTGTGCCTGCCAAGTCTCCTGACACACCAGACTTACTTGGGAAGTCACCTGGATTGAACCCCTCATTCTCTCATCTCCTGAGCTGTTTATGTCTCTGTCTGGTCCCTCACTTGTAAGGACATGGTTTCAGAAAGGACAAAGGTGCTTTTCTTTCATCTGTGAAACAAATACTCTTAGTACTATTACAATGTATCTCAGAGGGTGGTGCAAACTACCTTCACCAGAGTCCCCTGATGTATTTGCTAAAAAGCGTATTCTCAATTCCCCTATTAAATCAGAATCTCTGGGGGCATGGCCTGGAAATCTGCACTTTAACAAGCCCCCCGATCATCACAGTCAACTGTCAAGTTGAGGACTAGTCTCCTAGAGGGTGATGCAGTTTGGAGACCTGGATGTTGGTTTTAGCTCCATCGTTAACTACCCAAGTGACCTTAGGCAAGTCTTCATACCTCCTAGACTTCCAGGTTCCCATCTGGAAAATGGACATGGAGCACTCAGTGATCTCTGAGGCCTCTTTCACAGGGACATTTCTATGGTTGCTCAGAGTCCCCAGAGTGTAGCCCACAGCGTAGGAACCAAGTTCCACAGACCGGTCAGTCTCTATAGTAGCCAACAGATGCTAAAGGCGCTATTGTAAAGAGTTCCTGTCTGGGTGATTTAGGGAAATCTGCAAAAAAGGACCTTATTTCTGGCTCCAGGCCCTAAACAAATGGCTTTTGGATTATCCATGCCACCCCGCCCTCTTCTGAACATCTATTTTTGCTTTTTTATTCCGGCCCCAACCCAAATCAACCAGGTTTCTGTAAACACAGGTCTGCACACCTGGGCTTAGTCAACAGTTGTCAAACAAAGGCACTGCCAGATCATCTCACAGGCCCAGACTTGCACCCTCTCAGCCTCTCACACGGAAACAGCCAGCCTGGGAGGTGTGGAGGGTGTATGTCCTTCCTCCCAGCACAAAACGGACACGAGGGGTAGGCCATATGGACAGCGTAGTTGGAAATGCCCCCACCCCCAAATGGGTTGCCAGGTTATCCAGATTTAAGGGATGGGAAGAGACAACAGAAGCAGCAGCCAGCTGTTCTAGAATCTTCCAGAAGCAGCGATACTTTTCTCAGTCCCTTGCCTCCTTTGGTGATAACCATTAAAACATGGAGTACTGGGACCAGTGGTTGGTGTAATACCCAATGGCTTGAACTCATGCAGGGTGCATGTGCGTGTGTGCCCATATCCCAAGAGGAGAATGGAGGAGAAGGGATTGCGAGTAGCTATCCCTGCTCGGGGGTGATTTCTCGCTTTCTGTCTCTGTCTCCTTCTATCTCTCCGGCGAGTACACGCCCCCTGTAGCAAAAATCTCTCCAAAACAAATGAATAAATGAATAAATAAAATGAAACCTAAGTATTCCACTAGTGTTCAAACATTGCTTGCTGGTAGCAAAAATGACTGACTCATTGTTCAGAGCCCAGCAGGCCTTGACAGTGGAATTGTGGGGATGTCCCGGGCCACAGCCAGACAAGCAGTGAACTCAGGTGCATGCTGCCTTTGCCTCGGGTGGGCCTGTCGGCACAGACGGAATAACCAAGGAGAAGAGTGAGCAAGAAAGGCAAGGATGAAAATCCAGCTTCCTCGGCGGGACGCAGCTGTGCGTTGCTGCTGTTCTTAGTCATTTCAGAACCCCCAGAATAGGGCTGGCTCCATGGCCTGGGGGTTGAAGCAGCTGGATTCCACATGGCCAACTGCCCTGTTTGAATCCCAGCCCTGACAGCTTGAGAAGAATGCCAGGCCCACATGTATGTGTGCCCCTAGTCCCAGAAGGGCAGAGAAAAGGTGGAGAGTGAGAAGGGATTGAGGCTGTGACATGACCATGTCTCATTGCGGGGTGCTTCCTTCCTCTCCCTCTGGTGAGTGCATACACCCTCTGGAAAAAACTTAATTTTTAAAACAGAATCCCAAAATAGGTCATCCTCTCAGTCTGAGTACGCGAACTGCTCAGAATGATTGTGCTTTCCATGTGCAGAGCACTTAACAGCTTACCACGGTGGGGCAAGTCAAGGAGCCCTTTCTATTCAGCCAGGCTCTAGGCTAGATGCTTTATCTACAGGGAACCCTCAGTCCCTCAAGGCAGGAGCTGCTGTTTTACAGAGGAGGAAATCGAGGCACAGAGAAGTTAGATAACCAGCTTGATGTCTCACAGCCAGGAAGTAGCAGGTCAGGATTCAACCCCCAAGTCCACTCCCAACCACTCACACACTGTCACTCCTCTTATAATAACAAACCTCTGGGGACAGCAGGTGGCATGGTGGTTAAGGGCACTGGACTCCCACATGGCCGACTGCAGTTCGAGTTCCAGACCTGGCAGCTTTTCTTACTCTCTCTCTCTCTCATATACTCTGATCTTCTGACCCTCTCTGGTCAAATTAAAATAAATAAAATAATTCTTTTTTAAAAAATATCAATAACGAACCTCTGGGGCCAGCTTTGTGGTTCTGATCCCACATAGCAACTGCAGTTTGAATCCCCAGCCTGGTATGCCCAAAACATTGGGCTCACAGGCGAGTGCCAAAGGCCTAGCAGGCTGGAGGAAGGGGATCGAGTATGAGCAGACCTGGGGGAGGGCGCTCTTCTCCCTCTCTCTCTTGCTGTCTCTCTTATATGCTATGTACACGTTCTATGGTAAATAAAGAAAAAAATATATTAAAAAAATGAACCTCTGTACTTCTGCCTGGGGCAAGGAGGGAAACTGAGGCACAGAAGGGCTGGGCACATGGGGTCAGCCCGGCAGCGTCCTGCCTCCAGCCATCTCGGAGCAGGAGAGAAGTGGCGACATTGTGTGTGGGTGCAGAGCGCAAGTCGGGCAGCTAGGAGGCAGAGAAGTGGGGGCATCCCAGGTCAGAACTGAGCGGGCCAGTTCCACCACATGCTTCCTCTGCCCGTGATCTGGAGGGGACCTCCCCAGGCTCCACTGCCACCCCCAGCATGGCCTCTCTGCCCTGGTCGGGGCTGTCTCCAAGCTGCATGTCCATTGCAGACACATCAGGCAGCGGGCAGGGTGAGTCAGGCCAGGCAGGAGGAAGTGGCCACACTTGAAAATCATTAACATGTAGGACTGAGCCTTTGTTCTTGAGCAAGGCTGTAGCATTTCACTTTCAGGAAGGAGCTGAGAGGGTGGAGCGGGCTCAGAATTGCACAACCAAAAGCACAGGCTCAGACACAAACAGGTCCCACGTGCAAGTTGGCTCAGCTGGGCCACCTGTGGAAAAGTGCAAACCCGCGGCCCACGGCAGGTGCTGGGGAGAGGGCGAGTACAGGCAGACCCCATCCACTGCTTTTTACATCAGAAAAGGCTTCTGACGGCATGAAGTCATGAAACCAGGGCTCTGTGGTCAGAAGTCTTCAGAGAGAGGAAAGGGCTCGGCACAGCAGGGTCACGGAGATGGGCAACTCCCCACCCCAGCTGGCAGGGGACAGGCTCGGCTCTGGGAAGGCTGCCTTCCTGCACCTCCTTCCCAAAGACAGCACCCCTGCTCCAGCCATCAGCTGTCACGCACCCCCTGCCCCACGTCTCGCTGAAACACTGTCTCCAGGACCGCTTCTCAGGGCTGCGGCTGTTCCCCGAGTCCCATCTCAGCTACCAGTAGTGGTGAGAAACGGAAGTATTAGGTCATCAGGAAAGTCATGACGTACTTTTCTATGTAAAATGTGCCATGATTTTTCTGATGACCCAATAGCTTATTGTGGGGGAGGAAGGTTGAAGAGTGGGGAGGCAGAAGGGAGGGAAGGGATTACGGTCACTGGAGAAAAAAGTCAGTGGACAAGGAAAACATCTGTTCTGAAAAACGTCATATAAACAACAACAAAACCGGCTTTGAGTAAGCCCCACAAGCCCCTGGACCCAGGGAATGCCCCCTCTCTCACCCTCCACCCCACCCTGCAGGGGTCAAGAGGCTGAGATTTTACCCTGCTTTCCTCCTGCACCTCATTAGGGCTTAACCTCCAGGCCCTCAAGGAAATGAGGAGAAATAGGACTCTTGTCCTTTGTTGATTACAAAGCCAATGCTCTCTGGTGCACTGCCTTCTCTGGGGGCTTCTCTCACACTCTCAGCCACCACCACCACCACCCCTTGTCCGGCCTCCCTCGGCTCTGCTGGGGGTGGCAGCAGCCAGAGGTGGCAAGGATGGGCTTGTCCTGGACAGCCTGCTCCATCCGTGCTGTGGGACGGCTGGCAGGGCAGGCCACCCACCAGGTCCAGCTCACCCCACTCAAAGCTGCTCTGTTTGTAAAGGGCTTTCGGGGACAGGAAGCAATAAACAGAGTCAGGCAGCCAAGAGGCAGGGGCTGATTATGCAGTGTATGGATTTTCCAGGCCTCTTTGTATTCTCCCACCAGCTGCCTGGGGCTCTGCAGAAAAAGGTGCTGGTGAAGACCTGGTTCTTGGCTTTACAGGTGGCCTTTTGCCAGGACTCACTGGGTCTTTCCAAGTGGGTGAAGGGACTCTTTGCCTCCAGGGCCCCACAAGCCACCATGGAGAACAACCCCTGCTCCCAAGTACTACAGAGCTCAGCCTGCTAAAGGCTGCAACTTCGCACACTCAGACACACACATTTCAGCTCCTGCCAGCCTCCCCACCCGCTCCTGTGGGGCTCAAAGTTATTTCCAGAGGGAGGCATGCCTGGCTGCAGAGGCCACTGGGTGGCTCTCCTTCACGATGCTGCTCCCAGCTCAGGTAAGTTGAGCTGCACTAGGAGAGCAACTTGGAGAAGCTGAGACTGGTAGGGAAGGTGGCTCTGGACTGGATGGCCTCCCAGAGCCAGGCTCAGCTCACATTCCTCTAACAGGCTGCCACATGATGAAACAGTAAGCCCATGGCTACAAAGCCACAAATTTAGGCTAGTCTAGGACAGAGGACAGGCCCAGCCATAGGGGTACATGCTGTGCTCCATAGTCTGGGATCATATGGGAGACCTGGGTTCAATTCCTAGTCCAACCTAATGGTCAGGTGCGGTGGTGTGTGCCTGTGATCCCGGTGACTTGGGGAGACTGAGGCAGAAGCATTGTGAGCTCAAGACTGGCCTGGGCAACAGAGCAAGAGCCTATCTACAAAAGCCACACAGTGGCATGTACCTGTAGTCCTAGCCAGGAGGCTGACACAGGAGGAGCTCAACATGGAGAGACCCTGTCTTAAGGAAAAAGAGGGGCAAGTGGCCTCCTCATCTGTCAATGCCCAGTAAGCAATAAACAACACAGAGCATGTCCACATGCAGCCAAGTGCCCAGGTGTCGATGTGGAATCATACAGAGAAACCGTCCCAGGGCCGTGTGCACATCACACCACGGCTAAGATGTCTGAGTGTCCGTATGTCCTTTTGGATATGCACGGGAAGGCTGTCTGAGCACATGTGCACCAGATACGGAGCAGCACACCTATGAGGCAGGGTTGTGCGAGGGGGGCTTTTGCTGCTCACTTCATGTACCACTGCATCCTTTGAGGGTTTTACAATAAATGCACTTTATTTCTAGAATACGAATTTAAAACATAAAGTACGTATTGGTAAAAACGTAAAATGATACAGGCACTGTGTAAACCAGCCTAGTGGTTCCTTAAAAAGACAAACACCGTGGTGTGAAAGTTAAGGCACTGGGTTCCAGATGGCCGACTGTATGGCTTGAGTCCTAGACCTCGTGTCTTGAAAGTCGCACCTGCCACATGTATATGCGTGCCCAAAATTCCAAAAGGAGACCCGAAGAAAAGAGATCACAGCATGGCCATCCCCCCATGCCATCTCTCTCTGGCAAGCACACAAGTCCTACAGCAAAAAAAAGTCAGAGACCAGAAGGTGGCATGGTGGTTAAGGTGCTGGACTCCCACGTGGCTGGCTGTGGTTTGAGTCCTGAACTTGAAGGCTTGCTTTTTCACTTTCCCCCTCTGTCACTCTAGTAAGCATGTGAGCCCTGTAGCAAATTAAATAATAATAATATTATTAAAGGACCAGCAGATGGCATATGGTTATGTTGTTGGACTCCCACACAGTCAGTCACAGTTCAAGTCCCAGACCTAATGGCTTAAAACTCACACCGGGTGTGTGCATACATGCCCAAAATCCCAAGAGGGAAATGGAAGAGAGCGGATTGCAGTGTGGCCACCACCACCCCCGGAGGTGATTTCTTGCTTTTCGTCTCTCTGTCTTTATGGCGAGCACACATGCCCTATTGCAAAAAATCTCTCAAAAGCAAAACAAAACAAATAATACAATTAAATAATTTTTTCCTTTTTTATTTTTTTAAAGAGATTTTTGCTGTAAGGTGCATGTGTTCATCAGAGAGACAGAGAGATAGAAAGCAAGAAATCACACCCCAGGAGGGATGGCCACGCCGCAATCCCTTCTCCTCCATTATCCTCACAGGATTTTGGGCACGCACGCACACGCGCCCAGTATGAGTTTTAAGTAGCCATGTCCAGGATTTAAATGGCAGTTGACTACATGGGAGTCCAGCAACATAACTATTACACCATCTGCTGGTCCTGAAAAATTAAATAAATGATACTTAAAGAAAAAAAAAATAAACAGAATTCCTATATTATCCAGTAAGTCCACTCATGGGTGTGTGCCCACAGAATGAAAACGAGGACTCAGATAACAGTGCACTAATGTTCATTGCAGAGTTCTTTTCTTTCTTTCTTTCTTTCTTTCTTTTTTTTTTTTTTAAGAGGTTTTTGCTACAGGGCGTGTGCACTCGCCAGACAGAGAGAGAGAGAGAGACAGAGAGACAGAAAGCGAGAAATCACCCCCCGGGGGGATGGCCACGCCTCAATCCCTTCTCCTCCATTCTCTTCTCGGGATCTTGGGCACGCACGCACACGCGCCTGGTGTGAATTTAAGCCACCGGGTCTAGGACTCAAACTGCGGTCAACTACATGGGAGTCCAGTGACATAGCCATTACGCTAATTGCTGGTCCCCTTGCAGAGTTCTTCATGACAGCCTATCGGTGGAAAAATCCCAGTGTCCATCGGCAGATTAATGGATAAATAAAATGCAGTATATATATTTGGAATGTTGAACTATTATTCAGCCACAAAACAGAATGAAAATCTTATACATGCTACAACATAGAGGACCCTCGATAATGATATGCTAAGTTAAATAAGTCAGACACAAAAAGACAATTATTGTAGTATTCCACTGATGTAAAAGACCTTGAATAGACAAATTCATGAAGACAGAAAGAATTAACGTTTCCAGAGACTGAGGAAGGGGAGAACGGGAATTCCGGATGGGCTCCGAGTTTCTGTGTGGTTTGATGACGGTGATGGTTGCACGGCAGTGTGAATGTGCCTAGCGCCACCGAATTGTACACGCTGTGATAAAGACGGCCAAAATGGGCAAGCAGGTGGCGTGGGGGTTAAAGTGGCTGGTTCTCACATGACTGACTGTGGTCTGAACCCCAGACCCCACAGCTTGAAAAACACACTGGATATTTGTGCGCATGTGCCCAAAATCCCAGGAGGAGAATGGAGAAGGGGTTGCAGTGTGACCATCCCCCAGGGGAGATTTCTCACTTGACCGCTCTCTGTTTCTCTCCAGCAAGTGCATGCACCCTACAGCAAATAAAAGAAAAAAAAAGAAAAGGAGAAAAGGAAAGAAAAAGGGGAAGAGAAAAGAAAAGAAGAAAAACATGCCAAGCATGTGTGCATGCATACCCAAAACCCCGAGAGGCGAAAAGGGAGGAGAGGGATTGTGGTGTGACCCTTCCCCGTGGTAGAAAGGTACTTTCTAACTTTTCCTCTCTCTCTGTCTCTCCTAGGCAAGCACACAGACCCTCTAGCAAATTTTTGAAAAAGTGGTTAAAATGGTGGATTTTATGTTATGTGTACTTTGCTAAATGAAAGAGAAAGGAGAAAAGAGAGAGGGGGGCAAGAGGGAGCTGGAAAAGGCGAGGTAGACACAAACCAGGCGCAGTGAGCTCGGAGTCAGAGGCCACAACGCTGTGAGTCACAGGCAGAAGGGGGCACTCCTTGGGCTGTTCAGAGAGAGGGCCACCAGAGCACAGGAAATCCTGGCCTGCACAGAGGAGCTCTGTCCCCATCTGCATGGAGTGGGCCAGGACACAATGACAGCCCTGTTGGTGAGCACTGTTCAGATGGCCTGCAGAGTCACGCATGCCACAGGGCTGGGGGGAGTGGCGGTGCAGGGGCGCTTTCAGGACATTTGGAAGGGCTGGATTATGATACATTAGGAAACAGCTATTTTAAAAGGTTAGTGTGCTGCAAAGCAAAGCAGGCCTCTGAGAGCCCTGGCCAGTGGGGAGGGAGGAAGAGAGGGACTAGGGGTGGGAAGGGAGGAAGAGGCAGAGATCTAGAGAGAGCCTCAGCCCAGTCTCCTAGAGAGTGCTCTACCAGGCAGAAGTCAGGCATTCCACTGGCAGGGCAGAGTGTGCCAGGCAGGGGAAAGCTGGGCGATAGAGGGCCATCCCATCTGGAGAATCCTTCAGTGCCTCGCCAGTTCCCCTACCTACATTACTCAAAAATAAATGCACATGTAAAACACCAGAGACAGCACTATCCCAGAGCCTCATCTACCGTAACTGGGGAAGATCAAGGACTGCAGACAGGGACAATCAATCCCTAGCGGAGAAGCCCTCCCATCTCCTCCTGGGCAGGCAGAGTTCTGGCGTGACCTCTCACCACCATGTCCTCATCCACGATCAAAGCTTTGACCTATCTCCTGTGAAACTTGACACCCAGCGAGAAGCAGGAGTCCAGCTGGGGGCCCTGGTTTTGTTTCAACACTTGCAAGGCTCTGGCGCTCCGGACCAGTGCAGAAAAGGCCATCCTGGTCAGAAGGAAGGGTGTTCGTAGTAGCATCAGTAGCATCCAGGGCTCCTCCACCCTCCCCTCTCCTGGGTGTGCCTGGACCTCTCCAGAGTTATGGGAAGGACTCAGGGAAAAGGACAGCTTAGGCGGCTTACGTGTGTATGTGCATGGGGTCTGGGGAAGGTAGTTGCTTATTAAGATAAAAACGTTGTCTCAAGGAATGGGATAGTCAGGCTAAGGGGTTCTAACACCCCAGATGACAATTGAGAGGTCATATAGTTCTGAACTAACCAGAGAGAGAAATAGACAGAGGCCCCTCCCACCCATGCAACACACACGACATGTCTGAAACACCTGCATTCCTAACTTAAAGAATACCTTAGGAATTTCCCCATTTGAGTCAAAGCAGCATGACCATTTTTTCCCCCAAGTTGTCTCAGCTGGAAAGTCAACCACCCCGAGCTGTGAATCTGCAGTTTCTCAAGTGGAAGGGATTGGGGAATGGGAACAGAGCTAAGGGTGGGTGTGAGGCAGGATAAAGAGCCACCGGAGAGCCTCTGTGAGCCTAGCTTCTAGCTGGTTCTGCACGTGGCTCCTAGAGCAAGTTCTTTCTTTTCTTTTCTTTTTTTTTTTTTAAGAATTATGTATTTAATTTTATTTATCATTATCTTTTTATTCACCAGAGAGAAACAGAGAGAGGGAAAGAGAGAGAGAGGGAAAGTGAGAAAGCAAGCCAAGCAGCCAGGTCTGAAATTTGAACCACAGTCAGCCATGTGGGAATCCAGCATCTTAACTGCCATGCTACCTGCTGGCTCTCCCCTCAAGCACCTTTTAACTTTCTTTTTTTTTCCATCCAATAAAATGGATCCAGAAAAACGCACATAACACATGCAAGCTTGATGGGTTATCATAAAAAACACCTACAAGTAGCAAGAAACAAAACTTTGCCTGCCACTTCAAAACCCTCTCCATGGGGGACCAACAGTTAGCGTAATGGCTATATCGCTGGACTCCCACGTAGTTGATCGCGGTTCGAGTCCCGGACCCAGCGGCTTAAACTCACACCGGGTGCGTGTGCGTGCGTGCCCACGATCCTGAGAGGAGAATGGAGGAGAAGGGATTGTGGCATGGCCATCCCCCCTGGGGGGGTGATTTCTAGCTTTCTGTCTCTCTGTCTCTGTCTTTCTGGTGAGGGCACGCGCCCTATAGCAAAAACCTCTCCAAAAAAAAAGAAAAAAAAAAAAAAACCTCTCCATGTGCCGGCTGACTTTTCAGCAATGGCTTCCTTGCACTTCTTTCTCACTCAAACGCCCATCCCTAGACACTGTACTTTCATCTTGCCATTGTGTCTCCTTCAAGTCCATTTTAATTTCCTGCTACCCCCTCCATCCCTTTCTTTTCCTTACAATGTGTATGGTGAGAAACAAGCTTGTTCAACTGTAGCCTTCCCCATAGTTCGAAGTTCACAGAACAAGTTTCCTTTTCTCTCTCTCAGGTACCTCCTCTGCGCAAACACAGGGGCTCCTGTGATGACAAAAACAGAACCTGAATGCTCATAGGAAAATGCTTATGATATTTTGTTAAGCAAAGATGCAGGATGCAACTTGATATTTATGGTGTGCTTGCAACTAACTATACAACAATTTAAAGATGCATAAGGAAAAAGGACCACGGGCTCAGCAGTAGCACAACTGGACCAACATGGGAAGGTCCAGAGTTCACATCCCAAGACCTCCCTCCACATGCTAGGTGTGTACACAGGACCTGAGCTGCCTGGAACTGGGGTGCATTACTGCGTGAGGGCCCTATTAGGGGTACCTGCCTCTCTCATTCTCTCTCTCCCCCACACAAGGAATAAATAAATGAAAACCAACTGAAAAAAGAGAAAAATAAAGAAAAAGTTTAGTGGAAAAAAAAAAAGAAAAAGACCAAAGGACCAGAAGGACATATGCTAATATCTCAGTCCTTGTCCTGGACGGTGGAAGTCTGTGCGTGCCCCCTCCTCTTTCTCCCTTTCTTATATTTTTCCAAAACTAGTATATCGTAATGTGTTCAACAGGACACAAGTCTTCTAAAAACATTTAAAGAAAAATAAAGTGTTCTGGGACCAACAGATGGCCTAATGGTTACATCACTGGACTCCCATGTATTCAACCACAGCTGGAGTCTTGGACCCGGTGTCTCAAAACTCACACTGGGCGTGTGTGTGTGCGTGCCCAAAATCCCGAGAGGAGAATGGAGGAGAAGGGATTGCGGCGTGGCCATCCCCCCAGGGGGTGATTTCTCGCTTTCTGTCTCTGTCTCCCTCTATCTCTCCAGCGAACGCACATGCCCTGTAGCAAAAATCTCCCTTAAGAAGTGCTCTGAAAGCATGGCATGAGACCCAGTGTCACCAGGGCCGCACACCCTCCTTCATAGTGCCCTGGCTTTCTGGTCCCACGGCCATCCCCAATCCAGCTAAGGCCCTCAACATCCCAAGCCTGCTTCCCTGCTTGTCTCCTAGCTGGTCTTCCATCTTCCACCGTCTTCTATGCCACCAACGGAAGAAGGTGCCAGGTCACTTCCCAGGTCCCCAGTGTCTCATGTAAATATCACATCCCTTCCTCTGCATTAGCGGTCATCACATTCAATGAATGTCACAATCACCCGGATGGATGACTTATGAGACACACGTTGCTGGGCTCTGCCCCAGAGTTCCCCATTCTCTAGGTCTGGGGTGGGGCCCAGGAATTTGCATCTCAAATAAGTTCTCGGAATATGCTGATGTCACTGGTCCAGAGACCGCACTTCAAGAACACTTGAGTTGTGTCTCTCCTGTCTTCCTAAACAAGCTGTGTCTATCCTTCAAAATCCAGCCTAAGTTCTCCTTTTCCATGACGCAATCTCTGAAAACTCCAGCCAATACTAATCTTCCTCCACCCTTCCAGACCACTCCTAGCACATAAGGGTAATCTGGCACACAGAGCAAGCGCGCATCAGTGGTCATAGTGGTGGAGGGTGCAGCCCTTTATCATCTGCTATTTATGTTGGCTCCCCCCATCATATCAGCTTTCTTTTTTTTTTTGCTAGAAGATGTATGTGCTCATCAGAGAGAGAGAGAGACAGAGAGACAGAGCATGTGAGAGAGAGAAAGTGAGAAAGCACCTCCCATGGAGGATGGCCATATCATAATTCCTGCCCTTCCATTTCTCTTTCAGGACTTTGGGCATGCACACATATGTACCTGTCAAGTTTTTCAAGCTTCTGGGTCTGGGACTCAAACCATGCAGTCAGCCATGTGAGATCCAGCAATCTTTTTTTTTTTAATTAATTTTTTGAGAGGTTTTTGCTATTGGGCATGTGTGTTCGCCAGAGAGAGAGAGAGAGAGAGATCTTGGGATCTTGGGCACGCACGCACACGCACCCGGCATGAGTTTAAGCCACCCGGTCCAGGACTCGAACTGCGGTTGACTACATGGGAGTCCAGTGACATAGCCATTATGCTAACTGCTGGTCCCAAGAGATCCATCAATCTTAATCACCATGTCACCAGCTTGCCCCCTATCAGCTTTTAAGGCCAGAGACCGGGACAGATAGTTCGCAATGACCCCACAGTATCCAGGAGGCATTCCACATGTCTACAGTGACTTCAATCTGTCTCATTCACAGGCACCCCAGTGACGCACACAGACTTCTGATTCCTCACACATCCTTTCAGCGTCTGTCAAAAAACAGAGCACCTACTATATGTCAGGGTGCACAAGAGCAAAACCACATCTCTTCAGACACCAGGAATTACAACAGCATGAGTTACAGCAGAAGCCTACAGCAAGCAGCCAAACAGCCACCACCCCTGGCCCCAGAGACCGCTACACACATGCAACCTTGGCCCAGATGCCAACGAGCACACACAGCTGCGGTCACACCCTCGTGTAACTATGGTGATGGTTTGGCGAGAGTTGTAAGCTCCACTGTTCCCCTGCTAAGCCACCCTCAACTCAGGGACAGGATTTATGGGCAGATGCTATTAGGAGAACAGATGTCCAGGCAAGCAGGCAGGGCCACTGGGAACAATGGCCATGGCTGCGCAGGCCTGGGCCTGCCGAAGGGAGGTCAGAAGCGGCTGCCTCTCAATTAAAAGGCCGTAACTGTCTGAAAAGGAGACCCCGACCCAGTCCTCAAATATGTGGGCATCCTAGACACATAGGCCTCTCCCAAAAAGACATTCTGAGCAGGCTGAAGAGGCCTCGGATTCTGGAAGGCAGATGTTGGCGTCTCCATGACCTTGGACAACTTTTACTTCTCTGAGCTTCACTTTCACTATTTACTAATATTTACTACTCAAAAAAAAAAAAAAAAAAAAAAAAAAAAAAAGAAAAGAAAACAAAAAGAAAAAGTAGTAAAGCCAAAAAATGAAATGATAAAGATCTTTGAAGAACAAAAGAACAGATTGGAAAGCAAACATCAGTAAGGCCAGCAGGTGGTACACTGGTTAAGGCGCTGGATCCCACATGGCCAGCTTCGCTGTTTGAGTCCTGGACCTGGTAGTCTGAAAAACATGCCAAGTGCATGTGTGTGCATGCCCAAAATCCTGAGAGAAGAATGGCAGAGAAGGGATTTCTGTGTGGCTACCCACCCTGGGGGATGCTTTCTCACTTTCCCTCTCTCTTTCTGTCACTCTCTGGTGAATGCACACATCCTGTAGCAAATTTTTGTAAAAAGAAGGAAGAGAAACAACAACAATGCCACTATGTAAAAGTGAAAGAAACTGCAAGGACAGCCTCGTGGCTTAGTGGTTAAGTGGTTATGGGTCAGCCACATATGGCCAACCAGCAGCTTCAATCCTGGCCCTGATGGCTTGAGTGTGTGCCCCAAATCCTGACAGGATGAAGAGATGGAGAGGGGATTGTGGCATAACTATGCCCCACTGGGGAGTGCTTCTCCCTCCCCTCTCTCTCCTTTTCTGTTTCTCTCTGGCAAGCACACATGCCCTTTGGCAATTTTTTAAAATTGTTTTTAATAAAAAAGAAAGAAAGAAAGAAAGATGAGAAAGAAAGAAAGAAAGAAAGAAAGAGGGAGGGAGGGAGGGAGGGAGGGAGGGAGGGAGGGAGGGAGGGAGGAAGGAAGGAAAAGACTAGACGGGGTAGGCCCACCACTGCCGAGTGGGGAAATTCTACATGTACACAGCCTGCTCTGGTCAGTGATTCTCTGCTGGAGGGTGCATCTGAATCTCTGGGGAGCCTTTTAAAAACAAAGACCCAGACCCCCTACTGAATCAAAATCTCCAGAGATATACCCAATTCCTGTTCTCCAAATCCCAAGCAAGTCAAAAAGGCGTCCAGGCTGCTCCTAGTTAAGAGATACCACCCTAGAGGTGAGATTTATTAGGGAGGGGCAGGGGTTATGGAGGCTGGAAACATCCAGGGGGACCAGAGACCAGCTGGGGAGGAGAAGGAAAGTCAACATTGAGGTACCTCTCGTCTCTGTCCCTCAATCCCAGAGATCCAGTTCTAGAGAAGATTTAACACCCTTGTTCACATCTGTTGGCCAGTCCTCCAGGGACCTGTCACTTAGGCCATCACATGGCTCACTTGTGGGCCACTCCTGCTTTCGGCCATTATTAGCCACTGCACTGTCCCAGCACATTTCCCTGGTCCTGACCCTTCACTTCTTGGCCCCAACAGCCTCACCCTGACAATTCTAAGTCTGTTATAACAGAATTCAGATTGCAGTCTTCTTTCCCCAGGAAATCTTCCCACATGCACTTCTTCCTTTTTAAAACATTTATTTATTTATTTATTTATTTATTTATTCATTCATTCATTCATTCAATGAAAGAGATAAAGAGAGACAAGCACCCTCAACCGGGTCTTCACACCACAATCCACCCCCAGCCTCAGTCAGCCAGGATTACAGGCATGCATGTACCTAACTGCACGTGGATACCTTGGGATAAGAACCAAGGACCTTCCCACATCGCTTCGGAGTTGCAGAGCATTGAGTTACTACCACGCCACCAATGGCAGCCCACATGCACTTCTTGGCTCACTTCCTAACAGGCTTTGGCCTGTTAGGCCATCTCTTTCCTCTGCTGACATCCACATCGCGTGACATCATAGTTGCTATTGTCCCAGTCAGTGGCCCCAACATACAGTGTCTACCTGGTAGGCGGGATATTTTGGGTCTCATTCATTCCCTGGCCCCAATACCTAGCTCAGTGCCCAGCATAGAGCAAGCCAGGAATATACGTACTTATGTTGATCAGAAGAAAGAGAGGGGAGGATATTTTAAATCAAACAGCTCCTCTAGGCATAGTTTTCAAAGCTCTAGGGAAATTATAGCAAATACTTTTATTAGCACTTCCTATGTGCCAGAGCGAAGACTGAGACACAGGGGGTAAATGTGCCCACATGGCATTTTTGGTTCAAAGGGAGAAAGAGTAAAACCTGGGGGGAAAATAGCTACCTCAAAATCCTTGTTCCCTGTGGCTTAGAGGGCACAGTGACAATAGAACTTCCCCTTTGGAGGAAGTACAGAGCCAGGTTGCTGTCCACAGGGCCAGAGCAATTTGCCTGCTGGGGACCTGTGTTGATGAGGTATCGGGGAGACGTTGCATATAGCTGGGAGGTCCCAGAGGCAGCAGTCACAGCTGGGACTTCCTGGAGAGGCACTTAGAAATGGGTAAGAATAATGCTATCCAGGGCCTTGGCCTGAAGGGCCTTTGTCACCCATGCCCAAGACTCCCAGGGAGAGAGAAGGGTTCTGATACTTCTACCCGGCTGGTTCGGGGACAGCAGAGAGGTGTGGTCTGCACCTGCCCTCCTGGGGGTGCAGACTTGGCCTCCTCAGGCCCAGGAATAGACCAGTGAGCAGAATGTCCCACTAGTCCAGAGTGCTTTACTTAGGGGAGGCTGGGAAGGAAAGCAGGAACCCCATGTGGCATACAAGTCAGCAGGAAATGAAATGTATGCAGAGTCAACTAGAGTCATTGAAAATTAACCATATGCCAGGCACTTGGCAAGGTGCAGCCCCACAGTCTTTGTTTAATTTTCACACCAATCCAACGAGGCAGCTACTAGTCTCCCTGTTTCACCAACAGGAAACTCAAGCATTGTTCTACTGGGAGGAACGAAGACAGAGGCAACCCTCAAACACTGGGTGTGTTTGGCCAAGGCTGAGTAGAGACTTAAATGTCTGAATAAAGCACTAAGGCTATCTGCTCTTATTCACTCTTTCTTAAAGAAAAAACAAAATGAAAAATAAAACCTAGGTTAGATGTCAAAAGACCTTTAATAATAAAGAAACGTTTGAGTTCACTTTCCAGGAAAGAGCCCTGAAAATCGCAGCTGTATCAATTGCCCGTTCTTTCTGCAAGCAGACTGGACAGCTTGACCTTCACTACTGCGTGAGCATCCCCGAGTGCACCCGGAGGTCTCCTCAGGCAACTTGGCTGCAGCTGTAGTCTCCAGGGAGGCTTTTGGACAACGTAAAAATCTATCGAGCAGGTGAATAGAGAGTTTAGATATTGAATAGTCTGTTTTCTTTTCACTGAATGGGCAGGGTTGGAGTTGGCTGATTTAATCAACGAGGTTAACGTGAATGTGTTGAAGTTAGCACACCCATGTAGTACTGCTGAAAGCCGGTGTTTTCACCTGTTGGATAAAGCAGCTCGCCAAACCAGCAGTGACAGAGATGACCAGGCAAGTGTGGCAGGCAGGCAGCTCAGGCAGAAAACCACGCCTTGCCCTAGGGAGCCGTGGCTGCCAGTGCTCAAATGCCGCAAGGACCTCAAAGACACAAAGCAGATCAGCAGCTGTGCCCAGCAGGGCCAACACTCTGCCTTGGCCTGGAACAGAGGCTCCCTAATAGGTTGTTAGAGCCAGGAGGGCAGAACTCCCCGGTGGAGGAGGGGGGCTGAGGGGCTGTGTTATCAGCCAGATGCTCAGTCTAAGGAGAGGCTCCTCTTCAGAATGTTTGCTTTCAGACCAGACTTTGACTCAAACACAGAACAACCACATGACAACACTGCAGATTACCCAGATGTGGGTTTTCCATATGGTGAAAGGAGTCACATTACCAAAGCCCTGTCTTCAAAACCTCTCAGGAGAAAGCAAGGCCCAGAGAGGTTAAAAGCCTAATCCTCAAGGTTCCAGCAAAGAATTGGAGCTGGAGCCAGCTCTCCCACTCCTGCCCACCACGGCTCCAGGTGGCCAGCAGCTGCCTCGGAGAATACAGTGCGCTGCGAGTGTCTATAAATCACTGCACACCCTACTCCACCCCGATGGCCAGATGATGCATGAGGCGTGACCACGTAGGGCAGGCCAGGTCAGGAGCCACACCACGGGGTCCCCGGTTAGAGGACTGACCAGAGCTCCCTGACCCCTGGGCCTTCCAAGCCACCACCAGGCCTCCCCCTTCCTCCCCCTTTGATCCCAGGCATGAAGGGGGAGGAGAGCAAGGGAAAAAAATCTCTACTCTGCATTTCGGATCTGCCCAAAGACAACACAAAGGCTGCACCTGTTTCCATGGAGACACAATTGGCGAAGCAAAGGAACAAAACAGAGCAAGAAACGCAAGCCCGTCACCACCTTCCGGGCTAGCGTGATCAATGTTGGCGGGTTTGAGCCCTGACAGAAAGACAGCGGAAGGATTAGAGGTAATCGACAGGTCTAGAAGCCATCCTGGGAGCCCTTTCAGTTGGGAGAGCAGGAGGTGAGCAGCTCCCCTGCCCCCAGGCCTACACACTCGCTGGGCCCCACTCTTGAGAAAGGTCCTGAACAAAAAATCCTGAACGGAAATCCAAAGTGAGCAGTTATTCACTTTCCAAACAGATTCTTTACTTAACAAAGGGATTTCTTGAAATAGCAAAATCCTATGGTTTTTTATTTCCTTATGTACTTTTCTGAAACTGAGGAGGAGCAGGCCAAGGGAGTGACCTCCAGTGGACAGTTTGTAAGGAAACATGACAAATACGTAAGGGAAAAGGACAGAGGGACGAGGACAAGACTCTTGGGAGAGGCCCAAGAGAAAATTGAGAGCGGGCAGCTTTAAAGCACAAAGGTGTGTGACCTGGGCTCCGAGGGAGCTGGGCAGCAGCCTCGGGTCACCGCACGTCCCCAGCCGGGTACCCTCAATGCCATTACACCATTAGGCAGGGCTCAAATGTGGGGAGCAGAAATGGGGGCAGCTCTCATCGCCCGGGAACAAGTCGACAAGAGCCTTGCAACATTCGCTGGGCAAGGGCCCAGGGCAGCTGCCAGCAGTGGGCTCAGCAGTGGCAGGGGTACAAGGGCAGTCATGAGAGCCTCTTGGCTTGCTCTTGGCTTCATCAGGTGACATGTAGTAAGCACCTCTTTGCACATGTCATCATCCCAGGAAGGGGACACGGCCACATACCAACACAACCCTGCCCTCGGAGAGTCTCCACCAGGCCTTACTCCACCAAACCTTTAGTGTGTATAATTCCTGCCAGGACAAAAGGAATCATTGTAGTATCTGCCAGCATGCCATGTGGGCCAGGGACTAAATAAGCACCGGCTTGCTTATCCTCTCCACCTCCCCATGAGGGAGACACTTTCTTCTCCCTGCTTACAGCAATCCTGACCCACCCCCAGGCTTCTTGCCTTGTGATGCCTCCCCAGGGAATGCCAGCTGGCTTTCTTGGTAGGGTGCATGGACTGTTTTGTGGCCATGAAATCACTCCTCTGGGCCTCAGTTTACCTCTGCAACCAGAAGGCATCATTATACTACGAACCCTCCTCCGTCTCACTGAGGGCCTGGAGCTGGGAAGACTCAGGGGATGTGCACCTGAGGTGTCACCAGGGAGCCGGTAGGAAAAGCAGGCCCAAGGCTGGCTCCAGAAAAGATTCCAAGCTCCCCAAATCCCAGAGTGAGCAATATAACGTTACTGAACTAAACCCCGGGCAGCACCTCCAAGCTGTAGTTCATCAGGCTTCCCACCAGGATATATTTGGGAACCCTCAGAGAACTCGGGGACTTCCTATGGCTTCCAGGGAATCAATGTCCAAGACCTCTGTTTCCACCTATACTCCCCAAAACTGAGCTGCTGGAAACTGGCTCTGCCAGTTCTCTCTTCACCTCAGCCTTCTAAGCCCTCCCCAAACAAAAGCTTGCTAACCACCCCAGCCTTCCCCTGGTGCCCGCCCTGAAGTGTGAAAGCCACAGAACAAAGAAACAACTGGAGATCACAGCCCTTCCGAGGAGGTCCCTGAGGGACTGGGAGAGAGAGCTTCTTAAAGACACTGAGAAGGGGGCTGACCTGATTTTACCAAGACCTTATCTACCTTACCTACTCACTTGTTTATTTTAGGATTAGAATTAGGAAGCAAGGAAGCTGACACAGGAACATCTATTTGGGAAAAAAAAAAAGAAAAAGCTAGAGTCAGACTTTTTCTGGCATGAAGTACGGTTTGGCTGACTGGTCTAACAACAAGCTCAAGCTTTGCCAATTAGGAATTACGGCAGACAGTTTCCATAACTGCCTGGGCTGAGTTGGCTGTTCTAGGCTTTGACAAAAACGCATCTGAAGCAAGTATATGACATACGATAGGCCCAGAAGTACATTCCACTTAAGTTATGATTAAAAAAATCTTATATGTCAATTTTCAAGTGTGAGGGGATCTATAGTTTTTCAAAATTCTTTTGACAGGTGGGGGAGTGAAAACAGCCTGTTTGAAGCCTTTCTTCCCTGCAGCCCTGCTGGAGGGCGCTGGAGCCCACACCACAGACCCACTGGGCATGCGCATAATAAGCTCTCAAGAGAAAGCAGCTTCCCGGCTGTGTGGATCTAAGTCACCAACCTTCCTGAGCCTCAGTACCCAGAGAAGTACCTGGGGGTAACACCATACAAGGCAACGAAGACGGTGAGGACATTAAATTAACAATGCTGATGCCCAGCTGCAATAGCATGTGCTGCACACTGTTGCCTGGCAGGCTTAGGCCACATGGGAGAGCTGGGTTCAATTCCTGGCCTACCCTATGGCGCTTAGAGTCCTAGCAGTAGTGAGGCTGAGGCAGGAGGACTCTGAGTTTGCTGCTGGTGAGGACATGGCCAGACCCAGTTTGAGAAAGTCACAATTGGTGGCACACGCCTGTGGTCCAGGACTCAGGAGGCTGAGGCAGTGGGATCATGACACCACAGGACCCTGTCTAAAACACCAGGCACACACACCCGCACACACATAAACAAATACGAGGGGTATTAAAAGTTTATGAAAATGAGTATTATGAAAAAAAACTATGCATGAGTTTCACATTTTATTTTTTTACACCAATATGAACTCATACCCTAATTTCATTCTTCCATGAACTATTTCTTTTTTTAAGAGAGAGAGATTTTTGCTATAGTTTGTATGTGCTGGCCAGAGAGAAAGCAAGAAATCATCCCCCTGGGGGAGGACTACACCGCAATCCCTTTTCCTCCATTCTCCTCTCGAGATTTTGGGCATGCGGGCACACATGCTGGCATGAGTTTTAAGCCACCAGGTCCAGGACTCAAACTGTAGTCATCAACAGGGAGTCCAGCAACGTAATCTTTACGCCATTTGCTGATCTTGAATTTTTTTTTTTTTTTTTTTTTTTTTTTTTTTTTTTTTTTTTTTTGCTATAGGGCACATGCACTCACCAGAGAGACAGAAAGCGAGAAATCAGCCCCTGGGGGGGATGATCATCCCACAATCAATTCTCTTCTCAGGATCCTGGGTGCACACACATGCACCCGGCATGAGTTTTAAGCTGTCGGGTCCGGGACTCGAACCACAGTTGACTATGTGGGAGTCCAGCAAGGTAACCATTATGCCATCTGCTGGTCCTTGGCTCTAAATTATCTTAATAACCAATATTAATTGAGTGCTCACCATGTGCTAGGCACTGGACTGAGAGTATCCACAGGTCCCGACTCCTTTTGCTTTCCAAACCACCCAATGGGTCACGTGCCTTTCTTATTCTCAGTCCCAGGTATGGAATGCTTACACGTTTGCTCAGCTCATTCAGCTAGCAATTGAAGGCCTCATGGGTCTCTTTGATTCCAGAGCGTATGCTCTAAAAACCCTTCCCACTCAAAGTGAGAAGCACAGCCAGTAGCATCCACATCAACTGGTACCTTATTAGCAAAACAGGAGCTTCAAATCTGCTGAATCAGAACCTGCATTTTAGCAAAATCTACAAGGCATTCATATGCACATCCAAGTTTGAGAATCATGCCTCTAAAATGCCATCCTGGCTTTATCTTGCTGAAGGTAATATTGGAATATTTGCTTTCTCCATGCACATATACACAGCTGGCAATTAAAACAAGCAAGATGGTGAGGGATTATAATAACCCATTAGTAACACATGCAAATACTTTCTTTATAAAAGTGCTAGGAGGATTTACATCAAACTGTCATCAGTGGTTACCTCTGAGGAGTGGTATGAGATGAGGGTGAGGAAAGTTAAAGGGGACCTTATATTTAACATTTTTAATAAAAAGAATATAGTTGTATGCTAGTTATGTAATTAAAAAGGAAATCATGTTTCAAAACCTAAGTATGGGGCTAGCAGATACCGTGGAAGTTAAGATGCTGTATCCCACAGTCAGCTATGTGGTTTAGTCCTGGCCCTTGCGGCTTGACAATCACACAAGGCGTGTGTGCATGCATGTCCAAAATCCTGAGAGGAGACTAGAGAAGAGGGGATTGTGGTGTGGCTATTCCCACTGGGTGTGTGTGTGTGTGATTTCTCGCCTTCCCTCTCTCTGGTGAGCACATTTCCTATAGCAAAATATAAAAAGAAAGGAAAAGAAAAAGCCCAACAAATACTAGGCCAACCCCATTAACCTAATGGTTAAGGAGGCTGGGTTCCACATGGTCAACCACAGTTTGAATCCTGGTCCTGGCAGCTTGAAAAACATGCAGGAAGTGTATCCATGCATGTCCAAAGTCCCAACAGGATGGAGAAATGGAAGAGAAGGGATTACAGAACAACCGCTTTCCACGAAGGGAGGAGGGTAATTTCTTTTTTTCCCCTCCTTCTTCCTTTCTCTCTCTGGTGAGTGCATGAACCTTCTGGCAAAAAGAAACACACACACACATATGTATAGGCCACTAGAAGTTGATTGTGTGTAATAAGCTCCATCTAGTCAAGGCTAGATGGACAGCTTCCAAGCCTCAGACCCTGCAACGCCAAGGTAGGAAGTCCATCAGGAGGTATTGGTGAACCAAAAGGAGTGCTGTGCTTGAGCTGGAAGACCCAGATTCAAGTCCAGACTCTGCCCCTGATTTGCAACAGGACTTCAAGGCTCTCATCTCTGCCTGTTTCCTCTGTTACAAAATGGGGGCAACCTCACCTCCTTCTCAGCTCTGTCATGTCACAGTGAAATACATAAAAGGTCCTTGTGAACTGCAAGGTGCTGTACAATGCCAGGACAAGTATTCTCTTGAAAAAGAGATGGAAAAAAGCAGCGAAACATTCGCCCTCACTCATTCCATTCCTCAAACACAGATATTCCATGACTTTATAAGGAAGACATACAGAGTAACCTGGATTTAGATTCGTGGGAGCCTCAGGCTGATTTTCAAATCCTTATTCGAACTTACAAGTGAGGTCTGGATATGGTTCAAAACACAAAAAGAAAGGGCTACTTAACGTCTGGCCTGCTTTCTTGTGCTTCTCGCCTGGTTTCTCTGCAGGCTCACAGGTCCTCGGAGGTTCTGGTCAGGGTTCTGGGTACTTCCTGTCTGGGCGCAGTGGCTGCACTCTCCTCTGCTTTCTTTGACTCTAACCAGTAACTGCTTCCAGCACCTTCCAGGTACTCTTAGAGAAAAGACTTGGCATCTAAGGTTCGGCCTACTTCTGGCCCATGCCTCGGTTTCCCTCCTTTTATCTTAGAACTCAAATTTGCAGAACTGGAAAGAGCAGTAAGTATTACCCCTTGCCCATCTGCGACGATGTGGAGTTTGGGTAAAGAGAGATAAAGAGATTGCCTCAAACCCATCCACATAGTTTGAAATAAACAGAGCTGGGTCAGGTTCTCTGGTCTTAAAGTCCAGGCTCTTTCATCCATGTTTTCTCCATGATCTTTGGAAATACTTCCCTTTCTGATGATTTCCCTGTCACTCGTTTGCAACCTGCCTGTCACTGAACTCACCCCTCTGCCTCTTCATTCTGAGAGACACAAGGACAAAAGCTGCTTTTCGTCGCATGAACAACCGTAAAACCATAGTCTGAACGTAGCCCTAACATTGAGTCAGAAAAAAATTCCCAGCCAGATTTTCCGAGAACAAGGCCTGTTAAACCATTATGCACTTTGGTTACAGTGAAGTCATGGCAAAAGAAGCTTCCGGGCAGACAATTCCAGTCCCACTACTGAAGGGCAACTTGATTCACCTCTCTGCGCCTCAGTTTTCTCAGATGTAGGACAGAGAGAGGACTACCATTTTTCAGGTGTGGAGAGAAGATCACAGACGAGACTAAAGCTCTGATACATAGTAGGGGTTCAATCAGTGGCAACTATTGCCGCCATGACCCTTGCCCTTTGGGACCATCTCCCCCAAAGATAGAGGTCTAAAGCAGTTCTCTAATGCAACTACATATGAGAACCACTTAGATCGATTTTTTTTTTTTAAATTAAAAAACCCCAATGCCCAGAACTGGCCCTATAACCTTATAGACTAGTGGCTAAGGGAGCCAGGCCTCACATGATCAACTGTAGTTTGAATCCTGGCCCTGGTGGCTTGAAAAACACACCAGGCATGTGTGCATGCCTACAATCCCAACAGGATGGAGAAGTAAAGGAGAAGGGATTGCAATGTGATCATGACCCATTGCGGGGGCTTCTCCTCATCCCCCATCTCTCTCAGTCTCTCTCTGGCAAGGGGACATGCCCTCTGACAATTAAAAAAAAAGGGAAGAAAACTAAAACAAAAAGGCTTAGATTTTATCCTCAGTGATTCTGATTCACTGGTCTGGAGGTGGGTCCAAGGAAATCAGCACCTTTTTTTTTTAAGTTTTTTTTTTCCCCCAAGTGTTACTTATTTAATTTTATTTATTATTGTCATTATTATTATTATTATTTTAATTTGCTATAAGGCATGTGTACTCACTAGAGAGAGACAAAGTAAAACAGCAAGCTTCCCAGTCCAGTACATTATTATTTTTTTAAGAATTCTCTTATTTAACTTTATTTATTTATTTATTTATTTATATTTTTATTTATTTTAATTTGACCAGAGAAGGACAGAATGAGAGAGAGAGAGGAAAGTGAGAAAGCAAGCCACCAGGTCTGGGACTTGAACCACAGTCAGCCATATGGGAGTCCAGCACCCTTAACCACCACGCCACTTGCTGGCCCCAAATCAGTACATTATTTTAAAGTTCTCCAGGTGTTAATGTGCTCCTGTGGCTGAGAACTGTGGTCTAGAGCAGTGCTCACAACCTTTAATGTTAGGATCTTGCTGAAGAGTAGGTTCCGACTCAGTAGGTTTGGCACAGACCTGAGCTTCTGCATTCCAACTAGTGCCCGGGTGATGTCAATGCCAATGGCCTCAGAAAGAAAGGCACCCAAAACTCAAGGTTTGGGGCAGATGGCAGGAAAGGTTCTATGATTCTTTTTCCCTGGACAGTCTCGATGGCCAGCTCCATCCCATCAGGCAAGACTGCCTTGCTTCCTGAAAACCAACAATCAACTCTGTGACCTCAGATTGGGGCAGAAAGACCCAGAACAAAAGCCTGGACCCAGATGACTTAGATTTCCTGTTTTTGTTTTGTTTTTTTTTGGGGGGGGAGCAGAGATCTAGCAAAAGCAGACAGGTGTGGCCACAATTGTAACATCACGTCTGCATTCATGTAGAGCTGCTTTCTCCAGATTGTCCAAGGCAGAAGCCAGAAGAAAGGGCCCTCTTTACTTTTCACGCAGATGAGCTGGAGTAGCAGAGCATGGCCCAGCTTTTCAGGATATCTTGGTCAGAAGGAGCTGAAAACAATAGTCACTCTGGTTAGCCAGACTCGTTGGATCAGTCAAGCAGAAAAGCTTCCTGCCTGGAGCTGCTAGGCAAAGGCACAGTTGAAGGGGCTCTGGAAAAACATGGGCAGGTCCCCTCAGGCTCTGAGGTTGGTACACTTTGTGACTCCTAACATCTGCAAAACAACACTGCCTGGGCACCTACCAGGTGCCAGGCAATTTTAGAGAAATACTCTCATTCGATCTTTCCACCAACTTTGCAAGTTGGGCACTATTTTCATTTTATACATGAGGAAACTGAGGCTCAGTGGCTAAGTGATAATGGAATTTACAGAGAACAGAACCAGAATGGGGACTCAAGCTTGTCCAGTTCCTACTATTTCTTTATATTGCTGCTCAAAATTCTCCCCCCCCCCCGTTTTTTTTTTGTTTGTTTGTTTGTTTTGTTTTGTTTTGTTTTTGAGATTTTTGCTATAGGGTGTGTGCACTTGCTGACAGAGACAGAGAGACAGAAAGTGAAAAATCATCCCCCAGGGTGGATGGTCATGCCACAATCCTGTCTCCTCCATTTTCCTCTTGGGAATTTGGGCACACATGCACACATGCCCAATGTAAGTTTAAAGTTGCTAGATCCAGGACTCGAACCATGTTTGGCCATGTGGAAATCCAGCAATGTAACCATTATGCCATCTGCTGGTCCCTCAAAATTCTTAAATATTTCACTGACTCAATTTCCCCTCTCTTGGGGCAAAGAAGAAAGGCAAAAGTGTATACATCAACAGAACTGGGAGTGACTTTGGGTCTTGAACAAAGGACAATAATTATTATAATATTATTAATCATTATTATCCAAATGTAATTTAGAGATGCTGAGAGAAAACACTGGAGTCTAGTCTATGTTTAGGATGGCTAAGCAAGTCACCCAGCCCCAGGTGGTTTCCAGCAGCCCAGGCCACACTAGTCCCCAGTCCTTTGGAAAAGGGTAAATAGCTCCTGGTAACTCCAGAGTGAATACCCAAGAGCCTTTGGGGGAAGACCTGGGCTGCAGAATAAGCAAGAGCCAAAACCCCCAACAGGGTGAGGAAGGAGATTGAGCTAAGCCAGAGCAGCGTGTTCTTGGCACCCAGGCCACCACATCAGGCCCAAGGCTGGAAATAGACTCAACCAATGCAATGATGGGGGACAGGAGCCAACCTGAGCCTGTATCTCATGGCCCTATCCTGCACAAGCCACAAGAAGCTTCCTGAAGCAGTTAAGGCACTCAAATAACTGCCCTGCTTTCAGCTAAGGGCTGAGGAGGCCATGCAAGAAGCCTCTATCCCATCAAGACCCTGAACCTGTACCATAACCAGGTACCTCTTTGTAGCACGTTGGCAAGAAGGGGCCTTGGCAGAGGCCCCAACTCTAGATTAATATCACGCCAATTGAAGCCAGACACATTGCTCCCAACTTTCTCATGTTTTATAAAGCTCTGAGGCTTTAAGTAGAGATGAGGTGGGTGCGGGTGGTCAACAACAGCAGGCAATAGTATGGCCACAGGATGAAATCGCATACGGCCATTTAAAGCAAGACTTTAAAAACAAAGTATTTCATTGAAAAAGCTACTTATGTAGTGTTACATGAAAAAGCTGGATTCCAGGGCCAGATGCTGGTGCAGCAGTAATATAGCCAGACCAAATGGCAAGGACCTAGGCTTCCTTCTTGGGGCCTCCCGGTATATGCCAGGTACATGCCTTTGAATGAGGCTAAGGAAGGCCGAGGGCAAATCACAGTGAGGAGACTCTACTGGGGGCCGCTCTCTCTCTTTCTCCTCACAAAAAAAAATAAATAAATGAAATTTAAAATTATAAATGAAGGGGCCTGCAGGTGGCAAAGTGGTTAAGATGCTGGACTCCCACAAGGGTGACCATGGTTTGAGTTCCAGACCCAGCAGCTGGAAAATCACACAAGGTGTGTATCCATGGATGCCCAAAATCTCAAGAGAAGAAATAAAGGAGAAGGGATTTCAGTGTGGCCATCCCCCTGAGGACTCTCACGTCCTCTCTGTCTGTCTCTCTCTATCTCTATCCAGCGAGTGTATGCGCCCTATGGCAAAAAAACTAAAACTAAGTAAATAAATAAATAATTTTTAAAGCTAGATTCCAAAGTATGTGAATCAGTAAGATCACAGCTAGTTTTACCTTGTTTTGTTGCCATAGGATGTATGCACTTGCCAGAGAGAGACAGAGACAGAAAGAGAGGGAAGGTGAGAAATCATCCCCCAGAGGGTATAGCCACCCCTCAATCTCTTCTCCTCTATTCTCCTCTTAGGATTTTAGGCACATGTGCCCACATGTCCAGCATGATTCTCAAGCCACCAGGTCTGGACTAGAACTGCAGTCAGCCATGTAGGAATCCAGCCACCTAATCCCTATGCCACCTGCTAGCCCACACAGCTAATTTTTAAAAATCTATGCATATTTTTTAAAAACAGAAGAAAGAAAAAGAAAGAGAAAATGAAATGAGAGAGAGAGAAAGAAAGAAGGAAGGAAGAAAAAGCATAGAGAGAAATAAACCAAATGCTATCAGTGACAGTTATCTGAATATCATTATCATTCAGTTATCTGAATGATCCATTTTCATTGGAAATCAAGCATTTTCCAGTTTTTCTTTAATGCACATATAAGCTTTCTGGGGAAAGAGGAACACATGCTGACAGATCAGCCTGTCTGAGGAGCCAGGAGAAGGCCTGCTGATATGGCCCAGGTAGTCCCTGGCAATGAGATGGGACAGGCACAGCTGCAATTCAGAGGCCAAAATCCCATGGCTGTGGTGGGCATACCTGGACAAGCAAACCAGTGGGGTACCCTGCTCAAGGGGTGAAAGTTCTCCAGGGAACTGAGCAAAAAGCCTATTAGCCCTTAAAATGCTAAAAGGGGATTGGCAAAAGATGCCAAAGTGAAACAGTCTGGTCAGGTGCTCTGCCCCAGGCAGAGGCAGAAGACAGTTGCCACTGTGATCCGCTCCCCCTCAGAGACGCCCAGCAGACAGGATTCCTGCCTGCGCTGCCACCCCCCCAGCAAGGGATACAAAAGAGGCAAGTTTCACCATATGGGGTTCAGGAGCCTCCTGGAAATGCCCTTGTGAGGGAGCCTGGCAGGTCCCTAAGCCATATGCAAATGAAGAGGAAGGGGGTCAAAGAGAGGGAGCTGCAGCAGCTGTCCCCACAAGGGCCCTAACTGCAGGAGCCTGCCAGAACAAGGCCAAGGCCACTGGTCTGCCTGCAGAGGTGCTCCTGCAGCTCAGCATTCCCCGCCCCCACCTGTGCTCCGCTGCCTGTGGCTGGCCCAGAGGCACCAGCACAGTGGGCTGGGACTGCCAGCCTGACCCCCCCAGCTACGCGGGGAAGGCCCAGGGCCATATTACTGAGAGGTCCTCATCACAAGGTCAGGAGGTGCAGGCCTGGGAGACCTGGGCAGGCAGGGAGGGCTAGGGAATTTCCTTTCCTGCAGATGATAAAGACCTAAGCATTTGAAACAGCTCTTGCTAGAAAGGGAAAAAATGGCATCCTGGTTCCTTGAAGCTAGGAAGGAGTAGAGTCAAGGGGAGAGTTGACAAAGGTCCGTTCTCCAGGGGGCTCACCTAGGGGGGCTCATGGCAGGGAGCTCACACTCCCCTCCTGCTGTGGGCATCTCTAGCCAAATGGAAGAGGTCTTATGATTCCTGAGGGTCATTATAAGGTGGGGGGCATTTCACATTCCTTTCAGGACAATATGCTACTTAAAAGCAAAAACAGACGAGCGCATTCATTATTCCCAAGCCTCTCGGCATACACTGTAAAATAGGGTTGGATGGGACTGATTCAGGGGCGCATGAAATGGGGCTCCGAGGCCACGAGCCACGCGGGGCCTCCTAGACCAGAGAGGGAAAAGAATGGTTCAGAGAGAAAGGAGGAAACAACCAGCGAAACTAGGGAAGGAGTGAGGAGGTTAGAACCCCGCGTCCCTGGGAACGAGGCAGAGATGAAAGGGAGGCGCAGCTGGGGGAAGCAGGCCATGAGAACAGACCCGCGATTGTTCGCTGGGCCGCGGGGCGGTGCACCCAGAGCCTCCGGCTGCGCTGCCGCTTTGTGCCTTAATGTCATTAAGGGCCCGGTGGGGGCCGATGTTTGGAATCCTTTAACTCCCTTCCATTCTCGCAGAGCGTCTGAGACAGATCAGGGGCTGTGACAGAGGGTGGCAATGGGCTTCTGGGAAGCTCAGCCAAAGGGGGGCAGTAAGGGCAGGAGGGCCTGGGCAGCAGGAGGCACAGACCTCATTCTGGGCGCCTGCGGGACACTTCCTCTGCCTCCAGGTCCCCAGGAATCCCCCAAGCCCTACCACTGTCCTGACCCCCTACTCCTGCCAATTGCTGGGACTGCAAAGTGTGGAAGGGAGCAAAAGAGCCAGCGTTAATCCAGGAGAGAAAGAGTCTGCTTCTCCAGTCGTCAGTGAGACCCAGTCTCACCCTCTGGGTTGGGACATCTGTTTTCAGGACAGCTCGGAGGCCAGGTTCTCCATCTCTGAAGCCAAAACTAACAACAGTAGTGGAAGTTGCTGAACAGGAGTAGCTGGGTCTGCAGGGCTTCCAGCCTTCCAAAGCTCCAACCTTCATATTTCCCAGAGGTATGCCAGAGGGACTGCTCCCCACCCAGCCAAAGGGGAGCCTCACTTCCACTCACAATCAGCTACTGAGGCCCTGCAACAAAGGCAGTGCGAGTTCTTGCTACCAAAGTGGGATTCCTCCAGAGGGCAGTGGGGCATCATGCCATACAAGCATTTTTTTATTTTAATTTTTGGAGATGAGGAGGAACAAGAAAGTACCCCCCATAAATCAGGTCATGATTCCTTCTGCTCCATCCCTCCCTCCTTTCAGGTTTTGAGCATGCATGCCCATGTACCCATTTTGTTTCTTATGCTTCCAGGCCTGGGACTTGAACCACATGGTGGGCCATGTGGAATCCTGCTGCCTTAGTCATCAGGCCATGGGATGGCTCAAGTATTTTACAAATAGTCCTTCATCTAACCTTATGACTACCCTGTGAGCTAGGTACCATTTTTTTAATGAAAAAGAATTATTTATTTAACTTAATTTATTCTTATTCTTAAATTTGCTATAGGACACTTGCACTCACCAGAGAGAAACAGAGAGAGGGAGAAAGCAAGCTGCCAGGTCCAGGACTCGAACTGCAGTCAACCATGTGGGAATCCAGCACTTTAACCATCACACCACCTGCTGGCCCCAAGTAGGTACTATTCTTATCCCCACTTTACAGATGGGGGAACTGAAGCTTTGAGAAGATAACCATACTCAAAGTCAACAAGCCAGCAAGGAGCAGAGGTAAGATTCAAACCTGGCACCCTGACTACAAAGCCTGTGCATTTAACCCCTATTCTCTTCTGAAAGCCACCCAGTCACTGCATAGTAGGACAAGCTTTATCAAGCTTGTGATCTGATACAAGATTCCTAACCATGGTCTGTGATGTTTCTGTGAGGTCCATGGGCCGCGGACCCCATGAAATCACACAGTTTAATGTGTCCGTACGCACATGCACTTGTAAGGAGAAGGTCGAAGTACTCTTTAAAATATCAAAGGGGTCTGGGACCAGATAAAGGTTAGGAACCAAGGGCCACTCAGGTGACACACCAATGCCTTGCTAAGTTGATTCTAGAACACAGATCTCCTGACTTGAGTTCCTTAATTGTTCACTTCACCTCCTTGCTCATAAGAAGAGCAATCTGCATTTCTCCAGAAAGGGAGGATGTACCAGCAGCTGTAGAATTAGAGGCAAACTGGTACTGAAAATCCACCCAGCCTGCTGGGAGACAGTATCCAGGTTGTATACTGGAGTGAGGAGGGAAAGAGTTAACATCCAAGACCTATGGGGTTAAAGGATTTCCTACGTAATGCTTATTGCTTTTTTCCATAACTTAAAAGCAAGTTCCAACACAGTCCCAATTCTGATCCTGGGTTTTTCTTGGATCCACACAGGAAACAATTCATTATCATCAGCCTCAAACAATTGAAAAATAACAGGGGACAACAGTTTCTGTTCCAATCTAATTTGTTTCCACTATCCATCTAAAAATAAGGGTGTCCCTCACAGAGACCATTGTCATTCCTAGGTGTTCCAAGACAGCAACAATAACAACAACATTTGACACCCAAGTGTGAATTCAGCATGCTGGGCTCTGTGAGTTACTCATGCTTTTAACCTCATATAATCCTCGCCCTAGGCCTGCCTGGGGCAGGGAATTACTGCCTCCAATTTAGAAATGACAAAATTAAAGATCAGGGTGGTAAAATAGGTGCCTAAGAAAACAAACAACAGAATTCAAACCTGACCCCAAAGACAGTGCTCTCAAATGGGGCCACTAAAAGTGCATGCACAGTGGTCAGCAGGTAGCGTGGTGGTTAAGGGCACTGGACTCCCACATGGCCGACTGTGGTTTGAGTCCCGGACTTGGCAGCTTTCTCTCTCTCTCTCTCTGTCTCACTCTGGTCAAATAAAAATTAAAGTAAGTAGATAAATCAATAAAGTTAAATCATTCTTTAAAAAAAAAAAAAAAAAAAAAAAGAATTTCCAGGGAGTAGAACAGGTACCAGGGGGGTTCCCTCTGGGAATGGTGTTGGAGATAGGCAGCTTTGGCATTTTCTGGCTGCAGAAGTGGCCACTGAGGGGTCATCTATCTCCACCCTCCTGGGTTGACCACAGCATGTCCCTTTCTCTGAGACTTCTGGCTCTTAATTAGATAGATGCAAATGTGCTTCTTAAAATTAAATAAATGCTGTGGGAACATGCGTGCAGTTATTCTCCCAGGGCCTCACCATCCCAAGACCCAGCTTTGGTCTGGCACTAGTGGAACCATGGAAGTGACCACAGTTTTCTCAAAATGTCTTCTCCTCTTGGGTATGATGGTGGGTGGTATTCCTCGGAATGTTTGCAGGTGCTCCTGAGCTGCTTTTCTCCACTTCCTGTCGAGTTCTTTCGACAGAAAAGGCTGCTGCCTCTGTGACTCAGGTAAAGGGCCCTGGGCATCCCAGATTCAGCCTGGATTGGGAGAAAGGTGTTTTGCAAGGTCTGCTTGTGAGCCTAGCTCAATCCTAAGGCCTCTGCCCTCTCGGACCAACCCGGTCTGGTGAGCCTGCGGTCGGTCCCCCTGCTGGGCTGTGACTCACTCAGTCAGGTGCAGTCCCCAGCACCAGCCTAGTCTGTCCCAATGCAGGCACAGTTAGAGCCTTACTGCTCAAAGTCTGATCCCCAGCCCAGCAGCACAGACATCACCTGGTGAGCAGTGGAGAGATACTGGCCCCACCGTGGCTTCCTGAATCATGGCGTTTTAACGAGATCTCCAGGTGGTTGGTGTGCACCTCCAAGTCTGAGAAACACTGTGCTAGAAGCCTCGGGGGTGGTTGAGGGATGCTGGAGACCTCCTCTGAGTGTCATAGTTGCCTCGTCTTCGCAGAGCACTTAGAAACAGTGCTTCTCAAACTACCTGAGGTGAAGCACAACTTGGTTTTTTTTTTCATCTGGTCGAGGACCAATGACAGGTTTGCACAATCTGACAGCATCCGAACTGGTCTATACCAGGGCCACAGAGCACACGCATAGATGTTACAGTAATGCCCAAGTGTTAGAAATGTTTTTAAAACCTTCCCTTTCTTCTTTTTATGTATTTAACTTGCCAAGGACCCATGTGGGTGACTTGTGCATCACTTTTTAAAAAAATAAGTATTTTATTTAACTTTATTTATTTACTTATTTATTCTTATTTGACCAGAGAAGGGGGAGAGAGAGAGAGAGAGAGAGAGAGAGAGAGAGAGAGAGAGGAAGTAAGAAAGCAAGTCACCAGGTTCGGGACTCAAACCACAGTTGGCCATGTGGGAGTCCAGCACCCGTAACCACCATGCCATCTGCTGGCCCCATTCCCTGGAAATGCTTGACAGTAGAGTTGTTCCTCCTTTTGACCAGCCTCAGTCTCTCCTACCTCAAATTATGGCATGAGGACCGAAGGACCATGTATAGATGCAATGCCCCAGGTCCCCTGTCCCCTCATCATCGGTAGGAGCAACTGCCACACGCCAGGCGCTGTCAGACAGCGGGCATGCAGCACAGACGCAGAGCTGAGGGCCTCTGGGTGGGGAGGTCTGCTAAGTGAGGAATAAATGATAGAAGGAGTCATGACGCTGGTAGCCAAACCAAAGGACACTGTCGGTGACTAGAGCAGGAAGGAAAACAAGTTCCTGGGCAGTGGCTTTCCATATGCTCGGACTTAGGGACAGTCAGCCCACGGGTGGGCCTTTGGTCTTGGCATTGGAAGGAGATAGTGCCTGACATGGGCTCCTTCATCTGACTCACACAGGGCAGAGGAGGTCTTAGGGTTATGGTCTCAGGAGCTCAATGTCCCAACCAAAGGCATCTTGACAAGACACAATCCAAATCTAGGAAGTGTCCGAGGAGGAAAAATCTCCCCTCTCTCAAAATACTGCTTAAAACATATCTCCAGAAGGTCTGGGCCAGGGGCTCTCTCAAACTTGAGCATTGCTGATGTTTGGGGCCAGATAATTCTCCATGGCAGGGGCTCTCCATACACTGGAAGATATTTAGCAGCATCCCTGGCCTCAACCCACCAATGCCAGTAGCACCTCCACCCTGGGTGTGACAACAAAAAAACAACTCCAGACACTGCCAGTGTCTCCTGGAGAAAAAGACCATCACATTTGTGCTCCACTGCATTAGAGGTCTGGCTCTCAACCCTGGCTGCTCATTAGAAACATCTGGGGTGAGTGGGCAGCAGGTGGCGTGGTAGTTGAGGTGCTGGACTTCCACATGCCTGACTGGGGTCCAGGTCCTTCCTGGGCCTGGTGGCTTGATTTCTCACTTTCCCTCTTTTTCTCCTCTGTTTCTCTCTGGTCAAATAAAATAATAATAAGTAAAAGTAAATCTTAAGAAAAAAAAAAGAAAAGAAACATATGGGAGGCCAGTCAGTGGCACAGTGGTTAAAGTGGCTGGATCCCCCATAGCCAACTGCACGGTTCAAGTCCTAGACCCAGTGGCTTGAAAATCACACAGGGTACGTGTGCATGCATGCCCCAAAATCCAGATAGGAGAATGGAGGAGAGGGTTTGCAGAGTGTTCATGCCCCTAGGAGGGTGCTTTCTCACTTTCTCTCTCTCTCTCTCTCTCTCTCCTCCTCCTTCTCCTCTTCTTCCTCCTCCTCCTCTGCCTGGTGAGCGCGCATGCCCTATAGCAAAATTCTAAAAAAAAAAAAGAACATCAAAGTGGGGGTGTGGGGTGCTTAAGCAATTCACCCATGCCTAGCCCCCACCTCGCACTGCCAGAATCAGGTATTCTCACGTGCGGCCAGGTGGAGACATACAGAAGACGGCTGTTCTCTGGATATTTTAGACTTCTCTCAGCCTGGACTAAGATTCTACAAGTCACCGAGAATGTCTATTACTTTACAGACCCTTAATATTCTTGTGATGTGTTGGATGGTTCTTCTATTAAACCAACGCTCCATTCAGTGTCTTATTTTATACTAACCAAGAAAGTCTGGGAACTTTATGAGCCCCTTCCACTCCCACTGCAGCTAAAGAAGCTACTTCATTTTTTTTTTTTTTTTTTTGAGAGGTTTTTTGCTATAGGGCGCGTGCGCTCGCCAGACAGAGAGAGACAGAGAGACAGAAAGCAGGAAATCACTCCCCAGGGGGGATGGCCACGCCTCAATCCCTTCTCCTCTATTCTCCTCTCGGGATCCTGGACACGCACCACACGCGCCCGGCGTGAGTTTAAGCCACCGAGTCCGGGACTCGAACCGCGGTCGACTACGTGGGAGTCCAGCGACATAGCCGTTACGCTAACTGCTGGTTCCAAAGCTACTTCATTTTTTAAATTTATGGTAGAGCATGTCCATGTGCACCTGGGCGTAAGAGAGAGAGAGAGATGAGTACCCTCTATGGAGTCTGTTCATGCCACAGTCTCCTTCCTCCAGTCCTTCAGCCCATCAGGTCCTGGGCTCCCGGGTATGTGCCTGCCAAGTTTCAGGCTGACTGGACCAAGTTCACCATCTAGGATACAGCTTCTCTTGAGCAGTGCATTACGGCTGCTACACGGAGCCCACCTAAGAAGTCACCTTATTTTTTATTACTTTTTAACTTTGTGAGAGAGTGTGTGCACTCACTAGAGAGAGACAGAGACAGACAAAGGGAAGGAAAGTTAGAAAAGAACCCCCATGGGGGATGGTCATGCCACAATCCTTTATCCTCTATCTCTCTCCCTTCAGGACTTAGGGCACACATGCAAAATACTTGGGTACTTACTTTCTTTTTCTTTTTTTTAAGAGAGATTTTTACTATATGGCGTGTGTGCTTGCCAGAGGGACAGAGAGAAACAGAAAACAAGAAATCACCCCCCGAGGGGGATGGCCATGCCATCCATTCTCCTCCATTCTCCTCTCAGGATTTTGGGTACGTATGCACATGCACCCTGTATACATTTTAAGCCACCGGGTGGGAGTCCAGCAACATAACCAGTACATCATCTGCTGGTCCCCTACCTGAATATTTTCTAAGCCTGGGGTATAGGACTTGAATGCACAATTGCCCGTGTGGAATCCAGCCACTCCAACCTCCTTGCCACGGCTGGCCCAGAAGCCATTTTAAACAGCACTATCTCACTTAAATTTATCAGCACATGATAAGAATCTACAGAGAAGAGGGATGGAAGAGATAGGGGTCCACTAGAACCCAGCCCTCCGTGTTGGTCCCAGTGGCCCAGCTCTGAATGAGACCCCTTCCTGCTCTCCCACGGTGCTAGGAAACTTCACTGAGAGGCCAGGGCCCTGTGCGTACTCAGGTTTATTGACACTCCACCCTCCTGCCCAGAAGAGAGGCTGGGGTCATCAGCAGTAAACTCCAGCCCGCAGAGTGCAGAGTGGATGCTGCTAGCCTCAGGCTGACAGTGACTTGAGAACAAATGAGCCAGGCCCAGATATGCTCCTTCAGAGCAGACTTTGATCTTTGCCCACATGTCCCTTAGGCATCTCAAGAGCATCTGGGGACTTGCCAGAGAGGCCGGCCCATAGTTAACAGATTATTCCTGTCTGCCTGGTGCCTCCCCTCCTCCTCACACCTAAGGCTTGCCTCTGCCTCTCCCTACCTCTTCAGACAAGAGGAAGGAGGAATGCAGTGGTGAGGGAGAATATCTGGAAGTACAGCCGTCATGCATTCTCGCATTAACAGACAGACAGGAAATGCCTTCTAAGTCTTCGAAGGCTTCCAGAGCAGACGCGCCATCTTTCCCGGGTTTTACGCTTGGGTTAACTAAAAGAGGAAAGGATGGAGGGGAAGCCAGGGACCAAGCTGCCCCAAAGACAGCAAAGACTCCCGAAGCGCTCACGGCCAGCTTTCTCACCACAGTTCACCAGCTAAGGCAGAAGCATGTAAATCGCCATTGTGGTTCGCTTATTTAATGAACGCTGTAGTGTTTTCTCTGAGATTTACTTATTTGATACTCAAGGGCAGCAGGATGAGCAACCCTTGAAGATCTGTGTCGGGTGGCCCTGGTAGCTTGTTGAGATCAGTCGAGGGCAGCAAGGCCCTTGCATTCCAAGGTGGCCAGCACCAGGGTGATTTTTCCAAGCTTCCCACCCCTCAGTCACACACACACACACACACACTGTTGCCTAGAGACAGAATGCATTCTTAGTGCTTACTCTTCCTTTTATTCTCCAGAAGCGGGAGCTTTGGAAACTGGGGCCTCCAGGAAATATGCCTGGGGCCGGGCAAAGTAGGAACCAGGAGTGACATTTCCTCACAGTCAGGCCCCACCTCGTCCCCACTGGCCTCCCTTTCCTCCCCAAGTTTGAAAAGTCCCAGCAGGCTACAACTGAAGGGCTCCCACAGGGAACAAGGCCCCCTTTGAAAGCCTGTGTTTACCCGACAGGGCCAGGGGTTGCCATGGCCACAGTCCACCTTGGCGGCCAGGCCTGCCTGGCCCAGAGCAGCCCCAGTGCCTGGACACCTCACTGCAACCCCCTTCTAGAAGACCCTACTGGCCTCAAAGCATCCCTCCCCTGTGCCCCTGCTGCTGGAATCACTGATTTTCATGAGTTCCCCAGGCTGAGAACATAATCCTGGAGGGGATGAAAGAGGATTATGGTTCCTGGGGGAGGAAGACCAGCAGCCACCTCCCTTGGAGCTCCCCCCTCCCCAGAAAGACCCTGCTCCCTTGGGGAGAAGCCAGCTGGGCCAGGTCCACACCACCTCCCCAGGCACTGGCCTGCCTCCTGGGCCTACGGGCCTAGGACTGCCTGGGGAGGCTGCTAATGGGAATGACTTATTTATATCATTCATTATCGCTCTGTCCTAGAGCCAAGCAGGATCAGACCAGGCGAGACCTCAGCCTGAGGGAGGGGAGGGAGGGGCCCTGTGCTCCAACTCAACCTGAACCTGGCAGGCCTGGCTCCGAGGGAAACCACAGGAACCTCACTGCCCAAGGACAAAGGAGGAGGACAAGGCCTGCTGGTGTGGGCTCCATGGGGCTCGGGGCACCAGACAGCCGGGTCTGGCTCCACGCTCCTCCATGGCCCTTCCCCAGGAGAAAGCAAAGGGAGCAGAGGTTCTGAATAATTCAGCCCTCAAATTGTTCAGTGGTCAGAAGGGCATCTTCATTTCTTTTTAACTCTCGGAGCTCTGCAGTTTCACAACGGGAAGCACTCTGATCCCAGACTTGAGACCGGGGTGTAGACCTAGCGTTTCTCAAGTCCCTGGCCGAGGATGGAAGGCAAGGAGGCTCTAACATTCCAGGGTTCTGTGCAGTCATTCCCAAAGTTCCCATAAACTGTGGCACCCCAACTACAGGTACTGGGAAGCCGGTGGGCAGTGGAAGGAATGGAGGGGGCGCTGGCTCCAGGGCTGAGTCTCCACATACACACCTTGCCCTGTGTGCCTCATGAGCTGGCAGGGCAGAATGCATGGAACGACCCGAGCCTCAGCCTGCAGGAGACTAGGCCTGCCTCTGCCGCCAGCACCTCATTCCTGCCCACTGCCCCTTCAGCTTCCTATCCTGTCTCAGGGCTTCTTCCTGCATCCTCACGGCATACCACCCCCACATACCCTCTCCACACCACATAGTCCTTCTAACTCCTAAAGGGCTGGGCACACGCACCTGGCCATAGGTCCCTGGAACTGGCCTGGCCTGGGCTTCTGTGATTATATTCATCGTTGAGGAGTCACTTCATGTCATCTTTACAATAATCATAGGCGGTGATACTATGAATATCCTCACTTCACAAATGAGGAAACCAACACGTAGGGTGATCCCAAAGCTAGCAACTGTAGAGCAAGGATTCCCACCTAGCTGTCTCATTCTAGACTCTATGTTTGAACCCCCATGTTATATGGACACAGAATCTTCACAGAGCAGGCCTAGCTAAGCCCCAGAGAGGTGAGGTGGCTTGCTCATAGGCACACAACCCACACCGTTCAGGGCCACGTGGGGGGAGGGACTGAAGTGTTGTATCCAGGCTGACATCCATCCTTTCCACGTCATTCAGTTTCCACCACCGGGGCCTCCCTATTCATGTAGGTGAGAGAGACCTATTCACTCTTACCTGGCTATGGTCCAATGGCCTTCAAACCTAGCTTCACCCCTGGCAAGATCCTGTGCTGGCGCTGACCACTCCCTCCCATCCCTGCTCCGTCACTTCCAACAACAGCTCCTTTGCCCCTACCAAGATTTTCAAATTCTCTCTCACAGAGTTATAATCCCTCCATGCTCTTTTAGGACAATGCAATCCCCCAAGAGTCCTAGCAAGAGATCCCACAGCACCATTACAGCTCCCAGTGCAGCACCTAGCATTTCTTAAAGCTTTCTTGCAGACACTATCCAACCAACTCAACCACCCTTGAGCTAGGTAAGGTAAGGGAGGATACCTTTTTGAGGTATCTGCCCAACTCCCATCTCTTCTGTGAGGACGTCCTCCACTCCCATTCACAGGGGAAGGCTCTCGACACCATTGTCATGCTATAGATCACATCCTCCTGGCCACAGCTGATTGAACCAGCCAGTGGACAGATGGCCTAAATGAACCAATCAGATTCTCTGCCCAGTAATTCGAATCAAGGTTCAGACACTCCTCGGTCTCTGATGGTTGCTGAAAGGAGGAGCTGAGGGCCGTGACATCTGGCACACACCACAGAAGCAGCAGCATCCCCTAAGTGCACCCAGCAGGGACACCGAGAGAGCTGTGTCAGCTCCAGCACTTGGGAGGCCAGTGGTTATTTCCTGCTCTTGGTTCTGTAATTGCCCTGTGGCTTCCAACAGCTCAAGCTGGTTTCTGTTACCTACAATCAGTAGAGTCTGAACTGAGAGACAGGCTGGAGCCTCTTCCCCCACCTTTTACAGGTGGGGGAAGAGGCTCCAGGTGTGAAGTGATATAGGTATTATATATTATTTAGAAATACACACATATACATATGGCAATATAAACGAATGATGTTAAGTGAATGGATGTCACATGACCAACTCTGTGACTCCCCTTCAGTGCCATCTCATGCCTCCTTCCCTGGGTAAAAGGAAGTAGCAGGTGTTCTCTTCCTGTCCAAGTAAAAACATGGTGACAGGGTAAGTGATCCAGCCAGAGACACCTCGATGGACTAAGTTTAGGGACAAGAGATACAATAACCTCTACCGGCGGGCTCGGTGGCATAGCGGTGACGAGCAGCTTGAGCAAAGCTGGATCCCCACAGAAGCTCAGCAGTTTGGCTCCGGTCCTCACAGGTCCAGTTGACCCATATAGGCCAGGGAAGCCACCCATGATCCCAGCTGGCTGGGAAGGCTAGGGTCGGGTGGGAGATTGCAGCATGAGGCCTTATTAAGAGGTGCTCGTCTGTCCCTCACTCTCACTCTCATGAAGAAATAAACTTTAAAAAGAACATAGAACCCTCTCCTTCAGGACTGTGAAGACAGTCCTTTGCTCCTCTGCATTTCCCAGCCTCTCTTGCCTCAAGATGGGGTCAGCCAATGCAAAGTGAATGGAAGTAACAGGTGTCAGTCAGTTCCTTGTTGAGGTAGTTAAAAGCCGGGCTGCTGCCTCCGTCTCTCTCTACCCCTCTCAGTAACCCCAAAGGCCCTAGAACCCATGTGGTGTGGCTAAGGTGGAGGAGAACTGCCCACCTCCCCTCAGACTTGCCATGAGCAAAACTAAATCGAGACTATATAAAGTTGCTGGGATGTCTGGGTTGACTCTTCCTGCAGCCAAGTCTAGCCTCTCCTGACTGAAGCACAAAGTCATCCAATCTGGGCCCCTCAGCACATTTCTCTGGCCTGTGGGATGCTGTGTCCATTCATTTAACATTCATTAGTTTATATTGACATATATATGTGTGTACATCTATATAATATATAATACCTGTATCGTATATATTCATACTTTCTTATATATATTTCTATTATATAACATAAAATACATTATATTACATATTATATATGAATGTAGAATATATAAGTATATGAAAATATATAGTATATAAATATAACAGAGATACAATGTAATATAATATATATACAAAATATATATATTAACACACACGTATATTAATGGATCATCAGGAAAGGCAAGATGCATTTTTGCCTAGAAAAACATTAAAAAAAAGTCCTGACTTTTCCAACAATCTAATAGTATTTTAGTTTTGCTATAGGGTATATGCACTCACCTAGAGAGACAGAGCAAGAAAGAAAGGGAACGTGAAAAATCATCCCCCAGGGGGATGGCTACACCACAGTCCTTTCTCCTCCATTCTCCTCTCGGGATTTTGGGCACGCCCACACAGGCACCTGGCCACCAAGTCTAGGACTTGAACAGTACAGTCAGCCATGCAGGATCTGGCTGCCTCAACCTCCACGCCGGCTGCCGGCCTAACATTCATCTGTTTAGCAAATACTCTCAGAGCACCAATGCCAGATGCAGTGGGGCAGTGGGCACAACCAAGGGGATAGTAGTGAAAAACAGAAACCCTAATAGCTACCCTTGAGAAGCTCCCTACCTGGTGACCCACAGGCCCCACTTGGGACCAAAAGGAACAGTTGTGCAGGTGTGAAAGCACAGCTCCCACACAGCCTCTGGCTAACCTGAGCCCTGAGAAAAGCTCGGCTGCCAGGAGGCAACGCCAGCTTGTCCCACGGCTAGAGGGCAGCAGCCAAGAGTGAGTTCACACCAGGCTTTCACACCCCCCACCTGTAGGAGACAAGTGCTTCCCTTGCCCTGGGCCCAGAGAAGGCACCACAGGGGAGGAGTCCAGAGAGCAGATGTCTGGCAGAAAACAGTCAGCAAAAGACAACTCATCTGCCCCACCCTCCTTGCAGCAGAAATCACTCTTCCGGCAATCATTTCTTGGCTTAATTTTTCTCAGTGTATTTATTTATTTCTTCCATGAGCAAGAGAGACAGAGATAGTGAGAGAGAGAGACAGCACCACCAACAGGGTCCTGGGTGCTGCAATCCTCCCACGAAACATCATGGGACCTGGGCACACATGTGCCCAGCATACTCAGAGAGGGACCCAGGAGGCCAGCAGATGGCATAATGGTTACATCACTGGACTCCACATAGCCAACTGCAGTTTGAGTCCCGGACCCGGTGACTTAAATTCATGCAAGGCGCGTGTGCATGCATGCCCAAGATCCCGAGAGGAGAATGGAAGAGAAGGGATTACAGTGTGGCGTCCCCCCGGGAGGTGATTTCTCACTTTCTGTCTCTCTGTCTTGTCTTTCCGGCTAGAACACGTGCCCTATAGCAAAAACCTCTCTACGAAAACAATAAAAAAGAGAGGGACCCAGGATCTTTCACGTGGGTCAGCTTCACAGAGCGCCCCACCTGACCTCTGTGCTGCTTTTAACCAGGAAAGTCTCTAATAAATGAGCTTTTCTCCCCCAGCCCCACATGGCTGAGGGGAAATCACCAGTTTGGTAACAACTGGTGTCCAGCTAGTGTCCCTTCTTTATGTCAAAAGGCAGACGTGGGTGGGGCACAGTGACGCAGGCTGGCCACTGCACAAGGTGCTCATTCAAGCTGCCTCCCCGGACGAAGGGCACCCCCTACTAATGCACCCAAAGGCATCTTCTGCCTGCCGAGAGCCACTGGGCCAGGTTTCTGCATAAGGGAAGACGCCTGGTGGTGGGCACATGGGCATTCACTATGCTAGTCTCCCTGCGTCAGTATGTTAAACATTGCTTACAGCAAAGGGCCAGCTGGTGGCAAGGTGGTTAAGGCAGCTGGATCCAATATGGCTAACTGCCAATTCGAGTCCCTAACCCAGCGGCTTGAGAAGCATTCTGAGTACATGTGCACGCATGCCCCAAATCCCGGAAGGACACGTGAAGGGATTGCCACGTGACCATCCCCATAGGAGGTGCTTTCCCGCTTTCCCTCTCTCTGTCCTCTCTCTCCCTCTGTCTCTCTCTGCTGTAAGCACACGTACCCTCTAGTAAATTTTAAAAAGGTCAAAAGACAAAAGAACTCCACCCCACCCGGTACGTGGGAGCATTGTGTAGGCAAGTCACTGTGCCCTCAGTTTTCACACCCCAAAGGACAGCAATCCCTAGGTCATAGGGTTGGTATAAGGATCAAATTAAATGATGTAAGACACAGAGTTTGTGTCTTTTAAGGGATCTTTTAAGGTAGCCACTGCTAATAGCTGGGAGCAGGAGGGAAAACGAGGCAAGTGGGGACAGAGGGACATTGTCGGACACTTTGGGGAAATATGTGTGGAGAAGCAGGGTCTGAAAATGGGACCACCCCATAAGTGGGTCTAACCGGGGTGGAGACGGGACTAGTCATGTTACCCCTCCCTCCTCAGCAGCCTTCCCATTCCCCTGGAAATCCCAGCCTCAGTTCAGAATCCAAATAAAAGTCACTATTCTATAGAAAGGTCACAGAGAGAGTGGCTCAGTAAAGGATGTGAGCCCAGGCCTCCCAGCAAGCTCAGGGGAGGGTTGGGCTGGCCCAGCCGGAGGTGCTCACACCTGGGTCACAGCTGGAGTCTCGAGGGAAATGAGACATCCCCACAGACGTCCCAGGGGGTCAGGCATGAGCCCAGAGAACCCTTACCACCTTCACATGGATGGGATGTGAGTGTCATTCACATCCCCAGAGGCCAAAAGCTATTTTTGAGTTGTCTAATTTTATTAAATGAATTTTTATGTTAATGTCCTCAAAATGATCACCACTGTGTGTGAATCTCAGCGGGTAGTCTATTTTTAATGACACTTACACCTTCTATTCATCTCCCTGTAAGGCCATAGGTTCCAGAGCCTCCCAGGGATGAAGAGGGCCAAGGGTGGCAGCAACAGGAAGTTGGGAGTCCTTCCCAAAGGCCCTGGAGGGACTTCACCCTTGGCACAAACCACCATGTCCCTGCGTGTCAGTCTGGTGGCTACCCTAGAAGACCAGCACAGAAGGCTCTGGCTTCAGTTAAATGCCATCTCCCTAACTCACACACTCCTTTCTGTTTTCTTTTCCAGGATGAAAGCTAATAGGATGATTCATTCTCCTATTAAATCAACTCATGAGAAGGGAAGTCACCCAAATTCCATCCCTCCCTCCATGGAAGCCAAGCCACTCCAAGCTCATCCCCCACGTGCACTTAATAGAAATGCAATGACAAGAAGGCCCACAGAAACCCCACCCCTCGCCCTTCTTTTCACGTCCCAAGGATTCACTGCACTTGGCAGTTTTCTTAATGTCTAAGCTGCCCCAGCTGAGGGCTGAGGTGGGGCTTAAAGATAGTTTTGTTTTGTTTTGCTTTTTAAAATAAAATGTGATAGGAGGGGAAAGAGCCACATGGCCCTCAAACCTCATAGCAGATAGGGAAAATCCACCCAGGAAAATATCCTTCTCTGTCCCTGTGGAATCTCCTCAGCTCTGTCCCAAACTTAGAAACAGCTGTTTCCCTATAACTCCCAAAACAGCTCTCATATGCTCCGTCTCCTCATTCTTTCCAACACTGTGATCTGTACACTTAATCTACCTCAGGCTCAGTTTATCCCTCTCTCAGCTTGTCAAAGGAGAAGAGTAACAGTCAAAGAACAAGAATCACAACCATACAATGCCATAAAAGCTCTTAGAAACACATCCGCAGACTCAGCTGCCTGGCCTTCGGAGTTTGGATCCCATCTCCTCAACTAGCAGGGTGACCTTGGGCGAGTTCATCTCTCCGTGCCTCAATCTCCTCTGATTAAAGTAGAGGTTAAACTATCTGTTATAGGGTTTATGAAATTAACACAAAACAGTGGCATAGCAAGAAAAAGCTCTGTGAGGCAAGCCCACCTGGGAGGGGTTCTAGTTCACATCTGGGGACCTCCCATGTGTGCCACGATCCAGGGCTGGCTGAAGTTGGGGGTGGATGAATCTCTGCATCAAGACCTTGTTATGGAGGCCGGCAAGTGGTGGGGTAGTTAAGGGCGCGGAATCCCACATGGCTGACTGTGGTTTGGGCCCAGACCTGGCAGCTTGCTTTCTCACTTTCTCTTTCTCTCTGTCCCTCTCCAGTCAAGTTAAAATAAATAAAATTAAATAAAATAATTCTCTAAAACAAACAAACAAACAAAAAAGACCTTGTTATGGGTGCTACATTTCTGTGTCTCTCTCAGAAGAAATAAATGAGCTTTTAAATCATTAATACTCCTCAAATGCTTAGAAAGTCCACTGGCCTATAGTAAGCATACAATAAATGTTAGCTACCCTTATTAGACTGTCAAACAATCCTGTGTAGTAAGGATTCTTATTCATAATATTTATTTAATTTAAAAATATTAATTTTATTTGTTGTTATTATTTTTTTATTTGACCAGAGAGACAGAGAAAGAGAGAGAGATAGACAGGGAAATGGAAAAGTAAGCCACCAGGCCCAGGACTCAAACCACGGCCGACCATGTGGGGAGTGCAGTGCCTTAACCACTATGTCACCTGTTGGCCCCATTAATAATAATATTAATATTAATTCTATTTAACAGATGTGTTCAAAAGCCATTTACTATTGTGGGGTATAATTATAGATTTGCCACAAGAAAAGCAAATTAAGAAATGACCTGCTCAGACGGCATACTCTATACAAGGCAGAGCTGAGACGAGCGCTCTGGTTGTGGACTTCAACTTCACACTCGCAAATTTCACACCTTACCAGGCTCCCTCCCTTCTTCAGGCATGGAAAGTTGAGGAGTCCCACGGATCAGCAACAAAAACATATTTTAATTCTGTGAACTCTAGAGAATGGTGGTATCTCAAGGGAGTATGGCAGGACCTGTCGAACAAAATTAATTTCCATATTTCAAGGAAACACACCCAAAGTGCCTTAGGGAGAGGGTGCCAGCCTACCAAGGGTGTCAAAGACCACTCCACCAGGGATCGCATGGCCGCAACATCTCAGATTAAAATGTCTCCCTCGGGAGGCTCCCAGGCTGTCAGCAATTTGCAAAAGGTCAGCGCAAATCATTTGGGAATGCACTGGTATAGGCAAGGCCTAGACATATGGACTTCTGCCAAGCCTATATATTTTTTAAAACATCTGCACTGTCTTCACCCCTGATAAATAGCAGCCAAGCTACAGAAACATTTCCATTATACCCGAAGGCCTGCTTTGCTACCACAACTCATTGAAATGGATGTTTCCAATTAGAGGAGAATTCTTCGAGTAAAACATCTAGGAAGCACCCAAACTTTTTTAGCAGAGGAAACCGACCTGGCATTTAGGAAACCTCTGAGCACTCGTAAATTATGTTTGTGGGAACGAATCTGTTGGTAAGCATATGGCTTCATGCCCAACATCTAGCTATGTCTAATAAGTGGGTCAAGCCCTGTCTAATAAGTGTCTTCTAGCTCTGTTGTGAAGAAGATACCTGCACAAGCATCCCCATAAGCTTTCCATATAATTTTGAGACTCTGATGAAATCACCTCATGGCCATGCCGGAGAGAACTAGGAAAAAAAAAAAGAGTTTAGCATTGTAGCCCTGGCTCTGCCACTAAGTAGCCATGTGATTTCATGAAATGAAAACAATAGTACAGGGACCAGCAGGTGGCGTGGTGGTTAAGGTGCTGGACTACCACATGGCTAACTGCAGTTTGAGTCCTGGACTTGGCAACTTGCTTTCTCTCTCTCTCTATGGTGAGTATGTGTGCCCTATAGCAAATTCAAAAGTAATAACAATAAATAAAATAAAATAAATAATTCTTTAAAAAATAATACTACTAATGATAGTAGCAACAGCGAGAACGTACAATATGCTATGCATTGTGCTAAGGCTTTAGTAAGTTTTTGATCCTAGCAATCATTTGTTTATATTATTATTCCCATTGTATGGACCAGGAAACTAAGATTCAGAGATTGAATAACTTGCCCCAAGAACACAGTATCAACTAGCAGAGGCTAGATTTAAACACAAGAAGTCTGGCTCAGTGTTTTTTGTTTGTTTGGTTTTTAGAATTATTTTATTTAACTTCATTTATTCATTCATTTATTTTAATTTGACTAGAGAGAGAGACATGAAGAGAGAGAAAGAGAGAGAGGGAAAGTGAGAAAGCAAGCCACCAGGTCTGGGCCTTGAACCATGGTGGACCATGTGGAAGTATCCAGCACCTTAACCACCATGCCACCTGCTGGTCCTCTCAGTGTTTTGTTTTGTTTTTTGTTTTTTTTTTTAAGAGAGATTTTTTTGTTGTTGTTATAGGGCACATGTGCTTTCCAGAGAGTTAGGGAGAAACAGAGAGACAGGAAGTGAGAAATCAACTCCAGGGGGATGGCCACATCACAATTCCTTCTCTCCTCCATTCTCCTCTCAGGATTTTAGGCACACATGCACAGACGCCCAGCATGAGTTCTAAGCTCAGGTTTGGGCCCCAAACCATGATCGACTGACTACATGGGAGTCCAGCAACATAACCACCACACCATCTGCTTGTCCCATGACTTGGTGTTCTTAACCACATACCATATACCTTCTCAAGGTACTTGATGACCCAGTACCAGAAATTCCCCTAGGAGCAGACTGGTTTTTTTGTTTGTTTGTTTGGTTTTTTGTTTTTTGTTTTTTGTTTGTTTGTTTGTTTTTTGTTTTTTTTTTTGCTATAGGGTGCACGCACTCGCCAGAAAGACAAAGAGAGACAGAGAGATAGAAAGCTAGAAGGTGAGAAATCCCACCCCGAGGGCAATGGCCATGCCGCAATCCCTTCTCCCCCATTCTCCTCTCGGGATCTTGGGCATGCACGTGCACGCACCTGGCATGAGTTTAAGCCACCGGGTCCAGGACTCAAACCACGGTCAACTACATGGGAGTTCAGCGACATAGCCATTACGCTACCTGCTGGTCCCCAGACTGAGTGATCTTCAAAATCCTTTCCAGCTTTAAAATTCAGTGATTCTCTCTTGTATAATAAAAAGCATTTATGACTCCGAGAAATAAAAAGCAGTGGTGCTCTAATACTGCTCAGATGGAATGAAACATCTGCGTGTGCCCTGCTCAGAAGCAGAGGACGACAACCGCTTATTTTCTGAGGTAATGATGCCCTGTGAAACACCAGACTGGCCCCAAATGACAGCCTGATGTTTTTAGAGGATGCACCAACATGCAAAGGTCTGCAGGTTACAGCTACGCGCTCTCAAACTTTAATTTGGCTTTTTTTTTTTTTTTTTTTTTTTTTGAGGAAAGCCAAATGCAAAAAAAATGGTTACACCTTGCATTCCTCTCGGTTCTACACCTGTTCATGGAAAATCCACCTTGCCCAGGTAATCTGTATTTTAAGGCTTCCCCAGGACCTGCTAGCCCATGGTTCAGTAGCCCTGTGACTGCAGGGGGGTTCTGACCTATGCACCTCTGGTATCTTTATACCGTCCCTCCCCACCATCACCCCACACCACCTCTACACACACATGCACACTCGATCACAGACTTCCTTCACTCCATCCCTGATGCTCCTCCTTCTTCCCTGCTCGGCACAGGCGTTCCCTGTCCACCACCCACCTTGCCACTAGCCGACACAGCCAATGATGAAACTCTGCCAGCTTACCCCTCCCCTTGCTCTCACTAGCTCTTTCAGCTCCTGGCACAGCCTGAAACCGAAACTAATCTCAGACCTGAACAAAGTGAAATCATTTCCTGTGCCTGATCACCCTGCATGACCACAAAGCATCTTCCCCTCTACAGAGCTCCGAATCTAGCTTGCCGGTCACGGCGCACAGACAAAGCTTTGCAGTGTCTTCCTAGAACGAATGCTTTCCTGAAGGATAAGGAGTCCTGGGGGGAGAAGAGGAACCAAGAGCTCTTGCCACCGCGTTTTCTGCTGCCTCTTCTCTTTGATTTGCAGGAGTCAATTTAAATTCACCTCGGGGACTAAAGCCACCACCTGGTATTTTAAACGCATTGTCCTTGTCCAGCATCAGTTTATATTTGGTTCCTTCTTAGTCAGAGTCTCTTCTGAGAGCAAGCCTGCTCTTGCCTGAAATCCCTGTAGCCTTCCAACTAAATGCGGTTGAGACATTAACTGCTTTTCCTACACATGAAAAATGCAGGCTTTCCTCTTGTACTGAGAACAACAAAAAGCAAAAGCCATTATAAGAGACCATCCTGTCAGGCCTTGATGATCTTTGCAAGAATTATAAATTTTGAGAAAGACCCTTAACTGTGTTTTGCTAATTTTACCTTTGCCCCTCCAACATATTTTTGGGGACCCTCTTTGTTGCTGGGGCAGGGTGGAGGGGTTGTCATGAAATGATTCTAATGTTGGAGTGAGCAAAACGTAATTGGAAGGGTAAGTACACTGGCCCAACAAGTGTATGGTCAAAGAAAAAGAACTTTGGGATTATCTGCATTTACTAATTCTGTCCACAAAATTTATGGAAGGCCTCATGCATTTGCCCAAAGCTCTTCTATACTGGGGCCAGCACATAATGAAATGACCCACTGGCTTCAACCGGGACTGCCCTCGTCAAAAACATCGCCAGGAGCTGATGCTCTCTGTACCCAGCACCCACACAAATGCTCAGTTATGTCCAGGTCCTGCGGCAATTCTCACAAGGCTTGGCTTCTGTCCCTTAGGGTTGTGGGTCTCTCCCAGTACACATCCCCTCTGACCGGGACCAGGGCAAGAGCCCCAGCTGTTGGGCAGACATGGTTTGTGTCCTGACTCAATCCTTCATGGATGAGCCATTCCATATTATTGCATATTCTTCACTCACCTCATCAGTGAAAGGAAGGGTTAGGCTGGATTTGAGCTTACAGATTCCAGCTTCTGGGTCACCCAGTAGAGTGGTGGTTGAGGTGGTTGGATCCCACATGTATGACTGTGCAGTGTGAGTCCCAGACCCAGCTGCTTGAAAAACACATCGAGTGCATGCGTGTATGTGCCCAAGCTCGCAAGAGGAGGTAGAGAAGAAGGGATTGCAGCATGACCATCCATCCTGGGGGCGATTTCTCACTTTCCCTCTCCTCGTCTCTGGTGGCACACACGCCTAATAGGAAAAAAAAAAAAATCCAGCTGAGCTGCTATGGGCTTCTAGGGGCCTCTACTTTGTCTTCCTGTCTCCAGATGAAGACTCTTTAGCCACAGAAACAAATGAAGCTTGCTCTCATTTCTAAAGGGGAGGCCATTTCTCTCCACTCCTGAGTCACTTTTCTTACATCTCGCATCCTGTTTGGAATGTCTTCCCTGTACTTTGCTTGAGTCCTCCCTCCACAGTTTAAATTCATTCGCCTCTGGTTCCAAGTGCAGAGAGAGAGACAAGAGCGAAGCAGTGACTCCTACAAGGCTGGTACTGCCTCAGCGTGTTCTCTGCAGTCTGTGACTGTTTCTCAGCTGCTCCAAACCACAAAGGCATCAAGAAAGCCGACCACACTGCCCGGTTCATCCTGGCAAGGGCACTGAAGGGCCCAGAAAGCCTGACCCTCTTCTGACACTCTCACCAGTCACTCAGCTCTACTGAGAGATTACAGAGCTGGAGAGCGATCTCCTCGATGGTTAGATCAAAAACCTAGGAGACAGACAGCAGCCCCATTTTCCTCCCTCAATTAAAGTACCCTCTCCTCCAGGAAGCCTTCCCTGCCCCAAATCTTCTTCTAGCTGGCCAAGTGTCCCCTTCTTCAGTGCTCTGTCTTATCGCAGCATTTGCTATGGCAACTGGAATTCTAGGCTAATACACTTGTCCTCCCCTGTTAGACTGTAGGCCTCTTGAGGACAGTGGCCAGGCCTCGGTGACCTTTGTGCTCCAGGTCAGGCCTCAGCAGAGTGTCTGGCGCTTGGCCAGTGGTTCTCAGCAGACTGTGTTAGGCTGAAGCCTCCGGGCATGTTCCAGCGATGCCTGGACATTGCATTGGCAGGCCTCACAGCAGAGCACAAACATCCCCCACCCCCCTCACCCCGCCAGCTCAATAGGGGTCTCTCTTACTGGGAGCCCAAGCCTGCAGCCAGCCTTCCTGAATCCAAATCCTGGGTTTACCACTTTCCAGCTATGCAGCCTTGGGTAAGCTATTTAAATCCTTGGTGTTTCTTATGTCTCTGTTTCTTCATCTGAAAAATGGATGTAACAGCTATGGGGTCTTGTGAGGTTTCAATGAGCGGATCCATGTGAAGCACTGAGAGCAGGGTCTGCCCTGGAGCAATAACATAAAAAACCACTCAACCCTCCACTGATGATGTTCCCCACCCCCGCCCCAGCTGACGGGGCAAATTCTCCAAAGGAAAGGGAGAAAGATTGGTTTCCCACCAGCGTACAGTGCTGACTCATGCTGCTCCCAACCGGTGTGCTTGTAACCTCTGACATTTCAGGCTCCCCACCACCGCTCCACTGTGTGGTCCTTCCTGTTCTTAACTCGAGAGTCTCACTCCTCACCTCCCATCTCTCCAAAAGCCTGTCTCAACCCCTACAGATTTTACCAAAGATGTTCCTAGATAATGAGTCTCATGTACAGAAATAGTTGTAATGAAAGGCCGGCAGGTGATGTGGTGGTTAAAGGTACTGGACTCCCATGTGGCCAACCACAGTTCGAGTCCCAGACCTGATAGCTTGCTTTCTCACTTTCCCTCTCTCTCACTCTGTCCCTCTCTGACCATATTGAAAATAAATAAATACATATTTTTAAAGAAGAAGTCACTGTAATGATAACAATAATAGTAGCTTCTTTGGAGCCAGCAGGTGGCGTGGTGGCTAAGGTGCTGGACTCCTCCATGGCAAGCCACAGTTCAAGACCTGAATCCCATGGCTTGAAAATCACACTGGGTACATGAGCATGTGTGCCCAAAATCCCAAGAGGAGAATGGAGGAGAAGGGGTTGCGGCATGGCCATCCCCACTTGGGGGGAGGTGATTTCTCACTTTTCCATTTTCTGTCTCTGTCTCTCTTTAGTGAGCACACATTCCCTATGGAAAAAATCCAAAATAATAATAATAGCTCCTATCTAATGAACATTTACTCTTTGTATGACATACGTGTTAGATCTCTTTTAACTCTTTCTAAACATGAGGGACTGAGTGAGGTACCTAAGAAGTCTTAGAGTAAGATGGAGAACTGGGATTCTACCTAGGGATGCCTAACTTCAGATCCCCCACTCTAAACCACTAAGCCCTGGTGGAAATGGGCATGCAGAGTGGCCAGATTACATCCTGAGGTAGAGATGAGGCCAGTGGAATTGGAACTTTTTTATCCCACCAAGGTTCCTTGAAGACCCTTGCTGTTCCCATAACAGAAATGAAATGAGTGTGTTTTAAGGGAGGAGAGTTTTCGTCACAGCATTATTACCACATTACTCCATTATGGCCTGTTTCAAAGATAAGAACTTTGACTGCATCATTAGGAGTCCATTATGTTGCTCTGACACTCAGAGGAACCACTGGAGGCTGGAAGCAGAGGGGGTCAGAGAAGTACTGAGCAAGCGAACACGGCCGGCCTCCTGCTCTCACCACTGCGGCAGCCAGGGCCACAGCACACAGACAAGTCCTGGCCACCAGGGAAGGCGAATCCTCAGACTCTACTGCAGCGTCTTCGCATGCCACCAAGACAGTTTTCAAGGCCCACGTCATGGACTCCTTGCCCACCGACCCTTAGGGCCTCCAAGGCCTTTTATGACTCTTACTACCCTTAAGTGTAAGAGCCAGCAAGACAGAGGTGCCACCTCCTCCCGGTCACCTTGTGCAGCCAGAGGTGAGCGCTGTCCGACACCCCTTGCTGTGCCCAAGTCGTTCGAATACTCCTGCCTGTGTTGCTTATTGCCAGAGCAGAGTAGGAAACAGCTGTGGGTGGGAACATATGCCAGACACTGCCGGCTAGTTAAACATACACACACGCAAATGCCCATGAGTTATAGTCGTTTCTGGGGGAGCTGGGCCTAAGGAGGGCTTTTCAACACCAAGGCAGAGAAGACACAAATGGCAGATCCTCCTAAAGACTCTTTCAGCAAGTGTAGCCCCCAAAACACCTGTGCAGCAGCTCAGGGCCCAGGGAGTTATGGGTAAGAAAAGAAAGGCAGGCCGGGCCTCCTTGGGACTGCCCTGGAGATAGAGACAGTTCTCGTGACCCCCACTTGCCTCCTAAAGTCCGGAGGGATCCAAGGAACCATGATACCAGATCCTGGCCTTGGATAATTCTGCCCCAAAGCATCCTTGAGAGGAGTCTCAGAGAGGATCTCACACTTAACAACGCTCTCCGATAAAGTACCTCAACCCCATTCTCCCAAGAATGAACTGGGGCTCTTAAAGGGCCTGGCCCCCACACCCAACTAAAACACCAGAATATCCACCCTCCCACACCGTAATCCCTTTATTAACCTTTAATTCAATAGCCCTGTGGCCCCAGGACAGTGCCCAGGGCATTCTCACCACAGAGACAGCAAAATCAGCTCCTAGAAAAGGGCACCTCATCTGTCCCCATCCTCTAATTAGCTGTAGGGAGCTGGGATCTGGTCCAGAGTTCCCAGGTCTCCATGGCCACAGGCCCAAAGTTGCATAGGAAGGTCATGAGAAAAGAGCTCGCAAGAGGCCTGCTCTTTGCACCCAGAGATTATTTAGAGACCAGCCAGGAAGGAGTGAACGGTTCTGGAAAGCCTAGGCTAGACCACAAACCCTAGAGCATGGGTCTTAATGGGGAGCCCAGCTCCAAGAGGGTATATTACCCTTCTGGTACTGGATATGACTCCTCACAGGTGCAAGATTGGGCAGGGTGGGGTTAGAGCTTTCACCAGATCCTCAAAGGGGCCCAGGACCCCAACCTCTGGCCGCACCCACCCCCAGCAGTCACGTCACTATCGGAGGACCCCCTCGCTGCCCAGGGTCTCTCTTCTACTCCGGGATGTGCCCAGGCCTGCAGCACCACCCTGTGCTCTTTCTCTCCTTCCAACTGCAGAATGTCCAACAGGCAGGTTCACACCCAGCCCTCCGGCTCACACCTCCAGCTTCCCGGTGGCTGCAGCCCGGTGTCTCCCAACAGCTCCTCTCCATCCCAGAGCTGCCATCCTCCAAGCCAGCTGAAATTCCAGTCACATTGAGCAGCAAGAGAAAGCCCGCCCCTGTGGTTTGATGACTTTCACAAGAGAACTCCAGTGTTCCTCACCTCCTTCTGGTACACCTGGTCAGCTCCACCCAGGAATAAGAAAGGGGGTGAGGGGCCCAGGACATCTCCCTGAGTCCTTTCTCCTGGGGCAGGTGGCTCAAGGTGCTGCAAGGTAACCGAGGGATCCAGTGGGGAGTGAGATGGATGGTCTTCTTGTATCCTGTATCACCTCTAGGACATCTTTCTAAACTCCCAGTTAGGCCTAGCACCCTCCACCCTCACCAAAAAAGGAAAAGAAAAGAAAATCTAAGCCTTTCCTTAAAATAAATTCTTAAAACAAATTCCTCTCCAGGAATTTCAGTATACTTTTTTTTTTTTTTTGAGCTAAAACTTTTTGAAAGGGAAAAGACATGAACAAGCTAATTTAGGAATAAAGCGACAATGCAAACGCGAAAACGAGGAGGACTAGAAAGAATAGTGCAACCCCCAACGCCCTGGAGCTTAGAGCCCCGGCACTTAGAGCCGCAGGGGCGGGGGAGCAGGGGCGGGGACCCGGCGTTCTGAACTTTCCTCAGCCGAGCTGCCTGGAGATGCAGCTCCCAGGGGACGGGGTGGGACCGGGAAAGGCTGAGCTGACCTGTGACATCGGCGGAGGCAGGAAGCCAACCCCGCTCCCCCTAAAAGGAGCTCTGCTCCTAGCAGGCGCCCCCGCGGGTCGTCGCAGGCCAGCCTGAACCCCCAGGCCGGGGTAAAGTGGGGAGGAGCACCCACACAAAAGGGGGAGCGGCGGGAGAAGGCACTCAGGAGGCGCGGGCTCAAAGCGGCCTCGCTTCCCATCCCCGGGGCGCCGGCCCGCGACCACCCCTCTAATCGCCCACCCTGCTCCCAGTCCCAGGTGCCCGCACGCTCCCCGCGCCCAGGGCCCGGGATGAGGTGGGGGCTCGGGGAGGACGGGCGGGCCGGGACCTGCTGCACGCAGCTGGAGCGGCGCGGGCTCCCGAGAAGCCGCGGCGACAGCACCGGGAATCAAACTCGCGACAGCCCGGCCCTCCCGGCAGCGCCTTGGCGATGGGTCCCGAGAAGGTGGGGCTACCGGGCCGGGGCCGGGATTGCGCGCGGAGCGCCCGGCGGGAGCCGTGCCGGGAGCAGGGCGGGAGCTGGGGCCGGAGCGAAGGAGCGTCTTACCGAGCAGCCGCCACGCGCGTCCGCTGCCCGGGGCCGGTGGGGCCGGTGGGGCCGCGCCGGGCCGGGCCGGGCCGGGCCGGGCGCGGAGGGGCGGCGATCCCGCTGTGGCGGCGGGCCGGGCTCAGAGGCGGCGGCGCGGCCGGGGCGCGGGGAGGCGGAGAATGCGAGGCCAGGCCAGCTTCCTAGCGGCGGGCGGCGAGAAATGCAGCTGTCCCTGCGCGGCTGCCGGCGGGGCCACAAGTGGGGCCGCGCGGGGAGGAGCGGGGCTGCGGGCGGGGCGGGGGCCAGGCCGCGGCGCCCCCAGACCCTCTGCGGAGGCCGGAGCCCTCTCCAGAGAGGAAGGAAGCAAGAATGGGGGTCCGGAAACCAGCACGGTGGCGGGGGGCGGGGCGGGGAGCACCCGGTGCAGACGAGGAAAATTCTGTGTCACCCCCTCGCCAGCCTCCGTGACTCCCCGGCTAGCGGCCAGTGGGGCGTGAGCCCTGATCCTCCGGGGCAGAGTAGGTGCAGAGCCCTGCCGGCTCCGGGAGCAGCTCTGGGCCAGAGCGGGCCGGGGGCACCTGAGACCTCTGGGACTCGCGTGGAGCTAAGACCAGGGCTGCCGGATGTAGCTGCACGTGCCCGGACCCCGGGGCGAGGGTGCTGAGCGGTGGACGCTCACCTGGGCCTCGGGACAACGGGGGCTGGGCGAGGGGCGGCTCCCAGGCGTCAGGGCTCCCGAGACAAACCAAATCAAATAGCCGCGGTCAGAGAAGGAGAGGAGGGGGCAGGACATCGAAGCTACCACCCATTCACCCCATCCGAGACCACCCGCCATCCCCCATCGCCTCGTCTCCCATCCTCCCAACACCCCCAGCCTCTTCGGCGCTTTCTGAGCCCTGGGAAGATTTTCCACCAAAGAACTTGCTTAATAAACGGGAAATCGACTTTGGCTATGTTTCGGTTTCAGACTCCAATTCAGGGGTGGGTGGGGTGGCCGGGGTGGGTCAACTGGTAATCACCAAGCGCCCTGCTTTGAAGAGGAGGTGCCTAGGGGGTCTGATTAGGAGAGGACTGTTTGCAATTTCAGCTCCGCCCTCACACAGCTTGCTACGGGTATGCGCCCTCCTCCTGGAAAAGCCTGCCTTAGAGACGCACTTGCCCACCTGGGCCCAGGGCCCTGGGAAATAGTCCCCTCTCCCCTCCTCTGAAGGCTGGCCCTTGCCGACGACACGGATCTACATGCTCTACCACATTGACATCTGATGGTGGAAACCACAAACCAGAGTGCCCCAGACACCTGCAGCTTCCATCATTTGCATGTCAAGGTTGGAGGTGGGAGCCTGGGAGGGGAGAAACCTCAGAACCGCACCCTCCTTGGGGAGGCCCCACATCAGGTTAGCGGTTGAGCTGAGCTCCAAGACTAGGGTTCCCAGCCCCTCTGAGGATCTTCTCTGCTCGCCTTCCCATGCTCCTTCACTTGTGGTACGTTCTATTTAGGGAGTCAGAGGTGGCTTGAAACCCCAGAAGGCACCCAGACCCCCAAGTGATTCTTTTTTTTTTTTTTTTAAGAATTATTTTATTTTACTTAACTTCTTTTTTTCTTTCTTTCTTCCTTCCTCTCTTTCTTTCTTTCTTCTCTTTTAATTTGATCAGAGAGGGAGGGAGAGAGAGAGAGAGAGAGAGAGAGAGAGAGAGAGAGAGAGAGAGAAAGTCGCCAGGTCCAGGACTCAAACCACAATCAGCCATGTGGAAGTCCAGCGCCCTTAACCACCATGCCACCTGCCAGCCCCAAAAGATTATTTTTTAAAAATTATTTATTTATTTCCATTTGTTATTACTATTTTTTAATTTGGCCAGAGACAGAGAGAGAGAGAGAAAAGGAAGGTGAGAAAGAAGCAAGCCACCAGGTCCAGGACTCGAACTGCAGTCAGCTATGGGAATCCAGTGCCTTTAACCACCACACCGGCTGCCAGTTCCCCCACCCAGGTTAAAGATTCTTAATCTGGGGACCAGCAGATGGCATGATGGTTATGTTACTTGACTCCTGCATGGCAGACCACGGTTCGAGTCCCAGGCCCAGAGGCTAGAAACACATAGGGCACAGGTGCATGCATGCCCAAAATTCTGAGAGGAGAATGGAGGAGAAGGGATTATGGCATGGCCATACCCCCTGAGGAGGGTGATTCCCTACTTTCTGTCTCTCTGTCTCTCTCTGGTGAGTTCATGGGCCCTATAGCAAAAATCTCTCCCCCTCCCCCCAAAAAAAGATTCTTTAAAGAGAGATTTTTGCTATAGGGCATGTGTGCTCGCCAGAAAGACAGAGAGAGACAGAGAGACAGGAAGGGGTGGGGGAGATGGCCACACCACAATCCCTTCTCCTCCATTCTCCTTTCAGGATCTTTTTTTTTTTTTTTTTTTTTCAGAGGTTTTTGCTATAGGGCGCGTGCGCTTGCCAGACACACAGAGAGAGACAGAGAGATAGAAAGCAAGAAATCACCCCACAGGGGGGATGGCCACACCGCAATCCCCTCTCCTCCATTCTCCTCTCAGGATCTTGGGCACGCACACGTGCCCAGCGTGAGTTTAAGCCACCGGGTCCGGGACGCGAACCATGTTCGACTACGTGGGAGTCCAGCGACATAGCCATTACACTAACTGCTGGTCCCTCCTTTCCAGATCTTGAGCACACACGTGCGCCCAGCATGAGTTTAAGCCTCCGGTGCCCAGCATGAGTTTAAGCCTCCGGGTTTGGGACTCGAACCACGGTCAACTACATGGAAGTTCAGCGACATAGCCATTACACCAACTGCTGGTCCCCCAGGAAAAGATTCTTAATCTGGACCAAGCCACACTTCTGAGTCCTGGCTCCTTTCCTGAGTTGTAACTGAGAGTTCGGGCTTTATCCTCCCGGCCAGTATAGTCTAGATTGTGTTATCAAGAATGTCACCTTATCCTTACCCTCTGCACAGTTCACCTGCCACTTTTCTGCTGACTGGCAAGATCCTGCTGCAGTGCCTCCCTGTCACCTTGGCATTTAAGGACCAGAGAAATGCATCTGCAAGCTTGGACATTTCCTGTTTGCACTCTCCCATTGATAGCTCATAAAATGTTTAAATATATCATTATTATAGTCATTAATGAAAACCAGTCACTGTAATGGACGCTCATCCTTAAAGCATACTTTTCTTGGGCTTTGCTAAAAACATCCTCCTCCTTTTGAGTCTGTCCTCCTAGAAGCTTTTTCTTGAATCCCTTTCCTGCTGCTTAGTCGCTCTTCCCTCTCTCCTGCCCTTTAACCTCACCCACTCCTACCATGGCCTCTGAGCACAGAGGTTCCAGGCCAGGTCTCACTCCTGTGCTCTAGCCCCTCACACCTGCTGTCTAGAGGGTCTCCACCTGGGGGTCCCTCAGACAAAGTCGAGGAGGCTAAGGGCAAACTCAGGGCCTTCCATTCCCCCGCTTCCCCCTGCTCTCCTGGTGCACAGCCTCTAGCTCAGGGACTGGAAACCTCAGTCCCCTGGCCCTTCCCTGGCATTCTGTCAGTCACCAGGTCTGTTCATTCCTCCTCTCGGCCCAGCCCTCATTCCTCAGCTTCCGCCTAGTTCAAGCCCCTGTCTTCTCTGCTCTTCTCAGAGGGGAGCTGTCCCTTCCATTTTCCAGCCTGCTTCAGTAGACTCTACTAGTTTTTCTTGCTCCCCCACTCTCTGCTTCAAACCCACAAACACTTCAGGATGCCCCATTGTACAAAAACCTTGCCGCTGCCCTGCCTCGCCCTGCCCTCTAACCAGGGCTGGATTTCTCTCTTCCGCGTTCATCAGCAGACGTCCTCAGAGAAGCAGCCTCACACACACTCTTAGCTTCCTCGTGCCCCTTTCCATCCTTTGCTTCTTGCGACCCAGCCTTCTTCCCCTTGTTCCAGGGACAACTCAGTCAGAGGCAGCAGCCAGCTCTATTATTTCAACCATGGGCCTCCTCCCTACCCCACTCCTTGGCTCCATTGCAGCGTGGGTGCCAGCCGTTAAAGCCTCCTTGAAATGACTGCCAGCCCTCAGCTGCCAAGCCTCTTGGTTTTCCTACCAGCTCCCTCATTTTTTTCAGCTCAGCCAGCCTCGGGACCTTCTCTGGGGTTCTGTCCTCTAACTTCCCCACAAACCCTTCTTCCCAGGTGTTTTCACAGTGGGAATAGAGTAGAATGGTTACCAACCCTTCGGTACCTAAAGGATTGGGTCAGTACTTAACTCTCTCTCTGTGCCTCCATTTCCGCATTGGCACTGGGGCTAACAGGGCCTACCTCCAAGGATTGTGGTGAGGATGAAATTAGTCCACACCTGCAAAGAGCACAGGCCAACACCTGGCACATTACCAGTTCAATAGCTGCCAGGGTCGTCCGTGATGGTATTGCTGTTCTTGTTCTCGCACCCACGCCCTCCCTGGAGCCCCCAACGAAATGTGTAGGTGGCGTTGGTCAGCCAATCCACCTTTAGCAGGCAAGCCTGAGGCCCTTCATTTCTTCGTCCTCCTGTGTCAGGGTTCTCTGTCCCAGATAAGGGCACCTCCATTCGTCCAAGATACACTCTTCATCTGCTGCCTTCCTGCTCACCCAGAGGCAAACCTCTCAGCAGAGCAGGGGCTTTTTTTCCTGAATTTCTCTGAAATCGGCCCCCATCCAGTCCCACTGTGGAGCCCTAGTTCAGGCCCTGCCACCATAGGAGTTATTTTCTAAAGCAGAAAATGGTGATGGCTCTGCCCTGTGAGGGTGGCTGACTCGCCATTGCTAGGAAGATAAGTTCTAAACTCCTTAGAGAGGCTCTGCCTTGGACCAACAGATGGCATAATGGTTACGTTGTTGAATCCCATGTAGCCGACCGCGATTTGAGTCCCCAACCCAGTGGCTTACACTTCACGCTGGGTGCATGAGTGTGCGTGCCCAAGATCCCAAGAGGAGAATGGAAGAGAAGGGATTGCAGCGTGGCCATCCCCTCAGAGGGTGGTTTCTCACTTTCTGTTTCCCTGTATCTCTGGCAAATGCACACGCCCTGTAGAAAAATTCTATATAAATATATTAATAATAATAATAATAATAATAATAATAAAAAAAGAGATAGGCCATTCCCAGTCTCCCCTTAACCTGCATTCTAGCTCCTTCCCCTTCCTGTCCTCACCCCCATCCTTCCTACCCCACCCACCCCACTCCTCCTTGTGCTAGAACCAACTAAGAACACTTGCTGTTTGCAGAGAGTAAGTGGGAAAGCAATGGATGCCTTTGCTGAGTCTCTGGCTATATTCAGCTCACTCGCTGGGAGCATATGTCATTATCTACTGTGAGGATGTGGCTGATGGAACATTGCTGGGCTCAGGCTCAGAATGGGTGGGCTCCAGCTGGACCAGAGGCCACATGAGCTATTTCCCTTCTAGGATTTCCCAGCCCAGGGCCCGAATGGTGAATGAAAGGACATGGTCGTGGCTTTGGAACAAACCACATTGTTGCCCCAGCCATGAGACCCACTCCTCCTCCTAATGGTGTCCACATCCAGATAACTTGGCTAAAACTATCCCTTAATCCATCTTGACCAATTTAACCAAGAAACTCAGAGGAAACTTTACAGAATTGGTAACATCACTTAAGGATTTGAAAGAACACATGGAGGAACATTGGGAGCAGTGGCCAAAAGAGAGAGTAAATAGCCCCTATCTGGAATAATAACCAGAGGGACGCCTGTGAAATTGCCCATCTGAGGTCTGTCTGCAAGGATGCCAGGGATCCTTACGCCACCCACCTTCCCCTGCATAATAAACTGCTCCCTTGCAGGCCACCTCGCCTGTCAGGGCCTGCTTTTGAATCCCTGCTCCTCCGTGGGATAGCCTGCATATATAGAGCACGTGCTGTTACAGTCTGTCCCTGCATGAGCTCCTGGGCGGAGGGAGTATCTTCTATTGCAGTATCTACACCTCCCAGCCCAAGGCCAGGTGGATCCCCAGGAATGAGCAAATGTTTGTCAAAAGATGATACCTTGGGACCTGCAGGTGTGTGGTGATTAAGGGCGCTGGACTCCCACATGGCTGACCACAGTTCAAGTCCCAGACCTGATGGATTGCTTTCTCTCTGAATTAAAAAATAAATAAATTAATTAAGTTAAAGAAAAAATCATTAAAAAAAAAGAAAGAAAGAAAGAAAGAAAGAAAAGGTGATGTCTAACAGGTGGGGAGACATGCCTGCTCTGTCCTTCTGAAAATCATGTCTTCCCCATTATTGGTAACAGTTTGTACGCTTCAGGCATCCTGCCCTCCTGCACAGAGACTGCCAGCCCGTCCTCTACAAAGCAGTGGGATGGAGATTAGACACAGACAAACACCATTCCATGAAGCCATTACAAGGGTTTTGTCTTGATTTTTATTCATTAGAGAACATGAGCACCCATGAGAACGAGAGAGAGAGAGAGAGAGAGAGAGAGAGGCTCTCGACAGTTTGATATGCCATTATCTCCTTTCCCAGCCTTCCAACTCATCAGCATTTTGGGTGTAAAACCTAGAGTGTTCTCAGGTCAGCCTGGGATCCAGACCTCCAGTTGGCCATGTGGCTTCCAGCCTTGCATGTAGTACACTGCTGCCTGCACCACCAAGGCTGGACCTGAAATTGCCTTTTTTTTTTTCTTTCAAGTTTGCTATAGGACAAGTGCACTCACCAGAGAGAGTGAGAAAGCACCCCCAAGGGGGAATGGCCATTCCACAGTCCCTTCTACTCCATTCTCCGTTAGGGATTTGGGGTATGCACACACGCATGCCTAGCACGTTTTTCAAGTCACTAGGACTAGGACTGAAACTGCACTGTCAGCCATATGCTATCCAGCCGCCTTAACCACCACGCCACTGGCTGGTCCCCCTAAAATTGTCTTAAAGAATCCGTAAAATTCTTTAGTAAAATTCTACTAAAAAAATTTAGTATTTGTAAAAATGTTCACTATGGACCAATAGGTGACATGGGGGTTAAGGTGCTGGACTCCCACTTGTCTGACAACAGTTTGAGTTCCAGACCCAGCGGCTTGCTTTAGGCAAGTGTGTGCCCAAAATCTCAGGAGGTGAATGGAGAAGAAGGGATTGAGGCATGGCCACCCCCCTTGGCGGGTGATTTCTCACTTTCCCTCTCACTGACTCCCTCTGTCTCTCTGGCAAGCACATGCACCCTACAGCAAAAACCTTAAAACATGTTCACTCTGTAATGCACGGGACAGGAAGGCTACAGCAGGATATGCAATCCAATCCCATTTGGTTTTAGTTAGCTCTAAACACAAATGAAAAGACTAAAAGAAAATATGCCAAAATGTTAACAGTTATTGTGTGAGGGTTTTATAGATAACTTTTACTTTGTTACGATATTTTTCGGGATTTTCCAGATTTCCTACATTGAAAATACATTGTTTATAATCCATTGCATGGGTGTGTATATGTACATATACATATTATATATATTATTATAAGCCTGTATTTACCCTTCGAAATCATTATGATCAGAGGGAAAGTTAAATATAAAGAGCTGTTGTAGTCCAGTTCTATGGCCATTTTTGTTCATCTCCTGCATGCCTGTACCGAGACTCCTAAGAGGGATGAAAAATATGTGGCCCCTCTTTCCTCTCACGTCTTAGGGAAGGGTAGGTGTGAAGCAGCGGCAAATAATGTAATAAAAGACCAAAGCGACTCCTGCTAAAATTGAGCAGAGGGGGCTCCAGGACTACACAGGGAGAAAGTGGTTAATTATGAGGGGGAGAGGTCCAAGAGAGTACCTCAGAAAGTAGTGTAGCGATTAAGATGTTGGACTCCCATATGGTCGGCCACAGTTCGAGACTCAGACCCAAAGGCTTCAGTCTTACCCCAGGCACGTGTGCATGTGTGCCCAAAATCCCAAGAGGAGAGTGGAGAAGAGTTTGCACCCTCTCTCCTGGGGAGGGTGATTTTTCATTTTTTTTTTTCTCTCTCTCTGTCTCTCTCTTTGCCTCTGGTGAGTGCAGGCGCTTTAGAGCAAAAATGTCTCTCTAAAAAGAAAAAGAAGAAGAACTGTGCCTTGAGAGATGAAAATGATTCTAACGGGGAAAGGGCATTCCCTCCCAGGACACAGCATAAGCAAAGGCACAGAGGTGGGAGCATGCAGGTGTATGTGGACGCAAGTGACATCCACTGGCCAGAGTGCAGAGTGGATGGCCACAGTGGGGAGGTGGTGGTGGCAGCAGGAGGAGGCCACCTCAGAGAGGAAGGAGGTTGTGACATAGAATGGCCTGGAACACTGAACTAAGGAAGCTGCAGCAGGTGGGAAGGGGGCATCCGGGGATTTATGAGAAATAAACCTCAAGATTGAATTTATAGTCTCAAGATTAAATTTCAAAATAAACTTAAAATGCACTGTGATTTTTTTCATTCTCTCTCTCTCTTTTTAAGAGAAAGATTTTTGTTATAGGGCATATGCACTTGCCAGAGAAACAGAGAGACAGAGACAGAAAGTGAGAAATCACTCTCCCGGGGGGATGGCCATGCTGCAATCTCTTCTCCGTTCTCCTCGGAGGATCTTGGGCATACATGTGCATGCTTCTGGTGTGAGTTTTAAACCACTGGGTCCGGGACTCGAACCACTGTCAACGTGGGAGTCCAGCAACATAACCATTACACCATCTGCTGGTCCCTGCACTGTGATTGTTCTGACAACACCAAGAGTTAAGGTAATGAGGTTTTGCCCAACCTTGCACTGTGAGCGATGCCTGAGTTCAGCATTTGCTACAAAGATTGTAATGCACAAAGGCTAAAGGAGAACTTGCTTGGTTGAGTTGGAAGGTTAAATCAGGCTTGAAGCAGCACACACCTTTTTCCTCCTGAACTCCCAATAAACCCCTAGAGTTTAGTGTAGTGAAGTGACTAGCCAGACCTCAGTGCCAATCAGACCAGAGGACACATAAATCCCAGCGTATAGCTTACTAGCCGGGGGAATTGGACTAATCACTTAACCTCTCTTGAGACCTTACTTTTAAAATGTCAGTACATCCCCTTTCTTCTTACTAGAATATCCCCTTTCTTCTTACTAGATTAAAAATAGTCATAGTGGGCCAGCAGGTGGTGCAGTGGTTAAGGTGCTGGACTGGCTCGTGGCCGACCATGATCTGAGTCCCAGACCTGGCAACTTGAAGCATGCTGGATGTGTGTGTGTGTGTGTGTGTGTGTGTGTGTGCCAAAAATCCTGAGAGGAGAATGGAGGAGAAGGGATTGTGGCATGACCATACCCCCTGAGGGGTGATTTCTTGCTTTCTGTTTCTGTCTCTCTCTGTCTCTCCGGCAAGTGCGTGTGTCCTATGACACATCCTATGACAAAGAAAAATCTTTTTCAAAAAAGAAGTAGTCACAGTAAATGACAGTTTGTTAAGCATGTGTATGTCTGGCCTTGTTTTAAGTATTTTTGCGTGTCTTATTTATGCTTCAGAAAGAGCTAGGCATTGCAGATGTCATCAGGTAAGCTGTCGAAGGTCTGATAATAAGTGAAACCAGATATAAACCCAACCCTTGGCTCCAGAGCCCACACACTTCACTCATAGAGATAACAATAATAAAAGCAAACTCATAATGCTATCTATGAGTATACTTCGAAAAATTCATGGAGGGCCAGCCAGGTGGCATGATGGTTAAGGTGCCTGGATCCCACATGGCCAACAGTGTGGTTCAAGTCCCAAACTCAGGAGCTTGAAAAACATACTGTGAGCATACGTGTCCAAAATTCCAAGAGGAAAAGAGAATGCAGCATGGCCATCTACCCTGGGGGGGTGATGCTTTGTTACCTCCTCTTTCTCTCTGTCAAGTGCATGTGCCTTATTGCAAATGAAAAAAAAAAGTTTGTGCGAAATACAACTAAAGTATGAGTTTATTTTGGAGCAAAAAAAAATTTTTAATCCAGGCATAATTTTTTCATAATATACATTTTCATGAACTTTTTAAAGAAAATGCCAGTTAACATTTATATGTTAACTCCTTTACTCTTCAGTGACCTTGCAGTAGGTACTTCCATTAGCCCTATTTTACAGCCTGGGAAACTGAGGTACACAGGGATTAAGAAACTTGACCGTTCCTGGGACCAGCAGTTAGCGTAATGGCTATGTCGCTGGACTTCCACGTAGTCGACTGCGGTTCGCGTCCCGGACCCGGTGGCTTAAAACTCACGCCAGGCATGTGTGCGTGCGTGCCCAAGATCCCGAGAGGAGAATGGAGGAGAAGGGATTGTGGCATGGCCATCCCCCCTGGGAGGTGATTTCTCGCTTTCTGTCTCTCTCTCTGTCTGGCCAGCGCACGCGCCCTATAGCAAAAACCTCTCCAAAAGAAAAAGGAAAGAAACTTGCCCGTTCCTTGGCAGGGAGAAGGTGGTCTTCCTGCAGCCAGCTCCCCAGCACACTACTGCTGCCCGCCTTTCGTATTGTCATTCTTCGCCAGTTTAATCCAGGTGTTCACATCTGGTTCTCGTGGAGGAGGCCGAGGGGTGGGACATGATGAGCATTCCTGTGTGGGACTTGGGGAGCAGGCACCACAGGTGCAGGAGTCTAGTGGCCTTGGCCTCCTGGGGAGGGATCCTTCCTCTCGGCAGAGTGTCCCTGGGGTTGCAGAGGCCAGTTCTAAGTGGAGGGTGGAGAACCCTAGGGGGTGCTGACTAATGTCCCTGCAGGAGATAGCACTTAGCTGGTGTCTCTTAAAGAGAGACGGAGACCTCTCCCTGAGCAGGGCTGAGCACCTCCAGTCAGACCCTGAGACTACGGCAGGACAGGGTTCCTCGAGAACAGGTCCTCAGCCACAGGTTCCACAGCAGCGCCTGCAGGGCCTGCTCCCTTCCGGGCAGGGGAAGGTAGAATCCGGAGCTCAGGCTGTTCCCGAGTCAGGAGTGTCACGTCCCAGTGGCAGGTCAGAGGACAGGCACAGGTGAGGGTGGTAGCATGAAGGAACACGCCTACCATCTGGGGGCTGGATCACGGGAAGGCTGAATGGAGCTTTAATAAAACAGCAGAATTTAATCGTTCATTAATTATGGATTTGATTATTTTATTTCAGTAATTAACATTTATCATTATTTATTTTGATGCTTAGATGGTTCCAGGTTTGATCATCTGCTGGATCCTCATATTCTTCTTTGTATTTTCTTTTATTTTTTGTGCTAAGAGTTTTTGTTTGTTTGTTTGTTTGTTTTTTGCTTTTTTTTTTTTTTTTTTTTTTTTTTTGAGAGAGAGAGGTTTTTGCCATAGGGCACATGCGCTCGCCAGAAAGAGAGACAGAAAACGAGAAATCACCCCCCAAGGGGGATGGCCATGGTGCAATCCCTTCTCCTTCTTTCTCCTCTCAGGATCTTGGGCACACACGCATACGTGCCTGGCCTGAGTTTAAGCTACCGGGTCCGGAACTCGAACCGCGGTCAACTACATGGGAGTCCAGCGACATAGCCATTACACTAACTGCTGGTCCCGCTAAGAGATGTTTTGACCAATTACGGTAAGGAGTGAACCACACTATCAGTGATGTTAAATCTAGGCAGAAATTTTTATCCTCGGAAATAGGATCCTGGGATTGTCTTGAAGTGTCTCCCCACAGACTTTCTATTAGTCACAAGAAGGAAAAAGGTGATCTACGATTGGGAAACTGGATAATCAAAATTAATGTCATCTGTGAGGGACAGAAGGCCATCGTGTGCCTCCAGATGTGATGTCCTGGGGACATGTTGCCTCCGCAGGATTCCAGCTGAGTATGCATAACCTCAACTTCATGAGGAAATGCTCTGTCAAAAAATAAGGTTGGGGGTCTGTATTTTTTTTCAAAATGCCAGCTATGTAAATGTTCCAGATTTAAGGTTACACATGACAGCTAAGTGGGTTACCTGGACCTAGACTAGATCTTGTACAGGAGTAGAGAAAATGCTATAAAGGCTGTAATTAAACCAACTAATAAAACTGGAATATGAATGGTAGATTAAGGGAAAATATTATAAATTTAAATGTATAAAACTGTGTTGCTGTTGGGGCCAGCAGGTGCCATAGTGGTTAAGGCTCTGAATTCCTATGTGGTTGACTGCGGTTCCCGGACCCAGCAGCTTGAACTCATGCCAAGTGTGTGTGCGTGTGTGCCCAAAATCCTGAGAGAAGAATGGAGCAGACGGGATTGCAGTGTAGCCATACTCCTGGGGAGGTGATTTCTTGCTTTCTGTCTCTCTGTTTCTCTGGCAAGCACACATGCCCTATAACAAAAATTTATCTTCAAAATAAATCAATAAAATAAAACAGACTAGAGGAACCAGCAGGTGGCATGGAAATTAAGGCAACTGGATCTCACATGGCCGACTGTGCTGTTAGAGTCCCAAATCCAGCAGCCTGAAAAACACAAGGAGGAGGGATGTTTGTGTGCCCAAAATCCCAAGGGGGAAATGTAGGACAAGGGATCGCTGCATGACCATCCACCCTGGGGGTGATTTCTCACTTTCTTTCCCCCACCCGTCCCTCCTACAAGTGCATGCCCCTCCCCCAATAGCAAACTAAGAAAACAAAAAGTAAAGCCCGCAAGTGATTAAAGGATAAAATATTAATAATAGGTCAAACTGGATAAAGGGTATGTTGGTATTTTGTACTGTTTTCATTTTTGCAACTTTTAGTAACTTTTACTTTTTTTTTTTTTTTTTTTTTTTTTAATTTGACCAGAGGGAGACAGAGAGAGAGAAAGTGAGAAAGCAAGCCCCCAGGTCCGGGACTCAAACCATGTGGGAATCCAGCGCCCCAATCACCACACCACCTGCTGGCCTCATGTAACTTTTACTTCTAAGTTTAATTTTAAGAAAATATTTTAGGCTCATTTTGCATTTTCCCCTCTCAAGCTCTGCAATCAACTTTTTCTCCAGGGGGTCCTAGGGAGCAGAAGTATTTAACCACACCTAACAATTAAGTGAATGAGGAGAAAAAGCATCCCCGGCATGGAACAGCATGATTAAAGGCAAGAAAATGTGAACTGTAAGTGTAGGACCTGTGCCGGCAGAAATGGACAAAAGGCTGACGCAGCAGGCAGCCTCCCAGGATAAACTGTGGCTCGCCTGGGTGTGCAAAACGCGACCCTCCAACAACTTTCCCTCGCCTCTGCCCATTCGCTCGCAAATGTGATTTGAATATAGGATTCAATAAATTGACAGATTCTGCCATCCCTGCAGGGGCCAACACGGCACGTCATCTGCGGAAACCATGCAACTGAATTTTATCTTTATATGCAATGAGTATACTACTACCTACTACGCAGAGATTCGAAAGTGAAGCAGCGTTCGGGGTACAAGCTCCAGCTGGAGAAACAGTGCTCTCTATGAATGAGCTCCCTGACCGACATCTGACCAATCAGAACACAGGAGATATCAACCAATCCTGTCTCGGCGATGTTCTAGTCCGGGCGGGGCGGCCACGCCCAAGAGTTGTTTGTCTGCGTTAGCTCCCTACGAGCGCAGGCTCTAACTCTCGTCTGCCCCCCGGGGGGGCGGGGGGAAGGGGCGGAGAGACCAGCAGGCCAGCCAGGGAGATTAGGCCAAAAGGTGCAGGGCTTCCAAAGCTAGGTTTCGCAGTCTGAGCCTCCAGCAGGGTGACTGATCCATTCAGGGCCGTACCCCCATTGACCCTGTGCTCTGAGGGGCTCCTCTCTTCGGTGGGTTGAGTCCAGGATGTCGGGGGCGGGGTGAGGGTGGGAGGCTATGAGTCCGAGGGTTTAGGAGTCAGATTTCTCTTCCCCATCATATCTGGGTAGGGGGTGGGGCTGCTCCCTCTCTTCTTGAAGGGAAGAAGGAAAAAGGAGGTCAGGCCTAAAGCAGGCTTGCAGCTAGCTACTCAGAAGGATGAACTTCTTGATTGTCAGGGCGGTGAGATTGCAGACGGAGCTGTACAGGACGGTGCCTTCACTGGATGTAGTGAATGTGGGGGAAGATAGAGAGATGGAAGCAGATCCCGGAAGCAGGATGCATGAACAGAAAACGCAATCGGGTCTCCCAGCCTGGTGATTCTTCCCTGAGTCTAACCTCAACACCTCTGCCACTTCTGTGACCAGCCTCCACTTAGCTGCTTTTTAGCAGGTGTGTGTTCCATCTAGTTTTTTCTGCCCTGGGATGAATCTCTGCCTCCCATGCTGCACGCCAACCCCCAAAATCTGAGTCTGAGGTGAGCAAGCCATGCAGCCAGCTCTCTTGCAGGTCTTTGGGAGGATGCATCTGGTGCTTTCAAGTGAATTGATGTGGCCGTAACTGAGATAGGAAATGGAAGGACCAGGTGGAGATGGGGCACATAGAATTTGTGGCATCATAATCTATACCAGGCTCTGTGCTAAACACTTTTCATAAGTGAAACCAAAACTTGACCAGCTAGAGCTCGTTTCATCCTTATTTTGCAGCTGAGGAAACTGAGGCCAAGAGAGGTTACATACCTTGCCCAAGGTCACACAGCTCCAAGTTGCACAGCTTCGCAGCTTAGGTTTATGCACCAGCCTATCAGACTCCAGCCCTCTGCCCTTCCTTTTTTTTAAAAAAAATATTTATTTAATTCCATTTATTACTATTATTTTAATTTGACCAGAGAGAGAGAAAGGGAAAGTGAGAAAGCAAGTTGCCAGGTCTGGGACTCAAAACCACAGTCGGCCATGTGGGAATCCAGCGCCCCTAACCACTATGCCACCTGCCAGCCCCCAGCCCTCTGCTCTTGATCACAACCTGTACTGTAGCACCTCTGACTGTTCCTTATGCAAATCTCCCTGTGCGCTGTATCCATGGGGGAGCCATCCTCACTTACCTTGGTGCTTGTTCTTTGTGTTTCAGAACTGGATGGCAGCACCATCAGCAAAGAACACAGGCTGCCCTGGCCCCACTAGACTCAAGCCTTAGGTGAAACTTTGGAACCTACAGTCCAATTTTGGCACTTGCCTCCCTTCTGGGGTAGCTGGGCTACCTTTTCTTTTCTTATTATTATTATTATTCTTCTTCTTCTTATTATTATTATTATTATTGGAGAGGTTTTTGCTATAGGGCGCGTGCGCTTGCCAAAAAAAGAGAGACAGAGAGATAGAAAGCGAGAAAGCACCCCCCCAGGGGGATGGCCACACCGCAATCTCTTCTCCTCCTTTCTCCTCTCGGGATCTTGGGCATGCACGCACATGTGCCCGGTGTGAGTTTAAGCAGCCGGGTCCAGGACTTGAACCGTGGTCAGCTACATGGGAGTTCAGCGACATAGCCATTACACTAACTGCTGGTCCCCCTTTTATTTTGATATTTTCTAACTCCTCCTTTTATACCAAGGAGGTACAAATGAATTGCCTGAAGTTACAGAAGTTTTCTGAAGGAGCAACATTGAAATTGGACTATGCTAGATGTTTAGGGGTGGAGAAAAATGTCAGTTTTGGGAGGGCATTCTAGGCCTGGATGATGGCATAAGTAATGGCTGTCTCCTTTCTCCCCCTCCACACACACACACGTGTACACACACACACATTCTTCTCCCTCAGGGATCCCTGATAGCCACAGAGCCTCTGGTGTTGACAAATAACAGAACTCTCCTTTTTTTAAAAAAAAAAGAATTATTTTAGTTAACTTTATTTATTTATTTTAATTTGACCAGAGAGGGACAGAGTGAGAGAGAGAGAAGGAAAGTGAGAAAGCAAGCCACCAGGCCCAGGACTTGAACTATAGTCGGCCATGTGGGATTCCAGCACCCTTAACCACCATGCCACCTGCTGGCCCCCTGAACTTCCCTTGGGTTAGGGCACCCTGGAATCAGGGTCTACTCTTTTGGGATGAAGCTCTGGGATTCCAGGAAGGGGTAGGCTCCCACCTCTTCCAGTAGGAAGTGCCTCACAGGTCTCCACTACAGGAGATTCCCTGCTCATCACTTGAATCTCGCTTATTTACATACTGACTTTGTCCTGTATCTAGCCCAGGAAAGCACATCTTTTCTGTCTGTTGACCGAAGCAGAAATGATCACAGCTGGCTTGCACTGGCAGCCTGACTGAGTCCTCTAAGTAATCATGTCCAGACCAGGGCAGGTGCACGGAGCGGGGAGGTGGAGGGGGAGATACCACAGGTAGCACAGGGACATTTCTTCCCAAATCTTTCTCCCCTTCCTTAGTGTCTTAACCTTCAACCCTTTTTCCTCTTCCCCTCCCCACATGCAAGATTGATTTTTCTCTGGCTCTTTTCCTACCACTAACAAAGAGGAATTTCTTAGCTCAGGAGCAAGTGTCTTGGAGATCCAGGCTCCCAGGATCTCTGAATCCGACTCTGTAGGATGCCCAGTCACCCCAAGATTGGCAAAGACCTAGCTTTCCATCCATCTCTGAGACTGAACATCCTCGACACAAATGGCCTCTAGAATTGGCACACTTGCCTCAGCTTTGGACCTGAGCACTGACTGCCAGGCAGAGCTGCTAGACCAGTCGCTGGGAGGGCACGCCCCTTGGCCTTCTTGTTCTCTCCAGTTGTCATGCCAAAGAAATAGCTCACTGGCAGAACAGAACGTTATCCTCCAATGTCCACCTTTAGCTTCTGACATAGCCAAATGCAGGTGGTTGGATCTCACTATGGGAAAAATCCATAAACAAAGAGAATTTTAAAAATACTCAGAGAATCTCCCTGCATAGTTAATAGGTATGTATTGGACTGTCAGAAAAGTTATGACGTACTTTTCCTGTTTTTCTATGCAAAAGTGTAATGACTTTTCCGACAACCCAATACATTAAAAAGGATTCGCTCCAATAAGAGCAGTGATTTTGAGTTATTTTATCCACTCTTCAGAGAGATATTTAGGGGTTGGTAGAGTGAGGGAGGTAGGATGTCAACTTAAGATAATCAGGGAAGAAGAAAATTTTGGAAATTGTAATGGAAGTCAGTGGTGATAAGAACCTGAAGTTTTACTAAGAATTATTTTATTTATGTATTTATTTTTGGAGAGGTTTTTGCTACAGGGCACGTGCACTCACCAGAAAGACAGAGAGAGACAGACAGAAAGCAAGAAATCACCCCCCAGGGGGATGGCCATGCCACAATTCCTTCTCCATTCTCCTCTTGGGATCTTGGGCATGCACGCACACGCACCCGGCATGAGTTTAAGCCACTGGGTCCGGGACTTGAACCACGGTTGACTACATGGGAATCCAGCAACATAGCCATTACGCTAACTGCTGGTCCCCTATTATTATTGATTTTTAAAAATTTGACCAGAAAGAGACAGAGAAAGAGAAAGTGAGAAGGCAAGCTGCCAGGTCCAGGACTCAAACTGCAGTCAGCCATGTGGGAGTCCAGCACCTTAACCACACATCACCTGCAGGCCCCAAGAATCTGAAGTATTTTTTTTTTATTTTTTTTATTTTTTTTATTTTTTATTTATTTATTTATTTTTTTGCTATAGGGCATGTGCGCTCGCCAGACAGAGAGAGACAGAGACAGAAAGCGAGAAATCACCCCCCGGGGGGGGAAGGCCACGCCGCAATCCCTTCTCCTCCATTCTCTTCTCGGAATCTTGGGCACACACACACAGGCGCCCGGTGTGAGTTTTAAGCCACTGGGTCCGGGATGCGAACCACGGTCGACTACGTGGGAGTCCAGCAACATAACCATTACGCTAACTGCTGGTCCTGAATCTGAAGTATTCTAATTTATTCCCTTCCCATGACAGTTTGTGTAAACTGATGTGTACTTGAACCCCATGGTACAGAACCAAGATCTGGGCCAAATGCCCATCTGGGAAGAGGAAGGCTAACTAGCCAGTCCCTAATGGGTAGGTACAGGGAGAGAGAGCTAGATCACACCAAGTTCCAGATTAAAGCCCTCAACCCTCCATTCCTTTCTTGGGAACTGAATAGGCCTTAGATTGCCCAAAGGTGGGTAGCTAAGAGAAGCTGGAGTCCAGACTATGAACAACCTGTCAGTATCCAGCCCCAGCACTGAATACCTGCCTCCTCCTTTTTATAAGGCAGATTATCCAGTAATCTGCCAAGGTATGTGGGGAAGACTTACCTAAATGGGAGGCAAATGACATTTTTAGTCTAGAAGACTATTTAAGGAGGAAAGGAGACAGCACAGGACTGAGGGCCAGATTTAGGAGGGCAGGGAAGGAAAAGTAATTACCAACTCATCAACAGACCAGATGTTTTGTTCAATGGTTCTTGAGGATACTAAAATGAGAACCTCTACTATCCCCTCTATAGCCTAAAACCAGATCTCTCCAGAGAGGACCAAACTACAGGACCCCTTGAGAAGAGTGGACTCCTGGACAGCAAGTTTGGAAAGATTAAGAACTCAGGGAAGTAACACTTCCCTCATGCCCAAGACAAAGACAGCCTAAGAAACACTTTTCCTCCAGCTGTGTTCACTGAGTCAATAAAGAGGCTAAAGCAATTAGCACAGGAAGTTTGGAACGACTCAATTCTATATAAAACAGATGTAGGTATCCAACATTTTTTTCATTAACGAAGTGTCAGATTCATCTCGATTTGCTGTCTGGTGACATCATCACTTGGGTTCTTTTCCTACCTCCCTTAACAGCCTTCTTGGAGGCAGCGACCTTGTTCTAATCACTGTCACACGCCCTTTTGTGCCTAACAGTGCCTGGCGCATTGCTGGTCCTCAGTGGAGATCTGATAAACCTAGCTGAACATGAACGGGCAAGGCACCCAGATTAAAACTCCTTTCAAAAGAAACTAGCACCTAGAGCATAAGAAAAAATGTTCTAAACCCCTCTCCTCTGGGTGGGAGCCCAAGGCCTGGCTTCTTGGCTTTACCCAAGCTTGGCAGGGGTACGCCCCCTCCTGCAGTCAGCTGTGTGCATTTACACCATCCCTTCTCTACGATATTGATACTAGCGAACCCAAAACTGGTCCCTCCCTCTCTGTCCAGCCCAATAACGAGATGTGTACATCTGAAGAAACAGTGCTTCCATAATTTCTCTATCATCAAAGTGAATCGATGAAGCTTTTGAGTTATTAAGCAATCCATAACATTTGTGACTGGTTAACTTTAATTTGTCAAAATAAATCTGCAGTATTTTGCATGTTAGTAATACAGTGCTGGTATTGACAGGTAAAATCATCATCTGCTTACATAGAAACCTTCATTTAGGAGCACACCTTAGGAGGGAAATGGATACACAATAAAAGGCAAATGCAGGCCAAGCAGCGAGCCCTAGAGCATAACAGGCTGGATGTCAGATTTGAAGATTATCTAATACAACTGTTTAGCTGCCAATCTGATAAAGGGGAAGCTCTCAACCAGGTTACAACCAGAAGGGAAAACATACTCTGCCTTTTCGTAGAGTGGTGGCCAGTCGTGCCTTTAACACATGGTTGCATCAGTTCATCAGCATCAAAACTCAATTCCAGTTCCAAGACAGAATTTCACCGCACAACCTATTTACCCCCCCTTGTCAGCTGCCCACCTTCGCCCCCATCCTGTCGTCTACTCTCCCTCCCAAAACAAGACACGACGTGGCTTTATTATTGCAGACAAGCTTCTTAAGTGAATAAAGAATGCATACAAAATAGCATTTTAACTGAAGTCATACAATGAAGTTTCACTCCTGTTTATTATACAATGATAAAACAATCATTTCTAATATATATCTTTTTTTTCTTTTTTTTTTTTTAAAGAACTAATACTTTCAGGGTTCTGATAACCACACTCTAGCCTGAGGGTAGAGCCCACACCTGTGCCCACTGAAGACTGCTCCTTAGACCATTGTGGAGGAAGCCTGGGCTGTCGAATCATGGAAGATCGTGATTGACAACCCATCAGAGAGATGACAGGTCCCAACAGGCAGAGTCAGAACCCAGTCTTGGGTCTGCATACCAGGAAATGTAGACTTCCTCCAAACATGGCCCCTGCCCTTCCAATCCAGGCCTCAGCAGGGCCCTTCTTGGGCCATCCCTACATAAGTCCTTCCAGTAGTCCACACATAATGTTCTACATAGTAAAAACAAACCATTTTTGTACTGTGGATAGAACAGTTTTAACAAAGTCATAGCTACATATTTTTCTCTACATTTTTTATTGAGACAAACTAATTAAAAGGCACAAACATAGGGCATGTTTACATGGACATTATAACAAACATATACATTAAAAGTGTAGGAATGTGTTGCCTTCCTGCTAAACAGAAAGTTCCTAAGCTTTTATATATACAAAAGTTGTACAATTTAATGTCCTAAAGTACAAAAGATCATTTATAAAATTATTTTACACTAAGTACTATTTATTTTTTACTATGTAGTTCAACCCCCTAGAACTGTTTTGTATAATGACACACACAGACACCTGTCCCTGATGTAGGAAGTCTGCCTCAGATACAAGGTATTTTGATGCCTGAACTGACACAGTGGGGTATAAACGGAAGTCATCCAGTTTGATAGTCAGTCCTGCAAACATTTTGCAAGATTAACACAACTAATTTCCATTTATCTTAACTGCAAGACTAAAAAATAAAAACAAAAACCAAAAACATACCGCAACTTAACAAAAAAATCACAGCGCCTTGGTTTTTAATGAACTTTTTTTTAAAAAACACAATGTTTTAAAAACATTAATGTGTGCATGATGGTGTGAAGAGTGTCTGCTTCCCTAGCTTTTGGTTTCTACTTTATGTACAGATAAAACATCCGGCTAAGAAATAAAAAGCACATGTCTCAACGTGCACAATCATTGCTGGGTTTCCACAGGGAGTACAGACAGCTGTCTCCCTGAAAACACCACAAAGCTGATACAAGTGTTTTCTCAAAGGAAAAAAAAAAGTGATGTCCATATTTACAAAGTTGAACAAATCTGCACAATACTTGATTAAGAAACGGAAGGAGGAAAAAAAAAAGATACACTCTGCTTGTTCTGAAGGGGCATACTACCTAGTTAGTGGTTAGAATAAAAACTGTATACAATTTCATATAAGACATAAACTCTAGTGAGCAACTAACACATCTGTCCCTGTTGTAACATCAACAGGCTCTGATTGGGAGAGAGAGGGGCATGTCACATCCCAGTGCCTCCAGCGTCTTCCAATTTAAAGCAATATATTTGAACTGTTCCAAGGTACTCTGGCTCCTCAATAGGAGTCCCACTGGCCTCCATTTGTTAGAAGCCTGCATTACCGCACACTTGATTTCTCCTCTGTAAGCTGCGGCCTTATCTTACCAAAACACAATTTGTATATTGATTTTTGTTTTTTTGTTTTTTTTAATTTTTTTTAAAAAGTCCACTACAATGCTATATTCCATCAGGATTAATATGCTGAGCAATATTTACATATCCAAATATCAGGTCACAATCCCTATTATATGTTGAAGTTAGAATGATAAATTATCATATGCTTTGCATATCAGAGCTGGTATCACCTTTCCCATAGGGAATGCTGCCTGAAATTAACATATTCCCAAAGGTAAAATGCATATTCTCTGAAATGCATTTTATTATGACAATGCATGTATTTACTCATAAAAAAACAATAAACACAGACAATTGTACACTAGCTCTCAATCCGTGGATTTAGAATTTCAGGTTAAAATCAGCCATCCACCCTGTAAAGGGAGAAGAGTTTTGCTAGTGTTTAGAATAAAATGATTTCTTAGGATTAAAAACAGTAATGCTATTTTTTAAACTCTGAAATGGGCTTTTTTATGATTGGTTTTAATTCTGGCATTTCATCTTGCCAACTACTATCCTGTTTAAGCAGTGCTGTCAGCTAAAAGGAATTTCTGATTAAACTAAAGTGGTCCAGTGATAAGTTACATACACACCCTACTTTGAACAATCCCAGCCAAATTGGAGAAAAATGCTACTATACTCTTATTAACTAATGTAATAAAATCTCTCAATTTTTATGGTTTATCTTTTGTTTTAATCAACTAAAAGTAAGTTGCTGGTAAATATTTACTTTAACCCATATTTTGATTTTATAATACTGTTTACCAAGGTGGCGATGTAGGCAAAGCTTGGGGCAAGAAAGGCATACTCTCCACAGGCCTCATTGCTATATTGAGAGGGGCGGCTAATGTCATAGGTGTGGGCAGGTTCATGGGAGATGTGATCGTGACAGGGTGTGCTATATTCACTGGGGCAGTGACAGGAGTGGGGAGGTTGACGGGGGTGGTGAGTGTTAAAGGAGAGGTCATGGACAATGGACTGGTTATAGTTACAGGATGCCCTATGTTCATTGGGCTGGTTATGTTAACTGCACTTGAAACATTTACTGGACTTCTCATGCTCATTGCAGCCGCCACTGTGACTGGGTTTGACATAGTCCCAGACGACACAGAGGACGTTATATTGAATGGAGTAGTGAGGGTCACAGGTGTTGTAGCAGCCGTGGAGGTTTGGCACAGGTTAGCAGCTTCTAAAATAAGAAGACAAAAAGGCCGTTAGACTCTAACAAAATTCACTGTTTCTGAATCAACTTCTTTTCATTAAAAAGGACAAACATTTAATAATCAAATTACAGTTTTCTACCAAGTGGTCAACAGGAAGGGAAGATTCTTCTGAATACAAGCCTAGGAGCTAGGGATCCTAGTGTACAAATATCCTTTCTGCTATACCTCCTGCAAGGACTCAGACAACTTGTGTAGCCTGGCACTTTTGGTTTCAAGTTCAGATTTACTTACCTACCTCACAGAGGTACTGGGAGGATCGGTTAACTTCTACAAGGCATTCTGAGGGACAGATATACCAAGTAGGGCTAAGAGTTCTCACTACCACTTCAAGTAGTTCCTCTGAGTTCTAAAGACTTTCCTGGGAAGAGTCAACCACCAGCAGGCTGGACAAAAGAGCTTATTTACATAGAGCTGGGCCAATGGTTACACAATAACAGACAATCAGAAAAATTTTCTCATAAGCCACACTGTAACTAGCAGAGAGAGAACTGTGTACTCAATGACAGGTATGCTAAAGCCTTCTGAGAGGTGAAGCCACATTCTGTTAAGGTTTTAAAAATGCAAAATTAGGGAATGATAAACAAGCTATTTTAGTACCATCTGTTTACTTCAGTATTAGGGAAATCATTCCAGTTAAATAATCTTGGTGTTTCTTAATTACATTAAGAAATAAACAACACTCTCCATGTCCTCCTCCACATTTGCATTTCCTCTTCTCTTTCTGTTGACATACTTGATCTACTTCATGTCTAATGTTATTTAACTGTACATATTACAAACAAGCACGCCAAAGAGTTCCCAGGTAAAGAGACCCTGCAGTGAGTTGGAGCACCCCAGTCCGTGTTATGCAGCAAAGTCTGGTCACTTCTTAAAGCAAACGTCCCTTAAAGGTGACACTCCCAACCTAACCCTCAATAAAATCCAGCACCACCTGCTGGTATGCCAGAAAATAATATGCAGTAAGGAGATGGAAGATTGGGCTGGCTGTGACATAGCTGTTGAAATGAAGAAAAGCATCTGAAACTAAAGATAGAGGTCTAAGCATGGTTCATATGTGAGTCAAATCACCTCAGGTGGACTCTTGAGTCAATAAGCAGTACAGGGGACCAGCAGGTGGAGTGGTGGTTAAGGTGCTGGACATTCCCACAATGTCAACTACAGTTCGAGTCCCGGACCTGGCGGCCTGCTTTCTCTCTCTCTCTCTCTCTCTCTCTCTCTCTCTCTCTCTCTCTCTGTGTGTGTGTGTGTGTGTGTGTGTGTGTGTGTGTGGTCAAATTTAAAAATGAATGAATAAATAAAATTAAATAATTAAAGAAAAACCAGCAGTATAACATAACTTTGTCATCCTCAATATCAGAGATTCCCAAACCTGGCTGATAATCAAAACGACCTATCAAGGAGCTTTAAAAAAAAAAAAGGGATTTCCAGGAAATTGAGCAGTGAAATTAAATAGAACCTGAAAATCTGTATTTTTAAAAAGTTTCCTAGGGGCAGGCATGGTAGAGCAATGGTTAAGTGTGTGAGGAGGAAGTTAGACCCCACGTGGCCAACCTAGGTTCAAATCCTGTCCCTAGCAGCAACGCACGGGGCATATGTATGTGTGTACCCAAGATCTTGATGGGATGGAGAACTGGAGGGAAAAAAAGACTGCATCATGACCAGGTCCCTTTCAGAGGGTACTTTTGCTTTCTCTTTCTCTCCCCACCTCTCTCTCACTTGTGCACATGCACTCTAGCATTAAAAAACAATCTAACAGGGGCAAGCTGGTGGTGTGGTAGTCAAGGCAGCTGGATCCCACATGGCTAACTGTGCAGTTTGAGTCCCAGATTTGGTGGCTTGAAAAACAAACTGGGTGGATGTGAGTGCATGCCCAAAATCTCAAAAGGAGGGAGGAAAAGTGGAGAAGGGATTGAGCAGTGACCATTTCCCACGAAGAAGGATGCTTTCTCTCTGTTTTTCTCCTGTGAGAGAGGTCTTCTGGCAAATGAAAACAAACAAGCAAACACAGAAGACCCTCTGAGATGATGATCTGACTGTCTTCCAAGTTTGGCAACTTTTATCACCTTATTTAGACCTAATATTTAAAGGGACATTGCTGGTTTGAGGTTAGGTTTTCAGGTCAAGAATCTTTTCTTCCCTCCAAATGTGACATTTACTAACATCAATACAGAGGTTTCTAATTATCATTGGCCATTTCCAGAGAGATTCACACTACAAACGGGAATACAATAGCATTTTGTTTCATGGAGGTCAGAAGATGAGCTAAACAATCAAGTCTTATTGTGCAAGCAAACTGAAATACAATACCAAATAGAACACAGAAAGAGAACGAGGGGATGAGAGAAAACCAGCTCACTTCTGAGATGATAATAGCATTACTTAGGATATTCTCCTGCTTTCTGCAAAGGAATTTTCATTCTCTTGCGTGCCATCCTCCTACCTTTCCATACCAGTTTTCTTTTGAATCTAAGTGTCCTTTTACTATGACTTAAACACTTTCACTCTTACTATTTCTCTAAGAAAAAGTCTTTCATTACATACTTTCAACTCACTAGGCAATGATCATTACGCCACAGTTTTTTTCATTTATCGCAGCACTATATTCCCCATCCTTTCTCCTACTACAAGAGAAAAAAAAAAAAAAAAAAAAGGCATCTTACCTTTCTTCCTTGCTTTGACAGCTTCTTCCCACAGTCTCAGCGTCTCTACCTGCTTCCCTGGCCAGCTTGTCACATGTTGCTGCTGTTGTTGCTGCTGTTGTTGCTGTTGTTGCTGCTGCTGCTGCTGCTGCTTCTGGTTGCTGGTCTCTTCACTCATGCATGCTATTCCAAAGAAAAAAAACAGAAACACTATTTATCTTTTATTTTTTTAAATTGCTGGAGGTGCATGCACTTGCCAGAGAAAATTAAAAAATTAAAACAAAAAATTCCACCAAAAAAAAAAATGGAAGAGGAAAAAAAGTACACACAGAAAGAGACAGAGAGAGGGACAGGAAGAAAACATCCCCCAGTGGAGAATGGTCATGCTGTGATCCCTTATTTTCTATCCTCTTGGTATCTGGGTACACATGCACACATGCCCAGCATGTTTTTCATCACCAGGGCTGGGATACAAATCATGGTCAGCCATGTGGGGTCTGGCTACCTTAATCATTAGGCCATGGAGTTGGTCTACATTTATCTTGAAAAAGTGTGGTTGTTTTTTTAAAAATCTAAAACTTAAATACTTGACCCTTCATGCTTCTATGATCATTATCATTTAACCTGACAGCTCTCAATATAGTGCATCTCTTTTGTTGCTTGTGTTTATGCTGGTCAAAATAAATAAATTTATATAAAAATCTAGAGAACTAAAGAAAACCAATATAAAAGAGAAAATGCTTTCCTATATTAAAAACCAATTGTCTCTGAAAAATGGAAGTTGAAATAGCAAGAACTGGGGCAGGCAGGTGGAGTGGTGGTTAAGGGCGCTGGACTCCCACATGGGTGACTGTGGTTTGAGTCCCAGACCTCCTGGTAGCTAGCTAGCTAGCTTGCTTGCTTGCTTTCCTTCCTTCCTTCTCTCTCTCTCTCTCTCTCTCTCCTCTCCTCTCTCTCACTCTATTCCTCTCTGGTCAAATTAAAATAAATAAATAAATAGATAGATAAATAAAGTTAAGTAAAATAATTCTTTTTAAAAAAATAAATAGCATGAACTAATCAATGTTAATCAAAATAGCTAATGTATTTGTTTATTTGACCTCAATGAGATACACGAAAAGTATGAAGCTAAAGTTAGAAAATAAACTCAATGTACATGCAAAGAAGCAAAAAATGGATGAGAGTAAAATATATTAAGCCTTCTCATTTACTTTTGGATACTTTTTTTTTTTTTAGAATTTGGTATTTCTGCTGTACAAAGTACATTTATACTAGAATACAGAATTAGAAAAATGCTTTCATCTAGTCATTAGGGTGATTTTAAAAGAAAAAAGCCTGTAGAACAGAGGTTAAAATGTGCATTTGAACCAGGTCCTGCATGCCCACCTACAGTTCAAATCCCAGCCCACTGGCTTGAAAATCACACCAGGCACACGTATATGTGCATCCAAAACCCAATGGAATGAAGAAATGGAGGAAAAAGGATTGAGACATGACTATGCTCCACTGGAGAGTGTTTTATCTCTCTTTCTCTGATGAGCATATGCATCTTCGGGGAATTTAAAAGGAAAAAGCCTGAGTAAATATAACTATTAAATTTTATCCACAACTCTAGAATATTCTGTCTTCAAATCAGAATTTAAGGCAAACAAATCACATAAACCGTCAAGTGAATATGATATCCTATTTCTATACAGATTTGAGTTTGGAAAGTACACTTAATAATACTGCTTTCACCCTTAAGATTATTTTCAAGGACATTGATACTTGAGAATCTTCCTAATTTTAAATAAAAACAATGACAACTGTCTAGTATATGATGCAGCTTCCTTAGTCAGATTCTGCTGCCTCCATTCTAACACACTTGCACCTTTTATTCAAATCCCATAGAAGGGGCACACTAAAAAGAAACTATGGGGGGGAAAAAAGTGAGCATGGGGAAATTCTGGTGTTCCAATATTGGTATTATTAGCAGACAACAAAAAGATTGAAAGCAGAATTAGTGGAGAACTTATTAACACTATTTGCATACACAGATGTAAAGCACAGTTCTGACACCAATATGTTCTCTCCATTGATAACTGTTTACATACTTTGGTAACAAGAGGAACCACGTAAGATAAATACAAATATAATCTTCAAAGGAGAGTGCATATCACTTTGATAAACTATAAAAACATATAGAGTTCATCAATCTATAATACAAAAGAAATAAAATCTGAAGCACTGCCTACTTTTACTGATGCCTTGTTTACATGTATTACAGTTGATACTTTGGCTCTGCCCATGGGTCTTTAAGTGGCTGGTGATGTACGCTGCACTCAGGAGCTTCCCACAGATGTTACATGATACCTTGCCTTCGTGGCGCACCATGTGTGTCCGCAGTCTGTCTTTGGTGGCAAAGGCAGCAGTGCACGTCTGCATGAGGGAGGAAAACTTTTTTTAAATATAGACTATCCTGTTCTACTCATCTTAAAGTACGTTATATTCTATGCATTAACCTACCAACATCAACGAGCTGACTGAGCTAGTTGAATTTTAATTGCAGGTGTTACCTAGAATCATAATCATAAGAAAGCACCTGATGAGTCTTAGTCCCTTCTACTTTGAGGAAAGAAAATGATTTATCAACACAGAGTAGTGAGATGTAAGCTTCAGATTTCATTAAACCTGCATTTAAACTGAGATCTGCAATTTACTAAACAGTGTAATGTTGAACCAATTAGTTAACCTATCTGATTTTATTTCTTCATCTACGGAATGGGGGTTATAATACCATCTCACAAAATCACTAGTGGGTTGAGAGCCTGGCACATACAGCAGGCACTCACTCAATGACACTACACAGTTCCTTCCTTGCATGAGACTTTGCTTAGAATTCAAATAATTCACTTAATAAGAATCAGTCATTAACAAACTTAACTGAAAAGTGCACTGAGAGACTTCCAGAAACAAACTGGAATTATTGATGCCTAACATAGTCATTCAATTAAGCAAAATTCTTAACCTTTTCACTATCACAAATTGTATCAAATAAAATCATTGACCTGAATAGATTTTCAAACAGCTACAAAGTGCTCCAACTTGGTAACAACAGACAAAAATTCAGCAGATGATAACATTTGGGAAAAAAATTCACATTTTCTACTATTATAATTAAAACAATCTCAGCCAACAACCCAGAAGTTAATTTAAAGCCCTTTATTCTTTTATTCATTTCAAATACACAACAACCTTTGCAAGACTGTATTCTTCTTCCTCTTACAACAAAAAAATGCTGTTGCCCAAGGAAAGGGAAATGTAGTTTAACAAAAACAACACACTGAAATTTTCAAATGATCTTGTCTTACAGAAATAGAAGCTGTCATTTATATTTTATAAAACTAGAATTCAAATGGACCACATTTAATCAAGTCAGTGATTTTAAGATTACCAAAGAACAGTGAGATTTGACTGGCTCAGACCTTCTGGATAATGTGCATTAAGTGCTACACTAAGGATAAGTCATTTTAACTCTTACTTGGCATTTGAAGGGTCTTTCTGTTGAATGGACATGTTTTACGTGACAGCTTAAGTGGTCAGGCCTGTGAAAGAGAGAGTTTCAACAGAAAATGTAATAGAACACACATAGAGAAATACTACTTACGTGACGCTTACATGCTTGGCAGGTTGGGGGAGAATTTTACAGAAAGCTAGCAGAATTACAACCCCCTCCCCTCAGTGCAAGCCTCCTTACCTCTCCTACCATAAACAAAAGTTTCAGTCCTTGATTTTTCTCTCCTAGTCAACATCAATCATACCAGGTTTTTGATTCTTTACAATTACAGAATATTTAGTTTCAATCCTAACACTAGTAGGCAGAAACAACTACTTCTACATGAAGAGACTTCAAAAGTAAATTAAAGTACAGGTTCATTTTGATGTAAAAAAAAATATTGAAATCCACACATAGTTTTTCATAATTTGCATTTTCTATGAGTTTTTTTAAGAACCCTCATATGAATTATAAAAGCTTCTAAAAATAAAAATGAGTGAAATACTTAGTGCTCACAAAAAATACGAAAAAACATTCTCCTGAAAGTTTTATTGAGTATCCAAAGTCATCTCAACTTCTGAAAAATAAGTTCCTCTGAATTGCTGTGGATCTCATGTGTAGTTCCCCAACTAAACTGGAAGCTGGTGGTTTTGCAGTAATAAGTATCTATGCACCAAAGGAAGGCCTGAATCCACTAAAGCAAAATAAAAGATTAATCACTATGTCACCACTTGTCAAACACACCAACCTGGAGTTAGACCTGGAGGCAAAAGACTTCTTTATATATCACCCATCTCCTCTAATAACACAGGCCTGCCCACACCTATTCTCACATAAACCATCTACATCACACAGATACAAAACTGAAGCTCAATGATATCATAATGAAAAAAAGCAACAAAATGCAGTACCTCGAGAAGCCTTTCCCACAAACACTGCAAGTGTAGGGTTTGGTGATGCCTCCTTCATGAGACCTCACATGGTAAGTCATCCGGTCCTTCCTCTTGAAGCGCTGATTACAAATAGGACACTCGAAGGGCTTCTCGTCCGAATGAGAGAGCTTGTGCCGATTGAGGTGGTACACATCTCGGAAGGCCTTCCCACACATCTCACAAGCATGATTCTTTTTGACAGGCTTACTGGGTTTCTTGACAGACTGGGTCACAGGCATAGCTGTGGTGCTGGCACTGCTACTGGGATTGGTGCCCGAGGAAGAAGTAGTGACTGTTGACAAGATGCCTGCAATGGTCGAGACCAGCGAAGTTCGGCTGCTGTCCCCAGCGATGGTGGAGATAAGAGGAACAACTGTGGTGGGAGTTTTCTTTGACCGGGACACCAACTTGATCCCTGTGTGGCAGGACTCGTGGCGCCTAAGGTGATAGCTGTCCCTGAAAGCTTTACTGCAGTAAGTGCACACAAATGAAGTTTTGGGCTTTTCTTTTTTAATCCCAATAGCATCCTTTAATGTTTCCGGTGCAGCCTGAGGTTTCTGAGTTATTGGTATTGGAAGCAATGGTTTCTGATCAGGGGGCTCCACCGCAGAGCTCAGGAGGGGCAGCAAGCTGTTCTGTGCTGCTTGCTGTTGGTGATGGGAGGCTTCATGGGCCTAAAACCAAATATGTACACTTCAGAAACTTAAGTCTCTTTCAGTGTCCTTCAAAATTCAATATGCTCCAGACAATGAGGCCCAGCAGAAACAGACCCTATAATCCACTCTCTGCAGCAGAGACCCAGCAACCACCTAGTTACTCTCAGAGCTCCCATATAAAGAATTGAAAGTCACTGCACAGACACAAAACTTTTGTGACTACGTTGCTGACACTGATCTTGCTCTCAAACAGCTGACTGAACTACACACTACCCTGGTTCATAAGGGATACACAAACTGATGAAATCAGTTTGCATTAATCTGTCAGTGCTGAAACCAAGCTTAAATAACTTGTCGAAAAAATTATTCTCTAGATTTAAACATTTAACAGTACCTTCCTGTAGCAGTACACAAACATACCATATACACTCACACACACAATGACAAAGTCATCTACTTGTCTATTATGCAGGAAAGAAGAAACACCAAGTCTCTCCCTTTCTGTCAGAAAACTCTTAATGACTGGGACCAGCAGTTGGAGTAATGGCTATGTCACCGGACTCCCATGTAGTCAACTGCAGTTCAAGTCCCGGACCCAGTGGCTTAAACTCATGCTGCGTGCGTGCCTGCCCAAGATCCCAAGAGGAGAATGGAGGAGAAGAGATTGTGGCATGGGCATCCCCCCTGGGGGTGATTTCTCACTTTCTGTCTCTCTGTCCCTCTCTGGCTTTCTGGCGAGCGCACGCGCCCTATAGCAAAAAAAACTCTCCCCCCCCCCAAAAAAAAGAAAACTCTTAGTGACTGAGGAGGGGGCTGTTGCTAAGTGGTGAAAAGAATCTCGTTTTCTGAATACATATGCTAGTTGTTTTCACTTAACTCTGCTAAAAGACTGGTTGAAATGAAACCTGCTATTAATCAACCTGGAAGGCATCTATGAAGGTAGCCCATAGCAAAACACCTGTCAGTTGCTCTTCAGTTCATTTAATCTTACACTAGAATTTGCATCCTTTAGCAACACTAACTGTTCAAATCCTTAACTCCCAAATATAGACCAATAAAAGAAAACCAAATTATAAATAAATTCCTTTCATGTTCACCTTTCTCCAATAGTTGTGGGTTTCATTAAAGTATTTTACATTTACTATTACAATGTGCTTCTCCACTCCAAAACGAGGGGCTGGACTCTTTATGCAAATTTTCTTTAGCTGCACTAAAACCATAATTTGTTATAGAGTAGGCTCTTGGTATTTATGAGTGGTTACTCTTACTTTTGATTCTTTCAAAATTCTCCATACCTCCATACTGATAAACATTTAGGAAATGATGGGGAAAATTCCTGAAACAGTTCTTCCTAATATGTTGTTCTTTACCAAGATTTACTTTTGAAACTCTTTGACAGTAAGCCTATGCTTGAGTTTTGTTATCCTAAAAGGAAATGTTCACTCCAAAGCAAGAGTTCTAAATAAAAGCTCTAAGGGGCTTATCTCATTATCTTACACACCTTAAACAGTTATTTAGTTACTCTGTAATCACAAGTCCTGCAGCTAACTTAAGGAAGAAAAATAAAACCAATAACATATACACACTCACACATGGATCCTCCTCTGATAGATAAAACATCAACCATATATGGCTCCATATGTACTTAATGGGAACACAACTAAACCTGACTAGTTTCTCCCAAATGATAAAGAAGTGTGGTACCCAGAGTTAACTACTGTAATTTCTACTTAATAATTTTGATTCAGTCACCTTTTGTGCCCTGGAAGCACTCTCAGAAACTGTATGGTTACTTATGAATATCTTTCTGGACTTAAGACTCATACTGAATTACATTCTACTTTTACTCTAATTGTAACTGTACTGTAGCCATCAGGGGTCTCATCTACCCAGGTAACATAAGGAGAAACTGTACAGAATTTGAACTCTAAATCTTACCCCTTTTCCAACCTGGTTGTAGGACAACCAAGTTTCCATACGGAATACACAATACACAATTTTGAAAGCTAATAGATCAGATAATAGGAAATGTAAATTTTCTGGGCAAAGTTCAAACTTGCACTGTTTAGTCATTTTCCAATTCTAAACAATCATTAGTACAATGGGGTACTAAAGTACTTTCTGCCATTTTATTAATTCATATGTCTGTGGCAACATGAAGTATTTTTACAGCTGAAGGTTACTCTTACATGAGGATCACACTAGGTCCCTGATTCTTATGCTGTGGAACCACTATAGGCATCACTCTCTAAGGATTCCCACATGTTTACATGAAGCCTTCTAAAAAGGGGAACTGGGTTTTCTCAGCTTGGCTTGCCTTCAGCTTAGTGATTTGTTTTAAAATATGACTTCTGGATAGGCTTTTATTTGACTACCATCACCAAATCAAAGTTTCAATTTTATCCCCCATCTCTTTCAACTGCAAGACTTTTTAACCCTGCCCAAGCTTTCCTTTCTCTTGGGCTGGCAATAAACAAAATAGAAATGTTATTTCATCACCCAGGGTGGTAGGATATGGCACCATGAAATCTCCAGTGCCAGAGGGTAAAAGATTTTGTACTGAAACAAATTAGCATCAGTGAGTCATATCTTGAATGTCCTGTTAGGAGAACCATTCATCAAACATTTTAAGGCTATGGCTTTCACTTTCCATCAGGTTATCTGGAAAGCAAGCAGGTATTGTTTTAAAATATAACTTCAATAGGATGCTCTAGGAAACAAGAGAGTTTAACTTCATTTCCCCAGGGATAATGACTTAAAATCGGAACTGATCCAGTCTATTCATACTCTTCCAAATATTAGCATCCACACTTCTCTATCAGGTGGAAAAGAAATTTAGTAGCTGAAAATTAAATAATATAAAGTCTTATTAAAAAGTTGAACAATAAATACTTAACATTTGCTTTATCCAGGGGGAAATAAAAAAACAATGATAAAGTATTCCAAAAGGTTTGCCAATTACCTTTCCAAAGAGGAGCTATAGGTTTCTCTTACACATAAGGAACTCTTCTTTTGAATCTCTACTGAGTTTACGGACACCAATATGGCTTTTATCACACGTGAAAATCATTTCGGTGGTCCATCAATCCCTACTTTTAAATGACCACTTGCAAGCTTTTTCTAGAAAAGGCATTTGACACCTATACAACAAACTGGATACCAGCTAGTTATCCTTTCTTTCCCAAAGGAGTTTTGAGTCAACTTATCACATGGCTACCTAGCTCATCAAAGCACAATACAACACTGGATCAGAATGATCCAGGAACAGGAAAGTGCATGACATCCATAATTCTGAGTATTTTCAGCTTTAAGAAGCCTGAATATATTTCGACAACTACTTGAAGGTCAAACCACCCACATTTGAAAAGAATATATGCCTTAAAACAATAAACCAGGGCCACCACACAAGAGGAAATGTTTGATTCATCCAATTCCTTACATTAATTCCTCCGCGACAGATCTAGTGCCTGGGAAGATAATTTTTTTGAAAATTAGCCATCTATCCTGATTAGTTCCGAAGGTCTCAAGCGCCAGAACTACGTGTTTGGGATTTCACGAAGTGAAAAATTCAAAGGAGGAAAATAACTCAGAGAGGCGGGAAGAACGCACTTAAAAAGTGACGAGCTTCCTAACCTCCTCCGGTTCCGAAGTTTGCCCGTGAGCTCATCACTACCGCCCGCTCAATGCTTCGTTTGCAAATATTGATAGAAACGAAGTCGGGCGGGGGGGATAAGTTCCAGCCTAGATCTTCCAAGGAGGGGTCCTCCACCTAGAGAGCCGGTGGGCAGACGGCCAACGTATCGGCTACAGTCACTTAAGTTTCTTGAAAGAGCGAAGACCAACACCCCCAACGAGTGACTCATCTGGGGTCTTTGTAAGCGGACTTTGTTTGCTCGTCCACTTTCCGTCTCCACAGTCGGTTGGAGGAAACGCTCGAGCTGAGCGAGAGAGAAAATCGCTGGCGGAGAAGGTCGGGTCTCCGGGATCCCGGCCCCCGCCCCCGCCCCCGGTCCCCCCCGCCCCGACCTGGCCCGGCCCGGCCCGGCGGGGGGATTCCCCGGACTGAATGGGACCGCGGGACCGCAGCACAGAGCGGAGAGGGTGGCAGCTGCCAAGGCTCAGCGGAGGCTTGGGACAGAAAAAAATGTAAATCCAGTGAAAAAGTTTGGGGAGAGGATGCACCCCCCAAATGAGTATACATGGGGGGGCTGCGGGAAGGGGGAGTGGCGGGGAATCCAGGGATACCCGCTATTCGCAGGGAGGTGGGAGCGAGGTCAGAAAGTCAACACACACGCGCACAAACACAAAAAGAGAGAAGAGGGAGGTGAAAAGAAAGGAGAGCGAGCAAAAGATGGATGAAGTGTGTGCAGGGGGGAGACTCAGAGCAGGAAGGGCTGGGGACCCCCCTCACCCCACGGTGCGGGCCGGGACTGGCGCGCAGTGGCCGAGCGGCCCGCGCTATCCAGCGGCTCGGCGCCCTCTTTTCTCTGGGCCGCAGGGTGGTGACAGCGACCGGCCTCCTCCCTTCCCCTTCAGGGCGGGAGGGAAGGGTGTGTGTGTGTGCGTGTGAGTGTTGGGGGGGGCCCGGGGTTCACCCCGAGGCCTGCTCTCTCCCCCGCACCCCGTGAGGCCGCCTCCTTTCACCTCAGCAGCCCGCTCCGCCGGGGCGGGCGGGCGGAAAAACAAAGGGGGATTAAGGCCGGGCCGGAGAGCGGAGCCGGGAGGGAGGGGAGGAGGAGCGCCCGCCCGCCCGCCAGCCCCGGGCCCGGCCCCCCTGTCCCCCCCGTGCCCCCCCGGGGGGGCCCCCAGTACCTGGAACAGGAACGCGGTCCAGTTGGCCTCCATGGCTGCGGCGGCCGACCCCCCTCCTCCCCACTCCCCCCGCTCGGGGAGCCTCCTCAGCCGGAGGAGGCGACAACAAAGCGGCGGCGGCGGCGGCGGCAGCGGCAGCGGCGGCTCCTCAACATGGCAGCGCCGAGCGCGGCCACTTCCGGTAACCTCCGGGACGCACCACCGCGGCGGCGAGCGCGGGCGGGGGGGGAGCCCCGGCCCGGCCGCCGCCGCCCCCAGTTGCCCCGACCCTCTGCGGGCGTCCCCGCTGCCGGCTCGCCGCCTCGGAGCTCAGCCAGTGCCCGCCGGCGGTGGGGTCAGGGCCCCCGCGGGGGGGCTGGGGTGGGGCCGGGGGCGGGGATGGGGCGCGGCGTCCCCCCCCGCGGGGGTGTGTGGTGCTGCGGTCCGTGGCTCAGGCAGCTGGAGCAGGGGGAGCTCAGGAGAGAAGATGGAGGACGCCAGGGTCTGGCGCTGGGCACAGCTGGGCGGTCTCCTGTGACTGACACGGTGCCCCGTCACGTCGTGTCCCTACCAGACCCTTAGCTGATGGCAAGGGCCACGGCGGCCACCCGGCTCCTCAGTCCCTAGTGCACAACACAGCCCCCACCTCCTAATTGGGGGCAGCCCTTGCCCGTGAGCCGCTCCCCTCTGGCGTCTCATCCCTGGTTGGCTGAGCCCTACGCTGTGATATGCATTTCCCCGAGTGGCCTTCCAGCTCTAGCAGGGAATCCCACCGGGGTGCAGCCTCAGATCTTCCCAGTGTTGAGGGAGACACTTCCCACGCGTAGAGATGTCATTACTGGGTTATTCTTGGGTGAAGGGCTGAGCTTTCCCACCCCACCCCCCACTCCAAATAGGATGTGAAATTCTACCGGAACACCCCCCCCCCCGCCAAAAAAGTGAAAACAAGTGGGAAAGTACAAGCAAAAAATTGAGTCCTTAAGTACAATCTGCCTCCTTCTTCACCCCCCAAAACAAAAATCGAACTTCTGGTTGGACAGCGTCAGATGTCACTGAGGTGACCCTAGCCTCTGTTTGCAGTTCCAAGTCTTCCGTGTAGGCGTCACTGCCACGGGAACTTTGTAGATGAGGAGCCTGTATGTTGACATCCTAAACGCTTTCTATCCTTCCCTTACACAGAGGTAGTTACTGGGAATTTCAGAGACAAGCTATTATTAAACAAGTGTCTCCAGTCCAAGAAATCTCCCGTGGCAGGGAAATGAGGGGGCAGGCTGTATCAGTGATATTTTTATACATTCTGGTTTTTAAAAATTCCTCAGATGGACACATTATTTCAAGGCTTTCACATCTTTCAAAAACCATCTTAATCTTATTCCTTCCATTTATGCCCCCTTCAGACACTCTTAATTGAGGTCACGATCTCCAACTTCTCCCATCCACACACATTGAAATACTACATTTGCAGAATTCTATGGTAATGGAAACTCAAGAGGTAATCTGACAATCTGTCTCCTTTTTATCCACCACACAAGTATATCCTCTCCCACTCTTTCCTCCCCTTAGGCACCAGAATGAAGGGGCTGGGAAACTCTGGTTGGGTTCCTTTTAGAACTCATTTCCCATCCGATACTGCCTGGAGGCCTTGGGGATGAATGAGTAGTTCTGCAGTTTGGATCTGGTAGAAGCAGGTAACACACCAGGGAACCAGTCAACCTAAGACAGCAAAGGACTGAAAATGATGACACTTCTACATTCATCGGCTAAACTGCTACAGTGGCCCCCCTGTCTTCTGTAAATGCCCATTAGTTTCTTTTGGAAAGAAAAATAAAATGGTTCAGGAAGCCTAAGGTTATAGATACAAGCAAGATAAGGAAGCAACTAAGATGTAAACCTAAGGAATTAAGTAGGTAAACTAAAACCTCTATGTTCTTGCTCTGACCACGGACACAGTGTCTTTTTGTTTTCAGTGGATAGCAGGTCTCTGCCTTAATACACTCACTTCGAGGTCTCTCTAGTGCGTCTCCTTAGTTTTCTTCCTCTGCTGTAAAGGCTCTGCTGCCTTCCAAACTGTGGAAAAATGGAGCTTCAGGATTATGGAAACTAGCAGTTAATGAATACAGTATTCTAATGACGACACTGCTGGGCTCTTGGATTTCTTTATTCTGGACTTCAGAAACCCCTTTCCTAGCAATCTTTCTCACAGCACCTCTGGGGAGGGGTTTCCTCACTAACAGGAAGTAGAGGTCAAGTGAAAACAGTCCAGTTCTCATTACTGAAGAGCTGAGGTTCAGAAATATCACTTTTCTTGAGGGAAGTGTCTAATTTTATCTCTCTACATAAGACAATACTAGAATTCCTGATTGTTCACCAAACTCTCCCTTACAAAGAAAAATTAAGAACCCTTTAAATTCAAATGAAATGTTTCAGATTTAAATGTCCAAAAGTTTGGAAGAAGCTGTCAAAAATAATCAGCTCTAACTGTTAGAGGAATATAATGAAACCAGTATGACCAAATAATTCATCTCTGGGAGTATTTTTATCTTTAGGAAAGACAGTAAAAGACAGTAAGTATCCTTAACCACAAATGAAACAAGCCCTGCCTCAAGCCAACTTCCACACACTATCTACTGGGGTCTAAGAATACAAGTATCTAAAGACAGTAAATTCATCTTGATTACTGTAAACTACTTCCAGTGAGTGAATCAACAGTGTTACCTTCACAAACATGATGAATAGATGAAATTTTCAGTGTCTAAGCAAAAATACGGTGTGTTTACACCCTGCTAAACAAAAGTTAGATTCCCCAACCCTGTTCAAGTTTCTCTCTCCTCCTGCCCCATCTCAAGTTTGTATCACCCATCACTTAACCTCTCTGGGCCTTACTTTCCTTATCTGGAAAATGAGAACAAAATAGCAATTTCACAGGGGTAGCCTGTGGATTAAATGAGAAATGTATGTAAAGCATTTAGGACATTTCTTGAAATATAACAAGTGCTTTTTTCCCTCCTTATGGGCACACGCATTTATCAGAGAGAAAAAGAGACAGAAAGCAAGAAATCATCCCCTGGGGGAATGGCCATGCTGCAATCCCTTCTCTATTTTCCTCTCAGGATTTTCTGGGCACGCATGCACACACACCTGGCATGAGTTTCAAGCCACTAGGTCTGGGACTCTAGCCACGGTCAGCTACCTGTAAGTCCAGTGCCTTAACCATTATGCCACCTGCTGTCCCCTCAAGTAAATACTTTTATTGGTGCTGTTGAGTAGTTCTACATTAACCTTGAGGTTAGGAACTCTGTATGTCACCTCTGAACCAGTTTATTGTTCCTCTCACTTTTTCTCAAAGTAACAGGTTTTCTCCAGTCCCTCCCGGAAAGAACCCTAAGGTAAATGGCCATAAGGCTAATGACACATGATAAAGGAAGATGTCCATTAAAATCTTTTTAAAAATTTATTTTATTTATTATTTTTTAAAATATTTATTTATTTTTTATTTTACCAGAGAGCGAGCGACCGACTGAGAGAGTTAGAAAGCAAGCTGCCAGATCCAGGACTTGAACTGTGGTCGACCATATGGAGTCCAGCACCTTTAACCACCACACCACCTGCTGTCCCCTATTTATTGTTTTTTTTTTTTTTTTTTTTTTTTTAATTTGACCAGAGAGAGACAGATGGAGAGAGGCAGAGAGAGAGGGAAAGTGAGAAAGCAAGCCTCCAGGTCCAAGACTCAAATAGTAGTTCATGATGTGTGGGTCCAGCACCTTAACTACCATGCCACCTACCGGCTGCTAAAATCTGTTTTTCTAAAGACAACTTAAGTAAATACTAGACAACAGAATGTTTTCTTTCTAGTTTGGAGAGAATTTTTAAACTCCATTATTATATTAGAGATTTGGATTCCAGACTTAGAATCCTAGGAATAGAAAACATCTTTGCCATTGTCAATTACCTGTCTCCAGCTAAGACTGCTCAACAAACCAAAAACAAATCAAATAAAAACTTTGATTAGATAGGACCAGCAGGTGGTTGTGGTGGCTAAGGTGCTGGATACTCCCACATGGCCAACCACGGTTTGAGTCCCGGACCTAGTGGCTTGCTTTCTCACTTTCTCTCTGTCTCTCTCTGGTCAAATTAAAGTAAATGAATGAATAAATAAAATTAAATAATTTTTTTTAAAAAACTTTGATTAGAGGATAGTTAGCAGCAGCTTCAAAAGGGCAAGTTTATGGGCTAAATGTTCATGCGAAAAACCCTAGAACTGACAAGAAATCTACAAGTAAAACCCAAGACTCAATATTTTGAAATACCAAAACACTAGCCAAAAGGACTGTTACCCCTTTAATATCGGACTTAATGCAATCAGAGAAAAGAAGGTACATTCTTACCAGTCCAAAATGAACCACACTCCCTCGCCCCCCACCAAAACAAAATAAAACAGCTTCTCTGGGAGGAAAGTAGAAGTCATTTCTGTCTTCTACCCCCACCTCCCAGCTGGATAACCACACTAGGCTTAAAGCCACTTGCTTGTGACCCATGTGGTCAAAAGCTGGGTTTGTGTTTCAATTCTACCATCTAAAGCATCATCACTAGTTATTTCTGTTTTAACTGGCAAGGTGATGAAGCGGAAACGATGAAGAATTTTTTTTCTCTGAATACCTAGTTTAAGTTCCTTAACAGGCAGAACATAGAACACAGTTATGGAGAACAAAGGAACAGGGAACAATATACCATTTTCATAGTAAACATTGAGTTCAACTGGTAGTAGAGGACTCTTGATTAAAACCCTCAATTCTTTTTTTTTGTGTGTGTGTATGTGGGGGGGATGCTTGTTTTTAAATTTGCTATAGGGCATGTATCCTTACCAGAGGGAGAAAAAGGGAAGTGAGAAAGCAGCCCTCAGGGGTTATGGCCACTCCACAATCCCTTCCCCTCCATACTCCTGTCAGGATTTTTGGGCACCCACTCACAGCTCTGGTGTGTTTTCCTTTTCTTTTTTTTAAGTCTTGCTTCACTCATTAGAGTGAAAGTAGAGTGAAAGGGAGACATTACTCCCCAATAGGGATGGCTACAGTGCAATCCCTTCTCCTCCATTTTCCTCTCAGGATTTTGGGCACACAAGCACACATGCCCAGTGTAACTTTAAAGCTGCAGGGTACAGTCCACCATGTGGAATCCAGCCACTTGAACATCCACACCACCTGCTGGCCCCTGGGTTTTTCAAGCCTCCACGTCTAGGACTTGAACCGCACAGTCGCTGATGTGGAATCCAGTTGCCTTAACCATCACGCCACTGGCTGACCAAACCCTCAATTATTTCCTAGAGTCAAATAGAAGGCTCCAAAGACATGGAAACTTATTTATTACCTTAATTCTTCCTGAAACATGCTGGTAAAAGTCCATGCTGAACCTATCCTCTTCATCCATAAAGCATTTGTGTAGAAATAGTAATTCAGGATCAGTCAGCACAGTAGCTAAGCGCTATGCACTGGGAGCCAAGATATAGAACAACATATGGCAAAATTCTGATGGGATGGAGAAATGGAGGAAAGGTGGTGGTGTGACCACAGCCCACTGGGAATTCTCTCTCTCATGTACCTTCTGATGAAAAAAAAAAAAAAAAAAAAAAAAAAAAAAAAAAGAAAGAAAGAAAAAAAAAAAAAGAAAAGAAATACTAATTTCCATTTTACAACTCTTGAATGATAAGAGGGACATACCCAACAAATAGCAGGCAAAATAGCATAGGCCACAAGAAGGAAAGAAACTAAGACAGGTCAAAAATACACCAAGTAAGAAATTCAATACAACTAGAAAACATACTCTCAGCCACCAACATTTCTCCTTTGGACACCTGTTCCTTACTGCCCTCAAATGCCCCAGGCCTAGGGTAATGACTGAGCTTGAAAAAGAAGTTAGCACTTAACAGGTCACGCAAACTTGGTGGGCTTGAATCTAACTACCAAGCTTGGTTACAGCTACATTGTGCTAGCTGTCAAAAAAAAAAAAAAAAAAAAAAAAAAAAAAATCCTTACATATAGTTAGTTTGTTTCAGAGATGAAATCTTTTCTCAGTGGCAATAGCCTCTATCCCAAATACATTCCACTGGATAAAAGAGGTATGTAAACACTAAACAGCATTGTGCTACCTATCTGCATTATCAAAGAAAAAAAAAAAAAAACTAAAAATGCTTTTCATGTGTGAACCCGCCCCCCAAATCTACTCATTATTAATGCCTTCCCAAATGTTCTTGTAAATAGCAGGAGCCAGGGCAAAAACACAGATATATCAAACATATACTCTTTACCCAAACTCCAAAAAGATCTCTCTCTTCAGTTTCTTCTTCACTGGGGCAATTTTTTCTTCATGAGAGGGCTCCTCCATTCTTGGCAGCAGAGAAAACAAGAAATAATAAAACAGGCATTAAGAAATCTAGGTAGTATGTTCCCTGGATGAGGGAAGTAAGTAAGCAGCAGTGACCAAAGACATTGATGTGGAGTCATTAGACTAGTCAGCCTAAGCTTTAGGAAGGCTGCTCTACTCTGGAAAGCAATGCCAATAGATGGCAACAAGGCCAGAACAGTCAAGATCTAGCTAAAGCTCTGGGACATGGGACTTAACCGCTTTAAAGGGTGTTTCCTGACCCTGAGAAATCTGAATCAGAAACTGCCTTGGGACCAGCAGTTAGCGTAATGGCTATGTTGCTGGACTCCCATGTAGTCGACTGCGGTTGGAGTCCTGGACCTGGTGGCTTAAAACTCACGCCGGGTGCGTGTGTGTGCATGCCCGAGATCCCAAGAGGAGAATAGAGGAGAAGGTACTGCAGTGTGGCCATCCCCCCTGGGGGGGATTTCTCATTTCTCGCTTTCTATCTCTCTGTCTGTCTGGCAAGCGCACGCGCCCTATAGCTAAAAAAAAAAGAAAGAAAGAGAGAAAGAGAGAAAGAAAGAAAGAAAGAAAGAAAGAAAGAAAGAAAGAAAGAAAGAAAGAAAGAAAGAAAGAAAGAAACTGCCTCAAGTTCTATATTCAGTTATCAGTCTAGGCATAAACACAGGTGAAGGGACCTGGTGAGATGTTTGTTAAAAGCTTTACATAGAAACAACAGCGATTCTTGAGGTCAGCAGGTGGTGTGGTGGTTAAAGGCACTGGATTCCCACATGGCCAGCCGCAGTTTGAGTCCCAGAACTGACAGCTTGCTTTCTCACTTTCCCTTTCTCTCTTTCTCTGTCTCGTCAAATTAAAAAATAACAACAAATGGAATTAAATAAATAATTCTTAAAAAAAAAAAAGAACAGCTATTCTCAGCATTTATTCTTTAAGCAATGAATAATACATCAAGCTTACCTGCTGCTGTGTACAAATACTACTTGAAGCACTTCTCCCTTGGTTGCCTGAGCAGTGGCAGCAAGCTCTCTGCTAGACCTGAAGGAACAAGACCAGAATTCCTAGAGGGCAGGATAGATTTTGGTCTGGTGAATAACTTCTAAGGTACTCAGGGAAAAATCTAGATTCTTCTTTGACTTACTTTTAGTCAAAGATACACAAAGCTCTACTCAACTAGCTGACAGAAGTTTATTAGCCCTCTACCCCCTAGGACCTGACCCTGATCTCTGCTAGTTCTTTGTTTTACTGACCTTCCGTAAGTCTCACCCCTCAGCTTCCAGCTGTTTCCTCCTATTTCCCCAGCTTCCTCTTTCTCCCCACCTCTCCTTTCACTTTCTTCTTTCATTCAGCAATAAATGTTTAGGGGACAGATGGCAAGTATTGTTAACCCAAGTCAGTGAAAATTCTTCCTGAGTATCAGGTATATATAAAGTAGCCCAGTAACAGATACTGTGGGGTTTAGAATACATTTCTGTCTTTTAATAGTTTGCACTTTGGATGAAAAAAGGCACAATATGCTTATTCCTTACATACCAAAGAATATTTTCAAGCCAATTTATTTAACTAGATATATAATATGGAACAAAAAACCCTCTAGGTGATACTTCTTAGGGACAAGAGGACTTTATATCAGAACATTTTTTTTCTTTTTCTTTTTTTTTTAATTTGCCATGGGGCGCGTATGCTTTCCTAGGACAGAAAGTGAAAAAGCACCCCCCTGGAGAGGATGACCACCACACAATCCCTTCTCCATTCTCCTCTCAGGGTTTTGAGCAGGCCCAGCATTAAGAACAAATATCAACTTTTAGTCCTATAGTAACTCAATCACAGTCTCCTGCAAAGAATATTTAGCAAAACATGAAAAATGAGGAAGCCCCATATGCACAAAAGTTTATTTAGCTGATAAGAAAAATGGGATAAGGGTTGATTCTACATTTGTGACAGAGAACTGAGAAAATTCAAAGGTAAAATTGACTATTAAGGTAGATTTTGGAACCAGCAGATGGCGTAATAGTTACGTCACTAGACTCTCATGTAGTTGACTGCAGTTAGAGTCCTAGACCCAGTGGCTTAAAACTCATGCCAGGCTCATGAGTACCCAAAATCCCAAGAAGAGAATGGAGGAGAAGGGATTGTGGCGTGGCCATCCCTCTTAGGGGGTGATTTCTCGCTTTCTGTTTCTGTTCTTTCCAGTAAATGTATGTACCCTATAGCAAAAATTTCTTAAGAAAAAAAAAAAAAAGGTAGACTTAGGATTTGTTCCACTATGCTCTCCTTAAAACCGTAGGTTAGGAGGTTTGTGATGGAAACTCACCTGAGAAAACAGGAAGGAGAGAGGGAAAGGGGCACTAGAAGTCCAATGTCTCCAGTCAGTAGTTTACTCTTAATTTAGTAGTCTTTTATTTAATTTTGTAGTCTTTATTACTCTTAAATTAATAACTTAAAGAACTCTGGTAAATACCACTATAGAGATATCACATGACAACTAAAGCCAAACAGCTCAGATATAGCCCCATATTCAGGCCATGTTGAGAATTCTAACCTAGAATGATGTATTAAAGATTTTTTTTTACTTTTTTTTTTTTTTTTTTTTTTAAGATTTTTGCTATAGGGCACGTGCACTCACCAGACGGACAGAGTAATATCACCCCCCGCGGGGATGGCCACACCACAATCCCTTCTCCTCCATTCTCCTCAGGATTTGGGGCATGCATACACACAGACCTGGCGTGTTTCAAGTCGCTAGGTCTGGGACTTGAATCTCGGTTGACCAAGTGGGAGTCTAGTGACATAACCATTATGCAATCTGGCAGTCCCTGTATTGAAGATTTTAAAAGGCCCACCCAGAAGGCCCACTCTAAGGCTTAATTTCCCTAGTTTATATATAGAGATTTTAATTTTTAACTTTGCTCTAGGGCATGTGTGCTTGTTGAGATAACAGCATAGTGAGAAGGCACTCCTCCAGGGGAGATGGCTAGGTCACAACACCTTCATTCTTTCAGGATTCTAGGCATGCACGCACTTGCCCAGCATGTTTTTTAAGTTGCCGGGTCCAGTACTCAAACATGCGGTTGGTCATGGAGATCTACCAGCCTTAACCACCATGCCACCAGCTGGTTGCCTAATTAATTTTATTCAGTTTGAAGATAAAGACCGTTGTTTTGTTGTTTTTTTGTAGAGATTTTTTGGCTATAGGGTGCATGCACTTGAGAGACAGAGACAGAGACAAAAAGTGAGAAATCACGCACCCCCCTCCCCCCGGAGGGATGGTCACACTGTAATCCCTTCTCCTCCATTTTCCTTATGGGATTTTTGGTATGCACACACTTGGTCTGAGTTTTAAGCTGCCAGATCTGGGACTTCGACCATGGGCAACCTACATGGGAGTCCAGCAATGTAACCATTATGCCATCTGGTCTCACACCGACCTTTGTAACATGGAGACTCTCCACAGAAAAATGGTTTCTGTACAGAATTATTCCAGAACTACTGTGGAAACATTGCTATATCAGTAAACAAATATTAAGAACTTTCTAAATGCCAGGAGCTAGACTAACCACTGGGGATACTTTTAAGGATCTTCTCCCATGGAGAAATTAAAACCTTGTAAATAATTATAGACATCCGTATAAAAATGTTTAAGAAACAGGGAAGGATGCAAATATTTAAAGAGATTATTTGCTCTCTTTAGTACTAGAGACTTCATCTCACTGGTTATCACATGATAGTTCTGACACTATAGATTACTATCTGTGATTGCTGCACATAAAAACTGATACCTAGGAGGCTATATACTCAGGCTAAGGAGAGTGTACTTTTACTGCAAATTGAAAAGTGGGAAGACACCACATATTGGCTTTTAAAAACTCATCTATCTAGAGTGGGCAAAACAAACTTGGCTTTGCTTTTGTCTTAGTTTACTAATACAAATGTGTTCATATGTATGCTCAGCTATCAAAACAAATGCAGGTATTTGTAGACTTTTACTCATCCCCCCACATCCTTTCCTGTGTTTCTTAAACATTTTATATGGATGTCTATAATTATTTACAAGATTCTTTCCTTTGCTGCTGTGGGGCTTTTGGGGGCAAGGGTTGGGGGGCTGTTACCTAGTTACTGAGTGACTAGCCAGACCCTGGCTACTGTGTGACCTGCTATCCTCCCATGGGGGCAGTATGACTGGTGGGGATCAAAGACGGCAGGGTTTTTCTGAGAGCTGGCTGTACACTGCACACTGAAAAGCCAAGAAGCTAAACACCCTACTTTCTTGCTGCTGGGCTCTGGGCCATGGCCGCCACTGTGACTAGACGAACTTCTGCTCTGAACAGCCTCCAGCTCCCAGGGTAAGAACATGAATCAAAGACAGCACCATGGGACACCCTGGTGGCATCAGGTAGATATTACAGGTGGTGTTCACTTGAGTCAGATTTGTCATTTTCTCATGAATCTGCCAACTAGAAAAGGCAGGCTGTCTTTAAAAAAGCAATGTGATATAGTAAAGTAAGCAAGAATTTGCCATCAAAAGACTTTAACATCTGGACCTGCCTTTCTTTTAAATTATCTTATTTATTCATTCATTTTAATGTGACCAGGGAGACACAGAGAGAGAGAGAAAGTGAGAAAGCAAGCCATGAGGTCAGGGACTCAAACCATGGCCATGTGGGAGTGTCCAGAACCATGCCACCTGTCAGTCCTTTTTTTTTTTTTTTTTTTTTTTTTTTTTTTTTTTTTTGAGGTTTTACTATAGGGCATGTGCACTCACCAGACAGACAGAAAGGGAGAAACCACCACCACCACCACCACCACCACCACCACCACCACCACCACCCCAGGGGAGTTAGCCACTCCACAATTCCTTTTCCTCCGTTCTCCTCTTGGGGTTTTGGGCATGCACGCACTGTGCCTGGCATGAGTTTTAAACCACTGGGTCTGGGACTTGAACAGTGGTCGACTACATGGGAGTCCAGCAATGTACCCATCACACTATCTGCTGCCCCCAAGATCAGGTATTTCTATGGCCTCACCTTTTCCCTCAAAATAGGTAGCAAAGGTATGAACCCTTGAGGTTACTACTCTGGGAACAATAAAATAAGCCAAATCTAATTGAAGCAGCACACTGTATCTCACATCTAACCTATGTGGCTAGGATTTCACTAACATTTATTCACATTTATTAAGGTATGTATACTTGCATATCAGGCATCCTAGAAGAAATGTCAAAAAGTTTTTTAAAAAAGCAGTTGCTCTTAAGTTATTTATGTTGCTAAATAAAAACACAAACTAAGCTTAAACACGTGTAGTGTCATAAGCATGTACTTAGTACATGCTGAAGCAAAGCAGAAATGGAGCAGTTAATTCAAGAATACTTCAGCATCTGATAATAAAGAGGTGGAATAATTTCTGACATCAAAAGGAATAGGGCTGCTTGTGGGATGGGACTTGGAGTACTAAATATACTGTCTCAGCTTTCAGCGAATTGCTTAAACCAGTTAGTGCTCTATCAGTCAAAATCAGGGTCAAGATCCTGAAGTAATGTCTAAGGCCACTTCCCAACTTGAGATAATATACTATCCAGCCTCTTTGCTCTGGAAATCTTTATATATGAATCCTTTTATGGGTAATTGACAAAAAGAACCAAATTTCTTAATTCCATTGAGAAATATACAGGGATTTTGAGGCCATATCACTACAATACAGAGTGATTTAAGGATTCTTCAGAATCAAGTTTCAGAAAGAACGATAGAATAAGGACAGGCCAAGAGGAAGCAGGAGAAAGGGAAACTGCTTAGCCTTGGGAGACAATGACATTAACTCTTGATCTGTACTGAAGAAAGTGTGCACAGCTTACAACTGTTTTTGACTTTGCAAGACCCAATTTTTTGGGTAACATTTACTTTTCCAATTATACTTGGGCTTAGTCTAGCATTTAATTTGAATTTCCTGGGGCTGGCAGGTGGCATGGTGGTGAAGGATGCTAGACTCCCACAAGGCTGTCTGCAGTTTGAGTCCTGGACCTGGCAGCATGCTTTTTCACTTTCTCACTGTTCCTCTCTGGTCAAATAAAAATAAGTAAATATATAAAGTTAATCTGGATTTCCTGGCTTCACATCTAAGGTTTTGGTCCAAGGTTATGCTTAAAACTTTCTCCAGTAATCCACCCAGTTAACTAAGTTTGTGAAATTCAGACTTCTACAGTGCTTTGCTTTTACGAAGTACTAAGTTCTTTCCATCTCTTGTTAATCAGTATTTATTGAATTATGCTAGTATTGCTTTTAGCCCATTAAGAAACACAAATTCTACAATTCCATTAGGTTTGAAATTATCATATAAGACAGTCAACAGTAAATGTGAGGAGACTTCACTGCAGTGGAGGACAGTGATATTAAAGGGCTTTAGGAGTTTGTTTTTTTAATTTTAGGAATGAAGTATGACTTAAGTAGAACCTTTGAGGGTAATCAGGATTTTAAGCTGTGGAAAGGGAAGTCTAAAACACACACTGAAACAAAACCAAACATGGTCAGCATTTACCAGATCGGAGATGATGACTGAGAATAGTGATAAGTTGAAAGGCAGAATATAATCCACTGTTAACTCATAAAATAACAATGTTTAAAATCAGACTTGAGAGCCAGGATGAAGAGGCATTGCTGAAACCAAAACTCGCTCTTTTGGGTACCCAGATCAGAATGCTAATTTGACAAATGGAGGTGGGAGAGAAGTCCAAACAGCATTTTGAACTCTATTTGAAAAGTAAATCTCTCATTTATCTTAAGTTGCAGGTGCAGTGCACTGTGGCTAAGACATAGAACTTGACCATCATTTTGCTACTAGTTCAGAAATTTTTAGTCAAAGGAGCCATCGACATTCTTTGTTGTAGTGTGCCTGGTATACTGCTTCCAGTCCTAAAATGTGGCTGTCACTCTTGGTTTGGTATTATGTAATTCTACTTTCAGTCAGGCCGCTGTTAAAAGAATAGAAGAGATCCATTTAGCCCGGGACTTCCTAGTCCTGTTTAAATCAGGTTCCCTTTTGACTTCTGCAGCCTGTTCCTAGAAATTAACCCTTAATTACTGCAATATGAAAGCTTACCCTAAACCTTCACATAAAGGCTCCCCAAATACCCAGCACCTCAGGGATCAATTCTGCCATGCTTTCTGGCACTTTCGTAGTCCCCATTAGTCTCAAAAATTTTGGATTTGTATAATTTGTGACTTCAGAATGCCTCTTTATAAGTTAAAACATCTAAGGGACACCAGAACTAACATTTTTTAGCATTAAGGTCAGGCTTAATCCAGTGCACTTTCAGAGTTCTCAATTCTCAATCCAATTTGCTGTGAGGCTGCTAGTCAGCAACTATCTTCTGTATTCTGTAGCCTCCTTTGCTAGATAAGTGTTAATAGGCAGGACAATTTCTTCCTGTGTTAAACTCAGAATCTTTTCCCCCCAAGAAAAACACTTTTTAAAAAAAGTTATTTAGCACACTTTTATTGCCTTACTTTTCAAAAGACAAGTTCCTAACTGTTAGAAGGCCAGTATTCCCAGATTCAATGAATACCATCAAGGTACCTAAAAAAGGCTAATATTCTTAGTGACAAGTTGTACTTCAAACAGAAAGTCTATGTTCTTTCCATTTTTTGTAATGTAAAATGGGGGGGTGGGCAAAATAGTATAGAGCAGGTAATGCAAGGAAGTATGTAAATTCCAGGCAGGCCACTGTTAAAGACACTTATTCAGCCCAGGACGGTTTCCCTTTGACTTTTGCAGCCCATTGTATGCATTACTCCTTAATTGCTACAATGCAAAAGCTTATCCAAAATGCTAGTGTTCAAGACCCAGTAACTTTTAAAATTTTTTAAAAAGTTTTTTTTTTGTCGGGTCGGCAGGTGGTGTGGTGGTTAAAGGCACTGGATTCCCATATGGCCGACTGTGGTTCGAGTCCCAGACCTGGTGACTTATTTTCTCACTTTCCTTCTCTCTCTGGTCAAATTTTTAAAAAATAACAAATGGAGTCAAATAATTCTAAAAAATAAAAAGTTTTTTTGTCATATGGTGCATGTACTCACCAGAGAGACAGAGGGAAAATGAGAAATCACCCTCCAGAGGGGATAGCCACATTGCAATCCCTCTCTTCTCAGGATTTTGGGTACACACACACACACACACACACACACACACACACAATGACCAGAGTAGTTTTCAAGCTGCCAAGCCTGGGGCTCAAAAGTGCAGTTACTCATATGGGAGTCCAGTGCTTTAACCATCACGCTACCTGCTGGTCCCTCATTTTCAGTTCTTAAAATTGCAAAAGTAAGGCTAAGGAAACTATTTTTTCTAATTATTTAATTTTATTTTAAAACTTGACTAGAGAAGGACAGATTAAGAGAGAGAGAGAGTAAACTGCCAGGTCCAAGATTTGAACTTTAGTTGGCCTGTGGGAATCCACCAAACCACCTGTTGGCCCCAGAAATTATTAAAGAATGACTTATTTATTTGATTCTATTTATTATTTTTTAAAATCTGACCAGAGACAAGGAAAGCAAGAAAGCAAGCCGCCAGGTCTGGGATTGAAACCGCAGTTGGCCATGTGGGAATCCAGCACCTTTAACCACCACACCGTCTGCATTCCAGCCACCTAGGCTAAGAAAAGAAAACTGAGTATTGACTTTTTGATCACAAGATACTGTCTACTTAAGGCCCAAGTCAGCAAACTTGACAAAAATCAAGCTTTTAAGATAATCATTTAAAAGCCTTAGTAATGCAGGACCAGCAGTTAGTGCAATGGCTATGTCGCAGGACTCCCATGTAGTTGACCGCGGTTCGAGTCCTGGACCCGGTGACTCACGCTGGGCATGCGTGCCCAAGATCCCGAGAGACTGAAGAGGTTGCGGCATGGCCAATCCCCCTAGGGGGTGATTTCTCACTTTGTCTCTCTCTCTGCCTTTCTGGCGAGCTCATGTGCCCTATAGCAAAAACCTCTCAAAAAAAAAAAAAAAAAAAAAAAAGCCTTAGTAATGCATTGAAATGAATCATCACTATTGAAATGGTTTCACTCCATAACAAGTCTCTGTAGATGACCAAATTATGCCTTTTTCCTGCATTTTCTCCTACACTCTTCTCACATTCCCAGCTTTGCTACTTCATACTTGAGATGTACTATGTAGGCAGAGAACAAGAGTAACATCTTGAGCATTTTCTAGTAAGTCCTGGAACCTAAACATATTTGTATGGTTTACTGAGTACCTACAGGGTAAGCTCCACTGAAAGCTAATTAAATGGATCCAGAAACTGAAAAGGGAAAGGATTTTGCCTAATAGGAAGGCAAAAGTAAAGTTACAAGAAAGCTTTCCCAAATAAACCATTTAGAGCTGACAGAGGATCAAGTAGTTGGTATAGATGCTCTACACTAAAAATTTCCTGGTGACTTTGTCATAGCTCCCTCTACTGGCTGTGACTTGCCCTAGTATTTACTCCAATGGGGAGGACAGGGTAAAAAACCCGACATTTTGGCATTCCTACAAATTGTTTTGGTTAGTGTTAGAGGGGATGAACGGCATCCTAGAGAGGTTCTAAGTTCTCACTATTTTCATTTATTTATTTATATATTTTTTTGGAGAGGTTTTCGCTATAGGGCGCGTGTGCTCGCCAGACAGACTGAGAAATCACCCCGCAGGGGGGATGGTCATGCCGCAATCCCTTCTCCTCCATTCTCCTCTCGGGATCTTGGGCACACACGCACACGCGCCCGGCATGAGTTTTAAGCCACCGGGTCCAGGACGCGAACCGCGGTTGACTACATGGGAGTCCAAGGACATAGCCATTACGCTAACTGCCAGTTCCCAAAGCTCTATTTTCATGTCAATGGTTCTATTATAAGTTGACAGATACTCTAAGTTGTGTCGTAAGAATTCAGAAAAAAGCACTCAGCTGAACTCCTAAATGTCATTTCATGTTTTGGTTATCTACCTACATAGTAACCTTGTAAAATGTTGACTTTTCTCCCCTTGATAATCCATTCTGGCACCTACTAAAACGTTATAAAAGGGGGCTGGCAGGTGCACAGTGGTTAAGGTGCTGGACTCTCACATGGCTGACTGCAGTTCTAATCCCAGACTTGGTGGCTTGTTTTCACCTCCCTTTCTCTTTCTGGTCAAATTTTAAAAAATAATAAAATTAAAATTTTTAAAAATTCTAAATTATGAAGTTATTTATGTATGACAAAGAGCAATTTATTTCCTGTGTACTACTGAAGCACCAAGTGATTTTTAAAATAGAAAAATCTTTCCCTTGTTCACTACAAACCCACAACCACCTTTCAAGGGTTGCTAGCCAGTTAGCAAAGCTACCAAGAAACACTCCATAAAGTTCTCAAGTCAGACAAGCTAAGTTTTTGATTTAAGTATATACTCTAACTCCTGGAGTCTATGTTTAAAGCAAAACTTATTTTGCCGGATTACTAATTCAATAGACAATCACAAGAGACACAATCAATAGGCTTTTTTTTTTTTTTATAATTTCTTTACTTCATGCCAGTATCAGCTTTTCCTATAGGATCGGATTAGTCAATGTTCCTCTAAGTACTAAAACAATCACCTCTAAAGAATTTAGATTATACTGTATCCCTGGGATGAGTGAATATTTCCTTCAATGTAGTACAACTATTTTGAGTGTTAAGTATAGCCACAGTATACAAAAAACGTGGGTCATACCTTTTTTTCTTGTGGCTGCTTCAGCCTAAAAAGATGGGAAACTTAAATATCAAATCAATAAAGGATCACAGTGACAGGTTTGTTTTCCATTTAACCAAAACAACATAACCATTAATCCTATATGTTCTGTACAGTTCTATAATTCCTTATCCAAACTTTTGTGGGCAGATGTATTTGGGATTCAGAGCTGTTTGCACTTTACAAAAAGTATACTCTATATACCCTCAATTATCCAAAGCCCCCAGCAAAGTCTATGGCAACTGTGTAATGAATAATGAAGCACATCAGCATTTCTTCAGAACTGTTTAGTCACACTAAATGCAAAATGAAGGCATCAATTTTGGAAAGATTTTACATTTAATTAGCTCAATAAGAAAGTCTTTTTTTTTTTTTTTTTTTTTTTTTTCAGAATTGTAGACAGAGATTGAAATCTGTTTGCTGCCTTCACACTCTCCATATTGTGATAGGAAAAAAGTTAAGCCAGTGGATGGGTATATTACAACAGAACTTCAGTCTAATAGTTTCTTTTTAATACTATTTATAGTAAACACATACATTTAACTTATTTCATTTGTAATTTCATTACAAACTTTAAGTACAAAGTAAGCAAAAAGGCACACATGAGAAAATTCACCTTGACCACAGAAATGTGAAAATAACATCAACTCTAAATGACCAAAATATTCCAGATTTGAGATTATATTGAATTCAACACAATGTTTAGTGGATAGATATGCATTCAAAATTTACTGAAAGTATAAAATGTAGAGAACATTTTAAATGAGGGAAATTGATTCACATTCCAAACAGTATTTTTGAAAATACGACTAAATTTTAAAATTCAGAACCCAATTAGGAATCAAAAAATGGATTTCTTACCTTGTTTCCAGTAGGATGTAGGCTCAACAGCAAAGTGAGTTATTCAAACTTACGTTATGAAAATTGCTTGAGACTTAAGTTTTTCCTTGGTTAAAAAATAAATTAGACTCCCTATATTTTAAGGGCACATAAATAGGAAACATTCAAGGCAGTTTTTATAGTACCAAAAGGGTGTGACTTTCTTCTAATTGCCAATATGGATGGAGTTCCACTTCCCAGGACTTACTACAGCTTTTAGCTGCTGGATCATCTTAACGACACAATCTATTTCATAAAGATGCATTAAGTCCTCTACTATTCAAACTCAAGCATATCTATTAGGCAAAGTACACTTTCTATGTAATTTCAATGTGGGGTGGAACTACTAAAACTTTGTAGAGTGCTGTTTTATAATTTAAATACACTCAATCTTGAATAAAGGCCATTTCCATCTTGATCCTATTTTTTTTGGAGAGGTTTCTGCTATAGGGTGCATGTGCTCGCCATAAGACAGAGCGAGAAATCACACGGGGGGGGGGGGGGGGGATGGCCACATCACAATCCCTTTTCCATTCACTTGGGATCTTGGGCACTCACACATGCGCCTGGCTCAAGTTTAAGCCACTGGGTCTGGGACTCAAACCGTGGCCGACCACATAGGAGTCCAGCGACATAGCCATTACGCCAACTGCTGGTCCCCATCTTTATTCTATTTCTAAAACATTCGATAGATACAAATTAACTCACGGTCTCTAGCTTGAATTAATCTGTTATAAGATGGTCGCCAGAGAGGGGGAAAGTAAGAAAGATGGCCATGCTGCAATCTTTCTCCTCTTGAGACTTTGAGCAAGCACATACACTTATCTGGAGTGTTTTAAGTCATTTAGGTGGGCCTTGAACCATGCACTTGGGACCCAGTCACCCAAACCACTAGGTCACCAGTTGGCCCAGCATTAATCTTTAATTATTGTAAATTCCCTTTAATATGATGCATCTGAAACATATTGTAAACGTAAAACTTGAAGCACATTACGTAAAAGTGTAATCCTTTGTTGTGTTTTAATTTACAAATGTGCTTTTTAGCTACATTTTGAATTTTATATAAAAACTAGAGCTAATGAGTTTATATTTACTTAAAGTGAAATCCCAATTTTGAACTTAATATCCCTTCTCCAGACATTCCACAAGAATCATTAAAATGTACTGACTGGGTGACTTTATGCAACATCTCAGAGGCCATTTCTTCCTCTACCAAGATAATTTCTGGTTTCCCCTAGGTTTTGAATTACGTCACTTAAATAATCATCTTAAATTCAGCTTCCAATTATGATTAGCACCCAAGGGATGTATTAAGATCTGGCCATTTCTTTTGGGTACAGAGAAGTGGCTTGCCAACTGTAACCACCTATGAGGAAACCATAAGAGCAGACTTTAAAACACTCTCCCACCTCCAATCAAGTTAAAACTTAGCATGGAGTTGTGAGTAAAAATAATAATACAACTAGTAGACTACAGAATATTATCAGTGCTGATAGAGAATACCAAAATTTTGGGTACAGAATAACTTTATGGTTGAAAAGACTTACAAGGCAAAATTCTAAAGGATGTCCAACTTTTTATTAGCAACGATTCACCCAAATAAGCAGTTAGTGCACTGTTCACACTTGAAAAGGAAATGTAATTTGCGCTGAGTTCTGATTCTAACATATCTGTACTGCAGTTAACATTTAATACCAATTTTTGAAATAAGTTTCATTGAGAATCTTGAAGGCTATCTCCAATTTAACTTTAAAATTTACTAGTTGCCAATCAACTTTGCACAAAAGGCTGCTACAGTCTAGGTGATCACCAAAAATAAGCAGCATCTAATGTTTTTAATCACGTTTTAGCAAAGCTTGAAACATTTATCTTTCAGAGACTAGGTCAACTCTACTTTGCCATTATTACATATACACTGCCTTATTTTCACCTTTATCTTCCCCTGAAAACTTTTCCAATTAACAGTAAAACATAGCTTATATCAATTCTTTGATATACTAACACAAATACAGTTCAGAATCTTATCAATTTAAAGCATTAACTCAAAATCTTACATGAAGAGGAAAAAGGACAACCATGCATAGTTTTTTAAAAAACGTTTATTTTTTCAAAGAAAATCGGCAATAGCCAATTGGAAACCTACTTATTCTTCAACTCCAATTTTGTTTTCTTTAAATTTAGAAGTGACTTACTGATTTACTATTTTAAACAAACCCCCCCTTTCCCCTTTAAATGTTTACCATCTACTCGTGCTGAATCCTTCCAAGGAGATTGCTCCAGCGTTTATCTCCAGGTCCTCGCTTTGCTCCTTTTACCAAAAAATGCAAAACACAATTCCATCGTGCATCTTAAGGGCTCCAATCGTCAAAAATAGGAAAAAAAAAAAATCTTTGGAATAGCCAATTAAGTTGAATAAAAAAAAAATCCACACGAATGCGGTTTGGTTGGGGCAGGAATCCACTCCTATGTTCCTGGTAATATGATCCCGCTCCATGAATCCTTGTAATTCATCCTCCCTATCCTATCCACATTATGATTTGATCCAATGATCCAGCTCCAAGGATTGGGATCCAGTGAGCCCTCTCCAATCCAAACCTTTATAACCAGCAAAACCAAAAAAGAGGAGGCAAAATGTTAGATACTGTAATCAAAAAGGGTTTCTGGGGAATGATGAGTTATGTCTGTCATCAGTTTAACAGATGTACATCAATAACTATCAAATTCCCCAAAACAAGTTTCTGAATGGTGTTCAGATAAATCTTAGAAACTTAATCATCATAGAGACTAATTGGAAGAAGCATTTTATATTTACAGTTCAACTGATAATGCCAACACTTGTTACTGTACAGCGTATTACAGGTTTTGTGGTTGCAAGAAGTTATGTAGTTGTAAAGTTTACTGGTATTGCTACCCACCTAAGTCTAAACTAAACCTAATGCTCCCATCTGGAATTTCATTTGTAAATTAAAGTGTTTTAAATATGAGTCAATTATGAATATTAGTTTAAAGGGGAAGGTAAGACTTAAAAATATTCCCAACTAGATTATCTACATCAATACGTTGGAATTCTATATTTTGCTTTCATTTTGTCTTAAAAAAATGAAATAGCAACGTTCTATCAGTCACACAGAGGACATGCAGATTTAGCAGTATTGATATTATACTCTATCTCGTTGGAATTAAAGACACCCTGTACCCACATGTACACCAACAGCAGGTCACACATTAACAGTTGTAACTAAGCACTGTGACAAATTAGCCAGTTCTTCCCACATTAGTCCCTATTAAAACAAAAAAGTGGGGGAAGGGAGCAAAATAGTTATAAAATGGGCAATGTAATTTTGCCACAATTGCCAAGGATTAAAGAATAAAGCAATTGTAGCTAAAGATAACTGCGTAAGATGTTTGCAAGTGTTTAAAGATAGACGTTTATAATCATTTTTAACCCTTGCTTTTTAGTATAAGGTCAATACTGCCAATTTCATCTGTGACAATAGCACTTGGAGTCATACCATTGCCTCCATTATTGATCTGATCCTCCTCAATCCTCCTTTTGATAATCCTAAAATGATTGAAATGTGCTCCACAATCCTTAATCCAAAGCATCCTTAATCCATCTCTTCAGATATGTCTACAGAAAGACACATGAAAAGCAAGATAAACATAAGAACTTCCCCAGGTAAGATATCCACAAACACCCACAACATCCCAGTTCACACAAACCAGAGCAGAATAGACATTTACACAATAGCACAGTCTGAAGAGCATGGAGAATTAACTAAATTTAAACAATCCTGTCTATGACATCACTTAAAATACAATTTATCAAAGACATGAGGGGAATGTAGATGTTAGGAGCAAGGGGATATTACACAAGAATGCAATTCAACACTTTAGCCCATTCTGAACAAAACAGTTTGAATTAAAAAATGAAAAGATTGTACTGAGTAAAGGAAAACTGTATACAACATGGGTTCTACAAAAAGTGTCACCAATCATCTTATGTACGAGAACGAGATCTGCTATGACGGGGAGAATAGCGTGGTGATCCTCTGCTTCTCCTTGGGGAGTAACTGCGACTCCTGCTGTTGCTTCTGCTACGGCTTCTGCTACGACTACGGCTTCGAGATCGAGATCTTCCATAACTTGGACTTCTGGGCCCATCAACTTTAACTCGGATGTAGGCAGTTTCTCCCTATTGGATAGACAGAACTTTCCATTGAAAGATCTAAGCTTTCACCTGTCTTCAGGCATGCTGAATGAATGCAAGTAACTAAAACCAGAAATCTGGCAATTTACTTGGGTACCCTTGCCTGAAATCCTTACCTTCAAATTCCAATGTTAAGACACTGAATCCAATTCTGGCCAAAAAAAAGAATAAGTGTATAACCTACCTCATGAGATCTAAACTTAGTGTTATCCAGTTTTCGAACTGCATAGGTCATATCTTCTTTCCGTACAAACTCCACGACACCAGTGCCATCTCGGTAAACATCAGCATAACATACATCACCTGCTTCACGCATGTGATCCTTTAAATCCTGCCAGCTTCCACTTGGAGGCAGTCCTGAAAAAATGACTTTTTTAATACCAATTATCCTAAATTTCACTTTCACTTATTATAAAGTACATTAGAACAAAGATTAGTCTATAATAGACGACTGCATTTAATAAATGAATGCTCTTGATACATGATCACAATAATCCTTATTTATTAAATTCACTCCCAAACTAAAATAACTTAAGACCTACGTGAAAAATTTGCAACTGTCTAGCAGGTTATGCAATGAAAATTAAAGTGGTTACCGTTCCTTTTCATCAACTCACTTAAGAGTAAACTCACCAGAGACAACCACTCTGTTTTCAGACCGCCTGGATGGGGGGCCATAGCGGCCTCGGGGAGCTCCGCCACCTCCACCCCCGCCGCCGCCTCGGCCTGTACCACGGCCGCTTCGAGGAAACTCCACCCGCAGACGGTATCCATCGTAATCATACCCGTCACGACCGTACACCGCGTCTTCCGCATCTCTGCGAGATCACAGAAAGCAAAAAGGATAAGAAAAGAAACCCGGAGGAGAGGCTCAGTAGGGAAAGCGCGCCCCCGCCCGCGCACATGCGCACCCAACGTGGAAGAGCCCACATGCGCTGCATAATAGGAGTGGCCCCTCCCCCACCCAGAAGCACGCCAGGCTCCAACCACTACGCCGGCCCTCGCCGCCTCAGTTTCCCGCTCGGAGCCTGCGAGTGGGCCCCGGGGACGTCCGGGACGCCCAGCCACCAGAGAAATCATACCGACTCGGCTCTTTACACGACTCCTTCATGAGCGATACCGTCTCGCTCCCAGCCTCTATGAGAGAGCCCCCCTTCCCCATTCTCTAAGTGAAGGCCCTGGAGCCTTCTGCAACTACTCCAACCATTTCCTCAAGGCCGCAAGCCCCATGCCGCCTCACCGCGGGTCCTCGAACTCAACGAAGGCGAAAGGAGGTCCCCCGCGGCGATTCTTGAGGTCGATGTCACGGATAGCGCCGTATTTGTAGAACACGTCCTCAATGTCCTTGGTTCGGATGTCTGGAGGTAAGTTACCCACATAGATGCGGCAATCGTTGTTCCCTGCCGGGCCACGAATCACACCACCTCCCGACATGGCGGCGACGAAAAGCGCGGACTCGAGAACGAGCCTTCCCACTAAGCCTAGCGCACGGCAGAGCGAGCCCGCAGCGGCACCACGTCTCCCGCGGCCCCTCCAAAATGGCGCCTTTATCAGCTCGGCGCACGGATATTGGGGGAGGGAGGAAGAGGAGCGGGAGGAAGCGGCTAGTCGGTCTCAATGCGCACGCGCAAGAGCGTAACGGGTACTACGAAAGGGACGCTCACGCACGCACACGCGACGTCACCCTCCGCACAGAAGGTAAAAAAAGTCCCCCAAGTTCCTCGCTGTCGATGTTGTTTGTTGGTACTGTCCAGCCATTTGGTAAAAATTAAATACCGAATCCTCGTTACAGGGGTATTATCCCTTGTCGACTCTTCAAGGATAGTCAGTTTGCCCAGGATCGTCTTTGAAAGCAACTCGGCGCCTTGAAAATACGTGGTGAAACCTAGCCTAGAGGTTTTTCCCACCATGCTCTGCGGCGGTAACGGCCTTTGGCGGGAAAGACTCCCGGGGGCGGGGCCCGTGGAGGCGGGACCTGGCGGTTGCTTGGGAAACCGGCGCGTCTTAGGAGAGTGAATCTTAGTCCAGGAGCGCAGTTGCAGGTAATTCAATGGGGTTCCTGGGTGTAGCGCAGTCTTTCCGCCCATTGTACCGGCAGGCCGTGGCGGCTGAGACAATTAGATGTTTAATTCAGGGGAAACCTTACATTCCTTAATTAATATGCTACCATTCCATCTTCGGTTCTGATCTTAACTGTCCATAGCCTAATTCAACACTGCTTGTGCTAGCGGCGGTGGATAGTACTTGATCGGTCTCTTTGAGGTACCTGCCAAGAAGGAGGGATACCAACACGGTACTTCTTGAGGACACAGACCTCTTCATCGCCTGTCGCTGGGCCTACCCCAAAGGAGAGGCTCAGTGATGTGGCCTTTTTCGCCTCTTCCTCTAAAAAAAAAAAATGAGAAAGCAAGGGTGTGTAGTTTATGCCTTTTTCAAAAGTTTTCCACCTGAAAGTTACTAATATGCAAGAGTTTTGACCTCATTACTGGGCCTCTCAAGTCATAAAGCAAGTGAGCAAAATAGATACGAGAACTGTAACCACTGAAGAGTACACTTGGTGCTCAGGACTGCAGTCCCACTTGCCTACTGGCCAAAGGAAATAGATCATTGTATATTTTTTTCCAGAGATGTCTGAAATTTAGGTTTTCATGAGAAATCCTTGTTTTTTGTTTGTTTGTTTGTTTTGAACAAGATTTTTGCTATAGGGCATGTGCATTCACGGGAGAGCCAAGAAAAAGCAAAAAATCACCCCCCAGGGGAGATGGCCATGCTGCAATCCCTTCTCCATTCTGCTTCCGGATTTTGGGCGTGTACACACACAGACCCAGAGTGAGTTTTAAGCTACTGGAACTCAAACCGCAGTTGACTACATGGGAGTCCAATGATGTAACCATTACACTATCTGCTGGTCCCGAAATCCTGGTATTTTTAAATGTTGTTAATGAATTCAAACTAAAACCAAACTAAACCTTGCAATCAAAAGCTTATTAAAACATCAGCAGCCTGATTTTTTTTTTTAATTTGCTGGAGGGCATGTACACTTGCCAGAAAGAAAAGGAAAGTAAAAAGGCACTCCTCCCCCCACCCCACCCCACCCACACACACACTGTGAGGGATGGCTACCCTGCAATCCCTTTTCCATATCTTTCAGGATTTTGGGCACACATGCACAGTGCCTGGCATGTTTTCCAAACGTTCAGATCCGGAACTCTGAGGGCATGGTATTCACTGTGGGATCTAACCACCTTAATCACCATTCCACCATCTGGCTCAGCACCCTGATTCTAAAAGTAATTTTCTTCATGTTGCCTGGTGGCTTAAAGATTAAGGGAGCTAGATCCCAGTGACCAACTGCAGTTTGAATCATGTGCCTGACTATCTAAATCCTGATAAGATAGAGAAACAGGATAAAGTATTGTGCCAGGACCATGCCTCATTGAAGGCGCTTTCTCCTTCTGTCTCTCGGGCAATTTAAATATATACATAAATATAAAAAGTGATTTTCTTCTAATATGTGTTTATTTACAGCAGTTCCTTCCCTCTGTAAGATGTGAGGCATCTTACAGAGATACCATAAAACAATACTAAAAATTAACAAAGAAATAAAGGGGAATGGGAAGTGGGGGTATTAAAATGAAATCATGCAGGATCAGCAAGTGACATGGTGGCTGAATCTCACATGGTGGACTCTGCCGTTTGAGTCCCATACGTAGATGGCTTGAAAAATATGCCATGCACATGTGTGTGTGTGTCCAAAATCTCAAGAGGAGAATGGAGAGGGGATTGTGGGGTGGCCATCCTCCCAGGAGCTGAATTCTCACTTTCCCTCTATCTGGTGAATGCATGTGCCCTATGGCAAAGATCTCAACAACAAAACAAATGAAATCATGCATAAAGAAGATTTGTACACAAAATGCCTACAGTGAGAACCTGTTGAATTTCTAGAAATGGTTTGCAAATTTCACTTGGTATTCCTAGAAGTCACAATAAAAAATGAAAGAAAAAGCTTGTTTAGAATACTTTTTTTCTAATTATAAAGCTGATTAAATGTACTTTATAGATGTCTCTCAGTGAATCCAAAATACTCATTCAATTTGAAATGAGATGTTTATTCTTGTGTCTGTGAATCCTCAACAGATCCATTGAGGACCTTTGGATATCTTTGAACTCTCTGTTATGGTTTCCAAAACTGTTGATATATATATGTGTGCATATGCTTTCTTTCCAGGAAGAAGATTTGAAATTTTAATCAAATTCTTAAAAGAGCTTGTGGATCCCAAAAGGAGAAAGATCCTCTGGAAATTTTAGGTGGAAAGATTGTCTGCCCTTCAGACCACCTTCCAATGATACTTTTGAAACTGAGCTTTTAAGAAAAAAGAGAAGAGTCTGATTTTTTGGAACTGAGAAGCTGACACATTATTCAGCACATTGATTCAGTTCCTATCACTGTCTCAATTAGTGACAGAAAAAAATGAGTTTTTTAAAAACTTCAGCCATATTATATATTGATTCTTTTAATCAACAGTTCTTTACTGAGCACATTTTCTTTTTGTTCTAACTTTTGTCCATCGATTTAGATTTATTTCGGTTCACCTCTGTTAATATCAAGTTAATGACAAATGGATTGATTTAAACATAAATCCTCTTAATTCCAAGATATTTCCATTCCAGAAAAATAAGGAAGAAGTGAATTTACTTTGATTTATTCTTGTTTGATTTAATGCAATCATCTCTGATTTTGTTCAGAAGAATATAAGGTAGAAAATATTCAGTGCATGGGACTTTCTCATTTTTCTATTGATTTCTCTCTCTCTCTCTCTCTCTCTCTCTCTTTTTATACTTGCATGTAACCAAACTATATCTTCTGGTGTTGATGATGAGGCCAGTATGTAGCAGAAAATCTAAACTCTTTATCAGGGTCTCCTAGGATGGCATTGACTTGGTTATTGGGTCAATCAAGGATATAATCTCAATGATTAACATAAATTTCAGTTCACAAGAGTAAAAGACTAAAAAGCAAATAAACCCAACTATTTGGGAATCAGAAAAAAATGAGATGAATCTTGTTTTTGGCGGGGTGGGGGGGAGAGTTTTTTTTTTTTTTTTTTTTTTTCCTGCAGGGTGCGTGCACTCGCCAGACAGACAGAGAGACAGAAAGTGAGAAATCACCCGTGAGGGGAGATGGCCACGCCACAATCCCCTCTCCATTCTCCCCTCGGGATCCTGGTCACACGCACAAGCGCCTGGCGTGAGTTTTAAGCCACCAGGTCTGGGACTCAAACCACGATCGACTACATGGGAGTCCAGTGACACAGCCATTATGCCAACTGCTGGTCCCAGATGGATCATTGTTTAGGGATATTTTGGTGAGATCTGATAAATGATTCCTGCCCCATAGTAGAGACAGGAAAATTTATACCTCCTGGATTTTGTATCTGTTCCCTAGATAGTGCTGGGTGAAGATTGGCACTTTTCTTTCTATAGACTAATCTTCACACAGGCTTTCTCTGAATAATGTATGAGACAATTAATTAGTTTTCTGCTGGTGAAATTATTAATGTAATCACTTCTAGCTTTGCCTCCCGAGATTATATTCTCATCTCTTTTTTTCTTATTAAATATTTTCTATAGGGGCCAGCAAGTGGTGTGGTGGTTAGGGGCGCTGGATTCTCACACCCTTAACCATGGCCGACTGCAGTTCAAGTCCTGGACCTGGGGCTTGCTTTCTCACTTTCCCTTTCTCTCTCTGTCTGGTCAAATTGAAAATAATAATAATAATAATAATAATAATAATAATAATAATAAATTGAATTAAATAAATAAATGATTCTTTGAAAAAAATTTTCTATAGAGCACATGCACTCACCAGAGAGAGAGAAAGATAGAAAGAAAATGAGAAATCATCCCCTAGGGAGAATGACCACACTACAGTCCCTTTTCCTCTGTTCTTTCAGGATTTGGTGCATACACGCTTACGCACCTGGATCATTTTCCAAGCCACTGGGTCTGGGATTCAAACTATGAGATCCAGCTGCCTTAACCACTATGCTACCTAGCTGGCCTTACATGCTCATCGTTTTTTAAAACTAATTGTTCTATTTTATTTATTCATTCATTTATTTTAATTTGACCAGAGAGAGACACAGAGAGAGAGAAAGTAAGTTAGTAAGCCACCAAGTCCAGGACTTGAACTGTGGTCAGCCATGTAGGAGTGTCCATAACTTTTTTTTTTTTTTTTTTTTGAGAGGTTTATTCGCCATAGGGCGTGTGCGCTCGCCAGACAGACAGAGAGACATAGAGACAGAAAGCGAGAAATCACCCCCCAGAGGGGATGGTCACGCCGCAATCCCTTCTCCATTTTCCTCTCGGGATCTTGGGCACGCACGCACACGCGCCCGGCGTGAGTTTTAAGCCACCGGGTTCGGGACGCGAACCGCGGTCGACTACGTGGGAGTCCAGCGACATAGCCATTACGCTAACTGTTGGTTCCCGGGAGTGTCCATAACTTTAACCACTATGCTGCCTGCTGGTCCCTACATTCTTATCTTAATCGGGGTTTAGGAGGTCTCTAAATTCTCGGTGACACATTCACCAGCAATTTTATAGGTGGTTTCTACAGCCAGCTAATCTATTTTTTTTTTTTTTTTTTTTTTTTTTTCTTTTTTTGGAGAGGTTTTTGCTATAGGGCGCGTGCGCTCGCCAGACAGACAGAGAGAGACAGAGAGATAGAAAGCAGGAAATCACCCCCCAGGGGGGATGGCCACGCCGCAATCCCTTCTCCTCCATTCTCCTCTCGGGATCCTGGGCACGCACGCACACGCGCCCGGCGTGAGTTTAAGCCGCCGGGTCCGGGACTCGAACCGCGGTCGACTACGTGGGAGTCCAGCGACATAGCCATTACGCTAACTGCTGGTCCCTAGCCAGCTAATCTATTAAGTATAAACTTTACCAGCTTCATTCTCAGAAGCTACATTATTATTATTATTATTATTATTATTATTTTTTGGAGAAGTTTTTGTTTTTGTTGTTGTTGTTGTTGCTGTTTTGGTTTTTTTGCTATAGGGTGTGTGCGCTTGCCAGAGAGACAGAAAGTGAGAAATCACCCCCGGGGGGATGACCACGCCACACTCACTTCTCCTTCATTCTCCTCTCAGGATCTTGGGCACACACATACACGCTCCTGGCGTGAGTTTAAGCCACTGGCTCCAGGACTCAAACTGTAGTCAACTACATGGGAGTTCAGCGACATACCCATTATGCCAACTGCTGGTTCCCAAAGCTACATTATTTTTAACTTGGTTGCTGCTAATGAGAAGTTATTTCCTCCAAAGAAACTTTTTTTAAGGTTTTGTAGTAGAGTGCATGCACTTGGTGGAGAGAGACAAAGAGAGGGTAAGTGAGAAGTTACCTCCCCCAAGGGGGATGGGCATGCCACAGTCTCTTCTCCAATCTTCTTTCAGGATTTTTGGCATACACAGCATGATTTTCAAGCCTCCAAGTCTAGGACTCGAACTGTCACTGGCCATGTGGCAGGTCAGCACCTTAGCCACTATGCCATCTTCTGGCTTTGCCCACTCTCCTCTCCCAATACCAAAGACACTTTTTTTTTTTAAGAAAGATTATTTATGCTGTAGGGCACGTGTATTCACCAGAGAGACAAAGTGAGCAATCACCCCCTGGGGGGATAATCATGCCGTGGCAATCCTTTCTCCTCCTGGGATTTTGGGCATGCACACACATGTGCCTAATGTTTGTGTTTAAACTGCTGTGCCTGGGACTCAAACCATGGTCGACTGTGGGAGTCTAGCAACATAACTATTACACCACTTGTTGGTCCTCAAAGAAACTTTTAGAATGCATGTGATTCAAGTAAGTGTCAGCACCATACTTCACCCTGGAAATGATTACTTGCAGAAAAAGAAAAGAAAAAAGATTCAGAAAGTTAATTATTATTATTATCTTTCTTCCTTCCTTTCTTCCTTCTAATTTGACCAGAGAGAGACAGAGTGTGTGTGTGCAGGGGAGTAAGAAAATAAGCCACCAGGTCCAGGTCTTGAACCGTGGTTGACCATGTGGGAGTCCAGTGCCCGTAACCACCATGCCACCTGCTGGCCTCTATTATTATTTTTAAGAGAGATTTTTGCTATAAGATGCGTACACTCACCAAAGAGACAGAAACAGAAAGTTAGAAATCATCCCCAGTGGGGATGGCCAAACCACAATCCCTTCTCCATTTTCTTCTTGGGATCTTGAGCACGCACATGCATCCAATGTGAGTTTTAATTCCACCAGGTCTGAGACTGGAACTGAGGTCAACTATGGTCGACTATGTGGGAGTCCAGTGGTGTAACCATTATGCCATCTGCTGGTCCCAGAATTGGGTCTTATATGTCAACCCTTAATAATAATTAACTATGGGGACCAGCAAATGGTGTGTTGGTTATGTTGCTGGACTCCCACGTAGTCAACTATAGTTCAAATCCCAGACCTGGTGGCTTAAAACTCATGCTGGGTGTATAGGCATGCACGCTCAAGATCCCAAGAAGGAGAATGGAGGAGAAGGTATTGTGGCGTGGTCAACCCCCCACGGGTGATTTCTCACTTTCTTTTTCTCTGTTTTTCTCCCTGTCTCTGGTGAGCCCATGTACCCTATAACAAAAATCTCTCTCAAAAAAAAAAAATTCTTTAGTGATTTGTTTAACACTTAAAATTCTGTGTAGTGGTAATTATACAACTCTGAATATACTAGGTATCATAGAATCGTACACTTAAAGTAGGTGAATTGTATGGTAAGTATAACTCAAACTTTTAAAAAGAGGGATTGGACTAACTTGTGGCCTGGTGATTAAGGTGACTGGATCCCACATGGCTGACTGGGTGATTGAGTCTCAAACAACAGCAGTTTGAAAAACACTTTGGACACATGTACATGCCAAAAATTCTGAAAGGATGGAGAAATGGAAGAGAAAAGATTGTGGCATGACCATGAGCCTCCATGGTCTCACTTCCTCTCTCTCTCTCTCTGGTAAGTGCATGCACCCTCTATAAAAATTAAATAAATAAAACCGGGGGGAAATCCCTTCAATATCTTCACAGACAGCCAGGTCATTGTCCAGTACCATACCTACGAGGTATTATCGGGAATGGGGAGCGTCCAAGAGTAATTTGTGCTGAAATAGGGCTTTCTTAATCTGGAAATTCTTTTTTTTAAAAAAAAAGAATTATTTATTTAATTTTATTTATTCATTTATTTTAATTTGACCAGAGAGAGAGAGCAAGCCACCTGGTCTGGGACTCAAACTGTGGTCAGCCATGTGGGAGTGTTCAGCACCTTTACCCTCACACCATCTGCTGGTCCCTGGAAATTCTCTTTTTTGAACTTTGATTGTACCAGACCGTCCTGTCTTCCCAGGGTTAACTTTGTTATTTTTACTACTAAAGAGACACAAAGCTTAGGAATACTTGGTTTCACTGCATCTATGTAGGACTTAACCTCCAGGAACAGTTCACTTGCAGGAGTCTCTATTTCCTTACTCCCTTCCTTTGTTTTAGTAATAAGTGTTTGCTGAAAAGGAAGGAAACAGCATATATCTTTTCATTTCATTTATATTTGACTCATCTTCCTTAATAAAGTACATTGAAGACAAATTCTTGCTATAATTTCCTTTATTACCTGTACATTCTCTGTTAAAATGCGTATTATATTGACTATTTACTGACTAGTCTTTGAAAAAGGTGGGACGTTAGATGAGCAGAAGGTCGTTTCTATGGAAACTTCTTCACAGTGCTGACAGTGCATAGACACAATGGGTACAAGGATTGTTTTTCAATTCACAGGATAATAAAGATGGCCACTTTTCAAGCCCAAATAAGTCATCAGATAATATGGTCTTGGAAGTCTTATTTTTGGACTGGCCTTCCACATTCTTCAATTCTTTTTGTTTTGTTTTTGGCTAATTTTCTTCATCTTTATTGTCCCATATTGATAACAATAGGCTATGACTTGCCAGAAAATAGTTGTTAAAATGATCTATTGCAAAGAGATATTTTTACCATGTCCTCCTCTTCCTATTACTACTATTACTCACTCTTCCCCTCTTTCTGCTTTAAAATCAAAACTCCATATTATATATTTCCAAATTGGAGTGACATTTTTATTATATATTTATTTTAATTTGCTATAGGATATGTGAGCTTGCCAGAGAGAAAAAGTGAGAAATCACACACCCTCCCCACCAGGGGGGATGGCCATGCCACTATTCCTTCTCTTCCATTCTCTTCTCAGGATTTTGGACATGCATGCACTCATGCTTTGCATGATTTTCAAGCTGCTGGGTCTGGGACTCAAACTGTGAAGTTGGCCATATGAGATCCAGCTTCCTTTTTTTTTTTTTTTTTTCTTTTTTCTTTCTTCTTTTTTTTTTGGGGGGGGGAGAGGTTTTTGCTATAGGGCGCGTACGCTTGCCAGACAGACAGAGACAGAGAGACAGAAAGCGAGAAATCACCCCCCAGGGGGGATGGCCACGCCACAGTCCCTTCTCCTCCATTCTCCTTTCGGGATCTTGGGCACGCACGCACACGCGCCCGGCATGAGTTTAAGCCACTGGGTCCGGGACTCGAACTGCGGTCGACTACGTGGGAGTCCAGCGACATAGCCATTATGCTAACTGCTGGTCTGAGATCCAGCTTCCTTAACCATCATGCCACTTGGCTGACCTGTACGTGGCTTTTTTTTTTTTTTTAAAGAGAGATTTTTGCTATAAAGTACATGTTCTTGCCAAAGACAGACAGAAAGTGAGAAATCACCCCCAAGGGAGATAGCCACACTGCAGTTCCTTTGTCTCCATTCTCCTCTCTGGATTTTGAGCACACATGCACATGTGCCCAGTGTGAGTTTTAAGCTGCTGGGTCCAGTACTTGAACCTCAGTCAACTATGGGTGTCCAGCAACAGAATCATTATACCATCTGCTCCCATAAGTGGTTTTTTAAGGTATATGAAGGATCTACAAAAAAATCGAGGGCCAGCAGGTTGCCTGGAGGTTAAGGTGCTGGATCCCAAATGGCTAACTCTGTCAGCTTGAAAATCACACCAGGCGAATGTGTGAGCATGCCCAAAATCCCAAGGGGAGAATGAAGGAGAATGGATTGTGATGTAGCCATGCTCCCCAGGGGAGGGTGATTTTTCATTTGTCTCTCTCTCTCTCTCTCTCTCTCTCTCTCTCTCTGTCTTTCTCTGGTGAGTATACATGCCCTATAGCAAAAATAAGTTTAAAAATCATGGCAAATGTGTGTTATAAGAAAAACATGCATGGGTTTCTATTTCTTTTGCACCATTATAAACTCATTTATTTTTGCAGTTTTAGTTTTGCTATAAGGGGCATGTGCTTGCCATAGAGAGAGAAAGTGAGAAATTACCCCTTGGGGGGACCGTCACACCACAATCCCTTCTCCAGTCTCTGATTTTGGGTGGGCACACATGCACATGCACCTGATGTGATTTTCAAGCTGTCAGGTCCAGGACTAACCACTCAGTAAGCCATGTGAGATCTAGTACCTTAACCACACCACCTGCTGGCCCTGTAAACTCATTTTAATTCCATTTTCCCACAGACTTTGTGAAGTCCCTTATATAAAATATGGCACATAAGCTTTATTTGCTACCCTTTTTTTTTTTTTGCAAGTTAGTTAGTGTCAGTCCTATATAAATGTTAGCTATTTTTATTAATAGTAATAGTTTATATGTTAATACCACTCCAAGTATGTTCGAAACTTAATTTCAATAAACTTTTCTTTCTTACTTGAAGCTTTAAGAGTGTGACTATTTTCCTTTTTATGATTTTAAAAGATATCTCAGATTAGGGGCTAAAATTCTTAGGAGTAGTTTCCTAAATTTACTCAGAGATGACTTCAAAACATGTAAGACCCAGATCATGGTATTAGCAAACTATATATAGACTGCTGGCCAAATCTAGCCCATGGCCTCTTTCTGTAATGCCTATTGAGTTAAGAACACTTTAAATGAATTTTTTAAGAATTACTTATTTAATTTTATTTATTCATTTATTTATTTTAATTTGACCAGAGCGAGACACAGAGAGAAAGAGGGAGGGAAAGTGAGAAAGCAAACCACCAGGTCCAGGACTCGAACCATGGTCAGCCATGTGGGAGTGTCCAGTGCCTTAACCACCATGCCACTTGCTGGTCCCTTAAATATATTTTTCAATGTTTAAATAAAATGAAGGGGTGCATTGGTAAAACTCAATGCTCTATGAGGCAATCTCACATGGCATGGTTGACAATTTAAGTCTGGAGACCTCTCTGGGAACTCAGCATACACATGCCTATGATCTGGGGCTGATGAAGGCCGAGGATAGATTGTGGTATTGGGATCCTGCTGTGAGTGCTGACTCTGTCTCTCTGTCTTGCTCATAGAAGAAATAAAACAAAAATTTTTTAGAATTATTTTTAATACAATTTTTTAAAAGAGATTTTTGCTTTAGGGCTCTCTGGAGAGACAGGGTGAGACAGAGAGCAAGAAAGAGAGAAATCAACCCCTGGGGGAGTAGCCATGCCACAATCCCATCTCTGTTCTCCTCTTGGGATCTTGGGCATGCATGCACATGCACCCAGTTTGAGTTTTAAGCCACCAGATGTGGGACTTGAACTGCAGTAGACTGTGGGAGTCCAGCAACAGAACCATTATGCCATCTGCTGGTCCCTAGAATTATCTAATTAAAAAAATTTATGGGAACCAGCAGTTAGCGTAATGGCTATGTCGCTGGACTCCCACGTAGTCGACCGCGGTTCGCGTCTCGGACCCGGTGGCTTACAACTCACGCCGGGCGCGTGTGCGTGCGTGCCCAAGATCCCGAGAGGAGAATGGAGGAGAAGGGATTGCGGCGTGACCATCCCCCCTGGGGGGTGATTTCTCGCTTTCTGTCTCTCTGTCTCTCTCTGTCTGTCTGGCGAGCGCACGCGCCCTATAGCGAAAAACCTCTCCAAAAAAAAAAAAAAAAATTTATTATCACTATTGTCTTTCTTTTTTTTAAAGAGAGATTTTTGCTGTAGGGCACATGTGCTTGCTGAAAAGACAGACAAAGTGAGAAATCACTCCTCAAGGGAGATGGCAACGCCAGAATCGCTTCTCACTATTCTCTTCTTGGGATTTTGGGCACACATGCACATGTGGATCTGGGAATTGAACCACAGCCAGTCATGTGGGAGACCAGTGATGTAAGCACTTCGCCATCTGCTGGCTCCAATTATTATTATTTTTCAATCTATAGGATACACACGTTTACCAGAGAGAGAGAGGGAAAGTGAGAAAGCAAGCCGCCAGGTTCAGGACTTGAACTGTGGTCAGTCATGTGGAAATCCAGTGTTGTAACCATCATGCATGCCACCCTCTGGGCCGATGAATAAACTTTCAAAAAATTGAAAGAATATTTTGTGACATGTGAAAAGTATATGAAAATCAAACTTTAGTGTTCCTAGATAAGTTTTTTTTTTAAGAATTATTTTATTTGACTTTATTATTTTTTAATTTGACCAGAGAAAGAGAGTGGAAAAGTGAGAAAGGAAGCCACCAGGTCCGGGACTCAAAATGCGGTCAGTCATGTGGGAGTCCAGCACCTTTAACCACCACGCCACCTGCCAGCCCCAATTCCTAGATAAGTTTTATTGGAATGCAGTTATATGCACTTCAACTATTGTCTATATGTGGTTTTGAGCAACAAAGGCAAAGTTGAGTAGTTACAACATAGGCTACCTGGCCCATATACCTAAAATGTTTTCTGTATGGTCCTGAAGAGAACAATTTGCAAACCCCCAACCGATAGGAAAATAACCTGCTTTTTTGTAATTTTTTTTTTTTTTTTTTTTTTTTTTTTTTTTTTTTTTTTTGCTATAGGGCACATGCACTTGCCAGAAAGACAGAAAGCAAAAAATCACCCCCACGGGCGATGGCCACACCTCAATCCCTTCTCCTTTATTCTCCTCTGGGATCTTGGGTGCGTACGCACATGCACCCACCATGAGTTTAAGCCATGAGTTTAAGTCCTGGGTCCAGGACTTGAACTATGGTAGACTACATGGGAGTCCAGCAACATAGCCATTACACCATCTGCTGGTCCTGCTTTTATGTAAATTTTTTTGTTTATCTTAATTCAAATATTCAGTTTTGTCATGTTCTCTCCCTCTTGCAGATATTTTTGTCATAGATAATGTTAGCTGTAACCAAAAATACTACATTTTTCAAGTGACATGTTGCTTACACCCATTGCATTAGCCACTAACACAGATCAGTGGCAAGATAATGAGAGCTGATGGAAATAAGCTCCCCTGCCTTCTACCCAAGACCTGTCCAAGAGATGTTGCTCTGCTCCAACTGGTTGCATTTTATTGTAGCCTAATTGATTCACAGCCACTCAATGATTGCAAGAATGCAGGTATCTGTAACCATTCTTGCATTCAAATGTTACATACAATAAGTCTATAGCAGTTTTTGTTCTAAGTAAATATCTTTAAAGAATTATTTATTGGGATCGGCAGTTAGCGTAATGGCTATGTTGCTGAACTCCCATGTAATCGACCACGTTTCAAGTCCTGGACCCAGTGGGTTAAACTCACGCAGAGCGCATGTGCGTACATGCCCAAGATCCTGAGAGGAGAATGGAGGAGAAGGGATTGCGGCGTGGCCATCACCCCTGGGGGGTGATTTCTTGCTTTCTGTCTCTAGCAAGCGCATGCGCCCTGTAGCAAAAACCTCTCCCCCCACCCCCATAAAAGAATTACTTATTTAATTTTGTTATGTTATTAATATCATATTTGTGTAATTAATATCACATTATTTTATGTTACTATGTTCGTAATAGAAAGAGACAGAGAGAGAGAGAATGAACGGGAAAATGAAAAAGCAAGCTACCAGGTCCAGGACTCAAACTGTAGTTGGCCATGTGGGAGTCCAGCGCCTTAACCACCATGCCATTTGCCAGCCATCTAAATAAATAATATCACTGTCCTACAGTGACCCACGTACATGGGGTCCTTCCTTGTTTGTCTCCCATCTGCCTCCATGTGGCCAGGACCCTTTCTGCCTGTAGAACTCAGACTCTGAAGGAGAAAAAAATTATTTGCCTTGGTTCTGAGTCTCTATTACCTGTCTCAGGAGCTACTTTGATGTAGAATGACTGAGAGTAAGGATGTTTGCCTTTGTAAGAATTCACTGCGTTTTCCGGAGGGTTATAAACTCTCCCTCTGTCTCTAAAAGAACAATTTCGTCAGATCATAACAGGCCAACATCAACCTATTTTCTTAAGTCTGCTTTCTTCACAATGAACACCACATGTAGAACATTATCAGTACATAGTCAAAGTTGAACTTTGCCAGCCAGACGTAGTCCAGTGCCATTTTTCCTTTTCCAGGTCCAGTTCCTCTAGTCAGTGGTGAAAAATAAGTCTGAATATCCTTTATGTGGTCTTCTGATCTCAGTTTCTGATACAGTGCAAGCAACCGTTAAACATTTCCACAGAAACCTATCTATAGCCATACAAAGATAAATATTTCTATTTGTATATACCTGATTCTTCATAGTAACTCTACAGTGGAAAAGAAAGTCTTCACCAAACTAATAATTTATATGCTTAAGTAAAGTATATTTTCTCTCAATCTAACATATCTGCATTCAGGAATATAAAATTCTTTATAATTTGCCACAAGATGAGTGAGTGTTTGCCATGTTTGATGGCACAGGGTAGCATACTGAACTGCAGTGCTGGAAGCCACATGGCAGCCCATGGATTTGGATCCTGAGTAGACCTAAAAACATGCTGGATGGCTGAGTGCACGGAGGTGCCCAAGGTCCTGATGAGTTGGAGAGCTGGGGAAGGGGATCTCCATAAGACCCTGATGGGGGTATCTCCCCGTCATAGTCCTGCCAGTCTCTTGCAGACACTTTCTCTTATACATCATAAACCTAAAGAGTATTTTTGTTTTTGTTTAGTTTTGCTATAGGGCACATGTTCTTGCCAGAGACAAAGAGAAGAAAGTGAGAAATCACCACCACCGCCCCCCATCTCCAGGGTATGGCCGGCCACGCCACAATTCCTTCTCCATTCTGGTTTTTGCAACACGTGCCTGGCATGATTTTTCAAGTGGCTGGGTCTGGAAATCAAACCACAGAGTCAGCTATACGAGATTCAGTCTCCTTAACCTCTGTGCCACCTGCTGGCCCTAAAAAGTGTGGTTTTTAAATTTGTGCAAATAGGGGCCAGCAGGTAGCATAGTGGTTAAGGCATTGGACTCCCATGTAACTGACTGTGGTTGGAGTCAGAGACCTGGTGGCTGGATACTCATGCTGGATGCATACGCGTGCGTGCCCAAAATCCTGAGAGAAGAATGGAGGAGAACGAATTGTGGTGTGGCCATCCCCCCGGGGGGGTGGGGTGATTTTGTACTTTCTGTCTCTCTGTTTCACATTCTCTTTAGTGAGTACACGTGCCCAATAGTGAAAATTTCTCGCAAAAAAAAAATTAAGCAAATAGCTCCTTTAAGCTGACTTTCTAACACAAAGTAGAGTTTGTTCCAAAGGATTATTCAGGTCTTTCACCTCCATACACACAACTGCTTATCACCTTAATGTAAGTTTTTCTAATCTCAACTAAATTAACTGATTTTTTAAAATTTTATTATTATTATTTTTTTTTTAGGTTTTTGCCATAGAGAGACAGAGAGGAAAAGTAAGAAATCATCCCTTAGGGGAAACGACCACACCACAGTCTCTTTTCTTCCATTCTCCCCTCGGAATTTTGGCACACATGCACATGCTCCTGACATGATTTTCAAACTGCCTGGTCCAGGACTTGAACTGTAATTGGCCATGTGGGAGTCCAGCTGCCTTAACCACTATACCACCTGCTGGCCCCTTAATTAATATTTTTTATTAAAAAAAATTTTTAGAGAGTTTTTTTGCTATAGGGTGCACATACTCTCCAGAAAGACAGAGAGAGACAGAAAGCAAGAAATCACCCCCCAGCGGGGATGGCCATGCCACAACCCCTTCTCCATTCTCCTCTCTGGATTTTGGGTACTCATGCACATGCGCCCAGCATGAGTTTTAAGCTGCCGAGTCTGGGATTTGAACTGCAGTCAACTATGTGGATATCCAGGGATGTAACCACTACACCATCTGCTGGCCCCAAATGATATATATATTTTTAAATCGCAGGCTTCTCTGCTATCTTAATAATGTTTTGTCATCTTACAATTTTAGGAGGTTTCTTATAAAGTCTTAATTATTTTGCAAGTGGACATGTGAATATTTAAGCTCTAATTACATTTCCCATCTGACAGAATACTTTTACAATTTTCTACTTGCCCTCAAGAACTTATTTTCTTGGGCCAGCCCATGGCATTGTGGTTAAGGCAGCTGGATCCCACCTGGTTGGTCCTGCATTTCAAGTTCCGGACCCGGTGACTTGAGACATGTGCCAGTTACATGTGCATGCATTCCCCAAATCCTGAAAGGAGGGAGACATGGAGATGGGATTGTGCCATGACCATTCCCTGTGGGAAGTACTTTCTCACTCTCACTCTCAAGATGAATGCTCTTCAGGCTCCAGAGCATGCTTCTCCACAGCTCACGTCCAGAGTCTGTGAAACAAAATGGACTGTGCTGCTGCCTGTGTTGGAGACAGAATACTCTGGATCTGAATGGCAGGGGGCTTAGATAAGAGCAAAGACAAATTAACACGTCAAATCCTTCTCCTCAGAAAAATGAAGGCAATAGATTCTTGCATAACGAAGTCTTGTTTCTCAGTAGCCCCACACATCTATCTTCTTCCTTTATGTTCTGTTTGTGGTTCACACTCAGTAGTGTGCTATTTGCCAAAGGTGCACATAGTGACTGAGAGTATTTTGCAATTTTTTTTTTTCAATTGCCAGAGGGCTTTGTGCACTTGCCAGAGAGAGAGAGAAAGAACCCCAACCCCAGTGCCCCCAGAGGAATGTAATCACATTGCAATCCTTTTTCCTCCATATCTCCATCTTGTCAGGATTTGGGACACATAGCACATGTACCCATCATGCTTCTCAGTTCACTTGGGCCAGGAGTCAAACTACGTTTGGTCATGTGGGCGCTGGCTGCCTAAGCATAGCACTTGCCTGCTGTACTATGGGGCTGGCCCTATTCTACAATATTGAGCAATTCATATTCTTGTATTTGTGTATATGTAGGTAACATGATGCGTGAATACAGATTCTTTACATGGCTCACCAGGTGGACACTGAAGGCTAGACTTATGCTATGGTCTGAATGTTTCTGTTCCTTCTCACCTCCATGTCAATATGAAACCTTATCCCCACTGTGATACCATCAAGAGGTTGGCCTTTAGGAGGTGATTAAGTCATGAGAGGGCCTACATGAATGGGATTAGTTAGATCCTTTATGAAAGAGACCCAAGGAAGCTTATTTGTCCCTTCCACCAAGTAAGGACACAGTTTAGAAGATGCCGTCTATAGGGACCAGCAGTTAGCGTAATGGCTATGTCACTGAACTCCCATGTAGCCGACTGCAGTTTGAGTCCCGGATCCGGTGGCTTAAACTCACGCCAGGCGCATGTGTGCCTGCCCAAGATCCAGAGAGGAGAATAGAGGAGAAGGGATTGCAGCGTGGCTATCCCCCCAGGGGGTGATTTCTCACTTTGTCTCTGCCTTTCTGGTGAGCACCTATAGCAAAAAACTCTCAAAAAAAAAAAAAAAAAAAAAAAAAAAAAAGATTCCGTCTATGAGGAAGAGAGCTCTCACCAGACACCAAATCTGCCAGCACCTTATCTTGAACTTCCCAGACTGTAGAAGTTAAGCAGTAAGTTTCTGTTGTTTGTAAGTTACCCAAGTCTAAAATGTTTTGTTATAGAAGTCCTAACAGACTAATGCAAATTGAGAATATTTATATTTTTATAATAGTAGTAAAATTTCATTAAAATATCCAAAATTTTAAATAAGATTTTCCATTTTATTTAAATTATTTTTATTTGGGGAACAGCAGTTGGCGTAATGGCTATGTCACTGGACTCCCATGTAGTTGACCATGGTTCGAGTTCCAGACCCGGCGGCTTAAACTCACGTCAGGCGCAAGTGTGTTCATACCCAAGATCCCGAGAAGAGAATGGAAGAGAAGGGACTGCGGCATAGCCATCCCCTCGGGGGATGATTTCTCGTTTTCTGTCTCTCTGTCTTTCTGGTGAGCGCATGTGCCATATAGCAAAAACCTTCCAAAAAATTATTTTTATTTAAAATGTAGATACTTATTCATTAATTATAACTTGAGTTTTGTTTTTTAATTTTTTTAATAATTATTTATTTTATTTATTCATTCATTTATTTTAATTTGACTAGAGAGAGAGAGAGGGAAAGTGAGAAAGCAAGCCACCAGGTCCAGTATTCGAACCACAGTAGGCCATGTGGGATTGTCCAGCACCTTAACCACCATGCCACCTGCTGGTCTCCTTGTTTTTTAATTTTAACAGATAATTTTTAATTTTTAAAAGAAACTTTAAAACAGGAAAATAATTTAAATTTTATTTAGAATTATTTTATTTCACTTTATTTATTTATTTATTTAAATTTGAACAGAGAGGGACAGAGTGGGAGTGAGAGAGGGAAAAAGTGAGAAAGGAAGCTGCCAGGTCCAGGACTTGAACCACAGTCAGCCATGTGGAAGTCCAGTGCCCTTAACCACCATGCCACCTGCCTGCCCAAATAATTTAAATTTTTAATACTTAATCTTAAATTTACTTAATTGAGACTTATTTCTATTTTTTAATTGAGTATTGACAGATTATAACCATATATTTATTGGGTACATACAAAGTGATATTATGATAAATACATACAATGTGACCTGATAGAATCAAGCTGATTAACATACTTCATCACCTCAAATAATTAGTATTTATTCCTCCTGTTTAACTGAAACATTGTACCCTTTGACCAACATCTCCCTATTCCCTCCACAGCCCAGCCTCTGGTAACCACCATTCTGGTTTCTCTTCTATGTGTTTGATATTTTTTAGATTCTACAAAAAGTGAGAATATATGGTATTTGTCTTTCTGTGCTTAACTTATTTCACTTAGCATAATGTCCGTTTTTTTTCTTTTTCTTTTTCTTTTTCTTTTTCGGAGAGGTTTTTGCTATAGGGTGCGTGCGGTCGCCAGACAGACAGAGAGAGACAGAGAGATAGAAAGCGAGAAATCACCCCCCAGGGGCGATGGCCATGCTGCAATCCTTTCTCCTCCATTCTCCTCTTGGGATCTTGGGCACGCACGCACATGCGCCCGGTGTGAGTTTAAGCCACCGGGTCTAGGACTTGAACCACGGTCGACTACGTGGGAGTCCAGCGACATAGCCATTATGCTAACTGCTGCCCCCCCCTTTTTTTTCTTTTTTCTTTTTTTTTAAATTTTTAAAATTTTATTTATTTATTTTTTTAGCATAATGTCCTCTAGGTTCATCCATGTTGTCACAAATGACAGAATTCCCTTCATTTTGACGGTCAAATCCTATTCTATCATGTATAAATACCATATTTGCTTTATCCATTCTACAATTGATGGATCTGAAAAAGAAATGAAAGTTTATGTGCACCCAAATACTTACACTCGAATATTTATAGCAGCATTGTTCATAATAACCAAAGTTAGAAAGAATCTATACATCCATCAACTGATGTTTACACCTATTGATAGACAAAGTGTGTATATTATGTGATAGAATTTTATTTGACAATAAAAGTAGTTATAGGTGCTACCATAACTATGGATGAACTCTGAAAACATTATGCTAAGTGAAAACAGCCAATTACAAAAGATTAAACTTGTATACTTCTATTTATATGAAATGTCCAGAATACATACATTCATAGAGACAAAGCTGATTAGTCTGGGACCAGCAGGTAGTATGGTGGTTAAAGCGCTAGACTCTCACATGGCTGACTGAAGTTTGAGTCCTGATCTGGCGACTTGCTTTCTCACTTTCTCACTCTGGTGAGCACATGTGCCCTGTAGCAGATTAAAAAATAATAATAATAACAATAAATTAAATTAAATAAGTAATTATTTTTAAAAAATAATAGAAAACATCACTTAGTGGTTGCCTAGAGTGTGGGTTGGGAGAAAAAAAATTAGTGTTGAGTGCCAGTGAGTTTGAAGGGGTTTTCTAGAGGGGGAATGAAATGAATGTAGATAGTGGTCAACATTGCATGACTTGTAAATATACTAAAAAACACTGAATTATGTCATGTAAATGGATAAATTGTATGGCATGGAATTATATGTCAATAAAGCTGCTATTTTTTAAAAAGATACAATATGATATGGAAAAGGCTGAACTAAAAGTTTTTTCCTACCTTTTCTTCCCAACCTTCTCTCCCCACATGACGGTGGTTGAAAAACTTCTGGATTTTTCACCTCTGGGAGGATTTTCTCTTCCACAGTCACAGCAATCAGAATTTTCTCTCGCCACACAAATTCCATATTCTTTACACCTCCTCATTCCCCTTTTGGTCCTTGTTGGTCACCCCCCAAAGTAACCTCCTGGCACAAGGACAACCTTAGCTGTCATTGAAGTGCTATGGAGACAGCCACATAAACTAGCTTCAAATAGCTTTAACCTATCACCTGGGCTCTGTAGGGGCTGTTCGTGAGGGCCTTTCTCCTAGGTGGTCTCATGGCAGCTTACGCTAGAGCCTTTGAGGACTCCTGCCTCACCAGCCCCTCTCTTCCTTTCTCTAGGCCAAGCCAGACCAATTTTCTCCTGACTCAGTCGATGACAAAAGCCTTTTTCTGTCTAGGCGTCAGTTCTGCCATTGCGTAAAAACTTAGTTCAGTGAAACAAAGACAAAACAAAACAGTAAATAATAGTTTCTTCGCAATTCCCCAAAATTGGGTAGAACACTACGTTCCTGGGTCTCCAATTTGCCAAAGTCTTCCCCAATTAATCCTGCCATTGGCTCCATGTTACTCTTTGGACTTCTCTTTGCTTAACTGTAAAGAGAGGGTTCAAGGATGACTGGAACCTAGATTCTCTGAAGTCCCTCCAGTTCCTACGTTTTACCCACACCTACTCTATTTTTTTAGAGAGAGAGAGGTTTTTGCTATAGGGTGTGTGCCCTTGCTGGAGAGACAGACAGAGAGAGAGAGACAGAAAGGGAGAAATCATTCCTCAGGGGAGATGGTTATGCTGCAATCCTTTCCCCTCCATTCTCTTCTCAGGATCTCAGGCACGCACGCACACGCACCCTACGTGAGTTTAAGCCACTGGGTCTGGGACTCAAACTGTGGACAACTACGAGGGAGTCCAGTGACATAACCATTCCAACATCTGCTGGTCCCACCCTGACCTACTCTTAATCTGTTTTAAGAGTTACTCAAAAATAACTGATGATACCTGCTGCCCATATGTTATATTTTATTTTTTAACACGAGGGCTGAAAGGGGCGGGAGCTTTGGGAGTCATGCTGAAGGCCAGCGCTCTGTGTATTCTCATCATTTAGCGCCGCTCTCCAGAGCACAAAGCCAGGTGACTGTGAGCATTTGGTATCATTATTAAGACCGCATTATGCTATGAACCGCCAGTGCTAGCATCGTGCTGAATACTTCACATGCACTATTTTATTTCCTCCTCGTTATAACCCAATTGTTGTTTTCCATTTTACAGGCAATAAACTAAAGCAAAATAAAGATTCTAGCTCAAAGTCATCCAGCTCATGGTATTCAGGGACGCCTAGTTCTTAGTGCAAAAGTTTGCATTTCTGAGGATTAATATCCATTCTGACTATGCCACTTCTACCCAGATGGGATTCTCATCCTTTTCTGGTTAAAAAGGAGTGCAGGGCTATGATCCCTGACACCCAGAGTGGCACCAAAACAGTCACCCAACAGCAGATCAGCAGACAATCTTAGTATCTCTTGGAGAGATTCTTAGAACATGGGAGTTTTCAGCTTTTCCAGAGCGATGAAATTTCAGTTTAGTTTACGTTTTGGAAATATTGCAACCAACCCTCTGTCCTCCTTCCCTTTAGAATTCTGTTCTTGTGGCCCTAAATGAACCCAGAGCCTCTTGTGTCCAGTGAAAGCCTGGATGGGAGAATTTTTTTTTTAAGGTTTTTGCTGTAGGGCATATGTGCTCACCAGAGAGAGGCAGAGAGAAACAGTGAAAGGAAAAGCGAGAAATCACCCCTCCCCAGGGAGGATAGCCACATCCAATCCCTTCTCCTTGTGTTCTCCTTGGACAAGAGAATCTTTAAAATCTTTCAGCCATCTGAAGCAGGGCATCAAGTCAAGTTGTTGCTGTAAAAACACAAATACTGGCCCAGCAGTGATGTGATGCTTACGGTGGCTGGATCCCTTACAACCTGACTGCGTAATTAAAGTCCCAGACCAAGCAGCTTAAAAAACACACCATGTTGGGACCAGCAGTTAGCATAATGGCTATGTTGCTGGACTCCCACGTAGTCGATCGTGGTTCGCGTCCCGGACCTGGTGGCTTAAACTCACGCCGGGCGCGTGTGGTGTGTGCCCAGGATCCCGAGAGGAGAATGGAGAAGAAGGGATTGCGGCGTGGCCATCCCCCCTGGGGGGTGATTTCCTGCTTTCTGTCTCTCTGTCTCTCTCTGTCTGGCGAGCGCACGCGCCCTATAGCAAAAACCTCTCCAAAAAAAAAAAAAAAAAAACACCATGCATGTGTGTGTGTGTAAAATCCCCAAAGGAGAAATGGAGAAGGGACTGCAGTGTGACCATCCCCCATTTTCCCTTTCTCTTTCTGCCTCTCTTCAGCAAGCCCATGTGCCCTTGAGCAAATTAAAATAAGACAAAATACACACAAATTCTGAGACCCAGAAGATACTCTGAAAAAAAAAAAAATACAAAGTTCCCTTTGTTGGTTTATAATACCAAAGCAAGCTCATCTTTGGTGAGGACCAAAGGAGAGGAAAGGTGCTTAAAGGGTGACAGAAGCAATGGAGTGGTGTGTCACAGGATTTGGGCTTGCTTGGGCCAAGGAATTCACTTCACTTGAAAGGTCTAGAGATCAGTTTACCTGAGCGACAACAGTTTGCTTAAAAGCTGGGTCGCTGAAAGAATAATAGAATTTCTGAGCTGGGGGAACAAACCAAAAATCGAAAAATAACCTTTAAAATCACCCAGACCAGTACATTTACAATCAATGAAAGATATCCTAGAGATGGAAGCTGCCCCCTGAAGGCCACGTTTTTGAAAAGTGGCAGAGGCAGAAGTGTGCCGGGTCCACTGGTGGCTCCTCTGCCCCAGGGCCCAGGGTGGGGGACTCTGTGCACAGGGGCAAGTTGGTGAACAGGAGAAGGAAAGTGCAAAGTGTCCTCAGGGCCAGTAACAAGAGCAGCATCACTTCAGATAAAGGAGAGGCATATGGAATGAAAGCACCAGAAAAAGTCAAAAAAGTAAATGATTTGAACTTTCGTGGCTTAGGCTGGAGCTTTAGGTAATGGGGAATCGGGGAAGATTCATACTTGAGATAGGAATGAGGTTAAAATAGAATCTCAAGGCCAGCCACCACGGCACAGTGGTAATGGCAATGCTCCTTGATACTGAAATACAAGGGGGGTTGGTGTCCTGAGGTCCCCCATGTATAAGGGGCACACACACGCAAATCTGTGATCCCGGCTGGCTGAGGCTGGGGGCGGATCATGGTGTGAAGACCCTGTTAGGAGTGCTTCTCTCTCTCTCTGTCATGGAAGAAATCAATAAATAAACCAAAAAAAAAAAAAAAAAAAAAGATCCAGGAACTCAAGGATATTAATCTGGTGATGCTGTGCCGGCTGCATGTGAAGAGGGATTTTTTTTTTTTTTGAGGCAGGGAGGCTGGTGGAGACACTATGGCCTTGGGAAGGAGTGTGCCAGAAATCCCAGGTCCTGTGCTTGGCTTTTTAAATATTTCCTAATGCATATATGAATGTGTGTGTGTGTGTGTGTACATGCATGTGTGTCAGAGAGAAGAGGCGGTGAGGGGTACGCTCAGCTTGCATTTATACTTGCTGACATGTCGGACAAACAGGCTGGGCTGCCTTCCGGAACCTGACCTCTAATCTTGAGTGATCTCCACATGTTCTGTTTCCATCTTCCTTTGCCCACCTGTATGCCTCAGCTGACAGGAGTCCCCTTATCTCAGGCAGTGGTGTATACAAAGAAGCCCACTGATGGTACATTGTGAACAAAGAAGCAACCCAACCACACAACACCCCCTCCCACCCAGCCCAGGGTGGAATTCCTCCCGTCTGCACACATGGAGCAGAGCCAGTGTGTAATGGCTGTTCTTGCACCAGGGCGCGACTGCCTAATTCTCCATCTCTTTTGTTCAGGGCAATCTGCTAGGGTCAGGTCTCAAGTCACCCTCAGAATAGGCTGAGGGGTTCCACAGGCTACAGATTATGAGGCCTGACCACGGGTAAGGATTCTGCCAGGCCTGTAGAAGCAGGCCTGCTCCTGAGTAGATGCCTCCCTCGAGTTGGTGACAACAAATGGAGGTCTATCTTTCATTGGCTGGCGTCTCCTGGTGGCCCACCACTGTCCAAGGAGTAGGACCTATTTATGAATAGCATAGCTGTTTTATGTCTCCTTAGTAAAGCAATTTAATCGATTGGTACATTCTTTGAATGGCTGTTACATTAAGCAAGCACAGTTTGTAGGATGTAATTATAAAGAAAATTGAGTTTTCTCACTAACCCTTTAACTTCAGTGAAGCTGGCCATTCTCCTGCACCTTAATAAAAAATCGGCAGACCCCATAACCTTCTAGGTCTTTCTTAGTCACCTTAACTGTAAATACAGTCTCAACTTGGTGGCTAAAATGTTTAGGTACTTATCACAACTCCAAATATGACAAAAGTGAAGCTTCTCCCCTCTCCCTTGGCTCAGGAAGGACATTCTGGCCTCCTTGCCATGTTTTAAACTGTGATTTCTGACCCTGGCAGTGCTGCAGTGGGAAGGAACAGGAAAGTTTCCACTTACTTTGTCCTGGCATGGGGACCTGGCATTGATAGTCCCTGGACTTGGCAGGTGTTAAATGCTAACATGTTGGTGGGTGCTTTAGTCCTCCTACTGCTGACGACCTCCCAGTTCAGGTGACACACGTTCCTCAGGCTCCTCACCGACTCGTTTCTCAACCCTAGGAATCTGGCCATATGTCTAGCATCTCTTGGCTGAGATCTTTGTCGCTCTGGGATGCCCTCTGACCACCCCAGGCCAATCCTCTCTCTCATGGCTTGCACCTTTGCCCCACTGTACTCTGTGAGTACACTTGTTTCCCAGGAGTAACCCCTACTCTGCTGTACCTGTTATCATTTTGGTTTCTTTTTCTTCTTCTTTTTGGAGAGGTTTTTGCTATAGGGCGCGTGTGCTCACCAGAAAGACAGAGAGAGACAGAGAGACAGAAAGCGAGAAATCACCCCCCAGGGGGATGGCCATGCTGCAATCCCTTCTCCTCCATTCTCCTCTCAGGATCTTGGGCATGCACGCACACGTGCCTGGTGTGCGTTTAAGCCACCGGGTCCAGGACTCGAACCACAGTCAACTACATGGGAGTCCAGCGACATAGCCATTACGCTGCCAGTTCCCCCATTTTGGTTTCTTGACACTTCTAATTGAGATGGGGTGGGATCTGGAGGGAGATATCAGTACCTCCAAAAAAGTTCTCATTTCAAATCTCCTCCTCAGCTCTTATATCGCCTAAATATTCTTGTCTGCTTTTTTTTTGTCAATCCTGATCTAGAATTTTGTTTTGAAATTTGATATCTATTTGTAATTCAACTAAAATGTCTATTTTAACATCTGACTACATTTGATTTATGACATATCTTCAACTAAATTGTTCCTCTTATCTGAATCCTGAGCATTAATGTGACATTTACTTTCTATATTTCAAGCATAAGATACTGCCAACCATTTGAATGTATTGCCCAGGTCAGGGTCAGGCCTCCCTGGATCCAAGTCTGAGTTCTAGTGGGTGAGAGGTGGTGACTAATTAAAAAGAGAGAGAGAGAGAGACATTGTTTCCACCGCACTCTGTAAAGCCTTGGGCATCCCTGCTGGAGGGTAGAGAGCTGTTCCTGCTTTACAGCATCCCCAGGGGCTGGTGTGAGATGCAGCAGTAGCAAGGGCAGACTCTTCAAGAGCAAATTGAGACATCGTCAGGGCTCGCTGCAGGAGGAGGCGAGAGCCGAAGGAATTCAGAAAGTTGGATCATGCAGGACCTTAAACAGTTTATCAACCCCTCTGAGCCTTGATTTCTGTAGAATGAAAATAATGGTCCCTATGTCGCTCGCAAACGAGATCCTGTGAAGTGCTTCCTAAACTGAGAAGCCAGTCACGTGTAGAAACAGGCACTTACAGTTAGATCCCACTTAGTCTCCCATCTTGGACTGCGATGACCTTGACGTCAGGGACCACGTCAGGTTGTTTGTCTTCTATCCCAGCGTGAGCACACTGGATGGACAGGGTGTGGCTGGTATGTATCTGTAGGGAGTGCTTGGTGTGGATCTGCTCTGCAGATCTGCATGTTATCTCACATGTGCCCTCCTGCTGGCCAGATCTAGACAAAGTACGTGGGAGACCAATACTACGCTGGCCTCATCATATCCCTGAAAACCCCAGAACCCCAGCCAATGTCCTTTGATACCTTGTGGTTGCTTAGTTTTATTTTCTGTGGGTTTTTTTCTTCTTCTTCTTTTCTTTTTTTTTTTTTTTTTTTTTTTAGAGGTTTTTGTTATAGGGCACGTACGCTCACCAGAAAGGCAGAGAGAGACAGAGAGACAGAAAGCGAGAAATCACCCCCCAGGGGGGATGGCCACGCCGCAATCCCTTCTCCTCCATTCTCCTCTCGGGATCTTGGGCACGCACGCACATGCGCCCGGCGTGAGTTTAAGCCGCCGGGTCCGGGATGCGAACCACGGTCGACTACATGGGAGTCCAGCGACATAGCCATTACTCTAACTGCTGGTCTCCTGTGGGGGTTTTGTTGAACCATTGAACCCAATTTCTACTTTTCCTGTGATTCAAATTTCTATTCCTGAAAGAGTTTTCTTGCTTTTCCCTTTATTCCAGTCATGTCATTTTCACCTTCACTGGCCTTGGACTTTCAGGATGCCTTCTGCAATGCGTTTGGTTGCTCAGACGGGGGGTGGGGGACGCGTAGGCCAGGAAACCCCAGCCACCTCCAGCTAATGCACAGCAGCCTTTAGCTTTGTGATTACTACAATTGTTGCCTAGTGGAACCGTGAGCCATTAACTGGGTTCTCAACCCCCTATTAGTATTACCCTGTAATTTAATCACAATTAGACTCCCAGAAACATAGACATAGGAAACAAGTGGGAAAGGAGGCAGATGGCAGAAAGCAGCAGCAGTCGGGGTTTTAATTAAAGGCACTGTTTTCAGGCGGTGCAGGGCCAAGGAAGAGGGAGATCAGAGCTTGGAACAATGTAACTGGGCAAATGACGAAAGGGACTTCGAGTTCTATTTTCTGGCATTGGGGTTAGAGTCTCCTGGACCCTCTCATGAGCCAGGCTGGGCTTATTCAGTAATAGTAGGGACTGAAAGAGGTCTTGAGGAGTGACTTCATCTCCTCTTCACTTCCTGTCCTTGGAAGTGGAGAGGAAGGTCTCAGGGAGGGTTCTTGGAGTACATTCTTCTTTGTCTTATCTGGTTTCCTCCACTGGGTCCCAAAGCAAGCTTGAGTTTCGGTTGGAATCATTGTCCTGTCTGTGTTCCCACTCTGACCACACATGGGGGCTCAGAGAAAGCTCAGGCCTGGAGGTGAGCATTCTCAGTGGCCGTGTGTCTTACCAGCAAGCATAGATGAGAGCTGTATGTAAAACCTGGGTCCTGGTGTACAATAGAAGGGAGGACCCCGGCTTTTAAGCTGCCAAATGACAAGGGAACCATTACATCACCCTCCTACATGGAGCTGATCCATGAAGAACAGAGCCAACTGTGAACGTTCAGCCTGGCCCAGTCCCTTTTCCTTCTTTAGTAACAGCCGTCTTTGGCCATAGCCAAGTTGTTAATGGCAGAGCTGGCTAGGACACTATTGAGACGTGGTAGAGATGGGACCAGCAGATAGCGTAATGGTTATGTTGCTGGACTCCCACGTAGTTGACTGTGGTTCAAATCCTGGACCTGGTAGCTTAAAACCCATGCTGGGCACATATGCATGTGTGCCCAAGATCCCAAGAGGAGAATGGAGGAGAAGGGATTGTGGCGTGGCCATCCCCTCAGGAGGTGACTTCTCACTTGCTGTCTCTCTGGTGAGTGCACACACCCTATAGCAAAAATCTTTTAGGGAACCAGCAGTTAGCGTAATGGCTATGTCGCTGGACTCCCACGTAGTCGACCGCGGTTCGCGTCTCGGACCCGGTGGCTTACAACTCACGCCGGGCGCGTGTGCGTGCGTGCCCAAGATCCTGAGAGGAGAATGGAGGAGAAGGGATTGCGGCGTGACCATCCCCCCTGGGGGGTGATTTCTCGCTTTCTGTCTCTCTGTCTCTCTCTGTCTGTCTGGCGAGCGCACGCGCCCTATAGCGAAAAACTTCTCAAAAAAAAAAAAAAAAAAATCTTTTATAAAAAGGAAAGAAAGAAAAGAGATGTGGTAGAGAGTAGGGAGTGGTGGTGCAGAGTGGGGGGGGGGGGGGCAAAAACCTGGGCAGTAGCTGTAAACAAAATTAAGAAAATCTTTGGAGGTCTTCCATTTCTCTTTACTCTCTCCACATCTCCTCTTACCGATCAGTCCTCCCACAAAGAGCCAATAACTAGACACCCTCGAAGTTATTATGAGAAGGCACTGGTATTCCGTAAGGTTCTAGAAACCCAAGATTCCTTTGCCCAAGTCATAAGGCAAGACTGGATGCATGGGACAGAGGACTTTTTCCTTCTGCCTCTCTTGGCATCGTTCTCCACTTCTCATGGTAACCATGCAATCCCAAATTGGGGACCTCCCAGGACAGTGCCAGCTTTAAATACTTTATTCTATTGTCCTCATAAGTACTTTTGAGGTCACATGCCCTGATTTTGCTATGGAAAAAAACCGTAAGTACAATCCTAGCTCAGAGCACTTCCTGTCCAGCTGAGCCTACATAAATCTTGCCGTTCCTTGGCACCTAGGCACAATGGCATTTGGAAGGTTTGCTGAAATCCCAGCTAAGGAAATGATAGCTTGCAGGTTGGTATAGGAGCAAAATATGGGTATCTCTCTGTTTTTGGGGAGAAGAGCTTGATTTTCTTTTTTCCAAGAAATATTTGCTTTAGGGTGCATGTACTTGTCAGTGAGATAGAGACAGAAAGCAAGAAATCACCCTTGAGGGGGGATGGTCATGCCACAATCCCTTCTCCTCCATTCTTCTCTTGGCATTTTGGACGCACATACACGTACCCAGCGAATCTTGAGCTGCCAGGTCCAGGACTTGAACTGCGGTTGAGTACATGGGAGTCCAGCAACACAACCATTATGCCATCTGCTGGTCCCAAGAGCTTGATTCTTGATTCTAATGCCTCCAAAACCTTAGGCAAAAACCCACCCTCATCATGGACAGATACTCTTACTTGATTTTACCACCAAAGTGGCTTTGAGACTTCAGACAAAAGCTTCCAGCTTTTTAGATTTTTCTCTCCCCTTAACTTCCTGGCCAAAAAAAAAAAAAAAAAAAAAAAAATCCTTTAATAGGGAACAGAGCATTGTAATACATAATGAGAGATGAGAGCTAACTGGCCTCTTCCTACTGGGGCACTGTTCTTCACATGGGAGGGCTCAACTCATTGTAGGGTCAGAAATCTTCAAAACTATTACATATATAATGTTAATAGGAAAAATAGATACATAATATATATTCTTTAAAAACTATTATGTATTTTAGTTTGTGTATAAACATATATGATATAAATAGAATATATGTGTGTATATACATATATATATATGTATATATATATATGTATGCCTATATATGGAAAGAGAGAGAAAGGAAGAATAGGATAGAAGAGAGAAAGGAAGAAAATGGATCATTTCAGAATTCCTCACACTCGATTGGGTGTCATTTCATGAGACATAGATTTCTGTTTCATCTACTTACATACATGTATGTCCTTGGCCAATATGCAGAGTGTATTTTGTCCTGTAAGTCACAGTTTAAAAAGATTGAAGATGGTGAATCACTGGAGAGTAAAAACTACGGACAACTTAATTTTTAAAAAATAATTATTTATTTAAGTTTACTTACTATTTTTAATTGGCTGTAGAGTACGCGCACTCACCAGGGAGAATAAGAGAGAGAGAAAGTGAGAAAGCAAGCTGTTAGGTCTGGGACTTAAACCATAGTCAGCCATGTGGGAGTCCGGTTGCCTCAACCACCATACCACCTGCTGGCCCAATACATTATTTAAAAAACAAAAACAAAAAAACCAGCAGGACTATTAACAAGTATGCAGGGGGCCAGTAGGTGGTGTGGTGGTTAAGGTACTGGACTCCCATATGACTGACCATGGTTTGAGTCCTAGACCTAATGGCTTGTTTCTTGCTTTCTCTCTCTTTTGGGACTAGTAGATGGTGTAGCGATTATGTAACTGGACTCCCACATAGTTCATTGCGGTTTGAGTCCCAGACCCCATGGCTTGAAAAATCACACTAGGTGACTGTGTGTGCATGCTCATGATCCCAGGAGGAGAATGGAAAAGGGATTGCAGAGTAGCCATCCCCCCAAGGGGGTGATTTCTCATTTTCCTTTTCATTGTGTCTGTCTGTCTCTCTCTTGCCCTAAAGCACCCTCTTAAAAAACAACAACAACAACGACAAAAACAAGTACACACACTATCATGTGAAGTTCAGTGTTGAAGAAGATGAATATGGATATATCCTTGATTTGATTATTGCACACTGCATGCGCGCCTTAAAAATCATATTGTTGCCCCTCTAAAATAAATAAAATAAAATAATTTGTTATAACTGGTAAATAAATGGAAAGAATCAAACATTAAAAAAAAAGGTTAAGACCACTTTCTTAGGCGGGGTCACACGGTCACACACGTTCAGACTGAAACCGCTAAGGCCGTTGTCTGCTGAGAGCTGGTTCCACCAGAACGAGAAATGAGTCAGGGCTCTGAGCACCTGTGGGGGAGGAGCCTGCGACAAACAGTGCAGAGAGAGGAGTTCACAACCTGGTCTGGGGCCGCGAGCAGAAGCCTTCTTCCCATCACCTCCTCAGCAGCAGCCGCAATGCTCCGAGTGTCAAGAGCACACCAAGCACTCTACCCAGTGCCTTAAATGAGCCATCGCTTTCAAGGCTCCCCATACCCCAGAAGGAAGATGAGCACTATTATTACCATCCCCATTTGACAGATGAGGACACTAGGCTTATTAGCCTGAGGCCACATTGCTGGTTTGTTGCATGTAGAATTTGGTCTCAAGCCCAGGTGTGCCTGAGTTCTCAGGCCATGCAAGCAGGGCTATAAACAGTTTCGATTTGGCCTGTGAATGGAGTTCAGTGTCAGGCCCAGTGTCGGTGATCAAGGTTTGCCCAGCTTGTGGACGCAGGGAAAGCAGGGCTAAGATGTAAGTGAGCCCCCTTTCGTGGCCCAGGAAACGGGCTGGCGGCTGCGCGGGTGGCAGCCCATCCCCAGCTTCGCTCCTGCTCGCTGCCTTCTCTGCCATCGCAGAATAGGCTGCTAATTATAACCAAACACAATGAGCAATCAGCCGCTGGCGGTTGAGCTCTCGTTAGAGGTCTGGCAAGCTTTTCACTAGAACTTCCCCGCAGCCCGAAGGCGGTGGCAGGAGCTCTGTGGGCTTCAGCTCCCTCCTCCCTTTCCTGTTCCCTCTCTTCCAAGACTGGTTCACCCGATTCAGTCAGGACGCCGCTTAGCTCCTACTGTGCGCAGTCTCTGTGTTCAGTACCACAGGGGGAACCGAAGCCAGGACTTGGTTCTTGCCTTCAATGAGTTCACCATCTTCCCAACAGTCTCTTGATTAGAATTTAAAAAGGCTTAAACAGCTTTATGTCCCTGGCCACTTCCCTCTGAGGCCCTTCTAGGGCATTGCAAAAATTTGTTTTCTGTCATTCAATAACATGGGGCACAAAAGTGCTTATTCTGTGTAAATACTCTCTGGTGGTTTGTTCTTTCTACAGGATGTTCCAGGGAGAGGAGCCCTTTCAAAATCTTGGGGAAAGTAAACTGGGTCAATAAAAGATGCATGAAATCTTGATAGGCCTTGGAACCCAGGGAAGGAGTTTCTCAAATACCTATTTTGAGGGCTCATGGAAAGGTGTGAGGGATAGCTTCACATGAGCCATTGTCTTAGTCCACTATGGCATCATTTACTGAAATATCTGAAATTGGGTGACAGATAAAGAAACAGAGATTTATTTGACTCACGATCCTGGTGGCTAGAAAATACAAAGGCATAGGGCTGACACCATTCTGGTGGACAGAAGCAGAGGGACTGGCAGGCACTACAGAGAGAGCTGAAAGAAACTTTCTCTTATGTTACAGCTGCTCTCACTAACACTAACCCCTTCTCATGAGAGCTAGATCTCATGCAGTTCTCCCAAGGGACAGCATTAATTCACCCATGAGACTGGCACTTCCATAATCTATTCATCACCCACTAAGACCAAATTCTGAAACATGAACTCTTGGGGGACAAACCATTCTGCAAACCATATCAGTTGTTTACCCGTGGGTCTGGGAAAATGTACACAGTTACACAGTTAACCACTGCTGGGCTGACTTATGAATAGGCTGATCCTTGGTCAAACTTCAAAGTACATCAGGTTTATCTCTGGCCTCTTCCCTCTCTCACCCTTTCTGGCATCTAAATTCCTTCAGGTGTACCCAGGGGACCATGCTTCTTGTTCCCTGGTAGGGCCTCCCTCTCTGCAGTCAATCAATCACATTAAGGGTTTTGTTATTTATGATACAGAAAGTATGTGTGCTCATGTGCATGTGTGAGCAAGAAGGAGAAAAGGATGAGAAGGGAGAGAGAGAAGCACCTTTGACAGAGTCTCATCATGCATGATCCTCTTTCCTCAGCCTCCAGCTCTTCAGGATTCTGCGTACCCACATATGTGCCTAGTATGTTTTCAAGCCTACCCCAGGAAACTGAACCCATGGTCAGCCATATGGACTCCCACTTCTCAGGGCACTTGAGCCACCTCTGTACCACAGCAGCTAGGCCCATATTGAGGTTTTAGTCAAAAATCTGTCAAGGGACCAGCAGTTAGTGTAATGGCTATGTTGCTGGACTCCCACGTAGTCGACTGCGGTTCGTGTCCCGGACCCGGTGGCTTAAAACTCACGCTGGGCACGTGTGCATGTGTGCCCAAGATCCCGAGAGGAGAACGGAGGAGAAGAGATTGCGGCATGGCCATCCCTGGGGGGTAATTTCTCGCTTTCTGTCTCTCTGTCTCTCTCTGTCTGGCGAGTGCACGTGCCCTATAGCGAAAAACCTCTCCAAAAAAAAAAAAAATCTGTCAAGATGTTATTCCTCCAGGGAACCATTATGAATATTAAAAATACTTGGGTTTTATTCTCTGAGGAATCCTTGATACTTCCCTAATGAGAATGCCTACCCAGAGCAGTAGAGCATGATACCTATTTGCAGGATGAAAAAATGAAGAACTGAAAGCAATGAAAGAGGACAGCTGGTCATCATATAATGAAAAACATAAATAAATAAATAAATAAATAAATAAATAAATAAATAAAGGACAAAAGAAAGAAAATCTAAGGCCCAGAGGTAAGGCGACCAATTGTCCCAGTTTGTCCAAGCCCGAGGATATTTCCAGGATGTGGGACTTGCAGGGGTTTTATTTCTAATTTATTTTTTGATTTTTTTCTTCCATGAACAAGACAGAAAGAGAGAGAAATCAGGAGAGGGAAAAAGAGAGTCATCCCCACAGAATCCTCATGCTACAACAATCCACCCTAACTTCAGCCAGAGTGCACTCAGCACATTCAGGGAGGTCTCTGGATGGGAACCAGGAACCTTCTTACGTGGGTCAACCTTGCAGAACCTCACAATACTGCCGTGTCACCATCCTGCTCCGCAACTTCCAGTTTAAAACTGGACAAGTTGGTCTCCTTATGAGGAGTTGTGATGAATAAACTGATGTGGGCTGAAGAGACAGAAAAGAGGAGGATTTTGTTCAGTGGAAAGTTGGGAAGCACCAGGCAGATGAGAGAGCAAAGACCTGTGGGAAGGCAGCTGTTGAGAAGAAAAAGTAGATATGGCAATAAATACGTGGGAAAAAAGGTTCATACTCACTGGTACATCAAATAAAAACTGGAGCGGGCCAGCAGGTAGTGTGGTGGTTAAAGTGCCGGACTTCCACATGGCCAAGTGCGGTTCAAGTTTTTATTGTTTTATTTTTTTTAAGAGATTTTTGCCATAAGGCACATGTGCTTGTTGGAGAGACAGAGAGACAGAAAGCAAGAAGTCACCCCCCAGAGAGGATGGCCACACTGTAATCCCTTCTTCTCCATTCTCCTCTTGGGATTTTGGGCATGCGCACACGCACACACACGCGCGCGCACGTACACACACACACACACACACACACACACACACACACATACAACCCAGCTTGATTTTAAGCCGCTGGGTCTGTGACTTGAACCACAGTTGACTATGTGGGAGTCCAGGCACATAACTATTATGCCATCTGCTAGTTCCACAGTTCAAGTTCTGAACCTGATGGCTTGCTTTCTCATTTTCCCTCTCTGTCTTTGTGGTGAGCACACATGTCCTATGGCATACTTTTTAAAAAAATCATGATAGTAGTAACTAAAATTAAATAAATAATTATTTTTAAAAATTACAAACCAGAGCAATTTTCACCTATTTGTTAGTTTTTTTCTGTTTTGTGTTTAGGTTTTTTGCTATAGGGCACATGCACTCACTGGAGGCAGAGAGAGACAATGAGAAGGAAAGAGAAATCATCCCCCCGGGGGATGGCCACACCACAATTCATTCTCCTCCTGGGATTTTGGGAGCATGCTTGTGTGCACGGGTGCGCGCATGCACACACACACACACACACACACACACACTTGCTCAGCATGATTTTTCAAGCCACCAGGTCCTGGACTTGAACTGTGGTTGACTATGTGGGAGTCCAACGTCTTAACCACCACCCCATCTGCTGGTCCTTTTTATCAAAGATTTAAAAGTGTATATACACCCTGGGAAATGAGACCTTCAATCATTGCTGGAAGAAATCTAAACTGATTTAAGCCCTCTGGAGGAAAGTTTGGTTCTAGGTGTAAGAAATCCTTAGGATATCCACGCCCTGTGACCAAATAATTCCATTTCTTAGATTTTGGACTTAAGATAATCAGAGATGTGATCAAAATTTTGGGTATAGGCCCAGCCTGGTGGCACGATCAGTAGCAAACAGAACTGCAGTGCTGGAAGCCACGTGGCTGACCGAGGGCTCAGATCTTTGAGCTGGCTTCAAAATATGCCAGAAGTATGCATGCTTGTGCCCGGGGCCCTACTGAGCTGAAAGGCCAGGGAAAGGGGCTCTCAGCGTGATGAGGCCCTGTTGAGAGTGCGTCTTTCTCTCTCTGGCACATGACTGTGGTTCCAGTTCTGGACCTGGCAGTACAGAACCTCACGTCTCATGAGCTCTCTATCATGAATAAAATAAATAAGCTTAAAAAAAAAGTTTGGGGTATACAAAGTGCTCATTTGTTCATGAGAGCTCCCTAATAAAGTCAAATTGGAGGCAACTTAAAATTTGCTCTTAGGAGGCCATGAAAATAAAACAGACAATTTTCTGTTGATTTTTAAGTAAAGCAATTTCAACTCTCCTTTTGTTCTGCTTTCAACTTCCAGTTTGTGCCTTATGGCCTGTATTTTAGACTAAAATAATTCTCTCCCAAAAAGGAATTGTGCCGATGGCTCTTAAAATATTTTTCTCATTCAGCTTGTCCTACTCACATGGCATGTAAGCTATTCTGCCTCTTGGTGTAGCTCCTCTGGGGTCAAAACATTTTTGGTTGTAATTAACAAACCAACTCAGGCTATCTTAGGAAGAAAAAAAGAATGGTAGCAAATTTTGTGGGTTTGAAGGAACCAATTTAAGCCTTAGTTTTTATCTAAGATACCTCTGCCCTGGCTGCTCTGTCAATAAGCTGGCTTCTTTCTTATTTATCCTGATTCTGAGTATGAGTGTCTCTGGCCCTTACTGTGTGCCCACAGGCAGGTTGCTTAACCTCTCTGTACCTCTGCAGCTTCATCTGTGACAGGGGGATATTAATAGCTTACATCATATAGCACTTAATATGTTGCAAGCTGTGGTGTAATAAAAAATATATTTGGTTTTTGTCTCCAGCAGGCAGAGTTGCTGGAACCCATGAAATTTCAGAGTAATAGGAGTGTCCTCTGTTATTCATAAGGAGTCCCTTTAGCCACTCTTGAGTTTATGCTAATGAGGTGATTGAGGGTAAGGCCCCTAGAGAGCTTTGGTTTGTGGTGTCAAAATTGCATTGTTGGACATGCCATTGGTGTCAGATTGAACACAAGAAAGACCATCATTAGAAAGAGAGGATGGGAACATGCAGCTTCACTACCTCCCTCCCTTCTGGGAAGAGAGGAGGGCTGGAAACTAGGTCATAAAACTTTTGAATAAGACTGGAGATTCAAAGAGCTTCAGGGGGGCCGGCAGGTGGCGTGGTGGTTGGGGACGCTGGACTCCCACATGGCCGACTACGGTTCAAGTCCTGGACCTGGAGGCTTGCTCTCTCACTTTCCCTCTCTCTCTTTCTCTCTCGCTCTGTCCCTCTCTGGTCAAAAAAAAAAAAAAAAAAAAAAAAAAAAAGAGAGCTTCAGGGTTGATGACTATATCCATATGCCAGAAGGGTGGGATACCCCAACTCCATGGGGTAGAGGCTTCTATACCCAGGACCCATGCAGATATTGTTCTCTGTACCTCTTTATCAAGCTTTACAATAAACCAACAAACTTGGTTGTACTAACAAAGTACTAAACCTGAAGGGAGTTCCTGGAGAGCCCCAAATATTTAGTTGTCTGAGCAGAGGCATGGGTAGCCTGTGCACCACTTTTGCAGTTGGCATTGGGAGTGATGGAGTCTTGTGGGATTGTGCCCTTTAACTTATGGGATCTGAGGGGAACTCCAGTCAGTGGTGTCAAAATTGAATTGTTGGACATGCAGTTGGTGTAGAACTGGCTGGTGTCAGATAACGCTCCATACAGGCACTGCCAGTGGGGCTGTTTGGACTTGGGAGTTTCTATGGAAGTACGTAAGGATAAATGAAATCATAAAGGCAGGACTCTGATCTGATATGATTAGTGTCTCTGTGAGAAGAGACATCAGAGACCTTGCTGCTTTCTGTGTGCATGCACCAAGAAAAGGCTGTAGGGGGCCAGCAGGTGGCATGGTGATTGAGATGCTGGACTCCCATATGGCCAACTGTGGTTAGAGTCCTGGACCTGGTGGCCTGTTTTCTCACTTTCTCTCTCTTTCTTTCTCTCTCTCTCGTGAGTGCACATGCCCTATAGCAAATTTAAAAAATAATAATAATAAATAAAGTTAAATAATTCTTAAAAAAGAAAGAAACAAAGGCTGTGTAAGGACATAGCAAGGATACTGGCAGACAGGGCTTTAATATATGAATTTGGAGCTTGGAGGACATAAACATTTAATTCATAACAACACTCAAAACATGGAATCTAATTCCCCACCTCTTGAACGTGGGTTGGACTTAGTGACTTGCTTCTAACAAAAAAAATGTGGCAGTGGTCCAGCAATGGGGGTGTAGTGGCAGAGTGCTGCCCTGCAATGCTGTAGTCACATGAAAGATCAGGGTTTCTGAGACCAGTAATTGGCGTAACGGCTATGTTGCTGGACTCTCATGTAGCTGACCGCGGTTCGAGTCCCGAACCCAGTAGCTTAAACTCATGCCAGGCGCATGTGTGTGTGTGCCTAAGATCCCGAGAGGAGAATGAAGGAGAAGGGATTGCAGCATGGCCATCCCTCCTGGGGATTTCTATCTCTCTGTCTCTCTCTGTCTTTCTATCTCTCTGTCTCTCTCTGTCTTTCTGGTGAGCACACGTGCCCCATAGCAAAAACCTCTCAAAAAAAAAGAAAGATCAGGGTTTGGTTCAGATTGACTTGTACACACTGGGCATGTGTACAGGTGTCCATGATCCTGGCTGACTGTGAAGGCTTGGGGGGAATTGCAGTGTGAAACCCTATTATGGGTGCTTCTCTCCTGCTCTTTCTCTCTGTCTCCCTCTCATGAAAGAGAGAAAGAAAGAAACTTAAAACAAATAGAATGTGGCAAATATCTGAGTCTAGGTCAAAAGAGGATAGCTTCTGCTTATGTTTCCCTATCGGATTGTTAGCTCTGGGAGAAACCAGCTGCTTGGTGTAAGGACATTCAAGCAGCTTGTGGAGAGGCCCACATGGAGTGGCACTGAGTCTGCCTGCCAACCCCCACAACTGTGTTGCCAGTCATGGGAGGGAGTCATCTTGGAAGCAGATCCTCCAGCCCCAGTCAAGCTTTCAGATGATTGCAGCACCAGCCAACATCAAAACTGCCCAGCCAAGCTCTTTCCAAATTCCAAATTCTGGACTCACAGAAACTACAAGATATTAAATGTTTATTTACTATTATTATTATTGTTAGAGGTGTTTGATGTAAGGCACATGCAGTGGCTGGAGTGATAAAGAGACAGAAACAGTGAGAGGGAAACTGAGAAATCACCCCCAATGGAGGGATGGCCACACCACAATCCCTTTTCCATTCTCCTCCTGGGATACTAGACACGCACACACATGTGCCTGGCGTAAGTTTCAAGCGACTGGGTCTAGGACTCGAACTGCCGTTGGCCTTGTGGGAGTCCAGCAACATAACCACTACATCATCTGCTGGCCCCTTATTATTATTATTTTTTAAAAATTTGTTAAACAGTGCATGTACTTGCTAGAGAAAGAAAAAGAAAGTGCGAAAACACCCCCTGGGGGAATGACAATGCCATAGTTCCTTCTCCTCTGCTTGCTCTTGGGATTTTGGGTATCCATGCATTCATGCTGGTGCATATTTCAAGCCACTGAATCCAGGACTTGAACCACACAGTTGGCTATGTGGGATCCAGCTGCCTTAACCACCATGCCACCTAGCTGGTTCTGCTTATTGTTTTCAAATTTATTATTTTATTTTATTTTTTAGATTTTTGTCATAGGGTTTATGTTCTTGTCAGAGAGAGAGAGAGAGAGAGGGAAAGTGAGAAATCACCCTCCATGGGTGATGGCCATGTCACAATCTCTATTTTCTTTTGGGGATTTTGGGCACACACACACACGTACCCAGCATGAGTTTCAAGCCACCAGGTCCATGACCCAAACCACAGTTGGCCATATGGAAGTCCTGCACCTTAACTGCCATGCCACCTGCCAGCCCCGTTTATTGTTTTTAAGTCACTAAGCTGTGGTATAATTTGTTTCACAGCAATAGATAACTAATACAGCCATCTTAACCTCTTCCCTCTCAACTTTAGGGCCCAGCAAAACCCCAACACTGGTAAAATCTAACTTTCAATTGTTTCACACCTGCATTCCAGCTACTGAATGTGGTTGGATAAAACTGTGCAAAAAGATTTCCCTCTAAATTCACAACCACCAACCTCAGGAGGATATAGTGCTGCCCAGTAATCCTACATTTTCTCCCCAAGCAAATTGCCCTCCTACTCCTTGAGATAGCCACATCACACCTCCTCTCTTCTCAGGCCTCCTCATAACTCTCTGTTTCTCACTTTCAGCTGATCTTATCATTTTTCCCCCACTGAGAAAAAGAAGAAATCAGAAGAAATTTCTCATCTTCCCACCACCAAAAATACCGATCTCCTGTAGTTAGGCCCACATACTCTGCCTTTCTTCCTCTTACAATAAATGGACCATCCTCGTGTCTGTCTGAGGCCAGCCCCTCTCCTCGCACACTGGATCCCTCCCCCCGTTGCTTATTAAAAGGCGGCACTCTGGTAATTATCTGCTCTCTCATCTGCGTCATCAAATTTTCCCTTCTAGCATACTAATGGAATATAATAATGCTCATTAAATAAAAAAATTCCTGACCCTATATTTTCCTCCACTTACTTCACCATTTGTCTGTTAACCATTCAGAGTAAAATTTGTAAGAATTGTCAGTCCTCTGTATCTTCACCTCCTAGTCTCACACGTACTCCAAACAAGCTTTTCTCCCCTGCCAAGACAGTGAAACCACATTTGACAAGGTCACCAATGACTTTGTCTTTTCTTTTTTTTAGTTTGTTTACTTATTTCTTCCAAGAGCAAGTGAGCAAGAGATACAAAGACACACACACACACACACACACACACACACACGGTTCTTGACACTGTGATCTACCTCTAGTCTGAGTCAGGCCCAGATCATGGGCACATGCATGCCAATGTACTCAGGGAGGTCTCTGAATGCAAACCCAGAACCTTCCCACTTGGGTCAGCCTTGCAAAGTGTTGGTGGCTGCACTACCTTCCACCTCCATGGTCGCCAGCCATTTCTATTTTACAGATTCAATGGCCAATTTTCCATTCTAATATGACTTACCAGCAGCATTTTATCACTCCTTTCGTTCTTTCTCTTTTCCTTCCTTCCTTCCTTCCTTCCTTCCTTCCTTCCTTCCTTCCTTCCTTCCTTCCTTCCTTCCTTCTCTCTCCCTCTCTCTCTCTCTCTCTCTTTTCTTTCTTTCTTTCTTTCTTCTCTCTCTCTACCATTTTCTTTCTCTCTCTCTTTCTCCCTTTCTTTCTTTCTTCCTTTCTTCTCTCTCTCTTTCTTCTTTCTTTCTTTTTCTTTTTTAATTGTCAAAGGGTGAATGTGTTTGCCTGCGAGACACAGAGAGAGAGGGAGAGGACACAAGCACTGTCTCCAACAGGGCATGGTCACACTGCAATCTCTTCCCCCATTTCACTGGGATTTGGGGCATGCATGCACTTGTGCCCAGTGTGTTTCTCAAGCCACAGGGACTGAGACTCAACCAGTGGGCCATGTAGGATCTGGCTTTCCTCAACCACTAAGCCACATTGCCTGCTCAATCACTTCTTTCTGAAACACTATCTTCAGTTGCTCCCAGGATACCAGAGTCTTCCAATCTTCCTTCTGCTTCAGTAGGTGCTCCTTTTCCATTTAAAACATATTTGTTGTTGTTGGGGCCAGCAGGTGGTGAAGTAGTCAAGGGACTGGATTCCCACATGGCTGTCCGCAGTTCGAGTTCAGGACCCGGCAACTTGAAATTCACACTGGGCACGTGTGTGTGTACCCAAAATCCTAGGAGATCAATGGAGAAAGGATTGCTGTGTGACCATCTCCCCTGGGGGAGTGATTTCTCACTTTCTCTCTCTCCATCTCTCTGTCTCTCTGACAAGTGCACGCACCCTATAGGAAAAAAATCTCTCAAGAAAAGAATTGCCAGAGGGTACGTGCACTTGCCAAAGAGAGACAGGGAGGGAGAGGAAGAAAATATTCCCGTGGAGAAGCATCACAACACAATCCCTTCTCTTCCATTGGAGAGTTAGATTTCCTCCTTTTGGGATTCTGGGCACACATGCACATGTGTCTGGTGTGTTTCTCAAGCTTCCAGGTCCAGGACTTGAACTATGGGGTAGGCCACAGTGTGCTCTGGCTTCCTAAACACCAGGCCACAGAGCTGGCCCCCTTTTTTCCTTTTCCAAATTTGCTTTCCCCCTTTCTCAGGCTCTAAGACTGGAATGCCCTAGGACTTGTTCTTGGATATCCACTGCTCTCCTCTCTTTCCCTCTGCTGTTTCCTACCCTTCCTCTGGAGTGACCTCATCTAGTCCTAAGGCTTTGAATACCATCTATATAATGCAGACCCCTACTTACAGCTATAATCCAGAGTCTCTGTCCTGAGCCCAAGATGAATAAAGGCAAAATTCGTCTTCATTTTCCTCTTTTTGGCACATCTCACCTCTCAGTGACTTTACTTCTGTTACCCAGTGCATTGATATTCAGGTAACTGACAGGAATAAAACATGGCCTAGTGCTTAGCACAGGGCCTTTACACAATGGGAATATTAATCGAGTGTAACTAAATTACTCCTTTCACGGAGCAGTATTTACATTTTGCCAAAAGGCAAAGTTATACCTCTCCGTTGGTGGAATTTCACATATTGTATAATCCCCATCAAATCTGGGAAGAAAATAGGGAGTGGAGTTTGAGAGTGCAAGGCTTTTCCAGAATCACTCAGGTCTTGTTGCTTACTGACTCAGCCTGTCTGTAGGCTCTATTATATTTAGTTGTTTTCTCTATATTTTGTGGTCTTGTGCTGGTGAGGATGAAGGAGAATGGTCAGGTATTTCAGCAAAACCTCATCCTGAGTGTTCGTGTTTCCTGCATGGTTGTGATAGTCCAATGGTTAGAGTATGGTAATGAGAAGCTGGGGATTTGTTCTCTACTTTGCTTTTCATAGAGAAACCTTGTTCTTCAGCCACCAAATGAACCCTTGCCTTGGTCCAAAATGGCGCATATTTCGGTATAAAAATCGAAGTTAGACCTTGCCATCAACTGGTTATTTTTGAAAGTTTATATACATATATTTACTATAGAGCATGTGAGCTTGTCGGAGAGAGACATGGTGGAGGGAGAGGTGAAAAAGCACCCATCGGGGCATGGCCATGCTGCCCTCTCTTCTCCTCCAATCTTCTCTTCAGATTTTGGACACGCACGCACACATACCCAGTGTGTTTTCCAAGCCACCAGGTCGGACTCAAACCACAAGACTGAAACCAGGCCATCAACTATGTGAGATTCAGCCATCTCAACCACCACACCTCCACCCGGCCACATTGTTACTTCTTAAAATTTGTTATAAAGAGCATGTGTGTGTGCAGGTGCAACAGACACACACACACACACACACACAGGCCAGAAGCATCCTTGACAGGGCTTTGTCGTGACACGGTCCCCTCCCCACAGCCCTCCAACTTATCAGGATCTGAGACACACGTGCATGTGCCCAACAGGTTTCAGGCAGACTGGGAGGACAGGGGGTCTGAAACAGCAATTGGTCACATGCCGAATTTCAGTTCAGTGCACAGCTGGCAGCATCACTGAGGCTGGGCCAAACCACATTTCTTAATATGAGCCTTTAAGCAGAGTCTGGGTTACAGGGGCCCCCACTTCCATCAGAATTACTTCCAAACAGTCCTGGTAATTAAGGACTGGCCAGAAACCACTCATACCTCACTATCTAGTCTCGGTACAGTGACGCCCAAGTCCAGAACCTTCTGAGGACTTAGCTTCCTTCCAAGGGGTTGTATGTAACCTTACACAAGGATGGCTGTAAAATGGGAGGGACGATCATTCTTTGCATACAGAGGCCAGAGAGGGTAAACATGTTCATGGTCACACAACAGGTTTCCTAACAGAGCAAAGACACATAACTCAGGTCTCTGGACTCCCTGTGTTGCCTGCATTCTGCTCAGCTGGCTCCTTCCCTTTCTAGTAAGTGACCACCCTTCTCTTCTTCCTGATAAAGCTCAAGACTGGGGACCAGCAGTTGGCGTAATGGCTATGTCGCTGGACTCCCATGTAGTCAACCGCGGTTTGAGTTCTGGACCCAGTGGCTTAAACTCACACCGGGCGCATGTGCGTGTGTTCCAAAGATCCCGTCCCCCCGGGGGGTGATTTCTCGCTTTCTGTCTCTCTGTCTCTGTCTTTCTAGTGAGCACACGTGCCCTGTAGTAAAAACCTCTAAAAAAAAACAAAAAAAGAAAGAAAGAAAGCTCACGTCTGCTAGGCTCAGGATTTTACCAGGGCTCTGTGTGGGACAGAATCAAAGCCTGAGCATTTATAAAATCATTCCTTTGAGCCCTTAATTCCTTTCTTAAAGGCAGTTTGAATTTCAAAGGGTCAGGGGACGTGGGGAGAAGGTTAAGCCCAAGGACTAGAACTCGGGAATTCTGAACATGGAGCCATGACTACACCACATTCTGAAGTTCCCAGTCCTGTAACACCCCGTGTCAGAGGTGAGCTCTGACTGGAATGGATGTTTTCCAGCCTGGGTAATAAGAAATGGAGAGACATTGACTGAGAGGTTCTGGAAAGAAACCTCTAGTTTATTCCATGAGAACTATTATAAAAGCAGTTCGTGGACAAGTGTGCAGGCAGCTTTAATTACTGCTGGCAACATGTTGCATCCTTGAGGATGGAGAGTCTTAGGATGAAGCATGCCATGGAAGACAGAGTGGAGAGACAGAAATGACCCAGAGCAGCTAGAGGAGACCATGCATAAGAGGATTTTGCCTCAGGGAGCATGCCAGGGAGAGAGACAGAGACAGAGACAGTGAGAGGGAAAGTGAGAAATCACCCCTCTAGGGGGAATGGCCATGATGCAATCCCTCCTCCTCCATTCTCCTCCTGAGATCTTATGCACATGCACCCAGTGTGAGTTTCAAGTCACTGGGTCTGGGACTCAAATCATGGTCAGCCATGGGGAAGTCCAGTGACATAACCACTACATCATCTGCTGGCCTCTCAAAAAATTTTTTTAAGTTTATTTATTTCTTCCCTTTTTTTCTTGAGAAAGTGAGGTGCCTTTGACTAAGTCTCAGCATATCACAATTTTCCCCCAGTCTTTCAGCCAACCAGGGCCACAAGCACGTGCATGTACCTGGCATGTTCAGGTCAACTTGGGATCTGAACCCAGGCCTCCCATGTATTATAGTTCCAACATCATGAAGCAGGGCCCTATTGCCTGTACCACTGCAGCTGGACCACTTGGACCATTTTTACTGTCACAGACCAATAGATTTTTTTTGTTTAAGAAAAAAATGACTACAGTGCATGTGCACTCAACGAGAGAGAAAGTACCTTTTAATAGAGTGTGGTCGTGCCATAATCCCGTCTCCTCTGTTTCTCTATCTCGTCAGGATTTTGAACATGCATGCACATGCACCCAGCATGTTTGGTTTTTGGTTTTTTTTGGAGAGGTTTTCGCTGTAGGGTGCATGCACTCACCAGACAGGTAGAGAGAGACAGAGAGACAGAAAGCAAGAAATCACCCCCCAGGGGGATGGCCACGCCGCAATCCCTTCTCCTCCATTCTCCTCTCAGGATCTTGGGCACACACGCACACACGCCCGGCGTGAGTTTTAAGCCACCGGGTCCAGGACGTGAACCGCAGTCGACTACGTGGGAGTCCAGTGACATAGCCATTACACTAACTGCTGGTCCCAACACCCAGCATGTTTTACAAGTCTCTGGTGCTGAGAGTCAAACCAAGGTCAGCCATATAGGATCTGGCTCCCTTAACCACTAGGCAATAGATCTGGCTGGCCCCAGTAGATTCTTTTTATTGTTTTAGTCAGTTTGAATTGTGTTTTCTGTTACTGCATGAAAAATGATTTATCCTCCTGATAAATTTATGGCAGTTCAGACTGTGCTGCAGCCTCAAGAACAGGGAGGGATGGTCTGCTATGAGAACGTTCCATCCTGGCCCAGTGTACGTGTCGCTTTCTCTTGGAGAGGGAGGGAAGGTTGAGCAAGTTCATCTTACAGCTTGAGGAGTAGGGGTGAAGAGTCAGTCATCCAGCAAAGGAATGGCTGAAGGGAAGTTCCATGTGTTGAACGTGACTCTCTGGAGGCTCAGAGGGTTTAGGCTGCCATATTCCATGTAGCAGATGCTTTTTGCCTGGGGTTCCCAGACTTCTAGTGGGTCCATGGAAAGGCATCAGGAAGTCCATGAAACCTTGAAACTGGATTAAGAATTTTATGTGGGTGTATTTTTACCAGATTCTCAAAACAAAGAATCACTTCTCAATGTCTAAATGGTATAAAGTCCTCTACATGCACCAGCCTCAATTTCCGCTGGTCATAAAATAGGATTGACCACTCCTCTTCCTCCCTCCTCCCCAGAAGGGATGAACATCTGAAAGGTCATAAATGGTTGATAAACTCATTAGATGAAAAAATCTTTTTAAACTTACTTGGTACTGTGCCACACAGTGGGAGAGGACTTCAGAATCCAGCGAAGACAGCCAGGAGCACAGTGAAGGAGAATAAGGAAGGTCAGACCTACTCGCTCTGCAGAAAATGGATACACACGAACACGTACCAATGGATACTGTATGCTCTGAGTGTGTAGGGATAGCAGCTAACATTTGCATGGCAGCTGGTTTCCAAGGGACATTTCCACAACATCATCTCATCTGGTCCTCATATAGACCATGGAAGCTAGCTCTACCATATTTCCCCCAGGTTCAGAGAGTGAACTCAACAAGAGAAAAGATGATGATGCTGTGACCCCAATCCAAGTATCCCATGTCCTCCCTTGGTGCACTATCACCTATGTCAGTGTTTTCTAAACCTGGCTGCTCATCAGCATCACCTGGATGTTGCTCTGAAATAGCATCTGGGTTCAGCTGTAGCCCTGAAAATCTGATGGGCAGGGCCTGGGTATCTGCATGTTTTCGAAGTATTCCAGGTGAGTCTGAAGACCACTTTGGTTTTGGAATAACTGCTTTATATAAAGAGCAGTGTGTGTGTGTGTGTGTGTGTGTGTGTGTGTGTATGTGTATTTGTGATTGCACACACACACATACATATGTTCTACAGGCAGGCCTAGGAAACCTGTAAAACAGGTAATATGTCTAGGACACTTCTCATCTCTTATAGGGCTCTGCCTGTCCTTTGGCCATCCTTCCTCATGCTAGCCCCTCATCAGGTGCGAGCTGATGGGCTTAAGGAATTAGCCCCCTCAATGGGGGTTGGTGCATTGTCACTGTAGACTATAAGGGGTAGGCAATCCTTCAAATTCAAAAGTAGTAAATCTCTAACGGTGGAATTCCAGGCTTTGGGACAGACAAATGGATTCACTCGATGTTTTAAGGCAGGGAAATATCTTATTACTCTGAGCGGTGGTTGTGCATTTGCCCTGATAGTTTTTCACTGCAGAATTTCCAACGTGTCTGTCACCTGCTTGCATGTATACTGGCCAAATACAATACCCACAAGACTCTCAGAGTGACAAGCACATACATATATTAAGCATGTGGATCTTTAGAGCATGCAACCTTTCTTCAGGGAGAAAAAAAAAAAAGAAAGAAAGAAAGCCTTTTCAGTGTCAAGTCTCACCACAAGGCATGCTCTTGAAGCTGGAGGAGAGGCATCCGGAAACACGAGTTTGTCATGGAAACGCTGACAGGGCTTCATCCGAGGGATGTTCACAGGTGCAGCCTGGATGGCGCAGCCTCTTGTGGCTTATTTACATCCCAGCCCACTGAATGAGTTCCTTTTTCTTGTTGCCTGGCCTCTGATTAGTCAGCTGGCCTTCTGGGGATTTTGGGTTGGGGGTTACCAAGAAGGTGGTTATGTCTCTGGTTGGGGGTTTTCAGACTTTGGAGTGCAGAATTGAAGGGTGTCTTAGGATTAGCTTCACATTGGGACAAAGGCTCCTAGAGCGAGTGGAGAGAGGAAGGAAGTGAAGGGAGAAAGAAAGGAGGGAAGGAAGGGAACCGTGCTGATTCTCAGTGCCTGGCATGACCCGAGGAGCGTGCAGGCGTCAGCCTCAGGCCTTCATCACTCCTTGAGCACCCAAGATTATCTGCATCACAGAGGAGGAAACAGGCTAGCAGCTCTCAGAGTAGGAGCTTACCTCCAGTCGTTTGGATGGCCGAGTGGTGTAAGGATTGGGAAGCGTCCCTGAACTCACCACTTTCACTAATGCCAAGGCCCTGGAGCAGAGAGCAAAGGCCTTCCCATGACAAGCAATGAGAAAGCTGCGGAGGCAATTCCTCCTGAGAGCATGTGTGGTACCCACCCCAGGTCCTGCCAAGGGCTAGAAGGGAAATCTGACTACAGACCTGTGCTGTGGTGTGCAGGCTTTGCTCGAGGATAGGTACTGGGTCCTTGAAGGTGTGAGTTCTCTTTCCTTCCCAACTGGACCCCAGACATCCTAATAGGAGCCAGAGAAGGTCACCAGCAGCTTTATGGAGCCAATGGTCAGGGCTTGAGAGTCTGGAGAAGGAGTGGAGAAAGGAAAAGAATGTTTCTTTCTGTGGGGAGTGTCCATTTATTGGGGAAAGTGTGCTTCTTTAGGGATTCCTGATAAGAGGACACAGGAGCTCTGTATACAGAGTCTGGGTAGGATGAGGGAAAGGCAGCATAGTCCAGGTATTCCAGGAGTTCAGTCTGGATGGAGAAAGACCTGCTTTTTCAACCCTGGCTACAGACCACTGACCTACCATCATGGGAACTGAAGCCACTGACCCTACCCTGGGCGGTGACAAGAGCTGGAGTGAGACTTAGACCCTTAGCCCTCTCGTGCATGCCTACAAGGCCCCAGAAGTAGCCCCAACCCGCTGCAGGCCCTTCTATGGTGCCACCTCTCCTGGGGCTTTCTGCTTTGGCCAGGCCCCGCGGTTCTGAAGAGGGGCTATGTGCAACCAGGGCAGCTCGCATCAGGCCCGGGTCCATTCCCTAGCCGCATCTGTCCTCACCAACACAGGCCCAGCTTACCCTCCCCACCAGGAGCCTTGGGAACTTGGGAGACATTCCAGGGCTGGCTCTGACACGACTTTGCTGCTTAGTGCGCCAGGCGATCAGAGCTGACTCCTCTCCCTTCTCCCTCAGAGGTGTTGATAGTAACAGCAGCGACGAGCTGCCAAGTTGGCAGGAGAACAGAGCGACTGTGCACTGCGGATGGAGGGGGGCGGGGAGCAGCCAGCCAGCAGAGGGCTGGGCCAGACCAGACGACAGTTTGTTTATCCTGAAATGGAAGGGTCCCTCCAGTCTGGGCAGCCAGCATTTTGCAGGAGGGAAGGCGGCTATAGTGGAGGGGGGGAGGGCTGAGGCTCCAGGGGAGGCCTGGGGCTGGGGATACCTGGGTGGCTCCTGGTTCTGGGTATTGTTAGAATCTGTGGGAGGGGCCTTCTAACTGGGCCTGAAGTCATCAGCCAGCCTGGCCCCGAGAGGCATGCTAGACCTCAGAGGCATGCCAGACCTCGGAGGCAAGATAGAGATAACTTTTGTTCCCTGTAGATGAAACAGGCTCTGGAGTTTCCAAACTGGAATGACCTGGGGTGGGGAGCTAGTGAGTTCTGAAGCCATTTCCTCCTATAGCTGGGGTCCTCCAGGGCCACTCAGGAGGGTCCCCAAGCTCTGTCAATCAAATGGAGCTGGGAGCTTGGGCAAATCATCGGACTCCCATGAGCCTCAGATTAGTAATATCTATCTACTCCAGAGTTTTGCATGAGGATTCAGCAGAGTAATAGCAAAAACTTGTCTGTGGCTTACTACATGGCAGAAACTGAGAAAGAATTTTATGTACAAGAGGTCATGAAAAATTTCACAGAAAATTCATACTATGAAGTAACAATTCATTTTATTTGTTTTCAATTTGCCTTTTTTTGCAGGCCAGTCAGTGGCATGGTGGTTAAGGCTTTGATCCCACATGGCTGACTGCATGGTTAGAGTCCTGGACTCAACAGTTTGAAATACACGTTGGGCGTGTGTGTGTGTGCATGCCCAAAATCTCGAGAGGAAAAATCAAGAAGGGATTATAGCGTGTCCATCCTTCTTGGGGTGTGCTTTCTCTCCCTCTGTCTCTCTCCAGAGAGCTCACACACCTTATAGCAAAATTTTAAAAGCATTTTGCACCAAAACAGACTCATACTTTAATTCTATTTTTCCACAAACTTTTTGAAGTCCCCTCATGAATTAATGTACTTGATCTTCAAACTTTATCAGGTGGATACTATTAGTATTCTCATTTTATTCATGAGGTAAATGAGGCACAGAGAAGCTGAGTAACTTACCCACAGTCACAGAGCTAGTGAGTAGCAAAGTAGGGGACTTGAGTCTACTGGTGTGTCACAGGTCAATGTTCCCAGCCCCTGTACAAACTGGCCTCAGTGCCGCAGAGCTCTGAGCAGAGTCGGACACAGAGCAAATGTTCAATCCTTGTTATCTTCCACCATGACTCTCCCTAAGTAGTTCAGGCAGGGGACCTAGGCTCCTGGCCTCTGCGTCAGGGATTCCGTGGGGCCCTGGGGCATCCTCCTTGTCTTTAGTCTTGCTCATCCTGGGAACTGGAGGAACCCCTCCTGTGGTGGGGGAGCTGCTGGCTTTCCCTGCTTCTCTTCCTCTCCTCCCCTCCTCCCTCAGACAGAGCAGAGGAATTCTCAGCTTCTAGTTACCCTCAGCCTGCTAAGAAAACATAGTCTGCTGCGTCTGCTGCCAGTTCCTCTCTGGTGACAGCCACAACCCGTTTGCTCAGTGCCAGCCCCAGCCTGTGCTGTGAGTAGAGCCAGGAGCCTGGGGCTAGACCCCAGGGTCCTGCATGACAGCCTGGGCCGGTCACTTCAAGTCTGAGCCTGGGACTTCTCAAAAAGACATGCCTGGCCCCCAAAATAATTTCTTGAATATCTTTTGGCTGTAAGAGGAATGAAGGTTGGTGATGCAGAAATGAAGTCCATTTATGGACTCTTTCTACGGCAGGAAATCCAATGTGTTGCTATGTTCCCATATCTCTGGGGGTTCATTCATGCAACTTTGCAAAAATTTTTTGCAGCTTTTTAAAAGAGCTTATTTATTTATTGTTTACATAAGAAAGACAGAGGCAGTCACTCCCAATAGGATCTTTATGCCACAATCCACCTCCTGTCTGTTAGCCTGGATCATGGGCATGTTCATATGCCTAGCATGTACAGGGAGACCCTGGGACCTGGACCCAGGACCTTCCCATGTGTGTCCATGTGGGTCCCCACTGTGCCACCCTCTGGCCTCGTAATCAGCTTTACAAGCCCACTTAGCTGTGTTCCTGGTCATCTTAGCCTCTAGTGTGGTACCAGTCAAATAATTCTGTGCCACTTTCTGGGTGGCCAGAACTAACCTCTGCCAGCTGAGAGACAGCCAAAGCAGAGCCCGGAGTTGGATTCCTGACTGCTTCCTAGGCCTGGGTTCCTCCCTGGCACAATCAAGCTTCAGTCATCAGTGCTAGGGGAAAGGAATCGCAGTGTAGATGTAATGAAATGACGTTTCGCTATGTATGCTGGGAAACGTTGCGGGTGTGTTGGCTACAGATTCACTCTCCTAAGTGTTTCCTTCAGGTCCTAGGACTGATGACAGGAGGAGATGGGTGGGGTTGCAAGCTGAGGCTGAAACCCTGCCATGGATAGCTCAGAAGGACAAGGAGTATTCTAAATATTGCTTTAGAGAAAACAGGGACATAGACTCTTCTGGTCAAACATAAAGAAATGTTGAGGGTCAGCCTTGTAGCGCAGTGTTACCCATGGTCACACAGCTGGATTCCACATGGCTGACCGAAGTTCCAAACCTAGCCCCTAACAGCTTAAGAAATATGCTGAGTGCATGTGCATACATGCCCCAAATCCCAACCTGATGGGGGAAAAGGAGACGAGATTAGGTGATCATGCCTCACTGGGGATGTGGGAGGGTGCTTTTTCCTTTCTTCTTTCTCTCTCTGGTGATTGCAAGTGCCCTCTGGCCATTAAAAACAAGCAAACAAAAAGAGTCTGTCACAACCCAACAACTTCTGTCTCCTCATTAAGGACACAAACAGCCCTTAAGGCTCCTTAGGTAGGAGAGTACTCTCTGCCTGGGCCAGGAAGGTGAGGAGGAAACTGAGTCTTCAAAGGCAGAGGAAATATCCTGAGGTATCTCAGGCCACACCCAGAAGGCAGCTGTCCATCACCACACGGGTGGACCGCCATCTTAATCTCTGGGGTCCAAATACTGAAAGTGGTTTGTGAGAGGTTTGCTTTGCCCAGTGTTGTAGTAGAAGTCACAGAGTCAGCTTGCTGCCACGTCTGCTGCATGAAGTAAATGAAAGGAGTCCAGAAACGCATTTACTCTGTCACACCCTGCGGGGCTCATTTCTAACTGGTGACAAAGGGTCTGAGGTGTGGGATCAGTGGGAAGACCCGGAAGAGTAGAGCCACCATCTTCTTCCTGCTGCTGGTTCTGCTGGGAGCCAAGCAGGTCAGAAGAAAGGTGCCAAGTCGGGCGAGGTGAGAAACAAAGCCAGAGTTGGAAGAAGAGGGCAGAGTTCACAGGGGTAATGAAGGTCAGGGCAAGAACTGACGGGTGCAGGCACCGGTCTGCCTATGAGATTGCTCGCTGCAGGGCACTGCGAGAGAGGTGGCCTGACTGGGGGGTGGCATAGGCCAAGGGCACACTCCCCAGCCCTTGACCTCTTTGGACAGGGCACATGGCAGGGCCAGTGCAGAGGCAGGGAGTCGCTCAAGATGACCTGTGAGAGTTCCTTCCCTCTGCAGGCCTCTGTGGGAAGCCAGATGGGCCAGCAGAAGTGGGTCGAGGTTCGATTTTCCTGAAGAAGCCCTGAGCTGGAGACAGGAGGCATTGACTCGTTATTTATTTATGAGGCTATCGATTATAATGCAGCTTTTCCACAGGATCCTGAGCAGCTCAAGTTGGGAGAGGACACCTACTACTAGCCATGTCAGGCACTCAGATAGGCCACTTCAGTCCCTCCCGGATTCTCTTTCACCTCCCACCCTCACCTCTGCTCCTACTGGGACTTAGGGGGTCTAGACAGCTCTTCTATCTGCCCCTTCCTCAGGTCTGGAAGTCCTGGGTTCTTTCCTATATTTAGGACACATTGCAATACTCCAAATTCTGACAGCACAGGCAGTGCTTAACTTAGCTAAAGATGTAAGATTTCCAATCTATAAAAAGCCCCTGAGATCCTTCTAGCAAAACTCTTGTTTTACTGAAGAACAGCAGTTGAGGGGAAGTGATTTCTCCAGTCTCACACAGTGGTAGGCACAGCCTGGACAAGAATGGAGGCCTCCCGATCCTCCCAGGGGATGACTCTTTCTGCTTACCACACCGTCTCCCAAACTGGCCCCTTACTTGACATGAGCCCTGAGATCCTTCATGCCCACTCTTCCTCTTCAACCCAGGGTCGGGTGTCCCTGAACTAGAAACCGCTCTCTGGGACCCTTGCTGTCTTTTGCACTTTCCTAGCAAGGTTTTCTCTTGATTTGTTTTGCATTTGAAGACGTCTTTGCTCTCAGTCTGTCCTACTCCCAAATGGGATTAAGGAGGTTTTGTCTGAACCCAGAGGAAAACAGGATAGCACTAATGACCTGGACCTTGATAGCCTGGCTTCATCTTCTTCTCCCATCTGCCTCCCCGCTGGCCATCTTTTCTGAGGCCTCTCTTAGCATTTGTTCCCTGACACCAGCCTCGTGGTGGGCACATTTGGTGTGTCCACTAGTCCTTGCAAAAGGAAACAGGGCTCAGCCTGCTGGCAGAAGCAGGGCTAGGCCTTTTCAGATGGGCAGAGCCTAGGACTTAGGCCAACACTGCACCGAGCCTCAAGGGCTAGCTCCCTAACTTAATACCCTAAAATCTGGCTTCACTGGACATGACATTAAAATTATGGTCCATTGATTGGGGCTAGATGGTCCTCCTCTCAAGACAGTCTATGTTATTGTACCTCTTCTTAAGTTCATTTTGGCTTAAGTCCAACCCAACGACTAGCCTTATCTCCTCTTTTCCCTCTTCACAGGCTATGCTGTAGCCTAAAGGAATTATTTATTTAACCAGAGAGCATGTGTGCCCTCCAGAGAAAGACAGAGAGAGAGAGGGAAAAGTGATAGCACCGACCATGGAGAATGGTCACACTGCAATCCCTTTCCTCCATCTCTTCTTCCCTTTGGGATTTTGGGCACACATGTATTCGCATCTGGCATATTTCTCAAGCTGCCATGTTTGGGACTCAATCCATACAGTCAGCCATGTGGGATCCAGCTGCCTTAATTACCAGACAACGGAGCCAGTCCACCCAAAAGAAGTCCATATAAACATTACATTTTCTTCCTTAGCCCCTTTTGTTCTACACAATGTCCTACCTTACTGTTCTAGAGAGGTAGAAAACTCGTGTTATGCTATCCTTCCTTATTAGAGCAATTGACGTTAATTGAGCATCTACTGGCTGTTGAACACTGCGCTTAATCCTCACAATGAAACTAAAAATTTGTCTCTTTTCTCCTTTTACAGTAAGTGGTAAACTCAGGATTTGAACCCAGGCTTGTGGTCTCCAGAGTCTATACTCTCAGTTACTACACTGTATCCCTAATTAAGAAACAGTTGCCCTTTCCAACATTACCTTTCTCTTACCTAGAATTTAATCTGCACTTTCCTTACCACCCATCACTTTTTACTTTTTACTGTAGCTACTTAAATCATATCGCTTAATTTCTGTACCAGACTGTGAGCTCTTCAGAAGTAGTGGCCAGGTCACATTCAGCGTGTCCCCAGCACCAGGCCCAGTGCTAGCACAGGCAGGGGTCCATTAAATGTGTTTTGAATGAAGGAATGAACACACGACTGAATGGGTTTGAATTGCAGCAAGGTCTAAAGTCTGCCCTTGGGGGAGGAGGGAGTTGGAACTTGCTTTTCTGAAGAGCCCTAGACTCACATTTCCTTTTTAAAGGCACCCTGGGAAATGAAGGGAATGGACACGGTTCACAGATGAGTGAGAACAGGAACACAAACCCCTCCATGGCTATAATTACAGAGCCTCTTCGTGCTTCGGCTGCTACTGGCAGCGTGCTGGGGAACGTTTCCAGTTCTCCAGGTGGGGAAACGCAGGTACTGCTGATTGCTTTGTGTGAGCTGACATGGCGGTGGAAAGAGAGAAGAGGATAATAAAACCTCTGGGCAGTGGCTTTGCCAGGTGCAGGGCCCACCCCAGGAGCAAGGGCCCCCACGAGCATTCCCCCATCAAGACCTACCTTTGGTAGGGCACGAGGGAATATAGCCACTTTGCCTTGTCTGCACCAGACCCTTGAGGGATCGGAGACCCCAGCTGGTGCAGCCCATGGCAGGGTTAAGGAGAGTGTCAACCCTCTGGAGGCACTTCCATGTTGAGAAAGGCAACGGCAAGCTCAAAGGGCAAGGAAATGGGCAGAGGACCTGAACTGTGTGCCTCAACTGCAAAGGCTGTGTGTGTGTGTGCATTACTTTCCTGTGTGTGTCAGAGCAGTGAGGGGTCCTACAACCAGACTATGTTCCTTTCAGGACCCTGAGTTTCCCTGTGGGCCCAGTTTATCCTAGGCTTTTCTATTCAAGTTTAGAACACACAGATCAGTCTCCTGGGCCATGGCTGGGAGGATGGTTTTTGGTTCTGTCTTGATATAAACTCACCTTTTCTGAGAGAAGGCAGGCTCCCACCTACCACTCTGTCTCCTTCCCACATCCCACAACTATATGTTCATCTCCTGTCCCCAAAACACAGCAGCCTAAGAACATCAGCTTTTTTTTTTTTTTTTTTTTTTTTGAGAAGTTTTTGCTGTAGGGTGCGTGCGCTCACCAGAAAGACAGAGAGAAAGACAGAAAGCGAGAAATCACCCCCCAGGGGGGATGGCCACACCACAATCCCTTCTCCTCCATTCTCCTCTTGGGATCTTGGGCACACATGCACACATGCCCGGCATTGAGTTTAAGCCACCGGGTCTAGGACTCGAACCACGGTCAACTACATGGGAGTTCGGCAACATAGCCATTAAGCCAACTGCTGGTCCCAAGAACATCAGCCTTTATGTGGAACTTTTACTCTGATACTTGGATTTCCAAAACCCATTTATCTCCTTCCATTCTTACAACAATTACTTCAGGGATGCAGAAAGCCAAGACTTTTTATTTGTAGATGAAGAACTGAGCCCAGAGAGGCTATGCAAAGTGTTAGAGGTCATATAGCAAATTAGCAATTGCTGTGGGTGCAATGTGTCCTCCAAAATTCACGTGTTGGAAACTTAATCTCCAGTACAACAGTGTTGAAAGGTGGGGCCTTTGAGATGTGAGTAAGTCATGAGGGCTCCACCTTTATGAGTAGATTAATGATGCCATCACGGAAGTGGGTGAGTTATAAAAGTGGCCCTCTCTTGCTCTGTCTTACGTGTCTGCATCCATCTGCCACCCTTCTGCTCTTCATGAGATGACCCTTGAAAGATGCCGGCATCATGCTCTCAGACTTCCCAGCCTCCAAAATTGTGAGCCAAATGAATACGTTTTCTTTATAAATTACCCAGTCTATGGCACTTTGTTATAGCAGCAGAAAATGGACTTAACAACATGGAGCCTCAAGAGCCCCCATCCATCCTGCTTCCTAATTCCAAATTCTGTCCCTTCTTCAAGTGCTGGATCCCTACCTCCTGTCACCTGAAAGGAAATGTCCACAGAGACGCTCACACTTCATTAGTCACATGCACAGTCAGTTCTGGTGCTAGGTAAATGGCAATCCAAAACTAACAACCTCATTAATCTCTCACCTCCTTCCCCCACTCTTATCCACCCTCATCCTTATTCATAAGAAACCATCGCCAGCAAGATTCTTCAACGTAGTTCTCTCTGAAAACATTGGAGTGGGTGGCAGGGAGCTCTCCTGGGAGCAGAGCCAATGTTGCTTGCCCTTTCTGGGAAGAAAGAGACAGTGGTGGCCTGGGTCCCCATCAATGGCCTGTGCAGGCCTGGAGTATGCCTGAAGACAAGGCAATGTTTCCACACTTCCCTTACCCTCTCCTCCCAGACTGGGAATCTAATGGTCACTGGGAGGCCATCTTTTTGAGACTTAGAAGTTATCTAGTCTAGCCTTACTCCCCACGTGAAGCTTTGTCTGTTTTTTTTTTTTTGTTTTTTTTGGGTTTTTTTGAGGGGGTGTTACTCATTGATTCATTCATTTATTCAGCAAATATTTGTTGACAGTTGACTATGTGCCAGCCTTTGCTCCAGGTGCTGGGGGCACCAGAATGTACATGGCAGGCCAGATTCCAATTCGCCTGGAAGAAGGACATAGTTATTTAGTCTTGTTATTTGAGGTGAAGATGGGATAGGGACAGCTTAGAGAAGCAATGACAGATAAGAGAAGCAGAGTAGCTGGAAAGTTCTTCTGGGGAAGAGATACATCTAAACTGAAGCTGGAAAGATGAGTAGGGCATTAAGCAGGCCACGAGGGAAAAGTGTTCCAGGCACAAGGAACAGTACATGTGAAAGCCCAGAGGAGAGAGAAATGGTACGTTGAAGGAACTGAAAGAAGTGCTCAGGGCTGGAGTGTAGCTTGCAAGGAGCAGGAGGGAAGAGGCAGTGAGCAATGAAGCTGGAAGAAGAGGCTGGGACTAGGTCATAGCGGGCTTGGAAACCATGCTGAATAGAATGCACTTTATCCTGAAGACGATGCTAAGTCACTGAAAGGTTTTAAGAAGATGTGTGACATGATCAGATGTGTATTTTAGATTATTTTTTTGTAGAATGGTGCTATTCAATAAAAAATATGAGTTACACATGAAGACCATATATGTAATTTAAATTTTTCTAGTAGCCACATTAAAAATGTACAAAGAAACAAGTAAAATTAATTTTAAATAATTTGCTTTATTTAGCCCAACATACAAAGTATTACCATTTAAACATACAATCAATGTAGATATATTATTAAAATATTTTTCTTTTTTTCATATTAAGCCTTCAAGATCCATGATCGATTTCACACTTTCAGCACATCTCAAATTGGACTAGCCATCTTTAAATGCTCAAGAGTCACATGTGAGGGAACCAGCAGTTAGCGTAATGGCTATGTCGCTGGACTCCCACGTAGTCGACCGCGGTTCGCGTCCCGGACCCGGTGGCTTAAACTCACGCTGGGCGCGTGTGCGTGCGTGCCCAAGATCCTGAGAGGAGAATGGAGGAGAAGGGATTGCGGTGTGACCATCCCCCCTGGGGGGTGATTTCTCGCTTTCTGTCTCTATGTCTCTCTCTGTCTGTCTGGCAAGCACATGCGCCCTATAGCAAAAATCTCTCAAAAAAAAAAAAAAAAAAAAGAGTCACATGTGACTAGTGGCTACCATATTGGATAATGCAGAAATGGAAATTGCCCCACTCTATGCATTTGAGGGGAGCAAGAATGGAGGTTAGGGGACCAGGAGCACAACTGTTGCAGCTGACATGGAGGATGATGGTGGCTTGAGGACAGAGACAAAGGGGCAGATCTCAGAGATATGACTCCCAGATTTCTGCCCTGGGACTGCCCTAGCATCCTTCCAGCAGGAAGGAGGAAGCAGTGAGAGAGCATGTCCTCTCTCTTCAAAGACACGTCCCATTGTTATACCCCAGGTGCCTATATCCCACTGGCCAGAACGTAGAGGTCACACACAGCTACAAGGGAGACTGCCCATATGGTCTTTATTCTGAGTGACCAGATGTCCAGTCAGAAACTTGGAGGGGAGAACAAATAATGAGCAGCAATTCTTCCATAGATGCCCCATGAACACCTCAAATTGATAAGTCAATTATAATTCAGTATGTCCAACTCTTGCATACCCACTCCCAAACCTCTTCTCTTCTTGACTCCTCCTCCTCTTCTTGCTCTCAGAGCATGGAGCTCAATCTCAATCACAGCCCTCATTGCAGTCTAACCTGTGTTAAAGTTGATGGTGTACATATGTGTCTCCTCAACTACTGGGTCATCATTTTTCTATGGAAAAATGTATCATGACTTTTCTTTCTTTTTTTTTGAGAGGTTTTCGCTATAGGGCGCGTGCGCTCGCCAGACAGACAGAGAGAGACATAGAGACAGAAAGCGAGAAATCACCCCCCAGGGGGAATGGCCACGCCGCAATCCCTTCTCCTCCATTCTCCTCTCGGGATCTTGGGCACGCACGCACACACGCCTGGCGTGAGTTCTAAGTCACCAGGTCCGGGACGCAAACCGCGGTCGACTACGTGAGAGTCCAGCGACATAGCCATTACGCTAAATGCTGGTTCCCTCATGACTTTTCTGATGACCAAATACACCCTGAGCTTGGGGAAGTTCAAGGCTGCTTCTGGCTACTCATCTCTGTCTCCCTTGGTATTGTCCACATAAGTTGTAATAGATGTTTAAGAAATGTTTGCAGATTTAGTGAAGTTGTTGTCCCCTCCAAGACTCCAAAATAAAAGTGTGGTCTCTATTTCATTTTATTTTATTTTTTTCTCATTATATCACTCTAGAAGGAGGGGTGATGGGGAAGACATTATAATAGAAAACTCTAGTCTGGCAGAAGACAGACAGTGTCAAGTTTCAATCCAGCTGCTCAAAGAAATAGTCCCATTCTGAGTTTTTCCTGACTCAAGAGGATTGTATTATCTGAGAACTCAAGAACCATTTTATTAACATAAAAGTATAGAAAGCATTAATAAAGCTAGAAGTTGGTTCTTTTTTTTTTTTTTTTTTTGGAGAGATTTTTGTTATAGGGCATATGTGCATGCCAGAGATAGAAAGTGAGAAATCATCCCACGGGGGCGGGGAGGATGGCCACACTGCAATCCCTTCTCTTCTATTCTCCTCTCAGGTTTTTGGGCACACACACACATGTGCCTGGCGTAAGTTTTAAGCCACTGGGTCCAGGACTTGAACCACGGTCAACTAAGTAGGAGTCCAGCAACATAACCATTATGCCATCTGCTAGTCTTGAAGTTGGTTCTTTGAAGAGATAAACAAAATTGCCAGTTTTTTAGTTAGACTGATAAGAAAAAAGAGAGAAGACTCAAGTTACTAAAGTCAGGAATGGAAGAGGGAACTTTACCACTGATGTAAAAGAAAAGATATTATAAGAGAATACTATTAATACAACTAAATGCTGACAAATTAGATAACCTAAATAAGGTGGACAAATTCTTAGAAAAACACAAACTATTAAAACTACCTCAAGAAATAGATAATCTGAATAGGCCTATAATAAGCAAAGAGATTGTATTAGTACTTTTTAAACTCCCCACAAAGAAAATTTCAGGCCCAGATGGCTTCTCTGGTACATTCCACTAAATGTTTAAAGAATTAAAACCAATCCTTCACACTCTTTCAAAAATAGAATAAGAAGAAACACTTTCCAATTTATTTTATGAGCCCAGTATTCCCCAGATACCAAAACCAGAGAAACTCAACACAAGAAAACTTAATATCAATATTGCTCATGAATATAGATGCACAAATCCTCAACAAAATGCTAGCAAAACAAACACAGCAACACATAAAAAGGATTATACATCATGACCAAGTAGGATTTATCCTAGAAGTGAAAAATTGGTTTAACATTTTAAAATCAATCAATGTAATACACCATACTAATAGAACAAAGGACAGAAACCACATGATCATCTCAATAGATGCAGAAAAAACGTTTGGCAAAATCCAACACCCTTTCATGATACAGCAGTCAACAAACTAGAGAAGTGAACTTCTTCAACTTGAAGAAAGCACCTACAAAACCCCCATATCTAACGTTATCCTCAATATGAAAGATTAAAAGCTGTTTCTCCAAGGAATATTTGGCAAGAAAAAAGAATAAAAGGCACCCAGATTAAAAAAGAAGTAGTAAAATTATTCAATGGGCGACATAATCGAGTATGGAAAATCCTAAAGGACACAAACATACACACGGAGTTAAAAATTAACAAATGAGTTCAGCAAGGTTGCAAGAAGCAAAGTACAATACAACATACAAAATCATGTATTATTATTATTATTATTTTTGGAGAGATTTTTGCTATAGGGTGCATGCACTTGCCAGAAAGACAGAGAGAGACAGAGACAGAAAGCGAGAAATCACCCCCCAGGGAGGATGGCCATGCCGCAATCCCTTCTCCTCCATTATCCTCTTGGGATCTTGGGCATGCACACAAGCACGCCCAGCATGAGTTTAAGCCACTGGGTCCGGGACTCGAATCACGGTCGACTACATGGGAGTCCAGCGACATAGCCTTTACACCAATTGTTGGTCCCTACAAAATCATATATATATATATTTTATTTATAATTCTTTTTTATATAATTATTTATTTAATTTTATTTATTCATTCATTTATTTTAATTTGACCAGAGAGAGACAGAGAGAGAGAAAGAGTTAGAAAGCAAGCCGCCAGGTCTGGGACTCAAACCGTGGTCAGCCATGTGGGAGTGTCCAGCACCTTAACCACTACTACACCTGCTGGTCCCACAAAATCATATTTTTATATGACTTAGCAATGAAAAATCTGAACACAAACCTAATAACATAAAAAATAATTTAACTACTAGTAATATACTTACCAAACATGTATAAGACATGTACACTGGCAATTATAACATATTATTGAAAGAAATTAAAGGAGACCTAAATAAATGGTGGCTTGAGTGTATATATATATGTTCACGGGTTGGAAAACTTAATATTGTTAAGATGGTAATACTCCTCAAATTGAGTTGCAGATTCAACATGATTCCTTTCAAAATCCCAGTTGGATTTTTTTTTTTTAATTTGCCAGAGAGCACACACAGTCACTAGAAACAGCAAGGAAAAGGATATAAAGCACTCTGCAGTGGGACATGGTCATGCCACAATCCCCTCTTCCATTTCTCCATCCTACTGGGATCCTGGACTCATTTGCACACACGCCTGGCATGTTTTTCAAACCGCTGGGGCCAGGATTTGAACCATTTATTTGGCCATGTGAGATTCGGCTCCCCTAACCACCAAGCCACAGAATAAGAACCCAGTTGGATTTTACGCAGAAATTGATAAGCTGGTCCCACAAGTCATGTAGAAATGCAAGGGACCCAGAATAGATAGTCTTGAAAGAGAAGAGCAAAGTTGGAGGACTAACACTTCCATATTTCACAATCTACTATTTAGCTACAGTAACATACATAGTGTGATACTGGCATAACTATAAAAGTACAGATCAATGAAATATAACTGATAGTCCAGAAATAAACTCTTGCATTTATGGTCTACTGATTTTTGATAAGGGTTTTAAGACATTTCAATGGTGAAAGAATAATCTTTTAAACTAATGATGTGGGACAGCTGAGTATCCACCTACAAAACAATCATATTGGATCCTACCCTACACACAAAAAATAAGAAAACTCAAAAGAGATAACTGGTTTAAATGCAAGAGATAAAACCCTTACAAGAAAACAGGAGTAAATCTTTGTGATCTTGACTTACACAATAGTTTATTGGATATGACATCAAAAGCAGAAGTGACAAAAAAAATAGACAAATTGGACTTCACCAAAATTGAAAAAATTTGTGCTTCAAAGGACACCATCAAGAAAGTGAAAATAGGCCCAGCCATGGTGGTGCACAGGTAGTGCCATTGCTTGAGAGGCTGGAAGTCACATGGGAGGCAGGAGTTTTGTTTCTAGGCCAACCTGAACATGACAGGTGTGGTGGTGTGCATCTGCAATCCTAGTTAATTCTGAAGCTGGGGGCAAGAGTATCACCACACAGTGAGACCCTGTCAAAAATAACTATCTCTGTCTCCCTCCCTTTTCCTCTCCCTTTCATAAAGAAAACAAAAAGTGAAAATACAACCTAGACAATAGGAGAAAAACTTTGCAAAACTTCTCTCTGGTGAGGAGCTAGCATCCACAATATATAAAGAATACTTAGAACTCAATAATTAAAAGACAATAACCCAAAATAATAATTGGCAAAAGAGGGGCCAGCAGATCACATAATAGTTATGTCACTGGACTCCCATGTTATCAACTATGGTTCAAATCCTCGACCTAGTGGCTTAAAACTCACACCAGGCTGTGTGTGTGTGTGCCCAAAATCCCGAGAAGGAGAATGGAGGAGAAGGGATTGCAGCATCGCCTTCCCCCTGGAGGGTGATTTTTCACTTTCTGTTTCTCTGGTGAGTGCATGCGCCCTATAGCAAAAATCTCTCTAAAAACAATTGGCAAAGGATCCAAACAGACATCTCTCCAAAGAACATATACAAATGGTCAATAAGCATATGAGAAAAGATGGTCAACATCATTAATTACCAAGAAAATGCAAATGAAAGCCAGAGTGAGATACTGGCAAAAAAAATTTTTTTTGTCAACTTAAACAAACCAAAATATGCTGACAAGGCAGTTTTCCTTTAAAATTATCCTCAAAAAAAAAAAAGTGTTGCAGATTTTCTTCTTTTAGGACTCCTCCCATTACTCCACCTCACTCTGAAGGACTCAGGGCAAGAGAGCAGACAGCATGTCTTTACAGAGGCAATAAGGATCTCCCTCAGACAGGATTTTACCTCCCTCTCTGAGGCCCTCAAAAGAGTAGATGTCTGTGATTTCTGCCTGCCTGGCACCCACTCCCTTACTTTTTTTTTTTTTTTTTTGGAGAGGTTTTTTTGCTATAGGGCGCTTGCGCTCGCCAGACAGATAGAGAGAGACAGAGAAACAGAAAGCGAGAAATCAACCCCAGGGGGGTTGGCCACGCTGCAATCCCTTCTCCATTCTCCTCCCGGGATCTTGGGCACGCATGCACACGCGCCCAGCGTGAGTTTTAAGCCACCGGGTCTGGGACACGAACCGCGGTCGACTACATGGGAGTCCAGCGACATAGCCATTACGCTAACTGCTGGTCCCTCCCTTACTTCTTGTAACCGTACATGGATTTGCATTTTGTCAGCTATTCCTCCTTCAATTTCAGTTTGTCAACCAAGTGCCCTCCCTTTCTGTGGCTGAAAGGTGGACAAATGACCCAATGTATCCAATCAGATACCTTTAATAGAAACTTACTGAGAGTAGGATGACTCCAGGAAAATCCAACTATTTGCCTTGCTGGGATGACCTGAGAAAACAGTTCCATGGTTGTTGTTATCTGGAGTCAGAAAGCAAATTCTGGTCCTGTTAGTTTTTCCCTTTAGGTGTTTCTTTTACCAAGAATGCTAATTTGGTCATTCAGATGTTCAAGGGCCAAGAAAGTCCACGTCATTGTCTTGATCCTCCCATGGGAGGGACAGGGTTTCTAAATTATAAGGAGCCATGACCTAAACACCATGACTTCCACTGAAGCATCTACTCTTTGGTTCCTTCTTAGTGATCATTCACCTTAATATTTTAATCAATTCTCTTAAACAATTCATTGACTCCCAACTGGGTCAAGGCACATTGTTATTTGAGGGACTATAAAGATGAACAAAATGACACTCTAATTCTCCTAGGAAACTCTTTGGTGTGCATTCTGATTGAGTGATTCAGAGAGAAGGATCAGAGAAAAAGGACATATATTTATGTTTTTAAATTTGCTATAGATGGGGACCAGCAGGTGGTGCAGTGGTTAAGGTGCTGGACACTCCCACATGACCGATCGTGGTTCCAGTTCCGGACCTGGTGGCTTGCTTTCTCACTTTCTCTCTCTCTCTGTCTCTCTCTGGTCAAATTTTAAAAATAAATGAATAAAGAAAGAAAATTAAATAGACAATTCTTGAAAAAAAAATTGCTGGGGATCACCAGCTAGCATAATGGCTATGTCACTGGACTCCCATGTAGTCGACTGCAGTTTGAGTCCTGGACCCGGTGGTTTAAACTCACACTAGGCGCATGTGCATGCGTGCCCAAGATCCCGAGAGGAGAAAGGAGGAGAAGGGATTGGGGCGTGGCCATCCTTCCCCGCCCCCGGGGGGGGGGGTGTGATTTCTGCTTTTTGTCTCTCTCTGTCTATCTGGCGAGCGCATGTGCCCTATAGCAAAAACCTCTCAAAAAAAAAAAAAAAGAAAAAAAAAGTTTGCTATAGAGTTCATGAACTTGCTGGAGAGAAAAGGAAAAGTGAGAAAGCAACCCCAGGGGGGATAGCCATACTACAATCCCCTCTCTTCCATTCTCCTCTAGGGGTTTTAGGCATGCATGCACATGTGCAAGATGTGCTTTTCAAGCCTCTAGGTCTGGGATTCAAACTATGCAGATCAGCCATGTAGGATCCAGTCACCTTAACCACCATGCCACCAGCTGGCCCCACAAAAAGGATATTTAAAGTTGACTAGGGGTAGAAGCTCATATCTTGAGACATTTTACCTGACCTAGAGGGAAGGTACCTGTTGTGATGGGGTATTGAATCTAAGAATCACAGGCTAAGAATCATAACATTTGTAATGACAGGGACCTTTATAGATCATCAATTCCTACATTTTCTAGATGAAGAAATTCAGATTTGGAGAGATGAAATTACTTGGCTAGCAGTTGAATTGGGCTTGGGACTTCTTACTTCCCTGATTCCCAGTCCTGTCTGTTTCCAATAACATTGTTGACCTCAGCTGGCTTCTCCAGGTTTCAAGGAGTTTGGGGAGGAGAAACAATATTTGGGTCTTGGTAAATAATTGTCTGGAAAATATGTCTCGCAAGGCCACCCAAGAAATAAGCAGGAATTGGGGCAGATTCTAGTATTTCTGATGATGTTGCTTTCTCAAGATTTGCCATTGGAGACATGGCAGGGGTACGTGGCACCAGGGTTAGCACTGCGATGGGATTGTCAGTGTGTGTTTCCCACCCTTCTCCAATTTCCTGGCACCCTTGGAGCAGCTCAGTAGCTAATGGGCTTGGCAATCAACCTGTGTCCCCCTCCACAGTCCTTTTTCACTGGGTCATCCAGTCACTTAAGCAGGATGATCTTTACTGTAAGGATAGCTGTCAAATACCCAGCAGAGAGTGTGAGGAGATCAGTTCAGAAATCAGGGTTGGACTTTCCCCAAAGCTGACAATGATTTATTTTGGCTGGCAACTGGTGCTGGGTAGAAGGGCCCAGTGTAAATAGTATGCATTTCTGGTTCTGGAGAGAGAGAGAGAGACAGAGAGCCTAGAGACTGAGTGGAGCAAGGAAAGGAGTATCCTCCCAAGCTGCACCTTTCAGTCATTAATAGATATAACTGGCTTAACCACAATCCATAGAGAACTTTCTGTGTTTTAGGAACTGTGCTAGGTCCTAGAGCCCACACAGATAAGGGTGAATCTTACCTGCAAGGAACTACAGACAAACATAAGACATGAGTTTAATAGAAAGTGTCAGTGATAATCGCTGGGTGTTAAGGAGCACAGAAAACAGGTATGCATGCCCCTGGGGTTCTAGGAAGGAGTCTTAGATGACATTTAAATAAAGGAATTAGCCAAGAAAGCAAGCACCTAGTCTCACAAAGCACAAGAACCACATGAACAAAGGTGTGGAATCTCAGTGTCGGGAAACACAGGCAGCTGATGGTGCTACTAGAGCAGGGAGAGTGAGATGGGAAGTGTGGACGGAAAAGGCAGAGAGAGAGCAGGTGCGTGTGTGTGTGTGTGTGGAGGGGTAAATTATGGGAAAAGGCATGGTGTTTATTTTGTGCAAGGAAAAGTGCTGAGGAGATCTGCATTTTAGGTAGATCACTATGGTGTAAATTTGGGGTGCAAGAGCCAAGAGTGGAAGAAGGAAGCAACTGGAAGAGATGATGAGCGTGATGCAGAGGATTCAAAATGAGAATGACAGCCTGGGACTGAGCAGCAGCCAGGAGGTGAATGATGAGGGAGAGACAGTTGGTAAGGGAGAGACACAAGTCAGGGGCGGCTCCCAGTTTTCTGGCTTGTACCTGGGTGGATAATGAAGCCAGAAACTGAGATAATATGGGTAAGGAAAACATGTCTGAGAAAGAGACATTGATGGTGGCCAACTTTTACACAGATCAGGCACTGCATCAAACATTTTTCATGCATTTTCTCTGAACTCTATGAAGAAGTTATAATTCTTGATTTACAGATGAGGACAGTAAAACTTGGAGATATTAAGTGGCTTAGCCAGACCTATATATTGGTAGAGTGGCAGAAAGAGGTTAGATTCCTAGCATTCTAGGGACCAGCAGACAGTGTAATGGTTACATCACTGGACTCCAATGTAGTCAACCACAGTTTGAGTCCCAGACCCAGTAACTTAAAATCTCACACTGGATGTGTGTGTGTGTGCTCTTGCCCAAGATCCTGAGAGAAGAATGGAGGAGAAGGGATTGTGATATGGCAATCCCCTCTGGCGGGGGGTGGTTTCTCGCTTTCTGATTCTGTTTCTCTGGCAAGCACACGCACCCTATAGCAAAAATCTTAAAAAAAAAAAGAAGCATTCTGGCTCCTGGCTCCAGGGTCAATGCTCTGAACGATCAGATCTTATAGATACAAAAGGTCTTCAAGAAGTTTATGGAGGGGACCAGCAGTTAGCGTAATGGCTATGTCGCTGGACTCCCACATAGTCGACTGCGGTTCGCGTCCCGGACCTGGTGGCTTAAAACTCACGCTGGGCGCCTGTGCGTGCGTGCCCAAAATCCCGAGAGGAGAATGGAGGAGAAGGGGTTGCAGCGTGGCCATCCCCCCTGGGGGGTGATTTCTCGCTGTCTCTCTGTCTCTCTCTCTGTCTGTCTGGTGAGCGCACTTGCCCTAAGGCAAAAACCTCTCAGAAAAAAAAAAAAAAGAAGAAGCTTATGGAAAGGGCTGGCCCATAGCACAGCAGTTGAATGAATGAATAGAGATCCAGATCCCGCATGACTGACCATGGTTCAAATGTCAGCCCAGATGGCTAGAAAAACACATCGGGCATATGTGCGTGTGTGTTCCTAAATCATAATGGAATGAAGAAATGGAGGAAAAGAGATTGTGGCATGACCATGCCCCACTGGGGGATTCTTCCTCTCTCTCTTGTACACATACTCTTTGGCAATAAAAAAATTATTTCACAGTGTATGGAAAGATGGAATTAAAATATAAGAGTTTATTTTGGTGCCAAACTCTTTTGAAATCCATACATAGTGGGACTAGCAGTTGGTGTAATGGTTATATGGCTAGACTCCCACGTAGTAGACCGCGGTTCGAGTCCCCGACCTGGTGGCTTAAACTCATGGCAGGTGCGTGTGTGCGTGCTCAAGATTCTGAGAGGAGAATGGAGGAGAAGGGATTGCGGCATGGCCATCCCCCCGGGGGGTAATTTCTTGCTTTTTGTCTCTCTGTCTCTGTCTTTTTGGCAAGCACACACCCACCTATGGCAAAAACCTCTCCAAAAAAAAAAAAAAAAAAGGAAAAAAGGAAAGCAAAGAAAAGAAATCCATACATAGTTTTTTCATAATATGTAGCTTCCACCAACTGTCTGAAGCCCCCGCCTATGAATATGAAGTGTGAAAGTCCTGTAGGTACTTACAGTGAAAAGGTCTGGGCCCTAGGGAGGGCTTATTACAGTCAAGAGTGTGATTTAAAAAAAAAAAAACATGAGTGTGGATGAAACTTCTAAGTTGAGCAGTGGCTGAAGCACAGTGCTCTGGGGAGCCCTGAAGTTAAAGTAGCCAGAGGGAAGGGGCCCACTTACAAGACAGAACCAACAGTTCCCTTCTGGTTTTTAAATCAGAAGACTTGGTTCTGCAATATGCGCATCAGAAAACCGGGCAATCTTAAACAGTGTTAGCAATATCAAATGAAAACATCCACCAAGTTAAGCCAACATTAATTATAACAGTTACTATGTTGCATAGTAATTATCCTAAATGGTAAGCATTTTACATAAATAGCAGTAATTAGTATAGCACAAGTTTCCCAAACTGTGTCCTGCGGAGTAGTAGTTCCTGGACATGTTAATAAATGTTTGGATAAAAAAGGGCTTTGGGGCCAGATAAGTTTAGGAAGTACTCACATAATTTAGACAGAGTGCCAAACTCCTAGATTTACTCTTTCCCCCCTCTCTTTTCCCTATTAGGAGGCAGAATAGTGTAATGGCTAGGACTGTAGACACTGGAAACAGACAATCTGGAATTGAAACTTGCTGGGTAATCTTGGGCAAATTACTAAACTTTTCTAAGCTGTAGTTTGCTTATCTGGATGGGAGATAGCAATATGTTCACTTCAAAGACAGTTCCTAGGATTGAATGGGATGCAATGCATTTAAAACACTTAGAATAGAGCCTGGCAAAGAATGAGGATTCCATGAAGACTAGTTATTATTATCTGTAAATCATACTGCATTAAGAAGTCTCCCTGATATCCTATAGTTTAGTCCGACTCATTAGTTGACATTCTTTGTGCACCTAACTCCACCCCAAAACAGCTTAGACTGGTAATGATAAAGCTCTTCCTGCACTCTGCTCCAGGAAGAGAAGCAGAGAGAGGGAGGACTTATGCCTTGGCCTCATGGCTATCGGACAGCCACTGAGAGTTCATAGTCTTCTTTATGTGCTCATGAAAAAGGTGGTCTTCTGAATGGACACTGGCCGGTACCATGGCACACAGTTTAGCAAGGGGAGTGCAGGCTGTGTTTTAGGCTCCACTTGCATTTTATCCCTTGTGCGGTGAACAATCTGTATAACCACACATGGCAGTTCTAACCTTCAGGCCCTGGAAGGGGCTAGAAGCTAATGACTGTTGGAGAGTCCATGAAATTAGCTGGGCAAGACTCTAAAAGGATAAAACTACCCTTTCTTTTTGCCGTAGGGCAGGCGCCACTAGTCCCCAAACCATCCTAAGGGCCTCCCTCCCTTTCTACTTCTGCCCCGCCCCCCATTCATCAGAGGCTGACATCAGAATACCTTGCTGTGAGAAAATATCCCAGCGGGTGGGCAGATTGCTGGTGGTTAAGGTGGTGGACTCTCATTCTCGATTTCCCTTTCTCTCTCTCTCTGGTCAAATTAATAATAATAATAATAATAATAATAATAAATGAAATAAAATAAATAATTAAAAAAGATATCCCAGGCCTTGTTTCTCTGTAATCCTGATTGAGGTTGGGATATGACAAGAGTTGTGGAAGGCAGAGGGGATGATTTTCCAGGTTTCCCCTGACACATAATGAACACTAACTTGTGATGTTCCAAATCATACCAGGCCAGGGGGGGCTTTCTGGCCATGGCTTGGGGGTAGTGAAGGGAAAAAGATAGGAGTGGGAGCTATCCTTGATTAATCCCCCACAGTGTGGGCAAAAAGCACTCTCACCATCCCTGTTGGTAGACACTTCCAGTTGGTAACAGGCTGGGAAGAAAACAGCAGACACTTCCTGGTCCTCCCTCCTGGGTGGGTGTGGTGGTGGTGGTGGGGGAGGGCAGGCACACTCCAACCTAGTCGTACAACTACTTTCCCCACCTCCACCCCCCCCCCCCCCCAACAGTCTCTTCAGCCCAGAAGCCAAGCCTAGTCCGACCTACACTGATCAAGAGCTCTCAGCTCTCTAGACTTTAGCACTGGCCTTCGTAACGTGAGGGTATGGATGGGGGGGGGGGGGGGGGGGGCTTTCAAGGCTTCTTGCAGCTCAGACAGGCTTTGACTGGCACCTCCAGGGAGTCCTAGCCACTCCCCCCAGTCCTCTCTTAGTGGACAGGTAGGGACAGACCCACAGGAAATGGCATACTCTCACCTCTAGCCCAGAAGCACCTGAGGCCTTAAACGTGCCAGGGGGCAGAGGCCTGTGCATCACACACAGACCCCCCACCCCCACCCCCCACTTTGCTTAGGGCCTGCCTCCATAGCTATGGCTGGGGGCCCAGCTGGGAGTTAGTCTCGTGGCCTTCAGACTCAGGAACAAAGGCTGAGCTAGACGGGGAAGGGACTTGCCCTGAATGGGAGGGGAGGGGAGTCCTGGCTGTTGAAGCCTTGACCTCACCCCAGGGCTGGTTGTTCCTCTCCTTCCTACGATTTGACGGGAAGGAGAGTGTCCTGTCTTTTCCTACTAGTGGGGATTCCTCTTGTACCCTTCCTCGCCCTAGGTTGAGGTCTCTACTCTTTCCCAACTGTTCCTGGGTCTCAAATCTCGTCCCCCTCTCTTTTTCCCTCCCCAGGATTGGGGTCTCCACGCCCCTCCTCCTCTTCTCCTTGGGCCTCGACTCTTTATTCCTTTTCAGGCCGGGCCTCTCCTGCCCGGAGGAGGGGTCTGCCTCCTCCTTTCCCTTCTTAAGGCCACGGCTCCCTCCCCCCACCCTCCCCAGCTCTCTCCCCACCCCCTCCCTCCGCCCCGAGGCATTATGGGAGGAAACAAGATGTGGGGCGAGAGCGGCGCGGGGAGAAGCCCGCAGTGCGGGGCCGGACGGGCGCGGCCAATGGGGAGCGCGGACGGCGGCGCGCGCGGTGGGGGCACGGGGGCGGGGCGCTATTTCAGCGGGGCCGCGCGTCGGCCGTGCTCAGCGGCAGAGCGGAGCGGAGCTGTGAGACGCCAGCGCGGAGCAGACGGGCGGGCGGGCCGGCGGCGCGAGGCGGAGCGCGGGCGGCCGGGGAAGCTCCGAGGGCGGACGGCGGCGGCGGCGAGCGCTCGGCCCCGGGCTGCGGGAGCCGGACACCGCAGCGGCGGCGGCTGCTGCCGGAGGAGCCCAGGGGACACCGCCCCTGCCCGCGCTCTGCCTCAGGCCATCGCTGCTCCCCAGGGGCCCGTGCGGACTCGCCTCCGTGAAGGTGAGCGGTGGGTGGGGGCGGCCCCCGGGCGGCGGGCCTGCGCGGGGCGCGTGCGTTCTCACGCGCCCTGGGCTTCACCGCGGTGCCGCTGCGGCCCCTTGCCGGTCGCCGGGTCCGGCCGGGAGGCCTTGACCAAGGCTGGCTCCGCCGTCCTGCGCGTTAGCTGCCGGGGCAGCGCCGCGCGCCCCCGGTGCCCCTCCCTCCTGGCGCAGCGCCACTCAGGCGACCCTCGTGGCGCGGCAGGAGGATCCGGGTTGCGGAGCTACAGCTGCCCCCACTACCCGGGAGTCTCCCTGCGCGGCGTGGAGGCCTCTGGTGTTTGGAGCTGGGGAGAGGGGGTGGAGAGGGCGCGGGCGTGACGCGGCTCCTCCTGCTGCCGCCGCCGCCGCCACCCTCTGGGGCGTCCTTCCTGCAGCGAGGACGCCCAGTCACTCCAGCGCTGCTCCAGGCCAGGCGGGGGAGGGCGGCTGACCGGCCGGGGCCTGCGGATCTGGCTGGCGGCGAGGGCACAAGGTGGGCCGGAGGATGCTTTCTTATTCCCCAGGTGCTGCCCTTCAGGACTGCAGCTCTCTGGAGGGTGGGATGGTGGAGGGCTAAGGACCCCTTGGAGATCTGAAGGGAGGAAATAGAAGAGTGTGAGTGTGTGTGTTGGCCGGTGGGGAAGACTGTCCGTGTCATTCAGAGGCTTGGCCTTTTTTGTCAAAAAACCGGCGATAGAGGGTGGGAGCTGTCTTGGCCTGCCCTTTTCGCTTTTTCTAAAGAGCCCCTGGCTGGTGACTGAGGTGGCTGACCTAGGGCCCTCTGGCCATCCTCGTCTCTAGAGGCCCAGGTCTCTAGCTTTTTTCCCAAGAGGGAGGGGCCAGGCTGGGCACCTCCCTGTTCTTTTCTACTGGCACCTTGGACAGGGGTTGGGGCTGGGCCTCACCGTCCGACGCCTGGAGGGAGGTTCAGGGGTGAAGAATCGTGGCATTGTAGTCACAAGACCATTATGTAACCGCGGGCTCTCTCCTGGAGAGTAAGGTAGCTTTTAATTACTGTAACAAAGTTGTTCCTTTGGACTTTGACGATGAGGCAGTGGAACTGGTGAGCTTGCTGGCAAAATGGTGCCAATTTCATACTTTCACGTCGTCGTCTGTAACCAGGCCCCACCCCCATCCCCGGGTTTGTAAACAGTGCCCCCTTCTGAGCGGTAACCTGGAATAGGCCACCAGGTGACACTAGTTCTCTTCATTTATAAAGAGCTTTATAATATCAGAACATCCCCCCTGGACTGCTGTCTTATGTTTGACCAAACCTCTTGAGATCCCCCCCTTCATTTCATTTTAGACATTGGTTTTTGAAATGAGGGTGTTGATTTGCCCAAGGTCACAGCTAGTGAGGCCTTGAACAGGTTCTTCTGACCTTTCCTCAGCGCCAGGAAGTGCCCACAGTCTCCTGTTGAGACTGATTTTTCCTCTCTAGAGTATGGGGGCAGAGGATCTGCTCACCCAGTGCTCTGCCAATCCCCGCTGAAGTGGAACCAGCCCTGCGTAGTTGGGCAATGCTAGATGAAGGTATTTCGGATGCGGCCAAGGGCTCAAGGTCTGCCTGGGTGGCAGCCCGCTTGGGTGCATACTGTGCATCTGGTACAGGCTGGAATAGTGGTCATGCGTTCTGCTTGCCCTTTCAGCTCATCCAGCCCACAGGCTACTGTGGACTCAAAGATCGAAGTGGTCTGAAATGGTACCAGCCTTGTACTAAACAGAACTGGAATGATGGCATCTTTTGTCTTTTGGGCTGGGCTACAGAGATGGTGAGGTATGGGAGATCGTTACCACTCTGTGATGGAATTGTGGTCAAAGACAGCAGGATTTTGTATTTCATATCTTCAGTTCTTGCAAAGTACCTCTTGTGCTGTGGAGTGCCGGGCAGGTCCTGGCTGGCCTGTTGGGATTGCTCTCATCCCAGGAAGGGTCCATCGGGGTCTACTTCAGAACTCTGGTACTTTAGCATGAATGCCATGACGTAGATAGAAGGGATATGAAACAAGGGTGTTAAATAATAATTCCTCACCTTTTTTAAGGCACTTTAAAAATGTTTAATCTCCAGGTTTTTCCCTAACTTTTTTTTTGGGGGGGAAAGAGGTCTTAGCATTCCTGTGAGAAAAATAAGATATTCTTCCTTAACAGTAGTACCTTTTGCTTTACCTAGTATGTTGTACTTTTTGAATGAATGAATGAGTGAGTTTGATATGAGGAAGCAGAGATCCAGGGGAAGGACAAATCAGTGTGTAGCTGGGTCCAAAATCTAGGGCTTTCAAAAATTATGCTGAGCTGTAAAGAATAAATATTCTAGCGAGGAGAACGGGGAAGCAGATGGAAGGATGGGACAGACAGGGTGACATGTGACTGGCCAATTCTGAGGCTGTCTACTCAGCCTCTCTACCTCAAAGAGGCTTCCCAGCCCTGGGTACTTAAGAAAATGCTCATTGAGCATTGATGGACCAGAAAGTATCCTATCCCTTTTTGATTATATAGAACAGGGTTTGACAACTGTTTTCTGTAAAGAGCCAGATAGTAAATATTTTAGGCTTTGCAGGCTATACAGTTTCTTACAGCTACCAAACTCTGCCGTTGTAGTGTTTCTATACATACACAGGTGGTGGGCTGAATCTGGCTGATGGTCAACTCCTTCATAGACTATCCTTGTTTGCAGATGCTCTCAAATAACCTTGGTTAATCCATGTAGCAGTCTCCATTGAGAGCAATCCTCACTGCTAAAATGAAAGTTATCAAATGGGGAAAGGCTTTTTACTCATTCATTCATTGTCCAAGACCAAAAAATTAGAAGTAAAGACCACAAATAAGGCCTGCTGATTCCTAGTCCATTTTCTCACTGTGTACCGGTGATGTAATAATGGCCGTTAAATCAAGGGTTATGGTGTCTAGATGTTATGCCACTTGGTTCATCCTCAGGACAACTGGGCAGTCCCCATTTTACAGATGATAGATAACATGAAAGCACAGAGGTTAAGTTACTTGCCTAAGGATACAGCAGGTAGATAATATATGGTAATATTCTATCAGTGCCATTCAGAATATTGAAAATAAATACATTTTAGAGTTGGAAAAACATACGATAAAAACTGATGGCATTCTGTCTTTTTTCCTATTTGTCCTGTGTTTCCCGGGGTGGGGACTATGCTGTGTTAAAGACTTAGGGAGTTCTCAGTCCTAATGCATCACGTCTGTTTTTGGTTGCCCTTGCCTCCTGTACTCCCCTTTCCCACTGGGGCCCCACACCCAGCAGCTGATATTCATTGCCAAGACCACGGAGTTGTCAGCCTCACCTCTCCACTCCTTCTGCAGTGTCACGATGTCTGACCGGAAGGCAGTGATCAAGAACGCAGACATGTCTGAGGACATGCAACAGGATGCCGTTGACTGTGCTACACAGGCCATGGAGAAGTACAACATAGAAAAGGACATTGCTGCCTATATCAAGAAGGTGTGTGGGGAGTGCTGTGGCTGGGAGCCAGGGCAGAGATTGGCAGGAAGGGCTGGAGCTGGGAACATGAGAAAGTAGATATAGCACATGCAAACAAAACCCTAGAACTTGCAGAACAGACAGATTAGGGAGTGATTCTAAATTGCCAAAGCATTCACCTTAGGAGTTAATTTTTTTTAAGTTTATTTACTTCTTTTCTCTATGGAAAAGAGGGAGAAGAGAGAGGAACACACCCCAGACAGGGTCCTCATGCTGTTTTTCACCCCAGCTTCAGCTAGCCCTGGATCTTGGGCAGGAGTGTACCTGGTATGTTCAGGGAGGTCTCCAGACATGAACCCAGAACCCCCCCATGTGGGTCAGCATCACACAGCTTTATGTGACCACTGTTCCACTGTCCAGCACCTCCTTAGGAGTTCTTGATAGACGCTCTGCTGTGTGCATATTTATATTTACAGATAGTTATGTAACTGTGAGCTTTGGAGAAAGATAACACTTTGTAGAGAAGCTTCAGAATTAAATATTGGCCCAGTTTGGAACTATTAAAAGATCAAGGATATTTGAAAAAATAAGATAGTATATAAAATTTGAGGGAACTGTATCATTTAAAGAGGTGTATTCCTGTAATAGTCCTCATTATGTAGGGGTATTCCTTTTCCTTCCCTTAAAAAGGACTCAGATATTACATCATTCTCTTCTTCTATTCTTAAGAAAAGTATGGACTTGAAAAATATATATTATTGTCAAGAGGGCACATATACTCACCAAAGGAAGAGGGAGAGAAATATATATAGAGAGACAGTAACTCCTCATTGGGATCTGGGCAATTGCAATCCATTCTCTATTTCTCTATTCTGTTGTAATCCTGGACTTACATGCACACACATGTACCCAGCATGTTTCTCAAGCCACTGGACCTGGGATTCAATAGTTGGCCATGTGGTATTCAATTTCCTATATTCAGCATTAAGTTCAGTGCTACTGGGCCAGTCCTGAATATAATTTTTTAGAAATTGATGAGCAATATTGGGTCAATAGATTTGGTCCTTGAAAAATTCCTGGGTGAATAGACGAGGGGTAGTTAGCATGGTGAGGAAGCGACTGATCCAGAAGTAAGAAAGGGTACTTGAGCTCCCTAGTTCCCAGTCAGGATCCATATCCATTGGGGGTGTAGTCCCAGTTTTTTATATTCTCAACTCTCATATTTCAAGAAGAGTGTGTGAGAGTGATGGTAGTCTGATCCATGGAAGTGGTAGGGTCTCCTTGAGTCTTTATAGGACTCTCTTTTTTTGTCTAGATGGGTGGGATAAGAGAAAATTGGAATGCTGGGAAGCTTTTTGTGTGTGGAGTCAAGGGGTGCAGAGCCAGCTGGAGTCGGCAGCTCCTTGCTAAGTAATGGCTTTATCCTGTTCAGAGAAAGAATCAGTCATGAACTTTCAGAACCAGAAGAGCCCTTAGGTTATCTGGTCCAGCTTTCTTTTGCTTATGGAGAAAATGAGATTCAGGGAAGTGACCATGACTTTCCTACATTATAGAATCTTTCTTTTTTAAAATTGTATTTATTATTATTATTTTTTACTTTGACCAGAGAGAGGGAGAGGGAAGGTGAGAAAGCAAGCCATCGGTCCAGGAGTCTAACCGCAGTCAGCTATGTGGGAGTCCAGCACCTTAACCATCACACCACCTGCTGGTCCCCATCACAGAATATTGAACAGGATCAGGATTTAAGCTGGGTTTGGTTCCACTGTTTCCTAGTACCTTTTGGCAACATGTGGAATAGGGACTGTGAGGAAGTCTGAAAAGTAGTATGTTGAACACCTGAGGGCACAGAGCCCCAAGATGACCTACATCTGTGGGACTGTGGTGGTGGGCTGCTTCCCTTTCATAGTCAGGGCAGGATGGGTCAAGAACCGATCCTGTAGGCTAAGCTACAGGGTGCAAGGAGCTGCTTGTCTGGTTAATTCAAAGATTTCCTGGGTGGTTTTGATGTTGAACTTGTGCCCCCAAGAGACATGAGGGAATTGCCTTGATCTCATGAGGTCCTTGTTCTGGTGTGTACATAAATATTGATTTATATAGAATTGCTTCTTGCTAGTCTTGATGTTCGGTTCATGTTTTCTCTAATATATTGGTTTTTGGTATTTGGAAATGCTAGCTTAGTAATATATGAGGTAGGAGGTGACAGGTCCCTTTTTGTATCAGGCTGTGTGACAATAGAATTATCCTTTATTCTACTGGCCTCTCTAAAGCCCTTCCTGAAGAATCACAGGGTGGGCTACTGGTATGTGAAGGGGTGGGGTAATAAGAGGGCGAAGAGATGATCAGGGCATAGAGTGCTAGAGACTCTGCAGGGAGGAATAATGGAGCCTTTGTGGTGTTCCATTATTAATGAGAGTAAGAGTGCCCTGGCCAACCTTAGAACCTGAGCTCCTGAGGTTCAGGGAGCTGAGGCTTTGGACTGGGGGTGGGATGAGAATGCAAACTTAAAAACATGCGCTTATGCTAGAGTTGAAGAGACTAACTCCCATTCTAATTTCTCATCCTTCAGTTTCCCTAATCACCTTTTTTTTCTTTCTTTACTCTTTTTTTTTTTAGGAATTTGACAAGAAATATAACCCTACCTGGCATTGTATTGTGGGCCGAAATTTTGGCAGCTACGTCACACATGAGACAAAGCACTTCATCTATTTTTACTTGGGTCAAGTTGCAATCCTCCTCTTCAAGTCAGGCTAGGTGGCCATGGTGAAGGTGTCAGTGGCGGCGGCAGCGATGGCAAGCAGGCGGCGTTGCTGGGACTGTTTTGCACTGGGGCCAGCATCAGGATGTCCTCTCCAATGGCTGTGCTACTGCATGGACTGTATACTCGATTTCATGTGTATGTCGCAGTAAACAAAACCAAACTTCTTTCTGTTTAGTTGCCTGGGGAAGAAGGCTGCTTTATGTTTATTTTTCAAGACTTAAAAAAATTTTTTTGGTTGTATTGCACTAGGAAATCTCTCCCACCCCTCCCTTTTCTCTTTCTCTCCCTTACAAAATAAATAGCCCTCAACAAAGCCTGAAAGACTAGGAGGGCTGAGGAAAAGAAATAGGTCTCTGGAGGTGGAACTAAAACTGTGCAGCTGCCTCTTCTGGTGGAGGATGCTGCTTTGGGAGGGCCAGGGAGACTGCAGGAGGACAGTGTTAGAATTGGCAGAGAGAGGGATAGGAAGGATGGTGGGGGATTGATCTAGTACCAGGGAGAATATTCCACTGAACTGTGATTCTATGGCTTGGGCAGAGGGTGGGGTGGGAGGTGGATTCTTTAAGGGGCCCTGATATGTCTGTCTGGTGTGTGGGAGTAGGGAGCAGACTTGTCTTGCTGTCTTTGTCAGAATTTCTAAGTAAGGGCTGTGTCTTTGTGGATTACCTTCTTTTATTCTTCCTGCCAGAGATCATGCTAGGAGGTTGTTGGGGGTAGAATTAGCTTGATTTTTTTCCCCGCTCTACATTCTTTTCTGTCTGCTCCCTGCTTACCCCTTGGTTTTCTCATTCCTCTGAAGTTCTCTTAGAGCAGCCCCTGTTGTTAGTTGGCTGGTCAGGGAATTTCTGGTGACTGTAGTTCCTTAGTTAGGTCTTAGCAATCAAACCAAATCAATGTCTCCCTAATTCTCTGTGAATATGTGTGTATGTGTGTGTGGGTGTGGGTTTGGGGTAGAGGGGAGGGAAGGGGACAGGGCAGTGTGGAATCTCTAGGGTGTATGGATAGTTAGGGGATACAGTTAGTTCTAAGTGGGCCTTTATGTTAAAACCACTGAGAGTGTCTCTTTGAGGGGTGTAGACAAGTGTTACACACACCCTTAGTCACCTAGCCCAGACACTCTGCTTGCTGTGTGGCTGTCTGCTCCCTGGGAAGGCCTTAGGAGGATCACCTGGACCAGGTGATTATGCTGCCATCTGCCCTGGAGCTGTCTCAATGGAGTGACTTTGGATGGTTGTAGCCTCTGGTGGGAGGTGGGGATAAAAAGTGATAGAGGAGGTCGGTCTTGTAGTGATGAAGCCAGATATCAGGAGGTGGAGCAGGGCCGTGAGTGAGAGGAGATTCCAAGGACAACGCAGAGGGTATCTTGTCTGTTGATGAAGTAGGAGTGGGATGGGGCTCAGGGTAGGGTGGTCATTGCTGATTGAGCTGCTGATTGTCATGAATTGCATTCAAAACTCATGTTTAGGATTGGCACTTTGGGGTTGGGGGATCCAGCTCATTCTTTTATTTTCAAGTCCATTCTTGGGGGCTGGTGAGGTGGCAGGAATATGTCTACTTTCCAAGCCCTTAGTGTGTGCTGAGCTTTCTTTTTGATGCTGTCAGGGGAGGGTGGAAACTGGGGTGGTTCCCTATATCAAACCCTTCAGTGGGCACAAGATTGAGTGCTTGATTTTAGGTTTATTTTTTTATGAATGTCCAAATCTGTGTTTTCCCCCACCCTCCCAGACTTGTGTGGCCAGTTGGAAGTGTCTGGTTTGTGTTCATCTCCCTCATTTCTGGAGCAGGGGCTGACACCCTGCCACATCTATGCTCTGCATCCATGCCTCTTTTGGACATTAAAGGTCGATTGATGCACCTCTGAGCTGTTCCGGTTTCTTTTGGGGTAAGGGGTTGGCTTGGTGGCAATGGTGCACATGGTGGGAACAGAGGGTATCCAGGTTGAAGAGACTGGAGACTGAAAAGGATACTGATTGGCCTGAAGCAGGACTTGTAGGACCTAGACTTAATGCCTTTTAAGAAGGGGAGAACTAACCAGCAGCACTCACCTGCCAGGGCTCCTGGGCCCTACTTCCTTTAGAGGTGGATGGCCAGGAAAGCCACATTTTGGATCTTCGATGTAGTAGATTCTGCCTTCCCAGCTGCTGTCCTGGAACGGCCTGAGCTTAGTCAAACCTCGTAGTCCTCCTACTCCCCTTTCTAAGACTTCCCTGAACCTAAAGACTGCATCAGCTAAGTCCTGTTCTGACCTCTCAGAAATAGAAAAGCTGTGGGTCTTCAGAAAGATGGAACCTCTTTTTATGAAATATGCATGACTCCGGTTTGTCTTGGTTGTCCCATGTGGGTACCCCTGCCCCATACATCTAGAGAATTCAGAACCAAGATTTGTAAGAGTCCATCCATCCCTGACCCTGTGCTGTCAGTGCCTGGGCCAAATGGCTTTAGTCCTTATAGAGGTGTTAGGAAAGCAGAGATGCTTGTCCTCTCATGTCATTTATTCATTCAAAAGAAAAGTTTACAGAGTTCTGTGCTTAGGCCTAGGATGCTGTTCACAGAGGCAAATGAGACAGGCAAATAGTATCCTATGGCATGTACATTCTAGTGGTTAGAACAGGACACACATTGATTAGCTTTTCCCAATGATGATAAATGTGATATCAAAGAAATAAACTGGGCAGTGAGCTATTGAGTGTTGGGAGTGGGTTCTTAGTATTCCTAAAGACAGGGAATTAGGTCTGGAACAGTGAGGTCCTAAGGGATTAAGATGAGGGACTTGAAGGGCCGGTAGGTGGTGTGGTTGAGGGTGCTAGATTCCCACATGGCCAACTGTAGTTCAAGTCCCAGAACTGGTGGCTTGCTCTCTCTCTCCCTCTCGCTCTGTCCCTCTCTGGTCAAATTGAAATAAATAGCTAAATAAAATCTTTAAAAAAAAAGAAAAAAGATGAGGGACTTGAACCCTAACTTCCCACCTTTGCTGGTATGAGTAATTAGACAAAATTAGAGCCCTATTTTGGAAAGAATTAAGTCACGGTTCACATTTCATCTGTGATAGGTGTCTCTAGAACCAAAACTCATTCATTCACTTCCTGCCCTGATGGAAGAGGCAGTCCAGGTGGCACGTATAGAGAACACATCCCTGCACAGGTAAGTACACACTGCTCACTGGAAGGCTAATCTTTTTTTTTTTTTTTTTTTTTTGAGAGGTTTTTGCTATAGGGCGCGTGCGCTCGCCAGACAGACAGAGAGAGACAGAGAGATAGAAAGCGAGAAATCACCCCCCAGGGGGGATGGCCACGCCGCAATCCCTTCTCCTCCATTCTCCTCTCGGGATCTTGGGCACGCACGCACACGCGCCCGGCGTGAGTTTAAGCCACCGGGTCCGAGACTCGAACCGCGGTCGACTACGTGGGAGTCCAGCGACATAGCCATTACGCTAACTGCTGGTCCCTGGAAGGCTAATCTTACAGGGCTTTCTAGTGGAGACGAGCTGCCACCCTATGGGGCCAAGAGGGGAAGGATGTAAAGAAGGATCATGGGGGAACAGCAGTTGGCATAATGGCTATGTTGCTGGACTTGCATGTTTTGAGTCCCAGACTTGGTGGCTTAAACTCACGCCAGGTGTGTGTGCATGCGTGCCCAAGATCCTGAGAGGAGAATGGAGAAGGGGTTGTGGCATGGCCATGCCCCCTGGGGGGTGATTTCTCGCTTTCTGTCTCTATGTCTTTCTGGTGAGCATGCGTGCCCTATAGCAAAAACCTCTCCAGAAAAAAAGGATCACAGAAAGGGCTGCAGAAGGTAGATGGAATTGTAGAATTCTTACAGAAGACTTTAGCTACTATTGAAACTTTGGCCAGGCAGAGAGGAAGTGGGAATATCAATGTCCCCAACCTCTCTTTTACCCTGTTTTTCAGTCCTCTATAGACTCCCTTTGGCCAAACCTAACTAAAAGGCAGATGACAAGGCTGACCAAGCAATGCAGTCTGTAGAGGTTAGTCCTTTGCCTCCAGGGATCAGTAGGAAAGAGAAGAGTGGAGAATGAATCTAAGGTGGGAAGGGGGGTGGCAAATGGATAAAAAAACAGCATGTAGGGAATTGTCTGCTGCCATGGTACCATTTCTGCCCTCCTGAACTCTGGTATCCTTTCCTCTTGGCCCAAAGTGTCCCAATTTCTTTCGATCTTTGCTCAAACATCCTCAGAGGGGGCTTCTCAAATTCTATATGAAATAGTGTATCTCCCCCTGAATCACTATTAACTCTACCCAGTTTAATTCTGCATAACACCTGCCAGTATTTGACATTTGTTTACTTGTTGGTCTCCCACAACTAGAACATATGTTACATGAGAGCAATCTTATTTTTCTTTTTAAAATTTGCTATAAGGCACATGTACTTACCTGAGAGTGATTGGGTGCGGGTTGGTGGGGGGTGGGTGTGAGAAAGCATCCTCCAGGGATGCTTCAAATGGTTACTACAATCTCTTCTCCATTTTCCTCTTGAGATTTTGGTCCCATACACACATGCTCCCAGAATGTTTTTCAAGCCACTGGGTCTGGAACTTAAACCGTATAGTTGGCCAATGTGGGATGTAGCCACCTTCACCACCACACTACCTGCTGGCCCCAGTTTTCTTAACTGCTTTATCTTTAAGCACACAGAACAGTGCCTGTCCTGTAGGTAGTAATAAATGTCAATTGACCAAATGGAAAGAGAATATAAGAAGCATGGGCAGTCCCTTTGCCCCTGGGCTGCCTGTCCTGTCCTAGAGACTTTTGTCTTGGCTTCCTCTTGTTGTCCAATCTTTGTATGTACCTCTTGCCACCTAGAAAGGAATGAAAGTCGTTTCGGGCCTTAACCCCTCTTTCTTGCCAGCTATGGAAGAATGAAGTTGTGTGTTCATAAAATGCATTTTATCTTTAAAGCATTTCAGTTGCTGACACCTCAGAGCACCCTTCTAAGCTAGACTTAGCAGTCATTAGCCACAGTTTTGGAAGCAAACTGTATTAGAGAGGGTGAGTGACCTGCCAAAGCCACTGTAGCTGGTAGCATTACTAGAGCTCAGCACTGACTCATAAGGGCTTAACTGGATTCTATAGCAGGGGTCTCACCCCTTCAGAGTGAGGCCCAGCTCTCTTGAGTTTAATAATGAGTCCCCTGTTCTACTGATGTTCCCTGTCTGGGCTCCTGGTTAGCAGGGGCAGGGAGAAGGATTTCCTGTCTGCCCCTCCACTTCCCTCTTCCCCTCTACCAAGGCTTAAGGATCTCCTTTCTCCTTAAGGCCTTTTCAGAGGATGAGTCTTCTGGTCCTAGAGAGCTGATTCCTAGAGTTCTGAGCTCTTAGGCTTCTCCTCTGGTAAAGACACAACCTCATCACCACCTTAGGAACAAGGAGTGACCTATCACCTACTGAAGAGGTCAGGTGTACCTGCATTTGTGATGTATGTAGGTTTGGTGTCCACACCAATTGACATAAATACTACCACCAACTGCAACCATGCCAATACAGAAAGTTTCATAAGATCGTAGAAACTGGATTCCTGCTGTCTCTCTTGGACTTTGTCTGACAGAAGTGATAAACATCTATCTGTCAAATGGGGAAAAAAAAAAAAAAAAGATTTCTCCAGTGTGTAGTGTTTGTGGTAAGGCTGCTAGACATTGCTATCTTGGGCTTTTTAGAGAGAGGTCAAAAAGCAACGTGGTGGGACCAGCAGTTAGCATAATGGCTATGTCACTAGAATCCCATGTAGTCGACTGCGGTTCTAGTACTGGACTCGGTAGCTTAAACTCACGCCGGGCGCATGTGCATGCATCCCCAAGATCCCAAGAGGAGAATGGAGGAGAAGGGATTGTGGCGTGGCCACCCCCGCTGAGGGGTGATTTCTCGCTTTCTGTCTCTCTGTCTCTCTCTGTCTTTCTGGCGAGTGCACATACCCTATAGCAAAAAACAAGCAAACAAACAAAAAACTCCAAATAAAAAAAACCAAACCAAATAAAACAACAACAACAACAAAAAAGCAAAAAAAGGCAGTGTGGTGATGTGGGCATAATGCAGGATCTAGAACCAGAAGACATGGGATTGAGTCCCGTCTCTGATACTTATTCACTGTATGAACTTGGACAAGTTACTTGACCTGAGCCTCAATTTCTTCATCTGTAAAGTAGAAATAATATCTGTCTTCCCTAAAGGGTCGTTATGAAGATCAAATGGCAATGTGTGTGAAAGCGCTTTAAAATTGGAAAGAGATGATGATGAAGAGATGAAAGATGCTGATTTTAAGAGTATCTAATAAAGTTTGGGGAAAGAATAAAGTGTTGTGGGAAGTCATGCTCTCAAAACTCTCTTTCATATCCTACCATTTTTTTCCTTCTCTGCCCAATTGTACCCATATTGCAGGGAAAGTAATTAAGGATCAGACAGTGAAAGAAATGTACTTAAAGCTACATAGATGTTTGGGATAACTGGGATGTAGAACTTGGTCTCCTGACCCCCAGGCAGAGTTTGATCCTGGTCTGAGGTGGCAGAGGGAACTAATTTATCTGAAGGTTCTGAGCCCCCTACTGATCTCTACAGTTTCCTATACTTTAATGGTTCAGTAGTTTATAGTAGACACACAGACTTGTGCAACTGTCAATATCTATTTCCAACACTGTCATCACCCCTAAAAGAAGCCTTGTGCTCATTTGGAGTCACACCCCACCCCCACCTCTAGTTTCTAGAAATCATGAATCTACTTTCTATGAATTTGCCTATTCTGGACATTCCATACAAATGGAATCATACAGTAGGCAGTTTATCATGTCTTGCTTTTTTCATTTAGCATGATGTTTTCAAGGTTCATCTGTGTGGTAGCATATGTCAATACTTCATTTCTTTCTTTTTTTTTTTTAACTTTCAAATCCACTTTTCTTTTGCTCCCCTCACATACAAAACTTCACACATCATGTTTCTTGTAGTTATAAAGTCACTTGATGTCAGCCAGGTACTATTTTATCTCTGAAGATTTATTGGTATTAAAATCTGACAGTTGGGGCCAGCAGTTGGCATAATGGCTATGTCGCTGGACTCCCATGTAGTCAACCATGGTTCAAGACCCGGACCTAGTGGCTTAAAATCACGCTGGGTGCATGTGTGTGTGCCCAAGATCCTGAGAGGAGAATGGAGGAGAAGGGATTGCAGCATGGCCATCTGGGGAGTGATTTCTCACTTTCTGTCTCTCTGTCTCTCTCTGTCTTTCTGGCAAGTGCATGTGCCCTATAGCAAAAACCTCTTCAAAAAAATTTAAAAATCTGACAGTTAACCAGTGTTAAATCCTTAAAATATTTACATAGTACAGCACGTTAAGCTTTGGACGCTTGGCAATTGAAGCACAAAGAGGACAAGCTCCCCGTTCTACACGCTTAGAATCAGGTGTTCCCCCTCCCTATCCGGTGACTGTACACTGGTTCAAGGAGCAGTGGAGGCAACAAGCAGCTACTTCAGAGGACACTTAACTGTGGTCAGGAGGCACATTTTGATGTCACTCATGTACCATGCTGCCTTTCTCCAAGGCAGTCTCGTAATTCTAGAATGGCAGGGCCAGCTGATACAGACAACACAGTATTTACTCTGTGGAGACCTTCCACTCAGACTATGCATGCACGATGACTTTGAACGTAATCGTCCCAGAAACTTGTTGCGATCATCCAGATTTTTCAAGTGGAGTGACCCATCGACCTTGCACTCAACTGTTACTTTTCCACAGCTGTTGTGATCAAAGGGGACCTGGACAGCAATTAGTGGTTGTAGATATCCCACGTGAAGTTTTTCCCCATAATATGGAAACTAGTTTAAGTCCATATCTCCCAGGTTAGGATAGGTGTTTAAAGCTGGTGTGTATTCCCCCTTCGCAGTACAGTCTATCCTTGGTTCTCCTTCAGGCTTTAAACCAATTAGTTTGTTCATTTTCACAAGAATACAAGGGTTTCCTTGGGAAGAGCCAAAATCAGGATCATCCATAGGACTGCATAATTGAAGTATCATAAGAGGAAACGGACATGCAATATAAACTGGACCCTTCTGTTCAAAAAGCACTCCATCAGGACAACCTGTGACATTCTTCTGCTCTTCTTGGTGCGGTATATGGCTCTAGAAACTTCTTAAGTCTATAATGTACCCTTTGTAGGAACTTGGATTAGACATGCTGAATGAATATTCCAACGCGGTCGGGCACTGGTTTAAGAAAAACTAAGTCTTGGACTAGGGATCTAGTCCTTCAGAGTCTGAGGCATAATCCACATTGTGAATGAGAAAAGTGCAGCCAGGAACCCATAAAACACTAGGTAAAAGATCAAACCCCAGCTCTTGGTGGTGCAACCCAGGAACTCGCCAGTGTTCAGGTTGTAGGTGAAGAGCTTCCACTTGGCCAGGATCGGGTTGAAGGACTTCTCCTTGGTCATGGACCATGCGCGGAAGACAAGCGGAGCGGCGGCAGTGGGGCGGCGGTGGCAGGAGGCTTGACCCGGCTGTAGCAGCGCTGCCCAGCAGCCTGCAGCAAGGCATTGAAGGGACGGGACACACCTTGCTTAGGTGAGCGCTGGAGGCCACTGCACAGAGCTGGGCCAGGCCACCACTCCTCCAGGAGCCTGATGTCTCTGCCTGCCGCAGGCAATCCCCTCGCCGCTAGGCTCCTGCCCGCAGCTCAATACTTCATTACTTTTTTTTTTTTTTTTTTTGAGAGGTTTTTGCTATAGGGTGTGTGCGTTCACCAGACAGACAGAGACAGAGAGAGACAGAAAGTGACAAATCACCCCCCAGGGGGGTTGGCCACGTTGCAATCCCTTCTCCTCCATTCTCCTCTCAAGGTCTTGGGCACGCAAGCATACGGCCCCGGCGTGAGTTTTAAGCCACCGGCCGCTAACTGCTGTCGACTACATGGGAGTCCAGCGACATAGCCATTACGCTAACTGCTGGTCCCAATACTTTTTTTCTGGCTAGGTAATTGTCTGTTGTATGGCTATTTCACATTTTGTTTATTCACCAATTGAGGGATATTTGGGTCATTTGGAAGCAGTGCTGATGCTATGAACATTTACGTATAAGTTTTGTGTGGCTATGTTTCAACTCTTTTGGGACACTTAACATTTTTTAATGTCTGTTTACCTTTTTTTATTTTTATTTTTTGTTGTAGGGCTCTAGAGAAAGTGAGAAAGGACCACTCCACAGGGGACAGGAGATGGCCCTGCTGCAATCACTTCTCCTCCATTCTCTTCTTTGGATATTGGGCACACATGCATATGCGCCGGCATGTTTTTCAAACTACCATGTCCAGGACTCAAACTGCGAAGTCAGCCATGTGAGATCCAGCTAGCTTAACCACCAGCCACTGCCTAGACCTCAGTTTACCTTTCTAATTAGAAAACAAAACAAAACAAAACAAAACAAAACAACTAAGTTGAGGTTGGTGAATTTCTTTTTTTTTTTTTTTTTTTTTTTTTTGTAAAGAGCAAAGAATAAATATTGTAGGCTTCATGGGCCATATGACATTTCATATATAGTTATTACTACTACTGAATCCTGCCACTGTAGCATGAATGCAACCATTGACAGTGTGTAAACAAATGAGCAGGACTACGTCCCAATCAAACTCGAAACTGGTGGTGAGTGGGACTTAGCCTGTGGGCTATAGTGTGCCAGTCCCCCAGTCTAAATGATGCACTCACATGAGACAATGTTCCGAAAGTTCAAAAAGTGCAAATTCTTCCTCCCACTCCTGTCCCCCAGCCACTGGGTTCCTCTCCTTAGATGCAGTTAATGTTATGCTATTGTCTCCTTGCAGAGGCTGTTAATAATGAACCTTTTTTTTTTTTCCAAAGACAAAATCAGAAGTTTTATTGACTGAGAAAATAAAGGGAAGCAATGGTTGCATAGGTTTCAATTTCAGCTAACAGGATAGTGGCTATCAGGAAAATAATAAACTCACTAAGTACTTTGGACATGTTCAATTATAATATTCAGGTAGTAGGTTTTATTGGAAATGTGGATCCAGAGCTGATAGACATTATATTTAGAGGTCATCCACAAACAGGCTTGGGAGGGCAAGAAAATGGTGTGACTGTTGATGCGGCTGGATCCCACATGGCCAACTGCGTGTTCATGTTCCTAACCCAGCAGCTTGCAGATGTCAGCGTATGCCCCAATATCCATGGCCATTCCCCCTGGAAGGGTGCACTCTCACTATCTGTCTGTCTCTGGCAAGCAAACCTGCACTATGGCAAATTAAAAAAAGAAAGATTATTTGTTGGGGAACAAATAATACATTGATAAGGGCATAGAGAATAATTTTAAGGGGGCTGAAGAAAAGAAGCAGTATTTAGAAGATAACTGAAGAAAAATGCTCCCCCTCAACACACTGCCTCCCCTGACCCAGTGCACAGGCCCTCTGGCAAATTAAAAGAAAACATACAGGGACCAGCAGTTAGCGTAATGGCTATGTCGCTGGACTCCCACGTAGTCGACCGCAGTTCGAGTCTCGGACCCGGTGGCTTAAACTCACGCCGGGCATGAGTGCGTGTGTGCCCAAGATCCGAGAGGAGAATGGAGGAGAAGGGATTGTGGCGTGGCCATCCCCCCTGGGGGGTGATTTCTCGTTTTCTGTCTCTCTGTCTCTCTCTGTCTGTCTGGCGAGTGCACGCGCCCTATAGCAAAAGAAAAAAAAAAAAAGAAAACTCTCCCCCAAAAAAGAAAACATACAGAATAGTATTAAGGGAATCTGTTGTCTGAAATAAGATTACATCTATGTATACTCAATATACATATATACAATAGTATATATGCCCTTCTTTCTTTTTCTTTGAGACATGGTCTTGCTATGTTGCTGGGGTACTTTCTCACTTTCCTCAAACTAACAGTCCTTTGCTTCAACCTCCCCAGTCTTGGACTATAGGCATGCACATCTGATCCTGGTTTCTGCCCTTTGTATAGTCTCCTCTTTTATGAAAGGCTTTACTGTCTAGTCTCAAGCCAAACCTCCTCCTTCACGGCCCCCCACCTCTATTCATCAAGTGTTAAAAGATATCTTCCTAAGTTTCGAATTGTTCTCTTCTCCAGTAGAGTTCCACTCTGCAATTCCATTGCTTCATAAATCTGGCATGTGAGATTTTAAGTGCAGTTTTCTCTTCTTCAGTCAGTGGTGCCAGCTGGCCTGCTGAATCAGGGTGATTGGTCTTCATTTCATATTCCAGTCTGTACTGAATGTAATCCAGATCAGAGTCAGCTTTCTGGAACTTGATTTTGACCCACAAGATCGCGAACATTCTCTGGAACTGGAACGAGATCTTGACTGTGAGCTGGAAGAACTTCTTGAACGGGACCTGGACCTAGACCTTGCACTTGATGGGGAGGATGAGTGTGATGAAGATAGTGAATGTGAAGATCGAGACTTTGAGCGACTTCATCTACTAGATTTCTCTTTATTACTATCTTCTTCTTCGCTGGCATCAAGATTATACTTTGAGAGATCAGCATCATCTTCATCCTCATCCTCATCTAATTTATATTTAGAAAGATCTTCATCCTCATCCTCTTCTTCGCCCTCAGATTCTTTATCTTCAAGTTCCTTTAATATAGATGCAGGACCAACCGCCTTTCCTCTGTATTTCTTCTTTTTATGTCCAAACATCATATTCACCATCAGATTCTTCCCTTTCTATGTACTCAACATTTTCTCTTTCATTAAAACCACCACCATATCCTGTTCATTCTTCTAATTTAGCATACTTTGGAGTATTACACATGTTACACCCTGATCTTCTAGCCCAATTCACATTACTGCAAGTTTTACATTGCCAATCATTAGCACTGAACAGGCCTTGGCTCTTTTTGGCAAGCGTCTTTCCTATTTCAGTTCCCCCTGCTTTCATCATCTTGGCCTCAGTTGTTTTCTCCCTACCACACCAATTACAGCTGGTTCTTCTAGTAAAGTTTACATTTCCACATTTCTTATCAGGGCAAATCCAGTCCCCGTCACTGACTTGGAAATTCTTGGTCGACATCTTGGAAGCCACCACCACAACCACCCACAGCTACGTCTTCACAGGAGGAAGCCGATAATGAACATTTTTAGAAGTAGCTACGTAAAATTCCAATTCTGTGAAGATAGTGCAATAGACATGAAGGATGAGCATATATAAAAATGTGCCCTGAAAGACAGAACACTGAGGAGTGCTGCCCTGGGTCAGCCACCCATTTGATTCCCCCATCAGAACAAACTTTTTCACTCCTGAGATTTGCCCAGTAGTTTTGGGGCCTTGCCTAGTGAGTGCTTGGTGACCCCTTTTGGGTCAAAAACAAGCCTTGATAATGAAGAGATGCCAGATTTTCTCAGATGGTTTGTGTTTCAGTCATAGTTCCACCAGAGAAATACAACCATTAGGATACCTGTCTATGTACCTATCACCTACCTATCTATATCTATCTATCTATCTATCTATCTATCTATCTATCTATCTATCTATCTATCTATCGTGCCAGGAATTGGCTTATGCAGTTGCAAGGGCTGGCTAGGCAAGTCTGAAATCCATAGGGCAGGCAGTGAGGAAGGGAAGCCTGAAAAATCTCAGACAGGAGGTGATGTTAAAGTCCACAGATAGACTGTCTTCAGGGAAACCTCAGCCCTTTCATCTGGATGAGCCTGGCCAATCCTTCTTCCCAGAATAATCTCTTTTATATAAAATTAACTGACTGTAGATGTGAATTATGTTTACAAAATACCTTCCCAGAAATACCTAGATTAGGTTTCGAGTAGCTAGATACTAGAGTCTAGCCAAATTGACAGAAAACTCCGTCACAGTCCACATCTCGTTAACTTGGCAGCCGTGCTTATCTCCTTAAACCATACTAATCTTCACATAAAGGCAATGACAAAGTCATACTTCTGCCTGTGGCAGTTACCCTGTGTACAACTGAAAATACGTTTTTTCCCTTCAGATTCAAAGTCCTAGGGTGATGTCCACTCTTCTTGACAATCTAGTCACTTCAGTAATGTGATGTGAAGTTAGTTATTATTAATATATTTTATGTTAAATGACAAGGGAATCAGAGAGAAGAAGGCAAAATAAAATACATACACAGCTGACCTTTGAACAAAAGAGTTTGAATTCTATGGGTCCACTTATAGGTGGATGTATTTCAATACATATATTGGAAAATATGGTACAGGGACCAGCAGTTAGCGTAATGGCTATGTCGCTGGACTCCCACGTAGTCAACCGCGGTTCAAGTCCTGGACCCGGCAGCTTAAACTCACTCCAGGCACGTGTGCGTGCATGCCCAAGATCCCCAGAGGAGAATGGAATAAAAGGGATTGCGGCATGGCCATCCCCCCATAGGGGGTGATTTCTCACTTTCTATCTCTCTGTCTCTCTCTGTCTTTCTGGCGAGTGCAAGCGCCCTATAGTGAAAACCTCTCTCAAAAAAAAAAAAAAAAAAAAAAAAGAAAGAAAGAAAGAAAAAATATGGTACAGCACTGAAAAAGTATTTTCCTTATGATTTTCTTAATATTTTTCTAGCTTACATTATAAGAAAAAGTGTGTAATACATAGAACATACAAAAGCTGTGTTGATCAATTATGTTATAGGTAAAACTTCTGGTCCATAGTAGTTATTAGTAGCTAAGTTTTTTTTTTTTTCTTGAGAGGTTTTTCGCTATAGGGCGCTTGCGCTCGCCAGAGAGAGAGAGAGAGACAGACAGAGACAGAAAGTGAGAAATCACCCCCCAGAGGGGATGGTCACGCCGCAATCCCTTCTCCTCCATTCTCCTCTCAGGATCTTGGGCACGCACGCACATGCGCCCGGCGTGAGTTTTAAGCCACCGGGTCCGGGTCGCGAACCGCGGTCGACTACGTGGGAGTCCAGCGACATAGCCATTACGCTAACTGCTGGTTCCCAGTAGCTAAGTTTTTGAGGAGTCAAAAGTTGGATTTTTTTCAACTGTGCAAGAGCCATTGCCCCTAACCTTTGTGGTATTCAAGAGTAGATTATTATAGGGACCAGCAGTTATCGTAATGGCTATGTCACTGAACTCCCATGTAGTCGACTATGGTTCACGTCCTGGACCCGCTCGCTTAAACTCATGCTGGGCACATGTGCATGCGTGCCCAAGATCCTGAGAGGAGAATGGAGGAGAAGGGATTGTGGCGTGGCCATCCCCTGGGGGGTGATTTCTTGCTTTCTGTCTCTCTCTGTCTCTGTCTGGCTGGCGAGCACACGCGTCCTATAGCAAAAACTTCTCCAAAAAAAAAATGTTGATTATTATATACACATATTTTAATAGACATTCATAACAATAAAGGAGTAAGTACTCATGATAGTTACAGTCCCCATTTATGCAGCTGGCCACACAGTTGTAGCTGATATTTATTATGACCTTCTTCCACTGCCGCTGCCATGTTTCCCTTGTCCTCTGCAATCACCTCAGAACTGGTTGTAGACCTTTGCCTGGAAGGGATACTCCCAACCCTTGATGCCTGAATGGTCTGGGCAATTAGAAGTCTTACCTCAATTGGGTTGTTATAGTTTTCCATTTGCTTTAGTCTAAGAGTCACAGTACTAGGAGATGCCCTAAAGGATCTCCCATACCTTAGACATGTTTTTCTTTTCTCCATTTTATGTTAGCAGCCCAATTTCCTGTCGGTATTCAGGAGAATCACTTCAGTCAGTAAAGTAACTCCCTTATTTGCCTTTGGATTCAGAGGCATGATGAACCCAAAATGGCTGGTGGCATACCTGGCTTCCAGTTCAATGAAGTAAGTGTTGTCTCCTGGTAAAAGCATTTCTCCATTTGTAACGAAGACCTCGAGGTCATCAGAAATTAGGTCACAGGGATGGGAAGCAAAAATTTTACTACTGGATCATGAGGAGTGGTGCCATTCCATTTTCACTCTCATTTCCTGGAACCATGAATCCTAGCTGTGGGAGAAACAGCACCAGTAGAGCATATATGGTCTCCTGAAGGTCTTTGCCCCAATCCTGCAAGGCAGTGCCACCAAGCTCTGTCATTGGGTCTTCAAAAGTCCCTTCAACCTTTCTATCAGGCCAGCTGCTTCAGGGTGATGAGGAACATGGTGGAAAACCAGTACATTCCATGAGCCTGGGTCCATTGCTGTATTTCACTTGCCATGAAGTGAGTTCGTTCATCAGTATCAGTGCTGGGTGGAAAAATATGGTGGTGGATACGGCATTCTGAAAGTGCACAGATGGCGGTTTTGGCAGAATTACTATGTGGAGGGAAAGTAAATCCTGATCCAGACTAAGTGACTGTTCTCATATGAATGAAGTACTGCCCTTTCTATGACCAAAGTAGTTCAGTGTAATCAACCTGCTACAAGCCACTGGCTGGTTACTCCAGGGCATGGTGCTGGGTCTCAGTGCTGGTCTCTGCTGCTGTTAGGTCAGGCACTCAGCAGTGGCTGTGGCCAGGTCAGTCTTGGTGAGTGAAGCCTGTGTTGCTGAACACATGCATAACCTCCATCCCTGCCACCATGGCTACTTTGTTCATGAGCGCACTGGGCAATGACAGGGGTGTCTGAGGAGAGGCTGACTGGTATCCACAGTCACCTGATTATTAAATTCCTCCTCTGCTCCTTTGGTGAGCATACATATAAGACACAAATATCTTCATATTCCCCCCATACCCACCACACTCAGGCCTATGCCCTGGAGCTCCTTGTTAACCAATTCTCCAATCATGTTCATTCCAAGTTCCTGACTGTCTAAGCCAAATCATTGATCTCAGCTCCAATATTGGCATAGACTTAATACCTATGGCCTTTCTTCCAAGAGAAATGAACAACCAGGTGCACTGCTTGGTTATTCTCATTGGGAGGATTTACCTTGACCACTGTCATTCAAGGACAGCCCAGGTGGTGCTGTAGCTGTCCACTTTTGGATGGTACCTGCAAATTATCTGTTTACAGAACCATCTGTAAATCACCTGGCCTTAGGGAACTCCCCATGGGGACTTAGGTGCAGGCTGAGAGAGAGAAGATAATGTGGCAGGAACAGGAGCTATGGGCATTTGGGCCACTTTTTCATGTAATTTCCTTGTGCCTTCAGGGTTGGCTTGTGTCTGATTTCCTGTATACCACTTCCATTTTATAATGTAGTCTGCTCTACATGCCCAACTTTATGGCACAATGGGCAACTCAGGTTGCATGGTAATGTGGTAGTCCATGGTTAAGCATTTAGTCTCTACTAAGGCCTAGTGGCAAGCCAAAAACTGCTTGTCAAAAGAAGAGTAGTTATCTGTGGAGGATAAAATCCTAAAGGCTTGCACTGTTATTCACCTACAGGTGCCTGCCAAAAGCTCCAAACAGCATCCCTATCTGTCACTGGCACTTTAAGCATCATTAAATCTACTAGATTATATGACTTAGAGCAGCTTACACAACAGCCTGGACCTATTTTGGTGTCTTTCCTGTCAGGACCTACTGAAAACCAGCAGCTTTTCAGACTTCTTAAGAATGCATAACTCGGGGCCAGCAGGTGGCGTGGTGGTTAAAGGCACTGGACTCCCACATGGCTGACTGCAGTTCAAGTCCTGGACCTGGTGATGTGCTTTCTCACTTTCTCACTTTCTCTCTCTCTCTTTCTCTGATCAAACTGGAAAATAATAATAATAATAATAATAATTAATAAAGTTAAATAAAATATTTTAAAAAAAGAAAATGCATAACTCAGTAGTGCACTCAAATGGTGAATATGTTGTCTTCAAAATCCAAAGAGGCCCATTAGGCATTATGCTCTTGTTTTGGTTATAGGAAGGGCCAGGTGAAACAATTTATTTCTATACCTTAGAAGGGAAGTCTTGGGGCCAGCAGATGGCATCAGTTACATTGCTGGACTTCCACATGGCTGACTGTGGTTTGAATCCTGGACCCAGTGGCTTGAAACTCATGTCAGGTGCATGTGCATGCATACCCAAGATCCTGGGAGGAAGAGACTGTGGTGTGGACATCCTCCATGTGGGGTGATTTCTCACTTTTCTCACTTTCTCACCTTCCTCTCACTGTCTCTGTCTCTCATTTCAGCAGTGCAAGTGTCCTAAGACAAAAAACTCCACCAAAAATAAAGAAAAAAAGAAAGAAAGAAGGGAAGCCTTAACCTGCTCACAATACTGAAGTGGAAGGCTCCTTTCATATTTATTTCCTGCTTTCTCAAATGCAAAGCTCTTACCAATATGTCAAAAATAGTTACTACTTTGGGACCAGCAGTTGGCGCAGTGGCTATGTCGCTGGACTTCCATGTAGTCAACTGTGGTTCGAGTCCTGTACCCAGTGGCTTAAACTCACGCTGGACACGTGTGCATGTGTGCCCAAGATCTTGAGAAGAGAATGGAGTAGAAGGGATTGAGGCGTGGCCATCCCCCCCTGGGGGGGGTGATTTCTCGCTTTCTGTCTCTCTGTCTCTCTCTCTCTTTCTGGCGAGTGCATGCGCCCTATAGCAAAAACCTCTCCAAAAAAAAAAAAAGTTGCTACTTCTTGTTCACTAGGTACAGTCAGCATAATACCATCAATGTAATAGACCACCCATATTATGGAAGATAATCTCTGCAGAAAATCAATTGATCGTAGATGTTAACTAGAAAATACTTTCACAGAAACATCTAGGTTAGTGTTTGATTGAATAACAGTGCTATAGTATAGCTAAGCTGACACAAATCTGACCATCACAGTTTGTAAACTGACTGAGGAAGTTATAACTTCTCATAGAGGAATTTAATCATGTTCAATGAGGCAAGTAGTTTTTCTTTTGTTTGTTTTTTAACAGCTCTATTTAAATGACATACAGTAAATGACACTTTTTTTTTTTTTTGGAGAGATTTACGCTATAGGGCGTGTGTGCTTGCCAGACAGAGAGAGACAGAGAGACAGAAAACGAGAAATCACCCCCCAGGGGGGATGGCCACGCCGCAATCCCTTCTCCTCCATTCATCTCTCGGGATCTTGGGCACGCACGCACACGTGACCGGTGTGAGTTTTAAGCCACCGGGTCCGGGACTCGAACCGTGGTCAACTACGTGGGAGTCCAGCGACATAGCCATTACACTAACTGCTGGTCCCAGTAAATGACACATGTTTAAAATGTACCATTTGGTAAGTGTTGACATATGTATGAATATCATTAAAACTATCACTCCAAGGGCCAGCAGGTGGCATGGAGGTTAAGGTGCTGACCTCCCACATGGCTGACTAGAGTTCAAGTCTTGGACCTGGTGGCTTACTTTCTCACTTTCCCTCTCTCTATCTCTCTCTGTCTCTGTCTCTCTCTGATGAGCACATGTGCCCTAAAGCAAATTTTAAAAAATAACAACAACAAATAAGATTAAATAAGAAAACTATTATCCCAATCAAGATGTCAAACATTTCATCACACCCATCTCTTCCTGACCTTTTGTAATCCCTCCTTACTCTGCTTTACTTTCCTCTCAGTTCCTGTTCCCAGACATCCACTCATCTACTTTTTGTCACTATTGAGAAGTTTGCATTTTCCATACTTTTTCTTTTCAGTTTTGCATAAGGCATGTGCACTTGCCAGAAAGAGTCAGAGATAGAGACAGAGAGCATGAAAGTGAGAAATCAGCCCCTTTGGAGGGATGACCATGCTGCAATCCCTTCTTCATTCTCCTCTTGGGATCTTGGGTATGCACACATACATGCCTGGTGTGATTTTCAAGTTGCTGGGTCCAGAACTCAAATAGTGCAGTTGGCCATACAGGATCCAGCCCCTTAACCTCCATGCCACTGCTGGCCCAGTTTTCTAGACTTTTATGTAAATGGGCTTATACAGCACATACTTCTTTGGTTGATTGTTTTTTTTTCACTCAGCACAGTTACTTTGCAATTCATCCATGCTGTTTCTCTGTGTATCATAGTTTATTCCTTTTTACCACTGAGTAGTACTCCCTTGTATGAATATACTAAAGTATATTTCTATTCATCCATTCCCCAGTTGAAGGATATTTGAGTTTCCATTTTGGTAATCATGAATGCAATTGATGCAAATGTTTACACACAGGTCGTTGTGTTAATGTAGGTTTTATTTCACTTGGGTAAATAACTAAAAGTGGAACTGCTGGATCTTATGGTAGTATGTTTAACTTTATAAGAAACTGCCAAACTATTTTTCAAAATGATTACGCCTTTTAACATTTCAACCAGCAATGTATGAGGCTTTCAGATGCTTCTCATTCTCACCAACACTTGCTATTATGTTTCTTTTTAAAATTTTAACTATTCACATGTTTATAATGGTATCTTATTGTGGTTTAAATTACATTTCCTAGATGACTAATGGTGTTAAGCATCTTTTCATGTGCTATTTATCATTCATAATCTTTGGTTAAGAGCTTTTGCCCATTAGGGCTGGCACGGAGATGAAGTCTTTTATATGCTCCTAGCAAGAGTATAATTTGGAGGGCACTCAGTAGTATGTATTAAAATTATAAATGCATATATCCTGTGATCCAGCAATTTCACCTCCTGGGACCTGCCCTAGAGAAACACCTTCATGTGTGCCCCAATGGTCATGTATAAGGCTGGTTATTACAGAATGTATGTAGTAACGAACTTTTAGAAACATCATTAATGTCTGACAATTAAGGATGCCTAAATATGACAGATCCATATCATAGAACACTATGCAGCGAGTAAAAAGAACCATGTGGCACTACATGTACCATTATAAAGAGAGCTCCAAGGTGTGTGCCAAGTGAAAAAGTTGCAGAGCAAATAGAGACAGAATTATCCTTATGTTAAAGTGTTCATAACACACATACATACACAGAAATAAAAATGCTATTTTCAGGACCAGCAGATGGCATAATGGTTATGTCACTGGACTCCCACATAGCGGAACACAGTTCAAGTCCTGGACTTGGTGACTTAAAACTCACACTGGGCATGTGTGTGTGTGCCCAAGATCCCAAGAGGAAAATGGAGGAGAAGAGATTGCAGTGTAGCCATTCCCTTTGGGGGATGATATTTTGCTTTCTGTCTCTCTGTCTCTCCAGTGAGCACGAGCTCCCTATAGCAAAAATCTCTCTCTTCAAAAAAAAAAAAGATATTTTCTATAGGCACTGTGGAGATAGCCTCTATGATGACCTCCAATGAACCTCTCTTCCTGCTTTTCAAGCCTTTGTATAGTTTCCTTTCAGGTTGACTTAGGACTGACCTCAGTAACCAAAAGAATATTGCAGAACTGATGGTGTGTGACTTCCAAGGTGAAATCTCAAAAGACATTTTGGTTCCTGCTGTGCTTTCTTGAACTAATTATCCTGGTGGAGGCCAGCTACCCCATTGTGAGTTGACTCAAGAAACCCTATGGAAATGCCCAGAGAAGGATAGACTTGTCAGATAATACAGGACGCTTTGTTAAATTTGCACTCCAGCAGGGCTGAATTGAGAAGGTGTATGTGTGACTAGTGTGCTGGGTGTTAGCTTTTCAACAATTTGAGTAGTTGACATGTAAATATTTTCTCAAAAATATTTAAAACCATACTGTTTCTGTTGTTATAGAGTCACAAAAAATTATACAAAATTATAGGAAATATTTTGAACATTATCTTTAAAATTTGGTATTTTGAAAATTTGAAAGTTGTTTATTAACTGTTAAGAACTATGGAGTATGAGTTAAAATTTTTGGATATGTAAAGTAAATATTTGTGGAAAAATGTAAAAATAAATTTAAAAATTTTGCACTCCAGATAAATGATAATGAATACTTCTTTAGTATAAATATGTCCCATTTAATATTTGAAATATACTAAATAGGGAACCAGCAGTTAGCGTAATGGCTATGTCGCTGGACTCCCACGTAGTCGACCGCGGTTCGCGTCCCGGACCCGGTGGCTTACAACTCACGCCGGGCGCGTGTGCGTGCGTGCCCAAGATCCCGAGAGGAGAATGGAGGAGAAGGGATTGCGGCGTGACCATCCCCCCTGGGGGGTGATTTCTCGCTTTCTGTCTCTATGTCTCTCTCTGTCTGTCTGGCGAGCGCACGCGCCCTATAGCGAAAAACCTCTCCAAAAAAAAAAAAAAAAAAAAAATAATAAAAAAAAAAAATATACTAAATAATTTTTTGTTGCTTATCTGAAATGCAAAGTTTATTGAACATTCGATGTTTTTATTTGCTAAATATGGCAACCTTATATGGAAAAGAATTGAGGCCTGCCAACAGCCAGTACTGACTCTTCATGCATGTGAGTGAGACATTTGGGAAACCCCAGTCAAACCATCAGATGACTGCAGCCCCTGCCAACATCTTTTTTTTTTGGAGAGGTTTTTTTGCTATAGGGCGCTTGCGCTCGCCAGACAGACAGAGAGAGACAGAAAGCGAGAAATCACCCCCCGGGGGGATGGCCATGCCGCAATCCCTTCTCCTCTATTCTCCTCTTGGGATCTTGGGCACACACGCACACACGCCTGGCATGAGTTTAGGCCAACGGGTCCAGGACTAGAACCATGGTTGACTACGTGGGAGTCCAGCAACATAGCCATTATGCTAACTGCTGGTCCCATCCTGCCAATATCTTGACTGCAATCTCGTGAGAAAGCCAGAGCCAGAACCCCTCAGCTATACCAGGATTCCTAACCCCCAGAGACTGTGAAGTAGTAACTATATCATTGTTTTAAGCCACTAAGCTTTGAAGCAATTTGTTTTGCAGCGTTAGATCACTAACTCAGGTACATAAACATTTAACTAAGGTGCTCTTTGACTTACAGTGTTTCCCCAGTAAATCCATCCTAAGTTGAAAATATTGTAAGTCAAAAATGCACTCGGAGCTGCCCCATAACCTTGTGGTTAAGGGAGCCAATCCCACATGGCCACCATGGTTCAAAACTTGGCCCCCGTGGCTTGATAAACACACTAAGTGCATGTGCATGCTCCAAATCCTGACAGGATGGAGAGATGGAGGAGAAGGAATTATGGTGTGACCGTGGCACATTGAGGGATGGTTTCTCCCTTTCCCTTTCTGTCTGTGTCCCTTTCTGGAGAGTGCTTGCGCCCTCTGGCAATTAAAAAAAATAAGTTTAATACACCTAACCTACTGAACAGTTTAGCCTGGCCTACTTTAAATGTGCTCAAAACACCTGTTATCCTAAAGTTGGGCAAAATCATCTAACGTAAACCCTATTTTATAATAAGATGTTGAATATCTCATGTAGCTTGTTGAATACCTTACTGGAAGTGGGAAACAGGGTCACTGTAGAGTCTCGTTTTCCCTCAAGATCAGGGGCCCAGGAGCCCTGGCCTGCTGTCACCATCCAGCATCACAAGAAAGCATTACACTGCATATCACTAGCCAGAGAAAAGATCAAAATTTAAAACTAGAAATAAGGTTTCTACCAAAGGTGAATCACTTTTGCAAAGATGAAAAATCATAACCTGAAATATAGCCAGACTGGGACTATCTGTACATGCACAAAGAAAGGTTTGGGTAAACTTTAGTTCTCTGAGAAGGGATTGACTTGGGAGGTGGAGTTTAAGGAGCTTTAATCCTATCTATGTCTTTTCCTTTTTAACTAGGAGAACATAATCTTTTATTATTATTATTATTATTATTATTATTATTATTATTTTAAGAGAGATTTTTGCTATAGGGTGTGTGCACTCACCAGAGGGACAGAGAGACAGAAAGTGAGAAATCACCCCCTGGGAGGATGGCCACGCTGCAATCCCTTCTCTTCCATTCTCCTCTTGGGATCTTGGGCATGCACACACATTCACCTGGCATGAGTTTTAAGCTGCTGGGTCCAGGACTCTAATGAAGGTTGGGAGTCCAGCGATGTAACCATTATGCCATCTGCTGGTCCCATAGGAGAACATAATCATAAGGATGGAAAAATAGATGCTGTGCAAACATTAAGAAAAAACTCATTAATGGATGTATGGATGAACAAAAGTGGTATTCCAAACATGGATTATTGTTCGGCCATGGAAAAGAATGGAGTACTGATGCATGGTTACTATGCGAATATGGAAATATGTTGAGTAAAATAGATAAGGAAAACATGAAAGACCAAACAAAACTTCTGAGATAATAAATGTTTGTTTTTTAAGTTCGTACATGTGCTCACTGGAGAGAAACAGGGATAGAGAGTCAGAGAGAAAGTGAAAAATCACCCCCCAGGAGGGATGGCCACATCACAATCCCTTCTCCTCTTGGGATTTTGGACATGACACGCATGCTCCCAGAATGTTTTTCAAGCCGCCTAGTCTGAGGCTCAAACAGAAGAGTCAGCCAAGGGGTCTAGCTGCCTTAACCTCCATACCACCTGCTGACCCAATGTTTTTGTTTGTTTTGTTTGTTTGTTTTTGAGAGATTTTTGCTGTAGGGCACATGTACTAAACAGAGAGACAGAGAGACAGAAAGCAAGAAATCATCCGCTGGGAGGATGACCACGCTGCAATTCCTTCTCCTCTACCTTTCTCTCGGGATTTCGGGGATACACACACACGCGCCAGTTATGAGCTTCAAGCTGCCAGAACTCAAACCATAGTCGACCATGTGGGAGTTCAGCACCTTAACTACCATGCCACCTGCTAGCCCCCAATGTTTGTTGTTTTAAGTTACTAAATTTGGGATAATTTGTTCCATAACAATAGATACAAAAGTTTGTGTCAATTAGTATTGATACATATACATGGATTGTCTAGCATGTAGGAGGATATCATGATAAATGCTGGCTAATATAAGTAGGAAAAAATGTGCTCCAGTTCCAGAGATTGCCTGTTGTGGGAGATCAGGGATGAGGAGAAGGGAGGCGTGGGGAGGGTATCAGCACTTGCTCCAGCTGGACAGGGTCCCCTCAGATTGCTCTCTGCCTGGCCCGAAAGAAGAGGATACAAACACACACACAAACTCCCTCACCCCTTCATCTGCATCATCTCCCTTAGGGTGCTATCACTTTGTCTGTTGTATAGAGATATATATAACTATGTATGTATAACTCTCTCTCTCTATATATATATATATATATTATATCTATATATCTATCTATCTATATATAGATATAGATATATTAGTTATGCAACATGTAACTAGTATATAAGTAATATTACTTGTATAACTAATATATACTAATTATATAGACGCTTTAAAAAAATTAACTTTATTTATTTATTTATTTATTTATTTATTTATTTATTTATTTATTTATTTTAATTTGACGGAGTGAGCAAGAGACAGGGAAAGTGAAAAGGTAAGCTGCCAGGTCCGAGGACTTGAACCACAGTTGACCATGTGGAAATCCAGCGCCCTTAACCACCACGCCACCTGCTGGTCCCAATAAACACTTTTTAGTACTTACATACCTGGAGAGCAAACTTTGTCTTGTTTATGTCTGTGCATCTAACAGTGCCCTGCACACAGAGGGACTTCACATATATCTATGAAAAAGGACAAATGAATAGTAACACGGAAAATAGCTTTTAAACTAAACAAAAAAAACCCAAACAAACAAACAAAAAAACAACCAACCAACCAACCAACCAAACAAACGCCTTACATACATTCCAAAAATGGGGCCGGGGAGAAAGCTGCATGTCCAAGAATGGCTGTTGCAATGTTGCTTTTAATGATCAAGAGGGGACACTTGGAAACAACTGGTCGTTAGAAGGAGAGCCGGTGAGGAACTTATCTTGCACCCCTTCTCTAGAAGGTTATGCAGCTCTTCAAAATGAAGGAGTTGAGGGTCTCTACTCATTGACCTGAAAGATTAAGATGATGCTAAATAAGCAAGAGGCAGAGGCATGCGTTTGGCATGATTCTACATCGTGAAACAAACAATAACCGAAGCACCCTCTACAGATGGTACATGTGTTTGTACACAGCATTTTGAATATAGAGACAGGGATAGAGACCTATGTTTAAAGTGCTAATTTCGGAGGGATGGGAGAGTAAAGACTTTTTCTCTGTATATGATTGTCTCATTGAATGCAATGAACATAAATTACTTTGGGAGTTTTGAAGAGTTTAGTGAAATGTAGGAAACCAATGGTAAGATCTTGTGCCTAACTGGTGCCACCCCTGGTTGCCTGGGTGTGGATCCCAAGGGTCCACAGGTGAGGGGGAAGTGGCCCACTTCATTCTCAGCTTTGAGGTCCACAATACTTTTGCCTTCCTGATTAAACTGGACAAGAGTTGCTCATCTTCTTCAGGCAACCCCTCTCTTAGCCTCAAAGCAAACAGCCCTCCATCCCTGCTGCCAGGGCGTGTGGTATGAGAGAAGGGATCACCTTTCTCCTGCCCTGTAACTGGGCTGGGAGTGATGCCTTCCTGTTCTCTAGACAGAGGGCTCCCGTCCACCCAGAGGAGAACGTGTCTGTGGCTACTTGCCCTCTCCTGGAGGGAAAGCAATGTGATCTGTGTGTCTTTAATCCGACTGTGTATACAATCTTTTTCTTTTTTTTTTTTTGGAGAGATTTTTGCTATAGGGCGCGTGCGCTCACCAGACAGAGAGAGACAGAGAGACAGAAAGCGAGAAATCACCCCCCAGGGGGGATGGCCACGCCGCAATCCCTTCTCCTCCATTCTCCTCTCTGGATCTTGGGCACGCACGCACACGCGCCCAGTGTGAGTTTTAAGCCACCGGGTCTGGAACTCGAACCGCAGTCGACTACATGGGAGTCCAGCGACATAGCCATTATGCTAACTGCTGGTCCCTGTGTGTACAATCTTTAAAGAAAAAATTCGCAAGGACTTCTAGAAGGACTTCTAGTATTGACACAGTCATCTTGTTACTATGTTATTTAACTACGTATAAACCTAAGATCAGTTACATGTATGCATATAGCTCTTATGACCACAAAACTAAATTTACAAGTGAAATACAAGCAGAATTGCAAAGACTAAAATTCAAATGAATGACGCTAATGTAATCCCTTCCCTTCTATATCTATGTTACGCTTCCTCCCAGGGATACTGCTGCCAGCTACAGCACAGGCATTCTCCTCCACAGGCTGCTGTGCAGGGGGCCAGATGGCCTACTCACTCCTCCCCGGTTTTCCTTTGATTTGAACCCTGCAAATCTTCCCTTTTAACTGTGCATCTGGGGTCACACGGTGTGAGTGCATCGCAGAGGTATCAGGTCTATCTCTGGTGTCTTTTCCCTCTTCTTAGCTCTGAATAATTAAAGAAGCCACAGCTACACAAACGGGCACTAAACTCAGGAGGTAGCTCTTAGCTTTAGAGGTGGCCGCCCAGCGTCCATTCAAAAAGTTGTCCAATGAAAACACAACATAAAAAATTATGTGAATCACCTAACTAACTTAGTGTTACAGTGTTTAACACATGAACACATGAGATGAAAATAACTTGGTCCAGGGCCACCAGATGGTGTGGTGGTGAAGGAGCTGGATCCCACGTGGCTGACCATGGTTTGAGTACCCCTGGACCTGCTGACTTGAAAATCACCCCATGCACATGTGCCTGTGCACCCAAAATTCCAGGAGGAGAGTGGAGGAGATGGGATTGCAGCATGGCCATCCACTCTGGGGAGGTGGTTTCTTACTTTCCCTCTCTGTCGCTCTGTGAGTGCACACGCCCTATAGCAAAAACCTAATTAAAAAAAAAAAAAAATAGAAAAGAACCTGGCATAGGAAGAGCTGCAAATGCAGATGCTAGACCTTCTACTTCTTCTTCTTTTTTTTTTTTTTTTTTTGAGAGGTTTTCGCTATAGGGCGCGTGTGCTCGCCAGACAGACAGAGAGAGACAGAGAGATAGAAAGCGAGAAATCACCCCCTAGGGGGGATGGTCACGCCGCAATCCCTTCTCCTCCATTCTCCTCTCGGGATCTTGGGCACGCACGCACACGTGCCCGGCGTGAGTTCTAAGCCACCGGGTCCGGGACGCGAACCGCGGTTGACTACGTGGGAGTCCAGCGACATAGCCATTACGCTAACTGCTGGTTCCCTACTTCTTTTTTTTTAAGAATTATTTTATTCAACTTTATTTTAATTTGACCAGAGAGGGACAGAGTGAGAGAGAGAGGGAAAGTGAAAAAGCAAGACACCAGGTCTGGGACTCGAACCGTGGTCAGCCATTTGGGGGTTCAGCACCCTTAACCACCACATCACCTGCTGGCCCCAGGGGCCCTCACCTTCCTCACCTGCCCTCTGTGGTCATGAGGAGCAAAGCAGATGCAAGCTGCAGGACAAATGACCGAGAGCAGGAGAAGTTGAGTCTAGTATTCTTTTTATTTTTTTTTTTTAAGAATTATTTTATTAACTTTATTTATTTATTTTAATTTCACTCTTCCCAGGGACAGAGTGAGAGAGAGAGAGAGAGAGAGAAGGCAAGCTGCCAGGTCTAGGACTCAAACCATGGTCAGCCATGTGGGAGTCCAGCGCCCTTAACCACCACACTACCTGCTGGCCCCGAGTCTAGTATTCTTTTTTTTTTTTTTTTTTTTTTTTTTAGAGGTTTTTCGCTATAGGGCGCGTGCGCTCGCCAGACAGACAGAGAGAGACATAGAGACAAAAAGCGAGAAATCACCCCCCAGGGGGGATGGTCACGCCGCAATCCCTTCTCCTCCATTCTCCTCTCGGGATCTTGGGCACGCACGCACACGCGCCCGGCGTGAGTTGTAAGCCACCGGGTCCGAGACGCGAACCGTGGTCGACTACGTGGGAGTCCAGCGACATAGCCATTACGCTAACTGCTGGTTCCCGAGTCTAGTATTCTTAAAAGGCAAGGTACAATGTGCTTTGAAGTCACATTGTGACTTGGCCGGGTCCCTATGGCAGCCTCAGTTTTGTCATCTGTAAAATGGGGATGAAAGTGACCCCAGTCAGCAGCTAGTGTGGTGGTTAAAGCACTTTTCTCACATGGCTGGCTGCAGTTTGAGTCATAGAGTTGGTGGCTTGAAACTCATGCCAGGCACATGTACCCAAAATCCCAAGAGGGGAGTGGAGGAGAAGGGATTGCATGGCCAACCCCCTGGGGGATGGGCAATTTCTCACTTTCCGTCTCTCTGTCTCTCTCCGGTGAGTGCACATGCCCTATGGGACACACATACACACAAAGACTCCCTCAAGGAGTAAGTGATGATGCAGCCAAAAGCACGTTGCTAATTTAGCAAATGTTTGGAGAGCACCCACCTTGTGCCAGGCACGCGATCTTTTCTCACCATCTCTCTCCCGCCCTCATTTTAACTCTAGGAATCACAGTGTCTGGACCAAAGGCTGTGTTTTCTTCTGCCACTCTGGCTTAGCCTTTAGGTCTCTGCAGCTACAAGTCAATCCATTGGTCATCACAAACTTATTGATCAGCAACCAAGTACCTGTGCTAGGAAGGCTACAAGGGAGTGGAAAAATCACATTGACATTTACTATCTTTTTTTAATTTTTTAATTTTTTTTTAGCGGTTTTTGCTATAGGGCGTGTGCGCTCACCAGACAGACAGAGAGAGACAGAGAGACAGAAAGTGAGAAATCACCCCCCAGGGAGGATGGCCACTCCACAATTCCTTCTCCTCTCGGGATCTTGGGCATGCACACACACATGCCCGGCGTGAGTTTCAAGCCACCGGGTCTGGGACGCGAACCGCTGTCGGCTACATGGGAGTCCCGCGACATAGCCATTCTGCTAACTGCTGGTCCTGACATTTATCATCTTTGTACTTTGATCCTCTCTGAGCATTAGAGCCCCTGCTTTTAAAATAATGACTGTAAAAAAACAATAATAAAACAATGATGGTAATTTACTTATTTTTTAAAATGGACAAATAAAAATTGTGTGTATTTATGGCATGTGACGTGATATTTTGACACAAGTACACATGGTAGCAAGGAGCCCTGGGATTTATAGGAATGGCTACGGCAGCTAGCACCGTGCTTGGCACTTTCCCATAGGAGTATCTTCGCCGCAAAGTCCCAGTTCCATTTTAATTTCATGTTATCTTTGGTTGTTTGTGACTACAGTCCAAGGTTCTGGAAAGGAAGGGCCATTCCGTAATGCCCTTTTTACTTACTGTGGGCCTAGCACACATTTTGGGCGCAGTAGGTGCTCAAGTCTCATGTTTTTTGAATGAGTGAAGTTGAACGCGCACGGAGGAGCAGCACCATCTTCTGGCTGAAGAGGGTAGTGCTACCCTGGAGACGCTGGCGAAGCAGCTCCCCAAGAAGCGCTCGCGCTCTCTCGCTCACGCTCTCTCCCTCGCTCTTCTCTCTCTCACCAGCGCGTGTGCATTCAATCTACGGTAAATGCGCTCTGCTTTTCCAACTTCGCCACCTCCGCCCTCAGGGTTTTCGCCTGAGAATCGCTGGGGCACTCTGGCCTCTGGAGTGAGGGTGGCTTTGGGAAAATCTGATCGGAACCACACCCTCCCCACAACCCCCACATTGCCGAAGGGTGAGTCAGGCTCAGAAAGGTGAAGACTGATTCCTGGTGACCGTGCAAGTTAGTGGCAGGGCCAGGATGGAACCAGCACTTCTGAGTCTTCATTCACGACTCTTCGAGACTCCGGAAGTGAACTTCCCAAATGAACGCTGAAATTTCTGGCTTTAAAAAACCATACTCTCTTTGTAATGGATGTGCAGCTCAGGAAAAGTCTTTTGGTTGCTGATGGTTACAGGCAGGGAGCAAGGGTGGGGAGTTGGAGGAAATACCACTAATGGAATGCGTGCCATAGCTGCCCTGTAGCCCCCACGTGCCCACCGCAGCTGGAGCCCCACCCAGAGGGCCTGAGAAACACTGCGAGCACGTGTGCCTGCATGCCCAGAATCTCGACAGGATGGAAAAAACGGAGACGAGGTCGCAGCATGGCTAGACCCCATTGTGGGGTGCTTTCTCCCTCCCACTCTCTCTGGCAATTGGGTGGGGAGAAAGGAAGAAAGGAAGAGAAGAAAGAAAGAAGGAAAAGAAACGAAGAAAGAGATAGAAAAAGAACACGTGGCAGGCACTTTGTATTATCTTAAGCTTTATCATCTGTTCTATGGAGACAACAATAGCAGCTCTTTGAAAAGGTTTTGTAAATAAAGTAATATAAATGCAGAAATATTTATAAAATGTTTCTGTATAGTATATGGAATATAGAAAGTATTCCATAAAGTTCAGTTTTTGCGCCAGTTAAGTTTTTGAGATGTAGTTTTTTTTTTGGGGGGGGGAGGTTTTTGCTATAGGGCACATGCGCTCGCCAGACAGACAGAGAGAGACAGAGAGATAGAAAGCGAGAAATCACCCCCCAGGGGGATGGCCACGCTGCAATCCCTTCTCCTCCATTCTCCTCTTGGGATCTTGGACACGCACGCACAAGCGCCCGGCATGAGTTTAAGCCACCGGGTCCGGGACTCGAACCACGGTCGACTACGTGGGAGTCCAACGACATAGCCATTACGCTAACTGCTGGTCCCTTGGGATGTAGTTTTAAGTACTTGAAATCAGCCTGATCCTTTCAGTCTTGCTTCTGTTAGCCAGGTCCAGAGGAGTGTTCCGTCTAGGGCTGATTATTTCACATCACCGAGGCCTGACTTTCCTGACTGTTCTACTCAACACCCTGTGAATGCTAACCCCCTTCAAGTCTATCCTACATCACTTCTGCTATTGTCGCTTTGATCACAAGTCACCACTCAGAGTCAAAGAGTTGAGAAATAAACTCCTTCTTCTTCTTTGTTCTTCTTCATTGTTTTTAGTTCTTGAGTTTCTTCTTCTTTTCTCCAGTTCTTCTTTTTTCTTTCCTTTTTTTCTTCTCCTTCTATTTGCTAGGTGTGCTTGCTCACTGGACAGACAGAGGCAAAGAAGGAAAGTGAGAAAGTACCGTCCCCCATGGGGAATGCAATCTCTACTTTCTCTTCCTTTCAGGATTTTGGGCACACACATACCCCTGGTGTTTTTTTTTTTTTTTTTTTTTTTTGGAGAGGTTTTTTGCTATAGGGCGCGTGCGCTCGCCAGACAGAGAGAGACATAGAGACAGAAAGCGAGAAATCATCCCCCAGGGGGGATGGTCACGCCGCAATCCCTTCTCCTCCATTCTCCTCTCGGGATCTTGGGCACGCACGCACACGCACCCGGCGTGAGTTGTAAGCCACCGGGTCCGAGACGCGAACCACGGTCGACTACGTGGGAGTCCAGCGACATAGCCATTACGCTAACTGCTGGTTCCCCCCCTGGTGTATTTTTCAAGAAACTGGTTCTGGGACCTGAACCGTGCTGTCAGTCACATGGGATCCAGCTGCCTTAACCGTCATGCCACCAGATGGCCCTAGTCTCTACTTTCTGTCATGAGTTGGTACAGGGTCACATTGCAAGGGCTTTGATAGAGGAGGACATGAAGTTTAGCCATTTTTGTGACATTTATTATTGTTATTTCTTTTTAAAAAATTTGTTCATTTACTTTTTTTATGCCTGAGGGCATGTATGCATCATGAAGAGAGAGAGAGAAAGAGAGAGAAGAGAACCCCCAGCCAGACCTGGTCATACCACAATGCTTTTTCTCCAGTTCTCCATCCTGTCAGGATTGTGGACATGCATGTATGTTTGGCATGTTCTTCAAGTCACCGGAGCCGAGACTCAAACCCCAGTTGGTCACATGGGATCAGGCATAGTGTTTAGCCACTGCACTGTGGGGCTGGCCCTTATTTATTTGTTTATTGAGAGAGACAGAGACAGAGGGCGAGAGAGGAAGAAGAGCACTCTCAGTATTCTTACACAACAATCCTCCCAGCCCTCTCAGCCAGCCACGACAAAGAGCATCGCCTGTGCCCAGCAGACACAGGTTGACCCAGGAACCCAACTCTGAGTTTCTATGTGGCCTTCACCTCTCCAGAGCATTGCACTACCACTGCACCAACTTATCGGAACCCATAAGTGCCTTTCAATCCTCACGACAAGCCGAGGCGGGGGGCAAATCTAATCATCTATGATTTAAAGATGAAAAAACAGATGCTCAGAGAGATTGAAAGACTTGCATGAAATCTCACAGCAAATAGGAGGCAGAATTGGGATTTGAATCAAGGCCTGCTTGATTTTTTTTTTTTTTTTTTTTTTGAGAGAGATTTTTGCTACAGGGAGTGTGTGCTTGCCAGAGAGACAGAAAGTAAGAAAACAATCCCCAGGGGAGATGGCCACATCCCAATTCCTTCTCCTCCATTCTCCTCTCAGGGATTTTGGGCATGCACATACATGCGCCCAGCATGAGTTTTAAGTCACCGGGTCTGGGACTTGAACCGCGGTCGACGTATGGGAGTCCAGGGATGTAACCATTACACTATCTGTTCTGCCTGAGTCTGAGCACCTGCCCTAGTCACCGTTTCATGTGCTGGGTGATGTGGTAGTGATATGTGTGTGTGAGATTCTGATTAGGTATACCTGTATTCATCTCCCACCCTGATCCCAGCTGCAAGGTGCTCCCTGAGCTGCCCTCCTGACCACTTCGCCCTGCTGCTCCCTCAGATCGAAGGTCCTGCCCCAAGGCCTGTCCTGTCAGGTTCTGTGGGGCCCACGGACACTCTGAGAGAAGCGTCTGGGTGTCAGGGTCTGTGTGTATGGGAGCGTGTAGATGCTGAGGATCTCTGTCCTCAGCCAGCTTGTTCCTCAGTTGGTATGCCAATCCCTTCCTCTGTACTGCTCCATTACCCCTGCCTGGGCTGTTCTGAAGGCCCCCTGCCCCCAGGGCTTCCCTGTTCCCCTCCCTCTCTCAGGTCAAAGCCAGATGGGCCCTGAAGGTCCACGTTTGATTGCATCACTCTCCCATCATCAGTCACTCAATGGTTTCTGATTGTTTTTTTTCCCCCTAGAGTGTGTGAGAGAGAAAGTGAGAAAGCAAGCTGCCAAGTCCGCGGCTTGAATCGTGGTCAGCCATGTGGGAGCCCAACACCCTTAATCACCATGCCGCCTGCTGCCCCCGCCCCCCGGGGTCCAGGACGCAAACCGTGGTCGACTACGTGGGAGTCCAGAGATGTAACCATTACGCCATCTACTGGTCCCAGCACAAGGATAATCTTTAACGGTAGAAACTTCAGGTATTAGAAATGGTTAAGTGGAGAAAGTACTGTCTGCGGACACAGGTATACTCATTTGCTACCATAAATTTTTTAATTTATCAATTCATTTAACAAAAATGTATTGAGTAATGCTTGTTGGAGAGAGTTTTCTAAGCCTGATTTGTTGGAAAAGCGTTGATTCGAGATGAGGGCTGGGAGTTAGTTTGGAAACCCACGGCTGAATGTTACTGTCCGTGGTCCTGAACCGTCACCATTGCGCTTTAGGAAGTGACTTTCTTCTAACCCAGGGACGTCGATGACTCACGTCCAGCATCTTTAAGGATCCTGAACTAGGCAAGGAAGAAGGTGGTGGAAAATAGAAGAGGATGAGAGAGAGAGAGAGAGAGAGAGAGAGAGAGAGAGAGAGAGAGAGAGAGAGAGGAGAAAGAAAGAAAGAGAGAGAGAGAGAATACACAGAAGCTGTAATGAAGGCACAGTGCCAAAAGAGTGCCAGAGGTTTTAAAATGTACAATTCTGGAGCCAGCAAGTGGCGTAGTGGTTAAGGAGTTGTACTTCCACATGGCCAACTGCTGTTCGAGTCCCAGACCCAGAGGCTTAAAACTCATGCTGGGTGTGTGTGTGTGTGTGTGTGTGTGTGTGCATGCGTGCCCAGAATCTCAAGAGGAGATTGGAGGAGAAGGGATTGTGGCATGGCCATTCCCCCTAGGGAGTGATTTCTCACTTTCTCTGTCTTGTCTCTCTGGCAAGAGCATGCACCCTCTAGCAAAAATCTCTCCAGAAAAGAAATATACAGTTCTATCATAAAAGAAACCATTGCTAGACCTAGATCATGACCAAAAATACTGAAAAGATAAAAAAAAAAAATAGAGAAATTTGTGAGCTAAGCTAAGCAAAGGTGGGTGACGATGGGCAAGAGTGGGAAAGCAATATCGGCATGGTCCAAGTGAAGCTCAGTTACTGTACTGACGCACCCACAATAAAGCCGGCCATACAGAAAGGTCTATGTACCCATTATATAATATGTACATTTATAATATACACAGATTATGTATTTTATGTCATACATAATACTGTGTAGTACGTATTTTGTGTATAATTACAATATGTAATATTAAATATATATATAATATTCCTTGTAACACTTTTTAAAAATTGCTAGAGGGCACATGCACTTGCCAGAGACAGAGAAAGGGGTGTGGAAAGTGAGAAAACACCCTTCATGGGAGATGGCAATGCCACAATCCCTTCTCCTCCTCCATTTTCCTTTCAGTTTTTTTGTTTGTTTGTTTGTTTCATTTTTTGTTTTTCTGTTTTTTAGGAGAGAGATTTTTGCTATAGGGTGCACAGGCACACACTGGCATGTTTTTCAGACTGTCAGGTCTGGAACTTGAACCAGGCAGTCAAGCATATGGGATCCCGACACCTTAACCCTGACACTGCTGGCTGGGTCAACATATTTACTATAAAATTGAGCAATATGGGAAACTTCAAAGAAGAAAGAAATAAACTGTAATGTTCTATTTCTCAGAAATACCAAATCTAATCAACTCTAGGTTTTGAATGTATTCCAAATCACTTTTATATCACTAAAATATTACCAATTAAATCATAACAAGATGCTTTATATCACTTAGAATTTTTATAATAAAAGCTTTTATACTTATTTAAACACATATTTTTTTAGAATTATTTTATTTAATTTTATTTATTATTATTATTTTCCAGTTTGATCAGAAGGAGACAGAGAAAGAGAGGGAAAGTGAAAAAGCAAGCCACCAGGTCTGGGACTCGAACCATGGTCAGCCGTGTGGGAGTCCAATGCCTTTAACCACTACGCCACCTGCTGGCCCCAACACATATTTTATTATACATCACTTGTATACAAACATAAAAAAGGAAAATATATGAAATAAGTTGGTCAGGGGCCAGCAGGTGGCATGGTGGTTAAGGAGCTGGACTCTCATATGGTGTACTGTGGTTTGAGTTCCGAGCCTGGTGGCTTGAAAATCATGCCAGGTGCATGTGTGTGTGCACCCAAAATCTCAGGAGGAGAGTGGGATTGCAGTGTGGCCATCCCCCCCAGGGGTTGATTTCTTACTTTCTCTCTGTCTCTTTCTTCAGTAAGCATACACACCTTATGGCAAAAACCTAAAATATTTTTAAAAAATAATAAATTGGTCAGTAAATTCACAAATTATCTTTTTTTTCACATTTATAAAGAAGGTAACTCCATATTTACTTACTAGCACTATTAAAACACTACACAAAGCACATTCAAGTGGCAAGTAACTATAAATGCAAGCCCTTGCATGGCAACTCAAATTTATTGAACTACTGATGCTAAGTTACACAAAACTGATCACTTTAATTAAGGCTTTTAGTTTATATTTGGCCACCTCAAAGTAGTTGTAGCATTAGGTTGGTCAGTCTAAATACTGTGATTCCCTGTTGGATAGACACACCATCTTTTTTTTTTTTTTGGAGAGGCTTTTGCTATAGGGCGTGTGCGCTCGCCAGACAGACAGAGAGACAGAAAGCGAGAAATCACCCCCCAGGGGGGATGGCCACGCCGCAATCCCTTCTCCTCCATTCTCCTCTTGGGATCTTGGGCACGCACACACACACGCCCAGCATGAGTTTTAAGCCACTGGGTCCAGGATGCGAACCGCGGTCAACTACATGGGAGTCCAGCGACATAGCCATTATGTTAACTGCTGGTCCCAGACACACCATCTTTACACCCAAACGTTAATGCGTACAAAGCAACAAGGCATTGTTAAATGAAGCAGCCACAGTTACTGTAAATTAGGCCTTGTGACCAATTGCACATGACTAACATTACTTCCCACATCCACATCCACAGTACTCATCCACCATTTAACATCTCAACCAAAACATTACACGTGTGGAACATTCACTAACAGGCAAAAATCCCAATCTCGTGTATTTGGTGCTGCAAACGCACTTGTGCATGAGCAAGCAAGGGACTCACGGGGAGACTCTACAGCTGCAGAAGCCTGACAATGATTTACAAAAATTGTTAAATCATTAAAGATTAGTTGAACATATACACTCTTCTTGTTGCAGACCCCCACTGTACACACAATTGTAAACATCGTTCCCTATGTAAACAAAAAAGGAAGCATATAATAAGAGGTTTGAAAAGTCTGGACATTTCCTTCCCAAAGACATTAAAGGCAGCATCTTTCATCTACGACATTATACTGAAAGGATTATCATATTTTAAAGATAAGATCACTGTCTCCACAGGTTTTTTAAAAATTAAAAAAAACCTACATAGCTGTGTTAATCAAAGCACTTACTTTGTATAATACAGTGATAATAACCTTGGATTTCTTTAAAAAATTTTTAAATTTTTTAATTTATTTTTCATTCATTGTAATTATTTTTTTATTTAATTTTTTTGAAGTTGACCAGAGAGAGACAGAGACAGAGACAGAGAGAGAAGGAAAGTGAGAAAGCAAGCTTCCAGGTCTGGGACTCAAACCATGGTCAGCCATGTGGGAGTCTAGTTGCTTTAACCACCATATCGCTTGCTGGCCCCATAATCTTGAATTTCTTTTAAAAAATTACAGTAAGCCACAAGTATCAAAGAAGCGAAGTTATCTGGAGTAGTCTAGATAGGAGCTCTTTGGGTGTTTATTATGCTAAAATAGCGGTGCTTCTAGGATTTACATTATTGTACTCTCCAATACAAAGTACGGGTGTGTTAAAATGTCCAGCACACCATTTTCATGCAGGTACCACAGCAGTGGATGAAGACTGTCTCTTAGCAGTAATATTGGATGTAGCCTCTGGTTTTACCAGCTCTAGGTCTATAAGTAAAAATCTCTTGTGATACTGGAAAGTGGTTAGAATGTGCAAACTGATGTAGTAACTTTCATTTGCCTCTTAAAGGATACCATTTAAGATGTTGCTAGATTGAACAAAGTTGGAATGCTGGTACTGTTGAATTGGGCAACAGTTCTTCAGAGCTACAAAGCATTCAGTCTATTTTTTTTACTTCTTTTTTTTGGGGGGGAGGGGGGAGAGGTTTTTGCTATAGGGCACATGCGCTTGCCAGAAAGACAGAGACAGAGAGACAGAAAGCAAGAAATCAGAATGGATTGGGGATGGCCACACCACAATCCCTTCTCCTCCATTCTCCTCTCAGGATCTTGGGCACACAAGCACATGTGCTCGGCGTGCGTTTAAGCCACAGGGTCCGGGACTCGAACTGCGGTCGACTACATGGGAATCCAGTGACGTAGCCATTATGCCACCTGCTGGTCCCTAACATTTAGTGTATTAAAGCAGCTGACATGATGACTTTTCACAGGCTTTCCCAGGAACTCGAGTTTTTCCTGTTAATTTGATGCACTAGGTCATAAAAAGATCTCAATGACATTTATTTTTGATTTTGCAAAAGTTTCTAGGAATGCACATTTGTTCCATTGTCTTGCTAGATTTTGACCTTGTTCCTTTCCTACAACTCTTTCATCTTCCGGGTTACACTTATTACCAGCCAGAATCATTGGCACATCATCAGCGTCTTTAAGTCGAAGAATCAGTTCTCTTAGATCTTGTAAATCATTAAATGTGGACTGTGCTGTGATGGAATAAACTAATGCAAAGCCTTGCCCATTTTGCAAGGACAAATCCCTCCTTGCTGTTCATTGCTCTGTTTCCGCCATAGCCAAGATTTCAAGCACACACGGCTGCGCATCTACTGCAACTTGCTTTCTACAAGAATCTTCTATCCTAGGGTCACACTTTACTAGAAAAATTCCTTGAACAAATTGTACAGTCAGAGCAGATTTTCTAACGCCTTCAGAGCCAAGAACAACTAGCTTATACTCAAGCATGATGCAGAGTTGTCAAAACCTAGTACCTTTCACACTATCACCAGGTCCCCGACTCCAGCGTGGCCCCACACTCCCTACGGGTCCCTTCTCCTGGCACCACGGCAGTCCTGCTGCTGCCGGCCACTCTGACTGGTCTACATACCTGACCCCTACATCATCTTAATATTTGTATTTCAACTCTTCTGAATCACAGTTTGACTCAGTCTTCTGGGTGTGAGTGTGTGTGTGTATACAATCTTACCATTGTGCATGAAGAGAATTGATGGGGCAACTTTCCTTAAAGGAGTTCAGCTATTGCCTCTGGACTTCTCTCCCAAGGTCCTGATGCCCAGTTATTTTAATGTTGGCACTTTCTTTACCTTACCAGAAGGTGTCAGCAGTGAGCACTAGCTCATGGCCACCACTTGGCCAACACCCATTGTGTGATCACTAGATCTAAGAGTTGTTGGTATGTGGACTCTCCAGAAAAAGAGAGACGGCGAGAGGAGAAAGCACTGCCTGATGGGGCATCGTCAAGCTGCAATACTTTTTCTTTCTGTCTGGATTCTGGGCAAACACCACACACACACACACACACACACACACACACACGCACAGAGTGTGTTTTATAAGCTGCTGATCAGTATCTTAATTAGCCATGTGGGATTCAGCTTCCCTAAACACTGTACTATAGGGCCAGGCCTTATTTTATTTTTAACGGACAAATCATAATTGTATATTTTGATGGGTACAATGATAATGTTTTAATACATATATACATTGTGGAATAATCAAATCAGGTGAATTAACATAACTGTCATTTCAGATAGTAATCATTTCTTTGTGATGGGAACACTTAAAACTCTCTTATTTTAGCTATTTTGAAACATATGATATAGTTTTTTTAACATTTTCCCACAAACATATACTTTACATATCAAAAAATTTTTGCACATACTCCAAAGTTCTTGACAGTTAATAAACAACTTTCAAAATTTCAAAAACTGAATTTTAAAGATAACTTTCAAAATATTTGTTGCAATTTTGTTTGTCACTCTATAACAACAGAGGCAGTATGATTTTAAATATTTTTGAGAAAATATTTACATGTCAACTACTCAAACTATTGAAAAGCAAACACCTAGCACACAATTCACACTTAACCTTCTCAATTCAGCCCTGCCTGCCAAGTATTCTGTGATATTCCTCTTGCTAGCAAAGATTAGCCTCTTTTTCTTCCTTCAAAGTCTTCTTCAAGTTAATTCTCTGGTTGTGGCTGCTCTTTTGCAACCTCTACTGTTTATGATGCTGGTCTGGAATAGTCTAGGCTACTTTATGGTATGAATTCTTTCACATGGCTTCTCTAACCCTGTCTGCCAGGCAGAACTGTTTATGGTGCCAGGCCATCTTTCCAAGATCTTCTGTTAGCTTTTTTGAGATCTACGTAAATTCCATAGTTTTCTGGTCATATCTTCAGATCTGACATTACGATTAAAGCCCTGTCAATAATGAGTATTTCCAATTTCTGATGCAAGGCAACAGGTATTATTGAACGTATGTGACAAAATAAGAATATTCACAAATATTTTCCTATTCCAAAGGGGTCAGGAAGGGAGAAAAGTTTGTTTCATTTTAAAACAACAAACAAACCAAAAACCTTTTAAACAAATTGCTGAACCTATCAACAGCTCAAAAGAAAGCAAAATCCTTAAATCTGAAAAATAAAGCATAGTTAAAAAAAAAAAAACAGTAATGTTTTAGTCAAAAGTCATAAAATTCTATTTCACCGGGTCAGTCTCATGTAGTAAATCTCTCTTCTGCTAAATTTGCATTACTGTGGTTCAATCTTTCCGTTTAAATCCTGGAAGTTAACATTCAACGTTCTTATTGATATTTCTGGACTTGTCTTGAGCATTAAGTTGTACATTTTCTTGGTTGCTTTTTGCTCTCTTATTTCTTCTGTCTGTGTGTCTTTAGTTTTCCTGGTATAGCACCCCCGTCAGAACTTCTTGAAGAACTGACCTGGTGTTGGTAAATTCTTTCAGGTTTTGTTTATCTGAGAATGTTCTTATCTTTTCTTCCTATATGAAGGATAATCTTGCGGGGTATAGTATTCTTGATTAAAATGTGTTCCATTTAAGGGAACCAGCAGTTAGCGTAATGGCTATGTTGCTGGACTCCCACGTAGTCGACCGCGGTTCGCGTCCCGGACCCGGTGGCTTAAAACTCACGCTGGGCGCGTGTGCGTGTGTGCCCAAGATCCCGAGAGGAGAATGGAGGAGAATGGAGGAGAATGGAGGAGAAGGGATTGCAGCGTGACCATCCCCACTGGGGGGTGATTTCTCACTTTCTGTCTCTATGTCTCTCTCTAACTGTCTGTCTGGCAAGCGCACGCGCCCTATAGCAAAAACCTCTCCAAAAACAAACAAACAAACAAACAAACAAAATGTGTTCCATTTAACACTTTGAATATATTTTCCCATTCTTTCCTTGCTCACATTGTTTCTGACGAAAAGTCTAATACTAGCCTGATGGGATAACCTTTGTAAGTAACCTGACATTTCTCTCTCCCAGTTTTAGTATCTTGTCTGTGGATTTGGCCATTCTGGCTATCATGTGCCTTGGAGAAGATTTTTGGGGGTTGGTTCAATTAGGGGTCCTTTGCATTTCTTGGGTCTGGATATTTGAATGCCTCTCTAGGTTTGGAAAGTTTTCTTTTAGGATTTCATGGAATAGATTATCAATGCCCTTAGTTTCTACCTTCTGGGATACCGATGATCTGGATATTTGAGTGCTTAATGGTATCTAGTATTTCTTGTATATTATGCTCATTTTGGGGGGTTATTTCCTCAGTCTTTTTGGTGATTTTTCGAGGTCAGAGGTTTTTGTCTTCAATATCTTAGGTTCAATCTTCTGCATGGTTTATTCTGCCTTTTTTATTTTTTTACAGGTTTTTGCTAGAGGGTGTGTGTACTTGCCAGAGAGACAGAGAGATAGAAAAGGAGAAACCACCCCAGGAGGAAAGGCCATGCCACAATCCTTTCTCTTCCATTTTCCTCTTGGAATCTTGGACACGCACACACACACACCCGACATGGGTTTAAGCCACTGGGTCCAGGACTTGAACCGCTGTCAGCTACATAAAAGTCCAGCGGCATAGCCATTACACCAACTGCTGGCCCCTCTATTCTTCTTTGAATACTTTTGAGGGAGGTTTTGATTTCCTGTATTATAGCCTTCATCTCTCTCTCTCTCTCTCTCTCTCTCTCTCTCTCTCTTTTGAGAGGTTTTTGTTATAGGGCACAAGCACTTGCCAGAAAGACAGAGAGAGACAGAGAGACAGAAAGTGAGAAATAACCCCCCGGGGGGATGGCCATGTCACAATCCCTTCTCCATTCTCCTCTTTGGATCTTGGGCATGCACGCACATGTGCCCAGCATAAGTTTAAGCCACCAGGTCCGGGACTTGAACCACGGTCGGCTACGTGGGAGTCTAGTGATGTAGCCATTACACCAACTGCTGGGCCCTATAGCCTTCATCTCTAACAGCTCCATTTGATTCTTTTTTTATGGTGTGTATTTCTTTTTTCAGATCATGGAAGAACGTCCTCACCTCCTGGAACTCATCTCTTTTCTCTTGCACTTTCTGGAGTTCATTGTCTCTCATCTCTTGCATCTCGTTTAGTTTTGTTACTGTGAATATTCTAAATTCTTTATTGGACATTTCCGTGAGTTCCATTGTACTGTCTGTGGGTGATGAAGGGTTTTCCTTTTCCCTTGGAGGAGAGATATTTTCTTGGTTTCTCATATTTCTTGTGCCTCTGTGGTGGTTTCTGGTCAACTGATGGATTACAGTTTTCTTCCTAATTTCTTAGAGTTAATTCTGAACATTCAGAGGTGTGCAGGAGGAGGTGAACCACAATCTCTCCACAATTCTGTTTCCCTGATGCTCACAAAGCAACTTGCACTTCTGACTTTAGAGCAGGATATTACAAAGGCCTCACAGTTTCTAGGGAATAGGTGCACGTGGGCTGAGCTGTGGGGTTTCAACTGAGAATTCAGAGCCATGTGGGAAGAGATGAGCCGCACTCTCCCTGCAGCTCCAGCTCCATGCTTCTCCCTGCTGCTCACTCTGCAGCCTTTCTTCTCTAAATTTCAGTCATTTGGTGGTGTATTCACTTTGGCTAATTGCTTAGAGAGGGTTTCTACAACTCTAAGATTATGTGTTTCCCTTTACTGTAAGGTACTTCCATGACAGTTTCTTTCCTCTACTGTGTCTTGCAATGTGGTATCCACAGAAAGAGATTTTCAGTTCAGATTTATAAAGAGGAGTTTCTTCCTTCAGGCAGGAGGTTCAGTCAAGGTTGAAGATGTCTGTCTGAGTTTTTCTGGTACCTGGAAGATGGGTTCAGAACAGAGCTTTAGTCACGTTGGTGCCCGAACATGGAATATTCATCAGTGATATTGCTCTGTAGTTTTCCTTCTTTGTCATGTCCTTCTTCTCCTTCTATTTTTTTTTTTTTTTTTTGGAGAGATTTTCGCTATAGGGCGCATGTGCTCGCCAGACAGACAGAGAGAGACATAGAGACAGAAAGCGAGAAATCACCCCCCAGGGGGATGGCCATGCCGCAATCCCTTCTCCTCCATTCTCCTCTCGGGATCTTGGGCACGCACGCATACGCGCCCGGTGTGAGTTTAAGCCACCAGGTCCGGGACGCGAACCGCGGTCGACTATGTGGGAGTCCAGCGACATAGCCATTACGCTAACTGCTGGTTCCCATTCTCCTTCTATTTTTTAAGCTGCCCATATTCTTTTCTATTTTTCCCACTTTTCACTCGCACTCCTTTATATCTTTAAAGGGTCCAAAACTGGGATAAGTTGGGAACAGAAGCAAAGTTATAGAACGTTAACTGTCCTCATTAAGCCTTTTCTGAACTGGTTTCTAATTTCCTAAGATGAACTCTCAATTTATTAAACTGATCCCTCAAACATGTTCTGAGTCTACTCTCTGCCACTCTATCCCATCACTCAGCACCTGTCGCCTTTCTTGGACTCCAGCCTTGCTGGGACCCTGGAAGTTCCTAGAGCATATGCTGAGCCGTTTTATCTGCGGGCCTCTTTTTTTTCTGCCCTCCTTTGTCTGCCTAACACAGTATTTGAATATTGCCTCCTCTGAGAAGCCTTCTCCTTTCTCCCAGGCATGATTAATTGCTCAACCCTTTAACTTTTGAACATTCTTCTTATAGAGCTGTTTTCTCTCTGTAATGCATTTACGTTTGGGGGTTTGTTTTCCCCACTGGATTGAGAGCAGAAAGGATGTCTTATTTTTGTACCCACAGCATTGAGTATAGAAGTGTGTCCGTACATACTTCTCACTACTGTATTCATCAATAAATTTTATTCCAAATTATTAATTTAACAAAAATTTGCTAAATATCTATAATAGGCCAAATAAAACACACAAAAACAATAAACCCCACGGTAATCACTTTGTAAAACAGAAAGAAGAGAAACCATCTATAACTCCACATCCCTTAACATATTTGTTGTTAAGATCTGAGTATTACTGCCACAATTTCCAAGAAGAACTTTTAAAGTGGTTCCAGTGAGCCTTATTAGCTTCAGCGGCCATAGCTCTCTGCTCAGAATTGCCATTAAAAGTTTGCAGGCCCCAGGAGAGGTGGACTAATCCTTTTAGACCTCCCTTTGGATCTGACCTTCCAGTGGGGCACAGTAGTTATTCATTTTCTAGTGGGGATTGTCAGTGAAGTTAATAACCTCTCATTTGAATAATATTTTCTATTTTCAAAACTTCCCCATTGGCATTAGAACATTTGATCTCATCTATAATCTTCAATGTGCTTGTTGTGCAGATGAGGACATAGAGAGAGCTGGCATGGGGTGATAGAGCAAACACGGGCATGAAAGCCCTGTGTGTAAGACCCAGCTAAGCCATGAGTTAATTGCATGATTTGAAGCAAGTTATATGCCTCCAGGCCTCTGTTCCTGCATCTATAAAAGTAGAAGGTAGGATTCTAGAACCTCTTAAGACTCCACAGAGTTTCAGAACTCTATGATCTCATGTCCCATTCAAGTTACATGGCTTGTTTGTGGCAGAACCATGGTAGGAACTCAGGTTTTTTGGTTCCTGGCCCAGTGCTTACCCTAACATACCACAAATAATCTGTGATTTCCTCCATGAGAACTGTTTCCTTCAGAGTGAGTGGATGCTGTAGCCTCCATCTCTTTCTCCTCCATCCATTGTTGGCATAAAAAGACTTGGCAAAAGAGAAAGAATAGGGAGGTGGCTGGGAGGGAATGAGAGCATTATAGAATATAAAAACAACAAAAATGGACATAGATGAAACATTTTGCAATTAAACCTGGGCCATTGGTGGAAATCTTGGAGGAAAATGGCTAGATGACTTTTTGGAGCATTTGGTCAGGAGTGTGTGTGGGCAGAGGCAGGGGATAAAACTCTGTCCCATACCCTTAACATTGAGTTAGGTAGATGTTTAAAAGAATAAGATAATAGTAAGTCTGATTCCATAAGTAGAGACACTCTCTGAAAGATAATTAAAAGATAGTAAAATGAGCTGAATAAACAACTCTCTAAGGAAGACATATGAACAGCCAAAAAGCACAGAAGACTCCATCATTGCTCCCGAGAACTAGTGATTTCAGGAAAAAAAGACTCGCTGTTTTTTTTTTGACAAATCTAAGGAAACCATAGTCAAACATCCAAATACTATCAGGGTTAACATATTCCTCAATATCCACTAAATCTGCTGCACAAAGAGATAAAAGTAGTACGGCAAAGAGATTCTAGATCACCTCCTTCTACATGCTCCTAAACACTCAGATTAACTTCAAGAATTAGGAAGAAACACACCATCCATCAGATGACTAGAAATCACTGCAGGGTCACAAGAAATATGGGAAAGCAAGAAAATACCTTTCCTCCCAGGGAAAAGAATAACTTCTCTTCATCCACAGACAGTTCAATGGAAATCATGGAAATGTATGGTAAAACATTTAGAATATTCGGGGACCAGCAGGTGGTGTGGTGGTTAAGGTGCTGGACATTCCCATATGGCCAACCATGGTTCAAGTCCTGGACCTGGTGGCTTGCTTTCTCACTTTCTCTCTCTCTGTGTGTCTCTCTGGTCAAAATAAAATAAGAAAATGAATAAATAAAATTAAAAATAATTTAAAAAAGAATTTAGAATGTTCATAATGATGAAGCTAACAGAGATGAAAAAGAAGAGAGACAATGAACTGCAGAAGACACAGGAGAAAGGAGCTGATGAATTCCAGGAGGTGAGGAAATTCTTGCAAGATCTAAAAGAGGAAATACACACTATAAAAAAGAATCAAATGGACCTGTTAGAGATGAAGGCTATAATACAGGAAGTCAAAATATCCCTTGAAATATTAAAAGCATAGATCATACAGAAAATCAAATCTCAGGCATAGAAGATATAATCACTGGCCTAGAAAAATCCACCAAAAAGACCGAGAAAATTGCCCCCCCCCCCAAAAAAAAAATGGGAACAAGGTACGAGATATACTATAGGCCATCAAACGTCCAAACATCCATATAATTGGTATCCCAGAAGGCAGAGACTCATAAGGGTATTGATAATCTATTCCATGAAATCCTGTAAGAAAACTTTCCAAACCAGAGAGGCACTCAAAGATCCAGTCCCAAGAAATACAAAGGACTCCAAATAGAATCAACTCAATAAGATCTTCTCCAAGATACATTATAGCCAGATTGACCAAAACCACAGAAAAAGACAAGATACTAAGATTGTCAAGTGAAAAACAGCAAGTTACCTACAAAGGATATCCCATCAGGTTAACAGCAGACTTCTCATCGGAAACAATGTGAGTGAGGAAAGAATGGGAAAACATATTCAAAGTGTTAAAGGAAAAGCAATTTCAACCAAGAATACTGTACCCAGCAAGATTATCCTTCATGAGGGAAGAAAAGAAAAGAACATTCTCAGATAAACAAAACCTGAAAGAATTTACAACAGCAGACTAGATCTCCAAGAACTTCTCAAGGGAGTGCTATACCAAGAAAATTAAATGCAGACACACAGAAATAAGAGTTCCAAAACTAAGAAAATGGCCAACTTAAGAGTAGGGACAAGTCTGGGAAGATTGAACCACAACAGAAGATAGATTAAGTACATGAGACTGAACTGATAAAATAGCATTTTATGACTTTTAACTAAAACATTGCTGATTTTCTTCTAGGCTTTGTTGTCCGATTTTAAGGATTTTTATCCTGTCTTAAGCTGTCAATAGGTTCATGTACCTACTATTTGAACAGAATCCTAACCTGTTTCCTGGTTAAGTTTTAAGCGAAGTTCCTTAGCATTTCTTTGACTTATTAAAGTTAAAACTGCTTTTCTTGAAATTACCAGCTGAACTTGCTATTGAAAGTAGTTAGATTATTTAAGAAATTGAGTGATCAATAAAATGTGTGTGTGTGGGGGAAGGAATAGAAAACAACTGTAAACACCAGAGATAGTATGGGAGGAGGGTGGGAAATGGCAGAGGGTCAGAAATAGGGGTAAAAGTTCCGCTGCTCCTCATAGCTGGAAACGGGGTGGGGGACAGGGCCAAGAACTACTGAGGCGAAGCACCTGTGGAATCCTCTCAAGACGAATAGTCATTCTTGTGTGAAGGTTTAAATTCAGCTGTTAGCATGGAACTTTCAGAACCTGTTGTAGAAAATGGAGAGACAGAAATGTCCCCAGAAGAATCATGGGAACACGAAGAAGAAATAAGTGAAACAGAGCCAGGAGGTGGTTCCTTGGGAGATGGAAGGCCACCAGAGGAAAGTGCCCAAGAAATGATGGAGGAGGAAGAGGAATGACCAAAACCTAAATCTGTGGTTGCACCTCCAGGTGCTTCCAAAAAAGAACATGTAAATGTAGTATTCATTGGACATGTAGATGCTGGCAAGTCTACCATTGGAGGACAAATAATGTATTTGACTGGAATGGTTGATAAAAGGACACTTGAGAAATACGAAAGAGAAGCTAAAGAAAAGAACAGAGAAACTTGGTACTTGTCTTGGACCTTAGACACAAATCAAGAAGAATGAGATGAGTGTAAAACAGTGGAAGTGGGTTGTGCCTATTTTGAAACTGAAAAGAAGCACTTCACAATTCTAGATGCCCCTGGCCAGAAGAGTTTTGTCCCAAGTATGGTTGGTGGTGCCTCTCAAGCAGATTTGGCTGTGCTGATAATCTCAGCTAGGAAAGAAGAGTTTGAAACTGGATTTGAAAAAGGAAGACAGACAAGAGAACATGCAATGTTGGCAAAGACAGCAGGTGTAAAACACTTAATTGTGCTTATTAATAAGATGGATGATCCAACAGTAAATTGGAGCAATGAGAGATATGAAGAATGTAAAGAGAAACTAGTGCCATTTTTGAAAAAAGTTGGCTTTAATCCCAAAAAGGACATTCACTTTATGCCCTGTTCAGGACTGACTAGAACATATCTCAAAGAGCAATCAGATTTCTGTCCCTGGTACATTGGATTACCATTTATTCAATATCTGGATAATTTGCCAAACTTCAATAGATCAGCTGATGGACCAATCAGGCTGCCAATTGTGGATAAGTACAAGGATCTGGGGACAGTGGTCCTAGGAAAGCTGGAATCGGGATCTATTAGTAAAGGCCAGCAGCTTGTGATGATGCCAAACAAGCACAATGTGGAAGTTTTTGGGATACTTTCTGATGATGTAGAAACTGATTCTGTAGCTCCAGGTGAAAATCTCAAAATCCGACTGCAAGGAATTGAAGAAGAAGAGATTCTTCCAGGATTCATATTTTGGATCCTAATAATCTTTGTCATTCTGGTCACACATTTGATGCCCAGATAGTAATTATAGAGCACAAATTCATTATCTGCCCAGGGTATAATGTGGTGCTGCATATTCACACCTGTATTGAGGAAGTCGAAATAACAGCCTTAATTTGCTTGGTAGACAAAAAAATCAGACTCGACCTCGATTTGTGAAATAAGATCAAGTATGCATTGCTCGTTTAAGGACAGCAGAAACCATCTGCCTTGAGACTTTTAAAGATTTCCCTCAGATGGGTCGTTTTACTTTAAGAGATGAGGGTAAGACCATTGCAGTTGGAAAAGTTCTGAAACTGGTTCCAGAGAAAGACTAAGCATTTTCTTGATGACCCTGCACAAAATACTGTGAGGAAAATTGACTGCAAAGCCTACTTCACACCGCCTTCTCTTATTTTCTGCCCATTGATAACTCTCCCCATATTTTGCAAAAAGAAAATTTACAGCAAAAGTCCACATTATGTCAGCTTTCTCATACTGAGAACTCTGCTATGCCACTGTTGAATTTTTCCCAAGATTGCCCTACCCTTTCAAACTCTGCTTTCCTGGACAGATTTGGCAATAGCTTTATAAGTGATGTGGACATAGCTGCCTACAATAATGAAAATCTACAGGAAATTTTTTATTTTTCATTTTCCCCTTAGGCATGTTGAGTCTATTTCCCCCAGGCAGATAATTCTGAGTGTGTGAGTGTATGTGCACATGTTAAAAAGACAACTACCATGTTAATAAAATATTCAATTTAACCCCCCCAAAAGAAATAGGGGTAAAATACATATACATACATGTGTATATATAAAACTAGAAATAGAAAATTATTGATGATAGCATGCATGATTAAGCCACTATGCAGTATATTCTCGATGGGAAATCACATTTTGTATGCTGTGATGATGCTCAAGGAATAAATGTAAATTAAGAAAAAATGTTTCTGAAAAAAAAAGCTCATGGAAATATGTGTAATGGGAAAACTATGTATGAATTTCAAAAAGTTTTTGTACCAAAATAAATTCATACCTTAATTGTAAAAAATAAAATAAAATTTAAAAGGGGGGAAAAAGCATATGAAAAAATGCTCACCATCCCTAATCATAAAGGAAATGCAGATCAAAACCACAATAAGCTACCACCTAACCCTGGTTAGAATGATGAAGGTTAAAAAAACAAAAAGTGATAAGTGCTGGTCAGAATGTGGTGAAAGGGGGACTCCCTTACACTGTTGGGAATGTAAATTGGTCCAGCCACTATGGAGAACAATATGGAGGTTCCTCAAAGACCTGCAAATAGAACTACCATATGATCCAGAAATTCTACTATTGAGTATCTACCCCAAAAAGATAGGAGAATGCTCAGTCAGAAAAGTGCTTTCAATTCTATGTTTATTGTGGCTTTATTCACAATTGCTAAGACATGGAACCAATCCAAATGTCCACAAACAGACGAATGGATTGAAAAAGCATGGCACATATACTCCATGGAATATTATTCAGCCATAAAAAACAACAGGACCCTGGCATTTGATAGAACATGGAAAAATATGAAAGATTTATTGCGGAGTGAAGGAAGTCAGGTTATGAAAGAGAGACATTGTATGTCTCCCATTTGACATATACTGCCTGTTCACACTCTATGGTAGAGACTGAAAGATCAGAGGATATAGAAGCATGAAAAATAGTAATGGACACTGGAGACAGTGTGGAAGGAAGGTGGAAAAGGGGAAGAGGGTAGGGAAGGTAATTAGGGAGAAAGAGAGGTAAGGCATTTGTGGGACACAGAAATGGTTTATTACCTGTTGATGATGATGTGTTTAATATTTTCAACTGGACTGGTCTGAGGTGTATTTTATGTTGGGTAAATTCTCTATACAAGCTAAATGATGCATAGCGATTGAATGCATAAAAAATAAATTTAAAAGATACAAATTTTGAATACAAAGTCAGCTAAATAAAATGAATATTTATAAAGAGAAAATAAATCACACACACACAAATGTATGACAAAGACACAGAAAAGGCACTTACCAAAGGCAGATGTAAAAACTTTGGAATCTGTGTAATAGCCTCACGGTTAAAGTTGGGGAAAGCTGAATCTTCTTTTAAATATAATTTTAAAAATATAATTTTCTAGAGAGCATGAGCACTCACGAGAGAGAAAGAAAGAGAGAGAGAAACTGAGAAAGCACCTCCCACACACTCCCCATGGGGAATGGTTATGCTGCAATCTTTCCTCCCCCATTTATTTCTTCTTTAGGGTTTTGGACACACATGCACATTCGCCTGGTGTGTTTTTTTTTCAAGCTGCTAGGTCTGAGACTAGAACCATGCGGTCAGCCATATGGGACCAAACTGCCCCAACCACCACGCCACCAGTGGGCCTCACTGAGTATTTAGTTAAGGAAAAATAATCCACATCAATTGCTCAGGTAAGGTGAGAGACCACAGAGCTCTTAAGCTCGCATTAACTCCCATTTACTCTAGCATAAGAGTGACACTAAAAGGAGAAGAGGGAAGAGAAAACACATGTACATGCACACATAGAATAGAGACCCTGGAGAGGTGGGAAAGTGGTAAATCCAGATAATGAAGGTCTGGAAGAACCATTTCCTAGGCAAACTCCAACCATGGATGACCTAATCCCTGGTTATAACTTTTTTTCTCTTTTTTTTCAGATTGAGTAATTTCTATTCATCTGTCTTCATGTTTACTGATTCTTTCCTCTTTCATCTCCACTGTGCTATTGTTACCTTTGCTGCATTTTTTATTTTCATTATTGAATGTTTTTTTGAGAGATTTCTTGGTATAGGGCACGCACACTTGCCAGAGAGGGAGACAGAAAGCGAAAAATCGCACCCCAGGGGGATGGCCATGCCACAGTTTCTTCTCCGCTCTCCTCTCAGGAGTCTGGGCACACATTCATGTGCACCTGGCATGGGTTTTTAAGCCACTGGTTCTGGGACTTGAACCACGGTCGACTACATGGGAGTCCAGCAACGTAACCATTACACCATCTGCTAGTCCCTCATTCTTGAATCTTTCAGCTCTAAAATCCATCTAGTTTTATATAGCTTTCATTTCTTTGCTGAGAACTACTAACTTTTTATGCATTTTGAGTGTTTACCACACAGATCATAGTTATGATAATTACTGTTAAGTCTTTGATGATTTTAACATTGACATCATATCAGGATTGGTGTTTGTTGATAGTCTTTTTTTTCTTGCAAGTTATTGAGGTTTTCTTTTTTCTTTCTTCTTTTTTTTTTTAACATTTATTTATCTATTTCGTTGTGATTTTGGGGCTGCCAGATCCAGGACTTGAACCATGGTCAGTCACATGAGAGTTCAGCACTTCAACTACCACACTACTTACTGGCCCCTGAAGTTTTTATTTATTTATTTTTAATGTTGAATAATTTTAGATTACATCCAGGGAATATTATATATAATACTATATATAATATTAATTTTGGATTGCATCCAGGGAATATTATATAATATGAGACTGAGTCGTATAACACCCTTGAGAATGTAGAATTTGTTTCTTTCAGCTGTCATTTAATGTTGTTAAAGCATTACCTACCTGTGTGAGGTGTTGGTGTGATACCAGCAGACTTTTTAAAGCCTTTGCAGTGCCATTAGTGTATGTGCCATGGGTGTACCACCTAGGAGTCAGTCTGGGACCTACCTCAATTCCCAAAGCCCTTGCTATATTGCTGTAAGTCAGTTCTACCCATGCATAGATTTAATAATCCCTTTCTTCAGGTGCCTTCTCTCTAGGATTACCTCCACATGGTAGGGCTGCTGCTTTTTTTTTTTTTTTTTTTTTTTTTTTTTTTGACATGTGAGCCCCTTGAAGAGAGAGAGACAGAGAGATAGGAGATAGAAAGCCAGAAATCATCCCATGGGAGAATGCTGCAATCCCTTCTCCTCCATTCTCCTCTCCTCATGAGCCTGGTGTGAGTTTATTTTGTTTTGTTTAGAGATTTTTGCTATAGGGCGCATGTGCTCACCAGAGAGACAGAGAGAAAGAAAGCAAGAAATCACCCCCCAGGGGGGATGGCCACACCACTATCCCTTCTTCTCCATTTTCCTCTCAGGAGTTTGGGCACACACATATATGCGCCTGGCATGAGTTTTAAGCCTCCAGGTCTGGGCCTCAAACCGCGGTCGACTTCGTGGAAGTCCAGTGATATAACCATTACGCCATCTGCGGGTCCCAGACATGGTTCTATCTTCTACCAGCCCCTTTCCCTGGTGCTCTGGCCACCAAACCGAGGTCTTAGCTTCCCATATATGATTCTGTTTTTTGGGAAAAGTAGTGAAAGTAAACAGAGAAAAGTACAATGAAGATTCTTCCCTCTGCCCACTCCAAGGTTTCAACCAGTAGCAATGGATGCCAAAAAAAAAAAAAAAAAAAAAAAAAAAAAAAAAAAATCAAAGAACTAACCAGGATATTGATTATTATTCAAGTTTTTACTCCTCTTCACAAACTGTCTGCTGTCATCTACTTCCCAGAGTTTTCAGATTTATTTTTTATTTGTAATAAGAGAGAAATTGGATGGAGAGTTAGAATCCATAAGTTATAGCTTTGATTTGTTTGATGGAGATGACTTTCTAATGTGATTAATGTGATTCTTGTGTCTTATTCTATTCGGGCTACTATAACAGACTCTTCAGATCATTTATAAACAACATAAATGTATTGTTTACAGTTCTGGAGACAGAAATCCGAGATCAAGGTGCCAGCAGATTCAGTGTCTAGTGAGACCTCTCTGCTTCATAGATAGTACATTTTGTGTTCTCACATGCAGAAGGTCAAGGTAGCTCCTTGGGACCACTTTTATAAGGTATTGCTATGGTTTTAATGTGTTCCCTTCCAAATTCAGCATTATCAATATGCTAGTATTAGGTGCTGGGGTCTTTAAAAGTGATTAAGCCAAGAAGACTTCTCCCTCATGAATGAGATTAGGTACCCTTATAAGGGGGTTGGAGGGAGGAAGTTGGTTTCTCTTTTTAGCCTTGTGCCATGCAAGGATGCAGAAGCAAGCTCCTATCAGATGATGGTGCATTGATCTTAGACTTCCCAGCTTCCATAGCAATGAGAAATATTCTTCATAAATTACCTAGTCTCGGGTATTTTGTTACAGAGCATAAAACAGACTTAGACAGGCATTAATGTCATTCACGAAGGTAGAGCCCTCATGACCTAATCACCTTCCAAAAGCCCCACCTTTCATTACCATCACCTTCGTGATTAGGTTTCAACAGGGGGATGGGGTTGGGGGGAGGGGAGTGGCACAAACATTCAGACCCTAACACCTAGAGAGATTCTGTTCTCCAGTCTTTTATTCCTGATATCAATTGTTACAGAATTTACCCTTGTTATTTTTCTGAAGTTCATTATTATGTATAAGTAGTTTTACTGAACTTTTAGAAGGGGACTGTTGGAGACAGAAACCAGCCCAGGCCTGAGAGATAGCCAAAAGGGAAGAATGCAGAAGAGAGTTGAAAGTAACCCCATTCCCGGATGGAGCTCCAGGCATGGGCTGTGTCTCAAGATGTTAGACGACATTCCGCAAAACAAGATGTTATTTAATTAGTGAGTCAATGATACCTATCGACCTTGTACAAGGAATATAACCTACAAAGAATGTCATGTGTATTGTACACAATTCTTTATAGCTAAACTCACCCACTGCTTATCCTGCTTAATTTGAAATAAATGGGCTCTGCTCTGGTGCTGTTTCGCCTCTGCTCCAAGAGAGCTTTAGCCCCCCTTCTTTAACCTTTTCCTCACCTCTTTTCTCAATCCTTCAAGACACCCTACCTTCAAGCCCTGAATTTCTCACAGGGGACATGATTCACACATCTCTCTTCTGTTGTTTTTGTGTAGTATAAATACGGTGACTTGCTTTCTGAGATGTACTGGTTTTGCACTATTTTATCCACACCTTCTAGTTTCTTTATCTCAGTTGTCTTCACCTGATCAATTTTGATCTCTCACCCAGCAGTTTCTTTTCAGTGTGGGATTCATGTTGGAAGGAGGATCTGACTTTTCAGTTTTGAGAGTTCCTGTGACTAAGGCTGTTCCAAGTCCCTTCGGAGTGAAACCCAGGCTTTTCACATTCACCCTGTATTAAATTTGAAAGAACCACTTATGGTTTCAGGTTTACTTTTTATTTTTTGTCTTTTTTTTAATTTCAATTTTTTTATACATTCAATCACATATTTACCTGGTGCTTATTTTTTATTTTCTTCTTATCCAGTCTGTCAGACACCCCGTTGTATTTTGTCTGCCTAGGCTTTTACAGATGCTTATACAGAGTAGCATTTTATGCATGGATTTTCCTCACTTGCTTGTTGGGGTCCTTGGGGGTGGGTACTTTGTTAGTTTTATTGCCAGTGTTGCCCATGGATTTAAAGTTTACCATCTATTTCTCTTTTTTTTTCCCCCTGGTTTAATTCTTTTATTCTTGAGGGGTTTTTGTTTGTTTTTTGTTTTGAGAGGGATTTTTGCTATAGGGTGCATGCACTCAGTGGAGAGACAGAGGCAGAAAGTGAGAATTCACACCCCCCCCCCCAAGGGCTCCATTCTGGCCATGCCACAATCTCTTCTCTTCCATTCTCCTCTCAGGATTTTTGGGCACTCATGCGCATGTGTCCAGCATGACTTTCAAGCCACCAGGTCCGGGACTCAAATAGCAGTCAACCATGTGGGAGTCCAAAACCTTAACCACCATACTACCTGCTGGCCAAGAAAAGGTTAAGTGATTCTCCAAAGGACATAGAGTTGATTGGTAATAGAGCTGACTCCTGTGCACATGTCATTTGAACTCTGGTCCAGTGTTTTTGGTTTTTGTCAACTGAAATTTTCATTGAATAATTGGAGATTGACATACTGTTGTTAGAAATAATAAAGAGAGCTCTCTTATATATTTTGCCTATTTTTTTCAACTGGTAACTGTGATGGTTTGAATGTGTTCCCCCCAAATTAATGTGCTGATATTTAGTTATGGTTGTGATGATATTAAAAAGGTGAAAACTTGGGGCCAGCAGGTGGCGTGGTGGTTAAAGCATGGACACTCCCACATGGCCAACCACAGTTTGTGACTGGGACCTGCTGGCTTGCTTTCTCACTGTCCTTGTCTGTATGTGTCTCTCGCTGGTCAAATTAAATGAATGAATAAATAAAATTAAATAAATAATTCTAAAAAAAAAAAAAGGTGAAAACTTCATGTGACTATGGTGTTGAAAGGCTGTGATTTTGGGAGGTGATTAAGATTATGATAATCAGAGTGTGGCCCCATGATTAAATCCTGGTGGGTTTATAAAGAGAAGAAGGAATTACACAGACACATGGACACAGACATGACTGCTCTTGCTCTGTCTCACCTTTGCATGTTATCCACCAGCAAGAAGACTCACAGAAGATGTGGTCCCTTGACCTTGGACCTTTACAATCATGAGCTAAATAAACCTCTGTTCTTATAAATCACCTGACTTCCAGTATTCAGTTATCAAGCAATAGAGAACATATGAAACTGGTAATATTTTGTAAAATTAGTGTGTGAGATCACATCTAGGGTATTGATGTTGTTGCTGTCTTGATATGGGGATTTAGAGATAATAAAAGACTAGGTTACTGGCACCACTGTTATTTTCCCAAAAATTATCCCAGGGAAATTTGGTGCAAATGAATTTTTAAAAATGGAGAAAATTCTGGGATAGTCAGAGGACTCCAAGATAATGACAAGCCTTTATGATTTTAGGAGAAAGAATCAAACCACCTGTAAAGACAAAATCCTGACTGGCTTTCGTCTTTTCCAGAACAGTGTTTAATTTTGTAAGACAATGAGGAATGTCTATACAGTCCTCAGGAAGACAGCAAATTTTATGCTATACTCACATCCAGACAAACTGCCATTCAAATATAAAGTAAACAGATATTTTTAAATATGGAAGAATGTTAGGCTGACAGATGGTGATTGAGGCGTAGGATTCTCACATGGCCAACTGTTGTTCAAGTCCTGGGTCTATGGCTTGCATTCTCTCTCTCTCTTTCTGGTCAAATTAACATAATAATAATAATAAATAAAAATAATTCTTTTAAAAATATGCAAGAATGGGGCCAGCAGGTGGCATGGTGGTTAAGGGGCACTGTACTCCCACATGGCCGACCGCAGTTGGAGTCCCGGACCTGGCAGCTTGCTTTCTCACTTTCCCTCTCTCTCTCTCTCTTGCCCTCTCAGTCTGTCCCTCTCTTGCCAAATTCAAATAAAATAAATAAATAAATAAAGTTAAATGAAAAAATTCTTTAAAAATGCAAGAATTTATAGAATATGTTGTCATTCAGTTCTTTTGAAGAAAACACAAGGAAAAACTTTAGTCTTTCAAAAAAAAATGAAAGTCCATGATACTGATGCCTATTTAAAGTAGACTTAAACAGTTGAGTGATTTATGGTTTCAAAATAAAATGTATATGTTACAAATCATGAACAGATGGGAATAGTAATATAATTAGTAAAAGTTAGATGGTAGCAAAGAAAATAATGAAAAGTAGTCTAAGCATATTAATTTCTTCATTTTCATGTTTAAAGCTGATAAATCAAGTAATGGGGGTATGTAGTGAACTTATATTTTATAAAGAATCTTTTTTTTTAAAAAAAAGAATTATTTAACTTTCTTTCTTTATTTATTTTAATTTTACCAGAAAGGGACAGAGTGAAAGAGAGATAGAGAGAGAGGAAAAGTGAGAAAGCAAGTTGCCAGGTCTGGGACTCGAACTGCCATCAATCATGTGGGAGTCCAGTGCCCTTAACCACCACATCACCTGCTGGCCCCATAAAGAATAAATTAATTAGTTAATATCATTATACCAACTAAGAAAATTGTATAATTAAAATTGGGTAATAGGAATGGAAGAGAGGAAAGAGAGGTGGGAGAAGAGAACTTATCAATATTCTTAAGTTGGAGTATGGCTAGCCCAGCAGTGGGGGCTGCAGCTCTATCATAGTTTATGTTTCTGGCGAGAAGAGAGGGGAGTCTTTCTCGGGTGTATTTATTTTAGTATGGCACCTTTCCACCATTCCGCTTAGGTCAGCACCTTGTGAAGGTTGGAGGAATTACAGAACTGTCAAAAAGAACGAGACTAATTTTGTGGGTAGATGAACCAAGATGTTCCAGCTTTAAAAGGCCTTGATCAGCTATCTGTTGAACGTTCTGTTTCTGGTTCTAGTTTGAAGCATTAAGAAGGATAAGACATCAGTTTGAAAAGACCCCCTATTAGGGCAACATGAATTCTGCCAAAATTGAAGCAAGAATAAACATAAAATTTATGGTAAAGCTTGGGTGGAAGAATGGTGAAATCATTGATGCTTTACAAAAAGTTTATGGAGGCAATGCTCCAAATAAATCAGCAGTTTACAAATGGATAACTCATTTTAAGAAGGGACGATGGGATGGGAACCAGCAGTTAGCGTAATGGCTATGTCGCTGGACTCCCACATAGTCGACCGCGGTTTGCGACCCGGACCCGGTGGCTTAAAACTCACGCTGGGCGCATGTGCGTGCGTGCCCAAGATCCCGAGAGGAGAATGGAGGAGAAGGAATTGCGGTATGACCATCCCCCCTGGGGGGGGGGTGATTTCTCACTTTCTGTCTCTGTCTGTCTCTGTCTGTCTGGCGATCGCACGCGCCCTATAGCGAAAACCTCTCCAAACAAAAAAAAAAGAAGGGATGATGGGGACCAGCAGTTAGCGTAATGGCTATGTCGCTGGACTCCCATGTGGTCAACCGCAGTTCGTGTCCCAGACCCGGTGGCTTAAAACTCATGCCGGGTGCATGTGCTTGCATGCCCAAGATCCCGAGAGGACAATGGAGGAGAAGGGATTGTGGTATGGCCATCCCCCCTGGGGGGTGATTTCTCACTTTCTGTCTCTCTGTCTTTCTGGTGAGCACACGCGCCCTATAACAAAAAAATAAATAAAATAAAATAAAGAAGGAACAATGATATGATGTGAAAGATGATACCTGTGGCAACAGACCATCCACATCCATTTGCAAGGAAAAAATTAATATTATTTGTGTTCTAATTGAAGAATACTGATGCTCGACAGCAGAAACGATAGCCCACACCATAGACATCTCAGTTGGTTCAGCTTACACGATTCTGACTGAAAAATTAAAGTTGAACAGACTTTCTTCTTGGTGGGTGCCAGAATTATCCCACCCAGATCAACTGCACACAAGAGGTGAACTTTTAGTGGAAATTTTAAACAAATGGGATCAAGATTTGGAATCATTTGTTCAAAGAATTTTAACAGGAGTTACCAGTACAGTCCTGAAGACCGCACAATCCAAGCAGTGGGTACCAAGAAGCTGAAGTGATCCAGAAGTGATCCAGTCAGGAGCAAAAATCTTCTTAGCGGGATGTTATAAAGAAATTTTGCTTATTGATTTTATGGAAACCAAGAAATGATTAACACATGCATATTGCATTTTGAGGAAATGATCCAAAAGTTTAGTAGAAAAGCATGTGGACAAGCTTCACAGAATGTCCTCCACCCACCACCAGTGCTCCTGATCCTTTCTCTCAGCCCACCAAGGGTATTTTTGGGAGAGGTTCATTGGGAAATCTAGGCTTCTATACCTTGCAGTCCTGATTCGACTCCTTGTGACTTTTGTTTCCTAATCTTAAAAAATATATATTTGAGGGAACCAGCATTACCAGCGTAATGGCTATGTCACTGGACTCCCACATAGTTGAACGCAGTTCGCGTCCTGGACCCGGTGGCTTAAAACTCACGCCAGGTGCGTGTGCGTGTGCGTGCATGCCCAAGATCCCAAGAGGAGAATGGAGGAGAAGGGATTGCAGCGTGACCATCCCCCCTGGGGGGGGGGGGTGATTTCTCGCTTTCGCTTTCTGTCTCTCTGTCTCTCTCTGTCTGTCTGGCGAGCGCACGCGCCCTATAGCGAAAACCTCTCCAAAAAACAAACGAACAAAAAAAAAATGTATTTGAAGGGTACCCATTTTTCTTCAGTTACTAATGTAATAAAAACTACATTGACATGGTCAGATTTCCAGGATCTCAGTTCTTTAGGGATAGACCAAATTACTGGTATCATTTCTTTTTTTAAAAAGTTTCTTTAACTTAATGAAGCTTATGTTAAGAAATAAAGTTTATATTTCTTATTTTTATCTTTTAATTCCAGTTGTCCACAAACATTTTGAAGTCCTCTTGTATTCTACCTTTTGTCAAATTACTCATGGAGGACCAGCCCCATGGACTGATGATTGAGAGAATTGGATCCCACATGGCTGGCAGGTTCAAATTTCAACCTCTGGCAATTAAAGAAAGAAAGAAATCTGAACCACTTTGTTATATATATTAAGACTGTCATTTATCTCATTTAAATTGATAATGAAGACTTTCCCCCATTATAATGCTAGCTTTGAGTTACAAAGATACAATCTGTTTACAGATTCAGAAAAGGACAAATTAATAAATTTGGAAACATAGCAAAAAAATTTTTTTAATATAGGCAGTCAAAGATATTGTCTCAGGAAAAAAAAAAGGGGGACCAGCAGTTGGCATAATGGCTATGTTGCCGGACTCCCATGTAGTCGACTATGGTTCAAATCCCAGAACCAGTGGCTTAAACTCATGCTGGGCACATGTGCGTGTGTGCCCAAGATCCCAAGAGGAGAATGGAGGAGAGGGGATTGTGGCGTGGCCGTCCCTCCTGGGGGAGTGATTTCTCACTTTCTATCTCTTTGTCTCTGTCTTTCTGGCAAGCACACGTGCCCTATAGCAAAAACCTCTAAAAAAAAAAAAAGATATTGTCTCAGATGATAAGAATTGTGTGTATGTATCCATGGGTACACACACACACACACACACACATTAACATACAGTCATTTTGTAAAAATAAAATAAAAAATAATCATTAAAAATAGAAATTTTATCAACAAATAAATTGATAGCAATAAAACGAAATGTAAAAGAGAAATACACAAATCTACAATCCTAGTGGAAAATTTAAAGACACATCTTTCTGTTACTCATAGAACAAGAGAAATAAACCAAAAAGAATATAAAAATTTGAACAGCACGGTCAACAAATTTGATGTAGCTAACATTTATAGAATACTGTACCCAAGAATTGTCAAAATCATTCTTTTTTTGGAGGGGTTTTTGCTATAGGGCGCGTGCACTTGCCAGAGAGACAGAGAGAGACAGAGAGACAGAAAGTGAGAAATCCCCCCCGGGGGGGCAATCCCTTCTCCTCCATTCTCCTCTTGGGATCTTGGGCACGCATGCACACACGCCCGGAGTGAGTTTAAGCCACCGGGTCCGGGACTCAAACCGCGGTCAACTATATGGGAGTCCAGTGACATAGCCATTACGCTAACTGCTGGTTCCTGGAGTGAGTTTTAAACCATGGGGTCCTAGAGTCAAACCACAGTCAATTATGTGGGAATCTAGCGATGTAACCACTATGGCATCTGCTGATCCCAAAATTGTACACTTGAAAACAAAATACCTCAACCAAATACAATAGCAGGCAGTATTGGAGGGATGAAGAAGGGAAAATCATAGACAGAGAAAAGAAAGAGAACAATGGGGGCCAGTGGATGGCATAGTGGCTACGTTGTTGGACTCCCACATGGCCAACTGCGGTTTGAGTCACAGACCCAGTGACTTGAAACTCATGCCAGTCACATGTGCGTGTACAAGATCTCAGGAGGAGAATGGAGAAGGACTGTGGAATGGCCATCTCCCTTAGGGGGTGATTTCTCACTTCCCTCTCACTGTTTCTGTCTGTCTCTCTCTCTCTGGTGAGTGCATGCACCCTAAGGCAAAAACTTCAATTAAAAAAAATGCGGACCCGTGGCTCATCCTTCCCCCCAACACACACACACACACACACACACACACACACACACACTAGCCTTTGGACCTCAGGTTTGTGTCTTGGGACTTTAAGATGAACTTGTGCCCCTCCCCACCCCATCCAGAGACCTGTTCAAGCTAGCAGCATTGCAGGACACCAGGTTGCCTGTGGCTGCAGGCCCTAATGGCCAGGACCTGGGGCTCATTCCTACCCTCCACTTGCCTTTGGACTCTCAGAACTTTGGTGTTTTGAATAGTGTGGTACGCACGTGCCTGTGGGATCTTTTCTTTTCTCCTGAGGTGAAGCTCATTAGCTCAGTCAGAGACTCACCACTCTTTAGAAACAGGGAGAACTTTGGGTTACCCAGGACCTGTGACAACAGTGCAGGGTACTGCTGTGCAACAGGGAGGCAGACCAGAAGAGAGATCGCCAATTTTCTACCTCTGCACAACTTTGAACACTCAAAGGTACCTTGAATAAGTTAGGAGGAACGTATAGACCACCAGATGACTAGGAACAATTGCAGAGGCACAAGAAATATGAGCAACCAACAAAATGTCTCTCCTCCAAGGTAAAATGTCAAACCCACATTACCCACAGACAACACAATGGATGTCATGGACATGTCAGATAAGCAATTCAGAGTATTTCTAGTGATCAAACTAACTGAGATGCAAGAGAAAAGAGACAATGAGCTCCAGGAGATGAGTAAATCCTTTCATGATTTGAAAGAAGTAGACACCTTTAAAAAGAATCAGATGGAACTATAAGGGATGAAGAATGTGATACAGAAAATTAAAACCTCCCTTGAAAGTATTAAAAGCAGATTAGATCACACAGAAGACTGAATCTCGAACGTAGAAGACAAAAACTCTGACCTAGAAAAAAGTATCAAGAAGACTGAGAGAACAATCAAGAAAACTGAGGATAATATATGAGGAATACTGGATACCATCAAGTGCCCCAACATTCAACATTCGAATAACTGGTACCCCAGAAGAGGAAGAAAATAACAAGGGCATTGATCATTTATTCCATGAAATTCTGGAGGAAAACTTTCCAAACCTAGAAAGGCATTCAAATATCCAGACCCAAGAAATGCATAGGACCCCAAATAGTATCAACCCAAGAAGATCCTCTCCAAGGCACATCATAGCCAGACTGGCAAAAACAACAAAGAAAAGATACTAAAATTGGCAAGAGGGAAATGTCAAGTTACTTACAAAGGTCACCCCATCAAGCTAACATTAGACCTCTCATTAGAAACAATGCAGGCAAAAAAAGAATGGGGAAATATAGTCAAAGTGTTGAATGAAAAACAATTTCAACCAAGAATATTATACCCGGCAAAATTATCTTTCATGTGGGAAAAAGAGATAACAACATTCTTGGATAAACAAAACCTGAAAGAGTTCACCAACTCCAGATTAGCTCTTCAAGAGGTTCTGAAGAGAGTGCTATACCAGGAAAACTAAAAAGGTAGACAGATAGTTATAAGAGAACAAAGAACAATCAAGAAAATGGCTCACTTAAAGATAGGAACAGGTCCAGAAATATTGATAATAACATTGAATGTTAATGGATTAAATTCTCTAATTAAGAGACACAGACCGGCTGAATGGATTAAAAAACAGAAACCTATCTGTTGCCTACAAGAAACACACCTTATGGATAAAGACATACATAGGCTAAAAGTGAAGGGCTAGAAAAAGATATTCCATGCAAATGGAAATCAGAAAAGTGCTGGAGTTGTGATATTAATTTCAGACAAAATAGGCTTCAAGACTAAGACTGTAAGAAGAGACAAAGAAGGGCATTATATCATAGTAAATGGGTTAATTCAGCAAGAAGACATACGCTTATTAATATCTATTTCACCCAACGCAGGAGCACCTAAATAAGTGAAGGAAAGACTGCTGGCGCTAAAAGGAGAGATAGGTAGAAACACTATAATTTTGGGGGATCTCAACACCTCATTATCTCCTTTAGACAGATCTTCTAGACAAAAAATAAATAGATACAGAATCTAAATAACACATGAGCTTGATAGATATCTATAGAATTTTCCATCCTAAGATGACAAAATATACATTTTTCTCACCCCGACATGGAACCTTTTCAAAGATTGACCATACGATAGGACACAAATCAAGACTTTACAGATTCAAAGGCATCAAAAGTATATCCGGCATCTTCTCTGACCATGATGGAATTAAACTCAATATTAATTTCAAGAAATACCCTCAAAAATACGCAAACACATGGAAACTGAACAGCTTACTTCTCAATGACTACTGAAGAAATTAAGTCTGAAATAAAAAATATATGGAAACAAATGATAATGAGTACACAAGTTTTCATAATCTATGGGACATGGCAAAAGTAGTCATAAGAGGGAAATTCATAGCAATTAGTGAGCATGAGAAAAAGATGGAAAGGTAGCAAATAGATAACCTAACATCATGCCTCAAGGAAGTGGAAAAACAACAAAAATACCCCAAAAATGCCAGGCAAAAAGAAATAATAAAGATTTGAGGAGAAATAAATGAAATAGAAAACAAACCATACAGAAAATATTGGCTAGACTAATAAAGAAGAAGAAAGGAAGAAACCAGATAAATCAAATACATGATGAAACAGGCAACATTACAACAGACATAATAGAAATACAAAATATCATTAGAGGATACTATGAGCAACTATATGCCAACAAATAAGAGAACATAGAGGAGATGGACAAATTCCTGGATGCATATAATCTACCAAGATTGAATAAGGAGGACATAGAAAACCTGAATAGACCCACAACAAGCCATGAGATTAAATCAGTAATAAATAACCTCCCAACAAAGAAAAGCCCAGGTCCAGATGATTTACTTCTGAATTCTACAAAACTTTTAAGGAAAAGTTAACTCCTATTCAAATTATCTCTAAAGATTCAAAAGGAAGGAAACCTTCCAAATTCATATTATGAAGCTTCCATCATCCTCATTCCCAAAACAGATAAGGAAATGAAAAAAAAGGAAAATTACAGAGCAATATTACTGATTAATATAGATGTAAAACTTCTTAACAAGATACTTACAAATCGTATCCAACAACATATAACAAAGAATATTCATCACGACCAGGTAGGCTTTATCCAGGAATAAAGCCTAAATCCAAGGGTGGTTCAACATATGCAAGATGATAAATGTAATATACCATATTAACAGAAAAAAGATAAAAACCATATGATCTTTTCAATTGATGCAGAGAAAGCATTTAATAAAATACGACATCCTTTCAGGATTAAGACTCTCAGTAAAATTGGTATAGAAGGGTCATTTCTCAACACAATAAAAGCCATGTATGAAAAACCTATAGCTAGCATTATACTAAATGGGGAAAAGCTAAAAGTTTTTCCACTAAAAACTGGTACTAGACAAGGCTGACCCTTTCTTCACTGCTTTTTAATATACTGCTAGAAGTTTTAGCTAATGCAATCAGAAAAGAGAACAATATATAAGAAATTCAAATAGGCAAAGGAGAATTGAAAATATCTTTATTCACAGATGACATGATGGTATACTTTAGAAGACCCAAAGGTTTCCATGAAAAACTTCTCGAAGTAATAAATGAATACAGTAAAGTGGCAGGATACAAGATCAACATCCAGAAATCTATAGCATTTCTATATATGGACAAGTTGAACAAAGAAGAGCCGAAGACAGAATCCCTTTTACCATAGCCACAAGATACCTAGGGATAAACCTAACTAAGGAAGTCAAAGACCTTTACAAAGAAAACTATGAAAATCTTTTAAAAAGATATTGAAAAGGACATAAAAAAGTGGAAGGATATCTCATGTTCCTGGATTGGAAGAATTAACATAATCAAAATGGCAATTCTACCCAAATTAATCTACATATTTAATGCAATTCCAATCAAAATACCAGAGATATTCTTCACAGATCTAGAAAAAGCAATCATACAATGTGTCTGGAATCATAAAAGACCTCGAATTGGCAAAGCAATCCTGCACAAGGAGAGTGGGGTGGGTGGCATGTCACTCCCTCAACTCAATATGGATCAAAGATCTGAACCTAAGACCTCAAACTATAAAACTACTGGTGGAAAATATTGGAAAAACTCTGGGAGATATCGGGGTAGGCAAAGACTTCTTAAATAAGACTCCCAAAGAACAGGCAATAATCACTAAAATAGACAGGTGGGACTACATCAGACTAAGAAGTTTCTGCACAGCAAAGGACACAGTAACAATTGTGAACCGACAACTCTCAGAATGGGAGAATATTTTTGTAAATATGCCTCAGACAAGGGACTGATAACCAGAATACACAGGGAACTCAAGTGACTTACTTAAAAATAAAAATGACTAAACCAATTAAAAGATGAGAAAATGAGCTGAACAAAAATCTCTCTAAGGAAGACATACAAACAGCCAAAAACCATATGAGGAAGTCCTCAGCATCCCTCATCATAATGGAGATGTAGATTAAAGCCACAATGAGATACCACCTAACCCCTGTCAGAATGATGAATATTAAAAATATAAAAAGTGGTAAGTGTTGGTGGGGATGTGGTGAAAGGGGAACTCTCCTACACTGTTGATGGGGGTATAAACTGGTTCAGCCACTGTGGAGAACAATATGGAGGTTCCTCAAAGATCTACAAATAGAACTTCTAGCAATCCTACTTCTAGGTATCTACCCAAAGGACAGGAGAATGCTCAGTCAGAAAAGTGCTTACACATCAATGTTTATTGCGGCATTATTCACGATTGATAAGACATGGAACCAATCCAAATGTCCACAAATAGATTAATGGATTGAAAAAATGTGGCACATATACTCTATGGAATACAACTCAGCCATAAAAAAACAACAAGACCCTGGCATTTGATAGAAAGTGGTCAGATATGGAGGATCTATTGCTGAGTGAAGCAAGCCCAGATATGAAAGAAAGATATTGTGTGTATCCACTTAATATATACCAACTATCTGCACTGCCTGGTAAAGATCAAAATATTGGAGGGCATAAAAGCAGTGAAAATAGTTAGAAATGCTGAAGACAGCATTGAACAGGGCAGGAGAAGGGAAGAGTATAGAGAAGGATAGTAAGAGAACAAATAGAGAGGCATGACATTAGTAGGACACAGAAATGGTTTATTACCTGTTGATGATAACATGTATAGTATTCTCAACTGGACTGGTCTGAGAAGTATTTCATGTTGGGTAAATTCTTTTTATAAGCAAAATGATATATAGTGATTAAATGTTTTAAAAAATGAGAATAATAATTATAATCTGGAAAAAATGATGAAAAGCTATTTGATGATGATGATGCTGTGGATAGTAATGCCCCTGCCTTGACTAACATGCAGGATATTCCTTCTGGAAAAATATATGTAATACACTGTAAAGATACATGTGATTCAATGTAACATAAACAAGATTATGATAATAATAAATATAATTTAAAAATGCTAAAATAAGACCTTCATTATCAGTAATCACTTTAAGTATAAATAAACTGATCAATTAAAGGAAAGGTTTGAAGGATGGATTTAAATATCATAATTTAAGAAGGAACCAGCAGTTAGTGTAATGGCTATGTCGCTGGACTCCCATGTAGTCAACCACAGTTCGAGTCCCGGACCCTGTGGCTTAAACTCACGCCGGGCACGTGTACGTGTTTGCCCAAGATCTCGAGAGGAGAATGGAGGAGAAGGGATTGCGGCATGGCCATCCCCCCTGGGGGGTGATTTCTCACTTTCTGCCTCTCTGTCTCTCTCTGTCTTTCTGGCGAGCACATGCACCCTATAGCGAAAACATCTCCAAAAAAAATAATAATAATAATAATAAATATCCTAATTTAATTATATGCTACTTTTAAGAAACCAACTTTAAATCCAAAGACAAAATAAGTTTAAAGGAAAAAGATAGGAAAGATATCCCATGCAAATAGTAACCAAAAGAAAGCTGGGGTGGGGTCAGTAAGGAAATAAGGAAATTGAATAATACCATAAACTACCTAGACCTAAAAGAAGAACACCCAGGAATAACAGAATGCATGTTCTCAAATGCACATGAAACAATCTTCAGGACAGTATATGTTAGACCATAAAACAAATATCAATAAATGTTAAAAGATAGAAATCATCCAAAGTATCTTCTCTGACCACAACGGAATAAAGCTAGAAACCACTAGTGAAATTTAAAAATACTTTGAGATGAAGGCAAACACAAAAACAATTCATCAGCATAGGATGCAGTGAAAGTAGTATTTAGAGGGAAATGTATAGCTATAAAAGTCTACATTAAAAAAGAAAAAAGAAAGAGACTGGGGCCAGCAGGTGGTGTGGTGGATAGGACTCTGGACCCCCACATGGCCAACTATGGTTCAAGTCCCAGACCGACAGCTTGAATATTGCATTGTGTGCATTTGTATCCAGCATGCCCAAAATGGAGGAGAAGGGATTGAGGCATGGCCACCCTCTCACTGCCCCCTCCCCCCCATGGTGATTTCTCACTTTTCCTCTCTCTTACGTGTAGATGCACCCTACAGCAAAAACAAACAAACAAAAAACAATAAACAAAAGAAAAGAAGAAAAATCTCAAATCAACTATCTAGCTTTAAACTTTCAGGAACTAGAAAGAAAAGAGCAAACTAATAATAATAATAATGATTAGGGATGAGATAAGTAAAATAGAAAATTTAAAAATAATAGAATAATCATGTAACCAAAAGTTGGTTATCTGACAAGATCAACAAAATTTACAAATCCTTAGCTAAATTGACTAAGAACAAAAAAAGAAGAGGCAAATAAATAAAATCAGAAACAAAAGCAGACATTACTACCAACCTTACATAAATTTAAAAGATTATAAAATAGTCATAATAGCAAAAAATTGTTATGTGATAACAAATTGGATAATTTAGGTTAAATGTACGCATTTCTATAAGCAAACCAAAACTGACCTAAGAAAATAGAAAAGCTCAACAGATCTATAATAAGTAAATATTGAATTGGTATTCAGAAATCTTCCAACCACAAATATTCCAGAACTAGAAAGTTTCACTGGTGAATTCTATCAAGCATTTAAAGGAGAATTAACACCAATACTGTTTAAACTCTTCTAAAAATAGAAACACAGGAAACATTTTCTAACATACTTGATATGTCCAATGCTACTCTGATACCAAAATCAGATAAAGATAACCACAGGAAAAGAACTACATACCATATTCCTTATAAATATAAATCCTAAAATTCTCAACAAAACACTAGCAAACCAAATCCAACAGCACATTAAAAGAATTAAACACTATGACCAAATGGGATTTATCCCAGGAATGTTAGGGTGGTTAAACATAAGAAAAGCATCAATGTAAAATAGTACCTTATTTAAACAAAGGGGGAAAAACCACATAGTCATTTCAAAAGAAGCAGAATCATTTGAAAAAAATTCAACATCCTTTCAAGATTAAACACACACACACACACACACACACACACACACAGTGTGAAAATTAGGAATAAAAAGGTAGTATTTGCGAGAAACCCATTACATTCAATGGTGAAAGACTAAAATTTTTCTTGTTTTCCTCTAAAATCAGGACCAAGACAAGGATGTTCACTTGAACCACTATTATTCAATTCAATGTTGTACTGGGAAGTTCTAGCCAGAGCAATTAAGCAAAAAAGAGAAATAAAAGGTATTTATATTAGAAAGGAAGAAGTGGGACCAGCAGTTAGCATAATGGCTATGTTGCTGAACTCCCATGTAGCCGACCACGGTTCGAGTCCCAGACCCTGTGGCTTAAATTCACACCGGGCACGTGTGCGTGCATGCCCAAGATCCTGAGAGGAGAATGAAGGAGAAGGGATTGCAGTGTGGCCAACCCCCCTGGGGTGTGATTTCTCGCTTTCTGTCTCTATGTCTCTTTTTGTCTTTCTGTTGAGCGCACGCACCCTATAGAAAAATCTCTCCAAAAAAAAAGAAAAAGAAGAAGAAAGGAAGAAGTAAAACTATCTCTATTTTCAGGTGACAGGATTTCATATATTTAAAAATCCCATAGAATCCACACAAAAATATCAGTGTTAATAAATGAATTCAGCAAAGTTGCAAGGGTCAAGAGCAACACATAAAAATGTGTTTCTAGTAAAAACAATCAGAAAAATAAGTTAAGTAAACAATTCTATTTGCAATAACATCGAAAAGAATAAAGTGCATAGGAAAACTTTTAGCCATGGAAGTGAAAGACTTATACATGCAAAACTACAAAGCATTGCTGAAAAAAAACCTATGAAGAATTAAATCAAAAGGCATCCCATATTCATGAATTGGAAGGCTTAACACTGTTGAGATGGCAACATTCCTAAAAGGGATTTATAGATTCGATAGAGTATCTCAAAAATTCAATGACCTTTTTTAAAAAAATGGGAAATCCAATACTCAAATTGAAATGCAGCTGTAAGGGGACCAGCAGTTAGCGTAATGGCTGTGTCGCGGGACTCTCATATAGTTGACCGCGGTTCGCATCCCGGACCCAGTGGCTTAAACTCACGCCGGGCACGTGTGCGTGCGTGCCCAAGATCCCGAGAGGAGAATGGAGGAGAAGGGATTGCGGCGTGGCCATACCCCCCCGGGGGGGGGGTGATTTCTCACCTTCTGTCTCTATGTCTCTCTCTGTGTTTCTGGCGAGCGCATGCACCCTATAGCAAAAACCTCTTAAAAACAAACAAACAAACAAACAAATGCAACTGTAAGAAGCCTGTAATAATCAAAACAGCACTGACTATAAATAAATAACTGGGATTCATATTTCTCAACTTCAAAAATTACTAAGAAGTTAATATAATAAAAACAGTTTTGTAATGGCATAAGGAAAAACATCAATGGAATAGTATAGAGTGTTCAGAAATAAACCAAAATATGTATGGCAAATTGATTTTTGGCAATGATACCAAGGCTATTCAATGAAAAAGAAAGATTCTCCAACAAATGGTGCTGAGACAAAGGGATCACCACATGGAAAACAATGAAATTGGACCCTTGCTTCACTCCATATGTAAAAGGTAATTCAAAATTAACCAATGATCTAAATAGAAGAGCTAAAACTATAAAACTCATAGAAGAAAGCATAGGGGTAAATCTTCATGGCCTCAGGTCTGGCAATGGATTCTTAAATTTGACATCAAAAACCCTAGCAATGATAACAACAAATAAATACATTGGATTTTATAAAATTTAAATCTTTTGTGCAGTAAAGCACACTATTAGGAGGGTAAAAAAATCTACAGAATGGGAGAAAACATCTGTAAATCATATACCTTATAAAAATTTAATGACCAGAATATATAAAAATTTTTGCAACTCAACAGCAAAAACACAAACAACCCAATTATAAAATGGTAAAGGGTTATACTAGACATTTCTCCAAAGAAGATATACAAATGACCCACAAGGACATAAAAAGATACCCAAACTATTGGATCATTAAGGAAATGCAATTCAAAATAACAAGATAGTATGCCACTCCCACTAGGATAGTTATCATAAAAAAGGAAGATAATAAGAAGTATTGATAATAATATGGAGAAATTGGAATTCTCATACATTTCTGGTAGGAATATAAAATGGTATGGCTGCTTTGAAAAACAGGCTAGCCATGCCTCAAAAAGTTAAGCATAGAATTACCATAAAATTGAGCAGTTTGGGGCCAGCAGGTAGTGTGATAGTTAAGGCTCTGGGCTCCCACATGGCCAATTGCAGTTTGAGTCCCAGACCTAGAGGCTTGCTTTCTCACTTTCTCTCTTTCTCTCTCTCTCTCTTTCTCCTCCTCTGATGAGTGTATGCACCCTATAGCAAATTTTAAAATAATAAATACAATTAAATAAATAATTCTTTTTAAAAATTCTAGCAATTCTACACTAAGGTATGTACCCAAGAGATATGAAAGCATATATCCACACAAAATCTAATACATCGATGTTGCTAGCAGCATTATTCATAAGAACTTAAAAGAGGAAACAACCCAAATGTCCAAGAACTGATGAACAGATGAACAAAGTGGTATATCCATTCAGTGGAATATTAATCAGTCATTAAAAAGGAATGAAGCACAGATACATGCTGCAACATGAATTAAACTTGAAAATATAAGTGAAAAAAGCAAAACACAAAACCCCACATATTATAAAATTCCATGTATATGAAATGTCCAGGACAAGCATATCCACAAAGACAAAAAAGTATATGTATGGTTTCCAGAGGCTGAGGAGAGAATAGAATGGGTAGTGACTGCTAAAGGACGTGAGGAAGTCCTTTCTTTCTGGAATGGAAGCTTCTTTTGGAGAACGAAAATGTACTACGGTTAGATTATGTGATGACTACAAAGCTGGTGAAGATACTAAAACCCACCAATCTGCACTTAAGAATGGTGACTATGGAGAAAGTTCCTCTGACTGTGAGGACAGTACATCAGAAGTTGGAACGTGTTCCAACTACAGTGGTGATAGGAGAGGATGGAGGCCTTGTACTGCCCGTGGTATTGACACCGCGATGTGGTTCTTGTAAACTTCCTAGGGGATTCACTTCCCTTAAGGGCTCTTGTTCTTCTTCATCTTGGTCTTATGATCAGTTCTCCTGAAGTGTTGGCCCCGAGACAGTCTCTTAACAATGATGTGATCTGATGCAACAGTTCACAAACATTTTAATAACTCCCATTGTTCCTTTGCCCTCAGCAGCCTGAGCTCAGGTTTATCTTAAAAATTAAGCCTAAATTTGGTCTCCTGAGGAATATCCCTTCTCTAAGGCCAATCCTATATGTATTCTCGATCTGAAAGAGACCAGAAGAATGGCAAATGGCCTGAAAAATGGGGGACCCTAAGTCTCCTTGGTCACTTGGTGCTGGAGGTAGGCGAAGGTGTCTTTTCCATGATCAAGTCAACACTGAGAAGGCCTCTTTCAAATCCTACTGTGAGTGTGGAGTGGAGGGAGGATATGGGGAAGTTATTGGGCAAACATGTTGGGGGAATGGGATTTAGGGAACAATTTATTTTATTGGGAGCTAAGACTTTTGTCTGTACAGGCTCATATGTTGGGTGGAATTTAGGACAGACAGTAGGTGGAAGAGCAAAATATAGACACACTGTTCTCTCCTCCACCTCCCACAGACATACTACGGCATCTTCCCACACCTAGGAGAAAACACACACAGGTCTTGCTGCCACACTTCCCACCCTCTAGTGTTTCTTTTTAATCCTCTTTTCTTCTCCTGCTTTCCTCCTTTTCCTGCCTTCTACCTTTCCCACTCACTCCAGGTCTTCATTCCTTCTTTCATCCCTCCTTCTTAGCTTCCCTTTTCTTATATCTTCTGTTTAGTAAAATCTGTTAGTGCTCCCACAGAATGACCATAGACTTGATTCACTTCAATTTGGGAACCCACTTATTCTTCCTCCACTCCTCTCATTCCTGTGTAGGCTGATTTCTTAAGAGAAAAGACAGATGGGACATAAGATTGAGTAACAACAAGAAGGGGTCCGGAATTCACCCCTTTCCCCATACATATCCATATTCCTCCCTTATGTCTCTTTATTTTCATTCCTGTTTAGAATCTCTCTAAATCTATTCTCTAGATAGGTAGGTAGAAGAAGACTTTTCAAAGATTCTTGTGAGCTTATGGAAAGAATGCTCACTGTACGAAATGATGCCTTTGGGTTTGTAAATTTGGAGATGTTAGGAATTCAGATGATTGGATTCCCTTCAGGTTTCTTAAACCACATTCCTTCATTCAGTGATCTCTCTTCTCAACTCTCATAGTGGTCTGGTCAGTCTCAGCATTCCACCCTGAAACATTATTCAGGGAATCATTTATAAGAAAGGCTCCGTGTGTACTAGCCATTGTGTAGTACTTGAAGTATTGAATTTATATTGAATTAAAACAGGTGAGAAAGATAACCTCATGGAAAAATACCAATATGTGGCATTGTTATAGAAGACCTAATTACTCTTGAACCTTGAATGAGGGATAGAATTCAGATAGTTGAAGAGGACAGAAAGGCTATCCAGGTGGAGCACTGAGCAGATGAGAGGCCCTGAACCTGAGTCACCAAGGAAGAGAGTAATATGGTTGAAGCTGAAGATCCTTAGAAGAGAGCAAATAAGAGAATCACAGTAGTTAGAAAGAATATAAAGATTCAGGGGTCAATGAGACCTAGCTCAGAATCCGAGCTATTCTACTCATTGTTCATGCAATCTTTAAACTTCAATTTACTTGTCTGCAAAGTGGAGATGGTCCATAGTACTTATCATACTTCATCAGCATAAGAGTAATATATGAGAATTGAGAAGGGTACATGCAATAAGCATTTATATGTTGGTATAATGTTTAATATAATGCATAACACACAGTAAACACTCAATGTTCACTATGACAAATGATAATTACTACTGACATAATATCTACTGCTATTACTACTAAGTGGCAAATGGTCTAGAAAGGTAGGAGCCAATTTGTGTAGAAGCTCCTGAAATCCATCTACTGTGAACACTTTCCTGTAGACAATAAAGAACCCTGGAAAATTTTCAAAAACACTTTGAAGTAGAGGGAGGATATGTCTTTTAGGAAGTTGACTTTTGTGCAGTGGTGTGGTGGGTAAGGCAGCTGGATCCCACATGGCCAACTGTGAAGTTCAAGTCCCAGATCCAGCATCTTGAAAATGCACCAGGCACATGTGTGTGCATGTGTGCCCAAAATCCTGAAAGGAGAGAGAGAGATGGAGGAGAAGGGATTGTGATGTAACCGTGATTCATGGGGAGTGCTTTCTTATCAACCCCCCATGTGTCTCTCTTTCATGAATGCACATACCCTCTGACAAATTTTTCTTTTTTTTTTTTTTTTTTTTTTTTTTTTAGATTTTTGCCATAGGGTACATGTGCTCACTGGAGAGAGACAGATAGAGGCAGAGAGGGAAAGTGAGAAATAATCCCCTGGGGAGATGGCCACACCACAATCCCTTCTCCATTCTCCTCCTGGGATTGTGGGCATGCACACACATGTGTCTAGTGTGACTTTCAAACCAGCAGGTCCAGGACTCAAACCATAGTTGGCCTTGTGGGAATTCATTGCTTCAACCACTACACATTATTGGCCCTCAAAAATTTGAAAAAAAGAATTCATGTACATTAAGAGACAAATTGGTGACAACAGCTGAGAGTGTTATTTGTACCTGGGATTGGGGAGGTAGCAATGATGGTATGCTTTTACAGTTGTGAATAATTTTTCTTATGAAATTGTATACCTGAATACACACACACACACACACACACACACATAAATAATTTTGTTGACAGAGAGCATGTGCACTCATCAGAGAGACAGAGAGAGAGAGAGAGCACCCCCCCACCAGTGGAGAGTGGTCACATCACAATCCTTTTTTCTCCAGTTTTTCATTTCATCAGGATTTGGGGCATGCGTGTACATGTACCTGGCATGTTTTCAAGCTGTCAGGGTTGGAACTCTAACCAGAGTTGGCCAGTGGAATCCAGTTCCTATGCATAGCACTTGACCACTGTGCTATAGGACCAGCCCTAGCTCGTCTATATTCTAAATAAATTTCATATGGCATAGTAAGAAATACAGAACAACAGCCAGAGTTTCTAGATAATAACATTCCCTCACAAGCTATTTTCAAATCCCTTCTTCTAATCATAATTTATGCATAGTTCATTCAAAGTAGAAATTCCCAAGTAACACAGACATTATAATCAAAACTAGAATATCCCTGAGGCTTTTCATCTTTTTGTTGTTGTTGTTGTAATTGCTGTAGGATGTTTGCATGTGCCAGAGGTGGGGAGGAAGAGAGAAAGCACTCCCTCAATGGAGTTTGGCTACTGTACAATCCTTTTTCCTCCATTTTCTTCATCACGTCAGGCACACACATGTATACACCAGGCATGTTTTTTAAGTCACCAGGAGTCAGGATTTGAGCTGTGGTCAGCCATGTGAGATCCAGCTCTTCATGACAGGACTTATTCCTGCACTGTGAGTTCAGTCTCGTCTGTTTTATAATGGAAAAAACATTTTTTGGAGAGGTTTTTTGCTATAGGGTGTGTGCTCGCCAAAAAAACAGAGAGAGACATAGAGACAGAAAGCGAGAAATCACCCCCCAGGGAGGATAGCCACGCCGCAATCCCTTCTCCTCCGTTCCCCTCTCGGGATCTTGGGCACGCACGCACACGCTCCCGGCGTAAATTTAAGCTGCTGGGTCCGGGACTCGAACCGCGGTCAACTACATGGGAGTCCAGCGATGTAGCCATTATGCCCTCTGCTAGTCCCTTATAATGAAAATGTTTTGGGACCAGCAGGTGGTGTGGTGGTTAAGGGTGTTGGATTCCCACATGGCTGAGCGCAGTTCAAGTATTGGACCTGGCAGCTTGCTCTCTCACTTTCTCTCTCTCTCTTTCTCTCTCTGCCTGGATCAAACTAAAAAACATAATAATAAATAAAGTTAAGTAAAATATTTTTTAAAAAAATGAAAATGTTTATACACCAACAAAATAGAGAAAATAGTGTAATGAACTTTACTGTATCTATCATTGTTTTCCTGCAATTATCAGCAGTTCAGCAGTTGTGAACCTTGGTTCACATGTTCCTCCCTCTTTTTTTTTTTTTTTTTTGGAGAGGTTTTTGTATAGGGCGCGTGCACTCGCCAGAAAGACAGAGAGAGACAGAGAGACAGAAAGCAAGAAATCACCCCCCAGGGGGGATGGTCACGCTGCAATTCCTTCTCCTCTGTTCTCCTCTCGGGATCTTGGGCACGCATGCACACACACCCGGTGTGAGTTTAAGCCACTGGGTTCGGGACTCGAACCGCGGTCGACTATGTGGGAGTCCAGCGACATAGCCATTACGCTAACTGCTGGTCCCATGTTCCTCCCTCTTTTAACAGAGCACTTAAGGCAAAGTCAAGGTATTCTTTTTTGAAGCCATTGAATTACAGAATGCATCTTTTTAGAGCATCATTTTTTGTTCATGATCTGTCATTTGATTTTTAATTTATCATAAGTCTTATGATGACATAATTTATAAATCTATGCTGATGGTATATTGTCAGTACTTTAATCCTTGTAATAAATTGGCAAAGCACCATTACCAATCACACCTATACAGTAGTTCTTCAGTTTCTATGTGTTTTTTGAACAGTTGCCTAAAGACAATTCTGAAATTTAACTTAGTCTGACGTAGATAATAGAATTCAAAGGTAAAATTTAACTTGCTACTAAATCTTGTCACACTGATTTTCAAAGGTGTCTGATCTTATAAATCATTTATAAAATAAGTGAAGTGTTACATATTCTTTGATAGTATACTCAAACCACACTAAAATGTCTTTCGGTAAGTAAAAGGCAATGTTTTAGGTACAGGGAATTCTAATTAGATTGGCAGAGTTATGACCAAATACATAAAGTAGACATCGCTACCTCATCTTCAGTCCTTGCCTTTAATGGGTTAATGAACACAAATTAAAACGCAGATGAATCTGCTTGGCTTTGAGAAGTAAAAGGATTCCTCCAGCATTTATATATTCTTATAACCAATTACATATAAGCCTAAATAAAACCAGTCTCCAGTAGGCTTTGAGACGACATTCACCACCTTCGTAGAAAGGCGATCATCACTAATGAATTACCAATTCTATCTTTAGAAAGGGCAAATAGCGACAGCACTTACTGAACTGGAATTATTATCAAAAATGAAAAAACCCAACAGTATTCATTTAATCGCAAGCCAGTCTTACTTAAATCAGGATTGTCCACCAAAAATATCCTGTCAGCCATTCATGATCTGAGTTCTGGTGTAGGAGAGCAATTAAAATATGGCACACAGAAAAAAGGTGAGACATTTCTGTTCTGTCATCAATAGGGCAGCGGCCACCTGTTACTCATTAGCAGCTTTCTTTAAGATACGCTGTCAGTTCTGCTCTTTTGGACTTTTTTTTTTTTTTTTTTTTTCCGCTATAGGGCGCGTGCGCTCGCCAGACAGACAGAGAGAGACATAGAGACAGAAAGCAAGAAATCACCCCCCAGTGGGGATGGTCACACCGCAATCCCTTCTCCTCCATTCTACTCTTGGGATCTTGGGCACGCACGCACACGCGCCCAGCATGAGTTGTAAGCCACCAGGTTCGAGACGCAAACTGCGGTCAACTACGAGGGAGTCCAGCGACATAGTCATTACGCTAACTGCTGGTTCCCTCGGACTTCTTTTTGATGCCAGCGAAGATCATCTTTGTCCCAGGGATGTACTTCTTGGGATTCTCCAAATCCTCCATCAGGGTATCCTCTCCCCAGGGGATGCCTTTGTTCTTGTTGGCATCTGTGTAAGAGAATCCAGGGGCCTGACCTGTCTTCTGCCCAGACCATGGAGATTTGGGCCAGTCTTGTGCTTGCCTCCCTTTTCCATGGTGTGGCACTGGGTACACTTCTGAACAAAAATCTTGCCTTTCTCAATGTCACCCATTTTTAGTTCTATCTTTTGTTGCTCAGGATACAAGGGTTCCTGCTCAGAAGCTGGATGTCCCACTCTCCTGGAGAATCATTTTTATATAAATATTTGAAGATAAATGTGAGCTTTGTGTAAAAGTGAACATGGCAATATTTGGGTATTGTAGTCCCTCACAGATAGTTTTAGAGATGATTCTGTTATATATTTGTCTACTAAGGTTGATAGAGATATTTTTACACATATTCATTCAGTTGCTTTGTAAGAACATCAGTACAACTGTTCTTGTCCTTCCCATGTATCAGGTGGGAATCAGGGAGGAGAGATCTTTATAGGGCGGGTCCTTGGGACAAGTTTTCCTGAGCATTTACAGCTCTGGAAAAATGTAACCCAAGGGCATGGGTTTGTTTTTTTTTTTTTTTTTTTTCTTTTTTTTGGAGAGGTTTTTGCTATAGGGCGCGTGCGCTCGCCAGACAGACAGAGAGAGACAGAGAGATAGAAAGCAGGAAATCACCCCCCAGGGGGGATGGCCACGCCGCAATCCCTTCTCCTCCATTCTCCTCCTGGGATCTTGGGCACGCACGCACACGCGCCCGGCGTGAGTTTAAGCCGCCGGGTCCGGGACTCGAACCGCGGTCGACTAAGTGGGAGTCCAGCGACATAGCCATTACGCTAACTGCTGGTCCCAGGGCATGGGTTTTAATACCAAAGAACTCAGTTTATTTCTCAAGTGAATGTCTTCTAGAACTTTCACTCACTGAACTAAAGAACCACATCTCTTGCCATCCTCTATTTTCCTTCCCCCCCCCCCTTTATTTTTATGATGGAAAGCACAGAATGTGCAACAGAGAGCAAGGGAGAGAGAAGGAAGCACCCTTGACAGTATATAATGCTGGATCCCCTCTCCTCGATCCTCCAGTCCTTCAGGATCCAGGGCGCCTACATGTGGGCCCAGCATGCCTTCGGGCCAACCCAGGGATCCAAACTCAGTCAGCCTTATGGCCCCCAGCCTTGCAGGTTACTTGCACTACTATAGTGCCACAGTGCCTGGGCTCCATCCTCAATTTTCTTTGCTTTTCTCTTCTTTCCTTTTCTTTTCTTTCTTTCTTTCTTTCTTTTTTTTTTTTTTTGTTTCTTTTTTTCTAAAGTTTTTTAGTTTTCTACAGGGCACATGCACTAACTTGAGAGAGAAAGCACCACTCCAGGGCAGATGATTTTACTGCAATGCCTTCTCTATTCTTCTTTCAGGATTTCAGGCACACGTGCACATGCACCTGGCATGTTTCTCAAGCTCCTAGGTCCAGGACTCAAACCATGTGTTTGACCATAAGGGATCCAGTGGCTGTAACTACCACACCACTAGCTGGCCCAGATTACCCTCTAAGTTTCTATAATGCCTAGGTCTTGCCAAAGTTTTATAAACCACAATACTTAAATTTTTTTTTTTTTTGAGAGCGAGGTTTTTGCTATAGGACATGTGCACTTGCTGGAGAGACAGAGACACAGAAAGTGAGTAATCACTCCCCAGGGGGTATGGCCACGCTGCAAATCTCTTCTCCTCCATTCTTCTCTTAGGATTTTTGGGCACATATGCTCATGCGTCCAGTATGAGTTTTAAGCCACCGGGTTCAGGACTTAAACTACAGTTGGCCATGTGAGAGTCCAGCGAAATAACCATTACACCATCTGCTGGTCCCATGATACTTAAATTTTAGAAAGCCTCCCAAGGATTGCTAGGGATATGTATATAATATCAATAGAAAATGCACATAATTTAAAAAATGTAAAATATGAGAGTTCAAGGGGAAAAAAATCATTAAAAATCACTGCATTTGTCCTGGCTTTTTTGGACTTATCCTTGCAGGTGATTCAGGGCAATAAAGACTGGTAAAGAATATTTATGTAGAAAAGTTTGAAAAGCACTAATCATTCCAGTTCACTAGAGCCAAGATCATCTGCTTGTTTTTCTTCACATTTACCACTGAATCTATACATGACAATTTCTGCTGATACATACATCTCTATCTTCAACAATGAACCATATGTAGTTTCTCAAACTTCTGCCATTAGGAAGCATTTATTTGCTCACCTCAAATCATTACACTCTACGTGCCGTCAAGATGATATTTGATGATATTTGTGGTCACAAGTACTTACTTGTTCATTCATTGATGGGTTCATCTGGATTTGTGAAACCCGTGGTTCACAAAACACTCTGCTGGGCACAGCAGGTATGAATAGGAGTCAGTCATGAAGCCCATGCATGAGAATAGCATGGTCCAAAGGGAAATGGTTTACCCTAAATTGCTCCCAAAATAGAATATGTCATGTGATGGAGGTGCATCGATGAAAGCCTTGAAAACAGATTTATCATCCTAAGCTACATCTTGGGATGGTACTTAACAATGATTTTGGTCAGCTCAATTCTGACCCTCCAAAGGAAAACAAATCCAATTTTTTTTTTCTTTTCTCTTTTTCTTTCTTTCCTTTTTTTGCCATAGTGTGGGCATGCTCGCCAGAGAGAGGGAAAGTGAGAAATCAACACCCGAGGAGATGGTCATTTCATAATCTCTTCTCCTCCATTCTCCTCTCAGGATTTTGGGCATGCATGCACACACACCTAGTGTGATTTTCAAGCTGCTGGGTCTGGGACTCAAACCGCTGTCAGCACCTTAACCACCATACCATCGGATGGCCCTGGAAAATGATCCAATTTTAATGACTGTTTTGTTTTGCATGGTTTCTCTCTAGGCATGTGGGGAAGATCTCATGGAACCACAGAACATCACGAGGGTGTCAGAGTTTATCCTCTTGGGGTTCTCCCAAACCCAGGAGCTCCAGAAATTGCTGTTCATGGTGTTCCTATTTATCTATGTCATCACGGTTGTGGGAAACCTCCTTATCATGGTCACAGTGACTTTTGACTCCTGGCTCCACACACCTATGTACTTTCTGCTCCGAAACCTGGCTGTCATAGACCTCTGCTATTCCACAGTCACTTCCCCAAAGATGCTGGTGGACTTCTTTAATGAGACCAAGACCATCTCCTACCAGAGCTGCATGGCCCAGATCTTCTTCTTCCACCTTTTGGGAGGTGGGACTGTCTTCTTCCTCTCAGTGATGGCTTATGACCGCTACATAGCCATCTCCCGGCCCCTCCACTATGTCACCATCATGAACACTCAACTCTGTGTAGGGTTGGTGGTGGCTGCCTGGGTAGGGGGCTTTGTCCACTCTATTGTCCAGCTGGCTCTGATGCTCCCGTTGCCTTTCTGTGGCCCCAATGTCCTGGATAACTTCTACTGTGATGTCCCCCAAGTACTGAGGCTTGCCTGCACTGACACCTCCCTCCTGGAGTTCCTCATGATCTCCAACAGTGGGATGCTGGTTCTCATCTGGTTCCTCCTCCTTTTGATCTCTTATACTGTCATCCTGGTGATGCTGAAGTCCCACTCAGAGCAGGCAAGGAGAAAGGCAGCTTCCACCTGCACCACCCACATTATTGTGGTCTCCATGATCTTCATTCCTTGCATCTATATCTACTCCCGACCCTTCACCCCCTTCCCCATGGACAAGGCTGTGTCCATCAGCTACACAGTCATGACCCCCATGCTCAACCCCATGATCTACACCCTGAGGAACCAGGAGATGCAGGCAGCCATGAAGAGATTAGGCAAACGCATAATTCGTAGCAGGAAGTGAATTTTGTTTTTGTAATAGGGCACCTGTGCTCACTAGAGAGCGTGAGAGAGAAAGTGAGAAATCACACCCTGCCCCCCGTGGGGATGGCCACACTACAATTCCTTGTCCTCCATTCTTTTTATTCATTTATTTTTTAAGGTTTTTGCCATAGGGCACATGCACTCACTGGAGAGGGACAGAGAGAGGGACACCGAGAGGGAAAATGAGAAATCACACCCAAGGAGAGATGGCCTTGCCACAACCCTTCTTTTCTATTCTCCTCCTGGGATTTTGGACACATACCCACATGCACTGGGTGTGATTTTTAAGCCACTAGGTTCAGGACTCAAGCTGAGGTCAGCCACGTGGGACTCCAGCATCTTAACCACCATGCCACATGCTTTGTAGGCATGCATGCACACGCGCCTGGCATGTTTTTCAAGCTGCTGGGTTCCGGGCTCTAACTGCACAGTTGGCCATGTGGAATCCAGTTGTCTTAACCTCTACACCACCTACTGGCCCCAGGACTGAACTTTCTTTTTCTTTTTTTTTTATTTACAAAGTATACGCACGCATACACACACACACATATATATGTATATATATATTTAACTTCAAGATAATATTTTTACAATGTACAACATGGTTTTTCCCCAGCATAAATACAGTGCACAGTACCATATACATTATCAACAACAGGTTACTTTTTATTTTTGTGTCTATTAAATGTTTTGTTTGATTGTTTTCTCCCTGATCCCCACTGTCCCATTCCCTAGGTGAACTCTTTTTTTTCTGCTTTTTAAAAAATATTTCCTCTTTACTAGTCTGAGATAGCTAGGACACATATCTTTTTTTTGGAGAGGTTTTTGCTATAGGGCGCGTGCGCTCGCCAGACAGAGAGATACAGAGAGACAGAAAGCGAGAAATCACCCCCCCCCGGGGGGATGGCCACGCCGCAATCCCTTCTCCTCCATTCTCCTCTCAGGATCTTGGGCACGCACGCACACACGCCCGGCGTGAGTTTAAGCCACCAGGTCCGGGACTCAAACTGCGGTTGACTACGTGGGAATCCAGCGACATAGCCATTACGCTAACTGCTGGTCCCTAGGACACATATCTTTTAGAATTATTTCATTTAACTTTATTTATTCATTCAGTTAAACTTGACCAAGAGAGACAGAGTGTGTGTGAGAGAGAGAGAGAGAGAAGAAGGGAAAATGAGAAAGCAAACCTCCAGGTCTGGGACTTGAACCACAGTCAGCCATGTGGGAGTCCAGTGCCATTAACTACCACGCCAACTGCCAGCCTCTCCCTAAGTGAACTTTTAAAATATTTCATTTTTATTAATTATTATTATTTTTGAACTTTGCTGTAGGACACATGTGCTCACCAGAGAGAGAAAGAGAGGGAGAGAGAAAGGGAGGGGGAAAGTGAGAAAGCAAGCCATCAGGTCTAGGATTCAAACCACCATGGACCATGTGGGAGTCCAGCACCTTAACCACCATGCCACCTGCTGGCCTCCCTAAGTGGATTTTTTTTTAGTTTTAATTTTAATTTTAATTTATTTATTTTTGGAGAGGTTTTTGCTATAGGGCGTGTGCACTCGCCAGAAAGACAGAGAGAGACATAGAGACAGAAAGCGAGAAATCACCCCCCCGGGGGGATGGCCACGCCATGATCCCTTCTCCTCTGTTCTCCTCTCGGGATCTTGGGCACGCACGCACACATGCCCAGTGTGAGTTTTAAGCCACCGGGTCCAGGACGCGAACCGCGGTCGACTACATGGGAGTCCAGCATCATAGCCATTAGACTAACTGCTGGTCCCTCTAAGTGAACCTTTAATAGGTTTACTTTAATAAAAAAATCTCTCTCTTGTTTTCCCACATGACAGATGGTGAAAAGCCTTTACAAAGTATAAATGAGATACACTCAGGGACCAGAGGCGGACAGAGAGAGAGAGAGAGAGAGAGAGAGAGAGAGAGAGGAGAGAGAGAAAGCAAGCCACCAGGTCCAGAACTCAAACCACAGTTGGCCATGTCGGAGTCCAACACCTTATCCACCACACCTGCTGGCTCTAGCAGCTTTTTAAAATGGTTTAATCATTTCTCTATAAGAGAGTGAAAGGCACTTCCAACAGGGTCTTCACATCACAATCTATCCTCAAGCCCAGCCTCGCCCAGCCCCGATCATGAGCATACTCATGCCCAATGTGCTCAGGGACTTCCTGGAACATGAATTCAGGACCTTTCCCATGTGAGTCCAATTGTATTATTACTGTGCCACCACCTGACCCAAGGCATTGAGGAACTTTTTAATGATTCCCATGGCTCCCTTGGCCCCAATGGTAATCAGCCCAGTTGTGCTTCCTTAGCTCTGTCCAACAGTTTCTCCCCAAGGAGAGTCCCTCTTCCCCTAGGGTCCCATCATCATGGTAGAATACGTGAGGTATGGGCAGGGGCTGGAAGACTGTGAGGCTGCTGCAATTGAACTCCAAAAAGATGTTCATTCTGGGCTGAAGGCAGGTGAGAGATGGGGTTTCTTTACCTGCATATAGTTCATTTGTTAAAAAGGCTCTTGCAACACCTGCCGGAGGATGGAAATAATAAGCAAATGACATAGTCTTGACGGTAGTGAGACTGAATTGTGAGGAGAGCCTTGGGAAGTACCACAGAGGGACTGTGATATTGAAAACAGATGCCTCAAATAATGTGGGAAAACAACCAAGCTTAGGATTGGCTCTATGACTTGGAGGAAGAATGATGACAGTAAAGAGTAAAAAGGGATGAGAAAAATCACCACAAGATTCTCCGCAGAGTCACATTAATCAAGGCCATGCAATTAATTACCTGCTAATACATTAAGTTGGCAAACATTTTTAAGCAACAACTAAATCTAGAGTTGCTTTCATAGATGCTGGGCCTATTAAGTTATTGATTTTACAATCTAGTTACAAAGAGCAACAGGGAGAAAAGGATAAGTGTTATAATAAAGGTATTTATGAAGTGCTTTTTAAAACCCAGAGAAATGAGGAACTTATTCTGTGTGAAGAAAATGGAGGAAGGAGAGAGAAGGTGATATCTCTGACTGCTTCTTGGTTGAGAAGGCAGTGAAATGTATTTCAGAAAATAAGATTTAGTACCCTCCCCCCCCCAAAAAAAAAAGAAAGAAAGAAAAAGAAAAGAACCAAATATATGGCAGTTGTAGAAGCTAAGAATTCTTTGAGTAGCAATTAAGTCTTAGATGGCAGGGATACTGATTAGAAAGGTATATGGAGGCAGCATTTCTATAGCTTTGCATAAAATGCTGAGAAGGAGTTGCATATACACGTGCAGGTATGTTTTTCTACCATGAAATTTTTTACGAAGCATTTTAGGTGGCTTCAAAGAGTTTTGAGCTGTGCACACTAGACGGTTACTAGAAATAATAAAGAAAAAGGTGCATGGTCAGGTCTGAGTGTAGAAAGTTCTCATGGGCAGCTATAATACAGAGGAGTATGGAAGCAGAAGGATAAGATTAGAATGACTGGGACCAGCAGTTAGCGTAATGGCTATGTCACTGGACTCCCATGTAGTCGACCGCAGTTCGAGTCCCGGACCCGGTGGCTTAAACTCACGTCGGGCGCGTGTGTGTGCGTGCCCAAGATCCCAAGAGGAGAATGGAGGAGAAGGGATTGCGGCGTGGCCATCCCCCCTGGGGGGTGATTTCTTGCTTTCTGTCTGTCTGTCCATCTCTTGTCTGTCTGGCTAGTGCACGGGTCCTATAGCAAAAGCCTCTCAAAAAAAAAAAAAAAAAAAAAAGACTAGAATGACTTATAACAGGTAATAGGTTGCAATCAATAGGCCAGATTCGGGGAGGGGGGGGGCGAGATTGAGACAGGACAGAGAGACTGTGGAGACCACCTTCCCTCTACTCTGTCACCCTCTCTTTCCCTGTATCTGTTTCTCCACCTCTCATCCCACTTCCTCTCCTCTCATAACTTTCACTCGCTCTACTTCCCCCACCTCTCTTCTTCTTAATCTCCCTTTGTTCTTCAGTCTATTTCTTTTTTCTTTCTCTATAGGGCATGTGCGCCCAGACAGACAGAGAGAGACAGAGAGATAGAAAGTGAGAAATCACCCCCCGGGGGGATGGCCACGCCGCAATCACTTCTCCTCCATTCTCCTCTCAGGATCTTGGGCAAACACGAGCCACCGGGTCCGAGACTCGAACCGCGGTCGACTACGTGGGAGTCCAGGGACATAGCCATTACGCTAACTGCCGGTCCCTTCAGTCTACAAAGAGAATGTGCCTTTCCTAGAGAGAGACAGAGAGACAGACAGACAGAGCAGGAGAGAGAAAAACTACCCTCCCATGGGGCATGGTCACAGCACAATCTCTTCTCCTCCATTTCTCCACCTGGTTGGGATTTGGGGCATGCATACACAGTGTTCATGATGGTGATATAGTGAAGGAAGAGGCTTGGTGTGACTGAGGAGAAACAGAGGTCTAACATTGCCAGGATGCAGAGCAGAAAGTGCATGAGTGTTTGGAGTAGGGAGTCAGAGGTCATGCGACTATGAGGAGGTTTCCTATGATGGTCGTAGTATAGACAAACAGGAACACCAGAAACAAGAAAATCTGGAGCTCTGGAGTCTGTGAGAGTCCCAGCAAGACAAAATCTGATACCCACATGAAGATCACTGGTTACATAGCATCTTCTCCATACACCTAAAGAAAACAAACTACAGGGACCAGCAGTTAGCGTAATGGCTATGTCACTGGACTCCCATGTAGTCGACCGCGGTTTGCATCCCGGACCCAATGGCTTAAAACTCATGCCGGGCACGTGTGCGTGCGTGCCCAAGATCCCGAGAGGAGAAATAGAGAAGGGATTGTGGCGTGGCCATACCCCCTGAGGGGTGATTTCTCGCTTTCTGTCTCTCTGTCTCTCTCTGTCTGGCGAGCACACGTGCCCTATAGCAAAAACCTCTAAAAAAAAAAAAAAGAAAAGAAAGAAAACAAACTACAGATACAGACAGACACCCAGCATATTCCTCAAATCACCAGGGCTGGGATGCAAACCACATGGTCTGCAATGTGGGATTCAGTTCCCTTAACTACAGTCCATGAGGCCATCCCTCCGTTGTCTACTTATATTTCTCTTCTTTCAACATCTTTCTCTGTCTTCCACCTTTGATTCAGTGACATCATCTAAAATTCCTGTTCTATTCAGAACTTTGAGTCTCCTTCATATAATATCCATCACCTATTTCTTTGCTTTTTTCCTTTCCTTTCTCTCTCTCTCTCTCTCTCTCTCTCTCTCTGTCTCTCTTTTAAGAGGTTTTTGCTGTAGGGCATGTGCACTTGCCAGAGACAGAGGTGGTGAGAGGGAAAGTGAGAAATCACCTCTGGGTAGAGGGAGGACATGATGGCCACACCACAATCCCTTCTCCTCCCTTCTCCTCCCAGGATCTTGGGCATGCACACACACATGCCAGCATGATTTTTCAAGCCCCTGGGTTGCCAGCTTTGCGCAGTGGCAGTATCATAGCCAATGAGGTTTATCTGAGGTGCGATTATTGCATGATTTTTCAAGTCCCTGGGTTCAGGACTCAAACTGTGGTCAGCCATGTGGGAGTCCATCAATGTAACCACCATCTGCTGGTCCCCATCATCTATTTCTTTTTTTTTTTTTTTTTTTTTTTTTGGAGAGGTTTTTGCTATAGGGCGCGTGCGCTCGCCAGACAGACAGAGAGAGACAGAGAGATAGAAAGCAGGAAATCACCCCCCAGGGGGGATGGCCACGCCGCAATCCCTTCTCCTCCATTCTCCTCTTGGGATCTTGGGCATGCACGCACACGCGCCCGGCGTGAGTTTAAGCCGCCGGGTCCGGGACTCGAACCGCGGTTGACTACGTGGGAGTCCAGCGACATAGCCATTACGCTAACTGCTGGTCCCTCCATCATCTATTTCTTAATCCAATGATTCTCCCTCCCCCTTCCCCTTGTCTCAGCAGACAAACCACATATGTCTCACTCAGTAAGGGTGAGACCATGGAGCAGCTGTCTCAGGTATCCAGCTGTGTCCAGTGTCTTTCTTACACTGACCTGCACGCTCTATAGCTATTCACCCACCCAGCAGCCAATATCACATACTTTCTGAGTATGGAGTATCATCAACAATGGATACTGCAGGTCACAAAAAAAAAAATTGCAAGATTCAGATCCAGGTCTCTGGATTATTGTTAAATTGTGGAGGGAAAATATAGATACATGAAAAGTCCATTAATATAATGATGTGTGAAGTGTGGTATGAAAATTGATTGGTACAAAAACTTATCAGAGATTGGAAGAAAAGAGGATGTTTTTAGATTAAGAGACTTCACAGAAAAGAGTAATCACTATTGTTTTTAGATTAAGAAGCTTCTCCGAAAAGAGTAATCACCATTGATTATTCATGCACGGTTATAGAAGCTTTATGTGTCATTCTGTGTGAGTCTTCAGAAAATTCTATGAATAAACATTTGTATTTCTGTTTTACAGGCATAGAAACTGAAGGCCAGAGATATGGTCAAATCTCAAGGAATCAGGGTGCCTGAAGCTTGACTCTACATCTCTCTGATTCCAAGTACCTTCCAACCACTATAGGAATCCTCCAAGGGCAGGCTGTATATACTTCTGAATTGCTTTGAGATGTGTCATAACTATTCGTTCCAGAATCCACTTGTAGACTCCCCAAAGCCAAGGCAGCAGCTGGCATAATGGTCTGCACAAGATACCCAGCATGTGGACCTGGAAACCCGGTCCTGAGATCCTGAGCTCTGAAAGGGCACACAGCAACTTCACACATCTATGTCTGTGGTTGTTTTCTTTAGATGTATGGAGAAGACACCATGGAACCAGGGAACCTCACGTGGGTATCAGATTTTGTCTTCTTGGGACTCTCACAGACTCCAGAGTTCCAGATTTTCCTGTTTCTGGTGTTCCTGTTTGTCTATACCACAACCGTCATAGGAAACCTCCTCATCATAGTCACAGTGACCTCTGACTCCCGGCTCCACACACCCATGTACTTTCTGCTCCGAAACCTGGCTTTGTTAGACCTCTGTTTCTCCTCAGTCACTGCCCCAAAGATGCTGGTGGACTTCCTCTCTGAGAAGAAGACTATCTCTTACCAGGGCTGCATGGCCCAGATCTTCTTCTTTCACTTTCTCGGAGGTGCCATGATCTTCTCCCTCTCAGTGATGGCCTATGATCGTCTCGTAGCCATCTCCCGGCCTCTCCACTATGTCACCATCATGAACACTCAGCTCTGTGTGGGACTGGTGGTGACCGCTTGGATGGTAGGCTTTGTCCATTCCATTTCCCAGCTGGCTCTGATGCTCCCGCTACCTTTCTGTGGCCCCAATGTCCTGGATAACTTCTACTGTGATGTTCCACAAGTGCTGAGGCTTGCCTGCACTGACACCTCCCTCCTGGAGTTCCTCATGATCTCCAACAGTGGGATGCTGGATGTCATCTGGTTCCTTCTCCTCCTGATCTCCTACATGATCATCCTGGTGATGCTGAGGTCCCACTCGGGGGAGGCGAGGAAGAAGGTAGCTTCCACCTGCACCACCCACATCATTGTGGTCTCCATGATCTTCATTCCAAGCATTTACCTCTATGCTCGGCCCTTCACTCCCTTCTCCATGGACAAGGCCGTGTCCGTCAGCCACACGGTCATGACCCCTATGCTCAACCCCATGATCTACACCCTGAGGAACCAGGAGATGCAGGCAGCAGTGAAGAGATTAGGAAGGTGCCAGCTGATCTGTAAGAAAGAGTAACAATGGCAGGTCACTTCTGTTTGGCTTTGTGTTCCCTTTGTAAATTAGGGCAAGAATTATAATATTTACTCTCTTAGTAGTCTGTGGATATGGTATGAGAGTTGTCTTAGAAGTGAACGAGCTTTGAAACTAAGTAAGATACTCAGTTTTTTAGGAATAAAGAAAAATCCTTATTTTTGTTTATAATGACTGTTCAAACGTTCCTACGACAATAGCATGACCCCTGGAAATCTGCACCATCATTTAGCCCTTCCTACGTTTCCTTTTATAATGACAGCATTTCTCCTGTAGGAGCATTTCTGTTTTCTGTGTTCTGCCATGAATCTGGGTTGTTGGAAAGAGTGCAGTATTTGTAATCTTCAGTTCTAAATTAGCGGCTCTGACTCATCATTTACTGGACTGATGACCTTGGATAAGCCATCTGGCCTCTCTTGGCCTCACGACTTCTTCCTCACCAACCTCAGTATCTGCCTCCAAACCTCCAAGGCTTAGCGTAAGATTCAAATACAAAAATTGAATGAGAAAACATGGGTAAATAATGTAGCTATATATTTTTCCAGTCTTCTTTCAATATTTTTTTAAATTTTGAAATGTGAAACTGTGATGAATATTGAGATTTGTGCTCTTCACATTTTAATGTAGTATAGTAGTTGTTACAAAGAAAAGATTCTGTATAAATTCATGTCAGTTATAGAACACTCTAGTGCTCACGTACACACAATTTAAGCAGCAGACATTACTGTGTGTCTACTTGTATTGTCCTCTCCATCACAGTCACTTGATTTCTCCCCAAATGAAGTCACCTCCTTGAATGTTGTGTTTATTATTCCATTCCAAAATAGTTTTTTGGACATTTTTACATAAATGGCATATTGCTTTGTTTGGCTTCTTTTTAGCCTCATAAAAATAGACTATATAATATTCTGGAGTTTGCTTTTCTTTCACTCCATGTTATGTTTCTAAGCTCTGCACATTGTTCAGTCTGACTTGTTCGTTTATTGGCACTGCTCTGTAATATCCATTGCTGAAATAAGCTTATTTAGGTTGTTTCCAATTTTGGCTCTGGCAAAGGGTGCTATTTAAATATTCCTCTGCTAGTCTCCAGTTGCCGTGTTGAGCTCTGGGTCAAATATCCACAAGTGGAATTGCTAAGGCATAAGGTCTTCAAAGATTTAACACTACAAAATAGTGCCAAATTGATTTCCAAAGTTGTCATAGCAAGTTACATGTGCATCAGTGATGTGTAAATGTTCCCATTCCCACTTCCAATCCGCTATTAAAGTTTGCATTTTAAAAAAGCATATTTAACTTCCAAGATCTCTTTTTTGTTCTCTGCTTTCCTTATACCATCCTGTTTTCACTTTATGGGTACTATATCTTCTTACTTCTTTCAAAGTACACTAATTATATAAACTGGAGATTATTTTTTAAAGAACATCAGTTTGAACTTTTTTTTTTTAATTTGCTATAAAGCACATGCAGTTGGCCAGAGACTGAGAGAGAGGGGGGTGAGAGTGGAGAAAATTGAGAAATCATTCACTAGGGCAGGATAGCCATGCCACAATCCCTTCTTCTCCACTCTCCTCTTGGGATTCTGGAAATGTGCGCACACACACACACACACACGCACACACACACACACACACTTGGGGTGTTTTTTGAGCTGCCAAGTCTGGCACTCAGGCTCCACAATTGGCCATATGGGATCCAGACACCTAAACCCCCATGTCAATTGGCCCCAAACTGGGAATTTTTAAAAAGTTTTCTTGCTATATCCAATGTCATTTTCTTTTCATTCATTTATCTATTTATTTGTTGTTCTTATGGGTAGGAGGTCTTTCTTAAATGACTGTTAATCTTTGGTTATCCACATTTTTTTTTTTTGGAGAGGTTTCTGCTCTAGGGCACGTGCGCTCGCCAGACAGACAGAGAGAGACAGAGGGACAGAAAGCGAGAAATCACCCCCCACGGGGGATGGCCACGCCGCAATCTCTTCTCCTCCATTCTCCTCTCGGGATCTTGGGCATGCACGCACACGCGCCCGGCGTGAGTTTAAGCCACCAGGTCCAGGACTCGAACCGCGGTCAACTACGTGGGAGTCCAGCAATATAGCCAGCAATATAACTGCTGGTCCTGGTTATCCACATTTGAAAGTATGGCAATAAATGTTTATTGGAACCTCAATGTATGGGAATAGCTTTTAGACTACTTTAGACTTTGTGTTTTGGGGGTCAGATGGAAATCAGTTATTCCCTGGAGGCTACCCAAGTGCAAACATAGGAGGTCTATTTTTCTTAAGCCATCTCTCCAAAGAAAAAGGTTGATTTCTTATTTATGGTAGTACTCTAGGCTAGAGTTTTGCACCAAGATAAGAAGGGTAATAAGAATCAATCCCTTTTGACATAGGGAAGTTACTACCTGACCGCCTTCTCTCCCTTACCTTAGCCATATTTGAGTTTTCCTGTATAAAACAGACTATATCATGGTCAAGATTCTCTTGCTGCTGGCCCATCGCATTCATTGCCTGGTGCTTTATAAGAACATTGCAGACACTGATGGCTGCCACCCCAATAGCCATTGCTATTGCTTCTCCCTTGCTTGACCCTGTCATAGGTGTTCTTTTCCCAGAACACTTAGAAGCTAAGAATGTGTATGTGTCATGTAATCCATCTTTCTGGAAAAGATTTCTCTACCATGATGAAAGGCAGGTGGAGAAAGAAACTGCCCCCACACACTTTCCCTCATTTTCAGCTTTTGATTGAGATTGCATGAAGACATACACAATGATGAAGCCATGGAAATCATCTTGACTCATGATGGAAAGGCCAAACGTATCGCAGGTTGACTCAGCAGGTTTTGTGCTATTGTTAAGCCACTGGGTCACAGCTGGATCACTGGCTTTGATCCCCTGGTTTTTATTCTTTCTCTCTTTTTTGTCACTCATATCCTTTTCCCATTCTCCTCTTCTCTAATCACCTTTTTTATTTTGGAGAGGTTTTTGCTATAGGGCGCATGCGCTCGCCAGACAGACAGAGAGAGACAGAGAGATAGAAAGCGAGAAATCACCCCCCAGGGGGGATGGCCATGCCGCAATCCCTTCTCCTCCATTCTCCTCTTGGGATCTTGGGCACGCACGCACACGCGCCCGGCGTGAGTTTAAGCCACCGGGTCCGGGACTCGAACCACGGTCGACTACGTGGGAGTCCAGCGACATAGCCATTATGCTAACTGTTGGTCCCTCTAATCACCTTCTTCACATCTTTAAGAGCTAGGGATGAGTCGGGGGCACAGGCAAAGTTACAGGACCTTAACTCTCCTCATTAGGTCTTCTCTGAAAGAAGATAGAGTATGGATAAACAAAAGAGCAGCTCTCCCAGGTCTAATTTCTGTTCTTCCATTTCTCTTCCTACTCATTGCCAGAGTGGTCTTCATCTGTAGGTCATTCTTCTGCCATGTGTTCTCTACTGGTGTCTCATAGTCCATAGGATAAAATCTAAATTTATTTATTTATTTATTTATATTTTTTAAGAGAGAGTTTTGCTATAGGGCATGTGTGCTTGCCGGAGAGACAGAGAGACAGAAAGCAAGAAATCACCCCCTAAGGGTGGCACACACACACACACACACACACACACACACCCAGCATGAGTTTTAAGCTGCTGGGTCCAGGACTTGAACCATGGTCGACTACATGGGAGTCTAGCAACATAACCATTACACCATCTGCTGGTCCCCAAATCTAAATTTATTAACCTGCTCCCTCAAAGTTCTTCAGAATATGCTGGCTCTCTTCCCTCTACCCTCACCTCCTTCCGTTGTGCTCCAGCCTTGTTGAGACCCTCAGGGTTTCTGGAAGTGTGTGCTAGGCCATTTTATCTCTAGAACTCTATTCTTTCTGCCATAAACACACTTCTTCCTTTGTTTGCCTAACACACTCCAACTGTCCCTTGTGTTCAAATGTCACCTCCTCTGGGAAGCCTTCTCTCTCCCAGATATGGCTAATCGCTCAGCCCTTTAACTTTGGGCAGTCCCCTAGTAGAACTGTTTTCTCCCAGCAGTGCATTTATGTGTTTCTAGGTCTATCTTCTCCACCAGACTGACGGTTCTTTGAGAACAGGAAAAGCGTCTTGTTTTTCTGTCTCCAGCATAGAGATATACCCGTACATGCCTCTGACTGACTTCCTAATCTTAGATGATAACTCATTTATCCCAACAAATACTTTGGAAATTGGCATCATCTTCCAAACAATAAGCCACATTGTAATAAAATTTCAAAACAGAAAAATCATCCACAATTCCATACCCTTAACACTTTTGTGGTTAAGATCTGAGGAACCAATCATTAGTTAAGATAAGGGTTAGTGGGAGCAGTAGCGTTCTATAGACAAACCCGGCGGCTTAAACTCACGCCGGGCGCGTGCCTTCCCGAGAGGAGAAAAAAGGGATAAATCTAGACTATAGCCAAAAAAAAAAAAAAAAAAAAAGATAAGGGTTAATAGCATTTTAGACAAACATATGACTACCAAACATTTTCCTATGAGAGCTACACTAGAATTATAAGGAATTAATTCAGGTAACTTTTAATTGCCCACCTGATAGTCAACGAGACTGATAAGACCTATTTCCTTTTCCAGTATCAACCTAAACTATTTTAATAGGTAGCTGGATTTTTAAAAGAAATGAACCTCTAAATATCAGGCAGCATTAGTGTTTCTTAAATCTCTCTTATATAGAAGAAACCAGAATTTCATATAGTATTTGTAAATGCCAGAGGAACTTTGCTTTCTTAAGTGTAAATATTTGCACTGAAAGAACTTAGGTCAGCTTGAAAATACCATGTAGGCTGGAGGGCTGTAAGAAATCATACAGTTTTGGGACCAGCAGGTGGCATAATGGTTATGTTGCTGGACTCCCATGTAGTTGACCACAGTTCGAGTCCCGGACTTGGCAGCTTAAACTCATGCCAGGTATGCATGTTTGAGCCCCTAGGATCCCAAGGGGAGAATGGAGGAGAAGGGATTGCAGTGTGGCCATACCCTCTGGGGGGTGATATTTTGCTTTCTGTCTCTCTGTCTCTCTCTGTCTTTCTGGCGAGAGCACACGCTCTATAGAAAAAAAAAAAAAAAACTCTCCAAAAATAATAAAAGAAATCATACAGTTTGTATATCACATCCTGCATCTAAAGCCAGTTAGTACTAATTCGTACCAGTTCTTCATATGAGGAACTATATGAAAAAAAAAATACATACTTCCTGTACTAATGCTTTTGAGAAAGGAAGGATTATAATGAGTAATAGTTTATACAGAGTGCTAGAATTGTGTAAATGCCACTGTAGAATTGAATATGGATGAAGAATTAACCTTGGGGTCTAGTGAGCAAAATAAAAGGAGGATTTACAATCTTTCAGTTTCCAATACAGTACTCAAACATGTTCCCACTTATGGTATTTCCCAAATTGAAATACTTGAAATAAAAAATTTTTTTAAATCAAACCAGTTGTCTTGATCCTGCATACAAGAGAGAACTGTTTGTTTATTCTGACCAACAGAGAACAGAGAACAGGGAAACTTGAAGTCAGTAGTTCTCAAAGTTTGGCTGCCAGGTAAGCAGCACCAGTATCACCTTGCAACTTGCTAGAAATGAATATTTGGGGACCAGCAGATGGCATAATGGTTACATCACTGGACTCCCACATGGCTGACCCTGGCTCAATTCCAGACCAGGTAGCTTGAAACTCATGCTGGGCACGTATGCGTGCAGGCCCAAAATCCCAAGAGGAGGCTGGAGGAGAAGGAACTGTAGCATGTCTACCCCACCCCCCAGGGGGTGATTTCTTGCTTTCTGTCTCTCTGGTGAGTGTACACGCCCTATAGCAAAAATGTTTCCAGAAAAAAAAAAAAAAGGGAAAGAAATGCGTATCTATGGGCTCTACCCAAGATCTACTAAATAAGAAGTTCTGTTTTGGGTTTCCAAGTTTTAGCAAGTCTCTGGGTTGATTCAGAACCATTCTCAATTCTGTGAATCACTGTTCTAGGAAATGAGTCCTTCAAAAAGTCTCAGAAAATCTGTTTCTTTTAAGAGGCTTGTTCTTTCTTATCTTGGCCTGTTAATCCTATATTTCATGAATCTCTACAACTTTCAATGTTTTGGGCATTTTTTGCTCCTGAGGCAGACCTAAGTATCTGAGAGAGACTTAGAAACTTTTTAACAACTCCCATTGTTCCTTTTTTCCCCAGCAGACATCATCCCATTGCTGCTTCTTGAGCCCAGTCCAATAATTTTCCCCTGAGGATGCCCTCACCTCCCCAGGGCCATGCCCATGACTAGTGAATGAGAAGTGCAGGCAGGGACCAGGGAGCTGCGAAGCTGCATGGAGAGGACCCTCAGAAAGATGTAAGACCTGATCTCTGCGCTCCCTGAAGGAAGGTGAGAGAAAGAGGGCTTCCTCACTTGCCCAGAGGCCCGTGGCAGTAAGGTTTTTGAAAACACCCACTGGAGCCGGGGCGAATAACAAGTAGCTTAGACTTGAGAATAGTAAGACTAAAGTGTAAGGAGAGGCTCAGTTCATTCAGGGGGGTTATGCTGTTGAAGACCACTGATTCAGGTTGCATCTGAAAAGCAATCATTTTAGCAACTGAGTATAGAACTAGATTTATGATAAAGGGAACAGGGAAGGGCTAACCAAATCATTAAAATCACTCGAAAATTCTCCACATAGTAAAGGCCATGTAACAAAGCACCCACTTAACACTTTAATTTGACAACACTTATTGAGTGTGTGCTGTGTCAGAGTTGCTGTTCCAGGTTCTATGGTTACTAAGATATTGAGATGACAAGGTAAATGGATAGAGGAGAGAAGTTAGAACAAGATGCCATAACATGAAAAATCCTGTAGCAGAGGTAATTTTAACATGGTATAAGAACCCAAAGAAATAAGGAATTTGTTCTAAGTGGGGAAATATGGTGGAAAGAGTCACAGAAAGTGTTTATTTGAGTGTGTGGGGTTTTTTTTGTTTGTTTTTTTCTAGGTACAGAGAAGAGTATGAACAGCATTCCAGGAAGCAAACACGGGAATAAAGAATTATGTGGCATATTTTAAAAGCAACCATTCATTGAAGAGCCAATGGTTTGTAAGAAGCAGAGATACTGACTGCTGGGCAGAAATAAATGGTGAAAAATTCCTATGTCCCTAGGATCTTATGACTAGAAAAGTGTGTAGAGGCTATGTTTTAGACCTGTGTAAGACATACCAAGAGGGAGTTGCATGCAAACAAGAAATATTTCTATCCTGACTAGATCCAGAAAATATTTGATGAAGTTCCTAGAGAGCCCTAGTGAGAAATCACTAAATAAAAAAAAAAAAAAAATGAGAGAGGAACATGATCTGATCAGAGTTCAAAAAGGTTATCTCATGGGTAGCCGTGTAGAAGGTGGACTGGAGTGGAAGTAAATAGAAACGAAAAATTGGAAGAGAATGACTTCTATTAGATAATAGATTACAACCAGCCAGGTGAGAGAGATGAGGGAAGCTAGAGACAGGACGGGGGAATGGGGAGATCTCTTACCCTTCATCCTATCACCCTCTTTCTTCTCCCTCCATCTCCTTCTCCACCTCAGACCCCATTCCCTCTCACCTCTTAATATTTTCATTTCCCTATACTTTGCCTGTATTATTCCCTCACTTCCTTTTCTTGTAATATTCCTTTACTTCTTCATCTATTATATTTCTTTTTCTTCAACTTCTTCCTTTCTCTTCTAACCTTGGATTCAACAAGACCTTCTAAAATTTCAGAAGTTCTGAGTCCCTTTCAGAAGAGTTCCGAGTCCCTTTCAGAAGAGTCCTGAGTCCCTTTCAAATACTATTCATCATCTATCTCTTAACTTAGCACTTCTCTCCATCGCTTCTCCCTCTTGCACACACATATGTCCTATGAAGCCTTGCTCAGCAGGGGGCACTCCAGTTGGGGCATGGGGTATCCAAGTATCCAACCGTGTTCACGGGCTCCCCTGTACTGACTTGTACAACCTGTAACTTTTCACCTACCTGGCAGCCAACCCCAGGTCCTTATTAAGTACTGACTGTGACAAGGATGGACACTCCTGGGTACAAAACAATTGAGAAGTCAAGAATCTTACTCTAGAATCTTATGGTTTAATTGTGGGAGGAAAGCACAGACACATGAAAAACCTAGAAACACTTCAATGTGTTAAATGTGGGAAAAATGACTGGTACCCGAACATAAAGATTGGAGAAGATGTCTTTGGTCTAGAAGACTTCACAGAGGAAACTGATTACTATTTATTATTCCAGGCACTGTTTCATGATCGTTAATATGCAATTCTATTTAGCCTTCAGAAAATATAACCAAGAAAGCATTTCAATTCCCACCTTACAGTTGTGGATATTGAAACTCAAAAAGATTATGTATGATACTCATCATCAGATCTCAAGGAAATGGAAGATTCGAAATTTGACTGACTCCTAGTGTCTTCATATCAAACTGATTGTTTTTGTTTTTTTTGTTTGTTTGTTTTTTTAGAAAAAGAGATTTTGCTACCGGTCATGTGCACTTCCAGAGTCCCAGAAAGACAGAAAGCAAGTCACTCCTCAGGGGTGATGGGCCATGCCACTAATGCCACTATCCCTCCTCCTCCATTCTCCTCTTGGGATTTTGGGCACACACACACATGCACCCAGCATGAGTTTTAAGTCACTGGATTTGGGACTGGACCGCAGTCAGCTTTGCGGGAATCCAGTGACATAACCATTATGCCATCCGCTGGTCCTTCAAACTGATCTTCAATAGGTAGGTTGTATATACTTCTGGATGGCTTTAGGATATTTCGTAAATGTATATTCATGCACCCACTTGTAGACTCCTTAGAGACAAAACCATTAGTCAATATCCTGTATCCTGGTCTGTATAAGTGGATTCTCAGCATATATACCTGAACAACCCAGTCCTGAGCTCCTGAGCATCAAGGGGCAAGTAGTGACTTCATGCATGTCTGTGGTTTGTTTTCTTTAGATATATGGAGAAGACACTATGGAACCAGGGAACCTCACGTGGGTATCAGATTTTGTCTTCTTGGGACTCTCACAGACTCCAGAGCTCCAGATTTTTCTGTTTCTGGTGTTCCTGTTTGTCTATACCACAACCGTCATAGGAAACCTCCTCATCATAGTCACAGTGACCTCTGACTCCCGGCTCCACACACCCATGTACTTTCTGCTCCGAAACCTGGCTTTGTTAGACCTCTGTTTCTCCTCAGTCACTGCCCCAAAGATGCTGGTGGACTTCCTCTCTGAGAAGAAGACTATCTCTTACCAGGGCTGCATGGCCCAGATCTTCTTCTTTCACTTTCTCGGAGGTGCCATGGTCTTCTTCCTCTCAGTGATGGCCTATGATCGTCTCGTAGCCATCTCCCGGCCTCTCCACTATGTCACCATCATGAACACTCAGCTCTGTGTGGGACTGGTGGTGACTTCCTGGGTGGGAGGCTTCATTCATTCCATTACCCAGCTGGCTCTGATGTTGCCACTGCCTTTCTGTGGCCCCAATGTCCTGGATAACTTCTACTGTGACGTTCCACAAGTGCTGAGTCTTGCCTGCACTGACACCTCCTTCCTGGAGTTCCTCATGATCTCCAACAGCGGGATGCTGGATGTCATCTGGTTCCTCCTCCTCCTGATCTCCTACTCCATCATCCTAGTAATGCTGAGACCCCACTCAGAGGAGGCGAGGAGGAAGGCAGCTTCCACCTGCACCACCCACATCATTGTGGTCTCCATGATCTTCATTCCAAGCATTTACCTCTATGCTCGACCCTTTACCCCTTTCTCCATGGACAAGGCCGTGTCCGTCAGCCACACGGTCATGACCCCTATGCTCAACCCCATGATCTACACCCTGAGGAACCAGGAGATGCAGGCAGCAGTGAGGAGACTGAGGAGACACTGGCTGGTTTGTAAAAAGAAATGACAAAGGCAGGTCATTTCTTTTTGGATTTGTGTTTCTTTGCAAAGTGGAGAAAGAGTTACAACATCTACTCTCTCGGTAATTTGGGGATATGTTGTAAGTGTCATTTTGGAAGCAGATGAGCTTTGTTTTAAGTGCATTATTTATTTATTTCTCAATTGAGAAATACAGACAGAAAAAGAGAGAGGCAGACAGTGTACCCTCAATGAGGTCTGGTCTCGGCACTACTATCCTCCCTCAGCCTCAGCCAACCCTGGATCATGGGCAGCATGGGCTCAGCACTGTCAGAGAGACCCTGGAACCTTCCAATATGGATCAACCTCATGGAGCTTTGTGTTTCACTGCTGCACCACTCTCCAGCTCCAAGAAGTGGAAGAGTTTTGAAACTAAGCAATGCATTCAGATTTTTTTTTTTTAAATAGAGAACATCTTCTTTGATGAATTTGTGATAGGTTTGTAATAAAGAGTTATAACAATCCTACAACATTCACATGGCCTCTGGAAAATCACACTCTCCTTTTCCTTTCCTAATGGACAGTTGCTTCTTACAATGACAACATTTATCCAATAAAAGCCTTTCTGTTTTCTGTACTTTGACTTCTCTTCTCAGCATTCCCTTTGGTCTGAGTTAGGTTTCTGGAGAGATCACAATATTTGCAGTCTTAGCCTTAAATCAAGAGCAGTGATTCCTTACTTATTAAAGAGGTGACCTTGGATGAGACACCTAGCCTCTCTTGGTTTTGTGATTCTTCCCAACAAACTGTTATAAAACAATATTGGTCCCAATAATTGCACATATTTTCTGTAAGATTCAAATATTTAAAGTGTGAGAAATATATATGTATGTGTGTGTGTGTGTGTGTGTGTGTGTATGTGTATATATATATATATATATACACATACACACACACACACACATATATTTAGAGTGATTTTTGCTATAGGGCACGTGCACTTACTGGAGAGACAGAAAGCAAGAAATCACCTCCCAGGGGAGATGGCCATGCCACAATCCCTTCTCTTCCATTCTCTCTGAATTTGGAGCATACACACACACACAAGCCAAGTATGTATTTCAAGTCACCAGGTCAGACTCAAACCATGGTCGGCCACATGGGAGTCCAGTGATGTAATCATTATAACATCGCTGGTCCCAAAAAGGTAGTTTACTTTAAGGATCTAAATTTCTCCCAGAAGTAAGATGGATCCAGGTACTGAGGGAGTAAGACACTATCAGGACTGACAGCTGGTGTCTCTTCCTTCCTCCCCTCATCTTTCCCTGACTATGCAGTCATTTTACCTGTGGACCAAAGGGGAGCCTCAGTCTCAAAACTTGCCCCTTACATTCTACTTTCTGCAACTGAATAGCTTTATCAGGGTTCAAATTCCCTATTCCTGTGAAAATAATATGATTGGCTGAGATTAGGCCACACGTCTCATGTGGCTAAGGGATGTGTAGGTCATGACTATCTAGACCCACTCCTTCAGTAGGCACTTTGAGTGAAGGCTGTTTCCAGAGAAGGAAGAAATAGAAGGACAGACTCTCTGCAAGCATGTTTATCATGAAAGGAAACACCTTAAACACCTTCATCCTAATAGGCTTAAATGTAAAGTTATGTCTGGACATTCATGTTTTTATTTAGTCATTAAACAAGTATTTATCCTCTTTACTGATGGGTTCTTAGGGAAGGTTCCCAACTTTGCTTTGGCTGATCCAAGAGAAGGAAGGACTCGTTTGCCCTGGTCAGGATCATCCTATGACAGCAAGGCATCCTGTGACGATACACATGGCAGTGCTCGTGGCTGACCCGGGAGGAGTCACCAGCAAGAGCTGAGGGAGCTGGGATGAAGAGAGGGATGAAAGCAGGGAAGGGGGCAATGGGGCGGCCAAGAACAAATATGCTTGCTCTGGATGTTTCCCCACAGCTGTGTCTCTAAATCTCCCATGGGCAAGGCCATACCAAGGAGAGAGCTACAGGTCCCTGTGCAGGCCGTAATAGACTTTATTTTTTGTGAAGAATTTAAAAGCAACAGTAAAACTACTAAAAGTGGCTTTTTACTATCAGTATGCTCAGGCAATTCTGAACAATGTCAAAGATAAAATACTCCTCCCTGTCTAGTGGATCTGCTCCACCTCCTTGCCCTTCATAAGCCCCATGTGTGAGTATGTGCATGTGTGTGTGCATGTGTATGCATGTGTGTGTATGTGTGTATGTGTGAGTGATACAGAAGGAATCCAAGAAAGTGTCTCCCTATTGCTCTTTGGTTAGCATATTGGCCCTCTGGCAATTAAAAAAGAGTCATTTATGTATATTTTTCTGTACTTAATTGAACATATTAAAGGGGACATAAGTCAAGAACTGTTTACAAGCCAATACTGTTTTTGTCAAGTGTCTCTTTTCTTTCAGATCTTCATCCTCTATTCTAGATTCTCCTGAAGTGTTATGATTGGTCATGTAACTGGTACTTTTGGTCTCTAGCTTGTCTCTGAAAAATTGAGGGGTGAGCTTAAGAAACAAATTGAACATTGTTTTGCTTTTTTTATTTAAAGAGAGATTTTTGTCATAGGGCGCGTGCACTCACCAGAGAGACAGAGAGACAGAAAATGAGAAATCACCCCCCAGGGGGGATGGCAACCCACAATCCCTTATCTTCCACTCTCCTCCCTGAATTTTGGGCACACATGCACTTGCACCCAGCATGAGTTTCAAGCCGCCGGTCTGGGACTCGAACCACGGTCAACTATGTTGGAATCCAGTGATGTAACCATTACAACATCTGCTAGTCCCAAATGCTGTGGTTTTTTTGGAAGTCAGAGAAGGAATCTTTGGGAGGCAGTGTTTGGGCAAAGACCTGGATAGTAAGAAGAAACCCATTAGGCAAAAGTCTGTGCGAAGAACAAACATTCCAAACAGGGGAACAGCAAGTCCTGAGGTAAGAATGAGCTTGGTGACCAAAGGAAAAAGAACATGGAGCAGTGTAACTGGAGTGGGGTGAACAAAGAGGCTCTCAGAAGGAGGCGAGGTCTACCATTGTACTGGCTGTCTACTACTGCATAACAACCCACCCAAAACTAGCACCTAGAACAAGGTAATCATTTATCTCTCTCACAGATTCCGCAAGCCAGGGATTCTGACAGGACGTAGACATAGGTAAGTTCTGCTTCAAGGTGTCCTGGGCCTCTCACGGAAGAATCAGGCCAGAGGTAGAATTGTTTGCAGTTTCATTCACTCACATCTGGCTGTTGATGTTGGTGTGATGTGATGTTGATGTCGGTGGTGATGTGATGTTGATGTCGGTGGTGATGTGGGTGCCTAGGCAAGGCTGTTGATCTCTCCACATGGCTGAGGCCTGGTAGCTGAGCTCCAACCACAACCATTGAGAGAAAGGAAGAGAGAAAGAGTGCGCTGGTCAGGTGGCGGCTGTCTCCTTTCTACCACCCAGCCTCAGAAGTCGTATGGCATCACTTCTACCACATTCTTGTTTTCATTTTTGTTTTTAAGTTTGGTATAGGGCATGTGTGCTCACCAGAGAGAGACAGAAAGAGGAAGAGAGGGAAAGTGAGAAATCACCCCCCAGAGAAGATGGCCATGTAGCAATCCATTCTCCTCTCAGGATTGCACACACGTGCACCTGGCATGATTTTCAAGCCTTGGGGTTTGGGACCTGAACTACGCAGGGGACCATGTGAGATCCAGCCACTTTAACCACCAGGCCACAACTGGCCCACTACCACATTCTTTAGATAGAATTATCTCCCAGCCCATATTCAAGGGAAGAGGGTTAGATTCTACCATTTGAAATATGTCAGTGAATTTGGGACATATTTTTAAATGACCACCAATGTAGACAAGAACCAGGTTATTAAAGAACTTCAATTTTATCAGGGACCAACAGATGGCATGGTGGTTAAGGTGCTAGACACTCCCACATGGCTGACCATGGTTCAAGCCCCAGACCTGGTGTCTTACTTTCTCAGTTTCCCTCTCTCCCTCTCTCTCTCTCCCTCTCTCTCTCTCTCCCTCCCTCTCTCTCTCTTTCTCTGTTTCTGTGTGTGTGGTCTGGAGTGTGCTCACCAACCCCATAAGCCTTCCATAACTGAGCAACTTAGAGGGGGAGCATTGAGGAGGCTCATGGTTCCATCTTTTCTGAAATAATCCTGTGCACTATTCTGTATTAAACTCCACGTGGCCTGATTCTATTCAGAAACATCACTGCTATCCAGATGGACCACACAGAAAGCAGAGACCTGAGCCTGCCCGAAGCCCAGCACTAGTGGCAGAGCCGGGACAGTCTGCTCTGGGCCCATAGGTAGCATCAAGTGGTGGTGGAGGCATGGCTGACTGATGTGCCTTGGGGCAGCGAGGAGGGCAGAGGAGCCTCGCCCTTTCCCAGGACACCTACCAGAAGATCATGTTGTTGAGGGAGGGCAGGAGAAGTGCAAGGAGTGAGCAGCCCTCCCCTAGCACAGTGGGCCCTGGCTTGTGGGCTCCTGTGCTTGCCAGCAGCACTGTCTCCAGTCACCTCCAGTGCTGCCACCTGGGACCACTAAGGTGACCAGCCAACACCTACCTCCACAGTCAGAGAGATGCTGGGTGGGAAGACTGTTACATGATTGTTTTGCATTTTCCAGTCTTCTAGATTGTGATGCCCTAGGCAAGAGACCATTTCATTCGATGGAGTGTCTAAATTCCTACAACCTTAGTCATTCATTCTTTCTTGGTGTCTCGAGATGCTGAGATGCAAAACTGGACCAATGTGGGCCCTTTCTTGCAGAGACTGTGTTGAGTTTTTATTTCAAGTGTGGGGGTCAAAGTGAGTGGAGGGAGGGGGACCAGCAGTTAGTGTAATGGCTATGTCGCTGGACTCCCACGTAGTCGACCATGGTTCGAGTCCCAGACCCGGCGGCTTAAACTCACGCCGGGCGCGTGTGCGTACGTGCCCAAGATCCCGAGAGGAGAATGGAGAAGGGATTGCGGCGTGGCCATCCCCCCTGGGGGGTGATTTCTCGCTTTCTGTCTCTCCATCTCTCCCTGTCTGTCTGGCAAGCGCACGCGCCCTATAGCAAAAAAAACTCTCCAAAAAAAAAGAAAAAAAAATAAGTGAGTGGAGGGAGGGAACCCAAGGCAGCCACAGCCTTCCCACAGGGACTCTTCCAGGCACCTGCCAGCCCCTTCCCTTTTTGTGCTTCTCTTCCACCCCATGACCCAGTGTGGATTTTATCTTGCCCCTCCTGCTGGTGCAGCCAAATGGGATTTGGGAAAGCCCCTCCTGGCCAGCGCAGAGTCAGTACAACTGGAACAGCCCATGTGCCTGTCAGCGTCCCTTCACGTACCCACAAAGGGGGCACCGGGCCTGCCAGCCTACAGGAGGAGGTGTCTCCATCAGGTCATACCTATGCTCTGGGGAGCCTAGTTTGTAGAGTCAGACTCAAACTGAGAGTCCCTTCCTGGTTCTGACACCGTAACATGCGATTTTCTCTCTGCCTTGACAATAAAACTGAAGTCCTAGTCATTGCAGCAAGAAGTCAGTACTGGAAGGTTCAGGGCAAGGACAAGAAATCACTCAAGGAAGCCTCAGCCTCCCTGCAGGGACCCAGCACTGCCAGGGCTCCAATTACTGCCCCAGACCCCTTCACTGTTGTTTTGATTCAAAGCAGGATCTGCCTTGTCGGCAAGCCCACAATCTCCCTCCAGTGGCCCCAGTCCCTGCTCCCGGAGTTCCCAGTCTGATGGAGAAGATGAGCTTCAAGTTCTCACATTAGGCCAAGGCAGGAGGGAGGTGGGAAGGGATTGGCACTTGCTCCCAGCTGACCCCAAGGTCCGGACCTGTGCGCGTCCTCAGTGCTCACCAGAGAGCCTTCCTGCCTTGTGAGCCTTCCTGCCCTTTGGACTTTACCAGAAGATCGGTGGGGCCAAGCCCTTACTCAAGGTCACACAGTCAGGAATGGCACTGGACTCCCAGGCCAGCTCTTTGAGGCCCCAAACTGAGCTTTCTAAAGAGTCATTAAAAACAAAGGACTCAGAGCTGCCTCTTGGGAGGCGAGCCCTCAGCTCTCCTGCACTTGCACACGTCTACACGTGTGCTGGAACTCTTGACCTACCTGGCCTCTGGCATAGAGTGAAGCCCTTGCAGTTTGAGCCAAGTCCTTTCTCCCTGCACACCTCAGTGTTCTCGTCATGAGAATAGAACGAAGGGCCCCAGCCCCAGGAACCTCTGAGAGCAGAATCAAGCTCACACCAGGCCCTGAGCCCTGCTCTGTACTCACTGTCTCAATGGGGGTTGGGGGTGGGGGGGAGACATTGGAACTGAGCAGATAAGAGATCCAATCAGGCCTGTGGCCAGTAGTAGCTCCACCATGGCTGGTGGACCGTTCTTGTGAAAGTGGTTGCAGACGTTTGAGGTTTCAAACTGGCCAGGGGAGGGCAGGAGGGAGGGTTCTTCAGTGCTGTAGCTAAAAGGTGCCTGGGAAGGAAGTCTCCCTCATGGTCCAGGGTCTGGTTATCAGTCTGGCAGGGCCAGGCCTATAGCAGCATTCACTGACCCAGGGCTGGCCTAGGCCAGGGAGAAAAATGCCCCTGACCAAAGGCACTGAATCCTGAGAGATGTACAGGCACAAATTCATTCCCTGATCCCAAAGCCGAGAAAGGCAGTCAGGAAAAATGCATTCATTACAGAAGTCCGTGGTAAGCCCCTGCCAGGTAATAAATTAGCACTCACAGACTACAGAGAGCTGGAGTTTAATCAAATCCAACCACAGAGGGTGCAGTGTCCAGGCTAGCAAACCCCCGGAGGAGGGCTCCATCATGCCACCACTGTCTGTTCACTCTGTTTCCAGTGGCCTCAGAGCTCACAGTTGGCACATTCCCTCTAACTGAGGAGGAGGGTTTGGAGAACGAGGGTCTGAACCACCCTAACTTAGGAGGCCTCCTTCCAGATGCCCAGCTCTAAGAGGGTCTGCATAAGAGGGTCTGCAAAGTCCTTGCATTCACTGCCTGCTTCCCCTGCAAGCTGATAGCAACAGCTGCCCTTCTAGGACAGCCTCGAGGGGCTCAACAGAGAAAGCAGCAATGGGGCAAAGCAATAAAGCTGATTCCACGACACTGTGGTGCACCCACTGTGTGCCTGGCACTGCAGCAGCACTTCACATTTATTCTCCAAGAATCTCCATGGTAGACCAGTAGTGCCTCCATCTGGAAGTGAGGGGGTGGGCTCCAGCTGAGCAGCTTGTGCGAGTGGGTGATGGTGCTGGCACGGGCACCCAGGGCAATTCCTGGGCCCCTCTCAGTTCTGCCCCCGATGAGCTCCTGCAGCTAAGTGCTATGGCTTAGAGCCTCACCTAGTTTGTGGCGGGTGGAGAGGGCCAGAGATGGCTTCCCAGAGGGACCTGGGAGGAAGGGGGAGTTTCCCTTTGGACTTTTTTTTCCCTCGGCTGCCACTCAACTGCACCCCCAAGCAACCAACAAGCCAACATCCTCGACATGGCCCAACATGGCAGGGCTGGGTCTGGAGTCCTGTCTCAGGTTTGTCCCAATAACCCAGAGCAGCCCACAGCTGTGGCAAAATGCTTGCACAACTTGGTGTTGCTGAGGGATCAGAGTTGCCTCTGGGAGAGTGCAGAGGTCGCCGAGTGCCCGGGACCCTGGAAGGAGGGCAGCCTAGGTATGCACAGCCCACTCCAGCTCCGTTCTGGGACAGCTTGCGTTCTGGGGGCAGGAGCGGTACAGCCCAGGTGAGGAGTATTCTGCAACTTTTAAAATCTCTAATGGGGATCACTATCCCCATCTCACAGGTTTGGAAACTGAGGTCCAGGGGATGTGATTTACCCAAAGTCATGCAGTGGGTTGCCACCAAGGAACCCAGTGCACTTTTAGCTACTACACAGTGACTCTCCATCAAGGCTCCCCTATCACAGGGGAGGGGCGTCTGCTGCAGGGGCCTCTGATAAGGATAAGATCAGGAGGGAGCAAGGCCACCGGGGCCTTGTGAAAGGGGTTGCCAAAGTGAAGCGGCTATTTCAAGAGCAACTGTCTGGGGGAAAGGTGGCTGCAGAGGACACCGGTCGGGGTCTAGGCAGGCCAGGGGCTGGTGGAGCATAGTATACAAGGAGACTTGGAACAAGGCTGCTGGGGCCTGAAGGACTCCACAGTGAAAAGGAATGGGTACATCCGCCCGAAGAAGGTGAGGACAGGCAGGCCGCCAGACACAGCAGCGACTCTGGAGCTGAGAGCTGAGCACATGCTCTCCAGGCAGCCAGTATGGGTCAGGGCCAAGGCTGGGCAGGGTTGGTCCAGTGGAAATGGCAGGAGGAGAGGCAAGGGGGTGCGAGAGAGGCTGGGTCCCCAGAGGAAGACTGATAGAGGCCGCGCTCCTCTTCAGATGTGCTTACAAAGGATCCCCTAAGGTTCCTCTTTTAGCAGATTCAAACCCAGCTTGGTCTGAGCCTACTGCAGCGGGCCACCTCTGAAAAAGCTACCTCTGGTCATGCCCAGTGGGAACTCAGGATTTAAACCACTGCTCAGAGTGAACCCACTACTGATCGGAGTTAAAGAAATGCCTACGGAAGCTCAAGGCCACAGCAGGCACTCCATGTTTACGGAGACCTGCTTCCAGCGGCTCGCCCAGCTGGAGGTTTACCTATGAGGTCTCACTGCGTCCCCCAAATGGTCCTGTGAGGTATTTGATTGTCAGGTCCTGCCTCAGCCATTGCACCCTCTCCCTGGCACCTTCAAGGGAGCTGGTATGGCTAGGAGGTAAGAAGAGGAGATCAAATCATGGCTCCTGCATCGTTCTTTCACTCAATGCTTCTCAAGCACCAATTGAACACCAGGCCTTGGTTTGGGTCTGGGAGGGATAAAACAGTAAGGTGGACCTAGTTTCTGCCATGTTGGAGAAAAAGAGGGGCCTATCCAATCGTCTAGCTCAACTCCCATTTCAGCGATTTGGAACCTGGGGCCTGGAGAGGGGAACTGACATGGCTGAGGTCATGTAGCTTGTTGGTGGCAGGGCTAGGCCCAGTCCTCTTTGGGGGCACACTGCTTCTTGGTCATCCAGCAGTCTTTGAGCGACACTTGTGTCCCAGGAACTGCTCTTGGCCCTGGGGAGGTATGAGGGGTTTCAAAAAGGCTAAGAAAAAAAATTTAATTGAGTTTATTGGGCCAGCAGGTGATATGGAGGTTAAGGTGCTGAATTCCACATAGCCAACTCTGTAGTTCAAGTCCTGGACCCAGTGGCTTGGAAATCACACTGGGTGCATGCATGCCCAAGATCCTGAGAGGAGACTGGAGGAAAAGGGATTGTGATGTGACCATCCCTCCAGGGGCGTGATTTCTTTCTTTCTTTCTGGCAAGAGCACACGCCCTGTTAGAAAAAGTGTGTGTGTGTGTGTGTGTGTGTGTGTGTGTGTGTGTATATATATATATATATAGAGAGAGAGAGAGAGAGAGAAAGAGAGAGAGAGAGAGAGAGAGAGAGAGAGAGAGAGAGAGAAAGTCTGTTTTGGTGCAAAAGCAAAATTTGAAATCCATGCATAGCTTTGTCATGATAAGCATTTTCCATACATTTTTGAAGAACCCTCACATATCTGTGGACTAGACAGTAGAGGCTGCGGTTGGAGTGCAAGGGTAGGAGGGAAGATGTCCCAAGCTGGCAGTGGGTGAGGTGGATGGAGTGGTTTCAGTGTCACACTCCCCTGAAAACCAGAGGGAGGTTCCAGAGCCCCACCTAAGAGGCTGGACTTCTGGGGCCCACAGCTGCCCTCCCCATGCTGGGACAGGATATAAAAGCCCCTCCAACTACCTCCAGAAAAGAGCAGGCGGTGAGAAGTCAGCTTGGAGTCCTGCAGGCGAGAGCGGTACAGAGGACCCGGTGCTCCCTTCCCCAGCTGTGGCTGGGGGGTCTCACTGCAGAGATGCAGCCGCTCCTGGCCCTGGCAGGGGTCCTAGCCATACTTACCCTCACCCAGCTCTGTGAGGGCACCACCCCAGGTAACAGGGCCTTGGCAGCCAAGGGAGAGAGTTGGTCTGCAGCAAGGATAAAGGAGGAAGATGTGCTTGGGTCTGGTAGGTCTTGCAGCTCCCCTGAACCCTGAGTGTCCATATCTTTAAACAGCTTCCCCCAGGGCAGTGAAGACCTCGGTCCTTCAGGACTGCATAGCAGAGGCCAAGTTGCTTGTGGATACTGCCTACAATCAGACCCAGAAGAGGTGGGCCTGGGGCTGTGTGACCTTGGGAGGGCCCACGAGGGAGGCTGGGCTCCAGCCATGGCTGTCTCATCTAACACTTACCCCAGCACCAAGGGACCTCCACTATTGCAGAGAGCCTCCGTCCCATCCATCTTCAGTCTGTTTACACTGTCCCGACTGCACCCCCGCTGGGCATCTGGGTGGGCAGGTCTGCACTCTTTCTCCAGCCCTCACCCTTTCCTCTGGGCAGCATCAAGCAGCGCCTTCGCAGCGGCTCGGCCAGCCCCATGGACCTCCTGTCCTACTTCAAGCAACCAGTGGCGGCCACCAGGGCAGTTGTTCAGGCTGCCGATTACGTGCATGTCACCTTGGGGCTGCTGGAAGAGAAGTTACAACCCCAGGGGTCCAGACTCTTCAATGTCACTGGTACTGCGTTTCCCACGGAAGCCCAGGGCCTGCCCTGGCCTGGGGATGGGAGGAAGCCAAGAGGGGAGGCAGGAGGCACGGCCTTGGGGTGTAGGGAGGAGGTAAAGAGATGGGAGGTGGAAAGCAGACCAGCTCAGGAAGAAGCTAGGACCCAGGACCCAGGACCCTTCCCACCGGCTCTCCCACCACCCAGATGTGCTAACGGAACGCCAGCTGCGGCTGCTGTCCCAGGCCAGTGGCTGTGCTCTCCAGGACAAGAAAGAGAAGTGTAGTGACAAGTACCGCACCATCACGGGGAGGTGCAACAACAAGTGGGTACAGGGGCTGCCCGGTCTGGGACCTCCCTCTCCTCCTCCTCGCTCCCTGCTGAGCCATCACCCTTGACCCTGCTTACCCCCAACCCATCCACTGCTGCAGGAAGATACCCTTGCTGGGGGCCTCCAACCAGGCCCTGGCCCGCTGGCTGCCAGCCGAGTATGAGGACAGGCGGTCGCTCCCTTTCGGCTGGACCCCTGGCAAGAGGCGCAATGGCTTCCGTCTCCCTCTTGTGAGTCAGAGCTGAGGGTCTGGAGGGTGCTCGATGTCTTTTAAATGTGGGGAGTAAGTCACAGCCCACAGTCAGCCAGCCCTTGTACCCAGGCACTACCTGAACAGATGACAAATAATACGACTTCCCGAGTCTCAATTTTCTCACCTGTAAAACGGCATGAAACCTACCTCCTAGAGCTAGTGCGACCACTAAAGTCCTTAGTCTAAGCAGCCATATATTGATGGGGTGTGATCTACTAATGCTAGCCACAAGGTATTGGTTTTGTTTTTGCTTTTCTCAGAGAATTAGTGATAACATATCTTGTTAAATATGAATATCTATTGATCTATACTATTTCACATTTACCACTTTCCCATTGATATGTCAATATGACAGACTATCATTTTCCCATCTATCAATATCTATTGATTATTTTTTATTTATCCTTCTATCTCTCTATTCAAATCTTCCTATACGGACCCATTGCTTTGCAACTAGTCCAAGCATCTATGAACCAGTCCTAGGATCTAGTCATCAAGTAGTCTACAAGTTGACCTGTCGATTTGATCTATTTGCCTCTCTGGAAGAGCTGGTGAGGCCTGAGCCAGTCAGCCTGGCGCCAGCCCTTCACTGCTGGAATCTGCAGGAGCCAGGCCAGAGATCATCCTTCCAGGAATGACAGCCACTCAGGCAGTGGCTACATCTCCAGAGCAAGGAGGAAAGGGGAGGGGAGTGCAGAGGAGAGACGGAAAGATCCAGAAGGAGGCGCTGCTGGCTTGAGTCCTGGGTTGGCTGTAACACTTTGCTGGGTCAGGGAGCCCACGCCCAAGGCTGACTTCATTTCCCCTCCAGGTCCGAGAAGTCTCCAACCAGATCGTGCGCTTCCCCAGTGAGAGGCTGACCTCCGACAGAGGCCGGGCCCTCATGTTCATGCAGTGGGGCCAGTTCATTGACCACGACCTGGACTTCTCCCCAGAGTCCCCAGCCAGAGTGGCCTTCACTGCAGGCGTTGACTGTGAGAAGACCTGTGCCCAGCTGCCCCCCTGCTTTCCCATCCAGGTACCCTTGTCCTGTCTCCTAGGTCCCCAGTGTGGGCTCTACTCAAGGGAGCAGGGGCAGGGGGAATGGGGAGCTGGCAGACTGAAGCATCATCCTTAGGGAGCTGTCTGCAGAGTTGGGGTGTAAGAAAGAGACGTGAGAAACACAGCCAGGCATGGACTCCCTTCTGCGCCTGTTGGACAAGCTAGAGCAATCTACAGGAGGTTCAGTTCAGGCTTCTTGGAGAATGGAGCAATTGACAGACCTTAACCCATGGGTCTGATTCCCACAGGGGAAGCCTCTGGATGCCTTTAGGGGTCTCTCAGTTCTTGCCCTTCTCTCCTTCTCAAGGTAGTTCAAGGGCCCTGCAATTCCTGGGGCTGGGCTGTGAGCAGGGTCCTATCCTTCAAGCTGGAAGAGAAGAATGGTGTGGAGCACTAGAAGAAAAGATGACTCCAGGCAGCAGGGTCTCTTATGGGGAGGAGGGGGGCACACACATTCACTCACCCTCAGTAGGTAGGGTGACAGTCATGAGTGAAGACGTGAGGGTGCGGGCGGGCTGGGAGCTGTTTCAACCTTACCCCTCTTCAAACCATGGCTCGGGGCACCGCCCTTGGCGAGCCTTCCCGGGTCTTACTATTACGCTCTAGCACAGCAAATACCACCTCTGTTTAGAGCTACTTCATGCATGTGCGCAAGCGTGTGTTTTTCACTGACCTGCCAGCTTCCTGGAGACTCTCCTGGGCTTTTGAGCCTTCATAGTCTCCAAAGCACTCGGCAAGGAAGGGGTTTAGTAAATGTCTGTCACACTGAATGGAATTAAAGACGCACAGCCCTAAATGTCAAGAGAACTAAGTTCTAATCCCACTAGTTGGGAATTAGAACTAATTGTCAGTTCCCCTCTCTGAAGTTTGATTTCTTCATCTGTAAAAGGAGGGTCTGAATGGTTGAAAAGCCTCAGCCGTTTCTAATCTTTCATAACTCTGTGACACCAAGTGCTAGGGATAAAGTGAAGAGGTGAGAAGTATGAGTCCAGAGGAGTCAATGAGGGCTTCCTGGAGGAAGGGAGTTTTGAGCAAGATGTAGAGGGAGGGGGGAGATGATGAGAGAAGTGAGCCTGTTACTGAGGGCCTGTGTCGCCGACTTGCCCTCTCCTCAGATCCCACCCAACGACCCTCGCATCAAGAACCAGCGCGACTGCATCCCCTTCTTCCGCTCGGCACCCTCATGCCCCCAAAACAGGAACAAAGTCCGAAACCAGCTCAATGCCCTTACCTCCTTTGTGGACGCCAGCATGGTGTATGGCAGCGAGGTCTCCCTGGCCCTGCGGCTCCGCAACAGGACCAACTACCTGGGACTGCTGGCCATCAATCAGCGCTTCCATGACAACGGCCGGGCCCTGCTGCCCTTTGACAACCTGCACGAAGACCCCTGTCTTCTCACCAACCGCTCGGCGCGCATCCCCTGCTTCCTGGCTGGTGAGACAGGGGGGAAACAGGCTTGGGTTCCAGGTGGGGCAGCCATGGCATGTCATGGGGAAGCTACACGGTGTGGGACCTCAGTATGAGGTAGACCATAGGCATAGACCTGTCCCAGTCAGAACGAGCAAGTCGGAAGGAGTCTCATTGCAAACTCCCCGTGTGACCAGAAATCTCTGCTCAATATCTCCAGGGAGAAGGAACTCACCCCTTTCGTGACTCCAGCCCATTCCCGGGCAACTCCAAAAGCTAGGAAGCTCTGTCTTTCTTTCACACAGCAATAGCCCCTTTAATAGCCTGCAAGGAGCTGTCACTTGCATCTGCATTTTTTCTTCTCTGGGCTAAATTTCCTTCATTTTCCTCTCTCCGCTGCATCGCTCTCTGGTCCTTTCTTCTGGAGGCGTAATTCGAACTCTCCTCGGGGTCTCTGCTCCCATGTGCATAATCACAGTGAATGGAAACCATTTCTGGTTGTTTAAGGCATTGAAATGTGTGGGACCAGCAGATGGCGTAATGGTTACAGCACTGGACTCCCACATAGTCGACCGTGGTTTAAGTCCCGGACTCAGTGACGTAAAACTCACCCCGGTGTATGCAATGTGTGCCCAAGATCCTGAGAGGAGAATGGAGAAAGGGATTGCGGCATGGTCATTCCCACTGGGGGTGACTTCTTGCTTTCTGTCTCTCAGTCTCTGTTTCTCCAGCGAGCATACATATCCTATAGCAAAAATTTCTCAACAAAAGATATTTAAATATGTGCTCTCCAAATCTCACAGCAACCCTGAAAGAAGGGACTTACCACCACCCTTGCTTTACAGGTGAGAAATGGAGAATCAGGGATGATGAGTAATGTGCTCAAAGTGCACAGGGTCCCTAGGGCCAGCAGGTAGTGTGGTGGTTAAGGCACGGGACTCCCACTTGGCCGGCTACAGTTCAAGTCTCAGAACTGGCAGTTTGCTTTCTTGCTTTCTCTCTCTCTCTGGTGAGTGCACATGCCCTGTAGCAAAAATTAATTAATTAGATAATTATTGAAGGAAAAAATAAAATGCACAGAGCCCCAAGTAGAAGAGTCTGTACGAGTGAACCCAAGTCAGGGCAGTTCCCAGGTCTCTCTCTGTCAGCTCTGTCCTTGCTTCCTTCCCAGGGAGTCGCTCCAGCCTCCCTTCCTGAAGATGACACGTGTGTGCTCTAGAAGAGCTGCATGTACCTTCCTGAGTGGTCTCCTGAAGGGCAGCCTAAACGAGACCTGCGCCAAAGGGCTTAGTTACGAGAGCAGTGACTGAATTCACTCCCTCCCTGACTGTGGGAGGAGGTGGGTACAGACAGGGCCCTGCCTGACTTCTCTCTTGCACCCTTTCCCTCTGGCCCCCTGGGCAGAGCAGCATGATGCTAAGACCAAAGAAGGAGAGGCACGGCCTGGGAGAGAGCTCGCTGAGGGATGCAGTTCATGAGGCTCGCAGTCCCAAAGACGAGGTCCCTGGAGTCACCTGGGTCCCTCCACTTTAGCCAGTCCATGCTATGGAGCTGGTCGCCTTGTGGAGTGTACCGATAGGCAAAGATCTCCCTGCTGGAAGCCAGTGGCTGCCCTGGGCTTTCCCACTGGCCCAAACCTGCTTCAGCCACAAACCGAGACCCCACTGTCTTCCCCTCCTGACTGTTGGGGTGGGGAGGAGGGTGGTAGAGTCAGTGAGGAGCCTCACGGCGCAGCTGAGGAGGAGGAGGTCCAGTGAGGGCCAAGAGCTGGACCTGTCACATCTGCCCAGTCCCCAGGCCTATCTGCCCTAGTAGAAAGGTATTTCTCTGGGATGGGTTGAAACAACTCAGGATTGGGATTTTCAAGGTGACACCCGATCAAGCGAAACCCCCAAACTGGCGGCCATGCACACCCTCTTTGTGCGAGAGCACAACCGGCTGGCCACTGAGCTAAGAATCCTGAATCCCCGATGGAGTGGAGACAAGCTGTACAATGAGGCTCGGAAGATCGTGGGGGCCATGGTTCAGGTATGGAACCCCACACTGCCCAGAACATAAGCAGTCTAGGAGTGGTTCCCACCTTCCCAAACATGCCTTTCCTAGCACACCTTTGGGGACGTGCCTCAGCCGGCTGGGTCTGAGTTACTGGGACGTGCCTGAGATCCGGCCTCCCCCAATTCTGCCTGACAGTGTGGCCCTGCCCACATCCCTCAGCTTCTCAGGGTCCCAATATCTCCACCCATGGAAGGGAAATTAATGTGGCCATGTAGGACAATAAAGAGTTACTATGTCCGCACACTCCTACAAAGGCAATGGTGGGGGGACCCGCAGTTGGCGTAATGGCTATGTCACTGGACTTCCATGTAGTCGACCACAGTTTGAGTCCCGGACCCAGTGGCTTAAACTCACGCCGGGTGCATGTGTGTTCGTGCCCAAGATCCTGAGAGGAGGATGGAGGAGAAGGGATTGCAGTGTGGCCATCCTCCCTGGGGGGTGGTTTCTCACTTTCTGTCTCTCTGTCTTTCTGGCAAGCGCACGTGCGCTCCAAAATATATAAATAAATAAATAAATAAATAAGGCGATGGTGTGGGATGGGTGACCACTAACGTAATGTTCTTCCTGTGTTTTCTCACAGATTATCACCTACCGAGACTTCCTGCCCCTGGTTCTGGGCCAGGACCGGGCTAGAAGAACCCTGGGGCCCTACAAGGGGTACTGCTCCAACGTGGACCCACGTGTGGCCAATGTCTTCACTCTGGCCTTCCGCTTTGGCCACACCATGCTCCAGCCCTTCATGTTCCGCCTGGACAGCCAGTACCGGGCCTCAGCACCCAACTCTCGTGTCCCGCTTAGCTCCGCCTTCTTTGCCAGTTGGCGAATTGTGCATGAAGGTGACCGGGTTTTCCAGAGACAGTGGTGGCGGGAGTGAGGAAGCTTACCCTCCTCTAGGTGGGACCAGCTTACTGTCAGGATCTCAGGCCACTACTTAGGTCTCTACTAATATCTCCCTAGTCCTGTGGAAACAAGGCAGGTGCCAGGAAGACCTCAGTCCCAGACCTCTTATCCTTTTCTGAAAGGCGTGGAGACGGGGTTGTGGCCTTGAGAGGAGGTGGTCTTCCTCCTTTAAGAAGTGGGATGAGTCCTTCTCTCCCAAACCCAGCTCCTCATGTCCACCCAGGCCTCTGCTTCCCCACGCAAACATAGTGAGCGAGCAACTGGTTTGTCCAGCTCCGAGCTAGTTCAGCATCATGAGAAGGTCCAAGGGCTGGTCCAAATCTGTGCCGCTCCATTTCCTGCCACCAGGTGGCATCGACCCCATTCTCCGAGGCCTCATGGCTACACCTGCCAAACTGAACCGTCAGGATTCCATGTTAGTGGATGAGCTCCGAGACCGGCTGTTTCGGCAAGTGAGAAGGATCGGGCTGGACCTGGCGGCTCTCAACATGCAGCGCAGCCGGGACCATGGCCTTCCAGGTGAGGAGGCTGCCCACCTTCCCTCCCGGGCTTCGCTCGCCAGGGCTGGCTTGAGGGCTCAGAGAAGACCCCAGTGCTCCTCTCTGGGGACTGCCCCAGGACATGCGGTGGTGTAGACCATGCAGGCCGGGGTTGCTGCAGCAAAGTAGCCCTGGAAGACCTCTTTGCCACGTCTTCCCCACCCACTGTAGCATCTCCAGCTTTAGGTTCACCACAGGACCAGGCTTGGGGCACAGGGCCTAAGAAAAGGAGATCGGGTCTTTCCAAGAAGGGAAAAGTAGATTTAGAAAGGCCAGGAAGAACTGCTCCATCCCCTACCACACTGGCAGGTTTCCAGGAGGAGGGCTAAAGTCCCAGGGCTACGGAAACTGGCTCCTTGCTCCAAGTGCAGAAAGGCAAAGAGTGGGAGTCAGGTGGAATAAAATCACAGCTTCACTGACTGTTTGGTGAGAGCTTCAGAAGAGAAAGCGGGCCCTTTGGTAGTCTTCTCACATATATGAACTTACTTAGTCCTCCCAGGGACCTTGAGGAGCAGCAATTACAGCCATCTAGGTGAGAAAATAAACTCAACGACAGCTAGCAATTTGCCCACGGTCACATGAGTAGGAAACAGTGAAATCCGAATTTAAGTTGGAAATGTTTCCTTCCTTCCCCCATTCAGCCCTGTTCCACACCATCAGGAAAGGCTTTGGCCCCTGCCCTGCTCCCGGCCCCTGCCTACCTCCTCTCTTGTCTAGACAGCACCTGAAGCCCCATATGCCTCGGCTCAGCTCTGGCCATATATAAAGGAATGGGGTGACTTCCAGCTGCCTCTCCCTCTTAACATAGCACTTGGCAGGACACAGCACACACTCAGGAAACCAGAGTTTCTCTCCTTCCTTCAACCGGGGAGTTCCGGACAGTTCCCCTGTGGGCTCTCCCTGCTGGACAGCTGAGATCGCCAGCTACCCAAGTGGCCACACAGTGAGCCTGGTCCCCCTCGCTGTCCCAGAAACATTCCCTATTCCCTGGGAGCAATCCCAGAAGTACTGTCCTGGTAATACTCCAGTACTCTTGCTGTCTCCACTAATCCTCCTGCAGCAGCAGGGATCTTCTTGTTCCCCGCAACACTGACTGACCACCGAGCTTCCTCTCGGACGCAGAGGCACAAAAGCTGCTGGGAGGTCAGCAAGACTGAAGCTGCTTCTCCCCTCACCCCCAACCCCCCACAGGGTACAATGCTTGGAGACGCTTCTGTGGGCTCTCCCAGCCCCGGAATTTGGCACAGCTTAGCCGGGTGCTGAAAAACCGGGATCTGGCAAGGAAGTTCCTGAACCTGTATGGGACACCTGACAATATTGACATCTGGATTGGGGCCATCGCAGAGCCTCTTCTGCCAGGGGCCCGAGTTGGGCCTCTTCTGGCTTGCCTTTTTGAGAACCAGTTCAGAAGAGCCCGAGATGGAGACAGGTTAGTAAGTGACCCTAACATAACAGAAGCCAGCTTCAGAGGCAGAGGAGCAACCACTAGCATTTCTCTTTTGTTTTTACAAAAATTTTTAAAGATTTTGCCATGGGGCTTGTGTGCTAGCCAGAAAGACAGAGAGAGGGCAAGTAAGAAATCACCCCCAGGGGGACAGTCACACTGCAATTGCTTCTCCTCCTTCTCCTTTCGGGAATTTGGGCATGCATGCACATGCACCCAGTGTGATTTTCAAGCCACCAGGCCCGGGGCTCGAACTGTCATTGGCTATGTGGGAGTCCAGTGCCTTAGCTGCTATGTCACCTGCTGGCCCTTCCACTAGCATTTTAAGACTTAACAATGGGCAATAGTGCTCATTTAGCTTTTTTTCCCCCAAGCTCGCAGAATCTAAGACCAGAAGGCTCCTCCCTGGAAAGCTGAGTCAGGGGAAAAGAGACTCTGACCCAGGCAGAGCTCTCCTGAACAGGAATCATAAACTCAGGAGACAGACTTGTTGATCCCACGATTTCAGGCTAGAGGACCCCAGAACACACGGCCAGAAAGGGTTACATCCGGTTTCCCTTCAATAAGCTTATGATGTAAAACCTGACTCCTTGTGCATTTGGAATTTTCCTGTGTTGCACTTCATACTGGACAATTTATTTAACCATTGAGCCTATTTCTTCATTTATAAGATGAGAGTAATACCTACCTTGCAGGACTTTTGTGAGAACTGAACGAAATAACGTGTGTAGAATTCCTAGCACACGACAAGTGCTTGTTTTGAGCTAATTTTTCCCCACCCTCACCCACACCTCTTGACCACCTGGTAGGTTCTGGTGGCAGAAACGGGGTGTTTTCACCAAGAGACAGCGCAGGGCCCTGAGGCAAGTTTCCTTGTCTCGAATTGTGTGTGACAACTCCGGCATCACCACTGTCTCGAGGGACATCTTCAAGGCCAACATCTACCCCCAAGACTTTGTGCACTGCAGCCGTCTCCCCAGGTTGAACCTGTCGGCCTGGCGAGGCACATGAGGCTTCCACAGGTAAGGGAAGGGCTCCTTCGGCAGCCCTGGGCTGGGGCAGGCCCTCTTGTCCTTCCTGGACGGGTGGCTGAGTCTTCTTAGGCCTCTCAGCAGACTGCAGAATTGGTCCCCAGGGACAGGCTGCTCTTTCTTAGGAGCTTCCCAGTGGACTAGCTTCTGAGCTGAGAGCCAATCCCAGGGCCTAGGACTTTGGGGGACAATCAGGAAGCTCCCACTAGCCTCAGCTTCATCACAGAGAGCCTACAACAGCTCCATCTGAGGCTGCCCGGCAAATTCCTCTTATCCAGTTCTGTCTCCACAGAAGTCTCTCCCCAGCCTCCAGCCCTTGGAGAAAGGGGAAAGGAAAGACCACGAGGCTGCCTGCCCACTGGAGCACCCATCCTCTGCTGACGCTTTTGCTGCCGACTGCTCGGAGCTGGGCTCTTAGCAGCCTTGGATACTAGGTTTTCAATCAGCGACAGATGCAAGGCCTTGTGATCTAAGCCTTGAGGCTCAGGCAAGAAGTCAGCAGGAGGATTTCCAGCCACTTTCTCGCCTCTCAGCCCTTCCTGACTCCCCTTCCCATGCCATGACTGGGACACCACATGGTCCCAGCCTCTAGCCACCCACAGTCCTCTTCTGACCTGCAGGCTCTGCTTCTTCCAATAAAGCTCTGCTCAGGGGAGGTGCTGCTGTTTCTGTGTCAGACGGGGAGGGTGTGGCCTGAGTCCACGGTTCGCTCCAGACGTTTGCGAGGAGTGCTGCTAAGACACAGGCTAGCACCCACTTCTATGTACAAGAGTCCAAAGAAACACTGTGGGGCAGGGAAAGGCTGAAAGGGGAAGGGCAGAGGCATTAGAATACCTCAGCCATTCCAGCAACCTGAGCAGAGAAACAGCCAACAGAACATCAGTTGATGTAAAAGGTTTTTATGTACAAAACAAAACAATAAAAGATACAACCCAGCTAGCGGAAAGAATGTGCACTGCACTCAGCCTTCGTTTATTCCGGAAATAAATCGTATCTCAGTCTCTCAGTGAGCCCTAAGCAGAACAAGGCTGCCCTGAAAAGAGGAGGCCGAGACTGAGAGGCCAGGGATGTTCGCTCTCCCTCACCTTCTGCCATTTTAAAGGCTGTGGGACAGATGAGCCCTGCAGCCCTGTGCTACTGAGACTGTGAGGAAAGCCGCGCTGTGGCCAGGATGGACCAATTACGGGGTCACTGAACCAGCCTTGGACTAAAAAGCTTGCCTTGTTGTGATGCCCATTTACAGTGGCTAAAATAAGAATGGGGGACCCCAGAGGGCCATGGGGTCTACAGCTTTATTTCCACATGGCAGGGAGCAGATCAGTTGAAGGCTAAGCAGAGGACTGGCCTGGGGATTTTCCCAGCTCTTCCGTGTCTCAGCAGGCCTCTAGTCAAGCAGGCGGGAGAGCTCTAGCCTCAGCCACCCCTCATCTTGTCCTCTTGCGCAGTGGGCCCGGGCAGCTGTGAGCTAGGAGACCAAGGTTCCTGAGGGGCTCACTAGGTCCTGGGGGAGGCTTTCTCGGGCCTCCTGCATGCGGCGCCGGGCTCGACGGAAGGCCTCTGCCAGGGAAACAGACATGGCAGTCAGTGGCCATGGTGTGGGGAGGAGTGTGGCCTGTGCTGACTCTTGGTGGCCACCTGGGGGAAGGGGACCTACCCAGCACGTTGTGAATGGAACTCTGCTGGCTGAACCCTTCCAGACGGTCCAAGACACTCTGCATCCTTCTCCGGAGGGAGCTTGATTCCATGAAGGCCCTGCAGGGACACCTCATGGTCATGGCAGCTCTCCACCCTCAGAGAGAGGAGTCCGAGGCAGAGGCCCGGCCACTCACCTGGACTGCTGCAGACAGTGCAAGCGGAAGGTGACACTGCCTGTGGTCTCAGTGCGGAGTCCAAAGCGACTCAGACGCTCTCCCTGGGTGTACAGTTGAGATGGTATCAGGTTTCTGTGGTCTCTAGACCTGGGCACCTTGCAGGCCTCACTCCTGTTCTTATTTCCGTTCTTAGGGAGAGCAGGTCTGTTGGGGAAACCTCATCCCAACACCCAGACCGCATCCCCTCAATGCTAACACTGGGCTCCCTGCAAGTCAGGGCACATTCCAACCCCATTTGAGAATAAGCAATCTCACATGTTTCCCATGAACCCTCTCCATATCTGACTGCCAAGGCCTTCAGTGTGGGAGCCAGGGGCCAGGGATTCTGGTAGGGACCAGGGAAATGGAGCTATTTTGCAGAACTCTCCAAGGACAGCAGGATAGACATCTGAACTTGGTTCAGAATGACTGCTGTTCTTCTCAAAGAGGCACGGGACCAGGCAGGCCTGCAAAGTGGTCATGACTTTCAGCTTAAGCCACAGGAAGGAAGGGGCTAAGGAATACTGAAGCAGTGAAAAACTAAGGGGCTACAACCCAGATGCCCCCTTCCACAGAACAGGAAGATAGGAGGTGTCAGCACGTCTCCCCAGAGATAAAGTCACCTTAAAGGTCGCTGGTATCCGCACGTAGGAGAGGTCCTCCAGTTCCAGAGAACCGCCGATGAAAAACCTCCTCAGCTCAGCCACCGTGCCAGGCTCCATGGGTCTCCACGTGGAGACTGTCAGGGTGTGCGAGCCTGTGCAAGGCAAGACGACACTGGGTCAGGTCCTGAGAGGGCTTGTGGCCCCTGCCTGACCCCCCCCCCCACACACAATGACGATGACAGACTTAGCACCCCTAAAATCATCTGGTCTGGTGATGGTCACCATGGTGGTTAAGAGCACCTGTTTGGAAATCAGCTCTGCCAGTAATTACTAGTATACCTAGGACAAGTTTCTCAACCTCTCCGAGCCTCATCTAATAAAATGAAAATAATAGCAGTGTCTACACCTCGCAGTGTTTGGGAGAATTAAGTGAGAAGCACTTAGCACAATGCCTGGCCTAGCACTAGCCCTCATTCTCCTCAGAAGTACTTGAGACCTTGGAAGTGTTAGCCTTGTTCCCACAAGGCATGTGGGTGGGTGAAGGGAAGACGAGAAGTTACCTGGGGTGGCGGGCAGCACCACGGCCCCGTAGCCTTCCACACGGTACCTCTGCCAGAAGTCCAGTGAGAGGACTTGACAGTAGAGCACAGGCCACTCTGGGAGAGCGTCTGGGAGCAAGTGAGAAGCACAGCCAGGTCACAGCAGGCCTCCACCAGAGACAGCGGCTGAGGAAAACCAAGGCCCAGCAGCAGCTGCTGAACTACTCACCGGCAGATTCATCCTCATGGAGGAAGAAGGCTTCAAATGTGAACGGGAAGGAGAAGTATGCCACCTTGTCCTAAAAAAGAGGAGTGTCACCTTATACTCAGCATCATAGGATGGGCAAGACCTCACTTGGAAAGTGTTCTCCTTGTGGTCAACGATGGGTCACCTGCACTCAGTGGGAAACAGGCTGAGAGGCAAAGGAACACCCAAACGTAAGCTACTGCCATTCTCAAAGAGGCAGAGGACCCTGGGATCAGGCAGGGTCCTGATCCTGCAAAGTCCACACAGACTCAACCCTGGAGTCCTCCCAGGAGTCCACAGCCGTGGGCCTGATAAAGCTTCAAATGCCACCCCAGGTATCTTCTGTCATCCTCCATACCATTCCCACGGACTTGGTGGCACAGGTCTGTGTTATTCCTGAGAGCTGCTGGACTGCCGGGCTCGACCAGTCTGAAAGTCAAAGACCAGGCACAGTAAGAGCAGCTGGGAGGAGAACAAGTCTTTCAGAATAAAATTAAGTTCCCTTATTGATTTATGCACTTACTCATTCACATAATTAATCGTTATTTACCATTTAAGCAAGCCTCTAGGTCTGGGACTCGAACCACAGTTGGCCATGTGAGAGTCCAGCACCCTTAACCATCATACTACCTGCCAGTTCCATGGAGTCCAGTGCCTTAACCACCATACCACCTGCTGGCCCCCAGATTGAGCCTTAAAAAATATAAACCATGGGGGGACCAGCAGTTAGCGTAATGGCTATGTCGCTGGACTCCCACGTAGTCGACCGCGGTTCGAGTCCCGGACCCAATGGCTTAAACTCACGCCGGGCGCATGTGTGTGCGTGCCCAAGATACCAAGAGGAGAATGGAGGAGAAGGGATTGTGGCGTGGCCATCCCCATGGGGGGTGATTTCTCGCTTTCTGTCTCTCTGTCTCTCTCTGTCTGTCTGGCGAGCGCACGGGCTCTATAGCGAAAACCTCCCAAAAACAAAAATATAAGCCATGGGGCCAGTAAGTAGCATGGTGGTTAAGGCATGGTTACCAAGGCTGTTACAAGGGGCCTTCAAAAAGTTCATGGAGAATATGTATTATGACAAAACTATGCATGAATTTCAATTGTTTTGTTTTGTCTTAAAAAAAAAACTTAAATAAAAGCTCAATCTGGCTCTGGTGTATGTGGCAAAATGGACTATAAGAAGAGCAAGGGAGGAATCAAGAAATAAACTCATACCTGAATTCCACTTTCCACCCATGTTTTGAAGTCTCATTTGTGCTAGTAAATCCTGGGTATATGTCCGCAACCAGATAGAAAGGACCCATATTTCTTGTTGAGCTAACATACAACATTCTTGGAGCCAGGGGGATGGGGGACAGGACAGACAACTAACAAGCCAACAAGAGACTACAGGCAGCAGCAGTTCTGTACTGAAAACACAACAGGGAGAAAGGACCAGGTGTCTTGAGGCTCATTTAGATTTGGTGGTGAGAAAAGGCCCTGAGAAGAGATACTGGCTGAGAACTAAACTCAAGAAGAGCCAACTATGCAAACATACGTCAGAAAGGGTTTCAGACAGAGGAAACGGCCCTGAACAAGTGCCGCAGTGTAATTTCCCCTGGCGTGGTCAGGAGCAGAATGACCGCAATGCCGTAGCAGAGAAACAAGGCAGGGGCTGGCTCGTTCAAGGTTATGGAGTTTGGATTTCACTCTAAGTGGAAAAGGAAGCTGGTGGGTTTTCAAGCTCATGGACGTGACTGGTTTACTTTTTTTTCTTCAAATAATTATTTATTTAATGTTATTATTATTATTTTCATTTGAGCAGAGAAGGATAAAAAGAGAGGGAAAGTGAAAAAGCAAGTAGCCAGGTCTTAGACTCGAATCCTGGTCAGCTCCCATGTGGGAGCCTAGCGCCTTAACCGCCACACTACTTGCTGGCCCCAGGGTTTACATTTTTTAAGGCTCAATCTGGGGACAAGCAGGTGGTGTGCTGGTTAAGGCACTGGACTCCATGGGACTGGCAGGTAGTGTGATGGTTAAGGGCACTGGATTCTCACATGGCCGACTATGGTTCGAGTCCCAGACCTAGAGGCTTGCTTTCTCACTTTCCCTTTCTCTCTGTGTCTCTCTCTGGAAATATTAAAAATAATAATGATAATACATTAAAAAAAAAAAAGGCACTGGACTTCCAACATAGCCAACTGTGGTTCCAGTCCAAGTCCTGGTGGTTTGAAAATCATGTCAGGCACATGTGCGTGTGCCCAAAATCCTACAAGGAGAAGGGATGTGGCTTGGTCATCCTCCCAAGGGGTGATTTCTCACTTTCCCTCTCACTGTCTCTGTCTCTCTTCAGCAAACGTATATGCCCTATGGCCACACACACACACACACACACACACACAAATAAAAACCTTAAAAAAAGCTCAATCTGGCTCTGGTGTATGTGGTGAAATGGACTATAAGGAGAGCAAGAGAAGAAGCAAAGGTGAGTCAGAACTTAACGCACTGGCCTCGCAGGCAAGACAGGGTGGGCGATGGTTGGTGCAGGGTGCGGAGAATGGGCAGATGCAGACCAGCTCGTGAAAAAGAGCCGACAAAAACTGCTGCTGGAATGACTGGCTGATTGGCGGCACGGGGCCAGAGAAAGTAAGGAATCAAGGGCGGCCCCTAGATTTTTGATGCTATCAACTAAGCAGATGTCATTGCCGTTTTACTAGGAGAGGAAAGACTAGGGAGGAGAGGTTTGAGGAAAGAGGAAGAATCCAGAGTTCTTTTTGATCATGTTAAGCAGAGATAACTGGATCTGAATCTGGGGTTGAGGGGAGCTGCCAAGGCCAGAGATGGCAATCTGGCAGTCTGAGCCAGATAGCCAAGGGGTGGATGAGAACACCTAGGACGACTGTAGGTGGAGTAACAGGAGGCCTAGGCTCAGCCTGGGATACTCTCAGAGTTAGATCAGCAGAAGAGGAGGAACCAGCCGAAGGGGCTGATGAGAAGGAAGAGAGCAGTGTGGAGCCAGAAGCCAAGAGAAGTGTCTCATGAAGAAAAGTGGGCTGCGTCACACAGGTGAAAGGGAGCAGTCACCACTGGATTTGGCCACATGGATGTGATCTATGATCTTGAAAAGAATAGTAACAGTTTCAGTGAAAAAGTAGGGATGGAAACCTGGTGGATGCCTCTAGAACTGTTAGCATGGATATAAGGGAGAGGCTTAAGAATTTACTTACAGGGACCAGCAGTTGGTGTAATGGCTTTATTGCTGGACTCCCATGTAGTCGACTGCAGTTCAAGTCCTGGACCTGGTGCCTTAAACTCACGCCGGGCACATGTGTGTGCGTGCCCAAGATCTCGAGAGGAGAATGGAGAAGGGACTGCGGCATGGCCATCCCCCCTGGGGGTGATTTCTCGCTTTCTGTCTCTTTGTCTCTCACTATAGCAAAAACCTCTTAAAAAAAAAAAGAAGAAGAAGAAGAAGAATTTACTGGGAACCAGCAGTTAGCGTAATGGCTATGTCGCTGGACTCCCATGTAGTCGACCGCGGTTCGCGTCCCAGACCTGGTGGCTTAAAACTCACGCCGGGTGCGTGTGTGTGCGTGCCCAAGATCCCGAGAGGAGAATGGAGGAGAAGGGATTGCGGCGTGACCATCCCCCCTGGGGGGTGATTTCTCGCTTCCTGTTTCTCTGTCTCTCTCTGTCTGGCGAGCGCACACGCCCTATAACGAAAATTTCTCAAAAAAAAAAAAAAAAAAAAAGAAAGAAGAAAGAATTTACTTACTAGCAGTTGGCAATTCCACAAAGAAGAAGACATAGAGATTGTCATACTCATAGCCTTGGGCTGAAACTAGGAGAGAAAACAGAAAACTATTTTACCTTATTCTATTACCCTTAGCACCCAACCCGGTTCTAAGAGGCCTATACACCCTGGAAAAAGGTTTTTAAGGGCCAGGAACTCTGTGAGATTCCAGGAAAAACTCAGCGCTGAGATCACCAAGCATTGCAGACAACCCAAGGACTCCACCGGAGTGGGATGGATTACTCACAGCTCCACCCAGGCACTTGCCCAAGCACTTAGACACTATCTGGAAAGATACTTACCCACCTCTCCATTTACAAAGAGCCGGAGGGCACCCGGGACAGTCTAAAGTGGAAAGAAGTGGGAAAGATCAGGGGTATGGAGGGACACTGTCCTTCTCCTCCATCCCAGGCCACGCATCCACAGAAGTGACACGGGAAGCCAGGCCCTCGTGTCACTACTGCACTTTCTCTCCCCCATACTTCCCTACAGATCTGGTACCTTACTTTCTTGCCTTTTTTTGTTGTTGCTGTTTTAATTTGCCAGAGGTACATGTGCTCACTGGAGAGAGACAGAGAGAAAAAGAGAGGAGAGAAGGTATCCTCCCCCACCAATGGGAAATAGTCACGCCACAATCTATTCTCCTCTTTTTGGGATTTTGGACATGCACACGTAAGTGCCCAGTGTGTTTCTCAAGGTGCCAGGTCCAGGAATCAAAGTGCACTCAACTCATAATATAGGGGGGAAGTACATAATTTAAATAGTGGTGAAGGCAATTCACATGAATGGTTTAGAAGACATTTTTCATCTTTACATCTATTTTTAAATTATAAAGTAATACCTGAATGCATCAGCACTAATGAAAATTCCAATCAGCCAAGGGAAGCAATGACAACTACCCTTTGGTGTGTAATGGGACGCTACAAATCCCTGTTCCCTATAGATGGCTGAGATCAAGAAACTTTGGGTTTTTTTGTTTTGTTTTGTTTTGTTTATTTTGAGAGGTTTTTGCTATAGGGCGCGTACGCTTACTAGACAGACAGAGAGACAGAAAGCGAGAAATCACCCCCCAGCGGGGATGGTCACCCCGCAATCCCTTCTCCTCCATTCTCCTCTCAGGATCTCGGGCACGCACGCACACGCGCCCAGCGTGAGTTTTAAGCCACCGGGTCCAGGACGCGAACCGCAGTCGACTACGTGGGAGTCCAGCGACATAGCCATTACGCTAACTGCTGGTTCCCAAGAAACTTTGGTTTTTAAAGTTATTTGTGTACCTGTCTTATCTCATTTTTAAAAAGTTTATTTCTTTTTCCTATAAGTGAGAGAGATAGAGAAACAGAGATAGAGAAACAGAGGACCACACCCCGACAGGGACCTGATGCCATGATCCATCTCAGCCTTCAGCCTGTCACAGATCACGGACGTGCATGTGCCTTACTCGGGGTGGTCTCTGAATGTAAATGGGGAGCCTTCTCGTTAGGTCACACAGGGCACTGTGCTTTACTGCTGAACCACCGTCCAGCCCATCTTGTCCAACTTTTTCATGCTGAGCATCTGTTGCTTATGCAATATAAAAATTATAAAAGTTAATTTTTTAGAGAGAGGTAGAGACCAATGAGGATAATTCCATCCTTTAAACAGAACTCCTGGAATGAGGGAGGACAAAGACCAGGACCACAGAATAACTGACCTACAATTGTTTTGTTTTGTTTTGTTTTAAGAGCCAAATATTTGACAAACAGAAATGACACCCCTTTTCTCTCTATAAAGTACTTAGGAAAAATGTTCACATGAAGGGTGAGAAAGACATTTCTTATCTTTATATCTATGTTTTAAATTAGTTACAAAGTAGCAAATGAATGCACGACCACTACTAAAAATTTAAAACTACTGGACCAGCCACATGACACAAGTAGGAGGACATTGCTGCACTGTGGCTGGAGCCACACAGAAGGCCCAGGTTTGATTCCCACCCCAACCTAAACAGGATGGGCAACCATAATCCTACCTAACTGGGAGACTGGGGCAGCAGGATCACAACATGGTGAGAACCTGTCAAAAATATCTACCTCTTTCTCTTCTCACCTGTGCTTTCTCTCATTAAAAATAATTATTATTGAGATGAGCAGATGGCGTAATGGTTACATCACTGGACTCCCACATAGTCTACCACAGTTTGAGTCCCAGACCCAGTGGCTTCAAACTCATGCCAGGTGCGTATACATGTGTGTCCAAAATCCCAAGAGGAGACTGGAAGAGAAGGGATTACAGCATGGTCATCCCTGCTGGGGGGTGATTTCTCACTTTCTATTTCTCTGTCTCTCCAGCAAGTACACATGTCCTACAGAAAGAAAGAAAGAAAAAAAAAAAAAAACTCTCAAAATAATAATAATTTAAAAAAAAAAAAAAAAAAAAAACTAGCTAAGTTTTGGTGCCAGCAAATGGCATCGCAGTTATGTCCCTGGATTCCCATATGTCTGACCACAGTTCGAGTCCTGGACCTGGTGACCTGAAACTCATGCTGGGCATGTTTGCATACATGCCCAAGATCCCAGGAAGAGGCTGGAGGAAAGGAGATTACACCATGGCCACCTCCCTGGGGGGTGATTTCTCACTTTCTTTCTCTCTCTCCTGTAAGCACATGCATCCTAAGGCAAAAAACTCTAAAAACAAAACAAAAAACTACGTAAGATTAGGGAATAAAAAGTAAAAATCTCTACATAGTCCTCTCACTACTCAATACCCATCTGCATTTCCCAATCCCACCCCAAAGAAAGCCACCCACAGAATGTGGGTCCCCCTTTGGGCCTCCCCCAGGTCAGGAACTGTACTCCGTAATATACAAGGCTTTAAAAGAATAACAAGGACAATGCCTTATAAGCCAGACTTTGACGTCCTTTTTGCACTGAAGAGCAGATCTTCAAGACCTCTGGGAGAGGAACTATCACTCATGCACAGTCAGGGTGCTGCAGGGGGCCTGGCTACCCACCGTCTCGAAGTCAGTGCCCACGAGGCTGCTGAGGTACTCCTTGTGCCGGCCATAAAGCTGAGGGAAGAAACCAAACCAAGCCTCAAGGTGTAGCTCAAGCCAGACCCAGGTTCAGTTCTAAACCGGAGGGAAAAAAGCAACAATACTGGGAAAGGCCGCCCAAAGCTGGAGGCCTCAGCAACCAGCCACGGTCATTTGAAAGGGACGCACAAGGCTCTGGAGTCAGCTGGTCTGGGACCGAATCCTGGCTCTCAAGCTTATCAGCTACATGACCTACGCAGATTACTTAGCTCTTTATCATCTTCATTTATAAAATGGTAATGATAATTAAAGAGTTCTTAGAAGAGCTAAATGAAATAAGGTATGTAAAGTACCTAAGACCGCAGAGGGTAAACACTCAAAGAAGTGGTCATTATTATAATGTTACATGATCCAAAACTCCTGTCTGCTATGTCAGCAATGCTTCCTAGACCACAGAGGGCTGTGAAGGCCAAGGCTTCTCCCTCATAAATGCTGACATCAACTTCAGATATGGCCTTGGCTCCCAGGCACCGGGGCTTATCCCGATGGTGCTTGGAGTGAACCAGCTCTTACGTCCTTGAACACACGCTGTTCCCGCTCCTCCTCCTCTGGCTGTGCGAGGGAGGACACGTTGTCGATCGAATACTTCCACAGCTCCTGCTTCTCCCCCTCTGTCTCGATTCTGTAAGGGCAAAGCCACAGAAGGGCCAACTCTGATCACAAGCCATCTAGCCCAGGTATGAGCCGTCACCACACACCTCACCTGAAGTATATGATGACAAAAATGACATAATGATGGACAGGAGAGGGAAACAAAATGAAAAAGCAGGAAAAGAAGCAGACTCAGAGAAGAGGTTGTGGGCCCATTTCTGCCTTGAAGTCACTGTGAAAACCCTAAGGCACAACTCTGGTGTCTAGTTCTCGTACCTAAAAACAGACAGGTCAGGCCAGATCATTTCTAATCTAAGACACAGAGGTGAGGAACAGCCCAGAGGAAAAGTGCCGGCTGAGTTTGTCTCTCTCTGCTGCTCTGAGGAGGCCCCACATTCAGCATCGCAGAGAATAATTTTTAACTACACTACAAAAGTGGTCCTTTTCAAATCAGTGCAGTTAGACATTTTCTGAGATTAGGGTTCTCAGTTTCCTAAGGGTTTGTGATGCAGAACCAAAAACGAACCACTGCCTGGAAATTTAAAGTGAGAACAGATGAAGGGCTTTCTGCAAATCTCCTTGACTAAGGGCAGGAAGTGAAGCCAAGGGAAGGGATGCCCTTTTCCTCTCCTTACCTGTAGGGTCCTTTGAGGCCAGTGAAGTCAGGTTTTACTGTGATCACACCATTGCTGTCCACCTTCAGAGTACAGAGGACATGCTCATACTTCTTATAGCCAAGCCTAGAAACCAAGGAATCACCAAGGTTCAGGATCACTGGTCCACCTCCAGGGAAAGAGAAGAGGTAGTCAGCCCACTTTGGGAGAGAGGACAGAGGACGTAGTGAAATCTAACACGGTAAAACACTTTCCTCCACCACAAGTAAGAAGAAAAGAAAAAGTCCCTTCCTCCCCTGGATCCCAGGAAGAATACAACAGGGAGTAAATGCTGGTGAGAGGAGAAGAGGATGAGAATCTGAGCTGGCAATGAGAAGCTTCACTCACTTTCCATAGGGACCTAGGTCTGCCATGATGTACATTGTCTGAAGAGGGGTGTTAATGACATGGTTGTTCTTGATGAACTCTTCTGAGGGTTCCCAGGTGACGATGCGTGACTTGAGGATGCTGCCCTCCCTAGGAGACACCACCGGAAGGGTCACTTCCCTGGCACCCCCCCAGAAGAGGGTACATGGGGGAGCACATCCAGTGGATGTCCACTGCAGAATGGGAGGTGTGAGTCGGTGGGCAAAACGAGAGCCCCAGCAGGGAAGCCCTGGCCTGGACCTCCCTTACACACTTGTACTCACATCCCTCGCCTGTCTTGCCGTCGCCGCCTAACATTTGCCATTCGCTCGACCAAGAATGATGGCACCTCACTGGCTGCGGTGGTCATTTTCTGACAGTGCTGAAAAAGAGCTGTGTGTAAGCCACCTGGTTGGGCCCATACAGGCCAAGTAGCTGTAGGAAGGAACCTCATCCGGTACCTGGACCTACAGGTACAGCCACCTCACAACTACACAGGCTGATGGGGGGCAGGCCGTGGCACAAACAACTCAAGGAAGATTCTGTCTCGGTGGGTGAGTTTTCCTAGATGTTGACATTAACTAGGTGCCAGGAAAATACTAAATGGGATACAAGTCTTTTGTGGAAAATCCTTGCATGGATCACTAAATACTAACTACATTTTAACTTGCTTTTTCTAAAACAGACAATCCAGATTTTATATGCTACCAACCCCCCAGCTCTCCTAATGAAAGCATGCCAATCTTTTACAAATATTCATTTAATATCTGCTCCTTTCAGAGTCTTGCCAGAGACAAAAATCAGAAAATAAAAGGCTTTACCCTCAACTCACATATGTAGTAACTGAAAAAAAAAAAAAAAAAAAAAAAAAAAAAAAAAAAAAAATATATATATATATATATATATATATATATATATAAAAGAGTCCACAAGGATACGCTGGCATGTGCAAACTGAGGCCCAAGTCACTCCCCCATGGCAGCACTGAACTCCTCTTCAAACCCATACACTCTGTTTTGGCTGAATGCTCTGATGAATTTTATCTAGACTGTTCTAGACTCCACCCACCTGTCATATCTCATGATCCATGGAGGTAGTCTAGTCTTGTGGCTGCTTCTCCTGGTCTGCACTGTCCGGTCAGCAGGGACACTGCCAGCTCCCCCTGGCAGAGCAGGAAGCAGCAGCCACACTGCCTCAGGGCGCACCTACTCTACTGCAGCTTGGCTGCCAGCAACTCGCAGCAGTTTCTAGGTGGGCTACTTTCTGATTTAACACAAAGAACCCAGTGAGGCCAGAAAACAGGAAAGGCAAAGAAGAAGGTAGCTATGGGATCTCAGAAAGAATACCTCCTCCAAATTGGTGTATCTATCAGAGTCAGTGTAGGTAAAGATTCGTCGGTTCTTCTTGCCACCTGAATTCTCCATTTTCAGGATCTCTTGCCGGTACTGATGATCCAACGGACTCTGACAGGCTGCTTCATTTTGGTATAGATCTACTTCAAACTGTGATCACCACAAGGAAATAGAATAAACTGAGAAAATAATAAACTGTTCCCGTAACTGTTTAGTCAAATAGTTCTGTAAAGCTGATGTCATTTGAGATGTTTTCAAAACAGCTCTTATTTATCTAAGCTGATGGAAGGTAGGGGATCCAAAAATGTTAGGGCTAAGAGGAGCCAGTGATGGTCTAAGCCAGCTGCGCTGTTACAGATGGGATACCGCCCATGGGTGCAAAGTGCTTTACCCAGGATCGCAAAACAGCAATGGCAGTCACTACACTGTGTATGTTATATTGTCCCTGTAAATACAGCAGGGGAACACATACACTGTTACAAGCTTTCTGGTTATCAGATTGGCAAAATATATTCCCAGCCAGGTAGAGGTAGACAGGTGGAGACAGAATAAGCAGACAAGTGACAGTGGCTCACCTGGCTAAAAAGTTTCTCCTGCCACCCAATCACCACCTCCTCCTCTTCATCTTCTTCTGTGCGGTGTCCACCTACAAAGGCAACAGAGCAAATCAAATGCTTGAGCCACTTTTTGCTCTGTGGTTGATTATAACCAAAGTCTTCACTCATATTTGCCACAAAGCCAGTTGGAATTCAGTGAAACTAGACAAAGGCTAGAATAGTCTGAGTAGACGCCAAGATTAAGACCCAAGAAGTCTTAATCACTACTCTAATTTAAATCAAAGGTAGGGACCAGCAGTTAGCGTAATGGCTGTCGCTGGACTCCCACGTAGTTGACCGCGGTTCGTGTCCCGGACCTGGTTGCTTAAAACTTCCGCCGGGTGTATGTGCATGCGTGCCCAAGATCCCGAGAGGAGAATGGAGGAGAAGGGATTGCGGCGTGGCCATCCCCCCCGAGGGGTGATTTCTCGCTTTCTGTCTCTCTCTGTCTTTCTGTCGAGCGCACGCACCCTATAGCGAAAACCTCTCAATCAATCAATCAATCAATAAACAGATAGATAGAAAAATAAATAGACAGATAAATAAATAAATAGATAGATATATAGATAGCTAGATAGATAGATAGATAGATAGATAGATAGATAGATAGATAAATAAATAAACGGTAGTCCTGCCTTCCAGGAAATATTTAATCTCATTCAGTGTCAGGAACCAAAATTTAGATATAGCCTGGATAGCCAACCCTTTTCAATCCCAACAGTCTGCATTTACTAGAGAAGAACCTGGCATTTTTAAAAAGTTACTATTTTTTAGGTTTTTGCCATAGGGCATGTGCATTCGCCAGACAGAGAGATGAGGGAATGGGAGAAATCACTCCCCAGGAGAGTCAGCCACATTGCAAACCCTTTTCCTCCATTCTCCTCTCAGGATTCTGGACACACACACACTGCCCCGTGTGATTTTCAGGCCACCAGGTCAGCCATGTGGGAGTCCAGTACCTCACCTACCATGCCACCTGCTGGCCATAAACTCTGGCATTTTTATCTTTACTATTCCTGAAGTCATATATCTGGAATCACAAACACTGTAATTTAGGAGACCAAGTGTCAAGAGAGAACAGGTAAATTACTTTTTAAAGAACCAAATTTAAGGGACCAGCAGTTAGCGTAATGGCTATGTCGCTGGACTCCCATGTAGTCGACTGCGATTCGTGTCCCGGACCCGGTGGCTTAAAACTCACGCCGGGCGTGTGTGCGTGCGTGCCCAAGATCCCGAGAGGAGAATGGAGGAGAAGGGATCACGGCGTGGCCATCCCCCCTGGGGGGTGATTTCTCGCTTTCTATCTCTCTGTCTCTCTCTGTCTGTCTGGCGAGCGCATACGCCCTATAGCAAAAATCTCTCAAAAAAAAAAAGAACCAAATTTAATACATCCCTGGTTGATTTTATTTTTTTTCCAGAAACATATGCTTCACAACACATAAGCTCTTGCCAAGATACATTTTTTTAATAGAAAAGAAACAATAAAAGCAGTAAGACTAGTGACCTTACACAAACACCCTGTTCTCTCTTACTCACTCTTTTGGCTTCCCAGGTAATCAAGTGTTTTACCCACAGGAACAGTGATATTCATGTAAACATTTTTCAAGCTGTCCTTAATTTTAAAATTGTTTTTAAAAGTGTTTATATGTGGGGACCAGCCGTTAACGTAATGGTTATGTCACTGGACTCCCATGTAGTCGACCGCGGTTTGAATCCCGGACCCGGTGGCTTAAACTCACGCCAGGCACATGTGCATGTGTGCCCAAGATCCCTGAGAGGAAAACGGAGGAGAAGGGATCGCGGTGTGGCTCTCGCTTTCTGTCTCTCTGTCTCTGTCTCTCTCTGTCTTTCTGGCAAGCTCATGCGCCCTATAGCAAAAACCTCTCCAAAAAAGAAAAAATAAATAAATAAAAAAGTGTTTATATGTGAATTTAGAGTTTAGAGTGCATTTTCTCTTAGACAAAAAATATCACAAATAGTATTTGCCAGGCAAACTTATAACTGTTAAGTGCAGTATTTATTATTTCAGTACCACAGTTTGGGTCAGTATTCAGAAGGCAGGAATCCCGTTTTATTCCATTTCCAGGCATAACATAATGCAGTAGTTAAGAAAGCCCAGGGTTCTTGGGGCCAGCAGATGGTGTAGTGCTTAACTTGCTGGACCTTCACATGGTCGACCACAGATTGAGTCCCTGACCCAATGGCTTTAAACTCACACGGGGTGGATGGTGGTGCATGCCTAGGAGGAGAGTGGAGAAAAGGGACTGTGGTGTGTTCATCCCCCATGGGGGGTGATTTCTCACTTTCTGTCTCTCTTTTTCTCCCTGTGTCTCTGATGAGCGCACGCACCCTATAGCAAAAAACTCTCTTTAAAAAAAATGAATGCCTGGGTTCAAATCCTAACTCCAGTATTTACCAGCTTCATGACATTGGGCAAGGAACTCAACCTCTTCAAACTTTCTAATCCTCCTCTGTAAAAAGGAGGGTTGTTTGCTTATTAGGCCGGAGCCCTGGGCAGCTTGGATGTGGGGGTTGGACGTCAGCCCTAGTCAACTGATACAACCCGGATCTAGCCGGTCATCAGACCTGTGCTGCACTGGGATCTAACCCAGATGTAGCACATTGCGCTCTACTCTGCACATGGCGCTCTACTCTGCACATGGCGCTCTACTATGCACACGACACCAGACCTTATGTGGCACAGCAGTCTGCTCTCCCTCTAAACCTTTACCATACATGGACTGTTTCTACCTCTAAGACACACCCCCTCCCTATACCCTTATAAAAATCACTAAACCCCACCCTAGGGCGCAACTTCTCTGGTCCCCCCCCCCTTCTCTGTCGGACTGGCGAACCTCGTCCAGATGCGCTCCCAATAAAGGCTCTACCTTTCTATTTTCTCACATGGTTGGCCCATTTCTTACACTCAACACCACAGACCAGGGTCTACTCTGCCTTAGAAGCTAGCTTTACAGGACCAGAAGATGGTATATTATATCGCTGGATCCCCCAGGTAGTCAACCCAGGTTGGAGCCCTGGACCTAGTGCTTAAAATTCATGCCTGGCACATGTGAATGCATGCTGCAAATCCCAAAAGAATGGAAGAGAAAGGATTGTGGCATGGCCATCCCCCCGGGCAGTGATTTCTAGCTTTCAGTCTGTCTGTCTGTCTCTCTCTCTCTCTGTCTCTCTGGCAAATGCATGAGACCTACAGCAAAAATACCTCTAAACAAACAAACAAAAAGATAGCTCTATTGCCTCAGGCCCTTTCACAGGTATCATGGGGCCACATCACCCCCATAACACCCACTGGCAGTTGGGTGAGGCCTAAAAGTGGCCAAGTCTATGAGGTCCTTTCCAGGTTGGACAGCAGGCTGGTAGTGAAGAAAGTTGCTTGATGTGATTCTTTGCAGGTGGACTCTGTCAAGAAAAGAAAGCTCAAAATAAGCATTACAAGACACACACCAGGAGATAAACACAGACCGAGGGTGGAGAAACGGAACACCAGGCGTGCTGGGCGAAGGCAGCTGAGAGAAGGGGGATAGGGTGGAGGGCACTGCAGGAAACAGGGAGGGTGAGAAGCTATCTTGAGTTTCTGAGGAATTTGGGAGTGACAAGGATTTGAAGGTATATTTGACAGACTGGAAAATGTAGTCTGCTGTTGAGATAATAAACTAATTAAAAGAAAAGAAAAAGAAAGAACTTAGGCGAGTCTGGAAGGCTGTGAACGGAAAGGGGTCCGGGCAGTGCTGGAGAACGCGCTAGCGGAGAAAGTGGCGGGGACTGTAAGCGGAAGTGGGGTCTCAGAACACTAAGAAATTCAGGCTGGAATTATCTAAGGGCATAAATGCATGCAGCCCCGGGCCGGAGCGGTACAAGTACCGGATGCGCAAGTTGCGCACGGGGTCGCGGGAGCGATACACTGCTTCTCCCGTGTCTGTGCTCCAGGCAGTCTCCGCCATGACAGCTGCGACGCACCGCAACTGTGCCGGAAAGCGCGCCGCCCTCAGTTTCCCTGGCAACGGAGACGCTTGGTTCGCGGCACCGGAAATGCTGTGCACGCAACTCGGCATTTCCGCCCCGGAGTCTCGGCCACAACCCGAGCTGCTTGCCTTGCGCGTGCGCAGTTCAGGCCCAGCGCCTAGGCGCTCTGGACTCACGGTCCTACAGAGCATCTCTTACCACTTGCGGGAGTAAATCTCTGTCCCGCCCAAGGCAAGTTTTGATGCACTGTGCAAAGAGATAACAGGCACAGCCATCATCTCGCTGCCTAGAGATGAAGAAATGGTGATGGGGACCAGATCCAGGTGACCTGGGCCCTCGCTGCGTTCTTCCACCATGCCCTACTGCCTTCTACTGACCACGTGAAAACTTCGGCCTGAAAACCCGTGAACGTGACTGAAAGAATGGCCCTATTATTAATTCCAAAGGAGTCAGAGAAGATGGTGGCATTTATCCAGGCATGAAAATATATTCTTGGAAGAAAAAAATGTATATATGGGAGAAGATTTATCAAGATTTAGCAATCACTGTGTTGGTATTCACTGAGCCAAAAAAAGAAAAACAAGGAAGCCAACAGTAAGAAAGGAAAAGATGCTATTATTGAACTGGTTCTTCCCCGGCGTTTGTTAATTCCAGTTTATTAAGCCACCTTAGCACTAGCTTCCTGAAAGTCCCAACGAAGTGACATTCAGAAGTCATGCTTCATTGGATTATCAAAGAAGGCTATGCCATAACTTACAGTCTGGCACTCTGGCACTTGGAAATGTCAACGTTTATTAGCAGTTAACATCTGCTACTCCCTAACAGAGTAAGCAGTTGTCCCCTGAACTCAGAAATGTCATGCCAGTTTGATTTTAAAGCATCCAAAGCCCTGAGCACCATAGCTGCTAATTGTGTAAAATCAAAAACTTGCCGCAAATAGCACCATTAACTTAGGATCTAATTATACCCTGGGCATGTTGTTTGCATTGTCTCTAATCCTCATAGAAACCCCTCAAATAGGTGGTTTTAGTCCCATTTAACAGATGACATTAGTGAAGGCCAGCAGTTAAAGGGTGCATTAAGGTTGTACTGCAGTAAGTGGTAAAAGTGCTAGCATTCCAGTCCAGGTTCATCTGCCTCTTCTTGCACTCTGCCTCTGAGTCTGTCACCTGCCTTATTCCATGAGACCACACAGTTCTTAACTTGGGGAATAATGATTTCAACAGCTAAAGACACCTCTGTCTTCAACTAGGGTGGTTTAGAGTTGGAATTTATTGCATTCTCTGAAAACAACACATCATTTAGAGAAATTTATTAGTTTAGGAAACACCTGCACAAATCATCCTAAAGGGTGGATATCATTGTCACCATTTAACAGACTTACACAACAGGACGTAAATTGGATTTCCTGTGTTCATATAACTGGGAAGCACAGAGTCTGGATTTACTTCCGAGATGTTCTATTCAAACCTATAGGCTCTCCTTTGAACTGTGCTGCCTCCTTATAGCTACACCTAGTCTCAGCTCTCCCCCATTATTTTTCCCTTCACCAGGTCCCTCTGAACCACATCAGAACAACCCACCAGGGAAGTTTCTTTTCACTCTCCCTAGTTGGTCCTTTATAGCTTACCTGGGTTCTCCCGACTCCAAGAATTTAGGAAAACAGAAGAGAAGGAAGACCACCACAGTTCTAAAACTCTGCTGTTTTTGTGCTTTGTGCCTAATAAAGATCTCTTATACTCACCTCGGTGCCAGGGAAAGAGACTTCTGAATGGACATGTAAGGAGAAATGGATAAACCCACAAGTACAGTTGGAAACATAATACTTTTCTCTCAATAAATAATTAAACACAGAGATAAAAAAATAAGTATATGGAATACCCGAACAACATTACCAATTTGACTTCACTGGCATTTGTTTTATGAGTGAGATGGACAGGTATTTTTAAGAGTCTCCCTACATTGTGATCCTTTCTGCTCCAGCCCTCCAGTCAGCCAGGACCATAAATGTGTGCCACTGCACCTGGGGTATTTAAGTCAAGCTGGGCCTCCTATACAGCTTCCGCCATCCCACACTGGCACCTTCACACTTGCACCACAATGGTGGTGCCAAAGAAGCATGTTTCGGGGGTCAGCAGGTGGCGTGGTGGTTAAGGGTGCTGAACGCCTATGTGGCCAATGCAGTTCAAATTCTGGACCTGGCAGTTTGTTTTCTCACCTTCTTTCTTTCTCTGTCCTTCTCTGGGCAAATAAAAATAAATAAATAAAGTTAAATAAAATAATTATTTAAAAAAAGAGGCATGTTTAAAGAACTAAAATGTGACAATCATGTCTCATGTAATAGAGACTATCAATAAAGAAATATAAATTATGTTTTTAAAGGAACAAATATGAATTCTAGAGTTGAAAAGGAAAATAGGGACCGGCAGATGGTGTAATGCTATGTCACTGGTCTCTCATGTAGTGGATCATAGTTCCTGTCTTAGACCTGGCTTAAAACTCACACCAGGTGAGTGTGCGTGCATTCCCAAAATCCTGATGGGAGATTGGTAGAGAAGAGATTGCAGTGTGGCCATGCCACCTGGGGGGAGTGATTTCTCAATTGCTGTCTCTCTGTCTCTCTCTGTCTCTCTAGAAAGCAAACGTGCCATAGAGCAAAAATCTCTTCAAAAGGGACCAGCAGTTAGCATAATGGCTATGTTGCTGAACTCCCATGTAGCCGACCACGGTTCGAGTCCCAGACCTGGTGGCTTAAACACGCCGGGCATGTGTGCGTACGTGCTCAACCTCCTGAGAGGAGAATGGAGGAGAAGGGATTGTGGCGTGGTCATCCCGCCTGGGGGGTGATTTCTCGCTTTCTATCTCTCTGTCTCTCTCTGTCTTTCTGGACAGCGCTCGCGACCTATAGCAAAAACCTCTTTCAAAAAAAAAAAATCTCTTCAAAATAGAAAAGGAAAATAAATTAAAATTTGCTAAATAGGTACAACAACAGATTAGCACTGGCAAAAGAAAGAATCAGCATACTTGAAGATAAGTCAATTAAGATATTCAATTCTGAGGACCAGCAGTCGGCGAAATGCCTATGTCACTGGACTCCCATGTAGTCAACCGTAGTTCAAGTCCCGGACCTGGTGGCTTAAACTCACACCAGGTGCATGTGCATGCATGCCCAAGATCCCAAGAGGAGAATGGAGGAGAAGGTATTGCAGTGTGGTCATCCCCCACAGGAGGTGATTTCTCACTTTCTGTCTCTGTCTCTCTCTGTCCTTCTGGCAAGCACACGTGCCCTATAGCAAAAACCTCTCCAAAAAAAAAAAAAGAAGAAGAAGAAGAAGAAAAGAAAAAAAAAGGGCTTAATGGACCAAAATTCTGACATTCCTCATGACCTCTGAACTCTCTCTGCTTCTATCCAGCTTGTGATGGGCAGTGGGGCTCTATTTCAGGAAAAAGAAAGAGAAAAGAGAAAAACCCAGAAATTATGCCCTCTGGTTATGCTTTAAATAACTGCAGTATTTCAAACAGGCTAGAAAATGGTTTCCAAGAACTGCTTTAGGACTAACAGTCAAGAACACAGACTTGAATGACTGAGTTAAACCAAGGACATTTTTACACTACTGTCATCATCTTTATCATCAAAACAGATATGATCTGTTGCCCAGTGTAATTTAGAGACCTTGAAGAGTTTCTGATCTAATGTGCTTAACAGGAAAGATGCATAAAGAAATAATATGTAGGAAAAAACAAAGCAGAGAGAAAAAGAACCAATGTGCAAAGCTTTCTGGAGCTCAGCGGCCATGGAAGGCTTCAGGAGGGAGTTAGGGCTTCAGCTAAATAATGGACTTGCCAAGAAGGAAGAGAACAGCCAGGCATGGAGGATGGCAGAGGGGACGATATAGAAGCAGGAATGCACACGGTATGTCAAGACCTGTGTGACAGGTCGGGAGAAATAGCTTAGGTATAGCGCCTTAGCTATAAGTAGACTATCCTGTGGGCAGTGGGGAGCTATGTACTGAAAACTTGAGTGTAGAGGGGGCTTGGGATTGAGAGAGGTGAGGGCAAAGAGACCAATGAGAAGAGGATGGCCGTGGAAGGAAATGATGATTGGGAGTGAAACTAGAATGCAGCAAAGGCAAAGAAGCAACAGAGGCAGATTTATGAAGGATAAATAGATAGGACTTGATGATGATGAGATATGAGAAAGGGTAGGAATAGAGGAAGAGAAAGGGAGAGAAAAAGGAAGAGTCAAGTGTCCAGGATGCCTCGTTGGTTTATGGCTTGAGTTTTAGAGAGAAATGATCACATTCCCAGCAGAATTTTTCTTCTTCTTTCTCAGAGTCCTTTTGTTCCTTTGTTTCTGGTTATCTCAGGTCTAAGCAGAGTGACCTCGGAATAGCTGTCTCCCTACCTCATCCCAGATGGTAACAGCAGTAACAGGATTCTGATTCCTTTTTTGCATAAAGAGCACTGGAGGATACGTGATGTGTGCAAGATTGTACAACGTAGTGGGTGTAGAATGAGGCTAGGACCTGAGTGATCTGATGATTCGTAACAGAATTCTAGTCAGTAGAGCCCAAGAGAACCATCACAAGTATTTCATGGGTCCACTTCCCTAAAAACGGAGGCCTCTGAATGAAGTGTGACTTCCTCAGTCACACAGCCAGAGAGTAGCAAACTGAGACTAGACTGTGGCTTAGTGAGTCTTAGCCCATTACCCCTCGCATTGCCATTCGTTTTTCATATCTGTGTGCATGTGTGTGCAAGCACATACATATGCTTGCTTGAGAAACTGGACTTTGTATTCAAATGTTATCTTCTCTGTGGATCTACCACAAAGCATATACTTCATCAGACTTCCCACAGAATAACAGATAACTCAAAAAACTTTTTGCTCAAAAATCTGTGTATATTTATGACTTATATTCATAGTTGGGTTGTCACCCCTTCCCTACCCCGATCATCTCAGGATTTATTTTGGGTCAGATTGTCTTGACTAAGCCCTGTGATCTGTCATCTTTCCCAGCCTTATCCCCATAGTACCCTGCCAAAGCTGGGAACAGATCTGACACCTTTTTCGTTTGAAGCAAACTCATCAAAATTCATAATTTATAAGCTAATTGGGAAGAGAGAAAAATTTGAAGGCAGAAAAAAATAGAAAGCACATAATACTAGGTGCTCCATGAATATTTATGCACCCAGAGAGGGAAAGAGGAAGAAAGGAAAGACAGAACACTAATGGGAAATGGGAGAATGGCCTTGACAAAAAAAAAAAAAAAAGAGGGGGGGGATTTTTCCATTAGTAAAGAGCAGAGAGGGACTGTATTCCAGCTGCCCACCAGCATAGTTCCTGGGAATTCCCTCTAACTACCCCACAGGCTAGTTCCTGGGAAGGCCCTGAACAGGACCTAGCCCCTCAGCCCCAACACACATACCTAATTAGAAAACTCACTGACTCTAGGATTGTCACCCAGCACCTTTATGTCATGCCAACCTCAGAAGCCAAACAGCAGGTCAATCCTTCCACTAAAAGAAATACTTAGAGAAAATGCCAAGCCTCTTTCTGTTGAGGGAAACACACAAACTATTAGAGTTCAGAGTAAGACTCAGGAGGTACCCTCTCAAGAGAAAAAGGAAAGTTTATTGAGAGAAAGAGCACCCGGGGGTCTGAAGCCGGAGGTGCTTCAGTCCACCCTACCAAGGAGAGATGTTACTTATATGGAAGGGGTGCAGGAGTAGGGTCACAAGATTGGTGTGTACTTTGAGTAGCTTGCCACTGTGACCTGATTGGCCCAACTCTGACAGTAAGGGAGGATTCTGGCCAAAGGTTGTTGCAACCATCTCCTTATTTTTTGATGGGAAATTAAAGGCCACTGAGGTGCTGATCTAACATTTCTGGCCTTTATCTTTTATTTAAAAAAGTAAAAAAGTAAAAAAGGAAAGAGGAAAGGAAAGGAGAGGAGAGAGGAGAGGAGAGGAGAGGAGAGGAGAGGAAAGGAAAGGAAAAGGAAAGAAAAAAAGAAAAGAACAAAAAGACGGGGCCAAGGGTGGGATATGGGATTATGGGCGATGGTCCATCTTCTGGAGCTGCATTAAGCTGAGATGTGTTGTCCTTAGAGTGATGGGGAGGGGTGTGGGTCCTCTGGAGGCAGGGGTGAATATTGTACCCTCTGGAACAGCAAGATGTTTTTCAGGCCAACTGTTGGATGGTGTCTCAGATGAAGCAGTTTAGCCTTTTTAGGTGTGGAGGTCCTGCAGAGACTCAGAGAAGAGTTACAGAGGGGGCAACCAGGGTGTGAGGAACACACTCACCCGCCAATGTCAAAGAATGGACCAGAGACACTGAGTACGGGAAATGAGACTCTAATGGTGGTCTTAAAAGATCAAGTGTCTGATGGGCAGGCACACCCAAATTGGTTACAACAAGCAGTTTATTACCTAGTGCGCAAGTCCCTCCCTGAGTTCCTCATTGGCTGAGTGCTATGGGGTGTACAATCTTCAAAGACATCGCCTAGGTTTCATTGTTCCCTTATTAGGAACTAAGGAACAGGCTCAGGACTAACGTGCAAAAAAGGCCTGCCAAATGTCCTGAGGAAGGAGGAGAACCGGGAAGTAAAAAGGAGCAAGAGATCTGGTGACCAGCCACCATCCAGAGAAGTCATTTCTCAAGGGCAATTTATTTTGGGGTTGTTTATTCAGGAAATTTTCAACAACGTGTACTTTGTGGGTTTGTCACATCTACAATCTGGTTAAGCAATTTTGTTAAGCTATCCATGAAAATGAATCTCTTAAGGCTATTTTTTCTACACAGGGAAAGGATAAAAGTAGCATTTTTTTTCCCAGAAAGAGGCAGCGATCCCTTTTTCCTACTGTAAAAAGGTTTAAGCCTCTTTGATTTTGGAGAGTTACTGTGGCCATGGAATTACTTGGTCTTGAATCTGTAAGAGACTGGGAGAATTTATTTAGGCTTTGTCGAAGGTCAGAGGAGAGAGTTTTGAAGTAGGGGAGAGATGTAGACCAAGGTACATATCCCAGCCCAGGTAGTAGGTACACAGAGGTAAGGAGAGCTGCCAGAATAAAAGAACAGGCCAGGATTTTAAAAGGCCTGTTGAACTCGAACTCCTAGGGTGTTTGTCAAAGTAGCCCCAGTGAGAGACCGAACAAGTGGTGGGTTTTGTAAGCAGCACTTCCTCCTAACATAACTGTGGTACCAATTCTCATTTCAGTTTAATAGAAAACAAAGACAATTTTGCATGATGAGGAAACTAAGAGAGGCAAAGCAAGGGTTCTGTGAAGTGGCAGCTGGGGAAATCCCCTGGTGGCTCTCATCACTAGGAAGTAGTGGCAGTCTGAAGGAGGTCATCCAAAGTCACTCTTGAGTCCTGCATGAATTTCTGGAGCTTTCTTTGAATATTGAGAAGTGATTAGGAGAAGAACTTGTCTTTTAACGTATTAAACACTGTCTTTTCTTTCTTTCTTTTTTTGACAGGTCTTTGCTATAGGGCACGTGCACTCACCAGAAAGACAGAGACAGAAACAGAAAGTGAGAAATCACCCCCCAGGGGGGATGGCCACGCTGCAGTCCCTTCTCCTCCATTCTCCTCTTGGGATCCTGGGCACGCACACACATGCATCCAGCGTGAGTTTAAGCGCCAGGTCCAGGACTTGAACTGCGATCGACTACATGGGAGTCCAGCAATGTAGCCATTACGCCAACTGCTGGTCCCGTAAAACACTTTACATTGTAATCAACTTGCCAAAGTTAATTAAATTACCTGGTCATTCTTTTTTTCTCTTTCCTGATTACTATTATTTTTCCTTATTCTGTTCTTCTTATAAGTTTACTTTTGGAAAAGATCTTAACCTCTGTTTAGACAAAAATCAGTATTTCAAAGAACATCTTTTTAGTTGTCACTCTAAGAGTTACCTGACACATGTTCAGTGAGATTTCCAAATGTCCAAGGAGAACCACTGGGGTCGTGGACCCACTAATTTTTTTTTTTTTTTTTGAGAGGTTTTTGCTATAGGGTGCGTGCACTCGCCAGACAGACAGAGAGAGACAGAGAGACAGAAAGCAGGAAATCAACCCCTGGGAGGATGGCCACGCTGCAATCCCTTCTCCTCCATTCTCCTCTCAGGATCTTGGGCACGCACGCACATGCGCCCGGCGTGAGTTTAAGCCACCGGGTCCGGGACTCAAACCGCAGTTCACTACGTGGGAGTCCAGCGACATAGCCATTACGCTAACTGCTGGTCCCTTGGGCCCAATAATTTTTAATTTTAGTGGCCAGCATTGACTCAGAAGCCCCAGTTTCCCTTTGGAGCACAGAGCATTTCTGTCTCTAGTGACCAACTCCACACTGGGAACGAGGCCCCAGTGGGGACAGGAAGATGCCAGTTGTGGGCATTATCCAGGGCCTAGGCCTCCCACATTGGAAACAGAGGCTCTGATCTTTTCCAGATCCTGACCCTGGGTGGAACTTAACGTTTTAGCCTTTAGGATTACTGTGAGTGACTCAGGTGGCTATGGACACAGACAATTAGGCCTTCTTTGTTTGTCTTTTTAAGTTAAATTAAAGGTTAAGGTAAGTTGCCAAATTAACCTTCAATGCTTTTCTGAGTTATCTGAGAATTTCCCTAGATCTGCTCCGATCTGTGAGAGAGGCTGCACTGAGGAGAACCTAAACTCCATTATCTCCTGTAAGGAGCAGCTGAGTACAGCCAGGAGGGCTGAGCCCAGCTTGTAGGTTTTCCAAAGCATCTGCTTTATTGACTAGACAAAAGCTCTAGGTGCAGAATGAATGCAGTTATAGTTTAAGCTTTTTACCCTTTGTTAAATTTTCTGGTCATCTAACTTACATTGGGACCAGTGGTAAGGTTTGGATGTAAACCTGACTCAGCTCCTGAGAGTGGCAGCCAAGTGGAGAGTCTTTAGGGGAGATAATTGCCTATCTAGAAGAGAAAATGGGCCATGCTGGAAGGTAGGGAGAAGACAGCCAGGAGCTCTGGTCTTAACCTGTCTCACTCTTACCTTACCAGGTCCCTGGACAAGGAGTTTTCTTAGTCTGTTTCCCATACCAAGGTCCACCCAAAGCCAGTTCTGGGATCCCCTCATTAGAAGATCATTTGGATGTTTGTCTCAAGTAAAGGTGACCAGCCAGTCTACATTGATCTTTTGCTCTTTGGTAAGCAGGTGAGCCAAGAGGAAACTGGAGCACTTTAGCCTGGAGAGTAGGTAGGTTGTATGAAGATTCTTTTAAAAAGAAAATTTCCGGGGAACCAGCAGTTAGTGTAATGGCTATGTCGCTGGACTCCCACGTAGTCGACCGCGGTTTGCGTCCCGGACCAGGTGGCTTAAAACTCACGCCGGGCATGTGTGCATGCGTGCCCAAGATCCTGAGAGGAGAATGGAGGAGAAGGGATTGCGGCGTGACCATCCCCCCTGGGGGGTGATTTCTCGCTTTCTGTCTCTATGTCTCTCTCTGTCTGGCGAGCACATGCGCCCTATAGTGAAAATCTCTCAAAAAAAAAAGAAAATTTCCAATGGCGTGTCATTAAGAGGCTTAACTAATGCCCATGCTAATCTCTTCTTTCTCCCACCCTGGGGAATTATATACCTCCCCAGGAGCCATTAAGCTTGTAATTATATAATCAATATTGACCAGAATTTTTAACTTTTAGCAATTTTAAGTTTTAGCATGTATCAATAGCTTATGAATACACAGCTTAGAACTTGGATTTATATCTTTTTAAATTCCAATTTTACATAACAGAACAATTTTATTGATGCACTTACTCTGTAAAATTTAAAAAGCAAAACAGATTAATCCAAATGTTGTTGATTAGAGTATGTTACTCGTTGAAAGATGGCTTAGATATTTTATAAATATCACCTCAATTACACTTAACTTTAAGATCTTAAGGTATCTGAACTATCACATTTACTATCACTTAATCATTTCCTTTTTTTTTTTAAGAGAGAGATTTTTGCTGTAGGGTGTGTGCACTGACTGGAGAGACAGAGACAGAAAGTGAGATGTCACCCCCTAAGGGGGATGGCCACACCGCGGTGTGAGTTTGAAGCCGTGGGGTCGGGGACTCGAACCGTGGTTGACTGTGTGGGTATCCATCAATGTAACCATTATGCCATCTGCTGGTCCCCACTTAGTATTTTCTTCAGCCATTATGCCTTGACTAGTGGTGAAAACAAAGATACTAGAAAAAGTCATTCATCTATCTCCCTGTAGGTTATTTTTATGGCATGTTAGATATTTACCATATCATATATAACATATTACATATAAATGATTTGTCTTAATAGTGTTGGTTTAATAAAACAGTTTTTATTTAATGCCTCAGATCAAGATCATCTCTGTATTCTCTTGCTTTAGACCAAATGCAACCTCAATCTAGTGAGGTTGTAAAGAAAATGATGCAAATGCCTTGCCCGGATAGATCATGAGACAGAGCGAGGTATTTACATTTATTCATAAATTTAGTTGTGTCAAAAGGGAACACTGCCGAGTTTAGCTTTAGTTTGGGAGCCAGATCAGACACTGATAAAGGACATGGAGTCAGATAATACCTTCAGCTCCTGCATCTTTATGGAGTAGTAAGAGAGACACAGGGTGGTAGGAAATTGGTAGGAGGGGGAATAGGTTAGACTTGAAATCTTTTGGGTGAGAAAGGAAGGGGAGAAATGCTGGCTGGGGGTTTTCGGCTTTGGAAGATGGTGAAGAGGCATCAGAGGAGGAAGACGTAGGCAGAGGGGACTTAGGGAAGGGATGCATGGCCAGAAAGATCAAGGTGAAAAGAAAAATCCCCAGTGGGGACAGAAGGGGGATTGCAAAGAAGGATTTGAAAAGTGGTGCAGGATTGGCAGAGAGAGGAGCAGGCACAGAGAAAGAAAAAGGGCTGAAGAAAGGGAACCTTGGACCCTTGCCGTTACACTGGACCAAACTGTCAAGATCGCAAAGAATTTAGAAACCAGAAGTGCCATTGTTTGACTAGTGACTGAGTTACAGAAAAAGACGGAGACAGGACAAAGGGGTTCCCGTAACCTTTGGAATTTGTGATTGGCTGTCCATGTGGAAGAAGTGAGAGGACAAGAGATCCGGGGGAATTTAGAGACAGAGCATCCCCTAGTCTAAAAATGTTCCCTGAAAGCAGTGGACCACCCTTGAAGACGGACATCGCCCAGTTCAAGAGGGTCAGGAAGATACCTGGTCCCAACCAGCAGAGGAGAGTGTCGACCTAGTGCTAGGATTTTTCCTCGTGAGGGGACCTGGGTCCCTAGATGGCATCTCTGAGTCGTGAGGTCTAAAGTCACCCAAATGGGAGATCCGGTGTGGCATGCAGCAGAGAGTTTTGGCAAAGTTATGAGTCCTGCCTGAGATGGAGTGAGTCTCCCAGGTTTCTGCACTGAATGTTACAGTTCGGAGTAAGACTTAGGAAACGCCATCTCAAGAGAAAAAAGGAAGTTTATTGAGGGAAAGAGTGCTCTGGAGTCCGAAGCAGAGGTGCTTCAGCCCACCCTACAGAGGAGAGGAGATGTATTTATATTCCTGTCTTCTAGTCTCCATTTCTCAGGTCAATTTGCCATTTGCTAATGGAGACACATCTACTTGTGCTAAACATATTTGGCTAGACTTAGATAAACCCACTAAAACACAATATCATTTGGGACCAGCACATGGTATAATGGTTATGTCGTTGGACTCCCACATGGCCAACTGCAGTTTGAGTCCTGGACCCAGAGGCTTGAAATTCATGCCAGGCATGTGTGCGTGTGTGCCCTAGAGCCCAGGAGGAGAATGGAGGAGAAGGGATTGCGGTGTGGCTATGCCCCCAGGGGGTGATTTCTCACTTTCTCTCTCTCTGTCTGTCTCTGTCGAGTACAGAGACAGAGGGGTAGGGTCACAAGAATAGTGGGTACCTTGATTTGTTGACTTGCCACTGTGACTTTGTCAGCCCAGCTATGGGTGTCCACTGCCCGTAAGGAAGGGCTCTGGCTGGAGGATTCTCGCCAAAGGTCGCTGCAACCATGTCCTGACTTCCTGACGGGAGAAAGGCCACTCGGGTGCTCATGTAATCTAAATCATTCCAGATATTTCATTTTCTCATCCACAAATCCCTCCTCACTCTGAAGAGGGCTGCCTGGTAATGTCCCTGTTCTTCCCAAGGGCCTGTGCTGCCTAGGAACATTACTCAGAGATTTGTCATCTGCACAACCCATCAATTGCCAGAGATGGCTTCACAGAGCACCCAGTTCCTCCCTTCTCTGAGTAGAACAAGAGAATGCAGTCCCAAAGCAGGTAAGCATTGGCATATAGAGCCGTCCATGGGACAAAAAGTCCATTATTTCAGGTATTCTAAGAAACCAACAAGAGGAAATGTGCTTTAGCCAGAAAAGAAAAAAAGAACTTGCACAGTTCTGAATGGCAGCCACGCCAGTGAGAAAACAGCTAAGACAGTGAAGAAAGGAACTGGCAAGGTTGGCACCAGGCTGGCATCCGACATCGTGGGGATGGCTGAGGGGCTATGACCAAATGTGAGAGCCACAACCACGTCTTAGGAATGGTCACTTTGTCACTGACCGTGAGTGTCCCTTTGACCAGCAAAAGGTCATGGGTGCAGCATGCAGCATTCTGATTCTGGAAAGCAGCAGAGTTGAGCCGGCCATGTCTGAGGTCAGCCTCAGTGTAAACTGTGTGTTCCTGGGATGTGTGTGTGTCTGTGTGTACGTGCGCGTGTGCGTGCATGTGCCAGTGATGATCCTTACTCTCACTGGGTACTTCCTGCTGCTGCTTCTGCCGTTGCTACTGCTAAAATATCTTTGAATCTGTGCTAACATGAGAAACCTTGACGGCTTCTCCTGAACTTCCTGTCTTCTAGTCTCCATTTCTCAGGTCAATTTGCCATTCGTTTATGGAGAGACATCTACTTGTGCTAAACGTATTTGACTAGACTTAGATAAACCCACTAAAACACATTATCACTTGGGACCAGCACATGGTGTAATGGTTATGTCGCTAGACTCCCACATGGCCAACCGCAGTTTGAGTCCTGGACCCAGAGGCTTGAAATTCATGCCAGGCATGTGTGCATGTGTGCCCAAGAGCCCAGGAAGAGAGTGGAGAAGGGATTGTGGTGTGGCTATGCCCCCAGGGGGTGATTTCTCACTTTCTCTCTCTCTGTCTGTCTCTGTTGAGTACATGTGCCCCGTACCAAAAATCTTTCCCCCACCAAACAAAAAGCATATCTGAAAATATAAATTAGCTATAGGATAATAGGCACGTCCCCATGACTGCCTTCAGCTGTGCTTCATGACAAGAAGACCATAGTGGGCTGGAGCTGACACTGCCCCATTCCTGTCCACTGCAGAAAGGTCAAACTTAGGACATATCATATCATGTCATAACATGATAAAGACCCAGAGATGATCAGAACCTCATTTTGCTGTTACCCTGACTCCATTCTCACTGTGCATTGCATGCAGGAAGCACATAAGAGGCAATTCTATCCTGCAGGACCTTCTAGAAGGAAGTTCCATCTTGAAATCATTCACACCAACCAGGTCAAGATCCATCTAAGACACAGCTCCTCGAACCCGTAAAGCATGAAACTTGGAGTCCAGAAACTTGAGAAGCATGTTCTGAAGTTCAGGAAATGGTCACAGAAAAACAACACTTGGCTAAGGAGCTAAAATCTGTCTCAAAGAAAACCAGAAGAACCTGAAGTCTCGCTCATCTTTCTTGGAGCTCATTTGCCTGGATTTATCAGAAGAGGGACTGTGTTCAGATACAGTCCATCGGCTGGAGAAAGGAGGTAACACTACTTTGAAGGTAAACCAAGGGATCTGGGTTTTGGTTGATGTATTTCTGACAGTCCTCCCAGAGTATTTCCAACTTAAAGTATAATTTCATAAAGAGGCTTATGTTTTAAATGATCTATCTGTAAAATACATTTCTATGAGATTTAGTTTTTTCTGAATCTTCCCATTTTTTTTTCATATGGATCTGATTAAGCTGAATTTTCAGTCATTAAGATAGGAATGGTATATAACAATATTTAGGCTTTAGAACAACAAATTCCAAGGTACTGATGTTTTCAAATGGGCACCCTATAGAAGACATGAAGTCATAGAATCATAATAATCATCTAAACCAGAAATTGACTTTACTACTAAAGAAAAATTCAGGCACCAGAAGGTGAAGTGACTGACTTAGAGACATACAGAGACAGAGGTAGGGACTGCCCCCTACCAACCTGACAACAGGTCCAAGGTTCTTCTTACCTCTCTGGTGGCCAAAAAAAAAAAGAAGAAAGTATTTTTAATTTGACCCCCAAAAGTGTTAATGTTTTTAATCATTTAAGATGCAAAAGATGAATCCATTGAATTGCATAATGAAGTAAGTAAAAGTTAAGAGTGGATCAGTGAGTAGAAGAGTAGAGAAGAGGACTGTTTATATCGTTTCTCATTTTAAAAGCTGTTCAGATCCTTTTGGGGCTTAAAAGGACACGCATGCTTAGGACTTGGAGTTTTGCTTTCCACAGTTATAGACTAGGACTACACATTTAAACTGGAAAATAGGAAGGAGAGTTGCTTTACTTAGAGTGAGTGACATCATGTCAACCAATCCTCTTCGTGCACTTTCGCGTGCATCTGCCTGGAGTCACAGGGTGTTTCCTGCTGAGCCTGAGCATCTCCACACCACATCAGCCCCTCACAATCTTTCCTTTTGGGCTTTTCTCAGAAATAAATTATTGCTGGAAGATATAAAAGACCAGCTCTTCCAAACAACTCCCCTGGCTGTCACGAGAGGTCAAGACCCTTGGCAGGTAAGACTTGTTAATGTACATCTTTCCTGGTTTCTGCAACATTTATGATGAAATGTACTAAAGCCTTCTCAGAAAGCTTAGTACTTGGTTTGAATTTGTCTTCATTGAGTATTTTCTGGTGCCATCTTTGGCCACCACCATGGCAGGCCATCCCTGTTTGGTGTTAAGAGAGAAAGTGATTAAATCCATTTTGGGGACAGAAAGACTTTTCTGCACCAAAACAAACTAAGTCACAGAATCATAGACTCAGAGCTGGAAGGTATCTCTCTCCTCCATCCTGTTGAGAAACTGCATGCTAGGGAATACCCCATGTCCCAAGTCATACAGAAAGTTAAAAGAGCACAGTAACAGAATAGTGTCTATGTGCTGTTCTTGAGGGTGGTGTGATATAATATGACCTTTCTATAATAGAGCTTTTGTGATGTTTTACGGGGTTCCCTGAGCCAGGGCTCTCGGACCTTCATCTTGTTTCCAGCATCTGAGTCTCTTATATGCAACAGATCTGAAATCTGGCTAGCTTTGACCATCAAGTCCCAGGTGTCTTAAATACCCTGTGTACACCTGGCTCTGCATCAGATGTGCGAACATCCACAGTACTAGGTGAGCTTCATTTGGGGAAAAGGGAGTGGTGGAATATTTGTTTTATATGTGACTGGGTTCCCAAACCGTTTGGCTGAGATGGGAGATTGTTCTGCTACAGAGAGTAGGATAAGATTAAGATCTATCTCCTCTATTCTCCTCTTGATACTGGAGCGGTTTAGTTTTCTCTCAGGTGACAGGAGGTTTATTGGCTTCCTTATTACCTCATCCTATCACCCTCAACAGAGCTATCGCCATTCATGGAAAAGATCCCTACTGACTTCTTCCCTTTTCAGACCTTCCGCCAATCTCTTGGTGACTGCTCAGCAAACCTGAGAGCCAAACTCAGGGAGGCCTTGGTATTCAGAGGTCTGTAGAACAACACATGGACATCAGTTCACCTGGAGCTTATTGGAGTACAAACTCTGGGGCCCCTTCCAGGACCCACTGAGTCACAATATGCATTTATCAAAATCCCTAGGTGGTTAGTAGGCACAATTCAAGTGTGAAACGTCTGCTAAGGGACATCACCACCCTCTCCCTCTTCAACCCTGGCATTTGGCCTGGGTTTTAAAGAATGAATAGAGTTTATCAGGCAGAGAGGGCACTTCCTGGGGAAGAGGATGAAGAGAGGCATGGGATTGTAGACCAGCCTGGCATTTGACGGGCAGAGGCTATGGTCCTGTTATGATAGTGCCCCGTGTCTCTTTGCAGCTTTACTGCAAACCAAAGGGCTGGGGAAGTGGTTTCTGCATGGACCATGATGACAAAAATGTGTGAAAATACCCAAACATGCCAGAAGTCTCACGGTAGCCTCTTACACTCTGAAGCCCCATGCCCTCTGCCCATTGCCCTGCTTGATTCTGGCTGCAGACAGTGTTCCTCCAGGGTCATTTTGCACACACGTACCCCCTGTCGGTGACACAATCCTGTATTTGCCTGGCTCTGCTTTCTGTCCCATATCTTTCCTTCACACCAGCCAGAAACATTGGCTGAAACATGGAAAACAACTTGACTTTGACCTTCAGTCCTCCCTCCCTTGCTTCCCAAAGAAGAGGAGAGAGTTTTGTTTCTCAGCTTTATGTCTTGGGCTATCACATTTTCTTTCTCAGTCTATCTCAGATGATGTCTTTTAATTTTTAAATTTTTGGGTTTTGCCATAGGGTGCATGCACTCACTGGAGACAAAGAAAGACAGAAAGAGGAAAAGTGAGAAATCCTTCCCTAGATGTTATAGTCTACTCAGCAAGAAATAAGAGGACATCCATACATAGCCAAATTTATTGGATTTTATTGACTAAGCCAGTGGCATACAGGGGCAACTCATGTCTCCCGAAACCCCATAGCCCCGAGTGAAAGGAGAAAGGAGCTTATATAGGCCAAAAATGCATAGTCATGTCCAGGATGATGTGAGGACTCACAGGGACAAAGACCAGTGGGCTTAAAAGAGTGAGGGTAGGGTTTTGCGATGCAAAAGCAAGCAAAGGTGCATCACAGAGGCAGAACAAGCAGGTAAGCAGGTTAATCATCTCTAAGGGTAAGTTCCATCTTTACCCCAACACAATGGAATCTCAATAGTCTTTATGGCTCCAGGCAAGGTCCAGTGACTGGACCTTATCTTAAGGCAACTGGGAAAAGTGGAGTTTTAAGGACAATAGAAATGTTAATCACTTTATTTACTATTAGACAAAAGAGGAGAGGGCAGGTTTCCAGTCATAGGAATTTAACAGTTCATAATGGAGATGCTCCTCCAAGATGGAGTCACTCCTGCTTCATTCCCCACTTCTCTTGGAGGCGCTCCTCCAAGATGGAGTCATGCCTGCTTCATTCCCCACTTCTCTTTCATGGGGATCAAATAACTGATTCTTCAGCATCAGCCAGAGAGCAGGGTGATAGTCTTTATAGCAGGTGAAAGTTTAACTGAATTTAAAGTCCATTTTGAACTAACTTGGGCTGATTCCATGGTCTCCAGTTGTTGGGCACAGTTGCTCACGCGCAGGAGTGTCTGGTCAGACTGGCTTGGGCCGATGTTCATGGTATGCGGCCACTAGGTTCAGTCACTTACAGGGAGATCATGATATAGCGCCTTCCAAGACAATGCAAGCATTTTACTGAAGCAGGACAGCATTTGGTTAGGTACTTATGGAAATAACCAAATTTATCACAAAACAGAAACCATACCATTTTTCCTTTTGAGTCTTCTCAAATATCTGTTAAGGAGATTCACCCTGGCAGTGCAATGCCTGGTATATTTGGGGTCTAGAGGTAATTAGTCTCTAATAGTTAAAGGCTTTTATCCTGTGGGAAACAAATCGGGTAAGAAAACTGAGTAAACTAGAGCCAAAAGTTAAAATTAGCAGCACAGTTAATAGAGGACTTAACAGGGGCAAGGGTAAGGAGCCTACTCCCAGAGGCCACTCTAACTGTCCCATGAGTCAGCAGCATCCTATCCTTTCTCTGACCACCTGGCCGTAGATCTGCTGAGCCATACTCCTGACAATTCCTGACTATGCCTGACATAGAGTAGTCAGCCTCTGGAACGAATAGAGCAGGGCTGTTGCTCTCTGGTCCCCGAAGCCCCTTCAAAAGGACCTTCCTGGCCTATCCTAGACCAAGGCCCTGGTAAGTCCCTGGAAGCTGTCTTCTTGGCTTTGGTGTGACAGACCCACAGGCTAACTGTACAACTATGTGAGGCCCCATCTAGACTAGTTGTTTAACTGTATATAACACTTAAAGATAGTACAATTAGCTTTAGAACATTAGCTTGATTAATTTTTTGCAACTCTCTCTTAGGCTTTTGTAACATAACTCAAACCTTCAACAACATGTTTTACACCTTTTCGTTTTTGTCCCTCTTTCCTCCTGTTCTGAGATAGCCATTCTACTTTCAAAAACCTACTACACAAAATTCTTTCTATATAAAAACTTTTCCTTTTAACCTTTTCCACTAGAAATACATTTTGACAGCTATAACTCTTCTTTCAGTTTTTTATCTTATTTTGTTTTTATTTTTACAAGTTCAACGTTAAATATTGCCTTAATTTAACAGACAAGTTTAATTACAAACATTTATTCCATTTACATTTATCTAATTTTTGTTTTAAGTTATTTATAGAAACAAGGCTGTTTATTTAAGGTGTTTTTTCTTTTTTTGGGGGGGAAGGTTTTTGCTATAGGGCACGTGCGCTCGCCAGACAGACAGAGACAGACAGAGACAGAAAGCAAGAAATCACCCCCCCCAGGGGGGATGGTCACGCCGCAATCCCTTCTCTTCCATTCTCCTCTTGGGATCTTAGGCACGCACGCACACACGCCCAGCGTGAGTTTTAAGCCACCGGGTCCAGGACGCGAACCACAGTCGACTACGTGGGAGTCCAGCGACACAGCCATTACGCTAACTGCTGGTCCCAAGGTGTTTTTTCTTTAAAGAAAAGTAAAACCAGGCTAGTCTTACATTAGGTAGCCTCATTTCATTCAGAGACTGAACTATTAAATACCGTAGAGTTTTTCAATGTTCCCCAAGTTTTTCCTCTGGGATTTGATTCCTATGGGAGCCTTGCCCAAGGGTTTAGGATTTACCTGTGTGTGAGCAACACATTTTGAGACACCACTGATAAGGCTATTTAGACTAGGCACAAAGTATTTTTTTTCCTAACCAGCTTAGCAAGTTGGGTTTTTTTTTAGGTGAGTAATCGGGTGTACCTGATCTATGATGACTCGCTCAAGGGCCTCGGGGACTATTGGCCTGCCATCTGGTAACAGCAATTATCTTTTGGGTCTTCCAGTAGTTTACTGCTTGTGGGCACAATTTTTTCTCCTCTTGAGTTTAGGAGAGGGTGAGAACAGAGTCCGAGGCAGCTACAAGAACTTTTAGTTGTTGATCAAGATGTCTCCCCTCCGGCTAAGTCTTATAATTCTCTTTCTTGTCACATGTTCAGCCAATCTGTTTACTACTATTTTTTTTTTATTTTTTATGAGAGTACTTTTGGAAACAACCTTAACCTCTGATTTAGACAGAAAATAATCTTAGTCACTTTAAGGGTTACCCGAGGCTTGTCCAATGAAGTTGCCAGATGTCCAAGGGGAGCTATTGGGAGTCTTGGGCCCCATTAATCCTCAATTTTAAAGGCCAGCATAGACTCCAGACGTCCAGAGCTCCCTTCAGAGCTCAGTGCATTCTGTCTGGTCTCTTAGTGGCCAACTCCACACTGGGGACAAGACCCCAGTGGGGGACATGAGGACGTCACAGGCATTGTTCAGTGCCCAGGCTGCCCGCATTGGAAACAGAGTTCCTTCTAAGGCAGAGGCTCTGATCTGGGCCGTTTCCAGATCCTGCCCCTCAGAGTAGTTCCCAGCCTTCAGGATTACCACGAGTGACTACTGGGTAGGAGTTAAATCAAAGGTTAAGGTGCCCTGCCAATTTTGTTATAACACTTCTTTGAGTTATGTGGGAGCTTTTCCAATATCTGTTTTGAATTGTTCCTACATTGAGAAGTGAACCTAAGTTTTAACAGATCCTGCAAAGAGCATCTGAGTACCGTCAGGGAGGCGAAGCCCAGTTTGCAGGTTTTTATAAGGCATCTTTCTTACCGCTTAGACAAAAGCCCTAGCTGGAAAAAGTAGTTTGAATTTAACTTCTTGTTTTTTTTAGCGAGACCTCTTGATCATTCAACTAAGGGGACAGTCCAGTGGGGGAAGAGGCCTAACTAAAAGAAAACAGGAGTACAAAAAGGCAAGGGGTTGGGGGATAAGGCAGCCTGGAAGCCCTAGCCTTAACTTGTCCCGTGCCATTCCTTGAGACCCCTACGCTATTAAGTTGTTAGTAGTTTTCTAGCTTTTGTCCTGGATATATATAGGCCCAATGTTAATAACCATTTATGTTTATCTTTTTCTCTTCTACCTTGGGAAATTTGATGTTTTAGAGGAGCTATTAAGCTTGTGAAAATAGAACTTTATACATTTATATTGAGTAAATTTTTTATTTTCGGCAACCCTAACTTTTAGTATACACCAGTAGCTTATGAACATGTACAAACAATAACAAAATTTGTTTGACAACTTTTTAATGTAAGACTGAACAATTTTAGGACCCACAGTTGGCATAATCACTATGTCACTGGACTGCCATATATTCGACCGTGGTTTGAGTCCCAGACCCGGTGACTTAAACTCATGCTGGGCACATGTGCATGCATGGCCCAAGATCCTGAGAGGAGAACGGAAGAGAAGGGATTGCGGTGTGGTCATCCCCCCCGGGGAGTGATTTCTCGCTTTCTGTAGCAAAAAAGCCTCTCCAAAAAAAAGACTGAGCAATTTTACTAATAGACCCTCTCAATATTTTTTTAAAATGTAAAGATCAATAATAGGAATGACTAAAGCATGTTAATAACAAGAATTATAAGGAAGACTCAGAGGGAACCAGGCAATATGTTTCCCTGAGTCCATGTTTAACATTGGATTTGGACTCCTTTATATCAATTTTATCTCTTTAGCTCAGGTGCATGGCATTGGCTACTTAGCATGCAATTTTGTCAGACATTTTCTTACTTTTTTTTGGTTAGTTTTGGCTTAACAGTTTAGAAGACCAATTAGTTTACATAGAAAATGAAGATTTTTACCCAGTTAAATGATTAGATTTTTTTAGAAACCTATACTTGTAAGAGTACATTTTCTTTCCATCCTTTTTGTGAATTTCCTTAAAGACATAATATTAGGATTATACTCATTCATTCTCTGACAAAAATTTATAACTGACAAAGAAATTTGGTTATACATATTAGTTTAACATAATAGCCTACTATAAATTCCTGAGAATTTCAAATTATTTTGGAACACGATGCATAGTTAGACATACAAGTACATAACTTATTTATACATATAACTTAAATATAATATTAAAAAAACTAGAATTACTCAACTTGACAATGCTTTCCATTTTTATCCAACATATAAAGAATAATCCTGATTTGCTTAACATCTCCCTTTTGGATGTCTTAGAGGCCCTCTGTAAATATTAAGAGTTACTTTGAGGTCAAAGATTTTTGTTAGCACTAAAACTAATGCCAGAAAAAACTAGTCATAAATTCGTTTTCCTGTTAGATATTTACTATGCAAAATGCCAACACATAAATACCAGCTATCTTATTAAACCAACTATGTTAAGATAAACATGATGTAACCAACTATATTAAGATAAACATGATGTTGTTTGATTAATAAAAACCTGGACAAAATGTATGTTGGAATTTGTGAAGACTTTCACTTATTAATATTTTTTATTACATTTGAAACCAACTTATTCACTAAAGTTATATGACCTTGAGAAACATTTAAACCAATTCCTATGAGTACTCTTTTTATAAACCAAATTGAATAGAATACTTTAAGGCCCTTTTTTTTTTTTTTTACACAGACACACAACATGTAGTACATAACATGACATATTACATGCATAGATGCACACACACATCAGGATTACAAGAGCCAATTTCCCTGGGGTTACTTTAACATTGATACTCATTGAGTAACCCCTTTCTTTGAAATTTTTAGTTATATACTTAAGGATGGTGGAAATTTAACTTTTTGTTGCTTATACCATTAGAGTTTTTACAACACAAATATTTTTTATATTTTTCCCCCTTTTAAGTATGATTTTTTAAAAGGCCCTTTTAGTTTTTGGATGGAGAGTTTGATACCATAATTACAACTTAACCTCCCTCTGTCGGGAGTGCTTCCCTTAAGGGCAACATGGCTTCTGAGGAATTGGGGCTTTGATCCTCCCTCATTTCCCTAGATCTACTCAGGTGTAGGGAGATGAGATGGGGCTAAGGAGGCTGACTCCTGTGGCCTCTCCTTGCCCTCCCTAGTCTGATGCCTGCTAGGGCTATAAGGGGGAGGAAGATTGACTCCTCAGGGATCAGACTGCAGGATAGGGAGCTTTTGTTCTCTTTGCTGAGGCTCTTTCTGTGGGTTAATTACAAGAATATAGTTTCTTGGTTTTTTTTTTAATAGTTGTTTTATTTTATTTTATTATGTTTTAAACTTGACCTGAGAGCAACAGAAGGGAAAGAGAGTGAGAGCGAGAGCGAGAGCAAGAGAGCGAGCGAGAGAGTGAGAAAGAAAGCTGCCAGGTTTAGGACTCAAACTGTGGTCGGCCATGTGGGAGTCCAGCAACTGAACCACTACACCATTCGCTGGCCCTATAGTTTCTTATTTTTAAAGCACAATTTCTCAGCCAGGGTCAGGGCCGCTGGACTACAGCTATTGGTCAAGATGTCCAGGTCCACCCGATTCTCCTGTGGCAACCTTCTCAACAGCTTGTACTTCCTTTCAGGTCATTCCACTCCAAAAGTGGGCCATTCAACTTCAACAGGGTTCTCAACCTCTTTCTGAAAGCTACCCACCATAATCACATCCTTCTACAAAGGCCTCATCAAAGTGGTGTAGCATGCAGCTAAGGGGAGTCTTAAGAGAGCTATTTTTTGCCTCCCATAATTTAGAATTAAGACAAGAAAGGAAACAAATACTTTGACCTCGTCAGAATGGAATTCTGGAAGAACCCCTTCGTTGAGGTCAATAGCCCATTGTTCAATATCCTCCACTGAAGAAGACAGAGGATAGAACCAAGTAATATTCTCCAAGAGGGTGCAGAGAAAAAAAGGAAAACAACAGAACAAGCAGAAGAAACCCATCTCGAAATTTTTAGGGATTCAAACCCTGATTTTTTCTAAACCGTCAAAGGGCCAGACCTTTGGCCCCGGATCCCAAGCACGTCTGGTGGAACCTAAGTAGGGGGGTTTATAACCGCGTCTGAAGTCCTGAATCCAGCTACCTGTGGATGGATTTCCAAAACTTCTTGGGAGACAAACCCTGACAGGGACCTTTAACCCTGGTCTTGATTGATCTCTCAACAGGTCGGACTTCAGGGAGCAGCCCTGCCTAGCCACCTGCAATCCAGCAGGTTGGACTTCAGGGGGCCTTCTGACTCCTCATCACCTGCAAAGCATGTTGGACTCCTGATTAGCCACCTGCAATCCCGCAGGCTGGCAGGGTCCCACTGCCAACCCCGTACTTACTGGTTTGTCTTCAAAAGGGTCCAAAGAACAGGACAGGATAGGACAGGAACACCTAAAGTAATGACTCTGGAGGTCTTGTATTAAAACTCCACAATCTTTTTGGAGGAGCAATCAGCCTCTCTTGTGGGCTGTCAACAATCCTGAGAACAGTTATGGGGCCCTGGGAAGTCCCAGGTGGCGCCTCCCCTAGAGCAGTCTCCCGACCAAGCAAGGATACTCTCCTTAGCATGCCTCACTCACATACCAGACAGGTACGGATCTTGCTGGGGCCTCCAAATGTTATAGTCTACTCAGTGAAAAATAAGAGGACATCCAGACATAGCCAAATTTATTGGAGTTTATTGATTAAGCCAGCGGCATGGCGGTGGTGGTGGTGGGGGGGGACTCATGTCTCTCAAAACCCCGCAGCCCTGAGTGAAAGGAAAAAGAAGCTTATATAGGCCAAAAATGCACAATCATGTCCGGGATGATGTGAGGATTCACAAGGACAAAGAGCAGACGGCTTGAAAGGGTGGGGGTAGGGTTTTACAATGCAAAAGCAAGCAAAAGCCCGCATCACAGAGGCAGAACAAGCAGGTAAGTAGATTAATCATCCCTAAGGGTATGTCCCATCTTTACCCAACACAAAGGAATCTCAATAGTCTTTATGGCTCCAGGCAAGGTCCAGTGACTGGACCTTATCTTAAGGCAACTGGGAGAAGTGGAGTATTAAGGACAATAGAAATGTTAATCACTCTATTTACTATTAGACTAACAGTTCATAATGGAGGTTCTCCTCCAAGATGGAGTCACTCCTGCTTCATTCCCCACTTCTCTTGGGGCGCTCCTCCAAGATGGAGTCATGCCTGCTTCACAGGGAGAATGGCCATACCACAACCCCTTCTCCATTCTCCTCTCAAGATTTTAGACATACTTGCACACATTCCTGGAGTGATTTTTAAACCACCGGGTCTAGGACTCAAACAGCTGTTAGTCATATGGGAGCGCAACACTTTAACTTCCATGCCACCTGCTGGTTTCATGATTTTTGTTTGTTTGTTTGTTTTTAATTTTGGGTTTTTTTTTTTTTTCTTAGAGAAAGATTTTGCTATAGGACGTGTTGGCTCTCTGAAGAGAAAGAGAAAATCATCCCTCAGGGGGAATGGCCATACCACAATCTCTTCTCTTCCATTCTCTTCTCAGGATTTTGGGTATACACACATACGTGCCTGGTATAAGTTTTAAGTTGCCAGGTCTGGAACTCAAACCACAGTCGACTATGTGAGAGTCCAGCAACATAACCATTATGCCATCTGCTAGTCCCAATGATGCCTTTTTTTCTAGATAAATCTTTTATTTTCTGTTCGTAATTGACTATAAAACACATTAGTTGTTCAAAGAATAATATGATGAATACTTGTGTTCCTACCAGCCTTCTTAAGAAAAAAAAAAAAATCAGGGACCAGCAGTTAGCGTAATGGCTATGTCGCTGGACTTCCATGTCGTTGACTACGGTTCAAGTCCCGGACCCGGTGGCTTAAACTCATGCTGGGCGCGTGTGCATGCGTGCCCAAAATCCCGAGAGGAGGATCGAGGAGAAGGGATTGTGGCGTGGCCATACCCCCTGGGGAGTGATTTCTCGCTTTCTGTCTCTCTGTCTCTGTCTTTCCGGTGAGCACACGCACCCTATAGCAGAAAAACCTCTCAAAAAAAAAAAAAAAAAAAAAAGAGAAATCAATGATATGGTGGTTTCCAGAGGCTGGAGGGAGAGAGAACTAGGGAGTTGATACTCAATGGATATAGCGTTTCAGTTCTACAAGATGCAAAAGTTCTAGAGATTTATTGTACACCAATGTGAATATATTTAACATTACTATATTGTACCATTAAGATAGATAAAATGTTTGGGGGGGGTCTATTCCACCAAGCCCAGTGAAGCCCCCCATCAGAAAACAGTGCTGCACCAATTTTAGTTTGAGGGTTTAGATTCAAAGTTTAAGCTCATGATGAAAGGGTTCATCTAAGAGAATTTTCCCACAGTCTGAGACACAGCTGTGGCCTTAGAACAACTTTCTTTCTTTCTTTCTTTCTTTCTTTCTTTCTTTCTCTTCTTTCTTTCTTCCTTCCTTCCTTCCTTCCTTCCTTCCTTCCTTCCTTCCTTCCTTTCTTTCTTTCTTCCTTTCTTCCTTTCTTTCTTTGGAGAGTTTTTTTTTTTTTTTTGCTATAGGGCACGTGTGCTCACCAGAAAGAGAGAGAGACAGAGAGACAGAAAGCGAGAAATCACCCCCCAGGAGGATGGCCATGCCGCAATCCCTTCTCCTCCATTCTCCTCTCAGGATCTTGGGCACGCACGCACACATGCCCAGCGTGAGTTGAAGCCACTGGATCCGGGACTTAAACCGTGGTAGACTACATGGGAGTCCAGTGACATAACCATCATACTAACTGCTGGTCCCAGGACAACTTTCTTTCATGTGTTCCCATCAAGATGGCTCTTTGAGGGAGAGTGAAACCCCTGCCAGTTTTCTGAAAAGAGAAATGAGGTCTGTTTCTTGGCTGTTTCCCTTGGTGCTGGGCCACAGGAGATTGTCTTGCAGGTAGCAACATACCCTGAGGGGACGGTGGGAGGGGAACTCCAAAGACTGTTCCAGGTTGTGTAACAACACTTCTCACACCTTGATAAGATGGGCACAAGCCACAGGATCACAGGTTGTCAGGGCAGAATCGGGGGTCCTCAATCACTTGGTCCCACCCTCTCATTCAGCAGCTCGGGAGCCTAAGGATGTTCAATAACCTTCCCAAGGTCACAGAGCTAGTTGGAGCAAAAACAGAGCTACAGCTGAGACCTCCAGACACCGAAGCCTGGTTTCTTTCCCTTCCACCATTGCCTTTGTCCGTCTCTCCCAGCACCTAGCAGGGGCCTATGCATGGATAATGCGCATGGTTTCCCCTTCCCTGATCCAGTGTTAGTGTATCTGGTGTTCCTTGGTCTTTCTTTGCTTTCCGTGAGTCAGCCCTTCTCATTGAAGCCCTAGTGAGGCTCGCAGCCTGAGTCTGGGTCTTGTTGCAGTGATGAGGATCCTTCTCCACCTCCCAGTCCTCCTGGCTTCCCTCATCTTGCTCCAGGTTGCGGTGTCTGCCACAGGTGGTAAGTGTCTCCCCGTATTTGTTTTCTGAGGCTGCCGTAACATAGCACCACAAACCATGTGACTTATGACAGTAAATCTCACAGTCTAAGAGGCTAGACACTCCAAATCAAACCTTTAGCACAGGCCATGCTCCCACCAAGGCTCTAGAGGAGACTCCTTCCTGGCCTCTTCCAGGTTCCGATGGCTCCTGGGATCCTTGCTGTCCTTGGCTTGTAGCTGCAGCACCTCAGTCTCAGTCTCAGTCTTCACGTGGCCTTCTCTGTGTGTCCTCTCCTCCTCCTACAGAACCACCATTACTATATTTAGGGCTCAAGTGTGACCTCATCTTGATTAATTACATCTTTATTTCCAAGTAAACTTACATTGAGGCTCCATGGGGACATAAAATTTGGGAAGGACACTATTTAACTCACTATACTCTCCTCGTTCAGAGAACATATTCTTTCCCCCTCCAGAGACCATATAAGTGAAAATCCACCTTGACCCTCATGGTAAGTCCTTTGACGGATTTGCTTAAGGGTCCATGGGACAGTCTCACCAGGAACCAGAAACATGTCCAAAGCCCAGTAGGCGAGCCAACCTGAATGGTCACACTCCTTCTTAAATACATTGCTGAGTACTCTAGAGAATCCTGAAAAGCAATTTTGACATCTTATTGAAGATCAAGAGTATTTCTTTTTTCTTACAAACTCACGTGAAAGTTTCCTAATCTTCATATCCTGCCTGCTCAGGTTTGAGGGATGGGGTAATAGGCTGAGAAGGAGAGAGTCGGAAACAGGTTTCTCAAAGGAGTGATACTTGATACCTTGCTTCCTGTTTCCTTCACCCCCAAGCACAGACAACCACAACCGAAGCCGTCTCTGATGTTGTGAGGCAAGTCAAGGCCCAAGTCAACAAGGCCTTCCTGGAATCCCGAATCAGGTATGTGACACATACACACGCGCGCACACACACACACACATACACACACACACACACTTCCCTTCACAGACTTCCTGTTCATGAACAGCATCTATAGGCCCATTCTGAAGAGCCAATGAGCCAAAGCAAGTATAGAACTTACCCTTCAACCCACCCCACAAGTATGTGGCAAGTAGGAGTGGTAGCCTACAATTCCTAAAATCTTCATCCTGTAAGGAACCCTGGAAGAGGACATCTAATCTATTAGGTTGTCAGAAAAGTCATGCTTTTCTATGCAAAAATGTGTCATGACTTTTCTGACAACCCAATAATCCTTAAGAACGTTCTCTCGCACATGTGACCCAGTGTTTCCTTGGGTCATGCATGCATTCCAGAGTCTCAGAAAGTCTCTAGGTAGAAGTTCTTTGTTCATCCCACTAATATTGACTCACTTGGGTCAGGTTCGCTAGAAACAGAACCCAAGATCTAGATTCATAATCAGGTGACTTATTAAATGAGTTCTCTCAGGATACGAACCCAGGATCTTTCTCACTCATGTCCAGTTGTGTTACTGTTGCACCACCACTTGGACTCTAGAACAGCTCTTGTTAAGATTTTTGTAAAAGGGACCCACAGATGACAATATGGTTATGTTGCTGGACTCCCATGTAGTTGATCGCAGTTCGAGTCCCAGACCCAGCAGCTTAAAACTCACACCAGGCACGTGTGCATATGTGCTCAAAATTCCAAGAGGAGAAAGGAGGAGAAAGGATTGTGGCATGGCTATTCCCCTGGGGGGTGATCGCTTTTCATCTCTCTGTCTCTCTGGCGAGTGCACACACCCTGTAGTAAAAATATCTTTAAAAAAATCAAATAGAATGGTTTAATCTGAGGTTGCTATCGTTAGCCTCATTTTACCCATAAGGTACCTGGGTTCAGAGAGATGGAGAAACTTGTGCAAAGGCACACAACAAGTAAGTAGCAGTCAGGAGTCGATCCCAGCCAATCTGTCCCAAAATCCATACATAAGTCTCTGCTGTAAAATAATTGTCATTTCCAGTTCTCAGCTGCAATCCCAACTGGTATTCAGAAACTGCTCTTTCCACATCCCTCCACCCGCTCTCCCTCAACACCTTGCCCTTGTGATTTTCAAGCCACCAGGTCTGGGTCTTGCACCACGGTCGACCATGTGGGAATTCAGCATTCTAACCACCCCACCACCTGCTGGCCCCACCATACACTTCTTTGTGGAAGGGTTTTTGGTTTCTTCTCTTACACATGGGAAATTAAAGAAGAAAATGACTGAATGTCTTTCCCAAGATGTTCAGCCATAGGTTGGTTGTTCCAGGCCACATCTAAATAAACTCCATACTAGTTCTAGGGCTAGAAGCAATGAAAGATGTGTCCAAGAGCAGAACTAGAAGCCCATAACTAGCTTATTATCCCTGGAATCCTCAGTGCTGAAGTCTCGGTGAGATGCCAACTACACGTCAGGGGTTCTTGAGTCTGAATTGGTAACCCCTGGGACCTGCATGGCTTTGAGGTTCCCCAGCTGATTTATATGCAGCCTGCTCAACTGCAATCCCAGCTGGCATTCAGAGACTGCTCTTTCCACATCCCTCCACCCGCTTTCCCTCAGAACCAGAACTAACAAAGTTTAACTACCCACTGTAGCGTCCTCCTCCCAGAAAAGATTTGCTAGGGGCATTAGAAAAGAGGAAAAGATCCTGAGGCAGAAGTGTTTGCCCCTCTGAGCATACACTGGCCATGGCTCCTCCCTATGTACACAGCATCTAGTGCCCCTCCGCTGGGACACCAGCTCCCTTCTGTGGGGCCAGGTTGTGACCACCGCCCACTTTGCCCTCCACTATAGGCTGAAGACTGCCCTGAGCACTGAGAGTCCTACCACCCGGCATCTCTCAGAATACCTCAAGCATTCCAAAGGCCAGACGCGCACAGCCATCCGCAACGGGCAGGTGTGGGAGGAGTCCCTAAAGAGACTGAGTCAGAGCACAGCCTTGACCAATGTCACAGGTACAGAAAACACCACTAGCCCTCTGATGGCAGGAAGAGGTCATCTCCCAGCAGGATTGAGCCAAGGCCACTATAAGCGGCATTTATTATTGGGGACTTTCTTTTTAGACCCCTAGACCAGATTGACAGAGCAAGGAGGGGTCGGGGACAGATAAGGTCATGCTTTTTCATCAGATGAAGGCGCTCGGGCCTAGGAAGGTGCCATTACCAACTCCCCATGAGGGAACATTGGTGCTCTTTGTGCAAGACCATAGGTAAGTCTCTGCCCAGGGGAAGTGCTAAGGTCAATAAACATGGGTTCCCTGTCCCAAACCACAGTGTCACCACTTCCTCTAGTGGAGGGGACAGTTAAGCCACCCATGTCAGGGGGATTTACTGGGATTATGTCACAGGAGATGAGATTTCCATCTTGCTCTGGAGAATGTGGAGCTGAGAAAAAGAATTTACAGGTTCCATGGCCTCCCCTAGCCCTCTGCTCCCATTCCCACCAAATGCCAGCTTTTCCCTGGAACAACATGGAATAAGGGAGGATGCCTGCTCAAGGCTCCAAAAGAAGGAAATTGGGACAAGGTGGGAGTACTTTGGACTCTGAGACTCAGAGGTGCTGAGGGTGAATCCCAGCCCCTGCTCACTGCCACAGATGGCTCCCCTTATTAAAGCCTGCAGAGACTCGTCTGTCTCACTGCAGACACCAGGATGAACCAGGGTGGCCTTGGGAAATTGGCAGCTCTCTCCATTTTCTGCCCATGTCAAACCTTCTGATGCCTAAGGTCTCTGCTCCATTACTCCTCCCAAGTCCACTCTGCCCATCACTTTAAAATTACCTGTCTGGGGGCCAGCAGGTGCTGTGGTGGTTAAGGTATTGGATTCCCATATGGCCGACCATGGTTCAAGTCCGAGACCAACAGCTTGAAAATTACGCCGGGCACATGTACATGCATGCCCCAAATCCTAAGAGACTGAAGGAGAAGGGATTGCAGAGTGGCCATCTCCCCTGGAGGGGTGATTCTTCACTTTTCCTCTCTCTGCCTATCATGAGCACACACATCCTATGTCTAAAACCTAAAAAAAAAAAAAAACTGTCCCTTCTCAGCTTCTTTCCTCTATATTCTTGCTTGCTTGTACGTTTGATGTTTTCAAAGCTTCCGATAAAAAGCAATCTTATCAAATGGACTCATACTAACATATGCTTAACTTCCCAGGGGTACTTTGATTCTACAAGAAAGATTTGTTGGTTCAGATGAATTTTGACCTGTTAGACAAATAATTACTAGCAACTTCTAGGACATTCCCAATGTCTTTCAGTGCAGCCTGGGGCAAGTCTCTTGAGAACTGAGGTCTCAGTTTCTTTTCTGTAAAATGGGAATATACATTCTTACCTTAATGAGTGGTCAGGATGAAATGAGAAAGCCCCTGAGAAGTGCTCACTTAGAAAACTAATGTATTCCAAAGGAATGTCCCTTCGCCCTTGTCTCCATTTTCTGCTTCCCCAATGCCTGAGCATGGAGGAAGAATTCGGGCCCCCTCGCGGTCCATTCTGTTTCAGAGGCCAGCCTGGACTTGACTCAGCTGTCTGGAGAAGTGGGTTGCAATACCCGTGCTACTGTGCTGAAATGCGACACGAACAGCCCTTACCGCACCATTTCAGGAGCCTGCAATAACAGGTGGCCCGGCATGGGTGGGTGTGGGGGTCGCCCCGCCCAGCCCCCCGCCCAGCGCAGCCAAGGACGTTACCCCTCGGGCATCCGAAGCAGCCACTTAGGCCGACCCTCCTGACTTGTGTCCCCGAGTTCCCCACCTTGTAGAGACCCAGCGGTCTCCCGGGGCCCACTGTGTCTCCCTCTGCCCTTTCCTCAGGGCAGAGGAGCCCCGCGCCTTGGAGGGGAAGGGAGCGTTCGGAAACCCCACATCCCACAGGCACCTCCTTCACGTTGGCTCTCCTGGCCCGACGCTCCCGGCTCCTTCCCTCCCGGTGCCCGGTGCTTTGGAACCTCAGGCCAGGAGGGGCTCCACGCATAGCACCTCGGCAGCCGCGGGCCGGGCGGAGGCTGAGTGGGGGTCTCTGGGTTCCAGGAGGAAGCCTGCGCTGGGCGCTGCCAACCGGGCGCTGGCGCGCTGGCTGCCGGCCGAGTACGAGGACGGGTTCTCCCTCCCCTTTGGGTGGACGCCGGGGAAGACGCGCAACGGCTTTCCAGTCCCTCTGGTGAGGGCAGGCTGGGGGAGGGGGAGAGTCCCCGGGCGTGGGGGTGAAGGATGGGAGCCCGAGGGGAAGGGACCCACCCGAGGATGGAGCGGACGCGGTGGAGCCATAGCAGGAGAGAGAGGGAGATTTGGATTCGCTCTCTGGCGACGTTCCCCAGGACGCCACCGGAGGGCAGCAGAACAGAGGTCGGAGCCGGCAGCCCTGCCACGTGCTGATTACGTCCGGGGCTCCACCGCCAGATACCCTGGGGTCTCCTAGGCAGATGGCCTCCCTACCCCCATTGTGCTCGCGCTTACCCCTGCCCAACCCCGGGAGTGCATCAGCTGTCGGCCCGGCGGGCCCATCGGTTAGCCTCATCCAAGTTGGCAGCCCCTACCCGGAGCTCCTCTCCCATTCCCAGACACCTGGCACTTCCATGGCACGCACTTCAGGGCCTCCTGTCTTTGTTTTCCTTCTCCACTGTGGAGAGGGGCTGGCCTTGCAAGTCCTCAAGTCATCCAGACCTGGGTTCAATCCCATCTCTGTCCTTTGGTAGCTGCAGGGCCTTGGAGAACTGACTTCACCTCTGGAGGATTTAGTCCATCTACAAAATGGCATAATGCTGCGCATCTCACAAGCTCCTCTTGGGGATCTGTTACCTCGTAGGTACGTGAAAAAATGTACTTGACCCTAGATCCTCAAAGCACTTTTCTTTCCAATCCACCCTCCCCTTATGTAGGCCCGGGAGGTATCCAACAAGATTGCTGGCTATCTGAAGGAGGAGGGTGTTCTGGACCAAAAGAGGTCCCTGCTCGTTATGCAGTGGGGCCAATTTTTGGACCATGATCTGGACTTCGTCCCCGAAAGGGACCTGGGAATCAGCGAGTTCTCCAAATCCCGGTGTGATGAGCACTGTATCCAGGAAGACAGCTGTTTCCCCATCATGGTAGGCACCTTGCAGCTGGGAGGTCCCGGACACGCCCCTTCCCCAGCCTGGTGTAGCAGACATTCTAGCCCCTTAGCCAGGCTGAGTCTCTTGGTAGCACTTATATGCTGACTGGATAGCTTCCCAGGGCTGACGTGTCTACTCATTCACTCCTTCGTTTGCTTAGGAATTAGACCTTAACCAACTACTCCATGCCAGGCAGTATACTTAGCACTGGGGAGTCAGAGGTGAGTAAGATGCTCCCCTACTCAAAGACAAAGGGCCAGTGAGAATGAACACGTGAACTACTAATGACAAACTGGGGTCCTCTGGGGAGGGTTGTCTACATACTCCACCCAACAGCATCAGAATCTCCTGGAGGCTTATTAGAAACACAAACTCTGGGACTAGCAGTTGGTGTAATGGCTATGTTGCTGGACTCCCATGTAGTCAACCATGGTTCGGTCCCGGACCTGGTGTCTTAAACTCACACCAGGTGCGTGTGCGTGCGTGCCCAAGATCCCAAGAGGAGAACGGAGGAGAAGGGATTGCGGCGTGGCTATCCCCCCAGGGGGTGACTTCTTGCTTTCTGTCTCTGTCTCTCTCTGTCTTTCTGGCGAGTGCACGCGCCCTATAGCATAAACCTCTCCAAAAAAAAAAGAAAAATTCAAATCTCAACCCAGACATTGGGAAATCGTTTTTACACTTTACCAAGATCCCCAAGGAGATTCATCCTGTACATAGTAAAGTTTATGGGATGTTGCTGCAAATCACCCTGAAGGATGATTCTGCTCTCAGAAGGAGCTGAAACTTAACAGATGAATCAGAGTAAGGAGGGACTGGAATTTCCAGCAGGAAGGGAGAGGAGCCTGCAGGGATGCACCTTTTTTTTTTCTTCATGGGTTTTACAGTTGGACACTCACTTATTCACTCAAACAACACATCAAAGCTGTATGCTGTGGGATAAAGAACATGAGCTGTGGATGGAGCCAGTCTGGATCTGTGCCCACATCTTTCCCTTGCAGATCATAGATTTTTAGACAAATGACTTAGACAGATTTCTAAGCCTCAGTTTGCTCACCTGTGAAACAGGACTGAACTGTGTACCTTAATGGTTTTATAAGCCCCAAAGCAAGATACAGTATGTGTAATGCCTGGCATATGGTAGGTCCAAAATAAATAAATGATACCTGTTGTTAATAGTCATTGTTGGGACCAGCAGTTAGCGTAATGGCTATGTCACTGGACTCCCATGTAGTCGACCGCAGTTCGAGTCCCAGACCCGGTGGCTTAAACTCACGTTGGACTCATGTGCATGCATGTCCAAGATCCCGAGAGGAGAATGGAGGAGAAGGGATTGTAGCGTGGCCATCCCTCCTGGGGGGTGATTTCTCGCTTTCTGTCTCTATGTCTCTCTCTGTCTTTCTGGCGAGCACATGCACCCTATAGCAAAAACCTCTCCAAAAAAAAAAAAAAAAATAGTAATTATTAACAAAGCCTTTTCCATGTCATGCCCTGCTCCCCATCCAGGGGTCTCAGGACCCCCTGCCCTCAGCTCTCTGCACAGCAGGATGTAATGAACTTCAGGACATCATGAGCCCAGGATGTACAACATCAGCAGGAGGCATCTGGGGTCAGTGTCTGGATCCCAAGAGGCACCAGGCACCATCAGCATGTTTGCATCCAGACTTGCCCTGGGGAGAGGTTGCCAGGGCACAGCTGTGGCACCCTTGTCTTGTCACTCACCCTCGGTTTCTCCGCAGTTCCCGCCCAATGACCCCAAGGCGAAGACTCAAGGAAAGTGCATGCCTTTCTTCCGATCTGGGTTCGTCTGCCCCACTCCACCCTACCAGTCCCTGGCCCGAGAGCAGATCAACGCTCTGACCTCCTTCCTGGATGCCAGCCACGTATATAGCTCTGACCCAAGCCTGGCCAGCCGCCTCCGAAACCTCAGCAACCCCCTGGGCCTAATGGCTGTTAACCAGGAGGTCTCAGACCACGGCCTGCCCTACCTGCCCTTTGACAGCAAGAAGCCAAGCCCCTGCGAGTTCATCAACACCACCGCACGAGTGCCCTGCTTCCTGGCGGGTGAGTCTAGGCTAGCAACGGAGCAAGGGGAGCACCAGGAAAGCTGACCACTCTTCCCTTCTCACCATCTTTCTGGGGAGATGCACACTGAGCCACTGCTGTCTCTGGCACGGGTCCAGGACTGGCAGAAGAGCCAGGTGAATAGAGAATCTAAGAATATGTGTTCACTGTAAGCAAAATAAAGAAGTCTAGAAAGGCACATAGAAAATAAAAAGAGAATCCATACAATCCCACCACCTGCACCAGTCATCATTAGGCACTGGTTCCGTATCACAGTGGTTAAGCCCTGTGCTTTGGGAGCCGGAGCTCACATGGTTGACTACCATTCAAATCCCAGCCCCGGCAGCTTGAAAAATGCATGGGGTATGCATGCATGTAAGCCCCAAATCCTGATGGGATGAGAAAATGGAGGAAAGAGGATTGTGGTGTGATTACACCCCACTGAGTGGTGCTCTCTCTCTCTGTCCCTTTCTCTCTCTGGCAACCACATGTGCCTCTCACAATTAAAAAAATAGTCATCAGACCAGCAGGCAGAGTGGTGGTTAAGGTGCTGGACTCCCACTTGGCTGACCATGATTCAAGTCCCAGTGGCTTGATAATCACAACAAATAGGGACCAGCAGTTAACATAATGGCTATGTTTCTGGACTCCCATGTAGTCGACCGTGGTTTGAGTCCCAGACCTGGCAGCTTAAACTCACACCGGGCGCGTGTGCATGCGTGCCCAAGATCCTGAAAGGAGAATGGAGGAGAAGGGATTGTGGTGTGGCCATCCCTCCAGGGGGTGATTTCTCGCTTTCTGTCTCTCTCTGCCTTTCTGGAGAGCACATGTGCCCTATAGCAAAAACCTCTCAGAAAAAAAAAAAAAAAAAAAAAAAAGATAATCACAACAAATAAATAGCTAAATAAATAAATAAATGTTTAACAAAAAAGAAGAAGATTTTTTTTTTAAGTCATCATAGGAGCCAGCAGGTGGCATGGTGGTTAAGGCATTGGACTTTCACTTGGTTGACCACAGTTCGAATCCTAGACCTAGTGGCTTGCTTTCTCATTTTCTCTTTCTCTCTCTGTCTCTCTCTGGTGAGCACAGATGCCCTATGCCAAACTTAAAAAAAAATAATAGTAATAAGAGGGGCCAGAAGGTGGTGGTGTATTCCCACATGCTCGACTACTGTTTGAGTCCCAGACCCAGTGGCTTGAAACTCATGCCAGGCACATGTGTATGCATGCCCAAGATCCCGGGAGAAAAATGGAGGAGAAGAGATTGAAGCATGGCCATCCCCCCTGGGAGGTGATTTCTCACTTTCCCTCTCACTATGTCTCACTGTCTTTCTCCCTCTCTCTCGTGAGTGCACACACCCTAAGGCAAAAACCTCCAAAAGAAAACAAATAATAATAAATAAAATAAATAAATATTTTTAAATAGTTATTGTTAACATTTCAATGCCTATCTTTCCAGTATTTTTTTCTGTCATAGATATAGTTCTACATTATTTTACATAATTGGAGCCATACTATTAGAGCCATACTATTAGGTCGTCAAAAAAGTCATGACATAGTTTCCTGGGGTTTTTTTTTTTTTCAGAGGTTTCTGCTATAGGGCGCGTGCGCTCACCAGAAAGACAGAGAGACAGAAAGCTAGAAATCAACCCCAGGGGGGGATGGCCACACCGCAATCCCTTCTCCTCCATTCTCCTCTCAGGATCTTGGGCACATACGCACACACGCCCAGCATGAGTTTAAGTCATCGGGTCCAGGACTTGAACTTCAGTTCAACTACATGGGAGTCCAGCAATATAACCATTACACCAATTTCTGGTCCCAATATTTTTCTGTGTTTTTCTATGTAAAGACACATCATAACTTTCCAGATGACCCAATATAAATAATGCTGTATAAACTGATGTTCTCACTTAATATACCCCATGCCAGTAACTGTCATGTTGTACATGATTTAATTTTTTTTTTTTACAATTTAGTTAGCTTTTTTGCTATAGGGTACATGCACTTACTAGAGAGAGACAGAGAGAGACAAAGTGAGAAATTACCTCTTGGGGGAATAGCAACACCACAATCCCCTCCCCTCCATTCTCCTCTCAGGACTTTTGGGCATGGACAAACGTACCCCAGGTGTTTTTCAAACTGTGGGGTCCAGAATTCAAACCACAGAGTTGGCCATGTAGGATCCATCTGCCTTAATCTCCATGCCACCTGCTGACCCTATACATGATTTTAATGGCTGCTTAGTATTCCATAGCATATGTTATCATAATTTATTTCTTAGCCATAATTGGAAGCATTCAGTTATTCCTAGTTTTTCTGTGTTTTGTTGTTTGGGTGATGAACATCCTTGTTGATGAATCTTTGCTCTCCATTTTAATACTTTCATTAAGGTCATCTCTTTTTTTTTGGCTTCTTGTTTTATTCTTTTTTAAATTATTATTTTATTTTAATTACTATTTTATTTTATCTCACCAGAGTGAGATAAAGAAAGAGGAAGAGAGAGAAAGCACCCCCTCCCCAGTGGGGCATGGTCATGCTGCAATCCCTTCTCCTCCATGTCGCCAACTCATCGGGATTTGGGGCATATATACACAGGCATCTGGCATATTACTCAGGCTGCCAGGGCCAGGAGCAGTTGGCCATGGTATGTGACTCCTGTAATCACTGGCCATGGGGTCAGCCCATATAAGATAATTTTCTAGAAGAGGACTTCAGGCTTAAGAAGAATGTATATTTTTGAGGCTTGTTATAACCTGGGTATAGAGCCCTCTTCCAATTCTTTTTTTTTTTTTTTTTCTGAGCTGTAGAGCACGTGTGCTCACTGGAGAGACAGAGAGCAAGAAATAATCCTCTAGGCGGGCGGACATGCCACAGTCCCTTCTCCTCCATTCTCCTCTCGGGATTTTGGGCATGCATGTACACACACTTGGCGTGAGTTTTAAGCTCTGGAAGTCAAACTGCGGTTGACTAAGCGGGAATCCAACAATGTAACCATTACGCCATTTGCTCGTCCCCCAACTCTTTTCTTTCCAGAGGATCCTACCCTCCTGGTCCTCTCTGTCTCTGGTTTCTGGAAGCCTTCCCTCCTCCAAAAAGTCTACTCTCCATGGACAAACCCCCTAGCCACCCTGACATGGCAAAAGACCTGCCTGTCAGCAAGATCTCCTGAAAGATCTCTTAGATTTTGTGTGCCTACACACCTTAAAGTCAACCCAGGCACAAGACCAAGCCCTTTTCTATTTCTCATAAAAATTCCCACTAACACAAGGCATTTGTGAATGTCATAGACGGCCATGAAGATTATAAGACACACGAAGTTCTCTTGAGAGACACCTGGTCTTTCCTATTCAACCCCCCCCCCCGCCTCAATCCTCACTCTTCTGTCTCTCCCCCACTGTAGCCCTCATCTCCAGATTCTTCTCCCTTTATCACTCACAGGGATTCAGCCTAACCAGGCTCCTCGAACCTGCATTTCTAGAACCTTCAAAGTTGTTCTGCCATATAAAAGCCCCTCATTTATTTGAACTGCCTTCTTTAGAAGGCAGTTGGATCATAATAAACAAAATGTTGTTTTTTAGTATGTCTCTTGTAGCTTTTATCACAATCCTGTGTGGTAGGTCTTATTATCCCTATTTTCACGGATAAGGAGCTAGAGGCTAAGAAATGCGGAGTTAACCTGCCCAGGTCACTCAGCTAAAAGGTAAATGTAGAGAACCGAGATTCAAACCTGCTTCTCCTTACTCCCCACCCCCAATCCCTCTGCATGTGACTTCCCTTAAGTCGACTGATGGAGGGGCCTAGGAGAGGGTCCTTTGGGTCACTGGGTCAAGGAGTTGGTCCAGGAGAACCCATCTTCCTGCCTTCTGGGCTTTCAGGAGATTCCCGAGCCTCAGAGCAAATCCTGCTGGCTGCTTCCCACACCCTCTTCCTACGTGAGCACAACCGGCTGGCCAGGGAACTAAAGAGACTCAACTCTCAGTGGGATGGAGAGACGCTCTACCAGGAAGCCCGGAAAATCCTTGGAGCCTTTGTACAGGTAAGGGGGCACAGGAGGCTGCCACCCGAGCTGCCTAGCCCTGACTCCTGGCTCTGCCCTCTGCTTGCTGCCACACCGCCAGCCTCCAGCTGCTGCCTCTGTTTTCCACATTTCCATTTGCTGTGGTTCCCACTCCTCCCTCTCCTCTGCTACTTCTTTCTTTTTTAAAAAATTATTTAGTTAGTTAGTTTCATTTGTTATTATTTTTTAATTTGACCAGGGACAGACAGACAGAAAGGGAAAAGAAGAAAGCAAGTCACCAGGTCTGGGACTCGAACCACAATCGGCCCTGTGAGAATCCAGCATCTTTAACTACCATGCTACCTGCCGGCCCCCTCTGCTGCTGCTTTCTCTTCTGCTGCTTCTCATCCATTGTCTCATTCTTTCAGTTCCTCCCTCCTGTTTCTTCAGCTTCTCTGTCTCAAATGGCTCCCTGGATTCAGAGTGTTGGAAAGTCATTCGTGTGTTGGTGCCTTCTGTGTGACTGGCCTGCTGCCATCCTTGGGACCACAGGCTTTGTCACTCCTAGGACTGCTACCTGGCAGTAACATGCATTATTTTTATTTGATTCTCTTCCTTTTTCATTCTCTACACCTAAGCCACATATCATGGGTATACTCAGCTGAAGTTGGTTGACTGATCGACTGCCTAGAAGAGACTTAAAAAAGTTGATATGTTGATATTAATCATGCACATATTTTTAAAACATTTTATTTTGAAATAATTATAGATTTTTCAGAAGTTGCAAAAAAAAATGTGCGAGGAGGTCACATGTACTCTTCATCCAGCCTCCCCCAGTGCTAACATTTGCATAAACTATGGTACAGTAGCAAAACCAGCAATTGAACATTGGATTTAAACCATAACACTTATTCACATTACAAATGCAATCATCTCTGTATATGTCCGTGTATGTGTGTATGTGGGTAGCTCTATCCATTTTAGCTTCATGTAACCACTACCACAATAAATACCATCACTGTAAGCAACAACTTAATTCATTCCTTTTTGCTGCTGAGTAATATTCCATGGTATGAATGTATCAGTTTGTTTGTTTAATTATTCTCTGGTTATTGGATAGTTTTCAGATTTGGGTTATTATGAATACAGCTGCTGTGACCATTCTTGGATAAATTTCTACATGAAAATTTATTTATTTGGGATAATGCTCAAGAGTACAATTGCTGGATCATGTGATAAGTCCATTTTTAGCTTTAAAAGGAAACATTGTTTTCCAGAGTGGCCCATACCATTTTTACATTCCCATCAGCAATGTTTGTATGATGCAGTTTCTCAGCATCCTGCTCAGTATTTGGTGTCATTGCTACTTTTAATTTTACCCATTCTGGTAGATGCATAGTATTAATATTATTTCATTGTGGTTTTAATTTGCATTTTTCTAACAGCTAATGATATTTTTAAACATCTTTTTTCTTTTTTTTTTTTAATTTGCCAGAGAGAGATGACTTGGGGGGGGGGGGGGGGTCATTGAGAAAGCACCTTCCAAAGGGAATAACCATACTGCTATCCCTTCTCCTCCACTCCTTTCAGGATTTTGGGCATGCACACACATGTACCTGGCTTCTTTTTCAAGCCATTGGGTTCAGGACTCACACAGTCAGTAATGTGAGATTCAACCTCCTTAACCATGCCACCATGGCCCAACTAATGATTTTAAAGTTATTTTCATGTGTTTATTTGCCATCATATTTCAGAAAAATCTACACCTAGGCAAGTCCTTTGCCAGATATGATTTACAGGTATTTTCTCCCAGTCACTAATTTTTTTTTTTTAAATCATCCTCTTAACAGCATCTTTTTCAGAGCAAGGGCTTTTAATGTTTACTTTTTTTTTTTTTGGAGAGGTTTTTGCTATAGGGCATGTATGCTTGCCAGAAAGACAGAGAGAGATAGAGAGACAGAAAGCAAGAAATCACCCCCCGAGGTGATGGCCGCGCTGCAATCCCTTCTCCTCCATTCTCCTCTCGGGATCTTGGGCACGCATGCACATGCGCCCGGCGTGAGTTTAAGCCACTGGGTCTGGTACTCGAACCATGGTCAACTACATGAGAGTCCAGCAACATAGCCATTACGCCAACTACTGGTCATGAGCTTTTAATTTTAATGAAGTACATTTTAATAATTTATCTCTTGGGTTTGGCTTGTCTGTCAAGTCTCAAGACTCGTTTTTTAGTCCCAAGTCCCAAAGACTTTCTCCTGTTTTGTTTTTCCTAATCCTTTCCTAATTTTTGTATAAATTGTGAGATTTAGGTCAAAGTTGTTTTGTTTTGTTTTGTTTTGTTTTGTTTCTTATTTGCCTATGGATGTTCAGTTGCTCCTGTACTGCCTATTGAAAAGGCTATCCCTGGGGCCGGCAGGCGGCACGATGGTTAAGGTGCTGAACTCCCACGTGGCTGACCATGGTTCAAGTCCTGGACTGGGTGGCTAGCCATCTAATTTCCTCTGTCTCTTGCTCTCTGTCTCTCTGGTGAGCATATGTGTTCTACAGCAAATTAAAATAATAAGAAGAAGAAGAAGTAAAATTTTTAAAAAATAAATTCCTATCCATTGTCCATTCTTTTTTGTCCTTTGTCAAAAATTGTGTGGACATATTTATTTGGATCTATTTCTAGGCTTTCTATTCTATTCAGTTAATCTATGTGTCTATTCCTTCGCTAGTACTACAGTGTTTAATTACTGTAGCTACATAGTAAACATGAGTAATTAACATATATATTCAGGGCCAGCAGGTGGCGTTGTGGTTAAGGGCACTGGACTCCCACATGGTCAACCACAGTTAGAGTCCTGGGCGGCTTGCTTTCTCACTCCCCCCCACCCCCTCACTCTGTCCCTCTCTGGTGAAATTTAAATAAATAAATAAAGTTCAATAAAATAATTTTTAAAAAAATACATATTCAATTTTCTTTTTAAAAATAGTTTAGGCTGGGACCAGCAGTTAGTGTAATGGCTATGTCGCTGGGCTCCCATGTAGTCGACCGCAGTTCGAGTCCCGGACCCGGTGGCTTAAACTCACACCGGGCACATGTGCATGCATGCCCAAGATCCCAAGAGGAGAATGGAGTAGAAGGGATTGCGGTGTGGCCATCCCCCCTGGGGGGTGATTTCTTGCTTTCTGTCTCTCTGTCTCTCTCTGTCCCTCTGGCGAGCGCACACGCCCTATAGCAAAAACCTCTCTTAAAAAAAAAAATAGTTTAGGCTATTTTAGGATCTTTCCATTTCCATACATACTATCATGTGTATCTTAATTACAGGGATGTTCTAAGGCACACATCACTAGGAGAGGTGCTCATGTGCACACATCAGAGTATACTTACACACCTACATGGCAAAGCCCACCATACGCCAAGTATTTGGTGCTATAACGTTCCCTCTTAGCACTGAGTTACATCCCACTAATGCTTTTTAAGGAATTATTTATATATATATATATATATATATATATATATATATATATATATATATATATTTTTTTTTTTTTTTTTTTTTTTTTTAATTTGCACATGTGCTCACCAGAGAGAGACAGAGAGAGAGTGAGAAAGCAAGCTGCCAAGTCTGGGATTTGAACCACAGTAAGCCAGGTGAGAGTACAGTGCCCTAACCATTATGCCACTTGCTGGCCCCCATCCCACTAATTTTGATAATGTTGTATCTTTTTTTTTGGGGGGGGGGAGAGGTTTTCGTTATAGAGCGCGTGTGCTCGCCAGACAGACAGAGAGAGACATAGAGACAGAAAGCGAGAAATCACCCCCCAGGGGGGATGGCCACGCCACAACCCCTTCTCCTCCATTCTCCTCTCGGGATCTTGGGCATGCACGCACACGCGCCCGGCGTGAGTTTTAAGCCACCGGGTCCGGGAGGTGAACTGCGGTCGACTACAGGGGAGTCTAGCGACATAGCCATTACGCTAACTGCTGGTTCCCAATAATGTTGTATCTTAATTTTATTCAATATGTATTTTCAATTTACTTTTAGACTTCCTCTGTGACGTATAGGTAATTTAGAAGTATGTCATTTAATTTCCAAGTGTTTGAAGGTTTTCTTCTTGTTTTTCTGTTATTGATTTCTAGCTTGATTTCATCATGGTCAGAAAATATATTCTGTATAATTTCAAATATCTTAAATTTGTGGAGGTTTGCTTTACAACTCTGGTATGATCTATCTTGTTGAATGGCCCATGGGTCCCTAAAATAATGTGTATCTGCTGTTGTTGAATGTAATGGTCTATAAATGTCAATTAGATCCTACTGGCTGGTGGTACTACTCAGTTATTCTGTATCCTTGCTGACTAATAGTTCCTCTAGTTCTATATAGTAGCTCTAGCTGAAAGGAGGATATTGAAGTTTCCAGCTATAATTGAGAATTTGTCTATTTCTTCTTTCAGATCTATCAGTTGTTTTCCTTCATGTATTTTGAAGCTCTTGTTAGATGCATAAACATTTAGTATTACTTTCCTTTTTTCTTTTTTCTTTTCTTTTTCTTTTTCTTTTTTTTAGGTTTTTACCATAGGACATGTGCGCACACAAGAGACACAATGAGAAGGAAAGTGATAAATCATCCCCCGGGAAGGAAGGCCATGCTGCAATCTCTTATCCTCTATTCTCCTGGGATTTGGGGCGCGTGCACGCGCGCACACACACGCACACACACACACACACACATACCTGGTGTGATTTTCAGGTCCAGGACTCGAACCACAGTCAGCCATGTGGGAGTTGAGCTCCTTAAGCACCATGCCACCTGCTGGCCCTGAGTATTGCTTTATTTTCTTTATTTTTTAAAATTATTTTTTATTTAATTTTATTTATTATTATTTATTTAATTTTATTTATTATTATTATTTCTTTAATTTGCTATAGGGCACATGCACTTTCCAGAGAGACAGAGACAGAGAGAGAAAAAGTGAGGAAACAAGCTGCCAGATCCAGGACTCATACCACAGTTGGGGATGTGGGAGTCCAGTGACTTAACCACCATGCCACTTTCTTTTCTTTTCTTTTTTTTCTTTTCTTTTCTTTTCCTCTTTTCCTTTTCTTTTTCTAAGCACTTTTCAGTATAAATTCTTTTATTATTATTATTATTTAAAAGAGAGATTTCTGCTTTAGGGTGTGTGCGCTTGCCAGAGAGACAGAGATAGACAGTCAGAAAGAAAACGAAAAATCACCCCCTGGGGGATGGCCACACCACAATCCCTTCTCCTCCATCCTCCTCTTGGGATTTTGTGCGTACACACACACACACACACACACACACACTCACACAGGCATGCGCCCGGCATGAGTTTTAAGCCACTGGGTCTAGGACTGAAACTGCGGTTGACTATGTGGGAGTCCAGTGATGTAACCATTACGCCATCTGCTGGTCCCCTGCTTTATTTTCTTGATGGGGAGATTGTTTTTCATTGAGTAATCCCTATTTCTGTCATAGGTCATTTTCTTTGCTCTAAGCTCAACTTAATTTGATGTTAATATAGCTACTCCTGAAAATATGATTAAAGCTACTCCTATTATATATGATTTTAAAAAACTCATACTTGGATAGCAGGTGGCATGGTGGTTAAAGTGCTGGACACTCCCACATGGCTGATTACAGTTCAAGTCCTGGACCTGGTGGCTTTCTTTCTCACTTTCTCTCTCTCTCTCTTTCTCTCTCTCTCTGTCTCTTTCTGGTCAAATTAAAAGAAATGAATGAACAGATCAAATTAAATAAATAATTCTTTTTTAAAAACTCATACAAAAAAATAATTTATTGGGAGCTAGCAGGTAGTGTGGTGGTTAAGAATGCTGGACTCCCACATGGTCAACAGCGGTTTGAGTCCTGGACCTGGAGGCTTGCTTTCTCACTTTCTCTCTCTCTCTCACTCTGTCCCTCTCTGGTCAAACTAAACAAATAATAAAGCTAAATAAAATAATTCTTTAAAAATAATTTATTATGTTTACTTCTATTTTTACCTGTTACATTATTCTTCTTTTCTTTGTAAAGGTCCTACCCTCTGTCATTTTCTGTGTATTTAGAGAGTTTCTTTAAGCCATGCTTTTAAGATAGACCTGATGGGGCCAGCAGGTGGCATAGTGGTTAAGGCACGGTATTCCCGCTTGGCTGACAGCAGTTTAAGTCCCAGACCCGTATCAGCTGGATACATGCCAGGCATGTGTGTATGCATGCCCAAAATCCCAAGAGAAGAATGAGGGAGAAGGGACTGTGGCATGGTCATCCCCCTAGGGGTGTGATTTCTCGTATTCTGTCTCTCCAGCAAGCACATGTTTCCTATAGCAGCAATCTCTTAAAAAATAAAAATTTTTTAAAAGGCTAGATCTGCTTACAACAAATTTTCTCAGTTTTCTTATCTAAGATTTTTTTTTTTAAATTTTCCCTTTATTTTAGAAGAATGGTTTTTACCAGTTACTAGATTCAAGCTTGATAGCTTTTTTCTTTCAGCATATGAAAAATGTGCCACTTCCTTCTGGCCTCCATGGTTTCAGATGAGAAATTTTCTGTTATTCGAATTAGTGTTTCTTAATAAGTAATGTGTCATTTCTCTTTGACTCTTGAAAACCTTTTCTTTGTGTTGAGTTTTCAGAAATTTTATTATAGTGTGGTTTTGAGTGAATTTCTTTAAACTTTTCATATTTGGGATTCATTCAAATTTTTAAATACATACATTTATTTATTTTACCAATTTGGAGACACTTTTAGGCATTTTCTTAAAATCCTTTTTTGATTTTACCCTCTTTCTCCTCTACTTCTGAAACTCCATTGATAATACATGTTAGATATTTTGTTATTATTTCACAGAACCCAGAGGCTCTGGTTTCTTTGGAACTTTTTAAAAGTCTGTTTCTGTTACTTAGCTTGAGTAAATTCTATTGATCTGTCTTCTATTGATTCTGTCCTCTGTGATTTCCACTCTAATATTGAGTTTGACTTTTTCCTTTATTTAGTTTCAGTTAGTGTATTTTTTTTTAAGAGAGAGATTTTTGCTGTAGGGTACATGTGCTCACTGGAGAGACAGAGAGAAAGAAAGTGAGAAATCATCCCTCAGGGGGGGATGGCCACGCCACAATCCCTTCTCCTCTATTCTCCTCTCCCAACTTTGGGCATGCACGCACATGCACCTGGCATGAGTTTAAGCTGCAGGGTCTGAGACTCGAACTGTGGTAGATTACATGGGAGTCCAGCGAAGTAACCATTATACCATCTACTGGTCCCAGTATGTATTTTCAATTCTATAATTTCAATTCATTTCTTTTTTATTTTATCTTTTTTTTTTTTAATTTTGCAGTAGGGCACATGCACTTGCTGGAGAGAGACAGAGAGTGAGAGAGAGAGAAGGAAAGTGAGAAAACATCCTTCAAAAAGATGATCACATCAAAATTTCTTCTTCTTCACTCTCCTCGGGATTTTGGGCATCCATGCACATTCACCCAGAATGAATTTCAGGTCACCAGATCTAGGACTCAAACCATGGAGCTGGCCTTGTGGAATCCAGCTGCCTTACCCAACATGCCACGGGCTGAGTCCTTAGCTTATTTTTTTGTTATTGTCAGAGTGAGTGTGTGCTCACTAGAGAGAGACAGAGGGAAGGAGAGGAAGAAGGCATCCACCAGTGGGCACAGTCACAACACAATCTCTTCTCTTCTATTTCTCCATCCTGCTGAGATTTGAGCATGCGCACAGAAATGCCCCAATGTGTTTCTCAAGTCACTGGCAGGCCAAGACAGCAACTATGGTCAGTCATGTGGGATCTGGCTTCCTCAAGTACTAAGCATGGGGCTAGCCTTTGTTTCTTTTTTTTTATAATTTCTACTTTTGCTGAAGTATTTTATTTAGTTTTAGGAGAATCTTTAATTAATTATCAAAGCTCTTTTAAGATAACTGCTTTAAAATCTTTATCAGCCAGTTCTAACATCTGATTCATGTCAGTATTGGCAATGGTGGATTGTGTTTCCCCACTCAAAATGTCTCTTTCCTGGTTCTTGGAGTGGTGAATGATTTTTAGTTGTATTCTAGACAGTTTGGTTAGGTGTTAAGAGATTTAATTCTATCTAAGTCTTGTATCTTGGCATATAGTTACCTTATGTTAGCATGTAGGTTCTGAACTATTTTATGGATTGTAGTTCCAATGTCAGCTTGGTTTCCTGAACCTCTGCAGTGTTATTCTGGTCTGCTTCATTTTCTGGTGCTTCTGAGTTTCCCACTCAATCCCTGCTGGTGCTGTATACAGGTCATTAACGTACTTCCTGGCTGCCTGCTGTTGCTAGGTAATCTTCTAGAAGAGCAGAAGCCACTGTACCTGGGACTTATTGGTGAAGAGCCAGGGTTAAAATACAAAAAGAGACACAGGGCTTCACTGCTGCCACTACTGTAGGTCAATCGGGACATCTGCCAGCCTGGATTGGGCCCAAGACCTAGGATCGCCAGGGCTTGTGTTGTGAAGTGGAGTTGAGAGATCTCTATTAGATATATCTGCTGAACTTCCCTTGTCTTCTCAGTCCTTTGGAAGGAAAGAGCAGGCTTTTTTTTTTTTTTTTTTTCAGGGGGTGGTACTTTTGTTTATTCTTGCTGGAGCTTCCACGTTGTCATCCTCTCCTGCACTTAGTCTGGGGATATGTGGGAATGCACCATGTTGTCCTTTTTCTCTTTTCTATTTTTTTTTTTTTTTTTTTTTGAGAGGTTTTCGCTATAGGGCGCGTGCGCTCGCCGGACAGACAGAGAGAGACAGAGAGACAGAAAGCAAGAAATCACCCCCCAGGGGGGATGGTCACGCCGCAATCCCTTCTCCTCCATTCTCCTCTTGGGATCTTGGGCACGCACGCACACGTGCCCGGCGTGAGTTTTAAGCCACCGGGTCTGGGACGCGAACCGCGGTTGACTACATGGGAGTCCAGCGATATAGCCATTACGCTAACTGCTGGTTCCCTCCCTTTTTAAGTCTTGAAGTCTCCAGTCAGTCTACCTTCTTCTTTTTAGTTTTCAGATTCCTTTTATTATTGCCTGTTGAATAATTTCCAGGATATTTAGTTATTCTGCGTGAGAAGGAAAAAAGAAAATTAGTCTGTTCCATCTCGTTCTAGAACCCATGCCATGTTACAGTGTAACAAATACATTTATTCTTTTTTATTTTTTTCTCAAAATCTTCAAAACTCAATTAAAAAAAAAAAAATTAGACCTAGGCCAGCCCCATAGCCTACTGTCTAAGGGAGCCAGATCTCCTATGCCCAACCATAGTGTGAATCTCAGTCCAGCAGCTTGAAAACCAAGCCAGGCACATGTGTATGTGTGCTCGAAATCCCAATAGGATGGAGAAATGGAAGAATAGAAGAGACTACGGTGTAACCATGCCCCAGCAGGCATGTCCCTCTCCTCTACCTTTTACCTGGGAAGCACACAAAACCTCTGGCAATTTATATATATATATATATATATATATATAGACACAGAAACCTTGCTGCTGGAGGTGTAGAAAAATCACCCAATAGAATTTTTTTTTTTTTAAATGTCTTCCTAAATATTGTGTGAGTTAAGGCTTTTATTAGTTTGCTAGGTTGGAATTTTAAGTGGCTTAAATAACAGAATTGTTTCATTGTTCTGGAGACTGGAAGACAAGATCAAGGTATTGGCAGGTTTGATTTCTCTCTCCTTGGCTTGCAGATGGTCATCCTTTCCTGGCCTTTTCCCCTGTGTATGGGCTTTCCTATAGGCATATATTTCTTAAATAAGACCCCCTAAAGCACAGCCAGTAATCCCCAAAATATACAAATGGCTTTACATCAAGCTAAAAAGCTTCCTCACAGCAAAGGAAACAATAATTAGAGTGAAAAGACAACCCTTAGAATAGGAGAAAATATTTGCAGATTATTCCTTAGACAAGAGATTGATAGCCAAAATATATAGGGAATTAAAGCAGCTCACCTATTTAAAAAAACAACAACAATCAATTTAAAAATAGGCAAATTAATTGAATAGACAATTCTCCAAAGAAGACTTACAAAGGACCAGGAACTTCAAGTGGAGTGGTCATTAAGGTGCTGGACACTCCCACATGGCTGTCCATGATTCGAGTCCTGGACCTGGTAGCTTGCTTTCTCACTTGCTCTCTTTCTCTCACTCTGTGTGTGTGTTTCTCTGGTCAAATTAAAATAAATCAATGAACGAATATAATTAAATAAATCATTTTTTAAAAAGACTTACAAAGAGCCAAAGGCATATGAAAAAATGTTCAAAGTCTGTTGTCATAAGGAAAATGCAAACAAAAACTACAATGAAATACCATTTAACCCCTGTTAGAATGGCTAGGATTAAAAAAAAAAAAAAAAGTACTTATGAGGCTGTAGTGAAAAGGGAACCCCTTACACTGTTGGTGGGAATGTAAGTTAGTACAACCTCTGTGGAAAACAATGTGGAGGTTCATAAAAAAGAAAAGAAAAGAAAAGAAAAGAAAAGAAAAGAAAAGAAAAGAAAAGAAAAGAAAAGAAAAGAAAGAAAAGAAAAGAAAAGAAAAGAAAAGAAAAGAAAAAAAAGAACCTACAAATAGAATGACCACATGACCCAGTAATCTCAGTCCTTGGTATTTACCTAAAGGATAGGATAATACTCAGTTAGAAAGACACTTGCACATCTGTTTATTATAACATTTATTCACAATTGCCAAAACATGGAACCAACCTAAGTGTACAAAAACTGATGATTGTTTTTTAAAACCGTGGTACATAAATACTATTAAGTATTACTCAGCTAAAGAAAACAATAGGATGATGTTATCATTTGATTCAAAGTAGATGGATATAGAAGGATATAGAAGACTTAATGTTGAGCAAAGGAAACCAGACTTTGAAAGATATATACTGTATATCCCCACTCAATTTGTACCAAGTATCTACACTCTGTGGAAGAAATTAAGAGATCTGAAAATATGGTAGTAGGGAGGATAAGTATAGATACCAAACTGTAAGGGAAGAGAATGGATGGTGGAGAGTAGAGTAGGTGGGAGAAGGTGGTTATGAGGTGCAAAGGGAAGAAACATTTAGCAGATTGAAAAAGTAAAGTTTTCTGTTGAAAAAATATGTACATGTATTATATACATCATGATGGGGACCTTATGTAAAATGTGAAATTAATCTGAAAACTTTTAAAACTCTCTAAAAAAAGAAAATAAGATTGAAAAATTAATGGGGAAAAGATTAATAGGATGACATTGTCGCATTAACAATGACACACAAGTACTGCTTCTTTAGCATCAAGTTCATAAACTTAGAGCAAAGATGGCAAAGAGAGTTCATATCAAGGGTCAATTTTAAATGTCTGATTAATACAGCCTATTTGAGACAAATTATGAGAGTTCAGCAGAAAAGAATGTCATAATTGATTAGCGATGTCTGCAGGGTCATAAGAATGAAAGTGGGTCACATATGCTATCCATTTTCCATTCTTGATTTTTGACTAATTATCCCAGCTACAGCCTCCCTTTTCAGAAATTTAAACCTACTCTCACCCTTTCATCAAGACTTTTTCTCTCTCCAGATTATCACCTTTAGGGACTACCTACCCATTGTGCTAGGTGATGAGATGCAGAAGTGGATCCCCCCATATCAAGGCTACAATGAATCTGTGGATCCCCGAATTTCCAATGTCTTTACCTTCGGCTTCCGCTTTGGCCACTTGGAGATCCCCTCTACGGTGTCCCGCCTAGATGAAAATTATCAACCATGGGGTCCAGAACCAGAACTTCCCTTACACACTCTCTACTTTAACACCTGGAGGATGGTCAAAGACGGTACGTCCTTTCAGGGATGCCCTGGCCCTCCCACTCTGTGGCCTGCGCATAGGTAAACCTGACCTGGAAGTCAGCCTCCAAGCACTTCCTGTGTGACCTCTAGCAAATGAATGAATCACACTGAACATTGGTTTCATCATTTTTGTTTGTTTATTTGTTTGTTTGTTTTTTGAGAGGTTTTTGCTATAGGGCGCGTGCGCTTGCCAGAAAGACAGAGAGACAGAAAGTGAGAAATCACCCCCCATGGGGATGGCCATGCTGCAATCCCTTCTCCTCCATTCTCTTCTCGGGATCTTGGGCACACACACACACGCGCCCAACGTGAGTTTAAGCTACCGGTCCGGGACTCCATCCATGGTTGGCTACATGGGAGTCCAGCGACATAGCCATTACTCTAACTGCTGGTCCCTGGTTTCATCATTTGTAAAATGGGGATAATAATAGTATGCATTTTGGGACCAGCAGTTGGTGTAATAATAGTATACATTTCACAAGAATATAAAAATTTTTAAATATATGTGCAGAGCACCCTACAACAGTTCCTGACACACAGGAGGTGATCAAGAAACATGGGACCAGCAGATGGCATAATGGTTAGTTACATCACTAGGCTCCCATGTAGTCGACTGCTGTTCAAGTCCCAGACCTGGTGGCTTGAACCTCACACCAGGCGCATGTGCACATGTACCCAAAACCCTGAGAGGAGAATGGAGGAGAAGGGATTGCAGCATGGCCTTCACCCCAGGGGGTGGTTTCTTTCTTTTCTTTCTTTTTAAGAGAGATTTTTGCCATAGGGTGTGTGCACTTGCTGGAGAGACAGGAACAGCAAGAAAGAAAGTGAGAAATCCCCCAGGGGGGATGACCATGCCACAATCCCTTTTCCTCCATTCTCCTCTTGGGGTCTTGGACATGCATGCATACACATGCACCTGACATGAGTTTTAAGCCACTGTGTCTGGGAATTGAACCACAGTTGACTACATAGGAGTCTAGTGACATACCCATTATGCCATCTACTGGTCCCAGATTTCTTTTCTGACTCTCTGTCTCCCTCTGTCTCTCCAGTAAGTGTATGTGCCCTATAGCAAAAATCTCTCTCTAAAAAAAAAAAAAAAAAACACACAGAAAGAAATATTAGTTTTATTATTATTTCTTTCCTCCTTCTGGGTTCTAAGATGCCTGGAATTTCCCTACCTCTTTTCTCTGCCCTAGGCTTCTCTGACCTCTGTAGAAAGAATTCATGGGTTTGGTAAATAAATTGCTCTTTTCTACTCTCCTCTAGAGCCTTCTGCCTCCGTGAGGTGCGAGGTTAGACCCAGATCACCTTTATCCCTAGGCTGGGCTGCATTGAAACTGGCTTTACTTACGGCCTAACAAGTCAGGGCCATTTCCTGAAGATTTGTACTCCCTCTCCCCAAGCCACGGTGTTCCTCAGGGAGCCTAAGGAAAGAGAAGGAATTGACTCCATGAATTAGAACTATAAAAAACTTGGTGTTTGTATTCAGGCCACCATCCTGTAAAAGCCCTTTTCTGCCACCCTTGAAGCAGGCAGTCTGGCCCCCTCTTCCCCTGAACACACCCTACGCATTTCCCTCCTTGCTTCCAACCTGAGAGATTCAATTGGCCCTACTTTCAACTGACAGGAAATGACTGGTGTGGGGGTCAGTTTGGAGGGTGTCTCCACCCCACCCCATCCTGAGGATGGCCTCTGGATCTCCCTTTGCAGGTGGCATTGATCCTCTGGTGCGGGGCCTGCTGGCCAAGAAGGCCAAGTTAATGACTCAGGATAAAATGATGACAGGAGAGCTCCGTAACAAGCTTTTCCAGCCAAATCACAAGATCCATGGCTTTGACCTGGCTGCCATCAACATACAGCGTTGCCGGGACCACGGGATGCCTGGTGAGAGGGCCTGGGGGCTGGTCTGGGCTGGGGGACATTTTCTGGTCTCCTGGAGACTCTCTTCTATAACCCTGAGGATCTGATGAAGAAGGCAGGCCAGTTGTTTTGTTTTATTTTTCATTTTGCTCACCACATGTGCTCACTAGACAGAGAGACAGACACGAAGAGAGGGAAAGTGAGAAAGCACCCCTCCATGAGGCACGGTCATGCTGCAGTTACTTCTCCATTTCTCCCTCCTTTCAGGATTTTAGGCACACATGCACATGCACCTAGGACATATTTCAAGCCACCAGATCCAGGACTTGAACCAGGTAGTCCGCCATGGAGATCCAGTTGTCTTAACCACCAGGCCACAGGCTGGTTCTAAAACCCACTTAGTTTATCTAAGAGATATAATCTTCCATTCTCCATAATGCAAGAAAAGAGCATTCATCTGGTGCTATCTTGGAGTTCCTCAAGTGAAAATGAGATCAACAACTAACTTGAAAAATCAGTTTAAAAACTCAGAAAAGGGGCCAACAGGTGGCATGGTGGTTAAGGCACTGGATACTCACATGGCTCACCACAGTCTGAGTCCCCAGACCTGGCAGCTTGTTTCCTCGCTTTCTTTCTCTGATGAACACACATGCCCTATAGCAATTGTTTTTTCAGTGACAATAATGAAAAATAAAATAAATCATTATTTTTAAAAAAGAAACTCAGAAAAGACTAAGGAAGGAATAGGGAGAAACCAATGACTGTTGGACCTTTCTTTTGTACCCATGAAAGGCAGTTTAATGTAGTAATTAAGAGCCAGGCTGCCTAAGTTCAAATCCCAGCTATGCCATTGGCTGGTGGGACTTTGGCCAAGTTCCTTAACATGTCTTTTCTTCAGTTTACACGAATAGTGTCTGGACCCATAGTAAGCACACGTAACCCACAAGGCTGAAGTGTCCCAGACATAGAACAATGGCTCACCACATCCCCTGTCTCAAGGGCTGTGAGCCCAGACTTTCTGGAGCTGATGGAGCTGGAGGGGGTATGCCCCCACAGGGGTGCTCTGAGCTGGAAACCCCTAGGATGAGACAGGTTCGGCCTCTGCACCCTAGGATACAACTCCTGGAGAGGCTTCTGTGGCCTCTCACAGCCAGAGACACTGAAGGAGCTGAGCGCGGTGCTAAAGAACAAGATGCTGGCCAAGAAGCTGATGAGCCTCTACGGGACTCCGAAGAACATCGATATCTGGATGGGGGTGGTTGCTGAGCCCCTGGTCAAGAGAGGCCGGGTGGGGCCTCTCCTGGCCTGCCTCCTGGGCAAACAGTTCCAGCAGATCCGTGATGGAGACAGGCAAGCCCAGCCACAGCCAGGGAGGACAGGGAGGGAGGGAGGAGCCCCTTCCCGACAGCCTGTGTGAGGACCGGCTCCAGATCTCAGCATGGTGGTGGGCCTTTCCCATGTTCCTGCTGGCTCCTTCCCTCCCTTTGGCAGAGGCGAGGGCCACCGCTAGACTATATGCAGTGACCTTCTTCTATCTCTGCAGGTTCTGGTGGGAGAACCCTGGGGTCTTCACAAAGAAGCAGCAGGACTCTCTACGGAAAATGTCCTTCTCAAGACTTATCTGTGACAATACGCACATCACCAAGGTCCCACTGGACCCATTCCAGGCCAATAGCTACCCCCAAGGCTTCGTGGACTGCTCAGCCATTGATAAGTTGGACCTCTCTCCCTGGGCCTCAGTGGAGAACTAGGGTGTGGGCAGTAATGCCCCTTTGGTCTCTGATGCCATTTCACACGAGTTCGATGATCAGGTCCTTTAATGCTCCATGCCAGGCCCAGCCCCTCTTCCCACCCAATCAAGCCCAAGGGCAGCTTTTCAGCCTCGCCAGCTCTCCCACGTGGCTCCCATACTTCCACCACCACCACCCCCCACCCCACATAGTAAGTATAGTACGTGCTCAATAAACATCACTGATTCATTAAAGGTACTAGCGAGGACGTTGTTCCCTTTGGAAGGCAGCCTTGGAATCACGGCCAAACCAGTTGCCAGGTGTTTCCAGTCTACCCATGTCTTACTGCTCAGATGTCACGTGCATAGGTGTGTGGTGAGAGGGCACGGGCTGGTGGGATTTCCCAGAGGTCTCTAAAAGGGGAGAGGCAGGAGCTCTGGGGAAAGCAGCAGTGGCTGTGGAGTGGCAAGGAGGTCCATGGTGGGATTACACAGGATAAGACAGAAAGGAAAACCAGGCCTGGATTCCCCTGCAGCCAAAATTAACTTCCCTTCCAGCAGTCTGTCTTTCTTTTTTAAAAAATTATTTTCTTTATTTTATTTATCATTATAGTTATTTTCAATTTGATCAGAGCAAGACGAGAGAGAGAGAGAGAGATCGAAAAAGTAAGCTGCCAGGTCCGGGACTCAAACTGTGGTCAGCCATGTGAGAATCCAGTGCCCCTGGCCATACCACCATACACCTGCTGGCCCCTCCAGCAGCCTTTCTTTTTTTTAATGTTCTTTTTTTTTTTCAAAGAATTATTTTATTTAACTTTATTTATTTAATTAGTTATTTTAATTTGACCAGGGAGAGACAGAGTGAGAGATAGAGAGAAAGTGAGAAAGCAACCTGCCAGGTCCGAGACTCGAACTGTGGTCGGCCATGTGGAAATCCAGCACCCTTAACCACCATGTCACCTGCTGGCCCCTCTAGCAGCCTTTCTAAAAAATATTCTTCTAGGGTAGTCCTTGGAACCTATGAAGCTCTGAAAGTGCAGCTCCAGAACATTCTTTGAGCTTCTGCCCAAATGCATACTCCTATGTTCTTTTAAAATGACCCTCTGGGTAAGATCAGCCAGCCAGAGCCTCTAGATGCCCTGAGGGGCAAGGTGGGAGTGGCAGATGTTTAGCCATCCCATGGGAAGAGCAGGGATCTAGCACCCACTCTCTGAGGCCCCGGTGAGTCCCTTCACCTCTGAGCAGCCCACTTCTCATCAGCAAAGGGGAACGATTCTTCTGCTTGCCATGGGGAGGCCCTGACTTTACCTGGACCACAGAAGTCCATTAGGCCCCAGGACCAGCAGTTAGTGTAATGGCTATGTCACTGGACTCCCATGTAGCTAACCACAGTTCAGGTCCTGGACCCGGTGGCTTAAACTCACGCCAGGCGCGTGTGCGTGCGTGCCCAAGATCCCGAGAGGAGAATGGAGCAGAAAGGATTGTGGCGTGGCCATCCCCCCGGGGGGAGATTTCTCACTTTCTGTCTCTCAGTCTCTCTCTTTCTGGCGAGTGCACGCGCCCTATAGCAAAAACCTCTCCAAAAAAAAGAAGTCCATTAGGCCCCGTCTTCCTGCAGACCTCTGGTTCCCAGCTGCAATGCCCCATCCCTATATGTGGAAAAAGGAGGGGGGGGGGGACGGGAGTGAGTTCACCAGTTAGATATAGGGGTCAAGCCCCGGCAAAACTACTACAGAAATATACTCATCCCCTCTCTCAGTACTGGCCCTGTATTCTGGGTCCAGCCACCCGCTGTCTCTGCTTGGGGGGCGGGGAGTCTGGCCACATGAACCAGGACTGAGAAAGAGTCTACTGTCTCTGGAACCAGCAGATGGTGTGGTGGTTAAAGGCACTGGATTCCCACGTGACAGACTATGGTTGGAGTCCCAGACCTAGCGGCTTTCTTTCTCTCTTTCTCTCTTTCAAGAGCCTCTAAACCACCACACCAGGCTGTAAGGAAGCAGGATCCAGAAATTCCCTACCACCTGGGAGGCCTCTCTTCCCACCAGATCTCTGCTCCTTCTCTCCCATAGAACATTTTGTCCCCTCTACTTCCAGCACCAGGCATGGGCCTGACCAGAACGATCATGGAGCAAGTGTCTGCCAGAGCAATAGACAAATGGGAGGTTGGTGACCACAGTTCCTAACTATGGGATGGCAGGGAAGGAGGAAGGTCTACTAAGCATGGCCTGGTGCTCTTACCCTCTCACCTCCATCTTCTTCTTCCTTTTTTTTTTTTTTTTAAGAGTTATTTATTTATTATCATTATTTTTCAGTTTTGACCAGAGAGAGAAACAGAGATTTAGAGAGAGAGAGCAAGTCTCCAGGTCGGGACTCAAACCGTGGTCGGCCATGTGAGAGTTCAAAGTCTTTAACCACCATGCTGCCTGCCGGCCCCACATCTCAGTCTTCTAAGAACTGACTGCCCTCCAGGTGTGGCTCGGCCATAGGAGGACCACTCAATGCCCTCACCCTCAGGTCAGAGCATAGGCCCAAGATACAGGCCACACTGGTTCAAGTTCAGAGCCCGCAATGAGGCCCCTGCTGCAGTCCCTTCCTAGTTATAGACAGAGAAGAGATCCCCATCAGCAGTGCTTTATTATTGTAACATCAGGTACAAACGAATAATACAGAAAGGTCGATAGGCCAGTTCCTCTCCCGGCGGGCTCCTGTGAATAAACGAGAACAGAGTAAGGAAAAAGAGGGAGCCATGGACCGAGCCTGGCCTGGTCATGCCCAGAACTCAGCACATGCCCAACTAATGGTCCACCCCTGCAGAGATCACTGGTCACCTCTGCCACCAGGGCACAGCTGGGGCAGGAACTCCATAAACTGTATCTGTCTTTCTTCTGTGTGTTTCCCATGCCCAGCACGTGAGCTGGCATATAGCAGTGCCCAGTGAAGGGAGAGCTAGAGGGTGCAAAGGGATCCTCTGAGGAGCCAGAACAACTAGCATTTCCAGAGACGAAAACTCCTCCAGCACGGAGGAGTAACTTGCCCAAGGTCACACAGCTATAAGTGACCGAGTCAGGCTTTGAACGTGGGCAGTCTGGTTCCTGAGCTGTGCACCTTATCCATCTGCTTTGCTGCCTTCTGTACCCATACTACTCTCATAAACACACACTCACATAGATGACACACATACACAACACAAAAAACACTACCCAGGTTCACAGACACACACACATATGAAATGCCAGCTTACAAACATTGTACATGTACATCGCGCGCACACACACGAATGCCCAGTCACTTATTTTCTCAGCAGCATCAGATGAGGATGAGCTCACCTGGGGAAGAGAGATCTCTGTGGTTCCCAGTGTACCCCTCACTGCCTTTCACTCCCTTACCCAGACTCTAGGCCCTGTCCCTCCAGGCGGCCAGGTCCAACGCAGGGAGTGTACTGCAGTTGACAAAGTCCCGGGGAAATGAATTGGACATGAAGATGTTGTTCTTGGACACGGTGGTGATGCCTGTGTTGTCACAGATGATGCGAGGCAAGGAGATCTTGGCCAGAGCTGTCCGCTGCTGGGTGCTGAACACACCCTTGTTCTCCCACCAAAACCTGCATGGGGAACACCCACGGGATGGTAGCTGAGGCAGGGAGGGTGCCAACTGGCTGGATCTACTTCCTGATACAAGAGGACCACAGAAGACACCACCCTGCAATACTGGAGGGCTCCAGGCCTTGGGCAACCCAGGGGTCCCCTCCTCGGTCCAGAGTAAAACACAGCTGCTCAGTTGTCTCCACCTTGGCCCCAACCCAGAGACCCCAACCCAGTCACCACTAGGGAAGCTGGGTTCATACTCGCTCAAGAAATCCTATGCCTGGCCCAGAGCTGCATCCATGGGAGTAGAAGAGAGTCACAGGGATGATTTATAAAAGAACTAGGTATGGAGGCCATCAGACGGCACAGTGGTTAAGGCGCTGGACTCCCACATAGTCAACTACGGTTCAAGTCCCAGACATAGTGGCTTGAAACTCACAGCGGGCATGTGTCTGTATGTGCCCAAAATCCCAGAGGAGAATGGAGGACAAGGGATTGGAGCGTGGCCATCCACCCAAAGGATGATCTCTCACTTTCTGTCTCTCTGTCTGTCTCTGTCTCTCCAGCAAGCACATAAGCCCTACAGCAAAAGTCTCTTTCTCAAAAAAAAAAAAAAAAAAAAAAACCTGAAACAAAAACTAGTCATGAAGGTGTCAAGGCCACAGTGAAACATCAATAAGAGAAGCAGGAGAAAGCAAGGATGGGACTGTTCAGCAGGGCCTGACACCTTGACGTTCACATAGTGAACCCAGAGAAAGTAGTTAAGGGTGGCATGTTTTCTGTCTGCCTTCCTTCACAAACAGGAGTCCAGGTCACTCCTTGTCGCACCTCCAACAGGTTCAGGGCATATTAGGAATGGCCTGAGGCTTCCTAGAACACACTGGAAAATCGCTGACTTCTAGCACTTCATCTGACGGGAAGAAGTTGGGACCCCAGCAAGGTTCAGAAATAAGCCTACAGCCAGCAAGCAGGCCTAAGCCACCCTTCAGCGCCTCACCGATCACCATCCCGGAGCTTCCTGAACTGGGTGCCAATGATGCAGGCAAGGAGCTTGCCCACGCGGCCGTTCCTCTCCAGGGGCTCAGCCACACCACCCATCCAGATGTCGATGTTGTTGGGTGTGCCATACTGCTCCATCAGCTTCCTTGCCAGGTCCAAGTTCTTCAGCACCGTGCCCAGCTCGCCCACTGTGTTGGGCTCTGGGAGGCCGCAGAAGCGCCTCCAGGCATTATACCCTGCATGGAGGAGGGGAGTAGCTGAGGGTAGGCATCTAGGCTACAAGGTAGAATGGTCACTAAGGGGGACCAGCAGTGGTGTAATGGTTATGTCGCTGAACTCCCATGTAGTCAACTGCAGTTCGAGTCCCGGACCCAGTGTCTTAAACTCATGCCAGGCGCGTGTGTGTGCATACTCCAGATCCTAAGAGGAGAATGGAGGAGAAGGGACTGTGGCATGGCCATCCCCTCTAGGGGGTGATTTCTCGCTTTCTGTCTCTCTGTGTCTTTCTGGCGAGCACACACGCTCTATAGCAAAAACCTCTCAAAAAAAAAAAAAAAAAAAAAAAAAAAAGGTCACTAAGGACAACAGGGAAGACTCACAAATAGGCCATCAGCCCAGAAAACCCACATTCAACACACCAAGTCATAGCTAGAGAGAGGGGACCCTTTCCTAGAGAACTTCTATCCCTTGGTTCAGGCTAAAGGGGACAACTAGGTCATCCTAGGACCCTCACTGACTTTCCCTGGCCCCCATACTCTATGGTGAATCCTAAATTGCCCTAACTCTGGCCAGGTCCAAGAACAGGGACATCTCATTGTCCCCTCTGAAGCAACACAGCTGTCTGTCTCTGACCCATGAGGGATGCAGTGTCTAAGCCATTTTGAAGGCCTAGACAAACCAGTTGTCCCACAGCACAGACACGGCTTTAGGGTTAGGCTGGTCTGGGTTCAAATCCCAGCTGTGTCATTGACTTGGCTACAGAATCTGAAAAGATTCAAAATGTCTCCAAGCTTCAGTATCCTCATCAGTAAAATGGAGGTGATAACTATCTCTTCCCCTCAGAGTTCATGTATGATGAACAAAATGAAATAATGATGGAGACAGATGTTCAGACTGTGGATTATTGTTATTCTATGAAGCTCCAAGAGTGAGGCGTACACCATGCAAAGGAGACCAGGAGGAGATGACAAGTGAACCACTTTCTGAGAGCAAAGTGCTGAGGTTGGGAGAAGCTTGGGGCAACTGGGGCCACTGGAGAGCGTAGGGTACCTGGAGTGGGAAGAAGGCCTGGGGACTACCTGGGAGGTGGTGCAGTGGAAAAAGTAGAGGCAGCCCCTCACCTGGGAGGCCGTGGTCCCTGCTGCGCTGCATGTTCAGGGCGGGCAGATCCAGCCCAATCCTCATGACCTGCTCAAACAACCGCTCCCGGATCTCATCCACCACAATTTGGTTCTGGCGATTCAGCTTGGCAGGGGTGGCCATGAGGCCACGCAAGATGGGGTCAATGCCACCTGGGGGCAAGAGCAACGAAAGGTTGAGGGGAGGATCCAGCTCAGTATCAGACCTCAGATGGGAGTCAGGGACGAGTCCAGGCAGGGTCAGAGGGCGTGCAGAGGAGCTGGACACATGTAACACCTGGAACAGAGGTGACCCAGGGAGCAAGTCCTCACCAGGCACTGCAGTATCCCTAGGGCATACAGGTCTCAGGGATTATGCCACTCAGACTTACGAGCTTGGGATGCTCCCAGCCCCTGGCCTCCTGGATCACAGAGAGTCAAACCACATAAGGAGGCAGCCCCTTCTGAGAGCCATCTCTTCATTATCGGAAACAGAAGCAGAGTCAGGTAAGCTGAGACTGCAAAGTTAGACAAGACCCTCAAAGATGGACTGGAAAAGGATTTCTGCCCACCCTGCCCTTGGCTGCCAATTCACTCTCTCCTGGCCGAGGTCCCACTCACCTTCCAGCGCTACCCTCCAAGACGCAAAAAAGACCTTGCTGAGTGGGACGCGAGGGTTGGGCTGCATGGGCTGGTACTGACTGTTCAGGCGGAACATGAAGGGCTGGATGAGCGTGTGGCCATAGCGAAAGGCATTGGTGAAGACATTGGCAATGCGTGGGTCCACTGAGTCATTGTAGCAGCGGTACGTGGGCAGGTATTTCCTCATGGCCTCTGGCCCCAGCACCAGGGGCAGGTAGTCCCGGTAAGTGATGATCTAGAGAAAAGTCACTTGGAGAAGTCTCGCCACTTACTCCTCCCAGCAGTCTCCATCTACTCCTGGCTTGGGGGTGGGGGGGTCCCATCCATCCACCTTTGGTCAGGGAATTGCCTCTCACAGTACTGGATCTGGGCCTATCAGAATGGTGCTGAGGGCCATTCTGTTTGTTGCCTGTGTGACCTGGAACCAGTAATTAACCTCTCTGAGCCCAAGTTTCTCAAATATAAAAAAAAAGAATTTTCCTCTGCATTAGAAAATTCAATAACAAAGTTCTTTGTTAGTTATTTCAATATCACCTTTGTTGAATTATTGATGCTTCATTTCTCCTATTATCTTATAAATAATAAACAAGGGAAATTGAGAGCATTCACGATGTCCAGCAGGTGCCTGGCACACACCAGGGCTCAATATAGGTGTGTGGAAGAAGGGGAGGCAGGGAGGAATGACCACTCCAGCACGAATTTCAGCAGTTTAAAGGACAAGGGGCCAGCCAGTGGCATGGTGGTTGAGGCAGTTGGATCCCACATGGCTGACTGTGCAGTTTGAGACAGGACCCAGCAACCTGAAAACACACCACGCGCATGAGCAAGGATGCCCTAAATCCCGAAAGGAGGGAGAAATGGAGAAGAAGGGACTGTGGTGTGGCCATCCCCCATAAAGGGTGCTTTCTCACTTTCTCTCTCTCTTGCTCTCTAGCAAAAAAAAAAAAAAAAAATTATTAAAAAAGAAAAGGAAAAGGAAGAAGTGAAGCAGTTTCACTCTAGACTCTAGAATTTCCTACAAAGTTTAAATGAATCTCACTGGAGTTCTTGGTGAAATTCAAAAACTCATCCTCAGCTGGGACCAGCAGTTGGCATAATACCTATGTCACTGGACTCCCATGTAGTTGACCGCGGTTTGAGTCCCGGACCCAGTGGCTTAACTCATGCCGGGCGCATGTGTGTGTGTGCCCAAGATCCTGAGAGGAGAATGGAGGAGAAGGGATTGCATGGTCATCCCCCCTGGGGGGTGATTTCTCGCTTTCTGTCTCTCTGTTTCTCTCTTTCTGGCGAGTGCACATGCCCTATAGCAAAAAAAAAAAAAAAAAAAAAAAAAAAAAAAAAAAAAAAAAAAAAAAAAAAACTCACTCTCAACACCTGCTACTCTCTCCCTCTCTAGAATCTAGCGAAAGGCAGCAATAACCAGGTAAAGAGGCCAAGAGTGACAAACAGAAGGCATCGCCTGAACACTACTCTGTGTGGAGCGTTTTAGACTCCTCTGTTTAACCCTGCTAGTACCACTCCCAGACTCAGGAGAGGAGAACGTGGGGAGCAAGCAGGAGAGAAAGGGGAAGGAGGGAAGTAAGCTTCGTCAGTCACTTAATACCTGCCAGCTATTTCCATCTATGGAAATATATGTCCTTTCATTCTTCCAGCATCGTGGTTGAAGTAATCAAGGCCCAGGAGGGTAGGTAACTTGCCCAAAGTCACACAGCTAGGCTGCTGCAGAGGCACACCTGACTCCGGAGTCTAGCTCGCCCAACCTCCACAGCTTACGATCCCTGGGACAGTGTTCCCAGTGCTCACCCCCAGCTTTTGACGCTCTGGTGCCCTCATCCTCTCCCCAACGTGCAAACACCTGCAAACTCACACGCATGCACACAACACACATGCTCCTAGATTCTGGGTGGGGAGAGAGTAGGAGGGGCCGAGGGTGAGTTTTTGATTTGTATCTGATGCTCAGGGTGGCTTACCTGGATCATGGCCCCCACGATCTTCCGGGCTTCCTGGTACAGCCTGTCTCCATTCCAGCGGGGATTCAGGCGCTTAAGCTGTGTGGCCAGCCGGTTGTGTTCTCGCACAAAGAGGGTGTGCATGGAGGTGAGCTCGGGCATCTCACTGGAGCGAGTGTCCCCTTAAAGAAGCAAATGTCACTGTCACGCCTAGGACCTCCATTTCCTAAAGGTTTGCTCCACTGAAACTCCCTCCCCAGTCAAAGCCTAACATGCCCCCTCTTACTCTTCCTCTTGACCACACCGTCTAGGAGGCCTCCTCATGCCAGTCTGCCACACTAGCTACTTCCTTGCTTAGGGGCACTGCAGCTAAGAAATGCTCATTCAGCGGGCACCAGACCTGACACATGACTTGCCACCTTCCTGTACCTGAATCTGGGAGCTCCTTGGGGACAAGAACCGTGGCTTAGCCGACACAGACACAGGGGAACTTATCACAGTGTCTGGTACACTGTATGAGATCCATTAACACTGCTTGGTTAACTCATTCTCTAGATTCAAAGAAATCAAAAAATAGCACACTTGCACAACCTACTTCCATGCCCATGTCAGACCCAGCTAATGATCTCAGCAGTCTTCCCTGCTGAAATTGGGTACAGCCTCAGAATCCTTCTCAACACAGAACACAATTGTCGGCCCCTCCCTTGCCATATGCCAATCGTGCAGCCTGCCCCCACGGAGGGGACTAGGGCACAGGATATGTACAGTCCACATCTGATTCTTTGTTCAAGAAGACTAAGCAAGAAACTCCCGATTTCTCTTCAGGAGGAAGAGGAATTCCTCCCCCAACCCTTCTTTGGAGGGGCCAGGGGGTTGGGGTGAGGGCCATTTTGGTAGGACAGTAGGTTCAGTCCTTGCCAACTCAGAAAAGACATTTTCTGAGAGCAGCTTCTCCCTCTCATGAGCAGTCAGAGATGTTGATGATCCAGGCTTAAGACATGTGGCTCATTGACACCAGGCCAGAGGCAGCCATGTCTGGCTGAGGAGCAAGGGCAGCACTTCCTAGGTATGCTGGCGCTGACCAGGGAGTCCACACTGGTGCTGAGCTGTAAGCTGATTCTCCTCACGGGGGCCCCGCCAGGGAGAGAGCACCAGGAGCCACCAGGAGGAGGGGAGGCCAGTGGAAAGGGCCTCAGGCACACTACCGGGTTCTCATGAAAAAATACTGGGACCAGTCGATGATGTAATGGTTACATTGCTGGACTCCCACTGGACTGCAGTTCGAGTCCTGGATCCAGTAGCTTAAAACTCATGCCAGGTATGTATGTATGCGGGTGTGTGTGTGCAGGCCCAAAATCCCAAGAGGAGAATGGAGGAGAGGGGATTGTGGCATGGCCATCCCCCCCGGGAGATGATTTCTCACTTTCTGTCTCTCTGTCTCTCCAGTGAGCACACATGGCCTAGAGTAAAAATCTCCTTAAGGGGGCCAGCAGGTGGTGTGGTGGTTAAGGGCACTGGACTTCCACATGGCTGACCATGGTTTGAGTCCTGGACCTGGCGGCTTGCCTTCTCTCTCACTCTCGCTCTCTCTCACTCTCACTCTCTCTCTCTCACTCTGTCCCTGGGCAGAGTTAAATTAAAATAAATAAATAAAATAAAATAAAATAATTCTTTTTTAAAAAAATCTCCTTAAGGAAAAAGAAAAAAGAAAAAGCACTGGAAAATTTGTTGCCATGGCTAACATCACTCCCTGACTACATCCCCCAAACTACAGTTGTTTACATTTAATCCCCCCTTATTAGTAAGTGATTAGGATGGGCAGGAGGGCCTATCCTGCCACTGTGCTGTCCAGCAGAACTTGCTGAAATGATGAAAGTGTTTTCCATCTGCTCTGCCCACAGGGCAGCCACTGGCCCATGAGGCTACTGAGTACTTGAAATGTGGCTAGCACAGGTGAGAAACTGACTTCTTAACTTAATTTCTTTTTTTTTTTTTTTTTGGAGAGGTTTTCGCTATAGGGCGCATGCGCTCGCCGGACAGACAGAGACAGACAGAGAGACAGAAAGCGAGAAATCACCCCCCAGGGGAGATGGCCACACCACAATCCCTTCTCCTCCATTCTCCTCTTGGGATCTTGGGCACGCATGCACACACGCCCGGCGTGAGTTTTAAGCCACCGGGTCCGGGACACGAACTGCGGTGGACTACATGGGAGTCCAGCGACATAGCCATTATGCTAACTGCTGGTCCCAACTTAATTTCATTTAAAATGATTAAAATTTAAATAATCACCTGTGGCTAATGACTACCATACTGGACAGTGTGGTCTTACAGAGTAAGGGGGCCCCATTGCTCTCTGTCCCTTTGGCTCCCTGTTCCTGAGGGACTCAGCTCGCCTCTCTTCCAAAATAGAGGGGAAAAGAAAGACAGAGAAAGCAATGGACAGATGGACAGAGGCTCCTCCGCCACCCTTGTGTCTCCATCTGAGGTTTCGGGGGCAGAGTTGTTTTTCGCTTTTCCATCTCCATCCGCGTCACCAAGGCAACTGGATTCACATCGTGAAGTTGGTGAGGAGTCTCTCTAAATACACACCCACCAGCTGCTCACAAACGGCTCGCTGTGGCTCCAGCAGGGAACACCTCTCGGGTCCCCACCCCCCAGGTCCCACCCCAGCCCTGACCTGCCAGGAAGCAGGGGATGCGTGCAGAGCGGTTGGTGAGGAGGCAGGGATCATCGTGCAGGCTGTCGAAGGGCATCAAGGCCCGGCCATTGTCTTGGAAGCGGGTGTTGACTGCCAGCAGCCCCAGCTGGTTGGTTCGGTTACGCAGCTTCAGGGCCAAGGGGTCCTCGCTTCCGTACACCATGCTGGCATCCAGGAAGGAGGTGAGCGCGTTGATCTGGTTGCGAATGGTGATGTTGCTGCCAGTGCAGGCCGGGCAGGAGCGGAAGAAGGGGATGCAGTCGCGTTGGTTCTTGATGCGGGGGTCGTTGGGTGGGATCTGCAGCATAGAGAGAAGTTAGACCAGCTCTCCATGGGCAGGGGCAGGGGCAGGAGTAGTTGTCCCCTACCCTTAAGACTTCTGGCCCCATCAACCTGCAGAGAGGCCTCTTAGGGCCCATTGGGAACATGGCCTGGGGTTCTACCAGCACTGTGCCTCTGAGGCTCAAAGGTGACCACCGACATGCTGAACTGAGCCAGCGGAGGCTCCCTGGAGGTGGCAAGGCCAGTTTTCTAACACCCCTCAAAATTCCTGTCTCTTCTCCTTTTCTGTGCCTGTTCCTCTCCTGGTCTTCTCTAGATGTGGTCTTTGCACGCTCACTCTGCCTTCTCCTCCTTTTCCTGTCTCTCTCTTCCGTCCCTTTCCTGTCTGTCATTCTGGCCCTGTCATTCTCCACTCCCGCTCTGCTCCCAATCCACACCCCCGACCTTTGGGACTCGGAGCTCTCTGGCTCTGTGTAATGTGGGTGGGCGGAGGCCTCCTAGGCGGGGAATGGACAGAACTGAACAGGGGCATCTGCACATCGAGGTCCTGCGGACCCTGGGAAGGTCCTCACCCCAGCACTCTCTCCCAGCCTCACAGGCAGCCACACCACAGCAGCAGCCCTGTCAGCCAGGGGGTACCGGCCTGGGAGAGGCAACGAACAAACAGGACGGGTGGCTGGCAGCTGACTGGCGGCTGGCTCTGAGGAGTGACAGGCCAGAGCCTGGACAGGCATCAGCCATGAACTCCAGGAGTCGGGCTGCTTAGGAAGCCTGGGCACAGAGGAAGGCACCCGCTTCCAGGATCTCTCCCCCATCCCTACCAACCGCAGCGGTGGCTGGGAAGGAGGGGAGGGGCGAAGGGAGCACCTTCAGCGGGAAGCAGGGTGGCTGCTGCAGGCAGCTTGTCTCGCAGTTGAGGCCGGTGAGGAAGGAGACACGCGCAGCGGGCTCGGGCGTGAAGTCGAGGTCGTGGTCGATCAGCTGGCCCCACTGCATGAACATGAGCGAGCGCTCCTGGTCCGGGGTCAGCTGCTCCGTGGGGAAGCGCACGATCGCGTTGGAGACCGCGCGAGCCTGCGGGACAGTAGCGTCAAGGAGCATCTGGCCCGGGGTCGCTCAAGCCAGGCCTCGCCGGGTCTGCCCCCGGGCGCTCACCAGGGGCACCGCGAAGCCGCTGCGCTTCACCCCTGGCGTCCAGCCGAAGGGCAGCGAGAAGCCGTCCTCGTACTCCGCCGGCAGCCAGCGCGCAAAGGCGCGGTTGGAGGCCCCCAGCGTGGGGCTGCGTCTGCAGAGAGAGGACGGGGCGTTGACGGTGGGTGGCGCCGCGGGCAGACCCGCACTGGACCGGATCCGGACGCGGGACGCCTCCTTGCCCCGGCCCCGGGACCGCGCCCTTCGGCCGCACCTGTTGTTGCATTCCCCGGTGATGGTGCGGTACTTGTCTTGCTCGGGGCACCTCACCCTCACGTCCTGATAGGCGCAGCCGCTCGACTTGGACAGCAGATTCAGCTGGGCTGGCGTCAGGACATCTGCGAGGGGGAAAGAGCTGTGGAAACCGAGGCTCCCATTTCCTCTGAGGCTGAGGGACCCTGGAGACCCGGGGAGGGGGCAGTCTGAGCAGTGGAGGGGATGCTAGGACCACCCCCAGACTCCTTGGAGGGAGGAGTTGGGGGGGTTACTGGGAGATGACTGGGATCACTAAGAGGGGTCGGCAGTGTACAGGGGTGAGGAGGGGGGACCGTACCAGTGACATTGAAGGGCGCCCGCCACAGGGGCTGTAGCTTCCTCTCCAGCAGGCCTAAGGCCACGTGCAGGTAGTCTGCAGCCCTCACAGCGGTCCTGGTGGCTGCCACTGGCTGCTTGAAGTAGGACAGGAGTTCCATGGGGCTGGCCGAGCCGCTGCGCAGCCGCTGCTTGATGCTGCTTGGAGAACAGGGATACAGAGAAGGTGCAGACACACCCGGCAGAGCCCAGCCCCGGTGGACATGCAGAGTAGTGCGGACACCCACCGGTGGGAAGGCCTTGGGAGGGATGGCTGTGAAGAATTCCTGCTCCCAGAGACAGAAGACAGACAGAGGGCCCAGCTCCCTCCATAGGCCCCCACCTCAACCCACGAACTCCCCACTGGCTGCCAAGTCTCTAAAAGGCCTGTGGCTTTACCCCAAGCTGAGCAGTGCCGGGTGCCCACCTTTCCCGACGATCCTTGTAGGCCTTGTCCACTAGCCTCTTGGCCTCCTCCATGCAGGTCAGCACCACTGAGGTCTCCACCTCCCTCAGGACAGCTGCTCAGAGTGGGGATCATGAGGTCAGGAATGAGCCCAAAGTTCCCATCAGGTCCCAGAGCCACAGAAGCCTGCCCTGAGGAAGGATGTCCCTGGGACTCAGACCACCCACCACACCATCTTGTCCCTCCTGTCTGAGCTCTTACCTGGAGTGTTACCTTCAGAGAGCCGGGACATGGCCAAAATGGCCAGGAGCCCTGTGAGGGCCAGGAGCAGCTTCATCTCTGCAATGAGATCCCAGCCCAGTTAGCGACCTGAGCCCACAGTGTACTCAGGGGAAGAGGGACCCTTCACACCTCCATTCACACCCCAACCCACCTCCATTGATCCTGGAGGAAGCCAGGTCTCTTTGAGGGAGGGGTTTACAGCATCCCCACCCCCTTGACAACTACAGTCATCCAGACCCCAAGGACTCCACCTCTGCAGCTCACCTGACATTGGCAACTCCTCTCAGCTGTATCTGGGCTTTTATGTCCTCTAACCCGGGGGGCGGGGCAGAGGGAGGTCTCTCTGTGGAGACTGAACTCCCTCTCCTCTCTCCTGAGGTTGGGGGTACACATAAAGGGGCCCCTGAAGTGGCCGGGGGGGCAGGAAAGGAGGGGCCTTTGAACTCACACCCACCCACTCCAGGTTTTCTCAGCTCCTTTGTGTATGCCTAGACCAAGGTTGCAAGCAGTACAGACAACCAACCTCTCTGGAATTCTGATTACTCCGAGTATCCGGAGTTCCTCTGAAAGGAGCAAAAGTCAGGAAGCAATGGCTGAAGAATTATGGGTACCAGAGAGGCCCCAGGGACAAAAGGAAGTTCGTGAAGGGAGGCCTGGAGCAATGATGACCCAATGGGTCTCAGGGGGCCATCCTCAGCCCAACAATATCCTGGCCCCTGTAGTCAGCCCTGGTGGGCAGCCGCCTGTTCTGTATGGGGCTAAGGAGACAGGAAATCTGGCTGGAGACCGTTGGCTTCACAGGAAGGAAGACCCTGGGGGCTATGGGCTCAGGACCAAGGGAACTTCCTCTGTTCCTTCAGCCTTCCCTTTCTTCTTGGCTTCTAGCAGAGGATGGCATCCCCACCACCTGCTCCTGGATCACAGGAACCAGAGAACGCAGAGCTGGCTGCGGTTAGTGGTCAGCTGGATGACATGGCCCATGGCCTACATGAGACGAGAGTGGTGCAGTTGGAGTCTTTGAGTTAATGGTTCAGGATCGTTCTGAAATGAAAAAGTGGGAAGTTTCTCCCTTGAGAAAGGTTGGCAAAGGGGCTGCAGTCTCAGGTAGGAAGAGTACCTATGACCATGACTGTGTTTGTCCACCTGCCTGGGGCCTGGTCAGGCTGAGTGTGTGCTAACATGGCTCTTACGCCCTACTTTGGTCTAGCTACTCCTTCTGCCTTCAGCTACTTCCCTAACACTGTTGTCTCCTATGCCCAGACCACATCTTGACCAAGGAATAAAGACAGCAAGACATTTACAACATCTTCTCGGGGTGCTCAGGGACCTGTCACCTGCTGGGCAGTGGAGCTCAGGAGACCAAAAGAGAGAAGGCCATTCTTCTGGCCTTCCTCTGCCAGTGACTTGCTATGTGTGAACTTGGTTAAGTGACTTTTTGCAAATTAGACTCTAGAATTTTATAGGCTTTTGGAAATACTTCTTAATTCTATAAGTAATATATATATATATATATTTGAGAGGTTTTTGGGCACGTGCGCTCACCAGACAGACAGAGAGAGACAGAGAGACAGAAAGCAAGAAATCACCCCCAAGGGGGGATGGCCACGCCGCAATCCCTTCTCCTCCATTCTCCTCTCGGGATGTTGGGCACGCACACACACGTGCCCGGCGTGAGTTTTAAGCCACCGGGTCCGGGACTCAAACCGCGGTCGACTACATGGGAGTCTAGCAACATAGCCATTACGCTAACTGTTGATCCCTATAAGTAATATATTTTGACTGCTGATAAATTAGAGAACACAAATAAGTAAAAAATAATAATAATAAATTGGAGTTGCTTATCATCAAGTGAGATTGTGGCTAACTTTTTTCTCTCAAGGTTTGTCATTGTATTTCACATAAATGAACAGTAGAAAGGAAAATAATTTCCCATAATCCCATTCACAAATACACTTAATAATTTGATACCCTGTGTGTAGATATAATATGTATTAAACAGCGATAAGAACAACGATTTTAAATATTGTTTTACAACCTACTTTTATTTATTTATTTTATTTGCCCAGAGGGTACATACACTCACCAGAAAAAGACAGAGAGGGAAAGGGAGGAAATACCTCCCAAGGAGGGGTGGTCACATCTCACTCCCTTCTCCTCCATTTCTCCATTCTGTCAAGATTTGGAGCCTGCACATACAGGTGTCTGGCATGTTTTTCGAGTTATCAGGGCTGGGCTTCGAACTGCAGTTGGCAATGTGGGATCCAGCTCCCTTAACCATGGGGTCACATGGCCAGACCAGCCTACTTTAATTACTTACTAACTTTAGCCAGGATATTTCTCTATGTCAGTAAATTCAGGTTTACTTCATTTTTATGTCTGCATAATATTTTGTATGATTTATTAATTAATCCTCTCTCATTAGACACTTGAGTTGCTTCTGATTTTCATTCTTTTATGCTATACCAGGATCAACAGTCATGGAATTAAATCTCCAGTCACATCTTCACTTATTTCCTGAGGCAAAAAATCTTAGAAGTAAAATTCCTGCATATTTAGGTGTACATATTTTAAGACTTTTTAATATTGAATGTCAAATGGCCTCATGAAAGTTATGCCTCATCCTCCCATCAGCCACATGAGAGCACCTATTCCCCATCACCCTCATCAACCCCATTAGTGTCCCTTTATTCTTCGAAGGGAATTGTCAATTCTCAAGAAGGAAGAGATGTTTAATACAAGTCCCTTGGAGCAGAGATGAACAAGAGGAAGCCTAGGGAAAGAAAAGCCTTCGCTAAGGGTGACAGGACAATACAGTCCAGAACCATCTTGAGGTCGGGTCTCTGGACTTCCAAAGCAATACTCTTTGCCCAATAGCCTCTGCACTCTTGTTCCTGGCCTTTCATTCCATCGTTTTGTTTTTCAACAGGTACTTAACTGTGAGTCATTGTCAGGGACTATGCTGGGCCTTGGGCGTACTCTGCTGAGCAAGTCATGAGCCTTGTTCTCAAGGAGTCCTCAGTGGGAAGCAGAAAAGTAAAGAAACAACATGCCAAAGTCTGTATAGGGCTCTTAGAGAGCATCAAAGAGCAGCACTTGGGTCAACCTGAGGGGAATACAAGAAAGTCTTTCCTGGGGAATTAATGTTTGATGATGTCTTGAAGAATGTTTTGAAGCTGACTAAGTAGACATAAGAGGGAAGAACTCTCTAGGTCCAGACAGTGACACAGCTAAGGCCTTGACACAGGTGGACATCATGGAGACTGTTCCAACACAGAGTGAAAATGGACACAAGGCCGTCAGCCCCCCTCTCTATACCTCTCTCTGTCCCTCACCTAGGCCCTATTTGTTTGGCCCAGGTGTATTTGAGATGCAAAGAGCTTCTCAGCATACAGAGTAACCAGAAGTAAGAAAATGGCTCCCTAGGGAGATGTTCCAAACAAGCCTTTCCCTATAAATCATCCTCCAGCTCCCCATCCTAGGGATGGCCCCTGGAGGGCACTGCTGGAATTGCTACATCTCAAGACTATAGTCATTAGAGGGAGAACTCCACTCCCCAACACACTCACTCATGCTGAGCTTTCCCAAACATACCCGCCCCCAGGAGGAAGCCCAACTGCCTGTGGGATAACGGGTCTTCTCTGCTACTGCTTGCAAAATCGTGTGTTCTTTCTTAATGCTGTTTAGGAAACAATTCAGTTGGGATTACAGCCAGATTTCCTTTCTATGTGTGTGTGGTTGGAGGGAAAGAGGCATCCCCAGAAGGTTTTGGAAACTGGAGGCAGGACAGTGGGTCCTCAGACATGTCAACTGCGACCAGCTTGTAGACCTTGTATTCACTCTCCTTAAGTTTCTTTACAATTAATTTTGAGTTCTACAGATAATACTTGCATATATTTCGAATTAAATTTAAAATTACAGATCAGGTTAAAAAGCTGCCTTTAGATTAGGTCATTGCATCAACCTCAATTCCAGTCCTTGTGTGTGTGTGTGTGTGTGTGTGCGTGTGTGTGTGTGTATGTATATACACCCAAAATCCTGCTGGAATGGAGAAATGAAGGAGAAAGAATTATGGCATGATCATACCACTTTGGGAGTGTGTTCTTCCTCTCTCTTTGTCTCTCTTTCTCTTTTTGGAGAGTGCACATGCCCTCTGGCCATTAAAAAGGAAAGAAATTATGAGAGAGAGTAAAGCAATATTTTTAAAGTGCTGAAATAAATAACTTTTAACCTATAATTCTCTACCCAGTGAAAATGTCCTCCTAAAATAAAGATGACATAAAGACATTCTCAGGAGAAGAAAACCTAAGAAAATTCACTGATGGGAGAGGGAATAAAGGGAAGAGAGATGTAAGGGCAGAGATAAGTATTTCTGAGAGGTCTTGCCTGTGTTGTGCATGATTTTCCTGCCCCAGCCCCTTCCCAGAACCACAGGCACACACTACCATGCCTGGTGTGTTTAGATTGGCCCAGGAATCAAATCTGGGCCTCCCATGCAGCTTCCAGTCTCTCAAACTGTGGTGCTATGTCTTTTCCACTATGCCTGGGCCAAGTCATAGTTATTTTTAATTGTGTCTGTTGCTTTCAATATCTGGGTTATGTGTGAGTCTCATTTTGTTCATTGCTTTGCTCTAACAGTAGGTTGTTTTTTCTTGATTTTCGTATGAGTCTTATATTTTTGGTTGAAAGCTAGACATCATAGGTGTATTGGTGTAGTATAGGCTAGGCATACGTCATATTATTTATGACTGGAAATGGAAATACTTCTTTTTTTGTTGTTGTTTCTTTGTGTTTTAGATTTTTGCCATAAGGCACATGCACTCTCCCGAGAGAGACAGTGAAAGGGAAAGTGAGAGATCATCCCTCCCCTCAGGGGGATGGCCATGCCACAATTCCTTCACTTTCTTGGATTTTGGGCATGCACACACACACGCCTGGCATGATTTTCAAGCCTCCAGGATTCAAACTGAGGTTGGCCATGTAGGAGTCCAGTGCTGTAACCTTTATTCCACCTGCTGGTCCCCATGAAAAGACTTCTTAAGCTTAGCCTGATATGCTGGGGTTTGACAATATAATCAGGAATTTAGCTGGGTTTGGATTTCAGTTGCCTCCATGAGCCTCAGACTTCAAATTCTTCAAGCATTTACTGGTGCCTAAGTGAGAACTGGTTTGTCAGATGTTCCACTCCAGTCTCAAGTTTAGATCCTTGCTCTCCATGCTCTTTATCTGTCTCCATTCTAGAAATTAACTCTTGTTGTCTGTTACTTTTATTGGTTACGTCTTCTAATACAATGGTATATAATATAAAATAATAGATACCCTTGTCTTATTTTGAAGTTGAAAAGATATGCTGATGTTTCACCGTTTAAGAACAAGGTTTATTGGTTTCTTTTAGACATCCTTTATCAATTTAAGGATTCTTCCTATCTGCTAGAAGTTTAAAAACTATAAAGGGAGGCTGAACAGTGGCACAACGGTAAAATGCAATGCTCTGAGGGGCTGACCCACATGGTATGGTTCTGGGTTCACGTGTGGAGATTTCCCTAAGTGTGCCAGCCATGCATGTGCCCATGACTTGGGGCTGGTTGAGGCTGGAAGTGATTCACAGCATCAAGACCTTGTTGGGGATAGTGTCTCTCTCTCTCTCTCTCTCTGAGTAATAAGTAAATAAATAAACCTTTTTAAAATACATATATGAGGGCCAGATGGCAGCACAGCAAACTCAGTGCTCTACAAGGCTTATGGGAAGGTTGCCAGTTTATATTCAAAGGCTTCCTTGAGTACACCAGGTGTACATGTGCCTACGAGCAAAGCTGGCTGAGGCTGAGAGTGGATCACAGTACCGAGGGTCCTATCTCCTCACTCTCACTGATTGAATGAATAGATTTATAAAAAAAAAAAAATATGAAGTACTTTGAAACAACAGATGGAGTAATGATTATGTCTCTGGACTCCCACGTGGTCGATGACAGTTTGAGTTCTGGATCCAGCAGCTTAAAACTCACGCCAGGCACATGTGTATGTGTCCAAGACCCTGAGAGAAGAAAGGAGGAGAAGGGACTGCAGCATGGCCATGCCCCTGGGGGGTGATTTCTCACTCTCTATTTTTCTGGCGAGTGCACGTGCCCTATAGGGAAAAATCTCTCCAAAAAAAAAAAGGAAGTACCAACTTAACTTATCAAATGCTTTTCAACATCTTTTGAAGTAATCATATAATTTTTCTCCTTTGAACTGTCAAAGTAGTGTTTTATTAATAGATTTGAATATAATTAGTAGACTTCATAATAAAAATTGTGAAAAATTTTACCTTATTGAGATAAACACTATCAGTCATGGTGTATATTTTACTTTATTGCTAATACTATATTAAAGATCTTTATTTCTGTGTTCATAAATAAGACTGTCATATAATTTTCTTGTCCTGTCCTTGTCTAGTTTTGGTGACAGACATATACTAGTCTCATAAAAGGAACTGGGTTGCTTCTCATCTTTTTCTATACTTCTAATTTATTTATCAGCCTAACATGCAGTGAATCTTTTTAATCTGAGAATATGTGTCTTTCTTTTCTTTTTTTAACTCACATTCTTTTTTTTAAACTTGTTTTACTTACCAGAGGGCACGTGTACCTGCTGGAGAGAGAAAACATCCACAATGAAGCGCAGTCACACTACAATCCTTTTTCCTCCGTTTCTCCATTTGGGACACACATGCTCACCTGTCCGGTGTGTTTCTTAAGCCACCAGGGCTGAGATGCAAACCATGGTCAGCCATGTGGGATGCAGCTCCCTATGCACAGGGCTTAACTATTGAGTTATGGGGCCAGCTCAGGATCTGTGTCTTTCTTCTGTTCTAGAAAATATACAGCCATTATTTCTTCTATCACCCATTCTCTGTTTTCAAGTTTATTTCCCCCATCCGCGAGAGAGAGAGAGAAAGAAAAAGACTCCAATAAGCTCACCTCCAGCCTCACCAGCCCTGAAACACACACGTGGCTGTTGTACTCGCAGAGGTCCCTGGAAGTGAACCTAGAACCTTCCCACAGAGCATTGCACTTTACCTCTATTCCACAGTCTGTGCCCTACCCCCACTCGGTGGGTTTCAGTCAGAAAAGGACATAAGTTGCCATTCAGTGGCTCCTTGCCCAGGCACTAAAGCTTGTTTCTCTCAGGTGTTGCCAACCACCTAAAATACCACCTGGTCTCTGATCCAAGCTGCCACTCCCAGTTATTCTCATCTAAAAGCAGATTATCTTTGGGACCAGCAGTTAGCGTAATGGGTATGTCACTGGACTGCCATGTAGTCAACCGCAATTCAAGTCCTAGACCCGGTGACTTAAACTCACACGGGGCACATGTGCATGCGTGCCCAAGATCCTGAGAGGAGAATGAAGAGGGGATTGCGGTGTGGTCATCCCCCCTGGGGGGTGATTTCTCTCTCTCTCTCTCTCTCTCTCGTCTTTCTGGCAAAACCTATCCAAAAAAAGAAAAGCAGATATCCTCATCTTTGCCCTTGGACCTATGGGAAGGAAAATGTGCAATGGGCAAGCAACCTGGTTGCTCCCCACTGGGAACTCCAAGTACTCACACTGTCAGGAGCCCCTGGGGTGTCTTTGGCCCTATTTGTACCACCTCTAGCCAGTGGAGCAAGGTGCAGAACCCTCCCATGTACACGCCACTCTGAGGCTTGAGTACAGTGTTCCATCTGCTTTGTCTCTCCTAGACTCCTGTTGTCTCCAGTCTACCGAGCCCCCTTTCTTGCTTTCAGACAGAACTATGCGTGATGTCTGTTCACTTGTTTGCTATGTTTTTCTAGCATCTAGTACTTCTATGATTTGGTATAAGGGGAGAGAGATCACAGTGTCAGGTCTGCCATTTTGAAACTGACGCCTTCTCTGTTTTCCGCCCTCTGTCCCAGTCTCTTTCTCTCCACAGTCCTGCCTCAACTCCCAATATCTGAGCTTGTGACCAAGGGCTCGGAAAGCCCCCTTTTCTTAGAAAAAAGAACGCAAGAGTTGCCTAGTGTTGATGAGTTTTTGCCCTTTAGATGGAATTTCTGGGTTCAAGAGTCCAAAGCCCAGCATGACCCACCCCTCCAGGGAGTCCTTGCCCAGGTAGAATCCAGCATAGATTTTGTGAAAATAGACTTTATTATAATAAAATGTCTTTTTAAACAAACACCCCCACCATTCCACACCCCTGGAGACCAAGGTGGGGGCGGGTTCAGTCAAACAATCTCCCACCACAGCGAAGGAAACATGCAAAGAGACACTCACCCAGCCAGAGGGTGGGGGTGGGGTGGTTAAGGTAGGGGTGAAGAAGCCCCTGCCCCACTCTGGACAGGGAATGTATGAAAATAGCTGCATAAATCTGTCCTTTTCCCCAGCCCCGGGACTCCAACAGGGGCCAGAGGAAAACGATGCAAAAGAGAAGTTGAATCCAATGAGCAAAATAAGGCAAACCCAACTCCTGCTTTCTGCCACTGGCCCCCAAGGGGTCCTTGGGGGTGGGACCACACAGGGGCCAGGCGCCCAGCAGGAAGGGGTGGAGCACTATGGGGCGGGGGCAGGCCCGCTTTGGCATGGCCTTTCTCCTTCCCGGGCCTGTGCAGTGGAAGCGAGATGGAGGAAGCTGGACTGAGGCACTGAGTATGTACATATATACACGGCTCCGCCCACCTGCCCGTGGGCAAGAGGGGCTCAGGAGATTCCAGTGCAAACTTTCCTTCCAGGGAGGGAAGACATGAGCAGGACAGCCGGAGCCATCAGAGGGGCCAGGCCCCGTTCTCCCCACAGGGTCCCTGTCCTGGGTGTGGAGAGGGCCAGAGAAGGGACGAGACGGAGAGATGGGAGACTAGGAGCAGACTACGTAGGTGGCCAGACTAGGAGTCGAGAGTCCCAGGTTCAGTCTTGGTCCAGATTAGGTGCTCGGTGACCTCGGCCAAGGTACTTACTCACTATGGGGCCCAGTCTCCCCTTCTGTAGGAGGAAGGAGCTCATCTAGAGGCTTCATGCTTTAGGTCCCATCTAGTTCCACCTTCACCAAGTCTTGTTCCCATCCAAGGGCCACAGGGTTAACTCAGAGCACAGGTGTCCTAGGTCCTGCCCAGCCAGGACAGGGATCTGGGGGCTTCTGAGGGACTCAGAGGGCCACTTCTGCCTGCAGGATGGGCTGCAGCTTCACTCCTTCTTCCCAGAACCCAGCTTCCTGAGGAGCTGCTTCCCCTTGGAGAAGAGACCCCACATCTTCTCGCGTGTGCCCTGTGGCTCCCCCAGTTCAATGCCTGGGGCACTGCCAGGCCCGGGAGCACAGGGCCAACCTGGGGGCTCCAGAAGCCTTTGTGTTGTGCTGATCCAGTCCTGGAAGATGGGAGAGAAGAGACAGTCAGGGCCAGACTCCCTGCCACCCTGGACCCCTTTTCTCTATAACTCAGGGCCTGCAGCCTCCCCGGGCACAGAGTATGGTAAGGAATGGTTGCCTCTCCACTCTACCCCACCTTGGCACACAGCACAGAGGGAATGGATGATGGTGCTAAGGAAGCACTGAGCTGGGGGTCCAACAGGACAGTGTCTCAGGTCTGCTCTGTCACTTGTGACTCTGGGCAAGATCCTTCCCTTTTCCCTGCAGAGCGCTAGGCTGACAGAACTCAAGAGTTCTCAGAACCTGACCCCAGGGTGGGTGTTCCCAACTTCCCACATGCTGTCCCTCTCCCACTCTCCCGACAAAGGGAGAGCAAGGACAAGGACCGCTGGGAGGCAAGGATCCCTTCCAGGAACAGCATTCCCTCCAGCCCAACCCAACAGACAAATGGAGGCCTAGTGCCCACTCGGTGAGGAGTTAGATCAGAAGTCTCCCTTGGATGGCCCCTGAGAGAAGTGCAGGGAGGCAGGCCCAGAGGGGACTGGAGCACCACTCATCCCCACCTTGAGCGCTGGAGGTGCCTGGCTCCTCTGAGCTTTCTCTGCCACAGGCCCATCCAGACAATGCTCCTCAGAGGCCTAAGGTCATGGGACTTGGTGACCAGGGGAGCCACCAAGAAGCCTTCCCAATCAATATTCCCACACCTCCACTTTGACCTATACTCTTACCAGCTTCCCTTCCCTCCTTTCCTCAACCTCCACTTGCTGCCCAGAGACTGGCAGCCTCCCAGCCAGAGCCAACCACAGAGCTCAGACCAGAGGAAGGGGACTGGGGGCATGGCAGGCTCGGCCTTCCCCTCAGGCTTGGGTGTTTGGCAGGCCTGCCCACAATGCGGTCTGCTCAGATCTAGAGGCCAAAGCATCTGCCACCAACAGCCAGGGCAGATGGCTGGCCTGGGAGACCCAGGCCCTCCACTCCTTCCCAGGGCTCTTTCCACAACACTCCAGAAGGCTTGTTGGGAAACGAAAGGAGAAGGATCTCTGAGCTCCCCCCCATAATGGTTTGGGGTAATCTATGGACTTTCAACGATGCAAGCTTCCCCTTTTATCTCCCAAGCAGAGAAAATTGAGAGTTGGAAGTAGAACCTTGCCTCTGATCACCCTGACAGGCCATAATGCAGAGGACAAGGGAGGGCGGGGGGTTATTATTACTGGTGACATTACGCCGTCATCCTTCTGTCACCAATAATAACCACAATATTATAATACCACAGACATATGGTATCATAATACCGCTGACAAGTCATAATATGGATGTCACATAATGTCCTGTAAGCCGCATGTGCTACAGAATATGAGGCGTCAGCTAATATGGGACATCATAAACCAAGATGACATGTATTCCTATGACAGCTGGCACTGCCCAGGGTAAAGGCAAGGGAAGGGGAGCGGAGGCGGGGGGTGATGCTGTACTCCAAGCTGGCTTATGACAAGACCTCCCTCCCCCACTCCCTGGAAGAAACTGGAACAGCTAGGTCAGCTTCTGTCCTGGAGACAAAGGGGACTGTCCGGTTACGATGACATGGGAATGGGGTCACATGAAACACAGGGGGCCAGTCCCCCCACTTACATGTTGTCTCTCTACATATATCTATCTCCATCTAGCACTGGACTCTCCTCCTCCTCGTTCTCTGAGAGCAGGGAACAAAGAGAGGAGATGAGTTACTGACGCATGCGCACTCTGCACCTTACCAGGTGGCCTGGCCACAGGGGGTGGCCCTGCAGGCACAGCCTTCGCATAGGGAACAAGTGCACAGGGAAGCCCTGGGTTTTCTAGTTGGGGCTTGGCATCCTGGCCCCCACCCTGCCCCGTGAGGCTGGGGGCTTAAGTGTACTCCGCCCATCTCAGGAGAGGCAAGCTCTAGAACCACCCAGGAAGCAACTGACTTCAGAAGTCATCTGGAAGACAGGGAGACCAAGCAGGGTGGGAGTACCTGAAACCAGGGCTATGGCGGACACAGGGGTCCTTGTCCACAGGGCCCCTCCCCTGCCTGGCCCCTGGGGTGCTGGATGCTAGGTCAGAGGCTAAGGTGAGTCACAACTCTGGCCCCTCAGCAGACGGGCACACACACGGGAAGGGAGCTGCCCAGCCGGGCTCTCCTCTGGTGGCAGCCTTCCCCTGGACACGGCACTCTCCTGAGTTATGGCTCAGCCATGTCCCTCTCACAGTCCAGTCCTGGTCCCACCGCCCCAGCAGGGCAAAGACCAAACAGCTGAGTTGGGATCTCAGCACCTCACTGACCTGACTCTCAGCCTGGAGTGTCCCGGGTTCTCTGTCTGGGCCTCCTGCCTCAGGCCCAGGGCCTTCCAGGAAGTTAGATGGAACCAGGCCCCTTTGTCCATTCAGCTCCCCCTGGGGTGGGAATGCTGGTGAGAGAAGACCAGGAAAGAGGCCCCAGCCCTGCCCCTGGACCTGGAAGCCCTAGAGAACTGCCTGGGGCCAACATCACTGTCAAGGAAGGTGACCAGGCCATGTCTCCAAGCTTCATCAGGAACCCTTGCCCAACCCTGCCTAGCTTTGGGGCAGTCCTCTTGAAAGGGCTGAGGAGCCAGGGGTGGTGCGCCCCTCCCCACAATCTTCTCACATAGTAGAAACCGTCATCATCCATGCCCCCGAAGACGGTGATGACATCCCCAGCCCGGAAGGGCAGCTCTGCCTATGGAGGAGAGAGCAAGAGACAGTTGTCAGGCCTGGGGAAGCCCTGCCACCGCCTACTCCACTGGGCTCTCTCTGAGGGTCCTCACCTCCACATCCATGTTGGGGGAGTTCTCTCGGGGATTGTAGTCAAAGGCAGCCACCATGGAGTGAGGGGCTTTCAAGCCAGCAGAGGGGATTGGCTTCGAGGGGCCTGCAAGGGAAAAGGGAGAAGTATTAGGACTCTCTCAAGGTGGCCACTTCCACACAGGAAGCCTGTTGACCCCTGTTCACCACCTCCCTGCAAGACGTGGCCCCTCCTGGGGTCAGAGGAGCTCTCCACCCTGCCTCTTTCCCATCTCCCCTGCAAGGACAGCCCCTCACCTGGACAGGGCTGGACAGGGCCTTCGGACTCAGCTGTGGAAAGAATGTGCCTATGAGCCCCTCTCCCCACTTCATTCCCTGGCTGGGGTGGTACAAAGCAGGCAGGACGCTGGCCCTCACACACGGGCCGGGGGAAGGGGTTGCCCAGAGAATGCATCAGCCTGACTCTATGGTCTGTTAGTGAACTAAGGCCCAGAAAGTGTAAATACAGGTACTTCGGGGAACAGGAATCCCTGCAAACCACCCCCAACCCCTAACAGAGCAGAGCCACACTGGAGGGGGCAGTCGTGGGTGAAGGTCTGTCCCAACTCTCTTTACCTGTTCACAGCCCCACAGGTATCTCCCCAGAGAGCCAAGTAGTGTCACCCCCCACTCCCAATGCGTGAGGTGCACGCATCCTCACAGGCACCTGAGGGAGAATGGGGCCTTACCCACCTTTCTTGGAGCGGCGGGGCTTGGGAGGAGGCCCAGATGTGCGGGCTGTAGAGTATACAAAGGGCCCATTCCCTGATCCAGGAAGGCAAGCAGATGTAAGAGAGAAACTGAGGCAGGGGCAGGGGGTAGGACAGTGACTCTGGAGTCTCAAGGCTGTCCCTGAGCTCATTATTTAAGATCCTGCATTTCCTATTTCATCAAGAGCCTCACCAGATCTCCAGGACCAAATTGATGTCTAGCGTCACCATTTTTCTAAACAAGCCCATCCCCCTCAGCAACGGACTCCCGTCCTGTGGTACGAACCCAAGCAGGTGGCCACGCTGGAGTTAGTCTGCATCACTCCAGTGGCTCTGCTAGGCTCGGGATCAACAAGTCCCTTCTCCCCCTGCCCCCTCCCCCAAGCCACCCAACATACAGATCGTTCAGGGTGGGGTTGAGTTGGAACTGGGTGGTGGGAGGGGGTGAAGGTAGCAGCAGGTCATACCTGAGCCTTCAACAAGAACATCTGGAGGCAAATAACCCTGCTGGAGCAGCTGCTGCCTCCCTGCAGGACTGTCCACAGCCACCTCGGCCACCATGTTGCAGGGGATATAGCCTGTCCGGCCCCCACCTTCACCCCGGTAGAAGCCATCAGCATCCTTGTCCCCAAACACCTGGAAGCAAAGACCAGTTGTCCTAGGAGGCCAGATCAACTTGCTCCCAGACCCTGAACCCCAGCAGCACCCCCTAGGCACTACAGAACACTCTTCCTTTTGCATGCTGTGGAACAGAAAATAGAGGAAAGAGCACAGAAGAAGGATCTGAGGAATAAGAGTGAGCAGAGCTTTCTATGTCATCATCTATCCCTGATCTTCCCAGACTGGGCCTCTCTAGTCTCAGAGCAAAAAAGCCTTCAATCAGTACTTGGAGGAACGTAGAAATAGTAATGCTGGCTGTAAAGTTACAGTGCTCTGTGTCAGGCACTTCAAGCACTTTGCATACATAGATTAATCCACAAACAACCCCATGAAGGGGTCAGCAGGTGGCGCTGTGGTTGAGGGACTGGACTCCCACATGGCCGACTGTGGTTTGAGTCCCAGTCCAGCAACTTGCTTTTTCATTTTCCCTCTCTCTCTGGTGAGTGCACATGTCATATAGCAAGTTTTAAAATAGCAAAAAATAATAATAGTTCGTGAAAAATAAAGATTAAAAAATAAAACCTGTGAGGTAGATGGTAATATTATCCCCACTTCACCAGTGAGAAAACCAAGGCCCAAAAGGGAAAGTAATCTACTCAAGGTTGCACACTGGCAGTCAGTCCACACCATCAACTGACTCGAAGCTGTGTTGTCTACCACACCCCTATGCTCCCTCAGTGGAGAAAGGAGGGAGGAGAGGGGACAGAGTCAGAGTTGGGGCTCAGGGCCCAGACGGTGAGTCAGTCACCTTCAGGATCTGGCCCTCCCTGAAGGGGAGCTCCTCTTCTCCAGCATCTGGGTTGGGCGACATCGACACAGGGTCATAGTCGAACAGAGCCACAAAGACCCTGACAGGTAGGTCTTGGTAAGCCAGCACTTCTGGGGGGCTCTGTGGATGGGCTGTGGAGAGAGCAGTGACTCAGCGGGTTATAGACATGGGGTTAGAAAAACCCCCTCCGCCTCACGCAGCATCAGATGCTCACCAAGCTCAGCAGTGCCCAGCCTGGGAGCTCGGGCTCCTCTCCTCTGAGATGCCCTCCGCCCAGAGCTGTCCTGCCCTCTGGTTTCCCCAGTCTCTGTTGCCTGCAAAGAGAGGGCAACAGACAGCAGAAGTGGCACCCCTCGCACTGGTGAGCCCTCCAGCAGGGGGAGGACCCTGCCCACTCCCCAGCTCTGCCCAGCGCAGCAGAAGCAGCACAGCAGAGCAGGAGCACAGCATTCCTCTCCTGGAGCATTGGCCCAGACTTGGTGGGGACACGAGCACCCCACAGAAGGGCAGGAAGAAGGGGAGGCCCAGCCCCAGCCCCCAGTAGGTGAGTGCAGTGGAGGGGACCGGAGTTGGCAAGGAGCATGTGGAAGGAGGACTCCCGTCAGCATCAGGGCTGGGTGACTCGACATGGCACTGCAGTCAGTGTCCTGGAGACATAACTAGCTACACAGAGGAAAGGGCTATGCTGCCCACAGGTAGCCCCTGGCAGCTCGTGGTAATAGAATATTGTGCATCCCGGTTCTGATCAGCAGAAGCAGCAAAGCAGTGGAATGTGGGTGGGAGAGGCAGGCGAGCCCAGAGGCCCATCACCTCTGCTGATGGAGGCGGCAGCGTGGAATGGGAGCAGCTGGTGGGCAGCAAGCAGGGCCACCAGACGGCAGCAGGCAGGGGCTGCCCAGGGTGGGGAGTGGGCACGGACCCGGGAGGGTGGCTCCTTGGCTCTGCCAGACGCACTGCGGCCTCTCCGCTCTGGCTCCCCTTTCTCCCAGGCCGGGAGGCGTGGGTAGGGATTGTGGCCTGAACTGGCCTTCAGAGGCCCTCTGGGCCTTCCTATGGGTGCTGTACCCCAGGCCTCCCCATCTCCGGGGTAGCAGGAGCTGGTTATGCTGATGCTCCCACTGCCCGCCTCCTGTTCATCCTCAGAATCATATTCAATGCTGATTTCCAAGCACTTGGGGGAGAGACAGCTGGTCAGGCCTGATTCAGGAGCCCGGCCCCGAGGGCACCTTCGGGAAGGACCCGGCCGCCCTCTTCCACCAGCCTCTAATCCAGCCTTGGTGCCCTCAACCACAGGGAGGCTGCCCCTCTCCCGTGTGGGGCCTGGTCGCCCGGAGGTCTGGGGCCCGCCATTGCTGAGGAGTCGGCTGCAGTGTTCACGGGAATCTGGAGGCCTCCTGCGGTTCGAGGGCTTCTCAGGGGAGCCTCCTCCTCTTCTCCGGCTGCTTCCTCCAGTCAGTCCAGGCATGTCTTCCAAGCGGTCCCCAGCCCTGGAGGGCTCAGGAGACAAGGGACACAGGTCAGGTCCTCGGGGATGACCACCATCACAGTCTAGTCCCAGCAATGCAGGGTCAGGGGACCCAAGGTCTTGGGAAGAACAGCCTGCCCTTGGCTTCTCCTCCTCCTCCTCCTCCTCTTCCTCCTCCTCGGGGATGCTAAAGAGCTTCTTGCTGCAAAACTGCTGGAGAGGCAGCTCCAGGATCTGCTCCAAGATCTCCTCGTCGCTGTCAGTCTCACAGGAGGGGTCAGGCTGGGACTGGGGGTGGGTGGGGAGTAGGGAGCAGCAGGGAAGGGAAGTCCGTGGGGGAAGAGGACAGAGCTGTGACCTTTGCCTTTGAGGCCAAGGGCTATAGGCAACCCTACAGCCCTCCCTCAGCTTCCAGCAAGAGGGGAGCACCAGACGGACAGTGGCTGGCCCAGAGCCGCACACATATCCAGGCAGAGCCAGTGGGAGAACCAGGAGCAGGCGCTGGTTCCCATGGGGATGAGGTAACAGACGCAGGCTGTGCCTGTCAGTGAAGAGGACTCCCACACCCTCCCCAGAAGCTCCCAGCAAGGATCTCAGATGGCACCAGCTTCCCCTGGCCAGAGCGCTACAATCTGGTGAGTGAGAGAGAGTAGGGGCAGAAAGAGCTCCTCCTCCTCCTCCTCCTCCCCCTCCTCCTCCTCCTCCTCCTCCCCCTTCGTCCCAAGAGGGCAGAGGCTGATCCTGGGCCACTTCACATCTGCTGCTTAGAACAGGGCCAGGCCACACACCTAGAATGTTGCTGGCACTCAGTGGCGGCTGGAACAGCTGCTGACATGGAGTGGAGGCCTGGGAGCCTGAGGTCTGGGGCCTACCAGCCCTTCCCACCCTGTTACCTTGGCCCCATTTTCCCTGATGCTGTTGCCAGCAACCTGCTTCTGGAAGGAACAAGTCCTGACACCCAGCTCCTCTTCCTCCTCCTCTTCTTCCTCCTCCTGGATGTCTGACAGGTCTGAATTGCGGCCATGGTCCACAAGGGAGTTCGCAGGACGAACCCCAAGTTCTGCTGTGTCCTCCCTCTGAGAGACCAGACAAGGAGGGAGAGATGGGAAGGTCAGTGAGGGGGGACAGAGGGCTGCAGGCAGGGCCAGCCCCAGTCAGAATCAAAGGGAGCATGAGCCTTGTCCAGAATGAGAGAGATGCACGATGGGGGCGGGGGTGGTGGCAGAAGAAGGATTGGAACCAGACAGGAGAGAGAAATCTGGAAAGACGAAATGTGACAGACATGCAGCATAAAGGATCAGAGGTGGCCCAGAAGAGAGGTCACACAGAAAGGGCGGATTTGGGCTGAGAGAAGGCAGGGCCCCATTCTTGGAGGTGGTACCATGTGTCTCCAGCACCTACCTCAGCCTGGGGTCTCAACCCGGACCCTGTATCTCCTCTGAGGCAGGCCTCAGTACTCGGTGCCCTCTGAGCTGGCACTCCCTGGGTGGAGTGGGGTGCAAGGTGGACCTCTCCCTCAGTCCACTCGGCCTCCTGTCTGGCCAGCAAGGGAACTACGGGGCCAGGGCCACTCTCGCCCTGGGCTGGCGAGCCAGCCCTCCTCTCCTCTGGAGCACCCAGCACAGCTGTCCCAGCCGCCTCCTCCTGGAATGGAAGGTCCTGAGGAAGAGCCCGAGCCCCAGGTCCTCCTCCCAGCCTGCACATGCTCCCCCAGTGCCCAGAGTACCTGGCAGCCAGGCACTGGAGGTTCCCCTTGGGGTCCTTTTGGCATCTCTCTGGGAGGGCTTGATGGAGGGCCCCCTGGAGGCTCTTGAATTCCACGGGGGCCAGGGCGCCGGAGAGGAGAGCTGGGGTCTCCAGGCCTTGGGGAGGCTGGGGCAACGAGTGGTCTGGCCTCTGGGCTTGGTCGTGGTGAGGGGCAGGAGCTCCTGGGTGGCAGGCAGGCTGGAGCCAGCGCTGGGGTGATGGGAGCCGGGATGGAGTCAGCCGACTCGCCATGGGGCGACATGGTGCGCACGGTCACCTCATGGCACACCTGCAGCAGCTGCAGCTGAGACAACTCCACCAGCACGCTGCCTGCTGTGGGTGAGGCCACCTCCATGATCTGCAGGGTAGAAGGCACACAAGACAGGAAGGAGGACAGAGAGCCGAGAGTGAGCCATGACGACAACGGGGGTGGCTGGCGTCGCACCAAACCTTGTGCTAAGCCCTTCACCTGACTCATCTCGTGTACTCCTCCTCTGGAGCAGTTCAAATGGATCATGTGCCCCCATAGCTCATGCTCGTAACCAGTCTGCCATACAGTGACCAAAGGCCAAGGCCCGGGCATCTCTGTGCCAGACCAGGGAGACTAGGCCTGGAGCATGGCACAGAAGGGTCACATCCTGCCCCCAGGGTATAGCAGGTGGGTCCCCCGGTCATACCTTCTGCCCATCAGCATAGATGGCATAGCCTGTGACCCGGACACCATTGGAGGTGCCAGCAGCATCAATGGTGACAGGGAGCCAACTGATGATCAAGATCCCAGGGGAGGGCCCGGGCTCAATCTGCACATCCAAGGGGGCATCAGGTGGGCCTGGGGGAAGGACAGCGGCAGACCCAGCAATTAGGACACTCCCCACCAGAGAAATCAGCCCAATTTGCCATATCCCCGAGCACCCACCAACACTCATGGCCTGGCCTGAGTGTTATAGACACTGGCGCCCAAGCCCGCATACCTGCTGGGAGTGTGGTGAACTGTAGGGTGGCGGCCCGCTGCTCTATCTTCTCCCAGCCTGGCTCCCAGGACCCTCGGGGCGGAAGTTGAGCCTCCACCCGGGCCTGATAGAGTGTGCCAGGCCGCAGGTGGCAAAAGGTGGCCCAATAGGTGCTGGGGCGGGCAGCTGGGCACTCTTCCCCATTGAGGTAGATGGCATGGGCCAAGTTGCTATTGCTGGGCACCCAGGTGATCTCAGCAGATGTGGCTGTCAACCGATGGACTCGCAGCTGGCTGGGTACCAGGCCAGCCCGAGCACCCACGGCCAAGCAGCAGCGCAGAGGGTCGGAGCTGCCCTTGCTGGTCAGGGCCTGGACAGAAACATGGAGGGGCCCAGCCCGCAGGTCCAGGTTCTCAAGCACTGCCTTGGGGGGCACCCCAGGCCCCAAGGCCTGTTGCAGCTCCCCATTCACGCAGATATGGAAGCCTCGGAGCTCCACTCGTTCGGGAGGCAGTTCCCACGCCAGCACCAAGCTATGGGCCAGCTGCTTGAGGACCACCAGATGGCGGGGGTAAGGCACTGCAGGAGGCTCGCCCAGGCCCTCCGGTGGGGGGCTCAGACTGAGTTCATCCCCTGCATCCTCCTCCTCCTCTGGTTTAGGCTGGCTGCGTCCCCCGCTGCTCTGGCCCCCGCTACTGCTGCCACCCCCACCTCCGCTCAGGAAACTGAGTTCGGGACCTGAGCTGTGGGACAGATCGGCCAACTCCGGAGGGAGGGAGGTCAGGAGGTCGTCATCAGACACACGCTCTACAAAATTGGAAGGAACCAGGCCCCTTCGGCCATCCATGAGCTCCCCTGGCAGAGGGGGGACAGGAAAGGACAGGGATGGGGGAGACAGAAAGGAGGTAGAGAAAAACCAGTCCAATAAATGCATTTGAGCAACTGCTAGTGATTGATCTTAAGCATTTGTTTCAAATCAACATTTACCTGTCAGTGGTTTTACAAGATAAAAGCAGTCAAGACCAGGAGCAGAGGTACTGTTAGTCTCTGTAGGTGTGACAATGGTACTTCGGTTAAATGGGACAGTGCTGCTTAAAGTTTAGCATGCATAAGAATCACCTGGAGATGGAGGGTTGTTTTTGGTGTTGGGTTGTTTTAGTGTGCTCTTTAGAGAAGAAGTAAGCGGTCCCCAATGGGGCACAGTCACATCCCAATCCCTTCTGTCATCTCCCCATCCTATCGGGATTTTGGCCATGCATGCACATGTCCAGTGTGTTTTTCAGGCCACAAGGGCCAGGATCCCATCATGGCCATGTGGGATCCAGTTGCCTTGAACACTAGGCTATGGGGCTGTTGCCATCTGGGGATTTTGGTTAAAATGCAGGTTCTAATTCAGGTAGGTCTGGGGGAGGCTGAGACGTAAGGCTGGTGCTGCGAGGATGAGGATGATGTGCATGTTCCAAGGCGATGCATACTGAGGGACATCCAGGTAAAATGCCGTGATAATTACGATTTGCTTTTAAATGTTTAATGTGGGGCCAGCAGGCAGCGTGGCGGTGCTAGATTCCCACATGGCTGACCATGGTTCGAGCTCTGAACCTGGCAACTTGCTTTCTCACTTTCTCTCTGTCTCTCTCTGGTGAGTGTACATGCCCTGTAGTAAGCTAAAAATAATGATACATAAATAAATCTTTAAAAAGATAATATTTAATCTACATAGGGATAAAACAAGTAAACAAACAAATTTTTCTTGAAATTTTTTATATCAAAAGTTTAAAAGAGTGAATAGATTGTGATGGGAAAGCTTCATAGTGAGTTTTTGTTTTTAAGTTTTTGCCATAGGGCATGTTCGCTCACGGGGGGGGGGGGGGGGGGGGGGAACAGAGAAACAGTGAGAGGGAAACTGGGAAAGCACCCCTGGAGGGGATGGCCACACAGCACTCCCTTCTCCATTCTCCTCTCAGGATTTTGGGCATGCACGCACATGCGCCCAGTGTGATTTTTAAGCCACTAGGTCTGGGACTCCAACCATGGTCAGTCATGTGGGAGTACAGCACCATAACCACTATGCTACCTTCTGGCCCACTGATAGTGAGGGAAAGAATCTTTAGAGAAAAAAGTGTAAGTGCCAGAGTGAGAGTCACTTGTGGGTTCTAAAAGGGCTTAGGACCCACAGTAGACCCTTGTGTAGGAGCATGAGTGGTGGTCAATCCAGCAGCAAACAAGTTTTGTTACCTGAAACAATTCTCTTGACCATAGACTATTTTATAACAGTTGTCTGTTTGAGGAATACTGAGGAAGAAGGAAGCCAGGCATGCAGCATGTAATATCATGGCCAACTTAAAGATGGAAGACAACTCTCAGGGAACAGACGGCTGGCTGGTGAGCCATATTGGGAGGAAGGGGAAACAGGGGCTTGGGCTTAGAGCAGAGAGATGAGCATAGGCCGGTCTGAGCGGCAAAGGTGGGGGTTTCCCCAGCAGTAATTTGTGTTCCCTACTCTCTTTTTCTACTTAAGCCAGCAGAAAAACAAAACACAGTAAGGAAACTTGAAGCAACCACAGAGACTCTCAATAAATTAGATAACACAACAAACACTGTAATGGCTTGAATGGTGGCCACCCATTCTTAATCCCTGGAACATGTGACTGTGAGCTTATTTAGAAAAAGTGTCTTTATGAATACAATTAAGTTAAGGATCTTGAGATGAGATCATCCTAGTTTATCTGGGTGAGTCTTAAATCTAATGACAAATGTAGAGGAGAAACACAGTGAGGAGAGACACTGAGAAAGGTGACCATGGGCACAGAGACTAAAACAATGTGGGCAAAAGCCAAAGAACGCCTGGAGCCACCAGAAGCTTCAAGAAACAAGGAATGGACTCTCCCCAAGAGCTTCCAGAGGGAGTACGGCCCTGCTAACACTTAATTTAAGACTTCTGGTCTCCAAAAGAGGCCAACAAAAGAATAAATGTCTGTTGCTTTTTTTTTTTTTTTCTTTTTTTGGAGAGGTTTTTGGTTTTTGCTATAGGGCGCATGCACTCGCCAGAAAGACAGAGAGAGGCAGAGAGATAGAAAGCGAGAAATTACGCCCCCAGGGGGGATGGCCACGCTGCAATCTCTTCTCCATTCTCCTCTCAGGATCTTGGGCACGCACGCACACATGCCCAGCGTGAGTTTTAAGCCACCAGGTCCGGGACGCGAATCGCAGTCGACTACATGGGAGTCCAGCAACATAGCCATTACACTAATTGCTGGTCCCAAGAATAAATGCCTGTTGCTTAAAGCCCGTAAGTTGGTGGTCATTTGTCATGGCAGCCCTAGGAAATGAATATAAGCACTAGCACTAGCACTGGGAGTGAGAGTAAAGGTAGGAGCCTGTGACTCAAAGCATCTACGGCCTGCAAAGCTGAAGCAGGAGCCTGGGCCAGAGGCAGGTACCGGAGCTCCTGCCTCTGAGAACAGACTAGGAGGGACATGAAACAGACACCCAGCTCTTTGGCTAAGGTGTGATAAGGAGTATGGCGTCCAATTATCTATGCTTAAAATCAACCCCAATCTGCCCCAGATTATATAGTTCGAATTCTAGCAACTTGTGGTTAGTTAATATTTACACTTTGGGGCTAGCAATGGTGGCACAGAATTAACACTATGCTCTGTTCTGCTGGACCTGCATGAGAAGGTCCTGAGTTCATGCCCCGAAGCCTCCCTATACATGCCAGGCTCAGGCACATGCTTGATCTGGGGGTGGATCACAGAGTGAGAGGACCTGCTAGGACTGCCTCTCTTTGTCTCTATCTTTCTCGTCTCTCTCATGGAAGAAAGAAGAAACTATACACACACACACCTCTTTTTTTGCTCCTGATGGCCTCCTTTTGAAAAAAGGTGTCTGGGTATTATTTCTTTGTTTTTCATATATATAGATAGATAGATAGATAGATAGATAGATAGATATAGATATAGATATAGTATGTGATATGATATACATGACTTTATTATATATGATATATATGATATATGATATTGATTGATTGATTGATTGATGTATATGTGTGTATACACACACACACACATACACACACACACACATATATATATATATATATATGTATGTATTCCCAGAAGTGATTCAACTCTGCTCTTCGTAATCTAGGCTCCAAAGTTTTCGGTGTTGCAGACTCAGATCTAACCCCTTTCCTAAATCTCCACACACAGAGGTGGCCCTCACCCTGCCCCTTCCACAGCGCATCCCAGTCTATGCAGTATGTCCTCCACGCTGCTGAAACATGCAGCCTGTTGCCCAGACCAGGGTTACCCTGAGGGCATTTTTCGAGACCATTCCTTTTCCAGGCCCTGTTCTGGTGCCCAGCCTCAAGGGCCTTTGCCCAGTTGCTGGATGAGTCTTCTGGCTTCCCAGAGGTACCTAAGAATTGCCTTGAAGCTCACGCCCTGCCTCGGCCCCCATAACTGCTAACCACGTGCCATCACCATCTCTGGAATCTGGTATCCTATCTGGAGTCTAACACTAAATCCATGCTCACGCCTGACTTCGTGTTTAACTACTGTTCAACACTGCTGTGCCTTTCCTGTCGACCAGCACAAAATGAGTCTAGCCCGAATGCCCTGTAACACTATGTCCACCACCCAGACTGTGGTACATCCTGCTCTGTCCTGCTTCGGGTCTGGCTCCTTTCTCTCTCTCCCCATTGGCTGCTAGGTCTGTATGCCTTTCAGCTGGGTCTGAAAGGTTATGGTGCACTAAGCATGCTGGGGAGAGGTCTTTGAACAGGAGCTTAAATGCAGGAGAATGGACAGGATGATCCCTGCTACCCTCCTACCTTCAAAAAAGCCATCCTCGTCCATGTTACCGTAGATGTAGATATACTCGCCAGCTGTCAGCGGAAGCTCTGCCTCTGGGTTCTCATTGGGGCCCTCGAAAGGGTTGTAGCTGTTGGGGGAGGTACAGGGGTGGAGGACAGGGACCCACATTCCACTTTCAAGTCCCATCTTCTCTCTGCCCCCCCGCACTAAGCCTTTCTGGAGATCCAGTTGTCCACCCTTAGCCAAGTAAACTGCTCCCTGCGCCCAGCCTGGGCTAACCAGGTTAGAAGAGTAGGCCCAATAGGAATCCTTGCACTACTCCCATTACCTCCAAAGGTCTCTATCTTGGCCCAGCCCTCCTCCAAAATGCTGGGGGTAGGAGGCAAGAAGTGAGGGTGAGGGGCCCACCTATAGCGTGCTAGGAAGACCTGGATCCTGGCTCCTCCCCGGCTGCCCTCCGTTGCTGCAGGGAGCAGGGTGACACTGTCTGCCTCCAGCTCCTCCACCTCACTGGCTGTGTCCACCTGGGGGCAAAAAAAAAAAAAAAAAAAAAAAAAAGGGGGGGGGGCTGGTTCCTCTCCAGTGCCTGGGTCCAAAGTAGACAGGTTTCCAGGCTGAGCCAGTGGAGGACCCGTTGCTTTGAAGAGGGAAAGTGAGCACGTGTGCATGTTGGTCCAGGCCAGCGGTAATGAGCCCCTGATGTCTTCTAAATCAGCACCTGAGCAGGCAGGACCCGGCAGAGCTCAGCTGGCCTAGGCGGGGATGGGGGTGGGGGCTGGGGGTGTGGAACCTGGATGTCTCCCTGAGCCCTGCCTCTACTTCACCAGCCAAGGAAATAAGGCCGCCTCCCTGTCTGAGAGAGGGCCAGGTCATGCTGGCATGGGGAGTGGGCATCAGTGGCAAATTGGTTCCTTAAGGTAAACACGCAACCAAGTGTTTATCCTGATCATAAAGAGGTGGAAGTAGCCAGGCAGAAGAGGCTGGAGAAGTCCCTGTCTTAGCATTGACAAGGCACCTGCAATTCGGCTCTGGAGCTCAGAACTTCCTGACTACCTGCCTGGCCCACATCTGGGTGCCCCAATTCTCTGACCTTGGTTCAGATTGCTGAGGCTGGCCTGGGTGCTGGCCCAGGGAACAGGCTCTTATCTTCTCTGCCAAAGCCAGGGAGGGGACGGGGCAGCCCCAGGAAGGCCCGCAGCTGAAGCCAGCACCACCATTCTATCACACCAGAGGGCAGCAGAGGCCTGGGGTTGAGCTCTGCTTTCTGAGTAGCAGTTACTCCTGACTTGCCCCCTCCTCCTTCTGGGGTTCACGGGTGGCAGGAGGGATGAGGTGATGCAAAGAGCCGTGAGCTGACAATAGCACCCGCTGTGTGGCCTGCGCGGAGGCAGGCACGTCCTATTATTTTGTCGTGTAACCCTCACAACCTTAGACGGCAGGTTTTATTTACCCCAGTATTCCAAGAAGGAAACCGAGCCCAACGAGGGTCAGCGATTTGCCCAAGACAGAGCCGTGATTTGAATCCTAGAGCCTGAGCTGTTTCTCACATGGCCATCTGCTCGCCCTACAGACTCTTCTGAACAGTCTCATTAGGTGAATCCTGGCGCCACAGTGTCTCCTCCCTCCAGCCCAGGACTCCAGGGCCTCCCTGAGTCCCTGAGGGGCGGGGCTGGTGGCCCCAAGTCGAGGCTCCCAGCAGGTCCTGGAGAGCAGGGGATAGGCTCCACCTGAGCTTTCTGCCCACAAGGAGGAATCCACAGGCCTTCCACCTCCCAGCTTGGCACCAGTGGCCACCCAACCCCTGGAGACCGCGGGAGGTGTCAAGGCCACCTCCCCTCCCCCAACCAAAGCCAGAACCCCAGCCCCCAGCTTCACCGACCTCAGGTGTAGGGCACGACTTGGGGCTGTTGTGGATAGACTCCGAGCGAGAGGAGTTAGAGAGGGATTCTGCCTTCTTAGCTGCCCTTCGAGGGACTCCAGAAAGTGTCGCAGGGCCAGACTCGGAAGACTTTGGGGTACAGCGTCCTGGAGAGCCCGGCGGGAGGTCAAGGTCTAAAGAGAAGATGGCATGTGGGCTCAGGGTCTGTGGCCTGCAGAGGGGCAGGGAGATGTGGTGGAGCCTCTTGGATAAGGGGTCAGGCCTCCCACAGCTGGATTTCCTTGCAAAAAGGGAAATATTTAGGAGACAACTTACAAAGTAGCGGCCTGGGTGATTTGGCTATTTCACATGATGCTGAGAGCAGCCTGATGAAATGTATCCTGTCTTATGAAAACTGAGGCGATTACAGCCCAGAGACTCTAAACAGCATGCTCAGAATCACACTGTTAAGCAAGTGGAGCTGGGACCACCAGACCTGACTGACCCTAAGTATGAGTTTTCACAAAACCTTCCTGCCCGCTGCTGACTCCTTGTACCCAACTCCCGGCTAGGACCACAGACCTCTTCTTGAAGGGAAAGGAACAGTGACCTGAGATCCTAGGCCATCCTGGTGGTCACACCAGTGGGCTTTGCTTTTCCCCATCAGAGCCTGGTTCTAGCTGGGCCTGGCTCGAACTTATGTGACTTTGGGTAAGGCGCTGGCCTTGTCTGATTCCGAACTCCCAGCTCTACAGAAAAACTCCAGGCCTGGGGCCGGCAGGTGGCACGGTGGTTAAGGACGCTGGACTCCTGCATGGCTGACTATGGTTCGAGTCCTGGACTTGGCAGCTTATTTTCTCACTTTCCCTCTCTCTATCGCTCTCTTTCACTCACTCTGTCCCTCTCTGGTCAAATTAAAATAAATAAAATTAAATAAAATAATTCTTTAAAAAATAAAACCTCCAGGCCTGAGGATTTCAGCCCAATGTCAGTGGGGTCCACCTTACCTTTGGGGCCGGACCCCCGGCAGGGCTGGGGGGTGGAACAGCAGCAAGGGGGTGGTGGGCGGTCCCCAAGGGCACTGCAGCCCATGGCAGAAGTGAGCAGATCCAAAGGGCCAGGGTGCAGGCGGAAGGCCTGGAGTTCCTGCGCCAGGAGACTGAAGCGCTCTGTTTGGCTGCGACACTGCTCCTCGAGCTCTCGGACACGGGCCTGGGCCAAGACCCACCATGAGCCACCAGGCCTGGCAGGGCTCCTCTCCACACCAGGCATCATGTCACATCTGCCCAGCCCTCAGGTCCGGGCACCAACTCTGGCCTGACCGCCCCACTGAGGGCAAAGCCCATGGCCGAGGAACAGCTTCCCCTCAGCCCTCCTCTGCTGTACCCCCAGCCCTCACCGCTGCCCCAGGCCATGGTACTCCTAGGGATTGTTCCTACCCCACCACCACCAGCAGCATCACCTCGGGAGTTTCTCAGCTTCATCTCTGACACCCTCCCACAGTCAGTGACCCAAATCTCTGCCCTCAGAAGAGGTGGGCAAGTGCTCCTACAGGGAAGCTCGGGGCACCTTCATAACAGGACAAGAACTTCTCTCTCGTAACAAGAGAGCCCAATGCCAGGAGCTCCCCTTGGCCAGTATCACGAGCATCCTGAGTTCATTGGTGATGAACTTCCTCGTGGTCTGAGTGGCTAGAAGAGGGACGGGCCCATGGCTGCCTGGCACAGCCGAGGTCTGGGATGAGGCGCTGGCCCACGTGAGGAACCCCAGCCCATCTATGGATTCTCAGGTCTGCTACCAGTGACAGCCCCTCTACTGGCCCTGAGGGTTGGGGCCATCTGGACCCTGAGGGGAGAGATAAAGCTCAGCCCCCCTGAGGTGTGGGAAGGGGATACCCCAGGGAGGTGGGGAGACAAGGAGGATGTACCTGCATGGAATCCAAGGTAGACTGTGGCAGGAAAGGAAAGCGCAGAGGAGAGGTTAGAACCCTTAGCCCTGTAGGTCATGAACCCAGAGAGGGAGGGAGAGAAAGAGGGGCCTAAGTGGGCACCATCCATCAGCTCCCAGGACTGACCGAGCGGTTCCTAAGTGCGAGGACAGTTCAGGGCGAGGGCAGCCTCTGAGGAGGGTGACAATGGGAGATTCCTGCGGTCAGGTGCAGGATTCCCCTTGCCAGCTATGGCCCAGCCTGGACACCAGCCTGATGGTGAACGGGTTGCCCCAGGCTCTGCAGCATTTAAGGGCCTCTCCTGCAATGCCCCTCAACCATGCACACAGTCCATCAGAGCTCTCTCTGAGCTTTCCTGCTGCCCCCCGCTCCCAGGGAGGAGCTGATGGCCACCTCCGGGGACCCTACCTCCAGCAGCTGCACAGCTCCTTCATGCTCCCTCTTGGCTTCTGCCTGGGCCTAGAGGTGGGAGGAGGCAAATTGCCAACAGGGAAGGACAGGAATGGGCGGGGTAGAGGGAGTGCAAGGGAGGGAGGGGAGGGGGGAGGAGAAAGGAGGAATGGAGGAGAGAGAAAAAAGGGAAGGAAACAAAGGACAGGGAATTGGGAAGGGGGAGGTTGAAGGATTTCCCGCTCCCAAACTCTCACCCTGAACCCTTAGACTAGAAGATACAGGGGTCAAGAAGGGCTGAGCCTGACTCAGGACTCGGTGCTGGGCCTACTGGACACTCTCTGCTCTCTCCCAAGGGGTCCCATCTGGTCTCACCACTAAGCCCACGGATGACTCCAAGTATCTCCGAGAGTAACTTTCCTGTAACTCCAGACCCTTGTACCCAGCTATCCATGGATGTCTCCATGCAACGTTGAACACCCAACCCAAACTTGGTGGAAACAGAACCCAGAAAGGCAGGGTTCCCTGCCTTTCAAATCTGCTGCCCCTTCATGCTTCACCTGGTGAGTGAAAGGCACACCCTTCTCCAGGGTTTATGTGGCAAAAGGGTGACGGAGCAGGGATTCACCTGGAATCCCACAGTGAGCCTCAGCAGTGTCATCTCTAAAATGTGTTTCAAATCCACCCACTCGTTTCCACCTCCACTGCCTACACCCTAGACCAGACGATCATTATCACCCTCTTGAATCACTGCCCTTAACAGCCAGTCGCCCTGCTCTGTGCCCACTGCCACAGTCCATCCTCCACAGTGCCACCAAAGTGGTCTCATGATGATGAAGTAGGTCCTGTTACTCCCCTGCTTAGGACTTTTCAACATCTTCTATCACTCAGTAGAAATATCCAAACTCTTCCCATGGCCTTTAAAGCCCCACAGGGTCCAGCTCTTGCCCACTCCTGCTGCTCTTTCCATCCCTTGCTGTTCTAGCCATACTAGTCTTGGACCCCTCAGCTCTTCCTTGCCACAGAGTATTAGCCTGTCTCCTCCCCCTACCTTGCCTTGATGGATCAGCTCAAGGATTGGTGGATTGTCACCTCCTCAGGGAAGCCTTTCCTGGGGACCTCTCTATACTGGCTCCTCAGCCTTTCCCAGTCCCTCTCTGTCACATCGCCCTGCTCCTCTCCCCCGCTGTGCTTGTCAGTGTCTGAAATCATCTCAGTCATGGATCTGCCCTCCTGCTGATTGGTCAAGGACCTGGTCTTGGCTCATGGTTGTCTGCCCAGGACCGAGCACAGCACCTGGCACACAGTGGGTGCTCAGCAAATGCTTGTGGATGAATGGATGGTGAAGTGGGGGTCCAGCAGCCTAGCACCCTTCCCTCACTCCTGCCCCACCTGCTGCAGCCTCCGGACCTCCTCCTGCTTCTCCTGCAGGCTGAGTCGAGCCTGCTCATGCTCCACCTCCAGCTGCTGCCGCCTCTGGGCCACCTCCCGCATGTGCTGAAAAATATAAGAGCTGTGTCAAGGCCAGAACCCTCCACTTTGCCGTTTCCGTGAACGATCTCAGATGAGAGAGCCGCACGCACCATCCACTCCAGACCTCCTCATTGAAAGGGAAAGTGAGGGGGCCGTACAGTGGTGCAGCAGTAAAACGCAATGCTCTGTGAGGAAAATCCAAACCGAAAGGTTCTGAGTTTGTGTCTAGAGATCTCTATGAGGGAGCCAAAATGGATCACAGCATTAAGGCCCTTTTGGAAGTCCCATCTCTCTCTGACTCTCTCACGCATGGAAAAAATAAGTAAACAAACTTAAAAAAAAAAAAAAAAACAGGGGCTAACAGGTGCCACAGAGGTTATGGCAGCTGGATCCCACATGACTGACTATGCTGTTTGAGTCCCAGACCCAGCAGCTTGAAAAACATACCAGGCATGTGTGTGCATACCCAAAATCACAGCAGGAGAATGGAGAAGGGACTGTGGAGTGGCCACCCCACCCTGGGGGTGAGATATCACATTCCCTCTCACGTATGTGATCTCTCTCTCTCTCTCTCTCTCTCTCTCTCTCTCTCTCTCTCTCTCCAGCAAGCTCACATAATCTATAGGAAACTTTAAAAGAAAAGGGGGGAGGGGCTGAGATGAGAAGGCAAGTGAGGCTGGCAGTCCCAGGACTGGGCCTCAGACCCCAGTGTCCCACCAAGGGCATATACTGTCCCACTCTCTCCCTGTGCCAGGAACCAACACTCTGTTCCACCTCCACAGTCCCCTCACCTTTAGCACCTGCTCCAGGCTCTCCAGTTTGCTCTGCAGGCCCTGGCTCTTGCGAAGGGCTGTGTCCCTCTCCTGTGTCACTCCCAGGAGCTGGCCCCTCAGCTCCACATTCTCCCACTCCACCTGAAAGGGGCAGTGGCAGGGACCCGGGTGTGTGCGCCTTCTCCCACCAGCTCCCTCACCAGGGGGGACAGTACCCTTCACGCTCCGTCCTAGTTCCGGAGATGGAGGAGAAGCCCCTTGCCTAGGAACCAGGGCCCCGGCAAGAGCTCAGGCCTCCACAGCACTTGGGCAGGGCCGGTACCTGCTCCTTCTCCGTGGCTCTCCCACTGAGCCGAGAATTCTCCTCCACCAGTCGGGCATTCTCAGTCTGGGCTTCTCTCAGCTGCAGTTCCTGAGGGGGCAGAGGAGCTCTGGGGAGGGGGCCCAGATCCCATCTTCCTTCTTCCCACAGAGAGGAAGAGCTTAGTCCTCTCCCAGGCAAGGCCTTCCTCCCCTGCCTGGACCCTGCATCATCCAGGAAAGGAGGGCACATGGAACAGGAGGCAGTGTGTGCTGTTAAGGGCAGGAGGGAGGAAGGCAGAGCTGGCCTGGGGGGACAAAGGAGCTGGCCTCTGGGCGGCCCTCCAGAGCTCACCAGCTCCTCACATCGCCTCTGCTTTTTCCGGGCTTCCTGCTCCAAGTTCTCACATTTCTTCCGCTTCTTGCTGAGCTCCGACTCCTGCAGGGCCAGAGGGAGGGCTCCTCAGGTGAGAAGGCAGATCTTCCCACAGGCGGCCTCCCCAGCCCTTGACCTGGGACTTACCAGCTGCTGCACCCTCTGCTGTTTCTCTGGCTCCCCTAGGATCACAGGTGGGCTGTCCACATCTTCCTGAGGCGTGGCCTGGAAATAGCCAGGGCATGGGGCTGGCACGTGAGAACAGAGCCCCAGGCAGCCTACCCCTAGCCCAGCCTGCTGGTGAGTGGAAGGTTCTCACCCCCACGGCACAGGCACCAATTAGATCCCTGCCTAGGAAGGGGGGAGGTGAGGGACTGTCTGCCCACCCCCTGCCATCATCTCCCGCTGATGTGGAAGGACAGTGGCTGCACCCCATGTCCCCGAGCCATAAGTGCTTTGAGATCCTGGGATCCACGTGCACCCTGGGAGATGGGTCCTTTATCCAGGCCAAAGCTTTCCCTTTTTAGCTTCCAGCAGCAGCCCTGCTCTGCACTCAATAACTGTCCTGGTGTCCTTCAGTGACGGCAGAGAATGAGGAGGCTGCTTGGGCCCCCAGGGCGCTGGTGTTCCCAGAGCTAGGGGTTCTGGATCATACAAATATGTGATTGGCTCAGAGCACTGCAAGCCTGGCCAACCCCTCCTCCTGGCCTCCCCCAAACCCATCCTACTGCACCCCACCTATCCGTGCAAACTTTTGGGGAGACAGGTCCTTCAAATGGGAGGTGCGTCTCCCTCCCTGGGCCAGTAGAGAGGCATAATCTGAACAAGCAGCCGCCCCCACCCGGAGGCCTTGGTCCTCCTCCCACCCTCTTCCCAGGAGGCAGAACTAGGTGCTGTCCACCTAGTGTGCCGGAGAGGAGCCAGACCCCCAAATTCTGAGGGTCTGGAGTAGGCCCCTGACCCTCAGGACAGGGACTGCCTACGTCTCACGCTCAGTGAGTGTCGCCCGTACCTGGAGCCGGGGGCAGGCCCCCCGAATAGCCGGGCCCAGGCCTGGCCTGCCGGGCGGGCGCTGAAGGGGGCGTCCCCGCTCTACGGAGGTGGCGGGAGAAGGCGGCGCGGGCTGGGCCCCGGGCGGCTGCCAGGGCAACCAGGGATTTGCTGCCGGGAGGTACCACTGGCGCCGCGGCAGGGGCGGCCAGGCGGGCCCAGCGGGACGCAGGCCTGCAGGGGCCGGAACCCGGGAACCCCCGGGGGCGGGAGCGGCGCAGGTACGAGCGCTGGACGTTTGGAGGGGGATCCTGCCTCAGGTCAGGAAACCTCCCTAGTCCCTGGAGTGCTCACGCCACCATCAGATCCTTGGGGCTTTGAGCGCGCTGCAAAAGATCCTGGGGTTGCAGCTACCCTCCTCCCGATCCCATCTGCACACACCCACACACCTGCGCTTGCGCCGGCTCTCACCTCTCCTGGAGCCCCCGGGGCCGGAGCCCCGGCTCTGGCCGGGACAGTGGGGTCCCGGGGCCGAGCTGGCAGGGGTGGCTCCTGCTGGTTGCGCAGGGCGATTTGCCTCTGCAGCCGCAGCACCTCCCTCTGGGACTCGCGGAGCAGCCGGTCGAAGTCCCGCACGTGTAGCCACTGGGGACCCTCCTGGGGTGGGGGAACAGTGCGGGACGCAAGGGGAATCAGACCTAATTTCTGCATACCCCGCGCCGACCCCAGCAGAGTCTACCTTCCACCGTGCTGGAGGGGCTCGGGTGCGCGGGAATGTACACACCCTCCCATGCAGGCATGCCTGGTCTTACGTGCATGCATATGTGGCCACATGCTTTTGCTAGCCCATGTGCAGGCATTCACAGTAAATCCTTTCCTGGGCACTGACGGCGCGCGCGGCGCTGTGCTAAATGCCTTGGGACTATCCCTTCACCAAAGTGTGAGGTATGTGTGGATTCCTAGTTCCAGACCCACCAGCACACCGCCACAAGCCTAGAGCACAGAAATGCCCAGTCTGGGACTCGGGGCTCCACCCTCTTCAGTTCGGGCTCCTCCCCCGCCACTCCCACCTGGGCGGTTGCCAGGGAAACCTACTCCCCTTGTACTTCATTTGCATCTCATTAACATCCCGTCCAAATCCTACATGCCAGGCAGAGGACCCTGTGGAGGGCTGAGATGGAAGGGATGACTAGGGCCTGCCCACACCTTGCCCACCAGGGTGAGCCTGGCCTGCAGCTCTCTGCACTCCCGCTGCAAGGCAGCAATCTGCTTGTCCTTTGCCAGCAGGGCGCTGGCTGTCTCACTCAGGTCCCGAGCTCGCTGGCGGGCCAGGGCCTTCCGGCACAGCTCCAAGCTGGCCCCGGGACGGGCCACTGGGGCACTCACCTAGCCAGAGGAGGGGTAAGGCCAATAGTCACCTGAGGGCTGAGACACTTCTTCCACGCCTCGGCTCCTCCCAAAACAGGAGGTAGGATGAAAAGCATGGTCTCTTGCTTCTACCCTGTTTTGGGTCTCAGAGGACTGACCAACAGCCTCCCTAGACCCCATCCCGGTAGTCCCCAAGCAGGACAAGGGTTAACTCCACATCTTAGTTTAGGCCTAAAGGATGCTGCTAATTCAAGGCTGCCACTGTGATGGGTCTTCTCCCTACCCTCCCCCCCATTACAGCTCTTTCCCCCTGAGATGAGCTCAGCGGGGGGGGGCTGCAGCCAGTACCGACAGGTGGTGATTCAGAATGCTGCTCCCTTCCTGCTCAGGAGCCTCTCCTCCCAGCCCACTCTCCCTCCTGAAGCTCCAGAACCCTCAGCCTCCTGGCTTGGCCAGCTTTCTCCCTTTCTACTCCTCAGCCCCTGGATTCTTGCACCCCTGGGTATTCCTGGGTGTTAAGAGTCTGACTCCTCAGCCTCAGCTCCTGGATCCCGCCTTCCCTGGTCACCCATCCTCCACAGATGCCTCCTGTGCTCACCACTCTCAGGTTCGTTTCCTGCAGCTTCCGGGCCCTCTCTTCTAGGCGCTTGGCAATGACAGCCAGCTCCGCGTTCTTCCTCTTCAGCCTCCGCACCTTCTCCTCTGTCTCAGGGAAGCTGCTCTTTCTCTGACAAGGGGTTAGCCAGAATTGGGGCATGTGTGGAACACCCCACAGACCCAAACCTAACAGTCTAGACCGTGGGCCAGAGCCCTGGGCTCACAGTGGAGTCCTTGGGATTAGCCCTCTCTGGAACTTGGATTATGCCACCTCCATGGAGCCCCCAGCTGAAGGGATGTTGGGGGGAGGAGTGCACTGAGGCAGAGGACCCAGGACCTTGCTCTGCAAGCCTCACCAGCATCTGGTTTTCTTCCTTAAGGATGGCACAGCGCTGCTGCAGCTCCCCCAGGGCCCTCAGCAGCTCCAAATTGGGCCTGTCCCCGAAGCCCATGTTCAGCTTTGCCTGGTATGGGAAAGGACGGGGAACAGTAGTACCTCAGGAGCCCACCCATTCATTCAGAGCCTCCCACATGGAAGCATATACTCCCTCCAAGTCTCAGGAGACGCGAAGATAAGAAGGTTCAGAGAGCGGCACAAGAGGCCTAGGACAAGAGGCTGACCGGTCCTCCCTACCCACTGGCACCTCCTCCCAATCTTGGAGCCTTCTCTGCTGTTCCCTGATCCTTCCCATCCCTGCACATCTTCTCCTCTTGGGAAATGCCAGCTTGAGATCCCATGCCAATTCCTCCAGAGAGACCCCTGAAGTCCTGGTCCCTCCACCTTCTGCAGGAGGCTGCTCATGACCATCCCAAAGCTGGTCCTCCCTGGCTCAGCCCAGCACCGAACCCCTTCCCCTGAATCTTCCCCCTCTGGACCATATACTTCCATATACACTATGACTCCCCAGCCCCCAAGAACAGAGACTTGTAGAGGAGGAGACAGACAGACGGAGAGACACATAGAGAGAGGGAGTGGGGGCAGGGACAGGACCAGATATAGACAGACAGGCCGAAGAGTCAGAGGGACAAAATTAAAAAAAAAAAAAAAAAAAAAATGGAGCCACTGAGATTCCTGCCCAATGGAAGGAGGACAGATAGTCACAGAGACAGACTCACAGGCAGAGACAAGCCAAGGGAGAAGGAGTGGTGGGTAGTGGGGTCGCATGTCTTGCCCTACCTCCTGGCCGGGCTGACAAGAATGACAAGAAGCCCCCGCTGCCCCTATCCCCCGCCTTGCGGACCCCCATCATCCACACACAGCAGCAAGACACTGACAGAGAGGTAAGATCTCTTACCTTAGGGAAAGGCTCTACCTCCTCGTCCTCCAGACTCGGGCAGCTGGGTTTAGAGCCCGTTGCTTGCTGCCCCGGGCCAGACAGCCCTGTTCCTTCAGGGTCAGTGCTGCCCACGGGCCTGGGGCTCTGGGCTTCCTCAGGCCCGGAACCCTCCTCGGGTCTCCGTTCTCTAACCTGCAGAGCTGCTGGAGTATCAGCAATGCCGGGGGCCGAACTTCCGGGGTTACCCCCCTGGCCTGGAGTCCAGCTCTGCCAGGCAGGCAGTGTCCATGGCTCCATGGCTCCAGGGTCCCCAGGCCGTGGAAGGGTTGTCAGTTGCTCCATGGTACTGCCAAGGGGTCCCAGAACCCAGGCCAGGGGACATCCCCCAGTCCAGTAGAGGGGCTGGCCAGGGTCATGCCAGAGCAGACCCTTTCCCCTATAGCTCTTGGCTTCACCGAGGCTCCATCCAAGGTTGACTGAGCTCCTCCCCACCCACAAAGGAGGCTGCGAGAGGCTTCAGGGCTGCTGGAGCTGGAGCAGGGTATGTGAGCTATGTTTGCTCGCGGCAGTGCGTGTGCGCGGGTATGTGTATGTGGAGGAGCGAGGGTGTCCCTGTGGGGGCGGGGAGGCTGTGCAGAGGCCACTGACAGCAGTGCCTGGGTGAGGGTGTGCGTGTGTGTCTCCAGGTCTGTCTGTGCGGGTCAATGCTGTGCTGTGTGTATTTGGAGGATGGGAGCCCCCACTTACGCGTGTGAGGGGGGTGGTGCCGTGTGCCGCTGTCTGTGCCTGTTTCAGAGTTACCAGTTGTTCCTGTGTGTGGGTGTCTGTACTGCAGGGCTGTGGCAGTGTGCGATGCTGTCACTGGCTGTAGCTGAGTGTGTCAGCTGTGTGTGTTGATGCTGTTGTGTGTCTATCAGTGTCCGTGAGTCTGGTCATCCATCTTGACCCCTCAGCCTGGCTCAGGTCCTCAGGAGCTTCGGGTTTGATCCCCAACGGTTCGCTGTGGTCCTTTATCCCCTGCTCCTCTGCACTGCTGCTCCCTCGCTTGCTGAGCAGCCGGGCTGGTCCTAAGGAGGCCTGGGTCGATGGGCTGCTTGCCTCATAGTCTCTGCCCCTGCCGGCCTCAGCTCTGGGGACTGCAGGGGTCCCTTACAGTCCTGGAGCCCTGAGACGGTGGGCACGGAGGAGGGCTGAGCCTCAGAATGGGAAGGGGGGGTAGTGAGCAGAGGAGAGCCAGTCCTCCCCTCCCCCTCCTCCTCCCCTCCCACCCACCAATAGGAAGTCGGCTGCTGGTTTCCATGGAGATGGCGCTGGACTGGTGGGCTGTACCGGCTGGCAGGGTCCGGATGGAGGGAAGAGCAGGTTCCTCACGGGATGCCAGCCCAGCACCCCCTACATGTGGCCTCCCACCTCTCATCCCCACACGCCCTTGCACCTTCCGGGCACAGAGGCAAAGAGGCTGCAGACGATCCTCCCCACGCCGGGTGAGACTAGAGACTGGGGAAGGTATGGCGAATAGAGCTCCAGCCTGAAAGAAGGGCAGGATTAGAAAAGATGGGATTCAAGATGAAACAAAGAGAGGGACAGAAATCAAGAGGAGGAAAACAGGAAGGTAGAAACGAAGAACAGAGATTTTAAAATAAACTGAGAACTGCTTCAGCTTCCTCCTGGCTGACCCCGTTCTGGGGGCACCCCGGCTGTCGGAGCTAGCGGGCAGATCACATGGCCTGATGGGCTGGCTTCACCCCTCATTGTCAGGAAGTTCATCTTCTGTCTAGCTTTAGGCATTTTTACTATGGGAAAATGGCTTTTGGGAAAGACATGGGAACTCCCTTATCCAGGAGTCAGCTTGTGGGGACAGGGCTCTAGATGGAGTCTCCAGAGACAGAGGCGTTGGGGGAGCGTCAAGAGTGGCAGACCCTCTCCCCTCTGAACCTGGGACTCAGCAGACAAGCCGGTCTCGACCCAGTCGGGGGCCCTCGTGTGGCACCCTGAGGAACAGCAGCAGTGGCACCGAACCACAGAGCTCCTGACCGTGGTTTCCACCCCAGCCAGAGCTTAGGGGTCGGTGTGTGTGTGTGGGGGTGTACACTGGGAGGAGGTGAAGCTTTCCTTTCCCTAAAGCAGTGTGTAGGTCAGCACACATGCCACCTTATGATGTGTGGTCAATGTTTGCGTCAGGGTATATATGCACACCGCTACAAGCATGCATATTCATAGTATGCAAATACAGTGCAGACATACATTTCTGTACATGTGGAGGGGCCTATATATGTATGTGCCGTTATGTGTGAATGTTATGTATATGTATGCCTGTTTCTATGTGTCACTGCACATGTGTCTACTTGCCAGTGTCCGTGTGAATCTATCATTGTGAGTTTACAAATTCCAACACATGTGTCCTGATATATGTAGATAGAAGTCACTATGTCATTATATTTATGTCATTATGTTTAGTCGTGTAAACATGCATAATGACATATAATGACATGCGTACAAATGGTCATCCTGTATCTATTTCATATTTATCATTCTGTGTGTGTGTCACTATGTACATGATACATGTGGGACTGCTGTGTTTATGTGGAACTCACTATATGTATTTGTTCTTGTGTGACGCATCATGTTTATATCATTGCATGAGTGCACACTATTAAATATATAAAACATGCCCTGAGGGAGCCAGCAGGTGGCATGATGGTTAAGGCACTGGACTCCCACTTGGCTCACTGCAGTTCAAGTCCGAACCTGGCAGCTTGCTTTCTCACTTTCCCTTTCTCTCTCTGCCTCTCTCTGGTCAAACTAAACAAATAATAATAATTTTTAAAATAATATAAGTGGGGGTGGCAAGTGGTATGGTGATTTAAGATGCTGGACTCCCATATAGCCAACCACAGTTCAAGTCCTGGACTTGGAAGCTTGCTGTCTCAATTTCTCTCTATCTCTTTCTCTCTCTGGTCAAATTAAAATAATAATAATAATAAATAAAATTAAATAAATAATAAAATAAGGTAATTCTTTTTAAAAAATGCCCTGGGTGGGGACTAGCAGATGGCATAATGATTACATTGCCAGACTCTCACGTAATCGACTGTGGTTTGAGTCCTGGATCCTGCAACTTAAAGCTCACACCAGGCACGTGTGTATGTGTGCCCAAGATCCCAAGAGGAGAATAGAGGAAAACGGATTGCAGTGTGGCTGTCCAGGAGGGTGATTTCTCACTTGCTGTCTCTGTCTTTATAGTAAGCAAACATATAGCAAAAATCTCTTAAAAAAATAAATATATAATACCCTGGGTATGTGTACATTTGTGTCATCGTATGGCATGCCAGCCACATCACTTGTGTATGTGTCATTGTATCTGTTGCTGTCATGCACATACGAGATTCTGTGTGTAAATGCACGTGCATGCGAGTATCTGTCTGTGCCTTTGTCTACGTGTAAGATGCTGTGTGTGTGCCACGGTGTTGTTGCCCAGTTCTTTTACTACCAAGGGTCCCCCTAGACTTGAGTGGATTAAAACAGGAGATAAGCAGCCTTCTGTCTGAGGTGCAGTGAAGGGAGGGCGGACCAGAGCCAGAGTTAGGTAAGATGTGGGCAAGCCCCTCTTCTCCTTGCCCCTTCACATTCTACCCCCTTTCCTCCCATGGCCAAGGTCCTCCCCGCAGCCCAGGCCCTTCCCTCCTCTTCTGACCTCCCAGGTGAAGTGGAACCCATGTCCCCTGGGACAGTGAGGGTGACTCTCACCCCAGCCCCTCTGTGTGCCTGTTCCCCCACTCAGCCCCCACCCCAGAAACAGCCTCAGACAAAGAGCAGAGTCCATTCTTTATTAGTGGTGGGGCCTGCACCGCCATCCGTCCCTCCGTCTACCCTTCTTTTCCACCTCTTCCTCTTCTGATGGCCGATGGCGGCTGTTGCATCGGGGTCTTGCCCTCCCCACATCCTCCCTGCACCCTCCCGCACTTCAGGGCAGCAGAAGAGCTGCTGTGGCATGTCCCAGTGATCCAGAGGCAGGAAGGGCAGCGCTGTGGGGGACAGTGGAGGCCTTTCAGGGGTCTGGGCAGGGAGAGGACGGTGCGGGAGGTGCTCACCTGGCACAGCGGGCTGCGCATGGAAGCAGGCGGTGGCGGGCGGCAGCGGTGGGTGGTCTCCGAAGCCCACAGTACACTCATCCATAAAGTAGGAAACACTACACCCTCCATTGCTGTTAGTAGTGCTTTCTACTTTATGGGTGACTGCACTGTCTGTCTGTCCGTCCGCGTGGACTCTTCAGGCCGCCCGCTCTTCTTCCTGAGTCTTGCTTCAAGAGGCCCCCAGCCCTCTCCATGGTATCCTAAGACCCCCTCCTCTGCCCCTGGCCCCCAGAGGGCCCGCCCTGGGCCTTGTGGGCGGTGACTCAGCATGGCGCCAGACTTGCCTCTTCTACCTCCCTCCCCCACTTCCTCTTTGGTTCCCTCTTCCCTTCCCCCTAAGGCTCCACCCCACCCCACCCCTACCCCCACTTTTAAGGACACTCAGGTAAAGGCCACTGCTACTCTGGAGGCCTCACCCCAACCCCCAGTTCTCTGACCCCCTAGCTGGTCCCTCACAGCCATACTAACCGTCTTCCAGGGTCGTCCCAGGCAGCCACAGCTCCCTCCCCACCAAGGCCTCAGTCCCTAGGCTCCCGCCAGCCCAGGGTCCTGACCCCCCAAGGCCTTGGTCCAGAGCCCAGGGTTCTGACCTACCCAAGGTCTTGGTCCTCAGCCTCCCCCCACCAGCCCAGGTCTTGACCCCCCACCAGCCCAGCGTCCGTGACCCCACAGGCCTCAGTCCCCAGCCTCCCCACTAGTCCAAGGTCCTGACTCCCTACTGCCTGGTGGTGCTGCTCCCCAGGTAGGAGCCGGAGAGTACTGAACAGACATGATGGCCATGCTGGGCAGAAGCCGCTTAGCGTCTCTGGCTGACACCATTCTCACTTCGGCCTCCGCCTGCCCTCTGCCTTTCCCACCTTATTCTCCAGCTCTGCTCCCCTGGAGCTGTTGGCACCCCTTTCTTTAGCCAGGAGCCAGGCTCCATTTTACCCTCTTTGACTAGAGAGGGTTTTGAGAGCTGTCCCACCTCCCCTCAGGCAGGAAGACCTGAGAATGATGGCACCTCTTTGCCTACAGCCTTTTTAGTAAGCCTTGGCACCCAGTTCTGAACCCCACCCCAAGCGTCTCTACCCAGAGCCTGCACCCCAAGCCCCTCATGGCCCCTGGGGCCAAGTTGAGGAGCCCCCGTCTGGGGTCAAAGTGAAGGTTGCCTTACCTGATGTTGCAGGGCTAAGGGGAGAAGGCCCTGTGCTCCCGGCTCCGAAGTGGGGTTCCCTTCAGGGCGGGCAGGGCTTATAACCCCGAGGCCACGTGGGCCAGATCTCAGGGCGCCCAACGGTCTTGGAGCCCGCCCCCACACCGCAGTGGAGATTAGCACGCCCCTCCCTTCCCTGGGGAGGACAGAATGACAGGAAACCAGAGACAAGGCTGGTTACTGGCGAGTGGGGGCTGAAGAGACCACCTCACACCCCAGCCTGGGCAGGTGGCTTCCGGACTCCCGGCCTGCCCTGTACCCCTCAGCACCAGCTCCAGGGGACTGTTCAAGTGTCTGGGACTGACTCAGGGCATTGGGGGTGACCCCAGGAGATAAGAGCTCCCTGACCACGTCTTCGTTGAGTGCTCAAAACAGGGATCTTTGAATTCTAGCACAAGAAAAGGACATCTCTAAGCCCCACTCCGGCCCTAGCCCTGAGAATTCACTTCCCTCTGGACATTTAGGCCGAGTCACGGCTCCTCTATGTGTGCTCCCCAGGGAGGCCATGAGGTCCTAGGCCCACACACTACCACGCCCTCCACCTAGACAGTTGCACTCAGCACCCCACAGGCTACCCCTCCTCCAACCCCAGCCTGCAGACCAGGCCTGCCTTCGGCACAGCATGGGGATCACAGGTAGGGGCACTGGCACTCCACAGGGCCCACAGGGACAAAGAGTGAGGTAGAGTGGTGGTGAGGATCAGGGTCCTCAGGCAGGGCCTAGGTGCCTTGGTGCAGGAGAGAAAGGGGGTATGGAGGAGTGGAGGGAAAGAGGCTCCTAGGGGAGGTTCTGGCAGCCACCGGATGTGGGCACGGGGCCCGCCCACCTGCATGCCACCCCCGCTTTCCCCATGGGGAAGGCAGGAAGCTGCCCAGCCCAGGGCCCCTGGCTGGGGGAGGGGAGCAGGGTGTGAGTATGGGCAGGGGGCAAGGGAAGGCCAAGGGTGGGCCACATGTTTTCCCCAGGGTTCTCCAGGTCTCTCCATGGGCTTGGCTCTAGGATCTAGAGGAATGGGCCTGGGAAGAGGAAGGAGGAGATGAGAACCAGTGGCTCCTTCCCAGAATGCCCTTGGCCTCTTCTCTGGGTCCAAACCAGATGGACTTCAGGGAGCTCTCAGATTCAGGGCTCAGAAAAAGATTGGCATGCGGGGCCGAGGGAAAGAGATTGCCCCACATCCTTCCCTTCAGTAAGGGGAGCTCTTAACCAAGAACATTGTTATCCATTCCTAGACCCCTGAAATAGGGTAGGAAAAGGGGGAACAGGGCGCTTTGCCCCTAGGATCTGAAGGCAAAGTGGTGAGGACAACAGCCTCATTGCACTAGCTAGCCAGAAATGGAATGATGCTCCTTTAAGAGACCACCAGGCCTCAGACCCTGGGTGGAGGGGAAGTGGCTGCTCCAGGCGATAAGAGGATAAGAATATCAAAGTTGTGCAGTAACCTGGGTTCCTGGGCCCCTATCCTTCAGAGACTCTCCTTCTAGAGCATCTCACCGCCCACTCCTGCCGAGGGTGCCCCAGAAGCCATTATCTAGAGGTGTCCTGTCCCAGCAAGAGAGAGTCAGAGTGGGGGCCAGGATGCCTGGCTTCTGAGCCCAGCTGTACCAGAGGTCCCCCCAGCATGTGACCTGCGGCGAGTCAGACCTGAAGTTCCAGGGTATACACTCAGCACTCCAATAGTCTCCAAAGCAGCTCCTCTCCTGTCCTGTGCAAGATGGGGGTGTCCCCAATGCCTGCTCTCTGTGACAACAGGCTGCATTTTCTCTGTATGTCCTGATTTTTATTATTATTATTTTTGTAAAAAGCCTGGAGCCCAGCCTCTCCATCTATAGAGCTTTGGGGGGTGAGAAGGTTTCTCAAGGGACCAGGGCTTTTGCTGGTTCCCATTTTGAGGCTGTAGCTGTGGAAGGGTGGAACTGAGGAGAGGCTTGGGGTCTTTGCACCCTGGAATTCTCCCCAACCTGGCAGTGACTCCCAGATCTGCTGGCCTCAAACCAGAAGAAACAGAACAGGGCCAGAGTCAGAATCTGAGGTAAGGACACAAGGACAAGAAGGAGATTTGAATGAGTGAGGGATGTATGGGGTGGGACATACACCTGTGAGTGGGACAGGGTGCTGGACTGGGGCCTTGCCTTGGGCTAGCACAACCCACATGGTGGCCTGCCTGACCTACCAACAGTTGCCTGAGGGAAGAGCAGTGGGAACCTACGTGGGCACATACTCTCACCCTTTCCCGCCCGCACATACACAGGCTCCCCAAATAACACAAAAGAGTTACCATATCCTTTCAGAGATACAGCAGGGCCAAGCCACATAGACCCACTGTGCTGCTGGTGACACCCAGCTCAGGCCTACAGTTAACCCTTGAGGATGGCCAATCCACACTCTTAGACATACCTGCCTTTCCCCTGAAAGACATAGGAAGGCCTCCTATGTCTCGCTTAGGCCTCCGGGACCAGTACTTGGGAGGGTGACAGAAAGGAGGTGGGTAGAGGATACTCCTGCCCCTCCAGCCACCAGCTGCCTGAGGTCTCCAGGATGAGAGAGCCTAAATCTGTCCTGAGAAAAGAGGTATTACTGCCTGTCTTTATGGAGGAGAGAGGAGTTCAAATTAATACTTCGCAACTCCACCAGCACTCTGCCCCCTTTGCAGTAGGTCTGGGCCCGACATCCATTCACTGGGCAACCTCAGCTCACTGGAACACTGCTATAAAATGTCCCCGAGGTCCTTTCTTATTCCAGAGATTAGATTTCTTCTTTTTTCTTAATTATTTATTTTATTTGTTATTAACATTATTATTGTTTTAATTTGGACAGAGAGACAGAAAGAGAAAGTGAGAAAGCAAGCCACCAGGTCCAGGCCTTGAACCATGGTTGGCCATGTGGGAATCCAGCATCTTTACTGCCATGCCAGCTGCTGGCCCCGAGATTAGATTTCTTCTTGGGGGCAGCTAAAACAAAGCTGGGAACAGGTCTTTGCCAAATGAGCAAGTAAGAGTAGAAAGATAGCTAAGGTCTGGACCTAGGATCCTGGAGGGCGCCAGGCTCAGAATCCCTCACTCCCACCCCAACCCCCACCTCACTGATCTCGGAGACAGACATCTTTGTGTGCCAAGCCGGGGTTGTGGATAGGTAAAGGTGAGCCTGAGGAGAAAGGATGCAGGACGCTCCCAGTCTGACAGGCAACAGGAGAGTTTGTGAGTCGATGTGAGTGAGCAGTTTATACACAAAGCCGGTCTGATGGGGACACTTGGCCCCCACTTTGAGTGAGCACTGAAGCTGAGGGGGTGAAACAATACACACGTACATGCCTCCACACACACACCTATATTTTACAAATTAAAGCAGCAACTGCAAAGTAGTCCTGGGTGGGGGTCGACGGTGCCTATGGGGCTGAGCAGTTGGACTCACAGTGGCAACCCAAGGGGGCCCATAAGAGAAGGCTTCCCGGAGGGAGTGAGTACAGGTAAAAGAGGGTTTGGGAGGAGGACTAGACAAGGAGGAAAAACAGGGAGAAAATGGTCTTTTGATGCCTAAAAGGCCTGCAAGGAGAGCAAGCCTGAGGCTGGGAGGAGTGACAAGAGCTCATTGTCCGCACATAAAGGCAGACAGGAAAAGCCAGCTGTCCCCTCCAGCTGCATGGGCCTGGGGCACTCACTTCTGGGCAGGCAGGCAGAGATGGCAGCCCAGATAACCTGCCTTGTGAAGACACAACATGAGCGAAGCCACAGGACCTAACCACTCACAAACAGGAAGTCAGGAAGGCGAGCAGTCCCGCCCTCCAGAGAGCTCAGGCTGGGGGCAGGCCTGGCCACAAAGGAGGGAAACTGAGCACCCCAGCCTTGCAAAGGGGGGCTAAAGCCATGTGGGGTTGATAGTCACTGGAGGGGTGGCCAAGGAAGCAGGTATCCAGACAGGGAAGTGCTCTAAGAAGCTAAGACAGCCATGTCCCCTGCAGAGGTCAGTGCAGCACCTAGGAGGAGCCCCTGTGTCATCTTGAGGAGCCCTGGAGGCCCAAGAAGTGTTCCAGACAAGGAGAGTGGGCAAGCTAGGTGCCCCTCAGCCTCTGCCTGCACTGCCCAGAAGTCTTCCAGGTGTAACTTCACGCTTGCCTGACCTATCCTGTCTGACAAGGGTCAGCTCCAGTGCACAGTGGCCCATCTGGAGGCTACTTTGCTCTGAGCAGGGCTCTGGCTCAGCTCTCCTGGGACCAGAAGATCCAAAGACTTTTAAGCAGCAAACTCAGTCAGCAACTGGCCCCGAGTCAGGAAATAGAGCTGCAAACCCAGAGACAGGCAGAGGTAATCTGAAATCACAAAGCAAGTTATGGCCAAGTCTAAGGGTTCTTCCTACAGCATCTGGGAAGAAGCAGGATGGGCTGTGTAGGAAGGGAGACGTGGGCATCAGGAAGAAGGCCACCCTGGCAACTGCAGTGGGAGTGGCTGTGAAACCAGAAGCATTCTCCTCTGGGATCTTCTAGGGACACAAGCAGGCAAATGAGAGAAAGTGCCCTCCTGGGTGCTTACACACACACACGTGTGTGCACACACACATGCTCGGTTAAACGCACATAGCTGCACCTGCTCCAGTTTTAACTGCTACAAATAAACTCTGTGTGTGGGGGGGAGGGTGTATGGGAGACCTGGTTTCCTTCCTGGAACCCACTGTGCTCTCTCTGCAGTCCAACTCCCTATCCCCAACATCAGGACCACCAAGCAGAGGACAAAACTAGGAGACGGGGGCGGGGGTGGGGGGGGAGAGGGGCAGGAGACTAATCTCCACTCTCTGGCTATTTGCCATGTACCTTCGGGTCAGTCACTGAATCTGCATTCCTGCCTATTTCCCAGTCTTTCTTTCTCTTTCTTTGTTTTTCTTCTTTCTCTCTCTTTCTTTCTTCCTTTCTTTCTCTCTCTCTCTCTTTTCCTTTCCTCTCTCTCTCTCATTTGTTACAGGCACATGTACTCACGAGAGAGAGAGAAAGTGAGAAGCACCCCCAGGGGAAATGATTATGCCACAATCCCTTTTCCATTCTCTAGGGACTTTGGGCACACACACACACACACACACACACACACACACACCTTGCGTATTTCTCAAGCCATCAGGTTGACTCACACCATGCAGTTGGCCATGTGGGACCCAGTCACCTTAACCACCATGCCAACCAGCTGTCCTCAGCCTGTCTCTCCATCTATAAAATTGGAGAGAGTTGACCAAAGGACTCGCTTGTGTCCTAGAGAGTCCCCAAAAGCAATGGAACCCAGGGAACTTGAAGGAGGAAGCAGCAGCATCTGCTGCCTAGTTACTAGGAGGGTGGATCTTCTCAAGGGACTCAAGGGCAGCCCACCCAAACCCCAGAGAAGGCAGGGAGGCTAGGAAGGGCTCTTTAGCAGATTTCTCCCTCATTGTGGCTGGAAGCAAGGGGCAAAATGCTATCTACTCCCTCCTACCAGCCTTCTACCTCCACAGGATTCCTCACGTGCCAGCCATAGCTGGAAAAGTAGAAGGTGAGGGTGGAGGGAAGATTGCTTTGTGAGGGCTGCCGTGAGCCACCTGGGTTCATCCCATGCACCTCCATGTTCCACGCACTAAGCTGGGGAGAAGGTAGCAGCCCAGGTACCTAGAGGACTAGATAAACCACATTCAATCTGGATTTCATTTGATCATCACGTCGACCCAGTGAAGTAAATGATGGTATTCCCATCTCAGAGACGAGGAACCGGAAACAGCAAGGTTAAGTTTCACCTTCCCAAAAAACGGCCAATCATCAGCATCCCGTTTCTGTTCCCCACAAGGAAGCTCAATTCAAAGTGCCCCCAAATGAATAGGTCTTTCGGGAGGACCTGCTTCACTTCCAGAGCCCAAAGAAGGGAGTTGGGAGAAGCAGCGGGCAGGCCTCAGGGCACATGTCCCTGTCCCTGGCTTGAAGATGGGGGCACAGAGGGGGGTGGTCCGCAGAATCTCTCTAAGAGCAAATGGCCACCTCAGCCCCTTCTCTCAGAGCCTGTCAAGCAGTTTGATGGGGGGAGGGCTGGCCACGTAGGAAGGGGCCTGGCAGCAGCGACAGCAGTTCACAGCACTGGGGCCGTTAAAAAGTGACTCAACCAGAAAGTGCGTTTGAAGCGACGCCCGCTGGGGCCCCAGAGCCAAACCTCAAAAAGATGAAGTGAGAAAGAGACATGGGCCTGCGGGGGCTGGGCTGGGAGTGGAGGCCGGGCCTCAGCGGGCCTGGCCAAATAAGGGCAAATGCTCTTGGGCAGGCCAATGGGGCGCAGGCAGCAGAGTCATGGGGCTGTGTGGCTCAGGGAGGAGGAGTGAGGCCTGGGGCAAAATAGGACAGGGGCACGGGGCCTGGCTTTCCTCGTGGGTTCCCAGGGTGGGTGAACATAGAGGGGCACTGAAGCTCTTCTACCCAAAGAGACCTTCATGCTAAGGTTAGTGAAACTGCACCTCCAGGGGCCCCACCTGTAGGCGGGGGTTCTAGGAGGCAAAAAGAAGACTAGGAGGACTCCACATCTCTGTCCCCATTATGGGCTCTTGATCCCACAGCAGAGCTGAAGGAAGGCCAGGGGACAGCAGTGTAGTGCATGAGGAAAGGGCCAGGCTGGAACACCAGCACAGCCTGGCCTGGCCACTGACCTTGGGCAAGTGATATAACCGAAGTCCAGTTTTTCTCATCTGTGACAGGGCCGTAACAATGCCTCACAGGATGGCACTGAGGAGCAAATGCAATAAGGGAGGTGGCCAGTTATGAACTTGGAAATTGCCATGCTGATGTAATAGGTTATTATTGTAGAAGCACGAGCCCAAGCAGCCCTAAGTAGCCTCCTGTTGTAGAAGCAGAGTGACTCATTCCCTAGGGACATGCCCACCTCCACCTCATCTTCCCCCAGGCCTGGCTCTGCAGGATTCCAGATCATGCCCCTCCTCTCAGCCTGAGACTCCGCCCTCCACTTCTCTGGGGTGAAGGGCTGAGGAAGTAAGTCTGCTCAGCTGCCCAGAGAAAGTGTGGCAGCTGCCCGCACTGGGTGGGGTGTGCAGGCTTGTTCCAGGGCCTGGGATCACTCCCTTGCCTCAGGCCTCCCCAGCACCTGCTGGGACCATGGCCCTGAAGAAGGCTGGATGCCTGCCACCACCCTCCTCTCAGAGTTCTTCTCCCCTCATAGCTTGGATTTGCATTTCCCTTCTACCTTCTGCTACACAAGCCCCTAGGGATGAGGTGACAGTTAAACCCCCACTTCCGGCTAGCAGCCTCAGAGTGCTCACTTCCTTCCAGGTATTTTCTGGGATGGGGGTGGGTTGAAAAATGGCAGGTGCTGAGCTTGGGGAAGAAGGAATAAGGAATTCATTTGGGTAAGAAGCTGGGGTCCCCTCATTGTAGTGTCTGAAGCTGCCCCTTACCTTCTCTCAGGTTCTTTGCATCATGAGAGCTCAATTTGCAGGGAGGAGAGCACGCGGCCTGGAAGCAGCACATATGAGTTCTCAAGATGGGACTGCTGGGAACCAGCAGTTAGCGTAATGGCTATGTCGCTGGACTCCCACGTAGTCGATGGCAGTTCGTGTCCCGGACCCAGTGGCTTAAAACTCATGCCGGGCGCATGTGTGTGCGCGCCCAAGATCCCGAGAGAAGAACGGAGGAGAAGGGATTGCAGCGTGACCATCCCCCCTGGGGGGTGATTTCTCACTTTCTGTCTCTCCAAAAAAAAAAAAAAGATGGGACTGCCAGCTCCGACTTCCTACAGGAACAGATCCTATCTGCCTGGGGATGCAGCCCCAAGGAAGTTGCTGGGACTTCAAGTCCTCTGTCTGACGCCATAAGGCCTGCCCTCTGCTTGAAGGGAAGTGCTGAGAAGGAGAGTAAGGGGACGAGTGTCAAGGACCAGAGGGAAGACGTTTTCTTATATTTTTGAGAGGACCTGGCATCTTGGTGGCAGTAGCGGAGGGCAGAGCTTTCTCTGCACTCAGGTCCTGTTTCCTGGGATCTTCAGGCGAAGAGAAACAGCATCTTTAAGCAAAAGGCACTGAGCCAGGCAGTGCAGGCCCTCCAATGCAGCAGTGACCCCCACCCCCACCCCCACCCCGAGGTGAGGCATGGGCTCAATCCTCTCACCAGTGAGGGATGGCCCACTTTACACTCTCCCAACCCAGATGCTCTGTGACCTGCCTTCGCTCTCCTACAGCCTCCACACTCTGGACTCCACCCTCCCACTGGTGAAGGCCTCTAAACCCCAAGGTCTTGGCAGGCAGCCATGTGCTTTTCCTCCTCAATCTAAGCCCTACCAGCTCACCTGACAGCAATTTTCCCTGCCCAGTGTGGCAGTTTTCCTAGTTCAAACAAAACTAGAAGAGGGACAGCTGCACATGAGCAACAGGAATGAGAGCTGACAGGCTGACAGGAAAACAAGAGGTAGAAAAACCATCTGTCCTGAAACCATTTCATCACGATACAGAAATGGAGGTTTATTAATGACTTTGAGCCAAGTAGAGGTTAACCTACATTCAGAATTTTATATCCAAACAGCAAGGAAGTATTGAAAACATTTACCACAAAAAAAAATGAGAACAGAGGCCAAAAGTCTTCATGCTTGAAGCAAAATCTGTTTGAAATATGTATATGTAGTAGATGTATTGGAATAACTATTGCCTAACTGTTAGGGGGATGAAATTCTTGCCGTACCTACCTAGAACTTACCCAGGGATAGACAACTGAATGACAATCCCTTACAATCCTTGGTACGTCATAGCTCTCAAATAGTTTTTATCTAAATTAATGTAATTGAGTCTTGTTACTACCCTAAGACAGGGACTGCCAAATTGATCTTTAAGCATACTTTTTATTTGAAATGTAACATACAAAAACGAACAAATCATAAGCATATAACAAGTTTTCAGAAAGTGAACTAGCTCACAAACTAGCATCCAGATCACAAAACAGATCCAGCGTCTTAAGTGCCCTTCAAGCCCTCTTCCACCCTCACCCATCACAAATAACCACTATACTGCCCCCTGACACGGTAGTCTTCTCAATCACATTTCATCAAGAGAAGATGACTTAGAAGTCACGGGGCGAGTGGTCAGTGGAGGTTGGAAGGCCGAGAGGCAGGGACTCTGCCCCTGGTTAGATACACAGGCTTTTACCCGCCACGAGCCCGTGTTCTGGTGGGGTGCAACGGCACCATAATCAGGTGGCAGATGGAGGTGAGGAGAGAAAAGCAGAAGTGTTTGGGAGGTGTGGGGCACAGGTGAGCCGGTGCCTAAGAACTGCTGGAATGGAATGGAAGATGCAGCCAATAGGGGAAGCAAAGGCCTGGATGTATCCTCTCTCTGGGCTGTGGCCCCCACAGCCTCTTTGGCTAACTTTAGACTTGGAGACCAGGGGTGATGGAAGTAGTGTGGTTGGTGGGGCTCAATGTGTAGGAAAATACTGTTAACTTCATTCACAAAAAGCTAAAGCCTCACACTGGTTCTACAGAACGCTTATGGGGGGAGCCAAGCTGCTGTGTTCAGGAATAACTGCCTTAACAGAAGCAGTAGAGTTGGTGTGGCCATTCTGTTTCTTGAGCTAAGGCTCAACTGGATCATAGCCAAGAGCTTTAACACCCTGAGCTGGGTCTTGTTGCTAAATAAGGATGTTAACTGCCCTAGGGGTTTTGTGAAGATCAAATGAGATAATGAATGTGAAAGCCCTTTCATAGTAAAAGGGTATTTATGCAAATAGTTTTACTGACACTAAACATGTACCAGACTTCCATAAAAAGTAAGATATTATTAGCTGTTCTTAAACATCACCCACCTGCCTCTCTTACACAGAGTTCTTTTTCTTTTTTTTTCTTTTTTTTTTTTTTTTTTTTGGAGAGGCTTTTGCTATAGGGCGCGTGCGCTCGCCAGAAAGACAGAGAGACAGAAAGCAAGAAATCACCCCCCAGGATGGCCACACCGCAATCCCTTCTCCTCCATTCTCTTCTCAGGATCCTGGGCACACATGAACACGCGCCCGGCGTGAGTTTAAGCCGCCAGGTCGGGGACTCAAACCATGGTCGACTACATGGGAGTCCAGCAACATAGCCATTACGCTAACTTCTGGTCCCCACAGAGAGTTCTTATGTCAGGGAGGGGGTCTGAGGCTCAAGTAGCAGGTTGCAGGGAGCCGGAAGTAGCAAGGCAGTGGCCACACTAAGAGTGAGGCCTCGTCTCCAGACCTGCTGGTGGGCTCAGCCTGAGCTTTGGACCTCACCAGCCCATCACCATCGATTCCTGTTCCCCTCCAAGACCAGAACAATCTGGCCCTGCTGGGCTGGAGGCTGCATTCATTGATGCATTGACACTTAGCCCCTCAGATCTTGGGAGACAGCAACCCACCGCATGTGGTAGGTAGGGAGTTGAGTGAAGAGTAGGCAGGCAAGAGGAAGGCAGCCTAGCCCCTGCTCTTGCTAGTCCGACTTGGGTGTCGGTACTGAACTACAGAGGAGCTTGAGAAGTCCATCTACTATACAAGATACCTAGAAGAGATCTTAAGCCCCTAGGTAGGCTCAGAATGGGGCCAAAACTTTAAGACAATGAGCAGGACCTAGTCTTCATAGCCGTGGGATGCAGGGCAACAGTACCAGTGCCTGAGACCGCCACCCCTTCCACACAGCACCACTCAGCCCTGAAACAGCTCCCTGTCTGTTTCTTTAAGCCTCCAATAGGAGATGGGACTCCAGCACCTTCCTGCTTGTCTGGGCTGAGTGGTACCACTGCGGGTTCAAGTACAAGGGCGGGACAACTAATTCAGAACTCACAGCCTGAGCCCTCAGTCCACTAGTCCATGGAACCAAGGCCTGCAGCAGGTCACCCGTCCCCCACAGCCATCAGTGCCTTTCACTTCCTGTGCGACTGACAGTTAGGGCCCCGCGTGGTGTGAGGCTGAGGCAGCCTGTGTGTGGTTATTTGTACACGGCTCTTCTTGCCTCCCTCCCCACAACTGTTTCCATTCTCACCGAGCAGCCACGTCCGGGTCAGGCACACAGGACAGCAGCTGGGGCTTTCCAAGGGACTTTTTGAAAAAGCCAGTGAAAGTTGGGTGTCGGCTACACAGCCTAGGCAGTGCTACTGAAACCCACTTTTACCCTCCAGGATGTAAGCTCTACCTGGGCAGGTTGCTTACCAGGCTTTCAGACTGAAACTCAACATTAGAAATCAACTCCATAGAGCTATTTGCTAGGCTGGGGAAAACCTTGGAAGACCCAGTTTGGAATTGGGGTTCTAGACCATTCCCTCAGACCTTGAAGGCAGCAAAGAAAATAGCTCTCGTTGGAGGACCTGTGAGTGGACATGAGCAGCCTGGCCAGTCCCGGCTATGAGAGGACAGGATGGGGTGGGGGTGGGAGGTACACCAAGTCAGCATCTCCCTCGCCACACACTCCAGGCCAGGTAGGTCACAAGAGAAACTGACTCGCTAGCAACACCAGGTGGCTGAGTGACACGAAGCCCTAGTGCGAGCGCCCCGCTACTGAGTCAGGGCTCGTCATGCAGCTACAGTTCTGGGCACTGTCCCTACTATTTTGGCTGATTGTGCACATATCATAGACATTCAGAAATGTAAGAGGAGAACAAATGTATTTTACCTTTTATAAGACATAAGTTAGAATATTCATGTTACTTCATTTCCATAATCATAACAATCTTGGGATAAACAGGCAGAACGTAATCACTGTTTCACAGACACAGAACAAGAAACTTATGGAAATTCAACGGGGACACTGATTTCTGTAGAAACTTAAAATGAAAACTTCTAGTGAATTTTTCATTCTGAAAGAATTCACCTTGGCCAATAACATGACATATACACGACCCAAAGCCTCTTATTAGGCCAGAGAAGAAAACAAAGGGCCCACCTCCTACAGAGGTACAAACAAGCCAGACAAGCCTTAGTGACCATCTAAGGCCTGAGAGTCTTCAGTTAGGGGGATATGAAATGTGGGTGAGTGGAACTGGCCTCAGGTATAGGGAAAGCAATAAAAAAAGAGTAAGATGAGGAAAGAAAAAAGTATTAAATATGGTCAAGGGGCAAAGACCTAAGATGTCTCAGGATCTCTTCAAGGGACACCACTGTGCCAGTAAGGGACAGAGGGGGTGCAACCATTAGGCACTGGACTCCACCTAATGGGGTTACCTGGCCTCAGGACAGCAGACCTCCCTACAAGATCCAAGAAAGTACGCTAGAAAGGCTGCAACCCTGAGGCTCAGAGACAGGCACAAGGGCCCCTGCTGCTCTGGGAAGGTGCTTATAGTTCTAGCTAAGAAAAAGGAAAAAGAATGTTCTAGGGGTTAATGTTTATTAGTGTTTGACCCAGAGTCTTGCCATGGAGAAGGGGGGCACAGCCCCGGGCCATGGGTAGGAAAATCAGCATCCTACTCTCCCCTCAAATGCAATCTCTGTTAATCCACCAGCCCAAATCCCTCCCACCCATCAGTAGTCCAAAGAAGGTAAAATGGTCCAGGGACATGATGTGTCCTCCAAACAGTCTGCTGAGTCTCAGAGTGGGAAGGTGGGAAGTATCTGAAGCTGCCTGTTTAGTTCCACAACAAAATACAAGCATAGGCAGGATGAGGTGGAGAGCAAAGACGCTGGTGACCCTGTATCTTGCTAGGTCTTTATAGCTGTGTCTCTGGATTTGTAGGCAACTCCTCGACTTTTCAGTTCCCGCACAATTCCTATGGCAGGAAAAGAAACAGCTCCATGAAGGTTAAGAATAAGAAAGGTCCCTCAGCTGCCACCTTGAAGGGGTACTATAAGCAAACTGCAGTTCCTAAACTGCTCATTAATAGTCCTGGTTGGAGGCTAGCCAGTGGCAAGATGGTTAAGGCAACTGGATCCCATATGGCCAATTGTGTGCTTCGAGTCTCAGATCCAATGGCTTGAAAAATACATTGAGCATTTGAGTGTGTGTGCACTCAAAATCCCAAAAAGAGAATAAAGTTCTCAAAAGGGGACTGCAGCATGGTCATCCCCCACTAAAGAGTACTTTCTCTCCTTCCAGCCAGTGCACATGCTGTACAGCAAAAAACAGACAAAAATAAAAAATTAAAAAATAAACACAAGTCCTGCTTAGTTGGCTTGATACCACTGAAGGTCCAGGCAGCACAACATGCAAACGATGACCTGAAACAATGAGAAGAAAAAGAGGGACATATGTAGACATCAAAAGCAAGGGTTCTCGTGGGACCAGCAGATGGCATAATGGTTAAGTCACTGGACTCCCACATGGACAACCATGGTTCAAACTATGGTTCAAGTCCCAGACCCAAAGGCTTGAAACTCATGCCAGGCGTGTGTGTGTGCATGCCCAAAATCCTGAGAGGAGAATGGATTGCAGCATGGCCATCTTCCCTGGGAGATGATTTCTTGCTTTCTGCCTTTCTATCTCTTAGGTGAGTGTACGCACCCTAGAACAAAAATCACTCTTAAAAAAAGAAAAAAAAAGCAAGGAGACAGGCTTCTAAAGCCAGAATGCCTGCATTTAAACTTTAGCTCTTCACTTACTAGCTAGGTGAACTCAGGCAAGTTATTTAACCTCTCTGTGCCTCAGTTCTCTCATCCGTAAAATGCAAACCTCATAAAGTTATGAGGACTGGCATTAACTCACATAAAGGACTTCTGCAGAGTTTAGTACCATAAATAAATATAGGCTGTTATTATGGTTATTACCTTGGGGTAGGCGACCAGTGACTGATACTGCATACACACCTGGCTTAAAGTTACCTGAAAGAGAAGAAAGGAGATTGTAATGAAAGTGAAGGAAGACCAAAGACCAAATGGAGGCTTAGGCTGAAAGTGAAAGTGCTGCAACTCCAAAAGAAGAGCCATCACTTCTTTTGGCTACTAGTGTTTAATGACAAGGCACAGGACACGCCTTGTTTTCCTTCAAGCCCATCTTCCCTGCCCTGAGACTGCTCACTTGCTAAGACTCCCCAACTAGACCCAAGGGACAGTAACCCCCCACAACTAGGCCAGGATAAGTAGAAAAGGACACACTTACTCACTCGCTGCCACTTGGAGACCCAACTATCTTCTGGACTCATCATCGCAATAATTCTATAAAGGGAGTAGAAATGGAGAGTCAGCCTGAGCCCCCCACTGAAAGGAGGGGCCCAAGAGAGCTGCTCAGTCAGCACACAGTTTTAAGAGAGGAAACCTAGGGAAAAAGTATTGAATCTTCACTGGAAAGCAGGGAAACTAATGCTGGGACACAAAGCTGGTACCAACAAAGGACCTCTGTTCCTATGTTCCTGACCTGCCAGCCACAGGTCAGTCACCATTCCCCAAAAATTACTTCACCAGACTTGAAAACATCCTTAGCTTACAGATTCCCTAGTAAAAGGGACAGTTTTAACAGCAGATGGTCAGCACTACTGATTACAACCAGCACAACCACTGCAGGCTGAGGCCTAGTACAAAAGGGAGGGGAGTCAAAGCCATGGATCTTACAACCAGAAACGGGGAGACTCAGTCAGGCTCTTCCCCTTAAGAGCTGTGCAGCCTAAGGTACATATACGAACCTCACTCAGAATTTTGTTGGTAAGATGAGACTCAAAGGCATAGATAATAACAATAATAATAATAATAATAATAATAAAAACGGTACAAAGGTTACCCCAGAGTAAGTGCTAAAAAGCCTGAGCTCTCCTTACTACCCTACTTGTCCTTCCCAGATAGCTCTGATGTCAGAGCACTGGTAAAATAAACGGTCTTCAAGGGCTAGAAGATCAGGTGCTTTCAGCAACTACAGAGGTCATTTTTGTCATTTGTGCAATCAAATGGTTAAAGTCCATTTTGTCAAATGTCTTCTAGGCACTGATGTTTGTTGGTTGTCTCTTCAATATCCACTTCCTCTTATTTTTACAACAATCGTGAATTCTTATTTGGGGAGACTCCCTTCCAGTCTAAATCATACATTCTTTTTTTTTTTTTTTTTTTTGAGAGCTTTTTGCTATAGGGCACATGCACTTACAGAAAGACAGAGAGAGACAGAGAGACAGAAAGCGAGAAATCAGCCCCCAGGGAGGATGGCCACACCACAATCCCTTCTCCTCCATTCTCCTCTAGGAATCTTGGGCACACATGCACACGTGCCCGGCGTGAGTTTAAGCCACCAGGTCCGGGGCTCGAACCATGGTTGACTACATGGGAATCCAGCAACACAGCCATTATGCTAACTGCTGGTCCCCTAAATCCTACATTCTTAATCATGTGTTCTGAGTGGAACTGACCCAGAGGTGACAAGAAGGCTAATGTTAGCTCCCTAGTCCTACGGATTGATCTGGGTAGGCACATATGCAGACCACCCTCCTAGTCACAAGTATATTCTGTCCTTAACAATATGTCTTTCTAGCCTTTTGATCTCTGTTACCCAACTTTATTATTTAACTTAAACAGAGCCCCCATCTTTTTCCAAACATATCCTGGTCTTTTCTTCCCTTTTGTTTTAGTCACTTTCTTTATTTGAAATGTTCTCTACCTTTCTCTCTCACCTCAATTTTCTCAAAAATCCCTGACTTCTTTCCTTAAGAAGACTGCTTCTGGGACCAGCAGATGGTGTAATGGTTAAGTTGCTGGGATCCCACGTAGTTGACCGTGGTTTGAGTCCTGGGCCCAACAGCTTCAAACTCACACTGGGTGTGTGTGCATGCATGCATGCCCAAAATCCCAAGAGGAGAATGAAGAAGGAGTTGCAGCTTGGCCATCCCCCAGCGGGTGATTTCTTGCTTTCTGTCTGTCTTGCCAGTGAGTGCACACTCTATAGCAAAACAAAACCAAACCAAACAAAACAAAACGACTGCTTCTCCCCCACTTCTGCTAAGCTCATCCAGCCCTCCTCTCTGATCTCCTTTAATACTTTGCTTTGCCTACTTTTTAAAAAGAATTATTTATTTAATTTCATTTTTCATCATCAATATTATTATTTTTTAATTTGCTACAGGGCATATGCACTCACCAGAGAGAGAGAGAAAGTGAGAAAGCAAACCATCAGGTCCAGGACTCAAACAGTGGTCAGCCATGTGAGAGTCCAGTGCCTTAACTACTATACCACTTGCTGACCCCAATTTGCCTACTCTTTAAAACATAACATTAATTAGAATAGTCAATAAGCACTTGAGAAGATACTTAACATTAGGGAAATTAAAATCAAAACTCACAATAAAGTATTAATCACACCCATTAGCAAGGCTACTATTTAAAAGGAAAAAAAAAAGATAAACCAAAAAATACCAGTATCGGACACTACTGGTGGAAATGTAAAACTGTGTACCCATTATGGAAGTGTGACAGTTCCTTAAAAAATTGAAACATTGAATTACCAAATGGTCTAGCAATTCCACTTCTGGATATATATCTAGACTTGAAAGTAGGGCCTTGAACAGGTATTTGTACACCCATGTTCATAACAGTATTTTTCAAAATAGCCAAAAGGTAGAAGCAACCCAAATGATCACCCATGAATGAATAAGGAAAATGTAGTATATACACATACAATGAACTATTATCCACATCAAAAAGAAAATTATCACATACAACAATATGAACAAACCCTGGAGACATTATGCTAAGTGGAATAAGCTAGCCACAAAAGGACAAATACTGCATGATTTCAGTTACGCAGTACCTAGGGTAGTCAAAGACACAGAGGAAGGCCCTGGTGGCAGTCAGGTACTGGGTAAGCATAAAGGAGGGGAGAAATGGGGAATCAGTGTTCAGTGAGTACAGGTGGAAAAAGCTCTGGAGATATATGGTGGCAATGAAGGCACAACAATGTGAACAGACTAAAGTCAATGAATTATCTACTTAAAATGGTTAAAATGATAAACTTTTGGTTAAGTATATTTTACCACACACATGTAAAACTTCATTCTGTGTTTCTTACCAGTAAGTAGCTCATTGTGTAATTCTTAACATCTTCCATGGCAGCTAATATGGCACTTTACCAACAGATGGGACTGCATTTATTTGTTAGCATTGTACCATTCAGTGGTACAAAGGGACTGGAGTATCTGAGTGTGCAAATGTATGTCTAGGAAGAACAGGCTCCATACCAACATCTTTTTCACCCAATCCTTTGTTTCCCATAAAGAAATCAAAGAAATGGAACTGGCACACTTTGAAAGACCTTGGTACTAGGTTTGAGTACAATTTGTGTGTAAACTATTAATTGGCCTAGAGGCCAAAAGAAACTTAGTACTGGGACCAGCAGTTAGCATAATGGTTATGTTGCTGGACTCCCATGTAGTCGGCCACGGTTTGAGTCCCAGACCCAGAACTCACGCCAGGCACAGGTATGTGTGCGTGTGGCTGCCCATGATCCCGAGAGGAGAATGGAGGAGAGGGGACTGTGGCATGGCCATCACCCTGGGGGGTGATTTCTCGCTTTCTATCTCTCTGTCTCTCCCTGTCTTTCTGGTGAGCGCACACGCCCTATAGCAAAAACCTCTCCAAAAAAATTTTTTTTCCTAGTAGCCATGTTTAAAAGAATAAAAACAAAATGAGAAAATTATGTTTGAAATTTCATTTAAACCAATAAATCAGAAACATTATCTTTCAACATGCAATTAAAATACAAATTAGGCTGGCTAGTGGTACAGTGGTTAGGGTGGCTGGATCCCACACGGCCAACTGCATAGTCTGAGTCCCAGACTCAGCAGCTTGAAAAACACACCAGGTGTATGTGCCCACACCCAAAATCCTGAGAGAGGATTGCAGCATGGTCATCCCCTTTGTGGGTGCTTTCTCACTTATTCCCCCTCTGCCTCTCCCCAGCAAATTAAAAAAAAAAAAAAATTAATGTATTTTACATACTTCTTTTTTAGAGATTTTTTTGCTATAGGGTGTTTGGACTCTCCAGAGACACAGAAAGTAAGAAGTCACCCCCCCCTCCCCCCCAGGGAGGATGGTTACACTCCATCCTTCTCCTCCATTCTCTTCTTAGGATTTTGGGCATGCACGCACACATGCCTGGCGTGAATTTGAAGCTGCCGGATCCGTGACTTGAACCGTGGTCAACTACATTGGAGTCCAGTGACGTAACCATCATGCCATCTGCTGGTCCCAACATTCTTCTTTTCTCATGCTAAACCTTTAAAATCTGGTGGATATTTTACATTTAAAGCATGTCCTAATCTGGACTAGCCACATTTCAGGTGTTCAACAGCTACATTTGGCTATTAGTTACATAGGACTAATGCACAGGACTGACATGTCTCAAAATAACTGTTGAGAACTACTAGGACTGTGGTCTTAAAAGCCTGTCCCACATTTACTTCTTGGAATGGGATGGGGTACGGCAGGGGTGATGCAAAGTGAATGAAAGTATCTGAAGGGGCTTACCCATCGAAGGAAGAGCTGGTGCAGTCATATACCATCTCTCGGTTACCCTTCATCTGTAGGTAGGCATCACAATTGTCACAACCGTCATACTCAAACTGGTCTATAGTCTGGGGAGAGGCAGTTAAAAAAAGGAAAGGAGAGATGAGCCTGAACAAGGCCAAAGAAAAAAAGGGATCTTCTCAATACTTTATCCTGGAACCTCTTGGTTCCCTTACATAAGTTGTGTGTCCTCAGGTCCCGAACCTACTACTCCCAAAGCTCCATCCCTAAACTCTGCCCTCACTCACTCTCCTTTCTCTCAATTCCATTTTATTCATTTCTTTCTCTGTCTCCTCTGGTTCAAGCGCCCTCTCCCTCTCCAACTACTCTCTCAGTTGCAGATTCCCCGCCCTCCTGACGCCCAAGTGCGACGGCTCCAAGTTTAGTTCACCGGACGTCCGTCAAAGGTCCAGGCCTGTGCTAAGAGCCGAGGGTTCAAAGGCATTAACAGGACCGCCGTGCCCCCTGCGCAGGTAGGACGTAAACGATGGCCTCCTTTGGCGTCCCCGATGGCTGCCCCGCCACGTCCCGGACTCCTGGACCCAACTTTTCTCTCCACTGTCCTCAGTCCCGTTCCACCCTCTTATCCCACCTCAGTCCCCCATCGCCCCTCCAACCAGGTCCCCGACGGACACCTTGACCAGCGAACACAGCAAACAAGCCCGCAGATGCCGCAGGTCCTTCGGCACCGTCTCCAGGGCCATCTTCTCCGATCGGAAGAACGGCAGCGAGGGATCCTGACAGCCTCCTCACCCGCAGGAAGTAAACAGTTCATTACCCAGCATGCCCGCCACTTCACACTTCCGCTTCCGGCGTCGGCGGGCGCCGGCCCCACCTCACCCCTGCCTGAGGAGATGGTTTCTCCCGCCGGGAAGCGGAGGCGGGGCGGCCGGCTGCCACCTGGGCCCGCGCGCGCTCCCGTCACCTGGGCCCGCGCGTGGGCGCGGCGCGAGCGGCCGCGGGGCCGGTCGGCGGGCCGTGGGGGTGGGGCGGCGCCTGCGCAGGAGCGCGCTGACTGCCGAGCCTGGCCGCCGCGGCGCGGGCTGTTTGATCTAGGCCCCTGGCACCGACCGCCGGTCCCCTTAGGAGGAACCCCGTGATAGTTCTTTTTTGCCTTCCGGTTTTAAAAGCGCTTGCGCAGTGAGTCCACTGTCTCTCTCTGAATTATCTCTGTAGAGTACGAAAGCAGTCAGGGCCCACCCCACGTCTTCCTAACTGCGAGAGCGCGGTAGGATTTCCGTTTGTCCACAGGAATGCAGGCCCGGGCGCCGACAGCGGAAAAATGCATATTTAATTACTTTTTACAAACTCTTTACGTTTGCTCATTCCGACTGATAATTTATACTTTATGCAGCTCTTAGCATTTATGCACAGTTCTTTAGTAAAGAACATCTCTAGGAGATTCGTCCTTTTTCAAAAAAATTGCATCCCATGGGAAGCTGCTCTCTGGTTCAGAATGGGGCCTCAGACAACCACCGCCCCTACCAGACCTTTACCCGAGAGGCACAAGGGGGGGAAACTGTGCAGTGTGAGGAAGAGAGCAAAGGCCCCTCTTGGTCCTCGGAAATTCTTCATACGCTGTCTTGGTCCTCACAACAGCACGGAGTATAGGCAGAGTGCGTCATTTGTGTTTGTTTGAATTAAAGCTTAGGGTATAAATAATTACAGGTCCTGTGGTTCTATGCTTCCAGCCCAGCCTCCTAAGTGGCCTTCAAGGCACACCTGCAGTGTTCATATTCAGATGGGGTTCGGATGTTTTCTACCACTGAATAGTAACTTTGCACTTTGGAACATGTTCCACTCTTTACCATCTCATGTAAGCTTTGCAACAACTCTGAAGTAGGCCCATTTTATGAATGGGGAAAATGAAGCACAGAACATATGCCCAGGTGACAAAGTAAGGCACTGAAGCATGGTAAAGTGAACAGAACAGTAATAAGAGGCCAGCCCTATAGCCTAATGGTTAAGGGAAGCTAGAGCTCAACATGGCCAACTGTGCTTCCAATTCTGGCTCCAGGGGCTTAAAAAACATGCTAGGTGTGTGTGCCTGAATAGCACGCACTAGTGTATATGTGGGTGTGCATGCCCCAAATCTTAATAGGATGGGGAAATGGAAGAGAAGGGATTACAGTGGGACTACCACGCCCCTTTTAAGGGGTACCTTCTTCTTCCTTCCTCTGTCTGGCAAGTGCACACATTCTCTAACAAAACAATTTAGAAACAATAATGATACAGATTGCTGATAACTGTATCACAATAAGAATTCAATCATGCTTTCTCTTTCCCTGATCTTTAGTACTAAGCTGTGCTTTAAGGGGCTTACAAACCAGTTCGTCCTGCCAAGCCCGCCACTCTGTCCTTTCCTAAGTCAGAACCTAGCCTCTGATATCAGAAATAATTTATTTCTTTCAATGTAAAGGAAATCAAGTTACCCTGAGTGACAGCCATGACAGAACAAAACCACAAGACCAGACAGCATTTATGGATAAATATATTAGCAAATAAATACATTTCTCAACATAGTGCCTGATTCAAGCATCTTTCTGTCTGGTTCAGATATAAATACCCATGTGGGTGCCTAGGTGCTTGTCTCCCCACTGACTTTCAGGGAAGAAGGTTTCCAAGTGGGTTCCTGTGTCCACTTTGCCCCCACATTCACATTCCAAATGGGATAATGCCTGAGGGGCCAGCAATGGTCAGGCTGCCCTAGGAAGGCCCCTCAGTCCTTGTCCACTCGGTAAGAGTCGCCCAGGTCAGACTTCCTGCTCCAACTCCTCCCTTGATGCACACCACCCCGGGGGGGGGGGGGGTGGTCCCTGGACTGTATGGCTTATACTGGGGAGCTCCAAACCCACCTTGCTTTTCCTTTGTTCCTTGCTCCCCATCCTTGCTCTCAAAAAATCTTCTCTCAGAGAAGAACTCTTTATTGTCCCTACTCAACTATAATTTTGCCTTTTCTACCATTACTCTGTCCTGTCCCTTTCCAGATCTAGTAGAAATTCTCTCCTCTCCTCCTGCTTTGGGATTTTGAGACAGGAGGCCTTCTAGGAAGAGTTATTCCCTCCCTACTACCTCTAGAGGAACTGGGGCCGCTGGAATGGCGAGAAGATCAGCGACTTCACCCCAAGTCCTTCAAGGTGTGTACCTACCTCAGGGGCAGACCTCCACACCCTGGCTTCCCAGAAACTCCTCTCTGACTTAATACAGTGCATCTGACAACTTAAGACCCCTTTTTAAGGACAAGAAGGAGGAAACATTCTTCCATATGCATAAGGGCAGGCACTGCCTGGAGAAGCTATAGAGGTCCCCCTTTTTAAGGCTTAGGGCTCACCTATACTCCTGGTCCATCAGCAGGGAAGGAAACGATAGCACCAGGGTCGCTCCCGATGCAGCAGCTTGACTGGGGAGGGGCCAAAGCTGGTGTGCAGAGCTCACAAAAGGAGAGTGGGGTAGGGGGTCACGCATTCGGCTGACCCATCGCCTGATACAAACATGAGGCCTGGGACCAGGGAGACCTGTAGGGCTGGGGGAAGGAGCAGCATCTTTATAACACCCATCTACCCATACCTAGCTTCCTGCCCTCAGAAAACTCAGCTTTCAGTGAATCTAGTCGCCATCCAGCTACACAGGCAGTAGCTGGGTGCCTGGCTGGATAGACTAGGTGCACTGCAAGTGTGTTCCCCAGTCAAGGTCTGCAGCTGGGAGCAGGAAATGACGCCTCCCACCACCCACCATTGCCACTCTTCTTCCAGTGGTTCCAGGAGGGATGGCAAAAAAGGGGGTGTGTGCTGAGGTCCTTTCTTCTCCCAGGAGCAGGACTCTTCCAGAGCACACTGTAGGTTGGAGCTAGACCTGAACCTCTCACACGGCCTGTTCACACAGCTCCTCCAGCTCCTCCTCCGAACCTGCATTCAGAAAGAGGGAAAGAAAGAGGTCACTGAGGGTCAGGCCAGGCTCCAGCTTCTCCCACCTGTGTCGGGAATGTGTCTGGAAAGGGTGATTAGATTGAGAGCTGAGAGGGGCCCCAGTTGGGACACAGGGGAGAGAAAAACAAATCTAGAGAGAGAAACATACATAGCGACCAGGCTGTTACCATTATTTACTATTCATTCATTCACCCAATAAATATTTATTAAGCATCTGACATGAACTTTGCCTGCTACCGTGTGCCAAGTAGAAGGCCAAAAAGAATAAGCAGGGACCCGACAACCTTATAGAGAGGAGGCCTACAGATAGCTATGATGCCAGTGGGATGGGACTGGGGTTGTAAGAGAAACACTGAGGAAGGGGAGAGACCATGTCCATGTGCAGCAATCAGGAACAGGTTTCCTGGAAGTGAGGATAAATGAGCTGGCTTGGGGTCCAGACAGTGGTGTAGCAGTAAAGCGCAACATTCTGTGAGGCTGACTCGTGTGTGAAAGTTCTGAGTTCGCATCCAGATACTTCCCTGAATACTCCAGATGTGTGCATGCTCGTGATGCAAGGCTGGCTGAGGCTGGGGGTAGATCATGACATCATAACCCTACTGTCTTTGTCTCACTCACTCATGGAAGAAATAAAGAAAAAAATGAGCTGGCTTGTAGGAATAGGTAATCATTAATTGAATTTAAGGGAATAAGGATGGCAGTAGGATATTCCAGAAGTGTTTACATGGTTTAGTTAAAGCATGGGGCAGGGGAAGGGAGGAGAAAGACTGAAAAATGAGGGAAGGAAGATGGGCCAGATGGTGTTAAGATCCTTGAAGGCCAACCCAGCTTGGCTTTTTCCTTACTGTGGCCAGAAGACCTTTGAAGACGGCTGGGCAGTTTATGGCAGCAGTGTGGAGGCAGGGGAGCAAGGCAGCTGTGCTGCACAACTCTGGGTGAGGGTGCCCACTGGACGTGTACCAGCCTTCATGGTCCTGTGAGAGGGAAGGGAAGAACTAGGAGGCTCCTCAAGTGATCTCCACGCCGTTCCTAAGTCACTGGCAGGGGGCGTTGTACCGGACTTGAGAATATGACAAAGCTAGCAGAGACGGTGGACAGAACCAGGCACTGACCACGTGTAAGGGGTGACGGGAAGGGAGGCACTGAAACGAGTTCTGCGTTGGGAAGAAAGGGAGTGGTGGTTGGGCGTTGATGAAAGTACACGTGACAGGATCCAAACATAACCAAAAAAAAAAAAAAAATACCATCACACACATGGCTAAGATATCCTGGTTGGCAAGCTCCATGCCCTCAAAGCCTAACCTGAAACTAGCACAGAGCAAGCACGCACTGGAAGGGAAAAGGAAGGGTGAGAGGGAGAGGGAGGAAACGAATGAGTGAATGAGTGATAGCTCTCAGGTGTGGCCCACAGGGTTCCTAGACCATGAGGCTTTATGTTTCAGGATCTTTGGTCTTCCTTTTGGGGTGGAAGGGTTTTCCCAGCAGAGCTGTAGACCAGGAGCTGTGTTAGCTGCACATGAGAGAAGATGGGGACTGGGAGGTGGAGAGCCAGAAGGGGAAGAAGAGTATTTGGGCAAATAAATACTAAGTTAAGTTGAGAATTTACACTATCACCATTGGTTCTAATTCAGGAATGCGCTGAGTTTCCAGGAAAATGAGGATGATCTTATTAATGGTGCTTGGAAGGGAAGTCCTAGTTCTTTTACCCAGCTGAGAGGAACCTAAGGACCCACAGGGCTTCTGGGAACCACCTGTGATTTCTTTTTATTTTCCACATTCTCACATAGCCTAGTATTATGTTATCTGTAATTATTTCTCCTGTAAGGCCAGGTACTCCCTCAAGGAACAGTTTTTGGCCTTCCTTGTATTTAGAGCCAATACTGAGCTGTAAGCATTGGTAAAGCTGCACCAATCATTACAATATTAAACCAGTTTGAGCTGCTGCCCCGAACCACTCCCAGTACTGCTGCGATGCCTCAGCCACAGAACTGAACCTCCCAAGGGCCTCCCTCTGACTTGGCAACGGAAGCTGGCAGAGCCCAGGCCTTCCAGTGCTGCAGCCAACGTCTCACGCTATGCCAGTTGTTCAGTACGTTGGATGTCACCTCTGCTGGATCCTCAGCTTCTATCAGCCCCTCAATGGCTGACTCCAGCTGTCCTGCAATCTCCAGATCTAGTCTCTCCTCCCCACCATACCCGCTTCCCCTGAAAACTCACCAGGCTGGGCTGGCAGCACCTGGCAGTGTGGGTAAGGACACGGCTTGCCTCCTGGGGTGTCAGAACTCCATTCGGAGGGCCCCTCCCCAGGCGGGTGTGGTCCCAGGGGCCGGCATGGAGTCAGACACAACCACACTGGCTGTGAGTTCGAGTGACAGGAGCCTGAGGTTTCTGGTAGCAGCCTCCTGTCCAGGCCTGGAGGTCCGAGGATCAGTGGGTGGGCCTCTGGGGACCAAGGGTATGCCAGACTGGGACTGATGTGGGGAAGAATCTGGCAAGTTGGGTGTGCAGTCAAGTCCTGAGGCCGAGAGGCTGGTGTGGGCTCTGAGGTACCCCCCCGCCGTTTCCTCTGTGGGTGTCGGACAGGAAGGCTGGATTTCTGCAAGTTGGAAAGACTGCCGGGACTGCAGTCAGGGCTGGAGGCTTCAGCTGGGCCAGGAGCTGGCTCCATGAGGGTCCTGAGCCGCCGTGTGTTGGGGAGCTGCCCTGAAGGGACTGCTGGGTTGGATCTGGTAACCTGCTGATCAGGAGAAGGGAGCTCTGGCTGTGTCTGTGTCTCAGGGACAACTGGCCTGGACTGGGGGACTCCAGTTTCTGGGCCAGGCTTCCTGCCATGCCAGTGGAACCGCTTTTTGTAGTGGTGGTGCCGGTGGTGGTGGTAGTGAACGTGGCTGGAAACCTGGGTTTTCCCTGTGGGCACCACCGAGTCCAAGGAACGGGGCCGAGAGGTTACACTAGGATGAATCTCCTCCCCGTGGGGATCCCCTTCAGGGCTGCAGTACACCAAGGGGTCAAAGTCACTGCTCAGGGAGCTGCGGAAGGTGGAGCTGCTGCCATGGATGCCCTGCAGACTGATGTCTGTGCAGTTGACCACTGAGTCACTGGAAGAGCCGTGACAGGGCCCTGAGCTGGAATCGCTGGCTGGCCCGTCTGCCAGGTAGCCACTGCGCTCTGTGCAGTAGCTTTCTCCAGACCCACTGCTGTCATGAGGCCTGGTCCGGCGCAGGGTTGCTGGGCAAGCAGCAGGGTGCTGTGGGGTGCATCGTACTTGGCTCAGTGCCCAGCCCTGTGCATAGGGGTGCTGGGCCGCCGACAGGTGCTGTGGCTCACCCGGAGCCCGGGGATGTGTGCCTCTGGGGTGTCGATGGGGCCGAGCACCCAGGTCTGGCTCCTGGGATGGTAGGAAGGGACCAGATCGTGGGGGTCGAGCCACTGCATTCCGAGAAGGGCCCAACAGGTAGGTAGCAGGGAGGTGGTAGTGGGCATGGCCCGGGTGCTGACGAATGAGGTGAAGTCTCCGACCTGGTTCCTGATAAGATCGAGAGGGTCCCAGGGCCTGGGAAAATGAATCTCCCTCTGGAAAAAGAACCAAGAGCATAGGTGTTCGACTCCACAAACCTATGGAGAATGCATTCGGAGAGGTGTGGCTGTGGCTAACCTAGTTACCCTGCATAGTCTATGAGCTCAGAGTTTGGGGGACCAAGTACATCCCTAACCTGTTTGTGCCTGGGACTCCCCTCCTCCCTCCAGCCAGGTCATTCTGAGAGTTCCACTATGCATGTCACTCCCTGCTCTGCCCACCAGCCATCTGGGGCTCTTTCCCACGGAGTCACCCCTAGCCCACACTGCATCTTTGGGTGAATTAGAAAAAGGTTTTCTTTCCTTGAGATGTTTCACTTTCATCTTTTAGAAAATTGTTATACTAATTTTGTTAGAATAATATCACTTTATTGCCAGAAAATTGGAAGAATAAATATAGAAATCACCCAGATTTAGAATAGAATATGCTGTCATAAAAACACAAATGGTTTTTAAATAATAAGGAAGTCTGCAGTGTGAGTGGCCCTCCGCTCAGACCAGATACTCTAGAGCAGTCTATGGCCATCCTGGGAGCCTAAAAGGTGGTCTCAGCAGTTCTGCTTTCCCCTCAGCTTCCTCGGAGGGAAGCTACGACTTAGATCCATCCACCTGCACTTAGGGGAATCTCTAGCCCACCTCCTACCTACGATGTTGAACATGCAGAGGGGGCAGGTTCGATGCTGATGGAGCCAGGGGTCCACACAGGTACGGTGGAACTCATGGAGGCAGGAAATGACCCGTAGCTCCTGGAGAAAACAAGAGGGTCCAATCCAAAGGTTTCTGTAGCCATGGGAGTAGCCAATAACCAGGACATCCCCCAATTCTCTCTGGCACCTCTCTCTTACCATTACCTTCTTATAAAAACCCTCACAGTAGAATAGAAAAGATATAAGCTTTGGTATCCATAGACCTGGATTTCACCACTCAGTATGACTTTGGGCAAGTTTCTTAACAGTTTTCTGCTGTAAAATGAGGATAAAAACTAATCTACTACCACCCTTCATTGCCATGCAGCTATTGTAAAGTGAGATAACACATGTGAAGCGCCGCTGAGGCCCAGCACGTGGTACATTGCAACGAATAGCAGTGCTCATTGCCTGGAAGGCCAGGAAAGTGACCAACCTCAGGGAGATCCCCCCTCTGTCCCACTCAGGATGCACATGGTGCAGATGCAGCCAAGGTACCTATGCGAGCCCTAAGCCTGCCCACCCTGCCCCAGCTTCAGTCTCCCTCCCCATCTGGGTCACAGTGGTGAACCATAAGGCCTGCCTTACCTGCCCCTCAGAAAACTCCTCCAGACAGATGGCACACACAGGGGCTGAGCTGCAGCTGCTACCTGAGTCTGGCCACTCAGCCCGGGCCCTCCTGCAACTGGCCTGGTACCTCCTGGTAGCCAGTTGGCTGATGGCCCAGGCTGTTCGCTGCTGAAGGAGATCCTGGGAAGAGGAGTGGGAGTCAGAAAGGGGCAAGGGCTCCTCTGCTCTGCCCTGTGGACCCAGCCTGGACTTAGTACCCAATTGCTCAGTTAGATCACAGTCAGTTCACCATGCCTGGGGATTTGTGTCCGTGGGGCTCATACGTGGCACTGCCCAGCAGCCTATGCCTTGCTCGTAACACCTTGATCATACCACTAAGCTCTTCTGTCAGTGTCCCATGAGAAAAACTTTTTATCCAGCTGCTGTGTGACATTCCAAGATGAATATCTATTATAAAAAGCATGTCGAATGTAACATGCCCCAAACAGAACTCCTAATCCTATTAACCACCCCTAGACACACATTTGTTTTCCCCTAGTCTCCCCCATCTCAGTAAACAGCAATTTCATTCTTTTCTCTACTCAGGCCAAACACTTTAGTGCCATCCTTGACTTCTGTCTCTCACACCTCACAACCTACCATTAGCAAAAATGTTGGTTTTGTCTTCAAAATATACCTGGAATCTATTTCTCATCACTGTCACTGCTGGTTCCCTAATACAAAACACCATTACTATCATCTGGTTTGCTGTCCCCAGCCTTGCCTCCTACTTGTAGAAGTGATCATGTTAAAACCTGAGTCAGGGGACCAGCAGGTGGCATAATGGTTATGTTGCTGGACTCCCACTCGACTGCAGTTTGAGTCCTGGACCCGGAGGCTTAAAACTCACGGTGGGTGCATTTGTGTGTGTGTGTGTGTGTGTGCCAAAAATCCCAAGAGGAAAACGGGGGAGAAGGGACTGCGGTGTGGCCATACTCCCCAAGGGGTGATTTTTGCTTTCTCTCTCTCTCTCTGGCGAGTGCACACTCTATAGCAAAAATCTCTCTAAAACAAAACAAAACAAAACAAACTTGAGTCAGGCACTCTCTCTGCTCACAACCCTCCAGTGGCTCCCATTTCAGCCATAGTGAAAATAAAAATCGTGACAATGGCCTGAACAGTCTGCTACAACCAGGCCCCGTGAACTCTGACCTCACCTTCTGCCCCACCCTCTCCCTCCCTCTATTCCAGCCTTCATGCTATTCCTCAGCCATGCCAGGCTTGCATCTGCCTCAGAATCTTTGCACGCACTGTTCTGTCCATCTCAATCACTGCCTGCCCAGACAGCTGCACAGACTATACCCTTGTCCCCTCAGGGTCTTGGCTAAGTCATCTTGTCAATATGGCCTTCTCTGGACTTGCTTTTAAAAACTGACCCTATCTCCTTGCATTCCTTCTCCTTTTTCTATTTTTTTTTCTCTGTAGCACATACCACCATCTAAAATACTATGTATTTATTTATTTTATTGTGTATTTATTCTCAGGGTAGAGAATTTTTGTCATTCTCTTTGCTGCACTGTCCCCAGTACCTGGAACAATTCCTATACACAATAGGAACTCAGTATTTCTTGAATGAATGAATGAATGAATGAGCAAGCCTATGGGGACAGGCTGCTAGACATCAACAAACACAGATGCTAAGGTATTTGAATGGAAACTGTTCCATGCACATAAGACTTCCTTACTTTCTCCTTCCTGCCCTCACCCTTCCACAAACCTACACATGCCCACCCCTATCTGGGGACCCACACTACTCACCGGCCTCCTGTGGTGGGGGCGGCACCGAATTCGCAGCACTGAAGCCAGGATGACCACAAAGATGGTGCCCACCACTGTCAGGAGTATCCACACATCATAATCTGGCTGGAGGAGTGAGCAGAGAGGGAAAGGGTCATACTTCTGCAAGAAGCTGGGTCAATTTAAGAGAAAACACAGAAACCCAGGAGACACAGGGGACTAAACATTTCCTTAATCTTCCGGGTTGGGGGATGAGGTGGAGTTGAACCTGCACCCAGGGTTAGGTGGTCCCTCTCTGCCCAAGGGCACTCACAAGAGTGTCCTCCAGATGTCAGCTGGAAGTACTATCTGCAAACCCATATGCTTGGGAAGGGAAGGGAGCTTCTACAAGGTGGGAGCCAGTGAGGCACTGGGTAAGGTTCCCAGCCACTGGAGAGACACCAACAGGGGCCAGGGTTTCATTCTGGCTGTGCTGTTCCATGCCATGAAGTCACAGAGCTGAAAACAACTTTAGAGCCCACCAGGCCCAATCCATCCTACAAGTGAGGCCCAGAGAGGGACAGAAACTTCTCCCGAGGCATCCTGATGAAGTTGGATCAGCGGTCTCCACTCTTTCTTTTAGTAGGAGTTGCCACAAGACAAATTGAGGTGAGAGTAGGTGCATGGGCAGGGACTGGAGGTCTGGTGTGCTTACCCAGACTGGGGGCTCCTTCAGCTCAATCCTCACATGGGCCTTTTGGTTCTTGTACACAAACTCCATCAGCTTCTCGGCGTCACTCCCCCATATCAACACCACTGGCCAAGTCAGCCCCAGGGGCTGCTGTAGCTGTAGGAAGGACAATGGCCGCAAAGGCTGCTGTGACTTCTCCCTCCCCTGGGAGCTTTATGTTCCTCCATTCAGCCCCCTCCTGGAAGACCTCAATGTCCTTAGATACCTGTTCAGCAGCAGCTCGATCCTCAGTGATGTCAAAGAGGACAGCACTAGCTCCTCGCTCGCCCGCCATCCGGGCCTGCAGAGACACACAGCAGAGGTCTGGTTAGAGTCAGAGGAGGACACAGCCTGTCCATGGCCCGGCCTCATCCCCTCACATCCACCCCTTCCTAGGATTCTGCACACACTGCACCTCTGCACACTCACACAGATATACACCAGGGGCCCGTGGACTGAGATCTCCCACACTGCCCCTGAGCTCACCTGGGTTCAGCTGCCTCCAAAGGACAACATTCAGTCTTTCCTTTTGTAACAGAACAAACCCTTCACAAGAGTTTATTGGTGGTTGACTGAATCTGGACTAAGGATAAATGATGTGGTCCCTACCCTGGAAATTCAGTCAATCTGCCTTCGTAAGAGACGTGCAGGCAGAGAGCACCAAGCTCCCCTCAGGAGGAGTGCAGAGGACGAGGGAAGACAGAGAAGTAGAGAGCACCTGCTGACAGAGCTGGGCCTGCCGGCCCTGTCTGATGAGAGGCACCTGCAGAAATCTGCTCGCACGCGAGGCCTCTGCCACACAGCACAGCTTCAGCTCATCTCTCAGGCTCTCCCCCTCTTCCGTGCTCTGCTTGGCCACTCTTTCTTTGGCTCCAATTCAAGGACTTGGAGGAGTCCATGTCCAGGGCTTATCCCTTCACCCTCTCCCTTTGGGTAGCATTAGCAACTCAGTGGAGAGGGATTCAAGAGGCTGTTCCCGCAAGGACACCACTGTGTGTGGGCACATGCATGGCACTAAGGGCTCCAAAGCCGGTTTGAGAACCAGAACCCACCCAACCAGGCAGAACAGGTGGCAGAGCTGGAAAGAAAACAAAAAGCTGGACTCTAGGGGTCCTGTGTATGGACTAAGTAGGGGAGATAAGAGCTAAGGGTAGGGTGGAGGCAAACGACCAACAGACAGACACAGGAGGGAATTGCTTCTGGCCTTAGTGTTGCATCTCCTGGGCCTGTAGGGCAACCCTTCGGCCTTCCTCCAAAAGCAAAAGACCATGTAGTCACTCCCCCAGGGCCCCTGCTGAGTCTCTGAAGGAGTTAATCCTGCAAGTAGTGGTGGCAGGAAGAGGAGCCAGCTCAGGGACTTACTCACACTTTCAGCTCTTTGATCTCTGCTTGCATTCCCTGGGAGAGCCTGTTGGGGCAGGTCTCCTGCCAGACAGGCTGGGAGCAGCCCCTGCTCCCTGCTCCCCACTCCCTAGGCTATGACGAGGGCCAAGGGGCCCCTAAGAACCCGTTGCCTGGAGCTGGGGGTGAGGGGCAGTAGAGATACTCAAGTGGGGCCTCCTTTGGTCAGGAGAATAACTTCCCTCTTTCTTTCTTCCCTCCCCTAGGAGCTGAGCCAGGCCCTCCCTCTGCACCCAGGCCTAGCCTAGGCCCGGGCTTGCCAGGCTACTTGAGTGGAAATTCACAGGACTCCAGAATGAAATGACTGCAGAAATGGAGAGGTCTCAGCTTCCATCTCCCCACCCACTTCCTCCCAGGGAGTCCTCCCACCTTGGCTATTCCAGGGAGGAAGAGGCGCCCCAGTCTTTAGAGTCCTCCAAGCAAGAATCTGGGAGCAGAAGCAGCGGAAAAGAAGTCCCTGGTAGGGTAATGCTACTGCCAATCTCATATGTCTGGGACTTGGCCAAGGGCAGAGGTCACCCAGTAGTCACGGAATTGGAACTCCTGGCACCTCAGATTTCTTATCCTCAGAATGAGACCCTGAGTTCAGCCTGGCCTGGAATAGCAGGAGGTGAGGCTAGAGGGGGCAAATGTATTTCTCTGGAGATTTTCTTACTTCTCCACCCTCTCTCTTTGAAGGATTGGGGTAGGAACAGTGGAAAGCAATTACCGTGATGTTCAAACACCCCAGCCCATTACAGCCCATAATTATGAAGTTGTAAAAGTGATCAAAGAGCTCGCAGAGTTAGCCAACAGGGGAAGCAAACAGGACTTTTGGGCAGTGGGTTCCTGCATCGAGAGGTCCAGGTATAAAAACCAGGATTTGGGGACATATGGCAGCCCAGTCTGGGGCTATCTGTGCCTCCTGTCCACATGCACCCCAGGAACTGAGAAAGAGAAAGGAAAAAGTGCTTCCTCAGAGATGGAATCTAGATGGCAGAGAGGGTGGGCAAGCCATCAGGACAGGAAGACTGAGCTTAAGGACAATAACCAGAGGCTTCTTTGGAAGCTTAAGAGTCAGCCAGCTCTAGAGGCAGCAGGCAAGGCTACCTTCAGCTTCCAGCAACAGGAGCCGCTCCAGAGAGAGCTGGGACGATGAGCTGAAATCCACCTCTTCCTCACCGGGCTCAGTGGTCAGCTGCTGCACTTCTCTGGGCCTTAGATTGTCCTCTCCAGACCACAAGGACAGTCACAGTATATCTCTAGCTCATCATCAGAGATCAACTGAAGTACATACCATGCCCAAGGCACTAAGCCAGGGAAGGCCAGGCCTTCCAGAACAGCTCATAATCCAGTTGTGGAAACAAGGAACACACATAAAACTATAATGCTGATAACACTGTTTTGGAGCACAAATGAATGGAGTAGACCATTCCGTCTTGGTCAATCCACATAACCACATGTGACATGAGTTCCATCAGTATTCATTATTCCCCTTTAACAGATGATGAGACAGAGGTTGGAGAAATGAGCCAAAATGCTTAGGTCATGCTGAGGGCAGTAGAGGAGTCAGGCTTCAAACCCAGGGTTGCCTGGCTTGAGTGCCCTGTCAATGGTGATGGGACAATATTTTGTAAAGGTTTTTGTCATAGGGCACACTCCTCAGAGAAAGACAGAGAGAGGGAAAGTGAGAAATCACTCCCTGGGGGGATGATCATGCCACACTCCCTCCTCCTTCATTCTCCTCTGGGAATTTGGACACACACGCCTGTTATGATTTTTAAGTTGGTGGGTCTAGAACTGAAACTGCGGTCAGCCATATGGGAGTCCAGTTTCTTAACCACCACCCTGCTTCCTGGCCCCAGTGACAGCACTATTGACACTGTCAGAAAAAGTCAAAATAGAGCTGATTAGGGTCAGTGTTTGTCAAACTTTCCTCACCAAGACGTCCACCTTTCCTTTATACCTCTTATCAGTCATATTTTAAAATATATATTTTCTGGAACCAGCAGATGGTGTAATGGTCACATCGCTGGACTCCTACACAGTTGACCATGGTTCAAGTCCTGGACCCAGAGAGTTAAACTCACGCCAGGCGCATTTGCATGTATGCCCAAAATCCTGAGAGGAGAATGGAATTGAATAAATTGCAGGCATGGCCATTTCCCTCCCCTGGGGGATGATTTCTCGCTTTCTGTTTCTGTCTCTCTATCTCTTTCTGCCTCTCTGGTGAGTACATACACCCTATAGCAAAAATCTCTCTATAAAATGTATATTCTATCAAACTAATTAATTACATTTATTATATACAATTCATTTTCCTACAAGATAACTTGTATTACTACATTGAACTGATGAAATTTCAACAAAATGCAAAACAAGGACGAGCAGATGGTGTAATGGTTACATTGCTGGACTCCCACATAGTCGACTATAGTTCAAGTCCTAGACCTGATGGCTTAAAACTCATGCTGGGCACGTATGTATGTGCGCCCAAGATCCTGAGAGGAAAATGGAGGAGAAGGGATTGAGGCATGTCTATTCCCCCGGGGGGTGATTTTTTGCTTTCTGTCTCTCTGGCAAGCACACACACCCTATAGCAAAAATCTCTCAAAACAAAACAAAAAGCAAAAACAAATACTTTAGTTAAGCGTGTGGGACTTCTGAAATAGTGGAAATAGCTCAAAGACCCAGATCACTATCCTGACAGTCCTCCTTTGAGCCAGGGGATCTCAGATAAGTGCTACTAGTTCAGGTCAAAGGATGACACCTGAGGAAAGCATTGGCACTGACTCACTGGACGCCTCAGTGAGCTCAGGCGAAAGCAATTCCCACAGAGTGGCAAGGAGATGCCGGAGAGTGAGTACAACGGCCCTGGCCATAGGGCAGTGGTGGAGGTTCTTCTAAGCCCCAACAGGTGTGTGTGTTCATGTCTGTTTTAGCGCAGGCACTGTTTGGTGCTTGACGTACATTATATGCATCCTCACAATAACCATGCTAGTAGCAAATACATGTCCTGTTTATGGTGCTAGAAACAAAGGCCCAACAAGGTTAAGTACATCAAAGGGCACTGACCACGTGTTCCTGGCTTCTGTGTCTGTGTCTGCACAAGCTTCATCTCTCCTACAGGCATTTGGTCCTCCAGGAGGTGAGAAGGAAACCTCCAATGTGATGCATCCTTCCATGTGGCAGAATTTTAAATATTGCTAAGAACTTGTTGACACTTTTCTGTAAAATTTCCAGAGGCTTTCAAAAATTTCATAGAAAAATGTATGTTATGAGAAAACTATGCATAGATTTCTCTTTCTCTATTTTATTTTTTTTTTGGTACCAAAATAAACTTGTACTTTAATTCTGTTTTTTCCATGAACTTTTTGAAGTTCCCACATATATTGCTTTTACAATAGGTAAAGAGAAAAAATGAAAAAACAGCAGAGCTTCTCTGAACCCTTCTTACCCACCCCCCACCATCTCACACACACACACACACACACACACACACACAGTCACACTTATACACTAAGCAGGCCCTGAGCACTAACTTACCAAAAAGATATATGAATAGTTCACCATATTTTATAAAGCAAGGGAAATGAAATATTCACAAGTGGGGAAGCTTCAGCCTAACACAATTCCACTGCTCTTCAGGACCCTGAAAGCCTGCTCCCCCAGCCCCTACTTCTCACCTCTCCCAGGGCCCCTTCTGCATCAGCACGGCCTGACCAGGAGGCCAGGCCAGGAGAACATCTTCGCTGTCTGAGGACACCACATTCAGAATCCTGCCCACGTTCTTGCCCCCAAGGCATGAGGTAAGAACTCAATCTGTTTCCTTGGGGCTAGATTAGCTGGAGGATCAGGAGACTCCCAAGAGACTTGGCTCTAACTACAAGGAGCCGGCACAAAGGTTAGGAGTGTCATTCTCCCTCCTCTCCACCCCAGGAGAAGGACTCCCTCTTCTCTTCACACTCATCTGTACCAAAAAATAATCTACCTTCACTCACACATACATTCAGTTTCCCCAGCTAGAATGGAAGGCAACATAGCTGAGATGAAAAACTGGGAACAGCAGATGGCATAATGGTCATGTCGCTAAACTCCCATGTAGTCGACCGTCATTTGAGTCCCATACTTGGCAGTTTAAAACTCATGCCGGGCGCACGTATGTGCATACCCAAAATCTCAAGAGGAGAATGTGTGCCTACCACAAGCCACCAGAATGGTGAAAGTGGGGGTTACAGGCACAAATATTTACAGGGCCTGCATGGTGGCAGGCCAGTGTGAGGCAGGACAGAGTTCACAGCTGTGGAAGGGGGTGGCCCTTACCTAGCTCCCACAGATTGTGGTCTGTGGAAATGTGGGCAAGAGTTTTCTGCCAGAGAAGCTGAAGTCTGGATTTTTTAAGGAATTATTTAACTTTATTTATTATTATTATTTTAACATTTTCAGAGAGAGACGGAGAGAAAGTGAGAAAGCAAACCTCCAGGTCCAGGACTTGAACCAGAGTCAGCCAAATGGGAGTCCAGCACTCTTAACCATCACACCAGCTGCTGCCCTGAAGTCTGGATTTTTATATGAAGATTTTTCATTTTTAAATGTGCCAGTTAATTTCTATTTTGAAAAGTCATTGTGAGAGCTAAACACACCTGCAAGCCAAACCCAGCTTGTGGGATAGCTGTTTGCAACCTCAGGAAAAAAAAAAAAAAAAAAAAAAAAAAAAAGGTGAGCTTTTTAAGGATTGGGCAATGACTTCTGTTTCTTCTGGTTCTTTCAGAAATATCTGAAAGATGGAAAAACCCTTCAACTGAACTCCTCTGGTCTGGTGCTGGAAGAGGACAGGGCTTAAGGACCCCCAAGTGATAGGAGAAGAGGTGGGGTGGGGCACCTGCCCGGGAGAAAGTCACCAAGTTCCACTCGTGCTGGTTGGTGAGGAAAGGGTGGAGGCATGCATTTCCACCTCTCTCAGATCAGCCGTGGGCTAGGAAAACCTGAGGGGATGGGGACATCACTCTTAAGAGACCAGGGGACATGAGAAAGCACAGGGCCTCTCACAGCCAGAGCTGGGTGAAGTTCAGGGCATTTGTAGGGTCATTGTGAACCCACCTTGCTGGCCAGTGACAGGCAGGGGCGAGGGGCCCGCTGGGGGCTCTCCAGCTTGACGATGCTGATGAATCCAGGCTCCAGATTGTCGTCATCACTGGCATTACACAGGTACAGGGGGTGGGACTGTGGGGAGAGACAAACAGATGTGGGTTAGGGAGGCTCTAGGGACAGCAGGGGAGAGCTGAGAGCCAAGCACTTGCAGGCTGGTCTAGGCAGGTACCAGGCAGGTCTCCTGGAGCTCTGAAGGAGTGGGTCTTACTGTTGGATTGCCTCGGAGTAAGCTGACAATCATTAATCATTATTTCGTGGGCGCTAGGGCCAAGGAGAAAGGGAGGTGGGGCAGCTGGGCATGTGAGGTAGCCCAGAGGGGACCTAAATGGAGTCTGCTGCAAAGTAGCTCCAGCAACCCGTGAGCGCCACTTTTCCAAAGTGACCAATGCAGATGGCTTCTCTTCTGGCCCAACCTCTCTCATCCCCTCTACCTGTTCCAAAAACCTGGGCTAACAAAGCAGCCACTGGTTCCTTCAGAATCCTGCCTTCTCTCCACGCTCCCCAAGGGCAGTGCTGGGTGCTGCTGGTGCCTCCTGCCCACTCTCCATGTCCCCGGGCAGCTGTTGCTCTGTAGATCTCCATCTCCATGTGGCATGGGTCTCCTCGATGCTGCCTGGCTTCTCGCAGCTCGTAGCTTCTGCCCTATGCCCATCCTGGGACCAAGCAGGATGCCAACAGGGAGAAGAGACTACCTTGGGATGAGACCTGACCAAGACTTAAGCCTTGAACAAGCACAATTTGTAAGAGCCCATCTTGTCTTCAGGAATGAGGCAATGGAGATAGACCCAGTAGAGCCCATCTGCTTTGAAGGTATGGCCAGTCCAAGAAGACTCTGTGCTTCTAAGCCCAGCTGGTGAACAAGGACTGAAGGGGAAGTGGCATATGTGTGCTAACAGAAATCTGAGGATCCTGTGGCATGAGACACCTTTGCTTTAACTCTTTTCATTCAAGATTATTCTAATAATACCTATGTGAATCTAATTTTCTTTTCCTTTTTTAGAAAATATTGCCAGAGGTGCGTGCATGTGTGTGTGTGTGTGTGTGTGTGTGTGCTTGTGTGTGTGTGTAAGAGACAGAGAGAGAAAGTCACAAAGTTCCACTAGTGCTGGTTGGTGAAGAAAGGGTGGAGGCATGCATTTTCACCTCTCTCAGACCAGCCATGGCGTAGAAAAACCTGAGGGGATGGGGCATGGTCATGCGACAATCCTTTTCCACCATTTCTCCATCCCAGCAGGACTTTGGACACACGTGTACATGTACCCGGACTGTTTTTCAAACTGCCAGGGCCAGGATTCAAACCATGGTTGGCCATGTGGAATCCGGCTCCCTATGCACAGCACTTAACTATTTTTTTAAAGAATTATTTTATTTAACTTTATTAATGTATTTACTTATTTTTAATTTGATTGGAGAGGGACAGGTTGGAGGAGGGGGAGATAGAGAAAGCAAGCCACCAGGTCCTGACTCAAACCATGGTCAGCCATGTGTGAGTCTAGTGCCTTTAACCACCATGCCACTTGCTGGTCCCTAGCACTTAACTATTGTGTTATAAATTTTCGCTCCTTCCCCACCAGCAGGTGGTGTGGTGGTTAAGGCACTGGAATTCCCACATGACCAACAGCTGTTCCAGTCCCAGACCTAGCAGCTTGCTTTCTCACTCTTCCTCTCTCTGGCAAAATTCATGTAAAAATAATAATAAATAAATTAAGTAATTCTTTTAAAAACTTTTCCACCCCCTCAAAAAAAATGCCAGAGTTCTATGAGAAGAGAGTCTGATTTATTTGGCCCTAGATAACCCCAGGGGCCAGGAAATCCCATATGGTGGAAACACTACATCCTGACGAGGAAGAGATTTTCCTCTAGGTTCTGCCCACCCTTCCCTCTCCATTGCTAATGAAGTCTGAAGGAATTCCAGAAGGAACCATCTGAGGAACCAGAGAGAATCTTGCATTTGTGAAGATGTTGATGAAGGTGGAAATGCTGACAATGAGCTTAAAAGTCATGTTCTGAAAGCACTTTTAGACTGTTTCTTCTCACTGAATCCCTGCAAGTCCTTGCTCATAGTTGGTTTTAAATAAATACATACCACCTTGCTTTGAACTGTATCCTTGTGAATATAAATTTCTGGGAAGGGAGTGCTGAAATGGGAGGGAGTTCCTTTTAATTAAGGAACTACTGGGGTTTAAGGGCTACTAAGTAGTCTAGTGTGGCCGAGGTTTAGTGTAAGACAAAGGTTACATACCCTTGGTCCCCCAAAAAGACTGGGGTGTGAGATTGGGGTTGTTCTCCCTTCAGTGAAGTTATAGCCCCTGTCTTAGCAAGCCCTATCAGTCTATCCATCTGTCTATCCATCTACCCAACAATACATTCGCTTCTTCCTTCTACTGACACTGAAGACCCCCTGGAGTCAGGCATGGTACAATGCACTGAGGAGTCAATGATACCTTACAGAAGCTGAGAAGCGTGTGGACACGTCATACTGCGATGTTATGATATGAGTTTATTCAAAGGCCTATGGGAGGGCATAAGGGGGGTGGACTAACAATGCCATATGGGAGGGCAGAGAAGTTTTTACAACAGGCGACTTGAGCAACTCCTTGGAGGCTGAATAGGTATGTGTCTGCCTAATGGACCAACAAAAGGGGGTGGGGTGGAGAGGCACATTCTTGGCAGAGAAAGCCACTGATGCTGAGGCATGGAAGCACAGGGTTGAGACAGACTGCAGGTAGTGAGGTCTGGCATGAAAGGGAAGGCAGGAGAAGAGGCGGGGTAGACTGGCAAGATTCAGGTCATGGTGTAAGGCCCACAGATTCGCATTTGAGAACTCCCCTGATGAGAGTCTGGTGTGTGAGGGGTTACAAGTCAGTTGCTCCAATTGAGATATGAAGATATGAAGCCTTCCTTTAGGAAGGACAAATTACAGCCACAGAAGTCTACTGCTTGGCTTCTTCCTTCATCCTCACTCCACAGTCTGGCTTTCTCAAACAACTCAAGGCACCTCTCCCAGCTCACAATGTCAACTAGTGAAGAAGGAAGCCACTTTTGAGAAGAGCAGTCTGTTCTGAAGAGTTTGTAAATATTTAACTGCCACTCTGCCCCCAGGCCTTACTAGAGAACCAGCATCTACAGAGCAGTACTATCTTGTAGAATACTCAGAGGAGGAGGAGAAAACAGCAGGTGTCAGAGTCACCAGACTTGCCTGATACTGAACTAACAACTATGGAAAAAGGAATGGGAGGAAACGCACCATTTAGTAAATGCCTCTTGCATGGCAGAGCTTTCCAAATTATCTGACTATAAGGTAGAAGTTATTAATTCCATTTAAAAAGAGAAGTTTGAAGCCAGCTGGTGGCATGATGGTTAAGGCAGCTGGGTCCCACATAGCTGACTATGGTTCAAGTCCTGGATGAGCAACTTGAAAATTATGCCAGGCATATGTGCACATGTGCCCAAAATCCCAAAAGGATAATGGGGAAGAGATTGTAGTGTGACCATCCCCCCTGGGGGCTGATTTCTTACTTTTCCCCTCTCTCTGTCTACAGTGAGCACACAGGCCCTAGAGCAAAAGCTAAGGGAGAAAACAAAAAAGAAAAGCTTGAGGCTCAAAGAGGTCAAAGTGTCAAAAGATTAGAACTGATCTCAGTCTGGTTCCATCCTCTGGCGTCATGGACTTTCAAATGCACAGACTACTCTCATAGTTTATATTTACTAGGTAAATACTATGGGCCAGTGGTTGTTTCAAGCACTTTAGTATATTACTTCTTCTTGTTATAACACTATGAGGTAGGAACATTACCGTCCCCTCCCTCCCCCTTTTTTCTTTAAAGAGGATTTTTGCCTTAGGGCATGTGTGCTCACCAGAAAGAGACAGTGAAAGGAAAAGTGAGAAATCATCCCCAGGGGGGTTGGCCACCGGATGGCCATGCTGCAGTCCCTTCATTCTCCTCCTGGCATCTCGCATGCACAAACACATCCAGCATGATTTTTAAGCCACTGGGTCTTGGACTCGAACCATGGTTGGCCATGTGGGAGTCCAGCAACGTAACCACTGCACCACCTGCTGGCCCCACTGTCCCCTTTTTAAAGATCAGGAAACGGAGGCACTAAGAAGTTAAATAACATGTTCAAGATTACATAGTAAGTGGCAGAAGTGAAGGGAAAGTAGTAGTAGAATAAGGTAAAAAAAAAAAAAAAGGAAAGAACAATTTGCACTGAAAATATACACGATGTCTTTTCCCAACTAATAAACAAGAACATCTGCCCTTACTAATTAATATGTTCCTAAAGCACGAGAGCCCAAGTCCCTGAAATGTTGGTGATCCCCGGACTCTGCTCTCAGCCCTCTTTTCACTTTTCATCCCCTCTCTGATGACCACAGCCAATCCTATGACCTTTGTCTCTACACAGAGGTCATTGATTACATGAGTGCATACCGCTCTTCTCTTGACCTCCTGACCTATGTGGATGTTTCTACTTGAAGAACCTTAAATGAGATACCTCAAACTCAGCATGTTCAAAACTGAAACAATAATTCTATCCCCAAAACTGCTCCTCTAGTACTCCCTATCTTAAGGATTAGAACTACTATCCATCTATTACTGAAGCCAGATGTTATCTTCCTAGTCTCCTCCATCTCCTTCACATGCCTCCACCAATCACCAATATCCAATCAGTCACCAAATTCGAACAATTCTACCTCCTAAACATTTCTTTTTCTTCCATTCGCACTACAGTTACACTGATACAAGCCATCAGCATTTCCTCCTGATTTTCTGAAATAACCACCTAACTAGGATCACCTCACCACTCAGTTCTCTCATTGTAGCCAAACTAGTCTAAAATGCTACCTCAGAACAGCCAGTGGCATGGTAGTTAAGGTGGCTGGATCTCATGTGGCTGACTGCACAGTTCGAGTCCTGGACCTGGGGGCTTGAAAAACACACCCACACAAGCACACGTTTGCATGTGTGTGTGTGCAAAATCCTAAGAGGAAAATGAAGGAAATGGGGTTGTGATGTGGCCATACCCCTGGGCCCCAGGGTGTGTGTGCGTTTTCATGTTATCTCTCTGGCAAGTATATACACCCTGTAGCATAAATGAACAAGGACAAGTTACTGTTCCACTTAAAATTCTTACAAGGCTCCTCATAGCTCTTGAAATAAAGTCTATACTCTTTTTTAAAATAACTATTTTATTTATTTATTATCATTATTATTCATTAATTTGACCAGAGAGACAGAGAGTGAGAGATTGGAAGTGAGAAAGCAAGCCACCAGGTCTGGGACTTGAACTGTGGTCAATCATGTGGGAGTCCAGCACCTTAACCACCATGCCAGCTCCAGATCCAAGTCTATACTCTTAAACATGGCTTATAAATCTGTCTGGGGCCAGCAGGTGGCGTGGTGGATAGGGCACTGAACTCCCACATGGTCAACTGTGGTTCTAGCCCTGGACCCTGCAGCTTAAAACTCACGCAGGGCGCATGTAGGTGCATGTCCAAAATTCCAAGAGGAGAATGAAGAAGGGATTGACTCATGGCTGTTCCCCCTGGGGGTGATTTCTCCCTTTCTGACTCTCTGTCTCTCTGGTGAACTTACATGCCCTACAACAAAACTCTCTCTCTCTCGAAAGAAAGTCTGCCTGGTCTGGGCCCTGCCTTCATACCTTACCTCATGGCTTACCATTCCCTTCCCATACCTCATACAACCCATGTTCTAGAAATAATAACTTGTTTCATTTCTCTAACCACTTTTGGCACTTGCTGTTCTGTCTTGCATTTCCCCAATCACAGACTTATCCCACTGTATTGTAATTTATATGTGTGTGTGTGTATGAAGGGTGAGAGAGAGAGGGAGAAGGTCTACAACTACACAACTGATAGTTAACTATAATAAAGACAACAGAGTGCACACAAAATTCTGGTAATGATTGCTTTGGGAGAAAATTAGAGAATAGTAAAGAAGAATTTTGCTGTTTTTGCTTTGAATACTTCAATCATAAGGTAACATATGTTGAGATATTAATTTGAGTGTTTTGTTTGTTTTGCTGTTATGGAAGAATAAAAAACAAAGAGAGAGGAAGAAGATTCCTCCATGGCTCCTGAGAACTAGTGATTTCAGGGAAAAAAGAGAAATGAAGATTTTCTACTGATAATTCAGCCTCCAGCCCACACACTCAAGTGGTAGGAAGCCCCTCAAGCCTTCTGTCTCTGTCTCTGTTTCTCTCTGCCTCTGTCTCTGTCTTCTCATTTCCTTGGGTAATTTTTCCTTTAAAAATTTTTTTAAGGTAAAGTATTTTCTTGGCTTTCAGTCCCTCCTTTATCTTGTTAATAATATCCTCTCCCCCTCCCACCCAGGAGCCACAAGGGACAGGCCTTCAGAAGAAGATTCCTCCATGTCTCCTGAGAACTAGTGATTTCGTGCAGCTTTCTATTTTTTACGTTTTTAAAAATTTTTTTTTTAGCCGGCAGGTGGCGTGGTGGTTAAGGGCGCTGGACTCCCACATGACCGACCAAGGTTCAAGTTCCAGATCTGGCAGCTTGCTTTCTCACTTTCTCTCTCTCTCTCTCTCTCTCTCTCTCTTGCTCTTGCTCTCGCTCTGTCCCTCTCTAGTCAAAATAAGTAAATAAAGTTAAAAAAAAAAAAAAAATTTTTTTTTAGTTGTTTTTTTTCCTTCTTTTTTTCTCTGTTTGTTGTTGTTGTTGCTGTTTTTTCTCTCTCTCTCTGTTTCTTTTTCTTTTTCTTTTATCTCACCTCTCTGCTCCTCAATCTCCATTCACTGTGTTTCTAGGCAGATCTAAGGGAACTATAGCCAAATATCCAAATACTATTAGGGTTAATATATTCCTCAATATCTACTGAATCTGCTGTGCAAAGGGATCAAAACAGAATGGCAAAAAGATACCAGATCTCCTCTTTTTCCACATTCCTGAACACTCAGATTGAACGTCAAGTTTAGGAAGAACCACACCATCCATCAGATGACTAGAAATCACCGCAGGGCCACAAGAAATATGGGAAAGCAAGAAAATACCTCTCCTCCAAGGGAAAAGAATAACTCCTCTTCATCCACAGACAGTTCAATGGAAATCATGGAAATGTCTGATAAAAAATTTAGAATACTCATAATAGCAAAGCTAACAGAGATGGAAGAGAAGAGAGACAATGAACTGCAGAAGAGAAAGGAGAAAGGAGCTGATGAGTTCTAGGAGGTGAGGAAATACTTGCAAGATCTAAAAGAGGAATTACACACTTGAAAAAATAATCAAATGGACCTGTTAGAGATGAAGGCTATAAAACAGGAAGTCAAAATCTCCCTTGAAAGTATTAAAAGCAGACTAGATCATAAAGAAATTAGAATTTTAGACATAGAAGAGAAAATTGCTGGCCTAGAAAAATACACCATAAAGACTGAGAAAATTGCCCCCCAAAATGAGAATAACATACGAGAAATGCAAGATACCATCAAATATCCAAACAGCCAGATAATTTGTATCCCAGAAGGCGAAGAGACTCATATGGGCATTGATAATCTATTCCATGAAATCCTGCAGGAAAACTTTCCAAACCTAGAGAGGAACTCAAAGATCCAGTCCTAAGAAATACAAAGGACCCCAAATAGAATCAACCCAAGAAGATCTTCTCCAAGACACATCATAACCAGATTGACCAAAACCACAGACAAAGACAAGATACTGAGATTGGCAAGAGAGAAACGGCAAGTTACCTACAAAGGATATCCCATCAGACTAACAGCAGACCTCTCATCGGAAACAATGTGAGTGAGGAAAGAATGGGAAAATATATTCAAAGTGTTAAGGGAAAAGCAATTTCAACCAAGAATACTGTACCCAGCAAGATTATCCTTCATGTGGGAAGAAAAGACAAGAACATTCTCAGATAAACAAAACCTGAAAGAATTTACCAGCACCAGACCAGATCTCCAAGAAGTTCCCAAAGGAGTGCTATATCAGGAAAATGAAATACAGACACATGGAAATAAGAATTCCAAAACTAAGAAAATGGCCAACTTAATCATAGAGACAAGTCTGGAATTGAATATTATATCCTAGAATTTAACTGGGAAGATGGAACCACAAAAGAAGATAGATTGAGTACATGAGTCTGAACTGGTGAGATAGTATTTTATGACTTCTGACTAAAACATTGCTGATTTTCTTCTAGGCTTTGTTGTCCGGTTTTAAGGATTTTTGTCCTGTCTTGAGTTGTCAATAGGTTCATGTACCTACTATTTGAACAGATTCCTAACCTGTTTCCTGGCTTTAAGTTTTAAGCAAAGTTCCTTACCATTTCAAAACTGCTTTTCTTGAAATTACCAGCTGAACTTTGCTATTGAAAGTAGTTAGATTATTTAAGAAATTGTGTGATCAATAAAATGTGGGGGGAAAAGGAACAGAAGACAACTGCAGACACCAGAGGTAGTGTGAGAAGAGGGTGGGAAAAGGCAGAGGGTCAGACATAGGGGTAAATATAAATAAATAAATATATGTGTGTGTGTGTGTGTATATATATGTATATATGAAACTAGAAATGGAAAATTATTGATGATAACATGCATGATTAAGCCACTATGCAGTATATTCTGGATGGGAAATCACATTTTGTACATTGTGAGATGCTTAAGGGATGAATGTAAATTAATTAATTAAAAAAAAAAAGTTTCAGAGGGAAAAAACACAAAAACTGTTTTTCTTGAAATTAAAAAAATGCATTAAAAATTGAGGTGCTTATTTTAGAATGTGATTCTCCAACTGATATTTTTTCTTAGTTACTAACTTTAATTAAAATGAAAATGATTTCTCTTTCTTAAATTAAGTATTATTGTCCTCTGAATGCCCTTTTTCTTTAAACCTGAGAGTCTGCCTCATCACTGAAGACTGCTATGGTACCCAACCATTGCTAGTCCACCATACTGGGTAATGTTTGCTTGAGTACTCAATGATTGAGTTCACCTTTCTTTCTTTTTTTCCCCTTAAGAATTACTTATTTTATTTATTCATTCATTTATTTTAATTTGACCAGAGAAAAACAGACACACAGAGAAAACAAAAGTGAGAAAGCAAGCCACCAGGTCTGGGACTCGAATTGTGGTTGACCATGTGGGAATGTCCAGTGCCTTAACCACCATGCCACCTGCTGGCCCGATTCCACCTTTCTTATATTAGATTTTTATTCTCCTCAGTAAGTATCTAAAAGAGACTGATCTTACATAGTTCCCAAGTTCTTTATAGATGGGAGTTGACTGTAGAGATACAATGATGTATCAGTTCACCCAGTTTGAAAAATCCATAATAATGTATTCTTGAATTAATTCAAGACTCTCAGTTACATAACATCAGTTCCTTGATCAGAACAATTCTAATACCGAGTAAGGTCTTTGATAACTGTGCTACATAAATTTGTCACTTAACAATCTGTGAGACTCAGTTTCTTCCTTTGTGAAACGGAATAAACAATACATCCCTGACTACCCTATTCTTCATCACCCTTGTTCCTGTTGTCTGATTTTTCTTAATTATTGCACTTATTTATATTTGCTGTTACTTTTTATTCATTCTCTTCTTTACAACCTAACTAAACTATAAGTTTCTTGAAGACAGGGCTCTACTTACTTCTTTATCTGCAGCCCTTAAAACAACACTTTGCAAAGCCAGCAGGTGGCATGGTGGTTAAGGCTCTGGTCTCCCACTATGGTCCAAGTCCTAGACTGGGGGGCTTGAAAAACATACATGTTGCATGTACGTGCATGCCAAAATCTCAAGAGGGAAATGAAAGAGAAAGGATTGTGGCATGGCCATTCCCCTGGGGTGTGTGTGTGTGTGTGGGGGGGGTGTTGAGTTCTCTCTGTCTCTTTCTATCTTTCTCTGGTGAGCCCATGTACCCTATAGCAAAAACCTTGGAGGAAAAAAAGATATCATTTTAAAAATGCTTTATATATAGCAGCTATTTGAGCAATGTCTTAACCAAATGGGTGAATGAAGAGGAGTTGATTACAATGATATAAGATACACAAAATGCTTCGTACTTTGGCAAAAAGTATTTAATGAAAGTTAAGTACGATTATCTTTCTGTACCTATTATTTCAATATTTTCCATTATTTGCCTACTATTAAAAGACTAGGTGAGCAAAACTTTTAAAGATTAAAACAAATAGACCAGCTCTGTGGCACAGTGGTCATATCCTGCTTGAGAAGCCAGATAACTCATGGTGACCATGATTCAAATCCTTGACTCAGCCTGAAACAAGTGTCCGCAGGGCTTGAAGGATTAGAGAAAGGGAATCGTGGTGTGACCAGACCCTATGGGTGGGTGCTTCTCTATCTCCTTGTTCTTTCACATGTGCATGCATAGCTCTATCATGAATAAAGAAAAATTATATTAAAAAAAAAAAAGAGAGACTGTGCTTAGACAATAGTTGTATTTGTGGTGCTTGGTGTGGACAAACATCAGAGGGGTCCCCTGGATATTTTAAATTTCAAAAAGCTTTGAGACTTTTGTGTTATTTTGTGAGGGGAAGCTCCCTCAAAAGCAAATTTCCACTCACCTAGTGGGATAGGGCCCTGGAGTTTGATTTGATTTTTTTTTTTTTTAAGTTCCTTGCTATTTCTTAAATAGTTCTATTTGAAACACACTCCCTACACTTTTGTAGGGTGTATCTCTGGCAATAAGTTTTTCAAGTAGTCTCAGATTCAAAACAAAAACGGGACTCTGCTCATTAACTCACAAGGGGGTGTTGTGTTCCTCAGGTAAAACACAGAGGCTTAGTTTTTCCCCCTTTCAGGGCAGTTCCAGACAGGAAGAGAGCGCCAGAGGAGAAAACAGAACCTCGGGATACAAGGTCTCCTAGTAACCAAAAAGCTGTCCTCTCAGTGACACGAGGAGAAGGCCAAGAGAAATGGGCTGTGGGATTCGGGACTGTGTGGCTGTGGAGGGCTCCTGGAAACTTGGTGAGTGTAAGGATTGGTAGCTCGTGTCTTCCTGAAAGCCAGGAGTTGGGATGTGTCTGTCTCAGAGTTTGCCACAAGGTGCAAATTAAGAGGAGCTGGTTCTCACGGTCTAAGTCATGCTGACTCAGAAATGCTTAGCTTTGCACATATATGTTTGTCTGTTTTATTTTTTGTTCTTGGAATTATTTAACTTCATTTACTTATTTTTAATTTGACCAGAGAGGGATAGGGCGAGGAAGCAAGAGTGAGAGAGAGAGGGAAAGTGAGAAAGCAAGCCACCAGGTTCAGGACTTGAACCATAGTCGGCTATGTGGGAGTCCAGTGCCCTTAACCACCACGCCACCTGCTGGGCCCATGCACACATGTGGTATACTCCTATGCAAGGAGTGTGAACTGTCCTTAGGCAGCATATGTTGTATTTCATATTATTTTTTACTATTGTTAGTGCAGATGGGTGTGTGCACCAGGGGAAGAGAGAGAGAGAGAGAGACAGAGAGGGTGTGAGCACTCCCCTCCATCTCTCCTTCCCATCAGTATTTTGGGCACACATGCCATGTTTTGAACAGTGGTCGGCCACATGGGATCCAGCTTTCCATGCACAGCACTTAACTACTGCACCAGAGGCTGGCTTTTGATTCTTGTTGCTTTATTCTGTTGTTCTTTTACGTTTATTTCTTCAAGTGCCAGAGAGACAGAGAGAGCACAGACACCCCAACATGGTCCTCAAATTATGCTGTACCCCAGCTTCAGCATGTCCAGCATGCAGAGGGAGGTCTTGGGGCACGAACCCCAGACCTACGAGTGTGGGTCAGCCTCCCAGAGTGCTGTGTTACCATGCAGCCCCTGTCCAGCCCTCTGTATTTCAGATTAGTGAGCCTATTTCTCTCTTTTATCTTTATTTCAACTTATTTGTCCTGATTTTCCCCCTCTTCCTCCTAAGACAGACCTAAGATTCAAATCCTGATTCTACCATTTACCTGTGTGATCTTGGGCAAATTAACTTAACCTTTCTGAATCCTGTATTCCTCATCTTTAGAATGGAAACAAAAATGCCTCTTGACTATCGTGAAGACTAGAGATAATTGATGGAAGCACCCATACAGAGCCAGACACTCAGTAAGTGCTCATTAAATAGAAGCTGTTTTTATTACTGCATCAGTAATAATAAAATCCCTTCATGTTCCTGGAAGGGACAATGCCCCTTCTGACTCCTTCTTCCCTTGGGGATCGACAGTGTCTCTAAACGCCAGTGTTGGATCAGCAAGGTGCAGTCTGGGACAGCTCATTATCCACGGTCACTTCCCTACTGTTCTCAGCCCTCCAAACCCCACTGAACAAGCTCGTCCAGTTCTCAGCCCGCCTCCTTCCCATGAAGGAAGCCATGTGATCTCATTACCTCCTCACAAAGGGCATTCCAGGGCTCAAGTGAGCCCTGAACTTAATGCTGGTCTTGCTTTATCCACGGCATCTCCTCTGGGGTGTGTGCTTTTGCAAGCAATTCTTTACTGTCTCCGGTTTCCCAGCCTTCCTCCTCCCCCCATCTCTGCTGCAATAAAGTCTTAGTTCTCTGATTCCAGGTATAGACCTTCACCCAGGCCTTGGACAGGTAACTTTACTGCCTGCTACAATTTGCCTTTGTAATCAGGAACATTGGCCAGGCATCAAAGGCACCCTTCTCCCTCCTTATTTCCTCTTTTCAGATTTTATAATCATTCTCTCCTGTGCAACCTCCATTATCTGAACTTAGAACTACCTTTTATCTCAGGCAGCAGGACACACCAGCATCATAAAGTAAAGCTCCTGCATCCAGGGGGTTGAGAAAACACATTGGTCTGACGCGTGCTTCCGGCTCCCAGCACCTGAAAGGCCTCCACCGAGGTCCGGTTTGGTCACCATGCCCTGGATTTACAGAGGTCCATGCTTGCCTACCTCTACAGGTTACATCCTAATGGTAACTGAGACCCCAGTGGAATCGGTCAGAACCTAATGGTAACTGTTTAGGTTTGCATCTGAAAACCTCTAGACCTCATTCCCATCATATATATTAACCTGACATCTCTTTGGGGTGGATGAGTTTCCAAATTCATTAACTTGAGAAGCTGCGAAATTATGTCAAAAAGAGTTTCTCTTTATTTACCTTATTAAAATTTTTACAAAGTGTATTCCTGTTTGTGTTTCTTTTCTATTTGCTAGAGAGCATGTGTGCTCTCCAGAGAGAGACAGAAAAAGACAAAGAAGTGAGAAATATCCCTCCTTGCCCATGGGCACAGTCACACCACAATTCCTTCTCTTCCATCCCTCCCTCCTCTCGGGATTTTGGGCATGTATACACACATGCCTGCTGGGTCTGGGAGTTGAATTGCGCACTTGGTCATGTGGGATCCAGCTGCCCTAACCACCATGCCACTAGCTGTCTCTGTGCTATTTTTTAAGCTATGAAAGGAAATAATGTGGGACCAGCAGTTGGCGTAATGGCTATGTCGCTGGACTCCCACGTAGTCGACCGCGGTTCGCGTCCCGGACCCGGCGGCTTAAACTCACGCCGGGCGCGTGTGCGTGCGTGCCCAAGATCCCGAGAGGAGAATGGAGGAGAAGGGATTGCGGCGTGGCCATCCCCCCTGGGGGGTGATTTCCTGCTTTCTATCTCTCTGTCTCTCTCTGTCTGTCTGGCGAGCGCACGCGCCCTATAGCAAAAACCTCTCCAAAAAAAGAAAAAAAAGAAAAAAAAAAAAAAAAAAGGAAATAATGTTGGTGGGGAGAGAGAAGCATGACCTTAGGTCATCTGATGGGAGTAGACTAGCAGAGGATGAGTAACAGAGGCCTCCATAATTTCTTACTTGATCCAGGAAGCCTCCCTGGGGTTGCAGGGATGCTGTGAGCAGAAAAATGGACAAGAACTGAAGTGACGTGCCAGAACCTAACAGGAAGCGGGGGAGCAAAATCTGAGGGGAAAAACTGAGTTAATCAAAAGTCCAGTTGGAGGCTTTGCATATCATAGATAGGCACTTAGTATTTGGTGAAAGAATGAATATGACTTGAGTTGAATCCAACTGCCATACAGTTTCTAAAAGATGTGAACTGCTAACAGCTGGGCCTGGTTCATAGCTGCGAGGGACCTTCAAACCTTTCTTTTTACAGATGAGGTCGTGAGACTTAAGTTATAGACTGGCCATGGTTATATGAGGGGACTTCCAAAATCTCAGGAAAAATGGAATTAAAGTACAAGTTTATTTTAGTGCAAAAAATTTTAGATCCATGCATATTTTTCATAGTACATGTCTTCCATGCACTTTTTGAAGACCCCCCTCATATAGCTTGTGAAAGGAGGCTGACGTCTCCTAAATTCAGTCCCAGTATCCATTATGTCTACTCCAGGCACACAGGCTGGGGAGGTGTTCTGTGTGGTTCACCATACATTCGTTGAGTTCTTCAATACATAGGATTGTGGTAGAATGCTTCAGCATCCCCATCTCTAGAAAATTCAAACTTGAATCATTTGTTGTTTTTTTTTAAATAAATAATTCCTTTTTAAAAATCACTTAATTAATTAATAATTATTATTTAATTTGATCAGAGAGAGACAGAGAAAAAGACGGCAAGCCACCAGGTCTGGGACTTGAAGTGCGGTCAGCCATGTGGGAGTCCAGCACCTTAAACCACCACACCACCTGCCGGCCCCAAACTTGAGTCATTCTTAACAGCATGACAGAAGCAGGATCTGTCTGCTCCATTTGCCCCTGGACCTATCCTCTTTCTGCAGACCAGCCTCGCCTTCCTTCCTCTCCCTGAGGGTTTATCTCATCTCTTCTCCTAGCCACAACAAAGGCAGCCAGACCCAGACACTGCTCCAAGACACTTTCCCAGTGAACAGTCCCTGCTCATTTAGGACGAGAAAGGTGTGTCCTGAAATTAGAGGTCACAGAAGCTCAGACCCAAATATGATGGTCATCTCAGCCAGACTACCATTTCTCTCACTCACTCACACATTGAAGGCTTTATTCTCCATGTTATATTCACCTATCCTACCTCAGACTGAGTCCAAGCTCTGTGCTGAAACTGGGCCTCTTTATACAAAAAGAAAGGTCCTCACAGTGGGGTTTTCATGACCCCACACTCTGTATGAGTGACCTATAGGGGCATGAGCATCCATGCAAGCAAGCAGAAGAAAGTGAAGAGAAAGAAGAGCTAATCGCAGAGTGGTTTTTGAAATAAATTTATATCAAAGAAGAAAGTTTATTTGGTAGTAATCAGACAGAAAGGAGAAAAACCTCAGCTACCCAATAGGTAGAGTTTTTATATCATTATTTTCTCCTATAGAAATCGATCTCATTCTGACTCTGCCCAAAATGACCACTAGTTACAGGGGCATGAGGAAGGTCCTCGTGAAATTAGGACACAAGAGGAAGAAGCCCATCAAATTCCATTGTAGGGGGGCAGCAGGTGGTGTGGTGGTTGAGGCGCTGCACTCCCACATAGCCAACACTGGTTCGAATCCTGGACCTGGTGATTTGCTTTCTTACCTTCCCTTTCTCTCTGTCTCTCTCTGTTCAAATTTTTAAATAAATGAATAAATTTTTAAAAATACCGTTTTAGTTACATGCGGGATCCTTTGAAGAAGACTGTAAAACAGAATTATCAAGTTCTCAGGCCCATGAAAGCACTGGGTCATGTGGTTCACTCTCCTTTCCTCTACCTGGTGAGGAACCCAGGGTTCAACTCTCCCTGAAAAGTCAGCTGACTTCTGACCACCGTCACAGAGAAGATCTTGCCACCTTCGCTGACCTCCATTCTAATGAAAACACCACTGAGGCCCTTCGTTTAGCTACGTGTTGTCCAAAGAGGTCCTCTACAGAAAGCCTTGACACAGATGGCAGTACTAGGGTAACACCTTATCCCCCCTTTTTCAGGATAAGAGTGCAAGGAAGCTTTCTCCAGGGCCCATCTAAGGCGTAGCCTTAACTCAGTGAGGTAGTCAGTTGAACTCTCACACTTAACCCTGTGTGCTGTTTGCAAACAGCCTTAACACAGTATCTGTAATGATTTTTCTGTTCTTGTTCCAGCCAAACTCACGCAAGAAATGACAGGAATTTAGAAATCTGTTGGAAACAGGTAGTGTTTGTTTTTAAATAATAATTTAAGATTTTAATGCTTAAAATACTAAAGACTAAAGCTAACTGATCATCATGAAAAATACCATAGAAATGAAATGTGAGGAAACTGGATTATTTAAATATGCCAGAGGCCCATCTGGACTACTAGTAAAACTACTTAAGCATTGCTAAATTTGGTGATTTCAATGCAAGAACGTGAAATGGCTTAATCAACTCAGTTACTTCACATACATTCTATGTCTTTCAGGTCTAGCCTCTTGATTAGTGGCTAGAAGGATTTTAAGTTGTCCTGCAAACCCTGCTCTACACTGCTGTCCTCCACAACTGGCTTGCCCTGTGTTTATAAGCCATCAGAGGGCAGATTATCCAAATGGACCAGCTCAACTAAATCTTCTATGCTCAGGTTTTAACTGACACATTGTGAGTGGGATGGAGGAAGCTATGGAGTTCATTTGGCTGATCTCAGTCCACAGCTCCTGGGAAGTAATACACATAATATTACATTTACAGGACAAAGTGGAAAAAATATGGAGTATGGTCCTGTGCTTCAATAAACAATAGAGGGGACACAGGCATAGCTCCTCTTAGAAATTACATCAGGAGGAAAAGGACACCATCATTCAAGCTATCGGCCAACGCAGATGCCCAGAGTTTCTCCTCAGAAGCCACTGGGGGGTTGACATCAGGCCAATGAGGCTTCTGTTCAGAAGAGGCAACAGCCAGGAAAAGCTTGTGTTGGAGACAGCCCAAGGGCTCCAGCCTGACGTCTGACAGCCCTTTGACCACAGCTCTGAATCCTTGTCCACGGGGTGGCCCTGGGGAAGAGGCCTGCTTTGGGGGGACTGTTTAATGATTTGCCAGCAAAGAACAAGGCAAACAGACTGTTGGCAACTGCCTGGGTGCAACAGAAGAGTCCATTTTTATTCCCACCCACAATATAGCCTTCCAGGCAGGGGATAAAAGAAAAAGTGAGACGGCATTGGTTAGAGCCTGGGAGGGATTGTCATTTGGGGCTCAGCGTTTCACTGGGTCTCAGCGGATGGTGCCTGGGTATGTTGGCACTGCAGCCAGTTGGTATTTCCAGCCTCTGCATATTTTAGTAATTCCTAATAGTAGCATCTCTTTAACTCCTAGGAACTAAAAAGACACATAAGTAGCCTTTTATGGCAAAATTCTAGGCATGAAATCAGAAAAATAGTTTGGCTCTTAAGAAGTATTTTATAGAAAACGTATGATGAAAAAGTAGCTTGGCTCTCTGCTAAATTCCTTATTCTTTCTCTCCCCAAGAACCTTTATCTCCTTGGCTCTAAAGAGAACAAAATGGGGGAACCAGCAGTTAGCGTAATGGCTATGTTGCTGGACTCCCACATAGTCGACCGTGGTTCGCGTCCCGGACCTGGTGGCTTAAAACTCACGCCGGGTGCGTGTGCGTGCGTGCCCAAGATCCCAAGAGGAGAATGGAGGAGAAGGGATTGCGGCGTGACCATCCCCCCTGGGGGGTGATTTCTCGCTTTCTGTCTCTATGTCTCTCTCTCTCTGTCTGGCGAGCGCACGCGCCCTATAGCAAAAACCTCTCCAAAAAAAAAAAGAGAACAAAGTGGCACCTCTCCTACCCACTGTGAGCCAACGACTCCGAGACCTTTAATACTACTGCTCTCCACCTCTTTTTGTCCTCAACTCAGCCCAAACTGAGTCCTTCTCTAATCCTCTCATCAGACCTCAGTCCCCAGAATTAAACACTTTCTCCCATATATTCCCTTAAAGCTACATTTTCAAAAAGGTTTTAAATTTTTTTTTATTTACTGGGACCAGCAGTTGACGTAATAGCTATGTCGCTGTACTCCCATGTAGTCGACCGTGGTTCAAGTCCTAGACTCAGTGGCTTAAACTCACGCCAGGTGCATATGCGTGCATGCCCAAGATCCTGAGAGAGGAATGGAGAAGGGATTGTGGCATGGCCATCCCCACTTGGGGGTGATTTTTCTCGCTTTCTGTCTCTCTCTGTCTTTCTGGCGAGCGCACACACCCTATAGCAAAAACCTCTCCAAAAAAAAAAAAATTTTTTTTTTAAATTTACTTCCTATAGGGAGAGAGACAGATGGGGGTGGGGGAGTGAGAAATCACCCCCGGCAGGGGGTGGGGGACATGGCCATGCTGCAATCCCTTCTCTATTCTCCTCTCAGGATTTGGGCACACGCACACACACACACACACACACACACACACCATGGCATGTTTTTCTAGCCACTGGGTCCAGGCCTTTAACGGCGCAGTCTGCCATGTTGGATCCAGCTGCCTTAACCACACCACCAGCTGGCCCCATCTGTTTAAAAATGTAAAATGACACTTACCTCTTAAAGTTAGTAAGTGTTCCAGTTGTGACCCACCCTCTTCCCCATGTTTTCCAGCAGAATCCCTGGCTCTTAGTAAATGTTCAGTATAATATTTTTCCTTTCCTCCTTCCTGCAAAGTAGATCCTGAGCTCCTTAAGTCAAGAGTTCAGTACTATTTGCCACTTGCACAAACCTCAGGCACACAGTAGATATTAAGAGAAATGTATGTGGAATCACGTATTTTAATAAGCAGATGTGAGAGAAAATAAATGTGGTGGTTGCCTTGCCATTTGATCAGGGTATGACGACTTTAAGATTTCTGCTTTCACTTTAGAAACCTTCTATATATTCCCTACAAGCTTAAGTTTTACAGGAATTTTTGCAGTATTATAAAAAAGAAAGAAAAAAAGGGCTGGACAGTCATGCAATGGTAAAACAGAACGTTCTGCAAGATTAACCCACATGGAAAAGTTTTGGGTTCAAGTTCAGAGACCTTCCTGAGACTTCTGGGCACATGTAGGCCCACGATCTAGGACCGGCTGCAGCTGAGGTGGAAGGCAGCATCCGGATCCTGTTGGGGGTGCTTTCTGGCTCGTGGAAAAAATTAATTAGTAACCTTTAAAAAAACATAAAGTCATCTTTACAGTGTTTTTACCCCATCACAAGGCAGAGTTCTCTTCATTCCTTTTTATTATCATGCCTAAACATCCTCCATGACCCTGAACGAAACATCTATCTTTCAGCAGGAAAACCTTCCTGCTTACTAACTCATCCTTTATTACTCTTTTCTGATCTCCCCTCGGCATCAATATGCTGAGTCAAGTGTGATCCTGAATGGGGAAGAAAAACAGCCTCCCGGCCCCCTGAAAGGAATGGTCTCCGCTCTCGAGAGTCTAACATCTGATATATGCACGTGCACACACACAGGTGTCTTACGGCATTTGTCAAGCAACACACAAAGAATGCAAATTTAGAGAACAGAACATAATTATTGAGAGATGTGGAAATAATGGGTAGAATAACTAGCTCTTACTATATTACTTTCGGAAGCTCCTACTATGTTCTCTTGTCATTTCGAGTCTTTCAGTCTATTTTACAGACTTGATAGAAAGCCTTTTTGGGGAGAAGCCACTCGGAGACTATTAAAAACAACTAAAAAAAAAAAGTAGTAGTGACAGAAACTCTTGCTCCCCACTGGCTTCAGTCAGTAGTGTTGGCTGAGTGTCTCAGTAAATGTCAGTCCCTATCAAGATTTGTGAGGATCTGGCCCAGGAAGCCACATGGAAAATCTCTGGAAAAACTGATTAAGTTTACTCCCAAACATATTCCATATTTTTACTGAGTGGGTCTTTTTTCTTAACTTTGGTAGAATAACAAATGAATTACATTTCTTTTCTCTGTCCCATATTCCCTGAAAAGTCCATGCGTCTGAAGCCGAGTTTCAAAGACTTCAGTTGAGGAGACATTCGACACCACCGCCCTTCCTAGGTTTCAGCTTCCCAGCAGCCAGATCAGCTTCCTAACCTCCCCTGCCAGGATGAGCACAGGCCCCCTCAGCCAAAGGGCTTGTGCATCAGATATTCCAAACATTCCTTGACTTGCTGTTTGTGAACATGAGCTTTTGTTACTTCCTAATTGCTCAAACCTCTTTATTTTTCTTGCTAAGCACAGATGGTAAGAGATATGAAAAGATAATCAAAGTGTTGATAAATGGAAGAGGAATCTTCTCAGTTATCAAGTTGGCTCTGCTGAATAGAAGTTCCTGTTTGCATTTGTCAGGAGATTCAGGAGGTGCCATCACCAGACTGAGTGGGTAAGGGAAGTACTTAGAGAGTTAGGGAGGGGAGCCAAATTCCGGGGTTGAGAAGTCACAGGGCAGTGAGGATCAATAGCAGCAGTTTTGATTTGTACACTGTTATCAAGGTACAAAGCAACACTACCCTTTGTCCTTTTTATTTTTTCCTCTGCTAATGGAACCCTTCACCCTAAATTAAGATTACTACTCAACTTTGATGTTGCATTTTATATTAACAAAGTGCTTTATAATCCTTCATTAGCTATTTTATTCTTCCTTTATTAGCACCACCCATTTCACAAATTAGGTACGTGAGGCTTGAAGGGATAACACAATGCATACGAGGCTTGAGACCTGAATTCTTGGCATGATTTTGTGTACTAATCTAACGAAGGGAGATGTGACGAGACCAATAGGAAGAGACGGAGTAGAAGAACGGAAGCACCACAATCACAAGAGCTTTCTTGGGAACTAAACCTCCAAAGATTTAGTGAAAGACATTGAAATTTTCCTTTAGTTTGCTGGCAGTTAAACTGAGAGCTCTCACTAGCTTAAATTTAAAGTGTGACAGCCCAAAACATCATTATCAGGAAAACAGTTGATTGCCTGATTTTCTCCAAAACATTTTAAAAGAGAGATAAAAGAATGTCTTTGAATTTAGTGGTGTCAGTTGTTTCCTAAGAAAAGGATTGATGCTAAAGTAAGACAAGTATCCCTCATTACTTTGATTTTTTTAAAATTTTTGCTATAGAGTGTGTGGACTTGATGAAGACAGAGACAGAGAAAGAGGGAAAGTAAGAAATCACCACCCAGGAGGCCAGCAGGTGGCATGGTGATTAAAGGCACTGGATTCTCACATGGCCGACCATGGTTCAAGTCCTGGACCTAGAGTCTTGCTTTCTCACTTTCCCTCTCTCTCTCTCTCTCTCTCTCTCTCTCTGGGGAAATATTAAAATGTAAATAAAGTTAAATAAAATATTTAAACAAAGAAAGAAAGAGATCACCCCTCCTCCGCCCAGAGAAATGACCATACGCAATCCCTTCCTGTCCATGTTCCTCTCAGGATTTTGGACACACATACACACGATGTGTTTTTCTAATTATTTATTTATTTTTAATTATTATTATTTAATGTGACCAGAGAGAGATAGAGACAGATTGAGAGAGGAAGAGAGGGGAAGTGAAAGAGCAAGCTGCCAGGTCTGGAACTCAAACTAAGGTCAGCCATGTGGAAGTCTAGCCCCTTAACCACCACAGTACCTGTTAGCCAAAAACACACGATGTCTTTTTCAAGCGCCCAAGTTTGTGCAGCTGGCCACATTAACCTCCACACCACCTGCTGGGCCTATTCTCAGTACTTTTGACCCACAAAATAGCCCTTTCCTGATTCTCTTCATATGGTGCTCATGACATAAGACTATTCTAGTTCTTACACTTTCTCACTGCTCTCACTGGTTTGTTGCCTCTTCTCCCTCTCATTTAAATATATGGATTTTCCTGGGATATATTCTTTATTCTCTATTACCTCTCCTCTGGGGTTCTTATTCACTCCAATACCTTCAACAATGATTTCATTCCTAAAAATCAAATTTTCCTATACTTTTAAAAATTTTTCTTTTTCTCTTTCTTTCTTTCTTTCTTTCTTTCTTTCTTTCTCTCTCTCTCTCTCTCGCTTTCTCTTTCTTTCTTTCTTTCTTTCTTTCTTTCTTTCTTCCTTCCTTCCTTCCTTCCTTCCTTCCTTCCTTCCTTCCTTCCTTCCTTCCTTTCTTTCTTTCTTTTAATTTACCCAGAGAGGGACAGAGTGAGTGAGTGAGAGAAAGAGAGAGAGAGAGAGAGAGAAAAAAAAAATGAGAAAGCAAGCGACCAGGTCTGGAACTCGAACCATGGTCAGTCATGTGGGGAGTCCAGCCCCCTTAACCACCACACCACATGCCGGCCCAAAATTCTCCTATACCTTTTTTTGTTGTTGTTAATTATTTTATTTAACTTTATTTATTTTTTAATTTGACCAGAGAGAGGGACAGAGTAAGAGAGAGACAGAGAGAGAGGGAGAGGGGAAGTGAGAAAGCAAGCCGCCAGGTCCAGGACTCAAACTACAGTTGGCCATATGGGAATCCAGTACCCCCAACCACCATGCCATCTGCTGGCCTCAATTCTCCTATACTTGGAAAAGCCTGTTAGACATTATTTTTTGTTGTCCTAGTGATATCTCAAACTCAAATACACCAAGCCTAAATACCGTCTTCTCTTTACACTCCACCTCAAACCAATAATCCATCTTAACTTATTATTTTTGTTAATAGCACCATTTCCTTAGAGACCCGCACTGAACTCTTTAGTTGTTATGATCCCTCCTTCCTGTATCCAATTGTTAGTCTTTAGAAACCTACTTTTTCTACATCCCTTGAGTCTGAACCATTTCAATAGACTTCTTTTTTTGGATTTTTTGAAAGATTTTTGCCATAGGACTCATGTGCCTGACGAAGACAGAGACAGATAGTGAAAGGGAAAGTGAGAAATTACACACACACACACACACACACACACACACACACCTGGGCAGGATGGCCGCACCACAATCACTTCTCCTCCTGAGACTTTGGGCATGTGTACACAAGCGCCCAGCATAGTTTTTAAGCCACCAGGTCTGAGATTCAAATGGTGGTCGGCCATGTGGGAATCCAGCACCTTAACCACTATGCCACCTACTGCCCCACCCCGCCGCCAGTAGACCTCTAACTAGTCTTTAGTCTCTCATCATTCTGAAGCTATCTATATATCACTGCAAGAACAATCTCAAACATAGCACTGGTCATACATCGTTCTGTTCAAATACCATCAGAGGCCATCCACTGTGTTCTGAATTAAATGTGAACTCCTTAACAGTCTATTAAGTCATAGCTTCAGTGCTCTGCATTGGCTTTGAAACTGGACATCTTGGTATCACATTTTAACTCTGTCACTTCTAGGCTGTGGGTGACCTAACACCACTGAGTCTTTTCAAAATGGGGACACCACCACCTACTTGAGATTATTGTAGAGACGAAGTGAAATAAAATATTTAAAGAACCACCAGTTCCTGCACATAGTGAGCACTCTAAAAATATTAGTTCCTCCCCACCCCCTTCCGCCTTTTCAGCTTTCTCTCTATAACTCTCCTAAACATACCACGCTGCTTCTCTAAACCAAATTGTGAATTCACTACTTTCTCACATTCTCTTGGAATGCCTATTACTCATACTCTCTAACTTAATAAAATTCTACTTATCCTACAAGAGCAAGTTTATATGCTAATCTCCTTCATGAAGAATCTCTTCTTCACTTGAAAGCTCTAAATATCTTGTTTGTATCACTTAAAGAAAATTGCTATAGGATCTATGCATCTGCCAGGGAAACAGAGAAAGAAAGAAGGAAAGTGAGAACATGCCCCCTAGGGAGGATGGCCATGATGCAATTCCTTCCCCTCCATTTTCCTCCCAGGATTTTGAGCAAGTGAACACACATGCAACATGTCTTTTTTCTTCTTTTTTAAAGAATCATTTCATTTTATTCATTATTAATATTTTGTAATTTGACCAGAGGAAAACAGAGACAGAGAGAAGGAAAGTGAAAAAGCAAATCACCAGATCCAGGACTTGAACCATGGTTGGCCATGTGGGAGCCCAGTGCCTTAACCCTGTGCCATCTGTTGGCCTCCCTCAGCATGTCTTTCAAGCCACCAGGTTCAGGACTCAGCCATACAATCGGCCATGTGGGATCCAGTTGTCTTAAGCACTATGCCACTGGCTGGCCCTAGCTTTTCACCTTTTGCTTTATATTCTCACCTTTGCTTTATAGTCTACAAAATTGAAGGCAGACATTTCTTTATGTTCCATATAGCACAATGACTTAACAGAAGTGGAAATCAATAAACACATGCTTTGGTCTTCCCAGAATCCATTTGTTTGTGATTCATACTTAACAATGAGCATTTTTAAGAAATGATCTCTGGAAGGTTATCAGAATTTCAACTAACTTTTTTCTAAATTTTTTTTTAAGAGATTTGTGCTGTAGGGCACACATGCTTGCTAGAGAGACAGAAAATGAGAAATCAACCCCAAGGGAGAATAGTCATGCCACAAGCCTTTCTCCATTCTCCTCTTGGGATTTTGGGTACACATACACATTCACCCAGTGTGAGTTTCAAACTGCAGTCAACCATGTGGGAATCTAGCATCTTAACCACTGTGCCACCTGCTGGCCCCTCAAATAACTTTTAACAGAGATACTGAGTCAATGTGGGATTAAATTTAGTCCTAGTTCAGCGAATAGGAATTGCCTGGACCTTGTTTATGCTTGAGATATAATTTGGCAATTTGTGGGAGCCATGGGAACTCAGCTGACTATATTTAAATGAAAACATATTTGTCTTAGGAATGAGCAACCAAATTGCATGATACTCATAAAAATCAACTACTATTGAGTTGACAATGACAATGGCTTCACCTGGTATAGAAAGGAGATCCAATAAGCCATTTGGTTTCAGAGGTTCTGAATGTAGCTCAGCAAAAATGTAACTATGCCTTATTCTCGCTTTCATCCAATACATTTCCTCTTGAACCAGATAGCAAGTGGGTCATTATATGACATCAGCTGCCATGGGGTGGCTGGAACATAAGGTGGCTTCATCATGCCATATAATGTGGCACCAAGTTTCTGAATCACCAACCACAGGTGCATTGGCTCTCCCCCCCCCACCACACACTGCCCCTCTCCATAAAAGTCACCTTATCTGATATTTCTGTTGACACAGTGACTATGCTTAGGGCAGTTTCCTTTGCTTCTTCTTAGTGTTTGTTTGGGTGGATACCACTGTGCAGATGCCTATAAATGAGTTCTTATGGTATGGGAGAAACCACCCAGTCATCAGGCCATGCTTTTGTCTTTCGGTAGGCTTACCTCAGAAAGTAGTTGCATATCGAATTGTTAAGCCAACACCTGCCTGAAATACTTCAGAGGCTAAACTTCCTTCCTAGTCAAATACCTAACCACTGGAGTTGCTGTCTCATGGACATTATCAGGCCTGTTTCTGGAGCCATCTTTCCCCCTAAAAGTAGCAGCTTCCTCCAAACTCTTTGCAAGAGGTGGTATCAATGGTTCCCATGTATGATCAAGATATGAGGATAAGGGATGGGCATGCAAGGAGATTTTCCCCGTGGGTCAAATAGAATGGGCCTGAAATAATGGCCTCTTAGTTGACAAGTTATTTGATGAACATTTATCTCTTCCTCAAATTGCGTCAGGTTTTGTCCAAGAGTTATGCTCTTACTGGAAAGATAACAATGCACATTCACATAAAGTAAATGCTGGCATAAAATGACATATTACCAAGTGCCATATTGTGTGGTATAGCCAATGGGTCCTGTCTGATTCCTTTTTCACATTTGAGACCAACCTCTACCTCTTACCTTAGCATTCAGTAGCCCTCATAATGTGAGCCTACCTCAGTTGTCCAAACCACCTCTGTGGATCTATTTTTCAGTCCAACAAGTCTTCCTGTACAATTGAAGACTTGAGAAAAGCTGGTGAAGAACATGACTTTTTCTTGTAACTGGCCCCTTGTTTCTTCTCAAGGCTATAGCTAAGAAATTGCAAACACCCATTTGGCAGACACCAGTAGACCAGATCCTGCTTACTTTATGTGACTGTTTTTCTCTTCTCCAAATCCTCTCTAAGGTCTATGTTTAGCTCCATCCACCCCACAAACCCCACAGGACCTATGCACAAGGAAGCATGTATCTGCATTCGTTTTAGAAGTCTTGTTAAAACAGATTGCTGGGTCCTGCCCCCAGAGTTTCTGATTCTATGTGTCTGAGGTAGGGCCTGAAATTTGCATTTCAAAAAAGTTCCCCAGTGATACTGATACTGCTAGTCTGGGAACCCCATTTTAAGAACTATTTTGAGAATCACTGTTCTAAGTTACTACTGTATACTTTTTTTTTTTAGGTTTTGCCATAGGGAGTATGTGCTTGCTGGAGAAAGGCATACAGAATACCTAAAGAAACAAAAAAGTATACGAGTAATAACTTAGAACAGTGATTCTCAAAACAGTTAGAAACAAGACTTCTAAAACGAATACAGATACAAAAATTTGTGAACCACTGATCTATGGGGACCAGAATGAATCTAGGCAGTTTCCTTGATACATGAATAAGGGAAGTAACCAGGGTGGAAAGCCAAAATTTAAGACTAATCGTTTCTGAAAGGGACTGTATATTCAGGTAGGAAAGCAGAGGCTTTCTCCATTACACTGTCAACATATTAAGCCTACATGGGACCTTGAAAGTAGCAAGAGCATTGAGCCGAGTGGACCAAACAGCATGCTTCAAGCTTCCTTGCGCATGTACCTTATAAATTCTGTATTTCTACCATTCTGTTATCTAAACAGGATCTAACACGTGCTTTCAAATAGCCACTTTCCTGTTTACCATGAACAAATAACAATGTTGGACAAATGGTAAAGAAACTTGATTTTGTTTAATGTCTGTGTTCTTCTAAAGAATCTAATTTATTTTCTTTCTCTCTCTCTTTTTTTTTTTTTTTTTAGCTTTTTGCCATAGGGCATATGTGCTGGAGACAAAGACAGTGAGAGGGAAAGTGAGAAACCACCCCCTGGGGGGATGGCCACTGCTATCTCTTCTCTTTCATTCTCCTTTTGGGATTTTGGACACACACACACACACACATGCCAGGCGTGATTTTCAAGTCTCCAGGTCCAGGACTTGAACTACAGTCAGGCATGTGGAAGTCCAGTGCCTTAAGCACCACGCCACCTGCTAGCCGCAGTATCTAATTTCTTTTTAAGACTGAGCTACTGCTTTTTCCATGAAGTAGGGGAAAGAAGGGATACACTACTCATCCTCAGCAAGCTGGTAACCAGAAGCAGAGCACATGATGGACTACAAGGCTGCACATCCTCAAGTTGTCTTATTTTCAAAATATTTTTTAAAGAATTGTTTATTTCAATTTTTATTTATTATTATTATTTAAAATTTTGCTATAGGGCATATGTGCTCACCAGAGTGAGATGGGGGGGGGGGGTAAGTGAGAAAGACATGACTGGGCAGGAAAATTGTGCTGAAAAATGAAATTTCTCCAATTCCAGATGAAAATTCCTTCCCCAGTATTTCCCCCTCTCCTTGCTTGCCCCTTCCAGCATCATCACCCAGGTGGAGAGCAAAAGAAAATGAAGATTCAGTTATTGCTCCAATACTGAAAGTCTGAACGTCAGTCGTTGGGAGCAGGTTCCATTGTACACCCCTGTATGCCTTGAGCCTTAGTGTCTGTGTACGGGGGACCCAGGCTGCAATCGCCAGAGTGGTGGCCAATGCTGAAACGCCTGGCTTCTAAGGAAGGGAGATGAAAGGCTTCTTCTAATGTAATAACTGACGGCCTCTCAGTGCCGTTTGAACTGTTTACAGACTGAGTTAACTATTACAGGCAATGTGTATCTTGGCCAGGTGCCCGAAATTCTTACCCACCCGTCAGATATTATCAAAGAGCCCTTCCATGCCTGGCTGGAGTCCTTCCAAAGCACCTCACAGAGATGCCGACACAAAAGGAGGAGTGTTCAGAATGTGCTCTCTCTCCTGAGGCCAGAGCAAGAAAGAGTATTGGGCATAAATTAGGTGCTGAGGACACCGAGTTTCCAGGACCGGTCAGGGATGGGGAAAGGGTCAAGATCAATACTGGGGCCAGGAGAACCAGATTCCTTTCTCCGCCATTTAGGAGGTGTAGGCAAGAGTCTTTGCAGCCGGCGACTACAGGATAATAGAGGTAGCGAAACAAGACCCTTGAGATGAAACAGAAACCTACAGCCCATGATACAGCAGGCAGCTCCAAAGACAGTAGGTCTGCAAGAATGGACTGCCCATTATGGGGCTCTGCGTAAGGGAGGGAGAAAAGTATATTGTTTATTTCCAAGGGCAGTGCACATGCAATAAAAGAACATAACATTAAAACCAGGACAGATTAAGAGACTTCAAAAATGATAGAAAATAGGACCAGCCGGTGGCGTGGTGATTAAGGCAGTTGATTCCACATGGTCAACTAAGGTTCTAGTCTGGACCTGGTGGTTTGAAAAACACGCTGGGTGCGTGTGCATGCTTGCCCAAAATCTTGAGAGAAGAATGAAGGAGAAGGGACTGTGCACCACCTGGGGAGTACTTTCTCACTTTCCCTCCTCTCTCTCTCCAGCAAACACACACGCCCTAAGGTGAATTTTTACAAAAAGATAGTAAATAAAATTAGAGAGCACTAAGAAAACACCTTAATACTGGGTTAAGGCCCAAGAGACCGAATGGCATGCGTTTAAGAATAATATTTTGAATTTATGTTGTCCCATGGTTAGAGGGAAGAATGCAGTTCCAGAAATTATGCTGTGGTTCAAATCCAGGCTCTCCGCTACACTGTATGTGTGAAACATATCAGTTAGACTCTCAAAACTTTAGTTTTCTTATCTGGAAATTAGGTAATTATTTTATAATAAACTCAAAGGAATATCATTCTCAAACACATGATCCTAGTTTCCATTAAATATAAACAAAAAATATCATTTCTTAACTGATAGTTAGCATTCAATAGTTGCCTTTGACTTGAGTCTTCAATAATTTCAAAATTCCCTTTTGATAATGGACATAAAATATCCGTTTTTGAGAAGATTAAAAAAATAAGCATGAAATCACCATCAATAAATTTGCATTTGAAAACACACCCAAAAAATGATCATAAAAACAAATACATACCACGGGTCAGCCAGGTGGCATGGTAGTTAAGGCAGCTGGATCCCACATGGCCAACTGTGTGATACGAGTCCCAGACTCAGTGGGTTGAAAAACATGCCAGGCACAAGTGCATCTGTGCCTAGAACCCCAAAGGGGGAATGGAGAAGGGACTGTGGAATGGTCATCCCCCAGGGGGAGTGCTTACCCCCACCTCTCTCTGTCTCTCTCTAGAGAGAGCAGGCACCCTCTAACAATTTTTTTAAAATACTGAATATTAATCATGACCTATAATAGAAAACTGGTTAGTATATGACAGAAAAATAGACTTATCTTTGGGTTGGCCCATCAGTCTAGTGATTAAGGGAGCCAAACTCCACAGCGCCAACCATGGTTCAAATCTCAGCCCTGGTGGCTTGAAAAACACCCTGGACTGGCGCCAACAGGTGATGTAGTGGTTAAAGCACTGGACTCCCACATGATCAACTGTGGTTCCAGTCTCAGACCTGGAAGCTTGAAACTCACACTTGTGCATGCATACCTAAAATTCCAAGAGAATAGAGAAGGGATTGCAGCATGGCCAACCCCTTGGAGGGTGATTTCTCACTTTCTCTATCGGCATCTTTCTCTGCAATGAGTGTACATGCTCTATAGCAAAAATCTCAAAAACAAGCAAACAAACAAAAACCCCTGGACTTACGAGTGTATGCATGTACATGTGTGCCCAAAATCCCAACAGGATGGAGAGATGAAGGAAAAGAGATTGAAGCATGACTAACTCCGTTGGGGAAGTGCTTTCTCCTTCTGTCTCTTTCTCTGATTAGTGCACATGCCCTCTGACAAAAATAGAATGATCATCAATAATGCTGGAAAAGCTTCCTGGGGGTAAAAATATTAAGGAGTACTCAATCCAGAGAATACTGAGTCTAGATATTATTTAATTATATGCTAAATTATGGACCTCAAAGGAAGAGACTAGAAACTTTTATTATTTATTAAATACCTATTTGTCCTCTGAATACAACTGAAAGAATAAATGACAGTGAATACAACTAAGATATAGAAATCTAAAATCAATATACAAGACAATATGTACTCACTCTAAAACTATTATCACTACAGTAATGCTCTCAAAGAATACCTATCTTCAAAATTTAAGGAAGGTGGGACCAGCAGATGGTGTAGCAGTTGTATCACTGGACTCCCATGACCAACCACAGTTCGAATCCCGGACCCAGTGACTTCAAACTCACACCACGCATGTGTGTGTGTGCGCCCAAGATCTTAGGAGGAAAATGGAAGAGAAGAGATAAAGGTGTGGCCATTTCCCTGAAGGGGGTGATTTCTCACTTTCTATCTCTCTGTCTCTGTCTCTCTGATGAGCACACACACCCTATAGCAAAAATCTCTCAAAACAAACAATCAAAAATCTAAGGACAGCAGGTGGTATGGAGGTTAAGGTGGCTGGATCTCCACATAGCAGACTGTGGGCAGGGCCAGCAGGTGGCATGGTAGTTAAGGTGCTGGATTCCCACATGGCCAACAGTGGTTTGAGCCCTAAACACGTGGGTTGAAAATCCCAACTAATAAATAAGATAGATAAACAAACAAACAGACAAATAAATATTTAAAAAAGAAGAAGTAAAACATGCTGGGGTCATGTATGTGCATGCCCCAAACCACAAAGGAAAATGGAGATTCAGAAGGGATTGCGGTAATGGCCATCCCCTCTATGAGATGACTTCTCATTTTTCTTCTCTCTCTCCAGTGAGCGTAGGCACTCTACAGCAAACAAACAAACAAACAAAAAACGAAAACTAAGGAGGAGGCTGTATGACTTATTTCTATACATGAACTGATGTTGAAGACACCGTAGAACTTATCACAGGTGCCAGCAAGTGGTGTAGTGGTTAAGATGCTGGACTCCCACATGGCCAACTGTGGTTCAAGTCCCAGGCCCAGCAGCTTCTCACGCCGGGCACATGTGTGTGCATGCCCAAGATCCCTGGAGAATGGAGAAGGGACTGTGGCATGGCCATTCCCCCTGGAGGGTGATTTCTCACTTTCTCTCTTTCCATCTCTCTCTTTCTCTGGCAAGCAGATATGCCCTATAGCAAAAATATGCCCCTCCCCGAAAAGAACTTATCACAAAATGCACTCACAAGAAAATTTGGCAACAATGGGTGATACTCAGCCTCTTTATCCATATAGCAATAAAAACATAATTATTACATTATTTTCTTGAATTTCCTTTGCAGCTTCAATTGGACATGGATGTTTTATTCTTCTGTGCTAATTTGCTGCATAGTGTTGCTATTATGGAGCAGCTAGTGACTCACTCTGTGGGTGGGTCTCTAGTGGGTGATAGGTCTCATGTCAAAAAAACTGCTCTTCAGGTTATCCATCTTGAGGAAAAGATGAACTTGACATTCCTATTTTGATTACAGTGCAGGTTAGGAAATTGATTTTTTTTTTTTTTTTTAATTTACAAGGAGGTGTGTGCACTCACCAGAGAGAACCAGAGACAGAGAGAGAGGGGAAGTGAGAAAGCGTCCCTTTGGGATGGTCACCCTGCAATTCCTTCTCCATTTCTCCTTTCATGATTTTGGGCGTATACACACATGCCAAAGGGCATGTCTCTCAAGCTACCTGGTCTAGGACTCAAACTGTGAAATCTGCCATGTGGGATCCAGCACCTAAGCCACCAACCATACCACCAGCTGGCCCAATACAAGTTTTGCAGTTCTTTGGAATGCTCAACATGTTCTAAAATAGACTACAATTCATGTGCGTTTACTTATACAGTGTCCTGAACAGAAACACAATTGGATATTGTTGCGTTGCTTCCGAAAAGCACTTCCCAAACTCCCTAGACTCCTGTCTACTGTCTTCTCTTCTGGGGAAAGAATAGAGTTGCGTTTGATTTTTTAGAATACAGAGATCTTGGCAGCACTGGAACTGTAGAAAGTACGTGTATGGATGGTAAGCTGAGAGGTAAAACTACAAAGGAAACCCTATCTGTTGACAGTGAATTTTAGAAAAATTCCAAAGAATCCCTAAGAATGTAGCCCCAAATTCTTCAAGAAAATCATCTCAAAGAAAAAAGAGAACATGTCTCTAGCCTATATATGACTTGATATCAGATAAAAAATAAAAAAGTAACATATTGAATACTAGATGAATGGAGAGAAATCATTTACAAAGTTATTAGAGAACAGGAGACATAAAGTGAGCAAAAGCTTAAGTGTGTGTTATCATTGCAGTTTTCAAATATGCAGGAACAAGTTCAACGATCCTCCTCACGCAGCAAGGTGAGAGCACACCTGGAGGACCGACATCATCGTCTGCTCAGAGTCTTTACTTTGTAAAAGAGAAGAACACACAAGAAGTTCAAAGCGGGTCAACAAAAAGAACTTGAGGAGATGATTCATAGGGAAGGGCAAGGGCCACCTAGATGAATATTTTTGAGAGTAACAACACGAAGGGTCCAGTGCAATAGTAACTGGCAGCAAATGGTCTGCTCCAGACGCATAAACTCCACTGTAACACCAGCTGTGTCTTTGAACTTTAGGACTCTTGGGGGGAAATAGCCCTCTTTCGTCCTCCTAATTCTTCTCACCTTCAGGGTTCTGAAATCTATGGAGGCACAATGGTTCAGCTATTTTACAGCCATTCCATCTTATCTAGAGAGCTGAAACTCTACACAGGGTTCTCCATAGTGGGACATGGTACTGCGCAGGCGAGTCTATCAAGAGGAAAACAAAGTTCCTTATCGGTGTTCCATGTAATAGGTTTGCTTGTACAGACTGACGATATATGGAAAGTAGATAAGAAACACTGATTTCCTTCCTCACAAGATTACTACTACAGCCTCTTTATGCCTTTAGTACCTAGCAAAACTAGCAAATATTAAACAGGATCTGAATTTCCTTTGGGAAAAAAAATATAAGGCAATGGCTTGGAGAAAACCAAGTGGTTTGTCATAGCATGCCTTACCTAGCTCAAGATTAAGGAAATGGTATTGCCAGTGTAAGACAATGTAGGTAAAAGCTTTAATTTGATTTATTTTTTTCTTTATTGAGGATAAGGTGTGTGCATGCAACAGAAACAGAGAGACAGGAGCACCCTCCACAGGCTCTGGTCATATGTCCTCCAGCCCGTCGGCTCCCGGGCACTCGAACATCAGCTTGGTAGGTTTTAGGCCAACTGGGCTGAGGATTCAAACCACAGTCATGCAGGATCCAGCTTCCCCTGAGCAGCACGTGACCGCAGCACCACCAAGTCACAATGCCCAAGTTTAAACACATGCACACCGTAACTATTCCTGACCAGAGGTTTGGTTCCGTGGTAAGATGCACCTCATCCCACGACTACCACAGTAACGTATTCCTTCTTTAGGAAGGACATTTTATTATTGTGTACTTGGATTCCCAGAGATACAGTTCCCTGATAAGTAAATTTAAGACAGCAATGAAGTCAGAGAGCTACAAAACACAAGAAGTCTGACAGATATCCTTTCATATTCTTTTAGAAGATTGTGTGACTTAGTTACCTCACTATGAAGAATTAGTGCTAAACAAAATCAGAAAAGAAGAAAAAAAAATGACAGTGATTCTGCAGCTCGAGAGAAAGAAGTGCGGTTTCTTTAGCTAGAAGTTTTCTCGATGATGCAGGAACGGCTGCTTAGAAACTACTCTCTAAACGGCAAGGGAATGACTGTAAACATTTCATCAACATATTCTGGTGAGATCCTCTAGGAAGCTGCCTTACCATCAAGAACAGAGAAAACCGCAGATGCTCTGATTTCAGTTCATCTCTTTCATTTTCTGTGTTTTGCAATTTTCTCTAAAATCTAAGCTTTCATTTGATAGGGAGGAAAAAAGTCTCTTTTTCTGATGGGGAAACACAACTGTCATCATGTAGTCTGGCATGTAGTTCAGTTGCCTGTTAGTGCAGACTGCAGAAAACTATCTCCAGATGAACAAGAGTAACAAAACGCCAACTTAACTCAACAAAATGATGGTTATTTTCTATTTTTTTTTTTTGGAGAGGTTTTTTTCTATAAGGCACGTGCGCTCACCAGAAAGACAGAGACAGAGAGACACAAAGCAAGAAATCACCCACCAGGGAGGATGGCCACACCGCAATACTTTCTCCTCCATTGTCCTCTTGGGATCTTGGGCACGCATGCATACGTGCCCAGTGTGAGTTAAGGCCACCAGGTCCGGGACTCGAACCGGGGTCGACTACATGGGAGTTCAGCAACATAGCCATTACGCTAACTGCTGATCCTAATATGATGGTTATTTTCTAACACTTACTGAAACATAGTGAACCTGGTGCATACATGGATTACAGGGGACAGGCCTGGTCATCAAAATCCCAACATAAATAACAGCAACATAATATGGAGGGTATGAAAGTGCTAACAATTTTTCATAGTGAGAAGGAACACTGGATTCAACAGTGAGCACAGATTTTTTTAATGACCCAAAAATGAAAGACAGAAAACCATTATTATGTACATTAAAATTCTTAAGGAGATAGATAGCCAATCTTATCTCAGGTAAGCAAGCAAAATAAATTCAGATTCCATATGCTGAACATGAGACCAGACTGAAATAGAGGAAGTCAGTTTGTGGAGAGGCTAGACCAGATTGTTCTTCCCCCACCCCGAGGTTTTTGCCATGGGTTTCGTGGTCTCGCTGGAGAGAGAGACAGAGACAGACAGTGAGGGAGAAAGTGAGAAATCATTCCCCAGGGGAGATGGCCATGCCACAATCCCTTCTCCAATCTCCTCTTGAAATGTTGGGCACGCACACACACCTGCCTGAGGTGATTCTCAAGCCACAGGGTCTGGGACTCAAATTACAGTCAGTCATATGAGAGTCTAGCACCTCAACCACCACACCACCTGCTGGCCCTAGACCTAATTGTTTTCTGCTAAGTGAAATTAATTAAAATTATAAGTGGAAGACAGAATTTGAATGAAAAAAACCAGGGGGAACCAGCAGTTAGCGTAATGGCTATGTCGCTGGACTCCCATGTAGTCGACCGCGGTTCACGTCCCGGACCCGGTGGCTTAAAACTCACGCCGGGCGCGTGTGCGTGCGTGCCCAAGATCCTGAGAGGAGAATGGAGGAGAAGGGATTGCGGCGTGACCATCCCCCCTGGGGGATGATTTCTCGCTTTCTGTCTCTATGTCTCTCTCTCTCTGTCTGGCGAGCAAGCGCACGCGCCCTATAGCGAAAAACCTCTCAAAAAAAAAAAAAAAAAAAAAACCAGGGACTGGGGGCTGGAGGTGGAGAGTGTATTCTCAACAGGCAAAATTTCAAAGGCCATATAACTCCTTTGGCTGTAGGATCTTCAAAGGTACCTATTTTTGAAGACTGGCCCAAGATTTGCTTAGAGGAAGTAGTTTCCTCTAAAGAAATGAAACGAACATTTAAAATGTATATTCTCTACATATATTGTTTCTATAGAATATATATATAACATAGTATATTCTATAAATATTAATTCTAACTTAAACACTCATTTTTTTACATCCTTTATGTGTTTATGGAATAGTTTTACAGTGGCTGCTTTTGTATAAAGTAAAATATGATGTCAGTTTCAAATAATTCTCTATCAGTGGTTGGCATGTTACGCACCATCCTCAACTTCAATTTCCTATAGAACTTGTTGAGTTCCTCTGGCTTTGATGGAAAAAGTTAAGGTTTTCTTATTGTTTTATTGCTTGCTTGTTTTGCTTTCTTTCTGTGTCTGTGTGTAATTTTGTTTTTTAACGTAGCTTAGATTTATTTGGTGAAAGCTAAGCTTAAACATTTTTTGTATGTCTAACAGGGATTTAGAAGTTGGAGAGGGGAGGGGCTGGCGTGGTGGTTAAGGGGCGCTGGACTCCCGCATGGCTGACCATGGTTTAAGTCCTGGACCTGGTGGCTTGCTTTCTCACTTTCCTTCTCTCCCCCGCCAACCCCCCCACCCCACTCCCCCACCCCCTTCTCTCTGGTCAAATTTAAAAAAAAAAAAAAAAAAAAAGGTTCAATAAAATAATTCTTTAAAAAAAAATAAAAGAAATTGGGGAGGTGATTAAAAAGAACTCAGGCTGGCAGGTGGCATGGTGGTTAAGGGCACTAGACTCCCAGATTGCCGACTGCAGTTTGAGTCCTGGACCTGGTGGCTTGCTTTCTCACTTTATCTCTCTCTCTCACTCTCTCTCTCTCTGGTCAAATTAAAATCAATAAAGTTAAACAAAAAATAAATTTTTAAAAATAAAAGAAAAAGAACAAACTCAATAAAAAAACTATAGGGGGTGCAGCAGGCGGCATGGTGGTTAAGGGCACTGGACTCCCACATGGCTGACCACAGTTTGAGTTCCAGACCTGGTAGCTTGCTTTCTTACTTTCTCTCACTCTATTCCCCTCTGGTCAAATTAAAAATAAATTAATAATAAAGTTAAATAAAATAATTCTAAAAAAAAAACTATAGGGGAAATACACGTGTGTGTAAGTGAACTTTACTGTAAGATAATTATTTGAAAATTTTAAATATAGACAATTCATCAACTAGAATTATGAAAAATGTGACCTTTTTCACAAAGCACAGCAATCCCACAAACTCAAAAAGACTAACAGTAGTAAAGAGAGAATAAGAATTTCTATCTGACTCTCAAATACAGTTGCCAATCAAGAAATAGGATATTCTGATTACCACAGATCGTTGAATAATAATAAAAGTTTGTAATTTATTTACCTTCCCAAGGACCAGGAAGTCCTTTTAAATTCAATCTTACTGTTGAAATCTTTCTAAAATGTATTTGTGTACCTTCCTGACTAAATACATCACATCTGAACAGAATTTAGCCTTATTTAGTATCTTATAACACTACAAGGACATTATTATTTTTTTTTAGCATAATGTAGAAGAGAATTTATAAATGGTCTCTAGGAAATTCTTGTATTATTTGCTTATTAGATCCTTCACCTCTGCATTCTTTTATCTCTAGCTCATTAGCATAGTACAGAAAAGTTTTTTTCAGTTAATTTAGTATTTACTGTATTTAATGAAAATTTTTTCTATAAAATTTTTCACTCTTGTTCGGAGGTAAGAAACAGAATAGTAAATAAAAACTCATGTGACCAGATATTATAAATTAACCTTGCCATCAAGAATGTGAAATTGGAACAGAGTATCCAAGGACAGAAACACATTTTCAGAAATTCTACCCTCAGAAGGGGAGGATAGCAGTCATTCATTCTTGGCACTCTATGGCTTAGGATCACAAGACTTTGTCCAACAGCCTCAATAAATGTATAAAGATATCAAGAGGTAAAGGTTAAAAAAGAACCGTGAACATCAAACAAGGCCGCTGGAAGTGACCCAAAACATCACATGCTGGGCTCTCCTTTTTAATGATAATAACAGTGATACTGAGTGTTTATCCGTGTCTTTATTTCAAAGAGCTTCAAATACTATGCAGACGTCTTCACTAATCTTTATTAGGCCTTGGGAAGAAAACCGTTTTTCCCCGAAAGTGCTTTCAGCGAGAGCGGACACTTCCCAAAACCAATAAAAGGGAAAATATTTGCCCCTCTCTACGTCCTCGAACTTGTCTCCCAGCTCCCACAGGGTTGTACTGGTAATGGAAATGAAGTGCTGAAAGCATAATAACGGTAATTGAGTCTGTTGCCAAAAGAGTTATAAGCTATGTGTGTTTAGTCATAACAGGGAGCAGGTAAGTAGAAAAGACAGAAAACCTGTAATTACCTTTATCTCATTATTTACATATTTTGGGAAGAGGCTTCAAATTGGTAAGGTTACAAAACACTGAATAAGGAGTTTTCACACTGCAGAAGATTAGTCTCTGAGATTGGTTCAAAGAATGGTTGTTACCTGAAAATTATTTCAAGGCCCACAAATATATTTTTTTTTTTGAGAGGTTTTTCGCTATGGGGCGCGTGCGCTCGCCAGACAGACAGAGAGAGACAGAGAGACAGAAAGCGAGAAATCACCCCCCAGGGGGGATGGTTACGCCGCAATCCCTTCTCCTCCATTCTCCTCTCGGGATCTTGGGCACGCACGCACACGCGCCCGGCGTGAGTTGTAAGCCACCGGGTCGGAGACGCGAACCGCGGTCGACTACGTGGGAGTCCAGCGACATAGCCATTACGCTAACTGCTGGTTCCCATGGCCCACAAATATTTTTGACAGGTGCTTTAGCTAAAATTTTGCTTATTCTCATTTTGATCCAGTTCTTTTCAGTGGGGCACTGGGAGTCATGGAAATGTCCGATAATTTCCAAGCAGTCTATAGAATCTTACTTGCTAAACTTCAAAGAACATGTTAGGACCAGCACAGTACAATGAACTGGGTAAATGAGTCCCCTTTGCAATCTTGAACTCCTTTCCTTTTATCCTTTAGAAACATGGTTGCAAACTGTACTGGAAGCTGAAGCTTCAGCATTCTGAGTTGTTTCAGGGAAGTAGCAAATTAAAAGAAATACTCTAAATGGTGGCATGGTGGTTAAGGCGCTAGACTGCCATATGGCCTACCACTTTTTGAATCCCAGACCCAGAGGCTTGCTTTCTCACTCCCCCACCCACTTCGGGTGCGCATACGTACCCTACAACAAAAAAATAATAATAAAAATAAATAATTTTTTTAAAAAAGGAAATACTCTAAAATTTAAAAAAGATAAGGAAGATATAAGAGTGATATATAACATATTCCAAGGATCCTTCAGATTGGGGCAAAGAAAAACTTAGGAAGTGGGGCCAGCAGATGGCATGGTGGTTAAGGTACTAGACTCCCACATGGCTGACCATGGTTTGAGTCCCAGTCCTGGTGGCTTGCCTTCTCACTCTCCCTCTCTCTGGTCAAATTAAAGAACAATAAATTAAATTAAATTAAATTAAATTAAATTAAATCAAATAATTCTTAAAAAAACAAACACTTAGAAAGCCGCTGCTTTGTGTCAGTGGTCAACTCAATGTTCATGGAAGAAGCTAATGGACTTCCCAATCTAGAACAGCCACATGTACAAAGGTCCGTCTGGGGCAGGAGTGAGTCACCATAGCATAAGCGAGGGAGTAACAGACCTGAAGCTCCCACCCCAGAACTCCTACACTATTAGTCATTCTCTAAGCCACTAAGGCTACCTGTGCTACATTACGGTAACATTTAATCAGCCCTTTGGCCTAAAGAATTTTTAAGCTAAAGCTTTGTCTTACCAGCTACATAAAACATAAAAATAATCTTGCTTAGTTACTTTAGGCTAATGCCAAACTTAATTCAAATAGGTTAACTGAGTCTAAATCAATAACCCTCAGACTCAGTAACATTTCTGACAGTAATTAGGTGACTAAGGAAGAGGTAAGTCTAATTATTATTAATAACAATACCTTACATTTACAGCTTTTAAAGATGATTCTCACACATCATTTCATTTTAGTAGTCAATTTATTATCCCATTTTACTCATGAAGACACAAACGGAAAGAGTTTAAGTAATTTTCCTTAAGGTCATAAAGCTGAGAAGGATTAAAACACAAGTCTACCAAGAGCTGTTTTCACTGTAAGATGTTGCTGCTCATTTTAGAACAGCCTTTATGTCTTATTATAATATTGCATCGCCATATGTGGACACTGTGCAAAGAGTACCATTTGGTGAGCACATTATCTTTAATTATTTGATTGGTGACAGAAATTAGGTTCTTAGGCCAGAGGCCTCTAGCTATACATAGCTAGAAGCTAATGAAGAACTCTTCCTCAAGGCAATGCAAGAACTCTATGGTAATTCAAAAAAAGTTCTCCTCAAGGATGTTAAATTGGTTCTAAACATTCAGCTAGTGGCCAATAGGGAACAGACATTTTTGGGAAAAGAAAAAAGCAGCAGGAAGAAATGATAGCTACTTGTCCTCGGGAACTTTGCATCGTGGCCTCACTTACTTCTGAGATCTATTCCTCCTCTTTGAAGTTCACTAGATGCAGAATAGAAGAAGGCAATTTTCAGAGAATGTACTAAATACTAAATGATCCATCATTGTTAGGAGAGTCTCACAAAAGTTTTGAAAACTATGTGAACCAGAAAGTTACATCTCCATTTAATAAACAATAAGATAATCGTTGAAAGCCATGCCAAAGACTATCCTAGAAGGCAATGAGAGAACTAGTACTAATCCTCCTGAAACGGGGCCATCCAAGTCTCTGAGAACCCACCTACTGTCTGGGTGCCAAGGACCACAGCTTCTGGGTAGTTTAGGTATAGGAGAAAATCAGATCTTCTGGCAGCACTAACAAGGCAGGTGCAGTCATAAAGAACTTGACTTTTGACTCCATTGTCTCTGCTGAGACAGGTGGTATGGTAGAAGTATGGAATCCTGCCAGACAGGCTCCAATTCATACTTCCCTTTAGAAAACAAAAAAATCAAAATGGGAACAAAATGCCAAATCCTGTTCCGTATCCTATAGATTAACATGACTTGAAAAACTAGGGAATTTTATATAACACCATTAACTGGGTTTAAGCATACATCAACTCGGGACAAAAAAGATTACGACAATGAAAGGTTGGTTCTAAATTCCCTTATAGTTCAATTCCCTATCCTTCTATATAAACTAAACTATAAATTAAGTGAAGTTTATCCATAAAAGTTTGTGCAAAATTGAGTTAAAGGACAAGTTTATTTGGGTGCAAAGTAAGTTTGAAATCCATGCAGTTTTTTCCTAATATGCATTTCCCATGAACTCTTTGAAGATTCTTGGTGTATTCCTAGTCTAATAAAAATAAACTGTAGGGTTAGCCTGCAGTGTGTGATTAAGGCAGCTGGATCCCACACAGCTTATCACACCACGGAGTCCCAGCCTCAAAAGCTTGAAAACACTCTGGGCGCATGTGCTTGCGTGCCCAAAATTTCAACAGGATGGAGAAGTGGATGAGAAGGGATTGTGGTCTCTGTCAAGCACATGCACCCTGCGGCAAAATTTAAAAACTGTAAAGAAAGAAAAACTGTAATATCTGCATAAGCAAGTTAGCACTGCTGAGTGGAATAAAATCATCTGGCAAATCCTGCTTTTCCCACAGTTTCTGTCATGTCTTCTTACTGCAAACTAGCACATTTAAAACATAAGAATAGTCACTAGATGATTCTATGAAAGAGGTTTTCTCTCAAGAACTATAGCTTGTGGGACTGGCAGTTAGCGTAATGGCTATGTCGCTGGACTTCCACGTAGTCGACCGCGGTTCGCGTCCCGGACCCGGTGGCTTAAAACTCACGCCGGGCGCGTGTGCGTGCGTGCCCAAGATCCCGAGAGGAGAATGGAGGAGAAGGGATTGCGGCGTGACCATCCCCCCTGGGGGGTGATTTCTCGCTTTCTGTCTATCTCTGTCTGGCGAGCGCACGCGCCCTATAGCAAAAACCTCTCAAAAAAAAAAAAAATAAATAAAGAACTATAGCTTGTTAGATTGGAACAGAATAAAATCATAAAGGATTGTTTCTAGTGACAAAGACAACTGACATTTTTATCAGGTTTGTCTTCATGACAAGACTTTGTGATTGATGACGTAGAACTCCAGACCACAAGAAGGCTCTGAGCAAGAGTGCTCAAAGAGTCCTGTGGGGGCACTGTAGATGCCACTGTTGGAAATTTTGAGCCTTTCTGGTGTTCCTGGAATCTATTTCCAACCACTACTCTGTGGTTGTGATGAAAGGATAGGAAGAGTGGACGTCTTCTAGAGCAAATACTCTCTTCAGTTCATAACCACAGAGCCAAGACTAAAATAAAAAGAACATGCTTTGCCCAGGGCATAGTTCTCCTTAAATCTGCCCTATGTATCATTTTATTTTTCTTAATTCTTGTTTTTGTTTTCATTAATCTGCTCTAGGAAGGAAAAGTTAGAGAATCTATAAATAGGTTCCAGAAAAGCTTGGAAAATTTACAGATTGAGAAGGATATTTAAGAGGAAGCCCAAATCTTTGAGAACAATGCCCTGTAACTGTCCTGAAGTGAAAGAACCAAAATATTAAGCAGATCATTGCTCTTACCCAGAAAGTAACTTCTTAAAGTTACCATCTTAATTCTCCTTAAATGAAGAATGGTCGGTTAAGAGATGACACTGTGATGCTAGTGCTGAAAATAGCCGTGTCCCTTTATACTTGACTCAATCAAAGTCAAATTCAAATTCAAAAATAAGTTCCTCCTTCGTTTACCTGCCAAGAGCTGAGTTCAGGCCCTCAGGGTGCTGAGGTTTTCCTCTGTGGGAGAAAATGACATCATCGACACCTCAGCGACAGCAGGGAATGCAGGCAATGTGGCTCCCAACATTTGGTAATATCATCAGCTACTCTGGGAGAAACACCAAATTCCCAAGAATTGAGGCATCGAAGGTTAAAAAAGGTTTTTGTTGTTTCAAGCCTATCAATAGTATTTAATATTCTTTACTCTCAGGTTTTAAAAGGGCAGCAGAGGGTGGGGGGAATTCCAACAATAAGTCTGCACCTTAAGAGCCAAAAACATAGGTGAATTTAGTCCAGACGGTGATACTCAACTTATTTGTATCTTACTGAGACACATCTAACTAAGGAAGAATAAAGACTTAGTTATATTAGGCTCTCTCCCTGCTCTGAGAGGAGTATATTCTTTGGGCGACTTGCTAATGTTGCAAGTTTGAATTCAAAATAAATTCTAGGCACTCACATAATCCCCCAGTCTCCTCCAAACTTTTCTTTGAAGTCCAACAACTAAGGACAAGGATCTTTGATTATAAAACAATTTCTTTGGTTGGAAGAAAATTCTTTGCAGGGCGTGAACAGCAGGAGAAAGAAAAGGTTTTTCTGAAGTGCAAACTAGTTGGAAACCCCCTGGGGAAAGAATTTGATTCCCAGTCTTTGAGAGGAACAGGCCTGCCTGTACAAGCTGCCTCTCTTGAAGGCCTCTAAGAAGGCGCTTTTGTGTCTACTGTATGGCCCTCAGCAACAGCACAGTGCCCCTTCTTTTTTTTTGCCAGCGGAAGTTTTCCAACTCTGGGGATACACAATGCAGAAAGTCACGGTTTAATAACGAGGCACAGTTACTGATCGAATGGCCCCATTTCCAGTCCTCCCAAATGCTTCAGTGCTAAAGCTCAATCCCCCTTGCCCCACGCGTGAGCACCCACCAGCTGCTCTGAAATCTTACTTCTAGTGTAATTATTTAGCTTATCTCTGATACGATTTCATGAAGTAGTTTAGGATAAGATACATCCTACTCCTTTTACTGCTGTGGGCAGACTGGTTCTAGGTTCTCTCTGGCTCTTCCAGTCTTTCCCAAGGCTGGGTTAACTGTAGTATGCCTGAAGTCAGTATGGTTTGATCATTGGGACAGACTTGATGAAGAATTTAAAATAAGGGTCCTCAATGCACTATAGATATTTTAAAATATAAAATTTCAGCGAAAGTCTTCTTTTTCGGAATGTAGGGACACTACAGGATCAGGAGACCGAGAGTACAACTGAGTTTGATGCTTTGTTCTATCACCAATTTGCTGTGTGACTTTATAGAATTTAGTCACATTATTTTCTCTATCACCTATCAAACTTATTTCATGGGAAAGAAATAGGCGAGAGGGACCAGCAGTTAGCGTAATGGCTATGTCGCTGGACTCCCACGTAGTTGACCGCGGTTCGCATCCTGGACCTGGTGACTTAAAACTCACTCCGGGCGCGTGTGCGTGCGTGCCCAAGATCCCAAGAGGAGAATGGAGGAGAAGGGATTGCGGCGTGGCCATCTCCCCTGGGGGGTGATTTCTTGCTTTCTATCTCTCTGTCTCTGTCTGGTGAGCGTACGCGCCCTATAGCAAAAACCTCTCCAAAAAAAGAAATAGGCGAGAGACATGTCCCTTTACTATATTACATTTATTTTTAGTGTAAGTATAGGCTAGATCTAAGTAAATACTTAGATCTAGAAATAATCTTAAACTTCAGTTATTCTATCAATCCCACCCTCCAACACGTGAAAGTTTAAGTGCCTTGATTTTATTTTCTACTTTTTTTCCCCTCCAGTTTTTGCTATAGGGCACATGTACTCAGAGAGAGAGAAAGTGAGAAATCCCTCCCCACCCTCCCGCCCAGGATGGCCTTGTTGCAATACCTTCTCCTCCATTCTCCTCACAGGATTTTGGGTATGTGCACACACACCTGGCGTGATTTTCAAGCCACCAGGTCTGGAACTCGAACCACATAGCTGGCCATGTGGGATCCAGTGTCTTAACCTCTATGCCACCTGTTGTCCCACTTTTTAATTTTTTTAACTGTCAGAGAGTGCATGCACTCATGGAAAAAAGAGAAAAATCACCTCCAGTGGAACAAGGACACATGCAATACTTTTTCCTTCACTTCTCATTCCATGAGAACTCAGCATGCAGGCATGCAAGGGCCCACAGATGAACTAGTCAGCCATGTGGGACCTGACTCCTTAGGTACAAGGCTTAACCTGTGCTGTGGGGCCAGACTCTCCCCAACCCCATCCCCTCCTGATGTTACTTTTTAAATGGCCATAAGGCAACTATAGCAAATACTCTTTCTGTATACCCAAATGGGACAACTAAATAATCTCTAATGATGATTTAAAAAATATATGCTGTATACCATGGTTTCCTTCATTTGTCAGAGTGCAAGTGAGCTCACCTGAGAGAGAGAGACAGAGAGAGGTAAGGCACCTCCCAAAGGGGTGTGATCATGCTGTAATCCTTTCTCCTTCGTTTCTCCATCCTGTTGGGATTTTGGGCACACACACACCTGCCTGGCATGTAGTTTACTAACTTTAGAGTGGTTAATAACCTAAAGTTGTCATAGTAAATATGTACCTTTTTTTTTATTTTGGAGAGGTTTTTGCTATAGGGCATGTGTGCTTGCCAGAAAGAGACAGAGAGACAGAAAGTGAGAAATCACCCCCTCCCCAGGGAGGATGGACATGCCGCAATCCCTTCTCCTCTATTCTCCTCTTGGGATCTTGGGCACGCATGCACACGTGCCTGGCGTGAGTTTAAGCCACCGGGTCCAGGACTCAAACTGTAGTGGACTACATGGGAGTCCAGCAACATAGCCATTACGCCAACTGCTGGTCCCCATATGTACATTATTCTTGAGTTTTCTATATCCCTCAAATTATACTGAAGTGAACACATTTTAGATAATGGGAATAACACATATTTATAACTAAAGTAAATAATGAAAAAAACAGGGACCAGGGCTGGCGGTGGCATGGTGGTTAAGGGCACTGGACTCCCACATGGCTGACTGTTGTTCAGATCCCAGACCTGGTGGCTTGATTTCTCATTTTCTCTCTTTTTCTCTCTCTCTTCTTCTCTGTCTTGCTCTGTCCCTCTCTCGTCATATTAAAAATAATGTTAAATAAAATAATAATAATTAAAAAAAACAGAAGCCAGCACATGTCTTATCGCTTACGTCACTGAACTCACACATGGCTGACCACGGTTCAAGTCCCAGACCCAGTGGCTTGAAAATCATGCTAGGTGCCTGTGCATGTGTGCCCAAGATCCCAGGAGGAGAATGGAGAAGAGACTGTGGCAGGGCTTTCCCTGCTAGAGGGTGATTTATTTTCCTTTCACTTTGTCTGTCTCGCTCTCTCTCTCCCCTCAGCAGGTACACATGCCCTAAGGCAAAAACCTCTAAAAAAAGAAAAAAAAAAAACAAAAAAACAACACTTGGCACAAGTTGAGTATTCCTTATCTGAAATGTTTGGAATCAGAAGTGTCTTGAATTTTTTTTTTTTTTTTTTTTTTTTTTTTTTTTGGAGAAGTTTTCGCTATAGGGCGTGTGCGCTCGCCAGACAGACAGAGAGAGACAGAGAGACAGAAAGCGAGAAATCACCCCCCAGGGGGGATGGTCACGCCGCAATCCCTTCTCCATTCTCCTCTCAGGATCTTGGGCACGCACGCACACGCACCTGGCGTGAGTTTTAAGCCACCGGGTCCGGGACGTGAAACTCGGTCGACTATGTGGGAGTCCAGCGACATAGCCATTATGCTAACAGCTGGTTCCTTGAATTTTTTTTTTAATTTTGGAATATTTGCATGTACATAATATCTTGGGAATCGGACAAAAGACAAAACATGAAATTAATTTCTGTTTCACTTGTATCTTATACACATAGCCTGAAGATAATTGTATATAATACAGTATTTTTTTTAACAATTACTTCATTTTTATCATCATCATTATTTTAATTTGGTATAGGACACATGTGCTCACCATAAAGAGACAGAGAGAGAAAGAGAGACAGCAAGCCACTAGGTCTAGGACTCAAACCACAGTCAGCCATGTGAGAATCCAGTGCTTTAACCACCACATTACCTGATGGACCTAACACAATATTTTTGTATCAGTGTTTTGACTGCAACCCATTTTATGAAGTCAGATGTAGATTTTTCTACTTGTGGTATCAAGTTGATCAAAAAGTTTCAGGTTTTGAAGCATTTCAAGATTTTGAATGTTTAGATTAGAGATACTTAACTTGCATTGGAAATAAATTGTGTTTGGGGCTGGCAGATGGTGAAAGGTGTTGGACTTACACATGGTCAACCACAGCTGAGTCTCAGATCAGGTGACTTGCTTTCTCACTTTCCCTGTCTCTCCCTGGTCAAATTTTTAAAAAATAATAAAATTAAATAATTCTTTTTTTAAAAAATTGTGTTTAATACAGATAATATCCAAATACTCTTCACCTTCTCCATCAAAGGTCTTAGCACATTCATTCCTTTAGGAAATGCAATTTGTGAAGAACTACAACCAAACCAAAGAAGATTACCAATTCAAACAAAACTTTCAATATGTTGAATTCTGTTTAAAACTAAATTGACCAGGGGCTGGCGGGTGGCGTGGTGGTTAAGGGCATTGGATTCCCACATGGCTGGGAATCAAGCCCTGGATCTGGCAGCTTGCTTTCTCACCTTCTCTCTTTCTCTCTCTCCCCCTAATCTCTGGTCAAGTTAAAATAAATGGATAAAGTTAATAAAAATAATTTTAAAAATTAAAAAAAAACCCTAAACTGACTGATTTAATTTTGTCATAATTTAACAGGAACTTCTTGTACACTTTAGAAAGTCAGTTTGCAATTTGAAAAGAAAGTCATGGTGTCCTGTCATTTGGACTTCCAAAAATAAAATGTTACAGATGAGTATTATCACACACAGGAATATTATAGAAGGTCTATGTGTGTGTAAATATTTATATATACATATATTTAATTTGCCAGAGGGCACGTGCACTCAACAGAGAGAGACAGAGGGAGAGGGAGAGGGTAAGAAGAAAGCACTCCCCAAGGGGCATGTTTACTCTGTAATCCTGTCTCCTCCATTTCTCCATCCTGTTGGGCTTTTGGACATGCATGTACTTACACCTAGTGTTTTTGAAGCCACTGGGCCCAGAATTCAAACTGTCCAGTCAGCCATGTGGGATATGGCTTCCTAAACCACTAGGCCATGGAGCCAGCCCTATACAGGGAATACCAATTTAATGGGTAACAGTGAAATGTTTTAAGGTATAACTGTTTGGGTTGTGATTATTTTCTAGCTTTAAGCTGCTTAAAGTTGCCTGGGTTAAAATTTAATGCTTTCTGTCAATTTTTTTCCTTTGGTCACAGGGAACTAGAAATGGAATTATTGCTGTCATTTAAATGACTCCCGAGAAAATGAAAATGAAAATTAGCACTCTGATGCATTTATGCCTGGACTTTTCCTTTGGCATTCATCACATATTATCTCCTGTTTAAGCTGCATTTCTCCAGTTGGATCAGGCTAAGGTGTTATTCTTTAAATTCCTATAATACCTGTCTGTCACAGTTTTTGACACACAGTAGGAGAACCACATTATAAGGCATCCAAGGATTCTTATCTAGTGCGGTCTCCAATCCCAGTAATAATCTCAGCCTAGTCTTCATAAAAAGCCTTGATTGCTCTGAGGAGATGACTTGGGACCACAGATAACCTGGTATGCAGTGATTCTATGGCAGAATAAATAACACACACACCATATAATACAATGCCAAATTTTAGTATTTTTATTGTTTGTTCATATGTTTTAAAGTATGCCTTCTAGTTGACTAGGGATCAAAGGGGGAAAAGACCTTACAGTATTCTATAATTTTTTTTTTTTTTTTTTTTTTGGAGAGGTTTTTCGCTATAGGGCGCGTGCGCTCGCCAGACAGACAGAGAGAGACATAGAGACAGAAAGCGAGAAATCACCCCCCAGGGGGGATGGTCACGCCGCAATCCCTTCTCCTCCATTCTCCTCTCGGGATCTTGGGCACGCACGCACATGCGCCCGGCGTGAGTTGTAAGCCACCGGGTCCGAGACGCGAACCGCGGTCGACTACGTGGGAGTCCAGCGACATAGCCATTACGCTAACTGCTGGTTCCCGAGTATTCTATAATTTTTAAATAATTATTAAATTAATTAATTATTATTATTATTCAATTTGACCAGAGAGAAACAGAGAGAGAGAGAGAGTGAAAGACATCAGTCTGGACTCAAACCATGGTCAGCCATATGAGAGTCCAGCCTTAACCATCATGCCACCTGCCAGCCCCATTCTATATATTTTTTCTTTTTAAACAATCATCCCACTTAACTTTATTTCAATTTGATCAGAGAGGAACAGAGCGAGAGAGCGAGAGAGAGGGAAAGTGAGAAAGCAAACCACCAAGTGGGGTTTTCAAACCACGGTCAGGCACATGGGAGTCCAGTGTCCCCAACACGATACCACCTGCCGGCTCCATATAATATTTTAATGGAATCTTCTGGGGGATAGCTCTACCAAAATCTGCTTTTCAGATTTTTTTAGTTATTTCCCTGCAATAACTTTAATAAACAAATTCTGATCAAAATATTGGCCACTAAGAGCAACAGATTGGCAGTTCTTTCACTGGCAAGCACTAATCTCTCTGGGTTCGTGTCTTCATCTGTAAAATGAAAAAACTAATCTAGGTGGTTTTCCTATTTTAAAATGTGATTATATTCACAACTGGAACACCCTGCTCCTCGTCTCCTTCCCCCACCAAGACTGTATTTTGCTCTAGGTATATAAAATTGAATAGGACTGGGACCAGCAGGTGGTGTGGTGGTTAAGGAACTGGACTTCCACACGGCCAACAGGTTAATGGACCTGGCAGCGTGCTTTCTCTCTCTCTCTCTCTCTTCTCTCTCTCTCTCATGTGCACACATGCCCTATAGCAAATTTAAAAATAGTAATAATAATAAATACAATTAAATAAATAATTTTTAAAAATATTGAATAGGACTAATTCCAGTATAGGACCAATAGAGTCCTTCTTAAAGTTAAATAAACTTTAAGAATCTTAAAGGCAGATAATAAATATGATTCTAAGTAGAAGACATAAAAGCAGATAATAAATATGATTCTAAGTAGAAGACATAAAAATATGAGACATAAAACTGAATCATATAATTTTTTTTTTGTTAAGTGTGGGTAATTTTTTTTTTTAGAGAGAGAGGTTTTTGCTATGGGGTGCATGCACATCCTGGAGAGACAGAGAGCTGAGAAATCAACGCTTTAGGAGGGATGGCCATGCTGCATTCCCTTCTCCTCCATTCTCTTCTTGTGATTTTGAGCATGTTCACACATGTACCTGGCATGAGTTTTAAGCTGCCAGGTCCACTGAGTCCAGGACTTGAACCACAGTCAACTACATAGACGTCGAGAGACGTAACCATTACACCATCTGTTGGTCCCAAGAATGGATAATTTACAAGACTGCAGAAAATGATTTGGGGGAGAAAATGGGAATAAATTATCTTTTTTTAGGAAACAAATTAGTAGACATAAAACAAGGCCTTAGACTGATTAAAATTATTCTACAGGAATAATAGTACTAATTTCTGTAGAATAGAGTAACAGTATTACAGCATTTCTCAATTGTCATATGTATGTTATATATGTACAACAGTTCCCACTTTTATAATGGCATGCACAAAATGAACAGATACAGATAACTGAATATGCTATTTAATGTTATGGTTGTAGGGGCCGGTAATGGTGTGGTGATTAAGGTGCTGGACTCACACACGGCCGACCACGGTTCAAGTCTTGGACCTGGTGGCATGCTCTCTCACTTTCTCTCTCGCTCTCCCACCTTCTCTCATCAAATTAAAAAATAATAATAACGAATAAAATTAAATAAATAAAAAATTAAATAAAGTTACAGTTGTATTATGGACAATTTCCATCATAACAGAAATATTCTAGATTAAAAAAGAATAAACAGGGGTTTTGAAGATAATTATGTTGCCATCTTAAATTACCACCACTACTATAGATTCAAGGATCAGAATTCCTAACTAATCTAATAATGTGGGCCTTTGTTCCCATAAAAAGCTAAAAAATCTTGGGACGAGCAGTTAGCGTAATGTCACTGGATTCCCACGTAGTCCCATGTAGTTGACCACAGTTCGAGTCCCAGACCCAGTGGCTTAAACTCACACCAGGAGCATGCATGTGCGTGTGTGCCCAAGATCCTGAGAGGAGAATGGAGGAGAAGAGATTGCGGTGTGGCCATCTCCCCTGGGGGGGGGGGGGGTGATTTCTCACTTTCTGTCTCTCTGTCTCTCTCTGTTGAGCGCACGCGCCCTATAGCAAAAACCTATCCAAAAAAAAAAAAGTTAAAAAATCTTAACTTTAAATAATTTTGATGTTTCCAAATTTTCAAATTAAACTCCAACATATTAAAAAGCATAGAACAAGGGGCTAGCAGGTGGTAAGGTGGTTAAAGTGCTGGAACTCCCATGTGGTCAACCATGGTTTGAGTCCTGGACCTGGCGGCTTGCTTTCTCTCTCTCTCTTTCTCTGGAAAAACTCACATAAAATAATACAAATAAATAAATAAATAATTCTTTTAAAAAAGCATAGAACTAACTAAAACAAATTTTATCCTTAAACTTTATTGTTCAGAACCCAGATAAGATGATACAAAATATAAAGTTTTCTATCAGAGCAAACAGAAATTTAAGGGCCCAAGAAGTCCTACCCTACAGAAAGCAATGGAGCTTAAAGGACAGGAACCAAAGATATGGAAAGTAACCAAAGTTACTTTTATAGTCTCTGTTCTTTGAATTTAGTAACTGAATAGACACACAGATTCAAAATTGTTCCACTTATGTCAAAACGTATTACTAAAATCCTATTGTCCTATAGGTCTTTCAGTGAAACTACCATGCTAAAAAGGATATAAGGATTTCTTGAATTGATGTACAGTTTTACCTAGTATTTGGAAAGCAGGACTCCCTTTATTCACATACACAGACCTTGGTCAGACATATATATTTTTTTTTTTTGAGAGGTTTTTGCTACAGGGCGCGTGCGCTCGCCAGACAGACAGAGACAGAGAGATAGAAAGCGAGAAATCACCCCCCGGGGGGATGGCCATGTCGTAATCCCTTCTCCTCCATTCTCCTCTTGGGATCTTGGGCACGCACGCACACGTGCCCGGCGTGAGTTTAAGCCACCGGGTCTGGGACTCGAACCGCGGTCGACTTCGTGGGAGTCCAGCGACATAGCCATTACGCTAACTGCTGGTCCCAGACATTTATTTTTATTTTTCATATTTCTTCATCTAAAGTCAAGCCACTTCTTTATAAATGCAACATAATACTGTTGTCTGTTTTGAGTAATTAATGCAAATACTTTTAAAATTAAGTAAACAAAGGGTAATTTTCTTTTGAGAATTTGGTTTCATTTCTTGAACTAATTGAGATTATTTTAGAATAGCAGCTCTTAATCTGGATTCCTTAGATCTTTAGATATGTCTCAGAGACTGACTCAACTCAAGGAGATTTTACGTAAAACTGTGTATGTTATAACTATGCATATTTGTGCTTAAGATAAAAAACTTTGATCTCATTTTCAAAGGGACTTGTGGTACACACAAAGATTAAAAACAATTGCTTTAGGGTAGCTCAAAAACCAGAAGTGGGAATCACAAATTAAGGACTAAGAAGGTAAGATCCTTTGAATATCTTACAATCAGGGTTTAAAAACAGTACCCCAATAAGTGTTAATATCTTACAATCAGGGTTTAAAAACAGTACCCCAATAAGTCTTTCTTGGAAAACTAGAATGTCCAAAAAGCAAAGGTTAAGCTATCTATGGAACTAAAGAAATGTATAAAGGAGTACCTCAAACACACTGATTACAGCCACATTTAGGACTCTGAAGTAACAGTCAATACAACACTGGACAGTTAGGAAGTCAGGAAACAGTATGGGGTATCAGTCCCGAACACGCACAGCTGGCCCTTTTATTGTATTTAAAATGTGGTGAGATAAATAAATGTGTTTCATCCTAGAGTTATCTCCCATCTATAAGAGTTACTCAGTACCACCACGATGTTCCTTATATTCCTTTAGTAAACATTCATTGAGTACCTAACTTGTTTTAAGACACTGTCGGAGTTGACTAAGACACTACTCCCAGGGACACAGTTTTGAACAAAAGAGATAAAAATCCCTGCATTCACAAGGATCATCTTCTACTCGGAAGACAGACGACTACTACAACAGTAAAACTTGACAGCTTATCATACAACAGTAGTTTTGTAAAGCAAAATAAAGTGGGGAAGGAGAACAGGAGTCCTGGGGGGAACAGGAAGAGACCTTCGAGCAGGATGGTCTAGAAAGGACTTGTTGAGAAGGTATATTTGACAAGGTGGGGTGATGTATGGAGGACTAACAAAATATCTGGGACATAAGAACTGAAGACTTTCTAGCCAGTAGAAAGGTCCCGAAGTCAGAGTCTTCCTGATGTACGTGAAGGACAATAAAGAGGCACGAGTGGCTGGTGCAGAGTGAGAGAAGAGGTGAAAGGCAGGGGGGTGCCAGGCCAGATACTAAAAGGCCTTACTGGTCATTGTGAGGGCTCTGGCTTCTACTCTAACAATCCTCAAAAGAATAATGAATGCAGGTCAGAGCATTAGCTCATTGAGCTTTTTGAGACATAAAGTTGGTAAATTGCTTCACCAGTAAGTTTTGACTGCATTATCACACTGAGCAATGTAAGTCCAAATAGAAGAGATCTCAGTCATTGACAATACATTAGCTTTGTAGGCTTTCCACTCAGCAGAACTGACCCCTGAGAAATCTACCTCCACAAATACATTTAAAATGAAATTTTTCTTCTATCTCCTGCACAACAGACTGTGTAAATTTGTTCTTGGGTAATTTACTTGCTTTCTCTTCCCCAATGATTCCCTTTCTGTAACATGAAGTACCACCTTTCAAATCATCCACCTTTCAAATATTTGTGAATCATTTTGAGTTTCTTGGAAGAAAATTACTATATAAATCATATAGAACACATCATTATCTCCCTCTTCACTAACAATATTCTGCTAACCAATTCTGGCTCCTGACAGGACTCTTAATAAAAATACTGCTTGGGGCTGGCTGGTAGGTGGCAAGACAGTTAAGGTGCTGGACTCCCACATGGTAGACCTCGGTCCAAGTCCTGAAGCTGGTAGCTTGCTTTCTCACTTTCCCTCACACTGTCTCTCAGTTTCTCTTTGGTCAAATTAAGTAATAAATAAATAAATAAATAACGGTTTTTAAAATTTTTTTTCTCTATTGTATGTAACAACTTGAGAAAAAAGGAAAAAAAGTACAAAAAATTCTAATAACTAGTGAACAAAATGTAAAGTCTTTGTATTAAAAACAAAAACAAAACCGGGAGCTTCATGAATACCTTCAATACTATATTAAAAAAAATTATGCTAAATTTTAGATAAAATTACTACATACATGCACATACATACATAGACACTTTACTACAAAAACCAAGGAAATACCTTGTCTCCAGAATCTGCTAAACACTCACTAAATGGCCCAATAGGAGTCCTAGCTAGGAGGTTACCTCACTAATTAACAAAGCGATTTATGAATCTAAACTTAAAAAAAATTTTGTTGGATTTCCATATGAAATACAGAACTATTACATATACAAAATTGTTTGATGGGTGCTTATAAAAGATGTCCATTCTCAATTTGGTCATTAAAAACCTGCAACTTCTTTCTCTCCTCCAGGTGCCAGGACTCTATCAAAGCTGAGCCTATAAGGCTCTAAAAGTCAAGTCAAGAAGGTTCTGCGCTGAACTCATATGAGTGAGCATGTTTGTGGACACAGAGGAATCGTCTGATGGCATACTTCTGAGTACATTCCAAAGTCAATTATTAATGGAATTTTCTGCATCTCCATTAATATAAATGAGAGCTGACTGTACCCTGAATATTTACACTCCTTGTAAAGGCTTGCATCAATGAAAAATCACAAAATCTACTTTGCAATCTTTGTATCCAAGAGAATCTAACTTGAGCAATGTCAGGTAAAATGTACACTATTATTTAAGTTTCCTGCATTAGATAAATTACCATAAGATATTTTAAAATAAAGAGAAAAAGAATGAAAAATGTTACATCAAAACAGAGATACTGAGTAAGCAAACATTCTGATTTACTAATACCTTTGTTAAAAAATGAAGAATGAGGGACCAGCAGATGGCGTGATGGCTACTTCACTGGATTCTCATGTAGTCGACCGTGGTTCGAGTCCTGGACCCAGTGGCTTAAACTCACACTGGGCGTGTGTGCATGCGTGCCCAAGATGCCAAGAGGAGAATGGAGGAGAAGGGATTGCGATGTGGCCATCCCCCCGGGGGGTGGTTTCTTATTTTCTGTCTCTCTATCTCTCTCTGACTTTCTGGTGAGCTCATGCGCCCTATGGCAAAAACCTCTTAAAAAATGCAGAATGAGAGAAATTATTGGAAGGAAGCAAGATATTACATATTCTAGGTCAATCTCAGTGAATGGTACTCAACACTTTCATTCCTTTCTAATCTGGAAATAAATTATTTATACAAAGCCTACATGAGTGTTCTATTCATCTGTGGCATTACTAGAGATACAGAGTTTTAGAACTGGAAAAGAATGGACTTTGCAGTCCAAGTGCTGGCTATGCCACTGCTGGCTAATACTAGTTAGTATTACTGGCTAATACTGGCTAATACTAGTCCTTGGCGAATCTTAATATTTTAATCCTCAGTTTCCTTATCTGCAAAATGTGAAAAATAAAAGTACTGAACTTTTCTCATAAAGTTATTGTGAGAATTCAGTGAGCCAATATATATAAAGTAAATACATAGCACAGGTTTGGGAACTACTTTAAATCTCTCAGCTTCACAGATAGGGAGTTTAAAGCATAGAAAGATTAAAAACTGGGGCCGGCAGGTGGTGTGGTGGCTAAGGGCACTGGACTACCACATGGCCAACTATGGTTTGAGTCCCAGACCTGGAGGCTTGCTTGCTCTCTCTCGCTCTCGCTCTCTCTCTCTCTCTCTCTCTCTCTCTCTCTCATTCTGTCCCTCTCTGGTCAAATTCTGGTCAAATTAAAATACATAAATAAAGTTAAATAAAGTAATTATTTTAATAAAAGAAAGACTAAAAGCTATTTTGTCCCAAATCACACAACTAGTTAAGTGGCAGAGTCACAATTAAGTCAAGTCCTTTGAGTAACCAGGTTACTCAGTAAATTATAGTTTGTTACATAGGATTGTCTTTCTGGCTTTAGCCAAAACTATAACTATAAAATTTTAGGTCCTGACTACAAATAAAGTAAAAATGCAAAGATGGGATAACTATCTGTTGACTAATAGGTAAAATTAAGAGGCAAGCAGAGACATCTTACAAAGGAGAATTTGTCCAAGAGGTGTTCATCCCTACCAGCCAAATGCTAAACTACCATTGCTCCCATTGAAGGTCTGAAGCCTCAGGGCAGTACATTCTAATCTTGATCATAACTTTATCCCGGAGTCTAAGAAAATCCAGGATAACCAGCCAAGCAGGAAGAGCATGCTAAAGAATCACTGACCTCTCTTGTGCTACACTAAGATCCTCTCACTCTCTTACTTTAAGAGGAAAGATTAATTTTGAGTTTCCCCTATAAATATTTACATATAAGGAACAGAATTGAGATAGGAAATATGACTGTAATCATTTTTAGAAGTAGTAGCAATAATATTACTAGAAATAACAGAAACAAACATTGATAGGGTAAACAAGGCAGAAAACTAGAAATTAGAACATGCATAAACTCCAGCATGTTTTCCATCTACAATGGTAGAAACCAGAAGAAAAAGAACATATTCAAATAAACATAAAAATTCGAAGAAGTTTTCAGGGCCAGCAGGTGGCATGGAGGTTAAGGCACTGGACTTCCACATGGCTGACCATGGTTCAAATTACAAGTCCAGTGGCTTCTGTCTGACTTTCCTGACAGAGACAGAGACAGAGAGAGAGAGAGAGAGAGAGAGAGAGAGAAAATGAGAAAGCAAGCCACCAGGTCCAGAACTTAAACCACAGTTGACCTTGTGGGAGTGTCCAGCACCCTAACCACCACACCAGCTGCTGGTCCCAACAACAAATAATTTTTAAAACTCTAAAAAAAATAAATAGTAAGAAGTTGTCATCATTACTATTTAGTCCTCTTTATCAGTCACCACCAAGTCATCAGATCTGGAAAGTTTCCTTGACCTGGATTTTTGATGTCTAAGAAGAGAAATACTGCTCAGAATAGCAGAGGGAGGTTATTCGGTTATTCTAAATACATACATTGGGTGGAAAACAAGAGAAAAGAAAAGTAGAAGGAAATCAAAGAGGAAAAAGAGACAAAGATTCTGGCAAATGGGGAAGAAACCCAAGAACTAGACACATTGCAGATTATGGCAAATCTGCAGTAGCATCTGAAATGATATATTATGGCAAAGAAGTTAACTTGTCGGGAACCAGCAGTTAGTGCAATGGCTATGTAGCTGGACTCCCACGTAGTTGACCGCGGCTCACGTCCCGGACCCGGTGGCTTAAAATTCACGCCGGGCGCGTGTGCGTACGTGCCCAAGATCCCGAGAGGAGAATGGAGAAGGGATTGCGGTGTGACCATCCCCCCTGGAGGGTGATTTCTCGCTTTCTGTCTCTATGTCTCTCTCTGTCTGGCGAGCGCACGCGCCCTATAGCGAAAACCTCTCAAAAAAACAAAAAAAGAAGTTAACTCGTGGGCAAAACAGAAAGGAATGTAACAAAATGGAAAGTTTTGAAATAGAAAAGAGAGAACTTGAGATCTAGAAGAGAGGGCAGCAAAGGTATCATTTCTCCTATTTTAATTTTCTTATATAGTATTTTTAGAGGAAAACTGCAATTTAAGACCTTGAACATACCTTTTCACATAGATATTAGACATGAAACTAGCCAAAATGTCCATGAACAGATGAATGGATTAAAAAAGTGTGGCATTGGGACCAGCAGATGGTGTAATGGTCACTGGACTCCCACAAAGTTGACTGCAGTTCAAGTCTCAGACCTAGCGGCCTTAAACTCATGTTGGGCACATGTGCGTGCATGCCCAGGATCCTGAGAGGAGAATGGAGAAGGGATTGTGGCGTAGCCATCCCCCCTGTGGGGTGATTTCTCACTTTCTGTCTCTCTGTCTCTTGGCAAGTGCACTGCCTGGCACTATGGAATACTACTCAGCCATGAAAAGCAATGAGATCCTGGCATTTGATAGAAAGTGGATGAATATGGTAGATTACTAAGTGAAGCAAGTTAGACTATGAAAGAGAGGTCTTTTATGTCCCAACTTACTATATACTGAATGTCTGTACTCTATGGCAGACTGGAAGGTATAATAGCAGGGAGGACAACTGTGGATACTGGGACAGTGTGGGAGATGGGCGAGAAATAGGTGAGGGTGACAGAGACTGAATCAAGGAGAAAAAGAAAGAAGCAAAACATTTAAGGGACACAAAAATGGAAAATTATCTGTTGATGATAATGTGTATGGTAATATCTTTGACTGGACTAATACACAGTGTATTTGTGCTGGGAAAATTCATTTTGAATGTTCTAATGATATACAGTAATTGAATGTTAAAAAAATGATAAAAGATATCTTTTTGGAAAAAAAAAGTGAAGGGGAAGAATCACAATCAAAACTCATCAAGGGTTGGCTTTCAATGCCCTTCTGTACCCATCAGATGAAGCTGAGACAAGTCAAATTATATTAAGGGTAACTCTATGTTCCATTTCATTATTAAACAAACAAGGGTGCACTGTACTTTCAAGGGCTGTCTCCTTTTATCTAAGGAAAATTAAAATTAGAATACAGAGAAAATATCATTAATTTGGTCTTTATGAAAGTAAATGTACCCTGAATTAATTGTGCAGAATATATAGAATTGCATAATTTAAAAAAATATGAATTTATTTTAATTTGACCAAAGAGGGATAGAGTGAAAGAGAGAGAGAAAGTGAGGAAACAAGTCACCAGGTCTGGGACTTGAACCACAGTTGGCCACATGGGAGTCCAGCACTCTCAACCACCATGCCACCTGCCAGCCCCAGAAATGTATGATTTTTTTTTTCCTCCAGAAACTCTCTGGGAATTCCAGAAACTATAAGGTTACTATCTCCTTAATCACTGTTTTTATACTTTTACATTTTCTAGTGCATAGCATCCCCAATTTATAAAGACCTTACTGCATCTTTAGAAACTAGATCTTAACAGGCAACTAGAATAATTCAGACAGAAGAATACACAGAGTTACTTAAAATTCCTCAAAGCCAATAAAGAAAACTGTTTGTGGCACCAGAGTACAACTATCCACCAAGAAAGCTAAAGTAGAGCAAAGCACAGCTCTAGGAGATATAAACAGAACTTCAGTTAAATGGAAGGCTTGGTTAACCACAGTTAAGTAAACCTGAGTTGCAGTGTAATCTGATAAGAAGCCAACAGCATGGATTCTATATAAACCATGTGTCTCTAATACTAGGGTTTGTTGAAAGAGTTAATCAAATCATGGATAAGAAAAAAAAATGGATGTATATAATTTAAAAGATATTTTTTTGTTATGAGAAAATAAATTTTCTCATAAGGCTATTAAACTATTGTAGATTAAAAATTAATCAACAGACAATAAACCAGGACCAATACTGAAAGTGTCCAGTCAGGCTAGTGTAAAAATTTACTAATGATCCAGAAAAAGCATATGTGGACAGAATAGATGAAGACTGTCAGTGATGTAAAACCTTCTGCTGTAAAGCCTGAAAGTCCTTGCTAAGACAATGAAATTCCCTTTTCACAAAGTAAAGAAAGAATACTTAAAGTATACAGGTAGGTTCAAATGATTAAAAAAAAAAAAAAGTAGCAAGATCTGCCAGAGTAAGAAATAGGGCAGAATAAGAGAATATATGATAAAGATTGATAAAATAATGAATGGTGAAGAGAATGTCACCTGGTGCCTCTTGTTTACATTGTCCCTTAAGGAGCTTTAAGATAACAGAAGAAAACAAATTTAAAATAAAGAGGAAACTATTTTATGCAGCATGTAATTAACCCATTGCACATGTAGCAGAACATTAATAAGGCACAAAGCTTAGCATGGCTCCCAAAGACCTCAGATATCAAAGTATGGCTCTATAGTAATATTACCAATGGTAAAAGTTAAAATGGAGCACACACCTCATGCTTCAGAGTATTAACGAGGTAAAGTAAGAAAGGAAGTTTCCTTCCCAATTGCCATATTCAAATGACTTAAGATTTCAACTTTCAAGCATTCCTAATTTCATCTTAGGGTCCAAATTAAATGATATTGTTCTCCAAAAAAATTTTACACCATTTTTTGGAAACACTCTAACCTGTCTATTTTTCTAAATAGCAAACTTCCATTTTACCCTACTCTTTTTCTACTTTATTTATCTCAGCTTCAAAATATTACCTAAAGAGTAATCATTATAAACCATGTATTGAAAAAGTCTGTGTCTGGGGCCCACAGGTCGTATGGTGGTTAAGGTGCTGGACTCACATGGCTTACCGTGGTTTGAGTCCCAGACCCAGTAGCTCACTTTCTCACTTTCCCTTTCTCTCTCTTGCCAAACTAAAAATAATAATTACAAATAAAATAAAATAAATAATACTAAAAAAATGAAAAATCTGTGTCTAGAAAAGAATTCTAAAGTTTGTTTCACTTTCCAACCTTCTTTCTCAATATACACAAAAATTTAAATTTATATATTTGGCTCTGTTCATAGTCTGTTTGTGTCACCAAATAAAAATCCGAGTTTGGACCAGCCTGTGGCCAGGTGGTTGGGGGTGGCTGGATCTCACACGGTTCGCTGCACAGTTCACATCCCGGACCTGGTTTGAGAGACATGCTGGGCACACATGTATGCATGCCCAAAATCCTGAGGGCGGGAGGAGATGGAGAAGAAGGGATTACTGCATGACCATACCCCATGGGGGCTGCTTTCTTTCTCCCCCATCTCTCTGTTTCTCTCTGGTAAGCACGAACTCAGTTTGGATGCTAAGATAGATCATAATGTATTTAAGAATGTTTTAACCTGTGTCCAAGAGCTACAGTAAGACGAATCCATTTATATAATAAATTTTAATCAATAAGCATCGTTTTATGGACTAACACAATAGAATCCCTATTAAAAAGGTACAGCCCTCTAGGCTCTGTCTTCACCACGGGGAATGAGCAATTGGTTTATAGAATGCTATGGCCCCAGTCAGTTCATAAATTTGACACATAAACAGTAGGTTATGAATGAGTTATAGGAAAAATTCACAGCCTCAAAGCCTAAGAAACTGTGTCTGAAAAACGCTGTCAGTACAAAACAAATGTTAAATTTAAATGTATGAAAATGATAAAATTATGTGTGGACAAGACCAAAGTGATCAGGAGGTAGGTTTACACCTTGTGTCCATTTTGTACCAGTCCTCTCCATTTTGGGCTTACTAACAGGGTGCTACACGTGGTATAAGGCCAACCATGGCATTCAAGCTTGAGTGAATTTTAAAAGTGACAAAGAAATCAAATATGTTCCAAGAGCAGTCTAGAATTTCAGGGTGTTGCTGATGATTGAAGTCAATCTTCTTAGTGCTCACTTCAGATTTAAACAGAATGTAAGGTACAATCCTCAGGTCAATTAAAAACAAGTACAAACATTTCATTTCTCAAAAAATAGTGCCCAGAATATATCACTTGCATTGAAAGGTTTTACATGTATCTAAAAAGGCTATGCAATACCAGTTATAAATAAGCAGATGATCTTCTAAAATACAGGATTTATATTTTTCTTCTCAAGTATAAAATGAGAATTTGCCTTATTATGTCAATTAGGCAATATCATTAAAAGATGGAATAGAAAACTAAGGAGCAGAAGCCCTTGTATGTTACTTAGTTTGGGAGACAAAAAAAGAAAGACACATTTCAAGCAGATGGAAAGTAAAATACAATAAAGTTATACTTGCCTGCATTAATTTTCCTTCTGCTGGAGTTATTTCAGCAACACCAGCAAACACACCTTCCAAAGTGAGATTCAGTTTTCCTGTCGGGTCCATTTTCAAGGGGATCACTCTGATAATAGCTTTCTGCTCTACTGTTCGTTCAGACTCCACCGCTGCTGCCAGTACCGGTCCTGTGTGTCCAAAGCCTGCCTGCAGGGTAGCCATCAGCAGCCAGGGCCAGAGGGCAGCCAGCTGTAGCTGGTGGCCACCACTCATGCTACCAGCTGCAGCAATGCACTTTGGCCATACATACTGCTTCCACTAGCCAATACCAAATGCAGGTTCTCAGATCCAAACAGATGGAGCAAACAATAATTTTTTACTTCAGTTTCAGAAGGCCAAGTCGTAGTTATAGCCCTTTCTCTAAAGTATACTCCCAAGAACAGGTGGCATTCCGGACTGGCAGCAAAGAGAGTGTTTTCAGCCCACTTCTGCTATAGGTATGTCATTTTCTCCCATCTTCACTCTGATTAGTAAAGATATCACCACTTTTCTTTGGAATTTCCAACCTTGCTTGAGGTTGAATGTCACATTGTGAATTTTTCTTATGTCAGATATCTTGGTGTTGGTCTTCCATATGCATCAAGTTGCTCAGGAACTAAACCCAATGTTCATGAATAAACCAAGGCAAGGTAAACAGCGAAGGCCATGCATCAAGGTGAGAGTGAAGAACTCCAGCTCAGAAAATGAAGAGATGGCCCTTTTAAGCCACAAAATCTGTCAGTGGTAAATGACTAAAGACCATAAGGAGATTTTTTTTTTTAATGGGCAAAGAGAAAAAAGAAATAATAAAACAAAACTTCAGGCCACACTTTGAGGGACGTCCAAAGATGCTACAACAAGTGGTCAGAAAAGTTTCCACATTAAATTGCATTCCAGTGTCGCCAATGTTAGAGGCCCGTTGTACTTACGTATTTTTCATGAACATATTACAACTTTTTGTGTTCTACCAAAAGTTGCCTATAAATTAGGTGGTAACTTATATATCTTCACATATTACAGGATAATCCCAAGTATCACAGCCTTTTCCAGCTTTCACAATTAGAATATTTGAAAAAGTTAGCTTTCCAATTATTTTTCTCAGTTAAGCTTCATATTCTATCTCCATTTTCTTTTCTCTCTTGCGATCCAGATTTTATTCTTCAGTTTGAGAATGCCAAGCACTTTGAATTCCCATGTGATGCTTTTGAAAACTACTTTAATATCCAGATCTTATCATCTGTAATTTGCCAGGTTCATAAGAAAAAACAAAGGACTGTTCCTAACACATTTTCAAATTCCTTGAGGAGGTAGAAAATAAGATATGGGGAGTAGGGAGGTGATTAGTGACAGGCTCTAAGTAGAACACTCTGAAAAAAGTACAAATAAACCTGAGTAGCGTAGATCTGTGGTATTTCTAGGCACATATGAGAACTTGGGTCTTTGTACAAACACAGAATAAGACTTTCAAATGTGCACTCTTAAGTAAATATAAATGTACTTCACCCACAAAGCCCACTGCATTCCGAGGTCAGGTTTAAAAATCTTACAAAATCTTCAGAATAAGGGCTGAAAAGCCAAGGAACTGAACATGAGCCTGTTATATAGAATCTTTTCTTTTGCTGAAGCAGAGGGAAGAAAAAAATAAGAATTTCAAAAGAAATCTGCAAACCTGTTGCGCTGTCGGGCCCACTGGAATCCACACGGGGGTGAAACACATTCAATTATGCTTTTATAGATCCTGCTCAAAAAAGGTTTCAACTGCTTATACAGCTCATTCTTCCACCTTCTTACTCTGTAACCAAACCAAATGCCCCCACTCTACAGGTAGGTGCCGAGAAATTCCACAGCCTGAAAAAATAATCCATGCAGGTCAAAGGCAGAAACTTACTCCAGGATGAGAGCTACTGTCCCCAAGAACTCTAAAAACACTTATAGCAGATCCAAAATCATTTCTGAAATCTCCTTTCTAACAAAAGTTCTTTTTCTCTCCAAACAGCATATAAGATGACCAAATCTTGAAAGAGAAAAGAAGCAAAGTAGTAAATACATCAGCAACAGTTGACTACCAGAAACACAGAAAATCCCAGAGGGAGAAGACAATATCTCTCAATCATGGGTGGACTTGGAAAGTTCGGAAGGATTCAAGTGCTTCCCTTCCAGAAAGACAATTCTGGATCAGCTCCCTAGAGCAGGAAGCCTGTGGTTTGTAATTGGTGTTCTAGCTCTGACTCCCTCCCCTGGGACTGCAATCACGCTCTCTACCTGCTGACAAAGTGAGGGTGGAGCAGCTAAAGGCAACCTCCCCTACCCCTCCTCCTCCTGGTGCGCGCACACACTTAACCACACACGTTCTTTCGCTCTCTCCTCTCTTTCAGCTCCTCTACTCCCTCTATTGAGGCACAGCCAAACTGCACGCAGCTCAACCCTCAATACCTTTCTCAGGGTAAGCAAGCTACCACATGTAAATCAGGACTACTCAAACACATCTGAGCAGATTCTGCACCCAACAGTGCACAAAGGATGGTATGAGGAAATAAACAGAAAAAAGTACAAGAAATGCAGAAGAATATAGACACGAGATTTTGCAAATACAAGTTCAAAGGGATTTCTGCTCTTTCCGGGTTCAAGCATCTATAAATGGCACAAAGCCTGAATAAAATAATCCCTGTAGTACTTACTGATTTATTGCCACTCATGTCTGCTACCCGGGAAAGATTCTGTCCATTTAACACATGGCTTTTCTTTAGCTCTTACTAATTTAAATTCAGTAGCTCTGTCTAAACTGTGTCTGCATAAAGCTTTCAGATCAGGTTGATGTCAGGGGTCTGGAATCCAACATCTTTGGGAGCTGAAATCCTACGATGGATCAGACCTATAGCCTCAGTGTAAGACTGCAAGTAAGTCTATGTCATAAATACGTGCAAAGGGATCAAATAAGCTTCATGAGAAGAGCATAGGGAAAAAGAAAACTAATTTTCACAATATTTAGGAACTATAACCCTCACACTGACCTTACCATTACAAATAATGCAAAAAGGTTTCTAGCATGTGAATTTTCAAATTTACCAGATACTTGACTTTGAACAGATATTTCATTTTTGGAACTGCTACCATATGATCTTTCAAAATCATACAAATGAACCACCATGTGAATATATTTAACTCTACTGAACTGTCCACTTAAAAATGGTTATGATAGTAAATTTTGTGTTTTACTTCATGTTCATGTGAACCTCTTTTTGATTATCTATAAAATGTGGACAATAATAATTGCACTGTAGGTTGATGTAAAGATTAAGTAAGGCCCAACTATAGCAGCACATGCTTGTAGATGCTGTTAGCAGGCTGAGGCCACATGAGAGGCCTAGGTTCAATTCCCAGCCCACCCTAGGAGCCAGAGGCAATGATGTGCATCAGTAGTCCCAGATCCTCAGGAGGCTGAGGAAGATCACAGCATAGCAAGACTATTTTTAAAAAATAAACAACATAATGCTTCTGAAAGCAAACAGTAGGAAAAGCCTCTTTATCTTGAACATTTTTTCCCTAACAAGGTTTATGAGAATAGCTTCAAAATCTTAGCCCTAAAAACTACCCTAAAAGGGAGATAATTTTTTCTTTCTAAATTTGCTATTGTGTGTGTGAACTCACCAGAGAGACAGAGAGGAAGAGCAAGAAAGTGAGAAAGTACCCTCCAGGGGATGGCAATAATTGCTTTTCTATTCTCCTCTCAGGATCTTGGACATGCACACACATGCATATAGTGTGTTTTTTGCGCCGCCAGGTCTGGGACTTAAACTGTGCAGTTGGCCATGTGGGATCCAGCTGCCTTAACCACCATGCCACGAGCTGGCCTGAACAGAGATAATTCTAAAGTAAATTATTATATTTTGTTTTTAAATTTTGCCAGAGGGTACCTGCACTGCCCAAAAAGAAACAAAGTACCTCCCGACCCCGCGTTCCCCCCCAGTGTGTGGTCATGGCACAAGCCCTTCTCCTCTAGCTCTCCTTCCTTTCTGGATTTTGGGCCCACATGCTCAGCATGTTTCTCAAGTTGTGGTCTAAGACTCAGACAGCAGTCAGCCATGTGGGGTCCAACCACCTTAACTAACATGCTGAAAATCCACCCCCTCCAGAGAGAGATTTTTTGCTATAGGGCACATGTGCTTGCTGGAGAGACAAAGACCAAAAGTGAGAAATTACCCCCCAGGGATGACAGCCATGCTGCAATCCCTTCTCTTCCATTTTCCTCTTGAGATTTTTGGGCATACAGACACGCTGGGTCCAGAACTTGAACCACGGACAACTATGTGGAAGTCCAGTGACGTAACCATTACTCTGTCTGCTGGTCCTGACAGTAAATTCTTTGTCATGTTTTCCCTCTTTTGTTGGAATCTTATGCAAGAACAACCTTTTGTAGCTCCTGTCCTAAAGGATAAGAACTCCAATTCCGTTGGAGAGAATTTTTTAAAATGTTATAGTTTATGTTTTTATGTATGCCATATATTTGTAAAACAGACAGTATGCAAAAAATTATTATATATCATTGCTATATGAACATTTTAATTATTCGTTATATTCATTTAAATATAATTATGATTTATAATTATATTTAATTATTTTAATTATTTTTTTTTATTATTTGATCAGAGGGAGATAAGACACAGAGAAAGGAAGTGAGAAAGCAAGCCACCAGGTTCAGGACTTGAACTGTGGTGGCCATGTCGGAGTCCAGAGCCTTAATCACCATACCACCTGCCAGTCCCACAAAAATAACTTTATTATTATTTTTTTGAGAGGTTTTTGCTATAGGGCATGTGTACTCTCCAGAAAGACAGACAGAGAGACAGAAAGCGAGAAATTACCCCCCAGGGGGGATGGCCATGCCACAACCCCTTCTCCTCCAATCTCCTCTTGGGATCTTGGGCATGCACGCACACATGCTGGTGTGAGTTTAAGCCACCGAGTCTGGGACTTGAACCGCGGTCGACTACATGGGAGTCCAGCAACATAGCCATTATGCTAACTGCTGGTCCCCTCCCCACAAAAATATCTTTACACTAAACAAAAAATAGCCTACAAGCAGACTTTACCCTATCTACTCCTGCTTGAACCTTGCAGAGGAATTAAGAGACCTAAATCTAATAGTTAAAATACACATTTGGATGAAACAAGGTAGAATGTTACATGTGTAGTTGCCTTCTAAAGGAAACTCTGAGATCTGGGAATGAAGATAATATATGGACTATGAATCTGGGGGATCCTAAGATACTCAGGATCCTAAGATACCAAACAGCTCTATGTAGTTCAGTTGATGAAAATATTGTGTTTATTTAGGTCACCAGAACTGACAAGCAAGAGAAATTATTCTCGGCTTCAAAGTTTTGGCATTCTCCAAGGGTTGACCTATGACAACACTTTCCCAGAGATGTCATGAAGATACCATCATATGGTAATCATCCCGGGGATATTTTCTACCTAATCACACATATGAGACAGATTATCCTTTAGGATCTATTTTCATGTCTGGATTGACTGAACTTACTGAAGACCATGTATCCTTTTATTATAAACCAGGTTTCTGTAAAAACCATCTAAGAATTGCTCTTATCCTTAATGTCATCTTAAAAATTCAATCCCTACTCAACTGCAAATGAAAAATAATAGGACAACTGTAAAAAGAATTATTTTATTATTATTCTTTTTAATTTGACCAGAGAGAAAGAGAAAGTGAGAAAGTAAGCCACCAGGTCCAGGACTCAAACCTCAGCCATGTGAGAGTTGGTACCTTAACCACCACACCACCTGATGGCCTCAGGACAATTGTTTTTAAAAATATCAGATTCTTTGAGGGCTGGCAGGTGGTATGGTGGTTAAGGGTGCTGGGCTCCCACATGACTGACAGCGGCTCAAGTCCTGGACATGGCGACTTGCTTTCTCACTTTCCTGCTCTCTCTCTCTCTCTCTCTTTCTGTCCCTCTCTGGTCAAATTAAAATGAAGAAATAAAGTTTAATTTTAAAAAGTCTACAGGGCCAGCAGTTAGCGTAATGGCTATGTCGCTGGACTCCCACGTAGTCGACCGCAGTTCAGGTCCTGGACCCGGTGGCTTCAACTCACGCTGGATGCATGTGCGTGTGTGCCCAAGATCCCGAGAGGAGAATGGAGGAGAAGGGATGGCAGCATGGCCGTCCACCCTGGGGGGTGATTTCTCACTTTCTGTCTCTCTCTGTCTGGCGAGTGCATGTGCCCTGTAGCAAAAACCTCTCAAAAAAAAAATTTTTTTTTAAAGTCTAAAAAATAGGTCGAAGCTGCTGCCATCCCCGGAGCCATTGGGACCCTCTGCCCCGCCAACACCACCCAGCTCATGTGCCATGCCGTTGGAGACCTTCAAGCAGCGTCGCACCTTCGAACAAAGAATAGATGTCCGCCTTATCTGAGAGCAGCATCCCACCAAAATACCAATGATAACAGAACAGTACAAGGGTGAGAAGCAGCTTCCTGTCTTGGATAAAACCAAGTTCCTGGCACCTGATCATGTCAACATGAGTGAACTCATCAAGGTAATTAGAAGGCACGTACAACTCAATGCTAATCAAGCCTTCTTCCTACTGGTGACTGGACACAGCATGGTGAGCGTGTCCACGCCCGTATCTGAAGTATATGAAAGTGAAAAGGATGAAGATGGATTCTTGTATATGGTCTATGCCTCCCAGGAGACGTTTAGAATGAAACCGTCAGTCTAAGACTAGAAAAATGCAGCTGTTCTAAAATTTTAAAACTCTTATCAAGGAATAAAAGGGATGTTACCAACTGAGATTGATCAAGTTCATCTAGTCACAGACCATCAAAACAGTAGTGTTCCCACCTAGGAGTTTTAGGAAGTTGGTTTTGGGACTAGCAGTTAGCGTAATGGCTATGTGGCTGGACTCCCATGTAGTCGACCATGGTTCGAGTCCCAGACCTGGTGGCTTAAACTCATGTCGGGTGCATGTGCATGTGTGCTCAAGATCCCGAGAGGAGAGTGGAGGAGAGAAGGGACTGCAGCGTGGCCATCCCCCCTGGGGGGGTGATTTCCCACTTTCTGTCTCTCTGTCTCTGTCTTTCTGGCAAGTGCACGTGCCCTATAGCAAAAACCTCTCCAAAAAAAAAAAAAGGAAGTTGTTTTTGTATTTCAATCAGAAAAACTGAGTTCCAAATGAGCAAATTCAGCTTTGGAAAACTCTATTATTTAACCTAGACCACCTTGTTTTAAAACTTTAGAGGTTTAAAAATAAAATACTTTGCATTCAAAGTTATCAATAAAAAGTCTAATATATATATATATATATATATATATACACATATATATATATATATCAGATTCTTTGAAAAACAGTAAATTCTCTTTTGAACTTTACCATTAACAGTCATAAAGATTGAGTTTTCTATTGATCATCAATCAAACAGTAAAAACAATTAAGACAAGTCTCATTGAAACAGTCACTTTATTGTTGGCTGATTGAATTTGTCAGTGCACAAGGTACTGAAATTCTGGATGCTAGTCAGGAACCTTGTTAGAATGGATCAGACCCTGGCAGCTAATTCACATGAAGATTTTATTTTACCTTTTGCCATTTTACCTGAGTCACTGATGATAACTTTAGTTGATAGGTACCAGGCATGTGAGCATAACAGGAGATCCAGCTCCTTGGTCTGTTGTATTCATATACAAAAAAGTTTGGAAAGTTGATTAAGGCATTTCATTAATTAAGCCTTAAAACCACTGAAACCAAATCTATGCCAAGGTTCCTGCTTGACACATGTTCCTCAAAAGGTATCATCTCTTTCAACATATATAAAGCTAAGAAAGGCACATTTACAGGATGGGATACCACCGACACAGTATTTCAGCTCTTCAACATGACAGAGAAAAGGCAAAGTTCCTTCATTTATAAATTGGGTCTCCTCCTCACATACTCTGCCAAAATATACATCTGGCCAAAATATGTCAGTGTCTTGATACTTCGTTCATCGTTTAAACCTTGCTAATAGAGATGAATAAATGCCCGTCACATGCAATATAAACAAGCCTAATCTAATGAACCAGACAGGTTGCTTTTCAGAACCTACTTTATCTAAATACATATCTTTAAACTGATTTACTGCAGACCAATACAGAGCTCAACCTTTTCCAGAAAAACTAGTCCTCTGTAATATTTCTAGAGTTTGCCATCATTGGGAAGGCACAATGCCATACAAGAAATGAACTGCTAAACCCACAACGGCTGGCACAGTACTTGTGTTCATATCACTAACTGCCTTTTCTTTTTAATTAGCTTCATATTCCTAGGCTTTCCTTTTATTTCTGCAGTGCTTCTTAGGAAAACTGAGGTAGAATCTGATAAGAAAGTTCTAGTCAATTTAAAATATTTTGAATAAGAAAGTTTCTTGTCATTGGATGAGCAAGTAAGTGATCAATCACAGAAACTGGACATTCAAGATGTCCTCTTCTCCTAAAAAAAAAAAAAAAGTCCCACAATCCTACTACTTAGATTTAAAATCCCATTGAAGAGATTAGAAAAATAGGTCATATTTTCCACTATCCAAAATTGTTTCAGAAGCTTAAACCAGATGGAAACTATTACAAAATATCAAGGGCACAGCTTCTGCTAAATAACTACCAATCAGTTTTTCCCAAAATTTACATACAATACCTTATATAAATGAGGATTTATACTTAACTGAATGTAAAAATCTAAAGAAAACACTGTGTTAAATCTCTTAATATTTTCATTCATACATTGTATAGTGCCCGTTCAAAATAAAAGTATTACATATGCATCCTTTATCCTCCTCCTATCCTGTAATATTAAAATAAAAAACCCTTAAAACCATTAAATCTATCAGTACTTATAAATTGTATTAAGCCAGTTAAAATACTTTTCTTTAGAAAACATTTAAGTGACATATTAACAAAACCTTCTTACCATTTCTGATAATGTATCATTAAAATTAAGGAAAGATATGAAAATAGAAGAATGCTCCCATTAATAGAGAATCAGGGGCTATTCAGTGTGATGGATGGTCCAAGTCCAGATGCCTTGCTCTTGAAACAGAATGCTGGTTAGGAAGTCAGAGCTTTTCCTGGTTAATCACTTAGAACATTAGCTCTTTTGCAGGGTTTGTTTCCTGGAATTCCTGACCCATTCAGACCTGTGATCCTGGTGACCTCACATGCCTTTGTTTCGCATGCCATCTTCTCTAAAAGGATCACACTGTGACTTGAAACAGATAGACTGAACACCCCTCTACTATTGTGTTGATCACAGGTCGAGAGTGACAAGACAACAGATCAGCAGAGTATTCTCTAGTGGCAGAGATACAGCAGTTTTCAGATGTTTCTTGACTGTAACAGAAGGCCAGGACTTTAAATTTGAAAGGGATCTGGGCAGAAAAAAAACACACTGCTAGATGTTTAGAAGTTTGTCAAGGTAAATAGTCTGAACTGAACTGCTGCAGTAATACCAAATTCCCAATTAACAAAATTCTCAATTAACAAAACAAAAAAATTTTTTTCCTTAACAGAACTGAAAAAAATCCCAACAGCTTGTCATGTGCAAGGCTAGTCTGACTCCAGCTACAGCTAGTGCACAATATCACATTTTGTCATCCATTCCTCACTCTTTTAATTCTTCCTCCTTGGGAAAATGCTCCTGCTTGCAGGCCACGTCCACCAGCAGATGAAGATCTACAAAGAAAGGATTATTTACTCACTCTTAAACTCTTGGACTACAGAATTATATAAATAAGTTTTCAGACAAAACAAAACAAAACAAGCTGTCTATGGCTCATCTTTAGAATTGGCTCTAAATTGTATTGTTCTATCAGATTCTTAATTTTAGGACATTTCTATAACTGTAAGGCAAATTTATGTAATCCAATTGTCAACCCAAAGAAACCAACGAATTTAAAGGTTTTCTCCTTTTCAGTAGCCTGACTAACCCTCTTTTCATTTCAGTTGCCTTTTATTAGAAGTGAAAAACTAATATAAAGTATCAAAGGGGTCAAAGTGAAACATACACACCAATGAAAATTCACTGTCCTTCAGGGTAAGGATGGGTGTGCTGTAGGAATGTGAAACAGTAATGCCTTCAGAAAAATAAAATAAGTAATCATGACTTTTTCAAAGTTGATTGCCTCTATAAAATTTTCCACTTATTGCTTAACACAGTTGAACTCATGTAAAAAATACTTGGCTGAATCATCTTTAAAAAAAGTATATTCTTGGGGCCAGCAGGTGGCATGGTGGTTAAGGCAGCTGGACTCCCACATGGCTGACCATGGTTCAAGTCCCAGACCTGGCAGCTTGCTTTCTCACTTTCCTTCTCTCTCTCTGTCTCTCTCTGGTCAACGTCAATAAACTAAAATAAATAAATAATGACAATGAATAAAATTAAATAATTCTTTTTTTAAAAAAAAGTATACTCTCACAGCGATCAAGAGACAAGCGATCAAGCAGCTCCCTAAGGATGAGAGAGGCCCAGCTAGCCACAGTGGCAGTAGGTGGTAGGGTTGTCACTGTGCTATACTAGAGCCACAAGGGAGGTCTGAGTTTAGATCTTAAGTTGACCTGAGCACATTGGGCATACCTCTGTGTGTCCGTGGTCCCAGGTGACTGGGAGGCTAGAGGGAGAATCACAATGTGGTGAGGACCTGTCAAGGGTAACTGTCTGTCTGTATCTCTCTCTCTCTTTTCAATACATGAACAAACTCGAAGAAATAACCACGGAAAGAAATGAAAACATGAGCTCAAGTGCTAGGTCTATCATGCAAAAGAGCTAAGATCATATTGTAGAAGTAGAGTTAAAAGCCCATTTGAGGAACACAGCAAGCAAATAAAAGGGTCCTAATGTGGCTTCTAGACTCAATCAAATTAGTTTAGAACTTTTAGAGCAAAATGTCTGAGAGTTCCTTTTTTTCCCTATTGCTTTAGGGTGTGTGCCCTCAGCAGAGATAGAGACAAACAGAGAAAGTGAGAAAGCACCCCCAAGGAAGATGGCCAAACCACAATCCCTTCTCCTCACTTTCCTCTCAGGGTTTTGGGCATGCACACACATGCACTTGGTATGTTTTAAAAGCCATCAGACCCAAGCTTTTACCACGCTGTGTAGTTGGCCATGTGGGATTCAGACACTATAACCACCACACCACACCCTGGCCTTCTAAGGTGCTTTTTAAACTTGGTTTTTGGGTCAGCAGGTGGCATAGTGGTTAAGGTGCTGGATTCCCACATGGCTGACCACAGTTCAAGTCTTGGACCTGGCACCTTCCTTTTTCTCTTTTCCTCTCTCTTTCTCTCTCTCTCTTTGGTGAGTGTGTGTGCCGTATAGTAAATAATAAGAATAATACATAAATAAATATATTAAAATTCTTTTTTTAAAAAAAAACTTGATTTTGGGGCCAGTAGGTAGCATGGCAGTTAAGGTGCTAGATTCCCACATGGTCAAGCATGATTTGAGTCCTGCCTGGACCTGGTGATTTGAAAATCATGCTGGGCATGTGTACATGCATGCCCAAAATCCCAAGAGGAGAACAAATTGCATTGTGGTCATCCTTATTGGGGCTGACTTCTCTCTCTCTCTCTCTCTCTTTTTTTTTTTTTTTTTTTGAGAGGTTTTTGCTATAGGGCGCGTGCACTCGCCAGAGACACAGAGAGAGACACAGAGACAGAAAGCGAGAAATCACCCCCCAGGGGGATGGCCACGCCGCAATCCCTTCTCCTCCATTCTCCTCTCAGGATCTTAGGCATGCATGCCCAGGTGCCTGGCATGAGTTTAAGCCACCAGGTCCGGGACTTGAACCGCTGTCGACTACATGGGAGTCCAGCAACATAGCCATTATGCTAACTGCTGGTCCCAGGAGCTGATTTCTTACCTTCTTTTTTTTTGACTCTCTCTGTCTCTTCCCAGCAAGTGCACGTGCCCTATGGCAAAAACTTAACAAAAACAAACAAACAATAAAACTTGTTTTTGAAGCTTACAGTTTTGCCCTAGTATTCTGAAGTAAGACAAAACTATACATCATGAGTCCTTCATTTCATTCTAGACATACAGAGACTTGTGTCACTACATGAGGGGACTTCAAAAAGTACACGAGAAACTCATATTATCAAAAAAACTACATGTGGATTTCAAAAACTTTTTGCATCAAAATAAACTCATACTTTAATTCCATTTTCCCATGAATTTCTGAAGTTCCATCATATTTGTGGAACTTAGCTTTTGCAGGACTGATCCATAGATTGACCAGGATAACTGATTTAAATAAAATGGGACTTGGGAGGCCAGCAGGTAGCATGGTGGTTAAGGGCGCTGGACTCCCACGTGGCCAACCATAGCTTGAGTCCCAGACCTGGCAACTTCCTTTCTCACTTTCTCTTTCTGTCTCTGATCCTTTCTGGTCAAATTTTAAAAATAAATAAATGCATACATACATAAAGTTAAATAAAACAATTCTAAAAAAATTGGGATTTGGCCCCAAAGCAGTTCCAATTCCAGCCCTAGAGGCTTGAAAAACACACTGGGTATATGTGCAAGTGTGTCTTGAATCCTACTGGGCTGGGGAAGTAAAGGAAAGGACTGCAGAATGACTATGTCCCAAAAGGGAGTACTTTCTCTCTCTCTGGCAGATGGACACACCATCTGACAATTAAAAAAAAAAAACCAACAACAACACAAAAATTCCTGAAGAAATAAAATGGAATTCCACCACTACCTCTGAGAAAACCTGGAAAGTATCTATAACACTACCTAATGTATGCCTTATTAGAAGAGGGACAGGTGTTTATTCATCTGGTTCACTACAACCTAATAACAAAAAACAAGTAATTTACTCAGATAAGCATTTTGCAGAGAGAGAATAAACCATCAGTTTAGCATTTAACAGTGGCTTCTTTACACTCAGGTTCGTGGCAGTGTTATTCACAAAAGGCATTCAAAGAGTATTCGAACAAATGAATGGATAGAGAAAATGTAAAACACACACGCACACAGGAATATTATTTAGCCTTAAAAAGGAAAGAAATTCGGACACATTTTAAAACATGAATGAATCTTGCAGACATGCTAAGAGAAACAAGCTAATTATAAAAGAGTGAATACTGTATGATTCTATTAGTATGAGGTACCTGGAGTAGTCAAATTCAGAGAGATAAAAGAACAGTGGCGGGGACCAGCAATGGTATGGTGGTTAAGGCGCTGGACACACCCACATGGCCGACTGTGGTTCAAGTACTGGACCTGGTGGCTTGCTTTCTCACTTTCTCTCTTTCTCTGTCTCTCTCTGGTCAAATTAAAATAAATGAATGAATAAATAAAAAATTAAAAAAAAAAAAGAACAGTGGCTGCCAAGGGCTGGGAGGAAGAGTGTTATTGTTGAATCAGGATAGAGTTTCAGTTTGGGAAGGAAAAAGTTCTGTAGATGGATGGTGGAGATGGTTTTACAAATGTGAATGTATTTAATGACAGTAAAATTTACACTTAAATAGGGTTAAAGTGGTAAATTTTATGTTATGTGTATTTTACCACAAAATATTGGCTTATCCACAGTTTCAAGTAGCTAAAATGTGTTATTATGAGGTTATCCAATTAATCCTCAGAGCCCAACTACTGAGGTACAAAAGTAACATAAGTTACTTTTTTGGCTGAAAGCCATATGGCTGACCACAGGTTCAGATCACAGGTTTGGCTTGAAAACACCCAAGTACACACATGGACAAGGATCCTAAGGCACTGGAGGGCACGGGTAAGGGATCACAGGGTGATGAGACCCTGTTGAGGGTGCTTCTTCCCACTTCTCTCATCTCCTTTTTTTTATTCACATGCATATGCTATTATTAAATAAACAAGTAAATGAACCTTCAGGAGTTAATAGATAACAGGGAAGAAGAACTTCTATGCTACAAGGCTAACAAGTAAAGCCATCGTTTCCAAACCTTGCTGCATATTGGCATTGCTTATAGAATCCTTAAAACAAAAACAAAACTGATTCCTGGGGCCCTTATCCCAGATATTTCGATTTAACTGGTATGGATAAAACCTAGGCATCAGGATTTTTGAAAGCTCACCAAAAGACTGAGAAGGAATAACATCTATTATGATCATTTTCTTTTGCCTTTTAAAAGTGATTCTGACATGCTATGATCCTCCTGTCTCAGTCTTCCAACAGGACTGTAGGCATGTACCATCATGCCAAACTCTTTTTTTAAAAAGTTTCATTTGGGGGGAAGAGGCATGTACCCCCCTAGGGTCTTCACACCATGATTCACCTCCAGCTAGCTCAGATCATGGGACAGGCAGCATGCACAGGGAGGCCCTGGAACATGAACCAGGGACCTTCCCATATGGATCCAGTTGCATTACTGCTGTGGAATCTGGCCACCAGTTCTTTTTCAGTCAGGGTTACGCTATGTACCCAGGCTAGTCATCAGCTTGCAAACCTACAGCTTATAACCCTCCAGCCTCAGCCTCCCTGAGTTGTTGGGACTACAGGAACACACCACCCCACCTGGCCTTTTGGTTGAGTCATGAATCAAACCTGTACCTCCCATGTGTCCTAAGCACAGAGACAGAGTAGTGCATGCTACTGAATCTGGGTCTATGATCATTTTCTAAACACCTTAGCTCCCTATCGACAGAACAGGTATATAGTCAATAGAAAATACTAAAATAAGACTTTAAAATATGGATAGACCCAGTTGTAACCCTTTGAAAACAACAGAAACTAACAAAGACAAAGGTAAAGACTATTAGTACAACTACAGATCTCATATGGAGGGGGAAACTGAAGAACAGCAGCAATAAACCTTAACTTTTTTTAAAAAGAATTATTTATCTAATTTTATTCATTAGTGTTTTTTAATTTGACCCGAGAGAAACAGAGAGAGAGAGAAAGGGAAAGAGAGAAAGCAAACTGCCAGGTCCAGCTTGAACGGTGGTTGGCCATGTGGGAGTCCAGTGCCTCAACCACCATGTCAAACCCTCATAATTTTAATGGTTGGGCTTTCAAACAGCACTTGGCCACAACTTCTAGTAACAAGGATCTAAACATAATTTTATTAAAGTGAGCTTCCTTTTTTCCCACAAAGCTGCTAATTAAAGAGTTAGATAGAAAAGTACAGATATGAATAAAAATACAAAAAGATATAAATTAGCCTGGTGCTAGTTTACATGACTTCACTCTGAAGAGAACATTACATATATATATATTTTTGGAGAGGTTTTGGGTTTTTTTGCTATAGGGCGCATGCGCTCGCCAGAAAGACAGAGACAGAAAGTGAGAAATGACCCCCCAGGGGGGATGGCCACGCCGTAATCCCTTCTCCTCCATTCTCCTCTCGTGATCTTGGGCACGCATGCACATGCGCCTGGCATGAGTTTAAGCCACCAGGTCCGGGACTCAAACCTCGATCGGCTACATGGGAGTCCAGCGACATAACCATTACGCCAACTGCTGGTCCCAAGAGGACATTACATATTATTCAAGGAGATAAGCACTTGGGATTCACAGCAGCTGCCTTGTCTTGAGAGGTGAAAAGGCCTTGATGGGAGGGACCAGCAGTTAACGTAATGGCTATGTCGTTGGATTCCCACATAGTTGACCGCGGTTCACGTCCGGGACCCAGTGGCTTAAAACTCACGCCGGGTGCGTGTGCATGCGTGCCCAAGATCCCGAGAGGAGAATGGAGGAGAAGGGATTGAGGTGTGGCCATCCCCCCTGGGGGGTCATTTCTTGCTTTCTGTCTCTTGTCTCTCTCTGTCTGTCTGGCGAGCGCACGTGCCCCATAGCACTCAAACTGTGGTCAGTCATATGGGAGTCCAGCACTTTAACCACTGAGCTACCGGCTGGCCCCAAAGTTCTCTTATTTTAAAAACATAAACAATAGAGCCAGCAGGGTATAGTAGTTAAGGTGCTGGACTCTCATATGGTCAACCACAGTTTGAATCCTGGACCTGGCAGCTTGAAATTCACACAGGGTGAGTGTGTGTACATGCCCCAAAACCTGAGAGCAGAATGGAGGAGAAAAGATTACAGCCTGGCCATTGCCCCTGGGTGTGTGGGGGGGTGATTTCTCACTTTCTCTCTCTCTGTTTCTAACCAGCACACACTCCCTATAGCGAAATAAATAAATAAAAATAAAAAATATTTTTTGAAGAATGAGACCTTAAAAAATTATCTTTTCGGGGGTCAGCAGACAGCATAGTGGTTAAGGTACTAGACTCCCACATGGGCGTGACAGTGGTTCCAGTCCCAGACTCAATGGCTTGAAATTCACACCAGATGCTTATGTGTGCATGTCCAAAATCCTGAGAGGAGCATGGAAGAGAAGAGACTGGCATGGCAATTCCCTCTGGGGGATGATTTCTTTCTTTTTTTTTTTTTTTAAAGATTTATTTATTTATTCATTCATTCATTCCTTCATTTTAATTTGACCAGAGAGAGACACAGAGAGGGAGAGAGGAAAGTGAGAAAGGAAGCCACCAGGTCCAGGACTCGAACCGTGGTTGGCCATGTGGGAGTGTCCAGCACCTTAACCACCACGCCACCTGCTGGTCCCAAGGGGGATGATTTCTTGCTTTCTGTCTCTCTGTCTCTGGTGAGTGCACACACGCTACAGCAAAAATCTCTCAAAAAATTATCTTTTATTCAAAGAAGACACATAAATGGCCAATAAACACATGAAAAGATTAGTTATAAATGAAATGCAAATCCCACTACGATGGCTGTAATAATGTAAATGGAAAAGAAGAAGGGTTAGCAAGGCTATAAAGAAATTGGAACTCTTGACCATTACTGATAGGAATGTAAAATAATTCAGCCATTACAGAAAACAGTTGGGGGGGCAGCAGGTGGTATGGTGGTTAGGGTGTTGGACTCTTATATGGCTGACCATGGGTCAAGTACTGGACTTGGTAGCTTGCTTTCTCACTTTCCACCTCTCTGGGGAGCACTTGTGTGCTACAGATGATTTAAAAATAACAATAATAATAAGTAAAACTAAATAAATGTAGTCAACTACAGTTTGAACCCTGGACCCGGTGGCTTAAAACTCATGCTGTGTGCATGTGTGTGCATGCTCAAAATCCTGAGAGGAGAATGGAGAAAGGCTTGCAGCATGGCCATTCCCCTGGAGGATGATTTTTTGCTTTCTGTCTCTCCGGCAAGCACATATGACCTATAGCAAAAGTTTCTCTAAAAATGAAAATAGTTTGATGGTTCCTCAAAAAGTTAAACACAGAATTACCATTATGACTCAGAAATTTAACTCTTAGGTACATACCCAAAAGAACATAAAACAAGTATTTAAACAAAAACACACATGTTCATGGCAGTACTACTCATAATAGACAAAAGGCAAAAACAGCCCTAATGTCCATTAGCAGATACATACATAAACAGAGGTAAACACATACAATGTAATATTATTAGTCAGTCTTGAAAAGAAATAGGGTAGTGATATACATGTTACAAGGGAGATGAACTTCAAAAACACCACCCTAAGGGAAATAAGCCAAATACAAAAGGTCACATATAATAGAGCTCATTTATATAAAATACTCAGAATATGTAAATCCATACAGACAGAAGACAAATAGAGGCTAAGGAAAGGAGAAGATGAATATGATGTTTAATGAATATGAGGTTTTATGGAGAGTGATGAGAATACTCTGTAATTAGATAGGCGGCCTATCACTGTGAATGTAGTATATGCCTGAATCGTTCATTTATAAATGGTTAATTTTATGGGGACCAGCAGTTGGCATAATAGCTACGTTGCTGAACTCCCATGTAATCGACAGCAGTTCAAGTCCCAGACCCGGTGGCTTAAACTCACGCCAGGTGTGTGTGCGTGCATGCCCAAGATCCCGAGAGGAGAGCGGAGAAGAAGGGATTGCAGTGTGGCCATCCCCCCTGGGGGGGGGGGTGATTTCTTGCTGTCTCTCTGCCTCTCTCTTGTCTTTCTAGCAAGTGCATGCTCCCTATAGCAAAAACCTCTCTACACATACACAAAAAAGTGCTACACACACACACACACACACACACACACACTTTTTAGTCTTTCATATGATTTTATTTTCTGCCTTCAACCATGATGATATGATATCCAAATTTTGTCTTAACTGGTGGGTCTGTAAACACAGGCTGATTCATTCCACTGACAGTCAAGGTAAATGCTGCTTCCCACCATGGACCCTCTGGTTATCCAACCCAAGTCGCCCTCTTGCCTGCTTTTATCTTCACTATATTGTGTGGTCACTTCACTGAATCTCATTCTAGACTTTAACTTTTCCATGGCTTCCATAATTTTGCCATGTTTTCCACATAGAACATGTCTGACCTTTATTACACTGCCACCACCTTTGGGATTCCAAGTCTTCTTGTCAGCACTATCACTCCCAGACACTGCTCCCCCTTTACCTACTTTTCCAGAACCACTTTTTCCTTTGGGAGGCATCTTCAAGACTTGCCAATGAACATTCCTATTTATGTATTATTGAGACTTGTTTTAGGACTCAGTATATCTTGGTGAATGTACCACGTACTCCTAAATATAACATATATTCTGCACTTGTCAGATGCAGTGTTCTACAAATGTTATTACTACATACATGAAGGTAGCTGATTGTATCATTTAAATCTTGTGTGTCTTTACTGATATTTAGTTTAGTTATTCCACCTATTGCTTAGATAAGGGTGTTAAAAATATCCTACTGACGTTGTGCTTCTTCAGCTGGGTGTTCACGTCAAGGCCTGTGTCTACAGGTATTCAGTCTTTTCCCTCCTGGCTGCAGATGTCTGCTGCAGCTCCCACACCGCGCCTGCCCTAGAGACTGAGCAGGACAGGGAAATCCTGCTCTTTGGGACAGAAACCCAGGCATCAAATTATTCCCAATGATTTCTGAGACCCTTGCCTAACTTTATGGATAAGAAAGCCCAGGACTAGAAAAGGAGTTTCTCAAGGTCACCAGCAAGTTCAGGTCTGTTTGGCTTTTATCTGTTTCAAGAAGTTCTGAGGATACCCTGAAATCCACCCCTTCCATCCTCGACTTCAGTTTTTAATCTATGAGCATTATTAAAACACACACACATACTCGTGTTTATTTGATCCCAAACTAAATAATTTAAAAAATATATATCCTACTAACGAGCTAGCAGGTGTCATGGTGGTTAATGTGTTAAGACTTCCACATGGCCAACCATGGTTTGAGTCCTGTACCTAGCAACTTGCTTGCTTGTGCTCTCTCTCATGAGCACATGTGCCCTATCACAAATTTTAGAATAATAATAAAAAATAATTTTTAAATCCTGTCTTTATGTAATTTTTTCACTTTTTTGTCAAATTTTTCACGTTTCAAGGTTCTATTATTACATACAAACATATTTACAATTGATATTCCTTCATGTTGAGTTTATTCCTTTTATCATTATGATGACCTTTTATAATACTCTTTTATAACCTATTTTATTTTTTATTTTTTAAAGAATTATTTATTTATTTATTTATTTATTATTATTATTATTATTATTTCACATGAGTTTTGCCAGAGAAAGACAGAGAGAGAGGGGAAAGTGAGAAAGCAAGCCACCAGGCCTGGGACTCGAACCGTGGTTGGCCATGTGGGAATTCCAGTGTCTTAACCACCACGCCACCTGCTGGCCCCACCTATAACCTATTTTATATGATATTAAAATATTTATACCAGTTATCTCATATTTGTTGTCTGTGTGGTAGATCTTTTTCCATCCATTTACTTTCAATGCCTCTAATTGCTAATTTATGGTAAGTAGAATCTTAGCTTTTAGAGAGACAGGGAGACAGAAGGTAAGGAATCACTGGGATAATGGCCACAGCACAATTCCTTCTCCTCTACTCTCCTCTCAGGATCTTGCACATGCACGTACACATGCTCGGCATGAGTTTTAAGCCACCAGGTCCAGTCGATTATATGGGAGTCCAGCAACATAACCATCATGCCATCCACTGGTCCCTCTTTGCCTTTTTAATAGACTTTTTATACCATTTACATAAAATAACTGAATTGGCTGTAGTCAATTATTTTTTATTTTTCATTCCTTTCTTCCCCATTTCCTGCCTTCTTTTGGATTTTTTTTGAAGGAGTTTTGCTACAGAGATCATGCACTCACCAGAGAGATAAAGAGAGACAAAAGCGAGAAATCAACCCCCAGAGGGGATGGTCACTCCACAATCCATTCTCCTCTCAGGATTTTGGGCATGCAGGCACATGCGCCTGGTGCGAATTTTACAGTGCAGGGTCCGGGACTCAAACCACTGTAGACTATGTGAAAGCTGAGTGACATAACCATTACACCATCTGCTGGTCCCTCTTTTGGATTATTTTAATAGTTTTGGTGGTTACTCTAGAAACTGCTATATGTATCTCTAATTCATTAAAGACAATATTAATCAATACCTTTATCCTCAGTTCTTTTCTGCTGGAAGGTCATCCTGTAGAATTTCCTTGAGAATCTGCTACAGCACAGATTTTCATTTTTTGTTTATCTGAAAATGTCCTTTTTTTTTTTTTTTTTTTTTTTTTTTTTTTTGCCATAGGGCACAAACACTCTCCAGAGACAGAGAGAGAGGGAAAGTGTGAAATCACCCCCCAGGGGAGATAGTCACGTTGCAATCCCTTCTCCTCCATTCTCTTCTTTGGATTTTGAGCATGCATGCACATGCACCCAGCATGTTTTTCAGACCACAGGTCCAAAACTCAAGCTGTGGAGTTGGCCATATGGAATTCAGCACCTTAACCACCATGCCACCTGCTGACCCCCATATTTTGTCTCCATTCTTCAAGTATCTTTGCTGCACAGAGAATTTCAGTATTGTAATTTTCTTTCAATATATTTTATTTTTCTTCTTAATTTTCTACAGGGCATGTGTGCTCACCAGAGAGAGAGAGAGAGAGAGAGAGAGAGAGCAAGAATGCACTCTCCCAGGGGTGTGGCCAGGCCACAATCCCTTCTACATTCTCTTCTCAGGATTTTGGCATGTACACGTACACACACATGCACATGCGTGTGTGTGCCCAGTATGTTTTACTAGTCTCTGGGTCTGGGACTCAAACTGCACACTTGGCCATGGGGGGATCCAGCTGCCTTAACTACCATGTAACCAGCTGGCCTCCTTTTCAGTATATTTGAAATGTTACTCTACTGTTTCTGGCTTCCATTGTTTTTATTCAGAAATTAGCTATTAGGCTAACTCAGGGATTTCCTGGACCAAATCTGGCCCATCACTTACGTAATAAAGTTTAACTGAACACAGTGATAATTATTCATTTATATACTCTCTACAGCTGCTTTTGTGCCACAATGACAGAGTTGAGTAGTTATGTCAGATACTGTACAGCCCAAAAAGCCTAAAATATTTACTGGACCCTTACAGAAGTTTGCTGACATCTGTTCTCACTGATGCTCCTTCAAGAGTAATATTTCTTGGGAGACCAGCAGATGGCGTAGTAATTAGGGCACTGGACTTCCAAATGGCTGATCATAGTTTGAGTCCTGGACCTGGCAGCTTGCTTTCTCTTTCCCTCTCTCTCTCTCTCTGGTGTATGCATGTGCCATATAGCATATTAAATAGTAATGATAATAAGTTAAAATTAAGTAAATCATTCATTTTTTTAAGAGAGATTTTTGCTATAGGGTACATGAGCTTGCTCAAGACAGAGAGAGACAGAGAAAGTGAGAAATCACCCCCAGGGGGAATGGCCATGCCACAATCCCTTCTCCTCCATTCTCTTCTCAGGATTTTGGGCACACATGCACGTGCACACGGCCTGAGTTTCAAGCTGCCAGGTCTAGGACTTGAATTGTAGTTAGCCACGTGGGAATCCAGTGTCTTGACCACTATGCAACCTACTGGTCCCGAAAATACAAAAATTCTTAAAAAGAAAAAAGTAATCTTTATTTTCTTTCTGTCTATATTTAAGCCTTTGTCTTTGGTTTTCTACAGTTTCACTAGGATATGTTTAGGTGTGAATTTGATTTTACTTGTTTTAATCTGTGCATCAGTCCTGGAAAAACCCCAGCTACTATTCTTTTCAAATACTGTCTCGGCCATTCTCTTTCTCCTTTCTTTATGGAATTCCAATTACAGATAAATTAATCTCCTCCCTGAGTCCCCTGTCTCTCTCTCTTTTTTTGGAGAGGTGTTTTTTTTTTTTTTTTTTTTTTGCTATAGGGCACGTGCGCTCGCCAGACAGACAGAGAGAGATAGAGAGATAGAAAGCGAGAAATCACCCCCCCCAGAGAGGAGAGGACCACACCGCAATCCCTTCTCCTCCATTCTCCTCTCGGGATCTTGGGCATGCACACACACGCGCCGGCGTGAGTTTAAACCACCGGGTCCAGGATTCAAACCACGGCTGACTACGTGGGAGTCCAGCGACATAGCCATTACGCTAACTGCTGGTCCCTGTCTCATTTTCTTAAACCTCACTCATATTTTTATTTAAAAATTTAATTATTTTATTCATTTATTATTACTTGTTAGTTTGATCAGAGAGAGACAGAGAGTGAGAATGAGAGTGAGAGTGAGAGTGAGAGAGAGAGAGAGAGAGAGAGAGAAAGCCGTGAGGTCTAGGATTCAAATCACAGACAACCATGTGGGAATCCAGCACTTTAACCACCATAGAACCTGCCAGCCCCATTGTGGGGACACGTTTAAGAGAGAGAATCTGAGGTGTGGGGACATGCTCTGAGCAAACACCACCTGCTCTTTTGGGGTTTGGCAGAACCTTGTAACTTGTCTTTCCTTGACCTTGGCTGCAGACAGAGCAAGGGTGGAAATTACTAGGGGCGTTCCAACAGACACGTCTGATGGACTTCAAGAAACATCTTGACCCCAATTAGTAAAATCCAATCCCTGCTCTGCATCTGAAAGGTTCTTTAGCCTACTCTGGGTGTGGTGGTGCACTCCTTATAGAGAAGTTCCTTAGCTCCTTCCCCACACCTAACAGCTAGTTCTCTGCATTAGAAAAGAAGATGAGACTTTCTCTTGATGGGATTATCACCAAGGGATACACCTGGCCTGGTATGACTAAGCCCTCATAGACTTGTTAACTGCTTCTTATTGTCTGTAACCTGGCAACCAATCTATGAAGTATCATGAAACATAGATGTGTAATATCTCCTTGTACTATAAATAAAGATGTCCAGTTTGTCTGGGCGGCACAAGCTTCTTGGGCTAACTACGTTCAGGCTGCCTGTGTCCATTTCTACTTTATCTCTTTGTCTCATTCTTCCCAATTCTCAGGTCCTGGCAAGATGGAGGGCTTTCTCTTTCTTGTCCTCTTTCTCTTCCTCACCAGCAGCCCCTTGATCATGATTTAGCCAGATCCAAGCCCTGGGGTGGACGCCGACACCCCATATTTTTTTCCTCCATGTTTCATTTTGAGTAATTTCTTATACCTTCCCTTCATTCTTTTTCTCTTCAGCAAGGTCCAATGTGCTGTTAAATCCATCCACTCAGTTCTTCATTTGGTTATTTGTCAATTCCAAAATTCCCATTTGGCTTTTTTTCCAGACCTGCCAGTCACATTTTTGAGTTTCTAGCTCTATCCCAGATTTTTCAAGCTTGGTGTTTACTTAAAATAGTAAGCATGATTGTTTTATTGTCTGATTTTCCAGTGTACAGGGTTTCCAGAGATCTCTTTCGTTTGTCTCATTTGCCCTGGTTCTCATTGTAGTGGCTACTAGCCTCATGCACTTGATTATTCTGACCATGTGCTGAACACAGTATTTGAAAAATTACTTGTAAAAATAACTTGGAGCCCAGGATAATAATATCTTCCTTAAAGAAATATTCTGTTTTACCAGGCATTTGGAGGATTTCTTAATCCATTCAGGGTTTGAGGTTCTTCTGGATGCAATCTGTGCAACAGCTGGTTTTCCTCTGGTTTACCCTCGCTCCTAGGGTGCAGCCTAGTGAAGTTCCAGTCCTAATGGCAGAGCTAGAACTTCAACACGTACCCAGCATGTTTTTCTTTCTTTTTAAAAAAAAAACCTTTGGCAAGCCTGGCCTCTGACTTTTGTCCCTCTAAATATAAAAGGCTAATAAAGCACAGACCAGCCTCTTGACAACCTCTTATAGATGGTAGATGGCAAATACCACAGAGGCTATAGCCTCAAATGCTAAGGTGATTTCTCTAGATTCCCACTCTCCCTTGGCACTCAGCCCAGTAATTCTTTATCTCCTTAACTTTTAAGGCTCATTAAGGGTTTTTGTTTGTTTGTTTTTTAATCGTTTGTCCAATTCTTATTAGTTGTGTTCAGCAGGAAAACTGGTCTGAATCAAAAAGACTGATTTTATCAAAAGTGGTCATTTCAAGTTCTTTACCTCCTTTTCCTCTGTTTTATTCTTTTGTTTTTCTTTCCTTTTTTGGCCATAGGGTGCATGCTTGTCAAAAAGAGACAGAGGAAGGGACAAGCAGTTAGCGTAATGGCTATGTCGCTGGACTCCCATGTAGTCGACCACAGTTCGAGTCTCGGACCTGGTGGCATAAACTCACGCTGGGCGCGTGTGCGTGCGTGCCCAAGATCCCGAGAGGAGAATGGAGGAGAAGGGACTGCGGCGTGGCCATCCCCCCTGGGGGTTGATTTCTCGCTTTCTGTCTCTCTGTCTCTCTCTGTCTTTCTGGCGAGCGCACCCGCCCTATAGTGAAAACCTCTCAAAAAAAAAAAGACAGAGGAAGAGAAAGTGCTCCCCCCACCGCAATGGGACGTGGTCATTCTGCAATCCCTTATATTTCATCATCCTGTCAGGATTTGTGGCATGCATGCACATATGCCTGCAGTATTTTTCAAGCTGTCATGTTTGGAATTTGAATCACTCAGTCAGCCAAGTAAGATGTAGCACCCTTAATCACCAGGCCATGGGACTGGCTGCTTTCTCTTTTTATAGGCTTACTTAGTTCTTCCATGAGTGAGAGAGTACTCCCAACAGAGTCCTAATGTCAAGATCCACTCCCAGGTCATGGACAAGTGTGTGCCTAGCATACTCTGTAGGCCTCTAGATTTGAACTAGTGAACTTCACATTGGGATTGCCTTGCAAATGTTCATGTTTTACCACTATGTCAATATGTGGCCCTTTTATTCTTTCTTTAGTCCAATATCAGATATGCTGAGTTAAGCCTCTCTCCCATTCTTTTTCCTTTCACATTTTTTATTTCTTGGTCTTTTTTTTTTTTTTTTGTAGAGTCTTCCTCAGCTTAAACTTCAGGCCATTTTACTGAATTTTTAAAATTTGGGCTATTAAATGGATAACTTTCTCTTTTTTTCCTTTATTTTTATGATCGCAAGGCATTATACACATGTATGTGTGTGATACGGCGGGGCAGAGCGAGAGAAAGAGAGGTAGAGAGAAAGCACCCTTGATATGGTCTTACCACACTGTGATCCCCTTTCCTCACCCCTCCAGTTCCTCAGGATCCTAGATGCCTGCACATGTGCACAGCATGTTTTACTCATTTTTTTAAGAGAGATTTTTGCTATAAGGTGCATGTGCTTGCCAGTGAGACAAAGACAGAAAGACAGAAAGCGAGAAATTACCCCCCGGGGAGTGGGATAGTGGTTAAGGTGCTGGATTCCCACATGGTCAACTGCACTTCAGGTCCTGGGCCTGGAGGCTTGAAATTCATACCACGTCTACCTATATCTGTGCCCAAGCTCCCAAGAGGAGAATGGAGGAGAAGGGACTGTGGCGTGGCCCATCCACTCTTGGGGGGTGATTACTTGCTTTCTGTCTCTCTGTTTTTCTCTGTCTCTCTGGTGAATGCACACACCCTATAGCAAAAAACTCTTAAAAAAAAAATCTCATGCTATCAGCTGACCCAATTTTTTCATATTATATATTCTCCATGAACTTTTTGAAAACACCTTGTATGACAACATGCTTGTTTTAAAGTCCTCTGCCTCACCCCATTGCCTACCAGCCAACCTCATCTCCTACCACCCACCATCCCCATCCCTTGGTCCCAGTCCTCTCTCCCTTTATAGACACTCAAAAAAAATCATCTTATTTGTCTCTATGTCCTTGAATATACTGTATTTAAATCATCATCAGAGGTTATCTATGCTTAAAATTTATTTTCTCTCTTCTTTTGCTTTGTTAGTTCAATAGACAAGTATAAAGTCTTAACCAGGGACCAGCAGATAGTGTAATGGTTATGTCGACCAAGCAGCTTGACACTCTTGCTGGGCGTGTGTGCCTGCATGCCCAAAATCCTGAGAGGAGAATGGAGCAGAAGGGACTGTGGCATGGCCATTCCCTCTGGGGATGTCTCTCTGTTTTCTAGCAAGTGCACTCGCCCTATAGCAAAAATCTTTCTTAAAAATAACAACAACAAAAAAAAGCTTAATCATCCTAGGTTGATTGGAAAATATAGGCACACCCACAAAACCTGGTTGGCTGGGAGGATGGTGGGAGGATCACAACTTGGCAAGACCCTGTCAAGGGTACCTATGTCTGTCTGTGTTTTCTTTCTCTCTCTGTGAAAGAAATAAACCTTAAAGAAAACCACTTAGCAATAAACCAACCCAAGGAGGTGAAACATTTGTACACTGTAAGCTATAAAACTCTGCTGAAAGAAATTAAAGAAGTCACAAATAAATGGAAAGACATCTTAGATTTATTGGTTCAAAGACTTAATACCGCTAAAATGTCTATAGTACCCAAAGCAGTCTACAAATTCAATGCAATCCTTACCAAGGTCCTTATGAAATTTTTTTGCAAAGAGAAAAATTCATCCTAAAATTCATATGTAATCTCAAGGAATCCCAAATAGCCAAAGCAATTTTGAAAAAGAATTGAGAACTCACCTTTTCTGATTTAAAAAAATATTATAAAGCGACCAGCAGTTAGCGTAATGGCTATGTCGCTGGACTCCCATGTAGTCGACCGCGGTTCGAGTCCCGGACCCAGTGGCTTAAACTCACGCCGGGCGCGTGTGCATGTGTGCCCAAGATCCTGAGAGGAGAATGGAGGAGAAGGGATTGCGGCATGGCCATCCCCTCTGGGGGGTGATTTCTCGCTTTCTATCTCTCTGTCTGTCTGGTGAGCGCACGCGCCCTATAGGAAAAGCCTCTCCAAAACAAAAATTTTAAAAATACAATAGTCAAAAAAGTGTGGTACTAGCATAAAGACAAAAATATAAAAATCAATGAATATTCAACAGAAGAAAGCCCAGAAATAAACTCCATGATAATTGGACTCAGCAATGATTTGTGTATGATACCAAAAGCAAAGGCAACAAAGCACAAACAGCCATAGGGGACTATGTCAAACTTAAAATCTCCCATGCATCAAAAGACACAAAAAGGCTAGCCATGGTGGCACAGCAGTAATACAATTCCCTGCGAATAGCCATGGTGGCACAGCAGAAATACAATTCCCTGCGAAGTTGGGGCTAAATGGGAAGGTACTGGGTTCACATTCTGAGATCAAATTCTCATTCTGAGATCTCTCTATACACAACAGGTACACATATATATGCCATGATTCTGGCTCGCTGAGGCTGGGGATAGACTCTATTGGGAAAGCCTGTCTTTGTTTCATAAATAAGCTTTTTTTAAAAAGACACAATCAATAGAATGGAAAAGCAACCTATAGGATGGGAGAATATATTTGCTAGTCATATTTGATAAAGGGTCAGTATCTTCTCCTCAACAATAAAAAACAAACAACCCAGTCAATTAAAAAAATAGGTAAAGGACTTGAATATCTCTCTCTCTAAAGCTGATATACAAAAGACCAAAATATATATAAAAATGTGCTCAACATCACTAATTATCAGATAAATGCAAATCAAAACCATAGTGAGATATCACCACATTTATTAGGATGGGCTGTTATAAAAAACAAAAGTAAACAAAAGCAGGCCCAACCACAGTGGCACAATGGCAGGGTGCTGCCTCACAGTGCCTGGGGCTGCAGAGGAGGCTTAGTGCAATTGTCAACTCAACCTAGAATATTCCAGGCACGGTGAAGGACTATGAAATGGTGAGACCTGTCAAACACAAAACAAAACAAAACAAAAAAGCCTATCTGTATATATTTAAAGGAAAAAAAATTGGTGTTGCTAAAAATATGAGAGAAATTAGAACATTAAATAAAGAATATAAAATGGTGCAACTACTATGGAAAACAGCATGGAGGTTCCCCTCAAAATTAGAAATAAAGTAAGTACATGATCCAGCAATCTACTTCTGGGTATACAGGCAAATGAAAGCACGGTCTCAAAGAGCTATCTGTATGCCCATAGTTCATAGTAGTACTATTCATAACAGCCCGGAGGTGGAAGGAAACCAAATGCCCATCAACAGATGAACAGATAAACAAAATGTGGTCTATACATACAACAAAATATTATTCAGTCTTAAAAGAAATCCTGTCACATGCTACAACACAGATGACCCCTGAGAACATTACGTTAAGTGAAATAAACCAGTCACAACTATACACTGTATGATTTCACTTAAATGAGATATCTAAAGTAGTCAAATTTACAGAAATAAAATAGAACAATGGTTACTAGGTGATGAGGGAAGAGGGGAAAGTGAAGTTGTTTAATGTGTTTAGGGTTTCAGATTTGCAAGATGAAAAACTGTTCTGGATATCTGTTTCACAACAATGTGAATAAAGTTAACACTACTTAACTATACACTTAAAAATGATTAAGATGTGGGTCCGGCAGGTGGTGTGGTGGTTAAGGATGCTGGACTCCCACATGGCCAACTGCAGTTCAAGTCCTGGACTTGGCGTCTTGCTTTTTCACTTTCCCTCTCTCTCGCTCTATCCCTCTCTGGTCAAATTAAAACAAATACATAAAGTTAAATAAAGTAAGTATTTAGAAAAAAAATGGTTAAGATGGTAAATTTTGTGTTTTTCAACACAATAAAAAAGTTATGTACTCTGCAGTCAGACAACTTAGGGTAGAACATTAGCTATATTAAGTAACACACGACCTTGCACAAATTACTTACCCTCTCTAAGACTAAGTTTCTGGATCTTTAAAATGATGACAATACCACTTTCAACAGATTTGTTGTATGGCATAAAAGTAGGAACACAGTATCAGTTCCTGCCTTTCTCTCTTCTAAATTGCTTTCAAGGTTTATGCTATTTTTGTTTTGTTTTGTTTTGTTTTGTTTTGTTGAGAGAGATTTTTGCTATAGGGCACATGTGCTTGCTGGAAAGACAGAAAGAGAAATCACCACCCCCCATGGGGGATGGCCACGCCACACAATCCCTTCTCCTCCATTCTTCTCTCGGGATCTTGGGTACACACACACACACACGCGCACCTGCCATGCATTTTATGATGTGGGGTCCGGGACTCAAACCGCATCGACTAGGTGGGAGTCCAGCAACGTAAACATTATGGCACCTACTGGTTCCCCAATGCCATTGTTTTAAACATCTTCCAATCCATTGTATTATGGGCTGGAAAATACACTGAACTAAAAAAGTGTACTGTGCAAGCTAAGTTTAGTGAATGAATGATCAAGACAGTTCTGTTTTGTGTTTCTTTTTTTTTTGAGTTTTGCTACAGGGCATATGTGCTGGGGGCGGGGGATGGTGAGGATTGTGAGAAATCATCCCCTAGGAGTTGGTCACACCACAATCCCTTCTCCATTTTCTCTTCTCAGAATTTTGGGCTGGCATGCACGCACGGCAAAAGTTTCAATCTGCCGGGTCGAGGACTCAAACTGGGAAGTCAGCTATGTGGGATCCAGCTTCCTTAACCTTTATACCACTTGCTGGCCCCAAGACAGTTTTTTTTTTTTTTTAACTTTACAAGATGCTCTGCAGAAAGAACCCTGAATCTAATCAATAAATTGATTGTATCACTATTAGTTTTACAGAAATTCTCTTAGAAGTTCTCAACATTTTTCAAATTTTTACAGTTAAAATGATTGTTTGAACTGATTCCACCTGCAATGCATATTTCTGATGTGCATACAATTTGAGAATATTAAAACTGCATCAGGCCAGCAGGTGGTGTGGAGGCATGCTGGATCCTACATGGCTGGCTGTGCATCTCGAGTCCTGGACCTTACAGCTGGAAAATCACACTGGGCACGTGTGAGTCCATGCCCAGTATTCTGAGAGAAGGTTAAAGGAGAAGGGATTGTAGCAAGGCTATCCCTTCTAGGAGGTGATTTCTCACTTTCCTTGTCTCTTTCTCTCTGTCTGGTAAGGGCAGGTGCAACAAAACTTTCAAAGAAAAACAAAACCTGTACACTGATTACTGAATTTTGGATCACATGAGAATCACATTTTAGCACCAGGCATTGGTTCAGCAGTAAAATGTGAAGCTGTACAAGAGAAACCCACATAGGAAGGTTTCAAGTTCATATCTAGAGACCTTCCTGAGCACACCAGGCACACACCTGCCCATGATCCAGAGCTGACTGAAGGCTGGGAGTGGATCACACTGCCAAAACTCCATTGGGAAGACTAGCAGATGGCGTAATAGTTAATTCACTGGGCACCCACGTAGTTGATTGCAATTTGAGTGCCTGGCCTGGCAGCTTGAAACTCATGCCAGGTGTGTGTGCGTGCATGCCCAAAATCCCAAGAGAAGAATGAAAGAGAAGGGACTGTGGCATGACCATCACCCCAGGGGGTGATTTCTCACTTACTGTCTCTCTGGCAAGCGCACACACTCTGTAGAAAAATCTTTCTTATAAAAACCTGTTGGGGGCGCTGTGTGTGTGTGTGTGTGTGTGTGTTTTATTCATGGAATAAATAAATAAATAAATCGTTAGATATCACTATTTTCTTCAAAAAATATGCTCTTGGGAGCCAGCCAGTGATGTGGTTAAGACAGCTGGATTTCACATAGTTAACTGTGTGGCTCGAGTCTTAGACCCAGTGGCTTGGAAAATACACCAGGTGCATGTCCAAAATTCCAAGAAGAGAAATGGAGGAGAAGGGATTCAGTGTGACCATCTGGCATGGGGGATGCTCTCTCACTTTCTTTTTCTATTTCTCTTTCTCCCTCCCTCTATTTGTCTCTCTCCAGGGAGCACATGTACTCTCTAGTAAATTTTAAAAATGTATATATGAGGGACCAGCAGTTAGCATAATGGCTATGTTGCTGGACTCCCAAAGAGTCGACCGCGGTTCGTGTCCCAGACCCGGTGGCTTAAAACTCACGCCGGGCGCGTGTGTTGTGTGCGTGCCCAAGATCCCAAGAGGAGAACAGAGGAGAAGGGATTGCGGTGTGGCCATCCCCCCTGGGGGGTGATTTCTTGCTTTCTGTCTCACTGTCTCTCTCTGTCTATCTGGTGAGCGCACGCGCCCTATAGCGAAAAAACCTCTCAAAAAAAAAAAATGTATGTATGATTTTGTCTAATTCCTTAGAGTGGAACAACTTTATGTGCCTAAAACTATTATTTATTCTGTGCTCCTAAAAGTAACAGAAAGACAATCCCATAGATACAGAGTCCTACTTTATAGTCTATGCTCAGTATAGCAGCTTTAATGTCTAATTTTCTCCTGAAACAACTAAGCAAATTAACTTTTGTCCTAGAATCTATTAATAAGAGAACAGTACATCTGTAATAACAAAATCTTTGACATCTGAAAAGTTATTAAATCACCTTTTATTCTTGCCCTCTCCAAATTAAATAACCAAATTATTTTCTTAATATGCTCGATATTTTTGAATGCTCAAATCTTACAATATTATGCAATATTAGTAATATGCAATATTAACTATTAAATACTTCACAAGGATAAATTAAGAAAACATGAAGAGTTAAAATTACAGTTACTTGAAAATACCAATGTGGCAGGTATAATACCATTATGAGTAATAAATTAAGACCCAGATACACTGCTGTTCATTATCAATTCAACACCTCTGTGTTACTTTTAGCATTCCAGAGCACAACAATTCTTACCAGGGGACTTTCCTTGCTGAGAGTTGCTTCTTCGCTCTCTGTATCTGGCTGGAGTGGATAAACCTGTGTCTTTACTAGGCTTGCTAGCAGGGCCCATTTCTGAAATGAGGAATCCCATTTGTTCTGAAGGCAAGATATTCTCAAGTGGGCTGGTCTGGCATTTTATACTGGTATCCACCTAAAAACATTTAAATGTACTCATTATTTTGAGATTTCCCCCAAATATCTACTAAAAGTTGTTTTATCAAAGGAGTTCTGTTACAGGAACATGATCCAACAAACATGCCTGTAAGGCTTTCTGTTTATGTGAATGTTACCTTTGATTTTGTTGAGTTTTCTAAATACTCAGTAGTAAAATATACATTTCCCCTACATGAACCATTGAAATGTATATGAAGCTAAACATTTACTTAATATTCACAGAATTATTTACTATGTGGCTGATTTCATTTCTTATTTACAAAAAGAAGATATTTTAATCACTACCTTCTCCTGCTTCAGCATACTAATATCGGACCTCCCCTCCTGTTGATAATACTGAAGTGGCCATAGACACAATGCTATTGGATGGTGTCAGTGGAATGTGAATATTTTAAATTACTAATTTTATATCCTTGATCTTCAAAAGACCCTTTAGAGCCAGTGTGGCTGGTGGCTGGTGTAGTGGTTATAACAGCACAATTCCACATGGTTGACTGTGGCTTGAGTCTTGGACCCAGCAACTTGAGAAACATGCCAGGTACGTGTACGTGCACACCCAAAATCCCAAAAGGAGGTGAGATAGAGGAGAAAGGATTGTGGTGTGATTCTGCCCCATGGTGGTGGTGGGGGGAGTGGAAGGTTCTCACTTTCCCACTCTCTCTTTGTCTCTCTTCAGCAAGCATGCACATGCCTTTTGGCACTTTTTTCTTAAAGGAAAGGGAAAGGGAACCAGCAGTTTGCATAATGGCTATGTCGCTGGACTCCCATGTAGTCAACTGAGGTTCAAGTCCCGGATCCAGCGGCTTAAACTCACGTCGGGTGCGTGTGTGTGCATGCCCAAGATCCCGAGAGGAGAATGGAGGAGAAGGGATTGTGGTGTGGCTATCCCCACTGGGGGGTAATTTCTCACTTTCTGTTTCTCTGTCTCTCTCTGTCGTTCTGGCCAGTGCACACGCCCTATAGCAAACCCCCCCTAAAAAATAAATAAATAAAAAAGAAAAGGAAAAAAGTCATTGCGTTTGTGAACGCAGTTTTAAGATATAAAGCCCAATATTCCAGATGTGACTATGAAGGAACAAAGACAAATTCTGTGCTCTTCTACATGTATATTTAAAACATAAAATGACTATATTTTGTCTTCTGAATTTATTATATTATCTTTCATGATATACTAGGTATCAAAAAAGACAATGACACCTTAAGACATCTAAATCTATAATTAGAGCTTAAAAAGGCTACAAAAATGAAAACAAAAAAATGTCAAAAGGTGACTAGGGGCTATGTATACTTGGGGATATATATTTATATACATTTTTATATGTATATATAAAATATATATAATATTAACTTGATATATATTTCAGACTCAGATAAGAAAAAATTAGAAGCAGGAAAAAATACTTAATTCACAAAAAGTCATTTTAATTTGAATGTGGTTTTGATTAATCATTCTAATTATTTAGAATGAAAATATATTCATTTTTCTGTTCATAAACTGTCAATAATAAGGAATTAATCTCTACCTTCAGCATATGTTCCTCAAACTAGAGTCAAAAGTTCTGATTTAAGAATGCAGACATAGCAAGGAAACTCAAACACGGTATGTTCACAAGAGTTCAATGATGCTGTAAGAAAATAAGACCTTCAACCATCTTCCTACCTGCATGCTACAAATGGTTAAAAACGTTCTCTTACAGTCATCCCCTCTGGGTAATGGAATTGTATCAACCAGGCATGCGTAGTCCATACAAATTAAGGATAGGGAGCAAAATTCATGGGATGCTTTTAACAAACATAAGTTTTATACCATAATGCTCAATCATATTGCCTGTCTAAAAGTCAACTGCAGACAATAATATAGTGAGATGATGCCTGAGGGTTAAGATAACTTCTTTCTGAATCTTTTCTGCAGAACCACTAAGATATGGTCCTTCTGGAAAGCATAATGAACTGATATTAAACCCAAATAAGAGCTGGACAAACTCTCCACTATAAGAGCCTTTAGCAAGAAGCACTGAGTACTCTGAGCATTATTAGGATTTCTTCTTTTCTCTCTTACCTGATTTGTGCTGAATGGTAGCCCTTCCTGCACAAATACTACCGAAGACGGAGATGGATTATGACTTAGCTGCTCCTTCAGTTTGACATGAGCTTGCTGGATGGCAGCAGAATCCTGCATTGTGCTATTTTCAACAGGCTGAGCTGTGTGGATGGTATAGATGTACTCAGGTGACTGTGGTAGAGAGCAGGTGATTGCTTGTTCTGTTCCAACCACAAAAGAGGTAATATCTGAGCCTACAGGAGTAAGTGGCTCCAGCTGGCTAGCCTGACTTGTGGACGATGAACTGCTGTTGTTTGAATTAGCTAAGATGTGTTGGCCTCTGTTAGACTGAGATGTTGGGCACTGATTCTCAGTAGGCTCCACCTTTACCATCTCCAATTTAGGGGAGGAATGTAACTCATCTACTATCTGAAAGACAGCCTCTAGGTTTACTTCTGTCTTTTTATTTTCATCAGTAGCACTGCAAGACCAATTAGAAGGCAGAAATTCAACTGGATAGGAGGACTGCATTGGAGGATTCTGAGAAAAGAGAAAACAGGACTGTTTGGATAGAAAATCAAATTTACAATTAAAGAGGAAAGCAACAACATATAGGCTAATAAATGCTAAACATAAATAGGTTAAACTTCAAGCTAAGAAAACCTGAATGTTAATCTACTTTTTGCAATGGTAGCTTCAAACACCTTGTTAACATTTACTTAACATCTACCAGATGTCAACCACTATACTAAGTTTAATACTAGAAATGGACCAATAATTTTCAGAGTTAAAGTATACAAAATCGAAAAGTTAAAGTATCCAGATACCTATTTGCTAGTAAAATATCTATGTACCAAATTCTTACATAAAGGGTGACAAGCAAAAATATCACTTGCCATCTATTATATACTGTTTTAGAAATGTAGTAAGGACATTTCATTACATTTATGGTTTTGCATATGTTGAACCTACCTTGAAGAAAGATAAAAACCATATGGTTGGGAACCAGCAGTTAGCGTAATGGCTATGTCGCTGGACTCCCACATAGTTGACCGCGGTTCGCGTCCCAGACCTGGTGGCTTAAAACTCACGCCGGGTGCATGTGCGTGCATGCCCAAGATCCCGAGAGGAGAATGGAGGAGAAGGGATTGCAGCATGACCATCCCCCCTGGAGGGTGATTTCTCGCTTTCTGTCTCTATGTCTCTCTCTGTCTGTCTGCACGCGCCCTATAGTGAAAACTTCTCAAAAAAAAAAAAATGGTCATATCAATCGATGCAGAAAAAGCATTTGATAAGATACAACATCCCTTCAAGATCAAGACTCTCAGCAAAATCGGCACAGAAGGGTCATTTATCAATAAAAGCTATCTATGAAAAGCCCATAGCGAACATCATCCTCAATGGAGAAAAGCTGAAAGCTTTTCCACTAAAAACGGGTACAAGACAAGGATGCCCACTTCTCCACTCCTTTTCAATATAGTACTGGAAGTCCTTGCGAATGCAATCAGAAAAGAGGAAAAAATAAAAGGCACTCAAATAGGAAAAGAAGAGGTGAAACTCTCTCTATTCGCAGATGACATGATTGTATACATAGAAGACCCAATGGTTTCCATGAAAAAATTCGTGGAAGTAATACGTGAACACAGTAAAGTTGCAGGATACAAAATTAATACACAGAAATCTATAGCATTTCTATATATGAACAACAGGCAGATAGAACTGAGAAGTTATTCCATTTACCAGAGCCACAAAAAGTATAAGATACTTAGGAATAAATCTAACAAAAGAAGTTAAAAACCTCCACAAGGAAAATTATGAGAAGCTAAAAAAAGAAATTGAAAATGACACAAAAAAAGTGGAAGGACATTCCATGTTCCTGGATTGGAAGAATTAATATAATCAAAATGGCAATTCTACCCAAATTAATCTACATATTTAATGCAATGCCAATCAAAGTACCAGACACATTCTTCACAGATCTAGAAAAGACAATCATAAAATTTGTCTGGAATCATAAAGACCCCATAGTGCCAAAGCAATTCTGCACAAGAAGAGTGGAGTGGGTGGCATCTCACTCCTTGACCCAAAAATATACTACAAAGCTATGGTAATCAAAACAGTATGGTACTGGCACAGAAACAGACATGTGGACCAATGGAACAGAATAGAGTCCTCAGAAATAAATTCCCAAACATACAGTCGACTGATTTTTGACAACGGGTACCAGTCAATCCAGTGGGAAAAGGAAAACCTCTTTAGCAAATGGTGCTGGAAAAATTGGACTTCCACCTGCAGAAAGATGAATTTGAACCCCTACCTCTCACTTTTGACACAAATCAAGTCAAGGTGGATCAAAGATCTAAATCTAAGACCTCTAACTATAAAACTGCTTCTGGAAAACACTGGGGAAACTCTGGGAGACATTGGGGTAGGGAAAGACTTCTTAAATAAGACCCCCAAAGCACAGACGATAATCCCCGAAATAGACAAGTGGGATTACATCAGACTAAGAAGTTTCTGCATGGCAAAAGACACAGTAATTAGAGTGAATCGACAGCCCTCAGAATGGGAAAATATTTTTGTAAACTATGCATCAGATAAGGGACTCATAACCAGAATACACAAGGAACTCAAGCAGCTGTTCCCAAAAAAAAAGATGATCAACCCTATGGGAGATGGGAGAATGAGTTGAAAAAACCACTCTCTAAAGATGACATATGAATATCCAAAAGGCATATGAAAAAATGCTCAGCATCCCTCATTGTAAGGGAAATGCAGATCAAAACGACAATGAGATACCACCTGACTCCAGTCAGAATGATGAAGTTTAAAAAAAAAAAAATGGTAAGTACTGGCAGGGGTATGGTGAAAGGGGAACTCTCTTACACTGCTGGTGGGAATGTAAATTGGTCCAGTCACTGTGGAGAACAATATGGAGATTCCTCAAAGATCTACAAATAGAACTACCATATGATCCAGCAATTCCACTCCTTGGTATCTATCCAAAGGATAGAAGAATTCTTAATCAGAAAAGTGCTTGCACACCGATGTTTATTGTGGCACTATTCACAATTGCTAAGACATGGAACCAACCCAAATGCCCATGAACAGATGAATGGATTGAGAAACTGTGGCACATATACTCTATGTAATACTATTCAGCCATAAAAAACAACAAAACCCTGGTTTTTGACAGAAAGTGGAAGAATATGGAAGATTTACTGCTGAGTGAAGCAAGCCAGGCTATGAAGGAGAGACATTGTATGTCCCCACTCAACATATACTGAGTGTCTGCACTCTATGACTGAAACTGATGACTAAAGGATATAGAAACACAGTAACTGGATGTAAATACCAGATATAGTATGTGTGAAAGAGTAGGGTCTGAGGAAAGACACTTAGAAGAAAAACAGGGAGGCAAAGCATTAACTGGACCAAAAATGTGGTATTATCTGTTGAAGATATTTTATAGTTTTATCAACTAGACTAGGGATAAATATTCACATGTTGAAATACTCACTTTGTAAGCTAAATAAAATGATTCAATGTATAAAAGAAAATGAAATAAAAATGTAAATAAAAAATAAAATAAAATAACTGATTACAAAACCAAAAAAAAAAGAAAAGAAAAGAAAAGAAAGAAATGCAGTAAGTATATTTCAAATGCAAGATGTTCACAGACCCACCAATCCATCTATGGACTTGGAGGGAGGTACTGATACTCTGTTCCAAATGATGTGGAGAAAAAAATGGATGGAATATCGAATGTCCTTTGGTTCCCAAAATTATTTTAAATAATAAAGCAATAGACTAAAATACCTATTGCTTTTAGATTTATATCTTTAAGATATATTCTTGTACATATAGTGCTTTGCATAGAGTAGACATTCAATACATGTTTGGTGATAAGGATCTAAAGCTGTGAACATAAAATACAGGAGAGTGATGATTAAATAAAAGATGTAATGAACTGATGTTGCTAAATGTACAACTTTGCACAGGATAGGCATTCAATAAATGATTATCTCAGATTATAAACATAAAATACAGAAGACTTTGATTAAATAAAACATACAGGGAGTTGATGTTGCCAAATGCACTACAAAGATTATATCAACGATTTTTAGAAGGCCATTAATGCCAAATAATGTCAACTCAAATGGTATAGGCATCAAGTTACCATAGTCAACAGCACCATTTATTGAGTTCTTACTATGTCCCAACCACATATAAACTGCTTTCATATCCATTATTTCATTTATTTCTCACAAAAGCCCTATGATATGTGATACTCTTTGTTTTCAAATAACAAAACTGAGGTTCAGAGAAATATCATAATTTACCCAGTCACAATGAAATAACTGACAGAGCCAACTTTTAAGCCTCAGTTTCCTCGATGCAAAAGCTCTTGCTGGTCACCATTAAAGCAAACTGGCCATTCATGTACTTCTCACCAATATCTACAATCCACTACATAAACTGCATTTATTTTCAGTTTATTCATTTATAGAATCTAACATACTTTATTGTTTTCCATTTTTTAATTTTATGTCTTATCTTTATTTTCCTATAATTAACAGATATCATCTCTGTAGTAAGAAAAGGTCTTTACAAAAATGTTTTAAAACATGAACATGTTCTGGGCTAGCTCTGTGGTCTAGTGGTTAAGATACCACATTCCTGACCATGTGGCTCAAATCCCAGCCCCAGCAGTTAGAAAAATACACAGCTTTGTACATTTCTGTACACCGGGTGTATACAAAATGTATGCCCCAAATTCTGACAAAGTGGACAAATGGAGGCAAAGGGAGTGCAGCCTGACCACATTCCCATTGAGGAGATGCTTGCTTTCTTTCTCTCTCTCAAGCACATACATCCCGTGGCAAAACAAAACAAAAACAAATCCACGAACACATTCAAGACAGAAATGCTGTCAGAGTATCTCCAGTATAATCCAGGGAAGAGATATCTGGGTCCACAAACAAGAGCATCTAACTGTGAAGAGGCAACATCCGTCCAATAAAGATGGTGATCTGGGAGAGCACTGGTAATGAAAATTGTCCATCTAAGCCCCCTTGTTTAGATTTTATACTCTTCAAACAACACGCTGATGATAAATTGATTTCCCATGTAGACTTTCTCAGAACAAAGAAAAGAAAGAAAATGTTCTTCTGAGTACCCTAATGCCACTAGTAAAACATTTCCTTAAGAACTGAAGCTATCTTGGGACCAGCAGTTGGCATAATAGCTATGTCACTGGACTTCCATGTTAGACAACCTCGGTTTGAGTCCCAGACCCGGTGGCTTAAACTCACGTGGGGTGCATGTGCGTGCACGCCCAAGATTCTGAGAGGAGAAGGGATTGTGGAATGACCATCCCCCTTGGAGGGTGATTTCTCGCTTTCTGTCTCTCTTTTTCTGGCAAGCGCACACTCCCTATAGCAAAAAACCTCTCAAAAAAAAAAAAAAAGAGCTGAAGCTATCTTAGCTAGATGATTATCCAAGGCAAACACATGAATCTGATCTTTAGCATAAAAATACAAGGCACAGGGGCCAGCAGGTGCCATGGTTACTGAGGCATTAGACTCCCACATGACTGACCACAGTTCAAGTATGGACCTGGCAGCTTAAAAATCACACTGGGCATGTGTGCATGTGTGCCCAAAATCCCAAGAGGAGAATGGAGGAGAAGAGACTGCGACGTGGTCATCTCTCCAGGGCTATAATTTCTCACTTTCCTTCACTCTGTCTCTCTGTTTCTCTGAGGCAAGCACATGTGCCCTATGGCAAAAATCTAAATAAATAAATAAAACATAACTATCTGTATCACCTTGGAAGAAGCTGTCATTTGGTGACTTATATACTCTTAAAGTTTATCTGATATTCATTTCACCATGAAAAAAATCTAGAACAACATTGTTCAAAATAACTTTCAGCAGTGGGAACCAGCAGTTAGCATAATGGCTATGTCGCTGGATTCCCACATAGTCGACCGCGGTTCACGTCCCGGACCCGGTGGCTTAAACTCACGCCGGGCGCGTGTGCGTGCGTGCCCAAGATCCTGAGAGGAGAATGGAGGAGAAGGGACTGCGGAGTGACCATCCCCCCTGGGGGGTGATTTCTCGCTTTTTGTCTCTCTGTCTCTCTCTGCCTGTCTGGCGAGCACACGCGCCCTATAGCGAAAACCTCTCCAAAAAAATAAATAAATAAATAACTTTCAGCAGTGACAGTACAACTGGTAGTTGCTAGCTATGTTGAGACTACTGGGCACTTGAAATGTGGCTACTATGAGTAGGGGATAAATTTAATTTTAATTAATTTAAGTAACCACATGAGACTACAGAGTACTTGAGATGTGGCTAGTGTGACTGAGATATTAATTTTTAAATTTCATTAATTTTAATGACTGTAAATTAAATAGCCACATGTGACTAGCAGCTACCATACTGAACAAAGCTGACCTAGAAGAATCCTCAGTCATTAGTTATATAAACTCTCCCCATCCCCCTTTTTCTTAAGAATTGAGAAAACTGAGCCCGTAATCCACAATTTACCTCTGGCTACTCATTAATATAAAAGTACACTTTGAAATTTTGCAAAGTCAATAATATGACACATGAAGCACAGAATGTGTCCACTGTTTCAAGAACTGTACCTGGAAGTAGTTGCAGTGTGCATAGGAGGAGGCAGTGGGTGTGACACAACTACTCAGCGCATCCATGTGGGTAGAAGGAGAACAGCACTGGAGCACAGCTGGAAGAAATTCACAGATAGAAAAGCCATCACACGACAAAGCTCTAGAGCATTCGAAGAGTTCCCACTTTCAACCTAGAAAGAACTCCAAGAAGGACTTCCTTTGTTGTCTTTAGTCCACTGAGCTGCTATGACTTATTGAAAACACAATATAAGCTTTTAAAAGTCTTTAAAAGGCGTGGCCACTGGGCCTGCACATGCGCGTGGCCGCCGGGCCTGCGCGTAGCCCGCCGGGCCTGCGCGTGGCTACCGGGCAGGCACCCGGGCGTGGCCAATGACCCAGCATGCGACCGCTGGGCCAGCGCGTGGCCGCCGGTCACGAGCAGCAAACTGAAGCCGAAAACAAGGATTAAGATCTTGCAAATATAAGCAACAGAAAGAATCTTTAGATGTCTTAAACCAATTGAGAAATATATTGTATAGGAGGATTTTCGCTGCCTATGGGCAATGAGAAGATGATGGTTACCAGCCCTGCATTACCTCAGGGAAAACAAGAACTATTCTTCCATTCTTGGGGAAGCCAGATTCTCGAGGATGACTCACGCTGCAGATTCCCACAACACCATTCTCGGTAATCACAGGATAGAGGCCGTGTTGCATCAACTGATAACCATCTCTGCCTACCAGAACTGTGCTCCTAGAACCGAATTCCACAGAGACTCACCTACAACTGCGGAACTGCACGAGACCCACCCTTGACCCAACCCTGAACAGAATCTATGTTTCCTATTGTGGAAAACTTTATGAGCTCATAATAGAAAAAGAAAAAAAAAGGGTGAAAGATCTGGAGGGTATGGTCGCAGGGATGGCAACTGCGGATGCTGGAGACAGCATGGGAGAGGTAATGGGAATGAGTGATGGAGGGCGGTTCAGGGAACGATCATCACGTTTGATGGACACAGGGATGAGGGGTGATCTGTAGATGATGATGTATGTGATGGTATCACTGTCTTGACTAGTGTGAACTGTACTCATGCTGGAAAAAACCATGCTGTACACTGTAAAGATGTGCAATGGAAAAAAAAATAATAATATCAGCACTCTGGCAGAGGGAGAAATATCTGATGATATGATAGCAGAAAGGATAAATGTGGATACCAGAGGCTGTAAGGGAGGGGAGTGGGTGGTCGGGAGTGGGTGGTGGAGGGTGGGCGTGGGGGGGAAAGGGAGGAATCATTTGTCAACAGAAAATGTAGGGTTCTCTGTTGAAAACTAGATACATGTATGTATAATGTACACATCATGATGAGAACTTTATGTAAAATGAATGTGACTGATCTGAGAAAGAAAAAAAAAATTACTGAGTAATCTAAAGGGGAAAATTGTCTGAGATGTATCTTTTAAGTAAATTGCTTCACTATAAAAAAAATAATAAAAAAAACAGATTGCAAAAAAAAAAAAGTCTTTAAAAGGGTCACTTTTACTTTTATACACAATTTCTTTAGCACCTAAACTTTCTGAAATAAAACATTTACTCTTTTTGAAAGGAATTTCATTTATTAACAATATCAGAATATATCTGAAATTCCTAAATAATTGTTTTGATCATTTTAACAGTGACAATCATTTTTAGGGGAAAGTATTTTTTTTTTCTTCTTCCTTTTTTTTTTTTTTTTTTTTTTTTTGGAGAAGCTTTTGCTATAGGGTATGTGAGCTCGCCAGAAAGAGAGAGAGACAGACAGAAAGCGAGAAATCACCCTCCAGAAGGGATGGCCATGCCACAATCCTTTCTCTTCCATTCTCCTTTCGGGATCTTAGGCATGCACACATACGCGCCCAGTGTGAGTTTAAGTCACTGGATCCAGGACTCAAAGCAAGGTCGACTACATGGAAGTCCAGCAGCATAGCCATTACGTCAACTGCTGGTCCCAGGGGGAAGTATTTTAAAAGAATAGAATGATGGGCCAGCAGGTAGTATAGTGGTAAATGCACTGAACTCCCATGTGCTGACTGCAGTTCGAGTCCTGGACCTGGCAGCTTGCTTTCTGACTTTTCACATCTCTCTGTCTGTCTCTCTCTGGAGAGTACATGTGCCCTGTAGCAAATTTAAAAATGACAATAATGATAAATAAAATTAAATAAATCTAAAATAAAAGAAGAAAGTGAGTATAAAATACTCTCCAAATGTTACCAGTAAACAATGCATCCAGTAGAAACATATGTAAAAATCGGGACCAGCAGTTACCATAATGGCTATGTCGTTAGACTCCCACATAGTCGACTGCGGTTCGAGTCTCAGACCCGGTGGCTTAAACTCACACCGGGCACGTGTGCGTGCGTGCCCAAGATCCCGAGAGGAGAATGGAGGAGAAGGGATTGCGGCGTGGCCATCCCCCCTGGGGGGTGGTTTCTCGCTTTCTATCTCCTGTCTCTCTCTCTCTGTCTGTCTGGCGAGCGCATGCGCCCTATAGCAAAAACCTCTCCAAAATAAAAAAAAGAAAGAAATACATTTTCCAAACTTTCTATAGTTAGGCCAACATGAAAAGACTGAACTCTTCTACTTACAGATTCAGTCTTTTTTTTTTTTTTTTTTTTGAGAGGTTTTTGCTATAGGGCGCGTGTGCTCGCCAGACAGAGACAGAGACAGACAGAGAGACAAAAAGAGAGAAATCACCCCCCGGGGGGGGATGGTCACACCGCAATACCTTGTCCTTCATTCTCCCAAGAGGACTTGGGATCTTGGGCACGCATGCACACGCGCCCAGCGTGTTTTAAGCCACCGGGTCCGGGACGCGAACCGCGGTCAACTACATGGGAGTCCAGCAACATAGCCATTACACTAACTGCTGGTCCCGAGATTCAGTCTTTTTATTTTTTAGAAAGATTTTTGCTATAGGGTATGTGTGTTCTCTGGAGAGACAGAGACAGAGAGCAGAAAGCAAGAATTCATTATTCAGGGGTCTGGCTACTCCATAGTCCCTTCACCTCCATTCTCCTCTCAGAATTTTGGGCATGCATGTACATGCGCCTGGCATGAGTTTAAAGCCACCGGGTCCAGAACTAGAACTGTGATAGACTACATGGAGTCCAGCAATGTAATCATTATGCCTGCCATGTGCTGGTCCCCAGATTCAATCTTAATAATTTGTTGAGTCTCCTCTTTTCCAGAAAGAGACTTTCCAGTGTGAATAAGTTTAAAACATCACATTTATGGATTAAACAGAAGACTATATATGAGTATGAAATACATATGAATACATAAATATGAACATGATAAGCATACATACACACATACATACATACACACACACATATACACACACAACCACACCATGTTCCAAGCATGGAGGTAGGTACTTTACATAGATCACCTTATTCAATCTAAACAACAATCAGTTAAAGTGTTAACATTACTTTCAAACTAAGTAAATTAAAGCTCAAGATACTAAGTAATTTGCCAAAAGTCGCAAAGATGGTGAAGACAGAGCCAGTGATCAAATTACAAAGCACGTGCTCTTTAATTTACTATGATGAGGGACCAGCAGACGGCACAATGGTTATGTAGCTGGACTCCCACATAGTTGACCATGATTCAAGTCCCAGACACGATGCCTTGAAAATCACATTGAACAGATGTGTGTGTGTGCCTAAGATCCCAAGAGGAGAATGGAAGAGAATGGATTGTGGCATGGCCATCCCCCTGGGGGGTGATTTCTTGCTTTCTGTCTCTCTCTCTCTGTCTCTCTCTCCAGCCTGCGTAAAAACCCTATAGCAAAAACCTCTCTCAAAAAAAATATACACACATACACATACACACACACACACACACACACACACACACACACCATAATGCTAGGTCAGCACGTGGTGGAGTGGTTAAGGTGCTGGACTTACACATAGCCAACCATGGTTCAAATCTGGACCTGGAAGCTTGCTTTCTCACTTTCCCTTTCTCTCTCTGTCTCTCTCTCTGGTGAGTGCTTGTGCCCTGTAACAAATTAAAATAATAAATAAAATTAAATAATTACTTTAAAAAATACAAAGCTTCCCTAAGTTTTCTTTCCCCTAAACTGTAACATTTTAATTTTACTAGATTTCCATCTGCTGAATAGCTTTAAAATCTCTTTACTATAATTAGCAACTTTTCCCTTTTATTTCTACATCTTTCATATTTTGAATGTGTTAAAAATATTACTAAATAATCTTGTTATTAATCTTTGAAAATAAATTAGTCTAAGGTGGTAAAAATTCAATGCTTTCTTATTTCTCCATTGACTATTGATTTTTAAAATGTCCAAAGTTTATAAAGATAGATTAGAAATACAATATTTGCTCATTGTAGCATGTGTAATTTAAGACATTAATTTTCACATATAGAAATAAAAAATGGAGAGAATTCTAGCTTATATATAAATATAAGTACTGATATTTTCTAAATTACATGATCTTTAACAATTAAAGTAATTTAAGAGAGTCATATATTACTAAGATTGCCACATAAAATTCATAATTGTCACTTTCAAAATAGGCTAGACAAATAGGACTTTACTCTTGATTCTTTGGAAGTTATTCAAATATACAATGAAAATTTTTAAATTTTATTTCCCAAGGTATCTGAAAGCATAAATATCCTGGGAAATAAACTGAATTGAAATAGCTACATCCTAAGCAGCATCTGCAGTGTCTGCCAAAACGAAGAAAAGGGATCTAGCCCCCTAGCGGCAGCAAAAAAGACTTAGACACCGCAGGTTTTCATTCTGTCTGAACACTATAAAGCAGTGTTCCATTACAAATAAATCAATTAAAGGTATTAGTTTTCTTTTCTCTCTCTCTCTTTTTTTTTTTAAAGAGAGATTTTTTGCTAAAGGCATGTACACACTTCCTGGAGAGAGAGACAGAAAGTGAAAAGTCACCCCTTAAGGAGATAGTCATGCTGCAATCCCTGCTCCTCCATTCTCATGAGATCTTGGGCATACACGTACGCACATGCGCCCAGTGTGAGTTTAAGCTTCCAAGTCTGGGAACTGAACCACATGGGAGTCCGGTGAGGTAACCATTACGCCATCTGCCGGTCCCTTAGCTTTATTTTTCTGATTTTTTATGTTCTGACTCCATTGGTTATACATTTTAAAGAGTTATTAAAATGTACTTTAAAATCATTTTTTTGGAGAAATAAACTATAATATTGGGTCATCAGAAGAGTCATAACTATTTTTTCAGTTTTTTTTTTTTCATATAAAAATGCATCATTACTTTCCCAATGACCCAATGTAACAGAGATCAGGTTGACATATGGTTGATAGCTGATTTGGTATATAAGAAAACAGTAAAATAATGAATGTCCTGGGAACCAGTAGTTAGCGTAATGGCTATGTCACTGGACTCCCACGTAGTCGACCGCAGTTCGCGTCCCGGACCCGGTGACTTAAAACCCACACCAGGCGTGTGTGCGTGCGTGCCCAAGATCCCGAGAGGAGAATCGAGAAGGGATTGCGGCATGGCCATCCCCTCTGGGGGGTGATTTCTTGCTTTCTGTCTGTCTCTGTCTGGCGAGCGCATGCGCCCTATAGTGAAAAACCTCTCAAAAAAAAAAAAAAATAATGAATGTCCTTTAAAATGTCCAGTAACAGGCTGGCAGATGGCGTGGTCATTAAGGTGCTGGACTCCCACATGGCCAATCGTGGTTCAAGTCTTGGAACACAAGGCTTGCTTTCTCACTTTCTCTTTCTCTCTCTGTCTCTCTCTCTCTTTGGTCAAAAAATAGTAACAACAACAAATGTAAATAAATAAATAATTCTTTAAAAAAAAAAAACAGTCCAGTAACAAATGAAAAGTAGAAAAGTACCTGTATGAAGAAAAAGAGAACTTGAATAGATTCCTCAATGGCTATTATTTCCTTACCAGTTCCATCCTACTTGTATTGTCAACAAAACAGGACAAAGTAAGGTTTTAGTTAAATTTATTGAATATGAAAACCTAGGCACAGAGATCCAACTAAGCAGCGCTCAGTATATGACAAATTAATCTGCTGTGCATTATGAAAGCAACAACGTATGTAAAACTGACGTTTTCAACTATGTTCGAAGATGCATTAATCTATATATAAAGATCATTCAGTGTCTTCGTAGAGGCAGTGTTCACAATGTATTAAACAGCTCACAGAATGGAAAACCATAAACAAGGAAGAGAATTCTATTTCAGACATATTCTTGTTTTTGTGCCCCGCCCCCCCAGAGGGTATATGTGCTCAACAAGAAGAGAGAGAGAGGGAAACCAAGAAAGCACCCCTCAATGGGGTATGGTCATGCCACAATCCCTTTTCTGTTTCTCCATCACATACACATGCCCAGCATGTTTTCAAGCTGCTAGGGCTGTAAGTTGAACCACATAGTTGGCCATGTGGGATTTAACTCCCTGAACCACTAGACCACAGAATTGACCCCATTTCAGATATAAATACATTCTCAAAAATTTTTTTTTTCTTTTTAGAGAGAGAGATTTTTACTATAGGGTACGTGTGCTCACCAGAGAAAAAGAGAAACAGAAAGAGAAAAAACACCCCTGGGGGATGGCCATGCCGCAATCCCTTCTCCTCCATTCTCCTCTCAGGATTTTGGAAACACGCACAAGCACCTTGTATGAATTTTAAGCCTCCAGGTACAAGACTCGAACTGTGTCCAGCAATGTAACTAACTATTACATTACATAACGGTCCCATATTTTCAAAAAATTTCTAAGTAACAGAGCCAGAATTAACAGGGGAACTAAACAATGTCATACGCTTTATCCTATGGAGGTAACTCAAATATATAATTTAAATATTTTGGATATGAATCTATTGTACTTCATAATAGTACAGTATCAATAGTGAGAAAATGCTCAACATTATAAACGTCCAAAAGGAAAAACATTGTAATAGCAAATTTAATTTCAAGATAGGCTACTCCAACAACTAGAACCCCAGCATATCTTCATTCACAATGAGGTAAAGAAAAGGTCTTCTGGGTATAAACACGAAAGATGTGAAAGCAGGCATTCAAGAAGTTATCTGTACACCCATGTTCACAGTAGTAATATTTACAACAGCCAAAAAGTAGACTTAACTTAGTTTCTATCGCAAATGAATGATAAAATGTGGTACAAAAAAGTTCACAGAACATACCAATTATGAGTCAGTCAAGTAGCCCAGTTGGTTAAGGGAGCTGGATCTCACATGGCCAACCATGGTTCGAATCCCGGCCCTGGTGGCTTGAACAACATGCCAGGCGTGTGTATATGCATGCCCCAAGTCCCAACAGGACTGGCCACCTGGTGGTGTGGTGGTTTAGATGGCTGGCTCCCACAAGGCCAACTATGTGATTTGAGACCTGGACCCAGAGGCTGGGGAAACACACTGGGCATGTGTGCACAAATGCCCAAAACCCAGAAAGAATGGAGAAGGAACTATAGTGGGACCATGCCCCACTTGGTGCATGGCAAAGTATTCTCACTTTCTCTCTCCTTCTACCTCTCTGACCCTAACTGGCAAATGCAAATGTCCTCTAGCCAAAAAAAAAAAAAAAAAATCCCAACAGGATGGAGAAATGGAAAAGGGAACACCTCACTGGGGGGAAGGTGCTTTCCTCCCTCCCTCTCTGTCAAGCACATGTGCCCTGTGTCAAATAAAAAAGTGTAAATTATGACAAAACTATGCATTAATATGGGGTGGGCAGGTGGCATGGTGGTTAAGGCATTGGACTCCCACATGGTAAACCCCATTTTGAGTCCTGGACTTAGTAGCTTGCTTTCTTTCCTTTTCTCTGTCTCTCTCTAGTCAAATTAAAAAATAATAGTAACTGGGACCAGCAGTTGGCATAATGGCTATGTCGATGGACTCTCATGTAGTCAACTCTCATGTAGTCCCAGACCCGGTGGCTTAAACTCACGTAGGGTGCGTGTGCGTGCTTGCCCAAGATCCCGAGAGGAGAATGGAGGAGAAGGGATTGTGGCATGGCCATCCCCCCAGGGGGTAATTTCTCACTTTCTGTCTCTCTTTCTGGTGAGCACATATGCCCTATAGCAAAAACCTCTCAAAAAATAATAGTAATAATAATAGTAACAAATAAAATTAAATAAAGAATCCTTTAAAACTATTAAGATAAAACTATGCATTAATTTCCATTTTTTACATAAAAATAAACTTGGACTTTAATTCTATTTTTCTACACACTTAAGTCTCCTCAAACATAAAATGAAATATTTTCAGCTCTAAAAAGAAAGAATTTGAACATACATCGCAACATGGATGAACCTATTGTACTAAGTAAAATAAGCCAGAAATAAATAAGTCTCTACTTTTCTTAGAGACAGAAAGTAGATTAGAGGTTACAAGGAGCCTAGGGGAAAGAGAGAATGGGAAGTTATTGCGTAATGGGTACAGTTTCATTTGGGTGATGAAAGTTTTAGAAATAGTAGGGATGCTTGCAGAATATTGTGAATGTAATAGTATGGTTGTTCCTTATATGAGGTTCCTAAAGTATTCAAATTCATAGAGACAGATGCAGTCAGACAGTGGAACAGTTGTAACACAACACTCTTCAATGCTGGGCTCATGTGAGAAGGTCTTGAGTTCATGCCCCAGAACCTCCCTGTGCATATCTGGCAGGCACACATGCCATGATCTGGGATGGTTGAGGCTATGAGTGGAATACAATGTGAAGTGAGGACACTGTTGAGGACATCTGTTTCTCTTTCTCTTAGAATTAAAAAAAAAAAAAAAGGAAAAAAAAAGTCACTCTCTCTCTCTCACTCATGGAATAAATAAATAAAATTTAAAAATAAAATTGGCCAGATGGTGGCACAGCAGTAAAATGTGATCTTCTGAAAGACTGACCCACAAGGGAAGGCTCTGGATTTGCATCCAAGGAATCCCTGAATATGCTGGGCATGTGTGTGCCCATGAGGCTGGTTGAAAGGTGAAGGTGGATCATGGCCTCAACACTCCAGTAGGGGTTAATTTCTCTCTCTCTCTCTTCTCTATTTTTCACTCATAGAAGAAATAAATAAACTTTAAAAAAATGTTTTCTTAGAGACAGAAAGTAGATTAGAGGTTACAAGGAGCCTAGGGGAAAGGGAGATTAGGAAGCTATTGCGTAATGGGTACAGTTTCATTTGGGTGATGAAAAGTTTTAGAAACAGTAGGAATGCTTGCAGAATATTGTGAATGTAATTAGTGCCAATGGATTACACATTTAAAAATGGTTGAGATCTTAAATGTATAAACTAAATATTATATGAGCCCATTTACATGAGGCAGAGTAGTCACAGAGAAAAAGAATAGTAGTTGCCAGGGACTGGAAAAGAGAGAATAAGAAGCCAATATTTAGCAGGTACAGAGTTTCAGTTGGGGAAGTAAAGCTCTGGAGATGGATGGTGACAATGAATATACTTAATGCTGTAAAACAGTACACTTAAAAATAGTTAAAATGAGGATCAGCAGTTGACATGGTGACTAAGGCATTGGACACTCCCACACGGCCATGGTTTGAGTCCTGGACCTGGTGGCTTGCTTTCTCACTTTCTCTTTCTCTGATCAAATTAAAATAAATGAATGAATAAATAAAACAAAATAAATAATTATTTTTAAAAAAAGGTAAAATGGTGGGACCAGCAGATGGTGTAATGGTTATATTGCTAGACTCCCACATAGTTGACCATGGTTCGAGTTCTGGACCCAATAGCTTAAAACTCACACCGGCACATGTGTATGCATGTGCCCAAAATCCTGAGAGGAAAATAAAGAGATTGTGGTGTGGTCATCACCCCCGCCCCGGGGGGGGTGATTTTTCACTTTTTGTCTCTTTGTCTCTGTCTCTCCAGGGAGCTCACATGCCCTATAGCAAAAATCTCTCTTAAAAAAAAAAAAAGTTAAGTCTCTTCCTTTTCTTGTAAGCGGCCTGAGGTGATCTTTGAAAATGGTTCGCTATTCACTTGACCCAGAGAACACCATGAAGTCGTGCAAGTCAAGAGGTTCAAATCTTTGTGTTCACTTTAAGAACACTTTTGAAACTGCCCAGGCCATTGAGGGTATGCATATCCGAACAGCCACCAAGTATCTGAAGGATGTTACTTTACAGAAGCAGTGTGTGCCATTCTGTCATTACAATGGTAGAACTGATAGATGTGCCCAAGTCAAACAGTGGGGCAGAACACAAGGTCGGTGGCCCAAAAAGAGTGCTGATGTTTTACTGCACATGCTTAAAAATGCAGAAAGTAATGCTGAACATAAGGGGTTAAATGTAGATTCTCTGGTCATTGAGCACATACAGGTGAACAAGGCATCTGAGACACACCATCATACATAGAGAGCTCATGGGCAGATTAACCCATACATGAGCTCCCCCTGCCACACTAAAATGATCCTCACTGTAAAGGAGCAAATTGTTCCTAAACCAGAAGAGCAAGTAGCACAGAAGAAAAGGATATCCCAGAAGAAACTGAAGAAACAAAAAACTTATGGCACAGGAATAAAGTCAGCATAAAATAAATGTAGATAAAAGTAAAAAAAAAATGTTAAAATGCTAAGTTTCATGTAACAGAGATTTTACATGATGAGATTTTACAAATATGATTGTGCTTTTGCTTTTTTTCTTCAGTCAGATGGAGAGTTTCCTGGTGCCAGTTTCTCCTTTCTATGAGAAAAAACTCAGGTCCTTTTAGAGAAACTGACAACACAGGGTACCTGAGCACAAGAGTGACAGAACGAAAAGTTATTATAATTTTGTATTTTATATTTATTTATATACATCATATAGGATCAGAGGCTTAAAAATCAAGCCTTTGGTGGGACCAGCAGTTAGCGTAATGGCTATGTCGCTGGACTCCCATGTAGTTGACCACGGTTCAAGTCCTGGACCCGGTGGCTTAAACTCACGCCGGGCGCATGTGCGTGCGTGCCCAAGATCCTGAGAGGAGAGTGGAGGAGAAGGGCGGCAAGACCATCCCCCTGGGGGGGTGATTTCTCGCTTTCTGTCTCTCTGTCTCTGTCTTTCTGGCGAGTGCATGTGCCCTATAGCGGAAACCTCTCCAAAAAAGAAAAAAAAATCAAACCTTTGGGACTGGCAGGTGGCGTGGTGGTTAAGGAAACTGAACTCCCACATGGTCAACCGTGGTTCAAATCCTGGACCTGGCTGCTTGTTTTCTCAACTAACACACATTCACACTCTCTCTCTCTCTCTCTCTCACACACACACACATACATACATATACACATACATACACACACACACACACACACACACACACACACACTCCAAGGAAAGTAAAGGGAAGGGGGAAGGGAAGGGAAGGAGGGCAGGGCAGAAAGGAGAAGGAAAAAAGAGGAAAAAGGAAGAAAGAAAAGAAAGAAAGAGGGAGGGAGGGAAGAAAAGAAAGTTAAATAATTCTTTTTAAAAAATTTATTCTTGGGACCAGCAGTTAGCGTAATGGCTATGTCGCTGGACTCCCACGTAGTCGACCGCGGTTCGAGTCCCGGACCCGGCGGCTTAAACTCACGCCGGGCGCGTGTGCGTGCGTGCCCAAGATCCCGAGAGGAGAATGGAGGAGAAGGGATTGCGGCGTGGCCATCCCCCCTGGGGGGTGATTTCCTGCTTTCTATCTCTCTGTCTCTCTCTGTCTGTCTGGCGAGCGCACGCGCCCTATAGCAAAAACCTCTCCAAAAAAAAAAAAAAGAAAAAAAAAATTTATTCTTCACATGTAAATAGCATTTTGAATTTTATAAACTCTATTCACATATATTGTTTAATTTCTGACCCACAAACTATTACTGTTACTTTACAGAAATGGAAATTGAAGCTTAGTGAAATGAAATAATCATATCACTGGAGGTCATGCCAGATGATTAACTGCAAAGGTGAGTACAGATTCATTCCATTCAATAACTTTTTAAGGGCCCATCATAATCAATTGCTATGCTAGAAGTTAGAGTGTGTATCTTCCACTCCAGCAGCTGGAGTATATTTTGTTTGGACGGGGTGAGTCAAAAACCAGAGTAGTTCCAGTGCTTCTAGGAGCACACACAAGTAACTTCTCCCCATTTCTGCTGTTTGCCTTTCTGGGAATAACTAGCTCTGGGGAAGAGCTACACCTGAAAAAATTCTCTCAAAAGAAAAGGAAAACAACAAAGAAACTTTTTGAGAGTCAGGCAGACAGGCATTAGAGTACAGCAGACAGAACAGACTCCTGAGTCACACTGCCTGTCTCCCAACCTGCCACTTACTAGTCATGCCTCAGTTTCCTCATCTATAAAATGAGAATTAATTACAGTTACTATTTATAAGGTGTTATAAGTATTAAATGGATGAATACTTGACAAGTACTCGGAACAGTACCTGGTACTAATAATTGCTACCTAAGCATTTGTTAAATAAAAGATGACACGGGCTCAGCCAAGGTGGTACAAGCAGGAGGACACTGCTGTGCTATGGCTGAGGCTGCAGTTCTTTGTCCAACCTAACCAGGCCAGGCATGGTAGCATGAGCCTATGGTCCTAGATGACTGAGAGCCTGGGCAGAAAGGACTATGACTTGGAAAGACCCTGTTAAAAATATCTCTCCCTCCCTTTTTTGTCTCTCATTTTAGAAAAAAATAAATGAGATAAAGGGCAGCTACAGTTTGCTAATCACTGCTTTGAGCTTAAAAGTTAATTGGAAAAAAGGCAAAGGCAAAGTTGATTATGAGTCAATTCAGCATTACATTAGTCAAAAAAAACACAAGTTATTACAGGGCTCTATATAAATATGAACGTATGGCATCTTTACACTCAACTGTATCATGGAGAATGATAAAAATGAAAATATCTAAAATAAAGTGTTGTTTTTTTTTTTTTTTTTAATAAAAGAGAGAAATGACAGTAGTACCCTGTGAAAACTACACCAGAAGAAAAAATTGAATCTAGGTAAGAAAAGGCTAAAGAGTCAACTAATACAGATTTATGATATTTTCTCTTTGAAGCAGTAGTTAAGAATGGAAACGATACAAATAAGCTAAGTAAGGAAAACTGACACTTCAGGTAGGAAAAACAATTCTCTTTTTTGGGGGGGGGAGAGGTTTTCGCTATGGTGCGCGTGCGCTCGCCAGAAAGACTGAGAGAGACAGAGAGATAGAAAGCGAGAAATCACTCCCCTGGGGGGAGGGCCACACTGCAATCCCTTCTCCTCCATTCTCCTCTTGGGATCTTGGGCATGCACGCACACGCGCCCAGCGTGAGTTTAAGCTGCCAGGTTCGGGACTTGAACCACGGTCGACTACGTGGGAGTCCAGCAACATAGCCATTACGCTAACTGCTGGTCCCAGGAAAAACAATTCTAAAACCACGATTCCAATGAGTCCTTTTATGAGTCTGTTTGGTGGCAATTTTTTTAGACTCAGCATCTGACTACTTAAGAAATTACATATTAATGAAATTTTACAGAATTTAAAAGGTACTGGTTATACTCTTTGAAGACCAGGACTTTATTTACTTATTTTTTAAAGGTTTTTGTCATAGGGTGCATGCACTCACTGGAGACAGAGAAAGAAAGACAGATAGAGGGAAACTGAGAAACTTGGGGATGGCCACACCACAGTCCTTTCCTCTCCATTCTCCTCTCAGGATGCACATGCACATGCCCAGTGTGATTTTCAAGTTGGGACTGGGGCTCAAACTGCGGTCAACCTAACACCTTTACCACTATGCTACCTGCTGGCCCCAATCCAAATTTATTTTTAAGACACTAATGTTTTAGTGAGATTGGATGTTATTTCATTAAAATATGATCCAAACTTCAAGTCACTAAGTTCATTGTGAAAGAACTTAACTATGATCACTATTCTTATTTTAATTTACTTTTTAAAATTTCATTTTCTTTTATACATTCAATCACATTATTCAGCTTGCTTACAAATTGAATATTTCAACATGTGAACATTTCTCCTTAGTCCAATTGATAAAACTATAAAACTATGATCACTATTCTAAAACTGGTGCCTTTGTTATGACTCAGCTTAATTTGGGAGTTTTATCTGGTTTCTGACAATGATATTTAACTTTGGGAAAGTCACTTGTAATGCTCTTCATAAATAAGCACTCAATAAATACTGGTTAAACTGCCCACTACCTATTTATTTCTTTCACCTACAATGGAGAAGAATTAAGTATTGCACAGCTTTTTTGCATCACTTTCCTTTCCATAGTAAGTCTTCTATTTTTAACAATATGACTTTTTATTTACGTAGTACTTCAGAGTGTTCAAAGTAGTTTAGTCTATCTTAGATCTTAAAACTACTCTATATATTAGAAGTTACCATGAAATCATGAGATTCATTATTCAATATTCATTATTCCCATAATCTCAGAACTTTATAGTCATTTCAACTCTCTCTTTTAAAGAAGACAGACTGGGTCAGCCATGGCATGTGGATTAATGTAGCTGGTAGCATGGTGGTTGAGGTGGCTGGCCCTCTGATTGATAGATAGATAGATAGATAGATAAATAAATAAATAACATATCATAAATCATAATAATTTGAGAAACAGCATTTCTATAATGAATAAATTATATTAGCTACTAATACTGTTTTCCGGTGAATAATACATGTTTCTAATAAAATTCAGAACCAGGAGTTTCTAAGATTATTTGGAACCCAGAATACATTTTCTTATAGAAACATCACACAGATGACTTTAACTTCTAAACCGTACTATAACCATCTGCACATTAAGTATAATCTAATATAGACTATAGAACCCAATCACCATATCTAATATTTTGACAGAAAAATGCTTTCAAAATTCCAAATTGGGGGGGCCAGCAGATGTTATAGTGGTTTAGGCATTGGACTCCTGCATGGCCAAAGGCAGTTAAAGTCCTGGATATGGCAGCTTGAAAATCACGCAGGGTGTGTGTGAGTGCCTGTCCCAAATACCAAGAGAAGCATGGAGCATGGAGCATGCAGCATGGACATCCCCTCAAGACGTTGAGTTCTCAATTTTCCCTCTCACTGTCTTTGTCTATCTTAGGCAAGTACATGTACCCTATGGCCTTAAAAAAAAAAAAAAAAACTTTAAAAAAATCCAAATTGGGAAGCCAAAGCACATTTCTACATCTCCCTGCTGCAATCCTTCTAAATTTCATCTCCCCAGAGGCTTTCGAGTCTTCACTAGTTTGAGAAAAGGAAAGGAAAGGGAAACATGTATTAGTAAAAGGAAGGGATATAGGGGAATTGTCCAGTTTAGTTACAAAGTCCAAAACAAGTACAAAAAAGAAAAGAGAGACAGACTGCCTTTCTCTAAACACATTCTTTTTCTTTTTTTGAGAGGTTTTTCCTATAGGGTGCGTGCGCTTGCCAAAAAGAGACAGAAAGCAAGAAATCACCCCCCAGGGGGGATGGCCATGCCACAATTCCTTCTCCTCCATTCTCCTCTCAGGATCTTAGGCACACACACACACGCACACGCACCCAGGGAGAGTTTAAGCCACTGGGTCTGGGACTCGAATCGCAGTCAACTACATGGGAGTCCAGCAACATAGCCATCATGCCAAATGCTGGTCCCTCTCTAAACACATTCTATGCATACATGGAATGAAGTCAAAGTAACAATTTAGTTAGCAATGCCTAATTTGTTTATTACAATATTGAATTATACCCCCCAGTAATAAAAATACAACTCTAGGGCCAACAGGTGGCATGGTGGTTGAAGCACTGGACTCCCACATGGCCAACCGTAATTCAAGTCCTGGACCTGGTGGCTTGCTTTCTCACCTTCCCTCTCTATCTGATGAGCATGCATGCCCTATAGCAAATTAAAAATTATGATAATAATGAATAAAATTAAATAAATAATTCTTGAAAAAGTATATGGCCCTAGAGACCAGGAGATGGTATAGCAGTTACGTAGCTAAACTCCCATATGGCCAATCACAGTTCAAGTCCTGGACCCAGTCACTTGAAAGTCAAGCCAGGCACATGTGCGTATGTGCCCAAGATCTCAAGAGAATGGAAGAAAAGAGACCGAGGCATGGCCATCCCCTCTGCAGGGGTGATTTCTCACCTTCCATCTCACTGTCTCTGTCTGTCTCTCTCCAGCAAGCCTGTGCACCCTAATGCAAAAACTTCTACAAAAAAAAAAAAAAAAAATACCACCCTATTCATTGCTAAACATAGACTATAAGTCATCTTCTACATTTTTAAAATTTTTGTCAGAGGGCATGTGTGCTCACCAGAGACACATGGAAAGTGAGAAAACAGTCCTCTCCCATAGGAATGGTCACACCATAATCCCTTCTTTTCTGTTTCTCCCTCCTTTTGGAATTTTGGGCACACATGCACACATGCATGGCATGTTATTCAAGCCACTCAGTCTGAGACTTGAACTACACAGCTGTGGGATCCAGCCACTTTAGCCACCATACCACAGGCTGGCCCCCCTGTTCTACTTTTTTTTTTTTAAAGAGGTTTTTGTCTTTGAATACAGTGTACACTGGAGAGAAAGACAGAGACAGTGAGAGGAAAGTGAGAAATCACGCCCCTAGGCAGATGGCAATGCTGCAATCCCTTCTCCTCCACTTTTGTCCTGGGATCTTAGGCATGCACACACATGTGCCTGGCAGGATTCGAACCATAGTCGGTCATGTAGAAGTACAGCTACATAACCACTACACCATCTGCTGCCCCCCCATCTTCTATTTTTAAAGAATGCTTATTTTGTTCCTCAAAGTAGTTGCAAATTAAGAAAATACTAGGCTGCAACCATCTTCTACATAAAATAGTAAAAAATTTTTATCATTTCTTTTTTTAATTCTTCCTAAAAAGTTTATGAAGAGAGGAGAGATAGGCACTCCCAACCAGATCTTTGTGCCACTCAGGTGGCACTGGTAGCAGGCACACATGCACCTAACACGCTCAGGGACATGCCAGCACCTGAAACCAGGACCACGTGAGGACCAGCTGCATTACCACTGCACCACCATCTGTCCCCTTTTTTTCCTAATAGGCAAAATGATTAAAAATGCTAAGTCATCCTTACTCCAAAATTCCCTCTTTCTTTTCCTTGTTTACTCCATCTACAAAATAAGCAGAAGTTCTAAAATCTATAAAACACAATCTAACTTAAACTCTGGTCTTATTATTTACTATTACTGAACTTAATTGATTGGGGGAAAAATAAACCAATCCCTTATACTGCATATTTAGGTAGACTGCAGTAAGTCATGGTAAAATAGAGTGTATATTAACAGCTAGAAAGTAGTATTATTACAAATAAGTCACCAGATTAATAACTTTAAAACAGCAAATTACTGGAACCAGCAGATGGTGTAATGGCTATGTTGCTGGACTTCCATGTAGTCAACTGTGGTTCAAGTCCTCGGCCCAGTGGCTTAAAACTCATGCCGGGCACCTATGTGTGCGCGCTTGAGATCCTGAGAGGAGAATGGAGAAGGGATTGCGGCATGGCCATCCCCCCGGGGGGGTGCTTACTTGCTTTCTTTCTCTCTGTCTCTGTCTTTCTGGCAAGCACACACGCCCTATAGCAAAAACCTCTCTAGGGAAAAAAAAAAAAAAGGCAAATTATTTAATGCCCTTTTCTAATTTACATTCCCTCCACTTCTACTTTTAGGTTTTAGTCCTGACTAGGATAAATGGCCTAACAAATACTTCGACAGTTTTGCTTCTAGCTCTACATAACTCAGAAAAAGTTAATGCTCCTAGATACTCAACGCACAGGACAAAGGAATGCCCTCCTTCCTCCTTCTCTGGTCTTTGACCCTCGTCTTCTTTCTACTGCCCCATTTCACCACTCTGTGTAAAGTATACTACATTATGAAACACACACCACTGCTACAGTGTTTCTGAAAAATAGAAAATACATTTGAATGAAATGGTAAGATTATTATCTTGCAAAAAAGTACTGGGGGGATGGGAAGGCAACAACTTTTTTTCCCTGGGAAGTAAAGAAGAGGTGGTCATTATCATTAAGGATTTCCAATAAGTGGTTTGGGATCTACCAACATGCCTCGATGCCCTTGACTGTGCTCCAGGTCAGTTGTCACCGTCAAGTTCTCCTTCCCTCTGCTATTCCCAGTTTTTAGTTGGCTGGAATTAACATTTCTGGGAGTTCACTGTTCACCATGCTTCTACCAAAGAATTTTATTTTCAGAAAATATGCTTTTTTTAATTAAATTTCACTACTGAGATATTAAAATGGCTTCATTATGAGCTAACACCACTGATAAAATTATACACAGATTAAAAAAAAAAAAAAACGCTCAACTAAAAAACCACAGCACCAAGGTCGGAGTTAAAGTAAGGTCCTAGGATACTAAGGTTTTTTTGATAGAGAGAGCCTGTGCACACACAAGAGAGAAGCACCTCCTGCCAACAGAGTCTGTGCATGCCGTGATCCCCTTAACTAAGTCCTCCAGTTCCTCAGGCTATTTTCAGGTTGAACCAGGGGACTGAACCTACAGTCAGCCACATGGCTCCCAGTACTATAGTCCAGCAGGCCCTTAGGCTGGGCCTCTGAGGCACTAATCTTAATTTCATAACTGGGACACATTCTGAGGACACCTGTACAAAAGTTTCACTGAAAACATATACTTTTATGCATCAAGCAATTCTTTTAAAATAATACTTAGAAACACAATAAAATTTTACATATTTAAAAAATATATATCCTAAGGAATCGTTTGACATTTCTTAGGTACACTTTCCTACTATTTGCGCTTAAGCACATAGAGCTTAAAATACATTTTAAAATATAAATGTCCACTATAAACTACCTTAACAGAAACCAGTGAACTTGAATTTCTCATACCTGTTGGATAGTAGGCTTGGGAGTACTGCGCTGAGGGTGTGTAGTTACTGTATTTTTGGGAGGAGCTGACCATTGTTTGAGGACCTTGTTGAACATGTACAGATGTGGCACTAGGCTGCAGTGTATAGGTAACCTCTGTTGGAAACCTCTGCAGTACAGGAAATGGAACCCCTTTATCTGAGAAAGTGGGAGACGTCTCCACTTGTCCAGGATGCATTCCAAGGGAGTTCTGCCATGTTCTAGGAGGAATCGGGGTCCGATCTAAACCTTTCAGAGGGAAAGTACTGTGGTTGTGGGATGAAGTTGATACATAGGAGTAAGGAGACAAACTATCTCGCCGGAATGATCGGTGAAATTGTCCTACAGCCACTGGTCCTGCATAAAAGAAGAAGAGCAGGTTTACTAATTTTACACTATACCACCAGACATAAACCAAAGATCAGAAAGCATACTACTTTTTTTTTTATCTATCAACCATTTTCAAGAAGTACAAAAGTTTAGTTCTTATAAAATAAGTTCAGTATTTAGAATATCAGATAACATATATAATGTTGAAAGAATAATCAACTAAATTTTTATTTCTCAATGTAACTGTCATAGAGACAAATTGGCTAAACTTTAAGCGTTAAATAAAATATGCAAGTTAAGTCTTCTATAGATGATTCAGCATTCTTACCTTTCATCGCAGTTGACTGACCCAGATACCCAGATCTTTCTTTTCTTTTGGAGAGGTTTTTGCTATAGGGCGCGTGCACTTGCCAGACAGAGACAGAGAGACAGAAAGCGAGAAATCACCCCCCAGGGGGGATGGCCACGAGAAATCACCCCCAGGGGGGATGGCCACGCCGCAATCCCTTCTCCTCCATTCTCCTCTTGGGATCTTGGGCACGCATGCACACGCACCCAGTGTGAGTTTTAAGCCACCGGGTCCGGGACGCGAACCGCGGTCGACTACATGGGAGTCCTGCAACATAGCCATTACGCTAACTGCTGGTCCCCCCAAATCTTTCTAATAACCAGCATGAAAATAAGCACTATGCTACATGCAGAAAAGTGTGGAACAAACAAGAATTGTAACACAAACCAAAAGGAAATGTTATGTTCTTTTGTTTCCTTTTCCTTTGTGATAATCTTTTATTTACTTAAATTATTAATTTTTAAAAATTTATTATTATTGTTATTTACTATAGGGAATGTGTGATCACTACAGACAGATGAGAGAGAGAAAGAGAGAAAGTGAGAAAGCAGACCACCAGGTTTAGGACTCAAACTGTAATAGGCCATGTAAGAGTCCAGTGCCTTAACCACCACACTACCAGCTGGCCCTTCTTTGTGATAATCTTTATAGAAAAGCCAGGCTTGGGGACCAGCAGATGGTGTAAAAGTTACCTCACTGGACTCCTATGTAGTTGACCACAATTTGAGTTCCAGACCCAGTGGCTTCACTTCACACTCACGTTAGGCACGTGTGTGTGCGTGCCCAAAATCCCAAGAGGAGACTAGAGAAGGTATTGCAGCGTGGCCATTCCCCTAGGATAGATTTCTCACTTTCTGTCTCTCTGGTGAGTGCACACACCCTATAGCAAAAATCTCTCTCCAAATAAAAAAAAAAGGAGAGTCAAGCTTGAAAAGTTTGACTTAGTTTTCTTCTCATTCCTTAAATCCATCAAGCATTTTCCCGTCTTTTTTCTTTTCTACAGAGTATCTCTAATAATGATACTACTTTAGTATCCCAAATACCAATGCCTCTCAAATACTGGTTACAATCTGAATCACCTGGGACCAGCAGTTAGCGTAATGGCTATGTCGCTGGACTCCCATGTAGTGAACTGTGGTTTGAGTCCCAGACCCGGTGGCTTAAACTCATGCTGGGCTCGTTTGCGTACATGCCCAAGATCCCGAGAGGAGAATGGAGGAGAAGGGATTGCGGCGTGGCCATCCCCTCTGGGGGGTGATTTCTCGCTTTCTATCTGTCTCTCTCTGTCCTTCTGGTGAGCACATACGCCCAATAAGAAAAAAAAAAAAACCTCTCCAAAAAAAAAAAAAGAAAAAAAAAATCTGAATCACCTGAAGTTTGTTAGAAATTCACATATCTGGACCCAGACATTCTAAATGTTCTCTCTCTCTCTTTTACAGAATTATTTTATTGGGACCAGCAGTTAGCGAAACGGCTATGTCACTGAACTTCATGTAGTCGGTCATGGTTCGAGTCCTGGACCCGGTGGCTTAAACTCATGCTGAGCACGTGTGCATGCGTGCCCAAGATCCCAAGAGGAGAATGGAGGAGAAGTGATTGTGGCATGGCCATCCCCCCGGGGGGTGATTTTTAGCTTTCTATCTCTCTGTCTCTCTCTGTTCTTCTGGTGAGTGCACACACCCTATAGCAAGAAACCTCTCACAAAAAAAAAAAAGAATTATTTTATTTAGGTTTGTTTTATTTATTTATTTTAATTTTTCCAGAGAGGGGGAGAGAGAGAGAGAAAGAAAGAAAGCAAGCTGCCAGGCCTGAGACTCAAACTGCAGTCGGTGATGTGGAAGTCTGGCACCCTTAACCACCACACCACCTGCTGGCCCCTGTTTGTGTTCTCTTATACAGCAAGGTAGAAAAGAATAAAAAGCAGAGATGAGGAAGAAAGAGAAAGAGCAATGGTATTTAATAAGGAAAGGAAAAATACAAATATGTCACACTGAATTTATCAATATTTTTTAGATTATGACTCTTGAACATAAATAAAGCTATCCTAGTTTATTCCTAAAAAGTTTTTTGCACTAAATTATGTGGTTCACAAATTCCTATCAATTTATCTTATTAAACTAATCTAGGGAAATCCCAATTTATGTGCTATTCAAGTGGTATGCTGAAAGATGGGACTCAAACATCTACTTCTCTTTTTTGTTTATTTGTTTAAGAGGTTTTTGCCTTAGGGCATGTGCATTTGAGGGGGTGGGGAGGGAGACAGAAACAGACAGTGAGAGGGAAAATGAGAAATCATCCCCCAGGGGGAATGACCATCCACAATCTCTTCTCCTTCATTCCCCTCCCAGGACCTAGGGCATGCAGGCACATTCGCCCGGCATGAGTTTCAAGCCACTGGTCTGGGGAACTGTGGTCGGCCATGTGGGAGTCCAAATATGTAACTGCTATGCAGTTACGTATTTCGAATATCTACTTTTCTAAGTAATCAGATTGTAAACTCATTCAATGTTTATGTTACAGATTTCCCATTCTCTCTTGCTATGGTGATTTCTTTCTTTCTTTCTTTCTTTTTTTTTTTGAGAGGTTTTTGCTATAGGGCGCATGTGCTCACCAGAAAGAGAGAGAGACAGTGAGAAAGAAAGTGAGAAATCACCCCCCGGGGGGATGGCCATGTCGCAATCCCTTCTCCTCTCGGGATCTTGGGCACATACGCACATGCGCCTGGCGTGAATTTAAGCCACCGGGTCCGGGACTTGAACCGCGGTCGACTACATGGGAGTCCAGTGACATAGCCATTATGTTAACTGCTGGTTCCCATTTCCTTTTTTAAAAAAAGAATTATTTTATTTAGCTTTATTTATGTATTTATTTTAATTTTGACCAGAGAGGGAAAGGGGGGGGGGGGAATGTCCAGGACTTGAACAGGAGTTGGCCATGTAGGAGTCCAGCTTCCTTAACCACAATGCCACCTGCTTGCCCCTGTGTTTCATTTCTTTGTTTTTATTTTTATTTTAAAAAATTACTTTATTGAACCTTATGTATGTATATATTTTTAATTTGATCAGAGTAAGAGAAAAAGAAAGATAGGGAAAGTGAGAAAGCAAGCCTCCAGATCTAGGATTTGAACCGCAGTCAGGCCCCTAACCACCATGCCCCGGCTGACCCCTCATTTCCTTTAAAGAATGAAACATTAATGCCAAAAATAAATGCTCAGATACAAACACACATACACACACACACACACACTCCAGAGCCCTGGAAATCAAGAGCTCTCTATGGGAAAAGAAAATCCTAGTTCAGAAGACTGTACCAAATGACAGACCTCTTAAAAACTACTTTTCCTCTTTCCCTTTTAAATCCAAAAAATGGTCTTTATGCTACTTAACTAGCAATTCCATTTGTACAGTTTGAACTCACCACTGAGAATCCTTCATTTTGCAAGAAACTTCTTTGTGCTCTTTACAATAGGTATTTCTGAGTTCTGAGTGTCCTAAGCTCTCACCTGTGGATTTCTCCCTGGGTGCTTCATATGCCAAACTATATACTACCATAGTACAAGAGCTCATGAGTCTTCTTCCTTCTTTAAGGATAACCTATTGATAAAATTTCAGACTACCAACAACTTAGGCAGCTAATTAAAGAATTCTCTAATTTTTCAAATTCTAGTTTCCATCTGAATTAAAATATAAATTCTACTCCTATCATGATAAACTCTGATGGCCAATTATCTATTTTAGATGCTACTAACTTAAAAGCATTGTCAGGATTAGAAAAGCAATCCTTTGTTTTTTTAAAATAAAGAACTAAAACATAATCAATTCTTATTTATTCTTACCTCATAAAACTCAATTCTGACTGGCTTTCCAGAACATCACCTATATGTCTTCAGAACATCTTTAAGATAAATCTGGCAAAGTTTGAATTTGGAATTCTGAAAATGCTGGGCAGAATGGATCTCTGTCTTAAAAGATTCTACTCATTTTATGGAAGTAAACCTGAACTAATCAATTTCCAGGAAAGAATTTGCCTCCTGAGAATTTGGTATCCCCAGGCAAAGGTAAATTATTTACTTCTTAGATTTGTTACTTTGTTTAGAACATTTAAAAAAATAATTATTTGATTTAACTTTTAAATTTTATTTATCTATCTAATTATCTATTTATTTAAATTTGACCAGAGAGGGAGAGGGAGAGGGAGAAAGCGAGAAAGCAAGCCACTAGGTCCTGGACTCGAATCACAGTGGTCCATGGGGGAGGCCAAGTCCAGCGCCCTTAACCACCATGCCACCTGTCAGCCCCAGTTTAGAACATTTTAACAAATACTGTAAAAATAAATTGCCACTAAAAACCAAATAATAAAAATGGATAAACAAAAAAAGGAAAACATATTCTTAGGAGGTGAACAGGACAGTAGGCCCAGTAGATCTAAACAGGAAAACTAGACCCAAAGACAGGAGATTCTGTTGTCAAAGAGAAGTAGAAGCTGAAGCAGAATGCAGAAAACAAAAGGAAACTTAGAAGCAGCAGTCTAGTCAGGCATATAACAAGACAAGATTCAAGTGGAATAAAAATTAGGTGAGGAAAAATAGGAAGAGAGAGGGACTTAGGGCATGGAATGATAATTAAACAAAGCTGTGCCAGTAGTCCTGAACTTCGAATTACATTCCACCGAACCAGTAACACAGTTCTCTAGTGATCCGAGCCTATGATGCAGACAATCCATACTTAATATGCCTTCTGCACACACCAACAGATAGAATGGTAAAGAGAAAACACACAAAAATGCCAATAACCTAGATATGCATGGATTGACCTATTAGCTATGCTGAAAAAGTATGAATTCAATTTATGTTTTCCAACAAATAGTCTTGAAAAATGCTGACTAACTGCACTACAAGTGAATAAAATCAGATTCTGCATAGACAGTCCCTATATTCAATTAAAACAGACTCTGTTCCTAATATATAACTGTGATAGGTAAGAAAAAAAGAAAATCAGAGAAAAGAACAAAGTGAGCAAGCGGTGGTGTTTGTAAATGTAGGTATATATGTTTGAAGTGTTTATTCCATGTCTCCCAAGACCACATTTTCCAGTCTTTTCTCCTTATGCCTACCAGAGAAATCTCCTGGGAGAATCAAAAATCCATGTCAGAGATTCTATCAAACTATCCAATGGTAGTGTTTCCACTGCCTTTTGCCCATATAACTCCCAAATGAAATCAATGGCTATCACAAAGTAGCTTAATATTGTTTTAGAATTCCTTTAGAACATTCCTATGTCACTATTTTTCCAGCTTATTACTAGAACTCTAACCTGGACCTCATCTTCTGAACTCCACACACATGATTAGTCTAACTTCTAAATTCCAAATGAACACAGTCTTGTCTCATTCATAATCCTGGGCCTAGATTAAATTAAATATAGTATTATTTTATTTTTATATTTAAAGTTATCCCCATAACTCAAAAATAACCCAGATTTCTGTCTGGGTTATTAAACATGCTGAAAATGTTCCTATGACTCTCCTAGTTGAAGGTGCAAAATGAATTCTCAGTAGCAATCCATTGCTTTCTTGGTATACTGTTTCATATCATGGACCTTTTAAACAGAAAAAAAGGAATAGAGCTACCCTCACCTTTCTAGGAGAGGGGAAAGAATATCAGAAATCAAATCTATAAAATAATTCACTATCACAGAGGTTTTCTGAGCTATTACTAACTACAGATTTATACATTCAAAGATTTTTCAATACTGAAAAAATGTAGCCAACAGCAAAAAATAATTATGAGGTTTTAAATGTGATCTTTCTAAAATTCTTAAAACTCAGCAGCTGTGGGGCCAGCAGGTGGTGTTGTGGTTAAGGCGCGGGACACTCCCACATGGCTGACCAGTTTGAGTCCTGGACCTGGTGCCTTGCTTTCTCACTTTTCCTTTCTTTGTCTCTATTTGGTCAAATTTTTAAAAAATAAATGAATTGGAGTCAGCAGGGGACATGGTGGTTAAGGCACTGGACACTCCTGCGTGGCTGACCACAGTTTGAGTCCTGGACCTGGTGGCTCGCATTCTCACTTTCCCTCTCTCTCTCCATGTTTCTGGTCAAATTAAAATACATGAGTGAATAAATGAAATTTTAAAAAATAAATGAATAAATTAAATAAAATAATTCTTAAAAAAAAAAAAAAAGTGGCAACCGTAAAGAAAACGTTTTTTTTCTTTTGAGCATGTGCACTTGCTGGAAAGACAGAGACAGCGAGACAGTAAGTGAGAAATCAACCCCCGGGGGGTATGGCCATGCCACAATCCCTTCTCCTCCATTCTCCTCTCGGGATCCTGGGCACGCACATACACGTACCCGGCATGAGTTTAAGCCACTGGGTCTGGGACTCGAACCATGGTCAGCTACATGGGAGTCCAGCCACATAGCCGTTATGCTAACTGCTGGTCCCAAAGAAAACCATTTTGCCTTGTATGTGTCTCACCATAACTCCCTAAGTAAACTCTACCCACAATTAAAGAAATGTTTAGCTAATTCATTCTACAGGTAAACAATATCTTATAAACAACAATCTATATTATATATTTTTGCTCTTAATATCTATAAACACTGAGCCAGGAGGTGGTGTGGTGGTCGTGGCACTGGACTCCACATAATAACGGCAGGTCACAAACCTGGAGGCTTACCTTCCCATTTTCTCTCTCTCTGGTGAATGCGAGTCCCCTATAGCAAATTTTAAAATAATAATAAGTAAAATGTAATAATTAATTACCTTAAAAAATCTAGAAACACTATGTACCATTCTATACATTGACTGGAACCTAAAATATAATTATGTCCTAACACTTCTTCCAAGATTTTCTAGATGTGTCAACAGGTGAGACAGCAAGGTCTCTTCAAGGATAAAATTCCACTCAAGGTCTCTTAGTCACTTGCCCTGCTTGTATAATACCCTACGTTTTCTTAGTTGTTACTTCGTTCCTCCCAGCCTTACAGAGTGACTGCTCCACTTCCTGCTAAAGCAGTGGAGACCCTCCTGTGTTCTTTTCAGACTCTGTGCTTCAATAAAGGGCTTTAATCTAGATGTTGGCAGTGGGGACAAAACTCCTGGTATTCGAACTCGGGGGAGAGTAGGAAGGAAGTCCCAAGCAGAAGTCCTTTTTGCTGCTAGAGGGTGCGTTAGAGGCTGGGTAGGTACTGGCGGCCCTGGGGTGCTGATGCCAGGGAGGACGATGGAGGCCTCAGGGGTGGACCCCGGGGCCACTGCGGCCGCTTGCCAGCGGAGGATGGGCCAGGTGCGGCTCTCAGTGGAGGCCAGCCTGGCGCCATGTGCCGGCATGGGCGAGGGCCAGGAGGCCCGGACTCACCGTGCGGCTCGGGCCGGGGCCCCGCGGGCGGCGGTGGTGGTGGCGGCTCCTGGTGCTGCAGCGGGGAGGTGGAGGCCGAGGCCGAGGCGGAGGCCGACGTGATGAGGAGCCTCTGGAAGCGGTTGGGCGGGCGGCAGGGCACCTCCAGGCCGGCCGCCATCTTGGCCTTGTTGGCGCTGGTCAGCCTCTTGAGGTGCACGAGCAGCTGCGGCTGGTCGCGGCGGAAGTGCGGGCTGTGGAAGTGGTGGAGCGGCCCGTCGCCCGCCGGCCCGCCACCCCCGGGGCCTGGCCCTGGCCCGGGCCCCGTCGCGCCCGGCCCGCCCAGCACCACCTTGCGGAAGCCGTAGAGGTTGAGCTGGCGGATGAAGCTGGTGAAGTTGGTGGTCTTGAAGAGTTCGGGCTCAGCCCCCGTGGCGCCCGCCGCCCCGAGGCCGCCGCCCGTCGCCCCCGACGCCGCCCCGGGCGGGCTGAGCAGCTCGGCCTCGAAGAGCGGCTGGTCGATGAGCAGCCCCTCGCCGCGGCCGTCCCAGCGGATGGAGCGGTACCGGGGGCTGTTCACCAGCCGCCACAGCTTGGCGGGGAAGTTGTTGGGGTTGATGGGGGTGGACAGCAGCGCCTCCTCCATCGCCCCCGCCCGGGCCTGGGCCTCGCCCCGCCGAGCCTGGCTCTCCCACGCCGTTCTCGATCCCCCCCGGCCTTCGCTTCGCCCTGCCCCCTCCTGCCGGCGCTCGGCCCTGCGGCCCCGGGAACCGTTGGCGCATGAGTCCCCGCGGGGCCTTGTGGCGCGGCCAATGGGGCCTCGAGTTCCCGCCGCGCGACCGACGCTGCGCAAGCGGCCCTCCCCCTCCGCCGCCGCCGCCGCGCGGCCGGGCCCACCGACCCGGAGACACGCGGCCGCCGCATTCCCTCTGCGCTCCTGAACCAGCCAACGCTGGCAGGAAGCACTGCCCACCGGGGGGTTCTAAGTCCTGCGGAGAAAGAAGCCCAGTTAGCTACGGTGGAATACGAAGATTCGTAGGCTGCTGCCCAGCCTGCGAGCGGGGACTTAGAATGCAGAGTGCACCGTAGGCAGCACAGAGCCGGTCATTATTGAGGACGTGGGCCTCACTCTGTAACCTACAAATGGTTGCTCTTCTCTCCAAGTAACAATGGTGGCGGCCCAGGTACCACATCCTAAATGAACAAGTTTCACCTATTGGTTAGTAGCATTTTATTTCAAGGATACCTTTTAAGCCAGTATGTTTGCTCAAGACAGTTTACTAGAGGATAAGAACTAAGGGGCCCAGAAGAGAATCATGAAAATCTAAATATAATCCTATGTCACCCAGGTTTGTGACATTTTAGACATTAAAGAGAAATAAATAAACCTCACCAGAGAGATGGGATAGAATTCTACAGACTCCCTAAGAACAAATCCCTATCCAGTAAGTCAATAAGCATTGCTGAACTGTGCAAATGAAGAGAGGGATCTTCAAATAAAAAGGAAATTAGTGGGAGGAAAGGTATATTATAGTCTTTTTTTCATGGTCAAAAGAACAAAGAAAAAATGAAGATGAATGAAAAGACCCAACAAAGCAGCACTAATATAGAGATTTTATTTAAATTGTATTGAGTTTTTACAGCACATTGCATGTTTGTCACAACGCAACTGCACAGTTTGGGTTTTTGGCCACATCATGTCACTTACACCCACAACAGCTCTGAAAGGAGTATTTGATGAATATATCTGAGCCAAGAGCCCAGAGTCTCTCTCCAAGGCCATGCAGTTTGTTCACTGATGGGACAGGTCCTCAAAACAGCCACACAAAGTAGACAGATACAGTCTCCCCAAATGTTACCAATGCTACTCCTCCTGAAAACAGGCAGAGTGAAGTGCAATGAAAGTCAAGTTAATTAAAAAGCCACTCAACTGGCAGTAAATTTTAATGATTGAGAAAATGTTTAAAAGAATTTCATGTGTCATAGACAAGAGTTTGTTACTTTTTTAATGATCTCAGAAATTTCCCAGACACAAAAATCTCCATTATTCAGCTCCATTTAAACAGCAACAAAAACAGTTCTGCTAGGCTGACCTAAATACTCCAAAACTTTTTAGGTTACATCCATGGCAAGTATAAAAGAAGCACAGATGCTTCTCTGTAGGACTGAAGAAAAGGTCAGGACAAAAACAATTCTTGTTCTAAATGCAGATTCTAAATAAATGTTATTTTGGAATGAGATTTTTTTTTCTAGAAAGCAACATCAAAGTAGCAGTAAGATGATTACCATGTTTTACAGTAGGATAAGCCTAAATGTAATTTATCTCTCATACACCAACAAGGTAAAGAAAATGTATAAAAGAAGTCCTAGTTGTTTCATTATAGGCCAAGGAGACTGTATCTGTACCAACCACAGTACATGGCTATTGTCACTGTATCTTTTGGTTAAGTGCCACTGGTACATATTAAGATGAAAAAAAAAATTAAAAATTAAAAAAAAAGTTTGGTCCAAATGGACACATTTTTCTCTCCCAATTTTGGTATCAAGGCTTTATTCTCTTCTGTTTGGGTTCCATTATTAAGTGCACAGAAATAGACAGCAGCATTTGTACTGAAACCCTCACATACCAGACAGCATATTCTAGGAGGTAAAAACCAAACGCTAAATTCTACCCTCAAGGTGTCAAGTGTTCAGGATAAGAAGCAGTGTGACCCAGAGGAGGCAGCAGCCAAGGGAACGACAACATGGGGGAAGTGGGCAATGGAACAACAACAAAAACTTGTGTTTTATTTTCATGCCAGGAGAGGATCAAGGTGTAGCTCCTGTATTAGCACCAGGACAACTAGGAAAAGTCAGGTGCAAAGGGTAGGGCACAATCAGCAGATATTTCACAAGGATCATCTTTGTTTTTTCCCTTCTCATTCTTCACAGTGCATACCTCAAGAGCTGCCACTGCAGATCAGAGACGACTGCTTTCACAGCTCAAAATAACCGGTTTTTGCCAGGTCTGAACATCAGCAGAGTTGCCCTCTGCTCTCGAAAATGTCTCACTCCCTAGAAATGTCCCCCTAAACTGAATCTTCACTGATGCTGGCTGATGAGTCGAGTGAAAAATACATCCAAACCTCCATTTGCTGAACCAGTCTTTAAACCAAACCACAGAAAGACAGTACTAATGCAACTAGAGTGCCTCTAACGACTGAGCCTTCATGCACAGACACAGAGCACAGAGGTACGGGATATAGTTCATTTCAAATAGAACAGGATCTCCTGTCTTGTATGCTATAATCTGCTTTTTTCAAGGTGGAGGAGAGATGGGTCTGGTTATCACTTGGAGTTTGGTTATACATATGCCTTTCATTGCTGTTTGGGGCACTCTGCACCAGACAGTATCTATGAAATCATCATCTTGTAACTCCCAGGAGAAAGAGCTGGAGCCACCAACTCAACGTTAAGCTTCCAGGCTCTGGGTCTGGAACACTACCCCAAAGTGAGGGTCTCACTAGTAGAGGACCTCCTGCCAAACTGCAGTTCCTCTGCTCCAGTCTCATGGTACCGAGGAGGATTTCTCAAGACGGTATCTTTTGAGCTCTGTGATTTCATGAGCCACACCAAAGAACCTTCCAGACTACACCTGAAGCAGATCCTCCTTTCAAACCTGCTAAAATTGGACAGGTCGTCTCCTCTGGCACTCAACTTGAGGCTGTAGCAATGGGTTTCTTCAGATGTTGGCTCATGAGTTCTCTGGCACGAGATACTTGAATGTGTTCGTAGCAAGAGTTACAGACGAGAACTGGGTCATAGAGTTGTTGATCAGGAATGGGCAGCTTCAGGTGGCAGCATCCAGCACAAAATACATTCCCACAATTTCTGCCAAAGCACAATGAGGGAAAAGTTCATTAGAAATACCAATACGCTGGAAATAAATGATAGTTAAAAAGGCTTTCTATGAGTAAATGAAAAGTTGAGAACAAATCAAAACAGTTCCTGGGGCCAGCAGGTGGTATGGTGGTTAAGGGTGCTGGACTTCCATATGGCCAACCACGGTTCGAGTCCCAGACATGGTGGTTTGCACACATTCATGCGCGCGCTCGCTCTCTCTCTCTCTCTCTCTCTCTCCATCCCTATCTGGTCAAATTAAAAATAAATAAAGTTAAATTTAAAAATTAAAATAAATAAACAGTTCCTATGAAGATGTCTCCATCTTCAGATTAATTCAATTTAGTTCTATACGTTTGTACTGCACTGTCTTATAAGTCACAAAACATCTCACCTGCAATGGTGTCTTCGTTTAGCCAACCAGAATTCACAGTCACAGTTATAGCAGTGTGATGCCATATGGTCTGGAACCCAGCGAGTCACCTAACAAGGCACAAGGAACAATTCCAGGTCCTGGTCAACTCAATGGAAGAGCAACATTGCAACAAAGGAAAGCATCCTGGGGGGAAATGACAAGGCTGATCTCTGTACTCTGAGTAGCCACTACTTGTCTACTCATCTGGGAAAAGCTTAGACTACAGTACATTACTCATCTGTGAGAAATATGATGACTCACTGGCTTGCAGAACTACCCAGCACATATTTGCCTGGACATACCTCAGTCTCTTTCTTATCAACAGGTTCCCAGCTTGCTTCTGAAAGGCAATCTTCACTGTGATCAGAACCAAAATCCTCTGTATCACTGCCATCTGACTCCTTCAAGCATGTCTGAAAAAAGACAAAGATATCAACATCATCTTTATTGTCACTAACACTTACTATGTCAAGCACTGTTCTAAGTGTATTATGCATGAACTTATTTAATTCCACAGTAGTCTTGTGATGTGTACTGCTATTACCTCATTTTACAAATAAGGAAACAAAGCTACAGAGAAAGTTAAGAGCTGGTAAGTAGTAAAGGTTTGAACCCAGTATTTTGGTTTAGACTCATGCTCTTTTTCTTTTTTTTTAAAGAAAGATTTTTGATATAGGGCGCGTTTACTCACCAGAGACAGACAGAAAGCAAGAAATTACCCTCCCATCAGGGGGCATGGCCACACTAAAATCCCTTCTCCATTCTCCTCGCAGGATTTTGGGAACACATGCACATGCACCCAGTGTGAGTTTTAAGCCACCAGGTCTGACTCAAACCATAGTCGACTATGTGGGAGTCCATCAACATAACCATTATGCTATCTGCTAGTCCCTAGACCCAGGCTCTTTTTTTTCTTAAATAATTATTTTTTTAAAAACTTTATTTATTATTATTTTAATATTTCCACAGAGAGAGAGAAGGTGAGAAAACAAGCCTCCAGGTCCAGAACTCGAATCACAGTCAGCCACATGGGAGTCCAGTACCCTTAACCACCATGCCACGTGCTGGCCCTAGACCAGCCACCATGGTAGCTCTTAACCACCATACTACACCACAGTTAGCACGACTCTCTCTCATTACATTCTAAACCAGGGGTTGGCACACTCTGGCCCACAGGCCAAATCTACCCACTGCCTGTTTTCATAAAGAAAGTTTTTTTTTAACATAGCCACATTCATGCATTTACATATTGTCTATGGCTGCTTTTGCACTACAACAGCAGTACTGACTAATTGCTACAGACTGTACAGCCCACACACTTAAAACTGTTTTTGTTTTTGTTTTCCATATTTAAGTGAAGTTTATTTGGGAAAAGAAAGATGCTTGGTTCTTCCTGAAGTCTTTTCACCTGTGATTTAAATATGGCTGTAAGTCCAAAGCTTAAAGTGTTTACTATCTGACCCTTCACAAAAGAATGTTTGCTGAATCTTTTTTTGTTTGTTTGTTTGTTTTAGAGAGATTTTTCCTATAGGGTGCGTGTGCTTGCTGGACAGAGAAACAGAAAGCCAGAAATCACTCCCCGGGGGAATGGCCACACTGCAATCCCTTCTCCTCCATTCTCCTCTTGGGATCTTAGGAACACACAGACAGGCACCCAGTGCAAGTTTTAAGCCACCGGGTCCAGGACTCAAACTGTGAATGACTACATGGGAGTCCAGCAATGTAACCATTATGCCATCTGCTGGTCCCTTGATTTTGTTTTTTTAAAGAATTATTTAATTTTATTGATCATCATCATTATTATTTTAGTTTGCTACAGGGCACATGTGCTTATGAGGGGGAGAGAGAGAGAGAGAGAGAGAGAAAGAGAGCAAGCCGCCAGGTTCAGGGACCCAAACCACAGCTGACCATGTGGGAGTCCAGCACCTTAACTACCACACCACCTGCTGGCCCTCTGACTCTTGTTTAATAAAGCATCATTCTGAAGAGTAAGAAGTGGTCAGCCTGTCCATTTTATAAGCAGAGAAACGGGCAGCAGGTTGGTGGGAGTGCCCGGAAGAAGAAACAGAGGTATCTGTGTAGATAGCAAGCTATTATAGGGAAGAAACGAGCTCTAGACGCTCCCCCAGGACCGTGGTACCAGAACCTGAGGCTGCCCAACATAGCAAAGCCTAAAGGTTCTTACCATCTTTTATCTGGATTATTCCAAAATGTCCTAACCAGCCTTCCAAGGGGGGTCCCAACTGCCCCATCGAAATTTTATACTGTTAGAGTAGTTTCCTTTTTAAAGAATTATTTATTTAATTCCATTTATTATTATTATTATTTTTTTTAATTTAACCAGAGACAGACAGACAGAAAGAGAGAGAAAGGGACAGGAATAAAGCAAGCCACCAGGTCCAGGACTCGAATAGTGGTCGGCCATGTGGGAATCCAGCACCTTTAACCACCATGCCACCTGCTGGCCCCAGAGTAGTTTTCTTAAAACACAAATTTCATCATGCTACTCACTGGTTCAATGTTTTATCATCTTGAGGATAAACTCTAAACAAGGGCATTCAAATGGTCCCTTCCAATCCTCATCTACTTCCCAACGTCACCTCCTCCCATACTACTGAACTCTCCATCACGGTCCCAGCACAAGTTATGTGTGCACGCATACACTCATACCTCTTTGTTTAAGCCATGCTACTGGAATACCTATTGCCTCCATGCTTCTGTAAATCCTTTCCTCTGTCTCCCTAGCTAAGTAGTCCACATTCTTCAGCACTCAGCTCAAGCATTATCTTCTCAGGAAAGTCTTCCTCGGCCTTTCACTTCACTCTGGACTGCTAACATCTGACACTTCTGTCAATCATAGCACTTAACATCATTCTAACTGCTTGCTTGTCTTTTCTCCCATAGTCCTAGCACCTAACTCAGTGATACACAGCAGTACTCAACAAATGAATGCTGAGTGGATGGAAGGCTGGGTGGATAGAATCAATGGTGGATGGCAGTTGGTGAATACTTACAAAATCATCCTCATAGTCCATGGGCGGCTCTGCTGGAGGGGCACAGCAGTGACGGATATCCAGCCTCATCTGAAGCTCGCGCACCTGTCGCCGTAGTTGCTCCACCTCTTGCTTGTACCCTGCTTCAATTTGCCGTAACCTGTGCTGGATCACATCCGTGGGAAAGGGGAGTCCATCGTCATCCAAGTAGAGAGGAGGCACTGGAGAAGGGCAGCTCAATGGGATAGGCTTTGTGCTGGAGACTTGCTTTGGGTGACCAGACAACCATATTCGGTTGTTTTTGCCCCCTGGGCCAGTACAGTGTCCATTGGAATGACCAGAACAGACAGGTGACTTTATGCCTTCTCTCTGAGCCCACTGGCCCCCAAAGCAGGGCCCTGTTGCCCGCATCTGCTTACTGTTTGATCTCTTGCTACAACAACCATAGGAAAGCAGCCTCCGAGGGGTGGTATCCCCACTTGGCAATGAAGTCACCATCCCTTGAAAGCTGTCCCAGTTGGACCCTAGAAAAGAAAACTCACTGATCTGGCTCTGAGAAATTGGCTTTCGAACCAATTCCAATGGCGTTTTCCCAAAGCGAGGATTTTCCAGTAAGTGCCCATTCCTATTACTTCCTCTTTTGCCAGTGTCTTCTTCCCCATGGGTCAGATCTGGCAGAGAGCTGGGCTGTTCCTGGTGGGAGATACTTGCCGTGGGCCCGGGGGGACCTTGGCTGAGGCAGGTAGCACTTGAGCCTAGAGGGGTTTGGCAGGCAGCACTTGGTGGGTGGCAAAGGGTGCCCAGACTATGATCTGCAGCACGTCTGGAGGGCACACCTGTTGTGGAGTCTTGCTGGGCCTGTTGGGGGGCACCTATAAGGGAGTCCTGAGAAGACTCTGAAGAATCACCAGTTCCATCACACTTGCTGGAAATGACCTTACAGAGTGCACTGACAGCTGCTGTTTCAGGACAGTGTGGCTCTCCTGTGCCATCTAAAGTCCTACCCAGATCATGCTGGAAAGGAGGGTCCAGAGCTGGTGCCTTAGTCTCTTCTAGGACTTTGATCTCAGGATCAGAGGTGCTGCTCTTCATTTCCCGGGATAATGTGATATTAAGCAGTTTATTTAGAGAACAGCTTTTCTGACTCTTGAAAGGTTTATTGCTCAAGTAGTCTTTCTGGCTGCTGGGCAGAGTGGGTGGAAGACCCATTTCTCCTACAGTCTGCTGAGAACCTCCTACCCCAGATTCCACGAAAGCTGTCTCTGATCCCTCAGGAGTGCTGTGCCAGGGCTCCAGGCCTACTCTGACCTCTGGACAGTGGTTATTCAGGTTAGGGTCACTGGATGTGCGAGTCAGGGGGCTGCTTGTGTCACAGGCAGAAAGAAGATCATCCATGGATCTGGTTTTAGGTAATCTGGAAGGGGACAAACACAACACCTCCAGGTCAGGAAATGGGAGTCACTTCCAATATAGAATTGGATCATCAGAGCAATAGCAAAGCCAGAGTTCACACAAAAAAATGACATTTAAGATGACAAATAACTGATATTCACTGAGAGTCTACGCTGCAAAAAATGTAAGACACAGATCCCATCCTTAAGAACTTAGGATCTGTCCTCAGCATTTTTTTTTAAAGAAGTATTTTATTTGGGGCCGGCAGGTAGTGTGGTGGTTAATGGCATTGGACTCCCACGTGGCCGATTGTGGTTCGAGTCCTAGACCTAGTGGCTTGCTTTCTCACTTTACCTCTCTCTCTCTCTCTCACTCTGTCCCTCTCTGGTCAAATTTAAATAAATAAATTAAGTTAAATAAAATAATTCATTTTTAAAAAATTTTATTGTCATTATTTTTTTTATTGATGTTTTTGGTATAGGGCACGTGCACTCGCCAGAAAGAAAGAGACAGAGAGACAAAAAGCCAGAAATCACCCCTCAGGGGGATGGCTGTGCTGCAATCCCTTTCTCTTCCATTTTCCTCTCAGGATCTTGGGCACACACACACGCCCGGCATGAGTTTAAGCCACCGGGTCTGGGACTTGAACCACGGTCGACTACATGGGAGTCCAGCGACATAGCCATTACACCAGCTGCTGGTCCTGTATTTTTTTATTTATTTTATTTTATCTTTTGAAGTTGACCGGAGAGAGACAAAGAGAGAGAAGGAAAGTGAGAACGCAAGCTGCCAGGTCTGGGACTACAACAGTAGTCAGCCATGTTCAGTCCAGCAGCCTTAACCACTATACCACCTGCCGGCTCCAAATAATTCTTTAAAAAAAAAAAAAATTTAATTTACTTCCTTCCTTTCTTTCTTCCTTTCTTTCTTTCAATTTGACCAGAGAGGGACATAGTGGGGGAGTGGGAAGTGAGAAAGCAAGCCACTAGATTCGAGGACTTGAACCTCGGTCAGCCATATGGGAGCCAGCACCCTTAATCACCCCACCATCAGCCAGCCCTGTCCTCAGCTTTTGTCAGCTTCTAAGCTGATGCCTTCTAAAGTTTCTATTCCATCCAGGACTATAGCTGAGCCTCAAACCTAATATCCCACTGCCTTTACCACAAAAAGACAGAAATGGGTTTTAGAGCTAGATAAGATTGGCTGTGACATTGACTAGCTATATGACTACAATTAAATAAACCTCTCAGACACTTGCTTTCCTCCTCTATAAAATAATAATAAAGTCAGGTGGTAGCACAGTAGTAATGCAATTGGGCCCACATGGGAAGTCCCCGGTTTGCGTCCCAGGGCTTCTGTCTATACACCAGGCTTGAGTGTGTGTACCAGCCATCTAGGCTGACTGAGGCTGGAGGTGAATCGTGGGTGTGAAAACCCTGTTGAAGCTGCTCGACTGTCTTTCTCAGGGAAGAAATGAATAAACATTTTTAAAAATAACAACAGTAAATCATTCCTTGTAGAGATACAATGAGGATTCAAAATACAGGCAACTAACAAAATTATTAGTCACAAGCTTATTAAGACTACACTTGGGGGCTGGCAGGTGGCATGGTGGTTAAGGGTGCTGGATTCCCACATGGCCAACCACAGGTCAAGTCCTGGACCTGGCGGCTTGCTTTCTCACTTTCCCTCTCTTTCTTGCTCTGTTCCTTTCTTTAAAAAAAAAAAAAAAAAAAAAAAGACTACACTCAAGGGATCAGCAGGTTGCATAGTGGTTATGGCACTGGACTCCCACATGGTTGACCATGGTTTGAGTCTTAGATCCAGCGGCTTAAAACTCAAGCTGGGCACATGTGTGTACATGCCCAAAATCCCGAGAGGAGAATGAAGGAGAAGGGATTGCAGCATGGCCTCTCCCCCGGGGGGTAATTTCTCACTTTCTGTTTCTGTCTCTCTCTGCCTTTCTGGCAAGCTCACACGCCCTATAGCAAAAATCTCTAAAAACAAAACAAAACAAACAAACAAAAACTACACTCAAGACTACACTGATGATTCCTCAACACAGCTCTTTATAACCGTGTATCAGTGTGCCTCTCTGACTTCCAAGGAAACTCCCTAGGAGACAGCTCTCACAGACTTCTAAACTTCTTCATATACTCCATGTGAGAACAGATATTTTCAGGAATGGCTGTCTGATTTTTAGAATAATTCAGTCTTCAGAGCAATGAAAACTTGAAGGCAATTCACCAGAAAACAATGGCAACTTCACTGGCCTCCTATTCTCAAATAGCACAGTTCAGCCCATACAGAAAATCCCCAACAGTAAAGTGAGAGAATAGCTTATTTTAAATACTTAATTTATTTTACATTTTATTGTAATAAATGCTTTTAAATATATTTTTATTTTGCTTTTGTAAAAAATTATTTAACTTTATTTATTTATTTATTTATTTATTTACTTTAGTTTGATCAGAGAGCGACAGTGAGAGAGAGAGAGAGAGAGAGAGAAAGTGAGAAAGCAAGCCCCCTGGTCTGGGATTCAAACTGCAGTCAGCCACGTGGGAGTCCAATGCCCTTAACCACCATGCCACCTGCTGGCCCCTTATTTTGCTTTTGTGGTCAATTTTTAAAGATATTTTAGTTCCTAAATTTACTTTATTATGTTTATTTTTTTAAACTTGCCAGTAGGCACATGTGTATGCCAGAGAGATACAGAGAGAGAGGGAGAGGGAGAAAGCAATGGATTGTGGTCATGCCACAATCCCTTCTCCATTTCTTTTTTTTTTTTTTTTTTGAGAGGTTTTCACTATAGGGTGCGTGCGCTCGCCAGACAGACAGAGACAGAGAGACAGAAAGTGAGAAATCACCCCCCAGGGGGGATGGCCACGCCGCAATTCCTTCTCCATTCTCCTCTTGGGATCCTGGGCACGCAAGCACACGCGCCCGGCCTAAGTTTTAAGCCACCAGGTCCAGGTCGCAAACTGCGGTCAACTATGTGGGAGTCCAGCGACATAGCCATTATGCTAACTGCTGGTCCCCCTTCTCCATTTCTTCATCCCACCGGAATCATGAGCACACACGTACATGCACCTGGCTTGTTTTTCAAGTCACCAAAGCTGAGATTAGAACTGTGTGGCCAGCTAAGTGGGATCCAGCACCGTTAACCATCAGACCATGGGGCCAGCCCAATTTTGCAATCAATTTTGATTTTTTTTTAATGGTAGAAATTCCAAAAAGGATATAGCAGTGGTTATGACTATAGTCTCTATAGTCCCATAGTCGGGGTTTGAATTCTAGCTTGGTACCTTTTTAGAAATGTGCTCTTAGTTTCTTCAAATCTCAGTTCCCACATTTACGGGGAAAAGGTTAAAGTACCTTCCTTTTTTTAAAGAAAGATTTTTGCTATAAGGCGTGTGCACTCACGGGAGAGACAGAGAGACAGAAAGCAAGAAATCACCCTCCACGAGGGATGGCCATGCTACAATCCCTTCTCCACTTGGGATTTTGGGCACACATGCCCATGTGCCCAGCTTGAGTTTTAAGCCATTGGGCCTGGGACTTGAACCACAGTTGACTATGTGGGAATCTAGTGATGTAACCATTATACCATCTGCTAGTCCTAAGCAACTACTTTTTTTTTTTTTTTTAAAGAATTACTTTATTTAACTTTATTTATTTATTTATTTGACCAGAGAGGGACAGAGTTGGGGTGGGGGGGATGAGAAAGCAAGCCACCAGGTCTGGGACTTGAACCACGGTCAGCCATCTGGGGGTCCAGCGCCCTTAACCACCACACTACCTGCTGGCCCTGCAAGCACCTACTTTTTAGAGTCATGGTGAAGATTAAATAAAATAATCAGCATTGGGACCAGCAGATGGCATAACAGTTATGGCGCTGGACTCCCACATAATCGACCATAGTTTGAGTCCCGGACCAGCAGCTTAAAACTCATGCTGGGGTGTGTGTGCATCTGGGCCCCAAAACCCAAGAGAGTGGAGGAGAAGGAACTGCAGCAAAGTCATTCCCCATGGGGGGTGATTTCTGGCTTTCTGTCTCTTTGTCTCTCTGGCATGCGCACACACCCTATAGGAAAAAATCTCTCTCTTAAAAAAAATTCAGCATCAAAGCACATTCCTCATTGCTTCCTGTAACACATTATTGTATTTACTGTTTACTTGTTTATCTCTCTCTACTGAAGGGCCCTGGTGGCAAAACCGTGTCTTGTTTGAATCCCTAGCACGAAACATAGTTCTGGGCAAATGATTTGAGAAATGAATGAACTTAGAACTTAACAAGATTGGGTTACCCCATTATACAGTACTTCAGCACTGTGCACTGGGAGCCAGATCCCACATGGCTGACAACGGTTTGAGTCCTGGCTGTGGTAGTTTGAAAATATGTGAGTGCCTAAAATCCTGTTAAGACTGAGAAATTGGGGCCAGCAGATGGTGTGGTGGTTAAAGGCACTGGATTCCCACATGGCCAACCACGGTTTGAGTCCCAGGCCTGCTGGCTTGCTTTCTCACTTTCCCTTTCTCTGTCTCTCTCTGGTCAAATTAAAAAATAACAACATATAGAATTAAATAAATAATTCTTAAAAAAAAAAAAAAAAAAAGACTGAGAACTGGAAGAAAGAACTGTAGCATGATCATGACCCACTGGAAGATACTTTCTTTCCCTGCAGCACATGCACATACACACACGCATACACTCTCTGTCAATGAAGCAAAAACATCTAACAGGAACAAGTTTCCACTGCTAAATTTCAAACAAAATAGACCATCGAGGTTCAATATTTGATATACATCAGGAGCCTAGCCTCTATGCATCTTCCAGACCCATGGACAACCAGGACCATTTCTACTGAATGGAGATGTCCAAAAGTGAGGCCTAGACTTGCATACTATTTTTTTAGAATTATTTTATTTAACTTTATTTATTTACTTATTTATTTTAATTTGAACAGAGAGGGACAGAGTAAGAGAGAAAGAGAAAAAGGAAAAAGTGAGAAAGCAAGGACCAGCAGTTGGTGATTCTGGACTCCCATGTAGTCGACCGCAGTTTGAGTCCCGAACCTGGTGGCTTAAATTCATGCTGGGCGCGCGCGCGCGCGCGTTTGTGTGTGTGTGTGTGTGTGTGTGTGTGTGCCCAAGATCCCAAGAGGAGAATGGAAGAGAAGGGATCACGGTGTGGCCATCCCCCCTGGAGGTGATTTCTTGCTCTCTGTCTATCTGTCTCTCTCTGTCTTTCTGGCGAGCATATGTGCCCTATAGCAAAAACCTCTCCAAAAAAAACCCAAAAGACAAAACACAAACTTCTTAGATAATCTTGAATTTTCTATGATATTAATTTTTTTAAAAAAGAATTGTGGCATGACCATGTCTCTGACCACATCCCATCAGTAAGGTTTTCTCTCTTTCTCCCTCTTGCTGTACACACATGTGTAAGTGCCTTCCAGCAACAAAAGAAGAAAAGAAACATCTTATTTCTCTAACAGCTTTAAATGACACACATTCTTAGTTACTTAGATAGTGACTTAGGATTCTTCTCTAGTTGTCTGTTGTCTTATCTTACAGCTTCAAAGTATCTTAAAAGTAGGATCAATAACTTCTATTTCTTTAGAGTCACCCACAAAACTTAGTACACTACTAGGCAATTTGTAAGTACTAACGAAACATTTATTGAATTAAGGCAATGATTAGTAAAATATGACAGATAAAAAGTTACAGTGGCTTTCCCTAGAAAAGAAAATTTATAAAGCTGTACCCAAATTCTGCATAGTTTGGGGAAGGAGAAAATGAAAGAATTCCTGGAGCCCTCTCATGGCTGTCTAATAATGTGTTCACCTCAAAAGACCCTAAATCTATTAATTTAGACTCTTGGGTTGTTTCCCATTCAGCCAATAATATGTTATATTTTAACTTTAAAAACCTTCAGCCAAAAACCAGTAGATGGTGTAATGGTTACATTGCTAGACTCTCACATAGTTGATTCCAGTTCAAGTCCCGGACCGGGCAACTTAAAACACACTAGACACAGAATGAAGTTTTTGTTTTTGTTTTTTTTTGCTATAGGGCGCATCTGCTCACCAGAAAGACAGAGAGAGACAGAGAGAAAGAAAGTGAGAAATCACCCCCCGGGGGGATGGCCATGCCATAATCCCTTCTCCTCCATTCTTCTCTTGGGATCTTGGGCATGCACGCACACGCACCTGGCGTGAGTGTAAGCCACCAGGTCCAGGACTCAAACCATGGTCGACTACATGGGAGTCCAGCGACATAGCCATTATACTAACTGCTGATCCCGACACAGAATGAAGATTAAAAATACAAAAAATGATAAGTTTTGTGCAAGGTTGTGGTGAAAGGGGAACTCTCCTACACTGTTGGTTGGAATGTAAATTGGTCCAGCCACTGTGGAAAATAATATGGAGGTTCCTCAAAGAAAATAAAACTACCATGAGATCCAGCAATTTCACTCCTGGACAGCTACCCATGAACAGAAGAATGGATTGAAAAAGTCTGGCACATGTACTCTATGGAATACTATTCACCCATAAAAAACAACAAGACCCTGGCATTTGATAGAAAGTAGATGAATATGGAAGATTTATTGTTGAGTGAAGCAAGTCAGGCTATGAAAGAGAGACATTGTATGTCTCCACTTAACATATACTGACTGCCCGTACTCTATGGTAGAGATGGAAAGATTGGAGGGCAAAAAACATTGAAAATAGTTATGGACACTGGAGACAGTGTGGAAGGAGAGTGAGAGAGGGGAAGAATGTAAGGAAGGAAATCAGGGAGAAAAATACAGAAGTAAGATATTTGTGGTACACAGAAATGGTTTATTACCTGTTGATAATAACATGTATAGTATTCTCAACTGGACTGGTCTGAGGTGTATTTCATATTGGGTAGGTAAATTCTTATACAAGCTAAATCATGTACAGAGATTGAATGTATATAATAATAATAATAGTAAAAACGCCAGGCACATGTGTGTGCATGCCCAAAATCCCAAGAGAAGGGATTGTGGCATGGCCATCCCCCCCACCCCACCCCCGGGGAAATGTGAGTTCTTTCTGTCTCTCTCTGATTATCTGGCAAGCACATGTGCCAAAATCTCTCCAAAAAAAAAAAAAAAAAAAAAAAAAAGGAAGAAAAAACCTTCAGCCAATAAGCGAACACCAGAATTTGAAAATTACATATCCTTTTGAACAAAATATGTACATTTCTATGAATTTATCCAACTTAGACACTGGCACAAATGCAGACACACATATAAGGTAACACCACTGAACTGCACACTTAAAAATGATTTAGATGGCAAATACATGCAAAGCATAAGAACAGGTACACATTTGAAGAAATGAGTCGGTAGGTGATTTTGTCAGTGTGTGATCAGAGTGTACTTACACAAGCCTCAACAGTGTAGCCTACTACACACTCAGGCTACATGGTAGAGCTTATTCTAATCTTATGGGACTACTGTCATGTCTATGGTCTGTCATTGACCAAAACATTGTTATGTAATGCACATATTAATTGTGTTTCCCACAATTCTTAAAAAAGACATACATAGAAGGATGTTCATTAAAGAACTTCCTGTAATAATAAAACATAGAAATTACCTAAATGACAAATAGGAAGCTAGTTATACAAACTATGACACGCTTTAATTTTGGACTATGATGTAGCCACTAAAAACAATAAAGTAGCTTTATATGTGCTGTCATGGGGTGACAGCCTAATGCAAAGTGAGAAAAACAATTTCTAGAATAGTATATAAAAAATTTTGGTTTTGTTTGTTTGTTTACTTATGAGATTCTTTTGCTAAAGGGCCTGTGCGCTCGCCAGAAAGACAGAGTCAGAAAGCAAGAAATCACCCCCAGGGGGATGGCCATGCCACAATCTCCTCTCCTCCATTCTCCTCTTTACCCAACATGAAATACACCTCAGACCAGTCCAGGATTTTGAGCACACACACTCACGTGCCTGGCATGAGTTTCAAGCCACCAGGTCAGGGACTCAAACTTTGATTGACCATGTGGGAGTCCAGTGCCGTAACCACTACAACACCTGCTGGCCCCCTGGTTTTGTTTTTTGAAAGCATTTGTACAATATGTGACAGTGTGTATATATCTATGTCGAGATCTGGCAGGACACGCACCAAAGTGTTAATAGTGGATATTCGTGGGACAAGGATTGGGAGGAAGGACTTTCAATTTCTACTTTTGTATTAGTTTTATAATATAAGAAACATAAATTACTCATACAATTTAACTAGCCCCCATCCTGCTTCCCCATTAATATTCAGCTAGGAGGTAACTTTATGTTTCCCTTTAAATCCTGGCCTTTTTCTTTCTTTTTTTTTTTTTTTTTTTTTTGGAGAGGTTTTTCGCTATAGGGCGCGTGCGCTCGCCAGACAGACAGAGAGAGACATAGAGACAGAAAGCGAGAAATCACCCCCCAGGGGGGATGGTCACGCCGCAATCCCTTCTCCTCCATTCTCCTCTCGGGATCTTGGGCACGCACGCACACGCGCCCGGCGTGAGTTGTAAGCCACCGGGTCCGAGACGCGAACCGCGGTCGACTACGTGGGAGTCCAGCAACATAGCCATTACGCTAACTGCTGGTTCCCAATCCTGGCCTTTTTCTGAAGAAGGAATATAAAGGCCATCTTCCTGCTGGGGACTCACTTCCCTTAGAGATGCTTCTGGGAGCTAATGCTGTGAATACCAACGGTTGCTACTAAGATAGCAAGTTCCCCACACCTGTGTCAGTAAGTAAAAATCAAACCACCCCACAAACCTTCCTGAAGTAGTCCTTTCTGTTCTGTTTGCCTCTCTCCTGCTTGGGAATACCACAAAAGGTGACAGCTCCAGAAAGGTTACCATCTTATCTTAAGAGAGGACCTTGAAAAGACAGTGCATCCCAGCCTAGTTATGAGTATTGGGCCAAATTTTTCCTTCAACTGACCCAAGAAGGTGCTTTCAAATATCTCATAAAAGGGTCAGGTCCATGAAACAGTGGTAATGTACTGCTCAAGAGAAGCTGGGTCTACATAGTAACCAAGGTTTGAATCCCTCACCCAATCAGCCTGCAACATGCCAGGCATATGTGAGAGTACACAAGACCCAACCAGCTCAAGGATAGAGGATGAGGATCACAGCATGACTAGACCTTGGAGGGTCGCTTTTCTCTCTCGCTCTTATTCTCATGTGTGCATGTACACGTTTTATCATGAATACTTAAAAAAATAAACAAAAAACCCTCAGGACCAGCAGTCGGCGTAATGCCTATGTTGCTGGACTCCCATGTAGTCGACCGCAGTTAGAGTCCCGGACCTGGTGGCTTAAACTCACACTGGGTGCGTGTGCATGCGTGCCCAAGATCCTGAGAGGAGAATGGAGGAGAAGGGATTGTGGCATGGCCATCCCTCCTGGGGGGGTGAATTCTCGCTTTCTGTCTACCTCTGTCTTTCTGGTGAGCACACACACCCTATAGCAAAAACCTCTCAAAAAAAAAAAATAAAACCTCATAAAATAAAGAGAACAACATTTACGCAAGAGAGGAAGCAATTACTACCTTCCAAGTGGAGGAGAGAAAGCAAAAAGGACTTTTCTTACCTGTCCAGAGAGCGGCCAGAGAACTCCTGGCTCTGGGTCACGGGGGAAAGGTAAAGATCCATGTTTTCCTCCCCAAGTGTGCAAGGAGATGATGCTGGCAGATAAACAGCTGTCCAGAGGTGCAGGGCCCGGACATGACAAACAGGATGCAGGACCTAGGGAAGATGTCCATGACTAATGCTTTGTAATATATTCCTTGAGCCTTTGGCTCTACATTCTCCCAACAGGTTTCCAGGTAGCACTTAAAGAAAAAGGGTTCAGACTTACCATTTCCGAGCTGGGTGTATAGAGGAAGTTATGAAAGTTCTTATTGCCAGCTCGTAGGAGAGCCCACACAGAGCAGGTGCGCTTGTAGATGTTACGCTTCTCTCGCTCACAGGGGTTGTTGGCCAGGAAGGTGCCATAGAGGCAGGAGTATGTGTGCTGCACCAGTTTCACCTAGAGGACCGAGACAGCTTGCTGACACTGGGGGACCTCAGGCTGATGTCCTGTGTTGTGATTCCCCCGTCCCCAGTTCAACGCTCCTTCCAACCCCCACCACCGGTTTAGGACTTACCAGGAATGCTTCATTAAATTCAAACAGGCAGGGGAACTGCTTAAGCAACTGATGAACAGAGTCAAGCCACTGAAGAAACACAGGGCACTGTTCATTTTGGTCCTCTGCATTCTCTTGGTGGCCACAGCGATCTCCAAACTTGTGCCCAAAATCCAGCCAGTCAGACTCCACTAACACCTGGAAGCCCTGAGAAAAGGAAACAGCCTGAGTGTAGGGCCTCTCTGGAAAAACTAGTGGGCTACACCCTAGAGATTGCCCACTGGGAGCTAGCAGTTTCTAACAACAGGACTGAAACTAGACTCAAAGCCACCAATGTCCTCTCCACAACATTCCCCAACACAGATCCAGAAGGCCCAGCTCCTACCCCTCCTCCCCCATTCCTTCTGTTCTTAGACCCCCCTCCAACCGCTCTCAATACCTCCAGTGTCCTGTAATATGGATCCAGTAATATTTTGGCCAGGGCAACAATCTGCGGTGTGCGGTCCCAGCCATCCGAACAGTGCACCAGCACAGGCCGCCCTTCCCGGTCTACGGTATTAGCCACCAGCACAGCTGCTTTGAGCATCACTGACAAGTGCTGCAGCCATTTGGTACTCTCCAGGGCCGACAACCAGCTACACAAGAGCAGAAATCAACTCTGACACTAAGGCTGAGGCTATAACAGTGTTTCCACCACCCACAGCCAGTGTGCCCAATAAAGAGCCCAGTGAGGGCTAAAATCAAGAGGTTCAATCCATGGTCTTTCTGTCAACTGCAGGAAGGGAGGGATGACAGGATCTGAGGCAGACAAGAACTCCTTGGGATGGAAAGAGGGACTGGGAAGCATTGCATGCACACGTAACCGCTTTCTTTCCCTAGTTCTCAGTGTTCTTTGAGTAGGACAAATGAGCCAAATAAAAGGAATCCAGTGTCCTATGACTGCACCCAAGTGTTAATAAATGGAAGAAGTGTTCTTGGAACTGGCCCACGACACCCAACTCCACCCAGGCCCTTGGGTTTCCTAGACCTCCAAACTTCCCATCTCCCCATCTACTCTTCCAAGAACAAGAAGCACTGGGTAAGGGATCAGACTAGAAATGATTAAATCAGAGCAGGGAATACCTACTTGCTGGGATCCGGCATCTGGCTACACACAGCCCGGAGATACTGGAAGCTGTTCCGGATGGCATGGATGTTGGCCATTCCCATGAACACAACTTCACAGTTGGGATAATACTCTGTAGGCATGAGAGGAGAGTGGAGCGTAAAAGTGTGTCCTGGAAACAGGCATCCAGGACAAGAGCCTAGGAGACAAAGGTCCTAGGAGACAAAGCTTCCCTGGCCAGGCAGAACACGCGGCATGGGAACAAAACATACTCTTAAAATCTCAAGTGTACTTTTTTTTTTCTTTGGAGAGGTTTTTGCTATAGGGCGCGTGCGCTCGCCAGACAGACAGAGAAAGACATAGAGACAGAAAGCGAGAAATCACCCCCCAGGGGTGATGGTCACGCCGCAATCCCTTCTCCTCCATTCTCCTCTCGGGATCTTGGGCACGTAGGCACACGCGCCCGGCGTGAGTTTTAAGCCACCGGGTCCGGGATTCAAACCGCGGTCGACTACATGGGAGTCCAGCAACATAGCTATTACGCTAACTGCTGGTTCCCTCAAGTGCACTTTTATCCCTAAATACTCAGATGTCATATACTAGTAGCAATAGTAATATTATGACAGATGATAGTAGTATGAAAAAATATATAGTAAGTATGCAATAAGCAGTAGCTACTCTGTGCCAATAATTGTATATATGCAAACTCTGATCATCCCAGTAACTTTGTAAGGCATGTACCACCTCCATCTTATAGATGAGAAAATAAAGCTTAGCTTAAACAACTTAAGCATGATCATAGGTAATAAGTGGCAGAATCCTCATTCCAAGCCAAGTTGGTTTGGGTCTTTCTACTACATAAGCTACCCCATCCTCCTCCCTATCAAAGCTTCCCAGAGCACAGGCTGGCTACAGACACTGGGATAATAGCAATACCTTCACATTCACAACCTCCGCCCTTGGCCCGGTTAGCTACCGCTGCAGTGTAGGATCTTGCATCCAGGATCAGCAGCTTCTGGGGGGCCGCTGTACTCTCCACGCCAGAACATGCAGTCAGAGAGGAATCTAAATACACAGCAGGGAAAAGACCTGGGTCAGCTGGCCCCAGTCTCACCCAGAAGAGGGGAACATGCAACTAGAGACCCCTCACATCCCACGGCCTCCCAAAAAGCAGGGACCCAGGCAGCCTGTGCGTTGTCATTTTCTTCCCATCCTCTTATTGGGGATTCCCTGGGAGCCAGTGAGGCCAAGGAGGGGGCCTACTTCCACCTATACCTTACCGAAGTCAGTGTCGCATGCCTCAGTGGCATCACTATTCCCGGTGCTAAGGGAGCCTCCTGTAGCCCTTGTCCCTGGGTCCAGGGCACAGGCTTTAGCAATAGATGTGACCAGGTACTCATCATCAGCATTACGCCAGCCCCACCAGCTGATCTCGGGCTGGCTGCAGCGGGCAATGGCAGCCCCATTGCGTAGGTGTCTGACAAAACAGAAAAAAAAAAAAAAAAAAAGAAAAGAAAAGAAACCATGGTGCCTTTGGCATTTGAATTCTCCAGAGACCTACCATGGAGACCTGAGGGAGCCAGACCAGGGTCTCCAGAGCAGCAGAGACTACCAACTCATCCAGGCCATAATAACAGCAACCAGAAGCCTTAACATCTCTAGAGGACTTTACAGCGTACGAAGAGCCATCACACACATTTTCTCAAAAGAGCTCTGTATTCCCAAGGTGACCTTGACTCATCAAATCCGCATAGCACCAGCTCCAGGTACAGACACCCAGCAGGAGAATGAGGGCTGAGCCAAGAACATGAACAATTTCAAACCTCATGGTTACTACCCAGCTCACTGTTCTAGCTACAATGTTCTTATGTAGAGGCTGGTGAACTTTTTCCCTAAAGTACTAGACAAATTTTCAGCTTCGTGAGTTACAAATGGACTCTCATGTACTTTAAAAAAAAAAAAAAATCCTTTAACAATGTAAATAGCTGACATGCTACACATAAAACAAGCTATTGGCTGGATCTAGTCTGTAAGACAGTGTACCAAGGCCTGAACTAATGCAATATTTTACACACAAATACATCCTTGGGAAGAAAAGGGGAAAAAAAAAAAAAAAAAAGGAAAGGAAATAAATTCCCCAAAAACCTCATCCTTAGAAGGAAACATTGAGGCAGTCTTGGTTTCGAAATAATTTCATAGTCACTTCCTTACACGGTGTCAATTTCTAGTCAATGGGGCTGCTGAAAACTTCTGATTTAGCCTCTGCATTACATAAAAAGCGGCCTCCCTACTTTCTGTCCCCCATTGTCTCACCTATACACAACCACAGGGATCCGCTTCCAGGAGCGGAAGGAAGCCACATTCTCCAGCTCTTTATCTGTGATCCACACGGGAACCAGCAGCTTCTGGGGATAACTGGGGCACAATCTGAAAAGAGATCAGATGGGGTCACCAAACTGGCCCTGTTAGAGGTGCTATATCTCTGTGGGAAAGCTTTGTGGGAAGAGGGACCAGAAGCTCGCCCCCCATCACAGGAGCTGTGCCCACCACACTTTACCAAATGTAGAGGAGCTTTGGTGTTTTGGTCCCCCACCCCCTGCACTCTCACTTGTAGTTGCTGTTGATATGAGAGACTCTCCAGACGTTCTGCAGGTCAAAGCCCATCCTGGCGAGCTCCGCCTCCTGCCGACATCGTATGTGCTCCCCTGTAACACAGCCCCCACGCCCGTCAGCTCCACTGGTGTCCACGGACAAGCAAAGAATGAGAATGGAAGATGTGAAGAAGCCTCCCAGAGAAGATAGCCTGGCCTTACCTGGCTGACACAAGTGGGTATGTTGGTCCTCCTCGGTCAGCCCCAGGCACCATGCGTGGTAGGCAAAGGCAAACAGGTCCTCGGGCTTGGCAGGTCTTGCTGTGGCCCTGCTTAGCCGTGAGAGCCACTCTTGGCACTGCTTGAAAGTGGAGAAGTGGCACCTGTCAGACAAGAAGCCACAGACCTAGGTAAGGCTAGGGGCAAGTGTGCCATGGAGCCATAAGGGGTCAAAAATATGGCCATAGGAAGGCTGTGAGAAGAGAAGGAGATAAGGCAATGGGGACCCTGGTGGTGGTGGTGGTGGTGGGGACCTGGGGACATAGGTTGACACCAGTAGAATTGCCTCTTGTGACAGTTCTCTTCCCAAGAACTCTTGTGTTTGAGACATAAGTATCCCCTCTCACAGGCCCTACTGTTTCTCATACCACGTTTCTGCATGTGTACATTCCATGTCCCTGCCCTATCAGTGTCACCTTCCATGACTCCCAAACACGAGCCTTCTGCTTCCAGCAGGAAGCCCTGCTCACATCATCGCTATCTTGTTTTTCTCTTCTACTTGATAACGTCTCCTCTCTGACTATCAATATGATACTCTGAAAACAGATTCACATCACTCTTCTTCCTTGAAGCCTTCCGAGCCTACTCCACTCTGTTTTCTTTGCTTTACATAGTTTCTTTATGCTTAACATCATTTAATATACTTACATATAATTTACCGTCAGAGGCTCCTTCCTCTCTTCATTCCTAATGCACTTGAAGTGTGGAACAACATGCTCTGCCACTGCGTGCTGCCCACGTTAGTCTTCCTCCAGCAACTAGGCTCTAGCCTCCTTTAAGGGGAGAGCGATGTGGAGTCTCCTGACTTCCCCACACACCTGAGCACATGTAGGCTCTAAACTGGGCATCCTTTTAACAAGCCTGGAAGCATCTCATACTCCTCTTTCTCTCCTATTCAACCTGTCAACAAACCCTGCCACTTCTACCTTCAAAATACACCCAGAATCTGACCACTTCTCACCATTTTGACTGCCACAACCCAAGACAGGCCACCATGATCTCTCAGCTGGGGAACTGCAATGGCTTCCTAACTAATCTCCCAGCTTCTGCCTTTGTTTTTATCCCGTTTTCTTCCAACTGCTCTCAACACAGCAGCCAGTGAGTCTATAAAACATTAATGGGGGGGGGGGGGCACTAGGGGGCATAGTAGATGAGGCGCTAGATTCCCACATGGCCAACCATGGTTCAAGTCCCAGAATTTGTGGGCTAAAAAATCATGCTAGGCATGCATGCATGCATGCCCAAAATCCTAGGAGGAGAATGGAGACAGGATTGTGGTGTGGCCATCCCCGCTGGGGGGCAATTTCTCACTTTCCCTCTGTCTCTCTGTTCTCCAGCAAACACATGTGCCCTATGGCAAAAACCTTAAAAATAAAATTGATCAAGTGCTGGATAGTATAGTGGCGTAGTGGTAGAACACAATGCTCTGCAAGGCAGACCCACTCAGAAGGTTGCTGGTTCATGTCTGAAAACCTCCCTGAGTATGCTGGTCATATGCACATGAGCTGGGCTGGCTGAAGCTGGGGGTTTTTGTTTAACTTTATTTGTTTTAATTTAATCAGAGAAGGATACAGTGAGAGAGAGAGAAATAGGGAAAGTGAGAAAGCAAGCCACTAGGTCCTGGACTCAAACCATGGTTGGTCATGTGGGAGTCCAGCACCCTTAACCACCACACCACCTGCTGGCCCCCCCTTTTTTTTTTAAAGAATCATTTTTTATTTTAACTTTATCTATTATCATTTTCCAGTCTGACCAGAGAGAGACAGAGGAGAGAGGGAAAGTGAGAAAGGAAGCCACCAGGAATGGGACACAAACCATGGTTGGCCAATGGGAGTTCAGCACCATTAACCACCATGCCACCTGCTGGCCCCTGGTTGTTTTTTTTTTTTTATTATTTTATTGAACTTTATTAATTAATTAATTTATTTATTTATTTTTATTTGACCAAAGAGGAACAGAGTGAGAGAGAGAGAGAGAGAGAGAGAAAGTGAGAAAGCAAGCCGCCAAGTCCAGGACTCAAACCATGGTTGGCCATGTGGGAATCCAGCGCCCTTAACCACCGTACAACCTGCTGGCTCCAGTTTGGGTTTTTTATGATAAGTATTTTTTACAGGGTCTCATAATACTTCTGCCTCAGTCTCCCAGTTAGCTAGGGCTTCAGGCACATACCACCATGCCTGGTCTGCTTAGGTAGGTACAGGAACTGAACCCTAGTCTCCTATACAGCCCTATGCATGCTCTACTGTTTGTGCTACCATGGCTGGGCCCAATAAATGTATGCTAGTGAATAAATGAACCAATAAAATGTGCGGATTCTGTGCCAGATATTGTCCAAGGTGCTTTCATAAGCATTATCTCATTTCTTTCTTATGATGATTCTATTAAGCTAAACATTATCCCCATTTTTTTAGGTCAAGATACTATGGGTAAGTAAAATGACCTCCCCACACAGAACAAAATTTTCACCTTTCTCTCCAATTGGAGAAAGGGAGGCAGTATTTTTCCAAAGAAACCCTGCAGCACAGTGATCTGACCAAGACGAGGTCAGAGGCCCTGAATAAGGCCCCACTGCCCTCACCTCACCACTTTGGAGTCCTTGCAGGCAATGTGCAACTGGAACATATCACGGCTCTCCACGCTGTCAATCATCCGCAGAGGGACCTTTAGAGGAAGGGCAAACTCAAGTTCGCATCTCCCATTCTCAGCATCGCTGCTCATCCCCACCCTAGCTCTGGTGCTCAGGCATCAGTAAAAGGAAGGAACCCCACATTTATTGAAGACCTGTTAAGCACTTAGTAACTGTGCTAGGTCCTCTACATATATGAGCCCAATTAATAATCACAATAACCCTGCAAGGCAGGTGTCTTTACCTAACATTATTAAGGAGGAAATCAACTTCAGTTAGGTGATTGGACCAAGGTCATACAGCTGGTAAGTGGCAATGCAAGAAAAGAGGCAAGATTTGCCTGACTCTAAAGCTAGTGCCACTGTGCCCCTTAGAAGGGCCAGTCACAGAGTGAGGGAAAGAGAGAAGTGGGGAAGTGAGAATGAGCCTGAGGAACAGGAGGACAGAGCTATAGCTAGGACAGTGAGGCAGGAAAATAAGTGAGAAGAGAACCTCAGCTTTTTTTGGAGTCCCACCCTGAACCTCACTGGGATTCTAGCTTGGAAATGGGAGAATACGGGAACTCACGTTGATGACAGAGTCCTTGAACTTGATATGCAGGCGGTAGTTGGAGATGGCAATGAGGGCATCAGCTGCCCGACCCAGGAACTCTACTCCCTCACCCTGCAGCACTGTGAAGGGTACCTGCCAAGAGGCAGCAGAACCCTCAGTCCAGAATTGAGTCACCCCCCTGTTTCCTCCTCAGCCCCTGCTCTGTGGAATGCCCTCTGGAAACGCTGGACCAAGGCAGAAAAGAGTCCTCTCCATGGTAACAGCACCAGGCAACGTCTGTACAGGAAAGCTGCCTTTCCTTCCCTGGGGCCAAAGGCTCCATAATGCACATTCAGACAGACCCCCTTCCCTCCAGAGACCAGGGAACAGGAAGGCAGAGCCCTGCTGCTAGATTCCTGGGAGATTTAGGGGAAGATTTTTTTAATTGGGCAGGGAGCCCCACCCACCCTGGGCCCCCAACTTCTCCTTACCTGAAGATTCTCTTCCTCCTTCACTAGTTCCTTGGGGGGGAACAGATCCTTGGCTTGGATGTACTCCAGGCTGGGGGGCCCCTCCTCACCCTGTAAAAAGGCCACAGTTCTGAGCTGCCAGGCTCCATGTGGCCCATCAGGTTTATGCTGCTACCCTCCCCAGCAATAAATCCGCAGACACATTCCACCCCACACATCCTGGTCACCAGAGGAGGGAAAAGAGACTAGATCAGGCTTGCCTGGAGACAGGGACAGATAAAATGGAGCAGGTATTCAAGCCTAAGGGAAGAATGAGGTTCAGGAAGGAACTGGAAATCTGCTCTTGGAAGAGGAACTTTCCTGTAGAACCCAAATTTCGAAAATAAAAGTGGAGAGAAAACTAAGGAAAAGAAAGACTACTGTAAGGGTAAGATAGGAGTGGGAAGGGGAAAGTGCTATCCTGAAGAAAAGGAGCCCGGTACGGCAGATAGTTACAGAGAGAGGAGGGAAAGCAGGCACCTACAGCCACGGAAGCTGGTAGGTGAAGGAGACAAAGAGGAGTGGGTCGGGGGGATTCAGTCCTATGCCTCTAGAGGGCCTTCATGGATGCTAGCGAAAGGATATTTTGGAGCTGGGTTTATCTCCCTGTTAGCCTCACACTGCTAACAAGCCCTCACTACCTGCCAAGCAACCTGCTCTACCAGCCCGTTTGAGGGGAATTCCTGAGGAATACCCACAGCAAGCAGAAGTAACTCCCCTTCAACCACCAGTGAGTGGAGAACACGGGATCTACTGCCCAGGAGGAACTAGGAGGGAGACCCAAGGACAGCCAGGGGAGAGAGAGAGGAGGCCTGGCAGACACCCACACCCACGGGGGGCGGGGGGGGGGGGGGGGGCGGTGGGTAGGAACATCTGAGAGGACAGATGGGGGAAGCTGGGAAGGAACATTAGCCAGAGGGGGAGGAGGGGAGGACTGGGAAGATACAGAGGTACGGAGCCCTGCAGAGACAGGGAAGATGGAGAAGAGAGGCTGTCTGGGGCACAGTCAAGGAGAAAAGACAGGCTTGTCAGGTGAGGGATGGAGTGGTGGAAGGGAAGGGACTGGAGCCCGGGAGCCAGCTCACAGCTATCTCGTGCTCCCTAACATCCCACACACGCTACTAGCCACATCCCACATCCCCAAGCAAGGATGCAGCGGGTGGGACCAAAGATGGAGAGGCGGAGGTAAAGGGATGTACCCCTGCAGGGCGGGGCCTGGAGATCTGCAGTCAAGGGCAGTGGCTGCAGGGCTAGGATGGGCCACACAATTTCCATCCTCGGCCCTAGACAATCCCAGCATCCCAAAATTGAAGCAAGTACAGAAAGAAAAGGGCTAACCACCCCCCCCCCACACACACATACACACACACACACACACACACACACACACACGCCGTTCCCCTAAACATTCAGGGCCGGACCAGGGGCCTAGGGGAGGGGGATGGGGTTAAATTCGGTATCTCAAGGGCTGGCCCTGGGCGGGGCTGCGGGTGCAGTAATTGTTGGGGTCCTAGACTGCCGCAGGCAGGCAGGGCTGGCACTTACGAAGCAGCTAAGCATGGAGCAGGAGACGCGGGCGGTCAGGCTCATGGTCGCGGGCGGTCTGGGCAAGCACACATGTCCCCGGAGCCGCTGCCCTGCCCGCCACTCCCGGGCGCCCGCCGCATCCCGGCTGCGGGGCCCGCCAGGTGCAGCCGCGGCAGCCAGGAGGGGAACGCACTGGCGGCGGGGCCTCAGCGCGGCTCCCGCGCGCCTCTCCCCTCCTTTCCACAATGGAGCGGGCCCAGCTCCACCCTCTGGCACGAGCGCGGAAGGGAGGGGAGAGGCGACCGAAGAACCCCGGACCGCGCCGCCGCCGGGAAGGCGGAGGCTGGAGCTGGGCGGCTCTTTGAGGCCCCGCCCATATGCCCAGGCTCCTCCCTCCCTGCAGTTTCCCCGGCCTCGCTGGAGGGCATCCCCGCGCTGGACCTCTAGGGGCTTTCAGGCGTCGGGTCAGCCAGGCAGAGCCCAGACCACCAGGGCGGGGATACCAAGACCGCCTACATCTTTTCATTTCCTTTTCCCCCAGGTGGGCCACCCACACTCCTTCACACGCAACCATCCCCATTTCCTACTCTCCACGAAGCCTGCTCTGGATCTTAGGAGGACACTCACCTGCCTCCACCCCTTGTTCCTTCCAGTTTAAATGCTTCCTTTCCCTCCAGAATCACCACCTGCCATATCCCTGTCCATCAGTGTCCTCTAATCCCCTGACCTCGCTAAACACTTTTTGGCCCTTGTAAAGGACACTGGTCTGGTACTAGCTTAGTCATTCCACATTCTGTAGAGGGAACTCCTTTGAGTTTTTTTTATTTCAAGGCCTTGCTCTAGCTGGTCGTACTCCTGCAGTTCCTTCTCCCTTGTTCAACATCCTCTGATCTCTAGGTAAGGAAGTCCTTGGAGAAAGCGAAGAGCTGGAACTATGGACCACAGAACCATGCAAAATCAGAACTTGAACCCTAGGGTAAGGGGGTGAAAGGAGTTGGGTAGAGGGCAACAAATAAAGAACAGTGATGAGGGGCTCAAAATGTCACCAAGAGTGACAGCAGGAGCTGGCTGGAATCCCAAATTTCTTGTGCCTGGTAACTTTCAGCAATCAGAATTTTGGTTTTGTTTTTCAGAGAGGGGAGGGATGAAAAGAAACCTGGCATTTTATTAAGTATCTACTATGAATCAAGCAGCTTTAAACATTAGCATTTCAGTCTCCCAAGATGTAAGCTTTATCCAGTTTTACAGGTGATACTTCAGGCTTAGCAAGAAAGGATGCAGTTTACCTAAGGTATTTAAGTGGTAGTGCTAGGATTTGAAATTAGATGAGGCCCATGTTCTGAAGCCCATGTTCTTTTTAGGGCATCACAGAAGAAAGAAAGTAAAGAGGAACTATCAGTTGGTAGGAGCCAAGACCAGCAGGCTTTCTAAAAAGAGACCAAAGACTGCACACTCCATTGAACCACATGGTTTTGGAAGAAAGGTAGAGAAGAAGGAAGTTCTCTCACCAATTAAGTTCTTCTGTTTTTTTTTGTTTTGTTTTTTGTTTTCTTCCAGTTTTACTATAGAGTGTGTATGCTCCCAGGGGCTCAGGGGAGAGAGAGAAAAGAGAGGGGGGGGGGGGGGGGAGTGAGAAATCATCCTCCAGTTTGAGCGGACTCCTGATATAGCACCCATACTGTTTAAGGGACCCACCAGAAGTCCGAAGATCTTGAGAGGGCATGGCCACACTGCAATCTCTTCGTCATCCTTTTGGGACTTGGGGCATGCATGCACAGGCGTCCAGTGCGTTTTTCAAGTCTCCAGGTCCAGGACTTGAACTGTGCAGTTGGCCATGTGGGATCCAGCTGGCTTAACCACCACACCACCAGCTGACCCCCATCAATTAAACTCGTAAACCTATCCTGGGTCAGCAGGTGGTATGGTAGTTAAGGCACTGGACTCCCACATGGCCTACCATGGTTTGAGTCCTAGACCTGGCGACTTGTTTTCTCACTTTCTCTCTCTTTCTCTGTCTCTCTCCAGTGAGTACACATGTCTTATAGCAAATTCAAAAAATACTAATAATATATAAAATTAAATAATGAGAGGGCAGTTATCTTCCCTGGAGATATTTCAGACACCTTGAGGATGCTATGCTGATATTCAACCAGCTATCACCTGAAGCAGCTTAAGAGACAGCAGTATGTTGAAGCTGGAGAAGCTCCAGTTTGAGTGGACTCCTGATATAGCACCCATACCGTTTAAGGGGCCCACCAGAAGTCCAAGATCTTGAGATAAAGAAGGCCTGGCTTTTCAGTTCAGAATACAAAAATTTTTCCGGGGACCCAAGAAAAGCAAGAGGAGGGCTGTTATAAAAGGCTAACAGAGCCAGTGGTGTGCAGGTAGTGTGGGAAAGGCACATGCATAAAAAGACTTCTAAAGGCTTCTGGTTCCAATGTTGATATTTGCAATCTGAAAAACAAAAACCACTTTAATTTCTCTCCAGGGCAGATGAACCTGTTTTAGGATCTGCAAAGAGCAGCCTGAAGCTCAGCGTCCAGGAGGAATGGAGCAGCATCCCAGAAAAAGACTCAAATATTACAGAAAACACAAAGGTCTAAGGAAGGAAAGAGAAAAGTACTCACCATTCTACCGTGGCGAGGGTCCTGGATGCCTGCTTCTCACTACAAGGAGACAGAAGAACATAAGAGTAAAGAGCACCATTAACATCACCATAGAACCAGCTAATGCTACATGTCTACCCCTGAACTTCTTTCTCTACAATTCTTACTCTCCTCCTTCATGGAGAACCCAGCCTCTCCACAAATGACCATGCAAGACAGGCCATGGGAAATACGTGGGGAGAAAGCAACAAGTGATCTTGCAGGGCCTAGAGTCAGCCACCAAGTTATGGAGCAGGAATGAGAGTCATCCAAGACTTTTAGTAGAATTCAGGAGTCTGTTTCCCAGAGCCAGGAGCAGCAGCAGAATCCTGTTCTTTGTGGGAGAGCAAGACAACTGTCAACTCTTAAAAGACAAAGGCTATTCAATTAGGACTCATTTTTGGCCCTGATGGGGTTACGAATCCACAGAAACCTCTGCCAATCTCTGAGTCTGCAAGTAGCACCCACCTGACCTGTTTACCGAGAGCAGAGTCCAGAGCAGAGGACAAGAGAGAAGGAACCACAACTTGCGATCAGAGGGCAGCAGGGCTGAACGAATCTTGCTAAGTATACTTGACACTAAATGGGGTTGGAGATTAAGGGGAGGAGGCTATACAACCAGGGCAGAATCAGTTCAGCCCAGCCTCAGAGTCAGTATCTGTCAAATGGGCACAAGTAGTAGGGATTTCAGGATGGGGCCTCCTACACCCATTTAGGGAGTCAGGCCCAGGTTTCAAACTGACACCTTCCTTTATGCCTGTTATGCTCAAGGGCAGTGCAGCAGAGCCCCGCGAGAGGCTGTGAGCGTAAAAGCTTCCATCTGTGGTCCTGCTCACATCTCGATCATCCTCTTCTCCAGCCCACCCTCGCTCCTGAGAGAGCCCGCAAGCAGCAAGTCAGAGATGCTGCCTCACCGCCCACTGGCGCGCAGCCTCAGGGAAATGGAGGAAGGGGAGGACAAACAAGGACCAGGTCAAGGGGGGCCCAGGGTTTCCGGACCTACAGGATCTGGTCCCGAGGGAGGGAGAGGCGAGCCAGGCTAGCAGAGGAACCCAGGTGCCCAGGTTCTAGGGCGGAGCCTAAAGACTCGGAGGCGGAGCCCCGAATGACAGAAGGCGGGACTCAAGAAAACTGGTGGGGGACGGGGCGGGGCCAGGCAAGAAGCGGTCGTTGCGGTTCCCTGGCTGGCAGTGCACGGGGCACGGTGACTCACCCAGGCAGCGTCCACCCGACCCTCGGAGGCCGCGCTCTCACCACTTCCGTCTCCCGCAGCTGCGGAGACCGCGCAGCTCCGACCCCACCACAGCGCCCCTCTCCCCAACCAATGGTATCGCTGGTTTGTGCCCGCCCTGGCCAATGGCCACACCAAGTCCCTCCCTGCCCCCATCACGCAGCCGCCGCCCTCACTCTCCACGCCACTCATTGGTCGAGTAGAGCAGACGCCCTCCCAGTCTTTAGCCTATCGGGTGTCGGAAGACGAGACTGTACCTGGAGGGAGGAGGTGCAACGCCGGAGGAAGACGCGACCAATGGGAAATCACAGCGCGTCCCTGCGGCAGCCAATGGGAGAACAGTAAAAGCGGGACGGCTGGCTCCGGCTCCGGGGACCGGAAGTGGTGGCGGCCGGTCTCTTACTGGTAGCGCATTGGAGGCGGGCAATGTAAGGGCAAAGTCTTACAGCCACTTCCGGGGACAACCCCGCCCCGGAGGCACTTCTCAAGTCGATCCCCGGAGCACTTCAGTTTATCCATCCAGTTTTGGTTTCGCTGCGGCCATCAGGTCCCAACGCCAGAACGGGAGAAACCTTGCAGGCTTGGAGAGCGGGGAGGGCTGGGCTTGAAACTCTGCCTCGGTCTTCTTCCGACCGGGGTTCCCCTTTCCAGCGTCTTGACAGGTTCTCTAACCCTCTTATCAGCACCGACCCTGCCGTCCTTCATAACCTGCCTTGTACAGCCAGCCCTGAACAAAGATCTCTTACTCGAGAGAGGAATCCTGGGTCGATCTGAGAGACTGTACTAGTTTGCGGCAGCAACCTAGGTCCCAAGGAAAGGGGAACAGGACGCTCGCAGGGATTCAGCTCCTCGCCCCTCCCTCTCCCCGCCCCCCCCCGGGGGGGGGGTGACTCAGAGCAGGCGGTAAGACGGAGGGTGGCCGCTGGAGGTCGCGGTGGCCCCGTAATACCACTAACCCGACAGACATGGAGAACCGTTGATTCCGAATCTCAACAGAGAGCCTAAGCTATATGGGCCTGAACACTTTCCTGCCAGGTCCCTGGGCTGAAGTGTCTTCACGTGTTCTTGTATATGGAGCACTGGAACTTCTAGTAAAGTTAGCAAGTTCCAGGAAAACGGGAAACTTGCCTATGTTCACTACTTTTAACTCCAGGATCTAGAACAGTGTCTGCAACCTAGCAGATTAATATTTGATTGAGTATTTAACTCCTCCAAGATAATGGTTGTGCCTTTATTCTCAGCACGTACTGTAACGTTGGTGATTACAGGGCCTCTGGCATGTTTTCAATGCTCTGTCAGGCTTCCTAGAGTGCAGAGCTTGATTCTGCTTATCTCTTTCCCCAGATTAGGGGACATAAGAAGTCAGGTGGTCGCATGCAATTAATACTTTGTTTCCCCAAAGGGAAGTATTAGATCCAAAACTGCTACAAAATTGAAGGTACTAAATGTGGGAAGAATAAAGAGCAGTCCAGGCCCCAGATAATAGAGACAGGATAGATAATGGTCATTAAGACAGAGAAACCAGGGCTGGCTCAGTAGTATAGCAGTAATGCACTGCTTAAAAGAAGCCAGGTCCTACATGGCAACCACAGTTCGAATCCACAGCCTGGTCAGCCTGAAACATGCTGGACATGCGCCTGAGTCCCCAGGATCTGGAGATTACAGAGGGCTGAAGGACTCTTAGACTGGAGGAAGGGGATGTCCCTTGACCAGACCCTGTGGAGGGTCGGTCTCTCTCTCTCTCTCTCTCTCTCTCTCTCTCTCTCGTGCATGTACACAAGCTCTATAATGAATAAAGAGGTGGGGGTGGAGGGGATAAGGTTCTGGTTTATAAGTTGTAATACTTTTTTAAAAGAGAGAGGGGCCACACTGGATTCTCAACAGGGACTGAACCCTGTCATGGAAGAGGAAAGTTTCTCCCACTCTCCTTTCCCTACTAAAAGCCAGAAACCATCCTTCTCCTCCATCAACCTGTCAAAATTTGATCCTAAGTCACCTAGGCCTTGGTCACCAGAGGAAGTAAAGACACAGGTAAGGTACAGACAGGGACACCAGAAAGCACCTATAGATTTATTAAACTTTATTTCCTCTGAGTCTCTGGGGAGTCAGGGATGTAAGGCGAAGTGGCAGTAGCTGCAGGGGCCTGAGCAGAGGTGGTGCTGGAAGGGGCCGGCATAGGCAGGAAGAAGAGATTTAAATATCCAGGGCTGAAAGCCAGTTAATGGGTCTCCTTCATCTGTCTTTGGATTTTGTGTAGCATCTCCTGCATCCGCCGCAGCTGGAACAGGCACATGCGTGAAAATGGGGCTTTGTAGAGTCCTACAGTACTGGACTATAGTATTCTAATCCCTTAAACCAGGGCTTTAATCACTTGGAAGTATGATGGGGATTCTGGGCAGAACCACCAGCTGGCCAACCCAGGACCCAGATGTACACCAGTGTCTTTCTATTCCCAGCCAGAGATACTAAAGTTTGTTTCTGATCAAACAGGGGACCTCCCGGGCTGTGAACCCCTACTCCCCCACACTGTTCTCACCTCCTCATCTTTCTCTCGGATCAGCTTCTCAGTTTCTGGATCTGTCCCTGGTGGGACAGCAGGGATGGGGAAGTCGGTACCACTCTCTCGAGTCAGTTTGCTAAGGGCAAGGGGAAAGGAGGGCTGATAAGACTAGGGGGACCCAAAACTTGTTTGGATTGAGCCCAGGGCCAACGAGAGAGCAAAGGAAGGGCTTGGTCTCACCCAAGGCTACACATGGGACCCCCCTGTCAGCTTGTCCTGGCTTCTGGTCATACTTGCGATTCCGCTCCTTCACCACCAGGCGGGTCATGCTCTGGATGCACTGTGCCCGGTAGTTCTCATAGTGTGTCTCCCGTGTCACATCCTTCAGGTCCTGCATGTGGGTACGCACCAGCATTGTCCTCAGCTTCACAAAGTCGCAGTGCCCTGGGTTTTCCACTGTATAGCAAGGCTAGGGGTCAGCCAGGAGCATGGGTAGAGGAAGCTACTGAGGGCAAGGAGATACCCTGGTCACGAGCTCAGTGCTTTACCTTCCACAATTCCCCAGGGATAGAGGCGGCCTCGAACACGCCGCCCTCTGGCCTCTACCACAGTGTTGCTGCCAATTACTGCAAATGGGATGCTTTCCTGGAAGAAGTGAGGGGTGCCTGTCAGCATCCCCCATTTTCACCTATTCCTTTCTACTTATATCTTCATCTTCTCTGCTTCACTCTAGAAAGCTATGATCCTTTCCCACCCCAATAGCCTGCCCCCTTTAAAGAACTCTACTCCCCTCTTCTGCCCAAAAGAAAATGGGAAACATTTGTTCTGGGGTGACCCCACCTTTAGGGCTTGGTCCTGTAATTTGAAGTCCTCATCCTCATCAGAGTCACAGTCTGGGAACTGATAGATCTTGATTCCAAAGCGCTCAATCTCCTCTCGGATCTGGCAAACAGATGAGGGACCCACAGTTCTGGGGACCTCATCCTTTCTGAAAGCCCACCTGATCCCCACCCCCTACCAGCTTCCCTCACTTTGCGTTTCTTGCGATCCACTTCAGGAGGTGTCAGCGTGTCCGCCTTGGCCAAGATAGGCACGATGTTGACCCGCTGATGCAGGGCCTTCATGAATTCAACATCCAATGGCCGGAGCCTGGGGAACAGGAATCTGTGATCACCTGCTAGTGGCAGCCCTGCCCCTGGTGCTCTTGGCCTGTTCCCTTGGCAGCACCCGCTGGTGCCAGGAGCCTCAGGCTCGGACCATACCCGTGGCCGAAGGGTGAGATGAAGTACAGGCAGCAGTGCACCCTGTTGTCTTGGATGTTCTTGCGGTTCAGGCCACTCTCGTCTCGGAAATACTGCTCAAACTGCTGGTCGATATATTCTGCCACAGGCTTCCAGCTGGGCAGGGACAGACAAGCAGAGAAACCATGGGAGTGTGGGGGCTGCTGGTGAGCTCTGGGACTGCAGAGAAGTAGTCCAGACCCTGAGCAGTGTGTTCAAAATACCGTTATTTCTGGCTTGCTTTACTATTTAATATGTCTTCAGAGAGGTACCTGGGTACCTAGATAGGATGGGGTGGATCTCACATGTTCTGGAAATTAGACTCAATGCACAGGCAGAGGTCAATAAATAGTAGTTCAATGCAGGGAAAAGGGCCCAGGCGACTAAACGAAGCATTCAGAACAGCAAGATGGCTGTGGACTAACACCAATTAGAAGTCAGGGAAGCTCCAGTCAAGTTCACAGTCCAGCCTCAGAGCCTTTGCTCATGTGGTTCCATCTTCCCCTACACCTCTCCAAACCCCCTCCATTCTTCAAGGCCCTCTCCAAGAACCATCTCTTCCATGAAGGCTCCTTTGACTATACCAAGGCACACTGCTCTCCCCTCTTCACCACAGAGCAAAATAAAATTTTTCCAAGAATCTTAATGTTCAGGTCCTTTGCTCTTTTTTTTTTTTTTTTTTTTGGAGAGGTTTTTGCTATAGGGCACTTGCGCTTGCCAGACAGACAGAGAGAGACATAGAGACAGAAAGCGAGAAATCACCCCCCAAGGGGGATGGTCACGCCGCAATCCCTTCTCCTCCATTCTCCTCTTGGGATCTTGGGCACGCACGCACACGCACCCGGCGTGAGTTTTAAGCCACCGGGTCCGGGATGCGAACCGCGGTCGACTATGTGGGAGTCCAGCGACATAGCCATTACGCTAACTGCTGGTTCCCAGGTCCTTTGCTCTTCTATAATCTAGTTTAATCCTCACTGCCTCGACAGGTGGACTTTATGCATCATGAGTTTCATCACTCTCGTTTTTATTTTTAGTTCGCTAGAGGGTGTGAGCACTTGCCAAAGAACAGAGAAACAGTGAGAGGGAGAGAAACAGTGAGAGGGAGCATACCCTATGAGGGAATGGTAATATTGCAATCTCTTCTCCATTTACCCCTCCTTTTGGGATTTTGGGCACATGTGGACCCATACCCCACATGTTTAAGCCACTGGGTCTGGGACTCAAACCACAGTTGACCCTGTGGAATCCACCTCAACCACCAGCCATGGACTGGTCCTATCATCATACTCATTTTATACATGAAGACTAAAGCCAGACTAGCTAAGAGACACCCTCTAGATCATTAGCTGGTAAATTCTCTACCCACCTGAGTCCCTGGCCTTTGAACTCATAGCTCAGTGTTGCCTTGACACATTGCCTGATCTATTTACTAATTTGTTAACTGACTGACATACTTAGTTAAAGAACTACTCCTTCCTCCACTGCCACAAGATGGTAAGTTTTGCAGGAATGGAGATCATTCATACTTATTCTGCCTCCCTTAAAATGCACAGTACAAGGTAGATACCTAGTATGTGATCAATAAAGTCTTCCTGATTGACTAAATGACTATATATGAAGGTCCACTGTAAACTGTGAAGGGAAAACTAATGAAATTATTATTTTGGAAGGCAAGAGGAGGTAGCTAGATTAATTGAAGGCGAGAATAGTACTTGCTACAGTAGGAATCGGGTACTGATTGGGACTAGAATTTCAGGGCAAGCCCAGTTTGCTGAAACATACTCCTTCTCTAGAAGGATAGGTGATGATGATAGGGATGCCACCTCAATCCATGAGAAATATTAATGGAGACCAAGGGTCATGGACTAGCATAGAATCATGGCAAGAAAATGTAAGAAATGGACCCCCCTGGGACCAGCAGTTAGCGTAATGGCTATGTCGCTGGACTCTCATGTAACTGACTGCAGTTTGAGTCCCAGACCCGGCGACCTAAACTCACGCCAGGCGCGTGTGCGTGTGTGCCCACAATCCCGAGAGGAGAATGGAGGAGAAGGGATTGCGGTGTGGCCATCCCCCCTTGGGGGTGACTTCTTGCTTTCTGTCTGTCTCTCTTCGTCTCTCTTGCAAGCGCACGCACCCTATAGTATAAAAGAAAAAGAAAAAAAAAAAAGAAAGAAAGAAAAGAAAAAAGAAATGGACCTCCCTTCAAGGCCTAGACTATGAAGCTGAAAATGAACTTGTCTGCTGAGCTGAAAGTCACATATTGTAATAAATCAAGGATGAGGGTTCAGAGCACAGAAAGGAATAGAAGGGTCTGATTAATTTGTGAAGCAATTATCCAGAGTTATGGGAATGTGACCTGAATAGCTACATAGGGTCCTATACCCAGAGGAGCCCATGCTTGGTTTGATGCTCTGCTGTGGCCACCTTGAAGTTCTTGATAATTTTGAACAAGGAACTCCACATTTTTATTTTGCACTGGGTCTCATAAGTTATGTAGTTACTCTTGCAATTATCATTAGTAAAATTTGTGACTGTAATGTACATAACCTTTTATAGTTTTTATTGTATATGCATCAATCTGGGTGATTTTCAGATCAATTGGACAAGGTGGTAAGGGCTGGTATTTTTCAATGGAAGAAATAGAAATGCAGTTTTCTGCACAAGATCTTACAGTTATGAGGGGTCAGCAGGTAGCATGGTGGTTAAAGTGCTGGACTCCCACATGGCCAACGGTGGTTCAAGTCCTGGACCTGGTAGCTTGAAACTCATGTTGGGTACATGTGCGTACATGCCCAAAATCCCAAGAGGAGGATGGAGGAGAAGGGACTGTGGCATGGCCATCCCCCCAGGAGGATCACTTTCCCTCTCACTGTCTCTCTCCATCTCCTTTTGGCGAGCATATACGCTCTATGGCAAAAACCTTAAACAAATAAATAAAAGATCATGCAGTTAGTAAATACTAGTCAAATCCAAACTTTCAGGCTGTCCCTGTAGCCGGACAGTTAAAGAAAATAGATTCTATATGATTGACTGTGGTTCAAGTCTCAGCCTCAGCAGTTTGAAGGATTCTCCAGGCACACGTGCATGTGTCCCAGAGGCCCAAAGGGATGAAGTAACGGAGAAGGCATTGCAGTATGACTGTGCTTCACTGGGGGCAGTCTTTCTCTTTGGATCTCTTTGGCAAGTGCACATGCCTTCTGGTAAGTTAAAAAAATAAAAAGAAAAAAGATCTGAACTCAGTTTAGGGCTCTCAGCCCCACCTTCATCAAAGGCATCATCTCTTCTCCTCTTTACCCTCATCCATTTTCTTCCTCATCTACTCACTTAAGTCTAACCATTACCTAAGCATCCCTCCAGTTCTCAGAAGACAAAAAGCCAAAGACAGTGTGGGGTGTGACAAAGCCACCTTTTCTTCTCACCGATAGCACAGAAGGTGCCTAAATAAAGTTCCACTCATTTTTCCCCCACTTTTCTTCTTTCTTCCCTTTGTGTCTCTTTTTGTTTACTCCCACCCCTTCAAGAAGACTTTGTAGCACCTAAAATGTTGCTGGTGAAAGGAAAGGAAGGAGGGAGGGTGATGTTTGTTGAGCACCTACTATGTGTGAGGTCCTGTTTTCTTTTTTGATTTTCCATTCTTACCCCATGTCTCCACTCCCATTAGTGACTTCTAGGTCAGAGTTGGAAGGAACATTAGAAATCATCTATTCTAGGGGCTAGCAGGTAGCGTGGTAGTTAAAGATGCTGGACTCTCACATGGCTGACTGTGGTTTGAGTCCTAGACCTAGTGGCTTGTTTTCTCACTTTTTCTTTCTCTCTCTTGCTCTTTCCCTCTCTGGTCAATAAATAAAGTTAAATTTAAAAAGAAAGAAAGAAAGAATCTATTCTAGAACTGACTTTGTAGCCTCATGTTTAAGGGAGCAGGATTCCACAAGGCTGACAGCTATTTGAATCCCAGTCCCAGCAGCTTAAAGAACATACTGGAACATGTATGTGCATGCCCAAAATTCCAATAGGTTGGAGAAATAGAGAAGGAATTGCAGCATGACCACACTCCACTGGGAGGTTCTCTCTCTCTCTCTCTCTCTCTCTCTCTCTGTGTCTATCTGTCTGTCTGTCTGTCTGCAAGCATACACACCCTCTGGCACTTTTAAAATAATAAAAGAAAGACGGGACCAGCAAGTGTCACAGTGGTTGAGGTGCTGGACTCCCACATGGCCAACTATGGTTGGAGTCCTGTATCTCTCTCTTTCTCTGGTGAGTACACATGCCCTATAGCAAACTAAAAATAATAATAATAAATAAAGTAAATAATTTTAAAAATATAAATAAAAATTTTTTAAAAATCATCTATTCCAATCCAATCCCTCTCTTTACAGAGGAGGAGATAGCTATCTAGTACGAGGAGTAACATGGTCACGGTCACAGCTTTCTTCATCCTGACAGGTATGGACATGTTTATGCCTGTGTGTGTACTTGTGTATGCGTATGGCGTAGGCAGGTAGGTCAGGGGCAACTGAGATTGTGCTTGGTCAGACATACCACTCTGTGTTGTTGACTGCATCCCCAAAACCTGGTGTGTCCACAATGGTGAGCCGCAGTCTCACACCCTTCTCTTCTATGTCCACTGCGTGCTTAGTGATCTCCACGGTTTGCATGATCCTCTCTGGAGAAGGGGGAAACTGAGGCCAGGGCAAGGGCAGGGACCTGCCCAATCAGGACAAACCACCCACCCCAGCCAGCTTTGCTACCCAGACTGCCTTCTCCACACTGCCCCCCTTCCCACCCCCAAGCTGCTTGGGGGCCTATTCTCTGGGAACCAGCAAGGAGTACATTTCCCAACACAGGAAATGCCGGTGGCTGTTGGCTCTGGCCCCAGTCTCTTTGCTCCCTGCTTTTTTCTTGAATTCCTGGAATCCTTTGGGGGTCAGAGACTCATTCAGAGAGCAAAATGCTGGTCCCTGCCTTGCCTCAGCACCCAAATCTTTGGGGAGCTGGCTGGTGGATTGCCAGGCCAGCTAGGCTATGGAGAAAAGCCACCCTCTCTCTAGGAAGCCATGGTTTCCTACATGCTGGGGAGGACCCCATCCTTCAGAGTCTGGATTGAGGTTAATTTCTCAAAACAGGTCTACCTGCCTGTCTTCTTGGGCTTCTCCTTTCCTTACCTTCAGCACTGAGGAGTTTCCGGTCCCGGTACAGATCCGTGAGGAACAGGCTATTGACAAGCGTGGATTTACCCAGGCCAGACTCTCCTAACAGTAGAGAGAACAGAGGCACAAATCAGAAGGTAAGGCCCATAGCGAAGAGGCAACTCTACTGGATCAAGGTGCAGGGGAACTTCTTTCTTATTTACTTGGGACTAGACACTAGACTGACCAAACTATGGTATTTTAGAGCTGGAAGGAAACAGAGATATAGGCTTGTTCTCAGGTGAATAAAGTCAAAAGAGAGCAGAAGATTGCCCAAGGTCGCACAGAAAGTGGCAATAACTAGAAACTGTTGGTCCTTTGCACCACTTCACCCCACCCTCACACCCCAAAACACACACAGACTTTCAGCCACCAATGGCTCCTGGCGGTTTTGTGAAAAGCCCCAGCCACTTGCTGCTTTTTTCCTGCCTATTCTCCTTTCTGACATACACAAACAGCATCCCCACCTGAAACACCCCCTGCCCCACCCAGCCCTCCCCCTTCTCTACCTGCCACCATGAGGGTAAAGTCAAAGCCTTTCTTCACGGACTTGCGGTGGACTTGGTTGGGGAGTGTGGCAAAGCCCACATACTCCTTGTCATCCTAGGGGACGAGAAGGCAGAATGCGTCAGAGAGAGGCACAGGGGCCCTAGCACCCACCAGTCTTCTCTCTCCCTCCTAGGTTTCTGCCCCAGCCTAAAAGGAGCAGTGCAGACTGAATTCCCAGCTGAGGCCCTCTGGGCTCCGGACTGACACTGGTAGTTTCCAGTGTCCTTGAGGGCAGACACCGCAGAACTGGAGCTGACACACAACAGAGAGGCTCCAAAGACACACACACACACCACTGAGAGCACCTCTGCTCCCTCCCAGGGCCTTCCTGTACCAGCCCCCCTGAAAGGCAGAGCTGGAGGCTCTACCTCAGAGGAATCATAAGGGTCGAGCTTGCCCCATGGGCTGCGGGGCCGGGCAGAGGGGCTGAGAGGGGCCGGGGCACAGAAGTACTGCTGGCTGTCAGAGGACTGGGGCCACGAGGGGGGTCTGAATTCCAGGTCATCATCACAGACGTCCGGGGCCTGGGGCCTGGGCACCCAGGTCTTAGCCTCTGGTGGGTGGCAGCTCTCGCTTCCTGGGAAATCCTTCACGAACTTGCTCAGTTCTGCATCATCCGTGGTGTCCTCCAGGAAACGTTTGATCTGGGGGATGGCGGGGTGGAGTAGGTGGGAGGTGGCAGGAAGGGAGCCGGAGGGGAGAATCAGGAAGATGGCGGAAAACAGGAGAAGGCAGAGGGAGAGAAGGGAAAGCACGTGTGGTTAGAAGGGAAAGAAACTGAGGCCAAGCCAGAGGACGTGCTCACCACCTCCCTCATCTGCTCACAAGCCTCCTCATCTAAGAGGCCAGGAAGGGCAAGGGCCAGGAGCCCCAGGCAGCCCTGAAAGCCCTGGCCACTATTCTCAGGAACCAAGGTGCTCCAGTCCTGTGCTCCCTCATGCAGGTGTTTGCTGAGGCTGCCCTTCCTGAGTGTCTTCCTAGCCAGGGGCCAGGGACCAGGGGCAGCCCCCAAAGCCAGGATATCAAACCAAATAAGAGGGAGCAGACAGATGCATTAGACCCTGGAGGACAGTGTGGTTTCAGGACTCAAGGGAGAGTGCACAGAGTCAGAATGGGCAGGCACAGCAGAGAAGTAGGGAGGGGAGAAGGGAGCTGGGTACAGAATCTACTGTGAGAACTCACTGCCCAAGGTTCCTGCCCAGAGCTCAGTACAGCTAACCCTATCCCTCACGCCAGACGTGGAGCCACACTGGATCTGACCCCAGGCCCCAGCCCATAGACGCTGAGTGTGGTGGAGGGGAGCCCCAAAGACCCAGGTGAGCGAGGATGGGAAGACATCGGCTGTAGAAGAGAAACAGATGGCTAGCCTCCAGAGCTGCTGGCAGCCCTAACCATGAGGGATACATGGAAGAGCGTCGCTCTGTGGCCCCTCTCCTCACTCTGCCTGAAGAAAGAAGTGCAGGAGGGGGTCTGGCCTAAACCAGAACCCCCAGAATGTGGTAGGCAAAGTGGACTGGCTCTTTTGGGAGAAGTCTGCTCCACTCCATCCCGAATTTGGAAGAGGTGCTATTTCTCCCCATTCTTGCCTTCAACTCTAGACCCAAAAGCTTCCCCTCTCTATTGGGGTTCAGCCTTCTTTGTGGGGTGCCTGGCAGTGCTGGGCTCATCTCTGCCTCACAATACCCATGTGCCACCCCCAGACAATGGACAAGGGCCAGCTGCAGAGACTGACTCACCCGTTGGGGATTGGCCAAGACAGTGGGGCTACCCTGGACCACTAAGAAGTCCTAGCCAGGATGGGGGAGATGAGTTGGCTACAGTCTTCCTGCATATCCCCATTTTACAAAGGCAAAAATTGAAGGAGGCAGACATGCACTTTGCCAGTTTATGCTAGAGGGAAGGGACTGAAATAGGGGGGCCAGCATCCTCTGAGAGCTACTTTCAAGCTGTCTCCTCTCAAGCCCTCACACCTGCTTACAACCAGAGTGTGCAAGGCTCACCTGGACAGACTGAGGGCAAGAAGGTCTTTAGCTTAAAAATGGAACTAGCATATGGGGGCCTAGTGACCAGAAAAGGTTGTTCTGAGGTTTTCTCAACCGTAAAATTTGTGAGGTCCACTGGGGTGACCACACACTCCAGTTTAAGCTTGTTGTCCTTGCATAATCACTTACTGTGCTCGCTTTCACTCTCAGAAGTGTCCCAGCTTGGACGATTAATTATCGTCCAAGCGATGGGGCTAGGAGGCAGCAAATCCTGTTGTCTGGCAGCTAATGAGTCTGGGGAATTCCAGGACACCCCGCCTCTCCACACAACCCCACAGTGACCCAGCAGTTGGTCTAAGGGTCAGGCTAAGGGTGGGAGAGAGAGGATTGTGCTCTGCCTGGTGTTCCCAGGGGCACTAAGTGGAGGGAGAGCGAGTGAAAGGGGAAGGGAGGGCACGGGTGGAAACTCCTAGCTCCCACAGTCTTCCAGCAGTGCCACCAGGATCCCAGCACCATCCTCCGCTCTACCAGCTCTGACTGCATCAGCATGGAGATGGCCATGGGTCCTCTGGACAAGAAGTCTGGACACCAGAGTCCTCACCCCGTCTGTCCATCCCCACCCGCAGTTCTGCCAATGACCAAGTCATTTTCTGACTCTAGCCCCAATCCAGCCAAGGTAGGGAGAAGACAGGCTAGGTCCTCCCATCTCCCAGAGCAGCATCTTACCCCAGTTTCAGTCCCGTCCTCAGGGACAGAATTCCCTTGCCATCCCAGTGACCGGTCCATGCCCCACACTCCAGACTCCCTGTCAGCAAGCTCTGGGTCTAATTTTATCTCCTAGGCAGAGTCCCTCACACATAGAAACAGCCTTGTCTTGATGCTCTTGTCATCTGGCTTCCTGGCTTGCTCCTTTCCCTTTCTCTTTGACCCCCCTCTGTCTCTGGCACGGGCCAAAAAGCCTGTGGAATGTCCTCCCCCACCCCCTCCCCTTGGCTCCTACCCTCCAAGGACAGCTCAGCTGCAGCAGGATCACTCAATCCCTCTGCAGTCCCCTCCTCCTCTGATTGGTTGCCCCACTACACCTCCCACTGCCTACCCTGGTGGGCATAGCACCCAAGTCTATCTGCAGCACAGGCTCTTTATCCACTTGGTCTCTCTTTTTAACCCCAAGGACACTGAGGCCTGCCCAAGGACTATGAACTGTCCCCAAGGTGAACTGTACAACAGTACATGGGCACAGCCCTAGGAGGCCCATTTCTGAAGGATTCCAGTTTCCCTATCTTTCCGTTTCACCTTAACTTTAAGCAGTGCTGCAGCAGGGTGGGATGTCCTATAATCCCATGGATACAGGCTCTCATGTGAATAGCCCCACACTTCATCCCAAGGGTCCCTTTGTTTTCTCCCAAGGAAGAAACCCACTGTCCTTGGAGATGTAGATTTTCATGCAGGGAACCCTAGCCATAGAAGGGACTTTGCTGCAGGAACTCCTCCCACCCTAGGATACCTAACCTCTGACTCATGGGACCTGTATCAATTCCTCACCCCACCGCTTCAACTGTCAGTGGGGGAGCTGCAAGTACTAGGTCTCAGGGGCATGGGTTCAAGCCAAGGGAAGGCTAACATCCCAGAGGCTTCAGGGCCGCCACTTAGGTGGGAGACAAATTGAGTAGTCTGACTCAATGGAGCACAGGAAGAGCATTCACCTAGGAGTCGGGAGACTGGCTGAGCCAGAAACACCCTTTGTGAATCTGAACAGTGTTGTAATTTCAGGACCTTCATGTCCAATTATGAATGACGTTCTTGCCCCCCAGGAAGGCTATGGGACAGAAAGCCCTCCTAGATGACAGATAACCTCAAGTGGCTTTGAACCTGAGGAGACAAAGTGCAACTTAAGTCATAGGATGGTTATTAATTTTGGCCCTTCTTTTCACATGCAAATTTAACACTTCCCACCCCACATAGGTCTCCTGGGCCCATGAAGTCTCACTGATTTTCAATGTAGCTGGGACACTGACCTCCTTTGACAAGGAGATCCTCACAGAGGAGTCTGGCCTGGCATGAACCAGTCAGCCTGAGGACTTGGCTGGCTTGAGGGCAGAAGCCTGGGGCTGGGAACTTTGGTGGTGGTGGGGTGTCTCAGCAAGCAGGGCAGCCTCAGCCAGGCTGAAAACACAGAGACCTCAGCTCAACCTAACTTAGTGTGTGGCAGAAAAAGCCCCTCTGGCCCCTGCTGGGCTTGGCACTGGGACAATCAGTGCTTCCCCAGGCTTCCATCCCTGGAACACTCAGTCTGTCCATCCCCAACTGGGGGGCAGGACCACTTGGCCTCTCCCAGGAACCCCCTTTAGGAAGGTCGCAGGGTCACCAAGACTTCCTGGCCAAGACTTGGGCCTTTGCCTGGACACAGCTTGAGAGACAAGAGCCCAAAAGGGTGGCCTTTCCAGACCTGAAAGCTTCTGGTTCCATGGCGTGGGGAGTACCCTTCTGCAGGCTGCTTACAGCCAATATCCTGTCCCACAGGCTGGTCATGGGCCACTTCCTGCTGTAAACCGTGCAGAGGGCAAAGGCTGGGGGCTTCCAGACTGGCAGGAGAGGATGGCTGTGGCCTGAAGGCCCTGACTCCCGCACACTGTGTTTGTGGCCAGCTCTGGCAATAAGGGCAGGAGAAAAAGCTGGTACCCTCATCAGCCTAGCATCAAAACTTCCTACCCAGGGGCATCCGGGGAGGCTGGCTGAGGTTACCCTTTCTCTTCCTACTACAGGCAGGTGGCAGGAATGAGTCTCCCCCAGCCCCGACGCACTGCAGGGGGTGGGGGTTGGGGGGTAGTTGCAGCAGAAGCTTCCTTAAGGTTCCTGTCCCAAAGGCAGAGGGATATGCTGGTCCCACCAGCCAGGATGGTGCTCAGCGCTCCTTCTCTCAGGGTCCTTTGGGAAAGGCCCAGGGGCTGCCCCTTGCCAGGCTGTGGGAAGAAGGGGTCAAGCTCTCGCTATCCCTCTTGGGGAGGCAGTGTTTGCGGGCCTCCTCTGTGTTTAGCAGAGGAAATTGCAACTGGACCCTGCGCTCAGGGTAGATGGGTGAGGACGGGTCACCCAGGTAACGGCTGACCCAGGCAAGGGCGGGGACCCTCACCACCTCCCCGCATCGCTAACGCGCTCTCCAGCCCATCGTGCGCGTCTGGGCCGGCGGACACCTCTCTCAGCACGGACCCACCCCTTCGTCCGAGACCACGGGCAGCACCCCGGGGGTCAGGGCCCGTCGCTGCTCAGATCAGAGGGAGAAACTTGGGAGTGGCGACGTAGCGCCGCCCGCCAGCAGTGCCAGCCTGTGCCGAGGGGCCAGCGACAGCGCCTCCCTCCCTGGGCTGCGGCGCGGGTCCCCTTGGAGCCGCCAGGAGCGGGCGCCAGGTTCCTGCCCCGCGCCCACCCGCCTTACCATGGCTGCAGCCCGGGCCGGGCCGACTCTGCCTGGACAGCGCCCGAGCGACCAGCGGCGGGAGCCGAGCGCCGACCTAGCTGCACCGCCAGCCCCAGCCCGCCTCCCCGAGTGCGGACCGCTGGGGGCGGGGCGAGTGGGCCCTGGGGCGGGGCCTGCATCTCCGCGGCGCTGGGTGCCGGCGCGACCCGAGCCGGGGGTGCCGGCCTAGAGGAGGGCTTGACAGCCGCGACTCCTGGAGACACAGAGTAGAGTCGCTTAGGACACGGTGGGGGTTTCGGCTCTCCGTCCCTAGCTGCACTGGACACCTGGCTCTTCCTTTCTCAGCCCCTGAAGGGTGGCGTCTTCTGGCAGTGCAGACTTGAGCCAGAAAAGGAACGGCCGACTGGTAACCCCAAAAGCCAAAAGGTGATGCCTTTGGAAGGAGGGGGGAGTTGCCACACGAGTTGGGGAGACACCATGAGTTCCACACCACCACCCCCTGAGGTTCACTGAAACCGACTAGTGTTCAAGTTACCCACCTCTAAAAGGGGAATATCAGACGCTCTCCACCTCCATCTAAGCGATGAAGAAACAGACTAGAGGCAGGTTCCCTAAGTGCAGGACCCCAGATTAAAGATTAACAAGGATTTGCTGCATAAATTACCCAGGGATCATCTGCTCGAAGGTTGGAAGGGAGAGGTCAAGTAGCTTTAATAGGGCAGTGGAGCCCTGCCTAGGGCTAAGGAAAGTGAAAAGGGCCCCAGGAGAGGCCAGAGCAGGCATGACCCAGGTCCCCCTGGGTTACTCTGCCTCTGACAAGGAAGTGAGATGCTGTGGGGACAAATCTGCAGCAGCTCTGGAGGCATTAGAGGCTCAGAAGGTCAGAGCAGCAGCTAGGGGAAGGTAGATGCCTGGGGAGTGAGGAATAGGTGAGGGATTTTCTGAGCTAAGCAGGGTCTGAGATAGTCAGGGTCCTGTGGAAGTTTCCAGACATGTGCTCCTCCCTGACCTTCCAAGGACAGGCTGACTGGCCTTTGCTAGAGGAGAAGACAAATCTGAGACCCACAGGCTTGCTTCTCTCTGTGGGCAGAAGTGCCAGAGACCTGCCTGCCCTATTTCAGTCTGATCCATGAACCAGTGGCCATGGTTGGGACTAGTTAGAATTCAGCCAAGAGAGGGACAGGGAGCCTGGAGACAGCAGGTGAAATCAGGCTCAGAAAAACATGAGGCTGCTCTTGGAGAAGTTTCTGGATGTTTGTCACTAAAGGACTAGGGGATGGAGGGGTGTCATTACTTAAAGACATCATTTTGTTATTATTATTACTATTTTTTTTTTAAAATTTGACCACAGAGATACAGCAGGTGGTATGGTGGTTAAGACTCTGGACTTCAACAGGGCCAACCACGGTTCAAGACCCAGACCAAGTGGCTTGCTTTCTCACTTTTCCTCTCTCTCTCTAGTCAAATTTTAAAAAACTTTGAGCCACTACACCTGCACATGCCCCTCATACTATCCCTTCAGGAAAAAAAAAATAGTAACAATAAATAAAAAAGCTGTCAGGGGCATTTGTGAGCTAGCACATTGGGAGAAATTTTCCTAGCTGGATGACCTTGGACAACTCACTTCGCCTCTTAGGGCCTCAATTTCCACACCTGAAGATGTAGGGATGAAAGGAGGTTATTTCTAAGCTTCCTTGAAGCTCTGGCATTCTAAAAGTAGATGCAGTGGGGGAAGAAGAGTGTGCTGTGTGTTACTGTCAGCCCTGGAGGAGGGCGAGAGAGTAAGGCAGCAGCACAAGGTGCTGAAGAAAAATTGGCCATGCAGACTCAGAAGTCCCAGGAGCTGCGAGAAGAGGGAGAAAGCATAGGATGGGGGCCAGCAGCTTGGCTCCAATGAAAAGGAACCACTGAAGGTATAAGGAGGCTCCCAGAAAAGGCCTGGGATAGGTCAGAATATCTGAAGTTGTACTCAGGAAAACAGACACAAAATGGTTGTTGGAAGTCTGCAGCAGCTGCCATCAGACTCAAGTGTCAGGTTTAGGCTACACAAAACCCCGCTGTTGGGACCAGCAGTTAGCGTAATGGCTATGTCGCTGGACTCCCACATAGTCGACCGCGGTTCGAGTCTCGGACCCGGTGGCTTAAACTCACGCCGGGCGCGTGTGCGTGTGTGCCCAAGATCCTGAGAGGAGAATGGAGGAGAAGGGATTGCGGCGTGGCCATCCCCCCTGGGGGGTGATTTCTTGCTTTCTGTCCCTCTGTCTCTCTCTGTCTGGCAAGCACACACGCCCTATAGCAAAAACCTCTCAAAAAACAATCCCGCTGTTCAAAGCCCCAGGCCGCTAGTACTTGTGCATGCACTGCAAGAACAGTTCTTGGTGCTTCCAGGCAAGCCTATGTCAAGGAAGATAGGTCCCATCACAAAGCCGTGCTTGCCTCTATCATAACAACCCTCCCCTAACCCCAAGCCCCCACAACATTCCAAGTGCGGACACAGAAACATCTCAAAAAAACAGGTCAGCTAACTCATGCTCAGCTGTGGCTGGAATCCCAGCTTTTCTCCAGCACCTGCTGCCCAGAACTGTGTATGTGCTGAGGCACATTGATGCCAGCTTGCCTAGAGAGAAGTAAAGCCTAGGACCATGGGATTCAGCTCCATGCCAAGAATCTTGGAGTCTTGATGGCCACACTTCCTTTCTTTTTTCCTTTTTTTTTTTAGAATTATTTAATTTTGTAATTATTATTATATTTTAAAATTTGACCAGAGGGTTCCAGAGAGAGAGCTAGTGAGAGGGAAAGTGAGAAAGCAAGTGTCCAGGTCCAGGACTCGAACCGTGGTCAGCCATATGAGAATCCAGCTGCCTGAATCATCACACACCACCTGCTGGTCCCCACACTTCCTTCCTTTTTTTTTTTTTTTTTTTTTTTTTTGAGAGGTTTTTGCTATAGGGTGTGTGCGCTCACCAGAAAGAAAGACAGAGAAACAGAAAGCAAAAAAAATCACCCCGCAAGGGGGATGGCCACACTGCAATCCCTTCTCCTCCGTTCTCCTCTTGGGATCTTGGGCATGCACACACACACGCCCAGTGTTAGTTTAAGCCACTCGGTCTGGGACTCGAACCGCAGTCGACTAGCCATTACTGGTCATCTGCTGGTCCCCCCATACTTCCTTTCTTAGCACTGTATCACAGGCATGAGGCATGGTGGGTGAAATAAAAGCCAAAGACAGACTTTGAGCCATTGCACCTGCACATGCACCTTATGCTACCCCTGCAGCACTCAGAGGGCTCTGTAAGAACCCGGCCTGGATATAAGTCTTATGCTAACTCTGGCTATTATCTTACTGTCTGAAAATCCCTTACCCTCTCTAGAAGTCTGTTTCCCCCACTGAAAAGAGAAGACTGGATACCCTTCCAAGTAGGGTCTAACACCTGGCCAGAAGCAGAGCCAAGTTATATCTGCCCTTGTATGAGTGCTCTTCCCTGCCTCCAGCCAGCAGGTAGCCTAACCAGCTCTGCCTCAGCCCCATTCAGCTCTTGGAGCTGTCTCTCCCTTGACAATCAGCATCCCACCTGGCATTGATGACATTGTCTAAGGCACAATTTCCTGGGCATTGCTCAGGCTTAGTGTCTGGGGATGGGTACTTAGGTCGACACAAGGTTCATTCCTCTGGGATTCAGCAACCACATTTCCAGCCTGCTGCCCTGAGTTCCCCTGCTTGGATCAGGTCAGTATGATCTGTGTGGAAAACCTCTTGGCCTTCTCCCACCACTGGGTCTTTCCTGCCCACCCTTGGGTAAAGGCTGTATAGCACGGGAGATAAGAAAGGTAAACTTGGGCCAAGCCAGGGACCAGGTTCAAAGCCAAGAATAAAGTAGGGTTACCACAGGAAATCAGGCTTTTAGATCTGTGTGACTAGTACAGGTGGAAGAACTAGTTGTACCTCCCTTCCCTTAGAGCTGGATAAGTCACCGATGCACAGAGATCAGCGGGGCCAAATGGCTACCACTGGGTTGTGTCTTTCAAGGAAACCACGGCCCGTCTGTTCAGCAAGGTCTGTTCAGAGACAAGGAGCCAAAATGCCTTAAGCTCTACTCCTCCCCCCAACTGCTGCCCTGTGTCCCAGAATCCAGAGTAGGCATGAGATGTGGGTGGCAAGGCTAGGGAGTAGTGTTTCCTGGCACCTGTTGAATAGCTCCCTGGAGGGGCAGTTCCGGAACTGGCAGGATGCTAGAAGCTGGGGCAGATGGTCCTTCCACCATCCTTCCCTGAGCAGGGCAAGGCCACACAAGCTCAGGGCTGGAAGGAACACACAAACCTAATCTGACCACCATGGGATGTCCAACTCCTCTCAAGAACCCCCCTGCCTTCCCAGGCTCTGCTGAATACTTCCCATGGCCAAAAATTCTCTGACTCTAACAACTGCCCATCAATCCATGCAGCTGAGTTCCTTCAGTTTTCATCATACTGAGCCAAAAGCTGTCTCCCCACTAGCTGTTACCCTCCAAGTGCCTCCATGCTAGCTTTGCTGACTCATTTCACTGGGCTTGGCTTTGTCCTTTGATGTCCACACCCTTTCAAGTGACCTATCTCTATACTTTTCTCTCCCAAATTAACCCCAAGCCCCTCAAGGGCAGGGAGTGTATCTTCTATTTTAACTTCTGCTCACTTCAATTCAGCAAACATGTGATGTGATGTCTGCCTGGATGGTCAGGACTCTGCCCCTAGGAGATGGCTGATCAATATGGATTGACTAAAAGGATTCATTGATTCATTTTCCACTCTGATTTTAGAGCACAGACAAGCCTAGAGGCTTCACTGACCCATCACTGCCCTTCATTCTGGCTGCTGACAAGTTCATGTCCATGTCCCATCTTTGGAGTTCATATATAGAAAACACAGATATTACTTTCACTAAAACCTTTCCCTTCATAATTCCTGATCTCCAAAGATGCTGCAGAAATATTGGGAAGTTATTTTCCAAGAAGCTGTAGCTATAAAAAGGATTTTAAAAATTTTTTAGCAGTCACATTTTTAAAAAGAATTATCTATTTAATTTTATTTATTATTATTATTATTATTATTATTATTATTTTATTATTTAATTTGACCAAAGAGAGACACAGAGAGAGAGGGAAAGCGAGAAAGCAAGCCGCCAGGTCCAGGACCCAAACTGTGGTTGGCCATGTGGGAGTCCAGTGCCTTCACCACCATGCCACCTGCCAGCCCAGAAAGGATTTCTATACTACATAATTGAATCCCTGGGGCCAGATGCTCCCTAAAGTGCTCCCAGGGTTTTTTTTTTTTTTTTTTTTTTTTTGAGAGATTTTTGTTACAGGGCGCATGCACTTGCCAGAGAGACAGAGAGACAGAAAGCAAGAAATCAACCCCCAGGGGGATGGCCACGCTGCAATCCCTTCTCCTCCATTCTCCTCTCGGTATCTTGGGCATGAACACACACACGCCTGGCATGAGTATAAGGCACCAGGTCCGAGACTCAAACCGCGGTCGACTAGATGGGAGCTCAGCGACATAGCCATTACGCTAACTGCTGGTCCCAAGTGCTCCCAGTTTTGATGAACAAGGTCTGAGCCTCATTTTCTTTTTTTTTTTTCTTTTTTTGGAGAGGTCTTTTTTTTGCTATAGGGTGCGTGGGCTCGCCAAAAAGACAGAGAGAGATAGAGAGACAGAACGTGAGAAATCACTGCCTGGGGGATGGCCACGCTGCAATCCCTTCTCCTCCATCCTCCTCTCAGGATCTTGGGCACACACGCACACGCGCCTGGCGTGAGTTTTAAGCCACCGGGTCCGGGACTCGAACCGCAGTCGACTACGTGGGAGTCCAGCAACATAGCCATTATGCTAACTGCTGGTCCCTGAGCCTCGGTTTCTTCATCTGTGAAATAGGGGGGAAAAAAGTCCACCCCATAGGTCGCTATGAAAATTCACTAAACCACTTAATAGGGTATAATCACTAAAATGAATGTTAGCTATTGTCTCTGCTAATGAGAAAATTATTGACACCAAGACAGCAACTGTCAACTGTGACTATTTCAAATGCCTTTCCTCCAAAGGATCAGGAGTGCGCATGTGTGGAGGGTGTAGATGGGTAGGTGGAAAGGAAAGAGAATACCAGAGTAATGACTTAGACTGAAATGACATTGAAATGATCCTGTTACCACTACCTGTGGAGTCAGCTTCTCCAACTAGGTGCCAGTCCATCTGTAGAAAGCAGGTCTTGGTCTCAGATCTACTGACCAAATTCTCCAAAAACAGCCACTGTGGAAATCTCTAGAGCCATACGACTGCCTGAGGTGGGTGTGCCAAAGAAGCAACTTTGGCTGGGCCAGTGCCCACACCCACAGCATCAGAGCCTGAGCCTCCCTTGGGAACTGCCTCACATTCAGTTCCCTCCTCCAAGCCTCCATTCGGCTACCAAGGTGCAGCTGTCTCTAGCTGCTCCCCTCACAGCAGCTGAGCTAAAGGCAGCTGAGCAGGAAAGGGTGAAAGGACACTGCCATTTCTGCCTCTCAGGTCAGCCTTTCTCCAGCCGAGCAGCTGTCAGGTGGCTTCTGGATTACAGATCTGCTTCCTAACTAAGTCTGCACCCTAACTGCTGACATTGAGCTCCCTAATTTCCTCTTAGTTGAAAAATCCACCATTTTGGGGACCAGCAGTTAGCGTAATGGCTATGTCGCTGGACTCCCACGTAGTTGACCGCGGTTCACGTCCCAGACCCGGTGGCTTAAAACTCACGCCGGGCGCATGTGCGTGCGTGCCCAAGATCCCAAGAGGAGAATGGAGGAGAAGGGATTGCGGCGTGGCCATCCCCCCTGGGGGGGTGATTTCTCACTTTCTGTCTCTCTGTCTCTTTCTGTCTGTCTGGCGAGCGCACGCACCCTATAGCGAAACCTCTCCAAAAAAAGAAAAAAAAAAATCCATTTTGAACACTAGCAAAGTACTATGACAGAAAGATGTAACATTTGAGAAAGTTTCCAGTCAGGGAAGCAAATAGCTTCTGAAAATACACCAGAGTTCAAACAGCATGTGGGAGATTCTTCCCTCTGTGGGATCATTCTGGGCAAAACAAACAGCTAAGAGAGCCTGGCCTCAAATCTGCCTTCAAACCGGAGAGGTCTGCCTTCACATTTTCCTGCCCCATGTTACAGGCAGGGAGAATAACCTGCCCAAGTCTCACAGTGAAGTGGAGACATTGCTCCCCGGCCCTGTGCATCCAGGGACTCTTTCTGTAGCAAACTACATCACAGCTTGTCCTATGTGACCAATTGTCCCAGTCTGCCCAGGACTGAGGAGGTTCTCGGGACGTGGACTTGCAGTGCTAAAACCGGAAGAGTCCCAGGCAAAGCTTGACTAGCTGGTCAACCTGGCCTGCCTCCAGAATAACAAGTCTTGGCCAGAGGTCACAGGCTTTCATTGCACTCTGGAATTGGCTGCCTTGGTATCTGCAACCGAGGTACCATCTGACAGTATGAGGTGCCTGCTTCCTGAGAAGCTATGTCGTGAGCCCTGGGCTGCCATGAAAAGCCTCCCAAGGAGCCCTGCTCCATTTTCAGCAGCTCTGTTCCATTCCTTCAACAATTCCCTCTTCTCTAAACTCTAAACCTCTGTACAAAGTAAGAGAAAATGAGGGGAGTGGGAAAGACAGTTTCTAGGCTTCCTTTCTGAAAGCCCATGTTCCAGGATTCTGTTAACGTCCCCCATGAATACAGAACCCCTTCTGCCCCCACCCCACCACCGTGCCTATTCCTCAGAAGCTTTGTTTCCTTTGTAAAGGAAATCTACCTGAACAAAACTTCCCAGTGGTTCAGGAACCAACAGAAGGGACTGGCTTGTCTCTCAAGGGTCAAATGACATGTCACCATGAAGACACTGAGCTACCTTAGGTAGCTCTGAGATGGCCTCCTCTGGCTCCTGACCTGTTTTCCAGAGATGATTTCTTGCATAATTGATAGATACAGCAGAGAGTGAACCACCTTGTTTCCTGACAGCCTGAGAGTCACATCCCAGGGCAAGTAGGTCAGGTGCCTTGAGGACACAGTATCTTGGGGCTAAGGCAGCCCCTCCCATCAGGAGCTGCTTTATTCCCAGAACTCCCCAGGGCTGTGTGAGAAGGCAGCCCCCATTGACCCCATTGGGTACCCTCAGGACCTCCCTGTTGAACTTCTGCTAGTTCTGACACACACACGCACACGCACACACACACACACCATTAAGAATGGTTCCCTCAAAAAGCACAACCTCCTCTGGGGATACTCCAGCCCCTAAGGTCCCATCCAAGGAAGAGAGCATCTGTCCACCACACTTCTAAGACAAAAGGGCCTCAAAGGGCAATATGGGAGGGGACAGACACTCTGAGAGAGAGAGACAATGAATCAGGCACCATCCCCAGCTCTGAACCCAAAGGGACTTCTGAAGCTCAACAACAAACATGCTGCCTTCCACGAGGCAGGCGCCCATGGCTGGGCCACTAGAGAATTCCTCCTGGGAATGGAATCTGGAACAGACTATGGACAACCATTCCCAGAGCAGAGGAACCAGAGGCCTTGGACACCAGCACCACAGTCTCCAACCTAGGACTGCCCAAGGGCCACGCAGCCTTGCTCTCTCCTGCTTGCAGAGATGGTAGCTGGGGCCCCTCCATCTACCCTACCTCCAGAGAGCCAAAGACCAGCCCAGCTGCTGGGAGCCTTCTCTTCCCAGCTTCTGGGGATCAGCTCTGCTGCTGAACAGGGCTGGAGAGCTGTAATTATCGAGACAGGATAAGAACTATTTTGGGAAGGAGCAGTCCTGCTGCCAAGGCTTTTGACTTCCTAAACTGAAACAAGATGCACAGAAAAGGGGGTGGGGGGAGACAATGCAGAGGAACCTACTCAGTCAAAAACATCAAATCTTAAACACCGGGAAATATTAACTCCTTCCCCAGGGTACAGATTTGTATCTAAGGATGAGCAAGAGGCAGCTCTTCAAATATCTCCTCTTGGCTTTGGGAAGCAGAGGGTACCCTGACCCAATGCCCACTTCCTGCTGACTTCCTGTTTCCTGAGACCTTCTGCCAGCACGTATTCAGTCTGTTCAATTTATTTTGACATTTGGGCACAGATTATTTTATACTGTTGTTTAAGTGTTTCCTGTCTATGTCTTATCTCCCCAACCAGATGGTAAGTTTCTCAAGGCCTAAAGAACATGTGTACTCTGAAACATCAGTGCTGGCCCCAGGAGTGCCTAGCAAAGTGCTGGGCACCCAAATAAAACTGTCTGTGGAAGGAAAGAAGGAAGGAAGGAAGGAAGGAACGGAGGGAGGGAGGGAGGAAGGAGAGGAGAGGGGAGGAGGGAGGGAGGGAAGGAGAGAGGAAGAGAAAATGGGAGGGAGGGAAGGATTTACTGTCTTGCGTGGAGATAATCTCTAAAAGTAGCTGCTCCCACCCACAGTTGAGCTCAGGGCATAGGGCTGAATAAAAACCCAGGGTAGAGGGGGTGGCAGTGCATTTTTGGACACCACCCCTTCAGCTGTTCCGTTAGCTGAATTCAGTCTAGTCCCCACTCATTTTTTTCCATCTGTGGTCAGAGAGTCTATCCAGCCCATAGATGGGACCCATTAAAGGCCATTGCTAGGTAAGAGAAAAATGGAAATAAGAAGAGCTTTGACCATCTTATCAAACATGGGCCAAGAAGAGCCAGAGTACTTGTGGGACCGATGCACTGTGAAATCAGGACACTCTGCCAAATTTAGGACACAGGGATGCCGAGAGCAGAGTCGGCCTTCTGCCTTTGCAAGTTTAGGACCCAAATAGTGTGTAACTCAGAAAAGCGACCTCTTTCTGGAGTTCCCCGGGCTGGAGAGGGGAGAGTCAGATGGGAACTGATCCAATCCATGGGTACCCAGTCTTCCCGCAGATCACTTGGCAAGATTCACCATCTGTCAAAAGGTCTCTATTCTCTCTCTCCAAGGCTGCAACTAGTTCATGTAGCATTCTAGCTCAAATCCTCCCTGGGGAGATGCAGCCCCACAGGTGCATGACTTGGCAAGTACAGCGCAGGCTGGGTATGACCCCCCACTTGCTCTCTCTGCTAGGTGTCCTTGCTCAGTCAACCTGCCCAACTTTAAAGAGCAATTCTGTCTCCCTCCCTCCATACCCCCTTCCATCAGGAGATAGGAGAGGAACCTGGATAAAGGGTTGGAAACACGCAGGAAGACTGGAAGTAACTTCCCAGGGGTGTTCTTACCTCCTCATCTGTCATGACAGAGATGTAGAAGCCCGGCATTCCCAGGGGCAGCAAATGGAATTCAGAGTGTGCCAATAGAAGGAAAAAAAAGAACTTTACTAAAGATGCCCAGTGGACCTGGGTATAACCTGGCCCAAATCCCTTCATATTGCAAGTGGCCTAGATAAAACTAGCATTTACTGAGGGCTCACCATCGCTGAGTACCATGCTAAGAGCTACCTATGTCATAGATTGGTTAATCTTCACAATAACTCAAGAAGAAGCCATTATTCCCATTAACAGATGGGAAACTGAGGCTTAGAAAGGTAAAATAATTTATTCAAGGTCATAATCAGAAAATAGTGGGCCCGAGACTAAAGCCTAGTAAGGTAACTCCAGACTCCATGCTTTTCCACACCCCTCCTTTATAAAGCTTTTCTTCCTCTGAGGGGTGGGGCTGCACTCTCTGCTCTTTGCTATCCATCACTCAGAGGGCTCCTGCAGGTTGGGATTGAACTGCATTCCTAGGCTCCCTCCTTCCTAGGAACTTCGTCATCCAGAGCCCTGGACTCCAAAACGCACACAGGGCTGGATCCTATTTTGGGCCACAATACTCATAGCAAAAACTCCCTGCTGCCAAGATTCCCTCTGTGAGAACTGTTCCCCACCCTCCTCCACCACCACAGAGGCAGAGGATCATGAGGCTCTGGAGATCCTTCTTTACAAGATTCTGGAGTTGGCTGCAAAACCCACTGATGGCCTCAAGGGGGAGGCCCAGACATCCCTGGAGATCCTGCCTGAGCAGCAGCCAAGAAGTACCTATCAGGTCAGAGGATGGAGACTTGACGTTTTGAAAGAACCAGAGAGACATAAGATAAGCCCCAACCTGAGCTAGTGTGGGGTCAGCTGTGAGCATAACTGTGAACCAGGCAGTTTGCTGTGACGCTTTTTCTTTTCTGAATCATGTGATGGGTAAAACCAGCTAACCTGAAAGGGCTCCTCCATTCCAGAGGTGCCTTCCCATTGAAAAGAGACTCCCCAGAATGAAAATACTCAAGTCCCAAAGGAATGACTCTAATGGTGAAATGTTAGGTAAGGTTCCTTTGCTCCTCAGGTCAAAACCCCAGCATGTACTCTCTTTAAAAAAGAATACCTAGTGCTTTCCGACGGTGACGGCCTCCCCACGAGAACATGCCTCTCGCAAAGGACCTCCTTCATCCCTCTCCTGAAGAGGAGAAGAGGAAACACAAGCAGAAGCGCCTGGTGCAGAGCCCAAATTCCTACTTCATGGATGTGAAGTGCCCAGGATGCTATACAATCACCACAATCTTTAGCCATGCACAAATGGTAGTTTTGTGCGTTGGCTGCTCCACTGTCCTCTGCCAGCCAATGGGAGGAAAAGCGAGGCTGACAGAAGGATGTTCCTTCAGGAGGAAGCAGCACTAAAAGCATCCTGACTCAAGATGAGTGGGAAACCATCCCAATAAACACATTTTGGATATGTCCTGTTTATTGTCTTGTTTAACTGCTAGGAAGTTCCTGCCTCAAGTATTCAGGGGCAACCAGAAGAGTGGAACACTTAGAGTCATTTGGGGCAAGTAAGTTGGCCAAGTGCTTTAAAGTCCATTGGGGACATTTGTATCCATCTAAGCTCGCTGGTTCTTAATTAAAAAACAAAGATACTAAATAAATAAGATTTTTACTTACAAAAGCAAAACAAAACAAAACAAAACAAAAAAACCTAGCTTAGTAGGTACCTAAAGGCCTCCATCTCCCTTGGCTTCCCTCCCCCTCCCCAGACCTCTATAAAGGGCCCGCAGGAAGAAAAAGCACAGACCTTTTAGCCACCAGATGACACGATTATACATTTCCTCAGAGACATCTGAAAGTAACAGAGATTGTTGCTCTTTCTCTCTCTGAGATGCATCCTACCTCCCATCACTTACTTCTCCCTTTCTAGCCCCACACTGCTCCATCCAAAGCTGCCCTCGGCCCTTGATCCTCTCCAAGAAGTTCTTCCAACTTACAACTAATAAGTACATTCCCACCTTCTCTCCCCCTTTTTTATGACACCCTCCTTCTGAGCTAATAATGCTTTTCCTCCTGGAAGTCCATGCTCCAAACCATCTGTGCCCCAGCCTTCTCCATTTCATTGCCAGAGTGTTTACCTCAGGCTCCTGTTGTTTACCAGCCCTCACCTTAGCTCAGTTCTGCATCTCTATTCTCAGGAAGCAGCTTCCTACCCTATTTCCATTGAAAAGTTAAGCAGCGTTGCCTGGAAGAGTCAATATCTGACACCAGGCCCAAGCAGCATCACCAATGTTAACTCGGAGCTCAGAGAAGCTGGCAGGGAAGGAATGGAGCAGTGGGCTCAAGGATGGGACTAGCTTTTGCACTGGCAGGAGGGCAGCCCTAAGAGGCCTGGAATGAAGAAAGAGGCCTTTCCTGCCCACCCCAACATCCCATCTCACAAAATCAGGGCTGCACCTAGGCAGTCTGCTCTTCACATACCCAAGAAGAAAGCACTAAACCTTTGAATGGGTTGTTTGCAGGTGTGCTTGGAGGCCTGTGGCACTTCCCTCAATAGTGCCCGGCTTGGAGACTCCTTTGGTGTTGTCGGTGGTGATGGGCTTGCCGTCTCTCTCTGGAACATCAGATCCTTACAGAAAGGGCTTGAGTCCACTTCAAAAAGGGATGAAAAAGGGTCTAGGGGAGGAGGAGACTTAGGCTCGAAATCAGGTGTTGTTGGCCGGCTTTGGGGCATTTCAATTTCAGGATTCAGTAAGGCCCACCAAGAGGAACCAGGCCCATACCTAGGTAAAGACCGAGGGGGTAAGGGCCGAGGGGTCAGTTCCACTTCTGCATGGATGGAGGGCTTTCGGGAGGGCTCTGGATACCTGCTTGCAGGTCCTTGGGGTATGTAGATAGATTCTAAAGGTCTTTGGACTTGCTGTTTATACATGGGCTCCGAAGTAACAAACATGGATTTGTGGGGGCTCTCTGTCACTGTTCGAACTGTTGCACGGGCAGCTGACTGTACTGATTGTCTCCCTGGGGAGATGGTGACCCTGCGACTGACTTCGCCATCTCCTCGGATTGGAGACCTCATGTTGGACTCCACCTCTGACGATATTAAGATCTTTGGGACAGCCTTGGCTTCGGTATAGGCAGAATGCTTGTGGAGAGACTCAGGTTCTGAACTTGCAGAAACTCGTAAACCCTCCAGATCTCTAAGGACAGAGAGTTTGAAGGATGATTCCAAGTTCACATTCCTCTGCAGAGATTTGTGTTCTGAAGGTATTGAGCCATGAAGACCCATTTCTGGTTCTTGGCCGGGGATCCTTTTCAGGACTGTTCGATGGTCTGCAGTGATACGGCTGCTGCCATGCTCTGGGCCAGAGGGATTCCTTAGAGACTTGCTCTCACCAATAGTCCTTCGGATGGGCTCAGTTTGTACTGCCTCATCTTTTGGGTGAGTCGAAATCCTACGGGGAACTCTAACCCCCTGAGGGTTCTGGACCTTGGAAGGGGGGTCCTCCTCTTGTAAGATTTGTGATTGTAAGTTGTCCTTCTGGTCTACAAAACTTAACCGGCGAGAGGACTTGGCATCTGGAGTTGATGAGGCATGATGGCTGACATCACGTGCTGGCCTGCTCTCACCACCTCTCCGTGTTACCTCCTCTCTGAATTGACTAGTATTCCGGTAAGCATGCACAGCCGGTGTCTGAGTTTGCTGGCCCTTTCGGTGAGGAGAGGAATGGCGAGATGCTTCTGTTCTTGCTTCTGTTCTTGATCGGGACTCGGCTCCCCGAGTCGGGAGTGCTGCAGAGAGGCTAGGCCCTGGCTGGGGGGAGACAGAGCGAGCATGGTCTGATGTTGAATGGGGAGCGGTGATATTTGGAGCTTCTGGTTTTCGCTGGGAAGGGCTCAGGGAGACTGCAGCACTTCGCTGGCTTGAGGTAAGAATATACCCATGTCCCCGCTGTGGGTTTGTGCTAGTCACCTCAGCCCCTCTCTGTGCTGAAACTGCTACCTTAGACCCATTTTTTTTGGTCTTGACCACTTGAAAGACTGTGTTCTTCTGGGTAGATCCCATAATTTACCGGTTGGTTTGTATTCAGGATCCTAAAGAAGCCTGAATATTTACCCTCAGTTTTAAAAGCTGCTGTTCTTAGGCTCCCACAGAAGTGGCTGTTGTTCTAAGAGTGCCTCAAATAGTCCCCTTTGCTATCTCTCTGGCTGGTGATGTCATAAAGGAGCTTCCAATTTAACATCCTGGTGTACAGTCACAGTTCTTCAGAGAATCCCAAGCAGTGTCTGAATGGAAACTGTGGATTCATCTTTGGAGTTAACTCCACCAAGCCTTTGGCCAAGTTCTTAACAAAACCGGAATTTCCTTGTATACAGAAGGCTCCAGACTCTCCTAGATTCTAGAAATTCTCAAGGACTCCTCCAACAAAGGAATCAGCCAGAAGATCCTATAAAGGAAGGGCTACTCAAACCAATTATGGTATGTCAGCCATTTTACTAAGGTACAAGGTACAAAGTTGCCCTGGTTTTGTTTGAAACTGCACAACATACTAATCAAAAAATAGAGCTTCAGCCTTTTCCAGGTCTCACAGGTAGTCCGGTTGACCCTGGGGTAAAATCAGACGTTGCTTAAATCATAAATTCACACATTCTTGGTTCAGGAGAGTGTTGTATGGTAGAAGAAATTTGGAGTTGGTCATTGATTTCCATCATAAATGACCAGTTGTGCATCTTGAACAAGTCACTTGACTTGCCTGTGCCTTGGTTTCTTTATCTGAAAACCACTGCCTGGTACATGGGTGTCATACCATAAATGTTAGCGTCTGCTAACAGTCTTCCCATCAGCTACAGCTACCCTATCAGTGGTACTCTAGCTTTCACTCATTTTGAAGAGTAACTTTACAATTTGGATGACCATTTTGAATAAGAAAGACAAGCTGTTAACCGTTCTCTCCCTTTCACGTGAGTCCCCTCTCTCAAATATAGACCCTACCGTATCCAATATTCTATTGTTGACTCTAAAGGGTTAGCAAAGTTTAAGAATAGCCAGCTTCATTATTTTGTGCTCTACACTGACCATTCTCTTCTGTTAAAAAGTTTTTCTTGGGGACCAGCAGTTAGCATAATGGCTATGTTGCTGGACTCCTATGTAGTTGACTGCGGTTCGAGTCCCAGACCCAGCGGCTTAAACTCACGCTGGGCATGTGTGCATGTGTGCCCAAGATCCCGAGAGAAGAATGGAGAAGGGATGGTGGCGTGGCCATCCGCCCTGGGAGTAATTTCTCGCTTTCTGTCTCCCTCAGTCTTTCTGGTGAGCACACACACTCTATAGCTAAAACCTCTCAAAAAAAAAAAAAGTTTTTCTTGGGGGCTAGCAGGTGGCATGGTGGTTAAGGTGCTGGACTCCCACCTAGTGAATCATGGTTTGAGTCCAAGACCTGGAGGCTTGCTTTCTCACTTTCCCTCTCTGTCTCTCTCCAGTGAGCACACGTGCCCTGTGGCAAATTTTTAAAAATAATAATAAAGTTTTATAAATAATTTAAAAATAAAAACATTTTTCTTGGGCTAGCCCTGCAGCCTAGAGGTTACGAGAGCTGGATACCACATGGCAGAGCATAGTTTGAATCCCAGACCTAGTGGCTTACAAAGCATACTGGGTGCATGTGTGTGTGTACCCAAATCTCAGCAGGATGGAGAAATTAAAAAGAGATTGCAATGTGACCATGCCCCATTGGGGAATACTTTCTCCCTCCCTTTGTTGTGAGTGCATGCACTCTCTGGCAATAAAAAAATGAAATATTTTTCTTCAAATGATTTATAATAAAGTTGGGCCAGCTGGTGGGGTGGTTCTTAAGATGGCTAGATCCCACATGGTCAACTTTGCAGTTCAAACACCAAGACTTGAAAAACATGCCAGGTGCATGTGCATGAGAGTGTGTGCCCAAAATTCTGAGAGAAAAACAGAAGAGACAGCATGGCCATCCCCCCAGGGAGTGATTTCTCACTTTCTCCCTCTCTTTCACTCTCCTTGTCTCTCTGTCTCTCTCTGGTGAGCACATGCACCTTATGGCAAAACTGAAAAAATAAAGTTGATTTGGTTTGTGGCTAAGTAATTATAATGACATTCTAGCTCTGCCTTCCATTTATTTGAGTTTTAAATATTTCTAAATTCTTTTTCTACTCAAAAAGTCTTAAAGAACTATAAAAAGTTGAAATAACTTGAAAAGACTACTTGACTATTTTTTTAAAGAATTATTTTATTTATTTATTTACTTATTTTCTTCACATGAGTTCTGCCAGAGAAAAAGAGAGAGAGAGAGAGAGAGAGAGAGAATGAGAGAAAGCAAGCTGCCAGGTCCAGGACTCTAACTGCAGTTGGCCATGTGGGAATTTCAAAGCCTTAGCCACCATGTCACCCATGGGCCCCAACTTGACTTTTTTTTTTTTTTTTTAAGAATTATTTAACTTTATTTATTTATTTGTTTTAATTTGACCAGAGAGAGCAAGAGAGAGATAGAGAGAGAGAGAGAGAAAGTGAGAAAGCAAGCCACCAGATCTAGGACTCAAACCACAGTTAGCTCTGTGAGAATCCAGCACCCTTAATCACCATGCCACCTGCTGGGCCCTACCAACGTGACTATTTTTAATAAGCATCTTTCCAGACCTCTTTCTATTAATTTATGACATGTAGATATTTATTAATTTACATAGGGTCCTTTTATACCTATGATAATACTATACTAGTATTATTGCATAATATATTATGGACATCTTTCTGTGTCAATTAATCTATTACCTATGATATAATTTCTGATTAATCCACTATGGTTGTTCCGTATTTTTTTTTGGTTTCCTATTAAGGCATATGTGCTTACCAGAGAGAGAAAAAGAGAAAGTGAGAAATCACCCCCCAAGAGGGATGGCCATGCTTCAATCTCTTCTTTTCCAATCTCCTCTGAGGATTTTGGTCATGCACGCACATGAGCCTGGCGTGATTTTCAAGTCACTGGGTCCATGACTCAAACCACAGAGTTGGTTTATCATTATTATTTTTAATTTGACCAGAGACAGATAGAGAGGAAAAGTAGTAAAGCAAGCTGCCAGGTCTGGGACTCAAACTCCTAAAATTGTGCAGTAAACCGTGTGGGATCCAGTACCTCAACCCCCAAGCCACTCTGGCCCAGTTCCATAATTTTTAAATCTGTCCTTTATTGCTAGACGTTTAGGTTGTTTCTAATCTTTCAATATTATCAACAATGTTGCAATAAACAACCTTTTAAGTAAATACATCTTTTTATACAGCCCAATTTTCTCCTTAGGGAAATAGTTCTCAATCTTCCTGCACATTAGAATCACTTGGAGAGCTTTTAAACGCTCATGCCAGCTCAGATGAAATAAATGGGATAATCTGGAGGTGAGGAATATTGTTTAAAAAAAAAAAACAAAAACAAAACTCAAGATGGTTCTAATGTGCAATGAGCGCCAAGAAGCACTGGTTTAGTATAAAGTCTTCTAAATCCTCTCCATTCAAATTGTGATCCACCGGCCAAGTAGCGGCAGTACCACCCAGGAACTTATTAGGAATGCAGAAACTTGGGACCCCTACTCGACCAGAATCTATATTTTAACAAAAGCTCCAAGAGATTCATACATATAAAAAAACTTGTGAAGTATTGGTCTCAATGGAGGTTCTGGATTGGGGATGGCAGATGATGCAGTGCTTAAATCACTGAGCTCTCACATGGCTGACCATGGTTTGAGTCCTTGACCTGACAGCTAGCTTTCTCACTTTCCTACCCTCTCTCTCTCTATCTGGTCAAATTAAATAATAATAATAATAATAATAATAATAATAAAATTAAAATTAAAAAACAGTTCATTAAAAAAATTTTAAAAGGTTCTAGATCAAAAACATTCATTTAAAATATTTATAGACAAACATCCTTTCAGATAAGTGGTACCAATTTATACTTCCAACACAGTAAATAAAGATGTCTCTCTGTACTCTACCCAACCATAGATATTACCAATATTCTTCCGCTTTGCAGTCAGTTAGGTGAAAAACAATATCCTGGGGGGTATTATGGTTTTGTTTGCTTTTTTGTCAAAGGGCACATGTGCTTGCCAGAGAAAGATAGAAGAGACAGAGAGGAGGGAGAAAACATCCCCTCAATGGAGTCTGATCATGCTACAATCCCTTTCCCCTCTTTCTCCATCTTGTTGGGATTATGGGTACACACACATATGTGCCCTACGGGCTTTTCAAGCTGCCAGGGGTTAAGATTCAAACCTTGGTCAACTGTACAGGATCTAGCTCCCTTAATCAATCACTAAGCAATGGGGTTGGTCTAGTCCTTACATTTTTATGTATGTTGGTTTTGTCTCATCAAATAAAATAAGTTTTTTGAGAGGAGGACTGTGAATTGCAAGTTTCTGTATCCCCCAAAATTTCTTACACATGGAATTATTTGTAAACTATCAGGTTGTTGGAAAAGTCATGATGCATTTTTGCATAGAAAAACACAGAAAAATATGCACGACTTTTCTGACAACTGAATAACTTATTTTCTGGTGATTTTCCTCTGAATACAAGGGCAAGCAACGGTTTGCTTGCTGTAAAATGATCAAACAGATTTGTACCTTTCCATTTTATCTGTGTAAGGTAAAATTTCTGGGAGCTAAGAAGTATGAATATGATCATCCACAATAGAAAGTATTCAGTTTTCACCAACAACAGACCTGACACTCACAAGAAAGAATACAATGCGGGACCAGCAGTTAGCGTAATGGCTATGTCGCTGGACTCCCACGTAGTCAACCGCGGCTTGAGTCCTGGACCCGGTGGCTTAAACTCACGCCGGGCGCGTGTGCGTGCGTGTCCAAGATCCCGAGAGGAGAATGGAGGAGAAGGGATTGCGGCGTGGCCATCCCCCCTGGGGGGGTGATTTCTTGCTTTCTATCTCTCTGTCTCTCTCTGTCTGGCGAGCGCACGTGCCCTATAGCAAAAAAAAAAAAAAAAAAAAAAAAAAAAAAAAACAACTCTCCAAAAAAAAAGAAAAAAAATCCTAGTATGTCCCTAGTCAACATACACCAAATGTCAGTACTCTGTGGCAGAAACTGAAAGACTGGAAGATATAAAAGCATGGAGGACAACTGTGGCTACTGGAGACAGTGTGGGAGGAGGGCGGAAAAATGGGAAGGAAGAGAGGAAGGGAATTAAGAGGAAAAAGAGGGACCAGCAGTTGGAGTAATGGCTATGTCGCTGGACTCCCATGTAGTCGACCGCGGTTCGAGTGTTGGACCTGGTGTCTTAAATTCACACCAGGTGCGTGTGCGTGCGTGCCCAAGATCCTGGGAGGAGAATGGAGGAAAAGGGATTGCGGCGTGGCCATCCCCCCTGGAGGGTGATTTCTCACTTTCTGTCTGTCTCTGTCTTTCTGGCAAGCACACACACCCTATAGCAAAATCCTCTTTCAAAAAAAAAAAAAAAAAAAAAAAAAAAAAAAAAAAAAAAAAAAAAAAAGAGAGGTAAAAGAAAGAAGCAAAACATTATTTAAGAAACACAATTATAAAAAATAAAGAAAAGCAGATGAAAAAGTTCTAGAGATTCAATGTAAATAATTGTGCCTACAGATAAAATACTGTATTATACACTTAAAAACCTGTTAAGAGGGTAAATCCCATGTTAAGTGTTATTACTGTAATAAAATAAAATTTTACGGGGCCAGTAGGTGGCATAGTGGTTGAGGCACTGGACTCCCACATGGCAGACCACAGTTCAAATCTCAGATCTATTGGTGTGCTTTCTCACTTTCTCTCTCTCTCTCTCTGTCTCTTCAGTGTGTGCACATACCCTACGGCAAATTAAAAATAATAACAGACCCAGCAGGTTGTGTGGTGGTTGGAGCATTCACATGGCCGATCATGGTTCAATCCCCAGACCTGACGCTTTGCTTTCTCACTTACCCTTTCTCTCTCAAATTTTTAAAATAATGAATTAAATAATAATAATAATAAATAAAACAAATAATTCTTAAATAATAATAATGATACATAAAGTTAAATAAATTTTTTAAAAAATAATATTTTGAAAAAGAAAAAAAATCCTAGAATCGTATTGTTACTTGTACTTTCATTGTGTAAGCAGATTTTAGCTGGAATAGAATATTACAATCCTGGCCAAGTGAACGAGTAGTATTTCTGTCATAAAACAGGGATGACTGAGGGCCAGCAGGTAGTGTGGTGGTTAAGGGGCTGAACTCCCACATGGCTGACCATGGTTTGAGTCCAGGATCTGGGGGTTTGCTTTCTCACTTTCCCTCTCTCTCTCTCTGGTGAACACATGTGCCCTGTAGCAAATTGAAAAATAATAACAATAAATGAAATGAAATAAATATTTTTTAAATGGTAACCGGTACACCAATATATTTATGATTGGTGGTAGCAGGAGCTGCCTATTTGTCAAACTTTATAACAGAAATTGAAACCTCGGGCCCAGCAGGTGGCCTGGTGGTTAAGGCACTGGACTCCCACATGGTCGACCACAGTTCAAGTCCCAGGTCTGGCGGCTTGCTTTCTTTATTTTTGGGGGGGGGAGAGATTTTCACTATAGGGTGCGTGCGCTCGCCAGACAGACAGAGACAGAGAGACAGAAAGCGAGAAATCACCTCCCAGGGGGGATGGCCATGCCACAATCCCTTCTCCTCTCGGGATCTTGGGCACGCACACACACGTGCCCGGTGTGAGTTTAAGCCACCGGGTCCAGGACTCGAACCACAGTTGACTACATGGGAGTCCAGCGACATAGCCATTACGTTAACTGTTGGTCCCGTGGCAGCTTGCTTTCTCACTTCCCCTCTCTCTCTCTCTGTTTCTCTCTGGTGATCACATGTGCCTTATAGCAAACTTGAAAATAATAATAATAATAAAAAATTAAAATAAGAAATAATAATAAATAAAATAAAAAGAAATTAAACCTCTTTGGGTAGCAGTTCCTCTCAACCGACTCCCAATAACTTGAAAACACAGAAATATATCTTACACAGCAGAAATCTAACTGTTAAAAAATAAACATTTTATTATTTAACATGAATTAAAGTTCTTGAAAATTTACATCAACAATACCTAAAGCCATTCTGGTCACAATAAGAAATTTTTATAATCAAAACTACTTTTCACTTTTCAGAAATCTGACTGCAAACACATAGTTAAATATGCTGCCAACAGACAGGGTCAAACTGTCTCCTATGGCAGCTGAACAAAACGTGAGTTATGGAACTGGAACTGCTGCCCTCAGGGCAACTGAAGGAGATGAGAGAAGAAAGACCCTCACAACCCGGATGTTCGAACTCAGGCCAAGGGTCCATCTGTGATCCAGTTCCAGTCAGTCTGACAAGTCACTCTGATCCAACACAATTATCCTGTGCCCGTGTTTGTTAAGGAACAAAAAAAGGGAGTTTTGAGTTAGTGTGTATGTTTTTAAAAGACATAACCAACATCATCTTTTTTTTTTTTTTTTGGAGAGGTTTTTGCTATCGGGCGCATGTGCTTGCCAGACAGAGACAGAAAGCAGGAAATCACCCCCCAGGGGGGATGGCCACGCCGCAATCCCTTCTCCTCCATTCTTCTCTGGGATCCTGGGCACGCACGCACACGTGCCCGGCGTGAGTTTAAGCCACCAGGTCCAGGACTCGAACCGCGGTCGACTACATGGGAGTCCAGTGACATAGCCATTACGCTAACTGCTGGTCCCACAACATCTTATTCAATGGAATCCAAGGGAAACAGATTTTGGTCTTTATAATCAAAGAAGATCATGATCCATAGTATCATGAACATGCAAGATGACCGCAAAGCAACTGAGCAACATCTTCTGTATTCCTTATATATCAAAATTCTTCTCGTGCTGATTCTACCACTTACTTAATCAAAGTTGGCATTAATATCACCTATGATAACAATAAGCATTGACATGCTAAATATGAAACAACTTTTTCTGAATTCAAGTCTTGGTCGCTCATATTTATTTAGACACTGGTAAATGTTTTAAGTTTGTTCCTATTGTCTATAGTAAACTTTGACTTACAAACAATATCCCATTACCTGGATGGTTCAGACCAACCCAGTCGCTTCCAAAAACAGGGTTTTAATTCATCTAGATAAAAAATGAGAGAAAGAATAAAACAGTCTTATAATTATTATTATTTTGCTATAGTGTACATGCACTTGCCAGAGAGAGATGAGAGGCAGGAAAGTGAGAAATCAAACCCCAGAGGTGATGGCAATGCCACAGTCCCTTCTCCTCCACTTTCCTCTCAGGATTTTAGGCACACATATCCAGAGTGATTTTTAAGCTGCCAGGTCTGGGACTCAAACCACAAAGTTGGCTCTGTGGAATCCAGCACGTTAATCACCACATCACTTGTTGACCCACCTGTTTATTTTGTAGGTCAAGGGGTACCAGAATTCAGAATTCACATTTAGGGGCCAGCAGGTGGCAATGTGGATAAGGTGCTGGACTCTCACATGACCAACTGAGGTTTGAGTCCTGGACCTGACAGCTTGCTTTTTCACTTTCTCTCTCTCTCTCTCTCTGGTGAGCACATGTGCCCTATGGCACATTTAAAATAATAACAATAAAAAGTAAATAAATCATTCTTTTTTTAAAAAACTCATTATTTTTTTGGGACCAGCAGTTAGCGTAATGGCTATGTCGCTGGACTCCCACGTGGTCGACCGCGGTTCGAGTCCCGGACCCGGCGGCTTAAACTCACGCCGGGCGCGTGTGCGTGCGTGCCCAAGATCCCCAGAGGAGAATGGAGGAGAAGGGATTGCGGCGTGGCCATCCCCCCTGGGGGGTGATTTCCTGCTTTCTATCTCTCTGTCTCTCTCTGTCTGTCTGGCGAGCGCACGCGCCCTATAGCAAAAAACCTCTCCAAAAAAAAAAAAAAAAAAGAAAGAAAAAAAAAAAAAAAAACCTCATTATTTTTTTAAAAAGCAAATTCATGTTTGGTAGACTTTTACCTACAACCATTTGTTTTATTCTACAAAAGTAAAATCTTTTCTTTTTTAATAATAATTTTATTTATCATTATTATTTTTAAATTGACCAGAGAAAGACACAGAGAGAGAAAGAAAGCCACCAGGTCCAGGATTTGAACCATGGTCAGCCATGTGGGAGTCCAACGCCTTTAACCGCCACACCACCTGCTGACCCCCAAAAGTAAAATATTTCTTTTTTTTTTTTTTTGGAGAGGTTTTTGCTATAGGGCGCGTGCGCTCGCCAGACAGACAGACAGAGACAGAGAGATAGAAAGCAGGAAATCACCCCCCAGGGGGGATGGCCACGCCGCAATCCCTTCTCCTCCATTCTCCTCTGGGGATCTTGGGCACGCACGCACACGCGCCCGGCGTGAGTTTAAGCCGCCGGGTCCGGGACTCGAACCGCGGTCGACCACGTGGGAGTCCAGCGACATAGCCATTACGCTAACTGCTGGTCCCAAAAGTAAAATATTTCTTAAAACATATTAATGGATTTCTCCTGCTAACATTCCACAAGTCTCTGCCCTAGCAATGGACACTAATGACACTAATTCACAAGGTCTCTGCATTAATTTCTCAGTGAATTTAGTACTAGTTAAGTGCCCGTATACTCTAGACCCTGTTACCAGTTCGGGTTCTGGAGCAAAGAGTGTACCCATGACTAGGTTCAAACAGACTCCATAATGGAGTAACGACATACAGAGTATGTACAGGTAGATAGGCATCCAATGACTAGCAGCAGTAGGAAGCCTAAGTCTGAAGGGACTGAGGGGTGAGAACTGGGGGACAGTACTAGAAGCCTGTGAGAGCTGGAACTGGGAAGGATTAGCTGCTTATAGAAGCTCTACTTGTGGAGAAACAGCACTTCATCCAGACACAAGGTGCCAAAGTAGGCAAGGAGGGGAAGTAATACCCCAACTTCTCTCCTACCCTCTGACATTCTACCAGGGTCTCCTATTGGTATAGAACGCCCAGGTGATGCTGTCTACTAGGGTCAGCATCTTGTGGCACAAAAGCAGGGCAGAAAAAGAAGGGACTGGGGAAGGGGTGTAAAGGATACTAGATTACCTAAAATAGGGATGCCCAAGTCCCTCCCCCATATTAAGAACCAGGCCACATAGTGGGAGGTGAGTGTCTGGTGAGTGAGTGAAGCTTCATATATATTTACAGCTGCTCCCCATTGCTTGCCTAACCACCTAAATTCTGCCTCCTAACAGATCAATGGCAGCATTACATCCTCACAGGAGTGTGACCCCTACCATGAACTGCACATGTGAGGGATCTAGGCTGTGTGGTCCTTATGAAGAGAATGCCTGACAATCTAAGGTGGAGCTGGTGATGCTAGCACTGGGAGCAGCTGCAAATAATGCATTATGGTGAGCTGTATAACTATTTCATTACATATTACAATGTAATAATAACAGAAATAAAGTGCACAATAAATGTAATGTATTTGGGACCAGCAGGTGGCATGGTGGTTAGGGTGCTGGATTCCCACATGACCAACTGCAGCTTGAGTCCCAGACCTGGTGGCTTGCTTTCTCACTTTCCCTTTCTCTCTGTCTTGGTCTGATCAAATTTAAAAAGTAATAATAATAGCAAATAAAATGAAATAAATAATTCTTTTAAAAAATGTAATGTGTTTGAATCATCCTGAAACCAACCCCCACACTCCAGTCTATGCAAAAATTGTCTTCCATGGAACTAGTCCCTGATGCCAGAAAGGTTGGGGACTGTTGACTTAAAGATTAAATATCTCTAATTTCCTAAGCAGGAGGAACCTAAATCTACGAGAATATCATCTGTAAGTGGCATATCAGAAGCCTTAGAGTTCTACCAAAGTAATTTTGAAATTAAGGTTAATTTATAACTTTCACATTACTTGTAGACTCTATTTAAATTCCATAATATATGGTTTCTTAATAGATTCTGCAACATTCGTGTGAGCTTAATTTAATTAAGACGTTTGAAGACATGAGACAATTAGAAGCAAAGCATCTCTCCAGACAATGTGCAAGAGAATGATGAGACTGGCTGAAGGCTTACTTCAGGAGTGGAGCTGGATGTTGTTACTGTCTTGTAATTAAACTCTTATTGGCAATCGACAGAAAGCCCAGGCTGAAGTTCAGGGGGAAATGATCAAAAGTAAGATTATGAATCTGGGAAATATTATGCATCTGGGAAACTTCTAAATAGCATTTTTGCTCATCAAAGCCCAAGGACTGCAGACCACATTATAAACAACCATTCACTCATACCTTTGGTACTTTCTAAAAAGCTTTCTGATTTCCTCTCTGGCTTGATGCTTTCTTCCCCTTTTCTCTTCTTTTCATCAGCTTTTTGATCCTTGACATTTGTCTCCCTTTAAAAAAAATTATTTTAGGTGTCAACTGATATGCATACTAGCCAAGGAAAGAGGATTGCACACCAAAGAAAATGTACAATAGCTGGTACGGACAAAGGGTTCTCCATCAGCCAGGCATTGGTTTACAGGCTATGATATTTCAATACATTAATTCTCACAACAACTATAAGAGGTTGTTACCTCTTCCATCCCTCTTAAGTAATGAGGAAATGGGGGCACAGAGAAATGAAATCACATACCAAGTCCTAGAGCTGAGATCTGACCCAGGCATCCTGCCTCAGGCTCAGCTTTAACCACCTGGCAATATTGTCTCGAAGAGGAAAAAAAAGTACTTATGTTGGTATCCTTTTCAAAAGCACTATTTATTTTATTACCTTATCTCTACTTCCTGAAACTCTCCAAAATGGAATATCTAAGTAATTTAAGTATTTCACCATTTAAGATCTCACTTGTCAAACTGTTATGCAGAAACTATCACCCCAACTCAACTATAAACTCAAAGACAGAAACGTGTCCCTCTTTGTGGCTCCACCCCTAGCACAGTTCTTGCCTCACCATCAGTGCTCAATAGATTCTGGCTAAAGCACAATAACACTGTTTGGGGATTATTCTTCTGTTTTCATTTGGTGGATAGCCAAAATTTAAAAAAGAAAAAAAGGAATATGAGAGAGATAATAAAGTTAGCTAGGGTGAAAAAGGATTTTCTCTCCTAATCTCTCACCAATAATAGAATCACAGTCTCAAGAGCTGGGAGAAGAGGGGCAGGCAGGTGGCGTGGTGGTTAAGGGCGTCGGTCTCCACACAGCCGACCACGGTTTGAGTCCCGGACCTGGCTGCTTGCTTTCTCACTTTCCCTCCCTCTCCCTCACTCTGTCCCTCTCTGGTCAAATTTAAATAAATAAACAAATAAATAAAGTTAAATTAAAAATAATAATTCTTTTAAAAATACAGAGCTGGAGAAGGGAGCCAGCAGATAGTGTAATGGTTGTCAGTGGACTCCCATGTAGTTGACCATGGTTTGAGTCACAGACCTGACGGCTTAAATTCATGCTGGGCACGTGTGTGTGTGTGTGTGTGTGTGTGTGTGTGTGCGTGTGCGTGCACGCGCGTGCCCAAGATTCTGAGAGGAGGATGGAGGAGAAGGGATTGCAGTGTGGCCTTCCCCTGGGGGGTGATTTCTCACTGTCTATCTCTCTGGTAAGTGCACATGCCTTATAGCAAAAAAACAAACAAACAAACAAAAAACTCTCTAAAGAAAAAAAGAGTTGGAGAAGGTCTTTGGGTTAGTGTCTACCTCTGTCCAAATGCCCAAGACCAAAGAGTCATCTGGCCTCTGCTGGAGGAGCAGTAGCTGCTACTAAATACATGTAAAGGCAGCTGTTCCCCCACCAGATAGCTGTGGTTATTAGAAAGTTTGTGCTTTCCTGAATTAAGATACTCTAATTTCTAGTCATTAGCTCTGTCCTTCGGGGCCTGGGAAAGCAAGCTGACTCCCTTCACTTTACAGTATTTCAGGTATTCGAAGGCAGCTATCGAATTCTCCACCCATCTGCTCTTTTCAGGCTCAGCCTCCCCAGCTCCATCAGCTGTTCTCATGTGACATAGTTTCCAGACCTCTGACTTCCGTGGCCGCCGTCCTCCGCTTGTTCATATGTCTTTTAAAATGTGACACCCAGAAAGAGCCCTCTACTCTGTCCTAGGAGTGCTCTAAGCAGCACACTACCTGCCTCACATATTACCTTCATTTGGAAAGTACATTTCTGTCTATCCAGCATTAAAGCTGCATTGATCTTTTCAGCAACTGCTTCGGACTGAGGTCTCACAGCATTGTCCATGCTTTCTTCCAGAAGAATTTCTTAAATTCTTACCATTTTTCAAAATACATGTTAAATGTTTGACATATAAAAATAAGACATACCTCCTGCCCTCAGTGAAATTTTATTCCTGCCCTCAATGAAATTATAGTGAGTTGGAGCTTCTAATCAAAAACTCTCCAATCAGGGACCAGCAGATGATGTAATGGTTACTACCATGTAATCAACTGGGGTTCAAGTCCCAGACCTGGCAGCCTCAATCTCATGCTGGGCACATGTGCATGTGTGCCCAAAATCCCAGGAGGAGAATGAAAAAGAAGGGACTGCAGCATGGCCATCCCCAGGAAGGATTTTTCATTTTCTCTCTCTCTCTGTTGCTCTCTGTCTTTCCAGTGAGCACACATACCCTATAACAAAAATCTCTCTAGGAAAAAAAAAATATCCCAATCAGGCCAGGTTGCCTGTATTCTATAAGAATGCTTTTGGATGTAAAACTTTTTGATCTCTTACCTTTATCCTTTAGAGAATGTACCATGTCAAGACCATTACCATTTTGAATTCTCAGTCCATCATCCATCACATGAGCATTCATTCCTAGATTGGTGTTATCTAGGAATTTGATACTTTCTGATTTAATTCAATGACATGAAAATGTTGAAGGTGGCAGGGCCAACACACAGCAATCTAAGAGTTCTCATCTTATTCCGATACCCATCTGCTAATCAATATCTCGAGCAGTGTGAGTGTTTCGAGGACCAGAAGCAAATGGAGAATGCAGACGGAGTCAGGGCTGGCTTATCTACAGTGTCATGCCATCACCAGAGGTGCATTCTCCAAGGAGTCAAAGATCTAGCCCCACTTCCAGAAAAAGAAGAACATGATCCCCTCATGGGGAAAAACCACCTTGCAGAGCCCTTGGCGAGGTCCTGGAGCTCCAACCTCTCCTCAGGCAGCTGCAGCCATCTTTCCAGGTCCTCATCGAGAGTAGAGTGAGCTCTGTCCAAGGGCGAGTGAAGAGAATGGAAACAGTTATTTCTCCTCTTCCTTGACAAGGAAGCAAAACACGTTAGAGTGAGGAGGGATTGTAAAACCTGTGCTTTCACTATATACATAAGAAAATGAGAGTGCAGTGAGATTGTGTACACCAAAATAGTCTTTTAGACTCTTGACAAAAAGCCGTCGGACCCATGAGACCACTCCCTCCAAAAGTCCAATGCTAGACTCTGTCTCAATTCTAGGTCATAAAGTCAGTTTCTATCTGATGTTATTACTGTACATACTTTTCTACATATTTTTCTTTTTAAAATAAAAGTATTCTTTTCTTTATTCATTATAGAGCACAAGTGTGTGCATATGAGAGACAGAGGAGCACCCTCTACAGGGTCTGGCCATGCTATGATCCTCTTCCTGCTGTCTTTCAGCCAGTTGTATTTTGACCAGTACCATCCATGCATTTTAAGCAGACCATGCCAGAAATTCAAACTGTGATCACTATGTGGTTCCCAGCCCTACAGTCCAATCCAGTACGCTACTCCCTGTGTCATAATGGCTAGGCCATCCTATACATTTTTCTGACTAAGAATTACCTCTGAAGCTAGAAGATACAGAGTGCTTTGTTGTTGTTTTAGAGAGATTTTTGCTATTGGACCTGTGCGCTCACTGGAGAGACAGAGGAACAGAAAGAAATCACCCCTTGGGGAATGGTCATGCCACAATCCCTTCTCCTCCATTCTCCTCTCAGGATTTTGGGCATGCATGCACATGTGCCCAGCATGAGTTTTAAGCTGCCAGGTCTGGGACTCGAACCGTAGTCAACTACGTGGGAGTCTAGCAACGTAACCAAGACTGAGAGTTCATAGCACTGAAATGACTGAGAATCCAAGGAGCATCTATCTGTCGCCAGCACTTTGGAAAAGAAGAGACAATTAACAGTAGGTAACTTTTGATCATGTGCAAAAAACTTTTTTTTTTTTTTTTTCTTTTTTTGGAGAGGTTTTTGCTATAGGGCGCGTGCGCTCGCCAGACAGACAGAGAGAGACAGAGAGATAGAAAGCGAGAAATCACCCCCCAGAGGGGATGGCCACGCCGCAATCCCTTCTCCTCCATTCTCCTGTCGGGATCTTGAGCACGCACGCACACGCGCCCAGCGTGAGTTTAAGCCGCCGGGTCCGGGACTCGAACCGCGGTCGACTACGTGGGAGTCCAGCGACATAGCCATTACGCTAACTGCTGGTCCCTGCAAAAAACTTTACGTTTATCCAACCAAATACTACTCGGCCTTCTTCAGCAACACTTCTAGTGCCTTAAAAAATGGTGCAGATTTTTTTTTTTCTTTTTTTGGAGAGGTTTTTGCTATAGGGCGCGTGCGCTCACCAGACAGACAGAGAGAGACAGAGAGACACAAAGCGAGAAATCACCCCCCAGGGGGGATGGCCACGTGGCAATCCCTTCTCCTCCATTCTCCTCTCGGGATCTTGGGCACGCATGCACACGCGCCCGGCGTGAGTTTAAGCCACTGGGTCCGGGACTCGAACCGCAGTCGACTACATGGGAGTCCAGCGACATAGCCATTACGCTAACTGCTGGTCCCCCCGGTGCAGATTTTTTTTAAGAATTATTTTATTTTGGGACCAGCAGTTGGCGTAATGGCTATGTCGCTGGACTCCCATGTAGTCAATCGCAGTTCGAGTGCTGGACCCGGTGGCTTCAACTCACGCCGGGCGCGTGTGCATGCGTGCCCAAGATCCCAAGAGGAGAATGGAGGAGAAGGGATTGCGGTGTGGCCATACTCCCTGGGGGGGTGATTTCTCGCTTTCTGTCTCTATGTCTCTCTCTGTCTGTCTGGCGAGCGCACGCGCCCTATAGCAAAAACCTCTCCAAAAAAAAAAAAAAAAGAATTATTTTATTTTAATTTCATTTATCTTTATTATTTTTTAAATTTGACCAGAGAGACAGAGGGAGAGAGAAAGCAAGCCTCCAGGTCCAGGACTTGAACTGTGGTCAGCCATGTGGGAGTCCAGCATCCCAGTCAGTGCCACCTGCCAGCCCCATGGTGCAGATTTTTACTGAAGGTGTTTTGAGGAGATGAAAGGATGGACTTACAGCACACAATACAGACAAAAAGTTTCTTCTTTTTTTTCTTTCTTTTTTTGGAGAGGTATTTTTGCTATAGGGTGTGTGCGCTCGCTGGAAAGACAGAGACAGAGAGACTGAAAACGAGAAATCACCCCCCAGGGGGGATGGCCACTCGAGAGAGATTTTTGCTATAGGGCATGTGCACTTGACAGAGAGACAGAGAGAAAGTGAGAAATCACCTACCAGGGGGATGCCCATACCACAATCCCTTCTTCTCCATTCTCCTCTCTGGAGTTTGGACATGCATACACACATGCCTGCCGTGAGTTTTAAGTCACCAGGTCTGGGACTCAAACAATGGTTGACTACATGGGAGTTCAGTGATGTAACTGTGATGCCATCTGCTGGTCCCAATACAAAAGGTTTCTAAAACTTCTCTTAAAATTTTTCTTAGGGATCTGGCAGGTGGCATAGTGGTGAAGGTGGCCAGCCAGACTCCCACATGGCTGACTATGGTGTGAGTCCTGGACCTGGCAGCTTGCTTTCTCATTTTCTCTCTCTCTCTCTGTCTCTCTATGGTCAACTTCAATAAAATAAAATAATGACAATGAATAAAATAAATTAAATAATTCTTAAAAAATTGTTTTTATGGGGGCTGGAAGGTGGCACGGTGGTTGAGGATGCTGGATTCCCATATGGCTGGCTGCGGTTCAAGTCCCGTACCTGGTGGCTTGCTTCTTGCTTTCCCTTTCTCTCTCTCTGTCTCTGGTTAAGTTAAAAAATAATAACAAATGGAATTAAATAAATAAATAATTCTTTAAAAAATATATCCAATAAAATAAATAAATAAATCAGTTTAGTTAGGGTTGGGGGCTAGCAGGTGGTGTGGGGTTGAGGCACTGAATTCACACATGACTGACTGTGATTCAGGTCCTGGACCCGGCAGCTTGAGAATCATACCAGGCACATATGCATGCATACCCCAAATCCCAGGAGAACAGAGGAGAAGGGACTGCAGTGTGGCCATTCTCCTGGGCGGGTGATTTCTCACTTTCCTTCTCTTTCTGTTTCTCTCCAGCAAGTGCATGTGCCCTATGGCAAAAAAATATATAAAAATATAAAAATAATTTGTTAGGCTAGCCCCATAGCACAGCAGTTGAATTCTGTGCATAGGGAGCTCAATCCTGCATGACTAACCATAGTTTGAATCCTGGCCCTGGAAGCTTGAAAAACGCTCTGGGTGCTTGAGTGACTGAGTGCATGATCCTGACAGGATGGAAAAATGAATGAAAAAGGACTGTGGTGTGGCCAGGCCTCGCTGAGGGGTAGTCTCTCTTTCCTTAGAGGATATACACACCCTGGCGATTAAAAAAGAATTGTCTTCCCCTATTTGCCTTGTTGTTTCCTATGTCTCCCCCCAAAAACCCTCTTAGCACTTTCCTCTCAAGTCACAGGGTTCTAGTCCCCTCCTCTATTTCCCAGATCCCTCCTTTCCAGCTCTCTCTTCCCTTCCTTATGGAAAATAACAGCCCTTTAAGAGTGTGATACTGGATTTACTACCCCAAAGTTATTTAGGACACTCTCCTCATCTTCTTCTTGTACAGCAAACAAAGAGCTAAGAATTCCATTTCTCGTCTCCCTCATATCTGAGCGTGGCCATGTCGCACAGTTGGCCAATGACATGTAAGTGGACCCTTCCTGCTGAGAAGAGTTTCTGGATAAGTTTAAGCTTTCCGGATAAAAAGAGGCAGAGTCAGCTAATATATTCCTTTGGCCAACCTCACCTGCCTTTATTTAAAAAAAAAAAAAAAAAAAAAGAGGTTTTTGTCTCAGGGCATGTTTTTGCCTTGGTAGAGGGGAGACAGTGAGAGGGAAAGTGAGAAATCCCCCCGAGGGGGATGGCCACGCTGCCATCCCTTCTCCTCCATTCTCTTCCCAGGATCTTGGCCATGTACGCACATGCGCCTGGCATAATTTTCATGCCACTGGATCTGGGATTTGAACCACAGTCTGTCACGTGGGAGTCCAGCAAAATAACTGCTACACCATCTACTGGCCCCACTGGGGGTCAGTATCTCTGGCTGGTGTGTGGATAGCACCCATCTTACAACCAGGAGATGACAAGACTAAAATCAAAGGCCAAGATGCTACAGGCAGCAGAGCAAGATCAAAGGTTCTGTGGTGGCATCTTTGCGTTGACATATTAGCCATGCCCTGCCACCTGGGGACTTCTTGTTAAGTGAGACCAAGTCCTCTAAACATGATGGATTTTTTGTCATTTGTGGCAAAGAGCATTCAGGATGGCTTCCCAAAGGAGCCACAGGGCCAGAATTAGGATGAGACAAATGGTACAAGTGCAAACCCAGATCCTGTCTTTAAAGTTTAAATATTTTGTTCATCATGGATTTTTCCTGTTAGCATTAAATTTGATTTTTAAAATATTGTGTTAAAAAGTCCATCACAGGAGTTTGACATTCTGTGATGTGGAGGCCATATGATTGGTATCCAGGTTTAGAGGTGCATGTTGGGCATGCACCCTTGTCCATTCATGATCCTAGCTAGCTGAAACATGGGGCAGGATTGTGGCATGAAGACCCAGCCGGGGTCTCTCTCTGTGTCTACCTCTCTCATGGAAGAAATAAATAAATTGATATTAAAAACACATATATTGCATTAAAACATTATTTATCTTCTTAACTACTGAGTTTTTTGTTGTTCCTCCTTCAATTTTGTGTCCAAGGAGTATGACTTACTCACCCTACTCCTGACCATAAATCAGAGTTCAAAACAAGGCAAGCAAAGTCAAGAGGCAAAAGAGTTGAGCTAAAGTGGTTTACATTACAACACAGATAAAGGGGAGCACCAATCAGGGACAGGATAGGTTTCCTGAGGCAATGCTGTACTTGTAGACTGAACTGTCTATATGACTGCCTCCAGTTTGTCTCATTGGCTGAAAAAAATATAAAAGTTATCTTCCGAGGGCTTTAACTTAAATGTTTTCAAAGAAGTTGAAACCTGTGTTTGCTCAAAATAAATAAATAAATAAATAAGAAGTAAAAACAAATCCAAAAATAACTGCAAAAAACAACTTGGGGGAGGGGGGATGTTTTTTAAATGGGCAGAGATGCCAGCAAGTGGCGAGGTGGTTAGGCCACTGGATCCCACATGGCTGACTACATGGTTCAAGTTCCAGACCTGGCGGCTTGAAAAATACACTGGGTGCGTATGTGCCCAAAATCCCAAGAGGAGAATAGAGGAAAAGGGAATGCGGCATGGCCATACCCCCCAGGGAGTGATATCTCACTTCCCCTCTGTCTCTGGCAAGTGCATGCACCCTATTGCAAATATTTTTTACAAGGCAGAGAACTTGGACACACAGAAATAAGAGTCCAAGAAACCACCAAAAGAATGTCCAGCCTAATAGTAGGGACAAGTCCGGAGTTGAATGTTAACTTCCAGAGTTTGAATAGAAAGATCAGACCACAGTAACAATGCAAATTCAATGGAAGAGAGATTAATTACGTGAGCCTGAACTAATGAGATAGACTTTTTTTGACTTTAGACTAAAACATTACTGATTTTCTTCGATGCTCTCATTTCCATATTTAAGGATTTTTGTCTTCTCTTGAACTGCTGATAGGTTCGTCTACCTACTATTTGAACTGAATCCGAACCTTTTTCCTGACTTTAAGTTTTAGGCAAATTTCTCTTAACGCTTTTTGATTTTGACCTATTAAAACTAAAAAATTTTTTTGAAATTAAAAAATGCATTAAAAAGGGGCTGGCAGGTGGCGTGGTAATTAAGGGCGCTGGACTCCCATGTGGGCTGACCGCGGTTTGAGTCCTAGACCTGGTGGCTTGCTTTCTCACTTTCCATCTCTCTCTCTCTCTTTCTCTCTCTCTTCTTTTCTCACTCTGTCCCTCTCAGGTCAAATTTAAATAAATAAAGATAAATAAAATAATTCTTTAAAAATTATTATTCCCATTTTGGGACCAGCAGTTAGTGTAATGGCTATGTCGCTGGACTCCCACGTAGTCGACCGCGGTTTGCGTCCCAGACCCGGTGGCTTAAAACTCACGCCGGGCGCGTGTGCATGCGTGCCCAAGATCCCAAAAGGAGAAAGGAGAAGGGATTGCGGCGTGACCATCCCCCCTGGGGGGTGATTTCTCGCTTTCTGTCTCTCTGTCTCTGTCTGGTGAGCGCACGCGCCCTATAGCAAAAACCTCTTAAAAAAAAAAAAAAAAGATCCTGTTTTAAACAAACAAAAAATCAAAATGAGGTAACACCTTACACCCTTACACCCACTAGGATGGCTATTACTAAGTGTGTTTCATACACACAACACACATACATACAAACATATATGTATATAAATTTATATGTATATATAAAAATAAATATGTATGTATGTGTATGTGTGTATGTATACACATATAACCAAAAAAGGAAGAAAATAACAAGTATTGGAAGAAGATGTGGAGATATTGGAATACTTGCTCACTGTTGGTGAGAATGTAAAATAGGGACTAGCAGATGGCATAATGGTTATGTTGCTGAATACCCACATACTTGACCATGGTTTGAGTCCTAGACCCGGCAGCTTAAAAAACTCATGCTGGGGGAACCAGCAGTTAGCGTAATGGCTATGTCGCTGGACTCCCACATAGTCGACCGCGGTTCGCGTCTCGGACCCGGTGGCTTACAACTCACGCCGGGCGCGTGTGCGTGCGTGCCCAAGATCCTGAGAGGAGAATGGAGGAGAAGGGATTGCGGCGTGACCATCCCCCCTGGGGGGTGATTTCTCGCTTTCTGTCTCTATGTCTCTCTCTGTCTGTCTGGCGAGCGCACGCGCCCTATAGCGAAAAACTTCTCCAAAAAAAAAAAAAAAAACTCATGCTGGTAGGGGCCAGCAGATGGTGTAGTGGTTAAGGGCATTGGACTCTCACACGGCCCACCGCGGTTTGAGTCTCGGGCCTGGTGGCCTGCTTTCTCACTTTCTCTATCTCTCTCACTCCGTCTCTCTCTGGTCAAATGAAAATAAATAAATAAATAAAGTTAAATAAAATAATTCTTAAAAAAAAAAACTCATGCTGGTAGAGCCGGCAGGTGGCACGGTAGTTAAGACACTGGGCTCCCACATGGCTGACTGTGGTTCAAGTCCTAGACCTGGCAGCTTGCTTTCTTGCTTTTCTCTCTCTCTTGTTTCTCTCTAGCCAAAGTGAATAATAATAATTAAGTAAGTAAATTAAGTAAATAAATATTTTTTGAGAGGTTTTCGCTATAGGGCGCGTGCGCTCGCCAGACAGACAGAGAGCGACATAGAGACAGAAAGCAAGAAATCACCCCCCAGGGGGGATGGCCATGCCGCAATCCCTTCTCCTCCATTCTCCTCTCGGGATCTTGGGCACGCACGCACACGCGCCCGGCATGAGTTTTAAGCCACCGGATCCGGGACGCGAACCGCGGTCGACTACGTGGGAGTCCAGCGACATAGCCATTACGCTAACTGCTGGTTCCCAGTAAATAAATATTTTTAAAAATAATTAAATAAAAGTCACACCGGGCACGTGTGCACGTGTGCCCAAGATCTCAAGAGCAGAATGGAGGAGAAGGGTTAACAGCGTGGCCATCCCCCCTGTGGGAGTGATTTATTGCTTTCTGTCTCTCTGGTGAAAGCACGTGCCCTTTAGTAAAAATCTCTAAAAAAAGAGAGAGAGAATGTAAAATGATGTAGCGACAGGGCTGGCAGGTGGCATAGTGGTTAAGGCTCTGGATTCCCACATGGCTGACCATGGTTTGAGTCCTTGACCCAGTGACTTGAAACTCATTCCAGGTGCACGAATGTGTGCCCAAAATTCTGAGAGGAGAATGGAGAAAAAGGGATTGCAATGTGGCCATCCCCCCAGGGGGGAATTTCTCGCTTTCTGTTTCTCTGTCTCTCTGGCAAGCCCACGTTCCCTATAGCAAAAATCTCTCTCAAAAAAAAAAAAATTGGTATGGCACATCTTCAAAAAAATTAAAAATAGAATTACCGTATAATCCAATAATACCATTTCTGGGTATATACCCAAAAGAACTGAAAGCAGTCTCAGAGATACTTGGACAGTCATGTTCATAGTAGCATTATTCTCAATAGCCAAAAGGTGGAAGCAACATAAATGCCCATCGACAGGTGACTGGATAAACAAAATGTGGTATATATGTACCACAGAATGTGACTCAGTCTTTGAAAGGAAAGAAATCCAAACACATGCTACAACATGGGTGAATTTTGAAGATGTTATGCTACGTTAAATAAGCCCAGCCACAAATATGTATGACTTCATTTATGTGAATATGAAGCATCAAGAATAGTCAAACTCACAGAAACAGAAAGAAGAACTGATTATTGTCAAGTGCTGGAGAGAAGGGGAAGTGGGGAATTGTTTAAAGGACATAGGGTTTCAGTTTTGCAAAAAGAAAAAGTTCTGGAGGTTGGTTGCACAACAATGTGTAATACTAATGCTACTGAACTGTACACTTAAAAAGATTAAGATGGCAAACTATTTTATCACAAGTGAACATTTTTTAAAAGTAAAATAACCTTTTAAAAACAGGTACTACTGGGAACCAGCAGTTAGCGTAATGGCTATGTCGCTGGACTCCTACGTAGTCAATCGCGGTTCGTGTCCCGGACCCGGTGGCTTAAAACTCACGCTGGGCGCGTGTGTGTGCGTGCCCAAGATCCCGAGAATAGAATGGAGAAGGGATTGTGGCGTGGCCATCCCCCCTGGGGGGTGATTTCTCGCTTTCTGTCTCTATGTCTCTGTCTGTCTGTCTGGCGAGTGCACACGCCCTATAGCCAAAAACCTCTCCAAAAAAAAAAAAAAAAACAGGTACTACTTTTTGGCCAGAACCACCATCTTCCAGTAATTAACCAAAATGACGAACACAAAGGGAAAGAGGAGAGGCGCCCAATATATGTTCTCTAGGCCTTTTAGAAAACATGGAGTTGTTCCTTTGGCAACATATATGCGAATCTACAAGAAAGGTGATATTGTAGACATTAAGGGAATGGGTAATGTTCAAAAAGGAATGCCTCACAAATGTTACCATGGCAAAACTGGAAGAGTCTACAGTGTTACCCAGCATGCTGTTGGTGCTGTGAACAAACAAGTTAAGGGCAAGATTCTTGCCAAGAATCAATGTGCGTATTGAGCATATGAAACATTCTAAGAGCAGAGATAGCTTCCTAAGTGTGAAGAAAAATGACCAGAAAAAGAAAGAAGCCAAAGAGAAAGGTATCTGGGTTCAACTGAAGCGCCAACCTGCTCCACCCAGAGAAGCACACTTTGTGAGAACCAATGGAAAGGAGCCTGAGCTACTGGAACCTATTACCTATGAATTCATGGCATGATGGGTGTTAAAAATAAATTAATCTGTGGTCTATAAAAAAAAAAAAGAAACAGGCACTACTAGGATATTATGAGGAAATATTATTTGTCGATTTTAGAAAAACACTAAAACAAACTAATACAAGTTTTAAATTCAAAAGTCCAGCCTTTTCCGCTACCTCTCTGTATCTTCGCATAGATCCTCAGTTTCTTTGATCCAAAGTACATTGCTATCTTCTTTTTTACTATCAGTTTCTTGTTCTTCTAAGCACCTTTGATCTAAAAACAATGGAAAAAATTAACTTTATTAAAACAAACAAAAAATTTCCTTGAGAAATCCTGCCTTAAACAAGCGCAAAAATTAAGGACAATCAGTGGCTCCTGAGAAAGGCCATGAACTAGCTCCTCTCTTCCCATGAGAGCAGGGGGCCAGGTGGTGTCAGCAGGGTGCCCGTATTCACAGCAGCTGCTTCTGGGGTCTTGGGAGCTCTTGGTGCCAGGTGAAGCTACAGGAAACCTTGCCTGTGCCAAGGCTCAAGAATAACAGAGGAGGCAGGAGAAAGAAAGGGCTCATAAAAGAGACGAGAGGCCCTGAAAGCAAATTGTACAAATTTATTTTGAGGGGACTATTTTATTCTCTCTTGTTTGATGTTTCTATGTTGGACTCCTAGGGAAGGAATTTGGGTGGGAAAGGGATGTAGCCTTTAATGTATGCCAAGCATTTTACATATGCTGCATATGCTCTGAACATCCTGCCAGCAATCCTATAAAGTGAAGGGGACTGACGCTTGCCAAATAGTTTACAATGTATTAGGCACTGTGCTTGGAACTATTCTATCTGTGATGAGATCAGAATCATTATCCTCATTTTACAGATGAGGATGACTGAGGCTCAGAAACAGTTTGTCACATGAAAATAATGAGTGGAGTCAGAATTAGAGTGCAGTCAAGCCTAACCTCAAAGTCGCACTTCCCATATGTACCACAGTGCTGCCAAGCACAGTGCTACGGCAAAAACCCAGGAAAAGATCTAGCTAGTTAGCTTACCATTTGTGCTGATGCTGGGATCACTTGCTGTATTCTCACCCAACACCGTGCATGAATCTTGCTGCTGCTTCAAGTGCTCTGTCACAACACCAAAGCAGAGACAGCCTGTTACCCACGTTGCAAATCTTACCATTCTCTAGGGCCATGGTTCTCAGACCAGCAGCATTAGCGTAACATGAAAACTTGTTAGGAATGCACATTCTCAGGCCTCGTATAAGATCTATGGAATCAGAAACTCTGGAAGTCTGGTCCAGCAAAATGTGCTTTTTGGTTGCCAGAAGATGTGTGCACTAGCCAGAGAGAGGAGGAGGTAGAAAGCACTCCTCAATGGGACATAGTCACGCCACAATCCCTTCTCCTCCATTTCTCCATCCTGTCAGGACTTCGGACATGCTCACATGCATGGCATGTTTTTCAAAACGCTAGGACTGGGATTCAAACTATAATTGGCTAAGTGGGATCCCTTAACCATTAGGTTACAGGCCAGACCCAGCAATCTGAATTTTAACAAGCCCACCGGGTGATTCTATTAGAGAGACACTATTTTAAGGGCATTTTAGTTTAAAAGTAATCCTGCATGTCTGATACACAAAAGACCATATACCACTCAAAATAAAAATAAAGACGATAATGATAATATGTAACACTTGCAGAGCCCTATGTGGCAGATACTGTTTCAAAGCACTGAGGTACATTAATTCAGGATTAACGATCATAATTAATCTTCACAAAAATTCTAGGAGATTGATTTGCTCTTCCTATTTAAAAGATAAGGAAACTTGAGTTAAAGAACTTTCCTAAAACTTCCTAAAGGTTAAGGAACTCACCTCAAATCACACAGCTATGTGAGAGACCTGGGATCTGATTCAGTCTAGCTCTAAGGTTTATGCTGTTGAAGCTCTAATTCATACTCTCTCAAATAGTTGGTAACAACATCAGAACAATCCAAATGTTTCTCATCTTTACTGGCTTATCTTTCATATTTCCCCCCTGGCCTACGGAAAGATGGAAAGCAAAGACTATCCATCATTTCCAGTTCCTAAAGAAATGCTCATTAGACAGAGGCAGGCACCTGCTAACTCATTGTGCTGCTTTGCATCTGTTACATGCCTGGCCTCCTCAAGGTACTCCCCAGAGCAGCAGAGACAGGTGGGAGGTGGCACAGGAAGACCACCCTGAACTTGCTCGTGTGGTCCTATTCTGTGCAGGCACATTTATTTTATTTTTACAGAACAGGAAGCAGCCTACTTGGCAGTTTCTAGGCATTAAAAGGTTCCACAGATAATTTTATATAAAGTGAGATAATAATCTATTTTTATCCTTGGGCCGGCAGGTGGCGTGGTGGTTAAGGGAGCTGAACTCCCACATGGCGGACTGCGGTTTGAGTCCTTAACCTGGTAGCTTGCTTTCTCACTTTCCCTCTCTGATCCAAAACTGGAAAATAATAATAATAAATAAAGTTAAATAAAATAATTTTTTTTAAAAAAAGATGTCCCACCCCCACTCCATGGGCTGGTCCTCAGGGACACCCCTGTCCCCTCACTCTTTAAAAAAAGTATACCCTTGTTGTGCAAGCAGGTGGTATGGAGGTTACAGCACTGGATTACACATCCCACTCTGCAGCTGGTGTTCTGGACCTGGGGACTTGAAAATCACACCAGGTATGTGTGTGTGTGTGTGTGTGTGTGTGTGTGTGTGTGTGCATGCCCAAAATCCCAAAAGGGGAGTAGAAGAGAAGGAATTGTGGTGTGGCCGTCCTCCTATGGGGGTGATTTCTCACATTACCCCTCTCTCTCTGGCGAGTGCATGCGCCCTATAGCAAAAACTAAAACAAACTCTTTAAAATTAGTTCTTTGTTGATCTGAAAAGATAACTTTATATCCTAGAGTTCTAAACAACCCTCCCCTTTAGGTTCCTGTGAAGAACCTAGAGCTTTGGAAATGTGCCTTCCAAATGAGTAGGTGACAGCTCCAGGTCACTCCCCAAAAAAGTCTCTAAGGGAAAGAACAACGGAGTACTTGACTGGTATGCACCGTATTTGTGCTGGAACAATGTTGTACACTGTAAAGACATATAGTGATTAAATGTAAATTAAATAAATTTTAAAAAAGAACAATAGTGACGATATATAAAATTGGGTAGACAGGCCCACCATCAGGAGAAACTACTCAACTGCCATATACCCTTTATCCTTCTGAAAAATTACTGACTCAACTGGAAATGCAGACATCACCTAGAAACCTGGCTCAGATAATTTTCATAAGTGAAAGGAGAGAAGAGGGCTTCTGTAGATTGCGCTGGAGTACAACAGTACTGCGAGGCCAGAGCTCAGGAGAAAGCCCCCTAACACAGCTGCTGAAATGGGGGAGGTAGACAGCTGTTTCACATGGTTATTGCAGAGAGAGAAGAGCAGGATCCACTGGGAAAGTATCAGCTACGGTCAAACTGCAAAGAAGGGGCTGGCCCCAAAGCATAGAGGTTAAGCGCTGTGCAGAGGAAGCGAGATCCCACATAGCAATCAAGGTTTGAGTCCCAGCCCTGGAGACCTGAAAAACACATCACACATACATACACATACCTGGTATTCTCACAGGATTGGGAATTGGAGCAAAAAGCATTATGGTGTGACCAGGCCCCACTGCAGATGTGCTCGCTCACTCTTTCTCTCTCATATTAAAAATAAACAAACAAAGAAAACTACAAAGGAGCATACAGGTACTGCCTTAAGCCATGACCAAAGAACAAGCGGTATTGAGAATCTACTAGAGCAGAACATGTGTGGGGTGACCTCCACTTTCGAGAGTTCTATTATTTTAAGAATAACTAGAGAGGGAGACCAGCAGTTGACATAACGGCTATGTCACCGGACTCCCATGTAGTCAACTGCAGTTCGAGTCCTGGACCTGGTGGCTTAAACTCACACCGGGTGCATGTGTGTGCATGCCCAAGATCCCGAGGGGAGAATGGAGGTGAAGGGATTGTGGTGTGGCCATCCCCCCTGGGGGTGATTTCTTGCTTTCTGTCTCTGTCTCTCTCTGTCTTTCTGGCAAGTGCACGCACCCTATAACAAAAACCTTTCCCCCCAAAAAAAGCATGACTAGAGAGGAAGAATTTGTAAGGACTGCCTAGGGGGTTTGAGAAATGGAAAGCAGGGGAAGGGCTGTAGGTGTGGGCCCTAAGAATCTAAGCCAACAATCTTGTCACCTGTATGACTCTATGCCACTGTGGGAGGAATATAGTGAGACTGAAAAAGGCCTACAGCTACAGAAAAGAAGAGAAACTAAGAAAGGTTCTGGCAGTTTTGACTGGCTCCACCGAAATTCATCACGCCAGGAGACTGACTGAGGATTATGCTGGGAAACGTTGTAAAGGAACACTGTCTTTTGACTCAGAGCAGTAAGTTGTCATTTACCATCATCTTACTTCTGAGACACAAAACCTCAGAGACCTTGAAAATCAAGTGGTGCTGGTCAGGAAATTTTTAATAGGCCCTGGACCATCAGAGGTCTGATGAGATACATTTTCCTCTGAGGGTGAAGGACCGGTTGGCCAGGCTGTCAAGAAGACAGAGTCAGGGCTTTCCTGAAGGAGCAGACCACCCGCCCCAGATGGCTCTATAACCAGGCACTATCTACGTTCAGCACCAGCCTAGCTGGGCAGCCCGAACCAATCAGCTGGAAATAAAAGTGTTGGTTCTGCTCAGTCTCTGCCTGAAATGGAAAATTCTGATCTCATTAGGATTTTTACCATGGACTTCTTTGCTCTTAAGAAAAAGACTTATCCACAATTCCGATACCTTTGAGACCTCCTGCTAATGGCAAAACTCAAAGTAGAGGTACCTTGGCCTGAGCAGCCAAACCTCAGGCCTCCAAGGGATGGCTAGTTTGGTTTGAAAGATACAGAATTCCTTTAATTAAAAAAAAGTTCATTATGATAAATCATTGAATGTTGTCATTTCCCCTAAGAGTCATTACCATAAACCCTTTAAGAAATAACAACAGACACAGGCCCATTTAACCCTGTCAGGGTGTGGCCCATTGTATTGGAAAACTGCCCATTCCTGAATTTCGTACATTCAACCAGACCTTCACAGGGCTTTTTACAGTCACACTGAGACAAGGAAAGCACGTGTGGTCAGTGCCGTTACTAACGGGGCAAGGCGTATATTCCGTACTGAACATTTTACCAATTTCCTCAAGTAGCTCCTGAGACGGTGGTGGTAGCTCATCAATGTGACGCTGCGAGATGGCTTCTACCAATTCTTTAAAAAGATAAAGGAGAAAATGACTTAACACCTTCCTTGACCTGAACTGGATTTTTCTAGGCTCTCACATGGATTTGACTGAGGATTTCGTAATCTTGAAACAAACTAAGGGGGAAGACAACCTCTTAAGTAACAATCCTGGTACACGGACCTTCTGAAATGTGAATGGCCTTTATCCCAAACACTTTCCTACATCAGCCCTTACCTCAGTACTGTGTGACCTGTGCCCCTCTCTCCCTAAGGATATTTGGAGCAGGTAAGGTATAAATTCTTATTAAGATTTGTGTCCGGTCTGGACTGCAGTTGCTGAAGGCATATAGAAGTCCTGGACCAGCCAAAATGAACAAAAAGACAAAGTGGGAGGCCTTTCCCTATGGATTATCAGGACCGGATATATAGCAGCAACCATACTTTGGGTCTTTTATGCTAAATTATGACATTAATACAAACTCCTCAATATAATTCCCAAATCCCTATCCCCCTGACCAAGAGCTATACCAAAGACAGGAGCCATGAAAATGAATTTAACAGGGACCAGCAGTTGGTGTAATGGCTATGTCACTGGACTCCCATGTAGTCGACTGCAGTTCGAGTTCCAGACTTAGTGGCTTAAACTCATGTTGGGCATATGTGTGTGTGTGTGCCCAAGATCCCGAGAGGAGAATGGAAGAGAAGGGATTGTGGAGTGGCCATACTCCCTGGGGGGTGATTTCTTACTTTCTGTCTCTCTGTCTTTCTGGCGATCGCACAGGTCCTTATAGCAAAAATCTCTCCAAAAATAAAAAAGAAAGTTAATTTAACAAAAGCACTATGCCTCGAGAGCTGCTAACACTCTCAGACTTGTTGATCTGGAAATAGTCTTCTAAGAATCCATTCTAAGAAAAAGTTTAAAGGTACAAATAAAGATGTATGTACAAAAAGCAACAAATGGGGACCAGCAGTTAGCGTTAACGGCTATGTTGCTGAACTCCCATGTAGTCAACTGCGGTTCGAGTCTCAGACCCAGTGGTTTAAACTCACGCCGGGTGCGTGTGTGTGCGTGCCCAAGATCCCAAGAGGAGAATGGAGGAGAAAGGATTGCAGCGTGGCCATCCTCCCTGGGGGGTGATTTCTTGCTTTCTATCTCTGTCTGTCTCTGTCTTTCTGGTGAGCACATGCGCCCTATAGCAAAAACGTATCAAAAAAAAAAAAAAAGCAACAATTGGAAAACAATATAACTCTTCAATATATGGAAGCAACAATTGGAAAACAATATAACTCTTCAATACATGGTTACACATGTGTTAAACAACATATATAGAAAAAAAACAACATATACAGAATGGGCTACCATATAGATATTACATATATTTATCAGTAGTTTTTTGTTTTGTTTTGTTTTGTTTTTGAGAGAGATTTTTTGCTATAGGGCATGCATGCTTGCCAGAGAGACAGAGAGAGACAGAGAGACAGAAAGTGAGAAATCACCCCCCTAAGGGGATAGCCACGTCACAATCCCTTCTCCTCCATTCTCTTCTCCCGATCTTGGGCACGCACACACATGCACCCAGCGTGAGTTTAAGCCACCGGGTCCAGGACTCAAACCATGGTTGACTACATGGGAGTCCAGCGACATAGCCATTACCCCGACTGCTGGTCTCTTATCAATAGTTTTTATGATAAGGGAAAATCCTCAAAATACATAAAGGAAAAAAGCAGTCCAGAATTAATATACAATGTGATCTGAACTATACTAAACATTACTTTATATATTTCTAAAAAATATTTTTAAATATGCACCAAAATAATACATAAGGTTAAAAAATTGTGGTAGGGTAAAATGGCCATTACTTTTCTAAGCTTCTCTTTATTTTCCAAGTTTTCTTCAGTAGGTTTATATATATATATATATATATATATATATATATATATATATATATATAAAATTAAGAGGGAAATGGCATTTTTGTTTCAACCTAATGTAACAACAAAGATTGATGAGCATGAATCTAAGCTTCCCTTAAACTGGCATACACAGGGGTCAGCATGTTGCATAGTGGTTAAGATGTTGGACTCTCACGTGGTCAACTGTGATTTCTCTCTTTCTGTCTCTCTCTGTGTATGGCAAAAATCTCTCTCTAAAAAAAAAAAAAATGCCTGCACATATTACTTCTATTTTGGTATTAAATACAGGGTACAGGGCTGGCAGGTGGTGTGGTGGTTAAGGTCCTGAACCCCCACGTGACCAACTGCAGTCCAAGTCCTAGCTCTGGTGGCTGGCTTTCTCTCTCTCTCTGTCTCTCTCTCTCTGTCTCTCTCTAGCCAAATTTAAAAATAATAATAAATAAAAATAAATAATTCTTTTTTTTTTTTTTTTTTTTCTTTTTTTTTTGGGAGAGGTTTTTGCTATAGGGCGTGTGCGCTCGCCAGACAGACAGAGAGAGACAGAGAGATAGAAAGCAGGAAATCACCCCCCAGGGGGGATGGCCACGCCGCAATCCCTTCTCCTCCATTCTCCTCTCGGGATCTTGGGCACGCACGCACACGCGCCCGGCGTGAGTTTAAGCCACCGGGTCCGGGACGCGAACCGCGGTCGACTACGTGGGAGTCCAGCGACATAGCCATTACGCTAACTGCTGGTCCCAAAATAAATAATTCTTTAAACAAAACAGGGTACCTTGGGGCCAACAGGGGCATTGTGGTTAAAGTGCTGAACTCCCACATGTATGGGAGTTCATAAGTGATTCAAGTCCTGGACCCGGTAGTTTGGTTCCTCACTTTCCCTCTTTCTCTCTCTCTCTCTCTGTCCCACTCTCTCTTTCTCTCATGAGTAAACATGCCCTATAGCAAACTTTAAAATACTACTACTAAATAAAATAAACAATTAAAAAAAAAGCACAGGGTACCTTTAGGCAGGCTCCTTTTCTGGGTGGCACAGGATGAAGTGTCAGATGTCTTAGCAATGCTGGAGGGACCAGTCCCAGTAAATGCAGATGACCTTTTCTACAAGCAAGACATAAACACGGTAACTGACATGTGCGGTGAGCTAAGCAGGCACATACAGTTCAATCATTTCCACTTGTTTTGCTGATTAAGTCAAGCTCACCCACACGTCACCTCCTCTGCCTTGTCTGCAGGCCTGTCTTTCTCAATAGGCAGTGAGCTCCTTTGGGGCAGATACTATGGCATTCTAGTTCACACCTACATTTCTGGACCAGGGTCTGACATGGTGTCTGGCACTTAGAATGTACCCAATTAACAGTTTGCTGAATGAAAGTATAAAATTCCCTGACAGCCTTTTCTTCAAAGTGAAACCTCTTGTGAGTCAAATGTCAATCCATTTTCTTTTTTTTTTTTAAAGAGATGTTTTTGCTATAGGGTGCATACGTTCACCGGAGACACACACACGCACAGAGAGAGAGAGAGAGAAAGTGAGGAATCATCCCCAAGAGGAGATGGCCATCCTACAAATTCCTCCTCCTCTCAGAATTTTGGGCACATATGCACAAATGCCTGGCATGAATTTCAAGCCACCAGGTCTGGGACTAGAATCGCAGTCAACCATGTGGGAGTCCAGTCCCTTAACCACTATACCACCTGCTGGCCCTCAATTCATTTTCTTTCCTTTTGTGTTTTTAATAATTATTTTAGGGACCAGCACATGGCATAATGGTTTTGTCACCAGACTCCCACATAGTTGACTGTGTTTCAAGTCCCAGACCTGGCGACTTAAAACTCATACCAGGCACATTTGTGTACGTGCCCCAAATCCCAAGAGAAGAATGGAGAAGAAGGGGTTGTGGTGTGGTGATGCCCCCTGGGGGGTGATTTCTTGCTTTCTGTCTCTGTCTCTGTCTCTCTGGTGAGTGCATGCACCCTATAGCAAAAATCTCTCTTAAAAAATAGTAATAAAACCAGCAATTAGCATAATGGCTATGTCACTGAACTCCCATATGGTCGACCATGGTTCAAGTCCCAGACCCGGTGGCTTAAACTCACACTGGGCGTATGTGTGTGTGTGTGCCCAAGATCCTGAGAGGAGAATGGAGAAAGGATTGCAGCGTGGTCATCCCCCCTGGGGGGTGATTTCTTGCTTTCTGTCTCTCTGTCTCTCTGGTGACTGCATGCACCCTATAGCAAAAACTTCTCAAGAAAAAAATAGTAATAATAATTATTTTATTTATTTTTGTTATTATTTGACCAGAGAGAGAGTGAGGGAAAATGAGAAGGCAAGCCACCAGGTCCAGGACTCAAATTGAGATTGGCAACATGGGAGACCAGCACCCCAACAACCACGTCACCTGCTAGCCCCCCACAATCCATTTTCTATTGAGGGCCAAAGCAAATAATTTTTCCATAGAAAGGTCAGTGCATGAGTTCTTATGTTTTGCTTTGTTTTAAAATTTGTTTTAAAATTTTCCAGAGGGCTCGTTCACTTACTGGAAAGACAGAGAGTAAAAGGGAACATGAGAAAGCATTTCCCATGGGGAATGGTCATGCCACAATCGCTCCTCCTCCATTTCTCCTTTCAGGATTCTGTACATACATGCACATTGCCTAGTGTGTGTTACAAGCTGCTGAGTACAGGACTCAGTCAGCCATATGGGATCTAGCCACCTTAACTACCACACCACTGACTGGCTCAGCCCAGAAGGGTTTTTTGTTTGTTTGTTTTTGTTTTGAGAGATTTTTGCTAAAGGGCATGTGCACTTGCCAGAGAGACAAAAAGTGAGAAATCCCCGGATTTTGGGCACGCATGCACATGTGCCCAGAACGTTTAAGCTACCAGGTCTGGACTCAAACCAGTCAGCCATGTGGGACTCCAGTGATGTAACTGCTATGCCATCTGCTGGTCTCCAGCCCACAGGTTTTTAATGAGCAATATGACATAAGGAAGTTGTCGTTTTCTTGAAGAAAACTATACATATGTAATATGAGAGAAGAAGGGGGAAAAAAGAAACAAGTAGAGGGGAAGGAGGAGAGGAAGGTAATACACAAATAAGTATTTTTCCTGCAGGCTACTCAGGAGTTCAGAGAAAGGGGAAATCAAACAAAATTCACAGGGAAATAACCAGGGGAAGTTTCAAGGAGGATGTAAAACTTAAGTCTCCCGTAATACAGACTCAGAAGAGAAGCCCCAGGGAAGCCTGGAGAAAATCCAGCCAATTTCTTGCTTTGTTTTATTTCTTTCTTTTCTATTTATTTATTTTTTGGAGAGAGATTTTTGCTATAGGGCATGTGCACTTGCTGGACAGACAGAGACAGAAAGCATGAGATCACCCCCCAGTGGGGATGGCCAACCACAAGCCCTTCCCCTCCAATCTCCTCTCAGGATTTTAGGCACACACACTCACAAGCACCTGGTGTGAGTTTAAAGCCGCCAGGTTCGGGATTTGAATCACAGTCAACTATGTGGGAGTCCAGTGATGTAACCATTATGCCATCCGCTGGTTCCCTATTTCTTGGTTTCTTAATAGATTTGGAGAAATCTTGGCACTTCAGATCACTGAGCCCTCTAGGCTGGCTCCACGAATACGTAATACAGAACTGGTATACTCACGGGATCAGTGGCTCTGGAAAGGGGAGTTTGGGAGGAAGTAAAGAGAGACTCCAGGCTCCTTGCTTTCTCTTGGACAGTTGTGCATTTATCAGACAAAGTCCTAATAGGTTCTTGACTACTCCAGCAAGAGGCAGATCCTGTTTTAACCTGAAATGTGATACTTTCAAGACAGTCTTCATACTGACTGGCAGCTGAAGAAATGGACCCTGTTGCAGAAAAGACGGTAGTTAGTGTCTGAATCTTTTACATTATTCAAACAAAACAAAAAGTCACAAAGTTCTTTCTTCTTCTTCTTCCTTCCTTCCTTCCTTCCTTCCTTCCTTCCTTCCTTCCTTCCTTTCTTTTCTTGGAGAGGTTTTTGCTATTAGGCACGTACGCTCACAGACAGACTGAGAGACACAGAGAGACAGAAAGTGAGAAATCACCCCCCAGGGGGGATGGCCACGCCGCAATCCCTTCTCCTCGTTCTCTTCTCGGGATCTTGGGCATGCACGCACATGCGCCCGGTGTGAGTTTAAGCCGCCGGGTCTGGGACGCAAACCGTGGTCGACTACGTGGGAGTCCAGTGACATAGCCATTACGCTAACTGCTGGTCCCAAAAAGTCACAAAGTTCTATACTCATACAAGAGACTTTCCAAACTGTTAAAAATGAAATAACTGAGAAGAGCTAAGAAACAGCTCAAGGCATAAAAAAGTAAATCTTTAAACTTGACCATCAAAATGAAATAAAGGGAGATTGTTTAAACCACAAATAAACTGAAAATAAAGATATTAAAAAGAGAATATTTGGGGCAACAGGTGGCATGGATATTAAGGTGCTTGATTCCCGCATGGCTGACCATGGTTCAAGTCTTGGAACTAATAGCATGAAAATCACCCCAGGCACACATGCGTGCATGCCCAAAATCCTAAGAGGAAAATGGAGAAGGGATTGCAGTGTGGATCACCCAATGGGGGTGATTTCTCACTTTTCCTATCTCTGTCTCTCTCTGGCAAGCACACATACCCTATGCCAAAAACCTAAAAAATAAATAAATAAATAAATAAAAGATATTTAACATTGGCTGTATATGGTTGCAAGACTCAAGAACTACGTATGTTTTATCACAAAGTACTTGTGCTAAGTTTTTTTTAAAATAATTTCTTCCTTCCTTCCTTCCTTCCTTCCTTCCTTCCTTTCTTTCTTTCTTTCTTTCTTTCTTTCCTCTATTTGAACAGAGAGGGACAGAGCAAGAGAGAGAGAGAAAGAGCACGAGAGCAAGAAAACAAGCTGCCAGGTCCAGGACTCAAACCATGGCCAACCATATGGGAATCCAGTACCCTTAACCACCACACCACCTACTGGCCCCAGCTAAGTTGTAAATTCTAGAGAATCCAATGTGTTTGCACTGAATTCAGCAGTGCTTAGGCTGCAGAGTAGACTTTTCATTTGCATGTCTCTACCACTGCAGTCCTAACCAAAACCTCATTACAACTGTTTAATAACCATCACACCACGCCTACCTATCCTCCCATGGGATTATGCACTTCAGCTTTAGCACTAAGGAAACATCTTTGCACTACAAGGAAGCAGCCACCAAGTCATGATGCCATGGACTGGCTCCCTAGAGTCAACAGGCAGGGACTGTCAATTCCTCTCCTAAAATGCTTCTTCTCCTCAGGACCAGCAGGTGGCATAATGGTTACATTACTGGACTCCCAATGTAGTCGACCGCAGTTCAAGTCCTGGACCTGGTAGCTTAAACCTCACACCAGGCACATGTGAGTGTATGCCCAAAATCCTGAGAGAATGGAGGAGAAGGGATTGTAGCTAGCCATGCCCCACCCTCCCCTGGGAAGTGACTTCTTTCTTTCTCTGTCTTTCCAGCAAGCACACGGGCCCTATAGCAAAAATCTCTCCATAAAAAAAAAAAAAAAAAAAAAAATGCTCCTGGGGCCAGCAGGTGGCGTGGTGGTTAAGGAAGCAGGACTCCCACGTGGCTGACTGCTGTTTGAGTCCCGGACCTGGCAACTTCCTTTCTCACTTTCCCTCTCTCTCCCTCCCCCTCTCTCTCTGTCCCTCTCTGATCAAATTAAAAATGAATAAATGAATGGATAAATAAAGCTAAACAAAATAATTCTTTAAAAAAAAAAAAAACACTCCTGCTGTCTGTGAAGCGATTACCTGGGCTGAGTGGAGTGCTGACACTGGTAGGTGCATGGTTTATTTTGGGTGTTTTGCATGAAGCTTCCTTAAAAGAGCCATCCTGTTCATAGGAAATACTAGATAGATCTTGAATGTCTGTCAACGATCTAAAGAATTAAGAGTATACAGTAATTGCAAGATGTTTAGAAAAATCAAACAATGTATTCCTTTTTAAGTATATGCTTGATGAAAACTTTATTTGGCAATAAGCCAGAATCAGAGAGTATCTTAGAATATGTTACACAGCATAAAGAAAACACTCGAGACTACTGCTTTGGTTTGAACGTGTCCCCCCAAAACTCATGTATTATAATTTGGTTGTATGATGAATGTATTAAGAGAAGATTTAATCTGGTTATAGAATTGGAAGATGAGGTCGTGGGGAAGTTATTAGGTATCACGTTGAGCACCCATCACTAAATCATGGTAAATTTATAAGGAGGGGAAACCAGACCAGCAGAGACACATGGAAACAAAGTCTCTGCTCTGCTCCAGGCAAGCTCTGCCCTCTTATCCTGTGATGCTTCAAGACTCTGCTAACAAGGCCCTCACCAGATGCAGCTCCTGCGACCTCTAAACCATGAACCAGATAAACCTCTATTTTTTTCTAGTACTCAGACTCAGGTGTTTTCTACTATTAGCAACAGACTAGACTAGAACAAACATCTTATAAGAGATGAGGACCTTAAACATATATCAGCAGCAAAACATAAACTATTTGCATAGATGAAAGGATATTTTTGTGGAAAACAGGTTCAATCTCTATTACATAATAATGTATTTACATAATATATAATAACATGAGAATAAACTTACATATTATCACCACTATTTCCTTGATTCTAAGATAGTTATTAAGTATAAATCACATCGATTTATTGATTTTATTTATTTATTTAAATATGGAATGCTTCAGGAATTTGTGTGTGAGCCTTGCACAGAGGCGGTATTAATCTTCTCTGTATCATTCCAGTTTTAGTACATGTGCTGCCAAAGCGAGCACCACATCCACCACATCATCAATTTAATTATAGCTCTTTGGTGAAAGAAGAAACAGTCACAATAAGTCTATGCATAAAAATGGAAAGAATGGGACCAGCAGGCCACATGGTGGTTAAGGTGCTGGACTGCCACATTGCCAACTGTGGTTCAAGTCCCAGACCCAGTGACTTGAAAATCACAACAACTAAATAGATAAATAAATAAATATATATATGTACATATATATTTTAAGTGGAATGAATGTAGATTCTTTTTTTTAAAAAACTATTTATTTCATGGGACCAGCAGATGGCATAATGGCTATGTCGCTGGACTGCCATGTAGTCCACCACGGTTCAAGTCCCAGACCCAGTGGCTTAAACTCACGTCAGGCACATGTGCCTGCATGTCCAAGATCCCGAGAGGAGAATGGAGGAGAAGGAATTGTGGTGTGGCCATCCCCCCCTAGGGGGTGAGTTCTCGCTTTCTTTCTCTCTGTTTATCTCTGTCTTTCTGCTGAGCGCACATGCCCTATAGCAAAAGCTCTCCAAAAAAAATTTATTTCAGGGCCAGCAGATGGCATGGAAATTAAGGTACTGGACTCTAGATGGTCGAGTATGACTCAAGTCCCTGATCTGGCAGCTTGTTTTCTCACTTTCTATCTGTGTCTCTCTCTGATGAATTAAAAATTGATAATATAAATAATAAATCAATTAAATTAATTAATTAATTAATTTTTTAATTTGACTGAAGCGAGACAGAGAGAGAGAGAGAGAGAGAGAGAGAGAGAGAGAGAGAAAGGGAGAGTGAGAAAGCAAGCCACCAGGTTTGGGACTCAAACTGTAGTTGGCCATGTGGTAGTCCAGCACTTTAGCCACCATATCACCTGCTAGTCCCCAGAATATAGATTCTTACAAACAAGGAAATACTATACTACTATAAAATCAGGACTTTAGGGACCAGCAGTTGGCATAATAGCTATGTCGCTGGACTCCCATGTAGTCCACCATGGTTCAAGTCCCAGACACAGCAGCTTAAATTCACACCATGTGTGTGTGTGTACGTGCCCACAATCCTGAGAGGAGAATGGAGAAGGAGGGATTGCAGCATGGACATCCCCCAAGGGGGGTGATTTCTCACTTTCTGTCTCTCTGTTTCTCTCTGTCTTTCTGGTAAGCGCATGCGGCCTATAGCAAAAACCTCTCAAAAAAATAAAAAAATCAAGACTTTATACAAACGTCCTTAGGCAACTGTTTGGTGGTCATACATGTCTTTCTCTTTCAGTTCCTTTGGTGACTCTTTTAATGTCTCTTCTTGTTCACCTTCAGTGCTGTGAGAGAGAAAGTAAAACAATTACATGAATTCGTTTGTCAGCAAAGCACAGTAACATGATACAAGGGACCGGATTATCAGCCCAGTGTGAGAAGCAGCAGAAAGGGCACTGTGATTAGAAATAGAAATCTGGGTCTGCTACTAACTGGCCACAAGTTCTCAGGCATGTCTGGGCCTCAATTTCTTCTCCATCGAGTGAATAAATACTCTCGAAGGGTCACCCTGCTCTGAAATCAGCAATGACACTATAGGAGAGTGAGCAAGTTCCTGAGAAAATCAGCAGAGCCTAGGAGCTTGCTGGGAGGTGAGTATCAGGGCAAGGGGCACAGCCATGGGGCCTTAGCAATTGTGAGATAGTTGCCTGGTGCAGAGTACCAGGACAAGCCAAGAGGGGCTTTCTCCCAAAAAAGGGTCATTAGAGAGTACTGAAGACAAACTTCACCCATTTCTATGGTAACCTATATTCAAGATTCAATTTCAGTATTCACTGAACACTAACTATAAGCCAGATCCCATGGTAAATCCTTCATCTGTTTTACATCTTTGCAACAATCCTGTAAGACCAATGGTATAAAAGAAAGAGCAAGGATTTGAGGTCGAGTTGTAACTCTTTAATAAATTTTATTTATTATTATTACTTTTTATTTTTTATTTATTAACTTTAATTATTATTTACACATTGAATCACTATAGATCATTTAGATTGTAAAAAGACTTTACCAGCATGATGTTACTATTACTTTTTTAAAATAATTATCTTATTTAACTTTATTTATTTATTTTAATTTGATCAGAGAGGACACGAGAGAGAGACAAAGAGAAAAAAAAGAGAGAGAGCAAGCGAGCCACCAGGTCCCTGACCCCAACCGTGGTCCACCATGTGGGAGTTCAGCACCTTAAGCACCATGCCGCCTGCTGGCCCCTACTATTACTTTTTAATTTGACCAGAGAGAGACAGAGAGAGCAAGAAAGCGAGAAAGCAAACCACCAGGTCCAGGACCCAAACCTCTATTGGCCATGTGAGAGTCGAGCACATTAACCACTGTGCCACCTGCTGGCCTCAAGTTATAACTTTATTAATTCTATTTATCAAAATGTTTGTTTCTCCTTCCAAGCATATAGTAGCACAGCACTTTGGGCCCTCTTAATTTACACAGGTGGCTATATGACTTGTTTTAACTGATAAAATATGAATGAAAGTGATGAGTCACTTCTGCACAGAATCTTTAAGAGTTGGAGACCAGCAGATCAGGTAATGGTTACATCACTGGACTCTCATGTAGTTGACCATGGTTCAAGTCCCACACCCAGGGTCTTAAAACTCACACCGGGCGTGTATGCGTGCATGCCCAAAATTCCAAGAGGAGAATGGAGAAGGGATTTTGACATGGCCATCCCCCCAGGGGGTGATTTCTCACTTTCTGTGTCTGTCTCTCCGGCAAGTGCATAGGTGCTATAGTAAAAATCTCTCTTTAAAAAAAAAAAAAAAAAGAAAAGAAAAGAAAAGAAACTTTAAGAGTCAGTGCACGATTCACTATGTTCCATTTTGTCTGCCTCAGTAATCAAGGAAGCACAAAAATGGAGCCTCCTTAGCCCAGGTGTCTGACAGAAGGTAACAGAGCACAGAATACCTATAACCATGGGCCAACTGGTGGTGTGGTGGTTAAGGTACTGGATTTCCACATGGCTGATTGTGGCTCAAGTCCAGGGCCTGGCAGCCTCATTTCTCACTTTCTTTCTCTTTCTTTCTCTGTCTCTCTCTAGTGAGCACATGTGCCTTATAGCAAATATTTTAATAATAATAACAATAAATAAAATAAAATAAATAATTCTTTAAAGGGGCCAGCAGGTGGCATGGTGGCTGAGGGTGCTGGACTCCCATGTGGCTAACTGCAATTCAGGTCCTGGACCTGGAGGCTTGCTTTCTCACCCCCCCCACCCCAGTCAAATTAAATGATAATAATAATAAATAAACTTAAATAAAGTAATTCTTTAAAAATAAAAAAAAAAAACCTTGGGACCAGCAGTTAGCGTAATGGCTATGTCGCTGGACTCCCACATAGTCGTTCGTGGTTCGAGTCCCGGACCCGGTAGCTTAAACTCACACCGGGCGCGTGTGCGTGCGTGCCCAAGATCCCAAGAGGAGAATGGAGGAGAAGGGATTGCAGCGTGGCCATCCCCTCTGGGGGGGGGGTGATTTCTCACTTTCTATCTCTCTGTCTCTCTCTGTCTGTCTGGCGAGCGCACGCGCCCTATAGCAAAAAAACCTCTCCCCAAAAAAATAAATAAATAAAACCCTTGGAGCCAGCAGATAGCATAATGGTTACGTCACTGGACTCCCACATGTAGACCGCAGTCTGAATCCCAGACTCGGTGATTTAAAAGTCATGCCAGGCATGTGTGTGTGCGTGCCCAAAATCCCAAGAGGAAAATGGAGTAGAAGGGATTGCAGTGTGGCCATCCCCCCCTGGAGGGGAGTGATTTCTCACTTCCTGTCTCTCTGGAAAGTACATGTGCCCTATAGCAAAAATCTCTCTCAATAAAAAAAAAAAAAAAAGAAAGAAAGAAAGAAAAGAAAAACCCTTAAAAAAAAATACCACTAACCAACCCATGAGTCAGAGGCATAGACCATAAGTAAGAAACAAATGTTTGTTGTTTTAAACCACTAAAACCTTAGGATTGCTATGTAGTATAATCTAGTTTATCCTGACTAACTAGGTGTGTGACCTTAGAAAAAAATACTTGAAACTCTCTAAACTTTGCTTTTCTTTATTGGCAAAGTGGACACAATTTTATGTACCTCAGAGAGTTGTTAAATGAATTAAATTAGACAAACAAGAATGCCTGGCACATTCTAGATATTTAGGAAATATTAGCTGTAATTATTATAATTGAAGAAATGGAGGACCAGAGAGAAAAAAGTGAATTGAATGTTGTTATGTCATTCACTTTACATTATTACATTTTTTTCTTTTGGAGAGGTTTTCCCTATAGGGCATGTGCACTCGCCAGAAAGAGAGAGACAGAGACAGAAAGCGAGAAATCATTCCCAGGGGGATGGCCACACCACAATCCCTTCTCCTCTATTCTCCTCTTGAGATCTTGGGCACGCACACACATCTGGCATGAGTTTAAGCCACCAGGTCCGGGACTCGAACCACGGTCGACTACATGAAAGTCCAGTGACATAGCCATTACGCCAACTGCTGGTCCCTACATTATTACTTTTTAAATTAAACTTTTGTTTTGAAATTATTATAGATCCACAGGTAGTTGTAAGAAATACGTTTTACAGGGATCTGCAGAAGGCAAAATGGTTACATCACTGAACTCCCACATAGCCGACTGCAGTTCAAGTTCCAGACTCAGAGACTTGACACTCACACCAGATGCATGTACGTGCGTACCCAAAATCCCAAGAGAAGAATAGACGAGAAGGCACTGCAGGATGGCCATCCCACATGGGGGATGATTTCTCACTCTCTGCCTCTCTGTCTCCTTCTGTCTCTCTAGTAAGTACACGTGCCCTATAGCAAAAATCTCTGGTAAAAAAGAATGAAATACACTTTATGGACCCAGCAGGTAGTGTAGTGGTTGAGGCACCGGACTCCAACATGGTCGACCGTATTTCAAGTCCTGAACCTGGCAGCTTGGTTTCTCACTTCCCACACCCCTGTGAGTGCACATGCACTATAGTAAATTTAATATTAATAATAATTAATAAAATTAAATAATAATTTTTAAAATGATGTATATAGTAACATCCCCAGTAAGGATTTTTTTCTTTTCTTTTCTTTTCTTTTCTTTTCTTTTTTTTTTTTTTTGCTATAGGACACGTGCATTCAGCAGAGAAAGACAAAGAGAAAGAAAGGTAAAGTGAGAAATCACCCCCAAGGGGACCATACTGCAACCTCTTCTCCTCCATTCTCCTCTAGGGATTTTAGAAATCTGTGCAAACACGCCTGGTGCATTTTTCAAGCTACCAAGTCTAAGACTCAAATAGCTTAGTCAGCTGTGTGGGATTCAACTGCCTTAACTACCACTCAACTGGCTGGCCCAGGATTCTTATCCCTATTTTACAGATGGGAAAACAACAGAAAGGTTGAGAAGCTTGACCAAGGACACACGGATAGAAAGGCAGAGAGGATGTGAATATGGATGATGATTCCTTTTTACTACCCCTAGAATTTTGCTGAATAAATCCTAAAAAGCTGAGCTGCCCAGAGCTCATTCCTGTAAAATAGTGGCTAATACATTTGAGGACAAGCATTATCTGCGACATAATCACCACTGAACATTGTTTCTGAGTCTGAAACTGTTAATGAGATAATAACAGCCCATACCTTTGTATGGGTTGAAACTGAGACCTGGTCAAAATCCCAGCATTCTTCTTAAGGATTTTTCTCATTTGGAACTTTTTCTCTCCTGAAAGAATAAAGCAAATGTATTTTTTTACTGAATTTTTTGCCAACCCATATTGTTATTTTCATTCCCTAGAGTTTCCCTTGGTCTAGTCCAGAATGAGAAATAATCTAGATAAACAAAGCACTTCCCTAATTGGGTTTGGACTGGGTGCTACAGAAGAGGTTTTTGCTCTGAACATTTATTTTTCTTGCTCAGAGGGGAGAACTATATTCTGACACTCAGAATACAATCAAGCTATTTATTAGCCTTTCAGTTATAACCGCACAGTTATTTCTGGAGACAAATGTTGTTTTGTCTTTTCAAGAAGGCAAACTGGTCCAGTTCCCATCCACAGACACCAGGGGGCGCTGAAACCAAGAACTGTTTGTTCACTAAAGATTCCAAATAGAAGAGACTTTTAGCTGGGCATTCTCAGAGTGCTAACTGTGCCTCTTGGCCAATAAACGCCATCAAAAGAGTGGCATCTTGAGCACTGAGGAGCTAATCCAACTGTCTTCTATTAGGTCACCAGGAAAGTCATGATGTATTTTTTTTTATGTTTTCCTATGCAAAAATGCATCATGACTTTCCCGACTACCCAATATTTCCTGTGGCATCAGTGAATTTAGCCCTCTCCAATTCTCAGTAAGATGCTTGGTACCTGTAGGCAGCCAGCCAGTAACACATTTTCCTTCCCATCATTACACTGTCCTAGTTTACAGAGAAGGGAGCAGACAGATGGAGCATGGTGGCAACCGCCCTATGAGAAGGGGGCAGACAAAGTAGTCTGCCCTATTTCCAAACACTCGTGACTTCCCCTCCCCACCCCATTCCTTAGGTCTGTGTGGCCTGATGGGCACCAGAAATGCCCTTCAGCAGGTACCTAGTAGCTCTGAGATCCCACCACTCTGAGAAGAGATGTTGAGGTCCCTCTTCCTGTGACCCTCTTTTAAAATGATAAACACTTTTAGAAGACATAAATTAATTCATAATAAGCATAATTTAGAGCTGGAGGGGAACGTAAGAGATTTTTAGAGTCTGGACCCTTCCTTTACTTTGTGAGGGGAGAGTGGGGCCCCGGGATAAAGTGACTCGCCCAAGGTTATGCCAAAAAAAAAAAAAAAAAAAAAAATCAGTGGCAGAATGGGGCCTGGAAGAACCCTCTCCCCAAGGTACCCCTCTAGCACCTCTTGGTGTGGAAGGGGATATATATCAGAGCGCTACATGAAAAAGGGGCAGAGGAGGACTGAAATAATGGAATAAAGTAGATCAGAGGTTTTTTCATGTCATTCAGATGTTTGCATCAATCTGGCTCTGACGTCTGACCTGCCTGTCCTACAACTTCTCCATCTCATTCAACTCTCCTCCACATTCAAGGAAAGTGGTCATGTATCAGCCAGGCTCACAGAAAGTGAGCATGGGCAGAGACCCTGTAGGAGGAAGCAGTGACCCAGCACCCTGCAGACTTTTAGTACATATTATCCTGAGAAAATTTAACTATTCATCTCAAAGCTTACAGTTTCTTAAAATACTTGCAATTCCAGGGAACCAGCAGTTAGCGTAATGGCTATGTCGCTGGACTCCCACGTAGTGGACCGCGGTTCGTGTCTCAGACCCGGTGGCTTACAACTCACGCTGGGCACGTGTGCGTGCGTGCCCAAGATCCCGAGAGGAGAATGGAGGAGAAGGGATTGCGGCGTGACCATCCCCCCTGGGGGGTGATTTCTCGCTTTCTGTCTCTATGTCTCTCTCTGTCTGTCTGGCGAGCGTACGCGCCCTATAGCGAAAAACCTCTCCAAAAAAAAAATACTTGCAATTCCAGCTGAGGCCTGAATCAGGTTAGAGTTGGAAGCCAGAGCCTACAGTGAGAGGAAGGGAAGAAGTTCAGAACCCCACTCTGTCTGGATTCAGTGCTGAAACATGATAGGAACAGCTACTGGGTTGTCAGAAGAGTTGTGATTCATTTTTGAATTGAAAAACATAGAAAAAACACATCATGACTTTTCCGACAACCCAACACATTGCTTGGTAGATGGATAACTCTGGTTTTTTTTTTCTTTTCTTTTTTTTTTTTTAATTTATTTTTACATTTTTCCACAAACATTTACTTTACATAGCAAAAAATTTTAGCTCATACTCCATAATTCTTGACAGTTTACAAAAAACTTTCAAGATCTCAAAATACTGAATTTTAAAGATAATGTTCAAAATATGTCTTATAATTTTGTATAATTTTAAAACTCTATAACAACAGAAGCAGAATGGTTTCAAAAATATATATATACATATATATATACAAATATATATATGTATATATATATAAACTCTGGTTTTAAAATAGATGGTGGGGGGACCAGCAATTGGCATAATAGCTATGTTGCTGGACTCCCATGTAGTTGACCGTGGTTGGAGTCCTGGACCTGGTGACTTAAACTCACACTGGGCACGTATGTGTGCATGCCCAAGATTGGGGGGGGGGGGGGGGTTATTTCTTGCCCTATAGAAAAACCTCTCCAAGAAAAAAAAAAAAAAAAAGGAGGAGATAGTGGGCCAGCTCCAAGGCCTGGTGGTTAAGGCAGCTGAGTCTACATGGCCAACTACGTGGCCTAAGACCTGAACCCAAAGGCTTAAGAAACATGCTGGGCATGTGTGGGGTCATGTTCAAAATCCCAAAAGGGAAAGATAAGAGAAGGGACTATGCCCCATGGTGGTGCTTGGACCTCTCCCCCACCCTCTCTGTCTCTCTCTGGCAAGCACATGCACCTCTGGGGGGAAAAAAAGCATGCCTTAAAAGAACAGTAATACTCAATGTCCATATAGAACCAACAATTCATTTATCTTGTCTAAGCCACGCCCCTGGCTGCCGATCAAAGGTTCATGTCTCATGTCATGGAAAGCCCCCGTTATGCGATATAGAACCCAAGGTCTCCCAAGAGAATTAAGTTGAATCCGCACTGTTGGCTGTTAACTCTTTGCTAAGATGTTAAACCAGCAACGAAAAATGATGGTGCAACTCTGCCTCCTGGGGTGGAGAAAGACACAAAAGCCTGATCTGAATTTCTGTTGTATCGATAACTAGCTTCATGGCTTGGGCAGATTCCTCAGGCCAGCTCAGCAAAGAACTGCGTGCTGCTAAGTGCCATCAAGGAGCCTGACATCTAGTGGACAACTAAAGGAAGAATAAAGCTGCAGCCACCACAGGGCACACTACAGAAATGCAAGGGGAGGTGTAAGTAAACCAGAGTGTGGATGTCACAAAGCCGGTGAGGAACAGGGGCCTCATTCTTTTTTTTTTTTTTTTTTCTTTTTTTTGGAGAGGTTTTTGCTATAGGGCGCGTGCGCTCGCCAGACAGACAGAGAGAGACAGAGAGATAGAAAGCAGGAAATCACCCCCCAGGGGGGATGGCCACGCCGCAATCCCTTCTCCTCCATTCTCCTCTCGGGATCTTGGGCACGCACGCACACGCGCCCGGCGTGAGTTTAAGCCGCCGGGTCCGGGACTCGAACCGCGGTCGACTACGTGGGAGTCCAGCGAGATAGCCATTACGCTAACTGCTGGTCCCCAGGGGCCTCATTCTAACAGGGAGAGAATACTAAGGAAAGCACTAAGCCTCAGTATTCTCATCTGTAAAATGGGAGGCCGTGATGAAATTATCTCAAAGGACCCTTCCAGCTCTAAATATCTGTGATTCAACAAACACACAGGCAAGTGATTCTGAAAGAAATCTGCTCTGAAGGCTTATTACCAGAGTCTAGAGGCTGGGCACATGCACCTTGTGTTTCTTCAAAGTCCTCTTCTATGGGACTGGAGGTCTAAAAAAGAATGAAGAAAAAGCAAAGGAAGGAGGTCTACCAGCAGACACACCACCAAAAGGTCACGAGAGCACAGTACCTTGATGTTTTTAAAACTTGGAAATCTTCATCAGGTTCCTGCATCTTTTATAGACAAAGAACAAAACTACCTCATGGACATTAAGCACCTGTTTGTGCTAAATGTATCCTTCAACAATAAGCCCTTCCTGACCGCCCACCATGAGGGGGATCATGTGATCTTCCTAATATCACTATCCCCTGTTCATCCCAATTTTCCAAAAAAAGATGTTCTGATTCTCTAGAGCTTTATCAGAAAAGCCAAAGAAGGTTGAAAAATGGCCCTCTCTGTAAAATTACTCTAAAAGGTGAGAAGTCAGAACAATGATTGCTTTTAGGTGGAAGTGACTAGAAGGAAGTACAGGGAGTCTTTCTAGGGACTAGTAATATCCACCAAATCTGAGTGTTGGCCACATGAGTGTGTTCAGTTGTGAAAGTTCATGAGCTATACACTTACGTCATTCTTTATACATGTCTATGTTATTTTATTAAAGATTTTTTAAAAATAATTATTTACTTCCATTTGCTATTATTATTTTTTAATCTGACCAGACAGAGAGAGAGATAAAGGGAAAGCAAGAAAGCAAACCACCAGGTCCGGGACTTGAACCGCATTCAGCCATGTGGGAATCCAGTGCCTTTAACCACCATGCATTTGCCAGCCCCTAAAGATTTCTTAGTGTCCTAGTTTGTTCACAGTAAAATAAAGACTACTTAAAGGACTATTAAAATGGAAAACTGCTCTGATTGCGTTTTCAGAAGTCCAGACACATGGAAAGTATACTCCTGATGCATCTTGGGATTCTTGTGGGTTTTTTTTTTCATTTCAATATATATTTTTATTTAGAACACAGCACAAACAGCATTAACCATAGACTGTCACTCACAAATCTGTACCAAGAAGCACAGTATCTTTAAAATGTGCTGTTTTTCACAAGCAATTTAAGTATAGCATTATTGTTATTTGGTACTAGGATCAAAGACGGCACTTAGATTATTCAGCTTTAGGGCATTCAGTAACATCACGATGACTGTCTAGTCAGGCAGGGGAAAGAAAATGAAAAGCAGTTTCTTTTTCTTCTGTCAGTTCTTTGGCAGTAAAATCCATCTTCTCACGTGAGAAATCATTCATAGGGAGACCTTCAACTTCCAGGCCTTATTCTTGATTACAGCAGGGAATGAGTAGAACAGATCATCAGGAATACCATAGGAGTTGCCATCAGGAGTGACCCCCACGGACACAACCTCTCCCTCTGGAGTTCCAAACCAGATGTCTCTGATGTGGTCAGCGATGGCTTTCGCAGCAGACCCTGCACCAGATAGTTTGTGAGCCTTGATGACTTCAGCACCACGCTGCGGCAGTCTTGACGAATTCTCCCTTGAGTCAGCTGTCATCTTTCAGAGCTTCATAAACACCAACTTCCCTTCCTTGCAGTTTCACCTTGGCATGGTTGACATTTGGATACTGAGTTGAGGAATGGTTTCCCCAGATAATGACATTCTTTTGGAGAGGTTTTTGCTATAGGGCACATGTGCTCGCCAGAGAGACAAAAAGTGAGAAATCACCCCCCAGGGGGGATGGCCACACTGCAATCCCTTCTCCTCTCGGGATCTTGGGCACGCACGCACACGTGCCTGGCGTGAGTTTAAGCCACCGGGCGGGTCCGGGACTCGAACCATGGTCAACTACATGGGAGTCCAGCAACATAGCCATTACATTAACTGCTGGTCCCCCCAGATAATGACATTCTTCACATCATTAGCAGTCACACCAAGTTTAGGAGCAATTTGAGCTTTAGCTCAGTTGTGATCCAAACAAGTCAAGCAACTGAAGTTCTGCTTGGGGATGAGTGAGGCCAACTTGGAGGTAGTCAGGCAGTTGGCACTGGCTGGGCTTCCCACACGATAACTGTAACTGACTTCTTGGCATATTTCTCCAATGCTGCTCCCTGGCTTTTGATTTTCACATGTGCTTTCAGTGAACCTTTCTTCCCCATGCCTTCCCTTCTTGGCGTGGAGCCCACAATAATGGCCACTTTCAGGTCTTTGAAGGCACTATCTTTGTTATCTGTCACAATGACATCTTTCAAGAGGGGAAGGGCAGTCTTGCAATTCCATAAGGACACCATCCAGGACAACCATCATGGGGATAATATCCAACAGCACGAGAATTATGGGCTGGTCTTTACCAAAGACAGATTAATTTCCAACACTGTACAGCAGTGAATAAGCAATCTGGCCAGCTGCTCCAGTCACAAGGACTCTGACTGGTTCAGACATGATTGGTAACCATGTGGCCAATTTCACCACCTGCAAAATGTGTATCCCATTCTGGGATTCTTACCAGTCAAATGCTGTGGTTGACATGTACAATACTCCTTTCCTCCACTCCACCTTTCACAATGGTAAAAAAAAAAAAAAAAAAAAGGCAGCATTTAAGAGGGAAGAGGGATAGAAATTATGTAGAGAATCTAATGGAGGGACAGAAATTATGTAAGTGAATCCAATGGATTTCATTTTACAAATGAAAATATCCTACACAACTAGATTCTTGCAAAAATTAGGCAGATTTCCCAGAAAATCTGGTGTACTACAGTCTCATATTTGTTGCTGAAGCCTTGCCTTTAATCCTGGTTATCCCAGCACTACAACTTGGCAGGCCATGGTTAACTCCCTACATCTGAGATCTTCACAGCGCCCTCTTTTCCCCACAGGAAGAACATATGAATTATGTAGCATGAACTAAAGTGTTTGGGGGAAAAAAATGCAAAGAGCCATACAAATGCAGAAACCACAATTTGGGGAGAAACTGCTCATGAACTTTCTTTCTTTTGCTACAGGGCATTTGCACTTACTGAAGAGAGACAGAGAGAGGGGAAAAGTGAGAAAGCACCTCCCAGAGGGACTGGTCATGCCACAATCCCTTCTCCATGTGTGTGTGTGCCCAAAATCCCGAGAGGAGACTGGAGGAAAAGGGACTGCTGCATGGCCATCTCCCCCCAGTGGGGGCAGTTTCTCACTCTCCTTCTATTTGTCTCCACTGACTGCATGCACCCCACAGCAGGAAAAAAAAAAAATCATGGGCCAGCCAATGGAGTGGTGGTTAAGGCAACAGGATCCCAGGTGGCTGACTGCATGGTTTGAGCCCCAGACCTGGTGACTAGAAAAACCTGCAGGGTGCCTGTGTGCATACATGCTTAAAATCCCAAAAGGAGGAAGAAATGGAGGAGAAGGGATTGTAGTGTGGCTATCACTCACGGGGAGGGCGATTTCTCACTTTCCCTCTTTATCTCTTTCCAGCCAGTACAGATGTCCTCTGACAAATTACAAACCAAACAAAAGAAAATCACCAGTAAGTTCACATTGTATATTTTCATTTCTCTCAATAAAATTTATTTAAAAGGGGCCAGCTCTGTAATCTAGTGGTTAATAGAGTCGGAATCCACATGGCTGCCCACAGTTCAAATTCTGGCCCAGCACTTGAAAAACATGCCACATGCATGTGTGTGCATGCCCCAAATCCCCACAGGATGGAGAAATGGAGGAGAATGAATCGTGATGTGACTATACACTACTGGGGGGGGTGGGGGGGGTGCTTTCTTCCTCTTCCTCTCTAGCAAGTGCATGGGCCCTCTGGCAATTTTATACACACACACACACACACACACACACACACACACATACACACACATATTTGGGTTGTTGGAAAAGTCATGATGCATTTTGCACAGAAAAACCATAGAAAAATATGTCATGACTTCTCGAATGACCTGATGTATCTATTTATAAGGGGAAAAGGCAATGAAGAAAATTGAAGATGTACTTTACCCTGAACTATGATCTTTACCTCTAAAGCTAAGTTTTCTTGAGCAGTTGAGGAGTAAAAATATTCACGGTCTGGAGTTAAAAATTCATCTGTTAGGTCGTCAGGCGATTCTAGTGAACAAGTTGATTGCACAGACTGATCCTATTGATAATGAAGGAAATCATTAAGTTGCTGTTCATTGTAAACAAATCCATTAACAGACGGATACACTGTTAATAATGGGGTTACCTAAAATTACCCAGTAGTCAATATGACACTCTGAGCTGGCACTCCCTGACTGCATGTGTGGCTTTCCTCTGCAGGCCTTCCAGGTGGGGAGAAGCAGCTGTGAACTGACTGGAATAAATGTGGAAAATGACAGTTCTGAGTCCTAGCATCCTCATCTACAGAATGAGTGGAGGTTAGACAGCCGGTCTACTCTTAAATTCTATGTAACAAAAAGGTCCTAGACAATTCAGTGTATGGACTGAACTTACAACACCCTGACCCTTCACAGGCACAGATATAGCCTGTATGTTGGCACTCTTCTACAGATGAGGAAGCTGAGACTACTCAGCTTGTTATTACAGTGGAAGGGCAAGTCGAGTATTGTTTTATTTAGCAATGCAGGGGGTGCTGGCAGGTGGCGTGGTGGTGAAGGGCGCTCCACTCCCACGTGGGCAAGCAGACCTGGCGGCTTGCTTTCTCACTTTCTCTCTCTCTCTCTATCCCTCTCTAGTCCAATTAAAATAAGTAAATAAATAAAGTTAAATAAAATAATTCTAAAAGAAAAAAATCAGCAATGCACGGATGGCCCCATAGCATAGTGGTCGAGTTCGAGTCTCAGCCCCAGTGGCTTGAAGGACAAACTGGGTGCATGTGCATGGATGCCCAGGATCCTGACAGGGTGGAGAAATGGAGCAGGGACTGTAATGTGGCCGTGCCCCATTGGGAGGTGCTTTCTCTGTCCACTGGCATGCACACGTACCCTCTGGAGATGTGTCAGGCACATGTGTGCGTGCCCAGGAGAAGTGGAGAAGGAATGGCAGCATGGCCCTCCTCCATGAAAATACTTTCTTGTTCCCCCCAACCTCCCACCTCTCGGGGTGTCTCTCCCCAGCAAGCGCGCATGCCCTCTAGCAAATTAAAAAAAGGGGGGGGCAATGCAATTTCAGAGCTAAAAATAAAGTATTAAAAAGTCAGGCCAGGTTTTCTTTCCAACTTAGGCCAAGCAGAATGGCTCTTGCAAAGAAGGGTGGCGAGAAGAAGGGCTGTTCTGCCATCAACAAGGTGGTGACCTGGGAATACACCATTAACGCTCACAAGCACGTCCACAGCGTGGGCTTCAAGAAACATGCCCCTCGGGCACTCAGAGAAATCCGGAAGTTTTCCATGAAGGAGATGGAAACTCTAGATGTGCACATTGATACCAGGCTCAATGAAGCTGTCTGGGTCAAAGGAATAAGGAACGTCCCGTATAGTATCTGTGTGCAGTTGTCCAGAAAATGAAACGAGCTCTGCACTATAGTGACATGTGTACCTGCTACTGCTTTCAAAAATCTACAGTCAATGTGGATGAGAACTAACTGCTGGTTTGCAAATAAAGTGATAAAACAACAGCAAAAAAAGTCAGGCCAGCCAGTGGCATGCTTAAGGTGGCTGGATCCCATATGGCGGACTATGAGGTTTGAGTCCTCCACCTGGTGGCTTGAAAAATGCACAAGGTGCATATGTGTGTGTACCCAAAACAGTGAAAAGAGAAATGGAGAAAGGATGGCACCATGACCATCCCTCATGGAAGATGCTTTCTCCCTTTCCTTCTCTCTGTCTTAATCCAATGAGTGCACATGTCCTCTTACAAATTATGTATGTGTTCATGTGTGTTGTGTGTGTGTCTGTATGTGTGTACATGTTTGTGTGTATATGTATACACACACGTGGTCACAGTTACTCTTTTCAGCATCTCTGCTTCACCCCTCCTTTTCTGCTCTCTGATTACCGCAAGGCAAACATCAGGCTCTGCTCCCCATCAGTCATTCCCTTCCCAAGATTCTGTAGCTTCGTTCCTTGGATACTGCTTTTGCCACACACTTGCCTTCCCCTCCCCACTTTACCTCTCATATCAAATGGAAATTCTCAGATAAACTTGGCCTCCCCCATACCTTCCTCACTTCCATGACTAGACCTGCTTCTCCAGCCAACCAGTGTGGCCAAGATGGCACGTCCTTCCAGCCCTCATTTGAAAGAGAAAATAATTTGTCCTTGTGAGTGGTTCATATGCTATGACTAAATACAATACTGGGAAGAACTTATGTTTATCACCATTGTATTTTTATGTGTGTGATTCTCAATTGCGTATATTTTTTAAATGACTATGGTCCAATGTCAACCACAATTTAAAAAGTTGACCCCTTAGTCTGGCTGGATGATAGTACAGAGTGTGTTAAACTCCTGAAGCAAAGCTGTAACTGCAATACAAATGCTAGGAAGTGAGTGGACCTCACAGATCCTGCTGAGACACAGTTGTCAGGCACAAACACCTTCCTTCGGCTGAGCTGAGAGCTGAATTTGGGTCTGAGAGGACATTCTGGGTGAAGACTCTCTCACCACAACCCTAACCTTGTTTGTCCTACTCTAATCTGATCTGTCACCTGATGGGCCACGAGCTTGGTCTTATCTACCTAACTAGACAGGGAGCTCAATGGCCAGAGTCGAATCTGATACTTGGCTGTGTCCTCCCCAAATTCCAAGATACGCAATGCGTTACTCTGAAGTGACTCAAAAAGTATCAGGCAGAGGCCAACTGGTGGTACTGCACAGCTACTGACTTATGGCACAGCTTGAGTCCCAGACCCGACAGTTAGAAAAACATGCTGGGGAAGGAGGCAGCAGGTGGCATGGTGGTTAAGGGCACTGGACTCCCACATGGCCGGCCACAGTTCGAGTCCTGGACCTGGTGGCTTGCTTTTTCACTTTCTTTCTCTCTCTCTCTCTCTCTCTCTCTCTCTCTCTCTCTCTCTCTCTGGTCAAATTAAAAAAATAATAACAACAAATAAAATTAAGTAAATAAATCTATTTTTAAAAAATGCCATGTGCACATGCCCAAAATCTGAGAGGAGCATGGAGGAGAAGGAATTATAGTGTGATCATTCTCCCTAGGGCATGCGTTTTCTTTCTCTCTCTCTCTCTCCAGTGAGCGCACGCACCCTGTGGTAATTTTTTTTTACTTTTTTTTTGAGAGTTTTTTGCTAAAGGGCGCGTGCGCTCGCCAAACAGACAGAGAGAGACAGAAAGTGAGAAATCACCCCCCCAGGGGGGATGGCCATGCCATAATCCCTTCTCCTCCATTCTCCTCTCAGGATCTTGGGCACACATGCACATGCGCCCAGCATGAGTTTAAGTCACTGGGTCCAGGACTAAAACTGCAGTCAACTACATGGGACCCGTCCAGTGACATAGCCATTACGCCAACTGCTGATCCCACCCTGTAGTAAATTAAAAATAAAAAAAAAAGTACCAACCAGGTAGAAAAGACTACTTAGTCCATATGAGTGATATGAGAGCACATGTTCCAACCAAAAAGAACTACCATAGATATCATGTTGGTGTCATAATATTACATAATGACAACTCAGTTCTACTTTATTAGGTCCTTGGGTTCAACTCCGCCCTCCAGGTCATATTACTTACGCTGTAAGACTGCTCAATGATCAGAGATGCATCAGAACTTGCTTGAAAGACTTCACCATGCTCTGGCGGCTTGTTTTTTCTGGGAGATAGGTGACTTAGACCTAATGATTACAATACAATTAGGGTCAAAATCATTCAGTAACACTCAGCATAGAAGGGATAAAAATAGAGTGAGAGAAGAGATGCATATGTATTCTGCCAAGAGGCAGCCATGTCCCATACATTAGGTTCAATCCAGAGAGTGAAGACTGTTAGTTTAGCCTGGCACCACACTGACGCCCCAAATCATCCACCCTTTTGCCCACTCATTCAAGAGTGATGCTTGAGGGGCTGGCAGGTGGTATGGTGGTTAAAGGCGCTGGACTCCCACATGGCCAACTGTGGTTCAAGTCTTGGACCTGGTGGAGGAGAAAGAGAGAGAGAGAGAGAGAGAGAGAGAGTGAGAAAGCAAGCTGCCAGGTCCGGGACTAGAACCGCAGTCAGCCATGTGGGAGCCCAGTGCCTTTAACGACCACGCCACTTGCAGGCCCCAGAAATGCTATTTTTGAGAGCTGAAAACCTGATAGAGCTCACCTCTCCCACGGCCCTCAAAGGAACTTACCAGTGAAGTTTTGAGGACCAAGCTGTCTGCCATACTGGTCACTGTCATTGTTGTCCCTTTTGCTGGACTTGTCATTTCCTCCTGGCTCATCATTTTCACTGTGACATTCTACAACTCGCTGCCAATGCATGTTTTCAGGACCCCTAATAGGGGGCTGCAGCAGGGGATGAGGCTCATTTTCAGTCTCAGTTTCCAAAGGCAAACCACTCTGAGGATGCCAAGCAGGTACTGTGAGCCGCCCAGTGGCTGCTTTCTCTGCTATTTCTTTTACCTCCCCTGGGCACAAGAGAAAGCAGCATTTGAAACATCACTATGAGCACTGGAAAGGAAAGCTTTCATCTTAAAAGAATTACATAAGGGACCAGCAATTAGCATAATGGCTATGTTGCTGAACTCCCACGTAGTCGACTGCGATTGAGTCCCAGACCCAGTGGCTTAAACTCACGCCAGGTGCATATGCATGCGTGCCCAAGACCCCGAGAAAGGGATTGCAGCGTGGGCATCCCCCCGGGGGGTGATTTCTTGCTTTCTGTCTCTCTGTTTCTCTCTGTCTTTCGGGCGAGCGCACGCACCCTATAACAAAAATCTCTCCAAAAAAAAAAGTTACGTATTATTACAGCTCATATTACAACAATTATTGTCTTTTTACAGTTATATTACCTTTTTAAATGTTAACTTAATTTTAATTTTTAAATAATTATTTATTTAATTTAATTAATTAATTAATTTATTTATTCATTTATTTTTAATTTGCTATAGGACACATGCACTCACCAGAGAGAGCAAGCGAGAGTGAAAAAGTGAGAACCCAAGCCACCAGACTCAGGACTCAAACCCTGGATGGTCATGTGGAAGTCCAGCACCTTAACCACCATGCCACCTGCTGGCCCCATGGTCATATTACCCTTAGCTTGCCTGTTTAGCTTGAAGAGAAAGAGGGGGGGAACTGATGACAGAGCAAAGAAAGGGAATTTCAGTTAGTTGCTCCCAAAACAGTTCTTGTTGCTGAATTCTGGCATGGTAATGAAAAAGTTGTAGATGGACTCTCTTGCTGAATTAACAAGAAAGTAACATCCTAAGATCCCAGTCTGTAGTAACTAATAGAAAAGATCCTACTTGAGTTTGTCCAGTCTTTCAAGACAACGTTGAGCTCATATCTTGGGGTTGCGTACATACATTTATGTTTTCATTTCAAATGTTCTACACTTCTGCTAATGTCACTTAGCACTAGTATTTAAAAATAGATGTTGTAGGGTCAGCAGGTGGCATGGAGGTTAAGGTACTGGATCTCACATGGCCAACAGGGATTGGTCATGTCCTGGTCCCAGCAGCTTGAAAAATCACAGCAGGCATGTTTGTGTGCATGCCCCAAGTCCGAAGAGGAGGATTGCAGGAGAAGGGATTGCAGAGTGGAGATCCTCTCAGAAGAATGATATCTCATTTTACCTCTCTTTCTCTCTCTGTGTCTCTCTCTCTCTGGTAAGTGCACATGCTGTACAGAAAACAAAAAACAACAACAACAACAAAAAAAACAGGGAACCAGCAGCTAGCGTAATGGCTATGTCGTTGGACTCCCACGTGGTCGACCGTGGTTCGCGTCCTGGACCCGATGGCTTAGAACTCACGCCGGGCGCGTGTGCATGCGTGCCCAAGATCCCGAGAGGAGAATGGAGGAGAAGGGATTGCGGCGTGACCATCCCCCCTGGGAGGTGATTTCTCGCTTTCTGTCTCTCTGTCTGTCTGGCGAGTGTACGCTTCCTATAGCGAAAACCTCTAAAAAAAAATAATAAAAAAATAAAAAAAATAAAAACATAAAAACCAGACATTGTACCCTTCTAAACTTTCAAGCTGAAATGGTTGTTGGAAAAGTCATGATGCATTTTTGCAAAGAAGAACACAGAAAAATATGTCATGACTTTTCCAACAACCCAATAGTATAAAAAAAGATAATGACCAGGCCAGCAGGTAGCAAGGTGGTTAAGGCACTGGACTCCCAAACGGCTGACTGTGGGTTGAGTCCTGGACCTAGCAGCTTGCTTTCTCACCCCTCACCTCTGGTGAGCATGCATGACCTATTGCAAAATTTTTTAAACAAAATAATAAATAAGACTAAATAAATTATTCTTTGAAATAAACTTGCATTATACGTTGCCCTCCCCGGGCTTAAAAAAAAAAAGATAACAGAGCTAGCACGTGGTGTGGTGGTTAAGAGCACTGAATTGCCACATGGCCAATCATAGTTTGAGTCCCAGACCTGGTGGCTTGTTTTCTCACTTTCCCTTTCTCTTTCCCTCTGTCTCTCTCTGGTCAAATTAAAATAATAACTAATATTATAATAAAAAATGGAATTAAATAAATAATTCTTTTTAAAAAAGATAATAACCATAAGATATGAGAGTGACAATTAATAGATATGAGAGTGGCATTTAATGCTCTCTTCTTTAATAGTTAATATTAATCTATAAAGTACATTGTTTTCTTACATGTTATATAATATGCATTCATATAATATATGAATGTACATATTCTATACAGACACACACACAAACACACACACACACACACACACACACACACACTAGAAATATTTCCTAAAAAGTCTAGAAATGAAAAAAGCATTTCCTGGGGGCAAGCAGGTGGCATGGAGGTTAAGGCTGCTGAATCACACGTGGCAGACTGCACAGTGTGAGTCCCAGACCTGGTGGCTTGAAAAAGATACCAGATAGGTATGCACATGTGCCCAAAATCCCAAAAGGAGAATGGAAGAGAAGGGACTGTGGCATGCCTATCTCTTCTAGAGAGTGATTTCTCACTTTCTCTCTCTCCAGTGAGTGCACTCTATAGTAAAAGTTATAAATACATAATACCCCACCTTCCTCCAGGTTGTAGTTAGAAGGGCCTTCCTGGTTTTTTTTTTTAGATTTTCTTTTTAAGAAAGATTTTTGCTATAGGGTCTTTGCACTCACCAAAGAGACAGAAAGAAACAGAGACAAAAATCAAGAAATCATCCCCCAGGAGGATGATCACACTGCAATCCCTCCTCCTCTGTTCCTCTCTTGGGATTTTGGGCAACTTCATACTCACGCCAGGTGCAGGTGCATGCCTGCCCAAGATCCTGAGAGGAGAAAGGATCGCGGCATGGCCATCCCTCTGGCAGGTGATTTTTCACTTTCTGTCTTGCTCTGTCTCTCTGGTGAGCACACACTCCCTATAGCAAAAATCTCTCTGGAAAAAAAAAAAAAAGAAAAAAGAAAATAAAAGAAAGAAAAGAAACAGAGAAAGTGAGTGAGAGAGGGTGAGAAAGTGTCCCTTATGGGGGATAGTCATGCTGCAATCCCTCCTCTTCCATTTTTCCTTTTGGGATTTTGGGCATACACATGCCCTGAATGCCCTTCAAGCTGCTGAGTCTGGGACTTGAACCATGCAGTCAGGCATGTGTGATCTCCCACCCTAACTGCCACACTACCAACTGACTTTTAAGATGAAATGATCTTTCCTTGCCTTTTTTTTTTTTTTTCTTTGTGGAGAGGTTTTTACTATAGGGTGCATGCACTCACCAGAAAGACACAGAGAGATAGACAGACAGAAAGTGAGAAATCACCCCCCAGGGGGGGATGGCCACACCACAATCCCTTCTCCTCTCGGGATCTCCATTCTCCTCTCGGGATCTTGGGCATGCACGCACATGTCCCTGGTGTGAGTTTAAGCCACTGGGTCTGGGACTCGAACTGTGGTTGACTACATAGGAGTCCAGCAACATAGCCATTACACAAAATGATCTAATAGAAGAAAAGAATGCGGAAGGAAATTGCTATAGTTCTAAATAGTGCAATATAAGCTGTGTACTTAAAACTATTAATAATTAGAAACATTTTAGATTTCATTTTTTTCTAACAAAATCTATGATTTTATACTCACATTTCCATTTTAAGTGTGCCTCTCCATCACCTTCATTATTTCTTGACTTTGCATTATGGATTTTGGAAGACACAGATTCCATACTGACCCTAAATTGCATAGGTTTTTTGGGGGGAGAGGGGAGCCAGGTGGATACAAACACATCAGTTTGCTCAAGTTACTAATAAAATGTAAAGCCCAACAACCCAGCCCAGACAGGCAGTTGCCCTACTCCCGCAGCCATTCCTGGAGTTGCACCGACTCTAGCCTACCACCAGGAAGTGCCGGCCTCCACAGAACTCCTTACCTGGAAGAATTCCGGCAAGAGCTGGGTGACCCAGAAAGTCCATGTGGGTGGTGTGATGTGGTGAACACACTGTTTAGTCGTGTGACTTTGGCTCGGGCACCAGACTCTCTAGGCCTTCCTTGGCTAAGAAATGAAAGGACAGGGCTGGGAAATCACTGAAGTTTTTTGTTTTTGTTTTTTTCAGTTTTGGTTTTCAAATTGAGATTTCATCATTTTTTATTTTTATTTTTGAGAGGCTTTTTTGCCTTAGGGCACATATGCTTGCCAGGGAGAGAAAGACAGAGACAGTGAGAGGGAAAGTGAGAAATCATCCCCAGGGGGCTAGGGGGATAACCACACCCCAATCCCTTCTCCTCCAGTCTCCTCCTGGGATCTTGGGCATGCACGCACATATGCCTGGCATGAGTTTGAAGTCACTGGGTCCAGGACTCAAAGCACTGTCGACCATGGGGGAGTCCAGTGACATAACCGCTATGCCATCTGCTGGCCCCAGATTTCATCATTTTAAAGGCAGATTTTCAGAGGTAGAAGAAACCCACAATAAAACACATTTTCATCAGACAGAAAGGCTCCTGGTCCCTGGGCTACTGCAGAGCCCCCTTCCTGCTAATGCTACGGATCACAGAAGATGGTCTGCCCTGCCCTTCCATCAGAATTCTCTAGTAACAGGTCCACCTACATATCAATGACAGCACAATAACTAACATTTACAAAGATGGTCCTGTGCTGCTCCAGAGAAGTTGGAACCTACATGACGACTGTGGTTGTAATCCCCAACCTAGGAGCCAGCAGGTGTCATGGCGGTTAAAGGCGCTGGATTCCCCATGTGGTCAACCACGATATGAATCCCAGACCTGGCAGTTTGCTTTCTCGCCTTCCCTTTCTCGCTCTCTGGTTGAATTAAAAAATAGTAATAAAAGGGACCAACAGTTGGAGTAATGGCTACATCGCTGAACTCTCACGCAGTCAACTGTGGTTCGAGTCCTGCACCCGGTGGCTTAAACTCACACCAGGTGCATGTGTGTGTGTGTGTGCCCAAGATCCCGAGAGGAGAATGGAGAAGGGATTGCAGTGTGGCCATCCCCCCCCAGGAGTGATTTCTTGCTTTCTGTCTCTGTCTCTCTGTCTCTCTGGCAACTGCACATGCCCTACCACAAAAATCTCTCCAATAAATAAATAAATATAGGGACCAGCAGTTAGCATAATGGCTATATCTCTGGACTCCCACATAGTTGACCGCGGTTCGAGTCCCGGACCTAGTGGCTTAAACTCACGCCAGGTGCATGTGCGTGCGTGCCCAAAATCTCAAAAAGAGAATGGAGGATAAGGGATTGCGGTGTGGCCATCCCCCCTGGGGGGTGATTTTCTTTCTGTCTCTCTCTGTCTGTCTGGCGAGCGCACGTGCCCTATAGCAAAAACCTCTCCAAAAAAAATATCACCCCCCAAGGGGGATGGCCACACCGTAATCCCTTCTCTTCTATTCTCCTCTTGGGACCTTGGGCACACATGCACACACACCTGGTGTGAGTTTAAGCCACTGGGCCTGGAATGCAAACCATGGTCGAATGTGGCAGCCCAGCAAGTAACCATTATACCATCTGCCAGTCCCTATATATACAGACTTAAAGTACCAGGGGCCCTGAAAAATATGCAGAAACTTTGTCTAATCTTGCTGAGTCCTAGATCTTGTCCTGCCACTAGATTAGTTGTGTGGCTTTGGCAGATATCAGCTTCTCAAGGCCAACACTTTCTCATCTCAAAAAAAGAGAGTGTTTTTCTTCTAAATATCTCATGGTTATCAGCTACTAAACTAACGCTTCAAAAATCTGTGATATGTGGTGTGGATACCAGTCCCATGTAATCAAGAATGCCCTACTGCCCAACTGGACTGGAAGTTAGAAAGATTGTTGAATCATGAGGTCAGATCTGATCAGCTTCTTTACAGAGCATTTTGGCAACAGCTATTAAGAATCTTTTGGGACCTGCAGTTAGCGTGATGGCTATGTCGCTGAACTCCCATGTAGCCAACCGCGGTTCGAGTCCCGGACCTGGTGGTTTAAACTCACGTCAGGCGCGTGTGCGTGCCCAAGATCCCGAGAGGAGAATGGAGGAGAAGGGATTGTGGTGTGGCCATCCCCTCCTGGGGGGTGATTTCTCGCTTTCTATCTCTCTGTCTTTCTTCATCTTTCTGGCGAGCGCACATGCCCTATAGCCAAAAAAAAAAAAAAAAAAAAAAAAAAAAAAAAAAAAAAAAAAAAACTTTAAACTGGGATCAGCAGATTGCATAATGGTTACATCACTGGACTCTCACATAGCCGAGTGTGATTCAAGTCCCAGACCTGGCAGCTTCAAACTCACACTGGGCACATGTGCATGTCTGCCCAAAATCCCAAGAGAATGGAGAAGGGATTGCAGTGTGGCCATTCTCTCTCCCCCAGCAGTGTGGCCATCCTCCCTCCCCCAAGGATGATTTCTCGCTTTCTGTCTCTTTTTCTCTCCCTCCCCAGCAAGCACTAGTGCATGCCCCTATAGAAGAAAATCTCTCTTAAAATAAAATAATAAAAAAAGATACTTTAAACTATCCAAATTGTTGCGGCCAGCAGGTGACGTAATGGTTAAGGCACTGGACTCCCACATGGCCAACCACAGTTTGAATACCAGACCAGGCAGCTTGAAGATCAAACTAGGTGCATGTGTGTGTATGCCCAAAATCCCAGGAAGAGAATGGAGAAGAGACTGGGGCATGGCCAGTTCCCCTAGGGAGTGATTTCTTGCTTTCCCTCTCACTGCCTCTGTTTTCTCACTCCCACGAGTCTACACACCCTATGGAAAAAAAGTAAAAATTAAAAAAAAAAATTAAATCAAAGCCCTTTGACCTAGTAGTTCCCTGAGGACATAACCTAAAATGTAGAAAAAGTTCTGCTTACAAGTTACTGTGGCCCCGATCCTAACTGAATAAAGAAACAATGGGGCCAGCAGGTAGCATAGTGGTTAAGGCGTAGGACTCCCACATGGCCAATCTCAATTCGAGTCCTGGACCCAGTGGCTTGAAAATCACATCTGGCACATGTGCGTGTGCACCCATGATCTGAGGCTAGTTGATGATGGGGCGGATCATGAAGCTAAGATGCTATTGAAAGGGGCCAGCAGATGGTGCAGCAGTTATGTAGCTGGGCTCCTATATGGCTGACCACGGTTTGTGTCCAGGACCCAGTAGCTTCAAAATCATGCTGGGCATGTGTGCATGCATGCCCAAGATCCTCGAAGGAGAATGGAGAAGGGATTGCAGTATGGCCATCCCCCCGGGAGGAGTGATTTCTCACTTTCCCTCTCACTGTCTCTGTCTCTCTCTTCCTGGGAGCACACATGCCCTAAAGTAAAAACCTCTTTCAAAAAGAGATGCTTTTGGGGGGTGTCCTCTCTCTCTCTTCCTCATTGAGAAAATATAAAAACAAGCTTTAAAAAAAAAGACTACGGGGGCCGGCAGGTGACGTAGTAGATAAAGGCACTGGACTCTCATATGGCCGATCATGGTTCGAGTCCTGGACATGGTAGCTTGCTTTCTCGCTTTCCCTTTCTCTCTCTCTCGTCAAATTAAAAAATAACAAATGGAATTAAATAAATAAATACTTTTAAAAAAAGAGAGAGAGAGAGAGAGATTAGGTAGGGGGCCAGCAGGTGGCATGGTGGTTAAAGTGCCAGACTCCCACATGGCTGACTGTAGTTCGAGTCCCAGGCCTGGCAGCTTGCTTTCTCATTTCCCCTTTTCCTTTCTCTCTGTCTCTCTCTGGTGACTGCATGTGCCCTATAGCAAATTTTAAAATAATGATAATACATAAAGTTAAATAAATCTTAAAAAATAAATAAACTATGTGGATGGGTAGCAAAATGTTGAACTTTTCTTTGGTCTATTTTTGTCATTTTGGAGCAAGATGGTGAAGCTAAGCAGGGAAGTCCACATCTGCGGCTTTTTCTTTGCCACACAATCACTATAATATAACTCCATCTGCTTCTATTACTGGAGTGAGTGTCAAACTCTCTCATGCCAATTAGGTGATTCTTCATAATTTTCTTCATACACTGATCCAAAACGTCTGGGCATTTTCCTTCATTTTCCCTTATGTATGTATTTACCAAGATGAAAAGAATAGCAAAATCTTGTTAGTCCCAGAAACTACTATGGGTGTGTGTGTGGGGGCGGGGGGGACAAAATGTTATTTTTCAGAACTAACTTTAAAACTATGATCAGTGCTGCCATTAATACACCAAAAAAAAAAAAAAAACCAAAGCTGATACATTAGTCTGTTTTGAAGACATTTATTGCCCCTTTAATATTTCCACCTATGCAAAACAAGATTCATTTTACATAATTTCTTTTTTATAAGATTTATTATTTTTAATTTTACTTATTATCATTATTCTTCTATTTTAACCAGAGAGAGACACATGGAGAGAAATGAAGAGTGAGAAAGCAAGCCACCAGGTCTGGGACTCAAACTCTCTGAGAGAAGAATAGAGGAGAAGAGATTGCGGCGTGGCCATTCCCCCTGGTGAGTGATTTCTTGCTTTCTGTCTCTCTGGCGAGCACATGCATCCTATAGCAAAAACCTCTTCAAATAAATAAATAAATACATAAGAAGATAACATAAATAAAGTTCAATAAAGAAATTCTTTAAAAAAAGATAAAATAGGGACCAGCAGTTAGCGTAATGGCTATGTCGCTGAACTCCCATGTAGCCGACCGCGATTCGAGTCCTGGACCTGGTGGCTTAAACTCATGCCGGGCGCGTGTGCGTGCGTGCCCAAGATCCCGAGAGGAGAATGGAGGAGAAGGGATTGTGGCGTGGCCATCCCCCTGGGGGGTGATTTCTCGCTTTCTGTCTCTCTGTCTTTCTCTTTCTGGCGAACGCACACGCCCTATAGCAAAAACCTCCTCTCCAATAAATAAATAAATAAATAAAATAAAATAAAATAAAATAAAATAAAATAAAATAAAATAAAATAAAATAAAGTAAGAAACAGAAACACTGTCTGGGAGGTTTTGCTACAACCTAGGAGTTCTGATCAACCTGCCGGTCATTTCCCCTTGATGTTCCAGGTTCCACTACCCTGCTCTTCCCCTCACTTAGCAGAGAGAATCTACCAAGATCTGTTTCTGCACTGCTCTTCATTACTCACCACCCCTTTGTCATTAAGTGTCCCTCAGGGACACATGGAAGTCTAAAGGCATAGTGACACAAACAACAATAAATTGCTCACCCACCTACTGGTATCTTGGGTCTTGCTTCTTTCCAAACTGTCCTTGACTCCTGGCGTGGGTTGGAATTGTTCCCCTGTGTTCTGTTTTCCAGGGCCACAAAGAGTTGGCAACTTAAAAAGCAATAAACATGCTTCAGTACTTTTATGAGGGACTTCCTCTTCTCTTCACTCTCGCACTGTTTTCAACACCATGCTCACTAAGAGCGTGAAATAGCCAAGCCTATCGACACAATTCCCCTTTGCATGTTTCACATCTAATAACCCACCTCTTATGTGGAGGCCTCAGGAACCCAGTCTACTGAGGGTACATACAGAGACTTAGCGGATGAAATTCAAATATTTGGAAAAATCCAAATATTTTCCTGAGCATTACCCCCTACCATGATACGAAAGCAGCCAATCTTTGTGGCAGAAGCCCTGAGCCTTGGGTTCTAGTCTAAGCTTTATTCAAACTAACCTAAGAGAATCTAATACTTCAGTTTCTTCATTATCATACAGGGACAATAGGACCAGCCAGATGGTGTGGTAGTTGAGGTACTGGATTCCACATGGCACTCCTATGGTTCAAATCCCAGATCCAGTGGTTCAAAAAACATGCTGTACACATGAGTGTGCATGCCCAAAATCCCAAGAGAAGAGTAGAAAAAAAGGAATTCTGGTGTGGCCATCCACCATTGGGGCCATGCATCCCTCTACCCCACTCTCTGACTCTCTCCTGTGAATGCACATGCCCTATAGCAAAACAACCAAAAAAGGGACAATAACACCAGTGGGGGACCAGCGGCAGCACTAGCATGGTGGATAAGGCACTCAGTTCCAAACGGCAGACTCCATAGTCCGAGTCCCAGACGGAGTCGCTGGAAAAACAAGCTAAGCCTGTGTGCGTGCATGCCCAACGCGCACCCAAATCCCGAGAGAAGAATGGAGGAGAAGGGATTGTAGCATGGCCATCCCCCGGGGAGTGATATCTCACTTCACCTCTCTCTCTGTCTCTGTCTCTCCAGCAAGCACATGCACCCAATGACAAAAATCTAAATAATAATAACACCATCAACCAGTGAGAAGACCATAAAATAAAATAAAATAAAATAAAATAAAGTCTATGATACTTTGAAAATTGCAGAAGTAAAATAAACAAAAATTGATGACCTATATTTAAGACTTTGGGGGAGCCAGGAGATGGCCCTGCAGTAGCATGGGATGCTCTGTGAGGTTGAACCACAGGAGGAGGGTCTGGACTCACATCCGGAGACCTCCCTGAATATGCTGGGCGTGCACGTGCACATGAGCCAGGACATGGCTGAAGCTGGGAGTGATCACAGCACCGAGACCTTGACGGGGTGCTCTCTCTCTGGCTCTCTTTCTCTCTTGTTCATGGAAGAAAGAAATTTTTAAAGAGAGAGACTTTTAGATATTTTTTATCCCAAGTTTAACATAATTTTAATTAACTTGGTTAATTATATTCCCTAGCCTATAGCAAATTACGGCAACAAGAGTAGGGGTTGGGGATGGTGGCAAGATGCACAAAAGTGAGAGAGGCATAGAATATAACCACAAGCTCCCTGCAGTACGTGCTCCAGAGGCCTCTGCACACAGGGAGACGCTGAGCAGGGGCTGAAGACAGCACTGTCTCAGGCAGCTTCACAGTAACAGGTGTTCAAAACAATGTCACGGCCACCAAGGAAAGGTTAGAGAATGTATTTAGAAAACATTACAGACTTCCTGTTATTCTATCAGAATAACGGGATTCTATTAGAATAACAGGAAGTCTATAATGTTTTCATTTGTCATGATTAAAAATTTTAAGAGCTAAGAAATTAAAGGAGTGAATTTCAATTCCCCTAAAAAATGCACTTAAGTGAAAATGCCTTCTTCCCTGATGATGCTACAAAAAGACAGTGAGCTTTCTATATAAAAAATAAAGATGGTACACTTGTTTCCTGCAGTCATACGTCCTAGCAGATGGTTTGTTTACATTGATGGCTGCTATCAATTCTGCCCCTCCCTGTACACCCTGCAAGCCCTCCCGCCAGAGGCTGGAGTCTATTTCCTTCCCTTTGAACCTGGGCTAGCCTCATGACTTTCTTTCACTAACAGGAAGCAGCAGAAATGACAATGTCCTAGAGTCAGGACTAGCTTGGCAGAGTCCTGGCAGTTTTAGCTTTCCCTAGGAAAGCCAGCTGCTATACTGTGGAGAAGCGTGGGTGAGACTGTTAATTGAAAGAGGGCATGCCAGGCACTACAGAGAGGCCATGTAGAGGAGCTCGAGGTACCAGACACGTAAGTAAAGGCTTCCCGAACCTGCTTGCCCAACCCAGCCTCCAGCTAAATGCACCTGAGTAAGTGACTCCGGTCAATGCCATGTGGAGTAGAAGAATCACCCAGGTGAGCCCTGTCAAATTCCTGACTCACAGAATTGTGAAAAATAATAAATTATTTTATCATTTTATTAAATGAGTTATTAATAATAATAAATGGTGATTTTATCATTTGTTATTATAAGCCACTAAGTTTGGGACCTTTTTTTTTTTTTTTGCTGTTATTACACAGCAATAGAACCAAAACATAACTACAAGTAAAGGTGTTTCTAGGGACCAGCAGATGGTGTAATGGTTACGTCACTGGACTCCCATGTAGTCAACCACGGTTCGTGTCCCGGACCCAGAAGCTTAAAACTCACGCTAGATTCGTGTGCATGCATGCCCAGAATCCTGAGAGGAAAATGGAAAGGGGATTGTGGTGTGGCCATCCTCCTTGGAGGGTGATTTCTCGCTGTCTCTGTCTCTCTGACAAGCACATATGCCCTATAGCAAAAATCTCTCTAAAACAAGAAAGAAAAAGGTGTTTCTACTACTTTTCCAGAAAACTCTAATTCTCAATGGAAACGTAAATAGTAGGGTCTAAGTAAGTTATTTGTCCCTTCTGTTTAAAAAGAAATGATGGCCAGCAGGTGGTATGGTGGTTGAGGCATTGGACTCCCACATGGTCAACTGTGGTTCGAGTCTTGGACCTGGTGGCTTGCTTTCTCACTCTCCCTCTCCTCTCCATATCTCTTTCTTTCTGGTCAAATTGAAGAAGAATAATAAATGAATAAAATTAAATAATTTTTAAAAAGAGGGCTGGACATTGGTATAACAGCAAAACACGATGCCCTGTTAGGCTGGCCCACATGGAAAGGCTCCAGTTTGCATCAGATGTCCCCAAGTATGCCAGGCACGCTCCTGCCCACTATCTGGAGCTGGCTAAGGCTCGGGTGGATTGCAGCATCAAGACTCTGCTCTGGGTGCGGTCTGCCCCACCCCATGGAAGAAAACAAATGGACCTGGCACGCCTGTGATCCTGGCTGGGAGGATTAGGATGTGGCAAAAACCTGTTAGGGTACAGGGTTAGATGGTGGCACATTCCACAAGGCCGTTCCACATGGAAGTTTCCAGTTCAAGTCCAGAAACATTTCTGAGTACACCAGACACATGCCTGCAATCCAGGGCTGGCTGAGGGGATGGATTATGGTGTCAAGATCCTGTCAGGAGTGCTATCTATCTCTCACTCGTGGAATAAATAAATAAACCAAACTATATAAATGAATAAAGACCCTGTCAGGGGTCTCCCGTCTCTCAAGAAAGAAAGAAAGGAGGAGGGAGAGAAAGAAACAAAAAAACAAAACAGGGACCAGCAAGTGGTAATGTGATTAGGGTGCTGGACTCTCACATGACTGACCACAGCTTAAACCCTGGATCCAGTGGCTTGAAAAATCACATCAGGGCATGTGTGCATACATGCCCCAAATCCCAAGAACAGAAGAGAGGGGACTGTAGCATGGCCATCCCCCGAGGGTGATTTCTCACTTTCCCTTTCTCTATCTCTGGCAAGTGCACGTGCCCTATGGCAAAAAAACAAACAAACAAACAAACAAACAAAAACAATGACAACAACAAATGCTTCCAAATGCAGTAGTATGTGCCTGTACTATCAGCTACTTGAAAGGCTGAGGCAGGAGGACTGGAAGTTCAAGGCCAGCCCAGGCAACACAGGAAGGTCCTGAATCTAAAACAAAAGAAAACAAAAATGCCAATGCTTTTCCAAATGTTCTAGGTGACGACTGAAACCTCACTTAAATTCCTCATGGCACAGTGAAAGAATATCAGATTAGGAGCCAGGGGACCTGCCCCTAACCAGTCTAGACCCTGCAGGAGTGCAGCAAATTAGAGGTAAGAAGAGAGCAATCTGCCCTGTGTAATTTTGGGGTGCACTGTAGGTGAAGAATTTTAAGACGGTAATAGAATCCACTAAAAGTTGAACTTTTTGTCACCAAGGGTGAGCACTTTATTTTCCTAATTTTTTTAAAGAACTATTTTATTTAACTTTATCTATTTATTTAAATTTGACCAGAGAGGACAGAATAAGAGAGAGAGAGAGAGAGAGAGAGAAAGCAAGTCGCCAGGTCCAAGACTTGAACACCAGTTGGCCATGTGGGAGTCCAGCAACTTTAACCACAATGCCACCTGCCGCCCCACCCCCCCTTTTTTGAGAGAGAAAGATTTTTACTATAGAGTGAGTACACTCACCAGAGAGACAGAAAGCGAGAAATCACCCCCCAGGGGAGATGGCCATGCCCAATCCTTTCTCCTCCATTCTCCTCTCAGGATTTTGGGCACACACGCACATGAATCCAGCATGAGTTTTAAATTGCTGGGTCCAGGACTAGAATCGCAGTCAACTATGTGGGAATCCAGTGACCTAACCAGCATGCCATCTGCTGATCCCAATCATTTTAGTAATGAAATCCTCCTTCCAATAGGGCAGACCTTCCCGCCCCCAATTGGGTAACATCACTGAACCTCGGGAAGTTGAAGTCAGTGAGTTTGAGTGTCACACTCTAAAAAATGACAGAGGAGACTCATGTCTGCAGGGTCTTCTATCTTTAAAATTCTATGATTCAAGAGGTAGCCAGTTCTCTGTGTGTGAACTTGTTCAAATTCATTCATTCACTCGTTCCTTCAATGACCATTTACCAAGCACCTTCTTTTCCCCTCCTAGTTTTGCTGTAGAGTACACGCACTTTTCAGAGACAGACGGAAAGGGAGAGAGGGGAAATGAAAAATCACTCTGCAAGGGACCAGCAGTTAGCGTAATGGCTATGTCGCTGGACTCCCACGTAGTCCACTGCGGTTCGCATCCCAGACTCAGTGGCTTAAAACTCACGCCGGCGTGTGTGCGTGCGTGCCCAAGATCATGAGAGGAGAATGGAGAAGGGATTGCGGCATGGCCATCCACCCTGGGGGATGATTTCTCGCTTTACGTCTCTCTCTGTTTGTCTAGCGAGCGCACGCGCCCTATAGCAAAAACCTCTCCAAAAAAAAAGAAAGAAAAAAATCACCCTGCAAGAAAGATGGCTGCATCACAATTCCTTCTCCTCCATTTTCCTCTTGGGATCTGTGGGCACACATATACATGCATCCGGTCTGTTTCTCAAGCTACTGGGTCTAAGACTCAAACCTTGGAACTGGCCTTATGGGATCCAGCCACCTTAACCACCACACCACTGACTGACCCTACAAAGTACCTCCTGTGTCAGGCACTGTGCTGGGTGTTGGACACAAGATGAGGAAGACTCAGGTCCTGTCCTTAAGGAGCTCATAGAGGAACCACGGTGGGACCTTGCTAAGCCCCAAGCTAATCCTCCCAGGCCAGCTCCCAAGGTGTCTGCTCATCTCTCAGGAGTCTATGGTCCCTCAGTCCCACAATGATGCTCGAGCAGAGCTTGCAGCTTATTCATCCTCATATGCCAGGACCTAATATAGCCTCAGACTCTGTAACTGTGTGTTTATGGGTGAGTAAGCTATTAATAATGGAGATTAGGAGCCAATGCGTGGCATAGTAGTTAAGGTACTAGACACTCCCATATGGCTGACTGCAGTTAGAGCGCTGAACCTGGTGACCTGAAAATCACATCAGGCATGTGTGTGTGCAGCCCAAAGTCCCAGAAGGAGAATGGAAAAGGGACTGTGGCGTGGTCATCCCCCCAAGGGATGATTTCTCACTTTCTCTCTCTCTGTCCCTCTCTTTCTCTCTCTGGTGAGTGCATGTACCCTATGGCAAAAGCCTAAAAAAAAAAAAAGGAGAATAATGCCTGCCCAAGACACCTAATATAATATATTTCAACCATATGAAATTGCCAATATTGGGACCAGCAGTTGGCGTAAGGGCTGTCACTGGACTCCCATGTAGTCAACCGCAGTTTGAGTCCTGGACCTGGTGGCTTAAACTCACGCCGGACGTGTGTGTGTTCATGCCCAAGATCCCGAGAGGAGGATGGAGGAAAGGGGATTGCGGTGTGGCCATCCCTCTGGTGGGTGATTTCTCGCTTTCTGTCTCTCTGTGTCTTTCTGGCAGGTGCAAGCGCCCTATAGCAAAAACCTCTCCAAAAAAGAAGAAGAAGAAAGAAATTGCCAATATTCGAGCATTTTGACCTATAAAATAGTAATTCCAGGGACTGTCAGGTAGCGTGGTAATTAAGACACTGTATTCCCCCACAGCCACGGTTTGAGGCCCAAACCTGGTGGCTTGCTTTCTCACTTTTCCTTTCTCTCTCTGGTCAAATTAAAAGGTAATAATAACAGGTCTAGCAGATGGCATAATGGTTACATTGCTGGACTCCCACATGGTTGACCATGGTTCAAGTCCTGGACCCATGGCTTAAAACTCATGCCACGCATGTCTGCGTGATGCCCAAAATCCACAGAGGAGAATGGATGAGAAGAGAGTGCAGTATAGCCATTTCCCCAGAAGGTGATTTCTCGCTTTCTATCTGTCTCTACAGTGACTGCACATGCCCTATGGCAAAAATCTCTCTCTAAAAAAAAATAATAATAATAGTAACCAAGTTAAATAATTAATTTAAAAAAAATAAGCAATTTCATACACTTCAACCTGATTTGTATGAATTCACAGAGAAAGATATGGACTGGAAGTGACGTGTATCCACATTGAAATTCCATCCTACATACTTTATCTCCCAAAGCCAAAGGCCCTGGTTATATTTATATGTGGGTCCCTACACATATACTAGGGACTGCAGGTTCCTGCTTCAAGGCTGCCCCTTCCTCTACTTCGGTTTACCTGATGGCTCATCTCTGACAGAGACCCTGTGCTTTCTCCAGAGACTTGGGTGAAAGGTTTCAAGCCACAGCCACTTTGTTTCCTGGACCTTTTGTCAGAACGTCCCTCCTGAAGGTTTCTCGCTGTTCTTGGACACCTTGCTAGGGTGGGGCAACTGCCACTAGTATCTGGTAGATGGTCCCCTGACAGCTGCATGACAGGAGGAACATAATTCAAAGTTGGAGGGCCCACAGCTGAAGGCCAGTCGCAGACACGCGCAAACTCTCTTGAAGTGGCCCACAAAGTCCAGTCATCCTCCTGCTCCTTCTGGATCATCTCAAGCTCGTCCATCTTCTTTTGAATACTATTCAGCAATTCATCATTCTGGTGCACGATGGCCTGTGAAATCTTCAGATTCAGCACACACTTGCTGATGTACTCCTCAGTCATGGACCAGTTGTTCACATTGTCCTTAGCGTCTCTGGTTGGCTCAGGCAGACTGAGAGAACTTAGTGATCCACTTTGCCAGTCCCAGTCCCCAAAGGAGAGCTCCGTGTCTGCCTCTGAGGAGCTCTCATCCTCATCGCAGAAACAGCGCGCCTCTTTCTCCATCCTGTCTAGCTCTTCTTCCATAGACTTCAGTTCATCTGCCTGATTTGATCTGTCTTTCTCAAGAGATGAAGCAGCTCCTGGGGACTCTTCTTCTTTGTCATCTCCTGAGTTCAAGCAGCGTAAGTAGATTTCATTGATTTCAAAGCTGCAGAGGCTGGCCTGGTCTGTGCTGGGGCTCCTGGGTTCTTCTGCCACGAATGGAGCAGGAGAAGAAGCATCTTGATTCCGAGTTTCCTTGGCTGGTAGACTTAGATCTGGAGCCAGAGGATCTAGTGTTGCTCTCTCCGTGGGAGAAAAGTGGCCCCTTGGTGAATGAGGCTGACTGCCTGCTAAAAGAGTAGCAACAAGCAACTGATTAAAGCGAGCTCATTCCACAGCGAAGCAGCAGGGGCTTGTTGCTCAAGTGGCAAAAGGCAGAAGAAAGCTTTATTTTCCCACTCCCTTCTCAGTTGTGGGAGATGACTAAATATACTCACAGAAGGTCAGAGTATCTGTAACCCAGGCAAAAGTTTCCTTTTCGACATAAATGAGATAGAAATTTTTCTGAGAGAGTAAAACTCCAGAGATAAGGTTCTAAGATTCATTTATAGAGAGTTAAGGCCATACCTGTTTCCTTCAGCTCTTGGATTTCCAAGTCAGGGGTCTCTTTTGGGTGTTCTGAAGTCAATCCTAGGTAGACATTGACATCAGGATGGAATTCATATCTCTGCACCCTGGGACTCTCAGTTGGCTGAGTTCTCTGAGTTCCAATAAAATCCTGTAACGGGGGGCCGGCAGGTGGTGTGGTTGTTAAGGGTGCTAGACTCCCACATGGCTAACTGTGTTTCGAGTTCCAGACCTGGCAGCTTGCTTTCTCACTTTCCCTCTCTCTGCCCACCTACCCCCCCCCCCCCCACTCTGTCCTTCTCTGGTCAAATTTTTTCTCCTTTCTTTTTTTGGAGAAGTTTTTGCTATATGGCACGTGCGCTCACCAGACAGACAGAGAGAGACAGAGAGACAGAAAGCGAGAAATCACCCCCCGGAGGGGGGGGGTGGCCACGCCGCAATCCCTTCTCCTCCATTCTCCTCTCGGGATCTTGGGCATGCACGCACACGTGCCCAGCGTGAGTTTAAGTCACCGGCTCCGGGACTTGAACTGCAGTCGACTATGTGGGAGTCCAGCGACATAGCCATTACGCTAACTGCTGGTCCCACTTTCTGGTCAAATTTTAATTAATTAATTAATTTAATAGTTCTTTAAAAAATATCCTGTAGCAAGAAATATTGTCGAAGACATATTCATAGTCACCCAAATGTCACTGGTGTTTCAGAAACTGACCTAGGTGTCAGATAAACTCCCTCTTACTCCTTGCTGGGTAGACTGTGGTTCTAGCGAGTTAATTTACTGTTATTACAAATATCTTTAGAGCAATAACCATTAAATATATATGATGTACCCTACTTCGTGTTTAACCTACCCAGCTTCCCTCCTCCATTCCCTCAGCAACTTAAGCAGTTAGGCTTTTCTCAGGAACCAAGAATGGGTGTAATAACATGAGGATTTTTTTAAAAAGAATTATTTCAATTAATTTTATTTATTCATTTTTAATTAACTGAGGATTTTTAAAACTCCTCACAGCTTGGTCTCTAGCCCCTTCTTGGTATTTAACTCTCTACTTTCCTGAGACGGTTAAATAGAAATAAGCTTTTAGGGCAAGCAGGAGGAGTGGTGATTAAGGTGCTGGACTCCCACATGGCTGACCACAGTTTGAATTCCAGACCTGGTGGCTTGCTTTCTCACTTTCCCTTTCTCTGGTCAAATTTTTATAAGTACATACATACATACAAACAAATAACAGAAATAAACTTTCAAAAACTTTGGAGCTTGCCTTTAAGTCATTCTTCAGAATATACAGGATATCTTGAAGGTTCATAGTTCGATCTTTCTGCTTGACCTGGATGCCTGACTTAACAATATCATAGTAAGGCTTCGGAAGCCTGACATCAGCTTCTAAATAATTTCCCAAGACTACGGCTTCTTTAATAACTGAGCCATCTAAGCCATCCCAGGGTATGTTATCTGTAAGAAAAAAAGTCACAGAAAAGAATAACATTAAGAAATCAGGTGGGGATGGGAACCAGCAGTTAGCGTAATGGCTATGTTGCTGGACTCCCACGTAGTCGACCACGGTTCGCGTCCCAGACCTGGTGGCTTAAAACTCACGCCGGGCGCCTGTGCGTGCGTGCCCAAGATCCCAAGAGGAAAATGGAGAAGGGATTGCGGCGTGACCATCCCCCCTGGGGGGTGATTTCTTGCTTTCTGTCTCTCTGTCTCTCTCTGTCTGTCTGGTGAGCGCACGCGCCCTATAGCGAAAACCTCTCAAAAAAAAAAAAAAAAATCAAGTGGGGGGACCAATAGATGGCAAAATGGTTATGTCAATGGACTCCCACATAGTCGACTCCAGTTCGAGTCCCGGACCCCTAAACTCAAACCAGGCGCTTTTGGGTGCATGCCCAAGATCCCAAGAGGAGAATGGAGGAGAAGGGATTGCAGCATGGCCATCACCCCAGGGGGTGATTTATCGCTTTCTGTTTCTCTTTCTCTGTGTCTCCAGCGAGTGCATATGCCCTATAGCAAAAATCTCTTTAAAAAAAAAAAAAGGAAGGAAGGAAGGAAAAGAAATAAGGTGGGGACCAGCAAATGGCCTGGTGATTAAGGTGCTGAACTCCCACATGGCCAACTATGGTTCGAGTCTCTGACCTGGCAGCTTGAAACTCACACCGGAGAGGTGTGTGTGCAAAATCCCAAGAGGAGAATGGAGGAGAAGGGACTGTGGTGTGGCTACCCCTCTGGGGGACAACTTCTCTCTTTGTGAAGGGACTGCAGATACATGAAACAGTGCTGACTGACCTACCCTCACTGTGCATATGAGTGTGTTTGCATGGGAGTGTCTTCCTCTCTTGAAGGACTCTTTCTAGTTTCAGAGATGTGACTATTTCTTTCACATTAGAGTTCTGTAGGTTTGAAAGGGGGCTTCTATTTCTTTCTTTTTTACAATTTTTAAAAATTATTTATTTTTTAAAAATTTATTCATTCATTCATTTCAATTTGACTAGGGAGGGAGAGAGAGAGAGAAGTGGGAAAGCAAGCCACCAGGTCTGGGACTCGAACCGTGGTCAGCCATTGGGAGTGTCAAGCACCTTAACCACCACACCACCTGCTGGTCCCCTTCTATTTCTTTCAAGTGACATCATTTGTGCATCTACTGGTCCCTGGGTGTGTTTAACTGCATAGTTCACTTCTCAAAGGCCAGTCTTTTCCCCTCGTTTACAAGTCCTTAAGGGACACCTCACAGAGATCCCTAAACATTGATACCAAAATTCAGTTTAAAAACTATGTGTAACGGGCCAGGTGGTGGTGCAGTGGCTGGGGCGCTGGACTAACACATGGTCAACTATGGTTCGAGTCCTGAACCCAGCAGCCTAAAACTCATTTTGAGCATGTGTGCTTACATGCCAAAAATCCCAAGAGGAGAATGGAAAAGAGATTGCAACACGGCCATCCAGCTTGGGGGGGGGGGGGGGGGGGGGTTTCTCACTTTCTGCCTCTCTGTGTCTGTCTCTCCAGCAGAACACATGTGTGCTTTAGCAAAAATCTCTCAGAAAAAACAAACAAACAAACTTTGCATAGGTTATGCATTATCATTGACAAGCAAATGGTGGGCTTTGCTAAATATTAAAGGGCAGCTAAAAGAAAGACTTCTGAGAGATCGTCTTAGATCTTCCATAGCACAAAGAGGTTTCCTTGAAGAAATCTATTTTAAGTCTTCCCTTTTCATAAACTAAGTAATTCCTGGTGGGAAAAAATCCAACCTGGAAGTAGAGGCTTTGGCCAGCCATTACCTGTCAAAATCTCCTGGATGATCATAGAGAAGCTGTAGATGTCTGACTTGGTTGTGGCTGCCTTCTGTAAGATCACTTCTGGTGCAGCCCAGTTGTACAGCTGGCTGGGGAGGGGTACTCGAGTTAGGTCCCTGTGCACACCTCTGTCACGGCTACAGAAGGAAACATACAATGCAAGGCTTATGTTTTAAAGGGTCATCATGATCACCACACAGTGCACTTGTGAAATATTCGCCTCTGAAGACTGGCAACCTCATGGAGCTTCTGGAAATCTAGGCAGACACAGAACCCACCCACCCTGCCTCAGAGCTTCAGAGCTGTTCTACACCTCGGCTCCTTACTGCTCCCACCCACCTGCGCTGTCTCCCCATCCAGTGCCAGTCTCTCCTGCTTCCCCAACTCACTGAAGTCACAGGGCCTTCAGGAGTTACTTCATCATGCCAAGTGTATTGTCACTTTGAGGCTTTGGACCTGCAGCCTTTTATTCCTGGTACGCTTGGCCTAGAGATCCTAGCACCACGGGGTGCTTCTTCTGACTGATGCACTCATTTGAAAGTCACCTCCTGGGACCAGCAGATGGCATAATGGCTATGTCGCTCAACTCCCATGTAGTCGACCATGGTTCGAGTCCCAGACCCAGTGGCTTAAACTCACACCAGGCTCATGTGTATGTGTGCCCAAGATCCCGAGAGGAGAATGGAGGAGAAGAGATTACAGCATGACCATCCCCCATGAGGGGTGATTTCTCGCTTTCTGTCTCTCTGTTTCTGTCTTAAGGGCGGGCGCACGCGCCCTATAGCATAAACTATAAATCAATAAATAAATAATCCTTCTCTTTACTTCCTGTCACCTTCTTCTTCTATAATCCAGTATTTTTCCTCTGTTAAAGCTAGATGGGATGGGAGCCTTTATTTTCTGGCCGTCCCCTTTTACATTTCTCCAGGCTTCATCTTTGACATCCTTAAAATTACATTTGGCTGTGGCGCTGTGACACTGGAACGGCAATTCCAGCTCCAATGGTCCCATTAAGGACTGAGTAGGAGAAACTGATGTATCGCTTTTACACCAGTGCCACCCTTGACAATGATGTTCAACAAAGCAACGTGTCCAAATACAGAACTGAAAGCTATTTTGGATTCTTGAATAATTGACACATGTTATCAGCTTTCAAAGAATGGTACACCAATAATGCTTCCTAGAAAAGAATCTTTTTTAAGAATTATTTTATTTATTTATTTTAGTTTGACCAGAAAGGGACAGAGTAAGAGCGAAAGTGAGAGTGAGAGAGAGAGAGAAGGAAAGTGAGAAAGCAAGCCTCCAGGTCCGGGACTCAAACCGTGGTTGGCCATGTGGGAGTCCAGCGCCCTTAACCACCACGCCACCTGCCAGTCCTAGAAAAGAATCTTATAGTAATGTTAAAATATGCGACCGAATAAAAATGTATAAATTGGTGTAAGAAGGAAAAACAAGAACAAGGTTGGGCTGGTCCCTTGCCAAAGCTCCATTTCACTCTAGGAATCCATTCAACCCAAGGGCCGAAGCAATGGTTATGGCTCCCTCTCAGCAGCAGAGGGCGCTCCACCACTGACAAATAGTTAAGATTTGCTCAGACTCCCTGAAAAGCCCCTGGTGGTAGCAACAGCAAAAACAATGTCCAACACCTTAGTTTCCACTGCAGAGCCAACTCTGCTCTGAATGATTTCAAGATTTTCCTTCACCCAGTCATTAAACATTTAGTGCACGCTAAAGCAAACTTAAAAAAAAGAGAGAGGGGAGAATGTGAGAGGTAATCCAGAAGCAGAGCAGTACTCTGTAACGGCATGAACTCAAAGTGGCTTAAATGGGGGCTGACAGGTGGCATGTGCTTGGGGGTGCTAGACTCCCACATGGACGACCACGGACTTGAAGTCCCGACCTGGCAGCTTGCTTTCTCACTTCATCTCTCTCTCACACTCTGTCCCTCTCTGGTCACATTTAAATAAATAAATAAATAAATAAATAAAGTTAAATAAAACAATTCTTAAAAAAAAAAAAAGAAGAAGAAGAAGAAAAGTGGCTTAAATGGCCAGAAGAGCCGGCAGGTGACATGGTGGTTGGGGTTCTGTAATCCTACATGGCCAACCACAGTTCAAGTTCTGGACCTGACAGCTTGGTGTCTCACTCGCTCTTGCTCTCTTTGTCTCTTTCTGGTAAAACTGAAGAAGAAGAAGAAATCAAATTTAAATAAATAATTGTTTAGCAAAGAAAAAAATGGCCAGGAGAAGTGCGAGCTAATGTTGGCACTGTGGGTGGAGCTCCACTTAAGACGACTTGGGTACCTGGACTTAATCTTGTAGGCAATGAGGAGCCCCTGAAAGGTTTTAGCTGGGATTGAGAATGGACTGTGTGAGAGCATTCCGCAGGTCACAGTGGTCGAGCCTCTGCCCATTCCCACAGAGAAAACCACCGCAGTTCCAGTCACATCCTCCCTGTTCCCCGGCCTCCTTTTTGCCCCATCGCAGGCCTTTTTCCACGCACAGGAGTGAGGGGGATATTCTCTCTTTTTTTTTATTTGAAGAATGATTTTGGGAACCAGCAGTTAGCGTAATGGTTATGTCACTGGACTCCCACGTAGTCGACCGCGGTTCACGTCCCGGACCCGATGGCTTAAAACTCACGCCGAGCGCGTGTGCGTGCGTGCCCAAGATCCCGAGAGGAGAATGGAGGAGAAGGGATTGTGGTGTGACCATCTCCCCTGGGGGGTGATTTCTCGCTTTCTGTCTCTATGTCTCTCTCTGTCTGTCTGGCGAGCGCACACGCCCTGTAGCAAAAACCTCTCAAAAAAAAAAAAAAAAAAGAATGATTTTTATTTAATTTATTTTATTCATTCACTTTATTTTAATTTGACCAGAGAGAGATACAGAGAGAGAGAGAGAGAGAGACAGGGAGAGAGAAAGTGAGAAAGCAGGCCACCAGGTCCGGGACTTGAACCGTGGTCAGCCATGTGGGAGTGCCCAGCTCCTAAACCACCACACCACCTGCTGGTCCTGAGGGAGATATTCTTTTTTTTTTTTTTTTTTTTTTTGGTGGAGAGGTTTTCGCTATAGGGCACGTGTGCTCGCCAGACAGACAGAGAGAGACATAGAGACAGAAAGCGAGAAATCACCCCAGGGGGGATGGTCACGCCGCAATCCCTTCTCCTTTCTCCTTTCGGGATCTTGGGCACGCATGCACACGCGCCCGGCGTGAGTTTTAAGCCACTGGGTCCGGGACGTGAACAGCGGTTGACTACGTGGGAGTCCAGCCGACATAGCCATTACGCTAACTGCTGGTTCCCGAGGGAGATATTCTTAACCTAAAAATCACCCATGGCTCCATAATGCTTAAAATAAATAAATAAATAAATAACCCTTCCAGAACATCCCAATGATCTTATGATAAAATTCAAACTCCTCACCAAGGCCCATAGGCCAAGCATGATCTGGGCCCTGCCCTCCTCTCCAGGCAGAGGGACAAAAGGCATTCAAGGTCTGAGGAGGTGAGAGTGATTTGGTTTCCTTTGTTTGAAAAACACATGCTGGGGCCAGCAGGTGGCATGGTGGTTGGGGAGCTGGATTCCCACATGGCCAACTGTGGTTCAAGTCCCAGATCTGGCAGCTTGCTTTCTCACTTTCTCTCTGTCTCTCTGTCTGTCTCTCTCTGGTGAGCACAGGTACCCAGTAGCAAACCAAAAATAATAACAATGACAAACAGAATTAAACAAATAATTATTTTTAAAAAAATATGCTGAGCACCTTCTGTTGTGAAGGCCTATTCTAGCCATGTGAGATACAGCAGTAAAGAAGACACAAATCCCAGCTCTGTGGAGCTTTTCACCTAGTGAGGGAAGATTACAGAGGATGTGGAAAGAAAAGACCTGGAAAGAGACTCAAAAACAAGGCTTCGGTGAGGGGTGGGTAGAGGACAAGGGGAGGGGAAGTAGACAGATCTAAGCCAGGGATCTGCCAGTAGCCAGGCCTCACAGCAGAGCAGAACCCACTCTGGATTAAAGGCTCAGCTCTGGGACCAGCAGCTGGTGTAATGGCTATGTCACTGGACTCCCATGTAGTCAACCGCGGTTCGAGTCCCGGACCCGGCGGCTTAACCTCACGCCGGGCACGTGTGCATGCGTGCGCAAGATCCCGAGAGGAGAATGGAGGAGAAGGGATTGCGGTGTGGCCATCCCCCCTGGGGGGCGATTTCTCGCTTTCTGTCTCTCTGTCTCGCTCTGTCTGTCTGGTGAGCGCACACGTCCTATAGCAAAAACCTCAAAAAAAAAAAAAAAAAAAAAAAAAAAAAAAGGCTCAGCGCTGTGGTGGCAGCAGGGAGGGGCGTCTCTGCCTTCCATAGCTTGGGGTGGGAGGGGCGGTCAGCCTCCAACTCTCAGGAGAACTCTGAATTCAGCCCAGCCACTACACCAAGCCCCTCGAGGGCAGGGAATGCCCTTAGTTCCTCCCAGCCCAGTGCCTGGCCCAGACATAGAAGGTGTGACAAACCATGAGGCTAGCAACACCCCCCCCCCACCTCCTCTGTCCTCCAGGGTGCACAGCAAAGGCACGTGTCCTAGCCTCCCAGCAGTAAGGTGTTTGGGCTCTGGCCTCAGCAAGTCCCACCTTGCTCAGTGACCAGCAAGGGAAAGAAAGCAGTGGGGCTCAGGCCTGGTGGTGGTGGACAGAGGGACACAGAACACGGTGTTCCATCTAGCCCAAAAAACATGCCTCACGGTGTCAGGCTGGTGAAAATTTTGGATTAGATAGAGGATTTCTATACATTGGCCAATATGGCATTCCTTTTTAAATGTTTGTTAAAATGAGAATCTCCTGGGCCAGCCAGGTGGTATGGTAGTTAAGGCGGCTGGATCTCACATGACCGACTGTGTGGTTCAAGTCCTGGACCTGGCGGCTTGAAAAACACAATGGGCACATGTGCCTGCATACCCAAAATCTCAAGAGGAGAATAAGAAGGGACTGTACCATGGTTCCGTGGAGTGTGCTTTCTCACTTTCCTCCTCTCTCTCTCTTTCTCTCTCTCTACCTCCCCAAACACACATACCCTAGAGCCAAAAAAAAAAGAATGTCCTGAGGCACTTCCTCAAAAGCCCTCTAGTCGGCACAGACACAGTAAGGCATTTGCAAAACCTTGTCCTCCTCTGATGAACAATAGGTCAGTCCACCATGAGGAGTCCTGCCCGAATCAGAGTCTGTCTCTACAGCAGTGACCCCCCGGGAGACCCTTCCAGGAGGAGACACACTCAGCTCGATGCGCCCACCTTTCCATCATGTACTCCAAGTTGGTCAGCCTGGCTTCCCCCATGGAGACGATGTGCACCGCGTAGGAGCTCAGGGAGCGGTGGATGAAGCCCTGGGAGTGCAGGAACCTCAGGGCGTCGGAGACCTGGAGCAGCAGGTGCACGATCAGCTCCATGTGCAGCACTGGAAACTGGGACCGCTGTGAGCAAGAGACAGAAGGCCAAGAGTGAAAGGCACTGAGCCCCGACACTTCTGATTTTCAGTCTTTCCATCTGATCGTCACAGCTAGCTAGGATCCATTACAGATGAGGAACCTACAACTCAGCAAGCTTAAGTGACTGGCTTCGGGTCCCAGAACCCTGAACCCCGGGCTCCGAACCTGGGCCCCTTCCCTTCAGCTGAGCTGCCTCTAGTTCTCAAAGCCTGGTATGTGTATCCCAGGCTGGCCTGGGGAAAGCTGCCAGGGAGGTCTCCCGCTGCCAGCAGTAAACCTGCCCTGCCTCCTCCCTACCCAGGTCAGTGCTGCTGGGAGAACCTGGAAGCTCAAAGGAACTCCCAGGATGCAGATCGCCAACCCAGCTTTCTTCCAGTCCAGAGAACCGGACAGCTCACGTGAAGAGGACAGAAACGCACTTACACCAGTACACATGGCTGATTAAAGTCATAATGGGTCTCCCTGAGACAAATGGCATTTTAAGGTAATGCCCTCCCCCAAGAAAAGTAAAGGGTGGGGAAAGACTACTTGGAGAAGGTCCTCAGGTGGGAGGAATGGTTTGGGAGAAGGACCCGCCTCACTTCTACCCAGGACCTTCAGAACAAACTCAAAGAGAGAGAAATCTCCAGGAGCTCTCTAAAGTCACGTCTCAGCACAAAGCACACTTCTCAGGGAGTCTGTCAGCCATGGAAGACATTTGAGAGACAAACAGGGAGTAATAAAGACCTAACCGGCAGAGGAACCAGCAGGTGGCGTGGTGGACAGGCTGGACACTCCCACATGGCTGACTACAGTTCAAGTGCCTGACCTGGTGGCTTGCTTTCTCTCTTTCTCTGTGTCTCTCTGATCGAATTAAAATAAAATGGATAAATAAAATTAAATAAATAATTCTTAAAAAAAGAAAAATCCTAACCAAGAGAGAGCCCAAGTGCAAATCTAGGCAAACAAAGCCAGTGGCTGTGGAGCACAGTTAGCTAGCAAAGTGTCTTGTGCTCTGGGGCCTGCTGAACTCTTACAAGTCTGATAAAGGAGCAGGACTGACGGCAACACATCGCTCTGCCATGCCTGTGGCGGCCTGAAACAGCACGGAGCCCAGCCCACAGTAAAAGATCGAAGGGTTATCTGGTGTGCATGTGCAGACGGGACTCTGTGGCCGGGGCAGGGGGAGCGGGGAGGAGAGCGAGGGAGATCCACAGGCACGGCCATTACTCGCTCGTGGAGGACGCTGAACAGAGTGCCGACCGTGACGCGCTGGTACACCAGCCGGGTCCTCTCCAGGTCCTGGGACAGGCACACAGCCATCAGCTGCAGCAGGTAGGGGTGCCGCAGCTTGCTGCAAAAGAAAAGGAGCTTCAGCTGGGGTGAAGGGAGGAGGACATGATGAAAAAATGGGTGCTGTCCTCTCCTCTAGGCCCTGTGAACACATTCTAAACAAATACCACTTGTACGCCATTTTCTAAGACAGGATGGGGTGGGGGTGGGGTGGGGGCCTCCCTTGGTGGACCCTGTGACCTCTAGCTAGCCAGAACCCGAGGGCCGAGAGTCATCGGTGGCAATAATGACACAGTGCTAAGAGCTACTGAGAGAGGCACGCGCCTGCTTCTATTTCATCCTCTCAGATCCTAACAACCACCTGGCAAGACAGAACCAGCAGTTGGCATAATGGCTATGTCACTGGACTCCCATGTAGTCGACCGTGGTTCGAGTCCCAGACCTGGTGGCTTAAACTCAAGCTAGGTGCGTGTGTGTGTGTGTGTGTGTGTGTGCCCAAGATCCCGAGGGGAGAATGGAGAAGGGATTGTGGTGTGGCCATCCACCCTGCAGGGTGATTTCTTACTTTCCTTCTCTTTTTTTCTCTCTCCATCTCTCTCCAGCAAGCACATGTGCCTTATATCAAATTTTAAAAAGAAAGAAATAAGTGATCATTTTGTTCATTTTGGAGATGAGAACACGAATGTGAAGGAAGCCAGGGACTTGCCCAAGATCCTGTTTGAGAAGCCTACACTGAGACTACATACCCTCTCACTCCCCGGGTCCTTTACGTTGACTTTCCCAGAGGGAAAGATGTGGCCTCTCTAGAGACACCTGCCGAGCTGAACGGCCTTCTTAGGAGTGAGCTCACTGAGCTTGGGTCCATTCCAGGGCCTCCGTGGCCCTGGTGTGAAAGCATGAGGCAGGGGCCTGTCCTAGCAGGAGCTGAAGGACCAGCCCTGGAGCCCTGGAAACCGACGGTCCTGAGAACATGGGCCTGTCCGCGATGGCTGAGGACATGGTTCCTTAGACATCGGATCTCATTACAACCGCTCTGTGAAAATAGGATAGCCATGGGCCAGCAGTGGCGTGGTGGTAAAGGTGCTGACTCCCTCATGGCCAACCACGGTTTGAGTCCCAGCCTGGATGCTTGAAAATCAGGCCAGGTCCATGTCCAATTGTGGGCAGTGCATGCCCCAAATCCCAGGAGAACGGAGAAGCGATTGGGGCGTGACCATCCCCCCAGAGAGTGATTTCTCACTTTCCCTCTCACTGTCTCTCTGTCTCTCTGGTGAGCACATGCGCCCTATGGCAAAAACCTTTTTAAAAAAAAAAAAAAGAAAAGAAAAGAAAGAAAGAAAAGAAAAAGAAAACAGGACAGCTGCATGCTAACAGGCACTGGCCCTAAATGGGATGGGCTGCAGGGGCTGCAGCAGGGGAACCAGACAGATCTGGAGGCTGAACCACCCAGGATCATGGGTTATGGGACACTGACAGAACTTTGCCACACCTCTACTGTCCCCAACCCCAGGCTAGTCATTAAGTCCTCCTCCTGTCTGTTGAGTCAACCAATTCAGACAGCTGAGAAATGCTGAGGCTGAAGGGGCTGCTGTGGGGCACAGCCTGGGGCCGGGGTCTGTAAAGAACCCCCAACCCCGTACAGGCCTACAGCTGGGGCCTCCCCTCACCTGCAGTGTTCCTGCTCAGCGATCAGCAAGTCGGCCAGCCGCAGCCTGCTGCTTTGCGGGTGGGTGGGCAGATCCAGCTCCTTCACTGTGACCCTGCTCCCGTTCCACACCAGGCTACAGGGGCAGGAGAGTTGGATCAGAAGGGGTGAGAAGCCACGTCTTCAGGGAGTGAGCTTCCCCAGGCAGGGACGAGAGGTGGTACTTGTTACACAGAATCTGCAACGCCCCTTGCGTACCGCTGGGGCTTCCCCCCAACATCCCCAGGCACTGAAGCACCCCAGGGAACTTAGGAGCAGGTGGCAGGAAGTCCTACAGGATTCATGGGAAGAAACGACTGATCAGGTCTGAATTTGGAAAGACGATGGTATCAGCAGGGCTGGAAACAGGTAAGGCAGAGGTCGCCCAGAGAGTGGGAGGCCAGTGTGGGAGAGGGATGGCAATGACTTGGGCACAGGCAGCAGCAATGGCATGGAGAGGAGGAGATCTGATAACAAATCAGTATTACAGACAGAAAACCAAGAAGCCTATGTGCAGGAAATTAGAGGCCTTGGGAATCAGGCAGAGGTCTTTAGAAGGGCATTTCTTCTAAGCAGGAAAGAAACTGCAGGTTCGAGGGGGCTGAGAGACTTTGGCCAGGACAGCTCCCATGACCCTGCAAGGGCTGGGTCTCTTGGGACTGAGACCACCCAGGGATTGTGGTCATAAGCGAGTTCTGCTGGGGCCACATCTGCTGCATTGGGCTGGCTAAAGCCGCAGCTGATGCCCGTTCATTTCTACACAGGCCTCAATACCCCGGGCCGGTATCAAAGGTAAGACAATCACCACCAAGTGCCTCTAGTTCTGTAAAAAGCAGAGGATTAAACTGTAGAGAATAATCTTGAAGAGCAGTAGCTCTCCCCCAGGACAGCTGGCGATGTCTGTAGGCAGTCAGGTTACAACTGCGAGCGTGTGAGGGTGTCGGGCGTGAGGGGCTGCTGCTGGCATCCAGTGAGCGGACTACGGGTACTGCCCACGGTGCCCAGGACTGTCCCCAACAGCAAAAGCTCATCTGGCCCAAATGTCTCAAAATGTTGAGAAATCCTGGTTTAAACATCTGTAAGTGTTCCCTTGTGTTTGAGTTGAAACTCCACAGAGAAGGAAGTCCCATGCGGCCCACTGTTCCCGAGACATCAGCCCCCACCGGCCAGCCCCCACTTACCTGGTCATGACCATGTAGGGGCCACTGAAGAAAGAGAAGGTGGGCTCATCGTCAGCCTGAACCACTTCCTTCTCTCCAATCACGGGCAGAGACCCTAGATAGGCAAGCTGCGTGCCCCCTGTGAGATAGAACTGACACCAAAGCACAGCCTCAAATTGCCAGAAGAGAAAAGGAAAAGCAAAACGCCTCCCAAATCTTACCAGTCAGCTAAACGCAATGGCAGCTGCTATGTCCCTCTGCAACAGACATTTTTTCTAACCGATGTCAACTTATATTCTCCTAGGGACCCTGCAAGGCTGTAACAGTCTTTCCCTTTCACTAGTGAAGAAACTGAGGTGCACAGGAAGAGGGCAGGCTGCCTGAATCGCCATGGCTGGACACAGAGCGGACAGCTGCAGTCCCACAGAGTCCAGGCCTGTGCAGCCAGCGCCCACACTCCCCCTCTGCCCCCCTCCCCAAGCAGCCTAAACACAATGAACAGTCAGACTGGGGGGAGCTATCTGCAAATGTCACTCGTGTGTCCATCAATGTCTCCCAGCGGTCTGTTTCCTCGGTGGGCAGAACCAAGGACTCAGAAGGTACGACATGCCCACAACACATTTCTCAGCTTAAAATCTCAATTCCTTACAAGCATTCCGGCAACCCTGGAAAGATCGTGGGTGGACAGGTCAAATGGGTAGCAGACCCCTGGCATCGGCTCAGTGAGGGGGGAGCGTGTCTGGGGTCTTCACTGAGAATTCAAGGATCATTTTCTGACTCCCTGGATCCAGCCCATGGTCACACCAGGGTTTCTGTCAGTTAAGACAGGAACACTGGGGCCGGCAGGCGGTAGAGTGGTTAGGGTGCTGGGCTCCCACACGGCCGACCGCGATTCGAGTACAGGACCTGGCGGCTCGTTCTCGCACCTTCCCTTTTCTCTCTTTGCATCTCCATGGTCAAATTTCAAATAATAATAATAACAAATAAAATAAAATAAAAAACCCTTTAGGGAAAAAAAAAAAAAAAGACAAGCCTGGCTCTGTGGTGCGGTTACCGTGCCACCCAGAGAAACCAGACTCCACGTGGCCCAGTCAGCCTGACACGCACAACGTGCACGTGAGAGCCCAAAGTCCTGTGAGCTGGGAGACTGGAGGACAGGAACTGCGATGTGCCCAAACCCAGGGAGGGTGCTCCTCTCTTTCTCTCTCTCTCTCTCTGGGGCCAGCAGTGGCGTGGTAAAGGTGTCAGACTCCCACATGATTGACTGCGGTTTAAGTCCCAGACCTGGTGGCTTGCTTTCTCACCTTCTCTCTTTCTCTGCCCCTGGTGAGCACATGTACCCTACAGCAAACTAAAAAATAATAAATTAAATTTTTTAAAGAATTATTTAACTTTATTTATTTATCAGATAGGTACAGAACGAGAGTGAGAGAGAGGGAAAGTGAGAAAGCAAGCCACCAGGTCTGGGACTCAAATTGCAGTTGGCCAAAGGGAGTCCAGCGCCCTTAACCACCATGCCACCTGCCGGCCCCAATAAATTAAATTATAAAATTAAAAAAAAAAATAGATGGATTGCTAAGAGATACCTTTCCTAAAAAGAAAAACAAAAAATACTTTAGTGGGAGTAAGAATGGAGGTGTTAGTCAAAGGTGGGAGAAGAGGCGTGTGACTCTCCAGTTAGTCCTGCAGGTGCTAGCCTTCGGTGACAACCTCTTACCTTCCCAAAGCCAAAGTTGTAGACATTTTGGGCAGAAATCACTCCAGCTTTTGGTAGTCGGTTAGGAGAGCCATTAGAGTTTCTAGAAATATTTAAAAGGGGGAAAAAAAAAAAAAAAAGAATTAACCACCCACATCTAAAAGAACGATGCCGAACATGAAGTTTTCAGAATGCATAGTCAGTTTTGGCTATACTACTTGTCTCTGTCTCAGGTCACTACAGACGACACGCAGATGATGTCACAGGTCCGAGAGGGCTGTTAACGCAGTGGGAGACTGCAGAAATAATGGTGTGTCAGGGGCCAGCAGGTGGCATGGTGGTTAAGGGCGCTGGACTCCCACATGGCCAACCATGGTTCGAGTCCCAGACCTGGCGGCTCGCTCGCTCACTCTCTCTCTCTTTCTCTCTCTCTGTCCCTCTCTGGTCAAATTAAAAATAAGTAAATAAATAAATGAAGTTCAATAAAATAATTAAAAAAAAAAAAAAAGAAATGACGGTGTGTCACTTCCAAGGCTACCTTGAGCCACCACCAGGGCTTCGCCTCTGACTTCTCTTGGATCGCACGCTCTGGAGGAAGCCTTAGCTGCTGTGTCGTTGGACACTCAAGCAGCCTGATGGAAAGACTGTTCTCTAATGGTGACAACTGCAGTTCAGACCGTCACTTCTTGTTCTCCTACCTACATTTCTCAGTCCCTGTCTATGTAACGAAACTTGACCAGCGTGAAAGGAGAAAAAACTGACTCCACTTACATGCAGTCATACAACCATGTCATCTTCGTTCAGTGTTTTTATTTCCTTCCCCCATCCAGACTACGAAAACACACACCTGTGAGGAATCTTATCGGACGTGGCACCACTCGAGATCTGAGAAGCCAATTCTTACTTAAAAGAATTTGCGTGATTTCCTTACATTTAAAAAAAGGGGAGGACAGGACCAGCAGTTAGCGTAATGGCTATGTCGCTGGACTCCCATGTGGTCAACTGTGGTTCAAGTCCCAGACCCGGTGGCTTAAACTCACACCGGGCGTGTGTGCGTTCGTGCCCAAGATCCCGGGAGGAGAATGGAGGAAAAGGGATTGCGGCGTGGCCATCTCCCCCCCCCCCCCCCCGGAGGGGGTGATTTCTCGCTTTTTGTCTCTCTGTTTCTCTCTGTCTCTCTGGTGAGCACACGTGCCCTATAGCAAAAACCTCTCCAAAAAAAATAAATAAATAAAAAGGAGAGATGTATCTCCATCCTACTTTCCATTAAGCATTCTGTTAACCCCATAACGAGAATGCTTCATCTAATCATACATGCAAGAACCGGCCCCAAAGTGCAGCGGGTAAGTCCTGTGTATTGGAAGCCGTATCCCACATGGCTGAGGACAGTCTGAGTTTCAGTCCCAGCAGCTTGAAAAGTACACCAGATGTGTGTGTGTGTGTGTGTGTGTGTGTGTGTGTGCTGTGTGCCCGTGTTGCGTGCGCCCAACGTGCCGATGTGATAAAGTAGACTGATGAGGATTGTGTCGTGACCATGCCTCATCAGGGGTACTTTCTCTTCCGTGCTTTCTCTCTCTCTCTGGTGAACACATGTATCCTCTTCAAGATAAATAAATAGGGGGCTGGCAGGTGGCATGCTGGTTAAGGCACTGGACTCCCACATGGATGACCACGGTTCAAGTTCCAGACCTGGCAGCTTACTTTCTTACTCTCTCTCCTTCTCTCTGGTAAAACTGAATAATAATAATAAACAAATAAAATTAAATAAATTATTCTTGGGACCAGCAGATGTCATGACGTTACGACAATGAACTCTCATACAGTTGACTGCGGTTTGAGTCCCAGACCCAGTGGCTTGAGACTCAGGCCAGGTGCGTGTGTATGCATGCCCAGAAAATCCTGATTGGAGAATGGAGAAGGGATTGCGGTGTGGCATCCCCTGTGGGGGGTACTTTCTCGCTTTCTGTCTCTCTCCCTCTGTCTCTCCAGTGAGCGTAAATGCTTCATGGCAAAAATCTCTCTAAAATAATATAATTCTTCAAAAAATAAGAAAATAAATATGGCCAACCTATGGTGTGGTGGTAAGGCGGCTGAATTCAACGTGGCCAACTGTGTTCAAGTCCTGGACCCAGCCACTTAAGAAATAGGCCAGGCATGTGTGCAAGCATGCCAAAATCCTGAAAGGAAGATTGAAGGGACAGACCATTCCCCATGGGGGAAAGGGGCTTTTCCCCTTCCTGCTCGCTCTCTCTTTGTGTCTCTCTCTAGCTCTACATGCCTTCTGGCAAATTTTAAAATAAATTAATAGGGACCACAGATGGCGTGCTGGTTACATCGCTGGACTCCCATGTAGTTAACTGTGGTTCCAGTCCTGGACCTGACGGCTTAAAACTCAGACCAGGTGCATATGTGTGCGTGCCCAAGGTCCCAAGAGGAGAATGGACTGCAGTGTGTCCATCTCTCCTGGGGGGGGAGGGTGATTTCTTGCTTTCTATCTCTCTCTTTCTATCTCTCCAGCGAGCACACTTATAATCAAAATCTCTAAGTAAATAAATAAATGTACATATACAGACAGACACGTAAGTATCTTTGTGCTGTCATAACAGAATATCTGAGGCTGGGTGACTTATAAAGAAAAGAGGCTTATTTGGCTTAGGATTCTAGTGGCTAAAAAGTCCAGAGGCAAGGGGCCAGCACATGCTGACCTCTGGTGCCACGTCACAGCGTGGCCAAAAGGGAAGCTGGCTGGTATGGGAGAGATGTCTAGGAATCCAACTGCCTTTCTTCTGCCATCGGGCATGTGCATTTGCCAGAGAGAGACAGAGTGGAAGAGGGGAAAGCACCCTAGTGGGGCCTGGTGGTGTCACAACCCCTTCTCTATTTCTCCCTCCTTTGAAGATTCTGGGCACGCACATGTGCCCAGCACACTGCTCAAGCTACCAGGCCCAGGACTGGCCTGTGGGATCCAGCCACCCTAACCACCAAGCAACCGTGCCAGCTGCAGAACCGGCACCCATCTTCTCCCAAGAGCCCACCGTGAGAACGCCTCCATTCCCCAGACTTCATCCATTATCCACGAGGGTCCACCCCGTTTCCCCAACACCGCCCACGGAGAACGCCTCCCGACGGTGCCTCACTAGGTGTCAAATGACAGCTAAGTTCTGGGGGGACACTCAAATCATATCGGACACTAAATCTAGGTGAGTAACTGAAATCTAAAGGTTTATCAGCACGGGCCAGCTGGTGGCATAGTGGTTAAGATGGTTGGATCCCAAATGACTGTGGTTCGAGCCCCGGACCCAGCAGCCTGAGAAACACACCAAATGTATGTGTATCTATGCCAGAAATCCCAAAAGGAGGGCAAAATGGAGGCCAGATTGCAGTGAAGCCATTTCTGCAGGTCACTCGGGATGCTAAGGAATGAACCAAGACGGCAAGAGCAGAAGCAGAGCAGTCAGGGCGATCATCCTCATGGGGACAATTAACTCGTCTCGCCCAAGAAGCCAGCCACAGCTCTGTCATCACAGGGAAACCAAAACAAGACAAGGGTGCCTGTAAGGGTGTGACAAGTACAGATGGCATCAGAGAAAATCAAAATGAAAAAGATTCTCTCCAAAAAAAAAACGCCTATTTTTTACAGTGGGGCCAGCAGGTAGCGTGGTGGTTGTGGCACTGGACTCCCACATGGCCAACCACAGTTCAAGTCCCAGACTTGGTAGCTTGCTTTCTGGGGCTGGCAGGTGGTGTGGTGGTTAAGGTGCTGGACTCTCACATGGCTGACTGTGGTTCAAGTCCTGGGCCAGGCAGCTTGGTTTCTCACTTTCCCTTTCTCTCTCTCTGTGTCTCTCTGTGTCTCTCTGGTCAAATTAAAATAATAATAACAAATGGAATTAAATAAATATATATATTTTTTAAATCCTGAGTCCAGACAGTCAAAACTTAAAGTGACCCATCAGGCCGAGCATATCCCTGAGAAGCCCGGGGCCACCTGCTGCCACTGGGACAGAGGTTAGAGGGGACCGGCTGCCCCCCTGACAGTGCACTTCTTACGCTAGCTTACAACAGCCCGAGACACCGTACGTTATGTCATCTGTGGCCTACCATGGCCTTAGCAACAGCAGAACACTCCTTCCGCCAGCTGCCCTGTCAGGTAGAGGTTTTCTGCTGGTTTTCAGCTCTAAAATAAATGCAACCCACACTCACTGCCTCAGCCTTCTAAGGAGAAGGGGACAAGGGGCAAAGGTGGTCCTCTAGCCCCCTGATATCTGTCAGTGGCCACATCTTCTCTCTCCAACTCCCCCCTGTGGGTGGGCCAGACACAGGAGGGGACCGATGTGGAGGGAACTGCAGTGCCGGCACTGCAGGGATCCCACAGGAAGGCTGTTGACACAGAACCTCTTACTCTGTTCAAGGCGTACTCACCCCTGAATGAGGCCCCCAAACCTGGGCGGGCTGCAGATGAGCCACTGAGGGGAATCGATCTTCTTCAGGAGGTCGTGTGAGAAGCCCTGGATGATGGCCTGCATGTGCGAGGCGCAGCGCTGCATGAACTCCACCACCTGCAATGCAGCACAGAGACGCTGAGCACTGGCCGCGCCGGCCTCCGATGGGCACGGAGGCGCGGGGTGACGACGAATGGTCTGAGGAGACAGAGCCCAGACACGGATATCTCTGGAATGGGAAGGGCCCAGGTGACTTTTCTCGGAGGTGTTTTTGGGGAGAGGAGCTGGTGATAACTTCCTCCAACTCCTTCCTTCAACAGACAAGGAAACGGAGGTAAAGGAGAGGAACAGGACTTGTTCACGGCCCCACCGCTGTCGAGCAGAGCCGGGGGAGGACACTACAGCTACAGGGACTGGGCGCCGGGCAGGCTGGGTTTCACGTTCCTGCTACTGAGCCGCCATGAAGACACAGCACACCTGCCAGTGTGTGGCCTCAAGTGAGTGTCAATAGGCCTCCGTCTCCCATCCGTAAAATGGAGGCAATAATAGTTCCTACCTGAAAGGCCGTTGTGAAGATGAAGTGAATTGGTACTGCATACAAAAAATACTTAAAACAACACCTGATTCTTGGTGCTAGCTAAATGGGTCAGAAAATGGCAGCTGTTGTCCTGCCCCACAGAATGGATGACTAGACGTGCCCAAGGTTCCACCTGGGCCTGCATGTCCAGTGCCAATGCTGAGGCCGCTGCCAGCCCTGTGCTGCCCTGGGATCCTGACCCAGCCCAGTGCTCTTCCCCGGGCATGGCTGCAGAGCAGGGCCCGCCCTCACCGGGCTGCCGCGCTCCTTCCCTGCTGCCACGGCCCAGGCCTGCGGGTTCTGGCCCTTCTCGTCATGGAGTCGTAGGTCGCCCCCTGCATCCAGCAGCTTACTGAGGATCCACTGATTGCCCGAAAACGCTGCTGCGTGGACAGGGGTACTCCCATCAAAGCAGCGGCTGGGGAAAAGGAAAAGAGTGGGGTGAGTGTCCACGGCAACACTCCCACCCCACGTGCTAACACAGGGCTCCCGCTCCCAGGGCTGTAATGACGTCATCTGTGAGGCCCTGATCTGCACTACCAAGAGCTTCACACCCTTTTCCACCCCTATCTCTACACTCCAAGGCACTACCATTTCCTGGTGATACTGACGAGGAACGCTAGGGTTCACACCATTAGGGTCTGGTTCCAAATCCGGTGGCTTTTTTTTTTTCTTAAGAATTGTTTATTTAATCTTTTTTTTTTTTTTTGAGAGGTTTTTTTGCTATAGGGTGTGTGCACTCGCCAGACAGACAGAGACAGAGAGATAGAAAGCTAGAAATCACCCCCAGGGGGGATGGCCATGCCGCAATCCCTTCTACTCCATTCTCCTCTCGGGATCTTGGGCACGCACACGCGCCGGTGTGAGTTTAAGCCACCAGGTCCAGGACTAGGACCATGGCTGACTACCTGCAAATCCAACGACATAGCCATGACACCAACTACTGGCCTCTTATCTTATCTAATCTTATTATTATCATTATTTTTTTTTGAGAGAGAGAGATTTTTGTTATAGGGTGCGTGAGCTCACCAGAGACAAAAAGTGAGAAATCACCCTTGGGAGGATGGCCACACTACAATCCCTTTTCCTCCATTCTCCTCTCAAGATTTTGGGCACACATGCACATGTGCCTGGCATGAATTTATTTTTATTTTATTTTATTTGGGGCTGGCAGATGGCATGGTGGTTGGGGGCGCTGGACTCCCACATGGCCAACCCTGGTTCAAATCCTGAACCTGGTAGTTGCTTTCTCACCTTCTTCCCCCCTCTCTCTCACTCTGTCCCTCTCTGGTCAAGTTAAAATAAATAAATAAATAAATAAAGTTAAATAAAATTTCTTTTTTAAAAAGGAATTATTTTATTTAACTTTATTTATCATTATTATTTTAATATTTCTAGAGAGAGACACAGAAAGAGAGAAAGTGAGAAAGCAAATCTCCAGGTCTGGGATTCAAACCACAGTCAACCATGTGGGAGCCTAGCATCCTTAACCATCATGCCACCTGCTGGCCTGAGTTTTAAGCCACTGGGTCCAGGACTCGAACCGTGGTCAACTACGTGGGAGTCCAGTAACATACCATTACATCATCTGATGGTCCCATTATTATTACTTTTTAAATTTGCTATAGTCACCAGAGAAAGAGAGAAAGGGACAGTGAGAGCTTCACACACACCCTTTGGCAGCAAACTGCCAGGTCCAGGATGCGAACCACAGTTGGCCATGTGGGAGTCAAGCAGGGGTGATGGCCACGCTGCAATCCCTTCTCCTCCATTCTCCTCTCGGGATCTTGGGCATGCACGCACATGCGCCCGGCGTGAGTTTTAAGCCACCGGGTTCGGGATGTGAACCGCGGTCGACTACATGGGAGTCCAGCGACACAGCCATTACGCTAACTGCTGGTCCCCAAACTTGAATGATTCTAAAAGAAAAAAATTTTAAAGAATTATTTAACTTTATTTATTTTCCTGTTTATTTAAATTTGACCAGAGAGTGACAGAGTAAGAGAGGGAAAGTGAGAAAGCACACTGCCAGGTCCAGGATTTGAACTGCAGTCTGCCATGTGGGAATACAACGCCTTTAACCACCACACCACCTGCTGGCCCCCTAAAAAGAAATTTAAGAAAATAAGATGGAGATTTCCAGCTCTTGGAAATTTGGAAGAGCAAGACTTCTGGCTTCCTTTCCTACCCAGCAGCAATAAATGCCTAAACATCTTCACCAGAGCCTGATGTGGCGACCCCAATCCACGCAGCAAGCACCTGGCTTTGTAAACCTGACAGGCCCAGGCGATCACAGCACTTCCACTGGGTGTTCAGAAATAAAGCCTTGTGGAACCAGCAGTTAGTGTATGGCTATGTCGCTGGACTCCCACGTAGTCGACTGCGGTTAGCGTCCCGAACCCAGTGGCTTAAAACTTACACGGGGTGCATGTGCGTGCGTGCCCAAGATCCGGAGAGGAGAATGGAGGAGAAGGGATTGCGGCATGGCCATCCCCCCCTTGAGGGTGATTTCTCACTTTCTGTCTCTCCATCTCCGTCTGTCTAGCGAGCACACATGCCCTATAGCGAAAACCTCTCCAAAAAAAAAAAAAAAAAAAAAAAAAAAAGAAATGAAGCCTTGGTCTAAGAGTTTTGGACCCAGCAGCTTGAAAAATAAGGCGAGTGCAGGACCAGCAGATGGTATAATGGTTATGTTGCTGGACTACCACACAGTCGACTGCAGTTTGAGTCCTGGACCCAGCAGGTTAAAACTCACTCTGGGTATTTGTGTGCATGCCTAAACTCCTGAGAGGAGAAGGGAAGAGAAAGACTGTGGTGAAGCCATCCCCCAGGGGGTGATTTCTCACTTTCTGTCTCTCTGTCGAGTACACACACTCCATAGCAAAAATCTCTCAAAAAAAGAAAAAGAAGCTCGGTGTATGTAAACACGTGTATTCATGTCCAAATCTCCACCCCCCCCCCCCCCCGTGGATGGCCACTCCACAATAGCTGGTCCTCCACTCTCCCCCTGGGATCTTGGGCACGTATGCACATGTATCCAGTGTGACTGTCGAGCCACTGGGTCCAGACTAGAACCACGGTTGGCCATGTGGGAGTCCAGTGACGTAACCACTACACAATCTGCTGGCCTTTCTAAACTGTGAAATTAAATATTACTACAGAAGAGACAAACTATAGCATATGTGAGCCTAGAAAAATTCTGGAAAGAAATATAAAATGAACATTGTGTTGGGGCTAGCAAGTGGTGTGGTGGTTAAGGCATGATCTCTCTCTCTCTGGTGAGTGTGTATGTCCTATAGCAAATTAAAAAAATAATAATAAAATTAAATAAATACATCTTTTTAAAAACATTGATTGCATTATTAACTCTGAGTTACAGAATTCTCATACTGATTGGCTTCTTTTCCTTATACTTTTTTTTTTTTTTTTTTTTGAGAGAGGTTTTTGCTATAGGGCGCATGCACTCACTGGAAAGACAGAGAGAAACAGAAAGCGAGAAATCACCCCCCAGGGGGGATGGCCATGCCGCCATTCCTCCGACCACACAAGAGTCCAGCGACACAGCCATGACGATAACTGCTGGTCCCCTAGGGACTCCCATGTAGCCAACTGCGGTTCAAGTCCCAGACCCAGTGACTTAAACTCACGGGGCGCAAGTGCCCGAGATCCCGAGAGGAGAATGGAGGAGAAGGGATTGCGGTGTGGCCATCCCCCCTGGGGGGTGATTTCTTGATCTTCCTGGCGAGCGCATGTGCCCTATAGCAAAAGCCTCTCCAAGAAAAGAAAAAAAGAAAAATGTTAGCAGCAGTTAGATCTGTGTATACAATATACACATACAACTGTATTTCATTTATGTAAACTAGCAAAGCTTCTTTCCCAATATCCCAGTTTCCAAATGCCCCAGTCCACCTTAACAGCATACTCCTTTCACTAAAGGCTACTGTACTTACTGATTTGGATCTGATCCATAATCCACCAGAACATCAACTAACTTCTTAAGGCCCAATAATGCTGCAACAAAAAGTGCTGTCTGGCCGCAGGAGTTAACGGCATCAACATAAATTCCTGTGGAGCAAATACCACAATCAATGCAAATACCAGTAATTTACCTGAGATTAAACTAAGAACTTTACGATGCGTAATTTTTCTAGAAGGTGTTTCTCTGCTTGTCAGAGAGAGACAGAAAGTGTGAAAGTACCCCCCAGGGTTGATGGTCACACTGCAATCCATTCTCCTGTCTGGACTCACACACGATTAGAGTCTGGAGTGTTTTATTTTATTTTTTAAGAATTATTTATTTAGGGACCAGCAGTTAGCGTAATGGCTATGTCGCTGGACTCCCACGTAGTCGACCACAGTTCGCGTCCTGGACCCGAAGGCTTAAAACTCACGCTGGGCGCGTGTGCGTGCGTGCCCAAGATCCCAAGAGGAGAATGGAGGAGAAGGGATTGCGGCGTGGCCATCCCCCCTGGGGGGTGATTTCTCGCTTTCTGTCTCTCTGTCTCTCTCTGTCTGTCTGGCGAGCGCACACGCCCTATAGCAAAAACCTCTCCAAAAAAAAGAATTACTTATTTAAGGACCAGGAGTTGGCATAATGGCTATGTCGCTGGACTCCCATGCAGTTGACCACGGTTTGAGTCCTGGACCCAGTGGTTTAAAATCACGCCAGGCGCTTGTGCATGAGTGCCCAACATCCCAAGAGGAGAATGGAGGAGAAGGGATTGCGGCATGGCCATTCCCCCGTGGCCATCCCCCCTGGGTGGTGACTTCTTGCTTTCTGTCTCTCTGTCTCTCCCTGTCTTTCTGACAAGCGCATGCACCCTATAGCAAAAATCTCTCCAAAAAAATTTATTTAATTTTATTTATTTATATTATGTAATTTGTAGCAAGATACGTGTACTCACCAGAGAGAGAGAAAGAGAAAGTGAGAAAGCAAGCCACCAGGTTCAGGGTTCAGGACTCAAACTGTAGTCAAATGTATGGGAATCCAGTGCCTTAACCACCACACCACCTGCTGACCCCAGGTCTGGCATGTTTCCCCCCCACCCAAAGAATTATTTATTTATTTAATTCTATTTGTTGTTATTATTTTTTAATTTGTCCAAACAGAAAGAGAGAGGAAGGGAAAGCAAGAAAGCAAGCCGCCAGGTCTGGGGCTCGAACCGCATCAGCCATGTGGGAATCCAGCACCTTTAACCACCATGCCACCTGCCAGCCCCTGACATGTTTTTGAAGCAACTGAGCTAGGTCTCAAAACACACAGCCCACCATGTGGGATTCAGCCACCTTAACCATCATGCCATTGGCTGTCTACTCCCCCAAATTCATTTCTCTTTATTGTACTTTCACATATGATTTCTGTAATTCTCTTTTTTTAAGAATTATTTTATTTAACTTTATTTATTTATTTATTTATTTAAATTTGATCAAAGAGGGATAAAGTAAGAGATAGAGAGGGAAAGTGAGAAAGCAAGCTGCCAGGTCCTGGACTTGAACCATAGGGGACCATGTGGGAATCCAGCACCCTTAACCACACTACCTACTGGCCCCTCTGCAATTATTTTCTTATTTTTGAGAGATTTTTGCTATAGAATGTATGCACTCATGGGAGAGACAGAGAGGCAGAAAACAAAACAAAAAAATCACTCCCTGGGGAAATGGCCACACCGCAATCTCTTCTCCTCAATTCTCCTCTCAAAATTTTGGATACATGGGGACCAGCAGGTGGTGTGGTGGTTAAGGCGCTGGACACTCCCACATGGCCAACCAGAGTTCAAGTCCTGAATCTGGTGGCTTGCTTTCTTACTTCCTCTCTCTCTCACTCTCACCCTCTCTGTCTCTCTCTGGTCAAACTAAAAAATAAAATGAATGAATAAATAAAATAAAATAAATATTAAAAAAAAAATTTTGGATACACATACACACATGTCCAGCGTGAGTTTCAAGCTGCTGGATCAGGGACTCAAACTGTGGTAGATCATGTGAGAGTCCAGGGCCTTAACCACTATGCCACCAGCTGGCTGCATGCAATTCTTTAAAATAGGAAAAAGGGCAACCAGGTGGTATGGTGGTTAAGGTGTGGATCCCACATGGTCCACTCTGTAGTTCGAATCCTGGACCAGAGGCTTGAAAAGCACATCAGGCCTGCCTATTGGACCAAAATCCAGAGAGAAGAATGGAAAAGAAGGGACTGAAGTGTAGCCATCCCCCATGGGCGTGATTTCTCACTTTCCATCTCTCATCAGTAAGACCATGTGCCCTATAGCAAAAAATCTTTTTTAAAAGAATTATTTAATTTTATTTATTCATTCATTCTTCTTCTTCTTTTTTTTTTTTTTTTTTTTTTTTTTTTTTTTTTAATTTGACCAGAGAGAGATACAGAGAGAGAGAGAGAGGGAAAGTAAAAAGGCAAGCTACCACCAGGTCTGGGACTCAAACCATGGCTGGCCATGTGGGAATGTTCTAGCACCTTAACCACCACGCCACCTGCTGGCCCCAGCAAAAAAAAAAATCTTAAAAAAAAAAAAAAGGAAAGAGCGTCTTTTCATCCACAGATACACAAAAAATCAGATTAACTAGAAAACCACCCTAGTACTCATTCATCAGAACTTTTTTTTTTTTTTTTTTTTTGTAGGGAGGTTTTTGCTAGGATGCACCAGAGAGACGGAAAGCAAGAGATCACTCCCTAGATGGAATGGCCACACCCCAATCCTGTCTCCTTCAATTCTCCTCGCAGGGTTTCTTGAAATGCACACCTGGTGAGTATGCACGTGTATGCCCCAAATCCCCAGAGAACCATAAAGAAGGGGGTAACTGACACTTTATCTCTCCAAAGAGCACATGGCACCCTGTAAAAAAAAAAAAAAAAAAAAAAAAAAAAAAAAAAAAAAAAAATCTGAAAATTAACTAAATTTTTAAAAGTCATTTAAACCAAGTTGAATTTAGGCATTTTACTACATCGATATAAAAGTCTTCAGTTGTTTAAAAGCATGAGAAGCATAAAAAATTTAACATTAAACGGGCCAGCAGGTGGGCTAGCGGTTAAGGTAACAGACTCCCACGTGGCTGTGACCCCTCTCGGCTTGAAACCCACGCTGGGCCGGACAGGTACATGCGCTAGGCACATGTGCTAATTAACGGAGATAAGGGGGTGGTAGGGGAATTTAATAAATATTAGGAAACACCATGTAACCGCAAAACTGGAAATAACTGTCTCTACCAGAGAGTTCCAACAGCAAATACCAAAAAATAAGCCAGTAAAATGGATCGAAACAACAACCTGGAAGAAACAAAAGGAATGCCAAAGAAAAAAAGTCAACTAGCAAAGCTCAATTATGAAAATAAACACAACGACCAACACACCCAAACCCGTACAAACATGCTCACTCTACTGTTGAAAAACCCACAATAATCTGAAAAACCACTCAGACTGCGTTCTCTCCCTCTCACTCTCCCTTGCGGGAGAGAAGAACGATCATCAATGGCAAATAGCAGTCGCACTGCAACGACACCAAGAGCCAGCTTCACGCTCAGGAGAGAACACTGCGCCTCCTCCTCGTGGTTTTCGGTGCTCTACACGATTAGAGAAACTTCTCTAGTAACGAACTATAGAAATGATCCCTGAAAGTATAGTCTTAATTCTGTTGTCGTTGTCCTTCCGCAGTGGAGGAGACTCACAGACATTAAGCTGAGGGTGAGTTTTTCTTATACCATTTTCCTACAGTGTGTATTAGTATATGTTTTCTAATGAGTCTTTTCATCACTAAAATTTGACAAAACACTTTGAACATCGTTGACTTTTTAAAGACAGTTCAAGTTGTCATTTAATTAACATACGTTGGCCACACAGCCAATCACTCGACGGTCGCCCGCCGCCCCACTACTGTCGCTAGGATACGTTGCGCTGACGACTACAGAGCGCGCCCGAGCCAGCGGAACCCCGCCCACACTCCGCTCGGACCTTCCTACGGGGGAAGCGAGGCCTTTCCCGAGAAAAAATGAGAGCGAAGACGTAGATGATGAAAGCTACCCGAAGAGTATGGCATTCGCATGGCACTATTTTTTTTTTTTAGGAGGTTTATGCTATAGGGCACGTGCGCTCGCCAGAAAGACAGAAAGCGAGAAATCACCCCCCGCAGGGGGATGGCTACGCCGCAATCCCTTCTCCTCCATTGTCCTCTCGGGATCTTGGGCACGCACGCACACGCGCCTGGAGCGAGTTTTAAGCCACCGGGTCCGGGACTCGAACCGCAGTCGACAACATGGAAGTCCAGCGACATAGCCATTACGCTAACTGCTGGTCCCGCATGGCACTATTTTTAAATTTTATCTTTTGATCAAAATACCAGACCAAGGCCAGCAGGTGCTGTGGATGTGAAGGTGGCTGGATCCCGCCTGGGCTCTGAGGCCCCAATCTGGACTTGGGGCTTGTAAAGCACGCGAGGCACGTGTGCTGTGTGCTCTGTGCCTGTGCCCAAAGTCCAGGAGAATGGAGGAGACGGGATTGTGGTGTTGTCATCCCCCAGGGCAGTGCTCCCTCACTTTCTCTATGTCTTTCTCTCTGGGGAGAACTACGCTATGGCAGAAATCTATTTAAAAATAAATAAATCAGTAGCTAACCGAATGTCCCCTGCCTAATATGAAGAAGCCCAAGGATCTGAGTCATTAGATTCTAAGCATTTCAGAAAATAAATTTGATTCAGATACAATACTGACCAGAGTCATGTTTTACCCCATTTCTACTAGGTTATTTTATAGTGAAAGATTCAGAACATATTGAGAATATTTTCTATATTACATTTCCAATATTCTTTTATTCAGTCTAAACAAGAATAATAGGGTCACTAGCACATTTATCAAGGCAAAAATTTCAGGTTATAGGCCTAGAGAGAAAAAATGAAGGTCTTAAATATGTATCAACAGTTAAGCATAATTTTTTTTGCAAGATTTTTGCTATATTTTTGCTATGTGTGTGCTTGCTAGAGAAACAGAGAAAAAAGAAATCACTCCCCACCCCCACTCCCTGCAGGGGAATAGCCATGACACATTCTCCTCTCAGGATTTTGAGCACACACACACGTGTGTTCAGGATTCAAACAATGGTCCACCATGGGCAAGTCCAGCACCTTAAGCCCTATGCCACCTGCTGGCCCCTTAACCAGAAATGTCATGTGTATAAAGTACTGCTTTTTTTTTAATGAGTCTTTGTCACTTGTAGAGAAGATACAACTTACTCCTTCAAAGTAAAGGGAAGACAAAATATCTTTTTTCTCCCTTTAAATAAAAAATAAAATTACAGAACCAAAATCAAATTTGCATTTCTCTTTTATAACATAAATTGCCAAAGAGGTTCTGATTTAGGAGGCAAAAATTAAATAAAATCTTAGAAACAAGCTAATCACACACGACTCCTGATTAAGAAACTAATAAGATGGGTCCAGCAGATGGCATAGTGGTTATGTCACTGGACTCCCACATGGTTGACCATGGTTCGAGTCCTGGACCTGGAGGCTTGAAACACTCTGGGGACATGTGTATTTTTGTGTGCCCAAAATCCTGAGAGGAGAATGGAGGAGAAGGGATTGTGTCATGGCCATCCCCCTCGGGAGGATGATTTCTCGCTGTCTTTCTCTCTGGCAAGTACATTGTGCCCTATAGCTAAAATCTCTTAAAAAAAAAAAAAAAAAAAACTAATAAAAGAACATTAACCAAGTATTACATTAAGTTTAGACATGTTCAATTAGTCACATCCTTATTTCAGAAAAGAAACACTGAGCATTTGTGTCATAAGTTTATTTACAAACATCTAGTATTAGTTGAGTTTAATCCATCTTTCAGAGATTGTGACTGCATCTCCTTTTTTGGGGGAGAGTTTCTGTTTTGTTTTGTTTGCTATAGGGCGCATGCCCTCACCAGAAAGACAGAGAGAGAAATCACCTCCCAGGGGGCATGGCCACGCCACAATCCCTTCTCCTCTTGAGATCTTGGGCATGCACGCACATGCACACGCACCCGGTGTGAGTTTAAGCCACCGGGTCCAGGACTCAAACCACGGTTGACCACATGGGAGTCCAGCGACACAGCCATTATGCCAATTGCTGGTCCCATGCAACTACATCTCTTAAAATGCTCTTCATATTTATGAAATAGATTAAAACATCCTCATTTCTTGGGGCCAGTAGATGACACAGCAGTTGCATCACTAGACTCCCATATGGCCAACTGCAGTTCGAGTCCAAGACTTGAAAATCACTCCAGGTGCAGAATGGGAGAGGGAAAGAGTGTAGGGAAGGAAAATAGGGAGAAAAATAGAGAAGTAAGACACTTGTGGGACACCAAAATGGTTTATTACCTCTTGATGATAATGTGCTTAGTATTCTCAACTGGATTGGTTTGAAGTGTATTTCATGTTGCATAAATTCTCTCTACAAGCTAGATGTATAGCAGTTAAATGTATTAAAAAAAAAAAAAAAAAGAAAGAAAGAAAGAAAAAAAAAATCTCCGGGACCAGCAGTTAGTATAATGGCTATGTCGCTTGACTCCCACATAGTCGACCGTGGTTCGAGTCCCGGACCCGGTGGATTAAACTCATGCCGGGCGCGTGTGCGTGCGTGCCCAAGATCCCAAGAGGAGAATGGAGGATAAGGGATTGTGGCGTGGCCATCCCCCTGGGGGGTGATTTCTCGCTTTTTGTCTGTCTCTCTCTGTCTGTCTGGCGAGTGCACGCGCCCTGTAGCAAAAACCTCTCCAAAAAAAGAAAAAAAAATCTCCAGCACTACTCCAGTGTCTGGCAAAAAGCATGAATAAATTAATAAAAATATTTCCATTTAAAGTTTCCCTTACACTTACTTCACATTAGTAAGAAAAGTAGAAGTTGGGAACCAGCAGTTAGCGTAATGGCTATGTCGCTGGACTCCCATGTAGTTGACCCCGGTTCACGTCCCGGACCCGGCGGTTTAAAACTCACGCCGGGCGCGTGTGTGTGCGTGCCCAAGATCCCGAGAGGAGAATGGAAAGACAGAGAGAAACAGAAAGACAGAAAGCGAGAAATCACCCCCGGGGGGGGTGGCCACGCCACAATCCCTTCTCCTCCAGTCTCCTCTCGGGATCTTGGGCACGCACGCACACGCGCCCAGCGTGAGTTTAAGCCACCGGGTCCAGGACTCAAACCGCGGTCGACTATGTGGGAGTCCAGCGACATAGCCATTACGCTAACTGCTGGTCCCAAAGAGTTAAAATTATTCTAAAAGAAAAAAAAAAAAAAAAAGATTACAGAGTTCTTAAACAGAGGTAGTAGGTCAGTCACCAGAGCTTACTCATGGTTTTCACTGTTTCCAGGAACTGGGCATGCCGAGACGGGGACGGAGGCGAGGAAGTCCCTATCACACACAAAGCTCCCATACCTTTGCATGGGGGAGAGACAACCACAACAAACACAAGCAAGAAGGTCACAGACAAGCACGCAGAGGATTACAGCAATGTTGAAATGGAGAGGGACGAGTGGCCACTTTAGATTTGAGGACTTTAGATTAACTCCATTTGGAAATAACATTTAAGCCAAGACCTAAATGATTAAAAAGTAGCCAGGTCAAGTGATCAGAGACAAGTTTTTTGTTTTTGCTGTCTTTTTTTTTTAAAAAAAAGAATTATTTTATTTAACTTTTATTTATTTATTTATTTAAGTTTGACCGGAGAGGAAGAGAGAGAGAAAGTAAGCAAGAAAGCAAGTCGCCAGGTCCGGGACTCAAACTACAGTTGGTCATGTGGGAGTCCAACGCACTTAGCCACCACGCCACCTGTGGCCCTGATGTTTTTAAATTTTTTTTTTTAATTATCACTATATTGGGACCAGCAGATGGTGTAACGGTTACATCGCTGGACTCCCACGTAGTTGACCGCAGTTCCAAGTCCAAGACCTGGAGGCTTAAAAGTCACGCTGGGCATGTATGTGTGTGTGTCCAAGATCCTGAGAGGAGAATGGGGGGGACAAGGGATTGTGGAGTGCCATCCCCCCTGGGGGGATGATTTCTCCTTTTCTTTCTCTCCAGTGAGCGCACACACCCTATAGCAAAAATATCTCTTAAAAAAAAAAAATGATCAGTACAATTAAGCACTTTACATCTTTACAGAATACAAAAATTTTCCCCAGAATGAATATAGTGCGTATTACTCAAGTCAAAGGTATCACCATGTACAGGTACCAACAGATAGCTTTTGGGTTTTTTCTTTGTTTTTTAAAAGATTAATTTTATTTATTTAGAGAATTACTTAATTTTGTTTTGTTTTGTTTTGTTTTTTAATTTGACCAGAGAGGGAGGAAAAGTGAGAAAGCAAGCTACCAGGCCTGGGACTCAAAATGGTCAACTATGTGGGAATCAAGTGCCTTAACCACTATGCCACTTGCTGGCCCATTTTGTGTGTGTGTGTGTGTGTGTGTGTGTGTGTGTGTGTTTAAAGAATACTTATAATTATTTTTTAAATTTTGATGAGAGAGAGCAAGCCGCCAAGTCCAGGACTGGAACTGCGGTTGGTCATGTGGAAGTTCATGGTGCCCTCAGCTACCATGCCACCTGCTGGTCCCACTGTTTTTAATTCACAGAAAAGGAGAAAGAGTGAGAAAGCACACTCTCCAGGCAAAATGGCCACGCTACAATCCCTTCATCTCCGTTCTCCTCTTGGGATACTGGGCAAGCACACATACACGCCTAGCGTATTTTCAACCCTCTGGGCCTGGGACTCAAACCGTGCAGTTGACCATGGGGGATCTAGTTGCCTTAACCACCACACCACCAGAGGACCAAATAGCTGCTTTTAAAATATATATATATTATATATATATATATATATATAAAATATATATATATAATATATTATATATATTTATATATACTTAGTATGTTTATTTATTTGAGAGAGGAGAGATAGGAACCTTCAATGGAGTCTTGCCACAATGCAGTCCCCTCCTTCTGCCCCACACCACCCCACCTTTGCTTGCCAGTCTTCTGGCTAGCCAAGATCAGAGGTGTGCCTGGTGCAGCCAGGCAGGCCCAAGACCAGGGGAAAAGCCTTCCATACGGCCATACACGCAGCAGCACCCCACTGCCTGTGCCACAATGGCTGGCCAGATGCACGTGTTTTAATCAGATAAAGCTAGTACGAAGGGAGCGGCAGGTGGTGTGGTGGTTGGGGTGCAGGACTCCCACAAGGCCAACCATGGTTCAAGTCACAGACTTTCCTGTTCTCTCTCTCTCTCTGTCTCTCTCTGGTCAAATTAAAAATAATAATAATAGTAACAACAGATTTGAAACATTCTTAAAAAAATAAAAATAAAAAAATAAAATAAACTAGTGCAAAGGCCCAAATGAACAGGTGGTGTGAATGGAAACATCAAGACATCTAGATGGAGGGCCAGATGGTGGTTGAGGCATTGGACTCCCACATGGCTAAATGCAGTTCAAGTCCCAAACCTGGAGGCTTGCTTTCTCACTCTCTCTCCCCCTCTCTCTGGTGAGCAAATGTGCCCTATAACAATATTTTTTTAAAGAGTAATAGTAATAAAATATATATATATAAAAAAAAAAAAAGCTAGATGGGCCTCCTTTACCCTCTTTCTCCTTCTCTCTCTCCCTCCTGTGAGCACACATACCTTTTAGCAACATTTAAAAGAAAGAAAAGACAGCTAGAGAACAGAGGGGAGGGAGAGCGGCAAGCAGGGACCACATACCCTAGTTTTCTAGATTTTTCAAAGCCAGGACAAGGCAAGGCCAGAGGAGCTGATTGTAAGTGTGAGGAAAGCCACTGAGAGGTTTGAACCTTTGAGAACAATTGAGGCCATTGCCAGGTGTCTGCTGGAGAGATCATGATGGTTTCTACTAGGATGGATCGGGGAAGACAAACTTAAATTGTTCAAAGTCCAGACTTCATGACACCTTGCTGGGGGAGAATCAAGGGATGAGGCTTGTGCCTGGACAGCTGGCTGGCTGGTCCTGATTCAGAGAAGACACGGGGTTTCTCTACTCTTTTTTTTTTTAAGGTTTTTGAGTACACTCACCAGAGAGGAATCAGAGAGAGGGAAAATGAGAAATCACCCCCGGGGACATGGCCATGCCACAATCCCTTCTCCATTCTCCCCTAAATCTTGGGCACATGCACACGCACACACACACCTGGTCAAGCCACCGGGTCCAGGACTTGAACCATGGTCTCAGCCAAATGGAAATCCAGCCACCTTAAACACCACTCCACCTGCTGGCCTGGAGAAGACATGGGATTTCTAATTTAAGGGAGGGTTGTTTTCTGAATGTGGGAAGGTTCAACTACTGTAGTATATTTATTTTATCTATCAATAATTTAACCCTAAAAGCAGCTGCATGTGTTTGAAACCAGCAGTTGGCGTAATGGCTATGTCGCTGGACTCCCAGGTAGTCAACTGTGGTTCAAGTCCTGGACTCGGTAGCTTAAACTCACACTGGGCGCGTGTGCGTGTGTGTCCAAGATCCCGAGAGGAGAATAGAGGAGAAGGGATTGTGGCGTGGCCATCCCCCCTGGGGGGGTGAAAGGCAGCTGCACGTGTTGAGGCTACTTTTACTACACCTACCTACGTTACAGAGGGACAAGCAGAGGAGAGGGCACCAGCACGAACCCACAGCTGGTAAATAACTGATCAGGGAGTCGGCTTCGGAGGACAGATGCTGCCTCCCTCAAGTCCCCAACCTTAGAAGAGGAGCAAGGGCTGACTTAGGGCATGCAAGGGAGGACCAGCCACTGCGGATCCGGGAGAAAATCAAGGGAGAGCTACTGCAGGTGGCATGGCTGGAGAGGCCCTCCCAGAACCAGAGAGCCACCCCAAAGCTTCAGTGGCAGGGGAGGGGGGCATGTTCCCAGGTGTTTCCCACCTGCTCTCTGCGGCTATTTCATTCCTTTACTCGCCCTCAGCAAAGATCTTCCCTCAGACTGGCCACAGAACTAGAAGCCAGTGGCTGAAAACCCCCAGTGTGGTCTCTCCATGGACTAACCCACCTGCCTGCAGTCCCCACCATCTCTGGCTAACTCAGAGGCCTGGACGCTGCTCTCTCCTAAGACTCGATTTCTCCTGCTATCTGCAGTCAGATTTACGTTCTTATCTTTATTTATTTTTTGGGGGGAGAGGTTTTTGTTATAGGGCGTGTGCGCTCGTCAGAAAGACAGAGAGAGAGAGACAGAAAGCGAGAAATCACCCCCCAGGGGGGATGGCCACACCACAATCCCTTCTTCTCCATTCTCCTCTCGGGATCTTGGGCACGCACGCACACGCGCCCGGCATGAGCTTAAGCCATTGGTTCCAGGACTTGAACCGTAGTTGACTACATGGGAGTCCCAGCAACACAGCCATTATGCTAACTGCTGGTCCTCCATAATTGCATTTTCAAGGTGTTACTTTACATGCAATGTCCTGAAAAGCCATCCTGAACACTTTTGAGAGTTCTTTTTTAAAAAAACTAAGAGTTTACTTTTTCTAAAAGAATTTTTTAATTTAATATTTATTTTATTTTGACCAGAGAGGGACAGAACGAGAAAGTGAGAAAGCAAGCCACCAGGTCTGGGATTTGAACCACACATTGGTCATATGGGAGTCCAGTGCCATTAACCACACCACCTGCCAGCCCAAGAGTTGGTGTTCTTAATTAACCTATTACCAACTGACAGTCAATCAGAAGCTATTGTCTTGTCTACATCCACTGACACTTCAGGACTAGCCGACAATAAAGGGTGTGCTTAAAAAAATAAAAAGAAAAAAGAAAGAAAGGGTGTGCTCCTGTGCATTAAGTTAGCTTATTAATTTTAAATATGACGTGTCTGGAGAATGAGGTTTTTTGGTTGTTTTTTTTTTTTTTTTTTTTTTTTTTTTTTGAGAGGTTTTTGTTATAGGGTGTGTGTGCTCTCCAGAAAGACAGAAACAGAGAGACAGAAAGCAAGAAATCAACCCAGTCGGTCTCCTCCAGGGAATGCACCCAGCATGAGTTTAAGCCACTGGGTCCAGGACTTGACCTGGGATGGACTACAGGGGAGTCGAGCGACATAACCATTACGCCATCTGCTGGTCCCGGGTGGGTGAGATTTTAAACAAACAAACAAACAAACAAACCCTTAACATCCTGAATTTCATAAGTCAATAGGTGGGTTGGGCTGGCAGGTGGCATAGTGGCTAAGGGCATTGTACTCCCACATGGTTAACCATGGTTCAAGTCCTGGGCCTGTAGACTTACTTTTTCTCTCTCTCTGGTCAAATTAAAATAAAGTGAAATAAATTTTTAAAAAAAATCAGTGACTGATTGGTGGCTACTCACGTGCATGCAGACGCTGAGAGGAGTTTTGGGGCTCACTTCGATGTCTTTTCTAACTACTATACCCAGGCCACCCTTCACTGGGGAATAAGGAGGATGTTGAAACCACTTGTTTTATTTTTTTAATAATTATTTACTTAATTTCATTTACTCATTCACTGTTTTTTTTTTTTTTTTTGGAGAGGTTTTCCGCTATAGGGCGCATGCGATCGCCAGACAGCCGGCAATCCCTTCTCCATTCTCTTCTCGGGATCTTGGGCCCGCACGCACACGCGCCCGGCCTGAGTTCTAAGCCACCGGGTACGGGACGCGAGCCGCGGTCGACTACGTGGGAGTCCAGCGACATAGCCATTATGCTAACTGCTGGTTTCCACCCCACTCCCCCGCCTTTTTTTAAGAGCTTTTTTGCTGGCTACATTAAGGCGTGTGTGGCTCCCCAACACAGAGAAAGTGAACAACCACCCCCCCAGGGGTGGCGGCTGCTATCCTGAGCTGGTTTGGAGTTTCCTCAGGAAAGAAAAAATATAAGACAAGGAAAAGGATAATAACTTAGCCACCAAAACAATTAAGAACGTACACAACCTCCTTAAATTGAAAACTAAGAGCATACACAATTCTCTTAAATGGTGTACTCTGTTGCGCAACAAATAGTGAGAACTTGGACTACCCCACGCAAAATACCTGCTCTTAACAGACCTACACAGGAAAAACGAAAACCACTCAGACTGCGTCCTCTCCCTCTCACCCTCCCTTGCGGGAGAGAAGAACGATCATCAATGGCAAAAGGCAGTCGCAGTAAAGCGACACCAAGAGCCGGCTTCACGCTCAGGAGAGAACGCTGCGCCTCCTCCTCGTGGTTTTCGGTGCTCTACACGATCAGAGAAACTTCTCTAGTAACGAACTATAGAAATGATCCCTGAAAGTATAGTCTTAACATTCTCGCTCCCGGCGCTGCCAGGTCAGTCAAGGCCTCTCACTTATAAGTAGTGGTGAGGTATGTGTGTATGTATTTTTTTACGGGGCACGTTATGTTCCTTTTGTACTTACATTTTATACTATAACACTCTCGTTAATGACAAAGTTCAAAATACTACTCTCACGGAAAGAAATCTTCCAGAAACGCAACGCTGCGCCTCATTAACATACGACTTCCCGGCAGCCTATCACCCAGCTGCGCTTTCTTCGCACGTCTGATTCTACTACTCCCGACAGAGCCTGGACTCCGCCCACACGGCGGGCGCCGCGGGGTGAGCGTCAGTTGGCCCCCGCGCTGCCCGCTGCCGTTTGCTAAGGAAAAGCCGTTCGCGCGTCTGCCTGCCTGGGTGGCTTAACGCCCGCCAGGGAAGTCACGCGGAGACCAGGTACCCTGTGACTTGAGAGAGGAGGCGAGGGGAGAGAAATAGAGAGACAAGAGAGACAAAGACGGCAGTGGTGTAGGTCCCCAGCAGAACAGGATAATCATAGCCAAAGTGGTTAACTGAATGCCTACTCGATTATAGGTGATGTAGTTATAGTGATTTCTGGTCTACATAAAATCCTCGTACTTCCTAGTAGGGTACCGTCTGGTTTTTCAAAGCCCAAGTACAGTGTGTAATACATAGACGTGTCCATGAACATTGTTTTACGTTGAATACATTTTGAAAATAGTTCCACTAGCTTTTTTTTTTAGCTTTAGTCAAAATAACGACTTTTTGCTCTAGGGTAGGCAGGCTTGCCAGAGAGAAAGGGAAAGCAGGACCTCACCTCTTGGGGGGACAGCCACTCTGCAATCCCTTCTCCAGTCTCGCAAGATTTTGGCCATGCCTGCAACCGAGGCCTCCATGTTTTTTGTTTGACGTTTCTGCCGTAGGGCGCATGAAAGAGACAAGTCATCCCCAGGGGAGATGGCCATGTCGCAATCCTTTCTCCTCCACACCCCTCAGGATTTTAGGCAGGCATGCACCAAGCTACTGGGTGTGGGATTTCAATGGCAATTGGCCACATGGGACCAGTGTCAACACCATGCTACCTGCTGGCCTGGTGTTTTGTTGTTGTTGCTGTTCTAATATGGAATGCTTCCTGAATTTGCAAGTCATCTTTGTACAGAGGCCATGCTAATCTCAGTTTCATTCCAGTTTTAATGTATGTGCTGCCAGAGCAAGCACAATAATTGATATTTCTGTTTTGTTTTTGGAGAGGGTTTTGCTATAGGGCCCCTGTACTCACCAGAAAGAAAGTGAGAAATCACCCCCCAACAGGGATGGCCACGCCACAATCCCTTCTCCTCCATTCTCCTCTCTGGGTCTTGGACATACACGCACATGCACCCTGGCATGAGTATAAGCCACCAGGTCTAGGACTCGAACAACAGTCAACTAGGTGAGAGTCCAGAGACATAGCCATTATGCTATCTGCTAATCCCTAATAATTGGTATTTTATTCTGTTACATCATTTCATCTCATTTCATATTATTCCCCTTCCTTACAGGTGCTGCAGCATCTCACACAGCAAAGGGAACTGCAGCTGGAATCTTAGTCTACCTGGCCCTCAGCCAAGCCTGTTCTTTCTGGTTAACCAGTATGGTCATCCTCAGGAGGTTTAGTCTCCAGTCAAATCCATTTCTATAATAAAGCACTAAATACATCACCTCTTGGAGTGCAATCAGAATGATTCATCTTTCTTCTTGGCTTCTTTTAATTATTTACTTAATTTTATTTATTTATTCATTTATTTTATTTTGGTCACAGAGAGACACATACACAGAGAGAGAGAGAGAGAGAGGGAAAGTGAGAAAGCAAGCTACCAGGTCCAGGACTTGAACCATGGTCAGCTGTGTGGGAGTGCCCAGCATCATAACCACCACGCCACCTGCTGGTCCCTCATCTTCTTGGCTTCTAAATCCCAGAGAAACTCCTTTCTTCTGGCACAAATTACTCCCAGTTTCTCCTCAAAGAACACATTTCATATATGATGATGTGACACCATTTGAGCCACTTACCTTCCTGCTGTAAAAATCTTCAGTCCCGGGGACCAGCAGTTAGCGTAATGGCTATGTCGCTGGACTCCCACGTAGTAGACCGCGGTTCGCGTCCCGGACCCGGTGGCTTAAAAACTCGCACCGGGTGCGCGTGTGCCCAAGATCCCGAGAGGAGAACGGAGGAGAAGGGATTGCAGGTGTGGCCATTCCCCCTGGGGGGTGATTTCTCGCTTTCTGTCTTTCTGTCTGTCTGTCTGGCGAGCGCACTCACCCTTTAGCACAAAGAAAAACCTCTCCAAAAAAAAAAAAAAAACTTCATCCCCGGGACCAGCATTTGGCGTAATGGCTGGACTACCATGTAGTTGACCGTGGTTCGAGTCCCGGACCCAGTGGCTTAAACTCAGGCTGGGTGCATGTGCGTGCGTGCCCAAGATCCCAAGAGGAGAATGGAGGAGAAGGGATTGCGACGTGGCCATTCCCCCAAGGGGAGATTTCTCGCTTTCTGTCTGTCTTTCTGGCAAGCACACTCGCCTTATAGCAAAACAAACCTCTCCAAAAAGAAGAAATCTTCAGTTCCACTTCTTCCTGCATGCCAGGAAGCACAGGGTCATGTGGATATTCACACGACACTGCGTTCTGAATCAACCAAGCTTTTTATCGTATCATAGGAGCATGATATGGGCCACCAGGGGGATGGTTAAGTCATTTCATCCAACCACCTCTCCTAAGAGAATCTTACAGACAGCCCTCTTATGGAGACAACCAAATGTTCTGTACTAAATTCCATCGGAAAAAAAAAAGAGAGCGTTGGGAGCCATCTGGCCAGGTCTGCCACTTAGCTCCTGGTGTCAGCAGTTCCTTCTATTTTGGAGTTACAAAGTGCCTCCTGCTCGCTTTCATTCAAGAGCCGTCTCTCTGGTCTGGGTCCTTCCATATCTACGCCTGCGCGGTGCCCCACTGCAGGTCAGGGTAAGTTCTAATGTGGTTTTTCATTTGTTCTTCAAAGACTCCCAGGACCACGCTTACTATTTCTGTCTGCCCGGTGGGCTGTAACCTCTCTGTAACCCTCTGTAACCCTCTGCAAAAAGACCAGGGAATAAAATCACCAGGTGAAAGAAAGGAGTAAGGAAGGGCGTCCTCAGCCGCAGGACGAAGCAGATGTGAGGGCTAAAAGGGGATCTAGTGGAATCAAAAGCGTGGCCTGGGAGACACCTGGAAGCCATGCAGTTGGAAGGCCTTGTGGCTCCCTAGCACAAAACAAAACAAAACAGCCTCCAAACAGGGATTTTTTTTTTCTTTTTTTTTGGGCGCGTGCGCTCGCCAGACAGAGAGACATAGAGACAGAAAGCGAGAAATCACCCCCCAGGGAGAATGGCCACGCAGCAATCCCTTCTTCTCTATTCTCCTCTCAGGATCTTGGGCACGCACGCACATGTGCCCGGCGTGAGTTTTAAGCCACCGGGACTCGAACTGCGGTCAACTACGTGGGAGTCCAGCGACATAGCCATTATGCTAACTGCTAGTTCCCTCCAAACAGGGATTTAAGACCCCTGCTGAACAGTACAACTGCGGTAGTAGGAAACATCTTGTTCAACGTGGCTTTTGACCTCTCCAAGTCCTCGCTCGTAGTGTGATGCTGTCCCTGGTTTTCCTCTGAACACCATTCAGAAATGAGGACCAAACTGCATCTGACCATCTCAGCGCAGTGCTTACCTTTCTTCAGAATTTTCTTCACTTTCACATAGTTCCCTTCTTTGACATACTCGTGGAGCTGAGCTTCCAAGGAGTCATTTTTCAAGGTGCCAAGCCGAACAGGACAGGGAACTACAAGATGAGCAGCCCGAGACATTCTGTTTCAAAACAGAGCAACATACTTATTCTAACTGAACCAGAAATGCAAAGGAGCAACTTAGATTTTTTTTTTTTTTCACATTTGGGAACTTGTCCATCTTCATTAATAATGGAGAGGATTATGAGACCAGCAGATGGCATAATGGTTAAGTCGCTGGACTCTCATGTTGCTGACCACGATGTGAGCCCTGGACCCAGTAGCTTAAAACTCATGCCAGGGAGACCAGCAGTTAGCGTAATGGCTATGTCGCTGGACTCCCATGTAGTCGACCGTGGTTCGTGTCCTGGACCCGGTGGCTTAAAACTCACTCTGGGCGTGTGTGCATGCGTGTCCAAGATCCTGAGAGGAGAATGGAGGAGAAGGGATTGCGGCGTGACCATCCCCCGGGGGGGTGATTTCTCACTTTCTGTCTCTCTGTCCCTCTCTGTCTGGCGAGTGCACGTGCCCTATAGCAAAAACCTCTCAAAAAAAAAAAAAAAAAAAAAAAAAAAAAAAACCAATTCACGCCAGGCATGTGTGCATGCGTGCCCAAAATCCTGAGAGGAAAATGGAGAAGGGACTGCGCTGTGCCCATCCTCCTGGGGGGTGATTCCTTGCTTTCTGTCTCTCTGTCTCACAAGTGCACTCATACTATAGCAAATATCTCTCTAAAAAATAATTAATGGTACAGAAGAGGGTTAGGGAAATAATTACTATGACTTTTTTATTCTCATTGTTATTACTGAATGATATTCTGAATGACTATATTTATCATCAGTTCCGAGAATGAGAAAGTGAAGCCTACTAGGAAGTAAAATTAGATCTACATTGTGTCATTAAGATAAGTAGGGGGAGGAGAACTGGACTTCCACCTGGTCAACCTCAGTTCAAGTCCCAGACCTGGCAGCTTGCTTTCTCATTTTTCCTCTTTCTCTCTTGCTCACTCTGTCCTTCTCTAGTCAAATTAAAATAAATAAAGTTAAATAAAAATAATTATTAAAAAATGTAAAACAAAAAAGATGAATGGGGGGCCTGGCAGGTGGCATGGTGGTTAAGGGCACTGGACTACCATGTGGCTGACCGCAGTTTGAATCCCAGACCTGGTGGCTTGCTTTCTCACTTTCTCTCTCTCTTTCTCTATCTCGCTCTTTCGTTCTGTCCCTCTCTGGACAAATTAAAATACACAAATAAAGATAGTTAAATAAACAATTATTTTTAAATTTATTTATTTACATTCATTCACTATACATCATTACAGCATACAAAATGAGATTTCCCATCCAGAATACTATATTATTGGCTCAATTACATCAACATATGTGTTATCGTCAACCAATAATTTTCCATTTGTTTCCTGTATATTTTGTTATTTTTGCCATCCTTGATTCCCTATCTCTCACCCTCTGCCATGTCTCACCCTCCTCCCACACTGTCTCTGGTATCCATGGTTGCTTTCTATGCCTTTCCCCCCCATTTTATTTATTTGCTAATGAACTTAATTAATCTAAATACTTCCAATAGCAAGTGCAGCTGATATATACATATCCATGAACACAAGTCTGATTTTGGCATAAACCTCAGTGAGTAGAATGGACATACTATAAGGTAGCACCTAGCTGGGACTATGTAGCTTACTGTAGTCATCAAATATGCATTGTTTTTTATTAAAAAAAAAAAAATTCATGTTTTTTTTCTGAACCTTTTTTTTTAATTAATTAATTTACATTCATCCCCTAATCATCGTCACAGCATACAAAAAGTGGTTTCCCATCCAGAATATGCTGCATAGTGGCTTGATCATGTATGTTATCATCAATAATTTTCCATTTCTAGTTTCATATACATATGTATATATTTGTTTATATATATTTACCCGTATGTCTGACCCTCTACCCTTTCCCACCGTCTTCTCACATTATGTCTGGTGTCTACAGTTGTCTTCCATTCCTTTTCCACTCACATTTTTTTTTTTAAGAATTATTTTATTTAACTTTATTTCAATTTGACCAGAGAGAAACAGAGCAAGTGAGTGAGCGAGAGAGAGAGAGGAAGTGAGAAAGTAAGCTGCCAGGTCCGGGACTCGAGCCGTGGTCAGCCATGTGGGAGTCCAGCGCCCTTAACCACCACGCCACCTGCCGGCCCCTCCATCCACATTTTATTGATCACACAATTTCTTAAATAATCTAACTACTTTCAATAGCAAGTTCAGCTGCTAATTTCAAGAAAAGCAGTGTTGAACTGGTAAGGAAATTTGCTTAAAACTTAAAGCCTGGAACAGGTTAGTATTCTGTTCAAATAGTAGGTACATGAACCCATTGACAGCTCAAGACAGGACAAAAACTCTCAAAACCGGACAACAAAGCCTAGAAGAAAGGCAGCAATATTTTAGTCAAAAGTCATAGAATGCTATTTCACCAGTTCAGTCTCCTGTACTTAATCTTCTGTTGTGGTTCGATCTTCCCAATTGAATTCTGGGATATAATATTCAACTCCAGACTTGTCTCTACGTAAATAAACAACTATTTAAAACAAAACAAAGATAAAGAGGAGCCAGAGTCAGCAAATGGCGTAGCAATTATGTCACTGGACTCCCACACGGCCGACCGTGGTTTGTGTCCCAGACCTGATGGCTTGAAACTCCTCCTGGGATCTGGGGCATGTGTATGTGTGTATGCCCCAGATCCCAGGAGGAGAATGGAGAATGGAGCGCGCCATGGTTATCCCTCCTGGGGGTGATTTCTTACTTTCCCAATCACTATCTGTCTCTCTCTGGTAAGTTCACATGCCTTAAGGAAAAACCTCTAAAAAAAAAAAAGAAGATAATTAGGGGGCCAGCAGGTGGTGTGGTGGTTAAGGTGCTAGAATTCCCACAGGGCCAACTTTGGTTTGAGTCCTGGACCTGGAGGTTTGCTTTGCTTTCTCTCTCTCTCCCTCTCTCTCTGGCAAGATTCATGTGAATGAATGAATGAATAAATAAATAAATAAATAAAATAGATCCATTATGTTATCTGCTGGTCCCCAAAATAATTTTTTTTTTAAGAGAGCGAGATTTTTGTTACAGGGTTTGTGTACTCGTTGGAGAGACAGAAAGAGACAGACAGACAGAAAGCGAGAAATCAACCCCCAAAGAGGGATGGCCATGCTGGAATCCCTTCTCCTCTAGTCTCCTCTCGGGATTTTGGGCACACACGTACACTCATGTGGCATGAGTTTGGGGCTGCCGAGTCCAGGACTTGAACCTGGTTTACTTCGTGGGAATCAGTTCTGTAACAATTATGCCATCGGCTGGTCCCCCTAAAATAATTCTTTTAAAAAAATAATGATCTGAGTCTGCTCCATGGCTCCTGAGATCTAGACATGCTGGGAGGAAGGAAGAGGTCCCACTCCTAACTGGGCCTCCAGCATACAAAATCCCACATGAACAGCCCTTCTTCAAGAGACAGTCTGCTCCATGGCTCCTGAGATCTAGACATGCTGGGAGGAAGGAAGAGGTCCCACTCCTAACTGGGCCTCCAGCATACAAAATCCCACATGAACAGCCCTTCTTCAAGAGACAGTCTGCTCCATGGCTCCTGAGATCTAGACATGCTGGGAGGAAGGAAGAGGTCCCACTCCTAACTGGGCCTCCAGCATACAAAATCCCACATGCCCTTCTTCAAGAGACAGTCTGCTCCATGGCTCCTGAGATCTAGACATGCTGGGAGGAAGGAAGAGGTCCCACTCCTAACTGGGCCTCCATCATACAAAACCCACGTGAAACTGACCATCCACCAGATGACTAGAAATCGCTGCAGGACCACAAGAAATATGGAGAAGCAGGAAAATGCCTCTCCTCCAATTGAAACGGATAGCTCCTCTTCATCCACACACAGTTCAAGGGAATTCATGGAAATGTCTGATAAACAATTCAGATCACTCATAATGGCAAAGCTAACAGAGAGCAAAGAGAAGAGAGACAAAGATCTGCTGAAGGGGAAGGAGAAAAGAGTTGAAGAGTTCTAGGAGGTGAGGAAATTCATGCAAGATCTAAAAGAGGAGTTTCACACTTTACAAAAGAATCAGATGGAGCTGTTAGAGATGAAGGATATAATACAAGAAGTCAAAATCTTCCTTGAAAGTATTAAAAGCAGACTAGATCATTCAGAAAATGGAATCTCTAATGTAGAAGAGAAAATGGCTGGCCTAGAAAGGTCCACCATAAAGACTGAGATAATGGCCCAAAACTTTGAGAATAATATGCAAGAAGTACTAGATACAATTAAACGTCCAGGGGCGGCAGTCGGGGGCTCCGCTCCGCGTGCCGGTGCATGGGGTTGGGGAGGCGGGCGCGGGGGCTCCACTCCACGTGCTGGGGCGCGGGGTCAGGGCGCGGGGGCTCCGCTCCACGTGCCCTTCTGGAGTTCCGGCCCGATTGGGGCTCTGCCCCGCGTGCCGTGGCCGGGGCTCTTCCCCCCGCGTGCCGTGGCCGGGGCTCTGACCCTGCGTGCCGTGGCCAGGGTCTGCCCCGCGAGCCGTGGCCAGGGTCTGCCCCGCGAGCCGTGGCCGGGGCCTGCCCCACGTGCCGTGGCCGGGGCCTGCCCCCCCGCGTGCCGTGGCCGGGGCTCTGACCCTGCGTGCCGTGGCCGGGGTCTGCCCCCGCGAGCCGTAGCCGGGGTCTGCCCCGCGAGCCGTGGCCGGGGCTCTGACCCTGCGTGCCGTGGCCGGGGTCTGCCCCGCGAGCCGTGGCCGGGTCTCTGACCCTGCGTGCCGTGGCCGGGGTCTGCCCCGCGAGCCGTGGCCGGGGCCTGCCCCACGTGCCGTGGCCGGGGCCTGCCCCCGCGTGCCGTGGCCGGGGCCTGCCCCCGCGTGCCGTGGCCGGGGCTCTGACCCTGCGTGCCGTGGCCGGGGTCTGCCCCGCGAGCCGTGGCCGGGGCTCTGACCCCGTGAGCCGTGGCCGGGGTCTGCCCCACGAGCCGTGGCCTGGGCCTGCCCCGTGTGCCGTGGCCCGGGCTCTGCCCCCGCGTGCCGTGGCCGGGGTCTGCCCCGCGAGCCGTGGCCGGGGCCTGCCCCGCGTGCCGTGGCCGGGGCTCTGACCCCGCGAGCCGTGGCCGGGGTCTGCCCCGCGAGCCGTGGCCGGGGTCTGCCCCGCGAGCCGTGGCCGGGGCCTGCCCCGCGTGCCGTGGCCGGGGCTCTGACCCTGCGTGCCGTGGCCGGGGCCTGCCCCGCGAGCCGTGGCCTGGGCCTGCCCCGCGTGCCGTGGCTGGGGCCTGCCGCCGCGTGCCGTGGCCAGGGCTCTGACCCCCGCGAGCCGTGGCCGGGGTCTGCCCCGCGTGCCGTGGCCGGGGCCTGCCCCGCGTGCCGTGGCCGGGGCCTGCCCCGCGAGCCGTGGCCGGGGTCTGTCCCGCGAGCCGTGCCCGGGGTCTGCCTCGCGTGCTGCATCAGCTGATGGCCGTCTCTGCTTCCCTGAGCCGTGTTCCTGAAACTGTGTTCCATGGAGATTCACCTACATTTGCGGGGCTGCACGAGACCCACCCTTGGTCCAGCCCTGAGTGGAGTCTACGTTCCCTCTTGTTGGGAACTTTATGATCTGATAATTGGAGAAAAAAAAAAATCATGTTTATCATAAAAAATAATTAGAATAATAATAATAATGATTGGGGGATACATAGGAAAGATATTGAATGTTGAAGTGGGGAGATTAATGTCTCTGTACTGACTGACATGTATGGCATTCCCTTTTGAAAAAGCAATGTAATACACTGTAAAGTTATATGTAATTCAATGTAACAAAAAATGGATAATAATAAAAAAAAAAGAGAAAAGAAGAAGAAGAAGAAAAAAAAAAAAAACCAGAAAAAAAAAAATAATGATCTATTTATTTAATTGTATTTGTTACTGTTATTTTTAATTTGACCAGAGAGACACACAAGGAAAGAGAAAGGGAAAGTGAGAAAGCAAGCAACTACCATGCCACCTGCTGTCCTAAAATAATTCTTGGGGCTGGCAGGGTGGCATGGCTACTAAGAGCTCTGAACTCTCATATGACTATGACTACCCACGGTTCGAGTCCCAGACCTGGTGGCTTGCTTTTTCACTTTCCCTCTCTCTCTCTACTCGATCCCTCTCTGGTCAAATTAAAATAATAAAATACATAAAGCTAAATAAAACAATTCTTTAAAAAAATAGACATTAAAAAAAATAATTCTTGGGGACCAGCACATGGCATAGTGGCTCCATCACTTGACTCCCATGTAGTCGACCGTGGTTTGAGTCTAGGACCCAGTGGCTTGAACTCACGCTGGGTGCATGTGCGTGCGTGCCCAAGATCCCGAGAAGAGAATGGAGGAGAGGGGATTGCAGCATGGCCATAGCCCCCGGGAGGTGATTTCTCACTTTCTGTCTCTCTGTCTCTGTCTTTCTGGCAAGTGCACACGCCCTATAGCAAAAACCTTTCAAAAAAAAAAAATAGTAATAATTCTTGAGACCATCAGGTAGTATGGTGGTTAAGGCACTGTATACTCCCACATGGCCGACCACAGTTTGAGTTCCAGACCTGGTGGCTTGCTTGCTTGCTTTCTCTCTTTCTTTCTCTGGTCAATTTAAAATGAATGAATTAATGAATGAATAAATAAAATAAAGGGAACCAGCAGTTAGTGTAATGGCTATGTCGCTAGACTCCCACGTAGTCGACCGCGGTTCGTGTCCCGGACCCGGTGACTTAAAACTCACGCCGGGCGCGTGTGCGTGCGTGCCCAAGATCCCGAGAGGAGAATGGAGGAGAAGGGATTGCGGCGTGACCATCCCCCTGGGGGATGATTTCTCGCTTTCTGTCTCTATGTCTCTCTCTCTCTCTGTCTGGCGAGCACATGCGCCCTATAGCGAAAAAACCTCTCAAAAATAAATATAAATAAATGAATAAATAAATAAATAATTATTTTAAAAAATAATAATGCTTAAAAAAATATATATCCACTGACTACACGTGTAAAGTGCTGATAAGCTGAGTGATTTAACTACTTATTTCCTCTGGTATCTTGTCTCCGACTACATACACCATCCTAGAATTAGACAGCATCACAACATGTTTTCTTTTTTTAAAGAATTACTTTATTTAGTTATTTATTTTAATTTGATCAGAGAGGGACAAAGTAAGAGATATGTTAAGTGAGAAAGCAAGCCAGCAGGTCTGGGACTTGAACCATCGTCAGCCATGTGGGAGTCCAGCGCCCTTAACCACCACACCACCTGTTGGCCCCAAGCATCCCAACATCCTTAAGCAAACAAAAGTGAACAGAAAATATTTAGTTTTAAATATATATAAACTGGGGCCCAGAAAGTAGCGTAGTGGTTAAGGTGCTGAACTTCTACATAGTTGACCATGTTTTTTTTTTTTTTTTTCTTTTTTTGGAGAAGTTTTTGCTATAGGGCGCGTGCGCTCACCAGAAAGACAGAGAGAGACAGAGAGACAGAAAACAAGAAATCACCGCCCGGGGGGATGGCCACGCCACAATCCCTTCTCCTCCATTCTCCTCTTGGGATCCTGTGCACGCATGCACACGCGCCCAGCGTGAGTTTAAGCTGCCGGACCCGGGACTCGAACCATGGTCGACTACATGGGAGTCCAGCGACATAGCCATTATGCTAACTGCTGGTCCCAAAGATGGTTTGAGTCCTGGACCTGACAGCGCGCTCTCTCTCTCTCTCTCTCTGTCCCACTCCATCAAATTAAAGTAAATAAGTAAATGAATAATAACAAATAATAATAATAAATGGAAAATCACACTGGGTATGTGTACATGCATGCCCAAAATTCGAAGGGATTGCCTCTGCCATCCCCCAGGGGATGATTTCTTACTTTGCAAACTCAGTCTCTTTTCCATGAGCACGTGGTATTCTATGGCAAAAACTTTGGAAAAAAGAAAAAAAATACATATAGGGTCGTCTGAAAAGTCATGACACATTTTTGCATAGAAAAACAGAAAAACACGCCATGACTTTCCTGAAAACCTAATATATATACAAATTGAAGCTTTCATTTTATTAGAGATTTTTGCCTTAGGGTGCATGTGCTCGCTGGACAGAGAGGGAAACAGAGACAGTGAGAGGGAAAGTGAGGAAATCCTTCCACTCCTTGTCCCAGGGTGGATGGCCTTGCTGCAATCCCTTCTCCATTCTCCTCCCAGGATCTTGGGCAGTCGTGCACGCATGCGTGCACACACACACACACACATGCACCCAGCTGAGATTCCAGCCACAGGGTCTGAGACTCGAACTGCATTTGGTCATGGGGGAGTCCAGTGACGCAACTGCTATGCCATCTGCTGATTCCAAACTCAAGCTTTTAGAGTTAACTGCCGTTCCCTCCCTATTCTGTAAGGAGCGTCAAATCGGAGTTGAACAACGGTGACCTTTAACGAGGAGCAGAGCACAGACTCATGGACTTAGGCAGATGCTGCACAAATGGGAGGTTAAAGGAAATTATGTTTCTGGGTCCAGCAGGTGGCATGGTGGTTAAGGAGCTGGACACTCCCACATGGCTAACTATGGTTCGAATCCCAGACCTGGTGGCTTCCTTTCTCACTTTCCCTCTCTCTCCTTCTCTGTGTGTCTCTCTCTGGTCAAATTAAAAATAAATTAATGAGGGGACCAGCAGGTGGCGTAGTGGTTAGGGCGCTGGACACTCCCACATGGCCAACCATGGTTCGAGTCCTGGACCTGATGGCTTGCTTTCTCACTTTCCTTCTCTGTGTGTGTCTCTTTCTGGTCAAAATAAAAAATAAATAATGAATAAGCAAAATTAAATAATCCTTTACCAAAAAATTAATTAATTAATTAATTAATTAATTAATACCATTTTTAAAAAAAGAAATTGTTTCAGTCAGAGAATCCCAGATGGGGCTTATTTAGAGCCAGGTGGGGCTTATTTAGAACCAAGAGGCAAGACAACAGAAAACACCTGACTTGGGAACCAGCAGTTAATGTAATGGCTATGTCGCTGGACTCCCACATAGTCGACCGCGGTTCGTGTCCCGGACCCAGTGGCTTAAAACTCACTACGGGCGCATGTGCGTGTGTGCCCAAGATTCCGAGAGAAGAATGGAGGAGAAGGGATTGCAGCATGGCCATCCCCCCTGGGGGGTGATTTCTCGCTTTCTGTCTCTATGTCTCTCTCTGTCTGTCTGGTGAGCGCACGCGCCCTATAGCAAAAACCTCTCCAAAAAAAAAGAAAACACCTGACTTTACCTTCCACAACTCCCTCCCCATTGCCTTATAAAGAATAATTTTAGGAATGGCTCAGGGCCACAGCAATCTCCATCAGATCCCTGCTTTTCTCTGCTTATGTGTCTGTGTGTTTATCTTTTCCAAATCCACTGCCTTCTCACTCAGGGGTCTCATCTCCTTTTTGCCTTGCAGGCCCCAGCACCATTCTACCATCCTATTTCCAAGTATAAGAAAAGAGTGACATATTTACCTTGTCATTTGATGGCTAATTATGAGTTGAATTGTTTCCCCAAATTAAAATATGTAAGCCTAGGGGCCAGCGGATGGTGTGGTGATTGAGGTGCTAGAATCCCACATGGCCAACTGCAGTTCATGTCCCAGACCTGGCAGCTTGCTTTCTCACTTTTTCTCTCTCTCTCTCATGAGTAAATGTACCCTGTAGCAAATTAAAAATAATAATGATGATGGTAAATGAAATTAAATAATTACTTAAGAAAATATGTAAGCCTAGGGGGTAGCAGGTGGCATGGTGGTAAAGGCGCTGACTTGCCACATGGTTGACTGCATTTCCGTCCCGGACTGGTTCCCTTTCTCTCTGGTCAAATTAAAAAATAATAGTAATGGGGGCCAGCAGGTTGCATAGTGGATAAAGGCACTGGATTCCCACATGGCAGACCACGGTTCAAGTCCCAGACCTGGTACCTTGCTTTCTTGCTTTCCCTTTCTCTCTGTCTCTGGTCAAATTAAAAAAATAATAATAACAAATGGAATTACATAAAAATAAATAATTTGAGGGGACCAGCAGGTGGTGTGATGATGGTGAAGGTGATGGACACTCCTACACAGCCAACCACGGTTTGAGTCCTGAACCTGGTGTCTTGCTTTCTCACGTTCCCTCTTTGTCTTTCTCTGTCTCTCTCTGGTCAAATTAGAAGTAAATTAATGGGATTTCTGGGTAGAGGTGGAGGGACATTGTGCCAAGAAGCCTCGGGGCTGTGGCCTGGCGCGGGGTTGCCTCCCCGGCAGCTGGAGTGACGCGGCCCTGCCCACGGGCAGGGTCTTGCTCTTTTGAGGGCCAAAGGTAATTCTTTTTTTTTTTTTTTTTGGAGAGGTTTTCGCTATAGGACGCGTGCGCTCGCCAGACAGACAGAGAGACATAGAGACAGAAAGTGAGAAATCACCCCCCAGGGGGGATGGTCATGCCGCAATCCCTTCTCCTCCATTCTCCTCTCGAGATCTTGGGCACGCACGCACACACGCCCGGCGTGAGTTTTAAGCCACTGGGTCTGGGACGCGAACCGCGGTCGACTACGTGGGAGTCCAGCAACATAGCCATTACGCTAACTGCTGGTTCCCAAGGCCTAAGGTAATTGTTCACCATGCCCCATGTCCACCAAGATCTGAGTCCGGCCCTGGAGATACAAAGACAAATCAGATGCGATCCTTGCTTCAAGGAAGAGGAGATGGACGGCCAACAACTGAGAACAGTACTACACTGAGCATGCATGGGTGGCATTGTGGTTGAGGCGCTGGACTCCCACATGATTGGCCATGGTTCAGGTCCCAGACCTGGTGGCTTGCTTTCTCACTTTCTGTCTCTCTCTGGTCAAATGAAATAATAATAATAATAATAATAATAATAAATAAAACAAAATACATAATTCTTAACCCCCAAAAAAGAAATAAATTAATGAATAAATAAAATTAAAAAAAATTTTTTTTTTTAGAGGTTTTTGCTATAGGGCGTGTGCGCTCACCAGACAGAGAGAGACAGAGAAACAGAAAGCAAGAAATCACCCCCCGGGGGGATGGCCACGCCGCAATCCCTTCTCCTCCATTCTCCTCTCGGGATCTTGGGCACCCACACACACGCCCGGCATGAGTTTTAAGTCACCGGGTCCAGGATGCGAACCGCTGTCGACTATGTGGGAGTCCAGCGACATAGCCATTACGCTAACTGCTGGTCCAAAATTAAATAATTCTTAAAAAAATAAAATTAGTGGGACCAGCAGGTGGTACATGGGACAGACAGCAGACAGTGCAATGGTTACGTCCCTGGACTTGCACGTAGTCAACTATGTTTTCAGTGCCAGACCTGGTGACTTAAAACTTATGCCATGCATATGTGCGTGTGTGCCCAAGATCCCAAGAGGATGGAGAAGGGATTGTGGCATGGCCATCCTCCCTGGAGGGGGGGGGGGATTTCTCACTTGGTCTCTCTGTGTCTCCAATGAGCATACCTGCCCTATAGCAAAAATCTCTCTTAAAAAAATAAATAAACAGGGACCAGCAGTTAGCGTAATGGCTATGTCGCTGGACTCCCACGTGGTCGACCACGGTTTGAGTCCCGGACCCGGTGGCTTAAACTCACGCCGGGCGTGTGCGTGCGTGCCCATGATCCTGAGAGGAGAATGGAGGAGAAGGGATTGCGGCGTGACCATCTCCCCTGGGGGGTGATTTCTCGCTTTCTGTCTCTCTCTGTCTGTCTGGCGAGCGCACGCGCCCTGTAGCAAAAACCTCTCTAAAAAAATAAATAATTAAACAAACATGATCTGGCAGGTGGTGTGATGGTTAAGGTGCTGGACTCCTGCATGGGTGACCACAGTTCAGGTCTTGGACCTGGCAGCTTCCTCTCTCACTCTCTCCCCCTCCTCTCATCAAATTAAACAATAATAACAATTTGAATATTTTTTTAAAAAATACATACAATTGGGCGCCCGCTGGGAGTCAAGAGGCGCCAGGACACGCGCGAGCTCCTGGTGGGCGTCCCTCCCCCATGGCGACCCCGCTCGACCGACTGGTTCCCGAAACGGTAGCGGCGGTTTGTGGTCTGTGGTCCCAGGGATTTAGGACCAATCTCTGGAGACCAGAAGAGAATTTTCTCGGAGATGTAGGAACAGCCCTTCTTCAAGAGAAAGCCTGCTCAATGGCTCCTGAGATGTAGACATGCTGGGAGAAATGAAGATGTCCCACTCCTAACTGGGCCTCCATCATACAAAACCCACGTGGTAGGAAAACCCCTTTCATATCTCCTGTCTCTGAATCAATCTTTGTCTCTCTCTACCTCTCACTCTCTCTGTCTGTCTGTCTGTCTGTCTTTTTTTTTAATTTTTGCTTTTTAGAATTTTTTAAGATGAGGCTTCTTACAGGGCCCTTTGGCCCCTCCCTCCTAGGCCTTTGTTTTGTTAATAATCCCCTCTGCTCCTCCCAGAACAGCCCTTCTTCAAGAGAAAGCCTGCTCAATGGCTCCTGAGATCTAGACATTTCTAATTTTTGATTTTTATTGAAATTTTTTTAATATTAATTTTTCTTTTTTAGATTTATTCCAAAGCTTTTCTCTTTTTTTTCTCTGTTTCTTGTCTGTTTTTTTTTGTTGTTGTTGGTATTGTTTCCCTCTCTCTGCTTCCTTTTCTGCACACTTCCCAACCCTCATATTAAACTTCAAAAGTTTGGGAAGAAACCGACCATCCACCAGATGACTAGAAATCGCTGCAGGACCACAAGAAATATGGAGAAGCAGGAAAATGCCCCTCCTCCAATTGAAACGGATAGCTCCTCTTCATCCACACACAGTTCAAGGGAATTCATGGAAATGTCTGATAAACAATTCAGATCATTCATAATGGCAAAGCTAACAGAGATCAAAGAGAAGAGAGACAAGGAACTGCTGAAGGGGAAGGAGAAAGGAGTTGAAGAGTTCTAGGAGGTGAGGAAATTCATGCAAGATCTAAAAGAGGAGTTTCACACTTTACAAAAGAATCAGATGGAGCTGTTAGAGATGAAGGCTATAATACAAGAAGTCAAAATCTCCCTTGAAAGTATTAAAAGCAGACTAGATCATTCAGAAAATGGAATCTCTAATGTAGAAGAGAAAATGGCTGGCCTAGAAAGGTCCACCATAAAGACTGAGAAAATGGCCCAAAACTTTGAGAATAATATGCAAGAAGTACTAGATACAATTAAACGTCCAGGGGCGGCAGGCGGGGGCTCCACTCCGCGTGCCGGCGCGTGGGGGTGGGGAGGCGGGCGCGGGGGCTCCAATCCACGTGCTGGGGTGTGGGGTCAGGGCGCGGGGGCTCCGCTCCATGTGCCCTGTCTGGAGGTCTGGCCCGACAGGCTCTGCCCCACGTGCCGTGGCCGGGGCTCTGTCCTGTGTGCCATGGCCGGGGTCTGCCCCATGTGCCGTGGCCAGGGTCGGCCCCGCGTGCCGTGGCCGGGGTCTGCCCCGCGTGCCTTGGCTGGGGTCTGCCCCGTGTGCCGTGGCCGGGGCTCTGCTCCGCGGGCCGTGGCCGGGGTCTGCCCCCGCGTGCCGTGGCTGGGGCCCTGTCCCGCGTGCCATGGCTGGGGTCTGCCCCGCGTGCCGTGGCCGGGACTCTGCCCCGCGTGCTGTGGCCGGGGTCTGCCCCGCGTGCCTTGGCCGGGGTCTGCCCCGTGTGCCGTGGCCGGGGCTCTGCTCCGCATGCCCTATCCGGAGGTCCGGCCCGACCGGGGCTCTGCCCCGCGTGCCGTGGCCGGGCTCTGCCCCACGTGCCGTGACCGGGGTATACCCCGCGTGCCGTGGCCGGGTTCTGCCCCGCGTGCCGTGGCCGGGACTCTGCCCCGCGTGCCGTGGCCGGGGCTCTGTTCCACGTGCCGTGGCCGGGTTCTGCCCCGTGTGCCGTGGCCGGGGCCCTGTCCCGCGTGCCGTGGCCGGGACTCTGCCCCGCGTGCTGTGGCCGGGGCCTGCCCCCGCGTGCCGTGGCCGTGGTCCTGTCCCCGCGCGTGCCGTGGCCCATGGCCGGGGTCTGCCCCCACGTGCCGTGGCCGTGGTCCTGTCCCCGCCTGCCGTGGCCGGGGTCTGTCCCCGCGTGCCGTGGCCGGGGCCCTGCCCCGCGTGCCGTGGCCGGGGCCCTGTCCCGCGTGCCGTGGCCGGGCTCTGCCGCGCGTGCCGTGGTTGGGCTCTGCCCCCACGTGCCTTGGCCGGGGTCTGCCCTGCGTGCCGTGGCCGGGACTCTGCCCCGCGTGCCGTGGCCGTGGTCCTGTTCCCGCGTGCCGTGGCCGGGGTCTGCCCCGCGTGCCGTGGCCGGGGTCTGTTCCCGCGTGCCGTGGCCGGGGTCAGCCCCCGCGTGCCGTGGCCGGGGTCTGTTCCCGCGTGCCGTGGCTGGGGTCTGCCCCGCGTGCCATGGCCGGGACTCTGCCCCGCGTGCCGTGGCCGGGGTCTGCCCCCGCGTGCCTTGGCCGGGTTCTGCCCCGCGTGCCGTGGCCAGGGTTCTGCCGTGGCCGGATTCTGTGTGCCGTGGCCAGGGTTCTGCCCCGCGTGCCGTGGCCGGGACTCTGCCCCGCGTGCCGTGGCCGGGACTCTGCCCCGCGTGCCGTGGCCGCGGTTCTGCCCCGCGTGCCGTGGCCGGGGCTCTGCCCCGCGTGCCGTGGCCGGGGCTCTGCCCCGCGTGCCGTGGCCGGGTTCTGTCCCCGCGTGCCGTGGCCGGGGTCCCCGCGTCCGTGGCCCCTGCCCCCGCGTGCCGTGGCCGGGGTCTGCCCTGCGTGCCGTGGCCGGGGCTCTGCCCCCGCGGGCCGTGGCCGGGATCTGCCCCGCGTGCCGCAACCGCTGATGGCCGTCTCTGCTTTCCTGAGCCGCGTTCCTGAAACCGTGTTCCATGGAGATTCACCTACATTTGCGGGGCTGCACGAGACCCACCCTTGGTCCAGCCCTGAGTGCAGTCTACGTTTCCTATTGTTGGGAACTTTATGATCTGATAATTGGAAAAAAAAATCATGTTTATCATAAAAAATAATTAGAAAAATAATAATAATGATTGGGGGAAACATAGGAAAGATATTGAATGTTGAAGCGGGGAGATTAATGTCTCTGTACTGACTGACATGCATGGCATTCCCTTTTGAAAAAGCAATGTAATACACTGTAAAGTTGTATGTAATTCAATGTAATAAAAAAATAGATAATAACAAAAAAATGACCAGAGAGAGAAAGAAAGAGAAGGGGGGGGGGGGAGTGAGAAAGTAAGCCACCAGGTCTGGGACTCGAACTGAGGCTAACAATGTAGGAAAGTCCAGCGCCTTAACCACCATGCCACCTGCTGGATCTGTGGCTTTTTTTTTTTTTTTTTTTTTTTTTTTTTTTTTTTTGCTATAGGTCATGTGCTTTCACCAGAGAGACAAGACAGACAGCGCGAAATCACCCCCCAGGAGGGAATGGCCATCCGCCAGGAGGGAATGGCCACGCCGCAGTCCAATCTCCTCCATTCTCCACTCAGGATCTTGGCCACGTACCCACATGCACCTGGCCTAAGTTTAAGTCATCGGGTCCGGGACTTGAACCACAATCGACCACATAGGAGGCCAGCGACATAGCCATTATGCCATCTGCTGATTGTTTTAATAGCCCTAATAAAGTATAAACAAGAAAATAAACAGCCTGGTCAGCTTGTGATGTAGTGCTTACCAAGTGGTTTGACTCCAATACACAAAATGTGTTTGCCCAAGTCACCAAGAGAAAAAATGAGAAGGAACAGCCAAGTGTTCTCACTCTTTCCCTCTGCAAGGAGAGGAGAATGGACTGCAGAGGTGTAAGCCAGTCCCCTGGGGAGTAAGTTTTCGCTCCCTGGCAGGAGCATGCAATCTATCCCAATAAATAACTCTATCTGGGGAGCCATCAGATTACGTGGTTGTATGGCTAGCATTACACATAGCGGACACGGACCTAGCTGAACGGTCACAGTTGAAATCTGAACCCGCCGCACAGATATCTGCTTTGCCAGAAGAAGGAATTACAGAACGGCCTGCACGCGCACACTCACTCCCGTACACCTTTCATGGGGTACCCCACCAGTGTGAATCAGCATCAATAAAAGGTTTCCTAAAGCAAGGTACCCACCAGTGTGAATCAGCATCAATAAAAAGTTTCCTAAAGCAAAAAAACCCTGTTATTTAAGAAATTGAAACCACAAATACCACCGTCTGAAACGTAAGTGCTAGACAATATCAAATTTCACACTCGGTTCAAATTAAAAGAACACTTGATATAAAGACAGTAAAAAGCCCTACATGACTGCTAGTCACCAATAATACCTCGTTTACACCTTAGAATAAGGAACACAAACGGAAACACTAAATACGACAAATATCAATCTGCTCTTAGTAAACCAAGTTACCAGGGGAGAGCGCGAACGCAGTCCCCCCACTACCACAAATTATGCAGTCGAGTTTCCCACATTTGGGGAAATCGCAGGGGTCAGCACATCCGGAGTGCAATGGATAAGCCTCGCCCTGGGAAAACCACCTTCGTGATCATGGTATCTCCCCTGCCAGGTAAGTATGAGCTCCCAATCGCCCTTGCCATCGTACCCTCAGAACAAAACCACTTTAAGCATAGAGTAACCTTCTTCACAGACACTATAGTCCTTGACTTGCAACAGATAGACTCCTTTTTCGTGTCAAAGCCAGACGAGAACATTTTGGATATTAGAGTCTTGCAAACTTGAAAAACGTACGCGCACTCTGAACAAGACCAGAAGACACTGCGCGCTCGCTCATTTACATACACTAAGCCCCTTTGGTGACGTCCAAAGCTGCCGACGGATTTACTGTGTGGCAGGCAAACAGTCCACACAAATAGTCGACATCCTAATCCTGGAAACCTGTGAATCTGTTACTTTCCATTATGGCAAAAAGGATTTTGGAGATTTGATTAAGAATTTGAAAATTAGCAGATCTTACCCTGGAATATCCAGGTAGGCCAATTGTAATCATATATATATATTTTTTTTCTTTTAAAACGTATTCCCTTCACGTGAAAGAAGAGACACAGGTACACCCAACGTGGTCCATCCACAGCCAGCCCTGGGTCAAGGGCATTGTGAGTCCATCTGCATGGAGCTCTCAGGGAGTGAGTGGGAACCTTCCAGGAAAAGGGATTTAAGGACAGAAGGGGAAGACAGGAGATACATAATTGACAGCTTTCAAAATGGAGGGAGGGCCAGCAGGTGGCATGGAGGTTAAGGCAGCTGGCCCCCATATGAGTGACTGACTGTGCTTTGAGTCCTGGACTCAGTGGCTTGAAAAAACCCACTGGGTGCAACATATGTCCAAAGTCCCGGAGAAGAGAATGGGAAAGCGTTGTAGTGTGGCCATTCCCCTAGGCAGACGGTGCTTTCTCATTTTCTCTGTCTCTCTCCTGTGAGCAGGCACACATTTCCTATACCAAACTAAAAAAAAAAAAGTAAGTGAGATGTGGAAGGGAACGTCATTTTTTGGGAAACATCACAATAAGACACATACATTGTGCTGCTGCTATGGTTCTAAGGCCTGCCACCTTCAGAAGTGGACCGGCGGGAGACCAGCAGTTAGCGTAATGGCTATGTCGCTGGACTCCCATGTAGTCCACCACGGTTTGAGTCCCAGACCCGGTGGCTTAAACTCATGCCGGGTGCGTGTGCGTGAGTGCCCAAGACTCCGAGAGGAGAATGGAGGAGAACGGATTGCGGCGTGGCCATCCCCCCTTGGGGGTGATTTCTCGCTTTCCCTCCTCTCTCTTTCTGGCAAGGGCACGCACCCTATACCAAAATCCTCTCCAAAAAAAACCCTCAAAAACAAAAACAAAACAAAAACCCGAAATACCACTGGGACTGGTCTAATGAGACACCTAAAAATTGTGTGCAGCAGGGCCAGCAGGTGGCAAAGTGGTTAAGGTGCTGGACTACCACACGGCCACAGTTCAAATCCAGGACATGGAGGCTTGGTTTCTCAATCCCTCACCCCCTTTCTAGTGGGCATATGTACCCTATAAAAAAATTAAAAATAATAAAGTTTTCTGAAAGTCGTATACTGCAGATTAAGGCATGGATTTTGTGAAGGAACAACACCCAAACCCGAGGGAAGCTGTTGCAGTATCCAGTTCATCTTAAGGATTTCAATGATTTGTCAGGCAATAAATGTTCTGGTTAAAAAAAAGAAAAGTAAATGGAGGAGAGTGGGTCAGCTTGTGGCTTAGTGGGCAAGTGGGCTAGTTCCCATCTACTCCAAGTCTAGAATCCCTAATAACTTGAGCGACAGTTTTAGAAACAGGGTGCTCAACTTGACTGACAGTTTTAGAAACAGGGCGCTCAGGGCCAGGAGATGGCATATAGTGGTGGTTAAAGTGCTAAAATCCAGGGACCAGCAGTTAGCGTAATGGCTATGTCGCTGGACTCCCACGTAGTGACCGCGATTACGAGTCCCTGACCCAGTGGCTTAAACTCACGCCGGGTGTGCGCCCAAGATCCCCAGAGAATGGAGAAGGGATTCCGATGTGGTCATCCCCCCTGGGGGTAGATTTCTCGCTTTCTGTCTCTGGAGCGCACGCACCCTATAGCAAAAACCTCTCAAAAAAATTTTTTTTCTAAAAAGCGCTAAAATCCAAGTAGTAAAATCCATAAGGTTTGGTGGCGAGTGCATATACAAAAATCTACACAACAGAAAAAAAAAAAAAAAAAACAAGAAAAACTCAAACGCTTAAAACTTCAAAACTGAAAACAGCTGCAAAAAGAATTTCCTTTTTCCTCTAGGTATACGCCAGGACTCAAGACTAACAGCATATACACACCCCTGTTAAGGAATACCCAAAAGCACGGAGAAATTAAAACTTTTGTTAGTACTGAACAAACCAGGGGAAAGCGCGAACGCAGTCCCCCACTACCACAAATTATGCAGTCGAGTTTCCCACATTTGGGGAAATCGCAGGGGGTCAGCACATCCGGAGTGCAATGGATAAGCCTCGCCCTGGGAAAACCACCTTCGTGATCATGGTATCTCCCCTGCCAGGTAAGTATGAGTTGCTTCAACTTCCATCTAGCTCACCCTCATGCTCCACGCACTTATTAGTCATGGTTAATTGCATTACAAGTACTTCAAGCCTTCGGTTCAAACTACAGACGTCGTAGTGCCCCGCATATTAGCCTGCACTGTTGTAGACATTCACCGCACACTGCGCCCCGCGAGGAACGCACTAGAACCGGCAGCCACCGCGCCCTATCTGCATATCCCCGCCTCTAGGGGTGGTGTCCCTGTCTACTGCGAGCCGCTCCCTCCCGGCCAGATCTCTCTAGCAGCTCCTGGTGACCTTCCGAAAAACACTGCCAGGTGTGACCAAAGATTTTAAGAATTTATTGCCTCTTTTGGCATAGGCAAATATTCTGGTGTGAATTTTTTAAAATAAGTATTTATTTATTTTATTATTTTTTTTGAGAGGTTTTTGCTATAGGGTGCGGGCACTCGCAAGAAAGAGACAGACAGACAGAATGCGAGAAATCACCCCCAGGGAGGATGCCCATGCCGCAATCTCTTCTCCTCCATCCTCTCGGGATCTTGGGCACGCACGCACACGCACCTGGCGTGAGTTTAAGCCACCGGGTCCAGGACTCGAACCGCGGTCGAATACATGGGGTCCAGGAACATAGCCATTACGCTAACTGCTGGTCCCCCAAAAGAATGATTTTTTATTTAACTTTATTTATTTATTTGACTGGAGAGGGACATGGCGGGGGGGGGGGGGGGGGGGGGGGGGGGGGTGGGGGGGTGGGGGGGGGGGTGGGGGGGGTGGGGACGCGAGCGAGCTGCCACGTCCAGGATTTGAACTGGTCATATGGAAGTCCGGCGCCCTTAACCAACACGCCACCTGCAAACCCCTTAATAAGTAACGTTTAAAAAATAATTATTTTTAACTTTCTTTATTATTATTTGTTTTAATTTGACCAGAGAAAGTGAGAAAACTGGGACCAGTGGATAACATAGGGGCTTCATCACTGGGCTCCCATGTAGTCGACAGCAGTTCGATTCCCGGACCCGGTGGCTTAAACTCACACTGGGTGTGTGTGCATGCGTGTGTGTGTGCCCCAGGTCCTGAGAGGAGAATGGAAGAGAAGGAATTGTGGCGCAGCCATCCCTTTTCTGTCTCTCTGGCGAGCCCACGTGCCCTATAGCAAAAACCTCTCCAAAAAAAGTGAAAAAGCCAGTCGACAGGTCAAGTTTCCAACTGTGGTCAGCCATGTAGGAGTCCAGAGCCCTTAACCACCCATCACCTGCCGGTCCCTATTTATTATTATTTTTTAAATTTGCTATGGGCACATACACTTACCAGATAGAGACAGAGAGACAGTGAGAAAGCAAGCGGCCAGGTCCTGGGCTCCATGGACCATGCTGGAGTCCAGCACTTTAACCACCACGCCACCTGCTGGCCTCCTGGTGTAGCTGTTAACAGTGAATCTGAAGGGTGCTCCAGGACAGGGCAGTTTAGGAGGCGGTGGCTCACAAGAGAAGGCACCTCACAAAGGAGAAGGGAGCAGAGTTCCTGTTTCACATCTGAATCACCGATAGCTTTTCTCATATTCCATTTCCAAAATTTGAAAGTGCTGCCTGCTTACTTCACGTGTTGTCTGGGAGGATGAATAAGAGAATGCAAGCCTACCAAACCACATACAGCCCTCTAGCAAAACTCTCTCTCTAAAAAAAAAAAAAAAAAAAAAAAAAAACAAAAGTTATTGGTTATAGAGGCCAGCAGAAGGCTTGGAAGTTAAGGCAGCTGGATCCCACATGGCTGTTCCAGTCCCAGACCCAATGGCTTGAAAATCATGCTGGGGCAAGCAGGTAGTGCAGTGGTTAAGGAGTCAGACTCCCACGTAGCTAACCACAGTCCGAGTCCTGGACCCAGCAACTTGAGGATAATGCCGCGTACCTGTGTATGTGTGTATGTACACCAGGCGTATGTATGTATGTGCCCAAAATCTCAGAACAGAGTAGAAGACATTGCAGTGTGGCAATCCCCCAGGATCCCCCCAGGAAGGTGATTTCTCACTTTCCCTGTCACTGTCTCTTTCTCCTCTGAGTGCATGCACCTATGGCAAAAACAAACAAACAAATCATGCTGGGCATGTGTGCGTGCAAGAACAAAATCCTGAGAAGAGAATGGAGGAGAAGGGATTGTGGTGGGGCCATCTGTACAAGAGGGTGATTTCTCACTTTCCTTCTCTCTCTGTCTTTATCTTGGGAGAGCACACACACTCGATAGCACAAACCAAAGGAGAAAAAGTTACTGGTTATACATTTACATGTTACAGACATCCACTAGTGTTCTCAGAATGTTTTTTCTTTATAATAAGGATATGAAATCCAGACTGTATTTTAAGTTTTTAACACAGGGTTTGGCATCATATAGACTTGAGTTCAAATTGTGACTTTACCATATTTTATTTAAGTGTGCCTGAATTTACCATCTAAGGACCATGATAATTATTCACAAATGTACTGTATATGTAATATACATATACTATACATGCAGAATGAAACCAGCTACAGCAACCATCTAAATCAAAGACCCCAAGTAAGCAGAAACAGAGGAAGAACAGAGCCCTGGAATATGTCGCCTGGAGAGATTCTGCACAGCTCGGCACTGGCACCCCTTGCCCCTGCCAACTCAGGTGTTCTGTCCTCACAGGCATGGCCTCAGAACCCGCAATCTCAGCCTCTTCTATGAGTTTCCACTGATTCTGTACACTCACAGGGGTCAGGAAAGGATTGATGTTCATAAATATGAGGGTGGTGGGGACCAGCAGGTGGTGTGGTGGTTAAGGCGCTGGACACTCCTACATGGCCGACCAGGGTTCAAGTCCTGAATCTGGTGGCTTGCTTTCTCACTTCCTCTCTCTCTCACTGTCACCCTCTGTCTCTCTCTGGTCAAATAAAAAATTAAATGAATAAATAAATAAAATAAAATAAATATTACAAAAATAAATATGAGGGTGGCATGTATACTCAGCAATTTTTTTTTTTTTTGGAGGTTTTTGCTATAGGGCGCGTGCGCTTGCCAGACAGACAGAGAGAGACAGAGAGATAGAAAGCGAGAAATCACCCCCCGGGGGGATGGCCACACCGCAATCCCTTCTCCATTCTCCTCTCGGGATCTTGGGCATGCACGCACATGCGCCCGGCGTGACTTTAAGCCACTAGGTCCAGGACGCGAACCGCAGTCAACTACATGGGAGTCCAGCGACATAGCCATTACGCTAACTGCTGGTCCCACTAAGCAATTTTTTAAAGCTGAGTTTTATTACATAAATTCATAAAGCAGGTGTTGACTATCAAGAAATCGGTAATGCCAGGGCCAGCAGGTGGCATGGTGGTTAAAGCAATGGATTCCAACATGGCTGATTGCGGTTTGCATCCCAGACCTGGTGGCTTGAAAATCACACCAGGCGTATGTATGTATGTGCCCAAAATTCCAAGAGGAGAATGGATTGTGGCATGGTTTCTCACTTTCCCTCTCACTGTTTCTCTCTAAGCGTATGCGCCCTACAGCAAAAACCTTTCTTTTTAAAAAAAGGAACCCATAATGCCACTGTCAACACTGCGTTGCCACAAACTGAACACACAGCATCTGCCCTTGCACTGCATTTCTCAGCCACAGGGCTTTGCAATAAAAAACACAATAACTATTAGACATTTGCTAGATATTCTCATCCACAAAGTGTGACCCATTCCACCTTAGTTACATAATATCATCTCATTATTGAACTACTTTCATAATCTAATTCCAGGTTTGATTATCCCTGAAGAAAATAACACTTGGATGATTTTCTTCGGTATCCATGAATGCCAGGCTGGTCTCAGCTCTGAGGCTTCTGTAATTAACCGGCCCTTCTGGCTATGCTGGGGAAACACCATTTCTGATGACCACATTATATATATATGCCTACCACTCACAAAGTGTTCTTAAACGTCTATGGGTGCTGCTAATAATGAAAAACATCTGTTTTTGCGGCCAGCAGGTGGTGTAGTAGTTACAGTGCTGGACTCCCACGTGGCCAACAGTGGTTTGAGTACCAGACCTGATGGTTTGCCTTTTGCACTTTCCCTTTCTCTCTCTGGTGAGTGCATGTGCTCTATAGCAAATTAGAAAATAAATAAATAAATAAATAAACCCAATTAATTTAACTGAAGAATTCTTTAAAAAGAAAAACATCTATTCTTTTTTTTTTTTTTTTTTTTGTAGAGGTTTTTGCTATAGGGCGCGTGCGCTCGCCAGAAAGACAGTGACAGAGAGACAGAAACTGAGAAATCACCCCCCAGGGGGGATGGTCACGCCGCAATCCCTTCTCCTCCATTCTCCTCTTGGGATCTTGGGCACGCATGCACACATACCCGGTGTGAGTTTAAGCCACCGGGTCCGGGACCCGAATCGCGGTCTACTACATGGTAGTCAAGCGACATAGCCATTACGCTAACTGCTGGTCCCAAAAACATCTATTCTTAAGTCATTATTTATATGCAGTGTGCACTTCTAATTTACAGCCACTTAAACTAAGGTGTTAATCACTAGCCTAACATCTGAGGATATTAAGAGAAATCAAGCAGAAATGGATTGTGTCTAGAATTTAAAAATCAGTTTGTAGGGAAAACAGAACTGCCAGAAGTGTATTCGTAGGACAAAAGATTTGGGACCAGCAGATGGTGTAGCAGTTATATCGCTGGACTCCCACATAGCTGAATGTGGTTGAAGCACTGGACCTGGGGACTTGAAACTACCGCTGGGCACATGTGCTCCCAGTAGAAGAATGAAGGAAAAGGGACTGCGCTGTGGCCATCTCCCCCACCTCCAAGGGTGGTGGTGGTGTGTGTGATTTCTCACTTTCCATCTCACTGTCTCTGTTTCTCTTTCCAGAGCATATGTGCCCTAAGATAAAAATTTGTCAAGGGTCTGGCAGGTGGCATGTGTTTAAGGGTGCTGGATTCCCACATGGCTGACTACGATGCGAGTCCCAGATCTGGTGGCCTGCTTTCTCACTTTCTCTTGCCCTCTCTGGTCAAAATTAAATAAGTAAAGAAAGAAAGTTAAATAGACTAATTCTTTTTTTTTTTTTTGGGGGGGGGAGTTTTTTTTTGCTATAGGGCATGTGACTCACCAGAAAGACAGAGAGAGACAGAGAAACAGAAAGAAATCACCCCCCGGGGGGGGTGGCCACATCTCAATCCATTCTCCTCTCAGGATCTTGGGTACGCACACACAGGTGCCTAGAATGAGTTCAAGCCACTGGGTCTGTGACTCGAACCGCAGTCGACTACATGGGAGTTCAACGAAGTAACCATTACGCAAACTGCTGGTCCCCAAGTAGAATAATTCTTTAAAAAAATTTTTCAAGAAAAAAATCCCCAAACAATAGTACACACCCTAAGGAACAAAATTCTCAAAAAAACAAAAAACAAAAACGAGATAGTGTAAAAGTTGGTCAGGGACCACATCCCAACTTTGAAGGATCCTAGGCAGTTTTGCCTCCCTGTGCCAGTTCCTCCACTATTAAAAAAATACAAGCAGGTGTGGGAACCAGCAGTTAGCGTAATGGCTATGTCGCTGGACTCCCACGTAGTCGACCGCGGTTCGCGTCTCGGACCCGGTGGCTTACAACTCACGCTGGGCGCGTGTGCGTGCGTGCCCAAGATCCCGAGAGGAGAAGGGAGGAGAAGGGATTGCGGCGTGACCATCCCCCCTGGGGGGTGATTTCTCGCTTTCTGTCTCTATGTCTCTCTCTGTCTGTCTGGCGAGCGCACGTGCCCTATAGCAAAAAACCTCTCCAAAAAAAAAAAAAATACAAGCAGATGTCACAATGGTTAGGATACCTGGATCCCACAGCACCCACTGTGCTGCTGTGAGTGCACATGCCAAGAATAAAACGATTTTGGGACCAGCAGGTGGCGTGGTGGTTAAGGCGCTGGACACTCCCATATGGCCGACCACGGTTCGAGTCCTGAATCTGGTGGCTTGCTTTCTCACCTCTTCTCTCTCTCATTCTCACCCTCTGTCTCTCTCTGGTCAAATTAAAAAATAAATGAATGAATAAATAAATAATTATTTAAAAAAAAAAAAAAGAATAAAATGATTTTTTGGGCTGACAGGTGGTGTGGTGGTTAAAGACGCTGGACTCCCACATGGCCAACTGTGTTTTGAATCCCAGACCTGACTGGCTTGTTTTCTCATTTTCCCTCTCCGTTTCTCTCTCACTCTGTCCCTCTCTGGTCAAATTAAATTATTCTTTAAAAAAACGCTCGATTTTCATATATTTTATGAATATATATTAACCTTTTCTGATTTAAAAAGTGCCCTAGGCACTGAGTCTAGTGCACCTACCTTGGGTTCAGAGGCAATTTGGGTATGCTTTTCCAGGTAAATGAGGCAAGAGCAAGGTATTCTAGGTAGAGAAGAGCATGTTGGGACCAGCAGTTAGCGTAATGGCTATGTCACTGAACTCCCATGTAGTCAACCGTGGTTAGAGTCCTGGACCTGGTGGCTTAAACTCACGCCGGGCATGTGTGTGTGCATGCCCAAGATCCCGAGAGGAGACTGGAGGAAAAGGGATTGGGATTGTGGCATAGCCATCGCCCCTGGGGGGTGATTTCTCGCTTTCCGTCTCTCTCTTTCTGGCAAGGGCACGCGCCCTATAGCAAAAACCTAAAAAAAAAAAAAAAAAAAAGCAGCACGTTAACTTGTGCAAGTAACACAGCAAGACTTTCTGGAAACATTCTGTGGTTTGAGGGCACTCCTGCCCTAAAACAGACCAAAAAAAGCAAAACAGCTTAAAACCCCTCTAGTAATGCTTGCTTATGCCAGCTACTTAAAACATATTTCCTCAAAGTGTATCCATTTTTGGAAATGTGACATGCTACTAAACATACCTGTTGGGAACCAGCAGTTAGTATAATGTCGCTGGACTCCCACGTAGTCCACCGCGGTTCACGTCCTGGACCCGGTGGTTTAAAACTCACGCCGGGCGCGTGTGTGTGCGGGCGCGTGTGTGTGCGTTCCCAAGATCCCGAGAGGAGAATGGAGGAGAAGGGATTGCGGCATGGCCATCCCCCCTGGGGGATGATTTCTCGCTTTCTGTCTCTATGTCTCTGTCTGTCTGGCGAGCGCACGCGCCCTATAGCGAAAATCTCTCAAAAAAAAAAAAAAAAAAAAAAAAAAAAAAAACCGAAAAAAACCATACCTGTTACTTTTATTTAAAATTACTTAGCTTTATTAATTATTATTACCTTAATTAAACCAGAGCAAGAGAAAAGTGAGAAAGCAACCTATCTGGTTTGAGACTCAAACTGCAATCTGCCATGTGAAAGTCCTACTCAGCGGTTTAGCCACCATGTCACCTAACAACTCCCATGAATATGTTAGTCTTTTTTTTTTTTTTAAAGATTTATTTAGTTTATTTAGTCACTCATTTAATTTGATCATAGAGACAGAGAAAGAGGGAAAGTGAAAAAGCAAACCATCAGGTCTGGGACTCAATCCGTGGTCAGTCAACTGGGAATGTCCAGCACCTTAACCACCACACCATCTGCTGATTACCACGCATGTGTATCTTATTGTCCACAAGCCTTTCTTCCCTCTCAGACTCTAAAGAAATTTCCCCGTAACACTAGCTATTAAATAAGACGCCTTAGAAATCAAAAACAGTCGAATAAGAAAACACAAAAAAAAAACTCCCCATGAGCCAATAGGACTCACCCACTCAAACTCAACTATCTATCATTTATAGACAAATAAGATCAGGGGAAAGCGCGTACGCAGTCCCCCACTACCACAAATTATGCAGTCGAGTTTCCCGCATTTGGGGAAATCGCAGGGGTCAACACACCCGGAGTGCAATGGATGAGCCTCACCCTGGGAAAACCACCTTCGTGATCATGGTATCTCCCCTGCCAGGTAAGTATGAGTTGACAGTTGACCCCAGCATTACCCACTGCTGCGAACAACACTGTTAGGTTCCGGTCGCTACTGGAACGACTGAAACTGGGCTTCCCCTACTTATCGCAATCGAAACAATTCATTTTCGTACTACATTTTAGTACCAGGAGAAGAAATAATCTGACATCTTTGCAGACGACGCGTTTTCGAAATGCACTGAGCCGGTAATCTACATACGCCACCTCCCAGCGTCCCGCCAGGCGCATGCCCAGCTGCTGAGTGCGCGCACTGCTCCCTCCCGCGGACCGAGGGGCGCTGTCAAAGGCCAGATACTTCTGGGCCCGCAAGATACTTCTGGGGGTTAGCAAGCGAAAGGGAACGAGCTTTTTAGCCGCTAGCCGACTTTCTGCACTGCCGAGGCAGCGACGCTCCACACCAGCCTTGGCACCATTTCCTTCTTTTCCAAGAGGAGTTGCGGGATGTGATGGGGGGGGGGGGGGGGGGGGGGGCGCGGCTGCTACAAGGAGCAGGAAGCCTGGGAACCATTTTTACCCCCTACACACACACACACACACACACACACACACACACACACGAAGTGAGGCACTCACTGCATGTGTTAATTAGCTCAGTTTAGGCATTTTACAATATATACGTATTTCAAAGATCTGATGTACAATTTAGTGTTGACACCACATGACTCTAGATGAGCTTCAGGCCTCTGAAACTCTTCCTCAGTTTGTAAAACAAACATTGGGACGTTGCAACAGTTCTTCCGAGGAGGGTTACACCTGACAAAACAACAGCCTAAACAGTAAAACACATTTTGGGGTAGCTGGTGGCTTGGCGGTTGGGAAGGCTGGGTCCCACGTGGCCAGCTGCACAGTTAAGAGTCCCTAACTGACTTGAGGAACCCACTGCAGTGTGAGTGGTGCCGAATGCCGAGGAAAGTAAAGCATTCTAATCCCCCCACACACACACACACACAGAGTGAGGCACTGCACTGTCTGTGTTCATTAGCTCAGTTTAGGCATTTCACGATATATTCATATTTCAAAACAAGTTGAACACAATAAATACGTGCAATTATTACAGTTTGAATGTCTCCCAAACTTAACGTGTTTAGACTTGCTTATATTGTGAAGTTAACTAAAAACTTTATCCCTGAGGCCAGCAGATGGCATAGCCGTTACATCACGGGACTCCCACATAGCCAAAGGTGGTTTGAGTCTAGACCAGTGTTGAAACTCAGGCTGGTCACGTATGCGGGTGTACCCAAGATCTCGGAAAGAAGGATGGAGAAGGGATTTCAGCGTGGCCATCCTCCCAGGGGGGTGATTTCTCTTTTCCTCTCACTCTCTGTGTCTGTATCCAGCAAGCACATGCGCCCCAAGGCAAAAGCCATTTAAAAACACACACACAAAAATCTCTGGACTTGTTCCAGGGCCTGGTAGTTAAGGGAGCTGGATCATACATGATCCCAAACCTAATGGACTGAGAATCACGTCCCATGCATGTGACCATCCCCAACTTGCCCATGTGTCCATGAGGGGTGCTTTCTCACTTTGTCTAAGTACATCTGCCCTTGGCAAATTCCAAAACCTGCTGGTGGTACAAGTAGTAGGGCGCCACTACGTAATGCTTAGAGCCATAGGGGAAGACTCTGGCTCAGATCCCAACTCCACCTAAATATGCAATGGCTGCCTGAGAGCATGCCCCTGATCTGGCTGGAAGATTGGGGGTAGAGTAGGTCGCACCATGGTGAGACCCTGTCTATGAAAGTGAACTATGCTGCCTTGGTAACATAACTTCTGTATTTCTTTTTTTTAAGAAGGTTTTTTTTTTTTTTTTTTTTTGCTATATGGCGCGTGCGCTCGCCAGAGAGAGAGAGAGAGAGAGAGAGAGAGAGAGATCACCCCCCCAGGGGGGATGGCCAGGCCGCTATCCCTACTCCTCTTGGGATCTTGGGCAAACACGCAGACGCGCCCGGTTTTTGCCAGAGAATCACGTACTAACCCCAATTTTCTATGGGGCAGTCTAGTACCTTAACCAACCACCGAAGAACAATTTAAGTGAAAACCACAAACCCATCAGACCGAAGACTCTTAATATACCTGACCACTACGAGTCCGCAATACCACCACCCAAACAAAAAACCCTACTCTAGTAAGACTCCCGGCAAGCAGGCAAATATGAGCAACAGTTACTAAGATAAAAACTACAATAGGTTATACATAAAAAACAACAGCCATGTTACCAGCAACTACTAGCACATACTTTTTTTTGAAACCACCATACCAGGGGAGAGCGCGAACGCAGTCCCCCACTACCACAAATTATGCAGTCGAGTTTCCCACATTTGGGGAAATCGCAGGGGTCAGCACATCCGGAGTGCAATGGATAAGCCTCGCCCTGGGAAAACCACCTTCGTGATCATGGTATCTCCCCTGCCAGGTAAGTATGAGTTGGGAGCGCCCATAGGACTTCACAGCTTGGTGTGCATTCCCCTGTATAGATATGGTCCTAATGTAGACGTTCACCCCAAAGCTCCGTGTTTAAAAAAAATTAATCTCAATACTATGAAACTCTTGGGCAGACCGGCAGTCTTTGACAGTTTCTCAAACTACACCTCGAAACACACAAGTGTGGGAGAAGCAACGTTTCCCAGTTTGCACCGGAATGCTTCATCTCCATATCCCCGCCTCTCCGGTTGATACGGATGACGTCACACACCAGCGGCACTGCGCTGCTCAGAGGCTCCCGGGCAAACTGCGGCCTGTGGAGCCTGTTAACAGAACTATGCGGTCAGTTGCTGCTCGGTTTTACGGCCGCTAGAACCTACAGATGTTTTCTTTACAAGCACAGAATTTAGATGCATAGCTTCTCACTGTGAACCACATATAACAGTAATAAAAACAGTAAAAATTATTAATAGTAGTATACTATTACCAAGTGCCTACTATCTGCCAGGCACCGTTCTTTTACATGTAACCAATTTAATGTTCATAACCACCCTAGGAGGTAGTTACTATTGTTATCTCAGTCTTTACAGATGTGGAAACAGACAAAAAGGTTAATTTTTCGGGACCAGTAGTTAGTGGAATGGCTATATCACGGACTCCCATGTGGTCGAACAAAAGCGGTTCGAGTCCCGGACCTGGTGGCTTAAACTCACGCTGGGCACCTGTGCGTGCATGCCCAAGATCCCGAGAGAATGGAGGAGAGGGGATTGTGGCGTGGCCATCCCCCCTGGGGGGGTGATTTCTCACTTTCTGTCTCTGTCTCTCTTTCTGGCAAGCGTACGCACCCTATAGCAAAATCCTCTCAGAAAAAAAAAAAAAGTAAACCTTTTTTTTTCCTTCTCTAGATTTACTATAGGGTGCATGTTCTCACAGAAGAGACGAGAGACAGAAAGTGAGAAATCACCCCCCAGTGGGGGATAGCCACACTGCAATCCCTTCTCCATTCTCCTCGCGGGTTTTGGGTATGCACGCACACAATCTTGGTGTGAGTTTTAAGCCCCTGGGTCTGGGACTCGAACCTCTGTCAGCCATGTGGGAATCCACTACGCCATCTGCTGGTCCCAAAAACATTAACTTTCAATGTCACTGTATTTGTGAACTCCAGTCCGATTCCACTGGATGAATCAATCCTCAAAACTCTCCGACTGGGGCCAGCAGGTAGTACAGCAGTTAGGGCGGCTGGATCCCACATGGCCAACTACATGGTTGGAGGCCCAGAATTCCAAGAAGAGAATGGAGAATGGGTATGAGATTTATTGACCACCCCTCCTTGGGGGTGGGGGGTGATTTCTTAATTTCTCTCTCTGAATGTCTCTCTCCTATCCTATAGCAAAAATTATAATAAAACAAAAAACTCTCAAACTAGCCCATTTCGCATTCATTCATTCAAGCATTTGCTGCAGTCTTATTATTGTGATTGTAAGAGTGGTAAAAGTGTAAAATTCAATTCCTGCCTCCAAAGAACCCAGAAGCAAAAGGAAAATTGACGCAAATTAAGCAAAAAACCCCTCTGTGAACTTTCCATATTTCTCATCTGAAGTCAGAATTCCTAGTCACTCCACTAGGCTGGGATGGTCCTTTGAGGCAGTAGGTCCCTGCCCAAGGACAACATAGCTTCTCCCATGATGACTCTTTGTCAATCCTGCTGCTCTAAAGAAATAAAAGCTTACCTCTTCAGGGTGATTAGGGCAGGCTCCCTGAAAAGAATGAAAATTGAGACAAGTCTTTTTTTTTTTTCTTTTTAAAATTTCCAGGGCCAGCAAGTGGTCAGGTGGTTAGGCCCTGGACTCCCATGTGGTTGCCTGTGGCTCGAGTCCTGGACCTGGTGGCTTGCTTTCTCACTTTCCTTCTCTCTCTCTCTCATGTGAATCCATTTTCTCTATAGCAAATTAAAAAATAATAAAAGTTAATAAATAATTCTTTAAAAAGTATTCCTAGGGACCAGCAGTTAGCATAATGGCTATGTCGCTGGACTCCCATGTAGTCAACCATGGTTCGAGTCCCAGACTGGGTGGCTTAAAACTCACGCCGGATGTGTGTGTGTGCGTGCCCAAGATCCCGAGAGGAGAATGGAGGAGAAGGGACTGCGGCATGGCCATCCCCCCGGGGGGGGGGGGGGATGATTTCTCGCTTTCTGTCTGTCTCTGTCTTTCTGGCGAGCACACACACCCTACAGCAAAAACCTCTCAAAAAAAAAAAAAAAAAAAAATTCCTACAGGGTTCCAGGGCTCAAAGGAGAGAGAGATAGAGGGAGATACAGGCCAGCAAGTTACAGTGCTGGACTCCCACATGGCAGGGCACAGTTTGAGTCCTGGATCCGGCAGCTTGAAAATCATGCTGGGTAGCTGACAGGTGGCGTGGTGGTTAAGGGCACTGCACTCTCACATGGCTGACTGCAGTTCGACTCCTGGATCTGGCAGCTTGCTTTCTCACTTCCCCTCTCTCTCTCTCTCACTTTCTCTCTCTATATATCCCTCTCTGGTCAGATTTTTAAAATAAATAAATAAATAAATAAAGTAGAATAATTATTTAAAAATAAATAAATAAATAAAAAGAAAACCATGCCGGTCCTATGAGCATGCATGCTCAAAATCTCAGGAGAACAGAGAAGGGATTGCGGTGTGGCCATTCCCCATTAAGGGGGGGGGGGGGGGGGAGTGTGATTTCACACTTTCCCTCTCACTGTCTCTCTTGGCAAAAAACCTCTTCTCTCTGGCAAAATCCTTTAAAAAATAAGTAAATAAAAATAAAAAGAGAGAGGGAGGGGTCAGCACATGGCGTGACAGTTAACATCGCTGGACTCCCACATGGCCGACTGCAGTTCAAGTCTGAGACCTGGTGGCTTGAAAATCATGCTGGGTGTGTGTGTGTGTACCCCCCAGATCCCGGGAAGAGAATGGAGAAGTGTAGTAGTTCAAGTCCGGGACCCAGTAACTCGAAAATCATGCTGTGTGTGTGTGTGTGTGTGTGTGTGTGAGACCCCAAAGTCCCAGGAGAAGAATGGAGGAGAAGGGATTGCGATGTGGCCATCCCCCCGTCGGGGGGGGGGGTCCTCACCATCCCTCTCACTGTCTTTGTGCCTCGCTTTCCAGCCCCCCATGAGCGCATGCATCCTAGAGCAAAAATCTCTTGAAAAAAAAAAGAGAGGGAGAAAGGGAAAGTGAGAAATCACCCTCCAGCAGGGAGGGCCACACTGTAATCCCTCTCTTTTCTTCTCTCAGGATTCTGGCCAGTGCATGTGCACACATACATGCACAGCCTGGTTTTCAAGCTGCCGGGGCCAGGATTTGAACCGCACAGTTAGCCATGTGGAATCTAGGCGCCTTAACCACAACACCACTGGCTGGCACCGAGATAGGCCTTAAGGATTGGAAAGACACAGTACAGTAACATTATGAAAAGACAATAAAGGCTCTGAAAAGAGAAAAAGGCTAACTGTGATTTATGTGGGAGATTTAGGGGATATTTACTTATTTGCACTATTTATTTTTTAAATATGTATGTATGTATGTATGTATAAGGTTTTTGCTACAGGTAGGGCACATGTGCTCACCAGAAAGAGAGAGACAGAGAGACAGAAAATGAGAAATCACCCCCCCGGGGGGATGGCCACACCGCAATCCCTTCTCCTCCATTCTCCTCTCAGGATCTTGGGCACGCACGCACATGGGCCCGGCATGAGTTTAAGTCACCGGGTCTGTTACTTGAACTGAGGTCAACTACATGGGAGTCCAGTGATGTAGCCATTACATCATCTGCTGGTCCCATTAGTTTTTAATTTGACCAGAGAGAGAGGTGGAAAGTGAGAAAGCGGGACTAGCAGTTAGAGTAATGGCTATGTTGCTGGACTCCCATGTAGTTGATCGCGGTTTGAGTCCTGGAACCGGCGGCTTAAACTCACACCAGGTGCATGTGTGTGCGTGCCCAAGATCCTGAGAGGAGAACGGAGGAGAAGGGATTGCGGCATGGCCATCCCCCCTGGGAGGTGATTTCTTGCTTTCTGTCTCTTTTTCTCTCTGTCTTTCTGGTGAGTGCACGTGCCCTAATAGCAAAAACCTCTCCAAAAGAAAAAAAAGAAAGTGAGAAAGCAAGCTGCCAGATCCAGGAATCAAACTATGGTCAGTTTAACCACCACACCATCTAGCAGCCTCCATTGTAAAATTTTTAAAAATAATTATTTATTTATTCTTATTATTCTTCAATTTGAACAGACAGAGACAGTGAGACAGAGAAAGTGAGAAAGCAAGTCGCCAGATCTAGGACCCAAACCGCAGTCAGTCATGTGGGAGTCTAGTGCCCCAACCACACCACCTGCTAGTACCTAGAATTAATTTTTTTTATGAGATAATTTTACCATTGAGCATGTGTGCTTGCCAGAGAGACAGAGAGACAGAGGCAAGAAATCACCCCACTACGGAGGATGGCCATACCACAATCCCTTCTCCTCCTGGGATTCTGGGCATGCATGCACAAGCACAGACACCTGGTATGAGTTTGAAGTTGCGAGGTCTGGGACTTGAACCATGGTTGACTACAAGGGAGTCTAGCAACATAACCATTAAGCCATCTGCTGCTCCCCTGCCCCTAAATATATTTTTTAAAAGAATTATTTATTTATTACCATTATTCTTCATTTTAACCAGAGAGAGACAGAGAGGCAAAGAGAGAGAGAGGGAGGGAGGGGGGGAGAGAGAGAGAGCGAGTACACGCAAAGCCAGGTCTGGGACTCAAACCGTGGTTGGAGATGTGGGAGTTCAACACTTTTAAACACTATGCCACCTGCCAGACCCCTGACCCCTAAATTTGTAAGAATTCAGAACACTGGGCAAGCACTAAACTCTCATGCAGTCATTTGTGTGTGACAGTTCGTGTGTGCCCAAAATCCCAAGAGGAGAATGTAGAAGGAATTGTGGCACAGTCATTCCCCTGGGGGGGTGATTTCTCATTTTTTCTCTCTCTGTCTCTGTCTCTCTGGTGAGCACACAGGTCCTATAGCAAAAGTCTCTCAAAAAAATTTTTTTGAGAAGGAATTCTCATTAACATTTTGTTCTAAGCCTGTAAATCACATACTCAAGGTAGCGGAGATGATGAAGAACATTTTGGACACAAGGAGCGAGAGTCCTATTCCATCATAAAAAGACAACCCCATTTGTGTGTGTGTGTGTGTGTGTGTGTGTGTGTGTGTGTTTTTGCTGAAAGGCATGAGTGTTTGGTGGAGAGACAGAAAGAGACCGAAACAGAAAAGGAGAAATCATCCTTTCAGGGAGGATGGCCAACCACAATCCATTCTCCTCTATTCTCCTGTCAGTACTTTAGGAAGAAGGCACGCACATGTGTCCGGAGTGATCTTCAAGCCGCTGGGTCTGGGCTCCAACCACAGTCAGGCAAGTGGGAGTCCAGTGCCTTAACTATTACGCCACCTGCTGGCCTCGACAATCCAAATTTTAAAGAGACAAAAAAAATCTGAATAGACATTTCATCAACAGTTATATGAATTGCCAATAAACACCTGAAAAGATACCAGTATCATTACTACATAGAAAAACACAAATTTGGTCAGCAAGTGGCATGGTGGTTAAGGTGCTGAACTCCCATCAGGGTGATTGTGGTTCAAATACCAACTTGCTTACACACTTTCTCTCTCTCTGGTAAGCACATGCGCCCTATAGCAAGTTTTTGTTTTTAGAGAAGTTTTTGGTGTAAGGCATGTGTACTCACCAGAAAAACGTCAGACGAGAGACAGATGGAGACATAAAGTGAGAAACTATCCCCCCATTGTCCTCTACACTTAAATCCCTATTCCTCCATTCTCTTCTTGGGACTTTGGGCATGCATGTGCATGTGCCTGGTGTGAGTTTGAAACTGTCAGGTCCAGGACTTGAATCGTGGTCAAAAAATAATAATAATACGGGCCAGCAGGTGGCATGGTGGCTAAGGGCACTGAACTCCCACATGGCCGACCATGGTTTAAGTCTTGGACCTGGTGGCTTGCTTTCTCATTTTCCGTTTCTCTCTCTGTCCCTCTCTGGTCAAATTAAAATAAAATAAATAAAGGTAAAATCCTTTTTTAAAAATAATTCATCTAATTTATTCATCCATTTATTTTATTTATTTTTTTATAATTACTTATTTAATTTTATTTATTCATTCATTCATTTTTAATTTGACCAGAGAGAACCAGAGATAGAGAGGAGAAAAGGGAAGTGAGAAAGCAAGCCACCAGGTCCAGGGACTTGAACCCTGGTTGGCCATGTGGGAGTGTACAGCACCTTACCACGCCACCTGCTGGTCCCCCATTTATTTTTATTTGACCAGAGACACACACACAGATGGGGGGTAGTGAGAAAGCAAGCCACCAGGTCTGGAACTCAAACTGTGGTTAGCCATGTGGGAGTGTCCAGCGCCTTAACCACCATACCACCTGCTGGCCCCAATAATTCTTTTTAAAAAAAAATAATACTAATAAAATTTGGGGCTGGCAGGTGGCACAGTAAAGGTGTTGGACTATCACATGGTCCACCACGGTTCAAGTCCTAGATCTGGAGTCTTGTTTTTTCACTTTCCTTCTTTTTTTTAAATTATTTAATTTTATGTATTCATTTTATTTTTTAATTTGACCAGGAAGACAGAGAAAGAGAGAGAGAGAGAGAGAATGAGAGAGGGAAAGTGAGAAAGCAAGCGTCGACCATGTGAAAGTCCAGCGGCCTTATACACCACGCCACCTGCTGGCCCCATCTCACTTTCCTTCTTTCACTCACACTGTCCCTCTCTGATCAAATTAAACATAAGTAAGTAAATAAATAAATAAAGTTAAATAAAATAATTGTTTAAAAAATAATAAAATTAATGGGGCTGGGAGCTGGCAGGTGGCATGGAGGTTAAGATGTCCTGGGACCTAAAGCTTGCTTTCTCACTTTCCTTCTGTCTCTCTCTGATCAACTTAAAAAAAAAAAAAAAAAAAAAAAAGACAATGAATAAAATGAAATAAAACAATTATTCTTAAAAAAAATTAATGGGGCTGGCAGGGGGCATGGTGATTAAAAATGCTGGACTCCTGCTGGACTACCACATGGCTAACCACGGTTCAAGTCCTGGACCTGGTGGCTGGCTTTCTCTCTCTGTTACTCTGTTCTTCTCTGATCAAATGAAAATAAATAAATACATAAAGTTAAATAATTCTTCAAAAAATAATAAAATTACATCTTTATAAAAAAGTTATAAATTCTAAAAAAAAAATTCATATATGTAGCAAAGTCACAGAAAACAAGATCAATACATGAATTAGCAAGAACACATGGGAAATGAAATTTTAACTTTTCCTGGAGAGGAATATACGCTTGCTAAACGAAGATAAATTGAAAAAAACCAGGAAGCACAATAATCTATTCCCCTCTTTATGTGGTTTGAGTACACCGTGACACTGAGTAGCTCATAAGATGAATCCTGAAAACGGTACTACCTGCTCCAAAGCAAAAAAAACCTATCCCCGATAAGGAACATGATATGGAGAACGGACAAAACACTACATACCAAAACCAGAACGCAAGCTCCTGTCACCCCATCCACGCAAAAAACACATCACATGAGAGACTCTACAAACATAAGAAGCAACTAAATAAAGTCTACTCAGAACGCAAGCTCCTGTCACCTCACCACGCAAAAACACAGCACACGAGATAACCCTAGAAATATAACGAGCAATTAAACGGAGTCTACTCTTCACACGTGAATACAGGGGAGAGCGCGAACGCAGTCCCCCACTACCACAAATTATGCAGTCGAGTTTCCCACATTTGGGGAAATCGCAGGGGTCAGCACATCCGGAGTGCAATGGATAAGCCTCGCCCTGGGAAAACCACCTTCGTGATCATGGTATCTCCCCTGCCAGGTAAGTATGAGCTCCCAATCGCGCTTGCCATCGTACCCTCAGAACAAAACCACTTTAAGCATAGAGTAACCTTCTTCACAGACACTATAGTCCTTGACTTGCAACAGATAGACTCCTTTCACTTGTCAAAGCCAGACGAGAACATTTTGGATATTAGAGTCCTTGCAAACTTGAAAAACGTACGCGCACTCTGAACAAGACCAGAAGACACTGCGCGCTCATTTACATACACTAAGCCCCTTTGGTGACGTCCAAAGCTGCCGACGAATTTACTGTGTGGCAGGCAAACAGTCCACACAAATAGTCGACATCCTAATCCTGGGAACCTGTGAATCTGTTACTTTCCATTATGGCAAAAAGGATTTTGGAGATGTGATTAAGAATTTGAAATGAGCAGATCTTACCCTGAAATATCCAGGTAGGCCAATCGTAATCTTAGGTGTTTTTTTCTTTTAAAATGTATTCCCTTCACGTGAAAGAAGAGACACAGGTACACCCAACGTGGTCCATCCACAGCCAGCCCTGGGTCAAGGGCATTGTGAGTCCACCTGCACGGAGCTCTCAGGGAGTGAGTCGGAACCTTCCAGGAAAAGGGATTTAAGGACAGAAGGGGAAGACAGGAGATACTCAATTGACAGCTTTCAAAATGGAGGGAGGGCCAGCAGGTGGCATGGAGGTTAAGACAGCTGGCTCCCATATGAGTGACTGTGCTTTGAGTCCTGGACTCTGGCTTGAAAAAACCCACTGGGTGCAACATATGTCCAAAGTCCCGGAGAAGAGAATGGGAAGGGATTGTAGTGTGGCCATTGCCCCTAGGCAGACGGTGCTTTCTCATTTTCTCTGTCTCTCTCCTGTGAGCAGGCACACATTTCCTATACCAAACTTAAAAAAATAAATAAATAAAAATAAGGAAATGGCTCTTGGTCTCAGCCACAGAAGTGAGATGTGGAAGGGGAATGTCACTGCTTGGGAAGCATCACGTGTCGCTGCTGTGGTACTAAGGCCTGTCACTTTCAGAAGTTGACCTATGGCAAATACGACTACCCTGCCAAGCACAAGAGAAAGTGTAACTGGAGTGCCAAGGCTAAAAGACGAAATACCACTGGGACTGGTCCAATGAGGCACCGAAAAATTGTATGCTACAGGGTCAGCAGGCGGCAAGGTGATTAAGGTGCTGGACCTCCCACATGGCCAACCAAAGTTCAAATCCTAGACATAAAGGCTTGCTTCCTCACTCCACCCCCCCACCCCCACCCCACCCCCCCACCCCCCCCCCACCCCCCCCCCCCCCCCGCCGGTGGGCATATGTACCCTATAGCAAATTGGAAAATAATAAAGTTTTGTATACCACAGATTGAAGCATGGATTTCGTGACGGAACAACACCCAAACCTGAGGGCAGCTGTTGCACCATCCAGTTCATCTTAAGGAATTCAATGATTTGTCAGGCAATAAATCAGCTTGTGGCCTAGTAGTTAGTTTCCACACCATCCATCCCGAGGCTGGAATCCCTAATAACTTTACTGACAGTTTAAAAAACACCGTGCCTGGAAGAGATGGCGTGTGTCGTGTTTCAAGTGCTAAAAATCCAAGGTGGTAAACTTTATAGTTCAAGTCATGGACTTGGTGGGGTGGGGCGCATTTGCAAAAATTTGAACAGTAGAGAAAAAAAAAAAAAACATTCGAAAAGCAAGACAAAGAAATGAGCGACTATAAGTGTTTTATCAGCATTTGATCACGATCTTTTTTTCAAAAGACCACAAGCACTAATTGCAAGCACAGACCTGTACCAAGAAACAATCCTCCCACACATTAAATGACAAAACTGACCCTTGCAGCTAACTCAGATATGACAATAACTAAACCTTTTTTTTGATACGAAACAAATCAGGGGAAAGCGCGAACGCAGTCCCCCACTACCACAAATTATGCAGTCGAGTTTCCCACATTTGGGGAAATCGCAGGGGTCAGCACATCCGGAGTGCAATGGATAAGCCTCGCCCTGGGAAAACCACCTTCGTGATCATGGTATCTCCCCTGCCAGGTAAGTATGAGTTAGTCTTGCTGCTTAGGACCTCACCTTCCTCTTCAAATCCTTCTTAATATAGGGTTATTTTTCTGAATGTCGACTCTACGTCCCTTACATTTGAAATGAAGAGTATGCAAATACAAATACTATGCAGTAGTATTTTATGTATCTGTATATTGATAAACGCTTAGGAAACACAGGATCGATAACAAAAGACCAGCAGCCACTGCGCTTTATTTACATATTCCCCACCCCTTTTGCTTATCTCATTTAGTGTGTCATTTTCTGGGTAATTTAAGGGTAAAAAACCCCAAAGATTAAAAGGTAAACAACGTAAACTAGCTCTTGTTTTCAAGTGTTTAGTGCTAATGATGTCAGAGTGATTTCTGGTGGAGTTCAAACAGCCGTTATTCACATAGACCGAACAAGCAAGTTTAAATAGATAACTTTGTAAAACTGTATTTGAAAAACCAGTCTCTGTGTTGTTAAAACAGGTTTTCGATCCAAAACATCAAGCCTAAGTAAACACTCTCTTTCAGACTTACAGCGAATGCTTGCTCTTGAAAGATGAATTACATGTATGCTAATTCTAATTTTGAAGGAAGCCAGTTAGGGAAAAGGTCACAAAGTTCTCCCTTCTATACCCAGACATGACCCTCACTGTTGAACACCACTTCCATGATCAGAGAATCTCCCCTCTACAGAGAAATAAATTGTGTTGGGGCTGGCAGGTGGCATGGTGGTTAAGGGTGCTGGACTCCCACATGACTGATCACAGTTCGAGTCCCGGACCTGGTGGCTTTCTCACTTTTCCTCTCCCTCTCTTTCTCTGTCTCTTTCTGATCAAACTGGAAAAATAATAATAATAAATAAGTTAAATAAAATAATTCTTTTTTTTTTGAGAGAGAGGTTTATGTATAGGGTGTGTGCGCTGGCCAGAAAGACAGAGAAAGAGAGATAGAAAGCGAGAAATCACCCCCCAGAGGGGATGGCCACGCCGCAATCTCTTCTCCTCCATTCTCCTCTCGGGATCGTGGGCACGCACGCACGCACGCACACGTGCCCGGCGTGAGTTTTAAGCGAACCGCGGTCGACTGCGTGGGAGTCCAGCGACATAGCCATTACCCTAACTGCTGGTCCCAATAAAATAATTCTTAAAAAAAAGAAATAAATAAGTTGTGTTTAGATGTAGCCTCAAACCCTACATGCTATAAATATAGGATCATTCATCTGCTTTCTCACAGGGGTCTCTGAAATCCAGAACAAGACCAAGGGAGAATCTGTCCTACCAGAAGCTCCTTAGCCTTCCTAGACTCCTATTAGACTCCTCGAAAAGAGAAAAATCGGGACCAGCAGGTGGTGTGGTGGTTAAGGCGTTGGACATTCCCACATGACCAACCATGGTTTGAGTCCTGGACCTGGTGGCTTGCTTTCTCACTTTCTCTCTCTCCCTCTCTCTCTCGTCTTGCTCTGGTCAAATTAAAAAAAAAAAAAAATGAATGAATGAATAAATAAAATTAAATAAGTAATTGTTTTAAAAAAAGAGAAGAATCTGGGACCAGCAGGTGATGTAGTGGTTAAGGCGATGGACTCCCAAATGGCTGATCATGGTTTGACTCCCAAAACCTTAAGAAAACAAACAAACAAAAAACAAATCCTGCACTAGCCCATGGCACAGTGGTTGGGGAGGCTGGATCCTACATGGTCAACACGGGACTCAAGTCTTAGACCCAGCTTGACAAACATGCCAAACCCGTCTATGTCCATATTTAAAATCCCAATCGGAGGGACAAATGGAAGAGAAAGAATCACAATAAGACCATGTCAATGGGGAGATGCTTTCTCGTTCTCTCTCTCTCTCTCCTGCCTCTCTGCAATAAATTGATGTCTACTGGCAAAGTAAAAACAAAACAAAACAAAACAAAACAAAAACCAGATACTATCTCAATTAGTTAATAGTGCACATATTTCACACCAACATAGTCTTATCACTCTCTCCTCACTGTATATCAGAACTGTAGTTTCCAAGTTTAACTGTGTTTTCTCCAAGATCACGCTAGAACTACTATATTTTCCAAATCCTTTATCTTACAGAACTCTTCCAGTATTTCCTCCTCTTCCAGTATAAACAAGCCATATGTATATAAAATACAGACACACAGATTTAGTAGAATAGATACAAAATATTTTATATAACGTGTATAATATGAATAATTTTTTTGAGAGTTTTTTGCTATAGGGTGTCTTTGCTCACCAGAAAGACTGAGAAAGATAGACAAAAAGAGAGAAATCGCCATGCTGCAATCCCTTCTCTCCATTCTCCTCTTGGGATCTTGGGCATGTGCGCACATGCACCTAGTGTGAATTTAAGCCACCGGGTCTGGGACTCGAACCTGGTGTACTACATGGGAGTCCAGCGACATAACCATTACTCCATCTACTGATCCCTAAGATCTATTTTTTTTTTCTTTTTTTGGAGAGATTTTTGCTACAGGGCGTGTGCGCTTGCCAGAAAGACAGAGAGAGACAGAGAGACAGAAAGGGAGAAATCACCCCCCAGGGGGGTGAACACGCCGCAATCCTTTCTCCTCCATTTTCCTCTCAGGATCTTGGGCACACACACACATGTGCCTGGCTTGAGTTTAAGCCACCAGATCCAGAACCTGAACCGCGGTCAACTATGTGGGAGTCCAGCGACATAGCCATTACACTAACTGCTGGTCCCAAGATCTATTTTTTTTTTTTTGGAGAGGTTTTCGCTATAGGGCGCGTGCGCTCGCCAGACAGAGAGAGACAGAGAGACAGAAAGCGAGAAATCACCCCCCGGGGGGATGGTCACGCTGCAATCCCTTCTCCTCCATTCTCCTCTCGGGATCTTGGGCACGCACGCACACGCGCCCGGTGTGAATTTTAAGCCACCGGGTCCGGTACGCGAACCGCAGTCGACTACATGGGAGTCCAGCGACATAGCCATTACGCTAACTGCTGGTTCCCCCAAGATCTATTTTTTTAAAAAGAATTATTTTATTAGGGCCAGCAGGTGGTGTGGTGAAGGCACTGGACACTCTCACATGGTCAATCACAGTTCAAATCCCAGACCTGGAGGCTTGCTCTCTCTCTCTCTCTTTCTCTCTGTGTCTCTACCTGGTCAAATTAAAATAAATGAATGAATAAATAAAATTAAATACATAATTTTAAAAAAGAATTATTTACTTACTTATTTATTTTAATTTGACCAGAGAGGGATGGAGAAAGAGAGAGAGAGGGAGAGAGGGAGAGAAAGTGAGAAAGCAAGCCACCAGGTCTGGGATTTAAATCGCATTTGGCCATGTGGGAGTCCAGCGCCCTTAACCACACCACCTGCAGGCCCCTATAAGATGTTTTTTAAGGGAACCAGCAGTTAGCATAATGGCTATGTCGCTGGACTCCCACGTAGTCGACTGCGGTTCGCGTCCCGGACCCGGTGGCTTAAAACTCACGCCGGGTGCGTGTGCATACGTGCCCAAGATCCTGAGTGGAGAATGGAGGAGAAGGGACTGTGGCGTGACCATCCCCCCTGGGGGGTGATTTCTCGCTTTCTGTCTCTATGTCTCTCTCTCTCTGTCTGGCGAGCGCACGCGCCCTATAGCGAAAAACCTCTCCAAAAAAAAAAAAAGATGTTTTTTAAAAAGAAATTATTTTATTTACCTTTATTTATTTAATTTGACCAGAGAGGGACAGAGTGAGTGAGAGAAAGAGAGACATAGAGAGAGAGAAATTAAGAATGGAAGCCACCAGGTCCGGGACTCAAACTATGGTTGGCCATGTGGGAGTCCAGCACCCTTAACCACACCACCTGCCGGCCCCAAATTTTTAAGTTGTTTTTTTTTTTTTTTTTTTGCCATGGGACTTGTATGCTCACCATAGAGAGACAAAGATAGAAAGAAAGTGAGAAATCACCCCCAGGGGGATGGCCACACCACAATCTCTTCTCTTCCATTCTCCTCATGGCACCCTGGGCACATATGCACACATTCCTGGTGTGATTTTCAGGTTACAAGGTCCAGGACTCCAACCACAGAGTTAGCCATGTGGGACCCAGCATATGAACCACCATGCCACATGCTGGCCTTAGAGTTTTATAAATATATATTTTTTGCAGAAGTTTTTGCTATAGGGCATGTGTGCTCAACAGAAAGAGAGAGACAGAAAAACAGAAAGCAAGAAATCACCCCGCAGGGGGGATGGCCACAACGCAATCCCTTCTCCTCCATTCTCCTCTCAGGATCTTGGGCATGCATGCACAAGTACCGGCATGAGCTTAAGCCACTGGGTCTGGGACTCGAACCGTCGTTGACTACATGGGAGTTCAGCAACATAGCCATTATGTTAACTCTGGTCCCAAGTTATATATATTTTACATGTAAAGAGAAATGCTTAAAGAAACTTATTGGGGCCGGCAGGGCAGGTGGAGTGGTGGTTAAGGGACCTGTATTCCCACATGGCTGACCGTGGTTTGAGTCTCGGACCTGGAAAGTTGCTTTCTCACTTTCCTTCTCTCTCTATGGTGAAATTAAAAATAAATAAATATATAAAGTTAAATAAAATAATCCTAAAAAATATTATTAAGGATTAATAAACAACAATTTAGGGACCAGCAAATGGTGTAATGGTTATGTGGCTGGACTCCCACGTAGTCCACTACGGTTAGAATCCTGAACCCAGCAGCTTAGAGCTTACACCAGGTACATGTGCATGTGTGCCCAAAATCCCAAGAGGAGAATGGGGAGAAGGGACTGTGGCGTGGCCGTCCTCCCTTGAGGGTGTCTCCAGTGAGTGCACATGCCCTATGGCAAAAATTTCTTTTAAAAAAAAAAAACTAACCAAAACAAACAACAAAAACCCAAATGACAATTTAGAACATAGAAGTGTCTGAGATGGGGAGAAAAAAAGACATTACTGGTGGGGAAGGTAATTCTGTGATGTAAGTGGAAACTGCTCAAGTCTGATATTCTGACAGTTACTCAGTTTAATTTTTACTTGCTTACCTGTGTATGTATCAGTTTCTTTCTTCCTTTCTTTTCTTAGATTTTTGCCATAGGACATGTGTGCTTGCCAAAGAGAGAGAAGGAAAGTGAGAAATCACCCCCAAGGGGGATGGCTACCCAGCAATCCCCTCTTTTGTTCTCCTCTCAGGATTTTGGGCATGCCCACAAGCGCCCATGTGATTTTCAAGTCACTGTGTTCAGGTTTCAAACCATGGGTGGGTCATGTGGGATCCAGCTGCCAGCCCTATTATCTTCCACATGCAGGTGAGGAAACTGAGTAACTTGCCAAAAGTCACACAGTTGGTAGTTTTCAGAAATGTGATAAAAATCTGAAGCCCATATTCATTTGCCTCATAAAAATGCTTCTCGAACTTTTTCATCAAGTAACCCTAAATTGTAAAGGAAAACAGAAACATCCTCAGGGGCCTTTGGGAGACTGAAATGTCCAGCTTAAATGTCCTGATCTGCTTTTTAAGTCTTATTTTTATTTTAAAGCTTATATTTCCATTTTACTCTCCAATATATTTATTGGTCTAATATTATCAGTTATATTACTCAACTCTTCCCCGCATAAAGACAGGTGAGAAAACTGACAATACAGAAACGCGCACCTTCCATATTTACTCCAGTCTTGTTTAGTTTTTGATGTTTGACATCATAGGCCTGGACCCTAATTTGAAAGCACAATTAAGAGCAAACTGCACTGGGGCTAGCTGGTGGTATGGTAGTTATGGTGGCTGGATTCTTTTTTTTTATTGAATTATTTTAACTTTTTATTTATTATTATTATCATTATTATTTTCCAGTTTGATCAGAGAGAGACAGAGAGAGAGAGAGAGAGGAAGTGAGAAAGCAAGCTACCAGGTCCAAGACTTGAACCGTGGTCGGTCGGCCATGTGGGAGTCCAGCGCCTCCAACCACCATGCCACTTGCCGGCCCCAGTGGCTGGATTCTTTATGACCAATGGCGCAGTTCAAATCCTGGGTCCTCAGTTTGAAAAGCACACCAGGTACATGTAAATCCAAAATCCTGAAAGGGAGGGAGGGAGGGAACAGATGAGATATGACCATCCCCCATGGGGGTGATGCTCTCTCCCTTTTCTCTCTGTTTCTCTCCTGTGAGTTGGCAAATTAAAAATAAATAAATAAATAAAGGACAGCAGGTGGCATAGTGGTTAATGTGCTGGACTCCCACATGGTAGACTGAGGTTCAAGTCCTGGATAGGACAGCTTGCTTCTCACTTTCCCATTTTCTTTCTCTCTGGTGTGTTTGTGTGCCATATAGCAAATTAAAAATAATAACAATAGGGGCCAGCCAGTGGTGTGGTGGTTAAGGTGCTAGATTTCCACATGGCTGACCACAGTTATAGTTCCAGATCTGGCGGCTTGGTTTTCACTTCCCCTCTCTGGTCAAATAAAAATAAATAAATAGGGAACCAGCAGTTAGCGTAATGGCTATGTCACTGGACTCCCACGTAGTCGACCGCGGTTCGCGTCTCGGACCCGGTGGCTTACAACTCACGCCGGGCGCGTGTGCGTGCGTGCCCAAGATCCCGAGAGGAGACTGGAGGAGAAGGGATTGCGGCGTGACCATCCCCCCCGGTCTCGCTTTCTGTCTCTCTGTCTCTCTCTGTCTGTCTGGCGAGCGCACGCGCCCTATAGCGAAAAACCTCTCAAAAATAAATAAATAAATAAATAAATAAATAAATAAATAAATAAATTAGGAAATTCTTTTTTTAAAGAATTATTTTATTTAACTTTATTTATTTATACATTTTTAAATTTTAATTTGACCAGAGAGAGAGAGAGAGAGAGAGAATGTGAGACAGCAAGCCACCAGGTTCAGGACTTGAACCATAGTCGCCCATGTGGGAATCCAGCACCTTTAACCACCACTCCATCTGCTGGCCCCAGGAAATTCTTTAAAAATAATAATAGTAACTTTTTAAAAAGAATTATTTTATTTTTTAACTTTATTTAATTTGACCAGAGAAGGACAGAGCGAGAGAGAGAGCATGAGAGAGAGAGGGAAAGTGAGAAAGCAAGTCACCAGGTCCAGGACTTGAACTTCAGTTGACCATATGGGAGTCCAACACCCTTAACCACTACACCACCTGCCAACCCCCAAAATAAATTTAATTTATTTGTTTATTTATTAATTTTCTAGAGAGACTTTTGGTATACAGTGCATGTGCTCACCAGAGAGACAGAGGCAGAAGCGCGAAATCACCTCCCAGGGGGGATAGTCACATAGCAATCCCTTTTCCTCCAAACTCCTCTTGGGATTTTGGGCACGCACATGTGTCTGTCATGAGTTTCAGGCCACCCAGTCCAGGTCACGAACCGAACCGCAGGTGACCATGTGGGAGTCCAGCAATGTAACCATTATGCCATTTGTTGGTCTCCAAATAATAAACTTTAAGAAGATCAAACTGCATCACATAAATCTTAAGAATGACAGTGAAACTAATTGTTATTATTGGCAACTCAAAGATCAGAAGAGGGCCAGCCTGTGGTGGAGTGGTTAAGCAGCTGGATCCTACATGGTCAACTCTGCAGCTTAAATTCTAGACCGGTTCAAAATCTAAACCGAGCTGAGTGAAAAGCATGCCAGGCATGTGTGTGTACCCAAAATTCCAAGAAGAAAATGGAGGAGAGGGACTACAGCGTGGTCATATACTTTAGGAGTGACTTCTCACTTTCCCTCTCTCTCTCTGGCAAGCACTCATGCCCTATAGGAAAACTAAAAAAAAAAAAAAGGTCAGAAGATAATAATAATATCTAATTGTATAGACACAAATAGATTTCACTAGTTTCTCCTTTTTAAAGAAATAATGAATTTAACTTAGTTCTTATTTTTTTAAAAAATTGGTTATAGGGCACATGTGCTCACCAGAGAGAAAGAGACAGGAAAAGCGAGAAAGTGACTGGAACCCCAGAGTCCCCCGTGTTGGAATCCAGCGCCTTATAGGGCTCATGTGCTCACCAGGGAGAGCGAGCAAGAAACAGGAAGTGAGAAATCACCCCCAGAAGGATGGCAATGCTGAAACCCCTTCTCCTCCATTCTCTTTTTTGGGATTTTGGGGCACGGGCACAGGTGCCAGGAGTGAGTTTTAAGCTACCGGGTCCAAGATTCAAACAGTGGTTTACTATGGGGGAGTCCTGCAACATAATCATTAAGCATCCCCTAGTTTCTTAACTCTCTACTGACAATGAAACAAAATTCTAAACATAATCAATCCCTTCAGTATGATCAAACTAACTGAAGAGCTATTGCTGAATGTGTCAACATCATCTCTACTTTACCCAAGAACCTGGCTACTTTATAAGCATAACCATGAATTCTCCAGACTGTATTTATGTAATGCCTAGTGAATACCCAGCTGTACACCATATTAGAGGTTAAACAATATATTGGGGCTGGCAGGTGGCACGGTGGTTAAGGGCGCTGGACTCCCACGTGGCCAACCGTGGTTCAAGTCCTGGACCTAGTAGCTTGCTTTCTCAACAACACCCCCCCCCTCCCCCCCCCCCCCCCCCCCCCCCCCCCCCGCGCGCGCTCTGTCCCTCTCTGGCCAAGTCAAAATAAATAAATAAATAAATAAATAAACAAACTTAAATAAAATAATTAAAAAAATAAGTTAAACAATATACTGAGTGGCGAATCGTATTTTGACTAGTTCTACCAATTGTTCCATGACCTATCTGTCCGACCAAATAAGGAACAAACACTTCTTGCATTCTGTTCTTCAAGAAGAGGCTCACCATATGGAGGTAGCTTAGAGTAGTAAAATGGATACTAGGTTTGAATTTTGGTTTTAATAAAACTATGTTCGAAGCTTCTATATCTTTATCTTCCTGTGACATAGCTACGAGTATTTGAAACGCGCAATATTCGCTGAAGTGCTGAACATATGCTGGTTTTTTTTGTTTTTTGTTTTTTGTTTTAGCCCTTACGCACTTTCAGAGATTGGAGTTACATTAGGCTGGAAAGAAGACTCCTCACTAGTAGATAGAAGATGAGTTACTCCCCTAATAAGTCGTACTGGCCTGGGCAATGAAAGACCTCATGGGTTCCCTTCCAAATTGCTTTTGGATTCTCCTAAAGTTCTATACTTTATAAGTGACTAACTCCACGGTTTGAACACTCGCGTCCAACTTTGCACCAGAACAGGAGCTGCTGCATAGCTCAATCCCGCCCTCTCAGAACCCAAGGAGCCCAGGTCCAGCCCACCATGGGTACATCATTTGCTTACTTTTCCAGCTAAGCAGGCCATGAAGCACTAACAGCCTCAGCCGCGAAGCACCAACGGTCTCGGAAACCTCCACGATTCAGACTCGGCTCGCGAAAGGCGTGGGTGGTTGCGGGACCTGCGCCTCGTGCCTTCAGAGCCGTGGGGGGCTAGCCCACAATCCCTTGCGAGGGCGGGAAAGGCGAGGGGGGCAGACAAGGGGGCCCGCCAAGGCCGACCAGAAGCACCAAGTGACTGGAGCCCTATAGTGGGCAGGCAGATTAATCCTTACATAACTGTTTCCTGGACTTCTCACATTATAAGACTGTTTTTTTTTTTTTTTTTTTTTTTTGGAGAGGTTTTCTCTATAGGGCAAGTGTGCTCGCCAGACAGAGAGAGACATAGAGACAGAAAGCAAGAAATCACCCCCCAGGAGGGATGGTCACGCCGCAATCCCTTCTCCTCCATTCTCCTCACGGGATCTTGGGCACGCACGCACACGCGCCCGGCGTGAGTTTTAAGCCACCAGGTCCAGGACGCGAACCGCAGTGGACTACGTGGGAGTCCAGCGACATAGCCATTACGCTAACTGCTGGTTCCCGACATCATAAGACTGTTAACAGGGCTGTGTGTGCTCCCACAACTCCTACTCCGGGAGATCATTATTAACTCTGTGGGCTGAGGCAATAAAATGTGTGTAGAGCCCCTAAGCCTCACTATCCGTTTAGTGGTCTCCATCTTTCCACTATCAGGCTGTATCTTTGATGGGGCAAATCTAAATCAGAGTTGAAGGAATCAGCGGAAACCCGGCAGAATAGTGAACAGTTACATGCCTTGGCAGAGCGGCAAAACCCCCAAACCGCGTGCGGTAGGACTTCAAACCCCGCCCCTTCCGCTCTACGTCTGACGTCACTCCGCACAGCCGGGCACCGGCTTGCGGGATTTAGCGGCTCCGTTGGTGCGCAAGCGCGCGTTTAGGCGTGTCTCTTTGAAATGCAGCGGGATTTAGTGAGTTTCCCGCTGTCTCCAGCCGTGCGGGTGAAGCTAGTGTCCGCAGGTTTCCAGACTGCTGAAGAGCTTCTAGAGGTGAAACCCTCCGAGCTCAGCAAAGGTAATGGTTTCCGGCATCAGGGAGGTACATCGGGCCACCGTCGGCACCTCCTCCTCTTCGTTCTCCCGCCTGGTTTCCGCCAGATTTAGTTAAGACCGCGTTTACAAAGTTGACTCCACTTAAAATTTGAGTGGTTAGAATACTGCAGTCGTGAAAACATTTGCTGTTGCTTTCGCTGGCAGTGCCTGCTGAATGCTTTCAGGATTACTTCACATACATATATAAAACTTTCACGTGGATTATTATGTCCAACATGTTAAGGAGATTACTGGTTTTTCTATTTTTAAAAATAATTATTTTATTTAACTTTATTTGTTTCATTTGACGAGAGAGGACAGAAAGAGAAAATGAAAGTGAGAAAGCAAGCTGCCAGGTCTGGGTCTCAAACCACAGTCGGCCTGTGGGAGTCCCAGCACCCTTAAACACCATGCCAACTGCTGACCGATAACTGGTGTTTCGTATAGGAGATTAAGTAACTATTTTTTAAAAGAATTATTTTATTGAACTTTATGTATTTATTTACTTACTTAAATTTGACCGGGGGCGGGGGGGGGGGGGGGGGGGGGTTGCGGTGAGAAAGCAAGCTGCTAGGTCCAAGATTTGAACCGTGGTTGGCCATATGGGAGTCCAGCATCATTAACCCCTACACCACTTACCAACCCCCTTTAAGTAACTTCTTAAAATAATATTTAATTTTATTCATTATCATTATTTTTTTGACTAGAAAGTGAGAAAGCAAGCTACCAGGTCTGGGACTCAAACCCCCGTGGGCCTTGGAATCCAACGCCTCAACCACCACTACACCTGCTGGCCCCAGTTAAGTAACTTAAGGATAATCGTAGCCAGAATTGGAAATAAGACAGGCTGTCTCATTTCCCCTGTTCCAAAGGATAGAGATTCAAGAAATGCAAGATTCCTGTAGGATTGGAGACCCAGACTGAGACCCTGGAAAAAAAAACAGTTAAAAAGAAGACGGGGGAGGGGGGGGGGGGGGGGGGGGGGGGGGGGGGAGATGGCGAAATGGTTAGGTCGCTGAACTCCCATGTAGTCAACTGTGATTCAAGTACCAGACTTGGTGGCTTGAAACTCACGCCAGGTGTGTGCCCCAAGTCCCCAGAGGAGAATGGAGGAGAAGCGATGAGTCTGTTGATGGACTCCCATGCAGTTGACTGCCCTTCAAGTCTCATCAGCCTAAACGAGGTGCCTATACGTGAGTGTCCAAGATCCCAAGAGGAGAATGGATTGCAGTATGGTCATCCCCCCTGGGGGAGTGATTTCTTGGTTTCTTTCTGGTAGGCGCATGGGCCCTATAGCAAAAATCTCTCTCCAAAAAAAAAAAAGACATCTATTTTCTTACATAATTTACTGAAAAACCCAAAACTTCATATTCCAGAGTACTATTAAGAATATGTTGGTGGTTACCACTGCATCCTGATATATAAAAATGAAGCTGAGTGGGTATTTACTGTGTACATTATGGTATGCCCACATTTGTGCTATTCACTGGAGAAGATAAAACAAAATTTTAACCTAAAGCCTTTTACAATGGAAAATAAAGTTTATTTTTGGAGAGGTTTTTGCTATAGGGCATGTGCACTTGCCAGAAAGAGAGAGACAGAGAGACAGAAAGGGAGAAATCACCCCCTGGGGGGATGGCCACACTGCAATCCCTTTTCCTCCATTCTCCTCTCGGGATCTTGGGCGTACACGCACCGGGTGTGAGTTTAAACTACCATATCCAAGACTTGAACCGCAGTGGACTACATGGGAGTCCAGCAACAGCTACTACGCCAACTGCCAGTCCCCTGAATAATTTCTTTTTTTTTTTTTTTTTCATTTAATTTTCTTCCATACATTCAATCACATTATTATTTGTCTTACAAAATGGATATTTCAACAGGTGAACATTTCTCCCTAGTACGGTTGATAAAATTACGAAATATCTTCAACAGATAATACCACACCTCTTTGTGCCATTAATGCTTTGCCTCCCTGTCCCTCCCCCAAATGTCCTTCCTCAGACCCTCCTCTTTCACACACACTATATCTGGTATTTACATCTATATACTGCGTTTCTATATCCTTTAGACAATTAGTTTCAGTCATAGAGTGCAGACACTCGGTATATATTAAGTGGGGACATACAATGCCTCTCCTTCATAGCATGGCTTGCTTCACTCAGCAGTAAGTCTTCCATATTCATCCACTTCCTGTCAAAAGCCAGGGTTTTGTTGTTTTTTATGGATGAATAGTATTCCATTGAGTATATGTGCCACAGTTTTCCTAACCATTCATCAATTCGTGGGCATTTGGGTTGTTTCCATGACTTAGCAATTGTGAAAAGTGCCACAATAAACATCGATGTGCAAGCACTTTTCCAATTAAGTATTCTGTCCTTCAGGTAGATACCAAGGAGTGGGATTGCTGGATCATATGGTAGTTCTATTTGTAGATTTTTGAGGAATCTCCAAATTGTTCTCCATAGTGGTTGGATCAATTTACATTCCCGCCAGTAGTGTAAGAGAGTTCCCTTTTCACCACACCCCCGCCAGCACTTATCATTTTTTGTTTTTTTTAATCTTAGACATTCTGACTGGGGTTAGGTGTTATCTCACTGTTGTTTTGATCTGCATTTCTCTTACAAAGAGGGATGTTGAGCATTTTTTTCATATGCCTTTTAGCTATTCATATGTCATCTTTAGAGAGTGGTTTTTTTCAACTCATTCTCCCATCTTTTAATAGGATTGATTGTCTTTCTGGAACAGTTGCTTGAGTTCCTTGTGAATTCTGGTTATCAGTCCCATATCTGATGCATAGTTTACAAAAATATTTTCCCATTCTGAGGCCTGTCTATTCACACTAATCACTGTGTCTTTTGCCATGCAGAAACTTCTTAGTCTGATGTAATCTTACTTGTCTATTTTGGGGATTATTGACTGTGCGTTGGGAGTCTTATTTAAGAAGTCTTTCCCTACCCCAATGTCTCCCAGATTTTCCCCGGTGTTTTCCAGGAGCAGTTTTATAGTTTGAGGTCTTAGATTTAGATCTTTGATCCACCTTGACTTTATTTTTGTCAGAGGTGAGAGGTAGGGGTTCAGATTTATCTTTCTGTAAGTGGAGATCCAGTTTTGCCAGCACCATTTGCTGAAGAGGTTTTCCTTTTCCCACTGGATTGACTGGTACACCTTGTCAAAAATCAGTTGGCCGTCCCCTGAATAGTTTCTAATAATTAGTATTTTGAATACCTTTGGTATTCTAAAGCTTTTTTTTTTTTTTTTTTTTTTTAAAGAGATTTTTGCCATATGCACATGCACAGCTGGAAAGATAGACACAGAAAGTGAGAAATCACTCCCAGGGAGGATGGCCATGTTCCAATCCCTTCTCTCAGGATTTTGGTCACGCATGCACAAGCGTCTGGTGTGAGTCTCAAGCCTCCAGGTCTGGGACTCAAACTGCAGTCAGTCATGTGGGAGTCCAGGAACGTAACCATTATGCCATCTGCTGGCCCCTCTACCAAACTTTTTACATGTATTGTCTAATTCTCATTATATGAAAGAAGATCTGAAGCACAGAAAAATAACATGCTCAGACATGCTCAGAGTAACACAGTAAGTAAGGTAGTCAGGATTTACAGACCCTAGCAAAGTTATGCCACCTTCAATTTCTTGAATTGGATAGATTTTTCATTTCTTAAATGCTTATCACCATTGTCTTTAGCTTTACTTATTTATTTTGCTAGAGGGTACAGGTGCTCCCAGAAAAGAGAAAGTAAGAAATCACCCCCACCTTCCCCGGAGGGGGGGATGACCACACTGCATTCCCTTCTCCTCCATTCACCTCTTGGGATTTTGAGCACATGCAGATAGGTGCACACGTGTTTGGCATATTTTTTAAGCTGCAGGTTCTGGGACTTGAACTGTATAGTCAGCTATGTGGGATCTATCCACCTTAACCACCACACCACTTGGCTGGCCCTACTATAAACCATTGTCATTTATTTACTTTTTTAAGAATTATTTTATTTATAGGGCTGGCAAGTGGTGTGATGGTTAAAGACGCTAGATTCCAACATGGCTGACTACAGGTTGAGTCCTGGACCTGGTGGCTTACTTTCTTGTTTTTCCTTTTTCTCTCTCTGGTCAAATTAAAAAATAATAACAAATAGAATTAAATAAATAAATCTTTTTTTTTTTTTTTTTTGGAGAGGTTTTTTGCTATAGGGCACATGCACTTGCCAGAAAGACAGAGAGATAGAAAGCAAGAAATCACCTTTTGGGGGGAATGGCCACACCGCAATCCTTTCTCCTCCATTTTCATTTCAGGATCTTCGGCATACACGCACACATGCCCGGCATGAATTTAAACCATCGATCGGGTCCAGGATTCGAACTGCAGTTGGTTATATGGGAGTCCAGCGACACAGCCATTATGCCAACTCTGGTCCTGTAAATAAATACATCTTTAAAAAAGATTTAATTTTATCCATTTATTATTATTATTTTTTAATTGGACTGGAGACAGTCAGATAGATATACATATATATATATAGAGAGAAAGTGAGAACGCAAACTGCCTGGTCTAGGACTTGAACTGTGGTTGGCCACGTGGGAATCTAGCACCTTAACCACCACATCACATGTTGGTCCTGCACCGTTGTCTTTTATTTGCACCATGTGTGTAGTTCATTGACTTGCCAAAGTATACATCAAATTGATAAGTGATATCCTCATCATTATTTCTTTTTCAGGCAGCTTATTTTGTAATTTTTGTTTGATGTTCTCAGGCCATATTATCACACAGGAAGAAAATGTTAAAGCACGTATCTATTGTCATTATTTGTGCATTATATAATTCTTCTCAAATACTTCGAAGTGATAAATTTTTGTTTTAGGTTTTTGCCATGGGGCGTGTGTGCTTGGTGGAGAGAGAGAGAGGAAGTGAGAAATCACCCCCCCCACACTGGGGATGGTCACACTGCAGTCTCTTCTCCTTTATTCTCCTCTTTGGAGTCTAGGCATGCACACATTTGCACTTTCTGTGATTTTTATGCCACCAGATCTAGGCCTTAGACCGTGGTCAGTCATTTGGAATCCAGCTAGCACCTTAACCACTATGCAACCTTTTGGCCCTAGTAAATTAATTTTTTATTTTAGTGTTTCAGCAGAATTTTAAGTTATGAATGATACATGTACATGTACTTATAGTACATGTTTTAGGAAAAGAAGCCATTTTCTTTTGTCTCCCCCTTAATTTTGCCAGAGGGTGGGTGCACTTGCAAGGTGGGAGGTTGGGATGAGTGGGATACCTCCCATCAGGAAGGATCACATGTAATCCCTTCTCCATTTCTCTCTCCATTTGGGAATTTTAGGCATGTACACACATGAACCCAGACTTTTTTTTTTTTAAGCTGCAAGGTCTGGGACTCAAGCCCATGGTGCTGTCAGCTATGTGGGATCCAGCTACCGTGACCATGACACCACCAGCTGACCCACAGAATAAGCCATTTTCATTCTTAGCTGAAAAATAATCTGTATACCTCATAAGAACACTGTAACTATGGCTTCATCAAACCAAAAAAGTAAGAAGACTAAGAGCTAGTGCATTTCTTCCTACCTCCTAAAATACTCTTGTAGATACTCAGAAATACTTCAGTAGAATTGTTTCTGAAGAATAGGTAAAACTTTTGTGACGACTGAAACATAGACAGAGGCCTTTATTAATTTGAACAAATAGTCAATGTAATTTTTTAAAAGAGGTTTTTGCTGGGGACCAGCAGGTGGCATGGTGGTTAAGACGCTGGACACTCCCACATGGCTGACCAGGGTTCGAGTCCTGAATCTGGTGGCTTGATTTCTCACTTCTTCTCTCTCTCACTCTCACTCTCTGTCTCTCTCTGGACAAATTAAAAAATAAATGAATGAATAAATAAAACAAAATAAATAATTATTTAAAAAAAAAAAAAAGAGGTTTTTGCTGTAGGGCATGTGCACTCCCCAGAAAGAGAGAGAGAGACAAAGAGACAGAAAGCGAGAAATCACCCCCCATAGGGGATGGCCATGCTGCACTCCCTTCTCCTCCATTCTCCTCTCGAGATCTTGGGCACGCACACACACACACACACACACACACGCGCGCGCGTGCCCCACGTGACTTTAAGCCCCCAAGTCCGGAACTTGAACCATGGTTGACTGCATGGGAGTCCAGTGACACAGCCATTTCGCCAACTTCTTTTCCCTAATGTAATGTTTTTAAAATTATTTTAAAATAATTATTAATTTATTTTAAGAGAGAGGTTTTTTGTTTTTTTTTTTGGAGAGGTTTTTGCTATAGGTTGTGTGCACTTGCCAGAAAGACAGACAGAAAGCGAGAAATCACCTCCCCAGGGGAGATGGCCATGCCACAATACCTTCTTCATTCTCCTCTCAGGATCTTGGGCACGCACACACATACATCTGGCATGAGTTTAAGCCACTGGGTCTGGGACTCGAACTGCAGTTGACTACCTGGGAGTCCAACGACATAGCAATTACACCAAGTGCTGGTCCCGAGAGAGCAATTTTTGCTATAGGGCACATGCATTCACTGAGAGACAAGAGAGACAGAAAGCGAGAAATCACCCCTCGGGAGGGATGGCCACACCTCAGTGCCTTCTCCTCCATTATCCTCTTGGGATTTTGGATATGCATGCACACGTGCCTGGCATGGGTTTCAAGTTGCCAGATCCGGGACTCGAACCACGTTGACTATGTGGGAATCCAGGGATGTAACCATTAGGCCATCTGCTGATGCCAATTTTATTTATTATTATCATTTTTTTTAAGAGATACTTTTGCTGTAGGACGCTTGTGCTTGCGAGAGACAGAAAGTGAGAAATTACCCCCCAGGGGGATGGCCACGCCACAATCCCTATTCCTCTATTTTCTTTTCGGGATCCTGGGCGCGTGCGCACATACACACACACACACACACACACACACACACACACACACACACCTGGCATGAGTTTTAAGCCATCAGGTCTAGGACTCAAACCACAGTTGACTATGTGGGAGTCCAGTGACCATTAAGCCATTTGCTGGTCCAGAAAGGGAGAAATCACACCCTGCGGGGGAGGGGATGGCCACACCACAATTCCTTCTCCATTCTCCTCTTGGGATTTTGGGTTCACGTGCATATGCGCCCAGTGTGAGGTTTTTTTGTTTTTTTTTTTTTGTTTTTTGAATTATTTATTTATTTATTATCATTATTTTTCAGTTTGATTAGAGAGAAACAGAGTGAGGGAGAGAGAAAGTGAGAAAGCAATCCACCAAGTCTGGGACTCAAACTGGTCATTCATGTGGTAGTCCTGCACCTTTAACCACCACGCCACCTGCTGACTCCAGTTTGAGTTTTAAGCCACTGGGTCTGGGACTTGAACTATTATTAACTACGTGGGAGTCCTGTGACATTACCATTACACCTTCTGCTGGTTCCAATTATTATTATTTTTTAATTTGACCAGAGAGAGGGAAAGTGAGAAAGCAACCCACTAGGTCAAGGACTTGAACCATGGTCTCAGCCATGTGGGAGTCCAGTGCCTTAACCACCACACCACCTGCCAGCCCCCAAAACAGTTAATGTCACATTGTAATGTTTATGTAAGTATTGTTCTTATTATGTAAAAATTAAAATGAAAGAACAAACACATTATTTTTGACTTTTAAATCTAAAATCAGGATACATTTTCTTATTTTACTTTCAGAAGTTGGGATATCTAAAGAAGAAGCTTTAGAAACCTTGCAGATTATCAGAAGAGAATGTCTCACAAGTAAACCAAGATATGGTGGTCCATCTGAGTCAGGAAAGAAGTGTACAGCACTGGAACTTCTTGAGCAAGAGCATACCCAGGGCTTCATCGTTACCTTCTGTTCAGCACTAGATAATATTCTTGGAGGTGGAATACCCTTAATGAAAACAACAGAAATTTGTGGTGTACCAGGTGTTGGAAAAACACAGTTATGGTAAAATAAAATTTTCTCTTCTTAAGGGTGGAATTAATAAGATTTTGTGTATTAGTAAGAAATAGAGTATTGTGCTGTTAGTTTATATTCAGGAGACCAAAATAGGTACATATAGGCTCTTAATTTTTTTATTTATTTTTTTATTTTTTTTCTTTTTTTGGAGAGGTTTTTGCTATAGGGCGCGTGCGCTCGCCAGACAGACAGAGAGAGACAGAGAGATAGAAAGCAGGAAATCACCCCCCAGGGGGGATGGCCACGCCGCAATCCCTTCTCCTCCATTCTCCTCTCGGGATCCTGGGCACGCACGCACACGCGCCCGGCGTGAGTTTAAGCCGCCGGGTCCGGGACTCGAACCGCGGTCGACTACGTGGGAGTCCAGCGACATAGCCATTACGCTAACTGCTGGTCCCCTTAATTTTTTTATTTTAAGAATTATTTTATTTTGGGGACCAGCAGGTGGCGTGGTGGTTAAAGCGCTGGATACTCCCACGTAGCCAACCATGGTTCGAGTCCCGGATCTGGTGGCTTGCTTTCTCTCTCTCTCTGGTCAAATTAAAATAAATGAATGCATAAATAAAATTAAATAAATTCTTTAAAAATATATTTTTTTATTCATTTATTTTATTTTAATTTCACCAGAGAGAGGGGGGAAAGTGAGAAAGCAAACTGCCAGGTTTGGGATTTGAACTGTGGTCAGCCATGTGGGATTGTCCAGTGCCTTAACTGCCATGCCACCTGCAGGTCCCTATGCTCTTAATTTTATATGTGTCATGTACACACCCAGAACAAAAATCATCTTACCATTTGTGTTACTCTAGTAGCATATCTATTTTTTTTTTTTTTTTTTTTTGAGAGATTTTTGCTGTAGGGTGTATGCGTTCACCAGAAAGACACAGAGAGACAGAAAGCAAGAAATCACCCCCCGGGGGATGGCCATGCCACAATCCCTTCTCCTCTGTTCTCCTTTTGGGATCTTGGGCACACATGCACATGCGCCTGGTGTGAGTTTACGCCACTGGGTCCAGGACTCAAACCATAGTCGACTACATGAAGTCCAGCGACATAGCCATTACACCAACTGCTGGTCCCCTAGTAACATATCTTAATAAATGGATACAATTAACTTGATATCAAAAGCTGTTTTTGTTTTTTTCCCCTAATGTTTGCTTTAGGGCTCATGCTTGCCAGAGAGACTGTAACAGAAAGAAGGGAAGTGAGAAAGCATCTCAACAGGGGATGGCCACACCACAGTCCCTTCTCCATTTTCATCTTGGGATTTGGGGCATGCATACACACATGCCAGGCATGACTTTAAGCTGCCTGATCCAGGACTCAAATCACAGTTGGCCATGTAAGATCCAGCTGCCCTGATTACCATACCACCTGCTGGCCCCAAAAGCTGTTTCTTTTGCAACATAATAAATAGTGTGGTATTAAACAGGCAATATTGGGCCAGCAGGTGACATGGTGGTTAAGGCAGCTGGATCCCACATGGCCAGCAGCATGGTTCAAGTCCCAGACATGGCAGCTTAAAAGACATGCCAGGCACATTTGTGTATGTGCCCAAAAAATCCCAAGAGAAGATTGGAGGAGAAGGGATTACAGCTTGGCCAGTTTTCCTTGGGACTGATTGCTTGTTCTCTTTTTCTGTCTCCAGTTAGTGCGTGTGCCATATAGGAAAACTATAATAAAAACAAACAAACAAAAACAACAACAAAAAACAGGCTCTGTTTATTCTTGAGAATATCTTTGGAAGTCAAATGTTTTGAAATAAATGTATGTGTTGTAAGGAAGGGGGTTAGGGCCAGCCGGGTGATGTGGTGGACCCATACAACTCACTGCACTGTGTGGTGGTCCCACCCGGATGACTGCACTGTTCAGCTCCCTAACTCAGGGGCTTGAAAAACAGGCTAAGTGCATATGAATGCCAAAATTCTGAAAGGACAAATGCAGAAGAAAGTGTGGCATGATCCCCTCCAGGAGGAGTGCTTTCTCACTGTCTCTGTCTCTCCAGGGATCCACATGCACCCTCTAGCATTTTTTTTTTTTTTTTTTTTAATTTTTGCTAGAGGGCCCTTGTGTGCTCACTGGACAGAGACACAGGAGGAAAGTGAGAAAGCTTTCCCCAGGAAGGATGACCATACCACAATCTCATCTCCATTCTCCTCAGGATTTTGGGCACTCATGCGTATGTGCCTGGTGTGATTCCAGTCATGCAGCTGGCCACCAAGGATCCAACCTCCTTAACCCCCATGCCTCCTGCTGTCTCCCTCTATCCCAGCAAATTCAAGAGAAAAAAAGGGGAGGAGTGGTTTATTAACAGAGGCCTGAAAAAAATTAAAAAGTCTTTATTGTGGTTTTATACCATGCCCTCCCCCTAATCCAGTCATCAGTTGGTTCACAAATACATGGAGCCATGGAGAATCCAATATCTCTGTTCCCTTGGGGAGTATATTTGCATTTATACAACTTTTACTGGTACCTAATTGGTCAATAGCTAATGTTTGAAAGATAGTGATTTAAATAATCATGAAAATGATTTGGTCATTTGGCTGCCTTTTCTTTACAGTATGCAGTTGGCAGTAGATGTGCAGATACCAGAATGTTTTGGAGGAGTGGCAGGTGAAGCAATTTTTATTGATACAGAAGGAAGTTTTATGGTTGATAGAGTGGTAGACCTTGCTACTGCCTGCATTCAGCACCTTCATCTTATAGCAGGCACACACATGGAAGAAGGTAAGTTAACAAATGATCCTCTCTTTTTTTTTGGCTATAGGGGCATGTACTCTCCAGAGACAGAGAGAGGAAAAGTGAGAAAGCACGCCCCTGGGATGGTGGCCATGCTGTAATTTCCTTCTCCTTCGTTTTCCTCTCAAGATTTTGAGCACATGCACACATGCCCAGCATGTTTTTCAAGCCACGTGGAATTAGTCCTCCTTAGCTACCATGCCACTGGGTTGCCCTGATCCTCTTTTCTGTGTGATAAAAGTAATTTGCCTTTGTGCTCATCTGAGACCTAAGGAAAAGACTATTTGGAATGTGAAACTTAATGATTTGACATTGTACTAGTGTGAAACTCTCATATCTTTGTTACAAAATAAGAAATGCCACAGCCTAAATGGACCTTTTTGTCCTTTCGTCCTTTCTTATGTCCCTTACTTCTTACTGAAGGAGCATTGGGGCAAGAAACCTTAAGTATGAAAGTATCTGACTTCCAGTCACCATACTCCAGTTTGCCTGGTCTAAACTAATGTTGACATCTTCATATGAGGTTCTTTTTTTTTTTTTTTTTTTTTTTTTTTGCTATAGGGCACGTGCACTTACCAGAGAGACAGAGAGATATAAAGTGAGAAATCACTCCTCATGGGGATGGCCACACTGCAATCCCCTCTCCTCCAGTCACCTCTTGGGTTTTGGGCACTCATGCACACGTGCCTCGTGTGAGTTTTAAGCCACCAGGTCTGGGACTTGAACCATGATCTACCACATGGGAGTACAGCAGTGCAACCATTACACCATCTACTGGTCCCTTAAATTTTGTTTTGTTTTATTTGAACAAGAGAATTTTATTTCTCCCTTACATAAAAGAAGTCTAACGATAGGCAAGTCAGGGCTGGTGCAATGACTCCATAGTTGTCAGTGACCAGGATGTCCTCTCCTTTGTTTTCTTTTTTTTCTTTTTCTTTTCTTTTTCTAAATTATTTATACATTTAATTACTATACATCATTTAGATTGTAAAGTGATTTTACCCAGCATGATATACACCTCAGTCCAGCCCAGTTGAGAATACTGTACATGTCCTCATCAACAAATAATAAACCATATCTGTGTCCCACAAATGTCTTACCTCTCTATTTTTTACCCCAAATTTTCTTTCCTATACTCTTCCCCCCATACTCTTTTCATTTTGTCTCTAGTGTCCATAACAATTTTTAATACTTTTATGTCCTCCAGTCTTTTAGTCTCTACCATAGAGTGCTGACAGTTGGTATATGGTTTTTAGAGATTATTGCCTGTGCTTTGGGGGGTCTTAAGAAGTCTTTGCCTACCCCAATGTCTCCCAGAGTTTCCCCAATGTTTTCTATCAGTAGTTTTATAGTTTGCGGTCTTAGGTTTAGATCTTTGATCCACTTTGAGTTGATTTTTGTCAGAAGTGAGAGGTAGGGCTTCAGATTCATCTTTGTGTAGGAGGATACCCAGTTTTTCCAGCACCATTTGCTAAAGAGGCTTTCCTTTTCCCACTGGATTGACGGGTACCTTTTGTCAAAGAAGAGATGGCTGTATGTTTTGGGGTTTATTTCTGGGGTCTCTACTCTGGAGAGCTTTTTTTTTTGCTATAGGGTGCATGCACTCATCAGACAGACAGAGACAAAGAGATAGAAAGCGAGAAGTCACCCCCCGGGGGGGATGGCCACGCCGCAATCTCTTCTCCTCCATTCTCCTCTCGGGATCTTGGGCACGCACGCACACGTGCCCAGCGTGAGTTTTAAGCCACCAGGTCCGAGACACGAACCGTGGTCAGCTACATGGGAGTTCAGCGACATAACCATTATGCTAACTGCTGGTCCCAAGGGGTCTCTACTCTGTTCCATTGGTCCTCAGTCTGTTTTTGTGCCAATACATGCTGTTTTGATTATCACAGCTTTGTAATGTATTTTGGGGTCAGGAAGTGAGATGCCCCCTACTCAACTCTTGCGCAGAATGGCTTTGGCAATACGTAGTCTTTTATGATTCCAGACAAATTCTATGATTGTCTTTTCTAGATCTGTGAAGAATGTCTCTTGTACTATTATAGGGGTTGCATTAAGTATGTAGATTAATTTGGGTAGGATTGCCATTTTGATTTTATTAATTCTGCCAATCCAGGAACATGGGATGTCCTTCTACTTTTTTTGTGTCCTTTTTAATTTCCTTATAGAGGTCTTTGCCTTTCTTGGTTAGTTTTATTAATAAGTATTTAGTACTTCTTGTGGCTATGGTAAATGGATTATCTTCTTCAGTTCTGTCTCTGCGCTTGTTGGTTGTATATAGAAATGCTATAGATTTTTTTTTTTTATATTTCAATTAAGAGGCTTATCTTAAACTTAATACTGGACATTATTGTTCATGATAACATATAGTAAGTTATGTTTTTAAAAAAATATACTATAAAATCTTATAAGACTCTGGACTAAAGCTTGATGTTGTCTTAAGTAAGTAGAAAACAATAAAACTGTAGTTGTCAGCTAAGTTCCATCAATTTTTTTAAATTCTCTTTGATCTTTTCTCCTGGTCTTCTAGTATTCTTTCTGCAAGCCGTTTCTTCAACCCCTTCATCTGTCTGGTTTGCAGTTTGCTCAGTTCTTGCTTCTGCATGTGAATCCTTCTGTAAGTTGTACCGAAAGTGTCATGAAAGGTATACTTCTTCTTTGGCTTGAGAGCTTTTGGCATTTTCATAGATAACTATAGAGGTCATCTGATGCCAGGTGTGTCCTCCTGAGAACCAGATCCAGCAATGGTCCCATCTCTTCCAACTAAATCTGTGGTGTTCTGCAACCAGATTTCTTCAATAGCAACTTATAACTTTGCAGGTAAATCTTCCCATTCATTGCGGTGAAGTGCAGAACATACTCAAATCCAGCTAGGCGGATATTTGATACTGTGGGGCCCTGAAGAAATCAATAAGAAGACTTTTTAGCCTTCTGTAGTCCTCTGTTACATCAAAATCATTACCAGCGAATATTAGCATGAATTTTGTTCCTTCAGAATATTTTGCATTCTTAATAGCTTTTAGAGATACAAACTTTTCAATGCCTAATTTAATCATATCCAGTACATGGTAGTCATACATGTGACCTATTACCAGATTATTTGGCCACTTTTTATTATCGGAGCCAAACGTGAATAAAGAATAATCTGACTTCTTTGAAAAGAATTCCAGTAATGTCTGATCTTCAAATGGTCTCATAAAATTTTTCTTTTTTTGCATAACACCGTACGGTTTCCTCAGTGCCTACACATCTTTAAGTACTTGTGTCACTGTTGAATTTGCTTTTCCACCTTTAATCAGCATGGCATTTTTATTATTTTCACTGAGTTTCAGTTCTCTCTTGTCAAGTAATCTCTTGGCCCTTTTTGTTTTGGTCTTTACAACTCGATCCAAAATGTCCATTGCTACTGCCACCAGAACCAGGGGATCACACCTAGAAATGCTATAGATTTTTGTAAGTTAATTTTGTATCCTTCCACTTTACTGTATGCATTTCTTACTTCGAGAAGTTTTTCATGGATACTATTGGGTCTTCTATGTATAATTGTATAATCATGTCATCTGCAAACAGATAATTTCAGCTTTCACTATTGGAAAGCCTTTCATTTCCTTCTCTTGTCTGATTGCACGAGCTAGGACTTCTAGTACTATATTGAATAGGAGCGGAGAAAGTGGGCAGCCTTTTCTTGTACCAGTTTTTAGTAGAAAAGCTTTCATCTTTTCCCCATTCAGTATAATGTTAGCTATAAGTTTTTTTGTTTTTTGTTTTTTTTCCTTTTTTTGGATAGGTTTTTGCTGTAGGGCGCGTGCACTTGCCAGAAAGACAGAGAGAGAGACAAAGAAACAGAAAGCAAGAAATCACCCCCCGGGGGGATGGCCACGTCACAATCCCTTCTCCATTTTCCTTTCGGGATCTTGGACACACACGCACACGCGCCCAGTGTGAGTTTAAGCCACCAGGTCTGGGACTCGAATTGCAGTCGACTACATGGGAGTCCAGCAACATAGCCATTACGCTAACTGCTGGTTCTAGCTATAGGTTTTTCATGGATGGCTTTTATTATGCTGAGAAATGATCCTTCTATGCCAATTTTACTGAGAGTCTTAATCATGAAAGGATGTTCTATTTTATCAAACGCTTTTTCCGTGTCAATTGAAATGATCATAAGGTTTTTTATCTTTCTTTCTGTTAATATGGTGTATTACATTTATGGTTTTGTGCATGCTGAACCACTCTTTTATCCTTGGAATAAAGCCTACCGGGTCATAATGAATAACCTTTCTTATATACTGTTGAATACAGTTAGCAAATTTCTTGTTGAGAATTTTTGCATCTGTATTTATCCGAGGTACAGGTCTATAGTTTTTTTTGTTGTATCCTTATCCGTTTTCGTAATGGAGGCTTCATAGAATGAATTTGGAAGGGTTCCTTCCTTTTGGATATCTAGAAAAAGTGTGAGTAGGATGGGATTACCTCTTTAAAAATTTTGTAAAATTCAGTAGTGAAGCCATCAGGACCTGGACTTTTCTTTGTTGGGAGGTTATTTATTACTGATTCAATCTCATTGCTTGTTATAGGTGTATTCAGGCTTTCAATGTCCTCTTGAGTCAATATTGGTAGATTATATGTCTCCAGAAATTTGTTCATCTCATCCAGGTTTTCTTGTTTGTTGGCGTATAGTCGCTCATAGTATCCTCTAATGATGTTTCATGTTTCTGTTATGTCTGTTGTAATGTTGCCTGATTCATTGCAAATTTGATTAATCTGATTCCTTTCTCCTTAACTAGTCTAGCTAATGGTGTGAAAATCTTGTTTATCTTTTCAAAGAACCAGCTCTTTCATTTATTTTCTGTATAATTCGCTTATTTTCCATTTATTTCTGCTCAAATCTTTATTATTTCTTTTCTCCTGGTATTTTTTTGGATTTTATTGTTGTTGTTGTTGTTGTTTTTCCAGTTCCCTGAGGCACGATGTTAGGTTGTCCTTTTGCCACCTTTCCATCTTTTTCTTGTGCACACTAATTGCTATGAACTTCCCTCTTATGACTGCTTTTGCTGTTTCCCATAAATTAATGGAAACTTGTGTACTCATTATCATTTGTTTCCATGAATCTTTTGATTTTAGTCTTAATCTTTTCAATGGTCATGAAGTCATTCAGAAGTAGGTTAGTTAGTTTCCATGTATTTGTGTATTTTCGAGGATTCTTACTGAGATTAATATCAAGTTTAATTCCATCATGGTCGGAGAAGATGCTGGATATAGTTTCTGTGCCTTCGAATCTGTAAAGGCTGGTTTTGTGCCCTATCATGTGGTCAATCTTCAAGAAAGTACCATGCGAAACTGAGAAAAATGTATATTTTGTGTTTTTTGGGTGGAAAGTTCTACTGATGTCTATCAAGTCCATCTGATTTATGGTATCATTTAGGTCCTGAATCTCTTTGCTTATTTTTTGTCTCCTTGACCTGTCTAAAGGAGATAATGGGATGTTGAGATCTCCAACAATTATTGTATTACAGTCTGTCTCCTTTTAGATCTTGCAGTCTTTCCTTTACATATTTGGGTGCTCTTGAGTTTGGTGCACAGATATTTATAAGCATTATATCTTCTTGGCGAATTAGCCCTTTTACTACTATATAATGCTCTTCTTTGTCTCTTCTTATGGTTTTTGTCTTCAAGTCTATTTTGTCTGAAATCACTATAACAACTCCTGCCCTTTTCTGGTTTCCATTTTCATGGAATGCCTTTTTCCAGCCCTTCACTTTTAGTCTATGTATGTACTTATTTATGAGATGAGTTTCTTGTAGGCAGCAGATAGAGAGTTTCTGATTTTTTAATCCAGTCAGCCAGTCTGTGTCTCTTGAGCAGAGAATTTAATCCGTTAACATTTAGTGCTATTATTGATATTTCCAGACTTGTCCCTAACAGTAAGTTAGCCATATTCTTGGTTGTTTTGTGTTCTCTTATTGTCGTCTGTATCTCTTTAGTTTTCTTGGTATAGTACTCCTTTTAGAATTTCTTAAAGAGGTGGTCTGGAGTTGATAAATTCGATCAGATTTGGTTTGAGAACTTTTTTTTTTTTTCTTTTCCCATATGAAGGATAATCTCGCCAGGTAAAATATTCTTGGTTGAAATTGTTTTTCATTTAAAAATTTGAATGCATTTCCCCATTCTTTCCTTGCTTGCATTGTATTTGATGAGAGATCCCGTGTTAGCCTGATGGGATAGTCTTTGTAGGTGACTTGATGTTTCTCTCTTGCCAATCTTAGTATCTTGTCTTTGTTGTTTTGGTCAATCTAGCTGTAATGTGCCATGGAGAGGATATTCTTGGATTGATTCTACTTTGTATTTCTTTTTTTTTTTTTGGTTTTTGCTATAGGGTATGCACGTTCTCCAGAAAGACAGAGAGACAGAAAGGGAGAAATCACCCCCCAGGGAGGATGGCTATGCTGCAATCCCTTCTCCTCCATTCTCCTCTCAGGATCTTAGGCACGCATGCATATGCACCCAGTGTGAGTTTAAGCCACTGGTTCCAAGACTCTAACCGCAGTTGACTACATGGAAGTCCAGCAACGTAACCATTATGCCATCTGCTGGTCCCAAGGTTCTTTGTATTTTTTGGGTCTGGACCCTTAAGGTTTTTTTTTTTTTTTTTTTTTGGAGAGGTTTTTGCTATAGGGCATGTGTGCCTGCCAGATAGAGAGAGAAAGAGAAACAGGAAGCGAGAAATCACACCCCCCCCCCCCCCCGGGAGGATGGCCACGCCACAACCCCTTCTCCTCCATCTCCATTTTCCTCTCGGGATCTTGGGCACACACGCACATGTGCCTGGTGTGAGTTTAAGCCACTGGGTCTGGGACTTGAACCATGGTCAACTACATGGGAGTCCAGTGACATAGCTATTACGCCAACTGCTGGTCCCGTGGACCCCTAAATTTTTTTTAAAGAATTATTTGTGGGGCTGGCAGGTAGTGTGGTGGTTAAAGCACTGGACTCTCACATGCCCAACTACAGTTCAATTCTTGGACCTGGAGGCCTACTTTCTCACTTTTCCTCTATTTCTTTGTCTTCCTCTTTTTCTCTCTGGTCAAATTTAAAAATAACAGTAATAAATAAAACAAATAATTAAAAAGAATTATTTGTTTAGTTATCTTTTACTATTTTTCACTTTGACCAGTGAGAAAGAGAGAAAGGGGAAGTGAGAAATCAAGCTGCTAGATCTGGGACTCAAACCATGTTTGATCATGTGGTAATCCACTGTTTTTAACCACCATATTACCTTCCGATAAACCCCTGTATAATTTCTATTAAAGCATTTGGAAGGGTAACAAGCAGATGGAGGAATGGTTACATAGCTGGACTCTCACGGAGTCGGCCACAGTTTGAGTCCAGGACCCAGTGGCTTAAAATTCATGCCAGGCTTGTGCGTGTGTGTGTGTGTGTGTGTGCCCAAAATCCCAAGAGGAGAAGAGATTACAGTGTGGCCATCCTCCTTGGGTGATTTCTCGCTTTCTATCTCTGTGTCTTGGGCAAACACACGCACCTTATAACAAAAATTTCTCTGTAGGGGCCAACAGGTGGTGTGGTGGTTAAAGGTGCTGGATTCCCACCTGAACCATGGTTTGAGTCTTAGATCTGATGGCTTGAAAATTACAACACATAAATAAATGCTATTAAAAAATTCTCTCTTAAAAGAAAAAAGCATTTGGGGCTTTTATTTGATGCTTCTTATGATAAAATAAAATATGTGTTTTTTTTCCCCTTAGGTTTTTGCCATAGGGAGAAAGATGGAGAGAGAGAAAGTGAGAAATCACCTCCCCCAACCCCCAGGGGTACGGTCACACTACGGTCTCTTCTCCAGTCTCCTCTTGGGATTTTGGGCATGCACACACATGTGCCTGGTGTGATTTTCAAGCCACTGGGTCTAGGACTCAGAACTGTAGCTGGCCACATTGGAGTCCAGTGCCTTAACCACCATGCCGCCTGCTGGCCTTCTGAAGTGTTAGTGTATTTTTTTTTTTCTTTAAAGAGAGATTTTTGCTATAGGGCTTGTGCACTCACCAGAGAGAGACAGAGAGACAGAAAGCGAGAAATAAACCCCTGTCCCAAGGGGCAATGGCCATGCCACAGTCCCTTCTCCTCCATTCTCCTTTCGGGATCTTGGGCATGCACTCACACACACCCAAAGTGAGTTTTAAGCCACCGGGTCTGGGACTTGAACTGCAGTCGACTACATGGGAGTCCAGCAACATAACCATTACGCCATCTGCTATTCTCCCTAAAGTGTTCGATTTTAAAATAATTTTTTTTGAGAGATTGTTGTTCTAGGGTGCATGTGTTGCCAGAGAGACAGAAAGTGAGAAATCACCCCCTGGGGGCATGACCACACCACAGTCCCTTTTCCATTCTCCACCTGGGATTTTGGGCATTCATACACACGTGCCCGATGTGAGTTTCAGGCCTCTGGGTCTGGGACTCAAACCATGGTCAGCCATGTGGGAGTTCAATGCCTTAACCTCTGAGACACCACCTGCTACCCCCTAAATTTTTTTTTTAAAGAACTTTTAAATTCTTAAATTATTTTATTTAACTTTATTTATTTATTTAGATTTGACCAAAGAAAGATGGGGTATGGGGTTTGAGAAGGCAAGCCACCAGGTCCAGGACTTGAACGGCAGTCGGCCATGTTGGAGTTCAGGGCCCTTATCTACCACATCACTTGTTGGCCCCTAAAATAATTTTTTTTTTTCTTTTTTTTTTTTTGGAGAGGTTTTTGCTATAGGGCGCGTGCGCTCGCCAGACAGACAGAGAGACAGAGAGATAGAAAGCAGGAAATCACCCCCCAGGGGGGATGGCCACGCCACAATCCCTTCTCCTCCATTCTCCTCTCGGGATCCTGGGCACGCATGCACACGCGCCCGGCGTGAGTTTAAGCCGCCGGGTCCGGGACTCGAACCGCGGTCGACTATGTGGGAGTCCAGCGACATAGCCATTACGCTAACTGCTGGTCCCTAAAATAATTTTTTTAAACTTATTTTATATTCAAGTTCTTGTCCTTTCAGTTACTTTTTAAATTAATTTGCCTTTGGTTTGACTATTTGATTTTCCGTTGTCTTATTTTTTAAGAATTATTTAAATTTTATTTATTATTTTTAAAGTCATTTTTAAAATTTAATTTCATTTGTTCTTCTTCTTCTTATTATTATTTTTTAGAGGTTTTTGCTATAGGGCATGTGCGCTCACGACAGAGAGAGACAGAGAGACAGCGAGAAATCACCCCTCGGGGGGGTGGCCACGCCGCAATCCCTTCTTCTCCATTCTCCTCTCGGGATCTTGGGCATGCACGCATACGCTCCCGGCGTGAGTTTTAAGCCACCGGGTCCGGGATGCGAACCGCAATCGACTACATGGGAGTCCAGCGACATAGCCATTATGCTAACTGCTAGTCCCCTGTTCTTATTATTTTTTAACTTAACTAGAGATAGAGAGAAAGAAAGGGAAAGTGAGAAAGCAAGTTGCCAGGACCAGGACTTGAACTGTGGTTGGCCATGTAGGAATCTAGCGCCCTTAACCACCATGCCACCTGCGGTCCCCTATTATTTTTTTAAAATTTGACCAGAGAGAAAGAAAGGGAAAGAGAAAGCAAGCCACCAGGTCTGAGACTGGAACCACAGTTGGCCATGTGGGAATCAAGTGCCCCAACCACCACATCATCTGCCATACCCTATATTTTACTTTTTTCTTCTACAATCCTTATTTTCTTCTATAGATGTTGAAAAAAATAGAATGCTTTTCAGGGTCAGCAGGTGGCCAGTGGCAGGTATTGTTTAGGGGCACTGGACTCCTACATAGCCAACTGCGGTCCGAGTCCCGGACCTTGTGGCTTGCTTTTTCACTTTCCCTCTCTCTCTCTCACTGTGGTCAAATTAAAATAAATTAAGTTAAAATAAAAAACAATTTAAAAAATAATGCTTTTCATAAAATGTTTGTAGTTCCTCTAAGTGAGTGTGATCAGTTGGATATCTTTATTTTCATGGCACTACTGTGTCCCATTTAGCTAATGACCAATATATCTTCTAAAAAACGTGTATTTTGGCAGAATACACTAGCCCAAACTATGACATTTTAGTATAACGATTATTTTGAGCTGAAGGCAGTTGGGTAGAAGCAAATAAAAGAAAGCTATCTGCCCTCCCCTCTTTTCCTAAAAGCAAAATGTACATGTATAAAGTCTTAGGGCCAGCAGGTGTCGTGGTTAAGGTGCTGGACTCCCACATGTCTGACCACGGTTTGAGTCCTAGACCTGGTAGCTTGCTTTCTCACTTTCCTTGGTGAGTGCATGTTCCCTACACTAAATTTAAAAAAAAAAAAATAATTTTAAAAAATGTGTCCCCTCTCTATTAGAAAGATAAAAGTTAATTATTGGAAACTTCAGACCCTTAACAGCCTGAAGATGGCATCAAAGGACTCTACGTGAGGAACTTTAATAGATGCTATTTATCTTTCATTAGTTTCCTCATAATATGCAGCCCATAGAGACTTAGTGCCTTTTTCCTTTATCTTGTCATTTTTCCAAAAATTTGTTCCTTTGGGTAAATCAGCCCACATCTTTTTTTTAATTGCTAAAGGGCGCTTTTATAAAAAATGTCTAAAAATTATTTCATTTGACTTTATTTACTTATTTATTTTAATTTGCCCAGAGAAGGAAATTGAGAAAGCAAGCTGTCATCTCCGGAACTCAAACAGTGGTTGACCATGTGGGAGTCCAGCGCCCTTAACTACCACGACACCTGATGGACTCTTTTATAAAAAAATTTTTAAAAATAATTATTTATTTAATTTATTATTGTTGTTATTTTTAAATATGAAGTGGAGGCAGAGAGAAAGTGAGAAGGCGAACTGCCAGGTCCAGAACTTGAGCTACCTTCAGTCATGTGGAAGTTCACCGCCCCTACCACCATGCCACCTGCCAGCCCCCAGAGGGTGGGTTTTTGTTTTTGTTTTTGGAGATATTTTTGCTATAGGGTATGTGTGCTTGCTGGAGAGACAGACAGAAAGCAAGAAATCTGCCCCTGGAGCGATGGCTATGTCGCAATCCCCTCTCCATTCCCTTTTTGGGATTTTGGGGATGTATGCACACATGGCTGGTGTTGTGTTTTAAGCTGCTGGGTCTGTGACACAGTTGATACGTGGGAACCCAGTGATGTAACCATTACGCCATCTGCTGGTCCCCAAAGGGTGCTTTTTAATCACCAGAGAGAAGGAGGGACGGAAAGAGAAAATACACCTCCCCAGTGGGGCATGGTCACATTGTAATCCCTTTCCTTCGTTTCTGTACCCTGTTGGGAATTTTGGATACACATGCACAGGTGCCCAGTGTATTTTTCAAGTCGCCAGTCCAGGACTTGAACTGTGGTGTTGGCCATGTGGGATTCATCTGCTTTAACCACTAGGCTACATACCTAACCCCAAACTGTTTTGTTTAGTCTAAGAGAGAATTTATATTGTTTTTACTTAAATATCCAATTATACTACAGCATTCGGGTGATTAAAAAAAAATGCTTTGTTTGGGGGACCAGCAGGTGGCGTGGTGGTTAAGGTGCTGGACACTCCCATATGGCTGACCACGGTTCGAGTCCCAGACCTGGCAGTTTCATTACTCCCTTCCCCTCTCGCTCTCTCTCTCTGTGTCTCTCTCTGGTCAAATTAAAATAAATGAATAAATAAATAAAATTAAATAAATAATAATTGTTTAAAAAAAAAAATGCTTTGTTTGAACATTTTTCCCTGTAATTTGTCGTCCTACAAAAACAACAAGAAAGATAAACTTCCATTATGTTATTTATATTTAACAAGCCAATAATTAGACATTTGAAAAGACAAGCATTGAAAGTATATGCATAGGCCCAGCCCAGGCATTGCAGTCTATACCATACTGGATGGATAGTAATGCAGGTGGCCTCATGGCTATCTGTGGCTTTGAATCAGCCTAAACATGCACTGGTTATGGGAGATTAGGATCCTGAGGAGCAGAATGTCTAGGAAAAGGGGATTGCAGTGTGATGGGAACCTATCAATGATTTTTTCTTTCTCTCTTTTTCTCAGATTTACGTGGCCAGAGAGAGACAGGGAAAAGTGAGAAAGCATCCCCACAATGGGGAGTGGTCATGTCACAATCCTGTCTCCATTTCTTCTTTCAGGATCTTGGGCACGTGTACAAACACACTGACGTGTTTCTCAAGTCACCTTATCTGGGACTCAAACCGTACAGTTGGCTATGTGGGATCCAACTGCCTTAACCAGCACTGTACCAGCTGGCCCCATTCATATTCTTTCTTTTTCTTTTTTTTTTTTTAAAGAATTATTTCATTTAACTTTATTTATTTGTTTACTTTTAATTTGACCAGAGCTGGACATAGTGAGAGAGAGTGTGAGAGAGGGAAAGTGAGAAAACAAACTGCCAAGTCCAGGACACGAACCACGGTTGGCCATGTCGGAATTCAGCACCTTTAACCACCATATCACTTGCTGGTCCCTCATTTTATTTATTTATTTTTTTCAAGAATTATTTTATTTTTTGGGACCAGCAATTGGCGTAATGGCTATGTTGCTGGATTCCCATGTAGTCAACCACGGTTCAAGTCCCGGACCCAGTAGCTTAAACTCATGTCGGGCGTGTGTGTGTGTGTGTGTGTGTGTGTGTGTGCCCAAGAATCCGAGAAGAGAATGTAGGGGAAGGGATTGCAGTGTGGCCATCCCCCATAGGGGGTGATTTCTCGCTTTCTGTCTCTCTGTCTTTCTGGTAAGCACATGTGCCCTATAGCAAAAAGCCTCTCCAAAAAATAAATAACTGTAAAGAATTATTTTATTTTGGGATCAGCAAGTGGTGTGATGGTTAAAGGTGCTGGACTCCCCCATGACTGACCACGGTTTGAGTCCTCGACCTGGTGGCTTGCTTCCTCACTTTCCTTTTCCTTCTCTCTCTCTCTCTCTCTCTCTGTGTATCTCTCTCTCTGGTCAAATTAAAATATAAATGTATAAATAAAATTAAATAATTCTCTAAAAAATTATTTAACTTTTTATTTATTTTAATTTCACCAGAGAGGGACAGAGTGAGGGAGGGAGAAGGGAAGCAAGAAAGCAAGCCACTAGGCCCAGTGCTCAAACCGCAGTGGGCCATGTGGCAGTCCAGCGTCCTTAACCACCACACCACCTGTGGGTCTCTTACTTATTTTATTTCTTTTTTTTGAAGGTTTTTGCCAGAGGGCACCTGCATTCTACAGAGAGAGGGAAAGTGAGAAATCTCCCAGGGGGAACAGCCATGCTACAATCCCTTCTCCATTATCCTTTCGGGATTTTGGGCACACACACACTCATATATACATGTGCCCAGTGTGATTTTCAAACCACTAGGTCCACTACTTGAACCATGATTGGACGTGTGGGAGTCCAGTGCCTTAACCACCATACCACCTACTGGCCCCACACTTTCCTTCTTTCTTTTTTAAAAGAATTATTTTTATTTTAATTTGACCAGAGAGAGACATAGAGTTAGAGAGAGAGAGAACGTAAGAAAGCAAGCCACCAGGTCCGGGACATGAACCACAGTCAGCCATGTGGGAGTGTCCAGTGCCTTGACCACTACTCCACCTGCTGGTCCCCTGGCCCACACTTTCTATCATTTAAGAAAAGCAAAACAGTACCATCAGGTGGTATAAAGGTTAAGGCAGCTGAATGCCACATGACCTATTCCACAGTTGGAGTCCTAGGTCAGGTGGCTTGAAAATCACACTCGTACATGTGCATGAGTTCCAAAAATCCTGAGAGGAGAATGGAAGAGAAGAGATTGTGATGTGGCCGTTCCTGCTGAGGGGTGACTTCTCACATTCTCATTCTCTACTCTCCCTGCAAGTGTATGTACCCAATAGAAAAAACAAAACTGGGACCAGCAGTTAGCATAATGGCTGTGTCACTGAACTCCCAGTGTAGTCAACCCTGGTTCAAGTCCTTGACCCGGTGGCTTAAACTCACTCCGGGCGCGTGTGCGTGCATGCCCAAGATCCCGAGAAGAGAATGGAGGAGAAAGGAGAGAAGAGATTGCGGCGTGGCCATCCCCCCCGGGGAGTGATTTCTCGCTTTCTGTCTCTCTTTGTGTCTGGCGAGTGCACACGCCCTGTAGCAAAAACCTCTCAAAAAAAAAAAAAAAAAAACCTCAACTAGTCATATGTATGTATAAACTATTTCTAGAAAGCCAAGTATGTAAAACGTAAAAATAAGAGATCAGAAATTAAAAATGACAATTTATTGTATTTTGCTAAGATTTTATCATTTTTCAGTTAAAATGAAGAGTTTTGTTAAATGAGGTATAACATTTACGTTATTAAAAAATGTCATTTTCCTGCAATTGCCAGCATATCAAAACAGGGAAATCTGATTGTCTTAAAATTATTCTCTTGTTTGTTTCAGAACACCAAAAAGCTTTGGAAGATTTCACACTTGAAAATATTCTTTCCCATATTTATTATTTTCGTTGTCATGACTATACAGAGCTACTGGCACAAGTTTATCTCCTTCAAGATTTTCTTTTGGAACACTCAAAGGTATGCTTAAACTAACCAGGTGTCTTCGAAGGTGTTTGAGAAGCATGAAAAATAACTAGTACAGTAGCATAAAATTGAAGTTAAAAGGATTGGCCCTGTTGCATAGGGGTTAAGAGAACCAGGTCTCACATGGCCAATCACAGTTCACATCCCACCCTAGTTGCTTGAAAAAACATACTAGGCGTGTGTGTATATGCCCCAAATCGTGACAGGATAGAAAATGGAGAGGGGATTGTGTGACCACACTCCATTGGAAGACACTTACTCCCTCTCTATGTGTCTCTCTCTCTCTCCTTCTCTCTCTCTCTCTCTCTCATCAGCACTTGTGCCCTCTGGCAATTAAAAAAAGTATCATGGGGCCAGCAGGTAGCATGGGGTTAGTTAAGGGGCTAGATTCCCACATGGCTGACCAGTTTGAGTCCCAGACCTGGTGACTTGAAAAACATGCTGGATGCATGTGCATGCATGCCCAAAATCCTCAGGGGAGAATGGAGAAGGGATTGTGACATGGCCTTTCCCCCTGGAGAGTGATTTCTCACTTTCCCTTTCTTTGTCTCTCAGGCAGACACATGTAACCTATGGCAAAAACCTAAAGAAATTTTTTTTTTTAAGTTCAAAAGCCAATTATTCCTTCTCTGTAATTTATTTTGTATGCACACATGTGTGTACACATACATATATATGTAGGTCGGAAATTCCAACTGTAGTAGTTACGGAATAGTTCCTGTTAAACTTGTCTAAAAAGGTATGAAATGGAAAAAAAAAAGTTCTCTTCTGTTACTGCTTTCTAGTGCCTTTCCCTAGAGTTGACCACTATTATGAGGTTTTTTATTTTTTTATTTTTTTAGAGGTTTTTGCTATAGGGTGCGTGTACTCGCCAGAAAGACAAAGAGAAACAGAGAGACAGAAAGCAAGAAATCATCCCCCCAGGGGGGATGGCCACACTGCAATCCCTTCTCCTCCATTATCCTCTTGGAATCTTTGGCATGCATGCGCACATGCCTAGAGTGAGTTTAAGCCACCAGTTCCAGGACTCGAACCGCGATTGACTACATAGGAGTCCAGCAACATAGCCATTACACCAACTGCTGGTCCCTAAGAGGTTTTTTTTTTTTAAAAAAAACTACTTTAAAAATTTTATTTATTTATTTTTAATTTGACCAGAGAGGGACAGAATAAGAGTGCGAGAGAGAGAGAAAGTAAGCCACCAGGTCTGGAACTTGAACTATAGTTAGCCATGTGGGAGTCCAGAGCTCTTAACCACCACCACCTGCTGGCCCTATTAATAGTTTTTTAGAAAAATTTTGTACATATTACAACATTTACCCATTTTAAACATTTGTTAGTGGGGTTATGCTGTAATTTTTCAAAAAAATGTAATTCTTTTTTTAAAAAATGTATTATTATTATTTTTAAATTTCGCTATAGGATGCGGGAGAGAGGAAGAGAAAGTGATAAAGCAAGCCGCCATGACTTCGGGACTTGAACTGCTGTTGGCTGCGTGAGAGTCTAGCACCTCAACTGCCATGCCACCAGCTGGCTCCCCAAAAATGTATTTCTTCTAACCCGCATATGACCTGGTGGTTAGGGAGCTAGATCCTACATGGTTGACTGTGTGATTTGAGTCTTGGACCCAGTGGCTTGAAAAACATGCTAGGTGAGTGCCTGTGCGTGTCCAAAATCCTTAAGGAGGATTGGAGAAGAAGGGATTGCAGCGTGACCACACTCCCTTCGGGGGTGGGGGTGTTCTCCCTCTCCCTCTGTTTGGTTCTCTCTCTCTGGTGAGCACATGTGTCCTCTGACAAAAAAAAAAAAAAAAAAGCTGGTTGACTCCGTGGCTTCGTGGTTAGAGGAGCTAGATTCCACATGGCCTACCCTGTGGTTCAAGTCTCAACTCTGGTGGCTTGAAAAATAATCTGGGTGCAAGTGTACACATGTCCTAAATCCCTATGGCTGAAGAAATAGAGAAGGGATTGCTGCTGACCATGCCACATTGGGAGATGCTTTCTTCCTTTCTCTTTCTGTGTCTTTCTAGTGAGCACATGTACTCTTCGGTAAATTTTTTCAAAAAAGAAATACAACTTTTTTTTTTTTTTTTTTTTTTTTTTTTTTTGCTATAGGGTGCACATGCTTGGGGGGGAGAGAGAGAGAGACATAGAGAGAGGAAAAGTGAGATATTAACCCCTAGTGTGGATGGCCACGCCGCAGTTCTCTCTTCTCTTAGGGTTTTGGACACACACATGCACGTATCAGTGTTTTATGTGTGGTGGTTTTATTTCCTTTTTTTCATATATTTTCATTAGTTTTATTTTATTTTTTCCCTAAGTTTTTGCCGTAGGGCATGTGCACTCATCTGAAAGAGACAGACAGTGAGAGGGAAAGTGAGAAATCACTCCCAGGGGGGATGACCATGTTACAGTCCTTTTTCTTCCATTGTCTTCCTGGGATTTTGGGCATGCACATGCATACACAGATGATCTTCAAGCTGCCAGGTCCAGGACTCAAGCCCTGGTTTGTCATGAGAGAGTTCTGCACCTTAACCATCATGCTACCTACTGGTCCGCCAGTGTGTTTTTCTTTCTTTTTGAGAGAGTTTGCTGTAGGGCACGTGCGCTCACCTGAGAAACAGAGAGACAGAAAGTGAGAAATCACACCACATGGGGATGGCCATGCCACAGTTCCTTCTCCTCCACTCCTCTCTTGGGATTTTGGACACAAATGCACACACACCCAGCATGAGTTTCAAGCTGCTGGGTCCAGGGCTCAAGTTACTGTTGACCACGTAGGAGTCCAACACCTTAACCATTATACCACCTGCTGCCCCCTTCCCCCTGCCCCTGCAATGTGTTTTTCAAGCCACTGGTTCTGGATTCAAACTACACAGTCTTGTGAGATCCTGCACCATAACCACCACACTACCTCTGGCCCAAAACTGAATTTTGTGTGTTCATCTTACATACTGTCATTTTGCTCAATTTGTTTATTAGCTTTAGGAGCTTTTTGTGAATTATTTAGGGTTTTCTCTATATAAAATTATATTATCTATGAATAGAGATAGTTTTACTTTATTGCTTTCCATTTGGATGCTAGCTATTTATTTATTTTATTTATTTATTTTTGAGAGGTTTTTGCTATAGGGTGCATGCGCTCGCCAGAAAGACACAGAGACAGACAGAAAGTGAGAAATCACCCCCCCAGGGGGGATGGCCATGCCCCAGTCCCTTCTCCTCCATTCTCCTCTTGGGATCTTGGGCACGCACACACACGTACCCGTTGTGAGTTTAAGCCACTGGGTCTGGGACTCGAACCGCGGTCGACTACATGGGAGTCCAGCGACATAGCCATTATGCTAACTGTCCCAATGCTAACTACTTACTTATGTATGTATGTTTGGTATAAGGTGCATGTGCTGACCAGGGAAAGAAGGGGGTGAGAGGGAGGGAATACCCCCCGGGGGGATGATCACACTACAGTCCCTTCTGCTTTTTCTCCAGGCTTTTGGAAATTCACACACCCACATCTGGCATGCTAGGTCCAGGACTCAATACTACAGAGTTGGGCATGTGGGATTTTGCACCTTAACCACCATGCAACCTATTGGCCCAAGGTCTCTCTTTTTAAATTTAAAATTTCTTGGGGCCAGCAGGTGGCGTGGTAGTTAAAGGCGCTGGACTCCCACATGTCCACCGCAGACCTAGCAGCTTTCTCACTTTCTCTTTCTCTCCTCACTCTGTCCCTCTCTGGTTAAATTAAAATAAATAGATAAATAAAAATGATTCTTTTAAAAAAATTTTATTTATTCATTTACTTATTTTATTTTGACCAGAGAGAGAGAAAGTGAGAAAGCAAGCCACCAGGTCCAGGACTTGAACCATGGTTGGCCATGTGGGAATGTCCAGCGCCCCAGCCACCACACTACCTGCTGGTCCCCTGTTAAAAGTAATTCTTTTTTTTTTTTCTTTTTTTTTGGAGAGGTTTTTGCTATAGGGCGCGTGTGCTCGCCAGACAGACAAAGAGAGACAGAGAGACAGCGAGAAATCACTTCCCAGGGGGGATGGCCACACCACAATCCCTTCTCCATTCTCCTCTTGGGATCTTGGGCACGCATGCACATGCGCCTGGCGTGAGTTTAAGCCACCAGATCGGAGACTCGAACCGCGGTCGACTATGTGGGAGTCCAGAGACATAGCCATTATGCCAACTGCTGGTCCCATAAAAGTAATTCTTTAAAAAAGTTTTTTTTTAAATTTCTTTCACAGGAGAGACAGACAGACAGACAGAAGCACACTTAATAGGGTCTTACTATAATGTTACTCATCCTTTCCAGCCTGCCAGGATCACACATACATGGGCCTGGCATATAGTTTGACCAGAGACCTGTAATCTTCTCTATAGATCTAGTATTGCCTGCCCAGTCTTTTACTGACCAAATAATTCTTTATGGTGTATTTAATGCCATATTTTTTGCATTTTTTTTTTAAGAGAGATTTTTGCTATAGGGCGCATGCACCGTCCATAGAGATGGAGAGAGAGAGAGAGAGAGAGAGAGAGAGAGAGAGAGAGAGAGAGAGAAATCACCCGGGGGTGGGGGGGGGACCGGCAGTTAGCGTAATGGCTAACTGGACTCCCACGTAGTCGACCGCGGTTCACGTCTCGGACCCAGTGGCTTAAAACTCACGCTGGGCGCGTGTGCGTGCGTGCCCAAGATCCCGAGAGGAGAATGGAGGAGAAGGGATTGTGGTGTGACCATCCCCCCTGGGGGGTGATTTCTCGCTTTCTGTCTCTATGTCTCTCTCTGTCTGTCTGGCGAGCGCACGCGCCCTATAGCAAAAAAAGCTCTCAAAAAAAAAAAAAAAAAGTGAAATGTGTGGAACCAGCAGTTGGCATAATGGCTATGTCACTGGACTCCCATGTAGTTGACCACGGTTCAAGTCCCAGATCCGGTGGTTTAAACTCACCCTGGGGGAAGGTCTCGCCATGCCACAATCCCTTCTCCATTCTACTCTTGGGATTTTGGGCATGCACACATACGTGCCTGGCATGAGTTTTAAGTTGTCGGGTCCAGGACTTTGACTACTTGGGAATCCAGCAACATAACATTACACCATCTGCAGGTCTCTCTCTCTTTTTTTTTTTTTTTTTTTTTTTTTTTTTTTTTTTTTTTGCATTTTTATGCTTTTTCTTGGTGATTTCACTCTTTATAATGGCTATAAAGGGGCCAACAGGCATGTGGTAGTTGAGCTACTGGACTCCCACATGGCTAACCGTGGTTCAAGTCCCAGACCTGGCAGCTTGAAAATCACGCTAAGTGTATGTGCATGAATGCCTGATATCCCAAGAGGAGACTGGAGGAGAAGGTGTCGCTGGCTAAAATCTGGCAGCTATTTCTGTGAGTAATCAAGAGGTGAAACAAAGCGAAAACAACAGTTTATTTAGCTGTGTTCGAGCACAGGGAGTGGCTGAGAGCTAACACACTCACAGCCAACTCCTAGAACAGAAATTTCTAGCACATTATACATCATTATACTACTCATTTTACCATTGTTATCTATAACATAAATTTAGCAAGTTCATTGTTACTCTTTCCCTCATGATCTTCCGAAAATTGTTTAAAATTGTTTTGTGCAACTTTTCCTTTCATGATGTTTCTGACCCTTTTTTTTAAAAAACAGAATTATTTAACTTTATTTATTTATTTTAATTTGACCACAGAGGGACAGAGCAAGAGCGAGAGAGAGAGAGAAAGTGAGAAAGCAAACTGCCAGGCCTGAGACTTGAACTATAGTCAGCCATGTGAGAGTCTGGCACCCTTAACAATTATGCCACCTGCAGGTCTCCACTTTTTGTTCTTATAGCGACATTGAATCTGTTGACTCAGACTTGTGATTAAGGAAAGCTACAACTTTTTTTAGACCAAGATTTTGCTTTAGGGCACATAAGCTTGCCAGAGAGATAGAAAGAAATTATCCCTTAGGAGGGATAGCCGTTCCACAATCCCTTCTCCTCTCGGGAGTTTGGGCCCGCACACATGTGCCCAGTGTGAGTTCTAAGCCACTGGGTCTGGGACCCAGGGAGTCCAGCTACGTAACCATTGTATCCCTCTACAACATTTTTTAAGCTTTACTGTTTGACAAAACAATCTAAACGTCTATGAGTAACTGTTATGGTACAGGATAACATACTACAGTTTTCCTAGTGTAGCCTGTTACATTGTGTTCCTTGAACAAACATTCCCATCTCCTTAGATTTCTTTCCTGGGACTCTGGTCCCTGTTGCAGTTGCATTCTTGGGACTACAGGTCTAAAACAAGTGGCTTTAAATTTCCTTCTCTAAGCAAACAGGCTTATTTATTATAATAGTTACAGATTACATTAGTTACAAAAGCAGTAACCACCAGTCAACCCTTAAAGTATAAGAGGAATAAAGTAAAGAAAAAATATAGGGTTGAGGGACCAGCAGTTGGCGTAATGGCTATGTCGCTGGACTCCCATGTAGTCTACCGTGGTTCGAGGCACTTGTGCACCTAAGATCCCGAGAGGAGAATGGAGGAGAAGGGATTGCCGTGTGGCCATCCCTTTTGGGGTGATTTCTGCTTTCTGTCTCTCTGTTTCTCTCTGTCTTTCTGGGCGAGTGCACACGCTATAGCAAAAACCTCTCCAAAAAAAATACAGGGTTGAAAAATTACTTTTTTCATGTTAGATTATGGCGTGGCCATCCTCTGGAGGGTGATTTCTCACTTTCTCTCTGTCTCTGGAGAGTGCACGTATCCTAAAACAAGTGTCGTTCTCTGTTATTTGGAAGAGTTTGAGAAGGATTGGTATAAACTTGTCTTTAAATAATGCATAGAATTCACCAGTGAAGCCATCTAGTCCTAAGCTTTTGTTTATTAGAAGGCTTTGATTATTGATTTAGTCTCTTTGTTATAAATCTACTTAGATTCTCTATTTCATCTTAGTCCATTTTGATAGTTTGTGCACATGACCTCTAGCAAGTTAAAAAAAAAATTCAGGGGCCAGTAGGTGGTGTGGTTAAGGCACTGGACTCCTATGTGGCCAACTGCGGTTCAAGTCTCAGACCCAGCAGCTTGAAGCTCACACTGGGTGTGTGTGCATGCAGGCCCAAAATCCCAAGAAGAGAATGGAGGAGAAGGGATTGTGGTGTGACCCTCACCCCTGGGAGTGATTTCTCATTTTTTGTCTGTCTCTTTCTGTCTCTCTGGCGAGTCCACATCCCTATAGTAAAAATCCCTTAAAAAAAAAAAAAAAAAAAAAAAAAGAACAAAAAATGTATACATAGGTATATGTACACATATATGAATTTTACACACATAGGGACCAGCAGATGGCATAATAATTACATTGCTGGACTCCCACATGGCCAACCAAGTTTCGAGTCCCAGACCCAAGGCTTGAAGCTCATGCTGGGCACATGTGCATTTGGGCCCAAAATCCTGAGATGAGAATGGAGGAGAAGGGCTTGTGGTGCAGCTATCCCCCTGTGGGGTAATTTCTTGCTTTCTGTCTCTTTCTGTCTCTCCGGCAAGTGCATACAACCTATAGCATGAATCTCTCTTAAAGAAAAAAAAAGGTACACATTTATATAAACTTTACTGATATAAAGAATGTGTAGCACACAATTTATAATGAATAATAAAATGTACAGTACTGTTTACTATAAATTCCATAAAGCAAATTGATTCTCATCAAAAACTTTCCTTGATTTGATTTATTGAGTAGAAGTTCACATAACAAGATTCATTATTTTAAATAATTTAGTGTAAGTACATTTACAATGTAGTGCACCCACCACCTCTAGTTCCAAAGCATTTTCATCTCCCCAGAAGGAAACCCCTACCCATTAAGTAGTTGTTTCATATTCTTCCAAGAGTCTACTCCAAGTACCAATCTATGTTCTGTCTCTATAGACTTACCTATTCTAGACATTTCATATAAATGGGATAATCAAATATGTGACTTTTCATCTGGCATTTCTATGGTGTTCTAAGGGTGAGAAGCAGGTGGCTTGGTGGTTGAGGCACTGAACTCCCAAATGGCCAACTACAGTTCAAGTTTTAGACCAGGGACTTGCTGTTTCACTTCCCCCCACCTCTCTCTGGTCCGATTAAAAAATAATAATAATAAATAAATCTTTAAAAAAAAAAAAAAAAAGAATGGGGACCAGCAGATGGTGTAATGGTTATGTCACTGGACTCCTACATAGTCGACTGTGGTTCAAGCCCTGGACCCAGTGGCTTGAAACTCAATGCTGGGCACATGTGCATGCATACCCAAGACCTGAGAGGAGAATGGAGGAGAAGAAACTGCAGTGTGGCCATCTCCCCTGGGAGTGATTTCTTGCTTCCTGTCTCTCTGTCAAGTACACGTGCCCTATAGCAAAAATCTCTCAAAAAAAAAAAAAAAATGGTGAGAATGGTGTTCTCAGAGTTCATCCTTGTATTGTGTCAATAATTCACCCTCCCACTCCCCACCCCATCCCACCCCACCCCTGCCTTTTTAAATTTTGCCAGAGGGTACATGCACTCCAGCTAGAGGGAGAGAAAGAAACTGCTCCCTAAGGGGTTATGATCACCGCCACAATCCCTTTTTCATTTCTTCATCCTGTTGGGATTTGGGGCACACATACACACATGGCCTGGCATGTCATTCAAACCATCAGAACTTGGACTTAAACCCTGTGGTCAGCTATATGGATCCAGCTGCCTCAACCACCAGACCATAGAGACAGCCCTTCATTCCATTTTTATGGCCAAATAACATTTCATCGTATGTATATGCCAGAAGTTATTTATCTTTTTCATCAGCTGATGGACATTCATCTTTTGACAATTGTGAATTTTGCTGCTATTAGCATGTGTGTTCATACATTTGTTGTACTATAATTTTTCAATTCTTCTGAGTATATACCTACTGTTGTGTAAAATAGAAGGCTGAAGGACGAAATGCAACACTCTTTATTTTTTTACGCTAGGGCCCAAGGAGTTAACACTCTGAATCTCCAGCCCTCTGTGAGGGTTAAGCACAATGTTTTATTGGGAAGTTTGGAGGAAGGTGGAGCTCCAGCAGGCTAAGGGTGTCCTATCAGGAAGAAGAAGCTCAAAGTTTACTTTAGAGAAGAAAGGGCTAGATAAGCAGGATGTCTGGCTTCTCAAGGCCTCAGGTTGCTTTTATCATTTCAAAGCTGGAGAGGCTGAGGCTTAGCAGAGGCCTGGGAAGTGTCAGTAATTAAACAGATGGCCTTGGGTTATTGTGAGTTCTGTCTCCACACCATTAAGAGGAGTGGTCAGGAGAGGCCTGGCACAGGCCTCAATACAGCTGCCCACATCACTACACATGAAATTGCTAGGTCATATAGTAATTCTGTGTTTAAATTTTTTTTGAGGAACCGCCAAACTCTTTTCTACAGCAGCTGAACCAAATTTTGTATTCCCTCCACCAATGTATGAGGTCCTTGAAGCTATTGTATTATATAGCTTGTGACTTAAAGACCAGGTGGATAACTTAAACTGTTGTTGCAGGTATTACATCACTTGGTGAGGAAAAACTGTATCATGCCTCTGCTCTCTTCCAAGTTTGTGACTAGGGAACACACAAGGGGAGTCAGGCTTTCCCCTCCTGCTGTCAGAGCCCCCAGGCATACTCCTGGGTGACACTATCATTCAGTTCATAGGGGAGTGACTGATTTACATTGCCCAAAGCCTGCACTGTGCCTACAGTGGGTTTTTTTTTTTTTTTTTTTGGGAGAGGTTTTTGCTATAGGGCGCGTGGGCTCGCCAGACAGACAGAGAGAGACAGAGAGATAGAAAGCAGGAAATCACCCCCCAGGGGGGATGGCCACGCCGCAATCCCTTCTCCTCCATTCTCCTCTCGGGATCTTGGGCATGCACGCACACGCGCCCGGCGTGAGTTTAAGCCGCCGGGTCCGGGACTCGAACCGCAGTCGACTACGTGGGAGTCCAGCGACATAGCCATTATGCTAACTGCTGGTCCCCCTACAGTGTTTTTAAGCTGTTCTGAATGCCTGTTGGTACTCTCTCATCCATTTCCATTGAGCCCCTTTCTTTGCCGATTTATATAAAGGACGGAATAGTTGAGCTAAATGGGCGGTACATAGCCACCAATAACCCAATAATCCTAAAAATTTTACAGGTGCTTCGGAGTGGTAGGATGGGGAAAGGCTTGGATCTTATCAGTAGCCACCAACAGCATCACATTTGTCTTAGCTGACCAAAGGACCCCCAAGAATTTGACAGATAAGCTAGGCTCTTGCAACTTGTTTTGGTGTACAGCCTATCCCCTACCTTGTAATGATGGTCAGAAGTTAATGTGGTATCAATAATGAAATAGAGACACTGTATTTGACTCACTTTACTTTTCTAGGTCTCAGGCAATTATTTGGCATAGACAGAGGTATCCCTGTGGAGGGTAGACTACCCCTATGGAGGGTGTTAAATGTCCATTGACAGGCCAGTAGGTGGTGTGGTTAAGGCACTGAACTCCCACGTGGCTGACCATAGTTCATCCCAGACCTGATGGCTTGCTTTCTCAGTTTTCCTCTTTCTCTCTCTGGTGTGTTCATGTGCTCTATAGCAAATTAAAAATAATAAATACAATAAATAATTTAAAAACCAAGTACTGGGTTGATGGAAAAATCATGACATTTTTCTGTGTAAATAATTCGATGATCTAATAAATGTCCATTGGTGTCCTTGTCAGGAAAAAGCAAACTGGTCTTGACAATCTGTATGAATTTCAGTATTAGAAAAGGCATTAGCTAAATCAACAACCAAGTTTTGTTTGCTTGTTTTTTGCCATAGGGCATGTGAGCTAAGGAAAAGTGAGAAATCATTCCCTAGAGGGGATGCCCATACCACAGTCCCTTCTCCTTTATTCTCCTCTTAGAATTTTGGGCATGCATGCACAGGTTTCCAGCATGATTTTCAAGCTGCCAGGTCTGGCACTCAAACTATGGTTGGCCATGTGGGAATTTAGCACCTTAACCACCTCACTAACCTGCTGGCCCCCAGCAACAAAGTGTTAAGTGATCCCAGCTGTCAAAAGTATCAGCAATGTTGGGAATAGTTGCTTGCAGGGGAGGAAGTACCTTATTTCATTCTCTGTAATCTACTGTCATTCTCCAAGTATCTGATTTCTTCACTGGCCATGCAGGGGAGTTGTAAGGGCTGTGTGTACTGGGGAATAAATTCTATTGTTTCTCTTGTTTCCTTATGTCCTCTTGGTAATCTGTATTTTACTGCTATCACCCAATAAAGGTTGGGGAGTACATACAGAGGATGTTTAGCATGCTTGCATATAATAGCTTTCACAATTTGTACCCAGGAGCGAAACTCCCCAACACTAATATGCAGACATAACCCTTAAAATATGTGAGTACCCAATATGTATTCCTTTATAGGAGATGCATGTATTTTGGACACAAAGGGATATGCCCAATACTCTTTGTCGGGGTCACTTTCCTTATCTTTATTGTGATCTCCCCCTATATCCATCAATAGCAGTTAAAGGTCTCTCACATTTATTAGGGTTGCTTTAAGTGAGCATACATTTGGCTCCCATATCAACTAAAGCCAACATTATTTGTACATATTTTGATGTCCAGTGTATTACAAGCTGTGTGTGGCCTCTGACCCACTGAGAAAGATTGCATGCTCTCAGGGGTTTGGTCTTCCCGCTGTGCTGTGCTAATAAACCAGGTCCAATGAGGTGAACTTGTTTCTCTGCCAGGGGAGTGTTGGGAATTGCTGCTGCCTTTCTTTTCTTTTTCTTTTCTTTTTTTTTTTGAGAGGTTTTTGCTATAAGGCTTGTGCGCTCACCAGAAAGACAGAGAGACAAAAAGCAAGAAATCACCCCCCAGGGGGATGTGCATGCCACAGTCCCTTCTCTTTCATTCTCCTCTTGGGATCTTGGACACATATACACATGTGCCCAGCATGAGTTTAAGTCACTGGGTCTGGGACTCAAACCGCGGTCAACTACATGGCAGTCCAGTGACATAGCCATTATGCCAACTGCTGGTCTCCCCCCCCCCCCCCTTTTTTTTTTTTTTAAGATTTACTTGTTTAGTTTTGTTTATTATTATTTTTAAAATTTGCTATAGGCACCTACACTCACCAGAAAGAAAAAGAAGTGAGAAAGCAAACCACCAAGTCTGGGACTTGAATCGTTGTTGCCCATGTGGGACTCCAGTGCCTTAACTACCATGCCACCTGCTGGCCCCTGTGAATAGCTTATTCTTTATTGTTCCAGCAGGTGGAGATACCACATAAGACATCCTGGAGGTGTAGGGGAAGGGCACTGTTGGCCTTAGTCAGAGTCTATTATAGACCTTGCAGTTAAAGTTTTTTCTTGGGTAGGGGCTAGAACCTCTTTTCTTTCTTATTTTTTTAGGTTTTTGGCTTAGGGCATATGAATTCAACAGAGCCAGAGCCAGAAAGAGAGACATCACCCCCAAGGTGGGATGGCCACGCTTTAGTCCCTTCTCCATTCTCCTCTTGGGATTTTGGGCATGTATATAGTCATGCTTGGCATGATTTTCAAGCTACCAGGCCTGGGACTTAAACTACGGTTGGCTATGTGGGAATCCAGCACCTTAACCACCATGCCACTTGCTGGCCCTGGACTACTATTTTTTTCTTTTATTTGCCAGAGGTTGTGTATACTTGCCAGAGGAAGAGGGAGAAAGCACCCCTGCAAAAGTTGCATAGTCATGCTGCTCTTCTCCATTTCTCTATCCTATCAGGATTTGGGACATGCATTCACACGTGTCTGGCATGTTTCTCAAGCAGCCAGGTCTGTGAATTGAACTGTGTGGGATTTAAATCATGTAGTTGGCCATATGAGACCTGGCTCCCTTCATCCCCAGGCACTGAGGCTGTCTCTGGACTACTTTTTGGGTGCTGTTTTTAATACCTAACCTTATATCAGTATCTCTTCTGTTTTAGGTTAGACTGATAATAGTAGATGGCATTGCATTTCCTTTTCGTCATGACCTAGATGATCTATCCCTTCGTACTCGGTTACTGAATGGCCTAGCCCAGCAAATGATCAGCCTTGCCAATAGTCACAGATTGGCTGTAAGTATTACTAGTCAAGAGAGTTTTATAACAATGTCAAGACTAATATATTAATATTTAGAAATAACAAAATAGAATTTGCTAGACTAAAAGCAAATGATAGTGACATGCAGCTTTTTTTTTTTTTTTTTTTTAAGTTTTTTGCCATAGGGTACATGTGCCTACCAGAGAGACAGGGAGAGACATTGAAAAAGAAAGTGAGAAATCACCCTTGGGAGTGTGGAAATGGCCACACTGCAGTTCCTTCTTTATTCCCCTCTTGGCATTTTGGGAATGCATGCACATGTGCCCAGCATGAGTTTCAAGCTGATAGATTTGGGACTCAAACCGCAGTTGGCCTTGTGGAAGTCCAGTGTCTTAACCACTATGCCACCTGCTGACACCACATGTAGTTTTGAATGTAGTTTTGTTTTGGTTTCTGTTCATTTTAGTCATAAATGTTGTGCATCGGTTTTCCTGCAAAATAAGCATAATCAATATGTCATTTAAAAGATGGACTTCCATGAAGAAATGTCACCTTTGGAAATTGCAGTATTTTGTCTAAACATAATTGATGTTTTTCAGATAAGCTCTTTCTAATCAGTGTTTTTCTTTTACTCTGAGTCTTTGATTATTAAAAAGTCTATAATCACATATTCAGATGGATTGAAAAGTTATGTAGTGTAAGCAGCTTTGATGTTTCCAAGTAGGGCTAAACTTTTCCAAATTTTTTTTTTTTTTGGAGAGGTTTTTGCGATAGGGCGCGTGCGCTCGCCAGACAGAGAGAGACAGAGAGACAGAAAGCAGGAAATCACCCCCCAGGGGGGATGGCCACGCCGCAATACCTTCTCCTCTCGGGATCTTGGGCACGCACGCACACGCGCCCGGTGTGAGTTTAAGCCACCGGGTCCGGGACTCGAACCGCGGTCGACTACGTGGGAGTCCAGCGACATAGCCATTACGCTAACTGCTGGTCCCAACTTTTCCAAATTTGAAGTGTAAGGAGAAAGGTAATAGAAGAGAAGAGAGAAAAGGGGTGAGGTAAAACTCCTTTTTTTCTCCCTTTAAAACTGCCTATTTGCTACCACTTCCACTCTACAAACCCATCCCACCATTAGTAAATAAATATATGTTCGGGAGAGAGAAGGAAGATCAAACTGCTTAATTTGATTTCTTTGTTTTTACCCTGATGAAAACGTCCTTAGCACTTACCTGTACTACATCATAAGTAAATAAATAACTCCCTTTATAAAAATCATTTAAAAACATACATCTTTAAAAAATATTTTTTTATTTAATTTTATTTGTTATCATTATTTTTTAGTTTGACCAGAGAGAGAGAGAGAGAAGGAGAAAGGGAAAGTGAGAAAGCAAGCAAGTCACCAGGTCCAGGACTCCAACTGCGGTTGGCCATGTGGGAATCTAGCACCTTTAACCACCATGCCACCCGCCAGCCCCCAAAACATGCATCTTTTCTTTGAGTTTTCAGACTTTTTGCTGTATGCTGAAAACCACAATGTCCTGTGTTTAAGTTCTTTCTTGCAATGTAATCATAACTTAGCATTCTGTTAACACCAATGAAGATCCCCCAGTAGGGGGCACTCATGACTAATGGGTTGCATTTATTCCTTAGGGGTTTTGTTTTTGTTTTTGTTTTAAAAGAAATAGCTTTACCTTTTTTGATTAAAAAAGTAACCCAAACAGTAACGTGGAATACTGTGCAGTGTTTAAGAAGAGTGATGTAAGTATAAATGCACTAATATACAACAGTGTATATCCAGATATGTGATTAGGTGAAAACATTGAAGTTGTACAATAATATATTTAGTGTAATCCTACTTTTGAGAAAAATTATATACATGCTTTTACTTATGAAGACAGGTAATGTTTCTTGGCCTTTGGCTAAGATAAAGTGTATATATGAAGAGAAATATTTGAAAGGTCGAAAACTTTAATAGGTGGCTACTTCTAAGGATAGGATTTTGTGGGATTGGGAATATACTTTCTCTATAAATTCTTCTGTGCTTGACATGCTCCCTCCCTCCCACCACAAACCCAACCCCCCATTAGCAAGTATAAAAACATGTGACTTCTGATATATATTTTACACTTTTATGTATCATATATTAAGTGCTCAAATGTTCAGTTTTTTTGATGTTTCCAACTATGAAGGTTTTACTCTTTTTTTTTTAAGAGTCATTTATTCTAATTTTATTTAGTCATTCTCTCTTTTTAATTTGGCCAGAAAGAGACGCACAGAGAGAGAGAGGGATGATACAAAAGCAAGCCACCAGGTCTGGGACTTAAACTCTGGTCGGCCATGTGGGAGTATCTAGCACCTTAATCACTATGCCACCTGCTGGTCCCTGTTTTACTCTTTTTTTTAAAAAAAAATAAGTATTTATTTAATTTTATTTATTTATACATTTATTTTAATTTGACCAGAGAGAGGGAAAGTGAGAAAGCAAGCCACTAGGTCCAGGACTCAAACCATGGTCGGCCATGCGGGAATGTCCAGTGCCTTAATAACCACCACGCCACCCACTGGCCCCAGATTTTACTCTTTAGATTTTTATGTATTATTTGTTATGTTTTTTCTTCCATTTTTACAGTAAGGATAAAATGTCCCTACCTATTAAATGTTCTTACCTATTGTTCTTATCTATTAAATGTTTTATGGCCAGTAGAATCGTGTTTTCAGATAACTACCCAATTTATTTATTTATTTTTTTGAGAGGTTTTTGCTATAGGGCGCATGCGCTCGCCAGACAGACAGACAGAGACATAGAGACAGAAAGTGAGAAATCACCCCCCAGCGGGGATGGTCATGCCACAATTCCTTCTCCTCCATTCTCCTCTCGGGATCTTGGGCACGCACACACACGCGCCTGGCGTGAGTTTTAAGCCACCGGGTCTGGGACTCGAACCGCGGTTGACTACATGGGAGTTCAGCGACATAGTCATTATGCTAACTGCTGGTCCTGGGATAACTACCCAATTTTATAGGTGAAATAAGAAAAATGATCAGGAAAAAATGTTATTATCTGAATATATCTTACTTTAAAAGTTGGAATTTAGGCCAGCCCCTAGTATGGTGGTTAAGGAAGCTGAATCCCCCATGACTGGCTGTGCAGTTTAAGTCCTGGACCTGGCAACCTAAAAAAGCACATTGTGCCCAAAAATTCCAAAAGGAGACAGATGGAGAAAAGATTGCAGCATGACCATTCCCATTTTAGGTGCTTTCTCACTTTCCCTCTCTCTTGGGAAAGCATACATGCCCTCTGGCAAAATTAAGGGGGGGGGGGGAGTTAGATTATATTCAGAATACTAAAATCATAATTTTGGGGAGAAACTCACCTGATTTTCTCTCATTTTGTTTTTACAGGTACTTCTAACCAATCAGATGACAACAAAGATTGATAAAAATCAGGCCTCGCTTGTTCCTGCATTAGGTGGGTAATTAATTAAATAAACAATTTTAGTTAAACACATTTTTTTCTGCCTCTTTCATTTGATGCTTGTTGAGAATTGTAAACTCCACAAAAGCAGAGAATGTTGTCTTGTTCACCTTAGCACCAAGTACAGTGCCCTTAGTTACTGACTGATCTTTCTATTTATTTAATAAACATTTATTGCGTATCTACTATCTGGCATCTGTTGTGTCAGGGAATGGGGATAAAAATATTCATAAGGTAGTTTTTACTTTCTGGAAGCTCACAGTCTTAGGCAGGGGGAAGAGTGAATTTATTTAAATAGAAATCACATTGGTGATTAGACTTATTACTGTTCCTAACCTTAGTCATGGCTTTGTTAGAATGTGATGCTTCAAGTTTTATATCTGCTAAAATATTTTAAAATAGTCTTATCAACCACAACACCAAAAGAATATTCGATCAGAGTTTTTGTTTTTCTTCTGGGGATCAGAAATAGGATAATGGGCCTGAGATGAATGGAAAATCGACAAATACACTGACTCAAACATAAAGCTTCAGACTATAAAACCAAGTATACTTTTATCATGTTAAATAGAGTAAAGTAAAATTACATTTAATCAAAGGTATTTTGAGAAGCTTACAACCTAGTCAATAGGGCAATATACAGGTACTATGTTCTTTTCTCTTAGGGGAAAGTTGGGGGCATGCTGCTACAATACGGCTAATCTTTCATTGGGAACGAAAGCAAAGGTCAGTATAAAAATAAGTTAATAAATCTGAATATTGGATTAATTACACTAAGCACTTAACTTAGATCTAGTTTTTTAGATCTTGTCCTGTCCATGAGACCCATGAACTAATGCTTTTAGACCTTGTCTGAGATCATCCAGGGCACATTCCTACCTACATAGGAAATTTTTGGGATATTTTAATAATGGGGTGCATGCACCTGAAACAAGTAGGTGGCCAAGGAATGCCTCCTCCTAAAGCTCTTTGAAATCCTTTATTAGCCATGCAAAAGGAGGTGAGTACTCTGTGTTCCTGGAAGGGATTGAAAGAAGAATAATATCAAGACTAATTTATGTGGAAAATAGGATGGTTTTTCTTAGTTGCTTAATGTATTTCTTTATGAAATTGCATCTGTTATTTTTTCTTTTGCATTTTTTTCTTCTGCTATTATTATCTAGCTAGTTACTTGCCTTTTACAAGTATTGTTCTTTAAAATCATGCCAGCATGAAACCTTTACATTTGTTTTTAAAGCTGCTGAACAAGTAAACAAAACAGCCTTTATTTTCTTTAAAATAGGCCATTGAAAGCTGTGAATTCTTTTATTTTACACTTTCAGAAATGTTAGATTTATGCCAACCTCTCTGCTTTGTGATTAATTGGCATAACCTAGAGAACTTGCTTTGGAAATTCTATAATAAAGGGGGTAGTTCAGACAACCTGTAGGCAAAGATGGAATAATAGGTCATTTAAATACACATTGGGAAGTCCAGGAGGTGGCGTGGTGGTTAAAGACGCTGGACTTCCACATGGCCGACCACAGTTTGAGTCTCAGACCTTGTGTGTTGATTTCTCACTTTCTTCCTCTCTGTCTCCCTCTGGTCAAATTAAAATGCAGACACACATCCATACATAAAGTTAAAAAAAATTGAAAAAATTAAAAATAATATATGGGGCTGGCAGAGATGTGGTTGTTAGGGGGGCTGGACTCCCACATGTGACTATGGTTCAACTCCCAGACTTGGTGACTTGCTTTCTCACTTTCCTCTTTCTCACTCTCTTGCTTTGTCCTTCTCTGGCCAAATTAAATAAATAGTAAATAAGGCTAAACAATAAAAAAAAATTTTTTTGAGAGGTTTTTGCTATAGGGCGTGTGTCCTCACCAGAAGGAGAGAGACAGACAGAAAGCGTGAAATCACTCTCCAGGGGGATGGCCACACTGCAATCCCTTCTCCTCCATTATCCTCTCGGGATCTTGGGCACGCACACACAAACGTCCGTGTGAGTTTAACCCACGGGGTCCAGGACTCGAACTGTGGTCAACTACATGGGAGTCCAGTGTCATAGCCATTATGCCGACTGCTGGTCCCCAGTCTTTTTTTTTTTTTTTTTTTAAGTTTTCTTTTTTTAAGAATTATTTTATTAACTTTATTTATTTATTTACTTATTTTAGTTTGGCCAGAGAGAGACAAAGAAATATGGAAAGTGAGAAAGCAAGTTGCCACATCTGGAACTTGAACTGTGGTCGGCCATATGGTAGTCCAGCATTCTTAACCACCATGCCACCTGCTGGCCCCAATACAGTTTTATTTTATAATCTGTATTTCTTTTTTCTTCTACAAACTGAAAAACACGATGCCTGACTAAGGTAGGTTTTACTTGACCCTAATATAATAGCAGGATCAATTACATATTAAAAAAAAAAGAGGTTTTTGTCATAGGGCATGTGCACTTACCAGTAAGAGAGGGAGACAGATACAGTGAGAGGGAAGGTGAGAAATCACCACCCCCTCCCGGGGGAACGGCCATGCTGCAATCCCTATTCCTCCATTCTCTTCCTGGGATCTTGAGCATGCATGCACATGTGCCTGGTGTGATTTTCATGCCACCAGGTCCAGGACCCTAATTACTGTGAGCTATGTGGGAATACAGTGATGTAACCACCACACCACTTGCTGGCCTTGTGTATACATTTTTTTTTGCAATTGATTCATACAGTTTGTGTCTTCTTTAAAAATGGTATTTCCAGAGAGCTCTGGTAGTGTTTTTTAGTTTTCATTATAGGGCATGTATGCTCACCAGATGGAGACAGAGAAAGAAAGTAAGACATTGGGAACCAGCAGTTAGCGTAATGGCTATGTTGCTGGACTCCCACGTAGTCGACCGCGGTTCGTGTCCCGGACCCGGTGGCTTAAAACTCACGCCAGGCGCGTGTGCGTGCGTGCCCAAGATCCCGAAAGGAGAATGGAGGAGAAGGGATTGCGGTGTGGCCATCCCCCCTGGGGGGTGATTTCTCCCTTTTTGTCTCTCTGTCTCTCTCTGTCTGTCTGGCGAGCGCATGTGCCCTGTAGCGAAAATCTCTCTTAAAAAAAAAAGAAAGTAAGACATCACCCCTCCAGAGGCGATGACCATGCTGCAATCACTTCTCCATTCTCCTCTTCGGATTTTGGGGATGCACACACATGCGCCCAGCATACTTTTCTTTTCTTTTCTTTTTAAAATATTATTTACTGGGGTCAACAAGTGGTGTGGTAGTTAAGGCTCTGGACTCCCACATGGCTGACCATGGTTCAAGTCCCAAACCAGCAGCTTACTTCCTTCTTAAAGTTTATTTATTCACTCATTTATTTATCTATTTATTTTAATTTGACCAGAGAGGGACAGAGAGAAAGAGAAAGTGAGAAAACAAGCCACCAGGTCTGATACTTGAGACATAGTTGGCCATGTGGGAGTCCAGCGCCCTCAACCACCATGCCACTTACTGGCCTCACCACTTCATGATTTTTAAGCCTCTGAATCTGGGACTCAAACCACAGAGTAGACCATGTGGCATCTAGACACTTTACGCTAGACCACCTAGTGACCCTCTGGTAACTTTTTTTTTTTTTTTTTAAGAATTATTTATTTGGGGACCAGCAGTTAGCGTAATGGCTATGTCGCTGGACTCCCACGTAGTCGACCGCGGTTCGAGTCCCAGACCCGGCGGCTTAAACTCACGCCGGGCGCGTGTGTGTGCGTGCCCAAGATCCCGAGAGGAGAATGGAGGAGAAGGGATTGCGGCGTGGCCATCCCCCCTGGGGGGTGATTTCCTGCTTTCTATCTCTCTGTCTCTCTCTGTCTGTCTGGCGAGCGCACGCGCCCTATAGCAAAAACCTCTCCAAAAAAAGAAAAAAAAAATTATTTATTTGGAGCCAGCAGGTAGCATGGTGGTTTACATGCTGGACTTCCACATGGCTGGCCGTGGTTTGAGTCCTGGACCTGGTGGCTTGCTTTCTCGCTCCTCCCCACTCTCTGTTTCTCTCTGGTCAAATTAAAATAAGTAAATAAAATAAAATAATTCTTCAAAATAAAGAATTATCTATTCAATTTTATTTATTATTATTACTTTTAAAATTTGCTATAGGTTACATGAGCTCACCAGAGAGAGAGAGTGGTAAAGTGAGAAAGCAAGTCACCAGGTCTGGGACTCAAACCATGGTGGTTTGGCCATGTGGAAGTCCAGCACTTTAACTACCACACCTCCTGCTGGCCCCTCTGGTAACATTTTTAAAAAATAATTTTTATATAGTGCTTATGATCAAGTACTTCTCTGTAATTCTATGCATAAATTTATATACTGAATTCACTAAAGGAGTTTTTTTTTTTTTTCTCAGCAACAAACCATATTACAAAGACTTGGCAGCAGTTTTCCAACTGAGAGTCTTTTTTTTTTTTTTTTTTTTTTTTTAAGAATTATTTTATTGAGACCAGCAGTTAGCATAGTGGCTATGTCGCTGGACTCCCATGTAGTCGACCGCGGTTCGAGTCCCGGACCCAGTGGCTTAAACTCACGCTGGGCGTGTATGTGTGTATACCCAAGATCCCGAGAGGAGAATGAAGGAGAGGGGATTGCGGTGTGACTATGTCCCCTGGGGGGTGATTTCTCGCTTTCTGTCTCTCTGTCTTTCTGGCGAGCGCATGTGCCCTATAGCAAAAACCTCTCAAAAAAAAAAACAAAACAACAACAACAAAAAGAATTCTTTTATTTAACTTTATCTATTTATTTATTTATTCATTCATTTTAATCTCACCAGAGAGGAACAGAGTGAGAGTGAGAGTGAGAGTGAGAGAGAGAGAGAGAGGGAAAGCAAGTCAGCAGTTCTGGAACCCAAACCATAGTCAGCCATGTGGGAGTCCAGCACCCTTAATCACCACGCCACTGGCCAGCCCCAAGTCTTTTTTTTTTTAAGAGTTATTTTAATTTTATTTATTATTTTCCAATTTGACCAGAGAGAGAGAGGCAAATGAGAAAGGAAGCCACTAACTAGGTCCAGGGCTTGAACCATGGTTGGCTACATGGGAGTCCAGCACCTTTAACCACTACGCCACTTGCTGGTCCCCAATAGAGTCTTTTAAACATATTATTTTGGGCCAGCAGGTGGTGTGCTGGTTGGAGTGCTGGATTTCCACATAGCTGACCCCAGTTTGAGTCCTGGACCTAGTGGCTTGCTTTCTCACCTTTCTTCTCTCTCTCTCTGGTAAAAATTAAGATAATAATATTAATAATAAGTAAATTAAATAAATCTTTATAAAAATGTTATTTTTACTTTCCCAGAGTTAATTTATTTTGTAAGATACAGCTCACCATTTAAATGTTCTTAGGAATCCTCCTAGCTAGTATACTGTATTAATCTTGTCCAGACTATAATTAAATACTTCCTAATAATAGGAAGCAGCAGGTGGCATGGTGGTTAAGGCACTGGTCTGCCACATGGATGAGTGTAGTTCAAGTCCTGAACCTAGCAGCTTGCTTTCTTGCTCTCCTTTTCTCTCTTTGTTTCTCTCTTGTCAAATTGAATAATAATAATAATAAATAAAATAAAATTAAAAATACATTTAAGAAGTAAAAATAATAATAGGATTAGAGCAAGATATTTTATCTTTTTTTTTTTTTTTTGGAGAGTTTTTTTGCTATAGGGCGCGTGCGCTCGCCAGACAGACAGAGAGAGAAATAGAGACAGAAAGCGAGAAATCACCCCCCAGGGAGGATGGTCACGCCGCAATCCCTTCTCCTCCATTCTCCTCTCGGGATCTTGGGCATGCACGCACACACGCCCGGCGTGAGTTGTAAGCCACCAGGTCCAAGACACGAACCGCAGTCAACTATGTGGGAGTCCAGCGACATAGCCATTACGCTAACTGCTGGTTCCTGATATTTCATCTTTTTATGAATTTATCAGAAAGAAAAGTTTGCCATGTTCGAAGATGCCCATGAGTTCAGAAAATCATGCTTACACTTTAAGAGTTAACCATTGTATGAATTTAGCTTCTTACACATGTTTCCAAAGAAATTAGAACAAAGTGAGACTGGCAGGTGGTTGAGGTGCTGAATTCCCACATGACTGACCATAGTTCGAGTCCTGGACCTGGTGGCTTGCTTTCTCACTTTCCCTTTTTTTCTCTCTCTCTCTGGTCAGATTGAAAAACAGTAATAATAAATAAAATTAAATAAATAATTCTTTAAAAAGAAAAAAAATTAGAGAAGGGTATAGTACACTGACATTCACTGTAGATAGACTGGGATGATATCTATTGGTCTATAAAAATTTCCCTATATCCTTTTTTTTTTCGAGAGGTTTTTGCTATAGGGTGCATGTGCTCGCCAGACAGACAGAGAGAGACAGAGAGACAGAAAGTGAGAAATCACCCCCCCAGGGGGGATGGCCACGCCACAATCCCTTCTCTGTTCTCCTCTTGGGATCTTGGGCACACACGCACATGCGCCCGGGGTGAGTTTTAAGCCACCGGGTCCAGGACACGAACCGCAGTCAACTACGTGGGAGTCCAGTGACATAGCCATTACACTAACTGCTAGTCCCTCCCTATATCCTTTACTGTCATTTTAGTGATTGCTTCCTTGGGCTAGATTTTTTTTTTTTTTTTTTTTTTTTTTTTTGGAGAGGTTTTTGCTATAGGGCGCGTGCGCTTGCCAGACAGACAGAGAGAGACAGAGAGATAGAAAGCAGGAAATCACCCCCCAGGGGGGATGGCCACGCCGCAATCCCTTCTCCTCCATTCTCCTCTCGGGATCTTGGGCACGCACGCACACGCGCCCGGCGTGAGTTTAAGCCGCCGGGTCCGGGACTCGAACCGCGGTCGACTACGTGGGAGTCCAGCGACATAGCCATTACGCTAACTGCTGGTCCCCTTGGGCTAGATATTTTACAAGACACTTTATATACAAAATTTCAGACAATCCTTTTAGTAACTCTTTAAAGAATCTGTACCTATTATTATTAAAAGTGAAGGGTGTCAGCAGATGGTGTAGTGGTTCAGGTGCTAGACTTCCACATGGCTGACCACAGTTCGAATACTGAACCTGGCGGCTTTCTTTCTCACTTTCTCTCTCCCTCTGTCTCTTTTTCTTCTCTCGCTCTCTGGTCAAGTTTTTAAAAATAATAAAATTAAATAAATAATTTTTTTTTTTTAAAATGAGGAAAAGAAGGCCCAGAAATGTTAGCTGACTAAGTAGTAAACAGTAGCTACCATTTTCAATAAACTTGAATTAAGAATTATTTAATTTTATTCATCATCATTATTTTATTTATTTATTTTTTTTTTTGGAGAGATATTTGCTATAGGGCATATGAGCTCTCCCGAAAGACAGAGACGGAGAGACAGAAAGTGAGAAATCACACCCTAGGGTGGATGGCCATGCCACAATCTCTTCTCCGATATCCCCCTCTTGGGATCTTGGGCACACACACACGCGCCCGGTGTCAGTTTAAGCTACCTGGGTCTGGGACTCAAACTGCAGTCAACTACATGGGAGTCCAGTGATATAGCCATTATGCTAACTGCTGGTCCCCCATTATTTTTTTAATTTGACCAGAGAGACAGAGAAAGGTAAAGTGAGGTCCAGGACTCAAACCATGGTTGGCCACGTGAGAGTCTAGTGCTTCAACCACCACACCACTTGCCAACTCCCTTTTTTTTTTTAAAGAGATATTTTTGATATAGGGCATGTGCACTTGCCAGAGAGATAGAAGAAGACAGAAAGCAAGAAATCACTCCCCAGGGGGCAGAGCCACACCACAGTCTCTTTTCCATTCTCTTTTCAGGATTTTGGGCATGCACTCACATACGTCTAGCATGGGTTTTAAGCCACCATGTCTAGGACTCAAACCACAGTCGACTACATGGGAGTCCAGCAACGTAACCATTGTGCTATCTGCTGGTTTTTGTAGTATCCGCATTTTATGCCTGACTCTATAATAGAGTCTATTCAATTTCTCTTATACTTAACTATTTCTTGAAGATAATTATAGTCTTGGATTGATTACCAGCAAATCTAAAAGTATAGCTCTTACTCTTCCTTTTTTATTTTTTTCCTCCAAACCTAACCCTAACCCTAACCTAACTCTAACCCTAAATTAACCCTAACCCTAAACCGTAACCTAACCCTAAACCCTAACTCTAACCATAACCCAAACCTAACCCTGAACCCTAAACCCTAACCCTAAACCATAAATCCTAATCCTAACCCAACACTAACTCTAACCTAACCCTAACATAACTTTAAGCCTAACCTAACTCTAACCCCTAACCCTAACCCTAGATCCTGACCCTAAACCTTAACCTAACACTAATCCTAACCCTAACCCCTAACCCTAACCTAACTCTAACCCTAACCCCTAACCTAACCCTAACCCTAAACCCTAACCCAAACCCAAATCCTGACCCTAAACCCTAATCCTAACCCAACCCTAATCCTAAACCCTAACCTAACCCTATTCCCTAATTCCTAACCCTAACTAACCCTTACCCTAACGCCTAACCTTAAACCCTAACCCAATCCTAAATCCTGACCCTAAGCCCTAACCCTAAACCTTAACCCTAACCATAACTCTAATCTAACCCTAACCCTACTTTAACCCTAACTCTAACCCTAACTTAACCCTAACCCTGAACCTAAACCCTAACTCGAACCTAACCCTAACCTAATCTTACTCTGTTTTTTAGATAAAATTCTTTTTCTCCGAAGTTATTTTCCACTTCAGGTTGTGGATATGTGATTAGTAACATGCCTACTTTATTATAATCAGGATAAGTTGACCTTATTTGATAGAATTAAAATAGTTTGTTCTTCACTATGTGAAACCAGGTATCTTTTAAAAACTTTTTTTTAGTGCCACAGGGCATGTGTGCTCACCAGAGACAGAGAGAAAGCACCCCCTAATGATGCACGGTCATGTCTCAATTCTTTTTTATCCATTTCTGCATCCTGTCACGATTTTGGACACATAACACACGTGCCCGGTGTGTTTTTCAAGTTGCTAGGGCCAGGATTCAAACCATGGTCAGCCACAAAGGATCTGTCTCCCAATGCTCAGTGCTTAACCACTGCATTACTGAGTCAGCCTGGAAACGAGATGTCTTTAAGTCATTCAAGTTGCATGAAAGCTTACATGCTTTTTAAATTTTAGTATATCTTTTTGTTTGTGCGTGTGTGTGCTAGAGGGTATGTATGCTCACTAGAGAGACAGAATCAGAGAAGGGGGAGATAAGAAAGCATCCCCCATGATTAATGGTTGCACCACAGTCCCTTTTCCACCATATCATCCTCCTCTTGGGTATTGGGCACACATATACATGTGCCTAGAATGTTTCTGAAGCCACCAAGTTCAGGACTTGAACTGCACAGTCAGCCATGTAAAATCCAGGTGCTTTGACCACCAGGCCACAGAGCTGGTCCAAATTTTAGTTTATCTTGAAAGAATGGAAATAGAAATTCATACCAGGGTCAAATAGGTATAAACACCGTTTAAGTAGAAAAACTAAATACCTTGAAGAGTCACAGTTATGTTGCAACTTGAACTTAGATGTATCATCTCATGCTCCAGTTCCTATCCTTCACCAATAAGACCTGAGTTTTACCCTTTGACTAATGATGGAATAACATTTCAACAGTTGCTAAAGAAAAGCTTTTTGTCTGTGTCCTTATAATAAGTGGATTTTCCTCCAATTTGCATATTCATGATAATACGATGCCAAGATTGTTCAGAATTATACTACCCTGCCAAGAAGATCTGGTGGTAGAGTGGAGTAATACATCAACACCCCCACACAGTTTCATATGTGTGCTCAGTTTTCGAGCACAAATTGTGCTTCTGTCTTGTTTCTTCCTGACCTAAACTATGTAGTTTAGCCATATGTTAAGCTTCATCTCAGCTGAGGCCATGAGCCAAGTGATTCTTTGGTTTAGTTACTTGTTTAAAAAGATCTCTTGAGATGTAGACATGACATAAAAGTTTATTCTTAGAAATTTGAAAGATTGGGACCAGTGAATGTTGTAATGGTTATGTCGCTGAATTCCCAAATAGTCAACCACAGTTCAAGTCCTGGACCCAGTCAGTGGCTTAAAATTCATAAGCCAGGCGTGTGTGTGTGTGTGTGTGTATGCCCAAAATCCCAAGAGGAGAATGGAGGAGAAGGAACTGGGGCATGGCCATCCCCCCTGGGGGGTGATTTCTTGCTTTCTGTCTCTCTGTATTTCCAGCGAGCTCATATACCATATAGCAAAAATCTTAAAAAAAAGAAAAAGAAAGAAATTTGAAAGACTTTAAACTACAGTACTTAATGCTCCTTTGACTGTAGGACTTTTTCTTTGCGTGCGTGCGTGCGTGTGTGTGTGTTTTCTAAAGGGTATTTGTGGTTGCCAGAGAGAAAGAGGAAGAGACAAAATGTACTCCACAATGGGGCAGGGTCACACCACAATCTTTTTTCCTCTCTTTCTTCATCCCATCAGATTTTTGGGTACAAATGCACGTGTGCCTGGTATAGTTTTTCAGCTGCCTGGGCTGGGATTTGAACTAGGGTTAGTTATGTGAGATCCAACTCTCTTAACCATTATGCTATGGGGCAGCACAACTTTAGGATTCTCAATAAATGTGTAAATGCTTCTTTTTTAAAAATAATTATTTGTTCAATTTTATTTATTAGTATTCTTATTTAATTTGATTGGAGAGAGAGAGGGAGGGAAAATGAGAAAGCAAACTGCCAGGTCCAGGACTCAAACCATGGTCATCCATGTGGGACTCCCGCACCTGAACTACCACGCCACCTGCTGGTCCCCCTTTTTCTTTTTTAAGAATTATTTATGGGGCTGGCAGGTGGCATGGTGGTTGAGGGTGCTGGACTCCCACATGGCTGACCACGATTTGATTCCTGGACCTGGCAGCATGCTTTCTCACTGTACCTCTCTCTCTCAGTCTCTCACTCTGTCCCTCTCTGGTCAAATTAAAAATAAATAAATAAATAAATAGAGTTAAATAAAATAATTTGGTTCATCAAGTGGCGTGGTGATTAAGGCTCTTGACTCCTAAATGGATGACTTTGGTTCAAGTCCCCGACCTGGAGGCTTGCTTTATTTCTCTCTCTCTCTCTCTCTCTCTGTCTCTGTCTCTGTCCCTGGTGAGCACATGTGCCCAATAGCAAATTTTAAAAATAGTAATGATAACAAATAAAATGAAATAATTGTCTTTTAAACATTCTTTGTTTATTTTAATTATTTTTTAAATTTTGTTACAGGGCACGTGTACTCACCAGAAAGACGGGGGGCGGGGGGGGAAGGAAAATAAGAAAGTAAACCATCAGATCTGGGACTTGAACCACTATTGGCCATATGGGAGTTCAGTTCCCCAACCACCATGCCACCTGTTGGCCCCAGTGCTTCTTAAAACCCTGTTAGATTTTGGCACCAGCAGATGGTGTAACAGTTATGTCCCTAGACTCCATGTAGTTGGAGTCCTGGACCTGGCGGCTTAAAACTCACTCTGGGCATGTGTGCCCAAGATCCCAAGAGGAGAATAGAGGAGAAAAGAGTGCAGTGTGGCCATCCCTCCTGGGGGGTGATCTCTCACTTTCTGTTTCTCTGTCTCTGGTGAGCGCACATACCCTATAACAAAAATCTCTTAAAAAAAAAAAAAAAAAAAAAAAGCCTGTTACATTTCAATGATTTCCTCGGAAAAGTCAGAGTCACCGGGTACATTTTTGGACATACTCACAATATGAGGTGATTTAGTTATAATTTTTCAGGTTAGCTAATTTTGGTTTTATTGTATCAAAATAATTTTCTAACTAGACATCTTAAATTTTTCTTTTATTGGGACTAGCAGATGGTGTAGTGGTTACATTGCTGGACTCCCATGTTGTTGACTGTGGTTCAGTTCCAGATCTGGAGACTTGAAACTCACTCGGGGCGCACGTGCCCAAAATTCTGAAAGAAGGGACTGCAGCAAGGCCATCTCCCCCTGGTGGGTGATTTCTCACTTTCTGTCTCTGTATCTCTGGCAAGCATGCATGCCCTATAGCAAAAATCTCTCTCAAAAATTTTTTTTCTGTTATCTTTTTGCATTGAAGTTAGATTTTTTTTTTTTTTTTTTTTTTTTTTTTTTGGAGAGGTTTTTGCTATAGGGCGAGTGTGCTTGCCAGAGAGACAGAAAGCGAGAAATCACCCCCCAGGGGGATGGCCATGCCGCAATCCCTTCTCCTCCATTCTCCTCTCGGGATCTTGGGCACGCATGCACACGCATCCGGGACTCGAACCGTGGTCGACTACATGGGAGTCCAGCGACATAGCCATTACGCTAACTGCTAGTCCCTGAAGTTAGATTTTTTAAAAGAATTCTTTAATTTTAGGGATTAATTTTAGCAGTTGGTGTAATGGCTGTGTCGCTGGATTCCCATGTAGTTGACCACGGTTCGAGTCCCGGACCCAATGACTTAAACTCACGCTGGGCATGTGTGCGTGCGTGCCCAAGATTCCGAGAGGAGAATGGAGAAGGGATTGTGGCGTGGCCATCCCCCCTGGGGGGTGATTTCTCATCTTCTGTTTCTCTGTCTCTTTCTGGCGAGCACATGTGCCCTATAGCAAAAAACCTCTCCAAAAAAAAAAAGAATTATTTAATTTTATTATTATGATGATGATGATTAATCATTTTATTTAACTTTATTTATTTATTTTAATTTGACCAGAGAGGGACAGAACATGCATGTGCATGAGAGAAAGTTAGAAAGCAAGCTACCAGGTCCAGGACTCAAAACAGCAGTTGGCCACATGTGAGTCCAGCACCCTTAATCATTATGACACCTACTGACCCCACTTGTTATTTGTTAACCAGAGAGGGAAAGAGAGAAAGTAAGAAAGCAAGTCCCCAGGTCCAGGACTCAAACCATGGTCGGCCATGTGGGAGTCCAGCGCCTTAACCACTACACCACCTGCCAGCTCCATTGAAGGTAGACATTAACCCTAAAGTATTGTAAAAATTTAAATCCTGGAGCCAGCAGGTGGCAGTGGTTTAGAATCTGGACTCCTACATGGTTGACCATGGTTCAAGTCCCAGACCTGGAGGCTTGCTTTCTCACTTTCTCTCTCTCTTTCTTTCTTTGGTGAGCACACATGCCCTATACAAATACAAATAATAATAATAAATAAAATTAAATAAATAATTCTTCTAAAAAATTTTAAATCCTACTGCTTATCACAGCTTTTTTTTTTTTTTTTCTTTTAGAGAGAGATGTTTGTTATAGGGTGTGTGTACTCTTTGGAGAGAAACCAAAAATGAGAAATCATCCCCCAGGAAGCATGGCGATGCTGCAATCCTTTCTCCTCCATTCTCCTCTCAGAATTTTGGGCATATATGTACATGCACCTGGCATGAGTTTAAAGCCACTGGGTCCAAGATTCGAACTGTGGTCAGCTATGTGGAGTCCAGCAACGTAGCCATTACACCATCTGCTGGTCCCATCATAGCTATTCTTATGTTACATATTATGTAACAGTAATTTATTTATGTATAAAATTTTAATTGTAGAGTAAATGACATTTTATATTCTGACTTTTTTTCTTAAAGGTAAAAACCTAGAACAGTAAGCTAATGGACCATGGTCCCTGGTTGCCTTTTTTTCCTTTAAAGAATTATTTTAATTCTGTTTGTTGTTGTTATTATTATTATTATTATTAGTAGTAGTAGTAGTAGTAGAAATTTTTGCCATAATGGGACCAGTAGTTGGCATAATGGCTGTGTCGTTGGACTCCAATGTAGTCGACCGTGGTTCGAGTCCCAGACCTGGTAGCTTAAACTCATGCCGGGTGCGTGTTTGTGTGCATACCCAAGATCCCGAGAGAATGGAGGAGAAGGGATTGGATTGCAGCATGGCCATCCCCTCTGGGGGGTGATTTCTCGCTTTCTGTTTCTGGTGAGCGCATGCACCCTGTAGCAAAATCTTCTCCCAAAAAAAAGGAAAAAGGAAATTTTTTGCCAAAAGGTACAAGTGTTCACCAGAGAGACAGAAAGTGAGAAATCATCCCTGGGTTGATGGCCATGCCTTAATCCCTTTTCCATTCTCAGGATTTTTTTTTTTTTTTTTTTTTTTTTTTTAAATTTGAGCAGAGAGGGAATTGGGTGAGGCAGTGGGAAAGCAAGCCACCAGGTCCAGGACTCAGAATTGTGGTCAACCATGTGAGAGTCCAGTGCCCTTAACCACCACACCACCTGCGGGCCCCTCCTCTCAGGATTTTGGACATGCGTGTACATGCACCTGGCATGAGTTCCAAGCTATCAGGTCTGGGACTCAAGCTATAGCTGGCCATGTGGGAATCCAGTGCCTTAATCACCACAGCACCTACTGGCCGTAGTTACCTTTTTCTTTCAATTATGCCCGAGGATTGGGGCAAATTCAAAAATAACAGAGTAACAAATTATAATGTAAATGTCCTTTTTGAATTGTCTTTGAAATCAAATTCACATCATATTGTTTGTAATAGATGATCCTTATAACACTGAGAGTCTGTTTTTAAAAAATTATTTTTATTGGGACCAGCAGGTGGCATGGTGGTTAAGGCGCTGGAGACTCCCACATGGTCGACCGGGGTTCGAGTCCTGAATCTGGTGGCTTGCTTTCTCACTTCCTCTCTCTCTCACTCTCACCCTCTGTCTTTCACTGGTCAAATTAAAAAATAAATGAATGAATAAATAAAAAATAAAATAAATAATTTAAAAAATTATTTTTATTTAATTTAATTAATCAATCAATCAATTAATTAATTAATTAGACCAGAGAGAGAGTGAGAAAGAAGGCCACAAGGTCCTGGACTCAAACCATGGTTGGCCATGTGGGAGTGTGCAGCGCTTTAACCACCACGCCACCTGCTAGTCCCCCAGGGTCTATTTTTTCTTTAAGTTAGAATCTGTATTTTGTATAGTTACGTGTTTTTTTTTTTTTTTTTTTTTTTTTTTTTTTTTTTCCCCATTTGTGGTAAAATATAAACCATAACCATTTTGGTAGGTGTTGTGGCATACATTTGTAGTCCCAGCTACTCTGGAGACTGAGGCAAGAGGATTGAAAAGTAGTGAGACCCTAAGAGAAAACAACAAAACACCAAAATCCCTTCTCTGTTTCTTTTGGGATTTTGGGCTTGTACGCACACACGTGTTTTTCAAGACACAGGGTCCGGGAATCATACTGCATAGTTGGCCATATGGGATACAGTTGTCTTAGTCACTATGCCATGAGCTAGCCCCTAGTGTACAGTTCAGTGGTGTTAAGTACATTTGTATTGTGCAGTCATCACCACCATCCACTTCCAGGACTCCCTTTTTTTTTTTTTTTTTTTTTTTTTAATTTGCTTGAGGATGCATGCACTCACCAGAGAAAGACAAAAAGACAGAGAGAAGAAGAGAGTACCCCCCCAGTGGGGCATAGCCATATCACAGTCCCTTCCTGTTGGAATTTTAGGCACTCATGTACATGAATCTAGCATGTTTTCCAAGCTACTGGGTTTTGGATTCAAACCACATGGTCAGCCATGGTGGATCTGGCTCATTTTCAGAAACTTTTCATGGTTTAGTACTGAAACACCAACTCCTTATTTTTCCTAGCCTCTCCCCTTTACAATTACTATTCTACCTTTTGTTTTTGTGAATTTAACTCTAGGTACCTCCAAATACCAATGTAATCATCTGATTGTGACTGCCTTATTTCATTTGACACGATGTCTTCAGGGTTTATTTATGTTTAACATATATCGGATTTTTTTTTGTTTGTTTTCTTAGTTTTTGCCATAGGGCATGTGTACTTGCTAGACAAAGTGAGAATCACACATACCCTTTCCAGTCCCTAGGGGATGACCACACCACAGTCCCTTCTCCTCCATTCTTTTGGCACTTGGGGCACGCACACACACATGCCCAGCGTGTCTTCAAGTCTGAGACTTGAACTGTACAGTTGGCTATGTGGGATTCATCCACCTTAACTTCAATACCTATACTTCAAGTTTTTGTTGTTATTTTTCTTAAAAAAGGTTTCTGCTGGGACCAGCAGTTGGCGTAATAGTTCTGTCACTGGACTCCCATGTAGCTGACCGCAGTTCAAATCCCGGACCTAATGGCTTAAACTCACGCCGGGCGCTTGTGCGTGTGTGCCCAAGATCCCAAGAGGAGAATGGAGGAGAAGGGATTGAGGCATGGCCATTCCCTCTAGGGGGTAATTTCTTGCTTTGTGTCTCTCTGTCTCTGTCTTTCTGGTGAGCACACGCGCCCTGTAACAAGAAACCTCTTTAAAAAATTTTTTTAAAAAGATTTCTGCCATAGTGCCAAGTGTGCTTACCAGAGAGAGACAGAGAGGGAAAGTGAGAAGTCACTCCTCAGTGGGGATGGCCACACCACTATCCTTCATTTTCTTCTCGGGATTCTGGGCATGCACGCACACATGCCTGGCATGATTTTCAGGCTGCTGGCTCCAGAGCCCAAACCATGGTCAGCATGTGGGAGTCCAGCACCTTAACCACCACGCCACTTACTGGCCCCAGGGGGGCTTTTTTTGTTGTTGTTTAAAGATTATTTATTTCATGAGAGAGAAAAAGACAAGCACTTTTGGACCAACTGCATAGGGTAGTGGTTAAGCCCCATGTGTAAGGAACCAGATTCCACATGGCTGACTACAGTTCAAATTCTAGCACTGGCAATTTGAAAATATACTTGATGGGTCAGCAGGTGACATGTTGGTTAGGGTGCTGGACTCCCACATGGCTGACCGCAATTCAAGCCCTGGGCCTGGCAGCTTGCTTTCTCACTCTCTGTCTCTGGTGAGCATATGTGCCCTGTAGCAAATAAGAAAAATAATGATGATGATGAATAAAATTAACTAAATAAATCTTTTCTTTGAAAAAAGAAAAAGTAAGCTTGGTACATCTGCATGCATACCCAAAATCCTGATGGGATGGAGAAATGCAAGAAAAAATTGCAGCATGATCACACCTCAGTGGGGGGTGTTTTATCGCTCTCACATACACATGCTGTCTGCCAATATTGGGGGGAAAATAGACAAGTACCCTCAACAGGGTCTCATGCCATAATTCTCCTCCCTGCCCCAGTCTTTCCAACCTGCCAGGATCGTGGGCGTGCACATGTGCATCAGCATGTTTAGATCAGCCAAACTGATCTTCTATACTACTTCCAGCATTGTAGACTGCCACTGGGCTGCAGAGTATTTTTGTTCTTTCTTTCTTTTTCCTTAGAGAACAAAATAATAGAATTATAGTAAAACTGTAAGTTTAAATTATGAAATCAGTTATATGAACTAATTAATTAAAGTTATTTGTTTGTGTATATTTATTCTTTCTCTCTAACCAGGTTGGCAACATTGTTCAAGTCACCAAGCCAGAAGGAATCCACAGTCCTCTTTCAAATTACAGTCAGTATTGTTTGATTAGAGTGGGATTTTGGTGTTGGTGGGCAGTAATTAAAGAGCATTTACAAATTACTTCTGTTCACTTTTGTAGACAGGAAGCATATTTGAGGACAGCTTTTGAAACTTAGAACATTGTCCCTGAAATAGTATATACAGAATACTATAGTTGTAATTGGACTGAAATTTAGTCTTTAAGAACAGAGGAAATACTTATTTTTGGGTACCGTGTTCCATGCCGTGTGTAAATCAGGATATTGAAAATTTTTAAACTGAAAGCTGAAGATTTTGAGAAAGGAGAAAATATCAACATTATTAATTTGGCCTGTAGGTATTATAGGTCTGTCATAGCCACAAATATAGCCCACTTTACAATATTAATTTTCTTGTGAATTTATATTATAGAACACATATTTTTTGGCTGAAATAGGCATACTTATCATTAGTGTTGAGCCAAGTATATTTTTGGCATAAGAACAAAAACAGAAATGGAAAAACTCCAGTGCTAAATTAGTTTACATTGCCCAGGTGTGTTTGAAAATCTTAGTTGGAAAAGTTTACTTAATTGTGAAAATAAATTTGCACAGTATCTAAGAATTAGTATATATTACTTCTTTAACCTCTTTTTTTAAAGAGGTTTTTGCTTAAAAATTTTTTTAGAGGTTTTTGCTTTAGGGCGTGTGTGCTTGCCAGGGGGAGAGAGCGACAGTGAAAGTGAGAGGGAAAGTGAGAGCTCACCTCCCCGGGGGGATCGTCATGCCACAGTCCCTTCTTTATTTTCCTCCTGGGATCTTGGGCATGCACGCACATATGCCCAGTGTGTGTTTTAAGTCACTGAGTCCTGGACTCAAACCGTTGTCAGCCATTTGGGAGTTCAGCTACATAACTGCTATGTCATCTGCTGGCCCCCCTTTAACTTCTTCTAACCAAGCTGCCATAAAGTTTATTAGACTTGTCCTTTAGAGAACTGTTGGTTTTTGTTTTTCTTTTTTGCCATAAGGTAAGTCAGAGAGACAGAGGAAAAGTGAGAAATCCTCCCCCTGGGGGATGGCTGCACTGAAATCCCTTCTCCTCCATTCTCTTCTCAGGATTTTGGACACACATGCATATGCACTAGGCATGATTTTCAAGCCACCAGGTCCAGGACTTAGACTGTGGTTGCCATGTGAGTGTCTGACACCTTCACCACCATGCCGCCTGCTGGACCCAAAGACATTTTTTAATGCAGTGTTATTTCTGTGTGTAGATAAATATATATTAAATATCCTAATATTGCCCTGGCTCGGACACCTACCTGTGAGGTTTATCCTTTTCAATAAGAGTGGTTGATAGATTCTATCTCAAGAACAGAACAGTAGCTTTTCCATTAGTTAAGTAAAAATATTTGGAATACCAGTGTTTATTTTTATCTTTATTTTAAATGTTCTTAAAGCATATTTTTAGTTTTTTGTTTGTTTGTTTTTTGTTTTTTGGTTTTTTTTGCAGTCTCAGGGATTTAGAGATGCTGTTGCTGCTGCTGAATGTTCACTGCAAACAGAAAGTTCGTTCAATTCTCGGAAGCGGTCACGAGAGCCAGAGGAAGAACAGTAACCCAAAAGTAACCTCACAGTATACTAATGTATTAATGCTGTGAAATTCAGTATATTCAAGTAGTAGTTATTTTAAAATATAAACACATTGTGGCATGAATGAATCAGTATTATATGAAGTAAATGGGAAAAACTGTTAGAAGACTATGATTATTTGAAAAAGTTCTGAAGCAGGGTTCTGTAATTATATTTTACCCTGTTTTCAGTTAAATTCAGTAGAGATGATGTAGGTATTATATTTCATAAATGAGGAAAATTGATCTCAGGTGGCCAATCTGAACTTACTATTCAGGCTGTTTTCCCTCCTTTCTTTGCCAATTACCAAGAAAATCGTAGTTAAAAAAAGATTTTTCCCCATATTTTTATTGTGTTTGTTTCTTTAAATGTAGCTTTGGTAATTTTTTAAAATTATGGATTCTTGGGAGCAGCAGTTAGCATAATGGCTATGTCGCTGGACTCCCACGTAGTTGACCGTGGTTCGCGTCACGGACCTGGTGGCTTAAAACTCACGCCGGGCGCGTGTGTGTGCATGCCCAAGATCCCGAGAGGAGAAGGGATTGCGGCGTGGCCATCCCCCCGGGGGGTGATTTCTCGCTTTCTGTCTCTCTGTCTCTCTCTGTAGGTCTGGTGAGCGCACGCGCCCTATAGCAAAAACCTTTCCAAAAAAAGAAAAAAAAATTATGGATTCTTACTAAAAAGAGAAGCCAGCACCATGAGTCAGTGTATCATCATGTTCAGTTTTATTGGTAGGATATGACGTTTATATGACCAAACTGCTTTCAGTGGCGTCAGTCCTAAAAATCTAAGCCACTTGTTAAATTTTTTATGATATTTTATAATATTAAAGGAAGATACTGAAGGTGTTATCTCATCTAGAAATTGTATAGAACCTTTATTTTCCAGAATATGTTGATAAACTCATAACTGTTTTACATTTTGAAATGGTGTGACCCATTCTAGAATTGTAGGTGTATTGATGTTTTCCTTTGAATAATCTTTTTTTTTTTTTTTTTTTTTTTGAGTGGTTTTCGCTATAGGGCGCGTGCACTCACCAGACAGACAGAGACATAGAGACAGAAAGCGAGAAATCACCCCCCAGGGGGGATGGTCATGCCGCAATCCCTTCTCTTCCATTCTCCTCTTGGGATCTTGGGCACGCGCGCACACTCACCCGGCGTGGGTTTTAAGCCACCGGGTCCCGGACGGGAACCACAGTCGACTACGTGGGAGTCCAGCGACATAGCCATTACGCTAACTGCTGGTTCCCACCTTTGAATAATCTTAACCTACTTGAATAAATTAAAATTTAGGATTCTTGAGTAGGTTTTTTTGTTTTAAGAGAGATTTTTGTTACAGGGCACATACGCTCACTAGAGAGACAGCAAACAAGAAATCATCCCCTAGGGGGGATGGCCATGCCACAATTCTTTCTCTTCCAGTGTCCTCTCAGGATTTTGGGCATGCATGCACATGCCTGCTGTGAGTTTTAAGCCACCAGGTCCAGGATTCACATCATGGTTGATTACATGCATGTTCAGTTAGGTAACCATTATGCTACCTACTGATCCCACATAGTTTTAAAATCATTAAAAAATGTCTTGGTCACCAGCTCTGTGGCCTGGTGGTGAGGTAACTGGATCATGGCCAATGGTGTGGTTTGAGTCCCACCCCTAGTGGCTTGAGAAACATTCCAAGTCTGTGTATGTACGTGCCCAAAATCCCAAAAGGAGAGAAAGATGGAGAAAGGATTGCAGCATGACCATTCCCCATGAGGGCGCTTTCTCTTCTCCCTCTCTTCCTGCCTCTCTGTTGCTTTCTCTAAATGGCAAGTGCTTACATCCTCTAGCAGCAAAAAAAAAAAAATTTTAGCACCTGATTCTTAGTACTTCTCCATTCATTCATAAAATTTACTTTGGCTCCCTACAGGAAAAGGAGATTATTTATTTATTTATTATAAAATTTCTATTGATATATTTTTAGAGCTTTTTCCTATAAGGCCCATGTGCTCATCAGAGAGACAGAGAAAGATAGAGACAGAAAGAAAGAAATCACCCTCTGGGAGGATGGCCATGCTGCAGTCCCTTCTTCTCTATTCCCTTTCCAGGATCTTGGGCACACATGCACAGGTGCCCAGCGTGAGTTTTAAGCCACTGGATCTAGGACTCAAACCATGGTCAATCATGTGGGAGTCTAGTGATGTAATCATTACCCCTTCTGCTGAACCTGAAGAAAAATATTTAAATAAATGAATATTATGCACTCTTAACGATCGTGTTTTCCAAGTTTTAGTGACAGGTGATATTTCCTGTTCCAGACTGAACACTAAATTTATAAATTTTTTTCAGTGTAACTCTTGTGCAGTTGATTATACTTAGAATAGCCGTAGATTATCAGGACTTTGTTGAGAGTAAAAGCAGGCATTGTTAACAGTTACACTAGGCAGTGGCCATATACCAGGGCTGTCCCAGGCAAATCAATCTTACGGTCTTCCTAATTATATAAGACTTAATTTCAAATGACTACTTAAACATAGGATGACTTATTTTGAGGGTTTCAAAGCTTATATTTTTATTACCATTGATGCCATCATTAAAAAAAAATCATCCATCATTTCCCATTCCATCTGCTCAAATCAGAAAATCAAGACTATGAGGGTGTTGTTAGTGATAAACATCAGTTTTACCACCAAGCATCAAATTATGTAAGCTTGCTTGCTTGCTTGCTTTCTTTCTTTCTTTCTTTCTTTCTTTCTTAAGTTTGTTATAGGGCATATGCACTTGCTGAAGAGAGAGAGAGAGAGAGAAGGTAAGAAATCATTCCCAAGGGGCGATGGCCACACCGTAATCCCCTCTCCTTCATTGTCCTCTCAGGATTTGGGGCATGCATACACATGTGCCTGGGTGTGTTTTTCACTGTGGGGTCTAGGACTTGAACTGTGCAGTTGGCCATGTGGGATCCAGCTGCCTTAACCTCCATGCTACAGGCTGGCCCCAAGATTTCTTTTTATAAAATATCATAATGTTTTACTTAAAAAGAACTATAGGACCTTGAATATAGACAGTTAAGTACTTTTGTTTAAACACATTTTAAACAAAATTTATACATTTGAGCATTTCAAAGTTCCATTGCTGAAAAAAGCTTTCTAGTCATAAAAGTAAAGTATGTTTATTATATATATTAGTGTACACAGGCTGTCATTAAACACCATACCATAGACTGGGTGGCTTATACAACAGAAATTTATTTTCTTACAATTGTAGAGATTAGAAGCCCAATAACAGGGTACCAACAGTGGTCAAGCTCTAGTGAGAGCTTGGCATGATGGTTGAGGGCAATGGACTCACACACGGCTGACCACAGTTTGAGTCCCAGACCTGGTGGCTTGTTTTCTCACTTTCCCTTTTTCTCTCACTCTGTCCCTCTCTGGTCAAATTAAAACAAATAAATAAATAAAGTTAAATAAAATAATTCTTTTTAAAAAAGTTTGACCAGGGAGCGAGAGAAAGAGAAAATGAGAAAGCAACCTGCCAGGTCCAGGACCCTAACCATGGTCTGCCGTATGGGAATCCAGCACCTCGACCACCATGCCACCTGCCAGCCCCAGGATTGTTGTTGTTGTTCCTTTTTTTTTTTTTTTTGAGAGGTTTTCGCTATAGGGCGCGTGCGCTCGCCAGACAGACAGAGAGAGATAGAAAGCGAGAAATCACCCCCCCAGGGGGGATGGTCACACCGCAATCCCTTTTCCTCCATTCTCCTCTCGGGATCCTGGGCACGCACTCACACGCGCCCGGCGTGAGTTCTAAGCCACCGGGTCCGGGACGTGAACCGCGGTCGACTACGTGAGAGTCCAGCGACACAGCCATTACGCTAACTGCTGGTTCCCCCAGCCCCAGGATTGTTTTTCTGAGTAATTTTTGTTATAAAATAAATATATAATTTAAAATTTTTAAATTTATTTCATTTGCTATAGGGCACACGCACTCAGCAGAGAGAGAGAGAGAGAGAGAGAGAGAGAGAGAGAGAAAGCAAATCACCACGTCCAGGTGAGAGAGAGAGAAGGAGAAAAGGTGAGAAAGCAAGTCACCAGGTCCAGGACTCAAACCATGGTCAGCCATGTTAGATTCCAATGCCTTAACCACCATTCCACCTGCTGGCTCCAATCACTTAATGTTTTTATTTTAATTTATTTATTAATTGCCAGATGACACTTGGCACTTACCAGAGAGAGAAGGAGAAAACATTCCCCAGTGGGGAATAGTCATGCCATAATGCCTTATCCCCCATTTCTCCAATCTTGGAATTTTGGGCTTGCACACCCAGTATGTTTTTCTTCTTTTTAAAGAGTTTTGCTATAGAACACGTGTAAGAAATCACCCTCTGAGGGGATGGCCACACCACAATCCCTTCTCCATTCTCCTCTCAGAATCCTGGGCATGCATGCATACACACCTGGTATGAGTTTTAAGCCACTGGGTCCAGAACTTGAACTGCAGTCAGCTCACATGGGAGTCCAGCTATGTAACCATTATGCCATCTGGTGATCCCCCCAGCATGTTTTTCAAGCTGTCATTGCTGGGATTCAAACAGTAGTCAGCCGTAACCATTACACTATAGGGCTGGTCCTTGTTTTTATTTTTTTATTGTGATAAGATTTGCCTTTTAACCATTTGTAAGTGAACAAGTAAGTGATAGTAATTGCATTCACAATGTCGTGCAACCATAACCACTGTTTATAAAAATTTCATCATCCCAAATAGAAACTCTATACCCATTAAGTAATAACATTCCATTTACCATCCTGGTAATCTCTAAACTACTTTTCTTTTTAAATTTTTTTTCTTTCTTTCTTTAGTAAGAGAGAGAGCACCTTCAGTAGAATTTTTGTTTGTTTTTTTGTTTTGAGAGTTTTTTGCTATAGGGCATGTGCACTCACCAGAAAGACAGAGAGACAGAAAGTGAGAACTCACCTGCGTGCCCCCCCCCCCCGGGGGGGGGGGGATGGCCACGCCACAATCCCATCTCATCCATTCTCCTCTCAGGATCTTGGGCATGCACACACACACGTGCCCAGAATGAGTTTAAGCCACTGGGTCCAGGACTCGAACCGCAGTTGACTACATGGGAGTCCAGCGACATAGCCATTACACCAACTGCTGGTCCCTTGTTTGTTTGTTTTTAGTGAGAGATTTTTGCTGTAGGGTGTGTGTGCTCACCGGAGAGACAGAGACACAGAAAGAAGTGAGAAATCACTCCAAGGGGGATGGCCATGTCGCAATCCTTTTTCCTCCATTCTGCTGGAATTTTCGGCATGCATGCACACATGCCTGGCCTGAGTTTCACGTCACCAGATCTGGGACTTGAATCATGGTCTGCCATGCAAGAGTCCAGCACCTTAACCACTATGCCATCTGGTGGTCCCCATTTTTTTTTTAAGTTTTACTATAGGGCATGTGCTTTCATCCAAAAGAGACAGAGAGAGAGAGAGAGAGAGGGAGAGAGAGACAAAGTGAGAAATCACCTCCCTGAGGAGTGGCCATGCCACATCCCTTCTCCTCTAGGGGTTTTTGGACTTATTTAAACACACACCTGGTATATATTTCAATTTGATGGGTTCAGGACTCAAATCATGCCAGCCATGTGGGATCCAGCTGCCTTAACCTCCATACTACCTGCTGTCTCCTCAGCAGGGTTTTTACATCATGATCCACTTCCAACTTCAGCAGGTCCTGGATCATGGAGACATGCATGCATAGCATACTTAGGGCTTTTTACGGATGCAAATCCAAAACATTCCTTCATGGGTCATCCTTGCAGAGTGATTATACAGCTGTTTCACTTTGGATCCCTAAACTACTTTCTATGACTATGAATTTGCCTAGCATATATATATATGTATATTTTTAAATTATCTGTTCAACTTTATTATTACTAATTTTTTTTGAGAGGTTTTTGCTCTAGGGCACATGTGCTCGCCAGAAAGAGAGAGACAGAAAGCGAGAAATCACCCCCCCACGGGATGGCCACACTGCAGTCCCTTCTCCTCCATTCTCCTCTCGGGATCTTGGGCAGGCATGCACACGCATCTGGCATGTGTTTAAGCCACTAGGACTTGAACTGCGGTTTACTACATGAGAGTCCAGCGACATAGCCATTACACCAACTGCTTGTCCTGATTATTACTGTTTTTAAAATTTGACCAGAGAGAGAGAGAGAGACAAAAAGTGAGAAAGCAAGTCACCAGGTCCAGGACTTGAACTGTGGTCGGCCATGTGAGAATCTAGCACCTTAAACACTATGCCTCCTGCTGGCCCATAAGTATTTCTTTATAGTAGAATCACAATATATTTTTCTCCTGAGTCTGGATTATTTTACTTAGCATATTAAGTTTAGGGCAGTTGATTTGTCTTTGCAATATTCTCAGGTTATCTCACTAGCTTAAATTTTGTTTTGTTTTTGTTTTAGGTTTTTGCCATAGGGTGTGTGTGCGCACCAGAGAGACAGCAGAAAAGTGAGAAATTACCCCCAAAGGGGCATGGCCATGCCATAATCCTTTATCCTATATTCTCCTCTTGGAAATTTAGGCAGACACGCACTTACATGCACCTGGTGTGATTTTCAAGCCCCAGGGTCCAGGACTTGAAACACAGTTGGTCGTATGGGAATCCAGCATTTTAACCACCATACCACTTACTGGCCCCTTAAATTTTAACTTTAATAGATTTATTTTCATTTCACAGATTAGCTATTTTTATTTTCTAATTACTGTATTTTATGTTTCTTTTTAATGTTCTTACTAACATGTTTATACTTAGTGATAAAAATACAATATAGTGTGGTAGAATGAACATAGGATTAGAATGAGAAGACCTGCATTTGGGCCCAACTGTGGTGGTCTAGGCAGTGGTATACTGATGTGTAGTGCTAGAAGCCACATGGCTTGGCTATGGTTCAGATTCTGAGTCTATCAGAAACACTCTTTTTAGTGCATATATGCCCAGTATCTTGACGAGAGGACTGGGGGAAAGTGATTAAAGTATGACGAGTGCCTGTCTCTCTATGGCTCTTGGCATTCTTTTGTATGTTCTCGCTTATGGTCTCATGAAAAAAAAAAATATGAACTTCAGGAAAAAAATAAAAAGAGAGAGACAACTTGCAGTCTAATTTCAGCTGAGATAGTAACAAAACATGTCAGTTTTGGAACCTTTATTTTCTCATGTCTTTACATTATTTATTTATAGAACAAGATAAGAATACTAAATCGTTAAACTCATTGATCTGAATTTTGTGGTTTTTGTTTTTATAGAGGCATTCTTAAATATTCACTTTAAATGATCAATATTAGAAACATAAAAAAGAATGACACATTTTTTTTCAAAATCAGTAATATTAAGGTTCTCGCAATACATTTCACTTTAAGATAATACTGCTTTAAAAAAAACTGAATTGCAGAAGAGAGGTTGGCTTTTCATAATATGTATTTTTAGTTAACATCAGTGCCTAAATTTACTGTTACTGTTAAAATTTACAGAACATTTTGCTCCCTCAGAACTGATTTTGGCATAAAATATGTTGACAAGATTTCATGTATTTTTGACCACAATATATTCCTTTGCCTGTTTTCAGTTTTAGTTCACCATTGACATGGGATTTTTTTATGTTTTAACTATCCATTCAGCTTCCATTATGAGTAGTAAGATGTGAGTTTTTAAACCATTACTCAGATAGTAATTGAATTTGGAGCTAGTTTTATGAGGATCTAAATGTTGGGCTCCCCTGAAGGGCTTAAAAATTCACAGAAAATAATGTCTTACCTATTGATACTTAATTTTTTTATTCCTTTTTTAAAAAATAATTTGTTTAGGGACCAGCAGATGGCATAATGGTTATGTCGCTAGACTCCTATGTAGTTGAAGTTCAAGTCCTGGAGCTGGTGGCTTGAAACCCATGCTGGGCACATGTGCATGCGTGCCCAAAATCCCAAGAGAAGACTGGAAGAGAAAGGATTGCAGCATGGCCATCCCCCGGGGGCAGGTGATTTTTCACTTTCTGTCTCTCTGTCTCCCCAGCAAGTGCACGTGCCCTGTAGCAAAAATCTCTCAAAAAGAAAAAAAAATTTGCTTAATTATTAATTAATTAATTAATTAATTAATTATTAATTTGCTAGAGGACATGCTCTCACCAGAGAGAAAGAAATAAAGCAAGCCTTCAGGTCCAGGACTTGAACTGTTATTGGCCATGTGAGAGTCCAGTGTCTTAACCACCATACCACCTCCTGGCCCTTTTCTTACCTAAGTCTAAAATAAAAAGAATACAAAGTAAAAGACAAATAGCAAAATAAAGAGAGTTTGTATCAAGTCATGGGGCCAGTAAGTGGTGTAGTGGTCAAGGAGCTGGATTTCTACATGGCTGACCACAGTTTGAGTCACCGATCTGGTGGCTTGAAAATCATGCTGGGCACATGTGCATGCATGGCCAAAATTGTAAGAGGAGAGTGGAGGAGAAAGGACTGTGGTGTGGCTATCCCCCTGGGAGGTGATTTTGCACTTTCCTTTCTTTGTCTTTCCCAGCACACCCTATGGCATAAAAAGAAAAAGAAAAAAAAAAGGAAGTCATGTATAGCAAGACATTTTTTAGATTTTTGCTATAGGATACATGTACTCGCTGGAGAGAGACAGAGAAAGTAAGAAATCACCCCCACGGGAGATGGCTACACTGAAATCTCTTCTCCATTCTCTCCTTGGGAATTTGGGCACGCACACACATGAGCCCACTTTGTTTTTCAACCCTCTGGGTCTGGGACTTAAACTGTAGAGTCAGTCTCGTGGGTTCTCGCTCCCTTAATCCGCATGCCACCTGCTGACCTATGATACATGTTTTTTACAATGATATCTCACAATATGACTTTATATTTTTCTTGGTTGCATCAAACTGTCAAGTTGATGTCATTAAATATTTTAATTCTAGGGGCTGGCAGGTGGCGTGGTGGTTAGGGGCACTGGACTCCCACATGGGCGAGCACAGTTTGAGTCCCAGACCTGGTGGCTTGCTTTCTCTCTCTCTCTCACGCCAAATTAAAACAAATAAGCAAATAAAGTAAATAAAGTTAAATAAAATAATTCTTTAAAAAAAATTTTAATTCTAACTTTAAAAATACCATTATTATTATTTTAAAATTTTCCTATAGAGCACAGAGAGGGAGAGAGAGAAAGTGAGAAATCAAGCTGCCAGGTCTGGGACTTGAACCATAATTGGCCATATGGTAGTCCAGTGCCCCAACCACCATACCACGTGCTGGCCCTAATCCTAACTTTTTTTTTTCCTCATTTTCAGATATTTTAATATTTATCACACAAAACAACAAAATTGTATAAATACACACACAACTATTGATAAATATGTAATCATGTACAAAGAAAAGGAATATACAGAACAATATATGTTAGGATTTTTTTTTTAATACTTTTGACAAAACATCACACTGATACTGGACTACTTAAGTAATAGAGAATCTTATATAAATAAATTTGTTCAAGAGCTTCTCTGTTAATATCCTTTTGTGGGTATACATTATGGTTTAGTGGTACCTCTTCAACCCAGGGGGATAACTGTATATCAGTCTGAAGACCTGAGAGAATCTTCAAGACTTGGTAATGTCACTAATAATGATACTTGCTTCCTTACGTTAGAGCTGATAGATTCCCAGGCTCTGGCCTGTTCTTCCTCATCAAGAAAATCTTTGAAGACATTATTCATTATAATAACATCAGCATTTTATAGATGTGAACCCTGGGTACAGGAAACACCTTTATTCTGTCAGTGAACCAGTATTTTTTACAACCATTTCCTGCAACTGGCAAAAATCTCCTTTTAATTCTATTCCAGAGAGCTCCTGTGCTGAACCACAAATGTAACCCCCAAAAAGGACTGTGCCAAGCCTGGAGCCCATGTCAATCAAGACCTTTCCTGATAGATCAGGGAGTACATGATGATAAGTGAACTTCAATTCCGTGAGGGAAAAGGAATGGGAAATGAATCCTAAAGGTGCTGTCTGGTGTGAGCCACAAACCATACAGTAGTTTCTGCTCATTTTTGCTTCCTCACACAATGATTTAATAAAGTTTTCATCATAAAGGAATGCATCGGGACCAGCACGTGGCGTGGTGGTTAAGGCGCTGGACACGCCCACATGGCCGACCAGGGTTCAAGTCCTGAATCTGGTGGCTTGCTTTCTCACTTCCTCTCTCTCATTCTCACCCTCTGTGTCTCTCTGATCAAATTAAAAAATAAACGAATGAATAAATAAAAAATAATTATTAAAAAAAAAAATAAAATAAAGGAATGCATCAATATGAACTGTGGGTTCTGACTGCTGCCGTGTTTTTTTGAAGGGCTAGGTGTTCTGAGGAAAGCATGGTTTTTAGAGGTAAGCAATTCTGAAGGTCTTCTGCTATGTTTATCAATGTAATGTTATTATCTTGAGTGAACTCATCAAAATCTCCAAAAGTAGCCTGAATGGGGAGCCCTCTGCAGCTTGACCAAAGCCTAAGTTGCTGGGGATCATTCAGCTGGTCCTTTTCTGGTAGTTTGCAGTCATTGGAGCAGCATGGGGAGGTCTGTGGCAGCAACAGTATCTAGCAGCTGCAATATTGCTTGCTGCTCAGAAGGAATTCCATAATGCAGCAAGCAGTGCAGGGCTATGAAATTAAAATAAAAAATGAATTAATAAATAAATAAAATTTAAAAATTTTTTTAAAAAAGCAAAGTGATAGAGTTTAGAGAGCTCCTGGATAACTATACACATGGAAGTTCCTGGAGGGTGATGTGCCCAGAAAAGGTATGGAAGCTCCACACCCCTTCCCACATACCTTGCCCTATGCTTCTCTTCATTTGTATCCTTTGTAATATGCTGTACAATAAATCAGAAAACTTGCTTTTCTGAGTCTGTGTAGTATTCTAGCAAATTAAACCAAAAAGGGGATTATGAGGACTCTAATTTACAGTCAGTTAAACAGAGGTAAAACAACCTGAAGCTTGTGTTTGGCACTGGAAGTATGGAACAGTCTTGGGAGTTGAAGGTCCCACCCCTCTAACCCTGCCTTGATTTTTCCAGCGACCAGGGCCCAGTATGATACTACCTAGAGGCTGCCAACCATCAGTTAATTCATTAGTATATAGAATAACACATCATCGAGACTCCAGGCATTTTTAAAAATATTTATTTATTTATTAAATTTGATTGGGGGCGGGGGACAATAAAAAAGCAAGTTACTAGGTCTGGAACTTGAACCATGGTCAGCTAAGTGGGAGTCCAGCACCTCAACCACCATGCCACCTGCTGGCCCCCAAGACTGCAAGCATTTTAAGAGTTGTGTGCCTGGAAACTGGACAAAGACCAAATACACATTTCTCTCAACCCATGTAATCTGATGTTATCTCCAAGTATATAGTGTTGAGATTTAATTGAATTAGAGAACATCCAGCTGATATCCTTGCTAAAGGACTACTTGTTTAGTGTGTGTCAGGGGAAGCCCCATACACATTTGCAGTCATCGAAGTCTTCTATGTTGATTGTAGGTGTGACAGCAGAAGAAAAACCATTTGTTTTTTCTACTCACCAGTCTACAGAGACGTGAAATTTAGTGTTTTTGTTCCAGTCACTAAGTTTTGGAGTATTTTACAGTAATGGATAACTGGGACTGAATGCCACTTGAGAGCCTTTCTGGGTGAGTTGCTAGATCATCCATAATTGTGTCTTCAGGTACTTTTATAGAATTTCAGATTTTCCAGTCCAGTATCTTTTAGTTTATTTTATTCATCTTCATTCCCACTGACACCATTCTTTTCTCTGTCCTCATTATCTCCCATTGAGGCACTTTTTAAAATAATTATTTTATTTTATATTTTTTATTTTTTGGAGAGGTTTTTGCTATAGGGCGCGTGTGCTTGCCAGACAGAGAGAGACAGAGAGACAGAAAGCGAGAAATCACCCCCCAGGGGGATGGCCATGCACGCACACGCGCCCAGCGTGAGTTTTAAGCCACCGGGTCCAGGACGCGAACCGCGGTCGACTACATGGGAGTCCAGCAACATAGCCATTACGCTAACTGCTGGTCCCAAAATAATTATTTTATCTAACACTTATTTATTTACTTATTTTATTTTGACCAGAGAGGGACAGAGCTAGAGAGTCAGAGAGAAAGTGAGAAAGCAAACCACCAGGTCTGGGATTTGAACTGCAGTTGGCCATGTGGGAGTCCATTGCCCTTAACCACCATGCCACTTGTCGGCCCCAGTGAGGCGATTTTCTTAAAACGTCATTTTCATCATGTTTCTTGCCAGTTCAGTATTTTTGTCAATACTTGGAACAAATAATTGCAATTCCATTTTCTAGTACAGCCTAGATCAAATCTTGAACTTTTGCCCATAGGCTTTATACCTTAAGGAGTTATGAAATTATTGTTATATATTTTCAGAGATATGAAATTCCTGAATTTTATATGACAATTTAAATGAATATAGAAAAATAATTTACATGTGAAATACTCATGTTATTTTGCAGACATATTCCAATTTGCTATCTTTTTGCAAATAACTGCAATTATTTAAGTGTATGGAGGTTCATCACATCTTAATCCTCAGCTTGTAGAATTACAGGAAACCACGTGTGCTGTAGTGGTGCCAGATATGTCATTTATAGATTATTTTTTCATAAGGCAGCAAACCACTTCATATGCCACATAATTTTCTTTCTGGAAAAGATGCATTGTGTCAGCATGGTTACCATGTGTGGTAATTGATAATGTCTGTGCCACATGGCTTACTTCTTCCCTTGTCCGACACAGCCATTCTACCACCTATGATTACCATATGTTCCAGCACTCTAGGTTAATGGAATCGTTTCCATCTTCCCTTCTAGTCACAAATGTCATTGTGGCTCAGTTCCATTATCTCAACTAAGAATAAAGTATTCAGTACTTTGTAAGCATAGAAGACACCTTTGTGAAGAGTATTCATATGTAGTTACTCATTTCATTTTCAATTTTAAAAGCTGGGTTTTGTTTTTTGTTTGCTTTTGATGAATGCCTAGAGTGAAGAATAGGTATCTGCTGAAAGAATAGGACATGATTAATATCATTCTGAATTCTTGCATATTTTTATTATAAATAAATATATACACACACACACACATACATATATATAAAAGGTAATTAAGATGTTAGTAAAGGTAAGCTTTCACCACTATAAAGCTTTTCTTTTTTTTTTTTTAAGGATAATTTTAACTTTATTTATTTATTTATATTTGAGAGGGATAGTGTGGGGGGCGGTGAGAAAGCAAGCCGCCAGGTCTGGGACTTGAGCCACTGTCAGCTATATGGGAGTCCAGTGCTGCTAACCACCACGCCACCTGCTGGCTCTGAAAAGTTTTTTTTTTTTTTCTTTCTGTTATAGGGCATGTGCGCTTGCCAGGGAGAGACAGAAAGTGAGAAACCACCCTTGGGGGTGGGGGCGTGGCCTCCCCGCAATCCCTTCTCCTCCATTCTCCTCTCAAGATCTTGGGCACACATGCACATGTGCTGGGCATATGTTTTAAGCTCCCGGGACTGGGACTCGAACCTCAGTCGACTACATGGAAGTCCAGCGACATAATCATCACATCATCTGCTGGTCCCAAATTATTATTTTTAAATTTGTTATAGGTCACATGCTCACCAGAGAGAGAGAAAGCAAGCTGCTAGGTCCAGGACTTCCACTACCTTAACCACCATGCCACCTGCTAGCCCCTAAAGCAATTATTTTTATAAAGAGAAAACTAGAAGCAAAATGTCGAAGTGGATTTCTTAAATAGCTAGGACCAGCAATTGGCATAATGGCTATGTTGCTGGACTCCTATGTAATCAACCACGGTTTGAATCCCTGACCCAGTGGCTTAAACTCATGCCGGGTGCATGTGAGTGCATCCCTGAAATCCTGAGAGGAGAATGGAGGAGAAGGGATTGCAGCATGGCCATCCTCCCTGGGAAGTGATTTCTCACTTTCTGTCTCTTTGTCTCTGTCTTTCCGGTGAGCACACGTACCCTATAGCAAAAACCTCCCCCACCCCCCCAAAAAAAATAGCCAGTTAATTTTAGGACAAACTTTAATTATAGAAAGTATAATAATAGCTGTTGTAGTATCATCATTACATTACCATCAAGCCCGGTTTCCTCTTTTGTAAGCATAAGTTCAGAAATAATTTTGGTTTGTCAAAGAACTATGCTAAATAAAAAGATTGCTGGGCTGGCCCTGTGGCCTAGTGGTTAAGGGAGGTGGATTCCTCATGTCTGACAATATAGATAGAATCCTGGACCCAGCAGCTTGAAAAACAGGCCAGAGGGCCTGCAGGTGGCATGGGGGTTAAGGTAACTGTGGTTCAAGTCCCAGATGTGGTGGCTTGAAAATCATGTCATATGCATGTGTGTGCCCAAAATCTCAAGAGGAAAATGGAGAAGGGATTGAAGCATGGTCATTCCCCCTGGGAGGTGATTTCTCTTTCCTTCTCTCTCTCTCTCTAGTACTCTATGACACAAACCTTAAGAAAAGAAAAGAAAAGAAAAGAAAAGAAAAGAAAAGAAAAGAAAAGAAAAGAAAAGAAAAGAAAAATATACCAGGCATGCATATGTATCCCCAAATCCCCACAAGACTGAGAAATGGAGAAGGGATTGTGGTGTGCCCACAACCCACTGGAGGGTGCTTTCTCCTTTTTCCCTCTGTCTCTCTGGCAAGAGCACACACCCCATGGAATTATTTTTAAATTGTTATTATTGAGTAAAACATTAAGAAGGGTTAGAAGTTGTTTGGGGGACTTCTTTGCTTTTTGAAATGGGAGAAACATAGATAGTGTACGTGGGTCTGTTATCATCCAACATGAATTTAATTTTTTTTAGTTTCGCTATAGGACACATGTATTCACCAGAGACAGACACAGAGAGAGAGAAAGAGAGAGGGATTTTTAAGCTTATACACATACATGCCATGTGTGTTTTTCAAGCTACTGGGTTCAGGACTTGAACCACAGAGTCGGCCATGTGGGATCCAGCCACTTTAACCACTACATCACCAGCTAGCCCCATGAATTTTAATTTTTTTTTCTTGGAGAGGTTTTTGCTATAGGGCGTGTGTGCTCGCCAGACAGACAGAGACAGAGAAACAGAAAGTGAGAAATCACCCCCCGGGGGGATGGGCACGCATGCCTACGCGCCCGGCATGAGTTTTAAGCCACCAGGTTCAGGACTCGAACCGCTGTTGACTACGTGGGAGTCCAGCGACATAGCCATTACGCTAACTGCTGGTCTCCTGAATTTTAATTTTGATAGCACTGGGCTGTTCTTGCAAGATGACCATATTTGCCATCAATAAAGAAGGAATAAAAATTAACATTTTAGCAGCTTATGGGGATCATTTTAAAGTTATATTATTGTTCTAGGATGTAGAAGAGAATGAAGTTTCTATCTGGAAACTTTTTTTGTGCTCAGTTTTTTTAGTTGTCATACATTCTGTTGTTCAGTGTTATGTATTGTATCACTCTCTACTAGTTAATTTAATAACACAATCACATTTCTTTTTAATTTTAATTTTTTTTTTTTTTTTTTTTTTTTTTAGTTTTTGCTATAGGTTACCTGTGCTTGGCCAGAGAGAGATGGGGGTTGAGTGGAGAAGCAATCCCAGAAGGGATGGCCATGCCCCAGTCCCTTCTCTTCTACTCTCCTCTTGGGATTTTGGGCACGTGTGCACATAACCAATGTGTTTCTTAAGACTCAAACTCGGAAGCTGACTATGTGGGATCCAGTGCTTTAACCTCCATGCCACCTGCCCAAATTAGTATCTTAAAATATTAATTTTAATACTGGCACCCAAATTAATATTTTAAAAACTATTTAGGAGCCAGTCCCATAGCCTACTGGTTAAAGGAGCCAGACCCCATACGGCCTACTGTGGTTTGAATCCTGGCCTGGCAGCTTGAAAAACACAGCATGGGTGTGTACATGCCCCAAATCCTGATGGGGTGAAGAAATGGAGAAGGGCTTACAGCGTGACCATGCTACATTGGGAACTATTTTTTCTCTCTTTCTCATATCTCTGTCTCTCTGATAAGTGCATGTTCCCTCTTGCAATTAAAAAAGTCACAATTTGGGGCCAGCAGGTGGCATGGTGGTAAAGGTGCTGGATTCCCACATGGCCAATTGTGGTTAAAGTCCTGGACCTGGCAGCTTGTTTTCTTACTCTCCCTTTCTTTCTCTCTTGTCTTTCTCTGGTCAATTATTTTTAAGAATTATTTTATTTAACTATGCTAAATAAAAAGATTAATATAAATAATTATTTTATTTATTTATGTATTTGTTTATTTTAATTTGACCAGAGAGGCACTAGTGGGGAGGAGTGAGAAAGCAAGCCAGCAGGTCCAGGACTTGAACCGTGGTCGACCATGTGGGAGTCCAGCACCCTTAACCACCACGCCACCTGCCAGCTCCTCTCCAATCAAATTTTATAATAATTATAAATACAATTAATTCTTTAAAAAAACATAATTTACATTATCTTCACAATTTAACATTCATCATGAAGCCTAGCCTTAACCATTTACATAGGCACTGATTTGTACGTAAATGGATTTTGCTGTTATACTTTATTGGTAGATTTTCTTGAAAATATAAAATAAAAGGGGGGGCCAGAATATTCTAGACTTGCATAACCAAGCTAATATTACCTAGAAATAAATTAAGAAGTTATAGATTTTTGTGTGTGTGTGTGTGTGTGAGGTTTTTGCTATAGGGCACATGCGCTTGCCAGAAAGACAGAGACAGAGAGAGAGAAAGCGAGAAATCACCCCTCAAGGGAGATGGCCATGCCCCAAATCCCTTTTCCTCCATTCTCCTCTTGGGATCTTGGGCAAACACGCACACGTGCCTGGCCTGAGTTTAAGTCACTGGGTTTGAGACTTGAACCGAGGTCGACTGCGTGGGAGTCCAGCGACAACTGCTGGTCCCTATATTTATTTTTGTTACAAGCACCTATTGTTTGTGTTTTTTTGTTTGTTTTTTGGTTTTTGAAGAAGTTTTGCTATAGGGTATGTGCGCTTGCTAGAAAGACAGAAACAGAGACAGAAAGTGAGAAATCACGCCTGGGGGGATGGCCACGCCACAATCCCTTCTCTATTCTCCTCTCAGGGTCTTAGGCACACACACACATGCGCCTGGTGTGAGTTTAAGCCACTGGGTCCGGGACTCGAACTGTGGTAGACTACATGGGAGTCCAGCGACATAGCCATTATGACAACTGCTGGTTCCAAGCACCTATTGTTTGTATATCAAGTATTTTAATTGGGTCAGCAGGTCATGTAGTGGTTAGGTGGCAGGATCTCACATGACTAGCTTCATAGATTTCCAGACCCAGTAGTATAAAAAACATGCCAGGCATGTATGCAAGCATGACCAAAATCCCAAATGGAGGAGAAGGGATTGTGGCATGACCATTCTCCCTGGGGTTGCTTTCTCATTTCTTCTTTCTCCCATCCATCATCCTCAATCCTCAGTGAGCACTAGCACTCTCTGGTAAATTAAAAAAATATATATTTATTTATTATTATTATTTTAGAATTTGACCAGAGAGAGAGAAAGGGAAAGTGAGAAAATGAGTCATCAGGGCCAGGACTCGAACCATGGTCAGCCATGTGGGAGTCTGTCACCTCAACCACCACGATGCCACCTGCTGGCCCCCACTCTGGTAAATATTTTAAAAATACATATATTTCATTCATTTTTTTTTTTTTTTGGAGAGATTTTCACTATAGGGCGCGTGCGCTCGCCAGACAGACAGAGACATAGAGACAGAAAGCGAGAAATCACCCCCCAGGGGGGATGGTCACGCCACAATCCCTTCTCCATTCTCCTCAGGATCTTGGGCACGTATGCACACGTGCCCGGCGTGAGTTTTAAGTCACCGGGTCCAGGACGCAAACCGCGGTCGACTACGTGGGAGTCCAGTGACATAGCCATTACGCTAACTGCTGGTTCCCAACTTTTTTTTTTTTTTTTGAAAGAGATTTTTGCTATAGGGCATGTGCACTCACCAGAGAGAGACAAAGAGCGAGAAATCAGCTCCTGGGGAAATGGCCATGCCACAATCCCTTTTCCATTCTCCTCCAGGGATCTTGGGCATGCACACACACATGCCCAGCATGAGTTTCAAGCTGCCAGGTCTGGAACTTGAACTGTGGTCAGCCCTGTGGGAGTCCAGCAACGTAACCACTGTGCCATCTGCTGGTTTCTCATTAACTTTTTTTTAAAGAGTTATTTAATTTTCTTTCTTCCTTTCTTCCGTCTTTTCTTGTTCTTTCCTTCCTTCCTTCCTTCCTATCCCCCGCCCCCCCCCTCTTTCTTTTTCTTCCAGTTTGACCAGAGAGGGACAGAGAGAGAGAGAGAAAGCAAGCTGCCAGGTCTGGGACTCAAGCCACAGGTGGCCATGTGGGAGTCCAGTGCCCTTAACCATCATGCCAATTGCCAACCCCATTCCTCATAAACTTTTTTTTTTTTGGAGAGGTTTTTGCTATAGGGAGCGTGCACTCGCCAGACAGACAGAGAGAGACATAGAGACAGAAAGCGAGAAATCACCCCCCAGGGGGGATGGTCACGCCACAATCCCTTCTCCTCCATTCTCCTCTCGGGATCTTGGGCACATATGCACACGCGCCCGGCATGAGTTTTAAGCCACCCGGTCCGGGATGCGAACTGCGGTCGACTACGTGGGAGTCCAGTGACATAGCCATTACGCTAACTGCTGGTTCCCCCTCATAAACTTTTTAAAATAGACTATTTTAGAGTAGCTTTAGGCTTACAGAAAATTTAAGTAGAAAGCACAGAATTCTCATAAATTCCTTCTCCCTCCAAGTTTCCTCTACTATTGGGTCATCGGGAAAGTCATGACACATTTCTACATAGAAAAACATAGGGAATACATCAGGACTTTCCTGACAGCCTAATATTAGCATCTTATACTGGCATGGTAGATTGGTAACAGTCAATAAGCCAATGTTGGTACACTATAATTAATTTTTAAAAGAATTTAATTTTATTGGGGCCGGCAGATGGCATGGTGGTTAAGGGCGCTGGACTCCCACATTGCTAACCACAGTTTGAGTCCTGGACCTGGTGGCTTGCTTTCTCAATTTCTCTCTCTCTCTCCTGCTCTCTCCCTCTCTGGTCAAATTAAGCAAGCAAATAAATAAAGTTAAATAATTCTTTTAAAATATGCATTTAATTTTATTTATTATTTTAAATGTACTAAAATTAAATTTAAAATAAAATAATAAAGAGAGAGACAGACAGAGAGGGACAGTGAGAAAGTAAGCTGCTAGGTCTGGGACTCAAACTGTAGTTGGCCATGTGGGAGTCCAGTACCTTAACTACCACTCCACCTGCTGGCTCCAGTAAATTATTACTAACTAAAAGTCTATAGTTTACATTAGGGTTCACTCTTGCACATTTTATGGGTTTTGACAAATGTAATGACATGTATCCACCACTACAGAATCATACATAATGATTTTTTTTCTTTTTAGAGGTTTTTGTCTTAGGGTGTGCATGCACACTTGCTGGAGAGGAAGACAGAAAAAGAATGAGTAGAAAAGTGAGAAATCACCCCCAGAGGGATGACCATGCCATAATCCCTGCTCCATTCAATTCTGGGGACTTTCAGCATGTACCCACACGCACCTGGCATGCTTTTCAAGTCTCCAGGTCTGGGACCCTAAACCACACAGTCAGCCATGTGGGATCCAGCCACCTTAACCACAATGCCACTGACTGGTTCAGTATAGACCTTTTTTTTTTTTTTTTTTTTTTTTAGTTTTTTTGCAGAAGATGTATGCACATGTTGGAGACAGAGGAAAAGTGAGAAATCACACACCCCACACAACCCCCCACCCCAATTCCCACGGAGGGGATGGCCACATCCAGTCCCCTCTTCTAGTCTCATCTCAAGATTTTGGGCATGCATGCACATGTGCCCAGTGTGATTTTCAAGCTGTCAGTTCTGGGACTCAAACCACAGTTGGCTGTGTGGGAGTCCAATGCCTTAACCACCATGCCACCTGCTGACCCCACTACTGAACATTTTAATACTCGCATAGAGTTTGGTCTTACTCCTTTGTCATGAACCTCCCACCCTACCTCAGTCCAAGGAATCTTCAGTCCACTTGTTTGTTTCTATTTCGGAATATCTAAAAAAGATTGACAACACCTTTTAGGCTGTAAATCTTTTGTCGATTTTAAAATTTCATACAAATGGGATAATATAGTATTTACTCTTTTGTGCCTGGATTTTTTTCCCCTCAGCATTTTTTTGGGGGGATTCATCCATGCTGAATTTATCAGTTTTCTTATTTTTAATTATTTATTTAACTTTATTAATTATTATTATTCAGTTTGACCAGAGAGAGAGAAAGCAAGCCGCCAGGTCCGGGACTTGAACCACAGTCGGCCATGTGGGAGTCCAGCACCTTAACTATCATACCACCTGGCTGATCCTTATCAGTTTATATTTATTGCTGAGTAATAATCAATTGTATGACTACACCAGAATTTATTTATTCATTCACCTATTGGTGGACATATGGGTTGTTTCCAGGTTTGAAGTGTTATATATCAAACTCCTATGAAGAGGGATTTTTTTGTGTTTGAGGTATGTATGTATTTGGAGGACATGTTTATATTTCTCATGGGTAAATACCTGGGAGAGGAATTGCTAGGTAATATAAGAAATACCAAATTTAACAATTCTTCTTAACTTTCTAAATATCATTACCATGAAAGGACATTGTTCATTTCCTTCAAAAAGCTAAGGGTTAGGAGGATTATTTTTAATCAGGAAAACAAAAAAAAAAAATCTGAAAAAAATACCTTTGATAAATATAATTTTCATAGCTCAGTATTTTTTTAAGTAGAAAGGGAATTAGGGAAGTATAAAAGGAGAGGACTGAAAAAGAAAGTAAAGCAATGCAAAATAATGACTAAAAAGACTTCTTGACAATGGCAAAAACCATCCTACACAGCTGCTCTGACATCCTAGCACTGCTGTCAGCAACCTTCTGGCAAATCTACTTTGTCAAATGGATGCAATAGTATCCATATTGATCTTTGTGAAGGAATAACTTTATTAATATAAGCAAAAACGCCTCTCATTTATAGTAATATAGAAGTGTGGGCTTTTTCTTTTACTCCTAGTAGTAATGTTTCCCCAACATATATCACTTCCCTTTGATATGTGGGTTGAGTCATAAATTAATGTCACAAATAAATGTCATCTAGAGGGAGGCAACTAGTTACAAAGTAGGAAGGTGCAGCTTGATGTGAATTGTAACAGCTGACAGCTACGTACTCTTGAACTAAATGTCATCGTGTCAAATTCTGAGATATTAAACAGTTGTTGGAATGTAAAATAGCGGACATTAGGTTTGCAGCCTAAAAAGTTTTGTTGATCTTTTCTAGACATTCTGAAATGGAAATGCACAGGTGGATTGAAAACAAAGACAAATGAGTTTAAAGACTGTCTTGGCATCTCACAGAGAAGTTGCTCTACACTGGTGGTATTTTAAACAAAACACACGAATACATTTAGCATGTCTGGAAATAGACATATTGGGTCTTTCCACATACCTCTGAGAAAAAAACCAGCTATATAGGCCTCAAGTGCACTACTCATTATATACTTTCCATCATGTATTATTTAATCTTAAAATAGGAGAGAGAATGGAATTCTGTTTTACATCATGCCATAATGTACATTAGTGATCTCAGCCCACTTAATCTTAAAATAACAGTATCAGGTCAGGGATTTAGAATACAGTATTATATGAAAACAGTTGGTAGGAAGATTCTCTTCTGCCATTAATAACTGACTGGAAATGGTATTTCAGACCCTAAATCCAACTAAAACCCAGAAACAATAAATGGAGAGGATAGGATGGATAATTTGTGAGAATGTTTTTCAAAGTACAAAAAGAATCACTATGTTTTTGCTGAATTATATGTTGCCAGGGATGTGGCAATATGCAGTAATGATGCTACCATCTATACAGCTGTGTAACAACACAGCTTCTCCTCCTTCTCCCACCCCCCTTTAGTAAGGCTTGAAAATAATAGGTTTGTGTATAGTTTGGTAAGAAAATTGAACCATTTAAAGTCATTTTAGTTCCAATTTAAGACAAAAAAAATTGGGGGGGTGGGGAAGAAGAGCAAACACAATGTTGAAAAAATACACATTATGTAATAAGGTATAATATGCATCATGCAGTGACTAAAGAGAGTGTCTTGGAGTGCTAGAAAACTAATTCACCCACCAAAATGGGTGAATCCATTGAAAAGACGTGGACTGAGTCCTTGTTCCAACACCTTATGTGACCCTGAGCAAAGTCACCATGACTTTAAGGCTTGATTTCTTCTCTAAAATGGAAATCATAATGGTAATATACTCTGCCTCCAGGGGCTGTGGTAAGGATTAAAGGGATGAAAACAGCCTGCAAACTATAAAAGCCTTTTACAGTAAAGGCATTGTATAGACACGTTGTACTGTTGAAGCTTCGTGGATGAAGGGTTAAAGAAAAAGCCTCTAGAAGACTTTGAAGATCAACAGCCTGGATTCTAATTCCAACCCCATGATGGTAAGTTTTGAGATTCTAAAGCAAGTTAGTTAGTATCTTAATTTTGAGGTTCTTTTTGAGAAATGCAGATAACACTACTTCCTTCACAGAATCAAAGGAGAGAACCTACACAAAGAAACCTACCACTTGGTAGGTGTTTGAGGCCTTCTCTCTCCTAGGCTGCTTATTTAATGAGTGTCGTCAACAGAAGACGTTCACAGTGTGGTATCTTTCAACAGATAAGCTAAGGCAAGGCAGGAACAAATAAGGAAACAAGTAAATTCCACCCAGTGGGAACCAACAGCTAGACTTGGAGATGTCTTAGTTCATTCATACCCACGTGAGATCAGGGCATCCATACAATAAAGACATTTAGAGTTGGAGAGCATGCGAGAGTCGAGTGTCCTTCGACTCGGCGGACTCGACGGGAGGGACCCTGAAATTCTTAATTAGAACCGGTTGCCATGGCGACAGTCTCTAGGCAGCGTGGGCTGAGCTCTCCGTAGAGAGAGAGGGTGGGCCGCCACTGGACCCTGCGCGCGCCCGCCACCAACTTTCCCTCCAGACTCGAGAGGGTCGGCGCGCTCCGCCTCCGCCCCCGGGTCCGCGCACGTCTGCGCTCGGCGGCGCGCACGCCTGCGGGAGCCCTCTCCAGGCAACCTAGTGCTGATCGCTCGTGCCGGTGCGGCCGTTAACCGCCCTTGCGGGGGCCCGAGGCTCAGAAGCAGCCCCCTCCCCTTCCTGGGCTCCCCCCCAGCCCCTTCCCGGTCGGCCCCGGGGCATGAGCAGCGATGGCCGGCTGCATCCCCGAGGAGAAAACTTACCGGCGCTTCCTGGAGCTATTCCTGGGCGAGTTTCGCGGACCGTGCGGCGGCGGCGAGCCGGAGCCGGAACCCGAACCCGAGTCGGAGCCCGAACCTGAACTGGTAGCAGCAGAGGCGGCCGAGACTTCGGTCGAGGAAGCCGGGGAGGAGGCGGCCACGGTAGCCGCGACGGAGGAGGTTGAACAGGAGCAAGACCCGGAGCCCGAGGAGGAGGTGGTGGAGGAAGAGGAGACGGTGGCGGCGGCTGAGGGCGAGGAGGAGGAGGCGGCGGCCGCCCCGGGGCACTCGGCCGTGCAGCCGCCGCCGCAGCAGCCCCAGCTGCCGCCGCTGCCCCCGCTCCCGCGGCCGCTGTCAGAGCGCATCACCCGCGAGGAGGTGGAGGGCGAGAGCCTGGACCTGTGTCTGCAGCAGCTCTACAAATAGTTAAGTAGCCGGGTTCGGCTGAGGGTGGGCCCTCTGTCCCCGCCGCGCCGGCCTCGGACGCGGCTCCCTCGGCCCCTCAACTGCTCTTTTCTGCTCCTCACCCCCGCAAAATTAAAGTTGGGAAATATTATTTCACCTTCAATCAGATTTTCAATGCCTGCCCCCGCTGCTCGGACTCGGGCGGTCGGCTGCGGGCTGCCCACGCCGCCTCGGCCCCCGCGCCTCCCACCCGGCCCTGGAGCTGCTCGCCCGGCCCCTCGCGCCCTCCTGCCTGCCGGGCCGGTTTCCCCCTTTCAGCTCCGCCGCTAGCTCCTTGCTCCACTTCACACACCCTTTTCTCCTCCGGTCTCGCAAGGTCTTTCCTCCTAGTCGTCTGCTCTCTTCTTCCCAGCTCCCTGGGAAGGTTTCCTTCTTCCTCTGTCTTTGCCCAGGCTGGGTCCCCTTGTTTGGCGGTGAGCAGACGCGACTCCTTTCTAGGCTGAGCTGCGAGGTTTCTCCCGCATCACCGCATCAGTGATGGTAACACCACCGACCCAATCTCCAGAGCAGGAGACACTGGAGTAGGTTTCTGTCAGGCGGCGCTCAATATTGAAAGTGACGGGCTTTTTAGATGGCTTAGTACAGGAGCCTAGAATCTTAGTTCAAAGACGTTTGACAACTCAATTGAGGGCGATAAGAAGGAATTGGGAGGGAAGAATAAGCCACATTTTACAAGTGAGGCTTCAGGTGAAAAGACACAGCCATAGTTCTTTAAAGTGAAAAAGTCGGGTTGGTTTGATAAAATTGCAATTAGGTGCAGTATCTTCAGTCCATTAAGTAGATTGGGGGTGGGGGGAGCAGATGGCTTAGCTACACAGATGAAAGTCTAAAATAGAAAGGTCAAGGCTTTGCCTTTCATCCCAGTTATGGTTTTTATGGGCTTGAAATAGAAACGGTTTACAATTGCGTTTCTTACTAATTGCAGTTGTTCTGAAATAATGGCAGAGGAGTCTAAACAATGACCTCTGAAAACATTGGTAAACCTGGAAGTCTTGCTGTTCGCAGAGAGTTGTAATGAAAGATGTTACTCTGACCATCGAAAAAGTTTACTACTGTAAGATGAACTGCAGTTAAGTTCAAATTCACTTCTTGGATTGTCTTAAAACCCTAAATAAAAGAAGGGCCATGGAAATAAAGCGAGCTTGTCTTCATTCAAAATAAAAACACCGGATCAAACCATTCTCTTGTTAAAGCAACAATTTATCAATAGAGAAAAAGCATTTAATAAATTTCCTATGGAACTGGTGTTGGTATCTCCTGCTTTTATAAGCTATCTAAATTTTTTTTTTAAAAATACTGTTTGATTACCAAAGTAATACTGCTTTTGGGAAATGTAAAAAGTAAAATGGCGTGTAAACCACCTCACAGAGATAAACAGTATTAACATTTTAGAGTATTTCTTTTGATAGTTCTTGTAAACTATCAAAGAAAAAGACTTATGAAGTGTCATTTTTTAACACTATTTAAAGACGTGGAAAGCTTTTTGCTTTAAATAGAAATGTTTACCAAGTAAAGGAATTTATCTCAGCATCAGACAAGTTTTATTTTGACAGTTCTTACCTTTCTTTACAAATACAGTTGCAGAATTAAAGAAACACAATTTAGACATCAGAATGTCAAAAAAGTCATTAATACAACCTTTAACATTTGCCATTCAAGATTTTTTTAAAAAAATAAACCTTTGTAAAGATATTGCTAAGAAGATGGATATTTTTTCATATGGAAGGGAAGCAAATTAATTGTGATACCCATATAAACTAAAACTATAAAAGGGTTAAAATTATAAAATGGCGACTTAATTGAAAACAGAAGTTTGGATTTGAAATAAAACTGGCAAAATTAAACTTAGGAAGTATTATTTAACTTTCACTCAGATTTTATCACTTAAATCAGTTTTATATGATATTTTGTACAAAAACTATTGACACATTTTTATTCAGATATAAAATGGCTGGCTTGTTTATATAAAGTATTTTTAAGGTCCTTAACAGTTTAAAAATAACAATTTTGAACATTCTACTTTAATGATGCTTTTAGTTTTTATTTATAAAAGTATATGACTTAGTTACAAGAATCAATACTAGGAGACTCTTGAGGATAGATTGTTTCCATCCAAGCACTTCATTTTACAGTTGAGAAAACTGTGGCTGGCTCCAGATTCAGAAATGACAGATTATAAACTGATGATTTTGTATTTTCCAGTATAGTCTCTGAACCTCAAAAATCTCCCTAACATATTTGAAATGTTGTTTTCTCAAATTTCTTAGGAAATACTTTGAAATAAATTTGATTATGAATATGTTAGACTTGTTTAATTCGTGGGGGAGGGGGGCTGGCAAGTGGAGTGGTGTTAAAGGTGCTGGACTCCCACATGGCGGACCGCTGTTCAAGTCCTGGACCTGGTGGCTTGTTTTCGCACTCTCCTTCTCTCTCTGTCTGTCTCTCTCTGATCAAACAGGAAAATATAATAATAATTATAATAAAGTTAGATAAATTAATCCTTTATAAAAAATTGCTTAATTGGGAAAAGTTCAGGGTTTTATTCCCTAAATAATTTAATACCCATTTACTCTGTTTATTTTGAGAATCTTTTTTTTTTTTTTTTTTTTTTGGAGAGGTTTTTGCTATAGGGCGCGTGTGCTCGCCAGACAGACAGAGAGAGACAGAGAGATAGAAAGCGAGAAATCACACCCCAGAGGGGATGGCCATGCCGCAATCCCTTCTCGTCCATTCTCCTCTCGGGATCTTGGGCACGCATGCACACGTGCCCGGCATGAGTTTAAGCCACTGGGTCCGGGACTCGAACCACGGTCGACTACGTGGGAGTCCGGCAACATAGCCATTACGCTAACTGCTGGTTCCGTATTTTGAGAATCTTTAAAGTTTTTAAATACTGTCTTGCCTGTCAAATGTTGCTAAAATTCCTAAATGAACTTAACCTGAACTATTCCAATACCTATACCAATTAGGTAGTTGGAAGTAGTGTAAGAAGAGAATAACCCTGTATTTAATACCAGTTTCATAACTGTGCTATGTTTTTTTCTGTAAGCATTTTATAAATATACAACATAACTGCTAAATAGACGGAGGTTCTCTGAAGAAAATGAGGTGAAAAAGTACTTCTAAATACTGTTTTATGTATAGTATACACTGATTGAAATTTTACTTTTTCAAATAGTATAATGGCATGTTTTTCTCAATATTTTGTTTCTCTCAGGTTTTAGAATGGGAACAGCAGACATGTATCATTATTTTGGTAAACTCAAATCTGAGTACTATGGGTCCAGCAGATGGCGTAATAGTTGCATTGCTGGACTCTCATATTGTTGACTGGTTCAAGTCCTGGACCCAGCAACTTAAAACTCACGCTAGGTGTGTATGCATTTGTGCCCAAAAACCTGAGAGGAAAATGGGGGAGAAGGGATTGTGGAGTGGCCATCCCCCTGGGGAGTGATTTCTTGCTTTCTTTCTCTCTGTCTCTCCAGAAAACCCACATGCCCTATAGCAAAAATCTCTAAAAAATACTGAGGACCATAACTTAAAATGAGCAAGTAGATAAGTAAAAGAATTCAATGTAAACTATAAGTACTTTCTTAAAGGATAGTTTAAATGATTTTGTTTCAATTTATTAAACCTTAAAAACAATAAATTCATGCACTACTTTAGTACTATTTCACTCATTTAGTCTATTATTTGTCAAAAAATAATTTCAGTGATTTCAAATTTTCAGCTAATGTTAAAATGACCTATGTCTTATTCCTTTCTCCAAATTTAAATATCCTTCAAGAGATTAAAATATTTTATAAAGTTACAATTTTATAATTTTTAAGATTATCGAACAACTTTTTGAAATGGTGGAGGTGATAAGACAGGTGCAGTAGTATACCCCTATCATTCCAGCTGGTTGGGAGCTGAGGCGAGAGGATCCCCAAGCCTAGGCAAGTTAGGGAGATCCTGTCTCAATTTAAAAAAAAAAAAAGATATTTTGTAAGTAAAATAATTTCTAAATCTATAACTGATCTTACAACAGATGTGAATAAGCTCATGTAAGTTATATGGATTAATGTACTTGATTTCTCTATATAATGCATATATGATATATCTTTTTTCCCAAAATAGAAAAAAAATTTTTTTAGAAGTTTTTGCTTAGGGTGTGTACACTTGCCAAAGAGATAGAAACAGAGACAGTGAGAGGGAAAGTGAGAAATCACTCCTCAAGGGGATGGACACAAGGGAATCCCTTCTCCTCCATTCTCCTTCTGGGATCTTGGGCACACATGCACCTGGCATGATTTTCAAGCTGCTAGATCCAGGATTGAACTGCAGTCAGCCATGTGGGAGTCCGGCAACATAACTGCTACACTATCTGTTGGTCCTCCAATACAGAATTTTTTTTTTTAAGAGATTTTTGCCTTAGAGCATATGAGCTTGCCTGAGAGAAAGACAAGAGACAGTGAGAGGGAAAGTGAAAAATCAACCCCCAGTGGGGATGGCCACTCTGCAATCCCTTCTCCTCCATTCTCTTTCTTGGTATCTTAGACATGCACTCACACGCATTTGGCATGATTTTTCAAGCTATTGAGTCCGAGACTCGAACTGCAGCAGGCCATGTGGGAGTTCATTGATGTAACCACTACACTGTCTGCTGGCCCCCCAAATATAGAAATTTTAATAGGTAAATATATCTTGTAATATTATACTTGGGGTGGGATACAAAGGGATGGTTGCCAGCCACACACCACCACTCAGTAGTCCTCCCCTTCTTCAGCCTCTGCTTTCACAATCTATTTGTTTTGATTCAGAAGAGACAAATATTCTAAAGTCTACTACAGCTCTGTGTCGTCACCTTTTCAGAGTACTCATTTCCTCAGTTGTCTAGTTTGGGATGGACTTTGCAAGGCAGAGACCAAGAGCTCAGCAGCCTAGTAAAGTAAAGTAGTTTCAGATTGTTTTCAGTAGTAATGAGGGTGGGCACTTTAAAAAAGGAAAGAAAAGAACATCATTGGCTATGGACACTAATAATTCAGTTATATTGAATTGTGTAAATCACTAAAGACTTTGAGATGGTCAATATATATTTATAAAAAATGCATGGATTGGGACCAGCAGTTAGCGTAATGGCTATGTCGCTGGACTCCCACGTAGTCGACCGCGGTTCGAGTCCCGGACCCGGCGGCTTAAAACTCACGCCGGGTGCGTGTGCGTGCGTGCCCAAGATCCCGAGAGGAGAATGGAGGAGAAGGGATTGCGGCGTGGCCATCCCCCCTGGGGGGTGATTTCCTGCTTTCTATCTCTCTGTCTCTCTCTGTCTGGCGAGCGCACGCGCCCTATAGCAAAAACCTCTCCAAAAAAAAGAAAAAAAAAAAAAATGCATGGATGCAGGGCCAGCAGGTGGCGTGGTGGTTAAGGGCGCTGGACTCCCACATGACGAACTCTGGTTCAAGTCCCAGATCTGGCGGCGGCTTGTTTTCTCACTTTCTCTCTCGCTCTCTCTCTCTCTGGTCAAATTTAAATTAATTAATTTTAAAAATTTTTAATAAAATAATTCTTTTAAAAGTGCATGGATGTAAGTTATATAGTATCACTTATTTTAAAATTATACATTTTTAATTAAAAAGTAATAAATGTTCTCTACAGGTGGAAAATTTGCATAAATAAGAGGAAGAAAAAAATACCATTCAGTGTTAATCATATTTTCCAGAATTTTCTTCTGCCTCTCAGGCTGTTGTTTTCCTGCCCAACTCTTTATATTGGTGTTCTGTTTTTGACCTATTACTTCTCAAGTCTGGTTTACTTGTCTCTAGTCAATGTCAGCCTCTCACATGACTTTGGTTATTGTAGTTACGCTAATGGCTCCAAATCCTGTCTCTATCCCTGCTTTGTCTGCTGATAGGATAGCTCTATCTGGATATCTAAAAACTTCCAAAATCAATCTATCTAAAACTGAATTCAGTCTTCCATTTTCTTTTCTCTCCCCACAAACAAAGCCTTTTTCTGGTGGATTCATCTCTGACTTCTTTTGCTGTTCACATTTAGTCAACTATCCTTGGTTATTTTACCTCGTAAATATATCATAAATACGATTTTCCATTCCCACAGTCACTGTCATTTCACATCAGTCATATCTTTCTGTAGTGTATTTTCCCCAGGGTACCCAAAGTGATTTCTCTTGAATCTAAATTATACAGGTTGTCTAATTGTCGGACTGCTTAAACATTTTTTTTTTTTTGAAGAGGTTTTTGCTATAAAGCACATGTGTTCGCCAGAAAAACAGAGAGAGACAGAGAGACAGAAAGCGAGATATCACCCCCGAGGGGGGATGGCCACGCCACAATCCCCTCCCCTCACTCTGCTCTCAGGATTCTGAGCATGCACACACACGCACCCAGTGTGAGTTCAAGCCACCAGGTCTGGGACTCAAACCACAGTCAACTACATGGGAATCCAACGATGTAGCCAGTACACCATCTGCTGGTCCTCTGCTTAAACATTTTTACCCTTTACCTGGAATCAGCTAAATTGCAAGATTAAGGGACAGTTTTCCAAATTGTCAAGTCTACCCAAGATCTGACAAGGTAGACACATGTGCATGCATGCCCAAAATCCCATGAGAGAATGGAGAAGGGATTGCAGTGTGGCCATTCCCCATGGGGAGTGATTTCTCACTTTCTGTCTCTCTGGCAAGTGCAGCACCCTATAGCGAAAATCTCTCTAAAAAAAAAAATCATGGTTGGGGGACCAGCAGGTGGCTTGGTGGTTAAGGTGCTGGACATTCCCACATGGTTTGAGTCCCAGACCTGGTAGCTTGGTTTCTCACTTTCCCTCTCTCTATTTGTGTCTACCTGGTCAAATTATTAACAAATGCATGAATAAATAAAATTAAATAAAAATAAATAAATAAATAAAACCTTTAAAAAAAATCATGGTTGAATGTATTTGATAACACAAACATGAGAAACAACAAAACTTGAGAGCTTACATTTCTCTCAACCTTAGTTATATTTTTAAAAAGAATTTTTAATTTAACTTATTATTATATTTTAATTTGACCAGGGAGAGACAGAGAGATGGAAAGTGAGAAAGCATGCTGTTAGGTCAAAACATTACTCAAAACATGGTCAGCCATGTGAGAGTCCAGTACCTTAACCACCATACCACCTGCCAGCCCCAGTCATATTTTTAAAAGATGATGAAGTCATGGGCCAGCAGGTTATATAGTGGTTATGTCACTGGACTCCCATATGACCAACCATGGTTTGAAGCCTGGACCCGGTGACTTGAAAATCATGCCGGGCACATGTGCGTGCATGCCCAAGATCCCAGGAGGAGAATGGAGAAGGGATTGCAGCATGGCATTCCGCCCTGGTGGAATGATTTCTCACTTTCTCTCTCACTGACTCTGTCTCTCTCTCTGGTGAGAGACAAAAAACCTCTTTAAAATAAAGATAATTTGGTTCGGAACCAGCAGTTAGCGTAATGGCTATGTCACTGGACTCCCACGTAGTCGACCACAGTTCGCGTCCCAGACCCGGTGGTTTAAAACTCATGCCGGGCGCGTGTGCGTGCATGCCCAAGATCCTAAGGGGAGAAGGAAGAGAAGGGATTGCAGCGTGACCATCCCCCCTGGGGGGTGATTTCTCACTTTCTGTCTCTATGTCTCTGTCTGGCGAGCGCAAGCGCCCTATAGTGAAAACTTCTCCAAAAAAAAAAAAAAAGATAATTTGGTCATATTTGAGAAATCAACAAAAATGGAATTATCTAAGTAGATTATGTGAAACATGGATACATATCAATAATTTATACATATCATATATAAATAATGCCTAAGTAAATACTGAACTACTAGTGGGAATGGTATGTGTGTGTGTGCATGTGCTTGTATATTTTCTTAATATAAAGGGTCTTCCAAAATTTCATGGAAAATACATGTTGTGAAAAAAACTATGCATGGATTTCAAAATGTTTTGCACCAAAAAATCTTATACTTTATTTCTACTTTTTATGAACTTTTTGAAGTCCCCACGTGCACACATAATAAACATAAATATATTGGGAAGTTCTTGATGCTAAAAAATGTAACAGGGTAATTAAGCAAATATTTGGAGGCAGCTGCATTACTTTACACTAACTATTCATTGGCCATTACATCCCAAAGGACTATATTACCAGGCACATACGTAATGTAACACAGTAAGTATTTGGTGATCCAATGAATGCCTTGAAATTTGAAAAAAACAAAAAAACAAAAAAAAAATACTGTTGTAACTATTTTAACCTGCTTTTTAAAAAACTTGGTAAGTTTTAATATTCCTACATATTGGGCTGGCAGGTGGCATAGTAGTTAGGGACACTGGACTCCCACATGGCTGACTGCAGTTTGAGTCTCAGGCCTGGTGGTTTGCTTTCTCTCTCTCTCTCACTGTCACTCTCACTCTGTCCCTCTTTGGTCAAATTTAAATAATTAAATAAATAAATAAATAAATAAAGTTAAATAAAATAATTCTTTAAAAAATATTCTTACATGTCAAAACTTTGTATTATAGAAAATTTAAAATAAATTAAAAACAAAAGTGTACCCATAAACTAGCATCAGCAATTCAGTCATGTTTCATCTATATTCCACTTAGCTCACCTCAATCTTAGGCAGCCTCTGTTCTATAAATAATGCTATAGTTTAGACATGTCTACTCACATTATGTTCTATGTGATTTTTGAATGTGTAGTCAGTAATTTAATCACAATTCCACTGGACATTTTAAGTGTTAAAAGTTTTTGGTTTCTTAGAGAATATTGTGATGGTCATCTTTTGAGCAAGTCTCTGATTTTTTTTAGGATATATATCTGGTGTTGGGATTGCTTTGTTAAAAGATATACATGGGGGCCAGCAGGTGGTGTAGTGGTTAAGGCACTGGACACTCCCACAAGACTGACCGTGATTTGAGTCCTGGACCTGGTGGCTTGCTTTCTCACTTTCTCTCTCTCTGTGGTCAAATTAAAATAAATGAATGAATAAAGTAAATTAAATTATTATTAACAAAAAAGAGATAGTCACAAGGGTCAGCAGGTGGTGTGGCAGTCAAGGTGCTGTCAATTGTGGTTTGAGTCCCTGACCTGGCTGCTTGTTTTCTCACTTTCTCTCTCACTCTGGTGAACACATGTGCCCTATAGCAAATTAAAATAATAATAAATATAAGTAAATAAATAATTATTTATTTTTAAAAAGATATTCACAGGTGGTGGGTGGAGTATCATTGGAGTGACTGGATCTCCACATGGCTGAGAAACATGCCGAGCACATGTGTGCATGCCCAAAATTCTGACAAGAGAATGAAGAAGGGATTATAGCATGGCCATTATCCCTAGGGACGGGTTGGGGGGGGGGGGGTTGCTCTTCTCTCTCTCTCTCTCTCTCTGTCTCTCTCTATCTATTTCTTTCTCCAGTGATTACATGTGCCCAATAACAAATTGAAAAAGAAATGATATATTTAAGGCTTTTGATACTAGTTTTTTTTAAAAAAATATTTATTCATGAATTTATTTTAATTTGACCAGAGAGAGAGGGAGAGTGGGAAAGCAAGCCACCAGGTGCAGGACTCAAACCCTGGTCGGCCATGTGGGAGTGTCCAGTGCTTTAACCACCACACCACCTGCTGGTTCCCTTGATACTAGTTTTAAAATGTCCTCTAGGCTGACCCTGTGGTTAAGGGAGTTGGATCAGTTCAAATCCTGGCCCCAGTGGCTTGAAAAACATGCTGGGATATGTATGTGCATGACCAAAATCTTGACAGGATGGAAAAATGGAAAAGGGATGACAGCATGACTATACCTCATTAGGGGTTGTTTTCTTCCTGTCTCTCTCTCTCCGATGAGTGCACTGTGGCAGTTTTTTAAAAAATTCTCTAGGAAGGCTTTACTAGTTTACCCTCTAAGCAGATAAATGTGTAAGAAAAAGACTGTTGGTATGATGAAATAATTTAAACATCTAGAGCATAGCAGAATAATAAAATATAAATGCAGATGCTTCTTGATTTACAGTGGGGTTACATCCTAATAAACTCACTGTAAATTGAAAATCTTGTAAGCTGAAAATACATTTAATGCACCTAACTTACTAAACATTATAGCTTTGCCTAGTCTACCTTAAACATGCTCAGAACACTTAACATTAGCCTACAGTTGGACAACTTCATCTAACACAAACCCCATTTTAATTGAATTGAACACTGTACTGAAAATGAAAAACAATGGTATTTTACATATCACTAGCCCAGGAAAAGGTCAAAATTTAAAAATTGAACTACATACTGAATATATATCATTTTCGCACCATCATGAAAAGTCAGGAACTGTCTATATACCTATTCATCTTCCAGTTTAAACGAATTATCTTAATTGTTTTAGATTATTTTAAGGAACTAAAACATTTCCTAAGGAATGAAAGAATTCTTTGTATTCCTCTTCTCTAAATCCATTCCTTGTCTTCCCAGAGGTAATCTGAGAATTCTGGGAACATTATCTGTTTTTACATTTTTACTATGTATGAATTTGTGTGGTCAATATATGGTAGAGTTTTTTTTTTTTTTTTTTTTTTGATAACTACCTATTTTGAGATTAACCTTTTATTTTCTCTTAAGATTTATTCATGTCTATGATGTAGATTTAGCTCTTTAACTTTAGCTATAGCATATCTTTTATATTAAATAATTACATTAACTTTATTTACTATTACTATTTTCCAGTTTGATCAGAGAGAGAGAGAGAGGGAAAGTAAGAAAGCAAGCCTCCAGGTCCAGGACTTGAACCTCGGTCAGCCACGTATAAATCTAGCACCTTCAATCACCATACCACTGCTGGCCTCTACAGCATATCATTTTGTTGTATGATTGTACCATGGTTTACCCAATTTCCTGTCGATGGACATTTCGGTTGTTTCTAATATTTGGATAGTACACATGATTTAGTTAATACTAGCTACTCTAACAGATAATTCCCAAAATCTCAAAGGCTTAACATAATGTTAGTTTGTTTTCTTGATCATATGGAGTCCCTTCCTTGGAGAAGAAGGAACTGCTCTACGGAGTCATTTTAGGGACTCAGGCTGACAGAAGCTCTGTCATTCTCATCCTGTGGTTTCCAAGGTTGCTGTGGGCATCAGCATCTCTCCAGCTAATGTATTAGAAGAGAGTGAAGAATGGTGTTGGAGATTTTTAAGGGCCAGTCCTTAGAAGTGGCATAAATGATTTCTCTTTATTTCCCATTGGCTAGAATTAAAGTCACCTGGTACTAACTAGAGTCTACACTTCCTGCAAAAAGGAGTCTGGGAAACGTGGTCCCGGGCTTGCAGGAAACAATTTATTATTTTTTTTAAAGAATTATTTTATTTAACTTTATTTATCCATTTATTTATCTATTTATTTATTTATCAGATTGACATTACACAGTTTTTATTTATTAGATATTGCCAAATTGCTTTGTTCAATAATACTATAGAAGAGGGCTGTGTTTTCTATATTTTTCCTACAAGTTGAACTGCTATAGCACACTGTATTTTTACACAACTATGTGCTCTTATTGCCATTACTGAACATTATTGAACTATGTGGGAAAAGTATTTATAGCTGACGATGATCTTTTATTTAGGGCATTTTAGAAGAGGAAACTGCATAAAAGTCTGGATCAATCTGTTCAATACAAATGTAATATGAAGCATATATATAGTTTTAAAATTTCTGTTAATCACATTTAAAAAAATTTTACAGAGATTTTTGCTATATATTATGCGCTCACCAGAGAGACAGAGACAGAGAGATAGAAAACATGAAATCATCCCCCAGGTGGGTTGGCCAAGCTGCAGTCCCTTCTCCATTCTGCTCTAGAGATTCTGGGCATGCACGCCCATGCACCTGGAGTGAGTTTCAAGCTGCTGAGTCCGGGACTTGAACTGCCGTCAGCACTGTGGGAGTCCAGTGATGTAACCATTATGCCATCTGGTGGCCTGCACATTTTTTTTTTTAGAGGTTTTCGCCATAGGGTGCATGTGCTCGCCAGAGAGAGACAGAGACAAGGAAAGTGAGAAACTACTCCCTGGGGTGATGGCCACACTGGAATCCCTTCTCCTGTTTTTTTTTTTTTTTTTTTTTTTTTCCCCAGAATCTTGGGCACACCCACACATACACCTGGCGTAATTTTCAAGCCACCAGGTCCAGGACTCAAACCACAGTCAGCCATATGGGAGTCCACCAATATAACCACTATGCCATCCGCTGGCTCCATATTAATCACATTTTTAAAAGTGAAATGAATGGGGCCAGCAAGTGGTGTGGTGATTAAGGTACTGGACTCCCTCCCACGTGGCCAACTGCAGTTCAAGTTGTGAGCCTGGCGTGCTTTCTTACTTTCACTTTCTGAATCTATCTCTCAGTCTCTCTTTGGTTAGCACACATGCTCTATGAAATTAAAATAATAATAATAATAAATAAGTTTTTAAAAAGTGAAAAGAAACAAGTGAATTTAGTTATTTTTAAAAACAATAATTTATTTAATTTTTATTCGTTATTACTTTTTTTTTAATTTGACGAGAAAGAAAGAGAAAGAAAGTGAGAAAACAAGCTGCCAGGTCCGGGATGCTAGCCACAGTAGGCCACATGGGAGTCCAGCACCTTAATCATCATGCCACCTGCTGGCCCTGTGAATTTAGTTTTAATAACTGATTGTATTTAACTAAGTATATCCAAAATATTACCATTTCATCATGTAATCCATATTAAAATATTATTGATATGTTTTGTATTTTTTGTACCAGGTTCACAAAAACCGGTGTATATTATAAACTTACAGCACCTCTTGGTCTAAAGTATTATGTTTCAAATACTTAATAGCAGGGGCTGGCAGGTTGGGTAGCAGTTAAAGCAAACTTAATAACCACATAGGTCTAGTGCTACCATATCAAGCAGTTCAGGGTTAGACTTCATATTAAAACCCCCACACACAGAACTGTAACAGCAAGCACTGTGGTTCTGTAACATAGATCTGACATTTAATTTCAAAATTATATATATATATATATTTTTTTTTAAAGAATTATTTTATTTAACTTTATTTATTTTAATTTGACCAGAGAGGGACAGAGTAAGAGAGAGAGAAAGTGAAAAAGTGAGCTGCCAGATCTGGGACTTGAACCGTGGTCGGCCACATGGGAGACCAGCACCCTTAACCACCATGCCACCTGCTGGCCCCTATATATATATATATATATATATATATATATATATATATATATATACACACACACATATATTATTTTTTTTAAGAGAGATTTTTGCCATAGGGCACATGCATTCACTGGAGAGACAGACAGACAGATAGCAAGAAATCACCCCCCAGTGGGTATAACCACTTCACAATACTTTCTCCTCCATTCTTTTCGTGGGATTTTGGGTATGCACACACATGTGCCTGGTGTGAGTTTTAAAGAATTATTTTTATTTAATTTTATTCATTGTCATTTTATTGAAGTTAACCAGAGAGAGACAGGAAAGTGAGAAAGCAAGCTGCCAGGTTCGGGACTCAAACTGCTGTTAGCCATGTGAGAGTCCAGCTACATTAACCAGTATGCCACCTGCTAGCTCCAGCATGAGTTTTAAGCTGAGTTTTAAGCCATTGGGTCCACGATTCGAACCACGTTCAACTACATAGGAGTCCAGCTACGTGGCCATTACACCATCTGCTGGCCTCTCAAAATCATATCTTAGGGACCATTAGTTGGCATAATGGCTATGTTGCTGGACTCCCATGTAGTCTACCATGGTTTGAGTCCCAGACCTGGTGGCTTAAACTCACACCGGGCGCATGTGTGTGTGTGTTCTAGATCCCGAAAAGAGAATGGAGGAGAAGGGATTGCAGCATGGCCATCACTCCCGGGGGGGTGGTGATTTCTCACTTTCTGTCTCTCTGTCTCTCTCTGTCTTTCGGGTGAGTGCATGCACAAAAGCCTCTTAAAAAAAAGAAAGAAAGAAAAATCATATCTTAAAGAGTACTCACTCTAGTCACTATATTTTTGTTCAGCCTTTAGGAGAATTGCATGTGGAATTTTTTTTCACCAGATTTCTTTCTTTTCTTTCTTTCTTTTCTTTTATGAGGTGTGCTTGCCTCAGAAAGACAGAGACACAAAGAGAGGCAAAGTGAGAAATCACTCCCCAGGGAGATGACCATGCTGCAGTCCTTTCTACTTGGTTTTCCTCTTGGGATTTTGGACACATATGCACAGTTCCCAGCTCCAGGATTTAAACTGCACAGTTGGCCATATGAGATCAGTCCAGTACCCTAACTACCACACCACCTGCTGGCCCTCAGATTTCTTTATTATAACTAGAGAATAATATGTTTCAGATTTAGATTGCTGAATTGTTTATTTCTCCTCACAGGTTATGAAGGGGCAGATTAGTGTAATTTTCTGTTGCTGTGTAGCAACTTAAAAGAAACCTGTAATAAATTAAAACAGCACTTATTCATTAATCTCCCAATTCTGGAGGTCTGAAGTCCAGGCAAATTCAGCTGGCTTCTCTGCTTAATGTCCCACAAGGCTGAAGTCAAGGTGCTAGTTACAGGTTCAGTGAAAGAATCTCCACTTCAAGTTCATTTAGGTTGTTAGCAAAATCTGTTCCTCGCAGGTCTGAGGTCAGCTCTTTCCTTGCCTGGGTGCGTGAGGAGAAATGAACAATATCGTAATCTAAATCTGAATCAGATTATGCTCTTGTCGTATAATCAGACAGGAGCTGATTGTCATCCCTAGGTCACTACCTTCTTTCTAATGTGCTTCCCTCCATCTTCAAATCAGCAATGGCACATGGATTCCTTCCCTTGCTTCAGCTCTCTTAGATTCTCCTGTTGCCAGCCAGAAAAAGCTATGTGGTTTTAAGGTTTACACAGATAATCTCCTTATCTTAAAATTGACTTGCTATATAACAATACAACATAACATCATCACAATAGTGATAGCTCTTTGATACGAACAGGTTTTGGTGATTAGAGTAGGGCTTTTCTGGGGGACCATTTAGGAATTCTGTGTACCAGAGCAGATAAACAAGATGGAAGTACATTTTAGTTACTTTGCTTAGAGATCTCTCTTTCTCTCTCTCCTTTTTAAGAATTACTGATTTGTATTTTATTTGTTGTTATTATTTTTAATTTGACCAGAGAAAGAGAGAGAAAGGGAAAGTGAGAAAGAAAACTGCCAGGTCCGGGACTCAAACCATGGTTGGCCATGTGGGAGTCCAGCACCTTAACCACTGCACCACCTGCCAGCCCCCTTAGAGATCTCTTAATGTCACTTGTAAATGAAAACAAAAAATATCCTGCCCATTCCTTTTTGTACCTGTTCACACCGACAAAGAATACATGGTAAAAGTTTTATTATTAACCTGTTGGAGGTGAGAAAACAAAAGCACAGAGAATTTCAAGAACAAATTTTAACCATCATGGTGTCACTTGAATGCTAACTTAGGCAGCCTGACTTGAGAGGTTGTAATTTAGACATTCATTTTATGATTTTCATGCCATTTTACAAACATATTTCCAGTAGGGAAAATCTTAGTGAAAATGCAAATATAGAAATTGTTTGGTATCAGCATTTGGCATAATGGCTATGTCGCTGGACTCCCATGTAGTTGATCATGGTTCAAGTCCCAGACCCGGTGGCTTAAACTCACGCCAGGTGTGTATGCATGTGTGCCCAAGATCCCAAGAGGAGAATGGAGGAGAAGGGACTGCGGCTTGGCCATCCCCTCTTGGGGGTGATTTCTTGCTTTCTGTCTCTCTGTCTCTCGCTGTCTTTCTTGATTTCTTGCTTTCTGTCTGTCTGTCTCTCACTGTCTTTCTGGAGAACATGCATGCCCTGTAGCAAAAACCTCTCCCCCCTCAAAAAAAAAGAAAGAAATTGAATTTTGTCCACTTTCATTTGCTTAGTTAAGGCATTTTATCACTGTTTGCCTTGATTATTTTAGTAGCCTCCCAGCTAATTTTTCTGCTATTTATCTCTATTCCTTCTAATCCAGCTTCACTAGAGTTTCTAGCATTATTGAACATAGTCTGATTCTCTAAAGATACCATGTTCTTCCTTATTTTTCTCCCTTTGAAGATGCTGTTTCTTCTGCATGGAGCATCCATTTTCTTGACTAACTTCAACTTGTCTCTCTCTCTCATTTTTTTTTCTTTTTTGGAGAGAAACATGTTAAATTATATCCCAGCATGACTGTAACACATCATACTTAAAGTGTGACACATGGAATTAATCGATTATGGAAGGAGGGTCCAGCAGGTAGCATAGTTGTTAAGGGTGCTGGACTTCCACATGGCCGACTGCGGTTTGAGTCCTGGATCTGGTGGATTGCTTTCTCTCTCTTGCTCACTCTCCCCCTGTCCCTCTCTGGTCAAATTAAAATAAATAAATTAAATAAATAAAGTTAAATAAAATAATTCTTGAAAAAGAGATTATATAAGGATTATTAGATTTTTTAACAATAAACAAGGTCTAGGGCACACAGCTGAAGTAGGGCAGATTATTGAGACGTCAGATGGCAAAATTATGTTTATCATGACACAGACTACATCTTCTAGCTCATAGTAAGGCTTTATCACTTTGTTCCACTTCTTTTTTTGGGGGGAGGGGAGGTTTTTTCTGTAGGGCACGTGCGCTCGCCAGACAGAGAGAGAGACAGAGAGACAGAAAGCAAGAAATCACCCCCAGGGGGGATGGCCATACTGCAATCCCTTCTCCTCCATTCTCCTCTCGGGATCTTGGGCATGCACGCACACGCACCTGGCGTGAGTTTTAAGCCACCGGGTCCAGGACATGAACTGCGGTCGACTACGTGGGAGTCCAGCGACATAGCCATTATGCCAACTGCTGGTCCCACTTTGTTCCACTTCTCAGGTATCTCTTTACAAGTGACTAGGACACATCTGTACCAAATAAAAATTGATGTCATGGCAAAACTAGCCTCAGGATCTTCCCTAATTTCTACATCCAATGATGAATAGCCACATTCCCTGGTACTGTATTTCTCTTGCCTGAAATATCCTTCTTATTCCTTCAAAACCAGATTCACACCACTTGTTCCTGCGAAGAAAAACAACTAGACAAAAAAAATTCCTGATCAGGAATTTGGGTATTCTTATTTACTCCTCAATTGCTTACTTGCCAAGTAGTTGGAAAATGATAATCAGTTTTAGAAAAAGTTTCAAGTCAATTGTTGGGATTTGGGGCACGCACACACATGTGCCTGGCATGAGTTTCAGGCCACCAGATCCAGGACTTGAACTGCAGTTGATCATGTGGGAGTTCAGTGCCTTAACCATTATACCACCCACTGGTCTCTATATTTAGTTTTAATTCCTAATGCAATGAGGATTATTCTCCTTAGCAAGTTGCCTGTTGGAAGGAAAATTTATAATTAAAAGAAGAAAAATATTTTTGCTTGATTAGTTCATTAGTTTGCAATCTATATTAATGTCATATTTGATATGTGATTCCTTTTATATTTTTTATTTTTATTTGCTCTAGGTCACATGCACTTGCTGGAGAGAGAGAGAGAGGCAGGAGGGAGTAGAAAGCAAAGCACTTACCCAAGGGGATGACAATGCTGCAATCCCTTCTCCATTTTCCTCTTGAGATTTTTTTTTTTGGGCACACATGTCTGTGTACCTGGTGTATATATATATATATTTTATTTATTTTATTTTTTTGAGAGGTTTTCGCTATAGGGTGCGTGCGCTCGCCAGACAGAGAGAGAGAGAGACATAGCGACAACAAGCGAGAAATTACCCCCCAGAGGGGATGGTCATGCTTCAATCCCTTCTCCTCCATTCTCCTCTCGGGATCTTGGGCGCACACGCGCCCGGCATGAGTTTTAAGCCACCGGGTCTGGGACGCGAACTGCGGTTGACTACGTGGGAGTCCAGCGACATAGCCATTACGCTAACTGCTGGTTCCCCCTGGTATATTTTTTAAGCCACCAGGTCTAGGACTTAAACTGCTCAATTAGCCATGTGGGATTCAGCCACCTTAACGCTACCTAGATGGCTCCAGTATGTGATCTTTTAGAAGCCAGTAAAATGCCTACTGGGAGCCAGCAGGTAGCATAGTGGCTACATTGCTGAACTCCCATGTAGTAGACTCTGTTCGAGTCCTGGACCCAGTGGCTTAAACCTCATGCTGAGCATGTGTGTTTGCGTGCCCAAAATCTCAAGAGGAGAATGGAGGAGAAGCTATAGCAAGCTTCAGATTCATTATTGTAAAATCATTTCTTAGCATAAAGCATTAAAAATGGCTCAAAGTAAAATTTGTCCTTCAGATCCAGATTTCTACTTTATATATTAAAATATGCAATTTATATTTAAGTATAATACTAAAGTAAAACTATCCTTGACTATCGAGGAAAGAGAAGGAAATGGGACAAGTGAAACTAGTTTTAATGCATGTCTGTAAAACTATATTGATTAAATTGTAGCCACATAGCACAACAATTAAGCCCTGCATATGGGACCTGGATCCCACATAGCTTGTTAGTTGGAATCCTGGCCCTGCAAGCTTGAAAAAAACATTGGGAGTATGTGTCCAAGATCCTGAGGGGATGGAGAAGTGGAGAAGGGCCAACTGCAGCATGATAGTGCTCTCTGGGGGTACTTTCTCTCTCTGATGAGCACATTCATTGTCTAGCAGTAAAAAAATATATATTAAGGGACCAGCAGGTGGCGTGGTGGTTAAGGTGCTGGACACTACCTCATGACTGATCATGGTTCGAGTCCCAGGCCTGGTGGTTTGCTTTCTCACTTTTCCTCTCTCTCTCTATGTGTGTCTTTCTCTGGTCAAATTAAAATAAATGAAGAAATAAACTAAATAATTATTTTAAAATGTATGTATTAATATATATGAGATTAAATGTAAAATAAAAGCATTTTCTCAGAATGAGATCTTACAAATGAATAGTAGAAGGTAACTTGAAGTTATACTCTTATTCACACTAGCCCTGTGGCCTAGTGGTTAAGTAAACTGAATCCCACATAGCAACTGCGAAGTCCAAATCTCAGCTCCGATAGCTTGGAAAACATGCCAGGTGCATGTCTAAAATCCTGAAAGAAGGAGAAATTGAGAAGAAGGGATTGGGGTATGATCATGCCCTATTAGTGGGTACTTTCTCTGTCTCTCTCCGTTGAGTTCATGTACCCTGAGGCAATTTTTTTTTAAAAGTTACACACTTATTCAAACCAACTAATTAAACATCACAATTGAAAAAGTCCACTAAATATTTTATTAAGTAATTTGTATATTTTTATATTCTTACATAGAGCAAAATTATCAAGCCACAAAAGTTAATTTCTTCTTATTTCCCCAAGGACTGTAAAAGATTTTAATTAAGCTTTCTATATTGAGAATTCCCTTGAGGCTTTTTTTTTTTTTTTTTTTATAATTTGCTACAGGGGACATGTACTTGCCTGTGGGAAACAGAGAGAGAGAAAAAGTGAGAAATTACCCACTAGGGAGAATGGCTATGCCATAATCCCTTCTCTATTCTTGGGATTCTGGGCATGCATTCAATGAGCCCACTCTGTTTTCCAATCTCCCAGGTCTGGGACTAAACCATGCAGTAGGCCATGGGAATCCAGTCACCTTTACTACAGCTAACCCTCTCTTGGCTTTTAAAAGCTTTCTGTTTTACTTAAAATTCCCTATGTGATTATCAAATGAGGATAGCCTTATTTATGGCTTGATAATTTTTGTGGTTACTATATAATATGAAAAATTACAGTTGTTTAGCTCCTTAGGCATATATGATTAGCTATGCTCAAAGATATTGGATCATTTAGTATTTCACAATATATACCAAGGTACTTCAAAAAGTTTGTGGAAGGGACCAGCAGATGATGTAATGGTTATATCACTGGACTCTCACATGGCCAACTGCAGTTTGAGTCTCAGACGCGGTGGCTTGAAACTCACACTGGGTGCATGTGTGCCCAAAATCCCTGAGAAGAAAATGGAGTAGAAGAGATTGCAGTGTGACCATTCCCCTGAGGAGTGACTTTTCACTTTCTGTCTTTCTCTGTCTCTCTGGCGAGTGCAAAGGCCCTATAGCAAAAATCTCTCTTTAAAAAAAATAGTTTCGAGAGACCAGCAAAGTCCTGAACCCAGTGGCTTAAACTCACTCTGGGCACATGTGTGTGCATGCCCAAGATCCCAAGAGGAAAATGGAGGAGAAGGGATTGTGGTGTGGCCACCCCCCCTGGGGGGTGATGGCTGATCATGGTTTGAGTCCCAAACCTGGCAGCTTGCTTTCTCACTTTCCCTCTCTCTCACACACTCTGTCCCTCTCTGGTCAAAAAATTAAATAAGTGCATAAATAAATAAAGTTAAGAAAAATAATTCTTGAAAAAACAACAGTTTCAGACCAGCAGATGACATAATGGTTATGTTGCTAGACTCCGACATAATCCACTGCAGTTCAAGTTCTGGACCCAGTGGCTTAAAACTCACGCCGGGTGCTTGTGCATGTATGTCCAAAATCCCAAGAGGAGAATGGAGGAGAAGGGATTGCAGCGTGGCTCTCTCCCTTTGGGGGTGACTTCTTGCTTTCTGTCTGTCTTCCTCTATCCTTCTGGCAAGCACATGCACCCAATTGCAAAAATCTCTCTTAAAAAAAAAGTTCATGGAAAATGGAATCAAAGTACAAACTTATTTTGGTGCAGAAATTTTTTGAAATCCATGCTTGCTTGCTTTATTCATTCATTCGTTCATTCATTCATTCATTTATTGTAGGTGTTTGTCATAAGATACATGCGCTCACCAGAGACAGGAAAAGGGAAGGCAAGAAATCATCCCCCAAGGTGGATGACCGAGCCACAGCTGCATCCCCCTGGGGAGTGATTTCTTGCTTTCTGCCCAGCAAGCACAAGCATCCTATAGCAAAAATGTCTCTCTCTCAAAAAAAAGAATTATGTATTTATTATTATTTTTTTAAAATTTGCTATAGGGCATATGCACTCACCAGAGAGAGAAAGTGAGAAAGCAAGTTGCCATGTCTGGGACTCAAACTGTGGTTGACCATGTAGGAGTCCAGAGCCTGGACCACCATCCCACCTACTGGTCCCAGCAAATTTATTTATTATTATTTTTAGGAGAAAGGCTTTTGCTATAGGGTGTGTGCACTCATCAGAAAGACAGAGAGAGACTGAGAGACAGAAAGCGAGAAATCACCCCCCGGGGGGGGGGGGGGATGGCCACACAGCAAGCCCTTCTCCTCCATTTTCCTCTTGGGATCTTGGACACATATGCACATGTGCCTGACGTGAGTTTAAGCCACCAGGTCCAGGACTCAAACTGCAGTCGACTACATGAGAGTCCAGTGACATAGCCATTACACCAGCTACTGGTCTCTGGCAAATTTATTTTTAGAGACATGAAGTAACTTGCCCAAAGTCACACAGTAAATGATAGAATACAGAATTTGAGCTCATATATATATGTCCTACAGCAAATCTTGCTACCTCTATGTACTGATAAGAGTTAAGACAAAGTCGTGTGGATGATTCTATGGGGACACTGAGTCAGGTGTGCCACCCTAGGTCTTTAACTAGGGGTTACTTAAATTGACTTTATAAAACTATGGATTAGCTGAGAGGAAGAGGAAGGAGATAAAGAACAGTCCAACAGACAGATTACCATGTCCAAAGGCATGGAGTTGAGTAAGCATAGCTTGCTTGGGAATTGTCTACCTAACTTTTCTTTCTTTTAATAAAGGAAGGTAAACCTGCCAGGAAGACCACAGAAATGACATGAGAGTGATTCATTCATTCATTAAATTAATACTGGGTTACTGGGAACCAGAGGATGGCATAGTGGTTACATTGCTGGACTCCTATGTACTCAACCACGGTTCGAGTCCCAGACCTGGTGCTTAAAACATGTTGGGCACATGTGTGTGCATGCGTTCATGTCCAGAATCCTGAGAGGATAAGGGTGGGGAAGGGATTGCAGCATGACCATCTCCGGGGGTGGGGGGGGTGATTTCTCACTTTCTGTCTTTCTGTGTCTCTCTGGCAAGCACGTATACCCTAGAGCAAAAGTCTCTCTCTCAAAAAAAAAGATGTTAGGTAACTGTAGACTCTGTATTCACTGCATTTATGGGACGATACTGGAATTTTTTAACTAAAAAAACTGTAGACATACTATTCATGTTAAATAGAATGTCACATAATTAGGAAACAGAAGGGCCTTATGCTCTTTTGCCCTCTAATTTGTCTTATTTGGTGTTTAGAACAATGGCTCCTGAATTGTAAAGTCTCTCTTTTTCTTTTTGGTCTAATCATTCATTCTCTCTTCATGTAATCTGATGATAAGCTGTGTGAAGACTTTAGACCTGAAGACTGCCTAAAGTATTCTCATTTTTTAAAAAAAGTTATTTTATTTAATTTTGTTCATCATTAATATATTTTAAATTTTATCAGAGAGAGAGAAAGTGAGAAGGGAAGCCTCACAGTCTGGAACTCCAACTATGGTCGGCCATGTGGAGAGTCCAGCTCCTTAACCACCATGCCACCTGCCACCCCAAGTATTCCCATTTCAACTTTCCTAAATCCTATTTACTTCCTAAAGATTTGCAAAAGGATAAGTATGTTTTTCTGTCTCAGTATCTATTGTGTGATCTTATCTTTCAGAGGATAAATTTACTAAAAGTGCTAAAACAGAGTCTTTGAAGACATGTCGAGAGAGAGAGAGAGAGAGAGAGAGAGAGAGAGAGAGAGAGAAGCACACCAAACTGCTGGATGGATATACAGGCCAATATAAGACCATGATTTAGATTATAAATCATCATAAAAATTTTAGGAGTAGGGAAGAATATTTTCTGAGGTTGAAGGGGTGATGTTACAGACATGTTTATCATTCAGTGAGAGGATTACTTACTAGTTTGTTTTTCCACCCTTAAAACCTAAAGAAACAGATTTCAACATTCAATCAAATGCTTATTTCCTATAAAAGAATTTCCCTGAGGTCAGATGGAAGTATCATTTCCTCCCCTGAAGTATTCCAATATTTTATCTTTTAAAAGATATTCAGAGTCAACTGGTGGTATGGTGGCTAAGGCAGCTGGATTCCACATGACTGACTATTTGGTTCAAGTACTGAACCTGGAGGCTTTAAAAACATGTCGGGTGCATGTGCATACCTACAAGCCTGAAAAGAGAAGTGGAAGAGAAAGGATTATGGCATGACTATCCCCCATAGGGGTTGCATTCTCACTTTCCTTTTTGATCTGTGTGACTTTTCTCCAGCAAGTACATATGCCCTCTAGCAAAATTAAAAAGAAATAAATAAAATATACTCAACATTTTCTTCCTTTTTACAATATTATGTCATTTATATGTATGTCTGATCTCTATTAAACTGTACCTTCCTTGAAGTAGAATTCTTATTTGATCCACAGCATTAAGCCTTGTACATATAAGGTGTTAAGTTATTGTTTGATGAATTAAAGTATATTATGTACATCATAAACTAAATTATTATAGTAGTGTTTAAGTGTTGGAAATGAATTACCTACATACAAAGAATCTAGAGTGTTCCTTTCTTTCTTTTTTTTAGAGAGAGATTTTTGCTATAGGGCTCAGGTGCTTACTGGAGAGACAGAAAGAGACAGCAAGACAGAAAGTGAGAAATCATCCCCTGGGGGGGGATGGCCATGTCACAGTCCCTTCTCCTCCATTCTACTCTTGGGATCCTAGGCATGTGCACACGCACCCGATGTGTGGTTTGTTTGTTTGTTTGTTTGTTTTTTCATAGACCATAGTTTAGTTTATTTTTATTGCTCACCATGTTATAAATTCATAGGGAATAGGTTCCAGAAGCTCAGGCTCCTTTCCATTGATTCTCACAAAGTGTGCTTCTCTGGGTGTAGCAGGTTGGTGCTTCAGTTCAACCCAGGTACCTTTCTCTTTGGCTTCCTTCTTTTTCAGGTCATTTTCATTCACACGTTTTAGGAAGCTGTCTCTGCTCTTAGAATGCTTAATAATGCTCAATATGCAATTCTCTTGGTAAGAATCTTCCTCTTAATTTGTTTGTTTACAGCAATGCCAGCAGCATGCTGGGTACCATTATAGACTCAGTTTTGCCATGGTAATATTTGTAAGGCTTTTTTTTTTTTTTGAACAGTACCCATTCCCTTGATGTCTACAATATTACCTTTCTTGTAGATTTGCATGTATGTTGCCAAAGGAGCCACTCCATGTTTTCTTTCTTTCTTTCTTTCTTTTCTTGAGAGAGATTTTTGCTATAGGGCATGTGAGCTCACCAGAGAGACAGAGACAGAAAGTGAGAAATTATCCCCCGGGGGGATGGCCATGCCACAGCCCCTTCTCCTCCATTCTCTTCTAGGGATCTTGGGCACAACATACATATACCTGGTGTGAGTTTTAAGTCGCTAGTCTGGGACTTTAACGGCAGTTGACTACATGGGAGTCCAGTGACATAACCATTACACCATCTGCTGGTCCCAACCACTCCATGTTTTCTAAAAGGCCTAGAGAACATTTTTTTGGGTGCCTCTCCTCTTTCCCATTGTGTTCATCATTTTGGTGAATTAGTGGAAGATGGTGGTTCTGGCCAAAAGGTCCAGTGTGTGTTTTAGGCTATTTGGTCTGGGACTCAAACTGTGGTCTACTACGTGGGAGTCCAGCAACATAACCATTACACCACCTGCTGCTTTCTGGAGTGTCTCATTAAAAGTGTAAATTCGTCCTTTCCCATCCTCCGATCCTCCTTCAATCTTCCTCTGGTGGGACCAGGACCGCCACCAAGATGCAGATTTTTGTAAAAACCCTTACAGGGAAGACCATCACCCTCGAGGTTGAACCCTTGGATACAATAGAAAATGTAAAAGCCAAAATCCAGGGTAAGGAAGGAATTCCTCCTGATTTGCAAAGACTGATTTTTGCTGGCAAACAGTTGGAAGATGGGCGTACTTTGTCTCACTACAACATCCAAAAGGAGTCCACGATTCATCTTGTGTTAAGACTTCGTGGTGGTGCTAAGAAAAGAAAGAAGTCTTATACCACTCCCAAGAAGAATAAGCATAAGAGAAAGAAGGTTATGCTGGCTGTCCTGAAATACTATAAGGTGGATGAAAATGGCAAAATTAGTCACCTTTCTCGGGAGTGCCCTTCAGATGAATGTGGTACTGGGGTTTTTATGGCTAGTCATTTTGACAGACATCATTGTGGCAAATGTTGTCTGATTTACTGTTTCAACAAACCAGAAGACAAGTAATTGTTTATGAGTTAATAAAAGAAAGGAACTTAAAAAAAGTGTAAATTCTTGCCATCACAATCTCTTCTCCTCTACTCTCCTCTTAGGATATTTTGGGCATGCATGAACATGTGCCTGGTGTGTTTTGCAAGCTGCTGGGTCCAGGACTCAACAGCACAGTCGGCCATATAGGATCCAGCAATCTTAACCTCCATGGCAACTGCTGGACTATTCCAAATACCTTGTATATGTTAACTAATTAAATCCTCAGGCCAGCGGGTTCCATGGTGGTTGGGGCTTTGGATTCCCACATGGTCAATTGCAGTTTAAGTCCTGGACCTGCCGGCTTGCTTTCTCGCTCCCCCGACCCTTACCTCTGGTGAATGTATGTGCCCTATAGCAAATTAAAAAATAAATTAAAAAAAAAGTTGAATAAAATAATTATTTAAAAAATTAATCCTCTACAACCACCAAGAGAGATAGGCACTATTATCATCCATATATTACAGGTAAAGAAATAACAGTGTAAAAAATTTGCCTAAGGTCACACAGCTGTTGAGTGGCTGGGATATGATCCTATATGATCTATTGGGTTGCTGGAAAAATATGTCATGACTTTTCTGACAACCCAATAGGTTCAGTCAGCACTCTTAACCACTCTATAATAATCTTTTTTTTTTTTTTTTGGAGAGGTTTTTGCTATAGGGCGCGTGCGCTTGCCAGACAGACAGAGAGAGACAGAGAGATAGAAAGCGAGAAATCACCCCCCAGGGGGGGATGGCCACGCCGCAATTCCTTCTCCTCCATTCTCCTCTCGGGATCTTGGGCACGCACGCACACGCGCCTGGCGTGAGTTTAAGCCGCTGGGTCCGGGACTGAAACCGCGGTCGACTACGTGGGAGTCCAGCGACATAGCCATTACGCTAACTGCTGGTCCCGAATCTTATTATTTTTTAAATCGGCAATTCATTTGACTTTGTCATAATTCCTTATCAGGAGCATTTTTCTTGCAGTTATATGGCAAAGTTTCCAGGTTAAAAAAAAATCATTTGCCAGAGAGCACATAGGCTCATTATAGAGGGACAGAGAGGGAGAGGGAGAACATACCCTCAACTCTGTGGGGCATGGTCATGCTACAATTCCTTCTCCAATTCTCCATCCTGTTACGATTTTGTGTACATATATACATGCCTGATTTGTTTTTTAGGTTGCCTGGACCAGGATTTGAACTGTGGTTGGCCATGTGGGATCTGGCTCCCTAAACCATGAGGCCACCAGGTCAGTCCTCCAAGTAAAACTTTTAAACAAATTGGGACCAGCAGTTAGCATAATGGCTATGTCGCTGGACTCCCACGTAGTCGACTGCGGTTTGCATCCCGGACCCGCACGCGCATGCCCAAGATCCTGAGAGGAGAATGTAGGAGATGGGATTGCGGTGTGGCCATCACCCCGGGGGGTGATTTCTCGCTTTCTGTCTCTCTTTCTCTCTCTGTCTGTCTGGCGAGCGCACGCGCCCTATAGCAAAAACCTCTCTCAAAAAAAAAAAAAAAAAAAAAAGAAAAGAAAAAAAAAACTTTTAAACAAATTTAGCCTATATCAAAACTTTATCTTTTGGGACCAGCAGTTAGCGTAATGGCTATGTCGCTGGACTCCCACGTAGTCGACCGCGGTTCAAGTCCCGGACCCGGTGGCTTAAACTCACGCCGGGCGCGTGTGCGTGCGTGCCCAAGATCCCGAGAGGAGAATGGAGGAGAAGGGATTGCGGCGTGACCATCCCCCCTGGGGGGGTGATTTCTCGCTTTCTGTCTCTCTGTCTCTCTCTGTCTGTCTGGCGAGCGCACGCGCCCTATAGCAAAAACCTCTCAAAAAAAAAAAAAACTTTATCTTTTTATTTATTTATTTTGGGGAGCAAAAGACATGTGAACTTACTAGAGAGAGACAGGGAGAGGAAAGTGAGAGAGCACTCCTCAGTGGGGAATGGAAGAGATGCAATTCCATCTCCCATTTCTCCCCCTTTTTGAGAATTTTGATATGTATGCTCATGTGCCCAAGCATGTGTTTCAAGCTCTTGGGATGGAATTCAAACAGCACAATTAACCGTGTAGGATCTGGTTCCCTAACCACCAGGCTGTAGGCCAGCCCTTACATTTAAAAAAATGTATTTTCTCCCATTTTGAGTTGTGTCTCTCTCCCTCTTTTCCAAGATTATTTCTTTCATGGAGAGAAAGAGAAAAAGACAGGACTCCTCGACAGGGTCTTGTCATGCTGCAAATTGCTGCAGCCTTCTAGCTAATCAGTATCATGGGCACATCTGCTGGCATACTTGGGGTGTTGAGATCTTCCCTATCTAGAATGGAACCCAGGACCTTTCCATATGGCTCCAGAATGGTATACTGGTGGCCAAATGTCTGCTTCACTGTGACCAGGCTTTTTTTTTTTTTTTTTTTTTTGGAGAGGTTTTTTTCGCTATAGGGCGCGTGCGCTCGCCAGACAGACAGAGAGAGACATAGAGACAGAAAGCGAGAAATCACCCCCCAGGGGGGATGGTCACGCCGCAATCCCTTCTCCTTGTTCTCCTCTCGGGATCTTGGGCACGCACGCACACGTGCCCGGCGTGAGTTGTAAGCCACCGGGTCCGAGACGCGAACCGCGGTCGACTACGTGGGAGTCCAGCGACATAGCCATTACGCTAACTGCTGGTTCCCTGTGACCAGGCTTTTTTGAATTGTTTTTCATGCTATTCCTGCTGTTACTGACTATCCACATCATAATACTGAGATATCTTGACTGAAAATTAGTTGAATTTCAAAAGATTCTTTTAGCATGACATTTTTGGTGTTTGTGATTGCAGTATAAACACTTTTTTTTATTAAAAAAAAGGGTTGAAGGGGACCAGCAGTTGGCGTAATGGCTATGTTGCTGGACTCCCATGTAGTCAGCCGTGGTTCAAGTCCCGGACCCAGTGGCTTAAACTCACCCCAGGCACATGTGCATGCCTGCGCAAGATCTTGAGAGGAGAATAGAGGAGAAGGGAATGTGGCATGGCCATCCCTTCTGGGGGATGATTTCTCGCTTTCTGTCTCTATGTCTCTCTCTGTCTTTCTGGCGAGCGCATGTGCCCTGTAGCAAAACCTCTACAAAAAAAAGGGTTGAGGGAAGTAGTCATATCTTCAGCACTGATTGACGGAAATGAAAGTGCTGAAGATATGACTGCATGGGAGTCCAGTGACATAGCCATTACTCCAACTGCTGGTCCCTCCAGCATGAGTTTCAAGCCACTGGGTCTAGGACTTGAACTGTGATCCACTATGTGGAAGTTTAGCACCTTAACCACTATGCCACCTGCTTGCCCATGCATTGACAATTACATGGCAGACTATAGCAGCCAGATATGACTTTTAGAGATAAATAAAGCAACTTAAAGAGTAGCATATAAAATAAATGGATTACATATAAAACTTTTTTACAAGATTTTGTTTTTATTGCTTTTAGTCATTAGTCTTGTAACTGAATTATAGGAGAACTAAAAATTGAATTTTAGGAAAATAGTTTTATTTAATAGTAAATTAAAACTTTTTAAAAATTATTATGTCTTGATTATTTGTGAGGAATAAAATATAAAGAAGTCTAGTATTTTTGGTTGATCAGATATTTACTATGTAATATATAACATAACATATAAATATTAGCTGTTTTATTTAATTATATTAAGACAAATATATTGTCTTTTCCAACTCTATGTTGGAAATTGTGAAGCTTTTTACTTTACTAAATTTTTTTTTTTTTTTTTGAGAGGTTTTTTGCTATAGGGCGCATGCGCTCGCCAGACAGACAGAGAGAGACAGAGAGACAGAAAGCGAGAAATCACCCCCCAGGGGGGATGGTCACGCCGCAATCCCTTCTCCTCCATTCTCCTCTCGGGATCTTGGGCACGCACGCACACGCGCCCGGCGTGAGTTGTAAGCCACCGGGTCCGAGACGCGAACCGCGGTCGACTACGTGGGAGTCCAGCGACGTAGCCATTACGCTAACTGCTGGTTCCCTAAATTTTTTTTTTTTTTACCAAGTTTGAAGCAAGCTTATTTGTCATAGATTTTAAGCTACATGATTTTGAAAGCATTTAAATTAATTTGTATGGGCAATCTATGAATTAAATTGAATGGAATTTTTAAAGGCTTTTTACTACATAACACATAACATATATAATAACATGTATGTATATACACATATACATACAAACAAAAGGTTTTATCATTGCTCCTTGATTTTTTTTTAACTTTGTTTTAGGTATTTTTAATTATTGTATTTGGTTTTGGGAACCAGAGGCATGTTTTTTGTACAAAGTCTAGGAATTGATGTAATTGTTTAATATTGACTTTACTGCCCTTAGCTTTTAATATGTAAAACAACATTTGGACATATACTTTTTTTTTAGACAATTGTGTTCACATGTTTTACACCTGACTCTAATTTAATTTACTCCTTTTCTTACTTTATTATTTATTTTGGTTTGTTTTACTCTTGTTTTTGGCCAGACTTAGAAGTGTTTACTTGCCTGATTTTTTTGTAGTTTTTTTGTATTTTTTGCCCCACGTTGGGTGCCACCTGCCACGACCCATATGGTTGAACTTGTTTCTTGAGGGGGGAGTGGCTGTGGATTAGAAATAAACATGGAAATAAAGACACACAAGTAGAGAAAAGCGAGGATTGGGTGATCTAGACTCCTTTGATGGAGGTGGCTGTGGCACTGAGCCATTCTCAGGTTTATTCTCTTATAGGGCATAAAGGGGGTAGGGGAAGCAGAAAGCAAAGCCAGTTGTTTTCAGATGTTTAATCGGCTGAAGATGTGAAACCTCTAGTACCTTGCAGATTTAGATGAGCTTTCTCTTATCTTCTTGGGCCTTCTTTGGCTAATACAGAGTTTCTTTTTACCAACACTGCCTTGCATTGTCAACACAGAAGCAAAAAACATATTATTGGTTAACGCTTTTGCTAGCCTTGTTGTATCAGTATAAAAACCGCATTTCTACTTTTTTTTTTTTTTTTTTTTTGGTGAGAGGTTTTTGCTATAGGGCGCGTGGGCTCGCCAGAAAGACAGAGAGAGACAGAGAGATAGAAAGCGAGAAATCACCCCCCAGAGGGGATGGCCACGCCACAATCCCTTCTCCTCCGTTCTCCTCTTGGGATCTTGGGCAGGCATGTATGCACGCACACGCACCCAGTGTGAGTTTAAGCCACCGGATCCAGGACTCAAACCGCGGTTGGCTACATGGGAGTCCAGCGACATAGCCATTACGCTAACTGCTGGTCCCTGTACATGTGTTTAAAGGGCACTGTTGTGTTGCTCAAATCCGTCTGCTCTCTACAGCTGAGTGCCTGATTCAAGTCCTAGATCTAACAGCTTAGAAAATACATTAAGATGCTTGGGAACCAGCAGTTAGCGTAATGGCTATGTCGCTGGACTCCCACGTAGTTGACCGCGGTTTGCATCCTGGACCCGGTGGCTTAAAACTCACGCCGGGCGCGTGTGCGTGCGTGCCCAAGATCCCGAGAAGAGAATGGAGGAGAAGGGATTGCGGCGTGACCATCCCCCCTGGGGGGTGATTTCTCGCTTTCTGTTTCTATGTTTCCCTCTGTCTGTCTGGCGAGCGCACGCGCCCTATAGCGAAAATCTCTCCAAAAAAAAAAGATGCTTGTGCATGTGTACCCAAAATTCTGAGAGGAGAATGGAGGAGGGGGAATTGCAGGGTGGCCATCCTCCTGGGGAGTGATTTCTAACTTTCTCACTCTTTCTGGTGCATGCACATGCCCTATACCAAAAACTTAAAAAAAAAAGAAAAAAAATTCATATTTTCCTTCAGAAAGTTCCTCAGTTTACATTCATTCCAATATGAGGGAAATTATTTCCCTATGCTGTTAACAATAGGTATTTTCAATCTCATTTTTTTCCCAGTGTAATTAGCAAAAGAAACCCAAACATATATATATATATATATATATATATATATATATATATATATATGTGTGTGTGTGTGTGTGTGTGTGTGTGTGTGTGTATACGTATATATGTGTGTTTAATTTGAATGTATTGGGGCCAGTAAGTAGTGTGGTAGTTAAGATTCTGTACTCCCACATGACTGACTGCAGTTTGAGTGCCAGATCTGGCAGCTTGACACTCACACTGGGCATGCATGCACAGTCAAGATCTCTAGATGAGAATGGAAGAGAGCGGATTGTGGCATGGCCATACTCCCTGGGAGTGATTTCTCACTTTCTGTCTCTCTGGCAAGCTCACATGCCCTATAGCAAAAATCTCTCAAAAAATTATAATTTGAATGTATTGGTTTAGTATCTTTTCACATCCTTATTGTATTTCTTCTGTAAATTACTTGTTTATAATTTGTGGAGTTTTGTATTATTTTTATCTTTATTATCAGTTTGTAGGAAATCTTTATGTATTATGGATATTAGCCTCTTGAATGTTATGTGTTACAAGTGGCTTCTGCCAGACTTAAATTTTCTTTTAAAACTTCATTATGGAGGGGGCCAACAGGTGGCATGGTGATTAAGGAGCTGGACTCCCACATCACTGACCACAGTTCAAGTCCTCGACCTGGTGGCTTGCTTTCTCACTTCCCCCACAATCCCTGTCTATTTCTGAAGAGCACACGTACCCTATAGCAAACTTAACTAATAATAATAAATAAAATAAATAATTAAAATATTTTTAAAAAGCTTTATTATGGAATCTTTTTCAATATAGAAGTTTAAGTTTTTATACTTGGTTAGATCAGCTGATTTTTTTTCTTTACAGCTTCTGGAATTTGTGTCATTTCTTAAAAGGGTCTGACTTTCTATAACTATTATCTTCTAATTTCCTCTAGATATTTATAGCTTTTATGTATTTTTTCATTGAGAATTAATTTTGGTGTTAGATTCTATTACACTTAACTACTTAAAATTGATGTATCTAATAATTGCTTGATTACTAAAAAATTTATAAGTAGGAAGGTTGGTAAGTTTATGAAAGGAGTTCTAATTTTGTCAAAAAGCTCGAATTGGGGCCAGCTAGTGGCATGGTGGTTAAAGTGGCTGGATTCCACATGACTAACTGCTTACTTCAAGTCTCCAAGTGGAAGCTTGAAAAACACTAGTGTGGGTGAGTGTGTGCCTAAAATCCCAAGAGGAAAATGGAAGAGAAAGGATTGTAACATGATCATCCCTTCTAGGAAATGCCTTCTCCTTTCCCCTGTCTCTGTCTTTCTCTAGAGAGTGCACACACCCTATAGCAAATTAAAGAGAAAAAAAAAAGCTTAAATTAAAAGTTGAGAATGTGATACTAGATATACTTGATAGAGCATTAATATAAGGTTTATAAGCAGCCTGAATAAGGGTAGTTTTTTAAGATTTAATTTTATTATTATTATTATTATTATTATTATTATTTTATTTTGCTATAGGGCATGTGGATAGCTATTTTATGCATAAGAAAAATGTTTAAACAAAGTGCATATTTCTCAGCATGCTTCAGGGTCAATTAAATTTATTTGAAACATAATATTGGATGTTTGACAAATTTTTGCCTTTTATGAACTTTTCTGTTTTAGAATGTAAGAGAAAAAAATATTTCTATCAGAAAAATCTTGAATACACATCAAATTATTAGCAATGATTTTCTCTGGATAGTGAGAGTCCAGATTTAAACATTTTTGTCCTTCTTGTTTTAAAATTTTTTCAACAAAAAATATTATTTGTTTAGTAAATATAGGTGGAGGTAAAGAATGCAATGAAATATATAGCTGCTCAATCTATTTATAGCCAATGAGGAAGAATTGCTTGGTGGGAGGGAACCAGCAGTTAGCGTAATGGCTATGTCGCTGGACTCCCACGTAGTCAACCGCGGTTCACGTCCCGGACCCGGTGGCTTAAAACTCACGCCGGGCGCATGTGCGTGCATGCCCAAGATCCCGAGAGGAGAACGGAGGAGAAGGAATTGCGGCGTGACCATCCCCCCTGGGGGGTGATTTCTCGCTTTCTGTCTCTATGTCTCTCTGTCTGTCTGGCTAGTGCACACGCCCTATAGCGAAAATCTCTCCAAAAAAAATAAAAAAAGAATTGCTTGGTGGGCAGGAATGATAGAAGCCTTTGGAGACAAAGTGACCATATCATTATAAAGTTTGTGATAGCTTGGGTAGAGAATTATAGAAGCAACCACATAAATACATATTCTAGATTGTAGAAAGAAAAGTTTTTAAAATTGAACAACAACAAAAAAGTATATAGTTGGGACAAGCACATGGCGTAATGGCTATGTTGCTGTACTCCCATGTAGTCGACTATTGTTCAAGTCCCAGACCCTGTGGCTTAAACATGCTGGGCACATGTATGTGTGTGCCCAAGATCCCAAGAGGAGAATGGAGGAGAAGGGATTGCGGCGTGGCCATTCCGGGGGGTGGGGGTGGGGGTGGGGGTGATTTCTCGCTTTTTGTCTCTTTGTCTCTCTCTTTCTAGCGAGTGTACACACCCTATAGCAAAAAAAACTCTCAAAGAAAAATGTTGTCACAACCTCATTATCTGAGAATAGGAAAGTTGGGAAGCATTCAAAAAGAATTAATTAGACAATTATGAATTATAATAGTGAGTTTTTTAAGAGGCAAAAGCAATTAAAACTGCTATAACTCAAGCCAGCAGATGGCATAGTGATTATGTCACTGGACTCCCACATGGCTGACCATGTTTCGAGTCCTGTATCCGGTGGCTTAAAAATCACACCAGGCATGTGTGCGTGCGTCCCCAAGATCTCAAGAGGAGAATGGAGAAGGGATTGCAACATAGCCATCCCCCCAGAGGGTGATTTCTCACTTTCCCTCTTACTGTCTTTCTTTCTTTCTCTCTGGTGAGTACACATACCCTATGGCAAAAACTTCTAAAAAAAAAAAAAAATGCTGTAACTCTAGGCCAGCAGGTGGCGTGGTGGTTAAGGTGCTGCACTCCCACATGGCCCAGTGCAGTTTCAGTCCCGGACCTGGCAGCTTATTTTCTTACTTTCCCTTGCTCTGTGCCTCTTGCTGGTCAAATTAAAAAATAAACTAAATAAAATCATTCAAAAAAAAAAAAAAAAAAAGAGTGCTGTAACTCTACTTGGAACAATCTTAATTTGGATTTTATAAAGGATATTTATAGAAGATGATATAAAAAAAATGACCCAAACATTTAAGTGTGTCATAAAAGTTAAAATTTAGATGTAAGGACTATGTTAAAGATAATTTTAAAGATTTTACATTTATATTCAGAATCAGGAATAAGGAAGATATCTGTGTATTTAAACTGTTCTTATTTTTCTTCCATATCTTCTTATCAAGGAAACAGTATTCTTTAACAACAAAAATCAGTTCAACATAAAGTCTAATATAGGTGAAATTAAGAAAGATCTTAACTATTCAGTATGACTTTGTTTTCTAATCTGAACTATTTATATCTGAGAATGCTATAAGAACTTGTGAGAAAGCTTAACTTGGAGGAATTTTTGAGAAGAGGAAAAAGCCAGAAAATTTGAAGTGAGCAATGAGTAAAGTCACTGATAACATGCTGATCAATTCAGAAACGACACAAAACTCAATGTATCTTTATGCCAGCAATGAAGATAATTTGGAATCTGTAGCAACAAAGTCTTATTAAAATAAAAAATCTAGTATAACTACACATATAATCCAGTATTTGGGTTGAAAAAAATTAGTAGAAGAATTGATGAAGAATAAATAACCTAATGGTAGTATTTATGATAAAGGGAATTTTACTACTGTAAAATATGAATCAACAGCATGATTTGCCTACTTACATTTAGTAATTATAGTTTTCTAGCTAAGAGAGTTTGGTTAGGCCATAGCTGGCATGTGTCCAGATTTAGGTACCATGTTTGAGGAAATTGTCATATGTCCAACTGACAGCAGTATTAGCTCTTTGGCATGTGGAAAAAGGATTAGACTTAATTTGTGCCATAAAGCAGCTCAGGGATCAAGATTATAGGAAGACAGACTTCAGCCCAAAAGAACCAAGAATTTTATAGTGGTTAGAGCTGTCTAGAAAATAGCAACCTGCCTTAAAGAGGCAGTAGTTTACGTGCGTAGTATTTGAGCAAGGCTAGTTATTACTTTTGGTAAGGATGTTATAGTGGGGATAAAAGCTTAAATGTCTTAAATGTATTGGTTTGGTTTTACATTTTTTTGTATGCTTATTGGCCATTTGTATATCATGCTTGCAGAAATGTTTATTGAAATCTTTATCTGTTTTTTACCCTAGAGGCTACCTGTGCTTACCACAGAGAGAGAAGGAGAAAAAAAAAGCACCCCCTCCTTGATGGGGCATGGTCACACCATAATTTCTTCTTCATTTCTCCATTCCATCAGGATGTGTGGCACACAAAAACACGTGGCCAATGTGTTTGTAAAGCCGCTGAGTCTGAGACTTAAACTGCGGGGTAGGCCATGGGCCAGTCCTTTTTTTACCCTTTTTATGTTTTTGTTTAAAGAGAGATTTTTGCTATAGGGCACATGCTGTCACTGGAGAGACAGGATGCGAGAAGTTACCCCTCAGGGGGATGGCCACACCATCATTTGTTCTCCTCCACTCTACTCTTGGGATTTTTTTCAGGCATGCACACATGCCCAGAGTGATTTTTAAACCACTGGGTCCAGGACTCGAACTGTAGTTTGCTATGTGGGAGTCCAGCAATGTAACCATTATGCCACTGTTTGTCCCCCCCTTTTTAAAGAAAGATTTATTTATTTATTTATTTATTTATTTTGAGAGGTTTTTGCTATAAGGTATGTGCAGTTGCCAGAAATGCAGAGACAGAGAGACAGAAAGCGAGAAATCACCTCCCGAGGGGATGGCCACACCGCAATTCCTTCTTCATTCTCCTCTTGGGAGCTTGGGCACACATGAACACATGCCAGGCATGAGTTTAAGCCACCTGTTCCAGGACTCGAACCGCAGTTGACTACATGGGAGTCCAGCAACATAGCCATTATGCCAGCTGCTGGTCCCATAAAGAAAGACTTTTTTAAAAGAATTAATTATTTAATTTTATTTATTCATTTGTTTTTTAATTTGACCAGAGAGAGAGAGGGAAAGTGAGAAAGCAAGCCACCACGTCCAGGACTTAAACAATAGTCAGCCATGTGTGAGTGTCCAGTGCCTTAACCACCATGCCACCTGATGGCCACATCCCTCATTTATTTTTAAGAGAGATTTTTGCTATAGGGCATGTGCATTTGCTGGAGAAACAGAGACAGAGAGCCAGAAAGAGAGAAATCACCTCCTCTAGGGGGATGACCATGCTGTAATCCCTTCTCCTCCATTCTCCTCTCAGGATTTTGGGCACACATGCACATGTGCCTGGCCTGAGTTTCAAGCCTCTGGGTTCAGGACCCAGACCACAGTCAATTATGTGGGAGTCCAGCAACATAACCATTACACCAGCTGCTAGTCCCTCTATTTTCTTTAAATAATTATTTTTATTTAATTGTATTCATCATTAGTATTATTTCTTAATTTGACGAGAGAGAGAGAGAAAGTGAGAAAGCAAGCCACCAGGTCTGAGACTTGAACTGCCACCAACCATGTGGGATTCTAGTACCTCAACCACCATGGCACCTACTAGCCCCCCTTACCCATTTTTTTTTTGGAGAGGTTTTTGCTATAGGGTGCATGTGCTCGCCAGACAGACAGAGAGAGACAGAAAGTGAGAAATCACCCTCCGGGGGATGGCCACGCCGCAATCCCTTCTCTTCCATTCTCCTCTCGGGATCTTGGGCATGCACGCACACGCGCCCGGCGTGAGTTTAAGCCACCGGGTCTGGGACACGAACCGCGGTCGACTATGTGGGAGTCCAGCGACATAGCCATTACACTAACTGCTGGTCCCCCCCTTTACCCATTTTTAAAATTGCATTATTTGTCTTTTATTATTGAGTTGCAAGAGTTCTTTAAATATTTTAGATATAAATTCCTTATATCAAATATGTAATATCTGATATATTCTTAAGTTAAATACATAATTTGAAAATATTTTCTCCCATTTCTGAATTCTTCACCTTATTGATGGTATAAGTTACCACATAAATATTTTAAATTTTGATATAGTCCAATTTTTGTGTTTTTGTTTTGTCAATTGTACTTTTGGTATTGTCTAACCAAAGGTCACACAGATTGACTGCTGTTCTTTCTCCTAAGGTAGTTTTACTGTTGTAGCTCTTTCATTCAGGCCTGTGATCTATTTTGGGATAATTTGTATATATGGAGGGGGCAGGGGTCCAACCTCATTCTTTTGTATGTGGATATCCAGTTGTCCTAGCAACATATGATGAAAACACTGTTCTTTTCTGCATTGAATTGTCTTGGCATTGGGATTTTTAAAGAACTAATGCAATTTTTAAAGTAAAGTATAAGAACGGTGGAGAGGAGACTAAGTATTGCATAACTTTGCTACCCTGTCACAGCTTCACTATTCTGTGTATTCCTCTAGTACCCCCCCCCCCCAATAGACATATACTTTTTTCCTTTTCTTTTTAGTTTTTTTTTTTTTTTTTTTTTTTTTTCCATATGGTGTGCACACTCATTGGAGAAAGACAGAGGGAAAGTGACAGATTACAGATTACTCCCCAGGGGAGATGGTCATGCCACAATCACTTCTCCATTCTCGAATCCCAAATCTTGGGATTTTGGGCACGCATGCACTTGCACCTGGTATGCTTTTCAAGCCGAGTCCAGAAGTCACACGACTAACAGCATGTGGGAGTCCTGTGCTTTCACTACTATGCCATTTGTTGGCCCCCTAGACATACAAATTTTACAGACTTGCAATCATATAGTACAAATTATGTTCTTTTCACTTAGTATGTACTAGATACTTTCCATAGTGCTATGTAGATTTCTGTGCTTTGTGTTGTTGTTGCCTAATGTTGCAACTATAGGTTATATGTAATTTGATAAATTAGTTCCTTGTATCAAATGCTTTAGTTTTATTATTTTAATAACATAGCAGTCACGATCTTTGTATGTTCATCTTCCATTGGATAATTTTGTAGAATGTTTTCTAGAAGGATTTCTTTCAAACTTAAATTGAAAACCAACTAGAGACTAGTTGGTTTGCCAGAGGGCATGTGCACTTGCCAGAGAGAGAGAGAGTGAGAGAAAGTGAGAAAGCACAGCCCTCACATGGGGAATAGTCATGCTGCAATCTCTTCTCTATTTCTCTCTCTCTTGAGATTTTGGTCACATATACACATACACCCTGGCATGGTTCCTCAAGCCACCAGGTCCACTCAAACCAAGTGGTTGGTCATGTGTGATCCTGACATCTTAACCACCACACTACAGCCTTGTTCCATCTGTCTGTCTGTCTGTCTGTCTGTCTATCTATCTATCTATCTATCTATCTATCTATCTATCTGCCTACCTTCCTTTCCTTTCCTTTCCTTTCCTTTCCTTTCCTTTCCTTTCCTTTCCTTTCCTTTCCTTTCCTTTCTTTTTTTCTTAAGTTTTGTTATAGGGTGTGTGCACTCACTAGGGTAGGGGTGGGTGGAATAAATCACCCCCTCAGGGAGGATGGCCCTTCTCCTCCACTGTCCTCTTGGGATTTTCCACATGCAGGCACACACACCTAGCATGATTCTCAAGCTGCCAGGTCTGGGACTTGAACTGTGATGAGGGGGACTGGAAGTAGGCCATGTGGGATCAAATGCCCTAAATTCCACTCTACCTGCTGGCTTCCATATTTAATTCTTATATAAATTCTAATAGGTAAGGAATTCAAGGATCAGAAAAGTTTGTTAACTTGCCCAAAGTTGTATAGCTAATAAATTGGAAAGGGGGAGGACCAGAGATGGCACAGTGGTTAAGGTGCTGAATTGCCACATAGTTCAAGTCCCGGACCCGGTGGCTTGAAAGTCACATTGGATGCATGTGTGTGTGTGCCCAAAATTCCAGGTGGAATATGGAGGAGAAAGGGTTGCGGCATTGGCATCCCCCCTTAGGGGTGATTTCTGACTTCCCCTTACTGTCTCTCTCTGGTGAGCTCATGAGCCCTATGGCAAAAACCTTAAAAAAAAAATTGCAAAGACAGCATACAGGACTGTGTGACTCCCAAACCCTACTGACTTCTAGAGTATACCTACACGTTATGATGGTCAGATTCCCACAATAATATATTATTAGGTTAGGTATTTTGTGCAGAAGTTCTCTAGATAAACAGCACAAGCACTAATGTGTTATTGGCCTCAATTTTGTTTTTAAGAACAGGAGTCCTAAGAGTGATTTTTCTCTACAGATTTACTAATTCATTATTCTCAGAGCCAATGAATTAATCACTTTGGGTATTCCCATATATGTAGTATTTGTCATTCCAAAAAGTCTGTCGAGCATATATAACCAGTACAGAAATTGTTTCACTCAATGACTAAATGCTGCAGTAAAAAAGAAAATAGAAAATGATTTAGAACTCTGGAATAATAAATGTAAATCTAAATTTCCTGATCTCTTAAAGATATAAATCTTAGTATTTTGAGAATATATGCAATAGTAATAGCATTTCTTATCCTGATATATGTATATGTAATGTATACTCAGTTAATAGTGTGCAGCTGATAGTAGCTATTCCTTTTTTTTTTCTGTGAGAGGGCATGTGTGCTTCCCAGATAAAGTTAGATAAGGGGGTAGGGGAGAACGTACCCCCCAATGGGACATGATCATGCTGCAATCCTGTCTCTTTCATTTACCCATCCTTTCGGGATCTTGGGCATGCACATATTTGTGTTCGCATATTTTTCATGTCTCCAAAGGCCAGGATTTGAACCATGGTTGACCATGTGAGATCTGACTCCCTTAACCACTAGGCTACAGGGCTGGCCCATAACAGCTATTTCAACTGAATAATTATTACATGTTTAGTATTAGAAATAAATATTGGGCCAGTCCTGTTGCCTAATGGTTAAGGAAGCTGGATCCCACACTGCCAAACACATGGATTGAATCTCAGCCCCTGAAGCTTAAACAATACTCGGGCATATGTACATACATGCCCAAGATACCAACAAGATGGAAGAGTAGAGAAGAGATTGTGGTGTGACCCATCTTATAGAGGAGGATGCCTTCTCTATCCCCCCCCCCCACCCTCTTTTTATCTCTTTTGACAAGCACAAGTACCCTCTGGCAAATTTAAGAAAAAAAAATATGTACAAATCATTGCTATGACCTGAAATATAAATTGGAAAATCCCAACTGTAAGAATAAAATGACACTCAAAAAGAAACAGTAACTTTGAAATGTAGTGATATTAAAAATATTCTGCAATATTTTTTTTTTGAGAGTTTTTCACTATAGGGCGTGTGCGCTCGCCAGACAGACAGAGAGAGACATAGAGACAGAAAGCGAGAAATCACCCCCCAGGGGGATGGTCACGCCACAATCCCTTCTCCTCCATTCTCCTCTTGGGATCTTGGGCACGTACGCACACGCGCCCGGCGTGAGTTTTAAGCCACCGGGTCTGGGATGCGAATCGCGGTCGACTACGTGGGAGTCCAGCAACATAGCCATTACGCTAACTGCTGGTTCCCTGCAATATTCTTGAGTAGTCTTTTTAAAACATGAAAATACCAGTCTTCTACCCAAACTTATTTCATGTTTCTCTTTTTGTAATCTTTTAGCACATCAAGATGAATAAACTCTTTCTCTGGTTTTCATCCAAAGATAGACCATTTCCTCAAGATTAACAAGGTGGGGGCCAGCAGGGGTCTTAATGGTTAAGGCTCTGGGCTTCCATGTGGCTGACCAAGGTTGAGTCCCAGACCCCGGTGACGTGAAACTCATGCCAGGCAAGTGTGTGTGCGTGCCCAGAATTCCAGGAGGTGAATGGAGGAGAAGGGATTGCAGCGTGGCCATCTCTCCTGGAGGGTGATTTCTCACTTTCTGTCTCTCTGTGTCACTGGGACCACACATGCCCTACAGCAAAAATCTAAAAAAAAAAAAAAAAATTCTTTAAGAAAAAATAGGAGAACTAATGTAATATCATAAAATGGTACTCAGCCTTATATTCTGGTATAAATTTGGTATACAGTGCATGTGCTCATTGGAGAGAGACAGACAGAGAAATAAAGAAAGGGAAAGCGAGAAGTTACCTTCCAGGGAGATGGCCTTGCCATGATCCTTTCACTTCCATTTCTTCCTGGAATTCTGAACATGCCATGTACACAGCCTAGTGTGATTTTTAAGTCACTGGATCCAGGACTTGAACCATGGTCAGCCATGTGGGATTCCAGTGCCTTAACCACCACGCCACCTGCTAGCCCCATCCTAGGATATTTTTCAGTTCAGCAGGTCCGGGACTCGAACCATGAAGTTAGCCATGTGGGATGGCTTCTATATCACCTGCAGGCCCTAATTTTTAATCTTTTGAAATAGAAATTTTAGAATTTATGCTTTGGAGCCAACTGGTATGGTAGTTAAAGCACCTGGATCCCACATAGCCAACTTGGTGGTTTGAGTCCTGGATCCAGTGGTTCGAGTACTAGACATGGTGTCTTGAGAAACAAGCTGGTGCATGTGTGTGTATGCCCAAAGTCCCAAGTGGGAGAGATAGAGGAGAAGGGATTGTAGTGTGACTGTCCCCATGGAGGGTGCTTCCTCACTTTCTCTCTTTCTCTCTCTCCCTGACAAGAACCCAACACACAGGCAAAAGTCAAAAAAAAAAAAAAAAAAAAAAGTATTCTTTGTACCGTTGCATCAAAAGTGACAACCCTTTTGGCATTCAAATTGTTTTACATCTCCAAAATCGATTTTTACCTTTTATGCATTGTACTATCAGAACAAAATTAGTAGGAAAAAAATAGAGAATTTTTTCTTTTGTATTATTAACTGTTGTTTTAAACTTTAGGTGTCTATGTATCTGTAAATCATTCCTTTGCCTGCCCTATCAAATGTTACTAATTATTGATTAGCAAATATGAAGTGAATGAATTTGTGCTGTTCCACTAATGGTGTAATTTTCTATTTGCAGTTTGCATCCTTAGCTGGAGATAAAGCAACTATGTAAGATTTTGTCCATTAATATTGTTCTCCTTTGTTATTTGAAGATCAGAGACTAAAGATAACGGCATGACAGAACTCTCAGACTTTCTTTTTCTTTTTATTCTCCAAGTTCCCCAAAAATGGAGATTTTTTTTTTTTTTTAGAGGTTTTTGCTATAGGGCGCGTGCACTCACCAGACAGACAGACAGAGACAGAGAGACAGAAAGCGAGAAATCACCCCCCCAGCGGGGATGGCCACGCCGCAATCCCTTTTCCTCCATTCTCCTCTCGGAATCTTGGGCACGCATGCACACGTGCCTGGCGTGAGTTTTAAGCAACCGGGTCCAGGACGCGAACCGCGGTTGACTACGTGGGAGTCCAGCAACATAGCCATTACGCTAACTGCTGGTCCCAAGAATGGAGATTTCTAATATAGTCTGTTCAGCAACATTATAATAGAATTCTTAGCAAAAGATATGTTACATAGTAGTTACACATTCTGTCATTAGAAAATGGTAGATTAAAGTTGTTTCACATCTTTTTGGTCCAAATGTCTCCTGCTCACCTTAGGTGAGCAGATTTACTTACTTTCCTACAATGTTTGAAGGATACATTTTTGTTTTAACCATAGATAGCACACAGTATTTTACTTATTTGTTTTTTGAGAGAGATTTTTGCTCTAGAGCATGTGCAATCACCAGTGAAACACAGACAGAAAGCGGAAAATCACCCCCCAGTGGGGATGGCAACACCACAATGCCTTATCCTCCATTTTCCTCTTGGGATCTTGGCATGCACATACACACATGCACCTGATGTGAGTTTCAAGCCGCCAGGTCAGGGATGAAAAGTACGGTCAGCCATGTGAGAGTCCAGCGATGTAATCATTATGCAATCTGCTGGTCCCAGAACACATTATTTTACTTTGTAGGTTTTTTTCAAGTCTTTTCAAAGTAAATGGAATACAAATCAAGAAAAATGAAAATGAAGGGGAGAAGAAAACTATTTTTTTCTCAACTCCCATAAATTCTCATTTAGAGAGACACTTCTGAAACAAGTGAGATTAACAAGAGAAAAGCCAACAGAAGTGTTTTAATGCATGCTATACTCATTTCACATGAAAAAGTATCATTCAAAGCAGTGGCTGGAGGCCATGGTTTACATAGCATATCCAGTAAAGAACAATAAATACATTGAGAAGTGACAGGAAAAAGGAGTAAGTAGTTCCAGAGTCCAGTGGCAGGAAAACTGTGAGAAGGTAGTAAAACTTTGCTCTCTGGACCAGCAGATGGTGTAATGGCTATGTTGCTGGACTCCCCTGTAGTCTACTGCTGTTTGAATCCCAGACCCGGTGGTTTAGACTCAGGCCAGCTGTGCATGCATGCCCAAAATCCCAAGAGGAGAATGGAGGAGAAGGGATTGTGGCTGGCTTTCCCCCCTGGGGGGTGATCTCTCACTTTCTGTCTCTCCGTCTCTGTCTTTCTGGTGAGCGCAACTGCCCTATAGCAAAAACCTCTCCCCGCCCCCCCAAAAAAAAACAACCTTAACTCTCAAACTTTGATCCTGCTGGTGCTTCCTGAGTTGACAAGTAAGCTGTTTGTAGCAGGGAAGATTTATATCTTGTATTTTGGGCAAACAGGTGAAAGTGGGAGAAGATCCCTCTGTGTTTTAATCCTCTTCAGCTCCAAAGTCTTTAATATCTTAGGGAGAAATATTTTAGTTTCCTTCAACAAGAAATCTCCTTCTGGCCCAGCCTATAGTACAGTTAATAGCGTATGGGTTATAGTGCTAGAAGCCACAGGGCTGACCACAGGTTCAGATCACCAGATCAACCTGAAAACACACTGCACCCAGAAACTGGGTGCAATTCTACTTATTCAGTGTGTAGACACTCTTGTATCATTAAAAAAAAAAAACAAAACTGGATCCTCCCCTCTCCAAAAAAACAGAATCTCTCTTTCCTGCAACATATGTGGCTCTGTCCTAAGGCCCAAATAAGTTTGCATATTTGTTTGTTTTTATAGCATTATTTTATTTTATTATTATTATTGTAATATTTGCAGAGAGAGAGAAAGTAAGAAAGCAAGCCTTTAGGTCCAGGACTCGAACCACAGTTGGCCATGTGGGAATCCAGTGCCCTTAACCACCATGCCACATGCTGGCCCCATATACTTGTCTGTTTTATGGCAGTAGTCTTAGTTATTTGTGATGTAGCAGTGAGAGATGAGAGAAATATTTGAATCACTGCGTATAAGGCGTGATGTATATAATTGTTCTCAAGTTATTTCATATATTTTTTCCTTTCTCAAAGAAAACCCAATCTGTTTTGTGGCAGAGACTATCTTCTACTTTATGTCTATCCTGTTTTGGGGTCAAATATCAGGCACAGGGACCAATAGATGGGGGGTGGTTAAGGCACTGGATTCCCACATGACTGACCACAGTTTGAGTCCTGGACTTGGCAGCCTGAAAAATCATGCTGGGCATATGTGTGTACATGCCCAAAGCCCTGAATGGAGAATGGAGGAGAAGGGACTGCAGTGTGGCCATTGCCCCCCCACACACACTGGGGATGATGATTTCTTACTTTACCACTCTCTGTCTCTTTCTTGTGAGCGCACACACTCCTGGCAAAACCTAAAAAAAAAAGGCCAATATAAAGCTCTAGCTTATCTAAAATATTTTTGTTTTGGCTAGCTTATACACTTGGTATCTTTTTAGCCTCTTTCTCATGAAAACCTAACACCTTGGAATTTCTCTTACTATCATAGAAAAATTATGCACATAATGGAGAAAAGCCCAATCAAAGTTGACTTAATGGAATTTCTATATTTGCAGAAAGACCTTAAGATATCTTTTGAGACCATTTATTTTTAAATATATCTAGGTTATTCCTTATCCCAATGAGAACAGATATAGGAGACTCTACCATAATTAGCTAATTTTATAATCTCTGCCAAAATAGTAGGGGTTGTTAATTGTGAACATGTTCTGCTGCCAACAGTTGAGTTAGAACATTGTGTTTATTTGTAAGAGGATTTGAGTATGAACAATTTGGTTTAAAGATTAAATGGGGAAATAGATTATATTGATAAACCTGATGAAATAGTAATCTTTTAAAGATAAATTACTAAATTATTAAGAGGAATTCTTACTTAATGTATTGACTATTATACTGAACATTGAAGTAATTGAAAATTCTATATTTCATTTAGAAGAGTTTCTAGTTTTCCTCTTGCTTTTTTGAGAAGTGGATGAATGTACTAGAGACAACCTAATTTGGTGTGATAAGCAACAGATTGAAACATAAAGCAGAACTACATGTACAATTGTCAGGCAGTTGAATTCAGTGGGTATATATTATGTACTAAAAGTTTTGATAGGCACTGTAGTGGGAGAGGAAGGTTGAGGTAGATGTAGGCATGAATAAAAGTTTTCTCAGCCAGCCTGTAGTGTAGTGGTAGTGGTTAAGGTGGCTGGATCTCACATGGCTAGAGGTATGGTTCAAGTCCTGTACCCAGCAGCGTGAAAACAAGCTGGGCATGTGTGTATCAGCACTCAGAATCTCAAAAGAAGGAAGCAATAGAGGAGAAGTGATTGCGGCATGACCATTTCCCATAGAAGGTGCCATCTTACTCTCCCTCTCTCTGTCTCTTTCCAGTGACCTCTTTTTGTCTCTCTCCAGCAAGCACATATGTACTCTGGCAAAATTAAAAGGAAAAAAAAAGAGTTTGCTAAATACTGTAAAATAATGATGTAATGGAAATGGAAATAGATCAGAAAATAGAACGAAAGAGATTGGCAGGTGGCATGGCAATTAAGGTGATGGACTCCTACATGGCCAACTGTGCTTCAAGTTCTGGACCTGGTGGCTTGTTTTCTAACTTTCCTTTTCTCTGTCTCTCTGTGGTCAAATTAAAATTAATAAAATTAAATAAATAACTCTTAAAAATAGAATGAAAAATGTTAACTTTCTAGTAGCATGCTAGAAAGGAACATAAGAAAGAACAGTTAAATTGATTAAGAAATCAGAGAAGATATGAAGAGTGTGACTCTTAAGTTGATTCCAGGAAACAAATAATACTTGTTTTTCTCAATTTTTATTTATTAATTTTTTAGAGTTTTTTGTCCTAGGGCAGGTGTGCTCACTAGAGAGGGAAAGGGAGACAGACGGTGAGAGGGAAAGAGAAATGAACCCCCCCCCCCCCAGGGGGGTAACACCTACACCACAATCCTTTCTCCTCTAGTCTTCTCCTGGGATCTTGGTCACACATGCACATACTCCTGGCGTGATTTTCAAGCCACCAGGTCTGGGATTCAACCTGTAGTTGATCATGTGGTAGTCCAGCAATGAAACCACTATGCCATCTGCTGGCCCCGTGTTCTTCCCTATTTTTAAAAGTTTATTTCTTCCATGAGAGAGAGATAGTACCCTCAACAGGATCCCAATACCAAGATCCACCTAGCCTTCAGGCTGCCCCAGTTCATGGGCAAGCTCGTGACTAGTATAGTCAGAGGTCTCTGGACTTCCAGGAAACTTTCCATGTGGGATTGCCTCTCAGAATCCTATTTTACTACTGTGCCATGGTCTGGCCCCTCAAGAAATAATCATATTTTGATATCTGGAAGATGGTGGGAATAGGAATGTGAAGATCTTATTTTGAGAGATTAGTGAATGCGAAGGTATTAATGGCCAAAGCCCCAATTTTGTCGAAGGATAAAGGAGGAGACTATAAGATGAAGTTATATTGATGTTTAATATATAATAACAACATTTCTATAATGCTTTCTTGTACATATTTGAGACTTAAAACAGTTATAGGGGGCATTTATTACTTCTCCCAGGATATAATGGTCCTGTGTGACTTAGTGGAAAGATCTGGATTTGAAAGCTACCTTTGACTCCCAGCCACAGTAGTGCATGCTAGAAGCTACTGCTCTACAGGCTAAGTCTACATGGAGGAGCTGGGTTTGATTCTCAGCCCATTTTAGAAGGCTGGGCATGGTGGCACACACCTATAGGCCTAGCTACTAGGGAGGTTGAGGCAGGAGGATCATGAGTTTGTGGCCAACCTGGCAACGTAGCAAGACCCTGTCTGAAAACACATCACATACAAATACATGGAGAAGGTATCTGACCTTCGACATGTTTCTCGATATCACTGAGTTTCAGTTTTCTTATTTATCAAATATATCTATCACATAGCAATAACTTAGTATTATTTTTTTCAAGTTTATTTACTAGGACCAGCTGGTGGCATGGTGGTTAAGGCATTGGATTCCTACATGGTTGGCCATGGTTCACGTCACAAATCTGGTGGCTTGAAAATCATGGTGGGTGCAATGTGTGTGTGTGCCCAAAAATTTTGAGAGGATGGGACCAGCAGATGGTATAATGATTATGTCACTGGATTCCCACATAGATGATCTCAGTTCGAGTCCCAGACCAGGTGGCTTAAAACTCATGCCAGATGCATGTGCATGTGTGCCTAAAATCCTGAGAGGTGACCACAGGAGAAGGGATTGTGGTTTGGTCATCCCCCCTGGGAGATAATTTCTTGCTGTCTCTCTGGCAAGCACATATGCCCTATAGCAAAAATCTCTCTCTAAAAAAAAAAAAAAAAAAAAAAAAAAAAAACCTTGAGAGAATAGAGGAAAAGGGATTGTGGCATGGCCATCCCCCCCAGGGGGTGATTTTTCACTTTACCTTTCTACATCCCTGTCTGTCTCTCTCTCAGATGAGTGCACATGCACTATGGCAAAAAACTAAAGATAAAAGTAAATAAAGTTTATTGACACCATGAGTGAGTGATATGACACCCCAAAAGGGTCCTGATGCCATGATTTATCCCACAGCTCCAGCCTGCCCAAGTAAAGGAGACATACACCCAGCATAGACAGGGAGATCTCCAGACCCCATGTGGGTCTGCCTTACAGAGCATCAGGTTTTTACCGCTGTGCTATGGTCTGACCCCCAGATAATACATTCTTCAGTAAATTGTTTCAGGGCTGCTGAATAGGCTATACACTGCATTATTTCAGGCACGATAGTCACACAGACCAAGTGTCGATTATAATTTTTTAATCTGTAAGGAGTCATATAGAAAATATTTTAGGCGTTGACAGGCCATAAAATAGCTCTAAGAGGGGCCAGCCAGTGGTGCGGTGGTTAAAATGCTGGATTTCCACATGACCAAGTGAGTGGTTTGTGTCCCAGACCCAACAGCTTGAAAAACATGCTGTGTCTAAAATTCTGAGAGAGGAGGAGAAGGTGTTAAGATATTTTCAATTTTGGGGGCCGGCAGGTGGCATGGTTGAGGGTGCTGTACTCCCACATAGCCAACTGCGGTTCGAGCCCTGGACACGGTGACTTTCTATATTTCTCTCTCTCACTCACTCTCTTTCTCACTCACTCTGTCCCTCTCTGGTCAAATTTAAATAAATAAACAAAATAAAGCTCAATAAAATAATTATTTAAAAAAAGATATTTTCACTTTTTTTTTTTTTTTTTTTTGGAGAGGTTTTTCACTATAGGGCGCGTGTGCTCGCCAGACAGGCAGAGAGAGACAGAGAGTCAGAAAGCGAGAAATCACCCCCCAGGGGGGATGGTCACGCCGCAATCCCTTCTCCTCCAGTCTCCTCTTGGGATCTTGGGCACGCACGCACATGCACCTGGGGTGAGTTTTAAGCCACCGGGTCCAGGACGCGAACCGCGGTCGACTACGTGAGAGTCCAGCGACATAGCCATTACGCTAACTGCTGGTTCCCAATATTTTCACTTTTTGATGTGTTTATGGAGATGTAACCCCATTATAAGTCTAGGAGTATCTATATTGTTAGTTTATAGAAAGATTATCAAAGTCAGAATCAGTTTCCTTTCTTTTCTTTTGACCAGGGGTATATAGGCTTGCCAGAGATAGAGAAGGAGAAAGCACTCTCCAGTGGGGGGGTGTGTTCATGCCCATAATCCCTTCTGCTCCATTTCTCCAGCCTGTAGGAATTTCATGAACATGCTCCCCATGTGTGTTTCAAGCACCCCAGCACCAGATTTTGAACTGTGTGGTTGGTCATGTGAGATCTAGCTCCCTCAATGCCTTGGCCACCGGCTGGCCAAAGTTAGAACCAGTTTCTATTCCTTTCTATTCTGGCCTTACACAAGGATTAAGTGTTTTCTAAAAATAGAATGTGTTCACATTCCTAAAGTTGTAGCCTACTGACATTTATGAACTTGTTCCTTAATTAGGATAATTCATGTTTAAGCACTGGTTGGCCATCAATAGAAAATTTGGACTTAATAGGTGGTTCTTTTCTGAAATACGATGTGCTTTTTATTCTGTGGAGAAAATATCATTAGAAGAAGCATTAAGTTTAAGCTTCTGGTTGACAGTTAAAGTTATGATGTCAGTCAGGTCTACTATGTTGCCAGGACTTGCTATAGGAAAGAATAGCTTATAATCCTGCTGTTCAGCATCTGTGACAACTGAAGGCTGCCAAAATCAGTTGCGACACCCTTTCCTCCTGGTCATTTATAAAATAGTGAGGGTATGGGGGTTAATGTAGCTGGATCCCTTGTGTTTGACTGCATAGTTGGAATCCTGGAGCTGGGGCTTGAAAACCACGCTGGGCATATGTGCATGGGTGTCCAAAATCCTGAGGAGAATGGAAGAGAAGGGATGGTGGTGTGGCCATTCCCCTGAGGGATGCTTTCTCTCTTTAGTCTCTCTGGCAAGTGCATGTGCACTACAGCAAGATTTTAAAAAAAGAAACTAAAAAATAAAATAGGGCCAGCAGGTGGTATGGTTGTTAAGGTGCTGGACTTCCCCATGGCTGACTATGGTTTGAGTCCCAGACTTTGTGGCTTGCTTCTCACTTTTCCTCTCTCTGTCTCTCTCTGGTGAGTGCATGTGCCCTATAGCAAATTAAATAATAATAATAATAAATTAAATTAATCATTATTTTTAAAAGGGGCAAGCAAGTGACATGGTGGTTAAGGGCACTGGACTCCCACCTGGCTGACCACAGTTCAAGTCCTGGACCTGGTGGCTTGCTTTCTCACTTTCTCTCTCTCTCTCTCTCTCTCTCTCTCTCTCTCTCTCTCTGCTCTGTCCCTCTCTGATCAAATTAAAAGTGAATTAATGAATAAATAAATAAAGTTAAACAAAATAATTATAGAAAGTGATTACTAAAAATGATAATTTAAAAAAAAATTTTAAATAGACAACAAAGTATTGTGAAGTAAGTATGTCAAATGGAGTGACTTCTGATTATATTTTGCTCTTGTTTGACTCTTAGTAAATTCTTGTAAGCTTAATTTTTTCTTATTTTCAAGCAATAATAATAATATCTGTTTTACCCATGTAGAAGCATTATTGTGAGGATTTGAAAACATAGTGTATGTGAGCACTTGTTAAACTATAAAGGCAAAATATAAAAATTAGGTCTAATTCTCATTTCTAAACATTGTATATAGTTTAAGAGCTGATATGGGTTTTGTTTCTGTCATGTTAGCATTTCTGATATTGTTCAAGGAATGGAATGGGCAGGAAAGGAACTAGGAAAATAAAGAGAGTAATCATGTTGTCCTTTCATGAGAGACAGACTTCCTTAAAATTCTAGGCACAGGCATGGTTTCTCAAAATTGTTATTATGTTAGTCTGAAAGATTTAGGTGAAAGTTTAAAGACTTAATTGAAGGATTATACCCAATACTATTGTATTTATACCAAAATACAACAATAGCAAATACAGAATGGTTCTTCTGCATATATAGTTATTCTTTGACATTTGAAAATAACATTGCTGACTGCTATCTAGATCATTTGTTGGTTCTTTATTTTTTCCTCTTAGGAAAATTTTTTTAAATTATTTTATTTAACTTTATTTATTTTTGTTTCTTCTGCTTTTATTTTTTTACTTTTTAAAAAAAATTTATTATTATTCATACATTAAATTGCTATACATTGTTTCAATTGCAAAGAGACTTTACCCAGCATGGTTTACACCTCAGTCCAGCCCAGTTGAGACTATTATACACATCCTTGTCAACAGATAATAAACCTTATCTGTGTTCCACCAGTGTCTTACCTCTCCACTTTCCTGCCAAATTTCCTTTCCTATGTTCTTCCCTCTTTGTCTCTAGTGTCCATTACAATTTTGAATACTTTTATATTCTCCAATATTTATTTATTAATTTATTTTAATTTGACCAAATAGGGAGAGAGAGAGAAAGAGAGAGAAAAAGACAGCAAGCACCAGGTCCAGGACTTGAACTGTGATTGGCCATGTGGGAGTCTAGCACACTTAACCACCACGCCACCTGCCAGCCCTGGAAATTGATTTTTGTACTTTTTTTTTTTTTTTTTTTTTTTTTTGAGAGAGATTTTTGAAATAGGGCATGTGCATTCACCAGAAACACAGAAAGAAACAGAGACAGAAAGCAAGAAATCATTCCCCGGTGGGGATGGCCACGTCACAATCCCTTCTCCTCCAGTCACCTCTTAGGATTTTGGGCATACATGCACATGCACCCAGCATGAGTTTTAAGCCACCAGATCCGGGATTCAAACTGTAGTCAACTATGTGGGAGTCCAGTGATATAGTCATTACGTTATTTGCTGGTCCTGGTTTTTGTGCCTTCTTTAATTAGTGTAAAACATCTACAAATTTAAGCGTTGATTAAATTAAACATTCACAAAGAATGGAATTTAATTTTTTTTAATTTTATTTTTGGGAGAGACCAGGTAAGAATAGGGGCTGGGGAGAGACATGAGCAAGTTTTCAGGTATGTGCCTTTTGCTGAGGAAGGTCTCCTTTTTATGGTCTCTATCATAGGGGAAGGGGAAGGATGAACTCTACAAGCTCCAGTGTACATGTCATTTCTCAGGAATGCAGGGGATCTGTGTTGATTGTTTGCCAGAGTGGCAACCAGAGGCAGTTTGGAATATCTCTTTTCCCTGTTATAAACTAGGTTTGTGTATGTCCTTAAGTTAGGCTCATCTTAGGCCCTCCTTATTATCCTCACTTGCCTCTTTTCTTATGAACCCTCCACCCTGTGGATGACTACGTGGTATCCAGCTGTTTTAACTACTAGGCTATGGGGCCAGCCTCTGATTTATAGGATTATTATATTGCTTTTAAAACGTGAGTTGTGGGACCACCAGGTGGCATGGTGGTTAAGACATTGGATTTCCACATGGCTGATTGTGGTTCAGGATTTTGTGCCCAAAGTCGTACCAAAAAACATGTGTTGTAGGACCAGCAAGTGGCATGGAGGGTAAAGTGATTGGATCCATATGGGCTGTGCAGTTTGGGTTCAGATCCAGTGGCCTGAGAAATAGGCCTGGCTCATGTGTGTATCCATGCCCAAAATCCCAAGAAGACAATGGATGAGAAGGTATTGTGGCATGGCCAACCCCCTGCGAGGTGTGATTTCTTACTCCACGCCCACCATCTGTCTCTCTCTGGTGAGCATACATGCCCTATAGAAAACTAAAAATACAGTAGAGTTGTAGTTGGGGAAAGGATTTGAAAGGAGATGAACACAAGAATGGAAATCTCAATCCAAGGTAAAAAATGTATGTAAAATTGGGCCAGCAGGTGGTGTGGTAGTTAAGGCCCTGGAATTCCCACATGACTGACCACGGTTTGAGTCTCGGACCTGGTGGCTTGGTTTCTTACTCTCCCTCTTTCTCTCAGTCTTTCTCTGGTGAAACTCATGTTAAATAAATAAATAAAATAATTCTTTTTAAAAAAGTATGTATAATTATCAGTCAACAAATTTATTTATACATAATTTAAAGCATTTTTTTACCTATGGGAATAAACTGTAGGTTGTCTTAAATAAGGAAGTCTTAATCTGAATGACCTATTGAGCCAGCACATTCTAAGACTCTACGTGGGCACAGATCCTATCTGAGAAGCTACTACTTGATGGCTGTATGATATAGATTAAACCTTTTATTTTCATAATCTTGTGTACTCAAAAAACTTACATCAGTGAACACAGACATTTCTTTAATTTTCATTATTTAAATGGAACCAAAACAACCTGAGAATATAAATACTTCAGTTATAAAACATTTATTCTCTTTTTCTTTATGAATTTTGGTTGCTGTAGCTGCCAATAAATGTTTTTTAAATGCCAGTGTTTGCTTTTCTGTGTACCATCTTGGATTGTGTAAGTATGGAGAGAAGAAATTTATTTAAAATATCTAAGCGTTTTTCTGTTAAGAACAAAGGTTAACAATTTAGAAGCTGTGGTAGCATTACTATTTCTTCAGGAAACTGTGGGAGGCTGTGCACCAGCGAGTCTGCAGAGGCCATTTTCATGAGTCTCTTCCTATTGCCATCTTAGGCTCAGAGAGCAAACAATTACAAAGGCCACAATTGGCTAAACCATACTCTGATTGGCCACTTCCCGTAGCAAATTGGTGAGCTTAGAATCCCTCAGATTTGCATATCCGGCACCTCATGATTGGTCCACAAAAGCAACCAATCATAACCCACCTTTTTACTATCCTTCATTCAACCAATCATGGCCCACCAACATGTATATAACCGCGATCCCTGGCCCTGAAGACCCTGAAGAGTTGTGACACCGCGTCGTCTCTGGACGACCCTGAACTGTGACACTGCGTCATCTCCGGATGACCCTGAAGAGTTGTGACACTGTGTCGTCTCCATGCTGCCCACAATAAATGGACGGCCCTGAAGAGTTGTAACACTGCGTCATCTCCATGCTGTTTGTCCCGTCTCTCACTCCTTCCCTCAGGAAACCTGTTCGACTGTCCCGCAGGTCGGGACAGGAAACTATGTGATGAAGATGGAGTATTTTTCCATTTTCTGCCTTATTCTATTAGGTTTAAGAGATACTATAAATCTCCCTTATTTATTATAATATATTATTATATTTAAGAGATGTATAGGGGGCCAGCAGGTGGCATGGTGGTTAAGGCACTAGAGTCCCACATGGCTAACCTTGGTTGGAGTCCTGGATCTGGTAGCTTGCTTTCTCTCTCTCTGTCTGTCTATCTGATGAGCACATATACCCTATAGAAAATAAAATAATAATAAAATTAAATAAATAATTCTTTTAAAAATTATTAATAATAATAAATAATTCTTTAGGGACCAGTAGTTAGTATAATGGCTATGTCGCTGAACTCCCATATAGTCAACCCTGGTTTGAGTCCTGGACCCAGTGGCTTAAATTCATGCCGGGCACATGTGCATGCGTACCTAAGATCTCGAGAGAAGAATGGAGGAGAAGGGATTGCAGCGTGGCTATCTCCCCGGGGGGTGATTTCTCACTTTCTGTCTCTCTTTCTCTCTCTGCCTTTCTGGTGAGCACACGTGCCCTATAGCAAAAACCTCTCCAAAAATAATAATAATAATAATTCTTTAAAAAAAAACCCAAATTACTGTTTCACTTTTAATTATTTTTTATATTTTCTTAAGTTTATTCAGAGCAAATTAAAAGGGCTTTAGTACCCTGTATAAGAAATTTAGTTGGACAGGGGCCAGCAGGTGGCATGGTAGTTGAGGGCACTGGACTCCCACATGGCTGACTGTGGTTCAAGTCCCGGACCTGGTGGTTTGCTTTCTCACTTTCCTTCTCTCTCACTCTGTCCCTCTCTGGTGAAATTAAAAATAAATAAATAAGTAAAGTTAAATAAAATAATTATTTAGAAAAAAGAAATTTAGTAAGATCCAGCTGGATTTACAAATAGTTACAGATACCTACAACAATAAAGAGTTTACTCAGGTTTTTATGGCAATTAAAGTTCATCAGAATCTCAAAGTTAAGCCATAGCAAATAGAGAGTATATTAAATGTACATTTAATCCAATTATACAATAAAATTATTGCTTGTTTGGGGCAAGAAGTGTAATTTGTCAACCCTCATAAACTTGTACTTGGGGCAGACCCCCTAAAGCAAGTGAGAGATTAACAAGAGAGAAACAAGTTTATTAATGCATGTAGTACAGTTGACGTGAGAGAAACATCAATAAAATGTAGCAGGTCAGTGACTTAGAATTCTGGCTTGGGACCAGCAGTTGGCTTAATGGCTATGTCGCCGGACTCCCACGTAGTCGACCGTGGTTCGAGTCCCAGACCCGGTGGCTTAAACTCACACCGAGCACGTGTGTGTATGCGTGCCCAAGATCCCAAGAGGAGAATGGAGGAGAAGGGATTGTGGCGTGGCCATCCCCTCTGGGGGAGGTGATTTCTTGCTTTCTGCCTCTCTGTCTTTCTGGTGAGTGCACATGCTCTATAGCAAAAACCTCACTGAAAAAAAATTTCTAGTTTATATATCACCTATGAAATAAATTTTATAGGGCCAGCAGGTGACATGGTGGTTAAGGGCATTGTACTCCCACATGGCTGACCGCAGTTTGAGTCCCAGACCTAGTGGCTTACTTTCTCTCAAAATAAACAAATTAAAAAAATAAAGTTAAACAAAATAATTCTTTAAAAATTAAATTTTACATAAGTGACAAGAAAAGCAGTTTTAGGCTTCTAAGTTTAGGAAACTGAGAAGGTAAATATGTGGGGAGTAAAATAATTATAGATACGGGCTGTTAGTAAGGTTTGTTTACAAATTCCTCTGGTGATATCTCTGGGCTCTTTAAGAATTGTCTCTGGTGATTGACTTATGTCCTTCTTACTAGAGAGGGGAGAGGGGACAACTTTACAAATTTATGTCTTGGTTTTAGGCAAATAGGGGGATGGCAGAGAACTTTTCTGCATCTTATTTATTTTTGCTATAGTGCATGTGCCCTTGCCAGAGGCAGAGAAATAAAGTGAGAACTCACCTCCTGGAGGGGTGGCCACATCGCAGTCTCTTCTCCATTCTCTTCTCAGGATTTTGGGCACACATGCACCCAGTGTGATTCTCAAGCTTCTGGGTCCCAGACTCAAACAGCACAGTTCGCCATGTGGAATCCAGCATCTTAACTGCCACACTGTCTGCTGGCCCAGAATCTGCTTTTTAAATTGTTTTAGGTTCTTGCCATAGGGTATGTATGTTCACTAGAGAGAGACAGAGAGAGACAGAGAACGGAGAGTGACAAATCACACCTTCCCCCCAGGGATGGCCATGCGGCAGTCCTTTCTCCTCTCATGATTCTCCTCCCACATACGTGTGATTTTCAAGCCATTGGGTCTGAGACTCAAACTATGATCAGTTGCCATAACATGATTAGTTGCCATAACAACCTGAGTAAACTCTTTATTGCTGTAGATATCTGAAGCTATTTATAAATGCAACAGCTGGATCTGTCCAACTGAATTTCTTATCCTGTGTACTAAAGCATGTGGGAATCCAGCACTTGAACCACCACGCCGCTTGCTGGTCTAACATCTGCTGCTTTTTAATTCAGCTCAACAATCCTATGTATTTTGGGGAGGCACTCTCATTTCCTTTACTTTCTGTCTATAATTTTAGATTGCAAGAGAGAAATGAGTTTTAACTTGTCAGTGTAACTTACTATCCTTAACATATATTCCGTTACTTATTGTCTATGTGGTTTTTATATACTTTTAAGGAGGTTTTCTTTTAGTAGTGACGGATTGTGCTGATTCATTTGACTTTTGTCTTCTTTGTAATGAGTTGTATGATTGTTTATATCTACTGGATATGAATGAGGATGCTTTTTTCTTTTTGACCAACTTTTTTTTTTTTTTTTTTTGAGACATTTTTGCAATAGGGCATGTACATTCTCAGAGTGAAAAAAGTGAGAAATCACCTCCGGGAGGAATGGCTACACCACAATCCCTTCTCCAATCTCCACTCAGGATTTTGCGTGTGCATGCACACCTGCCCAGCATGAGTTTCTAGTTGCTGGGTCTGGGACTCAGACCATGGTCAACCACATGAGAGTCCAGCACTGCAACTGCTACACCACCTGCTCGCCCTTTTTTGGCCAATTTTTACAATTAACATATTAATAATTATACATGTATGGGGGTATAATGTAATTTTTCAATATAAGAATACAATATGTAATAATTAACTCAGGGTAATTCGTATAGCCATCATCTCAACCATTTGTCATTACTTTGTATTGAAAATCCCCTTTTTTAGTTATTCTGAGAGATGCAGCAAATTATTGTTAATTATATTGATCCTATGTGTTTTATCATGTAACTATAAATTTTTTCTCTTACCTGTAATTTTTTTTCTGTTAACCAGCATCCTTCTATCCTCCCCTGTCTACTGTTCTTCACAGGCTTTAGTAGTCATTCTTCAACTCTACTTCTGTGAAGTCATTCTTTTTTCTTTTTTAAATTAATTTTTATTAACATATAATTGCTGTACATATTTGTGGAGGACAATGTGATTTTTTCAGTACAGCACAACATGTAGCAATTAAATCAGGGTAATTAGTATAACCATAATCTTAACCATTTGTCATTACTTGTATTGAGAACATTCAAAATCCTCCTTTTTAGTTATTCTGAGATAAACAGTAAGTTGTTTTTGACTATATTCATGCTGTGCTTTTTTCAAAGAATTATTTATTTTACTTATTATTATTATTTTTTAACTTGACCAGAGAGACAAAGAGAGAGAGAGAGAGAGAGAGAGAGAGAGAGAGTGAGAAAGCAAGCTGCCAGATTCAGAACTTGATCCACAGTCGGCCTTGTGGGAATCCAGCACCTTAACCACCACACCACCTGCTGGCCCCCATTTATGTGTTTATTTGTCATGATTTTCAAGTGGAACTGCAGAGACTTAACCACCATGCTGCCACCCACTAGCCATTCATCCTCTATTATTTATTTATGAATCTATCTATGTATAATTTGCCTGAGTCCACAAGAACTCATGGGAGAGAGACAGAAAGAGAAGGGAAAATGTAAAAGCACTCCTCTTAGGAGATGGTTATGTTGTAATACCTTCTTCATTTCTCTCTCCTTTTGGGATTTTGTGGGGCATGCATGTACATACCCCTGGCATGTTTTTCAAGCCACTGAGTTGGAGAGAGACAAAGAGAGAGAGAGAAAGACAGTGAGAAAGCAAGCTGCCAGATTCAGAACTTGATCCACAGTCGGCCATGTGGGGTCCAGCTGCCTTAGCCACCACACCACCAGTTGGCCACTACTGTATATATATATATATATATATATATATATATATGTGTGTGTGTGTGTGTGTGTGTGTGTATATATATATATATTTTTTTTTTTTTTTAACCAACTGAGTTTTATTTGCTGTATAAACCAAACCACCTAACATCTTTCAGGTGAAAAAATACTAAATTTGAATAAAGATACTACAAAATGAATTAAAGCCCAGTAAAAATCAGCTTTGGGGAGGGACCGTAATTCTACTCAATTAAGGCAAACATGTTTATAGACCATAGATTAGTTTATTTTTAACACCCATCAAGCCATGAATTCATAAGGAATAGGTTCCAGTAGCTCAGGCTCCTTTCCATTGGTTCTCACAAAGTGTGCTTTCCTGGGTGGAGCAGGCTGGCGCTTTAGTTGAACCCAGGTACCTTTCTCTTTGGCTTCTTTCTTTTTCTGGTCATTTTCCTTCACACGTTTTAGGAAGCTATCTCTGCTGTTAGAATGTTTAATATGCTCAATACGCACATTGATTCTCTTGGCAAGAGTCTTGCCCTTAACTTGTTTGTTCACAATGCCAACAGCATGCTGGGTAACATTGTAGACTCTTCCAGTTTTTCCATGGTAACATTTGTGGGGCATTCCTTTTTGAACAGTACCCATTCCCTTAATGTCTACAATATCACCTTTCTTGTATATTTGCATATATGTAGCCAAAGGAACAACTCCATGTTTTCTAAAAGGCCTAGAGAACATATATCGGGTGCCTCTCCTCTTTCCCTTTGTGTTCGTCATTTTGGTTAATTACTGGAAGATGGCAGTTCTGGCCAAAAGGGCCACTACTATATTTTTTAACAGTAAAAAAATGTTCCCCTTATCTACCTATAACTTTATTTCTGTTAATCAACATCACTCTGTCCCACTCCCCACAACCTTCCCAACCTGTAGTAGTCATTCTTCTACTCTCTACTTCTGTAAAGTCATTTTATTCAGTCTACAAAAATGCGGTACTTCTATTTCTGTGCCTGGCTTATTTAATTTAGCATAATGTCCTTCAGGCTCTCCCATTTAACCTCATATGGTAGGATTTCATTCTCTTTTAGTGGCTGAATAGTATCATACCACTGTGTGCATACACATACATGTGTCACATTTTCTTTATCCATTCATTGGTTGATGAACATGTAAGTTGATTCCATATGTTGGCTATTATGAATAGTGCTGCAGTGAACATTGAGTTGTATATATCTTGTATATACTGATTTCATTTCATACTGACTTCATTTTCTTTGGATATATGCTTAGTAGTAGGAGTCCTGGATCAAGGGTGTCTTTTTCAGTTTTCACATATGAGCGAGATCATGCAGTATTTCGCTTTCTGTGCCTGTTAATGTCCTCCAAACTTGCCCATGTTACCTCAAATTATAGAAATTCTTCCTTTTCTTCCTCTTCTTCTTCTATTTTTTTAAAATTTTTTCTCTAAGGGTGCACGTGCTCTCTGGAGGTAGACAGAGGGAGAGAGAAGGAACGTGAGAAATTACCTCCAAGGAGGATGGCCACATGCAATCCCTTCTTATCCATTTGCATCTCAAACTTTTGAGTATGCACCCACATGTGTCCAGAATGGTTTTCAAGCTGCCAGGTCTAGGACTAGAACTGCACTGTTGGTCATGGAGAATCTAACTGCCTTAATCATCATGTCACCAATTTATTTATTTATATATTATTGTTATTTTTTAATTTGCTATAGGTCATGTGCACTCATCAGAAAGACATGAGAGAGAAAATGAGAAAGCAAGCCACCAGGTCCAGAACTCAAACTATGATTGGCGATGTAGGAGTCAGTGCCTTACCCTCCATGCAACCTACTTACCTCCTACTTTTTCTTTATTAAATATAGTATACTTTTTTTTAGAGAGAGATTGTTGCTATAGGGCACATGCGCTCCATGGAGAGACAGACAGAAAGTGAGAAATCACCCACTGGGGGTATGGCCACGCTGTAGTCCTTTCTCTTCCATTCTCCTCTTAGGATTTCAGGCACTCACGTACATGTGTCCAATGTAAGTTTTAAGCTGCCAGGTCCAGGATTTGACTGTGGTAGACTATATGGGAGTCCAGTGACATAACCATTATGCCATCTGCTGATCCCATATACTTTTTTTTTGGGGGGGGAGAGGTTTTTGCTATAGGGTGTGTGCGCTCTCCAGAAAGACAGAGAGAGACAGAGAGACAGAAAGCGAGAAATAACCCCCCAGGGGGAATGGCCACGCCACAATCCCTTCTTAATTCTCCTCCCGGTATCTTGGACACACATGCACACGCACCCAGCATGAGTTTAAGCCACCGGGTCCGGGACTTGAACTGTAGTTGACTACATGGGAGTTCAGCGACATAGCCATTACGCTAACTGCTGGTCTTTTTTTTATTTTTTTCTTTTTTATACTTTCTTTTTTAAGCTAGAGTTTTTGGTATTTAGTGGCAATAGACAGTTGTTTTTATGTCTTCAGTAATTCATTATTTTCAGTAAGTTGATTTATCTCCACTTTTTATCATTTCTTGTATAGTTGAAGGCAGAGCTGTTCTGGTTCAGTTTAATCAGAAAATAAACCTTTCTTTTGCTGTCAGTGTGAGGAAGGAGCAGTTATTTGGCTGCATGAAAGGTTGGAAGAAGAGTGTCTTAGGTATTTCTTTCTTGTGTATGATTTTACTGAATTGCAGTGTTTCCAACACTTCTCTTTACCCTTGCTGTCTTAGATAGCTGGGGCTCCAGTTCCTTAGATTTCTAGTTTTTGTTTTTTTGTTCGTTTTGTTTTTAATATATGAGAACCAGCTAGATTCTTAGTATCATCTCTCTCATAGACAACTTTAGTTCAAAGACCTGAAAGGTCAACATTATTGTCAAGTGATATCCAATTCATTTCCTATCACCATTTCCCATTACCACTTTTTTTAATTGCCAGAGGGTTGTGTGCATGAGAGAGAGAGAGAAAGCTCCCAGTGGAATGTGGTCATGCTGCAGTCCTTTTTTCCTATATTTCTCTATCTTGTCAAAGTTTTGAGCATACATGGACACATGCCTGGCCTATTTTTCAGGCTGCGTGAAAAATACTTCAAATAATGGTTTTGAACTGCAGTCATAATTTGTTTTTGTTTTTGCTTTTTTATATTTTCCATTTAATCACTATACATCTTTACAGTGTACAACATGGTTTTTCCCAACACAAATACAATGAATACCAGTCAAGACAAAGACATTACCATATACATTATCATAACCAAATAACTTTCCATTTTTGTATCAATTAAATGTACTTTTTAGAGCCTGTCTCTTCTAAGTTGCAGTCATAATTTGAACTGCAGTCATCCATGTGACTTCTGGCTCCTAGTGCACAATGCGTAATCTCTGAGTTATGAAGCCAGCCCCTGATTTCCACTTTTTTTTTTTTGGAGAGGTTTTTGCTATAGGGCGCGTGTGCTCGCCAGACAGACAGAAACAGAGAGACAGAAAGCGAGAAATCACCCCCCAGGGGGGATGGCCACGCCGCAATCCCTTCTCCTCCATTCTCCTCTCGGGACCTTGGGCACGCACGCACACACGCCCGGCGTGAGTTTTAAGCCACCAGGTCCGGGACATGAACCACGGTCGACTACGTGGGAGTCCAGCGACATAGTCATTACGCTAACTGCTGGTCCCCTGATTTCTACTTTTGACAGCACTACTTTTTAGTATCTTCTTCTCTTGAATGAAAGGCTTTGTCTTTGTGGAACTGATGATCTTATTTCTACACCTTAGAGCATTCTATTCCAAATAAATTTGTTATCTTCCACATGGTAATCTTTCATAGATTTGAAGATATTTATTAGAACTTCAAGGTCTTTTCTTCTCAACAGTAAGCATAGCCTAAATACTCTAGCTGCTCCCCACTGTAGGCTATACATAGTGATTTCTTTCAAAAGTGTTCCATATGAAAACTGGGGACTAGGAAGTCATGAATAACTTCACAGGAGAAAACTGATTCAGGTCAACTTAAACACTCATAAATCATGGTGATAGCATGTATAACCTTGATATTATGTGATGGAGATGGCAGTCTACTTCTGTGATTTTCCTATCAAAAGTTCATAACTCTAATGTAATAATGAGAAAAGTAGACAAATTCAAATAAAATGTCATTCTGCAGTATTCTTAGCCAGAATGCCTCCAAATCATTTAAAACCTCAAAAAAGAAAAACCGAGAAATCATTACAGCTAAGAGAAGCCTAAGGAGACATGAAAACTAAAAATAATGTGATACCCTAGATGGGACACTGAAACAGAAGAGAAATGTTAGGTAAAATCTAAGGAACTCTGCATAAGCTATGGACTAGTGAATAATAACTTTTCAGGCCACCCTATGGCCTGCCATGGCTGGATCTCAATAGCCAACAGTGTGGTTTGAGTTCCAGACTCAGCAATGTGAGACACACACACACACTGGTGTGTGTGTGTGTCTCACATTGGTGCCCAAAATCTCAAAAGGAGGGAGAAATGGAGGCAGAGGGATTGGGGCATGACCATACCCTATGAGGGTTGCTTTTTCACTTTTCCTTTTTGTCCAGCGAGCACACGTGTCCTCTGGCAAATTTAAAAAAGCAAAGCTCTAATTATCCATTTATATAGCTAAATATGAAGATGCATTATTTTGGGGATTTACTAGGCCTAGCCACAGTGGCATGCATTGTTAAGACAGTGCTATTCTACAGTCTGAAAGTCACATGGGAGGCCTGGGTTTCATTTTCAGCCCACCCTAAAAGATGGGCGAAGTGGTGGTATATGCTGTACTTGCAGCTACTCCAGAGACTGAGGCAGAAGGATCATGATAGAATGAAGCATCATCTTTGAAAATAGTGTTGAGGGACCAGCAGGTGGCATGGTAAATAAGGTGCTGGACTCCCATGTGGCTGACCACGGTTTGAGTCCTGGACGCAACAACTTGAAAATCATGCCAGATACCTTTGCATGTGTGTCCAAAATCTCAGGAGGAGACCGGATTGCAGCATGGCTCTCCCAACCTGGGGGTGATTTCTCACTTTTCCTCTCACTGTCTCTCTCCAGCTAACACACGTGCCCTATGGCAAAAACTTAACAAAAACAAAGCAAAACAAAAATAGTGTTGGGCCAGCTGGTAATGTGGTAATTAAGGTGGCTGGATCCCACATGGCTGACTGCATGGTTTGAGTCCCAGACTTTGGAGCTTAAAAGACTAGCCAGCATGTGTGTGTGTATGCCCAAAATTCTGAAAGGAGGGAGAAAGGGAGTAGAAGGGATTGTGGAATGACCATTGCCCATGGAGGGGTGGGGTGCTTTCTCGCTTTCCCTCTCTCCTCTCTGTCTCTCTCCACCAAACTTGCATGCCTACTGCCAAAAAAAAAAAAAAAATTAAGTTTCTGTTATATACACTCAAGCTCGGATATTCTTTCCTCAGAGATTCATAGATTCTTTCCTCAGCTATATCCACTTTATTAGTAAGCCCAATAAAGTAAGCCCAGAAAAGACATTCTTCATTTCTGTTACTGGTGGTTTTATGTTTGTTTGTTTGTTTTTTGGAGAGGTTTTTGCTACAGAGTACGTGTGCTCACCAGAAAGACAGAGAGAGACAGGGAGACAGAAAGCGAGAAATCACCTCCCAGGAGGATGGCCACACTGTAATCCCTTCTCCTCCATTCTCCTCTCAGGATCTTGGGTACACACGCACATGCGCCCGGCGTGAATTTAAGCCACCGGGCCCAGGACTCGAACTGTGGTTAACTACATGGGAGTACAGTGATGTAGCCATTACACCATCTGATGGTCCCTGTTACTGGTGTTTTTAATCTTTAACTCTTTTCCTTTCTTTTTTTTTTTTTTTTTTTCATTTAAAAAATGTTTGCTATAGGGCACATGCTCTTGGTAGAAAGAGAGACAGAGAAAGAGAGAGAGAGCAATAAAGTGAGGAAGCACCCTCTAGGGAGATGACCATAACACAATCTCTTCTTCATTCTCCTCTTGAGATTTTGGGTTCAGACACACTCAGACACACAAATGCCTGGCATGCTTTTTAAGCCACCAGATTCAGGACTCAAACCACACAGTTGACCATGTGGTCAACCGTGCGTCTTAACCATTACACCACCTAGCTGGCCACTTAATGTTATCTTATTATTTATTTATTTATTTATTTGAGAGATTTTTGCTATAGGGCACTTGCACTTCCCAGAGACAGAAAGCAAGAAATCACTCCCCTGGGGATGGCCACGCTGCAATCCTTTCTCCTCCATTCTAGTCTTGGGATTTGGGGCATGCATGCACATGTGCCGAGCATGAGTTTCAAGCCTCTGGGTCTGGAACTCGAATCCTGGTCAGCCACATGGGAGTCCAGCAACGTAACCATTACACCATCTGCTGGTCCTGAATGTTAACATTTTAAAAATTCTGTTAGAATTTCTCTTTGTTTATGTTGACTTTAAAAAATATATATATGTGTGTGTGTGTGTGTGTGTGTGTATATATATATTTTTTTTTTTTTTAATTGCCAGGGGGTGTGTGTACTCCAAAGAAAACAGGGGGTCAGGAAGGATAGAGCAACTCCCCCTGGGGTATGGTTACATGGCAGTCCTTTCTCCACTTTTCTATTCTGTCAGGATTTGGAGCATGTATGCTTATGTGCCCAACATGAGTGTGTTTGTTTCCCTCTGGGGCTGGAACTCGAACTGCAGTGGGCCATGTGGGAGTTGGCTTCCTGAACCTGGGCTACAGGGCTGGCCTTGTGGAATACATTTTTTAAAACTAACAAAAAATAAATAAATAAAAGACTACATGGGAGGATGTGCATAGATTATATGGAAAGTCTATGCCATTTTATATGAAGGACTTAAGTATTCAAAGGTTTTGGTATCTGAAGGGGGCCCTGGAACCAATCCCCTACAAGTAGCAAGGACAGTTGTAGTACTTTTTCTTACGTCATTCCAATAACATTGCCAGCATCACATCGAATTATAATCCTAATAGCAAGATTTTAAGACCTGCTTACAAATCAGGACTTGAAAGTATAAATTTCAAACTATATAGGTGAATTCAATTTTAAGTTTTAGTTAATAATAGTAATAAAGCATCCTGTATTTTTCACCTCATGAAGCAAATTTACCTTTAATACTACTGAGTCCTTTAGATTTAATCTTTTTGGACCAAATCTCGCTTAATAGATATTAGTACCAGGCCACTGAGTTTTCTCCCTTTGTGCAACATAAATCCCTTTAGACAACAGAGACCAGGTGTTTACTGCTATACTAACTGACTTAAGCAATATGTAGAAGATATATAAAGAGGATTATTATGGCTAGCATGATCTGTAAACAAATAACCAAAATCAATAGATATGGTCGTAGTTGAAATTGAACTTCGATATTTCTAGTGAAATCAAAGTTTTGAGTGTTTGGTCTGAAACTTGTATGTACTTAGATATTGAATAATATAAAGGATTAGTCTGTTTGAATGGTAGTTCTGAAATTTGTTTCCTTTTGCTAGTAATTCTTTGGAAAATGTTAATTTACTTGAGTCATATAATACAATGTTTGTTAGCATATATTTGTTTCATAATATTCTTTTTTTGGGGGAGAGGTTTTTTTTGTTTGTTTTTGTTTTTGTTTTTTGCTATAAGGCACGTGCATTTGCAAGAAAGACAGAGAAAGACAGAGAGACAGAAAGTGAGAAATCACCCCCCCCCCCCCAGGGGGGATGGCCAAGCCACAATCCCTTCTCCTCCTTTCTCCTCCTCCTCTCGGGATCTTGGGCATGCACGCACACGTGCCCAGCGTGAGTTTAAGCCACAGGTCCAGGACTCGAACCGTGGTCGACTACATGGGAGTCCAGTGACATAGCCATTACGCTAACTGCTGGTCCCTAGAATATTCTTCTTATAATTAAGGGAGCCTGTTCTGGGATCAGCAGGCGATGCAGTGGTTAAGATGCTGGACTCTCACATAGCTAACTGTGGTTCAAGTCCTGGACCTAGAGGCTTGCTTTCTCACTTTCCCCCTCTCTCTTTCTCTCTCTCTCTCTCATAGGTCAAATTAAAAATAAATACATTAAATTTTAAAAAAGAAAGAGAGAATACTCCACCTCTATAGAATTTGGATATAAAGCACTTAGAAAGATGATGAAGTTTCACCAAGGTTATGAATATGGATCCTGATCCAGTATGACTGGCCTCATTTTAAGAAAAAGAGGGGCTGGCCTTGTGTATAATACAGCAGTTAAGCACTGAGTAGAAGAAGCTGGATCCCACATGGCTGATCCCTAACGCTTTGTGGTTCAGAAAACCTACTAGGCATATGCATAGATCCCCAGAATCCTGAAGGGATGGAGATTAGGAGGAAAAGAATCGCAGTGTGACCGAGCCCATTGTAGGTGTTCTGTCTCTTTCTTGTGCATGTACATGCACTCTCTGGCATAAAACACACACACACACACACACACACACACACACACTAATCAACCTTCTGGGTAGACTTAAAAGAAGAACAAATGGGGACCAGCGGTTAGCATAATGGTTATGTCACTGGACTCCCATGTAGTTGACCGTGGTTCGAGTCCTGGATCCAGTGACTTAAACTCACGTTGGGCACGTGTGTGTGCGTGCCCAAGATCCTGAGAGGAGAATGGAGAAGAAGGGATTGTGGCATGGCCATCCCCCCTGGAGGGTGATTTCTCGCTTTCTGTCTCTCTGTGTCTCTCCGGCAAGTGCACGTGCCCTATAGCAAAAATGTCTCCAAAAAAAAAAAGGAGAAACAATGAAAGAAAGAAAAGAGATTAGAACACAAACACACACAGAGGATCAGAGGAAAGACCATGTGAAGACAGAGGGAAAAGATAGCCATCTACAAGACAAAAAGAGAGGCTTCAGTAAATTAACCCTGATTAATCTGTGACTTCTAGTCTCCAGAACCATGAAGAAGTTTCTGTTGTTTAAGCTGTCTAGTTTGTGGTATTTTATTATGGCAGCTGCTATGGTTTTGATGCCCCCTCACAATTTATGTGTTCAGTTTTGGTTGTGACAGGATTAAGTGGGTGAAAATTTGGGGCCAGCAGGTGGCAAGGTGGTTAAAGTGCTAGACTCCCACATGGCTGACTGCCATTTGAGTCCTGGACCTGGTGACTTACTTTCTCACTTCTCTTCTCTCATGCGTACCTATAGCAAACTTAATTTTTTTTTTTTTTTTTAAGAATCAAAAATGAAAAGAGGGTGAAAATGTAATCCAGCTATAGTATTGCAAAGTGCAATCTTTCAGAGATTAGGATTAAGGTTATCAGGGCAGGAGGCCCCCGTGATTGACTCTTGGTGAGTTTATGGGGAGAGGAAATCAAAACAGAAACAGAGGATACAGATGCATGCATTCTGCTCTCTACCATGTTGTGGCCGCTGGACCTTGCATCTCTAAACTGTGAGTTGAACAAATCACACTCTTTTTATTTTACTATTATTGTTTGCTATAGGGCACATAAGTGTGCTGGAAAAAGACAGACAGACAGAGGAAAGAAAGAGAGGGAAAGTGAGAAATCACCCCTGGGGGGAAGACCATGCTGCAATCCCTCCTCCTCCATTTCTCCTTTTGGGATTTCAGGGATGCATGTACAAGTGCCCAGTATGTTTCTCAAGCTGCCAGGTTTGGGACTCAAACTGCACAGTCAGCTGTGTAGGATCCAGCCACCTTAACCACCATGCCACTGACTGGCCCTAAATCTCTATATATTTTCTTTTAAAATAATTATTAATTTAATTTATTATTATTATTTGTTTATTTTTTAGAGAGAGATTTTTGCTATAGAGCATGCACACTTGCCAGAAAGGCAGAGACAGAAAGTGAGAAATCACCCCCCAGGGGGGATGGCTATGCCGCAATCCCTTCGCCTCCATTCTCCTCTCAGGATTTTGGACACAGATGCACACGTGCCTGGTGTGAGGGGTTTTTTTTTTTTTGTTTAATTGTTATTATTTTATCTGCTATAGTGCACATACATTCACCAGAGAGAGGCAGACAAAAAGAGAAAGAGAGAAGGAACATGAGAAAGCAAGCCACCAAGTCCGAGACTCAAACTGTGGTTGGCCATGTAGGAGTCCAGTACTCTAACCACTATGCCACCTGCCGGCACCCCCCCCCCCCCCCCCCCCCCGCCCCATGAGTTTTAAGCCACTGGATCCAGGACTTGAACTGCCATTGACTACGTGGGAGTCCAGCAATGTAACCATTATGCTATCTGCTGGTCTCTATTATTATTATTTTTTAATTTGATCAGAGGGAGACACAGAAAGGGAAAGTAAGAAAGCAAGTCACCAGGTCCAGGACTTGAACCATGGTCGACCATGTGGGAGTCCAGAGCCTTAATCACCATACCACCTGCTGGCCCCCTAAATCAATCAATCAATCAATCAATCTATCTATCTATCTATCTTTCTTTATTTTTTGGAGAGGTTTTTGCTATACAGTGCATGCACTCATCAGAAAGACAGAGAGAGACAGAAAGTGAGAAATCACCCCCCCAAGGGGGATGGCCATGCCACAACCCCTTCTCCTATGTTCTCCTCTCAGGATCTTGGGCACACACGCACACGCGCCTGGTGTAAGTTTAAGCCACCAGGTCCAGGACTTGAACTGCGGTCGGCTACATGGGAGCCCAGCAACGTAGCCATTATGCCATCTGCTGGTCCTATATATATATATATATATATATATATATATTTTTTTTTTTTTTTTTTTTTTTTTTTTTTTTGTAGAGAGTTTTTTTACTGTAAGGCACATGCACTTGACAGAGAGACAAGAAAGCGAGAAATCACCCCCAGGGGGGATGGCCACACCTCAATCCTTTCTCCTCCATTCTTCTCTTGGGGTTTTAGGCATGCATACACATGCGCCTCGCATGAGTTTTAAGCTGCTGGATCCAGGACTCAGCCATGGTTGACTAAATGGGAGTTCAGCAATGTAATTATTATGTCGTCTGCTGCTCCCCATATTTTTAAAAACTATTCACACTCAGGTTTTTTTTGCTACTGTTCTTTTGGTTACTGTTCCGTTAGCAACAAAACTAGAACGCTATCTCTAGCAAACTAATACAATAACGATAGATATTTTCCATCTAGGGAAATTTTCTTCTTTATATAGAATTATTTTTTAATTTTAATTTGTGAATAGTTGTTTGTTTTGTTTTGTTTTGTTGCCAAAGGGCATGTGTGCTCCTCAGAGAGAAAAAGCACCCTACAATGGGGCATGGTCACATCGTTATCCTTTTTCTTCCATTTGTCCCTTCAGGATTTGGGGCATGTATACACACATGCCCAGTACGTTTTTCAAGCCACTTGGGCCAGGATTCAAAGTACAGTTAGCCGTTGAGATACAGTTCTCCAGGGCTTAACCCCCCTGTGCTATAAGCTGACCCAAATTTGGAAATAATTTTGTATTTCAGAAAAGTTCCAACAGTAGTCCAGAGAACACCCTTGTACATTTTACTCAAGTTATCCTATTTTTTGCCCCATTGCTTTATCTTTGCTCTCTGTACTTATTTATATATATTTCTTCTGAACTGTTTGAGAATAAGTTACATATATTATACCCCATTTCTCCTAAATACTTGAGTATACATTTTCTAAAGATAGGATATATTCTTACATAATCACAGTAGAGTTATCAAACAAGAAATATTCTAAAGAATTACTTACTTAGTTTTATTAATTATTATTATTTTTTAAAATTTGCTATAGGATACATGTGGTCACCAGAGCAAGACAGAGAGGGAAAGTGAGAAAGCAAGTTGCCAGGTCCAGGACTCAAACTGCAGTTGACCATGTAGGAGTCCAGTGTCTTTTTTTCTTTAGAGGTTTTTGCTATAGGGCACATGCGCTCACCAGAAAGACAGAGAGAGACAGAGATACAGAAAGTGAGAAACCACCCTCCCCCGGGCGGGGGGATGGCCACCCCGCAATCCCTTCTCCTCCATTCTCCTCTCAGGATCTTGGGCACACATGCACACGTGCCTGGCATGAGTTTAAGCCACCAGGTCTGGGACTCCAACCGTGGTTGGCTACATGGAAGTCCAGAGACATAACCATTACGCTAACTGCTGGTCCCAGTCCAGTACCTTAACCACCACACTGCCTACTGACCCCAGCTTCAAGAAATTTAACCTTGATGAAATACCTTACTCTGTTGTTTATTTGAATGGTAATTTATTATTATTATTATTATTATTAGAGGTTTTGTTTTTTGTTTTTTTGCTTTTTTTTTTTGCTATAGGGCACATGTGCTTGCCAGACAGAGACAGAGAGACAGAAAGTGAGAAATGGCCATGCCGCAATCCCTTCTCCTCCATTCTCCTCTCGGGATCTTGGGTATGCACGCACTCGTGCCCAGCGTGAGTTTTAAGCCACCAGGTCTGGGATGCGAACCGTAGTCGACTACGTGGGAGTCCAGCGACATAGCCATTACGCTAACTGCTGGTCCCTGGTAGTTTATTTTTTTATTATGATTATTCTTTGAATGATACAGAGCATGTGTGCACGCATACCCATATGCTGAGTAAGAGCAAGAAGAGCACCCCCAGCAGAGTTTCATCATACAGAATACCCTTCGTTTAACTCCTCAAAATTCTGGACACCCCATGAATACCTAGAATATTTTCAGGGTGACTCAGAGATCTGCACTTGTGATTGGCCATGTTGGCCATAAGGCTTCCAGCCTTATAGAATATTTGTGTTACTGCTTTACTATTGCATCTGGGTCTTTTTTTTTTTTTTTTTCTTTCTAACTTTGAATCACCAAGGCCGTTTTTTTGTGTATGTTTATGTGTATATACATGTTTATTTTAGTTTATTTCTCCTATGAAAGAGAGACAGTTACCCCCAAATGGATATTCATGCCATGTCCACTCCTGACTCAGTCAGTCAAGATCATGGGCATGTGAGCATTTGCCTAGAGTGTACAGAGATACCTTGGTACACAAACCTAGGACCCTCTCAGGTCACTTGAGCATTACAGAGATAGCGTTACCTCTGCACCCACCACAGTTGACTTACTGAGATAGTTTGTTTGTGTTTTGTTTTTGCTACAATAGTGTACTAGTTTTTCATTTCCTTGGGGCTTAATGGCTCAGTAGCAGTACTGTTTGAGTAGTGGTTTTAATCACATTAAGTTTAAATTCAAACTGTATTACTTGTTAACTGCTTGATCTTGGCAAGAATTATTTAACCTGTCTCAATTTCTTTACATATAAGGTTAATAGCGTCTATATTATTAGGATTACTGCAAGAATTAAATAAGAAAATATGTAACAGGCTTTAGTAAAGTGCATACCAGTTGTATTTTTACTAAAGTAAGTTTTTTTTATTATTTTATTTAACTTTATTTATTTATTTATTTATTTTAATTTGATCAGAGAGGGACAGAGAGAGAGAGAGAGAGAGAGAGAGAGAGAGAGAGAGAGAGAGAGAGAAAGAGAGAAAGCAAACCACCAGGTCCGGGACTCAAACCACAGTCAGCCATGTGGGAGTCTAGCGCCCTTAGCCACCATGCCACCTGCTGGCCCTAAGGTAAGGTATTTTATTATCTGTCCAAATAATTTTGAAATAGTAATTTTTCTCACAGGTTTAACAATGAAATACTACTTTTTTCTTGAAGTCAGAAAATAATACCTAGGGGACCAGCAGTTAGCGTAATGGCTATATCACTGGACTCCCATGTAGTTGACTGTGGTCCAAGTCCTGGACCCGGCGGCTTAAACTCAACGCTGGGCGCGTGTGCGTGTGCGCCCAAGATCCCAAGAGGAAAATGGAGGAGAAGGGATTGCGGCGTGGCCATCCCCCCTGGGGGGTGATTTCTCGCTTTCTATCTCTCTGTCTCTCTCTGACTTACTGGCGAGCGCACGTGCCCTCTAGCGAAAACCTCTCAAAAAAAAAAAAATAATAATAATACCTAGCATTCTACTCTGAAGATCTTTAGTAAAAGCTTACTGGATTAGCACTTAATAGTTGAAAAATTAAAAAGATAAATTAAAAATTAGAAGTAATATTAGAAAATTATTCAGTTCTGGGGACACCTGTGGTTTAAACAAAAAAAAAAAATCAGTTCATAAAACTTCCAGGGACCAGTACCATGGTGCAATAGTTAGGCCGACTGGGAGGAAGCCAGGTCAATTGGAGTTCAAGTCATGGCTCTATTGGCTTTGTGGCTTGCAGACATGTGTACCCAGGATCCTAATAGGAGGAAAAATTGGAGGAAAAAGGATTGTAGTATGACTGGACCCTGATGGAGTCATGCTTTCTCTCTCTCTCGTTCATGTTCACGTACTTTCTAGTGTGAATAAAAGTAACTAAACTTTGAAAAATAATAATAAAATAAGACTTCAATTATTTTAATAATCTCTAGAAGTTCCTCTGTCATAGCAAATAATTTGTGGAAAATTCCATTCAATTTTTTTTTTTTTTTGAGAGGTTTTTGCTATAGGGCACATGCACTCACCAGAGAGACAGAGGGACAGAAAGTGAAAAATCAGCCACCAAAGGGGATGGCCACATCGCAATCCCTTCTCCATTCTCCTCTTGGAATCCGACTCGAACCGCGGTTGACTAGACTACATGGGAGTCCAGTGACATAGCCATTACGCTAACTGCTGGTCCCTCCATTCAATTTTTTTTTTAAGAATTATTTTATTTAACTTTGAAATCGAGCAAGGACTCCTTAATGCATTTTCTAAGGTTCTTGAAATATAAGGTCCATTTACATTGTAATGGTCCAGACTAAGGAGTAAGTCTTCAGACTTTGGTTATGATAATGAAACAAAATTGACCATAAATAAGGGCCATTTTGACCTCTAAAACTCTCACTTAAAGGAAAGATAAGGTTTTCTTTTCAATATGTAAGATGTTTTGTAGATGGAAACCGCTAGCTGTGAGCTCAGAGATCCCAGGCTGAATGGCTCCAGAAACCTGAAGAGAAATTTGATTATCTAAGGCTCACCAATCAAGAATGCCCATGAGATGATCGCACCCTCTTGAACCAATCACTGAATTGATCATGCGTCTGGGACCTCTGCCCGTAATTTTGCTCTTAAAATCATATGTAGGGGGGAAACCAGCAGTTAGCGTAATGGCTATGTTGCTGGACTCCCACATAGTCAACCGCGGTTTGCGTCCTGGACCTGGTGGCTTAAAACTCACGCCAGGCACGTGTGCGTGTGTGCCCAAGATCCCGAGAGGAGAATGGAGGAGAAGGGATTGCGGCGTGACCATCCCCTCTGGGGGGGTGATTTCTCGCTTTCTGTCTCTATGTCTCTCTCTGTCTGGTGAGTGCACGCGCCCTATAGCAAAAACCTCTCCAAAAAAAAAAAAAAAAAATTGTATGTAGGGAACATCTTGGAGAGCCTGGGTATGAGCTGCCCTCTCTCCTTGCTTTGTGTTTTGCAATAAAGCTGTACTTTCCTTCATCACACCATATGCCTATGGTTTGGTTTTATAGAGCTTGGGCAAGTAAACCTGATTTGAATTTGGTAAAAACTTTATTTATTTGATTTATTTGCTTATTTTAATTTGAATAGAGAGGGAGAGAGAGAGAGAAAGTGAGAAAGCAAGCCACCAGGTTCAGGGCTTGAACTGTAGTCTGCCAAGTGGGAGTCCAGGACCCTTAACCACCACACCACCCACCAGGCTAGAGGGGGTCCCCCATCCAATTTGTTTAGTATAAACTGCTACTCCCTACAGAGTATACATTTACTCATCTAACAAATATTTTGAAAAAAAAAAGTATTATTTTCTCAGGTATGTAAGTAATGTCACACAGAGGACTGAGATTGTTTTGGATTTTTTTTCCTTCACTTTCTTAAGAAAATTTTTGTTACTAAATTCATAGATGTAATTGAGAATATCATGCTCTTGATTTCTTCTTAACCTTTCTTACAAAACCATTAAATTTTCCATTCACATTAGTTATTCCATGGTAGGCCTAACCTCACATTTTATTCAAAAAAATTTTGATTTGTTTCATATAAATTGTCATAATTCTTTGTAAACTGGTAAAATTTATCTTTTTAATAACAGGAGAATTACCTTCTGACATTTTCTGCAGGTATAGTCACAGATTGACAGCAGATATTTTATTGCACTTAGTTCTATATTACACCATCAGCATTACTGTTTTTCTGAAATATAGCACGATGTTTTCTTTTGATATTGTCTTTAGATGATCTCAGTTCCTAAGAAAGAGTCTGAAATATCAAACATTGAAGGACAGTACAAAATTTGTTTTCAGAGCAATGAAAAATCATTTATCTGTCAAAGGAAGTAAATTGTTTCAAGTGAGCTAATTGGTAAACAACAATAGCTAGGTAGAGGTGGCAAGATTGATGTGAGATCTTGGTTGGGTTAGAACAAAATGCTTGGGGGACCAGCAGCTAGCGTAATGGCTATGTCGCTGGACTCCCATGTAGTCAGTCAACTGCTGTTCGAGTCCCAGACCTGGTGGCTTAAACTCACACCAGGTACGTGTGTGTGTATATGCCCAAGATCCTGAGAGGAGAATGGAGGAGAAGGGATTGTGGCGTGGCCATCCCCCCTGGGGGGTGATTTCTTGCATTCTGTCTCTTTTGTCTCTGTCTTTCTGGTGAGCGCACATGCCCTAGCAAAAACCTCTCCAAAAAAAAAAAAAAAAAAGAAAGAAAGAATCACATTTTACCTGTGTGCCACTTTCTGACCCCTCTTATATTATTTTTTGATAGAGAAGCAGCAAGACATAGTGATTGAGAATGTGAATTAGAGTACCAGACTGCTTGAGTTTGAGCAGCTCTGCCATGTGCTAGCTAATAGATTAAGTTCTACATTCCTAATTTTTCTTATCTATAAAATGAGGATAATAATAATACCTAGTTAATAGGGTAACTAAAATTAATTAGTTTATTAATTAAAATTACATAAAGCAATTAGATTAATGCCTTGCACATAGTATGCCTTTAATAAGTTTCTATTATTATTATTATTATTAAATTTTATTTATTATTATTTTTAAATTTGCTGCAGGGCATGCGAGAGAGAAGGAAACTGAGGAAGCAAGAGAGAGACAGAGAGAGAAGAGAGGGAAAGCCAGATCTGGGACCTGAACCATTGTTGGCCCTGTGGGAGTCCAGTGCCCCAACCACCATGCTACCTCCTGCTCCCCCCATTATCTTTATTATCTCCTCTCTCTTTTCCCTTTCTTCTTTTCCTGGAACTTCTTTGTTGTTGTTATTATTATTATTATTATTATTATTATTATTATTTTAGAGAGGTTTTTGCTATAGGGCGCATCCACTCGCTAGAAAGAGACAGACAGAGAGACAGAAAGCGAGAAATGCCCCCCTCCAGGGGGATGGCCACACTGCAATCCCTTCTCCTCCATTCTCCTCTCAGGATCTTGGGCATGGATACACACGCGCCGGGTGTGAGTTTAAGCCACCAGGTCCAGGACTTGAACCACATTTGATTACATGGGAGTCCAGTGACATAGCCATTATGCCAACTGCTGGCCCCTATTATTATTATTTTTTAACAAGGTGATCAGGGAAGGCCTCTCTGATAAGGTTAGGTAGAGATCTGATATAGTGAAGACATGAATGATGTGGACATCTAATGAAAAGCTTTCTAGGCGTAGGAATCAGTAAATACATAGACAGTGAGGTAAAAGAATGCTCAGTGAGTTAGCCTGAGGCCACCCACACTCAGTGGGCTAGCCTGTAGTGTGGTTGCTGGGGCACCTGGATCCCACATAGCCTACTGTGCAGTTGGAGTCACGAACCTGGTGACTTGAAAAGCATTCCAGGTATGTGTGTGCATGTGCCCAGAATCTCCAAATGAGGAGATGGAAGAGAGGGGATTGCAGTGTGACCATTCCCCATGAGGATGCTTGTTTGCTTTCTCTATCTCTGTCTCTCTCTGAGCACATGTGCCCTCTAGCAAATTAAAAAAAAAAAAAAGAATGCCATCATGTTTGAGGAATAGAAGAGATATGTGTGACTTGAAGCAAAGTGAAAGGGAGATTATTAGAAGACAAGGTTAGAGAGGTGGCAGGGATTAGATCAAGTAGGACCTTGTAAGCCCTTGTCAGGCTTTTGAAGTTCTCCTTGAATGAGATGAAGGCAGAAATAATTTTGAAGGAAGAAACAATAGAACGTGTGTGTGTGTGTGTGTGTATGTGTGTGTGTGAATGAGTAATATGAGAAAGGAATTAAGGATAAATTCAAGACTTTTGATTTGAGCAACTGAAAGAATGGAATGGTCCTTTGTTAAGATTGAGGTGGTTTGGGAAGAGCAGGCTTAAAGAGAAAATCAAGAAACTGGTTTTTGACACTTAAGAGCATGGTTTTGGGGGCCAGCATGTGGTGTGGTGTAGACACTGGATTCTCATATTTCTGACAGTGGTTTGAGTCCCATATCTGGCAGCTTGAAAATCATTTCAGGCATATTTGTATGCATGCTCAAAATCCCAAAAGGAGAATGGAGAAGCAGGGATTGCAGTGGGGCCATCTCCCCTGGAAAGTGATTTCTCACTTTCCTTCTCATTGTCTCTGTCTCTCTCTGGCAAGTGCACATGCCCTATGGCAAAAACCTTAAAAAAAAAAAAAGATTGTGGTTTCTATCCATGTGGAAATGTTAAGTATGAGTGGTTGAATATAAAAACCTGAAGTTCAAAAAAGAGGTATAACCAGGGAACCAGGAGTTAGCATAATGGCTATGTCGCTGGATTCCCAGGTAGTCGACCGCGGTTCAAGTCCCAGACCTGGTGGCTTAAAACTCACGCCAGGCGTGTGTGCGTACGTGCCCGAGATCGCGAGAGGAGAATGGAGAAGAAGGGATTGCGGCGTGACCATCCCCCCTGGGGGGTGATTTCTCGCTTTCTGTCTCTATGTCTCTCTCTGTCTGTCTGGCAAGCACATGCGCCCTATAACGAAAACCTCTCCAAAAAAAAAATTAAAGAGGTATAACCAGAGGTACAAATGTAAACATTATGAGTAAATGGTTTCTTGAAATCTGCTTTATAATGACCTGCTATTCATGCAGTGAAAACTTAACTTTTTCTTGCATTGTGGAATATTAATCTCTTGTACTCTTGTGGAGTATCCTCTTTAAACAGTGATTTTCATACAGAATTATCAGAAAATTTCTATTTATTGGGGCTGGCAAGTGGCATGGTGGTTAAAGGCGCTGGACTCCCACATGGCTAACCACGGTTCAAGTCTCGAACCTGGTGGTTTACTTTCTCACTTCCTCTCTCTCTCTTTGATTAAACTGGAAAACAATAATGATAATAATAATAAATAAAGTTAAAGAAAATAATTCTTTAAAAAAAAAAGAAAGAAAATTTCTATTTATTGGTGTCGTCAATCTTAACTGTTTCTGATCATTATCTCCTCAAACCAAATAGATCTTTTTTTTTTTTAAAGATTTTTGCCATAGGGCACATGCATTTGCCAAAGAGATACAGGGACAGAGAAAAGGTAATGAGAAATCACTCCACAGAGGTGATGAACATATCACAATCTCTCTCCATTCTCCTCTCAGGATTTTGTACCTGGTGTGCTTTTTAGGCTGCCCCACATCCAGGACTTGAACTGGGCTGTCAGCTATATGGCCTTCAGCACCTTAACCACCATGCCACCTGCTGGCCCTACGAATGGATATTTAACATGTATAATGTGTAGCTCTTAATTGTTAGACAGTTGAATATCATTTAAGAAGTATAGGCCATTCATCAAAGATAGAAAAGTGTTGGGACCAGCACTTGGTGCAATGACTATGTTGCTGGACTCTCATGTAGTCGACTGCGGTTCGAGTCCCGGACCCAGTGGCTTAAATTCACACCAGGCATGTGTATATACATGCCCAAGATCCTGAGAGGAGAATGGAGGATACGGGATTGCGGTGTGGCCATCCCCGCTAGGGGGTGATTTCTCGCTTTATGTCTCTCTGTCTCTCTCTCTTTCTGGCAAGTGCACACGCCCTATGGCAAAAACCTCTCAAAAAAAGAATAAAAGAAAGAAAGAAAGAACAGTGTCATTATGAAATTAACATTTTATACAGGTTTGGATTTATGTCATCCTTCTCAGTAATGACCTTAGTATGTATGTATTCTTCTAAAGTTCATTTTTTGTTGATGAGCTAATTTATGCGTAGAAAGATGTATTTTTGTTGTTGTTCTTTACAATAACTTTGGAAATGTAATAGTTCAATTCTGTTAACCAATTGAGAAAAACCTTAAAAATCATCTTAAAAGCCAGACGGTGGTGCTGTGCTGGTTGAGGCAGCTGGATCCCACATGGTCAACTGCACAGTTGTAGTCCTAGACTTTGGGGTTTGAGAAACATGCCAAGCATGTGTGCATGCCTACCCAAAATCGGGAGGGAGAAATGGAGGAGAAGGGATTGTGGTCTGACTATACCCTGTGGATGGTGGGTGACCACACCCCATGGAGGGTGGAGGGTACCTCCCTCCCCACACCACCACCACTAGCGAGCATGTGTCCTTCAGCAAAACTTTTTTTTTTTTTTTTTTTTTTTTTAAGGTTTTTGCCTTAGAGAACAGTGCTTGCCAGAGGGAAATAGTGAGAGGGAAAGTGAGAAATCACCCCCCCGCAGGGCAGATGACCACACATAACAATCCCTTCACACTCTCCTCTCAGGATTTCAGGCACACATGCACACGTGGCCTACATGATCTTCAAGCTGCCAGGTTTGGGAATTGAGCCATTGTTGGACATGTGGGAGTCCAGGACCTCAATCACTACAGCACCTACTGGTCACATTTTTGAAAATATAAAGTACATCATAGCTTTCTTCTGTATAGGAACATTAGGCAACATATCAATGCTAAGCGTGGGGACCATTTTAAACAGCAAAATCAACAACAAAAGCGCAAAAAAATATTAGCACTAAAGAGACTTGGAAAGGACAGTGTGAGAGATGAAACAAAAAGGCAGAACAATCATCACCTTGTTTGACGTCAGCTGGGAACATGTATGTTGCTCAAGTGACTCAAATTGGCCTGTTTGGGAAACTTGGCTGTTATTGTTTTCTTCTGATATCCAGGAAAATCATATCACTGCTTAGTTTTTGCTTGATGATATAAAGACATGAGTGACCCCATTTTAACTTGTAAGCCTCCAAAACAATAGCCTTACCAATGACCACAGTACCACAGTTTCACCTGTTGGTGCATCCAGTAATGATCCTTGTCTGAATGTACCACTTCACTGGAATTTTACTTACATTTTGAAAAGACCTATTTGGTAATAGTATGGAAAACAGACTATAAATTTCCGTGGAGACAGATTCCAGCTATTAGACAATTATAAGAGAGATGGACTAGGGTGATAGTTGTAATGATGGTGAGAAGTGGCAACAATCTGATTTTTTTTTTCTTTCTTTTCAAATTGCCAAAGATCATGAGCGCTCACTAGACACACACAAGAGAGAGAGGGAAAGGGAGAAAGCACCCTTCAGTGAGCATGTGGGCATGCCACAATCCCTTCTTCTTTTTTTTTTTTCCTGGAAAAATTATTCTTTATCATGACCCAAACTACGTATTGTAGCTCATAGTAAGGCTTTGTCACTTTGTTCCACTTCTCAGATATCTCTTTACAAGTGACTAGGACACATCTGTACTAAATAAAAATGGATGCCATGGCAAAATTAGCCTCAGGATCTTCCCCAATTTCTAAATGAATGATGAATAGTCACATTCTCTGGTACTGTATTTCTCTTGCCTGAAATATCCTTGCTATTCCTTCAAAAACCAGATTCAAGCCACTTGTTCCTGCAAAGAAAAACAACTAGATGAAAAAAATTCCTGATCAGGAATTCTATATTGTTCTTAGTACACTCCTATTACTAGGAGTAATTCATTACTCCTCGATTGCTTACTTTGCCAAGTAGTTAGAAAAGGATAATCAGTTTTAGAAAAAGTTTCAAATCAATTGTTGTCTTTTATTATTACTTTAAAATATCATATAATGGCCTTAGAAATTATCTAGCTTGTTACCATAGCTAAAGAACTCTTAGATCTTACTCATCAGCCTGCTGAACTATATACCCTTTTCAGAGACGGAGATACCATCCAAGAATTTTCTTATATCCTTATTTTTAACTGTTGAGGCTTGCTGTATCAAAGTAGCTGAATTTGAAACAAGTTCAATATCACTGCCTTCAAGGATCAACTCATCTTTCTGGGCTTGAGATACTGAACAAGCAACACCTGGTCGTATTTGAACCCTCTGGATGTATTTTTCACCCAAGAAATTTCGGATTTCAACAAGAGACCCCTTCTCCTGAATAACGGCATTGATGGGGAAATGAGCGTACACGTACCTCATCTTGTAGCAGAATCCCAGCGTAACACCCTTGATCATGTTCTGTATGTGACTGCAGGAACTGTAGCCAGTTCCTTTCTGTTTCCCCACCATTTGTCAACCACAGCCTTTTCTCTTTCTTTCCAAGGAGACTGAGCTCTACATTGATGTGATTGAAGTCCCTCTGCAGGGTTCCTCTGGGGCCCTTCACAATAACTGTGTCCCTTTTGATTGCTGAGAACGGTCTTGATCCTCACAGTAGACATGGCAAAAAGCAGCAAAACATATTTTAAAAGCACCAAGAGGATCAACTCTTCCAGGAAACTGTCCCAGCCATCTTTTGGATTTCTGTAGCATCCAGTGCATAAATCTGTCTTATATTTTGTAAGATGATATATTTAACTAGTGTGTCCCTGACATAAGAATCTAAGATTGTCAAGAGAAGAGACCATTTCCTATTTGTCAGTCAACACATATTTCAGTGCCGTCTATATGCCAGGCATTAGGGATAAGCAGTGAAAAACGATAAGGTCCTTTGCCTTCTTTGAGTTTGCATTCGAAAGGAGGAAGCCAGACAATAAAATAAACCAAAGCAAATAAGACCTATTTTGATAAAAGCTGTGATGTGTCCAGGAGTGTGCTAAAGGAGCTGGCTCCCTAGCAAGGAACTAATGTTGTGCTTAGGGAGCTAGCTTCCACACAGCCAACTGTAGTTTGAGTCTCAGCCCCAGTGACTTGATAAACATACTGAGCACATGTGCCTGCATGCCCCAAATCCTGAAGGGATGGAGCAATGGAAGAAAAAGGATTGTGGCATGACCATACTCCATTGGGAGAGGGTTGCTTTCTCGCTCTCTCTGGTGAGTACACACACCCTCTGGCAATTAATTTTTTAAAAATAGTTTCACAGTTCAGTTTTACTGACAGTTCCTGTTATAGTAAACTTTGTGTTTACTGATAGACTAGCTCTTATACTTTGGACCTGAAATGGATCAACTTTGGCTAGACCATTTCCTTAAGTATAAGATACTGTGATACTTAGGGTAGTACAGAGGGAAGCAGATGCAAGATAGAAACGATTGCAAACTGAGTCCAGAGGGCCAAATGTAAATGCACTGCAGAGAATAAATCCTACTACACCCTGCATCCTTTATTCAATCTTCAAGGTTAACAGTTTCTTTTGTGTCAAACAAAAGATAGAAGCTATAGGTAAAATGTGTTTGTATAGAGGCTGTATGCTTTGGTACAAAAATATGGTATGCTTCACAAATTTGCATGTCATCCTTGCACAGGGGCTAATTTAATCTCTGCATCATTCCAACTTATTATTACTTTTTTTTTTAATTTTACCATAGGGCGCATATGCTTGTCAGAGAGAGACAGAGAGAAAGAGAGAGGGTAAATGAGAAATATCCCCCAGTGGGGAGAGATGGCCTTGTCGCAACTCCTCTATTCTTCTCTCTGAACTTTGAGCGTGCACACACATGTGCCTGTTGTGATTTTCAAACCACCGGGTTTAGGGCTTGAACCGCAGAGTCAGCCATGTGGGATCCAACCATCTAACTACCAGGCCATGGGCTGGCCCATAACACAGATTTTTAATCTAGATTCAAAGCCAAAATGTTTAACTGTAATATAGGAGCTATTAAAATCTTCTAGATAAGCAGTTAATTTGGGGGAAAAGTAATAGTGTGCTTCTGAGAAAGACCTTTTGGATTTTTTGGGCAGAATTAAATCTGTTGAAGGATAAACAAATAAATCAGACTTAAAATGTAAAACTGTCAGCCAGTAGGATAAAAATTACTACCCTTGCTAGAAGTAATTTATTCCTCCTCTGATCTCCTATAGATTATGACTATACTATTATACCAGTTATTCTGTATAATTGAATAAGAGATTTAACTCCTTTTAACTCAAAATTTTCATCTGGCTATAGTACCTGCCAAACCTAATTAAGTAAAGTAGGATTGCACTTCAAAAAGTTTATTGAAAAACGGGATTAAAGTATGAGTTTATTTTGGTGCAAATATATACATATACATAGTTATATTTTTGCCATAGGGCTCATGAGCTTGCCAGAGAGAGACAGAGGAAGTGAGAAATTACCCCCACCTCCCGGAGGGATGACCACACCACAATTCCTTCTCCTCCATTCTCTTCTTGTGAGTTTGGGCACACATGTACATGTGCCTGACATGTTTTTCAAGCCACTGGGTCCAAGACTTGAACGATGGAGTTAGCCATGTAGGATCTAGCACCTTAATTATCATGCCACCTTCTGACCATTGTGAAAAATATTTGAAATTCTTACGTAGTTTTTTTTTTTAATAGTAAGCAGTTTCTATGAACTTAAAATTTTTTATTTTATTTCTTCTACAAGCTAGAGAAGCAGAGAGAGAGAAAGGCAGCACCTCCAACAGTTACTTGAACACCATGATCCACCCCTAGCCTTAGCAAGCTTGAGACCAGGGTCACACATGGTACCTAGCATAATCAGGTAGGCCTCTAGATGTGAACCTGGAACGTTACCATGTAGGTCAACCTTGCAGAACACTGCGTTTTACTGTTGTACCACCAGTCTGGCCCTTCCTTGAACTTCTCAAAGACCCTTTGTCTTGGGAACCAGCAGTTAGCGTAATGGCTATGTCGCTGGACTCCCATGTAGTCGACCGCGGTTCGCGTCTCGGACCCGGTGGCTTACAACTCACGCCGGGCGCGTGTGCGTGCGTGCCCAAGATCCCGAGAGGAGAATGGAGGAGAAGGGATTGCGGCGTGACCATCCCCCCTGGGGGGTGATTTCTCGCTTTCTGTCTCTCTGTCTCTCTCTGTCTGTCTGGCGAGCGCACGCGCCCTATAGCGAAAAACCTCTCCAAAAAAAAAAAAAAAAAAAAAGACCCTTTGTCTTACAGAAGAAAGGCTTGTAAATGGGAATGATGTCTTAATTCTCTTAATAGATTTATAAACTACTTGAGATTGGCTCCTGGGTTATATATATCCCTATGCCCCACATCATAAAATGGGATCATCTTATGGTGTGTGTTTATAAGCACTCAGTAAATATTAGTTGAATGAATAAATGATTCATCAAGCTTTTCACCCATTATTATAACCTGCAGCAGAACAAATCTAGGCTGGCACAGAATTTGTTAATGATTTTGGTCATCTTGATAACTTTGAGTTTGTCAGAACCGTACCTTGGATTTTAATTGCAATAAAACACTTTTTGCTTCTGAGAACCATTTTAGTTTATTTTTGGCAACCTTGCCTGATACATAAACAGTTTGGCAGAGTAGGAATGTGATATAGTAGAAGCAGTTGGTTTGCTGACGCAAGAACACTCAAGTTTGTGATGCTTAGCAGTAGGTACAGCTGAGATACCATGCCAGATGCTGTATAATATTCTTTAAAATTAGGTGGATGTTAATATGACTGTCAGAACTAAAAGTAGTTCTTAAGCTCTAGTCTTCTAAGTTAAAATCTGAAAGTAAAGAATATAATATGGTTTGTCATCATTATTATTTGGATAACATATGCTCCTATAAAATCTAATAAATTAGTTTTAGATATAGAGTTTCTTCATATATAAAAATGATACTATTCCAACAGTGCTTATTTAAGGGTGTCCTCTCCATAATATACTCATTTTTTAAAAAAATCAGGCTCTAATTTCCTACTTTGGCTCTGATAGTATACTTCTAAGTTAAAATCTGAAAGTAAAGAATATAATATGGTTTGTCATCATTATTATTTGGATAACATATGCTCCTATAAAATCTAATAAATTAGTTTTAGATATAGAGTTTCTTCATATATAAAAATGATACTATTCCAACAGTGCTTATTTAAGGGTGTCCTCTCCATAATATACTCATTTTTTAAAAAAATCAGGCTCTAATTTCCTACTTTGGCTCTGATAGTATACTTCCCTCTACTATTTTTCCTGTTCACTTTCTGCTTTTTGTTTAAGACTTTATTTCATTTATTTTGAGGCAGTTTTAGGTTCACAACATAATTGAGAGAAAAATACAGATGTATCTCAAAACCATTGCCCCCACACATGCTTAGCCTCCCTTATTATCAACACATCTCAGCAGAATAGTACATTCGTTACAATTGATTAATCTACAATGACACATCATTATCTCCCAAAGTCCATAGTTTACTTGGGGGTTCACTCTTGGGTTGTACATTCTATGTGTTTGGACAAATATATAATGACATATTTCTACCATTGTGGTATACAGATTATTTTCACTGCCCTAAATATCCTCTGTTTCATCCCTGTCTGCCCCCTAGCTTCTGGCAACCCCTGACCTTTTTACTGTCTCCATAGTTTTGCCTTTTTCCAGAAAGTCACAGTTGGAATCACAGAGTATGTAGATTTTTCACATTGGCTTCTTTTACTTATTAATATAAAATAGAAGAGCTTGACTGTTCATTTATTTTTTGCACTGAATAATATTGCATTGTGTAGCTATACCACAGTTTATCCATGTACCTACTGAAGGACGATTGCTTGCTTCCAAGTTTTGGCTCTTATGAATAAAGCTTGCTGGAGGGACCAGCAGTTGGCATAATGGCTATGTCACTGGAGTCCCATGTAGTAGACCGTGGTTTGAGTCCCGGACCCCGTAGCTTAAACTAACGCCGAGCACGTGTGTGTGCTTGCCCAAGATCCTGAGAGGAGAATGGAGGAGAAGGGATTGTAGCATGACCATCCACCCCCGGGGAGGTGATTTCTTGCTTTCTGTCTCTCTCTGTCTTTCTGGCGAGCACAAGCACCCTATAGCAAAACCCTCTCAAATAAATAAATAAATAATAAAGCTTGTGTAAACATTCATGTGCAGGTTTTTGTGTGGATGTAGATTGTAAACTCATTGCTAGATCATACAGTGAGAGTATATTTAGCTGGCTCTCTGGCATATTGGTGATACACTGCTAAAGAGAAGCCAGATCCCACATGACAATCTTATTTCAAATCCCTGGCCCAGTAAGACTGAAACACACTAGATATATATGTATAAGTGCCCACGAGCCAACAGACTGAAGAGCTGGTGACTAGACCCTGTGGAGGGTGCTTCTTTCTCTCTCTCGAGCATGTATGAACTCTATCATAAAGAAAGAAAAGTATATTTAGTACTGTAAGAAACTGCCAAACCAGGGGCTGGCAGGTGGTGTGGTGGTTGAGGCGTTAGACTTCCACATGGCCGACTGTGGTTCAAGTCTCAGACCTGGCGGCTTGCTTTCACTTTCTCTCTCTCTCTGTCGTCAAATTAAAATAAATGAATTAACAAATAAAATAAATAATTGTTTTTTAAAAAAAGAAACTGCCAAACTGTCTTCCAAAGTGGTCATACAATTTTGCATTCCACCAACAATGAGTTCCTGTTTTTCAGTATCTCTTTTTATATTTAGTTCTTCTTTTTTCCTTTTTCATTTCTTTCTTTATTGCTAGAGGATGTGTGCTTGCCAGAGAACGAGCAAAAATACCATACTGCCCATGAGGTATGCTCACATTGCAATCCTTTTTTTTCATTTCTCCTTCCCATCAGGGTTGGGAGCACACACACATGCCCAGGATATTTTTTAAGCTTGGGGCCAGGATTCAAACTGCAGTTGATCAGGTATGATCTGGGTCCCAATGTGCAGTGCTTAGACACTACTTAACCTTGTCTTTCCATATCTTTGCCATTATTTATCATTGTCAGTGTTTTAGATTTTAATTATTATCTTTTTAAATTTTAACTTTATTTATTATTATGATTATTATTTTTAAATTTCCTATACAGCACATGTGCTTACCAAAGAGAAATGTGGGGGGTGGGGAGAGTGAGAAAGCAAGCCAAACCTCAGGTGACCATGTAGGTAGGAGTCCAGAACCTTCACCATCATATCACCTGCTGGCCCCTTCACCGTTTTCTTATAGGTGTTGTAGTAATATCTTGGTTTTACTTGCATTTCCCTGATGACATATTATATGGAACATCTTTTCATATGCTCGTTTACTCTGTGTGTATCTTCTTTGGTGATGTATCTTTTAAGGTCTTTGACCCATGTTTGTTTTCTTACGGTTCATCTTTACGAGTTGTTTTTTTAATATTTTGGATAACATTTTTAAATTACATATGCCTTTTGCAACTATTTTCTCTCTGTGGCTTATCTTCTCATTCTCTTAATATTGTTTCTCTCTTTAAGTTTCCTTACTCATTCCATGAGAGAGAGAGAGACAGATATTAGGCTCTGTGGGTAGTGATACAGTGCTCAAGAGAAGCCAGATCTACATGGCAACCTTGTTTCAAGTCCCTGTCCCAGTAAAAGAGCCTGATATAGGAGCACTACCACAAAGTCCTCGTGCTGCCATCCACCTCAGTCTCAGCCAGGCTGGATGCATGTGTGCACCCAGCATGCTCAGGAAGGTCCCAGGATATGAACCCTGGACCTTTCCCATATGGGTTCAGTTGAGTTACCATTAAGCCTGGCCCAGCACCTTTTTTTTTTTTCTCATTCTGAAAACAGCCACTGTTTATTTACTGACCAGATTACAAAAATAATCATGGTGGATTCCTTAGTTCATCCTTCTAATAAGTCTGTTGATCTGGTCTTCCCTGTTGCCAACATCTCCACCTTCTACAAAATGAGTGGTCTTTTTCTTCATTCCACCTCGTGGAGAAGATAATTTGAAGGGCCACAGGAAGTTATTTGCTTCTTTGAAGCGTTTCCAACAGTATAGATTTCAGGAATCAGATCTTCCATGCAGATGATGCCAAATTTACCAAGAGATCGAGCAATCAAAAAGTTATCTGTTAAAGCAATTTACTTCTTATTGATTTTGCCATAACCACTTTTGTAGATCAGTTCATTTACTGACTTCAGGTTCGGGTACCCCCATGCAATATATGGTCTCACAATTCTCAGCATGTTCATTGAGGCCTTGAGCTTAACAAAGGTGCCATTGAAGATCTGGTGAAGATGAAGAAGCTGCAACACCTTTTGAACCTTTGGGCTCACTCCATTGTTACCTCTGATCCTGATGACAAGCACTGATTTGGGTTCTGCAGGTACATAGAAGTTGCCAGCTTTTCTTGCCATCTTGACCATGAGAATCTCAGTTCTGTACATCTGTCTATATTCCTTATGATAGTGCCTAGCTTTTTCATAGATAAGCTTCCTCCTTGCCTTTCAAAGCATCTTTTGAGCAAACTTCTTTCTCAAGCACTTGATCTTCAGCTCTGCAAAATTCCTTAGCTTTTTCTTAAGGTTTTCTGGCACAGCAGGAGCCTTTTTCTTGGTGGCTTCCACCTCAACAGGAGCTTTTTTCTTGGTTTCTGCCACAGCAGGAACCTTCTTTTTCTTCTCTTGAACACCCTCCATGGTTCCAGCCAGAAAAGAGCAGCCTGGCACCTTTTGTAGCCTGGCACCAGTTTTTCATTTCAATGAAGTCTGTTTTATCAATGGTTTCCTCTATGGATCATGTTTTTTGTGATATATCTAAAAAGTCATTACCAGACCCAAGTTTATCTAAATTTTCTTCTGTGTTATCTTCTAAGACTTCTATAGTTTTGCATTTGGGTATGTGATCCATTTGAGTTAATTTCTATGAAGAACATAAAGTCTGTTTCTAGATTCATTGTTTTACATATAGATGTCTAGTTATTCCAGGATCATTTGTTAAAAATATAATATTTCATAATTGTGTTGCTTTGGCTCCTTTGTCAAAGATTAGTTACCTGTATTTGTATATCTATTTCTGGGCTTTGTATTTCATTTTTTTGATCTGTTGTCCTTTTTTCTTAAAAGAGATTTTTGCTACAGAGTGTATGTGCTCTCCAGAGAGACAGAAAGAGAGAGAGACAGAAAGTGAGAAATTTTCCCCCAGAGGGATGGCCATGCCTTAATCCCTTCTCCTCCATTTTCATCTCAGGATTTTGGGCACCTATGCACACACACCTGGCGTGAGTTTCAAGTCACTGGGTCCAGGACTCAAACCACGGTCAACTACGTGGAAGTCCAGAGACATAACCATTATGCCATCTGCTGGTCCCTTTTTTTTTTAACAAATGCTACACTGTTTTGATTAGTGGAGTACTATGCTGCCATGGCTGGGCTTTTCTAGTAAGTGTTGAAGTTTGGTAGTATTGATCTGCCAAACTTGTTCTTATTCTTCCATATTGTGTTGGCTATTATGGGTCTTTTGCCTCTCTATAAAAACTTTAGAATCAGTTTGTCAGTATCTACCTTTAAAAAATAATTATTTAATTTTATTTGCTATTATTATATATTTTTTGAATTTGACCAGATAGAGACAGAGAGAGAAAGGGAAAGGGAGAAAGCAAGCTGCCAGATCCAGGACTCAAAATGCAGGAGGCAGTGTGGGAGTCCAGCACCCTAACCACCACACTACCTGCTGGCCCCAAGTTTGTCCATATATAAAATAATTTGCTTAGATTGTTATTAGGGTTGTGTTGAATCTATAGATCAATTCTAGAAGAACTGACATCTTGATTTATTGATTCTTCCAGTCCTTGAATATGGAATAGCTTTCCATTTATTTAGTTTTCTTCTTTTCTTTCAGCAGAGTTTTATGCACTTGTAGATCTTGCATATATTTTGTTAGATTTGTACCAAAGTATTTAATTTTGGGAGTTGTTAATGTAAATATACATTTATATACATACATTTTAAAATTTTCTTTCTTTTAAAGAATTATTTAATCTAATTTTATTGATTGTTATTATTTTATTTTATTTTATTGAAGTTGACCAGAGAGAGACAGAGAGAGAAGGAAAGTTAGAAAAGCAAGATGCCAGGTCTGGGACTCGAACCGCAGTCAGCCATGTGGGGGTCCAGCTGCCCTAACCACCACATCATCTGCCAGCCCCATATTTTAAATTTCAAATTCAACTTGTTCATTACTGTTATATAGGAAAGTGATTGACTTTTGTATATTAACCTTGTGTCTTACAACCTTGCTATAATTGCTTATTATAATAGTTGCAGGAGATTTTCTGTTGATTCTTTCAGATTTTCTATATACTTAGTCATGTCATCTATGAACAAACACAGTTTTATTTCTTTTTTTAATTGCCCAAGGGGATGTGCTCTCACTGGAGAAAGAGAGAAGAAGAAAGTACCCCTGATGGGGTGTGGTCATGCTGTAGTTCGTTCTCCTCCATCTCTCTAATCTGTTGGGATTGGGGACACACATGCACACACAGCTGACATGGATTTCAAGTTGCAAGGGCATGATTTGAACTACAGCTGGCCATGTGGTATACAACTCCCTGAACCACTAGACTATGGGGCTGGTCCAGAACAGTTTTTCTTTTTCCTTCCCAGTCATTATACCTTCCCCCCACCCCCCACCCCCAGTTTTGCTATAGGGCACATGCACTTGCCAGAGAGAAAAAGAGAGAGAGAGAGAGGGAAAGTGAGAAATCACCCCCTGGAGGGATGGCCATGCAGCAGTCGCTTCTCCCACATTCCTCTTCTCAGGACTTTGGGCATGCATTTACAGATGTCCTATGTGTTTTCAAGCTGCTCAGTCTGGAACTCTAACCATGCAATCAACCATGTGGAATCCAGCAGCTTTAACCTCTATACCACCTGCTGACCCTCTTTTATTTCTTTTTTTAAAATCTTACTGCATTGAGACCAGCAGGTGGCATGGTAGTTAATTTGCTGGACTCCCACTGGCCAACCACGGTTTGTGTCTCAGACCTGGAGGCTTGAAAATCACACAAGGCATTTGTGCGTGTGTGCTCAAAATCCCAGGAGGATATTGGAGGAGAATGGATTATGGCATGGCCATCCTGATTTCTCATCTTCCCTCTCACTGTCTCTCTCTGTCTCTCTGGCTAGTGCACACACCCTATGACAAAAACCTTAAAAAAAGAATCTTACTGTTTTAATTAGGACTTTGAGTATGATGTTGAAAAGGAGTCACAAGAGAGGACTTGCTTACCTTGTTCCTTATTGTACTTGGAAAGCTTCTAATTTCTTACCATTAAGTGGGAGGTTAGCTGTAGATTTATTGTTTGTTTTTAGACTTTTGCTATAGGGCACATATACTCACCAGAGGGAGGGGGAGAGAGGGAAAGTGAGAAAGCACCTCCCAGGGAAGATGGCCACGTTGCAATCTCTTTTCCTCCATTCCCCTTTCAGGACTTTGGACAAACATGCACACATACCTGGCCTGTTTTTCATTTCTTTCTTTCTTTCTTTCTTTCTTTCTTTTTTTTTCTTTTTTTTTAGAGAGAGATTTTTACTTTAGAGTGTGTGCACTCACTGGAGAGACCGAGAAAGACAAAGACAACAAAAAACTACCCCCCAGGGGGCTGGTCATGTGTCAGTCCCTTCTCCTCCATTCTCCTCTTGGGATTTTGGGCATGCATGCACACATGCCTAGTGTGAGTTTCAAGCTGCCAGGACTGGGACTCGAACCACAGTCGACTGTGTGGAAGTTCAGCAACGTAACCATTATGTGGGAGTCCAGCAATGTAACTATGATGCCAGCTGCCAGTCCCTCTTTTCTTTTTTAAGAGATTTTTGCTATAGGGTACATGCGGTCACTGAGGAGACAGACACAAAAAGCGAGAAAACAGACCCTGGCCGGGGGTGGGGGGTGCATGGCTATGCCACAATCCCTTCTCCGTTCTACTCTCAGGATTTTGAGCACACATACACAAGCACCCGCTGTGAGTTTCAATCCGCTGGGTTTGGGACTCAAACCATGGTCAGCCACTTGGGAGTCCAGTACCTTAACTACTATGCCACCTATTGACCCTGCCTGGCATGTTTTTCAAGCTGTTGGATCCAGGATTCAAACCACACAGCCAGCCATGTGGAATCCAGCCACCTTAATCACCATGCCACTAATTAATCCATTTTTTAGATATTTTTTATGAAGGTGAGAAAGTTCTCTATTTCTTGTTTACTGAGAATTTTTGTGTGAAAATCCAGCACCTTAACCACCATTGGTCCTTTCTGTATCTATCAGTATTAATTATGTGATTTTTCTTCTTGATATGATCAATTACATTATTTATTTATTTTATGAAACATTTTTAAAAATTAATTAATTAATTTACATTCATTCCCTGAGCATCATCACAGCATACAAAAATATGATTTCCCATCCAGCATATACTGCATAGTGGTTTAATCATACATGTTATCGTCAATAATTTCCTATTTCTAGTTTTATATACATATATATATATATATATGTATATGTATATATATATATATATATATATATATATTTTTTTTTTTTACTCCTATTTCTCACCCTCTGCCATTTCCTACCCTCCTCCCATACTATCTCAGGTGTCTACAGTTGTTTTCCATTCCTTTTTTTCCCCACATTTTATTGATTCACAAAATTTCTTAAATAATCTAGTTACTTTCAATAGCAAGTTCAGTTGGTATATACATATCTGAGAATACACGTCTGACTTTAGGCATGAAACTCTGAGTAGAATGAGTAAATTATGAGGTAGCACCTAGCTGATGCTATATAGCTTACTATGGTCATTAAATACGTATTTTTAATACATTTTTTAATTTCAAGAAAAGCAGTTTTAACTTTAATAAATCAAAGAAATGCTAAGGAACTTTGCTTAAAACTTAAAGCCAAGGAACAAGTTAGGATTCTGTTCAAATAGTAGGTACATGAACCTATCAACAGCACAAGACAGGTCAAAAATCCTTAAAACTAGAAAACAAAGCCTAGGATAAAATCAGCAATGTTTTAGTCAAAAGTCATAAAATGCTATTTCACCAGTTCAGTCTCATGTACTTCATCTATCTGCTGTTGTGGTTCAATCTTACCGATTAAATTCTGAGATATAATATTCAATTCCAGACTTGTCCCTACGATTAAGTTGGCCCTTTTCTTAGTTTTTTTTTTTTTTTTTTTTTTTTTTTTCCCCTTGGAGAGGTTTTTGCTATAGTGCGCGTGTGCTTGCCAGAAAGACAGAGAGAGACAGAGAGATAGAAAGCGAGAAATCACCCCCACAGGGGGAATGGCCACGCCGCAATCTCTTCTCTTCCGTTCTCCTCTCAGGGTCTTGGGCACGCACAAACACATGCCTGGTGTGAGTTTAAGCCACCGATTCCAGGACTCGAACCACGGTCGGCTACATGGGAGTACAGCAACATAGCCATTATGCTAACTGCTGTTCCCCCCTTTTCTTAGTTTTTGAACTTTTATTTCTGAATTTCAGTATTTAATTTTCCTGGTATAGCATTCCGTTGAGAACTTCTTGGAGATCTTGCCTGATGCTGGTAAATTCTTTCAGGTTTTGTTTACCTGAGAATGTTCTTATCTTTTCTTCCCATATGAAGGATAATCTTGCTGGGTATAGTATTCTCGGTTGAAATTGCTTTTCCCTTAACACTTTGGATATATTTTCCCATTCTTTCCTTGTTCGCATTGTTTCTAATGAGTGGTCGGTCCGCTGTTAGCCTGATGGGATATCCTTTGTAGGTAATTTGATGTTTCTCTCTTCTCAATCTTAATATTTTGTCTTTGTCTGTGGTTTTGGTCAATCTGGCTATAATGTGTCTTGGAGAAGATCTTTGGTTGATTCTATTCTCATATATTATTCTCATCTTTTGGGGCAATTTTCTCAGTCTTTGTGGTAGATTTTTCTAGGCCAGCAATTCTATCTTATACATCTAAGATTTGATTTTTTGTATGATCTAGTCTGCTTGTAATACTTTCAAGGGAGATTTTTGACTTCCTGTATTATAGCCTTCATCTCTAACAGGTCCATTTGATTCTTTACAGTATATATTTCTTCTTTTAGACCTTGCAAGAATTTCCTCACCTCCTGGAACTCATCAGCTCCTTTCTCCTGCCTCTTCTGCAGTTCATTGTTTCTCTTTTCTTCCACCTCTGTTAGCTTTGTCACTATGAATATTCTAAATTCTTTATCAGACATTTCCATGAGTTTCATTGTACTATCTGAGGATAAAGAGGAGTTATTCTTTTCCCTTGGAGTAGAGGTATGTTCTTGCTTTCTCATATTTCTTGTGACCCTGTGGTGATTTCTAGTCATCTGATGGATGGTGCATTTCTTCCTAATTCTTGAAGTTTAATATGAGCGTTCAGAGGTGTGCAGAAGGAGGTGATCTGCAATCTCTCTTCTCCGTTTTCACTCTTTGTGCATCAGATTCAGTGGGGATAGAGGAATATTCTGACCCTAATTGTTGATAGATGTTTGGATCCTGTTCACCTGGACCTGTCTAGACACTTAGTGCGTAGAGGCTGAGCAGCCAATGAATAAAGATAAAGAAAAAAGGAAGAGAATTAGAGAAGAGGAAAGAAGAAAAAAAATACAGTGAAAAAGGAGAAAGGGGATACAAATTAGACTTTAATTTTAAAAAGCAAAAAATGAAAACTGTGCGGCAAAAGCAATATTTCTTTTTAAAAATATATTTATTTAAATTTATTTATTATTGTTTTTTTAATTCGACCAGAGAGAGAGGAAAGTGAGAAAGCAAGCTGTCAGGTCAGGGACTTGAACTGTGGTCAGCCATGTGAGAGTCCACCACCTTAACCACCATGCTACCTGCCAACCCCTGAAAGCAATATTTCACAGCTCAAGTTCAGTATCCATCTCAGGATGGGCCTGGCCTGGGTTTGTGCCTTTCCTAAATGAAATGGGACAAAGGCAGTAATTAGCACAATAAAAGAAGGGCTTGAGAGCCCATAGAATACTTTACCTTAAAAAAAAAATTAAAAGTCACAGGAAGACACAGTGAGACAGAGAGAAATGGAGAGAAGGGGACAGAGGTAGCCCTACCCACTAGAAATGATTCTGGAGGGGGGAAGTCTCAGTATAAAATATTCATTTTTGGTCAAGGAAGGCAATATTTCATAGTTGAAGTTCAGTATCCATCTCAGGATGGGCCTGGCCTGGCCTGCGTTTGTGCCTTTCCCACTAGAAATGATTCTGGAGCGGGAAGTCTCAGCAGAAAATCTTCGTTTTTGGTCAAGGAAAGCAGTATTTCACAGCTCAAGTTCAGTATTCATCTTAGGATGCATATTAACTAATTTTTGAATTTAGGGACCAGCAGATGGCATAATGGTTTTGTTACTGGACTCCTGTAGTTGACCATGGTTTGAGCCCCGGATCTGGTGGCTTAAAACTAACACCAGGCGTGTGTGCATGCATGCCCAAGATCCTGAGAGGAGAATGGAGGAGAAGGGATTACAACATGGCCATCCCCCCAGGAGGTGATTTCTCACTTTCTTTTTCTCTGTCTCTCCAGTGAGTACATGTGTGTATAAAATCTCTCTAAAAAAATTATGTTTTTTGAATCTTGAACCAGCCTTGCTTGCCTGTCTCACTGGGCCAAGATGTGCAATCCTTTTTATATACTCTTAGATTCAGTTCTGTAGTATTTTTGCATCTATGTCCATAAGATGATGTTACTTTTTAGGTAATATGTTTGTCTGGTTTTAGTATTAGGGTGCTTGTGGCCTCATAGAATGAGTTACAAAGTATTTTCTACTTCTGTCTTCTTAAATAGATTGTAGAGAATTGGTATAATTTCTTCCTTAAATGTTCGGTGAAATTCCACAATGAAGCCATATGGGCCTACTTTTTTTGGCTTTGGAAAGTTATTAATTATTGATTCAATTTCTTTGTTGTATGTCTATTGAGATAATAATTTGTTTCTTCATTTAGGTTTTGGCAGATTGAGTCTTTCAAGAAATTGACCTATTTCATCTAGGTTATCAAATATGTGGGCATAGTTATTGATAGTATTTTTTTATTATCCTTTTTTTCCCCCAGTTGTCAGAGATCACATGCCTTCTCCAGAGAAAGAGAGGGAGAAAGCAACCTCCAGTAAGGTGTGGTTATGCCCAGTCCCTTCTCTGTTTTTCCATTCTGTTGGTATTTTGGACACACACACGTGCCCAGCATGTTTTTGTTTGGATTTTGTTTTTAATTTGCCAGAAAGTGTGTGTACTTGCCATATAGAGGCAGGGGGACAGGGAAAGAGAGAAAGTAAACTTTAACGGAGTAGCATCATGCCACAATCTCCCCCCCAACCTTTTTTTTTTTTTTTTTTTTTTCCCTCCCCATTTACTGATCCAATCAGAGCTTTTCAAAGTCAAACTCTAGTTTTTTTCCTCTGGTTCTCTATGAAGTATTATGTAATTTTCTCTATGAAAATTGCGGGGCCAATAGGTGGTATAGTGGTTAAGGTGCTGGACTCCCACATGGTCAACTGTGGTTCAAGTCCTGGACCTGGTGACTTAAAACTCATGGCAGACATGTGTGCATGTGTGCCTAAAATCCGAAGAGGAGACTAGAAGAGAAGGGATTGTGGTGAGGCCATCTCCCTGGGGTGAGGGTGTGGTGATGGTTTCTCACTTTCTCTTTCTCTGTCTCTGTGTCTCTGGTGAGTGTACGCACACTATAGCAAAAATCTCTCTGAAAACAAACAACAAAAAGAAATTGCAGTAATTTACCCTATCTTTAGTTTAAATTTTGTTTTTCCATTACAAAAATTTTCTTTTACCACTATGAATGTAAGCATTGCCCTATATACTTTCCATAGAATTCCTGAAAATAATTTCTGAATTCTTTTTCAGTATCAAAAGCCAGGCTGATATTCTTTTTCTCCCTGGTAGCTTTATTTTGTACTTCCCCATCTGTATTCCTATTTCTTTTCTTTCTTTTTGTTTTTCCTTCTAGTTTATTTTGTGAATTTACCAGTGGGGAATCCATTTGACTGTGCTCACAGCAGGTAATAAGTACTATGGTAGTCACTGGATTGGTTTCTTTGGATGGTTAAAAGAATAAGGTGGTAATTAAGCTTTTCTGAAGCTGCCAACTGTATTGGAAGTTTGGTGTATATTTAAGGCTTATTTAAAAATAGTTCCCTCAGAAACTGAACTATTTAACCACTAGAATTCCTAAGGACATATTCCTTTTTCAGGTAGAGATTATTTAAATTGCTGGAATTTGTGTCAAGTAGAAGAAATTCCTCTTTTATATAAGGCTAGATCTAACATTGTGCTATCCCATTCTGATTTTTTTATCTACTTACTTATTGCTATAGGGTACATGTGTTCACCAGAGACAGAGATAGGTGGGGGAGGTGTGGGGAGAGGAAGAAGTGAGAAAGCACCACCATTTCACCACCCCCCCACTCCCCCACCCCCCCCCACCCCAGGAAGAATGGCCATGCTGCAGTCCCTTCTACATTCTCCTCTTGGGATTTTGGGCACACACACACACATGCACCCTGTGTGTTTCTCAAGTTGTCGGGTCTGGGACTTGAGCCACAGCTGGCCATGTGAGATCCAGATGCCTTAACCTCCATGTCATCTGCTGGTCCCTCATTCGTATTTATAGTGTTTAATTTATGATCTCTAGCAGGGTGCTTTTTACCTACCCAAAAATCCCTAAAATAGCTTTAAAATATACTTTAAAAACCTCAACTTCTGGGACCGGCAGGTGACATAGTTGCCCATAGGACCAACCGTGATTCATGTCCTGGATCTGGTGGCTTGCTTTCTCATTCTCTCTCTCTGTCCCTCTCTGGACAAATTAAAATAAATATATAAATACATAAAAAGTTAAATAAAATAATTCTTAAAAAAAAAATAAATAAATAAACCTTGACTTCTATAAAACTGAACAAGAAACCTTTGTTCTGGGCCAGCCAGAGACATGGTGGTTGGGTAACACATGGCCGACAGCACGGTTGAGTCCCAGACCCAGCAGCTTGAAAGATATTCTGGGCAAGTGTGCATGTATGCCCATACTCCTGAGAGGAGAATAAGAAGGCATTGCTATGTGACCATCCCCCTTGGGGAGTTCTTTCTCACTTTCCCTCTCTCCCTCTTTCTCTCCTGGGAAGTTCAAATGTCCTATGGGAAAATTTTTAAAAAGAAAAAGAAAAATAGAAACATTTATTCTGATATTTTTAAAGATGCTGATTTAGCTGTGATCTTTGCTATTTGAATGCAAAATCTAACTCAAGATAAAAATGTAGAAAAGAGATTATTTTTATGAGCTATAGTTCTGAGGTCTAAAATTTTACCTAAATAAAATTTATAAAACCTCAGGCAATGGAAGTAGAGCCATATAGCCTTCAGATTCACTATTTTCACAATGCTTTGATACAGAGTGCTATGAAAGGTAATTTAAGTTTTAATTTAAAGAGAGAAGAAATGGGGTCTTCTGCTTGGGTCCATGGCATTGTCAGGATAGGCAAGTGTCGTGGTCTTCATACTGCCAGAAGACTCCATAGACATTGACAGGACCAGAAATATGAAAAACAGTACAAGAAAGCCCATTTGGGCACAGACCTGAAGACAAACCCTTTTCGAGGTACTTCGCATGCAAAGGGAATCGTGCTGATAAAATAGTGATTGAAGCCAAACAACTGAATTTTGCCAACAGAAAGTATGTCAGGGTCCAGTATGTCTGGCCCAAGAATGGCCAGATCACAGCTTTTGTACCCCATGACGGTTGCTTGAATTTTACCGAGGAAAACAATGAACTTTTCGTTGCTGGATTTGGTTGAAAAAGTCATGCTGTTGGAGACATTTCTGGAGTCCAACTTAAGGTTGTCACAGTAGTCAGTGTCTCTCTTTTGGCTGTATACAAGGGTAAGAAGGAAAGACCAAGATCATAAATGTTGATGGTAAGAACACAGTAGTAATAAATTTTTATATGCCAAAAAAAAGGAGGGGGAAGAAATGGGGGGGGAGGGCAGCTGGTGGCATGATGATTGAGGCAGCTGGACCACACCTGGCAAATTCTGTGGTTTAAGTCCCAGATCCAGCAATATGAAAAACACTAGGTGCATGTGTGTGCACCTGCCCAAAATTCTGAGTGGGAAATGGAGAAGAGATTGCTGCATGGCCATCACCGCTGGGGGGTATTTTCTCACTTCCTCCCTGTCTCTCTGGCAAGCACACATGCCCTATACCAAACATAAAATAAAATAAAATAAAATAAAATAAAATAAAATAAAATAAAATAAAGACTGAGGAGAGAGTAAATTATTTTTAAGAAAAACAGAAGAGTATGGTGACCTGCACTGTAAACCCAGAATATTGGAGTCTGAGGCAGGAGGATTGTGAGCTAAATGCCATCCTGGAAAAGAGGACAAGATACTATCTAAAAGAAAGCCAAGGGAGGGCCCACCAGATGATGTGATGATTAAGGTCCTGGATCCCACATGGCCAAATGTGGCTTGAGTCTCTGACCTGGCAGCTTGAAAATCACACCAGGCGTGTGTGTGTGTGTGTCTGTGTGTGTGTGTGTGCGCACCCAAGACCCAGGAAGAGACTGGAAGAGAAGGGGCTGTGGCACGGCCAGCCACCCCAGGGGGTTGATTTCTCACATCCCTTCTCTCTGTCTCCCTCTGTCTTTCTCTGGAGCGAATGTATATGCCCAAAATCTGGAGAATTTATAATGGAGGAGAAAGGATTGGGGCTTAAGAACAAAATAGAGGCATGACCGTCCCCTCTGGGGAGTGATCTCTCACTTTCCCTCTTTTTCCTGTCTCTCTCTGATGAGTGCATGTACCTTACAGCAAACTAAAAATAACTAAGATCAAATAAAAACAATAAAAAAACTAAACTTGATGATACATGCCTATAGACCCAACTGGGAGACTGAGACAGGAAGATCAGGACAGTGAAGCCTTACTTAAGCATTTTTTTAAAAAAAAATTTTAAGAAATAAACCAAATAAAAAATATAGTAAATAAGAAACACTAAGGACCTACTTAAAGTTTGTAGTCATGAATCAAAGGAAAGCAAGTGACTGTGGTTGAATTTTATTTTGGTCATATTTGGCTGTTTGACTGCTGGCTTGAGTAAGGAGAGGTTTTTTTTTTTTTTCACATTACTGAAATAGATATGATTTATTTATAAATGAAAACAAATGAACAATTTATAGTATCTCAAAGGTTGGGGAAAAAAATGACACATTACTGAATACACAACTTTTGATTTTCTTCAGATTCACTTTTGGTGGGTTTTTGTTGTTGTTTTATAATTTTCCTATAGGGTGACCAGCCATTGGAGAAGGACTGGGGCCACACAGATTATTGATTCGACCCATTCTTCAGGGAGGGTTTCCGGGTGGCCCTCTTCTGTCATCATATCTGGAATCAGATGAGTTTCCATAGCCTCTTCTCTTTTCATATCTTGCTGAAGTGGAGTTCGAGTCCCGGACCCGGTGGCTTAAACTCACGCCAGGCGCGTGTGCGTGCGTGCCCAAGATCCTGAGAGGAGAATGGAGGAGAAGGGATTGCGGCGTGGCCATCCCCCCTGGGGGGTGATTTCTTGCTTTCTATCTCTCTGTCTCTCTCTGTCTGGCGAGCGCACGCACCCTATAGCAAAAATCTCCCCAAGAAAATAAAAAATAAATAATAAATTAAAAAATAATAATAAGTAGAATTAAATAATTCTTTAAAAAAAAGAATCTCTGCTCCTTCAACTTTTTAAAAAATAATTATTATTTATTTTATTTATTCATTCATTTATTTATTTATTTATTTTTGGGAGAGGTTTTCGTTATAGGGCGCGTGCGCTCGCCAGACAGACAGACAGACAGAGAGAGTGACATAGAGAAAGAAAGCGAGAAATCACCCCCCGGGGGGATGGTCACGCCGCAATCCCTTCTCCTCCATTCTCCTCTCGGGATCTTGGGCACGTGCCCGGCATGAGTTTTAAGCCACCGGGTCCGGGACGTGAACCGCGGTCAACTACGTGGGAGTCCAGCGACATAGCCATTACACTAACTGCTGGTTCCCTATTCATTTATTTTTTAGTTTGATCAGAGAGAGACAGAGGGTGAGAGTGAGAGAGAGAGGAAGTGAGAAAGTAAGCCACCAGATTCAGGACTTGAACCCTGGTCGGCCATGTGGGCGTGTCCAGCGCCTTAACCACCATGCCACCCGCTGGTCCCTCAACTTTTTTTTTTTTTAAGAGAGATTTTTGCTATAGGTCACGTGTGCTCACCAGAGAGACAGAAAGAGACAAAGAGACAGAAAGTGAGAAATCATCTCCCCCCACCCCCCAGCGGGGATGGCCACACTGCAATTCCTTCTCTTCCATTCTCCTCTTGGGATTCTGGGCATGCACGCACATGTGCCCAGTGTGTTTTAAGCTGTCAGGTTCAGGACTCAAACTGCGGTTGACAACGTGGAGTCCAGCAACATAACCGTTACCAGCCATCTGCTGGTCACTCCTTCAACTTTTTGCCAGCACCAACACTGGCCTCTGCAGTCCTCCTGACTTTATTCATTCTGTTCTTTTGTGTTCCTTTACTATTTTCATGAGGTTTTCTTCTTCTCATTCCGGCCATGTTTTGCAAGTCTATGTTGGGTTCATTTTTCTTTGCATAATCTAAGAAATCATAAATCATGCCAAAGCCAGTTGTCTTGCCACCATCAGAATGGGTACTGAACTCAAACACAAAGATGACATCTAGTGTGGTCTTGTATATCTTGGCTAGTTTTTCCAGAATTTCTGTCTTACATATTGTTGCCTTCCCAGGGTGAAGGACATCAATGAACATTTGTTTCCTCTGAAGTAGTCAGTTGGTCAGAATTTTCCTGGTACGGATAGTTACTGTGTCATTCATGACAACGGCCAGTCCTCAGGCAGCCAGGGAAGAAAAAGCGCTTCTTTCTCTTCTTAATATATCTTGGCCATCTCCCTGCAGCAGAATATATAGATGTACCTTATTCTTTTTAAGGGTGGCGTTGTATCATCAGTGCCCAGTTGAAGTCATTGGGATTGTTTCTAGGTTTTTTCTGCAGTGAACATCTTTAAATGTATGTTTGTGAGTACTTTTATGACTATATAAAAAGGATAAATGTATAATGGTAGGCTGAATAGTGTTTTTAAAATACTAAATTTGCTAAATTTCTCTTCAAAATGATTTCATTAATTTACATTCTCATCAACAGTATATGAGAGTATCAGTTTCTCTATACTCTTTCTGACCCTCACTGCCCAATGGGAATTATCAATACAGGTTAATGTTATTGTTTGTATTAATCTAAATGTATAGTATTCTAATTAACTTATTGCTTGTCTTTGGTGAATTGGACTGAAAGAGGGAAAGGCACTGTTGCTTTCATTGTAAGTCCTTTTATATATACTTAAAAAAAATTATGTGCTTATTATTGTGTGTGTGTATGTTTGTTTTATTGCCAGAGGGTGGTGTGTGCTCAAGAGAGAGAGAAAATGCACCCCTCCCTAGTGAGACATAGTTACATCGCAGCCTTTTGTCCTCCATTTCTCCATCCCCTCAGAAATTTGGACACATTTATATGTGCACCTGCTATGCCACTGGGGCTACAACTCAAACTGTGGTTTGCCATGTGAGATCTGGCTCCCTTAACTACTGGACCAGGGAGCTGGCCCTGTGTTTTCTTTTTAACTCACAATTTAGTATTTTTTTAACTGATTAAAATTTGTCAGAACATATGGACTTGTAATAAATAGCTTTGCTTTCAAATATATTCATTCCTCTCCACAACTGTTTTTAGTTTTTTAGAGAGATTTTTGCTATAGGGTACGTGTCCTCACTGGAGAGACAGAGAGAGACAGAAAGCAAGAAATCACCCCCAGGAGGGATGGCCATGTCACAATCCCTTTTTCTCTGTTCTCTTCTCGAGATTTTGGGTATGCAAATACATGCACTGAGTATGAGATTTAAGCCGCTGGATCCAGGTCTCGAACCGTTTTGTGGGAGCCCATCGACATAACCATTATACCATCTGTTGGTCCCTGTTTTTGTTTTAAGAGACAGAGTCTTGCTGGGGCTGGCAGGTGGCATGGTTGTTAGGGGCACTGGACTCCCACATGGCCGGCCACAGTTTGAGTCCTGGACCTGGCGACTTGCTTTCTCTCTCTCTCTTTCTCTCTCTCTCTCCTTCTGTCACTCTCTGGTTGAATTAAAAAATAAATAAATAAATGGATAAATAAAGTTAAATGATTCTTTATATATAGTCTTGCTATGTTGCCCAAGATGGTCTCAGACTCATGATCCTCCTTTCTACCTCAGCCTCCTGATAGCTGGGATTAAAGGTGTGCATCACTGTACCTGGCTTCATTTCTTATGATACATAGATGAATTACTTACTGACTTCTTTTAAAAAATTTATTTGTCAGACGGTGTGTGCACTCACCAGAGAAAGAGGAAGGAGAGAGAGAGAGAGAGAGAGAGAGAGAGAGAGAGAGAGAGAGAGAAAGCAAATACTCCTTCATGGGGGATACAATCCCTTTTCCTCAATCTCTCTTTCTTTTCAGGATCTTGGGCATGCACACACATATCTGGCATGTTTTTCAAGCCATCACATTCTAGACTAGAACTAGAATTGTGCAGTTGGCCATTTGGGATCCAGCTACCTTAACCGCCATGCCACCAGCTAACCCATTTACTGATTTTCTTTTTTCTTTGTCTGTCTGTCTGTCTGTCTGTCTTTCTTTCTTCCTTCCTTCTTCCTTTTCTTTCTGTCTGTCTGTCTGTCTGTCTTTCTTTCTTCCTTCCTTCCTTCCTTCCTTCCTTCCTTCCTTCCTTCCTTCCTTCCTTTCTCTCTTCCTCTCTTCCTCTCTTCCTCTCTCCCTCCCTCCCCTCCCTCCCTCCCTCCCTCCCTCCCTCCCTCCCTCCCTCCCTCCCTCCTTTCTTTCTTTCTTTCTTTCTTTCTTTCTTTCTTTCTTTCTTTCTTTCTTTCTTTCTTCCTTCCTTCCTTCCTTCCTTCCTTCCTTCCTTCCTTCCTTCCTTCCTTCCTTCCTTTCTTCCTTTCTTCCTTTCTCCCTTCCCTTCCCTTCCCTTCCCTTCCCTTCCCTTCCCTTCCCTTCCCTTTCCCTTTCCCTTTCCCTTTCCCTTTCCCTTTCCCCTTCCCTTTTCCTTTTCCTTTTCCTTTTCCCCTCCCTCCCTCCTTCCCTCCCTCCCTCCTTCTCTCTCTCTCCCTTTCTTTCTTTCTTTCTTTCTTTCTTTCTTTCTTTCTTTCTTTCTTTCTTTCTTTCTTTCTTTCTTTCTTTCTTTCTTTCTTTCTTTCTGCTATGGGGCCTTTGTGCTTACCAGAGACACAGAGAGAGGGAAAATAAAAGTGCATTCCCCAGGGAGGATGATCACAATCCCTTTTCTTCCAGTTTCCTCTTGGGATTTTGGGCACTCATGCACACAAACCCACAGGTTGGGCAGATCATGTAGTGGATCATGTGGGATCCAGCTGCCTTAACTACCAGGCCACCTGCTGGCCTCCACTTACTGATTTTTTAAACTACCCATATAGCATTTTCTTTGGCCTTCTGTAGCTACCTTTACCAAAAAAAAAAAAAAAAAGTCTTGGTAAAGTATTTGTACTGTAGTTTCTTCACTGTTCTCAGTTTCCCAAAACACTATTCTCAGTTGCCCAAAGTAGATATGCAAGGTACCTCAAATAATTTAATTCTCTATTTAATATTGAGTAATACTTTTCTATCTTTAGAAGTCTCTCACACAACTAATATATCAAGGTTATCCTTTGAAGAATTGTTTTATATGTTGATGATTAACAGCTAAATTTCAAAGTGTGGAACACCTACAGATACTGGATAGGAATGATGAGGGTAGTATAATTCTACACTTCCATAGATGGATGAACTGAAGTACAGTATGATTAAAAGAATTGTTCTCTTGAGTCCTAAGTCAGTACTTTTTCTTTTCTGGATCATTCCTCCTTTCATACTGCTTTTCTACTAGAGCTGCCATTAAAATTAGTGAAGGCCACTTTTTTCCCCCTGTAGTGCTTGTGGGCCTGCAGGTCGGCCACGGCTGCTGTGGGTTTCTGTTCCGCAGGATGGGATTTGTTAAAGTTGTCAAGAATAAGGCCTACTTTAAGAGATACCAAGTGAAATTTAGAAGATGACGAGAGGGTAAAACTGATTACTATGCTCGGAAATGCTTGGTGATCCATGATAAAAATAAGTACAACATACCCAAATACAGGATGATAGTCTGTATAACTAACAGAGATATCATTTGTCAGATTGCTTGTGCTCATATAGAAGGGGATATGATAGTCTGAGCAGCTTATGCACACGAACTGCCAAAACACGGTGTGAAGGTTGGCCTGACAAATTACGCTGCGGCATATTGTACTGGCCTGCTGCTGGCCCACAGGCTTCTCAATAGGTTTGGCATGGACAAGATCTAGGAAGGTCAAGTGGAAGTGACCGGAGATGAGTACAGTGTAGAAAGCATTGATGGTCAACCTGGTGCCTTCACCTGCTATTTGGATGCAGGCCTTGCCAGAACTACCACTGGCAATAAAGATTTTGGGGCCCTGGAGGGAGCGGTGGATAGAGGCTTATCTATCCTTCACAGGACCAAACGATTGCCTGGTTATTCTGAAAGCAAGGAATTTAATGCAGCAGTCCATCAGAAGCACATCATGGGCCAGAACGTTGCAGACTACATGCATTACCTGATGGAAGAAGATGAAGACGCCTACAAGAAACAGTTCTCGCAATACGTAAAGGAACAATGTAACTCCAGACATAGACGAGATGTATAAGAAAGCTCACACTGCTATATGAGAGAACCCAGTCTATGAAAAGAAAGAAGTTAAAAAAAAGAGGTGGAATCGTTCCAAGATGTCTCTTGCCCAGAAGAAAGATCAGGTAACCCAGAAGAAGGCAAGCTTCCTCAGAGCTCAGGAGCAGGCTGCTGAGAGCTAAACCAAACAAAGTCTATGACTTTATTCAAGATAAAGACAATAAACTTAACAAGAAAGAAAAAAAAATTAGTGAAGGCCAGGGCCCTAAAAAAATTAGTCTGGGGACCAGCAGATGGCATAATGGTTATGTTACTGGACTCCCACGTAGTCGACTGCTGTTCAAGCCCTGGACCCAGTGGCTTAAACTCACACTGGGTGTGTTTGTGCATGTGTGTCCAAAATCCCAAGAGGAGAATAGAGAAGGGATTGTGGCGTGACCATCCCGACTGGGAGGTGATTTATCACCGTCTCTCTTTGTCTGTCCAGCAAGCACATGCGCCCTATAGCAAAAATCTCTCTCAAAAAAAAAAAAAAAAAAAAAAATTGCTCTGGAACAAAAAGAAAAAAACTTCAATAAATACCAAATTTTAATATGAAAGTACCATTACTGTGTAGATCTTTAGGGCTGCAACACCCAAATCCCAAAGACTTGATGGCTTAAACAACAATTTATTTTTTCTCTGTTCTGGCGGCTAAAAGTCCGAGATCAAGGTGTTGGCAGTCTTGTTTTCTTCTGACCTCACTCCTTAGTTTGTAGATGGCCATTTTCTCCTTGTATCTTTACATGGTCTTTACTGTATATCTGTCTGCATCCAAATTTCTTCTTATAAGGATAGCAGTCATACTGGGACTCACACCACATGGTCAGCTATGTGGGCTCAGTGCTTTAAACCTGCATACCACCCACTGCTCCCTGCACCCTTTTATTAATATTTGCTCTGCTAAGGGAACTGAAGTTGAACTTCCTAAAGCCGTATTGGAGCCTCTTCCATTGATTTATCATGAATATAATGTTTTTAATAGTTTTTTGCTACAAGGTGCACTCACCAGAGAGACAGACAGAAAGTAAGAAATCACCCCTGGGAGTATGGCCCACCACAATCCCTTCTTCTCCATTTTCCTCTTGAGATTTTGGGCACACACAAGTGCCTGGCATGAGTTTTAAGCCACCGGATCTAGAACTCGAACTGTTGTCAACTATGTGGGAGTCCAGCAATGTAGCCTTTATGCCATCTGCTGGTCCCATATCATGAAAACATTTTAAAGAATAGGTGTGTTTGTTTACAGCAAATTAAAAAGATCATCTTTTACTGGAAGGTCATATAAAGTATGCTGATAAAAATGGTACATCTTTTTGGCAGAACCAGCTTTAGATATACTTATTTTTTAGTTTTACTTGTCACAGTAACGAGTCCTTTAATTTTGATTTTTGCTGGAGGCTTTGTTACTTACCAGAGGGAGAGAGAAGACCCAGTAGAGTGCAATCTTGTTACAATCCCTTCTCCTCCATTTCTCCATCCTGTCAGGATTTGGGACATACACACACACATACACACACACACACACACACACACACACATGAGCCTGGCATGTTTTTCAAGTCGCAAGGGCCTGGTTTTAAGCCACAGTCAGCCATGTGGGATCTGGCTCTCTTATCCACATGGCTTTGGGACCAGCTCATAAACTATATATTTTAAATAGATGGTCTCGTAGCTTCCTATTTTGTCTAGCTCTATTTTGTCTGTCAGATACTGAATAATTATTACATGTGTTGTTGTGATAAATAGTTATGTGATGGAGATTTATAACATACCTTTCAAGACTTTAACTTCTGTGTTTAAAATGAGGCTCCATCATTAACCTCTCTAATCCTCATGTTCTTCATCTAGGAATTTCAGGTATATTCTTATTTCATAGTGTTATTGTGAGAAGGAAAAGAGATAAAAAATGTAAAAAAATTAATACATTAGCTAGCACATAGTAAAAGCTGAAAAAAATTGCATCTACTTTTCTTTTTCTTTTTTACACCATGCAACAAAATCTTTATTAACATTTTGAACAGGTTCAGCTATTACCGAAGCTGGTTAATTTCTAAACTCAAGTGGGGCAAATGACTACAGTGCAGAGTAATGCCATCCCTGGGCACTGTGAATTTAAGACCGAAGAATTAACAGCCATTCCTCAGACGGAGAACCAGGTGCGGAGTAGGTGCTTTCTGGATATTGTAGTCAGAAAGAGTGCGGCCATCTTCCAGCTGCTTGCCTGCAAAGATGAGCCTCTGCTGGTCAGGAGGGATGCCTTCTTTATCCTGGATCTTAGCATCCTTCACATCCCCGATGGTGTCACTGGGGTCCACCTCTAGGGTGATGGTCTTGCCAGTCAAGGACTTAACAAAGATCTGCATTTTGACCAAGTCCAGCCCTCTTGAACTGACCACAACTCTCTGACAAAGCCAGTCACCACTCCCAGCTACTTTTCTTAAAGACAAGATATAATTTTGTTATACCAATATTATTATATTCAGAATGTATATGTATAGCTTATTTTTTTTTTCCAGAAGGCATATGTGCTCACCAGAGAACAAGAGAGAGACAGGGAGAGAGGGAGAGAGAGAAAGCACCCTCCAAGTGGGTGTAGTCACGTTGTAATCCCTCCTCCTCTATCTCTTCATTCTTTCGGGATTTGGGGCATGTAGGCATATACACATACCTGGTGTTTTTTTTCAAGCCATTGGATCTGGAATTCTAACAGTGCAGTCAGCCATGCAGTATCTGGCTCCCTTAGTCATTAGGCCAGGAGGCTGGCCACCACAGTTTATTATCTAAATTAATATCCAGAAAGAGTATTACTAGGATCATTAAATAGAGTTTTATTTCTAATTGTGTTTCAAAGGATAATTATGTATCATCTAGTATGGCTCTTGCTTTCTTAAGAATTGTCAGTCAGGGACCAGCAGATAGCGTAACGGTTACATCACTGACTGCCCTCATGACCGACTGTGGTTCAAGTCCTGGACCAGAGGCTTGAAACTCACACTGGGCATGAATGCGCACATGCACAAAATCCTAAGAGGAGAATGGAAGAGAAGGGACTGTGGTATGGCCATCCACCCTGGGGGAGTGATTTCCCACTTTCTGTCTGTCTCTTAGGCAAGCGCATGCGCCCTATAGCAAAAATCTCTCTTAAAAAAAAAAAAAAGAATTGTCAGTCATTTCAAAATATTGATTGGGGGCTGAGTACACATTAAAAAGCTGTACATACTTGGCCAGCAGGTGGTGTGATGGTTAAGGTACTAGATTTCCACATGGCTGACCTTGTGATTTGAGTCCCAGACTTGGTGGCTTGAAAACCATGCCAAGTGCCTGGGAGTGTGTGCCCAATATCCCAAAAGGAGAGAGAAATTGAGGAGAAGGGATTGCAGCATGGCCATACCTCATGGGGGTGTTTTCTCTCTTTCTGGCAAGTGCATGTGCTCTCTGGCAAAGTAAAAAAGAAGAAGGCATATCAAGGTAGACAATTTGATCAGTTGTCAAATGTTCCTGAGTGACATGGACCTGAGGATAGACTATAGGACTTAGCAACAGGAAGGTCATATTGGTTAACAAAGTTGTTTTTAAAAATTATTTATTTAATTTTATTTGTTATTATTATTATTTTTTATTTTGACAGAGAGAAAGAGAGAAAGCAAGCTGCCAGGCCCAGGACTCCCTCCTCCTCTATCTCTTCATTCAAACCATGGTCAGCCATGTGGGAATCCAGCACCCTTATCCACCATGCCACTTGCTGGCCCAAACAAAAAGTTGCTTCAGTAGTGAAGTTGTACTGTTTAATTCTTTCTGGTCATAGAGGAAGACTTCCTGATGTTTTCATTTTGTAAACTTGTGACACTAGTGGTATTTTGATCTTTAATAAATCTGCAACATCTATTGCTATTCATGGAAAACTTAGCATATTGTTTGGTTTTGCTTGACTGTCAACCTGGTCAGTATGGCAAATGGTTGCTGAGATTATATTCATGGCAGCAATAAGGAACGAAGTTTCTGTTGTGAGAACTCCCAAACCCAGAACTGTGGGAACTAGTCATTTGGTAGCTAGCATTATTTAGATTTTGAAAAGCCAGGGAATCTGTGATGTGGGATTATAATCAGTTGACTCCAGGTGGCATGCCTAGAGGTTGCTATAGAAAGAATACAGCTTTAAGAGAAAAACATTCAGCCCCAATTTTAACTCCTTATAATCCACTAAGGAAAATAATACTAAGGAATATACTAAGTCAGATGGAGAAAAAAAATTTTTATGTTTTTTTTTTTTTTTTTTCATAGGGTGCATGTGCTCACCCAAAGAGGAGATAGAAAGAAGAGACAATGAGAGGGCAATGAAAAGGAAAGTGAGAAATCACCCTCCTTGGAGGATGGCACAATCCCTTCTCCTCTGTTCTCCTCCTGGGATTTTGGGCATACATGCATACGCACCCGATGTGGTTTTCAATCCACCAGGTCCGGGACTCTTAACTGTGTTTGGCCATGTGGGAGTCTAGCACCTTAACCACCACACCACCTGCTGGCCCCAAGAATTTATCTTCTTTATTTTTAGTTTAATATGTTATTCTAGATTTAGAATACATATGATTAATGAGAGGAAGATGGGGTATCAAATTCAACACTTAAGTGTTGTCATCCTAGCACGAACAGACAGAGGTAGACAGCATTATCAATAATATATGGGGCCAGCAGTTAGTGTAATGGCTATATCGCTGGACTCCCATGTAGTTGACCGCGGTTGGAGTCCCTGACCTGGTGGCTTAAACTCATGCCAGGCACTTGTGTGCGTGCGTGCCCAAGATCCCGAGAGGAGAATGAAGGAGAAGGGATTGCCACATGGCCATCCCCCTGGGGGGTGATTTCTCGCTTTCTGTCTCTTTGTCTCTCTCTGTCTTTCCAGTGAGCACACACGTCCTATAGCAAAATCCTCTCAAAAAAAAAAAAAAAATATATATATATATAAGCAGGGCTGACAGGTAACATGGTGGTTAAGGGCGCTGGACTCCCACATGATCGACCATGATAGGAGTCCCAGATCTGGCAGTTTATTTTCTCACTTTCCTCTCTCTCTCTCTTTCTCACTCTGTCCCTCTCTGGTCAAATTTAAATAAATAAATAAATAAATAAATAAAAACAAAATAATTCTAAAAAAAAACAAGTAAGCTAAGATGAAGCTGCTACAGACAAATCTTTCTCAAAGCTAATTGATGGAAACTTCCCACGTTCAAATTTCTTTTTTACCTTAGCAGTGCTATACCAACTCTGCAGAAACACAGCTGTGGGTGCTGTGTAGACGCCCACATTGCCAGTGTCAGGAAGGATGTACTTTTAAACCTCTAATTTATCTAATAATGTCTTTAGTGATTTGTGTAGGTTTGGTATTGTGATGAAAATGCTTCCCGCCTTGGTTTATAACAAGAATTCAGTTTGTAGCCTTAAAATGTATATTGTGTTAATATGCATGTGGAAGATACGAACAAGTCAACTTAGAAAAGGCTCTGACTAAAATACTATCCTGTCCATCTAACAGAACTTATTTACCCATGGTATTTGCAAATGAATGCAAATTAAATGTTTTTATGCTACTATAATTAATTTATCTATTGTAGTTTCTGCTTTATAACAAGATGGCAATATACAGTGCTGAAAGAGAGCCAGCTTTCATAGTCAGTTCCAGTCTGACTCCTTTCCTTTTCTCTAATGCAAAATAAGAATTGATTGGACTGATGTCAGCCTAGAGAGTGCAGATGAAATAATAAGCTGCTGTAAATAAATATTTTAAAAGAGGTAAAGAGGTAGGAAATAGTATTCTCAATCAAAATATTAGAAACAGTATTATTTTATATCAAGTTTATAATATAGGTATATCTCTTAAAAAAAAAAAAAAACAAAAACAAAAAACAGCCAACAGATGATTAAGTTACATTGCTGGACTCCCACGTAGTCAACCACGGTTCGAGTTCTGGACCTGGCGGCTAAAAACTCATGTCGGGTATGTGTGTGTGTGTGTGTTTGTGTGTGTGTCTGTGGCCAAAATCTTGAAAGGAGATGAGAGAAGAAGGGATTGTGGCGTGGCCATCCTCCCTGGGGGGTGGTTTCTTACTGTCTCTCTGTGTCTCTGGCAAACTCACATGCCCTATAGGAAAAATCTCTCTCAAAAAAGAAAAACAAGCTATACAAAATTTAAAGAGTTTTCTTCCTAGCTAATGTATACAGTGTAAGGACTGATTGTATTTATCAAAATAACTATACATTCAGCTTTAAAGAATACACCTAGTGGGGGCAGCAGGTGGCATGGTAAAGACACTGGACTCCCACATGCTGACCCATGGTTCAAATCCTGGACCTGGCTGTTTGCTTTCTCACTTTCTCTCTCTGTCTCTTTGGTGAGTGCACGTGCCCTGTAGCAAATTTAAAAATAGTAATGATAAAGTTAAATAAATTTTGATTTAAAAAAATACACCTAGTACATAAAGCAAAGTGTTCTTTTATTTATTTATTTATTTTGGAGAGGTTTTTGCTATAGGGCACGTGCACTTGCCAGAAAGACAGAGAGAGAGAGACAGAAAGACAGAAAGGGAGAAATTACCCTTCGGGGGGATGGCCATGCTGCAATCTCTTCTCCTCCATTCTTTTCTCGGGATCTTGGGCACGCATGCACACATGCCCAGTGTGAGTTTAAGCCACCAAGTCTGGGACTCAAACCGTGGTCAGCTACATGGGAGTCCAGCAACATAGCCATTATGCTAACTGCTGGTCCCGCAAAGCATTCTTATATTACTTATAGAAGGAATATATACAGCTTGTTTCCACTTTAATGAACTATGTGAAATAATTTGTTTAGATCTAAATTTTTTTTGAATTAAAAAATCTAACTTTATTGAATATAGGAATGGATGGATTTTCAAATGAATTATTTTAGCTTTACGGTTATTACTTTTATAAGCCCTCTGACCCATGGCAAAACTTTCTAACTGGTATATACAAAAATGCTTGCCTATTCTTGTCAAGTTTCTATTTAGTTTCAGTTCTATAGGTGCACAAACAAATATATTTAAATACACAGGATCATCTATAACTGAATTACTGGAACATGGTAATGCATTGCAGCTGGTAGTAAGAAATCAACTTCCAAGTACAAGTACAAACTTGTATTTTATGTAAAAATTCAAGTTTTACACTTTCTTATTCTTACACTAGAATTGATGTCACTAACTTAAAGGCAAACATATACTTTTGTTTTCTATCTTTTAGCTGAACAAAAATACATAGCATTTTCATTATTTCAGATAATGCAATATAATCCTTTTTTTGAACAAAATGGTCAGGGTGCTAATGAAATCATCTTTGGAGGAAGTGTTTAATAAGCATACTTTATCTAAATAAATTCTCCAGTAGGACATGGAGAATTCACTGTCTTTACTTAGAAGGCTGTGTAAATAGTTATCTGTCAATTTATATGTGCTGCTCACCAACATTCCCTTATTGAAAACATCAGAATTTCCACATCACAGTTCTTGAAAGGACTTTAAGTCTTAAAATTCTGGTAATCCTTTGGCTTGCTTCTCTCTTGATTCCACCCAGGCTTTATTAATGGTTCACTTCATATCATCATCTCCATCTTCATAAATTTTCTTTAGAACATTCATCAGTTCCTCACTAGGATCTGTTTCAGTGTCTTATGAAGGCTTTTCTTTCTCTTTGCACTCTTTTTCAACCTGGGTCAGGTAGTTCCATCGTGTGTTTTCTGTTTTCTTTCTACATAATATGAGAACTGTATCGGTCTTAACCATTTTTGAACTGCCTTCAACAGAGATGGGTTTCAAAAGATTGTTCACAATCATGGAGTAACTCTTACCATTTAGGTTCTTTACCAAAAGATCAAATGACCTCTCTGTGAAATGCACCTGCACGTTCTCAGTAGGAACTTGATGAACTCCAGTTAAGGTAATGTAGATTTTCACAAACTTATCTGACTGATCCCATCCATAATTACTGATTTTCACTGTATATCCTGTTGTAATGGGAGCAACCACAGCAGCTGGCTTTTCATTGTCAAGAAGTTCTGGTTTTTTTCTGTGATTTCTGTTGCATCTTGTTCTTGATTTCTGTCTCAATTTTGGATTTTTCAGCTGTAAGGGCATCCCGTACTCTTTTCCTAGTGGCCTTTTCCAATAACACCTTTACTTCTTCTAGATCTTTCTGTAGCTCTTCTACAGTCGAAGCCATGGTCTTGCTGGGCACCGACCGCCCAAGCTGCAGTCGTGCAGGAGAGGGGACGCCGCACAGAGCGTGCTCACTCGAGCGCAGCGCCGCAACCCGGGTCCACACCGCCCCTGTGCTAGGTCACGGCCAGCCTCCCGCACGCGGCCTTAGATCTAAATTTCGTTTATACTTTTTAAACTGTGCCTCATCTTTTTCTTTTTTTTTTGAAGAGTTTTTTTTGCTACAGGGTATGTGCGCTTGCCAGAAAGACAGAGAGAGACAGAGAGACAGAAAGCGAGAAATCACCCCCCAGGGGGGATGGCCACGCCGCAATCCCTCCTCCTCCATTCTCCTCTTGGGATCTTGGGCATACACACACACGAGCCCGGCGTGAGTTTAAGCCATCGGGTTCGGGACTTGAACCGCAGTCGACTACATGGGAGTTCAGCAACATAGCCATTACGCTAACTGTTGGTCCCAACTGTGTCTCATCTTTGAAATTAATAATCTTATTTGGAATAGAATTTTAGGAATAGAATTTTAGAACAGGAAGAGACTTTTAAGAATTATTTTATTCCATGAGACCAGCAGTTGGAGTAATGGCTGTGTTGCTGGAGTGGGGTGATTTCTCACTTTCATCTCTCTGTCTCTCTCTGTCTTTCTGATGAGCGCATGTGCCCTATAGCAAAAACCTCTCCAAAAAAAAATTATTATTTTATTCCAGTTTCTTAATTTTTCAATTGATAAACTAAAGTCAGATAGTTAAAATATTCTAAGCATACCCAGCTAAAATTAGAACTCATCTTTCTAACTCCTCCTATTTCTGCCATAACCTCCTATTTCCAAGAAGTTAATTTAATAGCACTTAAATGCTAAGTTGACAGAAAGTCTTTTCTCTTTTTTTTTTTTAATAATTATTTATTTTATTATTTATTCATTCATTTATTTTTTAATTTGACCAGAGAGAGATAGAGGGTGAGAGTGAGAGAGAGAGGAAGTGAGAAAGCAAGTCACCAGATTCAGGACTTGAACCCTGGTCGGCCATGTGGGAGTGTCCAGCGCCTTAACCACCACGCCACCTGCTGGTCCCTAAAGTCTTTTCTCTTTTAAAAAAAAAATTCTCAGAGGGTACATGTGCTTGCTGGAGGAAGACAGAGAGAGAAAAAAGGAGAGAGATGGGGAAAGTGAGAAAACATCTCCCATGCCACAATTCCTTCTCTTGGAATTTAGGGCATATACACCTGGATGCACCAGGATGTTTCCCAAGCCTCAGGGTCTAGAACTCAAACTGCAGTCAGCCATATGAGATCCAGTTACCCCAGCCACCACACCGCAGGCTAGCCAAAGCTGACAGAAATTTTAAGTTTCTCAGCACGCAACTATACATTTTTAGACTCTAAAGTCAATAGTATTCCATAATTATTTTTTTTAAGAATTAATTAATTAATTAATTAATTAAAATTTGACCAGGCAAGGACAGAGAGAGAGAGAAAGTGAGAAAGCAAACCACCAGGTCTGGGACTCAAATCGTGCTTGGCCATATGGGAGTCCGGCGCCCCTAACCACCATGCCACCTGCCAATCCCCCATAATTATTTTTTATTTTTTAATCTTTGCAGCAAAATAGAGATTAGTGTTTAAATTACAAGCTAAACTGATTTCCGGGCCAGCCAGTTGTCTGGTGGACATGGGATCTGGTTATGGGATCCCATATAACTGAGAGGGCAGTTGGAATCCTGGGCCCAGCAGCTTGAAAAACATGCTGGGCACAAGTGTGTGCATGCCCAAAACCTCAAAATGAGGGAGAAATGGAAGGAATTACACTGTGGCCATGCCCCATCTGGGGATGATTTCTCCCTCTCCCTCTTTGTCTCTTTGGCAAGTTTATACACCCTCTGGCAACAATAAAAATTGGACCAGGAATCAAACCTGTGGTTCCAGGCTACAGAGCACAGCATCTCAGTAGTGCATGCCACCAAGGCTAGGTCTATCTCCTTCTTAAATACTGTCCCCCAGATACTAAAACAAACCATAATAATTTTTATAAATATTGACAAGCACTGAGCTATTGAAAGTCCTTAGAATGCAATTGTCTTTTGGGGGCAGCAGGTGGTGTGGTGGTTAAGGGCACTGGACTCCCACATGGCCAACCATGGTTCAAGTCCTGGACCTGGAGGCTTACTTTCTCACTTTCCCTCTCTTTTTCTGTCTGGAAATATTAAAATAATAATAACAAAGTTAAATAAAATAATTTTTAAAAAGAATGCAGTTGTCTTTTTATAATTTAAAATTTTCTACTTAGTATGTTTAGGGCTATGGCTATTTTTGAAACAGAATTGAGGACATAAGTTGGCCTACTCAGAAAATATTTGTAGGGTAAAGATGTGAGCAGCAGGAGAAAATAATTCATAAATCCAAGTTTGTTGGTTTATTTATTTATTTATTTATTTAAAGTTTATTTTTTTGGTGAGAGACAAAGAGAAAGAGTTAGACAGGCAGACCCAACAGGGTCTCACACTGTGACACACACCACCCCTTCCCCCCAACACTTTAAGCCTGCCAGGATTATGGCATGTGCCCAACACGTATAGGTTGACCAGGAAACCAAATTCCTGATCTGGCATAGGATCCAGCTTTGCTTGAGCAGTGTGTAATTGCTGTGCCACCGAGCTGGTCCCTGAATCCAAGTTTTACAGTTTCGTGTGTGTGTGTCTTAAGAACATTTATTGTTGGACCAGTAGGTGGCATGGTGGTTAAGGCATTGGACTGCCATGTGGATGACTGCAGTTCAAGTCCCAGACTTGAAGGCTTGCTTTCTCACTTTCTTTTTCTCTCTAGTGAGTGCACATACCCTATAGCATATTAAAATAATAATAATAATAATAATAATAATGACAATAAATGAAATTAAATAATTCTTTTTTAAAAAAGAGCACTTATCGTTACCTTAAAGTAAGGCTCTCTGTCTTGTTTACAGAGGTTGGTTTATAAAGCTCTTTTTTAAAAATTTTATTTATTCATTTATTTCTTTTAATTTGGCCAGAGAGAGAGAGAGGGAAAGTTAGAAAGCAAGCCACCAGGTCTAGGACTCCAGCCGTGGTCGGCCATGTGGGAGTGTCCAGCACCACCTGCTGGTCCCAGCCTTTTTTTTTTTTTTTTTTTTTTTTAAGAGATTTTTGCTATAGGGTGCTTGTATTTGCTGGAGAGACAGAGAGACAGAAAGTGAGAAATCTCCCTGGGGGGGGGGGGGGGGTTGGCCATGCTGCAATCCCTTCTCTTCCATTCTCCTTTTGGGATTTTTGGGTGTGCTCCACACTCACTGTGTTTTAAGCCACCAGGTCTAGGACTCAAACCATGGTTGACTATGTGGGAGTCCAGTGATGAAACCATTATGCCATCTGCTGGTCCCAGTTTGTGAAGTTTTAATAGAATATGGGTTTCTGCTTTAATGTATGATGTTAGAAAGTCAGTATATACAGAAATTCAAATATGCATTCATTTATCTGTTAACATAAATAGCTTTAATGAAGTGGAATATTTTACTTATGTGACTAAATTTAAAATAAATAGATTCCTAACTAATGATTTTTCAACATTATGCAAGAGATATTTATGCATATAATTTACTTAAGATTTAGATATAAAATAGAGAAGGGTTTTTATTTTTATTTGTGAATATTTAAAGTAAGTACTTTGATGCCTAAAACAAACAAGAAAGTAACACATTGATATATATGAAAACACATTTCCTTTTCTTCTCAGAATATGAATTACTTTAAGGTAAGAATAGAAATCACTACAAAATATTTCTTTATATATATAAAAAGCAAAGCTTTTTCTTGTGCTATATTTGAGGGTCCTAAAAAAATTAATGTGATTTTAAAGACCCAGTCTCAGGGTCAGCACGTGGTGTGAGATTAAGGCGGCTGGATTCTATGTGGTCAACCACACAATTTGAGTTCCAGATTCAGCAGCTTGAAAAATCACTTACTCTGGGTGTGTGTGTGTGTGTGTGTGTGTCCCAAACCCTGAGAGGAGAATGGAGGAGAAGAGATTGTGGTATGGCCCTTCCTCCTGAGAGGTAATTTCTCACTTTCTCTCTCTCTCTCTCTGAATCTCTTGAGCACAAGCACCCTATAGTAAAGGATAAAACAAAAAAACCTAGTCTCCTTAAATGACACACATTGCAAGACAAAAAAGTCCTAATCCTATTGTACTTCAGCAGTGTCCTCAAGATATTTGTAAGCCTAGTGCTCCAAACTGCGATGAGTATAGGCCACTTCTGATATTTGCTATGCTTTTTACATTTGCCAAACTTTTTTTTTTTTTTGGAGAGATTTTTGCTATAAGGCGCGTGTGCTCGCCAGAAAGACAGAGAGACAGAAGGCGAGAAATCACCCCCCAAGGGGTGGCCACGCCGCAATCCCTTCTCCTCTCTTCTCTCTGGATCCTGGGCACGCACGCACACGTGCCGACGTGAGTTTAAGCCACTAGGCCCGGACTCGAACCACAGTCGACTACATGGGAGTCCAGCTACGCTAACTGCTGCTCCCATATTTGCCAAACTTTAAAACCTTCTATATCAGCGTCTTTTAAGTATTTAATAAGAATTGATGGAAAAAAAGCAGTCTGCTATATTATTATCATGTTAGTCATTCCTAGTAATTCTCTTCAAATGACAACCATTAATGATAAGCTTTTATTTGAGGTGCATCAAATATTCTCTAATGTGACTATGTTTAAAATATATTTGTAATTCTGATTTTTCAGAAATAATTGCTTTCAATTCCGAGTCAAAATCATGAGAAGTTATTCATGCTAAGTGTTACAGCTTTCTGACATGTAGGAATATCTGATGTGGTTGAAACGTCTAGCTTGATATTTTATATCTAGCTATTAGTCAGCTAATCCTCCTCCTTACTTTACTGAAAATATTTTTATTCTGTCTGACAAAAAGTAAAAAATTATATTAACTAAGACTAAAAATGTATTGCTGCAGATGACACATTAATGGGGCTACAGGTTCTTGTCCTATTCTATAGAGTTTTTATATTCTTACCTTTGATGACCCTATATCTAGAGTTTTTTAAAAGGTTTTTGCCATAGGGTGCGTGTGCTTCCATAAAGACACACAGAGAGAGGGACAGTGAGAGTGAAAGCCAGAAATCACCCCCTAGGTGGGATGGCCATGTTGCAGTCCCTTTTCCTCTATTCTCCTCTTTGGATTTTGGGCATGCTTGCACAGGCACCCAGAGTGATTCTCAAGCCACCGGTTCTGGGACTCGAACCACAGTTGACCATGTGGGAGTCCAGCACCTTAACCATCATGCCACCTGCGGGCCCTAGATAATTTAATAATTACACAAAAGATATTCATCTCTTTTGGAATTCAGGAGAACAAGATTACAATAAAGGTTTTCAGGTAATATTTTTTAAAATTTTGTTACAAGGAATGTATACTTACCAGAGGGAGATAGAGAGCAAGCAAGCAAGAGAGTGATCAGGAGAGACAAAGAGAGGGAAAGTGAGAAAGCACCCCCTAGATGAATGGCCATGCTACAATCTCTTCTCCACTTCTCCTCTGGGGACTTTGGGCATGCACACACGTACACCTGGCATGCTTTTCAAGCTGTTGAGTGTGGAACTCAAACCACTCAGTGGGCCATGTGGGATCCAGCCACCTTAACCCCCATGGACACCAGCTAGCACCATCCTGCTCTGGACATGAATCATCTGTCCAGTTCATTCCTGCTGCATATGCTACCTGCTTATTAGTCACTTACTAGCCCTCTCAGTTATCAAACAGATCACAAGAACCAGTACAGCAAGATTTTTTTTTGAGAAGTTTTTGTTGTAGGAGCTTGTGCTTACCATAAAGACAGAGAGAGGTAGAGAGGCAGAAAGTGAGAAATCAGCCCTGAGAGGGGATGGTCATGCTGCATTCCCTTCTCCTCCATTCTCCCCTCTGGAACTTGGGCACACACATGCACACGCCCGGCGTTGAGTTTAAGCCACCGGGTCCAGGACTCGAACCGCGGTCAATTACATAGGAGTCCAGAGACATAGCCATTACGCCAACTGCCAGTCGCAGCAGCAAGTTATTTTGAAGGGCCTACCTACCTACCTACCCCTATAGCTTAGCAGGTAAGGGAACTGGATCCCACATAGCTGACTGTAGTTCTTGGGGCTTGAAAAAAAATGTCAAATGCATGTGCATGAGTTCCCAAAATCCTGGTGTGAAGGAGGAACGGAGGAAGAAGGGCTGTGGTGTGACTGTGCTCTCATTGGAGGTGCTTTCTCTTCCTCTCTCTTTGTCTAGCAAGTGCATATGCCTTCTGGCAATTAAAAAAAGAATTAAAAAGGTATTTTGAGAGAGGGAGAGAACATACTCACATAACTTTCATTGCAGTATTTTGTGATAATTTTCTATTTTATTATTAGTTAATCTCTTACTGTGTCTAATACATAAATTAAACTTTATCACAGGTGTGTATAGGAAAAAACTTGTGTATGTAGAATCAAAATTACACCAGCTCCAAAATCTTATACACAAGCATCCTACTCACAAACTGTAACATTCTGCCCTAGATTTTGTACCCAAGTACTCCCACTTACAATTCTTTAGTTATATTTAAACCACATTGATTTACAACTCGTCTGTTCTTCCTTTCTTGGCCATTTCAGCCATGGTCCAACATTGTAATCATATCCTTAAAAAAAATACTCAATTCCTGTGTCACTCTTCACTTTATAGTACTACTTTGAAGGGCTGGCCCTGTATGGTGGTTAAGATGAGCCGGATCTCACATGGCTGAACATGGTTCGAGTCCTGGCCCTTGGCAGTTTGAGAAGCATGCTGGATGCATGCGTGAGCCTGCCCCAAGTCCTGACAAAATAGGGAAAGGGAGGGGCCAGCAGGTTGGCGTGATGGTTAGGGTGCTGGATCCCATATGGTCAACTCTGCTGTTCCAAGTCCCAGACCCGGAGGCTTGAAAAACACACTGGACATGCGTGCGTGCATGTCCAAAATTCCAGGAGGAGAATGGAGGAGAAGGAATTGTGAAATGGCCATTCCTCTTGGGGGATGATTTCTCACTTTTCCTTCTCTATCTGTCTCTGTCTCTCTGGTAAGCACACATACCCTATGACAAAAATCTGAAAAAAAAGAGAAATGGAGAAGGAATAGCAGTGTGACCACATTCCATTGGGGAGTGCTTTCTCTCTCTCCCTCTGTCTTTCCCTGGAGAGCTCTTATGTCATCTGGCAACCAAAATACTGGGTTGTCATTTTGTGTAGAAAAACATGTCATGACTCTCCTGACGATCTAATACATAAGTATATTCATACATACCTAAGATCTTGATGATCTAGACAATTCCTGCTTATGCATGTGCCAATATATGAACATCAATAAAAAAAATCATGCCATTAGACAAACTGGTTTTATTTAAACATTATCTCAGACTTCCAGCAATCTCTTAGCATCTATTACTCTCTCATATAACTATTTCATAACTATTTTATCTTCATCCTTCTTCCTTCACATGCTTTCTGCCCTTACCACCAATTGATCTTACCCAAAGGTGTGTGTTCCCCCAGACCAGCAGCATGAGTATCACCTGGGAACTTGTTAGAAATGAAAATTCTCAGGCCCCGCTCCAGGTCAACTGAGTTAGAAACTCTGTGGATGGGACCAAGGAATCTGCAATTTTTTGTTTTTTGGCAAAGGGTAGGTGCACACATGAGAGAAGGAGAAAACACCCCACAGTGGGGCATGGTCACACTATAATCCCTTCTTCATTTCTTCAATTCCATATAGATTTTTGGGCATGCACACCCACATGCCTGGTATATTTTTCAAGCCATCAGAGCCAAGATTCAAACTGCCCAGTTGACTATGATGGGATCTGGCTCTCTTAACCACTAGGACACAGGGCCCTACTAAAACACAGCAATCTGTGTTTTAACCATCCCTACTAGTGATTTTGATGCACATACAAGTTTAATTGATTAGCCTCACTCTTCATTGAGAAGCCCTCTTCTAAAAGGGCAAGTTCTAAAAAGCCAGAGGATTTTGTGTGTGTGTGTTCATATATATCCTGAGCCCTAGAATAATGCCTTGTACATAGCAGACCTCACTAAGTATTTTTGGAATCAAACCATTACATGGGAATGCCTTTTTTTCCCTTAGAAATCTAACTACCTCTCTACCCATTTTCTTCCTTCTTTTTCAAATTAAGGAAATGTGCCTCATCCTGTAAAAGACCAGAATTGGATCTCACCCCTTCTTACCTTCTCAAGAACTTTGATCAGCCCCTTTCCTGTATTATCCGTCAACATTCTCTACTGGATCACTTCATTGCATATATGCATTCAGACTCTCCACCATTCTAAAAAACTAAACTTTCTGTCCCCATACTGCCACTTATATTTATTCCCCTCTCTGCCAAATGTCCTTGCTTCCCATTCATTAATCAAACCATTCTAGTCTGATTTTTTACCTCTATGATTCAGTGGTTCTCTTGACAAAGTAGGTGAGTGTTTCTTTAGCATCTTTTTTTTTTTTTTTAAGAGAATTTTTTTGCTACAGGGCACATGCACTCACCAGAGAGACCCAGAAAGACAGAAAGTGAGAAATCACCCCCCCCCCCATGGGGGTGGGGGTAGCCATGCCAAATCCTTTCTCCTCCCTTTTCCTCTTGGGATTTTGGGCACACATGCACACTTGTCCAGGGTTTCAAGCCACCAGGTCTGAGACTCAAACCAGGGTTTGAGACTATGGGAATCCAGCAACAGAGCCATTATGCCATATGCTGGTCCCGGCATCTTTATTTTATTTTTTAAGTTTATTTATTATGAGTGGATGAGGCACCCCCAACAGGGTCTTCATACTATGATCTCTACCCACAACTTCAGCCAGAGGGATTGCATATGCCTGGCATGTATAGGGAAACTTCAGAATATGAACCCAGAACCTTCCCATGTGCTTTCAGCATCATGGAGCATTGGTTACTGCTGTATCACTGTGGCTGGCTTTATGGAAATATAATTAATATATAGAAAAGTTATCCATTTAAAATGTACCATTCAGGGCTAGCAGGTGGCAATGGTAGTTAAGGTGTTGGACTCCCACATGGCTGACCACTGTTTGAGCCCTGGATCTGATGACTTACTTTCTCTCTCTCTCTCTCTCTCTCTCTCTCTCTCTCTCTCTCTCTCTCTGATCAAATTAAAGAATAAATAATAACAAATTAAATAAACAAATAATTTTTAAGAATGTATGATTCTATGGTTTTAACATGTAGTCTAAGTTTTACAAAATTTTCATCACTCTAAAAAGAAAGTCCCTACCCATTAGCAGCCACCAGTTATCCTCCTCCCCACTCCCCTGTTGACCTGACCTTAAGGTAGAAATACTCTCCTCTCTACAGATTTGCTTATTCTGGACTTTTCACATAAATGCAACCCTATGATCTTTGATTGGTTTCTGTTACTTACTGAAATGTTTTCAAGGTTCATTCTCATTATGGCATATATAAATACTTTATTCCTTGTTATGGCTGAATACTATTCCTTTGCATGAATATATTATATTTTCTTTAGCCACCAGCAGTTGATGGACACTTAGTTGTTTTGCTTTCTGGCTATTATGAATAATATGCTATGCACATTCTTGTACAGAATTTTGTGTGGATATATATTTTTATTTCTCCTGGATATATGCCTAGGAGTGGAATTGCTGGGTCATGTGTTAAGTTTATATTTAAAACTAAAAAACTGCCAAAGTATCTGTACCGTTTTTCTCTTCCTGCTCGCAATATATGAGAGTTTCAATTTCTCCACATAGTTGCCAACACTTGTTCTTACTTGCCTTTTTTAATATTACAGGCTGAGTATTACTTATCCAAAATGCTTGGGATCAGAAGTATATCAGATTTCAGATAATTTTAGATTTTGGAGTATTTGCATTTACATGGTGAGATATCTCAGGACCCAAGTCTAAACACCAAATTCATTTAGGTTGCATATATACCTTATACATATAGCTTGAAGGTAATTTTATACAGTATTTTGATATTGCATAATTTTGACTGTGACATGTCATATAAAGTAAGATACAGAATTTTCAGTTTGTGGGATTATGTTGGCATTCACAAATTTTTAGATTTTAGAACCTGTCAGATTTTGGGTTTTTGGATTGAGGATGCTCAACTATATAGTTATCTTAATGGGGATGAAATGATTTATTGTTGTGGGTTTTTAAAAAACCTTTTTTACTTTATTCATGATAGAGTGTATGTGCACACATATGAGTGAGTGAGAGACCAGAATACCCTCCATAGGGTGTGGTCACACTGTGACCCCTTCCTTCAGTCCACCAGCCCATCAGATCTTGGGTACTTGGATGTGTGCCTGGCATGTGTTCTTATTTTAATTTTTATGATATAGCATGCATGTGCACACATGTGAGAGAGGGAGGGAAAGAGGAAGAAAGAAGTGCCCTTGTCAGGGTCTCGTCACACTGGATCCCTTTCCCCAGCTCTCTAGCGTCTCAGAATCTTGGGCGCCCACATGCGTACCTGGCATGTTCTCAGGCATGGATCTGAACTTGTGATTAACTAGCTGTGTGCTCCTACCACTGCCGTCCAGTACACTATGTGCTGCCCCACACAGGCTGCTGCTCTCTGTGGTTTGGATTAGCATTTCCCTAATGACTGATGATGTTAAAAGGGGAAAAAAAAAAGTTTTTCTGTATATACTTTGGACACCAAATGTGTGGGGATCTTTCTCACCAACTAACTCTCTAATTTTCTGTGGACATCATCTAGGTGTCCTACAACTTAATTCAGTTCTGACACTAACCGGCTGGAGTTAAATCAGACTCTAAGTCTGAGCCTCTCAAATGTCTTATCAATTGGCTATAAATCAGGAGTTCTCCAAGCCTCTCCTCAGGTTCAATAATTGCTATAATAGTTCATAAAAGTCAAGGAAATGTTTATTTATATTTATTGGTTTATTAAAGGGAATTATAAAATATGTAAATGAATAGTCAGATAAAGAAATATCTAAATAGTAAAGACAACCCTAAGGATGTAATAGGCATTCTTCTTTACATATTCTGGATATCAGTCCCTCATTAGATGTAAGAATCATATATGTTTTCTATCAATTTTTGGGTTGACTTTTTACTTTTTTTGATTTGTGGCACAAAAGTTCTATTTTCTTTTTCTTTCTTTCTTTCTTTCTTTCTTTCTTTCTTTCTTTCTTTCTTTCTTTCTTTCTCTCTTTCTTTTTCTTTTTTTAGGTTTTTGCCAAAGGGCGCATGTGCTCACTGGAGAGGGACAGAGAAAGACAGAGAAAGGAGAAGTGATAAATCACCCTCTAGGGGGATGGCCACACTGCAATCCCTTCTCAAGTCTCCTCTTGGGACTTTGAACATGCACACATGCCCAACATGACTCGTAAGCTGCCAGGTCTGGGGCTTGAACTGCATTTAGCCAACCACCATGCCACCTTCAGGTAGTCCAGTTTAAGTCTCTCTCTCTTTTTTAAAGTTTATTTATTAATTTCTTCCATGAGAGAGGGAGAAGGTGTGTCGGGGAATATTCCTCTTTAACAGGGTCTTCACTCTGCAATCCACTCCCAGCCTCAGCTAATCAGGACCATGAGAATACACATGCCTGATCTGCACAGGGAGACCTTAGAACACAAACCGAGCACCTTGTCGTATGGCCCTAGCATTGTGGAGTGCTGCATCACCACTGTACCACCAAGGCTGACTTATTATTTGCTAGTGGTTTTGGTCATGAGGATTTACTCTTATGTTTTCTTTCAGGAGTTTTGGCTCTAACATTTAGGTCTATGATACATTTTAGTTAGTTTGTTTTTTGCTTTCTTTTTTAGTTTTTTGTCATAGGGCATATGTGCTCTTTGGAGAAAGACAGAAATAGTTAGAGGGAAAGTGAGAAGTCACCTCCCTAGGGGATGGCAATGCTGCAATCCCTTCTTCATTCTCCTTTCGGGATTTTGGGCATACATGCACATGTGCTTAGCATGATTTTTCAAGCCACTGGGTCTGGAACTTGAACCATCGTTAGCAATGTAGGAGTCCAGCACCTTAACCACCACACCACCTGCGGGCCCCCTCTAATGCATTTTGTATATGATATCAAGAAGGGGGTCATGGGACCAGCAGTTAGCGTAATGGCTATGTCGCTGGACTTCCATGTAGTTGACCGCGGTTCGCGTCCTGGACTCGGTGGCTTAAAACTCATGCCGGCCGCATGTGCGTGCGTGCCCAAGATGCCGAAAGGAGAACGGAGGAGAAGGGATTGCAGCGTGGCCATCCCCCTGGGGGGTGATTTCTCGCTTTCTGTCTCTGTCTCTCTCTGCCTGTCTGGCGAACACACGCGCCCTATAGCAAAAACTTCTCTAAATAAATAAATAAATAAATAAATAAATAAATAAATAAATAAATAAATAAAAAGAAGGGGGTCCAACTGAATGCTTTTTTGCATGTGGATTCCAATTGTCCCAGCACCATTTGTTGAAGAGTTGGCTCTTTCTCCACTGAATTGTCTTGGTCAGTTTTGTTATTCAAGTCAATATTTATTTACCCACTTACTTATTTTTTTTTCTCTTTTTTTTTTATTATTATCCATTTTTTGTTACATTGAATTACATATAACTTTACAGTGTATTACATTGCTTTTTCAAAAGGGAATGCCATGCATGTCAGTCAGTACAGAGACATTAATCTCCCCACTTCAACATTCAATATCTTTCCTATGTATCCCCCAATCATTATTATTATTATTCTAATTATTTTTTATGATAAACATGATTTTTTTTTTTCTCCAATTATCAGATCATAAAGTTCCCAACAAGAGGGAACGTAGACTCCACTCAGGGCTGGACCAAGGGTGGGTCTCGTGCAGCCCCGCAAATGTAGGTGAATCTCCATGGAACACAGTTTCAGGAACGCGGCTCAGGGAAGCAGAGACGGCCATCAGCTGATGCAGCACGGGAGGCAGACCCCGGCCACGGCTCGCGGGACAGACCCCGGCCACGGCTCGCGGGGTCAGAGCCCCGGCCACGGCTCGCGGGGCAGGCCCCGGCCACGGCTCGCGGGGCAGACCCCGGCCACGGCTCGCGGGGCAGGCCCGGGCCATGGCTCGCGGGGCAGACCCCGGCCACGGCTCGCGGGGCAGACCCCGGCCACGGCACACGGGGCAGACCCCGGCCACGGCTCGCAGGGTCAGAGCCCCGGCCACGGCACGTGGGGGCAGGCCCCGGCCACAGCTCGCGGGGCAGACCCGGGCCACGGCACGCGGGGCAGACCCCGGCCACGGCTCGCGGGGCAGACCCCGGCCACGGCACGCGGGGCAGGCCCGGGTCACGGCTCGCGGGGCAGACCCGGGCCACGGCACGCGTGGCAGACCCCGGCCACGGCTCGCGGGGCAGACCCCGGCCACGGCTCGCGGGGGCAGACCCCGGCCACGGCACGCGGGGCAGGCCCAGGCCACGGCTCGCGGGGCAGGCCCCGGCCACGGCACGCAGGGTCAGAGCCCCGGCCACGGCACGCGGGGCAGACCCCGGCCACGGCTCGCGGGGCAGATCCCGGCCACGGCACGCAGGGTCAGAGCCCCGGCCACGGCACGCGGGGGGCAGGCCCCGGCCACGGCTCGCAGGGTCAGAGCCCCGGCCACGGCACGCGGGGCAGGCCCCGGCCACGGCTCGCGGGGCAGACCCCGGCCACGGCACGCAGGGTCAGAGCCCCGGCCACGGCTCGCGGGGCAGACCCCGGCCACGGCACGCAGGGTCAGAGCCCCGGCCACGGCTCGCGGGGCAGACCCCGGCCACGGCTCGGGGGGGCAGACCCCGGCCACGGCACGCAGGGTCAGAGCCCCGGCCACGGCACGCGGGGGCAGGCCCCGGCCACGGAACGCGGGGCAGGCCCCGGCCACGGCTCGCGGGGCAGGCCCCGGCCACGGCACGCAGGGTCAGAGCCCCGGCCACGGCACGCGGGGCAGGCCCCGGCCACGGCTCGCGGGGCAGGCCCCGGCCACGGCTTGCGGGGCAGGCCCCGGCCACGGCACGCGGGGCAGGCCCCGGCCACGGCTCGCGGGGCAGACCCCGGCCACGGCACGCAGGGTCAGAGCCCCGGCCACGGCACGCGGGGGCAGAGCCCCGGCCACGGCACGCGGGGCAGAGCCCCAATCGGGCCGGAACTCCAGAAGGGCACGTGGAGCGGAGCCCCCGCGCCCTGACCCCCGCGCCCCAGCACGTGGAGTGGAGCCCCCGCGCCCGCCTCCCCAACTCCATGCGCCGGCACGCGGAGCGGAGCCCCCGACTGCCGCCCCTGGACGTTTAATTGTATCTAGTACTTCTTGCATATTATTCTCAAAGTTTTGGGCCATTATCTCAGTCTTTATGGTGGACCTTTCTAGGCCAGCCATTTTCTCTTCTACATTAGAGATTCCATTTTCTGAATGATCTAGTCTGCTTTTAATACTTTCAAGGAAGATTTTGACTTCTTGTATTATATCCTTCATCTCTAACAGCTCCATCTGATTCTTTTGTAAAGTGTGAAACTCCTCTTTTAGATCTTGCATGAATTTCCTCACCTCCTAGAACTCTTCAACTCTTTTCTCCTTCCCCTTCAGCAGATCCTTGTCTCTCTTCTCTTTGCTCTCTGTTAGCTTTGCCATTATGAGTGATCTGAATTGTTTATCAGACATTTCCATGAATTCCCTTGAACTGTGTGTGGATGAAGAGGAGCTATCCGTTTCAATTGGAGTAGAGGCATTTTCCTGCTTCTCCATATTTCTTGTGGTCCTGCAGCGATTTCTAGTCATCTGGTGGATGGTCGGTTTCTTCCCGAAATTTTGAAGATTAATACGAGGGTTGGGAAGTGTGCAGAAAAGGAAGCAGAGAGAGGGAAACAATACCAACAACAACAAAAAACAGACAAGAAACAGAGAAAAAGAAGAGAAAAACTTTGGAATAAATCTAAAAAACAAAAATTAATATTCAAAAAATTTCAATAAAAATCAAAAATTAGAAAACCGCGCGGCGCGCTAGCGCGCCGCGCGAAATGTCTACATCTCAGGAGCCATGGAGCAGACTGTCTCTTGAAGAAGGGCTGTTCTGGGAGGAGCAGAGGGGATTATTAACAAAACAAAGGCCTAGGAGGGAGGGGCCAAAGGGCCCTGTAAGACGCCTCACCTTAAAAAATTCTAAAAAGCAAAAATTAAAAAAAAGACAGACAGACAGAGAGAGAGAGAGAGAGAGAGAGAGAGAGTGAGAGGTAGAGAGAGACCAAGATTGATTCAGAGACAGGAGATATGAAAGGGGTTTTCCTACCATGTGGGATTTTGTATGCTGGAGGCCCAGTTAGGAGTGGGACCTCTTCCTTCCTCCCAGCATGTCTACATCTCAGGAGCCATGGAGCAGACTGTCTCTTGAAGAAGGGCTGTTCATGTGGGATTTTGTATGCTGGAGGCCCAGTTAGGAGTGGGACCTCTTCCTTCCTCCCAGCATGTCTACATCTCAGGAGCCATGGAGCAGACTGTCTCTTGAAGAAGGGCTGTTCATGTGGGATTTTGTATGCTGGAGGCCCAGTTAGGAGTGGGACCTCTTCCTTCCTCCCAGCATGTCTACATCTCAGGAGCCATGGAGCAGACTGTCTCTTGAAGAAGGGCTGTTCTCCCCACTTACTTATTTGACCTCTCTTCAGTAGTGACATAATTGAGCATTCCATCCTTCAAATAGTCTATTTTCTCCTTACAGTTATCTTGCTATTTCTCTTTCTTTCTTTCTTTCTGTCTTTCTTTCTTTCTGTCTTTCTTTCTTTCTTTCTTTCTCTCTCTCTCTCTCTCTCTTTCTTTCTTTCTTTTTCTTTCTCTCTCTCTCTTTCTTTTTTTTTTTTGCTAGAGGGCATATGTGCTTGCTAGAGAGAGAATGGGCATGCACACACTTACAGCAGGCATATTTTTTAAGATGCTGGGGCCAGGATTCAAACCATGCAGTCAGCCATGTGGGATCCAGCTGCCTTAACCAGCAGGCCACAGAACCGGCCCTCTTTTCAGTCTTTATATGTTTTTTACCTTATACGAAGCTCCAAAATAGGTTTTCCCTTGCTGTGACTATATCACAAAGTACCATAAAACTTAGTAGCATAAAGTATCACTTATTATGCTCACAGTTTCTTTCAATTAAAAATTCAGATAGAGGGACCAGCAGTTAGCGTAATGGCTATGTCGCTGGACTCCCACGTAGTCAACCCCGGTTCGCGTCTCGGACCCGGTGGCTTAAAACTCACGTCGGGCGCGTGTGCGTGCGTGCCCAAGATCCCGAGAGGAGAACGGAGGAGAAGGGATTGCGGCATGGCCATCCCCTCTGGGGGGTGATTTCTCGCTTTCTGTCTCTCTGTCTCTCTCTGTCTGTCTGGCGAGCGCACGCACCCTATAGCAAAAACCTCTCCAAAAAAAAAAAAAAAAAAAAGAATTCAGATAGAAAGAAACAGAGCCAGCTTATCTCTGTTCCATGATGTCTAGGGCCTTACCTGGAAGACTTAGGCTTGGGACTGATATCAACTGACAGCAGAGGACTGGCATGTCAAACAGCTGATGATTGCTATTGGCTGGGTGGGCCTCAGTTCCTATCACATGAGCCTGTCCCTGTGGTTTCTCCATGTGGGCTAGTTAAGCCTTCCTTATAGCATGGTGAGTGGGTCATAAGAGCAAGCATCCAGAGGGGGAGAGAAGAAGAAAAGAAGCCATGAGGAAACCACATGACCTTTTATGACCAAACCCTCAGAAGGCACATAGCATCACTTTTACTACATTTTTTTTCATCAAGGTACTCACCGAGTCTCACCCATGTTTTTTTTTTTTTTTTTTTTTCTTTTTTTGGAAGAGAGATTTTTGCTGTAGGGCACGTGCCTCATCAGAGAGAGAGAGAGAGAGACAGCGAGACTGAAAATGAGAAGTCACTTCCCAGGGAGATAGCCGTGCTGCAATTGCTTCTCTTTACTCTCCACTTGGGATTTTGGGCTCATGCACACACATCTATTGTGAGTCTTAAAAACCAGGTCTGGGATTCAAACCATGGTTGACTACTTGGGAGTCCAGTGATGTAACCATTACACCATCTGCTGGTCTCCTCACCCATGTTTAAAGAAAGGCAAATAGACTTCTCTTCTTTATAGAGAATAGCAAGGTCCTAAAATAGCTTGTGGGAACAAAAATATTGGTATGGACTTTTTATAGAAAGGTAATTTGTCACTGTCTCTTCTGGCCATATAATTCTTGTATTTTCTACATACTAAACACACTCTTCCCTCCCCCACAGACTTTCAAAGTCTAATCCCATTATGGGATCAGGCTCAGGCTTAAGGTTTAAGATCTTATAGAGGTCAGGCTGAAGTGCAGGTTAAATTCCTTGGGTATAGTTTCTTTCGTTTTAAATAATTATTTATTTAGTTTTATTTGTTATTTTTAAATTTGCTATAGGGCATGTGTACTCATCAGAGAGAGAGAGAGAGAGAAGAGGAGAAGGGAGGGGAGGGGAGGGGAGGGGAAAGGAGGGGAGGGGAGGGGAGGGGAGGGGAGGAGGAGGAGAAGAGAAGAGAAGAGAAGAAGAGAAGAGAAGAGAAGAGAAGAGAAGAGAAGAGAAGAGAAGAGAAGAGGGAAAGTGAGAAAGCAAGCCACCATGTCCAGGGCTATACCCAAGGCTGGTCATGTGGGAGTCCAGTACCTTAAGCACAATGCCACCTGCTGACCCTGGGTACCGTTTCTTGATGATGCCTCTTATGACTACAGTCCCACATGACATGAAAAACTATGAACTAAAGAGGTACATTTTTGGGACCAGCAGATGGCATAATAGTTACATTGCTGGACTTCCATGTAGTCAACCATGATTTGAGTCCCGGACCCTAAGGCTTAAAAAAACACCAGGTGCACGTGCGTACATGCCCAAGATCCTGAGAGGAGAATGGAGGAAAAGGGTGATTGCACCTGGGGGGTGATTTCTCACTTTCTACCTCTCTGTCAAGCACACATGCCCTATAGCAAAATCTCTCTCTCTCAGAAAATAAGGGGGGAGGGGGCAAGTTTTCTACCCTCATTCTCACCATTACCTAACCTAACAGTGAAGCATAGGGTCATCTTTCCATTCTAAGAGGGAGAAACCAGGAGACATGGAAGTCACTGATCCAAAGCAATTCTTTTTATATTGTTCTCCTACATGATCTTTCCTATTCACATAGTTTTAAATACCATCAGGGGAACCAGCAGTTAGCGTAATGGCTATGTCGCTGGACTCCCACGTAGCCGACCGCGGTTTTCTCCCTTCTCCTCCATTCTCCTCTTGGGATCTTGGGCACGCACCCAGCGTGAGTTTTAAGCCACTGGGTCCGGGACGCGAACCGCGGTCTACTATGTGGGAGTCCAGCGACATAGCCATTACGCTAACTGCTGGTCCCCAAATCTCCTTCTTGATCACCCTCCTTCATCTTACTCCCTCCTAATTTTCTTTGACACAACCAAGTAATATTTTAATTCATATGCATGGCTATGGCACTTTGTTGTTTGCAATCGTCCAAGAATTCTCATTAGGCTTTGAGTAAAATCCTAGTTCCTTACTATGGTCAAAAGGGTCCTTATCACTGGTCTTTTCCTCTGACCTTGTTCCCTGCCACTTCCCTCCTCACCCGCTATGCTTATCTCCTCTGGGTTTCTTTCAGTTCTATAAATACACCAAGCTCTCAGAATCGGTCTGTACACATGCTATTCCCTCCTCCTGGAGTTCGCTCCTGACTTCACACTCCCACATAATTGAGTCTTTTTCATCCAGGAATGGCATTCCTGGCCCTCTATTATTCTCTGTTACTGTACCTTGTTTTTGTTTTGTTTTTCTTTCAAAAACGTATCCCACTTTTAAGTTATATAAGTTATATCCTATTTGTTTACTTATTTATCATCTGTCTCCTTAACTGGATTGTGAGCTGCACTGTCAGAGACCACATCTGTGTTATTCACCATAGATGCTCAGTGCCCAGTAGTGCCCAGCACACAGTCACACTCAAATACTTGTTGAATATTGTTACAGGTATAATTTTGTTTTGACACAATATGTTATAATACATAATTATGAGCAATGCTGAATGTATTACTTTCATCATTTTTACTGAGAGTAGACTTATTTTTCTCTTTCAGTAATTGCCCTTCCTTTTTGGCTGCTGCTTTAGCCAGAGCCACATCGGATGAAGTCCTTCAGAGTGACCTTTCTGCACATTATATTCCAAAGGAAACGGATGGCACAGAAGGGACTGTGGGTGAGTACTTTCCTCCATAATTTGTTTAAATATTCTAAAATCTTCTTGTGTGTAGTGGTCCACAAAAATACTTGCAAAATACTAAGTCTAATTACATTTTCCCACTGGTCAATTATATAGTGGGAGCAGGAGGAAAAAAAATACCATTTTTCCCAAATAAAATCAATAACAGAAGAAAAAAGTACAAGCATATTTTGAAAAAGGTATAGAAGTATATAGGGGGTAATAAGAACAATAGGGTATTGTCATAAATAATATCTAATACATAGAAAGAGTAAAGTGAGGAATGTGACTATATAACAACAACAAAAGATGAGTGGGTGACAGTAGAGAGAATTTGAGTAGAATCTATTTCAAATTTTTAGCTTACCTTTAAGAACCCAATAAAAAGTTTATATTAACATTTATCCAGTTAGCTCTGTGACCTGGTGGTTAAGGCCAACCTTGTAGTTCTAGTCTTGGACCCAGTAGCTTGGTACATGCCAGGTACATGTGTGTGCATGCCCCAGATCCTGACAGGATGGAGAAATGGAGGAAAGGGGATTATAGTCAGGCTATTCCCCACAGCAAGTGTTTTTTCCCTCTTCCCCACTTCTCTCTAGTGAATGCATGTACCTTCTGGCAAAATAATAGTATAAAAAAACTACCCAAGATAGACTTTCTTTTTTTTAAGAATTATTTAATTTTTTGATTTATTCATTTTTTTAATTTGACGAGAGAGAGAGAGAGAAAGGAAGCCACCAAGTTCAGTACTCAAACTATGGTTGGCCATGTGGGAGTGTCCAGTGGCTTAACCACTAAACCATCTGCTGATCCCTCAATAGACTGTTTTTGTAATACCCTAATTAAGTTCAGTTAACATATATTAATACCTTTGTAACTCTCTATTATGCAATATAGCACTATGGAACTACGCAATATAGCACATGGTTATTTATGAAAAAAATGTATCCTTCCATGAAAAATCACTGTTACAGGGAACCAGCAGTTAGCGTAATGGCTATGTCGCTGGACTCCCACGTAGTTGACCGCGGTTCGCGTCCCGGACCCAGTGGCTTAAAACTCACGCCGGGCGCATGTGCGTGCGTGCCCAAGATCCCAAGAGGAGAATGGAGGAGAAGGGATTGCAGCGTGACCATCCCCCCTGGGAGGTGATTTCTCGCTTTCTGTCTCTATGTCTCTCTCTGTCTGTCTGGCGAGCACACGCGCCCTATAGCAAAAACCTCTCAAAAAAAAAAAAACAAAAAAAACAAAAAACAAATCACTGTTACAAATAATTGATTCTTGGTAGGATTTAAATGTAAATGCATAAATATTACACTGGCTGTTAGGTAACACTTTGAATATCCATATTCCTTCTCTAGATTATTTAAGAAGTAGCAAAAACATCATTTAAGAAGTAACAAAAAGAAATAATTTGCAGGACTAGCAGTTAGCCTAATGGCTATGTCACTGGACTCCCATGTAGTTGACCGTGGTTCAAGTCCTGGACCCAGCAGCTTAAACTCATGCAGGCGTTTGTGTGTGTGCATGCCCAAAATCCCAAGAGAAGAATGGAGGAGAATGAGAGAGAAGGAATTGCGGCATTGCCATCCTCCTGGGGGATGACTTCTCACTTTCTCTGTCTCTCTCTGTCTTTTGGGAGCACACGCGCCCTATAGCAAAAACTTTTATTAAAAAAAAAAAAAAGAAATAATTTGCTTTTGAAATAGCATTTTAAATATATGAATTATTTTTCCTCTGTAGAATTAGAAAAGTTCTAATGGTTAGAAAGTTTTAAAATTTCCCAAAGATTGAAGAGTATTGCTGGGCTTTTTATTTTTTTAGGTGGTACCAAAAATGAATATATCTGTGTCATGTATTTAGATTGTAAGTATATTTTATTTATGTAAAAAAAAAGAATCCAAATAAAAAGTCTGATATAAAAATTCAAGAAGTTGGGGCCAGCAGGTGATATAGTGACTAAGGTGCTGGACTCCCACATGGCCAACCATGGTTCAAGTCCCAGACCTGGCAGCTTGCTTTCTCACTTTCTCTCTCTCTCTCTCTCTCTCTCTCTCTCTCTCTCTCTCTCTGGTGAGTTCATGTGCCCTATAGCAAATTAAAAAAATAAATAAATACATTAATTTTAAAAAATTCAAGAAGTCAGTTATAACAGAACTTTTCACTAATTAAATTTTTTATCTGCCAATAATTAGACCTCTTTATAATATATGCAATATGTGGTTTAATTGCATGGATCATCGTAGATTTTTTTTTTCCAAGAAAAGCATGAGGCTACATATATTTATTTATTTATTTTGAGATGTTTTTGCCGTAGGGCGTGCGCACTCGTCAGAAAGACAGAGAGAAACAGAGAGATAGAAAGCAAGAAATCACTCCCCAGAGGGGATGGCCACACATTCCCTTCTCCTCTATTCTCCTCTTGAGATCTTGAGCACACACGTACACACACCCGACATTAGTTTAAGCCACTGGGTCCAGGACTAGAACCATGGTCGACTACATGGGAGTCCAGCGACATAGCCATTATGCCAACTGCTGGCCCCGAGGCTCCATTTTTTAATGACGATATATCTATCAATATATTAGGCTGGGACCAGCAGTTAGCGTAATGGCTATGTCACTGGACTCCCACGTAGTCGACCGCAGTTCAAGTCCTGGACCTGGAGGCTTAAACTCACGCTGGGCATGTGTGCGTGCATGCCCAAGATCCCAAGAGGAGAATGGAGAAGGGATTGCGGCATGGCCATCCCCCCAGGGAGTGATTTCTCGCTTTCTATCTCTCTGTCTCTCTCTCTCTGGCGAGCGTACACACCCTATAGCAAAAACCTCTCAAAAAAAAAAATATATATATTTAGGCTTATACATATTTGACAGGATCTAAAGAAAAGATTTTTGTAAGACTTAGGGAATTACTCAAAATTATTAAGGAATTTTAGTCTTTCATGCTATTTGCTCTATTTTAGGCTTCTGCCTTTAAGCATGGTGCATAAAGAGCAAATCTAATATTAATGAATCAGACAAGCTAGAGTCCAGAGAATGTGAGATAGATATAAAAGTAAACATTACTGTTATTTCTTTATCTCTTTAGGTTGTTTCTGACAGAAAATTGGCAACAAAGGAATTATTCTCCTTGTTTTTGCTGAGAGTAATTGATTCACCTGGAACCAAATTGTTCCAGAGCCGAGTCTGATAGAATTTCTGCTACAAAGCATTGGTGTTTCCTCTGGTACTGATGTATAAAGTAAGAGCTTGGTAATGAAAATATGAGCGAGATTAAATTCTGCTTCACTGCAGCCAGGGTGATGGCTGACTCAGCTCCAGCTCAGTACAATGACATTAGCGACTGATGAGTAATTTACAGCTGTGAGGGGGTGGACTGCTACTCTGGACAATTTTCACTCTCTTGCACCCCTTATTTTATTTTTCCATCTCAAGGAGCAATTATTTATATAGTGATGTCCTACACCACTCTGTGGAAGATTATGTGTCAAGATTGAAGTGTTGTCCTACATGTCTACTTTGTAAGAAATTCTGAACCCCATAAAATAACAAAAGTTAAAGGAAGGGTTTTTCTTTTAGTAGATGTCATCAGTCATTCTGATTTTGTATTTTTCCAAGAGATTTCTTACTAATTTCTCTACGTTATTGCTGTGATTCAGACTGATCTACTATAATTCTAAACTCCTTGCAAATCCTTCATTTATTTAACCCAAATCACTCAGTGTCAACTGCATTGAGGAAAAAACACAGGGCTTGTTTTGTTTATCCATACATTAGTCTGGGAAACCAGCATACTGAATAAGGCCTGCTGTCACTGGCTTAATGGCACAAAAGTCCCCAATGAAGTACCTTTTGTTCCTCTTTTGGTTGTTTCTAAAAAAAGACTTTAGAAAAAATCCTTAACTTAAAGTTCTTTTTATGTTTATGTCATCCCTAACAGAATATTTGCTAAGTGACCTTATATGTATCTGACTTGGTACAAATTTGGCTTTATCAATGTAACTCCTGTTCACACAACCTACAGATAATTCCAAATATCATAATAGAAAAATTAAAGACAAGGGGAAAGTGATCTCTAATACAAAGGAAGTTAAAAAAATTGTGCAATTGGGGCCAGCAGGTAGTGTGGTGGTTGTGGTGCTGGACTCTCACATACCAACCACAGTTCGAGTCCTGAACCTTGCAACTTGCTTTCTCGTCTCTGGTGAGCACATGTGCCCTATAGCAAATTAAAAATAATAAAATAAAATATTTTTAAAAAATTATGACGTTTATGTAAATAACTTTGAAAACCTGCATATTTTCTAGAAAAACATAATTTAACAGAAGTTTACGTAAGAAAAGATTGAGGAAATTGTCAAGGAGCTATCTCCCCAGAAAGACACGGAGTAGGTGATTCTGTTTTTTTTATTCTTTTAAAATTTTTAATATATTTATTTTAATTCGACCAGAGAGAGAGAGAGAGAGAAGGTGAGAAGGCAAGCTCTCAAGTCTGGGACTCATACCTCAGTCGGCCATGTGGGAGTCCAGTGCCCTTAACCACCACATCACCTGCCAGCCCCTGGAGTAGGTGATTCTATAGGTAAATGTTTTTACATAATCAAAAGTAGATAATTGCAATGCTTTTTTAAAAAGAATTATTTTATTGAACTTCAATTAATTAATTAATTTTAATTTGACCAGAGAGGGACAGTGTGAGAGAGAAAGAGAAAGTGAGAAAGGAAGTCGCCAGGTCTAGGACTCGAACCACAGTCAGCCATATGGGAATCCAGCACCATTAACCACCATACCACCTGCTGGACCCTGCAATGCTTTTTATAATGAAAGCTCCAATTTCATAGCAAAAGAAGGAAAACTGATGGCTGACTTATTAGCCTCGTGGTTAAGGGAGCAGATCCCACATGATCAACCGTGATTCAAGTCCTAGCCTCAGCAGCTTGAAACACATGCTCAGTGCTGGTGCATGTGTGCCCCAAATCCCTACAGTATGAAGAAATGGAGGAGGGATTGTGACATTACCACACACCATTGGAGAGTATTTTCTCCCTCTTCCTCCTCTACCTCTGTCTCTCTTTGGTAAGTGGATGTGCCCTCAGGCAATTGATAAAAAAGAAGGAAAATTTGTATAGCATAACACCAATACCAAAACTTAACATAAAGCTAAAAAAGGAAATGAGAAACCAGTCTTAGTCATTAGTGTAAAAATATCTGAAGATATCTGTGTATTGAGTACAACAGTAATTCATTCAATGAGTGTTTTATTGAGGGCCTACCATATGCTTAGTATTGTGCTGGGGAAACAGCAGTGAACAAAACAAAAATATTGGAAAATATATTGGCATAATTTATATGTTAATAGGTCAAAAGAAAAATAAACAATTATTTCTAAATATGCCAAAATAAGCAGTTGATAAAGTGCAATATCCATTCCTAATTTTTAAAATATTCTTACAAGTAGAACTAGATAGATGTTTCTTGCATATGGTTAGACATTTGGCTCTCAAACTGAAAGCTCGCATTTATACTTAATGTATACTCAGAAATTATTTGGTTGCAAGTGACCACAAACACAACTAAAATTGGATTCAGCAAAACAGAATTTTGGGGCTACCCTTCAGGGTAAGGGCTACAAAGCTACAATAGATTCAAGACTTTAGATGATGTCAATAGAACCTGACATTTCTCCAACTTTCCTCTGTACTCTCTTACATTTTGATTTTCTTTTAAATTTTTTTTTTCTTTTTTTGCCAGAGGGTGCATGTACTCACCAGAGTTAAACAAAGAAAGGGAGAAGGGAGAAAGAACCCCCACACACACACATCATGGGGTGTGGTCATGCCACAATCCCCTTTGCTCAATTTCTCCTTTGGCGATTGGAAGTATGCACACACACATGTACCTGGCATGATTTTTCAAGTCTCAAGGTCTGGGATTTGAACTACATGAGTGGCCACATGGTTTCCAGCTCTCTTAACCACCAGACAGTAAGACTAGCCCCTTGATTTTATTTTCAGGCTTTATGAGGTAGATGACTACTAAGCATGTCAGGTCTTCATCTGCCTAAATTTAAGTTGAGTGGAAGAACAAGCTTTTCTAAGTTGCCATGACATAAGTAACAGTATTTACTCATCTCAGCTTGGATCATTGCCCATTCCTGAACCAATCACTGTGGCCAGAGGAATGTGATTCTCTAGTTGACTAGACCCAAATCATATGTTTTAACCCTAATGGACTGAAAGTAAAGAAGAAAGAGCAATGTTTGCTAGTTAGAAAATAACATATTAAAGCAAAGTTCTGATTCAAAATAGCAAATAAATAAAATAACCAGGAACAAAATGATTAAGAAATATGAAAGGCCCACATTAAAACTGTTAAGCAACATAAAGGATTTATAAATGAAACAATATAATTTGTGTCTGGATAAGACTCAATATGAAAAAGAGGTCATTTTTTCCCCCCAAATTAATTGCTAAATTCATTGTGATCCCAGACCCAGTGGTAACAGATTTTTCTGCCCAAATTTGGCATAATGATTAGAAAGTTAATCTGGAAAAATAAATATGTAAAACTTTCCAAGTGATATCTTTTAAAATTAAGGGTCATAGGTAGAAAAATTAGTCCTCTTAATATTAAAATATGCATACCTTAAAAATTTGCTATAGGGCATGTGCACTTGCTGGAGAGAGGCTGGGGTGGGAGGTGTGTGAGAAAGTATCCCCTAGGAGGGATGGCCACACTATAATCTCTTCTCTTATATTCTCCTCTCAGGATTTTGGGCATGCATGCACATGCATCCAGTGTGTTTTTCAAGCCACAAGGCCCCGGACTTGAACCCTGCAGTTGGCCAAGTAGGGTGTAGCCACTGGCTTGATAAATAAAACATATTTAAAGTTACTGTAATTTAAAGAGTGGGACCATTGTAGAAATAAATGGAAAAAGTGAAGCAGAATAGAAAATCAAGAAGTATCAATACATAAATATATATATTTTTTAATTTTATATATATATATATATATTTTAATTTTTGAGAGATTTTTGGTGTAGGGTACATCTTACTGAAAAGACAGAGAGAAGACAGAGAGACAGAAAGCAAGAAATTGCCCTCCAAGGGGATGGCCATGCTGTAGTCCCTTCTCTTCCACTCTCCTCTTGGGGTCTTAGGCACGCATGCACATGTGCCCGGAGTAAGATTTTTGTTTTGTTTTGTTTTGTTTTGTTTTGTTTTGTTTTGTTTTGTTTTGTTTTTGAGAGATTTTTGCCATAGGGCACATGAACTCACCAGAAAGACAGAGAAAGAGAGACAGAAAGCGAGAAATCACCCCCTCTCAGGGGGGATGGCCACGCCGCATTCCCTTCTCCTCCATTCTCCTCGGGATTTGGGGCACTCATGCACACGTGCCTGGCATGAGTTTAAGCTGCTATGTCCTAGACTCAAACAGTGGTCGACTACGTGGGAGTCCAGTGACATCACCATTACACCATCTGCTGGCTCAAATATTTTAATATTTAATGGCTATTTAATTTATATAACAGTTTGCATATTTATACATACAACAAACATCTAATGACCCCTTACTACCTGCTAGGTTCTATACTGTGCTTCATCAAGGACAGTTAATTCACAGTCTCTATTTTCAGTCTAATTTGAGAGATAAAGAGTACTAGACATTAGAGTTAGACCTAAGATTGAGAATGATTTTACTTATTTATGAAATGTTCTAAATATACAGAATATAGCAAATACCCAATAAATGTTATCTGTTGTTATGAAATGGGGGTAAAAGCTATAATAGATGGTGTGAACAAAATGTTATAGGAGCATAAGGGAAGAAGCAACTGGGAGGGGGTATGGATAAATCCAGTGTCTTGCTACATGTTAGGAGAAACTGGTATTTCTTCCCCTAGCCAAATTTACTCTGTCTATACCAGGTCATATACAATAGACAGCAACCTATGTTGTCCAGTGTGATAGCTCCTAGCCACAGGTGGTCATTGAACATGTGAAAAATAGCTAATGTGACCAAATAACTAAATTTGAAATTGTAGCTAGTTTGAATTTAAATTTTGGGACCAGCAGTTGGTGTAGTGGTTAAGGTGCTGGACTTCCACGTGGCCAACCATGGTTTGAGTCCCAGACCTGGCAGCCTGAAACTCACATCAGGTATATATGCATGCATGCCCAAAATCCAGAGAGGAGAATGGAGGAGAAGGGACTGCAGCATGGCTATCCCAGTGATTTCTCATTTTTGTCTTTCTGTCTCTCTCTGGCAGGTACATACACCCTATAGCAAAAATCTCTCTTAAATTTTTTTTTTAAATTTAAATAGTCACACTTAGCTAGTGGGTACCTAAGTGCGGGTCCATGTAAATAAGTGTAACATACAGGGTGGACTGGTGGCGTGGTGGTTAAAGGCACTGAACTCCCACATGACTGACTGTAGTTAGAATCCCAGACCTGGTGGCTTGCTTTCTCACATTCTCTTTTTATGTCTCTCTCCAGTCAAATTTTTAAAATAATAATGATAAATACAATTAAATAAACAATTCTAAAAAGGAAAAAGTAACATACAAGCAAAAGAATAATAGTTTATTTACTATCTAGGAATCTGGGAACTATCCTGATAGTTAATATCAGTTGTTTCTTTCCAGCCCATTCTCTCTCAAAAATTCCTGAGTTCATTTGGTTATTTTGTAATCCTTTGTTGTAACTGAGTCAAATTAGAACATACCCATCTCAGTGTTTGTATTTGGGGCCCTGTACTACTACAGAGACCAAATGAGTTGGAATGATACAAATACCTAAGTCTGACTGAAAGAAATAGTCTATGACAGCTAGTGGGTTTTTGTTTGTTTGTTTGAACATTGATTGATTGATTGTGAATTTTAAACCTCTGAGTCCAGGACTCAAACCAGTCAGTCATGTGAGAATCCAGTACCTTAACCACCACTCTGACTGCTGACCCCAGACAAGTAGTGCTGAAGAAGAAGAAGAAGAAGAAGAAGAAGAAGAAGAAGAAAAGAAGAAAAGATTGAAGTTATTTAAGACAATCAAAATGTTGTCTGTTGGCCTCAGTTTCCCTTTACAGACACCTCTTCAGGCTTTATTGACTCTTTAAACTTCTCTCTTTCAAGTGTACCCTTGAGCTTCAGTTATGTGAAAATGTTAAAGGAGACAAAGCCACAAAACATGGTTTACCATCCTATACTACAATAATGAAGAAAAAACGGAAGAAAAAACTTGAGATTAGTTTTCCATGTATATACATTTTTAAAAGAATTTTTAATAAGAGTTCAGATAAATGTAGTCACAGATTAAGGCTCAGACAAGACTGGGACTAAAACATGGGAGTCCAAATTCTCAGGCTGTTCTAGAACATACAGTCCTTTGGGATTTGTGTTCTAGATTGGAGGAGGCATGTTGCAGCCACTGCCCATCTGGTGCATATTTTCTCAGGCTATCCAAACTCTATCTGATTTTGTGAAGTAAAAAGAAATTTTGAGTTCTTTTTTTTTTCTTTTTTACCTGAGATGTAGGAGAAATCTCTAAAATATTGACCCGTGAAAACCTAATTTCCCCCTAGTTATTATTTTTTTAAAGAGGTTTTTGCCTTAGGGTGTGTGTGCTCACTGAAAAGAGACACACACACAGAAACAGCGAGAGGGAAAGTAAGAAAATCCCCAGGGAAGATGGCCACGCCACAATCTCTTCTCCTCCTGGGATCTTGGGCACGTGCACACATGCGCCCTGTGTGAATTTCTTTCTTTTCCTTTTTTTTTTTTTTAAGAGTTTTTTTTTCCTTTGGGCCTGTGTGCTTGCTTGGGAGAGAGAGAGAGACAGAGACAGTGAAAGGGGAAGTGAGAAGTCACCCCCACCCCCACCCCGAGGGGATGGCCACACCACAATTCCTTCTCCCTTCTCCATTCTCCTTCTGGGATCTTGGGCATGTACGCACAAGCCACCGGGTCCAGGACTCTAACCATGGTCAGCCATGTGGCAGTCCAGCAACGTAACTTCTACACCATCTGCTGATACCCCATGTGAGTTTCAAGCCACCAGGTCTGGGGCTCTAACCTTAGTCCTCAATTGGCAATGTGGGAATCCAGTGACATAACTGCTATGCCATCTGCTGGCCCTGTCCCTTAGTTATTTCAAAAGGTGCAACTTGAGGGACCAGCAGTTAGCGTAATGGCTATGTCGCTGGACTCCCATGTAGTCGACCACGGTTCAAGTCCCGGACCCGGTGGCTTAAACTCACGCCGGGCACGTGTGCGTGCGTGCCCAAGATCCCGAGAGGAGAATGGAGGAGAAGGGATTGTGGCGTGGCCATCCCCCCTGGGGGGTGATTTCCTGCTTTCTATCTCTCTGTCTCTCTCTGTCTGGCGAGCGCACGCGCCCTATAGCAAAAACCTCTCCAAAAAAAGAAAAAAGAAAAAAAAAAAAAAAAAAAGGTGCAACTTGAGTAAGGGACATGAGGGCCAGCCTGTGTGTGGCTTAGTCGTTAAGGTGGCTGGATCCTATATGGCTTACTGCACTGTTTACACGTCCACACCCATCGGCTTGGGAAACATGCTGGGTACATGTTCGTGTGTTCAAAATCCTGAAAGGAGAGAGAAACAGAAGAGACTGCGGTGTGACCATGCCCACGTGTGGTACTTTCTGGTTTTCCATCTCTGTCTCTCTCTGCAGTGAGTGCACATACCCTCTGACAAGTAAAAAAAAATTAATTAATTAAATAAATAAAAAGTACAACTTGAATGGAAAGTTAAATGATAGCAGATAAAATCTCTTTGGTACCATTCAGCATTGCCTAAAGGCTTAGACCGCTGTACATCCGCTGAGGGATCTAAGTACATCTCAGTTATCAGTCTACTCTGCTAATAGGTGAAGTAGCAGACTTAGGGTGAGGAATCCCATTAGTATAGAGGGTCTTCAAAAAGCTCACCAGGAATGTGTATTAATGAAAAAATTATATGGGTCTTTTTTCTTTTGCAGCAAAATAAACTTGCACCTTAAATGTAATTACATCAGCCTATGTTGCTCTTCTGATTGCTAGCTCTTCTTTTCTATCCAGGGTCACATACATAGAATTTAAGTACTTTTTTCCTTAGAGAAATATAAGACTTCTAACTCATTTGTTAACTTATTGGCCAAATAATCTAAACTATTGCCTAAAATGTGAATGAACCAATACATCAATAGCGAAAATGTATAATCTAGTTCCAAATGATGATTTATAGGACACAGAGAAGTTAAGAGAGCTGGATATAAAGAAAGAGAGGGACAAAGACATGATAAAGTAAATTTTCCTTACTCCTGAAATTTGTAAGCTGTTTTCATAGATCTTTCATATTCTGGTTAGCTGGGTAACCACTGTTCATATTTCAGTCATCCTTCTAAGCTTAAGAGGCTTGGCCCTTCAGGCGATAACCAGAGTAGTCAGCAAAAGGAACCAGTGCTCCAAACTAGACAGCAGCTAGCCAGAGCTCTGCCCAGGCTGGAAGAAATCAAGCCGTAGTTACAGGCCTAGCTCTGGCCAGAGGTTTTCTCCTCGTGACAGGATAGCTTAGTGGCAGTGGCTGGCTGTTGTTTTTCTACTAGATAGACTGTCTTTTTCCCTTTTCAGAAACAGCATTTCATTTTTCTTGAGAGGATGAATTTCTATTAAGGAGGAGCTTGACTAAGGTGACCTACTTCTGTCTTTACCAAGCAGGCAAGTGAAAAGCAGTTTTACAAGGCTCTTCATTGGGGGTTTCTGTTTCCTTCACAGAGATTGAGACAGTGAAATTGGCCCGTTCTGTCTTCAGCAAACTACACGAGATTTGCTGCAGCTGGGTGAAAGACTTCCCTCTCCGCAGGAGACCCCAGCTTTATTATGAGACATCAATCCATGCCATCAAAAACATGCGCAGGAAAATGGAGGACAAACATGTCTGCATTCCTGACTTTAATATGCTCTTCAACCTAGAGGTAAAGGGCACTCTGGACAGTCAGTGAGATAAAACACATATCTTCATGGGCCTGTTAGGAAAGGAGAGCTTTGGGGAAGGGACCAGCAGTTAGCATAATGGCTATGTTGCTGGACTCCCATGTAGTTGACTGCGGGTCGAGTCCCAGACTCGGTGGCTTAAAACTCACGCCGGGTGCATGTGCGTGTATGCCCAGGATCCCGAGAGGAGAATGGAGGAGAAGGGACTGCGGCATGGCCAACCCCCTGGGGGGTGATTTCTTGCTTTCTGTCTCTCTGTCTCTCTCTGTCTATCTGGCAAGCACACATGCCCTATAGCAAAAACCTCTCCAAAAAAAAAAAAAAAAAAAAAAAAAAAAGAAAAAAAGAAAGAAAAGAAAAGGAGAGATTTGGGGACCAGCAGGTGGTGTGGTGGTTAAGGCTAAGGCGCTGGACACTCCCACATGGCCAACCAAGGTTTGAGTCCTGGATCTGATGGCTTGCTTTCTCACTTTCTCTCAAATTAAAATAAATGAATGAATAAATAAAATTAAATAATTCTTAAAAAAAGAAAAAAAAGGAGAGTGTTAGTAATTATTTCTCTGATAGGTTAGATCAGGACTAAATACAAACTGATAGAAAGTTGTTTGCACTAGACAACTAAAAAGGAGCTCTTTGTCTTCTGTTATTTTGAATAGGCAATGCATTCACATGGTTCAAAATTAGAAAAATGAAAATCTTATTTTTGCCTCCCAGATACTTGGTTCCCCTCCATGAAGCAAGGAGTTACCAGTTTCTTGCTTAACTTTCCAGAGCTATTCTTTAAACATACAAGCAAAAAAGAAAACTATTATATCTCAATATAAATACAAACAGGTTGTTTTTAAAAGGAAACTATTTTTCCATATTCCTATGTTCATGAGAAAACACAGACATAAAAGAATGAATTAAAGGTTGGGATAATTTTCTGATTTTTATGATTTTCCTTTTAAAATCTTGGTCTCTGAGGTAGGAAAATAGCTGAAATTACATTTCATGAATCTCTGTGACTGACAAATTGGATTCATATAAGCCTTGTCAGCTTAATAGCCATTTTCTTGTTATCTCTCTCTTTTTCTATTAAATGTATTATGTTAATAGAAACAGAGGTAGGTTTGTTTCCATCGCCTGTCACTTGCCTCTTTTCTTCAGTCAAGTCCATAACTCCAAAATTACAACATAGTAATTTATACAAAGCACAATATTTCCCTCATTTAGCAGCTAAATTTAAATTTTTAGCTGACTGTCAGGGTCTAATCAGAAGTGATAGTGGGTTGGTAATTGGTGCTTGTGTTGCAGATGGATCAGCTAGTATCTGTTTCTAATACCACTCCCATGTAAATGTCACCCAAAAGGCTCTTGTGTGATAAGCCAACTTTATATCACTACACCCACTTAAAGATTATACTCAGATTTGAGGGCATTTATTGTTGATTTGGGAGGTCTTTATCTTGTCTCCTAATGTAAAAATCAACCTAAAGGGCTAATTCAGAAAGGAGCACCTTCCTATGGTGAAGTAAGCTTTGAGGGCTATTTGGCAACACATATTTAGAACCTTATAAATGTTCACTCTTTGATCTGGTAATTTTACGTTTCATTCTTTATTATAGGGAAATAGAAACATAGAAGAGTCTTCCATACATTTTTTTTTGTTTCATATGTTTAATACAACATTGTTTATAATAATAAAAATTGGTCATGATTTAAATTAATAAGGCAAATATAACTATCATATACTCATAGGGTATATATTATAAGTCACTGAAAATATAATTGTCTTTGGGGCTGGCCCTGGGGCCTAGTGGTTAAGGGAACTGGATCCTACCTGGCTGACGGTGCAGTTAAAGTCTTGGCCCAGGCAGCTTGAAATACGTGCCAGGTGCGTGTGTGTGCATGCCAAAAACCCTGACAGGTTGGAGAAGGGATTATGGCATGGCCATGCTCCACTGGGGAAGGAGGTGCTTTCTCCTCTCCCTCTCTGTCTCTCAGGGAGCTCATGTGCCCTCTGGCAAATAAATAATAATAATAATTATATGGGAGAATGCTAATGATATGATCAATGACAAAAAGTAGAAGGTAAGATATTTTGTTTGGACCCAGCCACAGTAGCACTGGTAGATGCTGCCACGCATCAGGCTGACGTTACATGGGAGGCCGGGGTTTGATTTCCAGTCCACCCTAAAAGCCAGGTATGGTGTGTGTGCCTAGAGTCCCAGCTACCTGAGAGGCTGAGGCAGGAGGATCATGATGTAGTGAGACCCTATTTAGAAAAATAAAAATTATGTACAGTATGATCATAATTTTATTTTAAATTAATATAGAAAAAAGATAGTTTATATGGATGGTGGGATTATAGGTGGTACTTATTTCCTTTATATTTGTCAGTCCAGCTTATACATTATTATAATGAAAAATTTAGTAAATGTTAATTTTTTTAAAGAAAAAATTTTTAAAATTTGTTTAATTATTATTATTTGCTATGGGGCATGTGCACTCACCAGCGAGAGACAGAGAGAGTGAGAAAGCAAGCCTTCAGTTCTGGGACTCAAACCATGGTCGGCCATGTGGGAGTCCAGCTCTAAAACCACCAAGCCACCTGCCAGCCCCCTAAAGAAAAATTTTTAAAGAAATCCACTTGACTCCTTTTTCTTCTAATGTTCTATCAAGTTGTTTAAAATTAGTACTACTTTAGAAAAGAATTCTACATGGAATTATTTCTAGACAGCTCTGTTTTATCAGTCTCAAAGGCTTTAAAGATGGTGTTGCTTAAATTGCTAAATGAACTAGTTCTAATGTCTGTTTTAGATATAGATTTCATAATATTTGGGTGTTATTATTACTCTATGGACATTTACATTTGGTACTGATAAATGTACCTTTTAAAAAGAACTTCTTCAAAGCACAAATATTACCTGTTGTTTTAGTAGTCCTTCCAAATTCTCCTGAGATCACAACTCATCCCTTCCTAATGGATGTGAAAACAAACATGAAGAAAATATGATTTGCTCAAGATTCAACTACAAGGCCTGGACCCCTCTAAGGCTCCTACAGCCTAAGGAAAAAGAAGTCAGAAGATGTGGGAATGAAAATCATTACATACTGTTGCCTAAAGGGAGTTCAGGACTCAGTGAGCTTTCAGTGAGTCACAAGATCTCCTATGTGAGATGGATCTGAGATTTCAACACTTGAGTTGAAGAAGCAGCAGCAAACTACTTAAACGGTTGAAATATAATCTTAAGATTAGTCTTTCTTTGTCAAGACAAAGCACAGACCCTCCTTCCCCCATAGTTGCCTTTGCAAGGAACTGTGAACTAAATCTTGGCTCATGGGGTGAGGCAAAGTGGCCAGCCACACCGGGCATTTAGGCATCTGATGTGGTTCAAGTTTGGTTAACTGGTTTAGAGACTTTGTTATTTATGATGAGAATTCCATGTGACCATGAATGACATGAAGGAGGTATTACAGTTTAAAATTATGTGTATGTTTTCATCTTTCTCTGTATTTTAAATAACCTGAATATAACTGGCCTTGTGCTAGAAGGGCAATTATTTCCTATTGTCCTTGGGTTCTAATTTTATTATTGAAATGCTTACATTAAAAAAAAAAAGTGCTCAATCCATAACAGCTTTTGCTCAATTCCTCCTCATAGCTTTTCTTTCCTTCCCTCCCCCCCACCCCAACTTGTAACAGCAATTTTGAAGCAAATGTATGTGGGTGGTTTCCATGGTACAAGACAACAACTTTGAGAGAGAGAGGGCATTTCAGCCTGAGCTAATTGGGCATGATATGTTCCAGCATTCTGGTGTGTAAACACAGATGCCCTAATATTACAGGTTATTTCAGTAGTTGGTGAGGCATGTTAGAAGAGGGAAACATTTAGTCTCATTATCTGAATGAGAAAGGCAGTGGAGGAGGATGGGCAACAATGTTTCCAGGAGATCCTTCATTTGAATCCCACTATATCCCTAACTCCTATACCCCTAACTCCTTTAACTGTTCTGTTTCTATTGACAGGACCAGGAAGAACAAGCTTACTTTGCAGTGTTTGATGGCCATGGAGGAGTGGACGCAGCCATTTATGCCTCCGTTCACCTACATGTTAACTTAGTACGTCAGGAAATGTTCCCCCATGATCCTGCTGAGGCCCTGTGCCGGGCCTTCCGGGTCACTGATGAGCGGTTTGTGCAGAAAGCAGCCAGGGAGGTATGCCATCTTATAAATTGCAGGTGTGAAGGCTCGAGCCACGCTTACTTAGCAGTGTGGTTAAAGAGCTGTTTTGGATGTTTTCTCTCTGGGAAGTCTACATTTCTGACCTACAGTATTAAATTCTGTCATAGTTATGATTCCCTCTTCAAGAATTGTTTTAGTAGGGTATGTACGATGATCTCCTTTATAGAAATTCTTAAGCTGTAATATTCTGGATTCATTTCTGTAGCCATTGTTGGGTTTGGCAGGTGAGTTTTATCTTTCTTTTTATTCACCACTGCCTGTCAGGTTCACACCAGGACCATTTCTCAAAGCAGACTTGTCAGCAAGAGTCTGCTTCGAGAAATGGTGAATAAAACAATGGTCTAAAAAAGAAACAGAAACTGGGATTACTTCCATACATTTGATTCTAAATGGGTAGGCAGTGTTGTGCTGTGTATCTCTTGAAGGAAAATTTACTTGGAGGGGGTGAATCCTTAGATGATCCTTGAGACAATTTTTGCTTAACAGGAAGAAAAGTCAGAGCTTATGTCCCATATTACTAAGATTAATCAGACCTATTTTTTTTTTTTACTATGAATGAATGAGATGGGGCTCTATATTAAGATCTAAAAGTAAAAAAAAAGAAAAATTATCATTCTGTGCATTAGTACATAATTAACTACTGTACTCTATATTGAATTTTTAACTAGGGACCATAAGAAAGACAGTATTTAATTTTAAGAAGTAATTACAGGCCCAGCCTAGGTGGCACAGTCTATATAACATCTTGGACTGCTCTGCTGGAAGCCATGTGGCTCTGTGGTTTGGATTGTTGGGTTAGCCTGAAAATATGCTAGGTCCAGGTGCGTACATAGGTACCCAAGATCCTGACTAGCTGGGGGGCTGAGGAAAGAGGATCACAGTATGAAAGACTCCACCGAGGATGTGTGTCTCTCTATCTCCCCTCATCCTCTCATCCCCAGCATGTGTACACACTTCTTTATCATGAATTTTAAAAATCTACAGGGGCCAAGCAATGACAGTGGCAACACAACTGGACCTACGTGGGAAAGGTTTGTGGTTTGCTTCCCAGGACCATTCTGTGCATGCCAGGCATGTGCACACGTGTCACACTGTGGCCAGCTGACACTGGGGGTGGATTGTAATGTGAAGATCCTGTTGGAAATGCCTCTCTCTCTCTCCCCCTCATGGAGGAAATAATTTAATAAACATTTTTTTTTTGAGAGAGATTTTTGCAATAGGGTACATGTGTTTGCCAGAGAGAGAGAGACAGAGACAGACAGAGAGACAGAAAGCAAGAAATCACCCCCCAGGGGGGATGGCCATGCCACAATCCCTTCTCCTCCATTCTCCTCTTGGGATTTTGGGCACGCACGCACATGCGCTTGGCGTGAGTTTAAGTCACCAGGTCTGCGACTCGAACCGCAGTCGACCACGTGGGAATCCAGCAATGTAACCATTATACCATCTGCTGGCCCCTTAATAAACTTTTAAAAAAGAAACTACAGTATTAGATATACACAGAAATTAATATTCCTGACCTATGACTTAAACATTAACTCTTTTAAAAATGGACTCAGAAGCCCAGTTGCTGTGGTGCATTAGTAATGTTATTACCCTGCAGGGCTGGAAGCCACATGGTGACCATGGTTAGGATTCCGAGTCAGCCTGAAAAACGTTAAGTGGCATGTGCATGGGCACCCAAGATCTTGAGGAGCTGGAAAACTAAGGAAAGAGAGATTGTGGTGTAATGAGACTCTAAGGAGGGTGATTTTTCTTTCCTCTTTTTTAGGTTTTTGTCGTAGGGCTCATGAAATTGACAGAGAGAGGGAACGTGAGAAATCACCCCATGGGGGATGGCCACACCAAAATCCTCTCTCCTCCATTCTCCTTTCAGGATTTTGGGCATGCATGCACATATATTTGCCATGAGTGTCAAGTCAATGGGTCTGGGACTTGAACCACAGTCAGCCATGTGGGAGACCAGCACCTTAACCACCATACCACCTCGTCTTGGAGGCTGATTTCCATCTCCCTCTCTCATGTTCTATCATAAAAAGGAAGGAAAATGATGTGGACTTTGGAGAGATCAGGGGAATCACTGACCTACATCTTTGATCTCATAGTTATGCTACAAAGTAACAGGGGGACTTGGAATTAATGAAACAGAAATTCAGAACTATTTGATAGTAAGAGAAAAAATTTGTATCTTACCTCGCTCTTCAAAGTTTGGGTTGATATACAAATGCAATAACAGTAACCCCTAAGGTCCACATATAGAGGTGGGGCTGGGAAAGACCTCAGTTTCTTTCTCTCTCTTTTTTATTTTTTTGGAGAGATTTTTCCTACAGAGCGCATTGCACTCACCAGAAAGAAGAAAGCAAGAAATCACCCCTATTCCCCGGGGAATGGCCACACCAAAATCCCTTTGCCTTCATTCTTCTCTAGGGATTTTGGGCATGCACACAAACATGCCTGGTGTGGGGTTCAAGCCTCTGGGTCCAGGACTTGAACCATGCTCAGCCATGTGGGAGTCCAGCAACATAACCATTACGCCATCTGTTGGTCCCAAGACTCAGTTTCTTAAGCCAGCATTCTTCTTGGCTCTGCTTCTCTTCAAGTTGCTGGCTTTCATCATTTTGAGTGAGGAAAACACAGGGCCCTGATAGGTGATATGTAATCACCAACCTGAATCAGAGAGAATGATTTTTTTTTTTCCTTCTTCATCATCTATTCTATTCCTTTTCCTTAAAATGGTAGATTTTTTTCTGACCATATTTACCTTATTTGTTTTGTGAGTGACCCTAGCATCTCTCAGGTCTGCCAGCAGTTCTACGGAATAATGTAGGTTTGTCCCGGCAGTCACTTTTCTCCTTATGCTCCATGTGCTGTAACTGCTGGGAGGAGAGCTATTCCTGTTGTGAAGCAGCCCTGCCTCCTGTTCTCTCCAGGGCATATGCACTGAAGTGTCTTTATCGTGTGTTCCAGGGGGTAGAGATTTTGAACATTCTGTGTGGGAAGACATTTTATTGGTGGGTGAGAATTTATAACAAACTTTCCCTATATAGGGAAAATAAGTTGTTTTGCTCATTGGATACACGCGGCCTTTTACCACCCCTGACGCATTGGTTCTAATTTGGGCCAGGTCCTTAGTAACAGAAAGTCATGCTCATTTGGTGGTGACTCATGTCAAATGTAGATGTCATTTTAGTATAGTAGGATCAAGGGGTTTTAAGTACAGTGGTAGCAATTGCAGAGAAATTCCAAGCTGTTAGTTCTTTATGCAGTGTTTCAAAAGCAAAGGCCCCTAAAAACATTGTAGGGATGATTTTTTAAAAAGGTATAAGCATTTTAATATTCCCAGAAATATATGCTATCTCTTGGCTCCATATCTTCATATTCAGGGGTTGGGAGCATTCGTTGTATACTAATCAGATGCTTTATGGATTACTTTGTACAGCTAGGACTTTTCCACTGAACACACAGTAAGTCATTAATGAAACAAGATACCAGAACATGAAAATCTTTAGGGCCAGCTGAAGGCATGGTGATTAAGGTGGCTGGATCTCACATAGTCAAGAGCACAGTTCAAGTCCTGGACCCTGCAGCTTGAGAAACAAACCTGGCACGAGTGTGTGTGCCCCCAAAATCTTGAAAGGAGGAAGAGATGGAGAAGGGATTATGGTGTGCCATTCATCAGAGTGCTTTCTCACTTTCTCTTTCTCTCCAGCAAGTACATGTGGCCTCTAGCAAATTAAAACTACAAAACTATTCCAGTTACCTGGGCAAATCACATAGCCTGCCATGGTTTTAGGTTTTTGGCTTTTTTGTGTGTTCTTCGTTCTTTTGTTTATAGCTTGCTATATGGCATGTGTGCTCACAGGGGGGAGGGGGGAGAGGTGGGTGTGAGAAATCAACTCCCAGGAAGAATGGCCACGCTGCAATCCCTTCTCCATTCTCTGCTCAGAATTTTGGGCAGGCATGCACATCCACCTGGCATTTAGGACTCAAACCATGAAGTCAGCCATGTAGGATCCACCTGCCTTAACCTTCCACGTCACCTGCTGGCCCCCTTTTTTCCTTTAAGTTTACTTATTTATTTCTACCATGAGTGAGACAGAGAGGGAGAGAGATGGCACCAATGGATGCCATCATCTACACTAGCCCTTAGATCATGGGCATGCATATGCCTGGAGTGCTCAAGGTTTCCAGATGTGAACCTGGAACCTTCCAGTGTAGGTCATCCTCACAAAGCATATTTTACCACTGTGCCATCATCCCACCTTGTTTTCTTATCTGAATTTAAAACAGGATTAATAGTCATCCCTGCCTCTGTATATACAAAAGAGGTGGATTTAAGTGTGTGTATACACATAAACACCTGCTTATAAAAATGCATTGAGTAATAGGAATTGCTGTATATTTATGAAGTTGCATTATTAATAATCTAGCTCCCAACTGAAAAGTTTGTATTAATTATAAATTGCTTCTCAGTGAGTATTTGGCATCTGTTTTCACTGACTCTAGTTTTATTTTTACTGTTTTCAGAGCTTAAGATGTGGGACCACAGGAGTGGTGACTTTTATCAGAGGCAACATGCTACATGTGGCCTGGGTGGGTGATTCTCAGGTTATGCTTGTGAGAAAGGGCCAAGCTGTTGAATTAATGAAGCCACACAAACCAGACAGAGAGGTAAGTATGGTCTGTTCTATTAGAACACATGCCATATGGCTGTTTTCTAGTTATTAATTAGCATTTACTTAATTATTATAATTATTGTCATTATCTTAGAACCATGCCCACCTTCCAAAGAGAAATAAAGAGAACCTTTTCAGGAAACTGATGAGTATTATAGCTGTTGCTTACTGTTAAAGTAAATGAATAAATCCTGAATCCAGTTATTTGCTTTTCTCTATTTCAATGCTGTTTAGGATGAAAAGCAGCGAATTGAGGCTCTTGGAGGTTGTGTAGTCTGGTTTGGTGCCTGGAGGGTGAATGGAAGTCTATCGGTTTCCAGAGCTATTGGTAGGAAATACAATTTTTCTTTCACCTTTTTTCTAGCTCATCTTATATTAGCTCTGGTTCAAGGGAACCTGAGATGATAATTTATGTTATCAGAGTGGTTATGATGATTAAAATAACAATTAGATAATGCCTCTTTTAATTACTTAAACTTGTCAATTTTATATACTTAAAATTCCACTATTAAAAGAGAACCATATCAAGAAATGCAGAGTTTACAACTAGTTTCTATTCTTTTCTTTTCTAGGTTTTTGCCATAGGGTGCATGCACTCACCAGAGAGACAGAGAGTGAGAAGGAAAGTGAGAAATCACCCCCCAGGGGGGGATGGCCACACTGCAATCCTTTCTCTTCTATTCTCCCCTGGGATTCTGGGCATGCATGCATATGTGCCTGGTGTGAGTTTCAAGCCACTGGGTCTGGAACTTGAACCACAGTTGACCGTGTGGGAGGCCGGGACCTTAACCAGCATGCCACCTGCTATCTCCACCCCTCCTTTTTCTTTTCTTTTTCTTTTTTTTTTTTTTTTAAAGGGGAGGCTTTATTCATTAGTACACAAACCTGCTTAAAACCACAGTGATCCATATTTCATTCCACTTTGGGTTATATTTAGCTTAAATCAGTACTTTCCAAAAGGCTCTCCCTTTATTTCACCCATTTTTATTTTGTTTACATCTTTTTTTTCAATGAATTTTAAAATGACATAATAGAGAATAAATTCATAAGAAAAACAAATGTGCACTTTTTATATGAAAAGTATTTTCTGTAAGTGCAATACAGTAATTTCTCAGATAATCTTAGGATTTAAAAAAAAAAACTATCTCTGTAGGACTTAAAGTTTTCAAAAGAAGGGGAAAAGTCAATTAATTTCTTTTTCTTTTTTTTAATTGCCAAAGGTCATGTGCAGTCACTAGAGGGGGATAGGGAGTAGTTCCACAGTAATCCCTTCATTTCTCCACCCTGTCAGGATTTGGGGCACACAGGCACACATGTGTTTTTCAAGCTGCCAGGGCTGGGATTTGAACTGTGTTCACACATATGGGATTCAACTTCTTTAACTACAAGGCCATGAGGCCAGCTCCTGAACTGAGATCAAACACCTAAGTTGACTGGACAGAACGTGAGGGTGTAAATTTTAAAAATGGAGTCATCTGTTTCTGTCTTTGTCTCCTTTTGGCCTACTGATTATTATTTTAGGACTCGTGGTTTAGCTTTATTTTTTTATTTATTTATTTTTTTTGGAGAGGTTTTTGCTATAGGGCGCATGAGCTCGCCAGACCAACAGAGAGAGACACAGAGAAAGAAAGCGAGAAATCACCCCCCAGGGGGGATGGTCACGCCACAATCCCTTCTCCTCCATTCTCCTCTCGGGATCTTGGGCACACACGCACACGCGCCCAGCGTGAGTTTTAAGCCACCGGGTCCGGGACGTGAACCACGGTCGACTATGTGGGAGTCCAGCGACATAGACATTACGCTAACTGCTGGTTCCCAGCTTTATTATTTTTTAAAAAGAATCAATCAATATGAATGTCTATATGTATATATGAAATGCAGTAACTGGGCACAGGGATAACATAAATGGAATTCTATCTAATCCTCAAATGTAGTTTATCATTACCAAAAAATTCCAGAGCACTAAAGAAGTATTTTTTTTGAAATTCATTTAGTTTCACCATTGATTCAAGTTCCTCCCACTCTCTGGGAAGGTACTGGCAAGCTGTGAAGTGGCCCAAATATGAGCAGAAAGCTGAAAGAGAGATTGAGCTAAAAGATCTACAAATACCTCCTCCCAAATTGAGAGCCGGTTTTACCTTAGGTTAAGGTAGTTATTAGGAATTCTGGAATAAGGCTAAAAAGGGTAAATTTCTCATTTCTAAAATCTACCCCTCTATAGAATTATTTTTGACAACTCTAACCAAAGACCTCTTTCTTTTGATCTTGTCTGACTTTGACAGAGAATTGAGGGGTATCTTTAATGCTTGTTATAGAACCAACTTACTAGAGTGTATGTGCTTTCTAAATATAATAACAGAAGGGGAAACTACAGCAGGGAAGAATGTCCTTGAATAAGTGATGAAGTAAGGGAGATTGCATAGGGGAAGTAACTTTGAGCTGGATGTGGAGGGGAAATCCCAGGTTCAGGGAGTATTAACACATGTGGGTGGGCGTGGTGGTGCCCGCCCTATGGCAAAAACCTATGGAGGCTGGAGGATTGCAGCATCGAGTCCATCTCATTCTCTCTCTCGGGAACCAGCAGTTAGCATAATGGCTATGTCGCTGGACTCCCATGTAGTCGACCCGGTTCGCGTCCCAGGACCGGTGGCTTAAAACTCACGCCGGCGCGTGTGCGTGCGTGCCCAAGATCCCGAGAGGAGAATGGAGGAGAAGGGATTGCGGCGTGACCATCCCCCCTGGGGGGTGATTTCTCGCTTTCTGTCTGTATGTCTCTCTCTGTCTGGTGAGCGCACATGCCCTATAGTGAAAAAACCTCTCCACAAAAAAAAAAAAAAAAAAAAAAAAAAACACAAAAACACATGTGGGCTGGAGGGAACATGGCATTTCAGGAACAGCAACAAGGACAGGAGGCCAGAACAGAACGTGGGAATGGTAAGAGATCAGAAGTGTTGGTGCCAGATTGTGAGGGCTTGATATGCAAGGCTGGACTTTGCCAGGCTAGTTATTACTTGAATAAAGCAGAGGGGCCACATGATCAGGTTTGTATTTATAAAGATATTTGTAGTGATGGTATTAGAAAATGGAGTAGCAGAGAGAGAGCCTGGATGGGAGATCATTTGGGAGGCCATTGATACACTTCGTGACAGAGATGAGGATAACTAAAGAGAGAGATGGAAGGTATAAATTGAGATAGAAATGACAAGTTAGGTAGGAAAGAGGAAAGGTAACTTCCAAGTTTCTGACCTGTGACTGGGAAGATAGTAAAGCATTTGTAAAAAAGCAGCAGCAGGAGGCCACCAGGTGGCATGGTGGTTAAGGATCCTAGATTTCCACATGGCTGACTGTTTATGAGTGCTGGACCTGGTGGCTTCCTTTCTTGCTTTCCCTCTCTCTGTCTGGTCCAAATTTAAAATAATAATAATAATAATAATAACAACAATAACAAATGGAATTAAATAAATATTTTTTTAAAAAGCAGCAGTTTGGGGGGTTGGGAAGACAGATAATGAGTTCAGTTTGTGCATATTTTATATATACATTATATATGTAATTTCTATACATATATAATTTACTTATGTGTGTGTGTGCATGTGTATATATCTATATCTATCTATCTATCTATCTAATTTTCCAGAGGGCATGTACACTTGCTGGGGAGAGAGAGAAAGTGAGAATGCACCCCTCCACCCCATGCCACAATCCCTTCTTCATCTCTCTCTCTTTTGGGGATTTTGAGCACACACGCATGCATCTGGCATTTCAAGCTGCCAGGTCTGGGGCTTGAACCGTGCAATTGGTCATGTGGGATCCAGCCACCTTAACCAATATGCCACCAGTTGGCCCTATATTCGGATTACCTTTGGGATGCCTTGGAAGAGAGTTTGTATACGGTTGACAATACAAATGTGTAACTCAGATCAGATTTCTGAGTTGGAGTGAAAAGATTTGGGAGCTCACCCTATTTTGACAATGATATTAGCAAGCTGTGAAGTGATATATATTAGTTGAAAATATAGGCATGGATGACATTGCCCAGGAAAAATATGTAGTGTGAAGAGAGGCCAAAGACGAGACTTACAAGCTGTGAGTCTTGATAAATTTACTTCTGTATATATTTGTTCCTATGTAAAATAGGAATAACAGTACCTAGCTCATGGAGGTTTTGTGAGCATTGAATGGCGTAATGCATGCACATGTCTTAGCACAGTGATTGTTAACCCTAGTATTAAGTGAAGGAGGCCATGAAGAAAAGTAAGAAGTGATATGGAAGTGTGGGGTATTATGGATGCTAGGGAAAGAGTTTCAAGGAGTGAATAATCAACAGTGTCAAGTGCTACAGAGGTCAAGTGAAAAGTGAGGTCAAGTGAAAAGTAAGGGTGTTTTTTGAGAGATTTTTGCTATAGGATACATGCATTTGCTGGACAGACAGAGGCAGAGACATAGAGACAGAAAGCTGGAAATCACCCCCCAAGGGGGATGGCCACACTGCAGTCCCTTCTCCTCCAGTGTCCTCCCGGGATCTTAGGCACACACCTACACACGCCGAGTGATTTTCATGCCATTGGGTCCAGGACTCGAACCGTGGTCAGCCATATGGGAGTCTAGCAACATAACCACCATGCCATCTGCTGGCCCAGTGGGTTTTAAAAAGACACGGGAAGAGCAGGGATAGTACATGTCTATAACCCCAGCTACTTGGGAGGCTGAGGCAGGAGAATCATGAGTTCAAGACCAGCCTGTCCAACACTGTAACATGGAATTTTTAAAATAGAAAATAACTGATGACATCTGAGAGAAGGTATCCTGCATCGGGAGGTGGGAAAAAACCTTCTAATTGAGTTACAGAAAACAATCAGGTGAATAGGCCTAATAAAGAGGAGCAGGTGTAGTTTCTTGGGCAGATTGATGGCAAAGGGAAGAAAGAAAATAATGTAGAAGCTTGAGGAAAAGCTGATTTGGGAAAGAGTTGTCTTTATACATTAAGAGAAGAAATTAAAGATGTCAAAGGGTAGAGAAACCAGAATCCTGGGGGGTATAGGACCAATCACATGATGGTTAGCTTTGAGAAGGGATATCTCTTTGAGAAAATGGTAGCTGAAATGGGTGACTTTACAGGCAAAAATCTATCTATCTATACTATATCTGTATCTATCTACCTATCTAATCAGGAATAGAGGAAATTCAAGCCTGATAAACTTAATTTTCTTTCAAGTAGGAAATGAGGCCATCTATCAAAATCCAGTAGCTTACCTGGTTGAAGGAGTTGAAAAACGTGAGAAATATTTAGAAAACTCACGAAAAAAATAGGGGTCTAAATAGGAACAAGAGAAAGGACTCCTGAGCAGAGTTCAACTCTACTTGTGAAATAAATGATACTTAAAGCTTTAAAAATGAAAAGCTTTTCAACTCTTTCTCCCCATGAGCCCTTCAGATTTATGACCCAAAGTCGACAAAGGCATGATCTGTTTCCTAGCATATGGAGAGAGGAGGTTGAAGACAAAAGGATGTTGCCATTGCTACCACGAAATGGATATTCATGCCCTCCTACCAAATTTGGGGGCGAAATGTCATGAATTTGACACCCAGCGGTAGAGCAGGTGAAAAGCCAGAATTTTGGCAGCATTTTCTGTGTGCAAATCTTTGTATGTTCTGTTCCAAACTAACAGTTGCAGTAGTCTTTTAATTGAAGCAGTAAAACAAGATTTTTTGGAACAGTATGACTCAGATCGCATTTATTTTTAGAGCTGAAATTCAGAAAATAATAGCGATGATAATAATACAGTCAGGTAGAGTAGGGGATGGAGAGATTTAGTAAAGTAGACTGGTGCAGGACACTGAATCCCCTGATTAGACATTTTTAATTAGCTCCAGTAGGTTACTAGGAAGGATCATAGAAATGAAACTGATAAAACCAAACCAAGCTTGAGGAAGATGGCTGTAACTGCTCTAGCAAAAAATGAATGAATAGGGACAGCCATGGCCTACTGGTTAAGGGAACTGGATCCCACGTGACTGACCACACAGTTCAAGTACTGGAGCTGGTGGCTTAAAAAACATGCTGAGCATGTGTATGCTCCAAATCGCAACAGGATGGAGAAATGGAGAAGGGACTGTGGTGTGACCATGTACCAGTGGGGGGTGCTTTCTTCCTCTCCTGTCTCTCTCTCTCTGGCAAGCATCCATACCTTCTGGCAATTAAAAAATACATAATGAATAGATAGATAAAAGTCTAGCTATGGTAAGATGGGAGAGTTATACATCTGAGACTGAAAAGAGTGAAGCTGGTCATTTATAGGGTCAAAAGACAAATTTCTTCTTATAGACACAATAACTCAGGTAATTGTATTAATTATCTGCTGTTCTGTTACCCAGTCATATAACCTGCTGGGTAGAACATGCTGCCCACATTGTTTCTAGTGGAGTTATCCACAGCGTTCCTATTAACCTTTCTGGGACTATTTGACAATCCAACAGAGATGTGAAATGTTAGCGAGAAACTTTCTTGGTAGAAGAGCCTGTAACATACCACAATTAGTATATAGTCATATCTCATAAGTTTATCATCTCCTAGTCAAAAAGTTCCGTTTTCAAGCAATGGAAGATAGTAAGTGATGAGAGTTGAGTAGGAACAAGTGCAAGAGCTAGGATTTGAAGTCAGGTCTGACTCCAGTGCTGGTATCCTTAACCACTAAGTTACATACCACTACTTTATAAATGGTGAAATAGCAATACTGTATAAATATCTGCTTACTTTCCCCCCCAATTGCCAGAAGGCACATGTGCTCATCAGAGAAAGAGAGACAGAGAGAGAATAAAAAGCACCGTAATGGGGGATGGTCACACTGCAATCTCTTCTGCTCCATCTCTCCCTCCTTTGGGGACTTCAGGCACACCTGCACACATGTAGTGGGTGTGTTTCTCAAGCTGCTGGATCCAGGACTTGAAATGTGAGGTTGGCCAGATAGGACTGGCTGCCTTACCAGCAGGCACAGAGCCAGCTCTCTTCTGCTGTTTAACAATGAATTACTATACCCTACTCTAAGAATCATTGCTCAGTGTTCTGTGTTTTTTGTAACAGAAGTAAATGAGCATCCTTGTAGTCCTAAGCTATTTGATTACTTGAAAAGGTAAGGAGTTTTTTGCTAGGCTCTTTACAAGTACTTAAAAAAAAAAAAAATCAATGAATGTAAATGAGCACATCTGTAAGTGCTCTGGATCTGAAAATTTCAAACACATTGTAGATGATCGATTATCTTGATAGTCTGGTCATAGAAAAAATTAGCCCAGTGTGGGCCTGAGTTTTCCTCTCTCCCTAGTCCAAGCAACCTACACTCTACTACATGATCTTCCCAACAGCTGCTGCTATTTTTGCTTATGCTGGTCTCTCTAATGAGGGATCTTCTCTGTCTGAAAACTTTTTTTTTTTTTGAGAGGTTTTTGCCTTAGGGTGTGTGTGCTCCCAGAGAGAGACAGAGACAGTGAGAGAGAAAGGAAGAAATCACCCCCCAAGGGGGATGGCCAGGCCACAATCCCTTCTCCTCCCAGGATCTTGAGCACACACACACACACGTGCACCCAGTGTGAGTTTCAAGTCACTGGGTCTGGGACTTGAACCACAGTCGGCCATGTGGGAATCTAGCAACGTAACTGCTACACCATCTGCTGGCTTCTGACAACTAATTCTTAAAGGCCCAGTTCAAATATCTGTCTGTGAGTAGACTAAGAAAAAAGAAAAAAAAAGACCCAATAGGGCCTTTGGATTCTCATAGTTCATTGGAAATGAATAACAATAAAGACAGAAGAGGGAGGTGATCACAGACATACGAAGAAAGCAATAACAATATGATAGTTTCTGTAGAGAAGAGAAAAATGAACATACATCTTGTTTGTTCTCTAGAAGTTACAGATAAAACAGCATTAAAAAATAGAAAGGCAGGTCAGCCCCATAGCCTAGTGGTTATGAGAGCCAGATCCCACATGGCAGCTTTGAACTGAATTCCAGCCCTGGTGGCTTGAAGAACACTCCAGGTCCAGGTGTGGGCATGTGTGCCCCAAATCCCATAGGATGGAGAAATGGAGAGGGGGTTGTGGCATGACCATGCCCCATCAGGGGGTGCTTTCTCTCTCCTTCCCTGTTTTTCTCTGGTGAGCACTCACATTTCCTGGCAGTTATGGGGGGGGGGGGGGGAGAAGGGGAGGAGAAAGCCAAGAGATTTGGAACCAAGAAACTTACATTCTAGTTGCCTTGTTTGAGGCCTTGGATCAGCCACATAACTTTTCCTGGCTTGAAGGAGTTGGACTCGCTTTTAAAAATCCCCCAAAGCGCAAATCTTCTGTGCTTGTACCCCAACGCTATTTATAGATTTCTAAACAAGGATAGGATAAAACTTGTTTAATAAAGAGAATGATTAAAATTTCGGCTTGTCTTTTTCAATGTAGACTTGTTCTCAAATCTCAATTAAATCAAACATAACTACCAGTAAAAAACAGATTGAATTCACCACAGTTTCTCTTTGTAGATCTGAATTTCTCAGTATAGAAACAAATTTAGACTTGACATTACTTGTTGCCATCCATGCCCAGCTAAGCCTGAATTCTAGCCAGAGGCACAAGATTCAGTCTAAGCCAGATAAGGAATTAAGTCCAGTAACTGGCAATTATTTTTAACTGAGAGAGAAGAAGCAAGCAGCATATGATTAACAGAGAATTCAGATATTTTATAAATCCTTTCCAGAAAATCTGACTTATAATCCAGTAAACTGTGTCAAGAGTCACAGCATAGGCCATAAACATTCCTAACATGCCAGGTAAACCCAAGACTCACTTCTGACGCCCCCACTCTCTAATTCCCACAGGAGATGCTGAGCATAAGCCATATATCTGTGGGGATGCAGATTCTGCCTCTACTGTTCTGGATGGGACTGAAGACTACCTCATTCTGGCCTGTGATGGCTTCTATGACACCGTGAACCCTGATGAAGCAGTGAAAGTTGTGTCCGACCATTTGAAAGAAAATAATGGAGACAGCAGCATGGTTGCCCACAAATTAGTGGCATCAGCTCGTGATGCTGGGTCAAGTGATAACATCACTGTTATTGTGGTATTCCTGAGGGACATGAACAAAGCTGTAAATGTTAGGGAGGAATCAGATTGGACAGAGAACTCTTTTCAAGGAGGGCAAGAAGATGGTGGGGATGATAAGGAGAATCATGGAGAGTGCAAACGCCCGTGGCCTCAGCACCAGTGTTCCGCACCAGCCGATCTAGGCTATGATGGGCGTGTGGATTCATTCACTGATAGAACTAGCCTGAGCCCAGGGTCCCAAATCAACGTGCTGGAAGACCCAGGCTACCTAGATCTCACACGAATAGAAGCACCTTACAGTGCCCCGTTTTTGCCACCAGTTGAGATGTTCTGTCCTGGTGCACCAAAGAAAGCAAATCTTATTAGTGAGCTAATAATGGAGAAAAAATCAGTTCAGTCATCGTTGCCTGAATGGAGTGGTGCTGGAGAGTTTCCTGCTTTTAATTCAGGTTCAACAGGGCAGCAGATATACAGAATGGAGAGCTTGTCTCCTGTCTCTTCTGGTTTGGAAAATGAACAGTACAAGTCCCTGGGAAACAGAGTTTCTAGATTGTCTCATTTACGCCACCACTATTCAAAGAGGCGGCATGGATTCAGGTTTAGTCCAAACTTTCATTCATTTCTCACTGTTCAAGAGCCTTCTCACAAAATAGGCACTAGGCTGTCCTCACTTATTCGAAGTGGGAAGAGAAATAGGATGTTAAGAAGTTCTCTGCCATGGAGACAAAATACTTGGATAGGGTACAGTGAAAACATAACGAGAAAGCTCAGAAAGAGTAATGATATCCCATACCCAGATCTTCCTTGGAACTATAAAATATAGTTTTTCTGTGAAGTAGGTTAGCTAGCTCTCCCCCCCAATAAAAACACCACTAGCAGAGTAGAGACAAGGTAGACATTTCTAACATATGTGCTCATTATGAATCCATGGATGGCTCAATTCGTAAATGTAAATAGGTCTCTAGGAAACTCAAAATACAGTGTTTTCAATCTAAAAAAAAAGTATTGGCGGTTTCACTAGCAAAATTATACAACTGATCTCTGTGATGTGTCTCCACACCTACATACGACCCCCTCCCACCTCCCTTCATGTCACTAGTGGAAGCTTGTGAGTTAAGTTGTTTCAGTCAGGACATATAGTATTGAAATATCGACAAAGTTGAAATCTGGTCTGATGTGCCTAATATATCTTGGAAAAATTAATGCAGAATCTAATTGGGAAACGTTCCTCGAAATCTTGGGGACTATGAAGGAAACATTCCCCTAACTTTTCCGGGTAGGTAAAAGACTTTTAAAAAGCCATATAGGTTTTTAACTGGTAACAACGAACATAGAAAACTAGTGGAAAAGTGTTAATATGCTCAGACTTAGGAGGCAGTATATAGTCAAAAAGATTTACTTTTTTTTTTCTGTAACATAAACTATGAACATTTTTTGAATTGAAAAATATTTTCTAGGGCTATAGTTACTTGGGAGTTTCATAACCTGTTATGGTGCTTTTGATGGAATTTTTTTTTTTTTTTAATCATTTGTCGTTTTAGGAAACAATTGTCAACTGGTTTTCTGATGTGTTTTTCACTGTACCTTCATCTCAGGAATAGAACTGGTTTAATGGAGATGATCTCAGGTACAAATGCACTCAAATCAAAATGCCATTTAAAAGAAAATCACATCCAATTTTATATTTTTTGCCTTTTAGTTTACGGATAGCAAAGGTGTGTGTTACTATAAAATAAAAAGTGGTTTGGAGAATTAAAAATGCTAGCTTTAACCTCTCTAAAATGGTCTCCCCTAAGGGAATGAAGAAATTGGTATAAAGCAGGCTGAATGTACTGCCTGAAGAGCGCCCAGAGGCCAAGTGCAAAGGAGAAGCAGAGCAGTGAGAACCAGGTCTGTTTCATTACTCCTGGGGGGCACGCCGGAGTGCTGCTAGGTACAGCTGCAGACTGCACACAAACGTGCTTCTCACTTCATTATTTATACCTGATATTTAAATGGTCTGCTTTTTGCTGTTTCTGCAGTTTCAAACCAGAAGCATACCTTCTACTAAAGATAGCAAATAAATTACAAGATTCATTTAATGAAGCAGCCTGAGTCTCTGAGAATCATGAAGGTCTCCGTGTTACGCCCCCCTTGTCAACCGCAGACCAACCAGGCCGAGGGAAAGGAGTAGCCCCCAGCAGTGAGCAGTCACTCAGTGTTAGGATGCACTCCCTTAGGATGGCTGAGGGAGGTCCACTGCCAAATCAGGTTTTTACACGATTACACAACTACTTTGTTCCCGAGACCCACAGTGGAGAACTAAAATTCTTCATTTCTAAAGACATAGATGACGGTAGCATATTTGGGGTATCAGTCTACCTACATAAAAAAAAACTGTTGTGCTTTCGCAGTGATCAGATTGTTCATCTACAGATTTTATTTTTAAAAATCTGGATGTAAGTAGAGAATTTCAGTATTTGTTTTCTCTTGATTTTTGAAGTCATTTCTTCTTTACTCAAGTTTTGTGACACATGGTTGAAAAGGAGTAAATAGGGCTCCAATTATAGTACTAGAATCTTTTCCTTCAGATGATTTGTCCCCATACACGGACCTCACTCACATTATGTCATTTTCTGAAGCCTAGATCTTGTTAACAACCCATCAGGTGCGGTGTCAGTTTCAAACCAAATTATCTAAGGAAATAAGAAAACAGAGGCAGCAGAATATTGGTACACATTATAGTCCAAAGCGTTTAACTAAGACAAAACAAAAATGTTTATAGTTGTCTATTAGTCATGTTTTTGATCAAAAGAAAGAAGGTGGAAAGGAAAGAAGTTACAAATAATAGGCTTCTTCAATGGGGGAAACATGGTTGGATCCAACTAAAACAAACAGACCCATCTTTAAGGGTCTGGATTTGGTAGGTCTGACTACATAGCAGTGTTAACTCCATTTCTCATACCATTAACTCTCTAGAAAATAAAGAAAAGTAGTTCTAGTGTGGTCAAGTTACAAACCAGTATTGTAAAAAATAGCAACTATTCACTTGTTCACAACATGCACATTTAGAATAGTTAGGTGCCATTTGTAAGGTAAGTCCTTTAAAATTCTATGATACATTATTAAAGTAGTGGTTATATGGTCTGATATATGCTGCTCTTGGTTCTATAAACTAGATAAAAAGCAGTGCTTTGTGAAATGCAGTGTTATATCTTAATGCCACTGGTGATAGAAAGTAGTTCCCTTCAGTTCCCATCCTGTGCCCTTATTTGCTGCTTGCTGACGTAAGCAATAAGTAACCCTCTAACAATGGTATCTACACATTTCTGTAACTTGTATTTAATGATGGTGTATTTGGTGATTGTAAAAACATTAGACAGATAAAAAAGTATCTATATAATATATATTAACTGTTAATGCTGAGGTATAGTCTGTGAATCATGTGTTTGTACCTTTATTCATTGTGTAACCTAGTGGTGGTAGAAGTTCTACTCAATCTTAAAGAGTGGCAGTATCCCTTTTTCAACTTAACATGATCTGCATCAATTTGTTTGCCTGCTAATACACAAGTTTTGTTAGAATAGGAAATAGTAAAAAAAAAATTATATATATATATATATAAAAAGAAAGTGTAGTACTAGTTAGGGAAACAGACTTCACCAACTGAAGTCACTACAAACTCCTTGTACATTCACTGTGAATTTCAAAGGGAGTCAGTCCCTAATTTAAAGGTTTCCTTTTTTCACTTTCTAGATGTGTACTTTTGAGGACTATCTGAGGGTAGGCAACATCGCAGAACCAAACATTGGAGCTATCAATCCCACTTAGGTCTGTACTAACGGGGATGGTAGAAACACATGTGCATATCTTTTCTTTACCTAGAAGTGCCATCCATTGTCCTTGAATTAATATGATTAAAGTTACTGTTGCATTTAATTTAACTTGGAGGCTCCTAGAAAGTAACATCTTTTCCAAGGACAATGTCAACAGCGAGTCTCACTCTGACCACATTTATAGTGGTATAGTGTCAACACTGCATTTTCATGACCACACTCCACTCCATTTTTGGAACACTGTGCCGGTTACCAGTGCAACATCCGATGGGCAGATGCAAAAGACGCACAAGTTCAGTGTTTGTAGAAAAAACTGTGGTGGTTCAGGCGATTCCTTCCCCATCAAAGGCTTGCTAAGGCTTTGTGAGAAACTAATATAAGTTATCACTTGAATATCAAAACTTAGTTTGTTTACTCAACGAGCATCCTCACCAAAGCCAGGCCATAAAACATACTATAGTTTCGTTCACCCTTTAATTTGATCACCCCTTAGTTTGTGATTTTGAGATCACAAAGTGGTAAGAAGAGGAACTTATTTTTTTTCACCACTGAAAACTATGTGGTATTACGGGAAAATGCCCATACTTTTCTGTCCTGACCTCTGAATAGTTTAAATGTCTTTTTTTGAAAACAAAGATACTGCCAGTATTACAATATAACTGTTTTCCAGACAAGTGGTACTGTGTTGAAAAATGTTACTTCCTCTAGCAGCATTTTATCTTGTATTTTGAAGACTTTATGATACCAGTAAGAAAATACAAAATAAAATAGGGCATTCTAGATTGACAAAGCAGTTGTTTTCAAAAAGGAAATACTCGAATCAACTTTGATGTATTAGATAATCCATAGATAAATCACTGTAAACTTTTACTCTAGGTGCTCTTCGGTGAGAGACAGCCTTTGTTCTCTTGTTCATGACATTTCTCTGCAAAGAATTCTCTATGGAGTGAAGCAAATGAAGTGAATCATTTCTTACCAAGTAAACTTGTCAATTTACAAACCTGCTCTACAGCTCACTTTTGAGTTCAGTTGTAATCATGAGTGATCCTTCATATTTTATTTATTAAAACTATTCATTCAGGTAAAGAACATGTTGAAATTTTGCCAATATCTTAATAAAACCCAGCAATTTAAAATTACTAGTCGTTTGTCTTTTTATTTAAAGGAAAGCTCTATCATCTGGGCAGATTATTTTGGAGCTTGGAAACAAAATCCTTGTATGGTGGTTTTCTTAAGCTTTTTTTTTTGAGAGATTTTTGTTATAGGGTGCTGCAATCCCTTCTCCTCCATTCTCCTCTGTTGGGATTTTGGGCACGCACACATGCACACACATCCAGTGTGAGTTTCAAGCCACTGGTCTGGGACTCGAACTACAGTCAATCATATCAGAGTCTACCACCTTAACAACTATGTCACCTACTGGCCCCCATCTTAAGCTTAACATTAAGGTGTGTGTGTCGGGGGGGTGGCTGGCCCTGTGGCCTGGTGGTTAAGGGAGCTGGATCCCATGTGGCCAATTGAATGGTTCAGATCCTGGCTCCAGAGACTTGAAGAACATGCCAGGCACGTGTGCACACACACCCAGAATACTGGCAGGATGGAGAAACAGAAGAGATGGCAGCATGACAATGCCTCAGGGGAGGTGGTGCTTTCTCCCTCTCTCTGGCTGGTCAGTGCATATGTCCCCTTGGCAAAAGTAAGAAAATAAGTGTTGCTGTAACTATTCTTTCTCCCCAGAAGAGTTGTATTTCATCTTATCCATGTTCTCCCCATTCGTTTAAATGGGAGAAGAGAAAGGCAGAGGGGTTAATATTTACAACAGAAGAGAACGGCTTGCCAAGGGCTAAATTGTGACTCCTCACATCTCCCAACTTCTTCATTCTTAGATCTCTGCATCCACTCACTCAAGTTTTTCTCTTTCACTTAAGACTGTCCCTTTTGGGAACCAGCACTGTTAGCGTAATGGCTATGTCGCTGGACTCCCACGTAGTCCACCGTAGTTCACGTCCCGGACCCGGTGGCTTAAAACTCACGCCGGGCGCGTGTGCGTGCATGCCCAAGATCCCGAGAGGAGAATGGAGGAGAAGGGATTGTGGCGTGACCATCCCCTCTGGGGGGTGATTTCTCGCTTTCTGTCTCTATGTCTCTCTGTGTCTGGCGAGCGCACGCGCCCTATAGTGAAAACCTCTCAAAAAAAAAAAAAAAAAAAGACTATCCCTTTTCAATATCAAAGGAAGAAAAAAATCAGGCAAGTTGTGAGTTAAGTCTTTCTGAAGGATTGCTATTAACAGTTACAGGAGACAGAGACAGAAAGAATGTAGGAGACAGAGATGAAACCAATTAAGATACCTACCTCTAAAGAAAAGAATTAAACCTGAAAACCAAGGAACACTACTTAATACACTGCATTATCTTCCTTGCTCCTACCTCTAAGTACCTTAAAATTAACTTCACGTAATTACAACAATCCTGAACACCTAATTCTCTAAATTAATTCAATCTTTCTTTAGCATGACTTTACATAGAAGCCAAAGAAGAAAACAAGTGAAGTTTTGAAAGGATGATATATTTGAAGGAGTTCGCTAAAGCAGGAAATGATAGAAAAGGGAGGTTTTTGATTCGTGTTATTTATACTTGAAAAGTCCCCTAAATGGGACCAGCAGATGGCATAACGATTACACCGTTAGACTCCCAGGGCTATTGATTTGATCACGATTTGAGTCCCCAACCTGGCGGCTTAAAACTCAACACTGGGCACATGTGCATGCATGCCCAAAAACCCAAGAGGAGAATGAAAAAGGGATTGCGGCGTGGCCATACCCTCTGGGGGTCGATTTCTCGCTTTATGACTGTCTCTCTGGCAAGCACACGCACCCTATAGCAAAAATCTCTCCTAAATAAATAAATACATAAAAAGGCCCCTAAAATAGTTAATTCAAAAGGAATTTCTTTCTGAAATACCAGCATTACAGTGAGGTGCAAGTGACCCACTATGTACAGTAAAATCATCTCAACTTTAAAACATTTACCCAAGATACCAAATTATCAGGAATAATCAGATGGACTTTTTCTTTTTTCCTTTTTTTTTTTTTTTGATTGTAAGGTTGTCATCTGTCACCTTAACAGCAATTAGTAAACAACACACCTTATGGAAGATCCTTATTTATTTATATTTCAAACAGATCAGGTTTTCTGAGACCCAAGACTATCACGTGCTGTTCAGTAAGAACTGCTCTTCCCTGGGCGGCTGGGCTTAGCACCCCCAGATGCTGAGCTCCTGCATGCTGCCCATCCCCGAACCTCCAGATGACAGGTGCTCTGCCCTCATGGTGCAAAGAGGGGCCCTCACACGTGGGTTCTACCTGATTTTTCTGACCCTGCTTTAGGGAATCAGGGAAACAAATGTGAAAAATTGCCAGGAATGATAGGCACTTGGGAAAACTGTTTTTTCAAAAAGAATTATTTAACTTTATTTGTTGTTGTTATTTTGTAATTTGACCAAAGATAAAGGGGAAAGTGAGGAAGCCAGGAGCCAGACTCTAACCATGGTCCACCATGTGAGAGTCTTAACACCTCAACGACCACGCCACCTGCCGGTCACCGGAGAAACCATTTTCAAAACGAGCAACTGGGATTTAACCAAAGATAAGAGATGTCGCTGCCAGTCACTAACACTGGGTAATCTGCTGGGTGAGAGCGAGAGTATTGGGATGGGCAATTAAGCCACACGGTTGCTACAGGATCAGGCTGAATTAAACTGAATGGGAGGTGAGTCTCTGAATCAGTTTGTCCTGAATTCACATTAGGACACACCAACTGCCCTGCAGTACTCAAGCTATGATTCTGCCTGGGCCAAACTCTGCAGAGCAGGAATAGAAGTGAGGATTTGCTATAAATGTGCCAGCCGGAGAAAATGGATTTTAGAAACAGCAGCTCATACAACTTATATCCCAAACTAGAGTGGCTGATGTTACCACATTTCTCTTACGTCTCCCCAGGCAGAGTTTTTAAACTTCTCTAAATCTAGACCGTGATGCCGTAGAGTGTAGAAACTAGAGGTAGTATGAGGGGAAATTAAAAATACCACCACGTAAAGACTAAAATGAATATGCAAAAAAGAAAATGGAGATTGCCATTTTACAAACTTTCTGTAATATTACCTCTGTAATTTAAAACAATTTTAAAAACTGGGCCAGCTGGTGCATAGTGTTTAAGGAGGCTGGATTCCACATGGCTGGATGTGCTGTTTGAATTGTGGACCTGGCAGCTGGAAAAACATGCTGACTGCATACGCATACATGACCACAATCCTGAAAGGGGGGAGAAATGGGAGAAGAGACTGCAGTGTGGCCTCCCCCATGGGGTGGTGCTTTCTCACTCGCTCTCTCCATCCCCCCAAGTGAGCATGCACACGTTCTGGCAAATCAAAAATTAAAAACTGGGTAAAAAATTCAAAAGCATTCTTTTCTGAATTGTGTTTTTAAAATTACACTCCTGTTTTTTTAATTCAACAAAATGTTTTATGTATTTTTTTTTTAAATCGCAGTATTTCCAGCTTATCCTCTGGGCTGTAGTGCTAAAAGAAACATTGCTTTCACTCTCATAAAGAAAAAGAGCCAGACTAACTATAAATGATGACTTTGTCCAAACCCATTTGAAAACTGAGGTTGCAGAGTAACCCACTGGACCAGAATCCAGAGAGGACCCTGCAAGGGACCAGGAGACACCAGCACTAGTTCATGTGGGTGGCTATAAGCAGACACTGGAAAAACAGTCTAGCTGAAGTGGTAATGGTGGGCCAGCAGGTAGCATGGAGATTGGCGTGGCCAGGTCCCACAGGACTAACTGTGCAATTCAAGTCCCAGTGGCTTGAAAAACATGATGGGCATATGTATGTGCATGCTCAAAATCTTGAGAGGAAGGACCAGCAGTTAGCGTAATGGCTATGTCGCTGGATTCCCACGTAGTCGACCGCGGTTCACGTCCCGGACCCGGTGGCTTAAAACTCACGCCGGGCGCGTGTGTGTGCGTGCCCAAGATCCCGAGAGGAGAATGGAGAAGAAGGGATTGCGGTGTGGCCACCCCCCTGGGGGGTGATTTCTCGCTTTCTGTCTCTCTGTCTGTCTCTGTCTGTCTGGCGAGCGCACGCACCCTATAGCGAAAACCTCTAAAAACAACAACAACAAAAACAAATCTTGAGAGGAGAATGAATGGATAAGGGGTTGTGGCATGACCATCACCCTGGAGCGTGATTTCTCACTTTCTATGTCTCTGGCAAGCACGTGCCCCATGGCAAACTAAAAGTAAATGGTAACTAGCAAAGGCAATATATAGCCTGGCAATACAGTGTGAAGTACTGAGAGGCCCTAGAAACTGGAGGACTCCAATCAGTGTTGCAGATTTTTTTCTTCTCAGAAAAGACTGGAACAAGCCCTAAAAATCAACTGTGGTGTAGACAGAGGGGAGGGATTACAACAGCCTTGTGGGAACCTTTCCTCTGACTCCTCTACAGAAGTGTTATTCTATGGGGGAGAGGGCCACAGATACTATTAGGGGACTGGTAAAAAGTCACCGCAGCCAGGGTAGGCAATAGGGAAGAAAAACCCACTTCTGAGGAAGGAGCGGGAAAATCATTGGGCCTACAACTAGCCGGGAAGGGGCAAGTCAACTAGAAAGCCATACCACCCCCGAGACCTGAGGACTCAATGCCTAAAACCGCAGCTTACTCCAAGAATGTGAGCCCCTTCCTAGCCTCTAGTCTTACTTCAAATAACAGCAGAATATTTCCAAGAGAATGATGAAAACAAAAAACTTGCAGAAAGAGACCCCTGTCTAAGCCCAAGTCCAGAGAGAAACTGTAATTTAAGGTCAGAAAAGAACTGCTCTGGCCATCCAACCCATTAGAAATACAATGTATTGGGACTGGCAGGTGGCGTGGTGGTTAAAGGTACTGGACTCCTGCATGGCCGACCATGGTTCAAGTCCCAGATCTGGCAACTTGCTTTCTCATTCTCTCTCACTCTGTCCCTCACTGGTCAAATTAAAACAAACAAATCAAGTTAAATACAATAATTCTTAAAAAAAAAAAAAAAAAGAAAGACAATGTATCACTATAAAAATTTGAAACCACTGAGGTTAAACATAGCAAAAGAGAACCTTGAACCAAATAACTCACAACTAGATAAATTCAATTTCTGCAATGAAGGAATAAGCAGCAGGAAAAGCTTATCTATTTTTTGCCATAAAAACTATTCACAAAAGTATCTACTGCCCTATATGAGATGTGCTACTTACAATAAAATGTGAAGGGGGCATGCCACTGTACCCAGCCTTTAGGTTGCACTTGGAACTGAACCCAGGTGTCCTACATGGGCCTTTCCTGCAGGGCACAGTGTCTTAGCAACCTATGCCACAATGGGTGGGCAGGAGATCATTTTAAATAAATCCGACCTGTTAAATAAAATAAAAATCGTGGACAAGATGTAAGATCATATGGGAAATATGAGCAAAGAGATAGAAATTATAATTAAAATAGAAACGTAACAGAGATGAATACTCATCAGTAGACTCTACACTGCAAAGTAGAGAATCAGTAAATTTGGTAAGTCAACAGAAATTGACCTACCCGGGGACTGGCAGGTGGCGTGGTGGTTAAGGTGCTGAACTCCCGCATGGTCGACCATGGTTTGAGTCCAGGACCTGGCAGCTTGCTTCCTGACTCTCCCTCTCTTTCTCTGGACAAATTGAAGAATAATAAAAAATAAAATTAAATAAAGAATTATTTTAAAAAAATAAGAAAGAAATTGCCCTGAAACACAACAGAAGAAAAAAAAGAGTAAAAAAAAAATAAGAACAAACTAAATCCAAACAGACAAGAGCAGTGGAACAATATCAGTGAAACATGCATAAATGGAATTCTAGAAGATAATGGGGCAGAAGAAATATCTAAATAATGGCTGAGAGGGGTTTCTAAAATTAATGACAGACACAAAAAACACAGATCCAAGAAACTCAGGGAACACCAAGCAAGATAAAGTACCCAAAAACCACACCTACAAATAAGTACCCTCTCCCAGACAATTATAATGATAAATTCTATGAAATAGTTAAGGAATAAATAACAGCTATTGCATACATTCCTTTAAAAAAAAAAAAAAAAGAACCATGGGGATGTCCCCCTCTCCTTTTAATTTAATTAATTATTATCTTTGGACCAAAGAGAGAGAGCAAGGGAAAGTGAGAAAGCAAGCACCAGGTCCAGGACTCAAACCATGGTTGGCCACGTGGGAGTCCAGCACTCCAACCACCAGCCACCTGCTGGTCCCTCTTCCATACATTCTTTTTCAGAAAAGACTCATTTTATGAGGTTAGCATTATTCTGATATCAAATCATATGCAGAACAATAAAATGACAGAACAATTATTTCTCATGGATTTAGATGTAACAGTTCTCAGTAAACATTAGCAAACACCACCATACACCTAGCAGCATATACATGACTCCATGAAATGAGTTCTAATAATTACTACCCAGAGTTGGGCCACACTTCACAGGTGAAGGGCAAAGTCCTCAGCAAGATACCAGCTCCAAGTTTAGGAGTCTTCAGGTCACTCTTGCTTTTGATCAGCTGGCTACAAATTTATCGGTTCCCATTATTCCACTTAGATTTTATAATTCACTGTAACAATTCATAGAACTCAAGAAAACACCATACTCATGATGACAGATTTTTTTTAACTTGTTTTTACTTATTTCATGAGATAGACAGAGAGACAGAGAGACAGACAGAGAGAGAGAGAGAGAGAGAGAGAGAGAAGGGTACCTCCAACAGGCCTTCCTGCCACCATCACCTCCAGTCTCAGTTGACATGTCCAGGGAGGTCCCAGGACACAAACCCAGGACCTTTCCCATGTAAGTCCCCTGCAGTACCACTGTGCCGCCACCTGGCCCTCATGATTACAGTTTTATTTTTACAAAATGATATAAACAAGAACCAGACCAGGGTACAGTGATGCTTAGGAAGGTAGTAATGTAAATGTTCCCTATCCTCAGGATAAGTTACCCTCCAAGCACAATGATACATAACAACAGAGAATACTGTCAACCAGGGAAGCTCATTAAAAATTCAGTATCTAGAATTTTTATTGAAATTTTGTTACTAAGCTGTGACTGACTCACTTGCCAGGAGGCTGAACTCAACTGGGCTTGTACCATATGGGTCAGAGTCCCAACTTTGTAATCACGTGGCTGGTCCTTTTGGCATGGACAGACCCAATCCTTACGCATCTCATTAGCACAGAAGACCTATCATGAATAACTCTTATTACTTAAGAAATCTTGAGGATTAAGAGGCTACTTCATAGCAACCAGGAATGAAGGCCGGTCAATTCTCCAATAGACACCCAGCAATCCCACCTGTAGGCATATAACACCCTAGAAAATAAAAACTTAAGCTCACACAAAAAGCCTTCCACTTATGTTTGTAAGACTGATAAACACTCTAAATTGGAAGTGACCTAAATGACCCTCAGTGGGTAAACAAATAAATGGTATATTTATATAGTAGAATACTACACAGCAAAATAAGGATTCCCACAAGATGCATAAAACTCAACCGTCTTTTGTTCAGTGAGTTGTCATGTATGATGTGGCTCCATTTATAAGACTCTCTAGAAAAGGGAAAATCGAAAGGACAGAGAACAGATCAGTCACCAGAAGTTTTGGGAAGGGTGGTGTATTTATCTATAAAGGATCAATACGAGGGAGTTTTAGGGGGAACTGAGATGTTCTGTGTGATATTGTGGTGGCAGATACATGCCATTTGTCAAAACCCACAGAACTTTATACCAGAAAGACCGAATTTTAATGTATGTAAATTTTAAAATCAACCAGGATGTGTGGGGGAGGACAGAATGCAGACCCTAACAGATGAATCTAACTGTATTACAAATGAATCACATCGTCACAATGAAGGAGACAGAAGAGAAAGGAACTAATTTAACTTCGAATCTAAATAAACAAAGGAACTCTAAAAAAGTATTTTAAAATACTACCCCAAACCTAAAAACAAAACGGATGGCACCCGAGCGCTATGGTCTTGCTGGTAAATTTGTTTCTCATGAAGGCAGAGGACAACAGTTCTTAAACTACAGGAGTAGACCATCTGACAGAGGGATCTGTGTTCTGGGGAGCGGGGTCCGGGGACCAATCCCCTATGGATACCATAGAATGGCTGTATTTGATTTGCATTATTAGGATAGAACAAGTAATCAAAAATACTGTAGCTTATAGAGGGCCAGGCTTCTCACTGGCATTATAAATAAGGAAGGCTAGAATGAGCCCCATAGAGCTCTAGATTGCTAATCGCAGGCATCAATAGACTCATAATTTTTCTTTAAAAAAAATACATAGTTTTATACACACACATTTATACACATTTTATTCATCCATTTCCTAGTCTAATCACTGAGAGGAACCAGAAATAGTGGCTAATTTAAACAAGGAGTACATTTGCACCAAAAGCTGTTTCTAAACACATTATCTGACAGAAGGAATCATGGCTCCTCAAGAAGTGGTTGATTCCATGGATAGGGAAGGGAGAACACATGGTGAGCATAGAGCCATCTTGTGGCAGAAACTAAAGAAATGCTTGAAAAACAAACACGAGTGGGACACACCAGAAAGACACAGGAGCCAACCTCAAAGAGCTTCCAGTGGGCAAAACGTAACAAGATGAGCTACATGATGAAAGTATTGGATCATACCTCAACAAATAAAATAAACATCCATTAATCCACACTACCGGAAACAAATAGCTGGGGGTCGGCAGGTGGCATGGTGGTTAAGGCACTGGACTCCCACCTGGTCCACTGTGGTTCAAGTCCTGAACCTAGGGGCTTGCTTTCCTCACTTTTCCTCTCTCTGAACAAACTAAAAAAAAAAAAAAAAAAAAAAAAAAGTAATAATAATAAATAAAAATAAATTAAAAAAATAGCTGAATAAAAATAAATAAGAGGGAACTTTTCTTGCAGAATTCTGATTTCTTAAAAAAAAACATTTATTTATTTATTTATTTATTTTCCATTATTTTATAATTTGACCAGAGAGAGAGAGAGAAAGAGAGAGTGAAAGGGAGAAAGCAAGTTGCCAGGTCCAGGACTCGAACCACAGTCAGCCATGTGGGAATCCAGCACCTTCAACCACCATGCCACCTGCCGGCCCCATGATTTTTTAAAGTATAGAAGAGAGGGCCAGCAGGTGGCATGGTGGTTAAGGCGCTGGACACTCCCACACGGCTGACCACAGTTTGAGTGCTGGACCTGGTGGCTTGCTTTCTCACTTTCCCTCTTTCTGTGTTTCTCTCTGGTTAAATTAAAATAAATGAATAAATAAAATTAAATAATTCTTTAAAAAAGTATAGACGAAATTAAAAACAAAGAACTACCATTAAAAAAACTGTAGTAATAATTTCTGTGGGCAAGATTCACTAATGGGCACTAAAATTAGTGGGTAAGAATTTAGCAGAAACAGAGAATCTACATAGTCTCAAATTATCTGTCCCAAATAGTTGGTATTGATAAAAAATAGTACATTTATTGTAAAAAATAAAATAAAATAAAATAAAACAAAACAAACAAACAAAAACCCTGGTAGACCCCACTATAACCAAGCAGTTCAGCTTAACAACACAAACAATAAATATCAACGTTCTATGATACAAGAGAAAGGTATCATGGCCAGTGGCGTGGCAGTTTAAAATGGCTCGATTCCATGGTTTGAGTTCCAGACCTGGCAGCTTGAAAAACACATAGGGTGCATGAGCGTGCGTGCCTGCATGCCCAAAATCTTGAAAGAATGGTAGAGAAGGGACTGTGGAGTAGCCATGGTGCTTTCTTACTTTCCTTTTACTTTTTTAGAGGTTTTCTCCTTAGAGCATGTGCGGTTGCCAGAGACAAAGACAATGAGAGAGAAAGTGAGAAATCACCCCCCAGGGGGGATGGCCATGCCACAATCCCTTCTCCTCCATTCTCCTGCTGGGATTTGGGGCATGCACGCACCAGGTCTAGCACTCGAACTGTGGTCAGCTATGTGGGAGTCCAGCGACATAACTGCTACACCATTTGCTTGCCCCATTTCTTTCCTTTTCTATCTTTGTCTCTCTCTCCTTAGCGAGTGTAAACACCCCGTAGCAAATTGGGGGTGGGGGGGAAGGTACATTATGTTTACAGTAGTCTTCTAGGTAATGCATGAAGTCAGGTTTTAAAAAAATTATGTTGCAGTGTGCATGCACTTGCCAGAGAGAGGACGAAAGCATACCGGCACAGGGAATGGTCACACAATCCCTTCCCCTTCGCCTCTCCTTCCTTTCAGGATTTCAAGCACGTACACACATGTGGCCCACGTATTTTTCAAAATGCTGGGTCTAGGACTTGAATGATACTTGGCTCCCTTAAACACCAGGTAATAAGCTGGCCCACATAACCTCAATTTAACAGAAAAAGACTAGTGGTTAAGGGAGCCAGACCCATAGGACCCATTGTAGTTAGAATCCTGGCCCCAGCAACTTGAAAAACATGCCTGGCATGTGTGTACGTGTACCTGAAATCGCAACGCGATGGAGAAATGGAGAAGGGATCGTTGCACGACTACACCCTGTCATGGAATACTTTCTCCCTTTCTTCCTGGTAAGCACAAGTGACCTCCAGCAATTAAAAAAATAACATGAAGTTTAGTGGTTAGGGCTTGGATCCCACATGATCAACAGTTTGAATCCCAACCCTGGTGGCTTAAAAAATAAGCAGGGGGGACCAGCGGGTGGCATGGTGGTTAAGGTGCCGGACACTCCCCCATGGCCGACCACGGTTTGAGTCCCGGACCTGGTGGCTTCCTTTCTCACTTTCCCTCTCTTTCCTCCTCTGTGTCTCTCTCTGGTCAAATTAAGATAGATGAGTGAATAAATAAAATTAAATAAATAATTAAAAAATAATAATAATAAGCAGGGCATATAGTGTACAGGCCAGAAGATCCCAACAGGATGGAGAAATAGGAATCCACCCTTTGGATGAGTGTACACGCCCTCTGACAATTAGAAAAAAGGGGGGATTACAGAAACCATCAGAAAACCCAAATAGAATATTCCATAAAATATCTAGCCTCTTCAAAAATGTCAAGGTTATGATATCAAAGACTGGAAGATACTAAGAAAATATGATAATAGGGCCAGCACGTAGCATGGAGGTTAATGCGCTAGATCCCACATGGCCTACCCTGTGGTTTGAGCCCCGGATCCAGTGGCTTAATGTATATGCATCTGTGCTCAGATTCCTGATAGGAGAATGAAGAAGGGATCACAGTGTGGCTATCCCCCTTCCAGGCGTGATTTCTCTCTCTTTCCCTGTCTCTGACAAGTACATGTGCCCTGTAGCAAAAACTGAAAAAAATCATGGTAACAAAATGCAATGTGGGATCCTGGCCTGGATTCTAGAACAGAAAAAGAGTATCAGTGAAATACCAGGTGAAATGTGAATGAATTCTGTAGTTAATAGTAATCAAGATTTTTTTTCTTTATTCATGATAAAGTGCATATATGAGACAGTGATTAAGAGAGAGAGAACTGAGAGAGAAGCACCCCCCCACAAGGTCTGGTCATGCTTGAACCCCTTCCTCAACTTCTCCAGCTGGTGGGTCTTGGGTATTCCTGTGCACACCTGGAGTGTTTCAGGCTGACTCAGCTGAGGATGAGAACCACGGGGGCCATGTGCGATCCGGCTTCCGTGGGTAGAGGGTTAATGCTGTGCCATGGAGCCAGCCCCGTGGGTAAATTCCTAATCTGGATCATTGTTCTATGATTATGTAAGTCAAGAAGAAAAAGGAGATGCTGGGCAAGGATATATGGGAACTTTCTCACAACTTTTACAACTTTTCTGCAAATCTAAAATTATCTCAAAATAAAAAGTTAGAAAATAGGATGCTCTTTAGGTTTTTAATTACTAGGTACCATAATGCTGGGCTTGGTTCAAGTATAAAATGAAGAAAGCACTAGACCAACAATCCATCCCGTCTCTGCTGGTGGTGTCTGAACCTTAAAGAATCGCATAACTCCCCCGAAAGTCAGGCTCCTATGCCACGTGGACACGACATACAGCTCACCTATTTCAAAAGTTACTGGGTCCCAATGTAATATAAAGAAGATTATGATGACAATAAAAATTTTAAAAAAATAAGTTACTGGGTCGTTGGAAAAATCAAAATGCATTTTTGTATGAAAAAACATAGAAAAATACGTCATGACTTTCCTGGCGAACCAGTATTTAAGGATTCAACAACATAGGATCAAATTGTCCAGAAATGACATGCTCTTGCACAATACGACAGTCCATCATCCGCAGGAGGACACATTCCAAGACCCACTGTAGATGTCTGAAACCGTGCAGAGTATTGAACATTATATGCCACGTTTTCTTGATCTGATAACCGAGACAGCTACTAAGTGACTAATGGGTGGGTGGTGTATACAGCATGTATATGTTGGACTAACGGATGATTCATATCCTGGCGGGATGGAATGGAGCTTCTTCAAGCTACCCCATACAGTGAGCAATTTAAAACTTATGAATTGTTTATTTCTGGAATTTTCCATGTAATATTTTCAGACTGTGCTGGATTTAGGTAACTGAAACCATAGAAAGCAACACTGTGGACAGCGGGGGCCTACTGTGCAAGCATTACTACTACAGCTTTAGTTCTAAAAGAAAATCTTATTATTTTTTAAAAATTTTCCCAGAGGGTATGTATGCTTCTGTGAGAGGTGGTGGGGAGGGCATGTTAAGTACCTAACATGGAGGTCATGCCACAGTTGGTTCTCCTCCATTTTCCTCTCAGAATTTTGGGCACATACACACGTGCCTGGTGTGTTTTTCATGCTGTGGGGTCTGGGACTCTAACTGTGCTGTCAGCCATGTAGGATTCAGCCACCTTAACCATGACACCACCAGCTGGCCTGAGAAACCTTATTAAGAGGAGATTTTCGGAACCAGCAGTTAGCGTAATGGCTGTGTCACTGAACTCCCATGTAGCCGACCACGGTTTGAGTCCTGGACCCGGTGGCTTAAACTCATGCCGGGCGCGTGTGCGTGCATGCCCAAGATCCCGAGAGGAGAATGGAGAAGGAAGGGATTGCGGCATGGCCATCCCCCTGGGGGTGATTTCTCGCTTTCTATGTCTCTTTCTGGCGAGCGCATGCATCCTATAGCAAAAAAAAACAAAAAACAAAAAAACAAACAAAAAAAATTCTCAAAAATAAAAGGGGAGATTTTCTAGGAATAAACTTCAGATGAAAATATAAATACTAAAGCAAAGTAATATAAAAAGAATAAGAGAAACTATGCCCTTCAGCAGAAGAGGAAAGGTTAAAAAAAAAAAAAAAAAAGAAGAAGAAGAAAGTAGGACAAGCAGAGTAGAGCAACTGATTCTCTTCCCATGTACTTTTCCTCCCTCACGGCTACCTGAAATCTAGCGTAGCCCAGGCAGAGAACTACAGCAAGGGAGAGGGAGGCCTGAGAATGTTTGGGTCCCGAGTTGACCTGAACCATGCTGGGGTGAGGTGGAATGGGGAGGGGACAGGCTGGTGCCCAAGATCCTGAAAAGCTGGAGGGCTGGGGAAGAGGAGAGCCATACAACAAGGACTTCTTGAGGGCAGCTGCCTTTCTTCCTCCCTCCCTCTTTCTTGACACTCTCTCATGAAAAACAAAGGGAAAAAAACAGAAAAGAGAAAAACATATGTATTCCTGTTTTCACCGAGGAACTGGGTACAGATTTAGTATGTAAGATGGCTAAGAACTGGGGAAGGGATTATGCTTTACAAAGACTACTACTAAAAGCGAATCGCTCTGAACTAAAAGTTATCAGCACTGAAGAAATCCTTTGGTCTTTCAAGTTTACTGTGATTCTAGAATAGCTGAGCTAGAAGCTGCCCATGACCAGTCATCGCAAAACAAACTAATCAAATGTGAGCTTGTCCACACTGCTAACAGCCACAGGCAGAATGAGCAGCAAAAAGGTTTCTGGTCTCACTTTTAATAAATTGAGGAGGCATATTTTCTCAAGTTCATTTTATTAACAAAAGTGCAAACTATTTTGAACAAAAGTAAACTATGATCACAGCATTCTGCAAGACATCAGATGTGAAAAATGAACAATATTCATGAAGTAAAATATAAGCAGAAGAGATGTCTCTCACATGTAATATAGTCATTCATGCTTTTTCAATAGTCTCCTAGTCAACCTTCAGTGTAATTTTCACGCATATATAGCAGCTCGAACACAAATGCGGGAGCACAATGACAAAGTTTGGCAACTAGTCTGGGTTAATTATGAGTAGGAAAGAAAAACTTTTATCACCCTGTCACTTTATATGTAAGCACTTTGTAATATATACGAATCTTTAAATGTACTGACAATACCCAATTAATTAAAATAATTAAGAGGGTTTTTAAATATTTGTTGCGCTGTAGTTGTAGAGTAAGAGACAGAAAAAATTACTTTAAATGATCCTATATGTCTCTATATGACCAAGAGCATAACCAACCCACAATAACCTAATTCATTTAAAATTACATTCGTTCAGTCACACACACAAAAATGATGGGACGTTAAATAGTGTGCCTACACTTACATAAGTGAGAAAAGATAAATTAACTTTAGTCAGTCAAAATACTCCAAAGAGGAGATTCTGTCTAGTGTTACTTCAGTTATTCACACAAAGAGTCTATAGGACAGGATCTATTAATCAGCAATTCTTCTGTTTGCTAATCTACAAGCACTAATGAAAGTATAAACTGATTAAAACCCAAAACATAAAGATGGTCATTTAAATGCAACAGAAGAGCTCCGACGTCTAGCAGGTTACTAAGTGCATGCACTGTCTCTAGGTACATTTTCTGGCAGTTTAATTGGCCTTCTGTCGTAGCAGACAAACTGCATTTTGTGACTGTACTAATTTACTAAATTAAATGAGGACTACACTTATTATTTCATTACTTACAAAGAATTCTTCCAACACTCTCAATTTCCCTCCGTGTACTACTTTGACTAGACAGGTGTTATATTCTAACAATTTCCAAATTAATATTTCAGGTAGAGATGACCAAAAAAGAAAACCAAATCTGATTATCTGACTGATGACAAATCTGAGCACCAACTACAGCAAACGTCAGGGTCAAGGTAGCTTGCAAGTAGGCTCTCTTGATTTGGCAATTACCTTCCACTGCTTTCGTCAGTATTGAAGCTGAGATCTTCAGGACCTATCTGTTCACCATCAGGAAAACTGGAATGAGTATCTAAGATAAAAATTAAAAGATGAAAAATTTAAAAATTAAAAGCAGATAATAATAAGAGAAATATTTTCTTTCCCAAGTCTTTCAACGACCTTACCCAATGTGTAATTTAAGCAATAAAGATGTGCTGGGTAGTGAACAAATCTGTCTTCAGAGAATTTGTGAGCTGAGTCAAGTGGAAGCAAACACAGAACATATAAAGGAGAAAAAACAAAACATGTAATAGACACCCACGATTAGAAGATAAAAGGCATTGCCTCACTTTGTCCTCTTGGGGACACCAAGGGTCATCTAACAGAAAGAACAAGAAATGATGACATGCACCCACGAAACTCAGAGTCTGTGAACAGAAAATGTATGTCAAAGGCAATTAAACTACACGTGCAAACCCATTACGAAAACTAAGAGCACGCAAAATAACTTGCTCAAAATTGGAACACGTCTTTCAGAAGCAGGAGAAATGACTAAAGGCGCCATACTACTTACAAATCATCAAATGTGTGGCACTATACTGAAAAAAAATTACTAGGATACAGGGAAATAAGATAAAATATAAAGCTGACAATTAGGATAAGTCTGAGGAGATTGTCATTCCAGGAAATTTTGCAGAGAAATGCTTAGATTGTTTAGTAAGGTCTCTGGGTGCTGTTAAAGGAATAGTTCTCCAATTTCACAGTATATTAGTATGGAATCGGTATTTTAAAAAATCACTTCACAGCAGAATGGTAATGGTATAGCTACATGATAGAATACTGGGTGACCACAGGGGCCAGCAAGTGGCATAGTGGTTAAGGCGCTCGACTCTCACATGATTGACTGTGGTTTGAGTCCTGGACCCAGTGGCTTGAAACTCACATCAGGCGCTTGTGTGTGCATGCCCAAAATCCCAAGAGCAGAATGGAGGAAGGGTACGACAGTGTGGCCAGCTCCCCTACGAGATTTCTCACTTTCTGTTTTTATCTTTGGCTCTCTGGCAAGAGCACATGCCCTATGGCAAAAATCTCTCTCTCAAGGCTAGATCCCACATGGTTGGCTGTGAGGTTCAAGCCCTGGACTTGGTGGCTTGCAAAACATGCCGGGCATATCATGTGCCTACATGCCCAAAATCCTGAGAGGCAAATGGAGACAGATTGTAGTGTGGCCATCATCCACACCCATGAGAAGTGCTTTTTCATTCTCCCATGCCCCAGCATCTCTCTCCAGTGAGCACACATGTCCTATAGTAAATTTTTAAAAAGGCAGAATACAACAGTATCTACAAAATACACTCTCATTTAGGTAAAAGCAATAAAAAAAAAAAAAAAAGAAAAGATAAAATAATGTCAGCAAGTTTCTCTTTGTAGCTCTTTTCTATGAATTATTTTTTGAAAGAAAAGAAGGGAACAAAAATCGATGATTCATTAATCTGCCAGGCATTTCTAAAAAAATCAGAAAAGATTATTATTTTTTTCTCTCTCTCCCTTCCTGTCTGCCTCTCCTTTTTAGGTAGAGGACTTGTGCGTTTGCCAGAGGGAAAGGAGAAAGCACCCCCTGTGGGGAATGGTCACACTGCAATCCTTTCCCTTCCATCTTTCCCTCCTTTCAGGATTTCGGGCATGCATGCACATAGGTCCAGCATATTTCTCAAGCCACTATGTCTGAGACTCAAATTGTCATGGTTGGCCATGTGGGATTCGGTTACCTTAATCACTAAACCATGAAGCCAGCCCTAGGAAAGGTTATTTTTAAAAAGTTACCTTATAGTAGAGGCTTGGAAAAAAAATCTCTGAAAAATTATGAAAAAAAAAAAAAATCCCCAGGATTTGACAAGCACTTTCTTTATATAAAGAGCAGGCAATAAATACCCAGGCACGGCAGGCCACGCAGGGTCTCTGTTGGAGATTCTTTTTCGTTTGTAACTGAGAGTGCTTGACAATGTCGAAGCCATTTTCAGATCGCAGGCTGTCCACAGTACGCTATGCACCCCGCCTACCCTCAGTAAGTAGCACTTGCTGGGTGTCCAATCACCTACCAAATTTTCTCAGTATTCACCATACGGTTTACCACAGAACGTTGTTTCAAAGATGACAGTAATTTAAAGAAAAAAAAGAAGCAGAAGCAGAAAAAGCAGAAGCAGCAGAGCAGAAGGAGAAGCGGCAGCGGCAGCAGCAGGAGGGAAAGAAGAGAAAACAGCGGTAACGGCTTTATGAACTAATCTGTGTAAAGTGACATCACGTGCTGCACCTTCGCTGGGGGGCTGGGCCAGGAAAGAGTCACTGAATCCACCCATGCCGGTGTGCTCTTCCTGCTCCTCATTCTCAGTGTCACATTCGATGTCACTGTCACTACTCATTCCTGGCAAGAAAGAAGGGGAGAACATGTTTCTGACAAGAAACCACTGTAAGTGAAAGGAAAACTTTTTACTGACTGAAATTCCTATTAAGATTTTATACTTGAAGCCAAGAATTCAACAAACCAAAGAAAAAAGTAACCACATAAGCTTCAATTCTCTTTGATTATTTAGAGCAGTGATTTTATTTTTGTTCGTAAAATTTTAAATTGCCCTTTCCATATAGTTGAAACTAGTATTAATGTCATTGTACAGATAACAGTTTTTCCAAATGAAATAGTTTTTTGTTTGTTTTCATTTTTGTTTGCCAGCGGGTGTGTATACTTCCTAGAGTTGGGGAAGAGGGAAAGAGAGAGACAAATATCCCACAATGAGGTAAGGTCACACCGCAATCCCCTTTCCTGCAGTTCTCCATCTTGGCAGGCTTTGGGGCATGCACATACAAACACCCAGCATATTTTCAATCTGCTAGGGCTGGGATTCAAAGTGCACTCAGCCACATGAGATCTGAATCCCTATGCATAGCACTAACTGCTGAACTACGGGGCCAGACCTTGTACTTTTTAAAGATTATTGATTACTTTCTTTCATGGATGAGAGAGAGAAAATGAGTGGCTGAATACCTCTGATAGGGTCTCAACGGCTCATTCTATTCCCAGCCTTGGTCAGTCCCAGATCATGGGCATGGCCGTTATTGCCACGCTCAGGGGAGTCTCCAGACATGAACCTGGAACTTTTCCACAATGGGTCAGTCTCATATTTTACTGTCATGACACCATGAAGTCCTTGTCAGTTGATATTTGGAGAGAGATTTTTGTCTCCCTGTATCTCCAGTGAGCTCATGTGCCTTACAGAAAAATCTGTCTTAGAAAAAAAATTCTGTCAAAAGTTTTTGTTTCAGCAATATATTGATAAAAAAAAAAATCTTTGTAGCCAGCAGATGGCATGGTGGTTAAGGGTGCTGGACTCCCACATGGTTGACCACAGTTTGAGTCTCAGACCCAGAAGCTTGATTTCTCACTTTCCCTCTCTCTCTCAGTTCCTCTCAAATAAAGTTCAATAAGAATAATACTTTAAAAAAATCCTTAAAACGTTTCTGCTATAAATCCTTATAAAGAGCTAGAAAAAATATAAAAATTTTAATGAACAGCCATATTTAAAAGACAGACGGGAAATCCATGTGTCAGAAACAAAGAAGGACAAAGAACACTAAGTGAATCAGAGGAACAGTTGCCCTGGAGAGACTAAAGTGAAGATTTACAATATTTCTGTGGGACCCATCAAAGAAAGAGAGTTGAAACCAAGAATAAAACTCACCCCCTTGCATAAAACTAAAATGCTTTTTCCTTTTTGGGAGAGATCTTTGCTATAGGGTGTGTGCGCTCCCCAGAGAAACAGAAACAAAATGTAAGAAGTCACCCCCCAGGGGGGATGGCCACATCACAATCCCTTCTCCTTCATTCTCCTCTTGAGATTTTCGGGCACGCACACACATGCACCTGGCATGAGTTTTAAGCCGCCGGGTCAGGGACTTGAACCGGTTGACTACATGGGAGTCCAGTGATATAAGCATTATGCCATCTGCTGGTTCCAAGCTAAAATTCTTTCTGAAAGAACAGACTAGGCCCAACCAAGGTAGTGAGTGCTAGCTGACGCTGTTACTTGGCAGGCTGAGCTCACATGGTAGGTTGGGTTTGACTCCTGGCCCACTCTAAAGGTTGGGCACAGTGGCAAGCATACCAGTAGTCCCAGCTACTTCGAAAAATCAGGGAGGAAAATCACAATACATGAGACCCTATCTTGGGAGGGAAAAAAAGACTAGAAAAAAAAAGTCTGCCTACCAGCATAGGAAACAGCAAGGAATTTTATTTCTTTCTGCTGGTCTTTGTGAAGAAATAAAGTCTCACCTCAGAATTCAGATTAAGGTCTACATCTAACTTAGGTTTGAGATTTAAAGTTGAGGTTCAAATCTCAAGACATCAATATAGAAATTACCTAGGAGCTACTGTTTGGATAAAGCAAATCTGAAATCCTTTTTGGAGGGAAGGTTCTAGATAAACGGAGTTAAGCACATTCCACCCTGTCTTTCCTACGAGCACAGCAATAAAACCTGGACAGAACGCGAGGCACAGTTATTTAAGGACTCTAAAAAGTAAACAAGAACAGGCGTATTGGGGGAGCCAGAATTTGAAGTACCACCAAATTGGCAGATTTAAAACAAGACCTGGAGTCAAATAAAATCACATTAAAAATGTCCAGGACACAATCCAAAATTACTTAGCATATGAAGAACAAGGAGAAGACAACAAACATCATGCTGAAATGACACAGATTTTGAAATTATCTAACAAGGACATTAAAGATGATATAAAAATGTTCATAGGGCCAGCACATGGTGTGTGATGGAAAAGGCAGCTGAATCCCACATGGCTGACTACATGGTTCAAGTCCCGACTTGGTGACTTGCTTTCTTGCTCACCCCACCTTCCATTGAGCACACATGCCCTGTACCAAAATTAACAAAACAAAACAAACAAACAAAACACATAATCAACCATGGTTCAAGTCCTGGACCCAACAACTTAAAACTCACATGTGTGTACATGCCCAAGATCCTAAGAGCAGAATGTAGGAGTCAGGATTGGGGTGTGCTTTCTCACTTTCTGTCTCTCTGATTCCGTCCCTCCAGTGAGCACATGCGCCCTATAGCAAAAATCTCTCTTAAAAAAATGCCCATGAACAGTTTTGACACATATACAACACTTCTCTAGAGGGAAAACTTTCCCAGTATAGATTATAAGCATTCTCATGGGGGAGAGAGGGTTTCTAAAAGGTGTGCTTCAAAATAAACAAGGCAGGGAACCAGCAGTTAGCGTAATGGCTATGTCGCTGGACTCCCACGTAGTTGATCGCGGTTCGCGTCCTGGACCTGGTGGCTTAAAACTCACGCCGGGTGTGTGTGCGTGGGTGTCCAAGATCCCGAGAGGAGAACGGAAGAAAAGGGACTGCGGCGTGACCATCCCCCCTGGGGGGTGATTTCTCGCTTTCTGTCTCTATGTCTCTCTCTGTCTGTCTGGCGAGCGCACGCGCCCTATAGCGAAAACCTCTCAAAAAAAGAAAAAAAAAAAAAAAAAAAGACAAGGCATGGGGCCAGCAAGTGGTACAGTCATTAAGGTGCTAGACTCATACATGGCTGACCATGGTTCGAGTCCCAGACCTGGTGGCTTGCTCTCTTACTACCCCCTCCCCGGCCAAATGAAAAGAAAATAAAAAAACTAACAAATAATTTTTTTTGGAGAGATTTTTGTTATAGGGCATGTGCGCTTGCCAGAAAGAGAGACAGAGAGACAGAAAGCAAGAAATCACCCTCCAGGGTGGATGGCCACGCTGCAATCCTTCTCCTCCATTCTCCTCTTGGGATCTTGGGCACGCACGCACACGCACCCGGGACTCGGGCCACAGTCAATTACATGGGAGTCCAGCGACATAGCCATTATGCCAACTGCTGGTCCCTTAACAAATAATTTTTTTTAAATTATAAAATAAAATTAAAAAGACAGGCTGACCCCTAATGCTGGTAATTAAGGAAGCTGGATCCCACATGACCTACTGAGCAGTTTAAAGCTCAGACCTGGCCATTTAAAAACACACCAGGCATGTATGTGGGGGCCCAAAATCTTGACAGGATATAGAAGTGGAGAAGGGACTGAGGCTGAGGTGTGACCACGTCCCACTGGGGCGGGGGCGGGGGGTGCTTTCTCCTTCTCTCTGTTTCTCTCTGACAAGTACACACACACACTGGCAAATTTATAAAAATTAAAAATAAGGCAAACAGTCCATTTGAAAATCAGCAGATAAAGAAATATATTCTAAATTTTACACAAAATGAAACAATAACCTATAAGAAATTACACAATTCTGTTTAACTTGGGGAAAGAAATGGCAAATTTAAAAAAACAAAAAACAAGGGGCCAGTAGGTGGCATGGTAGTTAAGGCACTGTGCTCCAACATAGATGACTACAGTTCCAGTCTTGGACCTGAAAGCTTGAAAATCACGTTGGGTGCATGTGTGTATGTGCCCAAAATCCCAGGAGGAAAATGAGGGAGAAGGGATTGTGGCATGGCCATCCCCCTTGGTGGTGATTTCTCACTTTCTCTTTCACTGGATCTCTGGCAAGCATACGTGCCCCACAGCAAAAAAACAAAAAACCTTAAAAACAAAAACAAACCAAGCAAACTCTAAATACATTTTCTGGAAATGAAAGGTTTAAGAATTAAAATATTAGTAGACGGTTTAGGAAAGGAGTTCAGGAAAATTTTGAGAATAAAAATGAAAAACACCATAAAAAGATTAAGAAGCAAGAAAAGAGATTACAGTGTGCAGTGTGACCTCCACCCCTGGGAGGTGATTTCTCACTTTCTCTCCAGCACAAGCAACCTGTAGCAAAAACCTCTCTCTCTCTCTAAAAAAAAAAAAAAAAAAGGCAACAAAATGAAATGATTTAAATAAATAACAGACTGCCATAAAAACAGCAAAACGTAACAAAGGAGAGACAATATACGAGTATTAAAAGGAAATGGCTGAGACTTTTCCAGCATTAATAAAAAACATTCTAAACTGAATGAAAACAAAAATACATCTCAAAATCTGTGTGATGTGGCTACAACAATACTTTAAGGGAAATTTATAGCATTAAAGACTAAAACAAAGGGGGCGGGGCTTGATGCTGTAATGGTAGAACACAACACTTTGTAAGGCTAATCCACATGGGAGATTCTGGATTTGTGTCTGAAGACCTCGGAATGCCCTGTTTATGTATATGATTGAGGGTTGGCTAAAGCTAGGGCTGGATCACAGTGTTGAGACCCTATTGGGGGTGTTATCTCTCTCTTGCCCATAGAAGAAATGAATAAATGGACTTAAAACACATACACACACACAGACTTGTCTTATAAAAGTGATTAAGTGAAATGGTGTCAAATCAATGATTTAAGCTTTAAGAAATTAATGGAAGGAAAAAAAAAGAATTAAACCCAACGCAATTAAAAGAAAGAGTATAATAACAAAAATAGGAGCTGGCAGGTGGTGTGGTGGTTAAGGTACTGGACTCCCACATAGTTGACATGGTTTGAATCCTAGACCTAGCAGTTTGCTTTCTCTTTTTCTTGTCAAGGTGAAGAATAACAATAATAACAAAATTAGAAATAATTCTTTTAAAAAAATAAATAAACAAAACTCAGTAGAAAAACAATAGGGAAAAAGCCCCCAATGAAACAAAATGGTAGTTTTTTGGAAAGATCTGTGGGCTGGCCCCATTGCCTAATGGTTAAGGGAGCAAGATCCTACAAGGTGGATGGTGCAGTTTGAGTTCCAGCGTTGGTGGCTTGAACAACATGCTAGGTGAGGTTGCACGTATGTATAAGATCCCAACAGGATGAAGAAATGGAGAAGAAGGGATTGCACTGTGACCAAGTCCCATTGGGGAGGTGCTTTCTCCCTCTCTCTCTGTCCAGTGCATTTGCCCTTTCACAAAAAAAGGGAAGGGGAGGAGTAAGATCAGTAAAATTAAGAAGTCTTTAGACAGAATCATCAAGAAAAAAGTAAATGAAATTATCAATGTCAGGAATGAAAGAGAGGACATCACTACAGATGCTATAGACTTTAAAAAGACAACCAGGAAATAGTATGTACAACTATGAACTCATAAATAAGGAACAAAGATAAAATGGACAAATTTTTTGATGGATACAAACTATCAAAACTCTTTCAGAAAAAAACAGATAACTTGAACAGGTATTTTAACTATTAAAAATAATAGAACTTTGGGACCAGGAGTTGGCGTAATGGCTATGTCGCTGAACTGCTACGTAGTCGACCGCGATTTGAGTCCTGGACCCAGTGGCTTAAACTCATGCTGGGCGCATGTGCGTGCGTGCCCGAGATCCCGAGAGGAGAATGCAGAAGGAATTGCGGCATGGCCATCCCCCCTGTGTGTGGGGGGTGATTTCTCGCTTTCTCTCTCTCTGTCTTTCTGGAAAGTGCACGTGCCCTATAGCAAAAACCTCTCAAAAAAAAAAAAAAAAAAAAAAAGAAAGAAAAAAAATAAAAAGAACTTGTAAGTTTACAAAATTTTCAGCATAGAAAAATGGTAGCACCATATGGCTTTACTGGAGAATTTTTTCTCTTCTGTTTTCAGTAGAAGTTTGTACAGTATTATTCCCCCCTTAAATATTTAGAAGACATAGATTGGGAATATAAACATTTTCAAATCATCTCCATCTTCAGCAAAGGGAAAAAAACTCCCCTGTTCTAAGAATTAAAAAGTGACACATGGGGACCAGCAGGTGGCATGGTGGTTAAGGCACTGGACACTCCCACATGGCTGACGATGGTTCAAGTCTCGGACCTGATGGCTTGCTTTCTCACTTCTCCTCTTTCTCTCTCTCTCTGTGTCTCTCTCAGTCAAATTAAAAATAAAATGAATAAATAAAATTTAATAAATAATTATTTTAAAAAAATCAATTTCTTAAAAAAAAAAAGTGACAGTTCTACAGCAATTTCTATGAAGAACCACCTCCATCTTGTGGCTCTTTATGGAACTGTTGCTGGAAACACTACAATTAAGATGAGTTCTTAAAATTCTAGGTACAAATTTGCCTTCTTGGTTATCAATGTTTCTGTCAGGAATTCAGAAACAAATTAGAATTCTCTGGAATTCTCAGTCATTCTTAAAATTTAAGCTACTCTTTTTTTTAAATAATAAATTAATTCACTAATTTTAATTTGATCAGAGAGAGAAAGGAGAGAAAGAAGGAGAGGGAGAGGGAGGGGGAGAGAGAGGGAGGGAGAAAGAGAGAGAGGGAGAGAGAGAGAGAGAGAGAGAGAGCAAGATACCAAGTCCGGGACTCGAATCATGGTTGGCCATGGAGGAGTCCAGTGCCCTTAACCACCATGCCACTGCGGGCCCCAAAATTTAAGTTACTCTTTAAATTCAATTTTCAGGGCCAACTCTATAGCCTGGTGGTTAAGACACCCAGGTCCTACATGGCCAACCGTATTGTTAGAATCCTGGCCCTGGCAGCTTGAAAAAACATCCCAGGTTAGTGTGCATGCCTGCCCCAAATCATGAAAGGATAGAGAAATGGAGAAGAAGAGATTGCAGCATGACAATGCCCCATTGGAAAGTACATACACTCTGTAGCAATTTAAAAAAAGAAAAAAAGAGTTCTTAGGGCCAGCAGGTGCTGTGGTAGTTAAATGATGGACTGCCGCATAGCAGGATGCAGTTCAAATCCTGTACATGGTAGCTCGCTTTCTCACTTTCTCTTTGTCTTTCTCTCTCTCTGATGAAGTTTTAAAAAATAGTAACAATAATAAATTAAATAATTCTTAAAAGGAATTCAGTGCCCCCTCCTGCCACTACTGCCATGATGTTCACCATACTTGAGAGTTACAACTTGTTCCCCTTAGTGGCCCACTCTGGCAAGTGAAGCACAAGGAGTGGTCACCCCTGGTTGAGAGTTACTCAATTCAGTCAGTGGTTCTTGACTAGGATGATTTTGCCTCCCAGGGAACATGTGGCAATGGGTAGAGACATTTTTTGATACTTTTAACTGGGGGCTATGGGATGGAATGGTACTGGAATCTAGTGGTTAAAAGCTGAGGGATACTGCTAAATGTCCTACAATACAATGAACAGACCCCCTACAGTAAAGAATTACATGGCCACCAAAATGTGAATGGTGCCACAGCAGAGAAACTGAACTAGATAAAGAACAGGTTCAGGAATTATTGTAATACCAATATCAAATGTAACATCTGGCAAATGAAAAGCGTGTCATAAAAAAATGAGCTAGTTAATGCAGCACATGTTGTAAGAATTTAGGCACTCCAGTTTATAACCAGAATGTATAAATACACAGAAAGTAACTACTCCCTACAGGTCCTTTCTATAAAGATGATCAATCACAATATTTCTTTTTCAGTGTTTTAACAATCAACAACTCACTTTAAAAAATCCTTCACATTTAATATCTTTTACTGAAATAGTGCTGCCCACCACAGGAGCACCAACAGGGAAGACTAAAAGGTTTAATATTCTTTAATTGAAAACCCTGAAAATGCCACCACCCACACACCCTCTCTCAGGGCAGCCAGAGATGCTGGCACCTGTATATAGCTTTGAGCAACAATTCATCAGTCTTTCAAATTCAAATGAATGCAGAGGTGGAAGGTGGCAGTTTCACTGAGGGGGAAAAAAAAAAGACAAACAGCATTAACATAAAAGATACAACAAGGATAATGCACACAGCCTGATTTCAAGCACCTTCAGTTATCCAATATTATAAAATGTCATCTCTGCTTTTAGATAAAGAATAACGAGGGACCAGCAGATGGCATAAGTTACATCGCTGGACTCCCACAGTTGACCGTGGTTCAAGTCCTGGACCCAGTGGTTTAAAACTCTTGCCAGGCATGTGTACGTGCGTACCCGAAATCCTGAGAGGAGAATGGAGGAGAAAAGATTGTGGCATACCCACGGGTGGTGATTTCTTGCTTTCTGTCTCTCTCTTTGTCTCTCCAATGAATGTACATGCCCTAGAGCAAAAAGTCTTTCTCTAAAAAAAATAATGATGAACTTCGAAGAAAATTTAAAAGAAATACTAGAAAGTATGACTGAACATAAATTGGCAGAGTTGAGGTTGGTCACTATAAGCCATTTTAAAAATAGAGCTTAGAATACATCTTTAAGAAGAGCAAAGCGATCTACAACTATTAATCAAGACTCTTTAAAAGATGAAGCCTTAACATTTAATTTCTACTTAGCTGTCTTGCATGTCTTCCCCATAAGACTGTGAACGTATCTAATTAGTCTTTATATATCTAGCAAAAATTCAATGCCAGTGTGTAGGTGGCTTGATAAATTTATTTATTGAGTACATGGACTACCTGCAGAATCTGTTCTCCCCTGTAAATCTCTCTCCTAGTAAGACATGTCCTTTTATAAAATAAATTACCCATTTTTACCTGTCTCTGTGTAAATAAATTCAGTGGCATGATGAACGATGTGTTTAGATCAAGTACGTCAGATAGCACGTCTCAGCAACATTTTTTTTTTTTTTTTTTTTTGAGAGGTTTTTTTTTTTTTTTTTGCTATAGGGCGCGTGCGCTCGCCAGACAGACAGAGAGAGACAGAGAGACAGAAAGCGAGAAATCACCCCCCAGGGGGGATGGTCACGCCGCAATCCCTTCTCCTCCATTCTCCTCTCGGGATCTTGGGCACGCACGCACACGCGCCCGGCGTGAGTTGTAAGCCACCGGGTCCGAGACGCGAACCGCGGTCGACTACGTGGGAGTCCAGCGACATAGCCATTACGCTAACTGCTGGTTCCCTCAGCAACATTTTTAGCAAAGCAGTCACTCCCTACCACTACTACAAAGAACAAGCAGGAGCACTGTGGTGGTAGATAAAGACTCCAGCAAATCTGGCTCAGTTGTCCACGAAAGGATCAGTATTCCCTTCTCCTGTCATTATCATTCCTTACCTTCTTCAGGGGCAGCAGAAGCTCCTTCAGGTAGTACAGGCTGTAATTCTCCAGTTTCAGAATTATTTTCCAAATCAGTTATCTGGATTCCTTCCAAACGACCTCCTTTAGCATTAGTCCTCAAAGAGAGAGAAAACATTTTGATAGTTTTATGTAACTTACAAGTGATAAATAACCTATAATTTCTTCTCATCTGAAACTGAGCACTAATGTAGGATGTATGTACTAGTGTTTAATGCTAAATTTAAAATTTAGTTTCAAAAAAATTCACTGAATATTCATAATAAAAGACTATAACATGGTGGATTATATCAATATCAATATCCTGGTTGTAATATAGTGCTATAATTTTGCAGAATGCTATCATTAGGGAAAAGAGGACAAGTAAAGTGAATGAGAGGATTTCTGTACCATTCGTTTCTTTTTTAAAAAAAGAATTATTTTGTTATTATTTTGTTATAGGGCACATGTGCTCACTAGAGAGAGAGAGAGAGAGAGAGAGAGAGAGAAAGTGAGAAAGCAAGCCACAAGTTCTCGGGCTACAACTGCCGTTGGCCATGTGGGAGTCCAGCACCTTACCCACCATGCCACCTGCTGGCTCCATGTACCATTTGTTATGACTGCATGTGAACCTATAATTATCTCAATAAAAATTTTGATTGAAAAATAAAATCACAGGGAACCAGCAGTTAGCGTAATGGCTATGTTGCTGGACTCCCACGTAGTCGACCACGGTTCGTGTCCCGGACCCGGTGGCTTAAAACTCACGCTGGGCGCGTGTGCGTGCGTGCCCAAGATCCCGAGAGGAGAATGGAGGAGAAGGGATTGCGGCGTGACCATCCCCCATGGGGGGTGATTTCTCACTTTCTGTCTCTATGTCTCTCTCTGTCTGTCTGGCGAGCGCACACGCCCTATAGCGAAAAACCTCTCCAAAAAAATAAAATAAAATAAAATCACAGTCCTAAATAATGTTATCACTAATATAAAAGGATTTTCAGATCTATTAAGAAAAAAGGTATACCTTTTGTAGGGAAAAAAGGCTACAGCCACACTTGCTTAATTAAATATGACAGATTCTTTTTAAAAAATTTCATGAAAAAAGTGTATCATAAAAAAAAAAATCCTATGTAGGAATCAAAAAAAAAAAGGGGTTGGGCAGCCACAGCCTGGTGGTTAAGGCAGATGGATTCCCACCTAGCTGACCATGCTGTTTGAATCCTGGACATGACGACTTGAGATACACACTGGGACACATGTGCCCAAAATCCTGAAAAAAATGGAGAGATGGAGGAAAAGGGATTGTGGTATGACTATTTCCATAGTAAGAACAACATAAATAAATGTGGACAGAGGGTTGAAAAATTAGAAAGATAGAAGATAAAGCAGATAAGCCAATTTTCACTTACTATTCTTTCTGCTCTTTCCATTTTGAACCACTGATCATTAGTATTTAAACTTTTTGAATATACTAAATAGGTCAGGGGGAAAAAAAGTAGGGATAGCACCCACATTACCCAAGCTGGTGGATGTAATTAATTATGAAATGAGAATGACAAGAGGTGCAGCCATTTGCACAAGATTTTATACTCTAGAAAAAATAATCTATATTATATGCATTCCATCTGTATGACAAAAGGCAGATTTAAATATCCCTGTAACAAATAAAATATAAAAGTTACTGGAGCTTTAACTTGAAAGGAATGTATACAATATCAGGATAGGTTCGGGGGAACACAAGATAATCTCCAGATTTCACCACCTCTCTGCTGCTGAAACCTTAGCTACACAAGGGAAAACGAAACCATTTCAATTTTATAATGATTCAGACCTTAAAGCCACGTAAAATTAAGTAAACTTAACAGATGTTAATCTTTTTTTTTTTTTTTTGGAGAGGTTTTTGCTCTAGGGCGCGTGCACTCGCCAGACAGAGACAGAGAGACAGAAAGCAGGAAATCACCCCCCAGGGGGGATGGCCACGCCGCAATTCCTTCTCCTCCATTCTCCTCTCGGGATCTTGGGCACACACACACACGTGCCCGCCATGAGTTTAAGCCACCAGGTCCGGGACTTGAACCGCGGTCGACTACGTGGGAGTCCAGCGACACAGCCATTACGCTAACTGCTGGTCCCGATGTTAATCTTTCTTTAAATTTAATTCAAAGTTCTCAAAGTCTCCAAGGTAAAACTATTCCATTGCCTAAATTTGGAAATGTATTTAATATCCATAAAATAGATTAGCAGATGATATCAATGGCTCGTTTTGCACATCCACAGATAATCCATTCTATAATCACTCTGTCTTTTGAAGGGATAGGAGTCCCACAGACATGGCTAGGATATGAGCCTATGTTTCCTGGGAGAGTGATAAAGGTGTCAGCTACCATATATTCTTTTGAGAAATTCCAACTATGAGTTTGGAAGATAATTTCATAAGGAGAGAAGATAAGGTTAAAAACAGAAAAGCAGTGTTAAAATACTGGAAGTGTTTTGCTCCATACAAACTATATGTAAAGATCCGTGAACAATGGTAAGGCACAAATGTCTTAGCTGAAAAGCATGGGGTAAAAAGAAAAAACAGGCACGCACACACACACACACACAAACACACCTCACAAGGCAGAGTTCCCACAAGGTTACACAAGTCACTGTTGTCTAACTTTAGTGAAAGTAAGTTCTAGCACACATACACACACACAGACACTACTCTTGAGATTTGAGATTTTGGCCATGCATACACACGTGCTCAGCATGCATGTTAAGTCACCGGGTCTAGGACTCAAACTGCAGTATAATCATTATATCATCTGCTGGTCCCAGAAATTCTGCACTATTTCTTTCCATTAAAAAAAAAAAAAAAGTATGCTAAGATATCTGATACTTTAAAATGTTAGATTTTAATGAAACGGATGAACTTTCTGCTGGCTGAAAAATGAACAACGTAGAAATTATTCTTGTTCATGATGATACAGACTTTCAAACAAAGGTAATAGTTATTATTCTACTACATAAACAAAAGAACTTAATATACCCCAAGGTGACCATTTTCCTCCTCTTCTCAACAACAGGCAAGCCACTGAAAACTGCAACCACAACAGCATCTGAATCCAAAGTTTTACACTGCCGGTCTTCAGTTTTTGGCAGAATATCACCAATATTGCCATGTGTCAAGGCTCGGGGAGAACTGTGTCTGCTCCCAGACTGAGAGCTTCCAGGGGAGCCTTCAATAAAAAGAAGAAAAAATATTCAGAAAAAAAAAAAAAAAAAATATATATATATATGTTCAAATAAATACAAAGTTTTTTTCTCAGATTACAAAATCCAATTATACATATTTAACAAGTATAAAAAAAGATCTAGAACAATTAAAAAATAAATTCCAATTGCTTTTGATGCCAGGTATTTAAAATTCAGGAGTCCACAATATGTAGTCTAATAAGTGCCTTTTCTCAAAGGTTTGTTTTGTTGTCAGATATAGACATTTTCAAATCAAACTTTGGCATTTTTTTCACCTTGTAAGTACAAAAGCTAAACCACAACATCGATTTCCAGTAACAGATATCTACTCATCAAATTACATTGAGTCTCCCAAATGTACCTTCAGACAGAGCCTGGCCATCTCCTTTGGAACGACTGTTTTCCCCAGAATCCACTGCTCTTCGAAGGGATAGACTACCTGCTACACTGGACCGAGCTGGCTTGGGTGAATTACTCTTCTTACTTGTGGCTGCAAAGACATTTAAAAGCATTTCTGAATATGGTCAAATAGCACAAAATTCACTACCTAGTCAGTCAGAGAAAGGTTTAATCTTACCACGCAAGGAAGCTGTCCCATCTACTGTACCCAAAAAGAAAACACACGACATGATGTAGCCCCATCTGGTTTATCTGGGGTTTTATGACAAAAGCACTCCTATCTTGTTGCTTGTTGATATTCTTTATTTCTTTCTTTCTTTATTTATTTAATGACCAGTTACTTAATTACTTTCTTTGCAAAATGAGGATAAATTCCATTTGTAAGGGCAAACACGGATTGCAGGTAGCCCTGCAGCTGAGGAACAGTTTTGATTTTGGTAAAAATTTACAAGTCCACAATTTTCTGACCAACCTTGTGCTGCTCTGAAATTTCCCATTTCTCCTTCTCTGTGTCAAAGATCTCACCTTCCTGGTGTCTGGGCTTCCACAGCTTCTTTTTCTTGAAGTATCGGTGAGGTGTTTTGGGATTTTTACTTTGCTAATATCAATTTTCATGGACGTGGTGATGACAAATTTCTGGTGTGTTCTACGCAGTGGAACGATTGAGGACCAGTGGTCTGGTTACAAGTAGCAAGCCATTGCTCAGCTGCTTTAAAAAACCACTCTCTTGCCTCTGTGGCGTCCAGTGAGGATGATCAGAATGGTCCCAGGAGTGATGCTAGCTCGCAGCTTTCTCACATGCTGACTGAAGGTTTTCTGCCGTGGCTCATCAGCTTTCGAGGCACATCTTCAGTAGGATAATTCCTAGGCATTTTGCACAGTTTAACCACCTGGGTACCACCATTCTTGTCTCCACCAATTGGTTTTGTGACAGTCGGAAGAACCTTCTCCTTTTTCTTTTCAATCCTGGATTTAGTGGCTGAGTATTTCCTCTTGTCCATGGCCTTCCTGGAATACATGGCAGACCGGGAGTATCTGCCGATGCCCTAGGCTAGGACTGGGTTTCGGCTGCAATGAGGCTTCCCCTTCTTAGGCTTTTTAGCCTTGGGGGGTCACCCTTTTTTTTTTTTTGAGAGGTTTTATTTTTTGCTATAGGGCGTGTGTGCTCACCAGACAGAGAGAGAGAGAGAGAGGGAGAGAGACAGAGAGACAGATAAGCGAGAAATCACCCCCCCAGGGGGGATGGCCACGCCGCAATCCCTTCTCCTCCATTCTCCTCTCGGGATCTTAGTCACGCACGCACATGTGCCTGGCGTGAGTTTAAGCCACCGGGTCTGGGACTCGAACCGTGGTCGACTACGTGGGAGTCCAGCGACATAGCCATTACGCTAACTGCTGGTCCCTGGGGGTCACCCTTTTTAACCTTGCCACTGGCCTCAGCCTTCCTGGCTTCAGGTTTCTTCTTAGTATCCTGCTTTGCAGTTTTTTCACCTGCCATTTTGTATATCACTTGTGGATATTCTTAATTTAGAAACCTATCTGCAAGATTATCTGTGAACTCTATATGAAAAATCATACCAGTCTCAATTAAATTAGGCTAAGTATTAACAAAATAGAACTCCCCCCAAACATGTGAAAATTATAAAAACATTATTCGATTAAAAAGTAAATCAGGGGACCAACAGATGGCGTAATGGTTATGTCGCTGGACTCCTACATAGTTGACCACAGTTTGAGTCCCAGACCCAGTGGTATAAAACCCCTATCGGGCACGAGTGCACACGCCCAAAATTCCGAGAAGAGAATGGAAGAGAAGGGAGTGTGGCATGGCCATCCCCTCTCAGGGATGATTTCTCACTTTCTGTCTCTCTGTCTTTCTCTGTCTCTTCAGTGAGTACACACGCCCTATAGCAAAACTCTTATTAAAAACCAAAAAAAAGTAAATCAGGACTTGGGGCCCACCAGGTGGCACAGTGTTTGAGACTCTGGACTCCCACATGGTTGCCCGTGGTTCAAGTCCCAGACCTATAGTGGCTTGCTTTCTCACTTTCTCTCTCTGTATTTCTCTACTGAGCACAAGTGACCTATAAAAAAATTTTTAATAGTAATAAAATTAATCCTCAAAATAAACAGGTGGGATTACACCAAATTAAGAAGTTTCTGCACAACAAAGGACACCACAATTAGTGTGAATAGACAACCCTCAGAATGGGAGAGAATTTTTGTTAACTGTGCCTCAGACAAGGGACTGATAACTAGAATACAGAGAACACAAGTGGCTTACCTGGAAGAAAATGATTAACCCAGTTAAAAGATGGGAAAATGAGCTGAATAAACAACTCTCTAAGGAAGACATATGAACAGCCAAAAAACATGAGAAAATGCTCAACGCCAAAAAACATGAGAAAATGCTCAACCTTCCTCATCGTAAGAGAGATGCAGATCAAACCACAATGAGATACTGCCTAACTCCAGTCAGAATGGTGAAGATTAAAAAAAAAAAAAAAAATTATAAGTGCTGGCAGAGATGTGATGAAAAGGGAACACTCCTACACTGTTGGTGGGAATGTAAATTGGTCCGGCCACTGTAGAGAATAATATAGAGGTTCCTCAAAAACCTTCAAATAGAACTACCATATAATCCAGCAATTCCACTCCTGGGTATCTGCCCAAAGGACAGGAGAACACTCAGTCAGAAAAGCGCTTGCACAACTATATTTATTGCAGCATTACTCATGATTGCTAAGACATGGAACCAACCCAAATGTCCACAAACTGATGAGTGGATTGAAAAGTGTGGCATATATACTTCATGGAATATTATTCAGCCATAAAAAACAACAAGACCCTGGAATATGATAGAAAGTGGACGAATATGGAAGATTTGTTGCTGAGTGAAGGAAGTCAGGCTATAAAATACAGACACTGTCTTCACTTAACACATACAGACTGCACTCTATGGTAGAAACTGAAAGACTGGAGGACATAAAAGCATTAAAAATTGTTATGGACACTAGAGACAAAGTGGAGAGTATGGGAGGGGAAGAGTGCAGGAAAGGAAATTAGGGGAAAAATGGAGAGATAAGATATTTGTGGGACACAGATATAGTTTGTTATCTGTTCATGAGGATGTGTATAGTATCCTCAACTAGACTGAGGTGTGTATCATGCTGGGTAAAATCTCTTTACAATCTAAATGATGTATAATGATTGAGTGTATAAATAATAATAATAAAACAAAATAAAGAAAATAGTAAATAAAATAATTCTTTAAAAAAATAGTACATCAGGACTGACTCTGTCACACAACAGTAAGACACTGCTCAAGAGATGCCAGATTTCACATGGTGATCATAGTTCAAATCCTTGGCCTGGTCAGCCTGAAACAAGCTGGTGTACACGTGAGTGTTTAAGATCTGAAGAGCTGAAGGACTGGAGGAAAAGTACCGCAGTGTGACCAAACCCTGTCCAAAGTGCTCCTTCCTGCCTTACCTGCATACTCCTGTGCTCTATCATGGAAAGCAGCTATTGTCACCACTATATACCAATGTATGCTGTGCTCTATCATGAATAATGAAAAAAGAAATCTAAAACTGAGTTAGAAACAAGTCACAATCACAACTTTAAATCAAAATAGCTGTTGTCAACACAGTTAATGAGAACAAAATATACAGCCTTAAAATGAATTTACTAGGGAAAAAAAGGGGGGGGGACTAAATAGCCTAATGTATATAGACACATGAAGATGGAAACTAATAATAAACAGAAGAGATTCACTAATAGATAAAGCAGATTCAGCAAGGGTATAGGATACATGACCAATGATCGAATGTCTTTCCAAAAATAGAAAGACAAATATGAGAATGAAATTAAGAAAACAATTTATTTGCCAGAGAGCACATGCATGTGACAAAGAGACAGTAATAGAGAAAAAGCATGCATACAATGGGGTATGGTCACATCACAATCGCTTTTCCTTCATTTCTCCATCCTGTCAGGATTTTGAGCATGCACACAAACACACACACACATACACACACACACACACACACACAGTCCAGTGTGCTTTTCAACTCACCAGAACAGGATTTTGAACCACACAGTCAGTCATGTGGGATCCGATTCCCCAAACAACAAGGCCATGGGGCTGGTCCAAGAAAACAATTTAATTTATAACAGTATCAAAATGAAATAAAATATATGGAAATAAATTTAACAGAATCAATTTAAGACTTGTATATTGAAAACTACCACACATTGTTGAAAGAAAATAAAGGTGAAAGGAAAGACATCCTATTTTCACTGACTGGAATGCTTAGTATTGCTAACAAGATGATACTCCCAAAATAGATCTACAGATTCAACACAGTCCCTGTAAAAATACCAGTTTTCTCTCCCTCATTTTTTTTTAGATTGACAAGTTGATCCTAAAATTTATATGAGTAAGTAAGAAGCCCAAAATAATCATAATGTTCTTCAATGGAAGACATACTTATCTCAAAGCTTACTATAAAGCTATGGTAATCAAGACTGTACTGGAATATGGATAGTCACGTATATGATGAAACAAAACTGAACATACAGAAATAAATCCTTACATATACAGTCAGCTGATTTTTTTTCCTAATTGCTAGAGGGCATGTGGTGCTCTCTAGAAAGGGACAAAGCACCCTCCAATGTGGCATGATCATGCCACAATCTCCTTTCATTGCTCATCCTATTGGGATTTTCAACACATATGCACATGTGCCTGGCGTGTTTTCAAGCTGCTGGAGAAGGGATATGAACTGTGGTCAGCCATTTGGAATCCAGCTGCCTTAACTACTAGGCTATCAGGCTGGCCTACAACTGATCTTCTTTGACAAGGATGCCAATACCATTCAATGGGCCAAGAAAACAGAGGGCCTTTGAGTGTGCCCAGGAGTGTGGTGAAATTAAAACCTTCATATGCTAATGGGGGAGTGTAAAATGGTGCAACATTTTGGACAATAGCCTGGCACTGGAAGTTCCTCAAAAAGCTAAACGCAGTTCATAGATAACCCAGCAATTACACTCCTAAGTATATACTCAAGATAAACAAAAACATGTCAACACAAAAATCTGTCCATGAATATTCACAGCAGCATTACTGATAACAACCAAAAAGTGGAAATAACCCAAGTTTCCATCAACTAAAGTGTAAAGAGATGATAGGTAAAGTACAGCCATACAATGAAATAGCATTTAGCCATAAAAAGGAAAGAAGCAATACATCCTATGACACAAATGAACCTTAGAAGGTTGTGTAAAGCGATGGAAGCCAGATACAGAAAAACCTCCTAACACGTGATTCTATTTATAGGAAGTCCAAAAGAAGCAAAGCCATAGAGACAAAGCAGATTAGTGGCTACAAGGGGTTGAGAAGGAGGGGAAGATGGAGAGTGACAGTTAATGGGCAGAGAGTTTTGGGGTAGAAAAGTGATGAAAATTGTTTTAGACCTAGATAAATGTTCTAGGCTTAGAAAAAATTATTATTGACCTCTCCATTGCAAAGTATAAATAGACTACTGGTTGGTGGGGGAAGAAAAGAGGGAAGGAATGAACAAACACAGGTGGGCATTAGAGACAAAAGCAGAAATAGAGGGTTAAGAGAGTGGATGAAATAAACCTAAGAATTAGGTCTTTGGAGAGATGAACAAAACAGACATCTGACCTCTGGAGAAAGAATCAAGGGGAGGCACAAGAAAACACATAAAAGCAATGTCAGAAGTAAAAAGAACTAACACCCTATATTTAGAGGGAGTTTTAAAATCTTAAGAGGATAAAATAAATAATTTTCTTAGGAAACAATGGAAATTTAAAAGTAGACATATATATATGGAGATCAATAAACACAATAGAAATTTAAAAGGTTATTATAGTTCTATATCCAAAAGGGCTACTAGATGCTTTTATTTTTATATTTCTTTTCTTCTGAGAGAGAGAATTCATGCCTTGATCCACTCCCAGCACTAGCCAGTATAGACCATGGGCATGTGTGCATGAGTGTACAGGGAGATCTCTGGATGCAAATCTGGGATTTTCCGATGTGGGTCCAGCCAGCATCAGTGTGTTGCATTACTGGCTCTGCTACTGCTGCTGGCCCTCAAAAGTTTTATAAATGAGTTTCATCAAAGGAAAAGCTTGATAAACTAAAAGCAGCACACAAAATGCAGTTAAAATAATTTTACAGCATAGAAAAGGGCAAAAGTCTCCAAATTTATGCTAATGTAGGTATAGAGTTGAAACTGGTTAAATACAGTGTAACAACTATACATCAGTTTCACTTATGACTGTACAGTTAAGAATCCTAAAACTAAAATATTACAAAACTGAATATAGCAGTGTACAAAAAAAAATATAACAAAACTAAGTAGGATGGATTCCTTCCTTCCTTCCTTTTTTTTTTTTTTTTTTTTTTTTTTTGCTATAGGGCATGTGCGCTCACCAGAAAAACAGAAAGTGAGAAATCACGCCCCAGGGGGGATGGCCATGACGCAATCCCTTCTCCTCTCGGGATTTTGGGCTTGCACACATATGCGCACAGCGTGAGTTTAAGCCACTGGGTCCAAGACTTGAACCACAGTAGACTACATGGGAGTCCAGCGACATAGCTATTACACCAAATCACCAGAAATCACCCCCCAGAGGGGATGGCGACACCGCAATCCCTTCTCCTCTTGGGATCTTGGGCACACACGCAAACGTGCCCAGCATGAGTTCAAGACGCTGGGTTCTGGGACTCAAACCACAGTCAACTACATGGGAGTCCAGCGACGTAGCCATTATGCCATCTGCCGGTCCCAATTCACTTCATTTTATGTTGATTAAAAAAATGGAACAAAATATAGTCATTTATCACTTAACAACCCATATACATTCTGAGAATTGTGTTCTTGGGTGATTTTACTGTTGTATGAATATTACAAATTTCAAAAATTAGAACAAGTTTATCATTGTTACTAGTTAACACTGGTTGACAGCCATGCCCAGACAATGCAATATAAAAAGTAAATAAGCCAAGGCCCAGCTGCAGTGGTTGTTTAAAATTGACCTTCTTCAGGCTACCCGTAGGGGAGGAGCAGTGATGTGCCACTCTGCAGTGCTGAGCTCACGTGGGAGGGTCTCGGGTTTGTGTCGTGAGGTCTTCCTGTAACACCAAGTGTGCATGTGTGTGCCCATGATCTAGGCTGGGGGTGGACTGCAGGCAGCACTGAGGCCCTGTCAAGGGTGCTGTATTTCTGTCTGCCTCTACTACACATTCACGGAATAAATAATTTTTTTTTATAAAAAGAAAATATTTAAGTGAAAAGAGATACTACTTCTAACAGCAACTTAAGGTATAATATATACAGAAAGAAATTTAACAAAACATGAGCAGAACTTATATGAAGAAAGCTAAAACTCTGAAGTTAACACAGGACTTGAATAAATGTAGAAAAATGCTGCATTCTTAGGTAGGAATGTTTCAATGCTGAAAAGATCAATCCCTTGAATACATCTATAAATGAAATGCAACTCCAGTTAAAATATTTTTCTGGAAAGTAACTACAAGAACCATTAAGAATATCTTGAAAAAATAAAATAAGGCAAACATCCAATCACATACTATAAACTATAGCGTTTTGATTTTGTTTATGGTCATAGGGCACATGTGGTCACCGGGGAAAGGGAGAGAGAGAGGGAGAGCGAAAAATTACCCCTCAGGGGAAATGGCTACATCACAATCCCTGCTCTATCCTCTTGGGACTTTGGGCTCACATGCATGCACAAGTGTCTGGTGCAGTTTTCAAGCTGCCAGGTCTAAGACTCCAACTGCAAAGTAGACCATGTGGAATCTAGCCATCTTTTTTTTTTTTTTAGAAAGAAGTATTTATTTATTATTATTATCTGACTAGAGAGAGAGAGGTAAAATGAGAAAGCAAGCCACCAGGTCCAGTACTCAAATCACAGCCATGTGGGAGTCCAGTGCCTTAACCACCATGCTAGCTGCCAGCCGGCCTAGGATCTAGCCACCTTAACCTCCATGCCCCCTACTGGCTGTATTTATCTGTTTTTTAAAATTCATGCTAGATCACATGCGCAAAAGAGATAGAGATGCATCCTCCATAGGACCTAGTCAGTGAAATCTCTCCTTTTGACTTTTAGCTGAAGTCTTTCAGCCCACCAGGATCTTGGACATATGCATGTACTAGGTATGTTTTCAGGTTGACAGTGCTGGGTACTTGTTAGTATGTAGTTTCCAACTCTGCAGTCTGCTATACTGCCAACCGTACCACAGAGGCTGTGACAAATAATGAACTGGAAGTATGAGTTTATGGGGCAACAGATGGTGTAGTAGTTAAGAGCGCTGGACTCCCACATGGATGACCATGGTTCAAGTCCTGGACCTGGCCGCTTACTTTCTCACTTTCCCTTTTTCTCTCTCACTCTGTCCCTCTCTGGTCAAATTAAAATAAATACATACATAAAGAATTAAGTTCAATAAAATAATTCTTTAAAAAAATATGGAAGTACTGGGACCAACAGGTAGTGTAATGGTTATGTCACAAGACTCCCACATAGTTGACAGTAGTTCAAGTCCCGGACGCGGCAGCTTAAAATTCACTCTGGGCACATGTGTGTGCATACCAAAAATCCCAAGAGGAGAACGGAGGAGAAGGGATTGTGGCATGGCCATCTCCCTGGGGGTGATTTCTTGCTTTCTGTCTCTGTCTCTCTGGCAAGCACACGTGCCCCATAGCAAAAATCTCTCCCTCCAAAAAAGAGGGAAAAAAATAAAGTATGAGTTTAATTTAAAGCCAAAAAAGGAAACAAAACAAATCCATGAATATATTTCTCAGAATACATATTTCCCATTAACTTTTTGAAGAACTCTTGTATATAGAGCACATGGAGAGATGCTTAACACCATTATTCATTAGCTGTGGAGAAACTGGAACCTTTGTGCACTGTTGATGGGAATGTAAAATGGTGCGACTGCTACGGAAAACAGAATAGCATTATCTCAAATAAAACAAAATATAGAATTATCATACCAGTAATTCCACTTGGGGTTTATATTCAAAATTGAGAAGAAATTTGAACAAATATTTGTGCACCTGTGTTTATATCAACATTATTCACAATAGCCAAAAGGTATAAACACAAAAGTCCATTGAAGGATGAATGGATAAAGAAAATGTGATACATATAAATGTCATGGAATATCATTCAATCTTAAAAAGGGAGGAAATTCTCCTATATGCTATAACATTGTTGAACTTTCATGACATTGTTAAATTTAAGAAATTCAGTCACAGGGGCTGGCAGGTGGTATGGTGGTTCAGGGTGCTAGACTCCCACATGGCCAATAGTGGTTCGAGTCCCAAACCTGGCAGCTTGCTTTCTCTCTCTCTCTTGCTCTCGCTCTCTTGCTCTTGCTCTGTCCCTCTCTGCTTTAAATAAATAAATAATTCTTAAAAAAAAAAAAAAAAACAAAAACAAAAAACTCAGTCACAAAGACAAATATTGTATAACTCCACCCACATGTACTACCTAGAATGGCCATAAATATAGAAACACGAAATAGAATAGGGGCTACCAGAAATTACAGGAGGAAGGAATGGGGAATTTTTGTTTAATGGGCACAGAGTTTTAGTTCAAAATGATGAAAAGTTCAGGAGATAGTGACAGTTGCAGAACAGTGTAAACGTATTTAATGCCTCTGAACTACACATGTTCAAATGGTAAATTTTATGTTATGTTCATCTTATCACAGTTTTTAAAAGGTTTTTAGGGTCAGCTCTACAGTTTAGTAATTAAGGGAGGTGGAATCCATATGGCCAACAGTAGTTTGAATTCCAGCCTCAGTGGCTTGAAAAACATGCCAAGTTTGAGAGTATGCCTGTATACCCCAAAATCCCAACAGAATAGAGGAACAGAGAAGGGAATGCAGCATGACCATGCTTCATTGGGAGGTGTTTTCTTCCTCTCCCTCTCTAGCCAGAGTATAGACCCTTTGGCAAAAAAAAAAAAAAAAAAAAAAAAAAAGATAAGAATTTTGGGGACCAGCAGTTGGCATAATGGTTACGTTGCTGGAATCCCACTTAGTTGACCACGGTTTGGGTCCCGGACTTTGCAGCTTAAAACTCACACCAGCCACGTGTACGTGTGTGCCCAAAATCCCAAGAGGAGAATGGAAGAGAAGCGATTATGGCATGGCCATCTCCACTGGGAGGTGATTTCTCACTGTCTCTGTCTTTCTGGCAAGTGCATGTGCCCTATAGCAAAAATCTAATAATAATAATAGTAATTTTTTAAATTAAAATTTTGAAAAAGGTTGTTAAAAAAGCATACATGCTTAAGAAAATGAACATATACCTACATCCCAGCAGCACACTCTTTTGTGACCTCACACCTCTTCCACATTCTACGTGCTTTACTGTGAAACTTCCTGAAGGAACTGTGCATTTGTGCTCCAGTTTTTCACCTCATTCACACTCCATGGGTATACTTTTTTTTTCCTTAAGATATTTTTGCTATAAGGTGCATGCACTTGCTGGAAAGACAGGAGAGAAAGTGAGAAATCACCCCTCAAGGGGGATGACCATACCATAATCCCTCCTCTTCCATTTTCCTCTTGGGATTTTGGGCACCCACACACATGTACCTAGTGAGTTGAAAGCCACTGGGTCCTAGACTTGAACCGGGGCTGACCATGTGGAAGTCCAGTGCCTTAACCACTATACCACCTGCTGGCACCAGGGATACTTCTTAAAAGACCACCCAACCTTAATCTTGGTACTTTTAATTATTTTTTAATTTCTTTTTCTTTTTTCTTTTTTTTTTTTTTTTTTTAGTTTTTCCTCATAGGGTACATGTGCTCAATGGAGAGAGACAGTGAGGAAAAGAGAAAAGTCACCCCCGGGGTTGGGGGGGTGGCCATGTGATAATCCCTTTTCCTCTGCTCTTGGGATTTGGGTCACACAGGCCCAGCATGATTTTCAAGCCGCCAGGTCTGGCACCCAAACCAGGTCAGCCATGTGAAAGTCCAGAGCTTTGACCACCATGCCACCTGCCGGATCCCTTTAACTTTTTTTTTTTTTAAGAATTATTTTATTTTATTTATTGTTATTAATTTAAAAATTGATCAGAGAGGTGGAAAATGAGAAAGCAAGTCACTAGGTCTGGGACTAGAAGTGCATTTGGCTAATATGGAAATCTAATGCCTTCACTATCACACCACCTGCTGGCTTAAGCTCCTTTTAATGACTTTTAACATAGGTGACCACTTCTTTTTGAGATGCTTTTATTTTTGTAAAGAGTTTTGAGATTCTACCCCTTCTAGTTTTTATCCTACCTTATGGATTGCTTTTTCCAATTTCCTTTGCTGGTCTCCCCCCTTTTTTTTCTCTCAAACATTTATCCATTTATCTATCTATCTATATACTTGCTGTGATTTTTCCTTTCTTTTTTTAAAATTATTTTATTTAACTTTACTTATTTATTTAATTTGACCAGAGAGGGAGGGAAGGAGGGAGGGGGAGAGAGAGAGAGAGAGACAGAGAGAGAGAGAGAGGGAGGGGAGGGGGAGGGGGGAGGGGGAGGGGGAGAGGGAGAGGGAGAGAAAGAAAGAAAAAAAGGAAGGAAGGAAGGAAGGAAGGAAGGAAGGAAGGAAGGAAGGAAGGAAAGGGAAAGGGAAAGGGAAAGCAAGCTGTCAGGTCTGGGACTCAAACCATGGTGGGCCATGTGGGAGTCCAGTGCCCTTAACTACCATGCCACCTGCTGGCCCCCTTGCAGTGATTTTTCAAGTCGCCAGGGCTGCCACTTGAACAGTGGTCAGCCATGTAAGAATCCAACACCTTAACCACCATGCCATCTGCTGGCCCTGGTCTCCCCTTCTTTACCAGACCTTTACTATTACTATTTTAATTATCAGAGAGCATGTGCACTCACCAGAGGGGGAGGGAATGAAAGAATCCCCAGGTGAGGTATGGTCATGCTGCAATCCCCTTTCCTCCATTCCGTCAGGATTTGGGGCATGCATGCATGCACATTTGGCCTGCTTCTTAAGCCACCAGGGTTGTGATCTGAACCATGATCAGCCATGTGGTATCCAGCTCTCCTAACCACTAGTCTACAGGGCTGGCCTCTCTACTTATCTTTGAGTTGTTTGAGTGCTGTAGAGCCAAAGTTTCTACGCTCTATATCTGACATTATTCAATCCCTGGCCTTAAGTAATATCTGGTACTGTTGAATCCCAACTGTTTATATCCAGCTTTGACCTTTGTCTGAACTTTAGATTTCTGCATAATTTATTTGCCTATGACATTTTATTAAGATAGCTAAGACATCTCAAGCTTGACATGTTTAATAAAGAATTCCTGCCTTGGGGACCAGCAGTTAGCGTAATGGCTATATCACTGGACTCCCACGTAGTCGACCGCGGTTCGAGTCCCAGACCCGGCGGCTTAAACTCACGCCGGGCGCGTGTGCGTGTGTGCCCAAGATCCCGAGAGAAGAATGGAGGAGAAGGGATTGCGGCGTGGCCATCCCCCCTGGGGGGTGATTTCTCGCTTTCTATCTCTCTGTCTCTCTCTCTCTCTGTCTGGCGAGCGCACGCGCCCCTATAGCAAAAACCTCTCCAAAAAAAGAAAAAAAAAAAAAAAAAAAAGAATTCCTGCCTTTACTTCCCCTAAGCTCCATAACCTGTTTCAATTTGATTTGTTTCTAAATAGATAAAACCATCAGTTATTAAGTCGCCAGGCCAAAAACTTCATGATTCGTAGTTTTTTCTAAAACTCTATCCAGCCTTTTTCAGCTAGGGTTAGGGAAAGAATTAAGCCCTACTAGTCTAAGGTTTCTATTATACAGATTAACTTTTCTCCTAGCTATCTACATACTATTAGTTTGGGATAATTTAGAAAGGTGGAAACCTTAATCAATAAAAGCTGCCAGCAGGGGCCAGGCCCACAGCCTAATGATTAAGGAAATGAGATCCTATGTGGCTGACTAGGGTTTGAATCCCAGCCCCAGTGGCTTGAAAAACACATAACTGGATAGAGAAATGGAGGAGAAGGGACTATGGTGTGACCACATCCCATTGAGAGGTGCTTTCGCTTTCTCTCTCCTCTCTGTCAAGTACACCCTCTGGCAATTTAAGAAAAAACAGGAAAAGAAAAGCTGCTAGTCTTTAAAAAAATCCATCTACCTGCTGTTGTGACGTCAGAACATGCCACCATATTTCACACAAGCTGCAGTAACAATTACTGGTTTTGCAGCTCTTGCTCTCAACCCTGTCAAGTCCTTCTCCTCACAATAACCAGTCATTTATGTAAAGACTAAAGCAGATTACAAACATCTTTCTCCTTTTTATTCTCTTGAGACTTCCTCCTAAAATCAGAATAAAAATCTATCTCTTCATTAAGGTCTTATGAGACCCCATCTAATCTAAGTCTTGTCTCCTTCTCTGACTTCATTTCTTACTATTTTCCCCTTTGCTTTGTTTATGATTTAAAGCCATACTGGACTTCCTTCAGACCTTCAAAACACAAAGCAAATCTTGTGTCAGAGATTTCCTATTTTCTTTTTGAAGTTTATTTCTTCCACGAGAAAGAGAGAAACAGACAGACACAGCATCTGTAACAGAGTCTCTGATCCCCCAGTCCACCCTCAGCCTGCTCCACATCATGGGCATGCATATGCCTTGCACAATCAAGGCGGTCTCTGAATGCGAACCTGGAACTTTCCCAAGTGGATCCACTTCACAGAGCATTGCATTTTACCACTGTGTCACCACCCAGCCCCCTGACTTTGCATTTTTTGTTTTGTTTACTCTGAACTCTGCTTACCTCAGATCGTCCCCCAGATTCAAATGTTGCCACCTCAGATGGACCTTCTCTGACTATTCCAACTACAGGAGCACATTCCTCATCTGCTCCACCCATCCCACCCCTGTTGTTTCTTTGACAAAATGTTTACCAACTGAAATTATCTTTACTTATTTACACATTTCAATGTCTCATTCCAAGTATTAGAATGTAAGTGGATCTACTAAGTTAAGGATTTTGTCTTGTGGTCTGCCAACCACAGAGCAAGCAATCAAGTTTTATTACAGAATAAAAACTGAATTGTCATTGTTAGTTTTTCTCATTCCCTAAACTAATTTTGAATGAGAAAAGATGTCTGTGTATATTTTTAGTCTTAATTCTTTGGAAATGTTTAAGTATTATTGTCCTGAAAAAACAAACAAACCCAAAACAACAACAAAAAACCAGTCATCTCGTTTCCCAAATAATATGTGGAGAAATGACATTAATAAGGAATTTTTCTTTTTGTTAAAGAGTTATTTTATTTAACTTTTTTTCTTTATTTATTTTAATTTGACCAGAGAGAGAAAGTGAGAAACCGAGCCACCAGGTCCAGGACTCGAACCGCAGCCAGCTATGTGGGAGTCCTGTACCCTTAACCACCAGGCCACATGCCAGCTCAGGAACTTTTTCACTTACAGTTTCGTATGTAACATCCAGTGACTGATGACTTGGCCAGAAGCTCCATTCCCAAATCCTGTAATCTGCCAGAGTTTTCGGTTCCACATGAAGCCAGAGCAGACTGTTCAGCAGAAAAAAGGCTTGTCTGCATGTCCCCAGAAGCAGCATTGTTGCTTTTAATCTCAGAAAGTGTATTTTTTACATCAGTTTTCATACATCGAACTTCAGCCATTTGAGTCTTTAGTCTTTTCAGCATCTTTAAATCAGAGGGCACTCGCCACATTGCCTGCTGCTTCCTCTGGTCTTTATCTTTTCGAGAATATGAAGCTTCAGAGAGAAAATGACAAGTCACATTAATAAAAATTTTAACATTCATGAAATATCTTAAAATATGAATATATATGTATTTGACAAAATAAGCTACAGTGCATTGGGGGCATCAACACTAAAACTATGCATTGAATTCCATTAATGAAAATAAAGACAACACAAGTGTTCTAACTTTATTCACACTGTAAAAGTTAGAGCCTGAGTCATACCAGAATCACTCAAATCTAAACTATGTATTTAATTCTAAAAGACTAAACACTGTCTTTTTGCAAAGTTTTCTTCTTTATATTGTCTTAATTTTCTCTTATTTCTACACTGAGTTTTTATTACATTTATGCTTGAAAAGTGTGTGGGGGGATTCTAGAACCCAAATACTCTGCCAATCTGCTAGATAGAGCATTATATTAAAAAATTCTAACTAGGGCTGGCTCCATAGCCTGGTGGATAAGGCAGCTGGGTTCCATATGGTCAATTACTCAGTTTGAGTCCCAGACCCACTGGCTTGAGAAACATGCTGGGTATGTGAGAGTGCCCAAGATCCTGAAAGGAGGGAAAACTGGAGGAGAGAGTGTAGCATGACCGTTCCCACAGGGAGCCCTTTCTCCTTTCATCCACTTTCCCTCTTTCTCTGTGGCAAGTGCACATGCCCTCTAGCAAAATCAAAAGCAAGCAAAAAACAGCAACAAACCCCCCTAAATTTTAAAAGTTGTCTAATTGAACTACTAGACATAACTACCAAGTCTTATGGAATCTCATAGAATAGTTTACACTCACTGAATCTTCACAGAAACTAAAGTGATAGCATTATCTCTTTTCCCAGAGAAATTAAATTTTTCATTTCTTTTCTCCCTCTCCCACCCAAACATTAACAACAAAAACTCAAGTAGGAGAAATATACAATACACTTCTATTCTGCTGCAGGATGGGAAAAACAGGTAGTATTACTTGGTTTTGTTAACTTAAGAGCGTTCTGCTATAGCCATCCTTCCGCCTCAGCTTCCCAGCTGGTATTACAGGTGTGCACCACTACGCCTGACTTTTTGTTTTCATAAAGGGTTTTGACTGTGTTGCTGAGGCCAGCCTGGAGCTCATAATTCCCCTTCCTCAGTTACCTGAGTCACTGAGATTACAGGCTTACGCCACCATACTCAACCTTTTGTAAAGCAAAGAACACTCTGATTCCAAGCAAAAAGAAACTGAACTAAATTTAAAAAGACAATAGAGGGAACCAGCAGTTAGGGTAATGGCTATGTCGCTGGACTCCCACGTAGTCGACCGCGGTTCACGTCCCGGACCTGGTGGCTTAAAACTCACGCCGGGCGCGTGTGTGTGTGCCCAAGATCCCAAGAGGAGAATGGAGGAGAAGGGATTGCGGCGTGACCATCCCCCCTGGGGGGTGATTTCTCGCTTTCTATCTCTCTGTCTCTCTCTGTCTGTCTGGCGAGCGCACGCGCCCTATAGCAAAAACCTCTCAAAAAAAAAAAAAAAAAAAAAAAAAAAAAAAAAAAAAAAAAAAAAAAAAAAGGACAATAGAAGGACCAGCAGTTGGTGTAATGGCTATGTCGCTGGACTTCCACATATTCGACCATGGTTCGGGTCCTGGACCCGGTGGCTTAAACTCACGCCGGGCGTGTGTGCATGTGTGCCCAAGATCCCAAGAGGAGAATGGAGGAGAAGGGATTGCGGCGTGGCCATCCCCTCTGGAGGGTGATTTCTTGCTTTCTGTCTCCCTGTCTCTCTCTGTCTGGCGAGCACAAGCGCCCTATAGCAAAAAACCTCTCCAAAAAAAAAGAAAGAAGGCAAAAAGACAATAGAGACTAAAATGTGCCCAAACTGGAAAATGAACATAGCCTTTATTAGCAGAAACGATGGCCAAAGCTGCTGAGACACTGCAACGGTCTCTGCCATCCATGAGGAAGCACAGCCCTGGCAGACAGTGTGGTCTGACAAGAGGCCTTGCCAAAGCGCCCAGGCTGTGCTCAGGAGTCAGACAGGCAGCAGTGTGTTCAGGGAGGTTCAGCCCCTCTTTATTCCTGGGGAAAATGGGTCCAGAAATGGACTAATCTCATCCCTCTTTTACAGTGGGCACAAAATCCAGTTCTACCGGTGTAAGACTGCTGGGCCACCCCTGAGAAAGGTTCTATACCTGACAGGAAGATTGACTGGGTTTATTTATTTAACAAACGTGAATAAAGAAGTTACTAGGTTGGCCCCACAGTGCAGCAGTTAAGTGCTATGCATAGAAAGCTGATCCCACATGGTTGACTGTGGTTTGAATAACAGCCCCAACAGCATGATAAACGTGCCAGACGCATGTGTGTGTGTGCCCCAAGTCCTAATGAGATGGAGAAATGGAGAAAAAAGGACTACAGCGTGACCACACGCCACTGGGGGGGTGCTTCATGTCTGTGGCAAGCCCATGTAGACTCTGGCAATAAAAAACAAAGAATTTACTGTGTCAGACATTCCAAAAAAAAATAAATAAATTAAGGATTTAATCCTCCCATATCGACCCTGTGAGGTAAGTAGTAGTATTAATTCAAATTTTATAAAATAAGAAACGACACGAAAAGGTAATATAACATATTCCGAGTAACGCAGTTGGCACATAGAAGAACTTGAATTCAAACCTAGATGCCTGCCTCCAGAGTCAGCAATTTTGATATTAATAATTTTGCTTTCCAAGATCATAGAAATAAGCCCTCTTTTCTGCCCTCGGTATTTCTTCCTGCTAGTGATACATTCCTGTGAAAACATGACAGGTGAAGCTGTGGCAGCTACCTTAGGAGAACAGGTGAGAGTATCACAGGAAAACCATCTAATGCCCTGCCTCCAAGTACCTGATGAACTTGGAATCACCTACCTCCAGACTTGGTATCATGATAATGAAGTGCCTTTATTAGTTAAGCCACCATCTGGAAGCACTCTATTAACTGTAGTTGAAAGCATTCATAGACTATGACTGGAGATCTTAGAAGCCAGGATTTGGTCTCAGATCTCCCCTTCTGTTGCTATAACTTTCTATAAGTCCATCAACTTTACTGAGTCTGTTCGTTTCTACGATGAAGATAATAATATTCACCTAACAGGGGTGTTGTGAGGCTCAGACGATTCGACATTTGTGAAAGTACTCTGTGGTACAGTTCCCATCCAATCCATCGTCTATCAGGATGCCAAAGTGGTCATCTAAAATCTAAATCCAATACTCCATTTCTGTCTAGAATCTTCCTTCACATTTCCTTCTATACAATGTAGGAAAATACCAATCAATATGGCACACAAGGCTCTATATTACCTGAGTCTACCTTTTTTCTCAGTGGCTTTATTTTCTCCCTCAATTCCAAATATACCCCAATCTTCTGGAATTACTGCAACTCATTCTAATTTATGGGCCATGTTCTGTCATATTCATTTTTTAAAAATTGCTATAGGGCACGTGCACTTGCCAGAGACAGAGAAAGCAACAAAACACCTCCTAGAGGGAATGACCATGCTGCAATTCCTTTTTCTCCATTCTCCCTTTGAGATTCTGGGCACACACGTCATATACCTGGAATGTTTCTCAAACCAATGAGTTTGGGACTCAAACCACCAGTCGGCCATGTGGGACCCAGCTGACTTACCACGCAGCCTAGCTGGCTCTTACATTTTATTCATGTCGTACTGCCGATGGTCTCTCTGCCAACCCAAATTCACCATATATAATCTGAAATCCCCTGCCGGCAGGCACCTGTCCACCACGTGCCTCCTCCTCACAAATCAATGATCTACATTAGGAGTCCAGCGTGTACTCGTACTGAAGCACTTACATGGTAACGAGGAAGACAAACCTCATGTACACTCTGAACAACCTAAGGGTGGAGGTCGGAGCTCAGTGATCCTTGTATTCCAGGTCAAGCACAAAAATACTCAAAATGTTTGCTAAATAAAATCTCTGTGGCTCCCACTTCTACGTGGACTTAAATATGAAAGTCTGTATTAACCAACAGGCTTCCGTTTATTATTATGGGAAACTGGCAAGAATGGATGGGGTATGTAAAAGGTAAAAATCTCGAATGGGAAAACACAAAAAGCCTTAAATACCCCTCATCTGATTATCAGTCAATTAACATTTACTGAGCCTGTTCTTTTTAAAATTAATTTATTTTTGTATTGCTAGAGGGCATGTGTGCTCAACAGAGAGACAGAGAGAGAAAGTACCCCTAATAGGGTGTGGGTACATCACAATCCCTTCTCCATTTCTCTATTCTGTCGAGATTTGGGGTACACATGCACATGTCCCTGGGATGTTTTTTTTCTTTTTCTTTTTAAATTTGCTACAAGGAATGTGTGCATGCTGGCTAGAGACAGAGAGAGGAAAGCATTTCCCTCCCCTCCCCCCACATGGAAGATGGTCATGATGCAATCCCTTCTCCTCCATTTCTTCTTTCTGGATTTTGGGCATGCATTCACAAGCACCTGGATTGTTTTTCAAACCACCAGGTCCTGAACTTGAACTGTGCAATCAGCCATGTGGGATCCAGCGACCTCAACCACCACCCCACCCACTGGCCCTCAACTAGACTTTCCAGTTCTATTTACTACTACAATATGGCGCAACTAGATTACATGATACTGCTTACTATGCTCCTTTTACAGCACTGTGGTTAAGAACACAAACACGCTGTGACTCAAACACTAGGCGAGTGATGGGATAAAAAATACGCACTTAAAAAATCAAAGTAACCATCAAAATCCAGCAAGCCTTTCAACAAACAGAAAGTTGGAGCATTCTGCAATAAGAGCTTTGGTTAGCATCCCCTCACAGGTTATTTTTATTTGGCATGCATGACTGTTCTCTTGGTTTTTCTCCTTTCTAAAGGCTTTTTATCTGGACCATTCTCCTCACACTCAGTAAAAACTAATGTTCATCAGGATTATGTCCCTGCTTATCTTCTTTTAAAAACCTACTAGGACTCTCCACGTTGGTATCCCACTTGACTCAGGTATGTCCAGTTCAAGGTGTTTAAATTCAAGACTTTTTCTTCCTACTACTTCCTCTACCTTCCCTGTTATCTTCAGCATTTTAATACCTGACTTTAAATCATAGGTCCTCTCGTATTATTAATTTTACGAAGAAAACTACATTTTTAGTGAACAGAGATCTCTTTATACAGTATGCATTCTTTTTTTCCAATGACATTAATATTCTCTAAAACATCTTACCTATCTATGAAATATACCATTGCATGGCTACACTGTGATTTATTTAGCCACAGTTGTACTGTTGTATATTTTCAAACACCTGATTGCTTTCTCTTTGAGATATACTCCTAGAAGCAAAATTACAGGTTTAAAGAATAGGAGTCCCCCCCCCCCCTTTTTTTGAGAGACATTTTTACTATAGGGGGCCGTGTGCTCATCGGAGAGATAGACAGAAAGCAAGAAGTCACCAACCACGAGGATGGCCATGCCGCAATTCCTTCTCCTTCACTCTCTTCTTGTGATTCTGGGCACACATGCACATGCACCTGGTGTGAGGTTTAAGCCACCAGGTCGGGGACTTGAACAATGGTTGGCTACGTGGGAGTTCAGCGACGTAACCATTACACCACCTGCTGGTCCCAGAATAGGGATCTTTTAAACTTACTAAAACATCATTGTTCAAAAAGGTTAAACCAGGACCAACAGATGGCATAACAGACACCCTGCAGTTGAGACCACAGTTTGAGTCCCGGACCTGGCAGCTTGAAACTCACGCCAGGCGCGTGTGTGTGCGCGCCTAAAATCCTGACAGAGTGGAGGAGAAGGGATTGTGGTGTGGCCATCTCCTCTGAGGGGTGATTTCTCACTTTCTGTCTCTGTCTCTTTCTGGTGAGTGCATGCACCTATATAAAAAATCTCTCCAAAAGAAAAAAGAGTTAAACCAATAAACACATGTGTCTACAGATTCAGAACCTCTGTTTCACTAAGCCTTCATAAACAACACTGGCTTTTATTAAGCAAAACTTGATATAAAATATTTTCAGGCCATAGATAAAAGGCAATTGTTTCATAACCTGGTTGAAGACAATCATTCAAACTGGGCACTCAGACTTCTAGGAAGTATAATTTGGGAAGGAAGAGGACAAGATAATCCAAAGTCCCTATGCTACTAGAGAAGCTCTATTTCTCTGTTTTTTACACTAAGATTCTGCCTTAGACTTTGAAAAATGAGTCCTGCTGCTTAAAGCAGCATCAAAATTACTGTTCTAAATCACCGATTTGTTTAATATTATTTTTAAGAGGGTAGAGAAACATTCAGTACATTTTATTAAATACACTGAGAATATTTTGGCAACATTCCAACAAAAATGGGTTTTTAAAATGCTGTTTTAAAAGGTGAATCCTTAGGTATCCAAAACGACTCTATACTTCACACTTTCATAATGTCCAGGTCTGGCTATAAAAATCTCCAACTTATTACAAATAACACAAATGTAATTTCTCTTTGACATGTAACTTTTATACATCAAACACTGGATACCATTGTGATCTAGCAAGAGTTAAATATCTTTTTCTGTTGGATTTAGACACAGTTCTACTTCAAAGTTAGAGAATTCATGAGCCCTGAAAAAAAGTCACAAAGAAGATAACTATACTTCAGAAAAGTTAAACTACTAACTAGGCACAATTTAAATGGTAAATTACATAAAAACCTTCTTACAAACATTTCTAGTTTGTTTTTACATAAAATTCAATGTTTTTTCCAAAAAATAATTAGACTTTTATAACTAATAATTTTCATAGACACAATGAAAAATCAGTTCACTACAGAAATACACCATGTTCCAACACGTACATGAAAAATACATGAATGAATCTTCAAGAGTTGCAGAAAATCACAGAGAAAAACGAAATTATAATTGTTGCTATGTTACCTGTGGGCGGCAAAAGTGAAGCAGGTGGGCGAGGCTGTAAGCCCCACAAATTGTCCATACTGCTCCGGTCCTTAAGGTCCAATAAATGTATTAAAATTAAGGGATCAATGTCTAATAAACTACTGGTAGCAGCAGAGCATAAATGTGCTCTTCTTGACATTCTGCTACTGGCACCCACATAACCATGGCTACTACCTGCAAAAGAAATAGAGATGTAGAAAATGTATGGTATATAGATATAGATATATATATATATATGTATATATATGTGTACATAAATTTAAATATAGTTAAGAGAAAAAAAGAAACTGATTAATATTGTTTAAATACTTGTCTATCGGAACTATCTCTTAGGAGTTCATGAAAAGAAACACAAAGAAGAAAGTAGTTGCCAGAAAGCTGTCTACTAGCGCAGTGACTGAGCAGAAGCTTCGCTATTAGTCAGAATTTAACACTGAGCCCCCTCCTGAGCCTGAGGAAAGAAAGATGATGATGGGGCTGCCTTCGTGGCACAGTGGTAATGTGTTCAAGAGAAGCTGGATCCCACATGGTGACTATGGTTCAAATCCCTGGCCTGATGAGACTGAAACACATCAGGTATGCAAGTGAATGCCCAGGATCTGACAGGCTGAAGGACTGGAAGGAGAACAAGGTCCATTCAGAACCCGTGGAGAGTGCCTGACTCTCTCGCTCTCACTCTCACATATGCATGTACATGTTCTATCATAAATTTAAAAAAAAATTTTATTAAAATTTTTTAAAAGGGCCAGGAGGTGGTGTGGTGGTTAAAATGCTGGACTTCCACACGGCTGACTGTGGGTTGATTCCTGGACCTGCAGTTTGCTGTTTCACTTTCCCTCTCTCTCTCTCTATCTCCCTGGTAAGCACATATACCCAATAGCAAAGTTTAAAAAATAATAATAAATAGTAATAAATAAAATTAAGTAAACAGTTCTTAAAAACTTAAAAAAAATATATTTTAAAGCATGACAATGTGAACAAAACACAAAACAGTGGGGTATGTATGACAGGTGAATGTGAGAAAAAGGAGAATATATTCCATGACACAATGGTTTTACATGAAAGAAGACAAATTCTCATAGTATAATAAATTTCATAGAACTAGACATCAAACAGAAATCTCTTCCAAGTCTCTGGAAGGCAAAAATGTACAGGTCATCAAAGTTTGGTAATTTTTTTCTAGCTTGATTTACATACTGGGTACAATTTCAAATTTTCTAAGTGAATTTTTAAATGAATGAGATACATTCAAGACATCTGTGAGCAGATGCCATATCTATGTCACCCATGTTGCACTAAGTTCCTTAAGGCAAATAAAGCATCTTACTTGTCTCTGGTGTCTACTACAATGCCTGGAAAATATGGAAATGTTACTTAAAATAAACCTCTTCAGGCCACCTGCAGGGGAAGAGCAATAATGTAACACTCCACAGTACTGAGCACACATGGAAGAACTCCTGCTTCTCCTGCATGTGTCCTGATACTGACTAGTTGAGGCTGGGGACAAATTGTGGCATGAGGACCACTTAGTGAGTGTCTTTCATTCTCTTTCCAGAAGGAGATAAACTTTTTACAATGAATTAACCTTCTTCAATAAAGCTATTTAAATATATTCTTTTTTTTCTTTTTTTGAGAGATTTTTGCTATAGGGTACGTGTGCTCGCCAGAAAGAGACAGAGAGATAGAAAGCAAGAAATCATCCCCAGGGGGGATGGCCATGTCACAATCCCTTCTCCTCCATTCTCCTCTCAGGATCTTGGGCATGCACACACACGCGCCCAGCATGAGTTTAAGCCACTGGGTCTGGGACTTGAACTGCGGTCAACTAATGGGAGTCCAGCGACATAGACATTACGCTAACTGCTGGTCTCTTAAATGTATTCTAAAAAAACACATTTAAAAAATGCTACACACCTCACTTTCTGTCTGTCTGTCTGTCTCTCTCTCTCTGGCGAGTGCATGCGCCCTACAGCAAAAACCTCACACACACACACACAAAAAGGGCTACACACAGCAAAGTCCTAAGTCGGTAAGACCCTGTAGGCAATAACTTTTGGAGAAAAGTTACAGTACTCAAGATGGCCCCACAGCATGGTGGATAGCACTGTGTGTATGGAGCTGGATCTCACATGGTCAACTTCAGTTCAAGTCCCGATCCTGGCTGGGCATGTGTGTGTGCATGCCCCAAATCCCAACAGGATGGGGGTGGGGAGGGCATTTTCTCTCTGGTGAGTGCACAGGCCGTCTAGCAATAATAAAGTTCCAGTATTCAGAAGATTTAACCCAATTAATAATTCATGTTTTTCATTATTTTTACATCCTCCTGTCCTCACCTTCTCCCACTTTTACTTCTCCTAAGGATTACTATCTTACTGTCAATTTTTCTGTATCCACAGCAATTCCTATTAAATAGCAGGAGATTGTCCCCATTTCATGTTGAAACTGTTTCTAACTTTTCTTTTTTTAGGATATTACCAAATCTGGCTATGAATCAGTCAGGTGGAAGAGTTTTAAAAATTAAAGACGTCTAGCTCCATTCCAGATATCAAATGAGAATATTGAACTGGGATCCAGGGCCTTTATCTAAAAACCTACTTAGGTGGTTCTGATTTATAGTCAACTCTGTAGCCTGATATAAAGGACATCTCCATCTGCTTCAGTATGTCTATGTCATCGTGGACCTCAAAGGTGTTGTGAAAATTAAAAAGATATTCAAACTTGTCACATGACAGGAGATGCTGCAGTCTATGACTGTCTTCCTGCTGGTGTTAATGATTATGAACAGCAGCTGGATGGCGATGGTCACGGCTGGAGGGCCCTGGTTCTGCTGCCCATTTTGCCGAATTCTCTGTACCAGGTTATTTATTTTTTTTTGGAGAAGTTTTTGCTATAGGGCGTGTGCGCTCGCCAGAAAGACAGAGAGAGACAGAAAGAGAAATCACCCTCCAGGGGCGATGGCCATGCCGCAATCCCTTCTCTTCCATTCTCCTCTTGGGATCTTGGGCACGCACGCACATGCGCCCAGCATGAGTTTAGGTCCAGGACTCGAACCACGGTCGACTACATGGGAGTCCAGTGACAAGAGCCATTACACTAACTGCTGGTCCCTCTGTACCAGGTTTTTGAAAGTGATTTGCTGCAGGAGGAGTTCCTGCAGCTGGGCCCGCTTCTGCTTTATCAGTTCTATCTGCCTCTGCTTTTCTATCTCCAAATTTTGACATGCCTGAGCAGAGTGAGTAGGCAGACTGATCGACTAGATTTCTTTTTTCCTATGAAATTATGTTCATCTCCATTAATATGTTTAAAGCATCATAAACTCTTCACGTAATGTTCTTCTGATCATAAGCCGACTCAGCTGCCAGATGGTTATTGGAATTGGTGAACTCTGACACCAGCTCAACAGCTACTTCATTATGTGATGCTGTACCTTTTCGCTGAACTTTCTCACACTTTCATTGAAAAATGTCTTGGGCCTTTTCCATTCTTAATCTCCTTTATTGTTTCATTTGCTTTCTGGAAAATCAGAGTCTATGAATTCTTTACCCATTTTCTATCACCGGGGACCCGGCCAGTAGCTTCTACTGTGTGTGTCTGAGTGACCATTACTGGTACTGGGGTGTAAGCACTCCTAATTAGAACCCTTCCTGAACTGGTTAGTCTCTGTGGTGGGCTTATAATCATTTGGGGTCCAACATTCACATTTATTGATCCTAAGGTTTTTGGTTAAATCTTTGTGGGTGAGTTGGTGCTGGAAACTGGAAATGCAACAAATGAAATGTTACCTGGTCTGAGGAAGCATGTCTCTCCCTCAAGACTGTAGTTTTTATGACGGTAGGCTAACATGAGACTTGTAAGCATTGGAACAGAATCAGGTAATGGAAAATCTTGCCTGCCAGGCTGAGTGTGGGCTCTATTCCATGAAATCACTAAAACCTTTTTAAAAATAATGTGATTATGAGACCAGGAGACAGTGTAATGGTTATGTCGCTGGACTCCCACAAAGTTGACCATAGTTTGAGCCCCAGACCCAGCAGCTTAAAACTCACACTGGGTGTGTGTGCATGCATGCCCAAAATCCCAAGAGGAGAATGGAGGAAAAGGGACTGAGACAATGCCATCCCCCTTGGGTTGGTTATTTCTCACTTTCTATCTCTCTGTCTCTACGCACGTGCCCTATAGCAAAAATCGCTCTCAAAAAAAGAATGTGATTAGATTTGATGATGTAGTAGATTAGTTAAAAGTTATTTCAGGGGCCAGCAGGTGGCATGGTAGTTAAGGGCCCTGGACTCCCTCACGGCTGACCATGATTTGAGTTTTGGACCTGGCGGCTTATTTCCTCACTACCCTACCCCCACACACACCCTGTCCCTCTCTGGTCAAATTAGAATGAATGAATGAATGAATGAATAAATAAATAAATAAAGTTAAATAAAATAATTCTTTAATAATAATAATAATAATAATAAAGGTTATTCCAGATGAGGAAGTTTATGCTTAATAGCCTGTATTTCTTTTCTGTGCAGGCAGGTGACAGTTACTTAATGCTTTTTTTTGTTTGTTTTTTTTCACTTGCCAAAAGGCACATACATGTGTTCGCTAGAGAAAGAAGGAGACAGGTAGCAAGAATACCACAATGGGGTGTGCTCACACTGCAAATCTTTCTCCTCCATTTCTGTAGCCCAGCCTGACTTGTGGCATGCACATACACACTCTCGGTGCGTCAGTAATGTCTTTTTATTCAATATTGTTTGTCTAGATAGTAAAACAGTAACCAGTCTAAGTGCTTAGAAAATACTTGACTAATTAATCAATTTAAAAAACATGATCTCTTGTTTACACAGTGTATAAAAATGTTATACACAAACATTTCTCTACCACACGTTACAAAAGTGAACAGCGGACTTAAAGAAACACATAAAGCTAAAAAATATTCCATAGCTTTGTTTAGTTTACTCACCACCTTCCATCTTACACCAAGACAGTCTGAATTTTTCTATACCACTTACAAATTTGAAAACCACATTCAAGGGGGACCAGCAGTTAGCGTAATGGCTATTTCGCTGGACTCCTATGTAGTCGACCGTGGTTCGAGTCCCAGACGCGGTGCGTACGTGCCCAAGATCCCGAGAGGAGAATGGAGGAGAAGGGATTGCGGCGTGGCCATCCCCCCTGGGGGGTGATGTCTCGCTTTCTTTCTCTCTCTGTCTTTCTGGTAAGCGCACACGCCCTATAGCAAAAACCTCTCCAAAAAAAGAAAAAGAAAGAAAGAAAACTGCATTCAACAATTAGTCATAAAGTATATTCCCTCAACATTTATCTGAAAAATAATTTATTGTCTCCTCTCAGGATTTTGGGCATGCGGGCACATGTGCCATGCATGATTTTCAAGTCAGCGGGTATGGGACTCAAACTGTGGAGTCGATATGTGGGATCCAGCACCTTAACCTCCATGCCACCATCTGGGTCCCTGGTTATAAAGAGTTTTAAAATAGAGATGTACCATAATCAAATATTAAATGAGACAGGAAAAATCCTCAATTCTGAATTGATGCTGTGGGAAATACAATAGAGAGGAGCAATAATGGATACAAAGAATCAGATGGGACTGAAAGACAGAGGCCTAGACTAGGAATGGCAAAGGAAGAGGAGTAACTAACAAACACAGGCACTAATCGGGAGGTAGAATCACAGATCTCGGTAATACTGAAAGGTACGGTGTGAAGGAAAGGAAAAAAAAATGTACGCTATCAATTACTAAGACAGCAGCTATTGGTGACAGACAAACCTGAAGATCCAACTGCCTTCTTTCACATACTAAACTGTGAAAACATGGCAAGTTGCTTAATTTCTCTATGCAGTAGTTTCTTTAGCTATTATTAGAATCTAATGAACAAAATTTGTAAGAAAATAAAATGAGACACATTTAAAATGTTTCGCACAGTACCTGTTGCAAATGTTAGCTATTATTGTTTTAAATATCATTAATAAGACACTCAAAAACCTATACCATAAAACATAGCACTTCCAACACCATGAATCACAGAGGGCAACAGCTACCACCTATTAAAATATGATACTGGGGCCAGCAGGTGTCACTATGGTTAAGGTGTGGATCCCACATGGACAACCACGGTTCAAGTCCTGGATCTGGTGGCTTGAAAATCAAGATGGGTAGGACCAGCAGTTAGTGTAATGGCTATGTTACTGGACTCCCATGTAGTCGACTGCAGTTCGAGTCCCGGACCCAGTGGCTTAAACTCATGCCGGGCGCATGTGCATGTGTGCCCAAGATCCCAGGAGGAGAAAGGAGGAGAAGGGATTGCAGTGTGGCTATCCCCCCTGGGGGGTGATTTCTCGCTTTCTGTCTCTCTCTGTCTGGCTAGCGCATGTGCCCTATAGCAAAAAACCTCTCCAAACAAAAAGAAAGAAAATGACGATGGGCATATGTACACATGTGCCTAAAATCCAAGGAAAGAATGGAGAAGTGACAGCAGTATGGCCATCCCCCTGGTGGGTGATTTCTCAATTGTCCTCTCACTCTCTCTGTCTCTCTCTTGTGAGTATGTGCACCCTATGGCAAAAACCTTAAAATATACAGGGCTGGCTTCATAGCATAGTGGTTTTATATACACGGAGCCAGATCCCACCTGGATGACTATGGTTCAAATCCTAGTCCTGGTGATTTAAAAAATATGCCAGATACATGTGCATGTGTGCCCAAATCCTAATGAGAGAAAAATAGAGAAAAAGGATTGTGGTGTGACCATGCCTCACTGGGAGATGTTTTCTTTCTCCCTCACTCTGCCAAGTCCATACGTGTTCTAATAATTTAAAAAGTACATATAATATGGCCAGAACAAATTAGAGAGAGAAGACAGATAACTCCTGGGACTTCGCCTCTGTACCTGGAGGTCCTGCAGCAGCTGCATCTTCCATGAGTTCTCCCTCTTCCATTTCCATGCTGTTATACTCCACATCATTTTCTCCAGACCTTAGAATACACAACGTTATCATTTTCAAGAAGAAAATACAATTAACATTATTTGTCACACATCAGTAAATTTTGTAACAAGAGTGCATAGATTTCTCCTTCAAAATAGGATAGAATATTTCTAAATAAAAAAATGAAGGGAAAGATATTTATTATTTTTACATATGTGAGTAGTATTAACATTCCAACAATCTCACAGAACTATCAAAAAAAAGCTGACATTTAATTTTTAAAACACAAAGTCAGAACCATTGTAAGCAGAAGAGAGTATAACTTCAAAGAACTAGTCATCTAAGGGTAGTAAATTAGGCTTAAATGGTATTTTTTTTTTAAAAGAGATTTTCGCCATAGCCTGTGTGCCTGCCAGAGATACAGAGACAGACAGAGAGACAAATAGCAAGAAATCACCCCCAGGGGAGATGGCCATGCTGCAATCCCTTCTCTTTCATTCTCCTCTCAGGATTTTGGGTGCACAGTGCACATGTGCCCTGTGTGTGTGTGTGTGTGTGTGTTTTAAGATAAATTTTTGCTATAGAGTGCATGCGCTAGCCAGAGAGAGACAGAGAGAGAGAAAGCAAGAAATCACCCCCCAGGGGCATGGCCATGCCACAATCCCTTATCCTCCATTCTCCTCTTGGGATCTTGGGCATGCATGTACACGCACCCAGCATGAGTTTTAAGTCACTGGGTCTAGTACTCAAACCACGGTTGACTATGTAGGAGTTCAGCAATGTAACCATTACATCATCTGCTGGTCCCCAAAACAGTGTATTTTAATGTTTTTTTTTTTTTTAAACTCCAGAGCCAGGTGGTAGCGTGGTAATCCCACATAATGAACCGCATAATTCAAATCTCGGATCCAACAGCTTGAAAGACCCACTGAGCATGTGCACACACCAGTACACATGCATGTGTGCATGTGACCACAGCCTCAAAACCCTCAAAGGTGGAAAAACTAATGGAGAAGAGATTGCAGTATGACCATGCCCCCCATGGAAGGGGAGGGTGCCTTTTCACTCTCCCTCACTTTCTCTGTCTCTGGCAAGTGCATACACCCTCTGGCAAATTAAAACACAAATAAAGGCCAAATTACTGTATACAATAACTACTATTTTCTTAAATTAACATTTCACAAAAGAAGGTGTTATTTTCTATGACTCCTCACAAAGTCTCTCATACTGAAAAACACTATTGCTTTCATTTTAAATGACAAGGTACTATCTCTAATAGTACAAGTCAATGCTATATTTAAAGTAATCTCAAGATCAACTACTATGACATTGTGAGAAGTGCTGGTGACTTGCTCTCTACTGAAAATGGCAAAAAAAAAAAAATTATTTTAAAAACAAGCATTTAGCAACTCTGGAAATGGTTCTAAGGTCATATAGCAAATAAAGAAACATCTACTCAAGAAAATCTATTAAAATTTGCAGGGCCAGCAGGTGGCAGAGTGGTTAAGGCACTGGGACTCCCACATGGTTCACTAAAGACAGGTACAGTGAGGAAAATAGGCTCTCTCCTGTTCCAGAGACAAGGGACAGATTACTGGGAGTGAAAAACACATTAGCATTTCTCCTTCTGCCTCCCCTGGCCCCCCCCCCAGGGGAGGGGGGCCAGGGGAGGCAGAAGCTAAGGTCCGGACATGTGTGGTGGCCAAGAGGTGGGGTTCCCTTCTTCAGCCCAGATTCACTTGTGGAACAGAGGCTTTCTTTACTTAGGTGTAGCGTGCTGAGAATCACCCTTGCTACAGCTTATTCATGAAAAGATCTGAGCCCTAAATAGGCAAGCTAAGCAGAAATAAGGCTACTGCCCCTCCCCAAACTCAAGTAGCTTAGCTTTTAAAGTAAAAAAGATAGAAGCACGCCTGCGCCCAATTCAAGCTCCAGAGCTTTGACTCAAAAAGATTTTGCTTGGGTGGCTTTTGGCTGGAACTGCCATCTTCCAGTAATTAACCAAAATGACGAACACGAAGGGAAAGAGGAGAGGCACCCGATACATGTTCTCTAGGCCTTTTAGAAAACATGGAGTGGTTCCTTTGGCAACGTATATGCAAATCTACAAGAAAGATGATATTGTAGACATCAAGGGGATGGGTACTGTTCAAAAAGCAATGCCCCACAAATGTTACCATGGCAAAACTGGAAGAGCCTACAATGTTACCCAGCATGCTGTTGGCATTGTTGTAAACAAGCTAAGGGAAAGATTCTTGCCAAGAGAATTAATGTGCATATTGAGTATATTAAGCATTCTAAAAGCGGAGATATCTTCCTAAAACGTGTGAAAGAAAATGACCAGAAAAAGAAGGAAGCCAAAAGAAAGGTATCTGGGTTTAACTGAAGCGCCAGCCTGCTCCACCCAGAGAAGCACACTTTGTGAGAACCAATGGAAAGGAGCCTGAGCTACTGGAACCTATTCCCTATAAATTCATGGCATGATGGGTGTTAAACTAATCTAGGGACCAGCAGTTAGCGTAATGGCTATGTCGCTGGACTCCCCACGTAGTCATCCATGGTTCAAGTCCTGGACCCGGTGGCTTAAACTCACACCGGCGCGAGTGTGCATGCCCAAGATCTCAAGAGGAGAATGGAGAAGGGATTGTGGTGTGGCCATCCCCCCTGGGGGGATGATTCTCTCTGTCTCTGTCTGTCTTTCTGGTGAGCGCATGCACCCTATAGCAAAAACCTCTCAAAATAAATAAATAAATAAATAAATAAACAAACAAACGAATTTATGGTCTATAAAAATGTTTGCCTTAATTGAGTAGAATTGTATTCCCTCCCCAAAGCTTATTTTTATTGGGCTCTAATACATTTTGTAATATCTTTATTCAAATTTAGTATTTTTGGAACCAGCAGTTAGCGTAATGGCTATGTCACTGGACTCCCATGTAGTGGATCACGGTTCGCGTCCCAGATCCAGTGGCTTAAAACTCACGCCGGGCGCATGTGCGTGCGTGCCCAGGATCCCGAGAGAAGAATGGAGGAGAAGGGATTGTGGCATGGCCATCCCCCCTGGGGGGTGATTTCTCGCTTTCTGTCTCTCTGTCTGTCTGGCGAGCGCACGCGCCCTATAGCAAAAACCTCTCAAAAAAAAAAAAGAACAAATTTAGTATTTTTTCACCTGAAAGATGTTAGGTGGTCTATACAACAAATAAAACTCAGCTGGTTAGAAGAAAAAAAAAGAAGATTTTGCCTACGTGGAAAAGAAGCTATTTAACACAGAACCTTGGAGGAACAGGCAACACAACTAAAAGCATCAACAAAATAGTAGTGCTCTCCGCCTCCAATGCCGCCACAGCACCCATGAAAAAGCTTGTGGCAAAGGGGTGCAAAAAAAGAAGCAGGTTTTGGGACCAGCAGTTAGTGTAATGGCTATGTCGCTGGACTCCCACGTAGTCGACCGCGGTTCGCGTCTCGGACCCGGTGGCTTAAACTCACGCCGGGCGTATGTGCATGCCCAAGATCCCGAGAGGAGAATGGAGGAGAAGGGATTGCGGCGTGGCCATCCCCCCTGGGGGGGTGATTTCTCGCTTTCTGTCTCTCTGTCTCTCTCTTTCTGTCTGGCGAGCGCACGCGCCCTATAGCAAAAACCTCTCCAAAAAAAGAAAAAAGAAAAAAAAAAAAGAAGCAGGTTTTGAAGTTTACCCTTGAATGCACCCACCTTGTAGAAGATGAAACATGGATGCTGCCAATTTTGTGCAGTTTTTCTCCGAAAGTATCAAAGTGAATGGAAAAGTTGAAATCTCGGTGGAGAGGTTTTAACCATTGAAAGGAGCAAGAGCAAGATCACGGTAACTTTCGAGGCAGCTTTTTCCGAAGAGATTTAAAAATATCTCACCAAAAAATATTTGAAGAACAATAATCTATGTGATTGGTTGCATGTAGGTGCTAACAGCAAAGAGAGCTACGAATTACGTTACTTCCAGATTAACCAGGATGAAGAGGAGGAGGAAGATGAGGATTAAAACTCATTTACCTAAAATGGTGTATGAGTTCTTGAATAAAACATGGGAACTAAAATGATAGTTTATCCCTGTATCTCTGCAGTGTGAATTGAACAGACAGTTGGAAATCACACAGGAGCCACTCATTCCTTTGTAATTAGACTTCTTTCTGCTTAAAATTTTCAGTTCTTATGGTAGTAAAACCAAAATAGAAGGAGAAGCTACTTTAAGGGAGCTGACAATGATCTGACATTGAACAGATAGACAAGGGTGTGGAGATGAGAGCTTCAGTTAGTCATTGCTTTTTAAATAAAGTGTGACAGTCCGTTGTTTCTACTGCTTTTGTCAAGGATTTAGGAATATAATCATGGGGCTCCTTTCACTGAAAGCAAAACAAGTGACTTTTCGAGACTTTTTTCTTGTGGGAAATCGACAAGTGTCAATAAAATACAGGTATCTGGAAAAAAAACAGTAGCGAATGGAATCCAGCAGCATATAAAAAGAATTGCAAACCATGACAAGGTGGAATTTATACTAAGAATGTAGATTTGGTTTAAAATCTAAAAATCAACTGATATATCATATGAACAGAATAAAAAATAAAAACTCTTATGGTCACCTAAACAGATACAGAAAGAACATCTGACAAAATCCAACATCATTTCATGAGGATACTTAACTTATGAATAAAAGAGAATTTCCTCAACCTGATAAAAGGTGTCTATAAAAAACTCCACAGTTTACATGATACTTAATATCGGGAGAGAGAGGATACTTTTTTTTTTTTTTTTTTTAGAGATATTCGCTATAGGGCGCATGCGCTCGCCAGACAGACAGAGAGAGACATAGAGACAGAAAGCGAGAAATCACCCCCCAGGGGGGATGGTCACGCCGCAATCCCTTCTCCTCCATTCTCCTCTTGGGATCTTGGGTGTGCACGCACACGCGCCCGGCATGAGTTTTAAGCCACCGGGTCCGGGACGCGAACCGCGGTCGACTACGTGGGAGTCCAGCGACATAGCCATTACGCTAACTGCTGGTTCCCAAGAGAAGATACTTTGCTTAAAAGATTGTGAACAAGATAAGACAGTTCATTCTGCCAATTCAACACCATACTGGATATTCTGGTCAGAGAAACTAGGCAAGAAAACAAAATAAAAGGCATCCATGCTGGAAAACTAAATTTAATCTATTCACAGATGACATGATTCTATATAGAAAAATCCTAAATAATGAACTAAGAAACTATTATAACTGGCTACCCATGGTGGCACAACAGTAACACGATGCTCTGTGATGCGTAAGCCGTATAACTGGGTCCCAGGTTCATGTCCCAATGTCTCCATGCCCACGTGGGGCATGCTAGCAATCTTGGCTGCTAAGGCTGGGGAGAGGATCACAGCATAAAGAACTTATGAGAGGTGCCTGTATCTCTCCGTCTCTCTCATGGAAAAAAATAACAAACTTAAACACAAACTACAGAGTGGGAGACAATATTTGTAAACTATATATCTGACAAAAGACTAATACTTAGAATATATAAAGAACTCTTGGGCTGGCCCCATGGCCTAGGGCTTGAAGGAGCCAGATCCAACATGGCTGACCACGTGGTTTGAATTCCAGCCCCCAGGCTTGAAAAACATGCTATGTGGGAACAGCAGGTGGTGTGGTGGTTAAGTGCTGGTCCACATGATGGACCACGGAGACTTGGAAATTATGCCGGGCGTGTGTGCATGTACGTACAAAATCCTGAAAAGAATAAAGGAGTAGGGTTAGCAGCATGGCCATACCCCCCGGGGGCGGATTTCTCACTTCCTCTGTCTCTCTTTGGTAAATGCATGAACACTATGGCAAAAACCTAAAAAAAAAAGTAAATTAAGAAAAACAGGCTGTGCTGTGTAAGTATGTGCCCCAAATCCTAACAGGACGGAGAAAGGATTAAGGCAATGACTATACTCCACTGGGGGTGCTTTCTTCCTCTCCCTCTCTGGCAGACACACATACCCTCTGACACTTAAAAAAAAAAAAAAAAAACAAACCAGAAACAAAATCAAAATGCAAACAACTCTTACATGGGCTAAAAAGGGAAACATTGTGAAAATGATCTATTTTTACCTAATTTCTGAGAACGGAGGGGAGTCAAATAGGATGTTAAAAGTCTCACCTTATGGGCCAGCAGATGGCATAGCAGCTACATCGCTGGACTCCAAAGTGGCCAATCGTGGTTAGAGTACCAGACCTGGTGGCCTGAAAATCACACTGGACATGTGTACATGCATGCTCAAGAAGGAGAATGGAGGAGAAGGGACTGCAGTGTGGCCATACTGCTTTGTGGGGGATTTCTCACTGTCTGTTTCTTCCCAGCAAACACACACACCGTAAAGCAAAAACCTCTTAAAAAAATGGTTTTACCTTATTCTTTTGTGCCAGAAGTATGATAGAGAAAGAACAAGATGAACCTGGAATGTCTTGTAGTACAGGAATTAAAAAAAATATGTAATATATGATGAGAACATGTCAAAAGAAGAGCTAGCGGGAACCAGCAGTTAGCGTAATGGCTGTCGCTGGACTCCCACATAGTCAACCGTGGGTCGCGTCCCGGACCCGGTGGCTTAAAACTCACGCCGGGCGCGTGTACATGCATGCCCAAGATCCCGAGAGGAGAATGGAGAAGAAGGGATTGCGGCGTGACCATCCCCCCTGGGGGGTGACTTCTCGCTTTCTGTCTCTATGTCTCTCTCTGTCTGTCTGGCGAGCACACACACCCTATAGCGAAAAACCTCTCCAAAAAAAAAAAAAAAAAAAAAAAAAAAAAAAGAGCTAGTTACAGCAGGTAATAACCACTGGCCAAATCTGGGATAATCTGAATAAAATACGTAATGACAGTGACAAATTAAACCATTAAAAATATAAGAATCTGGGGCCAGCAGATAGTATAATGGTTACATCACTAGACTCCCATGTAGTCACCTGTGGCTCGAGTCCTGGGCCTGGCAGCATAAAACACACCGGGTGTGTGCACGTGCATGTACCCAAGATCCCAAGAGCAGAATGGAGAAGGGATTGTGGCATGGCCATCCCTCCAGGGGGTAATTTCTCACTTTCTGTCTCTGTCTCTCCAGCGAGCACAGGCACCCTATAGCAAATGTCTCTCTTAATGGGACCAGCAGGTGGCGTAGCGGTTAAGGTGCTGGACATTCCCACATGGCCGACCACAGTTCGAGTCCCAGGAGGCTTGCTTTCCCACTTTCTCTCTCTCTCTCTGTTCAAATTAAATGAATGAATAATTTTTAAAAATCCATGCATTCCATGCATCCATACTAATCAAATAAATAAGTTGATCAATCAATTAATGGGGCAGAAGGCAAAGTACTCTCTTAAAGTAGAATTCCAAGTAATGAATGCAGAAGGAATAATGGAATTAGAAAAATCATTATTTGGCAACAAGTAGTAATCTTTCTCAAACAAGAATCATCAAGGGATGTTAAAATTAGCAGGCAAAAATAGGATGGAAAATAAGATATTTATAGTCTAAAAATGTCCCCACAAGATATTTAGTAATTACAAAGGGAAGAAATAGTAATTTTAGAGTGGAAAAATCTGGCAAACACTACCTCAACCAACTGAACAAAATTAATCATCAGTAATGGAACAGACTGATGTCATATAATTCCCCCAACCCCATATGATGCACTGAAAAGGATACATAATCATTTCATTTTTTTTTTTGGCGAGGGGAAGAGATTTTTGCTACAGGGCAAGTGCGTTCACTGGAGAGATGGACAGAGAGACAGAAAGTGAGAAATCACCCCACAAGGGGGGATGGCTACACTGCAATCCCTTCTCCTCCTGGGATCTTGAGCACACATGTACCGGCGTGAATCTTAAGCCAACTGAGTCCAGTTGGCCATGTGGGAGTCCAGCAACATAACCACTATGCCATCTGCTGTTCCCAGATCATAATTACTTCTACATTTCTACCAAAAGTGCATAACCTTAATATTCCCAAGGAAATACCAGACTCATTCCAAATTAAGGGACTTTCTACAAAATAACTACTCAGTATTTCTCAGAAGTAAGACATGAAAAAAATTAAAGAAAAAAATAAAAGAAAGAAAATACTAAACAAAAAAAGTGACCCAGACTGGTACAGACAAGAGATTTAACAACAAAAAAGAAATGCAACCTATGATCCTGGATCTGACAAAGGACACTACTGGCAAAATTTTCAAAGGTTACAATATCATATCAACGTTCATTTTCAAACTTTGCTAACTGTATTGCAGTTACATAAGAAAAATGTTTTCTTTTAGAAACTACACTATGACAAGTGTAGTAGCTTAACCTCCAATGTTTCAGAAAAGAAATACATAGAGTGGAAAGAGAAAAACTAAGAAAGCAAATAGTAACATTTGGTAAATGAATCTGTGTGAAGGTAGTGAGGAAATTTTATAACTTTTCTTAAGTATGAAATAATTTTTAAAATAAAATTTGAAATTTGTTTTTAAACAAAAAAACTCCTGGCTTAGAACTCAAAGATGAGAGGGAGGAAATTGGCAACTGGCTGTCTACTGATGCAGTCTTTCCTTTAAGTTCCTTAATTTATATAAGATACTCCATATAAAAGAAAACTATAGGATATACCCACAAGTAAGCCTGAGCTCATGTTTCTAGTCATCACCACTCAAATGCATTCCAGGGTGGTTAATGGGGGCACTCACATAGTTTCCTCATCAATGTCGTTTTCCTCTGTGTTACTCGTGGCTGTGGAGCTCGCAGAGGAACTGCTGCCATCAAGGTGATTTACTTCATCTTCACCAACGAGATCCAGATCCAGATCTCCATCTGAGAGCTCATGCTAGATCAAGGAAGAGAAAACATTTTTATCTCAAATATTGCCACTCAGTTGATCACTCCATCCAGCCTCTGAACCAAGTGCCAAAGAGATACGGTTATCAGAATTCTATTTCCTGGGACCAGCAGTTAGCGTAATGGCTATGTTGCTGAACTCCCATGTAGTCAACCACGGTTCAAGTCCTGGACCCGGTGGCTTAAACTCACGCTGGGCGCATATGCGTGCGTGCCCAAGATCCCAAGAGGAGAATGGAGGAGAAGGGATTGCAGCGTGGCCATCCCCCCTGGGGGGTGATTTCTCACTTTCTGTCTCTCTGTGTCTTTCTGGCAAGCGCATGCGCCCTATAGCAAAAACCTCTCCAAAAAAAAAACCAGAATTCTATTTCCTGTGCCTAGGCTGCTGAGTCCTGTAGGAGAAAAATCATGCATGACACTGACTAGTACCACTACTAATGAATAGTTGTCAGTTTCAGTAGAGCTCGCAAGTGACTGAAAAGGCTTCATTTATTCCTTGTCAGCTTCCAGTAAAGTTCTTCAGAGAGGAATATTTCAAATTATCACTCTCCAACTCCTTCCTAAACTTTACCATTCTGAATATCATTAAAGGGCTGTCCCTGTGGCCTAGTAGTTAAGAGAGCCAGATTCCACATGGCCAACTATGGAGTTCGCATACTAGCCCTGGTAGCTTCAAAAACACACCAGGTACATGTGTGTGCAAGCCCCAAATCTGGAAAAGAGGGAGAAATGAAGAAGGGACTGAGGCATGACCAGGTTCCTGGGGGATGTTTTGTCTGCCTCCCTTTCTATCTGGAGAGGGTAAAAACGCAGTGGCAAATTAAAAAAAAATATAACAACCTTATGACCTAACTGCAGAAAAAAACACAGACTTTGGGACCAGCACATGGCATAATGATTACATTGCCAGGCTCCCACGCAGCTTAAAACTCATGCCAGGCGTGTGTAGGTCCCTGCCCAAAATCCTAAGAGGAGGATGGAGGAGACGGGATTGCAGTGTGGCCATCCCCCTGGGGGGGTGATTTCTTGCTTTCTGTCTCTTTCTATGGCAAGTACATGCACCCTACAGCAAAAAAACTCTCTTAAAAAAAAAAAATACATATATATATATATATATATATATATATATATATATATATAGCCTTTAACATCCCCAACTTTCAGCTTTCTTACCTGTAAATCCCACTTTCCTTTTAATCAATCTATTGAAGGTTAACTGTGTCATCTGACTGCTCCAGTCCAATGTCTGTTATTCCCTAAATTTATCAATGTAGTTAATTTTACATTCAATCTCTCTCTCCCTAAAGACTCCTTCACAAACAGACATCACCTTTCTTAAATAGCAGCTATAAAAACAGAAACAAAAAAACAAAAAAACTCCCCAAAACCTTCACCTACAATATCTCCGCAACCCTGTATAACTTAAAAATAGCAACCACTTGGGGCCAGTAGATGGCGTAATGGTTACACTGCTGGACTCTCACGTGGTTGACTGCAGTTCAAGTCCTGGACCCAGCAGCTTAAAACTCATGCTAGGCACGTGTGTGTATGCCCCAAATCCCAAGGAGAATGGAGGAGAAGGGACTGTGGTGTGGCCACCCCCCCTAGGAGATGATTTCTTGTTTTCTATCTCTCTGTCTCTCCGGCAAGTGCACACACCCTATAGCAAAATTCTCTTTAAAAAAAAAGGCAACCACTCATTTTGGTTGTTGTTTAGCTGGGACAAAATCTAGCAGTCTCCCAAATCAAATGTCATTCTACCTATAGATGCGATGATAAGGTACCTACTAATTTCACTAAAAGGGAAACAGAACACATCTTTTTAAACCCCCAATTCATATGGCTTTGTTTCTAAAATTTACACCACAGTTGTTGTTGTATTTTTAAGTGAGATTTTTGCTAATAAGGCGCATATGCTTGCCCAAGAGACAGACAGACAGAAAGTAAAAAATCACCCCCAGGGTGGATGGCCATGCTATAATTCCTTCTCTATTCTCCTCTCAGGATTTTGGGCACACATGCGCATGTGCCTGGTGTTGTCGCGTTCAGGACTCAAACTGGTTGAGTATGTGTGAGCCAGCGATTATAACCATTACATCAACTGCTGGCCCCCTTTTTTTCTTTTTTCAAAGAATCTTCCCATTCAACTTAATTTATTTTATTCATCCACTTTAATTTGACCAGAGAAGGACAGAGTGAGAGAGAAAGCGATGGTAAGTGAGAAAGCAAGCCGCCAGGTCCAGGACCTGAACAGCAGCTGGCTATATGAGAGTCCAGCATCCCCAGTCACCACGCTACCTGCCGGCCCCCAACCACCATGCCAGCTGCTGGCCCCAACCAAGTTTGTTTTACACATGTATAGTTTTCTGTAATAAACCGACTTATATAACTTTGAAATGCTTTGATTCAATAACTTTTGACATTTAAATATTAACATTTATGGAATGGCAAACATAAATAATGAAAATCAATGAACAAGATTTTCAACACACTGTTCCCCTGTATTATGTGTTAGAAACTGTAACATTTCTTTCATACACAAAGTAAATCTAAAACTAGTCTATTATTACATGATAATCTTCATTCTGAATCTTCTCATCATCTTCATCCTCTTTGGCCTCTCTTACAGAAGCAGTAGTAGGACCACCCTCAAGAAGACTGTCAGAACATGAGCCAGGCTTCTTAGCTCGAGTTTCAGGAACATCATCATTTTGGGGGCTAAGATGATTATCTGGTGGTGACAAGTCTCTTGATTTTTGAGTTCGGGACAGCTCAATTGTAAGTCTCTTTAAAAACAAAAACATAAATAGCCATTAGTGATACGCAATGCTTCACCTGCACAGTAAAAAAATGTTTCAAGTGAGACCAGCAGACGGTGTAGCAGTTATGTTGCTGGACTCCCACATGGCTGATCGTGGTCTGATCAAGTCCTGGACCCTGTGGCTTCAAAATCACGCAGGGTGCATGTCTGTGTGAGTCTGAGAACCCGGGAGGAGAATGGAGGAAAAGGGGCTAGAGCATAGCTATCTCCCCTGCCCCAGGGGTGATTTCTCACTGTCCCTCTCATTATGTCTGTCTGTCTGTCTTTCTCTCTCTAGCAAGTGCTTGTACCCTAAAGCAAAGACCTCTTTTAAAAGTTTCAAGCAAAACAATTTATCCAGATGTTCCTAAGACTATTGCTTAAATCACTTCCATAACCCCTCTTGCTTTTGTTCATTAAAAAAATCTATGACAAAGATAAATTTTCATTTATTTTCATTCTTGTCTCATGTTCGGCCCACGCTATACCAACAATTAGCAAACTATATTATAGTGAATGTAATTTTGACATAAAAACCAGGACCAGCAGATGGCATAATGGTTACGTCACTGGACTCCCATATAGTTGACCATGTCCTAGACCCAGAGGCTTAAAACTCATGCCAGGTACAAAGTGCATTCATGCCCAAAATCCCAAGAGGAAAATGGAGGAGAAGGCACTGTGGCATAGCCATTTCCCTTGGGGGGTGACTTCGTGTTTCTGTCTCTCTGGCAAGTGCACATACCCTATAGCAAAAATTTCTTAAAAAAAAAAAAAAAAAAAAAAAAAAAAAAAACTATAAAAGTGCACATATATTGAGCATGTCATCCTCAGCCCCAGTGGCAGGAGAAGAGGCGACCCCCACCCAGCCCATGTCCCAGAAGGAGCCCGAGAAGTCCAGCCTCAGGGAGGAGAGGTAGAGGACAGCGACAAAGATGATGATGATGAAAAAGAGAAAGTCTTATCATGGAAGGCTAGAGGGAAAAGAAAAAAGTAGAGAGGCTGACAATGCAAGTCTCTTCCTTACAAAGAGAGTCATTTACAACTGCTCAAGGAAAGGGGCAGAAACTTTGTGAGATTGAAAGGATACATTTCTTTCTGAGTAAGAAGAAAACAGATGAACTTAGAAATCTACAAACTGCTTTACAACAGACCAGGCACAACAGATCAGCCACAGTATCCTCATCAAAGAAGAATATGCGACAGGGACCAGCAGTTAGTGTAATGGCTATGTCACTGGACTCCCATGTAGTCGGTGGTTCGAGTCCCAGACCCGGTGGCTTAAACTCACGCCGGGTGCGTATGCATGTGTACCCAAGATCCCAAAAGGAGAATGGAGGAGAAGGGATTGCGGTGTGGCCATCTCCCCTGGGGGGTGATTTCTTCCTTTCTGTCTCTCTGTCTCTGTCTTTCCAGCAAGCACACGCGTCCTATAGCAAAAACCTCTCCAGAAACAAAAAAAAGAAGAATGTGGATCAGTTCAGTGGCTTTCCATTTGAAAAAGGAAATATCCAATATAAAAAGAAAGAAACGTTGAAAAAGTTTAGAAATGCCATGTTAAAGAGCATCAGTGAGGTTCTAGATTTGGAGAGATCAGGTGTAAATAGTGAATTAGTGAAGAAGATATTGAATTTCTTAATGCATCCAAAGCCTTCTGGCAAACCATTGCCAAAATCTAAAAAATCCTCTAGCAAAAGCAGTAAAAAGGAATAGAACGGTTCTGGAATGGCAATGACAAGTAAGCAAACCAAATGTCCTGAAATTCTGTCAGATGAAACTAGTAGTGATGATTAAAAGAAAAACAAGTCTTCAGATGATGAAGATAAAGAAAGCGAAGAGGAGCTGACAAAAAAGACATCTAAAAGAGAAAAAGCCAAACAGAAAGCTACTTCTAAAAGTAAAAAAAAATCTGTAAAAAGTGCTAACATTAAGAAAGCTGATAGCAGTACCACCAAAAAAGAATCAAAACAGTTCTAAAAATGAATGTGAATCCAGGGATAGTTCAGATGATGAGCCTTTAATTAAAAAGTTAAAGAAACCACCTACAGATGAAGAGTTAAAGGAAACAGTCAAGAAATTACTGGCCAATGCTAACTTAGAGGAAGTCACAATAAAGTATTTTTGCAAAAAGGTATATGAAAATTATCCTGCTTATGATTTCACCGACAGAAAAGAACTCATAAAAACAACTGTTAAAGAGCTAATTTCTTGAAATAGAAGACAGAGACTGATGACTTGTTCCCATAGATTTGAAGATCTGATTTATACCATTATAACAGTAAAGAGAATGCATTTCCTTCTTTTTTTTTTGGAGAGGTTTTTGCTATAGGGCGCGTGCGCTCGCCAGAAAGACAGAGAGAGACATAGAGACAGAAAGCGAGAAATCACCACCCGGGAGGATGGTCACGCCGCAATCCCTTCTCCTCCATTCTCCTCTCGGGATCCTGGGCACGCACGCACACGCGCCCAGCGTGAGTTTTCAATTAGCAATAATCGCGCCTCGGATAAACCTCATGGGCTACGATACTGCCACTGCGCAAAGCTCCGGCGTGAGTTTTAAACCACCGGGTCCGGGACGTGAATGCGGTCGACTACACGGGAGTCCAGCGACATAGCCATTATGCTAACTGTTGGTTCCCATGCATTTCCTTTTCTAAATCCTCATTAAACATTGTGTTGGTAGACCATACTGCTGACCCTTTTATCTTGAGTGTTATACAAATTTGAGTTTGTTGTTTTAAATTGCATTTCTATGCAGTTTTTAGTTTGAACTCTTGCATGGGAATAACTCTTGCTTTATAGTTGTATTTTGTATATTCTACATTTCTAAGGTCATAGATTTTTGAACTGTTGTGATTTTTAGTGCATTTAATAATAGCTTGCTTAAGATATACTTTTAATCAAGCAGAATAAAAACTATTGTGGCTAGAATTTATACATGCAGAGACTACTGCAGTATTTAGTATATAAAATATTTTGAATACACATCTCTCCTGTCAGTGGCAGTGTTCAGTATATTAAAAATACACAGGCTACAGATGTCCAGACAACTAAATTGGGATTTTTCTCTTGTATGTGTCAAATTGTCGGCATGACAAAAGTGGCAGGTACTATTTTTGTATTATTAAAAACCTATTTGTTGTATATAAAGTTTTTTATTTATTTTGTGCAGATCACTTTTTCAACTCACAGAGGCTGGTGTGAGATGTCAAATGTCAGTGTTCAGCCAGGTGGGGTGATGGAGCAGAGAAAGGCAGAGTCCTGTGATGGAACACTGCAGCAGTCCCCTGCTCTGCCTTGAACGTGTCATCAATGTGTATGTAGTGTTAGTGTTAACTCTGAAAGTGAAGTGTCTATGGAGAAATACTATATTAAAGACAGACCAACACATCAAAGCTTCAAAACCTTTGGGAAAGGGTGGGATTGAGTACAAGCACTTTTGGTTTTTTTTTTATTAAATGCCTTTGTCCATATGAAATGGGAATATTAACACGAAATCTGGCCACCTTCATAATTAGGAATAAAAGCACCAGGTATGATGCCAGAAGAGAACATGTAGGCAATAGTGGGTTCTTTCACAATGTGTTTCTCAAAAGCATTCATGTAAATTTCAACATTTAAGAAACAATATATGATGGAATCAGGCTGCTATGTTTCAAATTTTGGCTCTAAATTTTGGCCATTCAGGAACAGGTGATCAACCTATGGATCACTCCCGAGTAAAATTAATTTTGTCTTTTAAACTGATTGCGATCAGTTCATTATATAATCTGCCTCTGATTTTAAAAATAAAACATGCTGCTTTGACAGAATTAGACACTTGATACCAATTAAATGCTTAAAACTATTTGCATCATAGAACAGAAGCATAAAAATGATATATATTGAATGGCAATTTTCACAGGTTTGACTTGTTTCTTGATATAAGACACTTAGGAAAAAGTCTACTTAATACTTTTGAAGGGAATAAGCAACTAAATGAGAACTGGTAACTGGCCTTCGATTTTAAGTGTCTAATTTGTTCTTATAAACTTTGTCAATAAAAATAGTATAATCCAGTGGTATCTTTTTAAAAAAAAAAAAAAAAGAGAAGAAGTACACAAATATTCATATCTTTCTTCATCATCTATTACCAACTCTCAGCACTCCAAACTTCCTATCATGTACCAAGCTCCAGTGAGAGAAAAGAAACATTCTTTAAGCAATTTTGTTTATAATTTTAAAATAAAATTTCATTGACTATTATTCACCAGTGCTCATTTAACAATAGTGAGGGTTCAAGATGGAGCAATGACTCCACACGCCCAACTGGATGGTTCGAATCCAGATCCAATGGCTTGAAAAGCACACTGAATACATATACATGTGTTCCCAAAATCCTGAAAGGAGGGAGAAATGGAAGAGAATGGACTGCTGTGTGACCATGCCCCATGGAGTAGTTTACACTTTCCCTTTCTCTCCTCTCTAGGAGTGCACAAGTCCTCTAGCAAATTAAAAAAAAAAAAAAGATGGGGCAACTTTCAATTGTTTTATGGCTTAAAATCCAGTAAATCTGAGAAATCTGCCTGTGGAAAAGAAACAGCCAAAAAAACCACTGAGAGAAACATAAAGAATTTACCTTAAGCTAGACCAGCACTATGCAACACAACTTAATGAGATTATGGAAATGTTCTGTATCTGCAATGCCTATACAAGCATTTGAAATGTGGCTACCACTTAGGCACTGAATTCTTAATTTTAAGTTAAATGAATACAGCTGCATGTGTTTAGTGGCTTACTAAGTTAAGTGCAGAACCAAAGACTAAAAGGTGGTAAGGGTGAAGAACAGGATAAACAAGATTTTTTTCCTACAAGGTTACTAGCAACAATACCCAAATCTAATCATAGATGTAACAGTCCAAATGGACAATGTGAAATGCTAAGCCAGAAAAAGATGCTATTTCTTACCTCTTTAAGGTTGTTTATTTGCTGGATATAACTAGTCTGCGCAGCTTCCAACTGAGTAATATACCAATGCTGGTCCCGGCATTTTTGAAAGAAAGTTGGTGAACGTACCTGAAACCTTAAAAGAATAACTCCCATGTGTAAAAATAATTCAAACAGTAAAATATTACCAACCTAGCCTTGAATGCATAATTACAAATGCTACACCGTTAGGGTAAATTTCAAATGAATTCTGAGCTTTTCGTAGTCACTGTAGGTACATATAGTCCACAAATAATAATGACAAAAGTTCTGAAAAGTCAGTCGTCTAAACTCAAACTGTACTTTTCTTAGAAACACTCACACATATGCATGCGCGCGCGCGCACACACACACGTAAAACAACACTGTACATCATAGTCAGGATCCTAAATTTACTAGCGCATACTTATAAAAAAATATATATAGCTTAAATCCTCAAATACAAATGTGACCATAAGATGGGAAGAAAAGGACAATACTATTCAAGAAGAAGTAAGAAGATAATGATTTCCTCTTCCACGGAAAATATATACCTTGTTTTAAGTGCAACCTCCCCCCCGTTTTATTTTTTTAGGTTTTTGCCATAGGGTGCTTTCACTCTCTGGAGAGACACAGAGAGGCAGTAATGAGGGAAAGAGAGAAACCACCCTACAGGGGAATAGCCACACCACAATCCCTTCTCCGCTCTCCTGAGATTTTAGACACACGTGTACATATACCCGGCATGATTTTCAAGCTGCCAGGTCTGGGATTCGGATGGCAGTGGGTTATGTGGGGGTCCAGTGCCTTAACCACTATGCCATCTGCTGGCCCCAAGTACCACTCTTTTACTTCCCATTTCTTTTTTGTTTATTTACATATTTATTTGCCAGATGGCATGGGCATTTCTTGCAAGAGAGAGACAGAGAGGTGGAGAGAGAGAAAGCACTCTCAGTGGTGTATGATTACACTGCAATCCCTTCTCTCCTATTACTCCATCCTGTTGGGATTTTGGGAATCCATGTGTGCATGCCCAGTGTGTTATTGCTGGGTACAGGATTTGAACAGCAGGCTCGGCCACGTGGGATACCAGCTCCCTTAACCACTAGATCACGAGATTAGCCCAAAAGCATAGTTTCTTTTTCTTCTTCTTTTTTTTTTTTTAAAAAAAAGAATTATTTTGTATGTATGTATGTATATAAGTATGTATGTATTTAAATTTGACCAGAGAAGGACAGAGTGAGAGGGCAAGTGAAAAAGCAAGCTGGCAGGTTTGAGACTTGAACTGTGGTCAGCCATGTGGGAGTCCAGTGTCCTTAACCACCACGCCACCTGCTGGCCCCATCGTCTTCTTTTTTCAGAAGGCATATATACTCACTAGAAAGAGAAGGTGAGGAGGAAAGCATCCCAGAGGGGTGTGGTAATGTTGCAATTCTTTCTCCACTTCTCTATCCTATCAGGAATTTGGGTAAGCATCCACAGGTGCCTGATGTGCTTTCCAAGCTGCCAGGACTGAGAATAAACTGTGCAGTCTGCCATGTGGGATCTGGCTCCTAAATCACTAGGCTACAGGGCTGACCCTGTTTCCTTGAACAGCACAATAATACTGCATCAATGAGCTAGCTCTCACATTCCCCTATTTCCTGTCCCACAAGAAAAATAATTTACTTTTTTTCTTCTTTTTTATTTTGGAGAGGATTTTGCAAAAGGGCACATGCGCTCGCCAGAAAGACAGAGAGAGACAGAGACAGAAAGTGAGAAATCACCCCCCAGGGGGGTTGGCCACACCACAATCCCTTCTCTTCCATTCTCCTCTTGGGATCCTGGGCACGCATGCACATGCGCCCGGCGTGAGTTTAAGCCGCCGGGTCCGGGACTCGAACAGCAGTTGACTAAATGGGAGTCCGGTGACATAGCCATTACACTAACTGCTGGTCCCAATTTACTTTTTTTTTGAGAGATTTTTGCCAGAGGGCATGTGTGCTCATCAGAGAGACAGAAAGTGAGAAATAACCCCCAGAGGGTATGGCCACACTGAAATCCCTTCTCTTCCATTCACCTTTCAGCATTTTGGGCATGCACGCACACATGCCTGACGTGAATTTTAAGCTGCCAGGTATGAGATTCAAAACACAGTCAACTACACGTGAGTCCAGTGATGTTACCATTAAGCCATCTTCTGGTCCCAGAAAAATAATGTACTAAGATAACTACACAGGACTGTCTTACCCCATATACTGAGTTGTCTGGAAAGTCATGATACATTTTTGTACAGAAAAAAGGAAAAATACATCATGACTTTCCCAAAAACCTAATACTTCTTACCAAAGAAGAAGTATATACTCTATTTTTTTAAAAGAATTATTTATTTATTCATTCATTTCAACTTGAACAGAGAGAGAGACACACAGAGAGAGAGAGAGAGAGATACAGAGAGAGGGAGAGGGAAAGTGAGAAAGCAAGCCACCAGGTCCAGGACTCGAACCACGGTAGGCCATGTGGGAGTGTCTAGCACCTTAACCACCATGCCACCTGCTGGTCCCAAGCAGTATATACTCTAAATACACTGTAACCTCAACCTCTCCAGAGAGTAGTTTAAAATGAAAACTTTCTAACTTTTTAATATACCATGTTTCAACTAGGGCTAGAACAACAACAACAAAAAGCGTTAATATGAGGGGACTCCAGAAAGTTTGTGGGGAGCCTCACAGTAATGTGGTGGAGATGAAGCTGGACCCACGAGGGAAAGGTCTTCTGCCTGCATCCCAGAACCGCCCTGTGCACAGGTGTGCTTGTGTGCCCTGATGAAAGAGCCAGCTATGACTATGATGTAAGGCCCTTGTTCCCATGACATGATTCCCCATTAATAAAAGCCACAATATCTGGGCTAGCCGTGTAGTATAGTGAGTAAGGGATCCCACATGGCCAGCTGTGGTTTGAATCCCAGCCCCCACAGCTTAAAAAATAAATCAGGCGTGTATGTGTGTGTGTGGGGGGGGGGCAGCAATTAAGGAGAAAAAAATAGTCAAAATATCAAATGTTTTCTATTACCTTAAAATTACTGTATCATTTTGCCGATTCAAATATCCCTCATTTGCAAGTAAGTCCAAACGAAAAAATCTATTATAGCCCCAGCATTCTCCAACTTCAAAGTCAGATGCAAATTCTCGAATGATATTTTTGCTAGAATCATTGCAGGACTGGTGAACCATCTCTACACGATACTCATATCTAAAATTGAAAAAAAAAAACATTGATATAGTTAGTAAAGTAATAAAAGACAGACTTATTTTAACATTAAGAAAAGTTATCACTGGGGCCAGCAGGTGGCATGGTGGTTGGGGCACTGGACTCCCATATGACCGACCACAGTTTGAGCCCTGGACCTGGCAGCTTGCTTTCTCACTCCCCCCGATACCTGTTCCTCTCTGGTCAAATCAAAATAAATAAATAAATAAATAAAGTTAAATTAAAAAAAAAAATCTGGGCCTATTCTGCTATTTTAAAAATATCTGTAATTACGATCTACATTATTCCATTTGTCAGAGACCGTATTTAGATAATCTGAATCCTTCTGAATTTACTGAGATGTTATATGACCCAGGATATGGTCTATCTTGGTAAATAGTCTGTGCACAGCTAAAAATAATTTGCATTCTGCTATTAATGGAAAGAATATTCTATAAATATCCATCAGATCAAGTTGGTGACAGTGTTAATCAAGCTTATACTTGATTTTCTACGCAATTATTTCACTTATGAAGTTAAAGATATTTCTATCAGTTTTTGCTTTGCTTTTTTTTTTTGTAGTTTTTTTTTTTTTTTGAGAGGCTTTCTGCTATAGGGCGTGTGTGCTCGCCAGAAAGAGAGAGAGAGACAGAAAGCAAGAAATCACTTCCCAAGGGGGATGGCCACACTGCAATCCCTTCTCCTCCATTCTCTTCTTGGGATCTTGGGCCAGCATGCACATATGCCCGGCATGAGTTTAAACCACCAGGTCCGGGATTCGAATCGTGGTCGGCTACATGGGAGTTCAGTAACACAGCCATTATGCTAACTGCTGGTCCCTGCTTTACATATTTTTAAGATGTTATCAGAGGGATGAACATATATTCAGGATTATGTTCTCTTGAATAACTGATCTCTTTATCACTAATAAATAAGCTTTATTACCTCTGGTAATATGTATTCTTTGTTTTGAAATCTTTGTTCACTGATAATAAAATAACTATTCCAGGGGTCAGTACATGGCATAGTGGTTACGTCACTGGACTCCCACTTGGCCAACCATGTGTTCAAGTCCTGAACCAGGCAGCTTGAAACTCATGCCAGGCATGTCCGTGCTCAAGATCCCTGGAGGAGAATGGAGGAAAAGGGATTGAAGTGTGGCCATCCCCTCGGGAGGTGATTTCTTACTTTCTGTCTCTCTGGTGAGCGTACACATCCTATAGCAAAAATCTCTCTTGAAAAAAAAAGTTATAGTAAGTATTCCAACTTGCTTTTGATTAATACCAAGATTGTTTATCATTATTATTATTTTTTGAGAGGTTTTTGCTATAGGGCGTGTGCGCTCACCAGAAAGACAGGGAGACAGAAAGCAAGAAATCACCACCCACCCACCACCACCACCCCCCCGGGGTGGATGGCCACGTGGGAATCCCTTCTCCTCCATTCTCTTCTCAGGATCTTGGGCACGCACGCACACATGCCTGGCTTGAGTTCAAGCCACTGGGTCCAGGATTCGAACCACGGTTGACTACACGGGAGTCCAGTGACACAGCCATTACGCTAGCTGCTGATCCCCCTGTTTATCATTATATTTAAAGTGAGTTTCTTATGAATGGTTATTTAAACAAATATTTAAAGAAATAATTTAAATAAATAAATAAATAAAGTCATGTTCATTCGGCCAATCTGAAAGGTGCTCAGACTGTTTTACATGAATATATCTTGGTATCGGTCCCATTTATTCTTTGTTACATCTTCCTTTTTTCTGCCTTTATTAAGTATTTATTACATAATTTGATTTGATTTCCTTTGTTGGTTGTTAACTGTAGGTCCATTACTTTAGCAGTGAATTTACAGACTGTACTTAAAGCAGGCTAAATAAATACCACTCTTCTCTCCCCCCAAGATATCCACATTCTAATCCCTGGAACCTGGAAGTGATATCTTCTATAGCGAATGGGGAATATGTTGCCATGATTAAGAATTTTGAGGGCTAACCTGGTAGCATGGTGGTTAAGGCAGCTGGATCACACATAGCCAACTACATGATTCAAGCCTCATGGCTAAATAAACTCAACGGCTAAATGAACACTCCAGGCATGTGTGCACGTGTGCCCAAAATCCAAAGAGGAGAGAAGAGACTACAGGATAGTATCCCCCCGGAGCATGCTCCTCACTTTCCCCTTCTCTCCGGTGAGTGCACACACACTATAGCAATTAAAAAAAGGAAAGGAAAGAAAGATGTGATAGACACTCAAAAAGACAAGACCTATGACCATGTAAGCAAAGACTGGAATGATGTGGTCACAAGTCAAGGAATGGTAGCTGCTACCAGAAGCTGGAAAAGGCAAAAAAGTGAATGTGATTCATCCCTACAGATGTTGTACCCTACAGGTACAATAATTCTAAAATCTGATTTTGATCTAGCAACAGATTTCACACTTCTGGACTCCAGAATTGTGAAGAAATAAACTTCTATATTTCTCTTTTACTTTCTCTTTTTTTTAAGGGTCATCCTTTCTTCCATTTGAGAGCCTGGTGGGGGGGAGATGGGCACTCCCCACAGAGAAATCACTCCCTAGGTGAGATGACCACACCACAATTCCTTCCCCTCCATTCTCTTATTGGGCTTTTGGGCATGCACACACATGCATCTGGCATTTTTCAAGCCGCCAGGTCTGGGACTCAAACCTCACAGTCAGCAACTTAACCACCACATCACCCGCCAGCCTGTAAATTTTCTAGAATGCTATTAAGATGCTTGGAAACAATATGACCCTTTCTCGTCTTGCTTTTACTTTTTAATTAGGTCCAGAGCAGAGTTCAGTCTAGGGATACCCATTCCCCATTACTGAAGCAAAACCTTCCTCAGTACTCTACCCAATACCTCCTCTGAATTATGTTTCTCCACAGTGACTGGTGGAAACATAGTTCCTTGGACTTGGGTGATGTGAACACCGGAACCCACGATTCCCTCTAATCCATTCATACGGTTCTTCCCCAACCTAAGGTAGTTTCCTCACACATATAACCTATCTGGACTCTGTTTAATACTCGAAAGGTACCCAATACAGCTCTCTGGCATTCTCTTTCTTTTTGGTAATCTGCCCGTAGCTGAGTGTGCCTGCAAAAGAGAGTGAAAAGAGAAGAAAATACCTATCATGGAGATAGTCACACCACAATCCCTTCTCTTCCATCTCGTCCCTTTTTTTCAGGATTTTGGACATGCACATACAAGTGTCCAGTGTGTTTCTCAAGCCACCAGTCCAGGCCTCAAACCACACAGTTGGCCGTGTAGGATCCAGTTGCCTTAACCCCCAGAAACAGCCAGCCCACAGAGTTCTTTGTCTGGTACCTCTCCACTTTCTGGCATTCTGTCCGATGCATTCTAGCTGCACTGGTCATTGGACTGAGGCAATGTCTCAGCTAAGGGTGTCTGCCAGACTGTATCTCTTCTCCTTTCCTATGTTGCAACCTGGAAATTCACAGCTATACACTGGAGTAGTAACAGAGCTAATATATCTGTGTCAGTGTCTTGGGAATTGATTTCGTTTATAGATTTTTTTTTTGGTTGTTGCAGGAAAACAAGTAAGTCTTATCCCTATTACTCCTTGTTAGCTGAAAACAAAGAATCAATATCAAATCAATAGGCTGTCATATAACAAAGTAAAAGAAAATTCAGTAATGTAGTTCTAGATCTGCACTGCAAACATTTGACAAACTAGCACTTTTTCAGCACTTTTGGGTGTAATATCCAAAAAGATCCACAATTAGCTACAACTTCTTAAAACATCCCCTCTTAGCAAAAAACTAGTTAAGTGGTTGCTAAGGACTGGAAAGAGGGGGAAGGAAATTGGAAGTGTTGTCAATGAGTATAAGGTTTCCTTGTGGGGTGAGAAAAATAATATGAAATTACACATTGGTGAGGATTGCAGAACTCTGAATTTACTAAGAAACACTAAAATGAAATCTTTTAACAGGTGAATTTTATGGTATGTGAATTATATCTCATTAAAAAAATCTTTTCCCGACTATGTGACATTCAAAAGATTTTATACATGCCTAGGGCAACATAAGTAAATGTACATTAAGGTTGTTATTATGCCTCTTACTTGGAAGTTTCAGGCAAGCCAGCTGAGAGTTCTAGAAACACAGATAAGTAGTAACCACGCACAACTCCATTTCCATCCTATAAAAAGAATAAGAAGGTCGCTGCAAATACAAACTCAATCTAAATGTAAAAACTTAAGCCACAATGAAACAAATAAAAATACAGATTAATACCTGATATGTGGACTAGGAAGTACTTCTAAACTTTAAAGCAATAGAAGAAATAATAAACAACACATCAAATTAAGATAAAAGTCAGTAACGACAAAGGAAAAGGCTTAAAAGTCTTCACACACAGAATCTTAAAAATCTTTTTTTTTTCTTTGGTAGAGTTTTTTACCTCAGGACATGCTTGTTCACCAGAAAGAGACAGAGACTGTGAAAAGGAAAGTGAGAAATCATCCCCTAGGAGGGATGGCAATGCTGCAATTTCTTCTCCTCCCAGGATCATGGACACGCATGCACACACACTCAGTGTGACTTTCAAGCAACTGAGCCTAGGACTCAAACCACATCAACCATATGGGACTCCAGCAACATAACTGCTACGCCATCTACTGTCTCCATGAATAAATTTTTAAAAATAATTATGTATTTTATTTGTTATTATTATTATTTGACTGCTGAGAGACAGAGAAAGAGAGAAAGGGAAAGTGAGAAAGCAAGTCGCCAGGTCTAAGACTCAAACCATAGTCAGCCATGTGGAAGGTCCAGTACCACCTGCCGGCCCCATGAATAATTTTTTTTTTTTTTTTAAAGAAGTAGTAGATGTAGGACTCCAGGTCAGCAAATAGTGTGAAGTTTAAGGTGCTGGATCCCACATGGTTGACTCTGTGGTTTAAGTCCCAGACCTGGAGGCATGAAAATCACATCAGGTGCATGTGTGTGCATGCCCAAAATCTCAAGAGGGGACTGGAGGAGAAAGGATTACAAAATGGACATGCTCTGGGGGAAGAGGTGGGGTCATTTTGCACCTTAATAAAAAAAAGATGTAAGATTCCTAGAGTGGAAAAAAAGGAGACCGATGTAATACATTCAGATTGATTTTAAAAACTCCAGAGTCCTGAATTTAAATGACAAAGATGAACATTATACAAGGCCAGTAGGTTGTAGGGTGGTTAAGGTGATGGACTCCCACATGACTGACCATGGTTTGAGTCCTGGAACTGACAGCTTGCTTTCTCACCACCTCCACCCCCCCGGCAAGTGCATGTGTCTGTGGCAAATTTTAAAATAATAAATAAAATTAAATAGATACTTTTAAAATAAAGTAAATACATATTTATTTGTCAAAACCCACAAAATGTATAATGTCAAGTGTTAACCCTAATGTCGACTATGGACTCTGGGCGATAATGATGTGTCAAGCTAGTTTTGTCAACTAAAAAGAAGGTAGCACTCTGGTGAGGGATACTGATAGTGAGGGAGGCTATGCATGTACAGGTTAAGGGGATATATGGAAACTCTGTACTTCCTGCTCAATTTTGCTTCTAATGTAAACTGCTCTAAAAAGGAAACTAAAGTCTCCTGAGCCAGTCCCTCAGAGAAGTGGTTAAGGGAACTAGATGGCATTTTGGGTCCTTACATAGGCAGCTTAAAAACATGCCAGGTATTGGAGCCAGCAGGTGGCATGGTGGTCAAGGTGCTGGTCTCACACATGGCTGACTGCGGTTCAAGCTTGGGACCCACAGACTTGAAAATCACACTGGGCATGTGTACATGCATGCCCAAAATTTCGAGAGAAAGAGAGATTGCAGTGTGGCCAACCCCGTTACTTATATTCCCTCTTTTGGGCGAAGCAAGCACATATGCCCTATGACACAATCATTTAAACCAACCAACCAAACGAAAACCAGGTATATATATGTGTGCCCAAAATCTTGATGGGAAGGAGAAATACATAGAAAAAGGATTGTGGGACCAGCAATTGGCGCAATGGCTATGTCACTGGACTCCCATGCAGTCGACTGTGGTTAGAGTCCAGGACCCGGTGGCTTAAAAACTCACACCAGGCACGTGTGTGTGCATGCCCAAGATCCTAAAAGGAGAATGGAGGAGAAGGGATTGAGGCGTGGCCATCCCCCTGGGGAAGGTGATTTCTCGCTTTCTGTCTCTCTGGTGAGCACACGCACCCTATAGTAAAAACCTCTCAAAAAAAGAAAAAAAAAAAAGAAAAGAAAAAAAGGACTGTAGTGTGGCCATGCCCCACTAGGGGGTGCTTTCCCTGTCTGTTCAAACCCTGGCCCCAGTGACTTGAAAAACATGTCAGGCACACGTGCATGTGTGCCCCAAATCCCAACAGGACAAAAAAATTGGAGAAGAGATCCCCCCCCAAAACCCTCAGGACTGGGATTCAAACCTCAGTCTGCCATGTGGGATATGGCTCCCTTAACTACTAGGCTATGGGGCTGGCCCTTAAAATGAATTTTAAAAGAAAAAAATTAATAATTGTTTATTTAATTTTACTTATTAATATATTTTAATTTGACGAGATAGAGATAGAGATAGAGATAGAGATAGAGACAGAGAGGTAAAATGAGAAAGCAAGCCACCAGGTCTGGAACTCAAACCGCATTCGGCCATGTGGGAGTCTAGCCACCACACCATCTACTGGCCCTAAAATAAAATTTTAACCATGTCCTGAAGTTTCTTTCTATAGGGGCTGGCAGGTGGTGTGGTGGTGATGGATTCCCATGTAGTTGACAGAGGTTTGAGTCCCAGACCTTGAGGCTTAAACTCACCCCAAATGCATGCATGTGTGCTCAAAATCTCAAGAGGAGAATAAAGAAGAGATTGCAGCCTGGCCATCTCCCTGGGGGGTGATTTTTCACCTTCTGTCTCTGTCTCTCTTGGTCTCTCCAGCAAGCACACGTGCCCTGTAGCAAAAAATCTCTCTAAAACAAATAAACAACAACAAAAAAATCAAAATTCATACTGACCTCATTTTCTTCATGGATTATATAATACAGCCCATAAAGAAACATGAAATTGTCACTATAATTTCCTAACTCCACTTAGAAGTAGTGGAGTTTACTATCTATCTCTGAAAGACAAGACTTTGCTTTCAAACTTTATTAGAAATATGAAAAACTTACTGGGTAAACTTTTAATCTCCAGCAAAGTCCTGAAACCTGAAGAGGTGGACTATACACAGGATCTGCTCTCTGGCGCAAAGTACTAAAGGAAAAAAAAAACAAATCCCAACATTAAAACTGTTGTGAAAGGGCAATGGGAAGAAACAAAAAACATCCACTTATTTGTCAAGATTCTCCTAGAGGGGCACAACACTGTAAGGTTAACTCGTGGGAAGATTTCCATCTCTTGTCCAGACACCTCCCTGATATGGCAGACGTGCATGTCCCCATGATCCAGGGCTGAAGTGGGGATAGAGGAGAGCTTGGGACTCTGTTAGAACAATCTCTCTGACGCTCATTCACAGAAAAAGGATGAACAGATTTATGGGGGGAAATCTCACTGTATAAGTTTAGATATAAGGATATATAAGAAAATGTATCATATCTCTTCAGTTTGAATTTAAAAGAAAAAAAAAAACTTGAGATTGTGACATTTAAAGAAAAAGGAAAGTATCACTAGATACCCTAAATTTAATTACTTTAAACAAGTAGTCTTTTGCCATTTAAAAAAATAAAAAAGCCCACAATATATTTTTTCCTCACTTCCCTGTAGTATAATTATTTTTTAATATGAAAAAAAGAAGAGAACATGTGCTAAAAACTTCAATACTTACCAGGAAACCCTCAGAGAGCTTAGGTTTTAGCCACAAAATTACCTTATAAGACAAATTGTGGGCCAGCCAGAGTGGCACAGCAGTAAAGCAACATTTTGCAATGCTCAGCACACTTGGAAGATTCTGGGTTCACTTCCTTAGGTTTCTCTGAATATGCCAGGGATATGTGCATGCGTGCCCATAATCTGGGCTGCCTGGGGCTGGTGGGTGGTAGCACGACGACCCCACTGGGGCGTGTCTATATGTCTATGTGTGTATATCTCTTAGAAAAAAAAAATTAAATGGGAAGGGGTATAAATTCTCTAGGTGTGGTCTCATTTTGATGGTTATTGCCTATTTGAGAATACCCATGCCCGAGATCTTAGTTCTCATCTCCATGCTGCCTTTGAAGACAAGAACCTTTGTATTTTAAGATCTTTGCTTCTAATGTTAGAGAAAAAGCAAGAAGACTAACAAAATTAACAGGCAACTTACACAGTCTTTAAATTTCTTACAAAAATGGCCTGTTATCCACAACCTGTCACGTGCCAAATGAACCCTCTTACTTAAAACGATTCCTTTTCTTAGGCTGGAGAAGCAATACAGTCCTGCTAGGAAGCAATTAGTCATGAAGACATAATGCAATCTAGACAAATGACCTCTATGCTTCTCTCTTTAAAAAAAAAAGAAAAAGAAAAAGAATTAGTTATTTTATTTTATTTATTAATTCACTTATTTTAATTTGACCAGAGAGAGAAACAAAGAAAGAGAGGGAGGGAAAGTGAGAAAGCAAGCCACCAGGTCTGGGACTCAACCATGGTCGGCCATTTGGAAGTGTCCAGCACCTGAACCACCACGCCACCTGCTGGCCCCATGACCTCTATGTTTCTAATGGGAAAGAATACTTAAGTGAGTAACACAGTTCACTGGATGTCACCGTAAGAAATGATACCCCTTCTACCTCTTCCTCATGAATACACACAAAAAACCAGAGTTGTCAAACACTTACCTGAAATTCTCTAAAACAAAAGTAGCTGAATCGTAAGATGGTACTAATTCACTAAAAAAAAAGCAAAGGACAAATTATTTAGCTTATGTAAGTTACAAATTTCACTTGTTAAAAAAAATAAAAAGCCCTTCAGTATATCTTGAAAACTTTATTAAACTAAGTCCCTAAGAAATAATTAAAGTCCTGGGGGAACCAGCAGTTGGCATAATGGCTATGTCGCTGGACTCCCACGTAGTAGACCACGGTTCGCGTCCCGGACTCGGTGGCTTAAAACTCATGCTGGGCGCGTGTGCGTGCATGCCCAAGATCCCGAGAGGAGAATGGAGGAGAAGGGATTGCGGCGTGACCATCCCCCCTGGGGGGTGATTTCTCGCTTTCTGACTCTATGTCTCTGTCTGGCAAGCACACGTGCCCTATAGCAAAAAAAACCCTCAAAAAAAAAAAAAAAGAAATAATTAAAGTCCTTATTAAATATAACATTAAATCAAATTAATTCATAAAATCATCAAAAGTTTACAATTAAATGAAGATAACAAAAACTTTATAAAATAGTTATTTTTTGAAAGGCAATTTATAAAGTAAGTATAATAAATAAGCACAAGAGATTTTAAAAGTACTCAAGGAAATAGGAAAATAATAGGAAACTCATGCTTAGGCTGGGAATGTGAATTATTAGACAGATACAAAGAGGCTTTAAATAAAGGAGGGTTGGGACCAGCAGTTAGCGTTAATGGCTATGTCTCTGGACTCCCACATAGTCGACCGCGGTTCGCATCTCGGACCCGGTGGCTTAAACTCACGCTGGGCGCGAGTGCGTGCGTGCCCAAGATCCCGAGAGGAGAATGGAGGAGAAGGGATTGTGGCATGGCCATCCTCTTTGAGGGGTGATTTCTCGCTTTCTATCTCTCTGTCTCTCTCTGTCTGTCTGGCAAGCGCACGCGCCCTATAGCAAAAACCTCTCAAAAAAAAAAAAGAAAAAGAAAAAGAAAAGGAGGGCTGAGACCAGAGGATGGCACAATGGTTATGTCACTGGACTCCCATGTAGTTGACCATGGTTCGAGTTCTGGACACTTAAAACTCACGTCGGGCACGTGTGCATGCGTGCCCAAGGTCCTGAGAGGAGACTGGAGAATAAGGGATTGTGCCAATGGCCATCTCCTTCGGGGGGTGATTTCTTACTTTCTGTCTTTCTCTGTCTCTCCAACGAGCACACACACACACTATAGCAAAAATTTCTTTAAAAATAAATAAATAAAATAAAAAGAGGGCTAAAAGAGAGCTGGCCCTGTGTCCTAGTGATTAAAGGAATTAGATCTCGTGTGAATGACTGAGCAGTTTGAGCCCTGGCCCCAGTGCTTAAAAAAAAAAAAAAACACCAGGCACATGTGTGCCCAAAGTCTCTTTCTTTTTATTTTCTTATGAGCTTTCTGCCTTAGGGTGAATGCGGTGGTGGTGGTGGAGGTGATGGTGGTAGTGGTGAAACAGAAGAAAAGTGAGAAATCACTCCCCACGTAGGACAGCCAGGTCGTAATCCCTTCTCCTCCACTCTCTTCCCAGGATTTCTGGACATGGATGTACACGCACCCAGCCAAGTTTCAAGCCACCAGGGTCAGGATTACCACATTATTTTTCTGGCAAAGCAAGATCACTGCAAGCAACTTTAGTTCTATACAGTCTTCTCCAAAGAGAACTGAACCATAACCACAGGAGCTAAGCTGAAGAATAACTCATTTTGTTGTTAAGTACCTTTAGATCATATGGACGGTTTGTGGCACTGACCTTAGAACCCCTCAAAAATCATTAAAACACCATTTATAATATGGTCTCTATCATACAGTGTTGTAACACCATGTAATAAATTCAAGAAAGTTGCAAACTCACCAAAACAATAAACTGCAAACTATTTCACTATAATGCAGATGTATTTTCTAAAATCCAACTCATCAATATTTTGGATGTTACCAAAACAAGATATAAGATATGTCCATAGCAATGTCACGCTGTGATATGTCTAAAGAAATTAGTGGTTTGCCATATGGAAACACAGTCCAGGTAAAAGAAAGAATAAATTTTTACTTTATGGTAAGTATATATAACTAAACATGCCACATCTTTTCACAGTAAAAATGCCCTGCAGTTATTAAATATATATAGCTACTATTCATCCTGACTGTGCCAAGCACTCTGATGGTATCATAGTCAGTTGTTACTTTTTCTTAGATGACTCTGATTCCTTACCCCCAGATCTTTTTGTTGCATAAGAACTATAATATACCTTTGGAGGTCTGCTGAGGTCTCCTGTTCACATGCTCAATATACATGCCCCAGGGAGCAGGACGGATGCAACTGAGTGATTAGAAGCCTTCCTGGAACCTCAAACCTAATTAGAGCTCTAAGGGAGTCTTCCCAGAATAGTCTTCAAATTTGGTCAAGTAGTGTCAGACATGCTTTTGACTAATTTCGTAAAACTGCCACCAATCCATCTGTTGGTTAGTTCTCTCACCAAATTTAGAACATCCTTTATAATGTCCAAAAACGTCAATGAATTCCCCGTTGCATACCAATTTGCATACACTTTCTTCCATATATGCTTGTTGTTTCTGATCTAAGTCCAGACTGTTACTATCAGATTTTACTAGTCATGATTGGTCAAAAGAGTTCACCAAATATAAATTAAAAGCAGGAGATGCCATGTTTGACTTAGAGTACTGAGGCAGAAAGCTGATGAGTTAAGGAGCATAGGCTGCTAAAGCTAACTAACCAGGAGGCCTTGCCTTAGTTCTCACTCACTTGCTGAGAAAAAATTATTACATTGAGAGCACAGAAAACAGACTAACTGTAGAGCACAGTACATATGTACATTTTTTTCTGAACACAAATAGCATAACAGATTAGTGCTATGGGACAGCATTAAGCAAGATGCATATCACTCTATCACTAGTCTTCACATTCCATTACTGCTTCGATTATCCATCTTTCTCACTAAATCACAAATCATAAATCACAAGAGCTCTTATACTTACTGCTATCACACAGCACATAATTGAAACGTAGCTGGAAAATATTCATTGAATGGATTAATAATTATAAATATCTGCTGGTAGATTATAGAGATGGAAACATTTGCTCAATTTTGTATTCTTTTACATATATACACACAAGGCTACAGAAACTGCTAAGCCATCTAATTCCACCATCCTTAACTTTTTTTTTTTTTGCCAGAGAGGACATGTGCTCACTCACAAGAAAGGGAGAGGGAAAAAGCACCCCTTCCCCAATGGGGCATGGTCATACCACAATCCCTTTTCCTCCACCTCTCTATCCTGTCAGAATTTTGGGTGCACACACACTGTGCTTTTTTCAAGTTCTCAAAGCAGTGGCTAGTCATGAGGGGTCCAGTTCCCTTAAACACCAGGCTATGGGGACAACTCCACTCTTAACTATTTTAACAACTCTATATTATGCCCACTCATTCAGAGATATCTTCAAACTTACTGATATCACCATTCTATGCTTGCAGATCAAGCACTACTTTATCTTCCCATAGTTTTCTTTATTTCTCCTCCTCACTCATAAGTATAGACTACTCTTTATGATGACCAGATTCAACTCATGATGGTGTCCGTAAATCTTCATCATCACAGAATGTGGGAAACTGACCTCAACCATCTCTAGTCCAGCAATCTGCAGGTCACTAAGCTATAACTTTTTTCTTTTTTCTTTTTTTAGTTTGCTATAAGGTACATGCACTTGCTAGAAAGAGAGAAAGAAATCACCCCATGGAAGAGTTGGCCAAACTACAATCTCTTCTTCACTCTCCTCCTGGGATCCTGGGCATGCACACACACATGCCCAGTGTGTCTATCAAACTGCCAGGTCTCAGACTCAACCACATAGTCAGCTATGTGGACTCCAGACACCTTAACAACCATGCCATCGGCTGGCCCTGATCTGCAAATCTTTAGACCAGTGACATTACCCCTTCGGGAACAAAGGCAAGTAAAGAACCTCGAGCATACATTTATATTTTAAGGAAATAGACTGGTGAGCTACATAAAACTGATTCTCTTTCCCAATTTGACATCCCAGAAATTTAAAATTCCCAGCGGACTGAGAGTTATATACTATTCTACCTTCTAAGTTCTCCCTGAGGACACCTACATAGTTTTACTTACTACTATGCTCCACCAAAAAATAAGCTGTCAAATTCTGGTTGAAATGATTTCTTTGCTGTTTCCCAAATACACCAGCTATTATCACAGCCATACTTTCATTAATGCATACCTACCCCATTCCCATCTGCCTAACAAAATCCGGTGTATTTTTCAAAGTCTTTCTCAATTTCTTCTTAGGTTATAGAGTCTTGGCCATAGTTGTCTCTAATCTGACTTCATTTCAAAATTTAAGACATGAGGTAATATTTAACTACTAAATATTAGATTTTTTTTAAAAGAGAATTTGCTCTAGGGTGTGTGTACTCACTAAAGAGAGACAGAGCCACTGAGAGGGACAGTGAGATATCCTCCTCTAGGGGGATGGCCACACCACAATCCCTTTCCCATTCTCCTCCTGGGACCTTGGGCAGGCAGGCATGCACACACACCAAGCCTGTTTCAAGCCACCGGGTCTGGGACTTGAACCATGGTCAGCCATGTAGAAGTCAGGCTAAGTAACTGCTATGCCATCTGCTGGCCCTAAATATTAGATCTTAATAAACAACTCTACTGTTTAATGTGGAATATTTACTCAGTAAGATTTTTAGTTTCTTTTCTGGTCTCCTAAACAGGACTTAGAATAGTGCTGGGCATGTAGTTTTTAACAAATAATATATCATTGATTTTAAGGACCGTTTCTTTTTTGTGATTCCATCACCAATCATTAGCTGATGGAACTAAAGTCAACATGGTCCAATGGCCTCAGCGCTTAGAAATAGCATTGCTCTGCACTGCTATAATCTATAACTTAATACCAATGCATGCTGGTACTTCTTATTGCCCATCTTTTCTTTGCTGATCAATGTGTCAATAAACATCTGTTTCTTGTATACTGCAACTAATAAACTGAGTTTCTAATAAAAATTAGGATTCAATTAAAAGCCATAATTTCAAATGAACATTACTAAAGAGATGAGAAGGGGCCAGCAGGTGGCATGGTGGTTAAAGGTACTGTATTCCCACATGGCCAGCTGCAGTTCGAGTCCCAGAGCTGGTGGCTTGCTTTCTCACTATCCCCTTCTCTCTCTCTCTCTCTCTCTGGTCAAATTAAAAATAATGGTAATAAATGAATATAATTAAATAAATAAATAATTAAAAAGGGGGAAGAAAGAGAGATGAGGAGCCCTAAGGTGATATTCACCCATAGAGGAAGCTGCTAAATTATCAGACTGGGAAGCATTGTTGCCTGCCTGATGAACCGCTGAAAGTGGTATCAATATAGGAATTTCTTTTTTTTTTTTTTGAAGAGATGTTTTTGCTATAGGACACATGTGCTCACCAGAGGCAGAAAGCAAGAAATCACCCATGAGATGGCCCTAATGCAATCCCTTCTCTTCCATTCTCCTCTCGGGATCTTGCATACACACGCACGCACATGCGCTTGGCATGAGTTTAAGCTACCAAGTCTAGGACTCATACCATGGTCAACTACATGGGACTCGAGCAACATAACCATTACGTCACCTGCTGGTCCCTCAAAATGAAAATTCTGACAGGATCTCACCATGTCATGCCTTAGCCTCCCAGCCAAAACCATAGGCATGAGTCATAGCAACTGGCTTTTTTTTTTTTTTTTTTTTTTTTTTTTTTTTTTTACAAAAAATATTGCAGTGATGCCCAGGCCAGCCTTGAATTCATGATCTTTCTACATTAGCCTCTCCAGCTGCTGGGATTACAGGTGTGCACACCTGCATCTGCCTTCAGGTTGGACTGAAAAATTGAACCTGGACATAACATATGGTCCCAGACTTCTGAGCACAGTATCTTATCAGTAAGCACCACCACAGCTGGGTCCATCTCTTGTTTTAAGAATAAGCCAACGATTTTTTGGGGGGGCAGGAAGGGGAGGTTTTTGCTATAGGGCGCATGCGTTCACCAGAAAGACAGAGAGACAGAGAGAAAGAAAGTGAGAAATCACCCCCCAGGGGGATGGCCACGCCGCAATCCCTTCTCCATTCTCCTCTTGGGATCTTGGGCACGCATCCACACACGCCCGGTGTAAGTTTAAGCCACCGGGTCCAAGACTCAAACCACATGGGAGTCCAGCGATGTAGCCATTACACCATTTGCTGGTCCCAGAATAAGCCAAGAATATTTAAAAAGAATGAACAAATGCCCATCTGTACCTAATGTTGCAGACTGAATTGTATCTCCTAAAATTTCCAATGTTGAAGTCCTAGCCCACAATATCACTGTATTTGGAGACAGGGCCTTTAAAGAAGTAATTAAGGTTAAATGAGACTATGAGGGTAGGGCCCTAATTCAATAAGGCCAATGTCATCATAACAAGAGGAAGACACACCAGAGACTGATCTCTCCTTGCGTGAACACAGAAAAGGTCATATGAGGACACAGCAGGAAGGCAGCTATCTGCAAAAGCTAACAAGCCTCATGAGAAACTGAACTGTGTGGCATCTTGATATTGGACTTTCCTACAAACTGCAAGAAAATTAATTTCTCATTTAGCCACCAAGTCTGTGGTATTTTGTTTTGGTAGTCCAGGCAAGCTGATATATCCAGACATTTGGGTTTTTTTTTTTTTTTTTTTTTCATGGACAACAAAAAGGCAAATTTTAAAAAGAAAAATTCCAGTCTAGTTACTTTTTTTTTTTTTTTTTGGAGAGGTTTTTCACTATAGGGCGCGTGCGCTCGCCAGACAGACAGAGAGAGACATAGAGACAGAAAGCGAGAAATCACCCCCCAGGGGGGATGGTCACGCCGCAATCCCTCCTCCTCCATTCTCCTCTCGGGATCTTGGGCACGCACGCACACGCGCCCAGCGTGAGTTGTAAGCCACCGGGTCCGAGACGCGAACCGCGGTCGACTACGTGGGAGTCCAGCGACATAGCCATTACGCTAACTGCTGGTTCCCTAGTTACTTTTTTTTTAAATGTGAGGCTACTAATCATTCAAATGTTCACGAGTCAGAACACTGAGCGTAGACATAGCCTCTTGCTCTCTGCCCACTACTGACACAGCTGTGACACAGCAGCCACATCTGCAACGCCTCTAGGGGCAGGTCAGACATTTGGCCTGACCATTTTCAATAGAATCCCAACTGAGTTCAATATATTCTTAGCTGAGTGCTGAGAACCACCACCCTAATACAAAAGTATAATTCTAAATATGCTTGGAAATTCTAAGATTCAGCTCAAGATAGAAACTAAAACAATACATAGGTAACTTTCACAATGAATGTTTGCTCCTACCAGTTTTTTTTTTTTTTAAAGAATTACTTTATTTAACTTTTACTGATTTATTTGTTTGCTTGTTTGTTTTAATTTGGCCAGAGAGGGACAGAGTGAGAGAGAGAAAGTGAGAAAACGAGTCACCAGGTCCAAGACTTGAACCACAGTCAGCCATGTGAGAGTCCAGCACTCTTAACCACCACACCACCTACCAGCCTAGTTCCTACAATCTTCTAGGATCTAGAAATAATACTGTGTCACTTACAAAGTCTCTGGCATTTCATTTGTTTCTAAGTTTTGCTTTATAAGATATCATTCAAAAGGTAAGTAAAAAAATAAACAGATGCTGATAGGATAAATGGCATCAGTAATTTTTTTCTAAACTATTGAAGATAGAGCTAGGGGCAGGGAATCAATCCTAACTCGCTATCATTTTCTCTTTAGATTCAAAAGTGTGCGTAAGTCCACCAGACTTTTTCTTCTTCCCTTAGATTTTTGTCATAGGGTGCATGCACTCACCAGAGACAGAAAGAGACAGAAGGAGGGGGAAAGTGAGAAATTACCCTCCAGATAGATGGCCAGAGCACAATCTCGTCTGCATTTTCCTCTCAGGATTTTGGGCACGCATGCACACACACCCAGCTGATTTTTAAGCCACCAGGTCTGGGATTCGAACCTCAGAGTTTTAGCCATGTGGGATCTAGCACCTTAACCAGCAGGCCACCTGCTCCCCTAACCAGACTTTTTTTTTTGTTTCCAGAGAGATTTTTGTTATAGGGCATGTGCACTCAACAGAGACAAACAGAAAGCGAGAAATCAAGCCTCAAGGGGGATGGTCATGCCACAATCCCTACTCCTCTATTCTCCTCTCAGGATTTTGGGCATGCACACACATGTGCCCAGCATGAGCTTTAAGCCATCGGGTCCGGGACTTGAACCATGGTTGACTACATGGGAGTCAAGCAAAGTAACCATTATGCCATCTGCTGACCCCCCAACCAGTTTTTTTTTAGACTAGATTTACATACTTAAAATATAGTTCATAAGACCATACCATTATAGACAGCACATTAAACAGAGATGGAGTTAAGAAAAACAGCTTCTTTTTAAAACAGTATTTTCATTTGTACATAAACTTCAAATGAAAATGAAGTTTAAAAATTGCATCATACCTGGTAAAGTCTGGTGGAACAGGAGTGGTAACAAAGGATGCCATGGGCTTTCGATGGACTTGTTGAAACATCATGAGGATCTCTGAGCTCTTAGATATCAACTCACTCTTACTACAGGACCGCAGCTGTGTGTGGAAAAAATTATCTCACCAAAACAAAAAAATCATTCACTGGCACCTAAAGATTCTCAATAAAGAAGAAAATTAGAAATTATTCTGGTTATATGTTGAAAAAAACGAGATAAAGAAAAATAAAATGACTAAAGGTGGGTTTAAGAATTAAGAATTTATGGGAACCAGCAGTTAGCGTATGGCTATGTCGCTGGATTCCCATGTAGTCGACCGCGGTTCACGTCCCAGACCTGGTGGCTTAAAACTCACGCCGGGCGCGTGTGCGTGCGTGCCCAAGATCCCGAGAGGAGAATGGAGGAGAAGGGATTGCGACGTGACCATCCCCCTGGGGGGTGATTTCTCGCTTTCTATCTCTCTGTCTCTCACTGTCTGTCTGGCGAGCGCACGCGTCCTATAGCGAAAATCTCTCCAAAAAAAAAAGATAAAAGAAAAGAAAAAAGAAAGGAAAAGCATCAGAGAAGTAAGTGAAAATTTTAAAAAATAAAAAAATAATAATTAAGAATTTACAAACAGGCTAGTCCCATATCCTAGTAGCTCCTCCCTTAGGAGGTGAATCCCACGGGCTAACCACAGCTTGAATCCTAGCTCTGGGAAGGGATTGATTACACTCTGACTATGCCCCATTTGAGGATGCTTTCTCCCTCTGTCTCTGTCTCTCTCTGGCAACCACACATGCCCTCTGCCAATTAAAAAAATGTAAAAAATTTACAAGTGACCAAGGTTTATTTCTATCCTAACCAATAAAGACACTAAATAAGTGGACTTGATTTTAATGTGTTTTTGTCTCAGATTTTACCATAAGTCAAATTTTAAGCAACTACAAACATATTTTCATACTAGTATAGTGAAACTACTATGTATTAGACTTTTAGAAAAGTCATGGCACATTTTTGCATAGAAAAATACATCATGACTTTTCCAACAACTTAATATATTAATGAACAGGGACCAGCAGTTAGCGTAATGGCTATGTCGCTGGACTCCCATGTAGTCGACCGTGGTTTGCATCCTGGACCCAGTAGCTTAAAAATCACGCCGGACACGTGTGTGTACGTGCCCAAGATCCTGAGAGGAGAATGGAGGAGAAGGGATTGCGGCATGGCCATCCTCCCAGGGAGTGACTTCTCGCTTTCTGTCTGTCTCTCTGTCTGTCTGGCGAGTGCACGCGCCCTATAGCAAAAACCTCTCTCTAAAAAAAATAAAAATAAAAATAAAAATAAATAAATAAATAAATAAATATATAAATGAACAAATCCTGCAGGTCAAAAGCCTTTTAAAAGCAAGCATTTCTTAGATTGTATTCTAGGTAACAGAAATGTCAAGGTGTAACACATATACATACAAATCTTATCCCATATGAATTCAGCAAACACTTCGAGTTATGCCAGAAGTAAAAAGTGAGAATGTTAACTTTTAATAAAGTAAGCAATAATTTGAAGATTACTGATTCTGTATTTAAGAAAACCAGTTAGAAGTCTTAATTCACAGACTAATTACATGACAAAATCTGTTTATGTGGAAGCTGGAATAGTATCTACCACTGCTTGCTTCATTGAGTTTGTTGTAAGGATCATGAAATTATATGTGAAATAGATACATAAACTACTCACTATAGGCTAAAATATGTCTTCCCCTAGCCTCAAATTTCTATATTGAAGCCTAGCTCCAGCACCCCAGAAAATAGCCATATCAGGTGATCTTCTAGAGTTCTTGAAAGCATTATAAGAGAATTACGCACAGACTTCAAAATTTTTTTGAATTACGATAATATACTTTAATTCCATTCTTCCATGGTTTTTTTTTTTTTTTTTTTTTAGAGATTTTTACTACAGGGCAATGCACTTATTGGAGAGACGGAGCGAGACAGACAAAATGCAAGAAATCTCGGGGCAGGGGTTGGGGAGATGGCCATGTCACAATCCCTTCTCCTCCATTATCTTCTTGTGATTCTGGGCATGCATGCTCATGTGCCCAGTGTGAGTTTTAAGCTACCAGGACCAGGACTTGAAATGCGGTCGACTATGTGGGAGTCCAGCTATGCCATCTGCTAGTCCCTCTTCCATGATCTTTTTGACACTCTATTTGGAGATATAAGAGAGATACAGAGATGAAACCAGCCAATAATGTGATGGTTAAGGCCACTGCCTAGGAGGTTGGCCACATCACAATCCTTTCCTTTCCATTTTCCTCTTGGAATTTTGGGAATGTACGACATGCGCCCAGCGTATTTTCAAGACACGAGGTCTGGGAATTGTACTGGGCGGTTGGCTATGTGGGATCAGATGACTTCACCACCACACCAATGGTTGGCCTCTTGAGTATGATTTTTAAGGTAGGTTATTTTTAAAATAACAGTGCGTGTATTTTTTCCTTAAAGTTTATTTTCTCAATGAGAGAGAAAACAGGTACCCAAAAGAGGATCCTCACACCTTGATCTACTCCCACTCTCAGCTGGCCAAAATCGCAGGCTGTTTTCACCAAAGTGTGCTCAGGTGTCCCAGAATGCAAACCAAGGACCTTGCCCATGTGGCCAAGTATGTACTTGGACCACTGCACCACAGTCTAGCTCTCCAGCTCTAGTTTTCTTGATCCACTACAATCAAGAAAAAATTTTTCCAAGGTAAAACATTCATTCGTCCCTCTTACTAAATAAAGTTTTGGACTACTGTCCTACAACAGGCCAAAACAGATCAGACTGAAAAACAAAATGGGGTCACTCATATCTCTATGCCACCAAGCCAAAATTAAGTTGTTATCTGACCTTCTGAGAAATCAAGAATGATAACTGCCTAGTTCCCTAAACAGGCCAGTTCCAATCAGCATTACAATGAATTTCTGTCTGTTTTATTTATTTATTTTTTAGTCTGCTATAGGGTGCACATACTCGCCAGAGAGCGACAAAGAGAAAGTAAGAAATCACCCCCCGGGGAGATGGTTATACAACAATCCCTTCTCCATTCTGCTCTTGGAATTTTGGGTATGCACACACACCCATCATGTTTCCAAGCCACCAAGTCTGGGATTTGAACCACACAGTCAGCCATGTGAAATCCAGCTGCCTTAACCTCCACACTACCTGCTGGCCCATATTTCTCTCTATTTTAATCCCTACATAGAAGAAACAACCTCAAGTTAACTACTCAGTTATTTTCCTATTGCTCTGTCTTCCTGTTGCCAACTTACAAAAAAAAAAAAAAAAAAAAAATTTCAGAAGGACCAATCTGTTTTTTATTTGTTTATGCTTTCCTCAGCCCTTGTCTGCTCAACTCCTTGGAACATTTGTTCTATTTTATGGAATGTAGTGTTGCCCAATTCTAAAATTGCAAATAAAGTCAATTAAGATCTGTAACTAGGGGCAAATGGCGGTGCAGTGGTAACACAACTGCACCCATATGGGAAAAATCCTAGTTCCTGAGACCTCCCTGAGCCTGCCAGGTGCACACATATGTGCCAGTGATCCAGGACAATTAAGACTGGGGTGGATGGCAGCATAAAGTTCCTGTTGAAGAGCTTGTCTGTCACCATCCCTGTATCTCTCTCTCATAGAACAAAATAAATAAATTTTTAAAACTCAGAACTTAAAACTGTTGAAGTTTTAATTATTGACACATTGATTAACCCTATTTATTCTTGTTTCATTTTGATAAATATCCTTTTACTTCTCAGTATATCATTTTAAATGCTTGCATTTATGTTCACAATAAAATTCATCTTCAGTTTTCTATTCTTATACTGTTCTCATGCTGATTGGTTGTTAATGTTACATTAGTCTCAAAGAATGTTAGCGTGTGTTATTTTTGTATCCTTTAAGAAAAAGCTACTTAGAATAAGCCACAGATATTTAAAGATCTGGTTTTTAAAAAAATTTCCATTAGTCTAGATTTGATGACTTTTGGACAAGTGACTTGTCCAATAAATTCACCAATACAATTTACTTAATGTTTATTGGTTTAAATTATATCTTTTACAAAGCCTCTTTTTAAAAAAAATCTTAGGGGCCAGCAGGTGGCGTGGTGGTCAGGGTGCTGGATTCCCACATGTCAACCATGGTTCTAGTCCTGGATCTTGAGGCTTGCTTTCTTACTTTCCTTCTCTCTTTCTCTGGTAAGTGCCTGTATGAAATTAAAAAGCATATGTAATGATAAATTAAATTAAATTCTTTTCTTTTTTTGAGAGAGAGAGAGAGAGAGAGATTTATACTATAGGGCATGTGTGCTCACCAGGAAGACAGAGAGACAGAAAGGGAGAAATCGCCCCCAAGGGAAAATGGCCACAGCACAATCCCTTTTCCTCCATTCTCCTCTCAGGAGTTTGGGCATGCACGTACATGCACCTGGTGTGAGTTTTAACCCACTGCGTCTGGGAACTGAACTGCAGTCAACTACATGGAAGTCCAGCATCCACTGGTCCCAAAATTAAATAAATTATTTAAAAAAAACCTTTTATCTATGTTTTATTCATTGCCAGTGATTGCATGCACTTATGAGAGGAGGCAAGAGAAAGGACCCTCCAATAGGCACATCATGCTGTAATGCTCTTCCCCCATTTCTCCATAACATTAGAACCTTGGGCATGCATGCATATATGCACTGGCCTGCCCTCCAAGCAACCTGTGCTATGATGCAAACTGAGGCCGGCCAAGTGGAATCCACCATTCTTTACACAGCACTTAACCTCTGTACTATGGGGCTGGCTCTTTATATATATATATATTTTAAATTTTATTTGTTATTATTATTTTAAATTTTACTACAGAGAGTCAGAGAAAAGGAAAGTGAGAAAACAAGCCACCAGGTCTGAGACTTGAACTGCAGTCACCCACATGGGAGTCCAGCACTTTAATCACCACACCATCTGCCAGTCTATATGTATTTATTTTAGAGAGAGATTTTGCTACAGGGCATGTGTGCTCGCTGGAGAGACAGAGAGAAAGTGAGAAATCACCCTCCAAGGGGGATGGCCACACTGCAATCCCTTCTCCTCCATTCTCCTCTTGGGATCTTGGACATGCATGTACATTCGCCCCGTGTGAGTTTTAAACCACTGGTCTGGGACTCAAATCATGGTTGACTATGTGGGAGTCTAGTACATAACCACTATACCATCTGCTGGTCCCTAAATTAAATTCTTATATCACAGATGGTAATTATAATTTCTAAAAATTATCTTCATATAGATTGCATTTGAATAAAGTTGCTCCTATTTGTAATGCTCTGACAACAGTGCCCGGGATACAGTAAGCACTATATAAGTATTTCAAATATTATTTTTATCCTTTGGATTTCTACTATATTTGTGATCAGTTTTTCTTTCTGATATACTTTCAGACACCTCATTTTTCTTGATTTACCTTTCTAGGATATCATCTATTTAACTCATTTTTTCCAAATTCACACGCTGGATATTTGTTCTCAACTCTATGAGGTACTCTTATTTGTTCATGATGTTCAAAACATCATGACTATCTTCGTGATGTATTTCCATTTTATATTTCTACAATACTGCTCCTTTTAATTTTTTAAAAGTTTACTTGTTTATATCTTCCACAAGGGACAGTGAAACAGAAACAGGGAGATAAGGGCCCTCCACAGGGTCCGCATGCTACAACAGACACCCATCCTCAGAAGCCTGGCTCATAAGAATGCATTTGGACTCCCAGCAAGCACAGGGAGGCTCCACGTGAACCAGGGACCTTACCCTGGGGGTCTACTTGCATTACCATTGTGGTACTGCCTGATCCTTTTCTGGATTTTTAAAAAATTACTTATTTATTTTAAAGAATTAATTTGTTTAATTTTATTTATTTATTTTTTAATTTGACCAGAGAGGGACAGAGTGAGAGACAGAAGGAGCAAGAAAATAAACCACCACGTCCGGGACTGGAACGACAGTCGGCCACATGGGAGTCCAGCGCCTGTAACCACCACACCATCTGCCGGTCTTGAATTATTTATTTAATTAATTCCATTTGTTATTATTATCTTTTAATTTGACCAAAGAAGAGAGAAAGGGAAAGCAAGAAAGCAAAGCTGCCAGGTCTGGGGCTCGAACTGTCGGCCATGTAGGAATCCAGTGCCTTTAACCAGTATGACACCTACCAGCCCCCCTTTTCTGGATTTTTAACTTGAAGATTTAACTCACTTATTCATAAACTTTTTAAAAAATAAGTTACATTTTAGACTAAAAATTTCCTTCCAAACACCCCTTAGCTATGACAGGCACCTTAACAATTTATACTCTCAGTTGTGATCTCCTGAATTTAAATAGCTAGTCCCAAAAAAGAATGGGAGGCCAGCCATGGTGGTGCAGCAGTAACATAATACTCTGTGATGCTGATGAGCATCACATGGGAGGGTCCTGAGTTCATATCCCAAGGCCTCCCTGCACACAATGGACACATGCATATGTATGCCCATGATCCCAGCTGGCTATGGCTAAGGGGGATCATGGTAATGAAGACCCTTTTGGGGGAGAGGGTCTTCTCTCTCGGCATAAATCAACTTTAAGGGAAAAAAGAAAAAGAAAAAGGAGGACTAACAATAAAATGAGAATATTTAGTAATTATCTATGTATTCAACTCTAATAGCTGAGCGGCCAATCAAGTATATATCTAAAATATATATATATTTTTAGACATGCTATCAAGATTTTATTGTGATTACCATTCCTAGAAAGCTGCTGATCAAAGTGTAATACCAAAATAAATGAGTAAACCAAGAGAGTGGAAGTGAGGCAAATCAGAAAACAAGATTCAACCCCCAAAAAAGGAAATCCCAAGGATGACTAAATAGAACAATCTCAGGAGACATCTGTACATGAGGCATAGAGAGAAATTCAAGAGTTCTAAAAAGAAACTCAAGACAAGTGAATCTATCAAATATTTATGCAATACTATATATTTTATTCACTCAGTCACTATCAGCTTTATATTTACTCATCACTAATTTAAAATATAAACTCCATGAGAATAGAATTTTTGGAATATTGCTATGTGCTATTTGCTATATGTCCAACACCCAAAACAAGGCCTGCTATCTGACGCTTAATAGATCTTTATAAATAAAAATGCTGAATTTTAGAAGAACCCCTATACCCCTAAATAACTAGCAATAAAATTCTATCTCAAAGTCACTACTTTAGTCAAAACACAAGATCTTGATCTCTATAGATTTAGAATTCTATGGGTTGTTCCATTAAAATAATTCCATTTTAACAAAACAGAATAAAGATTATTGTCCAAAAATGAAGAAGAGAAAATCTAAGAATCAGCTAATTCATAAAAATCCCTTTTATAGCACATAGATCCAAAGATCTTTTTTTTTTGGAGAGGTTTTTGCTATAGGGCGCGTGCGCTCACCAAAACGAGTAAGAGAGAGACAGAGAGACAGAAAGCAAGAAATCACCCCCCACGGGGGATGGCCACACTGCAATCCCTTCTCCTCCATTCTCCTCTCAGGATTTTGGGCACGCACGCACACGCACCCAGTGTGAGTTTAAGTCACCGGGCCCGGGACTCAAACCGTGGTTGGCTACATGGGAGTCCATAGCCATAGCCATTACACTAACAGCTGGTCCCAATCCAAAGATCTTTTGACCTCATAAACCCCGACAACAAAAAGGAAGGAAGGGTAAAGTGCATGTACAAAAAAGGATACAGACTGGGTCACTGGGTGGCGTGGAGGTTAAGGTGACTAAATCCTATATGGCCAACTGTGTAGTTCAATTCCTGGACTCTTTGGCTTAGTAATCACACTGGGGACATTCAGGCATGCCCAAAATCCTGAGAAGAAAGTGGAGAAGGAGGAGAAGTAATTGTGGTGTGGTCATCTTCCCAGAGTATGATTTTTCACTTTCCCTCTATTCTCTGGCCAGTGCACACATCCTATTGCAAAAAGAAAAAAAAAAAAAAAGATAAAGACTATTTCATTACATTTAACATTTCATCACCTGGTGCTCTACCTCCTGAAGTAAGGATTCCAACAGCTCTGTTTCTTGGGTTAGAGATGTCTTCTGACCTGTTTAAAAGCAAGAAAGTATCTACACTCAGGCTCTTATTGGTTTAAGAATATGAAATTAATTTCACTGAACATATTCAGTAACAAGGAATTCATTTGAAGTAACCATAAACTCTTCAATGTAGCTACGCTAAGAATTCTTCTACAGCTTTAAAAGGTTGAATCTAATATCATAGCTTTGAAAGAGAACCAACCCTAATTAGTTTTAGACAAAATGCAATGAGGTCTATAAAATTGATCCAAGGAATGAACAACAATATACTTTAGGTTAAAAATGTACTTTTTCCGTATTTTTATATTTCTCCTGGAAGACACCATAATATAAATTTAATTCGGTCACAATAATTCTGGAATAATTTCTCCCCAAATTTAACCATGGCTTAAAAAAGGCTTGTCATAAATGGGCCAGATATTTAGGTTCAGTGTCAGCAGAAAGTTTTTCCTTTGAACACAGAAGGACCTGTAAAAAGAAAACCCCAGAGAGGCGAACAGTCCTGAGAAACTGGAAACAGAAAGAGAAAATAGGAACTTTTACTACAGAATTATAGAAAAGAAAAAACAAACTGCTTTAAATGTTTTTAAAATACAAGATTTTTTAAAAGACCAAAAAGTATGCTTGCCAAATCAGACCATTTTCTTTGTAGACCACAAAGTCTAAAGAGCTGGAAGTAAATTCTATGAGGTTAGCAGAAATTATATCAATTTGGAGTAGTGTTACTTGATAAAGACGTTTAATATGCAGAACTTTTATTTTAGAAATCCAAATCAGAAGCTCTGATTACAAAAAGATACTTAGTAGCCAAAATAAATTATTAGCTGGGATCTAATATTTTCACAGATAACTTCTACTGTCACTACATTCCCACAGTCTTGTCCCATATATAATTCAACTTGAAAATTAGTGGTATAGGGTCAGCCAGTGGCAAGGTGGTTAAGGTAGCCAGATCCCTTATGGAAAACCATGTGGTTCAAATTTCAGAACAGTGGCCTGAAAGACACACAGGAGTATGTGCGTGCATGCCCAAAAGTCCAAAAGGAGGGAGAAATGGAGGAGAAGGGATTGCAGTATGATCATCCCCCAAGGGGTGTTCTCTCTCTCACTTTCTCTCTCTCTCTCTCTCTGGCAAGCACATGTGCCCTCTGGCCAATCAATCAATCAATCAATCAATAAAAAACACTGGGGCCAGCAGGTGGTGTGGTGGTTAAGGGCACTGGACTCCCACATGGCCAACCACAGTTCAAATCCCGGACCCAGTGGCTTGTATTCTCTCGGTCCCTCTCTGGTCAAACTGAAGTGGATAAATAAGTAAATTAAATAAAGTTCAATAGAATAATTCTTTATATAAAAAAAAAGTAACATCCATGACATCATTGTGCAACTGTCATTTCCTCAAGGAGATTACTGTCCCATGAGAGTGAGAATTAAAACAAAACAAAACAAAAACCAACAGTAGAAACTGGTATAGAAAAGTCTAAAGTTCATCACAATAAGTAATCTTACAGAAATTATTTTAGAGATGCCCTTGCTTAAAATAATTTAAGAATAAAATAGTTTTTTGGATGACACAAAGGCAAGGTTAAAACCTTGGAGAATCAAGAAAATAAGTAAAAAATTCTTCCTTCACATCTTATTACAATATAGTATTTCATGTTGGACTATGATGAAAACCGCAAAACTGGTTTTGAATCAGCAAAACACCAGACAGACTAAGAGCCCAGGTTAAGTTGAAATAACATCAAGCCAAACAAAACATATAACATTGGACTAGACTGTTAATTAAATTTTATGTTCAATACTAGGCTCTACAATAAAAGATGAATGAAGGAATCTGTAAATAACTGAAAAGGTGAGTAATAAATACAATTTAGATTTAAAATGAAAATCAAAATCAAAGAATTTAAATCTCTATGAAAAAGCTGGGGAACTACTGATATTTACAAATGTCAGTTCATCATCTTCAATGAAAGGAAATGGAACATTAGCAGTAGGAACTTCTATTAGATTTGGGAAAGAAAAAAAAAAACTACCTAATAATTCACTTTATTAGCCATTAGGTCTTACCCAAATAGCTATGAAAATTTCTCTCTTCAATAATCTCTAAACACATGTAAGATATCTGTGTAGATTACTAGCATTTCTATAACCTAAAGATTCCTTCTTAGCCTATAACAACTCAGCAATCTTTATTCTTCGAAGATGGAATCTCAAGGAGACTCAAAGCACCATGGACTGCAGCAGCAGACACAAGCACTCACCCATCAGCGTTATAAGCTTATTCTTCAACTGTGTGTCTAACCGTGCAATCATCATCTCCACTGCATTCCTGATTTCCCTAACTCGCTCATCTTTTGCATTTCTTACAGCTTCTACATTTCTTTCCTAGAAGATAAACAGGTAAAAAGAATTTTAATTAGATCATTTCAAAATGAGAAGTAAACAGATACTGTATTTTTTTCCCTTAAAAGAATTATCTTATTTAACTTTATTTATTTATTTATTTATTTAAATTTTATATGAGAAAGAGAAAGTGAGAAAGCAAGCTGCCAGGTCCAGTACATGAATCGTGGTTGACCATGTAGGAGTACAACACCCTTAGCCACTAAGCCACCTACTGGCTCCAGATACTGCATTCTTAAAGTCAGCTGATTTTCTTTTCTTTTTTTTTTTTTTTTCTTTTTTTGGAGAGGTTTTTGCTATAGGGCGCGTGCGCTCGCCAGACAGACAGAGAGAGACAGAGAGATAGAAAGCAGGAAATCACCCCCCAGGGGGGATGGCCACGCCGCAATCCCTTCTCCTCCATTCTCCTCTCGGGATCTTGGGCACGCACGCACACGCGCCCGGCGTGAGTTTAAGCCGCCGGGTCCAGGACTCGAACCACGGTCGACTAGTGGGAGTCCAGCGACATAGCCATTACGCTAACTGCTGGTCCCAAAGTCAGCTGATTTTCTTTAAAAAAGCAGAAACCAGGTCTTGTCCAGGGGCTCTTGGTTAAGGAAGCCAGATCCCAAATGGCCAACTAATGTGGTTTAAATTCCAGCCCTGGGGACTTGAAAAACACATAGATATGTGTGCGTGCATGCCCAAAATAGTATTTTGGCTGACACAAAGAAGAAGGGATTGCAAAGAGATAATATCCCATTGGAGAGACCTTTTTCTCCCTTTCTCTCTCTGTCTGTCTCTCTGATAAGTACATACACTCCCTGGCAATTAAAAACAAAAATCCAGAAGCCAATAATACTTATTGCTTTAAAAATTCTGTGCATGGGGACCAGCAGTTAGTGTAATGGCTATGTCGCTGAACTCCCATGTAGTTGACCGCGTTCGAGTCCCAGACTCTGTCTTTCTGGCGAGCACATGTGCCGTATAGGAAAAACCTCTCAAAAAAAATAATAATAATAATTCTGTGCATCAAACTAAATCAAACAAAAAAAATCTTAAATAGTAGTCCCCCCTTATCCATGGTTTTACTTTCTTTGGTTTCATTTACCTGCAGTCAACAGTGGTCTGAAAATAGGTGAATACAGTATGGTAAGATATTTTCAGGTATAGGGAGGGAAGGGTGACAGATATATCACATTTATATAACTATTATTACAGCATGTTGTTATAATTGTTTTATTTTAATAGTAGCTATTGTTGTTGATCTCTTACTATGCCTAATTTATAAATTAAACTTTCTCTAAGATATGTTTGTACCCATAAGGAAAAGCATAGAATATTTTGATTTAGTATTATCCACAGTTTCAGGCAGCTACTGCAACTCTGAGAATGTAAAACCCTACAGAAAGGCAGTAGAGTGGGGGGTGAGTGGGGGGAGGGGAGAGCTATACATAGTATTTTAACAATTAAGCAGAAAGGTCTGTAATGACAAAAATCTGGCTTAGGGAGCTAGCTTGTGGCATGATAACTAAGGGAGCTAGATCATACATGGCTGACCGTGCAGTTTAAGTCCTGAACCTGGTGGCTAAAGGCATGCCAGGTGCGTGTGCATGCATGCCCAGAATTCTCAAAGGAGAGAGAAACAGAGGACAGTTTGTGGTATGACCATTCCCTGTGGAGGGATGCTTTCTCACTTTCTCTCTCTGTGGCAAGCACATGCATCCTCTGACAAATATGAAAAACAAACCAAAAAAAAGGTTATGTTAATATATACAGAACACAAACTCAAAGCCCCAAACGTCCCTGATAGTAAATCACTTTAAAAAAAAAAAAAAAAAAAAAAAAAAAAAAAAAAGCCAGTTCACATTCTTTTTTTAGGGCACATGTGCTCGCCAGAAAGAGAGAGAGAGACAGAAAGCGAGAAATCACCCCCCAGAGGGGATGGCCACGCCACAATCCTTTCTTCTCCATTCTCCTCTTGGGATCTTGGGCATGCAAGCACACGCACCTGGCTTGAGTTTAAGCCACCAGGTCCGGGGTTCGAACCAGAGTTGACTACATGCGAGTCCAGCGACATAGCCATTATGCCAACTGCTGGTCCCAAGCCAGTTCACATTCTGAAAAACCCTAAAAGAAATGAGGGGAAAAAAAAGCCCCAGATAGGGAGTGTAATAATATAACTCCCTGTAGTGCTGCTGGAAGCCATATGGAAGATAGGGAGGGGTTTGGTTCCTGGATGAACCTGTGTACAGCAGGTGCATCGTAGGTGCATACATGCATGCCTATGATCCTGGTTAGCTGTAGGGCTAGTGGGGAAGGAGCAATGGTATAAGACCCTATTGAGGGTGATTATCGTTCTCTCTATCATTCTCATGAAATAAAACAATAAACTTTTTTTAAAAAATCTATTCTAGTTTATAAAGTTTTGTTTTCAGAACTAAATAAAAAAAAGAAATAAAAATAGGTTTTCCCAAAATTGCAGATTAGTATATATAACAGATTTCAAACTAGGATACGACAGAAAATAAAGATCAATCTTTCCTGGGGCTAGCAGGTGGTACAGTGTAAGGCATTGGATTCCCAAATGGCTGACCACAGTGTGAGTCCCAGACCTGGCGACTTGAAAATCACACAAGGCACATATGCATGCATGTCCAAAATCCAGAGAAGAGAATGGAGGAGAAGGGACTACAGCATGGATGTCTGCCCTAGGGGGTGATTTCTCACTTTCCCTCTGTCTCCTGCTTTGAATGCAAATGCCTCAGCTAATGTGAAAATGGTAAGACCAACTATAGGTATAGCCTATCAAATTTCAAACCTTGATTTCAACATCTGATTGTTTTACCTTATAAAATATGCATATATACAAAAGGATAATAATATTTTAATAACAGTCTTACCACTTCTTGAACCAAGCTGATCAATTCCATGAGACGCCGACGAAGTTTGGCTACCTCTTCATTCACTTTTGTGACATGTTGCTCATAAATTTCTGCCAAGGGTTTAAAGGTATGTCCACCATGCTATTTAAATTAATAAGAGCAGTTTTAGAACATTTTCACATGTCATCTGCATATCTTTTTAACTACATTTACTTGTTTAAAAGCAGATCAGCACTTGGTTAAAATCACTTGGTCCATTTAAGAACTCATTCAGGATAGCAAATAAAGGGTTTTAGTGAAATGTTCACATTTACTTAGAAATCTTGACTCACTAGAAAAGCCATAATCCTCAACCACAGCCCAAATCATTTGACACAGTATCAGCCACTCTTCCTCAGGCAACACTAGCTTTCTTCCATATCCTCAAACTTCTTCCCATCAGGCCTTTGAAAAAGCTACTCCCACTCACTAAAAAATAACTCCCCTTCGTTTTCCCTCCCCATCTGTAGCTCTTAATTCCTACTCACCCTTTGGAGTTTAGCTCAAGTTTACAGAATCAGCTCCCACAATAATATAATCTCATCAGTCCTCTATACTTATTCCTGACATTTGTCACACTAATTAAATGTAGAATTAACTGATACCTACCTTGTTCATCACCAAATCCCCAGGTTCTAATATAACTAAATGAATTAAGACACTTGAGGGGAAAATCTAGGGTATATAATTCGCAAAAGAAACCCACTTGTCATGCCACAAAAAATTATGGTAGAGATAGAAGGCTGATACAAATGAATCTGTCAAATCCAGTGTATTCGATTCAAAGGACAATTTTCCAGGACTTACAACCTAAAAACAATTTCGATCTAACTTGAACACCATAATGTACAAAACTCCCTTAACTGGCAAATAAATTATTAAATGTCTATTATAAGGGACCAGCAGTTAGTGTAATGGCTATGTTGCTGGAATCCCATGTAGTAGACCGCGGTTCGTGTCCCGGACCCGGTGGTTTAAAACTCACGCTGGGTGCGTGTGCGTGTGTGCCCAAGATCCCGAGAGAAGGGATTGCAGCGTGGCCATCCCCTCTGAGGGGAGATTTCTCACTTTCTGTCTCTATGTCTGTCTCTGTCTGGCGAGCACACGTGCCCTATAGCAAAAACCTCTCAAAAAAAGTCTATTTTAAGAAACTTCCTGTAAGAGATAAGCTCTTATTAGAACTGTCTTATTTAGCTGAAGCACCCCACTGTGGTGTGCAGGAGGGAAAAAAAAATGTGGATTTTCACATGTTCATTTTAAGTGAAAATGGAAAAGAATGTTTCCATTGCTTCTCACAAAACTCATCCATTTAAATATTAAATTGTGAGAACTTTATTTTTTCTAGGGCCAGACCAGCGGCATGGTGGTTAAGGCACGTGAATCCCACGTGGCTGGCTGAACAGTTCAAGTCCAGGACCTGGTGGTTTGGGCAACATGCCAGACACGTGTGCAGGCATGCAAAAATTCCTGAGAGGACTATGGAGGAAAAGAGACTGCAGTCTAGCCACCTACCCTGGGCAGTGCTTTCTTACTCCCTTCTTCTCACTTGTTCTCTCTCTCTCACCAGTGAGTAAAGGTGCCTTACAGCAAATTAAAAACAAAAACAAGCTGCTTTTGTATTAGCCTGAAGCCAAGAAACTAAAAAGTGGGAAAAACCGGGACCAGCAGTTAGCGTAATGGCTATGTCGCTGGACTCCCACGTAGTCGACCGTGGTTCGAGTCCCGGACCCGGCGGCTTAAACTCACGCCGGGCGCGTGTGCGTGCGTGCCCAAGATCCCGAGAGGAGAATAGAGGAGAAGGGATTGCGGCGTGGCCATCCCCCCTGGGGGGTGATTTCCTGCTTTCTATCTCTCTGTCTGTCTCTGTCTGTCTGGCGAGCGCACGCGCCCTATAGCAAAAACCTCTCCAAAAAAAGAAAAAAAAAAAAAGTGGGAAAAACCATGTAAGATCTAGATACAGGCAGGTGCTGTATAATGACTTTTCAGTCAACAACAGACTAGATACAAAAAGCTAGTCCCACAAAATGTTAATAGGCCATACCACATAGCCTAGCTGTTCAGTAGGCTATACTGTCCAGGTTATATAAGTACACTGTGATATTTACAGAAGGATGAAATGGCCTAATAACGAATTTCTTAGAGCATATCTCTGTCATTAAACAACATATGATAATATTTGCACTCATTTTGTTTCAGAATTGTCTACATTCTTGCTCCATTTTGAAGAAACCAAAATTGGAACTTGTGGCCAATATATCAGACCAACTGACCCTTACTCAAGGAAAAGACCTTGATTCTACAGCAAAAGATATGCAAATAAAGGTATGTTATAGGTTAAAGTAAAGTATTTAAGAAGCGCAAGTCCTACATCAAGCACCTCCACAAAGGAGGTTCTTCTAGTACAGAAGGTCCCGCATCTGTAGTAAAGCGTCTAAAAAGCAGATGCATCCTAATTTTTATTCTATAACATGGTAAAATGGCATTTTCTGTTAAATGAAATATTTCAGTGACTTCTAGTCTCTAACTAAAGATAATATATATTGAATTTGTTCTGCTCACCATTCCTCCCCACAGTGCACACTGATGGCAAATACACTTCTTACAAGTCCAGCAAAATACACTAAGTTTTTCATGGTGATTTTCACATCTATACATTATGAGGAGAAAAATACAGTTATAAAAAATTAAATCAATTAAAATAAAACAATTACCTCAACATATTTATAAGTTTGGACAAACAGATTAATCCATTTTAAACAGTATGTCTCAGAAAAAAAACAATACAAAATATACTTCATGGTTTCTGTGAATTAAGCTAAAGAATCATATGTAGATAAAATTAATTACAATTTTCATTCATCTAGACCTTACAATATATGCAAACTGTGTATTTATTTCTAAGTAAAATATAAATACAGTATCATTTCCTAGAATCACTACAAATGATAAATTCTGTCCTACTATATTTTGGGCAAGTGCTTACTACTCAGATTATGTATCTCTATCCATGTAAACATGTGTGCATACACAAATACTTTTCTTGCGTGTGGCCAATGATTACAATAATCAAGGCCATGATCAGCTACACAATGTAATACCAGATCTTCATGGGAAACGAACAACTCAATTTAAATTTTCCTCTTAAACTGGGTATCTACATGTAAAACGACAAAGTTGGACTCTGCTATGGACTGAACTGTATCCCCCCGCCAAAAAAAATCCATGTAAAAGCTTTAATCACGAATGTGACTATATTTGGAGATGAGGCCTTTAAGAAAACCTTTAAGATTAAATGAGATCAGAAAAACAGGACCCAAATCCAACAGGTCTGGCGGAAGAAGAGACATGCAGTGCACACACACATAGCAAAGGCCATGTGAAGACAGGGTTAGGGTTAGGGTTAGAGTGAGAAGGCAATCTGTGAATATGTCAATAAAAGAGGCCTCACCAAAAAAAAAAAAAAAAACCCTGCAGGCATCTTGGTCTTGGACTTTCAGCCTTCAGAACTGTGAGAAAATAAATTTCTATCGTTTAAACTATACCATCCTTTGTGCTGTTATGGTAAACCCAGTAGACTAATATAAGCCCTTACTTTACACCATAAAAACAAACTCAAAATACAGCAAAGACCTAAACATAATGCTCAAAACTATAAAACTCTTAAAAGAAAACATAGAGGAAAAGCTTCATGACATTTCATTTGGCAGTAATTTCTTGGCTATGTGGCAAAATAGCTATGTGACAAAAGTAAAAAAAGATAATTAAACTACATAAAAATTAAAAATGTCTATATATTAGATGTAACAACCAACACAGTGAAAAGGCAACTTATAGAATGAAAAACAAAATATTTACAAGTGCTATATCTGATAAAGGGTTAATATCAAGAATAATCCTTTCCACCTAAAAAAAATTTTAAGGTATAATAATAATCAATAAAAATCCAATTAAAACATGGACAAAGGACTTGAACATGCATTTCTCCAAAAAAGATATACAAATAGCCAACAAGAATATAAAATGATGCTCAACACTACTAATCATTAAGAAAATGCAAATCAAAACCTCACATCAATTCAGATGGCTGCTATCACAAACACAAGCAAAAAGAAAATATCTGGCTGGGCATAATATAGAAAAACTGAAACTATATACGCTGTTGGTGGGACTGTAAAATGGTATAGCCACTATGAAAAACATTACAGAGGTTCTTTACAAATAAAAAAAAAAAAGAATTATCATATGATATATTAATTCTACTTTTGGGTATAATCTCCAAAAAAACTGAGAGTCTTGACATAAACACCCATGGTCACAGTGAAATTAAAATTCATAGCTGAAGGGCAGAAGAAACCAAAATGTCTACTGACAGCTGAATGAAAAAACATGTGGGGGCTGGCAAGTGGCCTAGTGGTTAAAGGTGCCGGACTCTCACGTGACTGACTGTAGTTCAAGTCCCAGACCTGGGGGCTTGCTTTCTCACTTTTTCCCTCTCTCTCTCTCCCCCTCTCGCTCTCTGTCTTTCGCTCTTCTCTCACTCTGTCCCTCTCTGGTCAAATTAAAAATAAAGTTAAATAAAATAATTCTTTAAAAAAAAAAGAAAATGTGGTATACACATAAATGGAGTATTTTTTTTGTTTTCTGAGAAATTTTTGTTTTAGGGTGCGTGCGGTCAATGGAGAGACAGAAAGCAAGGGAAATAGTCACCCTGCAATCCCTTCTCCTCCATCCTCCTCTTGGGATCTTGGGCATGCAAACACACATGCCTGGCATGAGTTTTAAGTCACTGGGTTCGGAACTCAAACCACGGTCAACTATGTGGAAGTCCAGTGATAAAACCATTACACCATCTGCTGTTCCCAGAATATTAGTCTTAAAAAAAAGGAAGGAAATTCTGATACATGCTAAACCTGAGTGAATCTTGAGGAAATTATGCTATTCAATACACCAGTTACAAAAAGACAAATATTGTATAATTTTCCTTATAGAAGGTATCTACAAAGTAGTCAAACCCATAGAAATAGAAAGTATAAGGGTAGCTGTCAGTGGCTAGTAGGAAGAGGAAACAGGGAGTTACATACCCAGAATATCGCTTCAGACTTACAAAATGAAGTTTCTAGGTACTGATCGCACAACAACATGCTTAACACAGTTTAAATGGAGGCTTAAAAATGGTTAAGATTGGGGGGGACCAGCAGTTAGCGTGCTGGCTATGTTGCTGGACTCCCATGTAGTCGACTGCAGTTTGAGTCCCGGACCCTGTGGCTTAAACTCACACCGGGCGCTTGTGTATGCGTGCCCAAGATCCTGAGAGAAGAATGGAGGAGACGTGATTGTGGCGTGGCCATCCCCCCTCAGGGGTGATTTCTCGCTTTCTGTCTGTCTCTCTCTCTCTCTCTCTCTCTCTCTCTCTCTCTCTCTCTGTCTGTCTGTCTGTCTTTCTGGCGAGTACAAGCACCCTATAGCAAAAACCTCTCAAAAAAAAAAAAAAAAAAGAAAGAAAGAACAAAGGGTTGAGGGGACCAGCAGATGGCATAATGGTTACATCACTGGACTCCAACATATAGTTCACCAATGTTCAAGTCCCATACCCAGCGGCTTAACACTCACACCGGGCACGTGTACATGCTTGTCCACGATCCAGAGAGGAGAATGGAGGAGAAGGGACTGCGGTATGCCATCCCCCTGGGGGGCTGATTTCTTTCTTTCTTTGTCTCTCCAGCAAGTGTACACACCCTATAGCAAAAATCTCTCCAAAAAAAAAAAAAAAAGTTTAATATGGGGTCAGCAGATGGTGTAATGGTTATGTTGCTGGACTCCCACATGGCTGACCAGGAAGTGATATGGTTTTATTTCTAAAGATTCAAGAGTCCTATAAATGAAGGAAAGGAGGAATGATTTCCTCTTTCTGAAGGAAAATCACGTTTTAATGAATCTGTTATCTAATCTATATACAACACACCCTTCCTGTGTTCCTTCCACTGTCTTTGAATTTTGTACAAGCTGTAGGCAACAGAGAGCAATACAAAACCATTCTTACCAACAGAGGTACAAGTGCAAACCTGATCAGCACAGATTCAGCCACAATCCTTGTTCCACTGAGCAAAGGCCCATTTGCTTCCATTTACAAATTTAATTAGACAGTTTAATGTGTAAAAGTGTCTTCCTCAGACTCTCTTTTGAACTTCTTAGAACATCTGCCTGGTTTTCACATAAGTGAAACAAAAATTTTAATATGTTAAAAAGAAAAATCCTGGAATCTCTCCTAATTCACCTTATTTCATTATTGTTGGCCTGTGAAGCCTTGCAATTAACCGGGTTGCAGTTTCTTTACCTATAAAAACAAACTGCTGCTACATTATTAAATCTTTCATTTCATTAATCTGGTCCTGATAACAACCCTTCGGATATGATTAAAATTCTTCAGTCAGGGAGTGAAAGACCATTCTTTCATTCTTGTCCCTCAGAAATTCTGCTCTCCTAATGACATAGACCTGTATTATCACTGTGTGTCCATTAAACAGTTAAGCAAAACTGTGTCTTGTTTGCCTTTGTATTCCTATAATCTAGCATAGTACTTTTGAGTATGGATATCTATTTATATGTATACCTGAGATAAAATACATGTTGTTAAATAAACTACATAATATGTTAATTATTTTAAATAATACCAAATAAGAGTAGCATACAAGTAAAAGAATAAAAACTTAATATATTTTCATTTATAAGTAACTGAAAGGGAACTACTAGTATATTGTCATTAAAAAAAACATGAAAAAAATCTATTAAATACTGAACAAAGAAACAGAGGACATACTTGTCCTTTTCATTCTCTTCATGTTTGGTGAGACTGCAGAGTTGAAGAGTGTCAAGCTGCTGTGTTACTTCTTCTGCCCAACGGCAATTTACTAGTTCTCGTAGCTGAAGTGGAGCACTGGAAAGCAAACCCACGATTTTTAAGATGTTCTAAAATAAACATTCCTTAAAATAGAGCTCCAAATCATACACATACCATAATGTAATAAAACAACAAAGACATAATGAAAAGTAGGCTTTGTAATTTATGTTCACCACATTAATACATCACTTACCAAAAATTAAAAAGAAAATAGACTGAATTTTCAACCCCTTAGTGCAAAGCTATACTATCCTCAAATGATAACCACCAGCCACATTATTTAAAATTCAAAATCTGAGGAACCAGCAGTTGGCGTAATGGGTATGCCGCTGGACTCCCATGTAGTCGACCGCAGTTCGAGTCCTGGACCCGGTGGCTTAAACTCACACTGGGCACATGTACATGAGTGCCCCAAGATCCCAAGAGGTGAAAGGAGAAGGGATTGCAGTGTGGCCCTCCCTCCTGGGGGGTGATTTCTCGCTTTCTGTCTCTCTCTGTCTTTCTGGCAAGCACACATGCCCTATAATAAAAACCTCTCCCCTGCTCCCCCCAAAAAATAAATAAAAACTTGGGGTGGATCGTGATACAGCAATAAAATACAATGCTCTGCAAGGCTGACCCACATGGGAAAGTTCTGTGTTTGTGTCCGGAAACCTCCCTAAGATGCTAGACATGCATGGGCCCATGATTCAGGGCTGGCTGAAGCTGAGGGTGGATTTACGGCTTCAAAATCCTGTTGTAGGTGCTGTCTCTCTTGTTCATTCATATAAGAGATAAACAAGCAAACAAACAAACAGCAGGGCCAATAGATGGCATGGTGGCTGAGGCGCTGGACTCCCACATGACCAACTATGGTTCAAGTCCTGAACCTGGCAGCTTGCTTTCTCACTTTCCCTTTCTCTCTCTGGTCAAATAAAAGATACTAATAATAATAACAAATGAAATTAAGTAAGTACATAACTCGTGGGGTTTTTTTTTTTTGTTTTTTTTTTGTTTTTTTTTTGGAGAAGTTTTTGCTATAGGGCGCTCGCCAGAAAGACAGAGAGAGACAGAAAGTGAGAAATCACCCCCCCAGAGGGGATGGCCACGCCGCAACCCCTTTTCCTCCATTCTCTCCTCAGGATCTTGGGCACACATGCACACACACCCAGCATGATTTTAAGCCACCGGGTATGAGACTCAAACTGTGATCAACCACATGGGAGTTCAGCGACATAGCTGTTATGCTAACTGCTGGTCCCCAGTAAGTACATAACTCTTTAAAAAAAAGAGAGAGAAGAAGGGAAAATGGACCAGCCCAAATAGCTTTGTGGTTAAGGGAATCAGATCCCACATGGTTGACTTAGCCGTCTAAATTCCAACCTTTGTAGCTCAAGAAACATGTGAGAAACATGCCACGCATGGGTGCATGCGTGCCTCGAATCCTGACAGGATGGAGAAATGGCAGAGAAAGGATTGCAGCATGACCATTCCTCACTGGGAAGTGCTTTTACCCTCTCCCTCTTTCTCTATCTCTGGGAAATGTATTCATGGACCCTCTGGCAAAATAAAAACAAAAATAGTAAAAATTAAGTTACTAGGGGACCAGCAGATGACACAATGGTTACGTCATTGGACTCTCATGTAGTCAACAACCACGGTTCAAGTCCTAGATCCGGAGGCTTAAAACTCACACCAGGTGTGTGTGCATGCGTGTCCAAAATCCTGAGAGGAGAACGGAGAAGAAGCAATTGTGGCATAACCATCTCCCCAGGGAGTGATTCCTCACTTTCTGTCTGTCTCTCTGGTGAGCACATGCATCCTATAGCAAAAACCACTTTTTTTTTTAATTATTTTATTTAACTTCATTTATGTATTTACTTTAATTTGACCAGAGAGACACAAAGCGAGACAGTGCGAATAAGAGAGAAAGAGAAGGAAAGTGAGAAAGCAAGCCGCCAGGTCTAGGACTAGAACCATGGTAGGCCATGTGGGAGTCCAATATCCCCAACTACCATGCCACCTACCAGCCTCGCAAAATTCACTCTTAAAAAAAAATTAAATCATTAACAAAAATAAAATTTAATCAGAGTTACCCTAGACACATTTTAGTTACTCTATAGACACCAAGAGTTAGTGGATAACCTTTTCTCTTCTTTTTTGAGAGGATTTTGCTATAGGGCATGTGTGCTCGCCAGAGAGAGACAGAAAGTGAGAAATCGCTCCCCAGGCGGGATGGCCACGCCACAATCCCTTATCCTCCCTCCATTCTCCTCTCGGGATTTTGGGCACGCACGCACATATATCCGCTGGGTCCAGGATTTAAACCATGGTTGACTATGTGAGAGGGAGTCCAATGATGTAACCATTATGCCATCCACTGGTCCCTATTCAACTTTTTAAAAAAAAATCATACAAAGGGACCAGCAGTTAGCGTAATGGCTATGTCGCTGGACTCCCACATAGTCGACCGTGGTTCGTGTCCCAGACCTGGTGGCTTAAAACTCACGCCGGGTGCATGTGCGTGTGTGCCCAAGATCCCAAGAGGAGAACAGAGGAGAAGGGATTGTGGCGTGGCCATCCCCCCTGGGGGGTGATTTTTCGCTTTCTATCTCTCTGTCTCTCTCTGTCTTTCTGGCAAGTGCACGCGCCCTACAGCAAAAAAAAAAAAAAAAAAAAAAAAAAAACCTCTCCAAAAAAAATCATACAAATATACATACAAAGAAAGATATTCACCAAATTTTACATTAAAGAGGAAAGTGCCTTTATAAATCCTAGAACACACTCTGACCGTAACACCTTACTATTTTACAAATTGACAAATAATGGTAGCAAAACACTTACCGGCAATGAGGACACTGAGCTCTCTGCTCTGTAAGCCAGCGCTAAGGAGGCAAAAGAATTAGATTTTGGTTGTAAAAACAGCATTATGTTGACTTATAAATACTGAATACTTATTAACCAAACTTAATGAGTTTAACTCTCAAGTGCCTGAATTAATTTTAGGGATACTTACAGAAATAACATGCAATCCACTATGCCTCCCTCTCATTATCATCATGATAGGAACAAACTTTCAAAGGGACAGAACTTCTCCCAAAATAGCTAAGAGGCTACTCTCCCACAGGAAAGGAAGTGATTCTAGGACTAACTGGTTCTAACAGGGAAGATGTTGATAATCTTCACAAAAACAATGATACTGTCATTCCCATCCCCAAAATAAACCATATTGATGACTTATTTTTTGAGAGATTTTTGCTATAGTGTGCATGTGCTCACTAGAGAGACAGCGATAAATCACCCCTGAGAGGGGATGGCTGCACTGTAATCCCTTCTCCTCCAGTCTCCTCCTGGGATTTTGGCATGCATGCACATGTGCGCGATGCACGCCGCCAAGTCTCCAGATTCGGGATGCAAACCAGTTGGCCGTGTGGGAGTCCAGTGCCTCAACCACTATGGGCCCTGATGACTTACGTCTAAGTAACCTGCTATAAAATGACTAAGAAAGTTTAAGGCACACTAAATTGTTTTTGACAAGCAAACTAATTCTGAAATATATGTGTCATAGACATTTAAATTAAAACCTAAAATAAAAATAAGCAATATAACAGAACTTTTATTTAAGTTTTATAAATCTTTTCAGTGGGTCAGCAGATGGCATGGTGGTTAAGGCAGCTGGATCCCACAAGTGTGACTATACAGCTCAAGTCCTGGACCTGGCAGCCTGAAAAACACACAAGGCTTATATGCCCGTGTGCCCAAAATCCCGAGAATGGACAAGGATGATTTCTCTCTCTCTGTCTCTCTCCAGTGAAGAGCTAGCCTTGTAGCAAACTTAAAAAAAAAAAAAAAAATAGTTTTACAGCTTGGTAATTTAAATATCTAGGTGCTTGTTTCCTCCTAATTATAAAATATTTTTAGAAGAAAATAATGTTGTAACCAGTAGATGGTGTAATGGTTAAGTTGCTGGACTCCCACGTAGTCGACTGCAATTCGAGTCCTGGACCTGGTGTCTTAAAACTCACCAGGCACATGTGCATACGTTCCCAAGATCCCAAGAGGAGAATGGAGAAGAGATTGCAGCGTAGCCATCCTGGTGGGGGTGGGGTGATTTCTTGCTTTCTGTTTCTCTGTGTCTCTCCAGCAAGCACACATGCCCTACAGCCAAAAGCTCTCTTAAGAAATAAAAAAATGAAGAGAATAATGTCTCCATTAAACACCAAATTTTGTTAATTTAATAATTTTTTTTTTTTTTTTTGGAGAGGTTTTTGCTATAGGGCGCGTGCGCTCGCCAGACAGACAGAGAGAGACAGAGAGATAGAAAGCAGGAAATCACCCCCCAGGGGGGATGGTCACGCCGCAATCCCTTCTCCTCCATTCTCCTCTCGGGATCTTGGGCACGCACGCACACGCGCCCGGCGTGAGTTTAAGCCGCCGGGTCCGGGACTCGAACCGCGGTCGACTACGTGGGAGTCCAGCGACATAGCCATTACGCTAACTGCTGGTCCCTTAATTTAATAATTTAAATTATTGTCAGATGGAGAGCAGTTTCACACCACAAAGGAAATGCTAAACTCTTCTTTTTTTTTTTTTTTTTTTTAAGTTTCTTGATATGGGGAACTTGTGCTTGCCAGAGAAACCAACAGAGGGAGGTGGAGGAATGGTCACACTCCAATTCCTTCTCCTCTTGGTATCTTGGGCACACACAAACATGCCCAGCATACTCTGCAAGGCTGTGGGTCCAAGATTCCAATTGTACATTAGGCCAAGTGGGATCCAGCTGCCTTAACACCATGCTGCCAGCTGGCCCTGAAATACTTTTTCAAAAACAACAGGTTTAAGGGCCAGCAGGTGGCGTGGTGGTTAAAGATGCTGGATTCCCACATGGCCAACTGTGGTTTGAGTCCTGGATCTGGTGACTTGCTTTCTCGCTTTCCCTTTCTCTGTGTCTCTTTCTGGTCAAATTAAAAAATAACAACAACAAATGGAATTAAATAAATAAATATGTTTTAAAATAGGTTCATGCATCAATTCTCTAATAAATAGGTTCAGAGGTAGTAATTATTACGCTATGCCAACATACTGCCAGTATCTGGATTTTTTTTTTTTTTTTTTAATTTTTGCTATAAGGTACATGCATTAGTCAGAGACTAGAGGGGAGAGGGAAATGAGCATGTTCTCCCCCCCCCAACCCCAGGTGTAAAGATGGCCTCTCAGCAATCCCTTCTCCCCTTCTCCTTTCAGGATTTTAGGCACACCTCAACACATGCCCAGCATCTTTTTCAAGCTGCTGAGTTCAGGATTTGAACCACACGGTCGGCCATGTGGGATCTAGCCACCTTAACCACTACACCATTGGCTGGCCCAATCTCCCAATATCTGTTACTTCTGTTTATCCCTTTCTATTTCTATAAATGAACATGAGCTTTTATCTGAAATCAATTAATTAACTCAGAAATAAAATTCCCAGCTTTACAGATGACCACCCGAGTCTCTCACCCTCAACCATGGTCAACCCCACCATGTTCCTTGACATCGCTGTTGACAGAGAGCCTTTGGGCTGCGTTTTCTTAGAGCTGTTTGGAGACAAAGTTCCAAAGACAGCAGAAAACTTTAGTGCTTTGCACACCCGAGAGAAAGGATTTGGTTATAAGGGTTTCTGATTTCACAGAATTATCCCAGGATTTATGTGCCAGGGTGGCAAATTCACACACCATAATGGTACTGACGGCAAGTCCATCTACGGTGAGAAATTCAAGGATGAGAACTTCATCCTGAAACATACAGGTCCTGGCATCTTATCCACAGCAAATGCAGGACCCAACACAAACAGATCCCAGTTTGTCATGTGCACTGCCAAGACTGAGTGGTTGGATGGCAAGCATGTGTAAAGTGAAAGAAGGTATAATATCATGGAAGCCATGGAGTGCTTTGGGTCCAAGAATGGCAAGGCCAGCAAGAAGATCACCACTGCTGACTGTGGACGACTCTAATGAATTTTACTTGCTTTCTCTTAGCCGCCAAACCATTCCCTCTGTAGCTCAGGAGAGCACCCTCCACCCCATCTGTTCACTATGTCCTGTAACCTGTGCTCTTGCTGTTCTTTGGGTTCCATATTTTCCTTATTTCCCTCCAAATCTAGCTGAATTACAAAGTTAAGTTTATGATTACAAAATAAAAACTAAGTATCAAAACAAAATTCACAAGGAAATCTTAAAGCACAATAAAAGACTTAAGATACTAAAAATGTACTTTACAGCAAAGAAAATAAAGCCAGGGGAACCAGGAGTTAGCATAATGGCTATGTCACTGGACTCCCATGTAGTCGACCGCGGTTCACATCCCAGACCCGGTGGCTTAAAACTCACGCCGGGCATGTGAGCGTGCATGCCCAAGATCCCGAGAGGAGAATGGAGGAGAAGGGATTGCGGCGTGACCATCCCCCCTGGGGGGTGATTTCTCGCTTTCTGTCTCTCTCTCTCTCTCTGTCTGTCTGGCGAGCACATGCGCCCTATAGTGAAAACCTCTCCAAAAAAAAAAAAAAAAGAAAAGAAAAGAAAAGAAAGCCAGAAGATGAAAAAGAACTCCTCCATTCTTAACAACCTTGAAGATTAGTAATTCTTTGGTCTCCAGGCAAAAATGAGACTTGGGTCAGATTTCTTCCCCTAAAATAATACTTTGGTAACACAACCTTTCTGCTAGTTATACCTCCCCTTCGGAACTGGTCTCAGCCAACATGTCTCTAGCTATGATTCAGCAAGGTTAAGCCTTTAAATATGTTTCCTCTCTAGGCCAGGATATTTTTCAATACCTTTATCTGGGTTTTTCCTACTCATTATTTAGATTTCAATTTATGTATTACTATCTCCAAAAAGCTTTCTCTCTCACTTTACAAACTACTTCAGATAACACCTCCATGTTCTACCACACAACCTAAAGTTCTCCCTTCACTGTGTTCATAGCTTTTTTTTCGTTGAGAGAGAGATTTTTGCTAAAAGGTACATGTGCTTGCCAGAAAGACAGAGAGAGACAGAAAGCGAGAAATCACACCTCCCCAGGGGGGATGGCCACACCGTAATCCCTTCTCCTCCATTCTCCACTTGGGATCTTGGGCACGCACGCACATGTGCCCAGTGTGAGTTTAAGCCACTGAGTCCGGGACTTGAACGGCAGTCGACTACATGGGAGTCCAGTAACATAGCCGTGACGCCAACTTTTGGTCCCGTGTTCATAACTCTTAAAATGACTAATCTCCCCTACCCCTGCTAGATTATGAACTCTATGCCTGGGAGTGACCAGACCATATTTTTTAATACACTCCTACCTCCCAGTCAAAACAGGCTTATTGCTGCAATATATGCCATTCCGGGTATTTTTATATTTGCCTATACAGTCACTCCTTCTTTGCCTTGTCCCATGAGGATATCTTTCAATTATGTCCACAAACACTTTCCTCCCTATCACAGGATATAGTGCTTCCTCTTCTCCAAATATTTCTGTCATTTTAACCTCATGTTCCATAATTTAATTTAATCACAAAATACTTATGACTTTATTTGTTTGTTAATTTATTTATTATTTTTGCCTAGAGCGCATGAGTTCGCCATTGGGAGAGAGACACAGGCAGTGAGAGGAAAAGTGAGAAATCACCCCCCAGGGGGAAGGCCACACCACAATCTCTTCTCCACTCTCCTCCTGGGATTTTAGGCATGCACACACATGTTCCTGGAGTGATTTTGAAGCTACCAGGTCCAGGACTCAAACTGCAGTCCAGTGACGTATGACTATGCCATACACTGGTCCTAAAATGAAATTTTTTCTTTTTTTTGAGAGAGATTTTTGCTAGAGGCCATGTGTGTTCACCAGAGAAACACAAAGACAGAAAGCAAGAAATCACCCCCCAGGAGGATGGCCACACCTCAATCCCTTCTCCTTCATTCTCCTCTTGGGATCTTAGGCATGCATGCACACACTGCCAGCAAGAGTTTTAAGTCACTGGGTCTGGGTCTCAAACCGCAGTTGACTAAGTGGGAGTCTACAACATAACCATTACGCCATCTGCTGGAGCCCCAATATGACAATTTTAATATGTTGGGGAAAACAATGTTTTTCCCAAGCCAAAACCAGTGATAGATAAGAACCAGTGATACAATATCAATGCATAACTATTATTAGAAGAGCATCTTTAGAGCAATTTCTCAAAATTCAATTTAGGCATTAAATTCTCTCCCTCATTAAAAGGGAAGAATTTCAAGCTTTAGAAAGAATTCAGATCTGAGTCTGGTCCCTAACTGTGGCACTTACTGATTGCCTGACACTGGACAAGTGACTAAACTCAGGCTTCCTCTGATGCAACAAAAGAATCAACATACCTACCTTACAAAATTCCTGCAAGAGTGACACAGAAGCACTTAGCATATACTGAGTGTATAAAATAAACCATAAAAGAAAAAACCAGCTGCTACCATTGCTAACATTCCTAACCTAATGTGAGGAAGAAGATCAAGGTCAACTCCCAGATTTGGAGTTCCAAGGTAACAATGACAGGAAGAGATTTGGGATGGTAAATCAAAACACTGCCCATAGCAATGTTAAATTTGAAAAACCTACTACAAATCCTACAGAGGCTGTCAATTAGTTGCAAGCTAGAGGAGGTTGAGAATGAAAAGATCAATTTGGGAGTTAGGAATCTAAGGTAGTATTTACAACCAAAATCTATGAAGTCACCAAAAAGGTGGTATAGTCACTGGGTTGTCAGGAAAGTCATGATGTATTTTTTAATGTTTTTCTATGCAAAAATATCCCACGAGTTTGCAAACAACCCAATATTATAAAAAGAAGAGATTCAGGAACTACCCCAGGGAACTCCAACTTTTATAGGTGAGGAAATGGAGAAAGGTGTAGTTAAAAAAAAAAAAAAGAGATGATTATGTCCAAGAAGAAAACGTTTCAAGGACAGGTGAAGCCGATTGTACTGAAAGCCCTAAGAAGGAAAGACAAGGCTAAATAAGCATTCACCAGACTTAGCAAACTTGTGTTTATGACCTTAAAAGAGCTATGTGAACAGTGTGGAAGGAACCAAAGCCAAGTTAGGGTGGGTTGAAGAATAATGAAAGGTGAGGCTACAAAGAAATAGACCAGAGGAAAAAAACCAACTTCATTTAAATAACTTTAGCTACAACAGAAAACAGTAGTTAGAAAGAAATTGGTTGGCGAAATAATTTTTTTTTCAAGTAGCTCAAAATGCAAGAAAATCAAGAGCCACTGGGCCATTCAGTGGCATGGAGGTCAAGACAGCTGAAAACCACATGGCCAACCACACAGTTTAAGTCCCAGATCCAGCAGCTTGAAAAACACCACAGGAACATGTCATGTATGCTCAAGATCCGGGAAGGAAGGAGAAATAGGGATTAGACAGAAATAAGAAGGAACGAATTGTAGTGTGACCATTCCTTAATGGGGATGCTTTTTCACTTTCCCTCTCTCTGGCCAGTACACGTGCCCTCCGGGAAAACTGAGAAGGAAAAAAAAAAAAAACACAGGCAGATTATGAAGGGCCTTAGATATCTTGTTCCGTAGTGCAATAACAGTGTGAATAGGGCTACATAACGAGCCAGCAGGTGGTGGGGAGGTTAAGGTACTAGATCACACATGGCTGACCACACATTTTGAGTCCCCAATGTGGTGGCTTGAAAACTATGCTGGGAGCATGTACGTGCATGCACAAAATACTAAGAGAAGAATGGAGAAGAAGGATCTGTAGCATGGGTGATCCCTGGAGGGTTATGTCTCACTTTCTCTCCCTCTTTGCCTCTCTCTGGCAAGTACACATACCCTGTAACAAAAACTAAAAATAAATAAATAACAAAATGTTAAATAGAACTGTTTTACCACTAAAGTATTACAAAAGTGTACTTCTCATGACATGTCTATCAGAGAGGAAAAAGTAGCCCTTCGGTTCATTTCCAAAAACTTATTATAGAATGTGTAATTACCATAAGAAATGTATTTATTAATTCTTTATAATGCTGAAATAAATAAATCAAGTGGTAAATAAATTTATTAAGTTAATAGAAGAGGGGCCAGCAGGTAGCATAGTGGTAGGGCACTAGACTCCCACATGGCTGACAGCAGTTCAGGTGCCAGATCTGGCAGCTTGCTTTATCACTTTCCCTCTCTCTCTCTCTCTCTCTCTCTCTCTCTCTCTCTAGTGAGTGCACATGCCCTATAGCAAATTAAAAATAATAATAATGAATAAAATTAAATAAATTTTTTAAAGGTGAAAATGGCAATCTTACATTATGTATATTTTACTACAATATTTTAAAAAGTTAAACATAGAAAGGACAGCAGATGGTGCAGTGGTTAAGGCTCTGGCTCCCACAGGGCCAATTCTGCAGTTAGAGTCCTAGATCTGGTGCTTGAAAAACATGCAGAGCACGCGTACATGTGCCCAAAATCCCTAGAGGAGGAGAAGGGATTACAGCATGGCTTTCCCTGTCGAGAGTGACTTCTCACTTTCCCTTTCTCTCTCTCCAGTGAGCATGCGCACCTCGTGGCTAAAGACTAAAAATAAATAAATAAATAAATAAAAGTTAAACACAGAAGTACAATATGACCCAGCAATTCTTTTCCTAGGTACATATTTAAGAGAAGTGACAGCAGGGGCTCACATAGACACTTGTATACTTGTAAGTAACAACTATTGACAAGAGCCAAAAGGTAGCAAGAACCTGAGTGGCCATTAACAGATAAAAATAAACAAACTATGTATATATGTATGTATATATATATACACATACATACATACATACATATATACATATATATATACACACATACACACACACACACACACAGACATATATATACACGCAGTAGAATATTATTCAGCTATAAAAAGGAATAAAGTTTTGATACATGCTATGTAAGTGAACCAAGCTAGACACAAGCATGATTGAATATATATATAAAGTATTTAAAATAGGCAAATTCAGGGCCAGTAGGTGGTATGGTGGCTAAGGCACTGGACTTCCACGTGGTCAACCAAGATTCAAGTCCCCACCCCGGTAGCTTTCTTTCTCATCTTCCTTTTCTCTATCTATTTCTTTCTGGTCAAATTGAATAATAACAAATAAAATTAAATAACTTCTAAAAACAGGCAAATTCACAGTATGTAGATAAGAGGTTACCAAGGTCTGGGTGAAAGGGAAAATGGAAAATTATTGCTTGATATGTACACGCTTTTTTTGTTTTCTTTTTTTAAAATTTTGCCAGATGGAGCATGCACTTGTCAGAGAGAGTGATGAGGAACAGATGTCAGAAAATACCACCTTGGGACCAGCAATCAGCGTAATGGCTATGTCGCTGGACTCCCATGTAGTCAACTGCGGTTCAAGTCCCAGACCCGGTGGCTTAAACTCATGCCGGGCGCGTGTGCGTGCATGCCCAAGATCCCGAGAGGAGAGTGGAGGAGAAGGGATTGTGGCGTGGGCATCCCCCCTGGGGAGTGATTTCTCGCTTTCTGTCTCTCTGTCTCTGTCTTTCTAGAGAGCACACATGCCATACAGCAAAAAACCTCTCCAAAAAAAGAAAGAAAAAAAAAAAGAAAAGAAAATACCCCCTTAATGGGGAATGGTCATATCACAATCCCTTCTCTTCATTTTCTCTCTCCTTTACAGATTTTGGGCACATACACTCACACACCCAGCGTGTTTCTCAAGCTACTTGGTGTGGGACTCAAGCTATGAAATCAGCCATGTGGGATCCAGCCATCTTAACCACCATGTCATTAGCTGGCCCCAGCTTACTGTTCTGAGGTGATGAAAAGTTTCACATACAGTGGAATGGCTGCAGGATATTGTGACTATAATTAATGACACTAAAGTGTACACTTAAATACAGTTAAAATGGCAAGTCGTTAGATTTATTTTACCATGGAAAGGAAGATAAAATATTTGAATGACCCCTTGCCAAATTCAACATATAAATGGCAAATAAGCCCTTGAAAACATGCTAATACCATCACTCATCATGGAAATGCTTACTGAAAGTAGAATAAGGCACAATTATATACCCATGAGAATAGCTAAAATGCAACTGTTAATATTAATGTGAAGAAGTTGGAACTCTCATACACTGCAGGTGAGAATATAAAATGGTACAACTATCTTAAAGACAGTTTGGTAATTTGTTCAAATGTTAAACATACCTACCATATAATCTAGCCACTCCATTCTAATTATTTCCCCAAAGAAAAGGAAAGTTTAAGTCCACTCAAACTTTCATTGGGTTGTCAGAAAAGTCATGATGTGTTTTACTATGCAAAAATGTGTCATGACTTTTCGGAAAACCCAATATATAAATGTTCACAGCACTTTTCTAAGTAATAGCAAAACACTGGAAGCATTCTATATTCACTCAATAGATGAATGGATAAAAAACTGTGGCAAACGCATACAATGAAATCCAACTCAACAATGAAAAGGTATACTACGGATATACATAACATAGGGCCAGCTCCATAGCCCAGTGGTTAAGGAAGCTGGATCCTAATAGCCAATCACAGTCTGAATCCTGATCCTGTTAGCTTGAAAATAAACAAGCTGGGTGCATGTGAATGAGTGCCCGAAATTCTCTCCAGAATGGAAAAATTGAGAATAGACTGCGGTGGGCCCACACCCCATTCAGGGGTGTCCCTTTTCTCTATCTTTCTCTAAGATCACATAGGCCCTCAATCAACTAAAAAAAAGTGTCCTTGGTGTAGGAAGTTTCCAGTTTAAGTGATTGGCAGAACGGAACAGAAAGAGGTCAGAAAGACTGAAAAAATAATATAAATAACTTGATCTTGAACAAAGTCCAAGACACTGGAAGAATAACCAGATAGGGCACTTAAAAGTCAATTCTCGGGACCAGCAGTTAGCGTAATGGCTATGTTGCTGAACTCCCATGTAGTCGACTATGGTTCAAGTCCTGGACCTGGTAGCTTAAACTCAAGCCGGGTGCGTGTGCATGCGTGCCTAAGATCCCAAGAGGAGAATGGAGAAGGGATGGCAACATGGCCATCCCCCCGGGAGGGTGATTTCTTGCTTTCTATCTCTCTCTCTCTTTCTGGGAAGCGCACGTGCCCTATAGAAAGCCTCTCCGAAAAAAGGAAAAAAAGTAAATTCTCAGGGTTCATCCCATGACCTGGTGGTTAAGGACCTTATCCCACAGTGTGTACCATGTGTAACTCCCAGCCCCAGAGGCTTGAAAAACACACAGGAGTATATGTGTCCAAACTATTGACAGGACAGAGAAATAGAGAACAAGGGACTATCGTGTGATTATATCCCACTAGAAGGTTCTTTTCTCTCTCTCTTTTTTTTTTTTCTCTCTCTTTCAAACACACACAACCTCTGTCATTAAAAAAAAAAAAAAAAAAAAAAAAAAAAAGGCAATGCTGGGGCCATCAAGTGCTGGACTCCAACATGGCCGACAGCGGTTTGAGTCAAAGTTTAAAACTCACACTGGGCGCATGTGCATGCATGACCAAAATCCTGAGAGGAGAATGGAAGAGAAGGGATTGTAGCATGGCCATCCCCTGGGGGTGATTTCTCACTTTCTGTCTCTCTGGCAAGCACATGTAACCTATAGCAAAAATCTCTCTTTAAAAAAAAAAAAAGGTCATGCTGAAAAATAGATTTAGAAGTCATACATACACAGATGATAGCTAAAGCTGCAAAAGCAAATCAAACTTCCCAAAGTCTATGGAATCATAAAAACTCTACAGTAAAGAATACTAGAAGTGGAGCCAGCAGATGATATAGTGGTTACATTGCTGGACTCCCACGTAATCAACCGAGTTGGATCCAGCGGCTTAGAACTCATGCCAAAGTGCATGTGTGTGCATGCCCAAAATCTGGAGAGGAGAATGGAGAAGGGATTGCAGCGTGGCCATCCCCCCAGGCGGTCATTTCTCGCTTTGTCTCTGTGTCCCAGGAGCGCACGTGCCCTATAGCAAAAATCTCTCTTAAAAATTAAGAAGAGGGGCCAGCAGGTGGCGTGGTGGCTAAGGGCGCTGGACTCCCACATGGTTGACCACGGTTCAAGTCTCGGACCTGGCGTCTTGCTTTCAAATTTTCTCTCTCTCTCATTCTGTCCCTCTCTAGTCAAAAGTAAAAATAAATATGGGGCTGGCAAGTGGCGTGCTGTATAAAGGAGCTGGGTTCCCACATGGCCAACAGTGGTTCAAGTCCTAGATCTGGCGGTCTGCGTTTTCTTTGTCTCTCTTGGTCAAATTAAAAAAATAACAAATGGCATTTAATAATTATTTTTTAAAAGTAATAATGAATAAATTTAAATAAAATAATTCTAAAAAATTTAAGAATAAATAAATAAAAAGAATGCTAGAAGAAATATCAAAGTAAGTGCGTGCAAGGGTTAGGAGAGGCAGAACTAACAAAGAACTAATGAAGTATAAGGTAATAATCAAAGGTCCTCAGTATATACATGACCTTATTCAACAGAATGGAGTCCTTGGCCCAGCCTCGGTGATGCAAAAATAGCATCACCACTAGGGAGGCTGCAAGCCGCATCAGAGGCCTGGGTTTAGTTCCTCGGAAAATCTGAACACTATAGGCACAGCTATGCATGCTGTGATCTTAGCTAATTGGGAAGCCGGGAGAAGGAGAACAGCAATGCTGCAAGATTACTGTCAATAATACTTCTATCTTGGGGCTAGCAGGTGGCAGAGTGGTTAGGGCTCTGGACTCTCATCTAGTCAACACAGTTCAAGTCCCCAACCCAGAGGCTTGAAACTCACCGCAGGAGTGTGTGTGTGCATGGCCAAATCCTAAAAGGAGAATGGAGGAGACAGGATTGAGGCATGGCTATCCCCCCATAGGGGGATGATTTCTCACTTTCTGTCCCTCCAGCAAGTCCACATGCCTATAGCAAAACTTCCTCTCTCTCTCTAAAAAATAAAACAAGTGGGGCCAGCAGGTGGTGTGGTGGTCAGGGGCACAGGACTCCCACATAGCTGACCGTGGTTCAAGTTCTAGGCCTGGTAGTTTGCTTTCTCACTTTCTCTGGTCAAATTAAAATAATAATAATGATAAGAATAGATAAAATAATTCTTCAAAAAAATACTTCTTTCTCTCTCATTAAAAAAAAATTCCAAATCCAGATGCTATCACTTAATTAATTAACTATAATGATAGAGGCCAATTACTTAATCTCTCTAGCTTTGGTTTCACCACTTATATTATGTTTATGTTGCTATTTTAACCACTCGAAAAATTAACACCTTACAAGTGGATAGTACTTTATAATTTCTGAATTACTTTTAGCTTATCTCATTTAATGCCATAACCACCCTGTGAGGCAAACATTTTTAGATAAATTCTATAGCTTAGAAAACGAAGCTAAGGGGGCTGGCAGGTGACATGGTGGTTGAGGTGCTGTCGCTTTGTCCCTCTCAGATCAAATTAAAAATAAATCAATAAACAAAGTTTTACTTTATTTGTTATTATTATTAATATTTTTTAATTTTTTTTTTTTGGAGAGGTTTTTCGCTATAGGGCGTGTGCGCTCGCCAGACAGACAGAGAGAGACGTAGAGACAGAAAGCGAGAAATCACCCCCCAGGGGGGATGGTCACGCCGCAATCCCTTCTCCTCCATTCTCCTCTCGGGATCTTGGGCACGCACGCACACGCGCCCGGCGTGAGTTGTAAGCCACCGGGTCCGAGACGCGAACCGCAGTCGACTACGTGGGGGTCCAGCGACATAGCCATTACGCTAACTGCTGGTTCCCAATATTTTTTAAATTTAACCAGAGAGAAAGGGAAAGTGAGAAAGCAAGTCGCCAGATCTGGGACTTAAACCGTGGTCGGTCGTGTGGGAATACAGTGCCCTCAATTGCCATGCCACCTGTTGGTCCCTACAAAGAAAGAAATTTTGAGATGAAAAACATTTTAGGTGGCTCTGATTTCCTCAGTAAAAGAAATAATTAAAGTAATGTGATTAGGGTATTTTCACCTGTGCTCTACAAATGTGCTATTCACATACACAATGAAAATAAATTCTTCTTTTTATATCTAGGCTCCCTCATAATTTCGTTTGAGGGGTTCAATTACATTCAAATTTTATTTTACTTTATTTTTTATAGAATTATTTTAAAAATTTAACTTTATTTATTATTATTATTTTCAAGTTTGATTAGAGAGAGACAGAGAGAGTGTGTGAAGTGGCAGGAATGAGAAAGCAAGTCACGGTCCAGGACCTGAACCGCAGTCAGCCATGTGGGAGTCCAATGCCTTTAACCACCATGCCTCCTGCCAGCCCCTACATTCAAATTTTAAAGCCACTAGATAAATTCATCTTTAAGGTCTCTTGTAATTTAAGTTTATATGATTTTTTCTCGGGCCAGCCCCGTAACCTAGTGGTTAAGGGAGCTGGATTCCATAAGGTCAAACGAGTTCAAATCCCAACTTGTATGGCTTAAAAAACATGTCAGGGGTCAGCTGACAGTGTGGTGGTTAAGGTGGCTGGATCCCACACAGCCGACTATGTGGTCTGAGTCCTAAATGTGATGGCTGAGAAACGTGCCAGGTACCTGTGTGAGCATGCCCAAAATCCCTAAAGGAGAAATGGGGGAGAAGGGATTGCGGCGTAACTTTCCCTCACGGGCTGGGGGGAGGAAAGTGTGTCTTTCTCACTTTCTGATTCTGTCCAGTAAGTGAACACACACTCTAGCAAATTAAACAAACAAAAACATACTGAGTGTGTGCATGCTTGAGTACCCCAAATCCTGGATGGAGAAATAGAGAAGGGATTGAAACAGGACCACATCCCATTGGGGGAGCTACTTTTTCTTCTTCTCTGTTTCTCTGTCTCTCTCTGGTGAATATACATACCCTCTGACAATTAAAAAAAAAAAAAAGTTGACATGATTTTATTCTTTGTCAGCTTTTTTTCCCTCTGACTCAAACATGTATAAACTCTCACTCTTCTCAGCCACACAGCACTTTGTTGAGTGCCTCTTTATGATACTACATATTCCTCAATACAAGCATGAGAGCCCATTCCCTCAATTAGATTTACATTCCATCAAGGCAGGGGCTTTGTCACTTACTTTGGCATCCCTCAACACCAAGCACAATACAGACAAGTACTTTAAAAGTGTATGGTAAAAGTGCAGTAAATTTAATAATGTAAATATATTGAAACTATAATGGGCTTTGTTTTCAAAGGCACCTAGCTACCTTCAGACACTTCATGGGAGTTAACACATGTTTATTCATTCCACAGAACTAAGCAATACAAATTGGTGGTCTCTCTATTAAAGAACACTTATTTATAACACATTTTTTAAATAGGCACAGAATGTAAAATAAAAAAAAAGATTAGAGAGACCAGAAGGTGGTGTGGTGGTTGAGGTGCTAGACACTCCCACATGGCCGAACACAGTTCCAGTCCTGGACCTTGTGGCCTGCTTTCTCACTCCCCCCTGTGTGTCTTTCTCTGGTCAAATTAAAATAAAATGAATAGGGGCTGGAAGATGGTATGGTAGTTAAGGGCGTTGGACTCCCACATGGCCAACCATGGTTTGAGTCCCAGATCTGGGGGCTTGCTTTCTCTCTCTCCCTCTCTCTCTCCCTCTCTCTCTCTCTCTGACCAAATAAAATAAATAAATAATGTTTAAAAATTTTAAAAATAAAATGAATAAATAAAATTAAGTAATTATTTTTAAAAAGAGAAATAATTAATCCTTATAATGTACTCTAAATATACTAGATGCATGTCAAAAGAAATACAACTTACCCTAATACAGCTGAAACAACAAAGCTTGGAGCAATGAGGACACAGGCGTGCATCTCTCAACTTCTCCATACAAATGAAACATCGGAATACCTCAGCAATGCTCTGAAAATAATAAAAGACATATAGTTCACCAGATTAGGCTACTGAATCAAGAGTAAACAGCAGAGCTAGCAGGTGGTGAGGTGATTAAGGTGCTGGACTACCACATGATCCCCCACAGTTTGATTACAGGACTACATTTTCCCTTTCTGTCTCTCTGGTCAAATTCAAAATATAAATAATAACACAGCCAGCAGATGGCATAGTGGTTAAGGCACTGGACTTCATGTAGTCAACCATTGTTCAAGTCACACACCTGGCAGCTTGAAACTCACACCAGGCATGTGCGTGTATGCCCACAATCCCAAAGAGGAGAATATAGGAGAAGAAACCATGGTGTGGTCATCCTCCCAGGGGGTGACTTCTCGCTTTCTGTCAGTCTCTCCAGTGAGCACATGCGCCCTATAGCAAAAATCTCTCTCTAAAAAAATAAATAACAAATAAAATTAAATAACTTTTTTTGTGTGTGAGATTTTTGCTATAGGGCACATGAACTTGCCAGAGAGACAGAAAGTGAGAAATCATTCCTCACCTTCTCCTCAGTTCTCTCATACTGGGACTTAGTCAAGACCCAGGGAACCTCAGAAAATGTGTCTGCTGTGTCACTGCGTCTGGGACTTGAACTGTGGTTGATTACCCGGGAGTCCAGCAATGCTACCATTACACCATTTGCTGGGTCCAAATTAAAGAAATAAATCTTAACCCCCTTTGGGAACCAGCAGTTAGCGTAATGGCTATGTCGCTAGACTCCCACGTAGTCGACCACAGTTCGAGTCCTGGACCCGGTGGCTTAAAACTCATGCCGGGCGCGTGTGTGCCCAAGATCCCGAGAGGAGAATGGAGGAGAAGGGATTGCGACGTGACCATCCCCTCTGGGGGGTGATTTCTCGCTTTGTGTCTCTATGTCTCTCTGTCTGTCTGGCGAGCACATGCGCCCTATAGCGAAAACCTCTCCAAAAAAAAAAAAAAAAAAACTTAACTCCCCTTACAAAAATAAAAAATGAGTAAATAGCATGCCAAGGGGCCAGCAGGTGGCACGGTGGTTGGAGCACTGGACTCCCACATGGCTGGCTGTGGCTTAAGTCCTGGACCTGGTGGCTTGCTCTCATCTTCTTTTCTCTGTCTCTCTCTAGTCACATTAAATAATAACAAATAAAATTAGTAAATCTTTAAAAATATAGCATGCTAAAAATAATTCACTCAATATTTACATTTATTCAGGGTTCATAATATCTGTTTAAATATGTCCCATACCAGGTGACAGGTGGTCTAGTGGTTAAGGGCACTGGATTACCATATGGAACCTCCCACTGCAGTTCAAGTTCTGGACCTAGTGGCTTGCTTTCTCACTCCCCCACCCCCCACTCTGGTCAAATTAAAATAAATAAATAAAGTTAAATAAAATAATTCTTTAATTAAAAAAAGTAAATAGGGACCAGCTGTTGGAGTAATGGCTACATCTTTGGACTCCCATGTAGTCGACAGCGGTTTGAGTCCCGGACCCGGTAGCTTAAACTCATGCCAGGCACGAGTGCATGTGTGCCCAAGATCCAAGAGGAGAATGGAGAAGAAGGGATTGCGGCCTGGCCATCCCCCGGGGGGGGGGGGGGGGGGATGATTTCTCGCTTTCTGTCTCTCTGTCTTTCTGGCGAGCGCACGCACCCTATGGCAAAAATCTCTCCAAAAAAAAGAGAAAAAAGTAAATAAATATGTCCCATACTGGGACTTAGTCAAGACCCAGGGAACCTCAGAAAATCACCTAGAAAATGTGCTTTTCTTTTTTCCTTTTCTTTTTAAAGCTTCACAATGATTCCATCCTAAGGAAAAGATATGAAATGCAGACAAAAATTTATGCACTAATATCTTCACTAAAGTGTTAATAATAATGACAATAATCTGGCTACAGCCCAAATATTAATTATGGCCATTACACACAGATTATGATAGTCACCAGAAATATTTCTTGACTTGGGGTCAGCAGATGACATAGCAGTTATGTTGCTGGACTCCCACATGGATGGGCGTGTGTGCATGCATGCCCAAGATCCCAGAAGGAGAATAAAGGAAAAAGGATTGGAGCATGGCATCCCCTAGGGAGTGATTTCTCACTTTCACTCTGTCTCTGTCTCTGTCTCTCTCTCTCTCTAGCAAGCACACATGCCCTAGGGAAAAACGTCTCCAGAAAAAATCTTTTTTTGGGACCAGCAGTTAGCGTAAAGGCTATGTCACTGGACTCCCACGTAGTCAACCACGGTTCACATCCCAGACCCGGTGGCTTAAAACTCACACCGGGTACGTGTGCGTGCGTGCCCAAGATCCCAAGAGGAGACTGGAGGAGAAGGGGAGACTGGAGATTGTGGTGTGGCCATCCCCCCTGGGGGGTGATGTCTAGCTTTCTGTCTCTCTGCCTTGGTCTGTCTGGCGAGCACACACACCCTATAGCAAAAATCTCTAAAAAAAAAAAAAATATTTTTTTGACTTAATGATACCAAAAAAAATAAAATAAAATAAAATACTATGGGGCCAGCAGGTGGCATGGTGGTTAAGGGCACTGGATTCCCACATGACTAACAGCGGTTCAAGTCCTGGACCTGGTGGCTTGATTTCTCACTTCCTCTCTCTCTCCCCTCCCCTCCCCTCCCCCCTTTCTCTTTCTCTCTCTGTCCCTCTCTGGTCAAATTTTTAAAATTAATAAAGCTAAATATTTTTTTTTTAATTAACTACAACACTACATATTTTTTTTTTTTTTGGAGAGGTTCTTGCTATAGGGCACGTGCGCTCGCCAGACAAACAGAGAGACAGAAAGCGAGAAATCACCCCTCAGGGGGGATAGCCACACCGCAATCCCTTCTCCTCCATTCTCCTCTCAGAATCTTGGGCACGCAGGCACATGCGCCCGGCATAAGTTTTAAGCCAACGGGTCAGGGACATGAACCGCGGTGGACTACATGGGAGTCCAGCAACATAGCCATTATGCTAACTGCTGGTCCCCCAAGCACTACATTAAAAAAAAAAAAAAAAAAAAAAAAAAAAAAAAAAAAACTTATAATGTGAAACAGTAAGAAAAAAAAGTCAGAGATATGACTAAATGCACAATAGGAACTTTTGAACTTTTTTCTGCAATTTCCCCAAAGGGGATAAATTGCTTTTATACTTAAAATGAAAACAAGAAGGTAAAAAGAAAAAATCTTAATCTAATGGTAGTGTTCTTTGATCCAGAGAGATAATAGCTCAGAATCCATAAGTCTGAATTTCTGCCCTGATGCTGCAACTAATTAGCTACTTATATGAGCCTAAGCTTCTGCTGCCTTTGAAAATTTTGATGGGAGTTCTATGAGGCCTTGGAAAGAAAAAACAAGAATTATGTAAATAATAAGAACAGTAATATCTTTGCAAGCCTCAGATGAATCAACTTTGAAACTGGCGAGTTATAACAAGAAAACACATACAACTACAAGTGCTGCTATCGTCTATTTCAAGTTTACTTTTACAGTACTGACGTTTGTTTTTACTCCACTCCGGAAGAATTAAACCGTCCGAATACAAAGATAAGCTTACAAAACCTTTATAATACTTTAAAATGAGGACTTAAGGAGAAAACTACTTATGAATCAAATCAGGACTGCAGGGCCAGAAAGAACATGTGAGATGCGGACGCTGTACCGAGGTGCGGAGTAGAGTGAACTAGTTTCAAGTGCAGTGCCCAGTAACACGGTTACTTCTTACTTAGAAGAACTTAGAATCGCGTAAATTTGCAGGAGCAAAAATTTAACAATGACTACATCATTATATCCAATAAACATAGTTTCTGTGTCCCTAGTCTTTACATAAATATTGCAACCATTTGAAATCACAGCTCACGAGAGCCAGGTATGTTCTGGAAACCATAATCAAAGGAGATAGTACTACGCTATATCCTCATACACTCTAGGGAGAGAAGCTCGCAACATGTACCGCTTACAGGAAAACATGATTATCCATTCGGAGGGAGATTTGGATCTGCTCACGAACTCGCAAGCCCTGGTGGCGAGTCGCACGGCATGTCCAGCTGATGAATTTGCAGTTTCGCTCTGCACAGGCTAGTCTGCAAATAACCAGGTGGGGATGAGTACCGCACCAAGACGTCTTTGAAAACGCCAGGATACGCACCTGACTGCGGAGCAGGCTGAGCACCAGGCACCCAGAGGGCTGCGGAGCCAGCACCGCGTTCTTCACACCGGGCCAGCTCTCCGCAGCGGCGGGGTGGGGCGCCCTACGGGAGGGAGGGCGAGGGCACGGCGCCCGAAAAGACACTCCACGGGTGGCGGGGAGGGAACTAACCACCGCCGCCCACCACAGCTCTGCTTACCTCCACGCTCTGCTCATCCATTGCCTCTGGCTCTCGGCGGGCCCCTCGGCAACCCGTGAAATCCGTGGTCTGACCTACTGGGCGCCGGCCCGAGGTCGCCAGGTCAAATTGCCAAGAGCAGCCCGGCGCCCACGTCAGGGCGCTCCAACAACCGCCCCACCAGCGCGCCCCATCGCTTCAGGTTCGGCGCCGGCTACCCCCATTTCGCCATTTTTATCAGCGCGCCAGCCCTGGGGCGCAGAGGGAGGGCGAGCGGTAGCTGCGGCTCTTCCTCCGGGTTCAGCCGCCCGCCAGCGACCGCGAGGGAGCCTCGGCCCACGTGACGCGGCGCGCGCGTAGCGAACAGCGGCTGCAGCCCCGCGGCACTGGTCTCAGGCGGAGAAAGCGCCGCAGAGAATTCGCAAGCGCCAACCGTAACCAGGGCAGCTGGAGGCGCGACGGCGAGAAAAGGCGCGGTGCGCATGCGCGCAGAACGCGGCGGGAGGGGAGGGGAGAGTCAGAGGGGGCGGGCATCCAGTTCCGGCGGTGTAGGGTGCAGACGAGGCGGGGCGCAGCCGCAGGGGTGCGTGCCATGGGCCTTAAGTTGCCGCGGACCGCCGGAGCTCGAAATTACGCTACGTTCGCCCTCCTCGGCGGAGGGGCGGTGCCCCACGGGGGTCAAACTTTGGCGCGCCAGAGACCGGAGCCACCTGGCGTGGGTATGGAAAAGGCGGACTTTGAAGCCACACCCCTAAATATTCGGATTCTTGGCCCGGGCCCAGGAAATCTGTTTTCAAGCACCTCTCCGGTGATTTCTCTGCAGGTGTTGTGTGGCCCATGCTTTGAGAAAATCCAGTGCAGAGGATATGTGGTTAGTGTATCTCTGAGGAAGTCCAGATTTTAATCTATGGCTTAAAAAACGACCTACCGAAGGTAATAAATTTGGAAAGCTCCGGCCCTAAAGTCTAAAGAGGTGCCTCCCTGTTGGGTGATGGGTGGGCCGGGCCACAGACAGAAGACGTTCAGGCCCACACCCTACCCTTCATTTCTTCCAGAGTTGAGCAGTGGTCATGGAACTATTGAAAAGGGTATCAGCTATATTGGGGTTGTTTATAATTGGGATCAGCTTTCTGCAATTTGCTGTCGATGAGATGGGTAAAGGCTGCAAGAATTGGAGGTGTATGAGACAAGATGTGTACATCAAAATCTCAATTTGAATTTAACTTTTCCTTTCAAGGTTATTGCACAATTATTTATTATACTTAACCTGCAGTACACATGTAGAGAATCATTATGAAGAATTAATGGAGGGAACCAGAAGTTAGCGTAATGGCTGTATCGCTGGACTCCCACGTAGTCTACCGTGGTTCGCGTCCCGGACCCGGTGGCTTAGAACTCACGCTGGGTGCGTGTGCGTGCGTGCCCAAGATCCGGAAAGGGGAATGGAGAAGGGATTGCGGCGTGGCCATCCCCCCTGGGGGGTGATTTCTCACTTTCTGTCTCTATTTCTCTCTCTGTCTGGCGAGTGCACGCGCCCTATAGCAAAAATCTCTCCAAAAAAAAAATAGAATTAATGGAGACGCCGGTAGGTGGCAGGGTGGTTAAGGGCGCTGGACTCCCACGTGGTTGACTGCTGTTCCAGTCCCGGATCTGGCCTCTTGTTCGTTCCCCCCCCCCCCACCGTCAAATTAAAATAAGTAAATAAATAGATACATAAAGCCAAATAAAATAATTCTAAAAAAAAGAATTTATGGAAAATGTTATAAAAAAATTTTTTTTCTTGCACCAAAATAAACTCTTACTTTAGTTGTAATTTTTCACAAAATTTAAAGTCTTCTTGTAATCCAGAAAAAAGTTCTTTGACTATCAGGCATTTGGACTTAGAAGTGCAGTGGATAGCAACATTTTTTTTAAAACTGTGAGCCATGGGTAAAATATAATTTAAGGTTAACTGGCTATTGATCAGTGTGGAAGATGATTAGAATAGGCAGGGGGGCTTAGCAGAGAAAACAAAAAGAATTTTAATCAAAAAAACAGAATGAGTTACCCTATTTTATATGTTGTACTTAAAAAGAAGATAATAAATAAAAATTTAATGCTCCCCCAAAAAAAGATAAAGCAAGCCACTCAATGTGCTTTAAATTAGAAATGCCAATAGAATAAGCTCCGAAACCAATGAATAGATGTGGATTTAAAAAAAATACTGTACCCACACAAAAATTATCTGTAAGTAAGAAACTACAAATTTTAAAAATAGCATACAGAAAAAAAAAAACAAGTAATGATAAATTGTCATAGTAGATGGGTTTACTGCTCTAATTTGATCAGTACACAATGAATACATGTTTTGAAAAACCACTGTACCCCATAAAAATATACAACTGTTATATGTAAATTATGATAAAAGTAAATAAAAGAGCAATTCAACCTGAAAAAAAGCTGCGGACTAAAAATTATTTATGATCTGAATACCACATGGAGTTGATGGTTACACAACACTACATATACTAAAATGCCCTCAGTTGTACTAAAATAATGGCTAAGGATCCAGCAGATTGTGTGAAGGTTAAGGCACTGGATGCCACATGGTTGGCTGTGTGGTCCGAGTCCTGGACCCAGCAGCTTAAAAATCACACCAGGTGCGTGCACCTGAATGTCTAAAGTCTCGAAAGGAGCAGAGAGGGGATTGTGGTGTGGTCATCCCCAGGGGGTGATTTTTGTGTGTCTCTGGCAAGTGCACACCCGATAGCAAAAAATAATAGTAACAATTAATGGGTAATCTTATGTCAGTTTTACCTCAATTAGAGAAACTATTTATGAAATACAATACTGTGCCTGGGATTCTAAGGATAATGAAAGTGGTCCTTGCTCTCAAGAAACTATAGAAAATAAGACAAATTACAAGATGTGACAAATATTAAAACAGGTTCTTGTATGTTTGCCCAAGAACCCAAAAATGTTTAAGGATTTATCACACACTAGTTCATAATAGTGAAAAATGACAAAAATCTAGACAACTACTTAGGGGCTATTGGTTACAAGTACAGAGTCAGAGTCTGCCTAACTTGAGCAAAACATAATTTAGTTGATAGGATGCTAAACCAAAGTCATTTGCTAAGCCCTTGGGGATGACGAGCCTGTGATCTGCTCCATCAGAATCTCTAGGGGACACAATGGCACAGCAGTAAAATGAACCTCTGTGAGACAATCACACATGGGAAGGTCCCTGCATCAGGTCTAGAGAATTCCTTGAGTACTCCAGGCACACATGCTTGCCCATCATCTGGGGTAGGCTGAGAGCTGGGGGTACATTGCCATGACCTGCTTGGAGCCCTGTCCCTCTCTCTCTTTCTAGCTCAAAGAAACAAACTTTATTAAGAACTTTTTAAAAATTAATTATTTTATCTATTTTAATTTGACCAGAGAGGGAAGAAGGGAGAGAGAGAGTGTGAGAAAGCAAGCCACCAGGTCAGGGACTAGAACTACAGTCAGCAATGTGGGAGTTTAGTGCCCTTAGGCACCATGCCACCTGCTGGCCCTGGAAGAAACAAACTTTAAAAAATAAAATATGGGACCAGCAGATGGCCTGGTAGTCAACTATGGTTGGAGTCCCAGACCTGGTAGCTTCAACTCATGCTGGGTGTGTGTGTGTCCAAGATTCTGAGAGGCGAACAGAGAAGGGATTGGATTGCAGCATGGCCATCCTCCCTAGGGGGGTGATTTCTCGCTTTCTGTCTCTCTTTCTGACAAGCACAAGTACCCTATACCAAAAATCTCTCTTAAAAAAATAAATAAATAGGGGCCAGCAAGTGGCATGGTGGTTAAGGTGCTGGACACTCCCACGTGGCTGACCACGGTTCAAGTCCTGGACCTGGTGGCTTGCTTTCTCACTTCCCCCTTCTCTGTCTCTCTCTGTCAAATGAAAAATAAATGAATGAATAAATGAATTTTTAAAATCAATCAATCAATAAAATAAGGGGGAGCCAGCAGGTGGTGTGCTGGTTGAGGTGCTGGACACTCCCACATAGCCAACCACGGTTCAGGTCTGGGACCTAGTAGCTTGCTTTCTCACTTTCGCTCTCTCTAGTCAAATTAAAATTTGGTGTAATGGCTATGTCACTGGAATCCCATGTAGTCGACCGCAGTTCAAGTCCTGGACCCAGTGGCTTAAACTCACGCCAGGCGCATGTGTATCCATGCCCAAGATCCCGAGAGGAGAATGGAAGAGAAGGGATTGCAGTGTGGCCATCCCCCCAGGGGTGATTTCTAGCTTTCTGTCTCTCTGTCTCTCTGTGTCTTTCTGGCAAGTGTACGTACCCTATAGCAAAAACCTCTCCAAAACAAAAATAATAATAATTAATTAAGGGGTTGGCACGTGGTGTGGTGGTTGAGGGTAATGGACTCCCACGTGGCTGACCACTGTTTTAGTCCTGGACCTGGTGGCTTGCCTTCTCGTTTTCTCTTTCTCTTTTTTTTTTTTCTCTCTCTCTTACTCTCCCTCTCTAGTCAAATTTTTAAAAAATGAAGTTAAATAATTCTTTTAAGAAAATAAATTAATAAATAAAATTAAATAATTCTTTTTAAATAAATAAATAAAACATGGAACCAGCAGATGGTGTAATGGTTATGTCACTGGACTCCTACATAATTGACTGAGGTTTGAGTCCCAGACCCAGCAACTTGAAATTCATGCCAGGTGCATGTCTATGCGTGCCCAAGATCCCAAGAGGAGAATGGAAGAGAAGGGATTACGGCATGGTCATCCCAAGGGGGTGAATTCCCACTCTGTCTCTCCGCTTCTCTCTGACAAGCACATGCACCCTATAGCAAAAATCTCTCTTAAAATTAATTAAATTTAAGCTGACTTTGCCACCTTCCCCTAAAGACAAATCTAATGTGCGATTCTTTGTGTAACTTGCAATTATACAGCTTACCTGTTATGTTACTGGTATAATACACAGCTTAAAATGCCTATCAAAAGGAACGAATAAAAATTATGATAAATCCATATAATGGATTTCAGCTGTTAAAAACAATGGTGGATGTGTGAAATGACATTATAAAATATAAACAAGTATTAAAAAATTTAAAACTAACTACAATTGCAATACAATGTGTGGTATAACCCATCTTTTTTGTAAATAATAATTTGCATACATGTAGAAATGCCTGAAGAAATTGTTTGCAGATTACTTCTAAATAACAGGCATGTCAGTTCTTCAACATGTATTAATACATAAAAACATCCTAGTTACATGGGATAAAATGATTAGTATAATCCAGATGAGAAATAAAACATCTAAATTAAGATAGTGAGATTGAGGATAAAGTCGAGGTTGGAGACTATGACCATTCCAAAGACAAAATCAGAAGTTTTATTGATTGAGAAAATAAAGGGAAGCAATGGTTGCATAGGTTTCAATTCCAGCTAACAGGATAGTGGCCATCAGGAAAATAATAAACTCACTAAGTATTTTGGACATGTTCAATTATAATATTCAGGTAGTAGGTTTTATTGGAAATGTGGATCCAGAGCTGATAGACATTATATTTAGGAGTCATCCACAAACAGGCTTGGGAGGGCAAGAAAATGGTGTGACTGTTGATGCGGCTGGATCCCACATGGCCAACTGCGTGTTCATGTTCCTACCCCAGCAGCTTGCAGATGTCAGTGCATGCCCCAATATCCATGGCCATTCCCCCTGGGAGGGTGCACTCTCACTTTATCTATCTGTCTCTGGCAAGCAAACCTGCACTATGGCAAATTTAAAAAAGAAAAATTATTTGTTGAGGAACAAATAATACATTGATAAGGGCATAGAGAATAATTTTAAGGGGACTGAGGAGAAGAAGCAATATTTAGAAGATTACTGAAGAAAAATGCTCCCCGACCAACACACTGCCCCCCCCCCCACCACCCAGTGCACAGGCCCTCTGGCAAATTAAAAGAAAACATACAGAATAGTATTAAGGGAATCTGTTGTCTGAAATAAGATTACATGTATGTATACTCAATATACATATATACAATAATATATTTGCCCTTCTTTTTCTTTGAGACATGGTCTTGCCATGTTGCTAGGGTACCTTCTCACTTTCCTTAAACTAACAGTCCTTTGCCTCAACGTCCCCAGTCTTGGACTATAGGCATGCACATCTGATCCTGGCTTCTGCCCTTTGTATAGTCTCCTCTTTTTTGAAAGGCTTTACTGTCTAGCCTCAAGCCAAACCTCCTCCTTCACAGCCCCCCACCTCTACTCATCAAGTGTTAAAAGGTATCTTCCTAAATTTCAAATTGTTCTCTTCTCCAGTAGAGTTCCACTCTGCAATTCCATTGCTTCATAAATCTGGCATGTGAGATTTTAAGTGGTCTGCAGCAGTTTTCTCTTCTTCAGTCAGTGGTGCCAGCTACAAAACAAATGACAAAAATATTTTAAACAAACTTTAAAGACTGTTAGTTAGGGGCCAGCAGGTGGTGTGTTGATTAAAGACTCTGGACCCCACGTGGCCAACCAACCATGGTTCAAGTCCTGGACCTGATAGCTTGCTTTCTCACTGTCCCTCTCTATCTGATCAAACTGGAACATAATAATAATAATAATAATAATAATAAAGTTAAATAATTATTTTTAAAAGAATTAATTTCTGCTTTGTCACCTAATAAATGTTTCCATTTAGCTTTTTTGTTTTTTTAAATAGAGGTTTTTGCTACAGGGTGCACATGCTCACCAGAAAGACAGAGAGAGAAAGAGAGACAGAAAGTGAGAAGTCACTCCCCAGGGGGGATGGCCACACCACAATCCCTTCTCCTCCATTCCCCTCATGGGATCCTGGGCACATACGCCCAACGTGCTCAATGTGAGTTTAAGCCACCAGGTCCAGGACTCAAACCACGGTTGACTACATGGGAGTCCAGCGACGTAGCCATTACCCCAATAAAATAATTCTTAATATTAAGTATATTTAAAAAGCTAAATGGGGGACCAGCAGTTGGTGTATTGGCTATGTCGCTGGACTCCCATGTAGTCGACCGTGTTTCGAGTCCCGGACCTGGTGGCTTAAATTCACACCCGGCGCATGAATGCCCAAGATCCCGAGAGGAGAATGGAGAAGGGACTGCGACGTGGCCATCCCCTGGGGGGGTGATTTCTCACTTTCTGTCTCCCTGTCTCTCTTTCTGGTGAGCGCATGTGCCCTATAGCAAAAACCTCTCAAAAAAAAAAAAAATTTTATTTTATTGTTATTTTTAAAATTTGCTATAGGGCATGTGTGCTTACCAGAGAGAGACAGAGAAGAAGAAAGAGAAAAAGTGAGAAAACAAGCCACCAAGTCTGGGACTCAAACTGTGGTCAGTAATGTGAGAGTCCAGCACCTTAACCACCTGCACCACCCGCTGGCCCCTCCATTTAGCTTTTATTATGTATATAACTACAGTTTAGGAAAGGAAAGGAAGGGGAAAAGAGGTATGTTGCTATTTATATACAAGGTACTGTGATGTTTGAGCTTCTGAACTTGTTAGGAAGCTAAAGAAACAAGCCCAAGAAATAAATCAATTTAAGGTCCCTAATTTAACAGAACCAAACAAGTCAGGTTTGGATGTCATATTCTAAAAGTATTGTGATAAAGCTGTAAACAGGGCCAGTCAGGTGGCATGGTGGTTAAGGTAGCTAGATCCCACATGGCAAACTATGCAGTTCAAGTCCTGGACCCAGTTACTTATAAAATACAACAGGCATGTGTCTGTGCATGCCCAAACTCCCAAGAGCAGAATGGAGAAGGGATTGAGATGTGGTCATCCCCCTGAGGGTACTTTCTCACTTTCCTTCTTTTTTTTCCCTTTCTCTCTTTCCAGCAAGCCAGTGCATGTGCCCTACAGCCACACACACACACACACACACACACGCAAAAGGCAAGAAAAAGCTATAAATAAAATCCATCTAGAAAACTTCTCAGGCAAGTAGAGACTTGAGCTAAATTTCGTAGACTAATTTAGATGTTTTCAGCTGCAAGTAACAGAAACATTTTAAATGGATAAATAATAAGAAAAGAAGGGAAGACTTCAGGGTCGACTTATTCACCAACTTAACAATGTGAGGACTCAGTTTTTTCCATCTCACAATTCTGAAATCATTGATGGTGGCTGTACCCTCCAACTGACAGTAAAATGGTTCAAACAGTGCCAATTATCATACACCATGTCCAGAAAAAGAAAAAATGACCTCTTTCAAGGTTCGGTTAGCAGTAAGGAAACACACTCAAGTTACCTACTTCTATACTTTCTCCCCACATGTCATTTGAGTTATAAATCTATTCCTCAACCAATGTTAAAAGAAAATCCATTTCCTTTTCAATCAGGTGTACCTCTAAAACTGAGGATGGAGCCACCTTCACCTCAGGCACATGACTGAAAGGGACAACACACATCTTAAAAAGGTCAGTACTCCCAGGCTGGCCCCCAACCTAGTGGTTAAGAGAGCCAGATCCCACATAGTCACCATGGGTACAGTCATGGCCCTGGTGGCTTGAGAGACACGCTAGGGATGTGTGCTTGCATGTCCAGGGTCCCAGCCAGATGGAAAAAGAGAGACTGTGGAATAACCACATCCCATTGGGGGATTCTCTTTCCTTAAAAAAGAAAAGAAAAAAGTCAGTACTCTGGTAGACAGGAAAAGAGAACAGTTGCTGAGAAAACAACTAGCCAAATAGTATCTACCAGAAGCAGGTAGGAGCAAAAGCAAAAGGAAGAAAGGAAGCTACAGGGAGGTCCTAGGGGAGCTTTACAGAGCATCAGCAAATGGGCAGGCTGAAACAAAGTTATATCAGGAATTAATAGGAGAAACAACATGAAGAATCACTCAAGTACTTACAAATCTACCTAACTATATAGGTCATCTCTAGAGAGACTGCCAAATCTGGAGCACACCAGACCTACAGAATTGGAATCTGTAGGGCAGTGCTATCCAATTAAACTTTCTGTGATGCTAGAAGTATTCCATATCTGCACTCTCCAATCAGTAGATGAAGAACTGATTTTCAACATTATTACATTACTTTATATAACCACATGTGGCTATTGGAAAGCCGACTCTATAAAATAGCCCCAGAAGCTATGTGATTCTGATATTCAGCTGGTTTGCCTGATAAACTTTTGCCAAACATGTTCACATTAATACAATGAAAAACAGGGGCCAGTAGGTGGTATGGTGGTTAAAGGTGCTGGATTCCCACATGGCTGACCGTGGTTAAAGTCCTGGACCTGGCGGCTTGCTTTCTTGCTTTCTCTTTCTCTCTCTCTCTGGACAAATTAAGAAATAATAATAATAACAACAACAATGGAATTAAATAAATAATTCTTTTTAAAAAGGAAAAAAGAAAAACAATCATATGCCTTACTACAGCCAAAAAGTTACAGAATTTCCTTTGTCTCAAAAAAAAAAAAAAAAAAGGAAATAATATTCTAGTAAGACTGTGTTGTTGGGGCCGGCAGGTGGCATGGTGGTTAAGATGCTGGAATTCCCACATGGCTGACCAATGGTTCGAGTCCCGGACCTGGTGGCTTGCTTTCTCACTCTCCCTCTCTTTCTCTCTCTCTGTCTTTGGCAAAATTCATGTGAAAAATAATAATAACAATAATAAATAAATAATTCTTAAAAAAAAAAAAAAAGACTGTGTTGTCAGTTGAATCTCTGTTGCTCAATATGTAAGAACTTTCAAGCCATCAATTTAATAAACCATCAAAGAATTTTTCATTAAGAAAATGAACTTTTCATTAATAAAAACTTAACATTTGATCACTGTACATCTTTGTGTTTTTTTAGAGAGCTTTTGCAATACAGCACATGTGCTAGTCGGAGATACAGAAAGAGACGGAGAGACAGAAAGTGAGAAATCACCCCCAGGGGGAATGATCATGCTACAATCCATTCTTCATTCTCCTCTCAGGATTTTGGACATACATGCACATGCCCCTGGCATGAGTTTCAAGCCTCTGGGCCCAGGATTCGAACCATGGTCAGCCATGTGGGAGGCCAGCCCCTTAACCGCTATGCCGCCTGTTGGCTCCAATCACTGTACATCTTTACAATGCATAAAACTGTTTTTCCTGGCATGAAAACAGTGCATATCAGTCAAGTGAAAGATATTACCATATATATTATCATCAACAGATAATTTTTCATTTTTGTGTCTGTTAAATGCTTCTCTTTTTATTTTCCTGATCACCTCCTAGGCCCCCCAACTCTATTCCATTTTTAATTGCCCTTCCCACAACTATTCATTTCCTTGTGGCATAACAGATATATCTAAGGCATTTTTTAAAAATAATTGTTTTATTTAACTTTATTTATTTATTTCAATTTCACCAGAGAGGGACAGAGTATGTGAGAAAGAGAGAGATAAAGTGAGAAATTAAATAAAAAAAAAAAAATAGGATTCTTAATCAAATGACCTGGTTATCAACCTTTCAGATTTATGCTAGTTACAAATCCATAATTCAAATACCATTTTTTTTGTAAAGAATTATTTAACTTTATTTTTTTTTTAATTTGGTTAGAGAGAGACTGAGTAAAGAGATAGAAAGGGAAAGTAAGAAAGCAAGCCGCCAGGTTCAGGACTTGAACCATGGTTGGCCATGTGGGAGTCCAGTGCCCTTAACCACCATGCCACATACCGGCCCCAACAAATCCAGAATTCAAGTACCTTTTTTTTTTTTAAAGAATTATTTTATTTATTTCATTAGTTAATTATTTATTTACTTTAATTTGACCAGGGAGAGACGGAGTGAGCGAGAGAGAGAAAGAGTGAGAAAGCAAGCTGCCAGGTCTGGGACTCGAACCGCAGTCAGCCATGTGGGAGTCCAGCATTCCCAACCACCATGCCACCTGCCGGCCCCCAGAATTCAAGTATCTTAAGAGGCAAATTATACTTTAAAGTTGGCAAATAAACATATGTATGCTACTGCTCCTCCTTCTCATGTCCATAGCCCTATTTGCTTTTACACGGAGAGACAGATCCTTATTACAACACTGAGCAGCTGTTGCCAGCTGGCACCTGAGATAAAACGTGTTGGCTATCGTTCATCCAGTTAATTTAGTTCTGTTGAGTGCATCAAGATATAGCCTGTCTTTTCTTTTTAAATCTCTAATTTTTCCTTGATAGAAAATGAAAATACTGCCAAATATCTGAGATATCAAGTTAAAATCTTAGTGTCTGGGTCAGTAGCTTATATCCTTTTGTATGCTCCAAAAATATCCAAAGTCTTACACATCAGTGATTTAGGCTCATAATTATAAAGATTCTCATACTAAGTGAGATGGGTATGAAGAATGGAGGAAGGGAATGGATAAGGTACAAACCTACTCATGCCTGCCAACCCAATTGAAGGAAAGGAGAAAAAAAAGTTGCTGGTATAGATATTTCAGACTTCTCAGTCTCACCATTTTACTATGATGTTTCAAGGTATCAAAAAAAAAAAAAAATCACACTTGGGGTCAGCAGGTGATGCGGATGTTAAGGCAGATGGATCCCGCATGGTTGACCATGCAGTTCAAGTCCCAGACCAAGTGGCTCGAAAATCATGCCAGGCACATGTGCGTGCATGCCCAAAATCCTGAGAGGAGAATGGAAGAGAAGGGATGGCAGGATAGCTATCTTCTCTTGGGGGGTGATTTCTCACTTTCTCTATCCGTCCCTCTCTTTCTGTCTCTGATGAATGCACACAACCTATCTCAAACTAAAAAACAAAAACAAAAAACACTTCACTGTGGGGACAGCAGGGGGCTTTGTGGTTAAGGGCACTGGCCAACCAAGGTTCAAATCCCAGAATGAATTCCCACATGGCCAACCAAGGTTCAAATCCCAGACCTGGCAGCTTGCTTTCTCATTCTCCTTTTCTCTTTCTTTCTCTCTCACCTCTACCCCTCTCTGGTCAAATTAAAATTAATTAATTAGTTAATTTAAAAAAAAAAAAACTTGCTTCTATGAAGAATTCAAACTGATGGCTAAATTTCAAAATATAAATTACTGAAAGTTTACCTTTTTTTAATTAAAGAATTATTTTATTTATTATTATTATTTTCCAGTTTGATCAAAGAGAGACAGAGAAAGAGATAGAGAGGGAAAGTGAGAAAGCAAACCATCAGGTCCAGGACTCAAATCACAGTCGGCCATGTGGGAGTCCAGTACCTTTAACCACCATATCACCTACTGGCCCCAAGTGGTTACCTTTTAAAGTAACACTCAGAATTAAAATTATGCAAATCCAGCTTGCCGGCTGAAAGCATTACCTCCACGTCTGTCTGCTTTTGTAGCTCTTGTATCATAGTCATAGCCTTATTCAAAGTAGTACAGATGCGGCTCTTAGTCTCTTTCTGTTCAACAGCAACTGGTTTAAAGCGTGCACACAAAGTTTGATACCGAGATTTTATTGCTGACAATTCCTTTAAGACTGTAACTGGATTTTTCTGCATCAGGAGAAAAATTAATATGTATTAAATCATGGAAAAGAAAAATTAAGCTTCTTTTTATGAATTAAAATATATACAACATATTCTATCATCTGTCTAAATAAATTTATTTATATTGAATATTTTTAAAGACTTATTTTATTTAATTTTATTCATTGTCTTTTTTTTATTATTATTGAAGTTGACCAGAGAGAGAAGGAAAGTTAGAAAGCTTGGACCAGCAGTTGGCGTAATGGCTTTGTCACTGGACTTCCATGTAGTTGACCACAGTTCAAGTCCCAGACCCAGTGGCTTAAACTCATGCCAGGCGTGTGTGCATGTGTGTCCAAGATCCTGAGAAGAGAATGGAGAAGGGATTGCAGCGTGGCCATCCTCCCTGGGGGGTGATTTCTAGCTTTCTGTCTCTCTGTCTCTCTGTCTTTCTGGCGAGTGCACGCACCCTATAGCAAAAACCTCTCCAAAAAAAAAAAAAAAGGGAAAGTAAGAAAGCAAGCTGCCAGGTCCAGGACTTGTACCATAGGCAGCCATGTGGGAGTCCAGCTGCCTTAATCATTACCCTCAATTCCCAACATTGTTGAATATTTAATTATGTAACTATATGACAGAGAATGTAAGGTGGGCAAGAAAGAAGTATTAAGACTTAGATCCTGGGACCAGCAGATGATGTAATGGTTATGTCGCTAGACTCCCACATAGTTGACCATGGTTTGAGTCTCAGACCCAGCAGCTTAAAACACACTGGATGAAAACAAAAACAAAAACAAACAAACAAAAAACCCACAATGGGTGCATGTGTGTGCATGTCAAAAATCCTAAGGAGAATGGAGGAGTTCAGTGCCCTCAACCACCATGCTACCTGCTGGCCCCACCTGCTGCCTCCCCCCAAAAAAGGAGGGTATTAAAAAATAATTATTTATCTAATTTTAATTATTTATCATTACTTTTTAATTTGACCAGAGAGAGAAAATGAGACAGCAAGCCACCAGATCTGAAACTCAAATTGTTGTCAGTCATGTGGGAGTCCAACGTCCTAACTGCCGTATCACCTGTTGGCCCCAACCGGTGTATTCTTAACCTAGAAGCATCTAAAGGCTATGATTCATGAGAACAAGGAAATAAGCTACTAAAGAGAATAATATATGGAGGCCAGCAGGTGGTGTAGCAGTTAGGGTGCTAGACTCCCACATGGCCGACCAGTTGGATTTCCAGGCCTGGCAGCTTGCTTTCTCACTTTCTCTGTCTCTCGTAAGTATTTGTGCCCTGTAGCAAATTTAAAAATAATAATAATAAAATGAAATAAGTAACTCTTTTTTTTTTTTTTTGAGAGGTTTTTCACTATAGGGCGCGTGCGCTCGCCAGACAGACAGAGAGAGACATAGAGACAGAAAGCGAGAAATTACCCCCCCAGGGGGGATGGCCACGCCGCAATCCCTTCTCCTCCATTCTCCTCTCGGGATCTCGGGCACGCACGCACACACGCCCGGCGTGAGTTTTAAGCCACCGGGTCCGGGACGCGAACCGTGGTCGACTACGTGGGAGTCCAGCGACATAGCCATTATGCTAACTGCTGGTTCCCCAAAATAAGTAACTCTTTAAAAAATGAGCATGTAATAAATGATGTGAACCAATTCAGGGGCAAAACAAGGGGAATTATCAAAATGATTTTTTTTTAAATCCTAGAAAATGGGGGCCCGCAGGTGGCATGGTAGTTAAGAAGGGCGCTGGACTCCCACGCAGTTCGAGTCCTAGACCTGGCAGCTTGCTTTCTCACGTTTCCTCTCTCTCTTTTTCTCACTCTGTTCCTCTCTGGTCAAATTAAAATAAATAAATTTTAAAAATCCTAGAAAATGGACCAGCAGATGATGTAATGGTTGTGCACTGGACTCCCACGTAGTCTACCTTGGCTGGGTCCCAGACCTGGAGACTTAAAACTTATACCAGGCACAAGTGCGAGCATGCCCAAGATCCTCAGAGGAGAATGGAGAAAGGATTAAGACAAGGCCATCTCTCCTGGGGATGATTTCTAGCTTTCTGTCTCTCTGTCTCTTTCTGTCTCTCTGTCAAGTGCACATGCCCTATAGCAAAAAAATTTCTCAAAAAAATCCTTAGAAGAGCTATACAGGAAGCCTACAGCACAGGAGGTCAGACTGGGACAGGATGATGGGCAGCACAAGAGGAATGCTGCCATGCAAGAAAATGAAACGTGGGACCAGCGGTTGGCATAATGCCTATGTCGCTGGACTCCCATGTAGTTGACTGTGGTTCGAGTCCTAGACTCAGTGGCTGAAACTCACACCAGGCACGTGTGCGTGCGTACCCAAGATCCTGAGAGGAGAATGGAAAAGAAGGGACTGCAGCATGGCCATCTCCCCCGTGGGGGGGTGATTTCTCACCTTCTGTCTCTCTGTCTCTCTCCGTCTTTCTGGCAAGTGCACGCACCCAATAGCAAAAACCTCTCCAAAAATAAAGAAAACAAAACTTGGGGTTATGTAGTGTGTCTGACAATGTTAAGAGTTCTCTGATTTTATTAGAAAACTTGTGAGCCAGCCAGGGGCATGGTCCTTAAGGTGGCTGGATTCCCCATGGCTAAATATGCAGTCCAATACCCAGATTTGGAGGCTTGAAAAACTTGCTGTGCATACGTGTGTATGTGCCCAAAATCTCGAGAGTAGAATGAAGAAGGAATTGCGGCATGGCCAACCCTCCTCAGGGGGTGATTCTCTCTCTCTTTCTGGTAAGTGTACACACCCTATAGCAAATCAAAAAAAGAAAAAGAAAAGTTGGGCCAGCTCTGTGGCCTAGTGGTTAAGATAGCTAGATCCTATATATGGCTAACTGCATGGTTTGAGTCCCTAACCCAGTGGTTTGAGAAACACAGTCATATGTATATGTGTGCCCAAAATTCCAAAAAGAAGAAGAGATGGGAGAGAAGGGATTGGGGCATGTCCATGCCCCATGGGAGCTGCTTTCTCCTCTCCCAATCTCTTTGTCCCTCTCTTTTGGGGAGTGAATGATCTAAAATAATGGTAATTACATTAAAAAACTATGCAAACTGAAATTAAAAAAAAAAAAAAAAACCAGGGCCAGCAGGTGGCGTAGTGGTTAAAGGCATGGTTAAAGGCACTGGATTCCCACATGGCTGATCATTGTTCAAGTTGCGGACTTGGCGCCTAGCTTTCTCCCTTTCCCTTTCTCCCTCTCTCTGTCTCTTTGGTCAAATAATAATAATAATAACAACAACCACAACAACTGAAATTTATAAATAAATAATTCTTTAAGGAAAAAAATTGGGAGTCAACAGGTGGTATGGAGGTTCAGACACTAGACTCCCACATGGCTAACCATGGTTTGAGTCCTGGACCTAGCAGTTTGCTTTCTCACTTTCCCTCTCTCTGGCTCTAATGAGTGCACATGACCTGTAACAGATTAAAAAGAAAATAATAATAAAATAAAATAAATAATAAAAAAAAAACAATAATCATCAACTCCAGAAAAACAAGTTGTGAAAACAGGAAAAGCAGTATGCAACAGGGCTAATATAAAAGCAATATTTATAAACTCTAATAATAAACAAGCAAAATTGTGAAGACAGAAATAAATTATGGGTAGTAAAATATTTAGACTTTATTTTCTATAATAGAAAATTTTTATTAATAAGAATGCCTAAGACCAGCAGATGGCATAATGGTTATGTCGCTGGATTCCCAAATAGTTGACCAAGGTTCGAGTCCCAAACCCGGTGACTTAAAACTCACACCAGGGGCTGGCAGGTGGCGTGGTGGTTAAAGGTGCTGGACTTTCACATGGCAGACTGCAGTTCGAGTCCCTGACCTGGTGGCTTGCTTTCTTGCTTTCCCTCTTTCTCTCACTATGTCTCTCTTTGGTTAAATTAAAATAAATAAATAAATAAATAAAGTTAAATAAAATAATTTTAAAAACATGGGGCCAGCAGGTGGCATGATGGTTAAGGGCACTGGACTCCCACATGGCTGATGGTGGTTCAAGTCCTGGACCTAGTGGCTTATTTTCTTGCTTTCCCTCTCTCCTTCTTTCTTTCTCACTCTACCCCTCTCTGGTCAAATTAAAGTAAATAAAAAAAAACTAAAATAATTCTTTTAAAAAAAATGTTACTACCAGGGATAGCAGGTGGCATAATGGTTAAGGTGCTGGACTCCCACACGACCGAACACAGTCCAAGTCCTAGACATGGCAGCTTGCTTTCTCACTTTCCCTTTCTCACCCAGGGGGTAATTTCTCACTTTGTCTTTCTGCCTCTCTGGCTCTGCAGCAAGTGCACGGACGCTGTAACAAAAATCTCTCTTAAAAAAAAATAAATAAATTGGGACCAGCAGTTGGTAAAATGGCTATATCGCTGAACTCCCATGTAGTCAACTGTGATTTGAGACCCAGATCAGTGGCTTAAACTCAGGCCAGGTGTGTGTGTGTGCGTGCCCAAGATCCTGAGAGGAGAAAGGAGGAGAAGGGATTGAGGCATGGCCATCCCCCTGGGGATGATTTCTCGCTTTCTGTCTCTCTGTCTGTCTCTGTCTTCTGGCGAGTGCATGCACCCAATGAATCTTGAGGATAATATGCTAAGTGAATAAACCAGTCACAAAAAATATAAGTATTATATGACTCAACTTGTATGCAGTACCGGAATACTCAAATTCTTAGAAACAGAAAGTACAATTGTGGTTGACAGGGGATACAGAGAGAGGGGAATATGTAGTTATTGTTTAATGTCTATAGAGTTTCACCTGGAGGATGGGAAAAGTTCTGGAGATGGATAGTAGTAATTAATGGCAGGAAAGACAGAAATTTAAAAACTTAAAAAAAAAAAAGGTAGAGGGAACCAGCAGATGATGTAATGCTTACGTGGCTGGACTCCCACGTAGTCAACCACAGTGCGAGTCCCAGGACCCCCGACTTAAAACTCACACTGGGCACATGTACATGCATGTTCAAATCCCGAGAGGACACTGGAGGAAAAGGGATTGTGGTATGGGTATCCTCTGGGGATGATTTCTCACTTTATGGTGACTGCATGACCCTACAGTGAAAATCTCTCTCTAAAAAAAAAGGGGGGGGGAGCAGTAGTTGGCATAATGGCTATGTCACTGGACTCCCATGTAGTTGACTGCGGTTCAAGTCCCAGATCTGGTAGTTGAAACTCAAGCCAGGTGCGTGTGCGTGTGTGCCCAAGATCACATGAGAATGGAGGAGAAGGGACTGCGGCATGGCCATCCGCCATTGGGGTGATTTCTCACTTTCTGTCTCTCTATCTCTATCTTTCTGGCGAGTGCATGTGCCCTATAGCAAAAACCTCTCAAAAAAATAAAATAAAATAAAATATAAAAGTAGCCACAAATTTCATTTTTAGCACTACCTCTCCAGTGTACTGTTGCCAAGGTTTCAACAGAAGATTTTAAAATTCGGGAACCAGCAGTTAGCGTAATGGCTATGTCGCTGGACTCCCATGTAGTCGACTGCGGTTCGCGTCCCGGACCCGGTGGCTTAAAACTCACACCGGGTGTGTGTGCGTGTGCGTGCGTGCCCAAGATCCGGAGAGGAGACTGGAGGAGAAGGGATTGCGGCATGACCATCCCCTCTGGGGGGTGATTTCTCGCTTTCTGTCTCTCTGTCTCTCTCTGTCTGTCTGGCGAGTGCATGCGCCCTATACTGAAAACCTCTCCAAAAAAAAAAGAAAAAAAAAAAAAAAAGATTTAAAAATTCTATAAACTGCTATAATCCATTACTATTAGAAATACCATTGGAAAACTTTTTAATAAAATATTCAGTTAAAAAGATTTATTGGGGCCGGCAGGTGGTATGGTGGTTAAGGGCGCTGGACTCCCACAGGGAAGACCATAGTTTGAGTTCCAGACCTGGCGGCTTGCTTTCTCACTTTCCCTCTCTCTTTCACTCTGTCCCTCTCTGGTCAAATTAAAATAAATAAATAAATAAATAAATAAAGTTAAATAAAATAATTCTTAAAAAAAAAAAAAAAAAGATTTATTTAGATTACCTCGCCTGCTGAATCAGGGTGATTGGTCTTGATTTCATATTCCAGTCTGTACTGAATGTAATCCAGATCAGAGTCAGCTTTCTGGAACTAAAGATCAGCAAAAATAATTATTTTGTAAACTATATGATACTTCATTCTTTCTTTTCTCTTTACATTTTTTAATATTATAATAATATGCATTATACACTTTTTAAAAAATTTATCAGAGGGGGTGTATACTCACCATAGAGATAGGGAAACCAAGAAAGCACCCCACAGGGCACGGTCATGTAGCAATCATGTTTGCTTTATTTCTCCATCCACTAGGGATTTGGGGCACACACACAAACAAACACATAAGCCCAACATGTTTTTTAAGCCACAAGGTCTGGGATTCTGCTCAAAGTTTAGTTTTTGGGTTTTTTTCTTTATTGCTTAGAGAAATTTTTGCAATAGGGCACGTGTGTACGCAGGAGACAGAAAATGAGAAATCAGTCCTTAGCGGCATGGCTATGTCACAATCCCTTCTCCATTCTCCTCTCAGGACCCTGGTCACTAACACATAAGCACCTGGCGTAAGTTTCAAACAGCTTTCTTTGGAATCAGATTGTGTTTGGCCATGTGGGAATCCAGCAACGTAACCATTAGGCAACCTGCTGGTCCCTCAGTTCTGCTTAAAGTTCAACATAATCTCATATAGTCCATTAAGCAGTATCTTCTTTTCAAGAGAATGGGTTATAGGGCCAGCAGGTGGCATGGTAGTTATGTCAGCTGAACTCCCACATGGCTGACCACAGTTTGAGCCCAGACCTGACAGCTTGCTTTCTTGCTTTCCTTCTTGCTCTCTCTGTCTCTCCCTGTGAGAGACAAAAAATAAATAAATAAAATAAGGACAATGGATACAATTTTTTAAAAAACAAGAGAATATGGGACCAGCAGCTGGCCTAATGACGACATCACTGGATTCCCATGTAGTTGACCACGGTTTGAGTCCTGGACCGGGTGGCTTAAACTCACGCCAGGTGCATTTGCATGCACGCCCAAGATCCCGAGAGGAGAATGGAGAAGAAGGGATTGTGGCATGGCCATCCCCCCTGAGGAGTGATTTCTCACTTTCTGCCTCCTGTCTCTCTGTCTTTCTGGTAAGCACACGGGCCCTATAGCAAAAATCTCTCCAAAAAGGAAAATAAAACGAGAATATGGGACCAGCAGATGGCATAATGGCTATGTTGCTCGACTCCCATGTAGTCGACCACAGTTTGAGTCCCAGATCTGGTGGCTTAAACTCACGCCAGGCGTGTGTAAGTGCATATCCAAAATCTCAAGAGAATGGAAAAGGGATTGCAGCATGGCCATCCCCCGGGGAGTGATTTCTCGCTTTCTGTCTTTTCGTCTCTCTCTCTCTGTGGCAAGCACACTTACCCTATAGCAAAAACTTCTCAAAATAAATAAATAAATAAACAAGAGACTAGGTTATGATTTTCTATAACACCTAGTGGTCCAAATGTATTATTCATAGATGGCACCAAAAAGAAGTAGGCCTGGCACCAGCAGATGGCATAATGGTTACATAGTTGGACTTCTACGTAGTAGACAACAGTTCGAGTCCCGGACATAGCAACTTCAAACTTATGCCAGGTGTGCCTAAAATCCCAAGAGGAGAATGGAGGAGAAGGGACTGAGATGCAGCTATCCCCCCAGGGGTTGATTTTTCACTTTCTATCTTTCTGTCTCTCTGTCTCTCCAACAAGCATACAAGAATTTGGTCATCCCCCTTGAGGAGTGATTTCTCACTTTCTCTCTTGCTGTTTTTCTGTCTCTCTCTCTGGCAAGAGCTTGTGCCCTGTGGCAAAAAATAATAATAATAATAATAATAATAATAAAAAAAGAAAGAAAAAAGAAAACTCAAAAAATGTTAACTAGAATTACTATATGATCCACTCACTTCTGGGTATATACCCAAAAGAACTGAAGATAAGATCTTCAAATACTTGTATACTCCTGTTCACAGGGGCATTATTCACAATGCCCAAAAGATAAAAGCCACACAAGTGTTAATTATGGGAATAGGAAGACAAAATCTGGACTATACATACAATGGAACATTATTCAAGTTTAAAAAGTAAGGCAATTCTGACAAACCACATAATATGGATTAACCCTAAGGATTTTATTCTAAGAGGAAAAAAACAGTCATGAAGAGACAAATAATGGAGACCAGCAGGTGGCGCAATGGTTACATTAATGATTTCCCACATAGTCGACCACAGTTCAAGTCGCAGACCCGGTGACTTTTTTAAAACTCAAACCAGGTGAATGTGCATGTATACCCAAACTCACAAGAGAATGGAGAAGGGATTGCAGTGTGGCCAGCCCCCTTGGGAGGATGATTTCTTGCTTTCTGTCACTCTCAGTCTCTCCAGCACATGAGAAAAAAAAAAATAATAAAAAGGGGCCAGCAGGTGGTGTGGTGGTTAAGGCACTGAACTCCCACATGGATGACTATGGTTCAAGTCTTACACCTGGTAGCTTGCGTTCTCACTTTCTCTCTCTCTTTGTCTCTCTCTCTGGTGGAGCACCTTGTCGCAAACTAAAAAGAAAATAAAACCTAATGATACTGATAAATAAAATTAAATAACTCCTTAAAAAAACTTAAAAAGAAAAATAACACATGATTCTACTTAACTGAAGTACTTAGAGTACTCAAATTGATAAAAAAAAAAAAAAGGTATAACCGTGGTTGCCAGAGCCTGGAAAGAGGAAATAAGGAGTTATTTTTTTTTTCTTTTAAGAAAAAATTATTGGGACCAGCATGGCTATGTCACTGGACTCTCATGTAGCCAACTGTGGTTCGAGTCCCAGAACCGGTGGCTTAAACTCATGCCGGGCACACGTGCATGTGTGCCCAAGATCCCAAGAGGAAAATGGAGGAGAAAGGGTTGTGGCGTGGCCATGCCCCATTGGGGGTGATTTCTCACTTTCTGTCTCTCTGTCTCTCTCTGTCTTTCTGGTGAGTGCATGTGCCCTATAGCAAAAACCTCTCAAAAAAAAAAAAAAAAAAAAAAAGAATTATTTTATTTTACTTTATTTATTTATTTTATATTTTAATTTGACCAGAAAGGGACAGAGTGAGAAAGAGAGAGACCAAGAAAGTAAGCCACCAGGTTCGAGACTTGAACCACTGTTGGCCATGTGGGAGTCCAGTGCCCTTAACCACCACATCACCTGCTATCCCCAGGAGTTATTACTTAACAGACAGTTTTAGTTTTGCTGGATGAAAAGAGCTCCAGAGATAAATGGTGGTGATTATTGCTCAACAATGTTAATATACCTACTACTGAACTATACATTTAAATATATTTAAAATGGTAAATTTTGTTATGTATTTTCTTTAAAATTATTTTATTACACTTTGTTTATGTATTTATTTATTTTATCTTGACCAGAGAGGGACAGAGTGAAAAAGAGAGAGAGAGAGAAAGAGAGAGAGAGAGAGAGGGAAAGTGAGAAAGCAAGTCACCAAATCTGGGACTCAAACCACAGTCAGCCATGTGGGAGTCAAGCACCCTTAACCACCACGCCACCTGCCAGCCCCTGATGTGTATATTTTTAAAAGTATTTTTTAAAGGACAGGGGAAAATAAGCTAGAGAATAGAATGTGATCCTCTGTGGAAAATTATGTAGACTCTTTTATGAGAATATACAGGAGAAATACTTGCTTATTAGTGAAGTCAGTGGGCTAGCAAAGAAGCAGGGAACAATAAAGGAAAAAGGATGCCAAGGTAATATTGAGACAATATTAAATTCTCTTATCTGTACCTTTATTTTACAAATGAGGAAACAAGCTAGATGATTGACTATTTTCTATTGTCATTTCTCTGCTTTTCATGTAGTGAAATCAAGCGCTAAACATGACATTAAAATTATTAAGTCACATAGATATAAAAAAAAGTGTAATTCTTATCCTAAAATTAAAGTGTTTTTTTTTAAGAGGTTTTTGCTATAAGGCGTGCACGCTCACCAGAAAGACAGATAGAGACAGAGAAACAGAAAGCTAAAAATCACCCCCCAGGGGGAATAGTCATGCTGCAATCCCTTCTCCTCTATTCTCCTCTCAGGATCTTGGGTACACACACACATGCCGCAGTGTGAGTTTAACCCACTGGGTCCAGGACTCGAACCATGGTCGGCTACATGGGAGTCCAGTGACATAGCCATTATGCCAATTGCTGATCCCACTAAAATTAAAGCTTTTTTTAAAAAGTTTTAAATCATGGGGCTGGCAGGTGGTGTGGTGGTTAAGGGCAATGGACTCCCACATTGCCGAATAAAGTTAAATAAAATAATTCTTTTAAACAAACAAAAAATTTTAAATCATGTATCACTAAAGTTAGAACTTTAATCAATTAAAAATTTCTTATGGGGGCCAGCAAGTACCATGGTGGTATTTAGACGCTAGATTCCCATGTGGCTGACTATGAGGTTCATGTCCGGACCTGGTGGCTTGAAAATCATGCCAGATGCATGTGCATGTGAGCCCAAAATCCTAGGAGGAGAATGGCGAAGGAACTGTGGCATGGCCATTTCTCTGGGAGGGTGATTTCTCACCTTCTCTGTCTCTCTCTGGCAAGTACACGGGCACTATGACAAAACTTACTTAAATAAATAAATAATTCCTCTGAACACAACCTGATAGTGGGTACAGAAAAATAAAAAGAACTGAGAAACACAGAAGAAGCTCTAGACCATATCACCAACCAGCTAAGAGGCCTGACATGACCTTCATCTCTTTGGGGCTCTCCGTTCAATGACTTGGTATCTAAGGTCCCTTTCAACATTAAAATTCTATCATTTCTGGGGTCAGCAGGTGGCATGGTGCTTAAGGCTCTGGACTCTCACATGGCTGACCACGGTTCAAGTACCAAACCTAACAGTTTGCTTTCTCATTTTCCCTTTCTCTCTCTCTGGTCAAATTAATGGGGTTGGGAAGTGGCATGGTGGTTAAAGGCGCTGGACTCCCACATGGCCAACCACGGTTCAAGTCTCGGACTTGGTGGCTTGCTTTCTCACTTCCTCTCTCTCTCTCTCTGTCTCTCTCTGATCAAACTGGAAAATAATCATGATAATAACAATAAATAAAGTTAAATAAAATAATTCTTTAAAAAATTAAAATAATAATAATGACAATAAAATAAAATAAATAATTTCAAACATATTTTTTAAATTCTATCATTTCATTATACTACAAATAAATCCAAATTTAATTTATCAAACTTAGAAAAGATGTTATGGGAGTGGCCAGCAGGTGGTGTGATGGTTGGGATGCTGGACTCCCACATGGCTGACCACAGTTCAAGTCCCAGACCTGGTGGCTTGCTTTCTTACTCTCTCTCTCTGGTGAGCACAGGTGCACTATAGCAAATTAAATAATAATAGCAAATAAAATAAAATAGATAATTATTTAAATAAATAAATGAATTAATGAATGAAAAGAAGTTACTAGGAACCAGCAGATGGCATAATGGATATTTTGCTGGACTCCCACATGGCTGACCACAATTTGAGTCCTGGACCCAGTATCAATAGAGTTCTAGGATCTAGTGGTAGGCATGAAACTTTTTATTCCATGGTAGGATATTTACTAACCAATCATAGTCTCTAAAATTCATCTCATCTGATTAGTGGTGCAAATGAATACTAATAAACTACTTTTAGGGGCCTTCAGTTATAAATTAGCCTCCTGAAAGCCTTGAGGTTACTGTTTAATTAAATTTAGCTACCTATATTATTTTTAGAAGCATTAGAATATTTAAAGTATCAGAGACCAGCAGGTGGCATGGTGGTTAAGGCGCTGGACACTCCCACATGGCCAAGCACGATTTGAGTTCTGAACCTAGCAGCTTGCTTTCTCTCTCTCTCTCTCTCTCTCTCTCTCTCTCTGTGTCTCTCTCTAGTCAAATTGAAATGAATGAATAAATAAAATTAAATAAATAAATCTTTAAAAAATAGGATATTTAAAATATAACTAGTAATGCAGCTCATTGTAATGGTCTGATTTGGCAAAAAAAAAATTTATGTGTGTGTATATATATGTATATATAAAACTTTTTTTTTTTTTTAAAGAGAAATTTTTGCTAAAGGGCACGTGCACTTGCTGGAAAAACAGAGAGAGACAGAGAGACAGAAAACAAGGAATCACTGGCCAGGAGGTATGGCTACGTCCAATCCCTTCTCCATTCTCCTCTCGGGATTTTGGGCACGCACACACATGCACCCAGTGTGAGTTTCAAGCTGCTAGGTCTCGGACTCAAAACACAGTCAGCCGTGTAGGAGTCCAACAACGGAACCACTATGCCATCTGCTGGCTCCCAAAAGTCATTTTTTTTTAAAGAATGATTTATTTACTTATTTATTTAATTCCATTTGTTGTTATTTTTAATTTGATCAGAGAGAGAAAGGGAAAGGGAGAGAAAGTAAGCTGCCAGGTCTGGGACTCAAACCGTGGTCAGCCATGTGGGAATCCAGTGCCTTTAACCACCATGCCACCTGCTGGCCCCCCAAAAAAGTAATATTTTAGAGCCTAAGATGACTATTGCTTGGGTATACACTTGAGGTTCTGCCTAAAAATCTGGCTTTATCAGTTGAAATTAGTAAACTTTTCTAAAGCTTTCCAGATCCAAAATTATTTTTGTTAATTGTTCTATGAACACAGACTACAAGGACAGATTTTCATAATATATTGACTGAATCTCATTTAGTAAAACAGTTATAGCTACAAAAAATATGAAATAGTTTCCAACATAGCCTTAATAAGCATGAAATTTTAGTGGGTTTTTATCTTTTTTTTTTTTTTTTTGGAGAGGTTTTTCACTATAGGGCGCTTGCACTCGCCAGACAGAGAGAGACATAGAGACAGAAAGCGAGAAATCACCCCCCAGAGGGGATGGTCACACTGCAATCCCTTCTCCTCCATTCTCCTCTCGGGATCTTGGGCACGTATGCACACGCGCCCGGCGTGAGTTCCAAGCCACTGGGTCCAGGACGCGAACCGTGGTTGACGATGTGGGAGTCCAACGACATAGCCATTACGCTAACTGCTGGTTCCCTCTTTTTTTTTTTTTTCGGAGAGGTTTTTGCTATAGGGTGCGTGCACTCGCCAGAAAGGCAGAGAAAAGACAGAGAGACAGAAAGTGAGAAATAACCCCCCAGAGGGGATATGGCCATGCTGCAATCCCTTCTCCATTCTCCTCTCGGGATCTTGGACATGCACGCACATGCGCCTGGCATGAGTTTCAAGCTGGCCTGGGATATACATATTTTTTTAAAAAGACCTTTTGGACCTAGCAGGTGGCGTGGTGCTTAAGGTGCTAGAATCCCACATGGCCAACCACAGTTCAAGCCCCAGACTTGGTGGCTTGCTTTCTCTCTTTCCCTTTCTCTCTCTCTCTGTCTTTCTCTGGTCAAATTTTAAAAATAATAATAACAAATGGAATTAAACAAATAGATAATTCTTAAAAAAAAACTTTTTGCATTTACTTCCTATTTTTTCAAAGTTTATTTATTTCTTCAGAGAGAGACAAAGAGAGACACAGATGGAGACAGGAACCTCCAACAGGGTCTTGATACTACAAACCCATTCCCAGTCTCAACTAGCCCAAATCATGGGCATGTGCACATGTAACCAGAGTGCACAGGGAGGTCCAGTCTTACCACTATCACTCCAAAAAGAAACAAAACCTCACTGTGTTGCCCAGGTTGGCCTCAAATTCCCAATCCTTCTGTCTCAGCCTCCAAAGTAGCTGAGGTTACAGGAGTGCGCTTGCATAGGCTGGCCCTGTCTCTTTAAAACAAAATCCTGGGTCAGGTGGTATGGTGGTTAATGTGCTAGACTCCCACAGGGCTGACCACAGTTCAAGTCCCAGACCTGGTGGCTTGCTTTCTCACTTTCCCTCTCCTTCTCTCTCTTTCTCTATCTCTATCTGGTCAAGTTTTAAAAATAATAATAATGGTGGGGACAGGTAGGTGGCGTGGTGGTTAAGGTGCTGGACACTCCCACATGGCCGACCACAGTTTGTGTCCTGGACATGGTGGCTTGCTTTCTCACTTTTCCCCTCTCTCTCTATGTGTGTGTCTCTCTCTGGTCAAATTAAAATAAATGAATGAATAAATAAAATTAAATTTAAAATAATAATAATAATGGGCATGGCAGGTGGCATGGTGTTAAGGGCATTGGACTCCCACATGGCCGGTCAATGGTTCAAGGCCTGGACCTGGTGGCTTGCTTTCTCACTTTCCCTCTCTCTGTCTCTCTCCATCTGTCCCTCTCTGGTCAAATTTACATAAATAAAGTTAAATATAATAGTTCTTAAAAATAAATTAATTAATAATACTTAACAAAAATGCGAACCACACAGTGACACAGTGAGAATTCAATACTCTGTAATATTGGACCCACATACCCACATAGGAAGGGTCTGGTTTACATCTGTCGCCTCCCTCTACATACTAGGGACATGTATGCACACACGATCCGAGCTGGCTGAGGCTAGAACTGAATCACAGCACAAAGACTCTGTTAGAGGTATCTTCTTCTCTTTCTGTCTATCTGATGAAAGAAACAATTTTTTTTAAAGTGTAAGACATAATGAGTGCTTGCTTCGGCAGCACATACACTAAAATTGGAACGATACAGAGAAGATTAGCATGGCCCGGTGCAAGGATGACACGCAAATTCGTGAAGCGTTCCATATTTTGTTTTGGTGGGGGAAAAAAAGTGTAGATATAATGGAACAAAATAAGAGTTCAAAAAAAAACTAACTCTTGGGCCAGCTGTGGGTGGCATGGGGTAAAGGCGCCAGGATCCCACACGGCCAACTATGTAGATCAAGCCCTAGGCCCAGGAATATATAGTAATATAATGAATATAAAGTAAGTGTGCAGGACTTTTGTTTGTTTGTTTTTAATACAGATATTCTGTTTCCCAGCCTCTCCCACTTGCTGGACTTCAGGTGAATGGTACCACGCTTGGTCTTTAGGATGAACTAGGAACTAAACCTGGGCCTCCCACAAGATCCCAGTCTGCTAAGTACAACATCTCAGCAGTATGTGCCACTGCAGCTGGGCCATAGGAACTTCTTTTTTAATTACCAGAGAGCACATGCACTCATCAAAAAGAGACAGAGCGACAAAAAGAGAAAGGAGGAGAAAGCACCTTCCTCAATGGGGAATGGTCCCACCACAATCTCTTCTCCATTTCTCCATCCTGTCAGGATTTTGGCCACACATGTACACATTCATGGTGTGATTTGTCTGGTTTTATTGAAATTTTTTAATAATTATTTTATTTTATTTACTATTTTTTTTTTTAAACTTGACCAGAGAGAGGGAAAGTGATGAAGCAAGCCACCAGGTCCAGGACTCAAACCACAGTCAGCCATGTGAGAGTCCAGCGCCTTAACACCACACCACCTGCTGGCTCCTATGGCATGTTTTTCAAGCCACCCGGCTAGGATTCAAACCACAGCGATGTGGGATCCTGCTCTCTTAACCACTAGGCTCCAGGGCCAGCCCCACAAAGGAACTTTTTTTAAAGTTTTTTTTTAGATTTTTGCTCTCAGGCACGTACACGTGCCAGAGAGAGACAGAGAAAGGGAAAGTGAAAAATCACCCCCCTAGAAATCATCCCTCCATGGGGAATAGCCACGCTACAATCCCTTCTCCTTCAGTCTCTTCCTGAGATTTTGGGCATACACACACACACCCGTGTGATTTTTCAAGACACCAGGTCTGAGACTTAAAACACAGTCAGCCAGTGGAGCCAAAACACAGTGCCTTAACCATGCCACTTGCTTGCCCCCCAACCCAAAAAGGAACTTTTTAAGTTAAGTAATAGAAATGTTCTATATCCTAGCTGTGTAGTGGTCACCCGACTATACATTTGTCAAATCTCATCAAATTACATACTTAAAACCAGTGAATTTTATAGTATGCAAAATATATCTCAATAAAACTCACACAACATACACACACACAAAAAAAGAAAAAACAAGTGATGGAGTCACATTTAATTATATCTCCTATTCACAAGAATGAACTTTAAAACAAGCTTTCTTAAGTTTTAAATTCCGGTACTTCCCACATGACACACAAAATTAACGTCAATTAAGACTTGGGGCAAGTTACCACAGAAGATACATAGCAGAAGTTGTTTTCATCACTTACCTATTTGTAAAACCTAATTAGAACCTAAGATTTGCCAGAACCTACCCAAATCTGTTACAGAAAGAAGCAAATTACAAAGTACTACTCTTTCAGACAAGCCATAACAACTTGAGAATTAAAAAGTATTCTCTCAATGTGTTTCATACTGCATACAGTAGAGAAGTTTTAGTTAAAAGTTTTTGTTTTGTTTTGTTCTTTGCTTTTTTCAAATTACAGCTTTCTAAAAGGTATACTTTTTTTGCTGGCAACAAAACCACACAGTTTTCAACAACAAAAGTTGTGGTGAATTATTCACAGATTCTGAAAATACATGTAAAGTAAGGTCAAAATTCTGGCGAGTATCCTGCTTTCAGATGCTTTGACAATACTATTGCACTGCTAGCTGTAAAGTACAGTAGTGCAATAAAGTCAGAGCATTCGTTAGCAGTAACAAGTAGGAAAGGAACATAAAGCATCTTGGCATCAGTTGAAGCTTCAGTGCTAAAAGAATACAAAGTAGGATTGCCATTTTGGACAGAAAACCTCTAAAACCTAAAAACACCCACTTCAGTGTTTAAAAAAAGGTTTGGTTGTGGTGGCACAGGCAGAAGGGGCACTGCCACATGATGCTGGGGAGGAGGAGCAGATGATGGCACAGTGGTGACACAACACTCTGCAGGCAGACCCCCATGGGTGGATTCCAAGTTCAAGTTCATAGATCTCCCTAGATATGTGGGTGGCACATGCACAAGATCCAGGGGGGCTGCGGCTAGGGATAGATCTCAACATGAGGGCCCTGTTGGGGGTGCCCCTCTTCTCTCTCTCTCTCTCTCATGGTAGAAAGTAATAGGTAAATTTAATGGAAGGGAAAAAAGGATAAGACTTAAATAGCAACATGATAATATTTGTTTTTTATTTTTTTAAACTTGCCAGAGAGCCTGTGCAAGGAAGAAAATGTCCCCACATAGGGAACTACTACATTGCAGTCCCTTCTCCCTCCCCTCTCCCTCTACCCTTATTGAGCATGCACACCCAGTGTATTACTTAAGCTGCTAAGTCAAGACTCCAACCACACAGCTGGCTATGTGGGATCCAATTCCGCAACCACTGGGCCGTGAACTGGTCCTAAATACTGTTTTTAGTGACTGATCTACAATTAACGTTCAAACAGAAACATGCAAAGATATACAAAGGAATTCTGTAAATATGTCCTAAGTCTTAGTAGTAATAACATGGGTATTGTTAATAATTTAGGACTGGTGGGACAGCAGGTGGTGTGAAGGTTAAGGCAACTGGATCCTACAGAGCTGACACCACAGTTTGAGTCCCAGATCTGATGGCTTAAAAATCACATTGAGCACATGTGCTGTGTACCCAAAAATCTCAAGAGGAGAGTAGAGAAGGGACTGGGACATCCCTCCTGGCTGGGTGATTTCTCACTGTGCCCCCACCCCCTCTTTCTGGCAAGCACATGTGCCCTATACTAAAAAGTAAAAATAATAATAATAATTTAGGATCAGTATTAACAAAACTGGGTATAACTACCACTATGGCAAAATTATAAAAAACATTTCTGTTCTCTCCTGAGATTTTTTTTTGGTGGGAACTGCTTCTCTAAGGCAACTGATGGATTAACTGCCATATAAAACAAGTCCTTTGGATAAGAAGATCAAAGGAAAGAAATAAAAATAATAGTTCTCACTCTACATACAGTATCGTTCTGGAGTCTAAACTACAAACAGACAAGAAAATGTGCACACTTACACATACACATAGAGCACTTACCATCTTAGGATTGTTTATCTTGAGTTTACTGACAGCTATTATTAGAATATGTCAGAGAACTGACATATTCTAAGCAGGACAACATTAACCTTACCTGACTGACTAGTGCGGAAGGGAATTTTTAAATTTCAGTTAACTCCTAATATATCTTAAAAAAAGAAAAAAAGTGGGACTAGGTGGTTAAGGTGCTGGACACTCCCACATGGCTGACCATGGTTTGAGTCTTGAACTTGGTGGCTTCCTTTCTCATTTTCTCTCTCTCTCTTCCCTTCTCTGTGTCTCTCTCTGGTCAAATTAAAATAAATGAGTGAATAAATAAAATTAAATAATTATTATTATTTTAAAAAAAAAAGGAAAGTATCTCCACTTTCTTCAAACTTAGAATAATCAAAGAGAAAATAATAATCGGAGGATTGGGGGGACTGAGCTTTAAATTAAAAGTTTCTTTAGTGGGACCAGCAGTTAGCATAATGGCTATGTCGCTGGACTCCCATGTAGTCGATCGCTGTTCGAATCCTGGACCCGGTGGCTTAAATTCACACCAGGCACGTGTGCGTGCGTGCCCAGGATCCCGAGAGGAGAATGGAGGAGAAGGGATTGCAGCGTGGCCATCCCCCCCTGGGGGGTGATTTCTCCCTCTCTCTCTCTCTCTCTCTCTCTCTCTCTCTCTCTCTGGTAAGCACACGCATCCTATAGCCAAAAAAAAAAAAAAAAAAAAAAAAAAAAAAGGTTCCTTTTAACTAACTGGTAAGAATCTATTCAAAATCAGATTTAAACACAGAAATAAAAATAGTATCATAGCATTACATTACACTACCTTTGGTGTACAAACATTAGTACCACAAAAGGAAGACAATAAGCAAACACTACTCAATAAGTAAAAGGAAAAAAGTTGAAGGGTATAGATTACCTGACAATGAGTTTATTACCCCACTAGTAATGTTGAGTAATACAAAAATATATTTCCACTATTTTCACCAACCTCCTTTACAGCTACTTAGATTGAGCGTACTAAAAAACTGACTTAACGGACCAGCAGATGTCATAGTGGTTACGTCACTGGACTCCTGTGCGATCGACTACAGTTAGAGTCCTGGATCCAGCAGCTTGAACTCAGGCAGGGTACATGTGTGTGCATGTAAGCCCAAGATCCTGAGAGGAAAACAGAAGAAAAAAGATTGTTGCATGGTTATCCCCCCAGGGGTGATTTCTCGCTTTCTTTCTCACTGTCTCTTTCCAGCGAGCACACATGCCCTACTGCAAAAATTTCTCTTTAAAAAAAAAAAAAGAAAGAAAGAAACTGACTTAAAATTTAGGACTGGAACATGAGTGTCTTGGCCTCAAACTCCTAGGTCACATGACTCAAATAGTAGCATATTTAACTCTGATAGCCAAGTATCAGGTCTTAAAGACAAGTGTGTAGCATTAGCCAGGTAGTGTGGTGGCTAAGATAGCTGGATCCCACATGGTTGAGTATGTGGTTTGAATCTCAGCTTGGACTGGGCTTATATGTGGTGTAGCCATCCCCCCTGGGAGGTGATTTCTCATTTTTTCTCTTTATCTGCATCCCACAAGGACAGGTGCCCTCTAGCAAAAACTTTAAATAAATAAATAAATAAAGACAAGTGGTTAAAAGATAAATATTCAGGGCCACCACAGGTGGCATGACAGTTAAGGGTGCTAGACTACCACATGACCGACCAGGGTTAGAGTCCCAGACCTGGCAGCTTGCTTTCTCACTTTCTCTCTCTCTTTCCCTCTCTGGTAAAATTGAGATAAATAAATAAATGGATAAATAAAACTAAATAAAATAATCTTTATAAAAAAAGATAAATGTTCAACTCTCTTAATTCTGAACAATAAAAATATTTAAAATTGTTGAACTAAGACAATCAGGCTGTCTACCAAATTGGTATGAACACTTTCTTTTCAAAGTTAAGTAGTATGCATTCCCTGTTCACTTATTAAATATTTAATACTGGAGGGTGCTGGCAGGTGGTGTGGTGGTTAAGGGCGCTGGACTCCTACATGGCCGACCACGGTTCGAGTCCCAGACCTGGCGACTTGCTTTCTCACCTTCTCTCTCTCTCTCTCTCTCTCTCTCTCTCTCCACCTTTCCCCCTGGTCAAATTTTAGAAAATAAATAAATGTATAAATAAAGTGAAATAAAATAATTCTTTTAAAATTTTTTTTTGAGAGGTTTTTCACTATAGGGCGCGTGCGCTCGCCAGACAGAGAGAGACATAGAGACAGAAAGCGAGAAATCACCCCCCAGGGGGGATGGTCACGCCGCAATCCCTTCTCCTCCATTCTCCTCTCGGGATCTTGGGCACGCACGCACACGCGCCCGGCGTGAGTTGTAAGCCACCGGGTCCGAGACGCGAACCGCGGTCGACTACGTGGGAGTCCAGCAACATAGCCATTACACTAACTGCTGGTTCCCTAAAAAAATTTTTAACAAAAAAATAAAACATAAAAATATTTCTAATAAAAAAAATGTAATACTGGGGACCAGCAGGTGGCATTGTGGTTAAAGCACTGGATTCTCACGTGGCTGTCCAAGGTCAGGTTAGAGTCCCAGACATAGCAATTTAAGAAACTCACAGGGTATGTGTCCACCTGTGCCCAAAACTCTGAGAGGAGAATGAAAGAGAAGAGATTGTACCATGGTCATCCTTGGGAGAGGGGGGCATGCACCCTATGGTAAAAACCTGAAAAAAAATTAATACTGGTTCATTAGTAAATCTTTTAATTAAGTAATGTACAATCAAAAACCACAAGATTGCACTGGAAATAATTTACCTTTAGAATCTTAAAAACTAAACCCATTCACAAATATAACATTTTTTTCTAAAACTGCATGGCAAGGCTGAAGACAAAATGTACCATCCTGGTTTTTAGAGAGATTTTTGCTATAGAGCGCATGCACAAGCCAGAGAGGCAGAGAGACAGAAAGCAAGAAATCACTCACCAGGGGAAAAGGCCATGGTGCAATTCCTTCTCCTTCATTCTTCTCTTGGGATTTTGGACACAGCATGCCCAGTACAAGTTTAAGCCACCAGGTCTGTGACTCAAACCATGGTCGACTATATGAGAGTCCAGCGACATAACCATGACGCCATCTGCTGGTCCCAAAATGCACCATCTTTTCCTATCTAGCTAATATTGAATACATAGTAGATACTAAAAGCCATAATAAAAATTCAAATATATTTTAAATCCTAATGGAAAAAAACGAATATATATTTTTTAAATAATTATTTTACTTAACTTTATTAATTAAATAATTTATTTAAATTTGGCCAGAGAGGGACAGAGTGAGAGAAAGAGAGAGAGAGGAAGAAAGAGAGAGAAGAGGAAAGTGAGAAAGCAAGCTGCCAGGTCCAGGACTCAAACCACAGTCAGCCATTTGGGAGTCCAGCATCCTTAACCACCATGCCACCAGCTCCCAAATGGATAGCTTGAAAGAAAGGGGGGGGGGGGGGCTACTGCTAATTTACTTGCAAGGAATTTAAGAAAGGAATAAACCTGTTTACTTTCTTTTCTTCCTCTCTTCAGAAAGAATATAAAAACTACCCCATCATTCAAATAACATCAAAGTTTTGGGACCAGCAGATGATGTAATGGTTCTGTTGCTGGACTCACAGGAAGCCGACCATGGTCTGAGTCCCCGACCTGGTGGCTTGAAACTCACACCAGGTGCATGTGTGTGCATGCCCAAATTCCCAAGAGGAGAAAGGGTGGCAGCATGGCCATCCCCCCAGAGTGTGATTTCTCACCTTCTGTCTGACTTTCTCTCTCTGTCTCTCCAGCAACCACACATGCCCTATAGCAAAAATCTCTCTTAAAAAATAAATAAATAAATAACATTTAAGTTTAAAAGTCTGGCTTCCGGAGGCCGGCATGTGGCATAGTGGTTAAGGCACTGGACCTCGCATAGAGCTGACTATGGTTTGAGTCCTAGACTTGGCAGCTTGCTTTCTCACTCTTGCCCCCACCCCTCTCTGATCAAAATAAATAATGATAATAATAATAAATTTAAAAAATTTTAAAGTATGGCTTCCCATGACTTTTCTAAAAACCTACTTTTTCCAAAATATGTACTTGTTTTTTCCCTTACAGTAGAATTTGTTCAATCTAAACAAGTCCTGTGAGATTATCCACTTTACTGCAAAGACCACAACAAGCTTAAAAAAATTAATCAGCCAACTTGAGGAAAAAAACCTGTTAGAAGATAATTAGCATCATCTAACAACTAAAAATTAGCAGGAATATCTACATCTGGAGAAAGTCAGAATGAGTGAGAGAAAACAAGATACTCTTAATGTATATGTCTATTGATAGAATACATTTTGTTTGTGTTTTAAAAGCAGCTAATGAGGGAACCAGCAGTTAGCGTAATGGCTATGTCGCTGGACTCCCACGTAGTCGACCGCGGTGGCTTACAACTCACGCCGGGCGCGTGTGCGTGCGTGCCCAAGATCCTGAGAGGAGAATGGAGAAGGGACTGCAGCGTGACCATCCCCCCTGGGGGGTGATTTCTCGCTTTCTGTCTCTATGTCTCTCTCTGTCTGTCTGGCGAGCGCATGCGCCCTATAGCGAAAAAAAACCTCTCCAAAAAAAAAAAAAAAAAAAAGCAGTTAATGAGAAAAATTACAGATTTGGAAAGCTGTAGAAAATTCTCCCCTCTGCCATCTCTCTCCCCTGCCTTCCATTCCTACACACTGTACACAAAGAAAACATAAGCACAAAATGTTAAAAGCACCTGAAAGTCTTCAAATTTCAGGCACTCCAATTCACTAATATATCAGGGGGGAAAAAAAGATAAATCAAGATCTCACATTGCTGGGGTGGAAATGGAGGGTCAGGACGGTAATGGGTTTCTTCCAGGATCACCCCATGTCCTCTCCAAGGGAGAAGTTAGGAGAGAGCAGCACAGGCAGACACCATAACCTAAACAGTAAAGCCAGAGAATGGCAGAGGGAGGAGGGACGGATTAAAAATGGAGAACTTTTTTTTTTTTTTTACTTAATTTTGTTACTTTAACAACAGCAAAAAAAGAAACAGGCTCAATGATGGGTATTTCCACCAAATTCTAAGCTTTTAAGGAAGCCAGACCGATCTGAAAATAAAACTGATCATGCAGGAGAAAAAAGACTGAAGACTGAACAAGGGCAAAAGAAAAAAGCGCGGGCGACCAAGCGGCTAGCATAGGAATGGGAGGGAGGCAACAGAGGACCAAGTGAGATCCATTAAGAAAACTAGGGCAGCCCCCGAGCTTGGCGCCCTCATGCAGGCCAAACACGCCAGCAACAATAGGAGACCTTTTCAGTTCTCTGCCCCAGTCCTCTACTTCCACAGATGAATGAAACTGGGGTGCCTTCCCTGTCCCAATCCCGCCAGCGCTCCAGGAACCCGGCTGTCGGCTCAGCTCCCCCTCGCTCGCACCTCTCGCTAGCGTAAGGCTTGTCCCCTCCGGGGCTTGCAGAAACGCAACTAGGGCCTGCCTTGGCCGCTAAGAAGTTGTGTACGCAAGTGTAGCATCCTTTCGCAGACTTTCTCAGCCCTCCTTTGAAAAGGTGAACGGTTCGGCCCTAATGGGATTTTCCCCGCCCCTCCCCCGGGTTACCCCCTACCCCACCTCGCATCCTCCTTTCTGGAAGTGTGAACGACCTCGCCCTTTGAGGCGTTTGTGACCCGTTCCAGTCACATCTTTTTGGTAAAATTAAGTAGACCGCGCCTGCACCAGCGCAGTGCCTTGAGGGATGGAAAGGTGAGGTAAAGGAACAAGGTATTCCAAAGGCCCCACACCCTCGGCATCTCCCGCCATTTCCCTCACGAGTTTCCCGGATGTAACCCCTTCCCCGCGGCGGTTTAGAAACCAGGCGGTGGTGGCTCTCTTTGGAGCAGGAGGAGGGAACTCGAGTGTGGTCCAGCCTTTGCCGCCCAGTTTGCAACGACTCCAAATTGCACCCCACCTCCGGAGCCACTGAGGAAAAATAAACTACCCAGCAGATTTCCTTCCCTTTGCACTCACCATCAGTTCCAGCTTATCGACCTCCGCCTCCATGTTGAATAGTTGACATTCCTCAGACCTCGGCGGCGCTTAGGCCGCCAGCAGTACTAGCACTGAGGGCGTCTATTGGACAGCTGTCACTCAACGTCTCGCGCTCATTGGCTCCTCTATTTCGCCAGCGCCCGCCCACTGGCGACTGGGTAACGCCCTTCCAAATGAAACATACTTTCCTGTTGGGCAAAGACACAAAACGCCGCAGGAGGATTGGTCCCTGTACCCTTTTTTTTTCTCATTGGCTGCCCCTTTGTCTCTACTTTCAATTTCATAGTTAGGACTCAGCAGATAAGAGCTTCCAATTGGTGAAATTGGAAAAAGAACCAGCCAATTACACTAAAGCTTCCACCGACAGCATAGGGACGGGGACACACCTTCTTTCCTCGCCTGTTTCCCCTCCCTTCGCTCCCGCCTTCCTCTTATTCATACCAGAAGCGCCTCAGCTCTGATTGGCTGGAGCGTGGTGCTATCTCAGCCAATCACAAGACAGGCTGTGCTCTTACACTACCCCGAAAGGGCAAATCGTGAAGAAAACATGTCTACGATTGGTCCCTCTGTGACAAGGATTTAATTTTGAATTTTTTCTTTATGGCGTGGAGAAGCCAGTGTCGCGACTTTATCTAATCCTCAGATTCTTAGACCAGTAAGTGCAGCGACGATTTTTAAATTACCTGGGCTCGCGTCTTCCGTAACTGTGCCTGTTGCTGCTTGTGTTCTTAGGGCCTAAGGAGGTGGGGACTCTGGCTGGACTTGGGAGAGGAGATGGAGTGGGGAAGGGAAGGTTTGGGACAGGGGAAGAAGTGATCGGCCTGACTACATCCTAACCATACTTCTATTTAATTAGCATTGCACAAAATATGTTTTGGGGACAGAGATATGTTTTGCACAATGCTTTACATCTTTGCTACTCAAAGTAGGTCTACAGGCCAGCGGCATCAGTGTTAATTGATGGCTTGATACAAATGCAAACGATCGACTCCACCCAAATTTACTTAATCAGAATATGCATTTTAGCAAGATTTCCCTCATTGTTCTGACGCACGTTGAAGTATGAGATGGTACATTTCTTGACTGGGAGTATTAGTATGTTCCTTCATGTAATTTTTTTTTTCAAGAATGATTTTATTTTACTTTATTTATTTAATTGGACCAGAGAGGGACAGAGCGAGAGAGCGAGAGAGAGAGAGAAAGCAAGTTGCCAGGTCTGGGACTCTATGGTCAGCCCTGTGGGACTACAGTGCCTTTAACCACCATACCTCCTGCCGGCCCCATTGATATAGTCTTAATATCTTTCAATATTCTATGAGATTGTCCATTTAAAAAGTGTGCCTTTTTCACTATGTGACTAATACTGTGCTGGAGGAGACTTTAGAGAGCTGTTATCTCTTAAAAGAAACAAAAACTTAAGAAAAGCAATGCTGCACAGCATAAAAGATAAAATTAAATGTAAGCAAGTACCAGAAATAGTGATATGAGTATTCGAGAAGAATCAACGAACTGGTCATGAAAATTGATTGACTGAAGACTATTTGTAGGGAAGTGTAAGAAAGAGACCTACCTAAAAATGTGTTTTAGGAAGAAAATAATGAAATACAACTGTCATTTCCATTGCTATACAGTTTGAAATGCCCCAATCTGAGAACTTATCATATCATCTGGTGGAGTTTTAACAGAAACATCAGTGCAACTCCTGCAGAAGATTGCCATTTTGGGGACCAGCAGTTGGTGTAATGGTTATGTCACTGGACTCTCATGTAGTCGGATCGCTGTTCAAGTCCCAGACCCGGTGGCTTAAATTCACGCTGAGCATGTGTGCGTGCGTGCCCAAGATCCCAAGAGGAAAAGGGAGGAGAAGGGATTGCAGCATGGCCCTCCCCCCTGGGGGGTAATTTCTCAGTTTCTGTCTCTCTGTGTCTGTCTTTCTGGCAAGCACACGCACCCTATAGCAAAAACCTCTCTTAAAAAAAAAAAAAAAAAAAAGTTTTGAAAAGGTATGCTAAGAAATTTAGATTTTGTTCAGTGGGTAGAAAAGAAACCTCCAGGGCCAGCTCTTTTTTTTTTTTTTTTTTGAGAGGTTTTCGCTATGGGGTGCGTGCACTCGCCAGAAAGACAGAGAGAGACAGAGAGACAGAAAGCGAGAAATCACCCCCTGGGGGGGATGGCCATGCCACAATCCCTTCTCTATTCTCCTCTTGGGATCTTGGGAACGAACGCACATGCGCCCGGTGTGAGTTCAAGCCACCAGGTCCGGGACTTGAACCGCAGTCGACTACGTGGGAGTCCAGCGACATAGCCATTACGCTAACTGCTGGTCCTCGGGGCCAGCTCTTGATGTAGTGGTTAAGGTAGCTGAATCCCACATGGCTGACTGCACAGTTTGAATCCTGGAACTGGTTGCTTGAAAACCACACTGGGTACATGTACAAGCCATATCCAAAATCCCAAAAGGGGGGAGAAAAAGAGAAGGAATTGTAGCATGACCATCCACCATGGGAGAGGGGGTCCTTTCTCACTTTTCCCATGTATCTCTGATGGAAGTGGGTATACATTCTAGCAAGTTAAAAAAGAGAGAGGGGGCTAACAGATGACATAGTGGTTAAGGCATTGTATTCCCACATGGCCAACTATGGTTTCAGTCCCAACTAGTGGCTTGAAACTCATGCCAGGTGTGTGTGCATGCATGCCCCAAATCCCAAGAGGAGAACAGAGGAGAAGGGATTGCAGCATGGGCATCCCCACTGGAGAGTGATATCTCACTTTGCCTCTCTGTCTCTCCGATGAGCACACACGTCCTGTAGCAAAAATCTCTCCTAAAAAATAGAGAGAGACTCCAAATAATTTTTAAGCAATGGGATATCTGGGTCATATTTTGTTTTAAAATACCAACTCTGGGGCCAGCCAATGTCATGGTGGTCAAGGCAGCTGAATCCTACAGGGCCCACTGCTATTCTAGTTTCAGTCCTCTGAACCTACACTTTTGTTTTCTCTCTGGAAGCTTTTAGAATCTTCTCTTTATTCTTCTTTATTTTATTTTTTTTAGAGGTTTTTGCTATTGTGCACTCACCAGAAAGATAGAGACAGAGAGACAGAAAGCCAGAAATCACCCCCCGGGGGGATGGCCACACCGCAATCCCTTCTCCTCCATTCTCCTCTCGGGATCTTGGGCACAATGCACACATGCCTGGCATGAGTTTAAGCCACCGGGTCCGGGACTAGAACCATGGTCAACTACATGGGAATCCAGCGACATAGCCATTACGCCATCTGCTGGTCCTGAGAATCTTCTCGTTATTCTTTGTGTTCTAAATGATACTATTGAGACAGGAATTAGATCCAATTTCTAGGTAAATAGGGCATAGACCCCCAAGGAAGAGTCACTATGATAGGAAATGGACACACACACATGTTAGGATACAGACAACTTTTAAAATGGAGTCACTCTGATCAAGCTTTTGAGAAGGGACATTCCCTGTTCTCACTAGAAATCAAGTATTAGTTCTGTCTACCTGCTCACACAGAGAACTGCTTACAAACAGAGCCGTTTGACAGTTTGCTTGATCAATCACAGCCTATCAGGAAATGTAAACAGACCCCTTTGAAAATTCCTTCCTCCCAGCCTTCTCATTCCTTCCTCCCAGCCTTCCCACCTGGCTCATGGCGCCAGGAAGGTTATTATCTTCCTTCCTGCCACCCCAGATATACACACAAAATTCACCACTGGGGTGGGACACTAAGTCAACATCCGGGCAGTGCCTGCACATAATGCATACTCATTTCTTCAAAGACCACATTGGGCATGTGTGATAAGATAGTTAAATTCCTCACCTAAGAGAGATGCATTAGCGCAGGAAAAAGACCATGAAACCAAACAAAGAGGCCAGGAACTGCTGGCAGACCATCTCTTACTAAATATTCATTGCCAACTTCAAGATAAAAGTTACATCTATCATGCCCAAAGCATTTGTCCTTCTCTGGCAGCTGCTACATCTACCAGGCATGGGGGTGTATTTTCCTATTAGAAATCTTCACTTTTCCATCAAAACTTTTCTTTTCCTACTTTACCAGTGTTTGTGATTTTTCATTCTGCGTCTCAGGACAGGTCTCTAATCTTAGAGACCTGGACCTAAAGAACTGAGGGTTTCACACAATACAACGTTCCCATCCTATAGCAGCACTGCCCTCAGGCAACTCACTCCCTGCAGGCTCCCTTTGAGCAACACTAAAGCTTGACAATGACCTGGCTTTTCTCCTCAGTTTGATAGCCAGTCCTTCTGGGATCCATCCACTTAACTACTACCATGGGCTGGCCCTTGAAAAAGTAATCTACTGATAATAAAGGTGAAAGCAGTCAACTATTTTTTGATGCTTCTCACAAGTTTCTAAAGATAATTAAGAAAAGCACTCTAGGGTCAGCCGGGTGGCATGGTGGTTAAGGTGGCTAGATCCCACATGGTCCAATGCCCAGTTCAAGTCCTAGACCCTGCAGCTTGGAAAATATGCTGGACATGTGGGCTTTTGTGCCCAAAATCCCAGTAGGAGAATGGAGAAAAAGGAATTGCTGCATGGCCATTCCCTCTGGGGGGTGGTTTCTCACTCTCCTTCTCTTGGTCTCTCATTCTTTCTGTTGAGCATTTGTGTTTGCACCCTATAGCAAAACAGAAAGATGATAGAAAGAAAGGCACTCTATTATTTTGGAATCTGACAATTAGTCCAATAAGACGTTATTAAGAATCTCCACTTCTAAATTGAATGACTCTTGATACATGCACTGTCAACTTTTGCCATTAGGGGTACCCACCACAAATACACTGCTTTTGAAATCAAGCCACTTCTCAGTTTTACAACCCACAGCATGATGGGGGAGGTTCTTCAGCTAGTGGAATCTGAAAGTTGAGCAAGTGTAGAGCCGCATACCAAGTGCTGAAAGGTTAGGGAGTGAACAAAAGTGGAATGAATGGGTATTTTAAAGGCCCATTGTTCCTATTCAAATGTGAGTTTAAAGGGAAGGAGGCCTGGGCCTTGAGACCATTTTCAGTTCTGTTACTTGAATAGCATCTTTGTTCTTCAAGAGCAACAACTAAAACCAGCAAAGTCTTTTTTTTCTGAAGCTTCAGAACAGACCAGCTCTGCCTTAATTTTCTTCAAAAAAGGATCTGAATTAAAATATGAATATACTAGTGTTTTAAAATAAATGTTTTAAAACACCTATGTCTTAGATTTGAAGTAATTGTTATTTCATCATATATTGACTTTATACTTTATTGTCTAGACTTTATACTTTATTGCATTACATTGAGCAAATCATCTAATCTTTCTAACCTTCAGTTTATTCCTATGCAAAATAGAAATAAAATCCCTCCTTGTCAGGGATAATACCTGGGAAAATAGTGAAGAGTGACTGAGAAAGTGTTTGTGAAGATGCCTAAAAGTAAAAGGGCATTCAATAAATGTTTAATGTTGGGCCGCCACACACATGGCCTAGTGTTTAAGGGAGCTGGATCCCACATGGAACACCATGTGTTTGAATCCTGTCCCCAGTAGTTGAGAAACATACCAGGCATATGTGCTTAAATTGGAGAAGGGATTGCAGTGTGACCAAACCCCATCAGAGAGGGCATTCTCCCTTTCCCTGTCTCTCTGGTGAACTCATGCGCCCTCTGGCAAAACACACACACACACACACACACACACAAAACCACTTTCTATATGAATATATTTTTCTTCAATAGAAAACATAGGGGTGGGATGAGCAGGTGGCGTGGTAAAGCACTGGACATACCCACATGGCCGACCACGGTTCAAGTCCTGGACCTGGTGGCTTACTAACTCACTTTCTCTCTCTCTCTCTCTCTCTCTCTGTCTCTCTCTGGTCAAATTAAAATAAATGAATAAAGAAATAAAATTAAAATTAAATAATTATAAAAAAAGAAAACATAAGGGCATTAACGTTCAATGTTGAAGAAGATGAATACGTGTGCATCCTCTATTTGATTATTATATACTGTATGCTTGCCTTAAAAAACCATATGGTAGGGACCAGCAGTTAGCGTAATGGCTATGTCGCTGGACTCCCACGTAGTCGACCGCGGTTCGTGTCCCGGACCCGGCGGCTTGAACTCACGCTGGGCGCGTGTGTGTGCGTGCCCAAGATCCCAAGAAGAGAATGGAGGAGAAGGGATTGGAGCATGGCCATCCCCCCCTGAGGAGTGATTTCTCACTGTCTCTCTGTCTGTCTGGTGAGTGCATGCGCCCTATAGCAAAAACCTCTCAACAACAACAAAAAAATATATGGTAGCCCACAAAGATAATATACATCAGTTATACATGAACCAGAAATCATAATTTAAAAAAATAATAATAGGGGCCAGCATATGGCATAGTGGTTAAGGGTGCTGGATTCCCACGTGGTTGCCTAAGGTTCAAGTCCCGGATCTGGCGGCTTGCTTTCTTACTTTTCCTTTCTCTCTCTCTCTCTCTCTCTCTCTATCTCTATCTCTCTCTCTCCCCCCTTTCTGATCAAATTAAAATAAATAAATAAAGTTAAATAATTATTTTTAAAAAACAATAATAATAAATGTTAGCTCCAGGGAGTGGCACAACAGTAAAGCTCAGTGCTCTGTGAGGCTGATCCACATGGAAGGGTTCTAGGTTCATGTCCAGAGACCTCCCTGAGTGTGCTGGGCACACACAGGAATATATGTACAGTTGGCTGAGTCTGGGAGTAGGTCTCAGAGTTGATATCCTGTTAGGGGTACTGTCTCACTGTCTCTTTCTCTCTATCTCTCTTTCTGTCTCTCTTGCTCATGGAAGAAATACACTTTTTTAAAAAGTAAAACAAATTCTCTACAGAAATCATGCCCAAGTTCAAACAACGAAGAAGAAAGTTAAAAGCCAAAGTCAAGAGGTTATTCAGGAAAAAAGAAGCCTCTCACTTCCAGTCCAAGATAATTACACCTCCTCCTCCACCACCCTCGCCAGAAAGGTAAGGCATAACATAGAGCAGAAAAAAATAGGAAGTACATAAACTATTACTCCTTCCCCCCACTCTGCCCCTTCTCCCCTTCACTGCAGCCGTTCCCTTCGCCTCAGTCACTTTCTTCCTCAGCGCATTGCGAAGACAACCCGGTGCTGACCCACATGGCACCAGTTCTTCGTCTGGAAAGACAGCCAGGTGGGAAGGCAGCAATGAATGTGGATCATGAAGTTAACCTCTTATTGGAGGAAATTTGGGTTCAAAAAATGCTGCTGGAAAGTTAAGTGTGAAATTTGGGGTCCTCTTACGATATGACAGATGTGCCAACCTCTTTGAAGCATTGGTGGGAACTTGCAAAGCTGCCAGACGAAGGAGCGTTCCTTCGTACACCGGGGAGCTACTTTTTTTTTTTTTTTGAGAGGTTTTTGCTATAGGGCACGTGAGCTGGCCAGAGAGACAGAAAGCGAGAAATCACCCCCCAGGGGGGATGGCCACGCCGCAATCCCTTCTCCATTCTCCTCTCAAGATCTTGGGCACTCACGCACACTGCCCGGTGTGAGTTTAAGCCACCGAGTCCAGGTCGCGAACCACTGTAGACTACATGGGAGTCCAGCGACATAGCCATTACGCTAACTGCTTGTCCCCGGGGAGCTACTTTTGCAAGGTGTTCACAATGATGTTGACATTATTTTGCAGCAAGATTAATGTGGTTCTCATATCTTTGTGTATTGCTATAATTTTTGTTTCTGGTAAATTGGAATGTTAAGTCAAAGGACAAACATGAGCATACTTAATGTATTTTTATATAACTTTGTAAACAAAAGGAGACACAAATTTTAGAAGTCTGTTCTTTTTTATATCAAAACAAAATTTATGTATTACACTGTAAAATAAACAAAACCTATTATTTTTCTCAGGAATTTGGTTGAGCAATGTAGGCAATGAAGCTTTTTTTGTTTGCTTGTTTCATAAGCCATTCTTAGATCATTTCTACAGATAGTTGATATTCTGTGAAAGCAAAATGCAAACTTAAGACCAGCTACCTACAAGAAATATGTTTATGTAATAAAGACGTGCAACTGTCTTTAAAAAAATAGTCAATAGACCATAGCTTATGATAGAGTCACCAGATTTAGCAAATAAAAATACAGAACACCCAGTTAAATTTTAATTTCAAAAAACAATTTTTTTTAGGGAACCAGCAGTTAGCGTAATGGCTATGTCGCTGGACTCCCATGTAGTCGACCGCGGTTCACGTCTCGGACCCGGTGGCTTACAACTCACGCCGGGCGCGTGTGCGTGCGTGCCCAAGATCCCAAGAGGAGAATGGAGGAGAAGGGATTGCGGCATGACCATCCCCCCTGGGGGGTGATTTCTCGCTTTCTGTCTCTATGTCTCTCTCTGTCTGTCTGGCGAGCGCACGCGCCCTATAGCGAAAAAAAAAAAAAAAAAACCTCTCCAAAAAAAAAAAAAAAATTTTTTTTTAAAGAGAGATTTTTGCTATAGGGAGCATGCACTCACCGGAGAGATAGAATCAGAAAATGAGAAATAACCCCCTGGGGGAATGGCCATGCTGCAATCTCTTCTCCTCCATTCTCCTCTCTTGATTTTGGAGTTTCAAGATGATGGGTCTGAAACTCTAACCATGGTGGGCCATATAGGAGTTCAGCATCTTAACTACCACACCACCTGCTGGCCTAAACAATGATTTTTATTTTAAGAATTATTTTATTTTATTTCACTTTATTTACTTATTTATTTTAATTTGACCAGAGAGGGACAGAGAGAGAGAAGGAGAGAGAAAGTGAGAAAGTAAGGAGCCGGGACTCAAACCATGGTTGGCCAAGTGGAAGTCCAGCGTCCTTAACCATCACACCACCTGCCAGCTCCTATACAATAATTTTTTATATAAGTATGTCCCATGCCACATTTGGAATATACTTATACTAAAATTATTTACCTTTTATTTGAAATTAAATTTTAATTAGACATCCTGAATTTTTTAAAAGAACTATTTTATTTAACTTTATTTATTTATTTATTCATTTGTTTATTTCAATTTGACCAGAAAGGGACATAGTGAGAGATAGAGAGTGAAAGCAAGCCGCCAGGTCCGGGACTCGAACCACAGTTGGCCATGTGGGAATCCAATGCCTTTAACCACCATGCCACTTGCCAGCCCCAGACATCCTGAGTTTTTTTTTTAAAATTTTTATTGGGAACCAGCAGTTAGTGTAATGGCTATGTCGCTGGACTCCCACATAGTCGACCGCGGTTCGCGTCTCGGACCCGGTGGCTTACAACTCACGCCGGGCGCGTGTGCGTGCGTGCCCAAGATCCTGAGAGGAGAATGGAGGAGAAGGGATTGCGGCGTGACCATCCCCCCTGGGGGGTGATTTCTCGCTTTCTGTCTCTATGTCTCTCTCTGTCTGTCTGGCGAGCGCACGCGCCCTATAGTGAAAAACCTCTCAAAAAAAAAAAAAATTTTATTAACTTTATTTATTTATTTATTCATTTTAATTTGACCAGAGAGTGATAGGGTGACAGAGAGAGAGAGAGGGAAGGTGAGAAAGCAAGCTGTCAGATCCAGGACTTGAACCATGGTAGCCATGTGGGAGTCCAGCACCATTAATTACCACACCACCTGCTGGCCCCAGCATCCTAAATTTTTTTTGAAAGTTTTTTTGCTATGGGGTGCGTGAGCTCACCAGAAAGACAGAGAGACAGACAGAAAGCAAGAAATCACCCCTAGGGGGATGGCCATGCCGCAATCCCTTCTCCTCCATTCTCCTCTCGGGATCTTGGGCATGCACACATATGCGCCTGGTGCAAGTTTAAGCCACCGGGTCCAGGACTTCAACCGCGATTGACTACATGGGAGTCCAGTGACATAGCCGTTACGCCACCTGCTGGTCCTGACATCCTGAATATTATGTGACACCATAGTTTAAGAGTTCAAATGAAGTGAAAATAACAATGAATTTTGTTCAAATGCACAGTAACTATATTTTCTCCTTTCCTGGTAAATTGCATAAATCTGGCAACTAAATGATGAGAGAGTAGGATAGGCTAGAATTTAAATTTTAGTTTTGGTAAAGTTTGCTCATTTATTCTCTAGGACTCACAATTTACATGTAGTATTGTGAGTTCCAGGACCCCTGGAATGCTAATTTTCACAAAAATTTATACTTTATATGCTTCTTTGTTGTAATAGCTCTCTTTATAAAATTTTTTTATTAAAGAATTACTCATTTTATTGTATTTTTTAAAGAATTATTAATTTATTCATTCTTTTTTTTTTTCTTTTGGCCAGAGAGAGAGAGAGAGAAAGTGAGAGAGCAAGCCACCAGATCCAGGACTCCAACCGTGGTTGGCCATGTGGGAGTCTCCAGAGCCTTAACCACACCACCAGCTGGTCCCTCGTATTTATTATTTTAATTTGCTACAGGGCACAGACGCATACCAAAGAGAAGAAGGGGAAAAGGAGCAGGGGAGGGGGAGTGAGAAAGCAAGCCACCAGCTCTGGGACTTGAACTGTAGTTGGCCATGTTTGCGTCCAGCACCTTAATCACCACACTACATGCTTGCCCCTACAAAATTTTTTTAAAAACAGAAACCCTCGGGAACCAGCAGTTAGCGTAATGGCTATGTTGCTGGACTCCCACGTAGTCGACCGCGGTTCGCATCCCGGACCCGGTGGCTTAAAACTCACGCCGGGCGCGTGTGTGTACGTGCCCAAGATCCCGAGAGGAGAATGGAGGAGAAGGGATTGCTGCGTGACCATCCCCCCTGGGGGGTGATTTCTCGCTTTCTGTCTCTATGTTTCTCTCTGTCTGTCTGGCGAGCGCACGCGCCCTATAGTGAAAACCTCTCAAAAAAAAAAAAAAAAAAAAAAAAAACCCAGAAACCCTCAAAAACCATTAACTGCAGGGCCAGCAGGTGGTGTGGTGGTTAAGAGTGCTGGATTCCCACATGGCCGACCATGGTTCAAGTCCCGGTCCTGGTGGCTTACTTTCTAACTCTCTCTCTCTCTCTCTCTCACACACACACACACACACACACACACACACACACTATCCCTCTCTGGTCAAATTAAAATAAATAAATAGATAAGTAGATAAATAAAGTTAAGTAAAATAATTCTTTAAACAAAAAAAAGCTATAACTGCAATGCCATCCTTGACTCCTCTCTCCTGAATGTTATAAGACCCCCCCATCCTCTTATTTCTGTCATTATCCCCTCTGCTGTGCATTCTCAACACACCAGCCAGAGTCAGCCTGTTAAAATCATAAGCCATATTGCTCCTCTACTCAAAACTCTCCAATGGCTTCCTCTCCCAGAATAACAATTAAATCCTGAGTTTTACTCACAAGGCCTTTATGATCTGACTCAACTTATTTCTTAATTCCCTTCCCTCAGTCTCTCCTAATCACCCAGACCTCCTCGCTGTTCCTCAAATATTTCAGGCAGATTCCTTCTCAGGGCCGTTGCACTTACTAGTGCCTCTCTCTGGATTGCTCTTACCCCAGATATTTGCAGTGCTAATGTCCTTACTTCCTTTAGATTTTTTCTCAAAAGTCATCTTCTTGGTGAGACTTTCCTAGCTTCTCTATCTAAAATTTCACCTCTATTAAACATTTCACATTCCCCCCCCCTTTATATTTTTGTTATTTAACAATCCATTTTTTTAATGATTTAATTTTTTTAGAATTATTTTATTTAACTTTATTTATTTTAATTTGACTAGAGAGAGAGACAGAGCAAAAGAGTGAGAGCGAGAGAGAGGGAAAGTGGGAAAGCAAGCTCCCAGGTCCGAGACTCGAACCACGGTTGGCCATGGGGAGTCCAGTGCCCTTAACCACCACTCTGCTTGCTGGCCCCAACAACCCATTTTTAAAACGTATTTATTTTATCTTTCTTTCTCCTCTTCCTTTACAAGACTAAACTCTACGAGAGCAAAATCTTTATCTGTGTTGTTCATTACTAAATTCTTGGCACCTAGAATGTAGTGAGTACTTACCAAATATTTGTTGAGGAACCATATGGTTATGCAACTAGACCTGCATGGGAAGCCTTGGGTTCAAGTCCTGGGACCTCTCTGAATATACTAGATGTGTCCATGTTTGCCCATGATCCAGGCCAACTAATGAGCACCTAAAACTGAAGGTGTTCATTGCATGAAAATTGTTAGGTGGACTGGCTCCTAGCCTAGTGGTTCACGGAACTGGATTCCACCTGGCTATGGTTCAAATCCTAGCTTCAGTGGCTTGAAAACCAGACACGTGTGTGTATGCGCTAAAAATCCCAAGATGTAGAAATGGAGGCAGAGGGATTACAGCATAACCAAAAAACAAAACAAAAACAAAAGAGCCTATTGGGAATACCTGTCTTTCTCTCTCTTGTGGAAGAAATAAGTAAATAAGGAAAAAAAAGGTGTTGAATAAATGAATTTCTGAATTCTTTAATTTTTTAAAGAATTATTTTATTTCATTTATAATCTTTTTTATTTTATTTTATTTTTTTTAGACCAGAGAGAGGCAGAGAGAGAGAAAGGGAAAGTAGGAAAGCAAGCTTCCAAGTACAGAACTCAAACCATGGTCAGCCATGTGAGAGTCCAGCGCCTCAACCACGACGCCACCTGCCAGCCCCTAATTTTTTTTTTTTAAAAAAAAGGTTCTTTTGCCTTAGGGTGTGTGTGATCACTGGAGAGAGAGAGAGAGAGAGAGAGAGAGAGAGAGAGAGAGAGAGAGAAAGAGACTCAGTAATAGGGAAAGTGAGAAATCACCCCTCAGGGGGATGGCCACACTGCAATCCCTTATCCTCCATTCTCCTCCTGGAATCTTGGCACACATGCACGCATGCCTGGTGTGAGCTTCAAGCCATTGGGCCCAGGACTTGTACTATAGTCAACCATGTGGGAGTCCAGCGGCATAACTGCTATGCCATCTTCTGGCCCAATGAATTCTTTAATTTTTTTAAAAGAATTATTTTATTTTTAATTTTATTCATTGTCATTATTTTATTTATTTATTTATTTATTTATTTATTTTTTTTTTTTTTAAGTTGACCAGAGAGTGACAGAGAGAGAGAGAGAAGGAAAGTGAGAAAGCAAGTTGCCAGGTCTGGGACTCGAACCGCAAACAGCCTTGTGGGAGTTCAGCCACCTTAACCTCCATGTCACCTGCCAGACCCGAATTCTTTCATTTTAATAAAGACTTTGGCATTAGGGTGCTTCTACTCCTGAATCATACTATACAACTGCTTCTTGGGACCAGCTATGGCTACGTCGCTGGACTCCCACGTAGTCGACCGCGGTTTGCGTCCCGGACCCAGTGGCTTAAAACTCACGCCGGGCGTGTGTGCGTGCGTGCCCAAGATCCCGAGAGGAGAATGGAGGAGAAGGGATTGCGGCGTGACCATCCCCCCTGGGGGGTGATTTCTCGCTTTCTGTCTCTGTCTCTCTGTCTGTCTGGTGAGCACATGCGCCCTATAGCAAAAACCTCTCAAAAAAAAAAAAAAAAAAAAAAAAAAAAACCTGCTTCTTATTTAATGAAAGTCTACTCTTCTTTCTTAGGGGTTTTGAATTCTTTGTTTGATTTTGTTTTTCCTACAGAGTGGTTACTTCTTCAATAGATACACCCTATAGCAGAAGCTGGCTAAGATCATTCTGGCACTTTAAATTTTTCAATATCAAAGATGCAATAAGACTTTGGACAAGCAGAGTGTGGTCTGTGTACAGATGGTGCCAGAACGGCATAGCCCAGGTGTGTATTCAACAAACTTACTTTCAGCAATGCTGTTTTTCTACACACTTAGTGTTCATATTCACATGTACATATGCTCAGGTGAGCGCAACACTCAGGCTAAACTCAGATAAGATGAAATCATGGGGTCATGTCTGCTTTGCTTCTACAAAACAAACACTGAACCACTTTATTTACTTTTTTCTTGTCCTTATTATACTGATCATACAATTCAGACATGTTTATTTATGAATTTCAGAGTTTAGAAGTATGGAAAGACACCATCTTTCCATCCTGTATTTGCCACCAAGAACTTGACAGGTTAAAGCAACAGTTTTGCATCTTGGAAGGTGAATTATGCAAACTCCAGGAAACACTGAAGGTTGGTATTGTCAAATGAAAAATAAATCTGAAATTAGGTAAGGAGAGATGGTTTGAAAAGACTATTGTGGGACCAGCAGTTGGTGTAATGGCTATGTCGCTGGACTCCCATGCAGTCGATCACGGTTCAAGTCCCAGACCCGGTGGCTTAAACTCATACCGGGCATGTGTGCATGCGTGCCCAAGATCCCAAGAGGAGAATGGAGGAGAAGGGATTGCGGCATGGCCATCCCTCCTGGGGGGTGATTTTTCATTTTCTGTCTCTCTCTCTCTGTCTCTGTCTTTCCAGCAAGCGCACACACCCTATAGCAAAAATCTCTTCAAAAAAAAAAAGACTATTACAACAGAGGAAATGAATGCTCTGGCCATTAGATCTATAAGCATGTCAAATATCAGGTACAAAGAAGTTTTTGTTTTTTTTTTTTTTTTTTTTTTGTCAGAGGGCATGCACACTTTTTTGGAGGGAGTGCAAAAGCATCCTCCATGGGGGATGGACACACTGCCATCCCTTCTCCATGTCTGCCTCCTTTCAGATCTTTTGGACACAATACACATACTCAGCATATTTTTCTTTTTATAAAGAATTATTCATTCCAATTTTTATTTGAGAGGTTTTTGTCTTAGGGCATGTGTGCTGGGGGGGATGTTGAGTGGGGACACAGAAGCAGTGAGAGGGAAAGTGAGAAATCACCCCCAAGGGGAATGGCCATGATACAAATCCTTTTCCTCCATTCTCCTTCCGGGATCTTGGGCACGCACACATGCTGGTGTGATTTTCAAGCCACTGGGTCTAGGACTCAAACATGGTTGACCACATGGGAGCCTGGCAATGTAACCACTAAACCATCTACTCACCCCTATTATTACCATTTTACAGTTTGCTTATAGGGCAGGGCTGACAGGTGGCATAGTGTTTAAGGGCATTGGACTTCCACATGGCCAACTGTAGTTCAAGTCTCAGACTTGGCAGCTTGCTTTTTCACTCTCCCTCTCTCTCTTTCTCTCTCTCTCTATCCCTCTCTGGTAAACTTTTAAAATAAATAAAGTTCAATAAAAAAATTCTAAAAAACAAAATTGCTATAGGGTATGTGCACTCACCAGAGAGAGAAAGTAAGAAAATAAGCCACCAGGTCTGGCACTTAAACCTTGGTCTGCCATGTGGGAGTCCAGTGCCTCAACCACCACAGGAAGGGGCCTGCTGGCCTCTTTCCCAGTGTGGCTTTCCTTTTTTTTTTTTTTAAGATTTTATTGAACTTTATTTACTTATTAAATTTAGACCAGAGTAATAGAATGAGAATGAGAGAGAGGGAAAGTGAGAAAGCAAGCCACCAAGTCCAGGACTAGAACCACAGTTGGCCATGTGGTAGTCCAGTACTCTTATCCACCACACCACCTGCCAGCCCCTTTACTTTCTTTCTTTTAAGAGTGTTTTTTTTTTTTTCTCTAGGGTATTTGCACTCACTGGAGTGCAAAGAGATGCAAAATGGAAAGAGAAAGTGAGGAATCACCCCCACCCCCCAGGGGAATGGCTATACTGCAATCCTTTCTCCTCCATTCTCCTCTCAGGATTTTGGGCATGCACACACACTTGCCTGGTATGAGTTTCAAGCTGGCTGCGTCTGGAACTCTAGCCGCGGTTGGCCATGTGGGAGTCCAGTGCCATAACCATTTTGCCACCTTCACCCCTGCACCCTACTCCCAGTGTGTTTTTCAGGCGGCAGTTCTGGGACTCAAACTACAGAGTGGGGACTCAAACTGCAGAGTTGGGAAGGGAACCAGCAGTTAGCGTAATGGCTATGTCGCTGGACTCCCACGTAGTCGACCGTGGTTCGCGTCCCGGACCCGGTGGCTTAAAACTCACGCCGGGCACATGTGCGTACGTGCCCAAGATCCCGAGAGGAGAATGGAGGAGAAGGGATTGCGGCGTGACCATCCCCCCTGGGGGGTGATTTCTCGCTTTCTGTCTCTGTGTCTCTGTCTGCCTGGCGAGCGCACACGCCCTATAGTGAAAACTTCTCAAAAAAAAAACAAAAAAAAAAACTGCAGAGTTGGCCATGTGGGATCCAGTCACCTTAGTCACCACACCACCAGCCTGCCCTGCTTTTCTTTTATAGAAAGGAGTAAACAAGGCTAGAAGTAACCAGATGTGAGATAAACTGGTGGAATTATCAGAGTGGACAGCTGATCTGATCCAGAAGAATGCCCCCCTCGCCCCCCCCCCCCCCCCACCGTTTCCAGGTCAGCCGATTTTGGGGAGGAGCCATTTAGGAGAGATTATATAGCAGTCCAGTGCTTAATTAAGCCCAAGAGCAGGTTAAGGTTCAAGGGCTTGTGGGGAAAGGGGAGAGACTGACCAAAGTTTGGTCAAGGCAAACTAGTAGTTTATTTTGAATATTTGTGCATGTTTGATGTCTGTCTTCTCTCATCAGACTAACAACTCCACATAATAACAGACAGTGCTCACATTGTGCCCTCAGTTCCTGGCACATAGCACATACTAAACAAACATCAGGACCAGCAGATGGTGGAGCAGTTACATCAACTGGACTCCCACATGGTTGACCATGGTTTGAGTCCCAGACCTGGTGGCTTTAAAATCATGCCAAGTGTGTGTATGTGTGTGCCCAAGATCCCAGGAGAAGAATGGAGAAGAGATTGCAGCATGGCCATACCCACCCAGAGGTTCATTTCTCACTTTCCTTCTCACGTTCTGTCTGTCTCTGTCTCTGTCTCTGCCCTAAGGAAAAAACCTCTAAAAATAAACAAACAAACATGAATGACCAAATGAATGGAATATAGAAATTTGGGATAATGAGAAAATATTATGAAGTGCATGATACACCAAGAAAATATTTCAATACATAGTAGTTATTTTTTTTTTTTTGAGAGTTTTTCGCTATAGGGCATGTGCGCTCGCCAGACAGACAGAGAGAGACAGAGAGACAGAAAGCGAGAAATCACCCCCCAGGGGGGATGGCCACGCTGCAATCCCTTCTCCTCCATTCTCCTCTCGGGATCTTGGGCACACACGCGATGGCGTTAGTTTTAAGCCACCGGGTCCGGGACGCGAACTGCGGTCGACTATGTGGGAGTCCAGCGACATAGCCATTATGCTAATTGCTGGTTCCCTAGTAGTTATTATTTTGATGATTCTCAGCCACAAGAACCAAATTAATCTGCTATTCATTTGCCAAATGTAATGTCTTCTTCCAGACCATCTCAGCAAATTCTTATTGTCCAAGCTGTTGTCAAACGTGTCACATGAATGGTAAACTTACAAACATGCCTGCCTCTGCTCTAACCACCCCTGGAGAGTCCAGAGCAGCACTTCTTCCCAAGCTGCCGCAGCCAGCCAGCCTTCCTCCTCCTCCACCTCCGCCTCCTCCACCTCCTCCTCTGCCCCCTCCTCCACCACCACTAGTACCTTCGTTGCCCAGAAAATCCAGTCTCACCAAAGCACTTCAGGTAGGAAACAATCAAATAATAGTATATCTTGGTCAGTGTGTAATATGGGAATAAGGTCAAGTGACATTTTAAGACTTGGCTAAAGGCCTGGTCGGGAAGGCTATATTTTGATTCCATATCTTAATTTTATCAATTATTTTATTTTTAAAAACAGACCCAGAGAACTTACAAAAGCTAGATTTAGAAATGATAGTTATTTTTTTAATGGATATATGAATGAAACCCTATAGAGTGGAAGATTCCTATTAGCTTCTCAGCATATCATTTTACCAAAAGGAATACTTCTTTAGTAAGTTAGAATAAAAACAGATTACTTAGTAAATGAAGTCAGAACAGAAAGAGTTGGTGTATTTTAAAGTTTAATGTCATTAGTCTGGAAAATGAGTCTCTATTATAGCTACTTATCTCCCTAGGGGACTAGCATATTTGTGAATCACTAGGATGGGCATGCCCCTGTTTTAAACTCTGCTAAATTTTCACTACAGATACATTTGTTTTAAAATACCTGAGTTAAATTGAGAGCCTACTGTTATATTTGCCATAATGTATACCTCTCTGACTATACATTCTTGCTCTGTGGGATACTGCTCTGCCAAATATTTTTCAATAGCCTTAGCATCCCCGGGTACTGAAAATAGGATCATTCTTAGTTGAGTGGAAAGAATTTAATAGGTTCTAGAGTACGTATGAGTTAACTCTTAACTCTGAGTCTGAGTCTCTAAAGAGTCTGCATCTCTAAAACCTAGATTTAGGTTGGCATTTTACTAGTTTCAATTGAATTCTAACTTTTCCATATATTTTAAGCCTGGACCATTAAGAAAAGATGGACCCATGCAGATAACAGTTAAAGATCTACTGACTGTGAAATTAAAAAAGACACAGAGTTTGGATGAAAGAAAGGTAAGATGTCCCTCACCACACATATGGTCTTTCTGCTTTTAACCTGATTGTCCCATTATAAAATAAACATAAGTAGTTATTCAAAGTAGTTGATACTGTATTTTAATAGTTTTGGATCTCCTCAGTGAAATGTGTAGATCCCAAAATTATTATTATTTTTAAGTAATTATTTATTTATTTATTATTAATTTGCTATAGGGCAAATACGGTCACCAGAAAGAGAGAGAGAAAGCAAGTCACCATGCCTGGGACCTTAACCGTGATTGGCCATGTGGGAGTCCAGCACGTTTAACATCATGCCATTGGCTCATCCAATCCCAAAATTACTCAATTAGCCAATTTTATGGACCAAACATTAGTCTGAAGAGTTTGAAGCTTTGAAATACTTTGAAGCTTTGAAATAAAAACTGAATAGAGTAGGCCAGCAGATGGCGTGGTGGCTGAGGCACTAGACTTCCACATGGCTGACCACAGTTCAACTTCTGGATCTGGCAGCTTGCTTTCTTGCTTTTCCTCTCTCTCTCTGGTGAACACATGTCCAGTAGCAAATTTTAAAATAATAATAATAAAATTAAATAAATTATTCTTTTTTAAAAAAAGAATTTTTTTTTATTTATTCATCATTTTTATTTTTAATTTGATCATAGAGAGACACAGAGAGAGAGAGAGGGAAAGTGAGAGCAAGCCAGCAGGTCCAGGACTTGAACCACGGTCGGCCATGTGGGAGTGTCCAGCGCCTTAACCATCACACTACCTGCTGGTCCCAAATGATTCTTTTTTAAAAAAGAAAACAAATGAATAGCAGATGTGTTTTACATATACTCAGTAGTCAGACATTTACTGTTTCAACATGTTTATATTTTGAGCGATATTTTATAATGTGTTTTTAATAATGTCTCATTTTATCATTAAAGCTTGTACCATCACCAAAGGCACGGAATCCACTAGTTACTGTCTCTGACTTGCAACGTGTTACCCTGAAACCTAACTCCAAAATGTTATCAACTCACGTAACAAACGTCTTAATGTAAGGAATTGCATAGTGTTATACAATACTGCTGCTTAAAAGAATAATATTGTGGGGCCAGCAGGTAGCATGGTGGTTAGGGCACTGGTGGCTTGCTTTCTCACTTTCCCTTTCTCTCTTTCTTTCTAACTCTGACTCTCTCTGGTCATATTAAAATAAATAAATACAGTTAAATAAAATAATTCTTTTAAAGAATAATAGATTTAGGGGAGGAAAAAGAAATGCTATCAAGAATTTTTTAAAAGAATTATTTTATTTAACTTTATTTATTATTATTATCATTATTATTTTCCAGTTTGATCAGAGAGAGAGACAGAGAGAGAGGAAGTGAGAAAGCAAGCCACCACCAGGTCCACGACTTGAACCGTGGTCTGCCATGTGGGAATCCAGCACCTTTAACCATCATGCCACTTGCCAGCCCCTGCTATCATGATTTTAGGGACCCACAGGTGGCGTGATGGTTAAGGCGCTGGACTTCCACATGACTGACCATGGTTCAGGTCCTAGACCTGGTAGCTTGCTTTCTTACTTTCTCTCTCTCCCTGGTCAAATTAAAATAAATACATTAATTAAATTAAATACATAATTATTTTTGAAAAAGAATTTTAAAAACAGACTAATTTCAGAAATAATAAAATATGAAAGCTAGTTATGTCTTAGAATCCAGGAAAGATGTGTTGTGTATAAGTGTGCATGTGTATGTGAGTGCCTGTATATAATCATACTGTAGACACAGTTATAGCTTTTCTAACTTAATATGTCATGAACTTTTCTCCATCATATTCAAAATAGCTTAAAGAATCATTTTTACTTTTTCAATATATGCAGTTCAGTTGTATATAAATTTCAGAGATAAAATTCAGGTTTTTTTAAATATTATTAATTTTATTTATCATTATTATTATTATTATTTTTAATTCGCTGTAGGACATGTGGGTTTACCAGAGAAAGACAGAGAAATTGAGAAAGCAAGCCAACAGGTCCAGGACTTGAACCGCAGTCAGCCATGGGGGAGTCCAGTACCTCAACCACCACATCACCTGCTGGCCCCCTAAAATCCAGTTTTGAGACATTTATTTATGATTTTTTTCCTTTCCTTTTTTTTTTTTTTTTTGGAGAGGTTTTTGCTACGTGTGCTTGCCAGAAAGACAGAGAGATAGAAAGCAGAAATCACCCCCCAGAGGGGATGGCTATGTTGTAATCTCTTTTCCTCCACTCACCTCTCGGGATATTGGGCACGCACGCACATGCACCCAGCGTGAGGGTGGTGCCACAGGATCTGGGACTCAAACCACAGTCGACTACATGGGAATCCAGCGACATAGCCATTACGCCAACTGTTGGTCCCAAATATTCTAAATTCTTTATCAGACATTTCTATGATTTCCATTGTACTGTCAGTGGATGAAGAGGAGTTATTATTTTCCCTTGGAGGAGAGGTATTTTCTTGCTTTCCCGTATTTCTTGTGACCTTGCAGTGATTTCTAGTCATCTGATGGATGGTGTGTTTCTTCCTAATTCTTGAAGTTAATCTGAGTGTTCCAGAACGTGCAGAAGGAGGTGATCTGGAATCTCTTTGCTGTTCTATTTTTATCCCTTTGTGTAGCAGATTCAATGGATATTGAGGAATATGTTAACCCTAATAGTATTTGGATGTTTGGCTATGGTTCCCTTAGATCCGTCTAGAAACACAGTGAATGGAGATTGAGGAGTAGAGTGATGAGATAAAAGAAAAAGAAAAGGAAACAGAGAGAAAGAGGGGGAAAAAAAAAACACAAACAGAGAAAAAGAAGGAAAAAAATTGTTTTAAAAAAAGCAAAAAATCAGGACCAGCAGTTAGCGTAATGGCTATGTCGCTGAACTCCCACGTAGTCGACCGCGGTTCGCGTCCTGGACCCGGTGGCTTAAAACTCACGCCGGGCGCGTGTGCGTGCGTGCCCAAGATCCCGAGAGGAGAATGGAGGAGAAGGGATTGCAGCGTGGCCATCCCCCCTGGGGGTGATTTCTCGCTTTCTGTCTCTCTGTCTCTGTCTGGTGAGCGCACGCGCCCTATAGCGAAAAACCTCTCCAAAAAATAAATAAATAAATAAATAAAAATAAAAAAATATAAAACTGTGTGGCATGCTCGGGTGCCGTGCAAAATCACTAGTTCTCAGGAGCCATGGAGGAGTCTTCTTTTGAAGGCCTGCCTCTTGCCTCTCCACTCGAGTTTGGGGGCTAGAGGCTGAATTATTAGTAAAAAATCTTCATTTCTCTTTTTTCCCTGAAATCACTAGTTTTCAGGAGCCATGGAGGACAAACCCCTATATTATTTTTCTTCTTTTTTTGGAGAGATTTTTTCTTATTGGGCGCGTGTGCTCGCCAGAAAGACAGAGAGAGAGAGAGAGAGAGAGAGAAAGCGAGAAATCACCCCCCCAGAGGGGATGGCCACACCGCAATCCCTTCTCCAATCTCCTCTCGGGATCTTGGGCATGCACGCACACGCGCCTGGTGTGAGTTTAAGCCACCAGGTCCAGGACACGAACCGCGGTTGACTACATGGGAGTCCAGTGACATAGCCATTACGCTAACTGCTGGTCCCAAACCCCTATTTTTAAATGTAACATATAGAACTACTTTCTAGGAAGCTGCCTATAGAAATGACTGCTTCGCTTTGGGAAAAAAATGATACAGTCTAGCATATTCTAATTTTGATATCTTTATTTTATCAGTACTCCTGGTAAAAGCCATACAGATCTGAGAAAACTGCTTAGAAAAGTGGATGTAGAGAGGTAATACATTCTCTTATCCTTATGCTTTCTAAATTCACATGAAAAGTTGACATAAAACAGAGCTTCTAATGTTTTCAACATCTTTGCAGGAGCCCAGGTGGAACTCCTCTTACCAATAAAGAAAATATGGAAACAGGAACTGGATTGACTCCCGTAATGACCCGAGCCTTGAGGAAAAAATTTCAGGTAAGCATTTAGGAAAACAAATTGGTTGCTTCTCTAGAAAGATAGTTTCTTTGGAATCATAATAAAATGTAGCTTTTTAAATAACAACACTAATTATTAAATAGTACCTTATGCTTTACAAAGCACTTTCATATTTAGGCTTCAAAAACTTCTATGAGGTATAACTAGGATTATCATCTCCACTTTATCAATGAATGCCTGATCTTATTAATTTGTTTAATAAATATTTACTGGGGCCAGCAGGTGGCACAGTGGCTAAGGGCGCTGGATTCCCACGTTATCAATCACAGTTCGAGTCCTGGACCTGGCAGCTTGCTTTCTCGCTTCTCTCTCTCTCTCTCTCTCTCTCTCTCATCAAATAAAAATAATAATAGTAATTATAATAACAAATGGAATTAATTAAATAAATAATTCTGTAAGTAAATAAATAAATATTTACTAAGCACTTCCTATACGCCATGCACTGTGCCAGAGTACTAGGGGTATAGTGGTTAGTAAAAGTAGACACAGATCTACTGTCTTGGAGCTTTCTGTCTAGTGAGGAAAATAGACATTAATCGAATAATATATATATAATATAATATATATATAATATAATAATTGTATAATTCTGCACTGCAGTAAGTGCTGTGAAGGAACAGAACAAGGTTCTGTAGGAATCAACAGAGGAACTTGATCTACCCTGGGTGACTTAGGAAAGATTCCCTTGAGGAGTTATGATGCTTGAGGTGAGAGCTGAAAGACAAATAGGCACTAATTTGGAAGTAACTGTGAGGTGTGGAAAGGGTCCAGCATGGATGTCACGAAGGAGAGCGTTCCAGAGAAAAAACAGCATGTTTAATGGTCCCATTGTGGGAGGGATCATTATCTACCCGAGGAACTGAACAGTGACCAGTATGGCTATAACATAGAAAAGGGAGTCTGATGGTGGTGGAAGACAGAGATAGAGACGGAGGCAGGAGTCAGACCAAACAGAGTTGACGTGAAAAAGGCTTGGCAGCCTTCTTCTCTGTCACCTACTTGTATGAGCTACACACCAAATCCAGCAGATCAGCTGGCCCTGGTATGATATAGTCCAAACCCTGCTTGTCTTAATCATCTTCTGATCACCTCTGTCATCTGATCTGTAAGGAGCGGTCATCCTTCCACCACCTCTGCTATAGTGCTAGACTCTTTGAATATTGTTTTCTTCTCTTCCTGGCAGCAGAGACACACCACAGACCCCACTGCTGTCACTCTCCCACCCTAACACTATCTTCCTTTTGTTCCCTCCTTAAAAGTTGGCCTTTTGGGGCCGGCAGGTGGTGTGGTAGTTAAGGGCACTGGACTCCCACATGGTTGATTGCAGTTCAAGCCCCAGACCTGGCAGCTTGCTCTCTTACTTTTCTTCTTCTCTCTCTCTCTCTCTCTCTCTCTCTCTCTCTCTCTCTCTCTCTCACTCTGTCCCTCTCTAGTCAAATTAAAATAAATAAAGCTAAATAAAATAATTAAAAAAAAAAAAGAGTTGGTGCCTTTTGAGACCAGCAGATGCCATAACGGTTACGTTACTAGATTCCCACATAGTCGACCATTTGAGTTTCAGACCCAGCAGCTTAAAACTCACACTGGGCATTTGTGCATACATGCCCAACATCCTGAGAGGAGAATGGAGAAGGGATTGCAGTGTTGCCGTCCTCCCTGGGCTGTGTTTCTCACTTTCTCTGTCTCTCTGGTGAACACACATGCCCTATAGCAAATATCTTTCTTAAAAAGAAAAAAAAATGTTGAAAGAGTTGGTGCCTTTTGTGGGATGGCTTGGTTTTCCTCTTTCCAATCAACTTGGACCTCTCCTCTTGGAGCATCCAATGGGAGTCTACCCTCTATCACATTCCTTGGTGATACCAAAAATTATAAAGGGCAGGGGCAAAGGGAAGAGGCCTCACTGAAAGACTCGACCCCTTCTTTTCTCTGTTCAACTCCAGGATTCTAGTCCCTGCCCAATCCCAAGCTAATACAGCAGGTTGGGAACTATGGAAATAGAAAAAAATATAATAAATAATAAATCCCCATTCTGAACAACAAAAATCACAGGTAAGATCTACACCATATAGGTGCTCCCCAAAATCCACTTATAATGTATTGTTAGACATAGAAGGACTTTTCCTACCCTGCCTTTAGGTTCCCCTTTTTCCTTAAACCTAAAGCAACTATGTCAGGTTTTGCATTTGGCTATAGGTAACAGAAATCTGACTACAGTAGCTTAATCAAAGAGGGCTTATTTTTCTTACCTAAACATTCCTTTGCGAGTAAGAAGTACTCATATTAGTACAACTAATAAGAAGCTACTGCTCTTCCATCCTTAATGAACAGTTTCCTGAAGCCTCATGGCTTCAGGCAAAGAGAAGGAGAAAGGCATTAAAATGTTAGCTAAGCTAACTTTCATTTCTTTAAAAAGGTCCTAGCCCGGAATTTCTGATTATATCAGGGAAGGTAGGAAGAGTAGTCTTTAGACTCTGCATCCAGTGTTACCTGTGAAAGATCTACATTTTGTGAGGAAGGAGAGTTGTGTTGGTTAAAGTTACAATTCACATTATAACTGGAATTTTTTTTTTCCATAGCTGGCTCATCCTAGAAGCCCAACTCAAACTCTGCCACTTTCTTCAAGCAGCTTTGATGAACAAAACTGATGCCAACTCTGCCTGTCTTCATGTGATGACCTATAAAATACATAAATATCCCAAATCCCTTTTTTTAATGTAGTAGGCTGTGTATAAGTATACTACTCTAATTTCATTTCAAGAATTAGATCATGGATTTGGATCCACAGCCTGCTGGTTGGAGCAGCTGGATCCCACATGGCCAACCACTAGGTTCAAGTCTCAGACCTGGTGGCTTGAAGAACACACTAGGTCCATGTACATATGTGCCTAAAATCCCAACAGGATGGGGAGGTGGAGGAGAGGGGATTGTGGGGGTCACCATTTTCCCATGGGAGGTGCTTTCTTTTTTTCTTTCTTTCTTCTCTCTGTTTCTCTATCTCTTTCTGACAAATGCATGTGCCTTTTGGCCAGCAAAACAAAAACAAAAAAAATTACACTTAATGAAAAGAGAGGCCAGCAGGTGGCATGATGGTTAAGGCACTGAATCCCACATGGCTGGCTCCACAGTTCAAATCCTGGACCCAGAAGCTTGAAAAAAACACATTGTGCATGTGTGTGCATGCCCCAAATCCCAAGAGAATCAAGGAGAAGGTATTGCAGTATGGCCACCCCCACCCCCCGACAGGCAGTGATTTCACTCTTTCCCTCTCTGTCTCTCTCTAGTGAGTACACAAGCCCTATGACAAAAATATTTAAAAAAAAGATAGATTATGAATAGAGCCCACATGCACTCTAGTACTATAAAGTGGGTATAATATTTGGATATTTTCTAGTTTGCATGGTCAGTAAGAGAATGAAATGTGGGGGGCAGCAGCTGGCATAGTGGTTAAGGCACTGGACTCCCACATGGCCAACCATGTATCAAGGCCTGGACCCAGTAGCTTAAAACTAATGCCAGGCACATTTGTGTGCATGCCCAAAATCTGGAGGAAAATAGAAAAGAAGGTATTGAGACATGGCTATTTGCCCTGGGGGGTGATTTCTCACTTTCCCTCTCTGTCTTTCTATGGCCAAAAAAGAGAGAGAGAAAATACAACGGGAAAATGCAATCTCTAAAGTGATATTTATCCTTGAATTAACCAACTTGGGTTTGAGAGATTGTTCAAATTTAACTAGATAACTCTTATTTGTACTGCGTAGGTCCAGTTATGACATCAGGAAAATAGCTAATTCCTGTTTTTCCTGGGTATTCTTAGATAATTGAAAAGAAAAACATATACACAGGCTCATATATTCATTGCTACAAATATAATCAATAAAAAAACCTTCTAGGGGACTAGCAGGTGGTGTGGTGGTTAAGGCGCTGGATACTCCCATATGGCCGACCACAGTTCGAGCCTTGGACTTGGTAGCTTGCTTTCTCACTCTCTCTCTCTTTCTCTCTCTGTCTGACTCTTTCTGGTCAAATTAAAATAAATGAATGAATAAATACAATTAAATAATTCTTTACAAAAAAGCCTTCTAGATTTTACTTCAATTTTATTTCTAGAATTGTTTTATAAACAATTAAAAGATAAGGACAGCTCCATCCAAATGCAACTATTTCCAAAAAGATATGAGGCACAAGGCTCAAAATTACCATAAAACGAGAATATCACTTCTAGCACCTCAGGCCGGTAGTTACTTATACCTATTTTCTTTTTCTTAATTTTTTAAAAAATTATTATTTTATTTAACTTTATTTATTTATTTATGTTTTAATTTGACCAGAGAGGGACAGAGAGAGAGAGAGGGTGAGAAAGCAAGCCGCCAGGTCTGGGACTCAAACCACGGTCGGCCACGTGGGAGTCCAGCCCCCTTAACTACCATGTTACCTGCTGGCCCCACTTATACCTACTTTACTGTAATTATTGATACCTACTTACTGAAATCTGAGATATTCTTTATTTTTATTTTTTTGTTGGTTTGTTTGTTTTTGTGGGGTTTTTTTGCCACAGGATATGTGCTCTCCAGAGAGGGACCAAAAGAGAGGGAAAGGGAGAAAGTACCCCTTAATGGGGCATGGTTATGCCACAATCCCTTCTCCTCCCTCTCTCTATCTTGTCAGAATTTCGGGCAGATACCTATATGTGTCACCATGTTTTTCAATCCACTGGGGCCAGGATTTGAACCATGTTAGTTTGACCATGTGGGATCTGACTCTTTTTTTTTAAAAAAAAAAAAAAAAAAAAGAATTATTTTTAATTTAATTTTATTCATTGTCATTATTTTATTTATTTTTTATAATTTTGAAGTTGACTAGAGAGAGACAGAGAGAGAGAGAGAGAGAGCAAGAAGGAAAGTGAGAGCACAAGCTGTCAGGTCTGGGACTCAAACCACAGTCAGCCATGTGGGAATCTAGCCACCTTAATCACCACATCACGTGCTGGCCACAGGATCTGGCTCTTTTAACCACCATGCTGTGGGGCTGGCCCCACTCTTTACTTTCATATCTGCTGTCCAAATTCATGCAGCCAGAAATTTCATTAAGACTTCAACATGAACTTTGCATTTTCCTCAATACCCTGCCAAAGATTCACTGATGTTCACAGCAAATTCACTGTAAGACCTGATTTCCTGTCATCACCAGCTTGTGTATTCAATAGCATTTTTCACTAGGTTTTGCTCTTTCCTGCCAGTATTGGGTAGTCAGATTTAATGAATAGGAATACAAGACTGGCCAGCTCTCTGGTGTAGTAGTACTGTGCTGCTCAAGCAAAGCTGGATCCATATGGGAGACTGTGGGTTCCGTTCCCCCATCACTGGATATATGCACCAATGATCCTAGCTGGCTGGAAGGGTTGGGGAGGAACAGAGTGTGATACTCTGTTGGGAATACTTGTCTTTCCCTCTCTCTCTGTCTCTTACTCCCATGAAAGGAAATCATTTTGAAACTTGAAAGAAAATATAAGACAATTAAATTTGAATTTCAGAAAAATAACAAATAACTTCTAAGTATAAACATGTCCCATTAAAGATCATGGGGTTTTTTTTAGTATAAGTATGTCCCAAATATTGCATGAGACATATTTACATTAAAAAATTGTTCATTATCTGAAATTCACATTTCTTGTTTACTTATTTATGTCTTGCATGACTGAGAGAGACAACAACCCAACCATGATCCACCCCCAGTTTCCACCAGTTGTGATCATGGGCACACCTCTGCCCGGCATATTCAGGGAAGTCTCTGAAGGTGAACCTGGAACCTTCCCACATGGGTCTACCTTGCAGAGCATCACATTTCCCATTGCAACCACTAGCTGAACTTCTCATTTAACTGCGGATCCTCTACTTTATTTAGCAACCTTACTAGTCCCACAAAGTTGCCAGGTGTTTCTGGGAGACCTCATTTTCCCAGATATGTCTGCCTAGCAATGGACACTATTGAAGCCCCATCGTATTCTAAGTACCCAGGCAGAAGGGCAGCTCTCACTACAGTGAGTGTGAATAACGGATTAGACTGGATGCTGATATCCTCCTCTGCAGCTCCAAGAATAAGGATCGCAGTTCCTCACGGGGAGAAAACAAAGGGTTTCATATCATCTCTGAACTTCCTAGTCTGTCAGAAAGCAGCTACATAGATGATATCCTTGATGTATACTCAGATTAGCTTGGGTTAAAAAGATAATTTAGCAATTTCCCAGGAATGTTTTTATTTCTACAGAAAAACATTGCTTTGAGATGCCAAACATAGATTATTGGAAAGTTACTAGAGTAGAAAGCAGACCTGTGGACATTGTTTAGCACCTAAGAGGCAACTCTGTCTATGAAACCCAAATTTATGTTTACAACGTGTTTATGGATGAAAATTAAACACAGAGTGAAGTTAAAAGGTGTACCTGCTCCTAGTAAAAGTTCTTAAAACCTGCTAGCTACATTTATATTATGTAGGAATAAAAGGAATGATCACTTAGAATAAAGCAACTGAGTATTTATAACAAAATATTTTATGAGGCACTTATATGTTTATAATGTTAATAAACCACAACATACTGTATCAACACTTTTCCTGTTTTATTCCTCGATAGGGTGTGTGTGCTTGCCATAGAGAGGAAGAAAGAGACAGTGAGAGGGAAAGTGAGAAATCACCCCCTGGGGATATGGCTACACCACAATCCCTTATCCTGCATTCTCTCTGGACTTGGGACATGCATGCACACACACCCAATGTGAGTTTTAAGTTGCTGAGTCTGAGACTCGAACTGTGGTCAACTATGTGGGAGTTTAGTGGTGTAACCATTACACCATCTGCTGTCCCAAATTATTTGATTATTCTTATGAGATAGTTTCATAATAAAAATGCTATAGAAATCACATAGATAAACATTTGTAAAGCTCCTACCGCCATTATGCCAGTATTAAAATGTGTTCTATCTTGCATCTTTTACTAATTTTTTAAGACAGATTTTATATTGTAACCATCTGAGAATCTGTAAATGCTTATCATAAATTGTGTAAGTGACTGCTTCCCATGTGCTTCCAGTGTTTACTTTGAGACTGAATGGCAACCAGAAAATGAAACAACCTAGGTGTTTCTGGTTATGTTTTTAAATAAAGATTTTTAAAACCTTCGTCTTTTTTATCCTTTTTTTCTTTTGCTTAAGATGTAAGACATAGAAAAGTGTACAAAACATTAATATATATATTAACAAATTATAAAACAAAATTCATGTAACTACTTAGAAGTAAATATTTTAAGTATCTTCAGAAGCCCTGCCTGTCTCTCTCCCCTAATATAACTCCTTTCCATATTAAGTAACAAGTGATTGGTTGTTGCAATAAATATTTCCTTGGTTCTATCCTCTTAAGTATGCATCCCTACATGCTATGCTTCATTTTGCTTGCCTTTGAACTCTATAGAATCATATGGCATATGATCATTTCTGGCTTTTTCAATCGATATTTATTTTTAGAGCTGGCCAATAGCATGGCAGTTAGGTAATGCACAGAGGAAGCCAGATCCCACGTGACCGACCATAGTTCCAGTCCCAGCCCTTGGTGGCTTACACATCAGTCATGTACGAGTTCCCAGGATCCTGATGGGAAGGAGAACTGGAGGAAATGGACCTGCAGCAGAACTAGACCCCGTCGCAGGGGCTTTCTCTTTCTCTCTGAATCATGCACATATATGCATCTTCTGGCATAATTCCTATTTTTTGTCCTTAATTACTTTAGGAAAAAGTAGTCGATGAAAATATTTTCATTAGTTATTACAGATGAGGTACCAAATATTTTTCCATTATTCCCACAAGTATTTTTTTAAGAATTATTTGATTTAACTTTCATTTGTTTTTAAATAATTATTTTATTTAACTTTATTTACTTATTTTGTTTAAATAATTATTTAACTTTTATTTATTTATTTATTTTTAAAATTTGATCAGAGAGGGACAGAGTAAGAGAGAGAGAGAGAGAAAATAAGTATGCAAGGCGCCAGGTCTGGAACTCAACCACGGTCAGCTATGTGGGAGTCCAGCACCCTTAACCACCATGTCACCTGTCTACCTCTATTTACTTATCTTTTAATTTGACCGAAGAGAGACAGAGCAATCCCTTCTCATCCACTCTCCTCTGGGGGCTTTGGGCACACATGCACATGAGCCTAGCGTGTTTTACTTCCTTTCTTTTTTTTAAGAGAGATTTTTGTTGTAGGCTGCGTGCACTCGCCAGAGAGACAGAAAGCAAGAAATCACACCAGAAGAATGGCCATTCCACAATCCCTTCTCCTTCAGTCTCCTCTTGGGACTTTGGGTACACATGTATACACAGCCTGCGTGAGTTTTAAGCCACCAGGTCCAGGACTCAAACCACTGTCGACTACGTGGGAGCCAGTGATATAACCACTATGTCACCTACATATATTTATAAATTCTTCCTTGAAGGAATTTAGAAAGCTTTAATTTAATATCTAATGTAGTGGATTGGAAGTTGGTATGGTTATTTTTGTTTGTTTGTTTTTGTTTTTATATTCTTGTTTTTTGGGGGGACTAGCAGGTGGCATGGTAGGTAAGGCACTGGAATCCCACGTGGCTGACCACGGTTAGAGTTCTGGACCTGGCAACTTGCTTTCTCACTCTTTCTCTCTCTCTTTGGTGAGCTCATATATAGCAAATTAAAATAACAATAATAAATAAAATTTAAAACTTGATTTTAGCATGGAAATGGAATTAGATCGTTATGTTTAAAGAGTTAGCTTACCTTAAATGTCAAATAATGATTGGGAACCAGCAGTTAGCGTAATGGCTATGTCGCTGGACTCCCACGTAGTCGACCGCGGTTCACATCCCGGACCCAGTGGCTTAAAACTCACGCCGGGCGCGTGTGCATGCGTGGCCAAGATCCTGAGAGGAGAATGGAGAAGGGATTGCGGCGTGACCATCCCCCCTGGGGGGTGATTTCTCGCTTTCTGTCTCTATGTCTCTCTTTGTCTGTCTGGTGAGGGCACGCGCCCTATAGCGAAGAACCTCTCCAAAAAAAAAAAAAAAAAAAAAGACCAAAAAAAAAATGTCAAATAATGATGATTAAAAAAATCGAACAGATTACTTTGTGCATGGCTCTGTGCTAAAACCTTATCAAGAGGGACCAGCAAGTAGCATAGTATTTAAGACCCCGGACTCCCACTTGGCTAACCAAGGTTTAAATCTCATCCCAGGGGCTTGAAAAACACTCCAGATGAGTATGTGAACATGCCTAAAATCTTGACAGCATAGAGAAATGGAGTAGTAGGGATTATGGTTTACCATATCCCATTGGGAAGTGCTTTCTCCTTATCCCTCTCTCTCTGTTACTAGCCAGCACACATGCTCTTGGGTAAATTTAAAAATAATTAAAGGGGCCAGCAGGTGGTGTGGTGGTTGAGGTGCTGTACTCCCACATAGTCGACCATGGTTCAAGTCCTGGGCCCAGTGGCTTAAAATCACACCAGGCACTTGTGTCTGTGTTCCCAAAATTCCAAGAGAAGAATGAAGGGATTGCAGCATGGTTATCCCCCTGGGGGTGATTTCTCACTTTTCCTCTTTCTGTCTCTCTCCAGTGAGCGTGCACATCCTATGGCCAAAAAGAAAAAAAAAAAGTAATATAAATAATTTTTAAAAAATTTTGGAGAAATTTTTGCTATAGGGTACGTGTGTTTGCCAGAGAGACGGAGAGACACAAAGAGAGAAATCATCCTCCAAAGGGGATAACCATGCAACAATCCCTTCTCCCCCACTCTCCTCTTGGGATTTTTGGGCACACATACACATGCACCCCACATGAGTTTCAAACCACTGGGTCTGGGACTCAAACTGCAGTCAGCCATGTGAGAATCCAGCTTCCCTAACAATCATGCTTACCTGTTATCCCCCTCCCAACTCTTTTTTTTTTTAAAAAAAAAAAAAAAAAAAAAAAAACAGAAGAATACTTAATTGAAAAAGTGCTTGCACATCGATGTTTATTGCGGCACTTTTCACAATTGCAAAGTCATGGAAACAACCTAAATGCCCACGAACTGATGAATGGTTAGAAAAACTGTGGCACATATACTCAATGGAATACTATTCATCCATAAAAAACAACAAAATCCTGGCTTTTGAAAGGAAATGGATGAATATGGAAGACTTACTGCTGAGTGAAGCAAGCCATGCTATGAAGGAGAGGCATTGTATGTCCCCACTTAATATATACCGAGTGTCTGCACTCTAAAAAAAATTTATATATATATATATTTGAAACCATACTGCTTCTGTTGCTAGAGAGTTATAAAATTATACAAAATTATAAGACTTATTTTGAACATTATCTTTTGAAATTTTGAAAGTTGTTTGTAAACTGTCAAGAATTATGGAGTATGAGCTAAAATTTTTTGCTATGTAAAGTAAATGTTTGTAGAAAAATGTAAAAATAAATAAATAAAAGAAAAAAAAAAGAATTATTTATTTAAGGGACCAACAGTTAGCGTAATGGCTATGTCGCTGAACTCCCATGTAGCCGACCGCAGTTTGAGTCCCAGACCCAGTGGCTTCAACTCAGGTCGGGCGTGCGTGCATGCATACCCAAGATCCCGAGAGGAGAATGGAGGAGAAGGAATTGCGGCATGGCCATCCCCCCAGGGGGAGATTTCTCGCTTTCTATCTCTCTGTCTCTCTCTGTCTTTCTGGCGAGCGCACACGCCCTATGGCAAAAACATCTCAAAAAAAAAAAGAAATTATTTATTTAATGTTATTTATTTATTCATTTTATTTTAGTTTGACCAGAGAGAGAGAGAGAGAGAGAGAGAGAGAGAGAGAAAGAGTGAGAAAGAGGGAAAGTGAGAAAGCAAGTCACCAGGTCCGGGATTTGAACCCTGGTTAGTCATGTGGGCGTGTCCAGCACCTTACCACCATGCCACCTGCTGGTCCCCCCAATTCTTTTTTATCTTAAATTTTTATTATTTTTTGGCTAGGAGGTAGAGGAGAAAGGATTGGGGTGGGCCATTCCCCCTGGGGATTGATTTCTCATTTTTCCCTCCCACTGTCTCTTGCTGTCTCTCTCCCAGGAACACATATGCCTTATGGTAAAAACCTTTAAAAATTTTTTTTAAAAAAACATATAAAGAAGGGCCAGCAGGTGACATGATGGTTAAGGGTACTGGACTCTCACATGTCTGACTGCTGTTCGAGTCTCAGACCTGGCAGTTTGCTTTCTTTCTCTCTCTCTAACTCTCACTCTCTCTGGTCAAATTTAAATAAATAAATAAAGTTAAATAAAATAATTCTTCAAAAAAAAAAATAAAAAAGAAAGAAAAAATTAAAGAAATCATACCACAGTTAACATTTTGGTATAAATTCTTCCTAGCAGGGACCAGAAGGTGGCGTGGTGGTAATGGTGCTAGACACTCCCACATGGCTGACCATGGTTTGAATCCTGGACCTGGTGGCTTGCTTTCTCACTTTGTCTCTCTCTCTCTCTGTTTATGTTTGATAAAATTAAAATAAATGAATGAATAAATAAAATTAAATAAACAATTATTTTTAAAAAAATTCTTCCTAGCTTGAAAAATTATGTTGTTTTTTTTTTGAGAAAGATTTTTGCTATAGGGCTCATGCACTCTCCGGCGAGACAGAGAGAGACAGAAATCACACCCAATTGGGGGATGGCCACACTGCAGTCCCTTCTCCTCTTGGATCTTGGGCATGCATGCACACACACCCAGCATGAGTTTTAAGCCTCCAGGTCTGGGCCTCAAACCTGTCCACTACGTGGGAGTCTAGCTATGTAACCATTATGCCACCTGCTGATCCTGAAAAACCATGCTTTTAAAACTCTTATTCCAGGGGCCAGCAGATGGCATAATGGCTACGTCACTGGGCTCCCATGTAGTCAACTGCGGTTGGGATCCCAGACCCAGTGGCTTAAACTCACGCCAGGTGCATGTGCGTGCATGCCCAAGATCCCAAGAGGAGAATGGAGGAGAAGGGATTGTGGCGTGGCCATTCCCTGGGGTGGTGTTGATGTCTCTCTTTCTGGTCTTTCTGGTGAGCACACATGCCCTATAGCAAAGAAAAAAAAAACAAAAAACAAAAAAAAACCTCTCAAAAACAAACAAACAAAAAACCTCTTACTCCGTGCCAGCAGGTGGCATGGTGGTTAGGGGGTTAGGGGTGCTGGAATCCCACATGGCTAACCACCATTTGAATCCTGGACCTGATGGCTCTCTCTCTCTCTCTCTGTGTGTGTGTCTCTGTGTGTGTGTGTGTGTGTGTGTGTTGCTCTGGTCAAATTAAAAATAATGATAAATAAAATAAAGGAAATAACAACAACAAAACTCTTACTCCACTGGGGCAGCCAGTGGTATGGTGGTTAAAGTGTCTGGATCTCACCTGGCTGACTGCAAGGTTTGGGTCCTGAACCTGGTGGCTTGAGAAACACACCAGGCCTGCGAACCCAAAATCCCTAGAGGATAATGAAGTAGGATTTCAGTGTTGCCATCCCTCTGGAGTGTGATTTTTTCTTTTCTCTTTCTGTTTTTTTCTCTCTCTCCTTCTCTCTGGCAAGCTCATACACCCTATAGCAAAACTATTAAAAAAAATTTTTTGGAGAGGTTTTGCTATAGGGTGTGTGCACTCGCCAGAAAGAGAGAAAAAGAGAGAGCAAGAAATCACCCCCTGGGGGGATGGCTACACCGCAATCCCTTCTCCTCCATTCTCCTCTCAGGAGCTTGGACACGCATGCACATGTGCCCAGCGTGAGTTTAAGCCACTGGGTCCAGGACTCAAACCATGGTCGACTACATGGGAGTACAGTGACATAGCCATTACACCATCTGCTGTTACCTAAAAAAAATTTTTAAACTAGGGTTGACAGATGGTGTGGTGGTTAAGGCCCTGGACGCCCACATGGCCTACCGTGGTTCAAGTCTTGGACCTGGTGGCTTGTTTTCTCTCTCTCTCTCTGGATCTCTCTAGTCAAAATGAAGAATAATAATGAATAAAATAAAATAAATTATTTTTAAAAATTTTAACTTGTTATTACACAAACCTTTCAAAATCACTGGCTTTCTCAAGGAAATTGAAGTTGCCTTGCTTTGCAACATGTTTCTAGATCACAGTTTCTCATACTGTAATATGTGTATAAGTCATTAGGATTTTGCTGAAATGCATATTGACTCACTGGGTTTTCCTTGGGGCCTGAAACTGTGCATTTATAACAAGATCTCTCAGCTGCAGTCTGCACCTTGAGTGGCAAGGTTCCAGAACTTTAAGTTGAACTCCTTTTCTACCGTTAGAAGAACCACTTGACACTCTTCGCAGGGTTTTTGTATTCTTTGAGAGGCATATTGCTTCCAACTGTCTTTTTAATATCTTAATACTTACAGTCTCAAGTTGAGGAAACTCTTAAACCAGCTGTAGGCCGGGGAAAACCCTGGCATGAAACCAGGAGAGGAGGCGCGGGAAACGGAACTAAAGTAAGATGAGAGCAAGTCCTGAAGAAGCGGAGGAGGTATTTCAAAATTGTACCAAAGCCGGTTGAGTTTACTGAGCGGACCGGAAGAACTACAGAGGAGGCTCTGCACTATGGCGGGTCCGGTAAGCTTGCGAGAGCTGCTAATGGGCGCCTCAGCCTGGACGGGTTCTGAAAGTCCCGGAGGGTCCTCTGCGGAAGGCGGAGGGAGCGCGGTTGGCGGACCAGAGCCTCCGTGGCGGGAGGATGAGATCTGCGTCGTGGGAATCTTTGGCAAGACAGCTCTGCGCTTGAATTCCGAGAAATTCTCTCTTGTGAACACGGTGTGCGACCGACAGGTCTTTCCCCTCTTTCGCCATCAAGATCCTGGGGATCCAGGGCCTGGAATCAGTACCGAGGCTGGCGCCGTCGGGGAGGCAGGTGGAGCCGGGGATCCTGGGACTGCAGCAGGGGATCCAGTTCGAGGTGTAGCGGCAGCGGAAGGTAACCGACCCGAGACAGGCACAGGCACGCAGGACTATAGCCTTCTGCAAGCCTATTACAACCAGGAAAGTAAAGTTCTGTATCTTCTTCTCACTTCCATCTGTGACAATTCACAGCTTCTGCGGGCTTGTCGGGCTCTTCAGAGCGGGGAAGCTGGAGGTGGCCTCTCTTTACCTCATGCAGAAACACATGAATTCTGGAAACATCAAGAGAAGCTGCAGTGTCTCAGTCTCCTTTACCTCTTCTCAGTCTGTCACATCCTACTTCTGGTCCATCCCACTTGCTCCTTTGACATCACTTATGATCGAGTATTCAGAGCTCTGGATGGACTGAGACAGAAAGTGCTGCCCCTACTCAAAACAGCCATTAAAGATTGTCCAGTTGGCAAAGACTGGAAGCTAAACTGCCGGCCTTGCCCACCTAGACTTCTTTTCCTCTTTCAACTCAATGGAGCTCTCAAAGTGGAACCCCCTCGGAATCAAGATCCAGCTCATCCTGATAAGCCCAAGAAACATTCTCCCAAAAGGAGATTACAGCATGCCCTGGAGGACCAGATCTACAGAATCTTCCGCAAGAGTCGTGTCTTGACCAACCAGAGTATCAACTGCCTCTTTACTGTGCCTGCCAACCAAGCTTTTGTATACATAGTACCTGGAAGCCAGGAGGAGGACCCAGTAGGCATGCTGCTGGATCAGCTTAGGAGTCATTGTACTGTAAAAGACCCAGAATCGTTGCTGGTGCCTGCACCCCTTTCTGGACCCAGACGATACCAGGTGATGAGGCAGCACAGCCGACAGCAACTTTCCTTCCACATTGACAGCAGCAGTTCCAGCTCCTCAGGCCAACTAGTGGATTTCACTCTTCGAGAATTTCTGTGGCAGCATGTGGAACTAGTCCTAAGCAAGAAAGGCTTTGATGACAGTGTAGGCAGAAACCCACAACCTTCCCATTTTGAACTTCCCACTTATCAGAAATGGATCTCAGCAGCTTCAAAACTGTATGAAGTAGCTATTGAGGGGAAAGAGGAAGATTTGGGGTCACCCACTGGGGAGCTAACATCTAAAATTTTAAGCAGTATTAAAGTCTTGGAAGGCTTTTTGGATATTGACACAAAATTCTCAGAAAATCGGTGCCAAAAAGCTTTACCCATGGCCCATAGTGCCTACCAGTCAAATTTGCCTCATAATTACACAATGACTGTCCATAAGAATCAGCTTGCCCAGGCTCTTCGAGTGTATAGTCAACATGCTAGAGGTCCAGCCTTTCACAAATATGCCATGCAGTTACATGAGGACTGCTACAAATTTTGGAGCAATGGCCACCAGCTCTGTGAAGAGAGGAGTTTAACTGATCAACACTGTGTACATAAATTTCACTCATTACCTAAATCAGGTAGATAATTTTATTTCCAGCATTTTGGAATCAAAATTTTGAGCCATGTTTTTATTCTTGTTTTTCTTTTTTAATCTTGTTTACTATGTATTGATACATTTTTCAAAAAGTTCTGTGGCAATTTTGGTGCATCAACTGTAAGTTTTCTCTCTTGCTATAAAAAGAAAATATCAGCTGTGGGTACTATATATATATGTGTGCGTGTGTGTGTATATATATATATATATACACACACACGCACACATATACACACACACACACATATATTTAAAGAATGAACCCTATTGAATTGTTAAATGAGAACTATTAAATAGTACAAGGTTGCATAAATTTCATATTAATATTTTATCTTGTAGCATTTGTTGTTAAAATGAATATAAAGAAGTGTAAAGTCAGGGCCAGCAGGTCGTGTTGTGGTAAAGGCCTTGGACTCCCACATGGCTAACTGCGATTAGAGTCCTGGACCTGGCAGCTTGAAAATCACACCAAGCATGTGTGTTTGCATGCCCAAAATCCCAAGGAGAACGGAGGAAAAGGGATTGTGGTGTGGCCATCACCCCTCAGGGCTGACTGCTCACTTGCCCTCTTTCTATATCTCTCTCTCCTCTCTGGCAAGTACACATACCCTATGACCAAACAAACAAACAAACAACCCTAAAAAATACAAAATATAAAATAAGATGTGTAAAGTTGCTAATGATAGGAGGAGGAAAAATTCACTTAGAGACCCAAAACCTTATATTAAAAATATAAGTTATTTCATGTATTTTTTTACTTGCTTTTCTATAATGTATATTTAGTAAAGATTTTTCTCTGCTTTTTTTCCTTTTTATTTCCAAAGAACTGTTTTGAGAATTTTGGAGATGTTATAAAATGCAAAGTAAGTTTGATTCTGTATTGTGTTTGTGAAATTAATAATGACATATTTTCCAGGAGAAAAACCAGAGGCTGATAGAAATCCCCCTGTGTTGTACCACAATAGCCGAGCTCGATCCACTGGTGCCTGTAACTGTGGAAGAAAACAAGCACCTCGAGATGATCCCTTTGATATCAAGGCAGCTAACTATGACTTTTATCAGGTAGACTCTGAATTTTTTCTTTCATCTTTTCTTCTTTGCAAAATGTCTGAGTAAAAATGGGTATCTCCAGAAGCAGAGATACCTAGAAAAGCAGGGTAACTATAATGTGATTACCAGAGCAGGTTCTTTACCTATGTTTATTTGCTTTCACAGTGATTGTTGATGTTGCTTAAGTGAAGAATGCACTACTTTTTTTAAAGAATGTGCTATTTTAAATATAATGTTTATAGGATCTCTTTTTTTCCTCCTTCTCTAGCTTCTGGAAGAAAAATGTTGTGGAAAATTGGATCATATCAATTTCCCAGTATTTGAACCAAGTACTCCAGATCCTGCTCCTGCCAAAAATGAATCCTCTCCTGTCCTTCCAGATTCAGATGCTGATAAACTTAAAGAAAAAGAACCTCAAACCCAAGGAGAAAGCACAAGCTTGAGTTTAGCTTTGAGTTTGGGCCAGTCCACTGATAGCTTAGGAACCTATCCTGCTGATCCACAAGCAGGAGGAGACAATCCAGAAGTTCATGGTCAAGGAGAAGTAAAAACTGAAAAGAGACCAAACTTGGTCGATCGACAGGCATCCACAGTTGAGTATCTACCAGGCATGCTACATTCAAATTGCCCTAAAGGTCTCCTACCCAAATTCTCAAGCTGGTCTTTGGTTAAACTAGGTCCCGCTAAGTCTTATAACTTTCATACAGGTTTGGACCAACAGGGCTTCATTCCAGGAACAAACTATCTTATGCCTTGGGACATTGTCATCCGGACTAGAACTGAAGATGAAGGAGACTTAGACACAAACTCTTGGCCTGCTCCAAATAAAGCTATTCCTGGAAAGAGAAGTGCAGTTGTAATGGGAAGAGGAAGACGGAGAGATGACATAGCTCGAGCTTTTGTAGGTTTTGAATATGAAGACTCTCGAGGTCGGAGATTCATGTGCTCAGGACCTGAGAAAGTAATGAAAGTAATGGGAAGTGGGCCAAAGGAGTCTGCTTTGAAAGCTCTAAATAGTGATATGCCCTTATATATTCTGTCATCATCTCAGGGTAGAGGACTAAAACCACATTATGCTCAACTTATGAGGCTTTTTGTTGTGGTTCCTGATGCTCCTTTGCAGATAATACTAATGCCTCAGGTAAGATATGCAACCTTCCCTGGCCCAAAACAAACAAAAAATGCTGATGCCTGTTCTTTTTTTTTTTTTTTAAGAATTATTTATTTAATTTTATTTATCCTTATTATTATTTTTTAATTTGCTACAGAGCACATGCACTCACCATAGAGAAAGAAGGGAAGTGAGAAAGCAAACTATCAGGTCTGGGACTTGAACCATGGTCAACCATATGAGAGTCCAGCACCTTATCTACCATGCCACCTGCTGGTCCCTTCCCCTTGACTTTTGAAAAGTATAGGATACTGGGGAACCAGCAGTTAGCGTAATGGCTATGTCGCTGGACTCCCACGTAGTCGACCGCGGTTCGCGTCTCGGACCCGGTGGCTTACAACTCACGCCGGGCGCGTGTGCGTGCGTGCCCAAGATCCCGAGAGGAGAATGGAGGAGAAGGGATTGCGGCGTGACCATCCTCCCTGGGGGGTGATTTCTCGCTTTCTGTCTCTATGTCTCTCTCTCTCTGTCTGGCAAGCGCACGCACCCTATAGCGAAAAACCTCTCCAAAAAAAAAAAAAAAAAGTATAGGATACTATAAAACCAATCATTAAACATGTCTTAAATTTAAATACTTTTAAAACCTAATATTCTGCTTCTTTGCCTTCTTTCTTTATCTTTTTCTTTCTTTTTTTGGTAACTTGTTATAGGGTGTCTGTAATTTGCAGGGGAGAGAGAAAGAGAAAGAAAGTGAGAAAGCACCCTCTGGGGGGAAGGCCATACTGCAATCCCTTCTCTGTTCTCTTGAGATTTTGGGTATGCAAGCACACATGCCTGGCATGTTTCTCAAGCTGCCAGGTCTGAGACTCAAACCACTCACTTGGCCATGTGGGATCTAGCCATCTTAACCAGCATGCCATCTGCTAGACCAAATTGTAGATAGCTGAATCAGTTTATGATGTCAAGCAATCATTTTGTTTAGAAGCAGAGCTTGAAGTTAAACTTTTAACTTTTATGGGACCAGCAGATGGTGTAATGGCTGTTGCTGGATCCTATGTGGTTGACCACGGTTCAAGTCCCGGACCCAATGGCTTAAACTCATGCTCAGCATGTGTGAACGTGTGCCCAAGATCCTGACAGGTGAATGGAGAAGAAGAGATTGTGGTGTGGCCATCCCCTTAGGGGGTGATTTCTCACTTTCTGTCTCTGTCTCTCTGGCGAGCGCATATACCCTATAACAAAAACCTCTCCAAAAAAAAAAAAAAAAAGTAGAAAAGCAGGGTAGTATTTGATACTAAATAATATAACACTAGATATAATTACAGATAGGAGTATATCCATACCTGCATAATCTTACATATTTTTTTTTCTTTCTTTCATTGCTAGAGGGTGCAGACACTCACCAGAGAGAGAAAGAAAGCACCCCCATCAGGTGGCATGGTGGTTGAGGCACTGGATTCCCACATGTCTGGCATTGGTTCGAGTCCTGGACTTGGCAGATTGCTTTCTCATTTTCTCTCTTGGTCTCTCTCTGGTGAGCCTGTGTGCTCTATAGTGAATTGAAAAAATAATAATGATAAATAAATAAATCTTAAAAACGAAGAAAGAAAGCATCCCCTTAGTGCAGCGTGGTCATGCCACAATCCTTTTTCTCTCTTCCTCCATCCTGTCAGGATTTGAGACCAGCATGCACATGTGCCCGGTGTGTTTTTCAAGCCACCAGTGTTGGGGTTCCAAGTTACTTGGCTGTGTATGAGCCAACTCCTTTACCTGCTTAAGCTATAGGACCAGCCCAATCTTATACATTCTTTGAACCTTTTGTTTAGGTATTTATCTTTCAGATGTTTTTTATTGAGAAATAAATAAATTGTATTTTGTTTGTAGGTTCAACCAGGCCCACCACCTTGTCCGGTATTCTATCCAGAAAAACAAGAAATCACTCTACCACCTGATGGCCTTTGGGTTTTGAGGTTTCCTTATGCATATGTGACTGAGAGAGGACCTTGTTTCCCTCCTAAAGAAAGCGTGCAATTAATGAGCTACAAGGTGCTCCGTGGAGTTCTTAAAGCAGTGACACAATAAGTGTTTTCCAGTCAGTTCAACTGTAAAATTGAGCTGGGTTTTGTTTTTGGTTCGTGTGTGTGTGTGTATGTGGGTTTTTTGTTTTTTGGGTTTTTTTTTTTTATATGTATACTGTATTTTCCCGAACCCAAAATGTGTTTTGGTTATAGGAATTCAGTATTTGGACAATAATTGTTCCACTATTTCAGGATATTGTTGCTATTTATTGTAAATGGGACTAAAACTTCCTAGTAAAGATTGGTTATTCTGGAAAAGGACATTAAATACATGGTTGATACCTCTGTTTTCTCTTGTTCCTGTTTCACTCTCTGTATCTTTCTATCATAACTGAATGTCATATAACCATGTTGAACCAAAGCTTCCCCCCCCCCCCCCCATAAAATGGTATTTTAGCTGGGATTTTTCTTAAGATGCTGCTCCTGAAATTATCTTCTAAACGAGATGACCCTTTAGTTTATCTGGTAATGGTATGAGGAATGATTTGATTTAATTACCAAAAACGTGCAATTGTCTAATACTTTATTGTGTCCTGGGGCCAGCAAGTGGCATGGTAGATAAGGTGTTGGAATCCCACATGGCCAACCATGGTTCAAGTCCTGGACTTGGCAGCTTGCTTTTTCACTTTCTCTCTCTCTCTCTCTCTCTCTCTCTCTCTGTCTTTCTCTGGTCAAAATTTAAAAATAACAATGATGGGGACCAGCAGGTGGCTTGGTGGCTAAGATGCTGAACTTCCATATGTTGCAATCACGGCTCAAGTCCTGGACCTGGTGACTTGCTTTCTTGCTTTCCTTCTCTCTCTGTCTCTCTGGTGAGTGCATATGCCCTGTAGAAAGATTTTAAAAAACTAATAACAATAAATAAAATTAAATAGATCGTTACTTTAAAACATGATGATCATGAATAAAATTAAATTAAATACTTCTTTTAAAAAATTTATTGGGGCCAGTAGGTGGCATGGTGATTAAGGTGCTGGACTCCCACGTGGCTGACTGCAGTTCGAATCCTAGACCTGGCAGCTTGCTTTCTCACTTTTCCTCTCTCCTGGTCAAATTTAAAAAATGATAATAATAAATAATTTCTTTTTTTTTTTTTTCTTTTCTTTTTTTGGAGAGGTTTTTGCTATAGGGCGCGTGCGCTCGCCAGACAGACAGAGACAGACAGAGAGACAGAAAGCAGGAAATCACCCCCCAGGGGGAATGGCCACGCCGCAATACCTTCTCCTCCATTCTCCTCTCGGGATTTTGGGCACGTACGCACACACGCCCGGCGTGAGTTTAAGCCACCGGGTCCGGAACTCGAACCACGGTCGACTACGTGGGAGTCCAGCGACATAGCCATTACGCTAACTGCTGGTCCCAATAAATAATTTCTTAAAAACGAAAAATGAATGAAAAAAATTACTATGTTCTTACTTCATTTCCAGACTGAGGAGATACCATATTTTAAATTAACTAACACTCTTTAATCCAAAATACTAATGCAGACTTTATTCTCTAAAAATTCTTATACGCTGGGGCCAGCTCTGTGGCCTGGGAGTCTGAATAACTGGGTATCACGTGACCAACCATGTGTAGTTTGAGTCCAGACCTGGTGGCCTGAGAAACACATGGGTGCGTGTACATGCCCAAAATTCTGATGAGAGAGAAAGGTGGAGGAAAAGGGATTGCAGCACAACCATTTCTCATGTCAGGTGCTTTCTCTTCCACCTCTCTCTTGTCTCTCTGTCTTTGGCAAGCTCATATGACTTCTAAGTAAAATAAAATAAATTCTTGTACCATGAAACAATTTGATGAGATCTTAGCAACTTATGGTAGTTTTAACCAGCATGAACACTGTTATATCCTAACTTATCACCAGCTATTTTATCCCCGTTTTATTGGTGATATGTCACCAATTAGATAAGTATACAAAAAAGTTCACATACCAAAACTTTAATGTTATTGACAATATTTCCCTAGACACATTTTTTGTTAAATTTTATTATTATTTTAAAAATTATTTAATAATTATAAATTTTAAAGATTTATAATTATTTATTAAATTCTATTTATTTATTTTTAAAATTTGCTATAGGGCACAGGTACTCACTGAAGAGAGAAAGTGAGAAAAGAAGCCACCAGGTCCAGGATTCAAACCACAGTTGGCCATGCAACTTGCTGACCCCAAATTTTATTTATTATTTTAAAATCTGACCAGAGAGAGACATGGGAGAGAGAGAAGGAGGGAAGGTGAGAAAGTAAACCACCAGGTCCAGGATTTGAATCATGGTCGGCTATGTAGGAGTTCAGCACCTCAACCAGCACACCACCGGCTGGCCCTGACATACTGTTTTTGAAATGCTGAACCAATAGAAATAGAGATTTGGGGGCGGGCAGGTAGCATGGTGGTTAAGGCGCTGGAATCCCACGTGGCCCGGAGGCTTGCTTTCTCACTTTCTCTCTGTCTCTCAGGTCGAAATGATAATAATGAATACAATTAAATTTTAAAAAATTAAAAAGAGGGACCAGCAGTTGGTGTAATGGCTATGTCGCTGGACTCCCATGTAGTCGACTACAATTCGAGTCCCAGACCCTGTGGCTTAAACTCACGCAGGGCGCGTGTGCATGATCCTGAGAGGAGAATGAAAGAGAAGGGATAGCAGCATGGCCATCGCCCCTGGGTAGTGATTTCTCACTTTCTGTCTCTCTCTGTCTTTCTGGGGAGCGCACACGCCCTGTAGCAAAAACCTCTCCAAAAAAAATTAAAAATTAAATAAAAATGAAAAAGAAATGGAGATATTTTTAAATAATGATTTTATTTAACTTTGTTTATTTATTTTTATTTTTATTTGACCAGAGAGGGAGAGAGAGAGAGAGAGAGAGAGAGAGGAAAAGTTAGAAAGCAAGCCACCAGGTCCACAACTTGAACTTTAATTTCAATATATGTTCATTTTAGTATTTAATATATCTTGCTGTGTTTATAGCTGTTTTTGGCATTTGATTTAAAAATATATAAGAAACAGTTCGGAACATGGTATAGTGGTTAACATAGTTAGATCCCACTGGGCAGACTGCACAGTTCAAATCCTAGACCCAGTGTTTGAGAAACCTGCCAGGTGAGTTTGTGCCCAAAATCTTTAAAGGAGGTAGAAATGGAAGAGAAGTGATTGTGGTGTGACCATTTCCTGTGGGAGGGTGATTTGTCACTTTCCCTCTGTCGGTATCTTTTTGTTTGTTTTTGGAGAGGTTTTTGCTATAGGTGCGTGTGCTCACCAGAAAGACAGAGACAGAGAGACAGAAAGCGAGAAATCACCCCCCACGGGCAATGGCCACGCCGCAATCCCTTCTCCATTCTCTCGGGATCTTGGGCACACATGCTCACGTGCCTGGCGTGAGTTTAAGCCATCAGGTCCAGGACTCGAACCGCAGTCGACTACATGGGAGTCCAGTGACATAGCCATTACGCCAACTGCTGATCCCATAGAGCTGTAATTTTTTAAAATATTATTTAGTTTTATTTATTTATTCATTTATTTTAATTTGACCAGAGAGAGAGAAGGAAAGTGAGAAAGCAAGCCACCAGGTCTGGGACTTGAACAGTGGTCAGCTATGTGGGACTGTCTAGCGCCTTAGCCACCTCGCCACCTGCTAGTCTCTAGACCTGTAATATAATTAGATATATTTTTATGATTGTTTATAGTCTGATTAGGAAAAGGAGAATGTGAACCAATGTGAAAATTAATATTCTTCTTACATTCCATCCTTGTTTTTTAAGAATTATTTTATTTAGTTTTATTCATTGTCATTATTTTAATTTATTTTTTATTGAAGTTGACCAGAGAGAGAAATAAAGAAGGAAAGTGAGAAAGCAAGCTGCCAGGTTCAGGATTCGAACCACAGTCAGCCATGTGGGATTCCAGCCGCCTTAACAACCATATCACCTGCTGGCCTCTTCATCCTTATTTTTTATCCTTTTACACCAAGTTCTAAAATAGCAATGACAGTACTAAGCATAGCTCTTGCTTTTATTAAACAGCATCATTCATTTGGGGAATACAACTGGATTGCTCTTTAGAACGTGTTTTGTTGTTTTTGTTTTTCTCTTTTTTTAATAGCCAAAGAGAGATGGAAAGAGGGAGAAAGCACCCGTCACCTATGGGTCTGGTCACGCTAAATCCCTTTGCAATCCCTTTTCTCTCATTTATCTTTGTTTATTCCCTTTTTCCCTGTTTCTTTTTTAAAAAGAATTATATTTAATTATATTTATTATTATTTTATTGGGTCATTGGGAAAGTCATGACACATTTTGCATAGAAAAACACATCATGACTTTCCTGACATCCTAATAATTTGGTATAGGGCACATGTTCTTACCAGAGAGGCAGAGAGTGAGAGAAAAGAAAAGTGAAAGCAAGTCACCAGGTCTGGGACTCGAACTATAGTCAGCCTTGGGAGTCAGCACCTTAACCACTGCACCACCTGCTGGCCCATCTTGCTCTCTTTTTAATTGCCACATGTGTGTGTACTCACTAGCAAGAGAGAGAGAAGAAGAAGGAAGCACCCAGCTATCCCCTACTGTATGAGACATGATCACACTGCAATTCTTTCTTCATTTCTCCAGCCTCTAAGGATTTGGGGTACGTGCCCACACATGTGCCCAGCACATTCAAGCTACCAGCTAGCCATAAGGGATCTTGGCTCTCTTAACCTCTAGGTTTCTGGGTTACCCGTTTTTTCTTTTTCTGTTAATAGCCTCTAAGATGTAAATAACAGGCTGTGTAAAACTGTAGGTTGAGGACCAGAAGTTGGTGTAATGGCTATGTAGCTGAACTCACATGTAGTCGACCACGGTTCAAGTCCTGGACCCGGTGGCTTAACGCATGCCCAAGATCCCGAGAGGAGAATGGAGGAGAAGGGATTGTGGCGTGGCCATCTCCCCAAGGGGTGATTTCTCATTTTCTGTCTCTCTTTCTTTTTTTTTTTTTTTTTTTTTGGAGAGGTTTTTGCTATAGGGCGCATGCGCTCACCAGAAAGACAGAGACAGAGATACAGAAAAGTGAGAAATCATCCCCCAGGGGGGATGGCCACGCCACACTCCCTTCTCCATTCTCCTCTCGGGATTTTGGGCATGCACGTACACGTGCCTGGCGTGAGTTTAAGCCACTGGGTCCGGGACTCGAACCGCTGTTGACTACATGGGAGTCCAGCGACATAGCCATTACGCTAACTGTTGGTCCCTCTCTCTGTCTTTCTGGTGAGCACACGCGCCCTATAGCAAAAACCTCTCCAAAAAATACAAAAACAAATAAACAAAAAACTGTAGGTTGAAGGAACTGTATGAGTACTTTGTAAAAAAAAAAAAAAAAAACAAATAGGTTTCTGAAGAGCAAACTTGTGTCATTTTTTCTGTTTGCTTTTTTGGTAGCATTCTATGTGGAACAACTTTACATTCCTGTTTAAATTAGTACATGATATTTCTTGATTATTTTTAGTTACAGAAGCGACCTTAATTTGAATTTCTGTAGAGTTTTTAAATATCAAATTTTTGTGCTACTTTTCTTTATAAAACCTACTTTAAAAACAATTGCAGTACTTCATGTTTTTTTCTCCACAAATAGGCTTACAGAGTGCTACATTAGAGAAATGTAGATTATACAATTTGTTTGCTTGCCACCTTTCTCTAATATCAATTTTATTTCAGCAACTTTTTAAAAAGAATTATTTATTTAATTCCATTTGTTATTATGTCATATTTTATATATATATTATATATATATATATATATACAGGAGAGGTTTTTGCTATAGGGCACATGCACTTGCTAGAAAGACACAGAGACACAGAGAGACAGAAGGTGAGAAATCACCCCCTGGGGGGGGGGGGCCCAAACTGCAGTCCCTTCTCCTCCAGTCTCCTCTTGGAATCTTGGGCATGCATGCACAGGCGCCCAGTGTGAATTTAAGCTACCGGGTCCAGGACTTGAACTGCGGTCAACTACATGGGAGTCCAGCAACATAGCTATTATGCCATCTGCTGGTCCCTATTATATTATTTTTTAACTTGACCAGACAGGCAGAGAGAGGGAGAGAGAAAGGGAAAGCAAGAAAGGAAGCCGCAAGGTTCAGGACTTGAACCACAGTTGACCATGTGGGAATCCAGCGCCCCTAACCACAACACCATCTGTCGGCCCTGGCAAAATTTTTTTTAAAGAATTATTTTATTTAACTTTATTTATCCATTTATTTATTTTAATTTGACCAGAGAGGGACAGAGAGAGAGAGAGAGGGAATGAGAGAGGGAGAGAGGGAAAGAGGGAGAGAGGGAAAGCAAGAAAGCAAACTGCCAGGTCCAGGACTTGAACTACAGTCGGCCACATGGGAGTCCAATACCCTTAACCACCACGCTACCTGCCGGCCCCTATTTTAGCAAATTTTAAAAACAATACTTATTAAAGAAATTAAATGGCCTTTTGTTTTTTTAAAGATTTATTTAATTTTATTTATTCATCCATTTTTAAAAAATTTGACCAGAGAAAGATTGGGGTAGGAGGTAGGACGGGAGTGAGAAAGCAAGCCACCAGGTCCAGGACTGGGACCGTGGTTTGCCATGTGGGAGTGTCCAGCACCCTAACCACCATGCCACCTGCTGGCCCCAAGAAATTAGATGTCTTTTATAGCAACATTTGCATTATCCTTTGCTTAGCAAATGTGTCAAATGAATTATCTTTGAGGAATCAATAGGTCAGAAGGGACTTCACAGGAGATCCTTTTGCCTATTTGTTAGTCTTTAAACCAGAAAAGGTTGCACATAAAGTTTTGTTTTTTAGGTTTTTGCCATAGGGCGCATGCGCTCATTGGAGAGACAGTGAGAGGGAAAGTGAGTCATCACTCCCTGGGGGTATGGTCACACCACAATTGCTTCTCTATTTCACTCTTGGAATTTTGGGCACACACACACATGCACCCAGTGACTTGAACTTTGGTCAACCATGTGGGAGTCCAACACCTTCACTACACCACCTGCTGGCTCCTATTTTGCATTTTCTTTTTATTTAATTGTTTTTGGAGAGGTTTTTGCTATAGGGTGCATGCGCTCGCCACACAGAGGGAAACAGAGACAGAAAGCGAGAAATCACTCCCCAGGGGGGGATGGCCACACTGCAATCCCTTCTCCTCCATTCTCCTCTTGGGATCTTGGGCATGGACGCATATGCACCTGGTGTGAGTTTAAGCCACTGGGTCTGGGACTCGAACTGCGGTCAACTACATGGGAGTCCAGTGACATAGCCATTACGCCAACTGCTGGTCCCAAAATAAGTTATTTCAAATTAATGTCATCTAAGAGAGAGAGAGACAGCAATCCCAACAGGGTACTGATGCTGTGATCCACCCCAGCATGTAAATGACTCTGGGGCATGTGCTTACATGGCACCCATTTTCTCAGGAAGCTCTACAGATTTGAACCAAGAACCTTTCCATGTTGACAACCTTTGAAAGCATCATTTTTTAAAAAGAATTATTTAACTATTTATTTAAATTTTATCAGAGTGGGACCAGCAGGTGGCATGGTGGTTAAGGCGCTGGACACTCCTACATAGCCGACCCAGGTTTGAGTCCTGGACATGGAGGCTTGCTTTCTCGCTTCCTCTCCCTCCCTCCCTCCCTCTCTCTCTCTCTCGTCAAATTAAAATAAATGAATGAAAAAATAAAATTAAATAAATAATTCTTTAAATTTGACCAGAGTGCACGAGAGAGGGAATGTGAGAAAGCAAATTGCCTAATCTGGGACTTGAACCATGGTTGGCCACATGAGAGTCCAGCACCCTTAACCACCATGCCACCTGCTGGCCCTTGAACATCATCTTTCATAGCTGTACCACTGTCTGGTCCCCAGCTCTTTGTATAGACAAGGTTTTGCTATGTTGCCCAAGCTAGTCTTGGGCTGGTGATCCTTCTTCGTCAGACTCTTGTCAGTAGGGTTATACGCCACCACACCCAGCCTTTAGGTTGACTGAGAATTGAAGCTAGGTCTCTCATGTGGTCTCAGCCTGGGAAGCACGGTGTCAGCAGTCAGCTACTGCAGCTGGACCCTGTAATCTTTGTTTTTACTCAAAAATAGGTAGTAGATGTTTCCCTGCCAATAAATGAAAGTGTATATAACTATTTTCTTTAAAGAATTGTTTTATTTAACTTTATTTGTTTATTTTAATATGACCAGAGAGGGACAGACTGAGGATGAAAAAGAGAGAGAGGAAGCAAGCTGCCAGATCCGGGACTCAAACTGTGGTCGGCCATGTGGGAGTCCAAAACCCTTAACCACCATTCCACGTACTGCCCTGTATATCACCATTTTAACAGCTGCATTGTTTTCCATTACCATGATTTATTTAATCTGCTTTTGTTTTGTTTTGTTTTTGCCAGAGTGAGCATGTACTCCCTGAAGAGACACAGAGAGAAAAGGGGAAAGTGAGAAAGCATCCTCATCCCCATGAAGCAAGGTCACGCCACAATTCCTCTTCATTTCTCCCTCTTTTTAGGATTTTGGACACATGCAAACATGTGCCTGGTGTGTCTCTCAAGTTGCTGGGTTCAGTATTACTTACTTACTTACTTATTTATTTTTGGAGAGGTTTTTGCTATAGGGCGTGTGCACGCGCCAGAAAGACAGAGAGGGACAGAGAGACAGAAAGCAAGAAGTCACCACCCACCCCCCCCGGGGGGATGGCCACGCCACAATCCCTTCTCCATTCTCCTCTCGGGATCTCGGTCACGCATGTGCACGTGCCCGGCGTGAGTTTAAGCCGCCGGGTTCGGGACTCAAACCGCGGTAGACTACATGGGAGTCCAGCAACATAGCCATTATGCTAACTGCTGGTCCCTGGGTTCAGTATTCAACTGTGGTTGGTCCTGTGGGATCCAGTCATCTTAACAGCCATGCCATGAACTGGGCTACTCAAATCAAAACTCACGCCTGGCGTGAGTTTTAAGCCACCAGGTCCAGGACGCGAACCGTGGTCTATTTGGGGATTTCTATACTCTCTTTTTCTCCTAAAAAGGCATAACTTGGGAACCAGCAGTTAGCGTAATGGCTATGTCGCTGGACTCCCACGTAGTCGACTGTGGTTCGCGTCCCGGACCCGGTGGCTTAAAACTCACGCCAGGCGCGTGTGCGTGTGTGCCCAAGATCCCGAGAGGAGAATGCAGGAGAAGGGATTGCGGCGTGATTGGGGGGTGATTTCTCGCTTTCTGTCTCTATGTATCTGTCTGCCTGGCGAGCGCACGCGCCCTATAGCGAAAACCTCTCCAAAAAAAAAAAAAAAAAAAAAAAAAAAGGCATAACTATTGGGGACCAACCAGTGGTGTGGTGGTTAAGGTGCTCGACACTCCCACATGGCTAGCCACAGTTCAAGTCCTGGACCTGGTAGCTTGCTTTTTCACTTTCTCTCTCTCTCTGTCTCCCTCTGGTCAAATTTAAATAAATGAATGAATAAATAAATTAAAGAAAAAAAGGCGTAACTATTGGGACTAGCAGGTGGTGTAGTGGTTACATTGCTGTACTTCCACATGACTGACCACAGTTGGAGTCCCGGACCCAGCAGCTTGAAACTCACGCCACCCGCGTGTGCGTGTGTGTGCATCCAAAATCCTGAGAGGAGAATGGAGGAGAAGGGATTGCAGCATGGCCATCCTCCCTGGGGAGCGATTTCTCCCTTTCTGTCTCTCTGGCAAGCGCATGCGCCATAGCAAAAAAATTTTTTTGGTAAAGAATTATTTTTATTTGTCTTTATTTATTTAACTTGACCAGAGAGGGACAGGAGAGAGAGAAAGCATGCCACCAGGTCCGAGACTTAAACCGTGGTTTGCCATGTGGGAGTCCAATGCCCTTGACCACCACGCCACCTGCTGGCCCCAAAAAAAGTTTTTTAAGAATTATTTTATTATTTATTTATTTTAATTTGACCAGACAGTGATATGGCGGGGGTGGGGTGGGGGGGGAGGCGAGCCACCCAGTCCAAGACGTGAACCACGGTTAGCCATGTTGGGAGTCCAGCGTCCTTTACCACTAGACCATCTGCTGGCCCACAAAATTTTTTTTAAAAAATCACTTAGTGGGACTGGCAGGTGGTATGGTGGGTGAGGGTGCCGGACTCCCACATGGCTGACCTCACTCAGTTCTAGTCCCGGACCTGGCAGCTTGCTTTCTCACTTTCCCCCTCTCCCTCTCACACACTCTGTCCCTCTCTGGTCAATTAAAATAAGTAAATAAATAAAGGTAAATAAAATAATTCTTAAAAAAAATCAGGGGACCAGCAGTTAGCGTAATGGCTATGTCACTGGACTCCCACGTAGTCGACTGCGGTTCGTGTTCCGGACCTGGTGGCTTAAACTCACACCGGGCGCGTGTGCGTGCGTGCCCAAGATCCTGAGAGGAGAATGGAGGAGAAGGGATTGCGGCGTGACCATCCCCTCTGGGGAGTGATTTCTTACTTTCTGTCTCTCTGTCTCTGTCTGTCTGGTGAGTGCACGCGCCCTATAGCAAAAACCTCTCCAAAAAAAAAAAAAAATCACTTAGTTAAAATTTATCATTTAGTCAAAGTTACCATTTAATCAAAAATTATTTTTTTTACAGATGAAGTGACTTGCTCAAAGCCAGAGTCAGGAATAATCAGATTTTAGATAATCACTCTGCCCTACATTTCCGTGGGAGACATGCTCTTACCAATTTTTCTCCCTTGGTCCTCCATTAATTCTTTTGTATTGAAACGTGTCTCTTAGTGTTCTAGTTGTTTGGAATGTGTGGGATGAAAGGGAAATTAGTAGGGCCTTCTAGGATTTAATTCCCAGTCTTTTTATGACTTTTACGTGACATCTTAAAGCCCTCCCAACGTTTCCTTGTTTTAAATGGACTTGTAAGTCAACAAATACTGCTCAAGTGTCTTTAGTGTCTAACACATGGGGACTGGCATGTTCACGTGAAATGAGGGAAAGGGGTCAGTTTCACAAATATTTGACTTATAAACGATCATAGTACCTTTTAGGGTATGTATGGCCCTAGGGAAAATCAGCTAGTTAAATGGGAGGGGGTTTGATTTTTTTTTTTTTTTTGAGGTTTAGTTTACTCTTTTTATTCACATATATTGTACATATTTATACATATTTATGTGCTACTATGTGTGTTTTTTTTAGTTCATAAATAAAATATGTAATGATCAAATCAGTATAATTAGCCCTAATTAGTATATCCATTACCTCAAACAGGTATCATTAATTGGTATTGAGAACATTTAGAATTCTCACTTTGGTGACTTTGAAATATACAATAAATTAGTGTTACCTATAGTTATCTACTCAGCTACGGAAGGGCTTTTGATTCTTTTTAGCAAGTTTTAAAGTCTCCCTCTGTAACAATTCTTCCCATTTCCTGGAGTAAGAGCTAAGATGTACCCGGGAGCCGAGCCTTTCTGATTTTGTATTTTCCAATTTTGTTCCGAGTTTCCTGAAAGCTGTCCTTGCATAACCTTTTCTGCTTGAGTGAAAGAAAGGACACTAGCAGGGTTGGTTACAGGCTTTCGTATGGGTTCACAGCTTCTTCCTAGCACTGCGGTGGGACCCCAGAACCAGCGCTCACCGAGAGACCTTCGCAGGCTCCTTCTTGGGGGCGGGAGTGCGCGTGCGTGTCGGTCCCTTTGTTGCCCCGCGCTGGGCTCTGGCTGCGCCTGCGTGATGGGCCCCGTCGCCAAGTGCGCTGCACCACTCGCACCGGCTGGGGGCGAGCAGATCTCGAGCAGCCGCCGCCGCAGCCGTTGCGACCGCCGCAGCGGAGTTCAGAGGCCCCAGAGGTGGGAGACGTCCCACACGGTGACTGAGATGTCGTCCGCCGCAGCCTTATACCTTCTCTCTACCCTGGGAGGGTACTTGGTGACCTCATTCTTATTGCTTAAATACCCGACCTTGCTGCACCAGAGAAAGAAGCAGCGATTCCTCAGTAAACACATCTCTCACCGCGGAGGTGAGAAGGGTCCCCAGAACCCGATGGCGGATATGGAGGGAGGCTTTTCTTTTCTTTTTTCTTTTTCTTTTTTCCTTTTTTCTGATTAGAGCGGAGGGTCCCTTAGAGCTTCTTAAAACGCAGCTGGATGGAGATACGCGAGATCTCGAGGAAGAATGGGGTTGCGTGAATAGAGGGGCTCCCCTGGAGGTGAAGGTGGTGGGAAGGGGAGGTTTCCTGAGGGGAGGGAAGGAAAAGCGTCAGTAGTCAGAACCTCGGTGAGTAGGGGGCTCTCTCCAGTGCAGGTCAGGAGTCCTCTGAAAGGAGAAAGACCCGGGTGAGAGTAAAGGGTAAATGGAGCATTTCTCGGCGGATGGAAGGTCTCTTTTTGAAAGCGATGCACAAAGTGGGGGTGGGGAGCTGGGGGAGCGCCGTGCAGAACCGAGGGTACCGGCGGGAGGAACCCGGAACAGGCAGCTCCCATCGAGCTGGTGGCTGAGCGGACGGGGAGAGCCAGGGTGACGAGCCTGGGTGAGGATCTGCTTGTACCTGGAGCGGGCTGCCCCCCGGTTGCCTGCGATACCGGGGGGTTGGTCCCACCCCCAAGCTCCAAGCACTTGTAAATGAGAAGAGAGGGAAACGGAGCTCCTAGCCAGGGACATTTCCCAAGGTCACAATTAGTGTTTGGGCTGAATTGGGACTGGAACTGGAGCGTCCTAGTTCCCAGGGCTGCAAACCTTGCACCTGCTTTTTATTTATTTATTTTTAGCACCACCGTGCACCCCCAGCAGTGACACGTGGATTTCCCAAAGACCAAAAGATAATAGTTTATAATAGGACAGTATTGTTCAAAGAAAATAAGATAAATTTCTTTTAGAAAAGTGTCTTACTAAAAGGAGCTTAGGTAATCCACCCTCTGTTATTCCAGGTGATAGACCAAATCTTTGCCTCTTCATTATTGTGTAGTAATGTGACTTCATTGCATTTCAAGCATGATATAGAAAATGTTTTGAAATTGGGTTATTTCAATCTGTTAACTGTTCTTTAGAGATGAATGTTCGACCAGGTTAAAATTGCTTTGACTTTACATCTAATACTTGAAATGATAAACTCTTGAGTTGACAGTCTAAAACTTGATTTGATATCATAACCCCTTTTCTAATAAGTATTGGCCAGGAATAAAGTTATAAATGCCACAGAAATACATTATCATTCTTCTGTATGGTCTGTATAATTTTATTCTTTAAACACAGTTCTAATTAAGCCGCTTCAATAGTAGCCCTTGTTTCCCACACAGGAAATGTATCAAAGGTCTTAAAAGGTGGTCAGCTAAATGCTTGTTATTGCTTATTTGTCTTATCTTTTCTTAAGAATTATTTTTGTTTATTATTATTATTTTTTTAATTCAATCAGAGAGAGAGAGAGAGAAACCACAGTCAGCCATGTGGGAGTCTAGTGCCTTAACCAACAATGCCAACTCCTGATCTTTATCTGTGTTTTAATAGGTAGGTGGTTAAACTGTAGGATGCCATAATAACCATTACTATGCCTTCAATCATTGGAACTAGGGGCCAACTTTTAGTGTTCCAGTTGTTGCCATGGAAGCAATTTTTTTTTTTTTACTTTCTTAAAAGATAATTGTTTATTTATTTTCATTTGTTGTTTTATAGTTATTTATTTATTTATTTTAAAAATTATTATTTTTTTATTTATTCAATCATTTATTTTAATTTGACCAGAGAGAGACAGAGGAAGAGAGAGAGAGAGAGAAAGTGAGAAAGCAAGCCACCAGGTCTGGGACTTGAACCATGGTCGACCATGTGGGAATGTCCAGCGCCTTAACCACCATGCCACCTGATGGTCCCTATTTATTTTTATTTTTAATTTGACTAGAGAGGGACAGAGAGAGAGAGAGAGAAAGGGAAAGCGAGAAAGTAAGCCACCAGGTCTAGGACTTGAACTGTGGTCGGCCATATGGCCAGCACCTTTAGCCACCGTGTCACCTGCTGGCCCTGATAGAAGCAATTTTCAATGATAGTAGTCCTCTTTCGACTATAGGCAGTACACACTGTAGCTGTTTACCGATGTACAAAAAGAAAAATGTGCATACTTAGGACATTAGGAAATGTGTATTAGAAAACTTAGACCTCCTGAAAATCTACTTTTAAAATTTCATTTATTGGGGCCAGTAGGTGACATGGTGATTGGGGTGCTGGACTCCCACATGATGGACCGCAATTTGAATCCTGAACCTGGCTGGTTGCTTTTTCATTCCCTCTCTCCCTGTCGAGCAAATTTAAAATAATAATAGTAAATGAAATTAAATAATTCTTTAAAACATTTATTTTATTTTATTTATTTATTTATTTTGGAGAGGTTTTTGCTAGAGGGCGCGTGCGCTCGCCAGACAGAGAGAAAGAGACAGACAGAAAGTGAGAAATCACCCCCCCAGGGGGGATGGACCCACCGTAGTCCCTTCTCCTCCACTCTCCACTTGGGATCTTGGGCACGCACGCACAAGTGCCCAGCGTGAGTTTAAGCCACCAGGTCTGGGTCGCAAACCACGGTCGACTACATGGAAGTCCAGTGACATAGCCATTACGCTAACTGTGGTCCCGATTTATTTTTATTTCTTACATGAGCAAGAGTGATAGTAAAAAAGAGAGACAGATAGAGATACAGCACCTCTGGCATGGTCCTTTTCTTCCTTTCTTCCTGCCTTTCTTTTTTAGTATTGGTATAGGGCATATGCAGGGGAGAGAAAAGAGGAAACAGAGGGAGGAAAAGTGAAAAGTTAGCCCCCCAAGGGGGATAGCCGTTCCCATTCTCATCCCTTTTCCATTCTCCTCTCTGGACTTTGGGCATGCATGCACACATGCTGACATGTTTTTAGGCTGCTGAATCTAGGACTTGAGCTGTGCAGGTGGCCATGTGAGATTCAATAATTTTTAAATATATTTATTTAATTCCATTTGTTGTTATTATTATTATTATTTGATGAGAGAGAGAAAGGGAAAGTCAGAAAGAAAGCCACCATTATTTGATGAGAGAGAGAAAGGGAAAGTCAGAAAGAACACCACCAGAGACTCACACTGCAATTGGCCATGTGGGAATCCAGTGCCTTTAACCACCATGCCACCTGCCGGCCCAGAGATCCAACTATCTTAACCTCTGTAGCACCTGCTTGCCCTAACATGGTCTTTATGCTGGGCCCCACTCCCAACCTCAGCCAGCCCTGAAATTTACAGGCAACTGTGTGCCTGGTATGCTCAAGGAAGCCTCTGGACACAAACTCCAAACTCTTCTATGTGGGTCAGCCTTGTAGAGCATTATGTTTTACTGGTGTGCCAGGATCTAGCCTCTAAATAGCTATTTAAATGATCTTTTTCTAATTAATTTCTTTTACATTAAAAATTTTATTTATTTAATTCCATTTGTTATTATTACTTTTTAATTTGACCAGAGAGACACAGAGAGAAAGAGAAAGGGAAAGCGAGAAAGCAAGCCGCCAGGTCCAGGACTTGAACCATAGCCAGCCATGTGGGAATCCAGTGCCTTTATCCACCACGCCACCTGCCGGCCCAATTTCTTTTACATTTAATTATTATGTATACAATATCATTTTTCTTTTTTAAAATAATTATTTATTTTATTTATTATTATTTTAATTTGCTATAGGGCATGTATGCCCACCAGAGAAAAACAGAGAGAGAGAGAGAGAGAGAGAGAGAGAGAGAGAGACAAGTGAGAAAGCAAGCCACCAGGTCCGGGACTCAAACCACAGTCGGCCACGTGGGAATCCAGTGCCCCAACCACCACACTACCTGCTGGGCCCATAGTTTTTCAAAAACATGCATTTATGTTACCATCAAATCAAGGATATTACCATATACATCTTTTCCATTAAAGAACTTTTTATTCTATGTCTGTCAAGTGCTACCTCCTTAACCTCTTTCACACACCATCACTGTCTACTGCCCTCTGATATCCACACGTGTCTTCTCTTCTGTTCTATCTTCAGGTCTATCAATTTCTTTCTTTCTTTCTCTCTCTCTCTTTTTTTTTTTTTTTTTTTTTTGGTAGAGATTTTTGCTATAGGGTGTGTGTGTTTGCCAGAGAGATAGAGACAGAAAGAGAGAAATCACCTCCCAAGGAGGTTGACCATGCTACAGTCCCTTCTCCATTCTCCTCTCTGGATTTTGCGCATGCATGCACACGCACCCAGAATGTATTTTAAGCCCCCAGGACTCAAACCATGGTCGACTACATGGGAGTCCAGTGCCACAACCATTACACCATCTGCTGGTCCCAGGTCTATCAATTTCTGTCATAGAGTGCAGACATTTGGTATCTATTGAGCAGGGACATACAGTGTCTTTCATAGTCTTACTTACTTGGCTTAGCATTAAATCTTTTTTAAAAAATTATTTGAACTTTATTCTATTTATTTATTTAATTTGACCAGACAGACACAAAGTGAGAGAGAGCAAGAAAGAGATGGAGGGACCAGCAGTTAGTGTAATGGCTATGTCGCTGGACTCCCACGTAGTCAACCGCGGTTTGAGTCCCGGACCCAGCGGCTTAAACTCACGCCGGGCGTGTGTGCGTGCGTGCCCAAGATCCCGAGAGGAGAATGGAGGAGAAGGGATTGCGGCGTGGCCATCCCCCCTGGGGGGTGATTTCCTGCTTTCTATCTCTCTGTCTCTCTCTGTCTGTCTGGCGAGCGCACGCGCCCTATAGCAAAAACCTCTCCAAAAAAAGAAAAAAAAAAAAAAAAAAAAGAAAGAGATGGAAAGCGAGAAAATAGACTTCCAGGACTTGAACTGCGGTCAACCATGTGGGAATCCAGTGCCCTGAACCACCACACCACCTGCTGGCCCCAGCATTAAATCTTCTAAATTCATCTACTTTGTTTTAGGTAACAGATTGTAATTTTTTTTTTTTTTATGGCAGAGAAATATTCCATAGTGTACATGTGTCACATCTTTTCAGTCCAAATATCCAATCCTGAGCACTTGGGTTGACTCCATCTCTTATTAATTGTGAATAGTGCCACAATGCCCATGGATGTGCAAGTGTCTTTCCAACTGAGTACTTTCCTGTCTTTTGGGTAAATACTAAGGAGTGGGATTATTGAGTCAATGAAAGTTCTCATTTAAATTATCCTTATGAATTCTGTAAACTTTATTTTAGAAGAAACACATGTTAATCTTTGAAAATTTGTGACACTCTACTGGTGGAAAAAACCAGCACTCCATCAAAGTTAAATAGTGTATGCTAGCACTGGGCACAGGTGTGTGCATGCCCAAAATCCTGGAAGAATAGAGGAGAAGGGATTGTGGTGTGGCTATCCTCCTGGGAGTTGATTTTTTTTTCTTTCTGTCTCTCTGTCTCTCTGATAAGAGCATGCACCCTATAGCAAAAAAATCTCTCTTTAAAAAAATAAAGTGTGTGCTGGGAGGCCAGCAGGTGATGTGGTGAAGGCTGTGGACTCCCACATGGTCGACTGCAGTTTGAGTCCTGTACCTGGCAGCTTGAGGATCATACTAGCCATGTGTGCATGTGTGCCCAATATCCTGAGGGAGTAATGGGGCTAGCTGGTGGAATCATATTGTATGTGTGTGTGTGTGTGTGTGTGTATGTATGTATGTATGTATATATGTATGTATATATATATATATATATATATATATATATATATATTCCAGATGCCTACCGAGTTAACTAGAGAAATAAAGACAGAAGATAATTTACTTTAATCCTCTCTGTCTCCATGGGCCAGTTGAATTAAGCAATAGGCTATTTAGAAAGAGATTTAATGGAACCTGCAGATGGTGTATTGATTACATCACTGGATTCCCACATAGTCGACCACAGTTTGAGTCTGGACCTGCAGGCTTGAAACTCATGACAGGCATGTGTGCATGCGTGCCCAAAATCCCAAGAAGAGAACAGAGGAGAAGGGATTGTGGTATGGCCATCCTCCCAGGGTGGGGGTGATTTCTTGCTTCCTGATTCTCTGTCTCTTTCTGTATCTTCTGCAAGTGCACATGCCTATAGCAAAAATCTTTTTTTTTTTTTTTTTTTTTTTTTGGTGGGGAGAGAGGTTTTTGCTGTAGGGCGCATGTCCTTGCCAGAAAGACAGAGAGACAGAAAGTGAGAAATCACCCCCCAAGGGGGATGGCCATGCTGCAATCCTTTATCCTCCATTCTCCTCTTGGGATTTTGAGCACACATTCACATGCACCTAGTGTAAGTTTCAAACTACCAGGTACAGGACTTGAACCACAGTTGACCACATGGGAGTTCAGCAATGTAACTGTATTGCCATCTGCTAGTCCTATATATACATATATATACATATATATGTGTGTGTGTGTATATATATATACACATGTATACATGTGTGTGTATATATATCTGTGTGTGTGTATATATATATGTGTGTGTGTATATATATATATATATATATGTATATCTTAAACTTTTTTTTTTTTTAATCGTAGGGCATGTGCACTTGCCAGAGAGGCACAGAGAGAGAAAGTGAGAAATGACCCCCCCAGAGAGATGGCCACAGTGCAGTCCCTTCTCCATTCTCCTCTCAGGATTTTGGGCATCCCCACACATACCAGGCATGTTTCTTAGGCCACCAGGTCTGGGACTTCAACCTGCAGAGTTGGTCCAGTGCCTTAACCACCACGCCGCCACCTGCTGGCCTCTACATCTTCATCTTTTAAACTATAAGCATATTTATTTATAAACTTTATTTACTTATTTCTTCTGAGAGAGAAAGAGTGACCCCCCCCAACAGGGTCCTTGCACCATATTCCATCTCCAGCCTCAGACAACCTGGATCACGGGCCCTTGGGACCTTCCCACGAGGATCCTGTTGTGTTACCAGTATGCAACCATCTGGCCCAAAATTTAGGAAATAATTTAATACTTTTCTATAAAAATTATTAAAGTTGTGACAAAACATTTAAAATTTTATCATAGAAGAGAGCATGCATGTGATTTTTAATTGGTAAATGCTACCCATGTATCAATGTACAGTTGGAACATCATTCTTCTGTCTTTAGGTGCTCCCTCATGTGACTGACTGTCATTATTGGATATGGCATGCAGTTCTAAAGGCCACTGATTACATAATAGCCACATTGATGTTTAATGTTTTTCTTATATCTGCAAACAGAAATTTCACTAGTTCTACCCCCTTTTTCCTAAATTACCAAAGGGTGAGTGTGCTTGACAGAGAAAGGGAGAGGGAGATAGCACCTCATGATGGGGCTTGGTCATGCTACAATCTCTCCTCCTCCATCTCTCCATCCTGTCAGGATTTGGGGCACAGACATACATGTGCCCAGCATGTTTCTCAAGCTGTCAGGGCTAGGATTCAAACAGCGCAATTGACCATGTGGCAACCTGGCTCCCTTAACCATCAGGCTGTAGGCCAACCCAGTTTTTCCAGTAGAAATATAAGAATAATTTTACCTATATTGAGAAATGCTCTTTTCTATATACTATCTGTAGTCTTTTCAGCTTTTTCAGCTTATATAAATCATATATGTGCAAGGGGGGGGGTCTTCAAAAAAGTTCATGGACAATGCAGATTATGGACTATGCATGGAATGCAACATTTCTTGCAACAAAATTAACTTGTATTTTTTGAAATGAATTATTTTATTTGATTTTACTTATTAGTAGTTTTAAATTTGACCAGAGAGAGACAGAGAAAGAGGAAAAGTGAGAAAGCAAGCCACCAGGTCTGGGACTTGAACTATGGGAGTCCAGCATCTTTACTATGCCACCTGCCGGTCCCAGTAAATTTGTTTCTTTTTTCTTTTTTTTTTTTTTTTTTTGAGAGAGAGAGAAAGTGAAAAGCAAGCTTCCCAGGTCCCCATGCCTCAATCCCTTCTCCATTCCCTAGGGATTTGGGGCATGCACACACATGGACCTGGAGTGATTTTTAAGCCAGATCCAGCACTCCCACATTGGTTGGCCAACCATGTGGTGGTTAAGGCAGCTGGATCCCATTTGGCCAACTGTGTCCTTCAAGTCCCAGAATTAGTAGCTTGAAAAAGATGCTAGGGGGTCAGCAGTTGGCATTATAGTTAAGGTGCTAGATTCTCACATGCCTGATCACAGTTCGAGTCTTGGACCTGGTGGCTTTTTTTCTCTCTCTCCCTCTCTCTCTTTTTTTCTCTCTGTGGTAAGCCCACATGTCCTATAGCAAATTTTAAAATAATAAATAAATAAATAAATAAATAAATAAATAAATAAATAAATAACCGGGGCTGGCAGGTGGCCTGATGGTTAAGGCATTGAACTCCCACATAGCTGACCATGGTTTGAGTCCTGGACCTGGAAGCTTGCTTTCCTACTTTTCCTTTCTCTCTCTCTGTCTCTTTCTGGTCAAATTTAACAAATGATAATGATAATAAATGAAATAAAATAATTCTTAAAAAAAGTTACCCCCTCTTTTTGAGAGATTTTTGCTATAGGGTACGTGCACTCACCTGGGAGACAGAAAGTGAGAACTCACCCCTCCTCCCTGGGGTGGGGGGATGGCCATGCCAAATCCTTTCTCCTCCATTGGAATTTTGGGCATGTATGCACATGTGCCCAGTGTGTTTCAAGCTGCCAGATCTGGGACTTCAACTGCAGCAGGCCACATGTGAGTCCTGCACCTTAACCACTATGCCACCTGCTGGCCCCATAATTTTAAAAATTTTATTTGACTTTATTTATTTACTTATTTATTTTAATTTGACCAGAGAAGAACAGATTAAGAGAGAGAGAGAGAAAGAGAGAAGGTGAAAAGCAAGCTGCTAGGTCCAGGATCCGAACCATAGCCAGCCATGTGGGTCCAGCGCCCCCAACCACCATACCACCTGCCGGCCCCCATAATTCATTTTTTAAAAGCATTATTTACTTAACTTTATTTATTATTATTATACAGTTTGACCAGAGAAAGGCAGAGAGGGAGAGAGAGAGTGAGAAAGCAAGCCACCAGGTCCAGGATTGGAACTGTAGCCAACCATGCAGAAGTCCAGCGCCTCAACCACCATGCCACTCACCTACCCCCTAAACAAATAATTCTTTTTAAAAAATTAACAAACAAAAAAACATGCTAGATGTGTGTGTGTCCAAAATCCCGAAAAGAGAAATGGAAGATTGCAGCATTACCATTCCTGTGGTGGGTGCTTTTCTTCTTTACCCATTTCTTTCTGTCTCTCTTCAGTGAGTGCACAAGTCCTCTAGCAAAATTCCTTTTTGTAAAGTTAAAATATTGTTTGTATGTAAAATAGTTATTTACAGAGCCAAGAATTGTATAAACTGCTTATCGACTGAAAGAAAAATTAATGGCAAGCCTACTTCTGTGAATTACTTGATAATTAGAGAGAAAGATCTCAAACCATTTTATGAGAGAGGAGCTACCACTGAAAAAGTCCTTAGAGAGAAATGTCACACTTCTTAATTAGTCCCTTAGTTACTCACCAGGCTTTTACCATATGACTCTAAGAAGTAATTTGTGGGTATTACCTTTGTAGAATGTGTATCTTCAAGCTTTACAAATAGAAGAATACAGAAGCAGGTAACAGTATGAACAACTTGTCTACAAAATTGAAAAAAAGGTGCTTTGTGAAAGGCAGCATAAAAACTGCAGAATAGTTAGTGGTAAAAAGGATAGGCTCTGAAACTGCATTGCTCATGCTTGAATCCCAGTTCCCCTTGTGGGTTATGGGACCTTAGCCTGTTTTTTTCTGAGGATAATTTGTAGGGATAATTAATACTAAACCCATAGGGTGTTTGTGAAGGTTTCTTCCTTTTTAAAAGAATTATTTATTTAATTTTATTTATTATTATTTTCTAATTTGGCCAGAGAGAGAGGGAAAGTGAGAAAGCAAGCTACCAGGTCTGAGACTGGAACTACAGTCGACCATGTGGGAGTCCAGCGCCTTAACCACCATGCCATCTCCTGGCCCTGTTTGTGAGGATTTTAATGAACTATAAAGTGCTAAGCATTGTAATAGGTTTCTGCTAATTATTAATATGTTGACCACCTTTTCAATATTTTAGAAATGTAATTTAAAAGAAGTAAAAGGTCTTGGGAACCGGCAGTTAGCGTAATGGCTATGTCACTGGACTCCCACGTAGTTGACCGCGGTTCGTGTCCTGGACCCAGTGGCTTAAAACTCACGCTGGGCACGTATGCGTGCATGCCCAAGATCCCAAGAGGAGAATGGAGGAGAAGGGATTGTGGCGTGACCATCCCCCCTGGGGGGTGATTTCTTGCTTTCTGTCTCTATGTCTCTCTCTGTGTGTCTGGAGAGCACACGCACCCTATAGCGAAAATCTCTCCAAAAAAAAAAAAGAATTAAAATGAATATGGAAAGCAGATATAAAAGACATAAATAGGCAGACTTGGAATGTAAATACTAGTAGTAAAAATCACGTTGATGGTATATGGTTGAAGTGGTATGGTGCTTGAGGTGGCTGGATTCCAAATGGCCAACTGCGTAGTTCCAGTCCCAGTGGCCTGAGAAGCACACTAGCACATGTGCATACGTGCGTGAAATCCCAAAAGGAGGAATAGATGGAGAAAGGATTGGAGCATGACTATGCCCCATAGTGTATGGAGGGGTGCTTTCTCTCTCTCTCTTTCTCTCACTGTAAGCACAAGCACCCTCTCGCAATTTTAAAATGAAATAAAATGAATCATGTTGATTATGGGGAAATATATTTCAGAATATTGCATTTCTGTCCTTTTTCCTAACATCTTTTTCCCAACCAAAAGACCAAACAATTCAAATATACACAAAGATAATAACAAGGATCTATGGATCCATCACCCAGATAATGTTTGCACCATGATCCACTTACGTCCAATCTTTGATTGATTTATAATGTTTTAGGTAGTGTCTTGCTGTGTTGCCTTAGTCTCTCAAGTAGCTGTGACTACAGGCTTGCACCATTGCACCTGGCTTTTAGGGTGGGCTGTGAATCCAACCGAGGCCTGCCATGCGGCCTCATCATGTTAAGGAGCAGGGACAGGGACCAGCAGTTAGTGTAATCTCTATGTCGCTGGACTCTCACATAGTCGTCCGTGGTTCGCGCCCCGGACCCGGTGGCTTAAAACTCAAGCCGGGTGCGTGTGTGTGCGTGCCCAAGATCCCAAGAGGAGAACGGAGGAGAAGGGATTGCAGCGTGGCCATCCCCCCTGGGGGGTGATTTCTCGCTTTCTGTCTCTCTGTCTCTCTCTGTCTGTCTGGCGAGCGCACGCACCCTATAGCAAAAACCTCTCAAAAAAAAAAAGAAAGAAAAAAAAGGAGCAGCGACAACCAGCAAGAACATGCGGCCTCAGCATGTTAAGGAGCAGTGTCAACCAGCAAGAACTGCTGAGGCTCACCCAGTCTTGTTTCATCTATATCCCTTCCCATTCTCCTCACTCAGATTATTTTGAAACAAAAAAAATTTTTTGCGAGTTTTTTTTTTGCTATAGGGCATGTGTGCTCGCCAGAGAGACAGAGAGACAGAAAGCGAAAAATCACCCCCTGGGGGGATGGACACGCTGCAATCCCTTTTCCGTTCTCTTCTCGGGATCTTGGGCACACACACACATGTGCCTGGTGTGAGTTTAAGCCACTGCGTCCGGGACTTGAACCATGGTCGACTACATGGGAATCCAGCGACATAGCCATTATGCCAACTGCTGGTCCCTTGAAACAAATTTTAAATGTCACGTAATTTGAAACAATAAATTTTTATTAAACACTATTTGGTGGAATATTCTAAAAGATGTATAAGACAAAGTCTTTACTATTGGGATTTGAGAAGGCTAATAAGTAGCACTGCTTACTCTTCCTTCCCAGGTTTGGAACCAATTAAAAATAAAATGCAGGCATAAGATGGATGGAAGTCAAAATATTAATTTTATTGCTTTTTTTATTTTAACTTAAAAAATATTTTTTTTATTTTTAAAGCATTATTTTATTTAACTTTACTTATTTATTTATTTAAATTTGACCAGAATGAGAGAGACTGAGAGAAAGAGAGAGAAAGTGAGAAAGCAAGCCACCTGCTCTGGGACTTGAACTACAGTCGGCCATGTGAGTCCAGCACACTCAACCACCACACCATCTGCTGGCCCCATTACTATTAACTTTGAATTTGGGTTTTATAATACTCTCCCTGAATTGAACTTAACACTAAAATGGAGACCTTCTAACATTAGGAGGGTCTAGCCTGGCAAACTTTCTGTATAGATAAGCAGACATTGTCTTTTTCTGAAGGTGGCCTGTTCCAAATTAAAACTCTGAAGGGTTGAATCACAGGTGGACAGACAGTCCTTTCTCCCAAGTCACATCTGCTCCCAGGGGAAAATGCAAATGTGGGAGTGGAGCTTACAGGTGTTCCTTCTATTCTTTTCCCTTCCTGTGGGATTAGTGTGCAGTTTTCCCCAACTATGTGGAGAGTGAAGTAGTGGTTGATAGATGTTCCCCTCAATATTTGCTGTTCCAGACCCCTGGGGTCATCTCCCTGAGGGATGCTTTTTCAGTTTCTCCTCTTTTCTTTCTGTCCTCTGAATAAGTGCATGGTCCATACAGCAAAATTAAAAACCAAAAACAACTAACACTCCACTTTTGGCATTGAAAAGTTAATCCAGACAGAAAATCAACAAAGACATTGGATTTATACTGTGGTATAGAGCAAATAGGCCTGACAAACTTTATAACATTTAATTTAACAGCTACAGAATACACAGTCTTAACTGTCTTCATGGAACATTCTCCAGGAAAGACCATATGATAGGACACAGAATAAGACTCAACAAACTAAAAATCAAAAACAAAAAAACAATCACAGGACCAGTAGGTGGTGTGGTGGTTAAGGCGGATGGATTCCCACATGGCTGACCATGGTTTGAATCCTGGAGCCAGCAGCTTAAAAAATCACGCCAGGTGCATGTGTGTGCGTGCCCAAAATCCGAGAGAAGAATGAAGAAAGGATTGTAGTGTGGTCATCTCCCCAGGGGGTGATTTCTTATGTTCTCCTTCTCTTGTCTCTCTTGTCTTTGATGAACACATGCTCCCTATGGCTACAACCTAAAAGAACAAAAACTAAAACATACCCAAGAAACAAAAACCAGTCACTTTTTTTTTTTTTTTTTTTAAATTTTATTCATTCAATCATTTATTTTTTAGTTTGACCAGAGAGAGACAGAGGGTGAGAGTGAGAGAGAGATGAAGTGAGAAAGCAAGCCACCAGATTCAGGACTCAAACCCTGGTCGGCCATGTGGGAGTGTCCAGCGCTTTAACCACCACGCCACCTGCTGGTCCCAACTTTTTTTTTTTTTTTTTTAAGAGGTTTTTGCCTTAGGGTATGTGCACTCCCTGGGGAAAGGTGGGGTAAAGAGAGAGAGACAAAGACACGAGAGAGAAAGTGAGAAATCACCCCCTAGAGGGGGAGAGGGGATGGCCATGCTGCAGTCTCTTCTTATCCCTTCTCCTCTCAGGATTCTGGGCACTCATGCACATGTGCCCAGCATGATTTTCAAGCTACTGGGTCTGGGACTCAAACCACAGTCAGCCATGTAGGAGTCCAGTGATGTAACTTACACCATCTGCTAGTCTCGTCCAGTCACCTCTTTTAAGTATTTCATGGAAATAGAAGGAAAAGGACAAGTAAATAATATATGTTATAATGTAATAGATGTTTTAGTAGATACATGCGTAAGACACTGTGGGAATACAGAGAAGAGACTGTTTAACTCTGTCTGAAGAGAGATTTGTGTACCAAGTTCCTCTTCTGTCTTTTCTGACAAATAAGCAGTTACTAGGTCGTCATGAAAAATCGGGACCAGCAGTTGGCATAAGAGCTATGTCGCTGGACTCCCATGTAGTCGACTACGGTTCGAGTCTCAGACCCAGTGGCTTAAACTCACGCCGGGTGCGTGTGCATGTGTGCCCAAGATCTTGAGAAGAGAATGGAGGAGAAGGGATTGCGGCGTGGCCATCCCCCCTTGGGGGTGATTTATCGCTTTCTGTGTCTCTGTCTGTCTCTGTCTTTCTGGCGAGAGGATTTTTTGAGAGGTTTTTGCTAGAGGGCACATGCGCTCGCCAGAAAGAGACAGAAAGCGAGAAATCACCCCCCGGGAGGGATGGCTACGCCACAATCCCTTCTCCACTCTCCTCTCGGGATCTTGGGCACACATGCATACTCTCCTGGCATGAGTTTAAGCCACTGGGTCTGGGACTTGAACTGTGGTCGACTACATGGGAGTTCAGCAACATAGCCATTATGCCAACTGCAGGTCCCTATTTTTCTGTTTTTTATTCAAAAATGTGTCATGACTTTTCTGACAACCTAGTACTTATAAATCATGTCTAGGTTCTTCTAACCCTCCTGTACACTTTGGTTGTGTCTTTGTGTTCTTTCTATTTAAAAAAATTTTTTTAAATTGCCATAGGGCACATGCACTTGCCAGAGAGAGACAGAAAGAGAGAAAGTGAGAAATCATTCCCCTCCATTTTTCTCTTGGGATTTTTAGCACACGTGTACATGTGCCCAGCATGATTTTCAAGCCACCAGGTCTGGATTCAAACCATGGTCAACCATGTGAAAATCCAACACCTTAAGCTGCTGTGCCACATGCTGGCCCTCTGTGTTTTTTTCTTTCTTTAAAATTTGAGTTATTTGTTTAACTTTATTAATTATTTATATAATTTGATTAGAAAGAGAGAGGGAAAGTGAGAAAACAAGTCACCAGGTCCAGGATTTGAACTGTAGTTGGCCATATGGGAGTCCAGTGCCCCAACCACCATGCCACCTGCTGCCCTCTTGTGTGTGTGTGTGTGTGTGTGTGTGTGTGTGTGTTAGAGACATTTTGTCTATAAGACACATGCACTCACTGGAAACGCAGAGAGAGACAGAGACAGAAAGTGAGAAATCGGGACCAGCAGCTGGCGCAATGGCTATGTCGCCGGACTCCCATGTAGTTGACTGCAGTTCGAGTCCCAGACCCGGTGGCTTAAACTCATGTCAGGCGCATGTGCGTGCATGCCCAAGATCCCAAGAGGAGAATGGAGGAGAAGGGATTGTGGTGTGGCCATCCCCCCCCCCGGGGGGGGGGTGATTTCTCGCTTTCTGTCTCTCTGTCTCTCTCTACCTTTCTGGTGAGCACGCTCTATAGCAAAAAACTCTCCAAAAAAGAAAAAGAAAAAGAAAAGAAAAGAAAGAAAGTGAGAAATCATACCCTGGAGGATGGTCATGCAGCAATCCCTCCTCTTCCATTCTCCTCTTGGGACTGGGGCACGAATGCACACACACCTGGCTTGAGTTTCAAGCCACTGGGTCTGGGACTCAAACCATAGTTGCCATGTGGGAGTCCAGCACCCTTAACCAACACCATCTGCTGGCCCCACTATTATTTTTTTTTAAATTTGACCAGAGAGAGAGAGAGAGAAAGGGAAAGGGAGAAAACAAGCTGCCCAGTCCAGGACTTGAACCATGGTGGGCCAGGTGGGAATCCAGCCCCTTTAAGCACCATGTCACCTGCTGGCCCCTTGTTTGTGTTCTTAATGCTAGATGCTATGTGTACATATATGAGGCTAGATCATGTAAGAGAGGAGGCTCTTCCCAGTGGGGCCTGGTCAGTCCTTTTTCCTTCAGTTCTCCATCCACTCAGGATCTTGGTCACAGGTGCACATTCCTTGAGTGTTTTTCAAGCCCCCAGGGCCAGAACTCTAACCGTGGTTAACCACATGGGATTTGGTTTCCTCCGCACAGTGCTTAACAACTCTAGTGACAAGGCTGGCACCTGTGGTTTTGTTTTGATCTTTTATTCCTACTGTTGCAGCTAAAAAAGAATTCAAAATACCATTACACTTTTTGAAACACTTGCACCATGATGTTTATATAATAAACATATCAGGGTCTAGCCCCATGATATGGGTCTAGAGCTTAGGGAATTGGATCCCACATCGCCGTTGGTGGTTTGAATACTATCTGTGGCAACTTCAAAACATAGCAGGCATGTGTGTGTGCATGCTCCAAACCCTGAAGGGGTGGAGAAATGGAGGGAAAGGGACAAAAGCATGACCATGCCCCATTGTGGAGTGCTTTCTCCCTCTCCCTCTCCTTTTTACTCTCTCTCTTTGTCTCTCTGGAAAGTTCATGTGTCCTCTGGCAATTAAAATGAAATAAATATATCAGTATTTATTAGTTATATATTTTTTAAAGAATTATTTTATTTAACTTCATTTATTATTATTATTATTTTTATTTGACCAGAGAGAGACAGAGAGAGGGAAAGTGAGAAAGCAAGCTACCAGGTCCAGGACTCGAACTGTGGTTAGTCATGTGGGAGTCCAGCACTTTTTAAAAAAATAATTTAATTTAATTTATTATTATTATTATTATTATTATTATTAGTTTTAATTTGACCAGAGAAAAACACAGAGAGAGGCAGAGAAAGAAAGTAAGAAAGCAGGCTGCCAAGTCCAAGACTCAAACCACAGTCAGCCATGTGGGAGTCCAGCGGCTTTAAACACCATGCCACCTACCAGCCTCAGGTATATCTTATTAAAATTAATTGCTGGAGCTGGCGGGTGGTGTGGTGACTAGGGGCACTGGACTCCTACATGGCCAACCACAGTTCAAGTCCCAGACTTTTGACCTGCTTTCTCACTTTCTCTCTCTCTCTCTCACTCTGTCCCTCTCTGGTCAAATTAAAATGAATAAATAAAGTTAAATAATTCTTTGAAAAATAAAATTGATTTCTGAAAAATAAAATGTTCAAAATAGCTAAGTAAGTGAAGTTTAAATTTAATATTTTCACAGGTGCTGGAGAAAATTTGGAAAATACAATGGCAGCCTTTCAGCAGTAAGTATGTCAAAAGATACTCTTCTATAGTTTATCTTTGCAGTGGTGTTGATTTTCAAAGGGAAGATGTGTATACATGTAGCGTCCACTTGTGATCTTGCTTATGTTATGTTAAAATCACTTATTAAAACATTTAGTCTGAAATGTTACAGAGTGTTTGATTTCTGTATAACTGAAAAACTATTAGACCAGAGTTTTGGGTAATCAAATGATATTATAATTCCCAAGCTGAAAGAAGACATTTGTAACAAGGAACATACTGTGTATAATGCTAATTAGTCTTAGAGAGAAAGAAAATGAAACAACTGTTACATTGGCTGTTGTTTATGAATACCATTTTGCCTCTTTTTTTTTCACTCAGTAATTTTTTTTTTTTTGGAGAGGTTTTTGCTATAGGGCGCGTGCGCTCGCCAGACAGACAGAGAGAGACAGAGAGATAGAAAGCAGGAAATTACCCCCCAGGGGGGATGGCCACGCCGCAATCCCTTCTCCTCCATTCTCCTCTCGGGATCTTGGGCACGCACGCACACGCGCCCGGTGTGAGTTTAAGCCGCTGGGTCCGGGACTCGAACCGCGGTCGACTACGTGGGAGTCCACCGACATAGCCATTACGCTAACTGCTGGTCCCGACTCAGTAATTTTTGTACAGGTCTAAACCTACAATCTGATTTTCTTCTTGAGTGTTTCATGAGTATTGATCTTATTTTTATTAATAAGGTAAATTAAAAATTTTCTTATTTTAACTGATTCATATTTAATACAGATGTCTTTCAGAGCACTTCACAGAGAAATAGCAGGAGAGAGAGAGCAATAAAAGCTGATTAATACCTTGTTCTCTGTCTTAGAGTCATTGATTATCATCAGTCTGGTAACATGAGAATGCTGTTTTCTTTTCCCTGAGAAATAACACTGAGGTTGTGAAATACTAAACCTAATGAAAGACATTGTTTATCCATATGTAGTAAGAAAAACGTTTTCTTATATAATTTTGAGCCACTTTTTTTGGTATATAATAGGAACTAAGAACTAGGGAATATTTGACTTAATTTTGTTTGTTTCTCACCATTCAAAACATTTTAGAGGGGACCAGCAGGTGGCGTGGTGGTTAATGTGCTGGACACTCCCATGTGGCCGACCATGGTTCAAGTCCCGAACCTGGCAGCTTGCTTTCTCACTTTCCCTCTCTCTCTCTCTCTGTGTCCCTCTCTGGTCAAATTAAAATAAATGAATAAATAAATTTTAAAAAATAATTTAAAAAACATTTTAGAGATTATTTTTCCTGTTATCAGGCTCTATAGTATGATATATTTTGTGTGTGATCTCAAAAATGTCTTACAAAGATGCAAAATTATTCCTCCTGTCACAGATTGTGAAACTGAATTTTTTCACTTAAATTACTTTATCTTCTCTACTTAGCTAGCTATAGGTAAAAATGTATATTATTTTATGTGTACAATTTCCACTAAGATACACACACATACAGACACATGTGCATTATCACTTACCACTTGTTACTCAGGATACAGGTAATTTGTATGCAGAATCTTCAAAAAGTTCATGGAAAATGCTTATGATTTTAAAAAAAACATTATATGGGGACTGGCAGATGGTATGGTGATTAAGGGCACTGGACTCCCACATGGTTGACCACAGTTTGAATCCCAGACCTGGCAACTTGCTTTCTTGCTTTCTCTCTCTCTCTCTCTCACTTGCTCTTTCTATCCCTCTCTGATCAAATATAAATAAATAAAGATAAATTAAATAATTATTTTTAAAATTATTGTTATTAGTCTTATTTATTATTTTTATACGTTCAATCATTATACATCATTTAGTTTGTAAAGAGATTTACCCAACATGATATACGCCAGATAGCAGATGAGTTGATACTACTATACACATCATCACCAATAGGCAACAAACCATATCTGTATAACACAAATGTCTTACTTCTCCATATTTTCCCAGATTTCCCTTCCTCCACTCTTCCCCTCTCCCACTCTCCTTCCACTCTGTCCCCAGTGTCCATAATAATTTTTAATGCTTTTATGTCCTCTAGTCTTTCAGTCTCTATTATAGAGCGTACAGTCGGTTTATGTTAAGTGGAGACATACAATGTCTTTGTTTCATAGCCTGACTTGCCTCACTCAGCAACAAATCTTCCTTAGTTGCCCACATGCCAGGGTCTTGTTGTTTTTTTTTTATGGCTGAATAGTATTCCATGCAGTATATGTGCCACACTTTTTCAATCCATTCATCTGTTTGTGGATATTTGGGTTGATTCTGTGTCTTAGCAATCATGAGTAATGCCGCAGTAAACGTAGCTGTGCAAGCGCTTTTCCGACCAAACGTTCTCCTGTCCTTTGGGTAGATACCCAGGAGTAGAATTGCTGAATCATATCGTAGTTCTATTTGAAAGTCCTTGAGGAGCCTCCATATTGTTCTCCACAGCAGCTGTACCAATTTATATTCCCACCAATGATGTATGAGAGTTCCCCTTTCACCACATCCCTGCCAACATTTATCATGTTTTGAATTTTTGTTTTTTTAATCTTCACCATTCTGACTGGGGTTAGGTGGTAGGTACCTCATTGTGGTTTTGATCTGCATCACCCTTATGATGAGGCATGTTGAGTGTTTTTTCATATGCTTTTTGCCTGTTTATATGTCTTCCTTAGAGAGTTGTTTATTCAGCTCATTTTTGCATCTTGTAATTGGGTTAATAATTTTCTTCCAGTTAAGCTGCTTGAGTTCCCTGTGTATACTGGTTATCAGTCCCTTATATGAGGCATAGTTAACAAAAATTCTCTCCCATTCTGAGGGTTGTCAATTCACACTAATTACTGTGTCCTTTGCTGTGGAGAAATTTCTTAATCTGATATCATCCCACCTACTTTAGAAATTATTTCCTGTGCTTTGGAGGTCTTGCTTAAGAACTAAGAAGTCTTTGCCTATCCCAATGTCTCCCAGAGTTTCCCCAGTGTTTTTTTCCGCCAGTAGTTTTATAGTTTGTGGTCTTAGGTTTAAATCTTTGATCCACTTTGAGTTGATTTTTGTTAATGGTGACAGGGATTCAGATTCATCTTGTTGTAGGTGGATACCCAGTTTTTCTAGTACCATTTGCTAAAAAGGTTTTCCTTTTCCCAATGGATTGACTGGTACCCTTTGTCAAAGATGAGTTGGCTGTATATTTTGGGGCTTATTTCTGGGGTCTCTACTGTATTCCATTGGTCTTTGTGTCTGTTTTCGTGGCAATACCATGCTTCTTTGATTATCACAGCTTTGTGATATAAATTAAATAATTATTAAAACAAAAACACTATGGATCAAAATTTTTGTGCCAAAATAATCTTATTTTAATTCTTTTTTTTTTTTCACAACCTTTTGGAAATCCCTTTTGTGTAATTTGGGAAAAACTTCTTATAACTTTGAGCACTTTTAGCATCTTTATGTCTGAAGTATATTATTTTGCTAGTTTTTCTTCATACTCCTTGTCAGTTTTTATTAACCCTTATTTATAAATTTACTTTTTAAAGAATTTTTAAATTTAACTTTATTTATTTATTTTAATTTGACCAGAGGGGGACAGAGTGAGAGAGAGAGAGAGAGAGAGAGAGAGAGAGAGAGAGAAAAAGTGAGAAAACAAGCCACCAGGTCTGGGACTTCAACTGTGCTCGGCCATGTGGAAGTCCAGCACCCTCAACCACCACACCACCTGCTGGTCCTGATATTTAAACATTATTTAAACTCACACCAGTCGTGTGTGCATGTGTGCCCAAGATCCTAAGAGAAGAATGGAGAAGAAGGGATTGCAGTATGGCCATTCCCCCGGGGGGTGATTTCTCACTTTCTGTCTCTCTGTCTCTCTCTCCCTTTCTGGTGAGCACACATGCCCTATAGCAAAAAACCTCTCCAAAAAAAAAAAAAAAGTGAAATGTGTGGAACCAGCAGTTGGCATAATGGCTATGTCGCTGGACTCCCATGTAGTTGACCATGGTTCAAGTCCCAGATCCGGTGGTTTAAACTCACACTGGGCGTGTATGCATGTGTGCCCAAGATCCCAAGAGAAGAATGGAGGAGAAGGGATTGCGGCGTGGCCATCCCCCCCGGGGGGTGATTTCTCGCTTTCTGTCTCTCTGTCTCTCTCTGCCTGTCTGGCGAGCTCACGCGCCCTATGGCAAAAACCTCTCAAAAAAAAAAAAAAAAAGAAAGAAAGAAAAAAAAAGAAACACTGCATTAAGTTTTAAAAATTATAACCACACCAGTATGCTAACTAAAATTCTCAGTGTGAATACATAATATGCTTCATGTATACAAGAAAAAAATGGCCTGTTTCTATCCTTTGACCTTCAATAGAAGAACAAATGTTATCACTAATGGGCGTTTGAAAAATAATTTTCAAAGCACAGGATTAACTTTAGAGAGATCAAAATATTTTTTGAAATCTTACACTGAACAGTCAAGATAAGCTGATAAATTTCTTTGTAATGGTATTTTTAGATAGAAAAGACAACTTATCTGAAAGGAATTTGTAGCTGGAAACATTCTGTATTAAGAAAACCTTAAGTTACTCTGAGAAAGACTCTTAAAATTATCACGTTTTTTGGAGGCCTCCACTGACACATGAAGGAGCAACCTATAGGTTCTGGCTTTACAGTGAGCTACATAAAGAATGTTTTTTTTTTTTTTATTAAAAAAGTAACTGGGCTTCTTTCTCTACTGGCAAAAGGTTACAATTCAAGAACTCTGAATGTGATGGAGTATAAGCAAATGTTATGTTCACTTCAGGAAGAGCTCTTCTTTTCCTAATAAGAATGTGTAATTCTTCTGATGGTCTTAGACTAAAACTCACTGTTCACAAAAAGAATCCTCTGTAAGTAAACTAGTAGTTTTCTCAAGATAACAAAGAAATTGGACTGTTTTACATTCGCTAATCTATGCCTAGAAAATAAGGTATCAGTAATTCTTCATTGGCCATTGCACAACATAGAAAATTATTTTCTTTCTAACCAGAAGCACACATTCCTGAAAGTGCATTGTTATTTTTACCATCTTTTATGCATGTACATAGAATCAGCATGTATGACTCCTTACATATTTTAGTATAAAATAATGCTTATTTCCAACACCTTACATATACCATCATTACTTGATAAAAGAGTGAGAGCAGCTATAGAAGTAGCAAGATGTTTTCCATGAATAAAAATACAGCACACAAAAAATGGCTAGTGATAATTGGTAGCATGAACTTCAATAAGATCTTCCTTTGATGTCCAAATTAAGATTTGACAAGTTTGAAACTTTGTCCTGTGTCCAGCACAGTAGGAAGAAAACAACTCATTTTTAACCTTTTCAAGCACCTAAAACAAGTTTTGCAGATCCAAAAAAGGTTCAGCCCACATAACCAATTAGCCAAATGCACTAGTGGATATGCAATACTAGGGAAGTATAACAGCCAGTGCTTGGCCACATCACTTCCCATTGGCAAATGCAGTGTAGTCACTCCGCCTTTTTGACACATCATATGCTGCTTTCACTGTGCATCCTTTTTTTTTTTTTTTTTTTAAGAGGTTTTTGCTATAGGGCACGTGCGCTCGCCAGACAAGACAGAGACAGACAGAGAGACAGAAAACGAGAAATCACCCCCTGGGGGAATGGCCACGCCACAATCCCTTCTCCTTCATTCTCCTCTCGGGATCTTGGGCACGCACGCACACGCGCCCGGCGTGAGTTTTAAGCCACCAGGTCCGGGACGCGAACTGCGGTTGACTACGTGGGAGTCCAGCAACATAGCCATTATGCTAACTGCTGGTTCCCCACTGTGCATCCCTTTTTCAATCCAACAGTCTGGAGAAGCAGTTATATTCCACCCAATCTTTTGTAAAGTCACCCAGCTGAGTTGGGTCAGCTTCTTCGATATCTATTGTCTTTGTCATCTCTTCTCCTTGCACTGCAATATACTGATCATTATTTTTACTCCTTTCACCCAAGGGGTTGAATTCTCACGGTCTAATACGATCGTCAGCCAGGAACAGAAGGAACCATTCTTTTCTCTCCACCATTCTAAAAGCACGTCCAGGCATAATATGTCTCCACCTGCTAGAGTCCACTCTCCTGTACCATGGGTGTGTCCACTGTAATATAAAACATTTGTATTATGTCTAGGTCCATCTATAGTCCAAAGTTCAAGGAAAGCTTTCAGTTCAGAATGTAGAGTATCAAAAGACAGTCCACTTGTAGAAGTCACATCCATAGGTCTCAATCATATGATATGCAACAAATCTGGATAGCGCTGAGTATGCCAGTAGACCTCAAATTTAACTCCTGAACATGTTCTGGTGGAAGGAGTGTTGGCTGACATCTGGACTGCAGAAGTTGGTGGCAATCACAATAGCATATCCCACAGATGTTTCTCCTAAACAGTTACCCAATTCATGAGCCATGGATTCCAGTGGCAAAACAATCAGAAACATGCTCAAGAAGATTCCACTTGTTGGCTGCCAGGAAACAGCTTCCAAAATTACTGTTGCAAGAAGGCTAGAAAAAAGTAACTGCTCTGAAATTAAGCAAAAATGACATATCCCTTTGAATGCCATGATTCTATCAAGGCTATTGTTATCTGCTCTGTGGGTAAAATACACTTTATGGCAGTCATTTAATTTGGTATGGAATCCCCAAAGAGTTAAAAGAAAAATAATATGGCAAATCATCCAGAAAATTCTAAAAATTTAAAGCCTGGTATTACAAAATATTACAAAATACCAGAAATATGTGTCTCTAATTTTAAATGCTGAAAGAATAAAAAGTGTAAGCGTAATCATTCCAGTGAAAACGACTGATGGTCTTCTACAGATTCTTCCACGGTACAAAAAGGGTTTCCACCATTCGGTTACTGAAAGTCCACTAAAATGAATAAATGTCAAGGAAGGGGATCAGTTATCAGACAAAAAGGCAAGCAAAAGCAATTGGATTTTTTTTGAGTATCTAACGAGGAAAAAAAAAAAGACTGCAAAAATAACTAAATTTGGGGGCCAGTAGTTAGCGTAATGGCTGTATCACTGGACTCCCACGTAGTCGACTGCAGTTCGAGTCCTGGACCCGGTGGCTTAAACTCACGCCAGGCGCGTGTGCATGCGGGCCCAAGATCCCAAGAGGAGAATGGAGGAGAAGGGATTGTGGCGTGGCCATCCCCCCGGGGGGTGATTTTTCGCTTTCTGTCTCTCTGTCTGTCTCTGTCTGTCTGGCGAGCGCATGCACCCTGTAGCAAAAACCTCCCAAAAAAAAAAAAAAAAGGGAACCAGCAGTTAGCGTAATGGCTATGTCGCTGGACTCCCATGTAGTAGACCGTGGTTCGCGTCCCAGACCCGGTGGCTTAAAAAACATGCCGGGTGCGTGTGTGTGCGTGCCCAAGATCCCGAGAGGAGAGTGGAGGAGAAGGGATTGTGGCGTGACCATCCCCCCTGGGGGGTGATTTCTCGCTTTCTGTCTCTCTGTCTCTCTCTGTCTGTCTGGCGAGCGCACACGCCCTATAGCGAAAACCTCAAAAAAAAAAAAAAAAACAACTAAATTTGGAATAGCTAGGAAAGACTTCATTCTCAGGTCAATAACCAATATGTCTAAAGCTACAATTAGTAAGATGACACTCAGAGATTTCTCCAACATAGTTGTACTGGCAATGGCAAATCCAACAAGTTCCAGAAATTCAGCTGTAGTTAGTAAAGTGGGTCGATGACGGACATAACCAGAAATTCTCTCCACCAAAGAGCATAATATCCTTAATACTATGGAAGTCAGAAGCAAATACTTGGTTGATTCTTTTTTCACATCATTTTTAAAAGATGAATTATCAAGAAAACATAGGAGGCCATGCGAGAATCCAAACCAAAGATTGGAGAGACTTAAACTTGCTTCCATTGAAAAATAGTAATACATACAGTATGCTGATAATTCCAAGAACAGAAAGACCAAGAATAAAAATTACTAAAATTAAGCAATAACACAGTGATTTACACATGTAATCTGGCAATGTAGGCTCCTTCCACACGTTACAAGAATCAATTGCTTGCATTTCATCCAGCAACTCCAATGTATACATAATTCCTATTTCAACATTTTCTCAGGTGGCAATTTTGTGATCTGCCTTGCCATGGCCTCCATGTTTCTGTCACCAAATCTACCCAAATTAAATTTTTAAAAAAGAATGATTTTCTTTCTTTCTATCTACCTTTATTTTAATTTGACCAGAGAGAGGGACAGAATAAGAGAGAGAGAGGGAGAGTGAGAAGGCTAGCTGCCAGGTCCGGGACTTGAACCACAGTTGACCATGGGGAGCCCAGCACCCTTAACCCCCACACCACCTGCCAGCCCCCAAATTAAATAATGAACTGTTTGAAATCCAGATGTGAGTCTATGTGGACAAGGTGTGTACAAGAATTGGAAGGACTTTAGGAATATATAGAAAATTAATTCATTATTTTATAGTGAGGCTAAAGAAGTAATTAGGAATGACAAGGAAAAATTATTACATCTCACAGTTTATTGATGTATTTTTTAACTAATTAATTGATTTTTAAGTTGACGAGAGAGGCAAAGTGAGAAGACAAGCTGCCAAGTCTGGGACTTGATTCACAGTCAGCGATGTGGGAGTTCAATGCCCCAATCACTGCACTACCTCCCAGCCCCACACAATTTATTAATGTTAAAAAAAAAAATCCTTGGAGCCAGCAGGTATGGTGGTTGAGGCGCTGGTCACTCTCACATGGCCAACCACAGTTCGAGTCCTGGACTTGGTGGCTTACTTTCTCACTTTCCTTCTCTCTGTGTGCCTGTCTTCCTCTGGTCAAATGAAAATGATGGAATGAATAAATAAAATTAAATAAATAATTCTTTTAAAAAATCATTTAATGTGGCTTGTAAATGTTTTCATGAACACCATATTCCTTGGGTCATGAATGTAGCTCTTCTATGGTTTCCTTAGGAGCAGGAATCTTGTTGCTATCTCAATCCTAACAACTAGCTCAGACTCTGACACTATATTAGACTCTCACTAGTTGCTTGCTTACTAAGATGTGGAATGAGGAACTCGTGAACAAAGCAGAATATTAGCAAAAGACAAAGGAAAGAGACAGAATCTCCCTCTTAGTAAGCATAGAACTAAAAACTAAGGAATTGTACTTCTCACACACACACGCACAGGGAATCACTAAGCCCTTGAGTATGTAAAATGTGGTTCTTAAGGGCTAATAAAACTAGGTTATTAAACCAGGCCGCCTTCGTTAATACTCATAGGACAATGTGATCCCTATAGTATTAACATGAATGGTAGAGGAAAGAAGCAAATTGTATTAGCATAACTAGAAGTAATAAGTTGGCAGACAGTCAAAGTAATTAATCAGACCTGGTTCTCATGGTAAATTTTTTAGAATATCTGATTAGTACAATAGTAATTATCTCATCTATGAAATGGGAGTAATAATATAATGTCAGTGTTGTGAGTTATAATTTATTATAGGTTTAGATAAATTCCTTAAGATAGGTTCTGTTATAAGTTGTGATGTATTGTTACTGTGCAATTTCTTTCCTTCTTTTAGAGCTAGAATTTTTATTTCTTTTCCTGAAAATGTTGAAGCCTTGCCTTCTTTGAACTTTTTTCTTGTGTTTTTCATCAGCTTGTCAAGGATTCAGTTATAAAATGTACATGTCATTATGGATGTCAGGTTCTAAAGGCCAAATTGAAGATTATTTTTTTCTTGGTGTGTTCTCATCATTTACATACCAAATTTGGGATAATTTTACTAAGATAATTTATAAATTGCCCTAAGAACATCTACTGTTCTAAATTTTAATTTATTATCTTGTGAATAACAGATAAATACAATAAATAGAAAAATCTTTTTCATAAAAATTTATAACCCTTTTTTTTTTTTTAAAGAGAGATTTTTGCTACAGGGCGCATGTGCTTGCCAGAGAGACAGAAAGTGAGAAATCAACCCCCAGAGAAGAAGGTCATACTGCAATCTCTTCTCCTCCATTCTCTTCTCGGTATCTTGGACACGCACGCACATGCACCCGCTGTGAATTTTAAGCTGCTGGGTCCTGGACTTGAACCGCAGTTGACTGTGTGGGAGTTCAGTGACATAATCATTATACCATCTTCTGGCCCCAATTCATAAACATTTTTAAAAATTGTCAGCAGTGGGACCAGTAGTTGGCATAATGGCTATGTCATTGGACTCCCATGTGGTCGATCACGGTTCTAGTCCTGAACCCAGTGGATTAAACTCACACCATGTGGGTGCATGCCCAATATCCTGAGAGAAAAATGGAGGAGTCAGTTCATTTCTGAAAAATAAATTGACCAATAAATTCATTTTGTTCAGTTCCTACTTTACACAAAGCTTTGTATTCAACCAGATACGTTTTTAGCTAGGTTTTTTTTTCTGCTATTAGTGCTTGAAGTTGCTGCTGTTGGACTTCTTTGCTTTGCTATAAATTTGAGCAAGTTCCATGCACTGGTGGCCTCCATCTTCTCATTTTATGCTTCTTCTGCAAGGTGGTCAACAAGCTCACTTAGATCATTAACTTTGTTCTGTAACTGGCTAATTTTGTCTAAAGTCCTTGCACTCTTCCTTGAATTCTGTGATCTGCTGGGTAACCTCTGGGTCCAGCATCTGCAACTGTTCAGCTCATCTAAATACTGTCCTGCTTCACCCAGGGTATCCTTGGCAGAAGCTGTTTCCCTTCTCAGTTTTCCAGAGAAGTTCTGCTCTGAAGGGGTGACAGTGGCAATCAGGAGGAAGTGTGTCATAGGAGGAGGGTCAGAAAAGAGTAAAGTCTAGCTGCTTGTCGCAGGTATCCTCATTCAGCACACATTTCTCTTTTTTCCTTTGTCAGGAGTTTATTACTGATTTGATCTCATGGCTTGTTATGGGTCTATTCAAGTTTTCTATGTCCTCCTGATTCAATCTTTTTTTTTCTTTCCTAGTTACAAGTGCACTGTAATTTTCTTCTGAAACATTTTTTTTAAATTAATTTATGTTCATTTCCTGAGCGTCGTCACAGCATACAAATGTGATTTCCCATCCAGAATATACTGCATAGTGGCTTAAGCATACATGTTATCATCAATAATTTTCCATTTCTAGTTTCATATATATATTTGTGTATATAATATATATATAAAAAATATATATACACAACACCTATTTCTCACCCTCTGCCATTTCCCACCCTCCTCCCACACTGTCTCAGGTGTCTACAGTTGTTTTCCATTCCTTTTTCCCCCTACATTTTGTTGATTCACAAAATTTCTTAATAATCTAATTATTTTCTTTCTTTCTTTCTTTTCTTCTTCTTCTTTTTTTTTTTTCTTTTGGAGAGGTTTTGCTATAGGGCATGTGCACTCGCCAGAAAGACAGAGAGAGACAGAGAGACAGAAAGCAAGAAATCACCCTGTAGGGGGGATGGCCACACCACAATCCCTTCTCCTCTCAGGATCTTGGGCACGCAAGCACACGCACCCGGCGTGAGTTTAGGCCACCGGGTCTGGGGCTCAAACCACAGTCGACTATGTGGGAGTCCAGCAACGTAGCCATTATACCAACTGTTGGTCTCAATCTAACTATTTTCAATAGCAAGTTCAGCTGGTATATACATGTCTGCAAATACATGTCTGACTTTAGGTGTGAAACTCTGAGTAGAATGAACATACATAAGGTAACACCTAGCTGATGCTGTATAGCTTACTATGGTCATTAAATACATATTTTTAAATATATTTTTTAATGTCAAGAGAAGCAGTTTTAGCTTTAATAAATTAAAGAAATGCTAAGGAATTTTGTCTGAAACTTAAACCCAGGAAACAGATTAGGATTCTGTTCAAATAGTAGGTACATGAACTTATCGGCAGCTCAAGACAGGACAAAAATCCTTAAAACTGGAAAACTGGCACTGAATGACCAACCATGGTTCGAGTCCTGGACCTAGTGGCTTACTTTCTCTCTCTGTCTTTCTCTGGTCAAATTAAAATAAATGAATAAATAAATTAAATTAAATAATTCTTTAAAAAATAAATGATAGAACCAGGATTTGAACCCAGGATTTGAACCCAGGCTTCAGTATCTGTCCTCTTAACCACTTTAAAAGTCATAGTCTTAGGGCTGGCAGGTGGCATGGTGGTTAAAGGCACTGGATTTCCACATGACCAACTGAGGTTTGAGCCCAGGGCCTGGTGGCTTGCTTTCTTGCTTTTCCTCTCTCTCTGGTCAAATTAAAAGAAAATAATAATGGAATTAAGTAAATAGATAAATAAATAAATAATTATATTTTAAAAAGAAGTCATAGTCTTGGGGCCAGGGGATGGTATGGTAGTTAAAATGTTGGATTCCCACATGACTGACCACAGTTTGAGTCCTGGACCTGGTGGTTTAAAAACCATGCCAGGCACATGTAAGTGCATACATACCCAAAATCCCAAGAGGAGAATGGAGGAGAAGGGATGTGGCATGACCATTCTCCCTGGAGAGGGATTTCTCACTTTCTCTCTGTCTCTCTCTGGCAAGCATATGCACCCTATGGCAAAAACTTCAAAAAAAAAAAAAAATTATAGTCTTAGAGGTGAAAGAAACTCAAGATATGATCTTATTTATTTATTCACTTACTTACACAGGGTCTCATTGTGTTGGGATGTTCCTACTTTAGTCTCCCAGTATACACATACCACCATACCCACCTCTTTCTTATGAAGTAGTCCATGCCAGCTTTGAGCTTACGATCCTCCTACTTCAGCCTCCCTGAGTTGCTGGGATTACAGGGGAATGCCACCACGCCCAGCCTTTAGGTAGGACCAAGGCTTTAACCCAAGCCTCCCATGTGGTCCCAACCTGGGAAGTACAGCATCTTAGCATTGCATACCGACTTGGCTGCACTCAGAACTTTCTCATCAAGCCATACTGAAACTTGGTACCTATTAAACAATAACTCTCCAGTTTCTCTTTCCCCCAGCTCCTGGTGACAGCTACTTTACTTTCTATGAATTTGACTATTCTAGGTACTTTATGTAGGTGGAATCATACATTGTTTATCCCTTGGAATTTGATTTATTTCATTTAGCATAATGTCTTCAGAGTTCACCCATATTGTAGCCTGTATCATAATTTCATGTTTTAAAAGAGGTTTTTGTGTGCTTACCAGAAAGAAAGAGAATGGCAGACAGAGTGAAAGGGAAAGTGAGAAATCACACTCCAGGGGGATGGCCACACCTCAATCTCTTCTCCATTCTCCTCTTGAGATCTTGGGCTTGCATGCACATGTGTCCGGTGTGATTTTTTTTTTTTTTTTTTTTTTTTTTTTTTTGAGAGGTTTTTGCTATAGGGCGCGTGCACTCACCAGAAAGACAGAAGGAGAGAGAAAGCCAGAAATAACCCCCCGGGGGGATGGCCACGCCACAATTCCTTCTCCTCCATTCTCCTCTCAGGATCTTGGGCATGCATGTACATGCGTCCAGCGTGAGTTTAAGCCACAGGTCCGGGACTCAAGCCGTGCTCAGCTACATGAGAGTTCAGCGACATAGCCATTACGCTAACTGCTGGTCCCGCGCCCGGTGTGATTTTGAAGCCACTGGGTCCAGGACTTGAACTGTGCCACCTTCTGACCCCTATAGTTGGAAATTGTGAGTCTCTCAACTTTATTTTTCTTTTTCAAGAATTGTTTATTTAAATTATTTATTTATTTATTTTAATTTGACCAGAGAGAGTGAGAGGGAAAGTGAGAAAGCAAGTCCCCCAGTGTGGGACTTGAACCGTGGTCGGCCGTTTGAAATACCAGCACCCCAACTATCATGCCACCTGCTGGTCCCCCCCTCAAAAACTTTCTAAAGTTTATTTACTTATTTCCTGCATGAGTGACACTAGCAGATGGTACATGGTTATGTCACTGGACTCCGCATAGTCGACCGTGGCTCAAGTCCTGGGCCCAATGGCTTAGAACTCACACCGGGCACGTGTACATGCGTTCCCAAAATCCTGAGAGGAGAATGGAGAAGGGATTGTAGCATGGCCATCCCCCATGTATGTGTTGGGGGGTGATTTCACACTTTCTGTGTCTCTGTCTCTCTGGCAAGCTCACACACCCTACAGAAAAAAATATCTCTCTAAAAAAAAGAAAAAGAGAGAATGAGAGAGACACAAAGGCAGAGAAGGACCCCCAACAGGATCCTCACACCTCAGTCCACTGCAGCTTTAGCCAGCCCAACTCATGGCCCACATTTGCCCAGCATGGAGAAGGTTTTGGGACACAATTCCCAGACCTTCCCACATGGGTCAGCCTCACAGAATGTTGCTTTACCACTATGGCACCATCGGTCCCCCATTCACGAATGTTTTGGCTATTTGGGGTCCCTTGAGATTCTACATGGATTTTAGGATGGATTTTCTATTTCTGCAAAAACCATCATGAGGCTCTTGCTAGAATTGCATTGAATCTGTAGATTGTTTTGGGTAGTGTTAACATCTCAACTACATTTATATACATCTTTTTTTTAACAGTAAGTATTTTTTTTATATAGAATTATTTTATTATTTATTTATCTATTTAGATTTGCCCAAAGATGGACAGAGGGAGAGAGAGGGAGAGAGAAAGTGTGAAAGCAAGCCGCCAGGTCCAGTACTCAAACTGCTGTCGGCCATGTGGAAATATCCAGCTCCCTTAACCAACACACCACCTGCCGGCCCACATTTATATACATCTTCTAAAATGTCTTTCAGAAGTGTTCTATAGTTTTCCTTGTCTAAGTCTTTCACCTCCTTGGTTAAGTTAATTCCTAAATATCTTATTCTATTTGATGCTACTATAAATGGAATTCTTCTTTTTTAAAGAATTATTTTAAGTTTATTTATCATTATTATTATTTTTGAATTTGACCAGAGAGAGACAGAGAGAGAGAAGGAAAGCAAGAAAGTAAGCCACCAGGTCCTGGACTTGAACCGCAGTCAATCATCTGGGAGTCCAGTGCCTCTAACCACCATGCTGCCTGCCAGCCCCAGAATTCCTTTCTTAATTTCCTTTTTTTTTTTTTGAGAGGTTTTCGCTATAGGGCGCGTGCGCTCGCCAGACAGACAGAGAAAGACAGAGAGACAGAAAGCGAGAAATCAGCCCCCAGGGGGGATGGCCACGCCTCAATCCCCTCTCCTCCATTCTCCTCTCGGGATCTTGGGCACGCACGCACATGCGCCTGGCGCGAGTTTAAGCCACCGGGTCCGGGACTCGAACCGCGGTCGACTACATGGGAGTCCAGTGACATAGCCATTACGCCAACTGCTGGTCCCCTTAATTTCCTTTTCTAATTGGTCATTATTAGTGATACAAATGCAGCTGATTGTTGTGTGTTGATTTCGTATCTGGAAACTCTGCTGCATTCACTTACTAGTTCTAACAGTATTATGTGGAATCTTTAAGATATTATATTGGTTCATGTTATCTGTAAACAGATCATTTTACTTTTTCCTTTCCAACTTGAGTGTTTTTATATTTTTTCTTTCTAATTGCTAGAACTTCCAATACCGTGTTGAATCAAATAATAAAAACAGCCACCTTTGTCTTATTCCTTAATCTTTTCATTTGATAGATGTGGAAATATAGGCCATAAGAAGGAAATTTACTTGTCCAATTTTATACAAGTTCATAGCAAAGCAGGGACTAGCATCCATATCTCTAAACTTCTGGTCCAGTATTTTTTCCATTATGTTGGTTCCAGAATTAAGAATAGCTGGTTTTGGAAAGAGGCACATTATATCCTTATTCAAAGTTCTCTTATACTATTTTCACATCAATAAGTCATGATCGGTGATGGTATTAAGGAGCTATTTTAGTACTGTGGGTTTTTTTTTTATTTGTAATTCTGAATTTTACATCTGATGCATGTAACCTAAATGTTTATGTAAATTTCAGAATGTTATTCTTTTCCTTATTTCTTCAGTGCAGTTACAGTTGGAACTGATATGCTAGAATTGGACTGCCATATCACAAAAGATGAACAAGTTGTAGTGTCACATGATGGGAATCTAAAGAGATCAACTGGAGTCAATGTAAATATCTCTGATCTCAAGTACTGTGTAAGTAAAAATGGGTAATAAACTAATGTCTAATAGATAATAGGGTCTGTAGGATTTTAGAAAACAGTGAATGCCAGATATTGCTTCAGGAAATAATTTTTTAAAATTATAGTGATTAAATAATGAATGTCAAAGAAAAATTTAAAAACTATGTTGAATTCCATTAAAAAATTTGTACTAGGCTGGGTCATAGCCAGATCCCACATGGCTGACCGAGGTTCAAAACCTTGGGGCCAGCAGATGGTGTAGTGTTAAGCTGCTAGACTCCCACATGGCTGACCACAGTTCCTGGACCTGGTGGCTTGCTTTCTCACCTTCCCTCTGTCTCTCTGTCTCTCTCTGGTGGAGCACATGTACCCTGTAGCAAACTTTAAAATAATAATAATAACAATAAATAAAATAAAACAAAGCATTTTGAAAAAAAAATCCTTATTTTGATGTCTTGGCAATCATACCAGTCATATGTATATGCATGCCCACAGTCTTGACAGGACAGAGTCATAAAGAACAGGGAGATTGGAGTCACATGTCTATGCCCCACTGGGAACTGCTTTCTCTCTCTCTCAGGTGAGCACTCTGGTACTCTGGCAATTTAAAAAAAGAAAAAAATAATAATTTGTATTGAGGCTGGCCCCATGGCATAGTGATTAAGGGAGCCAGATCCCTCAGGGCCAACTTTGTATTTGAGTCCTAGCCTCTGTGGCTTGAAACACAGTGAGAGGGCCAGGAGGTGGTATGGTGGTTAAGGTGCTATACTCCCATATGGCTAACTGTGGTTCGTTTCATGGTCCCAGTAGCTTGAAACTAATACTGAGCATGTGTGCATGTGTGTCCAAAATCCCAAAAGAATGGAGGAGAAGGGATTGTCATGTGGCCATCCTGCTAGGGAGTAATTTCTCACTTTCCCTCTGTCTGTATTTACCTGTCTTTCTCTCTCTGGAGAGTGCACACATCCTATGACAAACCAAACCAAACAAACACACACGAGTGTGTGCGTGGCCAAAATCCCAATGGGATAGAGAAGGGATTGTGGCATGGTCACACCCTATTTGGGAGTATTTTCTCTCTCTCTCTGTTTTTCTCTGATAAATGGATATGCCCTCTGATGATTAAAAAGAATGAATTTGTACTGTATGCAAATGTATATATGGAGACTTATTTTTATTTATTTATTTTTTTGGAGAGGTTTTTTTTGTTTTGTTTTGTTTTGTTTTTTTGCTATAGGGCACGTGCACTCGCCAGAAAGACAGAGAGAGACAGAGAGACAGAAATCCCCCAGAGGGGATTTCTCACTCTCTGTCTCTCTGTCTCTCTGTCTCTCTCTGTCTTTCTGGCGAGTGCACGCGCCCTATAGCAAAAACCTCTCCAAAAAAAAAAAAAAAAAAAAAATCAGTGAAGTCCTCAGCTGTAAATCTACTAGAGTTCACCTTGTTTTATACAGTCTATGATTTTTTTTGGTTCAGATTCCATACATTAATTAGTTTTAGTCTTTAATTGTAGAAAACACCACTTGGAAATCTGATGTGATCTTGGCTCAGTCCTGGTAAGGCAAGCAGTGGGGCACCATGGTATAGATACTAGGGCCACTTGTGAGGCTCAGGTTAGGATCTTAGGTCGACCTGAACATGCCAGGTGCACCTGTGCACACTCTTGATTCTAGCTGTCTGGCAGACTCAGGAGAAGATTGTGATGCGGTGAGACCCTGTGAAGGGTACATATTTTCTCTCTCTCTCTCTCAGAAAAGAAATAAACACAATATGGAATTTAAAAATCTGATCATAATAGTTTACATGTTCATAATAATAAATACTGATAAATGAAAGGAAAAATAATGCCTACTCTTGCCACCTAAAGAAAATCTACTTTAACAGGATACTATTATATCTGTATGTACACCCTGTAGGGTTTTTTTTCCCCCACAGAGTTGTGTTTTTACTATGTATTATGTATATTGTGTTTTTAAAACTTTAACATTGTAGCATGGTAAACACTTCTCCATGCTTTTTTAAAAAATAGACTTTATGTTTTAGAGAAGTTTTAGGTTCACAAAACTGAGTGGAAAATACAGAAAGTTATCATGTATCCGTGAACTCCACACAAGCACAACCTTCCCAGCTATCAACATCTGCACTAGAGTGGTACATTTGTTGCAATCAGTGAATATGCATTGATATAGCATTATCATCCAAAGCCTATAGTTTACATCAGGGTTCACTCTCGGTGTTTTCTATTCTGTGGGTTTTGACAGATGTATGATGACACATATTCACCATTATACTATCATATGAAGTAGTTTCACCATCCTAAAAATCCTCTATTCTTTGCCTATATATTTCTTCCTTCCCTCTATCCCCTGGAAACCACTGATATTTTTTTATTATCGCCGTGGTTTTGTCTTATCTAGGATGTCATATAGTTGAAATCATATGGCATTTAGACTTTTGAATGCCATGCTTATTTTTCATAAACATTGAAATGAATTAAGTTATTTTATTGAGGGGATCTATAGGGTTTTTTTGTTTGTTTTTGGTTTTGTTTTTTGGTTTGTTATTTTTGGGGTTTTTTTGGGGGGGGTTTACCATAGGGTGCAAATAAATAATTTCAAAAGAAAAATATTTTTTCCCTTTTACTGTCTCTCTCTCTTGCCAGAGAGAGTGAGAAATCACCCTGCTAGGGGATTGGTCACACTGCGATCCCTTCTCCTCCATTTTTCCTCTTGGGATCTTGGGCACGCACACATGCGCCCAGCATGAGTTTGAAGCCACAGGTCCAGGACTCTGTGGGAGTCCAGCGATGTAATAGCCACACTATCTGCTGGTTCCCCCCAGTGTGATATTTTTGGTAAAGAATTATTTAATTATATTTATTATTATTATTCGATTCCACGAGGGGGGGGGGGAGAGAGAGAGAGAGAAAGTAAGCCACCAGGTCTGGGACTCGAACCACAGTCAGCATGTGAGAGTCCAGCACTTCAACCATCACACCACCTGCTGGTCCCTATTTATTTATTTATTTATTTATTTATTTATTTATTTATTTGGGAGGTTTTAGCTATAGGGTGCATGTGCTTGCTGGAAAGACAGAGAGACAGAGAGACAGAAAGCGAGAAATCACCCCCCAGGGGCATGGCCATGCCGCAATCCCTTCTCCTCCATTTTTCTCTCGGGATCTTGGGCACACACAAACACGTGCCTGGTGTGTTTAAGCCACTGGATCCGGGACTCGAACTGCAGTCGACTACATGGGCGTCCAGCAGCATAGCCATTACGCCATCTGTTGGTCCACCACACTTGGTATGTTTTTCAAACCAGCAGATCTGGGACTTGAACCATTTAACCAGCCATGTCAGATCCACCATACCACTGGCTGGCCCTAGATTAAATTTTAATTAGTATTTCTTTTATTTTTACAGAGTTTAAATATTTTTCCATACTATTGTTTTATTCTTTTTTTCCCCTTTGAATTGTATATTCTGGACATTTTTCTATGCAAAATATGTCATGACTTTTCTGACGACCCAATAAAATCTTTGTACATTATTGAGAGAAGGTCTATATTAAATAATGCAGATTTCTTTTTTTGTAAATGGTTTAAGTAAATACTTTTATGGTTCATTTGCTGTTAGGGATGTCTGCTTCAGGATACCCTATATAAACACATACAATGTTCTTTTCTTTTTCAAAGCTCTGTTTTGATGTAAGATGCTAAAGTATTGCTATTTTTTGAGAACTAACTTTTTTTTCAATTATCTCTTTTTAAGGAGCTCCCACCTTACCTTGGCAAACTGGATGTAACATTTCAAAAAGGTAGTATTTCTCATTTTCAATTTAAACTCTTTAATATTAAAGTGTATTCATTTATGCTGAGAAGCCCATGTGTATTCTCTTGACATAGTAAGGTCTTGCTAAAAGTACTGCCCTCTAAACTTGTCCTCTTAGGCCTACAAATGTTCTCTTAGACCAACCTTGTTGGTCATCTGAACCTGAGATGATCAGGTTCAAAGATTTAGCTTGCTCTTTCTATTTAAATTCACACATAGGGGCTGACAGGTGGTGTGGTGGTTGTGGCGCTGGACTCCCACAGGCCTACTGTGGTTCAAGTCCCAGGTCTGGCAATTTGCTTTCTCACTTTCCCTCCCTTTCTCTCTGGTCAAAAATTTAAAAAGAATAATAAGTAAAATTAAACAAATAATTTTTAAAAATAAAATAAGTTCACATATAATTCATTTAAGCCTGAATACTAATTATAAGAATCCCAGTATTCCTAGGCATACTTTGTACTTTTTTTTTTTGGAGGAAGAGTTTTTGCTATAGGGCACATGCGCTCGCCGGAATGACAGAGAGAGACGGAGAGACAGAAAGTGAAAAATCACCCCCCAGGGGAGATGGCCACTCCACAGTCCCTTCTCTGCCATTCTCCTCTCAGGATCCTGGGCACGCACACACACCCAGCGTGAGTTTAAGCCACCGGGTCTGGGACTTGAACCACAATCGGCTACATGGGAGTCCAGTGACATAGCCATTATGCTAACTGCTGGTCCCCGTACTTTGTACTTCTAAAGCTTCAGATTTTAGCACCTTATCATAGTTTATAGTAGTTTCTCCATTGTAAACATAATAAAGGATAAATGAAGTAAAAAGGTCCCTTTATGGTTCTATAACATTTGATTCTATTATGTGGCTGCTTCATATTTTCAATGACTGAAGAGACTTCTGTCACTCAAACCATTTCCTAGTTACCTTCACTTAACAGTTTTCTATCTTTTGAGGGACTATTTCTCACAAAGAAACATGTCCCGGGGCCAGTGGGTGGCATGATGGTTAAGGCCCTGGACTCACACATGGCTGACCACGGTTTGAGTCCTGGCCCTGGTGGCTTGCTTTCACACTTTTCCTCTCTCTCTGTGTCTCACTCTGGTCGAATGAGAAGGAAAGAAAGAAAATTAAATAAAAATAATTTTTTGAGAGAGAGATTTTTGCTATAGGGCACTGCGCTTGCTAGAAAGACAGAAAGTGAGAAATCACCCCTCAGGGGGATGGCCACGCCGCAATCCCTTCTCCTCCATTCTCCTCTCGGGATCTTGGGCACGCACACACACGCGCCCGGCGTGAGTTTAAGCCACCGGGTCTGGGACTTGAACCGCAATAGACTACGTGGGAGTCTAGTGACATAGCCATTACGCCAACTGCTGGTCCCAAATAAAACTAATTTAAAAAAAAAAATAATCGTTCACAAAACATTTAAAAAAAGGAAAGAAAGAAAAAAGAACTATGTCCCTTGCCCTAATTTGTTAGTTACTGCATGTTAGAATGGAAAATATACTACTTTGAGATACAGATGCTCGGGAACCAGCAGTTAGCGTAATGGCTATGTCACTGGACTCCACGTAGTCGACCGCGGTTCGCGTCTCAGACCTGGTGGCTTACAACTCACGCCGGGCGCGTGTGCGTGCATGCCCAAGGTCCCGAGAGGAGAATGGAGGAGAAGGGATTGCGGCGTGACCATCCCCCCTGGGGGGTGATTTCTCGCTTTCTGTCTCTATGTCTCTCTCTGTCTGTCTGGCGAGCGCACATGCCCTATAGCGAAAAACCTCTCCAAAAAAAAAAAAAAAAAAAAAAAAAAAGAAAGAAAAAAAGAGATACAGATGCTGAACAGATATAGACCAACTATCACAAGTCAGCCTCACAGTTTGAATAGTTCACAAGTACAATTCAATAAAACTGTAAAATGTTATACCATGTACCCTCCTATGGTTTGCATATGTTTGAAACCTTGGTTAAATATCTATTTATATAGTGGGACCTGCAGATGGCATAATGGTTACGTCACTGGACTCCCACATAGTCGACTGTGGTTTGAGTTCCAGACCCTGTGGCTTAAAACTGACTTCGGCTGTGTGGGCCTGCATGCCAAGATCCTGAGAGGAGAATGGAGGAGAAGGGATTGCAGCATGCCCATCTCCCCTGGGGAGGATGATCTCTCTCTGTCTCTCTGTCTCTCCAGCAAGCACACACACACCGTAACAAAAAATCTCTCTCTCAAAATAAAGAATCTAGGGGCCAGCAGGTGGTGTGTTGATTAAGGGCACTAGACTCCCACATGACCAATCGCGATTTGAGTCCCAGACCTGGCAGCTTGCTTTCTCACTTTCCTTCTCTCTCTCACTCTGTCCCTCTCTGATCAAATTAAAATGAATAAATAAATAAATAAATAATGTTAAGTAAAAAAGATAATTCTTTAAAAAAAATCTAAAAAAAAAACCAAAACAGAATCTAATGATTTAATTTTCAAAAAGAACTGTAACTACTTCATAAACGACATTTTTTTTTTTTTTAGAGAGGTTTTTGCTATAGGGCATATGTGCTCACCAGAAGGACAGAGAGAGACAGAGAGACAGAAAGCGAGAAATCACCCCAGAGAGGGGATGGCCATGTCGCAATCCCTTCTCCTCCATTCTCCTCTCGGGATCTTGGGCACACGCGCACGCACACCTGGCATGAGTTTAACCCACCGGGTCTGGGACTCGAACTCCAGTCAACTACATGGGAGTCCAGCGACATAGCCATTACACCAACTGCTGGTCCCCATAAACTAGATTTAAAATAAACTATCATAATTTCCCCTTGATTGGGAAATTTTGAAAAGCCAGAAAAAAATTTAAATTAGCTTTCACTAAGGGATGATGAAATCTGTGTATTTGATTTTGTCTTCCAGGTAAGTATCATTAAACTCTGTTGGTTTAAGGAAACACTTTTTAAAATTCTTGTTATTTATTGGCTACTTGCCATGGTATTGTTATTTGTGTCAAGTTTGGACTAGTGGAAGTTAAAAAAAATTTTCAGAAGTTTTTTCTTTTTCTCTTTGTAGAGCAAAAACAAAGGCCCACAAAGATGGAAAGAGCCTTTGAGAAAAAAATGTTTTAATTTTTTTCTGGTTTTATAACTCCCTCACAAAGTCATAAAACTTTTGAATGTGAAGAGACCTTTGAGTCCATATAATCCTGTCTTCTGTTGTAGATAGGGAAACTGGAGTCTAAAGATACAAATTAACTTGATCAAGGTCATACAACAAGTAAATGACAGATTTTGAATTTATGATAGATCTCCTCACCAGGCTAGTGTTCGGCTACACCGTACTGCCTGCCTATCTGAACAGCCTCATCAAATGCTATATCAATAGCAATGTGCTATCAAGTTTCAGACAACTATAAAGAATATTCATTCTTGGGACCAGCAGTTAGCGTAATGGCTATGTCGCTGGACTCCCATGTAGTCGACCGTGGTTCACGTCCTGGACCCGGTGGCTCAAAACTCACGCCGAGTGAGTGTGCGTGTGTGCCCAAGATCCCAAGAGGAGAATGGAGGAGAAGGAATGGAGGAGAAGGGATTGCAGCATGGCCATCCTCCCTGGGGGGTGATTTTTCACTTTCTGTCTCTCTGTCTCTCTCTCTCTGTCAAGTGCACGCACCCTATAGCAAAAACCTCTCAAGAAAAAAAAAGAATATTCATTCTTATTGTGATCAATTTATATCACAGTTGACTTTATACTGTGCTTTAAATATGAAATTTACTGTAGTTGAGACAGACAAAAGATAGTATACTATAAAAATTTGACTAATGTTAGTTAGCAAATTCAGTTTTATTCTAATCCTTTGTTTACTTGCATTTCTTTCTCTTTTTTTGATCAGATGGATCATGTGTTCACTAAAGAGAGAGAGAGACAGAGAGAGGGAGAAAACACATCTCTTCTCCATTTTTCAATTATGTTGGGATTTAGAGCATATATTCAAAACCCCTGACATGTTTCTCAAGCTCCTGGGGCTGGGACATGAACTGCAGTCAGCCATGTGGGATCTGGTTCCCTTAACCACTAGGCCACAGGGCTGATCTTTTATTTTTCTTTTCCTTTTTATTTGTGGTTCACAACTTTACTGTAGAAATAATTAAATGTTTTCTTTCAAAGGATTCTTTGAGGTGCAAAAGACTACATTAAAAAGTACATATGGGACCAGCAGTTAGCGTAATGGCTATGTTGCTGGACTCCCACATAGTTGACCACAGTTCGAGTCCTGGACCTGGTGGCTTAAAACTCACGCTGGGTGCTTGTGCGTGCGTGCCCAAGATCCCGAGAGGAGAATGGAGGAAAAGGGATTGCAGCATGGCCAACCCCCAGGGGGATGATTTTTCGCTTTTTGTCTCTCTGTCTCTGTCTCTCTGGTAAGCACACATGCCCTATAGCAAAAATCTCTCTTAAAAAAAAAAATCATGCCAGGAATGTGTATATGCATTCCCAAAATCCCAGAAGGAGAATGAAGGAGAAGGGGTTGTAGCTTGACTATCCATCTAGGGAGTGATTTCTCAATTGCCTTCTCACTGCCTCTCTCTGTCTCTCTCTGGTGAGCACACATACCCAATGACAAAAACAAAAAAATTTTTTAAATAAAAAGTAGTGTAAAGAGGGACCAGCAGATGGTATAATGGGTACATCGCTGGACACCCACATAGTCAACCATGGTTTGAGTCCTGGACCCGGTGGCTTAAACTCACACTGGGCACATGTGTGTGCATACCCAAGATCCTGAGAGGAGAATGAGGAGAAGGGATTGTGGCGTGGCCAAACTGGGGTGATTTCTCGCTTTCTGTCTCTCTGTCTCTTCCCTTTCTGGTGAGTGTATGCATCTTATAGCAAAAAGACCTCTCGAATAATAATAATAATAATTTTTTAAAAAGTAATGTAAAGAAAGAACATAAAAAAGCGTTAACCAGTGCTGCCCTATAGCACTGTGTTTAAGCACCATGCAGAGGGAGCCACGTTCTACATGGCTGATCATCAGGCACACATGCACATACAGAAATGGAGGAAAAAGGATTGTGGCATTACCAAGCCCTGTTGTGGATTGCTCGCTCTCTCTCTCTCTCTCTCTCTCTCTCTCTCTCTCTTAATCCTCCCATTTTTCTCACACCTGCACACAAACCCTCTGACATTAAAAAAGAAAGTTTTAATCAAATGGTTTGTTATTATCTATTCTACTTACTTAAAGGTAGCATTTTGTGGGGTACTGGCATGTGGTGTGAGGTTGAGATACTGGATTCCCACATGGCCAACTGTGGTGTGAGTCCTGGACCTGGTGGCTTGCTTTCGCACTTTCCCGCCCTCTTTCTCTCTGGTGAGCATGCATATCCTATAGCAAGTTAAAGAGAAAAAAAAAGTTTAAAGGTAGCTTTTCTTTTCATGGAAAATACTTACTTTGGATATTGTAGCGTTGACAATAATGACCAGTTTTAAAGTTCTAGCATGCTATAGGAGTCACTTCACGTATCCACCATCCACACATCCCATGGCCTGTCTTCTTGCCTACCATTCTTGTTCCCCATGTCCTCTGCCAGGAGAAATACTAGGGCAAATTTGTCTTTTTTCAACTCTTTCTATATTGTACACTGGCTAAGGCATCTAGTCTATATATTGTGATGACATTTTAGCGCCATTTTTTTCCTTTTTTTTAACTTTTATTTCTCACTTTCTACAATTTTTTTTAAGAATTATTTATTGAATTTTATTTATTCATTACTTTTTTTTTATTTGACCAGAGAGAGACCCTCAGAGACTGATAGGGAGACAGAGAGAAAGAGGGAAAGTGAGAAAGCAAGCCACCAGGTCCGGGACTCGAACCATGGTCAGCCATGTGGGATTGTCCAGCGTCTTAACCACCAGGCCACCTGCTGGTCCCCAGCGCATTTTTTTTCTTAACACTCATTTTAGTTCCCTATTAGCTATAATATTACTCTTACTGTATGTATTGTTTTACTATTCCAGCGGTGGTTGTATCTGTTTGCATTTTTTCTAAGTTGATTCTTACATACAACTTACTTGGGAATTGCTACTAGTCTGTGGTACTTTACTTGGCTACTAAATTGATATTTCATATTTAGAAGTCAAAATTTTTACTTAACTAAAATGTTGGGTCATTGGAAAAGTCATGAGGCATTTTTGCATAGAAAAATACATCATGACTTTTCTGACAGCGCATATCACTAGGCAACCAGAACTTTCTGCAGTTATGGAAATGTTTTATATTTGCACTGTCCAATCCATGAGGCTAGTACAACTGAGGAATTGAATTTCAGATTTTATATAATTTCAATTATTATTCTGATAGTTTGTTTTGTTTTGTTTTAGTTTTGCTATAGGGTGTGTGTACTCACCAGAGAGAAAAAGTGAGAATCACCCCCATAGGCAATGGCCACACTGCAATCCCGTATCCTCCGTTCTCCGCTCAGGATTTTGGGCACGCGCTCACACATGACTAGTGTTTCAAGCCATAGGGTCCAGGACTCAAACTATACAGCCAGCTATGAGATATACAGTTGCCTTAAACTTCACACCACCTGCTGGCCCTATTATTTTAAAATTTTAACAGAAGGCATGTGCACCTCCTCCAGAGATACAGAGAGGTTGGGGTGGCAGTGAGAAAGTACCCCCATGGGGAACGAGTATGCTGCAATCCCTTTTCTTCCATTTTCCTCTCTTTTCAGGTTTTAGGCATGCATAAGCACCTAGCATGTTTTTTAAGCCACTGGGGCCAGTACTCTAACTGTAGCAGTTGACCATATGGGATCCAGCCACCCCAACCACCACACCCATGAGCTGGCCTTAATATTTTTAATTTAAATAGCCCTATGAGGAAAAATAAAATAACAAAATAAATAAGTAAATAGCCTTATGAGGCTAGTAGCTACCACATTAAATAGTGCTGAACTGGAGTATCATGCTCATGTATTTTAGTTTATAATTAATTTTTCACATTTAGAAGACAATAAATTGTTTTGTTTAACTAAAATATCACTGTCCAAATTAAACTTTCTGCAGTGATAGAAATACTCTATATTTGCACTGTGACAGAAATTAGTTTAAGCTAGCTTAATGGACACACACACACAAAGATTAACAAGAAAGAATAATGGTAGATCTGACATCAAACATTTTGGATACAGACGCACAAAAAGTCTCTTGTTTCATGCCCTAGTTCTGCTTTTCTGGGTATCTTGGGTCTTATTTTCTACTTTAGATTTTTTTTTTTCCATGTACAGGAAACTTGATCACTGACAGTTAAAAATTCATATCCTGCCTTTACTTTGCCTCCAGAGAAAAAAAGACAGTCTTACCTATAAGCATCAAGAAAAAGGTACCAGAAAAAGGACACTGATTGGCTCAAGTTGGGTCACATGTCCATCCTGAGGCAGAGGTGGATTCTATCAGTGGTCATACCTAACATATGTCCACCTTTTTTAAAAATATTTATTTATCTATTTAATTCCACTTGTTGTTAGTTTTTAATTTGACCAGAGAGAGACAGAGAAAGGAAAAGGGAAAGTGAGAAAGCAGGTCCGGGACTTGAACCGCGGTTGAACATATGGGAGTCCAGCGCCTTTAACCACCACACCACCTGCCGGCCCCAACATATGCCCACCTTTGAAGTCAGCAGGTAGTAAGTACTGTGATTAACAGTCCTATTAGAATAAACAATGTGGAATAAGGAAGATAGAGTTTTCTTTTTTCTCTCTTTTTTTTTTTTTTTTTTGAGAGTCTTTTGCTACAGGGCGTGTGTGCTCGCCAGAAAGACAGACAGAGACAGAGAGACAGAAAGCGAGAAATCACCCCCCAGGGGGGATGGCCATACCGCAATCCCTTCTCCTCCATTCTCCTCTTGGGATCTTGGGCACACACGAACACGTGCCCGGCATGAGTTTAAGCCACCAGGTCCGGGACTCAAACCGTGGTCGACTACATGGGAGTCCAGCGACATAGCCATTACGCTAACTGCTGGTCCCGGAAGATAGAGTTTTCTAAGGGAAAGAAGAATTCTGGGAAGGAAAAATAACAGCTATTCACTAGAAATGTGATTGTTTTATCGTTTAATTATATACTCTGTGATTAAGTTTAGGCTCTTTTAATTATATATGCTAGACTCTCATCTCACAATAATTTAAGCAAAAAATTAGAGAAAAAAAGAATTCATTGGTTTTCATAAGTTCTTATAGTTTTCTCAACTAAAAAGTCTGGAACTTAGGAATCTAGTAGTTATTTTAAAAGAAAAAGTTTAGTTAATAAAAATTGAAATCATAAATATCATGTACCAACATTAAAATACTTATTTTTATTAATGTAAAAAGGTCAAGTTGAAATCTGTAGGCACTGGGTGGACCCGCAGGTAGCGTGGTAGTTAAGGGTGCTGGATTCCCACATGGCCAATCCTGGTTCAAATCCTGGACCTGGCAGCTTGCTTTCTCACTTTCTCTCTCTGTTCCTCTCTGGTCAAATTAAAATAAATGATTAAGAATAAATAAAATATAGTTAACTAAAACAATTCTTTTTTTCTAAAGAATTATTTACTTTATTTCATTTGTTGTTGTTGTTGTTGTTGTTATTATTATTACTATTATTATTTTAATTTGACCAGAGAGACAGAGAGCAAGAGAAAGGGAAAGTGAGAAACCCAGCCATCAGGTCCAGGACCCAAACCGTGGTTGGCCATGAGGGAGTCCAGTACCTTAACCACTATGCCACCTGCCAGCTCCCTTAAAATACTTCTTTAAAAAAGGAAAATCTGTAGGCACAAGTGGCATGGTGGTTGAGGGTACTGGACTACCACATGTCCACCACAGTTCAAGTCTTGGACCTGGCGGCTTGCTTTCTCACTTTCCCTTTCTCTTTCTCTCGCTCTGTCTCTCTCTGGTGAAATCGTGTGAAAATAATAATAAATAAAGTAAATAATTATTTTTTAAAAAACTCTGTGGGCACATAATAGTATAACTATATTAAATTATGCTTGGGAAAAACAAAGTAGAGGAAGTACACCAAATGGGTATAATGTTTATATCTACATTGTTGGACTTTATTTTTCTTTTGTTTGTTACACTTTGCTTCATTTTGTAGGTGTCCTATAATGACTACATAATATAACTTTTTTAATCATTAAAAAGTAAACGCTATCTTTAAAAAACATATTTAAAAATCTTGCTTTCTCAGCATGCCAATGTGAAGGAAAAGATAACCGAATTCCATTACTGAAGGAAGTTTTTGAGGCCTTTCCTAACACTCCCATTAACATCGATATCAAAGTCAACAACAATGTGCTGATTAAGAAGGTACTCAAGGCATTGCCCTCCCTGAGTGTGTTGCATCCAGTTTCACAAACTACATAAGGTTAGAGTAGGTGATTGCCTAGATAGATAGTGTTCAAGGAAATGTGATACTCCAGGGATCAGCATTTCCTTAAAGAATGCCCTGGAAGAGATCCCTTTCCTGTAGGAGAGTCTGTTTTCAGAGTAAGCTGGCATGTCTTAGTCATAGACAAAAATAAATAAGCTCCTATAAATCGATCATTCTGGCATTTATATAATTAACTTCTAGTTTAACTTGTTTCATTTGTGGTTAGTTGATATCATATTACTGAATTATAAATTGTATAATGGTAACATGTAGATAATTTTTATATTTTATAAAATAATCTGAATTTATATATCAGCTTTTTCCAAAATTCTATTCTATCCAATGGCAGATAGTCAACTGTAACCTATTTTTAAAGTGAAATGTTGTTAGATTTACAAATAGGCACATGCATAAAATTGTGAATTTTCATGTGTAGGTTTCAGAGTTGGTGAAGCAGTATAAACGAGAACACATAACAGTGTGGGGTAATGCCAGTTATGAAATTGTAGAAAAGTGCTACAAAGAGGTAAGCTTCAAAAATGACACAGAATAATTTATCTTTGTTATGTTTCTGTATATCGAAAACCATAGTTATTATAATAATTTTTTTAAGTAGCTTATCTTCATACAAAGATAGATGATACCAAGTAGAAGCAACGAGGCAGAAGTTTACTCATAGAGATACTGGGTTTGGACTTTGCAATTTCAGTTCAGTGTAATCAGACTGTTCCACAGAATTATTATTTTTACATGCTCGTATTAATTGTTTAACAACATTTTATTATGTTTACTATAAGACAAAATACGATTATCATGCAATGTCTGTTTTTATTCGATAACTGACTTTGTGTAATTTTTAATTAAAGTAGTCCTTCAAGTCCATAAAGTTCATAACTTTAGCTTCTTTTTACCCTTATCCCTCCAAACAGACTTAATCAAATTGAGTTGAGATCATAATTATGAAGTAATATCAAAAGCAGAGCCATCTATCCACTGAAAAAAACTTCTGGTTGAAGAAAATATGTCTTTAAAAAATAAAATTGATGTACTTAGGAATGATATGCTAACCCCCATAAGCAAGTTTAAATATATAGTCAACTACCAAAATTAGAAATTTTAAATGTTAAAAAAAAAATTAAGCACTGATGACTTTTTTAGAATACTAGTGAAAAGTGCTGAAGAAATACCATGATATAAGTAGCAATTCTTCAATACAAAGAATTCTTTGGGGAAGGCCTTTCTTCCTAGTAAAAAAAGACAAAAACATCCACAATCAACACCATTACAATTCAAAGTACAATTGAGGCGCTCAATAAAGGCAAGCAAGTATTATTTATGTGCAGCAGTCTTTGTGAAATCCCAAAATAGTTGGAGTACAAAGGGAAAGAACAGAGCAATCACCGGGCTGAATGGCTTCAGATTGCTAAGAACTTAGAACTAAGAATTTTCCATAACTTGTATCATCTCATGGTATTTTCAGATGTTTTTACTAGGGAGAAAAGGTACTGGAAGCCTCATAACTTGTTGAGTTTTTCTTATCATTATTTTTTTTTTCCAAATAAAAAATAATGGTAATGCTGGAAAGGATGCAGAGAAAGTGTATCTCTCATACATTGTGTGTGGGGATGTATAACAGTACAGAATAATTGGGTAGTTCCTTGTGAAACTAAACAGACACTTAATGTGTGAATCTACAATTTCATTTTACGCCAGAAAAACGAAAACTTACGTACCTAAAACCTGTACTCAAATATTTATAGCAACTTTATGCTTACAAGCAAATCCTGGAAACAACCTATTATGATTTTGATAGTGGTTTGTCCCCCAAAAGTTCTTGTTTTAGCATTTGGTCCCTAGGAGGTAGTGATTGGATCATGGAAGCACTGGCCTCATGAATGGACTAATGCTCTCTCTCAAGACACTGAGTTCTAACTCTCATGGGAAGGGGTGAGTTCTTGCAAGAGTGGGTTGTTATTAAAGAGATACCCAAAGCTGGCCCCATAGCCTAGGGTTAAGGGAGTTGGCTCCTACATGGCCTACAGTGTGGTTTGAATCCTGGCCCTCATATTTGAAAAATGTGTCAGGCACATGGCTGGCCATGGCCCACATCCGAACATTGTCCGCGCCCCCCCCCCCCCCCCCCCCCCCCCCCCCCCCCGCTTGGCACTACTATGGAAAGAAGCAGAAAAAATGAGACAAAAGATAGAGTAGAAACTGACACACGCAGCCCGGGAGTCTAGGTAGCCCAAGCAACTTGTGCCGCCCAGATGAACTGGACGTCTTTATTTATAGAACAAGGAGACATTACACATGTATGTTTTACGACACTTCATACATTGGTTGCCAGGTTACAGACAATAAGAAGCAGTTAACAAATCTATGAGGGCTTAGTCACACCAGGCCAGGTGTATCCCTTGGTGATAATCCCATCAAGAGAAAATCTCATCTTCCTTTCTAATGCAAAGAACTAGCTGTTAGGTGTGGGGAAGGAGCTAAAGATCTTCTCGCACCACCACACCCAGAGTAGGCTAAGGAACCTTTCAGATGCAGAGCAGGGATTGGATTTTGCCAAGATGTTTCTTGAAGTCTATCACATGTGTCTGTTGGAACGCCCCTAGCAATTTCCACCCTTGCTCTGTCTGCAGCCAAGGTCAAGGAAAGACAAGTTACAAGGTTCTGCCAAACCCCAAAAGAGCATGTGGTGTTTTCTCAGAGCATGTCGCCACACCTCAGACTCTCTCTCTTAAACGTGTCCCCACACCAACATGATGGAGAAATGGAAGAAAGGAGTTATGATGTGACCATGTCCCATTGTGGGGAGCTTTCTCCTCTTCCCTCTCTCTGTTTCTCTCCCCGTGGTGAACACACGTACTCTCTGGTAATAAGAAAAATAAGAGAGAGAAAGAGCATGAGAAATAGCTGCCCACAGTTCTGCCTCTGCATGTACCTGCCATCCTCTCTGCTTCTATCTGCAGTGTTATGATGTAGGTCAGACTGATGCCACCTATATGGCTTTGGATTTTCCAGCCTCCAGAATCCGAGTCAAATAAAACAATTACTTCTTTATACATAACCCAGTCTCAGGTATTTTTGTTAGCAATGCAGTAGCAGACTAAGACACGACCCAGATATTCGTTAGTAGATAAATGGGTAAACAAACTCTGGCATATCTATACAGTGCAATAGTATTTAGCAATAACATGGAATTAACTGTTGATACATGCAACAACCTGACTGGCCTTCAAGAACATCAGTTTTGCAAGGTGTAAAGAGTTTTGGAGATTGGTTACACAACAATGTGAATATATTTATCTCCCCCCATGCCCCCCACACACAGACACACAGGTTGAGTATTCCTTATCGAAAGTATTTTGAACAGAAGTGTTTTAGATTTTGAATTTTCCAGGTATTGGATATTCTATGTACATAATGAGATATCTTGGAGATGTGACCTGAGATCATCTATTATATATGCTACGAATATATCTGTACTATACAGCTGTTTATTTTTAAATGGTCATAAGGTTACTGAATATTTCATATATTCTTCCCTTTATTTTGTGATTTGGATTCTAGTATGTTTAGTCTCTAGTCGTAAGTACTCTGAGCAACAGACAGAAGTTGTGGTACAAAAGCAGAGAGAAGGAAATAAACCAGTTGCACTACAGGTTCTAGGCAAATCCTGATCCATTTGTCAGGGATGAGCTATTTCTTACTCTCATATTTTCTTTTTAAAAAGAGTTATTTTACTTCATTTTGTTTATTATTACTATTTTTTAATTTGACCAGAGAGAGACAGAGACAGTGAGAGAGAGAGAGAGAGAGAGAGAGCAAACAAACCACCAGCTCCAGAAGTTGAACCATGGTAGGCCATGTGGGAGTCCAGTGCCTTAACTATCATGCCAACTACCGGCGTGGCATATTTTTAAATGAATATTCATAATTCAGAGTTGTGAAATAATCCTCCTCAGGATTATTGAGGTAACACACAACATTGTTTCTTTCAGAACTCAGATATTCCTATACTCTTCAGTCTACAACGCGTTTTGCTCATTCTTGGCCTTTTCTTCACCGGCCTTTTGCCTTTTGTGCCCATTCGAGAGCAGTTTTTTGAAGTTCCAATGCCTTCTATCATATTGAAGTAAGTGGTTACTCAATTTTTATCAATTACTAAATATGAGATGACTAAGGTTAAGGCTCATTAATATATCAATATCAATGATAAAGAATAGAATTTTGTAGTTATGTTCTGCTACTTGATAATTATTAATAATGCTTTTGATATAATTAAGACACTTTCTCTAAAATGAATAATAAAGAATTATAATACTAATGTGAACCCAACTTGGGTATAGTGACTTTTTGTGCCTGTGTACTCAGAAATCAGGTAAAAAGAATTGAGCTGAATTACAGAAGCTTAATTTTTATTCTGGCATGAAATAGCAATTGCCCTTCAACTTCTCTTACTTCTTTCTACTTCGTTGAAATAGAAACTTTGCCCAACTGAAAGATCATTAGACTTTCACCAAATTCACCAGTACTGATGCATTTAGGAAGAAAATCACTACAAATACCTATGGAAATAGGAGAAACAAAAGGGTAGAATTTGTTTATAATAGAAAACTTTTAAAAGTTCATGGAAAGAGGCCGGTAGGTGGCATGGTGGTTAAAGCACTGGACTCCCATATGGCCTACAGCGGTTCAAGTCTCAGACCTGGCCACTTACTTTCTCACTTTCCCTCTCTCTCTCTTTCTCTGTCTGTCTGATCAAATTTTAAAAAGTAAAAATAATGGTAAATAGAAATAAAATAAAATAATTCTAAAGAATAAAGTTTGAGTTTAGGACCAGCAGTTAGCATCATGGCCATGTCGTTGGACTCCCATGTAGTCAACCGCGGTTCGAGTCCTGGACCCAGTGGCTTAAACTCATGCCGGGCACATGGGATTGCGGTGTGGCCATCTCTCCTGGGGGGTGATTTTTCGCTTTCTGTCTCTCCGTCTCTCTCTGTCTCTCTGGCGAGCACACGCGCCCTATAGCAAAAAACTCTCCAAAAAAAAGAAAAAATAATAAAATACGAGCTTATATTGGTGCAAAAAGTTTGAAATCCATTTATAGATATATATTTTTTTGTAATGTGTATTATAAGCTTTTTGAAGACCCTTTAAGTAAGATACTTTTATATGTACATAAGTTCTCTACTGGAGTCTAAGACTTACTTTTCACTCAATTTACTGGGAAGATACAAATATATAAAACACTTAGCATTGCCTTGCAAATAAGCATTCAATAAATTATAGCTTTTATTATTAAATTATCTTCATTATTATTATTATTAGTAGTAGTATTAAAGGATAGCTTTATATCAAAAGTCTTACACACTTAGAGTATGATTTCAAGTGTAAAATCTGGAGAGATCATTTAATGGGATTTCACTTGCATACAAACGTTTTTTAAAAAAATAATTATTCATTTAATTTTATTTATTCATTCATTTATTTTTTTTTTATTTTTTTATTTATTTATTTTTTTTTGAGAGGTTTTTCACTATAGGGCGCATAGCGCTCGCCAGACAGAGAGAGAGAGACATAGAGACAGAAAGCGAGAAATCACCCCCCAGGGGGGATGGTCACGCCGCAATCCCTTCTCCTCCATTCTCCTCTCGGGATCTTGGGCACGCACGCACACGCGCCCGGCGTGAGTTGTAAGCCACCGGGTCCGAGACGCGAACCGCGGTCGACTACGTGGGAGTCCAGCGACATAGCCATTACACTAACTGCTGGTTCCCTCATTCATTTATTTTAATTTGACCAGAGAGAGATACAGAGAGAGAGAGAGAGAGAGAGGGAAAGTGAGAAAGCAAGCCACCAGGTGCAATATTCGAACTGCAGTCGACCATGTAGGAGTGTGCAGTGCCTTAACCACCACGCCACCTGCTGGTCCCCCGCATACAAACATTTTTAGCCCCAAAGCAGAACTTTAAAAAAAATCAAGCTGGAAACAGCAGATGGTGTAATGGTTACATCGGTGGACTTCCAAATAGTCAACTGCGATTTCAGTCCCAGACCTGGGGGCTTTCCACTCATGTTGGGAGTGTGTGTGTGCACGCCCAAGATCCCAAGAAAAGAATGGAGGAGAGGGGATTGTGGCGTGGCCATCCCTTCTGGAGGTGATTGCTTGCTTTCTGTCTCTCTGTCTGTCTCTGTCTCTCCGGTGAGCACATGTACCCTATAGCAAAAATCTCTCAGAAAAAACAAACAAACAAACAAACAAACAAAAAATATATATATATATGTTGGTAAAAGAACAATTTGGCCAGTATTCTTGTGCTGGCTTTTGTTTCATGTTTGTTTTCTGATTTCAGTTTCTTAGTGATAAGCATGTTTATTTTACTTATTCCCAGTTTTATTTATTAACAGTCTTTGTAGCTCTTTCTCGGACAAAACAACAGAGAATGCTTCTTGTCTACAAAGTAACTATTTTCATTCACTAGGTTAAAATGATTCCAGCAGTTAGTGTAATGGCTATATCGCTGGACTCCCATATAGTCGACCGTGGTTCGCGTCCCGGACCCGGCGGCTTAAAAAATTCACGCCGGGCGCATGTGCATGTGTGCCCAAGACCCCAAGAGGAGAATGGAGGAGAAGAGATTGCGGCGTGGCCATTCCCCTGGGGGGGGGGGTGATTTCTCGCTTTCTATCTCTCTGTCTCTCTCTGTCTGTCTGGCGAGTGCACGTGCCCTATAGCAAAAACCTCTCCAAAAAAATATATATATTCCTGGTCATTTACTCATACAGTACTTAGCCATCCTCTGGCTTAGAATAGACCATTGTATGCTCTCAATTATCTCTATGTATTCCTTTTAGAAGCAAATATTATTGAAATAGACATAAAAACAAACTTCATGGGGTCAGCAGATGGCATAGTGGTTAAGGCACTGGATTTCCATGTAGTCAACTGCAGTTTGAGTCCCAGACCCAGCAGTTTGAAACTCACATTGGACATGTGTATGTACATGCCTAAAATTCTGATACAAAAATGAAGGAGAAGGGATTGTGGCATGGCCAGCCCCCATATGGGGTGATTTCTTGCTCTCTGTCTCTCCAGGGAATGCACATGCCCTATGACAAAAATCTCTCTTAAAAACAACATAAAATTAACCTTTTATCTAAAAAGTGATAATGGCATAAGACACACATGGAATGTTATTTGTATGTGTTTTACTGTTTCTATGGAAGACAATGAATACTTCCTAAGATAACATAGTAATTGTGTTAATGAGGCTGTTAGAATTAGGGGTACTAAATCCCTTGGATTCCTAAAATTGTAACTCTGGGTCAGAATAAGGGAAAAAAAGGACTTGTACTTAGAGAGCTTCTAATAAAAACAGAGTTCATTTAAAAAAAAAAGGAAAAAAATGAATTTAAGTGTGGAGAATGATGCTCAGAATTATTGTAAGAGTATAGATAGGAGTTGGAAAGGAAACAGGAAACGAAGATATGAAGAGAATGAAAAAATCACTATGTGCTGATAAACTAGAAAGAAGCTGCAATATCTTCATTGTAGAGAGGCTAATCAAAGATTTCCTATGGGCATAACCCAAAGTTAATGTCATAGGCACTTACTGTGATCTAGCTAGGTATTGATGAGATTGGAAGAAGGAACTCGGCCTAGACTGAAAAAGTCAGGCATACTCTCTTCCTCCTTCTTCTTCCTTTTCCTCCTCCTCCTTCTATTCCTCTTCCTCCTCTTCCTCTTCTTCCTTCTCTTCCTCTTCTTCCTCTTCTTCTCCTTCCTCTTCTTCTTCTTCCTCTTCTCTTCCTCCTCTGTCCCCCTTCTTCTTTTTTTCCTTTTTCTTAGGTCTTTACCATAAGTTATGTACACTTGCTGGAGAGACAGCAACAAAGAGAAGGAAAGTGAAATCGCCCTTCTTAGGGGGATGGCATGGTAGATGCTCAAAATGTCACAATCCCTTCTCTTAGGATTTTGGGCATGCATACACACGTGCGTGCGTGCACACACACACACACACAGTGTGTTTTTCAAGTCTCTGGGTCTGGTACTCAAACTGTGGTCAGCATATGGGAATCCAGCTCTTTAACCACTATGCCACCTCCACCAGGTATACTCTTTTAATAGGAAAAATAATTAAAAAAAACAGGGTCCAGGTCTTCAAATACCAAAAAAGAAAGAAATGTGTGCTTAAATGTCTCATTTTTACTCCTAATAGCTTTTTAATCTGGAATATCCTTTGGTTGTATGTTTAAGTCTTCCAAATAGTAAATTATAGCACACAAAGCAGGAGAAAGAGGTTTCACCAAACAAAGAGAAGAGACATGAACCCAGGGCACTGAGGTTTCTGAAAGGTTAATTTTTCTTTCTTTCTTTCTTCCTTCATTCTTTCCTTCCTTCTTTTCTTTCTTCCTTCCTTTCTTTCTTTCCTTTTGAATAGTGATAGCAAAAGTTAGCTTGAGACCAATGGAAATGGGGAATGCATCTGGGTTTTGTCTCAGTTTATTTTTATTCTTTTACTAATCTTCTTTAATGTTCTTAGTATAAGGCAGAGTTTTTATTTTTGAATTTGTTTTATTTTATCACACTGATATATTTTCTGTGTTTCTAGTTTGTAATTCAAATTTTATTTTATCTTAGGCTAAAAGAACCACACACCATGTCCAGAAGTCAAAAGTTTATCATCTGGCTTTCTGATTTGTAAGAATTTTAGTTTCTTAATATGCAAATTACTCCTTTGGCTATATTTACTAAATAACCACACTTACAACTTAGTACAAGCTTTCCACATGTAATTTGTAACAAAGACATTTTGAGCACCCACTGTGCTAATAAATGTGTATGAATCATTTAGAATCAGTTTATTACTAATCATGAAACCTTAGGAAGAATCTTGTGAGATAACCTCATCTAATTCCATAAGAGAACTGAGCCCCCACCTACTCAGTTAAGTGATTTACTTGAAATTATCTACTGAGTTAGTGGAAGACCTGGGATACATAGCGATTCTCTTCTATTTACTTATTGTTAACACTTTCTTACATTCAAACCATGGTGTAAGAAGTATGAATAGCTATATGGTATATGTAAAGTGTATATTGTCTACCGGCATTTGTCAGAAAAATCTGGACCAAGACTTAATAGGAAGTTTTATCTATAGGGTAGACATGAACTTAAAAAAAAAAAAAAAAAAATGCCTAGGGCCTGCTCTGTAAAGTAGTGGTTAAGCCCTATGCATAGGGGATCAGATGCTACGCGTCTAATGCAGTTTGCCCCCGGCCCTGGCAACTTGAAAAACATGCCAAGTCCATGTGCATGTGTGCCCAACATCCTGATGGGGTGGAGAAACTGAGGAAAAATTGTGGCATGACCAGGCCCATGCAGGGAGTGCATTCTCTCTCTGTCTCTCTGGCAGTAGAAAAATATATTTTTTTAATGTGAAGATACCTAATATTTAAGACATATTGAGTTTAATGTTAGGTAAAATCCACAAAGTAGTAGTGCTATATTTTGCTTTAAAACAATCTTGAATTATGTTAGTAGTCCTAAATCATCATTTTTTTATTATTTAGCCCTTCAGAGTCTCAAAAAATTAGTTTTATCTTTTCTCTTTGCCACAGGGTTTATTCTCTTTTGCTTTATTTCTGACTTAATTTCTAATTTCCAAGAATGCATTTTTTTAATTGTAAGAGGGTACATGGGCCCTCCAGAGATATATAGAGAGAAAGCATCCCCTCTTGGGGCATGGCCATGTTGTTATCCCTTTTCCTCCATTTCTCCATCCTGTTGGAATTTGGGGTGTAGACACATACCTGGCATATTTTTCAAGCCTCCAGGACTGGCATTTGAACTGAGTCAGCATGTGAGATCTGGCTCCCTTAACCACTAGGCTAGGAAGCTGGCCCTTCGAGAATGCATTTTTAATTGGTATTAAATGCACATGATTTCTAGTTTTTGTTATTTTAATTTAATCATTCTAATAGGCGTAATGGAATAGAAATAATATGTATAATGTTCCAGTACAATTAGTTCCCATCTTGCTCAAATGATTTGTATTCTAAGAGTTTTCTTGTAAACCATTTATTTGGAATTAAAAAATGATTTTTGCTAGCTATAGAATAGTGTGATTAATAGAGGTTTCTAAGATAGTTTATAAAAGACTAACCCATTACGTAATTGAACTGTTATGATACAGAGCGCGACCCAAATTCACTATCTTATTTTAACTTTGCAAAGTTAGAAACATTTATTTCCCAGGTCTTATTCTCATTATGGCTCCAGCAGGGAAAGTGGGGGAAGCCTGTTCTCCATTGAGCTGCTTCAATAAGAATGAGTTTTCTGAGGATCTAGTGGTGGCAAGGAATAGGAAAGAAGTTTCAGTTGTTCAGGGGCCAGCAGCCAGCAATGAAAGGAAATCAAGCAGTTAAGACAGGAATTCATCCATAGCAACCATTGTCATTTGAGGCCATTGCTGAAGCACTGGTAATGAATTAAGCTAGGAATTATGTCCCAAACTCTAAATTGACTAAGTTAGGACTAAGGACTGACTCCTTAGTTAGGCCTAAGAAATACCTAAATCTGTTCTGCTGTTCTCTTCTAGTTTACTAATGAGGAAAGCTTTGTTTGACCACCTCACTGCCAGAGGCATTCAAGTAAGTTTTTTGGAATGATGCATTTTGGAATCAGCACACCTCACTTGTTACACACAAGTGTAAAGGGCAGGGACTTTTAACTGACATTATTTGGTCCCTGACTCCAATGACACTAATGTATCGATGAACAAATGAGGACCTTAAACTCTACCTTACACTTGGCAACAAAGCACTGTCATGTCCAGATTCCTCTTAAGTATAGGTGAGAATAGTCGAAGTCAGAGGAATGGGACAATGTATAGTTAATGATCAAAATAGGATTTTAAACAAGAGTTTAATTTCTTAAAATGGCAGCTTTAGAAGATTATTACCAAGTGTGCTGAGGTTGAGTGGATACATGTTGTTATACAAATAATTTTCTATACTAACATTTCTTCTCATAATTCTCACCCTTCTAATTTTCAGGTGTATGTTTGGGTATTAAATGAAGAACAAGAATACAAAAGAGCTTTTGATTTGGGAGCAACTGGGGTGATGACAGACTATCCCACAAAGCTTAAGGATTTTTTACATAATTTTTCAACATAGAAAAAGAATTACTCAGAAGCACTCAAAGAAAATGTGAGAAGACCTAAGGAAAAAAAAAAAATCTCACCATCATTTCCCTGAGCCATTCCAGAATGGTAAAAGTTTTAATCAATTAAGTTTTTATTACCTCATTTTTAAGCCTGTATGAGAATGTAGAAACTATATATTGTATATTTATTTTAAACAATATTACATATTTTACACTTATAAGTTGTTCAGAAAGATGACTTGTTGTGACATATAAGTAGATTATTGATCAAGATTTCTGTATATGATCCAGTATTCTTCTGTTGTAAGTAATTTTTTAATCAAAGACTGTTGGTTAAATTTGATATTAGCCTTCATTGGAATAAGATCAACTAATTAGTAAAAGAAAATTAGTTAGGGCTAACAGATGGCATGGAGGTTAAGGCACTGAATTTCCACATGGCCAACTATGGTTCAAGTCCCAGATCTGACAGCTTTAAAATCATGCCAAGTGTATGTGCATGTGTGCCCAAAGTCCCCGAGAGAAGAATGGAAGAGAAAAGATTGCTGTGTGGCCATCCCCCTAGGGAGTGATTTCTCACTTTCCCTCTCTTGGTCTTTCCAGTGAGCATACATGCCCTATGGCAAAAACCTAAAAAAAAAAGAAAAAGAAAATTATTCAAGGCCATTGCAGCTATTCTGCATTGTCTCCTTATTTCTAGATATATCTGAGTTAAAAGGGAAAAAAATACAATGGAAGAAGAGCTTGGCAATCAGTGATGTAGTCATCTGGCAAGTTATGCATTGTTAATAGAAGGCAAGCTCAAAGAAGTAATTGAAAGTTTATTACTTGATCAGAAATAAAGTCTGTAGACTGAATTAGATTTTTTGGTTGGTGTTGTTAATAGGGATATTCTATTTGAAGTCTTTTTTCAGGTGTCTAACAGTGCTACCATGTCTATTTTTTTAAACATTAAAAATGGGCTTAACCATAAATTAAGACAAGATCCAAATAGTCATATTTTTACATTTTCTCTAGAGAAATTTTAGATTTCAGTTTGGGGCACTATTTAAGCCTACATCTAAATTTTAAATAACATCTCGAATCCTGATAATCATATGAAACTGAAGGAAGTGTTTATCATTATTTCTAATACTTACGGTGCAAACCACCCGTTCCTGATCCTTAAGAATTCATTCTTCTGAGTATTAAGGAGAAACAGAATTTCCCAAAGTATTAGACATAATTTTCTCAGCTTTTCTGATGTGATTTTATGTAAATCTGTTAAAGGTTTTTTTCTCTAATATTTGTGATCTTAGATGGGGAGGTAAGTATAATCTGGAATAATAAGTATCTTTTACCTAGATTACATCTTTCATTTGGAGTCTGCAGTTAAACAGCTATAAAGGATGACCGTACTCTCCCATCTGTCTCTGGATGACATAAATATTATTTTCTTTGTTGGTTAAACTGAAATAAAGTTTTCCAAAAACTAAATAAGAGTTCTTGATTGTTTCTTAGAGTTATGATTCAAATATGTTTTATAGATTTTTTTGCAGATTATAATGAAGTGAATTGATAATGTGAGTTAAAGCACCTGAGGTTCCTAAATATAAAGAAAATAAATTATGGAAACACCTTTATGATAAGTTGTTCAGTCTTTTTCACTTTTACTTATAATTCATGGTTAATTCTTAGGTGTCATTTTGACCTTTTTTAAAAAAGAATTATTTATCATCATTACCATTTTAAAATTTGTTAAAGGGCATGCGAGCTCAGCAGAGAGAGAGGGAGAGAGGGAGAGAGGGAAAATGGGAAAGCAAGCCTCCAGATCCGGGACTCAAGCTACAGTCGGCCATATGGGACTCCAACACCCTAAGCACCATGCATGTCTGGTTATTTGAATGCCTCTCTAGGTTTGGAAAGTTTTCTTTCAGGATCTCATGGAATAGGTTATCAATGCCCTTATTAGTTTCTCCACCTTCGGGGCTACCGATGATCCAGATGTTTGTATGTTTAATGGTATCTAATAGTACTCGTATGTTATTCTTATTTTTTGGGGTTATTTTCTCAGTCTTTATGGTGAATTTTTCTAGGGCAGAGGTTTTGTCTTCTACAGCTGAGATTCGATCTTCTGCATGATCTAGTCTGCTTTTAATTATTTTCAAGGGAGGTTTTGATTTCTTGTATTACAGCCTTAATCTCTAACAATTCCATTTGATTCTTTTTTATGATGTGTATCTCCCCTTTCAGATCATGCCAGAACTTCTCCCACCTCTTGGAACTCATTGTCTCTTTCCTCCTGCATCTTCTGGAGTTTGTAGTCTCTCTTCTCCTGCATCTCTGTTAACTTTGTCACTGTGAATATTCTAAATTCTTTATCTGACATTTCCACGAGTTCCCTTATATTGTCTGTGGAGGATGAGGTATTATTCTTTTCCCTTGGGAGAGAGATATTTTCTTGGTTTCTCATGTTTCTTGTGCCTCTGTAGTGGTTTCTGGTCATCTGATAGATTATACGTTTTTTCCCTGACTCCTGGCTACATCTGGGGGGCAGGAGGATGAAGTGTAGGCAGAAGGTCTTCAGTGGTCCTAATTCCTGACTGGAGCTGCTCAGAACTCAAATCTCTGGTGTGTTTTTCAAGCCACCTCATCCAGGATTTAAGCTGCGGTTGGTCATGTGGGATCCAGCTCCATTAACCACTAGGCCATGGGACTGGCCCAATGTTTTGTTTATTTGTTTTTTAATTGTGGTAAGGACACTTAATATGAGATCATTCTCTTAACAGACTTTTTTTTTTTTTAAGAGAGATTTTTGCTATAGGCACGTGTGCTTACTGGAGAGACAGAGACAGACAGAAAGCAAGAAATCACTCCTTAGGAGGGATGGCCATGCTGCAGTCCCTTCTTCTCCAGTCTCTTCTCAGGAAGTTAGAAGCTACTGGATCCAGGACTTGAACTGCAGTCGACTGTGGGAGTCCAGTGACATAACCACTACATCATCTGCTGGTCCTCAGATTTTTAATTGTACAATACAGTATTGTTATCTATAGGCACAATGCTGTAAAACAGATCTCTAGAACTTATTCATCTTGTATAACTTATACTTGTTGATTAGCAACTCCCATTTTCCCTTCTCCCAGCCCCTGGCAACCACTACTTAGTGGTAAGCAAAGTATTCTTTGCTTCTTTAAGTTTGACTAGGACCTCATGTAAATGGAATCATGCAGTATTTTTCCTGCAGTTGGCTTACTTCATTTGATGTAATGTCATCAAGTTTCATCCATGTTATAACTTATTGTAAGATTTCATATTGAAGAGAGAAGAACTTATGCAATGGCCCTGAATCAGAAAACAGCATGGTAGGTACCAAAACTAGAAAGAAGGGGAAAGGTGTAGAACATAAATGGAGAGTCTGACTTCTATTGAGAAGAGGACTCTTCATTTTCACAGAAAAGAATTGAGGTACAGGGACCAGGAGATGGCATAATGTTTACATTATTTGACTCTCACATGGCTGACCTCAGTTTGAGTCCCAGAGATGGTGGCTTGAAACTCACTCTGGGCACATGTGCATGCATGCCCCAAATCCCAAAAGGACAGTGGAGAAGGGATTGTGATGTGGCTATTCCCCCTGGGGGGTGATTTCTCGCTTTCTGTCTCTGTATCTCTGTCTCTCCGGCGAGCACACAAACCCTACAGCAAAAAATCTCTCTCTTAAAAACAAACAAACAAAAAAACTGAGGTACAAAATAATAAGAGTTTTGAGCTTCGATAATGGGAAAATTAGTTTCCGGTTGATGGTTTCTTTTTTTTTAATTTTAAATTTATTTTATTTATATTAATTAACTGTACATCATCACAGTATACAAAATGAGATTTTCCATCCAGCATACACTATATGTGGCTTAATCAAGGATATTACCATATGCGTTATTATCAAGAAATAATTTTTCGCTTCTTGTTTCTTACATACTTTGCTTCTTTTTTTTCTTTCCCCCTTGATTCCCTACCTCTCACCCTCTGCCATTTCCCACCCTTCTCCCACACTGTCTCTGGTACAGTTGCTTCCCATGCCTTTTTAAAAATATATATACATATATATTTAATTTATTTTATTTTATTTTTATTTTTTATTTTTTTGGAGAGGTTTTTGCTATAGGGCGCGTGCGCTCTCCAGACACACAGAGACAGAGAGACAGAAAGCGAGAAATCACCCCCCAGGGGGGATGGCCACGCCGCAATCCCTTCTCCTCCGTCCTCCTCTCGGGATCTTGGGCATGCACACACACGCGCCCAGCGTGAGTTTAAGCCACCAGGTCCGGGACTTGAACTGCGGTCAACTATGTGGGAGTCCAGCAACATAACCATTATGCTAACTGCTGGTCCCTATTTTATTTTATTTTAATTTCTTTTATACATTCAATCACTACACATCACTTAGTTTGTAAAGTGAATTTTCCAACATGAATACATTTCACATCAGTCCAGTTGGAGGTACTATACATGTTATCATCAACAGTTAATAAGCCATTCTGTGCCCCATACATGTCTTGCATCTCTATTTTTCTACTTAATGTCTTTCTTCATGCTGTCCTCCTTCTCCCCCCATGCCTTTTTATTCACCTTTTATTAATTCATAAAACATCTTAATTAATCTAAATACTTTCAATAGCAAGCACAACTGATATATACATATCTGTGAACACATGTTTTGACTTTAGGCATAAACCTCAATGAGTAGAATGAATATACTATAAAGTAGCACCTAGCTAGGGTTATATAGCTTACTGCAGTCATTAAATAGGTATTTTTAAATGCATTTTTTTAATTTCAAGAAACAGTTTTAATTTTAATAGATCAAAATCAAACAACGTTAAGAGAGATTTGCTCAAGACTTAAAAGCCAGGCAGGGACCAGCAGTTGGTGTAATGGCTAGGTCGCTGGACTCCCATGTAGTCGACCACAGTTTGAGTCCCAGACTCGTGGCTTAAACTCACGTTGGGCACGTGTGTGTGCGTGCCCGAGATCCCAAGAGGAGAATGGAGGAGAAGGGATTGTGGCGTGGCCATCCCCCTGGGGGATGATTTCTTGCTTTCTGTCTTTCTGTCTCTCTCTGTCTTTCTGGTGAGTGTATGCACCCTATAGCCAAAACCTCTCCAAAAAAAAAGCACGACTTAAAAGCCAGGAAAAAGATTAGGATTTAGTTCAAACAGTAGGTAGATGAACCTACCAACAGTTCAAGAAAAGACAAAAATCCTTAAATCTGGAAAACAAACCATAAGCAAAATCAGTAATGTTTTAGTCAAAAGCCAAAAAATTCTATTTCACCAGTTCAATCTAATGTAATTAATCTCTCTTCTGTTGAATTTGCAGTGTTAATGTGGTTTGATCTTTTTAAATTCTGGAAGTTAACATTCAACGTTATTATTGATCTTTCCAGACTTGTCCTTTCCATTAAGTTGGCCGTTCTCTTGGTTGTTCTTTGTACTCTAATTTCTGTGTGTCTGATTTTAGTTTTCCTGGTATAGCATTCCCTTCAGAACTTCTCGGAGAGGGGCTGGCAGGTGGCATGGTGATTAAGGGCACTGGACTCCCACATGGCCAACCGCAGTTCAAGTCCTGGACCTGGCAGCTTGCTTTCCCTCTCTTTCTCTTTCTCTCTCTCTTTCTCTTTTTCTCTCTCTCACTCTGTCCCTCTCTGGTCAAATTGAAATAAATGCACAAATAGTTAAATTTAAAAACATTTTTTAAATAAAAACAACTTGGAGAGCTGGTCTGGTGTTGGGTAAATTCTTTCAGGTCTTGTTTATCTGAGAATATTTTTATCTTTTCTTCCAATATGAAGGATAATCTTGCCAGGTATAGTATTCTTGGTTGAAATTGTTTTTCACTTAACACATTGAATATATTTCCCATTCTTACCTTGCTTACATTGTTTCTAATGAGAAGTCTGATGTTAGTCTGATGGGATATCCTTTAAAAGTAACTTGACTTTTCTCTTTTGTCAATTTTAATATCTTGTCTCTGTGGTTTTGGTCAATCTGGCTAGGATATGTCTTGGAGAAGATCTTCTTGGGTTGATTTTACCAGGGGTCCTTTGTATTTCTTGGGTCTGGTTATTTGAGTGCCTTTTAGGTTTGGAAAGTTTTCTTCCAGGACTTCCTGGAATAGGTTATCAATTCCTTTATTAGTTTCTTCCTTTCTGGGATACTGATGATCCAGATGTTTGGACGTTTATTGGTATCTAATATTACTCGTATGTTATTCTCATTTTTTTTGGTTATTTTCTCAGTCTTTTTGGTGAATTTTCCTAGGTCAGAGGTTTTGTCTTCTACATCTGAGATTCGATCTTCTGCATGATCTAATCTGCTTTTAATATTTTCAAGGGAGGTTTTGATTTCCTGTATTACAGCCTTAATCTCTAACAAGTCCATTTGATTCTTTTTTTATGGTGTGTATTTTGCTCTTCCAGATTGTGCAAGAACTTCTTTACCTCCTGGAACTCATTGTCTCTTTTCTCCTGCATCTTCTGGAGTTTGTAGTCTCTCTTCTCTTACATCTCTGTTAGATTTGTCACTGTGAAATTCTAAATTCTTAATCAGACATTTCCACGAGTTCCATTGTACTGTCTGTGGAGGATGAGGTGTTACTCCTTTCCCTTGGAGGAGAGATATTTTCTTGGTTTCTCATATTTCTTGTGCATCTGCAGTGGTTTCTGGTCATCTGATGAATTATACATTTTTTCCTATTTTTGGAGTTAAATCTGAGCATTCAGAGGCATTTAAGTGGAGGTGATCTGCAATCTCTCTGCAGTATAATTTTTCTGTCTTTGTACAACAGATTCCATGGGAATTGAGGATTACTCTGACCCTGGCTAGATCTTGGAGTCAGGAGGCTGAAGTCTGGGTAGAAAATCTTCAGTTGTCCTAGTCCCTGAAAGGGGTTGTTCAGAACTCAAATGTAAATGGCTTGTGATTGGCCTGTCCTGGCTGAGTGCCCTATGTCAAAAACCTCTCAAAAAAAAAAAAAAAAAAAAAAAAGAGAGAGAGAGAAACACTCTGGGCACATGTGTGTGAGTGCCCAAAATCCTGAAAGGAGAGAGAAATGAGGAGAAAGGATAACAGCGTGACCAGGCCCCATGAGGGTTGCTTTCTCACTTTCCCTCTCTCTCTGTGCTGCATACATGTATCCTCTGGTAAATTAAAAAAGAAAAGAGGATATCAGTTAACTCAGTTATGATCTCACAAGAGTCAACAAAAGAGTTGATCTTTGAAGTCAGGAGAACAATCTCTGAAGGAATAGTTGAGGGAGGGAAAAGAGAGTTAAGTCTTAGAATATCCTCAAAGGGGGCCTCAGGCGACATGGTGGTTAAGTCGCTGGATCCCACATTGCTTGACCGTGTAGTTCGAGTCTGGACCCAGCAACTTGAAAAACACAACAGGCATGTGTGTGTGCATGCCCAAAATCTCAGGAGGGGAATGGAGAAGGGACTGCAGCGTGGCCATCTGCCCTGGGGGATAATGTCTCTCTCTCTCTCTCCAGCAAGTACATGTACCTTATAGCAAAAGTTAATAGCAACAACAAAAATGCTCAAAGGAGACAGAGATGGTGTAGTTTGAGAAATATAAGCAGGAAAGTAGAATGACCTTAACCCCACGAAAGTAGAGAATTTAAGAAAGAAGGTGGTGGGACCAGCAGTTAGCGTATGGCTATGTCGCTGGACTCCCACGTAGTCGACCGCGGTTTGAGTCCCGGACCCGGCGGCTTAAACTCACGCTGGGTGCGTGTGCGTGCATGCCCAAGATCCCGAGAGGAGAATGGAGGAGAAGGGATTGCGGCGTGGCCATCCCCCCTGGGGGGTGATTTCCTGCTTTCTATCTCTCTGTCTCTCTGTCTGTCTGGCGAGCGCACGCGCCCTATAGCAAAAACCTCTCCAAAAAAAGAAGAAAAAAAAAAAAAAGAAGGTGGTTATCAGCAGTGTCAAAAAAAAAAAAAAAAAAAAAAAAAAAAAAGACGTTGAAATCAAAGAAGGCAAGGGCTGGGAAAGGTTTAAATGGAAGACTCGAATCATGGTCATTTATCTCTGTCGTTGAAAGAACTGAGACCAGATTACAAAGGAATGAAGAGGACTGAATGGTATTAAACAAGGCTGGGAAAAGTCAGCCCTTTACTCAAAGGAATTAGAGAAATGGGACATTTAAAAGGGCAGCAGTATTAAATGAGTTGTGTTCTAAATGGGGAGGCTTGCATATGTGTGAAAACAAGAAGGTTATGTGAAGAGAGGTTAGAGATACTACACAGAGACATGTGAGCGAAGGCCTCTTCAAAACTGAGCTGGTTGTTATTTGTTTATTTACAATTGCCAGAGCACACGTGTGCTTTCCAGAGAGAGGGGAAGTGAGAAAGTATCCTCCATGGAGCACGATCACGCCGCAATCTTTTCTCCATCTCTCCCCTCCTTTTGGGATTGTGGGCACACATGCGCATGCGCCCAGCATGTTTCTCAGGCCATTGAGTCCAGGACTCGAATGCAGTCTAGCCACCTCAACCACCATGCCACCACATTTATTTAAATAAATATTTATTCAACAGGGGTCAGCAGGTGGCGTAGTGGGCTCCCAGTTGGCCAACCGCGGTTTGAGTCCCAGACCTGGCAGCTTGAAACTCATGCTGGGCACGTGTGTGCGTGTGTGTGTGCCCAAAACCCTGAGAGGGGAATGGAGAAGGGATTGTGTCATGGCCCTCCCTCTTAGGGGAGGATTTCTCACTTTCTCTGTCTCTCTCTGTGTCCCCAGCGAGCACACGTGCCCTATAACAAAAATTCCTCTCTACAAAAAAGAAAAAAAGATATGTTTAACAAATACTTATAAATGCCTAATTTGCCAGGCACCTGGGGTACAGCTATAAAATGTGCTGAAAATTTCCTGCCCTTGGTGCTCATGGTCTAGTTAAGTAATCCAGAGCTGGGAAGAAGAGAAAGGGATGTTTTTCTTGTCAGAAAGGTCATGACTCATTTTTGCATAGAAAAGTCATGACGCATTTTTGCATAGAAAAACAGAAAAATTTTTATGACTTTTCTCACGACTCATTAGAATAGTATGGAGAGAGAGATGTCTCTACGTGTAAGGACATCAGTACCATCAAATTTAGGGCCCCATTTTTATGACCTTTTTTTATCTTATTATTATTTTTCTTAGAAAGATTTTTGCTGTAGGGTGCCTGAACTTGCTGGAGAGACAGAGAAACAGAAAGCAATAAATCACCCCCCCCCCCCAAAGGGGAAGGCCATACTGCAATCCCTTCTCCTCCATTCTCCTCTCAGGATTTTTGGTCACACAGGTACACACGCCCAGCATGAGTTTCAAGCCTCCAGGTCCAGGACTTGAACCGCAGTTGACTATGTGGGAGTCCAGTGACATAACCATTACACCATCTGCTGGTCCCTATTTTTATTTTTAGTTATTATTTTTTAGAGAGATTTTTTGCTATTGGGCGGTGTACACTCATTAGAGAGACAGAAAGCAAGAAGTCACCCCTTAGGGGGATGGCCACGCCACAATCCCTTTTTCTCCTCTCTCCTCTTGAGATTTTGGGCACTCACACACATGCACCTGGTGTGAGTTTGAAGCCTTTGGGTCTAGGACTTGAACTTTGGTTACTCATGTGGGAGCCCAGTGACATAACCATTATGCCAACCGCTGATCCCCTTATTTATTTATTTTTTAGAGAGATTTTTGCTATAGGGCACGTGTGCTTACTGGAGACACAGAGAGACAGAGAGACTGAAAGCAAGAAATCACCCCCCAGGGAGTATGGCCATGCCTCAATCCCTTCTCCTCCATTTTCCTCTTGAGATTTTGGGTTTACAGGCACATGTACCCAGCATGAGTTTAAGCCATTGGGTCTGGGACTTGAACCATAGTCAACTAAATGGGAGCCCAGCGACATAACCATTATGCCAACTTCTGGTCCCTAATAAAATACTTCTTTTTTTTTTTTGGAGAGGTTTTTGCCATAGGGCGCATGCGCTCACCAGAAAGACAGAGAGAGACAGAGAGACAGAAAGTGAGAAATCACCCCCCAGGGGGGATGGCCATGCCGCAATCCCTTCTCCTCCATTCTCCTCTCGGAATCTTGGGCACGCACGCACACGTGCCCGGCGTGAGTTTTAAGCCACCGGGTCCGGGATGTGAACCGCGGTCGACTACATGGGAGTCCAATGACATAGCCATTACGCTAACTGCTGGTCCCAATAAAATAATTCTTAAAAAAAGAATTTCATATAAAAAAAGTCTCAATAAGGACAAAAGTAATATTAAACATTTGTGAATTCACCCAAAATTGATCATCGTTAACATTTTATTATATAAGCCTTGGTTTTTTCTAATGAAAGAAAGAAAATCTGGTTGGTAAATCCTATTTGAGCCTTATCCCAGTCCTATTCCCTAAGTTTGACCAATGAGAAACCCTAGTATGAGATCAGAGAGAGGGAGACGGGTATTTATTCTCTCAGCTCCCCACCACCCCCAACCCCCATAGGCTCACTTTGGGCTGACTGCTTTGACTGAAGGGCAAGCTTAATTTGAGGTGGCTCTGTCCCTAGGGGTCTCCTTTTGGTTCTAGTAACAGCTCTCACCCTTTCTCCATTGCAGGCTGTAGTGCTAAGGCTCTGCTCTTGCTTCTACTATAAACATCCTGGGGCATTGTACTACCCCGTGATTTCCCCATACCTTTGTAAATGAACCCCTATTAAACAATACTCAAATTATTCTTATTTGAATGTGCTTTTGTTTTCTGCTTGTCCCCTGACCAATACAGCTGGGAAGCTAGCCGAAATGCAGATTTCTAAGTCTTTTTCCTCCTTTATATTTAATCCACTCATTTAATAACTCATTCAACAAATATGTGAATGCCCCATTTATTAGGCACTGGGTGAGGTGCTATGCTACAGAGGTAAGGAGACCCAGGTCTTTGGTAGAAGATAAACACTACATAAGGAAACGATTGTAGCTGGTAATGATCTGGTAGAAGGTAAAGAGAGCATGAAGTAACTTGAGAGTCCATAGCCAGGGAAACCTCTATTAGGAGCTGACATTTCAGCCCGATGATTGAATAAAAATTGAGGGGAGGGGGCCAGCAGGTGGCGAGGTTAAGGCGGATGGATCCTACATGGCAGAATTCGCAGTTTGTGTCCTGGCCCTGGTGGCTTGAAAGTCAATCATGCAGGGCACATGTGTATGAGCGCCCAGAATCTCGAGAGGAGAATGGAGAAGGGATTGTGATTTCCCACTTTTCTCTCTGTCTCTGGTGAGGACATGTGCCCTATAATAAACAAAAAAGATGCAGCTGTAGTGGTGCAGGCCTTAGGGTACCACTGTGTAATACTGAAGCCATATAGGAAGGCCCCTTGGAATTCTCGGTTGACCTGAACACACCAAGCATGCTGGAGATCCTGGCTCACTGAAGGGCTGTGGGGAGAATTGCAGCATGCTGAGACCCTGTCAAAAGTACCTGTCTTTCTCATGAAATAAAAAATAAACAACAGGGACCAGCAGTTAGCGTAATGGCTATGTCGCTGGACTCCCATGTAGCCGACTGCAGTTCAAGTCCTGGACCCGGTGGCTTAAACTCACGCTGGGCGCGTGTGCGTGCGTGCCCAAGATCCCGAGAGGAGAATGGAGGAGAAGGGATTGCAGCGTGGCCATTCCCCCTTGGGGGTGATTTCTCGCTTTCTGTCTCTCTGTCTGTCTGGCGAGCGCATGATCCCTATAGCAAAAAAAAAAAAAAAAAAAAAAAAAAACCTCTCCAAAAAAGAAAAAGAAAAAAAAAAAACCTCTCCCCCCAAAACAAACAAACAAACAAACAAACAAACAAAAAAACTGGAAGAAAATTTGAGGCAGATGAAACTACAAGCACAAAGGTGGGAAAGCACTTGGCCTTTACAAGGAGCAGAAATGGAAGCCAGCGTGCTTGGAGCAAAGTAAACTGGAATGCGATGTAAGGCTAGGTCCTATCAAGCGGGCCATGGTAAAGAATTTACATTTTATCCCAAGTGCAATGAGGAGCCATTAAAGGGTGTAAGCCGAGGAGTGATGAAGGTATTCTGGCTTCGCAGTAGAAATAGATTGGAAAGGGACGGTGTGGAAGCAGAGAAGTGGTGGTGAGTATGGAGATGGAGGAAAGTGGCTGGATATGAGATAGGTTTAGGAAGTAGAATGAGGGGATTGGATTAGGTGAGAAGGGAGAGAAATCTTTAGCTAGTTTTGGCTCCTACAACTGAATTGATGGATGGTAGAGGCATTTAAGAGGGGAAGACTGCAAAAGAAATAGATTTCTGGAGGGAAATATGAGAGATTTTGATTTAAGTGTTACTTTGAGAAACTTTGTGCAGAGCCCAAATTTGCATGTTTTGTTTTGTTTTGTTGTGGTATAGGGTGTAAGTGCTGGAGAGGAGAGAGAGAAAGGGAAAATTAGAAATCACCCACGGGGGGGGGGGGGGGGGGGGATGGCCATACCATAGTCCCTTCTCCATTTGCCTCTTGGAATTTTGTACACACACACACACACACACACACACCTGGTGTATTTTCCAAGCCACCAGGTTTAGGACTCCAACCACAGTCAGCTATGTGGGACCCATCCACCTTTACCACCATGCCACCTGGTCGGCCCCTAGTTTTGCATGTTTTAAGTTCATAAAATGATTAAACAACTCTGACCTGCCTTTGGAAAAAGGAATGAGTTAACATTTTTCCAGTACTTTGGTGTGCCAGGTGCTTTCACACCCATCATCTTATTTAATCTTTACCACAGTCTTACAGTATAAGTGGGATTGTGTCTGACTCATAGATAAAGAAACGGAAGCTACATGAGTGACTCAGGATTCCACAGCTAGTAAGGTGATTACTTGGTATTCAAACCTAGGACTTCTGTAACCAAGTTCAAAGCTGTTTTCAGCACACAATGCTTGTGTTCACAGGCTGGTTACTTCTTAACTTTTGTCATTGAACTTCTCATACAAGACCTGGGGCTGAGTACAGTAAGAGGACTAAAATGAGCTCTCAGTAATTGTTTTCCTTCCTTGTCCAAGTAAGAGTATGTGTTCAACACATCAATATTTAATAGTTAATGTTTAATGTTAATGTTTAATACAACTATTCATAGTATTACACAGTGGATTTTTTTCCACTTCCTCATCCTAGCTATTTTTGTGTTTTTTGAGAGGTTTTTGCTATAGGGCACGTGTGCTCACCAGAAAGACAGAGAGAGACAGAGAGACAGAAAGCGAGAAATCACCCCCCGGGGGGGCGGGGGATGGCCATGCTGAAATCCCTTCTCCTCCATTCTCCTCTTGGGATCTTGGGCACATATGCACACGTGCCTGGTATGAGTTTAAGCCACTGGGTCTGGGACTCGAACCGCCTTTGACTACGTGGGAGCCCAGCGACATAGCCATTACGCCAACTGCTGGTCCCAATTCTAGCTATTTTTTTTTAAACTTATTTATTTATTTAGTTCCTTTTTTTTTTTTTTTTTTTTTTTTTTTTTTTTTTAATTTGACCAGAAAGAGACAGGGAGAGAGAGAAATGGAAAGTGAGAAAGCAAGCCACCAGGTTGGGGGACTTGAATTGAGGTCAACGATGTGGGAGTCTAGCACCTCAACCACAATATCACCTGCTGCCCCCTCATTCTAGCTATTTTTACTGTATGATGGAAGACATTTGGGTTGTAAAAAATACAGGCATTTTATTGTTTCTATCTTCTGATCTTTGAGGTAGAATATTAAAGTTTACCAATGACGAAGCTATATAGTTCTGTGCATTTAAGCAAAAAGTCTGGAAGTATGTAATTCTTTATAGAATCTTTCCCAACTGCCTCTCCTAAGTAGCTGATTCATTTCCCTTTTTATTGGGACATGCAGTCATCATTTTTTATGTTATGCAATTCTAAAATTAAAAAAAAAACATTTAAGGGACAACCATGTAGCACAGTGATTATGCCTTGTGTTTAAGGGAACTGGATACCATGTGACTGTGGTTCAAATCTCAGTCTCAGCAGCTTGTGCTATGCTTAAAATGCTGACAGGATGAAGAAATAGAGAAGGGATTGTGACATGACCACACCCCATTGGGGGGCACTTGTTCCCTCTCCCTCTCTCTGTGTCTCTGTGTTGCTTTCTTTGTTGAGTGTATGTACCTTTTGGCAACTTAAAAAATATATATAGAGAGAGAGACTGGACAGTGGTGCAGAAGAAGTAAAGCATGATGCCCTGTGAGGCTGACCCAAGTTCATGTCTGTAGACCTCCCTGAGTTTACCAAGTACCCACGTACCTATAGTCTGAAGCTAGCTAAAATAGGGGTAGATCGTAAGGTCAAAACTGTGTTGGGAGTGCTGTCTTTCTCTGTCTCTCTCATTAATGGAAAACAAATAAACAAACAAAATGATGTCATCTTACAATAAATAAACCTCTTCATTCAGGTAAGAAATGCTGAGAATTGGGGCCAGCAGGTGGCGTGGTGGTTAAGAGCTCTGGACTCCCACATGGCCCACCTGGCGAGTCCTGGACCTGGTGGTTTGCTTTCTTACTTTCTCTCTCTCGCTCTCTCACTCTGTCCCTCTCCGGTCAAATTAAAAATAAATAAATAAATAAATAAAGTTAAATTTAAAAACTAAAATAAGAATAATTAAAAAAAAAAAAAAGAAATGCTGAGAATTATGGCAGCAATTCTCTCAGGGAAAAAAGTTGACTTTGTCTAGACTCATTAGCATTTGGAATAACTTCTCCTAAACAACTTGTTTTTATAAAAGAATTATTTATTAATTTTATTTATTGTTTTTTTTTTCTCAAAATTTGTTGTAAGGCACATATGCTGACCAGAGAGAGGCAGAGAGAGAGAGAGAGAGAAGAAAAGTGAGAAAGCAAGCCTCCAGGTCTGGACCTTGAACTGTGGTTGCCAGTGTGGGAGTCCAGCACCCCAATCACCACACCACCTGCTGGCCTCATAATCTGTTTTAAAAAATTACTAGAACTACCTCACATCCATTAGGATGGCTCTTATAAAAAAAGAAAAAAAAGCCTGAAAATAGCAAGTGTTGGAGAAATTGTACAAAAAAAATTTTTTTTAAAAAGAGATTTTCACTATAGGATGCATGGGCTCACTGAGAGACAGAGAGAGACAGAAAGTGAGAAATCACCCCCCAGGGATAATGATCACTCCTCTTCCACTCTCCTCTCAGGATGTTGGGCACGCATGCACACACACTCGCCATGAGTTTCAAGCTGCCAGGTCTGGGATGTGAACTGCAGCTAGCTATGCAGGAGTCCAACGACATAACCATTACACCATCTGCTGGCCCCGAGGTTGTACAAAATTTTGGTAGCTTTGTGTACTGTTGATAGGAACATCAAATGGTACAGGTACTATGGAAAACAATAGGGTAATTCTTCAAAAGATGAAAAATGGAATCATCACGGGATCTGACAATTACAGTTTTAGGTTTATACCTAAAAGTAAGGATTCAGGTCAGCCTGTGACCTGGCAGTTTCGGTGACTGGATACCACATGGCTAACTGCAGTATGTGTCTAAGACTTGGCATCTTGAAAAAACATACCTGGCATTTGTGCATGCCCAAAATCTTGAAAGGAAGGAGAAATGGAGAAGTGACTGTGGTGTGACCATGTCCATGGGATTTGCTTTCTCACTTTCTCTCTTTCCCTCTGATGAGCACATGCACTCCCTGGCAAATAAAACCACGACAAAAGAAATAGGAATTTGATTTGTACGCCCATGTTCATAGCAGCTTTGTTCACAATAGCTAAGACACAGAAGGAAAGCAACTCAGTGTCCATTGATGGGTGAATGGATAAACAAGATGGTTATATACATAAAATAGAATATTATTCAGCCTTGAAATGGAAGGAAATTCTGCCACATGCTATTTGAATCTTGAAGATATCATGTCGTGAAATAAACAAGTCACGGAAGGACAAATACTGTATGATTCCATTTACATGAGGTACCTTGGGTAGTTAGACTCAAAACAAAGTAGAATGGTGGTTGCCAGGACAGAGGAGAAGTGGATGTTTTTGTTTAACGGGTACAGAGTTTCAGTTTTGCTAAATGAAAAGAATTCTGGAGGAGATATACTGGTGATGGCTGTAAGCTTTAAAAAAGGTAATGATAGGGAACCAGCAGTTAGCGTAATGGCTATGTCGCTGGACTCCCACGTAGTCGACCGCGGTTTGCGTCTCGGACTCGGTGGCTTACAACTCACGCCGGGCGCGTGTGCGTGCGTGCCCAAGATCCCAAGAGGAGAATGGAGGAGAAGGGATTGCGGCGTGACTTCTCGCTTTCTGTTTCTCTGTCTCTCTCTGTCTGTCTGGCGAGCGCACGCGCCCTATAGCAAAAAACCTCTCCAAAAAAAAAAAAAAAAAGGTAATGATACATTAAGTAAAAATATGATTTCCAGGGACCAGCAGATGGCATCATGGTTACGTTGCTGGACTCCCATGTAATTGACTGTGGTTTGAGTCCCAGACCTGGTGGCTTAAACTCACGCTGGGCATGTGGACATGCGTACCCAAAATCTCAAGAAGAGAATGGAGGAGAAGGGATTGCGGCATGGCCATCCCCTCTGGGTGATGACTTCTCACTTTCTGTCTCTGTCTCTCTGGCGAGCGCACGCTCCCTATGGCAAAAATCTCTATAAAAGGAGAAAAATGTGATTTCCAAAAACAACTACAAAATAAATTTGATAAGTGTTTCTAGGTAAAATTGGCCAATTGACATTGATATTGAAACCCCAGTCCAGGGCCTGCTTTATGGTTAAGCTGTAATAGGCTCCTCAAGAGAAGCCGGATCCTGGAGGCAGCAGGTGGTGTGGTGGTTAAGGCGCTTGACTCCCACATGGCTGACAGTGATTTGAATCCCAGACCTGGAGGCTTGCTTTTTCACTTTCCCTTTCTCTGTCTCTCTCTGATCCAGTTTAAAAAATAACGACAAATAAGGAGCCAGCAGATGGCGTAGCTGCTACATTGCCAGAGAGACAGAGAGAGGGAGAGAAGAAAATACCTCCGGGGAATGGTCACACCACAATCCCTTCTCCTCCATATCCCCCTCTTGTTGGGATTTTGGGCATGCACAGACATGCATCTGGAGTGTTTCTCAAGCCAGGCTCGGGACTCAAACTATGCAGTTGGCCCTGTTGGACCAGCTGCCTTAATCACCAGACCATGGAGCCGGTCTGATAATTTTAGAACTTTAAAGTTTATTGACCATCGGTTCTAAACTTACCCAAGTGGAAATGTTCTATCCCTGATATAAGAGCTTCTCTCCACTTGTGCTCTTCCAGTGACTGGGAGCGCTACAACCACATAAATTGACCCATTCCAACTCCTTGATGCCACCTCGTTTGCTACTCATATCCCTGTGCTTTGTTGCCGTGTTCACCTTTAACCTACAAGAAAAATCCAATGAAAGAGTCACCTCGTTACACTGGAATCACTCCTATCCTGATAGCACTGTTGAAATGCTTACACTACATAAATGAGGGTGCTTCTGCTGTCCGTGTTTTAACTGATACCACTTTTACAGTACATGTCTCCCAGTCTGCAGGAAACATCGCAGGACATGTTAAACTGAAGGGTAAACACTTCCAAATTGGTAAGGGAGCCTGAGTCCACATGGCCGAAGAAGTGGTTTGAAAAGCACTGGTCCTGGAGCCAGTGGCTCGAAAAGCATATTGGGATGGGACCAGCAGATGGCGTAATGGTCACATCACTGGACTCCCACATGGCTGACTGTAGTTTGAGTCTCGGACCCAGCAGCTTGAAACTCACTCTGTGCACGTGTGTGTGACCAAAATCCTGGGAGGGCAGTGGAGGAGAAGGAATTGTGATGTGGCCATTCCCCCACGGGGTGATTTCTTGTTTTCTGTCTCTCTGGCAAGTACATGTGCCATATAGCAAAAATCTCTCTAAAAAAAGAAAGGAAGAAAAAGAAAAACACATTGGGCACTTGTGCATGCATGCCTCAAATCTTGACAGAAGGGAGAAATGCAAAGGGGATTGTGGTGTGACTAACCGTGCCCCATTTCAGCAATGCTTTCTCCCTTTCACTCTCTCTGTCTTCCTTCTCTCTGTCTCTTTCTGGTGAGCACATGAGCCCTCAGTCAAGACAGAAGAGATGGAAGGAAGAAAAGAAAAAGACAAAGAAACAGTGTCTGCCGATGTGGCCCAGGCTGACACAGAACTTGAGGTCCTCTTACCGCAGCCTCCTGAGTATCTGGGGTTACAAGCATGTGCCATTGCCCCCAACTTAAACCAAAAGTTACTTTTTGTTTTTTTATTAAGCCCAAAGTTTTGAGAGTATTTCATCTTTTTTTAAAGAATTATTTTGTTTAACTTTTAATTCTTTATTTCTTTATTTTAATTTGACTAGAGAGGGACAGAGCGAGAGAGCAAGAAAAAGTGAGAGAGTGAGCCGCCAGGTCCAGGACTTGAACTGCGGTTGGCCCTGTGGGAATCCAGCGCCCTTAACCACCATGCCACCTGCCAACCCCAGGAGTATTTAGTCTTCTGAATTTATACATTCTGCTTCTCTTCCCCAGACCCTCCAATCCTTCTCAAGCTTCTAACTGCCTGATATCTTTGTCATTTTACAGTCTGATTAGTTTAATTAATTGGTGCCTCTAGTTAATGAGATGCTGATGTGACTTCAATCCACATTAGAATTTGTCACTTCTCACTGAGAAGAACTTTGTCCTATTTCTGAATTCTGAGTTCTGGCAATCTGCCTTCACACCCATGTGCCGTTATTCTCAGTAAACCTGGGAGAAATGGTGTGGCTGACTCATTGCAAACTATTGAGAAAATCTGAAGCACAATATCCAGCTGATAGAGTTTAAAATCATCTTCAGAATTAAAGGCATCAACACCATCAGCCTTTGAAAGATTATTTCCCCTCAACATGAACATTCCATTTGCTTTTGTTTAATAAACACATATGAAGCATCTAATGTATATGTATGAAATTTTGTAGTTGGACGTCCCATCAAGAAAATCATATTGACAAAGAAGGACTTAAGAATAAAACCTTAATGGTCAAAGAACAGCTTATAACTTAGCATCTTATATTCAGTTACTACTCCATTATTAATCCATAAAAGTTGCTACATACAAACTGGTATCTGTGTAGGGAATTATTTCACCAATGGAAATTAAGAGAACCAGCAGTTAGCGTAATGGCTATGTCGCTGGACTCCCACGTAGTCGACCGCAGTTCGCGTCCCGGACCTGGTGGCTTAAAACTCACGCCGGACGCGTGTGCGTACGTGCCCAAGATCCCAAGAGGAGAATGGAGGAGAAGGGATTGCGGCGTGACCATCCCCCCAGGGGGTGATTTCTCGCTTTCTGTCTCTATGTCTCTGTCTGTCTGGTGAGCGCACGCGCCCTATAGCGAAAACCTCTCCAAAAAAAAAAAAAAAAAGTAAATTAAGTGCCTTCTATGTACCAGACCCTGACCTAGATGTTGGGGATTTAATAAAGTATAAGATGCTGAGTGTTGTCAGATGGTGTGATGGTTAAGGCACTGGACTCCCACATGATCAACTATGGTTCAAGTCCTAGACCCTGGTGGCTTGAAAATCACGTGTGTGTGCGTGCATGCCCTAAATCCCAGGAAGAGAATAGAGGAGACAGGATTGTGGCATGGCCATCCCTTCTGGGAGGTGATTTCTTGCTTTCCCTCTCACTGTCTCTCTCTGTCTATTTCCAGCAAGTATATGCACCCTATAGCTAAAACCTAAAAACAAACAAATAAAAAAGGAATAAGATGCTGTTTCTACTCTCAAGAGATTGGAGAATTATAACTTATGAGGCATTTTTCATATACGCTACCTTGCAGAAGTGCTATGAGGTAGTAGTCATGAAGAGACAGTTCCAAAAGTTGCCCAAGGTTGACCATCGAGTCAATTACAGAATAAGTTCTCATACTGAGATTTTCTGCTGGTAAAGCTCTTGATATATACAACAAGAAAAACAATATTTAGCTTCTGAATTATGGGAAGAACCTTGAGATCTGAGTTATTTCAGTATATGTCCTTCTTTTTTATACTAGTCAAAATAAAAAATTCATTCTTAGCTGGTAGCATATTTATAGCTAATATTTTTGAGAACCAGTAGTGTTCTAGGTATTTATCGTTTGAGAGACTACTTAGGTAACAGTCTTTTAAATTTTTTTTAAGAGAGTTTTTTTGCTATAGGATGTGTGTGCTCATGAGAGAGAGACAGAAAGCAAGATATCACCCTCCAGGGAGGATGGCCACACTGCAATCCCTTCTCCTGATTCTCCTCTTGGGATTTTGGGCATGCATACACACATACCAGGCATGTTTCAAGCTGCTGGGTCTGGGACTCCAACCACAGTCAACCATGTGAAAGTCCAGCGACATAACCATTAATGCCATCTGCTGGACCCAGGTAACCATCTTTAAAGGATGTAAAATGATAACATAAAAACTTCAAAGTAATCTTGCTAGAAATTTTATTGTCATAAAACTGAAGTAAGTCGGGCCCAGCAGTTGGCATAATGGCTATGTTGCTGGACTCTCATGTAGTCGATTGTGGTTCAAGTCCCAGAACCAGTGGCTTAAACTCACTCTGAGCACATGTACATATACGCCTAAGATTCCGAGAAGAGAATGGAGGAGAAGGGATTGTGGCATGGCCATGCCCCCAGGGGGTGATTTCTCGCTTTCTGTCTCTCTGTCTCCCTCTGTCTTTCTGGCGAGCACATGTGCCCTATAGCAAAAACCTCTCAAAAAAAAACAACAACAACAACAAACAAAAAACAAAACTGAAGTAAGTGGGGCTGACAGGTGGCATGGTGGTTAAGGTGCTGGACTCCCACATGGCCAGCCACTGTTCGAATCCTGGACCTGGTAGCTTGCTTTCTCACTTTCCCTTTCTCTTTCGTCAAATTTTTAAAAATAGCAATAAGAAATAAAATGAAATATATAATTGTTTAAAAAAAAACAAAACCTGAATGTGTAGAGCAGGTATATACATTCTATTTCTCTTGGGGTGTTGCAGTGATGGACCTGAGCTTCTATAGTACAGAGAGCTTATCTTGCTCATCTCTGCTATTTCCTTCTTCCCCAACCTGGATATGAGGCACATGGCAGATGCTCACTGAAATTGAGTAGAGGGGCCTGATGGTGTGGTGTAGTCATGAGACACAAGGCCCTGTGAGGGTGACCCACATGGGGAGTCTGCTGGTTCAAGTGTCTGTGATCTGGAACCTGCACGAAATTGCCAACGCACAGCAAGGGTTATAGGGGTCACTAGATTCTTAAGGGCTCTAATCCTGAGATTGAGCAGAGTATTAAGTGTTACAACTTTGGTTTTCCAAAAGTGATGAAAAGTCAAGAGTAAAATTATTCTGTGATGCCACTGCATGAAGAAAACGTGAGATAGAGTAGCCAACTTTCTTCAGAAGCATATGCAGAGAGTTTATTAACATTTATTCATCAAAAATTATTTGAATGTTCACAACATGCTAGGTTCTTGGGACAGTAGTGAAAAGGGCAGGTGAAGTTTTTTGTTGTTGTTGTTTTGTTTTGTTTTAGAGGTTTTTGCCTTAAAGCACTTGCTTACTGGAGAGAGAGAGAGACAGAAACAGTGAGAAAAGTGAGAAATCACCCTCCTGGGGGGGGACAGCCATACTGCAATCCCTTCTTCTCCATTTTCCTCCTGGGATCTTGGGCACGCATGCGCACACACCTGGCATGATTTTCAAGCCTCTGGATCTGGGACTCGAACTGTGGTGGGCCATGTGGGAGTCCTGCAATGTAACCACTACACCATCTGCTGGTCCTGAGCTTCGTGTTCTATAGGTCAGTTCTGAAAGTTTCAACCCAACTGTGTTCAAGATGACTATACCATCACTGTGTATTTCCTAAATCTAAGTACCTCTCCTCTTTTCTAACTCTCCATGGAAGAAAACAAGAATGGTATCTGCTTCCAGCTGTTTACGTGGATTAGTATTATTCCTTTCCTTTTCTCCCAACAAGGATGATTGCCAAGTGCCACATGTAAAAGCTACATACACCCAACACTAACCAAATTTGTCTCTGTGCTTTCTCATTTCCAGGATGTGTCCTCAATTGCATTTTGAAAATATAACTTCTTTCAACTGTTATTTCTATCTTTTACACATGAATGTGATGTCAAGCTGGGAAGTGGCAGACTTTTTCTGTAAAGGGCTTTGTAATAAATATTTTAGGCTTTCCCGGCTATAGAATTTCTATTCAATCTGCTGTTGTAAGTCAAGAGCAAACAGATTTTTGTCTAAATAAGTGGAGATATGTTTCAATAAATATTTATGAACACTACAATTTTTATCTTGTAGAATTTTCATGTGTCACAAATATTATTCTTTCAATTTGTTTAACCCCCTAAAACTATAAAGGGGCCATGTGACAGCACAGTAGTAAAACATGACACTCTGCAAAAAATCCCACGTGGAAAAGTTCCAGGCCCAAGTCCTAAGATCTTTCTTCCTGACTACTCCAGGCACATGCATGCTGTGATCTGGGGCCCGCAAAACTCAAGGTGAAGATAACAGTGTCAAGACCCTGTTGGGGATTCTGTCTGTCTGTCTGTCGCTCATGAAATAAATAAATAAATAAATAAATACACTTTAAAAAATCTTCGTAAAATCCATTCTTACAAAGCAGCTTGACTTTGGTCCATGGACAGTTAGACAATTCCTAAAAGGAAGAACTGGTTAGATTAGTTTATTAGGACAAGGTGATAAGGCCAAAGCTAATGTGAATGGTCAAATTAGTTTTGCTTTGATGTGCTGTTGTGACCTCAAATTCTACCCTGGAGTTTGGCCAGTTTGATTTGAAAATGTAGGCGACTAGTTGTCACCAGGAAGAACCGGTTGAAGATGCTACTTCACCATGCTTTTATTTCTGGCATAGCTTACCAGTGATTCTTCACACTGTGTCACTTGAGGTTTTAAATTCCACTTTTTCAGAGTAAAGTGACACCAATTGTAGCATATTCTTTCTCATCTTCTTATTAAGGCAGTAAAGCAGAAATCTATGGATTTTTATGGTCTCTTTTAAGAATTATTTATTTATTATTGTTATTATTCACATGGGTTTAGCCAAAGAAAGACAGAGAGTGAGAGAGGGAGAGTTAGAAAGCAAGCTGCCAGATCCGGGACTTGAACAGCAGTCGGCCATGTGGGAATTCCAGTACCTTAACCACCATGCCACCTGCTAGTCCTGGATTTTTATTGTTGTTAAATGTAGGAAAACAGATTCACAAACATTTTATGGAATCCGCCAAGAAAGAATAGCTGGGTTGTATACATTTAATATCAATCTTAAGCTTTTTATTGACCCGAATAATTTCATTCTATGAATGTCCTAAGTAATTCTGGTAGGTTTGCCCTTGCCCTGGAAATGAGAGGAGTACTTTTATTTTCTGTCTGGGTCATTTCTGAGCACTTCTGAAAGACCCAGAGCTCTTTTATCTTATCTAGGCATTGCAGATAGCTTTGTGCTCTTGCAGTGTGAGGAGGCTTTAACTTTCCTGACCTAGATTTTCTTTCCTGTTTCACACCTCTTAATTCTCTGCTTTTGAAATGGCTTTGTTTTTGAGGTAAAGCAACTGCCCATAGAGGATTTGTGAAATGTGTAGAGTGATGGGGGCAATTTATAAACAAAGCTACTCTTTGTAAGTTCTCATTGTAAACTGGAATTCTCCCAGCAGAAATGACTTTTTGATTAGAGGTGTAAGTACGTCCAACGCTATTTCAGCAAAGCTTTGTCACGTGGAATAGGCTCTAAACTGAATGCTACTGATTTGAGTTTTGAAGTGACTCTTGTCAAATTCTGTGTGATCAATTGTATCAAAGAGTTTGTACCGAAATGCAATGTTCGATCCCATTTGCTCAAGTCTGAAAACTTAATATTATAGTTGATATAATAATGGTCTTTTTCTTCCTCTCAAATTTCATAAGCACTCACACATGCATGAGACAGTACCCTCGGGACTAGCAGTTGGTGTAATGGCTATGTCGCTGAACTCCCATGTAGTCGGCTGTGGTTCGAGTCCTAGACCTGGTGGCTTAAACTCAGGCCAGGAGTGTGTGTGTGCGTGCCCAAGATCCCGAGAGGAGAATGGAGGAGAAGGGATTGTGGCGTGGCCACCCGCCTGGGGGGCGATTTCTTGCTTTCTGTCTCACTGTCTGTCTTTGTCTTTCTGGCAAGTGCCCGGGCCCTAGAGCAAAAACCTCTCAAAAAAAAAAAAAAAAAAAAAAAGCAAGACAGTACCCTCAAAGGGTCTTGATGACATACCCAGCCTTCAGCCAGCCACGGATCATTAGCAAGTGTGTGCTCAGCATCCTCAGAGAGGTCCCCGGACTTGTATTGGGAACATTCTCACATGAATCACCTCACTGAATATCACGTTTTACCACTGTGCTATTGTCTGGTCTCGATAAGGTCTTTTTCTTATACCCCAATTTCTTCAAAGAACCCAGTTCACTCTATCTTCAAAATGTATCCAGAATTGGATTAATTTTTCTTCCTACATTGCCACAACCCAGACCTAAGCCAAACCATCTTTCTTGTAGATTACTGTAATCGCTCTCTTAGCTTCTTTCCTTATTCTTCCTTAGTCTATCCTTTTTTCTTTTTCTGTTCTTTGTTTTTTACAATTTTCTAGAGGGTGCAAATCATTAAAAACAGAGAGAGAAGCATAGAGAGAGGAAAAGTGAGCATCCCCTTTGGAGGATGGTCATACTGTAATTCTTTCACCTTTACTTCCCTTTTGGGGACCTTGGGCACCACCTACATATGCCCAGCATGTATTTCTTATTCTTCCTCTCTCTCTCTCTCTTTTTTTTCCAGAATTATTTATTTTTTTATTATTTAAAAATTTTTGTTATAGGTTATGCAGGTTCACCAGACACACACACATACACACGCGCGCACACACACACACACACACACACACACAGAAAGTGAGAAAGCAAGTCACCAGGTCCAGGACTTGAACTGTAGTCAGCGATGTAGGAGTCCAACACCTTAACCACCATGCCACCTGTTGGCCTCAACCCAGCATGTGTTTCAAATCAATGAGTTCGAGACATGAACCATACAGTCATGCGGGATCCAGCCACCATAAGCAGCATGCCACCAACTGGCCCCCTTCTCCGGTCTATTCTTGCTAGAGCAGCCAAGATGGGCTAGTTAGAAACTGAAGTCAAATCATGTCTCTCCTCTGCTCAGAACCTTCCGATGGTTTCCTGTTCCTCAACATTAAAGCCACAGGCTTCACTATGGCTTACTTTGGGCCCAGCCCCCACTTTACTTCACTTCCTATTACTCTTTCCATTGCTTACTCAGGTCCTGCCACATTGGCATCTTGCTACCTTTCCACACAGTCCTTCCCGGAGGCTCTGTACTTCTCTTCGAGGGGGAAAAGTACTCTAAGTAGAACACATTTCCTTCAGATCTCTGCTTAAAAGTCCATTCACGGTCACATAGCGTGGCTAAAATGAAAAAGTCTGGGCTAGCCAGTGATCTGTGGTTAAGGCACTGGATCCCACATGGCTAATTGCACAGTTCATGTCCCAGACCCAGCAGCGTAAAAATCACGCTGGGCACTTGTGCATGCCCAGGATCCTGAGGGGAGAATGGAGAGGATTGTGGCGTGGCCATCCTCCCTGGGGGTGATTTCTCACTTTCCTTCTATCCCTCTGTCTCTCTCTGGTAAGCACATGTGCCCTATAGCAAAACTAAAAAAGAAAAAAAGAAGGTCTGACAAGATCAAGTGTTGAAAAGATGAGGAACTTGAGTTTTCTTATTTTGCTGAGGGGATTATAAATCATTCAATTGTAGTTCATCATTAGTCACTAAACTTAAACATGTTCCTACATCTTAGTATATACCCAAAAGAAATTAATGCATATGCCCACCAGAAGACACATACGGAACCAGCAGTTGGCATAATGGCTATGTTACTGGATTCCCATGTAGTTGATCGCGGTTTGAGTCCCAGACCCGGTGACTTAAACTCACACCAGGCGCGAGTGAATGCATGCCCAAGATCTCGAGAGGAGAATGGAGGAGAAAGGGATTGTGGCATGGCCATCCCCCTCTGGGGAGTGATTTCTCACTTTCTGTCTCTGTCTCTCTCTGTCTTTCTGGGGAGAACATGTGCCTATAGAAAAAACCTCTCCCCCAAAAAAGAAGATACATACAATAACACTATAGTAGCTTTATCTACAATAGCCCTAAACTGGAAATCATTGAAATGTCATCAACAATAAAACCTAATGATAGAGAACAACTACCTTTACATGCAACATTATGAATTAATCCCACAGATACTGTTATCAGATGGGGAGCTGGGCTGTATTGTGTGAAATACTCAGTTCTTTGGGTTCACACCTCTAAGGGTCCACCCACCCTGACACATGAAATGAAGTCACAAACATGAGAAAAACATGAAAAGAGAAGTTTTTAATAGAAAAGTGAAGATTAACAGAAAAATTCACCCCATGCCAGAAAGGTGGTGGGCGGGCAGCTGTCAGAGGAGGACAGTTGCACTGGGCTTGGAATTAGGTGTTGCATTTAAGGAGACTGTCATTAGAGCTGGCTCTTTTGTTTGCATTCGTGGGCTTTTTGCTGTGCCTCCGTACTTCCCACCAGGTGAGGGGATTTGATCACCTGGTTACGCATGCCCAGTGTGGACTTTGAAGGTACACACGTGCACATGGGGCTGTTCTGCCCATATCTGTGTTTTGCCTCGAGTAGGAAGCAGGATGTTGACCAAGCATCCTGGAGAATTAGCGTGCTTTCGTGAGACGGCAGGAAGGAAGATAGCAACCTTCTCTCTGTCCTTTAAGGACAGTCGAAGCAATAAAAGTAGATAAACTCTCCTCTCTTGGCGCCAGGGTTCTGGCCGCAGTCCCTGGTAACAATAATGGGTGTGTCAGCTGTCCCCTTTGTTTACTACTGGGACTCTCTGCCCGAAATTGTCTACCTATGACGGTATATGAAAAAAGCCAGACACCAATGGGCATATACTTTAGGATTCCATTTACCTGATGTTCAAGAAGAGGTAATAACTCATAAATGATGTTAGAAAGCATCAGAGTTCACTCTTGGAGGTCACTAATGAGAAAGGGCACAAGGGAACTTTCTGGGAAACTAAACGTGTTTGTTTTGTTTTGTTTTGAGAGATTTTTAAAAATTTAATTTTGCTTATTCATTGATTTATTTTCAATTTTGGTCAGAGGGAGACAGAGAGAGAGAGGGAAAGTGAGAAAGCAAGCCACCAGGTCCAGGACTCAAACTGTGATCCACCATGTGGGAGTGTCCAGAGCCTTAATTGCCATGCCACCTGCTGGCCCCCTTTTGGAGAGATTTTTGCTACTGGGCGCATGCGCTTATCAGAGAGATAGAAAGCAAGAAATCACCCCCCGGGGGGATGGCCATGCTGCAATTCCTTCTCCTCTTGGGATCTTGATCACGCATGCACATGTGCCCTTCATGAGGCTTAAGTCATCAGGGCCGGGACTTGAACTTCCGTGGACTACATGGAAGTCCAGCGATGTAATCATTACACTATCTGCTGTTCCCAATGTTTGTTTCTTAATCTGTGCAGTGGTAATGTGAATATATGTAAAAATCATTAAGTTGTCTACAGTTGTACACTTTACATACTTTACAGTATGTATGTTATTCTTTGATAACTAAACAAATAATACGGCCAGCTCTGTGGCCTGCTGGTGGGAAGCTGGATGCCACATGGGTGACCCTGGTTTGATTCTTGGCCCAGTGGCTTGAGAAACATCCTGGGGAAGTGTACAAGTGTGCCCAAATCCTAATGGAACAGGGAAATGGAGTATAAGGGATTATGGTGTGACCTTGACTCGCTGGGGGGATACTTTCTTTCTCTTTCTCTCTGGCAAGCACATGTGTCCTCTGGCAATTAAAACAATAATGATAGTAAAAGAAATAAAGCAATTTCACCTGTATAAAATGGCCCTTTGGGGGTTAGCTCTGTAGCCCAGAGGTTAGGCACAGCACAGAGGAAACCGCACTCTTACATGGTCAACAAGGTTTGAGTCCAAGCTCCTTTGGCTTCAGGATGGACATGAGCACACATGCCCATGATCCTAAGAGGATGGAGAATTGGAGGAAAAAGGGTTGCGGGGTGCCTGGGCCCCTTTTGGGAGTTGCTTTCTCTCTCTCTCCAACTCTCATGCATGCATGCACCCTCTAGCATGAAGTAAAAAATAAAAATCTCTTTCTACTTTATTATCATTTCTCCCCCTTATCTTGTTTTATTTTTATCCATAGTCCTTATTCCCAATTTACATATCATAGACAGATGACAGAGAGATACATTTGCTTATCTATTCTAATGCGTTCTCTCCCACCAGGATGTGAACTTTCCCAGAGCAAGGACTTTGTTTTGTTTGCTGCTGTATCTCTGAGCTTAGAGCAATGCTTGGTACATAGAAGGTCAATAAATATCTGTTAAATAAGTGAATTATTATATCGCAGCTTCAGCTTTGGATCCATTTACAAATTGATTTTTGTCTGGAATATGAGATACTCCTTTTTTTCTGATAACAAGCACTACGACTAAAAACTGATTACGAATTGTAAAATGGAGATAACAATGTCAATTTGGGGGTTAAATTGCAGGCCCTGAGATTTTATTGACAATAACATTATTTGGTTGGCTTCTGAGCCCAAAAGATCAGAAGGGAATAGAGTGGGGGATTTTGGTTCAGATTTCTCACTCTCTCAAGTTTGTTGAGCTGTTCAGTATTATTTTCTCAGAAGCCAGAAGAAGAAAATGAATAAGCCATTGTCTTCCTAAGCTAAATTGCTTATTCTGTCGTCAAGAACTTTAACACTGAGATCAGGCAGAATTAGCAAAGCAAATTTTAAGAAATGTGATATGGGCAGAGTGAAATCAGCACAGAATGGAGGAAGTGGTCCCTCCAGATCCAGAATGTTCTTTTTGATTTGAAAGGTAAAACAGAGGACAAGGACTATACAACAAAAAGAAATTTGTCTTAACGTAGAATTGAAATGCAAGAATGGATGTGAAAAATGAGATGAGTAGTTACCATCAACAGTACTGAAAACAGAAGTTCCTCAACAGATTAAAAATAGAGCTATTTTGGGACCAGCAGTTAGCGTAATGGCTATGTCGCTGGACTCCCACGTAGTCAACCGTGGTTCGAGTCCCGGACCTGGCGGCTTAAACTCACGCCGGGCGCGTGTGCGTGCGTGCCCAAGATCCCGAGAGGAGAATAGAGGAGAAGGGATTGCGGCGTGGCCATCCCCCCTGGGGGGTGATTTCCTGCTTTCTATCTCTCTGTCTCTCTCTGTCTGTCTGGCGAGCGCACGCGCCCTATAGCAAAAACCTCTCCAAAAAAAAAAAAAAAAAAGAAAAAAAAAAAAAAAGAAGAAAAAAAAAAAATAGAGCTATTTTATGATCCAGCAGTCCTGTTTCTGGGTATACATCCAAAGGAAATAAAATCAGCATTGCGAAGAGATACCTGCACTTCCATGTTCATTGAAGCATTATTCACAATAACCGAGATATAGAAACACCCTAAATGCCCACCAATGAATGAATGGAGGGACCAGCAGATAGCATAATGGTTATGTCGCTGGACTCCCATGTGGCCGACCACAGTTCAAGTCCTGGACCCGGCAGTTTAAACTCATGCCAGGCGTGTGTGTGCGTGCGTGCCCAAGATCCTGAGAGGAGAATGGAGAAGAAGGGGTTGCGGCGTGGCCATCCCCCCTGGGAAGTGATTTCTCGCTTTCCATTTCTCTGTCTCTCTCTGTCTTTCTGGTGAGCACACGTGCCCTATAGAAAAACCTCTCCAAAAATAAAAATTAAAAAAGGATGAATGGACTATATACAGTGATCAACTGTATAAAATAATTGATTAATTTAAAAAACAGATGAATGGATAAAGAATATGTGGGATACATATATAGTGGAGTACCAACGAGCTTTAAAAAGGGAAATCCCCCTATTTGTGACAACATGAAGAATCTGGAATAAGCCGCACACAAAAAGACAAATGCTGTATGATCTCACTTGTATGTGGAATCTAAGATACTCAGATCATGGGCCAGTCAGATGACAATGGTGGTTAAGGCAACTAGATCTCACATGGCCGAATGTGTGGCTCAAGTCCTGGACCCGGCTGCTTGAGAAACATCTTGAAAATGTTCATAAAAGTTGATCTTATATTCTACTTGTATGGGTTGAATTGTGTCCACCCAAAAGATGACTGAAGTCCTGACTCCTGTCCCTCAGAATATAATCTTATTTGAAAACAGTCAGGGCAGATGTATCACTTAAATTAAGATGAAATCCTACTGGCTAGGGAGGAACATTAATCCAGGTTGATTAGTGTTCTGAAAAGGGGGAAATGACATGTTAAGGCCAGAGACACACAGGAAGAAGATGACTGTGTGGCTCCAGAGGCAGAGAGCAGAGTGATATATCTACAAGCCAAAGAATGGCAAGGATGGCCAGAAAACACCAGAAGATTGAAGAGGCTAGAACTTTAGTTCCTGCAGATTTTGGAGGAAGCCTGGCCTTGCCAATACCTTGATTTTAAAGTTCTGATTTCCAGATTTGTGAGACACTGAATTTCTGTCATTTCAAGCCATGTAGGTGTCTTAACCACCAGGCTACTCAGTCTGGTAACTTGTTAATGATAGCGTTTAGTGGAGCCAGCAGGTGGCGTGGTGGTTGAGGGTGCTGAACTCCTTCATGGCTGACCATGGTTTGAGTCCTGGGCCTGGCAGATTTTTTTTCCCTTTCTTTCTTTTCTTTTCTTTTCTTTTTTTAATTTAACTTTACTTATTTGTTTACTTATTTAGTTATTTTAATTTGACCAGAGAAGGACAGAGTTGCGGTGGGGGGGGAGTGAGAAAGCAAGCCATCAGGCATCAGGTCTGGGACTCCAACTGTCGTTGGCCATGTGAGAGTCCAGGGTCCTTAACCACATGCCACCTGCCAGCTCTGCAGCTTGTTTTCTTACCACCACCCCCACTCCCTCCCACACACACACACTCTGTCCTTTCCTGGTCAAATAAACTAAATAAATAAATAAAGTTAAATAAAATAATTCTTTAAAAAAAGAAACTAATGGACTATCCTTGGGGAACGATTGATGTGAATGGAGGTAAATGCTCAAGGATATTCATCACTGACGTACACATAATTATAAAATTTTAGAAGTGACTGGAATGTATAATAGAATTATTAAGTGAAATGTACTCATGAAGTAGAATATTATGCAACCAATGAAAGCTATGTTTTTGAATACCTAGGTTCACTATGTAAGAGTAAGTGAGAAAAGGTCGGCAATAACACTACCTATGTCATGTGAATCAAACTGTTTTTAAAAATCATAAATTGTGGTGCCAGCAGGTGGTGTAGTGGTTAAGGCACTGGTCTCCCTCATGGCCAACCGTGTTTTAAGTCCTGGACCTGAAGGCTTGAAAATCACACTGGGAGAGATCTAGACATGCTGGGAGAAACGAAGATGTCCCACTCCTAACTGGGCCTCCAGCATACAAAACCCACGTGAACAGCCCTTCTTCAAGAGAAAGTCTGCTCAATGGCTCCTGAGATCTAGACATGCTGGGAGAAACGAAGATGTCCCACTCCTAACTGGGCCTCCAGCATACAAAACCCACGTGGTAGGAAAACCCCTTCCATATCTCCTGTCTCTGAATCAATCTTTGTCTCTCTCTACCTCTCACTCTCTCTCTCTCTCTCTCTCTGTCTGTCTGTCTTTTTTTTTTTAATTTTTGCTTTTTAGAATTTTTTAAGGTGAGGCTTCTTACAGGGCCCTTTGGCCCCTCCCTCCTAGGCCTTTGTTTTGTTAATAATCCCCTCTGCTCCTCCCAGAACAGCCCTTCTTCAAGAGAAAGTCTGCTCAATGGCTCCTGAGATCTAGACATTTCTAGACATTGAAAAAGCAATGTAATACACTGTAAAGTTATATGTAATTCAATGTAATAAAAAATAGATAATAAAAAAAAAAAAAAATCACACTGGGAGGAACCAGCAGTTAGCGTAATGGCTATGTCGCTGGACTCCCACGTAGTCGACCGCGGTTTGCGTCCCAGACCCGGTGGCTTAAAACTCATGCCGGGCGCGTGTGCATGAGTGCCCAAGATCCCGAGAGGAGAATGGAGGAGAAGGGATTGCAGAGTGACCATCCCCCCTGGGGAGTGATTTCTCGCTTTCTATCTCTATGTCTCTCTCTGTCTGTCTGGCGAGCTCACGTGCCCTATAGTGAAAAAACCTCTCCAAAAAAAAAAAAAAAAAGAAAAAGAAAATCACACTGGGTATGTGTGTGTGGATGTACCCAAAATCCTGGGAGGAGAATGGCGAAAGGATTCCAGCACGGCCATCCTCCTGGGGGTTTACTTCTTCTCACTTTTCTTCTCACTGTCTCTCACTGTCTCTCTCTGGTGAGTGCACAAGCCCTATGGCAAAAACTTTTTTAAAAATTATGTATTTATAGGAAAAAGACTGAGGTAGATACTCTAAAGGGGTAATAATGGTTAGATTTTTTTCCCCTGTAAGCTTCTTTCATTATCATAGCAAAGTATGATGGTTGGAAATATCAAAGAGAGAAAAAAAAGACATAGTATATATAAGCTTGATGGTTTCAGAAACAAAGATGCAAGGACAGAAAGAAAAAGAAAAGGAATTACATGTATCTAAATTGTACCATTTCATTCTCCTCACAGGTGGGCTATGGTGCATCAGCCTTCAAATATAACCTACTAGAACAGAAGGTGGCAAAGATTTCAGTTGGGCCCAAGCCTTTGTCTTCAGCTCAACATAAAAAAAATATGCCAAGGGACCAGCAGTTGGCATAATGGCTATTTCGCTGGACTCCCATGTAGTCGACTGCAGTTCGAGTCCTGAACCCAATGGCTTAAACTCACACTGGGCGCGTGTGTATGCGTGCCCAAGATCCCAAGAGAAGAATGGAGAAGGGATTGTGGTGTGGCTATCCCACGCGGGGAGTGATTTCTTGCTTTCTGTCTTTCTGTCTCTGTCTTTCTGGCGAGTGCACGTGCCCTGTAGCAAAGACCTCTGGGGAAAAAAAAAAAAAAAAAAAGCCAAATAGTAATGCTTACGTTGCTAGACTCCCACGTAGTCGACTGTGGTTCAAGTCCCTGACCTGGTGGCTTAAAATTCACGCCGGCCACGTGTGTGTGCATGCCCAAGATTTCGAAAGGAAAATGGAGGGAAGGGGATTGCGGTGTAGCTATCACACCTGGGGGTGATTTCTCACTTTCTGTCTCTCTCTGTCTCTCCAGTGAGTGCACACGCCCTATAGCAAAAATCTCTCTCTCAAAAAGAGAAAAAAAAAAAAGAGTAACACAATATCCCACACCAAAATACTGACATATTTTATTTGGCTTTTTTTAGAGAGATATTTTTGCTATGGAGTGCATGCACTCACCAGAGAGACAGAAAGCAAGAAATCACTCCCCCAAGGGGGTTAGCCATGCAGCAATTCCTTCTCCTCCATTCTCCTCTTGGTATTTTGGCTACCCACACACATGCATTTGGCATGAGTTTTAAGTCACCGGGTCTGAGACTCGAACAATGGTCAACCACGTGGGAGTCCAGCAAAGTAACCATTATGCCATCTGCTGGTCGTGGCATATTGTTACTCTTAAAGCTGTACTTTTTCTCCACCAAAGGGGGTGTGTGCTCACTGGAGAGAAACAGAGAGAGAGAGAGTGCAACCATTCTCTTTCCCACCATGGGCCATGCCACACAACATTCTCTTCTCCTCCATTTCTTTCTTCTTTCAGGATTTTGAGCGTACATACACACACACTCAGCATGTTTCTCAAGCCATCAGATTCAGGATTTGAACTGTGGGGCTGATCATGTGGGTACCTTAACCACCAGGCTACCAACTAGCCCAAGCTATACATTTTATTGAAGAATTTACTTTTTTAAAAAAAAAAAAAATTTATTTAACCTTATTTACTTTTTTTTTAAATTTAATTTGACCAGAGAGGGACAGATCAAGTGAGAGACAGCTTATACATGCAAAAAAGAGAAAGTGACAAACAAGCCACCAGGTCCAGGACTCAAACCGTGGTCAACTTCATGAGAGTCCAGCACCCTTAACCACCATGCCACCAGCTGGCCCCATATTTTCTTAAAAAAGGTTTTTTGCTATACGGTGCATGTGCTTAGTGGAGAGACAGAAAGCAAGACAGCAACCCCAAGGGCAATGGCAATGCTGCAATCCCTTCTCCGTTCTCCTCTCAGGATTTTGGGCATGCACTCATATGTACCGATGTGAGTTTCAAGCCACCAGGTCTGGGACTCAAACCACGGTTGACCATGTGAGAGCTCAGCGCCTTAACCACTATGACACCTTCTGGCCCCTTTATCCTTTTAAAAAAATAAAAATAAAACATGCTCTTTTCCTCCTCTCTGTTATAACTGTATGCCTTTGAGCTTCGCTGCAGCCTTCACACAACTGTTGGCCACAGGGTTTCTCAATCTCAGCACTATTCAAAATGTTGGCTCAGGTAATTCTTTGCTGCGTATGTCTTGTGGTTTGTAGGATGTCTACCGGCATTTTTGACCTCTACTTACTTACTACATACCAGTAGCATCACTGTCCCCACCTCACACACACATAAAAAAGTTGTAACAACCAAAAGCATTTCCAGATACTGTCAAATGTTCCCTGGGGCTGGGAGGCAAAATCTAGTTGAGAACCGCCAGACTAGAAAAATGTGAGCAGCATAAGACGCAAGTCATTAACTAGCTGGTTATACCTGCATTTACCCACAAGAGGTCTCCCTAGACCCTATTATGGTTTATTATCTGAAAATACATGGCTATGGGAACCACCGAATAGGTTAATCGTCATGACTTGGTGGTGACACACAAAAGGTTTACACGGTGAACCATTTGATCATGCTCTGTGCAGAAGAATTCCAGCTATATTATGTAGATACTCTAAAGGAGGAGCACATAGCTCTTACTCCTGACTTGTGGGCTGTTCTTAGTGACCTTTTTTTTTTTTTTTTTTTGAGAAAGTTTTTTTTTTTTTTTTTTTTTTTTCCATACAGTATATGCACTCGCTGGAGAGACACAGAGAGACAGAAAGTGACAAATCACCCCTCAGGGGGGATGGCCACATCATAGTCCCTTCTCCTCTGTTCTCCTCTTGGGATTTTGGGCACGCACACACACGTGCCTGGAGTGAGTTTAAACTGCCAGGTCTGGGATCCAAACCATACTCAACTATGTGGGAGTCCAGCAACATAACCATTATGCCATCTGCTGGTCTCAGTGATTGTCTTCTTAAGGTACAATATGGGGCCAGCCAGGGCTTGGTGGTTAGGGTGGCTGGATACTATGTGACTGACTGTGTGGTCTGAATCCCAGACCTAGGAGCTTGAAAAACATGGTGGGCACATGCATGCACGCCTAACATACTGAGAAGAAAACGGAGAAGGAATTGTGGTGTGGCCATCCCCCCAGGAGGTGATTTCTCACTCCCCCCCTCCTTTCTCTCTCTCTGGTGATCACACACACACCTTTTAGCAAACTAAAACAAAACAGAACAGAAACTATGCACAGAGTTCAAAAATTTTTGCACCAAAATAAATGCACATTTCATTTGAAATCAGATATTGTTCTAGTTCATTTTGTTGTTAGTAACAAAAAATATCTGAATAGTGGTGGTTAAGATGCTGGATCCCACATGGCTGACTCTCCGGTTCAAGCTCTAGACCTGGCAGCTTGAAAAACATGCCAGATGTATGTATGTGTGTTTGTGTGTGTGTGTGTGTGTGTGTGTGTGTGTTCAAAGTCCTGAGAGGAGAATGGAGGAGGAGGGACTGTGGCATGACAATCACCCACTACCTGGTGGGTGATTTCTGACTTTCACTTTTTCTCTCTCTCTCTCTCTCTCTCTTTCTCTCTCTCTCTGGTGAGTGCACGGGCCGATGACAAAAATCCCCAAATTAAAATGAAATAGGTTTATTCAGCTCACGACTTGTAGGTCCAAGGTCCAGGGACCACGTCAGGGGAGGGTCCACATGTGGGGAAGTTCTTCTAGCTGCATCACAGCATGGTCATGGGCAGCAGCACGTGCATCTGCAGGCAGGTGTTTCTCTACTGGTCTTATTTCCTCTCCTTATAAAATCACCAGGCTTGGGATCAGCAGTTGGCATAATGGCCATGTCACTGAACTTCCATGTAGTCAACTGCGGTTCGAGTCCTGGACCTGGTGACTTAAACTCACGCCAGGTGCGGGTGCATGTATGCCCAAGATCCCGAGAGGAGAATGGAGGAGAAGGGATTGTGGTGTGGCCATACCCCCTGGGGGGGTGATTTCTCACTTTCTATTTCTCTGTCTCTCTCTGTTTTTCTGGTGAGCACATACACCCTATAGCAAAAATCTCTCAAAAAAAAAAAAAAAAAAAAATCACCAGGCTTTAGTCATGGAGGGCCTTGCTCTCATGACCTTAATCTCAATTTCCTTTGCTCTTGAGCTGTCTGGTAGTCTAGTTAAGGTGAAGGAAGTTGGATACCAGAAAACTGACAGCAGTTCAAATTCTGACCCCAGCAGTTTGAAAAACATGCCAGGCATGTGTACATGGACAAGGTAAAGAAATGGTGGAGAAGGGATGGGAGGTACTTTCTCTTTCTCTCACTGCCTCTTGCTGGTGAGTGCACATGCCCCTCTAGCAATAACAATAAAAAAGTCCTCTTAGTTTCTGTGTAATACTTTATCCCTATATGTGGCATCGAGGTATACATTGTCATTCTAGAGTATGTATGATACAATTAAATGCCACTGAATGAAAAACCAGGAGCCTGGATCCTCATTTGGCTCAGGATGTCAATTGCCCTAAAAGAAATGTGTGGATAATAATAACTGCCCTGCTTATTTCCCTGGGTTATTTTAAGGGTCAAATGAAAGAATACATGAGAACATGTTTTGCAGCCTGTGAAGAATGAGATTATATTATGGACACATTTTTCACTTTTGCAGCTTTTTGCAGATATCTCAGTGAGCTAACTGTAAAATGGAATGTGTGGGAATGATTAAGGGATGATCCGGACCACAAGGCTAAGAAAATAAAAATTTTGTCAGCTTCAATGTCTCCCTTTGAATAGAAAATCTCAAGTCCACCATTCTCATCACTGACTGCACTTATGTCTCAGGGAGCTTGTAAGGGCATCCACACTCAGGCTTTGCCCTCCATGTCCCAGACCAATTGAAGCAGATTTTTCTAGGAGTGGGACACCAGCCATGGTATGTTTCAAAAGCTTTCCAGGTTATTCTTTTTTTTAAAAAAAAGAATTATTTATTTAATTTTATTTATTCATTCGTTTTATTTATTTATTTTTTAATTTGACCAGAAAGACACACACACACACACACACACACACACACACACAGAGAGAGAGAGAGAGAGAGAGAGAGAGAGAAGGAAGGTGAGAAAGCAAGCCACCAGGTCCGAGACTCGAACCGTGGTCGGCCATGTGGGAGTCCAGCACCCTTATCCACCACGCCACCTGCCGGCCCCTCCAGGTTATTCTAATATGCAGATAAGCTGGGAACTACAGTCCCAGTTTCTGTAAAAGCAGCCTAATTCCAGGGTGCCCACACAATCTCCTTCCTGCATAGGTTACTCCTCACCCCAAGAAATCCCTGGACTTGGAAAGTTCTCATTATGCCGTGAGGTTAAAATAAAAGTTTGGTCAACCAGGCTTCTAGGACAGCAGATGATGTTGTCATTTGAAATGGAAAGAAAATCAATCTATTTCAGTTTTAGTCAAAGGAGGAAGAACCCAGTCAAGGGAGGGAGAATGCAGCCGAAAGGGTGGGTAACAGCCATGCAATTAGCTGGCACTCTGCCATGGTGGCATGCCAGCATATCACAGAGGCTGCTCTGAGCCCGTGGAAACTCGGCTCTGTGTCTCGGTTTATCTTGGCTCTCGCATTGTCTGATGAGCCTTTGTTGGGAACCTGGGGCTCAGTGTCTGCCAGACGAAAACAACAATCAGTGCATGAGTTAGTGAGTTACCACTGTTCAAAAACTGAAGGCACAGAAGAAAAAGCTGTTGAGCAAGGGTAACGTTGGGTGTGCTGTAGTACGAATATAGTTCAGAACTAGAAACTCTCTTCTTTTGGAAATAAGGCCCTGATTCCTATATGCATTGCTTATCAGGGTCATTGGTGGAAGAATTTGGGTTACAACATTGCCAATAACAAGTACCAAAATGGAGACTGTATCTGGAGAAACTGAGGGTCAATTTTCTCTAGGATCTGTATATCACCTTGACAAATCTAGGAAGTCGTGTTGTCCTAACGCTGACTGGTGAGCAGCTCTTGGGAATGGATCCACATTTAACAAGTTTGCAAGAGACCCACACTGAATCATGCAGTACCAGACATAACCGCTGGATGGTGCATCTTCTACCTGTAAGAAAAATATGGGGTGTCAAATTTGAACTAAACTATATTATACCGAATCTGAAAATTAAGGAGACAAAGTAAGAAATGAGTTGGATGATCTTAAAGAATAGTACCATTGGGGCTGGTAGGTGGCATGGTGATTAAGGGCACTGGACTCCCATGTGGTTGACCGCAGTTCAAGTCCCAGACCTGGTGGCTTACTTTCTTGCTTTCCCTCTCTCTCTCTCTCTCTGTCCCTCTGACCAAATTGAAAATAAATAAATAAAGTAAAATTATTCCTAAAAAAAGTAGTACCATCAAGCTACAGTAGCTGGGTTCCTTCAGTCCTTCTGTAAGAGAGACTTGTTACATGGATTTAACTATCTTAAACTCTGGCTGGTTACTTCTGCTTAGACCATGTTGGACCAAATCCTGGTTTTTTTAGGGTTTATTTTTGCCACAGGGTGCATGAACTTGTTGGAAAGAGAGAAAAGACAAAGATGGTAAGAGGGAAAATGAGAAATCAAGCCCCAAGGGGCATGGCTTTCTCTTCCATTCTCCTCCCAGGATCTTGTGGATGCACACACACATGCCCGGCATGATTTTCAAGCTATAAGGTCCAGGACTCAAACTGCAGTCAGCCACGTGGGAGACCAGTGATGTAACCACTATGCCATCTGCTGGCTCTGGAGCAAATTCTTGCTCTTCAGTGGTCACTTTTTCAGATCTGGGGTCTCTAGATTTTTCTGATCATGCATCGCTTGTGGTAAAAAATTGTAAATCCATTTTTCAAATTATTTGTGGATAATTCACTTTTTTCTTTTGGTATCATCTCATCATATCTGATAAGGTTATTGCTTTTATATAGTAATGTGGCTGACAAATAGCTTAATATTAAAGATAAGAAAAGTGTCAATCCTACCATTTTCTTGTTCACTTATACATTCTTAAATTTTTTTAAAAAGGATTATTTGTTTTATTTGTTTATTGTTATTATTCAATTTGACCAGAGGGAAACAGAGAAAGAGAGAGAGGGAGAGTGAGAAAGCAAGCCACCAGGTCTAGGACTTGAACCATGGTCAGCCATGTGGCAATCCGACAGCTTAACCACCATGCCACCTGCTGGCCCCATTTTTAAATCGTTTATATATATAAAAAAAGCAAACAAACAAAAAACAAAACATAGGGTGCATGTGCTTACTGGAGGGAGATTAGAGAGAGAGAAAAAGAGGGAAAGTGAGAAAGTACCCCATATGGAACATGGTCATGTCAGAATCCCGTCTTTTCTATCTCTCCCTCCTTTTGGAATTTTGGGCATCATGCACATGTGCCTGGTGTGCTTTTCAAGTTAGCTGGTCTGGGACTTGAGCTATGCAGTTGGCCATGTGGGATCCAGTCACCTTAACCACCATGCCATCGGATTGCTCTTAACTGTTATTACCTTCAACTCATGGTTTTTTGCAAGAATTTGGTTAAGCCTTTGCCTATGTTCTCACATAGTGAGAAACGAGTACTGTAATACTATCTATAAATCTGTTAAACAGGACACAGTAAACTGCAAGGTGCCACACAATATGCTAAGAAGAAACCACTGACTAAGGTCCCACTGACAGCCCCTCCAATTGTAGAATTCCCTGGGATACCTCAGTAATGAATGAGGCTGTTCTTCAGACAATGTATAACACAATGGATTCACTCAGAGACCTGAAGATTTACAGCTTTGGATACAATAGCAATACACAATTGTTCTGCCTAAAAAGTATGCCCTAATCCCTATAATTGGCTCTGGTGATTCTAAACCTCTAGCCACTCACTGGCTGACTAGGCGAGTCCTTTGTGTAGATATTTAATCTCTTTCATCACATTTTGATTCTCCTTGTTAGTCTTTGAAGTTTGGGGTGTGCCTAAAGACTACTCTGCTCTATACAGAACCACGAAGTGAGTATGAGGAAGCCACAGTCATCATCATAGTTTACTATAAGAAGAATGGCTTGGGGCTAGGAGGTGGCATAATGGTTAAGGCACTGGAATCCTACATGGCCACCCATGGTTCAAGTCCTGGACTTGGTGGCTTGAAAACCACACGAAGTGCATTTGCATGCATGCCCAAAATCCCCGGAGGAGGATGGAGGAGAAAGGATTGTGGTGTGGCCAGCCCCCACAGGAGGGTAATTTCTCACTTTCCCTCTCACTCTTTCTATCTAGCAAGTGCACACACCCTATGGCAAAAAACTTAAAAAAAGAAGGAGAAGAAGAAGAGGAGGAAGAAGAAAAAGAAGGAGGAGGAGGAAAGAAGAAGGGCTTTATTTAAACTCAGAAGCAGCGTAGCTTTTTTTTTAAAGTTTATTTATTGATTAATTTCACAAGTGAGGGAGAGTGACACAACACCCCCAGCAGGGTCTTGATGCCACGATTCACTCCAGCTTTTGCAGGCCAGGTCATGGCCTGGCATACTCAGTGAAGCCTCTGGATTTGAACTGATAACTTTCCCATATGGGGCCTGCCTTGCAGAGCTCATGGTTTACCACTGTGCCCTTATGCAGTCTCAGGAGCAAGAAAACTAAAAGAGCTAACCTGGTTGAAGGGATCAAGGTGAACTTACTCTTTTCTCTCCAGAGGCATTCCAGGAAAGGGAAGGCTTCCCCTGAGTTTAAAAATGACTGCTCTAGAATATTTAAAAATTGGTTGAGGGCCATCAGGTGGCATAATGGTTATTGTGATGGACTCCCACATGACAGACTGTGGTTCAAGCTGCCTGGACCTGGCAGCTTGAAACTCATGCTGGGCACTTATGGGTGCATGCCCAAAATCCTGAGAGGAGAAGGGATTGTGGTGTGGTCATCCCCCCGGGGGGTGATTTCTCATTTTCTCTCTCACTGTCTCTGTCTCTTTCTGTCTTCCTCCCCCCCACAAGCACACACACCCTAAGGCAAAAACCGCTTAAGAAGAAGAGTAAGCCTGCAGAAACTAGAGACAAAAGAGACACGCTCGGTTTGTCCAGGTGAATTAAGAACGAAAGGTAGAATAAATCTGTGTCTTAACCAAAAGACAGTTGAGCAGAGGGTTTTAAGAGTTTGGACTCTATAGTCAGACTTAGATTGTTATTTTTATTTTTATTTTTTTAAGAGGTTTTTGCTATAGGGCACGTGAGCTCGCCAGCCAGACAGAGAGAGACAGAGAGACAGAAAGCGAGAAATCACCCCCCCGGGGGGGATGGCCACGCCGCAATCCCTTCTCCTCCATTCTCCTCTCGGGATCTTGGGCATGCGTGCACATGCGCCCGGCGTGAGTTTTAAGCCACCGGGTCTGGGATGTGAACCATGGTCGACTACATGGGAGTCCAGCGACATAGCCATTACACTAACTGCTGGTCCCAGATTGTTCTTTTTATTCACTCTTAAGAGAATTTAATGTTATTGTTTTAGATAATGCATACACATGATACTAAAAGGAAAGGCAAGGCTCCCTCCCAGCCTACCCCAATCTGCAGTTCTCCCTAGCAGCAACCACAGTTGCCAGGGACTTGAGAATTCTCCTAGTAATATGAAAGGCATATCCTATCTTGCTTGTGTACAGATTACATACATTCGGTTATTGGAAAAGCCACGATGTATTTTTCTATACAAAAATGCATCATGACTTTTCTGACAACCCAATAAATACATATAAATCACTTAACCTCTCTGAGCCTACTTTGACTTATCTGTAAAACAGAGATAATAGCAGTCTTTGGGCCCAACAGATGGTGTAATGGTTACATAGCTGGACTTGCACATAGCCAATGGCAGTTCGAGTCCCAGACCCAGTGATTTAAAATTCACGCAGGGTGCATGTGTGCGCATGCCCAAAATCCTGAGAGAAGACTGGAGGAGAAGGGATTATGGCGTGGCCATCCCCCAGGGGGGTGATTTCTCCTTTTGTCTCTCTGGTGAGTGTACACTCCCTATAACAAAAATCTCTCCTTTCTCCCCCCAGAAAAGCAAACCCTGTGGGGCCAGCAGGTGGCAGTGTGGTTGAGGCCCTGGACTCCCACATGGCCCGCCACAGTTCAAGTCATGGACTTGGCGGCTTGCTTTCTCACTTTTTATCTCTCTCTCAATCTCTCTGTGTGTCTCTCTCTAGTGGGTTTGTGTGCTCTGTAGCAAATTAAATAATAACAATAATAAATAAAGTAAAATAAATAATTTAAGAAAAACCCTGTGTCAGATATGTTTTAGATTCTGCAATCTTCCAGCACATATACCATATATTATTGTAAAAAACCCTGAAGTTTGAGTCCTGACATGAATTTTTTTTTTTTTTTTTTTTTTTTTGCTATAGGGCATGCATTCCTGGAGAGACAGAGGAGGAGGAGAGAGAGAAATAAGAAAGCACCCCCCCAGGAGGGATGGCAATGCTGCAATCCTTTCTCTTAGTATTTTTGGCATGCACGCACTGTGTCTGGTATGTTTTTCAAGCCCCCAGGTCCAGGACTCAAACCTCAGGGTCAGTCATGGGGGATCCAGCTGCCTGAACCACCACACCACTTGGCTGATCCAGATGTTAATAATTTTTCAAGAAATCCTTGAATATACTAGCTGGGATAGAGTCTGTAAATGATCTTATGTCAGTTAAGGTTGTACCAAACTAACTTTGGATTCTCAGAACTTTTTGGATTTTGGAACTGTGGTTAAGGGATATAGAACTGTGGTGTATTCCTCACAGGGTTGTTGTAAAGTTTAAGTTAAATTATGGGTTGACCCTATAGCCTACTGGTTAAGGGAACCAGATCATACATGGCTGATCACAGTTCAAAGCCTAGCCACAGTGATTTTAAAAAACACACTGGTCACGTGTATATGGATGTCCCAAATCCTGACAGAATGGAGAATTGGAGGAGAAGGGATTATGGCATGATCAAATCATCGCAAGAGATGCTTTCTTCTTCTTTCTCTGTTTCTTTATCTTTCTTATGAGTGCATGCATCCTTTGACCAAAAGAAAAAAAAAAAGCCATTTATTTTAAAAAGGGGGGGGAGGATAAGCTTAAACAATGTATGAAAAGTGTCTGTCTATACCAGTTCCTAGAACATAAGCATCAAATATGAGGGGTCTTCAAAGAGTCCATGAAAAACGCCTATCATAAAAAACTATGAGTGGATTTCAAAATTTTTTCACCAAAATAAACTTATGCTTTAATTCCATTTTTCCATAAACTCTTTGAGGTTCCCTTGCATATATAATTATTTATTTGTTTGTTTGTTTATTTATTTATTTATTTTGCTATAGGGCGCGTGCACTCGCCAGACAGACAAAGAGAGACAGAAAGTGAGAAATCACCCCCCAGGGGGGATGGTCACGCCGCAATCCCTTCTCTTCCATTCTCCTCTCGGGATCTTGGGCACGCATGCACACGCGCCCGGCGTGAGTTTTAAGCCACCAAGTCCGGGACTACGTGGGAGTCCAGAGACATAGTCATTATGCTAACTGCTGGTCCCCATACATAATTTTTAAGAAGAATTATTTAATTTTATTAAGTAGTATTATTATTGTTATTTTTTAATTCACCAGAGAGAGAGAAAGGGAATGTGAGAAAGCAAGTCACCAGGTCCAGGACTCGAACCATGTGGGAGTCCAGTGCCTTAACCACCACGCCACCTGCTGGCCCTCCTTGTATATATTATTAATACTTTTTGTAAATAATTATTTTATTTGACTTTATTTATCTATGTATTTTAATTTGATTAGAGAGGGGCAGAGTGAGAGAGAGAGAGAAAGTAAGAAAGCAAACCTCCAGGTCCAGGACTTGAACCGCAGTTGACCATGTGGGAGTCTGGCACCCTTAACCACCATGCCACCTGCCAGCCCCAACACTGTTGTTTTAAAGAGGAGAGTGCTAAGCCTTCACCACGCTCACCTCTGAGCCTCTTACCTTGGTGTGGGGGTTAGTATGATGTTGGGTGAGTTTCCTTGTAAAGGTGTTTGGGATATTTCAGGATGATAGGAGGTAAGCAGATTTATTCTTTGATGGTGTGGAAGAAAGAGTGAATAGGCTTTGAAGCCAGACACGTCAGGGTTGAAATTCCATAGTATCAGCTTCCTTTAAAGCTGGGGAAAAGTATCTATCTTGCAGGTTGCTTTGAGGATTAAATATAACTAGATAGAAGAGAAACGTCTCTGTGCATGATATGTGCTCAATAAATGGTAGCAGCTGTTTTGTTAAAATATGTTCAGGAAGGCTGAGGTATAACCCTTCTCCATTAGCGGTTTGAAAAGCACATAATTGGCCACTTTCATGACTGAAAATGGGGCCTTGGACAGGGATCAGAGAAAGCACTTATTGTACATGGGAACAAAGCATTGTTACCATGATCCGTCTGCGGGAAGATGGCACCAGGCCCTCCTCTGTGATGTAATGTCATGGGACTGTACTGGTGGGGGAAGGGGTACCGGGAGGCCTGTGAGGAGCGACCCCTCGTCCCACATAGGCAAAGCTGGATGTTTTGCCAGGTGGTATGGTCATGTGAGAACTGGTGGCCTTTGGTCTTCAGGAAACTTCCATTGTATTGCACTATAAAGAACGTGGGTTGCCCCTTGTATTACAGAATATCCTGGAGGTTCGGGTTTAATGTCATGGACATACAAAGTGAGACTGCTATCTGTTGATCAGTGTACTGTGAGAACAGACCACATCCAATCCCACTTGGATTCCCACTGGATTCAACTCAGACATAAACCTTTAGGGAGGCCCTACCCTGTGCCAGGTGCGGAAAAAGCAAGGATGATCTGATAAGCTTCCAGCTCAGGAGGAGCGGGCAGAGAGGACAGATAATGGATAGCTCTCACTGCGGGGCGTGCAGTGTGGGGTGATGTAATGGAGCCATGAATAAAGTGCTCTGCAGGGTACTGAGAAAAGAAAAATGAATGTTGCTAGAGAAGTTAGGAGAAATTCCTGCAAAGTTAATCTGATCTTTGGACTGAATCATCAGGTAAATGGTGGTGAAGTAGGATGAGGAAAAAAAAGAGCAGAAAGGGGAAGGCAGGGGATAAAGGAACAAACAACATTCCAAGGGGAAAAAAACTATAGGGATAAAGATGCGAGGCAGGGCCGGCAGGTGGTGTGGTGGATAAAGGTGCTGGACTCCCACATGGCTGACTGTGGTTCGAGTCCTGGACCTGGAGGCTTGCTTTCTCTCTTTCTCACTGTCTCTGTCTGGTCAAATGAAAGAAAAACTAATAACAAATGGAATTCAATAAATAATTCTTTAAAAAAAAAAGATGCAAGGCACATTCATTTGTTCAGGAATTCATTCAATGGACAGATATTTGTTGAGTGCCAGATACTGTTCTTGGCACTGGGGATATGACAGGAGGTAAGACAGACAAGGTCCTTGAGGCTTTCATGGAGTTTACACTTTAGAGCTAGGTGGGACAGAAACAAACAAAATGATTTCAGAAAGTGGGGGTGCTATTAAGAAAATAAACTGGGGGGATGTATGATAGAGAGTTCCCTGCTGAGGGGGTAAGATTAGGTGGTCAAGGAGACCTCTCTGCAGGGGGCAAAGCCTTCCAGGTGTCAGGAGCAGCAACTATGAACACCCTAGAGTAGGATTAGGCCTGGTTTAAGGAACAAAAGGAAGGCCTAATTCAGACTGCAGCCGTGTGAACAAAGGACTGAGGGGAAGACCAGAGAGGTTGGTAGGCCTGTGGGCCACCAGAAGGAGCTTGTTTTGAAGAAGTATCATTTTAAATAAATAATTTTTAAAAAGGTACCATCTGGGGCTAACCCCATGGCCTAGTGGTTAAGGGAGCAGAGTCCTAGTATGGCTGACCATAGTTCAAATCCGAGTCCCAGTGGCTTGACAAGCATACCAGGCACTGTGCGCATGTGCGCCAAATTCTGCAAGGATGGAGAAATGAAGAGGAAGGGATGGTCGTGTGACCATGGCCCGTTGGGAGGTTGGGAGTGCTTTCTCTTCTTCCTCTCTGCCTCTCTGGTGAATACACGTGACCACTGGTAAATTAAAAATAAATAAAGAAAGAAGTATCATCTCGCTACTGGGTAGAGAATTGATTAGAAGAAGAGAGGGGGATGGGGACCAGCAGTTGGTGTGGTGGTTAAGGCACTGGACACTCCCACATGGCCGAACATGGTTCGAGTCCCAGACTTCGGACCTGATGACTTGCTTTCTCACCTTCTCTCTCTCTGATCAAATTAAAATAAAATGAATGATGGGACTGGCAGGTGGCATGGTGGTTAAGGGTGCTGGACTCCCACATGGCTGACCATGGTTCAAGTCCCAGACCAGGTGGCTTGGTTTCTCGCTTTCTCTCTCTCTCACTCACTCTCTCACTCTGTCCCTCTCTGGTAAAATTAAAATAAATAAATATAAAATAAAATAAAATGAATGAATAAATAAAATTAAATAATTCTTTTAAAGAAAAAAGAAGAGAGGGCAATCTGTTGCCTACTCTAGGCAAGAGATGTCAGTAGCTCAGATGAGGGTGGAAGCAGTAGAGACACATATTCAAAGTAAGCGTATATGTTTGAAGTGAAATTGACAGGACCTGTGATGGACTAGGGTAGATGTGGGGGGCGTGCGAGGGAAGAAAAGAGGTAGTTCATCATTTCAAATGCTCTGAGAGGTGAATAAGAGTACATCAAAGTGGCCTTGTTCCCAGTAGTAAGTAGTAGCACCCCAACAGAGGTAGCACAATGGACAATGTTGGGAACATGCACTTGGTAAGAGAGGATGCTGGAAAAGAATGACTGAGAAGGTCTTGGGAATGAATTCATTTGACTTCACACCAAGGAGACAGGGACACTGCTCCACTGACAAAGCCAGGCTGATAATTCTGTCTGTGTGGCCAGAATTCCTTGAATGTTTACTACCAAAGTTTTTTTTTTTTCTTTTTTTTTGCCAGAGGGCACATGTGCTGGTTGGGTAGAGGTAGTGAGAAAGCACCTCCCGTGAGGGATGGTCATGCACAATCCTTTCTCCATTTCTTTCAGGACTGTGGATACACACACACACACACACACACACACGAGCCTGTTTGTTTCTCAAGTCTCTGGGTTTGGGACTTGAACTACACAGTTGTCTTGTGAAATCCTGCCGCTTTAACCGTCACCACCTGCTGCACATCCCCCTTCCCTTTTTTTTTTTTCTTTTTTTGGAGAGGTTTTTGCTATAGGGCGCGAGCGCTCGCCAGACAGACAGAGAGAGACAGAGAGACAGAAAGCAAGAAATCACCCCCCAGGGGGGATGGTCACGCCGCAATCCCTTCTCCTCCATTCTCCTCTCGGGATCTTGGGCACGCACGCACACGCGCCCGGCGTGAGCTTTAAGCCACTGGGTCCGGGACATGAACCGCGGTCGACTACGTGGGAGTCCAGCGACATAGCCATTACGCTAACTGCTGGTCCCCATCCCCCTTCCCTTTTTAAAGAGCTGGCTGACTCTAAAGGAATTTGTTTACATCTTTCCTTAAATCTTTTTGTCCTCTAGGACAAATACTCATCTATTCTCTCAGACTTTCTGGTTGGTCTTAGCTTCTCTCCTCTCAGTAAATTCTTCAGAACATTGTCATCCAAGCTAAGCAAGAAACTGTGCAGTTAATAAGCACTGAATAAATGCATACTGAAGGGCATTTAAAGTGCTTAGGTTCTGGGGGCAGGCAGGTGGCATGGTGGTTACGGGCGCTGGACTCCCACATGGCCAACCGTGGTTTGAGTTCTGGCCCTAGAGGCTTGCTTTCTCACTCCCCCTCACTTTCACTCTGTCCCTTTCTGGTCACATTTAAATAAATAAATAAATAAAATTTAATAAAACAAAAAAAAAATTTGGAGAGGTTTTTGCTATAGGGCACGTGCGCTCACCAGAAAGAGAGACAGAGAGCGAGAAATCACTCCCCAGGGAGGATGGCCACACAGCAATCCCTCCTCCCTTCTCCTCTCGGGATCTTGGGCATGCACGTTCTCGTGCCTGGCGTGAGTTTTAAGCCACCGGGTCCAGGACCTGAACTGTGGTGGACTACATGGGAGTCCAGGAACATAGCCGTTATACCATTGCCACAATCTCTCCTCCATTCTCCTCTAGTGATCTTAGGCACACATGCACACGCACCTGGCGTGAGTTTAAGCCAACAGGTCCGGGACTGGAACTGCAGTCAACTACATGGGTGTCCAGTGACATAGCCATTACGCCATCTGCTGGTCCCATAAAACAATTCTTTTAAATAAAGTGCTTAGGTTCAGAGAGGAAGAGAACCTTTTACTACAGCACTTTGTTTCACCTGCTTCTCTCTCTACCTTATCAGCTCATAAGGCTTGATTCTTTTTGACTGGGAAGAGGCATGATTAAGTTTAATAAATATCTTTTTGTTAGTTGGTTGGCTAATTCTATCGTCTCCTAGCCCTATTTCTGGGTTTCTCTTCCAGTCCCTTGCACAGACAAAGCAGACCTGCAGGGGTCCTCAGAGCTCCCTCTGAACTGCTGCATTAGGCCAGTCCTCTTTAGCTAACATTATCTTTTATTTAAACAGCAACAGTAGCCACCAATCTTGTTACATAACATACCAATACCCTAGGGTTTTAAAAAACTAATGCAGCATCTACTATTTGAGAGTGGTGATCTGGCAACAGAAATATTCATTAGAACAATATTGTGGAAACATTGTAGCAAGTTTGATTTTCTGGCCTTTTTTTAAGTGTGTGTGTGTGTGACCATTCTTAGGACTTCAGAGCTGGAAGGTATTTTAAAGTTATTTCTATTTCAGACCTGTTGGTTTTAAACTGTGGAAACCAAGCCCTAGAGAGACAAAGAAACTTGCCTAAGAGGCAGATCAGGACTAGAAACTATGCTCTCAGCAACTTGAAGGTTTCATCCCATCTTCTTAGACTAAGGATTAAATGCTCAATCTTTCTTGTTTGTAATTCTTTCTTATCTGATAGCATCCTCTTTCCCATTTTAGACTCTAAACTGGTCAGTTGTGAGCAATGGCATAATACATTACTCTGCTTACACTGAAGCTGCAAATCAGAGGCTACTGAAGTACCTACATTGTTGTCTTCTTTTTTTAAACCAACATTAGGAATGGATTCACACCAAACCATGCAATGTATATGAACTGAATGTAATCTGGTTGGCCAAATGTATTTTATTTAAACTTTTAAAATTTACTTTTTTGACCAAATGTATTTTAAAGCATCTGGGTGAAGTTGTGGGTGAAGTTCTGAAGCATCTGGCAGACCACATCAGCACCATTGTAGGTGTATGTGTAAACCAGTGTATGGAAGAAAGCTGGAATCAGCTGGCCTCGATGCTTCTCACATCCCGATAGCTGCTCAATAAGACATGTGGTTTCCTCTGCACAACTCCAGTGGCAAGTTAAAACCCAGACCTGCTATTTTCCCTCGCCCCCTGCAGCATTCTTTATCAAACTGATGACCTGTTTTCCGGTGGGAAGACTCTGCTCCATTCCACCTACCTGCTGCTGCCTCCCTAGTTCCTGACTGCCATGAGCTTCTTTTTTAACCTCTTCCTTGAAAAGCACCACCCGACAGACCCCGACATAGGCTCCTCGGCTTTGGTCACTGACCTGAGCTAACTGCTCTCATCTCCCAGTAAAAGTCCTGGAAAACAGCAGGGACCTTCCGATTCTCCTAAAACCCCTTCTCCCATTTTAACCTGCCAAAATTACTGTTTAAGCAGACAGGACTGAGCAAATACCTTACTTTTGAGAAGGGCATTATTGCTGGGTCGGGTCAAATACCTTACTTTTGAGAAGGGCATTATTGCTGGGTCGGGTGGGATTAGCACTATTTTATGAAATTCAACTACACCGGGTCCTGAGGGCCACTTCTGGTAACTTCGTCTGTGCGTTAGGGATGCCCTACAGTGTAAGGGGAGAACTGCTAGCTTGGTTTTCCAGGAACAGCACTATAAATCTTCGTCCCTAGCCCCCACCCTGCCCCACAAACACACCCTAGGCTCTGAGAATCCCAGCCCTGACCTGGGGACAAACCTTAAACCCAAATAAACAGCCTGTCCCCGGGCGCCGAGCTCGCCCGTCCTCAGCACCCTTTCTCCCTGCCCCGAGGGCCGGTAGCCTCCAGGGGCTGAACACAGAACTCGCTCCACTCCCCGCACCCCAGCCCCGCCAGGGCACCGGGGTTGGGGGTGGGCGGTAGGGGAAGCGGGGGGCGGAGTTCCGTCCTTCGCTGATTGGCTCCAAGCGAATGGGCTGCGGCCGTGCCGGGCCAACCCGCGGCGTGTTGCTATGTGCTGAGCCGAGGGGATAGGCGCGGGGGCGCGTCCGTCACCCGGCAGCCCCCTGCCCGGACCCGGAGGGATGCGGAGTGGCGGCCGCAGCAGCGGTGGAGACTGTGGCTTTAAGAGCGCGCCGGGAGCCTGCGATCCGGCCGGGCAGAGCTTCGCCGCTGCGCACTCCCGCGGAGCCGAGCCCGGCGCTGGCCGGACTGGGCAGCCTGCTGCGCGGTGAGCGGCCCGGGGGCAGCGCGGGCCGGGCGAGCGTGGGCGTGGGCGCGCTGTCAGCGCGGGCTCCGGGTACCAGGCGCTGGACCTCGGCCCCCGGCTCCCGGGGAGGGCGCGACGCCCTCGGTCCTGCGCGGCGGTGGCGAGGTCCTGCTTGGGGTCCCCTCGGGGGCCGCGGCGCCGGGGGCGGGGAGCGGGGCGCCCGGGCCACGTGACCGGTTTGTTTACAAACACTGCGCGGCCCGGCAGCGGCTGCGGAGGGAGCCGAGGTGGCGCGGGGCTCGGGGACCCGTGCGAGGGGCCAGGCGAGTCTCGGGCGCGAGGTTTGCTGGCGGGGACGAGGTCCTGGCTTCCTTCTCAGGGTGTGCCCGCGCGTGTGTACTCCGTGGGGTCGAGTGGGGGCTTCGGACGCTTTCTGCCCCGGTGTGACGCCGTGTCTTGCATTGGAGACACTTAGGTCCGGGGACGCTGCCCCGGGGGTCCAGGGTCGGAGACTGGCCGCGCTGAAACTCCCCGGAACGGTTCGCGGGCTCCCGGCCGAGGTAACCGCAGCCGAGTTCCTGCCTGGCCGCTTCCCGGAGCCTCCCCAGCGTCCTTGCCAAGGGGGGTGGGCGCGAGTTCTCGCCTGCCCGACGGAATGTAGGGGCCTCTCCAGCAAGTACCTCCCAGGCGCTGGCGCTGAGGGGCAGCCCTGACCTGTCACTGCTTGAGTCACCCTCCTTGGCTGCTGACCTGTTCTGAGCGCCTGTGCCCAAGTGGCGGTGTTTTCTCACGTCTAGGGGTTGAGGGGGAACACCTGTTCTTTTGAACCTTTTTTTCTTGGAGACTGCCACCTTCGACTTCACTCTTTGCTGTGAGAGTTCCAAAAGCCAAGTAGTCTCCGTTTCTCTTTCTGCTCCAGGGTGTAGCTGACATGACCACAGCCCAGCCACTGTGAATGGCATGCAAAACAGCTCCTCGCTTGCGGGGGGGGGGGGGGGGGGTGCCTTTTGGCCTCATCGTTGATTTGCTATCCTTGAAACTTGAGAGGCGCTTTTGAGTGCGACTTTGCCTTTGGTAAGTCTAAAGGTTACTAAGACAGCTAGCTACTCATCCGTGCTCTCCCTACCCTTCTCTTGTTCCTCTGTTCCAGTTCAGCAAAATGCGCGGGGTGGGGGCTCCTTGACCCACAGCTCTGGGTAAGAAGGTCAGCACCCCGTCCTCCACGTCAGAACGTCAGAGGTGCACGGACCCTGGGGTAGAGCAGGAAGTAAAGCACACTGGCTCTGCTGGGACTTGATGGTACATGCGTGATGGGCTCCAGTGCTCTCCTGGGCCTGGGGTCACAGGGCCTGTGATCGGTGAGACTGGATTTTCCCTCCCCTGGCCTTCCTTTTACCTGGTCCCAGCCAATGGACCATGCACTCCAAAGGTGAACCTAACCCGAGTTCTGTCCGTTCTTCCTTCCTTAGCATTTAATGCTGGAGCTGGGTCTTGCCTCTGATGAGGAAAATTGTCATTCTTCTGAAGTGTGATGTGAGTGTCTAACGTTCTTTGCCCCAGGAACAGGCCCAGCCTGGGAAGGGCGGTGCACATTTCCTTTGGGCACCACCTTTTGTCGCTAGCTCCATGATAGTCTTGGGCAGGAATGGAGTGGGGGCCTTGGGGTCATCCCTTTCCTTAGTGGCCTTTGATCAGTTTAAGATTCAATGATAGCATTTCTTGAATCTGCCTTGGTGTCTCTGTGCTTGAACAAAACACAAGAAGCTTAGGTTAGAGTTGGAAAATGGGAAACAATGTATGAGTGTTGTTTTCATGCTTTCCTCCAAGAGCATGGTTTTCCAGCTTTGGTTAGGCTCCACTGTAAGTAAGAGATTTTATAGCTTTGTACACAGGTCCACCACTAAATTCCAGGAAAGAATAATTACCCTTACTACCTGCAGTGTGTTCTATTTAAAAAACATCTTTTCTGTTTCATTAAAAAATATAATCAACTGCTGGTCATGACTCATTAATTTGATTTCCTGAGCAAATAGGTCATGACCCACAGTTTGAGAAACATTGCTTTCGGGCAGAGGTCCTCAAACTTAAATTTGCATGAAAATGACCCATGTAGTGTTTAAAAATAAGGTTTGTCAGGCCATTCCAGAGATGTTTATTTTCAGTGGAGCACAGGAATCTACATTTTTAAAAAATTATTTATTCCATAAGATAAGACAGAGGTTGAGAGATAGGCATCTTCGACAAGGTCTTCATGCTGCAAAAGAATCTGCATTTTTATTAAGTGGTACATGAGATTGTGATGCAGCTGGCTGGCAAGAAACCCTGATCTAGTGGAATCAGAGGCAGTGAAAAGGAAAGGCATTAACTTGGATATGAAGTATAAAGTTGGGTATGTGACCCATACAGTGTGCAGTTCCAAGATCACTCAGCTGCTAGTCACAGTATTGTCATTTAGGCTTTGAAAAGTCTAAGGGCTCAGTGTTTGTCTCCAACTGCCATGAAGCAGTTGGCCCTAGAAACTGGCACCTCTCCGTCCCCACTCCATTGAAGCCTATATGAGGCTGCTCTTCACTGTTCTGTATCATCGGGTGTGGTTTCTAGGTTCATGGAGGTTGGGAATGTAAGTAATGCTGGTGAGTTGCTGTACTTTCACAGTTTATGTAAATTTTATTATCTTGATGATTTTAATGGTTCTCAGAGAGGGACAGAATTATTGTGCTTGGGAGTTTGACAATTGCCAGCTAGAGAAATGGTTGGCTTTGTTTAATATCTGTGTATTTTTAACTGTGTAGCCTGAGAGAAAGGCAGGCTGATGACTTTATTTTTAATAATTTGGGGTGGTGGTGGGAGGAGTCAGGGATTTGTCTATCATCAGGGTTAATACGAGGCACCTCTTCTTTCACCCCTTTGCGTACCCCAGTCCTGGTTCTTCCCCACTATAAGCCCAGCTCTTTTGTGCTGGTGCATCTTGGTAGTCATCCAGTTTCTGAAGTTCTCCCTACGGCACACACACACACACACACCTGATGCAGCCACACATTAGACTTTCCTCCTCTTAGTGATTGTGTCTAAACATGCTGGTAGAAGACAGTTCTTAGAATTAAAACTGTAATTTAGCTTCAGAAATAACTAAATTATCCAAATTCAGATTCATCGTTGGTCCTTCTTACCAAAGGTATGCCTCATATGGGAACATTAACTGTGGGGTTGTTTAAATTAACTTTACTAATGTTCCGTTTGGCCAAGCAGATCATATTCAGAATGTGTTGAGCATGTGGAAAAAAGAAAGCAATAAAAGGAAGGTAAAGAATAGGATATCGTAGAATAGGAAAAGCAGAGGGAAGAGATGTTCAGGTGAAATTCAAATGGAGGATCAGGATCCATTCCCTTTGTAAATTATCCAGGCATTTCCCTAGGGCCTCGAAGCCAAACCACCAGGTGTTCTGCCACTGCTCTCTCCCTCTTAGCATAAAATGGTATAAAGTTCTAGAAGAGGAAGAAACATCCTTTTGAACTTTGGCTCACAAGGATGGAAAGCCAACCAGGGCCTCTAGGCCATAGCTATTTTGTAGAGTTGATAGTATTCATGATACTATCCTTAAGAAAAGGTGATGTTGGGCCAGCAGGTGGTGTGGTCATTAGGGTGCTGGACACTCCCACAGGGCTGACCCCGGTTTGAGTCCCAGACCCGGTGGTTTGCTTTCCTTTTCTCTGTGTGTCTGTCTTTCTCTGGTCAAATGAAAATGAGTGAATAAATAAAATTACATAAATAATTCTTAAAAAGAAAGAAAGAAAGGAAGAAAAAAAGGTGATGTATACTTCCATCTGTAAAGGATTGCACTGTCTGAACTTTCTTGGGAGATGTTTCTGTAACCCTGCAAGGTTTAAAAGTAAATTGGAATGTGCTTCTCCCTGTTTATAGTTTGTCATTGCTTCCCATTGCCCTGGGGTTCTAATCCAGCTCCCTTCTTTGCTGTGTTGCGTGGCCTGTCCTCCTCCTCTGCTTTCTCCCACCTCATCTCCTGCCAGGTCCTGCCTGGTCCAGTCTGCTTCATTCTCCCCTCAGCCATACTGGTCTTCCTGATGTTTCTAAGACATGCCACATCCTTTTTTTTCTCTGGCCCTTTTCTACTGGTCATCCTCCTTCTCCAAGTTTGTGCTTGGCTGCCTTCTCCTCCTCCTCCTCCTCCTTCTCCTCTTCTTCTTTTTCTTCTTCTTCCTCTTTTTTAAGAATTATTTTATTTAGCTTTATTTATTTATTTTAATTTGACCAGAGTGGGACAGAGAGAGAGAGAGAGAGAGAAAGTGAGAAAGCAAACTGCCAGGTCTGGGACTTGAACTGTGGTCAGCCATGTGGGAGTCCAGCGCCCTTAACTACCATGCCACCCGCAGGCCCCGCTTGGCTGCCTCTTCTCACTTGGGTCTCACAGAGCCCCTCACTGACTATTATCTTGAAAGCTCCTCTCCTCCCTGTTCTCAGCCTCTCTTAATCCCCTTTACTTCATTTTTCCAAAGTACTTTAATGCCCTCTGGTAATATATTGTCTACCTGTTTGCTGGAATGGAAACTCAAGAGCTTTTCTCTTGTTCACTGACAGTCCTTGGCATAGAGCAGGCACTGGACACCTATCTGTTAGTTGAAAGAATAAATGACTAAGACAGGCAAAGTTTAGGGTTTCTAGAATAAGAATATTAATAGTACTTTATTTTTAAAATTTAATTATTTTTTCTGAGTTTTTGCCATGGGGCACACATACTTACCAGAGAGAGACAGAGACAGAGAGAGGGAAAGTGAGAAATCATTCCCCAGGGGAATGGCCACACTTCATTCCCTTCTTCCCCATGTTCCCCTTGGCATTTGGGGCATGCACACACACATGCCTTGTGTGATTTTCAAGCTGCCAGGTCTGGGACTCAAACTGTGGTCAGGCATGTGGGAACCCAGTACCTTAACCACCATGCCACTTGCTGGCCCTAATAACATTTTATTAAAAAAAAATATTCATTTACTTTTACTTTTTTTTTTTTTTTTTTTTTTTTTTAATCAAAGAGAGAGAGCAGGAAAGTGAGAGCAGGCTGCTAGGTCCAGGGTTTAAACCATGGTCAGCCATGTGGGAGTCCAGAGCCTTAACTACTATGCCACTTGCTGACTAGAATACTTCATTTTTTTAAAAAATAATTTTATTTATTTATTTCAATTTGACCAGAGAGGCACAGAGAGAAAGAGAGAGAGAAAGAAGTGAGAAAGCAAGCTGCCAGGTCCAGGACCTGAACCACGGTTGGCCATGTGGGAGTCCTTAACCACTATGCCACCTTCCGGCCCCATAGAATACTTCATTTTTTTTAAAGAATTATTTTTAAATCTAACTTTATTATTATTGTTGTTGTTATTTCCAGTTTGATCAGAGAGAGACAGAGGGAGGGAAAGTGAGAAGCAAGCCATCAGGTTCGGGACTCAAACCTCAGTCAACCATGTGGGAGTCCAGTACCTTTAACCACCATGCCACCTGCCGGCCCTCCAATACTTCATTTTTAAGAGAGAGGAAAAGATAATTTTTCTAGGATTAGTATTTCATTGGAATTGCTTTCTTCTATAGTTTATGCTTTTCATAATACGTTTTTATTCCTTTATTATTTATTTATTTATTTATTTAGGAAAGTTTTTTGCTATAGGGTGCATGCGCTTGCCAGAAAGACAGAGACAGAGAGATAGAAAGCGAGAAATCACCCCCCAGGGGGGATGGCCACACCGCAATCCCTTCTCCTCCATTCTCCTCTTGGGATCTTGGGCACACACGCACACGCGCCTGGCGTGAGTTTAGCCACCGGGTCCGGGACTTGAACCGCGAACGACTACATGGGCATTCAGCAACATAGCCATTACGCTAACTGCTGGCCCCCATTTTTATTCCTTTATTTAATTTATAGGCTGCTAAAGTCTCCAAAAGCTCAATTGTTATTTTGTTATGGTTGTTTAATAAACAACTATTGGGGCCAGCAGGTGGCCTAGTGGTTAAAGCGCTGGATTCTTACATGGCTGACTACTGTTTGAGTCTCAGACCTGGCAGCTTAAAAATCACGCCAGGTTGGTGTGGGTGCCCAAAATCCCAGGAGGAGGATGGAGAAGGGATTGTGGTATGGCCATCCCCCCAGGGAGCGGTTTTTCTCTTTCCCTCTCACTGTCAATCTCTGGGAGCACACATGCCCGATGGGAAAAACCTTAAAGGGAGCTCTTGCCTCCCCCGGTGACCTTATTCTAGGCCTCACTGTTTTCTTTTGGCAAACATTAGCATTTCTATCAGTAATCACATTTTATTAATACCAGGAAGCACTATAAGTGGGGCTAAGAGCCTGGGCTTTGGAATCAGAAAGACCTGGATAATTAGTTCTATGACCTTGGACAACCTACTAAAATTCTCTAGATCTTTGTTCCTTATTTGTAAAATGGGACTAAGAATAGTTTGATCACACAGGATTGATGGGAGGATTAAATGAGAGAATGCGGGGAAATCAGGCTCACAGCCTGGCACATAAGCACTCAGTCCAAGCTATTAATAACAATACTAATAGTTGGATTCCTTCACACTCTGGCTGGCGAAAATCCATTCCCAATCCATTGATTTTTGGAGTGGATATGGGGGAGGGGAGGACAAAACCTTAAATTAGTACAAGTAAACGAAGACCCAGAGTGCCACTCCCATCTATCGGAACTGGAATATGATTTAGAGATCGTCTAATCACAAACAGACTGCTGTCCAGTTCTTAACAAACACCCAGTTGGAAGAAGTAATTACCAAAAAAATATTTACAGAAGTTTTTGGGAGGACATGTTGTCTACCTGTTCCTTCTGCCATGCTTGGTTTTATCCTTGATTAAACTGGGCCAACTGAAAGCTGCATACTTAGGTCATATTATCTCAGTCTCTCCAGAATTCTTTTTACCGAGATGAACTTCAGCATCTCCCCTTTGTTTTCATGGAAGGACGCTTGATTTCAGAAATAGTTTTATATAACTTGTTACTGCAATGTTTTATAAGGGTTTATATTGTTGAAGATGATAGCTGAAACATCACTTACTGTCTCCTTTAAGAAGTTGGTGGCAGAAATTCTTTCAGAACCTAATGCCAGGAAATCTTTGCCTCTCCCAAAGAACTGGTATGTCTTTCCTTTGTGTACAATTGGGCATTTATAAGTGATCATGTTTTTCTTTTTGCTTTGGCTGCCAGGAGGTATGGAGACAAATTTAGAGCTTGATTTTAGTAACTGCAGGGCCCTGCATCCTGATTTTTTCTAATGTTAATTTTATTTTCTCTAATTTCGAGTAAATGACTTGTAGCTTTTTATTAATTAGTTATGTGCTGGTTTGGGTATTAAAATCTGCATAGATGTCACCTTTTAGAAACTTTGAGGCTCAAATAGGCGAAAGGGACTTGCTTAACATACAGTGCTAATTAATGCAGAGCACAGACTGGGCCATACCTTTGGTTTCTCAGGCCTATGGCTCTCTTTTTTTTTTTAAATAATTATTTTATTTATTATTCTTATTTTTTACATTTGACCAGAGAGAAAGTGTGAGAAAGCAAGCCACCAGGTCTGGGACTTGAACTGTAGTTGACCATGTAGGAGTCTAGCATCTTAGCCACTATGCTACCTGCTGGTCCTTATGGCTTTTTTTTTTTTTTAATAATTTTATCTTTTTATGAATTATTTATTTAATTTTATCTATTCATTCATTTATTTTCATTTGACCAGAGAAAGACAGACACACAGAGAGAAAGAAAGTGAGAAAGCAAGCCACCAGGTCTGGGACTCAAACCATGGTTGGCTATGTGGGAGTGTCCAGCGCCTTAACCACCACGCCACCTGCTGGCCCAGGCCTATGGCTCTTTTTTACTTCTGCACATTCTGGAAGAATACCAACTATTGATCTAATCTTCAACACCTAATAATGTGTCCATACTAGGCAAAGCCTATCTTCTCTCTGCAATGGGGCAAAATGACATTCTGCCAGTGAGATGCACCACTGCCACTTGCTTTACTGTTCCTGCCTGTATCAGTCATACTGTGCTCTGCTGTCTCCTGAGTCCCAAGGCAGTCAACTGGATCCCACATGGCCAGTTGGGTGGTTCAAGTCCCTATGATGCCTTAAAAACATGTTGTGTTCATGTGGGTGGTAACCCAAAATCTTAAGAGGAGAAAGGATTATGTAGCCACCCCACCCCAGAGGGTGATTTCTCACTTACTCTCTCTGCCTGTCTCTCTTTCCCTCTCACTCTGGCAAGCAGAGGTGTCCTATAGCCTAAATAAATACATAAATAAATGTTGCATTATTTTGTTTTACTTAATTTTAGTTCTAGAGAATAGAGACCTCCCTAATGATTTGTTTTGTTTCCTTTTCTCAAGGAGGTCTGTTTGGGAGGACCTGGGGCAAGGGAGTGTAGGCTTGGGCACCTTAGCCAGTCAGAAATTATTTCGATTCCTCTTTTGACCTAGAAAGGGGGAACCTCTGACCTGGGGCTGAAATTAACTTTGGTTTTGTTTTATTTTCCTGGGTAATAAACATTGAAAAGATAAAAGACTTCTTGGGAGATAAAGATGAGTTAAGGTATGGACCCTGCCCCTAAGAGCATGCTCTCCAATGCAGTGATAAAGGCATATGGGTAAATAACCAGAGTACAAAGTAGAAACAATTTAGACTCACAGAGATACAGAAAAGAAGGATGGGCTTTTGGGAGGTGGAGCTGAGAAGACATGAAAATGCAGAAATATTCCAGGGGAAGCAGTGTATGCAAAGACATGGAGGCATGAACATGTAAGGAATGTATGGGAAGTATCAAGTCAGCATGTGAGATAACTAAAAGAGAACTCTGGGAGAGTCCTTGGGCCGCCATTGCTGTGCTTAGAGCACCTCTGTGGAAGTGGACTGTGACTTTACTGTAGAACTCTTTTTTAAAAAAATAATAATTATTTTTGTCAGCTTTAACAATTTATTTTAATTTGATGAGAGAGGGATCAAGTGAGAGAGAGAGGGGGAGAGAAAGTGAGAAAGCAAGCTGCCAGGTCCGGACCAAACTGTGGTTGGCCACGTGGGAGTCCAATGCCTCTAACCACCACTCCACTTGCTGACCCCAGCAGAACTCTTTTTTAAAGTTTATTTTATCCACAGTAGCATATACATGCACATGAAAAAGAGAGACCCTCAACATAGTCTGGTTTTGCAGCAATTCCCTTTCCCTAGCCCTCCAACTCTTCAGGATCTTGGTCAGGTGTACACTCCCAACATGTTTTAGGCCGACTCTGAGGGATCCAAACCCATACATCTAAACCCACAGTTGACTGTGTGGCTTCCACACTCCAGTTCAGTTTCCTACTGACCACACCACCAGGCTGGGCCTCTCTGTGGTACTCTTAAATTTAAGAGCCATAAACAGTGGCTAATTGACATGGATAATCCTCACAAGTGAGACTGTCTCTAGGGATTCTCAAACCTGACCGCAGTAAGAATTCCTTGGCCCCACCCAAGGCCTACACAATCAGAAATAAACAGTAACACCTTCCCCCCAAATATTTCCAATTTTTTCCTAATGCAGCCAAACCCACACATGTCTGAAGTCTAGAAGCCACTGAGGTAGTTGATCTTCCTGGCAGGAACTACTAAGCATCCTTGTCCTTTGGCCTCCTTTCCTTTGCTCTATTTTTGCTTCTTCCTTTTCTTTTGTCTGTATCATTCTTATGTGTGTCATCCATTATGTTTATAGTCTCCCATTTGTCTATTTTTTGACCACTTTGGTCTTTGTTGGGGGTCTCTCTCTAAATTGACCCACTGCCAAATGGACTGCAAGGTAGAAATAAATTCTCTTTCAGTATTTGCTGTATTAATGGTATAAGCATGTGTGTTATGCAAACTTAAATTAAATAGGGCCTTTTAGTTAGTTTGTTTTGTTCATGAGGATTCTAATTTATTTCCTTCAGAATTTGAGGGAGAAAGTTATCCCCACTCTTAATTACAGCTTTAAAGCTAAATACACCATTAGCAGGAAGATACACAAAACTGCAAATTAGCTTTTTCTTGTGTCTAATCTGTTGTCCTACCTTCTGGTACAGGTTATTTCCATCCCTCACTTGATTTTTGTGTGTTTTTTTTTTTTTTGTTTTTTGGTTCTATTTTTGAGAATTAATGTTGACACATTTGTTTAACCTTGAGAGTCTGATGGTGTTTTAAGAGACTGTGACACCTTTGTTTTGCATTATAATTAATCAATCCAGCAATTCCATTATGCTTGACACTCTGGAGGACTCAAGGACCAAGGATGCACTTCACCAGATCCCTTTCTGGCTTGTCTGGATTCACCTGAGGGGTAGAAAGAGAATTGGAATCCTGGTTTTGATCCTTTTCAATAGAGTGATCTTGGGCAAATTGTTTAACTTCTCTCAAGCTCTTTCCTTTTCTGGAAAGTAGAAATGGTCATAACAATGCCTGTCTTTCTGGGTTGTTAAAAGGATTCATTGAAATAATGCATATCAAGTACATGGTCTCTCGTGAGCCCATAATAGGGAATTAATAGACCATAGGATCCTGGAGCCTTATTGGTAGTTTTCCTGGACTCTGCTCCCTTCTCCCCTCACCTCCTACTGTCTTTCAACCAATGCTTTCTGAGTTTTCTAAGCTCTTTATGCCAGCCTTTGGTGCCAGGTATGAGTGATGATTAACTAGACACAAGGAATGGCTCATAATCTAGTGGGAAGACGGACCCATAAGCAACTAGATTGGTGTAGATTTCTCAAATTATATGGCTGCATTGGCAATAGTCATGTCTCTGTTTGATGTGCCCAGCCTGAAAGGAAAAAGACTTTAATTTCTATTAAAATCTGTCTGCCATTCCCACACAGAGAAGAAAGCCAGAAATGTGCAGTTGAGTCAGCTTCTCCCACCCTAGTCCCTTTCCTCACTGTCAGTAAATGGCACCTCTGGATGACAGTTTAATAATTTCTAGAACAAAATACATTCATTTTTGGGCCAGTGAGATGGCTGGGTCTTTAGACATACAGACATCCCTTTGAAAGTGCCTCTTCCCCTTTTTGCTCTTGAGTTTTAAAAAGTTTAGTTTCCACATTCCAATTGTGGAAAGGCAGGGAGCCCTGCCACAGATGTCAGAGTCTAGAGTTTTGGATTTATTTGAATTGGGAGATTAAAGTGAGAAAGCCAAAGGCATGCTGACAGCTGAACAACGGAATTGTATTGGCAGGTTTGGGATGGATGGTTTGTAGCTAATTGGGGCCCCAGCTGTGCCCTGGGGAACCAGCACTTAGAGAGAAATCAAGGTCACACAGTGCCATAGTCCAAAAGGTATTTATTTATACAGTGGATATGTGAGTGTGGGAAACATGCCAATCAAATAATCACCTCAGTAAATGTAAAAATACAACTGCGAATAGTGCTGTGCTTGCAGAATAGGGGGCCTGACTTCACGGGAGCTGGGGAGTCTGAGAGGAGAGTTCTCTGGTTAAGTAACTTCTGAAGATAGGCCGTATCTCTTACCCCATTTTCTAAAAACTTGGTTTTTTTTTTGGAGAGGTTTTCGCTATAGGGCACGTGCACTCGCCAGACAGACAGAGAGACAGAGAGACAGAAAGCGAGAAATCACCCCCCAGGGGGGATGGTCACGCAGCAATCCCTTCTCCTCCATTCTCCTCTCGGGATCTTGGGCACGCATGCACACGCACCCGGCGTGAGTTTTAAGCCACCGGGTCCGGGACGTGAACCGTGGTCGACCACGGGGGAGTCCAGCAACATAGCCATTACGCTAACTACTGGTTCCCAAAACTTGTTTTCTTGATGTATCTCCTAAAGGGCTGTTTTTCATTATAGTTCAAGGATAGCCCCGTCTGGGAACAGAGGCATAGACCAATCCTCTCTAGGTCATGGATCATGGGAAACATGCATTCATATGTTTCAACCAGGATGTTCACCTATGAACACGATGAGACACAAAAGAAAGGACTGATGTTGAGTGGCATCTTTCGGGGTTGGAGGACACTGGCAGATTTGGCCCCCTCACGTGTGGAAAAGAGGCAGGGTTGAAGGATCCCTCTCCTTGCCCTGAACCAAGTGTGACACTTCATTTTTTTCTGACTCAGTCTTGCCTATGGCAACAGCCAGACTGGGAGTTTTGTGGGGACTACTTGGGCAGAAGACTCCTAGGTTGAAAGTCTAAGGATTTCTCTAGGATTCCGGAAGTCACCACCAGCCTAGGGAGGGTCTCTTGGGAAGCTGCCTTAGAGGCACACGCAACATGTGAAGGGCAGGGGAGGCGAAGAAGAGCTCTTTCTTCTCTCAGACAGCAGCCAGGTTAAACCATTCAAAGTTCAGGTGCTACAGTTTACCTGAGCTCTGACTTCACAGTACTGGGTTTCGGACCCCACTTGCTAGTCCAAGTGAGTAGATCTTTAAGAGTTTACTGGCTTTTTAACTTTGTGGAACATTACTGGTGTATGAGTTTCACTTAATGCCCAGAATTAAATATATTAAATGTACTGGATGGTGGCAAAGTAAATAAAGAGATTTAAGGTTTTTGCCATAGGGTACGTGTGTTCATGGGAGAGAGAGACAGAGAGACATAGTGAAAAAGAAAGTGAGAAATCACTCTGCAGGATGGAAAGCCACTCTGCAATCCCTTTTTATCCATTCTCCTGGGATTTGGGGCACACATGCACATGTGTGCACATGATTTTCAAGCCTCTGGGTCTGGGACTCACACCACAGTCAGCCATGTGGGAGTCCAGCACCTTAACCACTATGCCACCTGCTGGCCCCAATGAAGAGATTTAAAAAAGACAAGCTTTGCATGGCAGCATGGTCACTGATGGCCACTCAGTGAACATTTATTGGGACTCTCCAAAATGCAGACGCTGTGAGTCCTGTGGAAACCATTGTGGCCCAGAGGGGAAGGAGATAAGACTGCAGGAAGTTCTAGTCTGGGGGGCAGACAGACACGTGAACAGTCATTCCAGAGGATCAAAGTGTATTGGGAGAAGGTGCCACCAGCTCTGCTTAGGGTCTTATTTGAGCTGGGTATTAAGGGATGAGCAGGCATTTAGAAGGCAAAGAAGATAGGTTAAGACATTGCAGGTGGCTGAAACAGTTTGAGAAAAGACACAGGTTAGTGATGAAGCTTGGTCTGTTGGGGAAACAGGTTTGGGGTGGGTGAGGAGGTGATTATGAATATAAGGAAAATTGGGTTCAGGCCCTTGGTGCCACCTGAGGGGTTGGACTGTGTCCTATAGGCTGCTAGGAAACCACTGGAGGTTTTAAACAGGAGAGAGATGTGATCAGATTATGTTTTATAAATAGAATTCTAGAATGGAGAGGTAAGAACTGAGTCAGGGAGACCGGTCCCAATATGAGAGGGGACCAGGCTCACACAGTCCTGCTGATGGTCACTGAGGGTGGCAACAGTAAGGTAGATTTTTAAAGCATATGTCACTGGACTCCCACGTAGTCGACCGTGGTTCGAGTCTCGGACCCGGTGGCTTAAACTCACGCCGGGCGCGTGTGCGTGCGTGCCCAAGATCCCGAGAGGAGAATGGAGGAGAAGGGATTGCGGCGTGGCCATCCCCCCTGGGGGGTGATTTCTCGCTTTCTATCTCTCTGTCTCTCTCTGTCTGTCTGGCGAGCGCACGCGCCCTATAGCAAAAACCTCTCAAAAAAAAAAAAATAAGGAACAGAGGTTGACTCCATAGAACAGCTGTTGAACCAGATACCATATGGCTGACTGTGGTTTGAATCCTAGCCTTGGAGGCTGGAAAACACCCGGCAGGCAAGTGCACACTTGTGTTCTAAGCCATAACAAGATGGAGAAATGGAGGAAAAACGATTGTGGTGTGACCATACCCCTTTGGGGTTTGCTTTCTCACTCTGTCAAGCACATGTGCCCTCTGGCAACAGCAACAACGAAACAACAGAATTGGGGTGAAGGTGATGGAGACAGGAAGAAGAGAAAATATGAGGTTGGCTTAGACATGTTTAGTTTGAAGTGCCTTCCTAGGAAGTGGATAGAAAGGAAGCCAAGGCTATTCACTGTAGCGTCATGGTTGAGGGAGCTGGTTCTCACAGAGCTGATGATAAGGTTTGACTCCTGGCCCCTGCAGTTTGAAAAACAGGCTGGGTGCATGTGCGTGCATGACCCAAATCCTGACGGGATGGAGAAATGGAGGAGAAGGGATTGCAGCCATGCCCCATTTTGGGGGGAGGTGCTTTCTCTGTTTCTCTCTGTGCTCTTTGTCTCTCTCTGGTGAGTACATGTACCCTCTGGCAATTAAAAAAGGAAAAAGAAAGGGAGTCAAAGGCTCAGGAGTGGAAGTCGTAGTTTCAGAAGCCTTGAGAGGGTATGGATGAGAATGCCCAGGGGAACAGGCAATCAGAGGCACATGGCAGAAGCACCTCCAAGGAGAAGGATAGACTGACTAGTCAAGGAGATGGAGGCTTAGTTGGAGAGGTAGAAGAACCAGGAGACGCATGATGAAATCCTTTAAGGACAACATGAGGGAAAAACAGCCCCGTACAGCACTAACGCCAAACAGTGCTAGCATTCAGAATATTTGTGTTTGGACTTGGCATGTTGGAGGCCTCCCATCAGAATCTTGGTCGTGATAAATTATAAAGCATTGCTCTATACAGTTCATTCCTTAGAGAATCTGTCTTTTATAATCGGATCCAGCCAGACCATCCGCAATTCATGTTCTTGGGATGTCCTGATTTGATCTCTTGTAGAATCCTTTTACTCGGTTGCATTTTGGTGTTTGTTGTACTATTTTCATGGAGGGACACTTAAGAAACAATCTCATAAGATTGTCATGTGATAGGAACTCTGTTGGGCAATGCTGGGAATCTTGTCCACTGGATTGCTTATTGTCTCATATGACAACCTGTAGGAAAAATCTGTATCTTGAACAACCAAGATGATTTTATTTTATAGGACATATAAATCTTACAAGTATCTATCTATCTATCTATCTATATCTATATATATCTTTTTTTTTTTTGCTCTGGTTATTAGGAAACTCAAAGCCAAGCTGAACTTCAGTAATAACTTAGCAACTTAAGAGCATGCATTTCTTCCTTCCTTCCTTCCATCCACCCATCCATCCTTTAGGGGATATATGCACTCACTAGAGAAAGGTAGGGAGAGAAAACACTCTCTAATGGGCTGTGGTCACGCCACAATTCCTTCTTCATTTTGCTATGCTGTCAGAATTTGGGTTGTGGGGGCTGTTAGGAGGCATGATGGTTAAGGGTGCTGGACTCCCACATGGCCAACTGTGGTTTGAGTCCCAGACCTGGCGGCTTGCTTTCTCACTTTCCCTCTCTCTCTTGTTCTGTCCCTCTGGTCAAATTAAAATGACAAACAAATAAATAAGGTTAAAACAATTCTTAAAAGAGAAACTTTGGGGCTGCTTGAACCAGATTCCTGGCTTCTTGCTTTCTTTCTCCGACAGCATGAGCTTCACCACCCGCTCCACCACCTTCTCCACCAACTACCGGTCCCTGGGCTCGGTCCAGGCGCCCAGGCACTGGGTCCGGCCAACCAGCAGCGCTGCTAGCGTCTATGCAGGCACCGGTGGCTCAGGCTCCCAGATCTTGGTTTCCCGCACCAGCATGGTCCGGGGAGGCTGGGGAGCCGGGGGCCTGGCAGCGGGAATGGCCAGGGGGGTTGGCGGGAATGGGGAGCATCCAGGGCGAGAAGGAGACCATGCAAGACCTGAATGACTGCCTGGCCTCCTACCTGGACAGAGTGAGGAACCTGGAAACTGATAACCGGAGGCTGGAGAGCAAAATTCGGGAACACCTGGAGAAGAAGGGGCCCCAGGTCAGAGAATGGGGGCATTACTTCAAGACCATCGAGGAGCTGAGGGCACAGATCTTTGCAAACTCTGTGGACAATGCCCGCATCGTTCTGCAGATAGACAATGCCCGTTTTGCTGCTGATGACTTTAGAGTCAAGTACGAGACAGAGCTGGCCATGCGCCAGTCTGTGGAGAGTGACATCCACGGACTCCGCAAGGTCATTGATGACACCAATATTACTCGGCTGCAACTAGAGACAGAGATCGAGGCTCTTGAGGAGGAGCTGATCTTCATGAAGAAGAACCATGAGGAGGAAGTCAATGGCCTACAAGCCCAGATTGCCAGCTCTGGGTTGACTGTGGAAGTGGATGCTCCCAAATCTCAAGACCTCAGCAAGATTATGGCAGACATCCAAGCCCAATATGATGAGCTGGCTCAGAAGAACCGAGAGGAGCTGGACAAATACTGGTCCCAGCAGATTGAGGAGAGCACCACAGTGATCACCACACAGTCCGCCGAGGTTGGAGCTGCAGAATCGACACTCACGGAGCTGAGACGCACGGCCCAGTCCTTGGAGATTGACCTGGACTCCATGAGAAACCTGAAGGTGAGCTTGGAGAACAGCCTGAGGGAGGTGGAGGCCCGCCACGCCATGCAGATGGAGCAGCTCAATGGGGTCCTGCTGCACCTGGAGTCAGAGCTGGCACAGACCCGGGCAGAGGGGCAGCGCCAGGCCCAGGAGTACGAGGCCTTGCTGAACATCAAGGTCAAGCTGGAGGCTGAGATTGCCACCTACCGTCGCCTGCTGGAAGACGGCGAGGACTTCAGTCTCACTGATGCCTTGGACAGCACCAACTCCATGCAGACCATCCAGAAGACCACCACCCGCAAGATAATAGACGGCAAGGTGGTGTCTGAGACCAACGATACCAAGGTTTTGAGGCGTTGAGACAGCAGAAACAGGGTACCCTGGGGAAGCAACAGGCCAATAAAAAATGCAGAGGTCATTGCATGTCAAAAAAAAAAAAAGAGAAACTTTGGTTGCATATGCACATGCATGCGTGTACACAACTGTGCACACGCATGCACGCACATGTACACATACCATGTTTTCCAAGCTTTCAGGGTTGGGATTTAAACTGCAATCAACACTGTGGGATCCAGCTCCCTTAACCACTAGGCCATGGAAGTGAGAGAAAGAGAAAGTAAGAAAGTATTCCCAAGAGAGAATAACTAGGCCACATTCCCTTCTCCTCTTGAGATTTTGGACATTGGCCATGCACACACATGTATCCAGTGTGTTTCTCAAGTTGCCAGGTCTAGGACTTGAACCGTACAGTTGGCCACGTGGGATCCAGCCACCTTAACCACCATGCCACCTGACTGACCCCACCCCCCTTTTGTTCCTAATTTTATTCCCATTACACTAATATATGTTCCTGTTTTAAGTCTTACTGTATTGTGTATATTTTTGTAAGCCACCTTAAACCTTAAATCCTTTTTGGAGCTACAAGTTGTATAAGGAAAGAAAGAAGAAAGCCAAGTGTTCTTAGTAACTGGTCTTCAGGCAGATAGTTTGGACTGATTGCATTATTTTAGTGATGTTGTAGAAACAACCTGAAGCAGTATCTGATCTACATCAACCAGCCATAGATACCTGTATCTAATATCTAGTAAAAGACATGCAAACTTCAGGGTGTTCAAGGGGAATTGCCTCTTCATGCACCTGCTTAACAGATGCAGGCCTCCTGTGGAGGCCTCCCCAGGTAGTGGGCTAAGGGCCATGTGGTAAGTACGCTGCTCTGTTAACACCTGTCCCAGAGGCATCATCCAGCAATCGTCTCTGAATGGACCGAGTCTAGCATATTTTTGCTGATAGTAAGGTCTTAACAGAATGAAAGCTGGTGGATAGATACTTGGCTCTGGGGCAGGATTTGGCTGGCAGAGACATTATTAACAACACAGAACTGGAACTTGAGCTGAGGAATCCTAGAGATCATGTGGGATTATCATCTGACAGATAATCTCCCTGAAATCAAGATTAGACCCTGGGTCTAGGGTTGAGATGAATCACGGGTTTTGTTTATGAAGAGAGTGGCTTCTGAATATCCACACCGGGTTTTATCACCAGCTAGATGGATTTGAAGTATCACCTGGGTTGAGTGCTATAAATGAGGTATCTAAAATGGTGACGTTGATTTTCCTGTGTGTCTTGCTAATTAACTCCATGATAGTTTTTACAGGGGATTTTCAGAGTTTTCAACAGTGGCCCTATCCTGAGATTAGTAGTGTCAGTACAGACCACAGAGATAATTTTGCAGATGCACCAAGTGATGGAGTAGTCTGCTAGTCTGCTTGGAACAACAGCAATAATATCAAGTCCCCAGCTAAGCCACAAAAGCATTCTTAAACCACAGTGAACTTCTAAGTGGATTAGTTTACGTCCTAACCTAGCCACCATGGGTCAACCCGGGCTGGGACAAGAGCACTACCTTTTGGTCTGGTGATTAGGAACAATTCATGCACTTTTTCTCCCTTGCTGATAATTGTAGCTAGTCAAAGTTACTGAGTAGTAGCTTCGTGCCAGGTGTTGTGTTGAATGCTTTTCTCGCATGATCTCATCTGATTCTTTTGTCTTCTCTAGAAGGTAGGCACTATTATCCCCTTTCAGGCAATTTGCCAGTGGTAATACGCTAGTGAGAACTGAGAGCGAATCCAAGGCCATCTGCCTGTAGATCTGCACTGTAATCACGGCCACACACTGCTGTCCAGTTCTCATTTTGGCAAACTGGGTAACTCAACTTTCTCTGTGCTGCATGGTCTGGTATCAGGGTTGTGGTGAGATTAGGATGGAGAAGGAGAATAGCTGTCCTGGGAAGAAGGCCTTCCATATTGCCAAATCCCAAATACCTCAGAGAGTTGTCTACGTGTGGTAGACTCTTAAATCAGTTCCGTAAATGTTGAGTATGAGATGGATCTGAAGTCATTCATGGGTGTCAATGGCAATACACACCTGGCATCTATTATGTAGTTACTACAAGCCAGCAACATATGCCGAGTACATTCTATCTAGTAACTTAGTCAAGCCTCACAAAAGTCCTGTGATGTAGATATTTTTCTTGTTTTTTATTGATGAAAAAGTGAGATCTGGAGAGGTTATGTAATCTGTCCAAAATTACACAGCTAGTAAGTGACGGAGCTGGGTTGAATTGAAACCAGTTCTAGTTCTTGTCTTTTTAACCACTGTCCCATATTGCCTTTCTCAAAGCTCTGAGAGTAATGACATGGTCAAATCTGCTTTTTAAATAGATCATACTGGCTGTAATGCAGCGAGTGCCTTTGAGGGGCAAAGAGGCTCAGAGGCCTGCTGATGTAAATCAAAGAAGCTTACCCTTGGGCTGTGAGAAGCATGGCCACTAAGGAAGCCTTCTCTAGGGGGCCCTCGAAACCAAGCATGTGCCTGTGGTTTCTCCAATGTTATTGTCACACCTTCAAAAGAGAAGACTAGGTTTGGCGAGATGTTGTTCCAGTGGTACCATCTGGAAGGGCAGCCTGCTGCTTCCACTAGGAGGAGCCTGGTTATACACACATATTTGGTCTAATCTGAATAGGGAAAAAATAAATAATATCTTCTCAAAGGACTCCAAACTTCATGTCTGGAAACTCTCAGGCCTCCTTTTTCTTTTTTTTTGGTTTAAGCAGCAGCATCTGTTTTGGTTTGGTTTGGTTTTTGTTAACCTGTAAAAACTGTAGGTACCTTTTTGGTGTGTATTGTGTACCAATACCATCTATGTATTTAGGTAATCTCTTGAATACTGAGACCCCTGTGTAGGTTTGGTATCAGCGATGGGAAAGCTGAGGATCGGAGCCCTTGAATAACTTGCCAGAAGTCACTTGCTACAAAGAAGTAGAACTGGTTTGTGTGATTCCAGGGCCCACTGCTTTTCGTCTTCACCTGCCTACTCTCCACCAAAACATCCCGTGAAAACAACACAGAGGCACGCCTCAGGGGTGTTGCTGTCTGGAGGAGTTACTTCCTGTAGAGAGTTACACTGTCACGGGTCAGTTTCTGTGGGCGGTGGCCCAGCCTTGTGTCCACATCATTCCTCAAGTTTCTTCATGGCTTAACTAAAGAATTTTTACCTCCTAACCCTCTACCCTGGTGACACTCTGAAGGTTCTGCTGGGAGCTCCAGCTGCAACCGTGATTCCTGTGGAAAAGGCCTGTCTTTCCGGCAGGCCAGCCAGGGTTGGCGTGCACTCCCTGTGCATTTGGCTCTCGGTGGTAAACCTAAGATCTTTGTTTTTAATCATAATATTTTACATTTTTTCTTTCCATGCTGATCAGCGTGAACCAGCTGGGGGTGGTAGCAAATCTTCCTTTAATTTCCACTGTGATGGATTATTGGTTCACTTAAAATGGTGTTTAATTTGTACATGTGCCCGGAGGCTTTTAAATATTGAGCTAATTTGATTATTGTTGGAAATCAATTTGGACTCCACAGTATGTTCAGCGGGTTGTTCTCATGAAGCCCATGGACCCTCTGGCCCCATTAACAAGGGTCAAAATCTAAAAGTTAAAATCTGATGAATTCTGTAGCCCTCCATTCATTCTTTCTTTCTTTCTCCCATTCCTCTTTCCTTCTTTTTTAATCCATTTATTTTTCCTTGCTAAGAATTGTCTCAGAGAAGAAACTTAAAAAATTTAACTTGAACGTGGCAGTGACTATTTTTCAGTCCCTTGCTCTCGTTTTTCCCTCGCTTAGCCTACCCTCTCTCCTCAGCTACACAGGCCCTCCCTTGATCCTGCTTCATCTTGCTCTCCCCTTACCCTCTCACTCCTAGTGGGCTGTTGGAAAAGTCATGATGTATTTTTTTCCTCTGTTTTTCTTTGCAAAAATGCATCATGATTTTTCCCATACCAGTTGAACAGGATTCCAGTATCAGCAAACTATCATTTCTTTTCTTCTCAGGAAAGGAGTCATCTCTTTAACATGCCTGTAAATTCACATTAAAGAGCGAGAAGGGGGCCGGCAGGTGGTGTGGTGGTTAAGGTGCTAAACTCCCACATGGCCAACTGTGGTTCAAGTCCTGGACCTGGTGGCTTGCTTTCTCACTTCCCTTTTTTCTCTTTCTCTGGTCAAATTAAAAACAAAAAACAAAAAAACAAACAAAAAAAAACCTAAAGTAATTTTTTAAAAAAGTGAGAGAAGCAGGGTGAGTCTGTGGCAGCCAAGTCTAATGCCTATTGTCTAGGCTTTCCAGGGTTTTCTAGCACCAGGCAGTCTGGGCCACTGCTTACGTGGTCGATTTTTCTCTTGTCTTTTTAAGTTCAGAGCTATAGTGGGGAATGAATGAGTGTGCTTGGCTATGTGTTTGTATGTGACATGCTCCCATTAAATACAGGCTATAAATGCTTATTCCATAGAAGGTAGCTTTGCCTAAGTTTTGGGATTCAGATTCGAAGCTGAGCATAACCAGAAACCTCTGCTTATGAACTTTTTTGAGGTCTTCTACAGAAGAAAAGCAAGAGAAGAAATAATTCTACTCCAGGGAAATGCATAATTTAGAAGTTGTCTGCATGTGTAAGAAAACAGACTCTGTAGCTGCTCTGTAAACCCAGCCTAGCAGCCAGAGTCATTGTTTCCTTTTCTTCCCTAGTGTTTGTGTAAGACGGATCCAGTGCTCCCTGTGCTTCCCACTGGGCAGCTGAGGCAGCAGACCGCAGAAGTGCTTGGCCTTGGGGGAGCCTCCTGCTCACTCTCCTGCCTGTCTTCCTATTTCCTTACCCTAACTCACCACTTCTTTTCCTTTCCTGGAAACACCATCCTTCCTATGAGTGGAGCATGAGTAATGGAAAATCTGAGGGTATTTCAGGCACCCCAAGTGGGGTACTTGGCTCTTTCTACCACCTGTAATACTTTACCACCCAACAGCATTGGTCTACCATGGCTGGTTTTGTCTGTTTACCTTACCCACTACCCAGACTGTGCCCAGGCTGTGATGAGGGGGCTTTGGATGCAGGAGTTCGTGTATCTGCCTTTAATATCCTGTTACCGCCAGGCCTATCTCTGAGGCAGAGCTGAGAGAATTACTTCCCATTTCCATGTCCTTCAAGTAGTCCTATAATCAGTTTAATATGATTTCACATCTTTAAAAATAATGGTAGGAGGGGACTGACAGGTGGCGTGGTGGTTGAGTTGCTGGGCTCCCACGTTTTACTATAGTTCAAGTCCTGGACTGGGTGGCTTGAAAATCATGCCAGGTGTGTGTGTGCGCATGCCCAAAAACCTGAGAGAAGAATGGAGGTGTGGTGTGGCCATCCCCCAGGAGGGTGATTTCTCACTTTCCCCCTCTCTGTCTCTGTCTCTCTCCCTGGCAAATAAAAAAGAAATAAAGAAAGGAAGGAAGAAAGAAAGAGAATAATGGTGGGAGAGGTTAGGGGTGGCATAGTGGAACTACAACTGGACCACATGGGAAAGATAATGGGCTTGGGTCTCAGGACCTCCCTGAGTGTGCTGGGCATGTGCCTATACCAGTCATCCCGGTCACCTGAGACCAGGAGTGGGTTGTGGCGTGAAGACCCTGTTAGTGGTGCCTGGCTTTCATGGAAGAAATAAATAAACTTTTAATTAATTAATTAATTATTTTAAAGTAGTGATGTGAGACCAAGCTAGGGGATATATGCCTTGGACCCTGTGGGTCGGAATACTTCGATAGTGAGACATCTGGAGTATAAATGATCACTTTGCATGTGGAGCCTACTTGGTTCAGGGCTGCAGAGGCCCAGCATTCACTGTGGGATAAAGATTAGTGGCCCCTGTTGTCCTTCAGCCTAGTGCTGGCCAGTGGCATTAGTCTCTCAGAAAGAGATACAGAGCCCAGGAGTGTGTAGCGGCCTCAGTGACTGCTGTAGCGGAAAGGATACCAGGGTGGAGGAAAACTTCCCCTTGGCAACTTTGGTCTCTTAGTTTAGGAGATTTGGAATATGATTTGTAGGCCTTTTTTTTGAGAGGTTTTTTGCTGTAGGGCACGTGCGCTCGCTGGAAAGACAGAGACAGAGAGACAGAAAACGAGAAATCACCCCCCAGGGGGGATGGTCATGCTGGAATCCCTTCTCCTCCATTCTCCTCTTGGGATCTTGGGCACACACGCACACACGCCTGGTGTGAGTTTAAGCCACCGGGTCCAGAACTTGAACTGCGATTGACTACGTGGGAGCTCAGAGACATAGCCATTATGCTAACTACTGGTCCCTAGGCTTTCTTTAAATATCTAGATGGATCTCAGACATAATCCAGCAAGGAAGATCTGATTTTGTTTGTCTTCCTCCCCCATCTTTCTAAATAATTTTATCTTCAAAGCATGACGCAGTTGTTAATTAACACTCACGACTCTCCTGGGAGGTAGGCAAGTGGGAACACTATCCCCATTTGCGAAGTCAAGGGACTAGACAGGTGCTGGAGCCTCAGGTAAGGAGAGAAGGAGGGAGCCGCAGAGAAGCAGAGCACGTGTGGCTCTGCCTTCAGGCCTTTAGTTGGACTTCCCCACTCATTTGGAGCCATCCCACTTTCTCAGTGTCCTTGGTTCCCAATAGCATAAGCTATGGTGGGAGAGATGTTTAATGCTGCAGGGTGAGTAAAGGAAAGTTCAAGAGTTGGGGAGAGATTCTGGTGTACTTCACTGTCATTGTGAATTTTAGATGCAGAATTCTGGTTGTGCCACTGATTCCGTTCATTCATTCTTTAAAAAAAAAGAAAAAAATTAAGCATTTACCCTGAGCAAAGTGCTGTGGGAATCACTTCTCTCAAAAGAGCTGGCTAGTGGCCTCTTAGGGAACCTGTGGATTAGGAATTGATACTTTGTATCCCATGCTCAATTCCTAAACAAAGGTTGGTAGATTCACTGCCTCTTCAGGTGGTGGCTTCAAGTGTTGGAGGACTCGGGCGTCTGGAGATGGACAGTAAATCATATTAGATGTAGTGAGTCTCTAGGGCCTAAGCTTCTCCTCCCTTAGCAGTTCCACCTTGGTTGGTTGGTTGGCTAAAGAAAGAGGGGCCCTTAGAAATCCTCTCTCTGGGGCTGTAGGTAGCACATCATCGAACCTGGCTCTTCTTTTTTTTTTTTTTTTTTTTTGAGAGTTTTTTTTTTTGCTACAGGGCATGTGCACTCACCAGAGAGAGAGAGAGAGAAAGACAGAAAGTGAAAAATTGTCCCCCCTGGGGGGATGGCCACACTGCAATCTCTTCTCTTCTCCTCCATTCTCCTCTCGGGATCTTGGGCACACACACACGAGCTTGGCATGAGTTTTAAGCCACAGGTTCCAGGGCTCGAACCATGGTTGACTACATGGGAGTCCAGCAACGTAACCATTATACCTATCTATTGGTTCCTTGAACCTGGCCATTTCTGCAACCACCTGGAAAAGGTGACAATGGTAGTAGGCTGCCCGTGAGTAAATACTGAGTGATGGGTTATGGTGAGCCTCCAACTCCAGGAAAGCAGCAGGACTAGACTCTCCTGCGGTCTCTTTCTCATTCACTGGGCCTCTTAGACAAGAGCAAGAAACAGAAGAGGGTCATTTACCCTGTGAGTGTGGCCCTCTCTGGGTGCCCGTGGGACTCGACTTGCTTTGTCAGAAGCCCTGCTCCATCATCTAATGGTCTTCCCCTTGTCTTGGTGCCACAGGCTGCTGAGAACCAGCCTTCGACCTCTGCTTGAGGGCCCTTCCTCTGAAGACATCACCAGTGTGTGGAGCCTGCCCCACACCCACCCCCTGCCAAACCACGGCCTTTACCTGTGTCTTCCGGTGTTTCCCGTGCGACCCATCCTGTGGGAGTGCCTCGTGGGCTGCCCCGGAGTTCACTCCACACTCAGCGGCGCCAATGGTGAAGATGACAAGATCCAAGACTTTCCAGGCATATCTGCCCTCCTGCCACCGGACCTACAGCTGCATTCACTGCAGAGCTCATTTGGCCAATCATGATGAACTGATTTCCAAGGTACATGGTTCCTGCAGGTCCTCCTGCCTGGGGGAAGCGCATTTACTGCTCTTAGGATCTCAACGGTTTATAAGCTCTCCCAGAGACTGGGAAACTGTACTGCATCTTATGTAGAGGGAGGGCTGACCTGCATGACTATCTCAACTGAGAAATAACTCTGTGTTGGAGGGACAGGATAGTGGTTTAATTTGTTGACTTGGAAATTAGATGTCATCCCTATTGGGGGTTGGCAGCTTGCAGACCAGAGAAGGGCGTGGCTGAGGAATGACCAGAGCCTTGTGCTTGGCTTGTTTGGTTTAGGTTGGCAGATGAGTGCTGTGGAGAGTGCTGCCTGCTTGGAAAAAGTGAATGTTAAGAAAGGGGGTGGAGGAATGGGTGTCTAGAGAAGTTTATTAGCTGAGATGAGAGAGTCCCTGGGAAAGTTGTGAGACAGTGGCATTACTGAAATGGGTGGCCTTTGAGGAGGACCCAAAGTGGCTTTTGAAGGGCTGACCAATTGGACCTTTGATCATTATCAGAAGAAAGAATGGAACCCAGTCTTCCCTGAGGAGCCTTGGCACCTGCTGTCTAAGGTTGAGTTTGTGAGTTATTGATAAGTAAATAAGCCCAGCATTTGAGTTGTGCAACCCAGACGCTGGGTCCTTCAGGGAGCACTCTTAAGGAAGCTACCTCCCTCCTGGCCCTAGATTCCCAGGGGATGAAAACAGATTTTACGTGACAAAGAGGAAGAGACCATTGGAGACTTTTTAAAAACATCTTTCCTGGGGCTGGCAGGTGGTATGCTGGTTGAGGGTGCTGGACTCCCATGTGGCCGACCATGGTTCAAGTCCCAGGTCTGGCAGCTTGCTTTCTCACTCTGTCTGTCTGTCTGTCTCTCTCTCTTATTCTGTCCCTCTCTGGTCAAACTAAAATAAATAAAGTTAAATAAAATAATTATTTTAAAAAAACTTTCCTCAAAACCTGGACTCCATACTGTCCAAATCCAACTGACCGAACAATCTTTATGTGAACTCAGACTTAAATTTTTTTTTTTAATTGGTGTTCCTGATCCATTTTTAAGAACTGGTAGAAGAGGTGGTATTACTCCCATTGCTGGTGGTTTGGGAGTCCCAGCCAGAGAGAGATGAAAGCTCTAGTCAGCAGTTACAGACTAGTCCTTGCAGCTGGCTGATTTGATATAGGAGGCGGAGAAGGCCACCCAAACAACCAAGGCTATGGTAATGGCGAGTTTCAAATCAGGCCTGGGGTTTGAAGTCCTCGTGCCAGGTCAATTTCAGGGGCTAGGGCTACTACAGAGCCCAAAGCCTAGAGCCTTCAAAATCCTGTCCTCTGGCTCAACTTTTTCTCTCCAGTCTTTTCTGTTTTTGTGATTACTCTCCTTTTACATTTCAGCCAGCCGTTAACTTTTTCTCTATCAACTGATCCATCTTGTCTCAGATTCTATTTGAGTTTGTCAGGGGAGAGGGAAACTCCGTGAGCCTGGGCATTTGAACGTAGAGGGGCTAAGTTAGTGGGAGAAGGGGGAAAACAGTCCTCTGGGCATTGGAAGTGGGCTTGTAGATATAGATAAGAACTGTGACTTTTTTTTTTAATCTCCAGACAAAGTGTATCTAGTAGGAAAACTAAAACATCATTTTTTTCTTTATTCATGATAGAACACATGCATGCATGAGAGAGAGAGAGAGAGAGGCAGGTTGAGGAGTATTCTCCACAGGGTCCGGTCACGCCATGATCCCCTTTCTCCAGTCCTCCAGTGCATTGCATCTTGGGCACTCATATGTATGTGCCCTGTGTCTTTCAGGCTGACCAGGCTTGGCATTCAAATCATAGTCACCTTGTTGGATCCAGGTTCTCTTGAGCAGTACATTATCAGTGGACCACAGAGCTGTCCCCAAGGCATTATTTTAATACAAAGAAGAGGTGCTATGTACATAAGAAATCGAGGTACCATTAAAGTGTATTTTAGTACCCTCTATATACTAAAACCTGCTACTTCACACTTTATCAATGTTATACCTCTTAACCCTCATAAATAGGTAATGCCAGTCATACACCATATGAAAAGAAAAGTCACGACTCATAAAAGTTGCCCAATATTTCAAATTCAAAATTCTGGGCAGAATGGTTACTTTGAGTGGATGTGTTCAGGGTTTCTGAATGAGATGGCTATTTTAGCCAGGCCTTGTAAGACAAAAGTTGAATATGTGGAGATGGTAATGGCCTTCACAGTTTACGTCTTATCCCTTTGGCTTGGTATGCAGCCCTTTGCCCATGTGAGGAAGCTTAGCTTTTGAGTTAGGTCTCCTACTCATTCTGTACATTGTTTAAGAGACTCAGATTTAAGCCGGGTAAAAGTATTTCATGCCTCTGTGCCTCTGCCATGAGCATCCTTTCTTCATCTGTCTCTTGAGCTCTTATACGTCCTTGGGCTATGTCCCAATAGCTTTATGTCTTTGGGTCAGAACTTGGCCCATGATGGTAACTCAATAAATGATCATATAGATGGATGGATAGAGCTTGAATCTTGGGGAGAAGATAAGAATAAGTGGAAAAAGACTTTGTTGGCCTCATGTCCTTCTTCCTGCCCCTTTTGGGGCAGAAGGGCTCATTTACAAGACCAGGCCAAAGTCAACACAAGCTTCAGTTTCACAAGCTGCAGCCAGTGCACAGATGGGGTGCATTAGAGCTTGATGATTTAAAGAGTTGGGTGAAATGCCTGACTGTGGGGGAAGAGTGAGGGAACTGTGGCTGGCATTGCACAAAGATTCCTTTATTTCACTCCACAGCCACCCCCAGCATTAAATAATCTATAGATTCTTTCGCAGGTTGGCTTAATGGAAAGATCATTGTTCCAGTCCTCGCCTTGGAAAATGGGCCTTTCTTTTCAGTTTTTTCCTCTCTTCCATTTGAGAAAGTTCAAGGAGAGAATGTCTCTCCTGTTCTCCCCTCTCTACTTAATCTCCAGTGCGGTTTCAGAATCTGCCCAGTGGGAGTTAGAAGCTGGGAAGCAGATAACTAGAGTTGGAGTAGCAGTGTAATTAAATGGTACTTTGTACTTGTAATAGGGCCTTTTGACCAAAAGCTTGGCATTCATTTGGGAGAAAAAAAAGGAAAGGAAGAAAGGTGAATCTGTCTTCATTATGAAGAAGGGGATGCAGAGTTCCAAAGAACTAATGCTCTGAGTGTGTGGACAGCAAGAACTAGGAACATGTGGGCCTTCAGGCGCCCTTCCTGCCAGTGTGTCTAAGCCTACATGGAAATGTATAATTATAAAGTTTAAAAAAGTAATTAGGGTTCATACTGATATGGTGATAGAGAGAATCTTGAACCGGGCTTTCTGTCTTCCCAATTTACTCTAGATCCCTGAAAGCCTACTTGTGCTACCGTGAATCGTCCAACCACTGAGCCTGTTTCTCACTCATACAACTGATAAAATAATACTTGCCATACCTGATGGTATCTTAGTCCATTAGGGCTGCTATAACAAAATAAGGAGGTAGCTTATAAACAAATTTTTTATTTCTCACAGTTCAAGAGTTTGGGAAGTCCAAGATGAAGGCACCAGCAGATTCAATACCTAGTGAGGGCCCACGTTCTGATTCATTGATGACTCCTTCACACCATAACTTCACATGGCAGATGGGGAGAGAGCTCTCTCTTTGGCCTCTTTGTAAGAGCACTAATCCCATTCATGAGGATTCCACACTTATGACCTACTTACCTCCTAAAGGCCCTACTTCCTACTGTCATCATCTTGGGGTAAGAATTTCAACACATCAACTTGGGACACGGAAGAGGACACCAATATTCAGACCACAGGAGATGGCTGGTAGCTAGACTTGCTGCATGCTTGCTAGATGCCAGCCTATAACAGTCCTATGCAGTAGACATATCTCATTGGGAGGAGGGATCAGGTTTACCTCACTGGAAGGCTCAGATGAGATCATGGATGTGTGGGTGGTTTGTAATTTACAAAGCTCTATGCACATATAAAGCAGTCCATTTTCTTTGTCTTGGCCTACTGTCCAAAAAATATATAAAATATTAAAAAATGGAGGTGGTTTGGAAGGGATTGTTCTACCTAACACCAAGCACTTTTAGTTTAGCCAAGATGTTTCACTTTAGAACCTAGAGTGCAGGAGTTGCATGTAAGGGATGGGTGATAGCTGAGTATGTTTGTAGAATGGTAACACGGCATTTGCTCTGTAGGATGGCGGTGGGGGTGGGGTGGGGGATCTCTTTGAATTGATGACAGAATTATCTAGGGAATGTGCTGAGGCATCCTACAATTTCTTTCTTGGGGGTGTTGTGGTCTAAATGCTGCAGTGTTTGCATGCAAAGGTATTTTTGAGTTGGCACGAGGAATTGCTCACACTGCTGTTTCTTCATTAATGGTGCAAGCCCTGGTATAAAAATATACTTTGGTTATAAAATGATAATAGCTTCAGTTGGAACAATTAGTTGCCTTGAGTGAGAATAATCTAAACACTTGCTTCAGTGGACATGCTTATTATGAAAACTTGGATCTTCATAAAGATTTTGTATGAAAGACTTTTATAAATAGTCCTTCCCTTGCCTTCCTCCTGCCAAACTCTCCATGGTGTTATGGAATAGGCCGTTTAGAAATGGTAAATTAGGAGAACCAGCAGTTGGCATAATGGCTATGTCGCTGGACTCCCATGCAGTTGACCACGGTTCGCGTCCTGGACCTGGTGGCTTAAATTCATGCTGGGCGTGTGTGCATGCGTGCCTAAAATCCCAAGAGGAGGATGGAGGAGAAGGGATTATGGCATGGCCATCCCCCTGGGGGGGGGGGGGGTGATTTCTTGCTTTCTGTCTGTCTGTCTCTCTCTGTCTTTCTGGCAAGCGCACGTGCCCTATAGCAAAAACCTCTTAAAAAAAGAAAAGAAAGAAATGGTAAATTAGATGACTCTATTACAGACCCCCTTTAGGGACTTGTGATTTCATTCCAATATGCAAGTTACTCTAGTGCTTGGAAGAAAGGTGTCAAGGAGATTATAGAGTGGGTGTGCTGTGCAGGTGTACTGGATGTCTTTTGCTCACCCTCCTAAACTATTTACATTATTGTTATGTTAGAGCTTTAGGCCAGGATTTCCTCAGATGATAAATACAGAATTCTCCAAATGGCTGGTCAACTAGTCCAAGTGCTTCTTCACAAGGAAAGAGGCCATGGGCAACTCAGTGGGCCAGCCTGTGGTCACATAGCCCCAGAGCCAGGAATTTCTACCTCATACCCCTCACTGTGTTCAACAGGTGAGGAGCCCTAACCTGACTACTTTTTAAGTGTTTGGCAGTCCTTCTGAGGCTGCAGACTTTGAGGAAACACGTTGGTCTTTGTGCCCTCTGGAATTCCATTGGTGGCATTTTGGTTTTCCCTTCCTACCAAGAGATTAGATGTAGCATTGCTTTGAGAAGAGAGGCAGGGGGTAAGATGTTCTGAAGCCTTTAATGATCAAGTGGCTGACTCTGCTCTGTTTCCCACTTTTGCATCTGAGCCCCAGTTATCTACACCAGTGATTCTCAGAAGGACTTGTACCACAGTGCAGTGGTTTAGAGGGAGTGGGCATGGAGAGGTGTTGGTATGGGAGTACAGAGATCTGTCCCATCCTGTTGACTCTGCCTGTCAGGGCAAGGATTTGGTTCTCTTAATCCCCACCACCCACCTATTTGTTTTTAATGTATGATGAAAGTACTCTTTAAAATATTAATGCAATTATTTATGCCCTGAAAACTCTATGTAAGTAATAAATACTGAAGCAGAATTTCTAAAAAGTCTCAGAGAATCTCTCGGTGCTCTGGATAACCAGTATAGCATAGTTGGGTACATGATGGGATCATTTTAACTAGACTTCAGGGGTCTCTCACACATTGGGTAGTGGAAGGGGGAACTGTGTCTATACTTACTCCTGTCTACAGATTCCACAGGCATACTCTGTGAGTGCATTTGTGATGCTGTACTAGATATTTATTCTCGAGGAATTTTTACTCTAGTTGGGGAGATAAACCTTGGGTTTTATTAGTAGTGCAGGTGGCTGCTGTGTCATATCAGACATCTTAATTAATTCTTTTTTTCTTTTTTTTTTTGAGAGGTTTTTGCTACAGGGTGCGTACGCTCACCAGAAGGACAGAGACAAAGAGACAGAAAGTGAGAAATCACCCCCCGGGGGGATGGCCACACCGCAATCCCTTCTTGAGCACACATGCACATGCGCCCTGTGTGAGTTTGAACCACCAGGCCAGGGACTCAAACTGTGGTTGACTACATGGGAGTCCAGCGATGTAGCCATTATGCCATCTGCTGGTCCCAAATTCTTCTTCTTTTTTTTTTTTTAAGAGTGATTTTTGCTATAGAGTACATGCACTTGCCAAAGATACAGCTACAGAAATCACTGCCCGGGGGTGGTGGGGATGGCCATGCTGCTATCCCTTCTCCATTCTCCTCTTGGGATTTTGGGCACACACACACACATGTGCCCAATGTGAGTTTTAAGCCGCTGGGTCCAGGACTCGAACTGCAGTTGACTACGTGGGAGTCTAGTGATGTAACCATTATACTATCTGCTGGTCTCCAAACATCTTAATTCAAAAAGAATATGTACAATAGAAAAATGTGGCTCTTGAAAATTATTCCACAAACTTGTCTAACTTATAAAATATATGTTGAATTCTTAATTTTACTGACCGAGAGAATTGATATCCAATGGATGTATGTTATACCAATTTTTACAAAAAATAAGTTGAAAAAAGTTAGTGTATTTATTTTAACAGGAAGGGGAAAATCAGATTGCATATAAATATATGCTAATGTCTATTTCATAAAAAGCGAACTTTTTGTTGCAAGAATTGTGGAACCCAGATTCTTTACCAGAGTAATTGATGGGTTCCAGGAAAGAAGGCTGAGAATTGCTGTTCTATACGACCCAAACCATAATGGGTGCCTTTGTTTCTTTGCTATCAAATGGCAGTGTTTCTTTTTTTCTTTTCCCTCATGCTTGCTTGCTTTCTCTCTTTCTTTCTCTCTTTCTTTCTTTCTTCCTTTCTTTCTTTCTTTCTTTTTTTTTTTTTTTTTTTTTTTTAGAGAGGTTTTTGCTATAGGGCACGTACGCTCGCCAGACAGAGATAGAGAGACAGAAAGCGAGAAATCACCCCCCCCAGGGGGGATGGCCACGCCGCAATCCCTTCTCCTGCATTCCCCTCTCGGGATCTTGGGCACACACGCACATGTGCCCAGTGTGAGTTTAAGCCACTGGATCCGGGACTCAAACCATGGTCAACTACATGGGAGTCCAGCGACATAACCATTATGTTAACTGCTGGTCCCCCCGCCATGCTTTCTTTATCCATGATAGAACATAAGAATCAGAGACAGAGAGAGAGGAGTAACCTCCACAGGGTCTGATCGTGCCACTGTCCTCTTCCTCCAGCCCTCATGCCTGGTGCGTTTTAGGCTGACCGGGCCAGGAATCTGAACTGCGATCACCACACAGGATCCAGCCTCTTTAAGCAGCGCATTACCACTATGCTACACGGCTGCCTGTCAGTGTTTCTTAAATAGCATTTCTAAGGAACAGCAAAGGCAGAAGTGAGAGATTCTGAAAGAGTTCCAACAGAACCAATAAATTCAGTTCAAAACACATTCAACCAACTTGGCTTTGGTAAAGAAAATCACTTTTCCAACCTAAAATTACTTCTTTTTTCTTAACTGTTTGACATTTGAAAACCCTGTCCTCCACTAATGAAATGTTAGCTTATTTGTACTTCTGTTCCTCAATGATCTGTTAGACTACCCAGGAAGGAGAGATAGGTAGGTGAACCATGTCTGCACAGAAAATCACCAGAGATGTGGTTAGATGCATGTTTCTTAGTGAAAAACTATTTGGTGCTCGTAATGTATCTTATGATATCTTCTCTCCACAGGGACAGAGAGTGGACCAATTCAAGGTGAAATGAACCAAAACTCAGGTCACCAGAATTAGCGTAGCATAGTTGTTCACAAAGGGACCATTTTAACTGTATATTAGGGGTCTGTGGTACATGTGGGCGATGGCAATAAGGACTTGCCTATTCTTGCTCTTTTGTCTCATTCGCTCCATTTCATCATCGCACAAATTCTGCAGATGTACTCTGTGTATTGTATGAGTGTGTCTGTAGCACTATACTAGGTATTTATGCTCAAGGGATTTTTACTCTAGTTGGGGAGAAAATAGCTTCATAAGTAATCCCTTCTTGAAGTTTCTACTTTACCTTCTGTTTCTCTTAAAGCAGTGATCATGGTGTGATGATTCATGTCTCCCATTAGCTTGTGAACCACCTGAGGAGATAACAGTGATGTCATTTTGTTTTTATAGCACTGGCACAGCTCTTTTTTTTTTTTTTTTTTTTTTTTTTGAGAGATTTTTGCTATAGGGCGCGTGTACTCACCAGAGAGACAGAGACAGACAGAAAGTGAGAAATCACTCCCTGGAGGGATGGGCACGCTGTGATCCCTTCTCTTCCATTCTCCTCTCAGAATCTTGCACACACATGCACACGCCCAGCGTGAGTTTAAGCAACTGGGTCTGGGACTCAAACTGCGGTCGACTACCTGGGAGTCCAGTGACATAGCCATTATGCCAACTGCTGGTCGCCAGCACAGCTCTTAAGACTGGGAGATTCTCAATAAATATTTGAATGAATGACTATTAGTACTTGAAAACAAAGCTCTTCATCAGACATTCTTAATCTAGGGGCCCATGGACTGGCTTCAGGGGATCCCAAAAATTGTATGTGTAATTTTTTGTGCCAGGTATATTTTTCTGGGGAGGCTTCTATAGCTTCCATCAGGTTCTCAAAAAGGTTGGTGGCAAAAAAAAAAAAAAAAAAAAAAAAAAAAAAAAAAAAAATCAAAACAAATCACAAAAAAACTCTTAAGATCTATCTAGAAAATGAGGTTTGGGGAAGAGTTGATTGAAGAAGTGACCTTGAGCTCTTCCTTGCAGTGTGAACTTAGACTTGTGGGGATGGATGGGGGAGAGCTGGTGAAAAGAGCAACATGAACAAAGAGCCAGAGGCAGGAAACGTGCAGGGAGCAGCTCTTCTTTTGGGTTAGATATTGAGGAATTGCAGAAAAACAGATTGAAAGAGTAGGTGGAAGCCAGATTGTTAGAAGAATGAAAGTTTGGATTTTATCCTGTAGGGAGTGGATGCTCTCGAAGACTTTTGAACAAGTAATGGCATGGCCCATGAATGGTGAATGTTGCTGTGGGGTGTTAGATAAACTGTTGAGAAAGAGACTAGACATGGGGTAACTCATGTGTGTGCCTTGCAGTATCTGATTGTGTAGTAGGCTTGCGGTGGCCATTTAGTAAATACTTGTTGACCAACAGAAATACAAGCATTCTTGGGACCAGCAGTTAGCGTAATGACTATGTCGCTGGACTCCCACGTAGTCGACCGCGGTTCGAGTCCCGGACCCGGCGGCTTAAACTCACGCTGGGCGCGTGTGCGTGTGTGCCCAAGATCCCGAGAGGAGAATGGAGGAGAAGGGATTGCGGCGTGACCATCCCCCCTGGGGGGTGATTTCCTGCTTTCTATCTCTCTGTCTCTCTCTGTCTGTCTGGCGAGCGCACGCGCCCTATAGCAAAAACCTCTCCAAAAAAAAAAAAAAAAGAAAAGAAAAGAAATACAAGCATTCTTTGGTCAAAAAAAAAACCCAAAAAACAAATTGTCTCTCTGTCATTTGTAGGCATGAAAAGGGGATTTCAGTCTAGGAAGTCACGCTCTTGTTTTTTGTTGCCAGAGGGCATGTTCACTTGCTGGAGAAGGTGATAGAAGGGAGCGTGAGGCTCTCCCACCAAGCGACATGGTCATGCCTCAGTCTTTTTTCCTTCATTTCTCCATCCTGGCAGGAGTTGGGCCCACATACACACACACATCTGGCATTGTTTTCAAGCTGCGAGGGCCTGGGTTTGAACTGCGGTTGGCCATGTGGAATCCAGCTTCCAATGCACAGCTCTTAATCACTGTGCTATAGTCCTGGCTCCAAAAAGTCACACTCTTTAAGATCAGAGGCAGAACTGGTCACAGTCATGCCTGCTCCCTGTGAAAATAAATGATCTGGGCACATGTGGAATTGCTCACCAGTTTATTACCAAGGGAGCTGCCAGGGACCACGGCTGGTGAATCACTTTCATGTTTTTTGCTGCAGACTGAAGGCAGCCAGAGCACAAATCTGCCCAAGTGCTATCCTTTCTATGTGGTTACTTTAAATACCAAAAGGAAATGTTGACTTGAGTGATTAGGTGTACCCTGAAAATTAACTCTTGTGGTTTGCAAATGCCTCTAAGTTTCCAGTTATAAGATGGGTTTGTACATTAGGTCTCTCGGTGTTCAGCAAGGTCGTTGGTGGTCGCGTGCCTGTCTTAGTCAAAATCCAAAGAAACTCTTTTTCAATAGGTAGTTCACCCTGAGAAGTAAGAAGTAGGTTCAAAACCCTCCCCCTCTGTTTTTGTTGAGCCCTGGCACTCTCTTTGGCCTCTGGAATGGTAAAGCTGCACCAAGGCTGGTTTGGCTGTTTGTATTTTGGGGCCTGACCAGAATCCACTGTCATACACTGGTTGTTCAGTTCAGTATCATTTCTTGTGCTTTAAACAACATGCCTGGTCCTAGGTTAGGTGCCAGAGATAAAGCCAATATGATTCCTGCACTTCAAAGAGCCTATGATCTTTAGCGGAAGTGGGAATGCAAGATTCACCACAGAGGGCAGAAGAATGTTACAGTTGAGGTTGTATTTGGTGCTGTTAAAAAGAAAGAAAGAAAGAAAGAAAGAAAGAAAGAAAGAAAGAAAGAAAGAAAGAAAGAACGAACGAACCAGATGAAAAGCTGTTATGCACTGCTGGTATTAACTTCTATTTGTTTATTTATCAAACACCTGCTGTGTGCCAGGAGCTCCTGAATGCATTTTACTTACCCCACTTACTTTACAACTTTGCGTAAAGTTCATGATGGGGATTAGGTGGCTTGCCTAAGGCTGCAAATTACCGAGAGCTGGATGGGTTCAGATCTAGATCTGCTGGTGCCCTTTTCACCATAACTTGGCAGTGTGGCCTGTGAGACTCCTTTTGACTATCTTATGGTCACTCAGTAATGTAGGTAGTAAATCCTGTCCTTTCTTCCCTACTATCATTTCCCTTGTCTGGAGAAAACTTTTCTCTCCCTTTTTAAAAGTTTATGTATTTCTTCCAAGAGGTAGATATGCTGTGATCCACCCCCAGCTAGCCCAGATCTGGACACGGGTGTACCGCCTGTGTACAGGGAGACCTCAGGACATGAACTCAGGACCATCCCATAAGGCTTCAGCATCACAGTGTTGTCACCACTGCACCACCACAGCTGGCCTTTTATCTCTTTCTATGCAATCTCTACCCATTCTTGAAGGCTAGCTCAAGTGTTTTCTCTTCAGAAAGTCTTCCCATTTATAGGATTCTCATCCTCCTCTTTTAAGTCTATAGACATCACTACCTTGTTTACTTGCCAATTAGTGATGACTGTCTTGTAGTATGGTCTGTGTTATTGCAGTTACGTGTACTTCTTAGATATAGTCTTGTTTCCTAACAAGATTTCTGGTGTCATCGGCCCTCAGAGCTTTAGAGCTGAAGGTGCCTGAGCCTGGTTTGTCTAGTTCACTTCCTTGTTTTATAGATTAGGAAACCAAGACTCAGAGAGAGAAACTGGGGGCTCTTGTCTTCCTACTTTGCCATCTCCTACCCATCACACCCCTTACTGCCTTGCACTTAACAGGTGCTCATGAATGCCGTGGGAGAGGGCTGACAGCGACCGCAGGAGAATGAAAGTATCAAGCTGGATGATCTTGGGCAAGACTGTTCACCTCTCTGGCTCTTTTTCTTCCTCTACATGATTGCAATAGATTAGACTGTGTTTAAAGTACCTTGTGCCTACCCCATTTTCTGATTCTAATATAGTAGCATAAGATAAGAGGCAAGATAACTTAGTGGTTGACACCCTCTGAGCTGGACTTCCTGGGTTCAAATCCTAGCTTCTGAACTTGGTAGCTCTGCGTGTTAAATAAGCTCTCTGTGTCTTCATGGGATCATTATCACAATTGGGAATAATATTAATATTAGATACCTGATAGGATTTTTGTGGAAATGAAATGACATAATTGATGTGAAGCATTTAAACCACAGAGTCTAACATACAGTTAATGCTCAACAAATAGGGTAGCTGTTGCTACTAGGACTATGCACTGAGCAAAATCAAATGAACAAGGCCCTCAATTATCCCCAGCCCTGGCACCCAGAACAGGTCTGGTAGATTTGCTTATTTTCTTTTTTAAGAATTGCAGCTATTGTATTTAAGCCATACAGTTATTGTCGATGGTCTTTTGAGACCTCTGTCATCATTGAGTCTCTGGTCCTTGTAAGTCCAAGGGGACCAGCAGGTCTCCGGATGAAGCTAAATAACATCAGCAACACCTTTCCCTGCTGCTCTCTGGGGCTCTACCTATAAGCAGCACGGAGGTGTCTTTATAAGTGGAGAGAGAGGGACCAGCAGTTAGAGTAATGGCTATGTCACTGGACTCCCATGTAGTCGACCGCGGTTCGTATTCTGGACCCGGTGGCTTAAAACTCATGTCGGGCGCATGTGTGTGCATGCCCAAGATCCCGAGAAGAGAATGGAGGAGAAGGGATTGCGGCATGGCCATTCCCCCTGGGGGGTGATTTCTTGCTTTCTCTCTGTCTCTGTCTGTCTGGCGAGCGCATGCGCCTATAGCAAAAAACAAACAAACAAACAAACAAAAAAAAAAAAACCCTTTTTTTAAAAAAAGAAATTAAGTGGAAACATCTGTCACTGTCCTTCACTTCTAGCCCATCAGGTGGTTTTTCTGCCCCTGATGCACTTAGGACCTCAGTCTACTGTGACAACAGCAGCCTGGGAAGTTAGAGGAGAAGCCCCTGGACTGGGCAAGAGAGCAGCAGTAGTTGAGAATTGCTTGTCTGTTTAGTTCATTCTGTGATGTTTCAAGTGGAGGCGGGGTGGGTTTTCTTTTGAAAGAAGCCATTTTCTTTATCTTAAAAACAAACAAACAAAAAAAGAGAGAAGACTCTCTGATCCCTTTGTTTTCAAAGCATACTGCACAGCTCCTGCAAGGAGAGATTGACTTGGTGACCCAGAGTAGTGTTTCTGGGACCAGGGTTGCCAGACCATGGAGGGGTTTTGCTCTGCTTCCCTCTCCTCCCTGGCCTATTACTGGTAGCTGGACAGTGACTCAGAGGAGGAGGGGGAGGAGAGGAAGAGAGGCGATGGCTCCACCAGCTGCTGCTAAAAACAACATCTAATCAGTCCACAGACTCCCTCCCTCCCTTCCAGACCACTGTGATGTCAACAGGCAGAGCAGGTGGTACTGGTTCTCCCCTTCCACTCCTTCCACCCCAAAACCTTTGGGTCTTTCAAGGGACAACTTGTGATCTTTAGAAGGAAAGCCATCTATCTATCTTTGGAGGTCCAGGAGCTCCGTCTCCTCTCCGTTCAGGTTGGCCCCACCAAGAGCATGCACTGTGACCTCAGCTTCCCAACAGATAAGTGAGAGAGCAGAGGAGTGTTTCCTTACTGAAACAAAAACTCCCAGCGCAAAACCTCTTGCACTAAGCCACACCAGTTGTTCAACCTCTAGTGAGTTCCTCTTGTGGTTGTGGCAAACAGATGTGAGCCTCGCCCTCTCCAAGTTTGCCTCCAGTCCTCCTTGGTTTCTGAAAGGCCCAGTATCTGAAGGAGCAGCTGGTGGCAGTAGAAATGGGGGTCTCCATCCTGAGTCTTGCCCTTCTCTGGGGCAGCTGAGAAGCCCACATTTCCTTATTGCTTTCTATTCAGTCTGCCTGATTGTCATGAGGTGCCCAAATGTATACAGCTTTCCCTCGACTATTCCTCCCCCCACTGCAGTGGCAGCCTGGGCGGTCTAACATGGTAGAACAGCCCGCTGTTCTCTGGTGTGACTTTGGAGAAGTATCTCTTCCCAGGACCAGGCCTCTTTCCACGGCCTGTGGCTGCCTTGTTTACTGTCTTGACCTGAAAGCTGCCCTCCCCCCATTAGGTGCTGAATGTTCTGAATGACAGGTAGGGCCCTGAGAAGACCTTTACAGTTCATTCTAGGCAGATCCATCTAGGAAACCTGAGAAGACAGTGAGTGAAACCTAAGTTCACAGAGCTCCTTTGAACTCAAGGTCCCTGTGTTTCTTTGTTTTGTTTGTTTTTTAATTTTGCCAGAGGTCACAGGTGCTGGCTGAAGAGAGAGACAAAGGCAGAGACAGAAAAAATGAGGAAGCACCCCCTCATCCCCAGGATAAAGGTCACACAATCCCTTCTCTTCCATTCCTCCCTCCTTTTAGGATTCTGGGCACGCACACACACACACACACATGCACCTGGCATATTTCTCAAGTTGCCGGGTCTGGAACCATGCATTCAGCCTGTGCCATTCTGGCTCTTCCATGTTTCTTGATCCTTCCCCTCAGCAGGAGAAAGAAAGAAAGGAAGGAAGGAAGCAAAAGCAAAGGAAGAAAAAGCAAAGTATATCCGTGGAAGAAGAGAGCTCCTCCTTGTCTGTCTCCCTGTGTATAAAAACAACAGGCCAGTCTGCGGGCACTGTAGGGGTAGGTGCTGGGTAAATACGTGAGAAAAGAAAGCCGATAAGATAAGGTCTGACAAATCTAGGTCACCAGGCTGCTGCCAGGCACCTGTGTGACTGGTCACCTTGAAACTGACAGGAGGGAAGATGAACTTTTGTTCAGGGTCCAGACTGGCTAACTTCCCATACTTTATGCATTCAACAAACGTTGATTATCATTATGTGCCTGGCCACGTGCTGGGTGTTTCAGCCCTGTACATTTTTCTGACAAGCAAAATCTCCTGGATCCCAGGTCTGAAGGCAGTGCTATAAAAAGAAATGACTTCATTCAAAAGCCAGTTGGTCCACTAATTTCCAGAGCAGGGGCAGCCAGCCTTTTGGTGGAAGGGAGGGGCTGTTGGGAGTCTCTGTTCTTTGGGCTAGATCTAAAGGTCAGCAAAACTTTTTCTAGAAAGGCCGGTTAGTAAATATTTTAGGCTTTGCTGGGCATGTGGTCTCCACTCGCTTGAGAATGCATAAACAAATGAGGTGGCTTTGTTCCAGTAAAACTTTATTTACAAAACAGGTGAGAAGCCCAGTTTGGCTCTGGGCTAGATGATTAGAGTGGCTGTTGTGAAATGGGTGTTGGAGAAATAGGTTTAAGTGATTTCAGGAGGAATCCCAAATAAGCATAATGGCTCCATTTGGTCTGGATGGTGAGCTGATCGACAAGGCCAGTTGACACTCTGATGTCAATTAGCTGCCCAGAGAATTCCATTCCACAGGCCAGATGTCAGCCTCAGCCATCTTGCAACACAGGTTCCCACCGTGGGTTACGTGTTAAGAGGAGGCTGAACCAGACAGTGCACAAAGTTTCTATAGTCTCAGCACTCTAATGGGAGGACAGTTGGGGCCATGCTGATGGGGAGTCAGTGGTTTCATTTTACAAGCCCTAAATGAGGGGTCAAGCCACATCTGTTTCCAGGCCTGGCTTTGCACTAAATTTTCAGTATAGCATTGGACAAATCATGTAACCTCTCTGATCTTTCAGCGTGAATTGAAGACTGCAGTGTGTGAAGCACTGGCGATACAGAAATGATACAGCTCAATCCTTGCCCGTAATAGCTTACAATGTAGCAGGAGAGGCAAACAGGTACACTATTATAAAATGTAGTAAAACCCAGTAGTTCATGGTGTTATGAGGGCAAAGAGCAGAATGAGGGTTAAGTGAACGAGGAAGGTATCCATTCTGAGACAGGAACATTACCGAGGAGATCAAGTCCAGGGAACCAAGGGGAAGGCAGATGGAGAGGAGGTGTGTTTGAAGGAAGCGCGAGGTTAGTAGGGCCGAATCACACAGGGCCCAGCATGCCAAACTCAGGTGTTGAGACTCGCTGCTGCATTGCTATACGGAGCCACTAAAAGAGTGTAAGCACAGGAGGGGTAGGATTTGCTTGAGATTGGACAAGAACATTGTGACATGGCCTATTTTGAAAAATCAAATTCCCTCTAGCTTCTAGGATCTATATCCTTGAGCTCCATATGACTAGGCGTATTAATACTGTCTGGAAGATAGTAAATGCTGATAATATGCCATGGTTGTTTGTAATTAATAATTAGGCTCTGCTCTTCTCTGGTGATGCCTTCAGCTAATCAGCAAGCAGATATATCATTGGCTAACAGTAGGTAGTCATGGCTTTGAGAGTCAGGCATTTGTAAGTTCCCTGGGGATTCGTGGAGGCTGGACAACTCTGGCCTGACCCACCTGGTTTCTTGCGGAAGGCTCACAATGAATCATTGTAAACTGGCAATTGTAGCCCCACATTAATGAGCGTTCCTATTACTTTAAAAGGAGAACTGAGCTGCAGAATTCAGATGGTTTTAGTGTGGCCATGAGGTTTGGGACAGGGCCAAATGAAGGGGGAAATAAGTGGCTTCTGCAACCTTCATGTATTTTAAGGCCTGCCTGAGAATAATTGAAACTGGCATAGGAAAATAGGACTTCTTGGGCAGTGATTCCCAAATCCAACAGCAGGTCAGAATCACCTGGGATAAAAGGCAGCTTTCAGGCCCCACCCCCAGAGATTCCTATTCTGAGGGTCTAAGTGGGGTGGGGAATGGCCCTGACTGGTCTAAGGGAGGCAAGTCTCCTAGGACACAAGATTTAAGAGGGCACTAACTCTCATGGTTGTGCAGGTTCATGATCAGTACCTCACAGGGAGTCTCCTTAATTTTCATGTTTTAGCTTTCTGGCTTACTTCACCCTGGTCCTGGTCCCACTGGGGAATCTGTTTCTTAGGTTTTTGCTATAGAAGTGTACACTTGCAGGAGAGACAGAGAAGAGGAAAGTAAGAGATCACCCCCCAAGGGGAATGGCCACGCTGCCATCCCTTCTCCTCTACTCGCCCTTGAGATTTTGGGCATGTACATGCATGTGCCCAGCGTATTTTTCAAGCCACTAGGTTTGGGATGAGAACTGTGGAATTGGCTATGTGGGATCTAGCACATTAACTACCACACTACCTGCTGGTCCCAGGAATCTGTATGTATGTATGTATGTATGTATGTATTTAAATTGCCAGATGTGCTCACCAGAGAGAGAAGAGGGAAAGGAGAAAGCACCCGTGGTGGGGCATAGTCAGGCCACAATCCCTTCTCTATTTCTCCATTGGGATTTTGGGCACGCATGCACGCATGCCTAACTTGTTTTTCAAGCTGCTAGGCCAGATCTAAACTTCTTGGTCAGCCATGTGGAATCCGCCTCCCTTAACTACTAGGTCATGGGACTGGCCCAATCTGTGTTTTCACTGTATTTGTTTATTTTAAGTTTATCTATTCTGAGAAAGAGAGAGAGAGAGAGAAAAGAGATAGAGATACCCCCAACACAGTCTTTATTCCCTGATATACCCTCACCTCAGTTAGCCAAGATCACAAGCACACATGTACAGGAAGACCTTGGGACACGAACCTAGGACCTTCCCATGTGACAGCACTGTGGCATGTGCATTACTGTGCCACCGTGGCTGACCAGGATGTGTATTTTAAACAAGCACTTTCGCTCTCCCTGTTCTGATGACACTAGTACTAATATGTGGGGCCACCGCTTTACGGCAAGTATCTTTGAAGATACCTACACACGCTTTCCCTCCTGTCCACTATTTATTATTTAGCTCTTTCCACTCATAGCAACTCCCTGAGGGCCCAAAAAGTGGTTTTGACTGACATTTATTTGAAAAGGAAACAGCTCTTTGAGGCCTTGGTTTACTACTATTAACAATAGTCATCATTTACCGGTTGTTTACTAAATGTCAGGCACCTGTGCTGGACACTTTAGGGTTGTGTGTGTGTGTGTGTCATACCTACCCAAAGAGAGACACACTCCTGTTGTCTCTATTTCAGGTGAGAAAAGTGAGACGAAGACAGACCAAACTGGCCAAGGGAATTCAGAGGAAGTGGCAGAACCAGAATCTGATTCATGCCCTTAGGTGCCCTGTCACCCAGCCTATTTCTTGCTCCGAAGGAGCAGAGGAACCGCCCCACGCCTTCTCTTGCTCCTTCTCAGCCTGTCTCTGAAATTTCCAGGCAACCCCCTTGGTCCTGGGATTTTGCACTTGGACCACACATGGCACCTCCTATCTTTTATGTTTTGTTTTTAATTTGCTATAGGGTTAAGGTGAGAGAGACAGAGAGAGAGAGAGAGAGAGAGAGCAACAGAGAGTGAGAAAAAGAGAGAAAGAGAAAGCAAGCACCTCCCCCATGGGAGGATGGCCATGCCACAATCCCTTTTCCTTAATTTTCCTCTCAGGATTTTGGGCACGCATGTATATGTCCCCGGTGTGTTTTCCAAGCCATTGGGTTTGGGATTCTAACCATGCAATTGGCCACATAGGATCTAGCCTCCTTTACTACAGTGCCCCCGAAGGGCCCTTTTGGATTTTTAATACAGGGTTTTATGGGGACCAGGTAGTGACACAGTGATATTGCAGCAGAACCCACGTAGAAAAGGTCCTTGATCTGTGTCTGGGGCATCTGTGAGCACACCAGGTGTGTGTGTGTGGGTGGGCCAGTGTTCTAGGCTGTCTGAAACCAGGAGTGGATCATAGTGTGAGGACCCTGTTTGAGATGCTGACTCTCCATCTCTGACTCTTTCTCTCTATCTCCATTATGGAAGGAAAAAATAAACTTTTAAAATGCAGGGGACCAGCCAGTGGTGTGGTGGCTGTTTCTGAGTTCAGGACCCAGTAACTTGGAAAACAAATCAGGCATATATGCGTGTATTCCCGTACTCCTGAGAGGAGAATGGAAGGGAAGGGGCTGAGGCATGGACATCCTCTCTGGGAGGTGGTCTTTTCCTGCCCCTCTCCCACTCCCATCTCTGACAACTGCACATATGCTATAGCAAACTAAAAAAAAAAAAAAAAAGATGGCACTATAGGTGGTTGAGGTGCTGGACACTCCCACATGGCCGACCATGGTTCAAGTGCTGGACCTGGTGGCTTGTTTTCTCTCTATACCTTTCTCTCTGTCTCTCTCTCTCTCTGGTAAACATGGAAGAATAATGACAATAAATAAAATTTAAAATGAATTTTAAAAAAGAAAAAAGGGGGAAAAAGGGGTTTTCTGGACCACAGAGCCACGGCAGGCAGAGGAAGGAGTGGGACGGAGTGCCAGGTGATCCTCAGAGGGGGCAGAGAGTTATTCTTTCCTGAGCTGTTTGTTAACTCCCTTCTCTCCTGAAACCAGACAAGAAGAGGAACTCAAGAGTCAGCAGGGCTCAGAAGCCCTAATTAATTTGTGGTCCAACTGGGTCAGGGGGAGTGACCCCGTGCAGTACTGTTTTTCTTTTTTCTTTTTTTTCCTTTCCTTCTTCCCAGGGACATGTGTGCCCCAGCTCACTAAAGCAGAGTTCCCTTACACAGGGGGGCAGGGATTCCAGCCCCTGGCCAAGGGAGTCAGAGCTCCTGTGAAGCGTTTCTGTCCAGTGGTCCCTTCATCCCTAGCCCTCTGGCTGGGCTCAGCTGGTGTTAAGTTGCCCCAAATACCTAGTCTCCTATTTCACATCCTCAGGCAAAGATCCTACAGCCAAGGTGCCCTTTCAGCTTAGCTTTCCCACTGGCCTCTCACTGACAGATAAGCTCCTCAGAAGAGGGAAGATTGTGGGTAGAGAGGTGAACAGACCCCTTGGTCAGCAAGCCCAGTGGCTGCTGCAGCTCCAGTGTAGTGTGGCTGGAACAGGCCTGGGGTGGCGGCTAGTCGCCTGGCCCCAGTCCTTTAGTGGCAGACGGAACTTGGCTTGGGCACAGCCATACATATGCTGAGGCTTTACCTAAGGGTGGAAATAAATTGGAGGCTGAATGTTTCTAAGTGTCAGGAGACAAGGAAACTCTGTGTTCGACGTGTGGGCTGGGAGAATGCAGGAGCTGCCTGAGCCAGGCTCTGTTTCTGCGTAATCTGCGCTGGCTGTGCCAGACTCCCTGTTCAGACCTCTCAGAGATGTTTCCTTCCCCGGGCTGGGCTGGGTTGGACTGAGACGTGTGTGCTGCTGTGAGGCGGGAGAAGGAAGAAGCCAGTGGACACAATGTTCCTGTGCCTGGATGGACCAGCCATAATACAGACTGGGGCCTTGGGGACTGAGATGAACCCTCTCCCCTTTCTCTAGTTAATCCTTATCTTAAGTAACAAATGAGGTTACTGCCTGGATAAACTGGTTTTAATTTACCTTTCGAAGTGATAAGTGTGCTTAAAATAGAAATGGGAGTGATGAGGAAGTTTGAAGACTTGGTGTCATCAGTCTCACATCTTTGGGGGGTGAACATGTACTCCTGGATCTAAACTCCTGCCTCATCCCTTCTTCCTTATTATTTGCGAACACTTGGAACCTGGTTACAAAGATGTTATATGGAGTTTGTTGATATTTCAGACGGTCTCAGGAATTTCCTCGAGGAGTGGTCCCCTACCATGGCTTCCAAGACAACCACGTTGGTAGGTGCCAGAGTGACAGAACCCAAGAATTGGGCCTCTGTATATAAGTTGGTTTTGAGTATCTAGAGACTATTTAAAAATGTGTACAGAAAGGTAGCAATTTTAAATGTTTGTCTTGGAATAACCCTGGCCTCTGCATTCTCCCAGGAGCCCTAGCCTAGGGAAGATGATTAAAAATAGATCTGAGTAGCACTTCCTGCTTAGCAGATGGCTGATAGCAAATGCTAGGGCTTGCGGCTGACCTTTCCTTTCTGAAATCTGCTCTGTGTTTCCATGATGCTAATTGAGTCCCTCTCTAGACCTAATCAAAGACTCTTCAGCTGGCTGCAAAAAACCATAGCTTGTTGTCCTGGCTGGGCTCAATTCATGGAGCAACATGAAAGTGCTAGAATTTGCATGGAAACACCCACGCTGTGGTCCAACTGGCTGGTCCTTGTTTAAAGAGCAACAAGTCCTGCTTTCAAATGTATTGCCCAGTGCTGTCAAGGATCCCACACCCTCTCCTCTCTGGCCCATTAAGAAGGAAAGATTAGTGGATGGGGGAGTAAGAATGTCCTGTGTTTAGATGTGTGCATAATAGACAATGTTCAAAAAGCAAAACAGATGCCTGCAAGAGAGGCAGGGGCTTTATGAGGGCTTTGAGTGGCACTGTTCTAGTCTAGCACCAGAGAGTGCTACCTGCATATCCCCCTGGATTGTTGTGAGAAGTAAAAGGAAAGAGTGCTTATGACAATGCCCTGAGGCAGTATCAAACTATGGAAAATACAGAATACCGTTGTTTTTGTGATAGGCTGCAAACATCTCAGAACTACTGTTGACTTTGCGTTCTTGTCCTCCCCTGGTAAAGAGCTGGGGATAGAAAGAGGTTATGCGAGGAGTAGTAATAGTGATACATACGTACTTTTGTTCTTAATCCACTTTCTATTTTGTTTTCAGTTTGCCAGAGTACATGTACACTTGCTGGAGAGAGACAGACAGAGACAGAAAGAGAGAAGGACAGTGAGAAGCACTTTTTCTTCATGTACTGTGAGGATCAGTCATGCCACAATACCTTCTCCATTTTTCTCTCCTTTTGGGATATTGGGCATGCTCTACACATGATTGCATGTTTTCCAGGCTCCTGGATCTGGGACTTGAACTGCACAGTCAGCCATGTGGGATCCAGCCACCTTAACCACCACGCCACTAGCTGGCCCTTAATCCCCCCCCCCCCCCCTTTTTTTTTTTTTGAGAGGTTTTTGCTATAGGGTGTGTACACTCGCTAGAGAGACAGAGAGACAGAGAGACAGAAAGCGAGAAATCACCCCCCCCAGGGGGGATGGCCATGTCGCAATCCCTTCTCCTCCATTCTCCTCTCGGGATCTTGGGCACGCATGCACACGCACCCAGCGTGAGTTTAAGCCATCGGGTCCAGAACTCAAACTGTGGTCTCGACCACATGGGAGTCCAGCGACATAGCCATTATGCTAACTGCTGGTCCCATCTCTTAATCCACTTTTAGCAAAAGTTTATTAGTTTCTTCCATGCATGAGAGACACAGTACCCCAAAAAAGATCTTGATGCTGTGATGCAATCTCAGCCAGCCCTGGATCGTGAGTACACACATACCAGGTGTGTACAGTGAGGTCTCCAGGCATGAACCTGGAACCTTTCCACATGGGTCAGTCGTTCAGAGCATTATATTTTATTGCTATGCCACTATCTATCCCCATAACCCACTCTTTTTTTTTTTTTTTTTTGAGAGGTTTTTTTTTTTTTTTTTTTTTTTTTTTTTTTTTTTGCTATAGGGCGCGTGCGCTCGCCAGACAGACAGAGAGAGACAGAGAGATAGAAAGCAGGAAATCACCCCCCAGGGGGGATGGCCACGCCGCAATCCCTTCTCCTCCATTCTCCTCTCGGGATCTTGGGCACGCACGCACACGCGCCCGGCGTGAGTTTAAGCCGCCGGGTCCGGGACTCGAACCGCGGTCGACCACGTGGGAGTCCAGCGACATAGCCATTACGCTAACTGCTGGTCCCCCCATAACCCACTCTTGATGTCATAGGTTGCCTGGCTTTCTGACTTTCAAGCCCTCAGAGCTTCTTTAACCTTACTGCCTTTCCAAGGAAAGCCCTCTGATGTCTTAGCCCACCTACAATGCTCTCATCCTCTCCAGTCCCATTCATCTTCTCTAAACTCCATTGATAGCCATAATTTATCATAGCAAATCATATTGCTTTATATATAGTTTATATGTTTTAGTTCTCTTTTTTGATTGGTAGATTGTAAGCACCTTCAGGGCAGAGATGATTAGCTATATTCTCTGCAGTGCCCGGGAAGGTTTGGGACATCATCATTAAATATTTCTTGATTTATAATCACAGAGGTACAGTATTTCTATATGTGGCTGTACCACAAGATTCTGAATCATTCCCTTATTACAGGGTATTTAGATCCCCCCAATATTTTACTATCATAGACTGCTTTAGTATGGCATACACCTTTTTTTTTTTTTTTTTTTTTTTTTGCCCGGAAAATAATATCTAGTGCTTGGTATTTCACCATAAGCCTGATACTTCTGTGTGGGTAAGGAAGACTGGTGAGCACCAGAATGTATGGAGGGGACTTAGGTTTATGTCTTGAGGATGAGAGTCTAAAGCAAGGAATTATCAGAAAAGATAGGTCAGCTGATGAACAAAAAATCTGTGTTTTATGCAGACAAACAAGAAGTTTAAAACTATGAGAAAAGAAGTATAACTCTGAGTCAGAAATGTTCATTTAGTGTGTGAGGCATGTATTCTCTTGAGAATATGGATTCACAGAATGTTCACCCTTGTAAGAGACCTTGCTCAACCCCCTCATTTCACAGATGATGCAATCCCCGTGCAGAGCATCAGGGAGCTGCCCCAGGACGATATCCTGCTTGGAGGCAGATTATTTAGCCCTGCCTAGCAGGGGCGGAAGTGTGTAGGCTGGTTTTTCTGACCCAGTTATGTTCTATTTCCAGGGAGAATGTGAAGGATCACCAGTGCCCAGCTTTTGCACTTTGGTAATCACCCTATGCTCACATTTCCCCCTAACATTTATATGCTTATGTCTCTTTCATAAAAGCCTCTTTGTGATTTCTTCAGTCCCCACCATGACTCTGGCTACCATGACCCTCTTAGGTAACAGTGCCTCTTCCTTTGTAATTGTTTCATCTAAACCAGATCCAGAGGATGTGTGAGTACAGAGGTTAAAGGTGGATATATGCTAATGTGCCCACCAGAGGAAAGCCTGATGCTGGACAACAGCCACAACAGGCAAGAACACATTAATCCACCTAATTTAGTTTATACTTGTAGCCTGAAGCCTAATTAGTTGTTTAAGTAAGGCCTTATGCTTTGACTAGCATTTCCAGGAGAAGAAAGTGATGAAAGTAGTTAGGGAATAGCTTCTAGTATGAAATAAAAAACAAGGTCAGGGAGATACAAAACCATGCCACATGGGGAAAATTTGAAGGAAGATGGATATTGTCCCATTTCATAGATGAAGAACCAGAGGGTCACTAGAGAGAAGAATATTACCAAGAGGACATGGCAGAGAAAGAGCTAGAATTGGAAACTGAATCTAGTTCCTCCAACAACACATTTTTATTATACCAAGACCCTGAACTGGGAGAAGTTGATCCATAGAAGGAAACTTTGTGGACAAGATAAAAGCTTTAAATCTGTAACCAAAAGGGCTTCCAGGTGGTGTGGTAGTTATGAGTGCTGGACTCCCACATGGCTGACAGTGATTTGAGTCCCAGACCTGGTAGATTGCTTTCTCACTTTCCCTCTCTTTCTTTCACTCTGTCCCTCTCTGGTCAAAAATAAATAAAATAAAATAAAATAAAGTGAAATAATTATTTAAAAATAAAATAAAAAATAAAATCTGTAACCCGAAGTGGTAGAGCACCAAAAGACAGGAACACAGGAGATTCAGGAAGCTCCAAGGAGACAGAGGTCAGCTCATAGAAGGAATTTTGTTAGAGCAATTGGCAGCAGAATAGGCTTCCTCAGGAGACAGAGTTCTCTATCTCTGCAAGTATTTAAGAAGCGGTTTGCTAGAAATATAGGTGAGAGGGACCAGCAGTTGGCATAATGGCTATGTCGCTAGACTCCCATGTAGTCAACCGCAGTTAGAGTCCCGGACCCAGAGGCTTAAACTCACCCTGGATGTGTGTGCATGCATGCCCAAGATCCCAAGAGGAGAATGAAAGAGAAGGGATTGTGGTCTGGCCATCTCCCCGGGGGGGGGGGGGGGGTGATTTCTCACTTTCTGTTTCTCTCTGTTTTTCTGGCAAGGGTGCATGCCCTATAGCAAAAAAAAAAAAAAAAAAAAAAAAAAAAAAAGAAAGAAATATGGGTGAGAGTCACGTTTCAGGTAACTAGTCGACCCTTTGGAGTCCTTCAGATCTCAATGATCTTTATCTGAGATAAAAGTCCTATGTATGTTTCATTTTGAGATCCAGTGGACGAAGACTGCCACTGTAGTAGTCCACTGCACCAGATTCCAGAGTTCAGTCTTTACAACTCCTTGAGCACTCTTCCAGATTCTCTGAACATTCCTTACCCTGACGTCCAGGTACCACAAGGATTTTAAGGATTTCTTGGCTTTTAATTTTATTTTTTCAGAAGTTGTGAGATAAGATTCATTCATTCAGTGGTGAGCTGGGAAAGCTGTTTTCAGTCTGGGACTCAAAAAGAAACTGTTCCCTTGGTAATCCTCAGTCAGCCTTAAACCTTATAGGTCTACAAATTTAATTTTATTCATTCATTGAAGAGTGACCAGGCTCTGGTAACGGGATTCACTGTAACACAGCTCACAGGAAGCTAATTGGTAAGCCAGAATTCTCATTCATTCATTTACAGTGGAGCGGATTATCCTGAAAGCGTGAACTGTGTTATCTTCCTTGAAGGTAAACCTACTTGAGCGAGAGAATTAAATTTAGGCTGTGACTAAGTAAATATGGAATCAGAGCAGAGGAATTTGAATAGTATATGAGATTTTCATTGGTTCTGACAGATTGATCTATCCTTCCTCATCAAAGAGACAAATCTTCCAAATGAACACCCTCTAGAAAACTCTCGGGACTTGGAGGCAAAACCTTAGGTTTAAGTTTTGACCTTGACTTCTAAGCTGTGTGAAACAGGGTTGTGGGGGGAGTTCCATCAACAACTCTGGGATTCAGTTTCCTCCTTTGTCGTTTTGGAGGTAGAATTGGTTAATGGGTGTGAAAATGCTTTGTACATTCTGGCCTCCTATGTACACATGGATTTCACTGTTTAGGCTCCCTTATTTTTGTGAAATCACTCGAACTACACCCTTCTTACCTCATCTTCATTCTTCCCTAGACTTTGGACCCAGACTCCCTGGGTCTCTCACTTACTGATTGTTTGACCTTAGGCATAATTTGCTAAACTCCCTTTGCCTTCCCTTCCTCATCTGTAAAGTGGGGGGATGAGTGTATCTACCTCATTTGGTTGTTGAAAGGATTGAATTACTTGACTTTGAATTATAGTTTGAATGCTGTCTGGCTCATAGGAAGCACCATCTAAATGTGAGCCATTATGGTTGTTATTTTGCAATTTCCAATTTAATGAGCCACCTCAATCTCTTTTGTAAACTCTCTCCAATTCTCTACAGTGATTGCTTATTGGAACATGGTTTGAAAGCAGCCCTCTCTTAGCACGTAGCTTCAGTCTTAGAGGGTGGCTTTCTCTGGCATTTTTGCCTAGATTGGTCATAGGGAAGGGGTTACTTTGTTTAGTCTATAAGTTTTGTCCACTGACTCTCATAAATATCTCATTTGCTAATGCCCAGTTGACTTTGGGAACAGGTATAGATTTCTAGGCACATTAACTTGTGTTATCTTTTTTTTTTTTTTTTTTTTTTTTTTTTTAATTTTTGTGATAGGGCCTGTGCACTCTGGAGAGAGACAGGGAAAGTAAGAAAGCACCCTGTAGGGCGGATAGCCACACCACAGTCCCTTTTCTTCTATTCTCCTCTCAGGATTTTTGGGCAGGCACGCACACATTCCCAGCATGTCTTTTAAGCCACCAGATCTGGGACTCAAACCGCGAGTCAGCCGTCTGGGATCCAAGCTGCCATAACCACCACGCCACTGGCTGGCTCTTGTGTTATCTTTTTTTTTTTTTTTAAACTCTGGCAACTCTGAATTGTTTTCAAAGGCCTAATGGTTTTGAGAGAAATGTGAGCCTCTAGTATTTCAGTCCTCTTAAAGTTTTAGTTTTATATTTGATCTGCAAAGGGCCCACCTATTCACAGCTGCCTCCCATTACATCCTGGTTCTACCACCTCCAGCCTAAGACTTGAGAAGCCAACCTCCCTGAACATACCTTCTGAGGGTGACATATCAGCCTTTCTTGTGCAGAGGATGGGGAAAGCTAATCATGGATATCCTCCATTCTTTATCCTTCTGGAGAACCCATGCATTCTGTACCTCACTCCTCTGTGGAGACGGAAGAGGGGGTGTAGGATATCGGGAACTGGCGGTATCTGTTTTCCCACTGGCTGCCTGTTTACATCGGTATTCACTCTCCTAACCCTTTGCCACAGACTAGAGGGGTTTATCCTGCTTTTGGTGCAGCAGAGAACAATCACGTTGCCCAAGTCCTGTCTGAGAGACAATTAGGAGACACATAGGAGAAGAGCTTGTGGGGTCTATAGCTGTAGAGGGTTTGAAAGAGAGTCTAGGGAACTCTGGTGGGATAGCCCAACCTCCAGACTAATCATGCAGCTTCCATCTTAAATCCTGAAAATCTGGGGGTAAAAGGAAAATAAACAAACACTTATTAAATGCTTTTTGTGAGCCAGGCTCTGTGCTTAATACACACGATTCATTTAATTTTCATCACACCCCTCCAGAATAGGGGTGCATTATGGAATAGGTATTAAGTTTCTATTTCTACCTTTTATAGTTGGGACCCTGCATCTCAGAAAAAGATGAGGTGACTGATCTGAGGTTACACAGCTAGTGAGGGTGGGGTCCATGGCCTCCTAGGCTCCAAGGCCTGCAATTCTTTCCACTGAACTTTATAATGGCAGATATGACCCTCTGAGGGAGCAGGCCTTGCAGATCTTTCGGTGTCTCATTCCCTCAGCCCATCCTTGTAAGCAGCCCATTTCATGTCGGTCAACCGGAAGGTGCCTTTGAAAGGTCTGCTCATAAAGTGGCTTACATCCAGGAATGTCCCCCTTTCAGCAATAACATGTGGCACTCAGACCCCCTCACCACCTTTTGTTTTTGCAGTTTCAGGCATCATGAATGCTTCCATGCCCTTGGAATTTTATGACTCCACACAGCAGATATTTCCTCCTTTAGAGCCAGTCCCTTCCCTGCCCCTCCCTCCATCTGTTTAGGGAATGTGAGAGTGAATTGAGACCTACCATAGCACAGAGCCATGGGAGGAGGGGCCTTAGAAAACCATCCTTCTGTCCCTATGCAGCACACATAGCTTTTTACCTGTGTCTCAACAGTTCCCAAAGGTTTCTCAAAGGTTTCATAAACATATACAAATGGCTTTGTTCTATCCTACTCATTCCTGGTGACATGTGACTTGTGGGAGCCACACAGAATCAGGAAATTCTTCCTTTTATAATTAACCTAAGTCTCTGTTGTTTTCATCTTAGTCCATTTCCTCTTGTTCTTATTGGAGACAAGATGGAAGAAATCCCCTTAAGTTTTCTTATTCTTAGCGACACACTCACAATTCAAGTTGTATGGGCTCTAACTCTGGAAGTTTTCGTCATTGTTCTTTATTATCACTGTTCTCACTTTCTCCATACGCTTCCTCAAGGGTGAAATCCAAACAGGATCCAATGCTATTTTGCTTGTGATTCAACTCCTTGGAGTGGAGGCTGTGACTTACTTTAACCTTAAAAAGGAAACCTCGCCAGGCCTAGCCATGGTTGGAGAAAAGAATGAGAATGAAGAAAGGACTCACCTGACCCTTCCCTTCAAGGCAGAATGTCAGATCTTTTAGAGGGGGAGTGAGGGGATGAGGTGGGGTGGCTATGTCAGCAATGGAAGGACAAGGGTTTCATTAATCCTTGTTGTCTCACTAACACATCTAAACATACTTTAAAAGGTTATTATAACTATCCCTTAAAATGTATAATGTCTTGAGTGAATCCATAGAGACAGAAGGTAGACTTGTGTGGTTGCCAGAGGCTGGTGGAGGAGAGGGTGGTAAATAAATGGTGACTGCTAATGATGTGAGATTTCTTTTTGGGGTGTGAAAATGTTCTGGAATTAGCAGGGAAGGTTGCACAACCTGTGAATATACCAAGAGTCATTGAACTGCATACTTAAAAAAAAATAATGGTGACATGAATTACATCTGTTTAAAAAAATTCAGTTTTATCTTTGTACCAATAAATTCTTTTATAGCTGTGTAATAGAAACAAATTCTAATAGTACAGAATATAGCGCTTACCTTTATAAAATGCTTAGGGCCAGCAGGTGGCCTGGTGGTTAAGGCAGTGGACTCTCACAAGGCCAACCACAGTTCGAGTCCCGGACCTGGTGACTTGTTTTCTTGCTTTCCTTCGCTGTCTCCCTGTATGTATCTCTCTCTCTGGTCAAATTAAAAAAATAATAATAATGAACAAAATAAAATAATTAAAAAAATAGAAATGTAAGTTTATAAAGCACTCTCATGCACAGTATCTAATTTGTTTCTTAGACAAATCTGGTGTGAGTGAGAGTACTACTTTATTGTGCCCATTTTACAGATAAGGAAATTGACACTCAGAAAAGCTAATTGGCTTGTTCCAGCTAGTAACAGTTATTATATGGCAGATCCAGGGCTCATACCCTGGCCGTACCCTGAGTCTTTGAAGCCCATGCCATTAACACTGTGTGTACGAATGGTAGATCGGAGAAGCAAGGACCATGTGCTTTAAGAGCTGTGGATTCAGAATATTGTAATTGGAAGGTATGATGAGAGCTTCCCTCCCTCCATTTTTATGGAGACATCGAGATACAAACAGAGGAAGCCTTGCCCTTTGCTATAGGAGGAAAGAAGACGACAAAGTCACCAAAAGAAGTTTAAAGAACCAATGAGAGTAGAGTCAAATTTTGTATCTCTCTTCAGGCTCCTGAGGAGATTAAAGAGGAAAGATAGGACCCTTTTCCTCTGGACTTCATTCCCCTTGTTTTGCTTATTATTTTCAATAACCCTATGACATGGGCATAGTTTCCATTTATAGACAAAAAAGATGTGGAAGCTGAGGGAGGTTAAATAACATAAGGACAAGCTGCTAGTAAGTTGAGCTTATAAAGGCAGGATTTGAACCCTGCTCTTCTAATGCCAAGATGCTTTTCTTTTATCCTATGCAGATATACAAGGGATCATCTAGCTCTCAGATGTCACAGCTGGCTAGGCAGGTAGACATCTGCTTCCCTCTCTCTCTGCACCTCCTGAGGCACGTGCTAAATTGATAATGGCTGACCTTCCCAGGGAGAGGAGGGGGACTGCATTTAAAAGGTTCTGCTCCTCTGCTGGACCCTGCATGCCGGGAAACGTCTGTTCAGGTGACTGGCACTCCAAGGCAAGCACCTGCTCTCATCACCCGAGGGAGGGGACCTACATGTTTGCGCCATTGCCACTAGCCCTAAAAGTATTCCATTTTCAACCGTTCTTCTACTTTTCAAAGGAATCGTTGCCTTCCAGACTTTCAGAGGGGCCAGAAATGAGTGGTTTTGGCTATTAAACAGGAAACTCAAAGCCCTTTCCGTTCCTTTGAGCTGGCTGGAAGGGCTGGGCCTGGAACTATTTGCTTTAAGGGACAGAAGCAAAGTTTTGTGTAGTTTAAAAAAACAAAAAACCTTTCCTGGAGGCCTACAGACCAGCCTGGGTTGATACACAACATGGAAAAGAGCTGCCTTGTTGCCTGGCAGTAATGACAGCAAACAAATGTGTCTGACAGTCTGTTTGGCATCTCCTGGCCTGAAATTCTGTTTATTTCATTCTAATTGCTTCCTTAACTTCCTTTCAGTCCCTCCACCTTTGGTACCACCCTTACTCCAGGGAGTGCCAGTCTGTGCCAGGTTGTGCCAGGCTGGGCTGGGCCCCACAGGATACAGCGATCCAGCCGGGGCTATTCTTGTCTGTGTCTATTTGCAAGATGCCTGTTGTTCTCAGTGGCTGTTTTCGCCGTCATCATTGTTGACTTGGCAGGGGCCCCAGTGTGGAAGCCATGGTAGATGAGCTTCCACAGTTCTGCCTCAGAAAATGCAGGCTGGTCCTGAGGCCTGGGCCGAGCAAACAGACGTTCAGGGACACCTCCCCTCAGGGGTACCTGAGTGAGCACTGCCACCAGAATAGCCCTGATTGGGATCAGCACCCTTTGCAGAGGGTGGGCCTCGGCCAGTACACTCATACAGCAGTCCTGGAGGGACTGCTCTGGCCTGCAAGGCACCTCTGGACCTGGCCCGCAGCTCTCTTCTCTGCTGGGCGTTCACCCCTTCACCTCTCCTCTCTTGAGAAACTCCAATCTGTGTCAGGCTAGAGAAAGTAACTCTTAGACCCTGCCCTAAAGCCAGCTGGAACCTCCAAAACAGTGGCCTCCTCTAAACTTACTTCCTCCATCAGTAAAATGTTGGAGCATATATTAATTTATCCTAAACTATTAATTCATACTTAAATGTATTATGTACTACTATGTAATATATACATTATAAACATGTAAAAAGAATTTTTTTAACAAATAATTTTTAAGGATGGAGGAATGTAGTCAGCCACCTGTACACTTTTCAGAAAAGTACCTTTTTTTTTTTTTTTTTAGATTTTTCTATAGGGTGCATGTGCTCACTGAAGAGACAGAGATAGAAAGTGAGAAATCACCCCCCGAGGGGATGGCCATGTCACAATCTTTTCTCCTTCATTTTCCTTTTGGGATTCTGGGCCTGGCATGAGTTTTAAGCTGCCAGGTCTAGGACTCAAACTGCAGTCGACTACGTGGTAGTCTAGTGACGTAACCATGACTCCATCTGCTGGTCCCTGTCTGAAGTATTTTTTTTAATAGATTAGGAAATTGCTTATAATTTCTAATTGTACAAATAAAGGAATATAGTACAGGTATAGGAGATTCTAGAAATGACTTACCATTTAAAAGAATGTACTTTTTTTTTTTTTTTTGGAAAGGTTTTTGATATAGGGAACATGCACTCGCCAGAAAGAGAGGAACACGGAGACAGAAAGCGAGAAATCACCCCCCGGGGTGATGGCCACGCCATAGTCCCTTCTCCATTCTCCTCTTGAGATCTTGGGCACGCATGCACACACGCCCAGCGTGAGTTTAAGCTACCGCATCCAGGACTTGAACTGTGGTTGACTACATGGGAGTCCAGCAACATAGCCATTACGCCAACTGCTGGTCCCAAAAATGTACTGAATCTTTCAGAATTAATTTTAAGGGACCAATAGAAGGTGTAATGGTTTTATTGCTAAACTCCCATGTAGTCGACTGTGGTTTGAGTCCTGTACTTGGCAACTTGAAACTCATGCTGGGCGCATATGCGTGTGTGCCCAAGATTCCAAGAGGAGAATGGAGGAGAAGGGATTGCAATGTGGCCATTCCTCTTGAGGGGTGATTTCTCGCTTTCTGTCTCTCCGGCAAGCATACCACAGCCCATAGGAAAAAAATCTCTCTCTTAAAAAGTTAATTTTAGGGGACCAGCAGTTAGCATAATGGCTATGTCGCTGGACTCCCACGTAGTCGACCGCGGTTCGTGTCCCGGACCCAGTGGCCTAAAACTCATGCCGGGCGCGTGTGCATGCGTGCCCAAGATCCCGAGAGGAGAATGGAGAAGGGATTGTGGCGTGGCCATCCCCCCTGGGGGGTGATTTCTCGCTTTCTGTCTCTCTGTCTCTCTCTGTCTGTCTGGCGAGCGCACGCGCCCTATAGCAGAAACCTCTCCAAAAAAAAAAAAAGAAAGAAAAAAAGGTTAATTTTAAAATTTACATATAATTTATTTTTTACTGTACAGTTCTATGAGTTTTGACAGTATATATCATATCTCCTAACCACCACTACAACTGAGATAACAGAACACTTCCAGCTCCCCTGTTACTTTAAATTAGAGTCTAACTGTCCCCTTACTCAGGAACTCTGGCAACCCCTGATCGTAGTATAATGCATTTCAGATTCATCTGTGCTCTGCGAATCACTAGTTCCTTTGTCATTACAGTGTGGTAGTATATGATGTGCCAGTTTGTTTACCCATTCACCAATCGAGAGACATATACATTGTTTCCAGTTTGGGGTAATTATAAATAATGCTACTGCAAACACTCTCATACAGATTTGTGTGTGAATACAGGTTTTCATTTTGCTTGGGTAAATGAAACTGCCAAACTCTTTCCCAACGACCATTTAGCAATGTATGAGAGTTCCAGTTGTTACACATTCTTGCCAATATTCATTTTTGTCAGTTAAGAAAAAAATAAACGAACTATTCTAATGAATGTGTAGTGGATTTGATAGAGTTCAATTTATCAACTTTAGTTCCCCTTTTATAGATCACGTTTCTGGTATAGTATCTAAGAACTCTTTCTTTTTCTTGTTTGCCATAGGGTCCATGCCCTCGCCAGGGAGAGACAGAGAGAATGAAAAGGAAAGTGAGAAATCAACCTCCAGGGGGATGGCCATGCCGCAGTCCGCTCTTCTCCATTCTCCTCTCCAGATTTTGGGTATGCATGTGTACATGCCAGACCATCAGGTCCGGGACTTGAACTGCGCTGTCAGCCATGTGGGATCTAGCCTCCTTAATCACCATGCTACCTGCTGACCCTAAGAACTCTTTTCTAACACAGGTCACAAAAACTTTCTCCTAAAATTTTCTTCTAAATGTCATCCATTCTGAATTAGTTTCTGTACAAGCATATAATTTTTAAGCCATAAAAATAATAAACATTAGGGACCAGCAGTTAGCGTAATGGCTATGTTGCTGAACTCCCATGTAGCCTACTGCGGTTCAAGTTCCTGGACCTGGTGGCTTAACCTCACACTGGGTGTATGTGCATGCGTGCCCAAGATACCGAGAGGAGAATGGAGGAGAAGGGATTGTGGCGTGGCCATCCCCTCTGGGGGGTGATTTCTCGCTTTCTTTCTCTTTGTCTCTCTCTGTCTCTCTGGTGAACGCATGTGCCCTGTAGCAAAAACCTCTCAAAAAAATAATAATAGTAAACATTGAAAACTTACCCAATGCCAGTTTTTTCCATAGCATAAGTTCAAGTACTTCACTGTAAATGAAAACCTCTTTGTGGTACTATATCCCATTACAAAAAAATTGTGACGATCCTGCTATTGAAATATCTTGTTTTTGTAAAAACAGCCTCATTATTGATACCCTGTAGCATAAAAACAACTGTAGTCACAAGATGCTAAAAGCACAGGTAGTAGAACACTGCATAGTGTGTGCCTCATCCCTCTTTCTATAGACCTTGTCTGTATGTGACACACACTAGCTCAGGGAAGGTCCTAGTGGTAATCTGTGTATTGTAACTATTTAGTAAAACTTATATTCTAAGGTTAAAAAAAAAAGAAAATTTCTAGTATTTTTTTCTCTTCCCTGGATTATCTTGCCTACCTTCTGAGGATACTGCTGCTCTGGACAGTCTCATGATGTTGCCTCTTTCCCTGCATTCTCATCTGTGTCTAGGAGGTAGTAGATGATCTGAGACGATTTGGCAAGTAAATGCATGCATTCTTCAAGGTCTTTTCCTGTCGTAAGTGGTGACGTTGTGTGGTTTCATATTATTTTCCTGTCTGCTTTCTTCTAGGACTCATTTCTCATCGCCACCTTCTTCTAGTCTCTGAACTTGAAGGTCTTGGCAAATGTTTCTTAGAAGACTCATGATTACCCATAATTTTGGAGCTGGAAATGGGACTTGGAAGTCAACTAGTCCCAACCCTTTATTAAAATTAAACCAAAAGTAAATAAAGTGTGTAGTATATCCTGAAAATGGAAATGTTATGCAACAATAAAAAGGGAATGAACTATTGATATATATAATAATATGGATGAATCTTTTCTTTCTTTCTTTTTTTTAAGGAGGAAGCAATCCTTTATTTTCACACTTTGACAAATAGGGTTTAAGGAAAAATCTTTCCAGTGGAGATTAGTGAACATGAAAATCAGCCTCTGGCCTTCAAGCTGCTCTGCTCGGGGCCTAGGCTTCCCTTGCCCAAATGATGAGGTAGAGGGGTGTACTTTCCTTTCTTTATTAGCTTTCCCACTGCTTCTTGATGGTACTCATATGTTTGATCATTTTTGCCAAACCATACATTCTATGAAACCATCAAATTCTATCTTGCATTCTTTCTTTTCTTTTCTTTTTCATTTATTTATTTATTTACTTATTTACAGTATCTCACTATGCATCAATACAGTATACAAACTGAGATTTTCCATCCAGCATACATTGTATATTGGCTCAATCAAGGATATTACCATACATGTTATCATCTATGAATAATTTTCTGTTTCTTGCTTCTTATATATTTTGCGTTCCTCCCTCCTTTATTTCCTATCTCTCACCTTCTACCAACTACCCCCCTTTTCCCACACTGTCTCTGGTATGTACAGTTGTTTTCCATCCCATTTTTTACACATTTTATTGATTCATTAAAGATCTTAATTAATTTAAAGACTTTCAATATCAAGCACAGCTGATATATACATATTTAAGAATGCACGTCTGGCTTTAGGCGTAAACCTCAGTGAGTAAAGTGAACATACTATAAAGTAGCACCTCACTGGGGCTATATAGCTTACTACAGTCATTAAATAGGTATTTAACAGATATTTTTAATCCATTTTTTAATTTCAAAAAAGTTTTAGTTTTAATAGATCAAAATTTTTTAAAAATTAAGAGAAATTTGCTTAAAACTTAAAGTCAGAAAAAAGGTTAGGATTCAGTTCAAATTGTAGAGGAGCCTATCAGCAATTCAATAGCAGACAAAAACCCTTAAATATGGAAATGAAAAAATCAAAGAAAATCAGTGTTTTAGTTTAAAGTAAAAAAACTATACTTCATTACTTTACACTCATGTAATTAATCTCTCTTCTATTGAATTTGCAGTGTTATTGTGGTCTGATTTTCCCATTTAAACTCTGGAAGTTAACATTCACCTCCAGACTTGTCCCTACCATTAGGCTGGCCATTCTCTTGGTTGTTTCTTGCACTCTTATTTCTGTGTCTGACTTTAGTTTTCCTGGTATAGCACTCCCTTCAGCACTTTTTGGAGAGCTGGTATGGTGTCAGTAAATTCTTTCAGGTTCTGTTTATCTGAGAATGTTTTTGTCTTTTTTCCATATAAAATATAATTTTGCTGAGTACAGTATTCTTGGTTGAAATTGTTTTTCACTTAACACTTTGAATACATTTTCCCATTCTTTCCTTGCTTGCATTGTTTCTGATGAGAGGTCCTATGTTAGCCTTATCCTTTGAAAGTAACTTGATGTTTCTCTCTTGCCAATTTTAGTATCTTGTCTCTGTGGCTTTAGTCAATGTGACTATGATATGTTTTAGGGGAAATCTTGGGTTGATTCTATGTGGGGTCCTATGTATTTCTTGGGTCTGGATATTTGAGTGCCTCTCTAGGTTTGGAAAGTTTTCTTCTAGGATTTCATGGAATAGAATATCAATGCCCTTATTAATTTCTTTACCTTCAGGAATACTAATGATCCAGATGTTTGGGCATTTAATGGTATCTAGTATTACTTGTATGTTATTTTCATTTTTGGGGGTTATTTTCTCAGTCTTTTTGGTGAATTTTTCTAGGTCAAGAGGTTCTATCTTCTACATCTGAGATTCGATCTTCTGCATGATCTAATCTACTTTCGATATTTTCAACGGAAGTTTTGTTTCCTGCATTACAGCCTTAATCTCTATTTGATTCTTTTTTATGGTGTGTATCTCCTCTTTCAGATTGTGCAAGAACTTCCTCACCTCCTGGAACTCAGTGTCTCTTTTCTCCTACATCTTCTGGAGTTCATTGTCTGTATTCTTGCATCTCTGTTAGCTTTGTCACTATAAAGATTTTAAATTTTTTATCTGACATTTCCATGAGTTCCTTTTTTCTTTTCTTTTTTTTTTTTTTACACATACCAGTCATCTTTTATTGGATGTGAATTCTCGACTGGGATATGAAAGTACTCAACAAGGTCCTTTGGAGGGGTGCTAAGCCAAGGAGATGAAGGTCTGGTTCAGTGTATGACCTTCATGCTGGTCCTCTTCAGCGGTATTTACGTCGCTGCTCGTGTTTGAGTTCCTTATAGGAAAGGCAGTAGCTGAAGAGCACATAAGTGGCCAGCACTATAGAAACCCCAGCAACACCCCCTTTCTTCACATTGACATACTTGTTGTAATATCGATAGTAACTTCTCTGAAATGCTCCAGCAATGCCTTTAGGGGTAAAATCCCACATCAGTATCCAGCTTAGCAGCTCCCCGAGTTTGACACCCACGAGTTTCTTTTCCTTCACTGGTACTACTGACGCCATCTTGGAGTCCTGATGTCTGCTCGTTCCTTTGTGTTTTTTATAGAGGAAGAGGAGTTATTCTTTTCCATTAGAGGAGAGATATTTTATTTGTTTCTCATATTTCTTGCGCTTCTGCAGTGGTTTCTGGTCATCTGAGGGATTATACTCACTTCCCTATTTTTTGGAGTTAAATCTGGCTGGCTCCTGGCTAGACTTGGGAGCAAGAGGGTGAAGTCTAGGCAGAGTCTACGGTGGTCAAAATCTCTGAATGGAACCTCTTGTAGCTTAAATATAGATGACAGCTGATTGTCTTCTCCTGGCTGGCTCCTGGCTAGATTCAGGAGCAGAAGGGTGAAGTCTGAGCAGAGGATCTTTGGTGGTTGAAATCTCTGAATGGAACCTTTTTGTAGCTCAGATATAGATGGTGGCTGATTGGCTTCTCCTGGCTGGCTCCTGGCTAGACTCAGGAGCAGAAGGGTGAAGTCTGAGCAGAGGATCTTTGGTGGTTGAAATCCTAGAATGGAACCTTTTTGTAGCTCAGATATAGATGGCGGCTGATTGACTTCTCCTGGCTGGCTCCTGGCTAGTCCGGGGAGCAGGAGGGTGAAGCCTGGGTAGTGGATCTTCAGTGGTCAAAATCCCTCTATCTTGCATTCTTTCCCTGCCCAAGTACTACTGATTCCATTCTTTTTCAAAAGCATGGCATTGAGATGGGAGCTTATGGGGCTGTTCACCACTTTGGACTGTCAGCCAGTGATCTACATTAAGACCCACATTTTCTGCACACCAAAGAAAGACATGGCTGCCCACTGCAGTGCCCTTGTCTGTAACATGGATGAATCTTAAAAGAATTATACTGAAAGAAGCCAGACAAAAAACACTACATACTGTATAATTTCATTTATTAAAAGATCTAGAGGGTCAGCCCTGTAATGTGGTGGTTAAGCACTGTACACTGGAGGCCAGATCCCACATGGCTGACCACAGTTCAAATCTCTTATCTACCCCAGGGGCCAGCAGGTGGTGTGGTGGTTAAAGCTCTGGATTCCACATGGCCGACTCCATGGTTTGAGTCCTAGACCCAATGGCCTGACAAATGTTCCATGCATGTGTATGTATGCACATGTTCCTGAAATCCAAAGGGGAGAAGGGATTGTGGCGTGGCCATTTTCACACTCTCTCTCTTCTGGCCAGCACATGGCCTATGTTCCCCTATGGGAAACAAAACTAAACCAAACCAACTCCAGAGACTTGGGAAACACTTCAGGTATCTATGTATACATACATGCCCAAACTCCTGACAGGAAGAATGGAGGAAAAAAGATTATAGCATGACCATGCTCCATTTTGTGGGGGGAGAGGGGATGTCTCTCTTTCTCTTTCTGGCAAGCACACATGCCCTCTGGCAATAACTTTTAAAAATCTAGAAAAAACAAATTATGGTGACAGAAAACAGTGGTTGCCTGTAGACCCACGGTTGGGAAGGAGTTAAGAGGGAGATTAAAGTCTGGATTCAGAATGGCATGAGAAAAGTTTGGTGTGATGGATTGTCCATAATCTTGGTTGTGGTGATGGTTTTACAGGTAGATATAGATATGAAAACTCTAATAGTATACTTTAAATATGTGTAGTTTATTATATGTCAGTTATACCTAAATAAGGTTTTTGTTTTTTTGTGTGTTTTTTTGTTTTGTTTTTTAAAGAAAAAAGAGGCAATTTGCTCATGGGATAAATATTTAATAAATGCTTACTGTTGGGGCTGGCAGGTGGCGTGGTATTTAAAGATACTGGACTCCCTCCTGGCCAACTATGGTTCAAGTCTCGGACCTGGTGGCTTCCTTTCTTACGTCCCCCCTCCCCCCCCGCCGGTCAAATTGTAGAATAATAATAAATAAAGTTAAAATAATTCTTTTAAAAAAATAAATACTTACTGTGTACCAGATTAACATGCTACATGCTGGGGATTGCGGGAAGAGCTTGAAAATATGACCAGGCCTTCAGGGAGCTCACAACCTAGTGAGGGAGTTAGATGAAATGAATGTTTTAAACTCAGGGTAAGAAAGAGAATAAGAGGAGTACAGAATGTAGGGTCAGTGAGTGCCACTTCCTGGAGAGGTCAGGCAGAGCCTTATGGAAGAGGAGAGTTGAGCTGAGGCTTAGGCCTGGCCAGGAGGAAGCTGCCTCCGCAGAGGGAACATGTGGGCAAAGGTAATGAAATCAAGTGCCAGGAACTGCCTGTGGTTTGGTCTGACTAGAGCAAAGGACACAATGAGAAAGTACCAGAGAAGAGGCTGGACAAGTGGGTGGGGCCAGATCTTGAAACTTTTACTCCCCTGGAAGCCTGCTAAGTTGAGCCAACAGTTGGGGCCAATCTAGGCCTGTGTCACCAGGACATTGTGTCGACCAAACACTTGGTGTGGATGTCCAGGATTGGAGGCTGTGACACTCAGACAGCTCAGTGGTAGCCTGGGAGTTCTTATGTTCCCAAGGTTGTTGCAGTACCCCAAAAAAGGAGAGAGCTGGCTTATGTCCGGACAGCAGGTGCACCTGGGAGTGAAGGCATCTGGTGGATTTGAGTGCTGGAGGCAAGCAGAGGGAGTTTTTCCACAAGTAAAGAATTCTGCCTTTCTCTCTGGCTGGCAGCATCCACCCCTGAAGTCCTGTGCATCTGGCAGAACGACGGGTGCTCAGTGATTTGTGCCCTCTCTGGCGTGCCCCTGTCCCCTGGTTTTCTTTAACTAGCCACCTCCAGGTTCCTTCCGCCACTGAACAGCAGTCCTGGGAGAGTCCCTTGTTTGTTTGTTCGATTGTTTTTAGAGTGCCCTTCGGAGCAGACTAAGATATTCAATTGAGGATACGATTGTCAGACCACATTAAAAATGCAGGCATCAATGCAGAACACGGCTGGCTCATGTCGGCCCAACATCTCGGTGTAACCAGAGGAGGGAAATGCAGACAGGGCCCGTGTTAGTGGAAACAGGCGCTAAGTTGCACAGCTAACTCTGGTTCCTGTTTTTCTTGCTCCCTGCCACCTTCCAGCCGGAAGGAAGGAGCTCATATTTAAACTGGAGGCTAAAACGGGATTGCTGCTCGATGAACATTTCTGTGATGTAGAGATCAAGTTGCTTACACCTCAGAAGAGAGGTCCCGGACTCCCATTTAGGAAGCTTGTAACCGGTGTGACAGTTAGGCTCTTCCAGAAGGCAAGCCGAGTGGGCGATAAGTGTGATAAGTGTGAGAGTTGGTTCTCGCGTTGGGGCTCTTTGCTGCGTGCAGTCAGGCTGGATCAAGAGAGCAAGGACAAGCGATCATCCTGGTTCCATGTCCTTGCCAGCCTGGAAAACTGGGCAGCACAGATGGCTGAACTCAAGTGGGGCCAGGAAAGGCCAATGTGGATTAATTATCTCAGGTGGGTTAATTAGATCAGGTGATATCAGGAGGGAAGTTTTTAATGGCATAGTGGGGTTTGGGTTTTTTCCATCTTCTCACCTGGGCTGGTGAAAACAGTCCAAGTGCGGGCTGGTTCGATCTCAGAGCTGTTTATTCTGCCTTCTCTTCCCGCGCCATCCCCCATGCCATCTGCCAGCTGGACGGTTAGCTGGCTCAGTGCTCGCTGTTGTGTCAATCCTAGAAGGTCATGCTTGTCGTGATTTGGGGTTGGTTTCCCAAATGGATGGGTAAAATGGGTATCTAATTATTGATCTGTTTTCTTGCATTTCAGTCGTTCCAAGGAAGTCAAGGACGAGCATACCTCTTTAACTCAGTGTGAGTGTCTCTGAATGGTACATCTATTGTCTGGGGCAGATTTTCAGGAATGGGGAAAAGCAACCCTTGATGATATAAATCATGGACTCTGCCTTCTCTGTCACAATAAAAATCTCATGGAACATTCTCCCCCCTGTCAGTACAGTCAGTTACCTTGGGGGAAATGTTTGGGCAGCATTTCTGGCTGAAGATGATATATTCATTACACTCCATCAGAGGTCCGTAGTTTCATAGGGAAGAAACAGAAGAGCTTCTGAGAGAGCCTCAACATGGAAGTCTCATAACCAGATCTGACACATCGCTGGGGAAGAGAACAAGGGCGAGCAGAAGACACCAGGATCTATTGAAGGGCCTGAGAGGGGGTGAAGGCCCAGTTAGTGAAGCGCCTCCATACCTACTCCAACCAGAGTATGCGCAGCCCTCCGTCCTCCCAGGCACATAGTTTCATAAGCTTTTCCCTGAAGGCAGGTGAAGATCACACAAACCAGATGAAATATTAAAATGGAAATCTAGTGTGTTCAGCTTGAGAGAGGTGCTCTGTGAGGGAGTAAAGCATGTAAGATATTCCGGGCTTACTCATCCTGTGATAAGAACAAGACCGTGCCATCACGTTGATACCCTCAGCTTTATCTATCCTCAGTAAGCTTTTGAGGACCTATGCTAACGGCTGTGGACCACACAGTGCAGTTGTCAGTATGTCCCCTTAAATCACAAGATTAAAAGCATCTGTTAGAAAAGTTTAATTTCTAAGCGAAGTCACAATCATAGAGACTATTTTAATGGACTCACTGAATGAGAATTTGGAGATGTGAAATTCATTCTAACTGAGCTATTTTCACATGGCTACCATTTGGGGATTGTGACTGATTTCACTTTTAGACCCTCCTCTTCTCAGTGTGGGCTTCCCTTGGGGCAGCCTTCCCAGTTAATTTTTGCTGGAGGCTCAGCTTGAGCAGCTGATGATGTGCATGTGACTAACTGCCTGCTCTTTTTGTCCCTCGACATAGAGTGAACGTGGGCTGCGGGCCTGCAGAAGAGCGAGTGTTGCTAACAGGACTGCATGCAGTCGCAGACATTTACTGTGAAAACTGCAAAACCACTCTGGGCTGGAAATACGTAAGTAAAGAGGAGTCTGGTTACTAGAAGAGTAGCCTCATGTCAGAAGAATGCTTTCTTCTTGCTTCTATGGTCTGTGGATTATGTTAGACCTGGACAGGAAACAGAGCTCAGAGAGCAGTCACTGGTGTGTCATCTGTCCAACATACTCATTCTTCTTTTCCTGACACTCCCCTCTTCCTATTCATTACTTCACACCCACCCCTGAAACACACACACGTATGCACTCACACTCACACACGCTTTTAAGGTGAGTAGACAATAGCAATAGCACATGAAATTTCCTGGCAGCCAACTACATGCAGTTATATACATTATTTTATTTACTCTTCAAAACATCCCAAGAGGGACCAGCAGTTAGCGTAATGGCTATGTCGCTGGACTCCCACGTTGTCGACTGCGGTTCGAGTCCCGGACCTGGTGGCTTAAACTCATGCCAGGCACGTGTGCTTGCGTGCCCAAGATCCCGAGAGGAGAATGGAGGAGAAGGGATTGTGGCGTGGCCATCCCCCCTGGGGGGTGATTTCTTGCTTTCTATCTCTCTGTCTGTCTCTCTGTTCTCTGTTGAGCACACGCGCCCTATAGCAAAAACCTCTCAAAAAAAAAAAAAAATCCCAAGAGATTAGGTGCTTTTTCATCCCTATTTTATGGATTGGGATCCTGAGGCTTCAGGAGGTTAGAAGCATGTCCAAAGTTACCTAGTCATATAATACTAAACCAGGATGGGACTCCATGTAGTGGTCTGACCAGAGCCCCTGCTTTAGAACTGCCATACTTTGATGCTCCAATAAAGAAAGGTTCCTAGAACTTCTAGGTCATAGACCATGTCTTAGGCATTGTCAGACATTGTCTTAATTAATATCCAGTGTCAGAAAAAGTGAGGGCTGCAATGTCCCAAACAAACTCATTCTCTCATTGTTTAACTCACTAAAAAACTTTAGGGCCCCTTTGGGGCCTAGGAAGAATGAGCAGTCCTTTGCCACGGTGAGAGGAGGGAAGGGTGGGTATCCGCTGCTTTAACACTGGTTACTATGCCACTGTAGACACAGCCCCCACTGTCCCTCTGGTGAGTGGTGAAGTACCATGTAGGCAGCTAAAGTCAGGTTCAAATCTGGGTTCTTTCACTTACTTATCAGTAGGTCTTCAGCCAAGCTGCTTACTTTACATGCCTTGGTTTCCTCATACTTAGAGAGTCAGATAATGCCTATAAAATATTTAGTTTATCATCCAGCATATATGCTCAATGAAAATAAATTTATACTGTCACTGTTGTTATTGGCAGATCTTTCTCAGCCTATATGTGTAGATGGGCATTAGAAAAAAAAAATTTTTTTGCCTTCTCTGTCATCATAAGGATATTAAAAAATCAGTCTTCTTGTCTCTGTGAAGGCAATTTGTTATTCCATGTAAAATGTCTCGAATTCCCCCACCTGTCATGTGGCTCCTGACCTGCCACTGGCTTTGGAAGGAGCCCAAAGAAGTAGAGCTGCTGCAGGGTGCTCATGAAGTGTCCCGGTTCATCACCCATAACAGATGTACCACTTTGGTGCAGAATTTGGTAGTGAGGGAGTCTTAGTGTGTGTCAGGGGTACATGAAAAATCTCTGCGCTTTCTGCCCAGTTTTGCTGTGAATCTGATACTGATGTAAAAAAGTCTAATTGGGAGGTAGGAAATTTATAAAAAAAAAACAATGCCAATAGATGTCATATAGAAAATATGACTCCATTTAAATAAAATTTGAAGATTTATACATTGTTTTGAAAAAAATAAAAAAGACTGCCTTAGGTGGAGTCTACAGTGGAGCTTAGCAGCACTGCGTTCAGATTCCATTATTTTATAGTCAATAGTTCTTTTATTTTTAAGAATTATTTAATTAATTAATTCATTTATTTATTATTATTTTTTCACATGAGTTTTGCCAGAGAAAGAGAGAGAGGGAGAGTGAGAAAGCAAGCTGCCAGGTCTGGGACTTGAACCATAGTCAGCCATGTGGGAATTCCAGTGCCTTAACCACCACACCACCTGCTGGCCCCCGGAGTCCATTTTTTATATCTCTCATGAACTATTTATATTTATAGGAAATAAACACAAATATAAATTATATTTATATCTCTTATGAACCTTTTTTTTTTGGAGAGGTTTTTGCTATAGGGCACGTGTGCTCACCAGAAAGACAGAGAGACAGAGAGACAGAAAGCAAGAAATCACCCCCCGGGGGGATGGCCATGCCGCAATCCCTTCTCCTCCATTCTCCTCTCGGGATCTTGGGCACGCACGCACACATGCCCAGCCTGAGTTTAAGCCTCTGGGTCCGGGACTTGATCCACAGTCGACTACGTGGGAGTCCAGTGACATAGCCCTTACGCTTACTGCTGGTCCTTCTCTCATGAACTTTTTCTTTCTAATCTAATAGATTAGATAGAAAAAGCCTAAACAGTGTGTTTTGTGATGCCAAGATGGCTTAGCCACAGCTTCCTATGGTTGGCTTGAGTGTTGCTTGTGGGAAAAACTGGTCTTCTCTATATGGTCCCAGGCCCCCTCAATGAACTTGAGAGACAGCATCCCCAACAGGCTCGGACACTACAATCCTCCCCCAGCTTCCGCCCGGTCCTGATATAGACCTGCAAAAGCCCAGTGAACTCAGGGAGGTCTCTAGATACAAACCCTAGAACCCTCTCGTGTGGGTCAGCCTTGCAGAGAACAGTGTGTTTTTACCTCTGCACCATCATTCAGCCCCCAGTTCTATTCTGTTTTTGTTTTTAGGTTTTTGCCTTAGGGTGCATACGCTCACTGGAGAGAGACAGCAAGAGGGAAAGTGAAAAATCACCCCAATGGAGCATGGCCACACCGCAATCCCTTCTCCATTCTCCCCCTGGGATTTTGGGCATGCACACACATGCACTCAGTGTGATTTTCAAGCCACCCAGGTCCAGAGCTTGAACCATAGTTGAGCATGTGGGAGTTTAGCATCTTAACCACTACACCACCTGCTTGCCCCCAGTTCTGATTTTGATTGCCCAGAAATGTTCTGCCCAGGCCAGCCTCGTAGCCTAGTGGTTAAGGGAGCATGGATCCCATATAACTGACAGTGGTTTGAATCCCAGCACAGCTTGAATAACACTGGGCACATGTGTGTTGCGCCTGAAATCTCAATGGGATGGAGAAATGGAGGAAAGGGGATTGCAGCTTGTCCACACCCCACTGGTGATTATCCCCTGCTCCTCTTCTCCCCTAAGGACACATGCCCTCCGGCAATTTAAAAGCAAATTCAATAGAACTGTTATGCCCTTGTCTCTATTTCCTAGCTTCATGAGCATCTTATTCCACTGGGGAAGTGTTAAATTAGAGACAAAAAAGAATACCTACTGATCACCTCTTATGTGCTTAGAGCAGTGTGTTATTCTTTCATCATTTCCCCTGACCATCACAGTAATCCTGTGAACTATCCCAATGTTCTAAGGAGTTGAAGAGAGAGTAGGGTGGTTTAGTGAGGCTTTTGATTCTGGGAAGAAAAGCAGGACCATTGGGTGTTTTCATAGATTCCAATCCTAGTGCTCTTTCCACTGCGGTCCAGTTCCAACATTTTACAAGTGCTTGTGTGGCTCAGGGCCTGTTGAATTTTTTTCTTTTTTTTCTTTCTTTTTTTCTTTCTTTCTTTCTTTCTTTTTTCTTTTTTTTTTTTTTTTTTTTGCTTAATAGGAAAACTTTCTCTTAATTTTGCTTTTCTCCCCACAACCCTGAACACATACTATGGAACAATAGATCTTATTTCTAAACCACATTCCTCTGTTGTGTACACACACACAAACACACACACTTAGAGCCAGGAAATAATGAAGTGTCAGGAAAATTGCTGCTGATCCCACAGCTCTCAGATATGTGTGGTGTGTTTGCACATTCTCTGTTCGCTCTCGATTCCTCTCTCCTCTCCCCTAGCTTTTCTGTACTTTATGGGATGATTTCTGTCTCAACAAGAGATCGAAGTCTGAATCTTTGTTCTGAAACCCAAAGCCCTTGAGCTCTAGAACAGAAGGTACAGCTCATATGAATGCTGCCCAGAACCTACTGACTGTAGGATTCAGTTCCTCACTAATTCGAGGGGCTCCGGAGGAAGAGCTGATGTCCACTGCTTCTGCACGTCAAGCTTAGACACATAATGATGCCCTCCGGTGACCAGCGTGTCTCAGACACCAAGACATTCTTTTTCATCTGTCTATCTCTGCAAATAAAACAGCCCTCTGTCCTACACCTCCGCAGGGCTCCTTTCTGTGGGGCTCATTAGCTGGGAGAGCCCAGAGTGCTGTAAGATTCAACAAGTAATCTGCCAGGGAGTTGGTATTGAGTTTTCCCTCTGGAGGCCTGGCAGTTGGGTGGGGCTAAGAGCTGCCAGGTTTTCCAGTAAGAAGTTTATATCCTTCCTGTCTCCCTGGAGCAAGGCAAGGAAGGTAGACCTAACATTTCTGACATTGAAACAGCAAGAAAAATGAAAGAAAAAGGAGACTTGTTTGGTTTTGTAATAATTTGTTTCTCTTTCTAAGTGTCTCTTCAAATCTAACAAGTATAGTTAAAAATTATAAGCAAGGAGCTGGCAAGTGGTGTGGTTAAGGTGCTGGACTCCCACATGGCTGACTATGGTTCGATTCCTGGACCTGGAGGCTTGCTTTCTCACTCTCACTCTCCCCCCCCCCCTCTCTCTCTCTCTCTCTGTGTGTGTGTCTGGTCAAAATGAATAATAATAATAAATGAATAAATAATTATTTTTAAAAGTTATAAGCAGACTTTCTTGTATTTCTAGAAACAAGTTGAAACAAAACATATGGTTATATCCACAGAGCAGACTTCAATTAGCATAGAAATCAATGGTCCTCTAAGATTATATATATACTTATACATGCATATATGTTTATGCATAAATATGTGTGTATATATAGATATAGCATCTCATTCTCTTAAGTAGGCTGATCCTATAGGAAAACACCTTCAAGTCTCAAAAAAGAGTGAGTTCATGGAGATAGAGTCTGTAAAACTAGTTAATCAAGATTAAAAACAGCTGCCCCAAGACATTTTCTGAATTGCACTTGCAGCAGAACCTAATTTTTTTAGGGAGTGAGTCCATGGTAGAAGTGCCTTTTGTGTCTCAGTGCGCTGACTGCAGAAAGGGGCACCCGAGACATCTACATACACATACGAGGGGACTTCAAAGGGTTCATGAAAAATGGAATTACAGTATAACTTTATTTTGGTGCAGAAATCTTGAAATCATTTTTCATAATATGCATTTTCATGAAGTTTTTGAAGACCACTTTGTATATGTGTATGTATGTAAATAATTCATTCATTCAGTATTTACTAAAGATCTCTTGCCATGTAGTCTTCTAAGGATACTACAATGAACAAAACATGAAAATACCTGCTTTCCATGTGGTTTATAGTGTAGTCATTGAAGGCAGACAACAAAATAGAAATGTGAATTATAATGTATGTTGAAAGTGGTAAGTACTACAGAGAAAAATGAGGGGCAAATGAGGAGAAGGAGTGCTAGGATGGATGCTGAGATTTTAAGTAGAGCAGTTAGGAAAGACTTCATTGAGATGGTGCCATTGGAGCCCAAGATTAAGTGAACAAAGATCCTGAAGACATTCATTGTAATGTTGAGAAAGCCCTGGTATTGCCTCAGTTCCTCGGTTAGTGAAGGGCTTGAGTGGTGGGAATTCTCTCAGTGAGTCTGGGTGAGGATGGGCCCAGACCTTAGTGGTCCTGCCGCCTGTCATCAGCCACGTCTCTGGTTCCCCGCTACCCAATTGTCATGCAGTGTCTTTTCTCTTCTGTGTTTCCTAGGAACATGCTTTTGAAAGCAGCCAGAAATATAAAGAAGGCAAATACATCATTGAACTAGCACACATGATCAAAGACAATGGCTGGGACTGATTGAACAGCATTGACCCAACCCAGTGTCTACGTGATCGCCATCCAACTGAACATTCTACCCAAGCGTGAGAGAGTGACTGAACACTTGGTTCCATCCATTTAGGGGCCTTGCCATCTGGGGCATCCTCCCACCCTGACGCCATCTTTCTGGTGACTGGCCTCTAAATCACTGTCTCTCTGTCTCTTTGCTTTGTATCTGTTTGTGAGTTGATCCTGGCTTCTCTCTCTGTTCTAGTGTTGGCTGAAAACAAAACAACAAAAGGAACAGATCCTTGACCGCATGGCGGCAGCCCACCTTGATAAGGGCCCCAGGGGCCATCCACGAGCTGCCTGATGGCTTCTTGTCTGGAGAGCAGTGGCATAGGGGTGTGAGGAAGAGGGAAAAGGGAACCCTGCAGGACTTGGGGGTAGGCAGGGGGTGGGAGGGTGGAGTTAGAAATTACATTGCACTGCTCCTGGAGACATGGTAACTTAGGCTTGAAATAATTGTGTTGTCTAAAAGGACAAAGAGAAAAAAAAAATACCTCATGACTGAATTCTCTCTAATGAGAAGTTTCTATTCCTGACACCAGTTGTGCCAGGTTAGCAGCTGAGCACAAGAAGTGGCCCAAATTCAAGCTGGTGAGGCAAGGGTCTGATTGTCTTAGATTGAGTTGAAGAGTGTCCCAGAAGCATTGAGTGTCTCGGGAAAGCCTGGGTGGGTTTTGATAACTCTGGTGCCTCACTTGGCCTCTGGGTATCCTCTTCATTGCCTCTTTAGCACCCGTAGGTGAGGGGAGAAGAGACTGCCATTTGCAGTAGATGCGAGATCCAAATATTCCAAAGGCTTTAGTCAGCAACCAAGTAAAATCAAGGATTGAGAAGAGCAGGGAACATAGGGGGAGTTCATGAAGAAATGACTCAGCTATTGAGCCAGAAAAATAAACAGTAGAACCAGCTAGCAATTCTGCCTTTCTTTCTGACCCTTAGTAAGAGAAATATGGCGAAGGGTGGGGATTGGGTAGAAACAGTGCCAGGAGTTGCTTAGATTTGAACCAGTATAGGTTAGGTGCCTCTTTTCTCTTCAGATATGCAGTGGCTTCAGTGGGATCAGCAATTCTTTGTTCTTAGAGTTTTCGACTTTCCCCCCCCCAGTTCTGCCATGGTGGACTATGGGAAACGAAGGCCCAAGGCCTTTGAGTTTAGCGATAATCTGGCTGGTGGATTCCTCATGCCCCTAGTTCTCCTTGGACCCGAATGTCTTGTATGGAGGGAAATCCTCTGTCAGCATGGTCCAGCAATGGGGCAGGTTACAGATTCCATTATTACCCCTGGCCCAGCACCTCTGCACCAAAACTTCATTATGTCAGGAAGTACGGAACAGCTATCTGTAAGGCTCATGAAAAGAAGAGGAGTTTGTTACATTTAATTAACACTGTGAAGTCTACCCTAGAGCAATTCAGCCAGTACACGGTGCATGATCAAAACTCCCTTAATGGAGTTCACTTCATTTCCTAGACTAAAAATATTGCTGTTAAGCTATGTGTGCGCATTAGGTGATTCTCAGCATCTCATTCTCTAAGTATGCTGATCTATAGGAAAACTCACCCTAAAGTCTCACAGAAGAGTTCATAGAAGTAAGAATCTATAAAATTGGTTAACCAAGATGAAAAGCAGCCAACCCAGGACGTTTTCAGAATGTAGCAGAACCAAATTGCTATGAGGAGTGAGTCCATGGTAGAAGTGTCCTTTTTCGTCTCCATGTGCTGATTGCAGAAAGGGGGGATCTGAGATGGGCATGGTCCTGCCCTGCCAGTGGTGAGTGGCAGGCCTACAGGGAAGCAGGGTAGCTCTAGTTTAGCAGTGGATTGCCTCTGTAAGATGAAAGGATTCTTAGAAGTCAAATTTTGTTCCCCAAGCCTTTTTGTCCAAATATTTCTGATGCTATAGTAGCCCTGGGAGATCAAGAACATTGTTTCCCCCCATTTTACTGCAAGGCATACCGAAGTTCAGAAATATTTAATTTCTGCTCTCAGGAAAATGGTTCCTCTGGCTCCTAGGCCCAAATTCTCAATAAAAAAAACATTTTTCAACTTTCACATTCCTAAACTGGCTTGCCAGAACAAAAAGTAATGATTTCCCCTCTCTATTCCTCCTGAAGGAAGGGGCTTTCATTTATGAATTTTGAATCGATTTTTTGCTTAGGAAACATCCTGGCTAATGCTAAGTCCTATCCATAAGAAGAAAATGGGGGATGGGGAGTAAATATGGGTTGACATTCATCTTTAAAACTAAAAAATAGAATGTGGTGACATAGAATTCAGACATGGGAAAACCTGGACTTTTCAGAGGACAGAGGAGGAGACCAATATACCACTGTTCTTTGAGATGGGGTCTTTGACTGTTGTGTGGACTGAGTAGGCTCCAGTCAGACCCTGGTTTTGTTTTTTATCCATTATTATCCATTGGGCATCCAGTGGGTGCATGGTACCATACCTGGTATGAGAGAGTTGAATAGAGTATTGGTTTTTCCATAACTAGAGAGGAAACAACAACAACTCATTATTAGGTTTTCCCTTCGTGTCAATGAAACCGAAAGTGCTTCTTATAACGTTAGCGCCATCCATGGCTTGTCTATCTGACATTTAGCAGTATGGGAGAGGCCATAGCTGACCGATGGAGATGCATCAACTCATGGCCTCAATCTATTCATTTTTTAATTTTCTCACCAAATTATTGACTCAGAGCATAACCAAAGACCTCATCCATTCACCCCTGGTAGGTTCAGGGAATTGGAGTTTGTTGATGAAGCTTGGGCAGGGAGTAGGGAAGAGGTAGGGAGATGTAAGAAAGGGAAAGGCATGGAGTTCTATACCTCAGCCAGCAGCTGCCTTCATTTTGAACTGAAGTCCAGCCGGCAGACTCTGTAGTTCCATCTCCCCTGTGCCACCGAAGGTTGTACAGCCTTGGCCCCCCAGGAGTATACACAGACCCCCAGGATATAGTCTCAGGCTACTGATGGGTTGATTTGACATGAACCAAATACAGCCAAACTTGATGCCCACAGGTTGTCAGCCGGGCCTGACTGAGTACTGCCCCACCCTTTTGACAGTAAGATCATGTAGGTAGGATAGAGTACATTTTTACAGGTGGATCAGTGTGTGCAAAAGAGATGTCCCTTTATAAAGAGATTTTTGAGTGGATATATATAAAAGAAACAGTTGCTTGTAAAATATACTTTTGTAAATAATATTTAATTTTTTAAATAATATATTTGGTGCTGTTTTCTCAGATCCCCTGAGAGCACTTTTTATTTTCATTTTAAATTCTATGATTTCCTCTGCATTTCTTGAAACATATTTTAAGGGAAACAGTGATCACCAATATACTTTTTTTTTTTTTTTAAATGAGCTCTGTTACTTTAATCTGGATCAAGGCTTTAAAGCAATGCATTTTTTTCCCAATGGAATAGGCTCTGCAGTACATTACCAGGTTGAGAATGAAAAAACTTTCTAGCATCAGTATTGGCTTAAAAAGAAAAAAAGTAAAATTAGTATTAACAACATAGAGTGATTCCTTTTGTTGGAAGAATTTCCAACAAATTAGAATCTCGTTTTTAATGTGTGTGTGTGTGTGTGTGTGTGTGTGTGTGTGAAAGCACTTTGGATTGTGCCTCCTATTTTCTTTTTTATTGGGGACACTATAACTACAGTTTACACCTTGGGTGCATAGTTTTTCTTCTCTCTGGTTGTTTTTGTTTCTCAGTGGACCAATAGCACAAACCGCAAGGATTTTTTCTCCCCGAGCATGGAGCTGTTGCCAGATTGCTCCTTTTTCTTTCTGTGCTCAATTCTCATAGACTACAGAGGAAATCCACAAAGACGAAGCAGAGTCAAATCTGTGCTGTGATGTGAGCGTGTGAATCATGTATCCCAGGGTTCTGTTGTCTTAGAAGCCACATCGTGTTAAACATGAACAGGTTTGGGTTAAAAAACATTAATAAAATAATGCACATACCTTGTAGGTACACAGCTTTTTTTTTTTTTTCCTTAAAGGTTAAATTGCCTCAGGTTCAGGAAGAGGCTGGGAAATAGAATCTTGAACACAATCAACTTACATATTAAAGTATCTGCCTCAAACGAGAAGATATGTTAGTCCTCTAGATAGAAGAGATATTTAATTTTTTTAAAAATTAAAATACAGTCATGAATCTACTGGCAGTAAAAGGTAAAGCCAAGGAGAAACAAACTCTTCTCTCATTACCAAACTGTCTGCCCATATATTTTTGTATAAAATTTTGGTAAAAGGTGGGAGTTGGTTCCCTTTCCAACTTGCAGAGACTATCTTTGAATACAGAATCTATTTATGCTTGTGTTTACAAACTATTTGTTGGGTTTGGGGTTTTTGTTCTGTTTTGTTTTTGTTTTCTTTGGTGGCATTTTTCAGGTCACTTTGCTTCTGTAACAAAGGTAATTGTTTTCAAATAATTTGTCCTCACATTTTCCTGTATTTGTACATAGTGATTCAGTATTAGAGAAAAGTGCATTGTTTCTGTCATATTTCCAATCTGTGTTGGTGCTCATTTGAGAAAATAAAGTTTTCAAATATTAACTCTTTGGAGAGCTTCTGTCTTCATTGACCCACTGGTTTATCGTGACATTTAACATTCAAAGTACCGAGAAAAAAAAGAAGAAAAGACTTGTGGGGGCAGGCAGGTGGCATGGGGTTAAGGGTGCTGAATTCCTACATGACCGACCACTGTTTGAGTCCAAGACTTGGAGTCTTGCTCACTCTCTCTCTCTCATTCTTGCTCTCACTCTCTCCCACTCTAGTGGGAGAATAAATAAATGAATAAATAATTAAAATAAATAAAATAAATAAATAACTTTTTTTTTTAATTAAAGAGAAAAAAAGCTTGCAAGAGGTTGTCTTGTCTGTCCAACCCCAATCACATATCTGTCAACTGACAACCCTACGAGGTTATTTTTCCTAAGAACAGTTGGCCAATTAATGAACAAAAAGCAGGTCCCTGGCTTATCTGCAAATGCTTCTCCTGGCTTTAGCTATCAGAAATGCACAAGTGACCTTTATCCAGTTCTGTGTACTAAGCCCTTTATTCTTAGACCCTGCAAGCTTTGCTGATGACGCCAGTTTCTTTGGTGGAGATAGGATTGCATTAAGGAAATGAAAAAAAAAACAAAAAACAATGACATAAAATGATGTCAAGAAGGGATGCATCATCTATGAAGCATGGACTAACAAAGGGAGACAAATACTCGGTGAAACCAAGTCTTCTTAACAAATATTTATTAATTCAGATTCTAGGCACTGGGTGAAGCAATTCTATCACCTTAATCAATCAACTGTTTTTGTTTTCTCAGCACCCTTCTTTGAGTCTTATTCATATACATGGAACAGACTCCTCTTGCCAGTCATCATACGTACAATTTTGTGTTCTGGTGCCTTCATTTAATAGAGGCTACACTTGTTTGTCATGCTCACTTACACTATGTTTTGCTTGTTTGTTTTTGTTATTGTTTTTATTTTTTTAACTATGTTTTAAAATACTTTTTCAAAAGCTTGTTTCCATATCTTAGGAATGCCCATCTTGTATAGGCAGCCTAAATGGCAAAGAGAAGCTACTGAAACAACACAAGTGTGTGCGTTAACACTGGTGATAGTATTTTAAAGGCCTATTCTATTAAAAAGGAAATGCCTTTTCTATTTCCCAAGATTTTTTACCTACCCATTCTGGGCCTAGCTAGGTTGACTTTTATTTGTCCTTGAGTATATTCTCTTCCTGTGACCTGTTTTGCTTCAGTAGATGTGCCTGTTACCAGTTCATTCTTGTTTGCCTTTGGCAGACAGAGGCTAAAGGAAAAAAACATGTGCAGGGGACAGTCTCAAGACAGCAGTCTTTAGATCCTCACTTTTCCAATCTCTCATTCCCCAGGGTGGCTGTCCAGGTCAGGCAGGGAGGAAGGGAGGGGAGAACAGCAGTGTTTGCTGAGTGCCTGGGGCCCTGCATTATTGGTGTTCACCCACAGGACCTCATGCAGGCTCTTCACAGCAAGGTACTTTTCCTAACAGTTATCCTAGGAGTCTCTACCATCCTGTGCAAAAGCAGTGACAAACACTGATTATCCCCATTTTTGTAGGTGATGGAGTCAAAGGTTTGATAGGTTTCCTACTAGTGTCTGACTTCACAACCAGTTTTAACTTCTCTCCTCCAGCCTGGTTAAAGCCAGTGTAGTTCTCATGACCCAGTCTGCTCATCTTTTTTTTTTTTTTTTTTTGGAGAGGTTTTTGCTGTAGGGTGTGTGCGCTCGCCAGAAAGCCAGAGACAGAGAGACAGAAAGTGAGAAATCACCCCCCCTCCCCCCACCGAGGGGATGGCCATGCCGCAATCCCTTCTCCTTTCTCCTCTCAGGATCTTGGGCACACACACACACGTCCAGTGTGAGTTTAAGTCACCGGGTACAGGACTCGAACCATGGTCGACTACATGGGAGTCCAGCGACATAGCCATTACACTAACTGCTGGTCCCAGTCTGCTCATCTTGACTAGTCAAGTAAGAGATCAGAGAATGTGAAATAGAAAATTAATATAAAGCAGCTACAAAAGTCAATAATACCTGAAAAGTACTCTGATTCCATAGGTGGATAAGCTAAGCTTTGGTGGTGATTTTTGCTTGTTTTTGTTTTTTTAGAGATAGATTTTTACCATGCTGCCCAGGCTGGCCTCAAATATGTAATACTGCCTCAGCCTGCCGAGTAGCTAAGATTACAGGTGCACACAAACTGCCCAGCCGGTGTTGGTTTTTAATACTCTCTAGTGGATTGGCTATGTAATCCTTGGCCCCTTCCATTAATAGTAGGTGCTGAATAAATGTTTGATGGGCATTAATGGAGATGATAGAAATTAGCAGTTTTTTTTAAAAAAAAATTTAAAGTCCTTAGTATGCATAAGAGAATAGAGAGGTTAACATAAAAGTTTCTTACATAAGGTAAATAGTTCACCATTAGCAATCAGTTTTTAATTTACATTTATTTATGCTGCAAGCATCTTTTCTTTTCTTCTCTTCCCCTTCCTTCCTTCCTTCCTTCCTTCCTTCCTTCCTTCCTTCCTTCCTTCCTCCCTCCCTCCCTCCCTCCCTCCCTCCCTCCCTCCCTCTCTCTCTCTCTCTTTCTTTCTTTCTTTCTTTCTTTCCATCCGTTGTATGCCTAGCTTAGTAGGGGAACTAATCCCAAGGCAGCAGAGAGTCTGTGGCAGGGATCAGCCAGTGACATGGTAATTAAGGTGGCTGGACCCCACATGGCTGACTACACTTGAGTCCCAAACCTGGTGGCTTGAAAAGAACGCCAGGCATATTTGCATGCATGCTCAAAGCTCCCAAAGGAGAGATGAAGGAGAAGGGATTGTGATGTGGTCATCCCCCCTGGGGGGGGTGCTTTCTCACTTTCCTTCTCTTCTTCCTGTCTCTCCAAGAGTACATGTACACTCTAGCAAATAAATAAATGAAGTCAGTGATACTAATTATGCAGACTGGGAGAATAAGAGAGTATGCATGGTCCCCCCTGCTATTGATCAAATCTTCAGCTACATTGGCCGTGACCCACACAGACAGCTGCTCTTTACAGAAGGAATTGTTCATAAACTGTTGATCTGAACCCAGTAAATGGCCTCTGTCTTAGAGCAGATCACAGGGCAGGCTCTGGAGCTAAAGCACCTGGGTTCAAATACTGAACATTCCTAATAGAAAGATAATCTGGGCCAGCAGATCGCATGGAGGTTAATGCACCAGATCTCACATTGCCAACTGTGCGGTCAGTCTGGGACCCAGCAGCTTGAAAATCACACAGGGCGTATGTGCATGCATACCCCAAATCCTGAGAGGAGACCGGAGGAGAAAGGATTGCAACATGGCCTTTCCCACTGAGGGGGTGATTTTTCACTTTCTTTCTTTCTCTCTCTGGCAAGTGGAGCATCTTATAGCAAAAAAAATAAATAAATAAAATAAATAAAAAATAAATAATCTATGGAAAAGGCTTAGCACAGTGCCAAACACATAGTAAAGAATCAATAATAAAATGATTTTTATTATTACAGATTGATTGTTCAAGTCTATTTTTTAAGAATTATTTTTTAAAAGTTTATCTATTTTTATTTTAATTTGACCAGAGAGGGAGGGAGGGAGAGAGAGAGAGAGAGAGAGAGAGAGAGAGAGAGAGAATGAGAAAGCAAACTGCCAGGTCCGAGACTCCATGGTCAGCCAGGTGGGAGTCCAGCATCCTTAACCACCACACCACCTGCCAGCCCCATCAACTCTATTTTAAATTTGGAATAGAACGACATTTACTCTTTACCTTATTTGTTTAATTTTCATAGTAATTTCCCCATTTTACAGAGGAAGAAACTGAAAGGTTTCCTATGAAAGAGTTATGGGAGCCAGCAGGTGGTTGGGGCACTGGACTTCCTTATGGCTGACAGTGGTTTGAATCCCGGGCCAGGCAGCTTGGGGGTCATGCTGGGTACATGTGTGTGTGCTCAGGGTCCTAAGAGAATGGAGGAGTGGGGATTGCATGGTGGTCATCCCCCCTGGGATGTGATTTCTCATTTTCTCTCTCACTCTGTTTCTCTTTGGTGAGCGTATGTGCCCTATGGAAAAAATCTAAAACAAACAAACAAACAAAAAACCTGGGATTTTTTTTTTACTCATACCAATTTTGAAACCCACACTGCACCTGTGGCCTAGCCTGCCACGAATATCTACCAAATAGGAACCTTTGTGGCAGATCTAAGAACACACCCAAAATGTCATGGCTATTTTGTTCTCTCATGGGTTTGTTTGTTTGTTTGTTTTTCATAAAATGGAATTCCTGGCCTTTCAAGCATTACAAGCACAGAGTTTAGAACTGAGGAAGAATTGAGTTGTATTACAATTTTATTTTACAGAATTTCAGACCTGTTGATTGTAACACTGTGATGAGGTATTTCTTCCAAGGCGGGGGCAAAGGGTTACTTTTCATTTAGAATGATTTAAAAGCAAAAAAACAAAACAAACAAACAAACAAACAAACAAAAAAACCATCCAAAACTTTCCCTTGTAGGAGTGGTTCAGATATCACAACACATGACAGTATCTTTGTGAGATCATTCAGGTGTAACTCTCTAAGCCAGTTTGGAACAAGCCAAGGATTAAAAGTTCACATCCCATCCCTTGGCCCTTTGGTTGAGGGAGCTGGATATCACATGACTGACCACAGTTTGAATCCCAGCAGCTTGAAAAATGCACCAGGCATGCATGCATGTATGCCCCAAACCCTGACAAGATGGAGAGTTGGAGAAAAAGGGATTGTGGTATGTCTGTGTCCCATTGTCCCATCCTGGCAGCTTGAAAAGCACACCAGGCATGTGCTTGCATGCCCCAAATCCTTACAAAATGGAGAAGTGGAGAAGGGATTGCAGCATGTCTGTGTCCCACCGTTCTTTCTCTCTCCTATCTCTCTCTGGAGAGTGCATATACCCTCTGGCAATTACAAAACAACGAAAGTTCATGTTGTATGAAAATACTTTTAATTCCCAAGAGCTAGGGGATGACATTAATGAGAGACAAAAGAACTAGAAAAGCTGAAGTTTTCAAGCCATTAGCAAATTATTTGGAAACTGTGTCAGGACTACTGAGTTATATTTATTTTGAATTAACATAAGGATCTGTCCCAACTCATGAGCTCAGAAATGAGCGAAGTCAGGTGGAAAGAACGTTGGCTTTGGAGTTGGACAGCTGGGGGTGGGAAGCCTGACTCCATGCTTATACATGCTTATACATGCTTATACATTAAGGAAGTCATTGCAATGATTAGGACTTGTTTCTATCATCTGTAAATTGGAGACACCAGCAACTACATGTCATGATGGGACTTCAAGCAACTACATAAGTCATGATAGGATTTGGAGGACTCAGATCTCCCAAGTTCTGTTGCTTGTTAGAATACAATTTTATTTTGGTGTAGGAAATATTGAAATCCATACATAGTTTTATTCATAATGGGCATTTTCCATGAACTTTTAAAAACTGCCTTGTATTATGAAGTTAAATAAAACAACAGCTATAAAGTGCCTAGCACAATAGGCCTTAACAGGGGTCACTTTCTTCTTGCCACCTGATTGGAACTCACCGTGATGGGCACTGCTAGTACATAGGATACCCAGGATCTAACATTCATCCCTCCAACTCCACCTCTGCAAAGGAGACTGACACCAGAGAAGTTAAGTAATCTTGGTTACTAGGCCCGGTTAGTAACAGCACTGGGACTTGGACCCTGACCACATAGGCAATCACTGTGGTCCTCGCACTATGCTACTCACTTTTACGTCTAGGGGAGAGTGTGCATGTTCATGGAAAGAAGAAAGGGAAGGCATCAGCTAGAAGATTTGTCCTTAAATTTTATAGCAACTGTCTTTGGTGGTCTTCAACAAAGCAAAATTTGCTCATTATGTTTTCGCTGTGGTCTGGTTTGAAAACAACACGCTAGAGAGGAAGAGGCAGACTGCTCTCAGACTCACTTACCTTCCAGCCTCTCCTGGACTGCCTGCCTCCTCTTCAGAGCCAAGCCATGCAAGCAAAGCAACCAAGCAGTTGAATCAGGGGTGTTTTATTTATGGCTTTAATAATGGAGTCTCTTGGGAAAATTTTGGTTTCCCATTCCCAGAAGCAAAAAATGCTTCTACAGAATGTTCTTGAAATTTATTACAGTTTATGTTTTTTCCTACCACTTTCTTTGAGCCACCTTAATAGAGTTTAAAACATCCCTTGTGAAAGCAGACAGAACGATCTGAGCTGTCGTCCATTCGGCTGGTAGATTGTGTACCAGCCGCTGAGCACAGTGTTGAAAATGGAGAATATAGGTTGATAATGCTTCTGCCGATGACGTAATCCCATGTTAAACATGCCATGTTTATTACCCAAACTGTCACTAAGCCAACAGAGCCTTGTTTTAGCTGTGTCCGGTTCCCAGCCCCTCATTTCCACGGCAGTTGGAGGGACAAGCACCCACACCTCCTGGAGGCACTCGGGCTTGAAGTTGTTTCCATGGAGACAAGATGTACCCAAGGTTCAGATTTCATTTCGTTTTAGATTTCAGTGATATTATAAAAGAAATAGTTTCCTGGCGAGGAAGTCAGCCATCTGAGAGAGGAGGCTGGAGGAAAGGGAGGGCCACTGACCTGGAGCCCTGGCCGTGGGAGGGGCCTCTGGGAGTTTCTGATTAACAGGGGGAGTGTAGTCATCCTGAAAAGAAAAGGTCAGAGTTACCACTGGAAAAACTGGTGTGGCCCTGTTGTATCCAGTGCATCAGATACGCCCTGCTGTCTTGAGTAGACCCACAGTTAGCCCGAGGGAGGCCTGCCTCAAAAAAATCAGTGGGACACAGCAGGTGGATAGGCAAGGAACAGGTGTCGGGGGTTAAAACACAGTTGCTAGACTCAGACTTCCAAGTTCTGTTGCTTGTTGGCTGTGTGGTCTGGGACAGGTCACCCTCTAAGGCCCAGCTGACTCATCTGCAGGGCTTGTGAGGCCTACATACTGTTGTTGTGAGGACTGTGTGAGATAATGCACATGAAGTGCTGGCAGGTAAGCTGAAGAAATACTCATTGCTACTGCTTCAGTAGCGGTGAAGGTAAGGCATGGAGGCGTGTTACTCAAAATGGAAAAATGCATGTGAAAAACTGGACAAATGAGAAGAATTGTCAATATAGTAAATGGTCACTATCTGTTTTCTTTCTTTGGATGCACTTTTTCTTTTTTTTTTTTGAGAGAGGTTTTTTGCCTTAGGGTGCATGTGCTCACCTGCAGAGAGTGAGAGATGAAAAGTGAGAAATCCCCCCCGGGGGGGTAACCATGATGCAATCCCTTCTCTTCCATTCTCCTCCCTGGGATCTTGGGCATACACGCACACGCACATGCACCTGGTGTGATTTCCAAGCCACCAGGTCCAGGACTCAAACTGCCCTCAGTCATGTGGAGTCCAGCGACATAACCACCACAGCATCTGCTGGTCCTGTATGTACTTTCTAAACAGGTTTTATTTGATATGTCTTTCCAAGTAATTTTTTTAATTGCCAGAGGGTATGTGCACTCGCCAGGGTTAGAGAGAGTGAGAAAGCACTCCCCGGTGTGGTACGGTCACATTTCCTCTGTGTATCCATCCCATCAGAAGTTTGGGCACACACACACATGTGCCCAGTATGTTTTCAAGCCACAGGGCCTGGATGTGAACCACTGTTGGCCATGTGGGATTCAGCTCCATATGGACAGTGCTTAACCACTGTGCTACTAGGTCTGGCCTCATTTTGTCTATTTTTTTTTTAAATGTTTGCCAGAGGGTGTGTGCATTTATCGTGAAAGAGAGAGAAAGAAAGTGAGAAAGGACCTTCCCCATGAGCAATGGTCATGCCACAATCCCTTCTTTTTTTTTTTTTTTTTTTTTTGGAGAGGTTTTTGCTATAGGGCGCATGCGCTCGCCAGACAGACAGAGAGAGACATAGAGACAGAAAGCGAGAAATCACCCCCCGGGGGGATGGTCACGCCACAATCCCCTCTCCTCCATTCTCCTCCCGAGATCTTGGGCACGCATGCACACGCACCCGGCGTGAGTTTTAAGCCACCGGGTCCGGGACATGAACCACGGTCGACTACGTGGGAGTCCAGCGACATAGCCATTACGTTAACTGCTGGTTCCCACCACAATCCCTTCTTTATTCCTCCCTCGTTTCAGAGCTTTGGGCATGAAGCCTGCATGTTTCTCAAGTCACCAGTTCCAGGACTTGAACCATGTAGTCAGATATGTCGGATCCAGTGCCTTAGCCACCATGCCACAGACTGGCCCTTTAAAGTTTCTTTCCTTCATGGTGGGGGAGAGGAGAGAGGCACCCTCAATAAGGCCTTCCTGCCAAGATCTTCCCCTACAACCTGGGGCCAGCTGGAACTATAGGCTACAGGACATGAACCCAGAGCCTTCCTACATGGCCTCCAGCATCATGCAAATGCTCTTCTGCTGCCTGAGCAGCCACAGCTGGGCCCTCACTCAGACTTTATTTAAAATAATTATTTATTTAATTTTATCTATTATTATCACTTTAAATTTGCTGTAGGGCATGTGCACTCACCACAGAGAGAGAGAGAGAGACAGACAGAGAGAGAGAGAAAGCTGACAAGTCCGGAACTCGAGCCATGGTTGGCCATGTGTGGTGCCTCAACCACCACACTACCTGCTGGCCCCAGACTCTCTCTTTACAGCTGTCCAGACTACGGGGTCAATGAATGCTTATTAAAGGAATAACCGAGTGGATGTAAGAATGGCCATCTACCAAAAGAATTCTTTTGTCTGCAACCCAAGAGGAAATTAGTGATACCCGTTGAACTTATGTGAGGTGGGGAAAAAGACTGCTTTAGCTTTTACCTCATTCCACTTGAAACAAAAAGGTAAATGAGAGAAAGATTTAAAGGACAGAAAAGGTAAGGAAAACAGGCATGTTTTTTATATCTCCAAGAGTGGGAAGTGTGTGTGTGAGGGTGTGTGTGTGAAGGTTCTCAAATGATTTCATTCAGTGGTGCAGAGAATGGGGTGGCTGGAGTCACTGAGGTAAGAACAAGGTGACAGATTTCTCCATATGGGATCGACTGGACGGAGAGCTGAGTAAAGTCTCGGGGGTAAAAACATGAGTTACTCCAGCTGCGGGCTCAGAGGGTAATGTACTCTTTGTTGCCCAAGGAAATTTCTCACCAGTACAACTGGGATGCAAGCAAGATATGGGCTCACTTGGTCATGGGCTGGGCAGTCAGGAAACACGGACTAATCCTTTCTGTGGGGGTCCTTAGAGTTGAGCCATTTCATATCCAGGCCTTACTAATCCCTCTTATCATTTCCTCTTCCTTATCCTTCCACAATCTCTTTGGTCTAGGGAATCCCTTTCAAGTAAAGATGGAAGCGAAGAAGCATTGCTTTCATTTTTTAGTATTTCCTCCCAAGTACTTTGTTCTTGCTTAATCTTGTCTTTTTCTCTACCCACCCCCCCTCTTTTTTTAACCTTGATGGCCTAGAATTTTGAAACTCAAAAGTCAGGGAAATATAATTTTTTTTTCAAGTCAGATATGATTTACATTAGTAAAATTCACCCTTAAAAAAAAGGATGTAGGGGGCTGGAAGGTGGTGTGGTGGTTAAGGCGCTGGACTCCCACATAGCTGAGTGAGGTTCAAGTCCCGGACCTGGTGGCTTGCTTTCTCTCTCTCTCTCTCTCCCCTTTCTGTCTCTCTCTCTGGTCAAATTGAAGAATAATAAAAATAAAAAAAATATATATATATTTTAATGGATGTATAGTTCTTAGTGGGTTGTTTTGTTTTGTTTTTGCCATAGGGTACATGCATTCACCGGAGAGACAGACAGATTGTGATGTGATGGCCACATCACAATCCCTTCTTCTTCATTCTCCTCTCAGGATTTTGAAAATCATGCATCTGGCCATGATTTTCAAGCCCCTGGGTCCAGAACTCAAACCATGGTAGGCCATGTGAGAATCCAGCACCTTCATCCCCACACCAGCCGGTGGTCCCAGTTCTTTGAGTTTTGACAAATGTGTGTAGTCATGTAACCATCACCACAGTCAAGATAAAGAATATTTCCATAACCTCTGACAGATCCCCATGTCCCTTTTGTAATCAACCCCCTCCTCCCATCCCCATCCCTGACGACCCTATTGTCTGTTCCTATAGTTCTGCCTTTTCCAGAATGCCATACAATATGTAGCCTTTAGAATCTGACTTCTTTCACTCAGTATAATGCTTTAGGGATTCATTCATACTGTTGCATGGACTAGTAAATTGTTCCTTTTTATTGTTGAATAGTATTACATTGAAGAGATGTACCACAGTATGGTGACCAGCTGGTGATCACAGTAATTTCTGGTTTCTGGTTTCTATGAAAAAACTTCTATAAATATTTATGAACAGGTTTTTGTATATATTGTGTATATATTTTCATTTCTCTTGGGTAAATGTCTAGGTATGGGATTGTTAGGTCATATGTCAGTAGATGTTTACATTTATAAGAAAATAACAGAGTTGTTCCAAACAGTTGTGCCATTTAACATTCCCACCTGCAATCTGTAAGCGCTCCAGTTGCTGCACGTCCATGACAGCACTAGGACCATCCGTTTGTTTTCTGAGAGGTGCGTGTGCATTTTGCTTTTCCTCCTCATTTCTACATTGGCATTTCTCTATTTGGAATAAAGGTAAGAAAATCCTATCTGTCTAAATGAGGTACAGAGTCAAGGGAAATTTAAGGGCAACTTTCCTAATTGTTCAAAAATATTTTAGGGGGACCAGCAGATGGTGGAACAGTTACATTGCTGGATTCCCATGTAGTCACTGCGGTTTGAGTCTCAGACCTGGCAGCTTAAAACTCCTGCCGGGTGCATGTGTGTGCATGTCCGAGGTCCCAAGAGGAGAATGAAGGAGAAGGAATTGTGGCATGGCCATCCTCTCAGAGGGTGATTTCTCACTTTCTGTCTCTTTGTCTCTGTCTCTCTCTGTTTCTCTGGCAACCGTACATGCTCTATGGCAAAAAAAAAAAAAAAAAAATTCCTCTCAAGAAAAGTGGTTTTTTTTGCTTCACATGGAAGCACAAAGACAAGAATAAACAAAGAAATGGGAGAGTGAAATTGGGACAAAGGATCTAGGTATGGGGTCTCAACTTTTCAATTTGATTCCTTTTTGTCACCAATCTAGATAGGAAGCACACTCTTTGGCCAAGTTTTTCTAGTTAATCCATTTGGAAAAATCTACTTCTACTGTCCTCAATGTAGCTTATAAAATTGAGTCTTTTTTGTTAAGCCTTTTTGTCCAACCTAGTCTCCTTCAAAGTCAGAAATGCCAACTTTGGCAGAAAAATTGCACATTGCTAAAATAATCAAATGTAAATATAAGCTGTAAAGGATTGCATATTTAAAGGAAAATCTTTTTTTAAAAGAATTATTTTATTTTATTTTATTTATTTATTTATTATTTTTAAAAATTTGACCAGAGAGGGACAGAGAGAGAGAGGGAAGGCGAGAAAACAAGAGACCAGGTCCAGGGCTCGAACCATAGTCAGCCATGTGAGAGTTCAGCGCCTTTAACTGCCACTCCACCTGCAGGCCTCCCAGGACTGCTTTTTGTATCCCTCTGTGGAGTCAACAAAAGGAACTGAATACCCAGTGCCCACCCTGAGAGTCTGTATGTATTACTTCCTTCTCTCCAAGGAGAAATTGCTGCTTCTATTCTGAATCACCTCTCTTTTATCAAATACGAGAAAGAGCAAGAGGCAGCAGGGGGCAGAGGGGTGGGTGGGTTTGGAGTTCAGGTAATCTGCTGACAGGTTGGCAATGCTTACTTTAGGTTTCTAGGCAATAAATCATGACTTACAAGCCAAAGGCTACTCCTAGTTTCAGACACCATCTGGATCCTTTTTCCCCCTAGGCCCTGTATCCAGGGTGACCCAGTACGATGGCAAACGTAAAGCCTGCTGAAATTGAGTGCCATGTTTGAGAACCGGACTCCAGACATTTGGTTCAAAAGTGATGGTGACACAATGGGGTCAAGTGACGCTGTCAGGAAAATAGCTGCTAATAATAGCGCCTATGTATTGAGCACTAGCGCTCTGCCGGCCACCAAATGCCCCACATGCACTTTTTCATTAGGCTTCACATTAACCCTATAAAGTAGGTCCCATTAGCAGGCTTGGTTTTACAGTAAAGAAAACTGAGACTTACTGAGATGGTGACTTCTTTTTTTTTTTTTTTTTAGGTTTTTAAAGGTTTTTTTTTTTTTTTTTTTTTTTTCAGATAGGTATTTTTAATGCCCTTTTTTTTTCTGAAAAAAATTTTTTTCTATTAATTTACATTCATTCCCTGAGCATCATCACAACATACAAAATGTGATTTCCCATCTAGAATAAACTGGATAGTGGCTTAATCAACTGGATAGTGGCTTAATCATGCATGTTATCATCTACAATATTCCATTTCTACTTTCATGTATATATTTTTTTTACCCCATGTCTGACCCTCTGCCCTATTCCACTCTCTTATTACACTATCTCTGCTGTCTACAGTTATCTTCAATTCCTTTTCTCCCGACATTTCATTGATCACACAATATCATAAGTAATCTAACTATTTACAATAGCAAGTTCAGCTGATGGTGAGATGGTGACTTCTTAAGGACTTACACTTAGGAGATAGGAGAACTGGGTTTTAAACCCAGGGAATATGACTCTGGAGTCATCATTCTTTAATCATTATATGTTCTGCCTCCACCCTAGACCCCCATTGCAGCAAAAATCCCCAGGTAAATAAATCAGACAGTGGGAAAATATGAGGACAAATGTTTCCCAGATTTCAGACTCTACTCCAAAAGATCAACTCATTTCAATGAGTCATTCATTTATTCATTTAACAAATATTTATGAATATGTACAGATGCTAAGGGTACAACAGAAAAAAGTAGGAGGGCCAGCAGATGGAATGGATACCTTGCTGGACTCCCATGTAATCGACCAGATTTGCGTCCCGGATCTGGCAGCTTAAAACTCACTCTGGGCACGTATGTGTGCATGCCCAAAATCCCAAGAGGAGAATGGAGGAGAAGGGATGGCTGTGGAGAGCAGCCAATCTGAAAACATGTGATTAAAACGTGTGGCCTGTAGACACATGCAGAAAGCTACTCTAGCAGGGCTATTGAGAAGCACCTACATACAAAAGCAGTATCTGCCTGTTGTCGATGGCTGTCTTCCTGTTGTTGTTGATGCCCAACCCCCAGTACTGACCAGTATCAGGCTAAAGGAAGTCACATGTGTTTATCGAATTGTCCCCCCCAAAAAAATCAGAAAAATTATATGGCACCAGTCATTTTCACATCTTCAAACAATTTACATCCAGAACCAACCGGCTTTGCATTCCGATTTCTCCTCCCTTATTCTCTTTGCATCCACTTCCTTCTTCTCCATTCCTTTTGCATCCCATTTTTCCCTCCCCCCATTTTCTGCCCTTTAAAAAATTAAACCTAAGGCTGCTTCTGGTCGCAACTTCTCCATCAGAGAAGCTGTGCCCACCTAATCCTCCCTTTTCTATACTTGTGTGTCTTTGTGTGTTTTTTATTGAGTCTATTTCTAATCCACAGCCTTCCCCACTCAGAGAAACGTGTTCAAGCCGAGCTGGTCCCGGCAGATGGTGGCATGGCCATCCCCCCTCTGGGGTGATTTTTCCCTTTCTGCCTCTCTGTCTCTCCGACAAGCACATGCTTCCTATAGCAAAAAATCTCTCTAAAAAAATAAGATAATTATGGTGGCTGCCCTCACAAACTTTACAATCCTAAGGAGAAAATATCTGTAAGAGAAGGTTACAGTAAAAAAAAAATAATAAAAAAAGATTTGCTTCATCAGAGATATGAAGGGGCAGTGCCAAAGAGGAAGAGGTGAGTAAATCTGTGAGAGTGAGGAAGGGCTTCATGGTAGAGGCAACGCAGGAGCTGAGTCTTAAAGAATAAGTAGGGCTCACCAGATGGACAAGTGTGTGTGTGAGTGAGTGAGTGAGTGAGTGTGTGTGTGTGTGTACATGTGCAGGTTGGTGCACAGAAGAGAAAACAAAGAGGCGTTCTGGCCAGAAAGGACACCCCAGCTCGTCCTCAGGTCCGAGAGAGCACATGTGTTCAGCGTGCCTGGAACACAGGGTTCAAGAGAAACAGCAGGAAGGGAAGATGAGGCTGCACCAGGAGGTCAGGGCTGGGTCTGCAAGGAGTTTGGGCTTTTGTTTTGTTTTGTTTTGTTTTGTTTTAGAGAGATTTTTTGCTATAGGGTATATGTGCTCATTGGACAGAGAGACAGAAAGTGAGAAATCACCCCCTGGGGGCATAGCCATGCTACAGTTCCTTCTCCTTCATTTTCCTCTAGGAACTTAGGGCACGTGTGCACTCATGCCTGGCGTGAGTTTTAATCCACTGGGTCTGAGACTTGAACCGCGATTGACTACGAGGGAGTCCAGCAACGTAACCATTACGCCATCTGCTGGTCCCAGGAGTTCAGGTTTTAACTCACAGGCAAGAAGAAGCCGTGGAAGGATTTTTAGCAGGAGTGTGGCATGGTCAAGTGGGTATCACATTCTCACTTGGTCAGTTATGGAAGGAAGGGTCAGAGAGGCAGAAAGACCAGAGGGAATCAGGGACATCTTCAGGAGAGTGAGGCCACACTGCAGATGGGAAACTAAGAATTGCCTGTCCTAGGCCAGTGCCCGTGGGGGTAGAGAGGGAGAGAAGAATGAGTATGACTAAGAAGGCAGAGTCCTTGGGATTTGAGGATCATTTCACCACGCAGTAGCATAGTGGTTAACTCACAGGTTACGGCTCCAGACTGCATTGGTTCCCTACACTAACAGTGTCACTTGGCCATGTTACTTAACCTGCAAGTCTCTTCATTGGTAAAATGGGGATAGTAATCGTACCTATGCTATAAGGTTGTGGTAAAGATCAAATGAGATCCATGTACTTAGAACAGTGTCTGGCCCGGTCAGCGCTCAACAAATGTCCTGTTTGCATCCTTTCAATGAAAGGGAGGGATCTGAGCTGGGTCCAGGATCCTGACCTGTCATGGTGGGGACGTGCACTGATGCAGGACACTCTTCTTAAAAACCTAGTCTTTCAGAGCACATGCTAAGAACCTTTTGAGTTGATCCTGGTAGACCAGGACCGGGCCCAGATGTACTTGTTTAGCTGAGGAAGTAATAAGCGGTGTTCCCGAATAACTCTAGCTCTCTAGAGAAGGAAGACATGGAGTAAGTCATTTCCCCCAACAATCTCATCTCATTCAGCAACACTGTTATCTTCCCAGTCCGTTAGGTTCAAAATCTAGGAGTCATCTTTGGTTCCTGTCTACCACCACCCACATTGAACCCATATGCAAGACCTACAAGAACATCTACCTGACCCATTTTCACCATCTCCAATGCTACAGTTGGTTTGAGACACTTCTCCTCCTGCCTGAACTCCTGCAATTACCTACTCAACTGCTGTGCTCACTTCCACTCATGCCATTCACAGTACATTTCCAAGAATAGGCACAGTCACCTTTTCCAAGCACAAACCAGACCTGGCTGCACCTCTGCAATGAGGATAAAATCCAGACTCTTCAGGGTCCTATATAGGCCGGCACCTGTCCCCGTGCACAGCCCACAACCGCGTGCACGTTCTTCCTGTGCCTTGAACACATCACGTTTGCTTCTGCCCAGGGACTTCAGACTAGGTCTCCTCTGCCCAGCTCATTCCTCCCTCCTCCAGTTATTCTTTATCCTATTACCTTGCTCGTTTTCTTCACGTTGCTTTTTCTTCTTCCCTTTCTTTTCTTTCCTCCCTCCCTTCTCCCTCTTTCTCTTCTCCCTTCCCCTGTCTTTCCCTCCCATCTCCTTTTTCCAGGTCAGGAAGTGTCCTTCTTTCACCTGGTTCTTAGCGACACACAGATTACAGAGCTACTGTGGCCAGACGGTTGGTGAAATGGAGACCTGGCCACTGTTCTTAACAGAGTGGTCAATTTCCTTCATAAAAAGTACTGCCAACATTCTATGCAGGTCTTCTTATAACTGATATAATAACGAAGACTCTCGATTATAGTGTACCTACTACATTCCATTCAGCTTGCATCCCTCTTGGCTAATTTTTACAGCAATTCTTCAGAGAAGGCATATCCTCTTCTTCATCTTGCATGTAAGGAAGCCGAGGCCAGACCCTGACTTGCCCAAGGTCACAAAACTGTAAAGAGGGGAGCTAGGATTCAAACCCATATCTGTTGGGCTCCAATGTCTGGACTGATTTCGTCATAGTCTAGAAGACCAAGTCCTTAACTCGGTGGGTAAGTAGATGTCCTGATGTCCACCTAGCTAATGCTAATTTGGGAAAAACAATCCTGAGGTAGGGTTACAGGAGGCAGACTGTAATTAACCCTCTGGCTCAGCAGGAACGCGGAGTTTTAGCTACTGCCCCGTTTGAGCTATTTGGCTTCCAGAGATTTAAGGGAAGATAAGGGGTCTTGGAGAAAATTGTTTTCAAAGACAGTGAATCTGTGAAGGGCTTCTCTGGGCTGTGCGGAGGAGGGCAAGGTCCTCACAGTGAAGAGAACATGCTAGAAGACAGGAATGAGGACACTTGGGCAGGAAAGAAGGGTGCTGGAGAGCCGTGAGACAGGACAGGTGGATGTTGGGGCTGGGGAGCAAAGTAAATGTGGCCACAGCAGGAGACTCAGAAGAAAGGGGCCCTTAGCCAAGTGAGAGGAGACCTGCCACCAAGTCTTTACATGTCACGTCCTCAGAGAGGCCTTCCTGACCTCATCTAGATCCGCCCCCTCCCCATGATTATTCTCTATTACTATCGCTGAATACATCCCTCAGATTTGTAAATCTGGCTCTCCCCCAGCCCCAAGACCATCTTTGTTTTCTTTAAAAAACATTTTTTTTTACTTATTTATTTCTTCCATGAGTGAGAGTGACAGAGAAAGAGAAAGAGAGAGACAGAGAGTACTCCCAGCAGGTTTTCAACACTGCAACCTACTCCTTGTCTTCAGCCGGCCCTGGATCCAAGGCGCATGTGCCAGCATGCTTGGGGAGGTCTCTGATCCTAAACCAGAACTTTCCTGTGTGGACTGCCTTGCAGAGTGCTATGTTTTACCCCATACCACTGTGTGGTCCCAAGGTCATCAACATTTTGTTCAGAACCTGGAACAGTGCTGGTACAGAGTAAATGGTCAAAAACCATTTTTTCAGGCTGGTAGGTGGCATGGTGGTTTGGGCTCTGGACTCCCACATGGCTCACTGCATTTTGAGTCCCAGACCTGGCAGCTTGCTTTCTCTTTCCCTCCCTCTTTTTCTGTCTCTCTCTGGTGAGCATGCGTGCCCTGTAGCAAATTAAAAAATAATAATAATAAAAAATAATTATTTAAGAAAACAACAACACCCAAAACGATTTGTTCAGTGACTAAAAGAATGACTGGTGTTAGGGTGGCTGATCCTTAAACCGGGCGGTCTTTGTGGCATGTCAATCAGTCCCAGAGTGGTCACTCCCCTCAACATCTGTGCGTAAGTGGGATCAGGTTAGAGCTCACACAGAGGACAGGTCCAGAGGGGAAGTACGGCCCACTCCCTGGGTCCTGCTCTTTTGCCTAGTGAGGTGAGGGGAAATCCGGACTGCTGCTTTGGAAATAAGCCTAAGTCAATTTAGCCTTAGCGCTCTTCTACTGCACACCAGCCCCTCATCAGCGCCCAGTTAGGAGCAGGACGTGGCGGGGAGGGGGCGCAGGTCGTGCTGGGGCTTGCCCCACTCGGTGCTGCCAGGAGCTCTGGCTGGCTCCCGTCAAACACTCTTGGCAAGCTAGAAGGAAGCAAGCGATAGCAAGAACAAAGTCCACTCGACCCCCCACCCTTGCCAGACTTGAAGTCCTGTGCTGAGGGAAGCCAGCTGGTACTGGGTTAAAGAGACCATTCTTTGTCATCTAATAATCATGTGTTTGGGGACAGATTACTTGTCAGCAGGCTGGCCTTCCTGATAGCAGGGTTGCCTGGAGGGCTAGGTGACCTGGTTCTTTTAAGGGGGACCTTGAAAGTAGAGAAGCACACGGTGGTGGAGCAGATGGAAGCCCTTCTCTAGCCTTTACATGCCCACTTCTTTTTAGGGCCATGTTTTGTTTATAGACTCTGAGACTTCTGATGACTGTCCTTCGGTGGATAAGTGGAGCCAAGAGACTCTTCACTTTGGCCTCGGCAGAATGCGTGGCAATCCAGACTGGGCCTTTTTGGGATTTCAAAATGCTCTGGATGTAAATCCAGAGAAGGGCAATAAAGGTCCGTTTGTCTCCACGAGCTCTCATCAGTCACGGACCTGCACGTTTGAAGAAGGCATTTTTCTCCACTAGTGTGAGAGGTGTGGACGGCCTTGGTGTACCCTCACGTTACCCCATTTTTTTATTTTCTGGAAAGGAAATGAAGAGTGTATTGATTATCTACTATATTCCAGGCACTGTACTTGGCATACTTCCCAAAGTTGTCTTATTTCATTTGTACTAAAAGCATTTCGGGGGGCCAGCAGCTGGTGTGGTGGTTAAGGTGCTGGACATCCACATGGCCAACTGCACTTTGAGTCCCAGACCCAGTGACTTGAAAATCGTGCCAAATGTATGTGTGTGTGTGCCCCAAAATCCTGGTAGGAGACTGGAGGAGAGGGGATTAAAGTGTGACTATCCTTCCTAGAAGGTGATTTCTCTCTTTCCCTGTCACTGTCTCTCTCCAGGAAGTGCATACACCCTATGGCGAAAACCTAAATAAAACAAACAATAAAAACCATTACAGGATTTATTATTATCCCTTTTTCAAACATGAGATGATGGAGAGTCAGAAAAGTGGAATAAATTTACTAAGCCCTCTCAGCTAACAGGCTGAGTCAGAATTTGAACCCAGGGTATCTGGCTTCTAAACTCTTTCCATCCAAGGCCCACAGGGATGGGGTAGCTGGGACAAAGCACAGGGTGACCTGACTACATTGCTCATCGATGCAGATCTAATTCTAAAGAATGTTTAGCTTCTCTTCATTTACTAGGGAGGAACAGGGGAGGGGCAGAGAGATGGTGTGGGGAAAAATGTCCATTTTGCTGGGGTTCAATCTGCTCTTAGCACCTCATCCCATCCAGCCTGTCTGCAGCTCTCTAAGCAGGCCATCTTGTTACTGCAGTGACTGAGAAAAGTGGCCTTGGTCGGGACTAACCCCAGTTTAGCCCAGAACTGGCCATCCAGGATAGTAGCTGAGGGATCTGCTTTGTTGGATAAAGTAGCCACACTTTTTCAGACCTGCCCAGGAATATCTGTGAGAATAAAAGCATCCATAAAATGAAAATTAGCCTGCACACTTGTCTCCCATCCCAAACAAGAGGCAGCTCAGCAAGACAGAAACCCCAAGCAGCGACTGGTCTTCGAGGCCAATTATCAATACTTAGTGTTCCCAGTCTCTACCCAGTGGCCCCTCTGGCCCCACTTCTCCTTTCTTGGATGAAGCATGTGCTGTATGTGGCCTTGGCACCCTAGCTTCAGGAAGGGTGCTGTTTCCTAGTTGGAGATCTATTATTCAGCTGGAATCATACTGTGTGTGGAGTCAGCCAAAGCAGACGCTATTAATAGGGAGGCAAAGAAAGCTGACTCAGAAGGAAACTTGACTTAGGCTTGAGGGGAGAGCCCAGCCACCTTGGCCTACAGTCTCAGCAGGAGGTCAGCGAGAGACCTGAGCTCATTTTGTTCTTGGGCAGGAGTCAGCATTATCTGGATTTCTCAAGTTTGAAAATAGAAACCTGAAGCCTCCCTGATCAAAGGGATATTCAGCTGTCATTCCCTGGTCCTTGGGAAGTCTCAGAGCCCTGAGTGCAAATAGCTAAAATAGCCATGACTCAGCAGAGCAGCAGCTCTGCCTTGATGTGACTAGAGAGGGACACAGGGGCTGCAGTTCTGGGTCCTCTCCCAGCTGAGAGGCAAGTATTGACCTAGCCCTTAGCTGGCCAGAGCAATCGATGGCAGATGTCTGATGAGCTTCTGTTTCTGGCTTCTAGGTGAGGTTTGGAGATGTGGGTGTTACAGAAAGGTGGACACGAAGAGGTGAGGGGTCATAGAGAATGAAAGGCATGGTGCAGGAGGGCCTCACCTGTGGGGAAAGGACATGTGTAGTCATTTCTGTAAGTGCAATGCATTTCTCAGGGAGCTAAGACTTTAACTATTTGACAGACTCACCATCATTTGGCAGCTGACAGCAAGAGAGATCCCCAGATCTGGTCTAAGGAATGCCACAGGAGAAACTGAATTACTGGACTCCCAGACCTTGGATTCATAGTATCCCTCACTCTGTACCAGCCACTGAACTCATGACTTCCATTATGGAGACTTTTACTATAGAGCATGTGTGCTCACCAGAGAGACAGAGAGACAGAAACTGAGAAATCACCCCTTGGGGGAGTGGCCACACTGCAATCTCTTCTCCTCCATTCTCCTCTTGGGATTTTGGGCATGCATGTACACATGCCCAGTGTGAGTTTTAATCCTTCAGGTCTGGGACTCGAACTATGTTCGACGACATGGGAGTCTAGCAATCTAACCAATGTAACCATTATGCCTTCCATATTCTTCTTTACATAGTTATCACCAACCCCAACAGGTGAGTATCATTACTCCTCAGAGGGAAAAACAGACTGTGCAAATATGACTTGGTCACACAACTAGCAGGTGACAAAGCTAGCACTAAAACCCAAGACTGTTGGATGCCAGAAGAAAAGCCAGGCAAGAGTCAGCTGCCTTTATACCTGAGCACAGTCCCATCTTTTCTACTTCTTCTGCCTAGACTCTGTTGTCCCCACTTTGTCACTACTCCATTACTGTCACTGAGGCCAGAGGACAAAGGTCAATGTGCGTGTTGGGTGGGAGGTGCTGAAAAGTTGGAGGAATGATGCATACTGATCTTCCTGCCTCTCTTTCAGTTGGTTAAGTATGCATAGGTATGGTTCCTCGGACTGGAGGGTCCATTTTGGTCCCTGGATCTCTGAAGGAGCACCAGATGGAGATAAGACATGGAGACATTTTCTCTTTCTCCCTAAAAATATGCAGCCCCTGTTGGGCTCAGAACTGGGTGACCTGGGTACTCTCAGATTATAGAACAATTTAATAACACCATTGATTTTTTTGTTGTTTTTCACATAATCTTAATATACTTTCATGTGATAAGAAAGATTGCTATGTGTATATCTCTCTAGAGCTACACAGGTGTCGACATCTACGTACTTCGGCGTATCTATGAAATATCTCTTCATAGCATCAAGAGCGTCGTAAGAAGAATGGCTAGTCCTCCACTGATTGCCAATGGGTCATGTCTTAAAAGGGAAAGAGAGCTTGTGACCTCAGCCTCCCGGTCCCAAAGCTCTAGCAAGTATGTGAGGAGTATCAGCCTTCAGCTATCAGCAGTTATCAAATGCAGAGGTGGCACCAGACCAGACCAGGCTTATTGAGAATTTGTTCATTTTTTTTTTTTCTTTTTTTTGGAGAGGTTTTTGCTATAGGGTGTGTGCGCTCACCAGACAGACAGAGACAGAGAGACAGAAAGCAGGAAATCACCCCCCAGGAGGGATGGCCACGCCACAATCCCTTCTCCTCCATTCTCCTCTCGGGATCTTGGGCACACACGCACATGTGCCGGGCGTGAGTTTAAGCCACCGGGTCCGGGACTCGAACCGTGGTCGACTACGTGGGAGTCCAGCGACATAGCCGTTACGCTAACTGCTGGTCCCTTGTTCATTATTTTATAGCCATATCATGGCCCATCCTGAAAGGACTAGAAAGTAATATCTGGCCATTTAGGGCCCTTGGGCTCTAAACTGTTGTGTGTTAGGGGAGAGTTCCATTGCCAGAAGCATATACACTCACCAGAGAGAGTTAGAGAGAGGAATAAAGCACCCTCCAATGGGACATGGTCATACTACCCCTTCTCTGTTTCTCCATCCTGTCAGGATTTGGGGCACACATGCACCCATGCCTGGTGTGTTTTTCAAGCCACAGGAGCCAAGACTGGAACCACCGTTCCAGCCCCTGTATCCATAGGCTAATGAGCCCATCCATAGGTACTCTTAATCATTTTGTTTTTTCTTCCCATTTTGAAAGGTAAACAGTCTTACAACAATAAAAATCAACAGGATGGTGACAGCATCCAGGTTCAGGCAGCTGCCTTCTCTTGCTGGAGTCGCACTCAATGAATTCTCACTGTATCTTGAATGAGGTCACCTACAGGTCTGTACTGGGGCCTGAGCTGGCAGCTGGAGGGGGGTATTTCTAGCCTACCTCTTGGTGTGCTGTCCTGGGCAGGGGGCGTGGGAAGAGGGTATTTTTCACCTTTGTGTGGGATTGTCTCTCCTCTTCCCTTCCGGGGAGGTGACCATTTTCAGATCTGTGGGTGGGGAGGAAAATCTTCTCTTCCAAAAATAATATCTTTCTGCAGTGGGGTTTGAAGCTGGACCAAGCAGCTAGTGCTATTTTTACCCAGCTTGCAGTTCAGGGTGTAAATAGCAACTCTGGCAGTGTGTTTTTTTTTTTTTTTTTTCCCACAGCTGACAACAGAGTCAACCTCTTCAAGGCAGAGGCATTCTGGCATTTTGCACAGAGGAAACAGAATGAAGTTTGCCCTCGGGCCCAGGAGATGACTTCGTGACCATTGGGTCAGTATACAAACAGAGATCGAATCTCCATGCTGTTACCTCGGTCTCTGCTGTAAACATCAGGCCCCATGATGGCTGCTCAGCCGAGGTGGATTTAAAGAAGCGTGATGTGGGATCACGAGGGGAAAGGCAGGTCCATAAATCCCTGCCTCTGCACACAGAGGGCTCCAGAAGCTTGAGCAGCTCTGGGCTCCAGCTGGCTGTCCCTCTTGCCCTCCCTCTGGCATTAGCAAACACGTCCTCCAAGGTTGCTGTCCTGGGAGGGTTGCTTCCCTCAAACCCATCAGATCAGAAGCTGAGAAAAGACAGAAAATATCCACTCAAGACTGCCCAGATGACAGACTGTCTCTTAAAATGTATGTCTCCTCGTTCTCAAGGGATAGGAGCTTCGTAGCCTGTAGTCCTGGAAAGAGTCATTTAAAGGTCATGATGAGAGGGCTGGCTTCCTCTATGCCACCTTGGAGTAGAAGTTTGAAAAATGGGCCAAAACCTTGGTTTATGCCTCTCTTGCTCTCTTTTTTTAAAAATTTATTCATGGGGACCAGCAGATGGCATAATGGCTACATTACTGGACTCCCACGTAGTTGGCTGTGATTTGAGTCCTGGACCCGGAAACTTAAAACTCATGTCAGGTGCATGTGCATGCCCAAAATCCCAAGAGGAGAATGAAGGAGAAGGGATTACAGCATGGCCATCCCTGCTGGGGAGTGATTTCTCACTTTCTGTTTTCTGTCTCTTTCTCTTGGATGAGCATGTGCACACTATAGCAAAAATTTCTCTTAAAATATTAATAAAATAAGGGACCAGCAGATGGCATAATGATTATGTTGCCGGACTCCCATGTAGTTGATCACAGTTCAAGTTCCAGACCTGGCGGCTTGAAACTCAACACTAGGCGTGTGTGCATGCATGCCCAAAATTCTGAGAGGAGAATGGAGAAGGGATTGTGGCGTGGTGATCCCTCCTGGGGGTGGTGATTTCTTGCTTTCTGTCTCTCTGTCTCTCTCTGCCTCTCCAGCAAGCACACATACCTTATAGCATAAATCTCTCCCAAACTAATAAATAATAACAAAATAATAATAAAATACATTTTATTTATGTATTTATTTCATGAGTGAGAGAGAGAGAGACAACACCGTCAATAGGGTCTTGATGTTGCGATCCACCTCTAGCCCTGGATCATGGGCACATGTGTACCCAGCATACTCAGGGAAGTCTCTAGATAAGAATCCAGAGCCCCCAGGGTTTATGCCTCTTATTGGCATGGGCGACTAGGAAGCTCAGCCTCATAGAGGCCCCAGTTGATTCTGTTTATGAGATTCTGTTGTGAGATCCTCCAGCAAAGACAGATGTGCTCAGCACAGCCGGCAACTCCCGATTGCTTCTCTTCTGGGGAATGAGCAGGCTTCAGTTGCTGTTTCTTAAGACTAGTTTTCTTACCCAAATCTGTCTCTAGGCTCTTTGGCCTGAAATAAAAGAGGAGTTATAAATCAGCAGGAAAGGCACTCCACTCTCTTCGTTAGGAATAACTCAGCAACTCCCACACAGAACTGTCCATACCCTCTAGGTACGCATCAATCCATCAATCGGTCAAAGTCGTTCTCGAATATCCAGCCCATTTTCAGAACTGGACATTTTGGCACACAGTTCAAATTTCAGGTTCTTCCAGCAGACGATTTTGTGGGGGGTAAGAATAAGGATTGGAGGACACGTAGGCAGCTGAGTAAACCCAAATCTGCTTTTGGAAGTGGTTTCTGTGCAGCATTGGCACTGATTCTGAGCAGCTGTTAATTGCCAAACTTACTGCCAATTATTGATAGCTAAAATGGCATAGGAGAGCTTCTGATGGTAAAAACAAGGGCAGGTAATAAATGGGAAAATAGCTTTACATTTGAGAAGAGAGGATAGGAATGTATTGTCTCAATTTGCTGTGTCCTAAGTTTTCACTATTAGCCTGGGTTCTCTCCTAGGACTAGCCAGCAAAGACTACTTAGTGACCTTCAGTAAAATGTCCACCAGGGAGGGTTAAGGCAGCCTGATCTCACATGGTCGACGATATGGTTCAAGTCCTGGACTCAATAGCTTGGAAAATGTGCTGGGTACGTGTGCATGCATGTCCAGGGTCATGAGAGGAAAGTGAAGGAGAGGGGACTGCAGTGTGGCTGTTCTCTCCTGGGGGGTGGCAGCGGTGACTTCTCAGTCTCTCTTCCTCACCCCCCAGAAAATTATAAAACAAAACAAAAGTCTACCAGGGAGTGGAGCACAATTAGAGCAAAGCTTTGTCTTAGCTTCTAGAACAGAGGAGTTCCATACTGGGCTTGGACACATTAGACAACAAATTCCACAATGTTCAATAAAACCCACTGAATTTTAAATGTACCTTTGATTAATTTAGGGTGTTATTATTGCCCAGTAGAACTGGTAGTTTGTCCACTAAACTTCAAAGCTGCAAACAACGGTGCTTTTTTTTTTTTTTTTTTTCTGAGAAGGAGGAGATCTTTTAAAGCCTGAATGGTAAATGTTTACCTTAAAAAAAACAAAAAACAAAAACACCCTCCAAGAAAAATAGAAGAAAATTTGCCCTGATGAGTAAAACCAAAAGCATGTGGTAGACAGACACATTGCTGGGCTGACCTTTTGTTCTGAACACCAACCAGAGCCCCAGCCTTGTCACTGGAGAAACTGGGACCGTGGTAAGAGACTTCCTATGCCTAGTATGTCTCTGGATTTCCTGGAATCCATCTTGAAGTGCCGTTTCCCCTTGTGACACCAAGGAGTTAAACTTCCCAGTGACTAATCTGCTCTGTGTGGCTCTGAGATCATCGAGAAAAACTGACAGTCGGCGTGGGAAGTGTGTGCGATTTCAGGGCTCTTGAAATGCCTTTGATGGGCATGAAGAGTGAACAAAAGGGTTATTGCCACCGAGTGCCCCTGATTGTGTAATTTGGTCGTGAATTCTGGCTTCTTCCTTTGAGTTTTGCATGATGTTAAACGACGATTTCTAACTCCTTTGGGAGCTTGCTATTATGGTGTGTGAGTTCGTCTATGCAGAGCGTTGTTTTAGATGGCACATTCCACCACATTGAAAAAGAACCTGGTTTGATCGAAAACAAAGCAGAATCAACTGACCTGAACGAGTGTCACGTGTTCTGTGTCAGGGAGACTGGTCTTCCTGCTCCCGGTGTTTCTTTCTTAGGAAGGAAGCTCGATTAGCATAGCCCTCCTGGCTTCCTCCACCTTCTCACCTTTCTAGGAGCAGGCGGGGCGGCTCCATATAAATGGTAAGTTTAAGGAGAAATTGTGTCTCATATTATCATCTCTCCCTTTCTTCTTGGGAGCAAGCTTTGCTTTCAGGGTGGAAAGAGGAGGCCCACTCTGGCCCCGCTGCCTGTCACTGAGGGGCGAAGTCTGATTCTGAGGTTGAGAACTGGGAAACTCGTCTGTCTCACAGTATAAGCCGCATTCTCTAAAATCAGCTTTATCAGTAATAAAGGTTATTTTTAGTCCTCATTTAGCTTACTGCTACCTTTTGATTCTATTTAAAACTTACAGAGAAGGGAGGGGACTGCTGTTTTTCAGCCTCCTCAGTCTCAAATCCATATCCTGAGAGATTTCCTAATGATTAAAAAAGTCTTTGTGTTGGATGAGATCTGGCTTCTAGAGCCACTTTATTACTTTCTTGTAGAATACGGGGTTCCTTAGCTGTCAGATGAGTCAAGGGAGTTTATTTTTTATTTATTTACTTATTTATGTGGTTTTTTTTTTTTTTTTTTTTTTTTTTTTTTTTGCCATAGGATGTGTGCATTCTCTGGAGAGACAGAGAGAGACAGTGAGAGGGAAAGTGAGAAATCACCCTCCATGGGGAGAGGTACACCGCAGTCTCTTCGCTCCATTCTCCTCTTGGAATTTTGGGCATGTACACACACATGCCTGGTATGAGTTTAAGCCACTGAGTCTGGGACGTGAACTGCAGTTTAGCCACATGAGAGTCCAGTGCCTTATCTACTACGCCACCTGCTCTAACCTAGAGAGGAGTTTATAAAAGCTATGCCTTTCAGCTGACATCCATTCATTCAAAAGTCATTTATTCAACGCCTGCTATGTGCCTGGAGATACAATGGGGGTCAAGAGAAACAATCTCGCCGTCACACTAAAATTAGTTTTTAATCTAACAAGAGGATATCAACCAGACATTTAATGTTTCAAAGTAAAGTACAACTATAGGCGCACCTACGATGGCACAGGTGTTAGGACTCTGCTGTGTGACACTAGAGCCAGACAAATGGCCCGAGCATGGATCCTGAGTCCACTCGAATACACTGGGCGTACCTGTGCACACCTGTGATCCTGGTTGGCTGTGTAGGGGAGGGGGGCAGCAGAAGGGAGGATCGCAGTGTGGTCAGACCCTGTCAAGGGTACTTCTCTTTTTCTCTGAATAAGTAAAATACACTTTGAAAAAAGAAAAGGAAAAGAAAACAACTTCAAACTTGCTTAAACAATAAAGGGAATTTACTGGCTCATTGGAGATCCAGGTGCTATTTGATCCAGGAGTCAAACAACATGGATCTATTTCTTGGCTCTGCTTCCTCTGAGTTGGAGTCATTCTTTAGTGATCACATGTAGCAACCCCGTCCCTCTCCTGGCAGTGTCAGGCTTTCCACTGTGGCCGTAGCAAATCTAAGACATACGGCTTCTCAGGCTCAGAGGGGTCCACGTTCCAGCAATCCCTGCAAACTCCTGAGGTCCACTCTGATTAGATGACCTCAGATCACTGGCCATCTTAGGTCCTGAGCTCAGTGAGTTAGGAAACACTAAGAGGCTGTGCCCAGTGGGTCCCACCCCTGAATATGGGAAAGGTGGATTCTTTCCATAGGGCTCAGAAATATGTGTACCTATTAGGGAAGGAAAAGGGACTATGACCCATCACAGAGGAAAAGATGATGAAATTATGATTCTGTTCTGAGGGAACAATTCAACCTGCAGAAAATGGAGACATCCCGTTACTACCTGAAATCAAGCACAGGCCTAGGAATCCAGAGATTTGGATTCCAAATTCTGTGGGACCTGTATACCCAGCAGACTCTTAGGAATATTTAGAGGTTCATAGACTCTATTCCTTGACTTGCACCTTAGTGGTTGCTCTTGGGTTGGAGCCTCCTTCTCTTTTTGAAAAGGATAGAATCCAGCAAGTGGCATGGTGGTTGGTGCACTGGACTTCCACATGACTAACTGCGATTCGAGTCCTTGACTTGACGGCTTTTTCTCACTTTCTCTCTCTCTCTCTCTCTCTCTCTCTCTCTCTTTCTCTCTCTCTCTCTTTCTCTGGTGATAGTGTGCCCTGTAGAAAAATTTTAAAATAATAATGATTGGGGCAGGCAGGTGGTATGGTGGTTAAGGTGCTGGACTCCCACATGGTTGAGCATGGATCAAGTCTTGCACCTGGCAGCTTGCTTTAGCACTCTCCCTCTCTCTCAGTCTCTCTCTGCTCAAATTGAATAATAATAACAATAAATAAAATTAGATAAATACCCTACAGCAGCAGTTTATTTGCACCTTTCCAACTGCTCTTATTCTGACCATATCACAGTTGATTGATTCATTCCATTTTTTGGTCTTTTGTTCACTGACAATTGAAGAAAGTTTTGATAATATGAAGTATTGTGCCAGAGGCCAGGATACAAAAGAGCAAGACATGGTTTCTATAGTCCAGGAACGCGGGCCAAAAGGGGAGGAGGCATATAAAAAATAATTGCAATAGTATATGAGAGGTGCTATAATAGAAATGTGCCCTGAGTGCTTGGAGATGAAGTCTTCACCAAGGAAGTGACATTTGAGTGGATCTCAAAGATACAGGAATGTTTTAGGCTAAATTTCCAAGTAAGTGGAAAGCCCCTGAAAAAGGCGCCAGCACAGCGCAGCGAGGAAATGGTAAGTGGTTTGGAACGCAGGATCTGAGGATCTGTAGGGAGGTGGCTCCCCAGAGGAGGTTGACCAGGTATGCGGGGGAGAAGGGAAGTTGTGCAGAGCTTCGTAGATCTTACTCTGGGCTTTGGCCTTTATTTCATAAATAAAAGGAATTTGTTGGAAGATTATAAGTAAAAGAGGGACACTATTAGGTTTGGGCTCTTAAAAAAAATTCTGGGGTATGTGTGCATGTGCATACCTGAGATTGGGACCAGTTTGAGACCCTGTAGCATAGACCATGTAACTCTAGTGCAGCATTTCTGACATGTCCCCATTCTAGGGTAGATCACAGTGTGGAGACCCTGCTGGGGGTGACTGACTCTCTCTTTGTAAATGAATGAATGAATGAATGAATGCATCTTATTAAAAAGAAGACATTCTGGCAGCACTCTGAAGGAAGAGTTGTAGTGGGAGAGGATTGGAGGGAGGCAAAGAAATCAATAGAGAGGCTATTTCAATCATCTAGGTGAGGGGTGATAAGACCTTAATGATTGGAAAAGGGGAAAGAATGGCTTCTCCTACATTTGCTTATTCTTCAGCACTGTATGAGCATCCATATGCTTCAAGGAAGAACTAAGACGGAATCAACGAGACTTGATCATTGATTGGATGGGAGATGATGTGGGAAAGGAAGGCGTTGAGAATGATGTAAAACTCATTAGCCTGTGCAGCTGTGGAAATGAGGGTTCCGTTAGCCACTGTAGGTAAGAGATGAACAGGAGGAAAGATAACGACTTGCTGTGTGTAAGATGCCCGCAGGAGATTCAAGTGGATGAACTCCATTGACAGAAATATCTGTCTAGAGTTGACAAGAGATGGAGGCTTGAGGTTGGCCTAGGGATATGGAGGTGACAAAGTCAGGACTTAAATAGCACAGACCAAGTAGAGCTGAAAAGCGAGACGAGAAGACGCACTAGGACAGACCGTAGGGAGCACTAGTGTAAATGGACTGGCCAAGGAAGAGGAGCCAGCAAAGGAAAGGAAAGAGGCCAACAGAGAAGTCACGGGAGACAGAAGGAAGAGTCAGTCAAGAAGGTCAGAGCTGCTGAAAACTCTAGTGTAGCTCTTCTGACATTTTCCCATTCAAGAGCAGCCTTTGACGGCGGGAACCCCTGGGACAGTACTTTGCAAAAAAACAGGCAGTATCTATGCAATAATCTAAAGATACACATCTAGATGTCCAGAGACCTCAAATTTGAAGACACTGCAATTTCAAAGCATTGTTTCAGGGTCAAAGTAGCAAGAAGAGTAGAACTCGCATATTAGCATCAATAAGGAGTCTACTTCCTCAAATTCAATGAAAACCAATTATTACCACTCTCTGTGTTTCTTTGCATTTGGACTTCAGGAGAAGATCCATGGTTCACACGATAAAATGAGGAAGCTGTGGAAAGTGTGTTTATCAGAATAGAGGAGTTAGTTCAGTTGCAGTTGCTGGAACACAGAAGTTGGTGTCAGTGTGTTTGACCTTTAAAAAGTCATTCTAAGGGAAGCTTCGTGTTGTTTTAGGAACTAAACAATGTCTTCTTCAAATGCCAGACGATATCACAGTTCTTTTACATTTGCTTATTCTTTCAGTATTGTGTGAGCATCTCATGGGCTGTTGATACTGTGCCAGGTACACACTGTCTTCCCATCTTCCCATCCCCAGGCAGCTCACAGCCCGGACACTGTGGGCCCAGCCATGGTGATGCACAGGTAGTAGGGTGCCACTATGTAATCCTGGAGCTACATGAAAGACCTGGGTTCATAACCCAGGCTGATCTGAACACACCAGGGTTGAAAAAGCAGATTTAAAAAGAGACACTGTGAAGTGCTGCAATAGAGGTAGCACCGTGTGGAACTATCGACAGAGAAGGACCACCCAGTGCAAAAGGCAGGAAACCAGGGCAGTGGCATGGTTAGAGAAATCTTTCCAGAAGAGACAGTGCCTGCCAGGTGATACAAAGAGGGCATGGATTTTCAGACCAAGGGAAGAGCTGCTGTAAAGGCAAAAAAGAACAGAATCCAATATGGCTGAACATAGGATACGAAGAATGGAAGGGACGGGTGAGAGGTGAGCCGGGAGAGGTGGCAGAGGCCTCCTCAGGTCTTCTAAGGAAGCTGAACTTTAGCCTGAAAGCATTGGGAGCCACTGAAGGGTTCTTTCAGAGGACTTCAAAGGAAGCCCTTTGCTTTGGATATGTTTCTTATTGTCCAGTCTCTCTCTCCGTTCTGTCTCCCTTTCTCCATCCCTCTCTCCATTCCTCTTCCATCTTTCCTTCCTTCTCTGCCTCCCTCCTCCTTCCTCCCTTTCTTCCTGTAAGCTTGATTTTGGAAATTGCAGCTGCTCTAGACTATACCTAAAGAGGATAAGGGCAAGGAATTCATTTAGATTTGTTCTGTTTTAACGAGGGGGCCTTAACTGCAGGTGTGGACAGGAATTTTAATTATAGACAGGTCTATGCTCTTGCTACTTAAAACGGGAATCAATATCACCTGGGAACTGGTTAGACAAACAGAAGTCTCAAGCCCCACCCCAAACCTACTGAATCAGAATCTGCATTTTCAACAAGACGCCTGAGTGATTCCCATGCACATTCAAGTTCGAAAAGTCCTGATCGACAAGGTAGGAAAACTGCCTCGTTAGGAAACCTTATGTCACTGTGTTGCAATCTGTGTTTTGTTTTGCATGACTGATTGATGCATAATCAGTTTGTCAGCCTTTGTGATTACGAATTTATGTCCAAAAGTAAACTCAGTCAGGGGTTAGAACATTTCTTCTACTCTTCTGAACATTTCTAAGAAGTCTCTGCAGAGCTCGCCTGTGTTGGGATCCATTTCAATAAAGGGCCTGCTCTCAGGCTGATGGGTAAAGATTCATGTTTTTTTCTTCCTATTGTGGCATAATAATATACATAACATTAAGTTACTGTTTTAACTATTTTAAAGTCTACAGTCAGGGGCATTGAGTACATTCATCTTGTTGTGCAACCATCACCACCATCTCCTCCAGAATGTGTTTCTCTTTCCGAACACAGCTTTCCGTCACTGCCTCCCTGCGGCCCCTGGCAATGGCCATTTGACTTTCTGCCTCTTTGAGCCTGGACGCTCTGGGTTCTTCATAAAGTGAAATAATGTAATATTTTACTGAGACACCAAATGTCTTTTTATGACTGCCTTATTTCACTTGGCATAGTGTTTCAGGTTTCATTCATGTTGTTGCACAGAATTTCCTCTCTTCCTTTTTAAAGACTGAATAATATATTCCATCATATGAGGACTGGCAGATGGCATAATGGTTACGTTGCTGGACTCCCTCGTAGTTGAGCTTAGTTCGAGTCCCGGATCCAGTGGCTTAAAAACTCACGCCGGGTGCATGTGCGTGCATACCCAAGATCCTGAGAGGAGAATGGAAGAGAAGGGATTAACGCATGGCCATCCCCTGGGGGGCGATTTCTTGCTTTCCATCTCTCTGGCTAGCATAAGCTCCCTATAGCAAAATCTCTCTAAAAAAAAAAACAAACAAAAAAAAAAAAAAAGAAAAAAGAAAAAACTCATGCTGGGAGTATATGTGTATGCTCAAAATCCTGAGACAAGAATGGGGGAGAAGGGATTGTAGGATGGCAATCCCCCTGGGGGGTGGTTTCTTGCTTTCTGTCTCTCTCTGGTGAGTACACATGGCTTATAGCAAAAATCTCCCTAAAAAAGAAAAATTCCATTGTATGTATTCACCACGTTTTCACTGATGGGCACTAGGATTACTTTCACCTTTTGGCTTTTGTGTGTCAATGCCGGGATATAGAAAGCTTCATTCTTACAACCACCATTCATGCCAGGCATTTAGATCACCTCTCCCAGCTTATCTACGTTATTTCCTACAGGTATACCACAACAAACATGGAATCTACAGCTAGTGGATGTTCTCGAGGGTTTTTTGTTTTTGTTTTTTTTTTAGGTTTTTGTCATAGGGTACATATGCTTGGTGAAGAGAGATAGAAAGAGAAAAAAAGAGAGGGGAGGGAGGGAAGTGAGAAATCACCCCCCAGGGGGAATGGCTGTGCTGTAATCCATTCTTTCAGGATCTTGGGCACGCACACATATGCATCTGGCATGATTTCCAAACCCCTGGATCTGGGACTTGAACTCTAGTAGGCCATGTGGGAGTCCAGTGCCTTAACCACCATGCCACCACATGGATATGTTTTTAATAGATCAAGTCTCTTGTTGACTCCTCTTTGAGAAAAGGTAATTTGCTGTTCTTGGGAGCACCGTGTCTGTTCTGTTTAGTGTCTTTGTCTGGGAGCAGTGGCCTCCTGAATATAAACTCAGAGCCAGAGCCAAGACATTAATTCATGCAGCTCAAGTATTGATTTGGTGACACCATTCCCTTCCCCTGATGCTATTCCTATCAACCCGAATTATCTGTGTGAATATAGGAACCATTTTTTACAGGTGTTCTGGGCATCTGGTGACAAGCTGCTTGCTGATAGACCCTGACAGAGATGAACAGTTGGTTGCTCCCAGCAACAGAGGCCTTCTCTGCCAGAATGTTGCTGGCCAAAAGAATCTGCTGCCTGAAAGCCAAGTGGCAGACACCCACCTGGACAGACTTTGTGGCCCAGCCTGATTTCAGCAACCCACAACAGGACCCAAACAAGGGGGAGGGTCTCTGAGCTTATGGATGCACTAAAGAATGATGTAAAGGGCACTTTCTCCCACAAATGATCATAGTTCTCTTCCTGAGTCTCCTTTGCTTGCATTGCTTCAGGACGTTGGGGCTGTGGGGATGGGGGTCAGAGGGGGGCTGTTGGGAAGGTGCCTCTTGCCTGCTGTCCCTTGGACGTCCAATGGGGGCGCTCTGACATGCTGCATTTCACTCCCATTAATTCGCCTCTGGGACAACACTTAGGGTTGTCAGATTTCTGTGTGAGGATGGAAGGTTATGAACACACCAGCTCATTTGGAAAATAAACACTGACACTCTGGATTTTATCTTCAGTGGAATCACTTTTACTTCGCAAACTAAATCTAGATGTAAAGACTGGGAAACAACAAGTTCCCCATTTTCATGTTAACTCCTGGCCCTCAAGGATGATTAACTTTAGAAACCGAAAACACATTTGGGCTAATCGTTTATGAGATCTGATTAAGAGCTTTACAGGGGAGATTTGCACCACCGTTAAGAGAGGCTTTAGCAATTTAGGAGAATGCACATGTAAAGAATTTCCTTTTACCAGATTACAAAAGAAGATACAGTCTAATGTACAAGAAAGGAAAGGGCGAAAAACCTGCCTGCGTGAATCGGAAGAAAAAATTTGCATTTTGGTGAGCACATTTGAAGAACTCCTATGAGAACTGGACTAAACCAAAACATGTAACATGTAATGAGGTTATATGGGTATATGTAGCCACAGCAACATGGGATGTGTGTGTAGCTAGAGGGATTGAATGAGAGTCTGGGAACAAGCATACAATAATAAAGTGTCTGTAGGCCACTGCTAGAATTTGCCTCCTCCCAGGTTTATTCTGATCTGTTTAGTTGGGATACACTTCCCTGTCCTTTCTTTCTCAATTAATACATTCTTATGACCTTACTCCAGGGTCAAAGACAATCTCATCTGTAGGAAGAGTCCGGATTGACTCCTCTAACTGTAATCATTTTTTGGCGCTCTCTTCACATGCATCTGTCTTTTATGTCCTAGGACAGCCCACATGGCATTAATAACATATTTTTTCTTTTCTTTTCTTTTCTTTTTTCTTTTCTTTTTTTTTTTTTTTTGATTGCCAGAGGGTGTATGCACTTATGAGAGACAGAGAGAGAGACACAGAGAGAGAATATCCCCTTCCCCCATGGGGTGTAGTCATACTTCAATCCCTTCTCCTCCATTTCTCCATCCTGTCAGGATTTGGGGCACTTGCACTCACATACCTGGTGTGTTTTTACCAGCCACCAGTGCAGGGATTTGGACCATGGTCAGCCATGTGGGATCCAGCAGAGCCAGCCCCAATGATGTATTTCTTAGTGATCATTTCATGCCATTTTCTACATGTGTGCTTTATGCCCCTAAACCAGTCAATAAGCTCCTTGATATAGGGACTATTTTGGAGGAAGAAGTGTTTGTTGTTTGGCCATTTCTCTTAGTTATCCTATGCAGTCCTTCTCAAACTTTAACATGGATGTGGAGATTCTGCTAGAATGCAGAAGCTGATTGGGTGGAGTCTGAGATTTTGGATTCCTAGCCAGCTTCAGAAGCGGGTGTTGCTGCTGGTTGGAAGACCACACTTTGAGTCGCAAGGCCTTGAAACACCAAATATAGTGCTTCAGCATAAACAGTAAGAATTTATATTGGTAGTGCTTCTTAAGAAAACTCCCTTCTGAGGCCTGAGTCCTTTAAGTAAATGCTACCTTGCAATAAGTCTTTTCCCCTTTGATCACTAGACTGTCTCCTAAGTCTACTGAAACCTGCAGACATACTTTTGTTATGGTGCAGTTGTTTTAATTTATTTAAATTCTAGGAATACTGTTGGTTTTACCAATGTAATTTGAGAGGATCAGTGAGCTATTTTGGGTATACATGGCCCAGCCCTGTAATGCTAGGCCATTCTTGATAAGAGCCATAATTATATCAGCTGGTCTGGCAAAAAGGAGCACACTCTAACCTGCATAGAGGGCTGAGAGCTGTAACTTCCCCTTCTGGACTAGGGGCCCTCACTTTTCTCCCAGGTGGTTAGGTAGCTGGAGGCACAAACAAAATGTGTCCTGTAAGTCTCTGTGTCCTGCTTAAGGTTCTGCTTCATTAGAGGCAAAGAACTCCTAGTTTCACCTTTGAAACTAGGAAATTAGTCTTTAACCATACTAAACAGATTTCAGAAAAAATGTTTTTTAAAAAAGTTGATTTATTCTTTAGTCAGAGAAAGAGAGAAAGAAAGAGACGCCCTCAACAAAGTCTTCATTCTGAGATCTACCTGGTCTCAGCCAGCCTGGATCAGGGGCACAGGACCGTCCTATGTGTGTTTAGTCTCAGAGAGCGTTGTGGTACTGCCACACTGCGCTGGCCCAATAAATGCCTTTTAACTGGGCAGGACAGACGGTGGTGGTGGGGGTGGGGGAGTAAGCTGGCACAGTGAAACTGCAAAGACCTCTGATGGACTGCTACCATGGTGCCACTAAGAGGAGAGTGAAGTCCATCGGGGCCTTGGTTTCCTTGGCTTTAAAATCAAGGTGTTGGGGGGACCGGCAGGTGGCATGGTGGTTAAGGCACTGGGCACTCCCACATGGCCAACCATGGTTCAAGTCCTGAACACGGTAGCTTGCTTTCTCACTTTTTCTCTCTCTCGCTCTTTCTGTGTCTCTCTCTGGTCAAATAAAATTAATTAATTAAATAATTAATTAATTAAATTGGGGCCAGCAGGTGACAGGGTGCTGGATTCCCACATGGCCAACCATGGTTTGAGTCCTGGACCTGGCAACTTGCTTTCTCTCTCTCTGTGTCCCTTTCTGGCCAAACTGAAATAAAGAAAATCATTCTTTTTCAAAAAAATTAAATAATTAAATTAAATAATTCTTTAAAAACAAATCAAGGTGTTGGGTCAGAAGATTCCTATGGGCCCTGAGGCTGTGATTCTAATCAATGTGTCAGGGGGCAGGCACAGAGACAAGAATTCCACCGCTGTCTGGCTACTTGGCAGCACATGGTGACTGGGAGTCTCTTGGCCACCTCTTATCCTCTCTCTGGTCTCGCCCAAGTGCTTTCCCTGATAAGGTAAGTTATCCTTTCCTAGAAAATGTGGGGCTTCAGCCCGACTGTCCACTGTTGAAAGGCCTGGAAAGACATGCCCTGTGCTGCCACCTAATGGTTCCTATTCCATCCAGGCAGTTCTTCCGCACTGTTGACACAGTGTAGACTCTTCACGCCCTTTATACTTAATCCACTGGCTCTAAGAGTCTAACAGGAGAGAATAAAAATAGTGTACTTCCAGGTGCCACCTCATTAAGGGAATCAGGGACTGTGACTAAGAACTACCGAGTCTTTTTAAACACTGTAATTTCCCCTGGATTGTTATTTCCTGTTTCTCCATAGGGATTACCAGTAAAACTCTAAAACAAAAAGGACCACGGTGTTTGATGTCAAGGGCAGCAAGGAAGCCAGGAACTGGGGAGACAGCACCCCAGGGTTTGAGGTAAACAATTCCAGAAGATGAAGTGGGTGGAAGGAGCTCAACAGCTGAAAGGAAAGTGCATCGGGTCCTCAGATTTGTTTGAAAAAGGAAAGAGGGGGGAAATGAAGTTGCCGTCTAATTGGAATGAAGGTAACAGTCTTAGCATTGTCCTTCTTTCCTGTTTTGTCTTTAGATGCATAAATCTATTGTCAAGCCAGGAAACATGAAGAAAATGCCTAATTATTAGCTAGTATTGCAGTTCAGGAGCCTTAGTCGCAAATGCTACTCCTCTAGAGAAAGGATCCTAAAGACAAATGTCTAGAGAAGGACCAGGCAAATAACGTTCCTGGATCCGGGCAGCCAGGAGTAAATATGCACACGGTGGTGGGGACTGTGGTAAACTGGAAAGGACACACCCCATATAAGGAAGCGATATTCACTCAACTCCAGGTGGTTATGGGCCTGACCAAACTGTACCCGTATTGCCAGAAATCTCAAAATTTTGCAGTATGAAAATCTGAATCATTATGTGAATTATCCTTATTATTATTGTTGTCAATTTCTCGAAAGGGTTTCATTCTTCTTCTTCTTTTTTTAGAATTAGTTTATTTAACTTTATTTATTTAATTTTTTATTTACTTTAATTTGACCATAGAGGGACAGCATGAGAGAGAGATGGAAAGTGAGAAAGCAAGTCACCAGGCCCAGGACTTGAACCATGGTTCAGCCATGTGAGAGTCCAGCACCTTTAACCACCATGCCACCTGCCAGCCCCAGAATTATCCTTATTTTTTAAATGTTGCAAATAGCAACAGCACAGTGAGAGCCAAATAAAACATATCAGTGAGACATATTTAGCCTAAGGGTTGACTCTGAAATCTTGGATCTAGAGCAATTTCCACTCTGGAATCTCTAAGCATTCACATGATCCTTTCAAGGCATGTAATTGTGCATCAACAATAACAAATGACAAGCAAACCTGCAAATGCCAGGTACACCTCGCAGGAGTTAAATGCTTTGTGTTTAGGTTTATTAGAACCAACTGTATCAGCTCTTTTTTTTTTTTTTTTTTTTTTTTGCTGTGAGTCACAAGCACTCAACTAGAGAGAGAGACAGAGAGAGGAAAGTGAGAAACATATTCCCAGAGTGGGATGGCCATGCCGCAATCCCTTCTCTCCCACTCTCCTCTCGGGAGTTTTTGGGCATGCATGCACATGTGTCTGGAGTGTTTTCCAGATCACCAGGTCCAGGACTCACTGTGTAGTCGGCCATGTAGGATCCAGCCACCTTTACTACCACGCCACTGGCTGGCCCAGAGTTTGTTAGTTTTTCAAATAAAACTGGAAAGTCTTAAATGTGTTCCTTCAGTATATCAAGAAGCATTTATTGAACACTGAATAAGTGCTAAAAGAAGATAAATAAAACTTTCTATGTAAAGGGCCAGATTTTAGGCTCGGGGACCATAGTCTCCATCACAACTACACACATTACCTTCGCACCACCAACCTGGCTCTCCCCAGCTCTTCTTGTATTACTTGAAAAAGTTGGGGTTAAAGTTATTTAAAATCTTTTTTTTTTTTTTTTTTTGAGAGAGAGGTTTTTCACTATAGGGCGCGTGCCCTCGCCAGACAGACAGAGAAAGACATAGAGACAGAAAGCGAGAAATCACCCCCCAGAGGGGATGGCCACGCTGCAATCCCTTCTCCTCCATTCTCCTCTCGGGATCCTGGGCACGCTCGCACATGCGCCCAGCATGGGTTTTAAGCCACCAGGTCCGGGACGCAAACCGCGGTCGGCTACGTGGGAGTCCAACGACATAGCCATTACACTAACTGCTGGTTCCTGGTTATTTAAAATCTTGATATGAACTCAACACATAAAGATAAAACCCACTGAGTTTCTTAGGAAGAAGTACTATCATAATACATCAACATCAAGTTCAAAGGAAATGTTCTGTGCTCATCCTCTAAGAAAATCAAAGGTATTGTCAACAGATTTCTTCTGAAACTGTTTTTGGTTGCAAATATTTTATGCCAACAAACTACTCAAAAAGTGCTTAAAAATACATGATATAATTTACTTTTTGGAGTTTCATGTTTCCCAAACCCATCATGTTTTATGAAATATACATTAGATTACTGTAAAGACCTTTGAAATCTTGGAGTTCCCACTTGTCAAATTTAGGACAATTTGAGCATCAAGAAAATAATGACAGTAATGGATTATAACACATTAAAAATGGAAAAATGCTAACAATTTGCAATGCTTTAGGAGTATGCCAGCTAGTAAATATAGACAAAATACAGAATTTGAGTTTGCAACTGCCAGTGCAATAATTGATTCAGACTAGGATCATCGATGGATAATAAAGTCATTGAGAGAAAGGATGTTGGGGAATGGAATCCTCATGTTCATGTAGCATCTCACAGATCTATTAATAAATATACAGGGAAAATGTAATGTTACTACTGATATTGGAGAAATGTGGTAGACATCATCTTTTTTTTTTTTTTTTTTTTTTTTTTTTTTTTAAGAGGATTTTTGCCTTAGGGTGTGTGCTCCTGCCAGGGAGCAAGAAAGACAGAGACCGTGAGAAGGATAGTGAGAAATCACACACACACACACACCCCCCCCCCCAGGGGGCAGATGGCCATGTTGCCATCCCTTCTCCACTCTCCTCCTGGGATCTTGAGCACTCACACACAAGCATCCAACAAGATTTTCCACTTTTTTTTTGAAGAGGTTTTAGCTACAGGGTGCGTGCACTCACCAGAAAGACAGAAAGAGACAGAGAGAGAGAAAGCAAGAAATCACACCTCAGAGGCCCAGGCCGCAATCCCTTCTCCGCCATTCTCCTCTCGGGATCTTGGGCACACATGCACACTCGCTCGGCATGAGTTTTAAGTCACCAGGTCAGGGACTCGAACCATGGTTGACTACATGGGAGTCCATTAACATAGCCATTACGCCAACTGCTGGCCCCACCAGCAAGATTTTCAAGCCATCAGGCCTGGGACTCAAACTGCGGTCAGCTATGTTGGAGTCCAGCAACATAACCACTATGCCACCTGCTGGCTGTAGTAGACGCCATCTTAATCAAACCATCAAACTTGGCATCACCAAAGTAAGACAATGGGTGGTCTCCTGATATTAGGCACTAAGAGGTACAACACACCTACTATGTAGAGTTCCTGCCAGAAATATTTACACTGGGTATAAACATAAGGAAATACTGGGTCGTCAACGCAATAATTAGGCAAATATAGAATTTGGAAAAATCTGCATGGTAAATACCCTGGATTCCTTAAAAAGTTCAACATCATGGAAAACATCCAAAAGTTGTTTTCTAGAATAGGAAAGACTAAGGGCATAACCAAATTGAACCAAGGTTCGATGTGTGAACCTTGATTAGATCCTGGATTGAAGGAGAAAAAGAAACTATGAAAGATCTTGTTAAGGCTACTGGAGAAATTTGAACATAGGTAGTGTATTAAATTATATTATTGGATTAATGTTAATTTTATTAGAAATAAAATTAATTAGAATTATTTTATTTCATTCATTGATTTTTTAAAATTTGACCAGAGAGTGATAGAGAAAGAGAGAGAAGGAAGGTGAGAAATCAAGCCAGCAAGTCAAAGACTCAAACTGTGGTCAGCCATGTTGGAGTCCAGCACCTCAACCACCATGCCACCTGCTGGCCCCAATGACAGCCACTTTCTAATTCATTCATGGCCAGCTTCCTGGGCATGCAACCTGTGCAGTCACTCAAGACTCCATGGTCAGAGGACCCCATACTTGTGTACTGCTCTGCTTTCATCATCTTGGAATTCTCATACTATTTGAACTAAGTGCACTGGGCCCTACAGATGACGTAGCTGTCCTGAAGCTCCCTTTGTACCTGCAGCACTTAGCATTGTACTGATACACAGGATGCTCAGTAAAGGTTAGTTCCTTTCCCAGCCTACTACCCTGAGAACGAACAGTATGCTGACCTTCAGTACTGATTTACCTAGCACCTCTGTGTGCCAGGAGCTGTGCTGGCAGCTGGGGATTCAGCGGGGAGCCACTGCAGGCAGCTGAGGCTCTCCTCCCCCTTCCCTGCAGGGGAAGTGTTCTGAAGGAAGGCGCTCAGAAGGCAGATGTGCCTACCCAAGTACTTGTCAATGACAGCATCTGACTCATTTGTACTTTCAGTCAGAGGAAAACACGTCACCTTGGGATCCTGATTTTGTGAGTTCTGCTTTGTTGCAGAATACATAGGCTTTGAAGAATTAGGACAGGACTGTAGTTCTTTTCTATGGTATGAATAAGAGGTCTACTCTGCCTTTTTCAGTGTGTTTGTGGGCTATCACATTAACGTCTATAATTAAAGAGATCTGTCAGCACCTTTTTTTTTCCCCCTGAGAGGTTTTTGCTATAAGGTGTAGAGAGACAGAAAATGAGAAATCGCCCTCCAAGAGGATGGCCATGCCACAATCCCTTCTCCTCCATTCTCCTCTCAGGATCTTGGGCATGCACGTACAAGCACCCGGCATGAGTTTCAAGTCACTGGGTCCAGGACTCAAACCAGTTGTCCATGTGGGAGTCCAGCAACATAACCATTACGCCATCTATTGGTCTCCTTGTTAGCACCTTTTAATTCGATTCTGTCTTTATGAACAAACACTATGCTAGGCATTGCTCATAGAAAGATGTAGTTAGGGGCCAGCAGGTGGCACAGAGATTGAGTCAGTGGATCCCACATGGCTGGCTCTGTGGCCCTAGTCCCACACCCAGTGACTTGAAAATCATGTGAAGTGCACGTGCATGTGCCCGAAATCCCGAGAGGAGAATGGAGAAGGGATTGTAATGTGGCAATCCCCTCTGGGAAGTGATTTCTTGCTTTCTCTTACTCTTTGTCTCTGTCTCTCTCCTATAAGCACCACGTGCAAGATTGTAACTGGATGGTTTTAAGCCGGATCACATGAGTTTTTTTCTGGCAAAGATTATGGTGGGTTACAACATCATGAGGCATTAGCAGAGTGAACAGCAGACAAAACCCTAAAATTTCTGATAGGTCTGGGTTGTCCTTGCTAAACGTCCTTTACTACCAGCAAGTACCCTGGGCAATTCTGCAGTCTCTCTAGATGTCAGCATTTTTGTTTGTTTTTTAAATCAGTTAATACAACCTAGGTGTCACTGGGTTGTTGTAAAGATTAAATGAGAGACCAGCAGGTGGAGTGGTGGTTAAGGTGCTGGATTCCCACATGCCTAACCATGGTTCGAGTTCTGGACCTGGTAGCTTACTTTCTCACTTTCTCTCTCTTTCTCTTTCTGGTGAGCACATGTGCCCTATAGCAAACTTAATAAATAAATAAATAAATAAATAAATAATAAATAAATAAATAAATAAATAATAAAATAAATAGGGGCCAGAAGGTGGTGTGGTGGTTAAGGGTGATGGACTTCCACATGGCTGACCACGATTTGAGTCCTGGGATCCTTGCTTTCTCACTTTCTCTCTCTTGCTTTGTCCCTATTTAGTCAAATTAAAAAATGAGGGACCAGCAGTTAGCGTAATGGCTATGTCGCTGGACTCCCACATAGTCGACCGCGGTTTGTGTCCTGGACCCGGTGGCTTAAAGCTCATGCCGGGCGCGTGTGCGTGCATGCCCAAGATCCTGAGAGGAGAATGGAGGAGAAGGGATTATGGGGTGACCATCCCCCCTGGGGGGTGATTTCTTGCTTTCTGTCTCTCTGTCTCTCTCTGTCTGTCTGGCGAGCGCAAGTGCCCTATAGCTTAAACCTCTCCAAAAAAAAAAAAAAAAGATAAAGTTAAATAAAATTATCCTTTAAAAAATAATAAATAAAGTATTTTTAAAAGATTAAATGAGATAACACATTTAACTTTTAGTTGGTTCTTAGTTAGAAAAAACACAATAAAACAACCGAAAGCATCCTATAAAATCATGCTGCTTTGCATCATAATGACTAAATAGTATTATATCTGGAACATAGCCAAACATCCTCCTAAAATACTTCTGTCTGCAACTTCTGTTTTCCCAGCTAGATGCAAAGGAAAGCAACTCTAGCCAACCCCACTTAACACTGTGAGCTCATGAGGTCCCTTTCTTCCCTCTCAGTTTCGGCTGGACGTCCTCTGTCCCTTCACTCCGAGTCACACAGTATCCTCCACCCTGGGGAGGCAATGTGAGGGGCTGGAGATTCTGAGGCTGCTCATGAAGGTGTGGGGAGAGGGTTTCACCTGTCCTGGCAGCTTTAGCTTCTTGGGACTGAAAGGCCACTCCTTTCTAACATGGCCTGTCCATTGAGCACATACGAACTTACGCCCTGAACGTAGACCAGACTGGGTTTGAATCCCAGCTCCATGGCTTACATTTCAAGTGACCTCTAGGCATGATGGAATGCTACTAAAGGGTTTTGATTAGACAAGTGACACGAGCTGACTCACATTTTATTCTGTTTTACTTTATTTCCAGAGAACGTGTGCATTCACCAGAGAGAGAGCACCCCCAAGTGGGTTGTGGTCACACTGCAACCCTTTAACCTCCATTCTCCATCCTTTCAGGATTTAGGGCCTGCACATGTGGGCTGGCATGTTTTTTAATATGTCAAGCCGGGATTAGCACCACGGTGGGTTCCTGCTGCACTGCAGGGCCAGCCCATATGAACATTTAAAAACTATGGCTCAGGGGACTGGCAGGTGACATGGTGGTTAAGGTGCTGGACTCCCACATGGCTGACCACAGTCCCAGACCTAGTGGTTTGCTTTCTCGCTTTCCCGCCCTCTCTGGTGAATACATGTGACCTACAGCAAATTAAAAGCTAATAATAATAATAAAATAAAACAAATGAAGTTAAAAATATGGCTCAGGCTGCCAGGTTATGTACAATAACATGGTGCTAGTGGGACATGGAGAGGAGAGGCCATGTCCGTGCTAAGGTGACGCAGTGTGGGGAGCCACTGTTGCTGTGTAACAGCCAGGGTCTATGGAGAAGAAGCCAGGCCAGGGTTTCAAGACAAGAGGTGACAAGCCCCAGCTGGGAGGAGGTGAAATAGTCCTAGGTGGCTTCAGAAATCCTGAAGAGGTTCCAATTCCTATGGGGTGTGGCTTCAGCTGGAGAAACTGTGATGAAGGGGACATAGAGACACTGGCTGTGCACGCTGGCAGGGAGAGAATAAACAGGCACAAAAGGGACAACCCAGGACATGCAAGGGTAAAAGGACAAGTGAGAAGTTAGGGGGACCGAAACAAAGGCCATTGCTAACAATAGCAGCTAACTTTCCTGTAGAGTGTTACTATGCTCTTGCCGGTGTTAACCCACGTATTTTACTTATTTATTTGTAATTTGCCAGAGGGTGCATCCTCTCACCAAGAGAAACAGAGAGACAGAGAGAGGAAGAGAGAGAAGGCAACCCTCCACCAAGTAGGAGGTGGTCGTGCTATAATTCCTTCTCCATTTCTCCATCCTTTTAGCACTTGGTGCACACACAGTGTGTTTCTCAAGCCATAAGAGCAAGGATTTAAACCTCATGGTTGGCCATGTGGGATCTGGCTCCCTTAACTATTCGACTCCGGGGCCAGCCCAACCCATGTGTTAGGTTGTTGGGAAAGTCATGATGTGTTTTTCTATGCAAAAATGCGTCATGACTTTCCCACCAACGTAATATTGTAGAGAGATGAACTGTGGGGCACAGTGGTCAAAGTAGCTAGATCCCACGTGGCCGGCTGTGCGATGGAGGCTTGGACGTGGCAGCCTGAAAAACATGCTGGGCACATGAGGGGGTGTGACCAAAATGCTGAGAGGAGAATGGAGGAGAAAGGAGAAGGGATTGAGGTGTGGACAACCCTTCTGGGGGGGAGACTTTCTCACTTTCCCACTCTGTCTCTCCCTAGCAAGCACACATATCTTATAGCATTACCAAAAGGAAGAAAGAAGAAAGAAAGAAAGAAAGAAAGAAAGAAAGAAAGAAAGAGAAAGAAAGAAAGAAAGAAAGGAAGAAAAAAAGAAAGAAGAGAGAGATGAATTCCAATCAGATCATGACATGCTCTAAGTGCCAGATTAAGGAATATATTAAATAGACATACTTTACTCATAGTGGGGAACCACTGAAATTATTTTTTTTAAATTCAGTTTATTTACCCCTCCCATGAGCAAAAGAGAGAGAGAGACTATCCCTAATGGGTCCTGACATCCTGATCCACCCCCAGTTCCAGTCAGCCCTGGATCATGGGCACACCTGTGCCTGGCACACTCAGGGAAGTCTCCAGATGTGAACCTGGAACCTTCCCACATGATTCAACTTTGTAGACCGTTGTGTTCTACTCCTGTGCCACTGCTTGGCCCTCCCTGAAGGCTTTTGAGCAGGAATTATTAGGAAATAAAAGAAATCAAGACTGCTTAGCTAAGAGATCATGAAGACTCCCTGAAATTTTGAGTCCATATTCGTGTGCACAACCATAGGCTTCTTTTTCTGGGCAATGTCCAACTTCATCCAACTTCAAAGGTGTTGAGACCATAAAAAAAGGCTGAGAGTCACTGACTTCGCAGTTTCGAGCTTGGATGACCAAGAGGACGGTAGTCTCACTAATGCAAGAAGGAGTCCCAGGGCAAGGAGTAAGGAGGTGGGTCAACTGGAAGAGCATAGCAACGATCGCTTCCCTTGGAGATAAATTGATTTTGTGATGTTGTAGGTAGATTTCCAATGGGGTGGAGAGACTTGGTCCTGGCCTTCCAGAGGGCTGGCTGCAGTCTTAGGCTGGGGAGAGAGCCTCCGTCACAAGCTCCCATTTGAGTGACGTTGTCAAGGAAAACAGAAAAGGGAGCCGAGGGCTGGTCTTTGAGCATAAGTAACCTGTCCGCTGTGCCTTTTCCTAAGTGCTTTCTGAAAGATCATTTTTTTTTCTTCTCAGGAAATTCACATTTTGAACTTTAGTTCCTAAAATACACTAAATCACACTTTGGCTTCTTTGGCGGAGCAGGAAGGGAAGCACATAATGACTGCTTGTGTGGTTCACTTCTCATTTGAAGAAATTATCTCTTCAAAATGATCAGGTGCTCCTGACCCTGTTCATAAGAGTGCAGATATTTTCGAGCTCATTTAGGAAGTGTGTAGGATAATTGCGAGCACTTAGCAGACCCAGCTCTAGCCCATCAGTAAAATCTCAGGAACTCACAGAACCCTTCCTCTCCCTGGGAAGGAAAGAAAAGATACTTGCTCACACCAGGAAAGGTGCTTAAAATATTGGGGTAGATTGCATATTGACATCTCCTATTCTGATCAATGATTATGACTCAGGTTTACTACTGAGTAGAAATAGTACAAAGAACAGGCCTCATTTCCCCCGAAAGCCTGTCTAACTTTGTGTGAGCATGTTATTTCAAGAAGAAAGGGGGAGCAATTTTATTGGGTCATTGGAAAAGTTATAATGTGTTTTTCTGTGCAAAAATGTAGCATGATTTTTCTGACGACCTAATATTTTATCATACCTAGAAATTACCTAGTAGCTTGAAACTTTGTAATAGCACTACAGTGTTGAGTGTAAGGGGTGATCGTGGTCACCATTGTTACTGACCGGCTGAGTCTAGCCACTGTGGGCGATGAAGCAAGGAGAGCTCACTTCTGTAACAGGTTACACGGGGATAGAAAACATCAGACTGTCTGGAAACATTCAACATGTTTTCAGTATTCATGGATACAAGATACAAGCACATGCAAATCATTTGTCACTACATCAATCAGAGTCCATCTCCCCTGAGTAATTATCCTGATTCCTATTTTACTTCAAATGCCCATTCCTGGTTTCTCACTTGATCCATTCCTCAGACTGATCTCCCTCTGACTGAGCACTTGGTCGTATTGTTCTTGTTAGGGGCCTTTCTTTTCTTTTCTGTTTGTTTGTTTGTTTGTTTGCTATAGGGCATGTGCACTTGCTGGAGAGACAGAAAGCAAGAAATTACACCCCCGCCCCCCGGGGAGATGACCACCCCTCAGTCCCCTCTCCTCTCACTCCTCTCAGGATATTGAGCATGCATGCACACACGCCTGCTGTGAATTTTAAGCTGCCAGGTCTGGGACTTGAACTGTGGTTGGCTACATGGGAGTCCAGCTGTGTAACCATTACACCATCTGCTGGTCCCAAGCCCTTTCTTTTCTTCTTTTTTAAAAAGAATTATTTATTTTAATTTTATTTATTTATTCATTTTAATTTGACCAGAGACACACACACACACACACACACAGAGAGAGAGAGAGAGAGAGAGAGAGAGAGAGAGAGAGAGAGGGAAAGTGAGAAAGCAAGCCAACAGGTCTGGGACTCGAACCGTGGTCAGCCATGTGGGAGTATCTAGTGTCTTAACCACCATGCCACCTGCTGACCCCTGGCCTTTTCTTTTCATTGAGAGAGATTTTTGCTATAGGGTACATGCACTCGTTAGAGAGACAGAAAGCGAGAAATCATCCCCCCTCCAAGGAGAATGCCCACGCCACAATCCCTTCTCCTCTAGTCTCCTCTTGGGATTTTGGGCATACACGCACATGTGTCCAGTGTGAGTTTATTTATTTATTTATTTTTTGGAGAGGTTTTCACTATAGGGCGCGTGCGCTTGCCAGTTAGACAGAGAGAGACATAGAGACAGAAAGCAAGAAATCACCCCCCAGGGGGATAGTCACGCTGTAATCCCTTCTTCTCCATTCTCCTCTCGGGATCTTGGGCACGCACGCACACACACCTGGCGTGAGTTTTAAGCCACCGGGTCTGGGATGCGAACCGCAGTCAACTACGTGGGAGTCAAGCGACACGCTAACTGCTGGTTCCCCAGTGTGAGTTTTTTAAGTCACTGGGTCTGGGTCTCGAACCGTGGTCGACTACGTGGGAGTCCAGTGACATAGCCATTACACCATCTGCTGGTCCCCCAAGGCTTTTCTTAATTTCAAGATGGCTACAGTTGGTACCAATAGGTGGTGTGGTGGTTAAGATATTGGACACTCCCTCATGGTCAATTATGGTTCAAGTCCCAGGCCTGGTGACTTATTTTCTCACTTTCTCTCTGTGTGTCTTTCTCTGGTCAAAATAAAACAAATGAAAAAAAAATAAAATTAAACAAATAATTTTTTAAGAATTATTTTATTTTTATTTTATTTATTTTAATTTGACCAAAGAGTGACAGAGTGAGGGAGAGAGCGAGAGATTGTGAGAAAGCAAGCTGCCTGGTCTGGGACTCAAACTGTGGTCAGCCATGTGGGAGTCCAGCATCCCCATCCACCACATCATCACCTGCTAGTCCCTAAATGATTCTTTAAAAAAAGAAAGAAAAAAGAAAGATGGCTGCAGTCCTGCTAAACCTTAAGCTGGCCTGCTTCACCATGGCTAACACATGTCGAATGCTTGCTTCATATCTGGCACTGGGTTAAAGGCACATTCATTACTCATTTAATCCCTACAATAAGTGATGTTTTAGTGATGTAGAAACTGAGGCTTGGTTGGCAGAGTTCCTGCTCCGGGTCACCATCAGACTGTTCCTGCTTTAGGGCAGGACTCATCTGTTGACCTTCATCTGGCTGTAGCTGGCCTGGTGGGCCTGGGCATCCATAACAAGGGCAGTAGGAAATAGAACCAAGAGTAAGCACCCTCAGATCCACCAGCTGCTCTGTAACTGCTTACCTGGGCCATTTTGCAGCATTCTTCCCGCCAACTCTGAATCAAGTCTGTCTGAATCGAGATGCCTGCATATTGTCCTGAATTCTGAGAACTTCAAGCCTTGCTGGCCTCCCTTAGGATACAGCTAGGTTTGGGCCCATAACCTGTAGAAGGGCCCACAACCCGCTCTAGTACAGCTAAATAAACAAGGAACTGTGAGGTGAGGCCAGTTCTTTTTTTATTAGAATTATTTTATTTTACTTTTTATTTATTTTTATTATTTTATTTAACTTTATGTATTTATTTTAATTTGACCAAAGAGGGACACAGCGCATGAGAGAGAGAGAGAGAGAGAGAGAGAGAGAGAGAAAGTGAGAAAGCAAGGCTTCATGTGGCTCACCTTGGTCCTGGCAAGCCGCCAGGTCCGGGACTTGAACTATGGTCAGACATGTGGGAGTTCGGCACCCTTAACCACCATGCCACCTGCTAGCCCCTATTTATTTATTTTGAATTTGACCAAAGAAGGACAGAGTGAGGGAGGAGGGAAGTGAGAAAGCAAGCTGCCAGGTCTGGAACTTGAGCTGTGGTCAACCATGTGGGAGTCCAGTCTTCAACCACCATGCCACCTGCTGGCCCTGAGGCCAGTTCTAAGAGGAACACACATAACTTGGAGGAAGTCTACTTAGGTCAACAGAACAAATACTGGGATACAGAATAGGGATGCAGAGATGGCTCCCAGGGGGGAGAACTGGGGATGGGACTAGATTGCTAAGGGGAACAAGTAGAGGTCAACTTCAGATGTCGTAGAACAAACAGAACAACCCAGAAAATCAGGAGCTTCCTAATAGGAAGGTGGCCCAGTGGGGAGAAATTCAAGAAGGGTCAATATTTGAGAACCAAGTCAGCTGTCACAAGGTGGCTTCTCCCTCCTACACCGCTGTTGTGGGTTGCATCATGTTCCCTTAAAATGTTTATATTTAAGTCCTACACTCCAGTACCGCTGCAGATGTAGCTAAGATGATCTCACTCTGGGGGGCCCTAACCCTACATGACTGGTGTCCTTGTGAAAAGAGAAGTTTGGAGACAAACACACCTGCAGGGAGAATGCCATCTAAAGATGAGGCAGAGTAGGGTGCTACTCTGAAGATTGTGAACAAGTCGGGCTGGTCTCGTGACCTAGTGGTTAAAGGAGCTGCACCCCCCATGGTCTACTGTGCAGTTTGAATCCTGGCACTGGTGATTTGAAAAACACACCCAACATGAATGCATATGTGCCCCAAATTCCAACAGGATGGAGAAATGGAGACAGGATTGCAGTAAGAAACATACCCCCAATGGGAGGTACTTTCTCCCTCTCCCTTTCTGTCTCTCACTGGCCCTCTCTGAGAAAAAAAGAAAAAAAAATTACCAGCAAGTCACTAGACTTGTGGAGAGGCATGGAATAGACTTTTCCCTACAGCCTGCAGAAGAAACCAACCCTGGCGACGCCCTGATCTCGAAATTCTGGCCTCCAGAAGTATGCAAACACAATTTCTGTTGTCGAAGTCACCCGGTTCGTGGTATTTTGTTACAGCAACGCTAGCGAACAAATACTTTAAAAGTGTAGACCTGTTCCGTTCTGCTTCTGGCCAATCTAGTCCTGTTTTTCTAAATCAAGATCTCAGGGGAGGTGGAGCTGTGTAGAGCTTCTTAATAAAAATAACTCCCGCAGGGCTCCCTGCAAGTCAGCAGGCAGAATAGCATGGGGACCTCATCCTGCAAGGACGCTCTGTTCTCTGCAGTATGGCTGAAGGGAGAGGGTTCTCAGTGTAGAGCTGGGTACTTACTTTCCTGAGGGATCAAAACATTCAACCCCATGTCTGGAGGATGCGTTTTGTTTAACATGGCTCATAAGAGTCTTTGTTCTCAGTGCTTCTCGTTCCCCATGGTCATTCAGGCTGTTACCAATTTGACTTACATTATCTGATAAAGCCAGCCAGTTGCCATGGTTACCTACAAGCATGCAGCAAGGTGCCATTCCTAGGAGGCTCCGGGATTAAGCAATAATAAGATAGGGCCTCTGGCACAATGAAAATAACCAGGATCCAATGATCAGAATGGAATACTGGAGGCAAGTTAGAAGCCCCATTCTTGCAGGTAGGCCTACAGCCAGAGGCAAAGCATCAATTCTCCTTGGTACTGTTGACTGCCAGATGTTGAGGCCTTTCTATGAAATGGGTGCTCCACCACGTCCTTCACGTGCCTTACCTCCCTTTGGTCCTTGCTTTCCAAAGCACCCTGCTTTCTAGATGGAGGAACTGAGTTTGCATGACATATTGAAGATCACACAACTGGTAGGGACAGAGCAAGCATCTGAACCCAGTTGTTGAATGTCTTCCATCTATCCCTCCAGATCAACTGTTTGCCCTTCGCCACCCTAGAGGCTGATGGGTATGGGCTGCATCAACAGCTTCTCTCCCTCCTACAACCATTTAAGTCTGTCAGTAGAGAGCTCCACAGGGAAGAGAGAAGAAAGGAGAAGCAGTTGCTTCTGGCTGGCTGTGTTGCAGAGTGGCTGCCTCTACAGAACCCACTTCTTCCAGTTCCTTCTCTTCTGTCTTGAGTCCGGGACTACTACTCCCCTATCCTGTGTGATTGCCTGGCTCCCACATCTCTATAGCAAACTTTTATTGTACAAAGAGACTTCCAAAAGTTTGTGGAAAAGTAGAATTGAAGAATGAATTTATTGGGTCACCAGGTGGTATGGAGGTTAAGGCAACTAGATCCCTCACGGCTGACTGTGTGGTTTGAGTCCCAGACTGGCAGCTTGAAAAACACACTGGGCGCATAGGCATGCCCAGAATCCAAAGAGGAGAATGAAGACGGGATTGCAGTGTGGACCTGCTCCATTCTGCTTCTGGCCAATGTAGTCCTGGTTTTCTAAATCAAGACCTCAGAGGAGGTGGAGCTGTGGAGAGCTTCGCAATAAAAACTCCCGCAGGGCTTCCCGGAAGTCAGCAGGTAGAGTGGCATGGGGACCTTGTACCGTAAGGACACTCTGTAAGGACCTCTCCCCTGGTTGGGGGGCAGTGTGCGATTTCTCACTTCCCTATTTATCTCTCTGTCTCTCTCAGGTGAGCACATACACCCTATAGCAAAAACTAAAATACTACTACTAATAATAAAAAGAATGAGTTTATTTTGGTGCAAAAAGTATTTTTAAATCCATGCTTTTTTTCCCCCATAATTTCTATGTTACATAAACTTCTTGAAAACCCCTTTTATGCCTTTATTGAACTATCTCTTTTATTTTTTTTAGAGAGAGAGAGATTTTTGCTATAGGGCACAAGTGCTTGCTGGAGAGACAGAGAGAGACAGAGAGACAGGAAGTGAGAAATCACCCCCCAGGGAGGATGGCCACACAGCAATCCTTTCTCCTCCATTCTCCTCTAGGGATTGTTAGCACGCACGCACCTACGCCCTATGTGTTTTTTAAAGCCCCTGGGTCCAGGATTTGAAACACATGGGAGTCCAGCGACGTAACCATTACGCCATCTGCTGGTCCTAAACTATCTTTTTTTCTAGCAAGACTCAGTGCTACACCCGCTCTATTACTGAAGGCCTCATCTTGAATTTCTGTGCTATATATTTTTCCCCATTCCCAGCCAGGGTGACGATATTTAGTCCCAGGGCATGGAGTCAATGCTCCTTAAACCCCTGGACTCTAAAGTCTAGGATTGGTCTCTCAAACTTGGATCTGGGGGAAAGAGGTGCTGGGCTTCCAGCAAATGCTCAGTGGATATTGATGTGGGATGAGGGTTCAGCAGAACTTATGGAATTAAGCAGGGTCTGACATTCAGATCCTATAAGGGTATCCAGTTCCCACATGATCCTCTCTGTCCTGGCGATGCCCCAGTGCTTAGCTACAGCTCTGGGATTAGCTAACCTCAGCGGAGGGAAGGGTGCCTACGAGACTGCCTGTACTTCAGACACCAGCCACAGGTTCACAGGGCCCCATAACCACTCTCACTTCAGGCTAGCGGGCCATACATTCAGAGGTGCTCACAACCACCCTCATAGGATGACTCACAGAACTCAGGAAAGTGTTACATACTTATGGTTACAGTTTTATTATAGCAAAGAATACAAATGAAAATCAACCAAAGAAAGACACACAAGTGTAGAGTTTAAGAGGTGTCCAGACGTGGAGACTCTGGTCATCTTCTCCCCGTGGAATCACGGAGTCTTGACCATGACGTGTGAGAGTATGCACACAGTATTGCCAACAAAGAAGGCTCATGCAAGCCTTTGGTGTCCAGAGTTTTTAGTGGGAGTTGGATCACATGCTGGTCACTTGGCTGACTTTCAGTCTTAAGCCTCTTCCAGAGGTCAGAACAGAAATGGCGTGCCCTGGGAACCAGCAGTTAGCGTAATGGCTATGTCGCTGGACTCCCACGTAGTTGACCGCGGTTCGTGTCCCGGACCCAGTGGCTTAAAACTCACGCCGGGTGCGTGTGCATGCGTGCCCAAGATCCCAAGAGGAGAATGGAGGAGAAGGGCTTGCAGCGTGACCATCCCTCCTGGGGGGTGATTTCTCGCTTTCTGTCCCTATGTCTCTGTCTGTCTGGCGAGTGCACGCGCCCTATAGCGACAAAACCTCTCCAAAAAAAAATATTAAAAAAAAAAATGGCGTGCCCTAAAACACCCATCATAAATCAAATTATTAGACTATTCAATGGTCAAAGCCCCTAGGCAAACAAAAATACCTTGAGGCAGGACATTCCAGGGCATAGGAATTACTCCTCAGTAGCAGAGGCTGAGGACCAAGGCCAGAGCTCTCTTGGGGAAGGTTAATTCTGCATTACAGAACTTCTTTGCTTCTTTAGTGTCTGCTGACCCCTTCCGCCTGGCTGCCTTTCTGTTGTTTGTGCCTTCCAGCTAGCCCTGCTATAATCATCCATGTGTCCATTGTAATGTAGAATGGGGCTCAGGAGACACTTGGTACAATCCCTGGTGAGCTAAGCAGATCTTAACCCATTTGCAAGATTCACCACTGTAGCTACTGCCCCTCCATAGTGGTGGCAGATTTTATGTCTTTAAGAGACATCTGCTTTACAAAAAAGTTTGTGCATATGTCACCGGAGGAAGAGTACCACCTTCTGCTAAATGCTCTACACAAAACAACTGTCACCACATGAGGGACTGTGGTGCTCACTCAGTTCCTCATGGTGGACACGTTCCCTGTTGACCTGTGTTTTATCACCTACCACGTTATATGTCTGCTTCCTGCTCTAGTCTTGGGCCTTTTGAAGCAGGAGATGTGTCTTATTTACCTTTTTGTTTGTTTATAAACATGATGGTTTCTACCTTTTTTTTATTTATTTCTTTTTTCTGAGGAAGAAAGGGACAAGTACCCCCAATGGGTCTTCATGCCGCAACCCACCCCCAGTTTTGGACAGCCCCAGTCACAGGCATGCACACACCCAGCGTGCTCAGGGAGGTCCAGGATGCAAGCTCAGGACCTTCCCTATATGAGCCTGCACCACTGCGTGACCCTTATTCTTCTTATACCTCCAGCCCTTCCGTGAGCTGGTTCCTCATAGGCATTTTGTAAATGAGTTTCTCCAGGTCACCTGCTTAGGAATGCACCTGCATTTAATTTTTAATTTTTTTTTAACATAAAAATTTCCTATTTGAATTTTTAAAAGTAATCTACTAACTCACTATTTAGAAACTTGCAAAGTAAAGGAAATGAACCATGCATTTATTCTGTCATTCTGCTTTCACTAACTGTCCTTTCTTTCTTTTTTTTTTTTTAGAGGCAAGGTCTTGCTTTGGTGCAAGACTTACCTAGAACTCACAATCTTCCTATTTCAGCCTTTTCAGGCACTTCAGGCACTCTGCTTTTTATTTTCTAACTATATCATTGAGATATAGAGAAATAGTAGATGAAGAAACAGTTCTCTTTATGGAACTCTTCCAGCCAATAAATGAAAAATGAATGTGCGACTTGAACCACGGTTGACTATATGGGAGTCCACCAACATAGCTATTACGCCAACGGCTGGTCCTCATTTTGTAATTCTTAACAAATTAATGGACCTCTACATTGAACCTCAGTGGCTGCTGATATCACAAAAAGGGGGATAACTTGTTTGCTCTCTCACTTTCTCTGTGTCTCTCTCTCTCCACAGTGAGTACACGCGTCCTATAGCAAAAACCTAAAAAAAAAAAAAACAAAAAAAAAAACAAACAAAAAAAAAACCAGGAGAAGGCAGGTGGAGGTGTAGATGAAACAAAGTTGACTTATTTTCATCTTTGGAAGTTCATAGTCTCTTTATATGCTAATCAGGCAGTATTGAGAGTGTCATCCTAATCTACATTTGTTGCCCAGAATCCTCCTTGCCTGAGCCCCAGACTTATATATCCAACAACCTACTTGATATTTCTGTTTGATAACCAGCTACAAAATACTAAGAAAACAATGAAATTTATTGGCAAGCTGTGAGTGCCTAGAAATAAGTGAAGTTAAGAAGACAGAAAGGGGGGCCAGCAGATGGCATAGGGGTTATATCGCTAGACTCCCACATGGCTGACCGTGGTTCAAGGCCTGGACCTGGTGGCTTGAAACTCACACCAGGTGCATGTGTGTGCATGCACAAGATCCCGGGAGGAGAATGGAAGAGAAGGGATTGCCAAAGGGATTGCAGCGTGGCCATCCCCCCTGGGGAGTGATTTATCACTTCCCCTCTCACTGTCTCTGTCTCTCTCCAGTGAGTGCCTAAGGCAAAAACCTCTTAAAAAATAAGAAGACATAAAGGAACTCGGTACTTCCAGAATGCCTTGCAAGTAGGAGCTCAACTGTTTCACCTCACAATGTCTTCCATCTCTGTGTCACTCCGGAGATTCAAAATCCTAGAGAGAGTTTGGTTGGCCAAGTTTGCATCACATGCCAACTATCTGAGTGAACCAGTGAGGTCAGCTTGCAAACCATGAAATGTTTACCAAGACCAGTGATTGGTGGAGATGTGTAGAAATAGGCATTCCCACGCACTGCTGTTGAAAATACATTGCTATAGCTCTTTTCTGGGAGTGAATTTGATGACATACCAAATATTTTTAAAAAGTAAACACACTTTTTAAAAATTTTATTTATTTAAAATATAAAAGGGTACATATGCTTGCCAGAGAGAAATAGAGAGACAGAGAGAGAGACAGAGAGAGGTAAAGGCCCCCACATAGTGTGGTCATACTATAATCCCTTTTGCATTTCTCCATCTCACTGGGATTTTGGACATGCATGTACATACACCTGACATGTTCCTCAAGCCACCTGGGCTAGGATTTGAACTGTGGTTGGCCATGTGGAATCAAGCTCCTCTAACCATCAGGCTTCATGGCTGGCCCATCGTGTACTCTGGATCAAAACCTTTTACATTACAGAATTTTTCTGGGGGCCAGCAGGTGGTGTGGTGGTTAAGACGCTGGGCTCCCACATGGCTGACCATGATTAGAGTCCCTGATCTGGCAGCTTGCTTTCTCACTTTTCCTCTCTCTCGCTCTCTGTTTTTCTCTGTTGAACACGTGTTCCCTGTAGCAAATTTAAAAAAATAAATAAGTAATGATAAATAAAATTGGATAAATCTTCTTTTTAAAACAGATGATAATTTATTAAAATAGTTGACTTAGGCATCTGCAATGGTGCCTTCAAATTCAACTCCTGGTTCAATACTGTTGGAAATAATCTGTTTAACAGTCTCGGAAGGACTGTGCAAATCAATAAGTCATTTTGTGGATTCTCATCTGGGAACAGCCCCAAGTCTTAGAAACTTCATAAAAACAGGGTGTTTTTCGTGTAGTGATTCTCAAAGTCTTGATAGGCATCCGAACTGGTCCTTTTACCTTGAGATTCTTTTCCTTTGCACCTCTGATTAAGTCAGCACACACTTTATGGCTGGTTAAAATAATTCTAATTTGGTGAGTGGCCACCTCTGGCTCCACAGGTGTTTTTCCAGTATCTTTAAAAGCCATGGCTGCTGTGCGACTTCCGGACTGACTTGTTCCTCCGTGAGAGCGAACAGCAGTGAGTCAGGAGCAGGGTGGGCTGACCAGAGCTCCACACCACCTGCAACTGCTTCTTCTGCAAAAAGCTGGATAAATAATTCTTAAAAAAAATAAATTTTTGTGGGCAGGCCCAGTGGCCTTGTGGTTAAGGGAGTTGGACTCCACATGGCTGACTACACAGTTTGAATCCTGGTGAAGGCAGCTTGAAAAACGTTCTGGGCACATGCATATGCACGCCCTAAATCCTGGCAGGATAGAGAGATGGAGGAGAAAGGATCTCAGTGTGACCACATCCTATCCGGCAGGTGCTTTCTCTTGCTCCTTCTTTGACAAGCACACGCGCCTTCTGGCAAAATAAGAAAAAAAAGAATTTTCTAGGGGAATAAATTGGTTGAATGAACAAAGGTATAGATAGATAGTTAGTTATTTCATTATTGTTTAGAATAGCAGAATTAGAAATGTCCTAAATAAATCATATAACCAACTGTTAGTGTGCTTTACAGTTATTAGAAATTATGATTAAAAAAAGAAATTACAGGACCAGCAGTTAGCGTAATGGCTATGTCACTGGACTCCCATGTAGTCAACCATGGTTCGAGTCCCAGACCTGGTGGCTTAAACTCACACCAGACGTGTGTGCATGCGTGCCCAAGATCCCGAGAGGTGAATGGAGGAGAAGGGATCGTGACATGGCCATCCTCCCTGGGGGGTGATTTCTCACTTTCTGTTTGTCTCTCTCTGTCTTTCTGGTGAGGGCTCATGCCCTATAACAAACACCTCTCAAAAAAAAAAAAAAAAAGAAAGAAAGAAATTACAATGTAGTTTTAGATTTGTTTACATGGATACATGTCAACAATGTATTGTTAAATGAAAAAGGCAGTTTATTAACACTATGTACAGTTTGAACCTACTTTAAAACAATAATTTAATATATATTTTTAGAAGCCTAAAACAACATAGAGCATTTGCAAGCAAGTGCGTTTTCACCTCTATATTCAGAAAAGACAATAATTCCATTTAAAAAGGGAGTGTTATTAAGTAAAAGAAAGTCAATATTGCTTAAATATGCTTATATTATTTTCCTAAAGTGACATCTCACTTTAACTTTGTGATGTAGCCTGCAAGATTTTGTCTTATTGTACTCTATTAAAAATAGCAGCATTAGTGATAATAATAGTTAATATTTGTAGAGTGCTAGGCATGGTTTTAAAAGCTTTCTATGCATTATCTCATTCAATCAGTCTTATGAAGTTGATGTTATTACTGGCCTTATCTTATGAGTGAGGAAACTACGGCCTCGTATCAAATCACGGGAAAGTCCAGGACTCCCACCCACATACATTGAAGTCCAGGGTCTGTGCTTTTAATCTCTATGCTGTATTTCCTTTACAGTTAAGAATTTAATTCTGAGCAAGGTCATTTATTTATTTACACCATTGCCTTGTTCCAGAAAGGATTTCAGGCATCTGGATAAGTAACTTGTCCAAGATCACCCAGACAATAAGTAGCAGAGCCAGGAATCAAATCTTTCACAAACTGTATAAACGGGGTGAGATAACACAGATGTAGACTGCATTATGTATTTCCTTGTAAACGAGAGAAGGGGAAATGGGGGCATTTTCTTTGGCTGCTTTTCCTGTTCATTCTGGTTATGTTTTCAGCTCTCGAGTTCCTTGCTTAATCTTCAGGAAGGGACTGAGTAGGACAAGAGGAATTCAGGAAGAACGGGTCTGGGGAGTAAGTGCATGGGCTGTCCCTGGTGGGTGGATGAAAGAAAAGGCCTGAGATCACACAGGAAGTGTGTCTTGGACAAAGCAGAGGACCTGTGAACACTGCTTATGAGCTGTCTTCAGGAGGAAGAGTAAGAAAGAGCAAAGAAGAGTGAAATGAGGAAGGGAGAGCTAGGAAGCCAGATATTATGGGAAGCGGAGAGAAGATAAAGGGAATATTCCTAGATGCTCGAGTGAGAATAGCGTCTGGTAAAACACGACACTGTGTGAGACGGACCCACGTGGGAGGGTTCTGGGTTCACATCTGTTGACCGCCCTGTATGCCAGGCACACATGTGCCCAAGATCTGGGCTGGCTGAAACTGGGGATGGATTGTGGTATCAGGACCTTGTTGGGTGTACTGTCTCTTTCTCTCTCTCTCTCATGGAAGAAATAAATAGATACACTTTAAAAATGAAAATAAAAATAATAATTGGATTTGGAGTGCCAGGTTTTAAAGAAGGAAAGTATGAAAAATAAGCACTATCAAAACATTCATTTTGGGGGCCCAGCCAGTGGCATGGTGGTTAAAGTGGCTAGCTCCCATATGGCTGACTATATAATTCAAGTCTTGGACCTGGTGGCTTGAAAAACATGCTGGGTACATGTGCGTGTGTGTGCGTGTGTACGTGCCCAAAACCCTGAGAGGAGAATGGAGAAGGGATTTTGGCATGGTCATCCCTTCTTGGGTGGGGGTGGAGGTGCTTTGTTTCTCTGTCTTTCTCCAATGAGTGCATGTACCTTATAGCAAAATTGTTAAAAAATCAAAAATTTTATTTTTTTAAAATGCACATATACTAAAGAATCTCACACTGGGGACAATTCCTTCAAATCTGAGCAATGAACAGTTCTGTCAGTCTCTTTCAGTCCCTTCTTCTTCATGGATCTGTAGCATCATTCCTCTAAAGACAAATAATCCATTTTCTTTTCCGCTAAGAACTCAATTTGAACAGGGTTTGTGGGAAGAACTGTCTTTTCTTGCCAATAACTTGAAAAATAAGTAAAATGAAACACACAGTCATTCCTTTTTGTGTGACTAAAAAATGGAACATTCCTTTGCTTTCAGTTTGAATTATTATAAAAACATTACAGAACTTGTTCTGAATTTTTTTTTTTTTTTAAATGGACGAGCCTGTCTCGATTTAGTATCCTTAACCAAACATGCTTTAGTCCCAGGGCAAGAACTGGCAGTAAAGAAAATATGCTCCTTTAATAGCAGCTCTTTATCCTCGGCTATTCACTGCAAGCTAACTGCGAAAGCAAAGTGCGTTTGAAACTCTTCTCATTAAGAACCATGATGTTTTACTTAAGTTTTCTTGGCCACTCTGGATAATATGAAACAGAAGTCACTTATTGAGAGGTAGGGACAGAAAAGAGGAAATGGCTTACCTGTAACTAGAATTCTCCAAATGTGATAGGCGTACTTATTAATCTCCGGGGACCTATATTCATGTAGCAGCTCCAGCTGACCAGCACATGTGTTGAATAATGTTTCAATGGTTAGAGTGCACATATATGAACTTAGTATCACAGGGATTCATTTCCTCTTCCAATGCGCCATTCTGGGCGTTTTCTTTGTTACCTAATACAAACAACATTCAAAAAAGGCAACACGACCCAGGCCTGCTGGATAGAATCCTGTGGGCTATTGATTATCAGGACTTCTCTTTTGTCACCAGGCATGAACAAAGAGTTGTCTGTCATGGGGAAATGGATCTAGGGCAAAGAAACCTCCACATCTTCTCAAGCTTCGCATAGAGTCATTTCTTCTCTCTCCAAAGAGGATATAATGTCTATATTTATTTTAAAACATTTGTATTAGTGCATGCTGCTAGGAACCTGTGCTCCACAGGCTGGGGCCAAGTGGGAGGCCTGGGTTCAATTTTCTGTACAACCTAAAGGCTGGTTGTGGTAGAGTAATTCTAGCAGGAGGATTGATAGCCCAAGGCTGGCCTGAGTCACAAAATGAGACCCTGCCTAGCAAAGAGCTGGCCATGGTGGTGTGAGCTTACGGTTCCAGCTGGGAGGCAGAACTGGGATAGCAAGACTCTGTCTTTAAAAATAAATAAATATGCCTAGCCTAGGTAGTGCAGTCATAGCCTTCTAGACATGGCTGACTCTGAGTTCAGACGTGCAAGTTGGTCTAAGAACACGCTGGGCACGCACATGACCGCCTAAGATCCTGCAGAGCTGGAGAGTTGGGGAAAGGGGATTGAGGCATGACAGGACCTTGTTCAGTGTGCTTTTTTCTTTCTCTCTTGTGCATGCATATATGTTCTGTCATTAAAAATTTTAATTAAAAAGCATATATTGTATTTTTTCAATGTAAGTGATGTAATCTTGTTTTAAGGTTTAAAAAATATCCCTCTGAGCTAAGAGAAGGACTTGCAAATTCTACAAAGTAGACAACAAAATCATGATGTTCTAGAAATACATAGAAATATACACAGAGTAGAAAAGATATTATCATGATAGCCAGTGACTTAAAACGTGACTTAATACCTCATCGACTACTTTATAAAATCTCAGGCTCAACACGAACAGCTCAGACAAAGGGCACAGATGTATTGGGCCTAATAAAATGATTTGAGACCTGAAAGATCTGTACCTCGATACTTTCTTTTTTAAAATTATGGCTAATAAGAAGCTCTGAGAAACCATGAAAGAAAAATGACTCATTCCATAAAGGCATTTTTAGAAGGGAAGTTGATTTAGAATTTAATGGTGGTATTTAGTCATTATAAAGCAGATAATTTCATGAAGGGTAATTTGATATTTATAACAGCATTATTGTCAATTAAATTAGTAACGAATAAAAATGAATCAAAGGTCCTTGATGAGCAAAGAATGATGAAATGGAACCTCAGTAATGGGATAGTTCGCTGTTGGGAGAGAAGAAACAGAGGGGGAAATTGTAACTGTTGTGATTATATTTGTTTTTAATCCACTGAGCTTGAGGTCTGCAGCATAACAGCATCAGGCTTGGATTTACGTATGTATAAATTCAGATTTCTTGATGGCCAAATACGCTTGTGGATTTCATTATCTCCTTTGTTTTTCTCTTTGGATTGCCCATCTCACATGCTTGTTTCTCTTCAATGATGCTTCCTTGAGATCTTGTTTTGTTATAATTTTTGGTTGATGACCCATCTTTGAAAGACAACTGTTTACTACATTCTAAAAAAGCCACAAAGAAGGAGTGTCTCCATTGTTCCTTGGTTAATCATTCCAGTCTGTTTTCAAATTGTGGACCAATTTCTTTTTCTACTGTCTGTGGTCTGTAGCCAGAGAGACCCTGTACTACCTTCTGAGGACAATGCTGGTTTTGTAAACGTCAGAAACATATGTAAGTAATCAAACTCCATTGTGTAATATATTGTGCCAAGAATGGATTTTTCACACATGGTGTGTTGGTGAAGAAATAAAACCTTGAAAGTAAAGTGATTTCTATGAGGCTACTTAATACAGAAATCGTATATGCCCCAGGGCAAAAATTAATTGATGCCTAGGCATAACCTATTGACTTTTAATTGAAACCTTACTTATTTTACAAGTGTAAATCTATGAGTTAAATCACATTTTGAGTCTACTGATTTATGACTGGAATAAGTTTAATGCTGAATTAGCCCTTATAAAATAAGCTTTCTTAGAATAATAGCATTGGCTCCAAAAGATATATTCTTTGATCACTTTATTGTACCCCAAATAAAACTATTGAAATTTGTCAATAGCATAAGACATCTACCTTAATTAAAAACAGTACATGTTTTAGAATAAAGTACATTCAATAATTGTTCCTAAGGTCTTAGGATCTGGAGATGCACTGATACCTTCACCATACAATAAACAAATGCTTCATTTTTAGGACCAAAAAGGTGAAGCTTTAACCCTTAATTATTTAGGCTATGTTTTATAGAAACTATAGTATTTGTTATAAAGCTTATTTTCTTTGAGAATGTCTGCTTTTAATTTTCATTTATTCTTTGGGTTTTGTAGCTTGGTAAAACACAAAAGACAAATATACTTATCTAAAAATGTTAAAATACTTTCTACTGATTCTTTTACTCCCCCATTGGAATTTTAGAAGATAAAAAGGGAAGTAAACAATGAATACTAGTTTTTTAAAGGCTAAAAAGAATAGAATGCCTCAGCCCTACTTTTAAGACCTGAATAAAACCATAAATATGGAAATGTGTTTACATAACTCATTGAAAATCTAACCAATCCCGAAAAAAAAAGCCAATCTTTGCCATGTTGATACACAGTTTTGTATTATAAGAAAAGAAAAAGTAAACACTTGGTTGTAATTTCTTTTCTTAAAATAGTTTTTTCCTACCAAATACACCTAAGAAACCTTTGTGTAAGTACCCAGAATGAACTAAGTTACTACCTGCAGATGGTGGTTTGCCCTTTAATATTAGGGAGAAACAATGGTGAACCAATTGTGCACATTTACTTGTTTATTCACTCGTAAAGTGTTTGCAGCTGGTTATGTGCAAATACTGAACTCTGTCCCTCTGGGTGTCAAATACCTAACAAAATAGGGTGAGTTATCAAGTCTCTCTGCTCTGAAGTTACCTGTGTATCTGTAGATTGCCTTTTATTTTCAACTAATTGTTTAATTAAAATTCATATTTTTAGACATTTGCTCTCATATTGAAGGCTGAATACATTTAAAATTTATTTTTTATAAAAAGATTAATTTTAGATTTTTCAACATGTAGACTTGGTTTGGAAACATTCTTTTTCACATTGCCTTCTAATGACTTACCCTGTGTGTGTTTTTTTTTTTTTAAGAATTATTTATTTTATTTTATTTTTTGTTATTATTATTTTTCTTTTTTAAACTTTGGCCAGAGAGAGACAGAGAAGGAGAGAAAAGGAAAGTAAGAAAGCAAGCCGCCAGGTCTGGGACTTGAACCATAGTAGGCCGTGTGGGAGTCCAGCACCTTAACCAGTCCACCACCTGCTGGCCCCTACCCCGTGTTTTTAGGCCTAAGCTCCAAAGCTACTGGGGCTCACCACTGTCTGTTAAAAGCATCAGGGGACCAGCAGGTGGCTTGGTGGTTAAGGCACTGGACACTTGGTGGTTAAGGTGCTAGACATCATGGTTCACATCCCGGATCTGGTGGCTTGCTTTCTCACTTTCCCTCTCTCTGTCTTTCTCTCTCTCTCTCTGGTCAAATTAAATTAAATGAATAAATATATAAAATTAAATAGATAATTCTTTTTTAAAAAAAACGGGTTAGTACTATACCTGTAAACATTAAAAACTTATGGGTCAAAGATTTTTGTCCAGCCAAGAAGACTGAATTTGATTGACACCTATTCAAAACCATGGTTCATTTGGGGCCAATATCTACTTTTTTTTTCTAGGATATTTGCCTGTCTACCTGTCTGTCAATGATAATCTCTTTTTTTAAGTCTAGATATTTAGATTCTTCTTAGTTTTTTATTTTCATAGCTACTCCTCTCTCCTCTGTAAGTTTCTGTTGGAATATTCAGATTAGACTTTCTAGATTTTATTATTTTTTTTTATAGTTTAGAGTCAGGCTTATCTCATAGCTGCTCAGTGTGAATTCTCTAATGCTAGCGAAATAGGACTCTCCAATATTAAACCAAGATGTCTCCTGGGTAACAGAGCAGAGAAGTGGTAGGATATGCTAAATATGACTTTGAGCTGCTTGAAATATTAGAAAATGGCCAAGAGTAATCAAAGGCACTATATAATTTCAAGAGTGGATGAACATATATGAAAAAGAACGTGTGTAGAACAGAGCAAAGTATGGTATCTTTTGTGTAGCAAAAAGGGAGAGAAAAAAAAAAAAAACCTCACATTTGATTATGTTTGTATAAAGAAACACTGGGAAAAACAATAAAAATTGTTACCCATAGGCGCAGCCTCTGAGGTGCAGTTAGTGGCCTGCGGGGTTGCCATGCTGGAGGCCACACTGGCCGGCTGTGATTCAGATCTCGGGTCTACTAGGCCTGAAGCACTCCAGGCATATGTGTACATGCATGCTCAGGGTCCTGAGGAGCCTGGGGGAAGGAGGTCACGATGTGATCAGACCCTGTGGGGGGCACTTCCCTCTCGCTCTTTCTTCTGCAATGTGCACGTGCTCTATATCATGAATTGACTTAAAAAGAAAAACAAGAAAACACTTGGAGTGAAAGAGTTGGAATGCGATAAGGGAAAAAGTATAACCTACTACTGTATATCTTTCTATTTAGTTTCGACTTTTGAATAATAAAGCACAAAATTAAATTGAAATAAAAATTTCTTGGGGTGCTGGGTATGGTGGTATATGTCTGTAATCTCAGCTGTTTGGGACGCTGAGGCAGGAGGATCACGAGCTCAAGGCGAGTCTAGACAATTTAACAACCCTGTGTCTAACACAAGAGGCAGTTAAAATTTCTGTGTGTGTGACAGGTGTGCACATTCACCAGAGAGAGAAAATGAGAAAGCACTCTCTCCACAGGGGGGAATGGTCCCTATCCCTTCTCTTTCATTCTCCTCTCATGAGTTTGGGCACATACCCATTTGTGCCAGGTGTGTTTTTCAAGCCATTGGATCTGGAACTCAAACCACTGGTAGGATACAGCCATCTTCACCACACCACCTGGCTGGCTCCAAAACTTGTTTTTACTTGGAAGGTCAGGATCCCCAACCTGTAGATTGGGATCTCTGAAGCTACCTTTAGGACTTTTCTAGTAGATTCTCCTGCCAATTCACTTCTAGCAGCTCCTCAAATCCTCAATCCACTCTTCCCTTCCTCAAGGACTAAGTTTTCTTTCTTTTTTTAAAGAATAATTTTATTTAACTTTATATATTATTCCTTTAATACTGCCAGACACACACACACACACACACACACACACACACACACACAGAGAGAGAGAGAGAGAGAGAGAGAGAGAGAGAGAGACAGAGAGAGGTAAAGTGAGCCTCCAGGTCCAGGACTCAAACCACAGTTGGCCATGTGGAAGTCCAGTGCCCTTGACCACCACACCACCTGCCGGCCCCAAGGACTAAATTTTCTGTGGGCTCCACCTATATCTGATACAGATGTCAGAAAACTCAATCCAATCTGATCTAAGCAAAAGGAGAATTTATTGACTGAGTAAGCCACACATCCAGGTCTAGATCTTCAGGTTTTACTTGATGAGAGGAATTAAACTAGAAAACACTCCTGTTCAGTGCAAAGGTCTCCTTCCTCAGAGTCGGCTCTGTTCTTAGACCCAGTCAGTGGAGCCTGGCAGTTATAGGCTGTCAACATCACAAGTAATTACAGAAGAAATTTTCTTCTACTAGCTCTAATAGTTGTCCCAGGGTTGAGTCTTCTGGGCTTTAATTGACCTGTTTTGAATCATGTACTCATCTCCCAATCAGTTGTGGTGACAACATGAATAGCATGCCATCCTTGGCTTAGTCCAGGTCACCTCCTCCCCTCTGGGCACAGGAAGTGTGTAGGTAGGAGGAGATGAGTCGTCCCCAAAAGTAAAACTGGGTTATATTGTCAGGAAGGGATGTTAGCAGCTGGACAGTAACAGCATCGTAAATGTCTACATGTTACTCCTTTGGAAAGACTGCTCTAGTTCTTAGGGACTTGACTTTTAGTGCTTACTTTACCAGACATCTCAAGTTTTAGGAAGATACATAAATAGTAGCCTTTCTAAAGAAATTTGAGACTCCTAAATTAAAATAGGAGTTTCTCATTCTGAAATAGGCTAGTCAGAGAATATTTTACTTATAAAGCAGGTTAGAAAAATTGCTGTCCTAAACAAGGAAGAGCAGAACTTCATTAAAAAAGTGCTTATATACCAAAGACAGAAGTTTATGAGCCGGGTAATGATGAGCAGTTTAATAGAACTGAAGACAAGACAATAAATTATTTGTGTGTGTTGTTCAGAAAGCTGGGTAATTATTTAGAGCTTTAATCACTCTTTTAAGATGTATTATTTCTGAACAATGACCATAGTCATTTTTCTATTTTTTTCCTTTATTTGATAGAGGGTGCATGCACTTGCCAGAGAAAGACAGGAACAGAGAGAGAGAGAGGGCAAGGGAAAAGGAGAGTGAGAGTTCCACCCTAATGGGGTATGGTCATGCTGTAATATTCTTCTCTGTTACTCCACCCTGTCAGGATGCTGGGCATGCACACACATCCCGGGTTTGTCTGTCTTTCTTTCCTCCTCCTCCTCCTCCTCCTCCTCCTCCTCCTCCTCCTCCTCCTCCTCCTCTTCCTCCTCCTCTTTCTTCTTCTTTCTTCTCATCTTCTTCTTCCTCTTCCTATTTCTCTTCCTCCTCCTCCTTCTCTTCTTCCTCTTTTCTTTCTTTCTTTCTTTCTTTCTTTCTTTCTTTCTTTCTTTCTTTCTTTCTTTCTTTCTTTCTTTCTTTCTTTCTTTCTTTCTTTCTTTCTTTCTTTGTTATAGGGCGTGTGTACTTGCCAGAGAGAGACAGAAAGGGAGAGAGAGGGTAAGTGAGAAATTGCCCCCCAAGGGGGAATGACCACACCACAGTCACGTCTTTTCCAGTCTCCTCTTAGGATTTTGGTCACAGACACACACATGGCCGGCATGATTTTTAAATCACCTCATCCAGGATTTGAATTGCATGGCCAGCCATGTGGGATCCATAACCTTAACCTTCATATCACCAGGGTTGTGGGCACAACCATGGTGTTTTTCAAGCCACCTGGGCTCAGATTTGAACTGCATGGTTGACTATGTGGGATGCAGCTGCCTTAACCACTAGGACACAGAAACCGATCATAGCCGGAAAATCTGGAAAAGAGGTGTTCTTTCCAGAAGTCCTCAATGAAAACTTTTGACAGGATATACCCTGTAGTTCCACGGCTGGTCTCAGCTTTCCGCCACTACCATGTGTTTGTGAAAACGACAGCGATGGTAAAATCATGCCCTAGCTCCATGGAAGATTTCCATTTTGTTTTCATTTCTGGCATCCCTGGAAAACTTCAGTTCAGCACACATAATCAGTTCAAGTACATGAATAAAACTCTACTATATATAGTATGAGTGAATTCCAGGATGCAAACTATATATAGTTGAGCTAAATAACCAGTTCAGTATTATGTTACTCAGTTTGGCAATGTTGAAAACATTCAACAGTTCTTTCGAGTCCCTCCTTGTTGAATGCGGTCCTTATTGGTGCTCATTTATGCATCCTTTCAGCTGAACTGTTTTCATAGTTATTTTCTGGACTTTTATCAAGTGACAACTGTTTCTGTCTAACTTCTATGTACACAAGGTCTTCAAAAAGTTCACAGAAAAATGTATATCATTAAAAGATACAGATTAATCATACGCATGGATTTCAATTTTTTTGCAATAAAATAAACAGACTTTATTTATTTATTGCTACAGGGCACATGCACTTGCTGGAGAGATAAGAGAGAGAGTGTGAGAGTGAGAAATCACCCCCCTGGGGAATAACCATGTCGCAACCCCTTCTCCTCCATTCTTTTCTTGGGACTTTGGTCACACACACACATGCTTGGCATGTTTTTCAAGCTGTTGGGTCCAGAACTTGAGTGGCTTGGTTGGCCATGTGAGAGCCAGCTGCCTTAACCACCATGCTGCCAGCTGGTCCTCAACTTATACTTTAATTCCACTTTTTTGTGAACTTTATGAAGTCCCCTTGTACAGAAATGACTTTGGCATTTCTTTCTTTCTTTCTTCTTCCTTCTTCCCTTTCTTCCTCCTTTCTTTCTCTTTTTTTTTCCTCTTTATTCATGATATAGTGCATGCCCACGTGAGTAAGACAGGCAGGGCACCCCCCATAAGGTCTGGTTATTCCATGATCCCCTCCCTCCAGTTGCCTTAATCCATAGACTTTTGGGCTCTTGCCTGTGTGCTCTGCACATTTCAGGCTGACCGGACCAGGAATTTGAACCGCTGTCATCACAGCCTCTCCTGACCAGCACATTACTGCTTCACCATGGAGCCAGACCAGCTTTCACATTTCTTTCTTTTTTTTTTTTTTTTAAGAGAGATTTTTGCTATAGGGCGTGTGTAGATGGCCACACCACAATCCCTTCTCCTCTGTTCTCTTCTCAGGACCTTGGGCATGCACACACATGCACCTGGTGTGAGTTTCAAGCTGCCAGGTCCGGGACTTGAACTACAGTGACTATGTGGGAATCCAGTGATATAACCATTATGCCATCTGCTGGTCCCCAGTTTTCACATTTCTTTTTCTTTCTTTCTTTTTTTTTAATAGAATAGTTACTTCACAGATTTTTAAACATTATTTATTAGTAGTTGTATTATTATTCAATTTGAGCAGAGAGAGACAGAGAGAGGGAGTGAGAAAGCAAGTGCCAGGTGTGGGACTCAAACTGTGATTAGCCGTGTGGGAGTCCACTACCTTAACCACCATTCCACCTGCTGATCCCCCACTTCACATTGCTAAGTAGGAAGAGCTCAGGACAGAAGTCTGACTGCGATGGCAGAAGCTTGGGGAATTGCCTGAAATTTTTAAGGGGTGATTTAGAGGATGCTGATAGAGATTACAGAGGAGGAAGAACTCACCCTTCACTATCTTTTGGTGTTGTCATTACCCACACATTTTTTTTTTCTTAGTAGAAACTGCTCATTCTTGGGACCAGCAGGTGGCATAGTGGTTAAGGCGCTGGACACTCCCACATGGCTGGCCACAGTTCAAGTCCTGGACCTGGTGGCTTGCTTTCTCACTCTCTCTCTCTCTCTCTCTCTCTCTCATCTCTGTGTGTGTGTGTGTCTCTCTCTCTAGTCAAATTAAGATAAATGAATGAATAAATAAAATTAAATAAATATATTTTTTTCTTTTTTTGGAGAGGTTTTTTTGCTATAGGGCACGTGCACTCACGAGAGAGACAGAGAGATAGAAAGCAACAAATCACCCCCCGGGGGGGTGGCCATGCCACAATCCCTTCTCCTCCATTCTCCTCTCGTGATCTTGGGCACGCACGCACATGTGCCCGGTGTGAGTTTAAGCCACCTGGTCAGGGACTCAAACTGCGGTCGACTACATGGGAGTCCAGTGACATAGCCATTACACTAACTGCTGGTCCCAAATAAATAATTTTTTTAAAAAGAAAAAGAAAGTGCTCATTCTTTCAGATATTTGCTCAACCAGTTAAAGCTAAGTTCACCCAACAGAAAAATCTCAAAAATTTCTCAAGACTGCCAGTTTCCATCAGCAAAGCATTGAAGGATCCGTCCAATATTTATTTGAGCATTGAGGTTGCCAACATGAAGGTGGTCCTTCCCCCAAGTTGTTCATCATTTCAAGTGGAGTAGAGGCAAAGGAACATATGAAAACAAAGAAAAGCTATATGCAGGGACCACTACTTGAATGGTGCTTTGTAAAAGGTACAGAGTGGGCACAAGGGAAGGTCCCCTTTCCTCAGGTTTATGCTCCCTCTTTGTACTTCCTCTGGAGTGCACGCGCTCTCTCTTCCCTGTCTATGTCAATTCACATGAAGGGCTTTCCAAATGTTTGTGTAAAATGTATATTATGAAGACTATGCATGGGTCACAAATGTTTTTGCACCAAAATAAACTTGTCTTTAATCCTATTTGTCCAGAACTTTTTGAAGTCTCCTCATACTTCAGTCTTTCCCACATGAACTCGGTAAAAAAGTACTGTTGCACACTGTGTCTGTGCTAAGTGCTGGGCTGCCACAGAGCTGGATTTTCGTTCTAGTGGGGGAACGAGATTACAAGCAAGTAAACCAATAAGATATAGTGACCAATAAAACAGGCTGAAGGGGAGGAGGTAAGAGGGGAAAGGTTGCAACCACAGGCGCAGAGATCTGTCTGGGGAGAGGCCATGTGAACTGACGGGAAGGTAGGAAGTAACCAGCCATGGGGTGATCTGAGGGAAACACATGACTGGCAGGAGAAACTGGAAGGGGAAGTTTGTGAAGTGGGAAAGTTTGTGGTATTTCAGGAATGGAAATAAGGCCAGTGTGTCTAGAGCCAACTGCAAAGTGGGAGAATGACAATAATTGAGGTCAGAGAGGTCATCAGGGGCCCACCTTGAGGGCTGAGAAACCTTGGTAAGGTGTTTTCACTTTATTCTCGGTATAGTTTGGAGAGTGGAATGTATTTTTCCAGTTATCAGAGACCCGTGTTTCTTATCCAGGGTGCTCTTTTCAGGATGCAAAGGAAACAGAATTAGTCATTAAAACATGGGGGACCAGAGCATGGTGCATCAGTGAAACACAATGCTCTGTGAGATTGACCCACATGGGAGGGTTCCATGTTCACATTTGGAGACCCATCTGAATGTGCCAGGCGGAAATGTGCCCCAGACCTATGACTGGCTGAGGCTAAGGATGAATTGTGACATTAAGACCCTGTTGGGAGTGCTGTCTCTCTGTCTCTTTCCCGCTCTCTCCACCCTCATGAAGTTTATTTTTCAAAATATTGACTGCTGAGGGCTGGCAGGTGGCGTGGTGGTTAAGGTGCTGGGGCCTCCCACATGGCCAACTGAAGTTCAAATCCTGGATCCAGTGGCTTGCTTTCTCACTTTTCTGCTCTCTCTCTTCTGTCTGTCTCTCTGTGTCTCCCTAATCAAATTAAAATAATAGTAATAAATAAAATAAATAAATAATTGTTTTAAAAATATTGACTGCTTAGTGAGCACAGAATTAGAGCGAAGATAAATGAAAGGCCTTGAGGGGTAGTTTACACAGGCTATCCAAGGGCTGCAACATTGGCGATGTCTTCTTTTGAATATCTGGATTTTCTGAGCACCCAATAGACTCTTTTGAACAAGTTTTAATTCTTTAAGACTCTTGTTCTTTAGCATTGTCAGAAATCTCTGCCTTTTTGCTTGTATTCTTTATCAGATCATTACTTTTACTTCCACATTCTTCATTACCTCCCCAGTTTATAGATGATGTTTAATCACCTCGAGGATCTAGCCCAAAGCCGATTATAGAATGGATCCTGAGGGCAGGTACACGTTAGATAATAGTCTGTCCATGGTTCATAAATAACTCTCAGCAGCAGCCCCAGAGAGGGAAACCTTCTGACTTGTTCTTTTGGAAGGAGTTCACCCTTCCTTTCAGTCTTGTCACCCTATAATCACTGACCACAACGTGCATATGGTTTTGATGTAAAATAAAATCTTTATCAAAAGATCTTTCCACTTAGCAACTTTAGATCTTTTATGACATAAGTAGGATAGTGACCCCTCTTTTGAGACCTCATTTTGCTCAGTCATTAAGTCCATGGAGCCCCATGCAGTCCGATGAGCACCAAGGATAAAACAGATGCATGACGTACTTCTAGCTCCTGATTCTGATAAAGATTCCATGTGTATCTCTAGGCTTTAAAGTGAACAAATTGTCCACGTAACCAACTATACTCTTGTGACTACCCAGAAGTACAGGGTGTGTTCTCCATTCAGCTTGCAAATATCTGTTTTGAATTATTTTCTGAGCACTAACAGCAACCACAGCTTCTGGTTTCTCCTCTCCCTCCCTCTCCCTTCTTCCCACCTTCAGCGCTGGAGCTGCTGTTGCCATGACAACCAGAATGAAAAGCCTGGGAACCTTATCTCTCACCATCGGCACATGTCTCCCCATAAGAACATTGTTGTGTCAGCCAGACTGGACTCTGGAGGGCTGCTCTTTAAATATACCATTAAGTTATGTTGAAGTTGGAACTCGAGGGGCAAGATGGTGATGGTATTTAGTCAGGGTTCTCAGATCTTGCTTTCGACTAGCCATCTTTTTCTTTTTTCAAAGGAAATATGTGTAGTCGTGACAAGGCAAGGACTAGGAATGCTTTGAACTAATTGAGGCTTTATATCTAGACCCTCAGGGAGAGTTCTAGTGAGTTCATCCAGGCTTGGTAAAAGTCCTCTTTGGCCTAAGTCAGGTTGACCTGAGAAGCCTGCTTGACCACTAAGAGATTAAGGAAAAGATTCCCCACTCAAACCTGTCTCCTGAGCCTCAGACTTAGGTAATCATCTGCTCACTTGACATTTCTGTGTTGATGTCTCACAGACATCCGCACTGCAACAGTCTTTCCATCCTGGTTCTTTCCCTGGTCTTCCGCCTCTTCACCAATAGCTCCACCACCCAGCCAGCATCCCAAGCCAGAAACCTCGAAATTCTGAGACATCCTGGACTCCTCTTTCCTCTGTTTCCCTCCATACCCAATCTCGATCAAGTCCTCCAGCTCTACCTTCCACCAAAAACTCAAAGAGGTCTGCTTTTCCCCACTTCTACTCCCACTTCTTCAGAAGAACAAAATGTAGTCATCTTCTGCCTGGATTATTTTAATAGCTTCTATTCTTCCTGATCCCACTTAGTTCTTCCTGAGTCCTTCTTCACAGAGCAGCTAGAGTGACTTTTTTTTTTTTTTTTTTTTTTTTTAGAGAGAGATATTTTTGCTATAGGGTACATGTGCTTTCCAGGAGACAGAGAGACAGAAAGTGAGAAAGCACCCCCCCTGGGGAGATGGCCATACCACAATCCCTTCTCCTCCATTCTCCTCTCAGGATCTTGGACACCCATGCACATGTGCCCAGCGTGAGTTTTAAGCCACCGGGTCTGGGACTCGAACTGTGGTCAACTACACCGGAGTCCAGCGATGTAATCATTACACCACCTGCTGGTCCTGCTAGAGTGATCTTTTAACGGTTAGGTTAAATCAGGGCTGGCTGCAGTGGTGCTGCGTAAGGCATTGCTTTGTGATGCTGGACCTGCCTGGAAGGCTCTGGGTTCATGTCCTCAGATCTCCCTGTACATGCCAAGCAAGCACGTGTGTACCTGTCATCCTGCCTGCCTGAGGCTGGGGCCAGATGAGGGTGTAAAGACCCTGCTGGGAGTGTCTGTCACTTTCTCTCTTCTCCTCCCTTTCTATTTCTCTTTCATGGAGAGTTAAAATAAACTTTCAAAAAGAAAAAAAATACATATCAGATCATAGATGATCTGTAAAGCTCTTCTTGGCTTCTCAGTACACTTGAAGTAAAATCTGTGCTCGTCCTGCTCTACAAGGGCCCTGCCCTGAGTTCTCTGAGCTCCTGATCCAATCTCATCTCGTACCACTTTCCACCTGGCCCCTACCCCAGTCACGCTCCTTCAGCTCCCCATGTGCCTTGCAAATATCCATCTTTAATTTCCTCTAAAGTCAAGTAGCTGCCGTAAGTCCCATTTTCCCAACTCCAAGCCTTTATGCTTTCAGCTCCTTCTGCCTGGAACATATTTCCTTTGCTCTTTGCCAGCTCCTTGCATGGTGGCTGTTCCCTTCTCAACCTTGAGACTTCTGTTAAATGTCATCTCCTCAGTGGGGCCTTTCCCGACCACCCTACCCCAAGTTGCCCTTCCTTATCAATCATTCTCTCTCAGTGTACCCTGGTTATTTCTTACAATTTTACAAAACTTGTAACTATTTATTTTATCTATTTGTATATGTATTCATTTTAAATAATCATTAATTTATTTATTATTATTATTATTATTCTATTTGACCAGAGAGACACAGAGACAGAGAGAGATCATCCGTGTGGAATCCAGTCTCCTCTACACAGTGCTTAACCACTGTACCATGGGGTAGCCCACATTTGTGTATTTATGATTTGTCTCTCCAACTAGGAAAGTTAAGTTTCTTGAGGGCAGGGACTAGATCTGTTTAATTCCTAATAAATGGCACGTAAAAGGAGTGTAATGAATATACACTAGATATATGAATGATACTGCCTGAAATTCCACCAGCAACTTCTGCATCCAGAAGAGAAATATGAAATTCTGTTTCCTCTTCTTCCTTCACTTTTCAGTCAAGATCTTGATGGGTGGAATTCGGATAATACAAACTAAGTTGTTTTGTTTTGTTTTGTTTTTTAAGTTTTTTGCTATAGGGTATGTGTGCTTGCTGGAGAGACAGAGAGACAGACAGCGAGAGGGAAAGTGAGAAATCACTCCCTGGAGGGATGGCCACACCACAATCTCTTCTATTCTCCTAGGATTTTGGGCATGTGCACATGTGTGCCTGGCATAAATTTCAAGTCACTGGGTACAAGACTTGAACCGTGGTTGGCCATAAGGGAGTCCAGTGCCTTAACCCCCACGCCACCTTCTAGCTCCCAAATTAAGACATTTTAAGGAAAGAAATTTTAGCTGAGGCATGGGCAGGGTTAAGAAAACCAACATAGGATGTTCAGAGTTCAGAGACTAGCAAAAGCAGGGAGCCCTTATGTCCCACACTCAGGGGTGGGGGGGTTAAGGAGAGTGGATGATGTTCCAGAGCCCAGTAAGAGCTGGAGCTGTAAAGGAAGTTACCTGGCTAGAAGTGGAGTCCTGGAGAGGCGCAGCCACTGCAGCTAAGCATAACAGGAGCAACAGAGAACACACTCTCTCCTTTCTCTTCTCTTACTCTCCCATCTCCAGTCCATGCCACTGTTTAACAGAAATCAACTGAAAGCCAGGTGGAGAGGAGCCCAGGTGAATGCATCAGTTTGTAGGAAGCCAGCGACCCAGAGCACAGAGCAGATCAGCAGGGAATAACTGCACAGGTGTTCTCTCCCAGCAGCTGGAACTCAGGCTCTGGCCTGCTCCTAGGACTTACTAGCTCTCAGATTTGGGCTTTATGCTTGGCATTTAGCTACTATTAGTACCACTGTGTCTCAGGACAAACAATTTTGATTTCTAAACAACCAACTTTCTCATAAACTTTAGAACACAATTTTTACTAAGGCATTGGAACCTGATTTATACAGGTGAACAAGGTGGCATTAGTAATAATAAGCACAGCACAGGCTACTCAAAAGAAAGAACACTCCTGGCCCAGCCTGAGTGGCACAGGTCTGCAGGGCTGAAAGTCATGTGGCTGACTGTGAGTGCAGATCCCTAAAGATCCTGACTGGCTGGATGTCTGGGGGAAGGAGGTTGCAGTGTGAAAAGACCTTGCTGGGGTCTCTCTTTCTCATGGAAAAAATAAAATAATAAAAGGAAAAAGAAAAGAAAACTTTTATACTTTTACTAGGTTACTTCATAAATCAAATTATGGAACATTCCTCACAAAATATATGAGGCCAATATTTGGCAAATTTGATTTCTAGAGGGACCAGGAGGTGTTGTAATGGTTATATCACTGGACTCCTACGTAGTTGACTGTGGTTCGAGTCCCAGATCCGGCAGCTTAAAACTCATGCCTGGGGGCCAGCAGGTGGTGTGGTGGTTAAGGGAACTGGACTTCCACATGACTGACCACAGTTTGAGTCCTGGACCTGGAGGCTTGCTTTCTCACTTTCTCTCTGTCGTTCTCTATTTCTCCCTTGCTCTGTCCCTCTCCAGTCAAATTAAAATAAATAAATAAATAAAGTTAAATAAAACAATTCTTAAAAAACACTCATGTTGGGCACATGTGTGTGTGGGCCCAAAATCCCGAGAGGAGATTGGGGAATGATTTCTTACTTTCTGTCTCTCTGCCTCTCTGGTGAGTGCATGTGCCCTATAGAAAAAAATCTCTCTCTAAAGAAAAAAAAAAAACAGATTTCTAGGTTCTGTCATACTAGTTGTACAGAAAATATAGCTACATTTTTTTTCCTGAGTCAAAAATTCTATAAATCTTTGAGTTCAAGTTTTCATCCTGCACTGAATAGTTGTTATGGGAAAATGTTCATATCTGACTCATTTTACTCTACAAACACAGAATTGCTCCCAGGTTTATTTTAGGGATACTGGTCATTTTAGAGTTTTTGTAAGGCTTGACAAATATGTTTGTGAGGTGGGAATAAGAAGGGAAGTGTTCTTTTTCCTCCCTGGCTGCTTGAGGATATACCACCATCATGAATGACACAGTAACTATCCAAATCAGGAAATTCATGACCAACCGACTACTTCAGAGGAAGCAAATGGTCATTGAAGTCCTTCACCCAGGAAGGCAACAGCACCTAAGACAGAAATTCGGGAAAAACTAGCAAAGATGTGCAAGACCACACCAGATGGCATCTTTGTGTCTGGGTTCAGAACCCATTTTGGTGGCGGCAAGACAACGGGCTTTGGCATGATTTATGATTCTTTGGATTATGCAAAGAAAAATGAACCCAAACATAGACTTGCAAGACATGGCCTTTATGAGAAGAAAAAGACGTCAAGTAAACAGCGAAAGGAACGCAAGAACAGAATGAAGAACGTCAGGGGGACTGCAAAGGCTAATGTAGATGCTGGCAAAAAGTTAAAGGAGTGAAGGTTCTGCAATGACTGTCTGCGGTGATTGAGTGGATTTTTCATGAGAGGATTAATAAACTAAAAAATTTTCATGTGGAAAAAAAAAAAAGAACTGAAGTGTTGGCATAATGGCTATGTTTGCTGTACTCCTATGTAGTTAACCGTGGTTTGAATCCTGGACCTGGTGGCTTAAACTCATGCCAGATGCATCTGTGTGCGTGCCCAAGATTCTGAGAGAAGAATGGAAGAGAAGGGATTACAGCGTGGCCATCCCCCCTGGGGGGCGATTTCTTGTTTTCTGTCTCTCTGTCTGTCTTTCTGGCAAGTGCATGCACCCTATAGCAAAAACCTCTCCAAAAATTAAATAAAGAAAGAAAGAAAGAAGTGACATCTCAGTCTTCCTAAAAGTTGATAAGGCAACTTGGAAAAATCATTTCATCTTTATAACTCAGCAGTGGATCTAGGGCTGGGAGAAATCATAATATTAAGTTACCACTCTTCTCAGGACCAGCAGATGACATAATGGTTATGTCACTCGACTTCCATGTAGTCAACCATGGTTCAAGTGTTGGACCCGGCAGCTTTTGTGTCCAAACTCCCGAGAAGAGACTGGAGGAGAAGGGATTTCAGAGTGGCCATCTCCCCTAGGGGGTGATTTCTCATTTTCTGTCTCTTGGTCTCTCGGGCAAGTGCACGTGTCCTATAGAAAAAATTTATCTTAAAAAAAAAAAAGATATCATTCTTCTCTAAAAATCTTTGTTTAACAATAGAACTTGAAAGTTCAGAGACCTATATTAGGTATTTCAATAGGAGCACAGGGGCTTAGTACAGAGAGGGAGTTACCCAATTTATTATATGTTTGATATTAAGTTGGATCTGTGAACAGAACTCTGTTCACAGCAACCTAATTTACAATTCATTTTTCTCTCTATTTAAGATGTCCTAAACACTGGAGACAGGAATCATCGTATTAAATTAGAATGCCCCCTCTTTGTCTACTCTCTACATCAAGAAAGCATACATTTATTGTGCTTAATTGATTTATTAGAAAATAATGGAATGATGGTTTAAGAGAAGTGGGATTTTATCTTTCCAGTATGTAGAAGAGAAACAAATTGCACTTATCCTTCAAATGTTTAAAACACAGAGGTGGGCCAGCCGGTGTGGTGGTGGTTAAGGTGACTGTATTCAATATGGCCGATTGTGTGGTTTGAGCTCCAGACCTGCTAGCTTGAAAAGCACACCAAGCAGGGTCAGCAGGTAGGATAGTGGTTAAGGTGCTGGACACTCACATGGCTGACTGCAGTTTGAGTCCTGGACTTGGCTGCTTGAAACTCATGCTGAGTGCATGCCCAAAATCCTGAGAGGAAAATGGAGGAGAAGCGATTACAGCATGGCCAGGCATGGCCATTCCCCCTGGAGGGTGATTTCTTGCTTTCTGTCTCTCTGGGGAGTGCACACATCCTATAGGAAAAATCTCTAAACAGGTGAACAAACAAACAAAAAAACACTAAGTATGTGTACACATGTGCCCCAAATTCCGAGAGGATGGGACAGTTCCCCACAAGAGGCACTTTCTTGCTTTCTTTCTCTTTCTCTTCGGCAAGCACACATGCCCTATTTTAAATTAAAAAGAGAGGGGAGAGAGAGAGAGAGAGAGAGGAGAGAGAGAGAGAGAGAGAGAGAGACTTACATGGAAAATTCAAATTCACCTCTGATTTCCCTATATTCATAAATTCTACAGACAGAAAGTTCTCTCCTAAAACAACTATATACCACCTGGCATACATCCTAAGAGAAGCAGAGTGGAAAAATACTTGGAAAGTCATTTGGTAACAATGGAGATCGTAATTAAATCAGCCAGGACCTTATTGGATAATGATATGCACCAGGTGTTTCTGCTGCCATTGACTTAACTCTGCATTATTCCTCTTCTAGAAACAGCACATACTATTGGGGTATATCCAGCTGAAACACACATTGGCACAAAGCACCTATGCTTCTAAAATGTGATTTTTTTTTTCCCGAGGTGCTTATTAAAAAGGCCTCATTTCTTTCACTATGGGTGGACTGACCTTAATGGGTCACCAAGATTAAAGGATGCAGTGGAAGCAAAAGCGGTTCCACATTTAAGGAATAGCAAACACAGTAACATCGTTGTATGGAAACTCAGTTTAAGAAATGCAAGGAATTTACTGATTTCACTGAGAAACCTCTCAGATGTAGGAGAAATATTTGTGAGATTTGGACTTTCATTTACCCAAATATGAGGAATCTGTCTGCTAAAGTCAACTGACTGATAGTGGATGGAAAGGCTTAGCACAGGTTCTATGTGGCAGGCTTCTCCGTAGGAACCCATGTGCTCTCTGACATTGACTATAATTATTTTTCCATCATTCCCAGGTTATGTTCTTAGCCGGAATGTGAGCCAACTCTTTCCCTAGGAAGGCTCCTGCTGCGAAACTGTCTTTGGCAATGAATCTTTAACAAAAGATCAAGAACTTGACATTTATTTTTAAGCAAGAGAAGAAAATGTGTGCAATGTTGGAGGCAAATATAGGACTAGGAAAGAACTTCTACACAGCTGCAGTGGGACAGGAAACAGTGGGACTGGAAGGAACATGACACGACATGCTGGTGACTTGACTTCTATGAAACAGCAACTGATGGCTAGATATGAAATACGTGATTATATAATGCTAAGTGTTTTTTTTTTTTTTGTTTTTTTTTTTTTTGCTATAGGGCATGTGCGCCCACCAAAAAGACAGAGAGAGACAGAGAGACAGAAAACGAGAAATCACCCCCAGGGGGGATAACCACACTACACTCTCTTCTCCTCCATTCTCCTCTCGAGATCTTGGGCATTCATGCACATGCCCCCGGCATGAGTTTAAGCCACTGGGTCCGGGACTCGAACTGCGGTCGACTACATGGGAATCCAGTGACACAGCCATTATGCCAACTTCCCTATAGTGCTAAGTTTTAATGTAGGTTTCTTTGCTGCTTGTTTTTTAGAGAGATTTTTGCTATAGGGTATGTATGCTTGCTGGAGAGATAGAAAGCAAGAAATCACCCTCCCTTCCAGGGGGATGGCCAAGCCACAATCCCTTCTCCTCCATTCTCCTCTCGGGATTTTAGGCATGCATGCACGTGCACCCGGCATGAGTTTTAAGCCACTGGGTCTAGGACTCGAACCATGGTTGACTATGTGGGAATTCAGTGATGAAACCATTATGCCATTTGTTGGTCCCTAAGTTTTAATGCAGTTTTAAAGTGGAAGAATGGGGGCAATATGCTTTATATGTTGAACCAGGTGTGTGTTGATGATTTTATATCTAGCTGATCATTCAGGAAGATTATTGGGATAGTTGAAACAAAAATTTAGGATAATATTCTTTTATTGCCACAGGGCGGGCACCACCACACCCAAGGATAATATTCTTTTATTAAAAATTGTATTTATTTCTTCAATGAGAAAGAGAGGAGCACTCCAACAGGGTCCTGACATGGCTCTCTACCTTCTGCTTCAGTCAGTCCCAGCTCACTGGCATGCACGAGCCCAGAGTACTCAGGAAAGTCTTTGAGTACAGAACTGGAACTCTTTCATGTGGGTCAGCCTCAGAGTATCTAGTTTTCTTCTTTTCTTATAAGTTTTGCTATAGGGCACATGTGCTCACCAGAGAGAGAGAAAGTGAGAAATCACTCCCCAGGGAGGATGGCCATACAGCAATTCCTTCTCCTTCATTTTCCTCTAAGGATTTTCTATTTAAAGAATTATTTTTAACTTTATTTATTTATTTATTTATTTATTTATTTATTTATTTATTTATTTATACATACTTGACCAGACAGGGGCAGAGAGAGAGAGAGAGAGAGCGAGCGAGCGAGCCACCAGGTCTGGGACCTGAACTGTGGTCAGCCATGTGGGAGTCTAGTGCCCCTAACCACCATGCCACCTGCCAGCCCCCCTCTCAGGATTTTGGGCACACATTTCTGGCATGATTTTAAAGCAGCTGGGTTCAGGACTTTAACTGCAGAGTCTGCTATGTGGGATAGAGTTCCCTTAACCTCCATGTCACCTGCTGGCCCCAGAGCCTCGAGTTTTACTGCTACACCACTGTCTAACTCTCAAGGGTAATATTGAAAGAAATAGAAAAGGCAATCATTTTCATTCTAATTGGTCAGAACTTGTTTTTTTTTTTTTTTAAGAGGTTTTTGCTATAGGGCGCGTGCGCTCACCAGACAGACAGAAAGAGACAGAGAGACAGAAAGCGAGAAATCACCCCCCAGGGGGGATGGCCACGCCACAATCCCTTCTCCTCCATTTTCCTCTCGGGATCTTGGGCACGCACGCACACGCGCCCGGCGTGAGTTTTAAGCCACCAGGTCCGGGATGCAAACCGCGGTCAACTATGTGGGAGTCCAGCGACATAGCCATTACGCTAACTGCTGGTCTCAGAACTTGCTTTTTTTTTTTTTTGGAGAGGTTTTTGCCATAGGGTGCGTGCACTTGCCAGACAGACAGAGAGAGACAGAGAGACAGAAGGCGAGAAATCACTCCCCAGTGGGGATGAACACACCGCAATCCCTTCTCCTCCATTCTCCTCTCAGGATCTTGGGCACGCACGCACACGTGCCTGGTGTGAGGTTTAAGCCACCGGGTTCAGGACGCAAACCGCGGTCAACTACGTGGGAATCCAGCGACATAGTCATTATGCTAACTGCTGGTCCCAGAACTTGCTTTTTTCTTTTTCAGAAAGAGCATGTGCATTCAAATTTATGAATTTATCAGTTTAAGTCAGAGTGGGGAGCTCCTTGGCGGAAAGGTTAAATGAAGTACCCTGGCCGAGAATTTCACAGGGTGAGAATTACTCATCTGCAAATAGTCCATCTATGATAAGGACATTTCTTGAAAATTAATTTAAAAAACAACAGATACAGGGACCAGCAGGTGGCATGGTAGTTAAGGCGCTGGAGACTCCCACATGGCCGACCGCTATTAGAATCCTGGACCTGGTGGCTTGTTTTTTCACTTTCTGTTTCTCTCTCTCTAGTCAAATCAAATCAATAAATAAAACTGAATAATTTAAAAAAATTTAAATCTTAAAAAAAAAAAAACCCGAAAAACAAAAACAGATACAGGGGACCAGCAGGTGGTGTGGTGGTTAAGGTGCTGGACACTCCCACATGGCCAACCGTGGTTCAAGTCCCGGATCTGGTGGCTTGTTCTCTCACTTTCCCTCTTTCTCTTTCTGTGTGTCTCACTCTGGTCAAATTAAAAAATAAATGAATGAATAAATAAAATTAAATAAATAGTTCTTTTAAAAAATCAAAACAGATACAGAAAGTGGTGTGACTGGCAGGAAATCACCAAATTAAACATAGAAGGGTGCTAACTTCTTTTCTGAAGAATGGTTATTTCCATCTTATGGCTTAGTGCACTGCAATGATTGGTTTCTCCACAAAAATAAATTGCTGAATATAATTAAGTAAATCCTCCAGGTTATAGGATTTAAAATTCTACCAGCTGAAGGACTCATCAGAGAAAGTAACAAGTACTTGAATAAAAGGTTTGTGCCTTAAATTTAGTTCAGATGTGACTTACAGTCAGCACAAACCTAATCAAAGGTGATTCATAGCCACTGGACAGGTACATTTTTTGTTGCTGAGCTAGACTTTTGTTTTTTTAGAATTATTTTATATAACTTTATTTATTCATTCATTCATTTCAGTTTAATTCGAACAGAGAGGGACAGAGCAAGAGAGAGAGAAAGGGAGAGTGAGAGAGCAAGCAGCCAGGTTCAGGACTTGAACCACGGTTGGCCATGTGGGAGTCCAACGCCCTTAACCATCATGCCACTTGCTGGCCCTAGACTTTTCTAAACATTTGGATGGAGTTCTAATGGTATTCCATTTTCTACCTTTGCAAAAAAAATTTTGGCCCAGTTGGAGACCAGACTGTGGTCCAGCTGCCAAATAGAACACTCGGTGAGGCTGACCCACATGGGAAGGTTCTGGTTTGCATTTAGAGACATCCCTGAGTAGCCAGGGCACACTTGTGCCTGTGATCCAGGGCTGGCTAACATGGGGGTCGATTGTGTCATCAAGACCCTGCTGAGGTGTTTTCTCTGTCTCTTTCTCTGATGGTAGAAATAAAGAAATACACTTGAAAGGTAATTTTAGCCCAAATTGATGTGTGCATGCTTATACATGAGAATGAGATCAAACGAAAAGTTCTGATTTCAAAAAGAAACCACATATTATTGAAAGCTAAAATATATCACAGTAATGGACCTGTGGATATGATATCAAAATTTATAGCAAAAGGATAAGTTACCCAACCTTAAAATAGAGTTTTTAGATATGGGAAATGTATAGTGTTCTTCATGTTTTAACATATAGATTTACCTTTGTTTACATAACCTCAATTCAATTTTCATCCAAATTTTGATCGTTGTTATTATATCAATAAAAAGATATATTCCTATAAATCACTACAATTACTTGTACTTGAGGTCTACTTTTATCTCCTTGGTTTGGCGTAAGCAATACATGAGGGCATAAATGCATGCAAAGAGAAAGAGAGAAAGCATCCCCTAATGGGGCCTGGTCACACCATAACCCCTTTCTTCTACTCCTCCACCCCATCAGGATCTAAGCATGCACTCCAACTGTAGGTGAAGGTGTTAATGGTAATGGGGGGAAATGGAAATGACATTTTTCCATTGTAAGCAAATGAAGATCCATCAGGAAAGCTATTGAATTCTCATCATAGTCTGCCTTATCTTTTCCAGTAGAATAACATTTATTAAATTTACTAGATGCAAGGTTATTAGATAAACATTTTACACACATGCTCTTATTTAATTTTCAGAAAAATCTTGAATGTCTCATATAAGCTTCCCAAATGACCCAGTGAGAAAGGTATCCTTTATCTTAGTGAATGTCCTCACCTCAGTGAAAACTAAAATGTAGAGGGTTTAATTTGACTACAATCGTAGAAGGAGGAAGGCATGTTTTGTACCATCTGTGTCAGGTCTTCCAGGAAGCAGACAATGAGGTGGAGTTAAGAGCATAAGCAATTGATTTGAATGAAATACTTGTTAAAGAAGAAATGGAGAGAACCAGATGATAGCACAGTGGTAGCACAGCTGGACCTACACGGGCAGGTCCTGGGTTTGCACCTGTGGTCCCTGTTCACATTAGGGATATGTGCACATGCCTGTGATCTGTGCTTATAGAGGCTGGGGGCAGATCATGGCATCAACTACCCCCCTGTGGGGGATGCCGAATGTCTCTCAGAAGAAAATTTTTAAAAGAAGGAAAAAAGGGGAGAAGAAACATACTTGAATAGAGAAAACCTTTTAGACCATCATGATGTTGGTCTGACACTTGTGGGGAGGGAAAAAAAGTGGTGAGAAAACAGGATTAAACAAGAGTACCTCAACAAACAATGTAGATCTGACGGTGTCGACCAACTCGATGGGTAGTTCTGGAGCAAGCTGACAGAGGAGATCCACACTGGGCAGAAATAGCCCCTAACATTTCCACTATGTTCAGTTGTTCTCCAGGGGCTCTTCAAGAAGTGTATGGGCTCAGCTTGGAAACTGAAGTAGATTCTGGAGATTCTGCGGCTGGAGGTTGTCAATTAGTTACTCTTTTTGCACTTGGATGAAAATTATTTCTTGAAGGAAGAGCCAAATAATGTGTCTTCTTGAATGCCACAGTCCACCCCTTGCACCAGGCAGATTCACTTCTTCATATTTAGGGAGTAGATCCTTCAGGATTCCAATGGGCTTCTTTTCTTACAAAGAAACTTAGGAGAGGGAGGTTACTGGGGGTAAACTATAACTCTCCTCCCTGCAGTTAGTCTTGGGGCTGCAACTGGCACTCGTCTTCCCCTTTCTCCACTATCTATTCTAAATTTACTCACCTTCGGTTATCATTTTTACTGGTCTCAGAGACTTGCCTGGTGTGACACAGCCTTAACTCTTGAGAAGTCTGAGCCACTGGTATCCATACTTTACTCAAGTTGGAGTTGTTACACTTATCTATTTACATTCTCATTTGGACAAAGCAGTACCATCGAACACCATGTGGACACCCGAATTTCATGCATATTCCTCCTTGTGCCCATTTTGTAACAGCAGCAGTACCTCCTCCTGCTAATCAGGGCCAGTTGCCCTTGCTGAGATGGTAACTCTTCTTGTCTTGCTCATCTGTGGGCATAGGGACATTAAAGTGCCAAGGATAGAGCCATATCTTATAGTTTCAATGGAACTCTTATTGTGTCCTCTACCATGACTTTTTTGGTTTATTTTATTTATTTATTTATTTGTTTGTTTATTTATTTATTTCCTCTATTAGTGAGAGAGAGAGACAGAGAGAGACAGAGAGAGAGAGAGTGCATCCCCAACAAGATCTTTATGCCACGATCTATCCTCCACCTCAGCCAGCCCTAGATTATGGGCATACACATGTTTGGCATGCCCAGCATACTTAGAGAGGTCTCTGGAAGTAAACCTGGAACCTTCTTACATGGGTTAGGCTTGCCGGGTGTTGTGTTTTACTGCCGAGCTGCTGTCCAGTCTCCCTCAACCCCAATTATGACATTTCATTAGGGCAGCCACTTGCAGCCTCATGTTCCTCCATTCTCATTTTCTTTTGACTATATGTTTTAAGCAGTATCTTCATTGGATGTCCATCTATTTTGCCCTTTTGGATGCCATATTCCACTAACCATCTCCACAACCTTCTTTGGGTCAAGCCCCTTGGCTGTTAGTCTATTTTTTTAAAGAATGATTTTTATTTATTTATTCATTTAAAAAATTGTGACCAGGCACACACACACACACACACATACACACACACACACACACACACACACACACACACACACACACAGGGAGAGAGAGGGAAAGTGAGAAAGCAAGCCACCAGGTCTGGGACTCAAACCACGGTTGGCCATGTGGGAGTGTCGAGCATCCTAATCACCATGCCACCTGCTGGTTCCCAACTGTTAGTCTACTTTGTAGGTTATTACAATAATTATGACTCCTTGGCTTCTGGTGGTTAAGAGCTGTTCCCTAGGCCTCTGTTGCTTCAGGACCCAATCATGTCTATCAATGAGCCAAGCTCTGTGATAGCTTGTTCTATCCTCAGCCCTAGCACCCCTGAACCTCTTATTGATGCTGCATCCCACTCACTAGTATATTTCAGTGGGCTTTGGCAAGTGAAGTGTACTTAGCCTATGCAAGTAACATAATCCTCTAGCGGTTCTTCTGGTCTCATTTGAAATATCTATTCCAGGGGCCAGCAGGTGGCACGCTGGTTAAGGCACTGAATTCTCACAAGGCTGACCACCATTTAAGTCCTAGACCTGGCAGCTTGAAAAATCATGGTGGGTGCATGTGTGTGCATCCAAAATCCCAAGAAGAGAATTGAAGAGAAAGAACTGAAGCCTAGCTCTTTCCTCTAGGGAGTGATTTCTCACTTTCCCTCTCTCTCCCTCTCTCTGGTAAGCACATTTGCCCTATGGCAAAAACCTAAAAAAATAAAAAATAAAATACAATATCAATTCCAACAAGCCCACTTCTCTCAGTGTCTTTATTCCTTCCTCTCCTATCTGCCAGAGCAATTCAGACATTTTGATTTCAGTCAGAGTGAACCGTTGCTTTCTCCATACTTTCAAGGCCCAACCTACCTAGCAGTGAGTTTGCACTGTCTCCTAGTGCCCTTGTCAGAGTGTTTAACCATTATTCTAGAAGAGTAGGGATACGGGATTTTAATAAACCATGTTTTAAACAATGTTATGGCCTGGCCCCTTTGATCAAGCATCCTCAAAATCCAGTTTTACAAGTACTCTCTGGCTCCTACTGTATGTACAACTGGTTCATTCTCATTCCACTGGGGCACGGTCCTTTTCCTCCTCCATCAGACCCAGCTGAATGAACTATGCCTGCAGTTTAACATAGTTGCCTAGAGCTAGGAGAGAAGACGAAGTGATACTTGGGGGGAACTCCTATTGTCTTGTGAAACTGAGGCTGGTGCAGTAGGAGTGCAAGCTCTTAAAGGGTGTGAGTCGTGGGTAGGAGAGGCACCTTTACAGCCTCTCAGGGTTCACAGCCTCTCAGGGTTCAAGGAGTCAGAATAGTCAGGGGCTGTGCAACAGATGGCCCCATCCCTTGTGTCAGGGTCCTTGGTTTTACATACCAGGGTTCTGACCACAGCCAAACAGATCTCACTGGGCTGAGCCATCATGGCTGGAGCTCTGCAACACCAATGACCAAATCTGGTTTTCAGCTTTTCTGCTCTCCCACTGTAGGATTAAAGGTCTCCTTGTAAGTAACCAAAGAGATCCTTGGGCCTTTGGTCTTAGTTTCCAATTGTTTGTTAATGGTCTGGGCATTTCATTTTCCACTCTATGGGGCATCAATGCAATTTAATAATAAAACAGCCAACTTACTGCATTGTACCATTCTCCCCTACCCACCACGCCCAACCCTGTACTTTTTGAAAGTCTGAACTATTACAGCAGCCAGGGTATTACCCTCCACTGAAACATTCTTCCAAGTCGCCCAGTGAAACATTTAGCAACTGGGCTGCCACCTTGTGCCACAAACTCTCCATGCTCCACATACCATCCTTTTCCTCCCTCATCAGATCCAGCTGAATTATGACTGGTCTTTTACACCAACTTTTATTTATAGGGTCTGTTATGCCAGCTTAATGGTGAGAGGTCCAGCCTCCAAATCCCCTCTTATCCCCGACTTCCTCAATTCATCTCTGGAAGCAGATGCAGAGGAGTTAGGAATGTAGGTGATTTATTGGAAGAGGGGGTAATGCCTGTGAAGGATGAAAGGGAGGAAGCAAAATTGGGCAGGGAGATCATTAGAATCCTGTGCAAACTTGATAAAGTCTCAGCCAACCCAGCAGGGAGCTCCAGAACAAGGCTCGGTGGTAGTGGCATGCAGCAGAAATAATAGCTAGGTCCTACCATTCCTGCTGTGCTGTCATTGGTTAGAGGCTACTTGGGGGGAGGTGGCCACAAACTGATTTTGAGCTCTTTCTTGGTGGGAGATAGGAAGAGTTGTCACTCCCTCATATTTGTGAAGTGCTTACTTATATGGCAGGTTATATACAGCAGCTATCAATGGATGAAATAAACCTCCTCAAAAAGAGGCTGTATGCTATAGAGGTTTAGAGCATCATTTCTGAAGTTGGAATGCTTGTGTTCAATACCTAGTTCTATCACTAACTAGCTAGGGGAACTTGAACGAATTATTTAACTGTCATCTCTTAATCTTCATCAATATTTCTTTCCCCAAAAGATTATAGGGAGACTTACATAAATTATTGCATGTAAAGTACTTAGACTATTGTCCAACACTTGGTAACTGCTCTGTAACTATTAGCTGTTGAGAATATCACAAACACACAATTTCCATGCAGTATAAGAAAAAAAATATAGCTGAGTATTTAAATCCAAGGAAAGGAAATTAACTTTTTTCAGGTGACTTGTCTGTGCCAAGCACTATTTTAGCTATTTTAATCTTTAAACTTTATTTAATACTGTCTCTAATCTTCACAATAACCCATGAAGTAGGTATTACTGGGGATGAAACTAAAACCGGAAATTATTTTATCCTGAAAGTGGTAATAAGTTATTAGCAACAGGCCAACCTGCGACAGCTGAGTCCCATGGGGCCGGCAGGTGGCATGGTGGTTAAGGGCGCTGGACTCTCAAATGGCTGACTGCGATTTGAGTCCCCGACCTGGTGGCTTGCTTTCTCACTTCCTCTCTCTCTTCCCCTGTCCCTCTCTGGTCAAATTAAGATAAAGTTAAATAAAAATAATTCTAAAAAAATGTTTTTAAGTAAAATAAATGAATAAAAAGACAGCTGGATCTCACATGGCTGACCACACAGTTCAAATCCTGGATATGGCAGCTTGAAAAATATACCAGGCATATATGTGTGCACCAACGATCCTGAGAGGAGGGAGAGATGGAAGAGCAGGGATTGCAACCATGTTCCCTCTCCCTCCTTCTCTCTCTCTTTCTCCAAGTCTCTCTCATGAGTACATGCATTCTCTGGCAAATTAAAAAAAAAAAGTTATTAGCAACAACCTGGGTATTCAATTTTTGTTCTCACATTTAAAAATGTCATGTAGTTGTGAGTCACCTTGTGAAAATCCTGTGACATCTCCAGACTTACTGCCAAAACTGCAAATGCACTGTGGCTGACCCAGTAGAGTGAAGCCAGGCTGCAATTTTATTATGGATTCTCAGGCCAGTAATAAGCCTGGACTCTCACACAATCTTGCTACTACCATGTTGTTGCTGTGTAGCAATTTCAGAAACTGCCTAGTGTAGGCAATGGGTGATTTAAGTCATTCTCTGCTGACTCAGCATCCATTGGCCTTTGGTCAACTAACAGAATCATGGCCATCTTCTGTGGAATTCAACGGTGTTAGTGCTACCCTCAGCTCCAGGAGGGGACATGTGAGAGGCACCTGGGTAATCAGAGTGCTTCATTCCCAGCTATGGTGATTGGTTTGGGTATGTGACCAAGGACCTAACTGTGTATTGGTGGAATGAGAAAACTTTTCTTTTCATGCTTGGAGTTATAAGGACATTAACTTGGTGCTGCTGGTCACTATCTTCCTACTGTGAAAAGAAAATATGCCTAAGAATAAGGCTAATTAGAACCCAAAACTCAATTTGTTGAAATTTTGTTCTTTAACAGTTCCATTAACTTTCTGGCTAGGACACTACTGGAATGATCCAGATGAGAGATACTGGTGGCTAGGGCAGGGTGGAAGCAGTGGAAATGTAGAGAAGTAATTAGATAAGGGGGATATTTTGAAGAGAGAGCAGACAGATTTGCTGACTAATTAGATATTTGAATGAGAGAAAGAGAGTCTAGGATGACTCTAGGGTTTGGGGTCCAAACAAACAGATGTTTGAAATAAAATTACAGTCCTGGCCTAGCCTGGTGGTGTAGATGGAAGCAAACTGAAGTGCAGTGCAGGTAGTCATGTGTCCAACTACTGTTTAGATCCCAGGGTTGGCTTGAAAATACTCTGGATGGATGTGTGCCTGTTCAAGGTCGTGGTGAGCTGGTGGGCTAGGAAAAGGGAACTGTTCCATGATGGGACCCTGCTGAGGGTGCTTTTCTCTTTCTTTCTCTGTCGCTCTCTATTGTATGCATGCACTATGATGAATAAAATAAACTTTTAAAAAATGCATTGTTGGGGCCAGCATGTGGCGAGGTGGTTAAGGCGCTGGACTTCCACATAGCTGATTGCAGTTTGAGTCCTGGACCTGGTGGCTTGCTTTTTCTCTCTTTCTTTCTTGGTCTCTTTCTGGTGAGAGCACATGCCCTATGGCAAATTACAATAATAATAAAGAAAAATAATTCTAAAAAAATTCACTGTTCTTTTTTTATTAAGTCTGAGATGTCTGACCTGACACTCAGATGTTCATGGGAGAGGCCTAAGTTGGAGATATATATTTTGGATTCATCAGTATGTGATGGTATTTACAAGTGTGAGACTGATTAAAACATGAGTATAAACAGAGAAGAGCTATAAGGGCCAACTTCTGGGACATTCCATGTTTAGAGATTGAGAAGATAAGGAATAATCATAAAAGAAGACAGAAAGAATGGCCATGGGGATAGCTGCTACTGTGTATAGTGAAGAAAATGCTTCAAAGGAGGAGTGTGGTTGGCTGTGTGAAAGTTGCTGATTGCTGAGACAAGAAAAATGAGGGCAGGAGATTTATTACTGGATTGAGCAATGTGGAACTTATAGACCTTAGCTACTATCATATATACTACCTATTTACATTTGTTTATTTTCTATGTCCTCCCATTTAGATGTAAGTTCTGCCACATTCATGACATTCTGTTTCATTTACTATTGAACTTCCAGCATGTAGCTATATTGTCTGTACATAGTAAGTGCCCGATAAATATTCCATAGGCCAGCCAATGGCATAGTAGAGAAGGCAGGGATCCCACATGGCTGACCGTGTGGTTAGTCCTGGACTGGGCAACATGAAAAACACACCCCCAAAGGAGGGAAAATGAAGACGGGATTATGACATGACCTTTCCCCATGGGAAAGTACTTTCTCCATCCTTGTCTCTTTCTGCCTCTCTCCAGTGAGCACATGTACCAGTCGGCAAAATAATCATAATCATAATAATAAAATTTTTCAAATATATTTCAAGTGGAAAAAATTAAGAAAAAAATGTATCCTCAATCCCTCTTTGTACAGAGATATCTTTCTTTTTATATTTTGGTAGAGGAAGTAACATTATAGCACTAGATTTTGAATTATGCTCAAAATTTGGCAAAAGATTTAACCTCACTATTTTTTCTTCCTTATCCATAGAAGGGGATAGATAATAACAAGATAATGGTTGAGACTTTACCCAGACCAATACCCAGTACATAGTAGGTACTCAATAAATCTTTGTAAATCTGGAAAGGTCACATGAATCAGACCTCAAAGTGGTATGCAAATTTATTTCAAATATTTAAGTCATTTGATATGGGAGATTGCATTTATTTAAGAAGTGATTTATCAGGAACCAGCAGATGGCATAATGGTTATGTTGCTGGACTCCCACATAGTCCATCGTGGTTTGAGTCCTGGACCCAGCAGCTTAAAACTCATGCTGGGTGCTTGTGTGGGCGTGCCCAAAATCCCTAGAGGAAAATAAAGGAGAAGGTATTGTGGCATGGCCATCCCCCTGGGGGTAATTTTTCACTTTCTTTCTCTCTGTCTCTCTCTGCCTCTCTGGCAAACACATGTGCCCTATAGCAAAAATCTCTAAAAAATAAAAAAGGAAGTGATTCATCACATCTCTTCTCTGTCATGTTTTAGTCTCACATTTCATTCAGTCTCACAACTTTAAAAACCAGGAAAAAAAGGAAATGTTGCTTGTAGGTTGCATTTCCAACAAAAAAGCACCTGAGTGGGGCCAGCAGGTGGTGTGGTGGCTAAGATACTGGATCTCACATGGTCAGATCTTTGGTTTGAGTTCCAGACCTGACAGCATGAAAACCATGCCAGGTCTGTATGTGTGCATGCATGTGCCCAAAATCCAGAGAGGAGAAAGGATTGTGGCATGGTCATCCCCTCTGGGGGTGTGTGATTTCTCACTTTCCCTCCCTTTCTGTCTTCATCTGTCTCTGGCGAGCACATGCAGCCTATGGAAAAAAATCTGAGTAAAGAAAAAGTGCTTGAGTATGTCTCAAGATGAAAGGCCATAATATATTCAGAGTAGTGTTGCTAGTATAGTTGTTCACATTAAAATATAATAACTTTGAGATTAAAACAAAACACCCTGGGTCTTATGGTAGATTCTACATTATAGACCTAGGATGGATAGACTACTTGAGAGTAGTCTCTCAAGACCTAAATTGCCTTGATCTGAATAGTACAGAAGGCACAGAGAAAGGTGGGGCAGATGTCAAAGCCTAGCAGGACTGCGAGTTTGTCATGGTATAAGTGTTAACCTCAAAAGGCTAAGTAGGAAGCTCCTCAGGTCCTCAGAGGTATTTCCTAAGTAAAGGCTGTATTTTAAAAGAGATTGGCCTTTAGCAGGAGGGAAATGTGCTTAGTGAGAAGGTTTAAAAGGGGGTGGGATGACTAGTTGGAGCTGAGAATTATTCCGGATTATCATGTAAGCAGCCTGGCCATGCAGCCAAATCTCTTGGGTTAATATTTCTTCTCCTTTGTTGCCCAGGATTAGGCAACAATACATCCTTCTGTCGTTTTGTACTTATTTATCTATAAAATAGACTCAATAACCTGCCATCTCTTTAGACCCAGAATATTTGGCCATCATCTTTGTCCTATAGATGCACAGAATGATGATGTTTGGTATCCATATGTCAGGACTGGACACTGGGGGAGATGCCAAGAGGGTGAGTGAAATTCTGACCCTTTAGAAATCAGTTTTTATTTAGCCCTTCCTAATATTAGACCTTGTGCTAAGTGTTTTGCATATATTATTTCATTTCTTTCTCTCTCTTACACATGAAACCTATATAGTAGGAACTATCAACATTCTCACTTCATACAGGGAAAATTAAGGCTTAATCTCAGATTGGTAGACCTTGATGACGTGTGGTGTCTGGATAGTGGGAAATAAGCCACAAGCTAAGGTTCTAAGGAAGAGCAATGCAGTTAAGGGCAACTTAACAAAGGTAAAGTGTAATGATCTTAACATAAGAGGATGCAGAAGTTGGAAAAATACTTTCCCAATGTTCCCAGGACCCGTATGATAAGGAACATATACATTAGAATGTTCAGGCTGGTCCTATATCCTTGTGGTTAAGGGAATTGGCTCCCACAAGGCCAACTGCAGTTAGAGACTCAGCCCTGACAGCTTGAAAAACATGCTTGGTGTATATGTCTATATGTCCAAAATCCTGATGGAATGAGGAAATAGAAAAGGGATTGCAGTGTGACCAAGCCCCATTGGGAGGTATTCTCTCTCTCTCTCTCTCTCTCTCTCTCTCTCTCTCTCTCTCTCACAGTGCACACATCCTTTGACAATCTAAAAGAAAAAAATGGTGTGATTTTTAAGCCATCAGGTCCAGGACTTAAACCATGGTTGGCCATGAGAAGTCCAGCAATGTAACTGCTATACCATCTGCTAACCCCTCCCCCCCCATTAAAAAAATAAATAAACACTATAGTTGAAATTACATCCAGGAAAGTTTGGGAAGCATTAATGTGAAGATGTGTGCCCAAGTGTTCTGAAAAATCAAAGGTGGGGTGTCTACCTAGCCCGGGAAGTGAAGGAAGGAGGTGATAGCTGAAGAGGAGGTGTGGGAACAGAAGTTGTTCCATTGCCCAAGTTCCAAGGTGTGACAGTGTGAGAAAGCACTGACCTATCTAGGGTGCTGAGAGCAATCAGACATCATTGGAGCACAAAATATACAATGAAATAGCGAGGGGAAAGGAGAGAAAATTGGGAGCTAAATTTTGGAGATTCTAAATGCCCTGTGAAGAAATTTAGACTTTTGGAAATCTTTTTTTAGACTTCTTTGACTTCTGTATTATGCATACTTTTATATATTTATATTAGTTATAATATAAATTTATTATATTATGTATGTAAATATTTATATGTTTTATGTTCATGTTAAATATAGTTATATAATTTTTATACAGTATATGACATTATAAATTTATATTTACTGAAATTGACTCCATTTAAAAAATTATTCTATTTAACTTTATTTATTTTAATTTGATCAGAGAGGGACAGAGAATAAGAGAGAGAGAGACCAAGCAAGAGAGAGATAGAGACAGAGAATGTGAGAAAGCAAGCCACCAGGTCTGGGACTTGAATCGCAGTTGGCCATGTGGGAGTCCAGTACCCTTAACCACCACGCCACCTGATGGCCCCAGAAATTTTCTCCTTTTAAATTTTTTTGTTTTCATTTTTGTTTTTGTTTTGTCATAAGGCATGTGTGCTTGCCAGAGAGAGAGAGAGAGGCAGAGAGAGGGAAAGTGAAAAATCACTATCAAGGGGAGATGGCCATGCCAGAATTCCTTCTCCATTCTCCTTTCTAGATTTTTAAGCACACATGTACATGCACCTGGCATGTTTTTCAAGTTGCCGGGTCCAGGACTAAAATCCTAAAATTGACCAAGTGGGATCCAGCTGTCTTAACCTCCAATGCCATCTTTTGGCTCTGAAACTATACATTTATTAACTGAACTTTTGACGGCTTTAAAATGACTTGGAGCACCTTCCACAGAATCTGGTTATACGTCAACCTCCTTCCTCCATTTCTCCAGTCCTTCAATCATGGGCACTCACACACTTGCCTGGCATGTTTCAGGATGACTGGACCTGAGATTTGAACCCTAGTCATCGTGTGAGATCTGGCTTCCCTTGAGCATGCATTACTGTTTCACCAAGGATGCAGCCCCATGTTTTATAAAGAAATTTTCTTTTTCTTTTTCTTTTTTTAAAAAAAACTTTTAAGGGGCCAGCAGATGGTATGGTGGTTAAAGGCACTGGACTCACACGTAGCCAACTGTGGTTTGAGTCCCAGACATGGTGGCTTGCTTTCTCTCTTTCTATTCTCTCTCTCACTCTGTCCCTTTCTAGCCAAATTAAAACAAACAGATAAATAAATAAAGTTAAATAAAATAATTCTTAAAAAAAATATTTTTGCTATAGAGTGTGTGCACTTGCCAGAGAGGCAGAGAGAGACAGAGAGACAGAAAGTGAGAAATCACACACACACACACACACACACACACACACACCGGGGGAATGGCCATGCCACAATCCTTTCTCTTCCATTCTCCTTGTGGGATCTTGGGCACGCACACACATGTGCCCAGCTTGTTGTTTTAAGCCACTGGATCCAGGGCTCAAACTGTGGTTGACTATGTGGGAGTCCAGTGATGTAACCATTATGCCATCTGCTGGTTCCTACAGAGGAATTTTCAAGCCAGAAGTTCTAAAACAGGAAGGCAAAATCCTTTAATGTTGAATTCTGGAAGCCTTAACTCACTTAAACTTGTTTTGCTAAGAACAATTTTTTGCACAAAACTCATTAGAAGATTTGTACATACATATATATAAAAAACTCCTAGAATGGAAAGCTATTATTTTTTTTAATTTCACACATATCAATTCTCTCATTTTAAATACAAAACATTTTAAATTACATGTTTTCCATTTCATCTTTAATTTGGTTTAGCTCTGATTGTGTAGATTTGCTTGATATCCTGTGATTATTGTATGGAGGAAATGAAATGTTTTAAAACAGTTCTTTGTTTTATAAAATAACTGGATTTCTGGAAAAATAACCTATGTTTTCCTTTTGTGCTGTCACTTCAGAGTTTCATCATTTGAAACTTTCTAATTGCTTTTAATGTTTATAAATCTAGGGGGTCAGCAGGTGGCATGGTGGTTAAGGGTGCTGGATTCCCAAATGGCCGACCATAGTTCCCGGACCTGGCAGCTTGCTTTCTCACTTTCCCTTTCTCTCTCTCTCTGTCTCTCTCTGATCAAATTAAAAAATAGTAATAACAAATGGAACTAACTAAATAAATACTTTTAAAAATGTTTATAAATCTATTATTGTAGAATAATTTTATCTAGAAAAATATTATTCTACAATTATTACTTTAAAATAAAGTCTTATGTTAAAAACTTATTTGGATATTTGTGAGAAGTAAAAGAAATGTCAGGATTCAAAAATCATTGACTTTGGGGCCAGCATTTGGCGTAATGGCTATGTCACTGGACTCCCATGTAGTCGATCACAATTCGAGTCCTGGACCTGGTGGCTTAAACTCACGTCGGGCGCGTGTTTGTGCGTGCCCAAGATCCCGAGAGGAGAATGGAGGAGAAGGGATTGCAGCGTGGCCATCCACCCTGGAGGATGATTTCTCGCTTTCTGTCTCTCTGTCTCTCTCTGTCTTCCTGGCAAGTGCGCGTGCCCTATAGCAAAAACCTCTCCAAAAAAAAAAAAGAATTGACTTTGGCAGATAAACTATCTATATTTCCGTTTATTTATTTCCTGTATGACTGAGAGCAAGAGAGAGAAACAACACCCCCAATTCAGTCTCAATGCTGTGATTTACCCCCAGTTTCAGCTGGCCTCAGATCATGGGCACACACATGGCTGGCACAGTCAGGAAGACAGCTGCGTGTGAGGAAACTCCATACTCATTAAACAGTAACTCCCCATTCTGTCCTCTGCCTTTCTCCATCCCTTGGCAACCACCACTCTACTTTTTGTATTATGAGCTTAACTGTGCCAGTTAACTAATATAAGTGGAATCATGTAGTATTTGTCCTTTTTGTTTTGCTTTGTTTTTGCTATAGAGAGTGTGCGCTAACTAGAGAGATAGAGACAGAGGGGAGAGAGAGAGAGAGAGAGAGAGAGAGAGAGAGAGAGAGAGAGAGAAAGTGAGAAATCACCCCTCAGAGGGGATGGCCACACTACAATCCTTTCTCCTCTATTCTCCTCTCAGGATTTTGGGCATACATACATACGTGCTAGGCATGATTTTCAAGCCTCCGGGTCTGGAACCCAAACCAGAGTTAGTCGTGTAGGATCCAGCTGCCTTAACCTCCACACCATCTTCTGGCCATGTATATTTGTCCTTTTATGTCTGGCTTAATTCACTTAGCATCATATCTTCCAGGTTCATCCATATCATAACATGTATCAGAATTTCCTCTTTTGGGGGTCGTCAGGTGGCATGGTGGTTAGAGGCGCTGGATTCTCACATGGCCAACCATGGTTTGAATCTTGGACCTGGCGGCTTGCTTTCTCGCTTTCCCTTTCTCTCTCTGTCTCTCTCTGATCAAATTAAAAATGATAATAAATGGAATTAAAGGGACCAGCTGTTAGCGTAATGGCTATGTCACTGGACTCCCATGTAGTTGACCGCGGTTCGCGTCCTGGACCCAGTGGCTTAAAACTCATGCCGGGCGCGTGTGCATGTGTGCCCAAGATCCTGAGAGGAGAATGGAGGAGAAGGTATTGCAGCATGGCCATCCCCCCTGGGGGGTGATTTCTCACTTTCTATCTCTCTGTCTCTCTCTGTCTGTCTGGCGAGCGCATGCGCCCTATAGCAAAAACCTCTCCAAAAAAAAAAAAAAAAAAAAAAAAAAAAAAAAATATATATATATATATATATATATATATATTTAATTCCATTTATTTTATACATATATGCATATTTAATTCCATTTATTATATATATATATATTTAATTCCATTAATTTTATTTATTTATTTATTTATTTGAGAATCTCATATCACAGAGCATTCGCAGTGCAGGAGGTCACAGTTATTGAAAAAATAAATAGTGGGATAAATATATCTATTATTTACAATTATCCAACTCATTGCTCCTGCTTTACTTGTTAGAGAGAATGAACAAAGATGGTGGTGTTCAGCCTGGCATGCCAGGAATGTCTTGAGAGGGACTCGAGTGATCAATGAACAGCCCCAGAAGTTCTTGGTTTTGGTTGTTTTTAAGGAAGTTCTTTCTGGACATGAGGCCTCTGACTCTACCTATCTGTTACTTGGGTAGGTAGGGTCTGGCCCAGGAGGACTCTGGTGTTCTGTGGAAATCATGCCCAGCTTGCCTGTTGAGTCTCTGGAAGCACCTAGCCTCTCCTGGCTCAGCAATGCACAGGAATTCCTATCTCTCAGTGTCTCCCCCAACTTTTTATATATGTGAATGAATAGATATAAGGAAACATTGTAATACATTTTTATTCATGCTGAGAAGATAATCTTGAAATCTATATAGATAAATACAGATAGATAAAAATAAACTTCAGTTTATTATAGATAAATATAGATAGATAAAATAAACAAGATTATTTTGTATAATCAATGAAGTTTTTAAATGAATTCTGAGTTAATTTTACATCTTTTTTCTAAGAGAGATTTTTGCTATAGGGTGCATGTGGTCGCTGTAAAGACAGACAGAGACAGAGAGACAGAAAGTGAAAAATCATCTCCCAGAGGGAATGACCACGCCACAATCCCTTCTCCTCCATTCTCCTCTTGGGACTTTGGGCACACACCCACATGTGCCTGGCATGAGTTTTAAGCCGCCAGGTCTGGGACTCAAACTGTTGACCATGTGGGAGCCCAGTGATATAATCATTATGCCATCTGCTGGTCCCAAATTTGCATCTTTTTTTAAAAAAGACTTAAATTTTTTAAGATAATTATTTATCTAATTTTATTTACTTATTATTGTTCTTTGATTTGATTAGAGAGAGATAGAGATGGAGAGTGAGAAAGCCAGTCACCAGGTCCGGTGCTCAAAACCACAGTCAGCCATGTGGTAGTCCAATGCCTTAATCACCATGCCATTTGCTTGCCCCAATTTAGATAGTTTTTTATCTAAGAATAAGGTTGAATTCACTATAGACTTTTTTCATGTAATTATTGTGAATAAGAATTATTGTTAATTTTGTGAATTAGCTGAAAAACATTACTTTTTGGATTAACCTGAATTACTTTAATTTGTTCCATCAACTCACCAGATGAAAATTCAGACCTTAAATTGACTATCTAACTTAGAATATCAAATTATACAGTAAGAATAGTTTCTGTTAAAAAAGCAATTCTGGGGGGAACCAGCAGTTAGCGTAATGGCTATGTTGCTGGACTCCCACGTAGTCAACCGCGGTTTGCATCCCGGACCCGGTGGCTTAAAACTCACGCCGTGCGCGTGTGTGTGCATGCCCAAGATCCCGAGAGGAGAATGGAGGAGAAGGGATTGCGGCGTGACCATCCCCTCTGGGGGGTGATTTCTTGCTTTCTGTCTCTATGTCTCTCTCTGTCTGTCTGGCGAGCGCACGCACCCTATAGCGAAAACTTCTCAAAAAAAAAAAAGCAATTCTGGCAACCAGTAGGTGGTGTGGTGGTTAAGGTATTGGACACTTCCACGTGGCTGACCATGGTTCAAGTCCCGGACCTGGTGGCTTGCTTTCTCACTTTCCCTCTCTCGCTCTCTGTGTCTCTGGTCAAACTAAAATAAATGAGTGAATAAATAAAATTAAATAAAATAATTATTTAATTCCATCGAAAATAAAACATCTATTAAATGTCATATGATAAAAATAAGGTTATCACTGAATTGAATTGCTTTAAAAATTAAAATTAAAGTCTTAATTATTTTTGTTTATTCAGTGAGAACAAAGGACATTCTCCTACCCCATTTTAAAAGTATTTTATTAAGTAAAAATAAATAAAAATGCCAAAACATTTAAATAATTTTTAAAGTTTTTAAATTTATTGTTATCAGACAAAATTATAAACCTACTAAACTTAAAAAAAAAGTATTTACATCATTACAAATTGAGTCATTTCCTTTAGAAAGTATATATTTTTCTCTTTCTTTCTTTCTTTTTTAATTGCTAGAGGACAAGCAAGCAAGCAAGAAAACACCCCCAGGGAGGTGTAGCCTCATGGCAACTCTTCTTTCTCCATTTCTCCTTCCAGCAGGACTTTTGGGCATGCATGTATGTGCCTAGCATGTTTTTCAGGTCATCCAGTTGGAATTTTTTTTGAGAGGTTTTTTGCTATAGGGCGCACCTGCTCACCAGACAGAGAGAGACAGAGAGACAGAAAGCGAGAAATCACCCCACAGGGGGGATGGCCACGCCACGATCCCTTCTCCTCCATTCTCCTCTCGGGATCTTTGGCACGCATGCGCACATGCCCGGCGTGAGTTTAAGCCACCGGGTCCAGGACTCGAACTGTGGTCGACTACATGGGAGTCCAGCGACATAGCCATTACGCTAACTGCTGATCCCGACTCAGTTGGAATTTGAACTGCCTTTGGTCATATGGGATCCAGTTCCTAATGCAGAGTATTTAACCACTACACTACAGGGCTGGCCCTCTGAGGGTAGTATCATATCATATTTGTTTCTCTGGTGTTTCAAGTATTGACCAGATAACCAGGATGCCCAATATGTTCTATATTGGATAGTTTTTTGAAAAAATGTGGTAAGGGCGATTATAATAGAATAAGAAACTTCTTGTACAGCCTCTCTTACAGAGTGTCATTTCCATGTGGCTGGATTGTTGATTTTAAAATTGTTTAGTGTTCATATTATTTCCCTCTTTTGAGAGAGAGAGAGAGAGAAAGACAGAGACATGCCCCCACAACAGGCTTTCAACACTGTGATCTTCCTCCTGTCTCTGCCTGCCCCAGATCATGGGCACCCATACCTGGTGTGCTCAGGGATATCTCTAACCCAAACAAGCCACTGGGTCTGGGACTTGAACTATGCAGTTGGCCATGTGAGATCCAGCTGCCTCAACCTCCAAGCCACCAGCTGGCTCTGGACCCTTTCAATTTTAAGTGACAGAAATTCTACTCAATCTAGTTCAAGCAAAAAAGAGGATGCATAAGCTCCTAAAAATAGGAAGTCTAAGGGGTGGGTCCTGTTTCAAACATAGCTGGATCCAAGACTGAAAATTATGTCATTAGATCTCTCTTCTTACCCTTCTCTTTGTTCTTCTCCTCTTACTTCTGTTTCTCCCTGTGTAGCTTCGTTTCAGGCAGGCTTTCTCCATAGGAAAGCTAAGATGGCCACCAAACAGCTCAGGCTTATTCTCTTGGCTAGTAATTCGAGAGAAAAAGTGCAGTTCTTGCTGTCCCAGGATTCACAACAATCTTTGGAAAGAATTTAGGCTGTGTCAATTGCACCATCCTGGACCAGTTGTGTGTCTACAGAATTAGGTATTCTGATTAGGCAGCCTCATTTCATAACCCATCAGATTTGGTTTAAGGGCCAGATGGTTGGTATCTGGGGTCAGAGGGAAGATACAGAAGTTGGGAACCACGGGCCAGCCTTCTAGCCTAGTGGTTAAGGGAGCTGAATCCCACATGGCTGACCATGATTCAAATCCTGGCCCCAGTGGTTTAAAAAAACATGCTGGATACATTTGTGTGCACTCCACATCCCAACAGAAAGGAGAAATGGAGGAGGAGGGATTGCAGCATGACTATGCACTATGGGGTGGGGTGCTTTCTCCTTCTCCCTCTCCCTCTCTCTGGCAAGCACATGTATCTTCTGGCAGTTAAAAAAAAAAGTTGGGAATCAGCAGGTTCTGAATTTAAACCCATGTATCAAACCCACCAGAATCCCATTGGGTAGGAGTGATAGCTTTCAGAAAAAAAAGGATTAAGAGAAGACTCCTCCCAACATCACCAGCAAAAATGAACTTACATGAGATTTTCCTTAGGAGTCCAATTTCTTCAGACTATTGGATACTAAAAACAATTCAATTATTTTAAGAAGAGCACACTTGAGAAAATTGTCACCCTGAGGTGATGGATGGCTTAATTAGAATTTATAAAAAGAAAGAACTTAACACAGCATTATCCAAATTACTTGAGGTATAACATGCAAACTCCTTGGTTTCTAGGAGATATGTAAATGGTTCAGTTGTATTTTTAATTTGTAAGGAAATGGTGCCAGGTTTCTAGTTAGAAACTGAAGCCAAATCCTTATCCATGGAACTCCATGGAGAAAGACACATCTTAGAGATGAATACAAATCAATAATATACATTATTATCCAAACGTTTCCCAACATTTTATCTAATTTGCTGGTCATGATACTCCCACAGCCCTGGGTGCTTCAAATCAGATGTGAACTCTGACTCTTTTTAAAACACCTCCCACATTACTCTTTGGTATAGCTCTGGGACTTGATCTGATCAAAACAGACTCTCTTCAACTTCCATGGTTAAATCTTACCTTGTATCTGTCAGAACCTGTCTAACTCCCAAATTATGCCTCACTATCCCCATAGATCCCAATCATCTGGTCCTGAAAACAAATCTCAGTCTCTGGAAGGCATTCCAGCCCATCATTATCAGAGATTTGCTACACAGTTCTCATTGCCAGATTAGCTCTGATCTCATGCTGCACTGACTGGGCTTCATTCTTGTCTCCAACACTAGACTTTCTGGTAACCAATTCATGTAAATACATCTGTCTGTTTCCAGGACCAAATTCCTGACTTAGAAACCTGTTGAGAACCACATTCTATCTAAATTTGGGAGCCTGCTATGTTCTTAGTCTTTATTCTTATTATATCGGGGGACTGAAGGTATGTTCCATAACCTCCAGCTAAATATCTGACAGGTGACTCTCAGTATCTGGAGATCTATGCAGGGGAGTACTCAATGGTCTGAGCCATTGCAACTTTTTTGCTGCTGAGCTTATGGACACTGACTTCTTTCTTGGGTTGTTACCTGTTGTCTCATGCTGTATACTCTGTATCTTCCAGAGGTAGATTTACTCCCAGAAGATGTATCTACCTCTCTGTGCCTTCCTTTGCCTATTTTACCTCTGTGGGGAAATCTACTTCTGAATCTTGTCCTTCCCTACACTTCTAAAGAGAGTAAGTTTATTTCTTATCCTAATTCATTTTTCTCAATACCTGAGCTTCATTTCATGAAAAAAAAAATTACTCTTGACAGAGAGTATTTTAGTTGAGTGCTGGCAAAGTAAGACCAAGCTGGAGTGTAGTAATTTTTACACTTCTTTTGCATTGCTCTTATAAAATAATTTGTCCTTAACTTCCCTTATCATTCTGGATTTTGTCATTTTTTTTCTCTCCCTGTTTTTGGTAACAGAATGCCTCTTACTGTGGGAAAACTATTGGTCCCCACTTCACAGGCTTCGAGTCACCATATTTTGACAGCCTTGATTTCAGGATAGGCACATGACCAGGATTTAGCCACTTAGAATTTCTCTCCCTGACTACAGTGCAATCAATTCAGTGGTTAGGACCCCAAGAAGAGCCAACTAGGGACCCTCCCTAGACTATGACATACACATGTTTGGAGAGAAAAGCTGAGATGTTAGGCTGTGATATTGGCCTGGGGTATTGGGGCTATCTTCTGCCATGTGGAGAAAACCTGAATGCCCCAGAGTCAGAAAGATGCTGAGTCAAATAAAGATGAGAAATGGGAGACAGAAAGCCTTTTTAAAAAATATTTTATTTAACTTTATTTATTTATTTATTTATTTTAATTTGACCAGAGAGGAACAGAGCAAGGGGGAGGGAGGAGCGAAAAAGCAAGCCGCCCGGTTCGAAACTCGAACTGCGGTCGGCCATGTGGGAGTCCAATGCCCTTCACCACCATGCCACATGCTGGCCCTGACAGAAAGTCGTAATGACAGAGACAACTCTGTCTTTTCCACAAGTATGTGAGCCAATAAACCACTTTTTTCCCCTCTGCTCATTAGTTTGTGTGGAATTTTTGCCCTTATAATTAAAAGCCCCAACTAATATAACTCTCTAGTTCAAGACATTCATACATCTAACCAGAATCCACCTGCTTGGGGTATGAGAGCTAATCTCTTCTGTCACTTTCCCTTCATGTTCTTTGTTTTGTTTTGTTTTGTTTTGATATAAGGTTCATGCGCTTGCCAGAAAGACAGAGAGATAGAAAGCGAGAAATCACCCCTCAGGCGGGATGACCACTCTGCAATCCCTTTTCCTCCATTCTCCTCTCGGGATCTTGGGCACGCACACACATGCGCCCGGCATGAGTTTAAGCCACCAGGTCTGGAACTCGAACCATGGTTGACTACATGGGATTCCAGCGACATAGCCATTACACTAACTGCTGGTCCCTCCCTTCATGTTCTAACCTACCTGTGAGACAGCATATCCAGGGAGATTTTCCTTGAAGATTGCAATGAAGTGATATGGCTTAAGGCTAAAGCTAAATTAGGGCTTCTCCCAGTTCCTCTCCCATCTAGGCCTTTCATCTTTCTGCTGAGAGAGAGATGAGCCTGCCAGGAAAACACCCCCTCAGTCAGCAGGGCATAGGATCAGCACCTGCTTCATAAGCCCTGGTACCAGCAGAACAGAGAGCCTACCCAGCAGATGCCATAGTGTGAGCCTCATTTTAAATTCAGCGCTCCTGCCTCCTGCTTCTGTTGGCTTGGCCTGATGACACTATCAGATTAAGCCACTCATTGTTCCTTTGGGAGAGAGTAAGCAAGGATGGTGCAGAAAGGATAATGTAGTTCGAACCTTCAGGGACTCTACAAGTCTCCTTTCTTCTCTGGACTCTCCATTTTTCTTTTCTTTTCTTTTTTTTTAATGGTGAAAAAGTGTGTATTTAGAATTAGCCAGCTGGACTCAGTTTAGATGATCCCAATTTTGTTGGCAACATCCAAAGCATCATAATCTGGCGCTAGTCTCACATATGCCTTCTCTCTGTCAGGCCTGATTAGAGTGTTGACCTTGGCCACATCAATATCATAGAGCTGCTTCACAGCCTGTTTGATCTGGTGCTTGTTGGCCTTGACATCCACAATGAACACAAGTGTGTTGTCCGCTATCTTCTTCATAGCAGACTCGGTTGTCAGGAGGAACCTGATGATGGCATAGTGGTCCAGCTCGTTTCTCCGAGGATATTTGGGCTGCCTCCACAGCTGAAGAGTCTTGGGACCTATGGATCTATTTGTGTGTGTGTGTGTGTGTGTGTGTGTGTGTGTGTGTGCGTGACTGTGGATGCCTTTTAGCACTGCCTTCTTGGCCTTCGAAGCCTTCGCTTTAGCTTCAGCTTTGGGAGGGGCAGGAGCTTCCTTCTTTGCTTTTGGCGCCATCTTGGCAAAAAGCTGGCTCTATTTTTCTAGGGAGAGTCATCCCCCTTTGGGTTCTGATCCCCCTTCCTCTGATCATAGCAGTTTATCTTGGTTTCTCCCATACTAGCCTTTATATCCTATCTCCAGGAGTTGGCATGTTGTTCAGAATGGACCAAGGTCCATCTCTTGACTTTCTGGATTGAATTCTAATCTTCTGTTCTGTCTTCCTCAGGTAATGCCATCTCCAAAGTCACTTTTCTTTCTCAGGGACTTTGTTCAAGCTGCCCCTCACCTCCCACCATATGATGCTTTTCTCTATCATCACATTTGATTAGCCTTTTATCTTCCTTTAGACTTCAAGTTAAGTATGACTTTCTCAACTTAGATGTACTTTCTCAGAGAAGTCTTTCCTAATCATACTATTTAAATTAGGACTCATTGTAATTCTCCATCTCAGCTTCTTCTCTGTTTTACAACAAAAAGTAATAATCACTAGGTTTTTTGTGACCTCCTCCCATGGGGGCGGTGTGTGTGTGTGGAATTTGCTGCTTTCCTCACTTTTCTTCTATCCTCTCTTCACCCTTCACCTCTGTGGGCTTACATACCATCTAGCAAATTAAAAAATAAAAATAAAAATGTTACCAGATATAAATATTCTAGCTTCTGATTTAATTGAGGTTTTGATTTGTTTTGTTTTTTTTACTGTATGAATAAATATTATGGTATGTGTATTGAGGTATCAGGAATTTGAAGAGACAGATATGTTCCCATAAAGTGCTACAATAGCTACAGGAGTAGGAGACCTCTTACTCTTCTCCAGCCAAAAGTTGTTTTGAGCCATAAAACTTTCCTGTTGTATATTTATAATCCTCTCTCTCTCTTATCCATTGTCTTCCCAGCCCATTTACCTTGCGTCCATAGGTTAATCTGACTTCTGAACTTGATTTCTAAGAGAAACAAAGGACATAAAAAAAGTACATTCATTTTCGGGACCAGCAGGTGGTATGGTGGTTAAGGCGCTGGACACTCCCACATGGCAGACCACGGTTCAAGTCCTGGACCTATTGCTTGCTTTCTCATTTTCTCTATCTCTCTCTCTGTATCTCTCTACGGTCAAATTAAAATAAATGAATGAATAAATAAAATTAAGTCTTTAAAAATAAAAAAGTGCATTCATTTTCTGTTGATGCTATAAACATAATAACTTATAATGACATCCATTTATTATTTTGTTTTTTGTAGATCTGAAGTCTGGTGGGCTTACCAGGTTTTTCTGCTCCATGTCTCACAAGGCTAAATTTAGGTTGGCCATTGTTGCTATCATATTGAGATGTTTTGGGAAAAATCCACTTCCAAATTCATTCAGTTCATTTCTATGCTGTTGTAGGACTGAGGGCCCTATTTTCTTTCTGATATTTAGTGTTATTCTCAGCTTTCAGAGACCACTTACATTCTTTGACATATAGTCCCCTCCTCCTATCTTTAAAGCAGGCAATAGTAGATTGATCGTTCCTAGAAAAGATGTCTCTCTGATCTCTTCTGTCTCTTATTCCCTGTTTCTCTGTTCTCATTTCTCTTCTCATCTCTGCCGGGGTCCAGCCTCAGCGGGGGTGGGTTGACTCATTGGAGGCAGCGCAGAAAGGAAGACTAAGGTCTCAGTGCCTTTTCATGCACGTCCTCAGCCGTACACTCCTCAGAGATCGCTCTCTGTAGAGTGACAACTGTTAGGAATCATCGTGCCTTTTATTGAAAATGTGATACATGCAAGTAAACGGGAGAGGGGCTACGTGTTCTAATTATCAATTCATAAAGTTTTAACAATAGAAACCATTCAGGGTTTGATTAAGGGCAGGTCTATTAATCATCGATACAGTTCAACAATTGTTTGATTGATGAAAGCAGGTTCCTGGTAACTTCAAGCAGTGCAGTTTCAGGAAACAAGTCCAGCAAGCAGAGTTAATTATCAGCCGATGTTCAGCAGTAGCCGTCTTATGGTTACTAAAAGAAAATCTTAAGCATAGATATTAGTTCTTATGGATTTTCATAAAGAATGATACTTATATAATTCTATAGGGATCTAAAACTTAAGGAATCCTAATATATTTACCTATCCTGAAGGGGTGAAGTTATTATTCACTTGGTGAGGGCGGGGACAGTTTTTTCAACTGGCGGTAAAGTGACTAACAAGTTAATGAAAAACTTTAAAATGGGTTTATGGTGTTGTGGATTCACTTGTGTAGCCCATGGCACCACTGTTGTGTATTTTGTTAGAACATTAGTTACCATGGGGCGAGTGTGTCCTGGGCCAGTTTCGGCCTAGTCCTATTGTATTGAAAAAGATTATTTATATTAAATGTGTCTTGAAGGGCCTTCCAAAGATCAAGAAGAACTCCAGCACACCCTCTACTGTGCCCACTGGGATGAAGAGTTGTAATTAACAGTAGGTGGTCAGGGTAAAGGGGAGTGGTCGGGGGACTTTCGGGAAATCTTACCACACACTCAAGATGTATGAGGGAGCTATGTAATTCTTTTATAGTAGTATATTAGGGAGCCAGAGGGGGGGGGGTCACTTCCCAGCAAGGCTACTACAGTTCCTGGAGCGAATAGCAAACGACCTTGCCGACATGCTAATTGACCCAAACATTGTTCCAAGGTCGGGGAGCGCACAGTAGCGGCCTTGCCAACGTACTGAACCGACCGGAAACGGTGCTTAAAGGTCGGGGGGCTCAGACAGATCCTGGAGCCCCGCTGGGTTGGACTCCTCCATCCACCTCTTTGACAGATCACCATGTTTTAAATATAGACTGATAAAAGAAAAGAAAAGAAAAGGATTAGGCATGAGTAGATGGCATAATGGTTATGAAACTGGACTCCCCACATAGCCAACTGAAGTTTGAGTCCTCAACCTGGAGGCTTAAAATTCATGCCAGGTGGAACCAGCAGATGGTGTAATGGCTATGTTGCAGGACTCCCATGTAGCCAACCATGGTTTGAGTCCCAGACCAGATGTCTTAAACTCATGCCAGCTGCGTGTGCGTGTGTGCCCAAGATCCCAAGAGGAGAATGGAAAAGGGATTGCAGCATGACCATCTCCCCTGTGGGATGATTTCTCGCTTTCTGTCTCTCTGACTCTCTCTGTCTTTCTGGCAAGCACATGTGCCCTATAGCAAAAACCTCTCTCTAAAACAAAACAAAACAAAACAAAACAAACAAAAAAACTCATGCTGGGCATGTGTGCATGCATGCCCAAAATCCTGAGAGAAGGAGGAGAAGGGATTGTGGTGTGGCCATTTGCCCTTGTGGGTGGTGATTTCTTTCTGTTTCTCTTTTTCTGTCTCTCCAGTGAGTGCATGCACCCTATAGCACAAATCTCTCTCTAAAAAAAATTTTTTTTAATTAAAAATAAAAAGATTAAATAATTTACTTTGGCCAAAATATTCTCTGTGATTTTTAGCTCATTTAATACTCTCTCATATAAGGTATCCTTTACAATCTTCCAGATGCAACTTATCTCCATTTTAAAAAATCCGTTGCTAAAACTTCATGGGCCTAGTAAGTGCTCAGGATGCAATGGGTCTCCTGCAGGCCTTCATTTTGCCGGTGCAGGTTGCCAGTTATATGAATATAGGTCTAAGGATGCTGGAGTTGTTCTCAGCATTACATCATTCAAGCAATGTTCAGTGTCCAACCAAATAGCTAATTCTATATGGGTCAAAAATAGATGGAAATGTGATATTTGTGGTTCAGCCTGTGCTTGCTTTTTTCGTCTTAGCAAAGAACTGATTTCATTTTTATATACTGCTCTATTCTCTACTGTGACTTAAAAACACAGTATAGGGACTTTAAAAAGAGAATCTGTTATTTCTAGTGGCCCAAAATGGATATTTAAAAGAGCCTAAAAGCAAAATATAATGCCATTTACTGTAGTGCTGCTTTCAATACAACTTAGGTGTTAAAAAAAGATAAATACTGTCATTTATTTTTTAACTGCTTAGAAAAGTAATGTCTATTATGAAAAAAATTAAATACATAAAATGAAAGTCATTAGTAATTTCCAAAGCCAAAGACAACCATCATTGACACTTTGGGAATATTTTGCTTTTTTTCTACAGTGGTCAGTTTTACACCTGTCGGTCACATAGAGCCAATATTCAGAAAGGTCCTACATGTGGTTTGAGGCTCTATTGTTGCTGTCTTGGAATCCTTGATTTTTTTTTTTTTTTTTAGAGGTTTTTGCTACAGGGCGTGTGAACTTGCCAGAAAGACAGAGAGACAGAGACACAGAAAGCAAAAAATCATCCCCCCAGGGGGGATGGCCACACCGCAGTCCCTTCTCCTTCATTCTCCTCTCGGGATCTTGGGCATGCACGCATATGCGCCTGGAGTGAATTTAAGCCACCGGGTCTGGGACTCAAACCACAGTCGACTACATGGGAGTCCAGTGACATAGCCATTACGCCAACTGCTGGTCCTTTGGAATTCTTGATTTTTGAACAAGGGATATTGCATTTTCATTTTGCATTAGGTCCTGCAAATTATATGACTAATTCTGTCTGTAGTCTGCAGACACACACTAATTATATATGCAGATTTAAATCTGTGTCATTAAAATACTTTGTAAGGGACCAGCAGGTAACATGATGGTTAAGGTACTCCCACAGAGCTGACCATGGTTTGAGTCCTGGACCTGGCAGTTTACTTTCTTACTTTTTTTCTCTCTCTCTTTCTCTCTGTCTTTGGTGAGTGTGTATGCCCTGTAGCATATTAAAAAATAATAATAATACGTAAATAATTCTTTAAAAAATTTTTTATAAATGTTATATTTTTCTTTTTTTAGAGAGAAATTTTTGCTACAGGGCATATATACTCACTGGAGAGACAGAGAGAGAAAGCGAGAAATTCCTACCCCCCCAGGGAGGATGGCTGCACTGCAGTCTTCTCTCCTATATTTTCCTTTTGGGATCTTGGGCATGCATGCACATGCACCCGGCATGAGTTTCAAGCTGCTGGGTCTGGGACTGGAACCGTGGTCGACCATGTGGGAGTCCAGTGCCTTAAACTACACCACCTGCTGGCTCCATAAATGTTATATCAATAGTTTTAAAACCTTATCTGTTTCTTACATGAGCGAGAAAGACAGAAGGAGATAGAGAGATAGCACTCCAACAGGGTATTGATGCCACTATACAACCCCAGCCTTCGACCAGCCCCGATCATGGGCAAGGGAATACCCAGTGTATTCCAAGAAGTCTCTGGACTTGAACTGGGAACCTTCCTATGCAGGATTGCCTCACAGAATGTTGCGTTTTGCTGCTGCACCATCTGGCCCCATACTTTTTTTTAGAGAGAGAGATTTTTGCTATAGGGTACCTGTACTCACTGGAAAAACAGAGAAAGACAGAGAGACAGAAAGTGAGAAATCACCCCTCAGGGGAGATGACCGTGCTGCAATCCCTTCTATTCCATTCTCCTCTTAGGTTCTTGGGCATGCACGCACACATACTTGGTATGAGTTTTAAGTTGCCAAGTCTGGGACTCGAACCACAGTCCACTACATGAGAGTCCAGCGACATAATCATTATGCCATCTGCTGGTCCCCCAGATAAAATTTCTTTAAGTAAGCTGCTTTTTTTTTTTTTTTTTTTTTTTTTTTTAATGAAGTAACATATCTACAGGAAAAAAAAAATGCAGAAATCTCAAGTGTACAGTTTGATCTTTACAGATTATTTAATGTCAACCTGGACCAGCTCTCTGGCCAATGAAGTAAAAGGGAAACATTCTAAAAAGTCTTTTGGTTTAGATGGAATAATTATGTAATGGAAAGAAAGTAAGAGATAAGAGAATAATATTCTGCAAAGCCACAGAAAGAATTGAGGGGATAAGTAGTGATAAAAGGATGGCACATTAAAATTCATGAGGAAATGCCAGTTAAATTCCATGAATAACAAAGCGATTATTATGCAGGATCAGGTTTTTCTTTCATCATTACAGAAAAACACAAAATCATTATCGTGATCTGTCATGTGTTTTTCTTTTGTTGCTAGATGCTGGGACAGGCCTATTAAATGTTCTGTGTTACCAGGGAGGAACGTCACAGTGGTGAGTAATGGTGGTCGCAACGTAGGTAGCTATCTATGGCCCTAATTGTTAGTGATTTAGACCAGAGGAAGTGAACAAATGGGAAAGAAAGAGAATGGCTGGGTGGGCATTATCTTGTGATTACAAAGAGCAGAGCCTATTCTTAACCCTTTTCCTTTCTTCATATTTTACACCTGCCATTTTCAAGGCCAGATAGACAAAACAGGTATTGCCTTGGGAGCCTCCTTGGTCAATGCAATGGGGACTACAGTTAATTTCAAAAGGGGTAATACATGCAACCTGAGGAAGGATATTAACATCAGGAGAAAAACTATTACGTAGAAAATTAATTCTATAAAAATACATACAGCGGGTTAAAATTTATTCACATTTTAATTCTAATATGCAAAAAAGCATGTATTTCTTTTTATTTTCTATGATGGGTCAAATTTTCCTTATAAGTATCCACTTTGTTCCACAAGGGGAGGGGATAAAAACAACCCAAGCTTTAAACTTGTCAACTCAAGGTAACATCCCTTTTTAGTTTAAATAAATAGTTGCTTTTCCAAAACCCTATTGACTGCCTGGGTGTGGTTAACTGCCCTGTTTTAAAGACTGAGGACATCTTAGGGTTCTTCATTTCTTCCCACCAAGCTGTGGCCATTTAGGGTAACGGTTGAGTTCCCTCCCTGACCCAGCTGGCTATTGTTAAAATAGATGGCTAATTCTCAGAGCTAGGGGAGGGTATATACAAATATTATCATGAATCAGGTGTAGCCCCTTTGAATTACTTTTAAAAGCCCTGGCAGTGGAAGGTGGAGTATTAAGTGTAGCAGAGCTGGGGAGGAGGAAAAGCCCCAAGTTCCTTGGGGGTCTCCATTGGCCCTTCCTGCATGTAAGTTTACCCTATAATAACGTCCTCCTGCTGTTTATTATTGGAGTCGTCTTGTTTTGTTTTTTGGTCTCACTGATCCTATTCTTTTTTTTCTATTTTTTGGAGAGGCTTTTGCTATAGGGCGTGTGCACTCGCCAGAAAGACAGAGACAGAGAGACAGAAAGCAAGAAATCACCCACGGGGGGGGGGGGGGGGGGGGGTAGGGTGGGTGGGTGGTGGTCACGCCGCAATCCCTTCTCCTCCATTCTCCTCTCAGGATCTTCGGCACGCACACACATGTGAGTTTAAGCCACCGGGTCTGGGACACGAACTGTAGTCGACTACATGGGAGTCCAGCGACATAGCCATTATGCCAACTGCTGGTCCCACTGATCCCACTCTTGAACCAAAAATGAAACCAAACATGTAACCAAAAATAGTACCGAACCCAGTTTGTCCCCACACATTCATATCTATGAGCAAGTTCAATTTAAAAATTAATAATAACAAAATAGAACAAATATAATAATACACTATAATGAAAGTTATGTGAGTGTGGCTGCTCTCTGCTAAAATACCTTACTATATTTATCTTAGGACTGCAGTTGACCATGTGTAACTGAAGCCTGGGAAAATAAAACCACAGATAAGGCAGAAACTCCTATGATACGTTTCCTTTTGGGTAAGTGAAATCATTCACATTTCTTCCTCCTGGTCCCTGCTCCTCTTAAAAGTAATGTCTAGCCATATAGAAGAATTTGTAACTTCATGGTAGCAAGGACAGGAGGGCTTTCAGTTCCATGTTGGGTCTCAGGATCAAATTGTCTCTGCCACACAGCAGTCAGTGTATGTGTGCACTGGTGGCCATGGAGGGCACCTCTGAGGTATGGCAAGTCTCACCTGGCCTTTGAGCAATGTGCTAGCCTCATCACTGGACTCAGATGCTTTGGGCCATCTGCTTTACACATTCTGCCCTTTGTTTTCACTAGATTCTTCCATGTCTTTATGCTCTCTCACTGGGATACCACGATGTCAACTAGGCCTGTGGAGAGCCAGGAGCATTGTCTCCAGCTCATCCAGCTGTTCACTTCTCTCTGTTGCTGCTAAGCACTCACCATGTCACATGTTGGACTAAGTCAAATGGAAGCACTGTATAAATCCTTTCATGTTCAGTTTTCTCCTCATTCTATCTAGAAAACTGCCCGGGAGAAGGATGCTGAAGACACAGGGATCTAACTTCCCTTCTCCTATTCAGGGCCACCATTCCACACTCTTTCTCTTTGGGTGGGACTTTCTCTTGCTTCACTGGAAGGAAGTGGGCGTCCTAAGACTCAAGCTTAATGGTAGACAGAGCATCTTTTCTACATTATGAAAGAATTTACTGGGAGTGGTTTCTTATAGGGTAGCTGCAAGACTACTGGGAACTGGGGTATACAAAATATGCTTATTCTCCCTAAATATTGTTCTAGTTTCTTTTGGGGGGAACATGGTAAAACCCTAGTTATATATGTCCCAGTGTTTAAAAATCATGACTATAAGAGAGAAATAAAAATCACAGTTTCTGTATTTTTGGTTGTTCATTATTTAGGCCTTTTTTGAAAATGGAATTTGAAAATTCATTAAAAAAAAAAAAATTCTGGGCCAACCTGTGGCTCAGTGCTTAAGGGAGCTGGATCCCACATGACCAAACTCATAGCTGGAATCCCAACCCCAGAGGCTTGAAATAGACTCTGGGTACGTGTGTGTGCATGCCCAAGATCCTAATGGGGAGGAGAAATGAAGGAGAAGGGATTGTGGCATGACCACACCCACTGGGGTGTGCTTTCCCCTTTTATCTCTCTCTCTACACATGCCCTCTAGTTAAATAAAGAAAAAAAGAAAAAAAAATCCCTATTTGAAGCTTGAGATGGGTTACGTTGGGGGGAGGGTGAGCGGGAGACATGTTCCATTTCTTTTTTGTTTGGCTCCTTTGCCTCTTCTCTGTCTTCTCAGCTTTAGGTAAAGATTTAATTTCCCCATTAAGGAAAGACCCACATTGTCTTGAACCTAAGAATAGAAAGAAAAATAACACGAGAGCACTAAAATTCCTACAGGAAGTATGTAGCTTTTATATGTGTTCTTTTTTTTTCTTTTAAAAATATTAAGCACTAAAAAAAAAAAAAAAAAGAAAAAAAAGAAAAAAAAAAGAAAGGGAACCAGCAGTTAGCGTAATGGCTATGTCGCTAGATTCCCACATAGTCGACCGCGGTTCGCGTCCCAGACCCGGTGGCTTAAAACTCACGCTGGGCGCGTGTGTGTGCATGCCCAAGATCCCGAGAGGAGAATGGAGAAAGGGATTGTGGCGTGACCATCCCCTCTGGGGGGGTGATTTCTCGTTTTCTGTCTCTATCTCTCTCTCTCTCTCTCTCTCTGTCTGGCGAGCGCATGTGCCCTATAGCAAAAAAAAAAAAATTAAAAAACCTCTCAAAAAAAAAATTAAGCACTGATGAAGGGAGTGTTTTTGACTATCATGTGTTTAAACATACAGTGTTGATCTCCTGCATCTTCTACCTTCAACTTCTCTGTGGTCGCTAGGGAGATGTAAAGATAGCCATGAATATATCTGGGTTGGTGCACTGTCTGATGTTTATAACTGGGGGAAAAGACAGTTTTGAAGTTTCCATCAAGGTCTTCATAGCCAGTGAGAAGATGTTTATAAATATTTAATTTAAAAAAATTGCTGAAGAGAGTGTGTGTGTTCACCAGAGAAAGAGAAAGTAAGAAAGCATCCCCCATGAGGCACGGTCACACACAAGCCCTTCTCCTCCATTTCTCTCTCTCTTTAGGATTTTGAGGACACATGCACACTTACCTGGCATGTTTATCAAGCCAGCGAGTCCAAGAATCGAACTGCATGGCTGGCCATATGGGATCCAGCTTCCTTAACCAGCAGCCCACAGGCTGGTCCAATATTTATTTATTTGCACAAATAGGCTTATTTATTGTGATTTTCCTATGAAATGGTGTTTTGGGAGTTCTTAATGTAGAGTCAATATTTCAGATACACAGAATAATATAGAAAATATAATAAATATGTATTACTCAACAGTAAATCTTAACATGTTGCCTTGTTTTAGATTATTTTAAAAGAAATGAAAATGACAAAGTTGAAGCAGTCTTCTCATTTCTCCTCCCTACTCACCACAGGTAATCTTATCTGGATGTTGGATATGACTGCTTTTATAATATTACTTCATAGGATTGTGTTCATAAATGTTATTATTTGTGCTTAAATTTTCATTTAAATGATATCTTTTTTTTTTTTTTTTTTTTTTTTTGTGGTTTTTGCTATAGGGTCCATGCGCTCGCCAGAAAGACAGAGAGAGACAGAGACAGAAAGCGAGAAGTCACTTCCCCAGAGCGGGGGATGGCCACGCCGCAATTCCTTCTCCTCCATTCTCCTCTCAGGATCTTGGGCGCGCATGCACATGCGTCCGGTGTGAGTTCAAGCTGCCAGGTCCGGGACTCAAACCACAGTTGACTGCATGGGAGTCCAGCGACATAGCCATTATGCTAACTGCTGGCCCCTTAAATGATATCTTGACGTTAAGTGCACTTTTATAACTTTATGTAATATCATTTATTTCTACTATCTTATTTATTTTTATTTATTTATTTTTACATTTTCCCGCATTTACTTTACATTTCAAAAAATTTTTGCTCATATTCCATAGTTCTTGACAATTAAACAACTTTCAAAATTTCAGAAAACTGAATTTTAAAGATAATGTTCAAAATATTTGTTATAATTTTGTTTGTGACTCTGTAACAGAGACAGTATGGTTTTAAATTTTTTTTTATTATTTTATTTCATTTCATTTATTCATTCATTTTAATTTGATGAGGGAGAGAGAGAGAGAGAGAGAGAGAGAGAGAAAGCCACCAGGTCCAGGAATTGAACCATGGTCAACTATGTGGGAATGTCCAGCACCTTAACCACCATGCCACCTGCTGGTCCCAGGTTTTAAATATTTTTGATAAAATATTTACATGTCAACTACTCAAACTGTTGAAAAGCAAATGCCCAACACACAAGTCACACATAAACTGTCTCAATTCAGCTTTGCCTACCAAGTATTCTGTGATACACCATCTGCTAGTAAAGATCAGTCTCTTTTTCTTCCTTCAAAGTCTTCCTTAAGATAACCTTCTGGTTGTGATTGCTCCTTTGCAATCTCTACTGATTACAATGCTGGGCTGGAAAAGTCCAGGTTATTTTATGGTACAAACTCTTTTATATAGCTTCTCTAATCCTCTCTGCTGGGCAGAACTGTTTATGGTGCCAGGTCATCTTTCCACGAGCTTCTATTGGCTTACCTGAGATCTACCTTAGTTCCATAGTTTGCTGGTTAATCTTCAGATATGACATTGCAGTCAAAGCCTTGTCCAATAATGAGTATTTCCAATTTCTGATTCAATGCAACAGGTATTATTGAACATAACCCTTTTGCCACAAAACAAGAATACTCCCAAATATTTTCCAATTCCAGAGGGGTCAGGAAGGAAGAAAATTTAATGTTTCTATTTGAAAAAACAGACAAGAAGAAAATTTTTTTTTTTTTTTTTTTTTTTTTTGCTATAGGGCACATGCGCTCACCAGACAGATAGAGAGAGACAGAGAGACAGAAAGCGAGAAATCACCCCCCAGGGGGGATGGCCACGCTGCAATCCCTTCTCCTCCATTCTCCTCTCAGGATCTTGGGCACGCACGCACACGTGCCCAGCGTGAGTTTAAGCCACCGGGTCCGGGACTTGAACTGCGGTCGATTACGTGGGGATACAGCGACGGTAGCCATTATGCTAACTGCTGGTCCCAAGAAAAAATATTTTAACAAATTGCTGACCTTATCAACAGCTCAAAAGAGAGCAAAATCCTTAAATTGGGAAAACAAAGCATAGTTAAAAAAATCAGTAATGTTTTACTCAAAAGTTATGAAATCTATTTTACTAGTTCAGTCTTATGTAATTAATCTCTCATCTGTTGAATTTGCAGTGTTACTGTGGTCCAATCTTTCCATTTAAATCCTGGAAGTTAACATTCAACGTTATTGTTGATATTTCTTGTCCCTAGCATTAAGTTGATCATTTTCTTGGTTGCTTTTGTTCTCTTATTTCTGTATGTATGTCTTTAGCTTTCCTGGAAGAGCACTCCTTTCAGAAATTCTTGAAGAGCAGTCTGGTATCAGCATATTATTTCAGGCCTTGTTTATCTGAGAATTTTTTAAAAATTTAACTTTATTTACATATTTATTTATTTTTTAAAATTTTGACGAGAGAGGGACAGAGTGAGAAAGAGAGAGAAGGAAAGTGAGAAAGCAAGCCACCAGGTCCAGGACTTGAACCGCAGTTGGCCATGTGGGAGTCCAGTGCCCTTAACCACCATGCCACCTGCTGGCCCCAAGAATGTTTTTATCCTTTCTTTCCAGATGAAGGATAACCTTGCTGGGTATAGTATTCTTGGCTGAAACTGTTTTCCACTTAACACTTTGAATATATTTTCCCATTCTTTCCTTGCTCACATTGTATCTGATGAGAGGTCTGATGTTAGCCTGATGGGATAACCTTTATAAGTAACCTGACATCTCTCCCTTGCCAATTTTAGTATTTTGTCTCCGTCTATGGTTTTAGTTAATCTGGCTAGGATGTGCCTTGGAGAAAATCTTCTTGGGTTGATTTTATGTAGGGTCCTTTGTATTTCTTAGGTCTGAATATTTGAATGCTTCTTTAAATTTAGAAAGTTTTCATCCACAATTTCAAGAAATTGATTATCAATGCCCTTATTAGTCTCTTCTCCTTCTGGAATACCGATTATCTGGATGTTTGGGTGCTTAATGGTATCTAGTATTTCTCGTACAGTATTCTCATTTTTCTTTTTCTTTTTTTTTCCTTATTGTTTTTGGTTGTTCAACATCTGAGATTTGATCTTCAGCTTGGACTAATCTGCTTTTAATACTTTTGAGGGAGGTTTTGATTTCCTGTATTGTAATTTTTAAAGAAGAATTATTTATTTAATTTTAATTATTATGATTATGATTATTATTTTAATTTGACCAGAGAGCGATAGAGAGAGACAGAGGGAAAGAGAGAAAGAAAGCCACCACATCCGGGATGCAGACCATGGTCAGCCTTGTTGGAGTCCAGCACCCCAACCACCACACTACTTGCCAGTCCCAGGTTTACACAATTTTGAACTCTATCTTTTTCTTATTGTAAGTACATGTAAGCTTAAGAAAAGGATTATTTTTTCTTTTTTTCTTTCTCTCTTTGAAAGATTTTTAGCTACAGGGCTCATGTGCTTGTCAGAGGGACAGAAACAGAAAACAAGAAATCACCCCCTGGGGGGGTGGGAGGGCTGGCCCCGGCACAATCTCTTCTCCTTCATTCTCCTCTCGGGATTTTGGACACGCACGTGCCCAGAGTGAGTTTTTCTTTTAAGACAGAAACTTTTTTGCTATAAGGCACATGTGCTCACTGGAGACTGGGAGACAGAAAGTGAGAAATCCTCCCTCAGGGGGGATGGTCACATTGTAATTCCTTGTCCTCCATTCTCCTCTCAGGATTTTGGGCATACACACACGTGCCCTGCGTGAGTTTTAACCTGCTGAGTCTGGGACTCAAACTGCAGTGGACCAGGTGGGAGTCCAGCAATGTAACCATTATGCATCTGTGGGTCAAGTCAGGGTCCTGATAAAGCTTACTGTAAGCTTACACATTTTTTTTTTAAAACTCTGCCTTTACTTTTTATTTTTTTAAGAATAACTTTATTTATTTATTTATTTTTAAAAATTTGACCAGAGAGGGGCAGAATGAGAGAGAGAGGGAAAGTGAGAAAGCAAGCTGCCAGGTCCAGGACTTGAACAACAGCAGGCCATGTGGGAGTCCAACGCCCTTAACCACCGCGCCAGCTCCCTCGCACCCCGTGTTTTAAGCCACTAGGTCAGGGACTCAAACCTCTGTGGACTACGTAGGAGTCCAGCAATGTAACCATTATACCATCTACTGGTCCCCAAAAAGGGTCCCTTAAGTGTGTTTCATCCATTTTTCCTTGGATGCTTTCTCAATGGTTGAAAGTTCGTGATTATGTATGTTTTCTTCATACAAGTAAACTTAACAAGAACCTCTTTTTGCTTTTCTTTTACATTTATAAAAGCAATATCACTTTCTTTTTATTCATTCAATGTTTACCTGTTAATTTATAACATGAATACTCAACTAGGTTTAAGATATTATCAGCCTCTTTTGAACAATATACAATCTTAGAAGCTTTACCCCTCCCATTCTTCATGTTACGACAGTTAATTTGGTTCTACCTTTTCAAACAGATGATCAAGTTTAAAATATTATTGTTGTTTTTAATAGTCAATGTAGATTCACCAGTTTGCTAATTTTTCTATTCTCAATTAGTACTTACAGCCAGTTCTTTTCCATGGGTTCAGTTTCCTTCGTTGAAGTGTATATTTTAGTATGTTTAAAAGTAATGACCTTTACTCTAAACTACTTCTTTTTAAAAAATAATTATTTAATTTTATTTATTCATTTATTTATTTATTGCAATTTGGCTAGAGAGGGACAAAGCAAGAGCAAGAAAGAGAGAGGTAAAGTGAGAAAGCAAGCCGCCAGGTCCGGGACTCGAACAACAGTGGGTCATGTGGGAGTCCAGCACCTTTAAGTACCACACTACCTCCCGGCCCCTACTCTAAACTATTTAAGTATTTGTCTGAAAATATCATGATTTCAGTCTCACTCTAGAATTATAGTTTGAGAATTGACTTCTTAATTATTATTCCTTAACAAACTGGTGATGCTTATCATTTTTTTTTTTTTTTGAGAGGTTTTTGCTATAGGGTGCATGTGCTCACCAGAAAGACAGAGAGAGACAGAGAGACAGAAAGTGAGAAATCACCCCTTGGGGGGATGGCCACGGCAAAATCCTTTTTCCTCCATTCTTCTCTAGGGATCTTGGGCATGCACGCACAAGCGGCCGGTGTGAGGTTAAGCAACTGGGTCCAGGACTCAAACCACGGCCGACTACATGGGAGTCCAGTGACATAGCCATGACATCAACTGCTGGTCCCGCTGCTTATCATTCTATTGTATTTTCTCCTCTGTTTCTGTTGATGAAAAACCTGACAAATACATTGTGCTTTTGTAGCAAATTTTTTGTATGTTGTTGTTACTTTTAAGATTTTGCTTTTTCTCAGGAACCAGCAGTTAGCGTAATGGCTATGTCGCTGGACTCCCATGTAGTCGACAGCGGTTCGCGTCCTGGACCCGGTGGCTTAAAACTCACACTGGGCGCGTGTGCGTGCGTGCCCAAGATCCCGAGAGGAGAATGGAGGAGAAGGGATTGCAGCATGACCATCCCCCCTGGGGGGTGATTTCTCGCTTTCTGTCTCTCTGTCTCTCTCTGTCTGTCTGGCGAGCGCACGCGCCCTATAGCGTAAAAACCTCTCCAAAAAAAAAAAAAAAAGATTTTGCTTTTTCTGTTGTGTTCTATGTTTCACTTTGCTAAGGTGTAAATAATTTTTATTTTTGGGAGCCAGCAGTTGCCGTGGTGGTTAAGGTACTAGGCTCCCACATGTCTAGCCATCATTCTAGTTCCAGACCTGGTGGATTGAAAATCATGCTGGGTGCATGTGTGTGTGCATGCATGCCCAACATCCCAGAAGGAGAATAGAGAAGGGACTGTGGGGTGGCCATCTACCCTGAGGGATGATTTCTTACTTCCCCTCTTGCTGTCTCTCTGGCGTGCATACACGCCCTATGGCAAAAAATCTTAAAAAATAAAAACTATATTTAAAAATATTTCCCAGCTTGAGATTCAGTGATGATGTACTTAAATATTGCTTCTTTTTCATTCTGCCTATTCCATTATTCTAAAATTCCTTTTAGACAAATATTGAGTCTTTTTATTCTGTCCTCCATATCTATTGATTCCTTTTTCATTTTTTTCCATTTCTTCAAAGTTATGTGCTATGTTCTGGGTGCTTTTCGCAACTATGTCTTCTATTTCATTATTTTCTTTTACTTAAACATTTAAGTTCAATGAATTAAAATCTTTTTATATGCTTAATATTGCCTTTTTTTCAGATATGCCTGTGTGTTTTTGTAATGTTCTCTTGTTTCACGTTTGTTTCTATTCCTTTGTTTGCAATCATTTAAAACACACTTATTTTATAGTCTCTTTCAGGTTTTTCTGTTACATCTAGTTTGCAGGGGTATAGTTTTGTTATTTGTAGTATTTCCTGATTTTTCTTATGATGGTTTATTTCTTCATGTATTATGGATATTTTTGAGCCCATTTTAAATAAAGGATGTTTATTCTTGGAATGGCTTGCACACTGGATGTGTCCTCACATGAGACTGTCCCCACATAATATTTCTGCATTTTCTTGAGGGTTTTCATTCCTTGTTTATAGCATCCTCTCTCTTGTATTTGATCAACCATATATGTTTTTTTGTTGCATCAGCAAGACTGATCATTCAGATTTCTTTTAGAGGTTTTTGCTATAGGGTTCATGCACTTGCCAGAAAGACAGAGAGAGACAGAGAGACAGAAAGTAAGAAATTACCCCTTGGGGGGATGGCCACGCCACAGTTCCTTCTTCTCCATTCTCCTCTCAGGATCTTGGGTATGCATGCACACGTGCCTGGCATGAGTTTAAGCCACCGGGTTCAGGACTTGAACCGCGGTTGACTACATGGTAGTCCAGCGACATAGCCATTACACCAAGGGATATCTATTTAATTTACAAGTAAATGAAAAGAGACAATTTAATATGTAAATTGAAAATTAGGCATAGGCGCAAAGTTTTAGAATTAACTAAAATCTTAACATTTTAGTAGTTTCTAGTGTCTAGGTTGTTTCTTTGTATGTATGTTTACTTTATGGTGGGACTGTAAGCTCAGTGAGACTAGGTAAAGTTTAGAGTTATTTTGTAAGAATTATGTTTAATTTTGCTTTGTTAAACTTCATGTACTAAAAGGAAAAACATTGAAAATGAAATTTTACATAAAAGTCCACTGTTGAGGCAATTATTTATATATATATATTTTTTTGGAGAGGTTTTTGCTATAGGGTGTGTGTGCTCGCCAGACAGACAGAGAGAGACAGAGAGACAGAAAGCAGGAAATCACCCCCCAGGGGGGATGGTCACGCCGCAATCCCTTCTCCTCCATTCTCCTCTTGGGATGTTGGGCACGCATGCACATGCGCCCGGCGTGAGTTTAAGCCACCGGGTCTGGGACTCGAACTGCAGTTGACTACGTGGGAGTCCAGCGACATAGCTATTACGCTAACTGCTGGTCCCTATATTTAACAAATAGAAATAAAATTAATGGTACATGCAATATTAAGGCCATAAACAATTGGTGGAAAGCACAATGGCTTTTAGATATGCAAAGCTGTACCTTGGACTTTGTTTTGCCTCTGTTTAGTTATACGATCTTGAACAAGTCACCAAAGATTTTCAAGTCTCAGTTTTCTCATCTCTACAAAGTATGTGTGGGGCACTGTCTATAGTTTAAAGTTGCATAACTGTAGATAGTGGAGAGAGAGACAGTGTTATCAAAAACTTTCTCAAAATCCTGATACTGCTAAATAAAATAAAACAAAAGCTATAAAAACCAAGATACAAATTTTTCTTATCAGGGTGTAATATTTTGAAAATAAAGTAAAAAAAAAATCTAAAGTCAAACAGTTGAAAAAACTCCCAAATAAGATCTATCACAGATTTTAACTATAAAATTAAAAAATATAAGTCCCTTTCTACGCTAAATTTTTCACCTATGAAAAAATGGTGCTGGAATACTTGGACATCTGTATGAAGAAAAATAAAAAAAGAAGAACCTTGATCCATAGCTTGTACCATATAAAAATAATCAATTCAAAATGGATTATGGACCTAAATATACAACCCAAAATTATAGAAACATGGAAGAAAGTATGAGAAAATATTTGTGACTTCAGATAAAGGCAAAAATTTGTAAAATACCACATCAAAAGCACAATCCATAAAAGGAAAAAATTGATAAATTACTCTTAATTGTGTCTTTAAAGAAGTTCTTAATTTTGATTAAGAAAATTAAAACACAAGACACAGACTAGGTGAAAACATTTGCAAAATGCATATCTGATAAAGGAGTTTTTTTCCAGGATAAATAAAGAACTCTTAAAACTCAATAATAGCAGGCCAGCAGGTGACGTGGTGGTTAAGGTATTAGAATTCCCACATGGCTGACCACAGTTCAAGTCCTGAACCTAGAGGCTTGCTCTCTCTCTCTCTCTTTCCCTCTCTGTCTTTCTCTGGCAAAACCCATGTAAAAAAAATAGTAATAAATAAATAAAATAAACAATTCTTTAAAAAAAAAAAAAAAAGAAACAGGGAACCAGCAGTTAGCATAATGGCTATGTCGCTGGTCTCCCACGTAGTCGACTGCGGTTCGCGTCCCGGACCCGGTGGCTTAAAACTCATGCCGGGCACGTGTGTGTGTGTGCCCAAGATCCCGAGAGGAAAATGGAGGAGACGGGATTGTGGCGTGGCCACCTCCCCTGGGGGGTGATTTCTCGCTTTCTGTCTCTCTGTCTGTCTGGCGAGCGCACGCGCCCTATAGCAAAAGCCTCTCAAAAAAAACCCCAAAAAACTCAATAATAGGATAACAAGCAACCCTCCCCACACATACAATGGGCAGAAGATTTGAATAAACATTTACCAAAGAAGATCTATGAACTACAGATAAATACATTTAAAAATATTCAAACATTATTGTCATAGGAATTGCAAGTTGAACCTATAATGAGATACCAATATTACCTATTAGAATGGCTAAAACAAACTGAAAATATCAAGCCCTAGCAAGGATGCATTGCAACTGAAACTTTCATACATGGCTAGTAGAAGTACAAAATGGTCCAGTACTTTTTGACAAAAGTTGAGCAGTATTTTATAAACATATTTATCATTTTTAACATATTTATTATTTAAGCTAGTATTTCTGCTCCTAGGTATTATCCAAGAGAAATGAAAACTTATGGTCACTCAGAAACCTTTATATGAATACTTTATAAACTTTATGTGTAATAACCCCAAACTGGAAACAAACTGTTTTTCAGCTACTGAACTAATCATTTGTAGAATATCCATACAATAGGATACTATTCAGTAATAAAAAGCATAAAGCTATGGATATACACATTCACACACTAGCATGGATGAATGTCAGAGTGATTATGGTGAGTGAAAAATCAGACCCCAAAAGAATACATACTGTATGATTCTATTCATACATAATTTTAAGAGAGGCAAAATTGTAGAAGCAGAAAACATCAATGGTTGACAGGGCATGGCAGTGAAGATAGAGCTTGACCACAGAGGAGCACAATGAAATCAGAGTGATTTGATTTCAAACAGTTTTATATCTCAATTATGGTGTTGAAAACACAACCATGTGCATTTGTCAAACTCATAAAACTATACCATTTGGAAATTATGCCTCAGTAAACCTGACCATCTCTCAGAGTTTTCACAATGCTTATCATAGATTTTAAGGGTAATACTTAAAAGTGGCACAGTGGTAACACAATGCTTTGCAATACTGAAGCCATGTGAGAAGGTCCCATGTCTACCTCCTAAGGTCTTTCTGTACGCACGAAGTACGCGTGTGCATGCCTGTAATCCTGGAGGGCTAAGGCCGGGAGTGGATTTCAGCATAAAGATCTGTTAAGCTTGCCCTCCCCCTCCATATCTCTCTCTCATGAAAGAAATAAACTTAAAAGGGTGTATACTATGTTTTCGTAACTGAGAAATCAATAGGACAATAAAAACTAGGATATTAAAATGAAAAGCACTTTCAATACAAAATCTATATGCCTTCAGTAATACTAAATAACCTATGTCTCATCTTTTTCACTTTTTGATTTTATAAGTTAAATGTCAATGAATGATTTTTTTGTTTTATTTTCAGAGAAATAGTTCTGCTTCCTTCTTTCTTTTCAAATAATGTTAATGCTGAAGTTTCTCAAATAAACCCAGCTTGCCACCTTCAGGCAACTGAAAGATTTACCAAGATTTATCCGTAGCCAGAGATATAAATATTAATTTGATCTCTTTCTCAATAATTCATAACATCTTAATCCTTTCCTTTTTTTGAGAGGATTTTGCTATAGGGCACATGTGCTCGCTAGAGAGACAAAGATACAGACAGCAAGAAATCACCCCCCAGGGGGATGGCCACGCCACAATCCCTTCTCCTCCATTCTCCTCTAGGGATCTTGGGTATGCACACACACGTGTCCGGCGTGAGTTTAAGCCATCGGGTCCGGAACTCGAACTACGATAAACTACATGGGAGTCCAGCGACTTAGCCATCACACCAACTGCTGGTCCTCATCTTACTCCTTTTAGTAGTACCTTTATGAAAGTCGCTTGATGTAGAATCTTTCCCTACCATTTACTAGACTCATCCCAACTTTCAATGTTTAGTTCAAATGCCACTAACTCCAAGCAGCCTTCCCTGATCACACCAGCTAGTTTTCCTCCTCTAAATATTTTATCCCCTTGATTACATGTAATCTCGGGACCAGCAATTGGCGTAACGGCTATGTTGCTAGACTCCCATGTAGTTGACCGCAGTTCTAGTCCTGGACCTAGTGGCTTAAATTCACGCCGGGCCCTTAACCACCACGCTATCTGCTGACACCCACAAATGCAAATTTGTAGTACCAATCTTGACTAAAAGTTTGTTCTATCTCGTCTACTCCTCCATTCATTCTCAAAACTTGAGCTTGGAATATTTTTCCCTCATCATTACTTCTGTTTCAACTCTCTAAGTGCATATTTGAATTGTACCCCAGTAATTTCATTGATCTAGTCTATTCTTAATCATCACAGATGCACTGTAGCAGTGGCATCTTTTTCCAGCTATTTTTTTCTCTCTCTTCCATTTATCTTAGTTGATTCTAACAAGCTATCTCTGTATGTATGAAGTACATTTCCAGTTTGCTAGCTAATTCTCTTCTCCACTTACAATCTGATTTTTGTCTACTTCTCTTTACCAAAACAACTCGTTTTGGTCAAATTATTGAGTTTTTAAAAATTCATGTACTGGGGCCAGCAGGTGGCATGGTGGTTAAGGTGCGTGCTTAATTCCCACATGGCCTACTGCGGTTTGAATTCCAAACCTGGCAGCTTGCTTTCTCACTTTCCCTCTCTCTCTCTCTGATCAAATTAAAAAGTAATGATAATAATAACAAATAAAATTAAATAAATAATTATTTTTTAAAAATTCCATCTACTTTGATACCATTGACCACTTTTTTGGTATGAGCTCTTAGATTCAGTTATTATTAGGCTTGTACATATCCTCATTTGTCTAGCATTGTCCTCTCTAAAAAAATTGTTTTTTCCATGAGTAAGAGAGAGTGAGAGATAATGAGCGCAGAACTTGCCCACATAGGTAGGCCTCACAGAGTGTTTTACTCCTGCACCACCATCTGGGCCCTTGTCTATTGGTTTTGACTTTCTGATTGTTATGGTATTAATAGTATCTTTAAAAAGTTTTCTTTCTGCTCCAGCTACTCTTTTTACTCACTACAACAGCAATCCTATACTTTTCTATCTTTCCTGAAGATGTCTTCAAAATTCAATTCCATTTTTGTAAATCTTTAATATTGAGCCTCTTGTCTCTTTTGGATGCTCAGAAACAGATTTCTTGGCTTCAAGAACACTTTGAATGACTGATTATGAAGCAACAGCAGCAGGGTGCAATTTATACTTCTCACACTTCTTTAAATATCATTTCTTTCAGGTTTTTCTTGTGACACAAAGATAACAAGAAATAGATTAAATGTTGTTGGAGACACTCTCCTTTCTTCTCAGATCCAACCCATGTATTTTCTATTTTTGCTCTGTCTTTGTGCCATTTGCCATTGTAACTTGTAAACTCACTGGGCAGGAAATAATCGTTGATCTTTCTATTTGGAAAAGCCCCTAAGCACACAGTTATTAATGGTAACATGTTTTAAATGTCCTTGGTTGTAAAATGAGCAATGTTAAATAGCATTCGAATTATTTTTCTTCAGTCTTAGTTTACAAGTTTTATCTTGATACTGCCATTCAGTGGTTCTCATTTAAGAATGGAGTCAGTTCTGTAAGAGTTAAAAACATTGGAAGAAAATATCTTTTAGATGCCAGGACCTAGATAATTCCATCTCCCATTATAGTATAGTGTGACTTTCAATTCTGATTCTGTTAGCCTTTTTCTTTGTCAACGTGGAAGAGTTTCTTAGGTTTGAGTCTAAAGTGAAAGTTAGGGACAGTAATAAATTTTTGTGAGGAATAAAGGACATAAATTATATTGAATATTTGACTACTAAGTACTCAAATCTCATTAGAGAGAGATGTTTACTATAGGGCACATGTGCTCACCACAGAGAGATAGAAAGCGAGAAATCACGCCCCCCTCCCCCCCAGGGATGACCATACCGCAATCCTTTCTCCTCCATTCTTCTGTTAAGATTTTGGGCATGCATACATATGTGCTTGGTGTGAGTACTCAGTTAAGTTGTAACCTTCATTGGTCCAAAAGGATTTTGCTCATTTGAAAAATAAAGTGGCTTTATTATGTCACTGATATAGCTACCCAATACTAAAATACTGAGGTCATCAATACTTTCCCTCTTCTATAAGTGTGCTTTTGCTTTTGTTTGCTTGCTTTTCTGATTTGTAGTATTTTTTATTTCTGACACATCTAGATGATTGAGAGATATCCATTGTGGATTGGAGAATTCTAGGATGTTTTCCTAATATCAGATCTATTCCTACTATACCTGGTTGTGAGATCTACAGTTGTTAGAAAGTTGTACCTCACCTTAGTTTCAGTCAAAATATGATAAGCTTGCTTTTAAGGAGTTGTTGGTCAGTTCCATTTAAATGGAGTTGATATAAATATATTTTAAATGAGCACACAAAAACCTTGGGGTCGGGAACCAGCAGTTAGCGTAATGGCTATGTCGCTGGACTCCCACGTAGTCGACCGTGGTTCGCGTCCCGGACCCGGTGGCTTAAAACTCACGCCGGGCGCGTGTGCGTGCATGCCCAAGATCCCGAGAGGAGAATGGAGGAGAAGGGATTGCGGCGTGACCATCCCCCCTGGGGGGTGATTTCTCGCTTTCTGTCTCTATGTCTCTCTCTGTCTGTCTGGCGAGCGCACGTGCCCTATAGCGAAAAAAAACTCTCAAAAAAAAAAAAAAAAATCTTGGGGTCCAAAAACCTTATACCATCTTCTGAAGCCTAGTCAGAAAGTAGAAGCCTTTAGTTAATGGTTCAGGGACATCTTTGTCTCCTTTGGTAGTAAGTGCTGGTTAATTCATTTCTTTAAGAGAGAGATTTTTGCCTTAGGGTGTGTATGGTCGCTGGAGACAGAGATAGTGAGAGGGAAAGTAATAAATCAACCCCTGGAGGGATGGCCACGGCACAATCCCTTCTCCTTCATTCTACACACACACACACACACACACAAAGTGTGATTTTTCAAGCCAACAGGTCTGGTACTCAAACTGTGGTCAGCCATATGGGAGTCCAGTAATGTAACCACTATGCCATCTGCTGGGCCCAAGTGCTGGTTAATTTTGATCAACAGTAGGAATAGTTGAAAAGCCCCCAATCTTCTGGGGACCAGCAGCTAGCGTAATGGCTATGTCGCTGGACTCGACGTAGTCGACCATGGTTCGTGTCCCGGACCCCGGTGGCTTAAAACTCACGCCGGGTGCGTGTGCATGCGTGCCCAAGATCCCGAGAGGAGAATGGAGGCGAAGGGATTGCGGCGTGACCATCCCCCCTGGTGGGTGATTTCTCGCTTTCTGTCTCTATGTCTCTCTCTGTCTGGCGAGCGCATGCGCCCTATAGCGAAAAAACCTCTCCAAAAAACAAAAGCCCCCAATCTTCTACATATTGCATTGATTTTGTTAACAGTTAACATTATTTACAAAATTGGTAGGCTCTGTAACAGAAAGACTTGCCCCCCCCCAAAGTACCTTTTCTGAAAACATCATCCCTCCTCAGATGTTGTGTATCTTTTGAACTTTTAGCAATTGTCGTTTCCAAGAAATGCATACATCATGAAAGGCGACCTTAATTTCTAAAGAAATCAATTATTCACTCATCCATCCAGTAAATTCAGCAAATATCGATTGCCCACTTTGAATTACTGCACTAATTTTTTTTTTTTTAAATTACTATTTTTAATTTTGATCAGAGAGAGACAGAATGAGAGAGAGAAAGTGAGAAAACAAGCCTCCAGGACTCAAACCTTAGCGATCACAAGGGAGTCCAGCGCCTTAACCACCACACCACCTGCCAGCCCCTAAACAGCGGTATTCTAACCTTCCAGGTCTTCTGTGGCTTTACTGACTAGTTTGCGGAAGGGGAAAACATTTAAAATGTAGGGTCCACTGAGGGGAACAGCTCTGGGGCCCCACCCTTTGTAAACTACAGCACTAATAGTTTGGCCCAGTGACTCAGTAGCTGTGTGCCCTTAACTGGTTATCACAGGTCCAGAAAGGCGAGAATGAGTTTGCAGGGCACCTTTAGGAGGATGGATCCAGCTCCTAGCAAATGGTCGCATGTAGGGCGTGTGGCGGCACAGGTTGCCCAGGGCATAGAGGCGCATATGTTAGGAACTAGGAGCAGGACCTAACGCCTTCCGGCACAGTTAGCGCCCTGGGCGGCAAAGCACGTGGCAGCTGGCGCGAAACTCCTGGGGGTGGGGCCTCGGCCCGGGGTCGCCGTGCAGCCTGAGAGCTTTTTAGCCCGCGTGCCGCGCTCCACGTCATCCAGCAGTTCCCCCTCCCGTCGCTTCCAGTCGCACGCGCGGAAGTAAACACCTCGACGTCATCAGGGCGCGTCTTCGCCTTTCCCCTCCCATCTCTTCAGCTCGGTGGACGTGCTCACCTTCGCTCCGGGCCAGGTCTATGTCCCGGTTTCCCGCCGTCGCGGGCAGGGCGCCAAGGCGGCAGGAGGAGGGTGAGCGGTCAAGAGACCCCCAGGAAGAGCGGCCCTCGGCTGTTTGCGTCGCTGAGAGAGGTGCGGTCCGCGGGACGCTGCGGAAGCCTAAGGGAGTTACGCCGGGGGGGGTGGGGGGGTTTCGGGGATAAAAGTGTGGCTTTGGCTGCCAGGGAAGAGAGGAGAGAAAACCGTAGCATTCTCCTGGCTCTCCGAGCCTCAGGCGAACTTTGCTTCTAGTGAGCACTTTGGCTTAGAGGGGGGCGGTCCCAGAACCAAGTTAGGTGAGAACCTTGTTGGGGGGCAAAAAAGTGAACCCCAATGCTGAAACGCGTTCCGTTCTTAAACAGCTTCATAAAGCCTTTGTTCTCTACCCATTCATCCCCCCCCCCCCCCTTCGTCGGCCGCCAGCCTGCCTTTGGGTACCGTATGAAGGGAGCCAGTTTCCAGGAGCCAGTTTCCATGGTTACCCACCACTTGGCCTTCTGGGATATCAGTCACTCTGAACAGGGACCTAACTTGAACCATGAATCAGAAGCGAACACAGGTGGCTTATAATTCAGCTTAGAGTTTTCTACTGTGTCCCAGTTTTTTGTTCTGTTATTTAATGAAATTGGATTTTGTGCTTTTGTGTAGGTATCCGTGCATATGCATTACCTTACTCTAGGCCTACTTATCAAGTGATCTGAGTTATGAATTAATAAATACTCAGGTTAGATTTCACTATAAAGTTGTTTTGGGCTTATCAACCCTTGCTAAAAAACTGTACACAGGTGATTTAATCAAGAAGCCTGGTTTTATTCCTTCCAGTCCTAAAATTCTATTGCCTTTTTCTTTTCAGTCCTGAAAATTTATGTCAGAGATAAGTTTATAGGATTTTTAATCACACAATTGTTTTTCTTTTATTACAGAAGAGAAAGGATGCACATCACAGGAGGGAGGAACTACTCCAACTTTTCCTATTCAGAAACAAAGAAAAAAGCTTATTCAGGCTGTGAAGGACAATTCGTTTCTTATTGTTACTGGAAATACAGGAAGTGGTAAAACAACTCAACTCCCAAAATACCTATATGAAGCAGGTAATTTTATTATGGGTTAATATTGAAAATATTGGGAGTACTTTTATAATGTCCTCTTTTTTTTTTGAGAGGTTTTTGCTACAGGGTGTGTGCGCTCGCCAGAGAGACAGAAAGCAAGAAATCTCCCCCCAGGGGGGATGACCAAGCCACAATCCCTTCTCCTCCATTCTTCTCTTGGGATCTTGGGCACACACGCACATGCGCCTGGCATGAGTTTTAAGCCATTGGGTCCAGGACTTGAACTGCGGTCAACTACATGGGAGTTCAGCGACATAGCCATTATGCTAACTGCTGGTCCCTATAATGTCCTCTTTAAGGCTAATACAAATAGAAAGTATACTCTCTTGGTATACTTTGTCTTTGGTGCTTCTTTATGCTTTTATTTCAGAGTGAAGAATTAGTTGGGATGGTTAACTTTTCCATTTTTAATGACTATAGTAATCTTTCTCTCTCTCTTTTTGTTTAATTGCCAAAGGGCATGTGTGCTTACCAGAGAGAAACAGAAAGGGAAGATAAAGAGAAAGCACCCCTCAAGGGGGCATGGTCTTGCTACAATCCTTTGTCTCTTTCTCTATCCTGATGGAATTGTGGGCATGTAAACACATTTGCTCAGTTTTTCAAGCTACTGGGACCAGGATTTGAACTATGGTTGACCGTATAGGATCTGGCTCCCTTAACCACTAGGCTATGGGACCAGCCCCATACTACTCTCAAATGCAAGAATTACAGAAAGATGTGCTCGCTTCAGCAGCACATATACCAAACTTGGAACGATGCAGAGATTAGCTTGGCCCCTGCACAAGGATGACACGCAAATCTGTGAAGCGTTCCATATTTTTGTGTGGAAGAGTAGGGCCTGAGGAAGGACATTAAGAAGAAAAATACGAAGGCAAAGCGTTAACGGGACAGAGAAATGTGCTTTATCTCTTGAAGATATTTTATAATTTTATCAACTGGACTAGGGAGAAATATTCATATACTGAAATATTCACTTTGTAAGCTAAATTAATGTGATTGAATGTATAAAAGAAAATGAAATTTGAAAAAAGACAAAAGAGAAAAAAGAAAAGAATTACAGAAAGATAGTAATTTCTTTCATACGGTTAAGTTATCTTAGAGTAGACTATTAAGCATTGGCGGAGATTGAAGTATTTTGAAAGGAAAGGGGTCTGTTGCTATCTTTTGCTGACATTATTTCTTGGTTCTTCAGAGCATTACCAGATAACCTCCATTCCATCCCCACCTCAGCCCCCAGTTTGACCCTGCTGGCACCAAGTCAGATAACATATTACCCTTAAAGCATCTTTCCTTTCAGTGTGACTAAACTTTCTATTGTAAAGGTGAGTAACAAAATTATATTGGATATGAGTCACAAAAAAAAAAAAAAAACTCAGAGTTTCTTAACTTATAGTAATTTATTCTAATTCATCAAATCTAGCATGCCATCAAGACATACTACTTTAAAGAAATTTTTATTTAGGTTGTGTGTGCTTGCCAGAGAGAGCGAGAGAGAGAGAGAGATAAAGTAAGTGAGAAAGTATCTCCCACAGGAGATGGCCATGCCATAGTCCCTTCTTCATTTCTACTTCCTTTTGGGATTTTGGCCACACATGCACACACACCCAGGGTATTTCTCAAGCTGCTGGGTCCAGGATTGGAACTGGTCGGTTGGCCATATGGGATCCACCTCCCTTAACCACTACCCCACCGGCTGGCCCAAATATGTACATTTTGAATGGTTATTAGTATATGTTCTTGGGCTAGCCAGTGCTATGGTTGGGGTAACTCGATCCTACATGGCCAGTGTGTGGTTTAAGTCTGTAGTTTGAGAAACACTCCTGGCACGTGTATGTATTTGCATACCCAAAATCCCAAAAGGAGGGAAAAATGGGGGAGAAGGGATTGTTACTTGGCCGTCAAATGTGCACAGAGTGACTTTCCCCAAAATACTATCTTTGCCTTCCTAGTGGTCACCTCTGCAGATTTTTCCTTTTTTAACTTTAGTTGTTGTATGGATATTACTGTTGTTACTCCTAGCCTCCTAGCCTTTGGACTTTATTCTCACCCTGGGGAGGTGCTTTCTCTTTCTCTGTTTCTCTCTGAGTACATGTACCCTACAGCAAAACAAACAAACAAAGAACCAACTCACACATATATAAAAAAAATTGTTCTTAATTACTATTTAAATTTCCATGGTGTAAACATTATACAATATGTTGTTAAGTTGTAGGATTTTCTTCTGCAAATACTCAAGAAATTTGTGTACAAATTTGTGTACATGCGTGTCCAAGACCTCAGGAGGAGAATAGAGGAGAAAGGATTGCAGCGTGGCCATCCCCCCCCGGGGGTGATTTCTTATTTACTCTCTCGCTGATTGACTAGAAACAATTTAGCTTTACTAGGAAGAAACAGTTACTAACATTATGTTTTATGCCTCTGCTTTTGTAGGGTTTTCACAACATGGAATGATTGGTGTGACTCAACCACGAAAAGTAGCTGCCATATCAGTGGCTCAGAGGGTTGCTGAAGAAATGAAATGTACTTTGGGGTCCAAAGTAGGATACCAAGTTCGTTTTGATGATTGCAGCTCTAAGGTACAAAAGTTTTTGTTGGTATCTGCCTAAGTACTGTAAGCTTACACCAAAAACAGGAAAAGTTCTGAAGGCTTTTTTTTTTGGCAGCGTAGCGGCCCACACGGCCAACTGGGGTTCGAATCCCAGACCCAGTGGGTTGAAACTCATACCAAACACGTGTACATGCGTGTCCAAGACCTCAGGAGGAGAATAGAGGAGAAAGGATTGCAGCGTGGCCATCCCCCCCCGGGGGTGATTTCTTATTTACTCTATCGCTGTCTCTCTTTCACTCTCTCTGTCTCTCTTGGGTGAGCGCACAATCCTTAAGGCAAAAACTTCTTTAAAAAAAGAAAAAAAAAGATTTTTAACCTCAAAATGTATTATCTGTTTTAAAGAAACAAAGCCACAGGTTGAAATTATTTTTGTTTCCCTCTTTAAGTACTTAAAATCTTTGAAGTGTCTGCTATTTTATCCCATTTTCTCCCTTCTCAATTAGTTTAGAAGTGATATTTTGTTTCTTAGGATTCTTTTACGTTGTTTGGCTATAAGGATCCTTGATATGTAGGTTACATTTGTAATTTAAAAAAAAAATTTTATTGTAGGGCTGGCTCCACGGTCTGTTGGTTCAGGCAGCCAGATCCCGTACGGCCTACCTAATAGTTTGAGTCCTAGATGTGTTGGCTTGAGAAACATGTCAAGTGTGTGAGTGTGTATACCCAATATCCCAAAAGGAAGGAGAGATGGAAGGGGAGGGATTGTAGCATGACCATTCCCTATGGGGGGTGGTGCTTTCTCCTCTGTCTCTGTGAGTGTACATATCCTCTAGGCAAAAAAAAAAAAAAAAAAAAAAGATCGTAGTAATGTATACATAACATAAAATTTACAGTTTTAACCATTTTTAGTTATAGAATTCAGTGGCATTAAATTCACAGTGTTTTATGGCCATCAACACCATCTATTTTCAGAACTCCCTTATTATTCTAAACTCTGTATCTATTAATTCAAATTTAACTTCCCATTTCTCCCTTCCCTCTCCCAAATAACCTTTCTCCTACTCTCTACAAATTTGCCTATTCTAGGCACATCATATAAGTGGGATCACACAGTATTTTGTATTTGTCTCATTTATTTCACTTAGCACGTTTTATTATTTTGAGAGATTTTTTTGCTACAGGGCATGCGGGAGAGGCAAAGAGAAATAGAGAGACAGAAAGCAAGAAATCACCCCCCAGAGGGGATGGCCACACTGCATTCTCTTCTCCACCATCCTCCTTTCAGGATCTTGGACACACACGCACATGCCCGGCGTGAGTCTTAAGCTGTTGGATCTGGGACTCAAACTGCGGTGGACCCTGTGGAGTCCAGCGCTTCAACCACTACAGAACTTGCTGGCCCCAGTTAACATGTTTTTTGCCATAGGGCAGATGCCATCACACCCCACGAAACATGTTTTTAAGATTTTTTTTGTGTGTTTGTATTTTTGAAGTCAGTGGAAAACTGTACAGCTTAATAAAATCAGTCAGCAAGTATTTGTCTTCCATATCTAATATCTGTCTACTATCTTCTGTATGTATGGCACCAAGTTTAAAATTTTTCCCTCAGGATTTCTTAGTCCTTTACCAGATACAAAACATTTCCCGATTTACATATGGTCTCTAATAGGAATGGCCGTCAAATGTGGCACAGAATGACTTTACCCAAAATACTGTCTGTGCCTTTTTAGTGGTCACTGCTGCAGATTTCTCCTTCTTTTTCCCCTTTACCTGTTTTATGGATATCACTGCTGTTACTCCTAGCCTCTGTTTAAATGCTAGTCAGATGACACTTTTTTACATATGGCAATTGACAGAGAAGAGGAACAAGTGAGTAGAAAGTGTACACTTACTGTTTCCTCTACCTTTTCCCCTTAATCTAAAATAGTGGCCGAGGCATTTCATCGTTGTTTCTCGTAGCTTGTTAACCTACCTGAAGTCATTGCATTATCTTGCTACTTTCCACTGGCTTAATTATATCTTCTTTTTATTTGTTTATTTTTTTCTTTTTTCTTTCCAATTTGCTATACAGTGCATGTGCTCGCTGAAGAGGGAGGGAGAAGGAAAGTGAGAAAGTGCTCTTCCTCCTTTCTCTGTTCTCCTGTTGGAATTTTGGGCACTTCTGCACACATGTGAGATTTATTTTTCAAGCCACCAGGTCCAGGACTCAAACTGTATATTTGGTCAGGTGGGATTCAGCCACCTTAACTACCATGCCACCTTACTTGCCCCTATCTTTTTTTTTTAATTGCCAGAAGGCAGATTCCCTTGACAGAGAGGCGAAGAGAGAAAGCCCCCCTCCAGTGGGGTGCAGTCATGCCGTCATGCCACAATCTCCACTCCTCCATTTCTCCATCCTGTAGAGACCCTGGACCTGAATGCACCTGTGTGTTCTTCATGCCACTGGGGCCAGGATTTGAACTGCAACTGGTCATTTGGGGTCTGGTTTCCTTAACCACTACAGGGCTAGTCTTATTTATCTTCATATTGGTGACTTTTGTTGTTTTATCCCAGAACACCACCTTAGTTCTTTATTTCCATCTCTTTGTATATCATGTGTTTCATAATTTACTGTCTTTGTTAGACTATTTTATGTCTTTTAATTAGTCAGATTGGTTTGATGACTTAATTTTGTATTTCAAGGGGAAAATTTAGTTGGGAAAGGAGTGGTGAATTTCTGTGATACTGTAAGTTGATATGCTCTCCTGTTTGAATGTTAGGAAACAGCAGTCAAATACATGACTGATGGGTGTTTACTGAAACATATCCTTGGAGATCCAAATCTTACCAAATTCAGTGTTATTATTTTGGATGAAGCCCATGAGAGAACTCTAACTACAGTGAGTATTTTAATATATTGGTTTTTCATAAGCAAATAGTTTACTTGTTTGGGATAGCTTTTTACTGTATAGAGAATTTCCTCCTCTTATTTACATTTTAATCTCTTGAAGTAGGAATTCTTTGGTTAAGATAGTAATATACTTAAAGTACTTTGGCTGTTAGGTATACTCGTGACTTACTAGAAATAACTTTTATTTCAGGATATCTTATTTGGTTTATTGAAGAAACTGTTTCAAGAGAAGTCACCTAATAGGAAGGAACATTTAAAGGTGGTGGTAATGTCAGCAACTATGGAATTAGCAAAGCTCTCTGCATTCTTTGGAAATTGTCCAATATTTGACATACCTGGAAGACTTTATCCAGTCAGAGAGAAATTCTGCAATTTGATTGGCCCACGAGACAGAGAAAATACTGCATATATTCAAGCGGTATTACTTGGCATCTTTTTATGCCCTTTTTTATATCCATGATTCTAGTCAATAGGGTAATTTGATAATTAATTTTTTCCCTACTATTTTAATAACGTTTATGGGTCCTGGGATTTTTGAGAACCAAATTTTATTTTTCTGGGGAGCAAGGGGAGATGGTAGTAGGGGAATGATTGTATTTCCCCTACCATATTATGTTTGCGTTTCTTGTTTTAGATTGTGAAAGTAACCATGGATATCCATTTGAATGAAATGGCTGGCGACATCTTGGTTTTTCTGACTGGTAAGCATTTAGTATCAGGTTTAAAAGATTTAAAAATGTTTACTATTGGGACCAACAGATAGCATAGTGGTTATGTCACTGGACTCCCACATGGCTTACTGCGGTTTGAGTCCCAGACCTGGTGGCTTCAAAATCACATTGGGCACGCGTACATGTGTGCCCAAGATCCCCGGAGAATGGAGGAAGAAGGGATTGTGGTATAGTCACCCCCTTGTGATTTCTCACTTTCCTTCTCTTTGTATCTCCCCCCACCCCCAGTGAGTGCATGTGCCCTAAGGCAAAAACCTCTTTTAAAAAAAGTTTACTATTTGTGAGTGGGGAATATGGTACCAGGTTAGAGTGTTATTTCTTTTGCGATATCTGGGCTCTTCTCAACTATTGACCTAGCTTTTTACGATTATCTGAATAATTCTAGATAAAAGATACGTAAAACATGAGACTAATTAGGAAAAATCTATGTAAAGCACACCAGTCTTTCAGTAAAAAGAAATTTAACAATGAAGTATTTTTTTGGTCTGTTCTATATCTAGTTGTATACTGACTGGGTCTGAGTTATTAATCCCATGATTTCAAAAGATATCCCACTAGCTCCTTCTCTGAGTGGTAGGATGGTACTGTACGATTATGGTATAGAAGGTGCGTAATGCATGTATCACAGACAAGCCTGTGGCATTTTTTTGGTAGTAAAAAATAGAAGACTTAAATCCAGACTAATGTAACTTCTCAAGTAGCAGCTCCTTACTAACAGGAATGAGTCATTTCTTTGTTCATCTCCTATTCTGCCTTGTGTTAATGTCAGAAGTGAGATACTATAATAATCTTTGTAGAGGTTTCTTAAGTATTGAAATATACCTACATTCAGTATCTCCTGGACCAGCTTCCTCTGTGTAAACAGTTTAATAAGTTTTCCTCATATGCTATGTTTACAAGATGAAAGGCTTGAAGATAAAAGTTTTTATTCCTATGGAGAATTAAATTCCTTGGAAACTGGTGTTTCTTTTACTTTCGGTGTTATCTTTAAAATTTTTTTTAGGAGGTTTTTGCCTTAGAGTGCATGCACTCACTAGAGAGAGAACGAGACAGAGATAATGAGAGGGAAAGAAAGAAATCATCCCCTCGGGGCGGGGTATGGCCACACTACAACCCCTTCTCCATTTTCTTCCTGGGATGTTGAGCACACATGCACACGTGTCCGGTGTGAGTTTCAAACCTCTGGGTCCGGGACTCGAACCACCATCAGCCATGTGGGAATCTAGTGACATAACCACTACGCCATCTGCTGGCCCTTTTTAAAATTTTTAATTGACACATAATAATCACACAGATTTATAGGGTACAATATAATTTTTCAAAATTATTTATTTAATATTATCTATTATTATTTTTTAAAGTTTGCTATAGGGCATGTAGGCTCACCAGAGAGTGAGAGAGAGAAAGCATGCCACCAGGTCTGAACTTGAACCAGTGCTGGCCATATGGGAGTCCACACCACAGTATGATTTTTTTTTTAGTACATGAATACATGTGTAAATACTAAATCAAAGTAATTAGTATATTCATCCTTAAACATTTATCATTACTTTGTGTTGAGGCCTACTTTGAAATTTATTGTTGAGAATTAATATGACTTACCTCTATCTTTTTTAGTTCAAGTAAGAAATTTTAGTTAACTATTAGACAAAACTGATTTTAATCTAGACTTTTTAATGTTTGAGTTTTTTGCTGCTCAATTGCTGAAGATATTTTTCTTTCCCATTTCAGGTCAGTTTGAAATCGAGAAAAGTTGTGAATTACTTTTTCAGATGGCGGAGTCTGTTGATTATGATTACGATGTTCAAGATACCACCCTAGATGGCCTTTTAATATTGCCGTGTTATGGATCTATGACAACAGGTAATTCCTCACTAGAATAGAAATGTTACTGATTTTTAAAAACTCACCACATAATAGAATATTTCACAGATCTTAAGTGTTTAGGCCAATGCATACTACAAACTGACTCCATCTTTTTAACCAACATCCATATCATTAAAAAGAACATTGAATAACTAGCATCTCTTGAGATAAGTGGTTTTTGTTTGAAATTTTTTCACATTTACTTTTTTAAGAGTATGTCCCCCTTAGTATTATTAATACTCATCTGTGTCTCCTTCTAGCAGAATGAAAATATTGGTGGGAATTTTTTGAAATGAGAACTATAATTTTTTATTAGTAGTACCTCAGTCAACCTAATTTGCACTACCACAGAATTTTCAGGAGTCTTATGTGTCTATCCAGTTATGTTTAAGACTAAACACACTGGGTTATTTTCTTTTTAAGTAGCCATGCATTAGTCTGCTTTTCAAGACCGATCCTGTTTTTTTGTGTGAACTCAAAGAGCGAAAGCAAATTCTTATTCTGATATTTGATCATAATAAATATTGTTGAACAAGATTTAGAATTTTATGAGTTTTTTCGGGATTTTTGCCATGGGATGTGTGCACTTGTCAGAGCAAGACAGGGAAAGACAGAAAGTGAGAAATCACCTTATTGGGGGATGGCCGTGGCATGATCCCTTCTCTTCTGTTCTCCTTCTGGGATTTTGGACATGCATGAACATGCCCCTGTTATGATTTTCAAGCCTTCAGGTCTGGGACTCAAACCATGATCAGACATGTGGGAGTCCAGTACCTTAACCACCACACCATCTGCAGTCCCCTAGAATTGTTTTTTTGTAAAACTGTTTTATTATGGGGACCAGCAGTTAGCGAAATGGCTACATCGCTGGACTCCCACGTAGTCGACCGCGGTTCGCGTCCCGGACCCAGTGGCTTAAACTCACGTCGAGTGCGTGTGCGTGTGTGTCCAAGATCCCGAGAGGAGAATGGAGGAGAAGGGATTGCGGCATGGCCATCCCCCCTGGGGGGTGATTTCTCGCTTTCTGTCTCTCTGTCTCTTTGTCTGGCGAGCACACGCGCCTTATAGCAAAAACCTCTTCAAAAAAAAAAAAAAAAACTTTTATTATGGAGTTTGACTTGTAAAACTAAAGGAAAGTTAATTTGAGCCTCATATTTGGAGTTTAGTTAGGATTTTCATTTAAATGTTTTTATGTCACTTATTTATTTTTGCTATAGGGAGTGTGTGCTCACCAGAGAGAAACCGAGAAAGAGAGTGAGCAAGAGAGAGAGGGGGAAAAGTGAGAAATCACTTCCCAGAGGGACGACCACGCCACAATCTCTTATCTGTTCTCCTCTTGGGTTTTTTTTTTTTTTTTTTTTTTTTTTTTTTTTTTGAGAGGTTTTTGCTATAGGGCGTGTACTGTCAGGTCCAGGACTTGAACCTCGTAGTTGCCGTGTGGGAACCGGATACTTTAACCTCTGTGCCAGTTGTTGGCCCAAATTTTATATTTTATGTGTATTATTATTTTTGATGACTGGGTGATTCTTACCCTTATATTAATGAAAAGATTTTTTGGAGTGTATGCGCTGGTAAAGAATCTTAGACCAAATGCTATTTTGGAAATCTTTTTTGTAATGATATTAGGCTCCTGCTTCAATAGTAAAAGCACAGATCTCTATTTTAGATTTTTGTATCTTCAAGGGAATTCTTTGACTCATCATTGTATATTTAAGGTTCTCATTGTTTTCTGGAGGTTTGATCCACTGACTGTTTTATAATTTACTTTGTAACTGGTAAATTAAAAAACCATTGCAATTGCTTTGTTATTTACCATTAAATACATACACACACACACACACACACACGCACGCACAGATACACAGAGTAAATTATTTAATTTTTTACTTCTTACTGTCACATTTTGAAATAAATATTTTGTACCTGTTTTTTCTCCTTGCTTAGCTTCTTGAAACCTAATTTTTATGCTTTTAAAGGTTGCTAGTGACCTCCTATTTCTCAAATCTCTTGGCTTTCCCATTTGTATTTTTTTAAAAGGAATTATTTTATTTAACTTATTTATTTTAATTTGGCTAGAAAGAAATAAAAAGTGAAAAAGCAAACTGCCAGGTCTGGGACTCGAACTATGATCGGCCAAGTGGGAGTCTAGCGCCCTTAACCACTATGCTACCTGGTGGCCTGCCATTTGTTTGTATTTTGATTTTGTAATATGAATGATATTATCCTTCTCAAAATGCTGTCCTCTGGGATAATATTTAATTATCTGATTCTTCTGACTACTCTTCTGGGGTTGCCAGCTCCCACATCCTCCCCCCCTCTTTGCTTTCCCCTACATGTGACTATTCTTAAGTTTTCATCCTTAGCTTGCTGTTCTCGTATTGTTCTTGGTCTTAGGAGAAGTTGACCCCTAGGATTCACCTGTCATTTCTGTGGGTGACTCCTGAGAACTGTCTCGAGTACACTCTTATCTTGCACTTTAGACCTCTTGGGTCTCCTTACTGAGCATTTCAGTCTATGCCTCATACCATCCCAAATCATTCAACCAAGTGGCAATTCTTCCAGGTTTTCTTTTACATTTGTCTTGTCTAGAACATTCATTCATTTGTTTTATTTTTTAATTCATTGCTAGAGCTGAGATTCTCATTTTCCTTTTCTGAGTTATTTATATAGCCTGCTAACTCGGTTTCCCTAATTTAATTTACCATCCTACCTGCTGTGGTAAGTGTAATCTTCGAAAAGCACAGCTCTGATTCTGTCAGTTCTGTGGGGTACCCTCGGTCATTTCCTACTGCTAACTGATATGTACACACATATATATGTGTGTGTGTGTGTGTGTGTGTGTGTGTGTGTATATATATGTACATATATACATGTACACCTATATGGATGTACATATTTATGTATGTACACATATTTATGTACGTGTGTGTGTGTATACACAAATAATGCCAGGTATATATACATATATACATACACACACACACACACACACACACACACACACACATTTTTTTCTCCCTTATTTTTCTTGTGAATCTATATTTGCTATTTCCTTAAACTGGAATTCTTATTTCCCTTTATTTTTTCCCTCTCATTGGCTAAAATCTTTTGTTTTGGTTCCCTAGGGTAGCCAACACCATAAAAACCTTTTCTAATTTTTCTCCTCACAACTGACTTTGATCTCTTCCTCATACGAACTTCTCTGTGCTTCACTTTATTGCTGTGGCACTTAACACATCCTACCTTGTGTTATGGGTGTTTTACCCCTTCTGTGAGATTGTGAACTTCTTAGCAGCAGGTACTATATGTTGAAAAAGTTCTGATTAAATATTTGATAAACTGTGTTCCAGATATTTTATTTTCTGCTGATATTCTTTTAATGTCTTACACCAAACGCTATATCGAGAACCTTATTATTCTCGTCTCTCTCTCACACCTTTTCTGTCTTCTGATTACCAATTTCTGTTCAAGGTATTACAGTTCTTGTATGATGTCATGCATCTAAGAGAAAGGTGAACTCACTAAGATTTATGAAATAAAATGTATTAGTATACTATTTGCATGGAATTAGAAAATTGTAACACTGCATGTAATTATCTAATTCACATTTCTTAGCCTTTTTGTGGGGGTTGGGTCAGGAGGTCTCAGTTTTGTTTTGTTTTTGAGAGGTTTTTTCTATAGGACATGTGTGCTGGCCAGAAAGACAGAGACAGGGAGACAGAAAGCAAGAAATCATCCCCCAGGGGGGATGGCAATGCTGCAATCCCTTCTCCATTCTCCCTTCGGGATCTTGGACATGTACGCACATGCGCCTGACTGAGTTTAAACCGCTGGGTCCAGGATTCAAACCACGGTCAACTACATGGGAGTCCATCGACATAACCATTATGCCATCTGCTGTTCCCTCAGATTCTTTTTTAAAAGTGATACAAGTCACAGCTTTTTTCTTCTAGAAAAATGCACATGTATCCACATGTATGTTTTCATATAATCAGACCTTTTTATTTTACAGATAGAGACTTAGGTGATATTCCTGAGATCACATGGTAAATCAGTATTTGATAACTAGTTGTTTATTTAGTAGGGGGATATAAAGTGGGAATATTTCCAGAATACGTGAAGAAAAGAAAAGGAGCTCTTCCTTGGATTAGTATACAACTTAATTTTTTTTTTTTTTTTTTTTGCCAGAGGGTGCATGTGCTCACCAAAGAGAGAAGGTGAGAAAGCACCCCCTTTTGGGGGATGGTCACACTGCTTCTCCTTCTCCTCCATTTCTGTCTCCTTTTAGGATTTTAGGCATGTATGCACTCATGCCCAGATTGTTTTTCAAGCTGCCAGGATCAGGACTCAAACCATACATAGCCCTGTGGGATCTAGCTGTCTTAATCACCACGTCACCAGCTGCCCTAGTGTATAACAATTTACAAGAGGAAAATCTGTTCATTTATTTAGGTCACTGCATAAATCCAAGAGTTTTTTTCTTTCTTTCTTTCATTTGCCTACAAAACAAAAACATGGCAAGAACCTGAAATTGTTTCTGGGTGTGGTTGTTTCCTTAGATGTTAAGATTAAAGGTATGGGGATTAAGGCTAGTGAACTTTACGTAAAAATTTTACTTTATGTGGTTTCTCTTCAAATAAGGAAACTTTTCTTTTGTCTTATAAGGAAATTATAATTTATATATTTTTATATAAAATCAGCAAAGTAAGGAAAATAAAGTCACCCAGATTCCATCAACATAACTAAGTGATAGTCTCTGTGAACATTTTGGAGTATATTGTCTTGAACTTTGTCTTTACATTTTAGATTTATTTTTGTCAGATGTTTAGTTTTATTTCATTAACAAAAAATGGAATTATGTTTTATTTGCTATTTTATGGTTTATTAAAACCTTTGTAAGAAGCTTAAAAAGTGTAGAAAAATACATGAAAACCATTTTCCATTGTGCAGAATTAGCACACTTAGTGTCTCAGTATATTTGCTCCAGGTTTACTTAAGAAAAATTACTTAATTGCTAAGTGAGTGATACTGTTTTATGATGAACTATTTAAGTGGTGTATAAAAATTATGAAGATAAAGCAATTCAAGTTCCTTCATCTAGAAATAACTGTCTTTAATATTAGGAAAAGCATTATTCAAAGACGTGTGTATGTATGTGTGTTTATGTAAGTTACATATATAGAAGGATAAGTCGGTAGGTAAGTTGACAAAAATTGTGTTTTTTTTGTTTTTTTTTTGTCTTTTTATTTTAGTTTTTTTCTTTTGCCAGCAGAGAGAGAGGGAGAGGGTGGAAGCATCCCCAGTGGGGCATGGGTCACACTGCAATCCCTTTTTTCATTTCTCCCTCCTGTTGGGATTTTGGGCATACACACATGCCCGGTGTATTCCTTGAGCCACTGGAGCCAGGATTTAAACTGTGGTTAGCCAGTTAGGATCTGGCTCCCTTAACCACTAGCTTACAGGGCTGGACCAGAAATACTTTTGAAAGAAATACTTACTTTTATTTGCATTTAATTGAAAGAATTAGTAAACTAAAGTGTATCTTCCTTTACCACATGAGATTAAATTTCATAAAACATTACCTCATGGATTAAGAAGATGAAAAATAATAAGTCAAAGTTAATATCTTATTTTTAGACCATATTTGACTGGAAATCTTTCTATTTATTTATTTATTATTTTGGAGAGGTTTTTGCTAAAGGGTGTGTGCACTTGCCAGAAAGACCGAGACAGAAAGTGAGAAATCTCCCCCCAGGGGGGCTGGCCACGCTGCATTCCCTTCACTCATTCTCCTCTCAGGATCTTGGGCACCCATGCACATGTGCCCAGCATTGAGTTTAAGCCACCAGGTCCGAGACTTGAACCACGGTCAACTACATGGTAGTCCAGTGACATAGCCATTACACCAACTGCTGGTCCCTTATATGTTGATTTTCTAACTTGAAACATGAGGACATAAGTACTTTTACTCTTCTGTATCCTCTCTCTCTGATTTTTGTTACTTTGATATTGTTCAGATGTGTTTAGTGTTCATCATTAATCCTTTTGTCATGATTTTCCCATTCCTAAGTTACTTTTTGTTAATTATAGAGTGGTTGAATTTTGTTAAATTTTTAAAAAATAAAAGTGCTCATGAGTACTGTTTTTTAAAGTTTTTTTTTTTTCTTTTATGTTTGAGAATGTCTGGTTTTTACCTTTATACTTGAACTACATCATGTACATCTTGGCTGGGTTTTATGTTCTTGGGTCACACTTTCTTTTCCTTAGAACTTGGTAGACGTTGCCCAGTTGTCTTCTGGCATTGAGTGTTGCTGCGGAGAAGTCTGAGGCCAGCCTGATTTTTTTTCCCCTTTCTTGTAAGTGATTTGCTTTTTCCTGTCTGATTGCCTGAAAAGTTTTGTTTCTAGCCTTAAGACTTAATAGTTTTGAGTAGGATATTTTCTGATGTTGTGCTTTATATTTTATCTTATACTGAAATTTGATGGAATTAGATCAACTTTGTTGAGATACAATTTACTTATAAAACATGCCTGTTTTATGCATACAGTTTATTGATTTGTCCATGTATATACCTACATATATGCTAATTTAATCTGCAGATTTGATTCTTCATTTTGGGGAAATCCTCTTCTGTCAGAGTTTTGAGTATAACTTAAATGTCATTTGTTGGTTTCTCTAATTTAGAGATGCCAATTATTCTTACGTTTGACCGTCTCTGTCTTCTGTACTTTTTAATTTCTTCTGGTCCTTTTCTCTTTTTCAGCTGCATTTACTTATTACCTCATTTCTTTCTCTATGTCAGGAGATTGATTTTCAGCTGTGTTAGTGAGAATTCAGAAGGTTTTTTTGACTCAGCCAAATGACTTCTGAGGGCAGGGCAAAGTTTGAGTTGAGCTGTTGGTACTGTTTTGTTCTGTTCCAGAGTCGTCATGCTTTTTCTCCTCTGATGGGCAGTTTTTAAAGCTTGTTAAGTTTTGTTCCTTTTATTCACACACTCAGACATATTTTTGATTTGGGCTCCTTTTTTGGGGGAGATAGGGTGGATCTGGGAAAAGAAATATGAGAAAAGTTCAGTTGGCCTTAACTTATATCATAGACATGTTTCTTAGGAACATTACTCCAGTAAGAGTATTGAAAGGTCTTTCCTCAATATTATTTCTTGGTAGACTTTGAAAAATCTTTCTGCTTCTGGGCCAATTTTTTACCCCTTTATTAATAAAATTCTAGTACCAGGATCAACAGATAGTATAATGGTTATGTTGCTGAACTCCCATGTAGTCAACTGTGGTTCAAGTCCCAGACCTGGCAGCTTAAAACTTACACTGGGCACGAGTGCATGCATGCCCAAAACACTGAGAGGAGGATGGAAAAGAAGGGTTGTGGCATGGCCATCCCCCCTGTGGGGTGATTTTTCACTTTCTGTCTGTCTGGCGAGCACATGTGCCCTATAGCAAAATTCTCTCAAAAAAATAAAATAAGATAAATAAAATTCTCATATCTTATCAGGTACTGGAATAGACAGGGTAAGGTATATGAGAATCTTTCATAGGTAAAGACACCAGGGAAAGAAGATAATCAAGAAAATTATTGTGCCTTAAAGTATTCATTTTCCCCTTTTTCTTCCTGGAAAGTTAAAACTTGATTTAGGGGGCCAGTGGATGGCATGGTGGTTAAGGGCGCTGGACTCCCACATGGCCGACCGCTGTTCGAGTCTCAGACCTGGCAGCTTGCTTTCTCACTTTTCCTTTCTCTTTCTCTTTTTCTCTCACTCTGTCTCTCTCTAGGCAAATTAAAGTAAATAAAGTTAAATAAAATAATTCTTAAGGAAAAGAATAGGAATATGTATATTTAACTTTTTAGGAATATATATATTTATGAATATATATGTGTGTGTATATATGTATGTATGTATGTGTGTGTATGTATATATATATGTATATCTATCTATCTATATATATATAACTTTATTTAGGAATATATACATTTAACTTTTTTCTAGCCCTTTATAAACAAACATAAAATTAACATGTATTTGTAACTGTGAATATGATGGTGGAGTGTGTGAATGAGATGTAAAATGTGAAACAGGAATAGGAATCTTGTCAAAACATTTTCAGGACTTTTAAAATGATTATCATGAACAAAATTGGTAAATGAATTTGAAATTTTTCATGAAGTAAAGGCTAAAACAAATTAGGGACTTTTAGAAATGAATTGATTGAAAAACAAACTTGATAGGTAAATGTGTTCAGAAAGAACATCTCTAACACAAAATTTTAAGGTAAAGTAGAATTTTAATTTATCATTTATATAATGTGTTTTTAATTTATCAGTTTATTCAATAACTATTTATTGAGCATATACTATGAGCCAGATGTTGATCAAGGTATTAGAGATATGCCTTGATTAATAAAAAGTTCCCTTTATTTTTTCTTTACTTTCTTTCTTTTTTTAAGAGAGATTTTTGCTCTAGGGCAAAGACGACAGAAGGATGTCGGAGAGACAGAAAGTGAGAACTCATCCCCCCCGGGGGATAGTCATCTACAGTCCCTTCTCCAGTTGAGCTGGTACAACATAGCTCAACTCAACTTCCATCCTCCTCTTGGGATTTTGGGCACACCGCACCCGCACCTGGTGTGAGTTTTAAGCCACTGGTCTGGGACTCAAACCACTGTCGACTAAGTGGCAATGCAGCGACGTAACCATTATGCCATTTACTGGTCCCTGAAAGTTCCTGTTTCTATGGAACTATTGTAATAGAGTAAATAGGTAATAAATAAGTATATAAACGTATAATTCCAACTGTAAAGTAATATATTACTCATTTGAACCACTTAGAAAAAATGAGCTCCTAAATAAATTTAAGATATACCTAAAAAATAATTTTAACTTATATTTTTCACCAGATTATTCAAATCTGAAAGAAATAGTTGTTTGGGGCAGTAGTGGCATAGTGATTAAGATGCTGGACACCACATGGTCTACCGCAGTTCAAGTCCCAGATCCGGTGCCTTGAAATGCATGCTGTGTGTGTGTGTGTCCAAGATCTCAAGAGGAGAATGAAGGAAAAGGATTGTTGCATGACTGTTTCTCTGGAGGGTGATTTCTTGCTTTCTGTCTCTCTGGCGACTGCATATGCCCTGTAGCAAAAATGTCTCAAAATAAAAAGAAATTGTTTTTTAATTTTTATTTATTTTTTTGAGAGATATTTTTGCTACAGGGCATGTGCACTCGCTGGACAGACAGAGACAGAAAGTAAAAACTCACCCTCTAGTGGGGGATGGCCATGCCACAATTCCTTCTCCATTCTCTTCTTGGGATCTTGGGCATACATGCACTCGCGCCCGACTTGAATTTTAAGCCACTGGGTCCAGGACTCAAACTGCAGTCGACTAGGTGGGAGTCCAGCAATGGAACCATTATGCCATCTGCTGGTTTCTATTTTTGGGTTTATATTGAAACTTCTCTACTGATACCTTTTATAAACTCTACTTTCCTAGCACTTTTTTACTTGAGAAATTAATTTCAGAATAATATGGAGGAATAGCAAACTAAATTGATTTTAAATTTGCCTGTCTATATGTATATAATTTTTAAATTATTTTATTTGACTTTATTTATTTTTAATTTGATCAGAGAGGGACAGAGTGAGAAAGTGAGAAAGCAAGCCGCCAGGTCTGGGACGCAAGCTGCCAAGTCTGGGTCTCAAACCACAGTTGGCCATGTGGGAGCCCAGCGCCCTTAACCACCACACCACCTGCTGGCCCCTGTCTATATATTTTTTAATAAGGTTTTTTTTAAACTTTAAAAAAAATTAACTAAATAATTAATTATTTTTAATTTGACCAGGGGGGAGAGAGAGAGAAAGCAAGCCACCACGTGTGGGCCTCAAACTGCAGTTGGCCATGTGGGAGTCCAGTGCTCTAAGTACTACACCACCTGCCAGCTCTTTCTGTCTATATTTTATGTATGCCTTGGGCCAGCCACTTAACTTCTGTGGGCTTTTGTTTTCTTATCTATAAAATGAGACGATTGGCCTAGCCCAATGATTTTATTTTTTTAATTATAAAATTTTAAAAAATTTATTCATTCATTTTTTTCTTAATTTGACCAGAGTGAGACAGAGAGAGAGAGAGAGAGAGAGAGAGAGAAAGTGAGACAGCAAGCCACCAGGTCCGGGACTCGAACCATGGTTGGCCATGTGGGAGTGTCCAGCGCCTTAGCCACCACGCCACCTGCTGGTTCCATCCAATGATTTTAAAACCATGCTTATCTGTGCTACTCCTTTTACCCTTGTAATAGTTCAACTTTGGTCTTCTATATGTTTGGAATACATGGGATCTTTGTAACTTTTTATTTGAAAACAGGCTATTACTTCATTTTACTAAGATTTTCTTGGCTGCTGAAAGAAAGCAATTTAAGGTTGCTCATAAAGAAAAAGTAAATTTTCTAAATGAATATGTATGTAACTTATGGGAATCAGATGGTGGTTAGGCATTTAAAAAATATTTCTTTGTAAAGTATATGTATATACTGCTATAGTATATGAGTGAACTTGTGTAAAAAGCTTAAAAGAATACTGTGAAAATAAATTAAAAAGGTAAGATTTTCTTTTCATACTCCAATAGATAGGTTTGTATATTCCCTGGAATGATTACTCATAATTTTTGGAAATCAAAGACATAGGTAATCCACCCAACTTCTTTGCTTTGAAGTTTTTTGATCTTATCTGTCATCCTCGGCCACCCATTCGAATGCTTACATCCTTGAATTTACCATTACCATCACCTCTGACATAGTTTTAAACATCTATTCTCTAATGATTACTTCCTGTTACTAATCTATTCTACCATTCCTAATTCAACAGTGTTCAAAATGCATTAAAACTTGTTCTTTACCAGCCTTTACCTTCCTTCTTGTGATCATTTTCTTGTAAATATTCTTTATTCTCTTATCCTGTTCACTGCTTAACCCAGCGGAAGAGCAGTCTAACGAAACCCATCTTTCTACTTTCTTCACAGTCATACTTCTGGCCTGGTTAAGTGCCAAGAATCTAGAATTACTCTCTTGTCAACTCTTCTGGCTTATTCACTCTATTCTTTCTAAGGCTAGCCTTTTCTTTTTCATGTGTATTAGTTGCTTCATTATGATTTACAAATTTATTTGTTCTCTTCGCAGACTAGCCTATCAAATCAAATATCTCTTGGACCTTATTCCAAATTCGCCAGAGAATCAGATTGACTAAAGTTGGGGGAAATGTTTATCCCTGGTGTTACAAACTATGACTAGAGGAGTAAAGTACCTTACTACAAGCATTGTTGCTTGGGCACACGCCTCAGAATGTGTGGGTTATGGAAATGAATGTGGAGTTACTTCTCTTGAGAGGTAGTTATCAGTTAGGCAGACACCCCTTAACATAAAATCCACTTAAGCTAAGAAATCTTTTTTCTTTTCTCTTTTTATTTTATTTTTTAAATTTATTTTTACATTTTCCACAAACATTTACTTTACATATCAAAAAATTTTTACTCAAAAAAAAATTAACACCATAGTTCTTGATAGTTAGTAAACAACTTTCAAAATTTCAAAATACCGAATTTTAAACATAATGTTCAAAATATTTCTTATAATTTTGTATGAGGCTAAGAAATATTTAGGGCAGAGAGAGCCTTAATCTGGAATCCATGGATGTGCTTTGGAGAGTCTCCAGATACTTCTGAAGTTGTTTAAATGTGTGTACATACAGGCAAACGTGACCTAGATAAACACTGTACTATAGTGTTTTTTTAACAATAATAGTCTTGGGACTAGCAGTTAGCATAATAGCTATGTCGCTGGACTCCCACATAGTCGACCGCGGTTCGCGTCCTGGACCTGGTGGCTTGAGACTCATGCCAGGCGCGTGTGCATGTGTGCCCAGGATCCTGAGAGGAGAATGGAGGAGAAGGGATTGCAGCGTGGCCATCCCCCCTGGGGGGTGATTTCTCGCTTTCTGTCTCTCTGTCTGTCTCTGTCTGGCGAGCACACGCGCCCTATAGCAAAAACCTCTCCAAACAACAACAAAAAAAACAATAATAGTCTTGTGATTACATGGATTTAGAAAATCTTTAAAAGGTGATGAAAATAGTTTGTAATGTTTATATTTTAAATCCAAGGTTATTAAAGAGGTAAATAAAACATAACTTTTGATGAAAAGACTTGAGTTCTTCAAAACTTGAGTTCAACAAGTTCATGTTATAAGTTGGTATTTCTTTTTACATGTATTTTAGATCAACAAAGGAGAATATTTTTGCCACCTCCACCTGGAATTAGGAAATGTGTCATATCCACCAACATCTCTGCAACATCTTTGACAATAGATGGCATCAGGTACAACTTTGGAAATTCTCTTAAAGGAAGCCAGCCACTTAGCCAATCATAAAATGTTACTGAGTTTGCTTTTCTGTGCCTACAGTTTAATGTTCTTTGCTTATAATCGTCTATCTTTTTTTGTAGTTATCAGATGCTTTGAACAGGAGATGTACCCTGTGTTCCAGTCCATATTTATTTATTTATTTATTTGAAGAGATTTTTGCCATAGGGCACGTGGCTTTGCCAGAGAGACAGACAAAAAGCAAGAAATCAATCCCCAGGGGCGATGACCATGCCATAGTCCCTTCTCCTCCATTGGAGGAGGTATTTTGGGCATACATGAGCATGTGCCCTGTGTGATTCAAGCCGTCAGGTCCGGAACTCGAACCACAGTCAGCCATGTAGGAATCCAGTAACAACCATTACGTCATCTGTTGGTCCCCACTTCACACTTTTTAACTACTTGGTAACTTGAAGCTTTCTTTTTCTGAATTTAAGATTAAGTGTAATGCTTCATAGGTTTCACTAAACAGGAAGCTTGACCTATTATTCACATAGACCTTAGGTCGTCCAATACTCCTGTTTACCTTGCAGACCCATTTGGTAGAATAACTTTGTTCACCTAATGTTTATCTGGAGGTATTGTCTATCACTTTATTTTTTAGTAATTATTTTATTTATTCACTTATTTATTTTTTCTTTTTTTGAGAGGATTTTGCTATAGGGTGCGTGCGCTTGCCAGAAAGACAGTGAGTGACAGAGACAGAAAGCGAGAAATCACCCCCCGGGGGGATGGCCATGCCGCAATCCCTTCTCCTCCATTCTACTCTTGGGATCTTGGGTATGCATGCACATGAGTCCGGCATGAATTTTAGCCACAGGTCCAGGACTCGAACCACAGTCCACTACATGGGAGTCCAGAAATATAGCCATTACAGGAACTGCTGGTTCTTGTTCATTTATTTTAATTTTATCAGAGACACAGTGAGAAAGCAAGCCATCAGGTCCAGGACTTGAACTGTGGTCAGCCATGTGGGAGTGCCCAGTGCCTTAACCACTGCGCCACCTGCTGGTCCCCTTGTCTATCACTTTTAACTTTTTATGAAAATGAACTGTGATGTGAATCCCTTTTTAAAAACTTTTTGCATATAATCAATGATGCCATCACACTTTTTAGTAAATTTAATAGAGAAACACTTGCAGATTTTAAGTCTGGACTGATAGCTAGCATGAAGTTCTTTCAGATTCCGTACTGTATGCTTTTTGGATATTAATCTTTTATACAGTATATTTTATGTCCTTAGCTAAGTCTACTGTCACAGGAAGGTTAGACTTGAATCACAAATATTCTTTATATTTTTGAGTAAAGACATAACCCAGATCCAAGAGGAAGTCCGATTTCTTCTGCTTTTTTTCTTTTACTACAAAGAGAATGATTTTTTTATAGTAAAATAAAGGGGACTAGTTCTCTTGAATAAATTGACTTCTGTAATTTTGTTTCTAGCACAAAGGCTATTTAATAGCATATTTCAAGTTATTGCCTTAATGACTGATAGACTTACTGCTGTTTCTAACTTAGCTCCTTGATTTGTTTCTGAGAGGTTTTTGCTATAGGGCATGTGCACTTGCCAGAAAGGCAGAGAAAGACAGAGACAGAAAGCGAGAAATCACCTCCCCCCCCGGGGGGGGGGGTGGCCACACCGCAATTCCTTCTCCATTTTTCTCTCAGGATCTTGGGCACGCACGCACACGTGCTGGCACAAGTTTAAGCCACCAGGTCTGGGACTCGAACCGCGGTCAACTACATGGGAGTCCAGTGATATAGCCATTATGCAAACTGCTGGTCCCAACTCCTCGTGTTTTTTTTGTTTTGTTTTGTTTTGTTTTGTTTTGTTTTTTGAGAGGTTTTTCGCTATAGGGCGCGTGCGCTCGTTGTTTTGTTTTTTTATGAGAGATTTTTGCTATAGGGTGTGTGTACTTGTTGGAGAGACAGAGACAGAAAGACAAAAAGCGAGAAATCATCCCCTGGGGGAATGGTCATGCTGCAGTCCCTTCTCCTCCATTCTCCTTTCAGGATTTTCGGCACATACTCACACACACCAAGTTTGAGTTTTAAGCCACTGGGTGCAGGGCTTGATATGCATTTAACCATGTTGGAGTCTAGCGACATATCCATTACACCATCTGCTGGTACCCATAACTTAGTTCTTTACCGGTTCTCTATTTAATTGAGTTAAAATAGTATAGCATGGTGCCAACAGGTGGCATAGTGGTTAAGGTGCTGGACTCCTACATGGCTTACTAAAGTTCGAGTCCCAGACCCGGCGGCTTGAAACTCACTCTGGGCATTGGTGCATACATGCCCAAAATCCCTAGAGGAGAATGGAAGCAAAGGGATTGTGGCATGGCCATCCCCTCTTGAGGGTGATTTCTCATTTTGTCTCTGTCTCTCTGGCGAGTACATGCACCCTATAGCAAAAATCTCTCTTTAAAAATAAGAAGGACAGTATGTTAAAGCCTAGTAAGAATTAGATTCCAAATCTATAGAATGGTCTAGAGCTGACTTTCAAGTTTGATTATTATAATTTTTTTTATTGAGGCAAATTTTATATTTATAATAATTTTAAAGTGAAAAGTTAAGTGGTGTTCAGTACATTTACATTATTGTTCAATCACTGCCTCTATCTAGTTCTGAAATATTTCATTATAATAAAATAAAAGCCCAAACCCCTTAAGCAGGCATTCTATATTCCCCTCTCCACTTCAGTCTCTGGAAACCACCAGTTTACTTTCTGTTTTTATGTATTTCCTATTTTGGATATTTCATATAAGTAGAATCATATAATATGATTATGTCTAGATTCATTCATGTAGAATAATGTTTTCGAGGTTCATCTGTCTTATAGCATGTATCAGTATCCTTTTTATGGCTGAATATTCAATCACATATATACTTCAGTTTGTTTATTCATTCACCATTTAATGGTTAAAAGACATTTACATTGTTTTTACCTTTTGGCTATTCATTGTGCCATTGTGAACATTCATCTACAAATATTTGAGAACTTGTTTTCAGACCTTTTGGGTGTACACTTAGAAATGGAATTGCTGAGTCATATTGTAATTCTGTGTTTAACTTTGCTAAACCTCCAGTCTGTTTCCCATGTTGGCCAAACCATTTTACATTCCTACTAGCAATATGTGAGTGTTTCAGTTCTTTTTTTGGTTGTTGTTTGTTTTTAATTAGCTGTAGGGTGTATGTACTCGCTGGATAGAGACAGAAAGAAAGAGCGAGCAAGAGAGAAAGTAAGAAAGCATCCCAGGAGGTAGTTGACCATACTGAAGTTCCTTCTCCTCCATTCTTCTCTTGGGATTTTGGGCATGCACACACATGTCCCCGATGTGTTTTCCAAGCCACTCGATCTGGGACTCTGAGCAACTCTCACTTTGGCCGTGTGAGATCCAGCGCCTTAACCATCATGCCACTGGCTGGCTAAAATGTTTCAATTTTTTTAAATTCAGGTTTTACACGTAATATAAAAGATGCTGTATAGTTGTAATTTGAAAAATTAAAAAAGAATCTGTAGTGGTTAAAAGGTAACAAGTCTTCCTTTATTTTCTAGAAACTTAACTTGCTTTCAATCTTTTTAGGTATGTAGTAGATGGTGGCTTTGTGAAGCAATTAAATCACAATCCCAGATTAGGTTTGGACATCCTGGAGGTAGTTCCAATTTCAAAGTAAGTCTCTATGTTAAGCCTGTTTGTGCAAGGAACATTTGATTAGACAATTTATAGCTGGCTTGGGGATAGGAAATAAAAATTACCTGGGAAACTCAGAAGACATTTTGGGGATGTTTTTGTTTTCTAGGAGTGAGGCATTACAACGAAGTGGCCGAGCTGGTAGAACGTCCTCAGGAAAATGTTTTCGGATCTATAGTAAAGATTTTTGGAACCAGTGTATGCCTGACCATGTGATCCCTGAGATTAAGAGAACTAGTTTGACATCTGTAGTTCTGACCTTAAAGTGCCTTGCCATACATGATGTCATAAGGTATGTGGACAACTTGGAAAAAAAGAAAACTTTGTGAAGAGTGGAACCAGATCCTTTCTTTCTTTTTTTTTTAAAATGATTTTATTTATTCATTGTTTTCATGTGTGACCAGACACACACACACACACACACACACACACACACAGAGAGAGAGAGAGAGAGAGAGAGAGAGAGAGAAAGCCACCAGGTCCAGGACTTGAACCGTGGTTGATTATGTGGGAGTGTCCAGTTCCTTAACCACCATACCACCTGCTGGTCCTGGAACCAGGTTATTTCTTAAAAATTCATATATCCTGGGACCAGCAGATGGTGTAGTGGTTACATCGCTGGACTCCCACGTAGTCAACTCTGTGGTGAGCACACGTGCTGTATAGCAAAAATCTCTTTCTAAAAAATAAATAAAAATTTATATATCCTAAAAGATGTTAACTTATTTTCAAGGTTTTTTTTTTTTTTTTTTTTTTAAGAGTTTTGCTATAGGGCATGTGCACTGGAAAGACAGAGAGACAGAACACAAGAAAAAATCATCCCCTGAGGGAGAGGTCCACACCACAGTCCCTTCTCCTCCAGTCTCTTCTCGGAATTTTGGACATATACACACACACCCACCCAGTGGGAGTTTTAAGCACTGGGTTCAGGACTCGAACCGCAGTCGACTACCTGGGAGTCCAGTCATGTAACCATTATGCCATCTGCTGGTCTCCAAGGTTGGTTTTCTTATTGGTTGGTTTTCAGTTAGACCAAAAGAAAAGACTTCCTTACTTTGCTTTACTGGGATTTTTCCCCTTTTTCATGTTATTTGTTTGTTTGTTTATTCATTCATTCATTCATTTATTTTAATTTGACCAGATAGAAAGACAAGGGAATGTGAGAAAGCAAGCCACCAGTTGCAGGACTTGAACAGTGGTTGCCCATGTGGGAGTATCCCATGCCTTAACCACCATGCCACCTACTGGCCCTCTCCCTCATGTTTTAACCTTGGTTTAATGGGTTGGAGTCGAGGGTCATGCTTAAGTTTGTTTATATTATTTAGAGACCACTGTTTGTTTGTAGTGAAAGGTGTAAAATAACCATAATTTTAGTCAGAAAGGTTTTTTTTTTTTTTTTTTTGGTAATTTTTTTTATATGGCCAGCATTGTGCCATGTACCATGAAAGACAATACCATGTAAAAGTTTTTTGCTTTCACTAAATAAAATTAGGCAAATGTAAATGATATAATTTGTTGGTATAGGAAAAGATACTGTAGGGGCTTGAAGTTTCTTATCACACTTGGTAGAAGATTTAATGAAGGAAAGTGATAATCATACTTTTTATTGCTCTTCATTGGCTAAGAATGGAGCAGTGTCAGAAACTTGGGAGCCAATGACTAGTGTGTTCTTTCAATTCATAGTAGAAGGGGAAGCAATTACTAGGTTGTTCCAGATGTATATTATATACTCTTGGTAGCTAATTCAACGTGTTTTGGATAGTTATTATCATAAGACGAGATTTTTCTGAATGAGAATATAAAGCCTACAAAGAAGCAAACATGTACTAAATTCTAACTGTAATTATAAATTATAGCAATGAGAAAAAAGGAAAGTCATTTAAAGAAATCATTTGGCCAAACAGAAAGCTTCCAGATGAACCCAGATTTAAAAAATCATGTCTTGGGACCAGCAGTTAGCGTAATGGCTATGTCGCTGGACTCCCACGGACCCGGTGGCTTAAACTCGCGCCGGGCGTGTGTGCGTGTGTGCCCAAGATCCCGAGAGGAGAATGGAGGAGAAGGGATTGCAGCATGGCCATCCCCCCTGGGGGGTGATTTCTCACTTTCTATCTCTCTGTCTCTCTCTGTCTGTCTGGCGAGCGCACGCTCCCTATAGCAAAAACCTCTCAAAAAAAAAAAAAGAAAATCATATCTTGGGGCCAGCAGATGGTGCAGCAGTTATGTCGCTGGTCCTACATGGCTGACTGTGGTTTGAGTCCTGGCTCTTGTGGCTTGAAAATCACACTGGGAACGTGTACGTGCATGCCCAAAATCCCTGTAGAAGAATGGAGAAGAAGGGATTGTGGCGTGGCCATCCTTCCTGGGAGGTGATTTCTCACTTTCCCTCTTCATCTCTGTCTCTTCTCCCCAGTGAGTACACGCACCTTAAGACAAAAACCTGTACCAAATAATAATAACAACAACAACAATAATAATGATGATGATGTCATCTTGATTTTTTTCATTTAGGAAGGACATATTTAGAAACAGCTGCCCACTAAGCTTGACATTGATTTTTAGAATATTTGGGAAGGATAGAAGAGCAGCATATACCCAAGAATGGACATATATTAGGAAATAGGAACAGTGATTACTTCATATCACCTGCACTGAGTTTTTTTCCAGCTTAAATCTTAAGCCCTGTGACTAGCGGATGGCGTAATGGTTACATTGCTGGACTCCCACATAGTTGACCGCAGTTCAAGTCCTGGACCTGGTGGCTTAAAACTCGTGCTGGGTGCGTGTGAGTGCGTGTCCAAGATCCCAAGAGGAGAATGGAGAAGAAGGGATTGCAGTGTGGTCATCCCTCCCCAACTCCCATTGGGGGTGACTTCTCACTTTGTGTCTCTCTGTCTCTGTCTCTGGCGAGTGCACATGCTCTATAGCAAAAATTTCTCTTTAAAAAAAAAAAAGAAATCTTAAACCCTAGAATGTATCAAAAGTCCCCAAGATGTTAGAGAGAAAAACAATAAAAAACTTCCCTCTTTTTAAGTTGTATGTATAATAAGGAGTGGATGACCTAGTATTTAGATCAGTAGTGTAGTATTCATAGATGACAGAAAGAAAATCAAATGTCTTAATTGTTATTTTACTATCTCTTTCCCTTCTATCAAGGAGTATCTTTTCTTTTTTTCAGAGAATTGTGTTTTTCCTTTGCTATAAGGCACGTGCGTTTGCCAGAGAAACAAAGGGAGAAATCCACCCCCCCACCCCAGAGATGGCCTCACTACAATTCCTTTTCCTCCATTCTCCTGGGATTTGGGGCATGCGGGCACATGCACCTGATGTGAGTTTGAAGTCCCAGGTCTGGGACTTGAACTGCGGTCAGCCATTTGGAAGTACAGTGCTGACATAACCATTACACCATCTGCTTGTCCCAAGAAGGATGATTTTGAAACTGAAACAATAAGACACATCTAAATAAGGAATTGAGAACCAAGATGGATTAGAAAATGATGGAGGAACTCTAACTATTCATACCGTAAATTAGTTTGTCTTGAAGATTTAGACGTTATTTCCATGGTACTAAAAGAACTTGCAGATTTATTGTCAGAGCCTTGTGGGTTATGTCTGAGAAATTATGTGAAATAAGTTCCCAGAAAATTATAAGACAAATGTCTTTTTGTTGTTGTTGTTGTTGTTGTTGTTTAAATAGGAAAAAAGGCATGTTCAGGAAATAGCTGCCTAGTAAGCTTGACATTGCTTCCTCGCAAAGCTTCTTGAAAAGTGTTTTAAGAGAACTTAATGATGATTTATAATAATGAGTGTGAGCAACGTTGTTCACAAAGTGTTTATTATTATAAACCATTATCATTTCAGTTTGAGGATAGGACCATACACATAAGGCGTGTTCTGTAAGAACTTATTGAATGATAACCTGTTGTGCTTGACAGACTTGGCAATTGGTATAATAGAATCAAGAGAGAAAAAATTTGTGTGTGTGTGTGTGTGTATTTGACTATAGGGCACATGCATTTACTGGAGAGAGATGCGAGAGACAGTGGAAAATCACCCCTCAGAGCGGCAGGTCATGCCACATTCACGTCTCTTTCGTTGTCCTCTCAGGATTTTAGACACACACATGCCTGGTATGTTTTTGCCAGGTCTGAGATTCTAACTGTGCAGTCAGCTGTGGATCTGACCTCAACCTAGATGTCACCTGCTGGCCCTAACTTCAGATTTTAGAACTCTGAAATGACTATTATATATATAAGGGGAAGCTGTCTAGTTTGGTATTGCTCTAGCACAAGGTTGCTAACAGTGGTGTGGTCTTTTTTTTTTTTTTTTTTTTAGAGGTTTTTGCTATAGGGCATGTGTGCTCACCAGAAAGACAGAGAGAGACAGAGAGATAGAAAGCGAGAAATCACCCCCCAGGGGGGATGGCCATGCCTCAATCCCTTCTCCTCCATTCTCCTTTTGGGATCTTGGCACGCACGCACACGCACCCGGTGTGAGTTTAAGCCGCTGGGTCTGGGACTTGAACCGCGGTCGACTACATGGGAGTCCAGCGACATAGCCATTACGCTAACTGCTGGTCCCACAGTAGTGTGGTCTTACTGACAGTTATTTTTAAGTTATACGCTTTTTTAAAAAATAATTATTTAGTTAATTTTATTTATTATTATTTTTTAATTCACCAGAGTGAGACAGAGAGGGAAAGTGAGAAAGTAAGCTACCTGGTCTGGGACTTGAACCGTTGTTGACCATGTGGGAGTCCAGCACCTTAACCGTCATGCCATTTGCTGGCCCCTTGCTGACCATTTTTGTAAGTAGAATTTTTTTTTTTAAAGAATTATTTAACTTTGTTTTAATTAATTAGTTAATTAGACCAGAGTGGGGCAGAGTAAGAGAGAAAGAGAGAGGGAAAGTGAGACAGCAAGGCTCCAGGTCCAGGACACGAACCATGGTCGGCCATGTGGGAGTGCTCTTAATCGCCACGCCAACTGCTGGCCCCCGTGAGTCGAATTTTATGAGAATGAAACCATACACATTCATTTATGCATGGCTGCTTTCACGACAACAGCAGAGTTAAGCAATTGTGACAGACCATATAGCTTACATACCTTAACTATTTACTATCTGGCCGTTTACACAAAATATTTACTATCCTTTGAGAAGTTTATTCTTCTGTTATTTTTCTTAGGTTTGTTAATATTATGGTAATGTGAGAGAATGTTCTTATTTTTAGGAGATGCATGCTGAAATATTTTAGGAGTGAAGTGGCAATCTGTTTTCAGTTGGTTCGGCAGAAAATAAGTACATACACGTGCTTGCATGTATAACACAAATATGAGGGGACTTGCAAAGTTTGTGGAACTATAGAATGAAAGTGTGTTTATTTTGATGGAAAAAAGTACTGAAACCCGGAGCTTGCCGGTGGCGTGGAGGTTAAGGACGCTGGACTCCCACATGGCTGACCATGGTTTGAGTCCCACACCTGGCAGCTTGCTTTCTCTCTTTCTTTCTCTCTCTCTGTTCCTATATGATCCAATTAAAATAAATAAATAAAATTAAATAATTCTTTTAAAAAATCCTGAAACCTATGTATAATTTTGTTTCTTTTTTCTCTTTTAAAAAAATTTATTCATTTACTTCTTCTATGATTGAGACAGACAGAGAGAGAGAGAGAGAGTGAGCGCAAGGATACCCCTCAACATAGTCTTAATGCTGTGATTCACCTCCAGGAGCCACAGATTATGGGCATACAAATACCTGGTGGACTAAAGGAGGTTTCTGGGTATGAACCCAAAACCTTTACATGTGAGTCATCTCACACAACGTTGTGTTTTATCACTGCACCACCGTCTGGCCCAGTTTTTTTTTTTTTTTTTATAAACATACCATGAACTTTCTGAAGACTCTTGTAGGGCATAATTAATTGAACATACTTAGCTAAAAGCACTTTTTTTTAAGCAGTTTGAATTTTAGTTTCTATTTTTTTTATTTTTTGGAGAGGTTTTCGCTATAGGGCACGTGCGCTCGCCAGACAGACAGACAGAGACATAGAGACAGAAAGCGAGAAATCACCCCCCAGGGGGGATGGTCACGCCACAATCCCTTCTCCTCCATTCTCCTCTCGGGATCTTGGGCACGCACACACACGTGCCCGGCGTGAGTTTTACGTCACCGGGTCCGGGACGCGAACCACGGTCGACTACGTGGGAGTCCAGCGACATAGCTATTACGCTAACTGCTGGTTCCCAGTTTCTGTTTTCTTTTAATTTGGCAGAGGACATTTACACTTGCCAGAGAGAGGAAGAAAGTACCTCTTATGGGCAATGGTCATACTGCAATCCCTTCTCCACTTCTTCCTTTTGGGATTTTGGACATGCATTCATACTCCCCTGCTGTGTTTTTCAGACCGTCGGGTCCAGGACTTGAAATAAACAGTTAAGCTATGTGGGATCCAGCTCCTTTAACCACCAGGCCACTGGCTGGTCCTATCTAAAAGCATTTTGAGGTACTATTAAACAACTTGTAATTTTCAGCCCCTTTCAGTTAAATTTTCTCCACTGTTTGTTAACAATTTAGAAAACAAGTTGTGGATTGCAGGAGTGGGTAAACTTGACATTGACTGAAGGATGGGGCAGGATTAAGATAAGTAGAGAAAAATGGTGAACCGATTCCAGGTAAGGGGACTAAAAAAAGAACTGCTTTTTGAAATATAAGCATGTGATTCAGAAGAAATTATTTCTTGTTTTGGTGAATGTTCGTCATGATTATAGAATGTTTTAAAAAAGGAAGAGGAGGACTTGAAAAATAGGAGAAGTAAAATCTTTAAAAGAAATTTTCATGAAATTTGTATAAAATCCTACCATGTTCAAGGAATGGTCTCTCATTTCATATCTCATTTAAACACCCAGGTTTCCCTATTTGGATCCACCTAATGAGAGACTTATTTTGGAAGCTCTTAAACAACTTTACCAGTGTGATGCTATCGACAGGTAAGTTTTTAAGTTTTGTTGTAGGGTGCATGTGCTCACCAGAGAGGGAGAGAGCAAGAGAGATAGAAAAATGAGAAATCACCCCCAGTAGAGATGACTACACCGTAGTCCCTTTTCCCCCACTCTCCTCTCAGGATTTTGGGCATGCACACACATGAACCCATTATGTTTTTCAAGCCACTGGGTCTGGGACTTGAACCAAGCAGTTGGCCACATGGGATCCAGCTGCCTTAACCACCACATCACCTGGGAGCCCAGTGTTGATCTCTTTTAGATAGCATTCTAAATACTTTCCTTTATTAGTAGAAAATAATTTGTTTAAATTGAATAGTTTTACTTGAAATTAGAATTTGTCCTCAATCTTTCTTTACTACAATTTTGATTTTAAAACTGTATCATTAAAAAGATAAAAACAAAAAGCAAAACTGTATCATAAAACCATTTTTGTTTAATATTGCATTATTTAACAAGTGATATATATACTGTGTCAGTACATATATCAAGCATTATACTGGGTACATAAAAATGATAATGAGATACAGAGTCTTTGTTTTCATGATTGAGTGATAGAGGAAGGTTGAATAATTATAATTCTCTCATTTCTTCAAAGACATCCTCTGTGCTTCTGAAGCATATTTGTATCTTTCATTATACTACTATCTTTTGGCTCATTGTTTAGTTTTATGGATGTATTAAGGATTTTGACAGTCGAGGACTTTTTTTTTTTTCTGAGAGATTTTTGCTATAGGGTACATGTGCTTTGTTGGAGAGACAGAAAGTGAGGAATCATCCCACCCCACCCCCAGGAGGGATGGCCACGCCACAGTCCCCTCTCCTCTCAGGATCTTGGTTGGGCATGCATGCACACACAACTGGCATGAGTTTTAAGCTGCCAGGTTTGGCATTGGAACCACAGTCAACTCTGTGGGAGTCCAGCAATGTAACCATTATGCCATCTGGTCCTGACAGTCGAGTATTTATAATCTTTATGTTCCTCTTAATAGTAGCCATAGTATTTTATTTTCTTAAAGTTGATTAAATTTCTGGCAGTGTTTTAAAGTAATATAAATGATATCCCATCTGATGAACATTACATTTGTACTCTCCCAAGGCAGAAACACTTAAGAACTATTTCTTTCTATTAAGGAGTGGCCATGTGACCAGATTAGGTTTGTCTATGGTGGAGTTTCCTCTCCCGCCACATCTGACATGTGCAGTAATAAAGGCTGCTTCTCTGGACTGTGAAGATCTACTACTTCCAATAGCAGCCATGTTGTCTGTTGAGAATGTTTTCATTAGACCTGGTAAGTTTATTGATTTTTTTTTTTTAATTAGTAAGCTTTATTTATTTTTGTAGAGGTTGAGGGTGCATGCATTTGTGGGAAGGTGAGGGAGCAGTGAGAGAGAAAGTGAGAAATCATTCCCTGGGGGATGGCCACACCACAGTCCCTTCTCCATTCTCTTCCTGCGATCTTGGGCACATATGCATACATGCCCACATGAGTTTCAAGCCACTGGGTCCGGGACTTGAACCATGATCAGCCATGTGGGAATCTAGCAACATAACTGCTATGCCATCTCCTAGCCCCTAGAGTTTATTTTTTTAGAGTAGTTTTAGGTTTATAGAAAAATTGAATGGACATGACATAGGGTTCACATTTACTCCCACAGACAGTTTTCCCTATTGTTTACATCCTTCATTTGTGTGATACATTACTTAACAGTTGGTGAGCCAGTATTGATATGTTATCATTAATTGAGGGGATCACTCCGTGTTGTATATTCTCTGGGTTTTGACAGATGTGTAATGACACATCCTTTACATTATACAACATAGTTTCACTACCCTAAACATCCCCCAGTGCTCCACTTATTCATCCTTACATCTCTTCTCAAACGTCTGATCTTTGTACTGTCTCAGTAGTTTTGCCTTTTCCAGAATGCCACACAGTTGGAATCATGTAGTATTACATAACCTTTTCAAATTGGCTTCTTTCACTTAGCATTTTAGGTTCCTTTGTATCTTCTTGTGTAATGATAGCTCATTTTAAAAAAAATTGCTGTGTAGTATTCCATTGTGTGAAGTTTATCTATTCACCTATTGATGAATGTTGGTTGCTTTTTCATGTTTTAGCAGTTATGAATAAAGCTGCTGTAAGTATCTGTGTGCAGGTTTTGTGTGGACATAAATTTTCAACTCATTGCTGAATCATATAGTAAGAATATGTTTAGTTTTGTAAGAAACAACCAAACAGACTGTCTTATAAAGTGGCTTTACTGTTTTATATTCCCACTAGCAATGAATCTTATAGTTCTGTTATTTCACATTTTGGTGGTGTTAGTGTTTTGGATTTGGCATTTTAATAGTTATATAGTGGCAACTCATTGTTATTTTAATTTGCAGTTCCTTTATGACAGAAGATGTTGAGCATCTTTTCATATGCTTATTTCCTATCTGTGTATTTTCTTCAGTGAGGTATTTGTTCAGCTTTTCTGTTAACTTCTGAAAGTTACAAATCAAACTTCTTTTAAATAGCATTTTTTAGTTTATTTGTTCCATGAGCAAGACAAGAGATAGAGGAAGAGAGTTAGCACCCCGACAATTTTTATTTTTTTTGTTTTGTTTTTTTTCACTGATTTATAATAATGCATGTGTGAATGAGAGAGAAATGAGTAATTTTCACAGAGTCTGATCATGCCATGATCCCCTTCCTTCAGTCCTCCAGCCTGATGGTCTTAGGCACTTATGCCTGAGCCCAGTGTGTTTCAGGTTGATGGAGATAGGGATTTAAGTTGCAGTCCAGTCACCAAGTGGGATACAGTTTCTCTTGAACAGTACATTACCACTGCACCTCAGAGTCAGCTCCTGTTTTTTTTTTAAGAGGTGTTTGCTTTAGGGCATGTGCGGTTACCAGAAAGAGAGAGAAAGAGAGAGAGAGAGAGAGAGAGATAAATAGTGAGAAATCACCCCCCGGGAGGAGGTGGCCATGCTGCAATCCCTTCTCCATTCTCCTCTCAGGATCTTGGGCACATACAAACATGCGCCCAGTGTGAGTTTAAGCCACAGGATTTGGGACTCGAACCGTGGTTGACTACATGGGAATCCAGCGAAATAGCCATTGGACAACTGCTGGTCCCTATTTTTTCTTTTCTTTCTGTCTTTTTAAACAGGGTCTCGTTAAGTGATCCTCTTGCCTCAGACTCCTGAGTTGCTGGCGCCACAGATGTACGTCACCACACCTGGCTCTTTTAGATAGGGTCTTACTGTTTGCCCCACTAGCCGGAAACTAATGATCCTCTTGCCTTGTTTCCCAATTAGCTGGGATTACATGTGCCCACCATTACACTCAGAGAGCTCTTTTTTAATTGTTTGTTTTATTTTGTTTGTTTTCATATTGTTTTAAGAGTTCTTTGGTAATGGTCCTTTATCAGATATATCTTTTGTAAAGACAGTGTTTTCCTGGGTCTGAGCTTTCTTGTCTTGATGTTACCTTTTTTAGAAGAGAAGTGTTTACTTTTAGTGAAGTCTAGCTTGTCAACTTTTTCTTTTATGGATTTTGCCTTTGGTGTTATATCTGAAAAGTCATTGCCATACCCAAGGGCATCCAGATATTTTCCTTTGCTGTCTTTTAGTACTCGGATATATAGTTGTTCCAGCACCATTTGTTCAAAATATTATAATTTCTCTATTGAAATGCCTTTACTCCTTCATCAAAGATTAAGCTCAGACTGGTGCACAGTTGACATACAGAACTGCATTGCTGGAAGCCACAGGGCTGAACGTGAATTTGGATCCCTGACCTGGTTGGTCTGAAATATGCTGGGTGTGTGCAATGTACCCAGGATTCTGATGAGCTGAAGGGCCAGGGAAAAGGGATCACAGCATGATGTGACCCTGTTGAGGGTGCCTGTACCTCCTTGTATACATGCAATCTCTATTACGAATGAAATGAACAACCAAATAAAGCACTTGGCTGTATTTATATCTGTCTACGTCTGGGCTTCATATTCTGTTCCATTGATCTATTTGTCTATTCTTCCACCAGTACCATGCTGTCTTGATTTTTGGAGCTTGGTATTATTAACTCTTGGAAATTAGGTGGAGACAGTTATCTGAGTTTGTTCTTTTCAATATTGTTTTGGCTATTCTGGATAATTTTTCTTTCCATATACACTTTAGAACCAGTGTGTTGAAATTCACAGAATAACTTGCTGACATTTTAATTGAGAATTTGTTGATTCTACAGATCAACTTGGGAGAAACTGATATCTTGACAGTACTGAGTCTTTCCATGGATGTGGAGTATCTGTCCATTTATTTAGGTCTTCAGTAATTCACTAAGGACTTGTTGAAGGTGTGACATATGCCATACGCCTAGCCCTGGGACAGAAAGCTAAAGATAAATATTTATTATATTTTGTTACTCTTTAACTTAGCTGTTTGGAATAGGGAGTATATAATGCTCCTGTCTGAGAGATCATTTCCTTTCACTGGAAAAGGATGATAACAGGTGAAATTTTGTCCTTTTTTTTTTTTTTTTTTTGAGGTTTTTGCTATAGGGCGCGTGCGCTCGCCAGAGAGAGAGAGAGAGAGAGACAGAAAGCGAGAAATCACCCCCCAGGGGGGATGGCCACGCCACAATCCCTTCTCCTCCATTCTCTTCTCGGGATCTTGGGCACGCACGCACACGCGCACGGTGTGAGTTTAAGCCACCGGGTCTGGGACACGAACCGCGGTCGACTATGTGGGAGTCCAGCAACATAGCCATTATGCTAACTGCTGGTCCCGAAATTTTGTCCTTTTATAGTACATTAGTAATATAGTCATAATTTTTTCCCATAGAATTAAAAAAAAATAAAGGATTGTTTAGCTTTATATACTTAGAGAATTCTTTTGATGTTTCCATGTCTTGCTTTTCTTGGTCTGAGCGTATTTGACAAATATCAACTTCACTTTCCTCTAGTGGTTTATCTTTTTTTTTTTTTTTTTCCCCCAAGGAGCTTCTGAGTAGACAGTAAGCCTTGAATACAGCCAAGATTAACAGTAGACAGTATACTATCTCACTAACTTTATCCCTTTGTAGGCTGTAAGTGTTGGGTCTAGCCATTTATCATTCCTGTTATCATAATGGCAAGTACATATTTTTTTCTATAAATATGCTCTGTGATGGGACCAGCAGTTAGCGTATTGGCTATGTCGCTGGACTCCCACGTAGTCGACCGCGGTTTGAGTCCCGGACCCGGTGGCTTAAACTCACGCTGGGCACGTGTGCATGCATGCCCAAGATCCCGAGAGGACAATGGAGGAGAAGGGATTGTGGCGTGGCCATCCCCCCTGGGGGGTGATTTCTCGCTTTCTATCTCTCTGTCTCTCTCTGTCTGGCGAGCGCACGCGCCCTATAGCAAAAACCTCTCAAAAAAAAAAAAAAAGATGCTCTGTAATTTAATCAGTATGTGCTGCCTACCCTAAGTAGATTGCAAGTTTTGTTTTTCATTTTTGGGTTCTTCTAGTTTTTTTCCATAGGGCGTGTGCACATGCCAGGGTAGGGAGGTAGAGAAACAGAGAGTGAGAAATCACCCCCCAGAGGGGATACTCACACACTGCACAGTCCCTTCTCCGGTCTCCTTTGGGAATTTTGGGTACGAACACACGTGTCCAGCATGACTTTCAAGCTGCCAGGTCCAGGACTTTAATTGTGGTCAGCCATGTTGTAGTCCAGTGTCTTCACCACTATCACTATACCATCTGCTGGTCCTAGGTTGTAGTTTTTTTTTTTTTTTTTTTTTTTTTTTTTTTTTTTTTTGAGAGGTTTTTGCTATAGGGTGTGTGCGCTCACCAGACAGAGAGACAGAAAGCGAAAAATCAGCCCCCAGGGGGTATGGCCACACCGCGATCCCTTCTCCATTCTCTTCTCGGGATCTTGGGCATGCACACACGCACCCAGTGTGAGTTTTAAGCCACCGGGTCCAGGACGCAAACCGCGGTCGACTACGTGGGAGTCCAGCAACATAGCCATTACGCTAACTGCTGGTCCTGCCCTAGGTTGTAGTTTCGAGTGTCAGAATTTTGAAATAATATTGACTTGTTTTCATTAGTCAGATTTAAAGCTAAAAACACCCGAAAAGCTATTTCAGAGTATTGAAGTTGGAGTCAAGAGTGCAGGGTTCTATTATCCAACTCCGCCACTACTTAATTATTTGCTTCAACTCTGAGGACTGTTATAGACATCCTTTCTATGTAATAGTTTTTGTTTTTTCTTGATTAACTGGTATATAGAAAAATATTGAATTATCTTCTCAAATGGTGAAGTTCAGATGAGATAGCCTTGTTTTGCTGCATTAGCTTCCTAGGTGACATCTGCTTGTTTGCATGAGATAAAAATGGTATTGGAATCTTATTTAGGGGAAGTTAATAAGCAAAAGAAATTGACAAGTCTATTAGAATAATTAAGATGGATAATCTAACTGTCATTTAGTCAGAGGATAAACTTGCTGAGATGATAGCAGTTGTAATATAGGTTTAGATTGCCCTATACCTACTCTGGATTTACTATGGGATTGCATAAGTTTTAATTTAAATTTAGTAATTGGATTATTTTTGAGAGAAGAGGTATGAAAATTGAACAAGAATGTCTTCTATCTTTTCTCTTAATTTTGGGAATAATGTTGGGGAGGACTGAGAGTGAGAGAAAAAGAGAGGAGGTAGCAGTTGAAGGTATCAACATGAGAAAGAAAGCCAGAGAAGCAATATGTTCTCTAAATTCCAAGTTGGAGCAGTTAGGCCATTGTAACGAGAGAGCTAACACTGATCACGCAGAATTAATCTCCAGAAAATATGAGCTGAGTTTGAAATTGTAATCCATTAAATATATAGCAGGGTTATTCTGACATCTTAATAAGAGATGGTGAGCCATCTCTGTAAACTACTATAATAAGTGTTATAGCCAAATTGAAGGTTTTTCTGGTTAGCTAGAAGCAAGGAATATTAAGAGTTGGACCATAACTAGAAGTTTCTCTGAGGCTTCTTAACCCAGGGAACCAGGTAATTAGGGCTCTGCGTGTCACAAAAGTGAACACCACAATTAAGGGATTCCAGAAACCCCTGGCTCAGAGTTAGGCTTATCTTCTAGTGTTGGGAGCCAGAGTGGGGTTGATGCTGAAGTCTGATACAGTTCGACTTTCGGCACAGTACTCTCAGGGAAGTGGTAGTTAGTTGCTTGAAATGACATGTTTTGAGTTAAAAATCAGTATCCTGTAGTAGTTCAGTAATGAACATTATTGATCATTATCATCACCTTAGCAGAGACATTTATGTAGTCTATGATAAATCATATCCTCTCCCCCCTTTTTCTTCTAGCTGCTTCCTTCTGTTGTTACCTAGGTAGCATACCTGGATGGAAGTATTTATACCTTAGTGAATATTTTCTTTAATCAGAGTGCTTTCCTCCTGAGTCAGGAACTGCCACTTTATAGATTCACATGGTAGTCTGTACAAGTTCTGCTCCTTGGAATCAGGCAACATTGTGCCTTTGCTAAATCTAGTTGTATGAACTGACAGAATAAGAATTGTAGTGCAATGTGTTATGATGACGGAAGAAATCCCTAGGTAGTTTTGAAAGAAATGGAACTCTGAAAGATTAGCCTCGGTAAAAGGCTATATATAGAGGAACTTGGGCAATCAGAGCATTTGGTCCTGAATGGGATCAGGGTTCATAATATATAAATCAGTAACAGATAAATCTCAAAAACATAATGATGAGTAAAAGAAATCAGACACATCAATACATACTATATGATTCCATTTATACCAACATTAGATATAGACAAAATTATGCTGGCCTCATAGCCTCTTGGTTAAGGCAACAGGATACCTCATGGCCCACTATGGTTTGAATCAGTCCTAGTGGTTTGAAAAACACATCAGATGTGCATGTGTGCCCAGAATCTCTATAGGATGGAGAAATGGGGGCAGAATTACCTTTGGGCACACATGCACTTGGCATGAATTTACGACTAAGTGGGTGCTTTATCCCTCTTCCTCTTTCTGTCTTGGTGTCTGTATATACCCTCTGGCAAATTTGGGGGTGGATCCTAGTACTGTTTTAAAGACAGGTGGATTGGAAGAGGTACTGTTTTTCTGGTAAAATTTCTGAAATGTAGTTAAAAGAAAAGGAGTCCTGGGAGAAATTAGAGCACCCTTCACCTCCCCCCCCACCCCCCACCAAGTTCTATCTATTCCACCCTGGAGGGTGACATAACTTTTAGTGAGCTTAAAACAATAAAAACAGTGAATGTAAATTCTTAATGTAAAGTAGAACTGAATTGCCACTTCAATTCTCCTTTTAGTTGATCCAGAATACCAGAAAGAAGCAGAACAGAGACACCGAGAATTGGCAGCTAAAGCTGGAGGATTCAACGACTTTGCAACTTTAGCCGTCATCTTTGAGCAATGCAAATCAAGGTCTGTAAGGTGGTCCTTTCTATTGGAAAATTTCATTTCAATAAATACCTCAGTATGTACTTACTATGTGACTTTAGACCCCAAGGTTCAGTGGGGATGATACTGACTTCAAGGTATTTTGAACATCGGTGAAGTTATCTATGTTAGGTAACTGTTATTTAGTAGAAATTTATTTTTATTTTTTGGGAATTTATTTTATAATATTCTCTTCTTCCTTCTCTCTCTAAACTTTTCCTGAAAATGACCTTATAAAAGTATACTTCTATATAGGTAGCTTACATGAGAAATCAATTGGATATTTGGTACTGCATATATACAAAAAGAAATCCATTTATGAATTACTTTTTAATTTAGCCAGAGACCCTTAGATTAATTTAATTGATTTTTTCAAATTTGCAAAAGTAATTTTTTTTGTACTTGGACAGGTCTCATAAAAGAGTTGATGGTTGCTTGTATGTTTTAAACTTTGTTATAGAAAATAGTGTGTTAGACTGTCTTTTTCTTTATTTTTAAGATACTGGTATTTTTATTTTATAGTGGAGCTCCAGCTTCATGGTGCCAAAAACATTGGATTCATTGGAGGTGCTTATTTTCTGCATTTCGTGTGGAAGCTCAACTTCGAGAACTAATCAGGAAGCTTAAACAGGTGATTACTGGGCTAGCAAGTGGCATGGAAGTTAAGAGGGCTGGATTCCACATGGACAACTGTGCAGTTTGAGTCCTAGACCCAGTGGTTTATAAAACACAATGGGCGCTTGTGTGTGCATGCTCAAAATCCTGAGAGGAAAATGGAGGAGAAGGGATTGCACTGGTCATCCATCCAGGCAGTGATCTTTCACTTTTCCTCTCTCCCTTTCTCTCTGATTCTCTCTGGTGAGCACAGCTGCCCTATCACAAAAACTAAAACAACAACAATAAAAATCCAGGTGATTACTATAATGGTGTTGTTATTGACCTATATTTTTGGACCTATGTATTTAATCTTGAATTTTCATTGATGAACAGTTACTTCTTAATATCCTTTCTAGAGGCCAGCAGGTGGCATAGTGGTTAAGGTGCCAACCACAGTTTGAGTCTCGGGCATGAATGGCTTGCTTTCTCACTTTCCCTTTCTCCCAGTCTCTCTCTGGTGAACACATGTGCCCTATAGCAAACTTAATAATATTAAATTAAATAAATAAATAGTTCTAAAGTTTTAAAAAACCCTATTTTGTCATCTTCCATTTCTACTTCTACATACAGCCATCTCCCAGACCCCATAGAAGATTCCTAGTAATAACAAAGCAATTTTATCTGCAGAAATGAGATTTTTTTAAAAAAAATATTTTATTTCATTTATTATTATCATTTTGTAATTTGCTGCAGGACACATGTGCTCACCAGAGAGACAGAGAGAGACATAGGGAAAGTGAGAAAGCAAACTTCTAGGTCCAGGACTCGAACCGCAGTTGGCTATGTGAGAGATAAGCACCTCAACCACCATGCTACCTGCTGGCCCCAAAATGAAACTATTTAAAAATAGCTTTACTGAGGTATAATTAACATGCAGTAAACAGCACATTTTTAAGGGATATAATTTGATGATTTTTTTTTTTTTTTTTTTTGGAGAGGTTTTTCGCTATAGGGCGCGTGCGCTCGCCAGACAGACAGAGAGAGACGTAGAGACAGAAAGCGAGAAATCACCCCCCAGGGAGGATGGTCACGCCGCAATCCCTTCTCCTCCATTCTCCTCTCGGGATCTTGGGCACGCACGCACACGCACCCGGCGTGAGTTGTAAGCCACCGGGTCCGAGACGCGAACCGCGGTCGACTACGTGGGAGTCCAGCGACATAGCCATTACGCTAACTGCTGGTTCCCAATTTGATGGTTTTTGACATCTGTTTAAACCCATAAACAGTTGGGTTGTGGGAAAGTCATGACATATTTTTCTGTTTTTTTTTAATGCAGAAATGCTTTATGATTTTTCTGACAACCCAGTATCACCACAATTAAGATAATGAACGTATCCATTACCTACCAAAATTTTCTCATTCCCTTTTATAATCTTCCCATATTCCCTCTCAGCTCCCCCTTCTTCCCTTATTCAGGTACTACTGATCTGCTTTCTGTCATCATATATAAGTTTGCATTTCCTAGAATTTTACATAAATGCAACCATATGGTATATTCTCATTTTTTGTCTGGCTTGTTTTACTGAGTATAAATATTACTATTTTTTTATTCTTATTTTTTATTGTGGTAAAATAGCCACAATATAAAATTTACGATTTTTAAATGTACAGGTCACTGGTTGAGTACATTCACAATGTTGTGTAGTCCTTACCATTGTGCACTTCCTGGACTTCATCATCCCATACTGAAACTTTGTACTCATTCAACAATAACTCCCCATTGCCTTCTCCCCCGACCCCTAATAACTACTATTCTAATTTCTGTCTCTGTTTTATTTCACCTTTTCTATTGGCTTTGTTTTCAAATTCACTAATCTTTTCTTCTGCAGTGTCTCATTGGCTATCAATCCCATTCATTATATTTTTTACCTCAGATGTAGTTCTTATCTCTAGATGTTGGATTTGAATCTTTAATTTTTTTCCCTAGGCCTCTATTTAACTTTCTGAATATATGTAATCCAGTTATTTTTGTACATGTAAATGTACTTAACATTTTTATCAGTTTTGTATTGATATTGATTGATTCATTGATGTCCTTATTATGGGTTGTTTGCTACTGTTTTGCATACCTGGTAATTTTTGAAAACATGCCAAATGTTGTGAACTTTACCTTGGGTATGTTCTATTAGGTTGTCAGAAAAGTCATGACACATTTTTACATAGAAAACTGTGTCATAAAAATGTGTTACGACTTTTCTAGTGCTCCAATAGATATTTTGATATTCCAGTTACTTGGAAAGTATTTAATTTTAGGAGGTCTTGCTTATAAGATTTGCTAGGTGGGATCAGAACAGTACTGTATTCTAGAGCTAGGTATTCTTCACTACTGAAGCTACACACTTCTGAGTGCTCTAGCCAAAGCGATGTGAATTAGAGGTATTCTAGTCTGCCTCCAAGAACAGGCACCATTGCTAGCCCTGTGTAAACACTGTTACTACTTATCCTTTTGGGAGGTTCTCACGTTCATGTACTAATCAGTACTTAGATGAACACCTGAGGAGGACCTTCTGCATATCTCTGGAGTTTTGTCTTTCTCTAAGCAGTTCTTGTCTCCTGAACTCTTCTCCTGTGAATTCTAGCAATATAAGTGTTCCTGGATTTTGTCTCAGTTCTGTCTCCTTAACTTAGTGAGTTTCTGGGTTCCATTTGGGTTTTTCCTCTTTGCACATTGGTCTGGAATCTCTCTCAAGGCTGTAAGCTGGGGCAGTTGTTGGATTTACTTCATTTCTTTCCCATTTCTCAGAGGTCACAGTTCTTTGTTGCTTGGTATACAGTGTTTTGCAATTTATTATTTCATATATGTGGTTCTCCTTTTGGTAGTTGTAGATGGAAGAGTAAATCAGGTCCTTTTCACTCCACAATGGTCAGAAGCAAAAGTCTTTTGAAAGTGGGTTTTCAAAAATAAAAGATGATTTCAGATTGTTCTGAGAGATTTACCACTGTACATATGTTCCTTCTACAGCAAAGTGATTTCCCAAGAGAGACTTTTGAAGGCCCTAAACATGAAGTACTACGAAGATGTCTTTGTGCAGGATATTTCAAAAATGTAGCTCGAAGGTAAGCAATATGGGCTTAAAAGAATGATCAAGAAATACTGCTGTATTTGACTACAATATTGAACTGTTTAAATATGTAGAATTCAGCTGACCTTGTATAGCAGCTGAAGCACAGTGCAAGAGCTGGATAGCACGTGGTCAATCACAATTTAAATCCTGGTCCCGGTGGCTTAAAAAACTGCCAGGCGTGTGTGCCCATCATCCTGACAGGAAGGAGAAATGGAGGGAAAAAGGAGTGTGACCATGCCCTATTGGGGGTGCTTTCTCTTTCATTTTTCTCTCTGGCGAGCATATGCACCCTTGGGCAATTAAAGAAAACCATTTTTTTTTTTTAAATGGAAGGTTTGATTTAAGCTTCGTGATGATGATGACATCAGTTGTAATGACCCTTTTCATAACTGTCATTTGTGCAGGGAAAGCTGCAGTGGTCTAGAGAAGGGTATTGGAGCTCAGTCTGAGGAGGAGAGGAGTATATGTAGGGCAGCTGTCCAGCATTGGTTTTCCTCACTTAAGGCCAATGACTAGGGTTTTCTTGGAGAAGGGTGGCCCTGTATAGGGTATGAAAACCAAACAGTTCAGGATGGCATCCCTGAGGAAGGGTATCTTAGCATGGAGTGTCAGATTTTGACCATAGTGGGATAGGGGTTGTTAATGTGGAATGTCAAAGTCTGTATGTAGTGAGGATGGGCATCTTTATAGAGAGAGGAGGAACAGTGAAATAGACTGGAGTTTGATTATATACAGAAGAATTGATCACATAGCTAAATACATTAAAATAGTGATAAAAGGAGTTAGAAATACTGAAAGTGAAAACATGAGAACAATCTCTGTGGTGTTGGTATCAGGGTATCGTTATGACATGGTTTTTTGCTTAACTATCATTAGGGCCCTTTTCAAAGAATTATTTATTATCATCATTATTTGTTTAATTTGATGAGAGAGAGACAGAAAGAGAGAAAGGGAAAGTAGGAAAGTAAGCCTCCAGGTCTGGGTCTTGAACTATGATCAGCCATGTGAGAGTGCAGCACCTTAACTCTCATGCCACCTGCTGGCCCCAGACATTATGGTTTTTAACATTGATAGATGAAGGCATAGATTAACGTGGGAATAAAAATAGATGTTAGTGTGTATATAAAGTACCTATTTTATATATAAAGTACCTATTCATGTTTATGTAAATATTTATATTCATAAATACCCAAGCTGTGAGAGGGATAAAAACAATGACACCATAATAGCAGTGAGTACACTTCCTACCCAGTCTTGGACTTGGAACAACCATCTGCCACTTAAAGGAATTAGACCTTTTTTGAGAAATGAGGCTGGGAAAGTGTTAGATTAGCCCAAAACATCTTACTTTGTCAGTAATCAAAGTGATTAACAAAGGTTGAGGCCATGTCAGAAGTACACAGGAGCCAGCTTGAAGAAGCTGCATACATGCCTGGCTTGTTTTTCAAGCCACGGAGCTGGGATTCAAATTGTGGTCAGATGTGTGGTATCTGACTCTGTGCACAGCACTTAATCACTTTACTACTGAGATGGCTCTTTTTACTTCTTTGTCTTAAGTTTATTTCTTTCCTTCCTTCACGAGAGGGGGAGGGAGAGAGAGAAAGAGGCAACTCCAGAAGAGTTCTTCATGCCATGATCCACCTTAGCTGACCAGGACCATTGACCTGCATGTACATACTCAGCATGTGTAAGGGGACCTTGAGTTGTAAACCTGGGACCTTTCGTATGGTGTCAGCATCTTGGAGCATTGAACTTTATGCTGTGCTGCCATAGCTGGCCTGTTATTGGTTTTTCTGTTTATAGATCTGTTGGGAGAACATTTTGCACAATGGATGGGCGTGGAAGCCCAGTTCATATTCATCCTTCTTCAGCAGTAAGTATCTTATTTTAAATAAAAGATGAAATTTGTAAAGGTGTAGGGATGAGTAACATACAAATGTCTTCTTCTGTTTGCTTTGAGGTTAAATTTATATATCTCTGTAATAAACAGCTGTAAGAATATTGACTTATCTGTGCCTTCTGTTTGATTGAAGAAGATAGAAATTAATTCAGAAGGGTTTGGGCTATTGTTTGGTTGGTCTAATATGAAATATGTGGTTATAGAGTTTTCATACTTAAATGAATTCTTTGTATAGCTTCATGAACAGGAAACCAAACTTGAATGGATAATTTTTCATGAGGTATTAGTTACCACCAAAGTCTACGCAAGAATTGTGTGTCCAATCCGTTATGAATGGGTAAAAGACTTGTTACCTAAGTTGCATGAATTTAATGCACATGATTTGAGCGGTGTGGCCCGGCGTGAACTGAGAGAAGATGCAAGAAAGAGATGGACAAATAAGGAAAATGTAAAGCAGCTAAAGGGTAAGTAAGGCATTATGCCTTACTGCTTCCCAGTAGTGTTTTAAATTTTTATTTTATTCATAAAATTTTTATGAATTATTGCCTTGGAATCTCCTTTTTTTTCCAAGAGACTTTTTCCTTGAAACATTAGGTCCCTAGTTGAAAGGCATAAACAATTGTAGTACCGAACCAGGACAGAAAACTTAATTGTCAGCTCACATACACAGCTGAATAATCGTATTATCTTTCTTCAACATCATGGGGAAATTGAATAGTGAAGAATTTTGCCCAAGAATCATGTAAGAATGTTTAGAAATGTTAGCCATTGGGGACTGCAGTGTGGCCATTCTCCATGGGAAGTGCTTTCTTACTTTTCCTCTCTGCAGTTCCTTCTCCATTTCTCCTCTTGAGATTTTGGGCACATAGGCATGAACACTTGTCATGTTTTTTAAGCCACTGGGCCCAGGACTTGAACTGAACAGTCTGCCATGTGGGAGCCAGGTGCCTTAACCACACCACTGGCTGTCCCATCATGCTCTTATTTTTTAATCATAGACTACATTGTTTTGAAAGGGCAAATTTTAATTTTCTCTTTATTATTTTTCTTTTTTTTTAAGAATTTTTTAAAGAATTATTTTATTTAACTTTACTTATTTATTCATTTATCTATTTTAATTTGACCAGAGAGGGACACAGCAAGAGAGAGAAGGAAAGTGAGAAAGCAAGCTGCCAGGTCGAGGACTCAAGCCGTGGTCATCTATGTGGGAGTCCAGCACCCTTAACTACCAAAGCCAGGACATCTCTTTCTCCTAGAACTTCTCGTGCTGAATCTGAAAGCTGAAGCTTTATTGGGTTAATTGCATTTTTTTCAGATGGAATATCAAAAGAAGTCCTAAAGAAAATGCAAAGGAGAAATGATGACAAATCCATATCAGATGCACGGGCTCGTTTCCTTGAGAGAAGGCAGCAAAGGATCCAGGACCACAGTGATACACTGAAGGAAACAGGCTAAACATTGAACTCTCTAATTCAGGAAGTAGGAAAAGCAGCCAGGAAATGTGCTTCTACTTTGCCAGTTATTTTAGCACTACCAAGAGGAAGTGGTCAGCAGCTGTTACTAGCCTATGAGCAAATCAAAGCTTATAAGGCAAAGCTCATTAATACCAACAAATGGTTTTTTTAAAGAAAAGATTAGGTTGCAGAGTCATAGGCAATGATACATGAAACCAATGAAAGACAATACGTGTAATATTTTCCTCACTTCAGTTTTGCTGGCCTTAACTGGTATCAAACGCTGTCATTGAGATATTTTCAGAGGACATTGACATGTATTTAATCAGCGTGTATTCCATTTGTATTGAAGCATTGAAAATTATTTTCCTTAAATCTCTTTAAAGCCTTCTTGTTGCTATTAGAATAGTATTATATCAGGTATGTGACCATTTCCTTCAGAAGGCTGAACATAAGAGGTTTTTACTCAGCAATACTTAGATATCTAACCATTTAATTCCTACAGAGCTTTATAGATATTTAGAGAAAAGACTTTAATGAATTAGTAAATAAATTGCCTATGGCAGGATTCTTTCTTGAATTAATCCTTAAATTGATTTTTCTGGGATTATACAAATTCCTTTTTATATGAAAGTATATTGTTTTAAAACAGTAGCTATAGCCATTAACCAAAGGACAGATGAGATATATATATATATATAAATGTTTTTTTAGCTGTACCTACATACTTGTATCAGCACCATGTATGTAGGTGTGACAGTACTTACAAACAGCCCCTCCACCAGGCCTACTCTCTTGCCTTGAGCTGGGTGAGTAGGGCCATTTAATCATCTATTATACTGATCTTGAGATGGGATTTTCAAAGTAGACAACACTACTTCACCAGTGTTTAAAATTGGAACCTCAAAGCTAGTTCGTTTCACACTCAGGCCACACTCAGCACTTGCCCACTCTTGTTTACTGCCTTGTATTCTAGTTATCTGTGTATTTGTCTGTCTCCTTCACTAGATTATACGCTCCTTGTGGGCAGGGACTATGTCTTTTCATCTCTGTATCTTTCATGGGACCTAGCATAGTGCTTTGCACATAGCAATCACTCAATGTTTGTTAAATAAAGCTATTAGTGTCATTAAAACTTGAAAGACAGTATAATGTGTGTTTTTAGATATTTTTGTGTACAAATTTAAAATCTAAAATATTTTTAGGTAACTAACTCTTTTCCAGTTATTTCCCATGGTATCTAAACAGTTTCATGTTCAATATGAGAAACTTGAAGTCTATTGAAAAATCACACAAGCACACAAATTCATGTGTTTGTGTTTTAAGTAAGGTAAGTTGGTGATGGTTTCTTCAAACCTTTCCAGCATTGTTAATTTGTTCATTTTTCTTTAGGGTTCTAGACCTTCCTTCAGAAAATTAATCATTTAGTCCTGTCAGTTTCTCTTCTCAGGTGTATATATTATATATATTAGTGCATATCCTTAGATGTGGTGGGGTAAGTGTGGATTCTTGGGATGAAAACTCCTAATTCAGTAAATATTTATTAAGCACACATTCTAAGTCTACAGTCCATGTTCAGATTTCATCAGTTGACCCCATAGTGACCTTTACAACATTTTTTACATTTAGGATTCAGTTCAGGACATGTAGTGTATTTAATCTCTTTTAACCTGGACAAGGTCTTTAGTCTTTGTCTTTCACAGCATTGAAACTTTTTTGAGAGACATTTTTGCTATAGGGCACGTGTGCTCAATGAAGAGCCAGAGAGACACAGACAGAAAACAATAGCATTTTTTTGTATGTGTGAGGGGTTTTTGCTATAGGGTGCATGCACTCGCCAGACAGACCGACAGAGAAAGAAAGCGAGAATCACCCCCCGGGGAATGGCCACGTCACAATCCCTTCTCCTCCATTCTCCTCTCGGGATCTTGGGCACACACTCACATGCACCTGGTGTGAGTTTAAGCCACCGAATCCAGGATTCGAACTGCAGTTGACTACATGGGAGTTCAGTGACAGAGCCATTACGCCAACAGCTGGTCCCGAGACAGAAAACAATAAATCATCCCTCAGTGGGGATGGCCACACTGCAATCCCTTCTCCTCCATTCTTCCCCTGGGCTCTTGGGCATGCACACACATGTGACTGGTGTGATTTTTCAAGCCACCAGGTCTGGAACTTGTAAAATGGTCAGCAATGTGGGAGTCCAGCAACCTAACCACTATGCCATCTGCTGGCCCCAGCATATTTTAATAATACAGGCTAGTCATTTTATAGAATGTCTTCAATTTGGGTTTCTCTAATGTTTCTTTATGGTTATACGCTTTTGACTGGAATGCTACATAAGCGGTATAGTGTCCTTCCTCTGGGGTATCACAACTGGAAATGTATGGCATTTGTCCCTTATTGGGGATATTAATTTAGAATATTGTATTGTTTTTAATTTCTTCAACCTACATTTTTTTTTTTTTTTTTTTTTGTCAGTTGATGTGTACACTTCCCAGAGGGAGGGAGGGAGAAATTGGCCCCTAATGGGGTATGGTCATGTCATAATCCCTTTTCCATTTCTCCATCCTTTTAGGATTTGGGGCAGGCATGTATGTACACACACATACCTGGTGTTTTTTCAAGCTGCTGGGACTGAAATTCAAACCATATTTAGTCATGGGATCTAGCTTCTTTAACTACTACACTGTGGGACCAGCCTAACCTGTTGGGAATACATTGGGAACTAATGGAATACATTTTTGCATAGAAAAATACGTCATTGACTTTTTCTGATGACCTAATAGTTACTCTTCTAAGTAATTTCAGGGGTGAGATACTTTTGAGATTGTGAAATATCCTGTTCCTTATAAAATACTGGATATATCATCAGTTGATTATTGATTTCTTCTTAAAGAATTATTTTATTTAATTTTATTTATTCATTTTTAATTCTGACCAGAGAGGAAGAGAGAGAAAGTGAGAAAGCAAGGTACCAGGTCCAGAACTTGAACTGCAGTCAGCCATGTGGGAGTCCAGGGCCCTTAACAACCATGCCACTTGCCAGCCCTAAGTATTGATTATTTTTGACTGAATCAGTTTTATTCTTAAGATTGCAAAGTGATTTTTTTCCTAATTCTTTTCTATATTTATGTCTTGGCAATGTATTATAAGGAAGAGCTTTCCTAGGAGGAGGAATTTAATGAACAGATGGGTGCTAGGAACAGCGTAGTTCAAGACCAGAAAACCCATAGAGTGTTTGAGATGGGTGGCAAACAGTCCAGTTTACTTGGTGCCTAGAGTGTGTACATGAGAGTAGTAGCCTGGAAACTGTGGTCAAGGTCAGATTATGGACATCTTTGAAAGCCAGTGTATGGAGTTTGGTATTTTTTTTGGGGGGGGTATGGGTTTCTTAGAGGGGAATGACATTATTACAGCTATGTGATAATTGTGACAATGGTATTGATAAGGATTTTAATTTCTCAATTTCCACTGAAAAGGCTGAGAGAGTAGTAGTATCAACTAGGTGGATCTAGTTAGGGTGAGAAGGTGAGTAAAGGTGCTGGTTATGTAGAGTTTGTTCTTAGAATGAAAATTTACCTTCAGATTACTAAATGGAACAAAACAAAAGTCAAAAAATAGGCTAAGGACATGGTCATTTATTTTATAAAAGAGAAAACATAAATGGTCTGTCAGTAAAAATAATGAACCTTATTAATTAGGGAGATGCAGATAAAACTAACATGAGCCAACCAGGTGGCATGGTGGTTAAGGTGGCTGGATCCCACAGGCCAACTCTGCTATTCAAATCCTAGACTCTGTGGCTTGAGAAATAGCCTGGTGTGTGTGGATGCGTGCCCAGTATCTCAGGAGGAGAATGGAGGATAAGGGATTTTGGTATGGCCATCCCCCCAGGAGGTGGTTTTTCACTTTCTCTCTCTCTCTGCAAGTACGTGCACCCCATAGCAAAATAAAAACAAAACAGTGAGGTGCCATTTATTCCCATCATATTTGCAACAGTTATATGTCTTAAGAGTATTGGTAAAAGACAATAAATTGCTTTGGTTTTAGAGAACATTTTGGCTATTTCTGGGAATGTTAGTGTGTACCTGAGACTCATTAAATCTACCTCTAGATTTATATTCTAGAGACTTTTTAAGGTTATCTGTTTCCTATATAATTTGATTCCAGTACATTTACATTGCTGTTTAATGTTGAATATATAACAAAGTTAAATGCAACATCCATAAAAATGTTAAACGCAACCTTATTTAAAATGCTAAATACACCTTTGTTTCTATTATGGTGGGCCTGTAAGATTATATTATGTAGCCTACATGTATAATAGGCTATGCCGTCTAGGTTTCTATAAGTAGGTTCTGACTTTTGTGGTACAGTGAAATTGTCATTCCTCAGGACATCTCAGTCATTAAGTAATGTGTGTGTCTGTGTAGCTATCAATAAGGAAGTGGCTGGGACCAGCAGTTAACGTAATGGCTATGTCGCTGAACTCCCATGTAGTCAACCACATTTTCAAATAATTCTTATTAGCTGTTCCTTTAAACTTATAAAACATGAATACAAAGTTGTCATGTGAAGCTGTTAAAGATTTTTCAAAGAGAGTAATTAAACATATCACTTGTCCAAATGAAATCCACTTATTTTTTCTAACCTAATAAATGGTTATTTGGTTATCATCTAAAACATAGGGAGGGACCAGCAGTTAGCGTAATGGCTATGTCACTGGACTCCCACGTAGTCGACCGTGGTTCGAGTCCCGGACCTGGTGGCTTAAACTCACGTTGGGCGCATGTGTGTGCGTGCCCAAGATCCCGAGAGGGGAATGGAGAAGAAGGGATTGCGGCGTGGCCATCCCCTCTGGGGGGTGATTTCTCGCTTTCTATCTCTCTGTCTGTTTGGCGAGCGCACGCGCCCTATAGCAAAAATCCCTCCAGAAAAATAAATAAATAAAATAAAACATAGGGAATGAAATGGGTTAATCCAAAACATAGTCTAGCACCCAGTTTGATTTCTATGTGAGGGAGGTATTTATAAATGATGTGCTAACTCTAGGTGTGACTGTTAAGGACAGAAGTTAGCCTTCTCTTCAAATTAAATGGGTAGTACAGTTAAAAATAGGAAGAGGAACCAGAGTTAAAAACAATGAATATTGGTATCATTTTGAGAAGGGGCTTTTTAAAAGGGTTTTGCAATGTAGTCTGCATCTTGGGTTAACACTAAGTAGGTCAAATGAGTAATTTGAGTGCTATTCATTCTTGCGGATAGAAAAATTTGAGTCAACTTGGACTGTAATTTTCTTTTTACAGGTGCAGCACTTGTCTGCCAGTGTAGAGCTCAATTTAATTGCCCTTAAAAATACGGAATTTGTTAGGCCTTCCTCAGTAATGAGTATAATCTCATCTCTCATCTGATCTAGTGGCTCAACTAGACAGTAACTAACTGTAAATGACAGAATGTAAATGCTGTCTTTATTCATTTAGTTTCTATTTTCACCATGCAGAAAGCCTTATAGTTGAGTGGCTGGTGGTCCTAACCTAAAGACACCTTTTTGTGACTCTTGGTGCTAATAGTGCTAGCTTAGAAGAGGAAAATTAAATCACTTACTATAAGGTAAGTCCAGCAATAGTGATACAATGGTAGTGCAACTCTACAATGTTGGAAGCCACAGGCAATGTTGGGGTTTGGTTCTAGGTCAGCCTATACACAGTGGGCATATAAGCATGCCCACCATCCTGGTTTGAAAAGGGTGCTTGTCTTTTTTTTTTTTTTTTTTTTGATTTGCTAGAGATCACATGTGCTCCCCAAAAAGAGATAGACAAAACGAGAGGGGGAAAGCACCCTCCACAGGATATAGTCATGCTGCAATCCCTTTTTCCCTCTTGGGATTGTGGGCACGCACATGTATCCTTTATGTTCAAGCTGCTGGGTCCAAGACTTGAAATGTAGTCGGCCATGTGGGATCCAGCTCTCTTTACCACCAGACTATGGGCTAGCCCATAGGATGCTTGCTTGTATTTCTGTTTTTCTCTCATGAAAGAAGGAAATTTTTAAAAATTTATGATCACCATTATTTTAAAATTGTTCTACAATGCATTTGCACTCACCAGAGGGAGGGAAGGTGAGAAAGCAAGCCCCCAGGCTTGGGCCTTGAACTGCAGTTGGCCATGTGGGACTCCAGTGCCTCAACCACATGCCACCTGCTGGCCCCGAAAGAAGTAAACTTAAAAATATATAATAATAAAACTTTTTAAAAAGTAGTAATAAAAATCTGAGGTAGGCTCATAATGTCACATATTGAGTCATTAGAAAAGTTATGATGCATTTTTGCATAGAAAAATATGTCATGACTTTCCCGATGACCCAATATTCTTTATCACTGGAGTGTTATAGAATGAATAGTTGCATGGCTGAATTCTGTACATTAAAATTGTTTGGAATATGAGCAATCAAGAAAGGGAAATCACAGGGCCAGCAGTTAGTGTAATGGCTATGTCGCTGGACTCCCACGTAGTCGACCGCAGTTCGAGGCCTGAACCCGGTGGCTTAAATTCACGCCAGGCGCGTGTGCATGCGTGCCCAAGATCCTGAGAAGAGAATGGAGGAGAAGGGATTGTGGTGTGGCCATCCCCCCTAGGGGGTGATTTCTCGCTTTCTGTCTCCGTTTGTGTGTCTGGCAAGCGCATGCGCCCTATAGCAAAAACCTCTCCAAAAAAAAAAAAAAAAAAAAAAAAAAAGGGAAATCACCAGGTGTTTGGGTTTTTTAAATATATAATCTACTTTTATCAGTAATGACAAGATGTAAGGCTTTTTTTTTTTTTTTTTTTTTTTTTTTTTGGAGAGGTTTTTCGCTATAGGGCGCGTACGCTCGCCAGACAGACAGAGAGAGACATAGAGACAGAAAGCGAGAAATCACCCCCCAGGGGGGATGGTCATGCCGCAATCCCTTCTCCTCCATTCTCCTCTCGGGATCTTGGGCACGCACGCACACGCGCCCGGCGTGAGTTGTAAGCCACCGGGTCCCAGACGCGAACCGCGGTCGACCACGTGGGAGTCCAGCGACATAGCCATTACGCTAACTGCTGGTTCCCCTAAGGCTTTTTTTTTTTTGAAGAGGTTTTCGCCATAGGGCGTGTGCGCTTGCCAGACAGAGACAGACAGAGAGACAGAAAGTGAGAAATCACCCCCCAGGGGGGATGGTCACGCTGCAATCCCTTCTCCTCCATTCTCCTCTCGGGATCTTGGGCACGTACACACATGCGCCTGGCGTGAATTTTAAGCCACCGGGTCCAGGACGCGAACCATGGTCGACTACATGGGAGTCCAGCGACATAACCATTATGCTAACTGCTGGTCCCTTTTTTTTTTTTTTTTTTTTTTTTTTTTTAAGTTTCTAATTTGTCGTAGGTTTGTTACATATTCAGATCAGGCTACATTTGCCCCAGAGTACTATACAAAGTTCTTCACTGTGGTGAACCTGAAGCCTTTAAGATTCAGAATTGCTTTCCTCCTATCTACTTTCTTTTTCAGAAAGCCTTTACAAAATAATTTAAGGTCGAATGTTAATTTTATATTGTAGGTACTAAAATGTTTGTTGGAGTCAAGTTAGGTCATAATTCTTTGAAACTTTGTTATTACTGAGTTAGCCCAAACTTCTTTGCCAAATCTCAGTCCTTAACCATTCTGTTCTGAGGAAGTCAGAGTTTACTACTATTAACAGAGCTACAACTATGCATTGCTATTGGTAGAACTGTCCCTAGAGTGTGACAGGACTTACTGCTAAAGGTGTTTGTAGGTCATGCTTTTGAACTGGAGCCTACTAATAACTCTAGGAGGTAAAAAGAGTTCTACATATTTAGAAATGGTGTGTGTAGGGAATGGCTCATAAAGATCATTTTCATTCTCTCATCCTCATGGCCTCTTCATTCTATAGACCCTTTCAAGCTTTTTGGACTTTTGTTTTTAGATGTGAAAGGAATGTTGTGACTTGGCATCATACTCTATTGATCAGCAGGGCTAAAATGTTTCTGGGTGTTTCTCTCTACAGTGCTTTTCGAATCACTATATTTAAACCAGCTTTCCTTAGACGACTTTTTATGGTAATGTCACAAGCCACCTCATTCCTGATCCGATTTAACCTTTAAAAAACATGGGTGGGGCCTATATAGTATGACCAGATTCCAGGCTAGATCTCCACAGGGCTAGTTTTGGGTTTTCACACAGAAATGATCAATGCTGATACAAAGTAAAAGCTTAAGTACAACAAGACTTCAAAAAGTTCATGTAAAATGGAGTTAAAGTACAAATTTACTTTGGTGCAAATGAAATGCATAGTTTTTTCATAGTACATGTTTCCCATAAAGTTTTTGAAGACCCTTTTATAGATCTTATGATGATATGCTACAAAGCATGTCTACATAAATATATAAAGTTTAAGTCAAGTCTGAGCAATGAAAAATGTCAAGACTGTAAAGTGCAAGTCCATTTCATACCATAAAAAGGACATTCCATTTCTTTTGGTAAATATTTCATTTTATAGTGGGGAATCCTTGTCTATAATTCTTTTGGTAAATATTTGGTAAATATTTTGGTAAATATTTCATTTTATAGTGGGGAATCCTTGTCTATAATCAGTGCCTTGTACAGGGCCCAAATATGTAATACCTGAGACCCAAGGGATATTCATTTTCTTACTGGTACTGATACACTGCTCTTTATCTTGCTTGAACAGATAAAGAGTCTAATCCTGCTGGGATTCCTATTGGTGGCCCCATGGGACTGAGATGTTTCAAAGCTGCTCTTTAAATGGCAAAACCAGTTATATCTTACTTAGATAGTGCTAAAATATATCTCACATGGCTTCATTAAAATCTGAACTGTAAATATTTGGTTTAATTTATTTTTAAAATTGTCTAAAGTTTCTGAATATCTGAGAAATGACTTTGCTTTGTGATTTTTGCAGTGCAGCTACTTCAAGCCATTTTTAAAAGATCAAATTAAAAGGCAAGGGCCTGGGGACCAGCAGTTAGTGTAATGGCTATGTCGCTGGACTCCCACATAGTCAACCGCGGTTTAAGTCCCGGACCCGGTGGCTTAAACTTACGCCGGGCGCGTGTGCGTGCGTGCCCAAGATCCCGAGAGGAGAATGGAGGAGAAGGGATTGCGGCGTGGCCATCCCCTCTGGGGGGTGATTTCTCGCTTTCTATCTCTCTGTCTGTCTCTGTCTGTCTGGCGAGCGCATGCGCCCTATAGTAAAAACCTCTCAAAAAAAAAAAAAAAAAAAAAGGCAAGGGCCTTAGTGCTATAGGTGCTTGAAGATAAACAGCTATAGTGAAACTCTACAATGAAAGGGATTTTTTTGGTTTGTTTCTTGGTGTTTTTGTTTTGTTTTCCTTTGAGGTAATTCCATTAAGGGAGATAGATAACAGATTTTAAAAATCTGTCTAAATCAATTAAAGTTCCTGGCATAAGATGTAAAATCCATGGCACAATACAGGATTCTTATAAAGGTTTATATAAGAAACTAGCTCTCAAAACCAGCAGACCAAACAATGTAGTTTCTGCTAAAGACATTGTGAGACCCATATAAGGATCTACTATTGATGAACATTCTGATACAAATAGCTTCAAGCTGAAAGTACCCGACCATTTATTTTAACATGGCTACCTTACTAAACCAAAAGCCAAGGTGATAATTCATTCAAAGCAGTAGTCCTATTAAAAGATGCTGTCTTAGAAAAGAACATTCATGGTAACAGGAGTTGTTTTATGGTTTATGTTATCTGTTCTCTTTCCTAACTTAAGATTTCTTAGGTTAACTGTTAATGGTGCAGTGCCTTAGCCTTTGGAAGTTCTAAACTAGGGATTTGATAACTTTTCTCCTGCACCTTTACATGGTTGACAAAAACAGCATACTCTCATAAAAAGCATATCTTATTACCCCAACCCCAACTTCTTCTTCTTATTATTATTGAAGAGAGATTTATGCTATAGGGCATATGCCCTTGCTGTAGAGACACAGAGATAGAAAGTGAGAAATCCTCCCCCCCCGCCCCCCCAGGGCAGATGACCATACCACAGTCCCTTCTCCATTCTCCTCTGGGATTTTGGGCAACATGTGCACGCCTGATTAGGCATGAGTTTAAGCCATCCAAGTCCAGCACTCGAACCATGGCTGACTACATGAGAGTCCAGTGACATAACCATTATGCCATCTGCTGGTCCCCCAACTTACTGATCTTAAGGCATGTTTATTTTTTTGTTACTGTTTCCTTTTTTTTTTTAATGTTTATCTGCTGGACCTTTTCATTTTGAATTTATAAACTTGAAGAGTATATTCAAAGTGATCTGAATTATCACTCTTGTTTTTCTTTAAATAGTTTCTGGAAGCAACACATTCATTAGATTTCTATGTGTGATGACACTGCAGTCACTTGAACAGAACCTCAGTACACTTCTTGGTTAGATATTCCACACCAAATAGCTAAGCTAAAATCAACTGATTTGGGGATTCTAAATGTACTTAAAGTTACATTTATATCAAAATTCAAGACATTAATAAATTTTGGTGGCGCACTCTTGATAGCTCTTGCATCTCAGATTCTGAAATTGAAAATATTTTGATTAAACTATTAAATTACTGTAATAAAACAATAACTGTCTCAGATTTTGTCTAGTTCCTAAAGCAGCTTTTATATTTTTAGACTGGTGTTAGAAATAGAAAGGTTATGTTAACTGTTGTAGAACACAAAAAACATCTTCAGGTAAATATTTGGCTTAGCAATACAAAAATTTTGTAAGCATATACACTCTTACAACATGGTGACAAGGCTTTTCTTTACAAAACAGTCTCTTTCTTGACTGCCCTCTTACCTGCCAGATTCTTCTCTCATCCTCAGTATATGAGACATAGTATTTTGGGAAAACCACCAAACACATCTAAAATGATTAAGCAAAACCTTCTCGATGCAAAACTGCTTAACACACAAAATTATTGTATACTCAAAGTTTTATGTTTTGTAACTGAAAAGGGCACTAAAAATAATTCTTGTGGACTTGAGATTTTTTTCCCTCAAGATCTTCCTGAGGAAGAAACTTCTCTCTTAAGACAAAAGGCACAGAACTTATTTTTTATATTGTATTGGTGCTGTAATAAAATATCATAGCTTTTAATTTAGCATGTTGTGGGAAGGGTATTAATCGATAATAAATACCGTAGATACCTTAATGCCGTTAGAAGACCCGATGCTCCGGCTTTGAAATGCTTACATCCCACACTGCTAATGTACAGGCAGTGTTGAGGTGGTCCCAATGAAACACACAGCTAATAGTCTCTTGCCTCCTAGAACCTTCAGGTTTTACCAGTCATCCTTAATTACCTAAATCTTTTAAGACTCAAGTTATCTAATGTGGCTAAAAAATCCTTCTGTTACAATTTTGGTTCAATCTTTTAGCGCTATCAGATTCAAATTCTGTAATTCCAAACTGATCACTAAGCCAGACCAATACATGTCCGCCAAAATGTCTGCAGAAACGTTAGGAAAAGCTATCACAAGGCCAGCTTGAGATACCCCGTCAATGGCCTTCACTGTCCTTCAGGTAATTATCTGAGTAACACCCGAAGAAAATGCTGGTTCTACAATAGTTAAGAGTCAGGTTCTTCCACCGTCAGAAGGGCGTGTGTAAGGACAGGGAGGATTTTAAATTCCATTTCGTCGCCCCCTCCCGGGGCTGTAAGAAACCACCCACTACAAGAAACTAGGCGGGGGAGGAGTGCTGCAACCAGCTGCCAAAGGAGCGCTCTGCAGCGAGGCCGTTTCCCTGAGTCACGGAGAGGGCGGGAGGCTGGGCCCATCTGCCCGTGCCACGTCCTGTTCGTTAGCAATTCAGTCGAAATAGGCAGGGGCCGCAGGGGAAGGAAGCGGCACCCACCATGCCTCAAGGTGGCCCAACCACCACTTTACTCCCAGTAGACGCTGCATTTCCCTAGAACTGTCCATTCTGGCAGCAGGAGCCGACCCTTCCCTACCAGCATCACGTGCACCTGGAAGTACGTGGGTGGGACCTAAAGCGCCTGCGGAAATGACGTCGTTCGCCCCGAGTCGCATGATGTGGCAAAATGCAAAAAAAAAAAAAAGGGGGGGGAACAGGAGACTGGGGAAAGTGATGAGTCTAAAAAAGTAGTCCCTTTGGTTTCTCTACGTCCCTCCGTACTGCATCAGTAAGCAGGGTTCGCCGCACACTGCGCCCCCAATTCCTGCGCCCGGCAGCGGCGCAGCGCTCCGTGGAGGAGTACATAAGGCGGAGGGAGTGAGGCGACTGGGCGGAGTTCTGTCGCCGGATCCTTCCGCAGGGCTCAGCCGTTTCCGGAGTCTGCGCTGCGCCCGGTTCCGCCATTGCGGCTCTCCCGGCCCCCGGAGCCTCCGCCCCCGACCTGAGCTCTCTCGTCTGCCTGCCAGTTTCCTGCGTCCCCGGAGAGTATCCTGCTGAGCCCAGCCTCCCCCCTCCCCTTCTCCTCCTCTCCCTTGGAGAGCCCGGGCAGCCACTGCCCCGCAGCCCCAGTGACAGGAGGAGACCATACCCCCCGACAGCGCCATGGCCCAGATTCTGCCAATTCGTTTTCAGGAGCATCTCCAGGTGCGGCTGGGCCCGGGCTGGTGAAGGCTGCGGAGAGGGTGGTAGGAAGGAAGAAGCTGGAATCTAGGCCCTAGCAGGATGGGGTGGGGGGTGTCGGTGTTTGGTTTAGATGGAAGTGGGGGCTCTATTTTAGCGTAAAGAGTTAAATGATGTGGGGCTTGGGTGGAAAGGAGGAGAGCAGGGGTGCAGAAGGCGGCGAGGCCGTGCCTGGGTCATAGGGCCTCTTGCTTCCTGGATGGCAAGAAGTGCGCGTCCTAACTCTCTACCCGTTTTATTCAGTTCATTCATTTGAGTAAAGGGGTATAAAGGGGGATTCTAGCGAGTTTCTTCCGGAGCAAGAATTCTCATCACCCCTTGGGCCAGTTCAAAGCTGTCCCTTCATTGCTCTTTTCTTCCTTTTTTTCCCCCCATCGTGTCTGCACCCGGGAGCCGTGGGGCGGGTGGGTTGGGAGGAGCAACCTTTTTCTTCTTCCCTTTGCGGCGCTCAACTGAGAAAGGCACCTTCCCCCGGGGTGGGGGTGTAGGGGGACGGCGATGGCTTGTCTCGTGCCTTCTCGAGGCAGGAGGAACAGAAGGTCACTGAAGGAACAAACAGAGGATAGAGTGGGGGAACGCATTTCTTAGGGCGGTGTCAGTCTCAGTGCGAGGGGTCAAGGTCCCTAGGGGAACTTGCCTTTTTTTCCTTTCTTGATTTCTCTAGGGATGATGCGGTTCTTAACCCCTCTCTGGTTTCAGAGGGTGGTGAAGAGTTATACAGAGATTATTTGGGGGTCTCTAGAGTCTAGCAGATACTTGTGGGATTGGCCTGAGTACCTCCCTTAGGATCGCAAGGAATTGAACCGAGCCCTGGGGATAGAACACACCTGCTCTGAGATGCAAAGGCTTATTTGATCTGTAACTGTAGGTTCTAGAGTTCTTCCCCACAGTGCCTTATCCTGGAGGCAACATACTGTGGTCTTATCTGGCCACATGCCAGTTGCCGGCCAAAGCAGGTGACCAGTGGAGTCTTCACGGAATTAAGCCTCTTTTGAGCTTTTAATTTTCCTGGTTCATCAATCTTAGTTTTTACTTAAGCTGAAATAATTTATTACTATTTCCTTTTTCTCAAATACCCCTTAAGGAAACTTACTTCAGCTCAATCTTCTCAAGGGCTAATTTCATAATGATAGAGGATGCAGTGGCTTGACATGACACTCATATTAGTGACTTATTGGCCTCTTTACCATTGAAGGCAATTTTATTTACAGTGCATTCCCCCATTAGCATGACATATATAAAGGATTCTTGTTAATAAATAGGTTTAATGTTCAGGATGTGAGTAACATAATTTCATGTTTCTTTTCAGTTAGTATCATGTTTGCTGGTCCTAGCAAATTGTTTTCCTTTAAAGGAAAAACCTTAAGGTTTGAAATGTAAAGAATAAATATTGTCCATAAAACAAGTTAGGTAGTGCACTTTCTTGAGCTGTTTAGGTTTTCAAATAATTTATCTGAAGCAATGGAATATGTTTTGGCAATAAAAACACTATTTTATAAAAAGGTTGAGATGGGGCCAGCAGGTGGGCTGGTGGTTAAGGTGTTGTATTCCCACTGGCCAACTGGTTAGAGTCCAGGACCTGATGTCTTGCTTTCTCACTCTCCTTTTCTCTGTCTTTTTCTGGTGAATGTACATGTCCTATAGCAAACTTATAATAATAATAATAAATTAAATACATAGATTTAAAACATTTAAAAGTTGAGAAGTATTGAATAGACATGGAAAGATTATTTTTTGTGCTCAATCCAAATTAAATTGTGGTGGTTAACTTCTATTAAAGTGGGGTGGCAGGGTTGGCAGGTGGTGTGATGGTTAAGGGTGTTGGACTGCCACATGGCCAACTGCAGTTCAAGTCCTGGACCTGGTGGCTTTCTTTCTCACTTTCCCTCACTCTCTCTGTCTCTCAAATGAAAAATAATAACAATTAAGTTAAAATAATTTTTAAAGAGATTTTTGCTGTAGGGTGTGTGTGCTCTCTAGAGAGACAGCAAAAAATTACGCACACCCTGAGGGGATGGCCACACCATAATCCCTTTTCCTCTCAGGATTTTGGGCTTGCACGCCCACATGCCTGGCATGAGTTTCAAGCCACCAGGTCTGGGACTTGAACCACAGTTGACTACGTACGAGTCCAGCGACATAAGCATGCTCTCTGCTGGTCCCAAAAGCAATTATTAAAAAAATGTAGGGTGGCATATGAATGTGGAGGGTTAGGAATATAAAGGGAAAACATGGGCTCATCCTTACATTAAAACGCATCTGGGGGAGCCAGCAGGTGGCAGGATGGTTGGGATGCTGGGCTTTCACATGGCTCACTGCAGTTCAAGTCCTGGATCTGGCAGCTTGCTTTCTCACTTTCCTTCTGTCTCTCTCTGGTGAGTATACGTGCCGTATAATGAATTTTAAAAATATATAAATAAAATAAACCTTCAGAGAAGAAAATGTGCATCTGAAATGTCTTTCTGCAGACAAATGGTGGTTAACCATACATAAAGGAGCAGGTACAGATGCTGTTTATTTTACATGACAGAAGCACTGCCCACTAGTAAATCTCATTTGTTGGCCAGTGGTGATTTGAGTAATAGCTTTTCATTTCTATTCATGAGGAGACGAGTGTTAAATGATTCCAAAGATTGGAATCTGACCTTGTCACTAATTGTAGACAGATTTAATATAGAACTGATTTCTAAGTGGTTTAAAGTTTCTGCAGATATTTGAGTGAAGCTATTTGCTCCTCACATAATTTGAAAATTCTGAGTATAAAACAGCTTTGTGGGACTAGCAAGATGGTCTAAGTGTTACATTGCTGGAAAACTCATGTAGGGCGCATATGCATACATACCCAAAATTCTGAGAGGAGAATGAAGGAGATTACGGCATGGCTATGCCCACTAGAGGGTGATTTCTTGCTTTCTGTCTTTCTGTCTCTTGACTGAGCACATGCCCTAGCAAAAACCTCTCAGAAAAAAAAAGAAACAGCTTTCCAAATATACTTAAAAAATTCAGTCATCAACTTTTGGAGTGTTGTATCATGCCTAAACTTAAGCTTAGCTGCTATGACTATATACTCCAGCTGATAATGATTAATTGCACAAAGAGGCCAAACCACCAACCTCTCCCAGAATGTTTTAACTTTAGTTATTTTAATTTGACCTGAGAGGGACAGTGAAAAAGAGAAAATGAGAACTGCAAGTTGCCAGGTCTGGGACTTGAACTGTGGTTGGCCATTTGGAAGTCCAGCACCCTTAACCACCATGCCACTGGCCCCAGTAAAGGTTATTTTAATTGTCATCTTAAATCTTTTAATCTCTGAGTCTCTGCCAGTTTGCTAAGTAGCAGAAAACTTTCTCAAATACTTAGGATAAAAACTGGGAACAAGAAATGAGGAACTTGAGGTAGGGAAAGCTTGTGAAATTTAAAAAGGTGAAACGTAAATGAATTTATTTTTATACCCTTTAACTGCTTTGGCCAACTGAAGGATCTGTCATTAAGCCTAGGAACTAGATCAAATGAAAAATATTTTTAAGTTACAAATAATTTTTTTTTCATTTTTAACATGTTTCAACTAATAGTAGTCAACAAATAAATGCCCATTTGAGCAAGACATTCCAAGAGTTTTAGGTTCTGAAAAACTCTTAGGCTACCTATAAAATCTCTGCAATATTCTACTCTTGGTATGTTAAATCTCTATGTCCGTTGACACACTCCATATTCTAGGATTTTTTGAGTTTTCAATGAAAAATTTCACTATCCTGTTACTTTCCCCTTGATCCATTAAATGCAGGCACAGAGTGTGTTAAATTGAAGGACAGGGATTCTTGGTTGTGTTTATTTTGGTTTGCCAGAAAGAAAGCAATGCTGGGCATCATTGGGATATGTCATACGCTTAGCTGTACTGCATGGAAGAGGCCTGCTGCCTGGAATTATGCTGCAGTCTACCCTTGGGAATGGCTAAGATGTAGCATGTTTTTCAGAATTTCCTTTTTTTTTTTTTTTTAAAGCTTTATCTTTTTTGTTTTAATTTTTTGCTATAGGGCACATGCATTTGCCATACCTGGGAGGGGGGGTGGTATGGCTGTGCCGCAATCCCTTCTCCTCCAATCTCTTGGGATTTGGGGCATGCATGCCCATGCTCTCAACATGATTTTCAACCTGTCACACCCAGAACTTGATCCATGTAGCTGGCCATGTTGGATCCAGCCACTACCTGGTAGCCCCAGAATTTTCATAAAAGTTAACTCACTCTGCTTTAACAAATATAGCTGGGGCCAGCAAGTGGTTTGGTGGTTAAAGGCACTGGACTCCCACACGGCTGACCACAGTTCAAGTCCCAGACTTGGTGGCTTGCTTTCTGACTTTCACTCTCTCCGTCTCTCTCTGATCAAAGGGAAAATAATAATAAATAAAGTTAAATAAAATAATTCTTTTTGGGACCAGCAGTTGACATTAATAATGGCTATGTCGCTGGGCTCCCATGTAGTCTACCGTGGTTCAGACCTGGTGGCTTAAACTCACGCCGTGAACTAGCTTGCCCAAGGTCCCGAAAGGAGAGTGGAGGAGAAGGGATTGTGGCATGGCCATCTCCCCTGGGGGGGTAATTTTTCGCTTTCTGTCTCTGTCTTTCTGGTGAGCGCATGCACCCTATAGCAAAAGAAAAAAAAGAAAAAAAATTCTTTCTAAAAAGGCATGGCTAATTTTAGTGAAGTTAGCTGATAGGAAATAATTTAAGACATGGAACTGTGTTTGTAGAACCACAATCATTTTCACTTTAGTGTGCAGTGAAATTCACAATTTCAGAAATGTTAGTAGTTTGTTCTTGGAACAGTTGTTTCTGACCATGTTGGAATTTGTACTTTGATTTTTGTGTATTTTTAAAAATATCCTATAGGACATGTATAGTTGCCAGAGAGAAAGAGAGCGAGAGACTGAGAGCAAACACCTCGCAGGGAAGATGGCCATACTGCAGTCCCTTCTCCATTCTCCTTTTAGGATTTTGGGCTTGTGGGCATATGCACCTAGCATGTTTTTCAAACTGTCTGGTTTGGGACTTGAACTGTGCAGTTGGCCATGTGGGATTCTGCTGCAGTAACGACCGTGCCATTGAGGCACTGATTTTAGAAGGTTCCATTTACTTTTGAATCCTAGCATCTTTGCAGAATCTTTTAATTGTCAAAGTGCTTACTCAAGAGACAGAGTGCCCCCAATGGGGTATGATCGTGCCACGGTCCTTCCTTCTCCATTCCTCTGTCCCATCAAGATTGTGGGTGTGCATGCACATATATTCCTGGTGTGTTTTTAGGCTCCTGGTCCATGACAAACTGCAGTCAGCCTTGTGAGATCTGACTCCCTCTGCAAAATGCTTAATCTCTGTGCTATGAGGCCAACCTTGTAAAATTATTTTTAAATGCTTATTTTTTTAAAAGAATTATTCATTTAATTTTATTTATTCATTCATTTATTTTAATTTGATCAGAAAGAGAGAAAGCCTCCAGGTCTGGGACTCAAACGATGGTCATCCATGTGGGGAGTCCAGCGCCCTTAGCCATCATACCTCCCTGCTTATTTTCAACTCTGTATTTGAATTATAGTTAAGATTTTTGTCAGTGTTAATGATGTGGATTTTGCTCTTTGAGAGTCCAGTAGAACTTTTCTTTAATGACAGAAATGTCTTCTAGCTTTAGAGGAATTTTGAGCCTTTGAAATGGAGTTAGTGTGACCAAGAACTAAATTTATGCTTTTTTTTTTTTTTTTATTTAAGTGTAGATATTTCATGTGTGGCTATTGACTGTAATATTGGACTGCACAGTAAGGTCATATGGGTGTGCTTTGTAAGATTGAAGATTTATTAGCCTCCCCATACTTGGTGTTTAGAACATTTTATTGATTAAATTAAAGCACTCATTATTATCTGAATACTGTCTCTTTTGGAAAGTGAGGGTGATGAAAGACGACTAGTGAATGGAGAAAGCCCCGACTTCTTTTTTTTTTTTTTTTTTTTTTTTTTTTTTTTTTTTTGGAGAGGTTTTCGCTATAGGGCGTGTGCGCTCGCCAGACAGAGAGAGACAGAGAGAGAGAGACAGAAAGTGAGAAATCATCCCCGAGAGGGGATGGTCATGCCGCAATCCCTTCTCCTCCATTCTCCTCTCGGGATCTTGGGCACGAACGCACACGCGCCTGGTGTGAGTTTTAAGCCACCGGTCCAGGATGCGAACTGCAGTTGACTATGTGGGAGTCCAGCGACATAGCCATTACGCTAACTGCTGGTTCCCAGCCCCGACTTCTTGAGAGCCTATCCTATGCTGTAAATGTGGCTGAATACTTTCTGATCTTCAGTCAGTACCCCGACACCTTTCTCAAACAGCTGAAGGAAGTAAGATTCAAAGTAGTGCCTGAGGAATGAATATGGTATTAGAATTGGGTTTGTACCTAGGTCATCTTTTTTTTTTAATCGCCAGAGGACACATGCAGTAGCCGAGAGAAACGGAGAAAGAAAAGGAGAAAGCAACTCCTCAGTGTGATGTTGCCACAGCGCAATCCCCTCTTCTCCATTTCTCCATCCTTTCAGTATTTGGACAGGGGTGTGCATGTGCACACACACATACACACCTTGGATTTTTTTTAAGCCATCAAGGCTGGGATTTTAACTGCAGTTGGCCATGTCAGAGTCAGTGCCCTTAGCAGCTTGGCTACCAGGGCAACTCTATACCTGATCGTCTACACAAAATAGTTCAAAGAAAAGGAATGGTTGGTCTTAACAGAAGTTACACCTTAACAAAAGTTATACAGTGTCTTAATGTGCTTTTTTTCTTGGACTTTAGCCCAGAGATGATTTCTCTCCACTGGCTTAAAATGTCTTAATGATGTGGTATAGTGGACAAAACATGGGTTTAAAGGTCATTGAGACCAGTACTGTCTGGTAGAAAATGTAAGTCACATATGTCACTTTAGTGGAAATATCAAAATTTTTTTAAAGGTGAAATTAATTTTTATCTATTATATTTAACTCATTATACCTAAAGTATTATTTTAAAAATTTTCTCAGAGGGGGCATGCTCTCAGGAGAGAGACAAAGAGGGAAAGCAAGAAAGCACCCCCACGGAGCATGATTGTGCCCCAATCTGTTATCCATTTCTTCCTCCTTTAAGGATTTGGGCACATGTTGGGGAATGTTTTTCAAGCTGCTAGGCTTGGGACTCACCCTGTGGTCAGCCATGGGAGATCCAGCCACCTTAACCACCAGGCTACTAGCTGGCCTGCAAAATATTTTAACATGTAAATATTGTGAGATTTACTAACGAGGTATTTTACATTCTTTTAAAATTTATCCTTAATGTTCTAAATCAGATGTGTGTCTTACACTTAAGAGAACATATCGATTCAGGGTCTATTTTCATCGGAAATACTTGATCTTTATATGCTTCATGAGAATTTACAGTTAGAAAGGTAGATTTGGATACCTAGGTGATTCCAAATATTCCTAAGTTTTCTAGTAGTTGCATTGTGCTATTATTACTTAAATATTTTTTTCTTCAGGTTTTTGCCCTAGGGTGCCTGCACTCCCTAGAGAGGGGAGAGAGGGAAAGTGAGCAATCAACCCTCAGGGGACATAGCCATACTGCAGCTCCCCCCTCCTCCTGCATTCACTCTCCTATTGGAATTTTGAGTACACACACACACACACACACACACACACGCCCTGCATGATTTTCAAACTGCCACATCACAAATTCTAATTATGATTGGCCACCTGATGGCCCCTATAACTTAATTTTTATTAGCTTAAAATTTAAAATCAGTCATAATTACATATCAAGTGCTCATTACCTTGTATGGCTTGCGACTTATGGCTACCATATTGGACAACAGGTTAAAACTAACCATTTGTGGGCCAGTGGATGGTGTGGTGGTTAAGGCACAGGACTCCAGCATGGCCAACTGCAGTTTGAGTCCTGGACCTGGCAGCTTGCTTTCTCACTTTTTCTGTCTCTGGTGAGCACACATGACCTATAGCACATTAATAATAATAAATAAAATTAAATCTTAAAAAAAGCTGTTTGCTTCTTTTTCTCTGTAAAATAGGCCAATTACCTCACAAAGTTACTGTTAGGGTATGAGATCATTCATATATGTGAAAGTGTAGTCAACCCTTCATATCTCTGGATTCTGCATCCTCAGATTCAGCCAACCACAGACACACCAATTATTGATATTTTGAAGGAGAGGAAGAAGTAGAGCCCTAAAAGAAAGATGCCAAATAAATTTATTTGTAAAGGGACTGCAAAAAGCTTGTGGGAAAAAAAAGAAAGAAATATATTTTGGTGCAGATTTTTTTTTTATAAATCAATAACAGGTTTTTTTCTTTTTTTTTTTTTTTTTTAATAACATGAATTTTCTATGAGTTTGGGTGGGGTTGTTTCTGTTTGTTTTTAGGATTCTGCCATAGTGTGCATGCACTTACTGAAAGGATATGGGAGGGAAAAAAACCACACCCCCCGGGGGAATGGCCATGCTGTGGTCCCTTCTCCATCCTCCTCTCAGGATTTTAGCCACATATGCATGTGCACCTGGCGTGATTTTCAAGCCTCTGGGTCTGGGAATCAAACTGCAATTGGCCATGTGAGAGTCCAGCACCTTAACTACCACACCACCTGCTGGTCCCAATAAAATGATTCTTTAAAAAAAAAAAATTAGTGTGGGAGGACTAGCAGATGGCATAATGATTACATTGCTGGACTCCCATGTTGTCAACTGCTATTTGAGTCTCTGACCTGGCTACTTGAAAATAGCCCATGCTGGGCACATGTGTGTGCGTGCCCAAGATCCCAAGAGGAGAATAGAGGAGAAGGGATTGTGGCATGACCTTCAACCGTAGGGAGTGATTTTCACTTTTTGTCTCTCGGGTGAGTGCACATGCCCTATAGCAAGTATCTCTCTCTCTCTCTCTTTCTCTCTCTCTTTTTTTTTTGGAGAGGTTTTTGCTATAGGGCGCATGCGCTCACCAGACAGACAGAGACAGAGAGATAGCAAGAAATCACCCCCCAGGGGGGATGGCCACGCTGCAATCCCTTCTCTTCCATTCTCCTCTAGGGATGTTGGGCACGCACGCACACGCGCCCGGCGTGAGTTTAAGCCACCGGGTCCGGGACTCGAACCGCGGTCGACTACGTGGGAGTCCAGCGACATAGCCATTACGCTAACTGCCGGTCCCCCAAGTATCCCTCTTTAAAAAAAATTAGTTGTTGGGGCCAGCAGGTGGCATGGTGTTTGGGGAGCTGGACTCCCATATGGTCAATCATGGTTCAAGTCCTGGACTTGACGGCTTGCTTTCTCACTTTCCTTCTCTTTCTCTCTCTGTCTCTGTTGAGTGCATGTGCCCTAAAGCAAATTTTAAAACAGTAATAATAAGGAGCTGGCAGGTGGCGTGGTGGTTAAGGGCATTGTACCCCCTCATGACCAACCATGGTTCCATTCCTGGACCTAGCTGCTTGCTCGCGCTCTCTCTCTCTCTTTCATATACACACTGGTCAAATTAAAATAAATAAATAAAATAATTCTTAATAAAATAACTTATTTTTAAAAAAATATTAGTTAGCTATATTTTGTCTAGTATATTTTTTATTTAGGTATTCCCATCCATGACAGTATTTCATTTGCAAATCAAGATTTTTAATGGTTGGAAATATTTGAGGTTAGTGCATTCACCTAAGAATTGAGTACTTCACATCAGGAACTCTCAGATCCTAGAGACAAAGTAATGAACCTTGCAGACGACACCTTTCATCCGTTTTGTATTGGATTAGTTAACCAAGACTATCCATACATCATTCCAGTCACAGATGTTGTCTACTTGATTGTGGATCTTTTATGTATTTAAACATTTAACATTATGCAGAATTTAATATAAATATTAACGATATAAAATTGATTGTGCACCAAAACTATGCTCCCAAAAGAAAGCCTCAAATTAACCTTTTATTATATTCCATGAGCTCTCATTGTGTGCCACTGGTACATTTTTAGTGTTCCTTGATCAACTGTATTTAGCAACTTAATGAATTGTATCTGGTAAAATACTTATATGGAATGCCAGTTTTTTTTTTTTTCCTAGAGGTTTTTGCCTTCGGGTGCATCTGGGCGGGGTGGCTGGGGGAAGCAGACACAGTGAGAGAGAAAGTGAAAAATCACCCACCCCCCCATGGGGGGTGGCCACACCACAGTCCTTTCTCCTCCCAGGATCTTGGACATACACACACATGCACCCAGTGTGATTTTCAAGCCACTTGGTCCCAGACTTGAGCTACAGTCGGCCAGATGGGAGTCAGTTACACCATCTGCTGGTCCCCAGGTCTTTGTTAGTGTTATGTCCTCCTTTAAAGTGGTAGTATTGAAGTGAGTATTCTCTTAGATCAGAAATAAGTTAATCGTTGATATTTTAGTCCTTTTGTTAGAATGAGGCTGTTTCTCTAAAATCATTTACATATATGCCAAGCTAAAGTTACTTCATAAAATCAACTTGCTTTGTGAACCATAGCAAAGTTTAGAGCTCTAGGTGTCTCCTTCTCACCCTCCTCTTGGCCAAATGCTTGTGGTTAATGCTCTTAGCTTGAAGGGATGGCTGGAAGCTTGGATCTGAATGTATTATGCAAATCCATCTGTCAGACTTGCATTTTGGGAATCTCTTCTTTTGTGTAATGTAAAACATAAGCTTAGAATGTTTTGTCATACTTTCTAGGGAATAAATATTCAAATCTTAATTGTCCTGAAATCTACTCTACAAAACCAAAATACCTGCCTTCTTGAGCACCTGTCAGGTGCCAAGAATTCTGTTGAATAAGTAATTTTTGTGCTTATCTCATTTAATTAGCAAGAGGACTCCTTTGGATAGGTAAGGTTAACCTTATTTGGGGGAGGGGGGAACTGAAGTTCATAGCTGGTAACTTGTGGAGTCAGACCTCAACTCTTGTTCTTTCAGTGTGGCACATTGCCGCATCAGGTAAATGATCTGTATAATTTGAACTACAGTTATTTGTATTAATGCTGTAGTGTTCTTTGATACACACATCATAGTAGTTTGTTTTTGGAGAGGTTTTGCTATAGGGTGTGTGCGCTCTCCAGAAAGAGAGAGACAGACAAAGCGAGAAATCACCCCCCACGGGGGATGGCCATGCCACAATCCCTTCTCCTCCATTCTCCTCTTGGGATCCTGGGCACGCACTCACACGCACCAGGCGTGAGTTTAAACCACCGGGTCCAGGACTCGAACCGCGGTCAACCACATGGGAGTCTAGCAACATAGCTGTTAATGCTAACTGCTGGTCCCATAGTAGTTTGTTTTTAGGGCAGTGTTTTAATATTATGAGAAAGGTAGGAGCCAGCGAATTGTCATTTGTATTCTCTGACTTAAACGATTACTTAGATGATATCTCTTTTTTATTTTTTTATTTTTTATTTTTATTTTTTTTAGATGATATCTCTTTAGAGGGCTTTGTCCAAGTTCCCACTGGAAGATTGTGTAGATGATTGTGATAAGGTTAATTTGTAACTAGGATTATCTGCACTCTTCTCAGAAGATTTTTCCTTAATGACAAAAGCAAACATCTGAAGCCATTTGTGATAGCAGGAAACTTTTTCTATTTTACTGTAAATTTGTTTTTTCTTATGTATACTAATAAGCTTGAAATAGAAACTTGAGTAGATCTCAGGAAAGACCAAAGCCAAACTGCCAATAATACTAGTACTTCCTGTTCTGAATTTTCTTCACTTCTGAAGTAAAACAGATTTTACGGTTTCTTTTTTTAATATAATTTTATTTATTTAATTTTATTTGTTATTATTTTTTAAATTCAACCAGAGAGAGACAGAGAAAGAAGGGAAGCGGGAAAGCAAGCCACCAAGTCCGGGACTTGAACCACAGTTGGCCACATGGGAGTCCAGCATCCCAACCAGTACACCACCTACTGGCCCCTAACAGTTTATTTCTAAAAGAACAGGAATAAGCTCCACTAAATCCACATTTTGTCACATTAAAAAGTTTAAGCTCTGCAATTTGGTCTCCCAGGAAATGTGTCAGGTGTTCATGCTGAGCATTATTCATTGGATTATGTCAGGTTTCTGGTTTGCTTCAACTTCCTCAGTTACTGATACAGTGCTTGACAATTGTGAAGTTAGACTACAGTGTGTGTTTGTGATAACAGCATAATATAATAGCCCTTATAGATATAGTTCTTTTCTACCCTGGGATAGAGTGTCCTTTTATTCACTTGAGTTGAATATATACGCAATACAAAGAGAAAGAACTACCAGTTTCCTAGTTATTGTAGGAAGTCACGATCTTGGATTGTACACCAGACTCTTTTCTCCTTTTCATTTTCTACATCCAGTCCATTTCTGGTGATATAAAGGGAAGAACCTTCAGAAAGATGCAGGAGAGGTCCCAAGGATTGCAGTTTTTTGGGGGCACATGCTCTGGCAGGAGAGAGAGAAAGCACAAAGGTACAAACTGGGGGCCGTGGCCATGCCACAATCCCTTTTCCTCTCTTTCTCCTTGCAGGATTGTGGACACCACATACCTGGCATGTTTTCCAAGCCACCAGGGCTGGGACTTGAACCATGTAGTTGGCCAAGTGTGGGTCTCCCTGCTGTAACCACCCGGCCATGGGCTGGCTCCTTATTGTAGTTTTTGATGACTCCCATCTGTTGGAACTAGGAATCACAGTAAATGAAAATGGGAATTGGGTTAAGAGTTGCTTTCATTTCTTTCAAACTAGCTGCTCATCTGAGAAAAGGGGGCTTAACCACCAAAGTCCAATATGAAGCCTGCTCTCTACAATACTATGTATCAACTGAGTTGAGCTATGCAAATCTAAGACAGGCTTCTTTTTATTTATTTTTTAACCAAAAATCCTTTAGGAGAGAGTTCCCCTATTAAAAGCCCTACTGAGAGCCAACCAGTGGTGTGGTGGTTAAAGTGGCTGGATTCCACGAGGCCAATTGCATGGTTCAAGTCTTGGACCTAGCAGCTTGAAAAACATACCAGGTGCATGTGTGCCCAAAATCCTGAAAAGAAAAGTGGAGAAGCTATTATAGCATGACCGTTCCCCATGGGGAGTGTTTTTTTTTTTTTTTTTTTTTGCACTTTCCCTCTTTCTCTCTGTCTCTGGTGAGTGTACCCGTCCTCTTGCAAAAATTTAACCACCACCCTCCACTCCCACCCCCCAAAATAAAAACCACAAGCCCTTACTAAATCTTCATAGTGTTGTATTTTGAATACCAAACAGTGTTTGGTGAAGGCTATCACAGGCTTGCAATCAACTGGATTGTTGAAAGGAAAATTTAGCATATTTCTCTATGGATAGTCTCTCTGAGGCAACTGTTGGATGTTATACAAGCAAGCATTTCAAATATATTTTGTAAAGCAGTCCATTAGGGGTATGTTTTTGGAAATCACAATTACATTCAAAAACAAATCTAATATGCAGGTAGAAACTTGAGACATGTTATAAAATTCCTCTGATTATACCGTAATGATTTTAAAAATACACTTTGTGGGAACCAGCAGTTAGCGTAATGGCTATGTCGCTGGACTCCCACGTAGTCGACCGCGGTTCACGTCCCGGACCCGGTGGCTTAAAACTCACGCCGGGCGCGTGTGCACGCGTGCCCAAGATCCCGAGAGGAGAATGGAGGAGAAGGGATTGCGGCGTTTCTCGCTTTCTGTCTCTACGTCTCTCTCTGTCTGTCTGGTGAGCGCACGTGCCCTATAGCAAAAATCTCTCTCTCAAAAAAAAAAAAAGGATTAAAAAAAATACACTTTGTAATAGGACTTTCTAGTACTAATGAAAACTCATGTCAAAAATGTATATTTAAAGTTCACATAACATGGTATTTAAAATATGAACATTTCAAGTTAATGATTTTATAATCTTAAATGCATATATAAACTAAGTCACATGACTTCTCAAATTATGCACTTAGCATATCTAATCCTTAAGTGTTTATAGTTTTTTTCTTTTTGAGAGAGAGAGATTTTTGTTGTAGGGTGTGTGTGCTCGCCAGAGAGATAAAGAGTGAGAAATCCCCCTACACATACCCCCTCACACTGGGGGATAACCACACCACAGTCCCTTCTCCATTCTCCTCTTGGGATTTTTGGGCATGCACGCACACGCACCTACCATGAGTTTTAAGCCACTGGGTCTGTGAACTGTGGTGAACTATGTGGGAGTCCAGCAACGTAACCATTATGCCCTCCGCTGGTCTCCTGGCTTGAGCTTTAAGCTGCTGGGTTCAAGACTTGAACTGTGGGGGTCAACAGTTGGCATAATGGCTATGTCGCTGGACTCCCATGTAGTCAACCGCGGTTCAAGCCCTGGCTTAGACTCACGCCGGGTGCATGTGCGTGCGTGCCCAAGATTCCAAGAGGAGAATGGAGGAGAAGGGATTGTGGTGTGACCATCTCCCCTGGGGTGTGATTTCTCGCTTTCTGTCTCTCTGTCTCTCTCTGTCTTTATGGTGAGCACATGTGCCCTATAGCAAAAACCTCTTAAAAAAAAAAAAAAAAGACTCACTGTGGTCCACTACATGGGAGTCCAGCAATGGAAGCATTCCGCCATCTACTGGTCTCAAAAGTGTATAGTTTACAGGGACCAAAAGACTCTTTTCATTGACATAAATTCATGTAACATAAAATTAAACACTTTAATGAACAATTCAGTGGTATTTAGTACGTTTATGGTGATGTATATCCATCAATTGTATCTAGTTCCAAAATGTTTTCATCACCCCGAAAGGAGGCCCTATATCTGTTAAGCTCCCTCTTCTCTCCTATCCCCGGTAAGTGCTAATCGGCTTTCTGATTTTATGAATTTACTTAGATTTTTGGCATAAATTGAATCAGACAATATGTGACTGAGTAGAAAGAATAAAAACTCAGTTTCTCCCACTATTCACAGAGCACAGACCTTCTGTGGTCCCAAAATGTGTAGGGATTTCTTCCACCAGCAAACAAGCAGTCACTTCTGTGGGTGACACTAGCAACATGTCCCCTGATCCAGTTCAGTTCTGAGACTACCTGGAGATAGTGTCAGATCCCACAGGTTAAGAGCTCAGTTTCAGAAGACTACCCTCTGCTTCAGACTGCGATCTCAAGTCTATTCTCCTAGAACTTTTGACTGACAAGCTACAAGTTGGGATTTTCACAACCCCCTCTTTAGGCTTGATTAATTTGCTAGAGTGGCTTACTGAACTTGGTTCATTATAGAAGATTCTATGGGGGCAAGCAGGTGGCATAGGGATTACAGTGCTGGCCTCCCACATGGCTAACCGCAGTTCAAGTCCCAGACCTAGCGACTTGAAACACACTAGGTGCATGTGCGCGTGTACCCAAAATCCAGGGAGGAGAATGGCGAAGGGATTGCTGCACAGCTATCCCCCCTGGGGGTGGTTTCTCACTCCCCCTCTCTCACTGTCTCGTCTCCTCTTTGGCAAATGCACGGGCCTTAAGGCAAAAAGCTTAAAATATAATAATAATAAATTGGTTTTAAAAGATATTTTGAAGGATACAGATGGAGAGATGCATAGGGCAAGTCATGTGGGAAGGGGCGAGCAGCTTCCATGCCCTCTCCAGGCTCTCAGCTCTCCATGAACTTCCATTCAGTTGTATGGTTGTTGTCTGAATCCTGCCCATTTGGGTTTTTATGGAGGCTTTATTAAATAGGCACGATTAATATAAGTCAGTGATGCCTGGTGATCAACTTAACCTTCATTCCCCCCCCCCCCCCCCCCATCCCCAGAGGTTTGGGGTGGGGCTAAAAGTCCAAACTCTCTAATCCTGAAGCTCCCTAGAGGCTGCCAGCCATCAGTCAACTAAGTAGAATATGAAAAGACCAAATACAGATTTCACAGTAACCATTTGTTTCTAACTTCTTTCACTAAACATAATGTTTGAGATTGAGACCAGTACTTCATTCCTTTAAGACTGAATAATAATTTCCTAGAATGGCTGTATCACTCTTTTCCCCCTTTCTTCAGTTGGTGGGCATTTGAGTTGTTTGCACCCTTTACTGTTGTGAATAATGCTACTATGAACTTTCACATAGAGTAGCCCCCTTGCCCATCCCCAGTTTCAGCTGCCTAATGTCAACTGCGATCTGAAAATAGGTGTGGTGCAGTAAGATACTGAGAGACCACATTCACCTTTTATTATAGTATATTGCTGTAATTGTTCTAATTTATTATTGTTGTTAATCTGTTATGCCTAATTTATAAATTAAACTTTATCATAGGTTTGTATATAGAGGACAAAATACAGGGTTTGGCACTTTGCTTTTAAGCATCCACTGGGGGTTTTGGAATGTACGCCCCACAGTTAAGGGATATTTCTGTGCAAAATTTTATTTGAATACCTTTCCACCCCAGGTCTTTCAGATATATATCAGTACATAATTCTATTTTAACTTTTTGAGGGACTGCCATATTATTCCATAGCAACTGCATCATTTTACATGCCCACCAGCAGTGTATGCGTGTTCCTGTTTCACCAAATCTTCTCCAACGTTTGTCAGAACCTTTTTCAGGGACCAGCAGTTAGCATAATGGCTTTGTCGCTGGACTCCCACATAGTCAACTGCAGTTCGAGTCCCGGACCCCGTGGCTCAAACTCATGCCAGGCGCGTGTGCGTGCGTGCGTGCCCAAGATGCCGAGAGGAGAATGGAGGAGGAGGGATTGCGGTGTGGCCATCCCCTCTAGGGGGTGATTTCTTGCTTTCTATCTCTCTGTCTCTGTCTGGCGAGCGCACACGCCCTATAGCAAAAACCTCTCAAAAAAACCAAAACTTTTTCAGATGTTGGAAGATTGGTCTAATTGAATCGTACAATATGTGACTGAGTAGAAAGAACAAAAAATTAGTTTCTCCCACATACCCAGAGGACAGACCTTTGGTGGCCCCAACATGTGTTGGGATTTCTCCCACCAGCAAACAAGCAGTCACTTCTGCAGGTGACACTAGCCATGTGTCCTCTAATCCAGTTCAGTTCTGAAACTGCAGTGATAAGGAGCGATAAGGAGAATTGAGAAGATAAGTGCCTTATTTGGGTATATGTAATAATTTTGGTTTTGTGTATTCTCTCCCAAGCTTTGCAGTCTGCATGTTTGGCTCGGCACACATCCCTGTTGCCTCATGTTACCTTTGTAATTGCCGTGTACATGTTACATGCTGAATGGAAGGGACCCTCTCGTTTACTGTAGAATGCTCGTAGTTGTTTAAATGTGTGATTTTTGTGAAAACTGTTAAAGAGCTAGGAAGAGACTTGAAGAAATAATGGAAATTTTTCTCTAATGGAACTGATAGAAAACTGTTACTGTCATCTCTGCCATGCAGAAAAAGTTGATGTAATGGGAATAGAAAGATTCGTGTAGATAACTAGTTGTCATAAACAGAAACAGTTGATACTGAAGAAAATTAGCAGTGTAATTGGCTCTCTGTAATAAGATATGCACCGTGGAAAAGTAACTTAATTTTTTTTAAAGAATTGAGATGTAAATCCCAGAATTAAATAAAAGGAAGGTGTAATAGAATAGGTTACAAATGTAAGAATATAGAAACCAAAATAATTAGAATGGAAACGTCCTCATATGTAAAGCAAGTTAAAAAGGACTAGGTGTTGGTACCAGCAGATGGCGTAATGGTTATGTCACTGGACTCGCACATGTCGACTCCCACATAGTCGACTGTAGTTCAAATCCTGGACCCAGTGACTTAAAACTCACGCTGGGCTCATGTGCATTTGTGCCCATAACCCCGAGAGGAAATGAGAAGAAGGGATTGCAGCATGGTCATCTCCCCAGGGGATGATTACTTGTTTTCTGTCTCTGTGTCTCTGGTGAGCACACATACCGAAAATCTCTCTTTAAAATAATAAAAAAAAAAGGGCTTGGTGTTTGGGACAAGAGTGGGGAAGTTTTAGTATCATGAATTAAAACAAAAAAACACCACCAAAAAACTATCAGTATTCAGGGTACAACCTCTCCTTGACCCAAAAATCAAAGCAGTCTTAGTTTTTTAATGGTTTCAGATGGAAAGTTTCTTCAGGACCTTTACAGCTTTAACAGTAAGGAAAGTGACCAAATATTTTAGTTATTCTTACCAGGAAACTTTGGCTTCTGCCCAGGTACATTAATACTATTCTTTGAGGGTCCTTAGTTAAGTCAACACTATGTATTATAATCTTGAACCCTCAAAACCTCTCTTCCGGATCTTTGAAAGATGATTTCGGATATTGTCTTAGTCTGTTGTTGCACCGCTAATGGAAATACCTGAGACTGGCTGATTTTATAAAGAAGCTGGAAGAGTATGTACAAACTCATAATTCTGGTGTCTGGAAAGTCCAAGTCCTACCGCTATAGCATGGCCGATGGCACAGAGGATGGTGGGCACACACAGAGAGATCCTAAGTGATGTCTCTTTTGTAACACCTCTTCTCTGAGAGCTAGAACTCCTTGGGTCTCTAGAGACGTCATTCATGAAACCATTGCCTTCATGATACAGTCACCACCTAACAGGCCTCATCCTGGGATACCACGAAGGAATTAAGTTTTGATTTAATACCTTTACAGTGTATCGATATAGTCAAACCATAGCAGATATATCCTGTTCTCCCTGCCTCGGCCACCCTGTTGATTATAGCTCTTGTAGCATTTGGTTGTTTTGTGCCAGCTGAGTGGCCTTTGTACAGGAAAAGGGCATCATCTTGAAAAGCTATTCCCATCTTCATGATTTAGGCCCAAAACTTCACTGTATTCCCCTGTAGTGTGGTCAAAATCAACCTAATTGATATAATATTTCATCTAAATTAATTAAGAATGAGTGAAATTTAAAGTTTTTTTTTTTTTAAAAGACTTCCTGTCAGCAGTTAATTACAAATAAGAAAACAAATATATTTTTTGGGGGCGGGGGGGTTTGCTGTAGGGTGCGTGTGCTCGCCAGAAAGACAAAGAGACAGAAAGCAAGAAATCATCCCCCAGGGGAGGATAGCCACACCGCAATTCTTTCTTCTCCATTCTCCTCTGTGCCTAGCACAAGTTTTAAGCCACCAGGTCTGGGACTCGAACCACGGTCGACTATGTGGGAGTCCAGTGACATAGCCATTATGCCAACTGCTGGTCCCAAAAAAGGAAATACATATTTTTTTAAGTCTGAGTCTCTTGGTAGTTGAATCTTACATTCCTCATGCTTACAATTTGGAGTTAGTAACCAGAGTCAGAAATTCTTTTTAAGAGATGGTGCTTCTCTCAAAGGCTGACATCAAGTAAAAACATAATTTGTATATTTAAGTGTGGTGTCAGCAAGGGTTAAAGACATTTTTATTTGTTGCTTGAAATCTGGAACCCACAGAAAACAATGGCTGGTATCCTGTTGTTAGAAGAACTAAAAGGAATGATGCATTCTCAGCATTTTTCTTCATTTCCTGTAGAATACAGCAACTGCAGTTTTTTATTTGACATTCTGCCAGTTTCCAGGAAAAGCTCAATGAAGTGACTGTTATCAGCATTTTTTCACTGTGATTAATAATAGTTAAGGTGGAGGATGTTTAGGAGCTTTTGAAGAAAATTATGCTGAGTGAAATGCTTGGGATAGGAAGTTAACCAAATCTTCCAGCACCTTCTTAAAAATACCTGTATTACATTAATGGCATCAAAATGATATACAGGTATCAACAAGTCTGTCTAAAATTGTTGACTTTTTAACTTTGTTAATATTAAGAACAGCTAATTAATTCCTTATCAAGATTCACTTACAGAAAGAGTAACTGAAATAGTTCTATATAGAACACTTAACAAAATAGCTTCATCTGAAATACAGTAACTCATATACACTTCCTTTACATTTGCACAATTCACATGAAACGAGGAAGGATCTGGAAAATGTAAAGCCAAGCACTAATTGTGACACGTAAGTCCTTAGTAATGCTGTCATAAACACAAGTGTTAATGTTATTTTGATTTTCAGCTGAGACAGCTGGTAAATGAGTTCTGTTCTGAATTTACTAGTCATTTGTTAGGAAGCAAACTGTTCGGATATACTTACAGAGAAGCCAATTTCTGATGAGATTCTTACTGTCTGATCAGCTTTAAGAACTGCTGGTTAAAGTTAGCGCAAAGCAAATTCGTTTCTCCTTCAGTTATGTGGTATTTGTAGTCACAAACACAATTGTATTTGATTGCCAAGTTAAAGCTTTTAGGCTGTTGGACAGTCTTCTTTAGCTGGTTAAGAACTGGACATTGGGGCTGGCAGGTGGTGTGGTTAAGGGTGCTGAACCTCCCACATGACCGACTGAGGTTCAAGTCCTGGATCTGGCAGCTTACTTTCTCTCTTTCCCTCTCTCTTCCTCTCTTTCCCACTCTGTCCCTCTCTGGTCAAATTTAAATAAATAAATAAAGTTAAATAAGATAATTCTTAAAAAACAACAACAACAAAGACCTGGGCACTGACCAGTGGGCACTGACCAGTCTCTTTGTGTCTTCTCACTTATCAGTGTTAGAATTGGAAATTTATCTTACAGTTGTTCACTTTTTTCCCAAAAGCTTTGTGATATTGTTGAACATGTTAGAAATTGAAGCAATGGTAGCTTATCAAACTCTGAAGCAAGATGTTCTTTTTTCCATGTTCTTTAAGAAATTATAACTTACTACATCTGTATACCTAGTGAGATTCCTAGTCCCTTCAAACCCTGTGCCTTAGCCTTTTGGAAGTTGATGGTTTTGAGGGAAAAGAGAGATATTAGGGACTTTTCCTTGGACTCTCATTCTGCTTGCTAGCATTGAAACTTCCAGGGGTTTTTTTTATATTTTTAAAGGCTTCCTACAGGGACCAGCAGTTGGTGTAATGGCTATGTCACTGGACTGCCATGTACTCGACGGTGGTTCGAGTCCCAGGCCTGGAGGCTTAAACTCAGACCTGGTGCGTGTGCATGCGTGTCCAAGATCCCGAGAGGAAAATGGAGGAGAAATGATTGTGGCGTGACTATCCCCACTCGGGGTGATTTCTCACTTTCTGTTTCTCTTTCTGTCTTTCTGGCAAGTGTATGCTCCCTATAGCAAAAACCTCTCTGAGGGAAAAAAGGCCTCCTACAAATGTATGGAGTCAGAAACCTGAAAGTTCAACTGTAGAGAGAGATTCTAGTCATCATAGTCCCTTTTCCTCCGTTCACCTTTCGGGATTTGGGGCATGCACACACACACGCCCAGCATGTTTTTCAAGCTGCAGGTTCCAGAACTCCAGCTGCACAATTTGCCATCTGGAATCCAGCTGCCTTAATTGCCATACCACTGGCTGGCCCTGTCCTTTATATTTGCCATGGTTTAAATTTTTTTCTAAAGTTTATTTATTTAATTTTATTTATTCATTCATTCATTTTAATTTGGCCAGAGAGAGACACAGAGAAGGAAAGAGAGAGAGGGATAGCGAGAAAGGAAGCCACCAGGTCCGGGACTCAAACTTTGGTCAGCCATGTGGGAGTGTCAAGCACCTTAACCACCACACCACCTGCTGGTCCCGCCATGGTTTAATTTTAAAGAAGCTTGCCTTTTCTTTTTCTCAGACTCTAAAGAAAAGCTTACAACTACACATTGATAGAAATTTTTTTCTTTTTTTTTTTTAACCACATGTGACTTTTGAACTCTTGAAATGTGACTAGTGTACCTGAGGAGCTGAATTTTATATGCCATTTGAATCAGCTTAAAGTTAAATAGCCACATGTGACTAGTGGCTACCATACTGGACACTGCAGCAACCTCTTGTTAGCTCTGATTAGGCAGGCTCTACTTAGTCTGTGACTAGTTTTTCGCCTTTACCTTTTGAAGTTGTGTTCTTCTTCCTATCTATCCTACAAGGGTCTTTTACTGCAACTCCACTTCCACTCTTAACCTTTCCTGGCCAGCCAGGATAGGATCATCAGAGTGCATACCCAGTGTGTACAGGTCAGCTTGGGAATTGAGCTTCCTGTATCATAAAGCGTTACACTCCCACTGCACTACCATGGGTGGGACATTTCTTGTTAAACATTTTCTTAAATATTTTAAAGAAATTCAAGCTATTGTAACATTTTATCTCTGAATACTACAGCATGCATATTTAGAAAATGGAGACATTTTCTTTCCTTTTTTTTTTTTTTTTTGGAGAGGTTTTTGCTGTAGGGCACATGCGCTTGCCAGAGAGACAGAAAGCAAGAAATCAACCCCCAGGGGGGATGGTCATGCCACAATCCCTTCTCCTCCATTCTCCCCTCGGGATCTTGGGCATGCACGCGCATGTGCCTGGTGTGAGTTTAAGTCACTGGATCTGGGACTCGAACTGCATCGACTCCATGGGAGTTCAGCGACATAGCCATTACACTAACTGCTGGTCCCAAAGACATTTTCTTATAGTTGCAGTGTTGTTATAGTCCACTATTTAACAGCCCCGCAATATTTAAAAACAGTCCGTATTCAGATTTATTTCATTGTCCCTAAATGTTAAAGGGTTTGTTTAAATCAGGATCTAAATAAGTTCTATATTTTGCTTTTGGTTATGTCTGGATTTTCTTTAAAAACACATTCTTGTACAATTCTGGATTTACAGAAAAGTTGAAAGAACAGTATAAAGAATTTCCCACATACACTTCATTAATTAACATTTTACTACATTTTATTTTTTCCTTTTTATCTCTATCTTTTTTTAAAAATTTTAATAGAGATTTTTGCTATAGGGTGTGTGCGCTTGCTGAAGAGACAGACAGAAAGTGAGAAATCACTCCCCAGGGGGGATGGTCACACAACAATCCCTTCTCCATTCTCCTCTCTGCGTTTTGGGCATGCACACATACATACATACTCGGTGTGAGGTTTCAGCCACTGGGTTCAGGACTCGAACCGTGGTCGGTTACTTGGGAGTCCAGTGATGAAACTATAATGCCATCTGCTGGTCCCTCTATATTTACCTTTTTTTGAAGACTATTTATGATAGAGTGCATATGCACACATGGAGAGAGAGCGAGCAAACGTGCATGCATGCACGATACACAGTGTCTGGCCAGCCCGCAGTCCATATCCTCCAGCCTGTTGGATCTGGAGCATTTAGGTGTGCCCAACATGTTTCAGGCTGACTAGGCTGGGGATTTGAACTGCAGTCAACATGTAGTATCTGTCTTCTCTTGAGCATCGTATTACCACTGTGCCACAGAGGCAGCCATTTTTTTTACTAAACTGTTTGGAAGTAATTTACAGATATAATACCCTCTTATCATTACATACTTTAGCATGTATTTAGTAAGAATGATATAGTAATCTTAAACCACACCCAGTCGTCAAGGTCATGAAATTAACTTTGGCACAGTGCCATTGTGTAATCTCCGGCTTTATTCAGATTTCATCTATTAGTTCAGTAATGCTCTTTATATTAAAAGAAAATCTAGGAGGCTGGCCTTGTTATCTAGTGGTTAAGGGAAGTGGATTCCACATGACTGCTGTTCAGTTCCCAACTCCAGCAGTTTGAAGAACCTGCCAGGTGCGTGTGTGTGTCTACCTAGGCAAGATAGAGAAATGGAGAAGGGATTTTTTTTTTCCCCACTATAGGGCGTGTGCACTCGCCAGACAGACAGAGACGTAGAGACAGAAAGTGAGAAATCACCCCCCCGGGGGGATGGTCATGCCGCAATCCCTTCTCCTCCATTCTCCTCTCGGGATCTTGGGCACGCACGCACGTGCTCCCGGCGTGAGTTTTAAGCCACCAGGTCTGGGACGCGAACCGCAGTCGACTACGTGGGAGTCCAACGACATAGCCATTACGCTAACTGCTGGTTCTCTGGAGAAGGGATTTTGGCATGATCTCACCCACTGTGGGGAAATGCTTTCTTCCCCTTAATCTTTTTCTTTCTTTTCCTCCTCTCTTTCTACCTCCGGCAAGCTGGCCCACCGCTGTTCAAGTCCTGGACCTGGCAGCTTGCTTTCTCACTTTCTCTCTGTCTGTCTCTGGTCAAATTTAAAAATAAGTAAATAAATAAAGTTAAATAATAAAATTCTTTAAAAAAAATAGAAAAGAAAGAACATCTAGGATCAGTGACTTGCGTTGAATGATCTTGGCTATCCCTTCAGGTTTCTCTTTTTTTTTTTTTTTGGTCAAAGGGTACATGCACTCACTAGAGAGAGCGAGTGAGTAAGCACCCCCAATGGGGAATGGTCATGCTGCAGTTCTTTGTCCTCCATTGTTTTCTCCTGTGGGGATTTTGGGCATGCATGCACTTGCTTCTGGTGTTTTGTTTTTTGTTTTTTGGTTTTTTTTTTTTTGAGAGGTTTTTCGCTATAGGGCATGTGCACTTGCCAGACAGACAGAGAGAGACATAGAGACAGAAAGCGAGAAATCACCCCCCAGGGGGGATGGTCACGCCGCAATCCCTTCTCCTCCATTCTCCTCTCGGGATCTTGGGCACGCACGCACACGCGCCCGGCGTGAGTTGTAAGCCACCGGGTCCGAGACGCGAACCGCGGTCGACTACGTGGGAGTCCAGGGACATAGCCATTACGCCAACTGCTGGTTCCCTGGTGTGTTTTTTAAGCCACTGGATCTGGGACTCAAACTGCACAGTTGGCTATGTGGGATGCAGCTGCCTTAACCACCATACTACTGATTGGCCCTTTTTAGGTTTCTTTAATCTGGAGTTCTCTTTGTATTTCAAGACATAGGTATTGTTTGAAGAATATACTTCAGTGGGATATACCCCTCAAGTTGGATTTATCTGCTTAGTCGTTATAATTAGATTCAGATTATATAATTCTGGCAGGGCACTTCAGAAATGATGTGTTCTTCTTAGTGCTTTGTGTTGGGAAGCACATGCTGTTCATTTGACTCACTGTTAGTCATTTTAAAACTTCGATCATTCTATAAAAGGTTGTGTCTGAAAGTTTTCTCCACCATAAATCTCCTTTTCCCTTTTTAGCATCTTGGGAGATATTTTGAGACTCACAATTTTATCCATTAGTTTTAGTATCTATTGATTTTTTTTCCCTGAATCAATTATTATGATTATTGCCAAATAATGACTTTTTAAAAATTCTATCAGCGAGTGCACATGCCCTATTGCAGAAATTTCTCTTTAACAAAAAAAAGGAACTTAGGCTCGGATCAAGTGACCTGTAACTGTGGGGCAGGGATGGATTGAGAAATACTGGGAAACTTTCATTTCATCCTTTAAGAAAGTTCTTTTAATGAAAGAACTTACAGTTGGATAAAGTGACCTATAATTGTGAGATGGGGATAGATTAAGAAACACTGGGAAACTTTCACTTTGTGTATGTGTGATGGGGCTTTGGGACGGATAGTTTCTACTCTTCACATCGAGAATGGAAATGCTCTGCCTATGTTCTGTTTTTCATCCTATTTCTTAGTCTTGAGCTCTTTAGCATAAAGAGAATTTTCGATGATACTGACCTTATGTTTTTGGTTTGTATGATCTTTCTTGAAAATCCAGCAAGGCGTGGAGACATATTTGTCAAGTTTGTTAGAAAGCTTTAGTTTTCCTTGATGCTCCTAAAATTGATTTTTAAAAAGTAAGTTACTTAGCATGAACATCTTTTTTTTTTTTTTTTTTTTTTTTGTCTCTGGATCCATAGTTAAACAAAGGGAAGAATAAGAAGTCTTAAAGCGTAATTTCTTTTTCTTAAAAAAAAAAAAAAAAAAAGAAGTGAGGGACATTTCATGGTATCTGAGTAAGTTAAGCACCCAGAGACCACTCAATTATTATCAGTAGTTAAAAAAAAGTTCACACCCAGCATTTCAGCCAACCTATGAACAGCTGAATTAAATAGATAATAAAATGCAAACGCAAAAAACTAACTTTGAATTCGTCTGAAGTACTGAAGCATCAAAAGTCCTAATGACACACCTTTATTGGGGCCTTACAGTGTGTTAGGCATTGTTCTCAGCACTTCATGTTAAGTTGTTGTAACCCTGAAGTAGGTACTATCATCTCAGAGGTTTCAAATGAAGAAACAGATACACAAAAATGACTGATTTGCCCAGATTTGGACCTGGACCAAGCTGGACCTGGTGGGTTTAAAAACATGCTAGGCACTCGCGCATGAGTGTGCACGATCCCAAAAGGAGAATAAAGGAGAAGGGATTGCAGTGTACCCATCCCCCTAGGGTGTGGGGTGTGATTTTTCTCTTTTTCTCTCTCTGTATCTCTCTGCCTAGTGCACATGCCCTAAAGAAAACTTAAAAGAGAGAGAATGAAAGAAACCATACTTCAAGTACCCATAAAATCATTGTTTTTCACATTCATTGTAGTATACGATAAATTGCATGACATATTAAACATTTTGTTATAAAACAGGCTTTGTGTTAAATGGTTTTGCCCAACTATAAGCTAATGTTCTGAGCATGTATAAGGTAGGCTAGGCTAAACTATGATGTTTGGTAGGTTATGTGTATTAAATGCATTTTTTTTTTTTTTTTTTTTTGGAGAGGTTTTTGCTATAGGGCACGTGCGCTCGCCAGACAGTCAGAGAGAGACAGAGAGATAGAAAGCAGGAAATCACCCCCCAGGGGGGATGGCCACGCCGCAATCCCTTCTCCTCCATTCTCCTCTCGGGATCTTGGGCACGCACGCACACGCGCCCGGCGTGAGTTCAAGCCGCCGGGTCCGGGACTTGAACCGCGGTCGACTACGTGGGAGTCCAGCGACACAGCCATTACGCTAACTGCTGGTCCCTTAAATGCATTTTTTACTTTGACGATTTCCAAGTCATTAGGATCAGGATTTGAATTGCAGTCAGCCATTCAGGACCAAGTTTTATTTTCAAAACAACTCATACTAACCATAAGATATTCTTAGTCTACTATAAAAGTGTAATACCATGTGAACTATGCTACAGAAACTTAATTATAGACTGTGGAACAGAGATTTTTGCTTTAGGGCACGTGCCCTTGCTGGAACGACAGAGATGGGTGGAAAGCAAGAAGTCACTCCCAGGGGTGGAGAGGTGCAGGGGGTGGCCATGCTGCAATCCATTCTCCTCTCAGGATTTTGTTTGCACATGCGCCTGGTGTGTTTTAAGCTGCCAGGCCCAGGTCTTGAACCATGGTCTGCCACGTGGGAGTTCAGCACTTTAACCACTACGCCACCTGTCGGCCCCTTGTTTTTTTTCCCCTACCATTGTCTTATGCCTGCCTCTGAAGTTGAGGGCTAGGAAGGAATCTGTTAGAGTCATTTGTAGGTTCAGTTAGTAATATCTGTGGTTTACAACCTTTGTTTGCTTTTACCTTCACACTTTGTAGTATTTTTACTCCGACTTTCTCATATACTGGCACTTAAACTGTGACAGCTGAAACTCAAACTTGCTTTAGCTGAAGGCTTGGCAGATATTTCCTAAGGTAGAATTCAGGTAGAATTCGTATTGACTGAGTTTAGAAGATAACTTGTTGCTTTTAGGGATACATTTAGCACTCTGGAATATTTTCTCAAATTTCTGGGAAGGTATTAGTGATTGCATTTACTGGAGGCTAAGGATCCTAACTGGACCTACATGACCAACCTAGCAGTTTGAGTCCTGGACCCGGTAGCTTGTAAAACTTGTTGGGCATTTGTGCCCAAAATCCTTAGAGGAGAATGAGAAGGGACTGCAAAATGGCCATTCCTCCTGTGGGGTAATTTCTTTTTCTCTCCAACAAGCATATGCAGTGTAGCAAAAATGAAAAAAAAAAAAATCCTCATTATGAAAAATAGATATATATATGTCTTCCCTTGAATCTTCCTACAATTTCTTTCTTTTTTTTTTTTTTTTTTTTTTTTTTTTTTGTAGAGGCTTTTGCTATAAGGGCGCATGTGCTCACCAGAAAGACAGAGAGAAAGCAAGAAATCATTCCCCGGGGGAATGGTCACACCGCAGTCCCCTCTCCATTCTCCTCTCAGGATCTTGGGCACACACGCACATGTGCCTGGTGTGAGTTTATGCCACTGGGTCCAGGACTCAAACTGCTGTCATCTGCATGGGAGTCCAGCAACATAGCCATTACGCCAACTGCTAGTCCCGCCTACAGTTTCTTTGAACGTTTTTAGGGACCACTTATGTTTAGCATCACTATTAGTTCTGGGAGTAAAAGTAACTATTAAAGTCAAAGTCCAGAAGAAATGAAAATTAATAGAGTTGTATTGTAACCAAGTTCATTATAAGTTACATACTTCACAGCTGGTGTACTTGTCTTACATTGCAGCTTATATCTGAACCTGTAAAGCCAGTTAATCTTCTACTTTATAACCATGTTTATGTTAATGGTTAGACAGTTGTTTGACTCCTTGCCTCTTATATTCAGTGACTGAGTTACTCTAACTACACTTTTTTTTGGAGAGGTTTTTGCTATAGGGCATGTGCGCTCGTCAGAAAGACAGAGTGAGACAGAGAGACAGAAAGCGAGAAATCACCCCCCAGGGGGGATGGCCACACCGCCATCCCTTCTTTTCCATTCTCCTCTCTGGATCTTGGGCACGCACGCACACGCGCCCAGTGTGAGTTTAAGCCACCGGGTCTGGGACTTGAACTGCGGTCGACTACATGGGAGTTCAGCGCTAACTGCTGATTCTGAGCAGGGTCGGGGAGGGTAAGATCTCAAAGTAAGCATTTATGACTTCAAATCCCTTGGACCTTATGCTAGTTCTCAGATGTTGCTCCTTCCTTTCACTTCATCTCTGTTTGTTGTACCTCTTACTTAAATCCATGAGGTTATAATGAAACCACTGAGTGCTATATTGTTTATAGAATCAGAGAAGGTCCATTATTTGACTATTAATTGCCTCACTTATTCAGCGTAGTAGAGTTGTCACTGTTGACCCTGAGGCATTAATAATTACCTGAGGATTTGAAATGATGACAATATATGGATATCAAGTCTTTCTAGTCCACTTGATAACATAGTTTATTAATTTTTTTTTCCAGCTCCAGAACCTGGGTATCAACCCAGCGAACATTGGCTTCAGTACATTGACAATGGAATCAGACAAATTTATCTGCATTAGAGAAAAAGTAGGAGAACAGGCCCAGGTGGTAATCATTGATATGAACGACCCCAGTAATCCAATTCGAAGACCAATTTCAGCAGACAGTGCCATCATGAATCCAGCTAGCAAAGTAATTGCACTGAAAGGTATAAAAGATTGTGGGTTCTTTTTCTTACCAACTCTCCCTCTCTATATATATTATGCAAATATAGTAAGTAGGGTCTACTTTTTATACTGTATTGGTTAAATTTGGTTAAAGAAAATCTGCAAAGTTAAGGCTAATAAGGTGATTTTAGCTACTTTTATGACTTTTACTTGGAATATTTCTGTGGAATATCTTGCTTAGAATAATTTTAAGTTTTAGAATAAATGCATTTAAATTTTATATCTGTGATAAGACAGGACTGCTTAAAATTAATTTTTGTATAGAAGAAATAAATTTGTAATTCATATTCTGGCATTAGCATACTTTAATATTAGCACCTAAACATTATACCATTTTGTTATCATAAATTTGCCTTTCATTTTGTGCCTCTTTTATACTTGGCTTGTGTTTCATTTAGATTATCATGTTCTAAAAATGGCTTGAATTTACACTGATAATTAAAAGTATGTGTGTATGGTGGGCTTTAAAGCTTTGGAATCAAGGGTGTTTGAGTTTTTTCTAACTTTTTGTTACAACAGGGTACTAACTGTATCGCCTCCAGAGTGATTGAATTTAATCAGACTAAGTTTTTGTCACAACAGGAAACTAACTATACAGCTTATCAGTCTACACTCAGTTCAAAGAATCTTACATTGTCTGCAAGCCTGAGTTAGTTTTTTTCCTTGGAATTTTAAAATAAGAATGTAATTGACACTTTAAATTAGAAGTTTTTGAGGACTAGGTGACAAACTGACTCTGAAAAAGGCATTTAATGCCTGTTTTTTTGCATTGCGTTTCTTCTTTATAGTAGGAGGGAGATTTCAAGTTCCCAATAATTTCTTGACAAATTTGTGGGTGAGTTGTTAGAGGTGCTGAACTTTTTTTTTTACTTTATTTATTTATTTTTAATTTGATCAGAGAGGGACAGAGCGAGACCCAGACAGAGAGATAGAAGGTGAGAAAGCATGCCACCAGGTCCAGGACTCGAGCCGCGGTTGGCCATGTGGGAGTCCAGCATCCTTAACCATCATGCCACCTGCTGACCCCAGTGCTGAACTTTTTAGACAGACTTTTGTTTATATGATTTAAACTTTGTATTTAGTAGTAATACTGGTTGAGAGTAAGAGAGGAATATGGTAGCATTTCAAACAAATCGCCCTTACATATCTAAGGAGTGGATCTCATCTCGAAAAAGATTGTCCAGCTTCACCAAGAACCAGATATTTTGTGGCAGTAAGCATTTTGTGTCTACTTAATATATATTATACCTTAAGGTATTAAGCTCCCTTCAGCCTCAAAGAAATTAAACTCAAGTACTTAGCAACTCTCACATCTCTATTAAAAGGCCATCGTTTTAATTTTGTCAAAACTCTTTTCTATTTTTAATGTTACTGTTATCTTATCATATTTCTTAATGCTTTCTTATGTGTGCAGATGGTGAGTTATCTTAAATTAGATTGTATTAGTTATTGTCCTGTTCTATAAAAAGAATAAATGAAAAGGTTTTCTGAGCGTTGTACAGTAGTGTCATCTATCTGTGCCTATATGTCTGCGCTACAGAGTTACGCTGTCATCCCCTTCCCCCCCCAGACCAGCCCACGTACATATACTACACCACCTTTCATGTAAAACAGAATAAAAGTCTAATAATCTGGGGGTTAGGGAGGGCAGCAAAGGAAAGTAAATCATTCTAAAACACTGCTTCCCACTGAAGCTAGTTTTAAACTCCTTGGCTTCTTTTTATAAACAGGACTATAACTCTCACAATTTTTCAAGTCTGGTTGTGGTTTACATACTGTGTGGGCTGGGAAAACATTTTTCGTTTTATGGAAGAAGTTTTCGCACATGTGGTAAGAAGAGTCGTGGTACAGGCTGTATGTTTTGTCACCCCTCCTGTGTGACTCTCCTCCCCACCCCTGCTATCTTACCATTTTTGTCCTTTAGGAGCCAGATTCTCTGTGGCTCAGGAATGGAGTTTTTCCATAGTCTCCAAGTACTAATCTTGGTAGCTTAGTGATAGCTGTGGATTTTGGCCTCTATTTAAGCCAAATCACTTTTTATATTCAGTGGATTTCAATTAATCAGTATAAGCCCTTGCATCTGACTCTGGACTCAACACTCAAGGCAAATTTCATCCTTTTTTTTTCTTTTCTTTTTTTAACTAAATGCTTGCTTTCTTACTTGGATGAAGCTTGAACTTTGTCCTTCTCTCTTGTGTATTAACAGCATCTGAAACTGTCCTCTTCTTTGTCTTCCTCTTTCCTTCAGCACCTCTACCTTCCCTTTGTATTTTAAACCAATTAAATGTAGCATGAACTTCTCTTATGTGCTAGTGATAACAAGGCAGAATGAAAGTAGATCCTTGATCCTCTTTTCAAAAATCAATTTCTGCAACATGTAGTTGGATGGGAGTTGACTGCCTTTAAAAAATTAGACATTTTCCCTCTGTGTTTGTAGCAGATCTGCTTTGTCCTGTGTACATACAGCTAACTTAGTTTATGTGTAAGCATACTTAATTACAAGTATGAAGGTTACAACTTTGTTTTCCATCATTGTTAAGAAAACTGTCCTTTAGATTTGTTTTCAGTTGGGATTTAGAATTCCATGGAAGTCATGCTGTCTGTTTAAAATGTTTATTAGATATAATATAGATTTTGCTTAAGATGTAGATGTGGATTGTTTGCTTAGTCTTAGCTGTTATCTCTTTAAAGGATGCTGTTCTATCAGTATGACTTCTCTAGTTTTTTAGTCTCATAGAACCATTTTGTTTAGCAGTTACAGAGCTTGTTATAGAACTAGATTAGCTAGGTGGTAATTCATCTCAGACTTTTTTAATGATTCATAATGCTTAATTTTGCTTTTAGCTGGGAAAACGCTTCAGATATTTAACATTGAAATGAAAAGTAAAATGAAGGCTCATACCATGACCGATGATGTCACCTTTTGGAAATGGATATCTCTGAATACGGTTGCTCTTGTTACGGATAATGCAGTTTATCACTGGAGTATGGAAGGAGAGTCTCAGCCCGTGAAGATGTTCGATCGCCATTCTAGCCTTGCAGGGTGCCAGATTATCAATTATCGTACAGATGCAAAGCAAAAGTGGTTACTTCTGACTGGCATTTCTGCTCAGGTAACATTTTTCTAGTTTTCAGTAAAGAGGAAGTCTAGAGAACTCTAGTACCCAGATTGCAGTTTAAGTCTTCTGTACTCAGTCCTGTTGAATTTGACATATTAGGGAAGATTTTTTTTTTTCCCTCTTTCTTTCCTTTTATTAAAATTTAAAAAAAGATTTCTCAGAAGTAAAGTTTGCTGACTTAATAGTTTTAAATTGACATAAAATTTCAGGATACTTTTACCAGGTGTTTTTAGTTCTTAACTTGCAGATTGAATGGAAAATGATTCCTTTATGAAGAATGTGGATTTATTAGGGAGTATAGTACTGTACTGCAGAATGAATACTTCTATATCTGTAAGATAGTGTAAAGATGGGGCTGGCAAGCAGCATGGTGGTTAAAGGCGCTGGACTCCCACATGGCCAACCATGGTTCAAGTCTTGGACCTGGTGGCTTGCTTTCTCACTTTCTCTCTCTCTCTCTCTGTTTCTCTCTGATCAAGCTGGAAAATAATAATGATAATAATAATAAATAAAGTAAAATAAAATAATTCTTTTAAAAAAAAAAAGATAGTGTAAAGAGATGGTTCAGTATGCTCCACATTTTAAACATCTGTGTTAAACTTTAACAAAATAATGCTTGCAGTTAGATTTCAAGCATTGGATCTATTTTGAGAGACTACCAGAATTACAAATCCTGCTAAAGATGATAAAGCATTTTAATTATTTCACTAGTTGATGCATATCAGAGTTATTGGTTGATCAGGTCCTCTAACATTATTCTCTTTGGTCCTTTTTAGCAAAATCGTGTGGTAGGAGCTATGCAGCTATATTCTGTAGACAGAAAAGTGTCTCAGCCCATTGAAGGGCATGCGGCTAGCTTCGCACAGTTTAAGATGGAAGGAAACGCAGAGGAATCCACCTTATTTTGTTTTGCAGTACGGGGTCAAGCCGGAGGGAAGGTGAGTTTTGACTTTGATAATTATGTTAGTGAGAACTTGTCTTTGTCTTTCTGCTACTAACTAGTCATCTAATTTGAAAATAATCTTCCTTGTTCATTTTTTTCTAATATTCGGCTTTGTGGTGTTGGTTCGAATTCTGCATCTAGTGATACTTGTATAAATGAGTAATGTTCTTTAGCAACCTTTTGTGTAGCCATTTATATTAATTCTTTATTTTGATCGCCTTTACCAAATGTTTTAAATCAGTGCTTTTTAGCTTTATTATGCATAGGAATCATTAGGGTTGATAAAATGCACATTTATATATCTATAGAGAGTGAGTCAGTAAGTAGTACTCATAATCTGCATTTTAAATACCCTAGTGAATTGATACTGATGGAATGTGGATCATGGATTGAATAATATTAAGTTATAGGTTCTCAACCCTGGCTGTACATTGGAATCACCTGGACAAGTTAAAGTACTTTGTATATTAGAGTTCTTAGTTGCAGACAGCAGGGACAAGGTCTGGTTAATTAGAGCATTAAAAAAATAGTGAAAGGATAGGAGATAAGTTTCTAATAGCTAGGAAGGCTATATAACCACTTTTGAAAAATTAGAAATAAAAGAGAATGGGCAGCAGTCAGGGTCCCAGCCATAAACTTTGCCATGAAATTCTGAGTTCTACACTGGTAGGTGCCTAGAAACGCAATTTGACTCCTGTTTTCTACTGCCAGCATCTCTGAAGTCTTACTTTGTGTTCCTAGCTCCTTGTTCAAAAATCTAATGCAATATAGGCCAGGGTCACATGTCTCTTAGCTTGGAAGGGTTTAGGAAACAAGCATTTGGTGAAATGGAAGGCTGGTTCTACCTGCTGTCAAAACTTATAGAGTATATCCCCTCTTCTGTCCCCAGTCAGGAAGAGGTTAAGATTCTGGACAAACCAAAGCAGTTGAACTTGATACTTTATTAAAACATTGTCCTTTTCCTTGGTAAGAAGTTTTTTAAATGAAGAGAAAGATTGCTTAAATATGATTGATTGTCTATAGCTTCTCAGCAGGGAGGGAACATAAGCACAGAGAGGTACAATTCTCTTAAAATTTCAGGAGAAAAATCCTTTAACTGAGAAATAATCCTGTGAATGCCTCAATATGGCAAGGATAGAAAAACACTGATGTTTAGATCTGGATTGATAGAATTTAAATAGAAAAGCATAGAGGTTTTAGAGATTAGTATTATCCTCAAGACAAAAGGCCAGAACAGGCTTTAAAAAGTCCTATAGGAAAAATGTTTAGTATCATTTGGATAGTATTTGAAGCCTGTTTATAGCTTCTTTTAGGCCTTATTAATATGTAGTACTGTATTTTTTCTAGTCTGTCATGACTTTTGAAGGAAACTCATTTTTTTTTTAGGATGACTGGTTATCCGTAGTGAAGGATGAGACCTTGTAACTTTTATACAGTATTTATCTTGGATAATGGAATTTTTTTTCCCCTGAGTTTAGTTTTGACATGACTAAGGAAAATACATAATTCTCTTTCATTAACATCAGCTAACCTTTCTCCTACCTGGCTGATGTGTAGGCATCAAGACATTTTATACCAAAATATTCTCATCCATTTTATAGGTGTATGTAATTAGAGAAACAACTCAGGTATGTCCTTTTGTTTTATAGTAGATATATAAGCAGAGAAGAATTTAACAGCTTAAGTTAGATACTTATTTGGAATACTAAATTATAATTGAAAGCTATGAGAACATACCTTTATAGGTGATGTATTACCATTCTGTGCCCTTAATTTCAGGTAGAATATTTGAAGTGTGTTTATTCTAGCTATTCATTGACTTTTATTTTTAAGAGAGATTTTTGTTATAAGGCACATTCACTTGCCAGAGAGACAAAAGCAAGAATTCACACTCACTTTACCTGCCCCCAGGAGGATGGCCATTCCGCGATCCTGTCTCCTCCATTCTCTAGGGATTCGGGGCACACATGCACACGTGCCCACCGTGAGTTTGAAGCCACCCAGTCAGGGACTCAAACTGTGGTCGACTGTGGGAGTCCAGTGATGTAACCCTTACGCCATCTGCTGGTCCCTTTGTTGAGTTTTTCAAAATAAATTATTTTGAAATAATATAGATTCATGGGAAGCCACAAAGGAAGTGCAGAGAGAAGCTCTGTGCCCTTTACCCATTCTGTCCCATAGTTACATCACATGGCTGTAGTACAGTAGAAAACCCAGGAAATTCACATTGGTACAGTTATATGGGTCATTTAGACATGAATAAAGATAAATAACTTTCGTCACCACAGATGTTTCCCTCATGATTTTATGTCACGCCCATTTCCCCCCTCTCCTATCATCTCTTATTCCTGGAAACCACACATTTATTCTCCATCTCTCTAATTTTGTCACATCAAGAATATTAGGTCAGTGGAATCATAGATTATATGACTGTTCAAGATTGAATTTTTTTCCCTTAGCATAATGTCCTTTTTTATAACTGAAGAATATCTTATGGTGTAGATGTGACAGACACAGCTCAACATTAACTTACTATAGGACACTTAGGCTGTTTCCAGTATAGCTGCTAAAATATCTAGGTTTACATACATTTTTTTTTTTTTTGAACAGTTACATATCATTGAAGTTGGCACACCACCTACAGGGAACCAACCTTTTCCAAAGAAGGCAGTGGATGTGTTCTTTCCTCCAGAAGCACAAAATGACTTTCCTGTTGCAATGCAGGTATTTTAACAAAACAAACGGACTTTTAAGATCTCTCTTTTTAGAAATCAATCTAAATGCTTCTTGGTCAGTATACTTTAAATGGTGCTTTAAAAAATAGTCTTCATTCTAAAATACAGTTTATTTGTGAAACTCTATAAAATAATACCCTAACTTTTATATAGTATGTAAACTGGTTTATTCTAAGTTGTTCAGAATTGTCTTTTTTTATCTTGATTTCATTCAGTTGTAGAATTTTACCATCCTTAAGAATTGGATTGATACAGTTTTTCTGTTTATAGATTCATTATTTTACTGAAGTGTTGATTTTATCTGTACAGATCAGTGAAAAGCACGATGTGGTCTTTTTGATTACTAAATATGGTTATATCCACCTCTATGATCTTGAGACTGGTACCTGCATCTACATGAACAGAATCAGTGGAGAAACCATCTTTGTTACTGCACCTCATGAAGCTACAGCTGGAATAATTGGAGTAAACAGAAAGGGACAAGTAAGGGAACCTTGGAACTTAAGCAATAAGATAACATATTACTGTTAGCTCTCTTTCAAACAGTAAATGGTAACTTTGGGTTTCAGCGAATAAAACATACCTAAAGGTACAGACATGTATAAATACAAACTCTCTCTTTAATCCTGTCTCATAGAGAGAAACTATTTGGCATGCGGCCATCTAGGATTATGTTTATGCATCTTTATTATCAAAAGATGTCACTTCATGGAAAGAAACAATTAGGGTGACACTTGGCAGACTATACTTTTTATAGAGGTTTTCTTCCTGGTATTTTCAAGACAGAGATTATCAACCATAGGAGAAAGACTTCTGCTTATATACCATTCCTTAACTCTTTAAAATACTACTAAATATTTAATGTTAGAAGGCAGTCATTGCAGTAACTTTTGTAGGGTGCCGGGAACAATATCCATTTGGATACTTACCCAATTACTCTATCAGGAGGTATCATATTTTCTGAAAAATAGCTAAAATTTAAAAACCTTGATACTATTATTAGTTATGCCTTTTACTAGTGTTTTTCCAAAGTAGTATTTTCCCCAGAAGTAGGCAAAGTGGGTAGTTTTTTTTTTTTTTTCCTTTATTCAGTTTATTTTTGAAAAATAGTATGTATATGAAGAGATAGCTCCTCTAGGGAAAAGGAATCTTCCATATCTACCCACCACCACCTCAATTCCATACCTGGTTAGATGCTTCTGCTTTATGCCTATGTAATTTCTATAGCCTGCCTTATAACATTTCTACTACTGGCTTATTATTTAAATTACTGGCTTAACTGTCTCAATCACTATTGTTCATTAAAAGAGGGACTTACCTTGTTTAATTATATTTCTAGTACTAGTCAGTAATCTTTGATGTTGACCATGTTAAGATTGAATAGATGGTACAAAGCAGAGTTTGGACAATATGAAGTAGGAAGTTATTTATGTTATAAAATGGTCATATTTTAGGAACTCCAAAATTGCTTAGCACTCATGTCATTCATTTTTAAGTCTCTGTAGTCTTGTTTCTCCTAGCCTTTTTTTCCTTTTTTGTATTATTTTTATTTTTTTAATCTTATGGGAGCAAGAAAGCAGCTGTCACAATTTGTAATTTCTTTACCTTTGTGACCCAGTAGTAATGTGCTGTGAACAAATTTGATATCATTTTATCCAAATGAGCATGTTGCAGCTCTTCTTTATACTTTAAATTGTAGGTTCTGTCAGTGTGTGTGGAAGAAGAAAACATAATTCCATACATCACCAATGTCCTACAAAATCCTGATTTGGCTCTGAGAATGGCTGTACGGAACAACTTAGCTGGTGCTGAAGAGCTCTTTGCCCGGAAATTTAATGCTCTCTTTGCCCAGGGAAATTACTCAGAAGCAGCAAAGGTGGCTGCTAATGCACCAAAGGTAAGCAGCCATGGAAAAGAAGTTGCTCTGGTTGGGTTCATGTTAATATTTCTGTTTCTAATATGACTAGAAGAGAAACCTGTTTTTCACAGAGAAACCTACTATTTTTAGGCTACACTTTTCTTTAGTAGACTATGACAGTTACTTACCAGTGCGTCTAATTGATTAATTACTTTTCTGTCTCTATACTTAGTTAACTTTTTGAAATTCAGAATGTTGAGGAATATGTCGGTCTACCAAGTTACGATTTGCATAGATATAATAATGCTTAGTTACTTAGGTGCAGTACTGTTTGACATAAAAGATTATAGCTACTGATTTTATTTCTAAAGCTTGGACATTAAAGAGATCATGTCCACTTTATGGTAGGTAGAGCTACCACCAAATGAGCTGAATTTATTCCAGTCACATTTGATGTTTATGTTGAAATGAATTAATATCTTATATTCCTGACTAGTATTAATTATGAAATTTGAACTTAATGTGAACTTGGGATAACTAGCTAACACTCTTAGGATTATACTTAATTCTTTTACACATTGGCATTATAATTAAGTTGGCATATTTTTGATTCTGAATAACATTGAATCAGAGGTATGACAGACATGGAATCATTATTGCTTGTGGTCAAAATTTGAAATTTGGTGTTAATAATAGACAGATGGACTCATGACTTTAAGATTAACCTAACGGACCAGCAGTTAGCGTAATGGCTATGTCGCTGGACTCCCACATAGTCGACCGCGGTTCGAGTCCCGAACCCGGTGGCTTAAACTCACGCCGGGCGCGTGTGCATGCGTGCCCAAGATCCCAAAAGGAGAATGGAGGAGAAGGGATTGTGGCGTGGCCATCCCTCTGGGGGATGATTTCTCGCTTTCTATCTGTCTGTCTGGCGAGCACACGCGCCCTATAGCAAAAAACCTCTCCAAAAAAAAAAAGATTAACCTAAGAGGCCTATAAGTATCAAGTGTGTGATGTTTAGCTCACCTTTGAGTGGTGTTTAACATTTCTCCTCCTTTAAGGGAATCCTTCGTACTCCAGACACAATCCGTCGGTTCCAGAGCGTCCCAGCCCAGCCAGGTCAGACTTCTCCTCTTCTTCAGTACTTTGGAATCCTTTTGGATCAGGGACAGCTGAATAAATACGAATCTTTAGAGCTATGTCGACCTGTACTTCAGCAAGGGCGGAAACAGCTTTTGGAGAAATGGTTAAAAGAAGATAAGGTACATTATTTTGTGTCAACATAATTTTGCCTTGATTGAATCAAACATCATGTTAGCAAGTTAAAATCAGTTGAGCTGCTTCAAAATGTTTCTATTGGTTATTTATTACTTGTAGAAACAAAACAAAACATACATTGCATAAGATACATACACTTTCTTTTGAAAATGTATTTATTTTTATGGACGTTGAGGTAGGATATCTTTGTTTATGTGTGCTTTTAAATGCTACCTAGGGTTCTTCTTTGGTGATTAAAACTACTAATTTTGAAGGAGGTAGTTATCCTTTGTGTTAAGAAAAATTTGGTGTAAGATGCTTGCTTCAGTATTTGTCAGTATATGTGGTACTCACTTGTACAAAGGAATATTTTTCTTTGTTTTTTTTAAGAGAGAAGGCATTTATATATTAGAACAAGTGTGGCGAGAGACACAGGTAGATATTTTTTGACAGGGTCTTGCTGTGTCATGATCTTCCTGCACCACACTCCCAGTCAGCTAGGATCACAGAGGTGTGCCACATCAGCCTGTTTCAGTTGGGTGGGGAGCCAGACCTGGCCACCCAGAGGGCCTCAGCCATTGCTTAGCAGCACCCTTCTACTTGGGCCACCACAGCTGGGTGTCTCTATGCCTATTATACTTACTACTCTTTACACAGAGCACATAATGGTATACTGTTTTCTAGAGCGTATTATGTGGGATAGTGACTGAGAATCAAAGCATAGCTGTAATTCATCTGTAAGACAACACACACATTTATGTAATCCATTAATGTTCTTACTCCTTTCATACCACCCTAAAGAAAGCCTTTCTCTACAAAGGTAGCAGTGAATTGCCGCCATAGTGAAGAACTGAGGTGGCGATGTTGAAAGTACTTTGAGTAGTGAATAATTTTTAATGTCATACTTTACAACATTAGTGCATTTTGGTAGATTTTTACATTACTAATTCTAAGTCCTTGTTTCTTGACCTAGCTTCTGGCAGTCTTACAGGATACTGGAGAATAGTACTTCAGATTTGGGATGCTTGCACAGGAATCTCTGCTGAAGAATAGTTACTAGCCACAGTAGTGAATATTTGAGGCCGTCCTAATTATTTAAGATAAGGGAGAATGGAAATAGCTAAGGTAACTGAGCTGACATATATAATAGGGTGAAAGCTGTTTGAGTATTAACTTTTTTTCTGAATGGTCCATTTATGGTAAAAGAGATACTGATCAACATTTCATTAGTTAGTATGTTCAGTTAAGATATATAGAGTATGATAGAACTTAATTTTAGCATTGAATATCAGCTAAGGGGGCTGAAGTAACTATTAAAAAATAGAAAATCAACTCTAGTATGTAAAGCAGAACTCTTTCAGGAAGTTCATTTCCAGATTGGGTGTAAGGCACGTTGAATAACTCAGAGGAGAGTCTCTCCTGGTATGTTACCTAAAAATGTTAATATTTTTGTTTGTCAGACCTTGTAAAGTTAGAGTGTCCTACCTGACCATCTTAAGTCCAAAAGTCAAGAAGATAATGGTGTTTATTAGATCCTTCAACCGTATAGGTTATACTCAAATTTTAATAATGATATTTATGGTAAGCTTTATCTAACCTGTTACTCCAATATCTTATTTTTATTTGATAACATGACATGAAAAGTTGCATTGATTGTTGTTGAAAAATCAAGACCATGATTATGCTCTAAAAAAAGTACTTAAACTCCTAACAAAGGTAGTTGGTAATATAGATAAGCATGAAATCTTGGTAGGTTTTTTATCATTGTTTAAGTAGCAGACATGGAGAATTCTGCTGAGACATTGCTGTGAATACAACAGTCTTCTACAACCCTTGCATATTTATAATATGTTCTGGGAAACTGAGTAACTAAGTACCTGTTATAATAGTTACTATTTATAAGGAAGTAGTATCAGTTGCTAATTTTTATAAAACAACTCATGGGTCATTGAACAACTGTTTTTTCCTTTCAGCTGGAATGTTCCGAAGAACTGGGTGATCTTGTCAAATCTGTGGATCCTACACTGGCATTGAGTGTGTACCTAAGAGCTAATGTCCCTAATAAAGTCATTCAGTGCTTTGCAGAAACAGGTCAAGTGCAGAAGATTGTTTTATATGCTAAAAAAGTGAGTTCAATGAAATTAATTCTCAATATGAATTTATTAAAATGTTAAGAGAAAAATTAGCCTATACAAACTCTTAGTTAATAGTGAATTTTTCTAAATTTTGAATTACTTTTTAAGAAACATAAAAATCTTAGGTTAGCCCTCATATTTAGAATTCTCACATTGAAAAAAAGAGAAGACAATTGCTCTTATTTGGTTTACCAAAATTTAAGATTATGGGGGCATGTTTACCATTTTAGAACAAACTTTGAAATGCTAATTCATGGAAAAATAGATAAGCCAATTCTAAAAATTTACATCTGTTTGTTCAAATATGTCATCACCAAGGCTATCATAAACCAAAGTCTAATTATGTATCTTTTTTTAATTTAAGCATTATTTAATTTAATTTTTTTTTTTTTTTTTTAATGGAGAGGTTTTTGCTATAGGGTACATGCACTCGCCATAAAGAGAGAGAGACAGAGAGACAGAAAGCAAGAAATCACCCCTCGGGGGGGATGGCCACACCATAATCCCTTCTCCTCCACTCTCCTCTTGGGATCTTGGGCACGCACACACACGCGCCAGGCGTGAGTTTAAGCCACTGGGTCTGGGACTTGAACCCCAGTCGACTACGTGGGAGTCCAGCAACATAGCCATTACTCCAACTGATGGTCCCTAACATTAATTTTTTTTTTTTTTTTTTAATTTGACCAGAGAGGGACAGAGTGAGTGAGTGAGTGAGTGAGAGAGGGAGAGAGAGACAGAGACAGAAAGTGACAGCAAGCCACCAGGTATGGGACTCGAACTGCCGTCGACCATGTGGGTGTACAGCGCCCTTAACCACCATACCACCCGCCGGCCCCTAATTATGTATCTTAAAAATAAATTTGTGTTTGCACCAGTAGTACTAAACTTAGCAAGATTTTACTATAGGAAAAATCTTCAAATATTGTAAATGAAAATTTGCAGCCTGGCTTAAGTCTTTGTCCATTTGTAGGTCGGATATACTCCAGACTGGATCTTTCTGCTGAGAAATGTAATGCGTATCAGTCCAGATCAAGGACAGCAGTTTGCTCAAATGTTAGTTCAAGATGAAGAGCCTCTTGCTGATATCACACAGGTAATGGCATAAAAACATATCCTGACTGAAATGGAAAGAAAGGCTCGAAATGGAAAATGAGTGCTGACTTGAAACAACTTTGGAGAAGAATGGGTTTAACTTTCAGTTTGTAGAAGTTAGAACTATGTTTGCCTATGTGAATAAACCTCAGTATCTTCCAAGAATAGCAAATTGCAGATAGCACCTATATACAGCTTCAAAACATTCAAAACAATTGCCATCTTATTTAGAGATGTCTTTTTAAAATATGGAAGCTATGGGAGTGATAAAGCTCGCAGGATAGTGGCTGCTACTAGGTGAGGGGAGAGGGCAGAGATGCATGTAAGAAGTATGAGTCAGATATTTTTGCAGTTAATCTACCAGTTTGATTATATTCTGCTATCATATAATATCCTAAAATATTTTGTAGTGGTTTTTACTAGAACTAAAATTAACTGAGTTCTCCATAGGACAAAAACTTCGAAGTATGAAGTTTTATATTGGCCAAATAATACTCTTTAAATCAGGTATTTGGGTGTGTGAATTTTTTTATATATAAAGAAATAAATCATGCTTACTTGCATTTGTATATGTCAATGGTATCTTAAAGTAGTTTTCTTTTTTTTTGGTAGATTGTGGACGTCTTTATGGAATACAATCTAATTCAGCAATGTACTGCATTCTTGCTTGATGCTCTGAAGAATAATCGCCCTTCTGAAGGTCCTTTACAGACACGATTGCTTGAGATGAACCTTATGCATGCACCTCAAGTAGGTGTCTTCATTCTTTAGGCATGTTTCCAACACTTATTTATAATAATTATTCAGAGATCTTCAGGTTATTATTCAAAGCTATTGAGGTGCTTATTCCTTATTCAAGAAAATTTAGCTAACTTTTTTTGTACTCTATTTTCTTTACCAATTCACTGCCGAATCTTACTATGTAATCTAGACATTGAATTAAAATATAAATGGAGTGGTAAAGTAAACTCATTCTGTTTGTGGTTTTATAGGTTGCAGATGCTATTCTCGGAAATCAGATGTTCACACATTATGACCGGGCTCATATTGCTCAGCTGTGTGAAAAGGCTGGCCTCCTGCAGCGTGCATTAGAACATTTCACTGATTTATATGATATAAAACGTGCGGTTGTTCACACCCATCTTCTTAACCCTGAGGTATTTCTGTTTCTTATCTAACAGATGTGTTAGTTGTGATTAACTGGTATACTGTTTGTGGTACTGGATGGTAGTATTGAGTCATGGGGAAAGTCATGACACAATTTTGCATAGAAAACATGTCATGACTTTTTTGACAACTCAGCAATTTCGTACTACTGTGAGGGTCACTGTTTTTTTCGTTTATTCATTTACTCATTTATTTTTGTCCTCTAGTGGTTAGTGAATTACTTCGGGTCCTTATCAGTAGAAGACTCCCTGGAATGTCTCAGAGCCATGCTGTCTGCCAATATTCGACAGAATTTGCAGATCTGTGTTCAAGTGGCTTCTAAGTATCATGAACAACTGTCCACTCAGTCTTTGATTGAACTTTTTGAATCTTTCAAGAGTTTTGAAGGTAAATAGGAGTTTCTAAGTTTTTAAAAGATTACTCAAGATAGGTAAGCAAGGTTATGTTTATGATCAGCCTATTAAAAAATTCTGTGGCATGGTGGTTAAGGCAGCTGGATCCCACGTGGCTGACTGTGTGGTTTAAGTCCCAGACCTAGCAGCCTGAAAAACATGCTGAGAGTGTGTGTGTGTGTCTCTGTCTGTCTGTCTGTCTGTGTGTCTCTGTCCAAAATTCCCAGAAAAGGATGTAGATGGGATTATAGCATAACCATCACCCCTGGGAGTTGCTTTCTCACTTTTTCTCTTTCTCCCCAACAAGTATATTTGTCCTATCGCAAAAAACAAAACAAAACAAAAAAACACACAGCAACATGGGGCTGGCAGATGGCATGGTGATTAAGGGTACTGGACTCCCACATGGCCGACCATGGTTTGAATCCGAGACCTGGCGACTTGCTTTCTCACTTTCCCCTTCTCTCTCGCTCTGTCCCTCTCTGGTCAAAATAAAATAAATAAAGAAATAAAGTTAAATAAAATAATTCTTTAAAAAAAAACCACAACAACAACAAAATTATTTGTCTTTCTGAAAGCTTAGTTTTATGGGACTTATTTTTTTCGTTGGGGGGAGAGGTTTTTTTATTTATTTATTTTTTTTATTGCTATATGGCATATGCACTCGCCAGAAAGAGACAGAGAGACAGAAAGCGAGAAATCACCCCCTGGGGGGATGACCGCGCCACAATCCCTCCTCCTCCATTCTCCTCTTGGGCAGGCACGCACACACATGTGCCCACCATGAATTTAAGCCACTGGGTCCAGGACTCGAACTGCGGTCAACTATGTGGGAGTCCAGTGACATAGCCATTATTCCAACTGCTGGTCCAGTTTTATGGGACATTTTAAATTTTATTATTTAACCAATATTATCAGGATCCTTTTATGTCAGATATCAGGGATATGCAATGAAAAAGACCATTGACTTCAATATATTATGGGTGAATTAGAGGCAGATTTTTAAGATAAAAACATGTTGCAGGAATTATCTTCTTAGCTTAGTAGTTATGAGAGCCAGGTCCCAGTGCCTCATCATGTGGTTTGAGTCCTGGGCTGGTGGCTCGAGAAACATGCCAAATGTGTGCATGCTTGTCCAAAATCTCTAAAGGAGGAAAAGATAGAGGAGAAGGGATTTTGGCATGACCACGCCCCATTGGAGGGTGCTTTCTCTGTCTGTCTGTCTCTGGAGAGCACATGCAGGCTCTGACAATTTGAAAACCAATGTGTTTTGTCATAACTGTATAAGGTGAAGATACTAACAATAATCAGGTATAACAACATTTCATGCTTGTAAGTGGAGACTTCAGTTTGTGGAAAGGTAGAATTGAATTACAAGTTTATTTTGGTGTACGAAATTTTGGAAATCCATGTGTGGTGTTATATATTTTCTGATCTTTGTGAAGACATCTGTCATCTGACTTAATTTTTTTTTTAAGAATTTTTTAAAATTTAACTTTTATTTACTTATTTTAATGTTGATCAGATAAGGACAGAGTGAGAGAGAGAGAGAAAATGAGAAAGCAAGCCACCAGGTCTGGGACTTGAATTGTGATCGGCCATGTGGGAGTTCAGTGCCCTTCACCACCACGCCACCTGCCGGCCCCTTCATGTCTGACTCTTAAAATGGCAAATGATACTAGCTAAGAGTATTTTTTGACTTGTCACTATTTAGTAGTTTCTCATTCTCATTCTTGTCTATAGACATTTGAGCTGGGCAATTCTTGTCGTTGTGGAATTGTCCTGTGCTTGCAAGGATATTTAGTAGCATCCCTCCCTCCTGTGCACTAGATGCCAGCAGTATCAGTTCTAATAAGGAAGTGTGTCTCCATTGCCTAATACTCCCTGGGAAGAAAGTCTCCCCTCGTTGAGAATCACTGTGCAGAGTACTAACGTAATCACAATAAAGGTCTTGCACTCACTAGCTAAACTCTGACTCCCGATTAATCACCCCCCTTGTAGTACTATAGATGGAATAGGTGAGAGTCTACTAGTTTTCTTAAGTTTCTCAGTTTCTGTATGTTAACTCTGCACTAAATTTACACCGTTCAGGACAGTAGCCATTAATCACATAGAGCTATTTAAATTAATTAAAATTAAAATTAAATTTTAAGTTTCATTCTTCAGTCACTCTAGCCACATTTCAAGTGCTCAGTAGCTACTTGGCTATTGATAGTAGCTACCAATTGATCAGTGCAGATAACATTTTCACATTTCAGTTCTGTTGGACAGATTGCATTCAGTTCTTTCCAAACTACTTTTGCATGTTTTCTATTAAATGCATATGGAAAAACACCTGGCATAAGAGACCTCATTTAATCTCATATAGAATATGGTGTGATAATTAGTTTTGGTATTGAATGGCTACATCCATTTCTAAAATATATAAAAATATTGGGTTGAATTTTCTGTTCAATAAGGATTTAAGAGCAAATCCAGTTAATTGAACTTGTTACTGGGTTAATTAGTATTCTTACCGAGCTTTTTTTTTTTTTTTAGAATCAATTTATATTTGGGAGTATTCAATGTAACTATTTTTTTAATTGATTTAATGTTCTCTGTCATTCTCAAAAGTAAACTTGTGCTTAATTTTGATTATTTATTTCTTTAAGGACTCTTTTATTTTCTGGGATCCATTGTTAACTTCAGTCAGGACCCAGATGTGCACTTTAAATATATTCAGGCAGCTTGTAAGACTGGGCAGATCAAAGAAGTAGAAAGAATTTGCAGAGAAAGCAATTGCTATGATCCTGAACGAGTCAAGAATTTTCTCAAGGTAAGTAGTTTTGAGTAATGTGTTTTCTGGGAAGGCTGAAGATCAGCAATTCTACACGGGTTTGTTCATAATTTTAAAATAAGATTTTTCCCTGAATGAAATTTTTAGCATTCTCAAATTGTGTGCTGGATTATGTCTTCCAAACTTAATATTCTGTGGTTTCCTTTGAAATAGGGAAGGAAATTGGTAAGTAATACTTAAGAATGACCATCTGTTTAAAAGAAGGAAAAATGGCACTATTTCATAGGAATTTTCTTTCTTTTTAATTTTGAGAAGAAAAATTTTTGGAAGTGGTTGTTTTACTCTCTGTTGTTTTAGAGTATCTTAAGCTTCTTTTGAATATTAAGATAATCTTGCCCTTAATATCATTTTGAGGAGTTTGGATTCCAGGAAGAGCAGTCTGTAGTCTAAAGAATATAAGTTTATGTCATCAGATATGCCTGACTCTAGAAATTTAAATGTTAATCATTTTATAATTAATAAATTAAAAATAAGACCAAACCACAAAATGATAGCTTTTGACACCTGAGTTCAGTTATAGAAAAGTTGCCTATGTTAGAGTGAAAGAGTAATGATTTAAAAGATTTAGGACTCTTTAGAAAAACATACCTAAGGACAGTTCATTTTGTTTAATGTTTAACTTAGCTTTATTCATATACCTGCCAGTTACTTTGGGAGGAAAATAAAACTTTAAAGTTGGCTGTGCTTTATAAAAGCCCAGGAGAACCATAAGTGGTTATTGCCTTCCCACACCCTACCAAATACATAAATATAAATATATGACCAGAAATTTTAACATTCTGGTTTTTTTTTCTTGTAAAGAACTTTAGATTCGAAATAGAACCAAAATGTAATTCAGTACAAAAAAGGACTTTTTCTCCCTGTACCTGGATTGTCATCATTTGTAGATAATCTATAGTTGCGTTGGCAAATTGAAGAATTTACTAGATTTTATTTCTGGGCTCTAGATTAAATATCTAAATCCTTAGGGGTTTTAGTGTAATGAAATACTCAAAGTGCTAAAATTGCCCTACATTTTAGATTGTAAAATAACTTCCAAAAAAAGTATGTAGCTTTTATAATTAAGTGTTGGCCATCATGGATTTTCTGGGTTACCAGGTTGGTATAATGCATTTAAATCCAAGTCTTTCTGATGTCGAAAGAAAACCTTCAAATGAGAAATACTTGATGTTCTTTGCTTGAAAAGTGCACCTGTAACATTGACGTACCTCATTTCAGTATCATTACTATTTCCTTTTAAAATAAATAGTGCTAGGGAACCAGCAGTTAGCGTAATGGTTATGTCGCTGGACTCCCACGTAGTCGACTGCGGTTCGCGTCCCGAACCCGGTGGCTTAAAACTCACGCCGGGCGCGTGTGCGTGTGTGCCCAAGATCCCGAGAGGAGAATGGAGGAGAAGGGATTGCGGCGTGACCATCCCCCCTGGGGGGTGATTTCTCGCTTTCTGTCTCTCTGTCTGTCTCTGTCTGTCTGGCGAGCGCACGCGCCTTATAGCAAAAACCTCTCCAAAAAAAAAAAAAAAAATAGTGCTAGATTATTAAGAGATTTCTTTTTTGTTTTAAGATACTTATTCTTCAAGTTATAATTTCTTTAGCCGTGGGTGTTAATATTTGAATTATGTATGTGCAAAGCAGAACTTAATTAACTATTATTTAATTATGATATACCTGAGCTTCAAAACAAACAAATAATTCTTTGGTTACTAGGATGATGTTATTTTGGGTTGCTTAGCCCATAGAATCAAGGTGAGGATTTCTCCTTTCACACTTGTGATTAAGTGCTAGTTAATATGATAGGATGGTAAATATAGATTAATAAGGTTTTAAATCAGTCATATCTGTTGCACATTCTGTTTCTCTGGATTACTGGCCAGTGTTTGTTCATTCAATATATGTATAGTTGCTCTCTCTGTCAAGGTAACTAACGTGCCTCAGCCTTAGTTTCTTCAATCATAATCTGTGTTTATCAAGACTTGGTATGCTCTAAATATGAGTATTTAAGTGGTAACCATCATAAATAAACTATATTGCTGGGTCTTGGAAACAGGATAGAGTCAGCCTACATGTGATTTCTTTGTTAGGAAAGTTTTGTTTCTTTTTGATTTTATGTTCTTGACTCTGGAGGAGTTCATTTCCAGCCTGAATTAGAGGTGGAATATAGAGTCTCACATTTAAATAATCTGAAATGGGAGCTCAGTACTAAGGTGCTACTGTCATATTCAGCCTGTCACCCCAGTAGTGAGAATGCACATGAAAATCACATACTCACTTTTCCTTATTGACTTGTTGTATATAGCTAAAGTGTTATCACTGTTAGACTAAACTTAATTTTGGAGGTAATAGCTGTGTGAAAATTGGGGTTGTATGTAAACTTCATCATCATAAGAAAAATATATCTCTGAACCTCTCTTGAATATTTGAGTACCAGTGCTCGAGCTGCAAGGAATATAGAAATTAGTTGATTAAGAGACCAGAAGATGGGATAATGGTTACATTCTGGACTCCCACATACTCGACCACCATTCAAGTCCCAGACCCAGTGGCTTAAAAACCACAGTAGGCGCTTGTGCATTCATGCCCGAAATCCCAAGAGGAGAATGGAGGAAAAGGGATTGCCACATGGCCATCCCCCTTAGGGGGATGATTTCTCACTTTCTGTCTTTCTGATTTGTGCACATTCCCTATACCAAAAATCCTTAAAAAAATAATAATAATAACCGAGTATAATTTCTCCTTTGAAATACCCTGTGAGTGGGATGCAGTGGTATGGTTAGCTTCATTTGACTCATGCCCTAAATTTGTGGAACTGTATCTTTATGCTGAAAGCTTGGAACTGTTTCTCAGACCTATGATATGCTCCTTTCAACCTTAGATAATATTTTCTTTTTAGAAATTTTCGTTAGAGGGCATGTGCGCTTGCCAGAAAGAAAGTGAGAAAAAAAGTGAGAAAAAAAGTGAGAAATCACCTCCTGAGGCAATGGCCATACCACAGTCCCTTCTCCTTCACTCTCCTCTCGGGATCTTGGGCATGCATACATATGCACCGAGCATGAGTTTCAAGCCGCTGGGTCCAGGACCCACACTTCTGTTGGCCAGATGGCAGTCCAGTGCCTTAACCACAAGGCCACCCGTTATACCTGAACCTGGCATGTTTCTTAAGCCACTGGGTCCGGGACTCCAACCACATGACTGGCCGTGTGGAATCCAGCTGCTTTAACCACCAGACCTCATACTGGCCCCTCTAATCTTCCTTCCTTTTTTTTTTTTTTTTTTTTTTTTTTTCCTCCAAATCTTCTGATTTTACTTAAATCTCATGAATGACTGCTATTCTCAGACTTCCTCGGTGCTTTCCTGCCCTAGAGCCTTTGCTTGCTTATGTCCTGGACTACTCTCCACTCAAGAGTACCTGCTCCATTACCTTCTTCAGGTTTCTGCCCAAATGTCCTAAGAGAAGATGTCTCAGATTATGCTATCCAAAACAGAACCTATCCCTACCCTTTTCCTGCTTTATTTTTAACACTTCCCAGTATGAGACATGGTCTCTTTCCACTAGTTTGTAAGTCTTGAGAGAATGTATTCTGTTTGTGTTGCTCCTGGCAATATCTTTAGTGCCTAAGAATGGTCATATACATCGGTACCCAGTAAATGTTTAGTAAATGTTTCTTATTTTTAAGAAAACTTTGGAATGTGTTTAATTTTAATCTTAAAATTTTTAGACATTATAACTGAATGTTAATTAACCATTTAGTAAATAATTTAAAATGTTAATACCATTACTTTCATGTATGAAATCATATCCAAATTTAGGCAATCAAAGAAACAGTTTTAGTTTTTATGTACTTGTTCTATCTTAAATTTACTTTTGAACTACGGTTAATTGTCTTTGTCATACATCAGAATAGAATAATTAAGTGATATTAGATTACTTGCAAGTGTGTTTTCCCCCTAAGTGATAAAATGTGTATATTAAACAGGGAAAGGGGGGCTGGCAGGTGGCATAGTGGTTAAGGGCACTGGACTCCCACATGGCCGGTCATGGTTCGAGCCCTGGGCCTTGCGGCTTGCTTTCTCATTTTCTCTCTCTCTGTTCTCCTCTGGTCAAATTAAAGTTAAATAATTATTTAAAAAAAAAAAAAAAAAAAAACAGGGAAAGGAAAAAGGCTAAGGTAGGGACCAGCAGGTGGCATAGTGGTTAAGGCACTGGACACTCCCATATGGCTAACCACAGTTTGAGCTCCGGACCTGGTGGCTTACTTTCTCGTTTTCTCTCCCTCTCTCTCTGTCTCTCTCTGGTCAAATTAAAAATAAACAAATAAATAAAAATAATGATTTTAAAAAAGGCTAATGTATTGATCCACTATTTTTTTTTTTTTTTTTTGAGAGGTTTTTGCTATAGGGCGCGTGCGTTCGCCAGACAGACAGAGACAGAGAGACAGAAAGCGAGAAATCACCCCTCAGGGGGGATGGCCACGCCGCAATCCCTTCTCCTCCATTCTCCTCTTGGGATCCTGGGCACGTATGCACACGTGCCTGGCGTGAGTCTTAAGCCACCGGATCCGGGATGGGAACCGCGGTCGACTACATGGGAGTCCAGCGACATAGCCACTACGCTAACTGCTGGTCCCGATCCACTAATTTTTTGATACTCATTAAGTAGTAAAAACATAGCCTACTGAAATTTTTTGTAAAGGTAGATGTGGACAGATTCTTTCTAGAAACAAGTATAATAGCTGTTAGTATGATTTCTGTGTTGTTAAACAATACTTGCTTTAGAGTTCCTTATTGTGAAGAGTCTGCAGCTAGACTTTGACTTCAGATTTACAGCTTTTTTAATTTTATAAATTTAGATTGGCCTACAGATTTAGCTTGGTGTTCTCTGAACACATCATAGACTAATCTTTGTATTATTTATAATTGTGTGACTGATATGTCCCCGTCTTCAGAACCATTTTATTCTAATTTTACAAATAATATTCTTAATGGCTGACATGAGGGAGAGTCCCATCCTGCTTAGTGCTACTTCCTTAGTGGACTGTCTTAGAAGTATCATTTGCTGAGGAATGTTTCACTGTGTATAAATGAATTCCTGATGGAAACTGTTGTTTTTTGTGCTGTACCTTATGTCTGTGGAATGTAACAGGACATGTATCAGGTAAATGCCCAGAACAGGTCTTACCTACCTGTCTATAACATCTTCTATGTCAATCTTTAAGTAGGACTGTAGTTTGGTATTTGTAATGGTAAAAAGCAGTTGGCAATTTAAAGATGGCTTTTCTTTAAATGCTTTTCTGGGAGACTCTTTTCTTAGAGCAACATGTGGTGTGTTTAATTCATGGCCATCACCATTATGCTGCTCATTGTAGGCTTTCTCATAATAGAGTGTTAGTCTGGTTGTATTTATAGACTGGATTTGGGGAGGGGTAGAAAATAAGTCACTAGTTCAAAACAAATGTGAGCCATTTATGCTATATTTTTGGCAATGCAACTATAGTTATTAACTGCAAATTCAACTTAAGTATTACTATTAATGAACACTCAGTGCGATGATTTTATAGCTCACAACTCTTAATTCATACTTTTTTCAGTAAAAGGGATTTGTGGGAAGAATCTGGCATTTTGATATGTTAACTTAAGTATAGCTTATTAAAAATGTACTGAAACTGGGATGTGCACACTTGGCTGTTGGGACATTTCTTCTTTAATAACAGAGCCAAGTTTTCGTGAGCTTCCCCTAACACCATAGAACAGATTCTCAGAATTTACATAGATTTTATACCTCATCCAATGAGTAAATTATGGCTTCTTTTTGTTTATTCTTTTTTCAGGAAGCAAAACTAACAGATCAGTTACCACTAATTATTGTGTGTGATCGATTTGACTTCGTCCATGATTTGGTGCTCTACTTATATAGAAATAATCTTCAAAAGTATATAGAGATATACGTACAGAAGGTAAGTAATATTTAGATAATATAAAGATTTAATCTTATTATAGATTACATTTCTCATATACCGGAGGTCTTCATCTTTACATTTATGATTGTGTGTACACATGCACACAAATGAGAGCGAACCAGAGAAGCACTTGTCACTATGATTTCCTTCCCCCAGCCCTCCAGCTCATCAGGAGCTGGTCATGCCCGTGCATGCACAGCATGTTTCAAAACACCTTAAATATAGAGATTAGAAAATTTACCTTCTAACTCTAGATATAGAAGAGCTCTTTTGCTGTAATGGGAGCCTTTTCACTATAACACTCCCTGTGGTCATTTTTCAACATTAGTTTCTTCGGGTTTACCATTTAGGGCAACGTGTAGGTAACTAATTAACCAAGTCAGTAGACTGTAAGTGCTTCCAGTATTTGGTAGACCATGAAGTCTTCTTAAACTGAACTTCCTGCCAAATTCCTCTGTTACGTTTTAAATGTACATCTCAGTTTATTACTGAATTCAAAAACTGAGTGGGCTAGCAGGTAGTATGGTGGTTAAGGTGCTAGACTCCCACATGGCCCACCGTGGTTCAAGTCCCGGACCTGGTGGCTTGAAAATAATGCTGTACTTGTGTGTGTTCATGCCCAAAATCTCAAGAGAAGAATGGAGAAGAAGGGATTGTAGTGTGGCTATCCCCCCTGAGGGGAGATTTCTCACTTTCTGTCTCTTCCCATCTCTGGCATACAACAAATAGAAAATCTGAGCTTAGGGCCAGTCCCGTAGACTAATGGTTAGGGCAAACTGGATTTCATATGGCCTACCACAATTCAAATGCTGGGCCTGGAGGCTTGGAAAACATGCTAGGCATTTCTACAAAGTACATGCCCAAAGTTCTGACAGGATGGAGAAATGGAGGAGAAGAGATTATGGTGTGACCCTACCCTACTGGGGACGCTTTCTCCCTCTCCCTTTCTCTTTCTCTGGTGAGCGCATATGCTTTCTGACCACAGAAAGAAACAAAAAAAAACTCAAAATCCTGAGCTTGAAAGATGTAGATGAATTTTTTTAAACTTCCATTTCCTTGACTTCTTCTTTTTTTTTTTTTTTTTTTTTTTAATACTATAGGTGAATCCAAGTCGACTTCCTGTGGTTATTGGAGGATTACTTGATGTTGACTGCTCTGAAGATGTCATTAAAAACTTGATTCTTGTTGTAAGAGGTCAATTTTCTACTGATGAGCTTGTTGCTGAGGTTGAAAAAAGAAACAGGTGTAGTACCATTTTAACCTTTGTAACTGGATAAGTCTATAGTCTTGCTTAGCATGGTGTGATGGATAAGAATATATTAAGTTGCCTCAGCTACACAATAACATGGAGAATAATTCTCTGGAGTCACTAATTTAAAGGTGATGATTGTGCTGATATTTATTTTAAAAGTCTGTTTTTCAGAAACTTTACTGCTGTCTTATGGAAAACCTGGTTGATCACTTTTTTGAGTATTTATAATTACAGCTATGTGGTTTGACTTGTGTATTTTTTTTATGTAAAATATGTATAGCTCCTCTTTTAGTTAGGCATGAAACCAATGTATTAAACAACTAATTTTTCACTGATATATGAAGTGCTGTTTCTTCAAGTGTGAAAGGGAAAAGAATTCCCTGTGCCACTCTGGGTTGAAATATTATTTAATTTATAGTACCTCAGTATGATAGCAAGAACTGTGAATATAATATAAGTGTTTCTAAAACTTACTAGTTTATGAAGTCTTTTTTAGCTGGAACATTTTAAGGAACTAGTGTTTAGGAAGTGCTGGTGTGATAAGTCGATTAGTGGTAGCTATAATAGTGGGATGTAGCTCTAGTTTACATGGAAGGATATAAAGAAAACCTTTAGGATCTGGTTTTTAACCGGAGTTAAGAGATACACAATATGATAATAACGTGGAAGTTTGAGCCTAGTTTGAAGTGATTTTAGGTCCTAACAATATAACATTTATAAAGAGTTCAGTTGACTCTTAAGTCTAATACCTAAAAACAATTTTATTGAACATTACAAGCAAATGACCAGATAGTTACAGTTAGGTAATTTGGTCGTGTGTGTGTGTGTGTTTTGTTGTTTTGTTTTAGTAGCTTTTATTGTAGGATATGTGTACTCGCGGGAGACAGAGACAGAGAGAGTGAGAAATCACCCCCAGGGAGGATGGCCACACTACAGCCCCTTCTCTCGGAATTTTGGGCACACACACACATGCACTGGCATCATTTTCAAGCTGCAGATCCGGGACTCGAGCTGTGCAGTCAGCCATGTGTGTTCCAGTCACCTGCTGGCCCCAATAACTTGATCTTTATGTGAAAAATTATATCGTGGTGGGACCAGCAGTTAGCATAATGGCAATGTCACTGGACTCCCACGTAGTCGACCGTGGTTCGAGTCCCGGACCCGGCGGCTTAAACTCACGCCGGGCATGTGTGCGTGCGTGCCCAAGATCCCGAGAGGAGAATGGAGAAGGGATTGCGGTGTGGCCATCCCCCCTGGGGGGAGATTTCTCGCTTTCTGTCTCTCTGTCTCTGTCTGTCTGGTGAGCGCACGCGCCCTATAGCAAAAACCTCTCCAAAAAAGAAAAAAAAAAATTATATTGTGGTGAACTGAGGTCACATCTAAATCACTAATTTAAATGTGCCTTTAGCTAACCTGTATTCTTTATTTTGACGTAGAGCATCTACTCGAGTTTCTGTATTTATAGGAGCTTGATTTTTGTCTTTATTCATTTTTAAAAATTGTGAATCTTCAGTAATTGTGTGAATTTGGTAGTCGAAATAATAGAATATTCTTTTCTCTGGCTGCTAATATTTAAACCATAGGTAAAAGAGGCATGGATCCTCAGTACCCTTGAAACCTAAGCTATAACTTAGGCAAAACCCATGACTTTTGGTGGAGTGATCATATGACAGCCAGAACTATTAAACTGAAAACTTCTTTTTTTTTTTAATTACTGGTGATTCAGTGAGAGGTGAACTGAAAGTTAAGAGTTTTTTTTCTTTTTCTTTTTTTTGGAGAGGTTTTTGCTATAGGGCATGTGTGCTCACCAGAAAGTGAGAAATCACCCCCCAGGGGGGATGGCCACGCCGCAATCCCTTCTCCTCCATTCTCCTCTCGGGATCTTGGGCACTCACACACACGCACCCGACGTGAGTTTTAAGCCACCAGGTCCGGGATGCTAACTGCTGGTCCCTGAATCTATAATCTCTTATATCCAGATATAAACAGATAGGTATGATGGATCTTGTAAAGTTCATGGAAAATGTGTATTATGAAAAAAACTGCATAAATTGCAGGGTTTTGAGACCAAGCTAAATTCATACTTGAATTCTGTTTTTCACAAACTTTTTTAAAGTCTTATGTATCATGACACATAGGTCTAGGTGAATGAAAAACAGTCTTATATACCTTCTCTGTGATCATAGATAAGTCACTTACTTAACCGTCTCCTGGGTCTTAATTTCCCAATTTGTAATAGGATTGTTGAGGATTAAAAATTTGTATGTGAGAGGGACCAGCAGTTGGTGTAATAGCTATGTTGCTGGACTCCCATGTAGTCGACTGTGGTTCGAGTCCCGAACCCAGTGGCTTAAACTCACACCAGGCTCATGTGCGTGCGTGCCCACGGTCCCAAGAGGAGAATGGAGAAGGGATTGCAGCATGGCCATCCCCTCCTGGGGGTTGGTTTCTCACTTTCTGTCTCTCTATCTCTCTCTGTCTTTATGGCGAGCACATATGCCCTGTAGGAAAAAAAAAAACTCTCAAAAGAAAGAAACAAAAGAAAAAAATTTATATGTGAGAATACGTTATAGATCATGAGATACTTGTGTAGTCAGCATGTCAAGTGTGTGTTATTTATAATACACTGTGTATTTTGTGTTTTTGTTAGATTGAAACTGCTTCTGCCTTGGCTAGAGGCCAGAATTCATGAAGGCTGTGAGGAGCCTGCTACTCACAATGCATTAGCCAAAATCTACATCGACAGTAATAACAACCCAGAGAGATTTCTTCGTGAAAATCCCTATTATGACAGTCGTGTTGTTGGAAAGTATTGTGAGAAAAGAGATCCGCATCTGGCCTGTGTTGCTTATGAACGTGGCCAGTGTGATCTGGAACTTATTAATGTGAGTACGACTAGCTGGATGTGTACTCTGTATTGTTGCTCCACATACTACCTTCCCTTAGCTCCTTAGAGCCCCTGAACTGCACTTGGTATTCATGTTTTTGCTTTTTATATATTTCATAAAAATGTAAAGTAATTTTAAAAAATAGAATGTTTCTGGCCCAGACAACATGATGCAAGTAGTAGGGTGCTACTGTGTGAGGCTGGAGCCACGTGGCAGGCTTGGGTTTGGATCATGGACCACCTTGTCAGCTGAGAGGCAGGGCAGGGGACTGCAATGGCAAAACCCTGTCAGAAGAACCTCTCTCTTTGGTTGTCTCTCTCCTCCCCTCAGCTCCCTCTCCCCAAGTCCACCATGCACATACACTCTCATTTAAAAAGAAAAAGAAAATATGTCTTGCTTTGAGTTTCTCTGATGATTCCTTGTCATTAGTATTAGATTATAAGTTCTACTCTGAACTTGGCTTAAGTGATGCTTTTTCTTTTTCATGCTATTCCATCTAAAGGCATGTGATGTCCATTTGTCCCCTTTGTGATATTTTATCAGGCTGTCCCATTTCTCCATTGTATAATTATTTTCCCCTAGCAGATATATGGGTAGATATTAAAACCATGTAAATATCATGTCGCTCCCCCCCCCTCCCCCGTTTTACTATCTCTTGATTCTTACTTAAACCACTGTTAATGTTTTGGTTGCAAAATAAAGCTTTTCTAGCTCCCACACTTTCTCCACATTTATCTGTTAGTTGTCATTTATTCATGGACTCAGGTTTTCCTGATTTCATTCAGTAGGTTATAATCCATTACTTTTTATTTTGAGGCTCAAATTGTCACTGTTTGGACTGATGGGAACTTCTTCACTCTGGCCTTCTCTGTCTTTGTGTCATGGTCTCATTATTCGTTGAACACTTCCTTATTTTCTGACACATAGTAAAAGTCCAGGCTCATTTTTTTTACTTTCTCTAGCCATGGAAACAGCCATTTCTCCAAGGAATTCGGACCCCTTTTAGTGAGCCTTGGTATTAGAAACCAAGATGTCTTGGCTGCTAGAATCTTTCAGTAGTCTGTGTGAGGAAATAAGTGCATTTGTGTACACACATACCTTCATATATTTGTGTATACGTATGTGCATTTCCATATGGAAAACTTAATACAAAGATAACTTGTAAAACACTGAAAAGAAAGCTCCAAAGGGAACTGGCTTTACCAGATATTAAGGCACATTACAAAGCCTCTAGCATGAAAACTGGTATAGGAATAGACAGACTTCTAGAGTAGAATAGAATGTCCAAAAATACATCCAACATGGGAATGCTTTTAAAAAGGCTTCACAATTTGAGCCAGCAGATAACATAGTAGTTAAGGTGCTCGACTCCCATATGGTCACCTGTGGTTTGAGTCACAGACCCAGTGGCTTGAAAGTCATGCCGGGCACCTGTGTGTGCATGCCCAAAATCCTGAGAGGAGAATGAAGAAAGGTATGATGTGGTAATCTCCCCTGGGGGACGATTTCTCACTTTCCTTCCTGTCTGTCTTAGGCAGACACACCTATCCTATGGCAAAAACCTAAAAACAATAATAAAAAATAAAAAAAACTTCCAGTCATTATAATAAATATGTTTGTTTCTGTTGGCTGGATTTTAATAGGAAAAGTCTGGGTGTAATCTACTCAAGATTATGTGTAAAAGTAATGGAGATTTCCCCCCCTATACAACAGCAAACAACTGATAGTAAGAGTAACTTGTTACTAATGATAAAAAATAACCTAAAATTAGAATCAGTCTCCTAAGATTTTTTAAATCTTTTTCCCTTGGAATTAATCTTTCATATCTTATTTAGGTTTGCAACGAGAACTCCCTCTTCAAAAGTCTTTCCCGTTACCTAGTACGCCGAAAGGATCCAGAATTGTGGGGAAGCGTGCTGCTGGAAAGCAATCCTTATAGGAGACCCCTTATTGACCAGGTAAAATTGGTAAATGTGTTTAATGCTCCTTTTTTAACCATGAATAAAATCCCTCCGCATCATGTTTCAAATATAGTAAAATGAATTGTATTTCACCATAAAGAGAAGGCAATAAAAAGTAGAATTAAAATTACACTGTATGTAGATGTATGTAAATTTAAATTTATATGAATATATGTACATATTCTTATGTCAGAAAAATAAAATATATCCCACAGACATTATTTAATGTGTAAAACTCTCTCAGTTCATCATTGTTTAAAGGAAAATAGGGGGACCAGCTGGCAGCATGGTGATTTAGGTAGCTGGGGTCCACCTGGCCAACTATATGGTTCAAATAGTGGACCCAGCATCCTGAAAAATATGTTAGACACGTGTGTGTCCGTGTCCAAAAATCCTGAAAGAAGAATGAAGAAGGGATTGTGGCAGACTCTCCCCCACCCTCAGCACCCTGGTGGATCCTCTCCCACCTTTCCTTTCTCTCTCTGGCAAGCATGTGCACCCTCTAGCAAAATACATTTTTAGGAAATCATTTAAAATTTTTAAAAAATTTTAACAGGAAAATAGCAAATTAAACATTAAGGATTACTGTTATTTAATACCTGGGAAGTGACTAAATTTTCAGAAACATTCAAGAGAGTTATAAAGTTAACAAAGGGTAAAGATTGATAAGAGATGCAGAAGACCAAATGAGTAAATGTTAAATCTCAGTGAGCATAGAATTACTGTATAGAAATGACGTGTATTTTCTTACCTATGTAAAATTCAAAACATATTTTTAAGACCCTAAAAATTGAGGGTTATTATAAAGATTCTTAAATTCTCTTGGTCACATTATAAATGAAACATTTTGGAAAAGAATATTTTTGAAGACTATTAGTTTTTCTTAGGAAGCGTTTCTAAGGAACGTTCACAAGTATTACAGATACAAAGCTTCCTGGGAAAAAATATTCATTTAGCATCTGCCATCCGTGCAAATAGCCAAAAATAAAACACTTTATAATTCCACTTGATGTAGTCAATTTATATTTAGCCATTGAAATAATAATGAGTGTCAGTGTAGATAATGTATCAATCAGGGAAAATTGGAAATTATATAATTAGGGTGATTTTTCAACAGAAAAGCATTACACCTAGTATGTGTTTAGGCCTTTGAATGGTAAATTGAAAGATAATCTTTTCATCCTTTTTTCTTTTCTTCCTATTTCAAGTTTTATTGTGAAAGGCAAGTGTATTCTTACTAGATAATATATTTAAAAACCACCTCATGTTCCAGTACTTAATTTCTACATATCCTCTGTAGGTTGTACAGACAGCCTTGTCTGAGACTCAGGACCCTGAAGAAGTATCGGTAACTGTTAAGGCATTTATGACTGCAGACCTTCCTAATGAACTCATTGAACTGCTGGAGAAAATTGTCCTTGATAACTCTGTATTCAGTGAACACAGGTATGCTATCAAAGGGTGTTGGCTGTTTATTGTCAGTCTTATGTGACATGTCAATTTTGGGAAGGAACAAAGAGACAAAGATTAGAGAAAGTTGCCTGAATTCTCACTCTTCTAATATCTCCACTCTTCTCCTACCTCCTGAGATAAAAACTCCTCTGTAGCCTCAATGCTTATTCTTTGACTGATGAGTTTTTTTAAGTATTGCATTTAAATATCTTCTTTTCTTGAGGAATCTGCAAAACCTCCTCATCCTTACTGCAATTAAAGCTGACCGTACACGTGTTATGGAATATATCAACCGCTTGGATAATTATGATGCCCCAGATATTGCTAATATTGCCATCAGCAATGAGTTGTTTGAGGAAGCATTTGCCATTTTCCGGAAATTTGATGTCAATACTTCTGCAGTACAGGTAAACTTCACGTTATGTAAGTTGGATTACTGAATATAATGCCTGCTGTTGATTCAGCTTATGAAAAAATCCTATGAAAGTAGGCAAAATTGATTGCTATGGCAAGAGAAGAGTGATAAAATGCTAACGGCTTAAGTAATTGTTGAGGGTAATCCTGATTCCAAAATTGGTTGCTTAGGTCTTGATAGAACATATTGGAAACTTGGATCGGGCATATGAGTTTGCTGAACGCTGCAATGAACCTGCAGTGTGGAGTCAACTGGCGAAAGCACAGTTGCAGAAAGGAATGGTGAAAGAAGCTATCGATTCTTATATCAAAGCAGATGACCCTTCATCTTACATGGAAGTTGTTCAGGCTGCCAATACTAGCGGTACGACTTCTCAACTTTATGTGTTTGAAACCTCAGAACATGATTAAGCAAGCATTAAGATACTTACCTATTCTGAATTATCTAGGAGTTAGGTACTATATGATTATTCATGAAAACGTTAAGCCCTCTATCTTGCTCCAGGCAAAGAGAGGTTGCATTTTGTGAGCTTTTAAGGTCCATGGGAAGATTAATTTTCTGTTTTAAAGTCTCATAAAACTCTGATAGAGTTCTAATTACAACTTTTAAGGGAAAATTAATTAATCTATTCACTTGGTCAATGATAATATATTAGAAGTATAGAATTTTTGTAATTTTAGATACTTTGCATGGTTACATTTGTTTTCCTCTAGTAGGTTTCCCTAAAAAAGGAAACTAATAGCAAACCTCATTTACTTGTGTGAAAAGATAAACTAGAATGTTAGTGTTTGGATTTTTATTTTCTTTTTCTACATTGTATACTTAGGAAACTGGGAAGAACTAGTGAAATATTTGCAGATGGCCCGTAAGAAGGCTCGAGAGTCCTACGTGGAGACAGAATTGATATTCGCACTGGCTAAAACAAACCGTCTTGCAGAGTTAGAAGAATTCATCAATGGGCCAAATAATGCTCATATCCAACAAGTGAGTTTCTTGTTCATATTTTTAAAAATAATATGAAAATAGTTGTGTAAATTTATTAGCTCACTAGGATCAGCATACCACAACCGAAGAATTCCAAGGAATAATCTTACAGAAAATGAATTGTTTCTCAGTAGTAGTATGTGAATTTGGAAAAAGAAAATTGATCTAAAGCTAATATCTTACTGAAAATGAGTTGCCTTTTCCCCCACCCCGCAGGTTGGTGACCGTTGTTATGATGAAAAAATGTATGATGCTGCTAAACTGTTGTACAATAATGTTTCCAATTTTGGACGGTTGGCATCTACCCTTGTTCACCTGGGTGAATATCAGGCAGCTGTTGATGGAGCTAGGAAGGCCAACAGTACTCGAACTTGGAAAGAGGTAATCTAAATGCAAGTTTGCATGAAGAATTAAGATCTTATTTGGAAATGCTCTATATTGATTAGTTGAAATATCTAGTCATGTTTACATTTTAGTTCACATAATGGAAATGTTTTTTCTAGGTCTGCTTCGCCTGTGTAGATGGGAAAGAGTTCCGTCTCGCTCAGATGTGTGGGCTTCACATTGTAGTACATGCAGATGAACTGGAGGAACTTATCAACTACTATCAGGTAATGAACAGGAGTCTTTTATGTGAACTGAGTTCCTTTGCTACAGATATCCTTATCTTTAATTGCACACTTCTCTTATTTAGGATCGTGGATATTTTGAAGAACTGATAACCATGTTGGAAGCAGCATTGGGACTTGAGCGAGCTCACATGGGAATGTTCACCGAATTAGCTATTCTGTATTCTAAATTTAAGCCACAGAAAATGAGGGAGCACTTGGAGCTCTTCTGGTCCAGAGTGAATATTCCTAAGGTAACTAAGCTTTAACATGATGAGGCAACTCCGTAGCTTAAACTAACACTTTAAAACACCTTTATCTTTTTTTAAAGGTCTATTAGCTAGACTTAGAGACTCATATCTAAAGCAGTAAAATCTATTTCATGCAGGTGCTGAGAGCTGCAGAACAAGCTCATCTTTGGGCAGAATTAGTGTTTCTGTATGACAAGTATGAAGAATATGATAACGCCATTATTACCATGATGAATCATCCAACTGATGCATGGAAGGAAGGGCAGTTCAAAGATATCATTACCAAGGTCTGTACCTTCAGAAGATAAAGGCCTCAGAAGGAGAAAGCTCTTTAGGAAATATCTCTGACGTATGTGTGTATTTTTCCTATGTTAGGTTGCCAATGTGGAACTATACTACAGAGCAATACAGTTCTACTTAGAATTCAAGCCTCTGTTGTTAAATGATTTGCTGATGGTGCTATCTCCACGGTTGGATCACACTCGTGCAGTCAATTATTTCAGCAAGGTAATAATTTTAAACCAGAGCTTCATAGCAAGGAATTAAAGTGTATTTGAGTAACTTTTGTCCCTGGAATTTCAATGATACGTAACATTTGTAACATTTGTAATAAACTCTTTATTTTAAAGGTTAAACAGCTACCACTGGTGAAACCATATTTGCGTTCAGTTCAGAACCACAACAACAAATCTGTGAATGAATCACTGAACAATCTCTTTATTACAGAAGAAGATTATCAGGTAAAAACCTCTTGATTCTTGCACATATTTTCAAAACTTAGATAATGATTTGATTTATAAAGTTGGCATGTTTTGTAGTTTAAAAAAGCCTATTATCCTTTAGGATTATAAATAGTAGGTACTCCTCTACCAAGGATCTAAATTTTAGTAAGGTTTTCATGCTTAATAAATCCCCCAATTAAGTGCCAAGTTTTCAGGATTTTGCTTATTAGCTCTTATATAAGAGAACGCTTTTGGAAAAAGCAATAGATTTTTATGTCTATATTATAGGTAGGATCAAAAAAACTTTGATCCCAGGATCAGCAGGTGCCATGGTGGTTAAGGCACTGGACACTCCCACATGGCTGACCATGGTTCAAGTCCCAGACCTGGTGGCTTACTTTCTCACTTTTGCTCTCTCTCTCTCTCTGTCTCTCTCTAGTCAAATTAAAATGAATGAATGAATAAATAAAATTAAATAATTCTTAAAAATATAAATAATTATTTTAAAAAAACTGGTCCCTTAACTAATGCATAAAACTTACTTGGTATTAATTGTATTTAAGTATTCACTGGTTTTCTTGCCTGATAATATCCTATTAATAGTTGTCATTTATTAAACCTTTTGTGAATGATTGCACATAAACAAAAGTAATTAAGGTTAAGCTAGTTGTCTTTTTCTCTGTTACTATCAGCATGATTTTCTTTTAGGCTCAGAGTACATGATGATCTGTATGACTAACTGTCATGTTGAGTGTTATTAGGAGTTACTAGGAGTTTCCCTAAAGCATATGATCTTACCCTCCAAATTACAAATCTTTCTAATTTCATAGCCATTCAAGTTAGTCCATGATACTGAAAACCTTGATGAAAATTGTACCTTTTGAAAAATCTTAAAGTACCTTTGAGGGTTTTATCGTTACAGTTGAAGAAACTTGATACTGTTCACAGATGACAACTTAGTATTTTGATACTTGAATCTAGGCTGTCATAATACATTTTACCATTTAAAGAACTCATTGATCAAGTAGGTTGAAACATAAATGTTCAATGAAACACTGATTTTGCATTTGGATGGCTTTATTTTTTTAAGGCGCTGCGAACATCAATAGATGCTTATGACAACTTTGACAATATCTCACTTGCTCAGCGTTTGGAGAAACATGAACTCATTGAGTTCAGAAGAATTGCTGCTTATCTCTTCAAAGGCAACAATCGCTGGAAACAGAGCGTAGAGCTGTGCAAGAAAGACAGCCTTTACAAGGTTGATAAAGTTGGCAGGGGTGGGGCTATGAAACCAAGTCTAAAATGGTATATGACAAGTGGTTGTGTTTCAGAAAAGTATTCGTTTTGTGAATATGAAAGTTTATCATTCTAATTCAAATTTTCAATAAGCTCCCTTTGAGGAGATATATTTAAAGCAATGGATTTATTGATTCTAAGGGCTATCTTGTGTTTAGGGGCTGTCTCTTTGTTTAAAAAACATTTTTTAGTCTGTTCTTGTCCTTTTCTTTCAGAATTTTAATTTTAATTTTAATGTAACTGGAAGGTATCCTCCCCTCGCCCCTAAATCCAGATTTAAGTTTTTGGAAAGTTTCCATTTTGTGGCTTGGGAGCACCAGTTCACCACCTTTTGATTTCATGTGTGACTTTCATTGTTTCTTGTGATTAGGATGCAATGCAGTATGCCTCTGAATCTAAAGATACTGAGTTGGCCGAAGAACTCCTACAGTGGTTTTTGCAGGAAGAAAAAAGAGAGTGCTTTGGAGCTTGTCTCTTTACCTGTTATGATCTTTTAAGGCCAGATGTTGTCCTGGAAACTGCATGGAGGCACAATATCATGGATTTTGCCATGCCCTACTTCATCCAGGTCATGAAGGAATACTTGACAAAGGTAAAAACTCTTTTAAGTATATTCAGGACTAATTATCTAGAAGATACGTAAAATTCTACACGCAGGTTTATTTTTTTGAAAATTTTTTTTCTCTAGTAGAAGTAAGTAATTTAGTTGTAAAATATTCCTGTTGTCTGGATTTTTCTTAAAAGCTGATAAATGACATTGATTGGAAAGGGAACTCAAATATGACTTGTCAGAATTTTTATCCTCACTGTATTTCCGAGAATGAATAATATACTGTAGTTTATATATTGTTTTTTTTTTTTTTTAAATATTTGATTTTTCTTTCAAAATAGCATCTTTCTCAGAATCGGTTCCTGAAACTGAGATATCCATAACCAGTACTCTACATTCCTTTTTACTTGATTGGTTTCTGACTTTAATGTCCATGCCTGTTTCCCCTAAGGAAGCAGACACATATATTAACATTTTGTTAATCTTCACGATTTTTTGGTTGTTTAACCCCTAATTTAACAATCTCGTAGAGGATAACAATCACGTTTTCTAAAAATACATTAAATAAGCTGGGCCTATAGTTACCTTATAAAATTAGTTACCTTATAAAATTCATTGTTCATTTAGTGTCCCTTTTTGACATTAGAATATTTTTTACTCACCCTGTCCTTAACAGTTATTACCTTTCTTACTGTAGAACATTTTTAAAAAAATTTACTATGTATATTTAAGGTGTATAATGTGATGTTACAAGAGACATGTTTATAGAAAAATGGTTGCCATATTGCTGTAGAACATTTTAAAATATTTTAAAAGATCCGTTTCGGCAAAGCAGAAAATGCTTCAAATCAGAAACTAACATCTGATCTCTTCAGCATGCCCGAGTAAAGGGGGGGGGAAATGCTACTAACAACCCCCAGTATACTGAATTTTTCTCTAGAGTACCACCTACTTGGATATCATTGTGTTTAGCACTTTCTATGTAAAGTTTACTATAAGAGAAAAAACAGTTGCCTTATCTTAGCCATAGAGAACAGCTTCTTTTCTTATGCATAATGCCAGCTTGTGAGACCTGGCTCTCAGCTGCTGTTAACATAAGTGCTGTAAATTGTACTAGCCATTAAGCTGCTTTCTTTCCCACTGACTAGCATAAATTCTTCTGCAGTAAGCTCTGAAGTTTAAAAAAGTGTTCTCAATTTTGCTTCCAGTATGCCCTTTATTTTCACTTCTCTTATACCTTTTTTAGTGATTAGATGTTTCTCCCCTAAACCTTTGTTGCTGATTCTACCTTTTTATGCTCAATATGGAATTTGATTTTTTTCTAAGCTGCACCTTCTGAATTCCTTTGCAGGTTGATGCAATAAAGGAAAAGGTGAAAGTTGATTCTTTTCCATCTTTAAGTCTGGAGGACTAAGCCTAAGGAATTTGCATGATTTTTTTCCTTCCTTTTCTACACTGCTGCTGCTGCTTTTTCCCCAATAAATTTTCACTAAAGCCTCTGCAAGTCCCTTGAAACATAACTATAATAGAGCTGTAGGACATTAGTAGATGTTTGCTACTAATCGGCTAATAGGCTTTAGGAAGGGCAGGAGGCTAATCAGTAGTTGGTTCACAGTCTCTCTTAAATGTATTATTGAAAACTGAGCATGATATGAGTTTCCGTATTAATTAACAAAGTATCAGGAAATTTCTCTTCCCTGTCAGGGTATCTGGACCATAACAGGACTTCTAAATACTTGAAATAAATTAAAACAGCCTCTGGTTTCATTTTGTGAGCTTGCCTGACAGTTGTTGAATTTACATATGTATGTACATGCCCTAAAAGACTTTTGGGGGGATTTTTGGTATTGAAGGACTGTGATCCAGTTTCTGATCTCTTGATTCTTACTAATTTTTTTGCTGAAAGTAGATACAAGAGATACTAGCTGCTTCCGAAGAGACTTTCCTCATGTTTCTCCGGGTGTCCAGTTCTTATGGTGCCGAGTCCATTTTTAAGAGGAATAAACCTTTTTTAATTAAGAGAGCCAAGCTTACCATAATTGTTGCTAAACAACATGGAATATTTCTGTTTATAATGAAGCAATATTAACTTCTACTTTCTGTAATAAGTTACACTTCTGAAGCTACCTAAAATTTGCTCTTAATTGATCAGTTGGCTTGTCCAAAAAGGTCAAATTTGGGCACCTTTTGGTTGCTCCTTCCTTCATTGGCTTGTCTCTATCCGAGTACAAATGAAACAAACTTATAAACTTGTGTCTGGTATCAAATTGTGGTTAGAAAAGGGTGGGAAGGTAAAGAAGAGTTGAAACAAATTTGGAAGAATTTGGGCGGGGGACAGTGCCTTGGGATTATGTTGAACCAAACTGGAGTCACCACTGGAACTTAGGGCAAACCTGAGTAAAATGCATTGTGTGTGAGACCCTTCAGCAGCTAGTAAGCAAGGCAGTTAGAAAGCGTGTGTGTGAAAAACAGGTAATGGAACTGCAGTGTTATGCGTTGTTTTAAATCAAGCATGTACAGCAGTCATTGCAATTACATCATACTACTTTTGAAACCCTTATAGCATTGCTGTGGGCTGTGTGTGTTTCTTGAGAGCCTGTATAGCAACAGTCATCTTCAGACCTCACTTCTTGCTTCAGTACTTTTGCCTTTTTTTCATGCACACATACACCAAAATATCTGACTGCATGTTAACTTTTCCTCTGCAGCATATTGCAGTCTTTGTGGAAAAGCCTTTTACATTTTAATGAATTTTCAGTAGTACAGATGGAACTGAATTCAGTTATGTGCTACCTGTAATTTTTCTTCTTAAATCCAAGGATCAGAAACTTTTGTTACAGCTCTTAACAAAAGCTTGTGTTCATAAAAGCCTTCTCTACTTTTCTTTTTTTGAGCAGTCTAAATTGGGTTAGTGGAAATAAAGATTGGATGTACCTGGGCCAGAGGCTGTCCCATTATATAGAAAAAAAATCAAAATTTTTTGCTTAGCTATTCCCTCAGAATTTGTTTTTTCCATATGCCCAGCCTGCCCGTGTGTATGCTTGGGCATTTGTGATATTGCTAGCTCTTCAAAATCTTTCATGTATTTCTATAATAGAATTTTCGTGTTCAACATCTAACACAGACATTAACTTTTAAACATGTTCACTTTAGATTCTTTCCCTTGAAAGTCTGGAAATGTATTGTGATGGGTTTTTGGTGGTTTTTTTTTTTTAATTTTTTTCTTAGATGTTATTAATGTACAGGCATCCATGTATTTTTCTGTATAACTTCTATAGGTTACTCTTGGCTACCGCTTAGATTAGCAGAATCCCATCTGACCCATGAAGGCACAGAATTGTGCTTTAAATTCGTTTACTGTAATTTTCGCTTTAAGTTTGGATGCCAAGCAGTGGGTATTTTGCATGATACTTATATTCCATAACACTCTTTAATTTGATATTGAGGTAATTGGTACCATATGATCCTTTAGGCTCTAAAATAGGATATTAGTGTACAGAAGAAAATGATTCCATTTTCCTAGAGTAGACAAACCACATTTCACTTGAAGGAGTTGACAGTCTTCTTCACTTTTCTCAAACCCTCAATTCCTTAACAAACTAAGATGGATTAGACCCCTATTTAAGGTATTTAACATGAAGCAGTTAAAGTAAGCATGGAACACAAACTTTTAATAGCCTACATGAAGACTCAAAGACAGTATTTTACTAGTTTCAAATAGAAATGAGATGCTGCTCTACCCTTGTAGGACCTGAATATTAACACTTTCTTTTTTTAAACCAAAGTCTGCATGTCCTTTTTTGTGGATGATTTTTCACTATGAGCCTTTTTGACAAACATGCAGTAACCATTCAAAAGGTTCTTCCCTACACTCTGCCTCCCATTCTCACCTAGCATTTATAACCTTACAAGCTAAATATGTAAGAGACAAGAGTGTGATTTGAAATTCAGTTTTATTTACTGTAATGATAATCCAGTTATAAGGCTTTGGTTGTGATACCAGCTCTTAAATAGACTGTGAAAGACAAATGTAGTTTAATATTAAAGACAATGGAGGTTGTATGTCATAGGAGATTCCCTAATCTGAGGAATCTACTGTCACTTGCCTCTAATTCATCACAGAATTATAGAATCTAATTCTGTCAGCCCTAGAAGGTATTTACAGACCATTTCTTTCAACCTTCTCATTAAATAGAGAAGGAAATTTGAGGACCAGTGCAGTGGTTTGCCAAGGTTATAGAACTCATTATCGGGAGGACCTAGGTATTCCAATTCCTTTCTTTCACTCATACATTTGGGCTCTTCTTTCTCTCTGATACTACCCACTTTGGTTTAGGGTAGCTAGCAGATGACAGCCATTTACTTCTCTGGCTTAATTAAAAGCAATAGCTTTCTTAAAGAAGTTGAGACAAAATCATGCTTTTGTAGTTACTTCTTAGGAAATAGAGCAATGTCGCATTAAATTGTGCAGCCTATCTATACAGAAAGATTGAATATGGAGGAATTCGAGTCTTAAACATCAGTCTGCACCTGTAGCCGATATCAGCAGAAGCTGCACAGTTGGCCCAAAATAGCTTATTCCACAGAAGGACTTATTCCATCTAGTCACTAGACTCATTTCGCTTTTTAAAATACCATTTCCTTTGGGGAGGGAAGTCTTGCCTGGTTCATGAGGTCATTGTTACTATCTTTGATAGGGTTTAAACTTCATTTGGAAAAGTTCTTTCTCGTTTTCTCCCCTCCTCAGGCTGCATCCTAGCATGCCCAGTTTTAGCCTGGCGTGAGCTTTTATGGCATTTATAAATCCCTCCTTCCTGAGGGTTTATAATGACAGTGCTGAAAACCACCTTGACTGAAGTATGAACATTGCCATTGAATTTGAGGGGGCCTGAGAATGTTCTTTCTAGTCTGTTTTATTTTGACAGAATTTAACATACTAAGGCTTTTCCACTTTCTGCCATAAATCTAGGTTTATAATACTTATGGGGTGCTAATTAACCTAACCTATTTTTCTTCAGGTGGATAAATTAGATGCTTCTGAATCACTGAGAAAAGAAGAAGAACAAGCTACAGAGACACAACCCATCGTTTATGGTAATCTTTTTTTAACCTTGGAAGCAGTAAATTAAACATTTAATTTTGAAAATTCTACCTTAAAATAGGAATATACCAAGCTTCTACAGTGCCAAAGACTTGCCGAGTTATGAAATACTGCTCCTTACTGTTACGTTCCACCCCCTCCCCCCAAAAACAGTCTTTAAGCAGGCATTAATTAACTCATAAAATAGACTAAAATGAAAGGAAAATCTCAAAGATCTCATAACCTACATTTCCTATTGCCTGGTCATTAATTGATTACTTGTTCATAAATTATTGAAAACAAAATATCAATGAATTCAATTTTCAGAAGAGTGAAAGGTAAAAACATGCCAAGTCTGTCTTTAGAGTGCTGTGCGTAAAGGGTACATCTTCACTTGAAATTCTAACTGGGGCAGAGACCTGGGTAGTTTCCATCTGAGAAGTTTCTAGAGAGATGGGATCTTTAAACTATCAGTGAGCACTTAAGGTAATTTAATTTGGCCTTAAACCCGCATGTCCAAATTACTTCCCCTTTCCACTTCAAAGTTGGTGAACAGACTCATTTGAACAGTGGATTGGAAGATTGTAAGTTAAACCAGGTGTTCTTTGGAAGGGAGCATAAGATGTGACCATTGTATCTCTAAAGAAAACAATAATATACAAAATCTGGTATCTCCTTTTTAGTGTAGATAAAAAGTACTTTGGGAATTTAGAGGACAAGATAATTTGATAAAGTTAGAGAAGGTAAACTTAAAATAGATGATTAAGAGATAATGAAATGTTTGACACGTTTGAGATAGGAAACAGTAGAAATACAAATGGGTGGACATAATTTGGGGGTACCTTTTGAATTTGGTTTGCCTTTAGAGCATTTAAATGGGCAGTTGAAAATGGGGTTGGAATTTCAAGGTAGATGTCGGTATAAGGTTAGAGATTTTTTTTGGTAAACAAGTTTCCAAAAAGAATTTGTTAAAGACAACTTTAGTGGTTATCTACACAAAAGAGAGACATGAGATCACTTCTGCAGGCAGAAATCTTGATCTGAGTTTACATTCTAGTATAAGGTTAAGAGTATTTTGGGGGACCAGCAGTTGGAGTAATGGCTATGTTGCTGGACTCTCATGTAGTCAACCATAGTTTGAGTCCCAGACCCAGTGGCTTAAACTCACGCCAGGCTCGTGTGCATGCGTGCCCAAGATCTTGAGAGGAGAATGGAGGAGAAGGAATTGCTGTATGGCCAACCCCCCTAGGGGGTGATTTCTCACTTTCTGTCTCTTTGTCTCTGGCTTTCTGGCAAGCACATGCACCCTGTAGCAAAAACCTCTCAAAAAAAAAAAAAAAAAAAAATTGGCTTATGGGGGTATAGAGAATTGTAGTGTGCTTTTTGTCCTCTAAATAAGCCAAGCCAGGTTCTCTACTGGTCATGTTTCCTATATGTGGTAAACAGTTTAAACTTCATAAGAAAGAGTGGTAATGGGGCCAGTAGGTGGTGGGGTGGTTAAGGTGCTAGACTCGCATATGGCAGATTGCGGTTGGGTCCCAGACCCAGTAGCCTGAAAATCATGCCAGGTACATGTGCAGACATGCCCAGAATCCCTAGAGGAGAATGGAAAAGAAGGGATTACGGTGTGGTCATCCCTAGGGATTGGGGTGTGATGTTCTCATTTTCCCTCCTGTGTCTTTCCTGCAAGTACACACAGGAAAGCATAGGCAATAACCTGAAAATAAGAAAAGGTAGTGGTGGGGCCAGCAGGTGGCTTGGCAGTTAAAGCATTAGACTTCCATGTGGTCATGTGTGGTTTGCCTCCCAGACCCGCTAGCTTAAAACTCACCAGGGGGTGGGGCAGGTGGCCTAGTGCTTAAAGGTGCTGGATTCCCATGTGGTTAACCATGGTTCGAGTCCTAGCCCTGGTGGCTTGCTTTCTAGCTTTCCCTTTCTGTCTGTCTCTGTTAAAATTAAAAAATAACAACAACAAATGGAATTAAATAAATCTTAAAAACAAAACAAAACAAAAAAAAACCTCACTTGATGTGCATGTGCACCCAAAATCTCAAGAGGAGAATTTAAGACAAGAGATTGTGGCGAGTCATCTCCCCGGCGGGGAGGAGTGATTTCTTTCTGTCTCTCCAGTGAGCACATGCAGCCTATAGCAAAAAAAACTCTCAAAAAGAGAGAGAGAGAGAGAGAGAGAAAGTGGTAACATAATATTTGATAAAGGGTATATGCTCTAATGTGTTTCATACTTAATACACTTGTATGTAATACATATTTTAACGTATTTTTTTATTGTTCTCACTAAATTAGTACTGGATTCTTTGCTAGAAATGTATTGGGTTTCATTACCATTTAAACATCTTTAAATCAAATTTAAATCTAACTTTTTAAAAATGTTTTAAAATAATTATTTAATTTTATTATTATTTTTAATTTGACCAGGGAGAAGGAAAGTGAGAAAGCAAGCTACTAGGTCTAGGACTCAGACCTCGGTTGGCTCTGTGGAAGTCCAGCATCCCAACCACCACATCACCTGCTGGCCCCTAAATCTAACTTTAAAAGTTCAGCTGTATTAAATGTGTCATTTTTAAAAATTAAGCTTTTGGGACCAGCAGTTGGTGTAATGGCTATGTCACTGGACTCCCGTTTAGCTGACCACGGTTCGAGTCCCAGATCCAATGACTTAACATCATGTTGGGCACGCGTTTGTGCCCAAGATCCCGAGAAGAGAATTGAGGAGAAGGAATTGCAGTGTGGCCATCCCCATGGGGGATGCTTTCTTGCTTTTTGTCTCTGTCTGGTGAGCGCACGTGCCCTATAGGAAAAACCATTCCAAAAAGAATAAAATATTGGGGACCAGTAGGTGGTGTTTTGGCTAAGTCGCTGGACACTTCCACATGGCCGACCATGGTTCGAGTCCTGGACCTGGTGGCTTGCTTTCTCACTTTCCCTCTTTTTCTCTCTCTGGTCAAATTAAAATAAATGAATGAACAAATAAAAATAAATAATTTTTTAAAAATAAATAAACAAAATATTATTCCTATGCTAGATATATTCCTACACTAATTTTTTTTTCTTTTTTTGGAGAGATTTTTGCTATAGGATGCGTACACCCGCCAGAAAGACAGAGACAGAGAGACAGAAAGCGAGAAATCACCCCCCGGGAGATGGCCACGCCGCAATCCCTTCTCCTCCTTTCTCTTCTTGGGATCCTGGGCATGCGCACACAAACACACCCGGTGTGACTTTAAGCTACCGGGTCCGGGACTTGAACTGCGGTCAGCTACATGAGAGTCCAGCGACATAGCCATTACACTAACTGCTGGTCCCTCCTATGCTAATTTTACTGAATGTAACATGTGAGTACCATGTGATAGGTTTGTTGGCAGATATCCGGTGTGTCATGTGAACTGTACATGTAGCATATTGCTTTAAATTATACTAATTTCTAGCTTTTAGCCCTGTACTGATTATTATTATCATTATTATTTAGGCAGGATACTTTTTAGGGGTGTGACTCTGCCAAAATAGTCAAAAACAGCTCCTTCTCATTGTGATTATGTTGCTAGAGTGGGCAGATTAGAGCGTCACAGTCTTACTCATGCTAAGTTTCTCCTGTTCTTTGCCCTAACCTGCTACTCGTTTTTGTTTTCTTCTTCAGGTCAGCCCCAGTTGATGCTGACAGCAGGACCCAGTGTTGCAGTCCCTCCCCAGGCACCCTTTGGTTATGGTTATACTGCACCACCCTATGGGCAGCCACAGCCTGGCTTTGGGTACAGCATGTGAGATGGAAAGCTGATCCTGTAGTTGCCTATTTTCGTACTGATACATCGTCTCTACCTACTTCTCAGTTTATAACGGGGGAAACAGACAACCTGTTCTTGTAACCTTTATTTCATGAAGGACTACTTTTTGTTTCTAACTATAAACTTGGATCACCTATGTTAAAATCTTATTTCACATTCCGCATATTTTAGAATTTATTCTCAAAGGGGAATAGTTTCAATGTTTTATTCACTTGGGCTTTTTTTCTTCCCCCTCATTCTTGAAGAACTGCTTAATATTCGATCTGTTGTGAAGAACCTGATTTGCACTCTGTAGTGTTTAAAGAAACAAAGAAACTCTAATACTGAATCTCTTAAATTTAGTGTATGTAAACAGCTTACAATACGTATTGTCTAAATGCATTTAAATCTTTTATTCAAAGAAAATGCTAAAGCAAAAATACCGGTATGTGACTTTGCAAGACTGTCAATGCCAACAAAGACAACACTAATCAGCATATTCTACAGTGGACTGTAGTGCTCTCCAAATTATTTGAAAAATGCATACAGACAACTTGCCTGACTTCTAAATGAGCATAAAAGGCCCTCTAACCTATGCAGGTTTCCCCATTATGCATATAGAAAATGCTAGTGTGTTTTGCTCACTTCATATGTAACAGGTGCCCTTACGTTGTGCTGTATCCTGTGCTTTTTCTGTGGGACCATTCCATTCAGGAACAAAGAGCACCATGATTCCAATCTTGTGTGTATTTACTAACCCTTCCCTGAGGTTTGTGTATGTTGGATATTGTGGTGTTTTAGATCACTGAGTGTACAGAAGAGAGAATTCAAACAAAATATTGCTGTTCTTCAGTTTTTGTTTGTGGAATTTGAAATTACTCAAATTTAAAATAAATTACTGGACTGTGGAAATAACATGTAGAATTGCAGTTTTAATTAAATACCTCCCAAGCCAAAAGAACAATAGTTTTGGTCATTTCAGATTGGATGCTGAGGTGGTCCAGGGAGGCATGAGAGGAATGAAGACACGTGATTGTACCCTACCGTCAACAGGGTACATGTGATGAGTCTAAAGAACCGGTCACTAGAGTGGGCCACTTTTCACCTATCTCCTACATTTAACCAAGTGTCACTTCAGATTTTTATCTAAGTATTTCACTTAAATGAACAAATCATGGATGTTAAGTTATATTAACTTGAAATAAAAGTATATTTAAACATGTAGTTAACATGCTATTTCTTGCCATGAATTTTATAAGGGTGACCAAATTATGGGTGGTTTAAGTTGATTTTTTTTTTAACTGATGTATGAATCCAACTTTTGCTTATGGCTGAGAATGTTACTTTAAGCTCATTTCACTGTCTCTTAAACTTTCACTAGAGTTCCATGTAACTCCCTGCCTGGCCTTGTATTGCTGTAGAACTCTCTTTGGCGGATTACTATAAGCTCCAAAGAAGAGTTTCTAAAAAAAATTGTGAACTCTGGAGCCAGCAGATGGCAAAGCAGTTGTGTTTCTGGACTCCCACATGGCTGCCTGTGGTTTGAGTCCCAGACCTGAGGCTTAAACCTCATGCATGCTGGGCATGTGTGCATACATGCCCAGGATCCCTGGGAGGAGAATGGAAAAGGGATTGCAGTGTGGCCATCCTCCCTGGGGGGTGATCTCTCACCTTCCTCTCACTGTGTCTGTTCGCCGCCTCCCAGCACAAAGGCAAAACCTCTTTAAAACAAAAACAAAACTTCCCACATGGTGAACTGATTGCTTTGAGTTCCAGACCCAGTGGCTTCAATAACACACTGAATAGGTGCAGCTGTGTCCCCAAGATCCTGGAGAGAAATGAAGACTGCATTAGGAGCATTCCCCCATGGTGGGTGCTATTTTCCCTCCCTCTTTTTTTCTCTCTGTCTCTCTCCACCAAGCTCAAGTGCCCTCTAACCAAAAAAAAGTAATGTTCCTTGGGAACTTTCTTTTCAGAGTCCAGATTTGTTGTCCTGAAACCCTTTCTTACACTTAAGTCAACTATTTTTTTCTTTTATAAATAAATGAAATGATTCTCTTTTCCCTTCCCTAAGGACACAACTAAAAATACTTAAGATTTTCATATAGCATAGTGTTTTTCAACAAAAAAGCTTCGCTTTAATCTTGTGCTGTAACCTGTGATAATTGAGTTGTCACTTAAACCATCCATAATGGGCTATAGTCGAAAGAGGAAACCCTGGAATGTCTGACTCAGTTCAAATCATGAGCACGTGGAGCTTGAGCTTTTATCTGTGCATTAACAAGGAATACTTTTCAGAATTACCTGGTGGATTATGTTTAAATCACAAAATGCCTAGCCCCAAGCTGGGCAATTGTAAGTGGATAATAAGTGGTAGAATAAATTGGTAATAAACTGTATTTAAAGCCAAGGATTTTTATATCTATTAACATTATAAATCCATTTTAAATATAACAAACTCATTGCATGTTAACAAACATTTATACATTGATTATATGAAAAATACTGGTTTACTATGTGACATAGCTTTTCTAAATGTTGACGCGTTTTATTATACGTATTCTAAAATATCTGTTTGTGAGGAACACTAATCTTATCGGCACAATCTTGAGTTTTGGGGAGCTTAGATGAAAGACAGGTACATTTCCCAAGTACTGTCATTGCTTTCCTTTACCTGTGAAGAAATGTCCGCCAAACACCCAGATCCGAGTCACTTGCTACTTTATCCCATCATTCTTGCAAGTAAAAATGTTCCGTGATGAAGAACAGCTAGTGCAGCTCATGATGTGGTCATGCAAGTCTTTCTCCTTTAAAACTACCCCCATACTTTGGTGTGTAGCAGAAATGTTTATTACACAGAATGTTAAGAATATTCATGAGCAATGAAGAATAAATACAGTGACTTTAACTGCAGGAGTTGATACCCCTGTTCTGATCGTGGCAGGTGCCAGTTTTTGCTACCATTGATTTTTTGTCAGTGCAAATGTCAACGTGGGAGAAAAGTAAGTCTTAGTATTATGAAAATAGTTTTGACCCTGCAGAGATCCCCACAGACTCTGCAGAATAAACTTCAGGAAAAAGAAAATACCTTACACAAATAATTTTGACTGGGACCAGCAGTTAGCGTAATGGCTATGTTGCTGGACTCCCATGTAGCCAACTGTGGTTCGAGTCCTGGACCCAGTGGCTTAAACACACACTGGGTGCGTGTGTGCCCAAGATCCCGAGAGGAGAATGGAGGAGAAGGGATTGCGGGGTGGCCATCCCCGGGGGGGGGGGGGGGGGGGAATGATCTTGCTTTCTGTCTCTCTGTCTCTTTCTGGCCAGCACACACGCCCTAAAGCAAAAAACCTCTCAAAAAAATTTTTTTTGACTTTGTAGAGACTCTAGAGTGTACTCTGAAAACTAAGGTCATGGATCCTATAAAGTACAGGCAACTAGAGAACAGCACGATGTATTTCCAGAACTGCCAGAATTCCTATACTCTTCAGCCATGATTTATTACAGTTACTTGAATCAGCCACCCTAGGCCATCCTGCTGGGAATGACTGTTTTTAAATTTGAAGCCATCACTCTGAGGCAAGCCTCAGAAACTACCGGAGCCAGAAACACTCATTTAGGATTGAGTTCAACCCAGTTACATGTTGTTGCATCATTTTTGAATCCAGTATAAACATTCTGTTTAGAAACAGTTGCTAGCATGGCATCATTCACAGCTGCAGTTTCTCCTGTGCTGTTACATGCCAATGTAAACTCCAACTGGACTAAATATTAGAACTTTAAAGCCTGACTGCAGCCTTAGTTTTTACTTTTTCATTTGCCACAGGGTGTGTGCACTTGCAGGAAATAAAGTGAGAAAGCACTCCCACATAGAGATAGTCACAACCCCAATCCCTTTCCTATTTCTCCCTCCTCTTTCAGGATTTTGGGCACACATGCCTGGCTTACTTTTTTTGAGAGATTTTTGCTATAGGGCATGCACACTCACCAGAGAGAGAGAAGGCGAGAAATCACCCCCAGAGGGCTGACCACACCACCATCCCTTCTACATTCTCTCAAGATTTTGGGTACACACGCACACCCACCCACTTAAGTTTCAAGTCGCCAGGTCCAGGACTTGAACTATGGTTGGCAACGTTAACCATTACAGCATCTGCCGATCTTGCCTGGCTTGATTCTTAAGCTGCAGTGTCCAAGACTTGAACCACTCAGCCACCTGGGATCCAGCTGCCTTCACCACCACACCAGCTGGACCATTTCCACCTTCAAAGTCCCTGTGGTCATTTTGCAAGTTGCAATAGCTTCACTGTTAAAAGGATGAAGTAATGGGACCAGCAGTTAGCATAATGGCTATGTTGGCTGGATTCCCATTTTGTTGACCACGGTTGGAGTCCCAGATCCGGTGGCTTAAACTTACACCGGGCACGTGTGCGTGAGTGCCCAAGATCCCGAGAGGAGAATGGAGGAAAAGGGATTATGACGTGGTCTCCCGGGGGGGGGGGGGGGGGGGGGCTAATTTCTTCTGTCTATCTGTCTTTCTGGCAAGTACAAACACCCTAAAGCAAAAAACCTCTCCAAAAAAAAGGGAGGGGGGAGGCTGTGATTTAGGACACTGCTGTGAACCTCTGGCCAGTGTGGGGAAACAAGAAACAACACAGGTGGGTATTCAGTGCTATAAAACCTCAACCTGGAGACAGATATTAGGGTGTCAGAAAAGTCATGACACATTTTTGCATAGAAAAATGCCTTGACTTTCCCAACAACCTATTATTAAAAATCCAGAGGGTTAATTCCTAAACCATGAGACTCCCTTGTGATTAAACCACGAGTTATTAATAAATTAGGCTATCAAGCTTTCCAAAAAGTAACTACAATTTGAATTCAATGGAACTACCCTTGATCCTCTAATGAAGACAGCAGCATGGTCTGAGGGAAGAAGAGTGATCAACACAAAAAACAGTTTCCCTGCTTTTTTTTGATCATGGACTGTTTTTCTCATCTTAAATACCTGCTTCAGGGACCAGATGGTGGCACCACTGGACCTACATGGGAAGGTCCTGGGTTCATATCCTTGGGACCACCCTATACAGACCAGATGTGTGTAAGCCTGTGGTTCAGGCCAGCTGAGATGGGGTGAATTATGGTGTTAGGACCCTGTTGAGAGTGCCTGTCTTTTGCTCTCATGCAATAAATAAATAAATTTTTTTTTTTTTTTTTTTTTAAAGTTCAGGGCCAGCTCATGGCCTGGTGGTTTATTAAAGCAGCTGAATACCACATGGCTAAACACTTGGCTCAAGTCCTGGACCTGGGAGCTTTAAAAACATGCTAGGCGGAACCAGCAGATGGAGTAATGGTTACATCATTGGACTCCCATGTAGTCAATAGTTAGGTCCCAGACCCAGTGGCTTCAAACTCACGTCCAGCATGTGTGTCCCCAAATCTCAAGAGAATGGGAGGGGGGACTGCAGCATGGCCATTCCCCTGGAGGGTGATTTCTCGCTTTCTGTCTCTCTCGCTGCCTCTCCGGGAGCACATGCACCCTTAGGGCAAAAGAAAACATGCTGTGCCCACATGTGGGAATGTTCAGAATTCAAAAGGAGGGAGAAAGAGGACCATGCCCCATGGGGATGGTGCTATCTCATTCTCTCTCTCTCTCCCATCTCTCTCTGGCAAGTACATGCACCTTTTGGCAAAAAAATTAAAATATATAGTATGGATCACTTGAATCACCAAGATTACTTAAATAACATTATTGTTTTTAGGTTTTTATCATTAAGGTGCATGAGTTCTCGGGGGGTGGGGGTGGGCGGGGGGAATCACCCTCTGGGATGATGGCCACACCACAATCCCTTCTCCTCCATTCTCCTCTTGGGATTTTGGGCACCCAGCCACATACACCCAGAGTTGAGTTTCAAGCTGTCAGGTCTAGGATTCAAACCATGGTCAGCCATGTGGGAATCCGGCTCTTTAACCACCCCATCACCTGCTGACCCTGCAACAGTGTTTTTTTTAAGCCCAAGATGACAACTTTCTAAGTGCCAAATACATGATAGACCAGATTTTTATTTTTATGGCAAGAATATTTAAATTGGGGGAAGAAATTGTTTCAAATGTTACTGACAGGCTTCAAACAGTTGTGATAGAGGGATGGATCAACATCATACAAAAACCCACCTAGTAAAGTTTTAGATGACCAGTAACTTTATCAATTAGATCCGCTGGTCCTGGCCCAATTCCTAGGACAGTTCGAGAGCCTGGTTCAATCTGAGTACGTCCAGCATCTTGAATTAAGCTCACAGTCAGTCCAAGCGTTTTCGCATGGGTCAGTAACTGAATCAAGGTTTCTTCATCAGGAGCTTTGACCACCACTTTGGGCTGGCCACAGTATTCCCACTCTTTGAGCATTGCAGGATTTCTCCTTTGAATTTGCTTATAGGCAGAAACAGCAGCATGGGAGCACTGGGCAGCCACTTTTCCTTTTCCCATTTTTAAGTCATTTCGAACAACAAGAATCATTTTATATTCCCCACTCTCTCCCAAGATGCTTGCTTCAGTCCCAGTCTCTGCATTTGTGCCACTTGCTGAGCTTTTGGGGAACATCCCAAAGCGTACCCGAAGGCCCCAACCCAGGCACATGCCACAAGCAACCCCAGCAGCCAGGCTGAGTGCACTCGGATGAGACAAATATTCCATCATCGATGATTTGGAGAGCACCTTAAGAGAAGGAAAAAGAGTTACCACTATCAAGTAGTGCAAAGTTATAGGCTTATCAGGTAAACATCTCGACTAGAAGCAGAAAGCAATACACTATAGGGTTGTCGTGAAAGTCATGACATTTTTCTATGCAAAAATGCATCATGTCTTTCCCTATGACTCAACAGAACTGTATGATGGCACCTAGATGAAAAGCCCAATATTTTGGATCATACCCATGTGCCCAATTTTCATCCTTCCTGTGTGCTAGAAAAGATAAAAGCATCCACATGAAGCAGTCAGGTCACGTAGAATCTTCATGTGCGCAGTGTCTCTCTCTTCTAAAAACTCTTTAACTTTGTGGAGAAATGTTGTTTCAACAAGATTTCTATAAGATCTAAAGAAACCAAAAATAACTCTTTCAAGAATACAGTTCTTATCTGTGTTTTCATAATGCAGTGGTTCTTAATGGAGACAGTATGACCCTTCAGAGAAGTCGCCCCTTGTCACAGTAATGAGCCTGGGGTGAAGTATGCTACCAAATTTACTAGGCATAAGCAAGGATGCTAAAAATCTCACGAAGTAAAGACTGTCCCACTGGACATTAGTGTAAGTGAAAACTATTAGTACCTAAGATAATTAGAAGCCAACTTCATTTTAGATACGAACAAAAGTGTTTTCTGGCAGGTTTTTTTTTTTTTTTTTAAGATTTATTTATTTAATCCCATTTGTTGTTTTTTTTTGTTAAAAATTTATTTTATTTCATTTTATTCATTCATTCAATTATTTTAATTTGACCAGAGAGAGACAGAGACAGAGAGAGAGAGAGAAAGCAAGCTACCAGGTCCAGGACTTACACCATGGTTGGCCATGTGGAAGTGTCCAGCACCTTAACCACACCACCTGCTCGTCCTCGTTATTATTATTTTTTAATTTGACCAGACACAGAGGAAGGGAAACCAAGAAAAACAAGCCACCAGGTCCAGGACTCAAACCCTGGTTGGTCATGTGGGAATCCAGTGCCCTTAACTACCCTGTCATCTGTCAGCCCCCAAAACACTTACTGCTTTGGAGATTCCAAGGGTCTTTTTCCTTACTTTTATTTATTTTTTTAAATGTGTTGTAGGGCACATGTGTTCATCAGAGAGAGTGAGAAAGCAAGCCAACAGGTCTGAGACTCGACCCGTGGTTGGCCATGTCGGAGTCCAGTGCCTTTAACCACCATACCACCTGCTGCCCCTTTTCTGGCACTGATTTTTGTAGAAGTATAACTATCATATAAAACAAATGATCATCCTTATCCTTTATTATTTTAGAAAAATCTGTTACCCTAGCAAAGGTGTTCATAATACTTGCAATACCAATAAAATATCTGTATCAGTCTACATTTGAGGCTGTTAGATTCATAATGCTGGACATTCCCACGTGGCTGACCACAGTGTACTGGTGCAAGCAAACACCAGATTTTCATTGAGTGAGGTGGTACTCAAGCATTTACGTGCACAGGGTCACTGTGATTTTAAGTGGTAACCTGCTTCTAAGTGGTAACCATGGAATTAGATAGTGAATAATCTGCATGGCATAGATGACATCCCTGGAAATACTTATTTTATCATAAATTTCCTTTTTTATGTTAAAGTTAATACTTTAAGTTTTAAAAATTATTTGGTAGGCAGATTATACAATATTATCAAATATTTTCATTTCAGGACAGTACAGTGGATGTTAACAAACTTTCATTTAGCAGAATTATTTTTAAGGTTGTCGATATTGAGGCATCACTGTTGTGGTATCACTCCTTCATTCCTTTTTACTGATGGATAATATGACATTATATGGATGTACCACATTTTATTTATCCATTCCGTAGCTGATGGACTTAGGAGTTGTTTCCATAATATGAATAATGTTGCTATGAATATTTCCATACAAGTTTTTTTGTAGACATGTTTTCATTTCTTTTAGGCATACACCTAGGAGTCATAGAGTCATAGGACAGCCTTAGGTTTAACTTTTTGAGGAAATGTCAAACCATTTTCCGAAGTGGCTTCACCATTTTACATTCATTACAAACTGTTATAAAAAACTTGTGTTGGCTCTGATAGGGACAAGAACCACGAAAGAAACAAACACCTTGGCATACAGATCTGCATATAAGTCAGATGTGTTTCCACAAGTGTTAAAGCAGGATTGGGAGATACCAGGCTTTTGATGACATAAGCCTGGTCAATAAGCCTTAAACTCAATCAATGAAAAAAAGAAAACATGTCTGTAACTAAAATGTTTCTAACATCCCTAAGTTTCTGTAAGTCAAACATAGTTAATCAAAAAGACAAACTGATAACTCCATACTTACAATTTTAAATTCAAACCCAGCCCTTTCAGGAACAAAGTGAATTTTTCTGAAACTACTACTTCATGTTATAAAACCTATAACTAAGTCCTTTAGAATCCTTTACTTTTTCACTTTCTGAAACACCTACCAAAACCTCACCCTGCATCCGTTTCTCTATGTGCAATCCTCTCTGGAGCTAACTTATTAAGTGCCCAACTTCTACAGAAAGGAAACGGGATGACAAGAAGGTGCTGAGGAACATATCCCCAGAAGAAAATGTGGTCAACAGTGTTGTCTAATACATTTGGTCCACTAGTTAGCAGAAAAAGGGGGTGGGGCTCAGAAACTAGTATGAAGATGGGGTCAAGAAAGAGTGAGTATACTTCCATTACTTGCTGTGGACTGTGTGCCGCCGGGGTTGCAAGATGGCTAGGCAAAAACTTGCTCTATAAACTGACTGGGTAGCTTTTGGGGAAAATAGTACCCCAAAACCCAAAGGCCACTGCTAACTCCCTGAAAATCAGGAACAAGACTTGCACCTTTGGCGGTCATACCTGAGAGCCCGCCAGCTACAAACTGGGCTTACTACGAGGCCTACATGGCCAAGGCTGGCTTGGTGGATGACTTCTAGGAGAAGTTTAATGCCCTCAAGATTCCTGTGCTGGGGGACCAGCAGTTAGCGTAATGGCTATGTCGCTGGACTCCCATGTAGTCGACCGCGGTTCGAGTCCCGGACCCGGCGGCTTAAACTCACGCCGGGCGCGTGTGCGTGCGTGCCCAAGATCCCGACAGGAGAATGGAGGAGAAGGGATTGCGGCGTGGCCATCCCCTCTGGGGAGTGATTTCTCGCTTTCTATCTCTCTGTCTCTCTCTGTCTGTCTGGCGAGCGCACGCGCCCTATAGCAAAAACCTCTCCAAAAAAAAAAAAAAAAGATTCCTGTGCTGAAAGATAAATACACAGTCCAGGTGGACGCTGGAGAAAAGAAAGATGTGAAAAATTGTGCTGAGTTTGTATCATTCTCAAAGGCCAGGATTAAAGAATATAAGAAATAGCTGGAGAAGATGAGCATAATTCCATTTGGTAAGATGACCATTGAGGACCTAAATGAAGTCTACCCAGGAACTTCATTAGACAAGAAGTACCCGTATTGGCCTCACCAGCTAACTGAAAATTTATAAAATTTGTGTCTGGGAGGATGTTCTGGTCCTTGTCTTACAAACTGGACATTAAAAATAAAAATTATTACACAGAGAAAAAAGAAAAAATGAAATAGAGATCAGAACAAAAAAGCAATGCATATTAGGGGACAGGTAGGAGAGAGAGTTTTTTGGTTTGTTTTCTAAAAAGAAAGAATGAAAATATCTAAATTTCAATGGGATGAAAAGGAAAGGTAGAAATCGACTAAGGACAGTTAACAAAGCAAAGCAGTAGGAGGGATGAACTTAAGACTTTAGGAAGGGACCAGCAGGTGGTGTGGTGGTTAAGGTGCTGGACATTCCCACGTGGCTGACCACAGTGTGAGTCCAGGACCTGGTGGCTTGCTTTCTCACTTTCCCTCTCTCTACCTCTCTCTCCCTCTGGTCAAATTAAAATAAATAAATGAATAAATAAAATGAAATAAATAATTCTTAAAAAAAAAAAATAAGACCTTGGGAAAAGCTTTGCTCTTGAAAGGAAAAGGGGCATCTTCCCCAGTGTGAAGCTTTAGATGCAAGCAGAACTGAGCATTTGAAGGCAGGAAGTTACTCCTTGGAGGAAAGAAGGTCCTACAGAAGTCAAGATAAAATACTGAAATAAAAGTTGCAACCAAATATAGCAGGATTGAAATATAAAACAGGGTAAAATGCTAAAAACACAGTTAGGGTACATGATCTTATAACTGTATCATAACCACCAAGGCGATTTTCTCCCATCATACTTAGAAGCCAAAAGACAGAAACTATCTAATTACTGACTCTACAAACACAAACTAACCTGCATCCACTCATTCTCCATCTTTCCCTCCTATAAGAGTTTGATTTATCCAAATTGGAATTCTGCCAGGAATAAGGATCAAAATACGAGGATGCAAAGGATTTATGATAAGGGGAAGAATATTTGAAATAATAGACCACATAATCCATATTTTTAGTGAATGACTTAAGGACAGAAAGTGATAGATGCCATCTAGACATGATATTAAAGAATGGGTGTTATGGAAATAAGCTAGACAGGCTGATAGCTGTGGTTAGAGATGGCTAGGATTTCAATTGTGGAGACAGAAAACTATCACATGATACCAAGTCTAGAGTATAGCTACAGAAATGAGTATCTAAAATATAGCCCAAAGGTATGTTACTAAGTTCATCTGCCTTTTCAGTTCTATTTTTATGATACACTGTCTGTCTTCCACAAATATGGATCAATTCTGCTCTGAGGTCTTGGGGATTCTGCACAATGCAGAAAACATCCCTTCTTTCCTGGAACTAACATACTGGTAGTGGTTGGTTAAGTGGCCCAATTCCACTTTTGAATTTCCTCCATTTTATTTTAATAAAATTGTATTTTTTTTTTTTATTTTTTTTAGAGAGGTTTTCGCTATAGGGCGCGTGTGCTTGCCAGACAGAGACATAGAGACAGAAAGCGAGAAATCACCTCCCGGGGGGATGGTCACACCGCAATCCCTTCTCCATTCTCCTCTCGGGATCTTGGGCACGCACGCACACACGCCCGGCGTGAGTTTTAAGCCACCAGGTCCAGGACGCGAACCACAGTCGACTACGTGGGAGTCCAGTGACATAGCCATTACGCTAACTGCTGGTTCCCATAAAATTGTATATTTTCATAGCTTAAGTTTCAAAGATACTATAATATGTATGTGTCACTGGATCCACACAACAGTGAACAAATATTTACTATCTACCTATATACCAGACACACACCTTGTCAGGCAGAGAATACAGAGATGAACAATATGGGCCGCTGCCAGTTGTTCACAGATAGAAGGAAGAGAAAGATAATTACAAGGGTGGTGGGTGTTATGAAAATACATTATGGGATTTAAGAAGATCAGAGAAGGACTCTTGAAGAAGTGACATTGAAACTGCAACATGGGAAGAGATTTTAGTCTCTGGTCTGGCAGGTTTGTTCTCTACTTTCGGACCAGAGTCTTCCACCATAAACATGCTCTGCCAAATCCTGAGGCAAGCCAAGAAGCATCCGAGTTAAGGAGCTAGGCACTTCCTATCAATAATTGCAAATGAAGTTGCCTCAGTTTAGGCCTCATCTTGAATTTTCTGTATCAATCAATGGTATGTTTTAAAACTAAACTTTTTCTCACTTGAAATCTTGAACCCAATTTTCACCCCATCTCATTCTACCTCTCTGATAGCTTTACAGGGTCCAACAGCCACAAGTGCTTATGTAAACTGAGATGAATTAAAATGAAATAAAAATTTAGTGATTCAATCTTTCTTAGTAACATTTCAAGAGCTTAACAGTTCAACAATTTGCAAGTGACTAGTGACTACTCTATCAAACAGTAAAGATACACTGGGTCCTCAGAAAAGTCATGATGCGTTTTCGCATAGGATAGTACTTCATGACTGTTCTGACCAATAAAACACTTTCATCACTGAAGAAAGTTCAACTGGATAGTTGATCAGTATGCTCACTTTCCATTCAATCAATCAATCTCCATTAAGTGTTTACTGTGCTCCAGGCACTATTCTGGACCTTGAAGATAAGACCACTGAAAAAAGTTCCACTTCCCATGGAGCTAACATTCTAGTGATTCTAATGTGAAGACACAGACAAAAATAGTTAGTGAGATAAACAATCTCATTTAGTTCCAAATTATCTTATGCTCAGGACCAGAAACCTCTCCTTGGCTCCAAACTTGAACCTCTAGCTTCTGCCACATTTCACCACTGAGAGGCCTATTAAGTATCATCCTAAATCACATCCCCCACTCAAGTCCTTCCCTTTCAAGATTCCTTTTTCTGTATTATTGATTTGTAAGTAAACCTGGACTTTTCTTTCTCCAATATTCTACACATACAGTCACCAAAACCTGTTGAACTGTCTGTCCTAAACCAGTCTATCTTTACTTCCAGTGCCAAATTCACATCTCTCTCTCCAGAACTTCCATATTTGCTTCACTGTTGCCCTAGTTCATCTTAATCCACATTGCCATAACTGTACTTCTAAAATACATGCACATTCCCTGCTCAAATATCATTAGCTAAATGCCTACAGAATAAAATATAAATTTCTTAGGAAAAATGTGAAACACCACACAACTGGGTTACAGCCTACTTTATCTTTCTTACTTCCTGTCCTGCTACACAGTGTACCATCTAGACACACCGAATGACTACGTCCTTTCAAGCGAGTCACCCGAAAATATTTTCTATTCTTCTCCTTCCAAAACAAGCACCCAAACAAAAACATCCTACTTGTTGTAAAGTGCTACTTACAAATAACTACTGTACAGCATAATCCCAGTGTCCACTGCAGTGTTAAGAGATTAAATATCTCTTTTAGACAACATCTCTGTGTGATATGAGTGTGCAAAAGTTTTGAGTCTATTCTTGGAAACCTTCTCTTTCCACGTAAGGTCGACAGCTTGAAATGCTGTGGGTATTCAATAAACATTCGGTAGAGAGTACGAGGCCTGCTTGGTATTTTCTTATTTTCGGAAAGAGAATCGATGCTGCCTGAATGGAGGCTTTGCTGCCAACTAGCCAAGTCTGAGTTTTCTTCTCCCCAGCAGGTTGGGCCTTTCTCCCGAAGCAATGCTCGCACAACAGGAAAAAAGGGATCCAGCAGCCAATGGCAGAAGGCAGTTTACCAAAGAAAATGATAAAGGTTATAGGATGAGGAGGGAAGAAACGTTTCAACCAGAAAGAGAACGGAGAAAGATACTGCCTCCTTCGCCCTGAGAAACCGACCTACCTACTCACACTGACCCAGTTCTTCTCTTTTGGGTAGCAAGCACGCGTCTCTCGCTCCAGCTACTTCTTCCGGGGTTCCTGGACAAGTTCCGGATCAAAAACCACAAAGAGAGCAGTCATTCTTCCTCTTGACACACCCCCAGGGCCCAAACGGGGAGCAGACCTGAAATCCCGCGAGGATCAACTGAGGTTACCGAAACGAGGGGGAACGTTTCTCTTCTGGAGGCGGTCTCCGGGTGGGGGAACGGACCGGAAGTGACGCAAAAGAGTTCCGGTTGGCCGGAACCCAGCGGCGGGTGTGAGAGTCGGTCAGCAGCCGCTTCCAGGATCCTGAGATCCGGAGAAGCCGGGGTCAGAGCGGGTAGGTAAACGAGCACCCGGCATTGGGGATTGGAGCCTGAGATTGTCCGCAGAGCTTGGCTTCTTTCGGAGCTCTCCTGTTTAGGCAGTGCAGATCTGGGGCACCGATATTTTCGACTCCAGCGGTGTTTTAGAGCGCTCGCTGCTGATGATCTGGATGTCTCACCCTGGCGGTGGCCAGGTTAATTTGAGACATCTCCTCACGGTTGGTCACCGGGACATTGAAACAGACACCAGACTCCCGGCTGTTCGCTGTCCTCTCCGAGGACTCTGAAGTCGTACTAGGCTTCTGTGGAGAGAATCCCTTCCTCCCTGGGTGTCCAGGACATTGGAGTAAATGGAGGTCTGCCTTGCTGACGACCGAGCTGTTTCTTAGGATCTGTCAGTTTGGTTCTTTCCTTCCCCAGCCTCTAGCTCATGATGCTAAAGGCTCCCGAGCAAAATTCTGGCGTGCAAGTGCTGTCATAAGAGCTAGTAATACAATGTGGTTAAAGGAATGGGCCTTTGCTCTTTCTGTGAAGACCTTGCAGAAACCTCTCTCTGACCTCCCACTTTCCTGAAAAATAGTTGTCTACCTTTTCCAAATCTCCGACCCTCAACCTCTATGTTTCACTACGCTGGAGGTATTGCAGTAAAACATGAAGGTCCACTCAGTCTCTAAGATTACCAAAAGCCATATGTGGCCCTGTATCACACTGCTAGATTGCTTATGACCTCCAGTAGACTTTGAATGATCTTTCATTTTCCTGTTACTCTATACAAAAATCTGTAATACATTGTAGTGACTGGCACTTTTATGCATGTCGGTAACATCATCCTTATCCTAACTTTAATATTGTTTCATGCTCCTTTGGAGCTTTTCATAGATTTTGTACATTACATAGATCATTTGGAGAAGCTTGTACAAGTATTTCTAGTGTCGTAATGATAGAAAAATATTTCTGCTGCTCCTACCTATATCTGTATTGTAATTAGCTCTGATTTACTTACTGTGTATTATTAGCATTAGATGATAATAAACTATTATTTACGAGGCAGCATTTTATACAGTCTATTATAGATTATATATTTATTGACTTTTGGAAAAGAGATGGTTGTATCCAGACAAATGTGTGGATGTGGAAAGACTTTAAAGTGGAAGTATTTTTATATTTTACTTTTTTGCATCCATTATATTAGAGCACTGAAGTGCTTTTTTTTTCATTTAAGGGATATATCCTGATTGAATTTATTAGTACAGTTTAATTCTTGTAACTTATATTTCAGAAGAAAGTACATATATAACCAGGTTTCTGAAAAACTTTAGTAAGTGGTTTGGTGCCTTCCAGCAGTTTTCCTTATAACTAGTTAAGTCAGTTTGTTTAATTTACACATTGCTTTTATTTTTGAATTAGGTAACTTTTTTACACTGACTTAGAAACAAGGAGACAAGGTTTTTGAGATGTGGATTTTTTTCAAAGAATTATTTATTTAACTCTATTTATTGTCATTATTTTTTATATTTGACCAGAGAGAGAGAGAGAGCTGCCAGGTCTGAGACTCAAAACTTCTAAAAATTAGATGTATCATTATTTTAACATCTGGTGAACTTGCTTACGGTTTGTATAACCACTGAATCTGATCTTCTGATCTTTTTCAGTTCACTTATTCAATAACTGTCCAGGTTTTCTTACTTTACCAATTTTGTCCCACCTTTGGCTTGAGTCATCTCTTTTTTAGGATTTTGAAAATCATTAAACTTGAAATCAGAAGACCTGGGTTGAAGTCTGGGCTCCAGCATTTATTGAGTAATGGTTAGCATGTTACTTAACATTCTAAGATCTAGATTGTGCTAGTAAAAGTACTGATTACTGTATTTCATAGGATTGACACAAGGATTAAGTGAGATAGTAAATATGAAACCTATATAAATGAAAATATGGTGATGTCATTTTACGCTGAGATGAGTTATATCAGTCTAGAATACTATTTGCATCATTTCAAAATTCAGTGTTTCATACTGTGTTGTTCTGTTTATCTGAAAATATGATCACACGTTCTGAATGATCTTAGCTCTGCTTTTGAACAACATAAAGCTGACAAAATAGTTTGATACTGTGATCCATTGAATTAGCCATCTTGGTTAATAAGTAGATGGCTCAAAAGTGAGTATGGTTTTGCATTTGGGAATTTAAATTTGATCTTTTCCTGGTTGTCATATATTGTTACTGGAAAATTCCCAAGTGCAGAAGAAGTGGAAGTTTTTGGTGCTTTTATGTAATTATAAAGGATAGAAGTAGCCCTACTTACTTAATATATTAAGTAAGGAAATATTCTTTTTTCTTTTTTAAAAGAATTATTTTATTTAACTTTATCCATTTATTTCTTAATTTTAATTTGATCAGAGAGGGATAGAGTGAGGGAGAGAGAAAGCATGCCGCCAAGTCCAGGACTCAAATCGCAGTCGGCCATGTGGGAGTCCAGTGCCCTTAACTATCATGCCGCCTGCTGGCCCCAGGAAATATTATTTCACTGAAACCCATATTTAAAACTGGAAGGAACCACTGTGAACATATAGTTACATTCTTCTCATTTACTAGAGGAGAAAATTGGGACCCAGAAACCATCACTAATTGGCTTGCCTGAGGTCTTCTAGCCTAAGTACTGCCAGAACCTGAACTGGAAATAAGTTCTCAGTATTCTTTTTGATTGGCCAAAGTTGTCTCCAGGCATCTTGACATAGCGTGATAATATTTCCTGATATACATGAGAATGTATTCTCTTATTAAAGAAATCAAGCTGTTGGGGCCAGCAGATTAGGTGTAGTGGTTAAGGCACTGGACTTCCACAGAGTCGACTGCGGTCTGAGTCCTGAACCCAATAACTTGAAACTCACGCTGGGCATGTGTGGGTGTGTGCTCAAAATTCTGAGAGAAGAATAGAGGAGAAGAGACTGTGGTGTGGCCATCCCGCTCAGGGGTGATTTCTTGCTTTCTCTCTCTCTCTCTGGCAAGCACATATGCCTTATAGCAAAAGTCTCTCTCTCTCTCAAAAAAAAAAAAAAAAAAAAAAAAAAAAGAGAGATCTGTCAATCTATCTACATCCTATCTAGAGAGATATAAACATGTGTAAACATGTAAGTATATATACATACAAACTTTTTTCCTTTTTTAGCTGGTTTAGTCTTATAAATTGTAGAAAAACAAAAACTGCCTGGCAAGATTTACAGTGAAATGGATTAATGAGAGAAATTTAGTTTTATTTTTATATGTGTATATATATATTTTTTAACCTCCTTAAAATGATTTTTGCTGTAGGGCGTGTGCGCTCCCTGGACAGACAGAGACAGAGAAATAGAAAGCGAAAAAATCACCCCCACCCACCCACCGGGGGATGGCCACAGTGCAATTGCTTCTCCTCCATTCTCCTCTCAGATCTTGGACACACTCGCACACGTGCCCAGCATGAGTTTTAAGTCACCAGGTCTGGAATTCAAACTGTGGTCAACTACATGGGAGTCCAGCAATCTGCTGGTCCCTTAGTTATATATTTTTTATAAAAGTTATTCTGAGTTTACTTTTCATTACTGTCAGGAATTGATGTATCATCTTTCTGGCAAGTGGAAATGACAGAAGATACTTGTAACAGGAGTCTCAACCTAATGAATGTTGTCACTAATGAGAAGGGGAGTTGTTTAACTTCTTTGCTTCTCCTAAAATCAATTCTCCAAAACTATAATTTTAATATCCTGTTTGTTGGAGCCAGCAGGTGACAGGGTGGTTAAGCTACGGGACTCCCACATGGCTGATGGTGCTTTGAGTCCCAGATCTGGCAACTTGCTTTCTTACTCCCCCCCCCCCACCCCCGTGCCTCACTCTGATTAAATTTAAAATAATAATAATAATAAATAAAATTAAATAAATAATTATTTTAAAAATATTATGTTGGGGGGCTAGCAGGTGGCATGGTGATTAGGGGAACTGGACTCTTATGTGGCCAACTGTGGTTCAAATCCCAGACCTGATGGCGAGCTTTCTTACTTAACCTCTCTCTCTCACTGTCCCTCTCTGGTCAAATTAAAATAAATAAATGAATAGGTGAATGAAGTTGAATGGAATGATTCCTTAAAAAAGTGTTTTGCTATCTATAGAGTCATTTCTAGTTATTTTATTCTGGGTACATACCCTCTGTAGAAGAGTTCATGCTTTGTCTTGTTGGGGACTCTCTTTAGTTCCATTGATTTCACAAAACCTATTTAGTCTCTCTTTTCTTGGGGAAGATAGTGATAGGTGCTATTATCATTCTTGCTTTTACCCAAGTGTTCTTTGAGTATCTTCTTTCTCTGTGTGGAAATGAGAATTGACAAACAGGATGAATTGAAATGATAATTTTGATAATTTTGGTTGTATTATGGTTGATAATCTGCTTTACAAAGACTTGCAAATATTTTGGGGAATAAACTTTTAAAGAGCATATTGCCTAAAGAAACTTCTTGTTTTGTCTTGGAAAACAACTTTGAATAGAGTGGCTGAACTGAAGTTATTTCTTATGTAAAGGCTTATATAAGGCTCATTTAAAAAATGTATGCTCCTTGACTTGCAGAATCAAGGAAATTTGAACAGAGATACTGATCTGTGTAGATTAAAGATGACACTTAAAGTTTTAGATATATTTAAATTAAGCAAGGACAATCTATTGAGTAATACTATCCCAGCTAGTCTACTTTAGTAATACTAAAGAGGTTTTGTTTGTTTGTTTGTTTGTTTAGTATTTTCTTTTAGTAAAGTAGTATTGTGGTCTAAAGAGTTTTTAGTATCCTTGAAAGACTTAATCTGAGCTGGTAGGTGGCATGGTGGCTAAGGCACTGGACTCCCACATAGCTAACCACAGTTGGAATCCTGGTTCTGACAGCTTGCTTTCTCGCTCTCCCTTTCTGTCTCTCTCTGGTCAAATAAAATAATAATAATAATAAATAAATGAATGAATAAATAGTTCTTTTTTAAAAAGGAGACTAAATATTTTCAGTGTTCATTGATATGTTTTCTCTTGCTCTTGGGGTTCCTTAATGATAACTTCAGCCATAAGGTCATCTGTGAGGACTAGGCAGATAGTGTTAAGAGCCAGAGCTGTGAAACTAGACTGCCTTAGTTCAAACTCCACCTGTTAATCTGTGACCCTTGGGCCAGTTACCTCACCTCTTGTTCTCTCAGTTTCCTTCTAGACAGCGAAGTCAGCACCTTTATTATTAGGGTTAAATGAATACATTTAAGTAAAACATTTAGGTCAGTGCCTAGCATATAGTTAATCATAATGATGACAATCATCATCTCTGTCATGTGCCCATTGACCTGTTGCTGTGAATTCCTTTCCAGGGGGACCAGCAGATGGTGTAATGGTTATATTGCTGGACTCCCATGTGGTTAACCACAGTTTGAGTCTCAGACCTGGCAGCTTAAACTCATACTGGGGGACTGTGCATGCGCCCCCAGAATCCCAAGAAGAGAATGGAGGAGAAAGGATTGCAGTGCAGCCATCCTCCAATGGGGGTGATTTGCTTTCTGTATCTCTGTTTCTCCCTGTCTCTCCGGCGAGCACATGTGCCCTATAGCAGAAATCTCTCTCTAAAAAAAAAAGGAATTCCTTTCCAGGGGCCAGCAGGTGGACTTGGACTTGAGTCCTGGACCTGGTAGCTTGTGTTCTCACTTTCTCTTTCTGGTGAATTAAAATAATAATAATAATAACAAAAACAATAGATTAAATAAATAATTCTTTTTAAAAAAAGAAAAAGAATTCCTTTCCAATTCTTTTTGGAAACTATGTCTTTATGTTGCTGCTTACCTATTTGCTTATTCTTTTTTTATATAAATTTTGCTAGAGGGCCTGTGCATTCCCCGGAGGGAAAGAGAGAGGCAGAAAATAAGATAGCATCCCCACGGGGGTGATGGCCATGCCATAATCCCTTCTCCTCCATTCTTTGGGATATTGGGCATGCATGCACACACACCTAGCATGTTCTCAAGCCTTTGGGTCTGGGACTCAAAACATACAACTCAGCCATGTGGACTCCAGCTGCCTTACCCACCACATCACCTGGCTGGCCTTGTTTGGTCTTTTTTAATGAAGGTTTGGTAAATAAATACATCAGAGTATATATTTATTTCCTGAATATTTTGCAATATATGTAGGATTCTTAACCAAATGAGACATTCCTGTAGACCATTCTCTTAACCATTTTGCATTATTGTTACCAGTTTCCATTATCTATGTAAGCCATAATACAGTTTGGGAATTGAAACCAAGTGTTCTCTTTTTTTTCTTCTTGAGAGATTTCTGCTATAGGACATGTGCCCTCACCAGAGAGACAGAAAGCGAGAAATCCCACCCCCCCCCTCCGGGGGGGATGGCCATGCCACAATCCCTTCTCCTCCATTCTCCTCTTGAGACTGGGGCATGCACTCACATGTTCCCGGAGCGAGTTTCAAGCTGCTGGGTCCAGGACTTGAACTGCGGTTTGCTATATGGGAGTCCAGTGCTGTGACCATTTCGCACCTGCTGGTCCTTGGTCTTTTTATTTTTAATGATGTCTTTTGCTATTTACATTCTTTGCATGAAAAGACCATTTCCCAATGAGATATATTGCCTTATCTGGTAAGTGAACAAACATTTATGTTCTAGGTCTTATACTAGATTCTGTGGAAACAAGAGGTGTTACTAAGGAAACAAACAAACAAAGGTCTGAGACAAAAATTTAACAAAAATGCCTTTTTTGAGGCTGGAGCACATATTTGGAAAAACTGAGATGAGATGAGATAAGATAGGAGTAACATACTGGGTCCAGGTAATGTAGAACTTTGTAGGCCATAGGAATAAGTTTCGATATGATTTTGAAAGCAGCAGGAAATCTATCTCTAATTGTAAGTAGAAGAGTAAAATTGTGTATATGTGTGTGTGTGTTTGTTTTGTTTTGCCAAGATTTACTCTACAACCCCAGATTTTTTTGTTTCTTTCTTGAGAGAGTGAGAGAGACAGAGAAGCACTCTCAACAGGGCGTTATGCTGTGATCCTCCTTGAAGCCTTCCTAGCTAGCCAGGATCATAGGCATGTATGTACTCAGCAGACACAGGTCACTCTAGGAACCAAACCCCAGTCTTCCATAGCTTCCAGAATTGCAGAGCATTTCACCACTTATGTGCCACTATAACTAGTCCAGGAGTAATATGGTTTATAAGAGGTTCAGTCTTACTTATACGAGAAGGATAAACTGAAAGGGGTAAGAAAAGATATGAAGAAAGAAAGGAAGAGTTCCCTGTTGTAGTCCAAGTGGGAGATGACCTGAACTAAAGGGGTGGCAAAGAAGATGGAGAGCAGTGTGTGGATACTAAATACATTTGGAATAAGAATTGGTCATGGGTTGGATGAGTGGTAAGGAGAGGAGTCAAAGATGACTAAGCTTCTGAATTTAGTAAATGGGTGGGAGGTGTGCCAGGTACTGGTAGAGGGAAGTTTTGGGGATGACCAGGGTTTTTTTGTTATAAGAAAATAGATACGTATGGGTAGGAAAGGACATTTGAAATATTTAGGACTCATCCAAATGGTGCTGTTACATCAAAAATATCTAAAAGCCAGAACCATGTTATAGTCTATTCTGTCGCCCATAACAGAATGCACTTGAGTCCTGGGTAATTTAAGAGAATAGAGGTTTATTTACCTCATGGTTGGAGGTTCATGGTCCACGAGCCACGTCTGGGGAGGGTTTTCTGGCTGCATCACAACTTGGCAGAGGGCACACGAGCATGTTTCTGTGTCCATGTCTCATTCCTGTTCATGATAAATCCACCAGGAATCAATCATGGGGGCTCTTACCTATTTAACTCAATTCTACTCTCCCAAAGGCTCCACCTTTCAGCACTGTAGTTGATTAAGTTTTCACCTTGATTCTGTCCCAACTAAGTCTCTACACATGAATTTTAGGGGGAACATTTAAAACTATAGCAAACCTGAAATACAAAATTAGGGAAGTATTTTAAACCATGGAACCTGATCAGGCACTGGAAGGGAAAGGGAAACAAGAGGGCCTGGGTCAGATAAAAGAGAAAGAATCTGGCAAAAGAAATTAAGCCGGAGTGCTTGAGAAAAGAAAGGAGCCAGCTCCATAGTACAGTGGTAAGTGCAGTGCATTGCGAACTGGGTTTCACATGGCCAACTGTGGTTTGAATCTCAGCCTCACCGGTGGCTTGAAAATAACTCTGGCGTGTATGTGGCCAAAATCCTGATGAGATGGAGAAATAGAGGAAATGGATTGTAGTATGACTGTGTCTCATTGGGTAGTTCTCTCTCTCTCTGGCAAGTGTGTGTGCCTTCTGGCAGTTAAAGAAAAAAAAAAGAGAGAAAAGGTCAGCTTCATCAAATGCTTCTGTATAGTCTAGATAAGGAGAGATTAAAGTTCCGCAAAGTTAAATTGGTTAATCTGACTAACCACTTCTTTCCTTATTGTTGAGTCTGGGTCCAGACCCCTTCCAGTCTCTACATTATAAAAGGCCATTAGTCGAGAAACTATCTAAGATTCCCTTGCTATCAAAAATTTTCAAGATCTATAGATTTGCATTCCTGATTTCTATGGGGCAGAGAAATTTCCCTCAGTCTTTATTAAGTAATCATAGAAGTAACTCTGATCCACATAAGAGAGGATGGGACCAGCAGATGGCGTAATGGCTACATCACTGGACTCCCTCAACTGCAGTTCGAGTCCCAGACCCGGTGGCTTAAACTCACGCCGGACATGTGTGCACACCCAAGATCCCAAGAGGAGAATAGAATAGAAGGGATTGCGGCATGGCCATCCCTTCCGGGGGGAGGGGGATAATTTCTTGCTTTCTCTCTGTCTCTGGCGAGTGTACACGCCCTATAGCAAAAACCTCCCTCCCCCAAAAAACAGAGAGGATTCTATTTTCTGTCATAATTTAATCTATAAGACTTTGTAAAACAATGATACAGAGCCCATACGTAAATATATTTATCTACATTTCAATAATTATTGGAAATCATTGTGATAAATCTGCAAAACTCTTAATTTCAAAAAAATGCAAATATTCAAGTATTTCAGTAATCTTAATAACCATTGGTAAATGAAACATGCCAGGCAGGCTCCTATCTCAAAGCCCTTGTACTCTTTTTGTCTTTTCCCTGTAGTACTCTTCCCCATATATTGGGCCATCAGAAAAGTCATGATGCATTTTTGCATAGAAAAATATGTCATCACTTTTCAGATGACTCAATATTTTGATAGCTATTCTCTAATATCAGATTCTCAGAGAAAGCTTCTCTGTCTACCCTGTTAAAAATTGTGCACAAGGGCCAGCTGGTGGTGGTGTGGTTAAGGCATCTAGATCCTCATGGCCAACTGTGTGTTTCAAGTCCTGGACCTGGTGGCTTAAAACACACACCAGGTGTGTGTGCATGCATGTCCAAAATCCCAAGAGGAGAATAGAGAAGAGACTGTGGCATCACTGTCTCCCCTTGAGGGTGCTTTATCACTTTCCCTTCTTTTTTTTTTTTTAAGAGAGATTTTTGCTATAGGGCACGTGCACTCACTAGAGACAGAAAGCAAGAAATAACCCTCAGGGGGAATGGCTACACCGCAATCCCTTCTCCATGTTCCTCTCAGGATTTTGGGCATGCATACACATGTGCCTGGTGTGAATTTTAAGTCCCTGGGTTCAGGACTTGAACTGCGGTCAACTATGTGGTAGTCCAGTGATGTAACCATTACTCCATCTGCTGGTCCCTCACTTTCCCTTTTTCTGTCTCTTTCTCTCCCCCAGGCAAGTACACACACCCTGTAGCAAAATTACAAAAATGGCGAAAAAAATAGTGCTCAAACACATGCGTATCTACCAATTTTCACTTTTTCATTGTGGTATACTTGAATTTTTGTTTGTTCATGGTTGTGTCTCTAGCCTCTCCAACTATGCCTGACACATAATATGCACTAATTATTGTTAAATGAAAAACTCATTTACACTGGAGCCAGCCAGTAGCATGGTGGTGGGGGCACTGGACTCCCACATAGCCAACCATGGTTCAAGTTCTGGATCAGGCAGCTTGCTTTCTCACTTTCCCTGTCTCTCTCTGTCCCTCTCTTATGAGTATAGCAAGTTAAAATAATAATAACAAATAAATAAAATACATAATTATTATTTTGGGGGGGGAGATGTTTTTGCTATAGGGTGCGTGTGCTTGCCATAAAGACAGAGAGAAACAGAGAGACAGAAAGCGAGAAATCACTCCCAGGGGGGATGGCCATGGCACAATCGCTTCTCCTCCATTCTCCTCTCAGGATCTTGGGCATGCATACACACATGCCTGGCGTGAGTTTAAGCCACCGGGTCCAGGACTCAAACCGCGGTCAACTACATGGGAGTCCAGCAACATAGCCATTACACCAACTGCTGGTTCCTTTTTTTTTCTTCTTTTTTCTTTTTTGTGTGCATTTTTTTTTAAAGAAAGCAATGTTTTAACATGAATGAACATAAAATTTTATTTTTACCTACTGTAAGGGAGAGATGAAAAAGCCTTCTTTAACACCAATCAAGCTCTCAAAAAAGAAGTCCCTAAAATGTGTTCCAGCTTGTGTCTTTTTTTTTTCATGGGAATTTCTACTTAAAATTTTATCTAATTAAAGATTATTTATGGGGTCCAGCAGGTAACATGGTGGTTAAGGCATTGGATTCCATATGGCCACGTGTCATTCAAGTCTGGACCCAGCAACTTGAAAATTATGTTGGATATTTGTGTATATGTGCCCAGAATCCCAAGAGGAGAATGTGAGGAGAGGGATTGTGGCATGGCCATCCCTCTAGGATGATTTCTTACTTTCCCTCTTTGTCTCGCTCTCTCTGGCAAATTCACACGCCCTATGGCAAAAACCTTTAAAAATACATACACACACACACACACACACACACACATACACATACACACACACACACATTTCTGGCACAGTGATCTTTTCAATAATCAGAAGCCTATGGTGAGTATGAGTGTATTTTATACTTCACTAAATTAAGTTGAGGAACATTTAGGCCTTCAGAAATGTGTACCCTCTTAACCTGCATTCCCATTCAAATCGTCGTGAATTTGAGAAGAATACATTCTTTTTTTTTAGATTTTTTAAAAATTTTATTTATTCATTCACTTATTTTTTTTTAATTTGACCAGAGAGAGACACACACACAGAGAAGGTGGGGGGGAGTGAAAAAGCAAGCTACCAGGTCCGGGACTCAAACCATGGTTGGTCATGTGGGAGTGTCCAATCCTTAACCACCATGCCACCTGTTGGTCCCTCGAAGAATTCATTCTTTAACTGCTACAACCTTGTGATCAATACTGCTGTATGGTCAGAGAGTCAGATGATCGAATAGTCACTCTGATAGCATACATTGTATTTTAATTATCTTTGGTTTATAGTCCTGTACAAGTGAAAAGCTGTATCAAAGCCTCACTGGTCAAGATATTATTACTCACATGATTTATTCAGTTTCCAAGGGTAAACTTCAATTTCTTAATCTAGACAGTTTTAGCAAAATTTACAACTTTTTTTTTAAAGAGGTTTTTTTTTGCTATATAGGGAGTGCGCACTCTCCAGAAAAACAGAGAGAGACAGAGAGACAGAAAGTGAGAAATCACCCTCCGGAGGGATGGCCACACTGCAATCCCTTCTCCTCCATCCTCTTTCATTCTCCTCTTGGGATCTTGGGCACACATACACATGCACCCGGTGTGAGTTTAAGCCACCAGGTCCAGGACTTGAACCGCGGTCAACTACATGGGAGTCCAGTGATATAGCCATTAGGCCAACCACTGGTCCCAAAGTTTAAAACTATTTTGAAGTTGTCTATAACTGGATACTAAATAATCCATTTTAGGATAGATACTTTGAATGCAAGGAAGGTTACTGAAACATGTAATATTTAAATTGACGGTCTTTTTGTGCCTTGTATGAAGAACAATGTGTTTTGTTGAGAAAGCTGACTTAATATTTTGTAAAAAAGTAGAATTCATTTGGATAGATGATTTTCTTAAAAGAAAGTGTTCCGTTCATTTCACTTTGGAATAATGATGTCAAAACAATGAGATTAATACTCTGTTTTCTTTTTACCTTATTAACTTTTCATGTAACTCACATTACTCAGGATGTTGCCGTTATCATGTCATCCTTAAATGTTTTTTTGTTTTGCTTTGGGGGAGTGTTGAGTAATTATGTTTCACATTGTTTTGGTATTACAAGTGTGGCTAATGTTTAAAATCAATGGAGTATTATAGTCTTAGCACTGGATGTACAGCTTATAAAGAACCTTTGTGAGCTGATTTTAGCAGTGTTTTCTAAGCACTTCTGTCAGTAACAACAGCAACAACAAAACCCCACTTTTTTTTTTTTTTGGCAGAGGGTACAAGGACTTGCCCCAGAGAAAGACCAATGGGGTATGGTCACACACAGTTCCTGTCCCTCCTTCCCTTTCTTCTGTTGGGTCTCTGGCACGCATGCCCACACATCTGGCATGTTTCTTAAGCAACTGGGGCTGGGATTCAATCCTGCATAGGTAGCCATATGGTATGCCATTGCCTTAACCTCCAGACCACAGAGCTAGCTCGAAACTATGTATATATTAACAAATACATATGCACATATATAATATAACATATATAGCAAATATATAATATATAGGGGTGTGTGTGTGTGTGTGTGTGTGTATATATATATATATATATATATATACGTTTGTTTGTTTGTTTTAGAGAGATGTTTGCTATAGGGTGCATGCACTCACTGGAGAGAAAGAGAGAAACAGAGAGACAGAAAGCGAGAGATCACTCCTGGGGGGAAATGGCCACGCTGCAATCCCTTCTCCATTCCCATCTTGGGATTTTGGGCACATACACATATGCTCCTGGAGTAAAACTCCACGTTTTTTTTGTTTGTTTGTTTTTTGTTTTTTTTTTGCTATAGGGCGTGTGCGCTCGCCAGACAGACAGAGAGAGACAGAGAGAAAGCGAGAAATCACCCCCCAGGGGGGATGGCCACGCCGCAATCCCTTCTCCTCCATTCTCCTCTTGGGATCTTGGGCACTCACGCACACGCGCCCGGTGTGAGTTTAAGCCACCGGGTCCGGGACTCAAACCACGGTCAACTACGTGGGAGTCCAGCGACATAGCCATTATGCTAACTGCTGGTCCCAAAACTCCACGTTTTAATATCAGACTTTTATTTTAAATGCTACAGCTGTGTTTAAAATCAGTTACTTACAACCTTTTAAAGTATTTCTTGCATCTGGATATTTTCATAATGAAAATTATTATATGATGGTTGAGTTATGTTTCTGTCCCATTTCCAGCTTCTTACTCCATACATAGGCCTGTAAAGTTTATTTCAACAATCTCATGCTTAGAAATTAACTTAAATACACTCCCGGGACCAGCAGTTAGCTAATGGCTATGTCGCTAGACTCCCACGTAGTTGACCGCGGTTTGTGTCAGAAAGACAGAGACAGAGAGACAGAAAGTGAGAAATCACTCTCCAAGGAGGGATGGCCACACCGCAATCCCTTCTCCTCCATTCTCCTCTCGGGATCTTGGGCACGCACGCACATGAGCCCGGCATGAGTTTAAGCCACTGGATCTGGGACCTGAATCGCAATTGACTACGTGGGAGTCCAGCTTCATAGCCATTATGCCATCTGCTGGTCCCGAGGACTTGTCAATCTTTTAAACAGGGTAGGAATACTTTGGATTTATTCTTACATTCGGGAATTAGAGTGATAAGATTTCATCACAGATTTCTGAAACTAATACTACTACATTGAATTGTGAAATTTGTTCTCCTTAAAAATGATTATTTCACAAGCCAGCCTTAGTCTAGTGGTTAAGGGAGCCAGATATACTACATGGCCGATCACTGAATCCCAGCCCCCGACAGCTTGAAAAACACATCAGGCACGTGTACATTTTTGGCCAAAATCTGAATAAGATGAGGAAGTGGAGGAGGAGGGATTGTGGTGTGACCACACCCCCTGGAGGTGCTTTCTCCCTCTCGTTCTCTGCATGCACTTGCACTTGGAATGAGTTTCAGGTCTCTAAGTCCCAGACTCAAATCACAGTTGGCCATGTGGGAGTCCAGCAATGTAGCCATTATGCCATTTGGTGATTCCCAGATTATCCTTTCTGTACATTCATAATATTTAGGTTGATGAAAAGTAATTTATTTTTATTTTCCAACATTAGATTGTTCTGATTCTATGGATGCTTCTATTGTATAGGCTATGGAAACCAATTATAAAGGCTATGTATAATACAGCAATAGGGAAGGCAGTGCTTGTAAGTGAATACTCTTGGTAATATTCACCATAATTATTTTGAAATGTTCTGACATTCATGCAAAGGGCATGGAGAAGCTAACCTTTAGTGCCTGCTATGTGCCAGTCACTGTGCAGGGCACTCACATATAATTTCTCTTGAAGTAGAAATGCTTAGTTATTGAGACTCCTCCAAAGCAAAGGAAGTATACTTTACAGATGACATGGAAATACTTATACATGTGTATAAGTATGCACAAATGCAAAGGCTTAAATGACTTGTCCAAGATCATATAAGTAAAAAGTGATGGTAGGATTATTTTAGCTACAAAAAAATAATAATATTACTTTGAGCTGGAAAGGAGAACATAATTAGATTAGAGTGGAGAGGTTTAGTCCTAGGTGTGGAGTATAGGTGAAATACATAGTTCAAAGGCAGCTTCCCTGATATGAACTCAAATCAGTTATGATTTCAGGTACCAACATGACTCCTTTCATATGACCTTCAAGAAGATAATGAGTAAGATTAATGGGGTATGTTAATACTAGATTAAGTAGCTATTATTGCAATTTGAAGACACCTGCAGTAAAGTAAATGTGGTATTTCCTGGATAAAAGATAGGCAGGCCATGCATGTAGTTAAGTCCTCTCAGGGCATCTAGAACTTGGTGTAGAGATCACATCCAAAGGTCAGAGCCTCAGCTTTATAGTTTAGAGGTTTGAATTAGTAAGCACATAGCTGAATGGACTCTTTGGGATAGAATTATTCTGCCCAAATTCACAGTCCACAGTATTAGTTTGCTAATACTACAAAGAAAACTGTTAGTATTCTGGGATGTAGGGCCTCATATTTTATACTAATCATCATTACATTAGTCTGGTAGATCTGCAATAATAGAAGACCACAGACTGGGTGGTTTAAACAACGGAAATTCGCTTTCTGTTGTTTAAACAGTTTGGGAGGCTGGAAGTCCAAGATCAAGGATACCAGCCAAGTTGGTTTCTGGTGTGGCCTCTCTTTCTATTAGTAGCCACCTCTTGCTTTGCCCTTACGTGGCCTTGCCTCGGTGCACAAGTGGAAGAGAAAATTTTCTGGTGTCTCTCAGTGTAAGGATATGAGTCCTTATTAGGGTGCAACCCATAGGGCCTCACTTACTTACTTTTTTAAAAGTACCATGTCCAAATACCATTGAATTGGGGATTAGGGTTTCACCATATGAATCTTGGGGAGGTTGCACAATTCAGTCTGCTATAATCATAGTCTCTCATTACAGACTAATCTGCACAAGAAACCTAACTGTAATCAAAATATTACTTGGGAGTATGGAATGGTAGATTGCAAGATAATCAATAGCCTTGATAATCATGTTGTTAAATGCCTCAGTAGACATTAAATTTATAGGTCAAGTAACTTTTGGACAATACTGGAAATATATTTACCATTTTTGTCTTGTTAAATCTCTTTTAGCATAAAACTCTTCCTCTTAAGTTGTTTTTTTTTTATTTACTTATTTATTTTTAGGTTTTTGCCACAAGTTTTTCAAGCCCACTGGATATGGGACTCAAACCACAGTTGGCTATGTGGAAATCCAGCACTTTAGCCACTACACCATCTACTGGCCCCAAGTTAGTTGTTTGTTTGTTTTTTAATAGTTATAAACCCAATGAAATAATGTCTCCCAGTTTAACTTAGAAAATCTCATGTCAGCCCATACTCCCAACTTGACGAGATTTGAGTTAAGTCTGCCACTCTTTTTTTTTTTTTTTTTTTTTTCTGTATAGTGCATGTGCTCACCAGAAAGACAGAGAGAGACAGAGAGACAGAAAGCGAGAAATCACCTCCCAGGGAGGATGACCACACTCCAATCCCTTCTCCTGCATTCTCCTTGGGATCTTGGGCATGCACGCACACATGCCCAGAGTGAGTTTAAGCCACCGGGTCTGGGACTCAAACCACGGTCAAGTACATGGGAGTCCAGTGACATAGCCATTATGCCAACTGCTGGTCCCAGAGTCTTCAACTCTTAAATCATGTTTATGAGCCAGTTTTTAAATTACCTCCCTTGTGCAAATTGAGCATATCCCTATGAAAATTCCCAGAAAAAAGAAACCTTAATTTTAGTTGTGAAGGTAAGAATATCTTGCCAACAGGTCAGTGGACTCCCTATTATTAAAACGACTCTGTATCTGGGTCCTGCCTCAGGTTTGTCACTTACTTGTTCTGTGACACTTTATAAATAATTTTATGTCTGTGGCATTTCTTCATCTGTTATAGGGTAGGATAGGCTTGAATACTCTAAGATCTTTTTCATGATTGTAGTTATTTTTGCGGAATTTTCATAAAGCAGAGTAATAAATCTGCCACATAGAACTTCATTCTGCTTTTGAAAGAAAGAACTGTCAGTATGTAGTGGGTATTTATAACTGAGAGAATAGATGACATCATCGGGAGAGAGTGTAAAAAGAACACAAAAAGGAATGTGGGACCAGGCTTTGAAGAGCTCCAAGAAATAGAGCTGAAAGAGCTGTCAGTGGAATAACCAGAGAAATAGGAAGAAACACAGGAGAGATTATTTCAAGAAAAGGGAGGAGGTATTTGCGTTCAGTGAAGGTAAGAGAGTTCAGTGGTATGTGTCCGTTGCATTTGGCAACATGAAGATCGTTGCTGATAATGTCGAAAGCAATTTCTTTAAATTTGTTGGGACAGAACTAAGCAGAGATTGGTGATAAGGTAGGAGGCCGCGTGTACAGAGGCAACTATTTTAACAACCACGTCTATGAAGGACTGACAGATGGGACATACTGGATGCTCATTTGCCATTGAGAATGAAAAGGGAAGGATCGATGACAGAGAAAGAGAAGGCAGAAGGAGCAAAGTTTCTGAGAAACTGACAGGGGATGATACACCTACTATATTGATGTAATGACTTTTGGTAGGTTGAGGAATATGGAGAGAGTGTTAACATGGGTAATCGTGTAAATATTTTAGTTAATTTAGTAGTAGAAGTTCTCTCTTCTTTTGTGATTAAAAAAAAATAAAAGAAGCATGGGGGCTGGCAGGTGGCATGGTATTTAAGGCTCTGGTCTCCCACATGACCGACCATGGTTTGAGTCCTGGACGTAGCGGCTTGCTTTTTCACTTTAACCTCTCTCTCTCTCTCATCAAATTAAAAAGTAAAATAATAACAATAAATAAAATAAAATGAATCTTTTTTAAAATGAAGCAGAAAATGGCTGAGATCATAAAAGTCAAAGTGAGGTAGGAAGTTTGAAGAGAAAGAACAAGATATGTTATGAGAATGAGAAGAGGTTTTTTAGCAGAAATAAGTCTCAGTTTGAAGTTTGAGACTTGGTATCTCAAATATTAACTAGCACATATGGGCACTTGGTAATTTTTGCTGAATGAATACGTAATTTAAAGTGGGTGTGCATTTGTGGAATTTTTCTCTTGCTTTCAGCTGCTTAGATCATAAAAATGCATGTGGTTTCAGAGGCACTGCAGTTTTGTCGCAATGTGTTAAGTGGCAAAGGATTTGACTATATTTTCAAGAGAATTGGTTTTAAAAGGAAAGGAATAATATGAGATAATTTAGAAAATGGTTAAAATGCAAACTATTTTGACATTTTATAAGCTTAACTATTCAAAAACCCCAGTGGTTCTTTTATTTTGGTGGTTGGGGTTTTCAGGATAGTTTAACCATCCTGAATTGTCAAAATACAAAAAGGTTTTTGGGGAACCAGCAGTTAGCGTAATGGCTATGTCGCTGGACTCCCACGTAGTCGACCGCGGTTCGCGTCTCGGACCCGGTGGCTTACAACTCAAGCCGGGCACGTGTGCGTGCGTGCCCAAGATCCCGAGAGGAGAATGGAGGAGAAGGGATTGCGGCGTGACCATCCCCCGTGGGGGGTGATTTCTCGCTTTCTGTCTCTATGTCTCTCTCTGTCTGTCTGGCGAGCGCACGCGCCCTATAGCGAAAAAACCTCTCCCCCCCAAAAAAAAAAAATACAAAAAGGTTTTTGATACATTTTGTTGTTCAGCTATATATTATAGTTCTTTTAGGCATGGCAAAAATTTTGGAGTTGTTTTTAGAACTGAGTTTATTTTGTTTGTAAAGTAGACTAATGAAGAGAAAATAACTTAGTTCTCAAAATTTTCTTACAAAATAAAATTTCAGATTATTATTTTATGTTTTCTAAAGAGAATTTTTTTAGAAGGAAATGCCAGTAAGCTCTTCTTTTTGAGCAGATTGTGTAATAACACATTATTCGCTCAAATGAAAATTTCTGTTGAAATATCTTAAAACAAAATTTTTGAATAATTGTGCAATACTATTGTTAGAAGTATAAATTCAGATGGACCAAATTGTTTTGAGTAAAATTCTTTTATCTCTTGTAGATGACACTATGGAAAAGAGTAAACAGGAAGAAATAAGTTCAATTATCAGAGTGTTTCACAGGGGGAAAGGTTTTAGAACATTTTCTTCATAACCCAAGCCCTTTTGTGCCCTGTTCATCTTTTCAGCACAAATTAATTAAATTTTACTTATTCTAATATAGGTGAATGACTGGCTGTTCATGTCTAAAAGAAATTGCCTACAGGTTTTGGCTGAATATGAAAACCCACCCGTTTTAAGTATTTACAGAACTTAAGTGTAGCCCCAAGTTAAATAACTGGAAGGTGGAAAATCTTTAATTCTTTTATATGGTTCCATTTCAGACATCCTCAGTTGATCTTATTAATAAAATCCAGATTTGTAGAATAGATTTTGTAAATCTAGTGTGATGCTCTAGTCTTAGACATTTTCCCCAAACAACTTCATCTTTCTTTTTTTTTTTTTTTTTCTATTTTTTCTTGGGCTGCATTGTCTTTTGACAACATTGTCACAGAAGTATGACTTAAACATTGCAGAATCAAGCATTCAGCTTCTATGAACTCTTGTGACAAAATTATCCTCCTAGCTCCCAAGTACCTTCTTCTTCATCATCAGCTTCAGCATTATAATTAGTGTATATGGAGTTCATATGAAAAGCGAGATGATATATTAGTATTTTATATGCATTACCTTGTTTGGTCCTTATTAATAATGCTTTGATGTACCATGTTATTTCTGTTATATTTTACCAATTATACTGATATTTAGAGAGATTTACAAACTTGTCCAAGTTCATAGAGGGATTACTTAGGAAGTTTAGGAGTAAACTCAATTCTGTTAGATTCTAAACCTTGTTTTCTTCCCACTGAATTTTACATTTCCATCTAATTTTATTAAATGCCTATCTTTTCTATTATAATTGATTTCTTGTGCTGTTTGGCTTCACTATTAGATTGGGACCCTCTTGAGAATAAGTGCCCATTAGAGACCTCAGTACTTTAAAGAGTGTTGAATGAATACCAGTTTGGTAACAGTGAGGCATGTGCTGTGAAGTTGTTTTTCTAGTTTAGGTAGTTTCTAGGTTTACTACTTTTTGTACTTCCTGCTTTTTTGATGTATTGCCATTTGTGGTTACATAGATGCACATATACACAAAGAACAAACACTATTTCAGCTCCATAATCAATCCTATTAAAATGATATTTATTCTCATTTTGTGGGTCCAGAAATCAAGGCCTAGAGAAGCTGCAACTTACTCAAGATTACACAGCTAGTTAGTGGCAAATCTTTGATGTAAATCCAGATTTTCAGATTTTAAATCATATAATCATATACTGCAGGCTATCTGTGCTCATGGAAACCTGTAGTTTATTTTTTTAAAGAATTATTTTATTGGGAACCAGCAGTTAGCGTAATGGCTATGTCGCTGGACTCCCACGTAGTCGACCGTGGTTCGCGTCCTGGACCCAGTGACTTAAAACTCACGCCGGGCGCGTGTGCGTACATGCCCAAGATCCCAAGAGGAGAATGGAGGAGAAGGGATTGCGGCGTGACCATCCCCTCTGGGGGGTGATTTCTTGCTTTCTGTCTCTATGTCTCTCTCTGTCTGTCTTGCGAGCGCATGCACCCTATAGCGAAAACCTCTCCAAAAAAAAAAAAAAAAAAGAATTATTTTATTTAACTTTATTTATTTATTTTAATATGACCAGAGAGAGACAGAGTGTGGGGTAGGGGGGAGTGAGAAAGTAAGCCACCAGGTCTGGGACTCGAACCGTGGTCCACTACATGGGAAAACCAGTGCCCTTAACCAACATGCCACCTACCTGCCAGCCCCTGTAGTTTATTTCTTAATATGTTTATTTACTCATTGAGAAATGAAGGCAACAGGGACCAGCAGATGGCGTAATGGTTATGTTGCTGTACTCCCACATAGTCGACTGTAGTTTGAGTCCTGGGCCCAGTGATTTAAAACTCATGCCAAGCATGTGTGCATGCGTGCCCAAGATCTCGAGAGAAGAAGAGATTGCAATATAGCCATCCCTGCTTGGGAGTGATTTCTCGCTTTCTGTCTCTCTATCTCTCCAGCAAACACATGTACTCTATTGCAAAAATCCCTTAAAAAAAAGAAAAAAGAAAGAAATGAAGGCAACAAAACAAAGGTGTCCACAAATTGGGTATATCTAAAAGAGGAGACCCTCTGTTAAGGTGACAAATGTATACTCTTCATTTAGTCTTTTGTTTTGTTTTGTTTTGTTTTGTTTTGTTTTAAGCAGTCTGACTTATTTTCCTTTGAGGCAAAAATTTGCTGGATAGTTATTATAGTTAGCAGTTTAGTCAAGGAATTAAAATAACAACAAACAACAAACTATAGGTAGGTTGAATCCGTGACCTATATTATCATCTAGATATAAGTCCAGCATGATTCCTGGTACATACAGCGTATTAGTTAATATTTGTTCAAAGAATACATGAACAAACTAACTTATGCAAGCATCTTAGAAAGTAATTTCTGGGACCAGCAGATGGTATAATGGTTTTGTTGCTGGACTCCCACATAGTCCACCATGGTTCAAGTCCCAAACCCGGCAGTTTAAACTCATGCCAGGCGTATGTGCATGTGCACCCAAAATCTTGAGAGGAGAATGGAGGAGAAGGGATTGCAGTGTGGCACATCACCCCTAGAGGGGTAATTTCTCACTTTCTGTCTCTCTGTCTCTGTCTCTCCAATGAGCACATGCAGCCTATAGCAAACATCTCTTTAAAAAAAAGTAATTTCTTAGGTTTTCTCTCTTAATAATGCAACTCTAACTCAGAAGTAAATATGACTTTAAATTTTGAAGTGTCATTAAATCATTTTATAAAATAGAAAAATTTGGTCATGAGAATACTCTTAAGCTTTGGGATAAAATTCATTGTAAAGATAATGAAAGAGGTTTGTAGAAAAGTATACCATTCTTTTCCTACGAATGTCTTTGGAGATTTTGATAGTTAATGCTGATGACTTTTTCTGACACAGCTTTATGAAACATATCTCACATAACATACACTTCTCCCATTTAAACCGTACAGTTGAGTGGTTATTAGTATATTCACATTTGTACAATATTCAACATAGACACTTTAAAAATATTTTCATTACTCCAAAAAGAAACAACCTCCTGACAGGCACTCCCCATTTCTCTCTGCTTTCTGTCATTATGGATATGCCTGTTCTGCACATAGCATCGTAAATGGAAATCATAAATATGTGGTCGTTTGTGACTCATCGTGATGGTCTTCTTTCACCTAGCATAATACAGAGGAGCTTTAAAAAGTTAGTGAAAAATGGAATTCAAGTAGGCATTTATTTAAGTGCAAAAGAAAGTTGTTGAATCCATGCATATTTTTCATAATATGCAAGTTCTACCAGTGATTTGAAGGCCCCTCATATTTTCAGGGTTAATCAATGCTGCGGTACATATTAGTACTTCTTTTTATGGCTCAATAATATTTCATTGTTGGGGCCAGCAGGTGGCGTGGTGGTTAAGGGACTGGACTCCCACATGGCGAACCACAGTACGAGTCCTGAACCTGGAGGTTTGCTTTCTCATTTTCCCTCTATCTTTCTTCCTCTTTCTTTCTCTGATCAAATTAAATCATAATAATGATAGAGTTAAATAAATAAATAATTTTTTAATTAAAAAATAATATTTCATTGTGAGCCAGTCCTGTAGCCTAATGGTTAAGGGTGCTAGATTTCACAAGGCCAACTGTGGTTTGAATCCCAGCCCTAGCAGCTTGAAAAATTCTCTGTGCACCTGCATGTGTGTCCTAAATCCTGACAAGATGGAGAAATGGAAGAGAAGGGATTGTAGTGTGATCACGTCCCACTGGGGCATTCTTCCCCCTCCTGTTTTTTCTCTTTGGTGAGTACATGCTCCCTCTGGCAATTAAAAAAATAATTATAAGAAGCCTAGTGAATAATATTTCAGTTTTTGGATATACCATATTCTCTATATCCATCAACTGATAGACATTTGAGCCATGTGCACCATTTGACTATTAAGAACAATGCAATAATGTTACTGTGAACATTGGTGAACAATTTATGGATGTAACTATGTTTTGAGGAAATGCCAGATTGTTTTCTAAAGCAACAGTATCATTTTACATTCCTACCAGCTGTGTACAAGGGTTCCGATTTCTTCATATTTCACTGACCCTTGTTATTATCCTTCTTTTTTATTGCTGCTGTCCTAGTAAGTATGAGGTTGTGTCTCATTGTGGTTGACTTGCATTTCCTTGGTGGCTGAAGATGTTGAACATGTTTTCATATGTTTATTAGCATATGTATATCTTCTTTGAAGAAATATGTATTCAGATACTCTATTTTTAAATTGAATTATTTGCTTTTTAAGTTGGGTTATAAGAGTTTACTATATATTCTATTAATAGAAACAGACTTATTTTTAATCACATGACTCATAATAGTTTGACTTTAGAATTTTTTTTTTCATTTTATTCATAGCAGAATGTATGTGTGCACAAGGGAAAAAGAGAGAGTGAGAAAGACCCTTTGCAGAGCCTGATCACTCTCTGATCCCCTTCCTCCAGTCCTCCATCACGTGTTAGACATCCCCATACCCCACATGTTTTCAGGGGAATGGGCCAGAGAGTCAAACCACAGAGGCCATGTAGGATTCAGGTTTATTTTTTGTTTTGTTTTGGCTATAGGGTATATGCACTTACCAGAGAGAAAGAAAGTGAGAAATCACCCCCTAGGGGGATGGCTACACTGCAGTCCCAGTCCCTTCTCCTCCATTCTCCTGGGATACATTCTCATGTACATGCATCTGGTGTGATTTTCAAGCCACTGGGTTCAGGACTTGAACTGTATATGTATAGTCAGCCATGTGGAGTTCAGCTGCCTTAACTATCACAACGTTGGCTGGCCCTGTTAATTGTCCCTTTATGGAAGTCTGGGCAAGTTTTAATACTGTGTTAAGGAATCAGTATTATGGTCTTTATTGAAGTGATATGCTTTAGGAATAAAAAGATTTGTTTTAGTAACACTTCAAGAATGATACTATCATAGGCAATCTGGTCTTTTGTGTTGAATAATTATACCCATGTATCATAGTGATTTTAAGAAAAAAAACATTAACATCTATAAAATGAAACATGACATAGAATACATTTAACATATGTTAAATATGTTAAATTTTTTTTTGTTTTTGTCATAGGGCACAAGTGCTCATAAGAGAAGAGAGATACAGAGAGAGGGAAAGTGAGAAATCACCTCCACAAGAGGGATGGCCACGCCACAATCCCTTCTCCTACCTTCTGGATTTTGGGTACTCACACATGTGCCCAGTGTGATTTTCAGCTGCCGGGTCCAGAACTTGAATTGCAGTCAGCCATGTGGGAGTCCAGTGCCTTAACCACCATACCACCAGCTGGCCCCCAATTTTTTTTTTAAAGAATCATTTTATTTAACTTTATTTATTTATTCCAGAGAGGGACAGAGTGAAAGAGAGAAAGAGAGAGAAGGAAAGCAAGAAATCAAGCCACCAGGTCCAGGACTCAAACTGCAGTCAGCCATGTAGGAGTCTGGCACCCTTAACCACCACCCACCTGCTGGCCCTGGCTCCAAGTATTTAAAATTTTGATTTTCTATGTCCATATTACTTGATTCAGTAGAATTGTTTCCTAAATAAAACTGATCTATGGTCTTGGAACTATGTGGGAATATTTATGACATCTGGTAATACTGTTTACTTCTCTTTTTTTTTTTTTAAGAAGTACTTATTTTAATTTTATTATTATTATTTTAATTTGCTATGGGGCACATGTACTCACCAGAGAGAGGGAGAAAGAGAAAGTGAGAAAGCAAGCCACCAGGTCCAGGACTTGAACCGTGGTCTGCCTTATAAGAGTCCAGCACCCAGCCACCATGCCCCCTGCTGGCCTCTCTCTTTAAATTATGAAATATGGACCAGCAGGTAGTTTGGTGGTTGAAGCACTGGACTCCTATAGGAGATGAGTCCTGAACCTGGTGACTTGTATATCATGTTGGGCATGTGTGAGAGTATGCCCGAAATCCCAAGAGGAGAATGGTCAAGAGATTGTAGTGTTGCCATGCCCCATGGGAGTGATTTCTCACTTCCCCTCTCACTGTTTCTTTATGTCTCTCTGAGGAGTGGCATGCAGCCTATGACAAAAAAAAATTTTAAATAAATAATAAATTAAAATGAGAAATTATGAAATATAAATGGCAAAAGTTAAAAATGAGGGCCAGCAGGTGGCGTAGAGGTTAATACACTGGATCTCACATGGCTGTCTTCACAATTTGAGTCTTGGACTCAGTGGCTTGAAAATCACAGTGGATGTGTGTGTGTATATGCCCAAAATCCCGAGAGGAGAGTGGAGAAGGGATTACACCACAGTCACTCACTGGGGGACTATTTTTTTTCCCTTTCTCTCTCTCTGGTGAGTATACATTCCCTATAGCAAAAGTTAAAAATTAAAAAGTTAAATGATAAAGGGTAAATTTTGAGTAGTGTATGTGCTATTAAATTGTGAATTAGAAGGGCATTAAGCCTTAGACCTTGAAAGTGCTAGAATTTGATATCCTTATTCTGTTACAGATCAACTCTTATTTTTGAAGAATTTTGAAATGAATTATTCAAATTTTGGTTATAAAAGAAAAAAGTTTAAACTATAAGTACTTTATGCAAATAACTTGTTGGTTATTACTGCCATCTTATTCCTGTGTTCAGTTTTATTGTCACCACTGCCCAGCAGAAGTAGTAATATATTGCTGGATTTTATTTTGCTCTATTAGCTCTTCAAGAGTTACTGATCTATGAAATGGCAGAGAATGGAAAAAATTGTGACCAGAGACGTGTAGCAATGAACAAGGAACAACATAATGGAAATTTTACAGGTAAAGTGTGGTGATTTGGAGGGGAGAGATCTATGGGTTTAAGTGATACACTTGTCATTCAAGAAATGTATTACTTGTGGCTTTTAAAAAATGTTTTATTAATATCTTCATAGTAAATTAAATTCTGGATCAGGGTTGATAAATTGATTTTTTTTTTTTTTTTAGTGATTGCTAAAACAACCTGGGCACAGTCACATAAGCAAAGTTCTAGGTACAGGATTATTACTAGTTCATCTTATTGTATGGTTAGTATTGATTTGGTTTTGGTGCTCAAGTTTATCATACTACTTGTAACTTTCAAATTAGATTTTAAATTTATTTGTTGTGCTATCCCTAAATGTCTAATCAAAAAGTTAGAATGTGGGAACCAGCAGTTAGCGTAATGGCTATGTCGCTGGACTCCCACGTAGTCGACCGCGGTTCGCGTCCCGGACCCGGTGGCTTAGAACTCATGCCGGGCACGTGTGCGTGCGTGCCCAAGATCCCGAGAGGAGAATGGAGGAGAAGGGATTGCGGCGTGACCATCCCCCCTGGGGGGTGATTTCTCGCTTTCTATCTCTCTGTCTCTCTCTCTGTCTGTCTGGCGAACGCACGCGCCCTATAGCGAAAACCTCTCCCAAAAAAAAAAAAAAAAAGTTAGAATGTGATTATTATAGATTTATTTCACAATTTTAGCTTGAGGTGATTAAACTTATATTTTAACCAAATTGTAATTTGTAATAAATTTCAATATATTTATTCTTTTTTTTTTTTTAAAGATGTTTGCCTTAGAGTCTGTGCCCTGGCCAGAGAGAGAGAAAGAGAGAGAAGAGAGAATCAGCCCCCGGGGGGATGGCTACCCTGCAGTCCCTTCTCCGTTCTCTCTCAGGACTTTCGGTATACTTGCACATGTACCTGGCCTGATTTTCAAGCCATTAGGTCCAAGCCTCAAACCATGGTTGACCATGCAGGAGTCCAATGCCTTAATCACCGTGCCACTTGCTGGCCCCAATATATGTTATGCTTATTGTACTAAAAATTACACCAAAAATTATGACTATTGATATGGATGATTTAAGTAGGGACTTTACTTTCTTTCTTTCTTTTTTTTTTTTTTTTGTTTGAAAGGTTTATTTCTTTACTGGTAATTTTACTGGTTTTCTTTGTAATTTCAGAATTATTTGGCATCTCAAATACATTGCAAATAATACCCTAGTATGTAATATTATATCACATAAATTCTCTTCATTGGGAGACATGCAAGCTGTCTGAAGCAGTTTTCATTTGTTTGTTTTAATCACTATAGTACCTTAAAGAAGACATTTTGTAATATGGATCTGATTTTTGGATCACTTTGATTGCCAATAAATTTTGCATCATTTCACTAAGAGTTTCATAATTCAGAGGTGGACATCACACATGTCATAGTGTCTTCTCAGGAGATTTTGTGTGCTGTTTCTTTTTCCTTTCAGCAAGCGTATACATTCATGTTTTTCCTATACAGCTTACTCTCTTGGAATTAAAAAGTAATATTAATTTTAAAGTTAAGTAATTAACTTACTCTTTTGTACTACGTGGTTTTTTTGTTTTTGTTTTTGTTTTTTCTTTTGGAGAGATTTTTGCTATAGGGCGCGTGCGCTCGCCAGACAGAGAGAGACATAGAGACAGAAAGCTAGAAATCACCCCCCCAGGGGGAATGGTCATGCTGCAATCCCTTCTCCTCCATTCTCCTCTCGGGATCTTGGGCACGCACGCACACGCGCCTGGCATGAGTTTTAAGCCACCGGGTCCGGGACGCAAACCACGGTCGACTACGTGGGAGTCCAGCGACATAGCCATTATGCCAACTGCTGGTTCCCTGTACTATGTGTTTTTTGCTAATATTTCTTAGAGATTGTGCTGTAACTGAACATGAAGAACTTATATTTTATTATAGCTACTTAATATCCCATTTTATGAGTGTACCATACTCCTCTGTCTTCTATTGGTAACATTTAAGTTGTTGATAATCTTTTGCTAGTGCAAATACTGGTAACAGTGAATGTACTTGTACGAATCATTTCACCTTATACCTAATTATTCCTAGAAATGGAATTATTGGGCTAAAGTGCATGTGCATTGGTAATTTTGATAGATAACAATAATGGCTAATCTTATTTGGCCACTTAACTGTCAAACTCTTCTGAGGACTTTACATATATTAATTCATTCAATCCTTATAATGGCTTTGAACAATAAGTACTATTGTTAACCCCATTTTGCAGAAGAGAAAACTAAGGTACAGAAATGCTAACTAACCTGCCCAAGATCACATGACTGATAAATGTCAGAGCCATAATTTAGAGTCGGATAATTTGTTTCCACATTTGGAGATCTAAACCACTTGTATAATATGATGCCAAGTTGATATGATGCCTTTCATAGAAGGTGAACAAATTTAGACTTACTCTAGTCATGCACAAGAGTAAAAGCATGTGTTCTGACAGTAGAATAATTACAAAAATAATGTAAGGGTTGAAGCAGAAAAACCCAACTTGGACTTGTCATTTTCCCAAAATTTATAGCGCTATCCTGAATTCACCTGTTGTAATTTTTAGTACTGTTTCTTTAGGATAGCCTCTACAAAAGGTTCTCCTACCTGTCAGGTCAGGGAGTTGCTTAAGGGGAAGGTTGTTTTTGTTTTTGTTTTTTACTGGAGTTTTTGTTGTTGTTTTCTCTCAGTCATTCTCTTGGTAAGACTGATTAAAAAGTGGCAGCTGGGGCTGGCAAGTGGCATGGTGGTTAAGGGCGCTGGACTCCCACATGGCCGACCATGGTTCAAGTCTCGGACCTGGTGGCTTGCTTTCTCATTTCCTCTCTCTCTCTCTGTCTCTTCTGATCAAACTGGAATAACAATGATAATAATAAATAAAGTTAAATAAAATAATTCTTTTTTAAAAAAAAAGTGGCAACTGGGGACCAGCAGATAGTGTAATGGTTGCAGTGCTGGATTCCCACATGGTCAACCATGGTTCGAGTCCCAGACCCCACAGCTTGAAACATACTGGGCACATGTGCGTGTATGCCCAAAATTCCAAGAGGAGAATAGAAGAGAAGAGATTGTGGTGTGGACATCCCTTCTAGGGTGGTGATTTCTCGCTTTCTATCTCTCTGTTTCTCCAGTGAGCACCCTATCCAAAAATCTCTCTTTAAAAAATAAAAGTGGCAACTGTAATAGTTCATTTCCTTTCTAAGCCTAAGTGTTGCTGAGTCTGGACTAACTGCCGTTCCTCATGACTAGGACGTGCTATTAATGGTTACTTGGAACATGGGTTAAACTGTTTTCATCCAAGATGCATCTATGCACCTGTATATTGTAAATCACTTTCTAAAATTGCTTAAAAGAATACCCTGTGGGGCCAGCAGGTGGCATAGTGATTGAGGTGCTGGACTCCCACATGTTCGACCACAGTTTGAGTCCTGGACCTGGTAGCTTGATATTCAAACTGGCCACCTGTGTATTTGTGTTAAAAATCACAACAGGGGAACCAGCAGTTAGCGTAATGGCTATGTTGCTGGACTCCCACGTAGTCGACCGCGGTTCGCGTCTCGGACCCGGTGGCTTACAACTCACGCCGGGCGCGTGTGCGTGCGTGCCCAAGATCCCGAGAGGAGAATGGAGGAGAAGGGATTGCGGCGTGACCATCCCCCCGGGGGGTGATTTCTCGCTTTCTGTCTCTAATGTCTCTCTCTGTCTGTCTGGCGAGCTCACGCGCCCTATAGCAAAAATCTCTCCAAAAAAAAAAAAATCACAACAGGAGGCCTTTTAGCCAGAACCGCCACCTTCCAGTAATTACCCAAAATGACGAACACAAAGGGAGAGAGGAGAGGCACTCGATATATGTTCTCTAGGCCTTTTAGAAAACATGGAGTTGTTCCTTTGGCAACATATATGCGAATCTACAAGAAAGGTGATATTGTAGACATCAAGGGAATGGGTACTGTTCAAAAAGGAATGCCCCACAAATGTTACCATGGCAAAACTGGAAGAGCCTACAATGTTACCCAGCATGCTGTTGGCATTGTTGTGAACAAACAAGTTAAGGGCAAGATTCTTGCCAAAGGAATCAATGTGCATATTGAGCATATTAAACATTCTAGGAGCAGAGATAGCTTCCTAAAACGTGTGAAGGAAAATGACCAGAAAAAGAAAGAAGCTAAAGAGAAAGGTACCTGGGTTCAACTAAAGCGCCAGCCTGCCCCACCCAGAGAAGCACACTCTGTGAGAACCAATGGAAAGGAGCCTGAGCTACTGGAACCTATTCCCTATGAATTCATGGCATGATGGGTGTTAAAAATAAACTAATCTGTGGTCTATAAAAAAAAAAAAAGAAAGAAAGAAAATCACAGTAGGAGAATAGAGGAGAGGGGATTGTGGCTGGCCATCCCCACTAGAGGGTGACTTCTCACTTTCTGTCTCTCTGGTAAGCATATTCCCTCTAAAACAAAAATCTCTTAAAAAAGAATACCCTGCAAGGTTGCCACTAATTGAAAAGAAGAGATAAGCAGATAGAGAGACAGATGAAATGGCATTGAGACTTAAGTTACCAGGCCCTACCAGAATCCCTGGCTTTCTATTACAGATTTTAGATATACTTAGAGTAAGCCACTTATGTTAATTGAAATTATATTCCAGATACTGCTTTTTAGAGATGGGATGACCTCAGATTAGTATTTGAATCATAATATTTATGTTTAAACTTGCATGACCCAGATATAAATCACGTTGTTCGTACTTTTGATATTTATTGGGTAGTCAGGAAAGTCGTGACATATTTTTGCATAGAAAAACATAGAAAAAAATACATCACAACTTTCCCAATGACCTAGTATGTATGGTCTTTCAAGTGTGAATGGGAAGGTGAATGGGTTTTTTAAGAAATGAAGTGAGCATAAATGTTTGACATTCAGTTTTAATTTCTGCATTACTGTTTTTCAGACCCCTCTTCAGTGAATGAAAAAAAGAGGAGGGATCGAGAAGAAAGACAGAATATTGTCCTATGGAGACAGCCACTCATTACCTTGCAGTATTTTTCTCTGGAAATCCTTGTAATCTTGAAGGAATGGACCTCAAAGTAAAGAGTCTTTCATTACTTTTTATATAAACTTTATTTACTTTTTTTTAGAAATCTTCAGCAGTCTCTTATTTTCTGCCATTTGCTCCATTCAAAATGGATTAATTAAATTTAAAATATTATTATAGGAACATATTGGGTTGTTGATAAAGTCATGATGCATTTTTCCATAGAAAAAATATGTCATGAACCCAATATTTATACTATCCTCTGTGGTTTAAAGATACTGATTGGGGAAACATATTGGTATTTGCTGTTGACTACTGTCCCATGTTGAATCTTCCATGCAGCTGAGAACATTGAAAATATAATAGCTTTTTTCATTTTACTTTTATCTTTAGGAGAAATCAGGCCTGTGTGCATTAGATACCCTGATTCTTTAGCAGAACAGAGTTCAGGATACATGGCACTTTTCCTCATAGTTTGAGCCAATGGAAAAGGATTCTGCCATGGAAATATCTTTCAATTTAGTGCTTGTAACCCCTGTTTCAAATATCTGAAAGAGCAAGTTGAACTTTTATACATCTTATCATTTCTTGGTTTGCTTTCCAAGTTATCGCACTATTAGCTTATAGTTTTTATTGCACTTAGAGTTATAAAGCATTTTGTAACATTTAGTTCATTTGATCTTTCCAGTAACTACATGAAGAAAGCAAAAACAAGTATATGATTACTACAGTTTTGAAAACAAGCAGAATCATATTGGCCGTGTCTAGCTTAAAGTGGACCCCTAGTGACCCAGGTCATTAGACTTAAAAGTCAGTGCTCTTCCTGTTATTCTATATTCCTCTCCAAATTATGGCTAGAAGCTAGAGTGTCACCTAGATTAGTTTTGGGCACAGGAAAGGTTAGGCTGTAATTTATGTTAAGAAATTATGTTCTTTGTCCACATTATCTTTCCTTGCCCTCCTTCTGCACCCACAAGAGGTCATAGTACCTAAGGACAAAAGAACTCACCTATGTATCTAAGCTCATAACCTAGCTGCTTCAGGAAGAAATTGTAAGAAAGGTGAATCCTGAAAGTGAGACTGTGAGATGTTTCTTTATTTTTTTTGTTTTTAAGATTATGGCATCGTCAAAGCATTGTGGTGTCTTTTTTACTACTGCTTGCTGTGCTTATAGCTACGTATTATGTTGAAGGAGCACATCAACAGGTAAGAGGCCTAGCAACTCTGTTTCTAGTCTTGCACATTCTCTAATCCCAGACACTTTCAAAATAAAAATACTATGAGTATGATAGCATTTCTACCCTCAACCTGTGTAGGCTTGGTTTTGTATTTTTAATTTACCTTGTAACTGGTATCTTAGTGTCTGATTTTAAGAGTGTACACTAAAAATATTCTTTTTTTAAAGAATTATTTTATTTATTCATTAATTTATTTTTTAATTTAACTGGAGAGAGAGAGGGAAAGTGAGAAAGCAAGCCACCAGGCCCAGGACTTGAACCATGTTGGCCATGTAGTTATGTCTAGCACATTAACCACCATGCCACCTCCTGGCCCCCCTAAAAATATTCTTGTGGTGTTTCAGGCCTACTCAACATTTATGTTTTATCTGTGTGATTCCTTTTATCTTCAAAGATTTAGATGAAACTTTCCTGGCAGCATCCAGTCAAAGCAGTATGAATCATTTCATCTCTACCAATGTCTTTGTATTTTCTGACATACTTTTGTGAAACATCCAAAGAGACCTCATCCTATGTTGAAGATTAGGTTTTGTATAAAAAGCCATGTTGAGGGACCAGCAGGTGGCATGGCGCTTAAGGCAGCCAGGTCCCATATGGCTGGCTGCATAGTTTAGGGTCCTAGACCCGGTAGCTTAAAAATCATGCCAGGCCTGTGTGCATGCATGCCCAAAATTCCAAGAGGAGAATGGTGGTGAAGGGATTGTAGCATGATGTCATATCCCCTGGGAAGTGTTTCTTTCTTTCCTTCTTTGTCTCTGTCTGGCAAATGCATGCACCCATACCAGAAACTTAAAAAAAAAAAGAGGGACCAGGAGTTAGCGTAATGGCTATGTTGCTGGACTCCCATGTAGTCGACCGTGGTTCGAGTCCCAGACCCGGTGGCTTAAACTCACACTGGACGCATGTGCGTACATGCCCAAGATCCCGAGAGGAGAATGGAGGAGAAGGGATTGCGGCGTTGCCATCTCCTCTGGGGGGTGATTTCTCGCTTTCTGTCTCTCTGTCTCTTTCTGTCTTTCTGGCGAGCGCACGTGCCTAATAAGAAAAAAAAAACTCTCCAAAAATAAGGGGAAAAAAAAAGGCTAAGTTGATTTGCCTATGGTCCATATGTACAACATTAGATGAGAAAATAGGACATTTTGCTAACGCTTTTCATTAAAACAGGAAAACAATAACATATTCTAAGAGAAATAGTTCTAAAATGGTATCTTTTTTTTTTTTTTTTTTTTTTTTTTTTTTTGCTATAAGGCTCATGTGCTCGCTAGAAAGAGACAGAGACAGAAGGCAAGAAATCACACACCACCACCCCCAGGAGGATGGCCAAGCTGCAGTCTCTTATCCATTCTCCTCTTGGGATTTTGGGCATGCATGTGTATGTTCCTGGAATGAGTTTCAAACTTTCAGAACTCGAACTGCAGTTGGCCTTGTGGGAGTCCAGAGCCTTAACTACTATACCGCCTGCTGGCCCCATCATTTAATGTTTCAAAGCAGTTTACCTCTAATCACAGAGAAGTTCTGATACCTTTAAATGTATCTCTTTTCTATTTTTTAAAAAATTTGCTAGAAAGCATCTGCACTTGCCAAAGAAAGAGAGAAAATGAGAAAGCAGCCTCAAGGGAGGATGTTCATGCAGCAACCCCTTCTTCTCTATCCCTTCCTCCTTTTAGGATTTTGGGTATATGCATGCACATACATACCCCCCCAGCATGTTCTTCAAGCCACTGGGTCTGGAACTCAAACTGCACAGCCAGCCACGTGGAATCTAGCCACCTTAATCACCATGTAATAGGCTGGCCCTCTTTTCAATATTTTTAAAAAATCTATGTGTGGGGAACGGCAGGTGGTGTGGTGATTAAGGCACTGGACTCTCCCATGTGGCCTACTATGGTTTGAGTCCTGAACCGGTGGCTTGCTTTCTCACTTTCCCTCTCTGTGTATGTCTTTCTCTGTTCAAATTAAAATAAATGAATGAATAAATAAAATTAAATAAATAATCCTTTTTTAAAAATCTGTTTGTGGTGTTAAGAATTGGTAGTGAACTAGCTTGCTGGCTTTATTTTCATAAGCTGGAGAGATTTCTCTAGAAATAAGTCTAGACCACCAAGCACACATGCACTCTGGCAAATTAGAGGGAAGAAAAAGGAAAAAAAAATCTGGATTTTTTTTTTTCGGAGAGGTTTTTGCTATAGGGTGCGTGCGCTCGCCAGACAGACAGAGAGAGACAGAGAGATAGAAAGCGAGAAATCACCCCCCAGGGGGGATGGCCACGCCACAATCCCTTCTCCTCCATTCTCCTGTCAGGATTTTGGGCACGCACGCACACGCGCCCGGCGTGAATTTAAGCCACCGAGTCTAGGACTTGAACCACGGTCGACTATGTGGGAGTCCAGCAACATAGCCATTATGCTAACTGCCGGCCCCAAAATCTGGAATTTTTTCAACATATCTGTCACCTTGTGGATTTGGTCTCTATCACACATTTTTTTAAAATGAGATCTCGGGGGAACCAGCAGTTAACGTAATGGCTATGTCGCTAGACTCCCACGTAGTCAACCGCGGTTCGCGTCCCGGACCCGGTGGCTTAAACTCACACCGGGCGCATGTGCGTGTGTGCCCAAGATCCCGAGAGGAGAATGGAGGAGAAGGGATTGCGGCATAGCCATCCCCCCTGGGGGGGTGATTTCTTGCTTTCTATCTCTCTGTCTCTCTCTGTCTGCCTGGCGAGCACACACGCCCTATAGAAAAAAAAAAAAAATGAGATCTCTTGGGACCAGCAGATGGCCTAATAGCTACATTGCTGGACTGCCGTATAATCCACCACAGTTTGAGTCCCTGACCTGGCGGCGTGTACATGTGTGCCCAATATCCCAAGAGAAGAATGGAGGAGAAGGGATTGTGGCATGGCCATCCCTGTGGGGTGTGATTTCTCACTTTCTGTCTCTCTGTGAGCTCACATGCCCTGTAGCAAAAATATCTCTCAAAAAATAAAAAAATAGGGGTTTTTAGTACTTTCTTATTTGAATTTATAGTTAGTTTGTTTTATTTTCATGGTCATTTTTAAATACTACATTTCTGTATTGAGAATTCACGTTTTTCACCCCATCCTTTCTGTTTTTCAGTATGTACAACGTATAGAGAAACAGTTTCTCTTGTATGCCTACTGGATAGGCTTAGGGATTTTGTCTTCTGTTGGGCTTGGAACGGGACTGCACACCTTTCTGCTTTATTTGGTAAGTAAGAATAACTTTCTTTTCATATGCAAAATGAAAGCTAGTTTCAATCTTTTTATTTGTGCTTTTGCTTAAGTTAAAATTCTAAGATTTATGCCACCAGCAGGTGGTATGGCGTTCAAGGCAGCTGGATCCCATGTAGCTGTAGCTGAATTCATGGTTCCAGTTTCCCCGCTACTCCCTTGAAAATCATGTTGGGCACATGTGGGTGCTTGCCCAAAAGCCTGAGAGAAGAATGGAGGAGAAGGGATTGTGGTGTGGCCCTCCACTCTAGGGGGTGCTTTTTTACCTTCCCTTTCTCCCTCTGTCTTTCTGTCTCTTTCTCTATCTGGGAAGTGCATGCACCCTATATCCAAAACTAGAAAAAAAAAAGAAAGAAAGAGAGAGAGAGAGAGAGAGAGAGAGAGAAGGGAAGGGAAGGGAAGGGAAGGGAAGGGAAGGGAAGGGAAGGGAAGGGAGAAAGAAGCTAAGATTTGGGGCCAACTAGTGGCAGGGTGGTAGTTAAAATGACTGTATCTCACATGGCTGACTGCACAGTTTGAGTCCCAGGCCTAGTGGTTTGAGAAACGTGCCAGGGACATGTGCATACATGCCCAAATCCCAAGAGTAGATTGGAAGAGAAGGTATGGCATGGCCATCCCTTTCCACTAAGGGCGCTTTTTGACTTTCCCTTTCTTTTTCTCTTTCTCTCTTGTCTGTCTCCAGCAAGCACACTGGAGAAATTTTAAAAAATTGAAAAAAAGATAAGGGGCCAGGAGGTGGCATGGAGGAGGTTAAGGTGTTAGGTTCCACTTGGCTGACTATGTAGTTTGAGTCCCAGACCTGGCAGCTTGAGAATCACACCAGCATGTGTGCCCAAACTCCCGAAAGGAGAATGGAGGAGAAGGGATTGAGGTGTGGCCATCCTCCCAGGGGGTGACTTCTTACTTCTCACTTTCTCTCCCTCTCTCTGTCTCTGTCTTGTGAGCACCACGTGCCCCAAAGCAAAAATTGAAAATAAATACATAAAATTAATTAAATTTAATTTTTAAAAATAAAATAAAATTTTAAGATTTGTCTTTAATTACCTTTGTGTCTTTTATAAATGTTGTGATCCTTTAGTTGGTACTTTAAATTTGATTAAGAAGTCTATTTTATTTTTCCTTTTGAATTTGAGGATTTAAAAAGAGAAAGGACAAAAATAAGCAAATAAGGTTGTTTAAATTAGTTCAGCCAGGAAATTTTCATCATTCCACATTTTGGAATTGTCATTTTAATAGTTGAAGTTAATTTAAATGGACAAAATTCCTTGTAAGGCTTGGAGTGAATTTGCACAGTTTATGTTAAACAGCAACAGAAAAAATTGGTATCTTTCTTTCAGTCCCAAACACTGTATACATGCTTACTTGGTTATTTTGGTGTTTCTTGAAGAATGAAGTTTATTAAATATTACTTTTGTAGAACTGAATGCTTTCTTAAACCTTTCTTGTTTTTTTTTATTTTGTTTGTTTTTTTAAGAGGTTTCGCTATAGGGTGCGTGCACCCACCAGACAGGCAGAGAGAGACAGAGAGATAGAAAGTGAGAAATCACCGCCCCCAGGGAGGATGGCCACGCCGCAATCTCTTCTACTCCATTCTCCTCTCGGGATCTTGGGCACACGCACACACGCACCCGGCGTGAGTTTTAAGCCGCCGGGTCCAGGACGCGAACCGCGGTCGACTACGTGGGAGTCCAGCGACATAGCCATTACGCTAACTGCTGGTCCCTCTTAAACCTTTCAAATCGAAGTATTAAAAAAAAAAATGCCTCTTTGAAGTAAGAGAGTATACGGGACCAGCAGGTAGTATAGTGGTTAAAGACGATGGACTTCCATGTGGCTGAAATGGTTTGAGTCCCAGGCCAGCTTGCTTTCTCACTCCTCTCTCTTTGTGCGTGCACGTGCTCTATAGCAAATTAAAATAATAATAATCAATAAAATGAAAAAAATAATAATTCTTTAGAATAAAAGGGAGAGTATAAAGGTAAGTTTTACACTGAACATCGACAGATATAAAACTCAGAACTAGGACTAGAGAGAGGCAAGCAAGAAACCTAGAGAATGAAATTTAAATAGGCATTCTCAGGGCCATGCAAGTACAGCGTTATTAAGTGGGTGCCTCATTAAATTTTGTGCTCTAGATGTCTTGTTTTGTTCCATTCCTGTCCTTGAAGAATAAATTGAAAACAGTGTCATATTGGAAAACAGTTTGATGTTCGTTGGGGAAAACAGGTGAAAGGGTATCACAGCAGTGTTGATTACTGAGTAACATTCATCACTGCAGTGACTTGCAGACTCTGCTGTAATGAAGTCATTCCTGAAGCAGGTTTGATAGGCGTTTAGAAATGATTGTCTGCTTGGCATAGAGGAATGCAGAATTAATGGCCTTCAGGAATTAATATACAAAACATATTTCCCCAACTTTATAGAAGTTTAAAACTTGGAATTTTAGAATTATATTCATGTTTGCTTGCTGATTTAGCTCAAATAGGAGCATAAATCCTAGCCTGTATCATTATTTTTCTGATAACTACATTCTTAGTAGCATAATGCTACATTCACTAGTAGAAATTGAGGAAGAGGGAACTAGAAGGAATTGCAGATTACAAGATATCTTTCTGTTCTTTACTAGTCTTGTCCTTTGATATTCCTTAGGAAAGCCAGATTCAGGAATTCATTTGTAGCACTGGTTAATTTGGAAACATCTAAAAAGCAACCCAGAGAGCAAATTCTACTGAACCTAAAACGGAACTCAAATGAACTCCCTTTTAAATTTCATAGGAATTTAGAACCAAGAAATTTGAAACATGGTCATGGTTTTGTTTCCTACTTCTTTTCATGTCCATGAGAAACCTTAATAAAATTATGTTTTTAAAATGTCTTCATGTGTGGGGCAAATAGGTGGTGTGGTGATTAAGGTGCTGGACTCACACATGGCCGACCACAGTGTGAATCCCAGACCTGGCGGGCTTGCTTTCTCACTTTCTCTCTCTCTCTCTCTCTCTCTCTCTCTCTCTCTCTCTCTCTGGTGAGTGCACATGCCCTGTAGCAAATTTTAAAATAATGATAAATAAAATTAAATAATTCCCTAAAAAGACTTCACGTGAAAGTGTTATTGTTCTAGTTGCCATTGATCCAGCTAATCAGTGTAGGATTTAGAAACATAAAAATTATAGTTTCTTACAAAATTGACGTAGGGGTTGGGGATCAAGTTTTGTTTCCTTAAATTAAATAGTTATTTCTACCCTTACTTAGAGGGCAAGTTTAATGGAATGTGAATAGTCTTTTACAATTTGAGAACAAATTCTTCAAGAGCACTTTGAAGGAAGGTTTCTGTCATTACATGCAGTACTACTTATATTTTACTAGTTCAGCAATATGAAGGTAAAGCAAAGGAGTTCTGAAACTGTTATATTACACATAAAGGCTTTCATAAAACTTTCTGTATATTAATGTATATAAATTATTATTGCATATTAAAGCTATATGTAAGAGGGACCAGCAGATTGCCATAATGGTTATGTCGCTGGACTCCCACATAGTTGACCACGGTTCGAGTCCTGGACCCAGTGGCTTAAAACTCATGTCAGGCACGTGTGTGTGTGTGTGTGTGTGTGTGTGTGTGCGTGTGTGCCCAAAATCCTAAGAGGAGACAGGAGGAGAAGGGATTAAGACATGGCCATCTCCCCTGGAGGATGATTTCTTGCTTTTTATCTCTCTGTCTCTCTGGTGAGTGCAAGTGCCCTATAGCAAAATTAAATCAAAATAAAATAAAACTATATGTAAGAACTTTTGCCATTATCACTGCTGATAATAAACTTGGGTCTGGTGTATATCAGGTAACTTTTACCAGTCTTAGGTAAACTTGAATTTGTTTTATTCTTTTTGAGTAGCATTTGCAATTTTTTCTTTTTTTTTTTTTTTTGGAGAGGTTTTTGCTATAGGGCGCGTGCGCTCGCCAGACAGACAGAGAGAGACAGAGAGACAGAAAGCAAGAAATCACCCCCAGGGGGGTTGGCCACTCCGCATTCCCTTCTCCATTCTCCTGTCGGGATCTTGGGCACGCACACACATGCACCCGGTGAGAGTTTTAAACCACCGGGTCCGGGATGCAAACCGCAGTTGACTACGTGGGAGTCTAGCGACATAGCCATTACACTAACTGCTGGTCCCGCATTTGCAATTTTTTAATGCCCTAAAATTAGGTATGTATAAAATAACTACTTCTGTATTTTATGAATATATAATTCTGATTATAGTTTGGGACATGGCTCAAAGGTGAGAGAAGATATTGGCAGTTAAAATTATCCTTATGAGAGACAGGTTTCCATGGAGGTGACAGGAAGAATGAAGAAAGAGGAGTATTTATTAAAATAATCTGAAGCGGGAACCAGCAGTTAGCGTAATGGCTATGTCGCTGGACTCCCACGTAGTCGACCGCGATTCGCGTCTCGGACCCGGTGGCTTACAACTCACGCCGGGCGCGTGTGCGTGCGTGCCCAAGATCCCGAGAGGAGAATGGAGGAGAAGGGATTGCGGCGTGACCATCCCCCCTGGGGGGTGATTTCTCGCTTTCTGTCTCTATGTCTCTCTCTGTCTGTCTGGCGAGCGCACGCGCCCTATAGCGAAAAACCTCTCCAAAAAAACAAACAAAAAAAATAATAATAATCTGAAGCAAGAAGTTGGACAAATTAAGATGAGATGGCATAGAACTTTGATGTTTCTAAGGAATAGCTTGAGTAGTAGTAGTATTTGGAATGAAATGGGGCAAATTGGAGAGAAGTTTTAGAGGTACAATCAAAGGTGTGTGATATATTCCTATGGAGGAAAAGGAACCAAAGGTGATGGTTGGTTTTTGACTTGTGTAATTACCTAGATATTGACATCATTAGGTGAATAGAAAACAAATATGTGTTCACTGTTCACATTAATTATATAAATATTTGAAAAGAAAAATTTGGGGGCCCAGCAAGTGGCATAATAGTTAAGGCATTGGGTTCCCACATGGCTGACTGCCATTTGAGTCCCAGACCCAGCTGCTTGGAACTCAGGCCAGGCACGTGTGAATGTGTTCCCAAAGTCCTAAGAGGAGAATGGAGAAGGGATTGCAGTATGGCCATACCCACTGGGGAGTGATTTCTCACTTTACCTCTCTCTGTGTCTCTCTAGCAAGTGCACACATCCTATGGCAAAGAATTTTTTTTATTTTGGAGAGGTTTTTGCTATAGGGCACGTGTGCTTGCCAGAAGGACAGAGAGAGACAGGGAGACAGAAAGCAAGAAATCACCCTCCAGGGGATGGCCACGCTGCAATCCCTTCTCCTCCATTCTCCTCTCGGAATCTTGGGCATGCACTTACACATGCCCAGCGTGAGTGTAAGTCATTGGGTCCGAGACTGGGACTTGAATTGCGGTCAGCTACATGGGAGTCCAGTGACATAGCCATTATGCTAACTGCTGGTCCCACTAGGGCAAAGAATTTTAAAAAAGAAAAAAAGAAAAAAAAAAAAGTAAAGGGATACTGTAATTATGCTGTGAAGTAGATGCGAAATTTGTAAAGGACTAAGAATACTTCTTTCTTTTTCTTTTATCCTTTTTTCTTTTTTTTTTTTTTTTTTGAGAGTTTTTTGCTATAGGGCGCGTGTGCTCACCAGAAAGACAGAGACAGAGAGACAGGAAGTGAGAAATCAACCCCCAGGAGGGATGGCCACGCCGCAATCCCTTCTCCTCCATTTCTCCTCTCAAGATCTTGGGCACGCACACACATGTGCCCAGCATGAGTTTAAGCACCGGGTCTGGAACTCGAACCACGGTCGACTACATAGGAGTCCAGCGACACAGCCATTACACCAACTGCTGGTCCCAAGAACACTTCTTTTAAAAAATAAATAGACTTTGTTTTTTAAAACCGTTTTAGGTTTACAAATAAAATGAGCTGAAAGTTCAGAGAGTTCCGAAATACCCTTTCCCACCCCTGCATAGTTTTCTCTGTTAGCATCTGGCTTTTAGTGTGGTATATTTGTTACAATTGATGGGACCAAAATTATTTTTTTATTAACTAATGCCATAGTTTACATTAGGGTTCATTCTTTGTCTTGTATACTTTTATGAGTTTTGATAAATGCATAATGTTATGAATATACCATCATAATTTCACACAGAATAATTTTATTGCCCTGAAAGTGCCATAAGGTCCACCCGTTTAGTCCTATTCTCCTTAATTCCGTCACCCCACCTCCAAACCCCTGACAGTAACTACTTATCTTGTCTTTTCATTGTATCGTTTTACCTATTCCAGAATGTCATTAACTGGAATCATAGAGTATCCTTTTTTTTTTCTTTTTTCTTTTTTCTTTTATCCATTCATTCATTCATTCATTCATTTATTATTTGACATAAGAGAGAGAGAAAGCAAGCTGCCAGGTCTAGGACTCAAACTACAGTCCTTGTGAGAGTCTAGTGTCTTAACCACCATGCCCTTTGCTGGCCTGAGTATCCTTTTCTGATTGTCCACTTTCACTTAACAGCATGTGTTTAAGGTTTTTCCATGTCTTTTCCTAACTTGATACCTCATTTCTTTTTATTACTGAATAATATTCTATTCTATGAATGTACCACTCAAATTTGTTTGTTTATTCATTAAAGGACATCTTGGTTGCTTCCAAGTTTTGTCAATTATGAATAAAACTATAACATTTGAATGCGAGATATTTTGTGGAATGAGTTTTCAAGTCATTTGGTAAATATCTAAAAGTATGATTGGTAGATTACATATGTTAATTGCTGGTATATATAAAATAATTTTCAGGGCCATCAGATGCATACTGGTTATGGTGGTAGACTCCCACATAATCAACTGTGGTTTAAGCCCTGGACCCAGCGACTTGAAACTCATGCCAGATGCGTGTGCATGCATGCCTAAAATCCCAAGAGAATGGAGAAGAAGGGATTGTGGCATGGCCATCTCCCTGGGAGGTGATTTCTCACTTTCTCTCTGTGTGTCTCTGTTTCTCCCATGAGCACACGCATCCTACAGCAAAAATCTCTCTTTGAAAAAACAAAAAAGAAAAGGAATTTCTGGGTTGGTCCAGTGGTTAAGGGGTCCCATATGGCCAACTATACAGTTGAATCTAGAACCTAGCAACTTAAGAAAAATGTCAGGTACATGTGTGTGCATGCTTAGTATCCCAACAGGGTGGAAAAACGAACATATTGCAGCATGACCATGCCTCATGGAGGGGTGCTTTTTCTCTCTCTCTATTTTTCTCTGTCGCTGTTTCTCTAGCAAGCATATGTGCCCTCTGACAAAAAGAAAAGGAAAAGAACAGGAATTTGCTTTTGTGTTTTAACCCTGTATCCTACAACTTTTCTGTAATGACTTATTCTAAAATTGTTCTTTTGACTCTTTAGTATTTTCTACATAGATAGTTATGTCATCTGTAAACAAGGACAGTTTTGTTTTTTCTTCCAAATCTTTATATCTTTTATTTCCTTTTCTTGTCTTATTACATTACGTAGGTTTCCTGTATTATGTTGAATAGGAGTGATGAGAGGGACATCTGCTTTGTTCCTAATCTTAATGGGAAACCTCTAGTTTCTCATTCTCAAGTATGATGTTAGCTGAAGGTTTTAGGAGTTTTCTTGTTAATTTTTTTTTTTTCCTTTTTTTGGGAGAGGTTTTTGCTATAGGGCGCGTGCGCTCACCAGACAGACAGAGAGAGACAGAGAGACAGAAAGCGAGAAATCACCCCCCAGAGGGGATGGCCATGCCGCAATCCCTTCTTCTCCATTCTCCTCTTGGGATCTTGGGCACGCACGCACACGTGCCCAGCGTGAGTTTTTAAGCCACCGGGTCCGGGACACGAACCGCGGTCGACTATGTGGGAGTCCAGCGACATAGCCATTACGCTAACTGCTGGTCCCTCTTGTTAATTTGTTACACGGTGATGAACGGTCGACAGAGTTTATTGTTGTTTTGTGTGTTGCCATAAGGTATGTGCATTCACTGAAGACAGAGAGAGGGAAAGTGAGAAATCACCCCCTAGAGGGGATGGACACATCACAGTCCTTTCCTTCCATTCCCTCTCAGGATTTTGATCATTTACATACACATGCCCACCATGATTTTCAAGCTGCCAGGTTGGAACTTGAACCATGGTTGGCTATGTGGGAATCCAGTGCCCTAACCACCGTACTACCTACTCGCCCAAGTTTTTTATCCTTATAAATCATGTTTTCTTTTGTTTTGCAGCTAAGAAGTGTAATTGTGTTTAGGAATCCTAATTATAGCCACTTGTATTTGTGAGTCTGTATAACTCTCAGTTAGGGAGATGTGTTGGTAGCATTGTCATGTCCTCCTTTTTTGTGCTGATGAAACAGGTACCTCTGCCATTTACTCACATAACTCCTCCATCAGGAGAACAAGTAACCATATTAGGAGAGTAGTCTGGCCAAAGATGAAATCTTCTTCCTTACAAAATTGGTAGCTAAATGTGTGTAAAAGAAATAATTTTAGCAAAGCGGAAAGATTTAATTCATTCTTTGTCATGATTCTCTTTACTGGAAATCATGGCTTAAAAAGTAAAATATGTAAATTTTTTTGAGTAGCTAAAATTTCCAATCAGGTTGTTACTATTATTTTTTTTTGGTAGATGTTTTTGCCTTAGGGCGCATGTACTCCTGGAGACAGTGAGAGACAGAGACATTGAAAAGGAAAGTGAGAAGTCACCCCTTGAGGGGATGGCCACACCACAGTCCCTTCTCTACCGTTCTCCTCCTGAGATTTTGGGCACGCATGCACATGTACTCAGCATGAGTTTCAAGCCACCAGGTCTGGGACTTGAACTATGTTGGCCATGTGGGAATCCAGTGATATAACCACTACACCATCTGCTGGCCCCTAGGTTGTTGAAATTTTTATTTAGAATTATTCCCCCAGTGTGAAAGTTACGTTTTGGGGGGCTATTATTTAATTCATTATAACTGATTATATACTAAATGGTCATCCAAAAGAGTTATTTATTATAGTTCATAAAATAATAGATACTTACATATTTGACTTTAAAAACGAAGAACTTGCCTTGATTTTTCAGTTTATCAGTAAAAAATTGTATTTATTATTATTAGTTATAATTGAAAAGTTTTAACTTGAAATTCAGATGTCCTGGAAGTCCTTATCACTTTTTTAAATAATTACAAGTAAGAGTTAGTATTTATTTGAGCCACATTAAATGTAATGAAAATCAGCTGGGAAACATGACTAGTTTGGGCTTCTGTCAAGTTTTGTAAATTGACTCAGGAACAATGTAAATCTAGTATTTACCGAGACCAGCTATCTAGCCAAAAAGGAAAAGTTAGATATTATTTATTCAAGAATAGTGGTTGCTAGTTAGAAAGGAGAAAGTAAAGGGAAAAATTGGTGGAATCCTCTCCCCATGGTTGAAGAGAAGATAGTTGGGTTGCTGGGTTAGTTTGTTCTCATAATTTTAATCCTCAACTAAAGGATTTCAGGAGGCTTATTATTCCTCCAGACACTACACTTGTTATGTGTCTTCCCAAAACACAGTTTTACTGGCAAAAAGGGATTATTATCAGATTCTCCAAAGATTCTGTAACCCATGGAATGTTAATAACCCACTCTTGTAGAGTTTTTTGTTTTCTAAGTATGTCTATATTTGGCTGCCACTAGGTGGCATTGCTAATACAGGCAATATACTTCTGTCCGTAGGTTCTATTTTGGCTAAATATCTATGTAGAACAGCTTCATCCAAAACCTTAAGTATCAAGTGGCTGTGCTTAGATTGGAGACTTATTCTATTATTTATTTGTATGTGTGCCTACTTAAGTGAAAATGATAACTTTATTCAATTAATAGTTTCCACACTCATTGACTATCAGTAGTTGAGTTATCAGCAAGCCTCTTTCCATTGTGACATATGTATTTACGTGCAGGGCGTATTCCATGGTCATGGCATGCCCAGTGTCAGGTATATGCCAGACATAGTAACTTTAATTGCATCTTTTTCTTTAGTATTTAAGAATGTGCAAATGATCTAAAATGATTTAGTTATGGGAATAAAGGCATTCGTAAACTGCCTTTCTTCTTATGATTTCTTTCTCTTATGTAGGCATGTTTTTGTCCATTTGTTTGATAACTATCATGAGCAACTTACATATCAGTAGTATAGTACAGATACCTGATTTTGTTATATGTAGCTCAAACACAAAAAAGCTCTTGTGGCTGGCAGATTTTTCTTAGATAGAACCTTCTAAGCACTCTTCTTTTAGAGATTAATTTCCAGAAATCCATTGACAGATATATTTTAGTCTTAGCAAGCATGCAACAGGTTTCCTTTCAAAAGATCTGGCACATGGGGACCAGCAGTTAGCGTAATGGCTATGTCGCTGGACTCCCATGTAATCGACCGCGGTTTGAGTCCTGGACCCGGCAGCTTAAACTCATACCGGGCGCGTGTATGTGTGTGCCCAAGATCCCGAGAGGAGAATGGAGGAGAAGGGATTGCGGCATGGCCATCCCTCCTGGGGGTGATTTCTCGCTTTCTGTCTCTATGTCTCTCTCTATCTGTCTGGCGAGTGCACGCGCCCTATAGCAAAAAACAGCAAAAAAAACCTCTCAAAAAAAAAAAAAAAAAAAGGAGCATTGAGCCCTCTGAGGGCTCTAATGAACTATCCTTTTTTTTTAAATTTTATTTATTCACTCATTTATTTTAATTTGACTAGAGAGAGAAACACAGAGAAAGAGAGAGAAGGAAAGCAAGAAAGCAAGCCATCAGGTTCAGGATTCAAACCGCGGTCAGCCGTGTGGGAGTGTCTAGCAGCTTAACCACCACGCCACCTGCTGGTCCTGAACTATGCTTCTTTTTAGGATTTGTGTGTGTGTATGTGTATGGTACTGTGCATTTGATTTATCCATTTGCCAAATAAAGACTGTCACTTCTCTTCTTAGTCAAGAAGAGAGTAGATTTAACTTTATATAATCATGAGCTACATAAAGATGTTTTGCTCACTGGGCCAAGTGTACAATGGTAGTCCCATAGGATTATAATAGGCTGTGTCATATAACATAGGTTTGTAGTAGGCTGTATCATCTAGGTTTGTGTAAATACACTCTTATGTTCACACAACATTGAAATCACCTCACAACTCATTTCTGAGAACATGTTCCTATCATTAAGTGAAGCATGACTATAATTTGAAAATAGTTGTGTGTATATGTGTGTGCATGTGTGCGCGCGCACGCGTGTGTGTGCTTCAGTGGTATAGAAAACCATCAAGGAAGAAGAAACAACTTTTCATGAAGAGGAAGCAGACAGATTTCTTCTAAATGAGCTACCTGATGACAGCAAGATTTGGTTCCAATTTTACATAGTTATTAATATGCTTTGTTACTCTTTGGTACTGCTTTTTATAACATTGCAATCTTTTTGAGAAATAACTTATGGATTAAGATTAGATATTATGTGTAGGATGAACAAATCGAGATCTAATGTACAACATGAGGACTATAGTTAATAAAATTATATTAGGTTAGAAATTTTTGTTAAGTAGATTTTTAACCACTCCAGTCATTCCCCCTCCAAGAAAGGAACCTACTTGGGGTGATAGGTAAATGAATTTGCTTTACTTTAGTAACTGTTTGTTTTCCTATTTTTATGTATCCCAAAACACAATTTTAATCTTTTTAAAAAGTTTAGATGTTATAAACAATAGGAGAAATGATGGGGCTATTTCAGTACCCACCTGATAATTGCTGTCTACTAACAAAGAAATATGACTCATAATTCTGTAAACACCAAGTTAACAAAAACAGGAAATTTGGTACTTGAGATGAGAAAAGTCTCCCAGACATGCTTCCTATATGCACAAACATGATTTATCAAATTAACAGTACAAGAAGATTACTAAGGAGCTATTTGTAAACTTTATATGCTATGTATGCTTTATAGCTCTTTTCTAACAGTAACAGAAAATGAGTATGTAAGTTATAATTCGCAGTCCTATATAATATGATATATGTACAATTTTGACACTAGGTGGAGCAGTTTCCTGGAAAAAGCCTTAACAAAGCCCTGACCCTTTCAAACAAGCCCAACTCCTAGACAAAGAACTGTAAAGAGAAAATAATCAACATTTTATCATTTTAAAAGGCTCCCAAATAAGTATTTTTAAGTAGAACGTTGAAACACTTTATGACAGTTTTCTCCTTGGCATACATTTTAACTATTGGATTAACTCACATTTGGAGACAAAAATGGGAGGGATTTTGCTATCTTTTAAGCATGTTTTCCTTTCTAGAAACAGTTTGGAAGTAGAAAAGTTTGGAACTACTCAGTTATGTTATAGAATAGAACAGGTTTTATTAGGAGTTATAACATCAAGCAGTTATTCTTTTGAGTGATAGTCATGAGCCATTTGCTTAATATTACTATTTTAATAAGAGGATATTTGTCTCTTTGTTATAAAGTAAGTACAAGAAAATTCTGAGATATTCACTCCTCTGTAAGATTCAGAGTCCTGTTTCTGCTTTAAAGCTTGAGATTATTTCATTACTAAAATATGTGGAAAGAATTGTACATTTTAACTTATTTATTTTAAGAGAGTTTTTTTGCTATAGGTGTGTGCGCTCAGTAGAGAGACAGAAAGTGAAAAATCACCCCCCTCAGGGTCAATGGCCACGCCACAATCCCTCTTCCTCCATTCTCCTCTCAGGATTTTAGGCACACATGCACACACGTCCAGCATGAGTTTCAGGCTGCAGGGTCCGGGACTTGAACTGCTGTCAGCCATGTGGGAGTCCAGTGACATAACCTTTATGCCATCTGCTGGTCCTAAGAATTGTTCATTTTCAAAATCTGTCATATTGATTGCTTTTTAATTTTTTTGAGTACCTCTGTATGTGGCACTCTTATTTCCTTTAATAAACAAGTACTGTTTCAAAGCTGTTTTTTCATTAGGCATACATTTTGTCTATTGGCCATTTATTGCTGAAGGTAAATGTTACTTGGAAAATGTATGGCTATAGATCAAAGTGAAATATTATTGTTAATGCCATGAGATGAAATAAATCTTTTTTAAAAATTGTTAACCAACTTTGTCATATCATTTCTGCTTGACTACTCATTGTTGCTTCATTGCTCACCCATCTGTGCCACTATTAAACAGAAAAGATAGAAATTGCCACAAGTTCAGGTTCTGGTATGACTTGATACGATTTTCTATTGGTATAATGACGGGCCTGTAAGCCTGCACTGACTCAGGGCTCCTGTGAGAAGATCAATAGGCCCTTCTTAGAAAAGGCCTGTTTGCCTTTTGTTAGATAAGGGCATGATAGCTCTTCTGCCTGCCTTTCTCCGAGGAATGACTCATGTATTAACTCTTATGAGGATCACCACATCAAAAGAAGAAATCAGTGTCTCCAGGACGTAGGACTGGGTTTTTGACAAACAAAAGGGGTATGCACAGACTGGATAGCTTCCTGCCTTTGAGTCACTATTTATTAATGTATGCTTAAATGAAGGCTAAGAAGATTCAGTTTAGCTTAAATCTGTTCTGTTAGATATAAGTTTTAGACAGTTTATACTATCCTTTTTTATAGTTCTTTTCATGAATATGTAGTCCATTGACTTATGTCAGCCTTATGGCCAAAAGTTGTTCAGGTTTAGAGAAGAGAGGTGGAACATGCCTTTATATATGGATTTAATATAATAAAGATGGCTTAAAAAATGGCTTCAAAGACAATGCCTTATAACTTGGAGTATAATACTATGGAGTTTACTTCTTTTGTTTTGGCTAGCAATTTTGTAGTTACACTTTTATAATGTGATCTTGTATTCTTGCCCTATGACCTAGGTAGCACAGGCTTTAGTATATTAGGATTTTGATAAATGAGGAATACAAGAGAAGTCTGGTTACACCTAGTAAGTTCCTAACAGATTTAGAAAAACAAAACCCGCATTAACTTATGCCCAGGTCATTGCTTTTTCACATACCGTATTATATTTTATAGAAAGAGACCCTCTTCACAAAAAGAATAGAAAAACTAAACTTTTCTATGCACATTCCAAATTAATAGTTTTACACTTTAGCCTTTTAGAATTTTTTGCTGTAGACCATAACCTTAGAAAAGTTTTCTGACTGATGAGAAAAGCAATGATTCAAAAAATTGGAGGAATAGAATTCTGTGTTTGCAAAAGGGTTTCTAACATTCTCCCACAAGTCAAATTAAAACAACAAAGGTTTTGCAAGTCATACAGACAACCATTTGTCATCTCCTTTCATTTATTTATCACCCAGATATTCCTAATGAATCACATTCCAGACAAACCACTGACTCCTTTTGTTCCTTGGTGAAGGAGTGTGCAAACAAATGTTTTCCCAGTGAATCAGCTCAGGATTCTTGATTTTATTACCTTTGCCCTAAACTTTCCAGACAAAACTAATTGGAAATTTTGCCTTTGGGATCTCACTTGACTTCTGTGTATAGATGATGGATTAGGCTATGAATTGACATTACAGATGTTGTGCAAACAACTCCAGTCTTTAGGAATGTTTTATCAGTTCGGAGGCAGTCGCCTAGAGTAGAAGAATGTCTGTCTGTCTCGACTTCTTACAAATACTCGTACCCACACTCACGCACTGCACTCTTACTTAATGTGATGTTGTATTATTCGTCTTCGCTGAGAAAGATACTTGGCTAAATTAGGCTCAGAATTACCTAATGTGACCATTTTAGGCCCTTAATTTTTAGAAGATTGTCTCTATAAGAAATCTCTTGGGCGTCATGGATGGCGTGCTGTTTTTCCTCACTGAAACATAGACATGAGTGTAGTGTTTTCAGGCCCTCAAATGGTACAAAGTAGGTGAGGAAGGTGCAGTCATAGTAAACCATCAGCTGCTGTAGTGTGAATGTAAAGAACTTGAAAAGTCTGGCAAGGGCATGTACTTTATCACCAAAAAAAAGGGGGCAGGGGGGAGAAGAAAATGAAAAGTTCAAGATCTAGAAAAGATTAAGTTTAAAATGAAGCAGTAGTGCAAATAGTAGTTTATCATTTTACTAATGTAATTTTTTTTTACATACGTAAGTATGTGTACGTCCATCCCTTCCTTACAAAGACCCTAATTAGTGTTTGTCACACCAGGATTCATTTCTCTGGTTTTAATGTATGTGTTATATTATTATCAGGGCACTGCTTTAAACTACTGTTTACTACCAGACTAGGATATTTTTGTTTGGTATGATTTCAGGAATGATCATTTTACCTCTTCAGGACAATTTTTTTAATTCTAAATTTCTCTTTGTTATAAATAGATAGAACTTTTAGTATATTGCTATTCCTGAAGCTAGAGTAAAAGTTAATTTCATAGAATTATCTTAGTTATTTTTTTGTGATCACTAACATCTTTTTTTACACTACTCATGAAAGAATTTAAGTTGTGGAAATGTAGCTTTCTAAATATATCTTTAAAAAGCTTTAAAAAGTTAAAAATCTCTATTTCCATAGACAAATACCTCCATCTGCTATTACTAGAAATCTTACCCTTTGATCTAACTACGGTTTGCTCTCACCCAGACATAGTCTTGCCTGGCCAGGCACCACATCTTTTATCCTGGACAAGGCAAAATTATTCCATTATCAAACTCTGGAAAATATAATCAAATACAGTTCATGAGACTAGATATATGGGACTTTGAAATGAAGCAAAACCAGATGTCTTATATGTCACAAATAGCTGAACTATCTTGTTGATTTGACTTCATTTAGAATGACTATGGTAAATGAAGAAGAAGGCGGGTAGGGCCATCATTTGCTATTTTATCCAAAGAACTACTCCTTGTGTGAGTTTACCTTGCCACATGGCACATTGTTGAAGTGTGTTAAGACTCATTGTATAGCATAGCATATGGTCTGTCTTGGCAAGTGTTCTATGTGTACTTGAGAAGAATATGTGTTTGGTTGTTGCTGGGTATTTTTCAAATCTTGTATATCTGTATGGACTGTCAGTCTACTTGTGTCAGTGAGATGGCTATTGAAATTTCTGACTAAAATGAGGATGTGTTTTTTGCTCTGGTCAGTTCCATCAGTTTTTGCTTTATGCATTTGCCACTCTGATTGAGCATATGCACATTGAGAATGATTCTGACTTCCTGAGAATTAGCCCTTTTATCATTATAAAATGTCCCTGTGTGTCTCTGATAGTATTCTTTGTTCTGAAGGCTATTATATTTAATAATATAACCACCCCATCTTTTTTATTGTGTTTTAAACATGTTATCTTTTTTCATCTCTTTAGTTTTACTTTTCTGGGTGTTGATATTTAAAATGGATTTCTTATTAACAGCATGTGCTAGCCTAGTTTGACCATCTCTTTTCATTTGTATGTTTGATCCATTTACAATTTACATTTACAAGGTAATAACAATATAATTGGGTATATATCTACTCTCAAACTATTTGTCCTATTTTTTTTATTCCTTTTCTTTCTCTTCCCACCTTTGGACCAAGCTTACTTAATTTTTTTTAGTATTTCATGGTTTATTACACTTCTTTTAAATTTTTTGCAAGTTTGATTTAAGGTTTTCAGTGTACTCTTTAATTTATCAAGATGAACTATAAAGTGTTATTTTATTATTTCATATTAGTGTAACACCTTAAGTAATGCTTTTCCTTTTCCTCCTCCCATACTTTATGCTTTTGTTGTCATATATTTTATTTCAAAATCTGTCATTAATCCACAGTACTTTGTTATGGTTCTTGCTACAACTAGTTATCTTTTAAAGAGATTAAAAAGAACAAGGAAATGTCTTCTGTATTTCCAGTGTTTTTCACTGCTTTGTGTAGATTACAGTTTCCATCTGCTACCACTTTTATGTGAAAGATTTTTATTTCATATTTATTTTTGAGACACATTTTCCCTAGATTCTAGACTCATAGGTTTGTTTTTTCTTTCACTCCTTTATGGTTATAATTCTATTGCCTTTTGGTTTCCTTTTTTTCTTTTTGTTTTTTTTTTTAAGTTTGTTTATTTTATTTCTATTTATGCTGTAGCTATTTATCTTTATCCCCTTATTTCTGTGTAATATGGTTAAAATGTGACTCTCTTATATTTGAAAAACTTTTCTGGGACTTGTAGGTTTTAGAAAATACACTTATAAGGTAATTCTAACATGTGTGACCTTTTAAATTGTTCCAGTCAGAATTATTCTTAGTTTTTTGTTTGGATTTTTCATATAAACATACTTCTTTCACTCAGATAGGTTATGTTTAGGAACCATTAAGATGTAATGTTGAAAGAACTTGTGAAGTTTCCTATCAGTTCATCTAGTTTGCACTAAAATGTCAAGGTGAATAGGCTAAACAGTCTCTTGAGAATGAACGAAGGACAAGAAACCTCATCTTCTCTGGGAACTACCACATCTGCCTCTGAGGCTGAGTAATCATGACTTACTAGTGTGGTTTTGGAAAGTATATATAGGTTTAGTTGAGTGAATGGTCTTCTTTAGGGGAAAAATTCTCAAATCAAAGAGTTGAAAAATTTCTCTTTTTAGAATCACTAAGAATTAAAACTATGAAGAAGTCTTTTATTTTGTTGGATAATGTGTTTAATCTGTTGAGATACATTTTTAATCTATATTTCTGTAATGGAAATACAGTTTTTCCTTCCTGTATGGCACAGAAATCCAGGGCAGTTCCATTTTTGTTCACCTACAATCCATTTCAAGAGTTCAATATAGACTATAACTGTAGCCAAAGAAAACAGTTATGTGGAGACAGCATAGACGAACTCTTAAATTTTCTTTTCGTTTTTATGTTTTTACTTATTGGCCTCATATGTTTTGTGTTTTCTAACAGTAAAGGTGGAGATTACTGTTTTTTATTTTTTTAATTGTATCTGATAACTATAACTATATGGTGAGAAATTGCTCATTAATTATGCAGTTATTCTGATTCCCATAAAGTTTAAACTTATGTGTTTTTTAAGATTACAAATAATCTTTTCTCATTCAACAGTGAAATCTTTTATGCACATAATATTTTAAAAAAGATTATATCTTCTCAAAACCCTAATTAATCAAAAGTATTCGTTTTCAGATCTCCTGTAATTGTTTTAAAACTTAGATATTAATATTTATGCATTTCAAGGAATTAAAATTGTAGGAAAAGAGTGACCAAAACAGAAAAATAAATAAAATAATAAATAAAAAAATAAAAAATAAATATTGTTCAATCCAGGAAACAAAATTAATAATTGTTTTAGTACTAAGTGGAGAACTTTAACTTTTAGATTTTATTTTAACACCAAATGCCTGTTATATTTGGGGGTAAATATAGCCTGGGTTTATGAACATCTTCTTTTTTTTTTCCTTAATAATTATGCTAAAGGATGAATTGGCTCTCCAGAGACAGTGAGAGAGAACAGGGAGAAAGCACCCTTCCACCCCCTCATGGGAAATAGACAGCAATCCCTTCTCCTCGATATCCCACATGTGCGGCATATTTTTCAAGGTCCTAGACTCGAACTATGCAATTGGCCATGTGGGATCCAGCTGTCTTAACCACCAGACCACACCAGAACATTTTTTTTTTCATATTAACACACACACACACACACACAACACACACACACACAAATTGTGGTCTTGATACCAAGTAAGATTTCTTTAATGTTTATTTTCATCACTACATCTCATGTACTTTGTCTTTGAACTACAAATTGTTTCATCATGAGATATTAAAAGACTCTCAGGCCAGCCAGTGGCACATGATAGTTAAGACGGCTGGGTCTCACATGGCTGGCTGCATGGTTTTGTTTGGGACCAATGGGAAAAACACAGGTACCTGTCCAAAATTCCAGAGAAGGGATTGTAGTGTGACCAGCCCCCATGGTAGGTGTTTACTCATGGCCCCACATCTCTCTCCTGCTATACCACCTGACCTCTAGTGGATTAAAAAAAAAAAAAGACTCTTTTAGACACAGAGACCACTTAACTTTTGTTAGAGACTAACACATTTACGAAGAATTAATGGAGAAATCTTTAACACAAACTTTCAGATTCAGAAATATTTATATATTATGGATAGTAACAAAATCTAGTGTGTGTATATATATGTAAGTAATTTTATTCTACAAATGTATTTTTCTTCATAACAGCTAATATCTAGTATTTATAATATGCTAGAGAGCCGCTATCAATCTTATTTTTAGCGCACCCAAGAATTTATATTTTAACCAGCTCCCTATAATCTCTTTCATGCAGATACCTCATCTTATACATTTAGGAATCTTTGTATTCAAGATTTTATCACACATCTGAATATTCATATCTTTTAATTTATGTGATTATTGTTAAATGATAATATTTCAAATTCAAGGAACAGAGGAGCACAAAAGTATCCATAGAAAAAATTATTGTTGGGATCACTAGATGGCAAAATGGTTACATTGCTGGACTTTCCATATGGCCGGCTGTGGTCTGAGTCCCAGACCTGGCAGATTGAAAATCAAGTTGGGCCCATGTGTGCGAGTGTTCAAGATCCCAGGAGGAGAATGGAGGAAAAGCAATTGCAGAGTCGTCATTCCCCGAGGGGGGTGTGTGATTTCTTGCTCTCTGTCTCTCTGTATCTCTCTGTCTCTCTGGTGCGCACACATGCCTATAGCAAAAACCTCTCTTTAAAAAAATTGCTGTAGGGATCAGCAGGTGACGTGGTGGTTAAGGTGCTGGACACTCCCACATGGCCAACCACTGTTAAAGTCCCAGATCTGGTGGCTTGCTTTCTTGCTTTCTCTCTCTCTCTCTGTGTCTCTGTTCAAATTAAAATATAAATGAATAAATACAATTAAATAATTATTTTTAAAGATTACTGTAACAAAAATTTACTGACAACTGGTTTTATAGTTTTGGTTTTGCTTTAGAATCTTACTGGAAAAGGTAGATGAAGTATTTACTTCACCAACTTTTTATGTAAGGACAAAAAGTGATATTCTCAAAATGTGTCTGAAAGAGCTGGGGCTCAGGCAGCCACAGTGGTGCAGGCTACATCTTGAAATATCTGTATATTTGTTTATTTAAAGGTTGTTTTTGTTGCCCCAGGGCACATGTGCTCACTGGTAAAAGAGAGACAGAGAGAGGCAAAGTGAGAAGTCACCTGCCAGGGGGATGGCCACACCACAATCCCTTCTACATTCACCTCTTGGGATCTTCAAGCTACCGGGTCCAGGACTCAAACCACGGTAGTTCATGTGGGCCCATTTCCTCAACTACCCTGCCTCCTGCTGGCCCCAAAATATTTATTTATTTAACTTTTTTTTTTTTTTTTTGAGAGAGAGATTTTTGCTATAGGGCGTGTGCACTCGCCAGACAGACAGAGAGAGACAGAGAGACAGAAAGAGAGAAATCACCCCCCAGGGGGGATGGCCACGCCGCAATCCCTTCTCCTCCATTCTCCTCTCAGGATCTTGGGCACGCACGCACACACACCCGGCATGAGTTTAAGCCACTGGGCCTGGGACTTGAACCGTGGTCAACTACATGGGAGTCCAGCGACAATATTTATTTAGAATCTTTCTTCGAAAGCTAAGATTTTTCTTGTACTCTCTGATGACTAATGTACTATTAAGTATCAATACATGTATATTGATAGTCCCTTTCTTATTAATATTTTTCGTAAGAGGTTTCTTGTATTTGTCTTACAGGGTCCACATATAGCTTCAGTTACATTAGCTGCTTATGAATGCAATTCAGTTAATTTCCCTGAACCACCCTATCCTGATCAGATTATTTGTCCAGATGAAGAAGGCACTGAAGGAGCCATTTCTCTGTGGAGCATCATTTCAAAAGTTAGGATCGAGGCCTGTATGTGGGTAAGATGTGTGTTTTCATATTTGTGTGAAATCAACCTCACCATCTTGATACTGTGTTGTACCTTACTGGAATGGAACCCAGACGTATACCTAGTCAGTAAATGACTCATTAAGTCACCGGCTACCTACTTTCAAAGCAAAAGAAATCTTCTAGAGCTTCTCCTGTTTGTGAATGACATTCATTAAAACAGGCATGAAGCCCTAAGTACCAGGAAGCAATCGATGCCGAGTAAGCAAAGCCAGGAAAAGGAGTACGGGTTATAGATGATGGACTGTATTGCTGTGTAACATTATTTCTGATGTTTAGATAACCGATAAATATCTAGAAAGTGGTTATATATAAATTCTAGATTGCTAAATATCATATGTCTCACCCCTTGGTTTAAATGCTGTCTTTGTTCATTTCATTTTCTGAGTTGTTACCATGCTGAAGGAAGGCCAGACATTTCTTGATATAAACCAAACTTTATTGTAGTTAGAAGTATCACACTATATTGCATTTGGTGTTCTTACTTTCAGTTTAGCAATTATTCTTTTCATGCTTTGTGCTTAAGTTTATTTGCGGAAGTTTTTGGATAACATGTTCAATGGCAGATGTGTTTTAGCCTGCTCAACAAGGCTGTTTTTGTTTTCCTTACTCTGTGCCTCAGTTAATTCAGCATCTATCAGGGAGGAGTAATTCGTTCCTTAAAGACTTCTCTTACCATCCGAATGACTTTTTAGCTCATCATTTGTGTTCTTTATGTTCCTGTAACTTTTTTCTCCATTTCTTAGGAAATGAAAGAATGTGGAACAGATCATTAAAAATCGTAAAAATCCTAATTAATTAAAAAAGAAACATGAATAACATGTCTACAGAAAAGACAGAGTTTTAAAACACTCTGTTAAGTCTTAGCAACCATGTTTTTCTTTAAAAGAATTATTAAGGAAATGCCATACATTGAATTGGTTGGATTTGAAAGACAGGAAAATTGTCATGTTTCCTGTTGCTTTTTTATAATCACGGAAACAAATTCATTATTCTAGTTGCATATGTTTTATAAATTTAACATTAGTCTTTTGATGAAAAATTATTATTAGAATAACAGAAGACACTCGCAACATGCCAGAAGAGACTGTATATAAACTCCTATTTTCTATTTTTCTCAATATTATACTTTCGTTCTTTCAAAAATTATTTATGTGGCTGGATTAACACTAATACCAACAAAGGAAAACTTCTGTCCCAGCTGGCAGTGAAAACCACCTCCTCCAGATTCTCATAGTACATACTGTCTGCGGTACTTATTTTGTCTAGTTTGCTAGAGAGACAGAGAGGCAGAGAAAGAGAACATGAGAAATCACCCTCCAGGGGAGATGGCTACAACTGCAATCCCTTCTTCTCTATTCTCTCCTCTGGATTTTAGGCATGCATGCACATAAGCTGCGTGTGAGTTTGAAGCCGCCAGGTCCAGAACTCAAACTGCAGTTGGCCATGTGGAAATCCAGTGCCTTAATCGCTATGTCTCCTGCTACTCCCCATATTGCCTTAGTCTGTTTTGTTTTTGTTGTTGATTTTAATTTTGCCAGAGAGTACATGTACTCACCAGAGAGAGAAAGAGGGAAAAACAGAAAATACTCCTCCCCCTAACAGGGCATGGTCACGCCACAATCCCTTCTCCCCATGTCGCCTCCTATTGGGATTTTGGGAATGTATGTACAGGCACACGGTATGTTTTTCAAGCCACCAGTGCCAGGATTTGAACTGTGATCAGCCATGTGTAATCTGGTTGCCTAACCACCATGGCATGGTACCAGCCAATAAACATAATTTTAAGAGCCCTGAGTTTCTCAGTAGCCCCTAGGTTGCCTTCCAAACCTCTGATCATAAAGCATTATGAAATTGTTTAGTAAGCATTATAAAGTAAGGGCCAGCAGGTGGCATAGTGGTTGAGGCGCTGGACTCCTACGTGGCCGACTGTGCTTCGAGACCTCTACCCTGTGGCTTAAAACTCACACTGGGGGCATGTTTGTGCATGCCCAAAATCCCGAGAGGAGGATGGAAGAGAAGGGATGGTGGTGTGGCCATCCCCCCAGCGGGGAGGGTGGCGTGATTTCTCACTTTCTGTCTTTCCATCTGTCCAGTGAGCGCACATACACTATAGCAAAAATCTCTAAAAAAAAAAAAAAAGGTGAAAAACTTGTGAAGATTTGAATATAGAATTTAGAATAACTGACTAAATAAATTTCTGTGTCTAGGAGATGATACATTGTAGTAGACCTGTCTAGATGACTATTCCCTTTTATTTATTTGCTTAATAATGGAAAACTGACTCATGATCAACATTCTTGTTTCTCGCTAATATAGGAAAATGTGAGAATTAAAATACAGCAATAAATATGATTACTTAAGTATTGTATAAGACAGTGTGTTGCTCGTGGTTTCTTTTCAGTCTACTATTTTACTTCCTTTTTAATGTTAAGGAAACTTGTCATGGGTTTGAATCATATGATTGCTTTCAGAACTATTAAACATTTGACTTAACACTTACCATTTACATTTGAACTTAAGAGAAGTTCATGCTTTAAATAAAATGTTGTAATTTACTTTGCTTCCTACTTTTTATTATGGGAGGGGTTTCAACAAGTGCAGAGAATTATAAAATATATTAATGTACTCTCATTCAAGTTCAGCTAATATTAATGTATGGCTAGTATTGCTTTATCTGTACCCTTCCTCATTCGCAACTATCTTGAAGCATATCCTAGATATGTCACATTTCATTTGTAAAGGTATCAGCCTCAGGGCTTAAAAAACATCAGACCTAAAAGAAATTAATGATAGTCTCTTAAAATTTATTATCCAGTTAGTGGTCAGGTTTTCTGGATCATATTTATTTATTTTTCTTTTCAAATTTGTGTGTTGATGAAACTGTTTTGTCAAATAAATTTTCCTACAGTCTGAATTTTCCTGATCACATTCTAGTTGGTTTAGTTTAAACATGTTCTTCTGTTCCCTGTTTTTCCTGTGAGTTGTTAGATTGAGAAACTTGAAGTTTTATTAATATTTTGTTGTTTCTTTTAACAGGAATAAACCTCATAGTAGTTTTTTTTTGTTGTTGTTGTTGTTTTTTAAATTTTGCCAGAGTGTGCATACTTTTTCTGGAGAGAGAGAGAAAGTGAGAAAGCAGCCCCATGGGGAATGGTGACACCACAATCTCTTCTCCTTCCACTCTCTCTCCTTTTGGGATTTTGGGCACACATGCATATGTGCGTAGCATGTTTCTTAAACTGCTGGGTCCAGGACTCAAACTGTGCTGTTGACTATGTTGGATTCAGCTGTTCTAACCATCACACCACAGATGGCCCCAGAGTTTTGTGTATTTTTGTCATGAGGCTCAATAATATTTGGTTGTCTTTCTTTTTTGTGATATTAGCAACCATGGATAATTAATTATTATTTAAGTTCATTATTTTAGTAGGGATTATAAATTAGTGCTATTTCAATTATATCCTTGTTTTTTTAGTTATTAGCTGGAATACTTTTATTTGTTTTGTTTTGTTTTGTTTTGTTATTTTTTGGAGAGGTTTTTGCTATAGGGCGCGTGCGCTCGCCAGACAGACAGAGAGAGACAGAGAGATAGAAAGCAGGAAATCACCCCCCAGGGGGGATGGCCATGCTGCAATCCCTTCTCCTCCATTCTCCTCTCAGGATCTTGGGCACGCACGCACATGTGCCCGGCGTGAGTTTTAAGCCACCGGGTCTGGGACTCGAACCGCGGTCGACTACGCGGTCAACATAGCCATTACGCTAACTGTTGGTCCCTGGAATACTTTTATAAAGGGAAATTTTTTCTTAAAATTAATTTGATTGGGGCTAGCAGGTAGTTAAGGGTGCTGAAATCTCCCACATGACTGACATGGTTTGAGTCCCAGACCTAGCAGCTTGCTTTCTCGCCTTCTTTCTCTCTCTTGCTCTTGCTCTCACTCTGTCCCTCTCTGGTCAAATGAAAATAAATAAATAATGTTAAATAAAATAATTATTTAAAAATTTATTTTGATTATCCTGAGCTATCTTTTTTATGGTAAAACTAGGAAACTACTTAATTCTTTAGAACACTCTCTTGTACTCACTGGAGAGAGGAAGAGAGAGAAGGGGGGGGAGTGAGAAATCACTCCCCCAAAGGGGGATGGCTTCACTGCATTCTATTCTCTCTCCATTTTCTTCTTGGGATTTTGGGAACACACACATGCCTGGAGTGTTTTTCAAGCCACTGGGTCTGGGACTCAAATGATGCAATCAGCCATCTGAGATTCAGCTGCCTTAACATCCATGTCACTTGCTAGCCCAGTTTTTCAGTTTTTTAAAGAATTTGGTTCTCTAGGGACCAGCAGGTGACATGGTGGATGAGGTGCTGGATTCCCACATGGCCAACCACAGTTCAAGTCCTAGACTGGGAGGCATGAAAATCATAATAAATAAATACACAAATAAGTAAATAAATATATTTTTTAAAAATTTGGTTCTCTAGCATTTCCTAGGGTCAATCGACAAGAACTCTTCTTATTTAGCAATATATAATTTGTTTTATTACTGTTAACTGTTTTTTTTTTTTTTGGAGAAGTTTTTGCTATAGGGCGCATGCACTCGCCAGAGAGACAGAGAGACAGAAATCACCCCCAGGGGGATGGCCACTCCGCAATTCCTTCTCCTTCATTCTCCTCTTGGGATCTTGGGCACGCACGCACACGCGTCCGGCGTGAGTTTAAGCCACCAGGTCCGGGACTCGAACTTCAGTCGACTACATGGGAATCTAGCGACATAGCCATTACGCCAACTGTTGGTCCCTTATTCCTGTTAACTTCTATGTGTATGTCTCTCCCCTCCCTTCTTCTGTTCTCTTATTAAGTATAGGCTTTTTTTTTTGCACTTAAGTATAATCTTTTTCAAAACCTTTGTTTCACATGTGGATAATATACTGTAGTTACACTTGACGACTATACACATTGTGAATGCAAAGTGTTTGAACTTGGTGACATCCTTTGGGAATTCTTTTTAAGGCATTTAGTCATAGGACAGAAAAAACAAAAACACTTAAAGTTGCTTTTGAGTACTAAGAAATCTTTTTCATTCACTACAACTCAAGGTAGAAAGGTATTTGTATGCCTCAAAGTTGATAATTTCCCTGAAGACTGTGTGCATCTTGCGCTATTACCTATCTTATACTTAAGCCATCTAAGTTCAAATCCCATTCCTGGTCCATTAGTTGGTCCATGTTTTCATCCATATGGCCTAAGTTAATTGAAATCTCTTAAGAAACAAAAGCCCATAAAGTGACTAAAGTATGAGTCACTCAATGTTCTGAGGAAATAAACATTTTTCATGTAGCATAAATGCATTCATCCTAATGTTGAGTTTTCAAGGGGCTTCCTGGCCACAATTTGTTAAAAGTTTTAATTCAACATGAAAATGTTGCATTAGGATTAAGGCAACATCCAAAACACCAGAAGACTTCGTAGAGAATAATTATCTGTACTGGTGTACTGGTGAATTCCTATTGTCAGGTCATTTAGATATCAGAAAGCAGGGGGGAGGGAGAGGGAGGAAGAACTACAGAAATAATGGTGTGTAAATAGAGATGCTAGAGAACTAACTAAATTAGTGTCTGGAATAGTTCAGGGATTATCTGAGCTTTATGCATATTACTTTGCCTGACAGCAGATAGGTCAAAATTAGGACTAGGAGTTCAACTTTTTTTTTTTTTTTTTTTGGAGAAGTTTTTTCTAGAGGGCACACGTGCTTGCCAGAAAAACAAAGAGAGACAGAAAGTGAGAAATCACCCCCCGGGGGGATGGCCACGCCACAATCCCTTCTCCTCCATTCTCCTCTGGGGATCTTGGGCATGCATGCACACGTGCCCAGCATGAGTTTAAGCCACCAAGTCCAGGACTCGAGCCACGGTTGACTACATGGGATTCCAGCAACATAGCCATTATACCAACTGCTGGTCCCTAGGAGTTCAACTTTTATCCTTTTTATTATATAGCACTTGCTTGACTGCCAATATGTTGAAATTGAATATACTTTTGGTGATACAGAAAAAGGCTGATTGGGGACCAGCAGATGGCATAATGGTTATGTTGCTGGACTCCCTGGTGAGTACACGCACCCTATAGCAAGATCTCTCTTTAAAAAAAAAAAAAAAAAAAGGTGATTGGATCTATTAAGTGTCACTTCTTGAGAACAGAACCTCAGTGTACATATGTCTTTGTTTTTTACCTAGGGTATTGGTACGGCAATTGGAGAGCTGCCTCCATATTTCATGGCCAGGGCAGCACGCCTCTCAGGTGCTGAGCCCGATGATGAAGAGTATCAGGAATTCGAAGAGATGCTGGAACATGCAGAGACTGCACAAGTAAGAACAGTGGGGGAGGGAGCACTTTAATTATCCCTAAAATTGTAAATATAGTAGTTACTTTGGAGAAGAAAACTGCTATAGTCTAAACAAAATGAAATGTAATTTGGGACAGAATATTCAGAAAAACTGAAATATAAATATGATCGTGTTGGTCTTAGAATAGAAAATCACACAAAGTCAATAGGGCAACTCAAGCTAAGCTAAAGCACCTTGTAGGAAACCAGGGCAAATCCATGTTTCTAATGATGTTAAGGAACTAAAACATAGTTTCTCCATTCTGTGTATATGAATATTAACAAGTGGATGGCAGAATAAGTAATGGGGTCAAATAGACGGACGAGGCTCTGAGTCCAAAATGTTAGAATAGCTGAATTCTTTTTTTTCTTTTTTTAAAATAATATCAAGTACAGTTTAACCACGATTAGAAGGGGGAAAAAAAGTGGAAACTGCTATTGAGATAGGAAAGGAGGGGACCGGCAGGTGGCGTGAAGGCTAAGGCACTGGACATTCCCACATGGCTGACCACAGTTCAAGTCCCAGACCTGGTGGCTTGCTGACTTTACCTCTCTCTCTGTGTGTATTTCGCCCTGGTCAAATTAAAATAAGTGAATGAATAAATAAAATTAATTTTTTTTTTGGTAGAGGTTTTTGCTATAGGGCGTGTACACTCACCAGAAAGACAGAGAGAGACAGAGAGATAGAAAGCAAGAAATCACCCCCCAGGGGGGTTGGCCATGCTGCAATTCCTTCTCCTCCATTTTTCTCTCGGGATCTTGGGCATGCACGCACACATGCCCGGCGTGAGCTTAAGCCACCGGGTCCAGGACTTGAACCACGGTCAATTACATGGGAGTTCAGCGACATAGCCATTATGCTAACTGCTGGTCCCAAATAATTATTTTTTAAAAAAGGAAAACTAGGGGCCAGCAGGTGGTGTGGTTAAAGCTCTGGACTCCCACATGGCTAACCATGATTCAAGTCTCAGACTCAGGGGCTTAAGAATCACACTGGCCATGTGTGCCTGAAATCCCGAGAGGAGAATGGAGAAGGGATTGCAGCGTGACCTTACTCCCTGGAGGAGTGGTTTCTCACTTTCCCCCTCTCTGTCTCTCTCTGGTAAGTGTATACACCCTATGTCAAAAAAAAAAGGAAAATTAAGTATTGGTTCTATAGTGGTTAGCATAGTTGCCATCCAAAAAAGGGAAATTAGGAATGGAGCCAAACAGTGGCTCAACAGTAAAACAGGATGCACTGTAGAGCAATTCCATATGAAAAGTTTCCAGTTCAAGGCCAGAGGCCCTCCCTGAGTAAGCTGGGTACACGCCTGTAGTCCATGGCTGGCTGAAGTCTGAGAGGGAGCGTGACATCAGGACCTTGTGAAGAGGCGGGTGCTATAGCTCACTCTCTCCCTCATACATACACACACACACACACACACACTCACACTCACACTCTCTCTCTCTCTCTCTCCCTCTCCCCCACCACCTCCCCTCTTGCTTGTGGTAGAAATAAATAAGTTTTTTCTTTTTTTTTTTTTTTTTTTTTTGGAGAGGTTTTTGCTATAGGGCGGGTGCGCTCGCCAGACAGACAGAGAGAGACAGAGAGATAGAAAGCAGGAAATCACCCCCCAGGGGGGATGGCCACGCCGCAATCCCTTCTCCTCCATTCTCCTCTCGGGATCTTGGGCACGCACGCACACGCGCCCGGCGTGAGTTTAAGCCGCCGGGTCCGGGACTCGAACCACGGTCGACTACGTGGGAGTCCAGCGACATAGCCATTACGCTAACTGCTGGTCCCATAAATAAGTTTTAAAAAGGAAAAAAAGAGGGGCCAACAGGTGGCATGGTGGTTAAAGCACTGGATTCCCACATGACCAACTGTGGTTCAAGACCGAGATCCGGCAGCTTGAAAGTCACACTGGTCGCATGTCGCATGTACATGAATGCCCAAGATCCTGTGAAGAGAATGGAAGAGAAGGGACTGTGGCATGGCCATCACCCCTCAAGGGTGATTTCTCACTTTCTCTCTCTCTGTCTGTCTCCTGCAAGCACATGTGACCTATGGCAAAAATCTTTAAAAATAAATTTAAAAAGGAAAGAAAAGAGGGAACCGGCAGTTAGCGTAATGGCTATGTCGCTGGACTCCCACGTAGTCGACCGCGGTTCGCGTCTCAGACCCGGTGGCTTACAACTCACGCTGGGCGCGTGTGCGTGCGTGCCCAAGATCCCGAGAGGAGAATGGAGGAGAAGGGATTGTGGCGTGACCATCCCCCCTGGGGGGTGATTTCTCGCTTTCTGTCTCTCTGTCTCTCTCTGTTTGTCCGGCGAGCGCACGCGCCCTATAGCGAAAAACCTCTCAAAAAAAAAAAAAAAAAAAAAAAAAAGGAAAGAAAAGAAAATTAAGATAAACATATCCTTTATCAGTAGAAAAAAATATTTTTCCAAACAAATTAGTAGCAAGATTGCAAAGTCATTTTCTCCCTCAAACAACTTCTGTCATCTATATGTAAATATATAGATTCTACTAAGTCATAAAAAATTTTTTTAATGCTACATTCTTCAGGGGTCCTTAAGAAAAACATAGGCTCCTATCTCACTTAATCTAAAATTCTTTTTTTTTTTTTTAAATTTTTTTCAAATTGCCAGAGGGCACATATTTGCCAGAGGGGTAGGGGGAGATGGAAAAAGCACTCCCACATGGGATGTGGTCACATCACAGTTCCTTCTCCATTTCTCCTTCGTGTCAGGATTTAGGGCATGTGCACACACACCCATGTGTTTTTCAAGCCACCAGGCCAGGACCTAAACCACTGTCAACCATATGGGATTCAGCTCACTTAACCACAAGGCTACAGACTGGTCCTCTACTTCATACCATTTTTGATTTATTTTTCTCTTAGGAAACCTTATGATATGGGTATTTCAATAGTGCCCATTCTTTCAACCCCCTTTTAAATCAGCCTAGTAACCCTATCTTTGTTCTATACCCCATAGTGCATAGAACTGCTTAAATGTTTACAGAGAGAATATATGTGAAAATTCTTAGTTTCTATAGCTTTAAACTAGTAAACAATACTGTAATATTATGCTGGACAGTAGAATATTTTTTTTTTAATTTGCGGGGACCAGCAGATTTCATAATGGCTTTATTGCTGGACTCCCATATAATTGACCACAGTTCGAGTCCCAGATGCAGCAGCTTGAAACTCACACTGGGTCCGTGTGCCTGCTTGCCCGAAGATCCCAACAGAAGAATGAAGGAGAAGGGATAGCCCATGGCCATCCCCACTGGAGGGTGATTTCTCACTTCCTGTCTCTCTGTCTTCCTGTCTCTCCAGTGAGCACACACACCCTATAGCAAAAATATCTCTTAAAAAATTTTTTGCGGGACCAGCAGTTAGCGTAATGGCTATGTTGCTGGACTCCCACATAGGTGACCACGGTTCGAGTCCCAGACCCAGTGGTTTAAACTCACACCAGGCGTGTGTGCGTGTGTGCCCAAGATCCCAAGTGGAGAATGGAGGAGAAGGGATTGCGGCGTGGCCATCCCCCCTTGGGGGTGATTTCTTGCTTTCTGTCTCTGTCTCTGTCTGTCTGACGAGCGCACATGCCCTATAGCAAAAAAACCCTCTTCCCCCCCAAAAAAGAAAAATTTGCTACATGATGTATGTGTGTGCACACGCGTGTGCATGAGAGACAGAGTACCCTCCTGGGGGGATGACTAACCTCAATTCCTTCTCCTTCATCCTTCCCATCTTTAGGGATTTAGGGCATGCACACACACATGCCTGGGGTATATTTCAAGCCACTGGGTCTGGGACTCAAACCATAAGTGAAATTGGCCATGTGGGATCCACACCTCCTAGCCAGCCCTAGAATTTTATTTATAAATAATATTTAACAGTTCAAGCATTTTAGCAATTCAGACTAGTCTTTGCCTTGAATCATATCATTAACTCTACCCTGTGAATGTTATAGAGAAGCCTCAAAATGAGCAAGGCAAACTTCTAGAACAAGAAAAAAAACCCTAAATTGTAGACTTAGGCAAACTATGATGTAATTGGCTAAGGCTTTTTTGACCTCAGCACAATCTGTGTAGTTACCTCTATCTTAGCCTCTTTTTTTCTTTTTAAAATTTACTGTAGAGCGGGACCAGCAGTTGGCATAATGGCTATGTCGCTGGACTCCCATGTAGTCGACCGCAGTTCAAGTCCCGGACCCGGTCGCTTAAACTCACGCTGGATGTGTGTGCTCAAGATCCCGAGAAGAGAACGGAGGAGAAGGGATTGCAGCATGGCCATCATCCCTGGGGAGTGATTTCTTGCTTTCTGTCTCTCTGTCTCTTTCTTTCTGGTGAGCGCACGTGCCCTATAGCAAAAACCTGTCCATAAAAGAAGAAAAAATAATAATAATTTGCTGTAGAGCATGTGCGCTTGCTGGAGACATAAAGAGAGAAAGTGAGAAAGCATCCCCCAGGGAAATGATTATGCCAGTCAATTTAGCAAAGATCCAAAGTTTACCTAGCTTTGGTACTAGAATTTGTTCATAGATGCATGTATTTTGTAAAACGCCCAGTTTGACAAGAGCAATATAATATTAAAAAGTTGGATCAATTATAGTTAAAAAGCAAATTAGATGAATAATTATGAATTAATATTTAAATTTTAAGATTGTCTGAGAATGAGTTGGAAAATGTATTTTTTTATTCTTGAAGGGAAAGCCCTTTAGTAGAACAAATTTATCAGCAGGAAAAGTAAAAAAAAAAAAAAAAAGAAAAAAAAAACTTGGCTCTCATTGCTTTGCCATGTGTTCTCCAACTAGGTTAAAGGGTGTGTGTGATTTTACTAAGAAAGTGTTTTAGTAAGTAACTTCAAAGCCAAGTATTTGTTTAAATTCCACTTTAGTAATGGTTGTATTCCATAGTATAGATGTTTGAAGGGGAGAAAATACTGCTTAAAGCATTTATTTGTATTCTGATTCCTTGTGATACCTGATTTATTTTTGTGAGTAGTGTTGAGATTAGGCTGTATTTTTCCACTAAACTGACTTCCTTTTGCTCTTGGCTTTCTATCATGTTTTCAGTAGATGTCTGTGGGAGGTAGACGTGAATGAATGTAGCTTCCTATGACCTTGAGCTACTCTCGCGTCATTTCTAAAAGTTAGCTCTATATAGCTGTTTTATTATGTGCTTCGTCGACTGTTTCATACAAAATTTAACTGTTTTCTTTATGATCTTTTTGTTGTTGTTCCTGATTTCTGCTAGTGGTATCACCTTTCTCACAATCTCTTCAGGTCAAAATCTGCGTCATCTTATTCCCCCCTTGCCTGCCCTATCCAGTCATTCTTCAAGACTTTTTGACTCTGCCTCCATAGCCTTCATAGCCACCCTCTCCTTTCCCTTCCCACTACTGGTTGAGACCTTCGTCAACCCTACCCAAACATTTCCAGTGGCTTACTAATATTTCTAATAGATCTGCTCTTTACTGTTGTAGTCCTACAACCTCTTTCTACACAAAGCAACAAAAATAATTTTCTGAAAAAATACCTCTGCTCATGGAACTTAAAAATCTTTAATGTTTGGGACCAGCAGTTGGTGTAATGGCTACGTTGCTGGACTCCTATGTAGTCGGCGGCAGTTCAAGTCCCAGACCCGGTGTCTTAAACTGACTCCGGGCGTGTGTGTGTGCGCGTCCAAGATCCTGAGAGGAGAATGGAGGAGAAGGGATTGCAGTGTGGCCATTTCTCTGGGGGTTGATTTCTCGCTTTCTGTCTCTGTCTCTCTCTTGTCCTTCTGGCAAGCGCACGCACCCTATAGCAAAACCTCTCAAAAAAAAAAAATCTTTAATGGCTCCCAATTCTATATAGAATGAAATCTCAACTCTTTAACCCAGTTTCATTCATCAGTTGGCTCCAATGTATAAATTATTGTTAGCTACCTTTAACAATTCTTTATTCTCTTCATGGATAGTTTTCAAATTGAACTTTATGAAATTCCTAACCCATTCAACCACAAAAATGTGTGTGTATGTGAGAAAGAGATTTCTTTTTTTTTTTAAGCTTTTATTTTTAATTGCCAAAGGGCATGTGCATTCGCCAGAGAGAGGGAGAATGCACCCACTCATGCAGCCACCCCCGCATGGAGTCTGGTTGCACCACAATCCTGCCTCCATTTCTGTATCCTGCTGTGATTTGGGACACACATACCATGTACCAGCTGTTTTTTTTTTTTTCAAAACAGTGGGACCAGCATTCAAACTGTGGTTGGTCATGTGGAATTCAGCTCCCTTATCCACTAGGATATGGGGCTGGCCTGGGAGAGTCCTTTTATTTTTTTTTTTTAATTATTATTTATTTATTTAATTCCATTTGCTATTATTATTATTGTTATTATTTAATTTGACCAGAGAGAGGCAGAGAGAAGAGAGAGAGGAGAGAAAGGGAAAGCGAGAAAGCAAGCCGCCAAGTCCTGGACTTGAACCACGGTCAGCCATGTGGGCATCCAGCGTGTTTTGCCACCACACCACCTGCCAGCCCAGGGAGATTCCTTTTAAATAAAGAACTCTGAAGTTTTTCTTAATTTAAAAATTATGGCTCTGAAGAATTAGAACAATTCATCTTTTCCTCCTTAACCGTATGGTGGTTGTTCCTTTTCATAGCTTTGTTTAGAGCGTGTCATTTCCTTCCACCTGCATGTCTACTTTTCCAGCACTTTCTTACCTTTCACATTTATGTGCTGCTCACTTCTTCATGAAGTATTTTATGACCCCCATTCTCATACCATATAGATCCTCCACTCTTTCTGAATTGTCTCGTCTGAATTCCTACAGCACCCTAGCTATTTCTTTGTTACTTATCACTTTCTGCCTCTAAAAAGTATTTATGGACTTGCCTTATCTCTCCCAGGAGTCTGTAAACTTCTTGAGAGGAGACCTCAAAAATGTGTGTATTTCAACAGTGCCTGCCTGGTCTTGTCCATGCTGTTCATACAGTAGGCACTACAGTGAAATATCAGTGATGAGGGGCTGGCAGATGGCAAGGTGGTTAAGGTGCTGGGCTCCCACTACTGATAGCAGTTCAAGTCTTGGACTGGGCAGCTTGCTTCCTCACTTTCCCTCTCTCTCTCTGTCTCTCTGGTCAAATTAAAAAACAATAATAAGTAAAATTAAAGACTAATTCTTTTTATTTATTTCCTTTTTTTAGAGAGAGATTTTTGCTGTAGGGCATATGTACTCACCAGAGAGACAGAGACAGACAGAAACAGAAAGCAAGAAATCACCCCCTAGAGGGGTGCAATCCCTTCTCAGTCCAATCCCTTCTCCTCCATTCTCCTCTCAGGATTTCGAGCATGCATGCACACGTGCCCAGTGTGAGTTTCAAGCCACCAGGTCTGGGACTCGAACCTCAAATGACTACGTGTAAGTTCAGCAATGTAACCATTATCCCATCTGCTGGTCCCGAGACTAATTCTTAAAAAAATCAATTATGAGAAAAATCCACCATTATGGGGAACATATTCAGCCTTATTCTGCTGTAAAATAAAGTGGAAAATGCAGTGAGCACAGAAATAACTTTACATAAGAAAGGAAGACTTGACTGTTTTGCATCTTTGAGTTTAATAGTCATCTGAGAGCAGTGTTTGAAGATAATATAAAAAACATCAAGGTTAGTGGCATTTGTTTGCTTAATGCAGAGAGGATGTATGCATGCAGAGGAGAGAGAGCTATCACCCCACTGGCCCTGGTCACACATTGCACTCTTTCTTCCTCCCCAGCTCTTCACCATGATCCCGGGCGCATGCACAAGCCCACCCTGTCTTCTCAAGCCACCAGGAGCTAGAGTCAAACCCTTACTGACACTAGCTTTCCTCTGCACAGTCCAACTGCTATGCAATAGGGTTGTCCATCTAGCAAATGTCAATTCATATTGAGTAAAAACAACCTCTATAAAATTCTATACTTTCAAAACAAATGAAGATTTTCATGTTAATTTATTCTATTAGCTGCATGGCCAAAGAAAAAACTAAAAACATATTAGAAATGAAAAAGTAACTTATTTCCTTGATTTACCCTGTAAGATTAGGACAGCTAGTATTACTGAAGTAATGAGAGTGGGTGTCTGGGGTAATTGTGGTGTTTTGTATTTAAACTTATAGTTGAGTAAGAATGTTGTACATGTTTACTTGGAAGAGTATGTTTTGAATAAATATGCTTTCTTAATTGCCATTTCTCCAAATGACCATCCAGACTCTTGTAGGCTTTTTCACAGTGTTAAGTTGCTGACTGTGTGAAATTTGCTGATTGTTATTGCTATCAGGGTAGGAAATTTAAAATTAAATAACAAATTTAAAAGTGTAATACTGGCTCAGTGGCCTAGTGGTTAAGGTTAAGGGGGCTAAATCTCCTATGGCTGACTGCAGTTTGAATTCCACCCTCAGCAGCTTCAAAAACATACCTGGTGTGTGTGTGTGTGTGTGTGTGTGTGTGTGTGTGTGCGCGTGCGTATGTGTGTGTGCACGTGTGTGTGTGCATGCCCCAAACCCCAGCAGGATAATGGAGAAGAGATTGTAGTATGACCATGCATCACTGGGGGGGGAGGGGGGTACTTTCTACCTTTCTGTCGCTCTTTCTCTCTTTCACTCTCTGGCAAATGCACTTTTTAAAAGAATTATCTATTTATTTAATTCCATGCATTATTTTTTTTTAATTTGACCAGAGAGGGAAAGGGAAAGTGGGAAAGCAAGCCTCCAGATCTGGGATTCATACTGTGGTCAGCCATGTGGGAATCCAGCACCTTAACTACCACACCACCTGCCAACCCCAGCAGATACATTTTTAAAAAATAGAGAAATGTAAAAGTCTTAAAACTTCACTTTTTAAGATAATGCAGGTTTTTCTTTCATATTTATACTGTGTAGTTTGTATTTCTATTGAGTATCATTTATGAGTCTGCAAACCATCTTAAGTTGAATATTTTCTCAAAAGCTATATTATAGCTTCTAGATTTAATTTTATTATTATAAGAAGGCATTTTTAGATTCTGTTTAGAATGGCAGTATTTAAATTAATTAATGCTTGTCACTTAATCTGTATATTGAAGCTAAATCCCAGTTTGTTTGAATATTAATATGTTTACCTTGGTAGATGATACCAAATTTATTTAATGTCAAGAAAATTTTCTTTAGCTTAACAGGACCCTTATCTTACTCAGAAATTTCAAGTTATTTGCATTATTTTATTAGTGAAAACACATAAAATGAAAAAAAAGCGTCTCAGTCATCATGGTAGTTCTCATTATTATGGCCAGTGCCTCTTCTTTCTATGCACTGAAATAGACATTTACCTAGCGAACATCCCATCAAAGGATAAGGTGAAAATGAAGGGTTCATTTTAGGTTCTTTTGATAATACTAAGAGTGTGTATTTGCTCATAAGAGTTTAAAGACTGTGGGAAAGCATTCGATAGTGATTATTTGTACACTCAGTAAAGTACTTGAGTGTTACATTTATGTTATTCTCTGTGAAGCACATTTTCCTGTGAAGTGGTTGCAGTTGCCTATACCATGTCAGTGCCTCTTGCTCCCCACCCCGCTGGCCCCGTGAAGTATCTGTTCCTTTACGTACGCAGATTTGTGAGAAGTTTATGGTATAGGAGATCTGAAACCAAACTGGACTCATTTCATATACTTTAGTGCTATTCGAATACTCTGGGTGTCAGTTGTTGCTGGGACCTGTTTTTGACTCTGTTGAACCTTTACTGGTTGTGGTTTGTCTGGCCATCACATGACTTCTCTGAAAATTCCCCCTCCCCTTCATTTCCAGTAAACTGTTTGAGCAGGAGTGAGTCAGAGTGAAACCAGCTTCCCTGTAACCACAGGGCTTGTTAAAGAATTTGTCAACGTGGACTCTAGAGGGTTTGCATTAAGCTTTGCAGTAACTGCTATGGTTTATGTTGCGTCAGGAGTTCCACAGAAAAGCTTCCTGCTCTCAGGATCTTGGTTATTTGTATAGCGTTAAACTGATCATCTTTACCATAATGAACATTAGAGACACATGTTAAACACATTTCTTTATCATTATGGGCATTGTCATAGCTACTGGGGCTTACCATAGTTTCTCTTTTCAGAATCAACCAACCACACCCAGTAACGTTTAATTTTTGAAAAGGCAGGCCTGCTAGATCTTCTTTCAGAGCTGGCTCGTGATTTTACCACAAAGTACCATCAAGATTAAGCAATTTAAGTGCTTTCTTGATGGATTCTGTTGCAGGATATTTCAACTATATTAGCGCAGTTAGTTTTTGGTACCAAAGGTCACTTACTTGTATTCTAAGTAATGCTTAGAATGGTTTTGCAGTTTTGGTATCTAAGCACACTTAGCATGATTTATGGTGGAAATCTTCATGTTTGCTTTCTTTTTCTCCTATTCTCAGGAAGCAGTTACTTTCTTTTGAAGTCCTCTCTCACCACCCCACTCTCAGACTTTAATCTTTCTTTTCTGGCTTTCCTATTTCTTTAATCCATTGCTATATTATTAACTGACTACGCAGGGAAGATAGTTGCAGCTCGATGCAAGCTCCTGAATGAATGACCACTGTGAAACTTGTCTACTCATTGTGCATTCCTTAATCCATTTGTTTTTTATATGTGCATTTTTAACCTTGTCATCCTCAAAAAGACTTTTTTTTTTTTTAGTCATGGTGCATTCACACTCACTGGTGAGAAACAGAGAGAAAGAGGGAAAGTGAGAAAGCACCCCAGAGGGGATGGCCACACTGTAATCCTTTCTCCTCCACTTTCCTCTCGGGATTTTGGGCACATGCACAAAAACATGCCAGTATGTTTTCCAGGCCACCAGGTCTGGGACTCACACCACACAGTTAGCCATATAGGGTCCTTATTTATTTAAAAAATAACTTTGGAGCCGACAGGTGGCATGGTGGTTGGGAGTGCTGGATACAACCACAGTTCAAGTCCTAGACCTGGTGGTTTGCTTTCTCGCTTTCCTTTTTTCTCTGTCTCTTTGGTCAAATTTAAAAAATAATAATAAGTAACAAATGAAATAAAATAAATAAATAAATACTTTTAAAAAATAAGTAAATTTAGGAAAAACAGTTAAATCTAACATTCTAAAATTTTTTATTCTGCTTACTTTTTTGTAACAAAATATACGAAAAGGGGAATATTGCAGAAAATTTGTATTTAGGTATTCCTCACAGGAAAATTTAAAATGAAAGTTTAAATTGTTTATATTCTAGCCATTCTCCCTAACTCACAGTGATCAGATTAAAAGAGAAAAAATTATGTTTAGTAATGAAGCAATTGTGATTGAAACCAGATGATTTTTAAAATTGAAAATAAGAGGTTAATACAGCCTCGTTATTAACAGTAAGTAATAAATATTTAAGGTTTGGCTTATTTATTTTGGACAATGGAGTAAAATATAGTTTTGGATTTTGTCTGCTTTGTTCTTTTCATTTCCACACCTGTTTATAGATATGAGGAAAAATAAGCAGTGGGTAAGCATTAGGTTACCTTTGTTAAACTAATTTAAAGAGTGTTTCCCCCTAGGTTTGTGTTACCTTTTGTAAAGTGCCTTTAGAAAGTCTCCTTTCATTGAATTGAGCCAACAAACTGTGTATGCTTCTGGGGTTTTTTGTTCGTGAGTTTGTGAATCAGTAACATACTAAATGCAGACCTAACTTCTATTACAACTGCTGAATGCTCCCTGAATCCTGGCCCAAGGTCAGAATTGAATGCAAGACCCAGAGAGCAGATTAGCAAATTAGGCTCATTTCCTATTGCAAAGATGTTTTGATTTCTGATTAGCCAAGGTGTTTCGTTTGTCACCATAGATAGATCTGCACTTCTTTCCTAGTAGGTATTTAAGATTTCTCTCAGTAGAGTCCTTCCCATTTTTAATATCTTGGATCTTACAGTGTGAAAATATGACCGTTATGCTTTTAAACTAAAGCGCCATGTGGAGATCTCAGGAAGTGGGCGTGATTATTCATCCAGTGCTCCCCTTAGAAGTAGGGATGTACTTCAGACTTTCTTTGTCTAGCTTCCTGCTATGGATCTGCATAAATTAATTTACCTAAACATGTCAAAATTTGTATTTTTACTGCTAGTGGTAATAACTCTAAAGTAGGTTTATAGCCTGTACTATGAAGTAGTGCTTCCATTTGTTTGTTTTAGATTTACTTCTAGAGTTATAAAGGGTGCCACCGTCACTCTAGTATTATAAGATTTATGGGGCCGGCAGGCGGTATGGTGGTTAGGGGCCCTGGACCCCCACATGGTTTGAATCCTGGACCTGGCAGCTTGCTTTCTCCCTTTCTCTCTCTCTCTCTCCATCTCTCTCTTTCTCTGTGTCTCTCTCTGGTCAAATTGAAAATAACTGTAATGATAAATAAAATAAAGGAAATAATTTTTTTTAAAGATTTATTAAACACTTCCCATTTTCTATTGTCATCATTTCCATAGCTTTATAAATTTCACTTAGTTTTTTCCTCTAATCTTTTCTAGAGAATATAATTATTTACTTTTTATAGCTAACAGCTCCCAAATCTCTTTGATCCCTTTGGGTTTTTTTCCATGGATTTTTACCTAATTTCTTTATATACCTCCTAATGTGATAGTATTGTAACTGCACATGATTTTCAAAAGACAGTTATGTTACTACACTCATTTTTCAAATTTCTAGAACCATGAACCTGTTTGGCAATGCATTTTACTGATGTTTTCAGTAAATAGCTTAAGATTGCTTCTTAGTTCCTTTTCCTTGTCCATAACTTAAAGCCCATCATTTAATACTTATATACTTTTCCCTTAATATCTTACCCAGTTGTCATCCGTATGGAAACTGAACTAACTGCCACTTTTCTTGCTTGCTTAAGTTTATAAGATCTTTCAGCTTCTTGTCATCAATATGACACTTCATACTATAGAAATAATTTCAACAGTAGATTTGGAACTTTAACTTCTGTTTTTTCTTTATAAATTTGTCAAGTAAGAGTGGTTCTATTTCAGAAAATAATTTCACTATTTAAATTCTCTTAAAGGGGCCAGCTGATGACATGTGGTTAGAGTGACTGGATCCACATGGCTGACTATGCATTTTGAGTCCCGGATCTGGCAGTTCTGGGCGACTTGAGAACCACTAGGCATATGTGTATGTATGCCCAGAGTTCGAAGAGAAGAGAGGATTGCCATTCCTCCTGGTGGCCATTCCCCCTGGACAATGATTTCTTGTTTCCCCTCTCTCTCTTTTTTCCTCTTTCTGGTGAGCACACATGCCCTGTAGCAAACTGAAAATTTTCTTTCTTGTAATGGAGAAGTTTCCTTTTATCATTATTTGTTGTTTTTAATTGAAGTTTCCTATCTCTGACAATTTTGTAAATTCCATACTGACTTTGTTTTTATAGCTTTGGATGTTAAGTCAAGTTTATCTTAATTATAATTTCTTTTCCCTTCTTCTCCCCACAGACTAGTATTATTGTTATGTACTTTTACTGTTATGTGTGCTTAATTTTTTTTGTTTGTTTCAAGAGAGAGATTTTTGCTATAGGGCACATGTGCTAGCTGGAGAGACAGACAGAAAGTAAGAAATCACCTCCCAGGGGGACCAGCAGTTGGCATAATAGCTATGTTGCTGGACTCCCATGTAGTCAACTGTGGTTCGAGTCCCGGACCCGGTGGCTTAAACTCACGCTGGGCACGTGTGCGTGCATACCCAAGATCCTGAGAGGAGAATGGAGGAGAAGGGATTGTGGCGTGGCCATACCCCCTGGGAAGTGATTTCTTGCTTTTTGTCTCTCTGTCTCTCTCTGTCTTTCTGGCGAGCGCACGCGCCCTATAGCATAAACCTCTCTCAAAAAAATAAATAAATAAAAAAGGAAAGAAAGAAAGGAAGAAAGAAATCACCTCCCATGGAGATGGCCATGCTGCATGGGCTCCATTCTCTTCTCCGGATTTTGGGCACATACGTATATGCATCTGGTGTGATTTTCAAGCCATTGGATCTGGGGCTTGAACCATGGTTGACTATATGGGTGTCCAGCACCTTAACCACTATGCCACCTGCTGGTCTCGCACTTAGTTTTTATTATACCAGTAAGAATCTTGAGGTGGGGCCAGCAGGTAGCGTGGTGATTAAGGGTGCTAGATTCCCACATGGCCAACCATGGTTCAAGTCCAGGACCCAGTGGCTTGATTTCTCACTTTCTCTCTCTCTCTGGTCAAATTAAAATAATAATAATAACAACAATAAAGTTAAAGGAAAAAATTATTAAAAAAAAAAAAAAATCTTGAGGCTACATTAGTCCTTGATTGCTTGTAACCTTAAACTAGGCTGGATGGTGTTCCAACAGTGAAATGCAACACTTCTCAGTACTGACCCTCACAGGAATGTTCTGGGTTCATATCTGGAGGCATGGCTGAGTGCACCAGGCATGTGCCCATGTCCCATGGCCTGCTGAATCTGGGAGTGGATTACAGCATCAAGACTCCATTGGAGGTGCTCACTCACGCTCTTATTTTTGCTCTCACTCTTGCTAACGTAATTGCTCATGGAAGAAGTAAACTTAAAAAAAACAATCAAGGGACAGTAGTTAGCATAATGGTTATATTGCTGGACTTCCACATAGTTGATCACGGTTTGAGTCCCAGACCTGGTGGCTTAACACACCAGGTGTGTGTACATGCCCAAAATCCCAAGAAGAGAATGGATGAGAAGGAATTGTGGCATGGCCATCCCCCTCAAGGGGTGATTTCTCTCTTTCTGTCTCCCTGGTGAGTGAATGCACCCTATAGGAAAAATCTCTCAAAAAAAAAAAAAAAAAAAAATCAATTACAAAATGCTAAAAAAAATGTGAGGTGATTTTTTTTTTTTTTTTTTTTTTTTTTTTTTTTTTTTTTTATTGTAATCCCTTTAGTGTTAACTAAGACTTGGGAAATACTCTTTCAGGTGAGACTTGGCTTATCAGATGAGGAAATACTGGCTTCAGACAGGAAAAAGAAAGAAAGTAGAAAATATATTCCTTATATAATATTCTTCTTTGCTTAATAAATCTTAAGTACTCATATTTTTCTTCACAGACAGTGTCTGTTTAGAGTATTGTTATTCTCCTTGGACCACAGAGTCCATTCTTATTTCAACTAGGCTAGATAGCCACCCATATGAGCAGGTATCAGACTGCCTAAGAATTACCATATGGAATTACCATATGTTTTTGTTTGGTTCGTTTGTTTTTATTCATTTAGTTTTGCTATGGGGTACATGTACTCACCAGAAAGAAAGAGTGAGAGAGAAAGATAAATCATATATAAAGGGGGATGGCCATGCCATAGTCCCTTCTCCTCCACTCTCCTCTTGGGATCTGGAGCATGCATATCTGCATGCCCAGTGCGATCTTCAAGCTGCTGGATCCAGGACTGAAACCGCACAGTTGGCCATGGAGGATCGAGCGCTTTAGCCTCCACCTCACCTGCTGGCCCTGACTATAGTATTTCTTTATAACAGAAGCCTAAGCAGGAAGAGAGTGAGTGACAGAGGAAAAGGAAGCAGGAAATACTGACCAGGTTTTGTTTTTTGGTTTTTGTTTTTGTTTTGTTTTTTTCTAAGAGAGATTTTTGCCATCAGGCATTAGCACTGGCCAGAAAGATAGAGAGACAGAAAGCAAGAAATCACCCCCCAAAGGGGATGGCCACACCGTGGCCTTTCTCCATTCTCCTCTTGGGATTTTGGGCATGCACGCACACGCTCCTGTCGTGAGTTTTTAAGCCTCCAGGTCTGGATTCAAACTGCAGTTAACTACATGGGAGTCCAGCGATGTAACCATTATGTTGTCTGCTAGTCCCTCTTCTTAAAAAACATATATATTTAATTAAATTAATTAATTTATTTTTAAAAATTCACCAAAGAGAGAGACCGTACAAGAGCTAGAGAGGGAAAGTGAGAAAACAAGCAGCCAGATCTGGGACTTGAACCATAGTCAGCCATGTGGGACCAGTGCTTAACTACCACACCATCTGTTATCCCCAGTATTGGCCAGTTCTAAAACTAGTAAGTTGAACTTTAATTTTAACTTTTCTGGAATAAGAAAAGGAGGACAGAGCACTGTATTTCTGTCTGAACCTTTTAAAACACCTTTCCTACTGTTTATCTGAAAATGGTAACAAATGCGGGTTGCCAGTCCCCAAAAAGTGTCCAGAAACCATATTTCATTCATCTCTTCTTTCCTCTTAGACTATGCAAGGAATGTTTTATATCTAATGGATTGCTTGTAGTTTTTAGGATTAGTAATCATAGGGAGATGGCCATTACAGTGTAAATAACTAAAGAATTTTCCTCTGATTTTCTGGAGATAAGAATATGTCTGTTAAAGGGACTGGCAGTTGGTGTAATGGCTATGTCACTGGACTCCCATGTAGTCAACCACAGTTCGAGTCCTGGACCCGGTGGCTTAAACTCACACCAGGCGCGTGTGTGTACGTGCCCAAGATCCCAAGAGGAGAATAGAGGAAAAGAGATTGCGGCATGGCCATCCCCCCTGGGCGGGGGGCTGGTGATTTCTTGCTTTCTGTCTCTCTCTGTCTTTCTGGCGAGCACACGCGCCCTATAGCAAAAGCCTCTCCAAAAAAAGAAGAAGAAGAAGAAAGAAAAAAGAATATGTCAGTTAAAAACCAGCTTTCAGGGGGCAGCAGATGGCATGGTGGTTGGGGTACTAGACTTCTAAATGGTCAACCACAGTTCGAGTCCCAGACCTGGCAGCTTGCTTTCTCACTCCCCCCCCCCTCTCTCTCTCACCCCCCGTCTCTCTCTCCCTCTCTCTAATGAGCACATATGCCCTATGGCAGGTTGGAGAATAATAATAATGATGAATAAAATTAAATAAATATTTTAAAAGAAAATGCTAGTATTAAGAAAAAGTAATCTCATCAATCTCCACTTTTTTTTTTAATAAATTCTTTCTTTATTTTATTTTATTTGTTATTATTTTTTAAGTTTGATCAGACAGAGAACGAGAGAGAAGAGGGAAAGGGAAAGTGAGAAAGCAAACCACCAGGTCTGTAACTCAAACCACAGTTGGCCATTTGGGAGTTCAGCACTTCAACCACCACACCACCTGCCAGCCCCAACCCATCTCCATTTCCTTGTGGTAGAGGATTTGGTAAACTATTGGGTCATTGGGAAAGTCATGATGTATTTTTCAATGCAAAAATGCATCATGACTTTCCCGACGACCCTCATAATTGGTAGCACTGTGGGGCAGATTTTATAAGCTCTCAATTCTTTTTTTTTTTTTTCCTGAAAATAAATTTTTATTTAGCAACATGAACATTCCAAATAAATCCACAAGAAAAGAGTTTCATAATGCTTCCATTTCCACTTACATTTCCATTTGGCTAATGTTCTCATGTGTCAGTAGGATCATCAAAAATAGAATAATCACAAATCATTCTTCAGTCAGTACCCCTTATCACACCACTTTTCTCAGATTTAAGCATCTTATCTTGGAAACCATCTCCTGGTTTTCCTTCTGCTTATATAGCAGCTCTTTCTCGTTCTTCTTTGGATGGTTATTCCTGTAGACACAACCATTAAATGTCAGAACCTTGGATACCCAAAGATCAATCCTTGGCATTTTCTTCTTTTCATCTATACTGTTTCACTGGAATGCTAAATTAATGTTTGCTTCAAGACCTGGCCTCTGAAGTCTAGACCCACATACTTAATTGCCAATGTGAATTTTCAATTGAATGCTTTTATGGCACCTACATTTCAACAACTCAGAAACTTAATTTACAATGCATGGCCACCAATCTAATCCTAGTCTGATATCCTCCCTCTCTCACTCCATTCTCTTTTACTTCCAATATCTAATACAATATAATCTAACTATCAAGTCCAACAGATATATCTAATATATACATTTCTATTATTCACGACCACCAACCTCATCCAAGACATTGAAGCAGAATATTGAGTGGAACTTTCTCATCGTCCAGAAGCCATTAATTGTTGTTTATGAAATGTCTTGTCTTTTCTTCACCTATAGCAAAGGGGAGATGTTTCTCCCAAACCAGTGTGAAAGATGCTGTAAGAAATCAAAGGTTCCTATCAAAAGGCAATACTAGCATCACATTCCATAATGAACACCTGCTTAAACAAAGACCCTGTGGATTTGCCCACTGTGCTTATTGGAGAAGAGAGTTGGAAGGAGGTAGCAGGGCTAAGACAGGGCTGGCAGTGGAATAGTCTGCAAGGTCCTTGAAAAGTCAAGAATATATGTGTTTGCTTAAGTCAAGTGGATGTCCCACAACTTTTGATGGGGTTCCCCAGCACAAAATCTCTGGGGTAGAAAGTGCAGAGTAAATGCTAAGTAGGGAGATGGAGGAGATATTAGAATGCATGCAAGTTCAGGAGTCAAAATCTAGATGTTTTTTGCACACAAGTCACCAGGGTCTGGTTACTATTGGTCCAAAGAATAGCAGGAACCAGCAGCTCAAATACAAAACAAAACCAACTAAGGAAGAGACACTGGCCCTTTCCCTTCTTTTCCCCCTACCCCTCTTACCACAGGGACATGGTCCACAGTCTAGTTCAACAACATTTGCTAGCCCAGCCACAATAGTGCAAGCTGCTAAGAAGCTGTGGTCCACAGATGAGACATGAGGGGCCGGGGCTCAATTCCTGGTCCAACCTAAAGGCTATGTATGGCAACATGTGTCTATAATACCACCACTTGGAGAGGCCAAGGCAAGTGGATCACAAGCTCAAGGCTGGCCCTGGGAAATATAGTGAGAACCCCCGCCCCTCTAAAATGAAAAGCTCTCAATTCTTAATGCACTTTCTTCCTTCCCACTATACAAACCCTCTTCCTTCCATGATAGTAACATTTCTTTTCTCTTTTTTGAAATTCAAAACAAAACAAAACAAATCTCTTATATTTTAGTTGTGAGATGGTCCTAGAACCATGCTTATGAGATCTGCCTAAGAATTTGGACAAGATTTTATTTCATTGTTTGTCCTTTTTTATTTACTAAACAATATAACTTTTGTCTAAAGAATTTTGCTCCATAATTAAGTTTGTCTCAAATCTCTCATTGTGATAAGCATTACAACCATCTTTATATAAAATTTGACCCAGAGGTTACAAGATTTAGCATTGTTGATGCTCTGTCATTTTGTTACTGTGATAAGACTGTAGAATTATTGGTGTTTCTCATTACTACACTTTTTATCTTCTTTTCCCCCCCTGCCTTTCGTGGTTAAGTTTTATCTATCATTTGTTTCCTCTTCCCACTTAACCTACTGTACCTCCCACCTTTTGCACACTCTAGATTATTTATCTCCCAAGGAAAAATCTTGCTAGAAATTCTCTTCTCCTAGATTATCAGCACGATTTACTGCCTCACATTCTTAAAGATTTTGCTTAAGTTGCTTGGATCGCCTTCCTACAGGACCTTCTCTGACCATACTATTTTAAATGATATCTTCCTCGCCACCCCTTCTCAGTTCTGTTTTCTACATATTAATTTTCATTTTATATACCGTGTAATTTACTTATTTTTATAGTTTCATTTTTGTCTTTAACTTATTTTTAAGGAAGTTGGAAATAACTTTCAAACTACTATAAGTTGTTTTCCCAAAACTAAGCATATGAAATACTTAAAGCTTTGGCCCAGCCTGGTGGCATGGTCAGTAGCAACCTGAACTACAGAGCTGGGAGACACAAGACCAACTACAGGTTCAGGTGATGCTGAAAGCATGCCAAGTGTGTGCACATTTGTTCAAGATCCTGAAGAACAGGAGGGCTGGGAAAGGGGATTGTAGCATGAAAGACACTGTTTCATGTACTTCTTTCTTTCTCTTCATTCTCTCCCGTATATATGCTCTCTATCATGAATAAACTTTAAAAAAAAATACTTAAGGCTGGCCCCTTAGCCTGATGGTTAAGGGATCCAAAACCCACGTGGCTAACTATGTGATTCGAGTTCTAGACCTAGAAGCTTGAGAAACACACTAGGAGCACGTACATGTGTGCCCAAAATCCCAACAGGATGGAGAAATGGAGGAGACGGGATTGTGGCATTACTGTCCCTCATTTGGGGGGGGAGGGGCTCTCTCTACCTCTCTCACTCTTTGTCTTGCTTTCTCTTTCTGGTTAGTACACATACCCTCTGGCAAATTAAAAAAAAAAATACTTAAAGGTTTGATTTTCCTTCTAATTCTAGCTCGAATTTATTCAGTCTTCATGTGTTTGCATTCTCAAAGCCACACACACACCCTTTTTTTTTTTTTAAGAATTATTTTATGTAGGGACCAGCAGTTGGCATAACAGCTACGTCGCTGGACTCTCATGTAGTCGACCTCAGTTCGAGTCCTGGACCCGGTGGCTTAAACTCACGTCTGGCACATTTGTGTGCGTGCCAGGTTCCCAAGAGGAGAATGGAAGAGAAGGGATTGCAGTGTGGCCATCCCCCCCTGGCGGGTGATTTCTCACTTACTGTCTCTGTCTTTCTGGCACCGGTACCACATGGAGGACTGCAGTTCTGATTCTTGGTCAACCTGAAGCTTACCAGGCATGGATCGGCCCAGGGTCCTGGCTGACTGGAGTCCTAAAAAGGAGATCATAATGTTACAGGACCCTACCAGGGGTGCCTCTCTCTCTCTGTTAATAGAATTAATAAACTTGGGCCAACTGGTAGCATAGTAAGGTGCTGGACTCCACATGGTCAATTGCAGTTCGAGTCCCAGACCCGGTGACTTGAATCTCACACCAATGTGTGTGCATGTATGCCGAAAATCCTGAGAGGAGAAGGGATTGCAGCATGGCCACTCCCCCTGGGGGGGGGGTGATTTCTGTCTCGCTGTCTCTCCAGCAAGCACATGTGCCTTATAGAAAAAAACTCTCAACATTTTTTTTTCTTAAGTAAATAAAATTAATAAACTTTTTGAAAGAGTAATTGGAGTTGTGGTCATTTTTGAAAACTCTGGCACTACCTGCTAAAGTTAAACATATGTCAAAACATGCTTTGTGAACTAATAATTCCATTCGTAAGTTTATGCTCACCAAAAAGATGTGCCAGAAAGCTTCTACAGGAATGTTCATAGCAGCATTATTCATAATCCCTCAAACTGAAAATAACCCTAATATTCACCAAGAGTAGAATATATAAATTAATTGTAGTGTGTTGTACTGTGGAGTGATGTGCATCGGCGGCAGCAGATTGATCTCTGCTACGTGCAGCAGCATAATGTTGAGCTAAAGAAGCCAGATGTCAGCGAGGATGTCGAACTTGACATAATTCCACTTATGTAAAGTTCAGAAATAGGAAAGCTAAATCTGTGGTAATAGAAGTGAATGATAGTAGTTATTTTCAGGGAAGGAGTAATTACTAGGAGTGCCACAAGTGGGGTTTGTAGAGTTCTGGTAATGTTCTGTATGTGGATTTCAGTGGTGTTGACATGGGTGTGTTCGTTGTAAAATTCCATCATGATACACATCTTAGATTTGTATACCTTATTGTATATGCAAAGGGACTTTAAAAAGTTCTTAGAACAGTAGAATTGAAGTTTGCATTTATTTTGGGACAAAAAAAATTTTGAAACCCTTGCTTAGTTTTTTTTATAACATGCACTTTCCTTTGGCCGGCCCTGGAGACTAGTGGTTAAGGAGCTGTGTCCCACGTAGCCAACTACAGTGTCCAAGTCCCAGACCCAACAGCTTGAGAAACAACCAGTGCATGTGCAAGCAGGTCCCAAATCCCGACGGAATGGAGAATGACGGGAAAGGGTTTGAGGCTTAACCATGCTCTGTCAGGGGGTACTTTCTCCTTCTCTCTGTCTCTTTCTGGTTAGCACATGCGACCTCTGGCAAATTTTTTTGAAAAGAGAAGGCCAGCTGGTGGCATGGGTCTCACACGGCCAACAGCATGGTTTGGATCTCGGACCCAGCAGCTTGGGAAACACAGCTGGCATGCATGTGTACTTGCCCACAATCTCCCGAGAGGAGAATGAAGAATGGATTGGGAGTGGCCACCTCCTCTGAGGGGTGCGCTCTCATTTTTCCTCTCTTTCTCTCTTTCACCGTCTCTCTCTGATATGCGCATGTACCCTATAGCAAATTAAAAGAAAAAATTTTAAACTAAATACATAGAAAAAATTATTTGTTTAAAAAATATGCATTTACCATGAGCTCTTTGAAGACTGTATATATTTTCTCTCAGTTTAAAATATACTTGTAGTACGTCCCCCCCCCTGCCCAAAAGTAAATTTGGTAACAGAAATACATTTGTACATCCAGAGAAATATTTAATCCTGATCCTGTCCCAGAAATAATTGATAGCTTTCTATTTTTGGGTACTGCATGGAAACTGTGTTCACTCACAGGAGATTATCTATTCCATATGTAAACATGTATTTATTTATTTTGCTATAAGATGTATATGTTTGCTGGAGACTCAGAGAGAGACAGAGAGAGGGAGAAATGAAGAAATCTCCCCTCAGAGGAGATGGCCATGCCACAGTCTCTTCTCCTCCACTCTCTTCTCGGGATTCTGGGCACACACACATGCCTGGCATGAACTTCAGTTTGCTGGGTCTGGGACTTGAACCATGGTCAGCCTTGTGGGCGTCCAGCTCTTAAACCTCTGCACCGCCTGCTGGCTCCCATATGTCTATTTTTAAACAAAATATAACAGATAAATTTTTACATAGTTTTGAAAAGTGTAATTTGAATGACGTGTCATGAAACCTGCGACAGGCACGGTTGCCTTTAAGTCTATTTGGGGGACTTTCTTAATTATTACTGTTACCCACAGTACTAATACAGAATACATTGTAGAGTACGTCACAATCCAGAGCCACTGAATGTGTAACTAAAATAAATGTTTTGTGAAACAGTATTTACTTCTTTCATGTCTAGGGTCTCACAGTTTTATTCTGTTCGTTATAGCCAGATCTATTTGTGACCAACTAAATTTTCAGAAGGAAATTTTGCTTAATGAAACTTTACTAGATAATGTAAATAAATATGAATAAGAACAAAATTGGCATTTTCTTCACAGAGTTCTAGTTTATGTACTAAATAAGTTTTTCAGTCCTTCATAAATTTAGCTAGTTTCCAAAGTAAATGGCTTTCACTGTTTCAAAGAACAGTTGGTTTCTTCTTTGCTTCTGTTCATTTTTAGGAATCCTTCCTTGATTTTGATAGGTCAAATCTCGTTAGTTTTGTTTTGTTTTGCTAGAGGGTGCGTGTACTCATGTGAAAGAGACAAGAGAGAGTGAGAAAGTAAGAAAGCACCTGCCCCCAAAATTGCCACAGTCCCTTCTCTATTTCTCCCTTTTTAAGGGATTTTGGGCTCGGCGCAGCACGTATCTTACGTGTTTTCAAGCTGCCAGATCCATGACTGAAACCTTAACAGCCAGCCATGTGGGATCCAGCCACCTTACCACTACACCACCAGCTAGCTCCAAAAATCTGATTTTTATTTTACATGCTTTATACATAAACTCTTTTTAATCCCTAAAATTATGTATTTTTTCTTAGTTTACTATAGTCTGTGTGAGCTTGCCAGAGAGAGAAAGGGAAACCACCCATACAGGGGGATGGTTATGCCACAATCCCTTTTCCATTCTCCTCTTAGGATTCTGGTATACATGCATACACACATGCCTGGTATTTTTTAAGGCACTGGGTTCAAGACTCGAACCATGCTGCTGGGCATGCGAGATCCAGCCACCTTAATCTCCATGCCTTCTGCCGGCCCCTTTAACCTCTTAAGACTTCTAAATCTAGGGGGTTGACAGGTGGCATGGTGGTTAAGGTGTTGAGCTCCCATATGGACAACTGCATTGGAGTCCCAAACAGGGCAGCTTGCTATCTCACTTTCTCTCTCTCACATTCTGTTTCTCACTGTGGTCAAATTAAATAATAATATAATAATACAATAATGATAATAATAAATACAATTAAACAATTCTGTTTAAAAAAAGACTTCTAAATCTCTGGGGCCAGCAGGTGGCATGGTGGTTAAGATGCTGGCTTACTGAGGTTCGAGTCCCTCACTTTTCCTCTCTCTGTGTGTCTTTCTGGTGAACACAGATTTGCCCTATAGCAAATTTAAAATAATAATAATAATTAATAAATAAAATTAAATAATTTTTAAAAAGACTTCTAAATCTCTTAAGTTATTTTCCTTGCTTTTCTAAAATGTGTCTGTATGATGTATGATACTGCTTGCAATATTACAAATCTTTATCCTAATTTTTGATATATAGAAATTCCAGTCATCTGGTTTTATAGTTGACTTTACCCAACTGTAAAAGCTATCAGTTGAGGAACCAGCAGTTAGCATAATGACTATGTCGCTGGACTCTCACGTAGTTAACCACGGTTCAAGTCCCGGACCCGGGGGCTTAAACTCACACCAGACACATGTGCGTGCATGCCCAAGATCCCGAGAGGAGAATGGAGGAGAAGGGATTGCGGCGTGGCCACCCCCCCTGGGTGGTGATTTCTCACTTTCTGTCTCTCTGTCTCTCTCTGTCTGTCTGGCAAGCGCACGCGCCCTATAGCAAAAACCTCTCAAAAACAAAACAAAACAAAACAAAAAGCTATCAGTTGAGGGGGCAAACAGGTGGCATGGTTAAGGGCAATGAACTCCCACATGGCCAACCACGTTTGGATCCCAGACCTGGCGGTTTGCTTTTCTCATTTTCTCTCTCTCTCTCTGTCCCTCTCTGATCAAATTAAAATACGTAAGTAAATAAATAAATAAAGTTAAGGGAAATAAATCTTTTTAAAAAAGCTATCAGTTGAGTATTAAAAAAATCTCATTTTAAGTAGTTGCACAGTTCCATTCTGATCACTTTTTGTTAGTAAATGCATGTACATTTTGTAATCCAATATCTTAGAGGTAGTAATTAATAATTTACCTACTGGGTGGGGGTCAGCAGGTGGTGTGGTGGTTAAGGATGCTGGACTCCCACATGGCTGACCACATTTTGAGTCCTAGACCTGGCAGCTTGTTTTCTCACTCCCGCCATCCCTCATTCTTTTCCTTTCTGGACAAATTAAAAATAAATAAATAAATAAATAAATAAATAAATAAAGTTAAATAAAATAATTCTTTTTAAAAAAATCAGCTACTAGTGCCAGCAGGTGGTATAGTGGTTAAGGCACTGGATTCTCACCTGGCTGACCATTGTTCAAGTCTCGGACCCGGTGACTTGAAACTGAAACTTTTACTGGGTGCATATGCAAGCATGCCTAAAATCCTGAGAGGAGAATGGAGGAGAAGGGACCGTGGTGTGGTCATTCCCCCAGGAGGGGACCTCTCACTTTTCTTCTCTCTGTCTCTCCGGCAAGCACACGTGATCTGTAGCAAAAATCTCTCTAAAACACTAATAATAATTTAAAAATTAACTACTTCCTTACCTTAGTGATCACTTCATTTCACCAGTGTCACTACCTTTTCCTCATAATTACAAAATTTATTTTCTAATTTCGGATGGTCTCCATTTTATAGTATGAGTTCACTATAATTCAAAAATATAATATATGATGTACGATTCTAAAATATATCTCAGGGTACATTGTGGCCTAATGGTTAATGGGAGCTGTTTCTCCCATGACTGAATGTGGTTTGAGTCATGGCCCAGGCATGCGTGCACACATGCCCCAAATCCCAACATGACTGGGAAATGAGAAGAAGGGACTGCACTGTGACCATACCCCATTGAGGAGTGCTTTTCCTTTCTCCCTTTCTGTCTGTCCCTGGGAGTACACATGCTCTTTAGCAATTAAGAAAAAAAAAAATTTATAAACTCATTTATTTGAAGAGAACCTACTCAAATGTACAATATTAATTGTATTCTCATGTACATGTATTTCATTTTAGAAAATACTGAGTTACATGGTAATTCAGGTGTTAATAATAAGTTGTTATTTCAGAGTCATTGTCCACTGTGCTGAAACAGTTACTATTTAGTTATCATTACCATTAGGTTCTATTTCTGCTTTATTAAGTTTTAGTTGCATGGCCACATGTTTGACTAGGACTTATGGCAGGCATAATCTCTGTGGGTGGGGGCAGGAAAGGTAATGTTATTAACTTAGTTGATTTTATTTACTTGGTTTATTTCTGTGAAAAAATGTAGAAAATGTTGTATCATTACTAATTATAAATGTGTACTGCTTATTTAGTGCGAAAAGATTAAACTGTCCTCTCAGGCGCTTAAATTGTGAAATAGGTACAAGTTGTGAAATATGAATACAGAGAATTGAAACCGTTAAAAGGAATTTGTTTTTAGTTGTACAGATTTTGTTGAGAAAATGAAGAATGACAATTGAGGAAGTAATGAAATTGGATTTGTTACATTGTTCCCATAGAGACTCTATAACTATTAAAGTACAATATTAATTGTCTTTGATATTTAACTTGAACATTGAATATGTAACTTCCTAAATTGTTTAGTAATCTTTTTTTCTTCTGTTTGTCTAAAAAGCAGTGTTTATTATTGGTACACATTTTTACTTGTCTCATTTATTTTACTTGGACTAAAAAGAGCAAATTTTGTTTAAAATGCTTCTCTTAAACTTTAACAGCCGAGGGTTTTATTTATTTGTTTTTAGGCTGTGTCTTGCTGCGTTGCTCAGGCTGGCCTCAAACTTGCTATCCTTCTGCCTCAGCCTCTCAGGTAGATGGGATTATAGGTGCACGCCATTGTGCCTGACTGAGTTTATTGAGAAATATGCATAAAGTAATTATTTTCTCTTTATATTTTAAAGGCAGTGTGGAATATAAACATTTTAACTCATGGACTCATTTTTATTCTAAAATCAGCATAAGAAAAACTGCCAAATAACACATGTAAAGAAAAACAGCACTCAATTCATTTTAGAAAGATAAAAAAATCTTTTAAAACTACAGGACAAGGAGAGTATTGTTTTGGATAATAAAAAAATAATGTTTTAAATAAAATGATTAAATAAAACTTTGAAAGACTACTAAGTCTTGGCTTTAAAAGGAAAATAAATTTAACTTAAAAAATAATTGTGCTCATAAAATCTAAACAAGAGTTTAATATTTTAGATTTGCTACAGATACTAATAATGTGCTACTTTGAGGGGTTTTTTTTTATTACATTGATAAGGAAAATATAAAATACTCCAACAAACTGCATATTCTGCTACCATTCATCTCTTGTAGTAAAACTGTATACTTCACATTAGTTTAATTTCAATAAGGGTGGATTATTTGATTGGGATATCTGTGTGTGTATATATATATTTAATTCAGAGAATATTGTGAAAGACCTGGGAAAAAATTAGAGGAAGCGAAAGTAGCATGGTCACTGTGTGTATTAAGTACCTAATGAAATTTATGAAATCCATTTTCAGTAAGTAACTTTAACACTTTTCAAAAAGTAAAGCTGTCTATTAAAAAGGCATTTTTCTTGTTTTCCTTTTAATACATGCCAGCCTCCAATTTAAAAAAAAAAAAAAAAAAGGGTAAAAGGAGGTTTCTACTTCACTTGTGTTCATTGACTAACTCTTTTTTTTTTTTTAGCTCAAATATTGTTGAAGTACTTGTAAAGATAACCCAGGCTTCTGAAAGAACAAGAAGTCTTTTTTTTTTTTAATGCACTTTGGCTCCCCCAAAGACAGAGACGGGAAAGTAAGAAAGCAGCCCTGGGGGGATAGCCACAATGCAGTCCCTTCTCTTCTAGACTTGGGGCACTTACTCACACATGCCTAGCATGTCTGTCAAGGATTTGAACTATAGGGTCAGCCCTGTGGGATCCAGCCTCCTTAACCACCACACCTGGCTGGCCCCAGCAAAGAATCTGTTCTCTTTGTTCTTGCTTAATTTCTGTTATGTAAAGAGATTCTCCTCCAAAGGGGAAAAACGGCTTCTTATACTTCTTTGTTAATAATGGCCACTGTACTGAGTTGACTTCTTTATCAGGATGTTTTTAAGAACATGTTTCCTCGAATGTCTTTTTTTGTATACTTTTGTCTAAGTGATCTGCATAATGTTTAATACTTTTTTCTTGATATAAACCTATTCTTTCCTCTTGTTCTTTACTGATTTAAATGTGTATGTGTGTACATATCTCTATAGTAGAAAAATACTATCAGTTTGAGCTTAGCCACTTCATTTAGATAAATATAAAGGTTCTGAAGTTATGAAATAAAGATAAAAGAAAATGGGACACCAGACCTTCGGAACAGAAGTATTAACTAACTGTTCATCTTGTCTATATCATTTACCTGGGAAAACTAATTGTTTATAGTTGTAAATATTAAGGACTGCATAAATGCTGTGATAGAAAAATGGAGTCTTCTAAAAGTTTATGGAAAATACACATTATTAAACAACTATGCGTGGATTTTAATTATTTTTGCACCAAAATAAACTTGTACTTTCATTCCATTTTTCACAAACTTTGAAGTCTCTTTATATTCTCACATGTGTCTGACTTGCAAAACTCATTTATTAAAAAAGTGTTGTCTTTAAGATAAAATTTGTGTGTTTGTTTTACTTTTTCTTAGCAGTTAACTACAATAGTAAATCTCATTAAAAATAGATTTGCTATGAAGATTTCAAAGACTGTAAAGAAAGGCATTTTCCTGCGTTTATATCTTTAGTTCTAGGGCTATAATAATTTAAATTGTATCACTAGTTTATAATATAATTGTATCTGTTCAACTTTAAAACCTAAAACATTTTTATTAATTATGGTTTACCAGTTTTTATTTAGTGCTTCAGGTGGATTAGAAATTTAGTCGTTTGGGGATTCATTGTATAAATTGTTAAAAATAAATGGAAGTACGAGACTGGCAGGTGGTGTGATGGTTAAGGCACTGGACTCCCATATGGCCACCCTCAGTTCAGGTCCCAGGTGTGGTAGCTTACTTTCTCACATTCCCTTATCTCTTGGGTCAAATTTTAAAAATAATAATAAATGAAATCAAATAAGCAATTTTTTTTAAAAAAGTCTCTGAAGCTTTTTAAAAAATAAAAAAAATAGAAGTATACTTTGTATTTTTTTAAATAAGCTAGCTAGGAAAATTATTTCATTATATTTGTAAATAATTTAAAAATCAATAAAAATCAGCATGTTTCACACAGTGCAAATTTTATTTTATGAAAAACATTAATCTTCAGGTAGAAATCTGAATACAAATAAAAAATGCCATCTGTTACAATAGTTCGGTTGTTTAAAACTGTTACATCTGATGTAATGTGCTTACTAAAAAGGTGAGCCTAATCCCAGAAAGAAAAATTCTTTCTTTGGAAATAAATTGTAAAATTGCAAAATTTTGTTGTAGATTTTAATGATTAATCTTAATAATCTATATATTTGAACTCGAAAGTGTTTATATTAACTGATTTAATTCCCCTGGTTTTTCTTACCACTTTGGGAAGTAAAGGAAAGCTTTTTGTTTGTTTTAATTTTAACATTAACTTTCGTAACTTGGTATGGCTACTGTATATAATATTGTTTATCAAAGTGTTTTTATAAGTGAACATGTATATTCTGTGTGGATTAGAGATGTGTATTTTTCAACCAACTTGCCTTCTTGGCTTTAAGCTTCATTCATATTCCGTGAAAGATCCTTCTAGCCTCTTTATTCTGACCTTTCTGTAAAATTATCCTTATTTATACTGTTGAACTAAAGAGAGAAGTTCCTCGGACTTTCTGAGAAAGCATTCACATACTAGCTAATTTTTTTTATATCACATGCACTGTTTTTATTGGAATTTGGATTAAAGTATATATCATTTTAAAACTAGGAAAGAAATGAGAACCAAATTTCAGATTGAGACTTCTAAAAAAAAAAATATATATATATATATATTATATATATATATTTCTTTATAATGGTAGCATCAACATACTAGAAGAAGAAAATTGTGGAAACAGACTAGCCAGCCAGATGTATACAGATGCTGAAGATTTCATCTTATTCCACTTTCGTACCTTACTAGCATTTTGATCTTGAGCACTCCCATCTTTCTAGCCTCAGTTTCATTATGTCCAGATTTGGTATATACTGTCTGTCTATCTACACCTTAGGATTGTTGAAAGGCTCAACTAAAATGTTAAAACATTTTACAAAACTAATGCACAATATGCAAATGTAGGGTGTTATTTTGCTTTCAGGCTTATAAATATTACCCCATATTCATTGTTTTCATCTTCTGTCTAGTTATCAGCAGAGGTGTCTTAATTGGCTGTCTCAAACCGTCCTATGATTTCCCACACTCCTATTAATCTGAGATTAAGTCTGTCAAGTTGTAGTAGGAAAAGGGAAAAGATAGATGTGGTTGGCCTATATGTCCAAAATAATAAGTTAGTTCATGGTTCGTTTACAGTATTTTGTTCACTCCAGAAAATCCAAAGAAAATTCTAAAAATAAAGTGACAGTGATTTGGTTTACTCTTAAAATGTGATAAGAGTTTAAGGATGTAATATTCTATCAAGTTTTGTGTGTGTGTGTGTTCTAGTGAATAGCTTACTGTGATTGTTTCTTTAATCATTCATCTTAGTCATTAAATGAATCAATGCCTTCAGGCTGTAAGATAGTTAATATAATAAGCTTTACAATAAGCCATCTTTTCTTCTTTCATGTACTTTTTATTAATGTTTTAAAATCTCCTTTTTCACAGGACTTTGCCTCCCGGGCTAAACTGGCAGTTCAAAACCTAGTACAGAAGGTTGGATTTTTTGGAATTTTGGCCTGTGCTTCAGTAAGTGAATAGTATTTAAAGAGAGAAATTTTACCAAACGTGGGGTTATAATTTGATTTAAAGATACCCTGCTGAATGAACAAAAATGCTTCCACCTTTATTGAATATGTAATTTTGTAAATCTTATTCACTAATGAGTTGCTTTCTATTGGATAGTTTCACATCTTACTTCTTGACTTTTAACTTAAGTATTTCATCACTCACTGTTGACCCTCAGACTTAAAAGGCTTGATTTAATAAGAATAAGAGAAAATTCATTCTTCCCATGAAGAATTTATAGTGGCATACATTTAACCAAATAATGATGACTTCATTCCTTCCACAGAATTAAAGATAGGAAGTATTTTCCCAAAGCTTCAAGTATTAGTTAAAAAGAAGGATTCATATAAAACCTGACTTAAATGATGTTGACTCCTGGCTAGGTAACTGTGGCAAAGTTAAGTATGTCTCTGGCTATAGTAAACTAAGAAGCTGTTTATATCTAAAACTTGATGTCTTAAATTTTAGATTGTAAAACTGACGTTCCTTAGTGAGTTGGTGTTTATTCGGGTCCTTTTCTAATATAATACAGTTATATTTGTGATGGAATGCTTTGATCAGTTTTCTTTGGTAACCTGTACACAGTTGTTGGTAGTTTAAGGGTGGATTTGGCCAGAATAACTAGGCATCTGTTTAACATGATGTAAGCTGTGACTATAAATAAAATTCACTAAATTACTTTCTGCTGACATATAGCTACTTTATCCATTGTGTACCAGAACAAAACTGTATTTTTGAACTCTTCCCCATCTTAGTTAAGCAAATGACCAAAATTTAGGGCATTTGATGCCAAAATTTATGCTGTGATAGCGGCATTGTAGGGGGAAAAAACTATATGTATATGCCAGGGCCAGCAGGTGGCGTGGTGGTGGAGGCGCTGGACTTCCATATGGCCAACTGTGGTTTGAGTCCCAGACCTGGCAGCTTACTTTCTCACTTTCCCTCTCTCTCTCTGTCTCTCTCTAGTGAGTACAAGTCCTGTTCAAATTAAAACATAATAAGAGATAAAATTAAATGAGTAATTCTTCAAATAGATTAATTAAGCATATACTTGCCCAATAAATTCATATTTATTGATCCTGACATTACTAGGAATTTTTATAATAATAACTTAATACATACTTTTTAAAAAAATGTTTTGTGTGTATGTGTTTTTGTTTTTGTTTAGAGAAATTTATGCTGTAGGTGCTCACCAGAAAGGCAGAGACAGAGAAAGTGAGAAATCATCCCCTAGGGAGGATGGCCACTTTCCACAATCCTCCATTCCTCTCTTGGGATTTGGGGCATACATGCACACACTCAGCGTGAGTTTCAAACCACTTGGTCCAGTACTTAAACCACAGTTACGTGGTAGTCTAGTGCCTTAACCACTACACCACCTGCTGGCCCCAGTGCCTAAATTTTTTTGTCACTATATTCATTATAATTCTTGGACAAATTGTAGTGCAGTGAGATGTAATGGTAACATAATGTATTTGGGAGTCAGGCTGACTTGGGTTTATACCAGCTATTCCTCTTATTAGCTGTGATATCTCTGTCACATTACTCTCTTTGAGCCTTTGTTTTTCTTCTCATTTGAAATTTTTGTCAGAGGACACACGTGCTCACCAGAGAGAGCAAGAGAAGGAAAGAAAGAGAGCACCGCTGCCCGCCACACCCTCCAAGGAGAATGATCATGCTGAAGTCCCTTCTCCACCTTTCCATCCTGTCAGGATTGGGCGCATGCACATAGATACACGTGCCTAGCATGTTTCTAAAGGCACCAGGTCTAGGACTTGAACCACAAAGTCAGCATGTAGGATTCAACTGCCTTAACCATCAGGCCACAGAACAGTCCCTAAACACGTTTTTCTCATTTTTAAAGAGGGGCAAGAAGATATTCATTGCAAAGGCTAACATGAGGGTTTATATATGTGAAATATATATGTGAAGTGATTAACACAATGCCTAGAACATAAAAGCTCAACCTTTATTCATTGTGATTAGCACTGCTAAATATGCATTCTGAGAATAAAGAAGTAAAAGGTATATTCTGTGTATTCAAGGATCCTGAAGTTTAGTGAGAGAGACTATCAAAATGCCATGATAGGGACCAGCGATAGCATAATGGTTATGTTACTGAACTCCCACATAGTTGACCACTGTTTGAGTCCTGAACATGTTGGCTTAAAACTCACACCAGGTGCATGTGTGTGTGTGCCCAGAATCTCAAGAGGAGAAGGGATTGTGGCATGGATATCTCCCCAGGGGGGTGATTTATTGCTTTCTGTCTCTCTGTCTCTCTGGCAAGCGCATGCGCCCTATAGCAAAAATCTCCCTCAAAAAAAAAAAAAAAAAGATACAGTGATAAATAAAAGGAACTTTGGAAGAGCAAAAGGATGAGATTAAACTGGGATACCTAATAGATAATTATGTCCTTAGTTTCAGACCCAAGAGAACAAACTTGGGAACCACACTACCTGGGTTCAAATCGTTTTTGTTTTTTTTTTTTTAAGGGAGGTTTTTGCTATAGGCTATGTGAACTCACCAGAAAGACAGAGAGAGACAGAAAGTGAGAAATCACCCCCAGGGTGATCACCCCCTGGCCACGCTGCAATCCATTCTCCTCTCGGTATCTTGGGCACACACACACATGCGCACAGCATGAGTTTAAGCCATTGGGTCCAGGACTCAAACTGTGGTCGACGACCTGGGAGTCCAGCAATGTAGCCATTATGCGAACTGCTGGTCCCTTGAATCTTTTTTGTTACTGTATACGCTGGCAAATCGCTGAAACTGTCTCTCACTATTTTCATCTGTAAAATGGATATAATGATATCATATAGTGTTTTAGGAGTAAATATATTAGCAATATAAAGCCCTTAGAAAAGTACCTGGCTACTGAAAGCACTCAGTAATTGGTTCTCATTATCTCTTGAGAAAGTGCAAGTACTTTTGATTTATTGAAACAAAAATAATTTATATTTCTGGCACTTATCTATCCCTGTCCCCTAACTGCCTAGTTCTTTTAACTCTCATCTTTTGGTGTATTTAGTTAGCACTTAAATAACATGCACATCTAATAACAAATTCCTTGATCATGCTCTTCTAAGAGTATCCAGTGTAGAATGAGGTGCCTAATATGTTAAAAATATTTTTTCATCTACTCTGATTTACCATGAATACTTTAATTCTTTTTTACATTTTTATTTATTTTTATTATTATTTTTAAATTTGACCAGAAAGAGACAGAGAGAGGGAAAGTGAGAAAGCAAGCTATTGGGGTCAGGACTCAAACCGTGGTCAAGCATGTGGGAATCCAGTGCCCCAACCACCATACTACCTGCCAGCCTCCTTTTTATTTGTTTATTTAATTGCCAGAGGGCATGTACACTCCCAGAGCGAGAGGGAGAGAAGGCAACCCCCAATGGAGTGTGGTCACACCACAGTCCCTTCTCCATTTCTCTACCTGGTTGGGAGGTGGGGCATACACACATGCACCCACCTAGTTTTTCAAGCCACCAGGGCCAGGATTCATACCAGGGCCAGCCCAATATAGTTTGATTTCAACATGAATTGGGAGCCTGCTAATAAAAAATGTCTAACACAGAGTTGTGAGAGTCACATAAGAAATGGCAGATGTAATGCTGTGCGCATGATGTTACTACGTAATGATGAGAGATGAAATTCCATGAAGCATTTTTTCTGGATGAAAAAAGCAAAAATGAGTTATTGAATCCAAGTGTTTCTAACAAAAGAATACTTGAATTCTAGTTTAGTCATGGCATTGTTTTTAAAAAACCATATGTGACATTTTTTTAAACACCTAGGCTTTTCTTTCAAAGTTCAGAGGAACCAGCAGTTGGCATAATGGCTATGTTGCTGGACTCCCGTGTAGTTGACCACAGTTTGAGTCCCGGACCCAGTGGCTTAAACACGCTGGGCGCTTGTGCGTGCGTGCCCAAGATCCCAAGAGGAGAAAGGAAGAGAAGGGATTGTGGCGTGGCCATCCCCCCGGGGGGGGTGATTTCTTACTTCTGTCTCTCTCTGTCTTTCTGGCGAGCGCACACACCCTATAGCAAAAACCTCTCAAAAAAAAAAAAAGAAGAAAGTTCAGAAATGAAATTATACAAATTAATTGGCTTATAAATGGTTCCACCAACAGCCACAAGGGCAGACTACTTCTGTGGGAGAAAAATGAAAGAATTGTTTAAAAACAGCTTGTGGTTTCTTTGCATTTATACACGAAATTGTCTTGTAATATTCTTCAAATGTGGAAATGTTTGGAAAAGGTATTTCTTGTGAATCACTTCTTTGTCTGGAACTGAGTATTCAAAACATCTGAATCTGTGTGCTCTCATATTTCCATACCTGATTTTCTAAAATATGTCATACAGCCCCTTAGCCTTGGGCTCTCATAAAATAAAATACAAATAATGAATTTTTTTTTATGTTGAGAATAAAAGCACATTCATCTATAATTGTGGTTGTGAATTTACTGGAATGTTTGCTAAAGATGTGAACATTTTCTCTATAATATTCAATTTCAGGCTAAAAATTTTAATATGCTCATCACTACTAAAATAATCTTTAGACTTTTTCTGTATTCATATCTCACCATAGAAAACAGGCACCAAATGGCCAAGAATTTACTGAATGAGATTAATTTTCTACAGATTCATTGGCTTTATCCATTGGTCGTGTGATGAATAAATATATATTTGGGGCATTAGTCATAACTAAAGTAAACAAAGGACAGCTTGTTTTGCTGCAAACAGATTAAACAGTTTGAAATGATCATGAAAGTCAGCTTATAGATACATGAGAATATACTTTGGGGCTGGCAGGTTGCGTGGTGGTTAAAGGTGCTGGACTCCCACATAGCTGACCATGGTGCGAGTCCTGGACATGGTGGCTTGCTTTTAAATAATTAAAAAAAAAAAAAAAAAAAAAAGAATATTTGGCCTAATCTCCTTCTGAACAGTGCTGATCAGGGAACCCATACTTCTAAAGCAGACTACCATATATCAGTGGGTAGTAAAATTAAATTGTTCTTTGGATTATATATATAAGTCTTTTTTCCTCTCTTTTTATAGATTCCAAATCCTCTGTTTGATCTAGCTGGAATAACATGTGGACACTTTCTCGTACCTTTTTGGACCTTCTTTGGTGCAACTCTGATTGGAAAAGCAATAATTAAAATGCATATCCAGGTAATTATACCCCCAGGTTCACTGCATAATGATGGTAAACCCATTACAAGACACCGAAATACATGCTCATTCCTAAGTAAATTAAGTTGCTTATTCTGTTTATTTTTTTCCTTTTATGTTTATTTCTTTCATGAGAGAAAGAGACAGCCACCCCCAAAAAGGGTTTCATGTTGCCATCTACCTCCCAATTTCAGCCAGCCTGGATCACAAGTGAAAGGCATGCCCAGCATTTAGAGGAAGGCCTTGGGACATGAACCCAGAACCTTTCCATATGGGTTCAGTATTGTAGAATGTTATGTGGTCACTGGATCACTGGCTGGTTCCCTGGTTCTGCTGCTTTGATTGGTAGCTTACTTAGTTAATAAAGAATGGAATATCAGGGACTGGCAGGTGGCATGGTGGTTAAGGTGCTGGACTCCCACATGGCTGACCATTGTTCATATCCTGGATCTAGTGGCTTGTTTTCTCACTTTCCCTCTCTCTGTGTTCAAATTAAAATAATAATAATAATAATAATAATAATGAATAAAGTTAAATAATTTTTAAAAGAATTTTAAAAGAATGGAATATCATTTAGAGGTTAGTGAATCTCTTTGTTTACTTACTTTCCTTCCTTCTTTCTCTCTTTTTCTCTTTTTTCTCTCTTTATTTTATTTTTGCCTGATGAAACTATTTCATCCAAAACATTTACCTAGCACAAATAATGTTCCTGTACTGAAAAGTGTACATCATTTATACATACATAGTCAAAAATAATGTAGTTTCTTACTGACTATGAGCTCTGAGAATACTGCCTTTCACTAATTCTTATTTTCTTTCACATACTCTATATAGCACTTCCTCTTATGACACCAATCTCTTACCGAAAACCAGCCAGATGTTGGTGTCAGGGAGAAGGGGGAAGAATGGGGTCTCTGAAGAGGCGAGGAGTTGTGGGTTGTGGTTAGAGAAGTGAGAATCTTATAGTCCCCAAAGCCATTCTTAATGAAGTCTTCAGGATAAGGTGTGTGTGGTGGAGGGTGTATGTGTGAGAGAGAAAATAGAGGAGAGAAGAGTCTAATAATTCAGATGAGAGAAAATGGATACGTGCTTCTAGAACTGTAATATAAATTGTTTCCGCCTAAAGGCATATCGGACTAGAATAAAATAAAAATTAGCTTAGAAAGAATTTTTATTTAATCACTCTGGTTTACAACAAAGAGAAATATTCACCCAAAGAAAGGCAGAACAGTGAAGTAATGTCTCTGCCTTTGTATGATTCCATAATAATTTATGGAATAATAATTAATTATAAAATAATACTTAATTCCATAATAATGTATGTCTATCCTAAAGTTTCTTCCTAACACTTCTCTCCTTCAAATTCTTAAAGGGGAAGAATGAAACAGGAAAACCATAGCTGCTTATACCTGTCCAATTTCTTTTTCTTTTTAAAGAATTATTTATTTACTTAATTCCATTTATTATCGTTACTATTATTATTCTTTTTAATTTGACCAGGGAGAGAGAAAGGGAACATAAGAGAGCAAGTTGCCAGGTCTGGGACTCTAACTGCAGCTGGCCATGTGAGAATCCAACGCCTTAACCACCATGCCACCTGTTGACCCCATACCTGTTCAATTTCTAATCATACATGTTAGTATTTGGATTGAGTTTATTGAATCTGTCTTCTACTTTCTTAGCATAAAAACTTCTCAGAGGACTAGCAGGTGGCATGATCGTTAAGACACTAAAGATCACTTGACTGACTTCACTGTTCGAGTCCCAGACCTGGTTGCTTGAAAAATATGCTGAGTGCATGTGCATGCATGCCCAAAATCCCGAGAGGAGAATGGAGAAGGGACTTTGGCATGACCATCCCCACTGAAGGGTTATTTCTCACTTTCCCTTTCTCCTTGTCTGTCTCTTTCTCAAATGAGCACACATACCTATAGCAAAAACTGAAGGAAAAAAAAATGCCCACTCTGAATTTCAAGGATATGTTTGTTATTCTTTTTTTAAAGAATATTTTTTTTGCACACTGACATGAAGTATTTCATTCAAAATACAGATTTTTAAAATATTGCCATGATAGTAAATTCCTTTTATTATAGGAACTTCTCTAACAAGCTATAAACTTTATGTATCCTGCATTATACCCCTTAAATGTAATAACTTCCTATAAATTATAGTGAATTCAGTATGCTATAAATACCCTATCTAGAGTGGAAAAGTAATTATCAGACCTTTTATTTCAGAAAGATTCAAAACTAGTATCTTTTAAAAATTTTGCCAGAGGATGTGTGTGCTCACCAGAGAGAGAAAGCACTCCGGTGGAAAGTGGGCGAGTGCGCACACACACACCCGTACACGCACAACCCTGGCGTGTTTCTCAACCTGTGGTAGTTAGCTTACACTGATCATCTCATTGTCAGAACGATCATATGAGGTAGTTAATTCACATTTAATCAATGAGGAAACTGTTAAGAGAAGGTAAAAATCCTTACCTAGGACCCTGTAATTCAAACCAAGCTTTGTAAAGTCAACTTATTCTTATACCAAGGTGAGGGAGCAAAAAGGAGCTAAGATCCATTTATGTTTCTTTAAGGAGAGAATCTGAGTTCCTTCACTAAACTAAGTAAGAACACGGGAGATGTTTGCTATGTTCTATTGTATCACAATGACATACTTTGTAAAGGCATGTCACTTGATGTACATCCAGATGTAGTTTTGGGATAACAAACATTTCTCATTCCTTGGGTAAGTGATATTACTGAGTAATATAAACATTTTAACCATTTCTGAAATAATAGAGGAAACCCCCACACAGTGACTTTTCCGTATTCAGATAATAAACCTTGGGGATCAGGACCACCGAAGACCCTCTGCCCAGAATTCACCCTCTTGCCCCTCCTCCCAAGATCTAGCCAGCAGCCAGGATAAGCCAATCAGCAGCCATCTATATTTGAGTTCTGAGAAGCCCCATTCAGGGATCAGAACCACTGAAGACCCTCTGCTCAGACTTCACCCTCGTCCCCCAGATCTAACCAACAGCCTGGTTAGAGCACCCTACTTATTCTCTCTGTCTCTCTCCGTCTCTCTATTTTTAATTTTTTAAAACAATTTTTAAACTTCTTAGCTCCAAAAGAATTTTGTTTGTTTGTTTTTGTCTTTTTATTTATTTTTTTTTTTGGAGAGGTTTTTATTGCTATAGGGCGTGTGCACTCGCCAGAAAGACAGAGACAGAGAGACAGAAATTAAGAAGTTACCCCCGAGGGGGGATGGCCACACTGCAGTCCCTTCTCCTCCATTCTTCTCTCGGGATCTTGGGCACGCACGCACACACGTCTGGCGTGAGTTTAAGCCATTGGGTCTGGGACTCGAACCGCAGTCGACTACGTGCCAGTCCAGCGACATAGCCATTACACCACATGCTGGTCCCTCCTTGCTCACTTTTCTGCTCAGCCGCCACACATTGATTTTCTAGACAGGTCTAGGTGCTCAGTAGCCAAATATCTGAATACTTTCAGGATCAGATTAATTCTCAATTTTTATTGAATCAGTTGTGCAAAGGGAGAAAATCGGTACTCTTTAGAGACTGCATGTCACCTCCTGTATTCCTCTGAAAGCTCAGATTTAAATCCAAAACCTAGGAAAAAGCATATAATCCATCAGATGACCAGAAACTACCGCAGAAGCACAATAAACATGAGAAACCAAGAATATATCTCCCCTCTAAGTAAAAAGAATAACTCCTCTTTTTCCAGAAGAATACAAGGGAACTCATAGAAATGTCAGATAAAGATTTTTTTTTTGGAGAAGTTTTTTTGTTTGGGTTTGGTTTTTTGTTTGTTTTTTTGCTATCTATAGGGTGCATGCACTCGCAAGAAAGAGAGACAAAAAGCAAGAAATCAACCCCCAGGAGGGATGGCCACGCCACAATCCCTTCTCCTCCATTCTCCTCTCAAGATCACGGGCACACACATGCACCCGCTGTGAGTTTAAGCCGCCAGGTGTGGGACTTGAACCCGGTCGACTACATGGGAGTCCTGCAACATAGCCATTACGCTAACTGCTGGTCCCTCAGATAAAGAATTTAAAATATTCATAATGACAAAGCTAACAGAGATGAAAGAGAAGAGAGAGAATGAACTACAAAAGGTACAGGAGAAAAGAGATGCATTCCAGGAGGTGAGGAAGTTCCTGCATGATCTGAAAGAAGAGACACACATCATTAAAAAGAATCAAATGTGAAATCATCAGTTAGCGTAATGGCTATGTCGCTGGACTCCCATGTAGTCGACCGCAGTTCAAGTCCCAGACCTAGTGGCTTAAACTCACGCTGGGCGCATGTGCATGCGTGCCCAAGATACCAAGAGGAGAATGGAGAAGGGATTGCAATGTGGCCATCCCCTCTGGGGGTAATTTCTCGCTTTCTGTCTCTCTCTGTCTTTCTGGCAAGCACACGCACCCTACAGCAAAAACCTTTCAAAAAAAAAAAAGGAAAAAGAAAAAGAATCAAATGGAATTGTTAGAGATGAAAGCTATAATACAGGAAATCAGAATCTCACTTGAAAATGTCCAAAGCAGATCAGATCATGCAGAAGATCGAATCTCAAATGTAGAAGATAGAACCTCTGACCTAGAAAATTTCACGAAAAAATAATGAGAAAATAACCAAAAAAATTAGAATAATATATGAGTAATACAAGATACCATTAAACGCCCAAACATATGGATCATTAGTATCCCAGAAAGTGAAGAAACTAATAAGGGCATTGATAGTCTATTTCATGAAATCCTGGAAGAAAACTTTATAAATCTAGAGAGTCACTCATGTATCCAGATCTAAGAAATACAGAGTATCCTACTTAGAGTCAACCCAAGAAGATCTTCTCCAAGGCATATCATAGCCAGGTTGTCCAAAACCACAGACAGAGACAAGATACTAAAGTTGGCAAGAGAGAAACATCAAGTTACTTTCAAAGGATATCTCATCAGGCTAACATTGGATCTCTCATTAGAAACAATGAAAGCAAGGAAAGAATGGGAAAATATATTCAAAGTGTTAAGTGGAAAACAGTTTCAACTAAGAATACTATATCCAGCAAGATTATCCTTCATATGGAAAGAAAATCTTGAAGCATTCTCAAATAAACAAAACCTGAAAGAATTTACCAACACCAGACCAGCTCTTCAAGAAGTGCTGAAGGGAGTGCTATACCAGGAAAACTAAAACAGACAGAAACAAGAGAACAAAAAATGACCAAGAAAAGGGCCAACTTAATGGTAGGGACAAGTTCAGAAATATCAATAATAATGTTGAATATTAACTTCCAGGATTTACATGGAAAGATCAGGCCACAGTAACACTTTAAGTTCAATAGGAGAGATAATAATCTTTTTAAAGAATTGTTTAATTTTATTTATTCATTCATTTATTAATTTGACCAGAGAGAGGCAGAGAAAGAGAGAGAGAAGAAGAAGCGAGAAAGCAAGCCACCAGATTCAGGACTTGAACTGTGGTCGGCCATGTGGGAGTGTCCAGCACCTTAACCACCACGCCACCTGCTGGTCCCAGGAGAGAGATTAATTACATGAGACTGAACTAGTGAAATAGAATTTTTTGACTTTAGACTAAAACATTACTGATTTTTTTCGATGCTTTTATTTCCATATTTAAGGATTTTTGTCTTCTCTTGAACTGTTGATAGGTTCATCTACTATTTGAACTGAATCCTAACCTTTTTCCAGGCTTTAAGTTTTAAGCAAATTTCTCTTAACATTTTTAAATTTTGATCTATTAAAACTAAAACTGTTTTTCTTGAAATTAAAGAAATACATTAAAAATACCTATTAATACCTATATAATGACTACAGTAAGCTACATAGCCCCAGCGAGGTGCTACTTTATAGTATGTTCACTTTACTCCCTGAGGTTTACACCTAGTCAGACATGTATTCATAGTTATGTTATGTCAGCTGTGCTTGCTATTGAAAGTTTTAACTTAATTAAACTCTTTAGTGAATCAATAAAATGTGGGGAGAAAAGGCATGGAAAACAACTGTAGATACCAGAGACAGTGTGTGGGGAGGGGGGTGATTGGCAGAGGGTGAGAGGGAGGGAATCAAGGGAACAAACAAAATGAAAAACAAAATATATAAGAAACAAGAAATATAAAATTATTTGTTGATGATAACATGTATGGTAATATCCTTGATTGAACCAATATACAATGTATTCTGGATGGAAATACCGTATTGATGCACAGTGAATGACTGTAAGTAAATAAAAAAAAAAAAATAGTAAACCATCGTCGCATCTGGTTTTATTTCCTCCCTTTACTTCAACTTAAAATCAGAAACCTTTCCTTGATACCTGTCATTATTTATTTATTTTTTCTTTGGAGAGGTTATTTTTGCTATAGGGCGCGTGCGCTCACCAGACAGACAGAGACAGACAGAGAGACAGAAAGCGAGAAATCACCCCCCTGGGGGATGGCCACGCCGCAATCCCTTCTCCTCCATTCTCCTCTTGGGATCTTGGGCACGCATGCACACACGCCCGGCGTGAGTTTTAAGCCACCGGGTCCAGGACACAAACCGCAGTCGACTACATGGGAGTCCAGCAACATAACCATTACACTAACTGCTGGTCCCCCAATACCTGTCATTATTTTTATTGACATCTTGCTGTTAACCTAAAATATTTAGATCAGCTTACTTATAATGTTAGAGCAGGATTTCCTCTTTTTTTATTCAATTATTTATCCAACTTTATTTATTTATTTATTCATTCAATCATTCTTAATTTAACCAGAGAGGGACAGAAAGAGAGAGAGAGAGAGAGAGAGAGAAAGCAAGAAAGCAAGTTACCAGGTCCGGACTCCAACCACAGTTGGCCATGTGGGAGTCCAGAGCCCTTAACTACCATGGCACTTGCTGGCCACCAGGATGTCCTTTTCTACTGGACAGATCCTTAAAGATGTTGCCTGTCTCCAAAATAATACTTCATGTATATATCACTTACTTATCATAGGTAGTCATTGCGTCCACCTTCCTACCCACCAGCACACATGTCTACATGGAATTATAACTTCCAGGACAAAGATTTTTGCCTGTTGGTTCACTGAGGCCTTCTGAACCTAGAATGTATTTGGCACGTAGTAGGCACTTAGTAAATATTTAATTACTGAACCTGTCCGAGATTCTTCTTCCCAAGGAAAGACCCTTTTACAGATGGTTTCTTCTTTGTTCATCTTAGTACTGTTTATTACTGTCACCTGTACCTTTTGTCTTCCTATTCTGCCCCACTTTGTGTGTTTTCTCGGTGATTGAGAGGGCTGTTAGTTGACCAATCCTATTATTTATTTGGTAGAATCCCCATTGAGACCACAAGTCTGAACATCTCAGAGGCATATGTTCTTGAATGTCTGACACATTTTATGTTTTGCCCAGCACAGTGAATTTTTAAGCTGTTACATATAAAAGAAAATCTTGTTTTGTTTTCGAGCAATGAAGTTGTGCAATTGTCTGGGCATTGGCTTATTTTGAATGTTAGGAAATGATGGTAGAGAAAGCTCATGGTGGTGAAATCACTGAGAGGCAAAACCATTAGCTCTGTTGATTAGTAAAATATTTATAGCTTGTAATAACTGGCATTTGGTATAGACCCCTATATATTAATGTTTTTCTTCCCAAATGATCTGTAATAATTGTCTTTTAGCTTCATATTGTAAACCGTTTATGTAGCATTGCCAAATAAGTAGTCTGCTTTAGTCTAACCTGCCCACTTTCCTAGATTGAATAATGGGATGGTAAAAAAAAAAGGCTATTGGTGCAGCTGGATCCCACATGATTGACTCCACTGCTTGAGAAATACGTGGGGCACATACATGTGCTCAAAATTTTGAGAAAACAGTAGAATAGAAGAGATTGCAGCATAACCCGTCCCCCCTAGGGAGGATGCTTTCTCACTTTATTTCTCTCTTTCTTTCTCTTTCTCTGTCTCTCTCTCTGGTGAGCACATTCACCCTATCGAAAATTTCCTTTAAAAAAGAAGACTTGCTGGGGACCAGCAGGTGGCGTGGTGGTTAAGGCGCTGGACACTCCCACATGGCCAACCACAGTTCAAGTCCTGGACCTGGTGGCTTGCTTTCCCACTTTCTCTCCCTCTCTATCTGGTCAAATTATAATAAATGAATGAATAAATAAAATTTTTTTTAAAAAAAGAAGACTTGTTATTTTCTTTATTTCCTTCCTGTCCTATTTGGTTACATATCCTAAACTAGTTATTTAACAAACTATAATGTAATAGCACTAAGAGTTTGTTATCAGGAATTTGGAGAGAGAATGCAAAATTTTTCATACTTAATCAGAATAATCATCCATTCTTTAAAGCAAAACTTAAATATCACCTTCCTAAATCTCTAATTTGTCATTTTGCCATTAATAATAAAATTTGAAAAACCAGGGCCTGGTGGTTGAGGCACTAGACTCCCACATGGCCAACCACAGTTCAGGTCCCAGACCTGGCAGCTTGCTTTCTTGCTTTCCCTTTCTCTCTTTCTGATCAAATTAAATAATAATAATACGAGGAGCCAGCAGGTGGTGTAATGGCTACGTCGCTGGAGTCCCATGTAGTCCGCCATGGTTTAAGTTCTAGACCTGGTGGCTTAAAACTCACACCAGGCGCATGGGCATGCGTGCCCAAAATTCAGAGAGGAGAATGGAAGAGAAGGGATTGCAGCACAGCCATCCTCTCTAGGGAATGATTTCTCGCTTTCTGTCTCTCTGTTTCTGTCTCTCCAGTGAGAGAATGCAACCTATACAAAAATCTTTCTAAAAATAACAATAACAACAAATGGAATTAAATAAATAAATAATTTGAAAAAAAAAGGAAAAGAAAAATGTCCTCAGCCTTCTGTTCCCTGAAAATGTCTGACAATGTCTTATATTAGTTATGATAAATTCTGTTACCATTTGTTGAATTGAGTTGAGCCTATTTGCTACCTATTAGTGCTAAACGTAGATCTTTCCTTGTGAGTAAGGTAATGTATCAATATCTTTTTTTTTTTTTTTAAGAATTTTATTTATTTATTTATTTCACATGAGTTTTGCCAGAGAAAGACAGGGAGAGTTAGAAAGCAAGCCACCAGGTCTGGGACTCGAACCACAATAGCCCATGTGGGAATTCCAGCACCTTAACCACCATGCCACAAAGTGCTGGCCCCTCAACATCTTTAATCTTTAATTAATTAAAGAGTACCTCATTAGCCCAACTGAAAAAGTCACAAGTATGATAAGTATGCTTTAACCTTAACCCTGAAAGGCCAAGCTCCTTCAGGATCTGGAAATGGAATTTTCATGGTACTTCTGTAAAAACCTTCCATGACAGATGTACAATCTTTTCAAGATTCTTTGGATTAGATTTAGCCCGGATCCCTGTCATCAGGATAATCAGTTTTGATCTCAGTGGTAGGGGCTATAAAGGGGACTCATTATTTCATTTATATTCCCAATTTTGAAGACATAGAACATGTGAGCATCCACTACTCCCTCCCATTCTTGGGTTTCATAACTTGTATTTTCTCTTAGATATGGACATGTATCCTAGTAAAAACAAAGCTGTGCTTACGGAAAAAGATCTTTAAAATACAAAGTAGGTAGCATCTGAATTAAAAAAAAAATTTTTTTTGAGAGGTTTTGCTGTAGGGCGCATGCGCTCACCAGAAAGACAGAGAGACAGAAAGTGAGAAATCACTCCCCAGGGGGGATGGCCATGCTGCAATCCCTTCTCCTCCATTCTCCTCGGGATCTTGGGCACGCATGCACATACACCTGGTGTGAGTTTAAGCCACCGGGTCTGGGACTCGAACCGCAGTTGACTACATGTGAGTCCAGTGACATAGCCATTGTGCTATCTGCTGGTCCCTAAATTAAGTGGTATTCTTTATATTAAAATAAATTTGAAAATTGCAATAAGAGGCACAGCCTCATCTTTTTAAACTATTGTCAAAATTGTGAATTAATATTGCCTTTTCCATAACTGAATATTTATTTTAACTGGTGTTTTCTTTGCAGAAAATCTTTGTCATAATAACATTCAGCAAGCACATAGTGGAGCAGATGGTGGCTTTCATTGGGTGAGTAATTCTTTAAAGACTGATTGATATTACTGTCATCACTGTTTGAGAGTAAATCTGTAGAAGACTGAATTGGGATAGAACTTTTGAGATAGCACTTAATTTTTTGAGAGCAAAAAATTTGTTATTAGTTAGGTTGAAGACGACCTTATTCTATAGCATGGGAGGATGAAGTTCACATTATTTCTGTGTAATTGCAAGCCAAATATACATCAAGTCATAATTTTTGATGTAAAAGAACCTTTGGGATTTGAGTCCTATTTCTTACAAAGAAATAAGAGATTCTCTTTGCATAAAAGATGTGTGTATATCACAATTTAATGGTGTTTTAGTACAATGATATGACTTTTGACCTTAATTTAAAGTTTACATTAAATTTTAGCATCTCACTAAATAAGGCATGATAAGATAGTATATAATATTCCCAAATGTGTCAGATACGAACCTACTCACTAAAGAATAATGAGGCCATTTTAAAAGAGTAAGCTGTTTAATACTTTTGTCTCAATATTTAGTTTTAAGAAGTACATAAGACTAGTTTTAACATACACTTTAAATGATAATGTCACAAAATTGTGGGGTTCACTTTGATAAAACAGTAAAGAAAAATGTTTGGTTAGTCAAATTAGTTTTCAACTGGAATATGAATATTGTCAGGGTTTTTTTTTTTTGTTTTTTGTTTTTTTTTTTTCCCTTAATTTAAAGAATTATTTAGCTTGTGAGAGAGCAGGCCACCAGGTCCAGGACTTGAGCCACAGTCGGCCATGTGGGAGTCCAACACCCTTAACCAGGATGCCACCTGCCAGCCCCAAGACTGTCAGGTTTTAAATTGGGATAAAACCAAAAAATGTTGGGTGTTGGTTGTCTTTCATATATATGTATTTATTGTTTTCTTTTTATTTATTTATTTATTTATTTATTTATTAAAGCATTATCTATTCAATTTTATTTATTCATTCATTTATTTTAATTTGACCAAAGAAAGAGGGGGAGAGTGGGAAAATGAGGAAGCAAGCCACCAGGTCTAGGACTTGAACCATGGTCAACCATGTGGGTGTGCCCAGCACTTTAACCACCATGCCACCTGATGGTCCCAATTTATTTATTTAATTATTAAGAATTATTTAATTTTATTTATCATTATTATTATTTCTAATTTGACCATAGCAGGGCATGGAGTGAGAAAGTAAGCCACTATGTCCAGGACTCAAACCACAGTCAGCTCTGTGGGAGTCCAGTGCCTTAACCACCACATCACCTGCTGGCCTCTTCTTTTCATTTAAAATACAACTGCACCATGATGGAAAATTATCAAGTCAAAGTGTCCTTTGTTTAGTTGTTGTATTTCTTTTAAGAATTATTTTATTTTATGTTCATTTGGCCAGAGAGAGAGGGAAAGTGAGAAAGCAAACTACAAAGTCCAGGACTCAAACTCCAGTCTGCCATATGGGAGTCTAGCGAGTTCACCACACCACCTGCTGGCCCCTAGTTTTAACATAAACCTTTATCTTAAAAGCCATCTTTAGTTGCCAAACAGTGGCACAGTGGTATAACACTGTACTCTGCAAGGCTGACCTACATGAGAATATTCCAGATTTGTACCTGGAAAACTCAGAGTACACTGGATGCACTGTGTTCATAATCTGAGGCTGACTGGAGATTGACTGCAGAGTTAAAATCGTATTGGGGTGGGACCTGCAGTTGGCATTATGTCTCTGGACTCCCATGGAGACTAACACGGTTTGAATCCTGAACCTAATGGCTTAAAACTCACACGGCACATGTGCATGCATGCCCAAAATCCCGAGAGGAGAATGGAGAAGGGATTGGAGCATGGCCATTCCCCCTGGAGGGTGATTTCTCGCTTTCTGTCTCTCTGGTGAGCAGACACGCCCTATAGCAAAATCTCTCTTTAAAAAACAAATTGTGCTGGGATGCTGTCTCTTTAGGGCTCTGGCTCATTGACGACATAGATAACCTTGAAAAAAGAAAAAAATACTTCTAGAGCAAAATAGTCACAAAAATTTTTGCCAAGGCCACTAATGGTTTAAGGAACTGGAATCTCACATGGCTGTATGCCCCAAGTCCCAACAGGATGGAGAAACAGAGAAGGAATTGCAGCACAGCCACTCCTCATTTGACGGGTACTCTTGCTCTTTGTTTCAGTGTCTGTGTCTGTCTGTTTCCCCATCTATGTCAGGCAAGCTATGCACCCTCTGGTAACCCAAAAGTAATTATTTGCCTATTTAAAAAAGATTATCTGGGACCAGCAGGTGGCGTGGTAGTAAGACGCTGGACACTCTCCCACATGGCTGACCACAGTTTGAGTCCTGGACCTGGTGGCTTGCTTTCTCACTTTCCCTCTCCCTCTCTCTCTTTCTGGTCAAATTTTAAAAATTAATGAATACATAAACAAAATTAAATAAAATAATTCTTTCTTTCTTTTTTTGCTATAGGGTGTGTGCCCTTGCCTGAAAGACAGAGAGAGGTAGAGAGACAGAAAACGAGAAATCATCCCCAGCCATGCCACAACCCCTTCTCCTCCATTCTCCTCTTGGGATCTTGGGCATGCATGCAGACACGCCCAGTGTGATTAAGTCACCAGGTCTAGGACTCAAACCATTGTCGGCTACATGGGAGTCCAGCGACATAGCCATTACACCAATTACTGGTCCCAATAAAATAATTCTTTAAAAATAAAAAAGATGGGACCAGCAGTTGGCGTAATGGCTATGTCGCTGGACTCCCATGTAGTTGATCGCAGTTCTAGTCCTGGACCCAGTGGCTTAAACTCATACCGGGGGCATGTGTGTGTGTGCCCAAGATCTCGAGAGGAGAAGGGATTGCGGTATTGCCATCCCCCCGGGAGGGTATTTCTCGCTTTCTGTCTCTCTGTCTCTCTTTGTCTTTCGGGTGAGCACACGCGCCCTACAGCAAAAACCTCTCTTAAAAAAATAGAAGAAAAATAAATTAATTAAAAAAAGATTATCACTTGGTGATAAGTTTGTGAGTATTGCTTTCTTTCTTAAAATGACACATTATATATTATCTTCATTCTTTTCTATTTTAGGATGTTTTATAATAAAATAGTTTTTAATAGCATTTTTTAGGTTTACTTTAGTATATTATCTAAGAAAAAATATATTCTTGAGAATATACTCAGTAGAGGTTGTCATTCTTTTTTTTTATTTTATTTATTTTATTTTTTAATTTGATCAGAGAGGAGAGGGAGGAAGGGAGGGAAGGAAGGAGGGATTGGGGGGGAGAGAGAGAGAGAGAAAGAAAGTGAAAGAAAGTGAGAAAGCAAGCCACTGGGTCTGAGACTTGAACCACGGTCAGCTATGTGGGAGTCCAGCACCCTTAACCACCATGTCGGCTGCTGACCCCAGCCATTCATTTTATTAGTGCTTAAACTTCTGATTTGTAAATGTGGATTATAGCTTATTTATTAAAATTTAGCTACTCCAGTTTCTTGCTGCCTGAATCCTTATAAATAAAGTGCTTTATATGTCACCATACATTACATTCAAAGAGAAAGGAGTGTTCTTGTCCCATAGTTTTTAAATTAAAAATTTTTTTCATCTGTTCTTAGAAATTCCTGCTCTGCTTGAGAAAATTTTAAAAAGAACAGAGAATTAACTACCCAACTACCCACACATTGGAGAGTAACACTACACATAGGCCCCTGTAGCCCTAGTTTCTTTTTTCCCATACTGAATATTTATAGAAGGAAGGTTTTCAGCTACTTCCACATCCTTACTACTAACATATTTCCCAGCTTTTAGAGTTTCTAAGAAATGCTGCTACTTAGCCACCTATCTTATCTATCCCATCCAATTTCACTTCATTCAAATTTATTCACCATACTGCAGTCAGTAACCTTTTAAAAACTTTGATCTAGGTATGTCAGCACCACGGTCCTGACCCTCCAGCTCTCTCGGGATCTTGGGCACGCACGCACACACGCCTGGCATGAGTTTTAAGCCACCGGGTCTGGGACGCAAACCGTGGTTGACTACGTGGTGGCCCAGCGACATAGCCATTACGCTAACTGCTGGTTCCCTTTCCCCTTCATTCTTAAGATAAAGCTGAAACTCCGTAACAGGTTTCACAAAGCCTTGTATGATCTGTCTTGTCTGGGTTTCTCTGCTTCAACCACTTTGCCGTACTTGAGTCTCCCACACAGGTCTTTGCTCATGCTTTTCTCTTTTCTAGGACAGGATTTCTCAACCTAAAGACTATTGATATTTTAGACAAGATAACTCTTGTTTATATTTTTTAAAGAATTATTTAATTTAATTTATTTATTCATTTATTTTAATTTAACCAGAGAGGGACAGAGAGAGAGAGAAAGTGAGAGAAAGCAAGCCACCAGATCTGGGACTCAAACTGTAGTCAGCCATGTGGGAGTATCCAGCGCTTTAACCACCATAATATTTGCTGGTCCCCAGGTTAGATAACTCTGTTATAGGAGGAAATGTCCCGTGTGCTCTAAGATACTTGGTAGCATTCTTGTTCTCCACTCATCACATACCACTAGTCCCTCTCAGAACAGTCAAAAATCCCCCATGGCCTGATGGTTGGGAGAGATGGATCCCGTACGGCTGACCATGATTCGAGTCCTGGCCCTGGCTTCTTGAAAAACTCACCAGGTATATGTATGTGCCTGCCCCAAATCCAGAATGGATAGAGAAAAAGGGATTGCAGTGTGACCAATGTATTGGGAGGTGCTTTTCCTGTCTCTCTAGAAAGCAAACATGCCGTTTGGCAAAAATTTTAAAAAATATCCAGACATTGTTAAATGTCTCATGGGTGGGTACCACCCGCATTGAGAATTATGATCCTATGTAATATGCTTTCGATTTCAACAATTTTATGTTCCAAAAGCCTTCCATGAATCAATCAAATACCCCATTTTTCCAGAACCTCTCTTTACAGTAGCATGGCATGTACTCCATGCACTTACAGTTTTTGTTAGTTTTATACAGGGTGCATGCACTCACCCAGGAGAGAAAGTGAGAGGGAAGGTGAGAAAGTACCCCCCAGGAAATTGATGGCCACGCCACTATACCCTCTCCTCTGTTCTCCTCCTGGGACTTTGGGCATGCATGCACATGCACCCTTTGTTAATTCAAGCCACTTGGTCTGGGACTCTAACCACACAGGCAGCCATGTGGGATCCGGCTGCCTTAACCACTTTGCCACTGGCTGGCCCCTATAGATGTATTTTTTTGAAAGCTTATGTCTTTCAAGAGAGAAACAGAGAAACAGACAGAGACACCCAACAGAGTCTCAATCCATCCTCATCCTCGGCCAACCCAAATCACATGCCCACACAGACACCTCCTGCGTGCACGGGGAAGCTCCAGGTAAGAGATCAGGAACCTTCCTATGAGGCTCTAGCTGCACCACCATTTGACCCCCTAGTTGTGTTTTTTCGCTTATGTTTGTGAGTGTATGATCATTGTCTTTTTGCTAGTAAGCTTTAAGCTTCCTAGTGGCAGAGGTTATGTCTATTTTTGTTCATTATTATGTCCCCAGCACCTGGCATCTTGACTGACACATAGCAGGTGCTCAGTAAATATCCACTTGAATAAATGGACACGTAGTGTCCAAATAAAGATTAGGTCTTGGACTACCCACTGCATGGTAATGGAGGCGGCTGGAGTCCACATGGCCAGCCATGGACCCGGGCTTGAGAAACTCACCAGGCACATGTGTCTGAGCGCCCCAAATCCTGAAAGTAGGGAGAGATGGAGAAGGAATTGCAGCATGACCATGCCCCATGGGAAGTTGTTTCCTTACTTTGCCTCTCTCTCACTCTCTTTCTGTCTTTCTCCAACAAGTGCATACATCCTCTGGCAAAATTTTAATAATAATAATATTTATTAAAAAAAGAAAGATTGGGAACCAGCAGTTAGCGTAATGGCTATGTCGCTGGACTCCCACGTAGTCAACCACGGTTCGCGCCCCAAACCCGGTGGCTTAAAACTCACGCCTGGCGCGTGTGCGTGCGTGCCCAAGATCCCGAGAGGAGAATGGAGGAGAAGGGATTGCGGCGTGACCATCCCCCCTGGGGGGTGATTTCTCGCTTTCTGTCTCTATGTCTCTCTCTGTCTGTCTGGCGAGCGCATGCGCCCTATAGCGAAAATCTCTCCAAAAAAAAAAAAAAAAAAAAAGAAAGATTTAGGGACCAGCAGGTAGCATGATGGTTAAGGCTCTGGATCCCACAGGGCTGGCTGTGATTCTAGCCTCAAATCCGGATGACTAAAAAACATGTCAGCACATGTGTCCCCAAAGTCCTGAGAGGAAACTGGAGGAGAAGGGATTGCAGCATTGCCATCCTGTGAGGGGTGATGTCTCACATTCCCTCTCTCTGATTCTCTCCAAGGAGCACACACAGCCTGTGGCAAAAATCTTTGGAAAAAAAAAAAAAAAAGTTTTTTTTTTTTTTTTATTTGACCAGAGAGCAAGAGAGAGAGATGGAAAGTGAGAAAGCAAGCTACTCGATCCAGAACTCAAACCGTAGTCAGCCATGTGGGAGTCCAGTGCCTTAACCACCATGCCACCTGTTAGCCCGAATGGCAAAAATCTTAAAAAAAAAAAAAAAAAAGAGAGAGAGAGAGAGAGAGAGAGAGGAAAGAAAGAAAGATTGATTGGTTTGGCTGATGAAAAATTATCATGTTATTTATAATAGCCTAGTTTTTTTTTTGTTTTCCATTTCTTTTTCTTTTTTTTGGAGAGTTTTGTTGTTCTTGTTATAGGGTGTGTGTGCTCATCAGAGAGACAGAGAGACAGAAAGTGAGAAATCACCCCCTGGGGGGGTGGCCATGCCGCAATCCCTTCTCCTCCATTCTCCTCTCGGGATCTTGGACACGCTCACACACACACCCGACGTGAGTTTAAGCCACCAGGTCAGGGACTCGAACCATGGTCGACTACATGGGTGTTCAGCGACATAGCCATTACGGTAACTGCTGGTCCCAGTCTTTGGCATTTCTAAGAATTTTATTTTAGTTTATTTTCTTTCTTTCTTTCTTTCAAGACAAAGAGGAGAGAGAGAGAGACCCTTGATAGGGACTGACCACACTGTGATCCTTTTCCTAGCCTCGCGACTAGCCAGGATCACTAGTGCGTATGGGAATGCCCAGCATGCTCAACTCTACCCAGGATCCAAACTCAGGCCGTATGTTTAAGTCACTGTAGTTCATTTAGAATATCTTATGTTTTTCAGATAAGTAGTTCCTTTCTTTTAAATTCCCCTGGAACAATCCCTCAAAAGTTCCACTGAGCCTCTCCTCTTAAAGCTGATTTTGAATAGTTATTCTAATATAGTCAAAGCCTACTGGACTCAGATTTTAATTGAATTAGATGGTTGGTATCATATTTTTTAAATTATTTGCAGGACACAGATGTTGGAATTTCCTGATATATGCATCTTTTTCCCAGGATTGTCTACAGAGATTACCTCAGCTTCTTTTCTTTATTTTTGGAGAGGTTTTTGCTGTAGGGTGTGTGCACTCGCCAAAAAGACAGAGAGACAGAAAGCAAGAAATCACCCCCCCAGGGAGGATGACCACGCCGCAATCCCTTCTCCTCCATTCTCCTCTTGAGATCTTGGGCACGCACGCACACGTGCCCAGCATGAGTTTAAGCCACCAGGTCCAGGACTCAAACCGTGGTCGACTACATGGGAGTCCAGCAACGCAGCCATAACACCATCTGCTGGTCCTTCTTCTGCTTCTTTTCTACATTATTTAGAAACTGTATTAATAATCAGACTTGGCAGATGATAGTGTATTGCTTTATTATCAAATGTCGAGTAGTATCTTTTTAGTCCTCATCATGCATAATATCTTTTAATCAGATTTTCCAACTGAGTATGATGTGATTTGTTTTTCTACATTGTGAAGTAGGAAATGCTATTAAACCCAAATGTTCAAGAGAATGAATTTTTGGTGGATCTAGATTTATGATTTCATATCATAATAAACAGATTAGCAACTTATTTCAGAAAAGAGCAGAACCATTGGCCTGACTCACTAGACCCATTGGGTTGAAGTAATGACACTAACTTGCTATAGAAACATTCACCTTTAATTGTTAGGTCTCCTCTTCACACTGTACATAATATATATAGCAATTTATCAAACCTAACTAGTCAAGTTGGAATATAGTCTTTTAAAAAATATTTAAAACTATGTACTTGCAGTTAAAGGAGTGACAAATTGCCATTTATCATGAGAATACCCTCAAAAGACAAGCAAGGAAAACAGCAACAGTTCAAATTTAAAATGAAATTATGAGATTCTAAGACAACGAAGAATGAAAAAAGGAACCCCAATAGTAAGGACATCTAGGAAGAGGTATAGTGAAAAAAGTACAGGTTTTGAACAGAACATCTAGATTTGGATTTGAAACTGCCCCCTGGCCAGTTATTTACCATTCTGTACCTGCTTCTAGTTACTGTTTTTTTCAAACAAGTTTCTTTAAGTAGCATTCTTTGAGTATTATTTCTTCTCCAGTTCTGGAAGCTACTGATAACCTTTCTAAATCCAGTCAAAGGGTGAAATGTCCTATAACCAAATATTTTACAATTTAGTGGAAACACAGTCATATCAGTGAGTTATCCCGAAGTATGTGGATTTTTTAAATGCCTTCTGTCTCAAATTTGATATGCTTGTGTTCAAAGTCTCACTTTCTAAAGTTTCTGCTGGCCATGGATAAAAAGGTTTTAGGGGACTATTTGATGTGCTCTCAGAAAAGAATGAGGAAAATCTACCTCTCCTTAAAGAAGTTACCCATCTTATTTTCCTCTTGTATCAGTAAAACACTTTTAGCTAGAACTTTACCAGAGCGTGCCTATGACCTGCTAAGCTGGGCCGCTCACTTCCCCCCAGGTAGCATAGAAAGAGTTACTGTGACAGTTACATCTCTGGTGGTCAGGATTAGCATTAATTTTACAGAGGTGTGAATGTGTAAATGTTATGTTGATGACTACTACAAAGTTTTTGTTTTTTTTTTTTCTTTTTTGGCTGTAGGATGCATGCCCTCACCACAGAGAGAGAGAGAGAGAGTTAGCAGTCACTCCCCAAGAAGGATGGTCACGCCACAATCCCTTCTCTTCCATACTCTCAGGATTTCAGCAATGCACACACGTGCACCCAGTATGATTAATTTTTTTTTAGAGGTTTTTGCTATAGGGCATGTACGCTCATCAGAAAGACAGAGACAGAGAGACAGAAAGCAGGAAATCACCCCCCCAGGGGGTACGGCCAGGCCGCAATCCCTTTTCCGTTCTTTTCTTAGGATTTTGGGCACACATGCATACACGCCTGGCATGAGTTTAAGCCACTGGGTCCAGGACTCAAACCATGGTCAACCACATGGGAGTCCAGCAACACAGCTATTGCTATTAAACCAACTGCTGGTCCCCCCCCAGTGTGATGTTTAAGCTACCGGGCCTGGGATGTGAACTGTGCTGTTAACCATGTGGGATCCAGCTACCTTAACTTCCACACTACCTGCCAGCCCTCACAAAGGATTTCTTTGGATAGGCTAGCTAAATATGATGTCCAAAATATACCTTGGGCTGTGTTATCTTTAATATAGAATCTCAATATACAACAACCATAAGGTACCGAGAGAATATTGGCCCTACACTCCAAATTTAAATAGTCCTTATCTCCAAATAGATTTATTTCTTGGACAGTTCTGAAAAGGGTTTGTAGTGTCACTAGGTTTAGGGAAAGGCATATTTTTATCTTTATTATCTGTTCCTAAATCAAAGGGTTGGTCTAGTTATATATATAAATCTGAACAGATGTAATGAATTAGTATTTATTCTTGGAGAGGTTAAAATACAGTAATAGGGGCCAGCAGGTAGCATGATAATTAAGGGGCTGGATTCCCAAATGGCTGACCGCAGTTCAAGCCCCAGACCTGGTGGCCTGAAACTCACGCTGGGCACATGTACATGAGTGCCTCAAATCCCAGGAAGTGAATGGAAGAAAGATTGTGGTGTGGCCACCACACTGGGGCGATGATTTCTCCCTTCCCCTCTCTATCTCTATCTGTCTGTCTCTTTCTCTGGTAAGCACATGTGGCCTATGGCAAAATCCTTTAAAAAAGTAATAATAAAATATAGGTAATAGTCTTGGGACCAGCAGTTAGCGTAATGGCTATGTCGCTGGACTCCCACGTAGTCGACCGCGGTTCGCGTCCTGGACCCGGTGGCTTAAAACTCACGCTGGGCGCGTGTGCGTGCGTGCCCAAGATCCCGAGAGGAGAATGGAGGAGAAGGGATTGCGGCGTGACCATCCCCCCTGGGGGTGATTTCTCGCTTTCTGTCTCTATGTCTCTCTCTGTCTGGTGAGCGCACGCGCCCTATAGCGAAAAAACCTCTCCAAAAAAAAAAAAAAAGAAAAGAAAAAAATATATATTAATAGTCTTTTGGTTTATGATATGTTAAGCAGATGGACAGAGTAGAAGCTCTGTTTTAAAAAAAAGGTTCATCATGTAATAGATATTGCATTTCTTGGTATCTCTGGGTGAAATAAGTCAGAGAAGGGACAGCAAGTGGCATGGTGGTTAAGGCGCTGAATTCCCACTTGACTGCCCATGGTTTAGGTTCTGGGCGTGGCAGCTTGCTTCCTCATTCATTCTCTCTGTCTCTCTGGAGCACACATGCCCTATAGCAAATTAAAATAATAACAACAATGATAGATAAAATTAAATAACTAATTTTTTAAGAATTATTTTTATTTTAACTTTATTTATTATTATTTTCCAGTTTGATCAGAGAGAGAGAGGGAAAGTGAGAGAGCAAGCCTCCAGGTCCAAGACTTGAACCATAATCAGCCCTGTGGGAAGTCAACCCCTTTAACCACCACACCACCTAAATAAATAATTTTTTTTTAAAAATTATTTTATTTAACTCCACCCACCTATTTTCTTTATTTTTAAAATTTGACCAGAGAGGGACAGAGCCAGAAAAATTGAGATGGAGAGAGAGAGAGAAAGTGAGAAAACAAACCGTCAGCTCTGGGACCCAAACCTTGGTCAGCCATGTGGAAGAACTGAGCCCTTAACCACAATGCCACCTGCCAGTCCCATAAATAAATAATTCTTGAAAAAGAAAGTAAGAAAGAAGTCAGAGAATAAAACCAAAGAACTAGGCCTCTGTGGCCTGGTGGCTAAAAGCAGCTAGATCCCATGTGAACTACTGTGTGGTTCAAGTCTCAAACCTGGTGTCTTGAGAAACAGGAGCTGTTGTGCGTGCCTGCCCAAAGTTCTAAAAGAGGGAGACGTGGAAGAGAAGGGATTGCAGAGTGACCATTCCCCGTGAGGGTCAGAGTGTGCTTTCTTCTCTCCCTCTCTCTCTCTCTCTCTCTCTCTCTCTCTCTCTTTCTCTCCCTCTCTCTCTCTCTCTCTGGCAAGGACACATGCCTTCTTAGCAAAACAAAGAATGAGGGAACTTTAGGGTCAAAGGCTTTATATTTGTTGTGGCCTTTTTGTTTTTGTTTTCATAGTTAACAGTTTAAAACTAGTTTTTATTTAATTTTATACTTTCTATAGAAGAGAGACCTGTACATAGTTCTTAAAGAATAAAACCAAATCTCACTTTAAAAATCATGATTAAAATGATATGTTCCAGTATTCTCACCAAATAGAGGATGAGAATTCCCAGAAAATAACATTAAGCGTATGACTCGCAACAAACCATATGCAGAACATTGGCTCATTGTCAGGTTGCCAGGGTCTTATTGGAAGACAAAGTCCCCAATTTTACCACACAAGAAAAGTTTCCATAACTCAGTCATTGAACTTGAGGGTTGGGGGATGGAGTTGGCTGGAACAGGGACTTTTTGCCAAAATACAGAATGTTCCATGCTCTTCTTTGCTGTCTCCTGTTTCTGAGTTAACTTGATGCTTGACCTCAGAGTTGGGCTTGCCTGTGGCAAGAGAGATCATTTTAACCAGTGAGTAATTAAGTACTTGAATTTGAATGTTGTTTCTTGTTCCTTACTCTATGGAACATGGTCAGAATGAATTATGTGGGCCTGGACTTTTTCTTCTACAGAAAGAAAATACATCCTTTCATTTTAAATTATGAAATGGTTTATAGACTTTATTCTCTTTGAGTTTGATCATCATAAAATAATTAGAAAAAGTTACAGAAATGTAGAACACAAACATTTGTATTATCCAAAAAAGGACGTATAGAGTTTAAGATCCCAGGTGCTGAAACAATTGTGCACTTTGATTTTAGTATAACCTCCTTTCGTAGTTTAGGAAAACTCCTTTGTCTGCATGTCCATGGTAGTTTATATATCCTTTTCTTTTGAAACTAACCCCTCTATGTTTTTGTTATAGATAAACCGGGAGGTAGCATAGTTAAAAGTTAAAGCAGGTGGGGCAAGCGGGTGGTGTGGTGGTTAAGGCACTAGACACATGGTGACAGGCTAAGGAAAAGGTGGTCCAAGGTCATGCCTAATGCTGGCCAGCAAGTGGCATGGTGGTTAAAGACGCTGGATTCCCACATGACTGACCGTGGTTCAAGTAGTCCCAGATCTGGCGACTTGCTTTGTCACTTTACCTTTCTCTCTGTCTCTCTCTGGTCAAATTAAAAAATAATAATAATAACAAATGAAATTAAATAAATAAATAATTCTTAAGGAAAAAAAAAAGAAAAAGAAAAATACTATACTTGATGCATTTTAATTGTTCTGTAAAACTGTTGATGGGACCAGCAAGTGACATGGTAGTTAGGATCCTGGATTCCCACATGGCTGACCGTGGCTGGAGTCCCGGACATGGTAGCTTGAAAATTGCACTGGTGCATGTGTGTGCATGCCCAAAATCCCAGGAGGAGAATGGAGGAAAAGGGATCGCAGCATGGCCATCTCCCCCAGGGAATGATTTCTGTTTTTCTCTCCTGTCTCGTCTGTATCTCTTCAGGAGTGCATGTACCTTATGGCAGAAACCTTGAAAAGAAAAGAAAATTTTGTTGACTAAACAAAATCATTTGCTCATTAATAGATGAGATGTCTATATTTTAGGCTGAGGGAAAGATTCTGATAAAAAAGCTAGAGATAGAAAATAATTTTTTAGATGAAAGAAATTAACATTTAATAAGTACCCATGATGCCAGATGCTTTACATAAATTTTAATTTAATATATGTAATAAAACCTGGGAGGTACTGAGCCAGCAGGTGACATGGAGGTTAGGGTGGCTGGATGCCACATGGTCAGCTGCGTGGTTTGAGTCCAGGAGCCAGTGGCCTCAAAAACACCAGGAATATGTGTGTGCGTGCCTAGAATCCCTAGAAGAGAATGGAGAAGGACTTATGGTGTGGCCACCTCCCCTGAGGGGGGTGATTTCTCACTTTCCCTCTGTCTCTCTCTGGTGAGCACATATGCCATATGTCTTGTTAAAGACAAGAACAAACTGGGACCAGCAGGTGGCGTGGTGGTTAAGGCGCTGGACACTCCCACATGGCCGGCTGGGGTTCGAGTCCTGGACCTGGTGGCTTGCTTTCTCACTTCCTCTCTCTCTCACTCTCACCCTCTGTCTCTTTCTGGTCAAATTAGAAATCAATGAATGAATAAATAAATAATAAAATAAATAGTTATTTAAAAAAAAAAAAAAAAGAGAGACAAGAACAAACTAAAAAACCTGTGAGGTGTTGTCAGTGTAGATGGAGAAACCCAGACACAAAGAAGTCAAATTTCTATAAATGGTATGAGATGAATAGAAATAGGATCAAAGACCACAGGGGTTATCCGCCTTAGCTTGTTCATCTTTGAAAGCTGGAGTGATTCCAAGATGTTTTGAAGTGGAGGAGGACATTGAAGGCACATTAGAGAAGACAGTGAGGTCATTTGCTGGAAGTTGGGGATTGAGACCAGAGTGCCAGTTTCATACATCTGCTGTGCGAGCATCGTCGGGAGTCAAGAATTGTTTCTGTCACTCCTTGTTCACACGCACATCTGCCTGTGCCTGGGCACAGCTCCTTACTGCTCTCCTTACTTACTGTGAGAAACCTGCTGTTTTCTGTGCTATAGGTTTAAGTGAATTTTTTTTTTTCTCTGAGCACTCTTTTAGATTAAATTCCTCAAGGGAAGAGAGAACTCATGACTTTTTTTTTTTTTTTAGTACCTAATTGCATTTAATGATTTTTTTCTCCCTCACTGATTTTTTTTTTTTAGAGGTTTTTGCTATAGTGCACGTACGCTCGCTAGAAAGAGAGACAGAAAGAGAGAAATCACCCCACAAGGGGATGGCCACGCCGCAATCCCTTCTCCTCTATTCTCCTCTTGGGATCTTGGGCACACACACACATGTGCCTGGCGTGAGTTTTAAGCCACCAGGTCCGGGGCTTGAACCACAGTCTACTACATGGGAGTTCAGCAATGTAGCCATTACGCTAACTGCTGGTCCCAAATAGCTAGATGATTTTAAAAATATATATTTATTTATTATTTTTTAATCTGACCAGAGAGAGACATGGAGAGGGAGAGAGAGAGAAAGAGAGAGAGAGGAAAAGTGAGAAAGCAAGCTGCCTTGGGTGTGGTGGCGCCTGCCCTATGGCAAAAACCTATGGAAGCTAGAGGATTGCGGCATCAAGAAAGCAAGCTGCCAGGTCTGAGACTCAAGCCATGGCTAGGAGTCCAGCGGCCCAACCACCATGCCACCTGCTGGCCCCAACTAGCTTTTTTTTTTTTTTAAGAATTATTTATTTATTTATTTCCATTTGTTATTATTATTTTTTAATTTGATCAGAGAGAGAGAGAGAGAGAGGAAGGGAAAGTGAGAAAGCAAGTTGCCAAGTCCAGGACTTGAACTACAGTCAGCCGTGTGGTAATCCAGTACCTTTAACCACCACACCACCTGCCAGCCCCAACTAGATTAGTCCTTTTTTTTATTTTTAAGGATTATTTTATTTAATTCTATTCATTGTCATTATTTTATTTTATTTTTTTAAGGTTGATGAGAGAGAGAGTGAAAAGGAAAAGTGAGAAAATAAGCTGCCAGGTCTGGGACTTGAACCACACTCCGCCATGTGGGAGTCCAACCGCCTTAACCATGATGCCACCTGCCAGCCCCTAGATTATTCTTAATTGAGGTTTTTTTGTTTTTTTTTCCTTGGAAAAGTTTTTGCTATAGGACACTTGCACTTGCCAGAAAAACAGAGACGGAAAACCAGAAATCACCCTCTGGGGGTATGGCCACGCTGCAATCCCTTCCTCATTCTCCTCTCAGGATCTTGGGCACACATGCACATGCACCCCAGTGTAAGTTTAAACCACTGGGTTCAGGACTTGAACCACGGTCAACTACATGAGAGTCCAGTGACAAAGCCATTTACACCAACTGCTGGTCCCAAGTGAGTTTTTTTTAATCTAATCATCATGCCATATTGAGTGATCTCAAATTTGGCAAACTTTTTTTTACTCTTGACCTTTGGGTCAGCAGGTCCCTGTTAACTAATTTTCTTATTCTTAGAACTCTGTCACTATATTAAAAGCTGCAGGTAGTGTTTCATTTTCTATAAATAAAATCAGTTGATTTTTAACAGGATTTTGTTTTGGTAGCCAATCATTTTTTTTGGTGCTTATAGATCATTCCCTTAGCACTGGCCTCATTCATGAACATAAATGCCTGCTTGACCTCTGTTGCTCAAGTCTGCATTCTGAAATAAGATTTTGTTTTCTAGAACTTCTCTTAAATAATCACACACTAGACTAGCTGCCAGTTAGAAGGTTTTTCCTCCCATTGGATGGGGATAGAAAACAAGTCCAAATGTTTAAAAGCAAGGGCATTTGAAAATCTTTTGTGACAGAAATGTGCTGTGAGGCAGAAGCAACCACACACCTCAAGTTTCTGGATAAAGTCGTGGTCTTCCTTCACACAGCTACCAAGAAACCCATGGTGTCATATGTTTATACCCCTCTGCACACAATGGGCAAACTTGAGTACAAAGGAGGTTTTAATCATTTGAAAGGGGCACAGATGTGAATGAAATTCAAGCTGTTTTAATCCCAAATCCTGAGGTTGAATCACAATGAATTTCAGAAGGTGCCAGAGACAATTTGAATCCAAGCTTGTATGTATGACAACCTAAACTTTTTGATATAGTGCATAATTTTCATGCTGAATTTATTTGATGCTATGGTGCTCTTTCAAGATTCTGGGTGTAACAGAACTTGATTTGGGTAGGCTATCATATTTCAGATCCCCAAGCAAGTAGAATACAGCAGTTACCATTTTTTTCTAATACTGTCAACTCCAAAGATTCATACTCTCTATTCAATTAAATAGCAACTATAATTTATTCAATTTCATTCTGGTCACAGGGGATTACTAGGTCTAGGATTTTCCGTTAACACCAGTTTATTTATTTATTACTGGATTAATTAGGTAACAACTGGTTTTGGGTTTTAAGGGTTTCTTTCTTTCTTTCTTTCTTTCTTTCTTTCTTTCTTTCTGTCTTTCTTTCTTTCTTTCATCTCTGGTGGCTGGAAAACTATAAATATTAATGAGAGTGAGTACATGGCCTTTGGCTTCTTCAGAAAGATCGCATGATAAACTTCCCCGCCCTTTCTGAGCAGTCTACCTTAGGAGGAAAAACTCATGTGGAGGATAATCTATCTCGGTTGAATTAGGCCAAGAGTCTGAGGTCCATTCTGAGTCACTGTGAATAAAGCTGTAGTATTGGTTGGTCTCCAGGGAAACTGGTGGTTAAATACTGTGAGAATCTTTATCAAACAGGAAATGACAACTCATTAAAATACTAACCGTTAAGCCTGTTTAGATCACTGCCTCGGGGGTGAGGAGGAAAATTTAACTCTACAGTGTTTGACTGAAGTGTTCACATTTCTGTAAACAGAATTATTTCCCAGACAGTTACCAAGAAAGGGAATTGCTGGTCTATCTTGTTGCAGAACTTCTGTCATATAGTCTTGGCCTCTTCTGTACTGAAGACAGATCAGCATGTAAGGGAAGTCAGCTGGGGAGGGCTTATTTCATATCTTAAAATACATCTGGCTAGTACTTTAATAAAATTCAACCTCTTCAACAGAAGAGTCTAATGACTTCGGTTAGAAAAGGACCATTTTCTATTTAGGGCTCTATACCTGTGCTCCTGGGCCAACTCTCAATTAATAGAAAAATTTGCTTGGGACCAGCAGTTAGTGTAATGGCTATGTCGCTGGACTCCCACGTAGTCGACCGCGGTTCGAGTCCCGGACCCGGCGGCTTAAACTCACGCCGGGCGCGTGTGCGTGCGTGCCCAAGATCCCGAGAGGAGAATGGAGGAGAAGGGATTGCGGCGTGGCCATCCCCCCTGGGGGGTGATTTCCTGCTTTCTATCTCTCTGTCTCTCTCTGTCTGCCTGGCGAGCGCACGCGCCCTATAGCAAAAACCTCTCCAAAAAAAGAAAAAAAAAAAAAAAAAAAAGAAAAATTTGCTTGAGTCAGAGGATAAATTTGACTTTTGATTTATGTACAGTGGTCTTTATTTAATCAATAAAATTCTAAAGACCTTGATATTCATTTGGAGCATAATTTTTTTAAAAAATCTTTTAAGAATCATTTTATTTAATTTTTTATTTATACTTTTTTTTTTTTTTTTTTTTTTTTTTTAATTTGACCAGAGAGTGACACAGAGAAAGAGAGAGGGAAAGTGAGAAAGCAAGCCACCAAGTCCAGGATTCGAACCACGGTCGGCCATGTGGGAGTGTCCAGTGCCTTAACTACACCACCTGTTGGTCCCGATAATTAATTAAAAATTCTATCTGTTATTCATTTGGAACATAATTAAAAGTTTTATCTGTGAGCATAGGGCTTCAATCTCTTGAGGTTTCTGTCCAGATTTTTTTTTTTTTTTTTTTCAATTTGCTATAGGGCAAGTGCACTGGCCAGAGAGATTAAAGAGAGAGGGAAGTTGAGAAATCACCCCCCATGGGGGAGGGCCAGGCAATCCCTTCTCTATTCTCCTCTGGGATTTTGGACATGCACACACAGGTGCCCAGCATGTTTTCCAAGCTGCCAGTCCTGCACTCAGACCACTAGTCATGTGGGATCCGGCCACCTTAATCTCCACATCTCCTGCTGGCTATGTCTCTAGAGTCTTAAAGACTCTCATTATATTGATAGTTGCCCTTTAGAAGATTGAGAGAAAAGAAAACATCCAATCAGCATTTTTGTAAAAATAGCTTTTTTTCTTTGGTACATTACCTAACAGTCTTGCATAGAGTTGTTAGGCTAACTAATCCTTAAGATGTTTTTTACCTGTTGGGAACAAGGTATGATTTAGTACCCCTTGTACTTTTTAGCTCATAGACTAAACCAGTGGACTTTACTAGGGGAATAGGAGTAAAATAATAGAAGTTCTGGTTTTATGTTATTTCCTTTTATGTTTGTTTTTGTATACTTTTGTAATGTATAAAACATTATTGCAGTAACATATACACAAAATTTATGTGACTATAAACATTAAAAATATAGCTTCAGGAATCAGCAGTTAGCATAATGGCTATGTCACTGGACTCCCATGTAGTCGACCGCGATTCGAGTCCCAGAACCGGTGGCTTAAACTCACGCCGGGCGTGTGTGTGTGTGTGTGCGCGCACACGTGCGCGCGCGCGTGCATGTGCCTAAGATCCCAAGAGGAGAATGGAGGAGGAGGGATTGAGGCATGGCCATCCCCCCTGGGGGGTGATTTCTCACTTTCTGTCTCTCTGTCTTTCTGAATAGCACACACGCCCTATAGCAAAAACCTCTCAAAAAATGTATAGCTTTAACCATCAGTCTGATAGACACTCCCTCCGTTCACATGTCAGACGGTCACATGTCATAGATGGCACAAGGATAGTCTAGGACAAGACTTTCACAGTATGAAAGGGGCTTACAGCAAAAGGGCCCCTCACTTATTTGTTCACATGTAGCATATTGTAATTTATTGTGGTTTCCTGGTTAATCAGAGTCATAGTTATAATCCCCCCTCCCCTTTTTTTTTAAGCTAGTTGGAGAGAGAAAAGGGAAGAAAGCATCCCCCCCTCCACCAATGGAGGACAATCACGACACAATCCCTTCTCCATTTCTCCTTTTGTGATTTTGGACACACACACACACACCTGTGTGTTTTTCAAGTTGCCAGGTCCAGTACTCAAACCGTGCAATTGACCACCATACTCCTGGCTGACCCTATAATCCTAGGTTTAACTAAATGAACACTCACAAAACAGACGCGTGACTTGAAAAGATTCCTATAAAGAAACAGTAAAATGTAGATGATATTGGGGCTTATGGTGGCATAGTGGTTAAAGGGACTGGACTCCCACATTGTCGACCACAGTTCGAGTCCCAAACCTGGCAGCTTGCTTTCTCACTTCCCCCTCTCTCTCTCTCTTTCTCTGGTCAAATTAAAATTAAATAAAAATAAATAAAATAATTATTTTTAAAAAAGAATGTAGATGATATTAATAATGCATTCATGGTGCTGTCAGGTGGCATGATGGTTAAAGGCGCTGGGTTCCCACATAGCTGACCATAGTTTAAGTCCCGGATCTGGCAGCTTGCTGTCTCACTTTCCCTTTATCTCTGTCTTGGTTAAATTTGAAAAAATAATAATAACAAATGGAATAAAATAAATAAATAGTAAAAAAAAAAAAAAAACCATAATGTATTCACAAGAAACAGTAAAGTTGCAGCACTGGTATTTCACCCGTTCCTAGTTTAAACTCTTCAGCAGTCACAAGAGGAGGTAAAAACAATGGGAAGCTAATGAGATCCTCAGGAAATTCAGCCCAGGGCCAGCTGATGGCATTGTAGTTAAAGCAGCTGAGTTCAATATGGCCAACTGCACCCTGTGAGTCCTGGACATGGTGGCTTGAAAAAGACACTGGGCATGTGTGCATGCTCAAAAATCCCAAGAGGAGAATGGAGTACAGTACTTTTTTACTTTCCTTCTCTTTCTCTCTCTCTCCAGAGAATGCAAATGCCCTGTAGCAAATTAGAAAAAAAAATAAGAAAAAGTTTAGAAATCATCATCCTTCATAAAGGAAAAGTATATAATATACCTTGAAATTTTAGCTAATGATGGGACCAGCAGATGGCATAATGGTTATGTTGCTGGACTCCTATGTAGTTGTTCGTGGTGGCTTAAAACTCATGCCAGACACATGCCCAAGATCCCGAGAGAAGAGTGGAGGAGAAGGGATTGCAGCATGGCCATCCTCCTAGGGGATGATTTTTCACTTTCTATCTCCCTGTCTCTCACTGTCTCTCTGGGGAGCACACATGCCCTAGAGCAAAAATCTATTAAAAAAAAAAAAGAAAGAAATGTTAGCCAATGATAAAATGAAAACTGTAATAATTAAAACATTTAAAGTAAAAAATTATTTTTAAAACTACTGATCTTTTCAAATTTGTTTTTGTGTATTTTACTATACGTATCAGTAACAAGTGAAATAACTTTAAAATATTTTGTGTAAAAATAGAATCTAAGAACAAGTTTATTTTGGTGCTATGAATTTTTGGAATCCATGCAATTTTTTTATAATATGCATTTTTTGTGAACTTTTTCAAGACCCCTCATATGCATATATCAAAAGTGTTCGCAGATCATTAGGTCTAGTCTTCTTTGCCCTTAAAAGTTGCTTCTGGGCCCAACCGAGTGCAAGCGATAGTGCACCTCAGCCCAAGGAGGAACCATCTGGTAGGCCTGGATTCAGGTGATCTGCAGTCCTAGCTAACTTCATGTGTGTGAATATCTCTCTCACCACCCTTCTCTCTTCCTTTCATTTAAAAAAATAATAATGACTTTTGGTGCTTTCACAGAGAGTGTCATCAGTAGTCTACTTCGGGAGATCGGAAGATTTTTTTTTTAATGCTTCCTGAAGTCCAGCAGCAGTAGGCTCCAACTCTTTATTCTCTTTCTTTTCCTTCCCTTCATTTCCCCTGACGTGAATCTCCTAAAAACATGTTTTCCTGTTTGTAAGCTTTGAGGGATCTGACCGAGCATACCCTGAGATTTTGTAGACTTTTCTGATTAATCATCAAAAGGACATTAAGTAACCAAGCCCAAAGTACTGCACCTACAATGAAATAAAGGTAAAAAAAAAAAAAAAAAAAAAAAAAAGGCTTAGTACCCTGGAGAACATCTGACCAGGGACTTATGTCAGAAAGTATGTTTTTTAAGAAAGCCTGTGTAACTTACATGGTCACATTAATGCTAAGTTCCACAGAAGAGTGGTTGAAAAAGGAGGATATATATATCTCTATATATAGATAGCAGATATATGTCTATATATAGCAGCTATATATCTGTATATATATATATATGTGTGTGTGTGTGTGTATATATATATATATATATATATAGAGAGAGAGAGAGAGAGAGAGAGAGAGAGAGAGAGAGAGGCAGAAATATTTATTTTTAGCCTTTTGCCATAGAGCGTATGCACTCACTGGAGAGATAGAGGGGGAATGTGAGAAATCACTCCCTAGGGGTGACAGCCACGCCACAATCCCTTCTCCATTCTCCTCTCGAGATTGTGGGCATGCACCTACACACAAACACACGTGCCCAGCATGATTTTCAAGCCTCTGGGTTTGGAATTCAAACCACAGTGAGCCATGTAGGAGTCCAGCGCCTTAACCATCACACCACCTGCTGGCCCCCCAAAAGCAAAACCTATATTAACTAAAATATTTACTTTATTATCTGCCTATATAATAGACTTAGACATTTCAAATACTTAGCCTGTAAGTATGACCTTTGCAAATAGAACTAAACAAGACAAATTAGTACATTTTTAAGTTCATTTATTTGTGTTATTAAGCATAGTGTCCCAGTTTCATGAAGACCCATATTAGGAACACAAAACACACCTTTTGCTGGAAATATCCAAAGAGAATCGTGAACAGCTTAAGGAAAGTTTCAGACCTTCTAGTAGCAATCCCTAGATTGATGGCCATCTTCATAATGGAGAAGACATTCAAAATAAATGAAATGGTATGTTTTTGATATCTGGTGAACCAATGGTTTCAAACTTACATAGGGTGGAAGGAGTCCCTTGGAAAACAGGAACAATAATCACCTATCCTAGGCATGCTTGGAATGGGTGTGTGCTCCATGTTAACCAACAATTGAAAATCTAAGCATTGTGAAAAACAGGAGTAATCACCCCACCCACTCTGTGTATGACCTCTGCCAATTGTGAGGCTTCCTCTGGAAGATTTTTCTGGCATTGTCGGTATAGACAATAGGGCCAACTTTATGTGAGGAAATATGGGGTGAGTTTAAAATACAGATTACATATCAGATAACTGAATTCTACAAGCAAACAATATTTGATTAAAAAAAAAAAAAAACAGAAAATTAGTCGACTTTTTTTGTATATTAACCAAGGTTCTTAACAGAATTTTGACCAAATGTAATTTTGAGTGTTGTTTTTTTTTTTTTTTTTTAACTTTCTTTCTTTATTTATTTTAATTTGACCAGAGAGGAACAGAGAGAGAGAGAGAGAAAGAAAGTGAGAAAGCAAGCCACCAGGTTCAGAACCTGAACCATGGTCAGCCATGTTGGAGTCTAGTGCCTTTAACCACCACGCTGCTTACCGGCCCACAAATAAAATAATTCTTAAAATAAATAAATAAATAAATAAACAAACAAAATTAATTATGGGGCCTGCAGGTGACGTGATAGTTAAGAGCACTGGATTCCCACATGGCCCACTATGGTTCCAGTCCCAGACCTGGCCGCTCTCTTCTCATTGTCCTTCTCTCTCTGTCCCTGCCAGGCATGTGTACTTTTGTGCCTAAAATCCCGAGGAGACTGGAGAAGGGATTGCGATGTGGCATGGTCATTCCCTTGAGGGGGAGGAGGTGATTTTTCACTTTCCCTGTCTCTGTCTCAATCTGGCATACCATATAGCAAAACTAAAATAACAACAACAGTAATAATAATAATCACTGCCTAACAGCAGGTGAAGAGCTTCCTTCAATAAATGGGCTAATTCCTTAGCCAGATGCTCTGAATTTAATGGCTTTCAGAGAGAATGGCATTCAGACTATTTCCTAAGCCTACTATAAAAAGCCACTGAACTGTGAAGCAAGTTATCTCCACCCTCTCCCCCACCTCCTATGTATGTACTTTAAATTAACTTTAAATATAAGGATGGACTTTTGTTTCAGATTTGTAAAAAAAAAAAAAACTTGAGAGATGAGGTTGTAAGCTGGAATTATTGTTTGCTTTAAATGCATGTTAAGAGTGACAGCTATGGGACCAGAAAATGGCATAATGGTTACATTGCTGGACTCCCACATAGTCGACCGCAGCTTGAGTCCCAGACTTGGCTGCTTAAAACTCACGCTAGGCAGTGTGTGTGCATGCCCAAGATCCCATGAGGAGAACAGAGAAGAAGGGATTGCAGCCGTGGCCATCCCTCCTGGAGGGTGATGTCTCATTTTCTGTCTGTCTGTCTGTCTCTGCCTCTCCAGTGAGCACATGTGCCCAGTAGCAAAAATCTCTCTTAAAAAAAAAAGTCAGGGACTAGCAGGTGGCATGGTAGTTAAGGCACTAGACACTCCCACATTGCCGACCATAGTTCAAGTCCTGGACCTGGTGGCTTGCTTTCTCACTCTCTCTGTATCTCTCTCTGGTTAAATTAAAATAAATGAATGAATGAATGAATAATTTTTTTTAAAGTGACAGCTATAATTTCAGTGTTTATTTAGTCCATTACTAAAATACCTTTAGTGATAATTAAGAAAACTCAAGGGGCTGGCTCCATGACCTGGTAGTAAAAGCAGCCAGATCCCACATGGCCAACTGTACAATTCAAGTCTTGGACCCAGTGACTTGAGAAACACGCCAGACCCATGTACATGTGTGCCCAAAAGGCAGGAGAGATGGAAGAGATGGGACTGCACCATGACCATTCCCATGAATGGTGCTTTCTCCTCTTCTTCTCTCTCCCCCTCTCTCCTCCTCTCTTTCTCTGTGTCTCTTAAAAAGTGCATGTGTCCTCTAGCAAAAAAAAAAAAAAAGTATGAGTGCTATGTATAAACTAAGGTATCAGTAGCCTAAGCCATTGTTTGTAGAGATAGAGATACGAAAATAGAGAAAATCTTGATGAGGAGCCAGGCTGTGGCCTAGTAGTTAAGGAAGTCAGATCCCACACAGCCAATTGCAGTTAAAATCCCAGCCCCTATAGCCTGAAAACATGCCAGACTCATGTGCATGCCATAGATCCCAACAGGATGAAGAAACAGAGATGGGATTGTGGTGTGACCACACCCCACTGAGGGGTACTTTCTTCCTCTCCCTCTCTCTGTCTCTCTGTTTCTGGCAAGCAAATGTACCCTCTGACAATAAAAAAAATTTTGATGAAATTTTGACAAATATATAATTTAACAATTAAGATCTGACAAATAATTGGTTAATACTTAAAAACCTACATTAAAGTGCTAATTTTTAGATTTATTCAGACTGTGTGGTATTTACTCTTGTTAGTTTTGATTAATATTGCTATAGAAAGTTAACCTCTTCTCTGTTTTCAACTGTTTTTCTAGTCTCTCTTGGTCTGCATAGAAACATTGCCCCACACCATGAAAAACTCCCCAAAACATGTGATACATACTGTCTATCTCTGAAAGTTTGCACACCATGTGAATATATAATGACATAAACTCTGTCAACTAAAATATATCTCTTAATAGACTTAACCACAACAAATCATTTATCTTTTCCAATAATTTTGAAAGGAATCTAGAATGATTGTTATCCCTCCTCGCTCCCTTCAACAACAACAAAATTAAAATCTTTTTAACGTTTAGGGGACCAGCAAATGGTGTAGAGGTTATGTCGCTGGACTCCCATGTAGTCAACTTGCAGTTCAAGTTCCAGACCCGGTGGCGTAAAAATCACACCAGACGTGTGCGTGCATGCCCAAAATCCCAGGAAGAGAATAGAGAAGAAGGAACTGTGGTTTGACCATCTCCCTTGGGGGGGGGGGGGGGGATTTCTCACTTTTCTCTCTCACTGTCTTTCTCTCTCTCCCACAAGCACACATGCCCTAAGGCAAAAGCCTCTCAAAATAATAATAATAACAAAAACGTTTGGGACTGTTCGTGGTTCTCAATTTTCTCTTATATAATGGCTTGACTATGGCAATCCTTGATAGTTTAAGATGATACTACAGAGTATGGTTAATAAGGTGAATGAATCAATTTATAAAAAGTTAAGTTCTACTTAACCTGCAGTTTTCAAAAGCCAATTTTTTATACACATTTTACTGGAATTTTTTTATGTTCACATTGTTTCTAGTATAAATGGATGAACTGTTTGTAATTCTGTCTTTATTGTATGAAGTTAATTACTTTAACTACTAAAGAAAATCTCTCTTCAGAAGAGTTTTTCTAATAGTGGCTGCCCCTAATTAGAATCTTTGCTGATAAACAGTAACGCAGCTTTTCTGGTCTACTTTATTCATGTAAAGTCAATTAAAACTTAATGGACTCAAAAAAAAAAAAAAAAAAAAAAAAAAAAAACACAACTTGGTGGACTCCATCATGGCCCACAATGGGTCAAGTCCCAGACCTGGTGGTTTGCTTTCTCACTTTCCCTCTCTCTCTGTCTCTCTCTCTCTCTCTGTCACTCTCTAGTGAGCGCATGTACCCTATAGCAAATTAAATAATACAATAATTCATAAATTAAATTAAATGAATAATTCTTTAAAACAAACAAACAAAAAAAGTCAATGAGTGAGACCAGCAGGTGACATAGTGGTTCAGGTCCTAAATCCAGTAGCTTGGGAATCACACTGGGTGTGTGTGTGCAAGTGTGTCCAGAATTCTGAGAGGAGAATAAAGAAGTGATTGTGGTGTGGCCATCCCTCTGGGGAGTGATTGCTCACTTTCCCTCTCTCTTTCCGTATCTTTCTCCAGTGAGCACATATACCCTATAGCAAGCTAAAAAAAAATTAGTGTTGAATTATAAATTATTTCATTCACAAATATGTGTTTTGAGTTCCCATAATGATTTTAATTTCCTTATGAGTGTGGATCGTTTCATGGAGTTTCTTATGTTCTCTTCACCATAGCATTCATTTCAGTGTTGGATATAAAATGAGGACAGACCCCCATTAAGAAAATTTTGTTAGCTTCTGGTAAATACATTAGCAAGAAAAATTTTCTTCTACTCCTCTGTATTTTATTACAGAAGAGAGCAACTGAATTGTTGTAGAAAAGAAGTGAAGTTAATTTGAATTAGTCTCACATAACAGGGAGAGCACTGGACACTGCTGCAAGTACACGTTAGATTATCTTTGCCGGCTCTAGCAAAGAGATTGGGCGTATTCGCCTTTCACTTCCACCTGTGACCATTGAAAAGTAAAGAATCATAAAATAGAGATGTTTGATTTTCTAAATTGCCCCAAATTATCCATCTTTAAAATGCCCACAAACATTTTCTAAAACAGGAGCCTGGTAGTCCAGTCACCAAACCAGTTTAACAGCGCTGCCTCCATATACTCTGGGTGAGAGGGAGCTCCCAGTCTGTAAATTTATCAGAGATCATTACCCCAGTCATTTCAGAACAAGTTGTTTAGTTATGTACTGGAGTTTCTGTGCGAGCCATCTACCATAAACCCTGAAGTGATTCAAGGTTCACAGTTCCTTCTTTGTTCCTTTGTTAATCACTGACTTCTGACTAGTGGGAGGTGCCTCCCCAATTTGCTAATGCATTCTTTTTGGGTAAGGATGACGCACAGATTGTCCTAATAAGGACTTAGATTGAGAAAGGACCGCCCCCTCTGAGAAGATGGGACTAGTCAGAGAAAGGGCGGGCAGTTTCTTTTTTAACTTGGGATGACACAAGCATAAGTCATTTCCTTATTAATCGGTTCAAACCAGTTCTTACAGGAACTGGTGGTGATAAATGTGCAACTTCTCAGAAGTCATTCATTTTATCCCTTGTACCACACCAGTACGCCGCATCAGCTGAGCTGGCCTCACTGCGAGCCCTAACTCTCATGCTGGAAGGGGGCTTCCAGTTTACAGCTCGTAGTTGCTCCTCGACATGTTGATGGGAAAGATTTTTCTCCTCTAAGGGGTTGTTCAAATGAAGGATTTTTAGCTACTAAAAAGAATGCACAGGATTTTGACAACTCTCTGATCGGCGTATTTATTCTTCTTCTGTCCAGTGCCTGCTTTTTGAGTCCAGGTGGTAAGTGGATTTTCTTTAACATTTTTCCTGCTTTTCTTCCCCAATGTGTCCTTTGCCTCCGGCCTGCGTCCAGTGCTGTCCCCGGCATAGGTCCGTCTCTGCAGAAGCCCTTCCAGGAATACCTGGAGGCGCAGCGGCAGAAGCTTCACCACAAAAGCGAAATGGGCACACCACAGGTGAGTCTTTATTCTGGCTTCTTCTCCTCCACCCCAGGCAGCTTAGCCCTTGCTGGTGCTTTTAGACAAGTAGTGTGAGATTTGCCAGTCTTCCTAACAGAAGCTGAGGCTCTGTGTACTCTCCTGGGAAGTTTGTCTTTGTGTTAAACTAGAAAGTATAACTTTTTGTGTGTGCTGGTCCTCCCCAAAACAAGGGCAGGGCTAGTGGAAAGTAACGGCGCTGTTACAGAGAAGGGAGTTCTTGCTTGATCTTAAATGATCTCTTAGTAGATAAACTTCCTGAGTGAATCAGAAAGTCAAAATTTATAATCAGTAACATAGCAAGTATTAGACTTGCTGAGGTTTGAATATCTCCTTCTGCTTTTGCTCTATTTTTCTCTGCAGCTGTGGGAAAGTGATCTTTTTCATATGTATATATAAACCAATGCTCCTACTGTTGCTGAACTTTAAAACTTTAACCCTGCCCTTTCTGTAAACAGTTCTGTGGTAAGAGAAAAATCTCTAGAAGAGGATGAATAAGCAATAACTCGAAATGGGAAACTTGAAGGAAGCACAGTTGTTTTCCTTATTGGCCTTACACTCTTCGTGTGGCCCTTTGCTGCCCTCAGTTGACCAAACATGGCTTCAGAGATAGATCAGTTCATATTTTAAAAGCGGCTCCCAATACTGAATAAAAACAGTCTTGACACTACTCAGCAAATAGCTACATAGCATCTTCAGAGAGGAGAATTTGATAATCAAACTCTTTATTCTTAAATTGTAGTAAAAGTTAAGTGATAACTTCATAGTCCCTTCATTCTAAAGCATAGGCATCAACATTGACTTTCAATCCAACAAAAGTTAAATTTGAGAGCTGAGTATAAAAACTCCTGAGTGTAGATTGCAGGGTGGAGTGGGGCAACAAACTCTCATTTCTTAATGTTGAGGGTTTATAGGTTCTGAGCTCAAGTCCTCACTATTTTCCTTAAAACATTATAAATAATCCCCTTTGGGGGGCCAGAAGGTGGTATGGTAGTTAAGAGCACTGGATTCCCACATGGCTGACCACAGTTCAAGTCCTGGACCTGGTGGCTTACTTTTTCACTTTCCTTCTCTCTCTCTCTCTCACACACACTTTGTTCCTCTCTGGTCAAATTAAAATAATTGAATAAATAATAAAGTTCAGTATAATTTTTTTTTTTAATAACCCCCTTTCTACTACTGAACTAATGAAGCCTTTTCCCTGGATTGTTCTGCTTTTATTTCTGCAGGGAGAAAACTGGCTGTCCTGGATGTTCGAGAAGCTGGTCGTTGTGATGGTGTGTTACTTCATCCTGTCTATCATTAACTCCATGGCACAAAGTTATGCCAAGCGAATCCAACAGCGGTTGAACTCAGAGGAAAAAACGAAATAAGCAGAGAAAGTTTTTAACTGCAGAAATTAGAATGAGCGAGTTCTGCCTTAAATTGGGAGGACTCCAAACCAGGAAGGAAAATTCCTTTTTCCAACCTGTATCAGTTTTTAAAACTTTTTTTCCTGAAAGCAGTTTAGTCCATATTTTACACTGACATACTTTTCCTTTGTGTGTTAAGGTAAGGTATCCACCCTCAATTCCATCCATGTCATTTTTTTATTAAGGTGGAATGTGATATGCAGCAGCAAACAAACTTAAACTGTCCTTCCATTTGTTACTTTCAAAAGGCCCAGTGGTACAATTAGAGCAGTCTACCACACACAAAAAAAGTTCCTAAGTATGTTAAATATGTCAAGCTTTCTAGGCTTGTCAAAAATGATTGCTTTGTTTTTCTAAGTCATCAAAATGTATATAAATTATCTAGATTGGCTAACAGTCTTGCATGTCTATCATGGTACAATTGACTATGTCATCCTGCCCAGCCCTCCCTCTCCCATCCTCCAAAAAAAGGCCATTTTACAATGCATTGCACTCCCTCTGGGGAAACTGATCTTTAAATTTTGAAACAGTATAAGGAAAATCTGATTGGTGTCTCATGAATGAGCTGACACCATTTTTTATTCTGTATATTTAGAATGAAGTCATGAAGATACTTTATAAAGACATCTTTGATCATTCCAAAAGTGTGTCCGTTTTCTTGAGCCTTTTGATCTTGTACTTCCTTTTAGCTTCTACCAAGCGAATGGCATCCTTGCCAAATCCACCTACAACCAGAACTTCTTAAGCCTCCCTTTATTTGCATGAAAGGGCTACCACCAGGCATCTTCTGTTATGGCACCTCTAGGATTGACCTAGCCTGGCATATCTTGGTTTGTGAAAACAGGAGAGAAGTGATAATATATCATTCCAAGGACACCGGGAAGAGAAATTACTTGCTTTTTAAAAAATCCACTTTCTCAAGTCTGTATTAATCTTAGCTAGATTGTACTTTGGTTTTAACAGAAATTTACTTTTATATGTAACTCAGTTTTCTTGTCTTTCTGTGTTTTAGTCTTAATGTGATTTTCTTTTTTACCCCTCTTTGGGATGGTTCTGATCGAACTTGTTCGTTTTATTATGTTTAGGAGGAAAATAAACAATTTCACTTTTTTCCTTTAGGAGAATTGATAACTGACATTGTGTCAGAATAGAATAGAACTGGGTTAAATCTCAACAGGCCAGAAAAGCCTGATTTGTTTTATTAAATCCTGCCTGAATGTCTGCTTGTTTTGCCTACGTCTTCACATCTCCATGACTGTACCACCTTGTCGGGTAGCTTATCAGACTGATGTTGACTGTTGAATCTCATGGCAACAGCAGTCGATGGGCTGTCTGACATTTTGGTATCTTTCATCTGACCATCCATGTCCAGTGTTCTCATTCAAACATTACCCAGCATCATGGTTTACAGTCAAAACTCTGGTCCTTATGTCTAGTGGCACTTTGGTTCCTTTATGCCATGATATTGCAGCAATATTGAGAAAGGGTTTTATGGGAAATGGGGGAAAGTCTCCAACCGCAACTAAGTAAATAAAGGACAGGTAACCCGCCCGACAGGTTTGGAAAGATTATTACTTCCTTAACAATCCTGCCCCCACACCAGGGACTTCAGTAGTATGACTGTTAGTTACTTGACCTTACTTGAAAGCAGTAAGCAAATGCCTTATTTTAAATAGATTCACATTAACTAACATGATTTTCTTAGGCTCTTTAGGGTTAGCGTGAATTCGTAAGTCAGCTTCCTGTTGTGTCACATATCCATCACCTGCATTTTGTTTGCTGTTTGTCTGAAGAAAGGGAAAGAGGACACTATGAATTATACTATTTGTAGTAAATTTCTTGGATTTATTGATAAACTTATTTCAGAGTAGTATATTAGAAAAACTTTGTTTCCCAGGCCAAAGTTCTAAATAATTAATGCATCTGGCTTTTAATGTCCATTTATTTGCTATCTTTACAATGATTTTGCTTTGAAAACATGACAAGCACCTCTCCTTTTCACCTCGAATTGTTCGGCTGTGACATGCTCCGATGGTCCTGCTGGATTCCAGCTGGAGCAGTGTGAGACCCTTGCGTTCAGTGATTGGTTTGTTCCTTTCTTATATCTACCAAAGTGGGCGTAACTACATGATCCCAAAGATACTTCTAGTTTCAGCCAATAGGAGACCAGAAAGTCTGCAAGCTTATGGTTTGATATTATTGTAAATAAAAAATTTTAAAAAGAGGGCCTGGTAATTCTGATTCCATCTGTATTTTTGTACAGTCTCATTTTGTGCCTTCTACATCTGCAGTGTTTTATCCTGTCCCAATTCAGTGACTATCAAGCAGGATACTGCATCAGCACTACTAGATACCCTTAAGTACTGAGGAATAGTACCTCCCTTAGAACAACACGGACTAGCCCTGTGGCCTACTGGTTGAGGGAACCAGGTCTTACATGGCCAAATGTATGGTTCGAGTCCTGGGCCTGGCAACTTGAAAAATACCCCAGGCACCTGTGTGTGCATGCCCCAAATCTCATCAGAGTGGGAAACTGAGAAAGAATGCTGCATGACCGTGCCCCACAGAGATGCCGTCTGCCCATCTGTCTCTGTTGAGAACATGCACTCTCGAACAACAAAAAAAGTGAAACACCAAAACGATGCACAGTGGAAATGTGCAGTGTCCCGTTTTCCCATGGTTTTCTGTATACTCTGCATGTGTGTGCATAATTTGGAGTGTGGGGCTTGGAAGAAAGAAACTTTTTACTTTCATTTACACAGTGACTCTTCTCTCCCCATCTCTTAAAAATCCAGAAAAAGACAAGGCTGCAATGAAGTGTCTTAAATACACCAGTTAATTAAAACATAAGGCCAGCTTCTTGGCCTAGCACTTAAGTGAGCCAGATCCCACATGACCAGCTGCACAGTTCAAATCTCAGCCCCAGTGGCTTGAAAAAGGAAACAAAAAATTGAAGCGTATGCAGGAGCGAGTGCACCTACGCACAAGCTCAGCCTGCGTCCCCAGTGTGTTCTCTGCTGTCTGTAATTAGAACAGCATGAAATATTTGTGTGGTTTGTTTATTTTTTAAAGAGTTAACTTTTTTTTTATTTGTTTGTTGAAATTTGCAGAGAGGGACAGAGTGAGAAAGCAAGCTGCCAGGTCTGGTACTCCACCACAGTCAGCCATGTGAGAGTCTAGCATCCTTAACCACCACACCATCTGCCAGACCCTGAAATACTTGGTTTTTTGGTTTTTTGTTTTATTTTTTAAGAATTATTTATTCATTCATTTTATTTTTTTTTTAATTTGACCAGAAAGACACAGAGAGAGAGAGAGTGAGAGAGGGAAAGTGAGAAAGCAAGCCATCAGATCCGCCTTGGTCGGCCATGTGGGAATCCAGCGCCCTTATCCACCACGCCACTTGCCGGCCCCAAAATACTTGTTTTTAATAGTCATTCAGCTGTGACTTGTTGAGTACAAATAACGTACTAAGTTAAATAACCAGTCACCCTCCTGTACTTGGGTGAATTGTGTTTGGATTGTCTCTTATGTAAGGATTCCCAACCTTTCAGAATCAAAAGCTTTTTCATATATTGTGAAGCCTGTCTCCACATACAGTAGTCAGTGTGAATGATCATTTAGGTTTCTGTTACATGTGACCTGAAGGGTTTTTTGGTTTTTAAAGAATTATTTAACTTTATTTATTTTTAATTTGACCAGAGAAAGAGAGCGAAAGTGAGAAAGCAAACTGCCAGGTCCGGCACTCAAACCACAGTCGGCCATGTGGGAGTTCAGTGCCCTTAACCACCACACCACCTGCCGGCCCCATACCTGAAGTTTTTAAGTGAGCTGAGATTTCTTTCATCTGTTAAAAAATAGCTATGGATGGGTTAAGGATAAATCAGAGAACATAGAAAGTACTACAGTAAATATTAGTATATTCTCAGTTTTTTATTCATCAAAGACTGAGCATCTTAAAACCCACTGAAGAATTTTACAATATTGCATTCACTCCCAGAAACAAAAGCATTTTTTTTTGTTTTTATTTTTGTCATAGGGCATGTACTCTCACTAGAGAGAGAAAAAAGAGTGATGGGGAAGATGAAAAGTTATCCCTCCCCCGGGGCGGGCGGGGAATGGCCATTCCACAATCCCTTCTCCACTCTGCACGCACATGCACACGCTTGGTGTGTTTTTTAAGCCTTCAGGTCCAGGATTTGGACTGTGCAATTGGCCGTGTGGAATCCAGCCACCTCAACTGCCACACCATTGCCAGGCCCAGTACTCAAACTTTTTTTTTTTTTAAGAATTATTTATTCTAATTTTATTTATTCATTCACTTATTTTAATTTGACCAGAGAGAGAGGGAAACTGAGAAAGCAAACCACCAGGTCTGGGACTCAAACCATGGTCAGCCATGTGGAAATATGCAGTGCCTTAACCACCACGCCACCTACTGGTCCCGAGTACTCAGACTTTGAAGTGAAAAAGAGCGCTTTACTAAAGAACTTGAAAACCAAAAAAGTCCAAGATAACAAAGATGGAAATGTACTTGATTACTGGCTACATTAACAGATAAAAACTTTATTTAAATTAAAATTAGGGCCAGCCCTGTACCACAATGGTTAAGCACTGCACTGGGCACCAGATCCCACATGGTCATCTGTGGTTTGAATGCTGGCCCTGGCTGCTTGGAAAATGTCAGGTGCTTGTGTGTCCTTGCCCATAATATTGATGGGATGGAGAAATAGAGGAAAGGGATTGCAGTGTGACAATGCCCTACCAGGGTTTCTCTGAGAGTGCACAGAAGGTATCAATTGACTAATTCAAAAAAGTCCATGGGTAACCTCTTCAAGACAATGTACAAAGCACAGATACATAAAATACAGTATGAAATCACTGAAAATACTTTTCTGACATCCTCATCTGAAAATACTGCCATTTTCTAATTTATTTCATTATAAAGATTGTTGGACTAATTCTGTGGCCTGGTAGCTAAGGCAGCCAGATCCCACGTGGCTGACCACAGAGTTCAAGCCCTGGACCCGGGGTCTTGAGAAACACGTGGGCGCTTGTGTGTGCATGCTCACGGTCCCAAAAGGAGAGGTGAAGGAGGAGGGATTGTAGCGTGACCATCTCTCACGGGGAGTGCTTTCTTTCCCTCCTCTGTCTCTCTCTTTTCTTTGGCAAGAATACACACCTTGTAGCAACACACACACACGCGCGCGCGCACACACACACACACACACACACACACACATCAATACTGGCCCAGCCGTGGTGGCACACGCTGCTAAGAGGCTGTGCTCTGTAGGATAAGACTTTTTGGGAGGTCCTAGGGTCCATTTCTGATCCAAATGGGCATGTTGCACATGCCTGTAATCCCAGTGACTCGGGCGACTGAGGCAGAAGGATCGTGAGTTCAAGCTTTGATCTAAGCAATATGGTGAGAGTGTCTAAAATAAAAACCAGCCATGGTGGCTGTGGTCTCAGCCTCTCAGGAGACAGAGGCAGGAAGATCATGACACAGCAAGATTCTATCTTTAAAAAAAAGGAAAAGATGTTAATAAAAAATCCAGGAGGTAGAAAAAAGGAGTATTAGCTTTTTTTTAAAAAAGAGAACTGTTTCTTTCATTTTATTTATTTATTATTTAATTTGACCAGAGAGAGCAAAAGTGAGAAAGGAAGCTGCCAAGTCCAAGACTTGAACTACAGTCAGCCATGTGGAAGTCTAGCATTCCAACCACCATGCCACCTGCTAGCTCCAGGAATATCAATTTTTAATACCTTGTTAGAAAAAAATACCTAGACTACCCACTAAGATTTGCTGAATGAATAGGTTTTGAGCCATAAACTAATTGGCATACAAGACTTCCTTGGGCCAGCTGGTGGCATGGTAGTTAAGGTAGCTAGACCCCACATGGCCAACAGTGTTGTTCAAATCCCAGACCTGTGAGGCTAGAAAAATGCTGGGCACACCTGCATACATGCCCAAAATAATGACAGGAGAAATTGAGAAGGGATCGCAACATGACCATCCCTTATGGATGTGATTTCTCACTTTCTCTTTATCTCCCCCTCTAGCAAGCACACACACCTAGCAAATTTTTAATTTGAAAAAAAGAAAAAATCTTCAGGCTGGCAGGTGGTGTGGTGGTTAAGGGTGCTGGACTCCCACATGGCCGACCACGGTTCAAGTCCCAGACCTGGTGGCTTGCTTTCTCACGTTTCCTCTTTCTCATTCTGTCCCTCTCTGGTCAAAATAAGTAAATAAAAAATAATAATAAAGTTAAATAAAACAATTCTTTTTTTAAAAAAATAAAAGATCTTTCTCTGGACAAGCAGATAGTTTAATGGTTGTCGCTGTATCTCCACATAGTGGACCATGGTTCAAGTCCTGGACCCAGTGACTTTAAAACTCATGCCAGGCATGTGTGCCCAAAATCCCAAGAGGAGACTGGAGAAGGGATTGTGGCGTGGCCATCCCTCCTGGGTGGTGTGGGTGGGTGATTTCTCTTTTTTCTAACTCTTTCTGACGCACACACACCCCCTATAGCAAGTCTCTCAAAAAAAAAAAAAAAAAAAAAAAAAAAAAAAAAAAAAAACTTTCTCAATAGACTTGAAAATCTCCTTTTTAGAAAATAAGCACTCACATTTGGTTCATTTTATTCATAGTTTGTTATTTCTAATGTGCTACGAAAAAATTAAAACAACCTAAAGAATTTTTTAAAGCTGAGAGACATTCCATCTCTAACATGAATCAAAGCTTCTCTGATATTCACAGAACACGGTAAATTAGATACCATGCAAAACTGTTGTGTCTAAAGATCTGTTCTTCCTTCATTTGCCCAACTCGAAAAGAAAGCACATAATGTACTTTAAACCCTAGAAGCAATTGAAGAGTCAATTGCCTTTGCTAGATAGGGACTTAGTTTTCTGTCCCTCCCTTCCAACAAGGCCAAGAGTTCACCTGAGGTAATAGTTTGCCTTGGGGGTGAGGCTTTGAATTGCAGCAAATAACCTACACATATTTGCATACTTAACCAATGCTCATAAGAGAGATTATACAGAAACCTATTCTAGACAGCTGCTTACCCGTTGCCTTTAGAACTGCATGGTGCCAGGATAGGCAGGTGCCAACTGTTTGTTCATTCTCTGACCCACTAGCCTTGCGCAGTTTGCTATGTGGGTGTTGATACTCCTATATTAAAAGGGGGAAATTGTTTTAGATGGCCGGGGCTCTCCACCCTAACACCCTGCATTCATTTGCGATCTGGGATTCTAATTCTGTAGTCAGGAGACTGGCCCAAACTGTGGCCCAGAGAGTGAGTCAGTTGCAAGTGGCTGGCTGACTCTATGGGAACAGAAACGAAATGCAGCTCAGAGGGTTTGTCGGCCAAATCCACAAATGTGTGGCTTTCTGAAATGTGGGACATCTGTTCCTCTTAATTTAAAATAAACTTTTTTCAAAGCACGGAGTTGCTTGGCTCCTTGTTTCTTGGTGTCAGCAGCAGTTGCTGTTCTAACTTAGGAAGCTTAGGATCACTTGTAGGAAATTTGGGGTCTCTAGGTTACACTGCAGTTCAGAGGGTGAAACTGAATTGCTTTAGGCGAGGAAGAGGATTTTACACTGTGGGGCTTGTGTGGAAATCCCCTTCGAGGGTCATCAGCCCAGGTGTCTGACCTGTTTGTTAACCATCGCCAAATGACTCAAAGAACATAAAAGGAGTGCTTGAACACACGCCAACACTATCTACAGCTTAGTCTTTATTTGCATTGGAAACCACGTTCCTGAACTCCAGGGAAAGGCTCTGGCTTCTGGGCGCCTGGGCCCCCTGAGCTACCTGTGCAAACTGACAGCCATCTCCCTTTGGAGAGTTCCCAGCCTAGAATATCTTCCTGTACAACTTCTTTTGATGGCCTTCCACCTAAAACCCTTTGAGGAGGGACCAGCAGATGGCGTAGTGGCTATGTCGCTGGACTCCCATGTCGCTGACTGCGGTTCGAGTCCCAGACCACTGGCTTAAACTCGCGCCAGGCGCGTGTGTGTGTGCCCAAGATCCTAAATGGAGGAGAAGGGATTGCGGCATAGCCACTCCCCCGGGGGGTGATTTCTCGCTTTCTGTCTCTGTCTTTCTGACGAGCGCACGCGCCCTATAGCAAACCCCCCCCCCCCAAAAAAAAAAAAAAAAAACCTTTGAGGAACAGCCTTGTTCATTCAAAGGCTGCCTCTGTGGGCCACTTCTCTTCCCCAAGCGAATCCTAGATGTGGCATTCCCTTTGCCATCATCTGTCCCCTTTGGGGGACACAACATGAGCAAGTCTATCCTTCAGGTCGCCGCCGGACAGTATTTGCTTAGTTACGCTCCAGTCGACCTCCACTGTGGGAGGAGGGGTGTTTCAGAGGACTAGGGCAGTTAGGGATTTGAAAAGAGGGATGATGTCTTTCCCTGAAGGTGGGGAATGACCGTGAGATCACGCTGCCTGCCTTTGGCTCCTCACCATGTCGTGCTGGAAACAGAGCAGCTCAGGTTCACTCCTCTTGGCAGCATTGCTAAAGCCTGGCTCACCATGTCCCCGGAGAACCGTGTTTTTCTCCGCTTCATTTTAAAAAGATGAAGGCCAAGAAAATGAGAGGCTTTCCCTGCCTTTCATTGTGTAGAGCACCTTACAGTCAGTTTCACCTGAGTGACTACTAAACCGCCCTGCAGCAACTCCCAAGCCTCATACTCCCCACCTGCTCTACAGACACCTCCGCTCCAGCGCACCCGCCCCTTCCTGCTCCCATGCCCCGTCCATGGGGTTTTCTTTGTACCCAACCACCCTGAGCACCAGCAGCCAAGATTAGCTCCTAGCAACCTCTGATGTGCCCTGAACCAGGAAGCACAGTGGACCACGAACTTCGATAATGATTGCGTGCTTTGTGCCAGGTACTGTTTTCAGTGCTGTTCCATATGTACTGTACTTAATCGTTTAATCCTTAAAACAACCCCGTGAGGACGTTAAGGCAGAGCGGTTCGGTGATTTGTCAGAACAAGGAAGTGGAGCAGCCCAGGCATTCTGGCTCTTAATCACGCTGTTCTGTGGAAGTCAGTGCGAAAGTCCAAGCTTCATCAGACTTATTTCAGCTCATGATGACAAGGCAGTTCATGGAGAAAGGGAGGCAGCAAAAAAAGCCACAACCTAAAAAGTTTTGCCACTTAGGCCCATCTGCAGTGGCATGGGTAGCAGGCCAGGGCCACATGCACACCTTTGGGATCCCAGGCTGACCGGAAGTGTCCCAGAGGCACACGCGTGCACCTGTGATGGCGGCTGGCTGGGAGGATCACGGCATCTGACCCTGCTGAAGGTGCCTAGTCTTCTCTCAGAGGAACACATAAACTTTCAAAATAAAGTTTTGCCATTTAAATATTAATAGATGAGCAGTCTCTGTGCTTCTCTGTGTCACACGGCTGGGAAGCCAGTTCCATCTTTAGCTAGCCTCTGTAGGCAGGATCCCAGAGTGTGGTGTGCTTTAATTAGGATTACGAAGCAATTTCTATTTGTAGTCCCTTTTTCTTGTTCAAAGTACTTCCACGTTTTGTGCTTTGGTGGCATTTTTGTCTTTTTCATTTTGGTTTTTGTGTTTTTCATCTTCAATAACAACCCTTTGAAATCATTAGGGCCAATAGTAAGTGGCATTAGCCACATTCAAAATGTTTTTATAAAAAAAAAATCACTTAACTTTTTTTTTTCTTTTTTGCTATACTATAGGGTACATATGCTTACCAGAGAGAAAGAGAGAGAGCGAGAGAGGAAAGTGGGAAAGCACCCCCAGAGGAGATAGCCACACCACAATCCCTTCCTCATTCTTGGTATTTGGGGCACATGTGTGGTGTGTTTTTCGAGCCGTTGGTCCAGGACTGGAACCATGCAGTCAGCTGCTGCCCCAACCCCCACACCATCAGCTGACAAAAAATCCCCACTTTTTGGGACCAGCAGTTAGCGTAACGGCTATGTCGCTGAACTCCCATGTAGTTGACTGCGGTTCAAGTCCTGGACCCAGTGGCTTAAACTCATGCTGGGCACGTGTGCATGCATGCCAAAGATCCCTAGAGGAGAATGGAGGAGAAGGGATTGTGGCGTGGCCATCCCCCCCGGGGGGTGATTTCTCGCTTTCTGTCTCTCTGTCTCTTTGGCAAGCACATGTGCCCTGTAGCAAAAACCTCTAAAAAAAAAAAATCCACTTTTTAAATTTCTGCTGATTTAAATACTGTGGGGAAGGGACAAAGCTATTGATATGTGATCTTTTATCTCTTTAGCTTGCAGTCTTCCGGGGGGATTAGACATATATGCAGAGAACACTAACGTAAGATGAGATGAGTGCCTTAAGAAAGGTATCCTAAGAGGAAGAGAACTGCTTGCTAGGAAGGAGCAGGAAAAAGATTTCTTGAGAGGGTAGCATTTGAATTTGAATTAGGAAGAACTAGGAAAAGGCCAAGTGTCATACCCAGAGAAAATCTTGTGCGAGACACCAGGAGAGGACAAACAGGGAAGCTGCACGATGAGTGGGTTGAAGAAGAGACAAAACCAACGAGCCAGCTAAAGTCGGATGTGCACCCAAGTCCTGTTATGCTTTGCCTTCACTCCCTGTTTGGTTTCCTTGAAAATACCAACCTGATTCACATCTAGTTGGTTTTCCTGTAGCTGCTCTGTTTGCCCCACTAGAACATTAGCCCCATGAGGGTCCATCGTATGCCCAGAGCCAAGCACGGGGCCTGGCACTTGCTAGGCTCCCCGAATTTGCTGTATTAAGATCGCAGTGGCCTAGTTGAAGTAGTGGCAGGCAGGAAATGCCACTAGGTAGAACCCAGGGTAGGAGCAGGCAAGGCTGGAATAAAGAAGCTGGAGTAAGGAGGCCAGCAGGTGGCGTGGTGGTTAAGGCACTGGACAACCCCACATGGCTGACCACGGTTCAAGTCCTTGGCTTGCTTTCTCACTTTTCTCCCTCTCTGTGTCTCTCTTTGTCCAAATTAAAATAAATAAATGAATAAAATTAAAATAATTTTTTTTAAAAAAGCTGGAGTAAGGCGAGGAAGGAACCAAAGAACTCTGAACAGAAAACCATGCCATCACCCAGCCAGCAGCGTAAAAGGAGGAACAAGTTTGAGGAAGAGAGACTGTTTTCTCTTGTGAACAAATGAAGGGAAGATACGAATAGAATAGTGGCGCCTATAATGGACCCATCTCGCGAGTTTTCTAACTCCTAAACCAGCGAATGTGCTACTCATTAGACCGCTCTTCTAATGGACGGCTCAATGGCACGTTAGACTTCTATCAGTGAATAAGCTGCGTTTTTATCCAGAGCATTCTCTAGACTAGAATGCCCTCTGTACTTTCCCGTAAGTGATGACCTAAGCTTTCTCTTGCGTAGCTCTGTTCTTGCAGAAATGATACCGTGACTGGACTGTGGGTCACAGGAAACTGCTTTAACATTCCTCGTCCCATTCATATCCTGCTGGCCTAACCAATGGCTCCTCCGTATGAGAGCTGGGAGGGTGGTAATTCCTGGTTGGAGTGCCTGTCTTTATAAGGACAAAAGTTTGGCAATGGGATTTCTTGTATGTTTCTATTGGAGTCCAAGATTCCAGCGGTGGTAACCTGGACAGCAGTGGCAGCCACCTAGAACCCAGATGGCACGAGTGCTCTCCAATTAGCGTGAGGACCTCTTCCCCGCTGCCTTTGCCGAGCCAAAAGGCGGACTCACAGCTTTATTACACCTTCTAGAGCATGTGGTCAAGGTGGCTTTCCATTTGGCTGCTTTGGTGCCGGAGTTGTTTACATGTTTCAGTAAATGAATGATTGCTTATTGAAGTTGGCTGGGTTGGCGCTCGGAATAAACGCCGTCTGACCACAGTGACCCCACTCTCCAGAGCGTCGCAGTTCAGAAGGGGAGGTTGACTCGCGTAATAATCCTGTGATGAAGGAAGGAACGAAACCCGAGTATTCTACTCTCAGTGGCTCCCATCGTTTTGGACGCCTGGGAGAATTGGGGTGTCACTGCCCCTGGCTTCCTGGTGGAGCCACGCATAATTTGATGCCTGTTTGGTAAAAGCTGTGTGGGAGAGGGCACGATTTAAGAAGAAAAGGGAGGGTGGTAGGCTGAAAAATGGTGCTTTTAGAAAAATGTGGAGATCAAAGAAGTTTTCAGATGTTCTACATTTTCTTCTTCAGATGAAAAAAATCCATCCAAACATAAAAGACATCCCTGGTCTCTGCAGGAGGAAGTAAAACGTTTTTTTTTTTCCCATACACAAAAGTTTTTGTACTTAAATCTACTTGTTTTTTGAACTGCTCCTCGACATTTGTGCTGTGATATATTTACCCGTCGTCAGTGGAGGAAGTAAGCGTGGTTCATTAGACAAACGTGTTGAGACAGTAAGACCCCAATGTGAGTCTGTCATTCCGCTCTCCTGCCCGGCGGATGAACCCGGAGCACCCGGGAGTCCTGCATGCCGCGTCCCTGAGAGTTCACAGGACACAGGTGTTCCGCACTGCTTTCCCTTGTTACCGCCCTGATTTGCTAGACTCACTCCTCCATTCCTCAAATTGTCTCCAGATGTTAATATCTTTGTAAAAATCATTTTAGGGGGACCGGCGGTGGCATGGTGGTTAACGTGCTGAACTCCCACATTGCCGACTATGGTTCAACCCCCAGACCCAGCGGCTTTAAAATCCTCTCAGCACATGTGCATGTAGGCCCAAAATGCCAAGAGAAGAGATTGCAGTATAGCCACACACCCCCCCGGGGGGGGGGGGGGGGGGCGATTTCTTATTTTCTTTGTTTCTTTTCAGTGAGTGTATGTACCCTATGGCAAAAATCGATTATTTTAGGGCGCAGCCTCAATGGCACAGCCCTTGGTGCGCTGAACTGCAGTGCTGGAAGCCACATGGCTAACTACACTTTGAATCCCAGGCCTGGTGGACCTAAAATGGCCTGGGTACACACAAAATCCTGAGGAGCTAGAGGGCTGAAGAAAAGTGATCATGGTGTGACCGGATGCTGATGGGGATGTTTCTCTCTCTTTTTATCATGTACACACACTTGCATGATCACATATTTTTTAAAAAATCATTTTATTTATTTATTTATTTATTTATTTTTTGATTTTGTCATACAGTGCCTGTGCTCACTGGAGAGGGACCGAGATAGTGAGATGAAAAGTGAGACATACCACCCCAGGGGAGATGGCCATGCTGCGATCCCTTCTCCATCCTCTTCCTTGGGATCTTGGGCACACACACACACACACCCGGCATGATTTTCAAGCTGCTGGGTCCAAGACTTGAACCACAGTCAACCATGTGAAAGTCCACTGCCTTAAACACCACACCACCTGCTGGTCCCTTTTCTTAAAAAAATTAACAGAGGCAGGGTCAGCAGGTGGCATGATGGTTAAGGCACTGAACTCTCACATGGCCAAATACAATTTGAGCACTGGACCTGGCAGCTTGCTTCCTCACTTTCCCTCTCTCTCTCTCTCTCTGTCTCTCTCTGGTCAAATTAAAAAAAAAATAGTAATAATAAATAAAATATTCTTTTTTTGAATTATTTAATTTTATTTATTTATTCATTTATGTTAATTTGACCAGAAAGAGACAGAGACAGAGGGAGGGAAAGTGAGAAAGCCAGCCCCAGGTGTGGGACTCAAACTGTGGTTGGTCATATGGGAGTATCCAGTGCTTTAACGACCACACTACCTGCCGATCCCCAAAATTAAATAAATACTTCTTAAAAAAAATTAACAAGGGCTATATGTTCCCACCAGAGATAGAAGAAGAAAGAGAAAGCGCCTCTCAAAAGGGCATGGTCCTGCTGCAATCCTTCTACTTCTTCCTGTCAGGATTTGGGTGCATTCATGCGCACACACACACACATACACACAGGGTATGCTTTTATTTTTTAAAGAATTATTTTATTTAACTTTATTTATTTACTTTAATTTGACCAGAGAGAGACAGAGCAACAGAGAGAAAGTGAAAAAGTAAACCGCCAGGTCTGGGACTCAAACCATAGTCGGCCATGTGGGGGTCCAGCTCCCTTAACCACCATGCCACCTGCCGGTCCCCAGGGTGTGTTTTCCAAGCCATCAGGGCAGGATCTGAATGGTGGTCAACCATGTGGGATCCAGCTCCTAATGCACAGTACTTAACCACTGTGCTGTGGGGCCTGCCCGAGACAAAGTGGTTTTCATTATATTTTAGGTCCTTGGTTTCATCTCATGGCTGCTCAATCTGTTTCTAATAATGGGAACTTTAATGGGCTTCACTGCGTGCTTGCAGTTTTATAGCTTTACATGTCTTGCAGAGGTTTTTTCGACATTTATGTTGATCTGTTCAGTAATGGAGTCTCTCCTGTAAGTCAGGAATACGCTTTGCAGCAAAGAATATACTAAGTGGGGAATTCCTTGAGGACAGGGGCTAGGTTACGTCATGTGTGTATCACCCCCCCCAAGCAGTGTCTTTCCTTGCAGGTGTTCAGTGGATGTTTGTTGAATTAAGCTTACATCCTGCCTCTTTCACACTGATCATGTGAGTCGAGCTTAAGCAAAGGTCTTTTTTTCCCCCCAAAAAAGGAAACTCCCAACTTTTACCCTATGTCATGTTTCTTACTGTGATGTTCCCATGACCTCTCACTTAGAAAGGACAAGCTTTGTTCAACTGATTTCTACAATTTCCAGGACTTTGCTCCTAAAACACCTAGAACAGCCCTGTTCTATAGAAACATATTGGAAGCCATAATTGTAGTTAATTTAACAATTTTAAAAGGCCCTTCCAGACAGAACCGGTTTACTAGAATTGCAGTGACAGCTGGGGGTCCTAGTAACCGCAATCATGTCTATTATGCCCTATAATGGAGGGGCTGTCATGGCCGTGAAAGGGAAGAACTGTGGCTCACTGTAGACAGGCACTTCGGAATCCAGGCGCAGATGGTGACCATGGACTTTCAGAAGATCTTTGCTATGGGTGACCGACTGTACATCGGTCTGGCTGGGCTCACCACCGATGTCCAGTTGCCCAGCCCCTCAAGTTCCGGCTGAACCTGTATGAATTGAAGGAGGGCCGGCAGAGCAAGCCCTACACCCTCATGAGCATGGTGGAAATGGTTTGGCCCCTACTACACTGAGCCAGTCATTGCTGGCTGGACCCAAAGACCTTTAAGCCCTTCATTTGCTCTCTAGGCCTCATCGGCTGTCCCATGGTGACTGAAGACTTTGCGGTCAGCGGCACCTGCTCCGAACAAATATACGGGATGTGCAAGTCCCTCTGGGAGCCCAACATGGACCCGGAACACCTGTTTGCAACCATCTCCCAGGCCATGCTGAATGCTGTAGACCGGGACGCAGTGCCCGGCATCAGAGTCACCGTCCATGTCACTGAGAGGGATAAGATCACCACCAGGACACTGAAGGCCAGAATGGACTAGCCCTCTTCCCAGAGCCCACATTTTTTTTTTTTTAATAGCCTTTCTTTCAAAAAAAAAAAAAAAAAACCGTCCTTCCTTTTCTTCTACTGACTCATTCCTTTCCTTTGTGCTTGCCAAAGAGATAAAGGAGAGAAAACACCCCCAAGGGCCATGGTCATGCCCAATCCTTTTTCCTCCATTTCTCCTTCCTGTCAGGATTTAGGGTGGGCAGGCACATTTTGGACCAGCAGTTGGCATAACTGCTATGTCGCTGGACTCCCATGTAGTCGACCGCAGTTTGAATCCTGGACCTGGTGGCTTAAACTCACGCCAGGCAGCTGTGCGTGCGTGCCCAAGATCCTGAGAGGGGAATGGAGGAGAAGGGATTGCGGCGTGACCATCCCCCCTGGGGGGTGATTTCTCGCTTTCTGTCTCTGTCTTTCTGGTGAGTGCACGCACCCTATAGCAAAAACCTCTCTGGAGGCGGGAGGGAAGGAAGGGTGGGCATGCACATGCACATACTCAGTGTTTTTCACCCCTGCAGGACCAAGATTTGAAGTGTGAGATCAGCTGGTAAGGAAAACAGGATCTGGTTTCCTTAACCATTAGACTATAGGGCCAATCCCCAAATTTTTCACTAGCTACATTTTAAAAAGTAAAAAGAAATAGGTGAAATTAATTTGAATATTTATTTATTTTTAAATATGTCAGAGGGCACATGCACTCACCAGAAAGAAAAAGACACAGTGAGAGGAAAAGTAAGAAAGCACCCCCCACAGGGGATGGTCACGCTGCAAACCTTCTTCTCCATTTCTCTCTACTTTTTGAGATTTGGGGCACATGTGCACATGCGCCTGGCATGTTTCTCAAGTTGCCAGGCCCAGGACTAGAAACACTCAGGTGAATTCAGCTCCTTAACCACCATGCCATGGGCTAGCCTTGAGTATTTTATGTAACCTAAGAGGTCCAAAATAGTATAACACAGTTTTAATATAGTAATTTTTACATTCTTTCATTCACATTGTCTTTGAAATCTGCTGTGCATTTTACACTTAAAAGCAGTAGCCAGGGACCAGCAGTTAGCGTAATGGCTATGTCGCTGGACTCCCACGTAGTCGACCGTGGTTCGAGTCCCGGACCCGGCGGCTTAAACTCACGCCGGGCGCGTGTGCGTGCGTGCCCAAGATCCCGAGAGGAGAATGGAGGAGAAGGGATTGCGGCGTGGCCATCCCCCCTGGGGGGTGATTTCCTGCTTTCTATCTCTCTGTCTCTCTCTGTCTGTCTGGCGAGCGCACGCGCCCTATAGGAAAAACCTCTCCAAAAAAAGAAAAAAAAAAAAAAAAAAAAAGCAGTAGCCACACAGTCAATAGCTACCTTATTGTAGAATATGGGTACAGAATCTTTGAATTTTTGTGTATTCACTGCATAAGCAATTGATATAAATCAGCTAAGAGAGCTACAAAAGCATCCACTATATTGGTGCTCCCTCATTGGCCAAGGAGATAAATTCATGTAAAACTGAATTATTCACTAAGCAGTATATAATTTCGTCCAGTCTTTCTTTTTAAACTGTTCTTGTAAAATATTCTTAGGTATTTCTGTATTTTTTTTTTTTTTTTGAGAGATTTTTGCTATAGGGCGCGTGCGCTCGCCAGACAGAGAGAGACATAGAGACAGAAAGCGAGAAATCACCCCCCAGAGGGGATGGTCACGCCGCAATCCCTTCTCCTCCATTCTCCTCTCGGGATCTTTTTTTTTTTTTTTTTTTTGGAGAGGTTTTTCGCTATAGGGAATGTGCGCTCGCCAGACAGACAGAGAGAGACATAGAGACAGAAAGCGAGAAATCACCCCCCAGGGGGGATGGTCACGCCGCAATCCCTTCTCCTCCACTCTCCTCTCGGGATCTTGGGCACGCACACACACGCGCCCGGCGTGAGTTGTAAGCCACCGGGTCCGAGACGCGAACCGCGGTCGACCACGTGGGAGTCCAGCGACATAGCCATTACGCTAACTGCTGGTTCCCTCCTCTCGGGATCTTGGGCACACACGCACACGCGCCCGGCGTGAGTTTTAAGCCACCGGGTCCGGGATGCGAACCACGGTCGACTACGTGGGAGTCCAGCGACATAGCCATTACGCTAACTGCTGGTTCCCATGTATTTCTGTATTTTTGAACTTGCTAGAGTGTGCATGCACTCACCTGGTAGAGACAGGGAGAAGTGAAATCACCTCCCAAGGAGGGAGGTCATACTGCAGTCCCCTCTCCGCCATTTCTCCCTCTTATCAGGATTCAGGGTATGCATGCACATGTACCTGGCATGTCTCTAAAGCCACTGGGTCCAGGACTCGAACCATACCATTGGCCATGTGAGTTCCAGCTCCCTTAACTAGTAGGCCATGGGTTAGCCCTATTCTTAGATATTTTACATTAGGTAAGATATTTTATCATTAGGTAAAGTCTATAATTCAAAAACCATCAAGCCTGTTTTGAATACCTAAAAGTTGTTAGCACTGGGGACAGCAGGTGACATGATGATAAAGTGCTGGACTCTCACATGCGGACCATGGTTCAAGTTCCAGACGTGATGGCTTGCTTTCTCACTTTCTCTGCTTCTCTCTGGTGAGCACACATGCCCTATAGCAAATTCTGAAAATAAATTAAAATAATAACAATAAATTCTTTTCAAAAAAGTTAGTAGTGCTTTGGGGGCAGTATCAGTTCTCCTGGCCTTACTTTTCATCTCTTCCTGCTTCATTGGCTCCCTAGAGTCTAAATGATTAGGACTTTTCCTTTTCTATAGCTTAAATGAAATGTTTTCTCCTACAGTGACACACCACTGTGTTTCCCAGAAATGGGGACATAGTTACATTGTTTATCTTAACTCTTTGTGCAAGCATTTGTACTAGCGGAAATGGGATTCCATCTATTGATATTAAGAAGGCTGCACTGCATCATCTGAGACATATTAGGATATAAGACTAGGAAGTTAGTTAAAAATATACAAGCTCACATCCCTGAAACTCGTAGGAAACAATGGGATTGATACAGATAAGCAAATATGTCTTAAATGAAAATAAATGATTGCCCAAGATGACAAGCTGGTGAGTAGAGCCACATTTGGTACGTTGTTGGCATCACAGAAAGAGCTGACTGCCAAACCTTGCACTCATGGGGAGAGAATGGTGGGACAGGACATATGGAGCCTGTTTTAAAACAAAATTTTGGACAGGAATTCAAGTGTGATAAACATGGTGGTCAGGAAAAAAAATCGCTGGTATATACACTGCAAAGTCAAGTCTACAGAGCCCACGGAGTCAGCAAGGACACAGTTCAATGTTTAAAACCCAGAGGGGCTCCCGGGTCATCGTTCTTGCATGGGCAACATTCTCTCCTGTAAAAAAAAAAAAAAAAAAAAGGTGATTATGTACATAGCAAGATAATAAGCAATAATTAGGAAGCTGGAATTGTACCACAGACATCCAAAGAAACACTACACTCTAAACTTCTTCATTTAGGTGATGTGGTATCGATCCCTACATCCTTGACATCTTGCTCAATGCCTGGCACTGGGGAGATACCGACTGGATGGATGAATTACCTGAGAACGTGAATTAAGGGTACACTTAGTAAGTTTCAAGTAATGGGTGAAGTAGAGAGAAGGATCTTGTAGATTGAATAGGCTTGGGGGGGACCTGGAAGAAAAAACGATGTACAGCTGAAAGAGCCTTTAAGCAAAGTACACGTAGGAGAGATATAAGAGGGAAAAAGCTCAAAAACAGAAGCAGTTTGAATTAACATTGTACTCAAGTGCCCATAGGGATGCATCCTGGCTCTGAAGGACAATGTTTGACAACCCATTTACTCAGTAATCTTTTTTTTTAAATTTAGGATTACTTTATTTAACTTTATTTGTTCATTTATTTTAGTATGACCAGAGAGAGAAAGTGAGAAAGCAAGCCGCCAGGTCTGGGACTTGAACTGCGGTCGACCAAATGGAGGTCCAATGCCCTTAACCACCATGCCATCTGCTGGCACCCATCTTTGTTTTTTAAATATTTATTTTAAAAACCAATTATTTTATTTAACTTTATTTATTTTTTGATTTGACCAGAGAGGGACAGAGTGAAAGAGAGAGAGGGAAAGTAAGAAAACAAGCCGCCAGGTCTGGACCTCAAACCACTATTGGCCATGTGGGAGTCCTGTGCCGTTAACTACCATGCCACCTGCCAGCCCTGCCCCCCTTTTAAAATTATTATTTGTTTAAAGAATTTCTTGGGACCAGCAGTTGGCACAATGGCTATGTTGCTGGACTCCCATGTGGTCGACTGCAGTTTGAGTCCTGGACCTGGTGGCTTAAACTCATGCTGGGCATGTATGCATGCGTGCCCAGGAGGAGAATGGAGAAGGGATTGCGGTGTGGCCATCCCTCCTAGGGGGGTGATTTCTTGCTTTTTGTCTCTCTACCTCTCTCTGACCTTCTGGTGAGTGCATGCGCCCTATAGCAAAAACCTCTCCAAAAAAAAGAGAATTACTTTATTTAACTTTATTTAATTTACCCACTAACCTAAGGAATTAACACTTTCAAGTTTTCTGAATCTGTATTCCCAAGAATTCCTTCTTTTATATTGAGAGATTTTTTTGCTATAGGGCATATGTGCTTGCCAGAGAGACAGAGACAGACAGAAAGCAAGAAATCACCCCCAGGGGAGATGGCCATATCACAATCCCTTTTCCTCTTGGAATTGAGGTCGCTCACGCACATGTACCCAGCATGAGTTTCAAGCCACCAGGTCTAGGACTTGAACCATGATTGACCATGTGGGAGTCCAGCACCTTAACCACTATTCCACCTGCTGGCCCTGGAATTTATTATTCTAATGTCCTGGCTGACTGGCCATCTTCTCTACACAAATCAAAATCATTTCCTTTCTTTTTTTTTTTTTAAAGAATTATTTATTCAGGACCAGCAATTGGCATAATGGCTATGTCACTGGACTCCCATGTAGTCGATTGCGGTTTGAGTCCTAGATCCAGTGGCTTAAAATCACACCGGGTGCATGTACGTGTGTGCCCAAGATCCTGAGAGGAGAATGGAGGAGAAGGGATTGTGGCATGGCCATCCCTTTATTTAAATAAAGTTAAATAATTCTTTTTTTAAAAAAAGAATAATACACGGGGACACAGCAGGTGGCATGGTGGTTAAGGCGCTGGACGCTCCCACATAACAAACCACGGTTCGAGCAAGAATCCTTAAAGTCAGCTAAACCCCTGGCGAGTTAATTCCATTATAGGTCTTCACTAATGTTAGTTTAGTTGGGGAAATTACTTCATTATTTGGATCTCTTCGATGGTAAACAATTACTTTAATTTCATTTTGTAAAAATTATGATCTAATTATTTTTCAAGTATACTTAGGTTAACAAACTGCATCAGTGGGGTGTGCCTTTTAGCAGCTGAGCAGACCACTTTTTACATTCCTTCGAAATAAGATACGGTTTAGTATTTTAAAGCATAGCAACAGTTGATAAGAAAAACAGCAAAAAGGTAATCATTTCCATATGGAAAGAGAAGGAAGAAACCAGTGAAGCTGTGAACTATCATTTTTCCATACAAAAATAAAAGTCACTATTGGTAGATTTGGCAGAAAGGGCAAATGTTCCTATTTGTTTCCCATTTTACATTTGTTAATACATTGCATGTGATGTGTTTTATTAAAATACATCATCGCGTTGAAATTCGGTTGCCAGTTTTCAAGTGTGTTGTGTTTTGTCCTAAATGAAACCCACATCTGTGTGTGTCAATTTCATCAAGCACTGTATGTTTTCAACTTAGGGGAAAAAGTGGATGAAAGCTCTTATTCCTTTTATTGCAACGCATATAACCGTCAGCCTTACCAGCTACACACCTATAAATAATTTTAAAGCAATAATTCAATAAAAACAATTTCTGCTCTGGCATTCCAAAATTCAAAACAAAATCTAACCCAGCTTTCTCAGAAAAGTTTAAGAAAAGCAAACAAAGCATACATTGACTTATTTACTTTCATATTAAAGCATGATAAATATTTATTACCAGAGTCCTGAAATTTATGTTTGAACAGCTGCTGAGGGTGGAAAATCTTACCCTGTTCAAGAAACAATAGAAACTAGCATTTGACAACATCTCCCTCTTGTGGTTCAAAGTATTCATTTCAAAAATTAATACATTCAAGTACAGAATTGCCATTTCTTATCTGAAAATTGTGATGTGAAAGGTCAGTTTATATTTAGTGAATGCTTCTTGGAATAAAGAGGAAAGATTTAGGAACATGAGGCGAAACAGAATATTCCCTTTTCTCGGACAGTTCCACAATTCCAGTATCAGTAAAATAATTCCAAAGTTCTTTACAGAACTCTCAATTTCTTTTTCTTACAAGTCAAGTATCAAATAGACGTTTTCATTGCAAACATACTATTCCCCATTTTAAGTTTGTTTTTTTCCCCTGTGGGCATAGTATACAAAACAGAATCAACACTCTGCTTTGTTGTTTCAACTTTGTTCCTTTCACACACAGGAGGAAGGCAGTATTGAAAGTATTGTAGTTTGGGGCCAGCTGGTAGTTAAGGTGGCTGGATCCCACCAGGCCAACTGCACAGTTAAGTGTCCCAGACCCTGCGTCTTGAAAAACAGGCTAGGTGCATGTGTGTGTGGGCCCAAAATCCTCAGGGGAGAATGGAGAAGGGATTGCAGCACAGCCATACCCTAGAGGGGTGATTTCTCACTTGCCCTCCCTCTCTCTCTTTCCCTGTCTCTCCCAGTGAGCTTATGTACCCTATACCAAACTCAAACTAAAAAAATAATTAAAAATAAAAAAATAAGTTTAGTTCAAAAATGCCTTCAGGTACCTTTCCCCTTCACTGAAGATCAGAGGTTACAGTAACTGGCAACAACCTGCTCTAATAATGTGAAGCTGTCCAAAAAGTCCTCTTCTTCAATTCCAAATTTTGTATACTGATGAATATAGGCTCTGGTGAGAAAGGAAAAAAGATAAAAAATGTCAAGCAAATGAGTAACTCTTAAAATCAAACAATAAAGATCTTCTCTTGCTCATAGACATTTGAAGATTGCACAATCTCTATTTTTTAAGGATTATTTTATTTAACAAATATATATATATATATATTTGTTTGTTTTTCCATTTGACCAGAGAAGGACAGTGAGAGAGAGAGAGAGAAAGAGAGCAAGAGGGAAAGTGAGCAAGCAAGCCACCAGGTCTGGGACCAAAACTGTGGTCGGCCATGTGGGTGTCCAGCACCCTTAATCACCACGCTACCTGCCAGCCTCTGCACAATCTCTTCAAAGTCTTACACTGAGGCCAGCAAGTGGTGTGATAGCTAAGGGGGTGGACTACATGGTCAACCATGGTCTGAGTCACAGACATGGTGGTTTGCTTTCCCACTTTCTCTCTCTCTCTCAACCACTGTCTTTCTCTGGTGAGTGTGTGTGCCCTATGGCAAAAAAAAAAAAAAAAAAAAAAAAAAAAGTATATATATATATATATATATATATATATATATATATATATACACATACATACAAGTTTTTAAAAAAGACTTTTATCTGTGGGCCAGCCCATGTCCTGGTGGTTAAGGTAACTGTATCCCTACATGCCTGATTGTATGGTTCGCATCCTGGACCCAGTGGATTGAGAAACACACCAGGTGCTTGTACATGTGTGTCTGAAATCTTTAAAGGAGAGAAAAGCTGAGAAGAAACTGCAGCATGGCCACCTCTAGTATAGGGGGTGCCTTCTCTCTCTCTTTGGCAAGTACATGTGCTCTCTGGCAAAATGAAAAAAAAACCTAATATATTTACTTAATTGTTCAATCCAAACATATAACTTTATTAAAGTTTTTATCCAGCGCCTTTTAGTGTGCAAGAGAATGACAGTAAGAGACACACAGATAAAAGCAGCATGTTCAGAGACCAGTAGATGACATAATGGTTATGTCTTTGGATTTCCACATGGCTGACCACAGTTCAAGTACCAGACCAAGCAGCTTGAAACTCACACTAGGCATGTGTGCATATATGCCCAAGATCCCATGAAGAGAATGGAGAAGGGATTGCGGCATGGCCATCACCCCCTGGGGGTGATTTCTCATGTTTTGTCTCTCTGGCAAGCGCACATGCCCTATAGCAAAAATCTCTCTCTTAAAAAAAAAAAAAAGGCATGTTCAGATTTTGATTGGTTACTTAACATATATTTAACACTCTAGAGGAGAAAATAGGGTTTAACATAAACTTGAAACCTGAAAAATTTCATCTAAGACTTGAAGCTAGAAGCACATTGATCTAGATCTAGGAATGTAGTGAAACCTTCCACGTGCTTTTTTTTTTCAATTTAAGTTTTTGCTATAAGGCATGTGAGCTTGCCAGAGAGAGAGAGAGAGAAATGAGAAATCACCCCCGGGGTAGATGGCCACTCTGCAATCCCTTCTCCTCCATTCTTCTCTGGGGATTTTGAGCACACCTGCACACACGCCCAGTGTGTTTTACAAGCTGCCAAGTCTGGGACTCAAATGAAGCAGTCAGCCATGTGGGATCCAGCCACCTTACCCATCATACTACCTGGCTGGCCCCCCAGTGCTTTTCAGACATCATTTAATTTGTAATTATGCCAGGGTAATCCTCTCAATCCATCCCACCCCCCAAATATTCTGAGGTATGAGAAATGACATCCAAAATGAACATCAAGAGCAGACACGAAGGCCAGCAGGTGGCATGGAAAGTAAGACACCTGGATTCCACATGGCTGACTTTCAGATTTGAGCCCTGGACCTGGTGGCATGAAAATTATGCCAGGTGCCTGTGTGTGTGTGCTCAAAATTATGAGAGGAGAAGGGATTGCAGTGTGGCCATCTCCTCAGGGGATTTCTCGCTTTCTCTCTCTCTCCAGCAAGCACATGTACTCGATAGCAAAAATCTAAAAAGAACAGATGTGAATTAAATTGACATAATAATACTTGCTACCATTCAATGAGAACAAAAATGATAGCAGAAGAGGACAGAGAGCACGTGGTTCTGAGGAATGGGGCTATGGAATGGCCACAGGCAGGATACTCGGACCCTTGGAAATCTTACCTGATCAATGCACAAGCTTTGTTTAGTCATTTGAGTTTTGTTTTCCTTTTTGTTTTTTAATTTGCTACAGGGCATGTGCACTTACCAGAGCGAGAGTGAAAGAGAGAGAGAGAGTAACACAGTATCCCTATGGGGGATGGTCACGTCACCATCTCTCTAACTCCATTTCTCCTTTCAGGATTTTGGGCACACATACACACATGGTTTTCAAGTTGCTGGGTCCATACTTCAACTGTGCAGTTGACCATGTGAGATCCAGTCACCTTAACCACCCTGCCACGGGCTGGCCTGAGCAGTTTTTTTTAAAGATGGGGTCTCACTATATCTCAGTCTACCTGCCTTAGCCCTCCAGCTAAGAATACAGGTATGTGCCATCTTGCCTGGCTTTTCTTTTCTTTTTTTCTCTTCCTTCCTTCCTCCCTTCCTTCCTTTTCTTTCTTTCTTTCTTCCTTTCTTTCTTTTTTTCTTTCTAATGCTAGAGGGTGCATGTGCGTGCCAGAGGGAAAGAAAAAAAGAGAAAGAGAAAGCATCCCCACAGTGGGGTCTGGCCATAGCACACTCCTTTCCCCTCCATGTGTTCAGCCTGTCAGGATCCTAAGGTACGCCCACGCACACAGGGTGTGTTGTCACGGGGGTGGGATTTGCTATTTCTTAGTATCAGTCGACATTTCTTAGTGTCAAGTAGAGTTGAATTAACATATATCTTACTGAGGGAGATCAGAATCTCTTCTACACCCCTAAAGATTTTATTTTTGAAAACTACCTTACTGCCCCTGCCTTACAGTAAAATTTCTACCTTAATATCATTTGGCATAGAAACTACTCATTTAGTCATCAAGGATAATATCAAAATAGTAATAATAACAATAATGTCAAACAACAGAGCATTTACCAGCCAGACACTATACTGGGTGCATTGTAAGATTATCTCATTTAATCCTCACTGCCTATTTTCTCCATTAAGACTCATAGTAGAGGGGACTGGCAGGTGGCATGGTGGTTAAGGTGCTGGACACTCCCACATGGCTGACCATGGTCCAAGTCCTGGACCTGGTGGCTTGCTTTCCCACTTTCCTCTCCCTCTCTCTCTCTGTCTCTTTCTGGTCAAATTAAAATAAATGAATGAATGAGTGAATAAAATCGAATAAAATATTTCTTTAAAAAAAAAAAGACTCATAGCAGAGATAAAAGACATGAAGCCTGAAGTCATAAGCTCAAGGTTGCCCAACTACACATTTCAGCCATGTTTAGTTCAGATCCTACTTCCTGTTTTGTCTAAGGTAAGAGAAGTCTATATATTTATTTTTTACTTACTTGGAAGCAAACATTTTCCATGCGTTGCCCACAATCGTATCAAGTGGTTTTACTAAAAACTGGCTGTTGCTGACCAGTGCTGCAGACTTCTCGTATTTGTTAAAGGTGCGCTGGGTTTTCCACGCGCTGAAAGCATCATCAGGCCGTAACCAGGCAGTATAGAGAGCAGGGTCTTTAAATCCCTCTAAAAAAACAACATAAGCATAAGCAAATTATTATGAAAACAAATTCATCATTTTTTGTCCATTTCATTAGAAATCTTTTATTTTTGCCTGTTAAACCCAGCATTATATTGCTTTTGCATAAATGATCCACACTTACTGTACCAAAAAACAATAGTAATTCACACAATTCATAAAAGTATTTAGAAGAAAAGTAAAAAGTCACCAGAAGAGCTGAAATGCCACCACCCAGGGATAATGACTGTGAACACCTTGCTGGCCCTTCTTGAATGCATGTAGTTTTACACGTGTTCTTCTACCGAATGTAATTACAACATTTTGCCTTCACCAGTGCGGTATGAACTTTGCACATGGATTTCCACATGGCTGACTGCAGATCGAGTCTCAGACCTGGTGGCTTGCTTTCTCACTTTCTCTCTTTCTATGTCCCTCTCTGGTCAAATTTAAAAATATGTAAATAAATAAATAAAGTTAAATAAAATAATTCTTAAAGAAAAAATAAGTAAGTTTTAAAAATTAGAAAAAAGAAGTTTCCCAATGTTGGGCATTAAAGTTGATTACCCATTTCTATTAGTGTGGAAGATACAGCAATGAAGATCTTGGCAAAAACACTTTGTACATTTGTGTCATTGCCTATGTACACAGTTTTAGAAGTTAGATTATTTTATATATCTTTTAAAAAATTCTTATTTTAGCCAACTACGTGGCATAGTAGTGAAGGCAGCTGGATCCTATCGGGCCTACTATGTGGTTCCAGTTTCAGACCCTGTGGCTTGAAAACCATGTAATGAGTGTGTATGTATGCTCCAAAATGCCAAGAGGAATAGAGGAAAAGTAATTGCAGTGTGGTCATCCCCATTGGGGGTTGCTTTCTCACTTCCTCCACCCCATCTGTCTCTCTCTGGTGATCTCATGCACCCTAGAGCAAATTAAAAATATATATATATATCCAGGGCCAGCAGGTGGTGGTTGAAGTACTGGACTTCCCACATGGTTCCCACATGGCTAACCATGGTTTGAGTCCTGGACCTGGTGGATTGCTTTCTCATTTCTGTCTTTCCCTCTCTCTCTCACTATTTTTGTTTCACTCTGATGAGCACACATGCCCTATAGCAATTTTAGAAAAAATAATAATGATAATTATTTTATCATTTTAAAAATTACTTCATTTTATCATTTAAAAAATTTCCCTTATTTTAATATCTAAAATGAAAAATATGGAAGACTAATTATTTGATTGACATGAAATAATCTATTTTTAATTATTATTAGTTCCTTATGTAAGGGGTATTACAGAGACTAGATGATTTGGTGTTTCTTTTTTTTTTTCAGAGGTTTTTCCTATAGGGCACGTGCACTTGCCAGACAGACAGAGAGAGACGGAGAGATAGAAAGCGAGAAATCACCCTCCGGGGGGATGGCCACACCGCAATCCCTTTTCCTCCGTTCTCCTCTCAGGATCTTGGGCACGCACGCACATGCACCGGGCACGAGTTTTAAGCCACCGGGTCCGGGACGTGAGCCGCGGTCAACTACTTGGGAGTCCAGCGACATAGCCATTACGCTAACTGCTGGTCCCGATTTGGTGTTCTTTTTTTTGGGAGAGGTTTTTGCTTTTAGGGCGCGTGCGCTTGCCAGACAGACAGAGAGAGAGAGAGACAGAGAGACAGAAAGCAAGAAATGGCCACGCCGCAATCCCTTCTCCTCCATTCTCCTCTCGGGATCTTGGGCACACACGCACATGCGCCCGGCCTGAGTTTTAAGCCACTGGGTCCAGGACTTGAATCACGGTCGACTACGTGGGAGTCCAGCGACATAGCCATTACGCTAACTGCTGGTCCCGATTTGGTGTTCTTTATACCACTGCAAAAGGTAGCAAATTTGACACGATAGAACTCATTCACCTACCATAGAAAAAGAAGTTAATGAGAGTACTGCTCTTTCAATTGAAAAATTTGTAACAAAATGCTTGCTGTGGCTTGATGGTTAAGACAGCCCAATCCCACATGGTCTATCACATGGTTTAAGTCCTACACACAGTAGCTTGAGAAACATACCGGGTATGTGTTCACATGTGCTCAAAATCCTGAAAGGAGAGAGAGATGGAGGAGAAGGGATTGCAGTATGACCATTTTGCATGAGAAGCACTTTCTCCTCTCTCTCTCTCACTCTCTTTCTGTCTCTCTGGCCAGTGAACATACTCTTTAGCAAAAAAAAAAAAAACCAAAAAACTGCTTACCACAGACACCTCTAATTATGCTGAAATTTCTGTTCTCCCCTTCTTCCTCAGTAACAGAAACCCCAAAGTTTAACTGTATTCACAGCCAGTCTTACAGGTAGGTGTGGCCCATGACTCAGTCCTGGTGAACGAGACGGAAATGCCGAGTGTAATGTGTGGCTTTTGGAGGAGGAGGCACGCCCTCCTTTGCTTACTCCCTTGTGATGTGGTGGATGAGACCCAAGCAGGTATCTTGGACTATAGGGAGGAAGCCACAAGGGAAGGACAACAGAGCAACTAGATGTCTGAAAGAAAGAATTAAACTTTCTCTTTTCTTTTTTTTCTTTTTTTTGTGGTAGGGCGTATGCACTCACCAGAGGGAGATAGTGACTAGGGGTTGGGGTAGGAAATCACTCTCTGGGGTGGGGGTGGGGGTGTGTGTGACCATGCCACAAACCCTTTTCCTCCATTCTCTTCTTGGGATTTTGGCCATGCACACACGCACACGCGCCCGGGATGTTTTTTAAGCCACTAGGTCTGGGACTCTAATTGTGCAGTCAGTTAAATGAGACCCAGACACTTTAACCACCATGCCACCAGCTGGCTCCAAACTTAAACTTTTATCTCGTTTAAACTTAAACTGGGCCATCCTCATGGCCTAGTAGTTTAGGGAGCTGGATCCCACATGGCTCACTACATTTCAAATCCCAGGCCTGGAGGCTTGTGTGTGTGCCTAAAATCCAGATGAGGTAGAGCAATGGAGAAGAGATTGTGATGTGACTGTACTCCATCAGGAGAACTTTCTCCCTCTCTCTTTTTGGTGAGTGCATGAGCCCTATAGCAAACAAAATACTTGGGGCATGGGGACCAACAGGTGGTGAGGCGGCTAAGGAGCTAGGCACTCCCACGTGGCCGACCAGGGCTCAAGTCCTGGACCTGATGGCTTGCTTTCTCACTTTCCCTCTCTCTCTCTCTCTTTCACTCTCTCTCTGTCTCTCTCTGGTCAAATTAAAATGAATAAATGAATAACTAAAATGAAATAAATAATTCCTAAAATAATAAAAAGGTAAAAAAAAAAAACAAAACCACTTCGGCCAGATGGTGGTGTAGTGTTTAAGGCAGCTGGTTCCCACATGGCTCAAAGCTCAGTTCAAGGCCCAGATCCAGCAGCTTGAAAAACACTCCAAGTAGATGTACATGCAAGCCCAAAATCCTGAAAGGAGAAATGGGAGTGAGATTATAGCATGACCATACTTCATGGGAGGGGTGCTTTCTCTCTGTCTCTCTCTCTTTTCCAGCAAGTGCACACACTCTTTAGCAAATTTTTAAAAATAATTCAAACTTGGGGCCAACAGGTGGCACAGTGGTTGAGGTGTTGGACTCCCACATGGCCAAATGTGGTTCAAGTCCTGGACCCGGAGGCCTGTTTTCTTACTTTCACTTTTTCTCTGTCTCTCTGGTCAAATAAAAAATAATAACAACAACAACAAAAAAAAATCTTTATGTTTTTTTCTTTGGAGAGGTTTTTGCTGTAGGGTGCATGTGCTTGCCAGGAAGACAGAGAGGAACGGAGAGACAGAGAGCAAGAAATCACCCCCCAGCAGGTATGGCCATGCCACAATCCCTTCTCCTCCATTCTCCTCTCGGGATCTTGGGCACGCATGCACACGCACCCGGCGTGAGTTCAAGCCACCAGGTCCAGGACTTGAACCACAGTCTACTACATGGGAGTCCAGCGACATAGCCACTACACTAACTGCTGGTCCCAATAATTCTTTAAATAAATAAATAAAACTTAAATTTCTATTTGTTAAAACTTCTATTGGGTCATCAGGAAAGTCATGACACGTTTTTGCAGAGAAAAGCATAGAAAAGCACATCATGACTTTCCCAGCAACCTAATATCTAAGTGTCTAGTCAATATACACAACAGTTACCTTTGCCACTAACATACATTCACTACTTTCTTTTCTCTAAAATTAAATACAAGAACGAAAACTTTTTTCTTTAACCATGTGTACCATATACATGTAAAACATACATGTTAATTTTCACCTAGCTTCCGCTTACCGAGATCTGCACTTTGCACATCTTTCCCACGAAGGATGACCAAGTTAGCAATGGAAGTGTTAAAATGAAGCTCCTTGTTGACATACATTTTACCAAGAGGAGGAAGTCCCGATAAAGGAGGCCGTATCTGCCAATCAATACCTTTCCAAAGAAACAAAACAAAACTGAAAACAGGAGATTTCATAAAGGTTTTGAATAAATGGAGAAAAATGTCCTATGGTATTTGCATTTCACATAAAAGTGTATTTACTGCTTAAATAAAAGGTAATATGGAAAAGCTGTTTTTTCCTCTAAAAGTTGAGAAGGCAGGATGATAGAAACAAAATTCAGATCAGTAGTTTGTGGGGGTGAGGGTCAAAGGGAAGAGAGGGCCTAGTAAGGCGTCTTAAAGAACTTTTTGGGATGGTGGAAGTAATTCTACTTCCACTGTGGGGTGGTTACACACTGTAAGTTTGTCAAAATTCCTATACTTGGGGCCAGATAATAACACAGTAGTAGCACAAATGGAGCCACACAGGAAGGTCCTGGTTTATTTCTCAGGGCCTCCCTGTACACCCCTGGTACATGTGAGTGCCTGTGACCTAGGCTGGCGAGGCTGGAACCATCGAGTAAACCAAGGGGGTTCCAGTGTCTTAACCAACTTACCACCTGCTGGTCCGAAAGAGTTCTTTTTTTTTTTTTTTCTGAGAGGTTTTTGCTATAGGGCACATGCGCTTGCCAGATAGACAGAGACAGAGAGACAAAAAGCAGGAAATTACCCTCCAGAGGGGATGGCCATGCCACAATCCCTTCTCCTCCATTCTCCTCTTGGGATCTTGGGCACACATGCACACGGACCCAGCGTGAGTTTAAACCACCGGGTCCGAGACTTGGACCGCGGTCAACTACATGGGAGTCCAGCAACATAGCCATTACACCAACTGCTAGTCCCCCGAAAGAGTTCTTTTAAAGAGAATTTGGTATACAATTTTAAAAATCATGTATCATTCCTGAATATACAGAAAAAGAAAAACATGGGACCAGGCAGATGGCTTAAAGGTTATGTCACTGGACTTCTAAATAGTCAACCAAAGTTCAAGTCCTGGACCTGGAGGTTTAAGAGTCATGCTGGGCGCGTGTACATGCATGCCCAAAATCCTGAAAGGAGAATGGAGAAGGGATTGTGGTGTGGCCATCCCCCAGGGGGCTGATTTCTTGCTTTCCCTGTGTCTCTCTGTGTCTCTCAGGTGAGCACACACACCCTATAGCAAAAATCTCTCTCAAAAAAAGAAAAAGAAAAACGTAACAAAATTAATTGATTGATGTTTTCCTAAAATGTTTTTCTAACTCAACAACTTGATCACGTTGACTCAACATTAATGATGCCTTTGTCTTTTCACATATTACGGTCCTCCGTGCCTCCAGCATGTTTGTGAGTCAGCGTTCCTTACAGTAATTCACGGAAAAAAAGGAAAGCCATTGGCTCTCAGGCTGGGTTTACAATCACGGAGAGGACATCTACCATTGACTCCTGCTGGAGGAATGCTGCTTATCTTGTCTGTGTGTCAGGACTGCCTCTCCCCCCGACCCCCTCCCCGGGCACAGAAAACTAGAGGCTTATTTCCTGGAGAGCATGACAGAGGTCTCTGGCCAGGGGAACACTAGACAGAGGTAAGGGAGGGATCTGCTCTGAAACCTGAGGGAGATCAAGTAAAAACATGACTTCCCATTCTTCTCCCTGCAGGGAGCTGGGGTTCTGCCTAAGCCTCCAAGCAGAATATCTAACAGAGGGGGCAGGCAAAGGGAATCTCCAGGATAACAAATGTACACCGACCGTAAAGGGCAAAACATCCAGACTGGGGCTGGCCCCAAAGCCCAGTGATGAAGGGAGCTGGTTTCCACGTGGTCAACCACAGCTGAAAAACACACTGGGCATGTGTGTTTCTGTGTGCCCCAAATCCCGATGGGATGGAAAAATGAAAAGGAAGAGACTGGGGTGTGACCTTGTTCTACTGTGTGTGGCGGGGGTGCTTTTCCTCTGTTCCTCTCTGTCTCTCATACCATGTGTCCACTATCAACAACAACAGCAACAAAAATGTAGATGGAAGCAGATCATGAGGTTGTAAGGAGAGATCCCTTAAGGAAGATAAAACTGATAGTATATCTGAGTATATCAAGAAAAAATTTAGACAACTAGAGAAACAAATTGTTTGAATAACTGACAAGTACACACAAAAAACTAAGCATATAAAAAACATGGCCATTATAATTAGTAACACTAAAGAAAAATTTAAAATTATATAGAAAAGGAAAAGTAAACACAGTATATTACATGGCTCAGCTGTAAATAGTACATACTTGGTCATGATAATGTAAAACTAAATATTGGTGGGACCAGCAGTTGGCGTAATGGCTATGTCGCTGGACTCCCATGTAGTCGACCACAGTTCAAGTCCCGGGCCCTATGGCTTAAACTCACGCTGGGCACCTGTGCATGCATGCCCAAGATCCTGAGAGGAGAATGGAGGAGAAGGGATTGCGATGTGGCCATCCCCCCAGGGGCTGATTTCTCGCTTTCTCTCTCTGTCTTTCTGGTGAATGCATGTGCCCTATAGCAAAAACCACTCCAAAAAATAAAAAGAAAACAAAATATATTTCTCAGGGCTGGAAGGTGGCATGGTAGTTAACATGCTGGACTCCCACATGGCCAACTATGGTTTGGGTCCCAGACCTGGAGGCTTACTTTCCTACTTTCCTTTTCTCTCTCTCTGTCTCCCTCTAGACAAATTAAACAAATACTAATGATGATAATAAATGAAATAAAATAATTCTTTAAAAAAAAGTATATTTCTCTACATCTACTTATACTATTATATGGACTTTGCATTATAGTTTCAGAGGTTTGAAGTGACATAGAAAGTTTACATCTTTTTCTTTTTTTTTTTTTAGAGAGAGATTTTTGCTTTAGGGTGCGTGCGCTTGCCAGAGATAGAGAAACACAGAGAGACAAAAAGCAAGAAATCACCATCTGGGGGGATGGCTATGCCGCAATCCCTTCTCCTACATTCTCCTCTTGGGATTTCGGGCACACACACACACGTGCCCAGCGTGAGTTTCAAGCCATTTCAAGTTTCAAGTTCTAGGACACAAGCTGTGGTCAACCACATGGGAGTCCAGCACCTTAACCACTAGGCCACCTGCTGGCCCCAGGAACTTTTAAAAGTGGTAGAAAATAGAAAGATTATTTAAAAATCTGTATAAGAAGCATTGAGAGTCCCAGACCCCTCCCTTATCCCTGCAGCAGGAGGAGTGCTTCCCTAACCCCTAGGAGGAACTTTCTGCTCTGGGATGCCCAAACTGCACAATCATATTCAGTGACACAAGGCACGGCCATGCAGAGACTCTGACAGAAAACCAGGTCACCAGGTTAAGTCTTCACAGGGCAAAGTGCCGGTCCATGCTTTTCCTCATCCAGCTCTGAAACACAGCCAGCCTGGCTTACAGCACCTTCAGGGAAAGAAGGCGGTTGGGCCAGTAAGTGGTGCAGAGCTTATGGTCGCTGGATCCCATCTGGCTAACCGCAGAGTGAAAAACACGCCTGACACATGCGTGTATAACCAAAATCCCAAGAGAAGAGTGGAGGAGAAGGGACTATAGCATGGCTCTCCCCCATGGGCAGTGGTTTTTCACTTTCTCCTTCTCTCTTTGTTTCTCCTCAGTGAACACATGTGCCCTAAGCAAAACTAAAAAGACCAGGAGGGGAATAACTAATCAAGCAGTAAGATATACCGAGTATGATATTTGGGAGTCCAACAATAAAATGGCTAGACAGATCTCCTTACTGTGAAACCCACATGAGTTTGTAATGTCCATAAGGGTTCAGGAGTGCCCAGGGTAACTCACTTAAAAGATGGCGTCATGGTTACATCATTGGACTCCCACATAGTCAACTGCAGCTCGACCCCAGATCTGGCAGCTTAAAACACACTGGGCTGGGTGCATGTGCATGTGTGCCCAAAATCCCAACAGAAGAAAGGAGGAGAAGAGATTGTGGTGTGGCCATTCCCCCTGTGAAGAGGTGATTTCTTGCTTCCTGTTCCTCTGTCTCTCTGGCAAGTGCATGTGCCCATAACAAAAATCTCTCTCTTAAAAAAAAAAAAAAAAGAAAGAAATTACTATGGAGCCAGCAGGTGACATGATGGTTGAGGTACTGGACTCCCACATGGCTGACCACAGTTCAAGTCTTGGACCTGGCAACTTGCTTTCTTACTCTCCCTCCCTCTCACTCCTTGTCTCTCTCTGGTCATACTGAATAATAAATAAAATAAATAATTCTTTAAAAAATTACAAAATAAATAAAAATAATTATTACACATTCGCCTTTCGCTGGGCTATTGTTCCGGATTCCAAAGACATATCATTAAACAAATTCCTGACCTAAGGCTAGCCCCATAGCATAGAGAACTGTATCCTATGGCCAGTTGAAGTTCAAATCCCAGATCCTATGGCTTAAAAAACATGTTGGGTGGGGCTGGCAGGTGCTATGGTGGTTAAGGCACTAGATTCCCACATGGCTGATAATGGTTCAAGTCCCAGACCTGTTGGCTTGCTTTCTCACTGCCTCCAACCCTCTCTCTCTGTCTGATCAAACTGGAAAATAGTAATAATAATAAATAAACTTAAATAATTCTTTAAAAAAATAATAGGTACAGAGGATATCAACCAAATAAATATAATTATTAACAACTCTAGGAGAAAAAATGAATTATACATGAAATAAAATATGATTTGTGTGCACAGTACATGGCTCAACTGTGGAATAACATTTACATAGCAAAAGTAATACAAGCATTGAAGACCGATCTAACCCAAAAGTACGGTGGAACTTGGGAACCAGCAGTTAGCGTAATGGCTATGTCGCTGGACTCCCACGTAGTCGACCGCGGTTCGCATCCTGGACCCGGTGGCTTAAAACTCACGCCGGGCTCGTGTGCGTGTGTGCCCAAGATCCTGAGAGGAGAATGGAGGAGAAGGGATTGCGGCGTGACCATCCCCCCTGGGGGGTGATTTCTCGCTTTCTGTCTCTATGTCTCTCTCTGTCTGTCTGGCGAGCGCACGCGCCCTATAGCAAAAAAAACCTCTCAAAAAAAAAAAAAAAAAGTACGGTGGAACTTTATCTGGAAAGAAGAGAGACGTGTGCTCGCTTGCAAGTCCACTCGTGAGTAGGTGGGTGCAGAGAAGTATAAGGAGATTCAGTCCTCAATTTTTCACATTAGGAAGACAATAAATAGTATCTAAAACTGAAAAATAAAAAAGAATGACAGACAAGAAAAATACTGAAAAATATGGAGGCATATTTCAGAAAGAACATCTAAAAATCCCCACAGCGCAGTGGTTCAGCCCTATGTATAGAAAGCTGGGTCCTGGGCCAGCTTCATGGCCTGTTAGTTAGGCAGCTGGATCCCACATGGCCAACAGTGTGGCTCAAGTCCTGGATCTGGTGGCTTGAGAAACATACCAGAAACGTGTGCACACAAGTACAAAATCCCAAAACCGGGACCTGCAGTTGGCTATGTTACTGGACTCCCATGTAGTTGACAGCAGTTCAAGTTCCGGACCCAGTAACTTAAACTCACGCCAGGCGTGTGAGCATACATGCCCAAGATCCCAAGAGGAGAATGGAGGAGAAGGGATTGTGACGTGGCCATCCCCCCTGGGGGGTGATTTCTTGCTTTCTGTCTGTCTGTCTCTCTCTGTCTCTCTGGTGAGTGCATGTGCCCTGTAGCAAAAAGCTCTCTAAAAAAGAAAGAAAATTCCAAAGGAGGGAGTAATGGAGAAGGGACTGGCCTCTAACAAAGCAAACAAAGGATGGTCATTTATGGCCCACAGCAGTTTGAGTCCTGGCCCTGCCAACTAGGAAAACATGCTGGGTGTAGCATGCATATCCAAAATCCTGATGGCATAGAGAAGCGATGGGGAGGGGACTGTTTCCTTTGTTATAAATTCATGTAGGACAATTACTTGACATTTTGAAAGAATGGAGATGCAATTTACCTATAGTGCAGTAAATAGATTTAAGTATACATCAAATGAATTTTGACACCTTGATTTTTGAAACTATTCATACATTACTCTGATTACATTTTTTAAACATTGGTCTAAAATGTTTTTCAGTAATAAAACTGAGAAGTGATTTCAAGAAGCCCTCCTGGGAAGTCCTGGTGAGTTTCTGCAGGAGCCTCCCTGACCTAAAGAAGAGACCATTATTTAAACTGGCCCAAGCCAGTTTATATTGAGAGCTCCAGTACAGGCATTTTTCCCAGCTTGCGGGCTGCATATTTTTAAAATACTCTTTACCTTCTTCCATTTTTGCATTAGAAATGAGCATCTGTCTCAAACGCTTGAGGAGGCCAGCCCAAGTAAATGTGCTATATGCCAGTGAATTCTCAGACATATGAGGAATGCTACGAACACTCAGCATCTTGAACTCAGGATGGGGAACTAAATTCTCCATTAAGTCTCCTGCAAAACAAAACAAAAAAAAAAAGATTTGAAGTCAATTTTTTTATTCAACACTGTTGTTGACCATACACAGCCATGATCTGATGGTTTTCCAGGCCACATATGTTTTTACATCTAAGCACAGAACTGCTTGAACTTTAAAACATAAGTTTAATTTCAGAGACAACTTCCATTGCAGACTAGATCTTTGCTTCATTTTAACACTCATTTTAGCAAGGGTGAGAAAACAAAATTTACCAAAAATGAAATAAGAATTGAGAAGATGAATTAACTAGAACTGTGAATGAAATGCTCAGCTAAGCCCCAGGAAAACAAAGTAAGTTGGAGAGCTGCTATCCTTTCTTGTCATTGTGTGTTTACTAAACATTCCTTGAGAAACAGCCTGAGATCTTTTATTTATCTAGTTAAATGATAACTGAAACTTGTTAACATAAAGTCCTATGGTGGGGGGGGGTGGAAGGGAGAAACAAATAGTAATTTCTTTTTTTTTTTCCCAGAAAGATTTTTTTTATAGGACATGTGCTTGCTGGAGAGACAGAGAGAGACAGAAAGCGAGAAATCACCCCCCAAGGCCACACCAGAATCCCTTTTACTTCAGTCTCCTCTAGGGATTTTGGACACACACACACACACAAGTGAGGCTTAAAACTCACACCAGGAGCGTGTGTGCGCGTGTGTGTCCAAAATCCGGAGAGGAGAAGGGGATAGTGTCATGGCCATACCCCTGAGGGGGTGACTTCTTACTTTCCGTCTCTCTGGGGAGCCTATATACCCTATAGCAAAAGTCTCTCTTCAAAAAAAAAAAGAATGTGCCTATTTTTAGAAACTAGTGTTTGTAATGAAATAGAATTAAGGAGAAATCCAATTTACATTCACATCTGTCTTACATATTTATGGAAAATAGTGTGAGGGGGGAGAAAGACATCAAGATAACATAAAACACAGATTTTATGATAATATTGAGTACAAATTCATATCCTACTTCCTAATGAAAACAACAAATTTTGACATAAATATCTAAATAACGCTGCCCAAATGACCTTATGCTTGTGGAGTTCCCTCTCACATAACATTCTTCTCTGTAAAATAGAGTTCTATTGCATAGTACAAGTGCACATAAAATAGTCAGCAAACAATTCCTGAGCACTAATACATGCATTATTAATGACTGCAACATGTTCTCTGCTCTAGCTTTCTTGTTCAACTTCTCTCCCTTAGCCATTCTTGGATGTCATGGAGACCCTAACTCATAGACCTCCTGCCCTCTCATCTAATAGTCTTACCTCTTTCTGCAAGAGTCTTGGGTCAGCTCCACTCCTCACATTCTGTCAAAGCTCGACTGTACAGAGTCACGCCACACCACAGAGCAGACTGCGACTCTTCTGAATTCACAATGTCAAAACATCATACTAATGCCCATGTTCATATTTTAGACTGACACAAATAACATTCAAGGGGACAAATACCTAGTGGGTTTCTTCTGTAGTGATGTGAGCCTCCCACAGAGTAAGTAGGTTGGAATACACTTCCCAGCTGATGTGCGAGGACTTGATTTATATCGCTGAAGGAGATCTGCTTGATATTCTTTAGTTTTGCACAGATCTCATGGAGAGCATCATTTTCATGAATGAGGAGGGCGTCAGAAGATCGGTATAAGTGAGAAAGTGTCAAAATGGAGTTGTAGTTCTGAACAATAACCTGAAAAAAAGTGTCAGAGATAAAAAAAGGAAAAAAATAGTGGTTAAGAGTATAAGTTTTATTTAGTTATTTAAAAATTTGCCATGGAGTGCAAAAGCTCACCAGAGAGACAGAGGAAATGAGGAAGCACTCCCTGAGGTGACATTGCAATTCGTTCTCCTCCAGTATCCTCAGGATTTTGGGCACACACTCACATGCACCTGGTATGTATTTCAAACCACTAGGTCTGGGACTTGAACCATGCAGTCAGCCACGTGGGATCCAGCTGCCTTAACTACCACTGGCTGGCCCAAGAGTGTAGGTTTTATTTATTATGTATTTAATTTTCTTTCAAGAGACATCTTTGCTATAAGGTACATGTGCTCACCAGAGAGACAGAAAGCGAGAAATCACCCCCCAGGGGGATGGCCACACCACAATCCCTTCTCCTCCGTTCTCCTTTTAGTATTTTGGGCACGTACGCATGAACACCCACAGTGAGTTTTAGTCTGTTGGGTCCAGGACTAGAACTGTGGGTGGCCATGTGGGAGTCCAGTGCCTTAATCACTATGCCACCTCCTGTCTCTGAGTATAGGTGTTAAAGGCATCCTGCCTGGGTTCAAATCTTGGTTCTACTGTTTACTAGCTGTATGACCTTGGTCAATTATTTAATCTCTTTATGCCTCAGTTTATTCATTTGCAAAATGGGGATAACAGTTATACTTATATGGTTCCCTAGAGTTGTAAGGATTAAGGATATAATGGGAGAAAGAAAACAGAACAGTGCCTCATACATAGAATGGGCAAACAAACACTGGCTATGACTAGCATTCTTCCTATACCAGTTCCTCTAGTAATTTGTCTCACTTCTGTTCTGTTTTCCTACTAAGCTGATCAACAGGAAACTAGACTATATGGAAATTTTCACCCACTGGAGGGAAATTAAAGTTATTTGAAAGTTGACAATGGCACCAGGAATCCCACATTAGGTCAAGGTCCCTTCTTTATACACTGTAGTCAGAGTGACGAACCCAGTATAAATTCCTGAAAAGAGAAGCACAGTCACCATCTTTGGGGATTTTGAAAAATAAGAATACTTCATTTGTTTGGAAGTTTAAGCCAAGTCAAATGACTTGTTCATGAAAGCACCATATTGTATACTTACTCCTGAAGCTATAATTTAACATTTTTTTTTTTTGAGAGGTTTTTTTTTTGCTATAGGGCGCGTGCGCTCGCCAGACAGACAGAGAGAGACATAGAGACAGAAAGCGAGAAATCACCCCCCAGGGGGGATGGTCACGCCGCAATCCCTTCTCCTCCATTCTCCTCTCGGGATCTAGTTACGCACGCACACGCGCCCGGCGTGAGTTGTAAGCCACCAGGTCCGGGATGCGAACCGCGGTCGACTACGTGGGAGTCCAGCGACATAGCCATTACGCTAACTGCTGGTTCCCTAATTTAACATTTTCAAGAAAAAGTAAGATGGAATTTTAACCTACATTGATAGCGAAGAATACAAAAACAAGGTTTATAATTAATATGTTCATACCTCACCAGTTCCATAAGGCCAAATAATCTGATTCATTTTCAAAGAGTTTGAGTACTGATCTTGTAAATTCTGTGTAATGAACGCTCCTAGCCCTGATCCTGTGCCCCCAGCCATACTCATTATGATGAAAAATCCACTCAAAGAGTCACACTTCTCCACTTCCTTCTGGATTAGGTTCATTATTGATTCTTCATGCCTGGGTCCATGAACAGAGTAACTATGCAATGGTAAAAGAAACAAATATAAACACCTTTTGATTTAACCAGACACCCGTAATACAGAGAAAAACACATAGGATAGAGAGGTCTTTTCAAAGTATGGAAATAAACTAACTCTTATGAAAGGTACAGGTACACGGACTGATTATTTATTTATTTATTTATTTAATTTTTGCTATAGGACTTGTGTGCTCACCAGAGACACAGAGAGAAAAAGTTAAAAATCTCTGCCTAAGGGGAGTGGCCACAACACAGGCCCTTCTCCTTCATTCTCCTCCTGGGATCTTGGGCATGTATGCACACAAGCTGCTAAGTCTATGACTGGAACTGTGTTTGGTCATGATGGAATCCTGCACTTTAACCACCATATCACCTGCTGAACCCTCATCTGACAAAATTTAAATATAAAAGTTAAATATATTTAACAGATGAATATGACTACTCAGTGAGTAAATTTATAGGCTGTAGAAAGTTCTCTTTTATTGGTCATTCCTTTAGTTAAGCTTTCAGATACCAGATAATTCTACAAGTTTACAGTACAACATAATAATCAATATTCGTAAAATAGTCTTTTAAAAATAATTGTATTTAACTTTATCTATTTACTTTAATTTGATCAGAGAGAGAGAAGGAAAGTGAGAAAGCAAGCCACCAGGTACAGGACTCGAACTACAGTTGGCCAAGTGGGAGTCCAGCACCCTTAACCACCAAACCACCTACTGGCCCCTCATAAAGTAGTCTCAAAGCAGTTATCAAACCTTGCTGTTGTGCAAAAAAAAAAAAAAAGAAAAAAGAAAAATCCCAAGGTCCAGGCTTCATCCTAAAACAAATCAGAATCTCTGGAAGGAACTCTAGGTATTGAGAATTTTCAAAGAACCTCAGGAAATTATAATGTGTAGCAAAGACCTGCTGCCTTGTAGTACTCCGTATAACTAGAATTCCTGCTAGAAAAGGATATTATACTGATAGTAAGTTAGCTTGCAGCAGGACAGTGAAGAAGGTAGAAAATCCTGCTCTAACAGATCATTTCACCATTTCCTGTACCTGACGCATAGACGCAGAGATAGAATGAGTTTGAGTAAAATCAAATTCTAACTTGTAAAACAGCAGTTTCAAGACTATGCTTGGTACATCAACTGTGCAGTTCCAACTACACTATTAACTATGTAGCTGCAACTGCATCGCGTATCATGAGGAATCACTCTTACCCGTATGCCCAGTTGTTTCCAGAACCTTGTTTTTGACAAAAGTTTGCATGCTGGCTATATTTCCATTGGCCAGACTGGGCAGCCTTTGATAGTGTTTGACTGATAACTTTAGGTTCCATGTCAACAAGCACAGCCCGGGCAATTGGAACTAGATAGGGAAAAAAAAAGTCAAAAGAAAAAACTATTGCATATAGCTTATTTGGGTAGCTCAGAACATAAACTTCTAGGTTCAGAAAAATAAAGAATCCAGGGATTAAGAGTGGAAAGATCTATCACACTGGTTAGAAACCCATGGGGATGGCAGTAGACAGATACAGATGTTCGTAAAGCCCAGCATTTTGCTAAGTGGGAGGAGTCGATGTAGCTAAAACAATCACTACAGACATTTTGAGTGCTTATAATATGCCATGAATGGTGTGGGAAATACACAGATGAAGACGACATCAAACCAGCACTAAGAGGATACTCACTCATACTCACTCTTGAGTAAGATTCAGGAAAGATAAGATACATGGACAATCACAGTACAACATGACATCCAAACTAAGGCAGCAGCATATTCTGAGGTATAAAATTCCATGGGCACAGCATGCAGGTCAGGATTGTGAGAGCACAGGGTGAAGATGGAGGAGGGAAAAGAAGTGAAGGAAAGCAGACAGGACTCAGTTCTTAAAAACCCTTGCAGACAATGTTAAAAAATTCGAATTTTTTTCTTTTAGGCAACGATAAACCACTGAAAATTTTGTTTTTTAGTTTGCTATAGGGCGCATGCACTCACTGTGGGGGTAGAAAAAGTGGGCAAATGGGGTAGAGGAGTGAAAAAGCAACCGACCTCCTTGGGGGTTACACAAGCGCCCTGTGTGTTTTTCAAGCTGCTGGGTCTGGTGCTTGAATCACACATTCAGCCATGAGGGGTCCAACTGCCTTAACCACAAAGCCACTGACTAGCCCAACTACTAAAAATTTTCAAGCAGAGGAAAAATAGTTAGATCTCTCTCTCTCTCTATTTATTTATTTGTTTCTTCTACGAGAAACAGAGAGAGGAGACAGGTAGTCCCATAGCGTCTTCACACCATGATCTGTCTCCAGTGTCAGCTGGCCTGAAGCACAATCATAGGCTTGTACATACATGCACTGAGTATGCTCAGGGAGGTGCTGGGATGCAAATCCAAGACCATTCCCATATGGGTGCAGCTGTGTCACCACTGCACTACCTCCTGACCCCAGATGTCTTTTCTCTAGGCAGGGAAACCCAGAAGGAGGGTTTTAAAACAGTACAGGTGAGGGACCAGCAGTTAGCATAATGGCTACGTTGCTGGACTCCCATGTAGTCGACCGCAGTTCGTGTCTCGGACCCAGTGGCTTAAAATTCACGCCGGGCGTGTGTACGTGCCCAAGATCCCGAAAGGAGAATGGAGGAGAAGGGATTGTGGCATGGCCATCTCCCCTGGGGGGTGATTTCTTGCTTTCTGTCTCTGTCTCTGTCTGTCTGGTGAGCACACGTGCCCTATGGCAAAAACCTCTCAAAAAAAATAAAATAAAAACAGTACAGGTGAGAAAGGATAAGATCAGAATTAAGACAGTAACAGTGAAGATCAAAAAGAAAGAACAGTTGTTTTTTTTTTTAAAGAATTTTTTCTTTTTAACTTTATTCATTTATTCTAATTTGATCAGAAAGGGACAGAGTGAAAGCAAGACAGAGAGAGAAAGGGAAAGTGAGAAAGCAAGCTGCCAGGTCCAGGACTTGAACCACGGTCGGCCATGTGGGAGTCCAGCATCCTTAACCACCACACCACCTGCCAGGCCCAAGAAAGAACAGTTTTAAGAATTATGCTAGAAGTAAAATATGCAGATCTCAATGTTGACAGTATGCTAGCAGTGAGATGTTCACTTATGAATCTGCAGTTTAGAAGAAAGGCAGGACTGGAGATTTGAGAGTCACCAGTGTTAAAAATATATGTATGACTAAACTATGTATGACTAAAATTGCCAGGGGAGAACTATATAGTGAGGACAAAGGACAGCTTGAGATGTAGTTGCTGGAGAAAAAAAATTCAGAGAGCAGGAGTTTCAAGGAGGGGATTTTATAGTTAATATTATCAAATCCAGTAGAGGTCATTGGAAACTTTTCCCAGTGCAGCTTCAGTGGTGGTGTTGGGCAGAAGCAAGATTATAGGTGGCTAAGCAGAGCTCTCCTTTGAGAATCTTGGATGAGAAGGCAAAAAGAAGGACGAAGAAGGCTATAATCAAGAGATAAGTTTTGTTTGGTTTTATTGATTAATTGATTGATAGAGTGTATGTGCTTGCCAGGAAGCAACAGAGAGATAAAGGGAGAGGGAGAGAAGAAAGCACTCCCCATGAGAAATGGTCACTCTACAATCCCTTCTCTCCATTTCTCTCTCCCTTCCTGACTTTGGGCCCATACTTGCACATGCTGGCATGTTTCTCAAGCTGTTAGGTCTGGGACTCAAACTGTACGCTTGGCCACATGGAATCTGGCTGCCTTAACCATCAGGCCACAGAGCCAGCTCTATTTATTCAATCCGAAGTTTATTCACCTATCTCTTCCATGAACGAGAAAGAGACAGATAGACAGAGCCCCTGATAGAGTCTTGATGTTGCAATCCACCAGCAAGCTCCAGATCATGGACAAGCATGTGTCTACCATACTCAGAGAAGTCTTGGAACTGAACCTGGAACCTTTCTACGTGGGACTGTCTCACACAGCATCATGTACTACTGCTGTACCTCCTTCCGTTACCTGTTAAGATTCAGATTGGTAAGACTGAAGCATGCTCACGTGTAGAGAGGATGATGCCACTGGAGAGGCAAAGGTTTTTAACACAGAAACAGCCAAGAGCAGTCATTCTCCAGTAGTTGGAAGAGACGGGGTTCAAATATCATTTGGAGGGCCTGCCCTTGAAGAGGCTCATTATGTAAGAGGAAAGGAAGGGACCGTGTTTCACACATACCTCCATTTTCCTCCTCACTGAAGAATCTTTCTTTACAAGATGCTTGATAGGCTTCATTCTCTCTCTTAGAGCAGAGTGCCTGGGAACAGTGTGAGTCTCTAAATAAAGCATTGAACACTTCAAAACCTATCTGATTGCCACACTGACCAAGTTGCACCGTTATAACTGACATGTTGAGCCACAAACTAGGCCTATTCTCTCAAAAATGTGAACAACCTGCAATAGGAATAAAAAAGGTTTTGAGAACCACTACATTATTAATAAGAACAAATAAAATCCCATAAATAATAATTATACATCAATAAAAATAATTTCAAAATGCCATATATGTATATACCATTTTATATGAAATAGGTACATTATCTAAGGAGTCAGTCACTCAAAGAAGTTCTCCTACTCTACATGACTCGGAGACTGGTGATTTACTACACCCAAATCCATTCATACACAGCTCAATAGTTGACAAAGCCTGATCTGTACTATTTTCTTAAACTTGCATTTATTGTAAAACAAAATAAAATATAAATAGTAGCTGAAGGAATAACTAGTACACATGTGACACCTTTTTTTTTTTTTTTTTTTTGAGAGGTTTTTGCCATAGGGTGCGTGCGGTTGCCAGACAGACAGAAAGAGCCAGAGAGACAGAAAGCGAGAAATCACCACCAAGGAGGGATGGCCACACCGCAATCCCTTCTCCTCCTTTCTCTTCTTGGGATCTTGGGCACACACGCACACGCACCCGGCATGAGTTTTAAGCCACTGGGTCCGGGACGTGAACTGCAGTGGACTACATGGGAGTCCAGCGACATAGCCATTATGCCAGCTGCTGGTCCCCACGTGTGACACCATTTAACCCAGAACACAAATGTTAGCTCAACAATCTTACTTTTGATTAATATTAATTTTGTCTCTCTACTAACCACCTTTCTGTCATAATAGCTATAGTTAAGACAGTGAGGATAGTGAGAAAGATGGAATTTGGGGAAAAAGGACTATATAAAATATTAGAGCAGGTCTTCATTATTATTATAATTTTTGCTATAGGGTGCATGTGCTGGGGGGGGCGGGTGAGAGAGAGAGAAAGAGAGGGAAGGAAAGTGAGAAAAGGGGGATGGCTGGGGCTGGAAGGTGGCGTGGTGGTTAAGGGTGCTGGATTTCCCACATGGCAGACCACGGTTTAAGTCCCAGATCTGGTGGCTTTCTTTCTCACTTTCCCTTTTTCTCTCCTCCTATCTCTCTCTGATAAAATTAAATAATAATAATAATAATAATAACAAATGGAATTAAATAAATACATATTTTTTTAAAAAGTGGGGGGGATGGCCATGCCGCAATCCTCCTCCATTCTCTTTGGGATGATTTTGGGCAAGAATGCACAAACACCCTGTCTGTTTTTCAAGCCACCTGTCCTGGACTCAGTGCAGTGGGCCATATAGGATCCAGCTGCTCTAACCTCCATGCCACCTGCTGGCCCCAAATCGTCGTCATTATTTTTAACGAAAAGAAACAAATTTTGATAATGACCTCACCTCAGATCTGTGTAGCACTGGATATGGGCATTGGGTGGTGAACTAGATTCCGTTCTTGTAATTTCAAACCTTCACGGTAGCTATTATTATCCTCATTTTACAGACAAAGAAACTGAGTCTTTGACATGTTGTGGGAGACCATCGAACTACTATTTTAAATATCAAAGCCAAGACTCTCTTTCCTTACCGGACCCAGGGGCTCCCCACTAATCCCACTTACTGACAGCCTTCGTATTAGCCGCGTCTTTCCTGTTCAAACTTCAGAGGACCAACCCTCTCACTACGCGCATGCTCACTTTCAACACTAAAAAGCTACGGAGAACGAATGCGCATGCTCCACAGACGGCGAGTTTTGTTGTGTGTGTTTTTTTTCCCCCTCTATTCAGATAGTTACTTACGCATGTTCAGTTTCAATTTATCAACTTCAGATATGGTACGCATGCTCAATGTCCACCAAACGCTTTAGCGGACGATACGCATGCTCCAGCCTCCTCGAGCGGCTTCGGCTAGTGTTTTGCGCATGTTTCTGCCAGTACCTGGAGCCAGGCCATAGTTCTGCGCATGTCCACTACCCACAGTTTGGCTTCATGTTACACTGTGCGCATGCTCTAGCCCTGAACCTGAGAAACCAGTCTAGGGCCTAGGCGCAGACGCACTGAGCCCAAGCAGCCGGTGATGGCGGCGTCGGCGGCGGTGCCTGCGGCGGGTCCGGGTCCATGAGGCGACGACGGAGGCGGGACGGCCTTTACTCAGCGCCGGACTTCCAAGACAGGGAAGCTGAGGACATGGCAGGAGTGTTTGACATAGACTTGGATCAGCCAGAGGACGCGGGCTCTGAGGATGAGCTGGAGGAGGGGGTGAGGCCCGGGGTCCCGGGGGGCCCGAGGTGACAGGGCCAGGGCGGCGGCGCGGGCCCAGGAAGCCCGGTGTGTCCTAGAGCGCTGAGACCCAGGGGGACGCGGGTAGTCTCTTGGAAGAGCTAAGGCGCCGCGCGGCCCGAGGCGGGGGAGCAGACGAGGCGGACCTGGCCCTAGGTGTGAGGCCTCTGCGGGGCTCACAGGTGCAGGTCGCGCCCTTAGCCCCAGATCAGCTCAGCCCCAGGCAGTCTGAAGAGGGAAGGAGAACGGGCGCGTGGTCGATTCCTCGAGCTGTTGGCGGGACACGGGTGGTGTGAGCGTGTGTTGGGAGGAGGGCTGCGCTTGCTAGGTGTCCCGTAGGTGCAGGTGAAGAGCGGAAGGGTTTCCCTTCGAGTGTAAGATTTCAAGTATTAAGCATTCGGACCTCCCACAACCACCTCTCTTTTTGGCCTGTCGCTTCTCTCCTAGGAAGCGCTCAGCTGTTAGAAGTGACAGCTGAAAACTTCTGTCGGGAGTAGCACTGCCGCTGCTGTTACAACCACCAGGAGTTTTATTTCGGGAGCAAGGGGGCTCTGCTGCATCTTCCAGGGTTTGTTTGTTTGCTTTTTTTTTTTTTTTAACCCCCTTCCGTGTGATTTTTTTTAAAGCATTTATAACGACACACGGCCTTTGTAACTTTCCCCAAGTTGAAGATGTCAATATTTTTTCAGAATAATTTATGTAATTTTGGGGTGGGAAAAAACCACTGTTGACAGCTGTGATTTGGCTTGCCAAAAATAAATTGCTTGAACGGAGACTTGTGAATGGTGGTGTGAGGGCTTTTCTTGCTGTAATTTAGGGTGCTAAATTTAGAAATGTTTTTCCTAATGTACAGCTTGATTTTACCTTTGCTGTCTTATTGGTTTATTATACTTTGTGAAATATAATAATTTCTTTTTCAAGATTAATTTATTGAAATATCACAAATTGCAACTATAGTTCAAGAATGGTGTTGTCCATAAATCACTGTTTTTGGACAAATGATCATCACTGATAACCTCATGATAATATAGATTGTAAATTACATTGTCTAGATGCGAACATGGTTTAATGACTGATGTCACATGTTTGCTCTAACCGCACAGGGCTTCCCTTCACTTTCTTCACCCTCAGTTTTTTCCCTCTGGCAAATGAATATGTACTGTTGTTGACAAAAGATTGAGATGCTCTTTATAAAGAACTTCGAATACATAAGAAACTAAGTGGGCTGGGGCCAGCAGGTGGTATGGTGGTTGAGGCGTTAGACTCTCAGTGGTGGTAGACCACGGGTGAGTCCCAACCCAGCGACTTCAAGCTCACACGGGGCATGTGGGCACATGCACTTCTGTGCGTGTGCCCAAAATCCTGAGAGGAGAGTGGAAGGGAGAGGATTGCAGCATGGCCATACTCCTTGAGGAGTGATTTCTCACTTTCTGTCTCTCTGGGCTAGCACAAGCTCCCTACAGCAAAAAAAAAAAAAAAACTCTCAAAAAATAAAAATCTCTAAAAAAAAAAAATTAAATGTGCTGAAATAATACTGCACTTTTCATTATCAAATGAGACTAAATCAAAATCACACAGTTTAGAAGATGGATATTGAGGTGTGTTCTTTTCTTTTTAAGGTTTTTACCATAGGGCGCTTTGTGTGTGCTTGCCAGAGAGAGACAGTGAGAAGGAAAGAGAGAAATTACCCCTCCAGGGTGGATCACCATGCTCTAATTCCTTCTTCTCCATTCTTCTCTTGGGATTTTGAGCACACAAACATACATGTGCACACACATGCCCCACGTGATTTTCAAGTCACTAGGTTTGGGACTTGAACCAGGTCCTAGACTTGAACCATAGTCGGCCATATGGGAGGATAGTGCCTTAACCACTGCGCCACTTGCTGGACTGGAGGTGTGTGTTTTCCTATGGCATTCCAGATCCCTCTTAACTGAATATAAGGTTACACTATATACAATTTGAAACAAATACAAGATTACTTTTATTACATACATACTCTTGCTTATAACATGGATTCCATATGTCAGAGGCTTTGGAGCCAGATAGGGGAGAAAACTGGATAGGAAGGATGCTTTATGTCTTAGTTGAACTGATAAATTTTCAGACTATGAGTTTATCCTCCTTTGAAAATGCAATACTGTATTAAGATTACTGTTATGAACTGGGAACTTGTTTTTCTTTTTACTTTCTTGTTGTGTTTCTGAAACAGTGGGTGTTTCAGTTTTTCCCTACTCCTCAGCTTTTGTTTCGTTGGGTACAAGAATACAAGAAAGTGAAATTTTGAGAGGGTCTTAGGAGGAAGCCAGAGAAATTGTTGAAAATAGGAAAGACAGAAATGTGGCCACAACCTTTGGGAGAGGAGCTTTGAGGATAGAGCAGAGGTTAATTAAAGAAAATTTTGAGGAAGAGTGGTCACTAAAATATATTTTAGCAATCTTCTGGGAGTTGAATTTCTTCTGAGCTGAATTTTATCTTAAATGCCACCAGGTCCAGGACTTGAACCATGGTTGGCCATATGGAAGTGTCCAGTGCCCTAACCACCACAGCACCTGCTGGTCCCATCTTTTTTTTTTTTAAAGAATTATTTTATTTAACTTTATTTATTTACTTATTTTAATTTGACCAGAGAGGGAGAGAGAGAAAGTGAGAAAGCAAGCTGCCTGGTCTGGGACTTGAACCATGGCCAGCCATGTGGAAGTCCAGCACCCTTAATCACCATGCCACCTGCTGCCCCCCCCCCCCCCCCCAGCATGCTTATTCTCAGAGGTTTCTCAAGGTGAATAGTCGAGTGGGATTGGGTGAGATTAGGTAGGCAACCTAAGGAAATTCAATGACATTCAGGTTACTTAGAAATTAAAAGCAGTTCTGAAAATTTTGAGAACTTTAGATTTATAGACTCTTCTAATATTATCTGTTTGTGAATTTATTACCTTTAATTCATTAGACAAATTTCCATTTAAAAAATTTATTTATTTAATTCCACTTCTTACTATTTTTTAAAAATTTGACCAGATGGAGACAGAAACAGAGAGAAAGGGAAAGGGAGAAAGGAAGCTGGGCCTCGAACTGCGGTCGGCCATGTGGGAATCCAGTGCCTTTAACCACCACGCCACCTACCAGCTCCATTAGATTTCTTAAACATGGGTGCATATCAGAGTAGCCTCACTTCTTTATTTTATAGTAAGGGGGAAACTGAGGCACAGGCCAGCAAGGGTAGCCCAAGATTACAGGGTGGTGGTGTCTCCTGACTCAGTTCAGCAACCTTCTTTACAGGGATTCTTCATTGCATTTACTAGTCTTGTTGGTAATGCAGCTGTGGTGTGTCAAAAGTAAATTCAAATCCCTTTGGCCATACTCACTGACTGTGTGACCTAGAGTAAATTGCTTAATCTCTGATACTTTTTTCTTCTCTGAACATTAGAGTTACATGAAATAAAGTATATAAAGTACTCTCAAAATATCTTGGCCTATTAAGCAGTTAGCTAGTTCACATAAATAAAGCTTGTCAGTGTTATTTATTGCCAAGGAACAAAACATTCACATTTACCTTCACCTCTGCCTATAGACTTAATAATATATGCAGTTAAATAAAAGATGCTGTATATTTAGGATTGTAGTATCATGGTTTGTTTTCTTTTTTTAAAGAATTATTTATTTAATTTTATTTATACATTCATTTATTTTAAATTGGCCAGATAGAGAGAGAGAGAGAGAAAGAGAGAGAAAGAAAGTGGGAAAACAAGCCACCAGATCCGGGACTCAAACTGTGGTCTGCTATGTGGGAATGTCTAGCGCCTTAACCACCATGCCACCTGCTGGTCCCAGTATCATGGTTTTAATTATTTTTTTAAAATCATTAACCCTTTTTAGAGGTATGTATCATTTTTGGTTTATTGTGCTGAGTAAATCTGTGTTGGTAAATGTATTTGTTCACATAGCTTAGTTAATTCTTCAGGGAGTTAAAGATGAGAAAACTGAACTGACACATTTATGGTTGATTGCCACCTAACCAAAAGCAAAGACCCTTATTGAATTCTGCAGAGAAATATATGAGAATCTATAAAAGAGTTTCTTTGGGGGAGGTGGGTCATGGGTATTCTGTTTGATTCACTGGAAATTGTATCATTTGGGGTAGTTAGTTGAAAATGAGGAAATGCTTTTGTACAGAGAATTTTATTAGATTGTGAAAATGTTGGAATCTTCTCTACTTTCTGTATTAAGACAGTAATATGGGGCCAGTAGGTGGCATGGTGGTTAAGGCACTGGATTCCCACAAAGCTGACTTGGTTTGAGCCCCAGACCTGGTGGGTCTCTCTCTCTCTCTCTCTCTGTTTCTCTCCCTAGTGATTATGTCCCTGTGGCAAATTTAAAAGAATAATAGTGGTAAATAAAATTAAATAAATATTTTTTTAAAAGAGTAGTTGATGGCATAATGGTTACATCGTTGTACTCCCACTTAGTTACCGCGATTGAAGTCTCTGACCTCGGGGCCAGCAGTTAGTGTAATGGCCATGTCGCTGGACTCCCACGTAGTCGACTGTGGTTCAAGTCCCGGACCCGGTAGCTTAAACTCATGCCGGGCACGTGTGTGTGCGCGTGCCCAAGATCCTGAGAGGAGAACGGAGGAGAAGGGATTGCGGCATGGCCATCCCCCCGGGGGGTGATCTCTCGCTTTCTGTCTCTCTGTCTCTGGCTGTCTGGTGAGCGCACGCGCCCTATAGCAACAACCTCTCCAAAAAAAGAAAAAAAAAAAAAAGTCTCTGACCTGACCCGACAGCTTAAAACTCACACCGGCGCATGTGCGTAAGTGCCCAAAATCCCGAGAGGAGAATGGATGAGAAGGGGTTGGAGTGTGGCCATTCTCCCTGGGGGGTGATTCCTTGCTTTCTGTCTGTGGTAAGCATATGCACCCTATAGCAAAAATCTCTCTTAAAAAAAAAAAAGAAAGGAAAAAGAAAATTGTAATGTAAATTTTTAAATCTTTACTTTTTACATTACTTTTTTTTTTTTTGAGAGAGAGATTTTCGCTATAGGGCACGTGCGCTCACCAGACAGACAGAGAGAGACATAGAGACAGAAAGCGAGAAATCACTCCCCAGGAGGGATGGTCACGCCTCAATCCCTTCTCCTCCATTCTCCTCTCGGGATCTTGGGCACGCACGCACACGCGCCTGGCATGAGTTTTAAGCCACCGGGTCCGGGACGCGAACCGCGGTCGACTACGTGGGAGTCCAGCGACATAGCCATTACGCTAACAGCTGGTTCCCTACATTACTGTTTTACAGTACAAGTTTAAGATTGGGATTCAGATTTTCTTCTTATTTTCTATTTTAAAAATTTGCTATAGAATGGGGCCAGCAGGTGGTATGATAGTTAAGACTTTGGACTCCCACATGGCTGATTGCAGTTCAAGTCCTGGACCTGGTGGCTTGCTTTTTCATTTTCCCTTCTCTCTCTCTCTGGTCAAATGAAAAATAATGATGATAATAAATAAAATTAAAATAATAAAATAAAATTTTTAAAACTGTTTGTTAATTTAGCTTTATTTATTTATTTTATTTTATTTATTTATTTTAACTTGACCAGAGAGGGACAGAGTGAGAAAGAGAAAAGGAGAAAGCAAACCCCTAGGTCTGAAACTTGAACTGCGGTTGGCCATGTGGGAGTCCAGTGCATTTAACCACCACATCACCTGCTGGCTCTAAATTAAATAAATCTTTAAAAAATTTTTGCTAGAGGACTTGTGTACTTGCCATAGAGGGACAGAAAGAGGGCGAGAGGAAGTGAGAACCCCTCTCCCCCCAGGGGAGATGGCCACAATGCAATCTCTTCTCCATTCTCCTCTTGGTTTGTTGGTCATGCACGCACACTCGCACATGTGTTCCACGTGTTTTTCAAGCATCCGGGTCTAGGACTCCAACTGCATAATCAGCCTTGTGGAATCTAGCACCTTAATCGCCATGCCACTGCCTGGGCCAGGACTTTTTGTCAAGCAAAAAGCTTAAATTTTTTGAAGAACAGAGCCAGTAGGTGCTTTCTCATTTTCCCTCTTGCTCTCTCTGTCTCTGGTGAGTGCATGTACTCTTTAAACAAAGTGTTAATGCGCTAGCAGGTGCTGTGATAGTTAAGATGCTGAACTCCTACATGGCTGGCCACAGTTTGAGTCCAAGACCTCGTCGCCTGAAATTCACTCTGGATGTGTGTGCACGTATGCCCCAAATCCCAAGAGGATAATAGATAAGAAGGAATTTTAGCCCCCTCTGGGAGCTAATATCTCACTTTCCCTGTCTCTCTATCTCTCTGCAGAGAGCACATGCCCTATGACCAAAAAACCTATAAGAAAGAAAGAAAAACAGTGTTAATATAGATAGTATGTACTTAAATATTCAAGATTATGAAATAGGAAAAATTTCATTGTCAGTGCTTGCCTTATAATGTATACCATAAAGCAGCAGCTTATTTTTATTTATTTATTTGCTATTGGGCATATGCACTCAAAAGAGACACAGAGAAAGTGAGAAAGCACCCCCTAGGAAGGTTGACCAAATTGGAAATCCTTCTCCATTCTCTTCTCCTTTGGGCAAGCACATACATGCACCCAGTGTGTTTTTCAAGCCACTGGTCCAAGACTGAAACCTTTGACCATGAGGGATACAACCACCTTAACCACCATGCCACCTGACTGACCTGACTTTTATTTTTTAAAAAGTTTATTTTATTTCTTCAAAGTATGTGTTTGTGTGCATGTGTGAGAAAGAGAGACAGCATCTCCAGCAGGGTCTTGATGCCTTGATCTATCTCAGTCTTAGCCAGCTCTGGATCATCACCATGCATGTGCTTGGTGTTCTTAGGGAGGTCTCTGGACTAGAACTCAGAACCTTCCCATATGAATCAGCCTTGCAGAGCATGATTTACCACTTACTCTCTAATCAAGCCCCACAGCAACTATTTTAATTTTAATTTTTTAAATAATTATTTTTATTGTTATTTATTTTAAAGAATTATTTTATTTAATTTTATTCATTGTCATTTTATTTTTTTGAAGTTGAGAGAGACAGAGAGAGAGGGAAAGAGAGAAAACAATCTGCTAGTCTGGGACTCGAACTGTGGTTAACCGTATAGGAGTTCATCTGCCTTAACCACCATATCACCTGCCAGCCCCCATTGTTATTATTTTTAAAAATTTGCTACAGGGCATGTGTGTTCACCAGAGAGAGACAGAGAGAAAGAGAAAGTGAAGAAGCAAACCACCATGCCACCTGCTGGCCCTGCAACTATTTAATTAATTAATTTATTCATTCATTAATTTACTTATTTACTTACTTACAAAACCCAACTAAAATGCATTTACTTAATGTATGACACACGGGCTCAACCAGACACTTAATTTGAAAAGCAGAAGCAAAGCAAAAATAATATCACAATTCAAGGTACAGAGTCCTAACAGAAATGGAGGAAAGGACAACCAACTAAGGAAAAAGTAAGGCGACGACACAAGGAGAGGCCGACAGCTTGAGTCAAGGCTCCTGGCTGGAGACCAGCTTGGAGCAGGTTCTTTACAGGTACTTCTTAAAAGCTGTGGGGATTTTTCCCAGAGCGCAGTGGCATGTGTGTTCAAAGGGCTGTTGATGTTGGGTTCTCCTAACAGGCTCTGGATGGACAGCAGGATGGTTCTGATGTCATACAGGGCTGACCCCTTGTACTTCAGGATGTCCAGACAGATGCTACCCTGGATGTCCACAACAGGATGGTAGGGAATTAGGAACTCTACCGTGGGTGCATTGTAAGGGTAGCCACTCGGGAACTTGAGAGACAGCTTATACCTCAGGTTTTCATAAATTGCCAGCTGTTTATGAAATGGATGGGCCCTACCCATTTGAAAAGGCTGTCTGGTTCAGGGAACCAGACAGGGAAAGCAGACTTTCCTTTGTCGCCAGACATCACGCATCAGCTCCTGCTGCAGCATCTTGCCAATGGGGCCTCTGGAGACTACTCCACTGAGCTTGGCTCCTTACTGTGGCAGCCATGGGGGCGTGGCTGGGTAGCAGTTCTGGGAGGCCACCCCAGTGGTGCTGGCAAGAAGAAAGGAACTCTGGGACTATGACTTCCTGTAGCTCTTTTTAAATAGCCCAGAATCTTGGGCATGGTTTTACCCTTTTCTTCCCTTTCACCTGAGTTGCTGAATTTTGTAAGGAAACATTTGGGAACAGCCAGAATAGTGATTAAAATAGTTAATGGATATCTTAAAAATAGTTAATGGATATCTTAATTTAGGGTAATTTTACCCATTGAGAAACAATTTAAATTATAAAATATGCTCTCTTTTATTGGGACTTCAGGTATATTGAACTTTTTTTTATAATGTAAATTTTGCAAACTCATTCTGGTGGACTGGTTTGAAACAGTGTATCGTGTATAGTACCTAACATGAGTAAGAGTCCTCTTTGCCAATTACAGTGACACATAGAAAAGGTGTTGGATGGGTCATACAGCTAAGGCAGTAGGAAACAATTGAGTAGAAAAAGAAAAGTTTCTTAGGAAAAGACAGTTGTCTGTATATTACATAATGTAACTTTGGTGTTTCTGGTGTGAAACTTTCCTAAAGGTGACATTGAATAGCAGAAAATAATTGTGCCTGAAATGCTTCTGTTCCAGACGGTAACGGTAGGAAGTTAGAAGCACAGATGCAGGTGGTATTACAGGCCTGGCCAGCTCCGGAAATGAAACATAGCCACAGGGCATGTCTTGTGAGGTGGCTTCAAAGTCATGGTTCAGTGTTAACTAGTCTGTGGTCTTTAATTTAGAATTTAGTAAAACTAACATTAAAGAAAAGACAATTATGTAATACCAGTTTATCACTTCTGGGAAGAGTTAGTCTTTTGTCTTTAAAGTGAAGCCATCATAGGTGATTATATGCAGCAATAGAGACAAAAACAAAACAAACACAACTGTAACTATAACCACCCCTCTTCCCCCACACAAAAGAAACTCTATTAAGTTGAAACTTTGAGAATTGATTTCTTTCCCCCTTGATACTGCCCCATCCATTCCCCTCAGTCTAATCATGAAACATCCTTGGTGTTGCACATCATCCTGACATGTTCATACCATGAAGAAATTATGATTAAAATTTTGTGTTTTCTTGGGCATTTGAACATCTATTCTGTAAGAATACTACTAGTTTTCTTAGCTATGTACTGGTGCTTTTGAAGAAAAACATGTTTACTTAAGTCTTTTGAATTACTTTAAAATTTTGACATTGATATTTAAAGATTTCTCATTTTTTAGACATTTTTCAATTGAGTTATATCCTTTTGTGTAAACTGAAAGAGTCCATAATCAGACTATATTTAAGAATACTCAATTAAAATTAATGTTTTAATATCAGTAATTCAATTTCTGCTGCCAAGTTTTATTGTTTTGTCTTTATAATTAAGTAACTTTTAGTGTATTTACAGAGTTGTACAACTATCACCATGGTTCAGTATTTTTTTTTTTTTTTTGAGAGTTTTTTTCACTATAGGGCACCGTGTGCTCAACAGACAGAGACATTAGAGACAGAAAGCGAGAAATCACCCCCCAGAGGGGATGGTCACACCGCAATCCCTTCTCCTCCATTCTCCTCTCGGGATCTTGGGCACACATGCACACGCGCCCGGCGTGAGGTTTAAGCCACCGGGTCTGGGACGAGAACCGCGGTCGACTACGTGGGAGTCCAGCGACATAGCCATTATGCTAAATGCTGGTTCCCCATGGTTCAGTTTTGGAACATTTCCAGTACACTGAAAAGAAACAGTGGGTCCCTTTAAGTTTCTCCTCATTCCCACCCATAGCCATCTCTATAGACTTGATTTTTCTGAACATCTCCTGTAAATAGAATCATACAGAAGGTGGCCTTTGTGTCTGATTTCTTTCACTTATTATGTTTTTGAGGATCATTTATGTCATAATATGTATCAATATCCTGCTATGGGGCACATGCTCTCACTGGGGAGAGGGAAAGTGAAAAGGCATCCACCAGGGAGTATGGCCATGCTGCAATGTCTTCTCCTCCATTCTCCTCTCACACATGTGCTTGGCGTGTTCTGCATGCTGTAGGGTCCACAGTTGGTCATGTTGGATCCAGCCACTTTAACCACCACACCCTGGCTGGCCCAGTATTTCATGGCCAAATAATTTTTTTTTTTGGAGAGGTTTTCGCTATAGGGCGCGTGCGCTCGCCAGACAGACAGAGACAGAGAGACAGAAAGTGAGAAATCACCCCCCAGGGGGGATGGCCACACCGCAATCCCTTCTCCTCCATTCTCCTCTCGGAATCTTGGGCACGCACGCACATGCGCCCGGCCTGAGTTTTAAGCCACCCGGTCCGGGACGCGAACCGCGGTCGACTACGTGGGAGTCCAGTGACATAGCCATTATGCTAACTACTGGTCCCATGCCAAATAATATTTTTAATGGCCAAATAATATTCCATTGTACGTACAGTCATGCATCACTGAAAAATGTGTTTGGCAGTTTTATGATGTGAACATCATAGTGTTTACACAAACCTAATAGATGGTATATCCTACACATGCCTAGGGCATATGTAGTCTATTATAATTTTGTGGGATCATCATCATATATGCAGTTGTTGACTGAAATGTTATGCAGATATGATCGTACTGCATTTTGTTTATCCATTCATCAATTGATACTTAGTAGTGTTCATTTGGATGTTCGTTTAGGTTGTGAATAAAGCCTTTGTGAACATTCACATCCACATCTTTGTATTATCATATGTACTTTCATTCTTTTTGAGTAAATACCTCGTAGAATTGCTGGTCATATGGTAAGTCTGTGTTTAACTTTTTAAGAGAGTGCCAGACTGTTTTCCAAAGCAGTTGAACTGTTTTACATTTCTACCAGCAGTGTCTTAGAGTTCCAGTTTCTTTTTTTAAAATTGTATTTATTTATTCATTTATTTTTTTAATTTGACCAGAGAGAGAGGGAAAGTGAGAAAGCAAACTACTAGGTCCAGGACTCAAACCACTGTTGGCCACGTGGGAATGTCTAACACCTTAACCACCACGCCACCTTTTGTTCCCCTAGGGTTCCAATTTCTGTACATCCTTGTAAACTTAATTTTCTGTCCTTGTTATTATAGTTATCCTAATGGGTATGAGGTGATATCTCAGTCTGGTTTTGGTTCACATTTCTCTAATGACTAATGCTATTAAATGCCTTTTCATGTACATATTGTCCATTTGTATCTTTGGAGAAATACCTATTTAGATTTTAACCCATCTTTAGAAATTGGGTCATTTATGTTTTCATTATTGAGTTATAGTTTTTTTTTTTGTTTTTTTTTGTTTTTTTGTTTTTTTTTTCTGTAGGGTACATGTGCTCACTATAGAGGGACAGAAACAGAAAGCAAGAAATCACCCCCGGGGGGATGGCCACACCAAAATCGATACTCTTCCATTCTCCTCTCAGGGTTTTGGGCAGGCATGCACCGAGCTGCTGGGTCTGGAACTCAGACCACAGTTGACTACATGGGAGTCCAGCAACGTAACCATTACGCCATCTGCTGCTGGTCCCGAATTACAGGTTTTTGTGTGTGTGTGTGTGTGTGTGTGTGTTTTAATAAAAATTATTTATTTATTATCATTATTTTTCTATTTGTCCAGAGAGAGAGGAAGAGAAAGAAAGAAAGTGAGAAAGCGAGCCTCTTAAGTCCGAGACTTGAACTGTGGTTGACCATGTGAGAGTCCAGCGTCTTTAACCACTATGCCACCTGCCAGCTCCTCGAGTTATAGTTCTTTATATATTCTTGTTCTGTGGGTTTCTTTTCGCTTTATTTTTAAAATTTATTTTAGTTTGAGAGATTTTTGCTATAGTGCATGTGTGCTCGCTGGAAAGACAGAGACAGAAAGAAAGAAATCACGCCCCAAGGGGTTGGCCACGCTGCAATCCCTTCTCCATTCTCCTCTTGGGATTTTGTGCACGTACGCATACACGCCTGGTGTGCATTCCAAGCTGCTGGGACTGAGACTTGAACAGCAGTTGGCCATGTGGGAGTCCAGTGCCTTAACCAACACACTATCTGCTGGTGTCTTTATTCCTTTTTTTTTTAACTGTGAGAGGACATGTACACTTACCAGAGAGAGAGAGAAAGAGAGAGAAAGCATCCCCTAATGGGATATGGTCACACCATAATCACTTCCCTTCTATTTCTTCTTTTGGGATTTGGGCCTACACATACATGTGTCCAGTGTGTACATGTGCCCTATGTGTCAGCGGCGTTACGCCACCAGCTGGCCCATGGACTGCCCCTTTAAAAAAAAATAATTTTTTTCAGAGATAGAGGAGCACCATCAACAGGTTCTCATGCCCTGATCCTCCCCCAAGACTTCCAGCCAATCGGCGTCATGAGCATACGTATGTGCCGAGAGTATACATGTCCACTAAAAACCAAACCTTGACCTGCCTCATGTCTCTAATATCACGGAGCAGCACGCTGCTATTACATGACCATGGTTGGATCTTTCTTTTCTCCTTCTCTCTCTCTATTTTAAAGTTTATTTTTTCCATGAGTGAGAGAAAGAGAGGCCAGGTGGTCCCTATAAGGTCTCAAGGATGTTATCCATCACCAGACTCAGCCAGTCCCAGAGCATGGGCACATGTCCATCTGGCATACTCAGGGAACTCTCCCATCCTGAACCCAGAGCCTTCCTACGTGGTGGATCAGCTTCATGTTTTAATGCTGCAAAACCATGCCATCCCAGTTTCTTTCTCTCTCTTTTTAAAAATTTTTAAAACATTTATTTATTTATTTTTAGAGAGAGAGAGATTTTTGATATAGGGCGTGTGCACTCACCAGAGAGACACAGACAGAAAGTGAGAAATCACCCCCTGGGGGGGTGCCATTCTGCAATCTCTTTTCCTTTATTCTCCTTTAAGGATTTTGGACATGCATGCATATACGCCTGGCATGAGTTTAAGTTGCTGGGTCTAAGACTAAAATCATGGTCAACTATGTGGGAGTCTAGCGATGTAACCATTACACCATCTGCTCGTCCCAGCATTTATTTATCTATTTATTTGTTGTGATTTTCAAGCCAGTGGATCCAGGACTCAAACCACTGTCAGCCATGTGGGAATCCAGCACCCTGACCACCACCACCATGCCACCTGCTGCTCTTAGCCTCCAGCTTCTTGATTGTCGTTTTTTGTTTTTTTGTTTTTTTTTTTTTGAAGTACAAGAGTTTCTAATTTTCAGTAAATTTAATTTACTGATGTTTTTCTTTATGCTTTTGGTGGTGTTTATAAGAAATCCTTGCCTACCCCAAGATCATGAAGATTTACTTTACTCTTTCTGTTTCTTCTAAGAGTTTTATACTTTTAGCTGTTTCTTTCCTTTTTTTTTTTTTTTTTTTAATGTTTTTGCCATAAAGCCAGAAGGAGACAGAGGAAGAGAGAAGTGAGAAAGCTCTCCCCAGGGGGGTGGCCACACCATAATTTTTTCTCTTTCCTTCTCTCAGGATTTCAGGCATGCATGCACACGGGTCTGGGTGTGATTTTTCAAGCCACCTGGTCTAGGACTCAAACTGTGCAGCTGACCATGTGGGATCCAGTGCCTTAACCTCCATGCTACCTGCTGGCCTGATTTAATTCTTACATTTAGGTCTTTGATCTATTTTCAGTTAATCTTTTTGTGTCTGATGTGAAATAGGGATCCAAGTTATTTTTTTCACATGTGAATATTTAGTAGTCCTAGCACCATTTAATGAAAGAGTGTCTTTCCTGTTGAGTATTTTTGCCATCGTTGTCAAAATCCATTGACATTGTGTTTTTTTTTTTTCAGAGAGGTTTTGCTATAGGGCATGTGCGCTCGCCAGAAAGACAGAGAGAGACAGACAGAAAGCGAGAAATCACTCCCCCCAGGGCGCATGGCCACGCCACAATCCCTTCTCCTCCATTCTCTTCTTGGGATCTTGGGCATTTACGCACACACGCCCAGTGTGAGTTTAAGCTACCAGGTCCGGGACTCGAACTGCAGTCAACTACATGGGAGTCCAGGAACATAGTCATTATGCCAACTGCTGGTTCCAATCCATTGACATTGTAAGACTATTTCTGAGATCTTCTGGTCCATTGAGCTATGTGTTTATCTTTATGCTAGTGCCATACTGTCTTGATGTCATAGCTTTGTAACAAGTATCGAAACTGCAAAGTGTCAGTCCTTCAACTTCATTCTTTTCCAAGAGTGTATTGACTATTTTGAGTCCCTTTTATTTCTATATGCCTTTTAATACTAGGTTGTGAATTTATGCAAGAAAAGAACCTGATAATTTGATAATATCTCGAAACTACAATCAATTTTGTTAGTATTGCTTTTTAAAAAAATTTATTTTCCCTATAAGGCATGTACCCTCAGGAGAGAGAGAGAAAGGGAGAAATCACTCCCAGGGGACATTTCCACGCCACAGTCTCTTCTCCTCTCAGGAGTTTAGGCATGCATGCATACATGCCTGGCCTGTTTTTCAAGCTGCTGGGTCCAGGACTTGAACTGTGCAGTTGACCATGTGGGATCCAAGGCACTTTAACCACGATGCCATGTGTTGGTCCTGCCTTTCCATTTATTTAGGTTGTCTTTAATTTTTTTCAGAGGTTTATAGTTTTCAGTGTAGAAGTCTTACATTTACTTCCTTCTTAATAAAGTTATTCTTATTTTAAGTTTAAGAGAGAGAAGTTCCTGTGACAGAGTCTCACACATCTTAATTCTTTCCTCCATCTCCCAGCTGCCATGATATTGGGCATGTGACCACACCAGACATGCTCATGTAGACCCAGGATCTGAACCCCATGGTTGCCCATATGGCTCCAGAATCACACAGCAGCCCCCTACCACCTTTGTCACTGCCTAAGTTATTTAAAAAAATATTTATTGATTTATTTTTTAAAATATTTATTTACTTTTATTTATTATTTTTATTTTTAATTTTTGCTTTAGGACATGTGCGCTTATTAGAGAGAGAGAAAGAAAGAAAGCTGTCAGGTATGGGACTCGAACCACAGTTGGCCATGTGGGAGTCCAGTGCCTTAACTACCACACCACCTGCTGGCCCCAAGTTATTCTTACTGATTGTATTGTGAGTAGAATTATCTTGTTATTTGTTTTTTAAAGCTTTTATTTATTTTATTCATGGTAGCATACGTATGTTACAAGAGAAGGAAGGGGGAGGAGCATCTTTGATGGGGTCTCATCACGTCATTACTCCCCTTCTGCCCTTCACTTCTTCAAAATCTTGGGTACATGATGAGCATGTTTTATGGCAACCTGGGGATCTGAACCTACAGGTGGTCATTTGTCTTCCTGCATTGCAATTCAGTTTGCTACCTGCTGGACCACTAGCCTGAGCTCAGAGTTATTATCTTAAATTCATTTTTGGGTTGTTCATTGCTAGTATATAGAAGGCTAATTAAATTATGCACCCAATTTATACTATGGGTAGAGTAAATGTTTGACTAGCATGATTCCTGACTAACTGAGACTGTTGCTTAATTATGTTTCTTGATCAGCCACATTATATGCTACATATCTTGGTCTAGTTTTGGTTACCATAGGCTTAGTTCATGGCTTTATGCTAGCCTGTATATCAGAAACATCAGAATAATACTTGGTATAATTTGGTTTAGTAAATCATATGTACGTAGTTACATAACACACACAGATATATTTTTAATACAGAATTTTTTTTTTTTTTTAGAGGTTTTTGCTTTAGGGAACGTGCACTCACCAGAAAGACAGAGACAGAGAGATAGAAAGCGAGAAATCATCCCCCGGGGGGATGGCCACGCCGCAATCCCTTCTCCTCCATTCTCCTCTCTGGATCTTGGGCACGCATGCACACGTGCCCAGTGTGAGTTTAAGTCACTGGGTCCGGGACTCGAACCGAGGTTGACTGCATGGGAGTTCAGCGACATAGCCATTATGCTAACTGCTGGTCCCAATACAGAAATATTTTTGAAGGAGAAAATAATTTGATTTTATTTTTACATCATTGATAAGTAGTCTCTATTTTAGTTATCATATGAAATTAAGAATGAAATCTCCCATAGTATTGTTTGTCTATTTTATTGACCTCTATTTTGCCTGTTACCAAAGTATAGATAGTTTTTAAGTTGGTTTATTTCATTCAGTCTCTCTTTGTTATGAGGTAAAGCATTCGACTTGTAAATGTACTGTTTTGAGATGATTTCTAAAATGTCTACATATTTTTCAGGGTCAGTTAAATGAAAGCATGGACCATGGGGGAGTTGGACCATATGAACTGTAAGTTTATATGAAAAGATTTTCACCATGCTATCTTTCTTATAAGTAGCTTATATCAGTTTCAGTTTATAACAATCTTGTTATTCTGATCACCTGTTCTGAATATAATCATAGTAACAGACTTGGTTTATTGAGTTTAGCCCCAAAATCTGATCAGTGTAGTAACATATCCAGAGTTTTGAGACTACATATAGATTTAGAGAAAAACATATGTTTATTTAAATTCAGAGTACACTGAAAGTGCATGTGAATTAGTTAGGAATTTTTATTAATTTTAGAGGGAGGACTATATCCTAACTTGAAAAATTTATTGAAATGCCCCAAAAGGTTAAATGTTTTTTGTTTTGCTTTATTACATTATTCAGACAGATTCGTGTAATCTTAAATCATTTTAGACAAACTGCTAGGTAAATATGATTGATTTGCTCTGTATACCCTCAGATAAAAAGAGTTGGTATGTGAGGAGACTAGAAGATTGACCACTCATGTAGAAAATATTGAAACGACAAACACTATTAGCACCCCCTTTTGAGTTTCTTTAAATTAAGCTAATAACTTAGAAAAACAGACAGGAAAAGATGCATGGATAAGTTTTATTAGCAAGAATTTTTGTAACATAGAGACTCAGCTAATTGAGTAATGTTAGAAAGATCCTAGATTTTCTTCTAAAACTGATAAATAAGGCTCAATGATACCTAACCTTATAAACATATTGAATGAATTACATTTGAATAACTAAAATAGTCTCCTTTGTGACCTTTATCAGTTATTTTCTAATTTAGTTTGGGGTGGTTGGTGCTTATGAAACTAAATCATCAATAGCACATTCTGTCAATATGCAGGTAAACAGTTGTCAGGCCACCATAATTTTGACTTGCCATGTCATTGAGTCATCAGTTTACTTAGAGCACAGTTACTAAATTTGCTGTCATATGCCTTTGTCTTTTTAATGAATTGAATTGCCTTTTCTTTTTCCTCTTAACAGTATTCTGAAAGTGGTTTAATAATGTTTTGCAAACTTACTTTTGGTTTTGCTTTTCTTCCCAGTGGCATGGAACATTGTGAGAAATTTGAAATTTCAGAAACTAGTGTGAACAGAGGGCCAGAAAAAATCAGACCAGAATGTTTTGAGCTACTTCGGGTACTTGGTAAAGGGGGCTATGGAAAGGTAGGAAATATTTTTGAAATGAAAGCTGTGTCTGTCTTGGGGAGGTTGTTTTTTTATACCTGAATTCCAAGTGATCATCTTAGTCTTTGTCAGCCATCAGTGATGGATATGACCATGACCACTTATCTTGTGTGATTTGAGGGATGTAGAGAAGTTCAGTTTTCTTTCCTTTTCCTAATACTGCACATGTAAAAACCTGCCCCATAATAGGTACTCCATCAATATTTTTAAAATAATTTATTTAGTTTTATTTATTTTATTTTTATTTGACCAGAGAGGGACAGAGTGAAAGAGAGAGAGGGAAAGTGAGAAAGCAAGCCGCCAGGTCTGGGACTCGAACTGCAGTTGGCCATGTGGAAGTCCAGTGCCCTTACCCACCATGCCACCTGCCAGCCCTGCATCAATAATTTTTTAATAAATAAAAAGGTTACTGTGCCAGGCAAAGTCTGTTACTAGAATTTAATTAAAGGATTCAGTCTTTCCTTTGGTTAAAGGTACTATGCATAGGTATCCTCTTTAAAAACAAAGTACTCTATACTTTGAAGAAATATGACACTTAAGCTGTTACCTATTTCTGAGACCTTGATATGAATTGTTTTTCATTGACTTGTGGTATCTAGAGCAATAGAGTTATGGAAAGTAAAGGAATATAAAAAGGGAGAAGAAAATTTCTTAGTTTCATAGTTTCACTGAAGACTTTCTTGGGACCAGCAGTTAGCATAATAACTATGTCGCTGGACTCCCATGTAGTTGACCGCGGTTCAAGTCCCAGACCCAGTGGCTTAAACTCACGCCAGGCACGTATGCATGTGTGCCCAAGATCCCGAGAGGAGAATGGAGGAGAGGGATTGCAGTGTGGCCATCCCCCAGGGGGTGATTTCTCGCTCGCTTTCTGTTTCTCTGTCTCTGTCTTTCTGGCAAGCACAAGCGCCCTATAACTAACACCTCTCCAAAAAAAGAAAAAAAAAAAAACTTTCTTTATTAAGACCTCACCTTTATGAATTCCACCCAAGGAAACTTAAACCTAACCATTTTCCCTTTCTCTCTCTCTGTCTCTGTATCTCTCTCTCTCTTTTTTTTTTTGGAGAGGTTTTTCGCTATAGGGCGCGTGCGCTCGCCAGACAGACAGAGAGAGACATAGAGACAGAAAGAGAGAAATCACCCCCCAGGGGGGATGGTCACACCGTAATCCCTTCTCCTCCATTCTCCTCTCGGGATCTTGGGCACGCACGCACACGCGCCCGGCGTGAGTTGTAAGCCACCGGGTCCGAGACACGAACCGCGGTCGACTACGTGGGAGTCCAGCGACATAGCCATTACGCTAACTGCTGGTTCCCTATGTCTCTTTTTTTATTGCCAGAAGGCATATGCCCTCACCTGAGAAAGAGAAAACATCCTTTGCCTCCAGGGCGAGGATTTGAACTGTGTTCAACCACATGTGAACTGCCTCCCAATGTGAATCACTTAATCACTATACCACTGGCTCCCAGTGTGGAGCTCTAATCACTATACCACTGGTTCCCAATGTGGAGTACTAATCACTGTGCCACCAGCTAGCCCACAAGTAGCCATTCTCTATCAAAAGACAAAATTTAGATATCAATTTGGTTAGGATTAAGTTTTAGAACCATATATGTGTATGCTATATGCGTACACGCATATACACGTGCTATAGCATAGTGTTAATTTTTGCAAAGCACAATATTTGTAGTTTGTTCTTAGGCTTAAGAACATTTTCTGATATGTTCTAATCATCCTGAATATGTTAGCACATAGCACCTTGAGTCACAAATATATTAGCTCATGTATGAAAATGTTTAATAACTAGCTATTTTGAGGAATAGGTAAACAGTAATTTTCTGTCAGCTATTATTAGTTTTATGTGAAGCAAGAACAGTGGCACTGCTGGAAGTAATTTATGAAATACTTGTAATTTCTTTTTTTTTTTTTAAGTTTTTGCCATAGGACACATGCGCTCACTGGAGAAGAGAGAGAGAGAGAGAGAGAGAGAGAGAGAGAGAGATAAAATGACAAATAACCCTCTGAGGGGATGGCCATGCCACAATCTCTTCTCCACTTAGGATTTTTGGCACGCATACATATGCACCCAGCGTGAGTTTCAAGCCACCAGGTCTGGGACTCGAACAGTAGTCAGCCATATGGGAATCCAGCTGCCCCAACCACCATACCAGCTGCTGGCCCCAACACTTATCATTTTTACGTTTGGTATTGTCTATCTGGGCATCCTGATCATAGCTTGTTTTAAATAAGCCATTGCCCAGTTTTTCCACCAGATGGCAGCAGGTAAAATAGAAAACTCCCATGTTTAACAGATTTCGATACTAAATCTTTAATATGGTTTCTTCTTTTTTTTTTTTTTTTTTTAAGAATTATTTTTACTTTAGCTTTATTTATTATTCTCTTCCAATTTGACCAGAGAGAGAGGGTGAGAGAGGGAAAGTGAGAAAGGAAGCCACCAGGTCTGGGACTTGAACAATGGTTGGCCATGTGGGAGTCCAGCATCTTTAACCACCACGCCACCTGCCAGTGCCAATGTGGTTTATTCTCTAGGCTGACCGTTTTTGTACACAGTCCTTCATGATACTAATTTTTACAAGAATATGAACTATGGTATAATTTGTTTCTTATAAATAGAAATTAAGGAAGTATGACCGACATGATTGAGTTTTTTTTCTTTTTTTTTGGAGAGGTTTTTGCTGTAGGGCGCGTGCGCTCGCCAGACAGACAGACAGAGACAGAGAGATAGAAAGCGAGAAATCACCCCCCAGGGGGGATGGCCACGCCGCAATCCCTTCTCCTCCATTCTCCTCCTGGGATCTTGGGCACGCACGCACACGCGCCCGGCGTGAGTTTAAGCCACCGGGTCCGGGACGCGAACCACGGTTGACTACGTGGGAGTCCAGCGACATAGCCATTACGCTAACTACTGGTCTCCATGATTGACTTTTAATAACACACATTTTTTTTTTAATCTAGGTTTTTCAAGTACGAAAAGTAACAGGAGCAAATACTGGGAAAATATTTGCCATGAAGGTGCTTAAAAAGGTGATTATTCCCTCCCTTTCTTCATTTCTTTACCCTATATTCTTAACTACTATAAAAATTTGGCCTAAAATTCTCAGTTAAACTATTATATTTTCTAACGTAATTATAAATCCTTTTAAAATGTAAGATATTTCATTATTACTATTCAAGCCTAATTTCTGTTTGGGGAGGGTGAAAAGAAGAAGAGTTTAATTTTTCTGACATAACTCTTTTAGTTGTTTCTGATCTTCATATTTGTACATATTAGGTCACTGGTAAAGTCATGGTGTATTTTTCTATGCCTTTCTATGCAAAAATTCTTCATGACTTCCCCGATAACCCAGTAATAAACATGTACTGCTGTGTCTTAATGTAGCAGTTTTAGAATTATGCATTGATTTCCTATTATGATAGTTAAGGATTTTAATCTTTTTTAATCTTTCTTCCCTTTCCCCAGTCTTTCATTTGCCTTCATATTCTTTGAACCTATTGTTCCCACACTTTCCAGCAACTCTATAAGATACCTTTCCATCTAATGTTCTTTGATCAGACTTATCAGATATTCTACCAGTTTCATTTCTTTTCCTAGAAGCATCTCTTTAGATACCTTTTTCCTCCTCTTCCCATATGGCCTGGTAGTTCCACAGATACGGCTATCATTATTGGACTCTCATTTCACTGGGATCCTTGGGATCCTTTCAACTTCTATATTGTGGGTCCTTTATTTTCTGGATTCTTTATCTTTTTTTTATTAGTTTATGCCATTATTGTTTCTTTGTTTTGATGATCATCTACTTGCTCTTTGAGAAAGCATACATGAAAATAAATTTTTTTTTTTAAGTTTTTGCTATGCAATTGCCAGAGAGACATGGAGAGAGAGAGATAAAGGGGAAACGTGATGATGCCAGCAGGTGGCGTGGTGCTTAAGGTGCTGGATTCTCACATATTCCACTGCGGTTTGAATCCCGGACCTGGCACTTTGAAAATGACACCAGGTTCTTGTGTATGCATGCCCAAAATCCCAGGAGGTAAATGAGGAAAAGGGATTAAAATGTGGCCATCTCCCCTGTGGGCTGATTTCTCACTTTCCTTCTCTCTGGTGAGCACATAAGCCCTGTGACAAAACCTAAAAAAAAAAAAAAAAAAAAAAAAAAGAAAGAAAGAAGAAGAAGAAAAGTTAGGATTAGTAGGTGGCACAGAAGCTAGGGCAACTAGATTCTGAACAGCTAACTGCGCATTTGGAGTCCCAGACCCAGCGGCATGAAAAGCCAGGCACGTGTGCATGTATGCCCAAAATCCTGAGAGGAGAATGGACAAGAAGGGATTGTGGCATGGCCATCCTCCCTGAGGCGGTGAGTTCTCACTTGCCCTCTGTGTACCTTCCCTCTATCTTCCCTCTCTGTCTCTCTCTGTCAAGCACACATATCCTATAGCAAAAACAAAAATCTGTAAAAAGAAAAAGCTAGAAATCACCCCCAGGAAAAATTGCCACACCACAGTCCTTTCTCTTTCATTCTACTTCTGAGATTTTGGGCAAACACACACACTTGCCTGCAGGATCTGGAATTCAAACCACAGATGGCCATGTGGGATCCAGCTGCCTCAACATCCATGTTACCTGCTGGCCCAGTAAATTTTTTAAAATTATAGCATAGGGCCAGCCAGTGGCATATTGTTCAAGGCATCTGGCCCCCGCATGCCCAACTTTGAGGTTTTAGTCCCTGACCTGGTGGCTTGAAAAGCAGACTGGGCATGTGTGTACACATGCCTAAAATCCAAACAGGAGAATGGAGAAGAAGGGATTGTAGTCTGGTCTTCTCCCCTGGGAGGTGCTTTTTCATTCTTTCTCTCTCTCTCTCTCTCTCAGTCTGTCTCTCTGATGAGTCTACATGCCCTATAGCAAATAGAAAAAAAATTAAAAAACTATAGCATATTTGAGAATTTATTATATGTTATACTTGTTTGATTATTTAGGTATGACTTTGAAGTTGAAAATCATTTTCACTCAGCATTTCCTTCATTTTCTGTGTTTGAGAGTTTCTGTTGAGAATCTCCTTTCCATTCTGACTCTGAATCTATTACACATTGCCTATTTTTCTCTGAAAATATTTAAGATTTTACTTCTAATGTTCTAAATTTTTATAGTGATGAGTCTTGCTTTAACTTTTATTATTTTTATTTTATTTTGTTTTAGGTTTTTGTCATAGGGCACATGCACTTTCCAGAGAGAGACAGTGAGAGGGAAAGTGAGAAATCACCATGGGGGAGATGTCCATGCCATCCTTTCTCCTCTGTTTTCCTCCTGAGATTTTTGGGCATGTGTGCATATGTGCCTACCATTATCCTCAAGCCACCAGGTCTGGGATGCAAATCATGGTTGGCCATATGGGGGTCCAGCACCTTAACTACCGTAGAACCTGCTGACCCCTTTTTTTCTTTTTCTTTTTTTGAAGATGTTTTTGCTATAGAGCGCTCACCAGAAAGATAGAGACAGAGAGACAGAACGTGAGAAATCACCCCCCAGGGGGGATGGCCACACCACAGTTCCTTCTCCTCCATTCTCCTCTTGGGATCTAGGGCACGCACGCACATGAGCCTGGCATGAGTTTCTTTTTCTTTTTTTTTTTTTTAATGAAAAGAAATTTTATTATTATTATGTTACATAACCTATTACTGAATACACCACATGGGATTTTCTTAAATGACAAATGAGGCACGTCTCTGATTCCTCTGAGAACTCGATGTCATCTCTCTTTTGGGGGGTCCAGTTTCTTATGACGTCTGTGATACTGTCCATGAGGATATCAATGGTGCTAGGTAATAAAGAACATTTTGCTAAGTTGTTCTATCATGGGTCCTTGTCCAGGGTGTTCACTTTTTTTTTCTAACCTGGATTTCAGCACTTGATCACATGTTTCTTCATTATTGTGCACAGGATCTGGTCTAGGGATAGGTTTTGTGTGTTCATATGGAATGTCCACAGATGGGTGGTAGCACACTATCGTCCTGCCATCAGATGTCAAAGCAAGCTCCACTTTGCAGTTACAGTCATATTTTATCACTGCTACTTCCATGGTGAATCAAGAGACTTCTTAGGTGGCACAAAAAAAAGTTGTTCTGAAGAGAAATTGCTTTTAAAATCTGCCTTTATACAAACTACTTTTCAACCCTTGACAGATGGTCACTGCGAGCCCACCGTCTTGTCCCCATCCAGGTCCTCCTAGGAAGTTTCTTGATGTGATTTCTTTGATAATTTTCTTCCCAATTTTTCCTCTTCTTGAAATTTTAATTAGTTGGATGTTGGACCACCTAGACTAATCATCTAATTTTTCTTACTTTCACCATTTGTTAATTTTTTTTTCGTCCTCGTTTACTTTCTTTTACTGCATTTTTTTTTTTTAAGAGAGATTTTTGCTATAGGTCCTGTGTGCTCACCAAAGAGACAGAAAGTGAGAAATCATCCCCACCCCCCAGGAGGATGGTCACGCTGCAGTTCCCTCTCTTCCATTCTCCTCTTGGGATTTTGGGGACATGTGCACACATGCCCAGAGTGACTTTCAAGCCTCTGAGTCCAGGACTCTATCTGTGGGAGTCCAGTGACGGAACCATTACGCCATCTGTAGGTTCCATTTATTGCATTTTTTTTATAACTATTTTTTTCTTAGTTTTTTTAAAATACTGGAGAGTGTGTGTACTTACAAGAGAGACAAGGATGAGAGGGAGAAAGCACCCCCTCAATGGGGCATGAACACACCACAATCCCTTTCCCTCTCTCTCTACCCTGTTGAGATTTTTAGATATGCCCACATACACATCTGGGTTTATGTTTCTGTCCATTGGGGCCAAGACTTGAACCACAGTCAGCTATGTGGAATCAGCTCCCCTGATCACTAGTCTACAATGCCAGTCCTTCTTGGAACTTTCTATGTTTCTTTCTCCTTTGTTATTACTATGTTCATTTGCCAGCAGGTATGTGCACTCCCCAGAGAGAAATGAGAGAGAGGGAAAAAGCACCTGCCAATAGGGTGTGATCATGCCGCAGTCCCTTCTCTATTTCTCCACCCTGTAGGGATTTTTGGCATATGTGCACATGTGCTGGCATGCTTTTTAAGCCATGGGGCCAGAATTTGAGGTTGAAAATAATTTTCATGCGGAATTTTTTTCATTTTATTCTGTTTTTGAGAGTTATGCAGACAGCCATTTGGAATCTGGCTCCCTTAACCAACTAGGCTACAGAGTCAATCCCATTGCTTTCTCTTTTTATATAATATATTTTATGAGTACAGTATCTTCTCTTATCCCTTTTGGGCTTTTAACTGTAATTCTTTGAAATATCCTTTTATTCCATGCATTGTGTCTTCTTCTCTGGTTCTTGTTTCCTCTGACTTGTATTTAGTCTCTTTCCTCCATGGATGAAAGGCATCATGTTAAATGTCTAATGCCCTTTGTTGATTGTTTAAGAGTGGACTTTGAAAATCTGATCAGAAGTTCCATGTATGTAGACTTCTCTGTAAGGTAGTTAGGTGGTTAACTGGCAGTTAACCAAGAACTTCCAAATCATTGTATCTGTAGGTCTTTTTTCTAGGGTGGATCAGTTGCTGCTGAGAAAGCACCTTCTTTCTTTTGCCTTGGAAAGGCATTTTAGAGCTGGATGAGAGAGAGCAGATAGAGATCTGACCTTTCAACCTGTAGATTCTCACTAAAGTCAAGTTTGTTTCTTTTTCTTTTTCTTTTTCTTTTTCTTTTTCTTTTTCTTTTTTTTTTCTTTTTTTTGGGAAGTTTTTGCTATAGGGTATGTGCGCTTGCCAGAAAAACAGAGGGAAACAGAGAGATAGAAAGCAAGAAATCACTCCCCAGGGGGGATGGCCACACCGCAATCCCTTCTCCTCCATTCTCCTCTCGGGATCTTGGGCACGCACGCACACACGCTTGGCGTGAGTTTAAGCCACTGGGTTCAGGACTTGAACTGCAGTCGACTACACGGGAGTCCAGTGACATAGCTATTACACCAACTGCTGGTCCCCATGTTTGTTTTTCTATATCTTTATTCGTTCTTCCTTTTTCTTTTTGCTAGAGAGCACGTGTGCTTACCAGAGAGAAAGAGAAAGAAAGCATCCCCCAATGGGACATGGTCATGATGCAGTCCTTTTTCCTCCATTTCTCTCACTCAATATATTTTTCAAGCTTCCAGGTCTGTGACTCCATGGTCACTCCCATGGGATCTCAATCCCTTTAACCACTGTCCTACAATCAAGTTTTCACTTTAGTTCTTCACTCTAGCTCATTTTCACTTGTTTTTCTGGAGCATACACTTGAGACTTAGTGGGGAGAAAGGAACCTTTTTTGGTTTATTCATGATTTTATTTTAGTTTTTTAGTTTGCTCTAGGATGCATGCACTCTCCGGGGAGAGAGAAAATTGAGAAATGTTTGTGATGGCCACACCTCAGTTTTTTCTCCTCTTAGGATTTTGAGCATGCATGCACACTTGCCTGGAGTGTATTTCAAGCTTCTGAGTCTAAGACTGGAACTGTATAGTCAACCATGTGGGATCGAGCCTTCTCAAGCCTCAACTTCCATACCACCTCTAACCTGGTCGATTTTTCCTTTATTTTTTTTCCTTTAATTTTTAAATCTTGCCAGAGTGCATAGCTGGAATCAACTTCTTTTGTATTAATTCCCTTTACAGATACTTAAATTTGATCTTATCTCCACTCTACTAGGTAGGTCATAGATCATTGCCTTATCCTCCTTCTGGTTTTATCTTTTGAGGTGTGGAGTTCCATGTGTCTCCAGCTTTTACTGAAGGTGAATTGTACATGTTCAGTTTCTTGTTCTTTTTGTCTGGGGTTGATTTCTGAAAAGGTTCCACTCTCAAAGGTTCTGATAGAGAAATATTTTCAAAGACAATCAAGGGGCCAACATGTGGCATAGAGGTTATGGCGCTGGACTCCCACAAAGCCAACCATGGTTCAAGTCCCAAACCTTGCGGCTTGAAAATCATGCCAGACGCATGTATGTACATGCCCAGGATCCCAGGAGGAGAATGGAGGAGAAGGGATTACGGCATGGTCATTCCCTCTGGGGAGGTGATTTCTCACTTTCCCTTTCACTATCTCTGTTTCTTTCTGGTGAGCGCATATGTCCTATGGCAAAAACCTTTGAAAAACAAAAGACAATTGAAATGACTTTTAAAAAATTTTTATTTCATTTATTATTATTATTTTTAATTTGACCAGAGAAAGAGAGAAAGTGAAAAAGCAAGCCACCAGATCTGACACTTAAACCATAGTCAGCTATGTGGGAGTCCAGTGCCTTAACCATCACACTACCTGCCAGCCTCCAAAATGATTTTTTTTAATTCAGAAGATTTGTAGTACTTCAGTCCTTATCTTCTTGATGATTTTCATTTAAGTAGTGCAAATTATTCCTCAATTTAAAGGCCAAGAAACAAATCCTATGACCACAACTTTGGTGGTGATGGCCTTAAAGAATCTACTTAGGTATTCTCAACATCAGGTAAGTAGGGATTAACATTTGCTCTCTGACTATCTTGTTGGATTCATTTGAGATTAATGATTTATTTTATCTGTAATACATGCTAGATGTAGAAATGAAGGCAGTATTATAAGGCTTGTTCCAGATATGTTACTACTAAAAGTACTGGTCAAGTTTCTTTCTTGGGAGGTAGAGGGTTGCCATGGGGTACATGCACTCACCAGAGAGAGAGGTGGGATAACACCTCAGGAAGAATGGCTACACTAAAGTCTCTTCTCCATTCTTTTCTCGGGATTTTGGGGCATGCCTGCATACACACACACACACACACACGTATCCAGTGTGAGTTTTAAGACACTAGATCTGGGACTCAAACCATGCTCAGCCATGTGGGAGTTCATTGCCTTAACTATCATGCTACCTGCTGGCCCCATGGTCAAGATTTTTAAGTAATCTATTCCTTTTGATATGTTATGCTGGATAATCAGGCTGATGATGTTAGTCATAATTGTTCTTGGTGTTAGTTTACTTTGAATAAATTGTTTCTAGCACAGACACTCAAAATGCTACGATACAAAAATATTGTATAAAATTATCTTCCAGCTATGTGTATAGGTGTATTAAAAACATACATGAGGGACCGACAGATGGTGTAATGGTTACGTTGCTAGACTCCCATATAATCAACAGCGGTTTGAGTTCCAGACCCAGTGGCTTACGACTCATACTGGGCCTGTATGCGTGCATACCCAAAATCCCAAAAGGAGAATGGAGAAGATACTGCAGCATGGCCACCTCCCATGGGGAATGATTGCTTGCCTTCTGTCTGTCTGTCTCTCCAGCATGTACTCTATAACAAAAATCTCTCTCTCTCAAAAAAAAAAAAAAGAAGAAAAGAAAAGAAAAGAAAACATAAACAAGAGCCAGCAGATGGCTTAGCAATTATGTCACTGGACTCCCACATGGCCAACCCCAGTTCAAGTCCCAGACTCGGTGGTTTGAAACTTATGCCAGGTACTTGTGTACGCATGCCCAAGATCCAGGGAAGAGAGCAGAGGAGAAGGAATTGTGGTGTGGCCATATACCTGTAGTGGCGGGGGTGGGGGGTGACTTCTCATTATCCCTCTCACTGTCTCCCCCCTCCCAAGCACATGTACCCAAAGACAAAAACCTTTAAAAAAATGAATTTTGTATTTAAACTTAGGTCCTATCCCTAAGATTGATATCTTATCTTATTTACATTATGTAAATGGAAACATTCTAAAATCCAGAAAAACATAAATTATCAGGCATTTTGGATAAGTGATAGTCAAACCTGTGTTTTTGCTTCCAGAGTACATTTTTCTTGCAGCTGGAAGGTATTTTCTCATCATTCCACCACGAGGAAATACTCAAATGAGACCGTTCCAGTAAGAAGTAAACAATTTCAGAAGAACTGATAATCCTAGACAGAATGTCTAGATACAACCAACTCACTTAAGATAAGGGGACATCTGACTCTACTTTGATTTAATCTTAAAGGCTTAGAAGAGATCCTTGAGGGAAGATGTGTATTCTTACTACATATATTCTCAGATCAGAGAGGCCTATACTCTCTGCCTCCAGGATAGTAAACTCAGAAGAAACTCGGAGGGAGCCTACAGTCATCTTACCTAGAGATTTGTGTTAGTCCTGAAATAGTTTTGAACTTTTTATTTCAGATTTTCAGATTAGGGATACTCAACCTATACTCTTGTCCAAAATGTTACTTTACCTTACATTGTAAATACTAGAACCCTTGGCCAAAGCCTATGGGTTACAGATTGACAATACTTCTTCCATTTTATTTTATTTTATTTTATTTATTTTTTTTTTTTTTTGGAGAGGTTTTTTGCTATAGGGCGCGTGCGCTCGCCAGACAGAGAGAGAGAGACAGAGAGATAGAAAGCAGGAAATCACCCCCCAGGGGGGATGGCCACGCCGCAATCCCTTCTCCTCCATTCTCCTCTCGGGATCTTGGGCACGCACGCACACGCGCCCGGTGTGAGTTTAAGCCGCCGGGTCCGGGACTCGAACTGCGGTCGACCACGTGGGAGTCCAGCGACATAGCCATTACACTAACTGCTGGTCCCCCATTTTATTTTTTATTGAACCAATTGAGAACCTGCTACATGCTAGGTGTTATGCTAGATTCCACATTGGAGACAGCATAGTCTCTGCTTCTTATTTTGCTTACTATATAATCCAGAGAAAGACCTAATCAGCTTATTCTTAAAATTGTTCATTTACATTTAGGTCAAAACCCTTCCTCCTCTGCCCTTTGAGGTTTAATACTATACCATTCTCTCTTTCTCTCTCTTGTTTTAATAAAGTATGAGCAGGTGAGTGAAGGAGACTAGAGGAGGGAGGGAAAGGTAGGCATTTTTGACAGGATCTCACCATTACAATCCTCTGTGCTCAATCTGCCAGTTAACTAGAATAAGGGGCATGTCCCCACACTGACCTGTTCAGATCGGTCTGTGACCTGAACCCAAGCCTTCCATGTGGTTCCAGCCTTACTAGCAGTGCCTAATCCTGTGTCACTGCAGCCAGGCCTCCCTCGTCTTTTATCTGTTGTGTCCTGGTTTCCTCTTCAAATTTATAAAAACTCTCATTTCACTCTACTCCTAATTCTTTTTTTTTTTTTTTCACTCCTAATTCTTGTCAACACTGTCCTTGTATTTTATAAGTAATCAGTACTTTAACTTTCTAATTTCTTGATCTCAGTTGAATCTGCTTCACCTTTATTACCTTCATTTTTACCTCACTGGCCTCATGGCTATGTTCTGAAATATTGTGTCTGAAACATTGTGCTTTCATAAACCAATAACTTCAATAACTTTCTCACTTCTACCTTTTATTTTGCCCCCAAGTTTTGCTATAGGGCAAGTGTGCTCTCCAGAGAGAGGGAAAGTGAGAAATGGGATGGCCACACTGTAGTCCCTTCTCCTCTAACCTCCTCTCAGGGTTTTGAGGATGCACACACATGCATCCAGTTGGATTTTCAACTTGCCAGGTCTAGGACTTGAACTGCTATTGGCCACGTAGGAGTCCTGTGCCCTAACCACCACACTACCTGCTGGCCCCCAACACTCTATTTTTTTTTTTAAAAGAACTAGTATGGACTTTTTTTCCCTCAGTATATTAATCCATTTTTGTGATTAATCATTTTGATTCTCCAATTGTCCCTAAAATTAATAGTGAGAGCCCTATTAAGATGACTTCTACGTCCTTTTAACATAACCCCATTGACTTTTTAAAAAGGAATTATTTAACTTTATTTATTTATTTTAATTTGACCAGAGAGGGACAGAGTGAGAAAGAGAGTGAGAGGGAAAGTGAGGAAGCTAGCTGCCAGGTCCAAGACTTGAACCAAGGTCTGCCATGTGGGTCCAGTGCCCCAACCACCATGCCACCTGTTGGTCCGATTTTTTTTTTTTTTTTTTTTGAGAGGTTTTTGATATAGGTTGCGTGCGCTCACCAGAAAGACAGACAGAAAAACAGAAAGTGAGAAATCACCCCCTGGGGAGATGGCCACACAGCAATCCCTTCTCTTCCATTCTCCTCGTGGGATCTTGGGCACGCATGCACTCATGCCCGGCGTGAGTTTAAGCCACTGGGTCCAGGACTTGAACCACAGTCAACTACATGGGAGTCCAACGATGTAGCCATTACACCATCTGCTGGTCCCGGCCTGACTTTTTTTATTTTTAAGAATTATTTATTATTATTTTCCAGTTTGATTTTATATATATATACATATATATATATATATAGAGAGAGAGAGAGAGAGAGAGAGAACGCGCACTACTGTGTTCAGGGCTCAAACCACTGTGGGCCATGTGGGAGTCCAGTGCCTCAACCACTACACCACATGCTGGCCTCCTCCATTAACTTTTGAGTACTTCCTTATTTTCTAATGCAGTAAGATACTCCAGTTATGCCTTGCACTTTCCTTGACCCTGGCCTGCAATTATTCATTTCTCTAAGGATCCCTAGAGGAGAATGGAGGAGAAGGGATTGTGGCATGGCCATCCTTCCCAGGGAGTGATTTCTTGCTTTCTAATTCTCTCTCTGTCTCTTATCTTTCTGGTGAGTGCATATACCCTATAGCAAAAAATCCTCTCCAGAAAAAAAAAATAGTGTGAAAATTATACCAATAATACTCCAGCTATAAACCTAAGTGTGGTTTAAGATTTCTTTGTAATTTTTTTAGAGAGAGATTTTTGCTGTAGGGTGTGTGCTCGCCAGAGAGACAGAAAGCGAGAAATCACCCCCTCCCCACAAGGGGGAATGGCCATGACACAATCTCTTCATCTGCTCTTAGGATTTTAGGCACACATGCACACACACCTACTGAGTTTAAGCCCTGGGTCTGGGACTTGAACTACTGTTGACTACATGAGTGTCCAGTGATGTAACCATTACACCATTTGCTGGTCCCTGCAATTTTTTTTTTCTTTTTTTGGAGAGGTTTTTGCTTTAGGGCGCATGCGCTCGCCAGATAGACAGAGAGAGACAGAGAGACAGAAAGCGAGAAATCACCCCCCAGGGGGGATGGCCACGCCGCAATCCCTTCTCCTCCATTCTCCTCTCGGATCTTGGGCACGCACGCACACGCGCCCAGTGTGAGTTTTTAAGCCACCAGGTCCAGGACGCGAACCACAGTCGACTACATGGGAGTCCAGCGACATAGCCATTACACTAACTGCTGGTCCCCCTGCAGTTTGTTTTTCATGCTTACATACAGACCATTGAGGATATGTAAGCTAAAATTATTGAAATATTTTTATTCTCTTTCTGTGGTAAAGTAATCAATTAGATGTTTTTAAAGAATTATTTTATTTAACTTCATTTATTTATTTATGTTATTTTAATTTGATCAGAGAGGGACAGAGTGGAGAGCAAGAGACTGAGAAATGAGAAAGCAAGCCACCAGGTCTGGCACTTGAACTGCAGTTGGCCACGTGGGAGTCCAGCGCCCTTAACCACCACACCACCTCCTGGCCCCATTCAATTAAATTTATGTACTTTTGTTGAATGCAGTTTTGCTGCTCCCTTCCTTGTTTATTTCATTTTATTTTTGGAACGTGTAAAACATGAGTAGTATGGTCAAGTCAGAGTTTCCGTTTTATAATTATAATATTGATTTAGGCAAGAAAAAATGGATTATAAAACCATTAAGGTTTTATTCAGAAGGTATACTCAAAATTCTTACTCCTTTTCCTCCCCTTCCATTATCATTGCTTTTGATTTATCTTAGTTGTGTTTGTTCTGTGGATATGAGCAGATACTTTTAAGAATGTTTTTTGTTATTTTTAGTATACTCATTTATTTTCTTCATGAAAGAAAGAGGTATGCAGGTGTCCTCTATAGGGTCCTCATGCTGTGATCCTTCTATATTGCTACAGTCAGCTAGGATCGTGGGTGTGTCTGTGTTCTGTGTACCTGGCCTGTTGTGGTAGACCCGAGTTGTGAACCCAAGACCTTCCCACATGGTCTTAAGCATCATGCAGCAATGCTCCTGCTGCCTATGCTGTTGTGGCCGGACCCATGTATGATGGGTCTTCAAAAGTTTCTGTAAAAATGCATATTATAAAAGAACTATGCATGGATTTCAAAACCTTTTGCATGACAATAAACTCGTACTTAAAATTCCACTTTTTCATAAACTTTTCGAAATCCCCTCACATGTGTTCTTACTTCCCCTTTCATTCAAACATACACTATATATATGCTACTATACTATATACTATATATGCTCTTTTGAACTTTCCTTTTATAGATAATTTTTTTATTTTGTTTTTTGAGAGATTTTTGCTATAGGGCAAAAATGTGTGCTCGCTGGAGAGACAGAGAAAGAAAGTGAGAAATGACCTCCTTGGGGAATGGCTATGCCACAATGCTTCCTCCATTTTCCTTTCAGGATTTAAGGCACTCATGCATACATGCCATGCCTGGTGAGTTTCAAGCTGCCGGGTCCAGGACTTGAATTGCAGTCAATCATGTGGGAGTCCAGTGCCTTAACCACTACACCACCTGCTGGCTCCTTTTTATTCCTTTTTTATTTATTTTTTTTAATTTGCCAGAGGGTACATGTGCTTGTCAGAGAGGAGAAGAAAGTATCCTTTGTGGTGAATGGCTATGCTACAATTCTTTGTCCTCCATCTTTTTCTCATTTTGGGACTTTAGGTGCACACATGTGCCTCATGTGTTTTTCAAGCTACAGAGTTTGAGGCTCAAACCTTACAGTCATCCATATGGGATCCAGCTCCTAAACCACCAGGTCACAGGCTGGCCGGTTTCTTATTCTTTTCACAGATTTTTTTTTTTTTAATTTTCTTTCTTTTTCTGTTGTTGTTTTAATTTGCTAGAGGGTACATGTACTCACCAGTGGAGGGGCAGGGAAAAAGTAAGAAAATACTCACCGTGAGACATGGCCACATCACAATCCCTTCACCATTTTCCTTTTAGGATTTCAGAAATGCATGCATACACATCTAGTGTGCTTTTCAAGCTACTGGGTCCAGGACTTGAACCATGCAGTTGGGCATGTGGTATCTATGTACTTAACCACTGTGCCATTGTCTGGCCCATCTTTTTACAGATTGTTTACACACTGTGTAGATTCCATAGGTTTTTTAGTCATTATCTTGTGTATGGGCAGTTAGGTTGTTTTTGGTGCTTGACTTTTACAGATAATGTTGCCAAATTACTAGAGATGTATCATCAGGGTAATGTCCTAGAACTTAGCATGTATAAACAGTACATCATTTTCCCAAAACTTTTTTTGCTTCCAGTATCTTTATTGAACAACACCATTATTTATCCTATTACTTTAGCAGAAACCAAGGTATCATCATTTCTTTTCATGCCCAGTTAGTCAGCGAGCACATGATGTAGCTTTAGCCTTTCCTTTTATTTCCTCAGTTATGGTCTTCTTACTTTACTAACCTCCTATCTAGTCTCATTTCTTTCCTAAAACACCACACTGCTACTAGAATTGTCTTTTTTAATGCCAAAGGTTATTCACTTCATTTATTTCAATATTTCTTCTTTGCCTTTAAGGTAGGATTCCAATGCCTTTGCCTAGATACCTAGATTTTCTGTTTCCTGCCCTTTGACTGCTTCTCCAGTCCAATTTCTAACTACTTAGAGATTCCCGAAACACAGACTGTCTTGTTAAGCAGGCCTCTTCTACTGGAATGTGTTTCTTACCTGCCACATTTCTTCTTAATAACTTCTCAAGGTATGAGTTAGATAGTACCACCTCCAGGAAGACTTCTTGCCAGGTCATATAAGGTTCCCCTATTCATCCAGCACCCTATGCTTACCTCCATTGACTTGTCTTTTTTCTGAGACTTTGGGCTGCCATAGAGCATTCCTGTTCTCTTTGTTGAGAGCCTACAGCATAGTAGGTACTCAGTAGTTATTATATGAATAAACTTGATCTATTTATTTATTTGTTTGTTTAGTTTTTGCTATAGAGAGTGTGCATATACCATAGACAGAGAGAGAGGGAAAGTGAGAACTCATTCCCCAGAGAGAATGGCCAGACCACAAAGTCCCTTTTCCTCTACTTTTCTCTTGGGATTTTGAGCACTAGTGCACATGTGCCCAGTGTGACTCCCAAGCCACTGGGAACCATGACGTTGGCCATGTTGGATCCAGCACCTTAATGCCATGCCACCTGCTGGCCCTGTTTACTATTTTTTTTTTCCTTTTTTTTTTTTTGGGAGAGGTTTTTGCTATAGGGCGCGTGCGCTCTCCAGACAGACAGAGAGAGACAGAGAGATAGAAAGCAGGAAATCACCCCCCAGGGGTGATGGCCACGCCGCAATCCCTTCTCCTCCATTCTCCTCTCGGGATCTTGGGCACGCACGCACACGCGCCCGGCGTGAGTTTAAGCCACCGGGTCCGGGACTCGAACCGCGGTCGACTACGTGGGAGTCCAGCGACATAGCCATTACGCTAACTGCTGGTCCCTATTTTTTTTTTTTTAAATGTATCTTTTGGGCCAATGGGTGGCATGGTGGTTAAGGTAGCTAGATCTTCTGTGGCTGACTGCACAGTTCAAGTCCTGGACCCAGCAGCTTGAGGAACATACTGGGCACTTATGCATACGTTCCCCAAATCCAGAAAGGATGGGTGAGAGGGGGAGAAGAGATTGCGGCATAGCATCCCTCAAGGAGTGCTTTTTTACTTTCCCTCTCTCTCTCTCTCCCTCTCTCTTTCTCTCTCTCCCTCTCTCCCCTTCTCTCCCTCTCTGGCGAGTATATGTGTCCCATAGCAAAAACTTTTTTTTAAAAAAAAGGTATCTTTAGGTTTTCATTTATCCGTTCACTACAAAGATCACACAGTGCAGATATTTATAGGAGGTGAATGATTTCTATTAGTCATCTCAGTTTCTAGTGCGAACTATGATTAATAGTTCAAAATTGACAAGAAAGGCCACAAAAAATAGATTTTCCAGCTACTACAGAATAAGGATGTTCACTGTTTTGTTCTTATAGATCATCTCTTTTTCTTTAGGCAATGATAGTAAGAAATGCTAAAGATACAGCTCATACAAAAGCAGAACGGAATATTCTGGAGGAAGTAAAGCATCCCTTCATTGTGGATTTAATTTATGCCTTTCAGACCGGTGGAAAACTCTACCTCATCCTTGAGTATCTCAGTGGTCAGTACACACAGTTTGGTGTAATTATTTGCATTTGCTCCAAAAACTTGGTCGGGACATTATTTTCCAGTGTGATCAAATAGTTCTTAAAGTTGATGAGTACATGATAGTAAAGAACTCCATGTGCCCAAATGTTTCTATTTGCAGACAAAGATGAAGAAAACTTTAAAGGTTAAATTTTCCCCCTTCTGTAAAATTTTATCTTAATCTCTTTGTAAGCAATCACTTAACAAAATTATAAACAATTGATATGAGCTATCAAATTGTGCTGGGGTAAGATACTGTAATTCAAATAAACAAAATACTCCTTTCTAAACTGAAATGGAAAAACTTATTTAGAGTATTATTTAAGATATGAGTGAGTATTGGTCAGCAAGTGCGATGGTGGTTAAGGAGCATGGTCAACTGCAGTTTAAGTTCTGGACCCAGTGGCTTAAAAATCATATCAGGCACATGTACATGCATGCCCAAAATCCCAAGAGGGTAGCAGAAGAGCAGGGATTACAGCATGGCCATTCCCCCCGAGGAGTAATTTCTCACACCCCAAAAGTTCACGTGCTCTATGGCAAAAACTTAAAAAAAAAAAAAAAAAAAAAGATACTGAGTATTTTTGGAATTGCATCTTTTTAAAAAAAAAATTTATTTATTTAATTCCATTTGTTATTATTATTACTTTTACTTTGACCAGAGAGAGAGAGAAAGAGAGAGAAAGGGAAATTGAGAAAGCAAGCCACCAAGTCCACGGTCGGCCATTTGGGAATCCAGCATTTTTAACCACGACAACTGCTAGCCCTGGAATTGCATCTTTAAACTGAAGAGTTTTTAATAGGTCATCAGGAAAGTCATGACGTATTTTTGCATAGAAATTTTTGTATATTTTTCTATGCAAAAATACGTCATGACTTTCCCAACAACCTAATGGTTTAATGTTGCATTAGTGATAGGGCTACATTGGAAATTGAGCACATTTTCAGGGCCTGTCACCTCCTGGGCACTTGTTGCTCCCCATACCATTTCTAGATCTCAGATGTGTCTATTCTCAGTAAATAAAGTTGAATTTTCTCAGAAACAGATTCACCTAGTTTATAACATGGAAGAGAAAGCTGCAGTAATTTAACTTTTTTAGCAACTGATTTTGGTGCCTATTACTGTTTTTTTCCTGTGACTATTTTGGCATAATGTTGGACTTAACACAACTTTTTTTAAAAAAGAGCTATTTATCTAAGTTTATTTATTCACTCAATTATTTTTAATTTGATCAGAGAGACTCAGAGAGAGAGCAAGAGCAAGAGCAAGTGAGGAAGCAAGCCACCAGGTCTGGGATACCAACTGTGGTCGACCATGTCACCTACTGGTCCCAAACATAATGTTTTAAGAATAACACAAACAATTCCCATAGAAATCTCACCTAGATTCACTAAATGTTAACATTTTATCACATTTGTTTAATGTCCTTCTCTATGTATATGTATATATATAATTGCACATGTGCATGTGTGTATGTGTATATATAATCATTTATCTTGTTTTAAGAGAGTGTTACAGACATTTTTCTTTATTCCTAAAATCTCAGTGTATATATTTTTTAATTTTTAAAAAAATTTTATTTATTCGTTCATTTATTTTAATTTGACCAGAGAAAGAGAGAGGGAAAGTGAGAAAGCAAGCCACCAGGTCCAGGACTTGAACTGTGGTCGGCCATGTGGGAGTGTCCAGTGCTTTAACCACCTTGCCACCTGTTAGTCCCCTCAGTGTATATTTTCTAAAACTAATGACAGTATCTTTCGTAATTACTAAAATTGTCAAAAATAGAAAATGAACAGTGATATAGTATAGTATCACTCTTTAGTTAACTTTATTTTTTATTTTATTTTATTTAACTTTATTTATATTTATTTTAATTTGACCAAAGAGGGACAGAATGAATGAGGGGTCGGGGGGGCACAGAGAGAGTGAGAAAGCAAGCCGCCAGGTCTGGAACTCGAATAATGATCGGCCGTGTGGGAGTCCATCACCCTTATCCACCATGCCACCTGCTGGCCCCTCTCTTCAGTTAACTTTAACCTGGAACAATTCCTCAGTCTTTCTTTGACTTTCATGATGTTAACATTTTGGAACGTACAGGCCATGTATTTCCTAGAATGCATCAATTTGGGTTTATCTGATGTTTTATTAGGATTAGATTCAGTTTAAGCATTTTTGGCTGGGCCACTGAAGTGATGTTTATCCTCAGTATATCAGATCAAGAGGTACATGATATTTATACCTTTGTCTTAGTGATGTTAACTTTGGTCACCTCTATAATGGAGTTTCTGTAAGTTTTTTCCTTGGTAATGTTTTCCTTTTGTAATTAATATGTATCTTTTGAAGAGATACTTTTTAAAGTTTTGCTATGGGATGTGTGTGCTTGCAGGGACTGGGGTGGGGGAGAGAGAAAGAGAGTTTTGAAAGTGAAAAATCACCCTCCAGTGGGGGGCCATGTTGCAATCCTTTATCTTCCATTCTCCTCTCAGGATTTTGTACACACACACACACACACACACATACACACACACACACACACACACACACACACAGGGACCTGTTGTGTTTTTCAAGCCACTGGGTCTGGGACTCGAATCACATAGTCAGTCACGTGGGATGCAGCTGCCTTAAGCACCACACCACTCGCTGACCTGATACTTTGAGGGTTTTTATTTTCCCTAAGAATTATTTAATTTTATGTATTATTTAAAATTTGCTATAGGGCACATGTGCTCACTAGAAAAAGAGGAAGAGAGAAAGTGAGAAAGAAGGGGCCAGGTTCTGGGACTCAGACTGTGCTTAGCCAAGTGGGAGTCCAGCACTTTAACACCATGCCACCTGCTTGCCCCACTTTGAGATTTTTAAAATATCTTATCTCCCATCAAGTTTTCACATTCAGTTTTGGAATCCATTGATTCTTGCCTGCAGCAATTAACAATGGTGCTTGCCAAGTGATTTTTCTTATTCTATCATGTCTTCTTCATTTATTAAATGGCATTCTACTGTAATAAAGAGCTTCTCCCCCCCCATTTAAAAAAATTACCTGTTCATTTTTTTATCTCACTGTGGAATCATGGAGCCTAAGATTATTCATTGGACTATAACCCTTTATGATCAGTAATTATTTTGGTATTCAAATTGTGCCATGCTTTTTTTTTTAAACTTTATTTATTTATTTATTTATTTATTTATTTATTTATATTTTTATTTGAGTAGAGAAGTACAGAGTAAGAGAAAGAGAAGGAAAGTGAGAAAGCAAGCCACCAAGTCTGGGACGCGAATGGTAGTCGGCCATGTGGGAGTCCAGCGCCCTTAACCACTATTCCACCTGCCGGCCCAAATTGTGCCATGCTTTTTACAAGGCCACTACCAAGTTTATTTACTTTAAAAGTTCTGAAAGTAGCTTTCTTGGCCTTAGTGCCATTTTCTGGATACTTCTGCACCTTGAGAGCCCTCCGCACCTTAAAAGCCAAGTGGAGGAAGAAGCAAATGTGCAGGCTTACGTGTAAAAGAAGAAAGATGAGACAGGTCCAAGTAAATAGCTCGTGCACCTATGGAGGCCACAGCAGCAGAAATGGAAAGTCGGAGGCTCGGGTCACTAGTACAAGTTGCACTGCAAGGTACTATCGATTCTGTCTCTGGATCTAGAGCTTCCACAGCCAGCGCATCACCAACACTTCTGGGAGAGACCCACATTGCTCCTACCAAAACAGCCTTTTCCCTGGATCTGTGACATTCTGGGACTAGTGCTGTTACTTGTGGCTGAGTGTAATACGTGTACAATAATCATCTCTTCTGTCATAGCTAAAGAATCAAACAAAAAAAAAGTTCTGGGACCAGCAGTTAGTGTAATGGCTATGTTGCTGGACTCCCACGTAGTCGACCGCGGTTCGAGTCCCGGACCCGGTGGCTTAAATTCAGGCCGGGTGCGTGTGCATGCGTGCCCAAGATCCCGAGAGGAGAATGGAGGAGAAGGGATTGCGGCATGGCCATCCCCTCTGGGGGGTGATTTCTCGCTTTCTGTCTCTCTGTCTCTCTCTGTCTGGCGAGCGCACACACCCTATAGCAAAAACCTCTCCAAAAAAAAAAAAGTTCTGAAAATAGGGGCTGGCAGGTGGCATCGTGGTTAAGGAAACTGGATGGCATCCGTGGTTTGAGTCCCGAACCTGGTGGCTTACTTTCTCACTCCCCGCCCCCTCTTTTTCTTTGTCCCTTTCTGGTCAAATTAAAATAAATAAAGTTAAATAAAATAATTCTTTTTAAAAAAGGAGTTCTGAAAATATAGAATATGAACATTCACTACAGTTAATTGTATACTAACATTTTTCTACTTAGGGGTAAAATGTAATGCTACAATCAAAATATTTGTTTCATTTTTATTTTTAACCTCAGGTCTAGAATCTACAAACCTTTGAAGTTTTTAATGTAAAGGCAAATATTCTAACCAGTTGTATTTTTTAAATGTATATGTTTCAAAGAAGAGTAAGACTGCTGTTAAAAATGAAACTATTGGGTCAGCTTCATAGTTGTGGTTAAGGGAGCCGGATCCCAAAATTCTGACTATGGTTTTAAGTCCCATCCCCAGTGACTTGGAAAACATACCCTGGTGGGTGCCGGCAGGTAGTATGGTAGTTGGGATGCTAGACTTCCACATGACTGACCATGGTTCAAGTCCCAAACCCAATTACTTGAAAAATCACGCAAGGTGTGCATACCCAGAATCCTGAGAGGAAAGTGGAGGAGGGATTGCCACATGGCTGTTCCCCACCCCGGGGTGTGTGTGTGTGTGTGTGTGTGTGTGATTTCTCACTTCCTCTCCTTCTCTCTCTCTTCCAGTAAGTACACACACCCTAAGACAAAAACCTAAAAGAAAAAGTAAATAAACACACACACTGTGCGTGTATATATATATGACCAAAATTTCAATGGAGTTGAAAAGGGATTGTGGTATGACCATGCCACATTGGAGAGTGCTAGCTCCCTCTCTCTGGCAAGTGTATACTCCCCTTGGCAATTAAGAAAAAGAAAAAGAATCCTGGGGATTAATTTTAAATTTTTAGAACCTTGTGTTTTTTTGTTGTTTGTTTGTTTGTTTTAATTTAATTCATGATAGCACATGCATACTCATGAGAGGTAGGCGGAGGCACTCTTCAAAGGTCTCTTTTTTGCTGTGATCCTCTTTCCCTGGCCCTCCAGCTCGTTAGGATCTTGGGCATGCACACATGTGCCCAGGATATGCCTTGCTTGTTTTCAGATTGACCCAGTGATCTGAACCCACAGTTGGCCATGTGGCTTCCAGCACTGTAGTTCAATTTGCTTAGCCTACTATGCCAACAGGATCTGTTTTTTGTTGTTTTGTTTTTAAAGATTGGCATCTTTTAATTTATTGCACTTTTTAATAGTGCATTGGAAATAAAGATTGTTTTATTTCTGCTGTCTTTCCCGTTTCTTTATAGGAGGAGAATTATTTATGCAGTTAGAAAGAGAGGGAATATTTATGGAAGACACAGCCTGGTAAGTGAAATTTTTGTTATTGTATGTTTTTGGGTAATGATTCATATGATTAAAAGCAAAGCCCCATTCCCACTTTGGGAAGCCAAATGATTCAATAAATTGATCTTAAGCCAGTCAGTCTCACAGGTTTTCAAGGGGGAGAGGCAGCTTTGGGACTGGGCAGCTGTTGGAGATCACATCATTCCTTTGCCCTGAGGCCTTGGGTGGACTACTTTTTACACTGGTTGTTCCTAAACAGAATCATTGTCATTGTGGCTTTCTTTCTTTGAATTGGTAAGCGGCCTGCCTTGATAGTGGGTGGGTGTCATTTCCTAGTCAAACTGTATGTGTGGAACCATGGAAAGTATCAGAAATAATTTATTTTAGACTTTCCAGTTCCCAAGGTGCAGTCTTAGAGAGATGATAAGCCTGCACATTATCATCTGTGGATTGATTATGTAATGAGGATGGGATCTACCTGCCTGTCTCTTAACATGGCATCGGCTTCAGATTAAAAATATAATATCCTGGGCCAGCCAGTGGTATACTGGTTAAGGTGGCTGGATCCCATATGGCCAACTACATGGTTTAAGTTCCAGACCCAGTGGCTTCAAAAACACTGGGTGCATGTGCGTGCGTGCGTGAATGCCCGAAATTTCAAGAGCAGAATAGAGAAGGGATTGCAGTGTGGCCATCTCCCCTAGCCAGTGAGTTCTCACTTCCTCTAGTGCACATTCCTTATGACCGACTTAAAAATAAATAAATAAAAGAATATATATCTCACTTTGTGAATCACAGTATTGGGTAACAATAAATTAGTTTATCCTACACATTCATTGAATAGAAAACAACACTTAAATGTTTTTTCTACCTTAATTACCAAACTGCATTCCATTGTTTAATTTCAGGCCTTTCTAACACAGAAGCTGCATTTAAGAGCCTTAGGGATGAAGTGCCCTTTTTTGGAGGAGGCTCTCTGAGCCATGTTGGAGGCTGTGTTTGTGGTCCTGCTGGCTGTGAAACTGCCTCAGTCCTCTAGGACACACCCTCTCCATCCTGGAGTAATCTGCAGGATTGCAACCCTGTTATGCAGCCAGTATTGCAGTGCCTTGTGCTTTTCGAATCCAGACAGGGTTGATTCAGCCCTTTATTCTTTTGAGGTAGATAAATTTGAGTGTCACACAGTTCATAGTTGTGGGCTGGCTGGCAAGAGGGAGGGCAGACACTGTTGGCATAGGCTGTCTGTAAATACGCAGTTGTATTAAGTAAGGGATGAGTGGACTAGTAAGGGTCAGGTTGTAAAGTATCTTTTGAAATCCAGGCTAGAGCTCTGAGAATAAGAAAGTTCCTATTTCTGTGGGATTTTAAAGTTGGGGGTGGTGGGAGAAATTTGCTTTGATCTGAATGACTATTGGCCTAATTCCTACAAAGTCAGAACAAAACATGATAGTTTAGCATATTCTAGAAATCTTTGCAGTTTTAGTACTATGTTCTAATGGTTAAATACAGCATTTTGTAGTTTCACCCAAACAGTGAAACATGAGTGTCCCCATGCCTTTCGGCAGCACCCTATGCCATCTCTTGCCCTATACATTCCCCCACCCCACCAATTTGGTCTTTGGTGCATGTCTGTTTCTTTCAAGGAATTTTGCTCCATACATAAACTGCTTTGGGTAGATTACTCTTTTTAATTTTATTAAATCACTTTTGTTTCCAGCTTTTACTTGGCAGAAATTTCCATGGCTTTGGGGCATTTACATCAAAAGGGGATCATCTACAGAGACCTGAAGCCGGAGAATATCATGCTTAATCACCAAGGTGGAGATATACCGTAAACAATTCTATAGTAAATAATCATCTTAAAATCCCCCCATACAGGTCATGGCCATTTTCAAAGCCCTATATTCATCTTTCTATTATTATACATTTTCTCCCTTAGAATTTATGGCAACATAATACTCACTGTTGTTTAAATATTTAGGTATTTACAGTTGGTGAAATTAAAGGAAGTTGAGGATAAAAGCCATTCGACTTGACTAGCCTTAAGGAAAAAAAGCCATTCAATAGCCTTTCTTGGTTTAATCCTTACTCTTTATAGCTTGTCAGTTTTTTGAAATCTTTACATAAAGTGTTGTGAGTCAAAAGCCCATCCAGGCATTAATTTTGGTTTGCTCTTTGTAAATCTTAATAATACTGAGTTTTAATGATAAAAATATGTAAATATTAGAAGCATTTTTTTTATGACAAATTGTACTAATGGTGGAAAAGGGAAAGGATTAGACTTGAGCAAAAGCATTTGATGCAACTTTAGAGATAAAATATATAGTAGGCATCAGTTTATCTTTGGTCTTTGCAGCAACAAACATAAACATTGTAGAGACTAACAGTCAGTACAGCTATAGGTAGAGCAAAGTAAGCCTTGACTACAACTGCATGCTGCTACAGACATCTCAGTTTATGCTAGAGTCATCTGGGCTAGGTAGATGTGGCAGTTTACTCACACCCCAAAGGAGCAACAAGACGACCATCTAGGGGGCTGGTAGCAACTGCTGATTCTTAGATGTTCACAAAATGATTCATAAGGTAGATGAACCGTTGCAAACTCTTGGACAATTTATGGACAAGTGAGGCCAACATAAATGTTTTAAATTGTGCCTTTTTCCCCCTTTTTATTTTAAAAGAGAAATGATATACTTAATCAAGTGTATCTCGGGAATCAATGTCTCTCCCTTCCTTCCATCCCCCCTACCCCCGCCCAAATTCCAAGGCAAAGGGTGGAACAGTGGAGTCATAGAATTTGGACTATAACTTGAGTGTATCAGTTGGTTCTGTGAAAATGAAGACCATATTTCTTCTTTTATGTCAGAAAATTGTATATATTTACATTTGAATCATTAAGTCATTCCCTCTTTTGTTCTCTGAAATGAACCTGGAGTGGTGGGGCCGTGGGATTATTGAACATTTGGTTATCCAATGATGGTTCAGTAAAGCTAAACTTGAACTGAAATGATCTTTGTGTAAGGTGGTGAGTTTTTCACTTTCTAGATCAGAGATGACTGTCCTATGCCATATAGCAGTTTCATTTCTTTTCCCTAATTTGTAGCATTTGGCAGAATAAGCTAATTTCTTAGAGTTACTGTCTTCGATGATTTTAGGGACTCTCTTCTAGTCATAGTTCATTGTGATAAAAGCTGATATTTGAAGTACAATGTCACATCTTTAATTAAAAGGCATAGAATATGTTCATTGGGGTCTGTGTATTTAAAATAGACTTCATAAACAAGTTCCTCAGGACTTTTGCTTTCTCAGGGTGATAGAAGATTCTATACATAGGTAAAGCTTGAGCCTTAGATAAGCCATTTCACTATTTTCTCCTTACTTACATGGATTGTATCATTGGCAAAAGGGTTCTGCCCTAGTCTTAAAGAGTTAGCATGCTGTTTTATAGATGGTATCTTGTTAGTTCTTGACATCTTTAAGAAAAGATTAAGGCAGAAAATGTCAAATAGAAGGATAGGTTATCATCTTGTATAGTATATTCAACACTGCACATACTTAAAATTCTCAGAATAATCATGCTGTAATCTTTTATTGTAGGTCATGTGAAACTAACAGACTTTGGACTATGCAAAGAATCTATTCATGATGGAACAGTCACACACACATTTTGTGGAACAATAGAATACATGTGAGCTGCATGTTAAGAGAAATATAACTGGTTCGGGGGTAATAACTTTTACCTGGTTTATGTAATAGTGTCTAAGTTTTCTGTAGCATTATTGGCTCTATATATTGTTTTTGAAATTTTAATTCAGATGGCATGCAAATGGTAATTTTTAGGCATATTCTTTTTCTCATTGTAGGGCCCCTGAAATCTTGATGAGAAGTGGCCACAATCGTGCTGTGGATTGGTGGAGTTTGGGAGCATTAATGTATGACATGCTGACTGGAGCAGTAGGTGCACAGTTAAAAGCTGCATGTATTTTAGTCTGTGTTGAGTAGTTATTAAATCACTGTTACAAGAGACCTTTCCGGTGCTTTTTGAAAATGCTACCAGTATAATTTTTAAAGCCCAAGGATTTGTTATGAGGAATTTTTCTTTTTTTTAAAGTTTTTGCTATAGGGTGTATGCGCTTACCAGAGAGAGACAGATATAGAGAGAGGGAAAGTGAGAAATCACCCCCTGGGGGCATGGCTATGCTACAGTCTCTTTTCTTCCATTCTTCTCCTGGGATTCTGGGCACACACGCACATTTGTCCAGCACAATGTTCAGGCCACCAGGTCTGAGTCTCAAACCAAGGTTGACCACATGGGAGTCCAGCAGCTTAACCACCTGCTGGCCCCATTATCAGCAGTTTAACATTAATAATGCCTATGATTACGTGGGTTCCTACACTTTGCAAAACATATTTTTTTTGGTGCCAGCAGGTGGTGTAATAGTTAAGACGCTGGACTCCCACATGGCCAACTGTGGTTTGAGTCCTGGACCCAGCTGCTTCAAACTCAACACCAGGCACATGTGTGTGCGTACTCAAAATCCCAAGAGGAAAATGGAGGGAAAGGGATTGCAGCATGGCCATCCTCCCTGGAGTGGGGGGGGGGGGGGGGGGGGGATGATTTCTCACTTTCTTTCTCTGTTTCCTTTTTGTTTCTTGCAGGCACACATGTCCTATAGTAAAAATCTCTTTACAAAAAAAAATATGTGTATTATATATATATATATATATAAAATTTAAATTACATATGTCATGACAGCCCTATGAAAAAGAAGTAGCTGAGATAACACCCTTATTTTATATATGGAGAAACCAAAGTATAAAATTACAAGCTTTAGTCTTGTGCTGTGGCATGTGCCTGTAATTCTAGCTACTAAGGAAGCTATAGCAATTTGAGGACAGCCTGGGCAGCATAGTCAAGCCATGTCTTTAAGAAACAATTAACAAGTGTAGTGGTTAAGGTACTGGACTCTCACATGGCCAGCCACAGACCTGGTGGCTTGAAAATCATATCGGGCTCATGTGCATGTGTGCCCAGAATCCTGATAGAATGGAAGAGAAGAGATTGCAGTGTGGTCATCCCCACCAGGGAGTGATTTCTCATTTTCCCACAGAGACTTACTGTCTGTCTCTGTCTCTGTCCCTGTCTCCCTCTCCAGTGAGCACATGTGCCCTATGGCAAAAATCTAAAAAGAAAAAATGAAAAGAAACAATAACAAAACACATGCTTTACCTGTGATTACGTAGTAAGTTAATGGTGGCTTCCTTTCATGACATTACTATGTCCCATTGCTGAAAAGCTATAGTACTTTAGCAGTCAGCCCATTTCACAGCACACATTTCTGATCTCCATGTGTAACTATTTAGGAAACTGATAATGTTATTTTAAATTTGTCTTTATATGCTAATTTTTTTCATTCTCTTCTACTCTTAGCCCCCATTTACTGGTGAAAATAGAAAGAAAACAATTGACAAAATCCTCAAATGTAAACTCAATTTGCCTCCCTACCTCACACAAGAAGCCAGAGATCTGCTTAAAAAGGTAGGGATCTTATATGGGCACTTACCTTATAAGCCTTAATGGTTAGGATTTAACTAGATAGAATATAACATGTTTTTGTGGGGCCAGATGGTGGTGTAGTAGTACCACACTGGACCCAATGAGAAAGGTCCTGGGTCTGCATTGCAGGAACTCCCTGGGAATGGTGGGCACAGGTGCACATGGTCATGTGGGTTGGCTGGGACTGGGGTTGGACAGTGGCATGGGAGCCCTAGTGGAGGTGCCTGTCTGTTTACTCCCCTTTTCCCTTTCTCTCTATTGCTCATGGAAGAAGATAGAAAGAACCTTTTTCTTTTTTAAAGAATTGTTTTTATTTGATTTTATTTATTATTATATTTTAATTTGACCAGAGAGAGAGAAAGTGAGAAACCAAGCCACCAGGTCTGAGACTTGAACCATGGTCAGCCATGTCAGAGTGCCCTAACCACCACACCCTCTGTTGGCTCCAATAAACTTTTTTTAAAAAGGGAGTTAACTGGGCTAATTGGTGATATAGTGTTAAGATGGCTGGATCCCACATGACCAACTTTGCAGTTTGATCCTGGACCTGGTAGCTTGAAAATCACATGGGGCATGTGTGTGTGAATGTCCAACATCCTGAGAGAAGAATGGAGAAGGGATTGTGGTGTAGCAGCCCCCAGGGCTCTCTCACTGTCCCCACTACCCCCTTACACAAGCTCTTGCCCAATATAAAAAATTTTAAATACAAAGGACATTAAGGTGAACATTGAGGAGTGTTTTTACTATATAACAATAATAAAAAGAATATAACATATATTTGAATAAAGAATCACACATAGGGCCATAGGTGGTATGGTTAAGGTAGGTGGATCTCACATGGCTTACTGTGTGGTTTGAGTCCTGGATCCAGCAGCTTGAAAAACACACTGGGGGGACCGGCAGTTGGCGTAATGGCTATGTCGCTGGACTCCCACGTAGTCGACCGCGGTTCGAGTCCCGGACCCGGTGGCTTAAACTCACGCCAGGCGCGTGTGCGTGCGTGCCCAAGATCCCGAGAGGAGAATGGAGAAGGGATTGCAGCGTGGCCATCCCCCCTGGGGGGTGATTTCTCGCTTTCTATCTCTCTGTCTCTCTGTCTGGTGAGCGCACACGCCCTATAGCAAAAACCTCTCCAAAAAAAAAAAAAAAAAAAAAAAAAAAAAACCACACTGGGCACATACGCATGCATTTCCAAAATCTCAGGAGTAGAGTAGAGGAAAAGGGACTGCGGCATGGGCATCTGCCCTGCGGGATACTTTCTCATTTTCTCTGTTTCATGCGCTATAGAGCATATTTAAAAAAAAAAAAAAAAATCACGCATAGATACTGAACAAAAAAAAAAGCCTCAAGTTTTTGAAAGCAAAATACAAATTTGTTTCAAGATCTTTTCTTTTTATTCTCAAACAATATTTAGTAGTAATTAATAACTTATATTGAGGGCCAGCAAGTGGCATGGTAGTTAAGGCAGTGGACTCCCACATGGTCAGCCATAGTTTGAGTCCCAGAACCTGGTAGCTTGCTTTCTCTCTTTCTGTCTGTCTCTGGTGAGTACACATGCCCTACAGCAAATTAAAAATAACAATAATAAATATATTTTCTCAAGGCAAAGTAGACCAGCAAATTTTAAATCAAATATCAGTTTGATTAAATAAAGTTCATTGATATTTCTTTTAAATTTTTTTTGTTAAATTTAATTTTTAATTGCCAGAGGACATGTTTTCTCACCAGAGAGGGATAGAGAAAAGGGGAGGGAAAAAACACCCACCAATGGGACATTGTCTTGCCATAATTTCTTCTCCATTTTTCCATCTTGTGATTTGAGGCATGCACACACACACATGCTGAGCATGATTTTCAAGCCTCTGGGCCCAGACTTGAACTGTAGTTGGCCATGTGGGACCGGGCTCCCTTAACTCCTAGGCCACAGACCAGCCAGAGTTTATTTATGTTAGAGAGTATGCATGCTTGTGAGAGAAAGGAGAGAATCCTTGACATGGTTTTATACATTGCAGCCCCCTTTCCTCAACTGCCTAGCCCTTCAGGATCTTGGGCACGTATGTGTGCATACACCTGGCATTTTTCATGCTGACCTGGATATCTGAACTCACAGTCGGCCTCGTGGATTCCAGCACTGCGAATCAGTTTGCTGCTGACTGTGCCACAGGCTAGGCCTTCATCACTATTTTTTCTTTTTTTTTCCTCTCCCTAAAGCTGCTGAAAAGAAACGCTGCTTCTCGTCTTGGAGCTGGTCCTGGGGATGCTGGAGAAGTTCAAGTAGGAATTGGCATGTTTGGTATTTGGGGGGATGATAATGATAATTTTATGCGTTTGTATATGTAGTTACTTATAAGTTTAGCTTATTTCATAGATTGTAATTTCAGAAAGGCAGTTCATTTGTCAATCCAGTAAAGTGTATTCCCTTTGACTTTTCTTTCTGTTTTTGCTTAGGCTCATCCATTCTTCAGACACATTAACTGGGAAGAACTTCTAGCTCGGAAAGTGGAGCCCCCCTTTAAGCCTCTGTTGGTATGTATACATGAAAGCATATAATTTAAGGAACTTGGGTTTTTTGTATTTTTTTATTATTATTATTTTTCTTTATTTTTTAATTTTCTTTTATACATTTAATCACATTATTATGTCTTTTTTTAATTTAAATTTATTTATTTACATTCATTCAGTGTACATCATGACAGTATACAAAATGAGATTTTTCTCTCCAGAGTACACTGTATATTGGCTCAATCAAGCACATCAACATGCATGTTATCGTCAACAAATAATTTTCCATTTCTTGTTTCCTGTATGTTTTGCTTTTGTTCCCCTCATCCTTGATTCCCTATCTCTTGCCCTCTGCCATCTCCCACTCTCCTCATCTCAGAGCAGTCAGAAGTATTATATTTATTAATAGTTCAAAGAATTTTGGTCTATCCTTTCCTCTCTTTGGAATCTTTATTCTGTACCAGATTTTCAAGAAGTAATGCTAGTGGCAGTTGATAGCTATGTTATTTTTTTCTTTTTTGAGAGGTTTTTACTATAGCGCATGTGTGCTCCCCAGAAAGACAGAGACAGAGAGACAGAAAGTGAGAAATCACCCCTCAAGGTGGATGGCCACACTGCTATCCTTTCTCCTTTCGGGATCTTGGGCACTCATGCACATGCACCCGACATGAGTTTAAGCCACCGGGTCTGGGACTCGAACCGTAGTTAACTACATGGGAGTACAGTGACATAGCCATTATGCTAACTGCTGGTCCCCCTGTGAGTTCTTTTAAAATTTCTTTTATTTGTTTCTGTAAGGGTACAATCAGGGTCTGTACCTAGTTTGGTTACTATATCTTGTCTCTTTTCATTTATAGATGTCCCCTTTCAAATCTTTACCCTGGGGAATTTATTAAAGAAACTTTTATTTATGTATTTATTTATTTAAAGAGGTTTTTTTTGTTTGTTTTGTTTTGTTTTGTTTTTCCTTTTTTGCTATAGGGAATAGGAGCTTGTTGGAGAGACAGAAAGAGAGAAATCACCCCTCCCCACGGGGAAATGGCCACACCTCAAACCCTCCCCTCCATTCTCCTCTCAGGATTTTGGGCAAACACACACTCACACGTGCTTGGCGTGAGTCTCGAGCTACGAGTTATGGGACTCGAATCATGGTCAGCCATGGAGTCCAGGAAGAGAGAGAGAGAGAGAGAGAAAGTGAGAAAGTAAGCCGCCAGGTCCAGCACTTGAACCACAGTTGGCCATGTGAGAATCCGGTATCTTTAACCACCACGTCACCTGCCAGCCCCTCATTTGTTCTTTATGAGCTGGAACTCTTCCAGAAAGAGACACTCTTTCATTAATTATTTAGTTATACAATGTGCAGTTTATACAGGAAAGGCAGGATTAATGTTTGATTATTTCCCTGTTTTCAAAATAATTAGTTCCCCACCATCTTCCAAAATTGACCAGTGAATTCTGTGGTTTTTTTTATCATTATGAATTCATGCATTTTAACATATTTGTGAGTTATTTTTATTCATGCTTAATTTATTTTTATCTCACTAGGTGGGTCTTCATGTTGGTTTCTGAGTCTCTTTTATTTTTTGGAGAAGTTTTTGTTATAGGGTGTGCACACCCAGAGAGACAGAGAGAGACAGAGAGACAGAAAGCGGGAAATCACCCCCCCAGCGGGGATGGCCACACCACAATCCCTTTTCCATTCTCCTCTCGGGATCTTGGGCATGCATGCACATGTGCCCAGTGTGAGTTTAAGCCACCAGGTTCAGGACTCGAACCACAGTCAACTACGTAGGAGTCCAGCGGCATAGCCATTACGCTAACTGCTGGTCCCTGTTTCTGAGTCTTTTGACATGACCACATAGTCTGATGTTGCATCAGAGCTCAAAAGAAAGAAACTGATGGTCTGTGTTTATCCTGTACATTTCTAATCCTTAATATGGAGTCAGCCATTTCTCTGAGAAGCAATAGTTTCTTATTTTTTTTAAATAATTATTTAATTTTATTTATTATTATTTTTAATTTACTACAAGGCACATGTGTCCATCAGAGAGAGACAGAGAAAGAGAGGGAGAGAGGGAAATGAGAAAGTAAGCTGCCAGGTCCAAGATTTGAACTATCGTTGGCTATGTGGGAGTCTAGCACCTTAACAATTATGCCACCTGCCACCCTCAGCATTGGTTTTTTTTTTTTTTTTTTTTTTTTTTTTTTTTGAGAGAGATTTTTGCTATAGGGCGCGTGCACTTGCCAGACAGACAGAGAGAGACAGAGAGATAGAAAGCGAGAAATCACCCCCCAGGGAGGATGGCCACGCCGCAATTCCTTCTCCATTCTCTTCTTGGGATCTTGGGCATGCATGCACACGCGCCTGGCGTGAGTTTTAAGCCACCGGGTCTGGGACGCGAACTGCGGTCGACTGCGTGGGAGTCCAGCGACATAGCCATTACGCTAACTGCTGGTCCCAGCATTGGTATCTTTTAGTAGGAAATAGAATTTAGAGATCTCAGCCTGGGCTCTGAGAGTGTGTATTATTACTGGGTTGATCCTTGTTACTATATCCTGAACTTTTTTTTTTGTTTGTATTTTTGCCAGAGGGCACATACACTTATAGAGGTGTGGGAAAGTATCACACCCCTCAGGGCGTATCACCACACTGCAATCACGTCTCCATTTTTCCTTTCTGGATTTTGGTATACACACATATGTGACTGGCATGTTTTATAAGCTCTAGATACAGGACTTGAACTGGACAGTTGGCCATGTGGGATCCAGCAGCCTTAACTCCTCTGCCATTGTCTGCCCATCTTGAACTTTTTATTCAGAAAGATATTTTGTAAATAAATTCAATGTGGTAATCTTTAGTATTAAGTTGGATTTTTTCCTTTTTTTGGGGGTTAAAGAATTATTTATTTATTTTTATTTGTTGTTAGTATTAGTAGTAGTAGTTATTTGACCAGAGAGTGAGAGAAAGGGAAAGCAAGACAGCAAGCCACTAGGTCAAACTGTGGTCAGCCATGTGAAAGTCCAGTGCTTTAATCACCCTGCCAACTATATTTATGACCCAAGGGTCTTAACTATTGCCTCAACGGAAGAGTAATGATGCATTTTTGCATAGAAAAATGTAGAAAAACATGTCATGACTTTTCTGATGACCTAATAGATATATTGGGAAAGAGAAGGAATTGAAATGTCTGGTGGTTAAGACTTAGGTGAGGGACCAGCAGTTAGCATAATGGCTATGTCATGGACTCCCATGTAGTCAACCACGGTTGGAATCTCGGACCCAGTGGCTTAAACTCACGCTGGGCACGTGTGCGTGCGTGCCCAAGATCCCGAGAGGAGAATGGAGAAGGGATTGTGGCGTGGCCATCCCCCCTGGGGGGTGATTTCTCGCTTTCTGTCTCTCTGACCCTCTGTCTTTCTGGCGAGCGCATGCACCCTAAGACTTAGGTGATACTGTTCTTTCAAAAGAAAATATACTTAAAGAGTAGAATATTATTTTTGCTTCTTGAGAAGTATAAAGGAGTGAAATAAGCTGTGGGAAGGAATGTTTTTTGGAAACATTGACTGACTTTTTCAAGACACTGGGTCCAAGACTTGAACCCCAGTTGACCTCGTGGGAATTCAGCACCTTAACCACCACACCACATGCCGGCCCTGTGGGAAGGAATTTTAACAAGAGCATCTATAACTATGATTAGTGTTTTAACTCTGCCTCAGCAGTTTTTCAGGTTCGTTACAAACCTGCAACAGCCAACTGAGTGTATTAACTCAAAAAAAAAAAAAAATTTAGCCAGTGGACTAGGCGCACTGGCTAGTAATAGGGGAATATTGATACTGAAATTTCTAATAGGAATGATAACTATACACTAGAATCTTTTTTTTTTTTTTAAGAGAGATTTTTGCTATAGGGCACAAGCACTCACCAGAGACTAGAGAGACAGAAAGTGAGAAATCACCCTCCTGGAGGAATAGCCACACCGCAATCCCTTCTCCATTCTCCTCTTGGGATCTTGGGCACGCATGCTTATGTGTCCAGTGTGAATTATAAGCAGCTGGGTCTGGGACTAGAACTGTGATTGATTATGTAGGAGTCCAGCAATGTAACCATTACGCCATCTGCTGGTTCCTAAAATCTGTTTTAATGCATATTTAAGATTTCAAGGTGTAATTTGAAAACTCTGATACTTTACAACTGTATTTTTTTGTTCAGTGTACACTTGCTGAGCTTATCCTGATATTTTATTATAGTGAACCCCTGCAAAAAGAGCTCTATTTGCAGTGCATTTGATTGATATATATAATGTAGACTAGTCACCATTTTCTAATCATTTTGTCTTTATAAAGCAATCTGAAGAGGATGTAAGTCAGTTCGATTCAAAGTTTACACGTCAGACACCTGTCGACAGCCCAGATGACTCAACTCTCAGTGAAAGTGCCAACCAGGTCTTTCTGGTAAGTGAAAAAATTCCCATGTAGCCATGGAAAATTTAAACATGATAGGCCCTTCAATTAGAAAATTCAGATTGCTTGCTTTGTAGTTCATGTAGGTAACCTGGCTTAACCAAAATCCTGAAAGGAGACATGGAGAAGAGATAATGGAGTGACCATCCCTTATGAGTGGTGCTTTCTCACTTTCCCTGTCTCTGTCTCCAGTGAGTGCACACAACCCTCTAGCAAATCAAGCAAAAGAAGGGGAGAGGAATAGAGCACTACCAATGGGGTATGGTTACATTGCAGTCGCTTTTCCTCCTTTTCTCCTTCTCCAGATTTTTGGCATGCATGCACATACTCCTTGGTGTGTTTTGCAAACCACTGGTGCTGGGATTAGAACCACGCAGCCATGTAGGATCTGGCTTCCTTAACCGCCAGGCCACAAGGCCGTACCTTAAAATTTGTTGGGAGCGGGACCATCAGTTAGTGTAATGGCTGTGTCACTGGACTCCCATGTAGTCCACCCCGGTTTGAGTCCCGGACACGGTGGCTTAAACTCACTCCAGGTACGTGTGCGTGCATGTCCAAGATTCTGAGAAGAGAATGAAGGAGAAGGGATTATGGCATGGCCTCCCCCCTGGGGAGTGATTTCTCGCTTTCTGTCTCTCTGTCTCTGTCTCTTTCTGGCGAGCACATATGCCGTATAGCAAAAACCCCTCAAAAAAAAAAAAAGATTATTTTTGGTACCTAGAAAATTGACTTTCATAGTCCAGTATTCCATTTGGCAGTTAGAATGGAAATGTACACTTCTTTGGAGTGGGCAGTTAGAATGGAAATGTACACTTCTTTGGAGTGTATGATTTCATTTTTGGTTGGGAACTGACTTAAGATGCGTTTGGTTTATTATCATCTCAACCAAAAACCTTAGCTCTGATATTCTTAACATAAGACTACAAGGGGTTTAGGTTAAGTCTGAATGTATGATAGCAAAATGTATTGGTTCACCCGAGAGGAGAATGGAGGAGAAGGGGTTGCATCATGGCCATCGCCTCTGGAGGATAATTTCTTGCTTTCTGTCTTTGTTTCTGTGTCTCTCCAGTGAGCGCACGTGCCCTGTAGAGGAAAATCTCTCCAAAACAAAAGTATTGGTTCATATGGATAGTAAATTAATTAATTCTCACTATAGAAGTAACTATAGGGACGAGCAGTTAGCGTAATGGCTATGTTGCTGGACTCCCATGTAGTCGACCGCAGTTCAAGTCCCGGACCAGGCAGTTTAAACTCACACTGGGCACGTGTGTGTGTGTGCCCTAGATCCCAAGAAGAGAATGGAGGAGAAGGGATTGCGGCATGGCTATCCCCCCTGGGGGGTGATTTCTCACTTTTTGTCTCTGTCTCTCTCTGACTTTCTGGCAAGCACACGTGCCCTGTAGCAAAAACCTCTCCGGAAAAAAAAAAAAAAAAAAAAAAAAAAAGAAGTAACTATATAGATTTGTAACTTGTCTTGTCAGAAGAGGGAAGTTTTTAGGTACTTAAGAGAAAAAGTGATGGATATATATCAGATGACCCTCAGCATACATTTTGTCTAAATATCATACATGCTTACGGTTATTTTATTACGTATTTATGTATCACAAGTATACCTACCTCTTGTGACCTTTGTTTCCTTTGTCAGTTGTCATTCTGTATATTTTTTAGAAAGATTTTTGCTATAGGGTGCATGTGCTCACTGGAGAGACAGAGAGTGAGAAATTACCCCTCAAAGAGGATGACCACACTACAATCCCTTCTCCTCTACTCTGTTCTTGGGATCTTGGACATGCACGCACATACACTTGGCATGAGTTTTAAGCCACCAAGTCCAAAACTTGAACCATGGTCAACTACATGGGAGTCCAGCAACCTAACCATTATGACATCTGCTGGTCTCATTCTCTGTATTCTTTGTTCTTCCTTTTTGCACTACCTCTGAGGGAAATACACTACCTTCTTGGAGAAAGTAATCTGCTAGAAAGTTTTTTTTTTCTGATTAGTCACTGATTTTGTCACTAAGTAAATTCCTAAACCTTTTTTTTTTTCCCCACACTGCTCATAGTATGACACAAGTAGTGCTATGTCTTTTCTTTTTTAGACTTTTGCCACAGGGCATGTTTATTTGTCAGAGACAGACAAGAGATGGAGAGAGGGAAAGTAAGAAACCACCCCACCGAGCAGGATGGTCATGCCACAGTCCCTTCTCTTTCATTCTCCTCTTGGGATTTTGGGCATGCATGCACACATGCCCAGCATGATTTTCAAGCCTCTGCGTCTGAGATTGAAACCACTGGGTCATGTGGGATCCAGCGCCTTAAACCCACACCACCTACTGGCCCAGTGGTATTATATCTTATAGGGTGGGGAGTAAGTGCAAAAAGTTAGTGTGGATCTGTTTGCCTTGCATCAGAAATTGAATTTTTATGGGACTTTGTGCAAGTAACAGACCAAATTGAGATTAACTTATTATTTATTTATTTTTTGCATATAAGTTAGTTTATACCTCTTTTTAGCAAAAGGGGGAATGGAGAGAGAGAAAAAATTGTTTTAGAAGAAAATTACACTGTACTTGTCACTATATTCTAGCTTTGCCCATACTTTAAGATCTTTTGTGGGGACCAGCAAGTGGTGTGGTGGTTAAGGTGCTGGACACTCCCACATGGCCAATCATGGTTTGAGTCCTGAACCTGGTGGCTTGCTTTCTCATTTTCCCTCTCTCTCTCTCTCTTTCTGTATCTCTCTGGTCAAATTAAAAAAAAAAGAATGAATAAATAAAATTTAAAAACTAATTCTTTTAAAAAAAGACTTTTTGTAAATCAATAAAATGTGAATAAAAAAGTTTAGTGTGGAAGGGAGGAGGGGAAAAGGGAAGGAAAAAACAAGTAAAAGTATGTTTAATTGACCAAAATTGAGAAGCTATTTGCTGATGATAATGTATATAGTAATATCCTTGTCCTGACTGACATGCATGGTATTTGTGTTGGAAAAAAGAAATGTATGCTGTAAAGATATGTGATAAAATGTAAATTAAAATAAATAAATAAATGTATTTTTAAAGAAAGTTAGTGTGGAATGCAGAAATTGTATCTACTCAAAATTACTCCTGGGGCCAGCAAGTGGCATGGTTGATCACAGTTTGAGTCCTGGACCCGGTGGCTTGAAACTCACAACAAATAGATAAATAAATACATGTTTGTTTAAAAAAATTACTCTTAAGTCACTATTGTACAGTATGGTTTTGAGAAAAAAAAATTAAATAATAACATTAGGACCTGCAGATGGCATAATGGCTACATTGCGGGACACCCATGTAGTCGACTGTGGTTTGAGTCCTGGACTCAGTGGCTTATACTCACACTGGGCGTGTGTGTGTGTGTGTGTGTGTGTGTGTGTGTGGTGTGTGTATGCCCAAGATCCCGAGGGGAGAATGGAGGAGAAGGGATTGCAGCATGGCCATCTCCCCTGGGGGGTGATTTCTCACTTTCTGTCTCTCTGTCTCTCTCTGTCATTCTGGGGAACACACGTGCCCTATAGCAAAAACCTCTCAAAAAAAAAGAAGTAATAATACTGTAAATGTATGATTATTCAGTAATAGGTAAGAGTGTATATATGCAAAGCATAGTCTTCTAGTATTTTTAATTTCATAAGAGATGAAAGATGCACGGGTATATATTGTTAAACTTAAGTCTTATGTGTATATGTGATGCAAAGTTGCTGTATCTCTCATGTTTGGTTAGGGAAGTTGGTGTGAATCATTTTAACTTTGGCATTGTTTTCCTTTTTTTTTGCTATAGGGCCACTGTGTTCACTGGAGAGGGGGAGGGAAAATGAAAAAGCATCCTGCAGGGCCAACAGGTGGAGTAGTGGGTAAGGCAGGTAGATTTCCACATGGCCTATTGTGGGTCAAGTCCCAGACACAGTGGCTTGAAAATCTTGCTGGGGCACATGTGCATACATGCCCCAAATCCCAAAAAGAGAATGGAGGAGAAAACATTGTGGCATGGCCATTCTCCCTGTTTGGGGGTGATTTCTCACTTTCTCTCTCTTCTCTGACAAATGCACACACAAAACCTAAAAGAAAAAAAGAAAATGGACCCCCTATGGGGGATGGCCTTGCTGCAATCCTTTCTTCTCCCTTCTCCTCTTTGGACCTTGGGCACACATGCATACATGCCCAGCGTGTTTTTCCAGACTGCTGGATCTGAGACTCCAACTGTGCAGTCAGCCATATGGAATCCAAGTGCCCTAATCACCACCAGTGGCTAGCTAATCCAATTGCTTTCTCTTTTTCCTCTTGTGTATTACTGATGTGAAATCCATACCTTTGATTTAACACAGAGAACTTTTCTTCAATTGGACATTGCAGAGTTTCAATTAATTTCATAAAGTTTCCCCTATAGGTCAGCCGGTGGTTAAGAGGGCCGGATTCCACATGGCTGACTGCACAGTTTGGGTCCCCAGACCCAGTGGTTTGAAAATCAGTACTCTTTTATTGTCTTTTAGGGTTTTACTTATGTGGCTCCATCTGTACTTGAAAGCGTGAAAGAAAAGTTTTCCTTTGAACCAAAAATCCGATCACCTCGAAGATTTATTGGCAGTCCACGAACACCTGTCAGGTAATTCAGATTCTGTTACTCTCACTGTATTTATTTACTTATTTAACCCAGAAGAGCACCAGAGGCAGTCATATTCTCTTTGGTTAACATAAGCACAGCATTTACATCTTCTTAAATTGCAAAAGACTAGTTGGTAACCTTCCCTCCTGAAAGTAAGCTTCTGTACTGGCAAATGTCCTCTTTATCAAGTCACTCAACATTCATTGTGCACCAGAGGCTGAGCTGCATGTTACATGAATATGTACATCTAATATATGTAACACAGGAATTATCCCTATGTGGATACTACATATGACTTAGTGGGACAGAGTCAAAATAAGGAAGTATACACAAAAAATATGTAATGACAAGTAGTGCCAAATGGTATATAAAGAAAAAAGAAATACAGCATGTGGTAGTAAAGAGTAGAGAAAAACAAGGGGGCTTTTATTCAGAGTCTCAGAGAAAGACCTCCCTGGTGAAGTAACATCTAGGAATGAAGAGAAAGTACCAGCCATACAAAATATAGGAGGTTCAGGAATATTACAGGCAGAACAAACGGCAAGTGCAAAAGCCCTGAGAGAGGAAGAAAACTTGGACTTCGTGGAAATGTGAGGGAGGTAAGTGTTCCTAGAGTGTGGTGAGAAGAATGGCAGTGATTTGGGAAAGTATTTGAACACATGATAGAAAGCTGTTTTAAATGGGGTAACAGAAAAGTTTTTTGTTTTCTTTTTACTATCATTGAGAGCTTTAAGGGTCAAGTGTAAAAATAAAGAGATCAGTTAGAAAACTCTAGCAATTAGTCTAGGGGGAAAGATGTCTCAACTTTTGCCTTTGTGGTAATCAACATGAAAATAAAATTAAATGAAAATAAATGTCCTGTTACTCCACTTTCTTTCATTGTAAGGGAAGTATATGTTTTTGAGATGATCCTTGAGACAAATGAATGATAGCTCTTCCTTGTCTTAAAGCCCAGTCAAATTTTCTCCTGGGGATTTCTGGGGAAGAGGTGCTTCAGCCAGCACGGCAAATCCTCAGACACCTGTAGAATACCCAATGGAAACAAGTGGAATAGAGCAGATGGATGTGACGACAAGTGGGGAAGCGTCAGCGCCACTTCCAATTCGACAGCCGAACTCCGGGCCATACAAAAAACAAGCTTTTCCCATGATCTCCAAACGGCCAGAGCACCTGCGAATGAATCTATGACAGAGCAATGCTTTTAATGAACTTAAGACAAAAAAAAGGGGGGGGGTAAGGGGATGTGTGAGCATCCTGCAAGGTGACACAAGAAGACTCAAAATGACAGTCTCAAAAGAGTCAGTGTCTTTACTTAGAACACTTCGGATGAGGAAAAACCAACATGGATTTTTAAAAAAATCAATCAATGGTGCAAAAACAAAAACTTAAGCAAAATAGTGTTGTGAAACTCTTAGGCACATCACTTAATTGATTCCTAGCGACATCTTCTCAACCTTACCAAGGATTTCATGTTGATGGCTCGAAACTGACAGTATTAAGGGTAGGATGTTGCTTCTGAATCACTGTTGAGTTTGGATTGTGTCAAAGAAGGATTATCCTTTCATTAGGCAAAGTACAAAATTGCCTATAATACTTGCAACTAAGGACAAATTAGCATGCAAGCTTGGTCAAACTTTTTCCAGCAACATGGAATCAAAGACAAAAGAAACTTATCAATTGATGTTTTACGTGCAAACAACCTGAATCTTTTTTTTATATAAATATATATTTTTCAAATAGATTTTTGATTCAGCTCATTATGGAAAACATCCCAGACTTTAAAATGCAAAATTATTGGTTGGTATGAAGAAAGCCAGACAACTTCTGTTTCTTCTCTTGGTGAAATAATAAAATGCAAATGAATCATTGTTAACCACAGCTGTGGCTCGTTTGAGGGATTGGGGTGGACCTGGGGTTTATTTTCAGTAACCCAGCTGCAATACCTGTCTGTAATACTAGGAAAAATGAATCTATTTATTCATTTCTACTTGCAGTACTGCTATGTGCTAAAGCTTAACTGGAAGCCTTGGAATGGGCATAAGTTGTATGTCCTACATTTCATCCTTGTCCTGGGCCTGCATTGCACTGGAAAAAAAAAAATTGCCACCTGTTGCTATACCAGTATTTGATTCAAGACGCCAAAATGTGTTCAGCCCAAGGCTGAAAAAGGATGGAAGAGTCAGGATAAAATGCATCCTGAGGGCAGCAAAGTGAGGGAAATAGGGATATCCAGGGGAAGAGGGTGTTGCCATGCTCCACTCTCTGTCTGATCTCTTTATAGGAAATTGGTAAAGTTTTTAGTTTTACTTCTTTTTACTGTTTTTGCTGTCTACTTTCCTTACATTTTTGTCCTCAACAGTTTTAAAAAGGAAAAAAGGTCTAATTTTTTTCTCCTATACTGGGGCTACATTTTTTGATTGTAAAATACTTGATGGCCTTTTGATGAATGTCTTCCACAGTGTGTAAGAAAACTTAGTGGCTTAATTTAGGAAACATGTTAACAGGACACTGTTTTTGAAATTGTAACGAAATCTACATAAGTGATTTACAGGTACAAAGAATAAAATAAAGGTAACTTTACCTTTCTTAAATACTTCCTGCCTTAAAGAGAGCATTTCCATGACTTTAGCTGGTGAAAGGGTTTAATATCTGCAGAGCTTTATAGAAATATATTTCAGTGCGTACTGGTATAATATCAATAGATGATCATGCAGTTGCAGTTGTCTTATCACCTCTTTTTGTTGTCTTTTACAATGTCTTCGGTCTGAGTATGCAAAGTCATTTTGTAATATTTTGCAACCCTAGGATTTTTTTAAATAGATGCTGCTTGCTATGTTCTCCAAACCTTTTTGAGCCATAGGATCCAAGCCATAAGATTCTTTATGCATGTTGAATTCTGTCAGAAAAGAGCAAGGCTTTGCTTATTTAAATTGCAATTCAAGTGAGATGGGATGAAATCCTATGACATTAAGTGAAAACAGAATCATGAAAATGATCAGAAATACATCTTCTCAATTGTGGCAATAAATGAAAATCGATCAAAGTTCATGTTTGAACAGAAGGCTTTTTTTTTTTTTTTTTTTTTTTTAAATCACTCCCTCTAGACTCCCTCCTCTCTCACTGCAGCAGCCTACTGAGAACTTTATACTGGTAGCTGGTAAGTTAGAAGCTACAATAATGATCAAGGGCAGAAATTGTATTCCAAGTGCAGATCTTTGTTCTCTGACAATTTGTAATGTCTGAAAAAACAGAACCCAAAAAGGTATGGTGATACGTACAGGCATTATTTCAGACTGTAAATGGCTTGTGCTACTCTGATACTTGTTTTCAAAATGTGTTTACTAACTGTAGTGTTTATTGCCTGACCAAATTCCAGTGAAACTTATACACCAGAATATTCCTTCTTCATTCTATTTGCTAGTAACATGCACTGTGACTGGCTGGCTATGACCACCCCATAGATAAACTTTTCATAAATAGTACTGCCAGCAATAGTGGCAAACACTGCAACTTTTCTGCATAAAATGCATTAACTATATGCCTACCATCTACATAAACACATAGTTTTTCTAACTTCACATTTATCAAGTGAATTTCCCATGCTGTGGCAAGTTTATTGAGAAATTGTGTTTCATAAGCAGATATCCCTACTATGACTGTGAAAACATGTCAAGTGTCACATTAGTGTCACAGACAGAAAGCACACACCTATGCAATATGGCTTACCCTATATTTATTTGTAAAAAAAACAAGCATAGTTTAAAATATATGATGTCAATATTACTAGTATTGAGTTTCTAAGAGGGTTCTTTATGAGTATACCAGGTAAGTGTATAAAAGAGATTAAGTGCTTTTCTTTTATCACTTGATTATTTTCTTTAAAATCAGTTATTATAGAATATTTTTTTATTTTATACATGCTGTTTTTTAATTAAAATATAATCACTGAACTGAAGTTTACTAATTTGATTTTATAAGGTTTGTAGCATTACAGAAAACCAAACTGGGATTTATAAACCAGCTGTGATTAACAATGTAAAATATTAATTACTGAACTCGAACCAGATTTTTTAGGAAAATCGTGTTATTTCTTTTTCCCCTTTTTGGTCTTAACTAATTTTAATCCTTCAAGAAGGATTTTTCCATACTATTTTTTCAGATAGGAGATAATTTGGGGGTAGGGGAAGATGCATGTGTGATACTCCATAAATTCAACATTCTTTACTTTAGGTAAATTATTATAACCAAGAGAACATCTTATATTCTGAGCCTTGGACTTTATATTTAACCTAATATTTTGAATATTCAGTTAGTAATATGGTTCCCTAGCTTACAAGGGCTAGATCTAAGACTATTCCCTTGAGAAATGTTGAATTTATGAATGGATTTTGAGGCTTTTAAAATGGTTAGTTTCTTAATAAAAATATCAGTGTCCAAACAGCTACCTTTTTCCAGAGGAGACACTACCAAGCTGGACAAAACTATGATAAAAGTATTTGTCACACATGACCTGTGGTCTGCTTCTGATTAATGCAGTATGCTTTTTGTGTGATTCTTAAAACTACAGCACAAGTATTATCTTGTGGATTATCTGGAGTAACATCTGAAAGATGGGTTCATCTATGTTTGTGTTTTCTCTATTATATTTCTCCTATCCCAAGTTGGCTTTGCATCTGTCACAGTAAATAAACTCTTCAGCTGCCTTATTAGGAGTGCTATGAGGGTAACACCTTTTCTGCTTTTTTCATCTTGTATTTAGTTTATTGTATTAAGATATTTGATTTCGGATTGAATGAATGTAAATAGAAATTAAATGCAAATTTGAATGAACATAAAATAGAAGTGATTTTTTTTATTATTGTAAAACAGGAAGAAATAACTTAGTATATATATATATATTAAGTATACAAATGGTTTAAATAATTTTTTCTCATTTACATGCTAGATGTGTTCAAGTTCTCATATTTAACTACTTATGTAAGGAATAACAGTTGCAAAACTGTTTCTGCTGAGAAACTGAAACTAAATATATAACAATTATTAGTGTTGAATTTTGCATATTAGGTGTTAACATATTTTTGATTTTCAAGTTATGTTAAATAACAGGCTTGAATTGTTTGCTTTATGAAAAAAACTTCATGTGACAAGTTATGTGAAAGCTAGCTTCACATAACACTAGGAAGGTTTTCTTATGCTAACAGTCAAGTTTGTTCAGTCACATTTGTCACATTTGATAATGTGATGTGTATGCACAAAATGGTAGTGCATACATCTGTTTTAACTAATGTTGCAATATATTTAGTGTAAGATGGGCTTAAACTGTTTCTTATCTATGAGGTAACTTGCCTAGGTCGTTTCTCTATGGAAGTCGTGAAAGTGACTTTACCCTTTTTTATGAGAGATTTTTGCAATAGGGTGTGTGTACTCACCTGAGGGAGACAGACAGAAAGTGAGAAATCACCCGCGGGAGGCCGCGAGGTACATGGCCAAGTATAAATCCAACACCTTAACCACTACACCACCTGCTGGCCCTTTTTATAAAGCAGAGTAGTATCTCTTAATGCAGGTAAAACAATCTTAGTATGATCTAAATTCAGAGTAAATGGATTTTTTTATTCTCTGTTCTCTTTTCATGATAAAGAAATAGTAGAGAAATACTTAATGTACGTCAGAATTAGTGGATGGCATAATTCTGTTACATTTACCCCCTTTTCAATTATAAACTGCATTCCAAAAAAATTCCCCACTACTGATCTGCCATGGACCTTTGTTATTTAATCATAGGAATAAACGAAGCTGTCTGTAGAGCTTCAGGTAAATTACTAGTTTAAATTTGCCAGATAGGCATAGCAAATAAGTATTGCAATAGAGTCGAAGTCACTTACGTAGTAAAATGCTGTTCCTATGTTTGAATGAGAAATCGTTTTGGCTAGGTTTCACAGCCAAATTCTAATCCCAAAATGCTTTGCTTCCCCCCACCCCTCTTTATTAGGAAAAAAGGGAGGGGAAGGAAGGATAGAGGCAGAGAGAGGTCTTTTAACAGGGTTTTGCTGTATCTCATACACCTGCTTCAGCCTCCCAGTTAAGGAGGATTGTAGGTGCATGAAACCATACCCAGTGTTTTCAGGTTGGCTCAGGAACTAGACTTAAGCCTTTCCTGCAGCTTCTCCTTGTACAGGTATTACAGGTATTATTATTTGGTGGCATTACCTGTGCATCACTGCAGCTAGGCTCCAAATTGTCTTTCTCACCCCCCCCCCCCCCCCCCACCCAAATAACAAAACTATTAGCTTCACAGAGCCAGGAAGGAGACTTTAGATCAAGTAAGCTTGTTTAAATAATAATTGCAGTGTTTTTCAAAACAGATAAGAGTTAAATATTTTGTAAATGAATGAAGAATAGTTGTATTTATAATCTGGCAATGTCTACTTGGAGAAACAAGTTCAGGCTTCCTAATGCTCTTGTCATTTTGGGTGGCCATACAGACTTGCTAAATGTCTTCACCTAGAGCTAGTTGGTTGCTGTCCTTAATCCATGTGCTGGTTTAGCCTTTGCCTTATCAATAGTGTGAATGTGTTTTCCTTTTGTTGTTATTGTTTGGTTTAATTGCTAGGGGGCTGTGTACTTACCAGATACAGGAAGGGGAAGGGCTCTCCCTGGAGAAAGAACCCTCCAGTGGGGCATTGTCAGGCAATAATCCCTTATCCATTTCTCCATCCTGTTTAGATTTGGGGCACATATACACACATGCCACATCTGTTGTTCAAACTGCTGGGACCAGGACTTGAACTGCAGTCATCCATGTGCAATTTGGCTCCCCTAACCACGAGACTATAGGGCTGGCACTGTTTTCTAACTCTGCCTTTTAAGTTTTCCTTCCCACTAGCTTTTCTTTGTGTACCAATGGATAGATCGTAATAGATAAGTGAGCAGCAGCCCTGTACTCGAAACCTAGATACAACCAGTAGCAGCCCTTCAGACTTCTGTTAGATTTCAGATTCTACCTTGCTGGTATCAAGGAAAAGAGAAAGTGCTTCATTCTCTTTTTTACACCCTGCACAAAAACCTTGAGGTAAACAAACCACATTATCCCAAGTTCTGGGTACAAGATTTAATCTCCTAATTAACGGTTTTTTAAAGTCTAAGATTCCGAAACTAGTTATAAGGGCAATTATTTCCTAAGATTTCAGGAGTTGTTCTTGTTACACAATTCAAATAAAGGAAGCCAGCTGTTTCAAGTCCATGTGAATTATTTTAATAGTTATTAACTTCAAGATACTCCATGACACTATACAGAAAGCAAGATCATGAACATTATGGCTTATGGTAGGAAGTATGTTATGAGGTCCACAAATCAATCATTTATTCTCATTGATTACTAACCATACTAGAGAGTACAATATTAAAATATATAACATTCTCAGTAAATTAATCTTCACTTAGAAAATCTGATTACACATAAAATAGAGCATTTAGAATTTTCATTTAAAAATACAAATCTTACGAAAACTTTTAAGAATTTTTAGAATGGGAATTATAAAAGTCAATGCTAAGAATTCTACTTTCAGATGATAGGAATCTTAAAATATTATGAAAAATATTCTTTATTCTGAAAACAATGTCAATACCTGAGTTCCTTTAAAACCACTAGTTGTAGTTTCCAATTGCTGTTTTGGTAACATTAACAAGAAAACACATTTATAATTTAACACTGCAATTACCTGTCAAATAATTAGGAAAGAATAAATGTTCCATATGTATTAGGTTGTTACATTTTAAAAATCACAGGGTTCTTTCATTTAGATTTTTGATAAATTGGGTATTATAAAATCATTCAAAAACATCTTTTTTTTCTACCCCTAAGAATCTATCCTAATGGTCACTGTAACCGAATTAAATGAGTGTTTTGTGGCCTTGACAGTTTATACAACTTAATATATTTGAAGGTGTGATGAAGTAGCGCCATCTTTCCATTTGTGTATATGGTCTGAAATCACAGTTCTGCACAGCGGACACGTTTTTTCTCTATTAAACCATAAGGTGATGCACTCTTCACAAAATATATGCTGTAGGGAATTAAGAATTAGATTTTATACTTAACATTTTGCATTCATCACATTGTAGAGTATCACATTCTTTAGAGCCGAAAAGGATGTTGGAAGGCACTAATTCCCTCATTTTACAGACAAGAAAATGGAGTGTGACACACTTGAGAATACAAAGGAGCAATATTAGTGGGAGAGCCACTAATGTCCTACTGTACTATTCCTTTAGTCACTTTTAACAACATATAAGCTATGGGTAGGTATACTTAAAAGTATGGTGACTTTTAACAGTGTAATAGTCTCTGATCTTTCTAGTAACTGCCACAGAGAACTAGAAAAGGCCTTACACAATCTAATAACAAATGTTGGTATTGTTCTGAAAGACTACTGTCAAACTATTCAGTAAACTGTTTTCTAATCACTTTGGTACCCAGTCTTAAAGATGAAAATTGACCTTTCAAGTCATACTGAATATTATTTAGATTGCTAAAAAGTGTAATTACCTGACAAATAAGAAGAATTGGCTTCTGAAATTCAGCTTGACATATTGAACAAATATCATCCACATCTGAACACTGCCTCTTGCTGGCAGCCACTCCGTAACTCTATAAAGATAATAAGTTCTGTTTATCTACAAATTTCTTTTTCCTTTTCCTCAAATACACAGGTGATACTGTACCTCTCAAATCTCCTTGGAATCAGGCATTTGAAAACTTTTCCAAAGGATACAAGCATTTCAAAGGTGAACCACATCTTGACTGCACCAAGGTGAAATTGCTAAGTAATACATAATATGATCTTCGAAAACTGTTAGATTCACTCCATTCCCAAATGATGACAGTGCTTCAAATTTAACACAACTGCTTATGAGACTATGCAATTAGAAATAAAACTAAATATTATAAACTCTATATCCATCTATTATACAACCCAGGGCTCTTTAATTGAATCATTACCAATGGCAGTGGTTCATAACATCAATTCAGAGCTTGGCTTGGTCAGTGTAACTCATTTGAGGAGCTTGCTTTAACAGATTCCAGTTCCATACTAGATATGAATTCATTCAGAAATACTGGGGTGTAACCCAGGAATCTGTCTCTTAAAAAAACTTTAATGCCAGAGAGCACATGTATGTGCACAAAAGACAGGCAGAGAAAAAGCCCTCCCATGGGACCTTGTCATTTTCTTTCCTCCGTTTTTAAAAAAGAATTATTTTAACTTTATTTACTACTATTATTTTCCAATTTGACCAGAAAAAGAGAGAGAGAAAATAAAAAAGGAAACCAACAGGTCCAGGACTTGAACCGTGATCGGCCATGTTGGGAGTCCAGCGTCCTTAACCATCATGCCACCTTCCAACCCCTCTTTCCTCCATTTCTCTATCCAATCAGAATCCTGGGGACATGAGCCATGGGCCCAATATGTTTTTCAAGCTACCAGGACTAGGACTGAAACTGTTTGGCTACATGGGATTGGCTTCTACACAGTGCTTAACCCATACACAGCAGCTCCCTGGCTTAAACTCACACCAGGCATGTGTGTGCATGCCCAATTTCGAGAGGAGAAGGACTGCGGCATGGCCATCCTCCCTGGGAGGTGATTTCTCACTTTATGTCTCTCTGTCTCTGTCTTTCTGGCAAGTACATGCGTCCTATAGCAGAAACTTCTCCAAAACAAACAAAACCAGTTTGTTTAGCATTTGGAGATTTCTTGTATAGCATTTTGGAGATTTCCTACAGGTGATGACTTATCCTGATGGTGATTACATTTCCCTGGTGGAACTGAAGAACGTGTGTACATGTTCAGGATATCTCAGGGAGACTTAGAAATAAACCAGAGCGTCAATGACTGATACTGGTTTTTATTATTTGTCAGAGGGGACCTGTGCTCGCTGGAGACAGGAGGGGGAAGAGTGAACAAGCACCTTCCATAGAGAATGAGCATGCCACAATCCCTTCTCCATTTCTCACTCCTTTACTCCTTTTCCCTACCCTCCAGGGATTCTGGGCGCACACACACATGTGCCTGGCATATCCCTGAAGCCATGGCACTTGAACTGCACAGCTGGTCATTTGAGAACCAGCTGCCTTAATCACCAACCCATGGGCTGGCCTGACTGATACTGTCTTTATTCTTTGTCACATGGAGAAAGAATATCAGGGTTTTTGGTTGTTGATTTTGTTTTTGTTTCTGAGAGAGAGATTTCTGCTATAGGGCACATGCACTCCCTGGACAGAGAGAAATAGAAAGCAAGCAAGAAATCACCCCTCAGGGTGTATGTGTGGTCACATCACAATTCCTTCTCCTGGGATCTTAGGCGCGCGCACACACACACACACACACAAGCGCGCGCACGCCCTTGAGTTTTAAGCCAGGTTTGGGGACTCAAATTGCAGTTGACTATGTGGGAGTCTAGTGATGTAAACATTACACCATCTGCTGGTCCCAGGGTATTTTCTTGAGGGTATTTCAGCACAGATTTTACTAGATCAATTACAGTACAAGGGCCCATGACATAATCATCAATTGAATTAATTTGGACAAAGCTAAATTCTTTGAATTTTATTGTATCTTAGCTTAAAAAAAATGAATTTTGCATTGAATACATAGAAAGGTTGTTTCTACAACACTATCTTGGAGAAAAATTACCCTGGCTATTTAGTCTGGTCCACTTTGTAGACACAGTTTTTATTTTAACAGTAAATTATTAGGTTGGCTGTCTAATAAGTCAGTCCCATTGAGTGCTACTAAATAATTATTTAAGAACTTAATGGACTGCAGACCTAAGGATCAAACACTGAAATCTGGGAACCTTTGAAGCTATTAAATAGTAAATTAGCTGGCTCTAATTACAGATTTCTCCTGAAATCTGTAACCAATATAATCACATAATAATGTTTATAACTGACATCAGTCTCAATTGTTTATTCCATGTTGTGAATTTATTTGTGCATTGAATTGAAGTAATAGAGAAATTTCCTACAGTAGGAAAACTGCAAGGGACCTGAGTTTGAGCAATGAGCTCTTTTCATATACACTATAAATTACAGTAGAAGCATATTCATAGAAGCCAAATGAGTTAGTGGAAATACATGAAGTTACCATTTGTGGATTAAAAAAGAGAAGGTGCCACCAGGTGGTGTGGTGGTTAAGGTACAGGACTCCCACATGGCCAGCCATGGTTCGAGTCCTGGAAGTGGTAGCTTGCTTTCTCATCATCCTTTTGTCTCTCTGGTCAAATTAAAAAATTAATTAAATAATTTTTTTAAGAGGGGAAACAAAAATGTGACAAGCTTTTTTTTTTTTTTTTTTAAGAGGTTTTTGCTATAGGGCGCGTGCGCTCACCAGAAAGACAGAGAGAGACAGAAAGCGAGAAATCACCTCCCAGGGGGATGGCCACACCGCAATCCCGTCTCCATTCTCTCGGGAACTTGGGCACACACGCACATGCGCCCGGTGTGAGTTTAAGCTGCCAGGTCCGGGACTCGAACCACCGTCGACTATGTGGGAGTCCAGCGACATAGCCATTACGCTAACTGCTGGTCCCAAAAAGTGTAACAAGATTTTTAAGAAGGTGTTTATAGGGACCAGCAGTTAGCGTAATGGCTATGTTGCTGGACTCCCACGTAGTCGACCGTGGTTCGAGTCCTGGACCTGGTGGCTTAAACTCACGCCGGGCGCGTGTGTGTGCGTGCCCAAGATCCTGAGAGGAGAATGGAGGAGAAGGAACTGTGGCATGGCCATGCCCGGGGGTGATTTCTTGCTTTCTGTCTCTCTGCCTCTCTCTCTGGCGAGCGCACCCACCCTATAGCAAAAACCTCTCCCAAAAAAATTTAAAAAAAAAAAAGGTATTTATAAACCCTTAAGAAAATCAAGAGATGGAGCCAGCAGGTGGCATGGTGGTTGGGGCACTGGACTCCCACATGCTCCACCACAGTTTGAGTTTCTCACTTTATTTCTCATTCTCTGTGCCTTTCTCTGGTGAGCACATGTGCCCTTCAGCAAAAAAATTTTAAAATAATAATAATAAATATAATTAAATAATTCTTTAAAAATAATGTCAAGAGTTTTTTTTTTTTTTAATATCAAGAGATTTGAAGGGGCAAGAGACATATTAAAATACACAAGCACTGCAACAACTAGCAGGTGGTTGTCAATATGCAATTGAGGAAACGGGTCATAGAAATAACAGTCCTAAATCACTATACCCCCCTACTGTCAAAGTACTAGGAAATCATCTCAAAGTAAAAGAAAATTATCATCCGATTATGAAAACTATATTTGTAAAACTAACCTAAATTTTGTTCAGATATGTGTGTGCTTGCTGGAGAGAGAAGGAAAGTGAGAAATCACCCCAGGGGGATGGCCACACTGCAGTCCCTTCTCTGTCCTCCTCTTGGGATTCTGGACACCCATGCACACACACTTGGCATATTTTTCAAGACGCCAGGTTCAAGACTCACACTGCAGAGTTGTCCATGTGGGATTCAGCACCTTAATTATTACACCATCTGCTGGCCCCCAAATTTTTATAATGAAAAAAAAGTAAAAGTGTTCTCCCTGATAAAAAAGAAGTACTTACTGGTCGCATGAAAAATATTTGCAAAACCTGTCTGAAACGTCTCAGATGTCCAAAAAAATCCAAAAGCTGAAAGAAAAATAAAAAGAGATAATTCAGTATTCACCTGTTAAACCCTAAGATCAAAGCTGAAATTTCACAAAATCATATTCTCAAATTAACCTAATACTCAGTGCATATCACAACTAATAGTCTTATTCTAAGTATACATATTTTTAAATGATTCTTTATTCATTAAAGAGTGTGTGTGCATGCATGTAAGAGTTAGCACCTGCCACAGGGTTTGGTCATGCTATAATCCTTTTCTTTCAGTCCTCTAACCTGTCAGATCTTAGGCAGTCTCCTGCATGTCCAGTATGCTTTCAGCAAATCTGGCTGAATATTCTACTCAAATTATAGATATGAATGAAATCTTTATTAAACTGAAGTACATCTAAATTTCTAGTTATGATTTGATCAAATAAACTATATCAAAGGCAAAACAATTACTTTTAGGTTCACATATCCTTAAGAATTATTTTATTTAGGGACCAGCAGTTGGCATAATGGCTATGTCACTGGACATGTAGTCAACCGCAGTTCGAGTCCTGGACCCAGAGGCTTAAACTCACACCAGGCACGTGTGCGTGTGTGCCCAAGATCCTGAGAAGAGAATGGAGGAGAAGAGACTGCGGCATGGCCATCCCCCTGGGGGGTGATTTCTCGCTTTCTCTCTCTCTTTCTCTGTCTTTCTGGTGAGCACACACATCCTATAGCCAAAAAAAAAAAAAAAGAATTATTTTACTTCACTTTATTTTTGCATTTATTTATTTTTAATTTGACCAGAGAAAGAGAAAGTGAGAAAACAAGCCACCTCAGGTCCATGACTCAAACTGCTGTTGGCCATGTGGGAGTCCAGTGCCCTTAACCACCATGCCACCTGCTGGCCCCTTGGTTCACACATTCTTAACATTTAGATTTGAAAATGTAATAAAGTTATTATTAAATTGAGGGGAGTAGGCATACAAGGAACAAGATAAGGTATTCCAATAGTTTAAGAATTACATGTACAACAAATGTTACTATTGAGGATGAGTATGTTCTAGTTCACTTATTTCCCTCATTTGGTAATCCATGTTCTTTGAAAGTCCACTCACTCTCCCTCTAGTAAAACTGAGAACCATTGTATTAAGATATATTTCCATTCTTCCATTTCTAAACAGATATAGAATATGCTACTGCTTCAAAATAGTGATATGAAGATAAACTCTAAAGCAGTTAAAGAGAATAGTAGTAATATATAAAATTAGTAATCATCATATCAATCATTATGCAATGACAGAATTTATAATTTTACCTACTTTTAGTATGAGGTATAGTAAAGCCAGCAATATCCCAAGACTCCATTTAGTTACGTTACCAAACTCCCCATAGCTTATCAGATAACGGAACCAAACTGGTACGGGGACGAAAGTTCGGTAATACTGACATAATTCTTCTAAAAGCATATACCAGTAACCCTAAAAATGAAGGAAAAAGAAAACAAATAGAGCTTCCCAAACTACTTAAGTACAAAGCACAAGTAGTTAATACTGTACTGAGAACATCATAAGTGTATGATGCAATAAAACAAATGACTAAAATTAATCTTCATAATGATTATGATTATGACTGACAATCTCAACATGGTTCTCATAAATTACAGTCACTAGGTGGTCTGCTTTCAAAGAACTGTTTAAAGAATGATACAGTAAACATGTTTTATACATACAACAGTTAAATTTATTTATATGAGTATGTCTTTGCTGATTACAAAAATTTAAAGTTTTTTTTTCCTTTTCTTTTTCTGGAGAGGTTTTTGCTATAGTGCACGTGCGTTCGCCAGAAAGACAGAGAGACGCAGAAAGCAAGAAATCAACACCCCACCCCCAGGGGGATGGCCACGTCACAATCCCATCTCCTCCATTCTCCTCTTGGGATCTTGGGCACGCATGCACACGTGCCTGGCATGAGTTTAAGCCACCGGGTCCAGGACTTGAACCGTGGTTGACTACATGGGAGTCCAACAACATAGCCATTACGCTAACTGTTGGTCCCCAATTTAAAATTTCTATTGACTATGGGAAACCAGTATAGTCAGAAATCAATTGATAATGCCCTGGAGGAAAATAAAAGTACAAATTTTCCCTTATATGATGTGAAGGCCGATTTTTTTTTTCTTTTTTTTAAGTGTTTGTCATAGCGCATGTGTGCCCACTAGAGAGAGAGGGAAAGTGAGAAATCACTTCCCATAGGGGGTGGTCATGCCACAATTCCTTTTCCTTCTGGGATTTTGAGCATGTACACAAACACCTGGCATGATTTTCAAGCCACCAGGTCTAGGACTCGAACTGTGTCAGCCATGTGGGAGTCCAATGCCTTAACCATCATGCCATGTGCTGGCCCCAGGATTGATGATTTTATTATTCTGAAGCAAATATAATTCTGATTATACCTAAAGAGGTTAATATTTAGGTTCAAGTCTTTGAAAACATCTTTGTTAGGATGAGATCATACATTGATGGATAAGTAAAATTAGCTTATTTAGCAAACTGAAAAATTATCAAAAAAGTCATTTCAATGAAGAATTAGGTAGCATTGGGACCAGCAGTTAGCATAATGGTTATGTTGCTGGACTCCCATGTAGTCGACGGCGGTTCGAGTCCCGAACCCGATGGCTTAAAACTCACGCCGGGCGCATGTGCGTGTGTGCCCAAGATCCTGAGAGGAGAATGGAGGAGAAGGGACTGTGGTGTGGCCATCCCCCCTGGGGGGTGATTTCTCGCTTTCTGTCTCTCTGTCTCTGTCTGGCGAGCGCATGCACCCTATAGCAAAAACCGCTCCAAAAAAAAGAAAAAAAGAATTAAGTAGCATTAATGTGGGTTGCTAAAATTATTCCAATAAAACAGAAGTTAGTTTCTTACCTTGGATTTAAAAGGCATGATGAAAGAAGGCACCAATAAAATAAGACATTTTAAGCCCATGAAGAAGAATTTCAGAATAAAGTCTGTAATTCCAACAATCCAGAGTACTTCCCAGAAGCTCAAATGGTCCAAAGTAGGATTTAAAAAAATTAAGCTACAAAAAGAAAAACATCAGAATTTACCAGAGCAACATATACAAGTATTGATAAGAGTTTTTAATTTGCTACAGATATTTTAATTGATATTTTAAAAATTGATATTTTAAAAATACGAGATAGTGTCAGAGTTAATATAAATGGAATGGAAGATCATTTTGCTTGTATTTTTCTTTTAATTATTTCTTTAGTTTTATTTATTATTCTTCTTCTTCAATTTGACCAGAGAGAAAGAGGGAGAGTAAGAAAGCAAGTCACCAGGTCCAGGACTTGAACTGTGGTTGGCCATGTGGTGGGAGTCCAGCATCTCAACCAACATGCCACTTGGCGACCCCCATTTTACGTGTTCTTCAAGGGGCTTTTAAAAAATGTTTTGAATTTTAAAATCTTCCTTTATAAAAAGAAGCCTTCCTAGTTTATGATAATTGACAGTTTTCCAGCCAGTATACTAAAATATTCATTAATACCAGACATCTGCTGTTCTCTCAACTAACTCCCATCAGGATTCTCTCTTTTCATTGAATTGGCTTTTGTCAAAACCACCAGCTCCCCCATTTTGCTAAATTTAAAGGTTACTTTTTTTCCCATCTTTCCTTCCTAAATTATTTTTGCTCCAGACTTCTAACACCACAACTCTTCCAGTTCTCACTTGTCTTTGAGATGGTTTCTCCTTAATCTCCTTTGCTGATCCTCTTCCAATGGTGGTCCTTTCTAGTACTAGACATTCTCCTCTATTCACACTTTCTTAGTTTTATCCAGTCTGGTGTGTTTTTTGTTTGTTTGGTTTTAGGTTGTATGCTATAGGGTGTGTGTGCTTGCCAGAGAGAGAGACAGAGGGAAAATGAGGAATCGCCCCTCCCCCCAAGGGATGGCCATGTCACAATCCCTTCTCCATTCTCTTCCTGAGATTAAATATACCTAGTGTATTTTCATAAATACACCTAGTGTGATTTTAAGTCACCAGTTCTGAGACTCGAACCACATGAGTCCAGTGCTTTAACCACCATGCCACTTGCTGGCTCCTCCAATCTGTGTTTTAAAAATATCAATCATGGGGCTGGCAGGTGGCATGGTGGTTGAGGCGCTGAACTCTCACATGGTCAACCATGGTTCAAGTCCCAAACCTGGCAGCTTGCTTTCTCACTCTCCCTATCTGTCTGTCTGTCTCCCTCTGGTCAAAATGGAAGGATCTGATAATAAATAAAAATAAATAAATCTTTAAAAAAAAATCAATCATATGCCAATAATTCCAAAATTTGTAGCACTAACCTCTACCCTGAGCTTATGACATATATTTTAGAAACACTTTCTAACTCTACTTGGCCTCTTAGCATTTATAAAACAAAATAATTGATTTTCTCCTCAAAACTAGTTCCTTCCCCAGTCTTCCTCAATCTAATAAAATGACACAACCATCTAGTCAGTTGCTCAGACTACCCAGAAATCATTCTGACTTTTTCCCACCCACCTCCCTAATCCAGTTCATCTGAGTGACACTGGCTCCACCTCAAAACTGTATCCCAGATTTATCCATTTCCCTAATTCCACCAAAACCAGGATTTCTAATTATCTAATAAGAGCTGAAAATTCCTAACACTCCTATCTGATATAGAAACTTATCAACTACTGTCTTTCAGTGGGTCTTCTTAAATTATTAATAGGAACAGAAGACCAACAATAACCTCATGGTACTTAATAAATGTTAGTTACATAAATAAAAACTTAGATATCAAAAAATTAAACAGTTATTGATTGAGCACCTGCTAGGTGCCAACACATTGGGAATACAAATCTCAATACGTTATTTAAGTTCTCATCATGAAAGAGGAAGGTTAAAAATAAATCATAGTGTAGTAATATATGCAAGTAAGAAAGATGCAATATACTATGGAATATATGATCTCATAAAGAAGTGATAAGGTACTTGAATCTCTAATTACCTGTAATACAGGGACTGGGAATGAAAGGTATAATATAAAAGAACAGAAGATCCTGCTAAGAATACCAGTAACCAAGCACACTGAATCTTTGAGGACCTTTCCTGAAAAATAAACAATTTTGATACGTTACTTTGAATTATGCCAGAATTTTAAATATCATTATTTTACTAAATTATTAACTTAGAACATTTTCATCGGTCAATAAGTCTTAAAATACAGGACATCTGTTAAACTATATACCATTATCATAGTTACTTTGCCTTACATATCATTAATGAACAAAACAGAACTCTTACATTTAAACAGATTTTAAAAATACAAGTTCCTTCATTGTATGAAAAACACTGCCAATGTTTCAAAATAGATCTTCTACAAGCCAACATAAAGAACCCACCCAAAGCATTTTACCTCAGTAGCTCTTATTTTGTCTCCCCAAAAACAATCTCAAAAGAACATTTCAGTTAGTATATCTTTTCATATTCTAAGATAATTCAATAAGTAATGTTTCTTATTTCACTTTTAAAGTCAAGTATTAATCAATCACTAGTTTAATTAAAAGTCTTATTAGTTTCAAATTATAATTAAAATATTTGGAGTTTGATAAATTCTATACGTTTTTAGGTGGGAATGCATGATCATTTGCACAGATATAGCCCTTTAAAGCTGCCTTAAGGTGAAATTTTGTAAGCTTATCATTTTTCCCAATGATTTATATAATGGGAATTCTTAAGTTTCTGTTACAGAAAACTCCCTGAGTTTAATTTTATTTAAATGAAAGAGACTTACTGATGTGGTAAAGGCACTGAACTCCCACATGGCCGACTTCAGTTTGAGTCCCAGACTTAGCAGCTTGCTTTGTCTTTCTCTTTATCCCTGTCTCTCTCCCTGGGAAGCACATGTACCCTACAGCAAATTAGAAATAATAATAATAATAATAATAAATTAAATTAAATGAATAATTCTTTAATAAGAGAGACCTAAATAGTTAACATCTGTTTACTCAATGATATAGTCATATTTTATTTTATTTATTTTTAAGTTTTTGCTATAGGGTGTGTGTGCTCGCTAGAGAGAGAAAGGGAGCAGGAGTGAGAAAGTACCTTGGGGAGGGTGGTCACATGACAATCCCTTCTCTTCCACTCTCCTCTTGGGATTTTGGGTATATAAACACATGCGCCTAGCATAATTTTTAAGCCTTTGGGCCTTGGACTAAAACCACTCACTTGGCCACGTGGGACCCAGTGCCTTAACCTGTGTGCCACCTGCTGACCCTTATTTAGTTATTTTAAAACTTATAGTGCAACAACTAAACTTTTTTTAAAGAATTATTTAATTTTATTGATCGTCATTATTCATTTTTTAATTTGACCAGAGAGATAGAATATAAAAAACCAAGCTGCCAAGTCTGAGACTCAAACTGTGGCTAGCCATGTGGTAGTCCAGCACCTTAACCACCATGCCTTCTGCTGGCCTGAACAACTAAACTTTTTAATGATGATTACAACTAAACTTTTTAATGATGATTATATTACTTAGTGTGGTCAAATTAACATAAAACATGAAGGTACTTGCCAAATCAGACCAAATAGTGGGTTCTAAATCTTTTAATTCTTCTACTTTTTCTTTTTAAAGAATTATTTTATTTAACTTCATTTATTTATTTATTTTATTTGACCAGGGAGGGACAGAGTGAGAAAGAGAGAAAGTGGAAAAGTAAGCCACCAGGTCCAAAATTTGAACCGTGATTGGCCATGTGGGAGTCCAGCACCCTTAACCACCATGCCACCTGCCAGCCTTGTCTATGTGTTCTTTATGGACTCAAACATACAAGGAAAATAGGTGAAACAGTTCAGCATTAGGGCAGATAGCTTATTCCAGGTCATCTATATAACAAATGTAATAATGTCATTTATGTTACAATATATCCTGTTATGTCCTATTTCTCTCAGAATTATTTCTCTAAAAGTCTATAGAGAGAAACAGTTAATAATTTTTTAGTTGCTTGTTATACTTACTCTTAGAAAAACCTGATTTACAATGCTTTTGTTTGCATACATAAAAGTTGTTAGCAGCCCAATTCCAAGAGAAATTCCTGTTAGAAAATAAGTTCCAGTTAATTGAAAGAAAAAAAAAAAAATCAAAGAGGACTACAATAAGGTAACAATGACATGAATTAAAAAGAAATATACAATTTTAAAAGTGAACAGAAAATAAGTAACTGAAATACATAAGTTAAAGTAGATTACTATAAAGAAATAAAATTTACTGAATTTAGCAATTTAACAAGTTAATGTTTTCTTATGCCCTACCTGTTATATGCTGCATAACAAGTTTGACACCCAGAATCAAAATATATGGAAGACTTTTTTGTAACCACTTGAAGAGAGAGCGGAATTCTGAGAAGGAGCTGCTACCATGTTCTCCAGACTCAGAGGCAGTGTCATCAGGCTGCCTTGCTTCACTGTGGGAGTGACTCCGAAAGTGACTATGTACACATCCATGGGTACAGCTGTGGACACCTGACCTTATGTTTCGGGAGCTTGGATTTTCAGCACATTCTTTAGGTATGGAGTTTATCTGAATATGAACATCTCCAGCATGAAGACATGAACCTTCTCCTGTCAATCTTGTGTGGACACACTGGGAGGCTGAGGCATCCTCAATGCCTGCAGTTCCTGGAGGACTGTGCAGTTGGCTACAGTGGGCTTGCATGGCCCCGAGTACTTGTTCTCTGATGCCGATCTGTTTGTTTCAGGGCTCTGTCTCCTAAAAGATTCAGAAGCAGGAAATACTCTAACTGAACAGTTAAATACAGGCAGTATACTGCTCACTAGGTAACCTTTATTCACCGAAGGAATGGATGATAATCACAGCAGATGAATTTGATTCAGATTCTCTCTTATTATTAGACCCCTCCCTGCTCCCTTAAGGCAAAGGCTCTGCTGTCTTACACAGATTATCTTTTAGAGAACAGCTGCTACAAAAGAGAGTCCAACGTCAGATGTTCTCTAATGAGGGGCACTGGGAGAACAGTTACTAAGTATAGGTGCCCAGCAGATGTTAACGTGGATACCAGTACCTAGTACTTTTTCTCTGCCAAATTGGAGCAGTTTCATATCGGAGACAGACTGAACATCAAAGAAGTTTCATAAGGAAGAGTTGAGTCATTATTTTTTAGTGCTTGGAAATACTAGGGAGATACAAGTATTCAATCTTAATGCCTGATTAACTATCATTACAGATAACTAATAATAAACCTTTCATTTAGGTGACCTACAAGTTTTGTTAGATGATGAAACAGCCTTCCCAAAGCTCATAAGACGTAATAATTAATGGTGCTACCTAGAAATACTACCTCCCCTCTAAAAAGCATGTTTTCTAAGTACTTTTAAAATAGAGATAGTCTAAGGAGTCACCAGGTAGTTGCATGTGACGTAAATCTCAATAAGGATAGTTACACAGCCTGCCCAGTAAAAACGCCAACGTTAGTGGTGTGTGTGTTCCGGGGAAGGGCGGGGAAAGGGACACTGGCAGGGGAAGAATCCCTCAAGGACCCGGAGTGGAGTCCCAGCTGAAATGGGGAGCCTGTCCCAGACTGCCGTGCTTTTCCCGTTTTCCTAGGAGGTAGCTAGGGTTAACGTCAGGGCACGTTCTCTGTCCTACCTCGTTTCTAGTTTTTGAATAGTGTTGCAGTTACTGCTGTGGCAGTTTGGGTTTTAAAGCATTTCACTTAAAGGCTTTCTCCGAGACTCCAACGCCACGGACGCTACTTACTTCCTCAAACCTCAGAAGAGCTGCGTTGGACATGGCAGTTTCCCAGTGTCTTTTCTATAAATAAAACCATAGCGCCCTCTCTTAATGCACAGACAAGAAAGAGAAGGAAAAGGAAAGAGAAGGAAACACAGCTCCTCCGGAATCCCCGAAGACAGTTCCCCACCCACGTCCGAGCCTCAAGTGTCTCAGGCTCCCCAGAGCCCCTCCGTCGCGGCCCCTCGCCGCCTCTTTCGCCCGCATCCCCCATGCCTGACCTCTCATGACCAGGAGCGGCCGGAGATCTCGGGAGCAACAGCAGGAACAGCGGCATCCGCCGCCTCGGGCCGGTCAGCCAGAGCCATCACCCTCAAACCCTCGAGACCCGCAACTCCGGCCGGGCGGCGGCGGCGCGCGCGCTCCCCAGACGTCCTCACGCGCGCGCCCCTCACGCCGCGCCTGGTCCCGCCCTCGCCGCGCAGAGCGACGGGCGCAAGGAGGCACGTGGGCCGCGCGAGCGCGCGCTGCGCCTGCTCACGGCCTGCAGGTGGTGCGCCGACCCGTTCGTCGCCGACGTGCCCAGCGGTCTCGTATGTGTAACCCGCCGCGCGCCTCCCACACCCCGGACGGTAGCGGTTGAACATCCGTGGACCCCGGGAACCTGCCCTCGGAGGAGGGGCCTAGAGTTGGGCGGTCGGATTCCCGGGCCTCCGCTCCTGCCGGGCTGCTTTGCTCCTGGGAGCGAGCTAGGGGCGCCACGTTGGCAGCGTGTCTCTGGAAGAGCGGGGCTGGGCTAGACGACAGCGTTAAGGTTTCCGGGCTCTCGCATTTCCAGAGCTTCACTACCGCCCCACCAGTGTCTGGGCGGTGAAGTTGGGGTTCCAGTACAAAGGTTAGGCTGTGCGAATTGGACACTGCCAGGCCCTAGGGTGTAAGCAGAAGTGCGGGAGAGTTTGCTTGGGGGTGGAAATTGGAGAAAGATTTGAAAACCCTGTCTTGGGTGGAATATAGGGACCTCTGCTGGCCTCCCTATGATTCGCTTCATCTAACACCGTTCTGAAATAAAGATCTTAAGGGAAAAAGTTTGGAAAAACAAGAAACCTGCTCATTTTTTACCAGCAGATGGCGTTACGGTTACATCACTGGACTCCCACATGGCCAACCGCTGTTGGAGTCCCGGACAGGCCACGCAGCTTGAAACGGGCAGGACAGTGTGCGTGCCTCCCAAAATCCCGAGAGGAGACTAGAGGAGAAGGGGATTGCCGCATGGCCTTCCCACTGGGGTGATTTCTTGTTTTCTGTCTCTGTCTCTGGCCAGTGTACACACAATATAGCAAAAATCTCGTTTTCAAAAAAGCCCATTTTGATCCTCACCCTAACTATGTTTTAAATGACAGTGTATTTGGTCAGTGCACGCACTGCACAACCACCAAAAGCCTGTACATTTAAAAATGAAAGCTTGATACATTTTGGTTTCCCCTTCTATTAGAGAAATTAACTTCAAGTAAAAGCCTTTTTTTAAAAAGAATTATTCGACTTTATTTTAATTTGATCAGAGAGGGACAGAGTGAGAGAGAGGGAGAGAAGGAAAGTGAGAAAGCAAGCCGCCAGATCCCCAGATCCGGGACTCAAACCATGTGGGAGTCCAGCACCCCCAACCATCACCTGGGCCCCAAGTAAAAGCCTTTGAAATTAATTACTGTCAGATGTGGACTGAACTAGCCTAGATGAAGAGATTTTTCTTCATTACAGAAGGTAAATTTGCGTACAGGTATACAAGTTACAAATGGAGTCTAGTGAAAAAGTGATATTTTGTCTTATTGATCACTATATGACTTAAAACCTAGCAACTAATTAGCCCAAATTAGTTTTTGATATGTGATTTTTGAGACTTCTCAACCATGAAATGATACCTTATTTTCTCCCCTATCAGAGTACCACTGAATCTACTGTTTAATCTCAGTTGGCCACTTTGAGGCTATACTTAAATCAAAATAGTTCCATTACTAGATCGTTTCCTTGGATGGAAAGATACTTCAAAACAAAACAAAACAAAACAAAAAACTGCCAAACCAGTGTTGGATCTTCTTCTCACTGTGGATTATGACATTGGCTTTTTGCCTATTTGATTTTTGCTTACTTAAATCTCTCTAAGCTTCACTAATGTAAGTCTTCTTGACAAATTAGATTACTGAGTCAGTAAATCTAAGGTCAGGGTCTGGACGAGTCAATTTTCTGAGGAAATCTATTTGGATATTATCATTCCAACTATGACAGGGATATGTTTATTTAAACTACAAGATGCTATGAGAGGAGTGGCTCAAAGCAGTTAAGTACCGTGTATAGGAAGCTATAATATATCCCACACAGCTGACTATAGTTCGAACCCTGGGTTCTGAAGCTTGAAAAGCACACTGGGTATACGCAAGCCCCAAATCTTGAAAAGATGGAGAAAGGGAGGTTATGGTGTGATCATGTCCCATTACAGGTTGCACTTTCTCTCTTTCTAATAAACACTCACATATTCTGGCAAAAAATTTAAGAACATATGAGGATTTAGGAAACAGAAAAAAGCCTCAGTCATAAGGGAGAATGACATAGAGAGCACCCCCAACAGGTTCTTGACACCACGATCTACTCCCATTCTTCTGCCAGGCCCAGAGCAGGCCTGTATGAGGTGTACTCAGGGAGGTTGGACTTCAGCCATGAACTTTCCCATGCAGGTGAGCCTCACGGCATCACCTTTTACCTCTGCACCAGTATTTCTATTAAAAAAAATTTTTTTTTAAGTATTTTATTTAACATTTATTTATTTGAATTTGACCAGAGAGGGACAGAGCCAGTGAGAGAGGGTAGGAGGGTGTGAGAAAGAAAGCTGCCAGGTCCAGGACTCAAACCATGATCGACTATGTGGGAGTCCAGCGCCCTTAACTGCCATGCCATCTGCAGGCCCCTGCACCATTTCTGCTAATGAGATTTAACCCAGTGATAGACTGTTATCTGATAAGTTTGTTTGTTGAGAGAGATTTTTGTTATAGGGCATGTGTGCTTCCCAGAGATAGACAAGACATATCACCCCCCACCCTGGGAAATAGCCATGCTGAAATCCCTTCTCCATTCTTCTCTCAGGATTTTGGACACTCATACACATGCACCTGGTGTGAGTTTCAAGTTACCAGGTCTGGGACTCAAACCATGGCTGACCATGTGGGAGTCCAACACCTTAACTACTATGCCATCTTTTCTTTCTTTTTTTTTTTTTTTTTTAAGAGAGAGATTTTTGCTATGGGTGCATGTACTCACCAGAGAGACAGAAAGTATGAAATCATCCACCAGAGGGGATGACCACACCACAATCCCTTCTTCTTTCTCCTCTCTGAATTTTGGGCATGCACGCACTTGTGCCCCATGTGAATTTTAAGCTGCTGGGTCTGGGACTTGAACCATGGTTGACTATGTGAGAGTTGATTGATGTAACCATTACACCATCTACTGGTTCCAAATTTTCTCTACCCTGGCATCTCTAATGTTGGAAATGGACATTTTAACTTTATTTCAAAGAGCATTTGCTGAGTACTTACTGTCATGAACCATACTAAATGTTGGAGTGACCGACATAAAAAAGGCATAGTCCCCACCCCAAGGTGAAGTAAGTGGTTAGACAGGTCTGCAAACATAATTACAGTATATTGGAGTAAACACTATAATTGAAGGTTGTGTGAGATGCAATGCAAGCAAGAGGAACATTTAACTCTGGCAGTAAATGCTTCATTAAATGTGTGGCATTTGCAATGAATCCTGAAGAATGAGTTGAAATTTGCCAAGGCATAAGCAGTAATAGGGCACTCCATATAGAAGCACTATTGTGTGGAAAGGGGTACTAAAATGCTATGGTCCTTTAAAGACTTAGTATTCCACTTTTGGAAGAATAGAATGCAAATAAGGAAATACGGGCCTGCAGGTGGCGTGGTGGTTAAAGGTGCTGGACTCCCACATGGCCAACCACAGTTCAAGTCCTGGACCTGGTGGCTTGCTTTCTCACTTTCTCTCTCTCTCTCTCTCTCTCTCTCTCTCTCTCTCTCTCTCTCTCTCTCTCTCTCTCTCTCTCTCTTTCTCTCTCTCTCACATCTCTATCTCTCTTTGATCAAAACTGAAAAATAATAATGATGATAATAAACAAAGTTAAATAAAATAATTGTTAAAAAAAAAAGAATGCAAATAAGGAAATAGTAACCTGGAAAATGAAAGATCTTATGAACCTCAGGAGTTTAGTCTTTTTTCTTTCAGGTGCATTTATTTTAGTTTTTTTTTTTTTTTTTTTTCTTTAACCATAAGACACATGCATTCACTGGCGAGAGACAGAGACAAAGAAAGGGAAGGTGACAAATCATACAGGGTGGGCTGAGGAATTGAACACAGGTCTCCCATATGGCTTCAGCCTGCCAATAGCATCAACTGTTACTAGTATGCACCACTATGTCAGATCCAATTTTTTTTTCTCCCCCAGATAACTCTGGTTATACTTTTTTCCTTTCTTTTTTCTTTTCTTTCTTTCTTTCTTTTTTTTTTTTTTTTTTTTTTTTTTTTTACATTTAATCACTGTATATCTTCACAGCATACAAAAAAGGGTTTTCCCAGCAAGAATACACTGAATATTAGTCTAGTCAAAGATAATAACATACACATTATCATTCAGATAATTTCCTTTTTTTTAAGCAAAAGATTTTTGCTATAGGGCATGTGCGTTCACCAAAGAGACAGAGAAAGAGAGACAGACAGTGAGAAATCACCCCCCAGAGGGGATGGCCACACCACAATCCCTTCTCCTCCATTCACCTCTTGGGATTTTGGGCACGTATGCACAGGTACCCAGTGTGAGTTTAAAGTCTCTGGGTCCAGGACTCAAACCATAGTCAACTATGTGGTTGTAACGAGGTAACCATTACACCATCTGCCGATCCCAGTATTCCATTTTTGACTCCATTAAATGTTTTGCCTTTTCCCCCCCTTTATCCCTTCTCCCCTCCCATTGCTCACTTTTCTCCCATACTGTCTGTAGTAGCCACAGTTGCTTTCCAGGCTTTCATACCTTGCAATCTTTCAGTTTCTGCTATAAAGTGCAGATATTCTATATATATTAAATGGGGACATACAAAATACCTCCCTTTCATAGTCTAGTTTGCATTACTCCACATTAAATCTTCTATATTTGTCCCCTTTCTATGAAATGCCAGAGTCTCACTGTTTTTTATGGCTTAGTAGTATTCCATAGTGTGTATGTGCCACACTTTTTCAGTACATTAATCTGTTTGTGGGTTGATTCCTTGTGAATAACAATTAGCAATTGTGAATAATGCTGCAATAAACATGGATGTACAAGTGTTTTTTCAACTGAGTGCACTTATATCCTTTGGATAGATACTCAGGAGTGGAATTGCTGGATCGTATCGTAGTTCTATTTGTAGGTTTTTGAGGAACCTCCGAATTTCTCTGTACAGTGTGGCTGTACTAATTTACATTACACTGTAATGTAAAGGAAAAAGTTTTTAAAAAAAATTTCTCATTTTAATCCACAGCCATATTTCTCTCCATAGTGCCTGTACTAATTTGCAGTATAGTGTAGGAGAGTTCCCTTTTCACCATGGCCTTGGACCAGGCCCATTTTGTATTGAATATAATGAATCTCCATGATTTTTCATCTTTCAAAACTGAAACTTTTTTTAAGAATCATTTAATTTTATTCATTTACTTATTTTTTAATTTGACCAGACACACACACACACACAGAGTGAGAAAGCAAGCCACCAGGTCTGAGACTCGAACTGCAGTCATCCATATGGGAGTATCCAGCGCCTTAATCACCTCACCACATGCTGGTCCCGAGACTTTCTCTTCAATAAACAAAAACTTTCATTGTCTCCACAGAGCACTTGGCAAACCCCATTCTACTTTCTATTTTTATGAATTTGACTACTTAGGGGCCTCATGTAAGTAGACTCATACAGTCTTTATCTTTGTGACTGGCTTATTTAACTTAGTATAATGTGCATAATGTGCTTAATGTTCACTTTTGTATTAGCACATCAGAATTTCTTTCTTCTTTAAGGCTGAATAATAACCCATTGTAGGTATATGCCACATTTCATTTTTCCGTTCATCTGTCAATAAATATTTAGATTTCTTCCACCTTTTGTGAATAATGCTGTGTGAACATGGATATGCAAATATCATTTTAAGACCTTGCTTTCCATTCATTTGGATATCTATCCAGAAGTGGAATTGCTAGATCATATAGTAATCCTATTTTTAAAATCCTTCTTTTTAAATTTTTATGATTAAATATCCTCATTTTCTAAAAATAACAACCAGAGCTTGTCAACATTTTTAAAGGTTGATTACTATAAAACCACTGCAAAGTAAAATGTACAAACCATAGTACATCAGAGAGTGACACAACAATAAATGTATAATCAAATGTAGTACTATTGATCACAGCTTATTTTAATATTATGAAAAGCCAGCAACAATCAGTCTGGCCAAATCCTTGATCATTCCCATGTTTTTATGGGATGTGGACAGCACCACTAAGTTACACAATGAGGGAGCAACACTTCCTTTTCTGCCTTCCTGGAAAACTTTTTTTGTTAGATAAGGCAAAGTATGGGCAGCTACTGAATGGTGGTTTGAGCCATGCAAGAACAACAAATAATACGGAACAGGTGTGCAATAAACACCTGATTGCTGAATCTTGGACTGAAAAGGCCAGGGAAAAAATTGTCAGAAGGTAATGGCTGAAAGATATTTTGACTCAATTTTTTAGAATAATGCAAGAGAAAAGTTTTAAAAATGATTTTACTACCACCTTTTAGCAGGACAACACAATGCAAAGGTAATTTTTAGATTCGTGCATGGCATGGTCTACTGCCCTCTTGTTCCAAAGGGAAGTAGATAAAACCACCGTGTCTTCTTCTAAAGCTCTGGATTATATATATGATCAACAAATAACATTTATTTCACACCTAAGCATAAATAGCTAAAATGAAGATTTCTGTTCATTGTCTTCCATTATTTCAACTCTGTGAGGCCTATAGAGTAGAATATAAGCAATTTGCCAGTCACCACCCCCAGAAAGCCGCATGGTATCTTCTGGTGTTACAATACTGATCTTATCATCATCAAACTTAATTCATTCATCGTATTTCCTTTTCACCCATGATACATAATGACATGAAGAACTAGACCTTTCCCTCGTGTGTTAGCACCAATTGTAAGTCATAGTATCCACAATTATTGGAGCCAATATCATCAGCAAAAGAAAAGGGTTCATACTTAACTTCTTTCTGTGGACTAGTCTTTTTGTCACTTGTGTTTGACTGCTGATTCATTTTTTTAATCTTCAAATTCCTTAAATGTGATTGAAAACAGACCATTTTCTCTTGAAGTTGTGGTGTACACAGTTCGTACACATCCAACATAAGAGGAAATTTAACATCCTTAAGAACTTTGGCAGGACCAGCAGTTAGCGTAATGGCTATGTCGCTGGACTCCCATGTAGTCGACTGCAGTTCGTGTCCCGGACCCGGTGGCTTAAAACACGCTGGGCGCGTGTGCGTGCATGCCCAAGATCCCGAGAGGAGAATGGAGGAGAAGGGATGGCGGCGTGGCCATCCCCTACTGGGGGGTTATTTCTCACTTTCTGTCTCTCTGTCTCTCTCTGTCTGGCGAGCGAGCGCACGCACCCTATAGCGAAAACCTCTCCAAAAAAAAAAAAAAAAAAGAAGAAGAAGGTGTCACTCCTGATGCAGATGAAGAATCTGTCTCTTTAACAGAATCATCCTCTACGGCTTCTAGTTGCTGTTGTAATACATCATTTGTACCCAACACTCATTAACATCCTGTTGGAGATAATTGTCCTTGTTCACCCTTCTCTGCAAACTGTGGAAAAGCCATGTGCAAAAACTGCAGTAGAGTAATAGGTGGAATACTAGAAGAAGTTTTAATCCACGGAACCGAACAAATCTCTAAGGACTGCAGTAATACACTGTACTGAAGCCATTCCCCCTGAAGCTCTCAAGGCACCTGCATACCTTTTAAGGACATCTTTGCGTTCAGGCACAGAACGAATATACTGAACTGTAGCATTCATGTAACAAGTGTTACAAAGATTTGTCAATCCACATGGTAATTCCATGGCAGATGCTAACTGTTCTTCTGTCATGTCCTCTATGAATACGATTTTAGCTGAGGGTACTTCAGGAAGAACATCTGCTGATTCCATCATTAGAATGATTCCATTTTTTATTTTTATGTTTCCCCAATCCTCATCCTCCAATGTTTCTCCATTCCCCATAACTTTCTGTCTGGCCAGCTGGACTACAGTAAGTGCAGAAAGCTGAGCCTTGATCACCATTGGAGGTTCATCACTGTTCAATTCCACATCTTCAAATTTCTCCTTCCCCCATCTTATGGTAACATAGTACAGAGGCTTGGTGAGTGCGAGGGGAAGAGGTAGCACAGGAGGGCTGGGCCTGGCAAGGGGCTGGAAAGAAGCAACCAGGGGAAGCTGTGGCAACAGCCGAGGCGGAGGTGCAGTGGTCACAACTCCTCTACAACAAGAGTCTAGTAATTCTATTTTTAATTTCTTGAGGACTGCTATACTGTTTTCATAGTGTTCACACCATTTTACACTCCCACCAACAATGCACAAAGATTCCCATTTCTTCACATACTTGACAATACCTGTTTTCTGGTTGGTTGCTTGCTTGCTTTATAGTAGTCATCTTGATAGGGGTGAATTGATAACTCATTGGTTCTGACTTACATTTCCCTTGTAATTTGTGATGTGGAGCATCTCTTCACATGCTTGTTAATCATTTGTATATCTTGTCTGGTAATACATCATTATTATTTTATTATTACTATTATTATTTTTAGATTTTTGCCATAGGGTGTGTGCACTTACCGCAGAGAGACAGAGAAAGGGAGAATGAATAATCACTCCCCAAGGGGGATGACTTTTTCCATTCTCCTCTATGGATTTTGGGTATGCATGCACGAGTGTCTGGCATGATTTTCAAGCGCCAGGTCCAGGACTCAATCAACCCTGTGGGAGTCTAGCACCTTAACTACCACATCACTTGCTGACCCCGATACATTATTCTGTTTTCTTATTTAATTAATTTATTTATTTTTTACATTTTTTCCACATTTTATTGATTCACAAAATACCTTAAACTAAAACTATGGACAAAGCTAGAATCTAGTTACAAGTGCACTGTCATTTTCTTATGAAACATTTAAAATTAATTAATTAATTTACATTTATTCCCTGAGCATTGTCACAGCATACAAAATGTGATTTCTCATTCAAAATATACTGTGTAGTGACTTAATCATACATGTTATCATCATTAATTTTCCATTTCTAGCTTCATATATATACATGTATATATTACCCCTATTTCTCACCCTTTGCCATTTCTCACCCTCCTCCCACACTATCTTAGGTGTCCACAGTTGTTTTCCATTTCTTTTTCCCCCCACATTTTATTGATTCACAAAATTTCTTTCAATAGCAAGTTTAGCTAGTATGTACATATCAATGAATACATGTCTGATTTGAGGCATGAAACTCTGAGTAGAATGAATATACTGTAAGGTAGCACCTAGCTGATTCTTTAACGCTTACTATGGTCATTAAATAGGTATTTTTAATATATTTTTTAATTTCAAGAAAAACAGTTTTAACTTTAATAAACCAAAAATGCTAAGGAACTTTACTTAAAACTTAAAGCCAGGAAACAGGTTAAGATTCTGTTTAAATAGTAGGTACATGAATCTATCAGCAACTCAAGAGAGGACAAAAATTCTTAAAATTGGAAAACAAAGCCAAGAAGGAAATCAGCAATGGTTTAGTCAAAAGTCATAAAATGCTATTTCACCAGTTCAGTCTCATGTACTTAATGTATCTTCTGTTGTGGTCCAATCTTCCCAATTAAATTCTGGGATATAATATTCAGCTCCAGATGTGTCTCTACAATTAAGTTGGCCATTTTCTTAGTTTTTGAACTCTTATTTCTGTGTGTCTGTATTTAATTTTCCTGGTATAGCACTCCCTTGAGAACTTCATGGAGATCTAGTCTGGTGTTGATAAATTCTTTCAGGTTTTGTTTATCTGAGAATATTCTTGTCTTTTCTTACCCTGTGAAGGATAATCTTGCCGGGTTCAGTATTCTTGATTGAAATTGCTTTTCCCTTAACACTTTGAATATATTTCCCCATTCTTTCCTCGCTTGCATTGTTTCTGATGAGAGGTCTGCTGTTAGCCTGATGGTATATCCTTTGTAGGTAACTTGGCATTTCTTTCTTGCCAATCTTAGTATCTTGTCTTTGTGTGTGGTTTTGGTCAGTCTGGCTATAATGTGTCTTGGAGAAGATCTTCTTGGGTTGATTCTACTTGGGGTCCTTTGTATTTCTTGGGACTGGATCTTTGAGTGCCTCTCTAGGTTTAAAAAGTTTTCTTGCAGGATTTCATGGAATAGATTATCAACGCCTTTATGAGTCTCTTCACCTTCTGGGATACCAATTATCCGGATGTTTGATGGTATCTAGTATTTCATGTATATTATTCTCATTTTGGGGGTCTATTTTCTCAGTCTTTTTGGTGGATTTTTCTAGGCCAGCGATTCTATCTTCTACATCTACAATTCGATTTTCTGTATGATCTAGTCTGCTTTAATACTTTCAAGGGAGATTTTTACTTCCTTTATTATAGCCTTCATCTCTAACAGGTCCATTTGATTCTTTTTTAGAGTGTGTATTTCCTCTTTTAGATCTTGCAAGAATTTCCTCACCTCGTCAGCTCCTTTCTCCTGCCTCTTCTGCAGTTCGTTGTCTCTCCTCTCTTCCATCTCTGTTAGCTTTGTCATTATGAATATTCTAAATTCCTTATCAGATATTTCCACGAGTTTCATTTTACTGTCTGAGGATAAAAAGGTGTTATTCTTTCCCCTTGGAGGAGAGGTATTGTCTTGTTTTCTCATATTTCTTGTGATCCTGCAGTGATTTCTAGTCATCTGATAGATGGCATGTTTCTTCCTAATTCTTGAAGCTCAATTTGAGTGTTCAGAGGTGAGCAGAAGGAGGTGATCTGCAATCCCTCTTCTGTTCTGTGTTCACTTTTAAGAGATTTTTTTCCCCTGGGGACAGCAGGTGGTGGTTGGGGTGTTGTACTCCCACTTTGTTAACCACAGTTCAAGTTTCAGACCCAGTTGCTTGAAAATCATGCCCAGTACATGTGCATGTATGCCCAATATCCCAGGAGGAGACTGGAGGAGAAAGGACTGTGGTTTGGCCAGGACCCTGGGATGATTTCTCATTTTTCCCTCTCGCTGTCTCTCTCTCTCCGTCTCTTTCCAGTGAGTGTATGTACCCTATGGCAAAAATCTTTTAAAAATTTTCCCCCTACTGTTAGTTTCTGGCAGTTTTATGATGACATCTTTTAAAAATAATTATTTATTTAATTTTATTTATTATTATTTTTCAATTTTTTTTTGAGAGGTTTTTGCTTTAGGGTGTGTGCGCTTGCCAGAAAGACAGAGACAGACAGAGAGATAGAAATTGAGAAATCATCCCCCGGGGGGGGGGGGGGGGATGGCCATGCCGCAATCCCTTCTCTTCCATTCTCCTCTCAGGATCTTGGGCACGCACGCACACACACCCAGCGTAAGTTTAAGCCACCGGGTCCGGGACTCGAACCACAGTCGACTACGTGGGAGTTCAGTGACATAGCCATTACACTAACTGCTAGTCCCTATTATTTTTCAAAATTTGACCAGAGAGAGAGAGAAAGGGAAGGTGAGAAAGCAAATCACCAGGTCTGGGATTCAAATTACAGTTAGCCATGTGGGAGTCCAGCACCTTAACCATCACATTACCTGCCAGTCCCTATGATGGTATCTTTAGCTGTGGTTTTCTATGAGTCCATCCTGTCTGAATTTTGCTGAGCTTCCTGAATCTCAGTAAATCTGTAAATTTATGTTTTTCATCAAATTTGAAGAGTTTTTAGCCATCATTCCTTCAAATTTGTTTTCTACACTAAACTCTTTCTCTTGTAATAGGTTGAATAATGCTATGCAAAAAATATCATCTTAATCCTTGAAACGCATAAATTGCTAAACTTATTTGGAAAGAGGATCTTTGCTGATGTGATCAAAGATTTTCAAGTGAGGCAATTATCGTGAATTGTCCAAGCGGGCTCTCATTACTACCACTGGTATTCTTATAAGACAGAGGCAAAAGAGACACAGAGGAGAAGGCAGTGTGAAGATGGACTGGAGAGACATATGGCAACAAGTCAAGGAAGCTGGAAGAAGGCAAGGAAGGAATTCTCCCCTGGGCTCTCCAGAGGGAGTGCAGTTCTATCAACTCTTAATTTCTTATTTCTGGCCTCCAGACCTGTGAGAGAACACATTTCTGGTTTTGTTTGTTTCTGTTTTTGAGAGATTCTTTTGCTGCAGGGCACGTGCGCACTAAGGGAATGACAGAGAGACAGAAAGTGAGAAATTACCCCCTGGGGGGATGGCTACACTACAATCCCTTCTCTGTCATTCTTCTTTCAGGATTTTAGACACACACACACACACACACACACACACACACACACAAAATGTGAGTTTCAAGCCTCTGAGCCAAGACTTGAACTGCAGTCAGCCATCTGGAAGTCCAGTGCCTTAACCACTATGCCACCTGCTGGCCCCGAATTTCTGTTGTTTTAAGTCACCAAGTTTGTACTGATTTTTTTTTTTTTTTAATTGCCAGAAGACCATGTGTGCTTACCAGAGAAAATGGGAAGAGGAGAAAGCACCCTTCATGGGCTGTGATCATGTTGCAATCCCTTTTCCCTCATTTCTCTCGTTGGGATTTTGTGTACACACACACACACACACACACACACACACACTCAGAGTGTGCTTTTCAAGCAGCCAAGACAGATTCAACCTTTGTAATAGGCCATGTGGAATCCAGCTCTCTTAACCACAGGACCACGGGGCCTGCCTTGTTTGTGGTAATCTGATATACCATTCACAGGAAACGAATATTCCAATAATTATAGATATTCATGGGGGTATAATATTATTTTTCAGAACATGAATGCAATGTGTAATAATTAAAAATCAGGGTAATAAGAATTCCCATCAGCTCAACTATTTGTCATTACTTGTGTTGGGAACATTTAGAATTCTCCCTTTTTATTACTTTGAGATATACAGCAAGTCATTGTCATCTATATTCTTTCTACTCTATGTTATAACACTAAAAATTGTTTCTCCTATATATCTATGGTTTTATTTCCATTAATCAACATCCCTCTATACCCACTCCCCCAGACTCTAGCATTTATTCTTCCTCTATGAGGTCTTTTTTTTTTTTCTTCAACTTCTACATATGAGGGAGAACATGTAGTATTTCTCTACTTAATATGATGTCTTCCAGCCTCCCTTTTAAATGATTGAATATTATTCCATTTTGTGTATGAGTTTATGTGTATATGTCTTATTTTCTTTATCCATCTGCTGATGTACATCTAGATTGATTCTTTATCTTGGCTATTATAATTAGTGCTGCTGTCAACATTGGGATAACAGATTTCTATGTCATATTGATTTCTTTCCTTTTGATATATACCTAGCACTGGGATTGATGGGTCAAACTATAGTTTTGTGTGTGTGTGTGTTTTTTTGTTTTGTTTTTTGAGGACTGTCCATACTTTATTTCATAATGAGTATACTAATTAATTGGGTTGTTAGAAAAGTCATGACACATTTTTACATGGAAAGATACATGACTTTTCCAATGACCCAATATATTGCCACCAACAGTGTAAAAATGTGTCCCTTTCTTGTCCTTATGAGCATTTTTTTTTCCTATAGGGTACATGTACTCATCAGAGAGAGAGAAAGAGAGAGAGAGAGAGAGAGAGAGAGAGAGAGAAATCACCCTCCAGCAGGGATGGCCATACCACAGTCCTTTCTCCAGTCTCCTCACAGGATTTTGAGGGCACACACACACACACACACACACACACATGCCTGGTATGATTTTCAAGCCTTTGGGTCCAATCAAATCACATAGTCTGCCATGTGGGATCCACAACCTTAACCTCTACACCACCTGCTGGCCCCATACCAGCATTTAAAGAAAATAATAGCTATTTATTTGTATTGATTTGTGATCAGTGATGTTGTGTGCTTTGGGGGGGGGGGTGTTAAAATTGATAATATTTTAATAGGTTTTTTTTTTTTTTTTTTTTTTTGAGAGGTTTTTTTTTTGCTATAGGGCACGTGCGCTTGCCAGACAGAGACATAGAGACAGAAAGCGAGAAATCACCCCCCCCCGGGGGGATGGCCATGCCTCAATCCCTTCTCCTCCATTCTCCTCTCAGGATCTTGGGCACGCACGCACACGCGCCCGGCGTGAGTTTTAAGCCACCGGGTCTGGGACGCGAACTGCAGTCGACTACATGGGAGTCCAGCAACATAGCCATTTCCCTAACTGCTGGTTCCCAATAGGTTTATTTTCTATCACATATTTTACATGGAACACTTCAAGAAAAAAATTAATTACTATGATTTCAAAATATACTCCCTGGATTGAACAAATAGCCTTTATAATTATAGCTAACCAATATCTAGAAATGTGTGTAGACACTAAGTCAGCTAACAAATAAGTAAAATTTATTAAAAATGTTAATGATAAACCTCAAGGATGGGGACTATGCATGATCCGTTAAGTCACTGTACCACAGTGTTTTTTTGATAACATGATTCACATTGTCTCAATCACAGATACATCCATCTTGAGAGACTACTGATGGCAACACCTTAAAACTATGATCTTTGTTACTTTAAAAGAGAATTCCATTTAATACAAAGAAATTAAAGAAGATTTCAGGACCCTTGACCAGAAGCTTTTGATACTTGTACTACTACTTTGGTATAGAGAAATGTTCAAGTAAGGCTAAGAAAAAAGAGTTTCCTTTACCCATTGAAGTCACCATCCAAGATATGTGTGAACTAAGCAGTCTGTAAAAACTAACTAGTCATGAAGATGCTACCAGTACAGGGCTCCTTATAACAGCTGCTGACATTTTAAAAGCCTTAGCCAGAGTTACAAAAACAAAACATTTAGAGTAACAGTTACAAATACAAGCATTACTTGTTTGTTGCCTTCTATAAAGAATCATTTTTGAAATGCTAAACATGGGTTCCAACTGTGGTTCCTTCCTGGTGGGAGGAGTTGCAGGCACACAGGGGATGATCTACTGATTTACCTTCTCAGGGTACTCTTTGGAAGCAGTTAGACTTGACTTGATTGTGGGAGAATCTAGTGTCCGATTTGCTAGGCAGACTTCTCCATGGCTTTCCACAAACTGGAATGCCTTCACCAAGCAGAGGATCTCTTCCATGCTTCATCCCACTGGAAGATCATTGGCATTCAGATGCTTGATAACTCTACTGGGGTCAATTATGAAGAGACCTGTTAGTGCAAGACCAGGACCTTCTAACAGCACACCATAGTCTTGAGAAATTTGTTTCGTTAAATATGACAAGAGTGTGATGTTCATGTGGCCCAAAAAACCATTCTTCCTTGGTGTATTTGTCCAGGCAGAATGGCTAAAGTGGGAGTCCACTGAAACTGCAACAACTTCCCAATTCACATCACAAAATCCATTTCCACTTTGTCACTAAAAGCATTCATTTCTGTAGGACACACAAAGGTGAAATCCAAAGGATAGAAGAAAAGCACCAAATATTTCCCCTTGAAGTCATCAAGGCTTAGTCTTTTGACTGTCCTTTGACAACAGCTATCCCCTTAAAATAAGGAGCATACTGGGACCAGCAATTAGCGTAATGGCTATGTCGCTGGACTCCCATGTAGTCGACTGCGGTTCGCGTCCCCAACCCGGTGGCTTAAAACCCATGCTGGGCACATGTGCGTGCGTGTGTGCCCAGGATCACGTCACGAGAGGAGAATGGAGGAGAAGGGATTGCGGCGTGGCCATCTTCCGCCCCGGGGGGGGGGGTGATTTCTCACTTTCTGTCTCTCTGTCTCTGGCGAGCATACGCACCCTATAGCAAAAACCTCTCATAAATAAATAAATAAATAAATAAATAAACAAACAAACAAACAAACAAATAAATAAATAAATGGCATACTGGATGACTGTATGAGCCTGGTAGGAGGAACTGGTGCTAAAGGCAAACTTTACTTGTCCAGAACCAAACCACAATATGTTTGCCAAGCAAGTTCTTCCAGAAGCAGCAGGCCTAAGGGCTGCAGAGGCAGAAATGCCCCAAGGGATGGTGCTCACACGTCAGGCAACTGAGGCCCACTGTAACCTTCCCACAGCCACAGTCATCTTCGGTGCTGTTGTGTGCTTTTTCGTGTGTGTTGGCAATTTGTACCTGTCCTTTTTTTAGCCAGAGGGCACATGCACTGTGTGTGTGTGTGTGTTTGTGCACACATGCAAAAGAGAGAAAGCACCCCCATAGAGCATCGTCTCCTCTACCTCTCCTTCCTCTTTCTCTCTTTTGGGGTTTTTAGACACAAACATGTGCCATACGTGTTTTTCAAGTTACCATGTTCAGGACTCAGAGCATGCAGTGAGCCATGTGAGATCTAGCTGCCATCGGTTATCCCTTTATGCATTCTTTTTTTCTCAAGTTTTTACCCTAGGGTACATGGCACTCGCCAGAGAGAGACAGAAAGAGGGAAAGTGAGAAGTCACCCTCTGGGAAGATGGCCATGCCATGATCCTTCTCTTTCATTTTCGTTTCTGGATGTTAGGCACACATAAACATGCACCCAGTGTGGTTTTTCAAGCTGCCAGGTTTGGGACTCGACCCACTGTCAGCTATGTGGGAATCCACCACCTTCACCACCATGTGCTGGCCTCTCTTATGCACATTTTTTTTTTCAGAGGTTTTTGCTATAGGGTGTGTGCGCTCGCCAGAAAGACAGAGAGACATAGAGAGATATAAAGCGAGAAATCACCCCCCAGGGGAGATGGCCATGCCACAAACCCTTCTCCATTCTCCTTTCGGGATCCTGGGCATGCACACACACACATACACACACACACACACACGTGCCTGGTGTGAATTTAAGCAGTCGGATCCGGGACTCGAACCATGGTCGGCTACATAGGAGTCCAGCGACATAGCCATTACACTAACTGCTAGTCCCTTATGCTCATTTTTCAATTGAGTTGGTTGGTTATTTGTCCTACTGAGTTGGTTGACTAAGCATATTCTCTTTTACCTTATGGAACATGATGATAAAAGCTGTTTTTGTTCATTTGTTTGTTTTAAGACAGAGTCTTACAATGTCATCAAGATTTTCCTGCCTCAGCCTCCTAGCTAGAACTATAGGCATAAGCCACTATTCTTGGCTCTTTTTTTTTTTTTTTTTTTAATTTTCTATAGGACACGTGTGCTCTTCAGAGAGAGACAGAGATGCACAGAGAGAAAAAATGAGAAGTCAGCCACCAGTGGGGATGGCCATGCCACAGTCCCTTCTCTTCCACTGCCCTCAGGATTTGGGACATGCATATACGCCTAGTATGTTTTTCAAGCTGCTGGCTCTGGGACTTGAATCATGCAGTCAGTCATGAGCGATCCAGCACCTTACCCCCCGACACTGCCTGATGGTCCCATTATTTTGTTGAGAGAGAGAGTGAGAGAGAGAGAACAAAAACAAAAACAAAACAGCCTCAACAGGGTCCTGTCACACTGCGATCCCTCCCTGAGCCTTTCAAGCAGCCGGGATCATAGACTTTCTCAAGTTGGCCAGGGCTCCAAGCCCTTGATCTTTCATTTGGCTTCCAGCGTTATAGTGTGAAACCCTAGCACCTGTGCCAGCCCAGCTGGGCTGCAGACTCCATCTTCATTATTTGTTTACTTTGTGATGTGGAGCACATGCGCATGAGAGCAAAAGAGGAAGCACCCTTGACAGGGTCTCATCACATGGTGATCCTCTTTCCCCATCCCTCAGCTCCTCAGGATTTTGGGTACTCACATGGATGCCCAGTGTGTCTTTTAGCCAACCTAAGGATCTGAGCCCAAAATTGACTGTGTGGATTCTGGCACAGTACAGAACACTATAGGCTAGGCTAGGCCTCAGATTCCTTCATAACCCAGAATCCCAGGAATCTACTATCAATCAGTTGAAGTTAGCATGTTTTAAATTAATATTTTAAAGAAATATCTTACAGAGCAATCTAGTTCTAGAGTTGGTGTCTTAAATCAGATTAATCAGAAACTATTTCATGGGCTTAGAAATTTATATGTGAGTATAAGGAGACAATTTTTGTCTTTCTCCCAAATTAATAAAATGACTTTTGGGCATTGTTCCAACATAATTAGTTGTATAGAAATTCATGCAAATTGCCCAGTTAGATACATTTCTTTTATAAAAATTTATTTTTATCATCTGGTTCAGTAGTTAACCTTCTGGAAAATAAAGTCATGGATTTATTAGTCTCTTTTCCATATATCTTTTAAAATATATTAATATTTGGAGGCTGGCAGGTGGCGTGGTGGTTAAGGGCACTGGACTCCTACATGGTCGACCACGGTTCAAATCTTGAACCTGGCAGCTTGCTTTCTCACTTTTCCTCTCTCTCTCACTCTGTCCCTCTCTGGTCAAATGAATATGTTTATTAACATTTGATCAAAAAGTAACATACTTTAGATTGAAAAAGTATTTAGAATCTTAAAATCAGTCATTACATCTGGAGAGTTTGGGACCAGTGGGTGGCATGGTGGTTAAGGCACTGGACACTCCCACATGGGCAACCATGGTTCAAGTCCCCAACTTGGTGGCTTGCTTTCTCACTTTCCCACTCTCTCTGTGTCTCTCTCTGGGCAAATTAAAAAAAAATATGTGAATGAATAAATAAAATAATTCTTTCTAAAAAGATATCTGGAGAGTTTTATCATAGATCAAAGAGGGTCTGAAAACAAAAATTAGTCACCCCCCCTCTTTTTCAGAGATTTTTGCTATAGGGTCATGTGCACTCACTGAAGAGACAGAGAAACAGAAAGCAAGAACTTACCCTCCAGGAGTGATAGCCATGACACAATTCCTTCTCTTCTGTTCTCCTGGGATCTTGAGTGGGCACACACACACATGCACCTGGCGTGAGTTTGAAGCCACTGAGTCTAGAACTCAAACCACCGTCGGCCATGTGAGAGTCCAGCAATGTAACTGCTATGCCATCTGCTGGTCCCTCACCCCCTTTCTTGTAAAAGAACTTTACAATAAGCTTTAAATGCAAGGAAGCACTTGGTATTTTTATGGGATCGTACTGAATAGGAGTTAGGAAGGATCTAGTGACTTCTTTAATGTTCTCCTCAGAGCTCTTGATACTCATGTAGAGTAATTGTTAAAAGCACAGAGGCCAGCCTGCATGGTACAGTTAGTAGTCCAGTGCTGGAAGCCACATGGTCAACCACTGGTTTGGATCCTTGGCCCAGTCACATCTAGTGTGTGTGACTAAGATACTGATGAGCTAGAAGGCTGGAGGAAAGGGACCATGGTGTGGCCAGACCCTGCCAAAAATGCTACTTCTACCCCATCCCCTCTCATGCATACATATATACACATACTCTAAAATGAATTTAATTAAAAAAAATGGACCAGGATGCCAAAGTCCCTTGAGTTTGGCTTGGACAAACTATTAATATTTAACCTTGCTCTGTTTCAGTTTTCTCAATGGGTTTGTGGTGAAGAATTTTGGTGTCTTTACTTACATAATTGTGAGGAATACACATATATGCACATATGTGTATGTGTACATGCACACATTGTCATGTAGAGCATTTAGAACAATTTAAGGACATTGTAAGCACTATACTTGTTATCATTCATCTTTACACATCAAACAATATCATTCCTCAAACGCTCACCAGTTCTATTGGGTTGTCAGGAACGTCATGACACAGTTTCGCATAGAAAAGCAGAAACATGTGTCATGAATTTCCTTTTCTCATGAAAGAGGATTAAACTTTATTTAAAAATGTAATGTCATAATTACATAAGTTGCTTGTTCTTTTTGTAAGTAGGTTTCTTAACTTATTAAAAGAGCTATTTGTTCAAGAAATTTGTTCAGATCCAAGAAGAATAGACCAATGTACCTACTCAGGCCATAATATTCTTCATAAAATGGCTGTAAGAGACAACGGCACTAAGAAACACGAATTTGTGAACAAAACCACTGCTCTTTGCTCCCTCTCAGTTTGATTTAAATTTAATATTCTTCTACAATGGAAAATGATTTACAATAAAGAGAGGAACTGGAAGGAAGAGGAAAATTGAAACAAGATGTCATTTCTTCTTACTACCCAGCAGATTTACCATATGTTTTAAAATGATGTTTGGCCATCTACAGTAAATGAAACAAAATACTTTTAAAAATAATGTTAACACTTTACACTATTTATACTACCAAACTCTCCCTCCCCTAGGAACACATTCATCTTACTGAGCAAAGGTTTATTTAAGCTCCACTTACATCTATGTTGTTTTTAGCTCATTTCCTTCTCTAAAAAGCAATTGGTGAGTTTATTTCCCAGTTTAGCTGTTATAATAAAATATAAAAGGCATTTCTGTTTTGGCCTTTAGTATAGCATTATCAAAAGCTATGAAACACACAGCAAAATATAGGACAGTATAAAATTAGAAACTGCTGGTGTTTCTTTAGCAGCAGTCACTGCACTTGCAGTTGTTCTTCCTCCTCCTGCCACCAGCACAAATCTCAAAGTCACCTCTGTGTGTAACAAACCCCCCGTGTGGTTTTAAAAAAAAGGAGCAGCCTTATTATTCACATAGCATAAAACTTACCCTTTTAAAGTATATAATTTAGTAAATTGTATTATATACACAGAGTCGTGTAATCATTGTCACTATAAATTTAGGACATTTTCTTCACTCTGAAAAGAAACCCTTACCCATTAGCAGACAGCCTCCCACCACAACCCCCATTCTCCCAGGCACTGGCAACCACTAATCTACTCCTGTCTCTATGGATTTACCTATTCCAGACATTTCATATAAGTGGACTCATAAATATGTGGCCTTCATGACTGGCTTATTTCACTTTAACATAATGATTCTAAGATTTATCTGGGGCCAGCAGGTGGCATGGTGGTTAATGCACTGGACTCCCACATGGCTGTCTGTGGTTTGAGTCCCAGATCTGGAAGCTTGCTTTCTCAACTTCTCTCTCTCTCTCTCTCTCTCTCTCTCTCTCTCTCTCTGTTTTTCTCTCTAGTAAGCATAAGTGCCCTACAGCAAATTAAAAAATAAATAAATAAAATTAAATAAAAATTCTTTAAGATTTGTCTATGTTGAAGTATGTATAAGTACTTCCCTTGCTATTAGCAAATAACGTTCCATTGTATGGATATACCACATTTTGTTACTTCATTCACCAGATGCTGGATTAGTTCTTGCTGGTGATTATTATGAACTATGCTGCTTTTAACATTCATGTCCAATTTTTTGTATGGTCATATTTTAAAAAGTTATTTATTTTATTTATTATTATTTATTTAATAATAAAATTATTATTTTTATAATAATTATAGAGAGAGACAGAGAGAAAGGGAAAGTGAGAAAGCAAGCCACCAGGTCCAGGACTGAACTGTAGTCAACCATGTGGGAGTTCAGCACCCCAGCCACCACACCATCTGCCGGCCCCAGAGCATATGTTTTCATTTTTCTTGAGTGTATGTGGAGAGTATATCTAGCTGTACTTGTTAAAAGAAAAGCCTGATACTCTAAGATGAAGTGCTCACAAGAAAGAAAACATGGTAACTCTTTCTGTAAGAACCACACCAGAAAGGACTAATCATTAGTGCTTGATAGTAAGAAGACTTAACGTGTAGATATTTCTTACGTAAGAACTGTTCAAGCACAGTGGGTTAGGAATTACAAATGTTTGTCATTACACTAGTCATCCTAGAGTCCTCTGGTTGCAGTGTTAGCTATGGGGAGCTTCGGCTCTCAGGCCTCCCTGTGTCTGGCTTTGCACTTGGTGTGCCCATTGAAGTCAGGGCACATCAGGTAGGTCCATTGCCATGTACACCCTTGGCCTCAGAAGCTCTGGGCTTGGGCTGCAAATGTTACTAATTGACTCATCTGAAAACAAACTCCATTCTGCTCAAACACATTTGATATCCCTGTACTGTACTGATGTCTTTCCAGTCCTCAGCCTAACACTCGTGGTAGCTAGCTTTTCAGATACATAGACCCCGCAGGAGCTCTATTCAGCCTCCGGTGGGGAAGGCTCAACCAATCAAGTGCTTGTTCACCGTGCAGACTCTGTGCGTTTACGCAGTTAATCTCAATTTTGAAAACACTATTAGTTTGCACTGTTGGTGAACTGGATTTTTCCCCTATTAATTATACTTACAAAGTGGTTATCATATTTTTTAAAGGTCTAGACTTAATTTTCTTTGTTATTAAGTTAAAATACTTATCTTGTGCCCCATTCAAACACAACACTAATTTTTTTCATTAATGTGGGATACTGTAACTGTTTTACTTAAGGGTTTTAGTTGTACCCATATAATGCTGAGCTGTTGAAATGTTCATTGTTCTGTGCTTTTGAGTAAAAAGTCAATTAAAATTGTATAAAAATAGTCCAATAGATAATTTCAGTATTTCATAAAGTCTCATAAAGTTTTTAAAGTTTATAAAGTCTTTATTTTTTATTTTTTAAAATAATCATTCATTGGGACCAGCAGGTAGTGTAATGGCTATGTTGGTGGGCTCCCATGTAGTTGACTGCGGTTCGAGTCTCGGACCCAGTGGCTTAAATTCACGCCGGGTTCTTGTGCATGTGTGCCCAAGATCCTGAGAGGAGAATGGAGAAGGGACTGTGGCACTGCCATCCCCCCTGGGGAGTGATTTCTCACTTTCTGTCTCTCTGTCTCTCTTTGTCTTTCCAGCAAGCGCACGCGCCCTATAGCAAAAAAAACTCTAAAAATTTATTTATTTATTTAATTCCATTTATTATTATTATTTTTAATTTGACCAGAGAAAGACAGAGAGAGGAAGGAAAAGTGAGAAAGCAAGCCAGCAGGTCCAGAACTCAAACCTCAGTCATCCATGTGGGAATCCAACACCTTTAACCACCACACCACATGCCAGTCCCATAAAATCTGTCTCTTTTTCTTTTTCTTTCTCTTTCTTTCTTTCTTCCTTTATTTATTCTCTCTCTCTCTTTCTTCTTTTTTCTTTTTTTAACACGGGATCTCTTGATGTTATGATCCTCCTGCTTTAGCCTCCAGTCACTGGAATTGTGAGCATTGCCATTAGGTTGGATTAGGAATTGAACCTGGGCCTCCCATGTGGTCCCAGCCTATGGAGCAGTTTCTAAATAGCACATATCAACAGTGGCTGGGTGTATGAAGTCTTTATTTTAATTGATACTCCCAAGTTACTTTTACAGTGCATAATTTTGGAGATTGCTTGTCTCTGTCTGTTTTGTGCTATGACTAACAGAATACCACAGACTGGTTTATTTATAATGAACAAAAATTTATTGTCTCATAGTTCTGGAAGCTGAGAAATCCAGTATCAAGGTGCCAGTGTCTGCAATGACCTTCTTGCTGCGTCACAACATGGAGGAAGGTGACAGGGTTAGTGAGAGAGCAAGAGGGGGCTGAACTCAGCCATTTATAAGTAACCTACTTCCAAATTAATGTTAATTCATTCGTAAGGGTAGTGCACCCATAACCCACATATGTCCTCTTGGGCCCCACCTCCCAACATTGCTGCACTGGTGGTCAACTTTCCAATACATGAACTTCGGGAGATACATTCAAACCATAGCACTTGTTTAGACAAGTAATGAACTCATATGTAACAGTTAAGTGAAAGCTTAAAAGAATCTATCTGTATCTGTTGTCTGTAGCCTTTGATAAATTATCTATGCATATACAAATACATCCTCTACTACACATTACACACACACACTCACACACACACCACCATCTGGTGGTGGCGTAGGCAGTTAGGGCTATTGAATCCTACATGGCCGACTGCTTGGTTTATGCCCTGAACCTCACAGCTTGGAAAAGCACACCAGGTACGTATGCATGCATGCATGCCCCAAATCCCATGGAGACTCGAGGAGAAGGCAATGTGGCATGGCCATTCCCCCACCCCAGGGGATGCTTTCTCACTTTCCTTCTCTGTCTCTTTCTCTTTCTCTCTCTCTCTTTGGTAAGTGCAAGTGCCCTATAGCAATTTTTTTTTTTAAAGTAGCTTTAACAGTTAGGGAACTGACTATATTACAAATCTTACTTAAGACTTTTAGATGGGGCTAGCAGGTGGCATGGTGATTAGGGTGCTGAACTCCTACATGGCCAATTGTGGTTCAAGTCCCAAACCTGACAGCTTGCTTTCTCACTTTCTCTCTGGTGAGTGCATGTGCCCTGTAGCAAACTTAAAATCATAATAATGATAAATAAAACTTAATAAATTATTCTTAAAAAAATATTCTAGTGGTAGAAAGAGTCCATGGAATATATGACCAGAATGCTGGCTGTTTGTCTCTGTGTTTCTCCTGGCTTTGTTCTCAGTTTGTTAGCTTTGTCCTGAGGCTCGCTTTGTTCATGCGGGCAAGAGAGCAGGCAACAGGAGCTGAGACAGCAATTTTCCTTGTTTATATCCAGAAAGACATCAAAACCTCTCTTTGAACCATGAAATAAAAAGGGTTTTCTGGCACCGGTAGTTGTGTAGCTGGCCTGGCATGGGAAGGGTTCTCTGCTTACATCACACGACCTCCCTGAGCACTCTGGACTTGCACACAGGTGGATGCTCTGGGTAGACTGAGACTGGGGAGATTGCAGTATAAAGACTCTGTTGGGAGTGCCTGTGTGTGTGTGTCTTCCTCATGGAAGAAATAAATAAACTTAGGAAAAAAGTTTTTTTCCTTTTGTCTAATTAGTTTTAGTACATAGTTGGTAGGGAACTGTCATACATGGGAATATGGGAAGGGATGATCTTTCCCTGAGTCATCATTCTGCAAGAGAAAAAGAGGAAATAACTGAACAAATACTTTTAGGAAGGGAAATGGAGGGATAAATGATCTAGAATGTAATAAATTATGCCTGTACCATGAATAGGAAAAATTAATATTCAATAAAAATTAAATGTCATGTAATACCATACTAGAATACAAAAGGAAAGTAAGGGGGGAGTAAATTGGAGTGATTTCACAATTGTCTTCACTTACATTCGTTGGGGCTATTTAGTTGTATGTTAAGAAAACACAGTTTGAAATGGCTTTAAGTATAAAAGATTTTGATGAAGGATGATGGAGTCTTAGACTGAAAACTAATGCTGAGGGCAGGATAGAAATGCAGGTCAACCTCTGAAAAACTGGCACCAAAGATGGAAAAATCACCAGTGCTCCCTCTGAGTGTCTTTTTGTTTTCTATCTGAAGATGGATCGACTGCCTTTGCTTTCCCGTCCTACCCCAAGGGAGATAAAGCTGCTGATGACTCCAGAATTTTTTTCACTCAGAGCTTCACAGCTACTGCAGAACCAAGCCCCTACTGTTATTTGAATGTATATGTTTCCAACAGCCCACCCTTATCCAAGGGTTCACTTTATAAGGTTTCAGTAACCCATAGTCAACCATGGTCAGAAAACATTAAATGGAAAATTTCATAAGTAAATGATTTTCATAAGTTTCAACTCCCTATTGTTATGAGTAGCGTGATGAAATCTCCTGCCATCCCTTTCTGGAGTGCCAGCAGGCGGGTTGGCCCTCTGTCCAGTGTATCTACTCTGCATAGGTCCCCCTTGCTCACTGGTAGCTGTCTTGATTATCGGATCGAATGTTGGTAGTATTCTATTTTAATATTGTTGTTGTTAATCTTTTACTGTGTCTAAAAGGTATGTATGTATAAATAAATCAGAGTTTATCATAGGTATGTATGTATAGATGCTCCACTGTAAATAAAAAATATTTTCAATAGAAAAAGCATTTAATACCCTGATAAACCCATCATAAAGTTGAAAAATATCATAAGTCAAACCATTGTAAACACATGTTTCTTCACTTATGGTCGGGTTAGATTCTGATAAACCCATCATAAAGTTCAAAACTTGTAAGTGGAAACATATTTTTCGTTTAGAGAGAGATTTTTATTTTATTTTTTTGATATGTTTTTGCTATATATATAGGGTGTATGCGCTCGTCAGAAAGACAGAGAGAGACAGAGAGACAGAGAGTGAGGAATCACCCCCCCCCCCCCCCCGGGGCGATGGCCACACCACAATCCCTTCTCCTCCATTTTCCTCTCAGGATCTTGGGCACGCATGCACATGTGCCTGGTGTGAGTTTAAGCTACCAGGTCTGGGACTCAAACTGCTGTTGACTACATGGGAGTCCAGCGACATAGCTATTACGCCAACTGCTGGTCCCTAGAGAGAGATTTTTGCTATAGGGTGTATGCACTCATTGGAGACACAGAGAGAGACAGAGAGACAGAAAGTGAGAAGTCACCCCTAGGGGGGATGGACACACCGCAATCTCTTCTCCTCCAGTCTCCTCTCAGTTTTTGGGCACGCACTCACATGCGCCCAGTCTGAGTTTTAAGCCACCAGGTCTGGGACTTAAACCATGGTCAACTACATGGGAGTCCAGCGATGTATTCCTTATGCCATCTGCTGGTCCCTAAGTGGAAACATCTTAAGTTGGAGATGGTCTGCAATCACTACCCACTCTTATGCTATGTTTTAACCAAATCAAACTGCTTGCAGTTGCCCATATGTTGATAGAAATTAAAGCTGGGTTATGGAGATGCGGGGAGGCATTATATTCTTTTATTTACTTCTAATATGTTAAGTAATTTAATATTAATGGATTTAAAAGTTGGTGGTGGGGGAAAGGCTTCATTAAACTTAAAAAGGGTTGGGACAGTCAAACAAAAGGCCGTATGAAAAACATGGAAAATTTAACTGTGGCATGGAGAAGATAGATTTGTGGGGCCTTGAACTTTTCTTGGAATAGAGTGGCGGATACAATATGGGGACAGAACCGCAAAGTGGGAGGCTGTGGCTGGTGTGGGAGACAGGAAAGAAGAACAAAGAGAAAATGAGTTCTAACCCATGAGAGAGGACACAAAAACAGTCAATTCAGTTTTCCTCATCACAATAGGATTAGAACACGACGAGCTAGTCATCTCATAGGGCTGTCTTCCTTTGACGATCGGGGTTGCAGGTATCTGGTTCAGGGGACTTGGAAGGTGAAAACTCTGGCTTCTGCCAGGCTAGAATCATTGCTCCATTCTGGCTAGTCCAGTATAGCCAGTCTGATCTCTTGGCTTAACTGGTGTCATCTCCAACCAATCCATGCTAAGCCTTGCTAGGAGAGAGAGGGTCAGAGGCAATTATGAAAAGAATAGATCAGATTTATCCTGGCTTTCCACTTTCTCCTGTCATGAAAAATGTGGGGAAAAAATTGTTTTTAATTAAAAAAAAATCAGCAGAGCCTCATACTCAAAGAGTTTTCACACACAAAAGCAATCCCTAAAATGTACTTGCAATCACCAAGATTACTCTTATATACATTTGAGTAACACCTCATTCTTTAAAAAACGTGGTCACCTTTATCATGTTATCGGATCTTTACAGCACTTCTCCTGAGTGAGGCAGTCATAACAAGGTCTTTTTTATTTTTTATTTTTTGAGAGGTCTTTGCTATAGGGCGCATACACTCGCCAGACAGACAGAGAGAGACAGAGAGACAGAAAGTGAGAAATCTCCCCCCAGGGGGGATGACCACGCCGCAGTCCCTTCTCCTCCATTCTCCTCTTGGGATCTTGGGCACGCACGCACACGCGCCCGGCGTGAATTTAAGCCACCGGGTCCAGGACTTGAGCCGTGGCCAATTACATGGGAGTCCAGCAACATAGCCATTACTCCAACTGCTGGTCCCACAAAGTCATTTTACAGAAGGTAAAAAAATAAATAAGAAAATAAAAAGTAAACCCAAAACAGTACTTTTTGGTTTTACTTTAGTAGTTATGGTGTCCTTCAATTTGGCCTTTTGATTCTGGCACATAGTGGGGACTCAATAACTATCTATTGGCTGAATGCTATTTAACATGATTGAATTTATGATACTGATTTTTTATACAGTTTTTAAAAATAATTATTTTATTTAACTATTTATTTTGGGCTGGCAGGTGGCCTGGTGGTTAAGGAGGCTGGACTCCCACATGGCTAATCATGGTTTGAGTCCTGGACCTGGCAGCTTGCTTTCTCACTTTCTGTCTCTTTCTCTTTCTGGTCAATTAAAAAAAAAATAATAAAATAAATAATGATGATGAATAAAATTATAAAAAAGAATTATTTTATTTAACTTTATTTATATATTTTAATTTAACTAGAGAGGGATACACACAAACACACACACACACACACACACACACACACAGAGGGAGAAAACTGCCAGATCCAGGACTCGAACCACGGTCCACAGGAATCCAGCGCCCTTAACTACCATGCCACCTGTCAGCTCCTTATACAGTTTTTTTTTTTAACTCTTCCAGTGTACTCTTCTTGTGTAGGAAGAAATCACTTTGCAGCAGTTTAGACAAGCGACATTTTTGTTTATTCATTTCTTTTGAGAGAAAAAGAGAGAGACCCTGCTCCCCCCCCTCCCAGGGTCCTCATGCTGTGATTCACCCCCAATTTCAACCAGCCCAGATCAGGGGCATGTCATGTGTAGGGAGGCCCCACGGTACAAACCAAGGACTTTCCCTTGCAGGTCCAGTTGCATTACGGCAGTACTACCATCTGGTCCTGAAAGGTAAATTTTTATTGGAAAAAAACTGAATTAGAATTGGCATCTTGAGTTGTTATCCACCCCTAAAAATTTGGTGTCAAGCCATCACTGTGGTCAGCCATGTGGGAGTCCAATACCTTAACCGCCACGTCACCTTGCTGGGCCCTATTATAATTAATACCTTCATTGACTAAATAGTCTCTTTTAGGCATGATAATAAAATAATATTATTGTGATTACCTTTATCATGTTATAAGATCTCTCTGGTCAATTTTTAAAAATCATGAAAAACATATCTTAGAAGTTTTAAATGAAAAAAATCCCTTTAAATTGTTAAATTAAAATTAAAGCCAAGAAGAAAAAAAAAGAACTTCATTGCTATAGGCTATAAAGTATGGCATATGAGAAGTCTGATAATGAACTGGAGTAGAATTAACCATACTTCTCAGCATTTACTGAATGATACTCGAAGTTATCAAAAACGGTATATAGATGTCATTAATTGTATTGCTGCTGAGATTGATAATGCTCTTTTTCAGATATCTAAAGCATTACAACTGGGACCAGCAGATGGCATAATGGTTACATCACTGGACTCCCACGTAGTTCACTGTGGTTTGAGTCCCGGACCTGGTGATTTAAAAATCATGCTGGGCACATGTGCGTACATGCCCAAGATCCCGAGAGGAAAGTGGAGGAGAAGGGATTGCAGCATTGCCATCCCCCCTGAGGGGGTGATTTCTCACTTTCTGTCTCTCTGTCTTTATCTGTCTCTCTGGTGAGTGCACACACCCTATAGCAAAAATCTCTAAAACAGAAGAAAAAGAAAATTACAACAAAGACACACATGAGGACACTCTAATCAATCAAAAAATCAGAATCTGGGAGTGTATAAGCATTTGAGGCAAAACCAGTACTGTGTACTTTTACAGATGGAAAAAGTTAGGTCCAAAGAGATTATGATGTTACATACCTCATTCTTTAGAGTTAATAAATTGGGTAATAGGGCTTTTTGAGATTGTCCAGCAATCTCTTGTCAATTTATGCTGGAGAGTTTTAACTCTCATCCTGGCAGGTCTTTATTTCAAAACTTTACTCATGGGGGAACCAGCAGTTAGTGTAATGGCTATGTCGCTGGACTCCCACGTAGTCGACCGCGGTTCGCGTCCTGGACCCGGTGGCTTAAAACTCACGCTGGGTGCGTGTGCGTGTGTGCCCAAGATCCCGAGAGGAGAAGGGATTGCAGTATGGCCATCCCCCCTGGGGGGTGATTTCTCGTTTTCTGTCTCTATGTTTCTCTCTGTCTGTCTGGCGAGTGCATGCACCATATAGCAAAAACCTCTCTAAAAAAACAAAACAAAACTTTACTTATGGCATGATATGATTTATTTTCTATCTTAAATAAATTTGGTGATTGAATTTATAAAATATAGGGAGAAATGATTAATTAGTACATTTATTTTTATGCATTTGCTCTCTAAAAATGTTTATTGTGCTCCATTTATATTTAAAGATGATTCTCAACTAATTTCTTCGGATACGAATTTGTCTTTTCCTCCGTCTCTAATATATCCTAGTTTGTTCCTTGGCTTTCATGTAAATATAAAGCTACCTGAGCTGCATGCAGATTTTCCATAGCTTACTGGGAAAAGCTATGATGAAGTTATAGATCTAGTTTTTTTTTTTTTTCTTTGAAACTTTTGCTATAGGGCACGTACACTCACTGGAGAGACAGAGAGACAGAAAGCAAGAAATCACCACTCCCCCCAGGTAGGATGGCCACCGCAATCCCTTCTCCTCCATTCTCCTCTCAGGATTTTGGGCCCACACACACATGTGCCCTGTGTGTGTGTGTGTGTGTGTGTGTGTGTGTGTTTTGAAAGTTTTTTGCTATAGGGTGCGTGTCCTTGCCAGAGAGAGAGAGAGACAGAAAGACAGAAAGCGAGAAATCACCCCCCAGGGGGGTGTCCATGCCACAATCCCTTCTCCTCCATTCTCCTCTCAGGATCTTGGGCACGCACGCACACGCGCCTGGTGTGAGTTTAAGCCACTGGGTCTGGGACTCCAACTGCGATTGACTACATGGGAGTCCAGCAACATAGCCATTACACCAAGTGGTTTTTTTTTTTTTTTTTTTTTTTTTTCTTTTTTTGGAGAGGTTTTTCGCTACAGGGCGCGTGCGCTCGCCAGACAGACAGAGAGAGACATAGAGACAGAAAGCGAGAAATCACCCCCCAGGGGGGATGGTCACGCCGCAATCCCTTTTCCTCCATTCTCCTCTCGGGATCTTGGGCACGCACGCACACGCGCCCGGCGTGAGTTGTAAGCCACCGGGTCCGCGACGCGAACCGCGGTCGACTACGTGGGAGTCCAGCGACATAGCCATTACACTAACTGCTGGTTCCCACACCAAGTGGTTTTAAACCACCTGGCTTAGGACCCCCACTGGGGTCAACTATGTGGGAGTCCAGCAGTGTAAATATTACAACATCTGCTGGTCCCCTAGAGTGTAGTTTTTTTTTTTTTTTTTTTTTTCTTTTTTAATTCAGTAAGTGTATGGCACTATTTTTAAAAAGAATTATTTATTTTATTTTATTTATTTATTTTATTTAATAATTATTATTTTTTAACATTTGCTACAGGACACACATGCCCACCAGAGAGAGACAGGGATAGACAGAGAGAGAGAGTGAGAATGGAAGCCGCTAGGTCTGGGACTCAAACTGCAGTTGGCCTTGTGGGAGTCCAGTGCCTTAACCGCCATGCCACCTGCTGGCTCCTAGCACTATCTTTTTTACAGGGAAATTTTCTTCAGCTTAAGTGCTACCATCATCTCTGGAAGATTTGCTTGATTAGAGCCACACAGTTCCACATTTCTACTTTTTCAAAGCAGTTTCTTTCCCTTAAGAAATAAAATTTTCCCCCCAAACCAAAACAAAGTAAATAATGAAACAAAACAACATCCTGTGATCTGCATGAAAAAAATCTTCCCTTTTAGGGACTAGGTGTAGGAAAGAAAGTATGAAGTTCATGTTCTGATTTGTCTTTGTTAATGCCTTGTATGTATATAGTTATAATTAAAAAAAAATATTTAATTTTATTTATTCATTCATCCATTCTAATTTGGCCAGAGAGAGACACAGAGAGAGAGAAAGGGAAAGTGAGAAAGCAGGCCACCAGGTCCGGGACTCAAACCACAGACAGCCATGTGGGAGTGTCCAGCACCTTAACCACCACACCAACTGCTGGTCCCCTATAGTTATAGTTAAAGACATGGGTGTACATTTGATCATTTACATTTATTTACATTTTATGATTCAGAAATTAAGTCTTTCTCTATCCTGGAACTATTTGACAATCATATTAAGAAAAACAAACAAAAAACCCCATTGTGTTCTTTGTGCTCCTACTGGTGAGGAATGAGGGGTTAGATTTCGGGCCTCTCAGGGGCTAACCTGAGGGAGCCTGAAGGACCGGTAGAACAAACACAACTTACCTTCAGAGAGGAATGCTTCAAACTGGGCCACAGATAAGCTGGAAACACTGTCCCTGGCGGTGCAGGTGCAAGAAGTAATAAGCTTGATGGAGAGACATCATTTACAACGACAATGGCACACTTACCTTTTTTATGAATGGAGCATCAAACTGAACTGGACGCATACCCTTATGTCAGTAGTGCATGTGGAGATCCCTCATTTGTCTGGTGAAAGCAGTACGGATGAAGTGGAGGTTAGTGTGAACCTGGCCGAACAGGAGCCTGACACAAATCTTGTGGCCTCAATGAAGAAAGAAGGGGTGATACTTCTTAGAGAAGCAATGGGGATTTACATTAACACCCTCAAAACAGAGTTCACTCAGGGCACTATCTTGCCTACAGTGAATGGAGATTAGTAGACCCAATGGAGCAGCCAGCACTGAAAACTGAGTGTAAGTCTCAGCCTCCTCCTTCAAAAATCCAGGCCGAGCTGTTGGTATCCAAGTCCCCACTTGTATGATCTCCCTTAGAGAAACCTTCTGGACATCAGCAGAGGAACTCTGTTGCATGTTCACCATTGAAGAGCTGGTTCAGGCCTTTACCCATGCTCCTGCCACATTTGAAGCAGACAGAAGTGGGAAGTGTCACATGGCAGATGGCAACATCTCTGGAATTCACTGATCTGGTCTCTGAGAAACATTGTGATGAAGTGGAGGTGCGGCTAGAGGAGTGCTTCCTCACTCTCACCTTGGCCTTCATTGACAAGATTGGAGAGCCTAAGCTGTCTATGGAAGGCCAAAGCCTCCCTGCTCCTGAGGAATAGTGCCACAGGGCTGGCACAGGACTGTATGCTTTGAGGTGTCATGCGGACTTTCAGGTATGGTGCATGGTGCCCTGTTATTTAGGCCAGCAGCAGGAGCTGCAGCTTGCCACCCCCTCCCCATTTCAGTTCAGTCCTCTCCTGACTGGGGCTTGCGATTCGTAAGATTGCACCATCTCAGCCGCTAACGTGGGGCCGGGACCCTTTCTCCCCACATCTACCTGGGTTCGTGCACGTTTTCTGCTAGGTGGGAACAGAGGGCAATTTCTCTTTTATGTCTACATGTGCTAAACAAATATAATTTTTTTCTTTTTCTTTTTCTTTTTTTTTTTTTTTTTTTTTTTTTTTTTTTTTTTTTTTTTTGCCCATGGTGTTATTTATTAGGTCCCCAACAGACATTTATTTTTTTTTCAATATCCTGTTCTGCAGCTTCCTTGGCCCTTTTTGCCCGGATGCCGAAGAGCCGGGCATTGCTGCGGGCCATGGGATAACTAGCAAAGGCCTTGAAGTTCTCCTTGGTCATGAGTCCAGCTTTTCCCTTGAGTGGACGTTCCGTACGGGCATCCCTGGGCCTGTCAGCTGGGTGGCCAACTTTAGGTCAGGGGCTTCCTGGGGAAGAAGATGCGCTTGGAGCCGTTCTCCTTCAGTCGCTGTACGTTGGCCTGCAGGACTCCGTGGACTTGTTCCGCCGCTGCGGGTCCGCGGAGCTGCCCATGGTCTGCGCCTGCCTCTTTTGGCTACCGGCCACCCGCAGGTCCTCCAGGCCGAAGCCCTGCCGGGGCACACTCGGGTGGTACCGCACCCCTGGACACCTCACGATGGGCGGGGTGCGCGGACGCCGGCGCCCTGCGGCCTGCTTTCGCCAGTCCTTGTGGAAGTGCGGCTTCAGAATCGGTGGCTGCCTACGGCCCTCCGCGGGAGGACGGTGGCGTGGTGGTTGAGGGCGTGGGACTCCCACATGGCTGACCTGGGTTCAAGCCCAGAACCTCGTGGCTTACTTTCTCACTCTCTCTCTCTCTGTCTCTCTCTGATCAAATTTAAAATAATAATGGGACCAGCAGTTAGCGTAATGACTATGTCGCTGGACTCCCATGTAGTTGACTGGTTCGAGTCCTGGATCCGGTGGCCTTAACTGACGCCGGGCGCATGTGTGTGCCCAAGATCCTGAGAGAAGAATGGAGGAGAAGGGATTACAGGGTGGCCATCCAACATGGAAGGGTGATTTCTCGCTTTCTGTCTCTCTGTCTCTCTCTTTCTGGTGAGCGCACATGCCCTATAGCAAAAGCCTCTCCAAAAAAATTTTAAAATAACAATGATAAAGTTAAAGAAAATAATTATTTTTAAAAAGTAAAAAACATGAGATCTTAAAATCGAAAATGTAAAAACAGATTATATTACAGACATTAAAAATTGTGTCTGTATTTCTTTTTCTTTCTTTTTTTTTTTTTTTTTAATCAGAAGACACATGTGCTTACCAGAAAAAAAGAAAGCACGTCCCAGTGGGGCATGGTCATACTGCAATCCTTTCTTCCTCCATTTTTTCATCTTACCAGGATTTTGGACATGTATGCACATATATCCAACATGCTTTCATGCTGCCAGGGACAGGACTTGGACCACAGTTAGCCACCCCAGCTCCCTATGCATTTTGCTTAATGGCCTGCCGTGATTATGTTTATATAATCAAATACCAGACAGTTAAAAAACTAATAATATGCAGATAAGTTTGTATGATTTTGGCCCTGCCCACCACCCTGCCCTCATCTCTGATTGCTCACCCTCTGTCATTACACTTTGGCCACCCTGGCCTTTCTGCACAGCAAACACAACAGCTTCTACCTAGAACAGCATCTTTGCGTTTCTAACCCTTCTTGCCCAGGGCATTCTTACTCATTTCTTTCCTTTGACCATTAGAATGAAAGCTCTGAGAAAAGGCCTTTGCCTGTCTAGGTTAGTAAACATTTCAACAGAAAATGGATGATACAATCAGAATAATACCAAGACGGTTCACATAAGGAGAATCCTACATCGTGTGATGTGGTCTTTCGTAACTGGTTTCTTCTACTTAACGTAATGCTTTCCAGGTTCATCCAGGTTGTAATGTCTGTCAGTACTTCATTCCTTTCTGTTGAGGACTTGGAAGGTTTATTTACAAAGTGATTATTTATTTAATTGTTTACAAAAGTGGGAGTGTAGGAGGATCACAAAGACTAGTATAGTATCCTGAAGCTGGTGTTAGCAACTGTGGTGTTACTATCTTTAGATACAAAATAGCGGGACCAGCAGTTAGCATAATGGCTATGTCACTGGACTCCCATGTAGTCGACCGTGGTTCACGTCCCGGACCTGGTGGCTTAAAACTCATGCCGGGCGCATGTGCGTGCGTGCCCAAGATCCCGAGAGGAGAACGGAGGAGAAGGGATTGCAGCGTGGCCATCCCCCCGGGGGCTGATTTCTCACTTTCTGTCTCTTTGTCTCTGTCTGGTGAGTACACGCGCCCTGTGGCAAAAACCTCTCCAAGAAAGAAAAAAAAGGCAAGGGGAATAGTTAAAGTGGTTACTAGAACCTGAAAGAGATAGCATGTCAAAACAGCTGCCTTGGAAGAGCAGGGACCTTCACAAGAGAGACATCACTAGCCCAAGGTGCCTGTCCGTGAGGGAGCCAATAGAATGAGAACCCCGATCCCACTCCACTTCCCACTCTGACTTCCTGCCTGGGCTCCCAGTTGGCCACATCCATCCCAGCCACATGAACCCTTTTGGTGTGATCTAGAAGGTCATCCTCAAGAGCAGAGGGCAAAGTGAAGAAAGGTGAAGAGTGGATATGAAAGGTAAGTGGAAGACATGACCACTACCATATTTGTAGCACCTAGAACATTGCCAGACACATAGCATTTTTGAAAAATATAATAGCTTGATTGAGGTTAAGTCACATAGCACGCAGTTCACCAATTTAAAGTGTATAATTCAATGGCCTTTAGTATATTCACGGAGTTCTGCCACCATCATCACAATTTTAGAACAGTTTCCTTTCATCCCCCCAAGAAACACATAGCTGTTAGCAACCACTCTCCGTTTCCTCTATCCCCCAGCGGTAGGCAGCCACTAACCTACTTTCTGTCAGAATAGGATTAGCCTATTCTGGACATTTTATATAAATAGAATCATACTATATATGGTGTTTTTGACTGCTATCTTTCATGTAATATAAGGTTCATGTCATTCAAGGTTCACCCATGTTGTAGCATGTGTCAGTACTTCATTCCCTTTTATGGCTCAGTGATTTTCCATTGTGTGAATACAACACATTTATCTATTCATCAGTAGATGGACTTTGGTGTTATTTCTTTTTTATTAATTTTTCTTTTTCTTTTTCAGGAGATATTTTTGCTATAGGGCATGTGCACTCACTGGAAAGTCAGAGAGAGACAGAGAGACAGAAGGTGAGAAATCATCCCGGGTGGGGGGATGGCCACACCACAGTCCCTTCTCCTCCATTCTGCTCTCGAGATCTTGGGCACACACACACATGCACCTGGTCTGAGTTTTAAGTCACCAGATCCAGGACTTGAACGGTGGTTGACTACATGGGAGTCCAGTGAGGTAACCATTACACCATCTGCTGGTCCCATGTCGTTTTTATTTTTTGGCTATTATTAATAACGATGTTATGAAAATTCATGTACAAGTTTTTGTGTGGATGTATGTTTTCAGCTCTCTTGGGAATATGCCTAAAAGTGGTATGGGTCATATGGTAGCTCTGCATTTAAACTTTTGAGCAACTGCCAGACTGCTTTCCAAAGTGGGCGCATCCAATTTCCAAAGCATTTTGGAACACCAGCAATGCATGAGTGTTTCAATTGTTCCACATGCTGTCCAATACTATTTTATATATATATATATATATACATATATATATATACACATACATATATGTGTGTGTGTGTGTGTATATATATATATTTTTTTTTTACAATGAGAAAAGTCTTCTATTAACAGGTAACATGTTACATACAAAAAAAATTAGAAGTGTGATAAAAGTTATAATATCCCAGGAAAACAAGGAAAGATTTATTTTTTCTGAACATAAACCAGAAAACCATCCATTTCTATTTTGCTAAACAAAGGCTATAAGATATGGGAATAAAAGGTTTATCAGAGGAAAACCAGGGAAGAGTAGACAGGAGATCTGGAATGAATCTGCATCCTGGGCAACGTCATTGAGCCATGAGATGGGCCAACCAAGAGCCTCATATGCTGAGATCTAGCTTCAAAGTGTTTGGTGTTACCTGCAGCTGAAAGAATTCTTCCAGTGTCTTCAATGTAGAATCTTTTTCTTTTTTTCTTTCTTTCTTTTTTTTTTTTTTGGAGAGGTTTTCGCTATAGGGCGCGTGCGCTCGCCAGACAGACAGAGAGAGACATAGAGACAGAAAACGAGAAATCACCCCCCAGGGGGGATGGTCACACTGCAATCCCTTCTCCTCCATTCTCCTCTTGGGATCTTGGGATCACGCGCCCGGCGTGAGTTTTAAGCCACCGGGTCCAGGACGTGAACCACAGTCGACTACGTGGGAGTCCAGCGACATAGCCATTACGCTAACTGCTGGTTCCCTTCAATGTAGAATCTTAATCAGGGACTCTCTGTACTCAGAATGACACAAAGGTGACAATTTTCTTCAACATAATGATAAAGAAGTTGTGTAACAAAAATGCTGGGTCTTGCTTTTTCACTAGATGCAAAGCAGTGTATCCAGTACCCAGCTTAAGAGTACCCAAACAGGGACCAGCAGATGGCATAATGGTTGTGTTGCTGAACTCCCACATAGTTGACCATGGTTCAGGTCCCAGACCCAGCGACTTGAAAGTCACGCTGAGCACATGTGTGTGCGTGCCCAAAATCCCAAGAGGAGAATGAAAAAGGTATTGTGGTATGGCCATCTCCCCAGGGAGGTGATTTCTCACTTTCTGTCTCTCTCTCTGGCAAACACACACACCCTGTAGCAAAAAATCTCTCTAAAAGAAAAAGGTACCCAAACAGAGAACTCACTCCTCCTCTAGCCTGTGACATTCTTGGCTTTTGAGGATTTCCTGGGGACAGCCATGAAATGTGTGGCTCTGTGTTTCTGTGGTCACAGCTGTGGTTTGAGGGGCCTTTGTGAAGCACTGAGACACCCATAGTCAAGGCAATAACCAGACTCTCAGCTTTATTCTGCTTATCTCCCTGCTGTGGTGCTTCCTCTGCTCCTTGCTCTTCATTTGCCACCCTACTTTTTTTGGGGGGGTGGGGTGGGAGAGGTTTTTGCTACAGGACACATGCACTTGCCAGAAAGACAGAGAGAGACAGAGAGACAGAAAGCGAGAAACCACCCCCCAGGGGGGATGGCCACGCCACAATCCCTTCTCCTCCATTCTCCTTGGGATCTTGGGCATGCAAGCACACACACCCGGCGTGACTTTAAGCCACCGGGTCCGGGACTCAAACCGTGGTCGACTACATGGGAGTTCAGCAACACAGCCATTACACTAACTGCTGGTGCCTTGTCATCCTACTTTTTGACTATAATGATCCCAGTGAGTGTGACTGACCTCTTATTGTGGTTTGGGCTTGTATTTCCCTGAGAACTAATGATGTTGCTATGGTTTGAATGTTTATGTCTCTAAAACTCATGTTAGAACCTGACACCTAATGTGATAGTATTAAGAATTTGGGTCTTAGGACAGCAGGTAGCATGATAGTTAAGGCGCTGGATTCCCACAGGGCCAACTGCAGTTTGAGTCCCAGATCCAGCAGTTTGAATATCACAACAAATAAATAATAAATGAATGAATAAATGTTATAAATAAATGTAGAAAGAAAGACATTTTTTAAAAAGTTGGGCCTTAGTGTAGTTAAAAGAGCTGGATCCCACATGGGATCCCACATGTGCATCATGTCCCAATCCCTGCAGCCTGAAAGCACATGGAACATATATGCGTGTGTGCCCATGCACCAATCTGCAGGGCGCAGGGACGTGGAACCTCGACTGGAAGCTGGCCGGGGGTCGAGAAAGAACAAAGACACAGATACACCAGTCAAGAAAGCGGAGCTCGAGTGACCCAGGGGTCTCATAGAGATCGATGCAGCCCTGAGCCGTGCCCAGGTTTATTCTTCCATAGGGCAATGGCGGAGGGAGGAGTGGAAGGTAAAGCCAGGTGTCTTCTATTACTGATTGCAGCTGTGGAGCATCGTGCAGCTCACGGGTCTAAATAAGCCCCATCTGGCCTTCTCTGGCTAAGCAGAGTTTCTCTTAAACTCTGCCAGCTGTGCAGCATCAGCCCCAGTGAGCGAGTCTGTGCTCTGCTGGTCTTTAAAGGTCACCGTCGTTCAGCTCAGATTTGGCTGCTCCCTACATGCCCAGAATCCTGATGGGATGGAGAAGTGGAGGGAAAAGGTCTGAGGTGTGACCATGCCCAACTGGAGGTACTTTCTTTCTGTCTCTGGTGAGGACATGCCCTCAATGGCAATTTAAAAAATTTTAAAAATAAATTGGGTCAGAGCCTGCAGGTGGCATCATGGTTAAAGGCACTGGATTTCCACATAGCTGACTGCAGAGGCCCAGACTTGGTGGCTTGCTTTCTTGTATTCCTTCTCTCTCTCTCTCTCTCTGTCTGGTTAAATTAAAAAATAATAATAACAAATGGAAAGAAATAATTTTTTGGGGGGAGAGATTTTTGTTATAGGGTGCGTGCGCTCATCAGACAGACAGACAGAGAGACAGAAAGCGAGAAATCACCCCCCAGGGGGGATGGCCACGCTGCAATCCCTTCTCCTCTGTTCTCCTCTCAGGATCTTGGGCACGCACACACATGCGCCCAGTGTGAGTTTAAGCCACCGGGTCCAGGACGCAAACTGCGGTCGACTACATGGGAGTCCAGCGACATAGCCATTATGCTAACTGCTGGTCCCAAAAGAAATAATTCTTAAAAAAAAATAGTTGGCTCTTTAGGGAGTGATTAGATCAAGAGGCCTCTACCCACATGAACAGAATTAATGCCCTTATGATAAAGGTTTCACTCAGTATTGGTTGCTTTTTGTCCTTTCCACTCTGCCATGTGAGGATGCTGGTATGACATCATTGATGGAACAAGACTTCATTAGACACAGAGCCTGCTGGTGTCTTGATTCTAAAACCCTAGGAAATAAATAACTTTCTAGGGCCAGCAGGTGACATGGTGGTTAAGGTCTGGACTCCCACATGGCCCACCATCAAATCCTAGACCTGGTGGCTTGCTGTCTCACTTTCCTTCTCTCTCCCTGGTGAGCATACATGCCCTATAGAAAATAAAAAGTAGTAATAATAAATAAAATAAATATTTTAAAACAAATGAATGAATGAAGAACTTTCTGTTGTTTATAAATTATCCTGTCTCAGTTTTAGTTTTTATGTTTATTTGTTTTGGCCAGAGGATACATGCATGAGAGACAGGGAGAGAGGGAGAGAGGGAGAGAGAGAGAGAGAGAGAGAGCTCCCTCAAAAGAGTCTGGTCACACTGCAATCCTTTTTTTCTAATTCTTCACTCCATCAGTATCCTGGTGATGGATGGGTGTGGCCAATATGTTTTTCAAGCCGTGTGACCAGGACTCAAATTCTGGTTGGCCATGTGGAATCTGACTTCCTCTGTATAACACTCTAACTGCTGTACTCCGGGCTAGCCCTTGTCTTGGGTATTTTGTTTTAGCAGGCTGAATGGACTAAATCAGAAGTTGAGTGCATTTTCTTGTACTTATTAGTCACTTGTACATCTGCAGAAAAATATCTATTCAGATCTTTTATCCATTTTAAAATTGGATTTTTTTAGTTGTATGAGGTTTTTTTTAATGTATTCTAGATACAAGTCTATTGTCAGATATATGATTTGCAAATAAAAGGAGACTTCACGAAGTTTGTGGGAAAATGAATCTAAAGAATGAGTTTTTTTTGTTGCAAAAAATTTTGAAATCCATGTGGTGTTTTCATAATACACATTCTCCTTAAATTTTTGAAGACCCCTTGTGTTTTCTCCCATGCTGTGGTCTATTTTTAACTTTCTTGAGGATATTCTTTGAAGCCAAATGTTTTAATTTTGATGAAGTTAAATTTATCTAATTTTCTTTTTGCCACTTCTGATTTTGGTAAGGACGTCCAGGGAATAAAACCTCTCACACAATATTTTTGGGGTATAAATTGGTACAACTTTTTGGAGAGTTATTTGGCAAAAGATGTGTAACTTTAAGATACATATACTCTTTGATTCAATCATTTAATTCCTAGGAATTTATCTTGTAGATATATGGTAGACGTTCTCTCATGGGCCAGCAGGTGGTGTGGCGGTTAAGGGCACTGAACTCCCACATTGCTCAAGTCCCGGACCTGGTGGCGTGCTTTCTCGCTTTCTCTCTCTCTTGCTCTCTCTCACTCTGTCCCTCTCTGGTCAAATATAAGTAAGTAAATAAATAAATAAAGTTAAATAAGATAATTTTTTTTTAAAAGAGGAATTTCTCTTAAACTCCACTTAACCAGTTCACCAGTATAATGAACACTGGAATTCCTTCTCCTAAAGTACACTAAGAGATGCCCACAGTACACTTTAAACAACCAAGATGGGAAATTGTAAACCATGTGGTTTGTGGCATGGTTTATAGAAGAATCATGTATGGAACTTTAATAAGTGAACGAATTCTCAAAATTAAAGGCCCTAACCCTTTATCAAAAGATTGGAGAAGAAAACACATTTATGTGTTTTAAGTTCACAGAAAACATTTAAAACATCTATTAGTTTTTATTATTCCTTGCTTGAACTGTTTGATCAACCAACTACTGATGTCAATAAGTCAGGATGCAATGACGTCTACTCTGCTCATTCAAGAATATGTATTGCAGCATTTGTAAAATAGCTAAAATCTGGAAATAACCCAGTGTCCAAAATAGGACGTTGGCTAAATAAATGATGAAACATTTATATAATGAATTGCTATGGAACTGTAAAAAATAATCTAGATCTATTTATACTGATAACAACAGATGTCTGACATACACTAAATGAAAAAAGTAACAAAGAAGAATGTATAGTATAATCTCATTTTTATTAAAGTAATCAGAAATCTCTCTCTTTAAAAATTTGCTAGAGGTTGCATGTGCTTGCCAGAGAGAGGGAGAAAGAGAGAGAGCAACCCCCCCAAGGGGGCATAATCACACCACAATCTCTTTTCCATCTCTCCATTCTGTTGGGATTTGGGGCATGCACGCACACGTGGCAAGTTTTTCAAGCTGTTAGGGCCAGGACACAAATCAGACAGCCAGCCATGCAGGATCCAGCCCCTTTAACCACAAGGCCATGAGGACAGCCCCAGAAAGCTCTTTGTGTAATAGATATAGCCTCATCTGTGTGGAAAGGAAAAGACGTGAGATTGTAAGTGTTTCCTGTTGCTGCTCCTGCCCTCCCAGGCTTCCTTAAGGAGGAAGGAGCCTTTAATTGCTTGATCATTTATCCAACTATGGGGGCCACTTTGTCAGGAAACTGGAAAGGACTGTGGACGCTCTACTTGTGAATAGGAAAACATAAGAGGAAAAGATCCAGAAGAGGAAGCAAGTTGAAGACGAGGTCGCTATGAATTTGGCGGAAGAGAGAGAGAAAGCAGTTTTGTGAGGTGAGAAAAAAATGACTAATGACATTTTGGAAGTTTTATTGTAATGTACAATGTAGTTTTCATGTAATTCATTTTCCCAAGCCACCATTAAGTTCTCCATTGCTCCCCAAGGCTTTCAGAGTTGGTACTGTAGTTTCTCAAAATTATATCCACAGATAGAGGCCGAGCTCATATATAAAGAAAGAAAAACCTCAAGAAATATATACCAGATTATTGTTAATGATAATCTCTGGGGAGATAGATTTATAGAGAACTTTCAGTTTCTTATATTTCTATAAGATTTGAATGTTTTGTTATGAGCATGCATTCTATTAGTTAATAGGAAACAAAATGTGAAACTTGGAGTATTTCCTATATTTCAGGGCCAAATATTAAAGCAGTGAAATAAAAATGACTTTCAATTCTCCTCAATTCTTTTAGATCAAAGCTTTCTCATTGATAGTATTTAAACAGCCTGGGGTCAGCAGATGGCATAGAAGTTACATCACTGGACTCTCTCATAGCCAACCATGGTTTGAGTTCCAGACCTGGTGGCTTGAAAATCACATTGCGTACATGCGTGTGCGTGCCCAAGATCCTGGGAGGAGAATGGAGGAGAAGAGGTTGTGGCCTGCCCCCGACCCCTGCTCCAGGGGGCGATTTCTCACTTTCTCTCTCACTGTCTTTCTCTCGCTGGCAGGTACACATGCCCTAAGGCAAAACCTCTAGAAAAGGGGTCAGCAGGTGGTATAGGGGTTAAGGTGCTGGACTCTCACATGATTGACTGCTGTTCAAGTCCCAGACCCGGTGGCTTGAAACTCATGCTAGGGATGTGGGCGGGTGTGGTGCCAAAATCCCAAGAAGAGAAGGAAATGCAGCATAGCCATCCCCCTTGAGGGGTGATTTCTTGCTTTTTGTCTCTCTGCATCTCTCCAGTGAGCGTACACATCCTACAGCAAAAATCTCCCTCTCAAAAAAAAATTAAAACAGGAAGGACATACATGACTGTGCACATAGAGTATCCAGGAAGCAGGCCCACGGCAGGGAATCTGAGGCTGTGCGCACATTCCACCTTGACAAAGGGGCTAGCAGATCTGAAGAGGCTTTGCAGTCAGGACCAAGCAGGCACCCCAGGATCCTGCAGGGCCCAAGCAAGAACGAGGGTGTCTTGGGACATGTTGGCTTGAATAGAGATGGCAACTTGAGGTCCTAGCATCGTGTTTGCCTGTGTAACAGGTACAGTGCAGGAAAGGGAGGAGGAGGTGTTTTGTATTTACTGAGATTAAGTTTCTGCCATTGGGCAGAATGGGGATTTGAAATAGAAAGTAAGTGCAGTGAGCATTCCCATGTTTATTGTAGTTTTATTCACAATTAAGATATGGAAACAGGGCCAGCCAGTGGCCTGGTGGTTAGGGTGACTGGATCCCATATGGCCAACTGTGTGACTTGAGCCCCAGACCTGGTGGCTTAAAAAGCACACTGAGTGTGTGTGCATGTGTGCCCAAAATCCTGAAAGCAGAATGCAGGAGAAGGGATTATGATATGGCCAACCCCACTGAGGGTTGCTTTCTCACTCTCCCCCCTTGCCGTCTCTATGTCTCTTCTATGAGTGCATGTGCACTATAGCAAATTATTAAAAAAAGATATGGAAGCAGCTAAATGATCCTCAACAGACAGATAAAGAAAATGTGGCATATATACACAATGGCATACTAGTCACTCGTTAAAGAATGAAATACTGTTACTTGATGAAACATGGCCAAGCCTGGAGGACATTATGTTAAGTAAAATAGGCCCAAGATCCTAGGGCACGGAAAGAGAAAAATCACATGTTGTCACTCACGTGGAAACTAAAAAAGACCTCATAAAAGTAGCGCATGGAAGAGTAATTACTAGAGACTGGGAAGGGTCTGGGCGGGAGGTAGAGAGATGTTGGTTAACAGATACAAAATTACAATTAGATAAGAGGAGCAAATTCTAGTGTTACATAGTATAGTAGGATAATTGTAGTTAATCATTTCTTTTACAGTACAGATTATCTAAAAAAGAGAACTTTGAACGTCCAGCACAAACTTATATAAAATATTTGAGATGATGGCTATTACTAACTATCCTGATTTGATCATTACACATTATATTCATGTACTGAAAAAAAAATCACACTATATTCCACAAATACGTACAATTATTATTTGTCAAATTAAAAAAGTAAGTGCAATGATATAAAAATGAAGTTGACTTTTATTTTTATTTTTATTTTTTGAGAGTTTTTTTTTTTTTTTCTGTAGGGCGCGTACGCTCTCCAGAAAGACAGAGAGAGGCAGAAAGACAGAAAGTGAGAAATCACCCCCCAGAGGGGATGGCCACGCCGCAATCCCTTCTCCTCCATTCTCCTCTCGGGATCTTGGGCATGCACACACACGCACCCGGCGTGAGTTTTAAGCCACCAGGTCTGGGACGCGAGTCCAGTGACATAGCCATTACGCTAACTGCTGGTCCCAAAATGAAGTTGATTTCTTGCATTCCTGAGTTAAGATGTTAAATCTATAAAGATCTAAATGTAACAAGACTTAAAAAGCTCATGGAAAAGTGGAATTAAAGTACATGTTTATTTTGGTACAAAAATAATTGAAACCCATACATATATATTTTTTCATAATGCACATTTCCATGAGCTTTTGGAAGACCTACACCTTCATAAGTTCCTAATGTCTTAATAAGATGTTTTGCACTGTCATGTCCTTTTATAAGAAAAACTATGATGGGGCCAGCAGACGCCATAGGAGTTATGGTGCTGGACTACGACATGACTGACCACAGTTCGAGTCCCAGACCAGGTGGCTTGAAAATCATGCTGGAGGGACCAGCAGTTGGCATAATGGCTATGTTGCTGGACTCCCGTATAGTTGACTGTGGTTCGAGTCCCAGACCCAGTGGCTTAAACTCACGCCGGGCACGTGTGCATGCGTGCCCAAGATCCCGAGAGGAGAATGGAGAAGGGATTGCAGCGTGGCCATGCCCCTGGGGTTGATTTCTCACTTTCTGTCTGTCTTTCTGGTGAGCGCACACGCCCTATAACAAAAAACCTCTCAAAAGAAAAAGAAAATTACACTGGAAACATAAATGTGCATGCTCAAGATCCTGGGAGAATGGAGGAGAAGGGATTGTGGTGTGGCCATCCCCCTGGGGGGGGGGGGTGATTTCTCACTTTCCTTCTCTCTATACTCTCTCTGGTAAGCACACATGCCCTATAGCAAACTAAAAATAAATAAATAAAAAGCCCTAAAAAATATGATGATCAGAATTTTAAAAATTATTTTTCTTTGCATTATATTGAAAGAGATGCTCAACACATTAGAGCAATTTTGGAAAGCTCCTGAATTTGAAAGAAAACTATATTTTGGAATACCCAGTAGTTAAGATAAGTTTTATGTGTAGATGCTAAATAGTCTAGACTTGCTTTATGAAGATAGGCTTCCTTGAACACCACCGTGCTAGATAATTCAGCATTCAGTGCAGCAGTGAAAATTTAGCACTTTAAATCTGGCCGGATCGTACATAGAGACTGACATGTTAGATTTAGTACAACTGTAGAATTAATGCTAAAAACTCCCATGTTGCACAGTTTTCCCATATGCTACATAAAAATGCTATATAGTTTCTCACTCAAAAGCTGCTATATTAGGGTGTTAGCTGATTTTATGTCTTCAACTTGCTTAATGTTTTCATTTATATACAATAGAGTTTTACACCACATCAGTCAAGCAATCTATTGCAGAATAATTTACAGTAAAATCATAATAAATGTATATGAAGTATTGATTTAGCATTAATTTTTGAACTGTGAAATTCAATGAACGATAAATCTGTAAATAAATTGGTGAAGTGAAAGACATAAATGACAAAAAAAATTAGTCCCTGTGTTGTGTGTATGCTTTTTACATAGCTATATGGGGAGATATATGGGAGGTGGCTTTGAAAACTTTTAAATTAGTGACATAAAAACAACCTAACACACAAATAAATAGACTATCTCATCAAAATTGTGAAGAAAACCAAGAATCTGGTTCATAATCTTTGTTGTTGTTGTTGTTTAATTTGCTATTGGGTGCATGCCTTCACCAAGGGAAGAGAGCGAGAAAGAGGGAAAGAAAGAGAGTAATTACTCCCCAGGGAGGATGGCCACACTTAAGTCCCTTCTCTGTTCTCCTCTTGGGATTTTGGGCACATATGCACACGTGCCTGGAGTGTTTTTCAAGTCACTATGTCTGGGACTTGAACCGTGCATTCAATCATGTGGGATCCAACTGTCTAAGCTGCCACACCACCAGCTGGCCCCGGTTCCTAATCTCGACATTCTAGCATTGCAGTTCAGCCGAGTGATATTCTGCCAAAGAAAGCATCTTCACACTCCTGTGCTTCCAAAAAAATTTGGAGGCAAATCCATAGCACGATCTATTTAATTCTTAAAATATCATGTTTCTGTTTGTGTGCCCATGTTTGAATATCTTTACTATTTTAAAACCGCACAATGAAGATATCACCTTGGCAGTGTAACAGGCCCGACTCCCAGTGGACATCTGAGTTCTCTGTTCCACACTTTTGATAAGACATTGCCCAGCCTGAGTCTGATCACCTGTGCTGAGGGGAACTCGCTACCTCCCAGTTCTAGCCTCAACCGGTCTTAGAGATTATGGCAGTGCTGGTGGTTTGGTCTTCATTTTTATCAAAGAAAATGTTTTTCTAAGACCATATTTACTAGGCCCTTTATAGCTTAATCTCAGTGGCATCAGCAGGGCACAAGAGAGACCAAACAAGAATGGCTGAGTGATGATACCGTAATCATTGTTTGGAAAAAAACATAAGAACTTTATTTTGACACACTCCATCAATAGTTGCTGTCTTCATTAGGTACTGTTAGTGTGAAAAAAACCCCGAGGTTTCATTTGGAACATTATTATGAAGTGTACATTCCTGTTAAAATCCTGTAATCCAAGTGACATGACTACTTGAGGTTTAGTTCATGAGCCCACCACTGGTCTAGAGGCCAGGCAAACGGAATGCACTGGGCCCAGTCATGTGCTCTCACTCTGAGGTCAAGGGTAGTGTGCATCTGATCAGATCGTATTGACGGAGAGAAGATGCTCAGTGGAACACAAAGGAAAACGAGGACTCGCCAGGTCTGCTGTGTGCAGACTGCAACTCTAAGAGTCACCATTCACACAGTCAGCAATGCTATTGGTACTTAGAGTTGTGTAGTGCACAACCTGTGCAACTGTATGCAGTAACCCTAGTCATGACTTAGAAAAAGGATAATAAGTGCTTGGCAGGCAAATTACAGATGTCCACTACACATTTTCTTTCTTTTTTTTTTTTTTGGAGAGGTGTTTGCTATCGGGCACATGCACTCTCCAGAAAGACAGAGACAGAGAGACAGAAAGTGAGAAATCACCCCCGCTCCAGGGGGATGGCCATGCCACAATCCCTTCTCCTCTATTCTCCTCTTGGGATCTTGGGCACGCACACAAACACACACGCGCGCTCGGTGTGAGTTTAAGCCACCGGGTCCAGGACTTGAACTGCGGTCAACTACATGGCAGTCCAGCAATGTAGCCATTATGCCATCTGCTGGTCCCTCTTTTTTAAAAAAAAATCATTTTATTTAACTTTATTTATTTATTTACTTAAATTGGACCAGAGAGGGACAGAGTGGAAAGTGAGAAAGCAAGCCACCAGGTCTGGGGCTCAAACTGTGGTCAACCATATGGGAGTCCAACACCCTTAACCACGCCACCTGCCAGCCCCCAGATGTCCACTGTTCTGTTTAAATACATTTGCTTATCCATTTGTTCCCAAATTTCTTAAGAGGATACTTATGATCCTCACTCTTACTTATCTCTCTAGTCTGTGTATATATCCTTTCTTTGTGACAATGGTTTTAGCTCTTTTTCCTGCTACAATATATATAAGTAACTATTTTGATCTAAGTTAGGATCTAGGATAGATCTAATCCTTTAATGTGTTCGGGGTCTCTAACCCTTTGTCCTCCAGTTGGGAAGGCAGACTCATGAGCATCATGGGAGAAGAGAGCCATGGGCCTGTTGGAGAGGGCAGTGTTTGTGGTGAAGGGTGATTCCTTCCCTTCCCCGTAGGAAGTCAAGTAAAATGGGAGACGATTAGAGGACTACTTGAAAACTGCTGTGGGAGAGTGCCTACAGGAAGGAATGATGCATGTTGGTATCCCGGGTGGACATCTGCTTGGGTAGTACCCCTAATCCACCACGTGTGCCTGCCTGAGGAAGGGAAGAGTGAATAGGAGCGAAATGGAAAGGCAGAGACGGGCTGGTGGAGCAGCCCACATTCCCCTGTATCAGGGCAAGGTTGTGAGGAGGTGGCCTGCGGAAGGCATTCCCTGTCTAAGAAAGCCATACCCTGGCTAATGGTCCCTCAACAGCAAGAGGCTGTGGGTACCCACATGTGCTGTGAGAGATGAGGCAGAGGTGGAGGATATGGAGCTGGAGCCAGATCTCCTAAGACTGGGCTTTGCCTCCCAAGTTTCCACAGAGTAGCCTCAGGGAGGGATGGGCAGTGGCACCAGCCACACAGAAGGTTCCTATGGTGGTCATGACAGTGAGCTGCCCAGATCTCTGTTAAGAAAGAACTTGGTAGCTGCAGGGAACCCAGTTAGCTAACAGCCTCTATCTACAACCTCTTCAGGATGCAGCATTTGGGTGGAGCCTATGCTTTTCCTGTGTAGCCGCTAGTCAAAGACAGAACACAGCAGGGCTATGAAGGCCTGGCCATTTCTGCCCAATACAAGCCTCCCCTGATGCAGTCTTTGAGCTCCTTTGGGTTAACCAAGACTGTCCGATCTGCGTCATAGTCTGAGGTTCTCTCAACTTGACTCTGCTTCACCCACCACTCCTTTGGCTTCTGTAGGTGGTACCCCTGTATAAACCCCTTGTACTCCACAAACTCTGTCACAGCATCTGCTTCTCGGAGGACTGGAACTGACAGTCTCCTTGACCAGTTAGCATTTACGAGGGAAATGACAACCTATATGCATACCTAGTTAGATAAAGCTAGCTACCACCCCCTCACCTCTCAGCCAAACCAGCGGCTAGACAAGGTCCAGAGTGGAAAGGGTAGAACTCAACATTGCTAAAGATGTGGATTTGTTCTGAGGAAGAAAGAAACTGAGGGAGCAGTTTCTGAGTGGCAAGTGGAATTAACAGGAGACAATTTCTAGAGAGCGGGAGAAAAAAACACCGTCAGGAAATGCAGCTCAAATACACATACACATGCAACATAGGTGTATATTGGGGCGGGGAATGGGCGATTCCAGGTTTATGGTGATTAATAAATTAATTGAATGACCAGATACTTCTTGGCTCTTGAGGGTTTTTTTAATTTAATTTTATTCATATTTATTATCTTTTAAATTTGATCAGAGAGGGGCGGGGAATGAGAAAGCACACTGCAGGTCCAAGAATCGAACCATGGTTGGCCATGTAGGAATCTAGCGCAACCAACATGCCACCTGCCGGCCCGGCTCTGGGGTTTTAATCTTACTTACAGAGAGTATTTCCCTATTCTTATGAAAAATTCATTTCAAACTAACAATCAATAACATGCTTAATGGTAAAACCCTAAAAATATTTCTATTAGAATCAGGAGCACGTGGGACCAGAAGACGGTGTAATGGTTACGTTGCTGCACTCCGAAGTCGACTGTGGTTTGAGTCCTAGACCCAGTGACTTAAAACTCAGCCTGGGTGTGTGCATGCATGCCCAAAATCCGTAGAAGAGAATGGAGGAGAAGGGATTATGGCGTGGTTATCTCCTTTGGGGGGGGGGGGTGATTTCTTGGTTTCAGTCTCTTTCTGTCTCTCTGGCAAGGGCACGCACCCTGTAGCAAAAGTCCACTTAAAAAAAAAAATTAGGAGCATGAGCTGGCTCCGTAGCCTAGCAGTTAAGTGAGCCAGGTATCATATGGCAAGTATGGTTCAAATCATGGCCCAGCAGCTTGGAAAACACACTGGTGCGCGTGTGATCTGGCTTTCTATGCACAGCTCCTAAACTGTGCGGTAGGGCCAGGTCAGTCCAGGGTTCTTCTTTGTTATAAACGACATTGTGGGGAGAATGGGTGAAATATGAACAAGATTAGATAATAGTTTTATACCAGTATTAATTTCTTGGTTTTGATCATTGTACTGTGGTTACTGCAAGAGAATTCCTTGTTTTTAGTCATAGTAAATTTACAATAAGGGATTAAGATGAAAGGTTGAAGGGCCATCCTATCTCTTAAATTATTCTGAAAAGATTCAGAAAGAAGGAGAGGGAAGGACAAAGCAAGTGTGATCAAATGCCAGTATTTGGGAAATCTGGGTGAAGAGAAGAATAGTTTTCTGTACTATTTTTGCAAATTTCCTATAAGTCTGAAATTATGTAGAAATAGACACTTAAGAGTGTATGTTCATTGTGATATTTGTTAATATATATATGTATGTATGTATATGTATAAAAAGTCTAGGGAGAATTATACTGGACCACTATTTCTCAGTCGAAAAATTTTTTAGTGATTTTTGATACATTCCTTTTTTCTTTGAACTGTGTATATATAATGCTTATCATTTTTAAACAGACCCACTTGTGCTAAGTAAAAGGCTTTATAAAACTTACCTCTTTGACTCTTTGCTGTTATCAGTGTTTATAGGAATATAATGAATAAGGAATCGCTTTTCATTTGGAGCTGACTTACAAATGATTACCCACTTGCTTGCATCAATCATATGAATGAAATGAATAATGAAGAATTCTGATTTTACTCCACACCACTCCCCATAGACTTATTAGAAGGGTATTTGTGGTACCAGCAGATGGCATAATGGTGGCTCGAAACTCATCCTGGTGTATGTGTATGTGTGTGTGTGTGTGTGTGTGTGTGTGTGTGTGTGCAGGCCCTAAATCCCAAGAGGAGAAGAAGAAGGTATTGTGGCATGGCCATCCCTCCCTGGGGGATGATTTCTCACTTTATCTCTGTCTCTCTGGTGACCATACATGCCCTACAGCAAAAATTTCTCTAAGAAAAAAAATTTTTTTTTCATATTTGGGTATAAAAGACCAACTTAAACCATCCCTGTGTAATATCATAGTAGTCAATGCACTATACTTCTAGGTGAAGGAAAATATTAGATTTTTTTTGAGAGATTTATGCTATAGGGTGCATGAGCTCGCTGGAGAGACAGAGAGACAGAAAGCAAGAAATCACCACCTGGGGGGATGGCCACACTGCAATACCTTTTCTTCCATTCACTTCTTGAGATTTTGGGCATGCACACACACATGCCCAGCCTGAGTTTCAAGCTGCTGGTCCAGGACTCAAACTGCAGTCAACCATGTGGGAGTCCAGTGCCTTAACCACTACCCCACATGCTGACCCCTATATTGGGCTTTTTACAGAGAAATATTCTATAAAGACTGCATAGGACATGGATCCCATAAAATCTGGGTTATAGATTTTACCAAGATCTGTAAATCAATGATTTGATCTTTATGTGAGTGTATTCCATTATCTGCCTTATAATAAATTTAAATTTAAAACTATGTAGGTTTTATATTTTTTCCGATAGACCTGTAGAATTCTAGTGCAGAAGTCGTCCACTCAGCCTCATGCCTCTAGGCAGAGCTGTAATTAAGTCATCCTAGGCAGATAATTGTCCATCCCAGTGGAGTCTGTATCGTGTGCAGTAACCCACTCCTGTAATGATCTTTCATCAGAAACTTCTCATTATTGTAATCAAGTATTTTCCTCTTGGTTTGGTCCTGCTACATCTGACTTGCAGCACATATGGAGCTTTATCTTTCTGTAGAAGCTTACACAGTCGTTTCCTTCCATTTTACTACCATTCTAATGAGAAAACATCACTTTATTTTATTCTCATTATTAGTGTTATTTACACATCATAACTGTGTTTTCTGCTAGCTTACCAGAATGCAACGATTTGCCGTTACTTGCTTATTTCATTGATATCTGTATATGGTGCAATTTTTTTTTTTTTTTGAGAGGTTTTCGCTATAGGGCGCGCGTGCTCGCCAGACAGACAGAGAGAGACATAGAGACAGAAAGCGAGAAATCACCCCCCAGGGGAGATGGTCACGCCGCAATCCCTTCTCCTCCATTCTCCTCTCGGGATCTTGGGCACGCACGCACACGTGCCCGGCATGAGTTTTAAGCCACCGGGTCCGGGACGCGAACCGTGGTCACCTACGTGGGAGTCCAGTGACATAGCCATTACGCTAACTGCTGGTTCCCTATGGTGCAATATTTTGACAAGGCAAAAAAGACTTTCATGTGTTTGTCTGTAGCTTTTCTAGCACTCTTGATGATAGTCATTTAAGCTCATACAGAGGACCTACATTGAGTTAAATTACTGACGATTATTGAAATGTATGTAGATCCGAGTATGTATGATATCTACTCACTGTTGTCTCCACGCTTTGTCATTTCCTGTCATTTTATTGATGTTTAATTGTTGTTGGTATTCGGCATAGTACGTGGGGCTGGGAGCAGAATGAGGATGAATATTAATAACACAGTAATAATCTGAGCACTATGCTGCATCTCCTATTCATGAAATAATTCTTAAAAGGGGAAAAGGATATGTCTAGACAATATACTATTCTGCGTTTTCTTCCCCTGCCACACCCAGCCACCCATAGTTCCAGATTACCCGGATATTACACATAAGCATTAACTCTCATTAAAACAGGCCTGGGAGATGGGGGAAATGCACAGGGTACCAGGCACACAGGGTACGGGCAGTGGGGATCGGCAAGAGCCAAGACTGTAAGGCGCACAGAGTAAAGGGTCTCCTGCCACACAGAGAGTTTGGGATTTTATCTTTAGGAAGAATTAATTAAAGCATGATAAAGGCAGATGAAAGAAGCATCATGCAGATTTAGCTTGTAGAAAGAACACTTCATAGAAGGGCAGTGGACTTGGAGGGATGTGGGGTACAGCGTGGGAGTGCGGAAATGGAAGGTCTGGCCAAGGACTGATCCTAAGGCGATGGTGTAGGAATGCGAGGAAAAGGTTGTAACTGAACATTTTTAAACAGATAGAATGAAGAAAAATGGGTAGTTGATTGAATATGAGAGGAGAAAAGAAGATAACTTTCAGATTCTGATTTACACGTTGGAGTATGAGGTGATACCAGGGAGTGCTACACAATCCTGCCTCCCTAAGTCATTTCCTTTAGGGTTTTCTCACCTAGTCAGACATAATGAGCCACCCGTAGTTCCAGAGTGCCCGAATATTACACGTAAGCATGATGAATTTCCATTAAAATAGGCCTATCTGAGAGAGAATAGAAACCAACTCTGGCTGTCCTAGTAATAAAGTAATTATGGGAGGTGTGAGAACAAGTTCTCGTTGTTACTCAGTTTCTATCCTTTATACTCAGTAATAGAACTCTTGACATATTGCCTACAAGAACAAAGACCAGGCCCAGCCACAGAGGCACATGCTGCTAAGATGCTGTGCATTGGAGTCTAGGACTGCATAGGAGGCCCAGGTTCTCCTTCCTGGTCTAACCTAAAGGGCAGGCAGGGTGGCATCTGCCTTTGTAATCCTAGTGCCTCAGGGAAGCTAAGGCAGGAGGATGGAGACAGAAAGACCCCATATATATAAAATATATTTTTGTATAAAAATGTATACATATATTTTTTGAGAGGTTTTTGCTATAGGGCGTGTGCTCTCGCCAGAAAGACAGAGAGAAACAGAAAGCAAAAATCACCCCCCAGGGGGGATGGCCATGCCTCAATCCTTTCTCCCCCATTCTCCTCTCAGGATCTTGGGCATGCACACACATGCACCCCGCGTGAGTTTAAGCCACTGGGTCCAGAACTTGAACTGCGGTCAACTACACAGCAGTCCAGCGACATAGCCATTACACCAACTGCTAGTCCCTAAAAGTATATATATTTTTAAGAGAGATTTTTGCTAAAAGGCACGTGTGCTTGCCAGAAAGACAGAGAGACAGAAGAGAGAAATCACCCCCTGGGGAGATGGCCACACTACAATCCCTTCTCTTCTACTCTCTTCTCGGGATTTTGGGCACACATGCACATGCGCCAGGTGTGAGTTTTAAGCCACCAGGTCCAGGACTTGAATTGAGGTTGGCCATGTGAGAGCACTGTGATGTAGCCATCACACCATCTGCTGATCCCTACAGATGTACATTAATAATAAAGGTCACGTGTGTCAATCTCCCTCAGCTAGGTCTGGCCATATAACTAGCTGTGTCTAAATGACCAAGTTCAATGGGACATATGTAGAAGTAGTGCATGCAGTTTCTTGGAGTTATCCTTAAAGGTTGGGGGGCATACATTTGTTCCCTTCTCCCCATCAATATCTGTGATGTCTTGAGCTCTGTCTTAGTTTATACCTTCGGGATAGCAAACCAGACAGCTAGAAGCATTCTGGATTACAGATGATGGCAGAGGCACCATAGCACCCTGAAATGCCTATGCCCATACTTTCACAAGGTGAAGTAAACTTGTACCTTGCTTAAGTGCCCATTATTTTTGAGTTCTGTTACATGCAACCGAATCCGGATCTTAATATTACAGGTAGGCACTGAGGATTCATCAAAATGAAGAAGGCTGGAGGGCTTTGCAAAGATTTGGCTGCTGCCATGGTGGTGAGGGAGCAGGTGCACACTCTCAGCACCATGCTGCTGCTCCGGGGAGCAATCCAGCTCCCAGGTTCCTTCAGTCTTTGGTTCAGTCACTCAAGGTGTCAAATCCTGGCAGAGAGCACCTTTCATTGCTCCAATTAGGCCATGAACACGTTCTCTGAGGGCACCGAATAGCAGCTGGAAGGCTTTCTGCTTCTGAATCGGGCACCGCTGTTGGGAGATGTATGCCAGGGACAGCCCACACATCAACATACAGCACAAACCCTCCCCCAAGAAAGGGGAAGACGCCAGACAGCAACCACAAGCCAATGTCCACTACATTCAGCTTCTGTTCTGGCTTGTGTCCCCTGAAAATTCGCATGTTGAGATTTGGTTGTAAAAGAATTAAGAAGAAACTTAATATTCTCATAGCGTGAAAAGGTGGGGTCTTTGGGAGTGATTAAGTGATTAGGGTGGGGCTCCCCATAGTTAACAACTCCTGGTGGGCTTCTCAGGAGAGGAGGTAAGAAGTGACACATGGAACACGGACCACTCCCTCCCGCCCTCTGCCATGCTGTTGACGCAGGCAGATGACCCTCACCAGAAGTAGCCAGTCGTAGTGGACTTCACATCTCCAAACCATGAGCTCAGTAATTCTCTATTTTCTTAAGTTACTCAGTCTAAGGTATTTTTTCCGATTGGCAACCAAACAAATTAGAATAATTCTAGTAAAACTAGGGACATTAATACAGGCTATCGTGATTTATTTCTCCATTTAACTTAAAACTTTCCATGGTTTGCCCCATAGTCTAGTGTTTAAGGGAGCCTGATCCAAGATCCCACATGACCAACCACGGTTTGAATCTCAATCTCAGCAGCCTGAAAAACATGCCAGGTGTTTGCGCATACATGCCCCAAATCCCAGCAGAATGGAGAAATGGAGAAGGGATTTGGATGTGACTACATTCCACTGGGCATGTGCTTTCTTTTCCTCTGTCTCTGTCTCAGGCAAGTGTACATACCCTCTGGCAATTGAAAAAGAAAAAAAAAAAAAAACCTCTGGAGGAAGGGGAATAAAGAAGCATTGGTTGGGACCAGCAGATGGCATAATGGCTACATTGCTGGACTCTCATGTAGTCTACTGTGGTTCAAGTCCCAGACCTGGTGGCTTAAACTCACGCTGGGCGCATGTGTGTGCATGCCCAAGACCCCTAGGGGAGAATGGAGGAGAAGGGATTGTGGCGTGGCCATCCCCCTGGGGGTGATTTCTCACTTTCTGTCTGTCTCTGTCTTTCTGGTGAGGGCATGTGCCCTATAGCAAAAGCTTCTCCAAAACACACACACACACACACACACACACACACACACTAACACCGGGCGTGTGTGTGTGTGCATGCCCAAGATCCTGAGAGGAGAATGGAGAAGGGATTGTGGTGTGGCCATCCTCCTGGGGGGTGATTTGTCATTTTTTGTCTCTCTCTCTCTCGGTCTCTCTGATGAGCTCATGCTCTCTGTAGCAAAAATCTCTCTTTAAAAAAAAGTATTGATTAGTGGGGACAAAAATAGTTAGAAGGATTAAGTTCTAGTGTTCTATAGCACAGTAGGGTAATTCTAGTTAACAGTAATGCATTATATATTTCAAATAGCTAGATGAAAAGATCTGGAATATTCCCAACACAAAGAAATAATAAATGTTTGAGGTGATGATGGATATGTTAAGTGCCTGATTTAACCATTACACATTGTGTACATGAATCTAAATATCACAATGTAACCCATAAATATGTACAATTGTTACATGTAAATTAAAATTTTTTTTCAAATTTCCCCACAAGGGGAATTTTATTGATAACTTTATTCCTTCACAAAAAGACAACTAATGAAATGAGGCAAACTCTCACCTCAAGATTTTGTGGTCTTCATAATAAAGCAAGAGATGAAGCTTAGAACTGGATCACGTGACCCTGTCTCGTCTTGTCTCATCTCCCCCCAGTTCAGAATGCTTGCTTCTCTTAGTAGCCAGCGTCCTCTTAGATGTGCAGTTGGGCTTACCACATTCAAGCCTCAGCACAAACTTCTTTGCAGTTTCTGCCTTTTTCCGGCAAACAGCCCTAGTCTGTCCACCGTAGCCGCTCTGCTTCCTGTCATAACGCCCTTCCCCTGAGCACAGAAACTCCTTGCCCTTTGTGCACTGTGTGTGTCACTTTATGAGGTTGGTGCTTGCCACACTTTTTACAGAAAGCCTTCTGGGTTTTAGGGATGCTCACCATGTTTGTGGGTGTGCTATCTGCACAGAAAACATCAATTAAAAATTTTAAATGTAGGGACCAGCAAATAGCATAATGCTTATGTTGCTGGACTCCGATGTAGTCAACTGTGGTTTGAGTCCTGGACCTGGCAACTTTAAACTCAAGCCGGGCACATGTATATATGTGCCCAAGATCCCGAGAGGAGAATGGAGGAGAAAGGATTGCTGCATGGCGTTCCGCTGGAGGTCTGTCTCTCTCTCGTTCCAGCAAGTGCACGTGGCCTACAGCAAAAATCTCTTTAAAAAAAAAAAAAAAAGTAAATGTGGGCCAGCTGGTGGTGTGGTGGTTAACAAAGCTGGATCCTACATGGCTCTCTGTGTGGTTTGAGTCCTGGACCTTAAGGCTTGGGAAAAAACATGCCAGGTACATGTGTGTATGTGTCCCAAATTCCAAGAGTGAATGGAGAAAAGGGATTGCTCCATGGCCACCCCTGGCCCCGGGAGTGCATTCTCTTTCCCTCTCTTTCTCTCTGTCTCTTTCTGGTGAGTGCACATAGCGAATTACAAAAAAAAAAAAAAAAAAAAAAAAAATTTAGTGCATATATATATAAATTTTCCTGTTTTAGTAGATCCTATTTTGCCATAAAATGTTGCAGTTTTCTTTCACAATACTCTTACTTTAAGAGGCACACATTTATCATTTTTTCTTCTAAATTCTGTTGTAGGCAGAGATATTCACAGGCTGCTTATAGTAGTCATATGCTATACTCTCGTTTTTGGCAATAGTACCATGAGAAATAACGGCAACATTGTGCAAAAGCTACAATCAAAATTCTGTCTTTGCATCTTCAGAATACTTCTTAGGAATAGCAGGAGAATTTTCTGTATATAAAAAACTCTTAACTAAAAAATTATTAGTTTTCTTTCGAAAGCTAGTATCCGTCTTGGCAATCTTATTTTTAACATGACATTTCTATTGCATTTCAGAAAAAAAAAAAAAAAAACACAAAGAATTCAACCTCTTAATTTATTTGGGAAAAAATGTAACTATCCCTCATTAATAGGAAAACTATCAGATAGGGCCCAAAATGTAGTAACTGAAAATGAGAATTTAAAAAATTTTTATATTACATTTAATCACACATATCTTTACAGTGTATAACATTTCTTTTTCCAACAAGATTACCATGTAGGGAATCAGCAGTTAGCGTAATGGCTATGTCGCTGGACTCCCACATAGTCGACCACGGTTCGCGTCCCAGACCCGGTGGCTTAAAACTCACGCCGGGCGCGTGTGCGTGCATGCCCAAGAACCCGAGAGGAGAATGGAGGAGAAGGGATTGCGGCGTGGCCATCCCCCCTGGGGGGTGATTTCTCGCTTTCTGTCTCTATGTCTCTCTCTGTCTGTCTGGCGAGCGCACGCACCCTATAGTGAAAACCTCTCCAAAAAAAAAAAAAAAAGATTACCATGTATATCAAGCAAGACAAAGACATTACTACCCACATTATCATTGTCATCAAATATCTTTTCCTTTTTTTCAGATTATTACTATTGTTATTATTTACTCTCATTACTATTTTTTAAAATATTGTCACTATATATCATTTGGCTTGTAAGGAGAATTTACCCAACATGAAATACTTCTCAGACCAGTCCAGTTGAGAATACTATATATGTTATCATCAATAGGTAATAAGCCATTTCTGTGTCCCACAAATGTCATGCCGATTTGTTCTCGTGCTATCTTTCTCTAAAAATGAGTATTTTGGGGGGCTTGTCATGTGAGCTAGTGGTTAAGAGAGTTGGATCCCATTTGTCCAACTGGTTTACATCCTGGTCTCAGCAGCTTGAAAAACACTCTAGGCATGTGTATGTGTGTGTGCTCCAAGTCCTGACAGTAAGGAGAAATGGAGGAGAAGGGATTATGGCATGACCATGCCCCATTGGGGGTGCTTCATCCTCTCCCTGTCTCTCTTTCTCTCTGCTGAGTGCATACACACTCTATGCATTTTAGAAAAATGAAAAAAAAAAAAAAAACGATTTTCTTGTAATTAGCTCAGTCTTATTACTGTTCTATTGCAAATGCCTGACAACTTCTGGAGAATGATTCTTTTTTCTTTTTAAAGTTTCTTTACTTTATCTCTTTCATGAGAGAGAGGATGAGAGAGAGTGTGTGGGAGAGACAGACAGAACTGGCACCCTCAATAGGGTCTGCACATCCCACAATCCCCTCTCACCAGCCAGCCCTCTGATTCATCCGGATCTTGGGCGCACATACTGGGTGTGCTTCCTATGGACTCTGAATCCTCAGCCGTGATTGGCCGTGTGGCTTCCAGCACTGCCAATCAGTGTGCTCCCACCTGTGCCTCTGCAGTCAGGGTCTGGAATTCTTCTTTTTTTTAAATTGTGCCAGAGGGTGTGTGCACTCACCAGAGAGAGACACAGAGAGAAAGAGAGAAGGAAAGTGAGGAAGTATCTCTCATGTGGGGTAGTCACACTGCAATCCCTTCTCCATTTTCCCCTCTCATCGGGGTTTTGGGGCACGCATCCACACACGCCCAGCATGTTTTCTCATGGAGTTTGAGTCCCAGACCTGGTATCCTACTTTCTCACTTTCCCTCTCTCTGGTCAAATAAATAAATAAACTTAAATAAAATAATTCTTTTTAAAAAGTCATGCTGGGCACGTGTGCATGCATGCCATCTTGTCTTTCCACATGCTTTCAGAGATTTTGGTGAAGAAATCCTTCACTTTTTGCTCGGGACCCCTTTTCTCCACTATCTATCTCCACCACTTTTTCTGTCCACACCTAACCAGGGCGTAAGGGCTGAGCCAGCAGATGAACAGTGACCTGTAGGACGGACTCATAATCATCCCTTCCTCCACTAGGGGGCTGGGATAGAAAGAAGAAGTGTTTTTTTTTTTTTTTTTTTGGAGAGGTTTTTGCTATAGGGCGCCTGCGCTCACCAGACAGAGAGAGACAGAGAGACAGAAACCGAGAAATCACCCCCCGGGGGGGATGGCCACACCGCAATTCCTTCTCCTCCATTCTCCTCTCGGGATCTTGGGCACGCACGCACACACGCCCGGCGTGAGTTTTAAGCCACCAGGTCCAGGACTCAAACCGCGGTTGACTATGTGGGAGTCCAGCGACATAGCCATTACGCTAACTGCTGGTCCCCTGGAGAAGTATTTTTAATTGAATCTTCTTTGAACTAGAATACATGTCTGTAAGTTTTATAAATCTAGTTAATAAACAATTAATTATAAAAATTTGAAATCCCCCCTCTCCAAATTGCCTAAGATGCGGTTATTAGATAGAGTTCATGTAACTCTCCCTCAGGAGGCTGCTCAGTCTCTCCCATAAGCAGATTTTTGGCAGGCCCCAATTCTTGACTCTGAGTTGAGCTCTGCTTAGGCTCAGGGTTGGACCCGGCCATCCTTTACTTCCCATGTGAATACGATGGAACCCACCCTGTGGAACACACTCGATCAGGGCCTTCTTACAATGCCTTATTTCACGGCACCTCCTTCAGCTCAATCTCCTGACCACTTCTGCCCCCTAAAATGCCACCTTTTGATGCCCTCTACAGGAATTCTTCACCAAGCATCCTAGAAGAGAACTCTCTCTCCTTTAAACTTTTTTTTTTAAAGAGGTTTTTGCCTTATGGTGTGTGTTCTTGCTGGGAGGGAGAGAGAGAGAGAGACAAAGACAATGAGAGGGAAAGTGAGAAATCCCCCCCCCAGGGAGGATGGCATGCCATAATCCCTTCTCCTCCATTCTCCTCCCAGGGTCTTGGGCATCCACACACATGTCTGCTTGGTGTGATTGTAAAACCACTAGGTTCAGGACTTGAAATGCTATCAGCCATGTGGGAGTGCCGCGAAGTAACTGCTACGCCATCTGCTGGCCCCTCTAAACTCTTAAGAACTCCAAGGCATTTTTCTGGCACTTTTAATGGGCATTTGTTTAATCTGCCCAGCAGCATTTTCCACTCTCTCCAGTAATAGAATCTCTCTCCACCACTCTTTTGCCCATTCCAGCCATGTAATTCTGGGGTGGGTACCAATCACAGCAGTCCCATTGCACTGGATATAATTAACACATATCCAGAATTGCCCAACATAACGCCTACCACTCTGGCCCCAGTGATTGGTGGGAGGTGGGGATATATACCCAAAGCGAGTCAGTCAGTTTTCCCCAGGAGCTACATTTAAAGAAATGAGGAAATAAAAGTTGTCTCTTTTCTCTGGCTCAGAAACTGACATGGTATTAATATAGAGGTGTTGTGTGTTTGTGTGTGTGTGTGTGTGTGTGTGTGTGTGTGTGAGAGAGAGAGAGAGAGAGAGAGAGAGAGAGAGAGAGAGAGAGAGAGAGAGAGACCCAATTTTGTTTGGGTCCCTCAATCTACCACATCCTTCCCAGTTGCATAGGCCAATAAATTCACTTTAGTGCTTAAGTCGATGGGAATTGATTGCTGCTATTTGCAACAGAAGAACCTAGACTGTGGAAGAGAAGAGCCACTCTTATGATTAAAATGATCATTATATTTGGGGGCATCTTTTTCCTTACTACTAGATTATGAGCTCCTGCTAGCAAAGATTATACCCTTTTCATGTTGTATCTCCCCAGCACCTGGTGAGATGCAATCAGTTATATAATATAAGCCTAGTATTATGTTCTATGAATGAATAACTTTGTATGTTGTACCTCAGTTGACAAATTGAGATTCAATTGTTTATTCCTGCTCAGACACTTTATCCTCACGTAAATTTAAATGCCACTATGTACACAATGTGTTTTGCTCTATTACAGGGTCTTATCTGAATAACAATATCGTTAGGGTTCTCTGGTCAAATTAAGCATGAAAGAAATTTATTGGAAATAAATATTTATAGGAAAAGCCCAACATCTTGATTTAGGAAAAGACAGGAATCTGGACAGCTCTGCATAGCCATCAGCAGACTCCTCTAGGTTGACTGTTAGAAAGAATCAGTTCTGATCCTAGTCATTCCACCTTGGAATCATATTTCCAAGAGAAATTGGCCAAGGTAGTATCATACGCTCGCTCCTGTCCCTGGGGAGGGATTAAGTCCACTTAAACTATACAGACTTAGCCAGGGGTAAGAGTAGAATAGGGAGACATAGTTTCTCAATGAAAAAATGTTGTACCAGAAGACAAGACCCTGGACAGGCATGTGCTTTAGTTAGTTACATTTTTTTGTTTGTTTTTTAGAGAAGTTTTTGCTATAGGGTTTGTGCACTCGCCAGAAAGACAGAGAGAGATAGAGAGACAGAAAGTGAGGAATCACCCCTCAGGGGAGATGGCTACGCTGCAATCCCTTCTCTTCCATTCTCCTCTCAGGATCTTGGGCACGCACGCACATTTGCCCGGTGTGAGTTTAAGCCACTGGGCCTGGGACTCGAACCGAGGTCAACTACATGGGAGTCTAGCAACATAGCCATTACACCAGCTGCTGGAACCAGTTAGTTACAATTTTAAGTACTTATTAGCTGAGAATTATGAGGGATACAAAGAAATATAATGTGCCTGTGGTGGTTAAGCGAGCTGGATCCCACGTGGCCAACCAGGTGGTTGGTTCAAATTCCAACCCTGGAGGCTAGAAAAACATGTTGCGTGCATGGATTTGTGCACATGCCCATATCCTGACAAAATGGGAAAATAGAGAAGGGTCGTGGCATGACCTCACCCCATTGTAGGGCTCTTTCTCCCTCTCTGTCACTTTCTCTCTCTCTCTCTCTCTTTGAGTGAGTACACGAGCTGCCTGACAATTAAAAAAAGAATAGGGAGGGGTCAGCAGGTGGGACAGAGATTAAGGCCGCTGAATTCCACCCAGCCAAGAGTGCTGTTCGAATCCCAAACCCAGCAGCTTGAAAAATATGCTGGGTGTGTGTGTGTGTGCATGCATGCCCAAAATTTAGAGTGAGCAGAATGGAAGAGAAGGGATTGTAGTGTGGCCATCCTGCCTAGGAGGTGCTTTCTCATTTTCTCTCTCTCTCTCTCTTTCTCACTCTCTCTCCAGTGAGCACATGTGCCCTATAGGAAAAATGAAACAAAACAAAGAACAAGGAAGCAAGATGTATACATGGGCAAATAAATTTAGTGAACAAATTAAGGCCACACAGCATGAATAATGAATAGAAAGCACAGGAGGTGGACAGTGTGATAGCAAGAATTTGCTTCCTGAAGACTTGTAGCTGTTTACCAAATATGCCAAGCATGTTCAGGTCTCTGTGTTTCCTTAGAAAAATGCCCTTTTTGCCTACCAATATTCCATTTATCCTGCAAAACTCAACTCAGAAAGCATTTCCTTAAGAAGCCTTGGGGCCAGTAATTGGCGTAATGGCTATGTTGCTGGACTCCCATGTAGCCGACCACGGTTCGAGTCCAGGATCCGGTAGCTTAGACTCATGCCAGGTATGTGTGCGTGCATGCCCAGGATCCTGAGAGGAGAATGGAGGAGAAGGGATTGCGGCGTGGCCATCCCCTCTGGGGGGTGATTTCTCGCTTTCTGTCTCTCTGTCTCTCTCTGTCTTTCTGGCGAGTGCACACGCCCTATAGCAAAAACCTCTAAAAGAAAAAAAAAAAAAAAAAAGAAGAAGAAGCCTTACCAGCTGATCCCTACCAAAAACTCTACCCTTCCACAGAACCTTCTTTGTGCCTCTATAACAGAGTTTGCTTCATTCTTCTGTATTTCCTAGCTGTCTTTCCCATCACCATCAAAAGAAAGAATTGTGTAGCTTAATTTTTCCCCCTTTCTCTGCTGTGATGGTTAGTTTTATATATCAACTTGGCTAGACACAAACAATGGGTCCTACATCAACCTGCTGCTGTGAAGATTTTATTTTCACCAGAGAGCTTGTGTGCTTGCCAGAGACAGGGGAACAGAGAGGAAGAGGGAGGAAAGCACCTCCTCCAAAAGGGTGTGGTCATGCCACAATCCCGTCTCCATTTCTCCATCCTGTAGAGATTTTAGGCACCCATGCACATATGCACATGTGTTTTTGAAGCGGCTGGAGCCCTGATTTGAACTACTTGATCAGCCATATGGGATCTAGCTTCTTTAATCACTAGGTCACAGGGTGGGCCCAATTAATAGATTTAGAGTAAAGCAGATTACCCTCTATAATGGTGGGCCTAATCTAATCAGTTGAAGGCATTAAGAGCAAACACAGGTTTTCCGAAGAACAAGAGATTTTCCTTGGGGACCAGCAGTGGGCATAATGGCTATGTTGCTAGACTCCCACATAGTCGACTGTGGTTCGAGTCCCAGACCTGGAGGCTTAAACTCACGCCGAGTGCGTGTGTGTGCATGCCCAAGATCCCGAGAGGAGAAGGGATTGCGGCATGGCCATCCCCCCCTGGGGGGTGATTTCTTGCTTTCTGTATCTCTGTCTCTCTCTGTCTCTCTGGCGAGTGCACGCACCTTACAGCAAAAACCTCCCCCCGCCAAAAAAGAGAGAGATTTTCCTTGAAGCTGCAACATAGAAGCCCTGCCTAGTTTCTAGCCTGCTGCCTTGAGGAATTTGGACTGAAGACTACAATACAACATAAGCTCTTACCTGAATTTCTGCCTGTCCCACATCATTCAGACTTACCAGCCTTCACAATTGCAAGAACCCAGTTCCCTAAACACCCGCCCCCCCCCCCCAACCTATGAAAGGTCTTCAGAAAGTTCATGGAAAATGCATATTATAAAAAAATTATAAGGGGCCGAGCTGGGCTATGGTGCTAGGGGTGCTGCATCCCGTATGGCCAACTGCACAATTCTAGCCCTAGACCCAGGCCTTAAAGGACACACTGGGCACATGTGCACGCATGATCAAAAATCCCAAGAGGAGAATGGAGGAGAGGAGATTGCAATGGGCCATCCTTCCTGGGAAGTGCCTTCTCACTTGCCTTGTCTTGTGTCCTCTATATCCGATGAGGACACAATCCCTAAAGCAAATTTGTAAAACAATCCTTAGAAAAAATTGCATAGATTGAAAAAAAATTTTGCATCAAAATAAACTCATACTTTAATTCCATTTTTCCATGATCTTTTTGAAGTCCCACTCTATATGTTTCCTGTTGATTGTTTCTTTGGAGAGCTCTAATTTATACACTTAGCTTTAAAAATAAATCTATTTACTCTTTTTTTGGGTTTCACATTTCCTCATATATTTAATGAGGGCCTACCATGTACCTAGCACGGTTTTAGGTCCTGGGGATACAATACATAGACAAATCCCTGTACACTAGAGACAGAGGCTGGTCATAAACAAGTCCATACAATACATAGTATCTCAGAGGGTGGCATGTGCTGTGAATGAAAACACAGCAGGGAGAGGGACGGAGAGTCAGCATGCTGTAGTGTTGAACAGAGTGGTCAAGGAAGGCTCCGCTGAGAATGTGTCATTTGAATAAAGGCAAGAAAGAAATGAGGGATCAAGCCACGTGGATGGATATTTGGAGGAAAATGGACGAGGATGCTCTGGCAGAGGAGGGCAATGTTCTAGGCAGAGAGAATAGCAAATGTCAAGACTCTGAGATGGAAACGCATTTCATGGTAGCTGGGACGGGAGTCATTTATCTTGAGGGTGCTGGATCAAAGGGCACTGAATAAAACAGGATGACAGAAAGTGGGACCAGTATCTTCTTTTTTTTTTTTTAGAGTTTTTTTGCTATAGGGTGCATGTGCTTGTCAGAAAGACAGAGACAGTGAGACAGAAAGCAAGAAATCACCCCCTGGGGGGGATGGCCAACCACAATCCCTTCTCCTCTATTATCCTCTCGGGATCTTGGGCACACACACACATGCACCCGGCGTGACTTTAAGCCACTGGGTCCGGGATTCAAACTGCAGTCAACTACATGCAAGTTCAGTGGTATAGCCATTTCGCCAACTGCTGGTCCCAGGACCAGTTAAGGAATGCAAGAGATGGTGTTATTAAACTATTTTCTTGCCTCTTCCAGGTCTGGAAGAAACAATGGTCCACTCCAGTAAAATAGAAATGTTAGCATTATCATGGAAAATGGAGAAAGAAGAGATTAAGAGGCTGAGAGAAGTGGGCCTCGTAGAGTGGGTATTCTGTACATGCCGGGAAACCCACCCGCCAGCTGTGTTCCATGTAAGTGTGTAGATGACACTGTTTACAAAGCAGTGAGGGACATGCCGGCTGAGGGACAAGAGCATTGCTAGAAATTCGGGATTGTCACATATAGGCCAGTGTCAATGGTAACAAATTCTGGTACCCAACTGGGCTTCCTGAGAGCAGTGGGTAGGACCCAGATAGCACTTAACCTTCAGAAACAAGAGGGCACAGATTATCATGAGTGACACTGTAGAGACAGCCTGGTAGATCTTATCCAAGGAGAACTATAAAGATGAATAAAAGTATATTTCCAGGGGCCAAATAGGTGAGGCAGCCAAAACCCAAATTATTCAGTCTCTGAAAGTAACAGAAACAGAGGATGGATGGTTAGGAGTTTGAGGGCAGTCACCTCAGTAACCCAGAACACTTTGACCAAAGGAGACTCCAGATATTAAAGACAAAGCACCACAGCAAATATTTATGATGGTGAGTCCCACAATCCTCCAAAGGAACCAATGGCCATTTCCTCAGGAAAATGTTAAGACCCAAACATTTGAGGGCCATTGGATATCAGGTCTGGGTTAACCCGATACCTGGGGACACAAAGCTTCATCATAGTCTCCCTGTCAGGGTAAGCTTATATTGGGCTGGGTAATAAACAGAGCCTCTGTCCCAGGTCTAGCTCACAGTGGGTCCAGGGACCCACCTGATTTCATGAGTCTGCAAATGGATCATGTCAGTGTATGACGAAATGGACATACTTAGGAGTCGGCAGAACCTACTCTCCCACACGGCTGCTATCAGGGACCTCTGTTTTACACTCCTTGCAGACCATAAGCCTGTAAATTAGCCTGCTCTTGCCTCATAGTTGCTGGTTTAATACAAGACTCCTGAGTCCATGGCAAAGGACTTTATTACAGCTCAGCAAGCAGCATGAGTGTCATGCATGTGTCAGTTCCCCTCGCTCCCCAGTTCCCACAGAGATGACACAGAGAGTCCAGGTGGACACCTGTATATGCCTGGGTTGCCTGACAGGAGAAAAACACTGAGCTTAGGAAGTCCACCAGTTTTATACTAAGCAATACGCAAGCCTGCACTCGGTCCAGTAGGGAAATTGTAGCTCATGTCTCCAGGTTCCTTGCTTCATCCGTAACCCTGAGAAATCTCCTGGGCAGGAAGAAGTCAGGGCCTTCATTGTCGGCGTACTCTGAAAGAACGTGCATTGGTACTCTGAATCCATGGCAGATTGCCTCTGCCAATAATTTGTTCTTTAGTCTATAGGAAAAGGGCTATTATAGAGGAGAAGGCCAAGTAGAAATCTTTGAAACAACTTCCTTCTGCTCCATTGACAGGAAAGTAAATCAAAAGCAATATTGCACTTCAGGAAATACAGTGGAGGTCAAAGCCACCTTTAAAGACCCAAACAATGCAGGGATGATATTTTCCTTACTCAGTTCACCAGTCTGGTCCCAACCAAAGTGGCAGTTCCCAAAGGATGACCAAATCATTCAAGAGGTAGCTCCAGTTGCACTTGCTGTGTTACAAATGGGATTTTTATTAGAGGCGAAGCCATGAAGCTGGAGAATGCATTCTTGTCCATCCCTGTCTGAAGGAAGTTTTCATTCACATGAATGTAAACACATTGACTCATTATATAAGTGATATTATGTTATTATGATCAGATGAACAAGAAGTACAAATTCTCATTGGAGTCTGGATAAGACACATCTGTTCCAGAGGGTTCCATAAAGATTCAGGATCTTGCCATATTAATGAAGTTTTTAGGAGTCCAGTGGCTCAAGCAGTGTGGACTATCTACTCTATTGTAAAGGTCAAATTATTCCATCTTGCACTTCTCACACTAAGAAGGATGCACAATGCCTGGCAAGCCTTTTGGTCTCTGGGGGTAGCCTATTACACATTGGAGAATATTGCTTTAAACCTCATCACATGACCAGGAGGTCCACCAGCTTGGCGTGAGCTCCTGAGCCAAAAAGGGCTCCATAGCAGTTGCAAGCTATAGTACAAGCAGTCATGCTTAATGGACCACATGACCCATCATGTCTTATGATATAGGAATTGATGTTATAAAAATGCTTCATATGAACTTTCTGCCAGTCCCAATATGAAACTACATCTGAGACACCTAGGGCTCTGGAGCAAGGCCATGCCACCTGTAGCAGAGAATTATACACTTCAAAAACAACTCCTTGGGATCAGCAGATGATGTAATGGTTACATTACTGGACTCCCATTCAGTTGACCGCAGTTCGAATCCCAGACCCAGCGGCTTAAAACTCATGCTGGGCATGTGTACATACGTGCCCAAAATCCTGATAGGAAAATGGAGGAAAAGGGATTGCGGTGGGTCATCTCCCCTAGGGAGTGATTTCTAACTTTCCATCTCTCTGTCTCCCTCTGTCACTCTGGCGAGTATATCCATCTTATAGCAAAATTCTCTCTCTAAAAAAAGAAACAAACAAACAAACAAACAAAAAGCTCCATGCATTGCTAGTTGTCTCTAGTAGAGACCATGTTCTTGACCAAGAGTTTCCCATTAAGGCATAAGATGAGAGACCCAGGGCAATCCATTGTAAGGTAGAAGTGATACTTCCAGAATTGGGCATTAGCAGAGCCAGAGAGCACAGTCATTTCCATAAGTGGACTGTTCTACACAGTAGATGATTCCTATGTCCTCCACTACTGTTGCATTGGCACCTCTCACTCACCCCAAACCCATACTCATTCTGTCTTTCAGAATGTCAGAGTAGACCTCTGAAAATCCAATTTCCATAAAAACAGTGAGAACACTGGGGGGAAAATATCAAAATCAACTTTTTCAGAACTTTGGAAATTAACAAAAGGCTTTCAACAATCCAAGGAAGGTATAGTCAGAAAAACAACTGAGTTCAGTAAAAACATTTTGAGCTTAATGGTGTTTTAACTTGCCCAATCCCAGGCTTACCTTCCCAACTGTGCAGTAGCCTTGAAAATTAGAGCCTAGGCTGGCCCCACAGTGCAGTGGCCCCATAGTGTTTAAGATGTGTGTATTGGGAACTGGATATCACATGGCTGACTATGGTTTGAATCCTGGCCCTGGTGACTGAAAAAACACACCAGGACATGTATATACATGCCCCAGATCATGATGGTATGGATCAATGGAAGACCATACCTAGGCATTTGTCTAAAACAATACTATAGAGGAAATGAAACCAAAAAATTGGTTCTTTGAAAGCATCAAACCTATGACCATGTTAGGAAATACACAAAGGAGGAAAATATTGAGATTGGTTCATGGATGGGTCAGCTTCATACATGGGCATAAACTGAAAACGGATTCTGCTAACTATAATCTCACTCAGGAGTAGACATAAACTAAAGAATGACAGGAAATCCTCCCAATGAACAGAGACTTGGAGAGTGTTCTGATAAGCTCATATACTTTGTGTAGAGAGAAACATGGCCCAAGGTAAACAAAACAAACAAACAAAACAGATTCATGACTGTGGTGAGTAGCTTCATCAATTACTCAGAAGAGAACTGTTCTAGTATGAGGGACAAGGGGTGCTGGGGAAAACACATGTATAGGAACATGCATCTGTAGGAATAGATGTGAGGTGTAAAGATCTTTGCATCACGTACTAATGCCTGCTAGGGAGTAGCCACCATTGGGGAGATACTAAACCATCAAAACACTAGGCAGAATGACCTAGCCAATTGGTATCAGTCACTCTGGTGTTGGCAAAATATCTTCTATTAGTCCTCTTGGGTTATTATAACAAAAATACCACAGAAAATGCAATTCATTTTGTCACAATTCCAGAGGTTAGCAAGTCCAAGACCAAGGTGTCCGTATTGGTATCTGGTACTCCCATCAGGTCGTAAATAGCTACCTTCCTACTGTGTGCTCACGTGGCCTTTCCTCAACCCATGTGCACTGTGGTGGTGGGGAGAGCAAGCATTCTTTGGTGTCTCTTCCTTTAAGGACACTAATGGTACTGGATCAGGGAGCCACCATTCTGACCTCATTTTACCTTAATTACGTCTGTAGAGGCCCCATCTCCAATACAGCTATATTTGGGGGTTAGAGCTGCAACATTTGAACCTAGGAAGGGGGAACATAGACATGTAGTCAGTAAAACTGAGTATCCCTGTTGGAAAGGATGGAAGCAATCCATGGGCTCCAATTCAGTAAGGCTGCTATAACTTATGCTAAAGCCTAATCAGTCTGCAGGTAACAGAGACTGCCATTAAGCCCTTAATATGGCCTTATCCTTTAAGGAGATTAAACAACCATGCTGATCTCCCAACATCTTATTTTTTTCATATATATTTTTTACATTAGTCACTATACATCTTTACAGTATACAATATGGTTTTCCCCAGCATGAATGAAGTGCATATCAATTAAGATAGAGATATTATCATATACATTATCAGCAAATAACTTGTACTTTTGTGTCAATTAAACATATTTGTATTTTTCCCCTGTTCCCCTCTCTTGTTTTTTTTTTTTTTTTTTTTTAATGACTGAGTAGTATTCCATAGAGTATATCTGCCATATTTTTTCAATCCAATGATCTATTTTTGGGCATTTGTGTTGATTCCATGTCCTAACAATTGTAAATAATGCTGCAATAACTGTTGATGTGTAAGTGTTTTCCTGACTGAAGGTATTCCTATTCTTCGGGTACATGAGAGCAGAATTACTGGGTCATATGATAGTTCTATGGTGGTTTCGGAGGAATCTCCACATTGTTCTCTCCACAGTGGTTGTATTAATTTACATTCCCAAAAAAAAAAAAAAAATTACATTCCCACCAACAGTGTAGGAGAATTCCCTTTTTACCACAGCTTCGCCAGCACTTATGATTCTTTCTTTTTTTTTTTTTATTTTAGTCATTCTGACTGGGGTTAAGTGGTTTTGATTTGCATTTTCCTCATGATAAGAAATGCTGAGCATGTTTTCATATGCTTTTTGGCCATTTGTGCATTTTCCTTGGAGAGTTATCTCTTTAGTTTATTTTCCCATATTTTCATTGGATTGATTTTTTTTAGGGGGTAAGCTGCTTAAGTTCCCTGTATATTCTGGTTATCAGTCCCTTATCTGAGGTATAGTTTACAAATATAGTCTCCACTCTGAGGGTTGTCTTCTCACTCTAATTATTGTTTCTTTTGCTGTGAAGAAGCTTTTTAACCTAATGTAGTTCCACTTGTCTATTTTTGGGACTGTTGTCTGTGCTTTGGGCATCTTCTCTAAGAAGTCTTTGCCTACTCCAAGGTCTCGAGGAGTTTTCCCTATGTTTTCCACTAGTAGTTTTAGCGTTTTAGTTTTCTATTTAATTACTTATTTGCTTTTATTTATCATTATTATTATTGTTTTAATTTGACCAGAGAAAGGGAAAGGGAGAATTCAAGCCACCAAGTGCAAGACTCGAACCGCAGTCAGCCATGTGGGAGTCCAGTGCCTTAACAACTACACCACCTGCTGGCCCCTATAGTTCAAGATTTTATGTTTAGATCCTTAGCCCATTTTTAGTTGATTTTTGTTAGTGGTGAGAGAAATAGGGGTCTAATTTCATTCTTCTGCAGGTGGATATCCAGTTTTCCCAGCACCATTTGCTGAAGAGATTTTCTTTTTCATACTGGATTGTCTTGTACCCTTTGTCAAGGATCAGTTGGCTGTATGTTTTGGGGTTAACTCTGTTTTAGGTTCTTAATTCTGTTCCATTGGTCATCCAAAAATATGGAACATTTCACAAATTTACTTTGGGCAGGGGCCATGCTAACCTTCTCTGTTTCATTCCAATTTTAGTATATGTGCTGCCAAAGAGAGCACAGATTCTCACTGTCGTATAAGGATCAGTGATTTGTCTTCTTAGCAATCAACACAGTCCTTGGTGTGGGTTTCCTTTCTTGCTTGTGATGCCTCATTCAGAACTGCTTTCCAGAGGTTCACAGTGTTTGACCCAGCATGATGGGAACCTATATAACATTGCACTGGCCCAGGGAAACCACTTAAAAGCAAAGAAGGTGTGGCAGTAGACTCTACTGTGCATCCAGTGATCCTGTTACACTCCACACCACCCGGAGGCATTTGGCCTAATAAAGTAATGAAATGGTCTTTTGAAAGACCAACTGAAATACCAGAGATATTGTAAAGATGGCATCCATCCTTGGGATGCAGTTTCACCCTAAATCAATGACCACTGTTTGGTACTTTGTAATAGGTAGAATACATGAATCCGAGAACCAAAGGGTAGAAGGAGGAGTGACTGCTTATTGTGACTCTCAGTAACTCACTTGGGAAAGTTGTGCTTCAAGGTTCCGTGAATCTAAAGGTCTTCATTTCCAGAGGGGAAATATTTCTGCCAGGGAACACAAGAGTTCTGTTAAGCTGTAAGTCACTGTAGGCTCTTTATGCCAGTGTACCAGGCAATCAAAAGAGTCACTAGGGGCCAGCAGGTGGAGCGGTGGTTGCAGCGATGAACTCCCACATGCCAACAACAGTTTGAGTCCCAGACAGGGTGGCTTGCTTTCTGACTTTCCCTTTCTCTCTCTGTCTCTCTTGGTCAAATTTTAAAATAATAATAATAATTTATAAATAAATGAAATAAACAATTCTTAGGAAAAAAAGAGTCACTATGCTGAAAGAGTAATTGACTTTGATCATCTGGAGGAGATAAGACTGCTGTTCATACGATGGAGGTAGAGAAGATTCGGTTTGGCGCTCAGGAAATTCACTGGGGTTTCTGGTGTTATTCCTCTGCCCAGTCTTGAACAGTAAATGGACAAATTCAGCATCCACAGCCTGAGAAGGATGTATAATCAGGGACTCATACTGCTCATGGTAAGAATTAGAGCTTACCTATCTAGGCCACTTAGACCAGAAGAGGTACTGGATAAGATAATCCAGATTGGGTAGTAGAGGAAGAAGATGGTTATTAATTACAGCCTTTACACCAGCTGCAGTAGTGGGTGAGACAGGGGTGCGATTCATTCCATTATTCTTGTAAGTTTCCCCTAGGAAACAAGACCAATAAGAACCGCGAGGAGTTCTTACCAGATGGAGTGAGCTTATTGCGTAAAACAAGTAGAGTCTAGAGGTGCATGGGATGAACTGTAGTAGATACTGTGAGGAGTTGCTCAAATCTCCTTTTAGGGTTGAGGCAGTCATTAACCTAGCTGCTGGGATTATTGACAGCTAAAGGGTCTCAGCTGAGACCCTTTAGGAATTTCTCTCTGCTACAGAGAGCCACGTTCCCCAAGGTCACACCTTGGGAGCCGCAACATCAAAAGACTGGTTGTTGAAAAGGTACAAAGATACAGCATGATGGGATAACTCTGAAATCCACTTATGTTCCACAACTCCAGGTAGGCTCTGCTGAGGCTTCTGCTGCAGCTCTATCACAGAGCAACTTCTCCTTCTACCCATTCTTCTTCCTTCCTCCAAGATCACCCTTTCATAAGCCTCCTGCACTCACATTTCAGAATTTCAGTACCTATCTCCTTAGGAACACATAGCGTAAGGTCTGTATGCAGGTGGAATTCGGGGTTCAGCATTTCTTTCAAATTCACAGGTAATGCCAGTGCTGTCAGTCTGCAGAACTTAATTTTGGAATCAGATTTACAGAGATGATTTAAATAGAACAAAATTTAGTTGTTTTAAAAATTGCCAGAGGGTGTACACTTACCAGAGATAGACAGAGAGAAAGAGAAGGAAAGGGAGAAAGCACCTACACATTGTGACCACAGTGGAGTGTAGTCACCCCACAGTCCCTTCTTCATTTCTCCAAGCTGTTGGGATTTGGGGCAGATACACACTCACACCTAGTGTGTTTTTCAAGCCACTGGGGCAAGGATTCAAACCACATTTAGCCATGTGGGGTCTAGCTCCCTAAACCACGAGGCTATAGGGCCAGCCCTCGACTGATCTCTTTTTTAGTGCAGCTTTTAATGAGTCTACACAAAAGTGAGTCACGTAATCACCACCACAATCATGAGAGAGGAATTCCCATCACCTTTGTACTTCTTTTGTAGTCGGTCCTCTCTCTTCATTCCCAGTACCTGGCAATAGTTGATCTGATTTCCATCCCTTTTTTATTTTCTTTTTTCAGAATGTCATATAAATGAGATTCTACTATATATGGATAGTCATTTGAGTGTGATTTCAATCACTTATCATAGTGTTTGAGATTTATATATGTCGTTGAATGTATTGGTCGTTTATTTCTTTTTACTGCTGGGTGGTATTCTAGCAGTATGTATGGATGTTATTACAATTTGTTTATTCACCCCCAGTTGATAGAAATTTGGGTTCTTCGGGCCAACAGGTGGTGTAGTGGTTACGTCACTGGACTCCCATATGACCAACCGCAGTCTGAGTCCTGGACCTGGTGCCTTAACCCTCACGCTGGGCACGTGTGCGTGTGTGCCCAAGATTCCAGAAGGAGAATGGAGGAGAAGGGATTGCAGCGTGGCTATCCCACCTTCCCACCTCGGGGGTGATTTCTTACTTTCCCTCTCACTGTCTTTTTCTCTCTCTCTGGTGAGCCCACACACCCTAAGGCAAAAACCTCTAAATAAACAAAAGAAGTTTGGATTCTTTCCAGTTTGGGGTAATTGTGAATAATTTTGGTTTACACATTCACTTGCTTTTTGTATGCAGATATATTTTTATTTCTCTTGGGAAAATACCTACTAGTGGGGTTTGTATGGCAATTGTGTGCTTAACTTTAGAAGAAGATGCCCCACTGTTTTTCTATTTTTAAGAATTAATTGTTTTTAATTTTATTCATCATTACCATTTTCCAAATGACAAGAAAGAGAGAAAGAGGGAAAGTGAGAAAGCAAGCTACCAGGTCCAGGACTCAAACCACAGTTGACCAGGTGGGAGTCCAGAGTCCATCATGCCACCTACTGGCCCCTACCACACTGTTTTATTAAGTAGCTATACCATTTTGCTTTCCAGCAGTAATGTATGAAATTTCCAGTTGCTCTGTATCCTCTCCAGGATTTGGTTTTCTAGGTTTTAAACATTTTTAGCCATTTTAGTTGGTATATAGTTATAGTGTGACTTAAATTTGCCTTTGCTTAGTGTTTTAGTCAATTATTGTGTTGTTGAACAAAAATACCTGAGACTAGGTGATTTATAAAGAAGAGAGATTTACTTGGCTTATGATTCTGGTAGCTAGAACATCCAAAAGCAGGGCCTACCTGTGGCATGATGGTTAAGGCAGCTGGATCCCACCTGGCAAATAGAGCGTTTGGAGTCCCAGACCTAGCAACTTGAGAAATACACTGTGTGTTTGTGTATGTGTATGTGCCTAAAACCTCAAAAGGAAGAATGGAGAAGAGGTTATGATATGACCATTTCCCATGGGGAGGTGCTTTCTCACTTTCCTTCTCTCTCTCATTTTCCTTCTCTCACTTCCTGTTTCTCTCTCTCTCTCTCTCTCTCTCTCTCTCTCTCTCTCTCTCTCTCTCCAGTGAATGCATTTATCCTCTGACTAAAAAATTTAAAAATAAAAAAAGCCCCAAAACATGGAACTGGCATCTGATTGGCCTCTGGTCCTATGACCCAACATGGCTAACAGAACAGGAAGTTTAGCAGGCATGTGCAAAGAGAGAGTGATCTGTTGGCAACCATCTTATTTTTATAACAACCTCATCTCATGGCAACTAACACCTTCCTCCAAGAGCAAGAGCTTACTCCCTGTGCAGGATGGCATTAATCTATTCACGAGAGTGCTGCCTCCATGATCCAAACTGCCCAGCAGGCCACCTCCTACAGTTTATACTGCCCTTCAGCACCATTGCATTGGGAACTAAGCTTCTACAACATGAACCTTTGGGGGACAAACCACATCCAGACCATAGACCCTAATGAATTACAATAAAGGGCTTTTCCTATGTATTTGTTGACCACCAGTATATCTTCCTTTGCAAAGCATCTGTTCAACTCTTTCACCCATTGGAATGGAAAGGGGGTTTTCTTGTCTCCTACCTATTGAGTTATAGTGTTCTTTATATATTCTGGATATAAGTCCTTTTATTTTAAAATAATTAATTTTATTTATTCATTCATTTATTTTAATTTGACCAGAGAGAGACACAGAGAGAAAAAGGGAAAGTAAGAAAACAAACCACCAGGTCCAAGACTTGAACCGTGATCGGCCATGTGGGAGTCTCCAGCACGTTAACCACCACATCTGCTGTTCCCATAAGTCCGTTATTAGATATTGTTTGCAAATATTTTCTACTGGTCTTTTCTTAAAATTAATTAATTTTAAAAATTTAATCGCTGTACATCTTTACAGTATACAAAATATTTCTTCCCAGCATGAATACAGTGCAAATTAAGTTAAAGTCAAGTTAAAGATATGCCCATATACATTATCATTAACAGGTAGCTTTTTACTTTGTATCTGTTAAATGTTATGTTTGTTTGTTTTTTCCCCAATTTCCTCCCTCCCACACCTGGTTATCCAACCCCTATTACCCATCTCCTTCTATCCTGTCAATAATATCTACAGTTGCCCTACTTCTATTAAATCTTCCAAACTTTCAATGTCTGCTATAGAATGCAGACATTCAGTATATATTGAGCAGGACTTGCAATTCTTGTCTTTCATAGTCTGGCTTGCTTTGCTTAGCATTAGATCTTCCATACTTGTCCACTTTGTATCAAATGTCAGAATCTTGTTTTTTTATGGCTGAGTAGTAGTCTATAGAGTATATGTGCCACATTTTTTCAATCCATTCATTTGTTCTCAGACATTTGGGTTGATTCCATGTCTTTTTTAAAAAAATAATTATTTTATTTCACTTTATTTATTTATTTATTTTTATTTGACCAGAGAGAGACAGAGAGAGAGAGATAAAGAGAGAGGGAAAGTGAGAAGTCAAGCTGCCAGGTCCAGGACTTGAACTGTGGTTGGCCATGTGGGAGCCCAGTGCCCTTAACCACTACGCCACCTGCTGACCCTTGATTCTATGTCTTCAGTCTTGTGGCTCACCCTTTTCTTTTCTTTTCTTTTCTTTCTTTCTTTCTTTTTTTTTTTTGAGAAATTTTTGCTATAAAGAAACAGAAAGACAGAAAGTGAGAAATCACCCCCCCCAGGGGGGATGGCCACGCTGAAATCCCTTCTCCTCCATTCTCCTCTTGGGATCTTGGGCATGAGTGCACACGCCCCTAGTGTGAGTTTAAGCCACCGGGTCCGGGACTCGAACCACGGTCGACTACCTGGGAGTCCAGTGACATAGCCATTATGCCAACTGCTGGTCTCCACCTTTTTATTTTCTTTTTATTTATTTATTTATTTATTTATTTTGAGAGGTTTTCGCTATAGGGTGCGTGCGCTCGCCAGACAGACAGAGAGAGACAGAGAGATAGAAAGCGAGAAATCACCCCCCATGGGGGGATGGTCACGCCGCAATCCCTTCTCCTCCATTCTCCTCTCGGGATCTTGGGCACGCACGCACACATGCCCAGCGTGAGTTTAAGCCATCGGGTCCAGGACGTGAACCGCGGTCAACCACGTGGGAGTCCAGCAACATAGCCATTACGCTAACTGCTGGTTCCCTCCACCTTTTAATTTTTTTTTTTTTTTTTTTTTTTTTTTTGAGAGGTTTTTCGCTATAGGGCGCGTGCGCTCGCCAGACAGAGAGAGACATAGAGACAGAAAGCGAGAAATCACCCCCCAGGGGGGATGGTCACGCCGCAATCCCTTCTCCTCCATTCTCCTCTCGGGATCTTGGGCACGCACGCACACGCGCCCGGCGTGAGTTGTAAGCCACCGGGTCCGAGACGCGAACCGCAGTCGACTACGTGGGAGTCCAGCGACATAGCCATTACGCTAACTGCTGGTTCCCCACCTTTTAATTTTCTAACAATGTATTTTTCAGAGCAGATTTAAAAGTTTGATGAAATTCAATTTTTCAATTCTTGAGGGTTTATGATTCATATATGTTTTTAAACTTTGCTAGAAGGTACATGTGCTCACTGGAGAGAGACAGAGAGAAAGAAAGTGAGCAACCACCCTTCCATAGGGGATGGCCACACCATAATTGCTTCTCCTCAGTTTCTCCTTTCAGGATTTTGGGCATGCATACCTGGTGTGTTTATCAAGCTGTTGGATCTGGAACTCAAACTGTGCAGATGGCCATGTGACTCCAGCTGCCTTCACCATCATGCTACTAGCTGGCCCTGATTTACACTTTTTATATCTTGTCTATGAAATATTTTCCTATCCCAAGCTCTGCTGTTTTCTTCTGATTATTTTAGATTTTATTCAAAGTCTAACACATGACATTTCTAAAGAGTATCCTGTCTGCAGTGTACCTTTATTAGAAATTCTATGGTATACTGCTTATTCTCTACTTTTCCTACTTACCACAAGCATTTTCATAATCTATATAGTGCTTCTAATTATAATTCCAAATATCTGTATTCTATTTTATTAAGTATATGTACTATAATTGGCTTAATCTTTTCTCTATTTCATTTGTTAAAGAATAAATTCTTGGGAACCAGCAGTTAGCGTAATGGCTATGTCGCTGGACTCCCACGTAGTCGACCGCGGTTCACGTCCTGGACCCGGTGGCTTAAAACTCACGCCGGGTGCGTGTGCGTGCGTGCCCAAGATCCCAAGAGGAGAATGGAGAAGGGATTGCGGTGTGACCATCCCCCCTGGGGGGTGATTTCTCGCTTTCTGTCTCTATGTCTCTCTCTGTCTGGCGAGCGCACGCGCCCTATAGCAAAAACCTCTAAAAAAAAAAAAAAAAGAATAAATTCTTTTTTTTTGTTTGTTTTTTGAAAGGTTTTTGCTATAGGGCGCATGTGCTCGCCAGAAAAACAGAGAGAGACAGAGAGACAGAAAGCGAGAAATCACCCCCCAGGGGGGATAGCCACGCTGCAATCCCTTCTCCTCCATTCTCCCCTTGGGATCTTGGGCATGCATGCACATGTGCTCGGCATGAGTTTAAGCCCCCAGGTCCTGGACTCAAACCACGGTCGACTACATGGGAGTCCAGCAACATAGCCATTACACCAACTGCTGATCCCAGTTAGAGAATAAATTCTAAGAGTGGAATTACTAAAGTCCAAGAATCGGAACATTTCTGTTATTGAACATTTCTATTATTGAACATTTCTATGTGTTGTCAAACTATACTACAAATGAGTACAGAGTTTCTATATAGTAAAAATTTATTTCTGTGTGGCACACAGGGCTGGCATACTGCTTGTAAGAACAGGTTGAACTCAGGTAAATGAAGGGAACAGAATTCAGATAGCAGAAAAGCTGTGGTCATGATGTTGAGACAGGCATATCCCCTAGAATGGTCAGGGACAATTGTTAGAAAGGAGTATAAGTAGTGAGGGGTATAAGTGTACATCCACAAACTGGGATCAGATTGTGGAATGCCTGTTTAAAGAACTGGGATTTTATTCTGTGAAGGTTGAGAAAACAACAATGATTTTTATAACTATAATTATATTTGGATATGTCGAAGGGGAGAAAGTTGAGAGAGGAAAGATGGATAGATGAAGAGATAAGAAAATGGCAGACCATTTTGAAATGATCATAGTATTATTGAGATTAGAAGGAAAGATCAATGGGCTAGCAGGTGGCGTGGTGGTTGTGGTACTTGACTCCTGCATGGCTGACCGTGGTTCGAGACCTGGACCTGGCAGCTTGCTTTCTTGCTTTCCAGCACCCCTCTCTCTCTCTGGTGAGGGCACATGCCCTATGGAAAATTAAAATAATAATAAGAATAATAAATAACATTAAAATAAAATAATTTTTGAAAGGTTTTTGCTACAGGGTGCGTGTGCTCATCAGAAAGACAAAGAGAGACAGAGAGACAGAAAGTGAAAAATCACCCCCCAGGGAGGATAGCCATACCACAATCCCTTCTCCTCCATTCGTCTCTCGGGATCTTGGGCACACACACACACCCAGCATGAGCTTTAAGCCACCGGGTCTGGGACTTGAATCACGGTCAACTACGTGGGAGTCCAGTGACATAGCCATTACGCCAACTGCTGGTCCCTAAATAAAATAATTCTTAAAGTTTTAAAAAAGAAAAAAAATGGATGACCCAGGAAATTGAACAAAAAGCTTCCAGGTTAATGGTGGTAGATTAATTGGGCTTGATAAACCTTCTCTTATTGTGAAAATGCCCAAAGGAAAAAAAAAATTGTGTAAAGATACACAAAAAGAAACATGTTGGCAACAATACCGTAAATATAAAATGAGAGACTATATGCCACAATCGTAGATTCCTTCTTCTAGTTGCACTCTGGTTTGGCTGGACTGAGGAACTCTCAATGATTCTCTTCAGACCTTGTTTATGTCCAAAAATAGAGAAAATACTGACTCACTCCCACCATCTGCCCCATTATCCACTCCTACCCCAACGTGAAGGGTCTACACTGGCCAGAAAAGCAGAAAGTCTTTTCCCAGACTCGGAAAAATGACCCTCATCTTGGGAGACTGTTAGGATGGGCAGAGGGCAAGGTATGGCCAAAGAGAATGTTAGCTATATTTCTAAAGCTTACTTTTTTACAAAGTGAATGAATTTCATTTTTCATGTAATTAAAAATATCATTGGGAGGGGCCAGCAGGTGGCATGATGGTTACGACCCTGGACTCCCACATGGCTGACCACGGTTCAAGACCCAGATCAGTAGCTTGCTTTCTCATTTTCCCTCCCTCTTTCTTTCTTTGTCTCTGGTGAGTGCATATGCCCTATAGCAGATTAAAATAATAATAATAAAGATTAAATAAATAATTATTTTTTTAATTATTGGGCAAAATACACACACATAAGGATCTTTGTACACTTTACTATGTTTTCTATTAACCTCTAATTTTTTTGGGAGAGATTTTTACTATAGGGTGCATGCGCTCGCCAGAAAGACAGAGAGAGACAGAGAGACAGAAAGTAAGAAATCACCCCTGAGGGGATGGCCACACTGCAATCCTTTCTCCTCCATTCTCCTCTCAAGATCTTGGGCATGCACGCACACATGCATGGTGAGAGTTTAAGCCACCAGGTCTGGGACTCGAACGCGGTCCACTACATGGGAGTTCAGTGACATAGCCATTATGCCAACTGCTGGTCCCTCTTCTTACTCATCTTAAATCCTTGGCTTAATGTCCTTCCAAGGTTCGTGTAGAGACTTGAAGGTGTTTTTCTATCAAAATCTTCTTTGGCTTCCCCCATCACAGCTACTGTCCATAAAGTAACCCTATTTGGACTCAGTGGTAGGGCATCCCACCTCAAGTTTCACCTCTCATTTCTTCCTTCTTCATAGCCGACACAACTGGAGAGCTCTTCCTGGTCCTGTCCATCAGTATCTCCACTCAAGCAGTGTCCGAGGGAAGGGTGACAGTTCAGAGAACTCTGTCCCATGCACTGGTCTCTCACACTGCATAAAATCACCACACCACATAAAATCACCACATTGCATGACATCACTGCGTTAGTAACCAGTGACCCACCTCTGAGAGAGCAAGTTACAAAATCCTCACTAAGCCAGAAACTCTTCTAAAAGGAACAACATTTCTAGCAGAATAAATGCTATCTTTAAGCCAAAATTCAATAGGAAGCCAAAAACAGGATTCCAAAACAGAATTATACAATGTATTTTTTATCACAATAAGAAGAGAACAAAAGGACAAGGGTTTAGGTTTAGATTTGATAAAAGGAAGCAACTTTTTCAAAATACAGTTATTGAAACAGGTTATTAAACATTGCCTTCTGGGACCATCAGGTGGTATAGTGGTTATGTCACTGGACTCCCATGTATTTGACTGTGGTTCGAGTTCTGGACCCGGCAGCTGGAAACACATCAGGCGCTTGTATTTGTATACACAAAATCCCAAGAGGAGGATGGAGGAGAAGAGATTGCAGTGTGGCTATCTCCCCGGGGGTGATTGGTCACTTTCTGTCTCTCTGGCGAGCACATGTGCCCTATAGCAAAAATCTCTCTAAAAACATTGCCTTTTTTGGGAATCTTTATTTTTTTTCTTTAAAGCTTCTTTATTTCATGAGAGAGAGAGAGAGAGAGACTGGTACCCCCAACAGGGTCTTCATGCAGTGATCCGCTGCCAGTCTCGGCCAGCCCAGATCATGGTTGTGTACGTGTGCCCAGCGTGCATACGGTAGTCCCAGGACACAAACCCAGGACCTTTCCCATGTGGGTCCAGTCATGCTACCGCTGTACCACTGCTTGGCAACCTTTGGAAATCTTTAAAAATAGAACAGACGATCATTCTTCTGGAGTGATTTGGCTACAAACCCACATGGAGTCAAGAATGAAGTAAATGCTCTCCAGAGGTTCCCTCTGGTTCGTCTAATCTACAATTTCTTTTTTTTTTTATTAATTTATTTTACATTAATTCACTGAGCATCATCACAGCATACAAAATGGGACTTCCCATCCAGTCTAATCTACAGTTTCTGACAACACTGCCCTTGCCCACTGTCTTCACTCCGAGGTCGTCATGGAATGGCAGCGACCTGGCAGTTGATGGGGAGGTGCACCATGACAGTGACATTTGGGACTACCTCACCACAGGAATTGAGAAAACATGATTACGGTGTTTTGTCAGTCCACCAACTGAGCAGTTAATGAAAGCAGGCGGTATGGTACGATCCTTCAGTTATTTCTAGAATCTTGATGAATCAGTCAATTCATTCTTGAACAAACTAAGGAAAATAGTTACCCTAACCCCAAGAAATACAGTAAAGCTGTGATTTCAATCTGAAGATGATATCGATTAGAACACAACAAAGATGTTCTTTTCTTCACATTTCTATGTGATGTCCAACTCTTATGCAAAGTCTAACACATATGACATTTTTTAAAAAGTGTCCTGTCTGCAGTGTACCTTGATTAGAAATTCTATGGGATACTGCTTTGGTTTGAATGCATTCCCCAAAAGTAATGTATTAAAATTTAGTTGCAACCAAATTAAAGGGGGTGGGATTACGGTTAATTAAGTTCATAGGATTGAGAGGGTAAAGGCAATCTGATTAAGCATTGAAAGGTGGGACCATGAGATCAGCAGGTGATCATGGTTCAAGACCCGGACCTGTGGCTTGCTTTTTCACTCTCTCTCTTTCTCTCTCTCTCTCTCTGGTGAGCATGTGTGCCCTATAGCAAGTCAAGAAATAGCTATGATAATAATAAATTAAATAAATAGATAAATAAGAAAGGAGGAGAAGTGACTGGGTTTGATGGGCCCCCCATGACTGATCTTGGTAGCTTTGTAAGAAAAGCAGACATGAACACAGACACACTCTGCTGTTGCTCTGTCTTGTCATATGATGCCCTGTACTACTGCTGTAGAAACCCCAACAAGAAGATGACTCCCAAGGCCAGTAGGTAGTGTGGTGGTTAAGGTGCTGGACACCCACATGGCCCTCTGCAGTCTGAGTCCTCGATCTGGTAGCTTGAAACTCATGCTGGGTGCATGTGTGTATATGCCCAAAATCTTGAGAGGGGAGTGAGGGAGAAGAGATTGTGGAATGGCCAGCCCCTTGGGGAAAGGTTATTTCTCACTTTCCCTCTTACTGTCTCTCCCTGTCCAGCGAGCACATGGTAAAAATCTGGGGGTGGGGGGGGAGGAGACTCCCACCAGATGCAAGGGCTCCTTGACCTTGGACTTCCAGACCTGTCAGGTGAGAGGCAGAACCCCCAAACACCTAAATTGCCCAGTGTGGTATTCAGCTGTTAGTGAGATAAAGTCTCTCCTCCTAACTGCAGACACATATAACTGGCGTAAATTTCATGATACAAATCAGTTTTGTAAGAAATGCACTTCTCTTCATTTTTCTACACTCAATCTCTCTTCGAGTGTTATCCTGTCGAGTTTTGTGACTCTGCTCTTTTCCTCTCAAACCTGTGGACTTACGTAGTGCCACAGCATCAGAGTGGAGACACATAGTGTCATGTCCTTGTTCATCAGTCCATGCCAGCATCTGCCCAATCAGACTCCTCTGTCTTTGGCCCAGGTGGGCGTTTCCCTGTCTCTCCTCCTCACTGCAGAGCCTGTCTCCACGCACTGCCTTTCTTTACTTCCATGCTGCCCCAGTCCTGGCCAGCAGCACAGTGAGTGGTGTAAGCCCCTGTCCCAGATCCGTGTTACTCTCAGCTATGTGAGCAGTGCTCTGTTTCTCCCACACCACACTGAGGTCCAACAAGATGCTTTGAGGCTGCCTCTGTCCCTTGGATTCCTCACACCCACTGAGTATGAGGCAAAGGGTCCCTGAACCCTTTCTCGAGAACCCACTTGTGTTAGAACTTTTTTTTTCTTTTTAGAGAGAGAGGTGTTTTTTGTTTGTTTGTTTTTGAGAGGTTTTTGCTATAGGGCGCGTGCGCTTGCCAGACAGACAGAGAGAGACAGAGAGACAGAAAGCGAGAAATCACGCCCCCAGGGGGGATGGCCACACCACAATCCCTTCTCGTCCATTCTCCTCTTGGGATCTTGGGCACGCATGCACACGCGCCCGGCGTGAGTTTTAAGCCACCGGGTCTGGGACGCGAACCACGGTCGACTACATGGGAGTCCAGCGACATAGCCATTACACTAACTGCTGGTCCCTAGAGAGAGAGTTTTGCTATAGGGTGTGTGCGCTCACCAGAGAGACAGAGGGACAGAAAGCAAGAAATCACCCCCTGGGGGTGGGGGTGGGGCGATGGCCATGCCGCAATCCCCTCTCCTTGGGATTTTGGGCACACAGGCACACATACCGGGCTTGAGTTTTAAGCCTCTGGGTCCTGGACTCAAACCACAGTTGACTATGGGAGTCCAGCGATGTAACTATTATGCCATCTGCTGGTCCCAGAACTTCTTTCTTCTGGTTCTCTCACTTCATCCTTCCAGTACATTTTACTAGTCTCAGAGGTGGCACTTACAGATCCTCCAAATTGTTCATGCTCTGCGATCTTCCGTGTTTGGCCTTGTCATAGTCAAAAAGCCTTTTCTGTGGTCCAAACCCTTCTCCAAGGTACTGCTTCATAGTATAGCTCTAAATAATGTATCAAAGAGCTCCCAGAATTTGAAACACATCTGTTAGTATATCAAAAGATGATAGCACTATACTGCTGTACTTTAATGGTGAAAGGCAACAAGAAGTGGGAGCCTTCAGAATCAGGAGAGAGGTAGAACACTGTTTCATGGACAAGGTATAGAAAACACCCAGCTCTTTCATCTGGTTCAGCGCGATTTTAGTCCTGCCTGTACTTGAAGGCAGGTATCTATTATGCAGATGCTTATCCGTTAAGCCCTCCCCAAGGAAAGGGTTCGCGTTAGCGCCTGAGACTCCTAAATCTTGGAAGGGGGTATCTCAGTGGGTGCTTGATGGCTGCCCATATATCCTTAGGTTGGAAAACTGGGAAGAAAAACTAGAAATAACTGAATCTCCCCTACCTTGGAAATTAGTTATTTCAACAGATTGTGTTAGCACTTGAAATCACTGCTTTAACTGCTAACATTGATTAAATTAGCAGCTCTGTATTTTGCCAAGATTTTTATAGGCTTTTTTCTCCACTTCTCAACAAATTAAAACCTGGCTTGCAGGGGAGTGTAGTAGACTGAAGACATTTCTCCTCCTGTTACTGGATGCCGGCATAGCAAGCTTTTGACAGTTTTTAAAAAGAAAAATTTAATTCTTGATTACTACTCCTTATGTGTCTTATACCAGGACTGTAGCAGGGGTGTGTGGGAGGAAAACCGATGTAACAGTGAAGAGTTTAATAAATATTTGTAACATGGAGTTTTTAAATCGTTTGCTTCACAGAAGCTGATTATTATTATAAGAAATATCATTATTTCATTTTAAAGGTAATGCTAGTTTCTTGATAATATGCTAATGAATTGAATATGGTATTTTATGATATAAATGGTAGACCTAGTACAAACTAACATATTTAAAATATTTTAATTCAACACATTTTATCATAAAATATAACTACTAGTAATTATATTCACTGTCCAAAAATACAGCACTCTCCAAAATTTAGAAAAGATAGAATGTTCAAGTTACAGAATTTAAAAGGGAGTAGTAGGATGATAAATTAATATGTTGTATGGTATTCAATGTAACATAATCTTGACTTCTAGTTCAAGTGAAACACATTTTTATAAACCCTGAACTCATATCAGCTTTCAAAGTATGCATTTTTTCTTTGCTTGTGTTATAATGGGAAGTGAAAATAGGACACCAAAGTATATACATTCTCTCTCTATATATATGATCAGATATATGTGTGTATATCATATATATGTGTGTGTGTGTATATATATATAGACTTGAACATATATGTGTGTGTGTATATAGGCTTGAACATATATGTGTGTGTACATGTATGTGTGTGTGTGTGTGTGTATATATATATATATATATATATATATATATATATCATGGCAGTATTTTTTTTTTAACTACATGGATTAGAAACCAAAAGAGAAATGCCCTAAAGCATTATTACTTATTATCTTTTTGGATGGTGACCTCAACATGATTTTACAAATTTCTTTCTTCTTTCTGACATTTCTTTTTTTTTTTTTTGGAGAGGTTTTTTCGCTATAGGGCGCGTGCGCTCGCCAGATAGACAGAGAGAGACATAGAGACAGAAAGCGAGAAATCACCCCCCGGGGGGGATGGTCACGCCGCAATCCCTTCTCCTCCATTCTCCTCTCGGGATCTTGGGTACGCACGCACACACACGTGCCCGGCGTGAGTTTTAAGCAACCGGGTCTGGGACGCGAACCGCGGTCGACTATGTGGGAGTCCAGCGACATAGCCATTACACTAACTGCCGGTTCCCCTTTCTGACATTTCTAAAATCTTCTGCAATAAGCATGTATTTCTTTTACATTGAACAAACAGATTTGAAACAATGCTTTTTAAAAGAAGTATTTATTTCCTGCACTGTCACTGGTGTTTATTAAGTACAATATTTTTTTTTTTCCTTTATGCTCCTCCTGATTGTTTGGAAAGCTGGTATAAGCAAGAATGAAATGCTAGAGTGGATGCCGAGATACAGCAGTGCACACCATACGGTGTTACTAGGAAGCAAGTATCAGGACAAGGATCAAACACACTTTGGTCTTCAAAGTAATAAAGACACCAAATAGTCATAATTTCAGTTTAACTCACCTCCCTCTGTGACTAGATTGCTTTGCCTTTGAACTGCCCACTGGATAGAGCCAGGTGTGTAAATGCTTAGATCTTTCTAAGGTTGACAGCTACTTCCCTTCACATTTCATTTTACATAATGATTTTAATGCTAGAATGTCATGAGGTAAAGTGGTAGGGAAATATAAGGTGCTAAAATAAAGTAGAGCAATATAGTTAAAAGGCTGTGGATTTATCTGTTGATTGCTTAGGTTTCTGTAGATTTTATCTACAGACCTAGTGAATTATATTGATGAAGAAGGCAGTAGAAATCTGAACAACTAGGATCAAAAGGAGACAATGTCTTTGATCACCTATTTGACTGAAAGTAATAGTCACAATTTACTTGAGTATTTTATAGGTGCTAAATTCATCCAAAATAATTATCATCTACTTTTAATGCAGCTGTTGGCATTGGTTTCTACAAAAGTTTGTTCAAGAGTCTTTAGGAAAACAAGTATGCATTTGCCTGATTTACCTTCCTTTTGGAGTTGAAAAGAAAAATAACAGGCATGAAATCATGAATCCTGTAGACATTGCCAAGGTAAACAAGTTTACGAATTAGTTACTTTCAAATATACTTTAACACGTTTATAAAATTTCTTCAGACCTCTCTCTGTATTCTTAGAAATGTTGCTTTTCATTGAACTTGTGTTGAGAGTCTTAGTGGCCATCCCTAGTGCTGTAGTTCCAAGACTCTTTACAATTTTATAAATGAAATGGTTAAAATGAGTCTTCAAAGATTGTTTCAATGTTCCCCTGTCAGAAAGGAGATCTTTAAGATAGCAAGTGAAAGACTGGGCTGGCAGAGCACGGTGGTTAAAGGCATTGGACTCTCACATGGCTGACCATTGTTCAAGTCTAGAACCTGGGAGCTCTCATTTTCCCTCTTTCTCTCTCTCTCTGTGGCTCTGTCCCACTCTGGTCAAAATAAAATAAATAAATAAATGAAGTTAAATAAAATAATTCTTTAAAAAAAAAGATAATACATGAAAGAAAGATCCAATATATACAAGACATAGAGTAGAAATCACGAAAATCTGTTCCCAGAACAGAACAAGCCATGATGTATGCTCCACCTGAGAGTATTCAAAATATGGCATAATACTGAAGCCTACCAACTAAGACCTCCAAATTTGCTAACACTTTTGTGCCTGTCTTGTCTACCTGTTGGGACTAATTGACCAGGGGAGCAAGGAGAAACTAGGCTATTAAACTGGCTGAATGTATGTAAAACTTCCTAGGCCTGTAACATGACCAGGAATGGACAATGATCCCCAGCACCTGGTAGATCAGGAATGGACAGCACAGGTGTTAGGAAGAGCAAAGCCTACATTTGTGCAAAAACGGTTAAGTCTAATAGGCACAGGTAAATGGAGGTGCAAAGATGGAACCAAGTGTAAAGAAACCACAGAGTTTAATTAGACAATGGATCTTGCTCTAAGTAGGATTCTAAGTGTAGCCAGAAATGGGTAGAGAGTTAGGATAGATAAACAGACAAAGCCAGGATCAGTTCCTCCACCATAAAAGAATGATGGTAATAAAGCTTACCTCAAGAGCTTGTTGAAAGAAACAAATGAGAAAACAAATGCCTGGAGGTAAGAACATCAGAACTAAGTAACCAGAAATGGATTAGAACAAGCAGGAGCATGGAAGTGACTAGCAGGAAACACGAGTGGACCCCCAGGACTCTGAAAAACTCTTCATGTGTCCAAGTTTCCTAATCAGTGCTTCTCACACCTGGAATTTCAGAACCTTCTGAAAATGGTGCCTTTCCCTTTCACCGTACTTTCCAGCTCACATCAAGTCTATAGGGATAAAATTTCATCACTTCAACTAAGGTAAAGTTCTACATAGCCAAACTGTCTATAGCCTAAAAATAATGCATATCAATGATGCATCATCAGCTTAGCATAATTTCTTCAAGGGAATTACTTTTTTAGACAAATATTGGATCATTGGAAGAGCCATGATTTATTTTTGCATAGAAAAACATTTAAAAATATGTCATGACATTTCCGATAATCTATATATAATTTTTTTTTTGGAGAGTATTTTTTTGCTATAGGGCGTGTGCACTCGCCAGACAGAGAGAGACAGAGAGATAGAAAGCGAGAAATCACCCCCCAAAGGGGATGGCCATGCCGCAATCCCTTCTCTTCCATTCTCCTCTCGGGATCTTGGGCACGCACGCACACGCGCCCAGCGTGAGTTTAAGCCACTGGGTCTGGGACTTGAACTGCGGTCAACTACGTGGGAGTCCAGTGACATAGCCATTATGCTAACTGTGGTCCCAACCCATATATAATTTTATACCTGATCATAAGCTCCCAAAGGAAAAGGGACCATAAGATAACCTGAACCATGGGCAATATTTCTATATTTGTTGTACATTACTACATAACAAATTACCCCCCAAATTTAGCAATTTTAAACACAATTATTGGGTTGTCAGGAAAGTCATGACACATTTTTGCATCAAAACATAGAAAAATATTTCATGACTCTCCCAGTGACCTAATATTAGCTCACACAGTTTCAGAGGGTTCAGAATCTGGAGCTTAGCCAGACGGTTCTGATGAGGCTGCAGTCAAACTGTCAGCTGGGGATGCAGTCAGCCTAAGGTTTGTCTGAGCCTAGAAAACTCACGTCAATTTCACTCACATGGCTATTGGCAAGAGATTTCAGTTCTTCATCATGAGGGCCTCTCCGTAGGGCTGCTCAGTACATGGCAGCTGGCTTCCCCCAGAAAAAGTGATAGAAGATAGAGAGAATGATGCTATATTGCCTTTAATGAATGTGACTCCAAGTTACTGGGTTGATGGGAAAGTCATGACACATTTTTGCATAGAAAAACAGAAAAATACTTAATGACTTTTCCAACAACCTAATATATCCCACCTTACTGCCTTATTCTATTCATTAAGAGTGAGATATGAAGACCAGCAGATAGTGTAGTGATTATCTCACTGGACTCCCACATAGTCAATCACAGTTTGAGTCCCAGACCTGGAGGCTTGAGACTCATGCCAGCGCATGTGCACGTGTGCCCAAAATCCTGAGAGGAGAATAGAGGAGAAGGGATTGTGGCATGGCCATCCCCCCAGAGAAGGATGATTTTTATCACTTTCTGTCTCTCTGGTGAGCGTATGTGCCCTATAGCAAAAAAAAAAAACAAAACAAAACAAAACAAAAAAAACCCAATAAAACAAAAAAACAAACAAAAATCTCTCAAAAAAAAAAAAAAAAAAAAAAAAAGAGTGAGATATTAAGTCCAGCCCACATTTGAAGAAAGACATGACAAGACTAGCTGGTGGCATGATGGTTAGGGCTGCTGAATCCCATATGGCTGACTGCATGGTTCAAGTCCCAGACCAGGTGACTTGGAAGAAATGCCAGGTTTGTGTGCATGTTTGCCCAAAATCCCTAGAGAAAAATAGAGGAGAAGGGATTGTAGCATGACCATCCCCACTCTCAGAGGGAAGTTTCTTCACTCCTCTTCTCCCTGTGTCTCTCTCCATGGAGTACACCGACACTACAGGAAAATTTTAAAAAGGAAAGAAAGACATGACACAAAGACATGAATACCAGGAAGTATGGATCATGGGGCCACCTATGACACTGTCTACCACAATTCCCTACAAGATGTCTTCTACTTTTTGTGTAACACCCCCAGAGTTGAATAGTTTAACCCATTTTTGAAGACCAATGTAGTTTAAATTATACTGAGTTAATATCTCCAGTAACATTCACATATCAATGCTAATTCAATCCCCAAATATTCTTCCACAAGACAATCATTCAGATATTTGCAAATATCATCTCTTCAATCATTGAAGAAACAAGCAACTCCAGGTCTTTTTGAGAGATTTTTATCATAGGGCAGAGAGACAGAGAGAGACAGAGAGACAGAAAGGGAGAAATCACACGCCCCCCCCCCCCCCCCAGGTACAGCCACACTACAATCCCTTCTCCTCCATTCTCCTCTTGTGATTTTGGGCACACATGCACACATGCCTGGCGTGAGTTTCAAGCTGCCAGGTCTGGATTCAAACTGTGGTTGACTATGTGGGAGTCCAGTGACATAACCATTACGCCATCTGTTGGTCCCACTATTTCTTCAGGATTTCAGTCTGTTTTTCATTCTGATAGCTGGCTTGTGGGCATGTCTTTACACTTCAAATATATTGGCAGAATTAGCCCAGCACTCTATTGGAAAGCAGACAAAAGGGAAGACTGGTCCTAACGTGAGCTGGGAACTGTTCATTTAGATTGCCTTTTGCCTAGTGGTATCACATCATTGTTTCTTGTCAAGTTTTCAGTTCATGAAAACTCCTAAATCTGTTGCCCTTGTACTGCTGCTGAGCTGCACATCCCTCATCTTGAATCTATGTAGTTAGTTTTAGACTCAAATTCAGCATCTTATATTAATCCCTGTTAGGTTGTTTTGGTTTTTCTTTCACTTGTTTAACAGTTTCAAATTATTTACATGTACACCTCTCACATTTTCTGATGACACAAAACTTTGACAGCAAGCTATTATTGGCAAGTTAATTTCCTCAGCTCTGAGATATCAATGATTGTCAGAGGCACCATTGATTTAATAACAGTTTTTCAGGAAAAATAACATTATGTTATCCAAATAAATCAACCATAAAAGATGCATCACGATTTCAGAAGTATTACCATATGAAAAAATGTATATTAGAATTAAAGAAATAGAGATGTTAGGCAAGGGCATCAGCATTCAAAAAGATTTTTACCAGACTAGAAATAGCAGACACATCTGAATCAGGGCCAAGAACATAATCCCTCCCAAAGTCATTTTATTTATTTACTTATTCCTTCATTCATGCAAATGTTCATGGAACATTTGCTACGTATCAAAGATGGTGTAAAACAAAAATGAATAAGGGCCCTGGCAGGTGGCATGGTGATTAAAGGCATTGGACTCCCACATGGCCGACCACAATTCGAGTCCCGTACTGGGAGGCTTGTTTTCTTGCTCTCTCTCTCTGGCTCTCTCTGGTCAAATTGAAAAATAATGATAATAAATAATTCTTTTTTAAAAAAGGGTAAGTAAAATATATACGCTTCCCTCCAGAGTTCATAGTGTTCATTAAAAAAAGAAAAAGTTGGGTTCAAATATTGAAAGTTTCAACTTCTTTTGAACACAATGTTGTTGTTTCTTATTTCTCCCCAGTGTGGTTTACTTGATATTTGGATAGATCCTGCCTGCCAAAGGCGATGGCTTTGAGAATTTGAACTTAACAAATTCATTGATTGAGAACATTGTGTTGTGGGGCTTTAGTTTTCTGAATAGACCATGAAATGAAGGGATTGAAGTGTATTTTTTCCTTATGTTCTTCCTGGTTAAAAATATATATAGATAGATGCATGAATGGATAGATGGATGGATAGATAGACAGATACTGGGAGATGAAACAGAGGAACCACTTCTGCATTTTCCAGAGAAGGCAAAATTTAGGATGAGAAACCTGTATTAGTAAGCAAAGAAAAACTCTTACGTAGAGAATACTGAATGTTGAGTTTAAAGTTCTTGGCCCAGGAGAATTAGAACTGAGAATGAAAAAGCTTACAAATGAGGTCATTGATTTGTTGCCATCACTTTTATGGAAAAATGGAAACAGAACTGCTCCAAACTTACCAGTTTTCAAAGCAAATAAGGTGTTCAATTCTGTTAACTCTAGAAAACAGCTTGATAGTAACTGCAAGGAAACTTCCAGAATGGCTTTTAATTTATTTTTAATTACTAGAGGGTGCATGTGTTCACCAGAGGAGGAGAGGGTGAGTACCCCTATGATGGGGCATAGTCATGCTGCAATCCTTTTTTCTCCATTCCTCCTTCCCATAGGGATTTTGGGGATGCATGCACACACACTTGGTGTGTCTTTCAAGCAGCCAGGACAGGATTTGACCTGCAGTGTGAGATCTGGGTCCTGGTACACTATGCTTAATAAATGCAACACAAGCCAAATGTAGCATGGTGCTTAAGGCACTGGACACTCCCACATGGCCACAGTTCATGTCCTGAATCTGGTGGCTTGCTTTCTCACTTTCCCTCTCTCTCTCTTTGGTCAAATTTAAATAAATGAATAAATACATAAAATTAAATTATTTTGAAAAAGTAGATGGCTTATTTATTTATTCATTTTTTATTTTAAAAATTTTTAAAAAGAGAGATCCTTTTTAAAAATTTGTGCATGTATACTCACCAGACAGAGAGAGACAGAAAGCAAGAAATCGCCCCCCAGAGAGGATGGCCACACTGTAATCCCTTCTCCACCAGTCTCCTGTCAGGATTCTGGGCACACATGCACACGTGCCCAGAGTGAGTTTCAAGTCACTGGATCTGGGACTCGAACGGTGGTCAACTACGTGGGAGCCCAGTGATGTAACCATTATACCATCTGCTGATCCCCAAATGTGAATGGCTTGTGATTATTTAGGAAGAGAAAGAGAGACCTAGGAGACACGTGATTTCACCATTCAAAGTGACATCAATTTGTTAGTAATTTTGTGTGTATGTGCTAATCCCACTTAATAATTTATAGTGCTGGTTCACCATAAATTATATTTTTAGGTTGAAAAGCAATATTTTAAGGGCTAGGATTGTCATAACTTGGAGAATTCTTTCCCAACAATGATTTGGCACATTAAATTTGAATAAGGATTTTAAAAAGATGTTATTGCGGTGGGTAACCACAGTACCTTGCTAAACTGATTAATTAGATCTGTTCTGTTTACATAAGAATATAAATATTTTAGAGTAAAATCCAATTTAATAAATGAGGAAACTTATTAGGATGTAATTACTTTTCGAAGTTCTACGTTTTAAAAGTCATAATTAGAATGTGGATGACAAACTAGTCCACATGGGGCCTTCAGGGAGAATTGACTTATTTTTCTGTAATTTTATTGGTTTAAAGCTAAATGGGTATTAATGTAGAAACCAAAGTTTATAATTGGAGTCATTTCATTTTGATAAAGAAAAACCTTATGAAAACAAGTGTAGTCGTATTGTTTAAGATGGGAAAATAGGCAAGGAACGCATTCCAAGTGGAAGGAATTTCTGATTAGGCTTTGTGTATCCCCACACAAAACCAATCATATATGTGATTTATGAACATAAAGCATGGATAGCATGGATATAAATGAAAATAAGTAGAAATAGCACAAATTGAGTATAGAAGTGGAACAAATCAGCTTTAGGTTAGTGGTTATCTCTGGGGAGGGAGAAAGGGGAAAGGATGAGGTTAAGGTTTTGTTGTATCTGTAATATTTCACTTTTTTTCTATAATTAATTTGCCAGAGGGCACGTGTACTTGCTAGAGAGAGGAGAGGGAGAAGGAGAAAGCACTTTTCAATGAAGTATGGCCACATTTCCTTCTACTTCATTTTTTCATCCTGCCGGGGTTTTGGGTATGCATGTGCAAATGCCCTCCATGCTTTTCAAGCTGCTGGGGACAGGATTCCAATCACGGTCAGCCATGTGGGAGCTGGCTCCCTTGACCACTAGGCCTTAGGTATAGCCCTATAATATTTCACTTTTTTTTTTTTGAGAGAGAGATATTTTTGCTATAGGGTGCATGTGCTCACCGGAGAGACAGAGAGACACAAAGTGAGTAATCACACCCTGAGGGTATGGCCACACTACAATCCCTTCTCTATTCTTCTTTGGGGACTTTGGGCACTCACATACACATGCCCAGCTTGAGTTTTAAGCCGCCAGGTCAAGGACTCAAACTGCTGTCGGCTATGTGGGAGTCCAGTGATGTAACCATTACACCATCTGTTTGTCCCACTATTTCACTTTTAGGAAAGAGGGTCAATTTCCTTTGTTGTTTTCTGTATGTTTACAATATTTCATTAATTTAGAATTTGAAAACAAAGTAACAGTAGCATAATTCTCTCGTTGCTTTTCTGAAAGGATCCAAGTGCTTACTTCCTGTTGATTTGAAAATATTTTTAAATAGACTTGAAGGGAATTTATTTATAAGTCTTTAGCATTACTTATAATAAACAAGTCTATAGTTTATCAAGCATACAGTAAACACCAGGCAAAGTACTTTAAATACCCTCTCTGATTATTGACGATAACCATGTAAGGAAGGTGTTTCCTTCATTCCCATTTAACAGATGGCAAGGTGAGCTGTAATTCCAACCCATTATTGGTGATAAAATATGCTATGTGAAAACTCAAACTTTCAAATATCAGACTTTCAAATGTCAAGTTTAATATCCCAAAGATCGTTTCTCATGCAATAGCTTTCTTTTTCTCGAGAGTTATCTCTACATTTTAATGTGTTTACTTGAGAAAACCCAGAAAATATGGACAGGGAAAAAGAAGATAAAAATTGCCCATAATTTCTATCACCCAGAGATAATTACTACTAGCATTTTGATGAGTGCCCTTTCATATGTTTTCCATGCATAAATTTGTATAAACTTTCAAATGCTTTGAGAAGAAACTATGTCAAAAATTTCTTTATTAGTATTGCTTTTGATACATATTATGGAATAAATTAAAACTTGGCTTCTATTCCATACTTTCCTGTATATATTTTTTAAAGCACAGTTTAAACTGAAAAAAAATTATTCTTTAAAAACCTATGCAACATATGGGGGGGGGGGGACAGTCTACTTAAAAAAAAAAAATCCTGGTATTCATTACCTTGATATAGCTAATACAAAGACCACTGGGCAGTTACTACATTAGGTTTACCAGTAAATTATAGAATCAATAATAAGCATACTGGGGCAGCCAGAAGGCGTGGTGGTTAAGGCAATTGGATCCTACATGGCCAACTGCATGGTAAATCGCAGACCTGGCAGCTTGAAAAACATGCTGGGTATGTATGCGTGCATGCCCAAAGTCCCAAGAAGAGAGTAGAGGAGAAAGGATTGTGGCATGGTCATCCCCCCTAGGGGGTGATTTTTCACGTTCACACTCCCTCTCTCTGTCTCCAGTGAGTACATGTTCTCTATAGCAAAATAAAAAAAAAAAAAATGAGCATATTACTTTGTTGTGGATTTTTAAAAATTTATTTAAGTTTATTTACTAATTTATTCATTTTTAGTTTAACCAGAGACAGAAAGAGGGAAAGTGAGAAAGCAAGTCACCTGGTCCAGGATTTGAACCATGGTCTACCATGTGGGAGTGTTCAGCACCTTAACCATCTCACCACTTGCTGGTCCCCTTTATTTATTTATTTATTTATTTATTTATTTATTTATTTATTTTATTTTATGTATTCATTTATTTATTTTTAGTTTAACCAGAGAGAGACACAGAGAGAGAAAGAGGGAAAGTGAGAAAGCAAGGAATTTTTTTTTTCAAAGAATAGGTGGACCATCATTTTAAGAAAAGGGGAAAAAGGTTATATAAAACATGAAAGCCAGAAGTTCAAAATTAAAAATCCTGTTATGCATTTGTAACCCAAAATTCTCAAAAAGAAAGCAGAAGTTAAATTGAGAAAAGATACAATTTGCATATTGTTTTTTCCCCAAAATATTATGTTTTTCAAAATATTTTTGCTGACTTCAGAAAATGTGATATACAGGTTATTTCTGCTCTTTGTTGCTGGAAAATGTCCCCACAAGGCTTTAAACATTCATTAACAAATATTTACTAAAAATACTCATATACAGGTTTTGTTTTGTTTTTTTAAGAATTATTTTATTTAACTTTATTTATTTACTTATTATTTATTTAAAATTTGATCAGAGAGGGACAGAGCAAGAGAGAAAGAGAGGGAAAGTGAGAAAGCAAGCCACCAGGTCTGGGATTCGAACCACGGTTGACCATGTGGGAGTCCAGTACCCTTAACCACCACATCACCTGCCGGCCTCATTTGTTTTTGTTTTTTAAGGTTTTTGCCATAGAGAATGTGTGCTTGTCAGAGAGAGAGAGAGTGAGAAAGAAATCAAGAAAATCACCCCTCCAGGGAGGATGGCCATGCCACAATCCCTTCTCTTCCATTCTCCTCCTGGAGTTTTGGGCACACATGCACATGCACCTAATATGATTTTCTTTTCTTTCTTTCTTTTTTTTTTTTTTTTTTGAAGAGGTTTTTGCTATTAGGGTGCATGCGCTCTCCAGAAAGACAGAGACAGAGAAACAGAAAGCAAGAAATCACCCTCCAGGGGGAATGGCCACGCCGAAATCCCTTCTCCTCCATTCTCCTCTCGGGATCTTGGGCACGCATGCACACGTGCCCGGCGTGAGTTTTAAGCCACCAGGTCCAGTACTTGAACTGCGGTCATCTACCTTAGAGTCCAGCGACATAGCCATTACAGTAACTGCTGGTCCCCTTAATGTGATTTTCAAGCCGCCAGATCTGAGACTTGGACTGTGGTTGGCCATGTGAGAGTCGAGTGCCTTAGCCTCCATGCCACCTGCTGGCCCCCATATACAGGTATTAATTTTTCATCAATTACTTAATTCCAAAGTAACAGTGTAATTTTAGACCACCGATATTATTTTTGTTATGTCATGTATGGGAAACTGATTTCTGCTATTTTTGATCTACTGAGTACTTATATGTGCTATTTGTAAGTATCAAATCTGCAGTAGTGTGTAGTACTTTCTTTTTTCGTTTAAATAAACATACACATTTAAACCTGATTTTCTCCTTGAAATTTTACATTTTTTTTCTTGAGAGCCCCCAACACCATGTAGATTTCAGGCCAGGCAAAGCCTGAGTTTGTTTCTGCTGTGACATCAGATATGCTTCAATTCAAAATAATCTCTAAAAATCTCATATTCAGTCTCATGTTCAGTGTGGCTGCTGTCTGACTTTTAGCTTGATAACCTCAATCCCAGTTCGACTCTCTGCCTGAGGGAAGTCTTACAAGATCTGGAAGGCAAGCTTATCAAAACATAAGTCACCTTTTTTCTGGTGATGAGAATGAAGTTCAAGGGTTGTGGAATTTCAGCAAATGAAAATATGGGATGCCCAGTTAAATTTGAATTGCAGGTGAATAGTCCATGGGACAACTTACAAAAAAAATGATCTGTGGTTATCTGAATTTCAAATTTAAGTGGCAACCTATATTTTATAAGGCAATCCTATGAATTTCTTAAAAATAGTCCCTCCAGCATAAGGATTTTTGTTGCTCTTTTCTCTCTGTAGAATTATAAGAGCTCTCAGATCAATGATAGTGGTGTCGTGTACTAACATCAGTGACTCTTCTTAACCTTTTCTGGAAAATAAAAATGTGATGCAGTTTATGGATCCCCTTCTCAGAAAAATGTGTGAACACAGGATACTGTGCTTATAGTCTCAGGGTCCCAAAGTCCAACTATAACAATTGTTCTGCCCTTCCTCTGCCTGAAGACACCCTCAGCCCCCAAGTAGTGCTCCTTGTTTAAATAACTATTTTTTAAAGTTTTGTTACAGGGCAAATGCACTTGCCAAAGGGTGGTGATGAGAAATCACTCCTCAGGGAGTTAGCCATGCAGCTATCCCTTCCCCTCCATACTCCTCTTGGGATTTGGGGGCATGCACACACATATATTTGGTGTGATTTTAAAGCCACTGGGTCTGAGACTCGAACCACTCAGTGGGCCATGTGGGATCCAGCGCCTTAACCTCCATGCCACCTGCTGGCCCTGTATAATGCTTTTTGATTTACAAAGTGTTTTCACCTTCACAGCAGCCTTATAATATCACTCGCCCATGTTATAGACGAAGAAACTGAGGCTAGAGCCCAATAGCAATGACATACTTGTTTAGTAATTATGATTAGGACTCAGGTTCAGTTCTTCGCATTTATACTCTTGGCCTCTTCTCAACACACCAGCTTTCCTTATAAGTCTTCCATCACATAATTGTTTCATTTCCACAGTCAGTTTTGGATGGCAGTTATAGTGAAAACACAGTGGCACAGAGAGTCTTGGTTATTGGTCTTAGCTCCTTCCATTAACAAATGATATTACTCTGGCCAAGACGCCTCACCCCTCTGGCCTCAGCATCTGTGCACTGAAGGAGCTGGACAAGATCCTCTTGAGAGGCACTAATATTCTGTTTCTGAAAGATCCCTTTCAATGTCCCTATTTCCCTAGAAAATGGCAGTGAATCTCTTTCTGTTACCTCTAAGATATAAAGATTATAGATGTGTTTGTGAGGAGTTTATGGTGGAAAGTTTAGGAGTTCGGGGGATATGAAATTGCTCTACTTTGGAGATTTCAGGACCTATAGTTTAAAAGAGTTCCAGCTCCACCTAACCAAGGCGTGAGGGGGACCTAATAGCACCAAGTAGTGGGGTGAACCCCCTGTGCAGACCCTGGGTTTGCAGTGGAGTAGAGCACTGCTCCAGCCAAATTCCAGACTTGGCTTTTACCATTTCCCATTGCCTGAGCTCGGAGGAGACAGAGCCTGGTGCTGGGGGGCCATCAGTCCTACTCAACTGTGTTTGTCTGCTTTCCATGGAGCAAAGGGCTTAGAGCCATTAGCACCCAGAGATTCTTTCCCAACTTCAGAATTTAAAGGGAAGCTCTTTCTTTGAAACTCAGAGCAAGAAGATCCTAGATTCTACCTCCTAGTGCTTAAAGGAAGGACCAGTTGAATTCCTGTGCCAGTGACAGGGATATGTTTTGAGAAATGTGTCATTGAATCATTTTATTATGGTGAGAACATTATAGAATGTACTTGCATAAAGCTAGATGGTTCAGCCTATTAATCACCTGGCTACAAATGTATGCAGCATGTTATTGTACTGAATACTGCAGGCAATTGCAACACAATGTTAAGTATTTACATGGGATTAAAAAATGGCACACCCGTGTAAGGCACTTAACATGAATGGAGCTTGCAGGACAGGAAGTTGCTCTGGATGAGTCAGTGAGTGATGATGAGTGAATGTGAAGGCCTAGGACACTACTGTACACTACTACAGAAATTATAAACACTGCATACTTAGGCTACACTAAATTTATTTTAAAATTAGTTTTCTGCAATTATTAACATTCGCTTACCATAACATTTTCCCTTTATAAAATTCTTAATTTTAATAAAACTTTTTAAATAGTTTATTTATTTCTTCCATGAGCAAGAGACAGAGAAAGAGAAAGAAGACCAGCACCCCCAAAAGAGTCTCAATGCTGTGATCAACCCCCAGCCTCAGTCAGCCCTGGATCAAGGGCATGCACGTGTGTGGCATACTCAGGGAAGTCTCTAGATGGAACCTGGAACCTGTCCATGTTGGCCAGCCTTGCAGAGGATTGTGTCATAGCAGTGAGTCACTGTCCAGTCCATAACTTTAAAGAACTTTAGACTCTCTTGTAGTAACACTTAGTATAAAAGGCAAACACATTGTACAACTGCACAAAACATTTTCTCTCTTTATATCCTAATTCTGTGCTTTTCTGTTTCATTTTTAAAATTTTTTTTTTACTTTTTGCTTTTTAAACTCTTTTGTTAAAAACTAAGACAGAGGTAACAGCAGATGGCATAATGGTTACATCTCTGGACTCCCATGTAGTCAACTGTGGTTCAAGTCCTGGACCCAATGGCTTAAAACTCACACTGAGTGCATGTGTGTGCATGCCCAAAGTCCTGAGAGGAGAGTGGAGGAGAAGGGAGGCTATCCTTCCCTCAGGGGTGATTTCTCACTTTCTGTCTCTCTGGAGAGCCCATGTGCCCTATAGCAAAAATCTCTCTCTCTCAAAAAAAAAAAAAAAAAAAAAAAAAAAAAAAGAACTAAGGCGGAAACATATGCTAGCCTAGGCAACCTGGCTCAGGATCAATATCACTGGCTTCCACCTCCACATCTGATCCCACTGAAAGGTCTCTGGTGGCAGTAGTAACATGAAGGGATGTTATCTCCTCTGATCACAGTTCTTTTTTCTTTTCTTTTTTTTTCTTTTCTTTTTTTGGAGAGGTTTTTGCTATAGGGCACGTGTGCTCACCAGAAAGACAAAGAGAGACAGAGAGATAGAAAGCGAGAAATCACCTACCAGGGGACATGGCCACGCCACAATCCCTTCTCCTCTCAGGATCTTGGGCATGCACACACACGTGCCCGGCGTGAGTTTAAGCCACTGGGTCCAGGACTTGAACCGCGGTCAGCTACATGGAGTTCAGCGACATAGCCATTACCCTAACTGCTGGTCCCCACAGTTCCTTCTTCTGAAATACTTACTAAAGAGCCTGCCTGAAGCTCTTCTTTGTTTTTTGTTTTGTTTTTTTTTTTTTTTTTTTGAGAGGTTTTTGCTGTAGGGTGTGTGCACTTGCTGGAGAGACAGAGAGACAGAAAGCGAGAAATCACCTCTCCGGAGTGATAGCCACACCACAATCCCTTCTCCTCCAGTCTCCTCTCGAGATTTTGGGCACACATGCACACCTGCCTGGTGTGAGTTTTAAGCCAGCGGGTCCGGGACTTGAACCACAGCCAACTACATGTGAGTCCAGCAATGTAAGCATTACACCATTTACTGGTCCCATGAAGCTCTTCTTGAGGAGGTGTCACTCTTTTCAGAAATACATTTGTTGTGGTTTCCTTGGTTTCTTTCTTCCATTATAAATCAGCCTGGAAGCACTATGAACATTTCTTTCTTATTAATGAAAACTTTTGGTGTTGAGTTCATGTTTTCAAACAGTTTAAAGGGCTTGTTAAGGCTGCAAGAGCTTCTGCTAAACCCTTCATTGTGAATTTGCTTGGGTGTAGTTCTCCTTTTTCTTCTAGAGTTTCCTTTTTCCTTGTTTCTTCTTCAGCTATGTGTTCCTGTTCCAGTTCCAGCAACTCTCATTAGTCAGTTCTCAGGGACCACCTGTGGGAGCTGTTCAGTGTCATCCTCACCCTTACCCAGGGTTAAGTTGTTTGCCATCTCAAGCACAGCCTTGATTTTTGCAAGTTCCTCCTCGTCAAATCCCTTAAAATTGTGGGCTGAGGGACCAGCAGATAGTGTAATGGTTTTATGCCACTGGACATAACCAATGGTTACGCACATGCCCTATAGCAAAACCTCTCTTAGAAAAAAAAGGAGAAGGAAATCTGAAAAGAAAAAAAATATACCCTAAAATCGTAGATAAACCTCTCTAGTGGCTTCTCCTAAATGTTATTCATACACTACTTGGTGAAATCACCCCAATCCCAAACAAAGCTCTTAATACAGTCATCGATGTAATCCTTCCACAATCACATCTTGTCTTCTTCTTCTTCTTCTTCTTCTTCTTCTTCTTCTTCTTCTTTTTTTTTTTTTTTTTTTTTTTGGAGAGGTTTTTGCTACAGGGCGCGTGCACTCACCAGAAAGACAGAGAGAGACAGAGAGAGAGAAAGCGAGAAATCACCCCCCAGGGGGGATGGCCACGCCACAATCCCTTCTCCTCCATTCTCCTCTCGGGATCTTGGGCACGCACGCACACTCGCCCGGCGTGAGTTTTAAGCCACTGGGTCCAGGACTCGAACCACGGTCAACTACATGGGAGCTCAGCGACATAGCCATTACGCTGACTGCTGATCCCACATCTTGTCTTCTTGATGTCTTCCTCTGATGCAAGTAACAGCCTGGGCAAAGTCCCTGCTCAAGTAGTAAGCCTTAAAAGTGGCCATAACTCCAGGATCCATTGTTTGGATCAAAAGGTAGTGTTAGAGGAAAACACATCGCTTCAATATAGTAATAAAGATCACCAATTAAAGGAGGAGGTATGGGAGCATTATCAACACCTCTATTTGGTGGTCAAATTCAGAAATTCAGGAGGGCATCTTGGAAGGGACGCTATGTCATTCGTGGCCTATCGCTCCTGTAGAGTACACTGGTGCTGTATTCTTCCCGCTATGCTTGAAGGCCCCAGGGTCCTCATTGTGCCAGATCACAAAGGATTTTAATTTGTAGCCTACAACACTGCCCTCAAGCAACACTAATAGCCTATCCTTAAAAGCCTTTAAACCTGCTTTCTGTGCAGATATCAGGCCCCTAAGCGTGGTGAATGTCCCTAAAAGCCGCTGGACCATCAGTAAGAAGTGTGGCAAGCACCAACCTCACAGAGTGACACAGTGCACAAAGGGCAAGGAGTCTCTGTGCTCAGGGGAATGGCGCTATGACAGGAAGCAGAGTGACTACGGTGGACAGACTAAGCCTGTTTTCCGGAAAAAGGCAAAAACTACAACAAAGATTATTCTGAGGCTTGAATGCGTTGAGCCCAGCTGCAGATCTAAGAGAATGCTGGCTAGTAAGAGATGTGAGCATTTTGAACTGGGAGGAGATAAGAAGAGAAAGGATCATGTGATCCAGTTCTAAGCCTCATCTTTTCTATTATGAAGACGACAAAATCTTGAGGTGAATGCTCACCTCGTTTGATTACAGTTGGTCTATTTGTGACGGAATAAAGTAATCAATAAAATTCTCCTTTTGGGGAAATTTGATTCATGGTACTACTTGTTTTGGATTAAATCTGACTGGCCAAGCTAAAAAAAAAAAAAAGGCCTTTAAATCCGAGGGTCAGTGGATGGTGTGGTTGCTGGACTCCCACATGGCAGACTACAGTTTGAGTCCGGGACCCTGTGACTTGAAACAAGCCAGGCGCATGTGCATGCATGCCCAAGATCCCAGGAGGAGAATGGCGGAGAAAAGATTGCAGTGTGGCCATCCCCCCTCTGGGTTGATTTCTCACTTGCCCTCTCATTGCCTCTGTCTCTGTCTCTCTCTCCAGCAAGCGTACACACCCTATGGCAAAAAAAAAAAAAAAAAAAAAACCTCTTGAAAAAATAATAAAGCCTTTAAATCTGACATAGACTTGGCCTCTGTATGGATGAAAGTTCTTTCAGGCATCTGTTTCCAAAACAGGGAGGTCTCGTCTATTGTGCAATGAAGATTTGCTCTGGCAAGTAATTTTCTTCCACAATTAGCTATCTCAAGTTGCTGAAATATTTTAGCTTCCTTCACATCAGTACTTTAATTTTATTTTTAAATTTTGAGAGAGAAATTATTCTATAGGGCATGTGCGCTTGCCAGAGAGACAGAGATAGAAAGCAAGAAGTCACCCCCGCAGGGCAGATGCAGATGGCCGCGCTGCAACCCCTTCTCCTTTCTCCTCTTGGGATCTTGGGCACACATGTACATATACCTGGTGTGAGTTTTAAGCCGCTGGGTCCAGGACTAGAACTGCAGTTGACTATGTGGGAGTCCAGTGATGCAACCTTTACACTACTGGTCCCCCTCCTTTACATCAGTACTAAAAAATAATTTTTTTAATTGCCAGAGGGTGATGAACTCAAAAGAGAAAGACAGAGACACAGGGATAGGTAGGGACACCCCCCCCCCCCATGAGGTGTGGTTACACCACATTCCCTTTTCTTCCATTTCCCCATCTTGTCAGGATTTGGGGCACACACCCACATGCACCTGCAGTGTTTTATAGTCTCTGGAGCCTGGATTCAGACCATGGTCAACCTCATGGGATCTGCCTTCCTTAACCACTGGGCTATGGGACTGATCATAGAAAGTCATTTGAATTACCTAGACTAGCAATGAATTCAACATCACTGTCAAGTGCAGCTTTTCTTTCAATATCACAAACAAACTTTTTGCTTGGGCCATGATTATCATGGTGCTAGAGCAATACACTTCTGTGTCTGGTCTTTAATCCAGGTCATTATGAATTTCTTCATATCTAATATAGGCTCCTGTTGAATTTTTACTAGTCCGTTACCTTCGGTGAAACAGATCCTTTAACTGCTTCCATCACTTTGTTCTTTAAGATTGCAGCTGTGGGGGGAACCAGCAGTTAGCATAATGGCTATGTCGCTGGACTCCCACATAGTCGACTGCAGTTCGTGTCCCGGACCCGGTGGCTTAAAACACGCTGGGCACGTGTGCGTGCGTGCCCAAGATCCCGAGAGGAGAATGGAGGAGAAGGGATTGCAGTGTGACCATCCCCCCTGGGGGGTGATTTCTCACTTTCTGTCTCTATGTCTCTCTCTGTCTGTCTGGTGAGCGCGTGCGCCCTATAGCAAAAACCTCTCCAAAAAAAAAAAAAAAAAAAAGATTGCAGCTGTGGGGGCCTGGATATGACTGACCAGCGAGCAGTAACCATCACTGATCTTCCACTTTTACTGTCCTTCATCACTTTTAATTTTGTTTCCAGGTCAATCACTCAACATGGCCACTTACTAGCAACATAAATAGTGGCTGTTGTATGCTTAAGGGCCAGGATGGACAAAAAATGAGATAAAATCAAGCACAAGAGAGAGTAATGCCCGAGATATATGAGGCTGCTGCCCACTGTTTTATACTAAACTTCTTGTTCTTTCTTTTTTTTTTTTTTTTTTAAGAGGTTTTTGCTATAGGACACATGTGCTCGCCAGAAAGACAGGGAGAGAACAGAAAGACAGAAAGTGAGAAATCACCCCCCCAGGGGGGATGGCCATGCCACAATCCCTTCTCCTCCATTCTCCTCTCCGGGTCTTGGGCAAGCACTCACTTGCGCCCTGTATGAGTTTAAGCCACCCGGTCTGGGACTTGAACCACAGCCGACTATATGGGCGTCCAGCAATATAGCCATTACACCAACTGCTGGTCCCATAAATTTCTTTTTCTTAGTAAGGAATGCACTCTAAAACAAAAGTAAAAAGTATAGTATAGGAAGTACATAAACAAGTAACAGTCTTTATCGTTACCAAGTATCATGTACTCGTAATACTTGAGTGAAGCATTGGGCTATGAGGGCTGTGTCATCACAAGGCAATAGGAATTTTTCAGCTCCATTATAGTCTTAGGAGACCTCTGTTCTATTTCTGTTCCACTGCTGCCTGAGCCATGGTTATGCAGCACATGACTGAATTCCAAAGCCCCAAGTGCCCAACCCTAATCAACACCTGATAGCCAACAGGAATCCTAATAACCTTTTTTTTTTAGAATTATTTAATTTAACTTTATTTATTTATTTTTAATTTGACCAGAAGGGACAGAACAAGAGATAGAGAGAGAGGGAATGTGCTAAAACAAGCCACCAGGTCCAGGACTCAAACTGTGGTTGGCCATGTGGAAGTCCAGCGTCCTTAACCACCATGCCACCTACCATCCCCTAATCCTAATCATCTTCAATCAAAATGATGTGTCAAGAAATATCTTGGCAGTTACCTCCGTGAGTTTGCCAGTTTAGGAAACATTTTAAGAAAGGCTAACAAACCAAATGATTATTCCACACAAGCACTGCATGACATGCTTGTGTACCTCCCAGAAAAAGTCAGAGAGAAACTTGCTCTGAGCTCAAGTTGATAATGGCTCCTTGATTTGTAATTCTGTAAACATAACGGTTTTTTCTTTCAATCTTAAGCTTATTTACTTCTTGAGCGAGAGAGAAAGAGGTTGAAAGAGACAGAGAAGAGAAGTGATTGCCCCCAATCTCAAGCCTTTCTTTGCGATCCAGGATCACAGGCATGTGCACATATGCCTGGCATGTATAAGGTGACTTGGGAATTGAACCTCTTCTCCCATATGGCTCTCAGCATTGCAGAGCATTACACTACCTCTGTGACAGCTTGGCTGGGTCACATAAAGCTTTTTTTATAATAAAATCAATTCTGTTTAAACATATACACGTGGGGACCAGCAGGTGGTATAATGAGTATTACATTACTGGACTCCTATGTAGTCCACTGCAGTTCAAGTCCAAGACCTGGCAGCTTAAAACTCACACCAGGCACGTGTGCGTGCATGCCCAAAATCCCGAGAAGGAGAATGGAGGAGAAGCGATTGTGGTGTGGCCCTTCCTCCACAGGGATGATTTCTTGTTTTCTGTCTCTCTGTCTCTCTGACGAATACATGTGCCCTATAGCAAAAATCTCTCAAAAAAAAATATATATAAGCATGTGAACTAGTCTTGAGACATGAAAAGCTACCCATGGTTATGTCTGCAGGCTTTGTCTCTGTCCTCTCCTTTCTAGACACTTGCCCTACTTTAAAAATCTTATCGTTATTCTTCCTATCCTCAAAGCAGGGAAATATTTGAAAGTTGTCTTTGGTATCAACTGATTGTCAGATTGTATTTTAAGTTGTTGACTAACTTAGAAATAATTGACTACCAAGAGACTTATAAACACTCGTTGCCCATTGGAAATAGAATTAACTTTGGCATAAACCTTACCTTCAAAGAACTAGAATCTAAAAAAAAAAAAAAAAAAAAAGAGAGAGAGAGAGAGAGAGAGAGAGAACTAAGAGCGTCTAGAAGGAAACAGATACATAAACAGTCCATTATAATTCAAATTAGTCTAGGTTCTGGAAATGTATTTTTTAAAGAATTATTTTATTTAACTTTATTTATTTATTTAAATTTGACCAGAGAGGGACAGCGCATGAGAAAGAGAGAAAAAGTGAGAAAGCAAGCCACCAGGTCCAGTACTCAAACCATGGTTGGCCACGTGGGATCCAGCGCCCTTAACCCCCACACTACTTGCCAGCCCCTGGAAATGTATTATTAAACGAAACAACTGGAAATTTTTATTGTCTTAGAGAACTTACATTTTAGTTGGGGAAAACAGATCATAAGCAAATAAGTATAAAATACATGGCATGTTATAAAGTGATTGGTTCTGTGTTTGGGGGAAAATAAAGTAGGGACGAGGGGAAAGAGTGTAGGTGTTTAGTCAGAATTCACTTTGCGTGTGGAATGGAGAGCACATGCATGCACACGTGTGAGAGACAGAAAGACAAGCACCCTCAATAGGATCCCACTATGCTCTGATCCCCTTTTGTTGTCCTCCAGTGCCTCAGGATCCTGGGTGTCTGTAAATTGCATGCATTGGCATATTTTCAGGCTGACATGGGGATCCAAATCTGAGGTCGGCCATGTGACCTCCAGCTTTGCCAGGCATGGGTATTTGTGTCAACACTGCGCCATAGCAGCTGGGCTGGGATCGCTTTCCAATAAGATTATTAGTAAAGGCCTCTTTAAGGTGGTAATGTTGGAGCAACGACCTAATGGGGGTGGAGGAAGGAGCTGTGCAGGATCTAGAGGAAAAGCCTTCCATGGAGAGATCAGGAACAGGATCCTGCCTGAGGGACTGCAAGGAGGCTGGTCAGGCTATGAGCAGCTTGAGCAACACGGGGGAGTAGGAGGAGATAAGGTCAGAGGTGAGCGGCAAAGAGATGAGTAGGGAGCATAGCACTTTGTCTTGACCTAAGGACATAGTTTTTCCTTTTTTGTGAAGAGAGCGTTTTGGAAAATTCTGAGTAGGAGCATCATGATCTGACTCGATTAAAAAAAAATAAGTTGCCAGAGGCAACGTCCACTCACTAGAGAGAGAGGAGAGAGAGAAAGCAGCCATCTACGCCCCCCACCCCCTGCAAACAGGACATGGTCACACTCCTGTCCCTTCTCCTCTGTTTCTCCATCTTGTCAGGAAATTGGGCATTCATGCCCACTGTGCCCTGCATGTTTTTTAAGCTGCCAGGTCTGGAACTTAAACCATGTGGTTGGCCATGTGGGATCTAGCTCCCTTAAGCACTAGGCCATGGGCCAGCCACTTGACTTAGTTTTGGTTTGTTTTGCTTTGTTTTAGGTTTTTTTTGTTTTTTGTTTTTGTTTTGTTTTGTTTTGTTTTGTTTTGTTTTGTTTTTTAATAGAGGGTGCATGCACTTGCTGGGGAGAGAGAGAAATAGAAAATGAGAAATCACCACCTAGGGGGGATGGCCACACTGCAATCCCTACTCCTCTCAGGAGTTTGGGCATATATGCACACATATCCAGAGTGTTTTCAAGTTGCGAGTCAGAGACTTGAACCATGGAGTCAGCTATGTGGGGTCCAGCACCTTAACCATGCCATGTGCTGGCCCTTGATTTAGATTTTTAACGAGATTATTCTCATTGCTATGTAAAGAATGGATTGTTGATGAGGGATGGAGGACAGATAGAGTGAGTAGACAAGCCATTACAAAAATTCAGTGTGAGGGGACCAGCAGTTAGCGTAATGGCTATGTCGCTGGACTCCCATGTATTTGACCGCAGTTTGAGGCCCAGACCCGGTGGCTTAAACTCACGCCAGGTGCATGTGCATGTGTGCCCAAGACCCCAAGAGGAGAATGGAGAAGGGAGTGCAGTGTGGCCATCCCCCCTTGGGGGTGATTTCTCGCTTTCTGTCTCTCTCTGTCTCTCTTTCTGGCGAGTGCACACGCCCTATAGCAAAAACCTCTCAAAAAAAAAAAAAAAAAAAAAAAAAAAAGTCCGGTTTGACAGGTGCTAACAAACAGTCATGTGCAGAGTGCTTTGGAAATGCCAGGGCCTGGCACTGATTCCTGCCTGTGGAAGGGAACACAGGCCGGGGAAGATAAGGAATGATTTCCTAGAGGCAGTATTATTTAACCTGACTTTTGAAAATGGTATAGAAGTTATTTAAGTGAAAGCAGTAAGGACCAAAAAAGAGGGATTTGGGAAGAACATTCCTAAAAGCAACATATAAAATCAAGCAATTAGAGAACATGACCTATTCTGGGAACAGCAAGTAATTTAGTATACATGGCTGAAGAAGAAATTAGAGGCCAGATTATGAAGATCTTTGATAATTTACACAGGAGTTTGGTTTTATAATGAAGGCAAAAAATATGTTATTAAAACATTATGAAACAAAAATAATACATTCAGAAATAGAACACTTGGATGAGTATTTAAGGAACTCTGACAGTGGTCAGGTGCGTGAGTTAGTAGGAAACAAGACTGGGGGGAAGGAAACCAATCAGGAAGTTGTGATCCACATGAAAGACAGTGTTTTTCTAACTAGGTGAGTGGAAGTGGAAATGGAAAGAAACTGATGGATTCAAGGAATCAAAGACCTGACCATCAGAGCTAAACCTATAAAAGTCTTAGAAGAAAGCATATGAGAAAAGTTTTATGACACTAAATTTGGTGTTGATTTCTTGGATATAACATCAAAAGCATAAGCAAAAAAATGTGTAACTTCTACTTCAACAAAATTTTAAAAATTTTAGCTGGGTGCAGTGGCAGGTGCCTGTAATCGCAGTTATGTGGAAAGCTGAGACAGGAAGATCATGAGTTCAAGACCAGCCCTGAGCAACAAAGTAAGAGCCTGTATTTGCAAAAATAAGTAAGTAAATAAAAACTTTTGTGTATCAAAGGATATTATCAACAGAGTGAAAAGACAACCTATAGAATAAGAAAAAATGAAATATTTGTAAATCATATATTTTATAAGAGATTGATACTATTAATAGAATTTATAAAGAAAGCCTACAACCCCAGCAGCAACAAACAACAATGCAATTCAAATATGTGTAAAGGACATGAACAGACATTTCTACAAAGAAGATATATTAATACATGTATCCAATATTGCATGTGAAAAAGATATCATACACCCCTAATCATTACAGAAATGAGGATTGAAACCACAGTAAGATATGACTATTATAAATAATAAAAACAAAAAATCCGGGACCAGCAGTTAGCGTAATGGCTATGTTGCTGGACTCCCACGTAGTCGACCGCGGTTCGAGTCCTGGACCCAGCGGCTTAAACTCACGCCGGGCGCTTGTGCGTGCGTGCCCAAGATCCCAAGAGGAGAATGGAGGAGAAGGGATTGCGGCGTGGCCATCCCCCCTGGGGGGTGATTTCTCGCTTTCTATCCCTCTGTCTCTCTCTGTCTGTCTGGCGAGCGCACGCACCCTATAGCAAAAACCTCTCCAAAAAAAGAAAAAAAAAATCCCAAGTGATGGTGAGGATGTAGAAACATTGGAACATCTGTGCGTTGTTAGTGGCAATGGAAAATGGTGCAGCTGTTGTGAAAAATGGTATGGTAGTTCCTCAATAAATTAAAAATAGGATTACCATATGAAATTTCACTCTCCATATATATCCAAAAGAAGCAAAAGCAGGGACTTGAACAGATATTTGTACACCCATGGTCATAGAAGCCTTATTCACAAAGCCATAAGATGGAAGCAACTCAAGTGTCTATTGCTGGATGAATGGACTAACGAAAGGTAGTATATACATACAATTAATCCTACTCAACTTTACAAAGAGGAAAATTTGGACATAGGCTAGAGTGTGGGTAAACTTTGATGACATTATGCTAAGTGAAAGAAACCAATTACAAAGGCAGCTACTGTATGGTTCCATTACATGAGGTATTTAGGGTAATGAAATTTATAGAGACGGAAAGTAGAATGGTAGTTGCCAGGGGGCTTGGTGTGGAGAAGGAATAAGGAGTTATTATTTAACGGATACATAAGATTTTCAGTTGGGAAAGATGAAAGAATTCTAGAGATGGCTAAGTAGTGATGGTCGCAGAGCAACATGAATGTACTTAATGGCACAAAACTGTTGCAAGAGGGTTGGAAAAGACATCACAGAAGAGGTGACTTGTGGCTACCTCCAAGGAGGAGTTTTTACCAGTCGGTGAAATGGGTAGGTGCAAGAGAGGCCTTTTCAAAGAGAGAAAACGGCATGTGTAAGAGCCTTTGCATGGTAAATCTGGAGGGGTAGGGAGCACTTATTTTTCTCCTCTTCCTCTTTCCAGACATTTTCAAAGACTTACCGGCACTCACTGTCTTCTCACTCATTTCTCAGTTCACTGCAATCTGGCTCCTACCTACATCGCACCACATCAAAGCCTCCTTCCACAGTCACCAATGACTTTCTCATAAATCCACTGGGTGTTCTTCAGATTTTTACTTCATTGATTTTCCTATACTCTGATTGCTTCCTCTTCCTGATTGCTTTCTTCCCTTGGCTCTTTGAAATTATGCTTTTCTACCTTCCTGGTTGTTCCCTTTCAGTTCCCCTTTTAAGCTCTTCTCCTTTTGCCCAAACTTTATATGTTAGTGTTCTTGGGGTTGGTCCTGTGTCTCTACTCCTCTCAGCTACCCGTGGGCAGCTTGCTCACTCCTGTGACTTCTTTTGTTTGTTTGTTTGTTTGTTTGTTTTGGAGAGTTGTTTTGCTATACGGTGCATGCACTTACCAGAAAGACAGAGAGAGACAGAGAGACAGAAAGTGAGAAATCACCCCCCAGGGGGGATGGTCATGCTGCAGTCCCTTCTCCTCCATTCTCCTCTCGGGATCTTGGGCTTGCACGCACATGCACCGGCATCAGTTCAAGCCACCAGGTCCGGGACTCAAACTGTGGTCGGCTACATCATAGAAGTTCAGCGACATAGCCATTACACTAACTGCTGGTACCCTCACTCCTGTGACTTCTTTCCTCTATATAAATGCATGAGTCACAAGTCTATCATTGCTAACCCAGATTCCTTCCCTGAAATCCAAATTCTGCATTCATCTACGTTCTACATATCACCTAGATATCTCAGCTTCAGACACCCTAAGCTTCAAAATGGAACACATTCTTTTGCCTCAAACTTTGATTCTCCTCTAGAGTTACACAGCTCATTAAAGGATACTTCCATTAACTCAGTTGGCTGTGCTAGATACTTGGGACTCCTTCTTCAAACTGTGTCTTCTTTCTCTCACCCCCTCATTCTGTCCTTTCTAATTAAATACTAACTTTTATCTTCTTAAAAAAGTTTATTTGCTCCACAAGCACAGGAGAGGGAACCTTCAACAGGGTCCTTACTCTGTGATCCATCCCAGCCGTCAGCCAGTCCTGGATGGTGGGCACCTGCATGCCCAGAATACTAAGGGAGTTCTCCAGACCTGCCCAGGAACCTCCCCATGTCGAATTGCCTTGCAGAGTGTTACTTTCTACTATGCCACTGTCTGGCCCCAGTTTTATCTTTTCTTCTTTTTTTGCTAGAGGGTGTGTGTGCTTACTGGAGAGAGGAGGGGACGAGAGGGGAGGGGAGGGGAAGGAGAGGAGAGAGAAGAGAAGAGAAGAGAAGAGGAGAGGAGAGGAGAGGAGAGGAGAGGAGAGAGGAGAGGAGAGGAGAGGAGAAGAGAAAGAAGAGAAGAGAAGAGAAGAGAAGAGAAGAGAAGAGAAGAGAAGAAGAAAGGAAATAGGAGAGGAGAGAAGAGGAGAGGAGAGGAGAGGAGAGGAGAGGAGAGGAGAGGAGAGGAGAGGAGAGGAGAAAGAAGAGGAGATATTCTTATACATGCCAAAGTTCTTACACATGCTGTTTTCTCTCTTTGGAATGGCCTCTCTTGCATCTACCCATTTCACCAACTGGTAAACCAAGACTCATCCATGGAGATAGCCACAAGTTACCTCTTCTGTGATGCCTTTTCCATTTCTCTTGCAGGGAAAGATGGAGATATAAAAGCAGATAATACTAGTGCCTCTTTAAATATTTGTTCAACATTTATTAGGTGGGATTAGGAAGAAATAGATGCTTTTATTGGTATGTTTGGGAAAAAAACAAAAGAGATTCAATCTTTCAAACTGACTGGAGTCAAAGTTCTTTTAAAAAGGAATCTTATTTTTCTGTAATTCCTGTTCTCATTTCTATTTTCTTTTGCAATTTACTGAATCAAACTATTTGGAACATACACCAAAGCATTTAAAATTTAGACTTTGTTCAACAGTTTAAAATTCATTCCAGAAAAACAGCTTGGTGCTATGCATGGTTTGATTTTAGAATTTCAGTTGACTTCATCTGCAGCTGTTCATGGTAAAACTTATCAGCAGACATAGGTCAGCGCTAGAGAGGAGATTTTTGTTTGGGGGTTTTGGTTTGTTTGTTTTATCTGTCTGAAACATTGTCTTCTTTGGTATAAGCAGAACTAAATTAATTACCTTCCACTAAGAAAGTGGGGAGTTTTGTACAGGAACCTGGGTTGACCAACACGTTTCTGGTTTTCACGACATTGCATATGCACTGGTGCCTTACTTAAACAGAGCTGTGTACTCTGTCTGACCTTCCGCAGCCCTCTACCTGCCTTGATTAGAGGGAATTCTTGTCATGATAGTGTAATTGCTTGCCTCTATGTCCTCTAAACTATGGGCTTGTTTAGGTCAGAGGCCATATTGTCTTCCTGGTGTCTAGAGGGCCATGGATAAATGAATGAATCAGTGCCATGGCAGCTAGGAAGAATCAACAGGCACTTGACCAGCGTAGGGACACCAGTGAAGGACTTGCGGTGTTACTGAGCAAAGCCTTCTACGCGATGGTCAGAAACACTGAGTCATCTTTTTTTTTTTTTTTTTTTTTTTTTAGCCAGAGGCCATGTGTGTTTGCCAGAAAGAAAGAAAGAGGAAAAGGGGGGGAAACACCCCCCCATGAGACGTGGTCGTGCGACATCTCTTTTCCTTCATTTCCCCATCCTGTCAGGATTTGGGGCACATAGATGCATGTGTGGCATGTTTTAGCAATCTGCTGGGTTCAGGACTTAAAGCACACAGTCAGCTATGTGGGATCTGGCTCCATTACTCACTAAGCCATGGGGCCAGTCCTAAGCAATATTTACTTGACAAAAATTCAATGAATTTAGGCACACATCGACTGCAATCTGGCACTGACCTAGACTCTTTACATGTATTTCTCATGAAATTATCATGACAACCCTATGTAGTAGGTGCTGTTAGCCTTCACTTGTAAGTTCGATAACTAAATTTGGAAAAGCTAAACTCATGGTCCCTGAGCCAGGAAGAGGTAGAACTAGGCTTTAATCCACCTCGGCCTTTTCCTTCCACCATAGCTCCTATTTTAGTTACACATTGCATACTTCAATATGGCGCTATAAGGAACAAAGGACACTTAAGCATTACCTTAATTACAATTTTCATATGATAGTCCAGAAATCAGAGACTAATTCTCTCCAGCTTCAGCCCTGAAATTGAAACATAGTAATGTTAGACATAAAAATCTATCTTGATTTCCCCCCCAGGAATTTCTCTCTCTTATCCACAGAGTAAGCATTAACAATTAATGGGAAATGCTTTCCAAACCATATAGCATCGTTCTTAATATTTATGATGCCCACAAAATGTACTAACATCTGTTCTGTAGAGTGATAGCTGCGAAAGCATCCTTAAGAGCTAAGTACTCTGTCTCACGTAGACAAGCCAAGACTTTAAGCATTTGCCCCTCTGGAGTTATTTAAATAGCAAGGATTCCAAGAAGATGGGAGGAAAACAGTCTTACACTGAACTTAAGGAATATCTGTTCATTTTATCATGGCTGAAAGCACAAGGTAATTTAAAATTAAATAAAGTTATGTTTAAGTGATTGACATGGTCTTTCATATTAGGAATGACTGCACCCCTAAAGCTGAAGTTAAAATTTTTCTCTGAGGGGCCGGCAGGTGGCATGGCTGTTAAGGGTGCTAGACAATCACATGGCTGACTGCAGTTCGAGTCCCAGACCTGGTGGCTTGCTTTCTTACTTTCTCTCTCTCACTCTGTCCCTCTCTGGTCAAATTAAAATAAATAAATAAAGTTAAATAAAGTAATTCTTAAAAATAATTTTCCTCTGAGAACTAAAAGTTTAAAAGACTCAAAAAGTGATAGATGAGACCATCCATCAGCAGGAATGACAGATCGGAGAAATCAACTGTTAGAATAAGACTGAAGAGGGGCCATTAGATGGCATAGTGGTTACATCACTGGACTCCCATATGACCAACCACAGTTTGAGTTCTGGACCCAGTGGCTTGAAACTCACACTGGGCGCATGTGTGTGTATGCCCCAGATGCTGGGAGCAGAATGAAGGAGAAGGGATTGCTGTGTGGCCACCCCCTTCAGAAGGTGATTTCTCGCTTTCCCTCTCACTGTCTCTGTCTCTCTCTCTCTCTGGCGAGTGCACACACCCTAAGACAAAAACCTCTTTAAAAAAATAAGTAAGTGCTTGCTTCGGCAGCACATATACTAAAATCAGAACGATACAGAGAAGATTAGCATGGGCCCTGCACAAGGATGACACGCAAATTCATGAAGCGTTCTGTATTTTTTATAACAGTGCATCATAAAACCTTTAGAAGGTCCTTTTGGCTCTCTGAGTAGCACCATGGTGGTTGGCAAGAATAAGCTCCTTATGAAAGGCAGCAAAAAGGGAGCCAAGAAGAAAGTGGTTGATCCATTTTCTAAAAGAGATCGGTATGACGTGAAAGCACCTGCTATGTTCAACATAAGAAATATTGGGAGGACACTGGTTACCAGGACTCAAGGAACCAAAAATTGCATCTGTCGGCCTTAAGGGCCGTGTGTTTGAAGTGAGCCTTGCAGATCTGCAGAATGACAAAGTCATATTTAGGAAATTCAAGCTAATTACTGAGGATGTTCAGGTCAAAGACTACCTAACTTCCATGGCATGGATCTCACCTGTGACAAAATGTGTTCTGTGATCAAAAAATGGCAGACCCTGATTGAAGCTCATGTCAATGTCAAGACTACCGATGGTTATTTGCTTCGTCTCTTCTGTGCTGGGTTTACTGAAAAATGCAACAATCAGATACGGAGGACCTCTTATGCCCAACATCAGCAGGTCCGCCAAATCCAGAAGAAGATGATGGAAATCATGACCCGGGAGGTGCAGACAAATGGCTTGAAAGAAGTGCTCAATAAACTGATTCCTGACAGCATTGGAAAAGACACAGAAAAGGCCTGCCAGTCCATCTACCCTCTCCGTGACGTCTTCGACGGAAAAGTCAAGATGCTGAAGAAGCCCAAGTTTGAATTGGGAAAACCCATGGAGCTTCATGGTGAAGGTAGTAGCTCTGGAAAAGCTACTGGGGATGAGACGGGCGCCAAAGTTGAACGAGCTGATGGATATGAACCACCAGTGCAAGAATCTGTTTAAAGTTTAGGCTTTTAATAGTGACAAAAAGTCCTATTTGTGACAGTTAAAAGAAAAAAAACCTTCAGAAGGAAAGGAAAATGGTTTGTGGACCATTTTGGTTTTTTGGTGTGTGGCAGTTTTAAGCTATTAGTTTTTAAAATCAGCACTTTTTAATGGAAACAACTTGACCAAAACTCTGACACAGAATTTGAGACCCATCAAAACAAAGTTTAATAAGAAAATAAATAAACATAAATAAATAAATAAGACTGAAGTGTTTTGGCACACTCCAAGTCCAATCAAGGTGGCCTCTGAGTACCCATTGGGAGCCGGCCTAGAATGAGGTTATTACTAAGAAAAAAAATAACTTTACTCTGCTTGTGAAAGGTGGTTTGCTTGAGTCTCTGATAGCAGAGTTGAGTCAGTGAAGTCCGTACCTTCATCCAAAAGTCCTATTTGACAATAAAATCTGCAGTGACACTAGCTGGTGCATTAGTATATGCCAATGTGACTAATGTGAGCTAGACTCAGCTATACACAGTCCCCCTTCTCCACAGTCTTCACTTCCCATAGTTTCAGTTATCCAGTCATCCACAGTCTGAAAATACTAAGTGGGAAAGTCCAGAAGTGAAAAATTCACAAGAATTAAGTTGTGTGCCACGGCGATGCGTCTTGCCTCTCCATCCTGCCTGGGCATGAATCCTTCCTTTGGTGTATTCACGCTGTGGCGACTACCCACCTGTTAGTCACTTAGTAGCCATCTCAGCTATCGGGTGAGTACAGTTCAATAAGATGTTTTGAGAAGGAGAGAGAAAAAGAGACCACAATCATATAACCTTTATCATAGCATATTGTTACATTTGTTATATTTTTTTAATTTTTAAATTTAATTTATAATTAATTAAATAATCTAATTAATTTATTTAAAATTTGTTATAGGGAATATATGCTTATGAGAGAGAGAAAAAAGAGAGAGAAAGGAAACTGCCAGATCTGGGACTTGAACCATAATCAGTCATGGAGTTCAGTGCCTTTAACCACCAAACCACCTGCTGGCCCCAATTCATTATATATATATATTTTTTTAAGCTTTTTTTTGTTTGTCGTAGAGTATGTGTACTCACCAGAAAGAGACAGAGACAGTGAGAGGGAAATTGAGAAATCACCGCCCCCCCCCGGGGGGATGACCATACCACAGTCCCTTCTCTTCCATTCTCCTCCTGGGATTTTGGGCAAGCACACACACACATCCCGTGTGATTTTCAAGCCAACGGGTCCAGGATTCGAACCACGGTCATCCATGTGGGAGTCTAGCTCTCTAACCACTGTGCTACCTGCTGGCCCCTACATTTGTTATATTGAGTTGTTGGAGAAGTTATGACATATTTTTTTTCATATAAAAATGTGTCATGGGGACCAGCAGTTAGCGTAATGGCTATGTTGCTGGACTCCCACGTAGTCGACCGCGGTTCGAGTCCCGGACCCGGCAGCTTGAACTCACGCCGGGCGCGTGTGCGTGCGTGCCCAAGATCCCGAGAGGAGAATGGAGGAGAAGGGATTGCGGCGTGGCCATCCCCCCTGGGGGGTGATTTCCTGCTTTCTGTCTCTCTGTCTCTCTCTGTCTGTCTGGCGAGCGCACGCGCCCTATAGCAAAAACCTCTCCAAAAAAAAGAAAAAAAAAAAAAAAATGTGTCATGACTTGTCCAACAACTCAATATTATTATACTAGTTATTGTCGTTAATCTCTTACTGTGCCTAATTTAAACTAAATTTTATCATGGGTATACATGGGTAGAAAAAACTGTGTGTATATAGGATTGGTACTATCCGCTGTTGCAGGCGTTCACTGGGGATCTTGTGACTTATCTTCTGGGGATAAGGAGGGATTACTGTGTAGTTTGACAAAACTGAGGACCAGACAAACATGGCAATCGTACTACACAAATATTGCTACTCAGCCTTTCCCAGATGAGACTTCACATTGTAACAAACACTAGATTGACATAACAGCCACAACAACAGTAATAAAAATGGCCGTGGGATCAGCAGATGGCATAATGGTTATGTTGCTGGACTCCCATGTAGTCGACTGCCGTTGAAGTCCCAGACCTGGCGGCTTAAAACTCACACCAGGCACGTGTGCGTGCCTGTGTGCCCAAGATCCTGAGATGAGAATGGAGAAGGAATTATGGCGTGGCCATCCACCCTGGGGGGGGTGATTTCTTGCTTTCTGTCTCTCTGTCTCTTTCTGCCTCTCTGGCAAGCACTCACTCCCTATAGTAAAAATCTCTCTAAAAAAATTAATTAATAAATAAAAAATAAAATTAGCAACTAGGCCAGCCCAGTTGCCTAGTGGTTAAGGGAGTTGTATTCTTCATAGCCACACTGCATTTTGGATTGTGATCCTAGCAGGATTGAAAGGCACACAGGGCATGTGTGTGTGTGCCCGAGGTCCCTACAGGATGGAGAAAGGGAGGAGAGAGGATTGTAGCCTGGCCATGTCTCAAAGGTAGGGATGGGGGTGGTAGGGGAATGCTTTCTCCCTCCCTGTTTCATTTTTTCCCTCTGCCAAGGTTACACAATTTAAAAATTATCAATTAAAATGGCAACTAACAACTGTTGAATACTTACCAAATGTCACGTATACCTCTGAAGTTCTGCATCTAAACTTCCCACTGAGTCCTCACAGTAAGGTAAAAGAAAAAAACGAATGCATGTAGGTGTTGTATAATATAAGAGGACTTCAAAAAGTTCATGAAAAAGTGAATGTAAAGTCTAAGTTTTAGTGGGAAAAAATTTGAAATTCATGTATAGTTTCTCTCATAATACACATTTTCCATGAATTTTTTTTTGAAGTTCCTGCATCTGTGCTAGGTCATATGCTAATGAGTAGTAGAGCCTAAATTATACCCTAGGTAAGCTGTCTGCATTCTTTTTTTTTTTTTTTTTTTTTTTTTCTGTCTGCATTTTTAACCACTTCTGGGGAAAGGGGAGGGCAAAGGGAACAAAATGGTTACGCAATTATGCCTCACTTAACAGTAAAGATATATTCTGAGAAATGTGGTATTGGGGCCAGCAGGTGACATAGTGGTTAAGGCGCTGGACACTCCCACATGGCCAACCACGGTTCAAGTCCTAGACCTGGTGGCTTGCTGGCGCTCTCTCTCTCTCTCTCTCTCTCTCTGTGTGTGTGTGTGTCTGGTCAAATTAAAATGAATAAATAAATAAAATTAAATAATTCTTTTAAAAAAAGAAAATAAAAGAAATGTGGTATTAGGCAGTTTTGTTGTCGTCAAACATCATAGAGTATACTTACATGAACTGGATGGTATAGCCTACTTGGAGGTCAAGGGTTGTCCAGTTGTCAATAAGTTGTGGCTGGAGCATTTGACAGAAATGGCTGTCTAGACACAATTTCTATAGAAAGGACTATGGGCTGGGTATATACCCCAAAAATAGGTCTTCTGTAGATGTCAAACTGGTATTTCTCTTTCTGAATCTTGACACTTTCTAAAAACCACCATGGAGTATATTTTAATTCACATCAAAAATTTATAGTCATACGTTTACTGTATTTTAACAGAGAATTTCTATGAACTGCCATTTTCCAGTTGCTTGCATTTTCAATTTTGTTCTTTGATTGCTTAAAACACAGACATTTTTTTTCTTTCTTGCCATGCAACAAAAATGTTCTATTTTGATATAGTGTTAGTCATAGTGTTTGCATTTTCATTATGATATCAAGAAGTTAATCTGTTCCACTCTTTCTAACTAGTGTAGTTAAGGGCTTTTGATGGTTTCTTGTGATAATTGCATTATGATTTTCACCCTCTTATGTCTTTGACTACATAATTTCTGAAGCTTTTAAGAGAACTGCCTGAAATTTCACTTGTAGTTCATGATTTAATACTGATGCTGAAGAGCCCTAGATTACCCCTCATTTACAAATGAATTCCAAAAGATCACTTGTAAGTCAGCCGTTTGGAACTTGAATACATTTTCCTAATGGTCCGCAAGAGGTTACTTAGCCTATAATATAGTCAATTACTCTTTCCATTAAAGGTCACTATTTGCCTGGCACAATGTTTTGTAACTGTGTAAAAAATGAACAAAACGGACCAGTCCCTGTCCCCAAGAGGCACACAGTCTAGTGGGAGACACATAAACACACAGGTAACGACGACACTCACACTAATAGTAATAGCTGCTCCTGGGTGCCCGGTACTCAATATGTTCTCCAAAAATCTCCATGGGATGCCTGACTAAATAGTTAAAACTGAATAATTCTTATCCATTTTTTCATTTTACACTCATTATTCATTTACTCTCCTCAATTCTCTGAGGATTTAACCTTTTAAAATCTCTAGTCCTAATTAAACTGGTTACTAATTCCATTCAGAAAGACAAATTTACAATAGATAGTTAAAACTTTTTATTGATGTTCACAATATATTGTGAGAAATAGATATACCTCAAATATGACATAATGCATTTTCACAAACTAAACACATCTGATTAAGAAACAAACTTCGGGAGCCAGCGAGTGGCATTATGGTTGGGGCGTTGGACTCCCACATGGCTGACTGTGGTTCAAGTCCCAAACCTGGCAGCTTGCTTTTTCAGTTTCCCTCTCTCTCTCTGGTAAGCTCGTGTGCCCTATACAAATTAAAATAATAATTTTAAAAATTAAATAAATCTTCAAAAACAACAACAACAAAAGAAACAAACTTTAGAATCAGCCCATAGTCGAGTGGTTAAGGGCTCTACATCTCATATGGTTGACTGTTCTGTTTGTATCCTGACCCCAGAGGCTTGAGAACCACAAGAGCCACATGTACATGCGTGCCCAAAATCCTGAAAGGAGGGATTGCTGTGTGACCATGCCCCACGGGGCAGGGAGGTGTTTTCTTGCTTTCTCTTTTTCTCTCTGTCTCTCTCCAGAGAGTGCATGTGCCCTGTGGCAAATTAAAAACAAACAAACAAACAAACAGAAAGTTATTGATATCCCACAAATGTCCTCATGCTACTTTACAGTCATTATACCCTCAAAGCAAAAAGATATTCTTTAAAAATTAAAATAAGCCTGTAGTCACTTAATAATATATTTGAAAGGAAAAAAGATGTTTAGGTAAATCCTAATTTGTCCATTTAAAACTCATAAAATTTGATATTATGTTTTTTTTATTTTGTCAGTCATGATTCAATTCAACTACACATAATGAAAATTAAAAATGACAATGGTGGGACCAGCACATGACATAATGGTTATGTTGCTGGACTCCCACGTAATCGACCGTGGTTCAAGTCCTGGACTCAGTGGCTTCAAATTCATGCTGGGCGTGTGTGCATGCATGCCCAAAATTCTGAGAGGAGAACAAAGGAGAAGGGATTATGGCATGGCCATCCCCCCACCCCGGGGGCAGGGGTGGTAACTTCACACTTTCTGTCTCTTTCTCTGACAAACACACATACCAAAACCTCTCTTAAAAAAAAAAAAAAAAAAAAAAAAGACAATGGCTTAAATAAAGTAGTTAATTTATCTTCCTTGTGAAGAAATATTTAGGGCTGGTTTGATAACTTCACAGTTACAGAGACCCAGGGCTCTTCTATCTTACAGAGAGACATTCTCGTGCATAGCTAATAAAGGCCCAAAGGATTGCCTGTCTAGTTTATCTATAAGAAGTCTGTCATCAAGTCCTTCATGACATTTCTGCTTTCGTCTAATTATTCGGAATTTAGTCACGAGGTCATATGGTTTTTAAGGGACGCTGAATGCATTAATACAACCAGTGATACAGAAATTCTTTTAACAAGGAAGGAGAGCACATATTTGGAGTAGGTAACTGGGATAATAGTATCTGCTCATGTTATTTTTTTTAATTTATTTTGTTTCAGAGTTTTTCTATGTCACCATTCTTCTGCTTCAGTCTCTTAAGTAGCTGTGACTACAGGCACACATGACCTTGCGAGACTTTTAGGGCAGGCAGGAAATTGAACCCAGCCTCCCGTGCGGCCTCAGCCTACTGAGTAGCCGCATCTACCAGCATGTAATACCATGACTAGATTTTCATTATAATTGCTCACCTGACACCACATTGCCTATTAAAAATTTTCCTCCTAAGAAAGGAAATTTAGGCATCATTTAAAAAACTGAGAGATTTCTTTTCAAAGAAAGTCTTAAAATAATTTACTACAGGGAGCCAGTACGTGGTGTGATGGTTACATTGCCAGACTCCCACGTAGTCAACTATGGTTCGAGTCCCAGACCTGACAGTTTAAAACTCATACTGGGCCTGTGTGCATGCACGCCCAAAATCCCAAGAGGGGAATGGAGGAGAAGGGATTGCTGCGTGGCCATCCCTCCCTGGGTGGGGGTGGGGGGGTGATTTCTCAATTTCTGTCTCTCTGTCTTTCTCTGTGTCTCTGGCAAGTGCATGCACCCTATAGCAAAAATTTCTCTGGAAAAAAAAATTTTACTACAAAAAGTGATCTTCTAGCCACATTCAATTACTTGCTGTAGGTCCTAACCAGACAGCTGCTGTCTCCGAGCCCAAGATTGTCATCAGTAGAATGTAGAGATACACTCTCTCTATAGTTATAGCTGTCATGGTTAGAAGAAGTTCTCTAAAGACTCATGTGTGTGTGTGAGCATTAGGCATTGACTAAAAAAAAAAAAAATCTGAGTATTCAATCCTCACAGGCATATTTTCTTTTTTCAAGTTTAGTATTTTGAGATTAGCGAAGGATAAATGTAAGTTAGAGTAGAACCCAGCTTATCATTACATGGATTTATGTCTAAAACAAGTCAGGTCTTGCCTCCCACAAGAAAAAAGTCTTACATAAAAAGGCTAAAGTATTATGATTATAAAGCAGGTGCTACTCTTGTCTGTCATTGTCACCACATTATTAATATTGGGCTCAGTTCCAGAAAAGGCCTTCAGGGGCTGGATACGACTGGGGGCTAAGTGAACTCAGAGGCCTTCCTGCCTTTCCTTTTGAACAGGTAATATGGTTAGAGAGAGCCTCCAGGCAGCCTCTGTCAGTAGAGCTAAGGATGTTAACTATCAGGAAGAGCAGGAGATGGAAGGGAAGATCAGCAGCTGCTTGCAGGGCATTTCTCTAAAGGGGCACTGTCTGGGTTTAACTAGGAGACAGGGCAGGGCAGCTGCAGTGGTAGCTGGAGGTGTAGAGGGAAAGAACGGGAAAGCGAGGAGGACAGAGGGGTTTTCCAAGGAGGCAGGGGAGTTGCTGAGAGCACAAGCACAGCCCCAGGCTTTAGGGGAATGGCAGCTGTAGTGAAGAGAGGCCAGGGGTTGATTCTGCTAACGCTAGTGCCTGCTGTGTAAAATGCTCTATGCTAGATGAGTTGGGAGATGTAGATATAAACCAGAAATAGACCCCACCCAAAGAGTGCTGATGGTTACCAAGCTCTATCAAGGGCAATAAGGCACAGGCTCATGGTATATCACATGGTTCAAGGTAATGAGTGCTATAAAAGAAGGGTAAGTGAAGAGATCCAGAAATTCGGGGGTGGAGGATGGCCCAAATGAAAGAATGGTAAAGGTAAGGTGAGATGGAGGGAGGAGACTGTAGAGGGTTTGAAGATGATGTGCCCTTTGAGTTGGATCTTGAAGACTGAGTGAGAGGGATAGGGGTCTTTAGGTAAGAAGTAGAGAGTTTTTGGTGAGAGGGTGGATCTGGAGGGCTGTGAAAAAGACGAGCTGAGAGTATGACAAAATTTCATTTTTCCGTAGAACCCAAGAACTCAGAGTGCAGAATCTGCTCTGCAGAAGAGCCTCTGAAGGAAGAATAAGGAAAACACCCTCCTCATCTAGAGTTTCTACTTCTGTCCCACTTTCCCTGCCATGTCTCAGCTTTCCCTTCCCCAGCTGCTGCCACCATAACAAGGAGACTTAGGACCCCACTTCTGTGCTTTCAGCCTAGCTGTGGTGCCTACAGAGCCAGTCGGAGAAGGTGAAGTGAATTATAGAGAGACATAGTTTGGAACCAGCAGTTGGCATAATGCCTATGTTGCTGGACTCCCATGCAGTTGACCACAGTTCGAGTCCCGGACCCAGTGGCTTAAACTCATGCCGGGTGCATGTGCGTTCATGTTCAAGATCCCAAGAGGAGAATGGAGGAGAAGGGATTATGGCGTGGCCATCTCCCCTGGGGGGAGATTTCTCGCTTTCTATCTCTCTGTCTCTCTCTCTCTTTCTGGTGCGTGCACACGCCCCACGGCAAAAACCTCTCCAAAAAAATTAAATAAAGAGAGAGAGACATAGGTAAACAGAAAGGGGGAGAGAGAGAGATTGGGACTATTACAACAGTGTCTGATAAACCTGGTGGACTTATTCTCAAGATTTTCCTGATTTGTACCTCAGAAACCTTCCTGAGGGTATGTTTTCCTTCCAGAAGCTGTGGTAGGAGACTCACGGGAGCTGGACGAGCAGCAGACCAAGGGGGGTGGCAGTGCCTGGGGCAGAGCAGGAGCCGCACAGGGCAGCAGCGCCCTCCCCGTTCTCTCACCGGCTCCCGTTACTCGCACGACTGCCATCTCCACACGTCAGTGCGAGAGACCATATTCATGTAACTGCTATTTCAGCGTAGTGTTACAATTGTACTATTTTGTTACTAATTATTGTTATCAATCTCTTACTGTGGTTAATTTATAAATCAAACTTTATCATAGGTATGCGTGTACAGGGAAAAAACAGTATGTGTAACAGGGTTTGGTACTACCTACGTTTCAGCATCCACTGGAGTATTAGAATGTATCCCTGTGGATAAGAAAGGACCCACATATTAATGTGGGGGGAAAGGGAGGGAACCAACCCCATTTCCACTTGGTAATGTGTAAGGCAGAGAAGGGAAGTTAGGAGAAAAATAAGCTGATACTAGTATGGTAAAATAATATATATTTTTAAAAATATGTTTTTAAAGTTTTGCTGTAGAGTGTATGTGTTTGCTGGAGAGGAAAAAAAGAGAGAGGGGGAAAGTGAGGAATCACTCCCCAGGCAGGGGGAAGGCCACACCACAATTCTTTCTTCTCCATTCTCCTCTCGTTATTTTGGGTATATATGCACATGCACCCTGTGTGATTTTTTTAAAGAATTATTTTTATTTAATTTAAATTTTTTATTTGCTTAATTTAATTTGACCAGAGAGAGGCAGAATGAGAGAGAGAAAGAAAGTGAGAATGCAAGCTGCCAGGTCCAGGACTTGAACAGTGATTGACCATGTGGGAGTCCAGTACCCCCAACCACCATGCCACCTGCCAGGCCCACCCTACATGATTTTTGAGCTGCCAGATCTGGGACTCAAACCATGCCATCCCCTGTGTGGGATCTAGCCACATTAATCTCCATGCCACTTGCCAGTCTAAAATATTTTTAAAGTTTCACTTTTTTTTTTTTTCTTCCCTTAGTCTTTTCTTCATTGGGACAGATTGATGATATGGTATTCATTGCCTCAGAAAGGCAAAAAAGTGGAGAAAAGACTTTCCTGTTTCAAAAGCTTTGACCTGCATAGGATTCAGGTCGTACGGGGGAAAAGGCTTCTTTTCCCGAGAACAGACACAAGTGTCCTGAGTCAGCGTGGAGAAGGGAGTCAGAGGGAAGTGATGAGTGCATAGATAGGGTGGGTACCCGGGGCATGGTGGGCAGTGGGGAGCCACGCCCTGTCTTCCTGGGCCAAACTTCAGGGACATGAGTAAATAGCAGAGTCTCTAAAGAGAATAAGATGATCTGCTTCAGAAAGGACTGAGCTTCGACTTTCCGGTAGAGCCTAGAGAAAGGACGGGACTCCGGAGAAATGGCTGCATGGCACAGTCATGTAGAAGAGCCTTTGGGAAAGACGTGCACACCCAGCTGTCATGGGGCCTCCAAGTGTGGCACAGAATCAATGTCATCCAAGTAACCTTGGGGAACCAAACTAAAGGCCAAATAGGCACCATATGACGGGCTCTATGATGACCCAGAACAGAGCTGTCTACCTCACGTTTACGGGTCTCTTTCTAACAATGTCATGGTCAAAAGGTTTTATAAAATTTGCAAAAGTAAGCTATGTTAATTACAATAATTAAAGCCATGGTATTGTCCTACCATGGCTCCTCTTCTGTCTCATTGCCCTTCTGTAGTGTGGCATGAAAGTAGGTCTGGGCATTTTGGGGACTCACCTAAGGGCGACTAGAAATACTGAATTTTAATATAACTACAATGTAGACAGCTGTTTTGAATTTTTCAGTAAAGCAAATGAGAATTTAGGCACTTCTAATTTGGAAGTGACTTTTTATCATCATCAAATGTATTTTTTTTTAATGAAAGAAAATACAGCTAAAAAGCAACAGTTTGGAGGCCAGCTGGCGGCATGGTGGTTAAGAAGCCTGGATCCTGGGACCAGCAGATGGCGTAATGGTTATGTCACTGGACTCCCATGTAGTTGACTGCGATTTGAGTCCCAGACCCAGCGGCTTAAAATTCATGCTGGGCACACATGTGTGCTTGCCTAAAATCCCAAGAGAAGAATGGAGGAGAAAGGACTGCGATGGCCATACCCTCTGAGGGATGATTTCTCACTTTCTGTCTCTCTGTCTATCCAGCGAGTGCATGTGACCTATACCAAAAATCTCTCTTAAAAAAAATAAAAAGGTGGCTGGATCCCACACGGTCAACTGCACAGTTGGAGTCCCGGAGCTAGCAGCTTGAAAAACACATTAAGTGTGTGTGAACATGTGCCCCAAATCTCAAAAGGAGAAATGGAGAAGGGATTGTGGCATGACCATCCGGCACAGGGAGGGTGCCTTCTCACTCTCCTCCACTCTCCTCAGCAAGTGCATACCCCTCTAGCAAGTTTTTAAAAATCAGCAGTTTGGGAAAAACTAATACAATATGAAGCAGAGTAATAAAGATCAGCAGTGAAATCAATAGGCATTATTCTACACCAAGAAGCAAATTGTAGCAAAAATAAATTTCAGGTCATAACAAAAGCAGTGGCCAAGTTAAGTTTCAAATAAAAGTAATAAATAGACGTTCAGTTTGTTTCAATTAATCAATTAATGAAGAGAAATGGAGCATATGAACACTTTGGGAAAATATTTAAATTTCTTTCCGATTTGACACAAACTATCAACTATCTACTTAAAATGCATAATATGCTCTGAAATGAGGACATTGACAATAAACTCATTAATGAGTTTATCAACTCAAAAATTATTTGACAATAGTATTACAAAAGTTTAATATCAAATCTTAGAGCTACTGTACGAAAAAAACCTGAGTAGTCCATTAGTAGGGGCACAGGTAGGAGGGTGCAACTACTCAGTGGCTAAGGCCACGTGGGAGGCCTGAGTTGGGTTCCTGGTCCAACCTAAATGGAAGGGTGGGGAGATGGGCAATCGGGCAATGGTGGTCCTTGCTTAAGGGCCTGTGGTCCTGGGAGGCTGGGCAGGAGGATGGTGATGCAGAAAGACCCTGTTAAAAACACCTGTCTCTCTTTCCGTCTGACTCTCTCCCTCAATCTCTTTCATTAAAAAAGAAGGTAACAAAAAAAAAATTGAGGGGCCAGTGGGTTATGTGGAGGTTAAGGTGCTAGATCCTACATGTCCTAGTCATATTGTAGTCCTGGACCCAGCGGCTTGACAATCACAATGGGTGCATGTGTATGTGATCAAAATCTCAAGAGGAGAATGGAGAAGAGGGGATTGTGGAGTGGCCATCCCTCCTTTTAACAACTTTGTTAGATCCAGTCAATGAGACACATTCAAGTAAGATTTAGAAAGTGGAAAAGATGGGACCAGCAGTTGGCATAATGGCTATGTCGCTGGACTCCCATGTAGTCAACTGCGATTCGAGTCCTGGACCCGGTGGCTTAAACTCACACCAGGCACGTGTGCATGCATGCCCAAGATCCCAAGAGGAGAATGGAGGAGAAGAGATTGTGTCATAGCCATCCCTTGCTTTCTGTCTCTCTGTCTTTCTGGTGAGCACACGTGCCCTATAGCAAAAACCTCTCAAAAAAAAAAAAAAAAAAAAAAAAAAAAGAAACAAAGAAAGAAAAGAAAGAAAGAAAGTGGCAAAGAAGCAGAAGCCATTTTTATTTCTCAGAAAGCAAAGGCACATGTGCCTCAGCAACTTTGCAGTGGCTTCTGGATAGCCTCCTGAATCCCCTCTGCTTTGACTGTACCAACCACTGAGATTGTTTGTAAGATCCCTGCAACTTTATTTCCCTTCATGCTTGAAATACCTACAGTTGTTTCTGTTCTCTTCCTAAATCCTGACTGGCATACCTAATGGAATGGAAGAATAGAAACTACTATAGGAAGATAAATTATATTCCCTATACATTGGAACTTATGGTTGAGATGCTTATACACCCACTTCACCAATAAGTTGTGAGCACAAGCTGCTGAATGATAGATCTTTAAAGCCATGCCTCTTCCCGTCTCCCTTCACTGCCATCCTGATTTGCTGAGCAGATCCTACATTATCTTGACTGCAACTCAAGAAATTTGTTGGTTTCTATATCCTGGGTATAACTGTATTTCAAGATGAACAAAATTATATTTTTTAAAGGATTATTTTAAAATCTAACTTTATTTATTTATTTAAATTTGACCAGAGAGGGAGAGGGAGGGCAAGTGAGAAAGCAAGCTACCAGGTTCCAGACTTGAACCACAGTTGGCCACGTGGGAGTCCAGCACCCTTAACCACCCTGCCACCTGCCGGCCCCAAATGAACAAAATTATATTTTACACTTGCCCTCATGTCCTTGCCACATTTTCCTAACCCTTTGCTCCTGTCTATTTGCTAAGTCTTGTATGACATTCTTTTCATCCTGTTTCATTTCTTCTCTTCTGATCCACTTATCTCATAACCATTACTACTCTAACACCACACACTGCTTAACGGCTCTTCAGTTCACCCCATCACGCAGGTACTGGAGGTAAAAACGAGATGAAAGACATGGTTCCAAAGAGCTTGAAGACTAATAATAGTTTCACATATAGTGAGAGACAGTATGTAATTTCAATCCTGATGTGGCTAAAATGTTAATTAGAAAATGCACACACTTAAGGAACTCTTACAAAACATAGATTTAAATGAGGTGGACATCAATCCATCGATTTACACTTTGACTGACTCTTCTATTGGCTTGTCAAAAAAGTCATGACTTATTTTTCTATGCAAAAATGTGTCATTACTTTTCCAACAACCCAATATATTAGGCTAATTTAAAGCATAGTCACTCAACTATTAGTGTACCATTCCTAATGGAACGGAGTTGCATCACTTAATTTTATTATTCATAGGGCAAAATCCAAGCTATCATAGTTTCGTATCTAAATTTGATCACTAAAGGATAATCGCTATTGGGTGAAAGACTCACTTTTCAGATGAAAAAGAAAAACACACATAATAGAGTCATAAAAACTTATGTTAACCTGAGGCAAGCAAAGTTTATGTACCCTTTTTGAATATTTATTCATTTCAGGAGTGGTTTAAATTAGTACTTTGATTCAAAACCCCAAAGGCATGATATTTTCAGCAAAACTAGTAATCACTTCCTGATAGCACTAACTGACTTGTGTATATTTTTCTTCTTATCTTGTCGTTTGAGAGAAGGAAGTCATAAAGCTAAGCATCTGGTTTCAGTATTAGGCTTCAAAGATAGAGAGATGTACTACTTCCATTGCAGAGAACTGGTACTTTCAAGTACTTTTGTTCTTTATATTTATCACCTAAATCTAGTTGCACAGTGCAACCTGTGGACCACCAAGTAAGAGGAGGTAGCCTTGTACAAGGGAAGGTCCCTACTTGGTGTGCTCATTGAGCCCTGAAACCTTTTGTGCAAAAGTCGTAGGGTCCTTAATGAAAGGATTCTTAATGTCATTATATCAGTAGGATATCAAAAATATTAGCTGAGACTCACTGGGCCCAAGCAATGAAATGAATTATTATATAATATATAGTACCAGATAGTTCAACATAAACATGTCTATAAGGATTCTTTCTTATTTTTTAGTTGCCAGAGGGAGTGTGCACTCTCCAGAGAGAGAGAGAGAGAAAGAGATCACCCTCCAATAGATGTGGTTATGCCACAATCACTTCTCCATTTCTCCATTCTGTTAGGATTTGGGACATACTTGCACACATGCCTGGTGTGTTTTTCGAGCTGCTGGAGCTGGGATTCAAACTGTAGTTGGCCATATGGGATCTGGCTCCCTTAACACCAGGCTCTGGGGCTGGCCTGTATAGAGTTATTTTTGTTGTTGCTGTTTTGTTTAAAATCTGGGGAATTATAAAGACCTCTGGACAAATTCCTCGCAAATGTCAAAGTCTATAATATAGACATATGTTCATATGTATATGTATATATGGAGGTTTCAAAATTTCATGGAAAAATGGAATTAAAGTATGGTTTATTTTGGTATTGGGCCAGCCAGTGGTGTGGTGGTTAAGGCACTTGGACCCCACATAGCTGACTACATGGTTGGAGTCCCAGACTCAGCAGCTTGAGAAACACATTGGCATATGTGTGAGCCCAAAATCCCAAGAAGAAAATGAAGAAGGAATTGCAGCATGGCCATACCCACTGAGTAGTACTTTCTCACTCTCTTTCTCTTTTTCTTTCTCTGTCTCTCCCTGGTGAGCACATTCACCCGATAGCAAATTTTTTTAAAAAATTGGGGGGCTGGCAGATGGCATGGCAGTTAGGGTGCTGGACTCCCACATGGTCAACTGCAATTCGAGTCCTGGATCTGGCAGCTTGCTTTCTCTCTTTCTCTCTTTCTCTTTCTCTCTCTGGTTAAATTTTTTAAAATAATAATAAATAAAAATGAAATAATTAAAAAATTTTTTTCGAGGGTCCAGTCTCATAGCCTAGTGGTTAAAGGAGGCAGATCTCACACGATTCACCATGATTTGAATCCAGCTCGAAAACCACGCCTATTGCATGTGTGTATGTGCCCAAATTCCTGATGAGATGGAGAAATGGAGAAGGGATTGTGGCATGACCACACCCCATTTGGAAATACTTTCTGTTCCCCTCTGGTGAGCTCACATGCCCTCTGACAATTAAAATTTGTTAAGTTCATGCATAGTTTTTTCATAATACATATTTCCCATAAACTTTTTGAAGACCTCTTATATTTAAGCTCATAAATATCACTTTTTTTTTGGGGGGGGAGAGATTTTTCGCTATAGGGCGTGTGTGCTCGCCAGACAGACAGAGAGAGACATAGAGACAGAAAGCGAGAAATCACCCCCTGGGGGGGATGGTCACGCCGCAATCCCTTCTCCTCCATTCTCCTCTCGGGATCTTGGGCACGCACGCACACGCGCCCGGCGTGAGTTTTAAGCCACCGGGTCCGGGACGCGAACCGCGGTCGACTACGTGGGAGTCCAGCGACATAGGCATTACGCTAACTGCTGGTTCCCATAAATATCACTTTTGAAGACTAAGAACAACTATACGAGGAGATTTTTGTAAGAGGTACATAGGAGTCCTGGCATGCTGGTAAACACAAATTTAATAGAGATGCACTTTTCAGAGCTTGTCTTAATTACCTGTAGGAAAATGCTTTCTACTTCTCCAGGAAATTGCAGTATTAATTTCAAATTGTATTACTAATCAAAGGAATAAAAAATGATACAGAAAATTTTTTAATCATGTCTTCCAATTCATATTGCATTAAACTTAATAAACCACTAAGCTGATTTACCCCTATGAAAACAAATTAATCTTCATTTTTCATGAAGTGAAAATTGTACGTGTTATGTCTAGTGAACATTCTCTCATGCTAAGAGAATATGAGATGCTGAGGGGTTTTGTTTGTTTATAGACTTTGACTAGGTGAAAAACAGATTAAAAGCTCTATTATTGCATTAAACACACAAACAAAACGCAGCGTTAGTACCAGGTAACTCATCTAACTCAAATATTTTTAAAGTTTCTTTCTTTCTTTTTTCCATGAAAGATAGGGACAGGAAAACAAAGAGAGTCACCCAATAGGGTCCTTATGTGTGATCCATCTCAGCCTGAGCCAGCCCCTGCTCATGGGCATGTATGTGCACCTGGCATGGCCAGGAAAGCCACAGGATAAAGACCCAGGACAATCCCATGTGGCCTCAGCATCGTGCAGTGTTGCATTACCACTGTACCACTACAGCAGGCTATAATTCAAAAGTGTTTTAATGATAACTACAAACTATTAAGGCATGAGGGAAATATAGAGAATCTGCAAAATCATTTAAAATTGGTCTAGTAATTTTGAATGCAAGTATTGAAAAATAAGACAATTATTTCAAAGAGTTCTGTCTTCTTAAGATGCAATATGAAAACACCTAGCAATTTTGATTTTGCTTTCTAATTGTTAATTAGTGATTTTGATTTGGTCACTTTCCAAACATTAGAAAGGTAAGTATATTTGCATAAAATTGACTAAAAAAGCAATTAGAACTTGGTTAATATGTAAATTTGTCCAGTACAAATACAACTATGTAGAGTTTATTGAGTAAATCACGTATTATAATACGAATGTAGGTGTATTAACTTTACAATTAAACTGGTTCATAAATTTTTTGATATGAGAAAGCAAATTTATTTTATAATTCTACTGCCAAAGAAAAAATTTAAGACACCAAATTTTTTTCATTTGTTGCCAGCTTAATTCCATGACATCACACACAAATGAAACTAGTTTTTTTCTAATATAGTTATCCTATAAACATATTTCTCCTATATAGAATTTTTTTTTTTTTTTTTTTTTTTTTTTTTTTTTTTGGCCATCTAGAATACAGAGTTGAACATAGCCATTCAAATTCTGTGAATAGACTGCTCTGTTTGGAGAAAACATAAAAGACCAGGAATTTAAAATTCCAGGACAGGAATGACTTCCATTAGTGTCTTCCACTATATATATATATATATATATCATATAGATAGATAGATAGATATTTATGTATAGTATATATGTGTACATACATATAGTATTTATGTATATACAGAAAGCCTTTTTAGGATTTGCTACAAAGATTTGGCAGGTAATTCTAGAGTCTGATCATATCCTTCAACCATCAGTCAGTAGGATTAACCAGTGATTTTCAAATATACTTTGTAAAAATTCTGTTAAAAATTAATCCTTTGGCAATTTATTTATTTTTGTTTATTTAATATTGCTCTGTAAACTTGCCAGAAAGAGACAGAGAGAGGAAAGTGAGAAAGCACCCTCCAGCTGGGACAGCCATGCAGCAGTCCCTTCTCATCCCTTCTCCTCTTGGGATTTTAGGTACACATGCACACGCACCCCACATGCTTATTAAGCTGCAGGGTCTAGAACTTAAACCATGCAGTTAGCTACGTGGGATCCCGCTGCCTTAACCACCATGCAACCTGGCTGGCCCTATTTTTCTTACTTAATATTTGATGCATACAAATGAATACAGGTAACATGTACGTTTGAAACATAATAATAAAATGAGCACCTGTTTCCTGTAACACTATCTAAGAACTAGAATATTACTGTTGCTGGGGCTGGCAGGTGGTGTGGTGGTTAAGGTGCTGGACTCCCACATGGCTGACCGTGGTTCAGGTTCTGGACCTGGTGGCTTGCTTTCTCACTCCCACCCCTCCCTTTCTGTCTTTCTCTAATCAAATGAATAATAATAATAATAATGAAAATAAAAGAATTTTTTTTAAAAAAAGAATATTACTGTTGCCTTTATAGTCTGCATTTCTCTGTCTCATTCTTCTGTTCCCCTTTCTTCTTTTTTTAAAATTATTTTTATTTAACTTTATTTATTATTATTATTATTATTTTAATTTGACCAGAGAGAGACACAGAGAGAGAGAGAGGGAAAGTGAGAAAGCAAGTCACCAGGCCTAGAACTTGAACTACATATAGTTGGCCATGTGAGAGTTCAGTGCCCTAATCACCATGCCACATGCCGGCCCCCTTTTGTCCCCCTTTTTAAGAGACAACCACTATTGGAGCTCCAGTGGCGCAATCGGTTAGCATGCAGTACTTATACAGCAGTACATGCAGAGCAATGCTGAGGTTGTGAGTTCGAGCCTCACCTGGAGCATGACCATTTTGGATGTAAGAGACAACCACTATCCTGAACTTCGTGTATATCACTTTCCTGCTCTCTCTCTTTTTTTTTTTTTTTCTTTTGTTAGAGGGCATACATGCTTACCAGAGACAGAGAAAGAGATAGAAGGAAAGTGAGGAAGCATCCCCCAACTCCTCCATAGGGGATGGACACACTGCAATCCCGTCTTCTTCATTACTCCTTTCAGGATTTTGGGCACATACTCACACACACCTAGCATGTTTCTTAAGCCACCAGTTCAGGGACTCGAAGCACATGGTCAACCATGTGGACCCAGCTGCTTTAACCACCATGCCATTGGCTGGCTCATTGTCTTGCTTTTAGAAGTAGTTTAATCAGCACTGGCAGGTGGCATGGTGGTTTAGGCACTGGACTCCCACATGGCTGACTGCAGCTCAGGACCCAGAGCTGGCAGCTTGTTTTCTCACTTCCCCTTTCTCTCTGACTTTGTAACTATCTGGTCAAATTAAAAAAATAATAATAAATAAATAATTCTTTTAAAAAGTAAATAAAAGTAATTAATCATGCATGTATGTATTTTTTAGAGAATTATTTAGTTAATTTTATTTATTAATTTTTTAATTTGCTGTAGGACATGCACACTCACCAGAGAGAGAGGGAGAGAGAGAGAGAAAGTGAGAAAGCAAGTCACGAGGCCTGGGACTCAAACCACTGTCGGGCATGTGGGAGTCCAGTGCCTTAACCTGCTGGCCTCGGATATATGTATTTCTTGTTTTAAAAGAATTATTTATTTGACTAGAGAAGGACAAGAGTGATAGAGAGAAAGAGAGTGGGAGGGAAAATGAGAAAGCAAGTCGCCAGGTCTAGGACGCAAATTGCAGTTGGCCATGTGGGAGTGCAGCGCCCTTAACCATCACACCACCTGCTGGCCCCCAGGATGTATGTATCTCTAAGCAATGCTATTTAATTTTGTTTGTGAGTTTTATAAAAATAATATTCTACATATAGTTTCCTCCCTGCTTTTTTCACTCACTATTATGTTTTTAAGATTCCTCTATTCGGGACCAGCAGTTGGCATAATGGCTATGTTGCCAGACTCCCACGTAGTCAACCGTGGTTCGAGTCCCAGACCTGGTGGCTTAAACTCATGCCGGGCACGTGTACATGCATGCCCAAGATCCTGAGAAGAGAATGGAGGAGAAGGGATTGTGGTGTGGCTATCCCCCCTGGGGGGTGATTTCTTGCTTTCTGTCTCTCTCTGTCTTTCAGGCAAGTACACATGCCCTATAGTGAAAACCTCTCCAAAAAAAAAAAAAAAGAAAAAGAGATTCATCCATGTCATACCATATGGCTGAAGAAGTGTTTTATGACCTGTTTTATCAACCTTGTGTTTCTAAGCTACATCCATGTTACTGTGTATTTCTAGGATCTTGGGCTTTCCCTCTCAGCCTGAGTTTTCTTACCTCAAAACAGCAATAATAATAGTAACTATGTCGCAAGATTGCTGTGAGAGGGAGAGGGAGGAAGCACTCCCCCCCCCCCCCCAAGTGGGGCATGGTCTACATACTTGGCTCATATATTTCTATTTTTATTTTTTAGTTTATTTCTGGGGTCAGTAGGTGGCTTGGTGTGGTGAAGGTGCTAGACTCCCAAATGGTTTTCCGTGGTTTGCGTCCTGGTTGAAAGTCACACCAGGCACGTGTCAAAATCCCGAGAAGAGAATGGAGGAGAAGGGATTGTGGCGGCATCATCCCCTGGGGGGGTGATTTCTCACTGTCCCTCTCTTTGTCTCTCTCTGGCAAACACATGCACCCTATGGGCAAAGAGCTTAAAAAGAAGAAGAAAAGTAGTTTCTTTCTTTCATGAGAGACAGAGAAAGTGAGAGAGAGAAGAGAGAAAGGCATCCCCAGCAGGGTCCCCACACTATACACTTAGAAGCCAGAGAGAGAGAATACTCCCCGATGGGCACGGTTACACCACAATCCCGTCTTCTCCGTTTCTGTGCCCTGTTCAGATTTTGAGCACACATGCATACGTGCCAGACATGTTTATCAAGCCTCTAGGACCAGAGTCTGAACTGTGCAGTTGGCCATGTTACATCCAGTTCTTTTAACCGCTAGCTCTTCCCTATCATTTGATCAGTCCCTGGTTTCTGACATTATTTCGTTCCATATTTGATTTCTTTTTTTAGAATTATTTTACCTTATTTATTATCTATCTATCATCTATCTATCTATCTATCTATCTATCAATCATCTATCTATCTATCTATCTATCTATCATCTTTAATTTGACAAGAGAGGGACAGAGTGAGAGAGAGAGAGAGAGGGAACATGAGAAAGCAAGCCACCAGGTCTGGGACTCGAGCTGTGGTTGGCCATGTGGGAGTCCTGTGCCCTTAACCACCACACCACCTACCGCCCTGCATATTTGATTTCTTTAAGTGGTTCATAAGGTTATTTAATAGTCTTATACAAAAATTTGAATTCTGATTTTTCAGTTCTTATAGATATAAATTTATTGTTTATTATTTCTATTGACCCTAACTCTTGGTGGCTTATGTGTTAGTGATTTTTTGTATGAGTTCACATTTTATTGAACTTAATTTGTGGGAATCCCAAGAATCCACACTGAGAGTTGTTTCCTTCCAGAGAGTACTTGCATTTGATTCTCTGGAAGGCTCTAGTGTACAAAGGATCAAGGATCTTGGAAGCCCCCTGGCAGAACCAGGCTCAATGAATCTCAAGTGTAATTTCCACACTTTGTAGCATGCTTCCAAACTTAGGGTCCTTATTCTAGGACTGTACTGGCATTTCCCCATTATGACTCTGACTTTTATGTTTGCTTATTGCTCCCTGGTGGTGGTAGTTTTTGTTTCTTGTTTGTTTGTTTTTGTTTTGCCACAGGGCACATGCACATGTCAAAGAGAGACAGAGAGACAGTGAGAGGGGAAATGAGAAATCACCCCCAAGAGGGGATAGCCACACTACACACACTACAGTCCACTCTCCTCCACCTTCCTCCTGGGATTTTGGGCACAGGAACTCATGTGCCCGGTGTGATTTTTCAAGCTGCCAGGTCCAGGACAACCATGGTCAGACATATGGGAGTCCAGCTCCTTAACCGCCACACCACCTTCTGGCCCTGCTTCCTATGCTTTTTTTTTTTTTTTTTTTTTTTTGAGTGTACCTTTTTTTTTTTAATTCTTTCACAAGACTCCAGAAAATCTTTAAAATGCATGTCAGGTGTAATTCATATCAGGATTGAATAGGATCATAGCTGATGGACCCTTTATCAGCTTTCCAGGCTGCCAAAAATAGATGCTGACACAATTTTTCTAGCCAAGGAACAATTCTTAGGTGAAAATTGTGGAGGATTCCTTTAGTATAATATTAAGCTTCTCCTTTTAGTACAATCCTTGTCATAGAACTTAAACTCTGCAGAAGGAACACTCGATTGGAAATCAAGAATGTGGATTATTGTTTATGAAACCTTAGAAAAATTAGTTAACCCTGGTAAGTTAACCTCTCTGCTTCTATTTGTTGTACCACAAAATGAAGATGTAATTACCACCATGTCTAACCACAGGTTGTTGTAGGGTTGAACGAAAAAGCAATGCTAAAAACCTAGTTGGGGCTAGCTTCGGTAGCATATGCAGTAAGATACTGCACTGCAGTGTTGGAAGCCACATGGCTGACTGCAAATTCAGATCTCCATCCACCTGGAACATGGTGGGCGTGTATGGGGGTGCCCAAGATCATGACTAGTTGAAGGCCTGGGGAGGAGTTTATGGCATGACAAGACCTGTCAAGGGAGTCTCTCTCTCTCTTGCTCTCTCTCATGTTCACGCACACACACTCCCTATCATGAATAAAATAAACTTAAAGAAAAGACATCTTGAAGAATAGTAAAGTAAGAAACAAAATGTAATGATTATTACAGTAACTAAAATTTATTGAGCACTTGCTATGTTTGGAAGTTTGCTAAGCTTTTTATAAATATCATCTCATTGACTCCTTACAACAATCCTGTAAATGGGTATTAATATCCCAATTTAATAATTGTGGAAACAGACTCAGAGAAATTAAAAGTATAAGCTTATTTAGGTGTCCTAGTATTGAAGGACTCCTTATTTTCATTATAAAATAATATCCATTTCAATTATTATGATGAAAGGCAGAGGATTCCTCAAGGTGATTTAAGTACTATCATATCTAAATTATCTAGATGATTTTCCTCTCACGTCATGAGATGTATTTTACAAGAATGCATTCACATCTCCCAAGGTGCCTACTATGCTGAAACCTCCACCCTGAAGAAGTAATGTGCTTTCGATAAAAGCAACTTTAGCTATGAAGACTCCACTGCAATTTGTACAGCTGTGTAATCGAAACTACTAAAAGCCAAGTTAATATATTATTCTACTCACAGAACAGCAGTTTGATTCCTATGACTTCTTGGCACATCTGTTTGGGATATAAATCCTAAGCAGACTGAGCAGTCACTTTCTAAATCTTCAAAATGCTTTACTAAGCAAAGTCTTTAGTGTGGTTAAGGGGAGAAAAAAATTAATAGACTCCCAAGTGAGTGGAGTAGTCTAGCTCACTGCAGAGTGTTTAAGGCAGGTGCAGGCAGGACTGGGGACTTGAAGAAGGTGTACTTTAAGGTAAAGGATAGCACACATGCCTACGAGCACCAGAAGGTGAACTCTCTTGCCAACTTGAGATAATTAGAGAAGGTCTTTGGAGAATGAGTTACTCGTGTTTACAGCGTGTTTAATTTTTCTTGTTGGCAAGAGTTCAAATTACATACAAGTGGGCTTGATTAGAGATGCCAATTATTACTCGACCTGCCCACACCCCTTTCTAGTAAAATCCCTACCCACTCAACCTTACCGAGTGAGCACTGGGCCACATGACCATGGCCACAGGTAACTGAACGAACACCTGGTCCAAGAGGTGGCTATAAATTCTATCCAGCAACCTATGCTTGTGTTCTTTGGTTTAAAAATGATAAAAGAAGAAGTCAAGTCTTCTCTCTTGAGAACCTAAAATCAATAAAAGATAGTAAGGGAAGTTTCGATTTTGGTATGTGCTGAAACTGCAAAGCCATAGAGGTGTAGGAGCTAGAGAGGCCACTTTTGCAGCCAGTTGCAAAATGAGTAAGTTGTGAAGGCTAATGCAGAGGAAGGATGGTGTTCACTCTAGAGGTCAAAAGGCCCCTGGAGAAATGAAGTAGTGGCTGTTCCCTGGTGCCACTGCTGCTGTTCCAACTCTGCTACAAGCTTAGTGGTATGGTTGACTCGGGTTTTAGTACGCGTGCGTGCACACACACACACACACACACACATATATATATTTTAAATAAACCTTCCTTTTTACTTGTCTCAATAATGATGAACTTGTCTCTAGTAACTCAATTGACTCTGTTTGGACCCATTCTGGACACAGTTTGGATCAGATAATTCACCAGTATTCTGTCTAGTATGGCTCTCGGGTATTAATACATTATTTTCAAAAGTATCCTACTCACTTTCTGTTCTAGTAGAGTTCCTGCATTGCAAGTGTTGGAGAGCCACATGGAATAGACCTAGAAGGGAGTGTATTAGAAGGGCTGGAGCATCTGTTCACACAGCCCAATCAGGTGAAGGACAAGAATGCTGTGGTGCCACAGGGACAACGGGTACCGAGGATAAAAGCCCGGTTAGGCCTTAGGTCTAACTGTTGTCTTTGTTTCTCTTTTTTCTATTCGTTGTTCTTGCTAGCTTCCTTCATATGATAGAAAATGTTTCTAACATATAAAATCATGTAAGCTTATCCTGTAAGCTTAACCTTGACTTCTACAGAACCCCTCTAAGCCTCTGTTTCTTCTTCTGTAAAATACGAATTAAAAATAGGACTAGCAGATGGCGGAATGTTTTTGTCATTGGATTCTCATGTAGTTGACTGGTTTGAGTCCTGGACCCAGAGACTTAAAACTCTTGCCAGATGCCTGTGTGTGAATACCCAAGATCCTAAGAGGATAATGGAGGGGATGGGATTGCAGCATGGCCATCCCCCCAGGGGGCGATTTCTTGCTTTCTGTCGTCTCTGTCTCTCAGTGAGCGCTTGCACCCTATAGTAAAAACCTCTCTCTCTCTCTAAAAAAAAAAAAAAAAAAAAAAAAAAGCCTACCGCTCAGAGTTGTGTAGGTTATATGTGACATGCATATAAAGCATTTAGCTCAGCATCTGACTCTCTGTTAGGTCAGTATTTATAACTTCCCTGCTAAGTGCAAGCCCAGAAAAGCCTTCTTTGAGACTGTAGATCTTAGCCTCTCTTGACACAAATACATTGACAACATAAAAGAAGGCAGAACCTTCTATGAATTTCTCCATCTGCAAATTTACAGGAGGCGAATTGCAAGAGATCTGGAAGAAGTAAAGCTTACCAAGATCTGGCAGTCCATCTCTGACAGCATCTCCTTTTACTGACACTGGAGGGCGCTAATAGGCCTGCGGACATTGTGACAGGACTTGACACTGAAACTCAGGCCTAGCCAAGGCACACCCTCCCATGGCCCCCGGAGGGTGCCAGATATCAGGATGGGGGAATTCACCCAAGCAATTTCTCAACTGGTCTAGAGACTGTTCTTGAACTAGTTTAGAGAAGGAAAGAAAGAGGGCCGATCATGGGTGCATGCCTTATTGGCATATGAGGGGTACTAGGCCAGGTGGCAACCCTAGAGATTCAGAATAAGTCCGGGGCAGTCCCCAAGATTACCTTGGAGATGTAGGCCAAGACTAAGTAATTACTCTCAGAGCTTCAGGAAATCCCTGCATGGGCTCAATCTGGGTTGAAGTTTCAAATTTCCATGCCTCAAAGGGATCAAGCTGGAGAAGTGGGAACCATCAGAACATCAAGACAAGATCCATGGGAGGGATTAAGAATCAGATTTGAGGGCCAGCAGGTAGTGTAAAGGTCTAGACTGCTGGAGCTCACATGACCAACTGAGCAGTTCAAGTCCTGGACCTGGTGGCTTGAAAATCATGCCCAGTGCATGTGTGTGTATGCTCAAAATCTAGAGAGAAGAATGGCAGAGGAGGGATAGTGACATGGTCATCCCTCCTGGAGCTTAGTAACTTATTTCTCTCTCCAGCAAGCACACATGCCCAATAGCAAACTGAAAAAAAAAAAAAAAAAAAAAGAAAGAAAGAAAGAAAAAAGAATCAGATTTGAGTTGAAGAACCTATGCTGAAGTCAGTTAAAACCAAGAAAGAATGGCATCTAAAAATAATGACCTAAGGCAAAGGTAGCAAGGGGCAGGAGCTTTTGGTGGAGCATCTGTATTGTAGGCTGTAGGCTGCCATCTGGGAGGTATCTACTAAAATGTAGACTGAACTATGAAATTATATCTGCCTGGGACCAGCAGATAGTGTAATGGTTATGTCGCTGGACTCCCATGTAGTCGACCACAGTTCGAGTCCTGGACTTGGCTGCTTGAGACTCACGCTGGGCACGTGTGCTTGTGTGTCCAAAATCCTGAGAGGAGAGGAGAATGGAGGAGAAAGGATTGTGGGGTGGCCATATCCCCTGGCAGGTGATTTCTCACTTTCCTCCACCTCCTCCTATCTCTCTTTTTTTTTTTTTTCCATCTCTCTTGTGAGCACATTTGCCCTATACCAAAAACTGAAAGAAAAAAATTATATAACACATATATTTTATATGTATACGTATATATATACATATATATATATATATATATATATATATACACACACACACACACACACACACACAGACACATATATATATAGAGAGAGAGAGTTTATGAGTGCTCTGTTTGGTATTCTGTTTGGTAGTTTGGTATTCTTTTATACCTACCATCATCTCACAAGTATTTTTATGTAATAAAAATATTTTTTATAACTGCATATGGGTACCATGAATTTTATGTGACTATATCATAAATTACTTTAATATGTCCACTATTGTTCAATATTTAGATTGTTTTCAATGATAAATCATACTATGGTAAATACATTTATATATAAAACTCAGTTCACATTTCTGAGTATTTCCTTAGAAACTATTCCTGAAAATGAGATGATTGTTTTAAGAAACCTGAGCATTTTAAGACGTGACCCATCAAGTCTGTTTGTTTTCTAGAAAGTTTGGTCAAATCTATACTCTTCTCTGCATTCTCAGGAGCACTGGGTGTTATCTGTCTAAATCAGTGATGACATTTTTCATAAATAATACTAGTAAAATTATAGTATTGAGTAAAACGCGATAACGTTTATTTTTTTTTTAATAGAGCAATATTTTTGCTATAGGGCACATGCACTTGCCGGAGAGACAGAGAGACAGAAAGTGAGAAATCATCCCCCACAGGGGAGATGGCCACACTGTAATCCCTTCTGGAAGAAATTGGGGATTTTGGTCACTCACACACATGCACCTGGCATTTTAAGCCACCGGATCCAGGACTCGAGCCACACAACTGTGTGAGTCCAGTGATGTAACCATCATGCCATCTGCTGGTCCTAATACTTTTTTTTTAAGAGAGATTTTTGTTATAGGGCATGTACACTAGCTAGAGACAGAAAGCGAGAAATCACCCCCAGGAGGGGAGGGGGTGGCCACGCCAAAATCCCGTCTCCTCCATTCTCCTCTCAGGAGTTTTGGCACGCATGCACACATGCCCAGTGTGAGGTTTAAGCCACCAGGTCTGGGAATCGATCTGCAGTCAACTACATGGAAGTTCAGCAACTTAACCATTATGCCATCTGCTTGTCCCAACTCTTAAATATTTTTAGCCGTTTGTATCTTCATTGTGAATTGTCTGTGTCATTTACTTACTGTTCTAAATTTAGATTACAGTGCTTTTCCCATATTATTGGCACTTTTTTGTTTTTTAGGTTTTTAATTTTTTTTAATTGCCACAGGGTGCTTGTGCTCACCATAAAGACAGAGAGAAAGAGAGAGAGAAATCAACCCCCAATGGGACATGGTCATGCCACTGTCCTTTCTCCTTCCTGTCAGGATTTTGGGCACACTGCACACAATGCACCCTGTGTGTTTTTTAATGCTACTGGGGGCCAAAAGGTGAACTGCAGTTGGCCATGTGGAATCCGGCTCCCTGTGCACTGCACTTAACTGCTGCTCTAACAGACAACCCAACACTTTAAAAAAAAATTGTTCATGGTAAAACATATGCACATACAATGAGAGACAGAGAGAAGCATCCTGTACAGGGCTCAATCAGACTGCCTTTCCCTTCCTCCAGCCTTCCAGCCTGCCAAGATCTTGGACACATGTGCACAGACCTGGTGTGTGTTCAGGCTGACTAGCCCAAGACTCAAACCATGGGTGATAACGTGCCTTCCAGCTCTCGGTTCAATATGCTACTGACTGCGCCATAGAAGGTGGGCCTGGTACTTATTTTCATTATTACATCTTACTATAAAGAAATGATTTCTCTTATGTAATTGAATTTATTTATTTATATGTTTGTTTGTTTATTTATTTATTTTTATTACATGAGTGAGAGAGACAGAGGCAGAGAGAGGTCTCCCCAACCCCTGTTCCAAGGTCCTCAGACAGCAATCCTCCCCCGTCCACCTTCACCCTGCCCTGATTCACGGGTATGCCAGGCATGTTCAGGAAGATCACTCGATTTGACCCGAAACCTTCCCATGTAGGTCATCCCCGCAGAACATTGTGTGACTGCCATGCCACCATCTGGCTTCCCTTCATTTTTTAAATTATTTTGGCATTTCCTCTATTGACTTAATGATTACAAGGTTTTTCCTTATCTAAGAAGCAAGATGAGTGAGTATTCATCACGTTTTCTTCTAGTATTTTACATTTTTATCTTCTAGGATTTAATGCTTTAAAGGAGCAGAATTTCCTTCTGAGATGAGATAATGAGGTGAGAATCAATGTGCCCTTATAGAAGGCAAAGTTCTTATGACAGGACTCTCTTTTTGTGAGACAGCCACCAGTCCTAGTGGAGGGACTTTGTGGTGTGTAGGGTCTCCCTGACTTACTTCTGGGTGACTCCACGGCTATCTAGCTGCCTATGCTAGATGCCATGGACATCAGACATTGGATTGCTTTTGTTAGTTGTGGACAGTAGGGTTTCCAAGAATAAAGACATTTCCTGTACTGCCAGGTATTTTAAAATAGGCAGCCCACCTCACCACTTCACTGCCTTCTTCAAGAAATACTAGGTTATCAGGAAAGTCATGACATACTTTTCTGTTTTTCTATGCAAAAATGTGTCATAACTATCCAAACAACCCAACAGTAAAGTTTAAACATTCAAAGAAAAGGACTCACTTGGGTCCGTCCATCTCAGGTGTTTCAGGCTCTATGGCCCACGTATATTACTACAGCATGCTGGGTACTTGGAGATGATACTTTTAAATTTCTTTTTCTTTTTATTTAAAGAATTATTTATTTAATTTTGTCTATTTTTTTAAAAGATATTTTTGCTATAGGACACATGTACTCACCAGAGACAGAGACAGAAAAACAGAAAGCGAGAAATCACCTCCCTAGGGGGATGACCACACTGCAATCCCTTCTCTATTCTCCTTTCTGGATTTTGGGCACACACACACACATACGCCCAGCATGAATTTTAAGCTGCCAGGTCCCCATTATGCCATATGCTGGTCCCAATTTTTTTTTTTTTATTTGACCAGAGAGAGACACAGAGAGAGGGAAAGTGTGAAAGCAAGCCACCAGGTCCAAGACTCTAACTACTGTTGGCCATGTGGGAGTCCATTGCCTTAACCCCCATGCCACTTGCCAGCCCTACTGCTTTTAAACTTCTGTGTGTGTGTGTGTGTGTGTGTGTGTCTTTTTTTATTAATTAATTAATTAATTTTTATATACATTCAATGACATTGTTTAGCTTATGAAGTGAACATTTCAATATGTGAACAATTCTCCCCAGTCCTGTTGATCAAAATATCTTCAACAGATTACACCACACCTTTCTATCCCGTAAATGCTCTGCCTCTGTATCCCTCCTCCAAATGTCCTTCCCTAGGCCCCACTCCTCCACACACACCACATCTGGCATTCACACCCATCTCTTGTGTTTGTATATCTTTTAGTCAATCAGTTTTGGTCGTAGAGTGCAGACACTCGGTACATATTAAGTGGGGATATACAGTGTCTCTCCTTCATAGCCTACTGCTTTTAAACTTCTAAGGTGGCCACAATGGTAAATGATTCCCATTCCTAAATCAGGTAGTTGATTGCAGTCCGGCAAACTTCCTCCACAAGGACTGACTGGAACAAAATGGCTCCATTTCACTGTTAAAATTGTTGATTTCAATGGTGCTGGGTTATTTGAGTCTAGGTAAGTCAAAATTGGGAAAGAGACAGGCAAGTCTTCAAATGTTAGAATGCTTTGTCTAACTCTATATCTGAGGGAGTTGTTTTCTTCCTTTTAAGGTTCGTTTTGGTCCAATAACAGCAGAGAACTATGAAAATCCTAGGAACAGCTCAATGCCTTCAGTGAACCTGGCTGGGTACAGAATACAAGGTCAATATGCAGATAGTGATGGGGCTCTCTAACACAATTCTTGGAGTAGCCTAGAGTGATGCTATCACCAGTGGTCAAGGAACCTGGTTTGTGTGGGTTCATGTAAAATTAGGGAAGTGTCTGAGAATACTCTGCAAGGAGAGTATGACCCCTGGAAATCATACATGATGCTGTTCATTAAATGACTGACTGAGACACTGCATAGGCAAAAGGCAAGGCTGTAATTTAGATTTAACAATCTACAGGGCACTCTTTCTTTCATTTTCCTTCCAAATCTGGGTAAAGTTGTAGGCTCCTTGAAGTTTTTCTTTTGTAAAAGAAGCCAGAGATCATTCTGAGCAGACAGAGCTCTCTCATGGCGATCTCATAGATGGGGTAATGCTACAAAGGCAGAATTTCCCTATTTTTTATTACAACGGGCAGGGGGAATAGAATGAAAGAGGTGGAGAGACTGTAAAACTGTCACAAAACACAGGTGATCAATTGTACCTCATGAAGGTCTCTGACTGATTCTGGGAAGGATCATCCCATGGCACCAGATCTGTTGTGTGATCCCGCTTACAGAGCAGGAAAACACCTTCGTTTCTGTGTCTAAAAGCACTTCCCTCCAAGACTTGAGCTTAGTTAGCCAGAACTCTGGAGATAGAGAACATATATGAGATAGGATTTGGTTGGTGGTGAAAGTGAAGAGAGACGCAGGCTATAATGGTGGTTAAAATGGCAAAGTGGAGAGAAAGTGTGTTTTCTAGCACATGATTGGGTCATGGGCCTCCAGTGGGAGGCAGAAATTTAGGTGTAGCATGCACTTTGAATGTCTCTAGTTTCTTTCTTCTTCTTCTTCTTCTTCTTCTTCTTCTTCTTCTTCTTCTTCTTCTTCTTCTTCTTCTTCATTTTTTAAAAAAGATTTTTGTCATAGGGCATATGTGCTCACTGGAGAAAGAGAGAGAGAGACAGTGAGAGGGAAAGTGATAAATCACTCTCTAGAGAGGATGTCCATGCCACAATCCCTTTCCCTCCATTCTCCTCTTGAGATTTTGGGTACACATACACACACACCCAGCATGATTCTCAAGCTACCAGGTCTGGGACTTGAACCACAGTCAGCCATGTGGTAGTCCAATGCCTTAATTACTATGCCACCTGCTGGCCTGAATGTCTCTAGTTTCTTTCCATTGTACACTGCCCTTATGTCAGGTGGGATAGAGACCAACTAGATCAGAGAAAGCTGCCCAAGTTCCCAGTATTCATCAATCTCTCCATCCAAAGACTGGAACTCACAACTATGAGCTCCACTGGGATGTAAAACATCTTCTTTGCCTACCCTGTAGGCTGAAGACCTGCAAAGCATCTGGTGGGGTGGATGGCCCCTCTTTGGACCAGGCACTCATGAATAAAGTAGTCTGCCCTTTTCTCAGACAAGCCCAGTCACCCAGTCTGATAATCATGGAGCAAATAGAAAATACCAACTGGTTGAGTTGAAACATACCTCATGTTATTTGGCCAACTGTTTGGTTTAATTAAGCAGACACATTTCCAGACACATTTGTCTCCATTATTACTTTTAAACTAACATTGAATCTTAATTCAGTCCTTAAATGATGACAAAGGAATGGCATTGCAATTTGCCTGCTTTCCTAAAAATCTTCCATTAATATAAATGACTATATTTATTTCCCTAAATAAGTGAGACAAAATTATGGTAACCATTGATTACAACTGCCATATATTTGTTATGTATTCAGGATAAGTATTACAGTGTAGGGCTAGGAATTGATAACCTATTCCCAGAGCAATGTTATATTAACCTTCCTCTATGCACCTGGCCTTGCCTTCACAGATAAAAGTTAACCTCATCACATCTTAATGCAGTGATTGTCAGTTTTGTATGTGGGGATGGTATGCTGTAACTATACCTTCTGTAGATTTATGCTTTGAGTTGCTTTACGAGTTTAGTGGCAGATTTTCCTTGATCAATCAACCTTTCATCACCAGGGTCTGTATTAGTTAGAATTCCCCAGTTATACACCAGAAACAGACTCCGGGTAACTTGAGTAGAAAATAAATGTTTTAAGAGGCTAATAGATAGCTGATAGAACTCATGGGAAAACTGGAGAATCTGCTTGGAGGTCAGCAAACAGGACAGCTCTGGAGGGTTAGGCAACAGGAAGTCCTTGCTAGCCTGAGGGCACAGTGCTGAGACAATAGATGCCAACCACATTTTCAGTGTCTAGGTCACACAGTTCAAGATTCAAGTCCCAGGAGAGAGTGTGATGCCTAGTTCCGTGGCTAGCAGAGAACAAAGCAATTTGTTTACAGCCCAATCAAGACTCTACATCGTAGAGGCTGGACAGTGGCACAGTGGTAAAACACAACACTAAGAGATACTGACCCACAGGACAGGGATCTGGGTTCACATCCCGGGACCTCCCTGAGTATGCTAGGCATGTGCATGCCCATAATCTAGGGATGGCTAAGGCTGGGGGTAGATTGTGGTGTCAAGACTCTGTCGAGGGTACTGTCTCTCTGTCTCTCTCACTTATGGAGGAAATAAATGATAAACATAAACAAACAAACAAAAACTACATGATAGAGGGAAAGTATTGTACTAGTCAAAGTGCTATTAGGTATTGTGCCCAATCAGAGTGCAATTACTAAAACAAACCCTGTGTGGTACTAGGGCTCTGAGTCCCAACTGTCCAGTGTGAGTCCTAGGAACTCACACTCTCCACCTATGACTTCTGTAGCTCTCTCAGGGTCAAAGCTTGAATCTTCACCACTTTTTCTGGCCATCAGGACTACCATAAGTCATTGTCGTCTACCACGAAGGCTCAGACTCTGGATGTAGTGAGAAAGTTTCCTGCAGTTACAACCTTCATAGCCAACCGGAAAGACTTTCCCTTCTTTAATTGCTAGAGGATGTGTGTACTTACAGGAGAGGGAGGGGGAGAGAGGGGGAGAGAGAGAGAGAGAGAGAGAGAGAGAGAGAGAGAGACTCTTCAATGGAATGCAATCCTTTCTCCTCCATTTCTCTATTCTGTTGGGATTTTGAATATGCACACATATGTGCCCATTGTGTTTTTCAAGCTGCTGGGGCCAGAATTTGATCCATGGTCGGCCATGTAAGATCTGACTTCCTTAACCACTAGGACACAAGATTGCCCAAGAAAGACATGAAGAAATGATAGTTCCCCAAAATGTTATGTGAATCTTTCAGGTTTCAGTTCTCCAAGCGAATTATCCAAGTGAGACTCACTCTCAGGGAGTACTTCTTGCCAAAGACACTAGTGTCTTTACTTGAGACACATTTTTCATCTCAACTGCCCCAACAGTGGAGCAGTCCTCTTCTTGATCATGATATGCCTTATTCAAAGGTTGCCTCAGGCTTATTTCCCTTCTCAAGAGTCTCAGGTATCTCAGAGTCTCTCATGAAATGAGGACTCCTGGTCACCCCCCCTCTCATCCCAGAAAGAAACAAGTTAGTTCCTAGTGTGACTATATTTATGCATTGACTTGTGATAGGGTGGGCCAGGCATGTATGTATAAGAGGCTCCATATTATGTTCTGAAGGCTAAACTTAGATCACAGGTCAGAGTCCATGATAAGGTTGGCATCACCTCAGTAAAGAAGTGCTTAAAACTCCAGCTTGAATCCTGTAGCAACAGAAAGCAACCAATCTGCCCTCTACCACGTCTGGAGTCACTCTGATAAGAATCAGTGCTTTAGGAATAAGGTCAAGAGCCCAGAGGACTCACAGGGTGAGGAATGTGTGTTACCAGCATTAAAACTCTAAATGCAAGGGACCAGCAGTTGGCATAATGGCTATGTCGCTGGACTCCCATGTAGTCAACTACGGTTCGAGTCCCGGACCCGGTGGCTTAAACTCAGGCCAGGCACATGTGTGTGCATGCCCAAGATCCCGAGAGGAGCATGAAGGAGAAGGGATTGTGGTGTGGTCATCCCCCCCTGGGGGGTGATTTCTCAATTTCTATCTCTCTGTCTCTCTCTGTCTTTCTGGTGAGTGCATGCGCGTATAGCAAAAACCTCTCAAAAAAAAAAATAAATAAAACCTCTAAATGCACTTTCCCACAGAAACACTCTTATAAATGGCGGTCAAGAATCCTTAGTGTTATTATACAATAGTTCAGGTACATTAGAGTTCTGCAAGCTTTTGTGGGCTCACCTTGGGGCAGAGCCACCATCTGTAATATTGTTTCTATAGAAAAGCTTGGTTGCAGTTTCAGACAACAGATCAACAAATAAACTAATAAGCTGGGAATTGCCTATTTTAAAGTTTTTCGTCAGTAAACACAATAAATTCACAGACTTTCACAGTCAGTTCAACTAAGCTTACAGCCTTGTGGTCCAAAATATTGGCTTTGAGCCCGGGAACTCTCTGCTACCTCTCCATCCCTTCTCTGCTGAACACTTTGATTTAATTTCCCCAAGCTTCTAGAGTGCATCACCTAGGCACTCACCTACAGGCATGCCACTAGGGTAAAAGCTGAGTGTCTGTAATTCTAAACTTTTCCACTGAAACATTTTAGAACTGCAAAGAGATGGAAGGAATAATGAATGCTTACGTACCCACCTTCAGAAATAAGTATCACTTATTAGGGTGAACTTCTCATTAGCCCATGCCTGGTCTCATCCCATTCCCTCCAATTCCAGAAGTAATCACTTTCCTGAAATCAGTGATCATCATGACCATGTAAGTTCTCAGCCACTCTATAACTTACCCTGGGCTTTCCCCTCTAGAATAGTAGAGATGCAGAGGGTGGAAAGAGAATCAGTCTGGGGACTATACAACAGGTTATCCTGGGCCTAATTCAAGAGTCCAGGGATCGAGACTCAATCCATGTTGTGGAAATGTCGTTTTAGGAGAAGGAGAAAACAGTGTGTGTCAGGCCTATGATCTAGGAGGATACTGGAAAAGAGGGCCAGGAACAATCAGGATAGGGTTCTTTTCATCTGGGTTTGTCTAACCCAACAGATGGTCTATATCTGAAAATCATGGAATGAAAGCCAGGAAATCAGTAATCAGAAAAAGTGGGCAAGAATTGGAAAGTCTCAGCAGAGAAGCCATGTGTCAGAGTCTGACATCTGTAACTGCAGAAACAGAGCAAGAAGAGATCGAAGTCCATTCACTCAGTCATTCATATAACAAGTCAACCCCCATCTAGGTCATGGGCAATGTACTGACCATCAGAGGAGAGGACTATAAATAAAAACCAAAAAATGGTCCCTGTCCTGAGTAAACTCATACATCAGAAGACAAGAGAGACACTAAACATATTTACAATATAATATGGTAAGTTAGAAGATGGAGGGGGCTTGCCAGGGCTCAGGCCGGGTCAGCATCAGGTCCACATGCCAGGTTTAATAAATAACCCAGGGTGCAGTTTCCTAGGGAGTTAGCAGGTTTGGTGGCACAATGAAGATTGAAGAGATGCTTTGGGGCAAAGAAGGGGATGAGGTGAAGGGGTTCAGAAATTCAAATTCAATGGGTAAAGATGAATCAGGGAGCAGACAGGTATCTGGAATGGATCAGGCTTGTGCACTGGACAAACAAGACGAATGTCACCATGTGCTTTAGGTCCTTCTCTAGCTACCATTCGGATCCTACCTTCCTGACACTGCCATTTGGAACCCACAGACTGCTCTAATCCCCACAGCTCTCTATGTTTCTTCTCTCCACTCCACCAAACATTCTATTTGTGTTCTATGGAGCTTCTGTCTGCTGGTGAACAAATTCCCCTACTTCCTCAGCTTCATCGCATAACTGTATATAGTGGATACCTTTCTGGAGTATCTTCCCAGCTCACAGAAACCCTCACAGCCCTCTCCTCATCCTTAAAGTTAGGCCTGTGGCTACCGTTTTGTTCAACTTGTCCAAGACGACCAACTACCCGAACCCTCCACTTCCTGCTGGCCACAAATAGCTAGAGTTCGTTTATGTTACATGCAACCAGAGACCCAGCCAGTCTCCCTTACCTTCTCGCCTGAACTGAAACCTGGCTTTCCCCTGAGGTTACCACTTCCCCTACAGTTCTTTCAAATAGAAGTTATTTATTCTCCCATGTCCCACATATAGGAAGGACTAGCAACATTCTTCTAGCTCCCCAAAACCTTTCTAAGCAATTTCTCTTTTATTCTTGTATGAAAAATCTTGGCCCCACAGAAATCCATGCCATTCCACTTTTTACCTTTTTCATCTCTGTCATCTGCAAAATGTCAGCTCACATTTATCAAACTCACTTCTTCATTCTGGGTGTTGGGAGGTAGGTGTGGGGGATGCTAAGTCTATAGACCACCAACTCAATGGCCCAACTTCTTAGTTCCTTGACTTTCCAAACTCATACTCAATGGGCTCTTATAGCCACACCCTGTCCTACCCCAGAAATCTGAAACTCTCTATCACTGTAACTACCCATCAGCTTTCTCCTCTGACACAATCTGTTGGGTTGAGGCCTCTACAGATTTTCAGTCTGTTGGATAAAGCTTTTCACCTGTTTCTCATCAGCTTTCCTTTCCCTTTCATCCCCTAGTGATCATCTCAAACCAGTACTCTTCCCAAGAGCCATGTAATCTGGAGAAATTCTGTCTGTTCATTTCTTAAATTACTAATATTATTCAAAAAATGTGTATTATACATCTGCTATATGCCAAGGACTGTAGATAAGATGATGCAGCTTTGCCAGTGAGGAACTCACAGTCTAGGAAGGAGGTAAATCCATAGTCACATGCATAAATATAATTACAAATTGCAGTAAGACCTGGGGTGAGGCTGGGACATAAAAAGGGGCATTTCCAGCCAGCAGGTGGCATGGTGGTTGAGATGCTGGACTCCCACATGGTTGACCACAGTCCTGGGCCTGGTAGTTTACTTTCTCACCTTCATTCTCCCTCTTTTTCTGTCTCTCTCTCTCTGCTGAGTGCTTGTGCCCAATAGCAAATTTAAAAAATAATAATAACAATAAATAAAATTAAATAATTCTTTAAAAACAGAAGAAGAAGAAAGGGGGCATTTTAAGAAGAAGAAACAGCATGAGCAGAACTCCGAAGCAGAATGGAGTGTGGCTTGAGGAAGTGAAACACAAAAACCTGTCTGGTTAGAGACAGAAAGCTAGAGAGTGAAACAAGGTAAGTCTGAGTGAGGGGAGAAGCAGGAGAAGATCTGCATTTTGAAAAGATCACTGGCAAGGGATGACTAGGTGAAACACAGGGGTTTTTAGGGAAGTGAAACTATTCTGTGTGATACTCTAATGGCAGACACATGATATTATACGTTTGTCCAAACCCATAGAATTGTACAATATGGAGAGTGAGCCATAATGTAAACATGGCGTTTAGTTAATAATGAAATATCAGTATTGGCTCATCAATCGTAGCAAATATGCCATGTTAATGCAAGACATGAATAATGGGGGAAACTATGCAAAGGAAACACCCTATAGTATGTGCTCAGTTTTCTGTAAACCCAGAAGACTACTCAAAAAAAAAAAAAAGTTTATTGGTTAATTTAAAAAATTAAGTGGGGGCCAGCAGGTGGCATGGTGGCTAATGTGCTAGTCTCTTCCATAGCTGACAGCAGTACAAGTCCCAGACCCAGCAGCCTGAAACTCAAGCCAGGTGTGTGTATGCCCAAGATCCCAAGAGGAGAATGAAGGGGAAGGGATTGTGGTGTGGCCATCCGCCCTCACTTTCTGACTCTGTATTTCTCTCTATCTCTCCAGTGAGCACACACACCCTATGCCAAAAATCTATTAAAAACAAAAAAAAAGTGGTAGGGGGAAGACCACTGGTTTCTGTGAACAAAGTAGATTGGAGGCAGAGGAAATGTGGGCAGACCATTCAAAAACTGTTTCAGACATCCAGGCAAGTGAAGATGGTAACTCAACCCAGGTTGGTTATGGAGAAAAAGAAATGGAAAGAACGTAATGGTAAGATTTAGTGACGGACTGGATATGTGTCAGAGATCAAGGGCCATTGCCTTGTCCAAGTTGGTGATTCAATGTGTCATTCACAGTCAGGGGAGAGGATCTAGGGAAATTTTATTAACATCATCTCCACATGCTAAGAAACTGTTGGACACATGGATTCTCAACATGCATGTGAATGTGATACTTACATGAAAGGTATTTCATTGCCTGCTTTTCAGCTCTTACCATGATCATTTCCTGTCAGCCCTTGTTTAAAAAGATGTGTCCTGATTTTGCTTCAACCATTAAAGTAGACAAGGTCAGTTGGCTTCTCTGGGCTTTGGTATTTATACCATTATTATGAGAAAGCTGAATCAGATGGCCTCTAAAGGGCACTACCTAGTGAGGACAGGGTGGTCTCTAACAGCTAGAAGTCTTCTAGATATTAAATACCATCTACGCTTGTCCTTCCTCAACCCCTGGGCTTTCACAGTGAATGCGAATAAATTCCATTTTCCTGTCAATGTTCTTTTCTTCCTGGCATATCTATAGTTCCTAGATTCCTGCTTCTGTGTTCCAGGATCCTGACAAAGTCCACACCAACTATCATAACCTCAAGTAACCCTGGATCAACACCAGATGCTCCTCTCCCAGTCAGGTTTGGGATAGCCTACTAGATGGTCCCAGAGGAAACTTAGTCTTCTATGTGTTTTGATTTCAAAACAAAGCCTATCTTCTGACAAGAAAACAAATGTGCTAATATCCTGTTCCAAAGACCAGAATACACAAACTCCCAGGAACAACCAACTCTTTAGTCAATCTGCCTCCTAGAAAGTGCAGTTACTATTTAACATCCTAGGCCTCATCCCCTTCCAGCCACACCAGTAACACAACACAGAATCCATAACCAACTGGGCCATGCTGACTTTGTTGCCTACCCACACTCAACAGTATAATGGGCTGCCCTTCAAACTGCCCTTCTCCTATAGGTTCCAGCAGGGAAAGTCAAGGTCATGTACAGTAGTTATGCCCTGATGCCTTTGTATGGCTTGTCCAATATATTTCATTGAGAACTAAGGTAGACATGATGACCTGGAGTCTGGCATAAGAGGCAGTGTTGTATTGAAACTATGCACTTGGGCCCAGGTCAAGAACTTGACCAGAGAGTCTCTGAGAAGCATCCCCTGAAGAAACTGTCACCAATTTTCCCCCTACCTAGGGCTATGGTACGTTACTGCACAGTTTCCCTAAGCCTCACTCTGGTCATCATTTGAGGGATAACTATACCCTTGATTCCTGCTCAGAGTTCCTGAATCAAAGCCCCTGTTAACATTCTCATTCACCAATAAGAAAGTTCCCTAAGGTTGAAGTTCTTCCACATTTAGATTACTGCTCTGGGGTACAAGGTTTATCTCCTTTGGTAAACATGTCAATTCTATATGTCTGCTACGATGTAATTTCTTCCTTCTAAGGGAAGCTTATTAATTTGAATTAAACTGCAGGTTGCTGGCCAGCCAATGTATTAATTGTCCTAGGTTGAACACCAATCCTCAGTTTAATCAGCTTTGAAGAAAGGGAAGGGTCACATAGAGTTAAACAGAATAGCCTATTGCTGGGGTTCCTGAAGGCAGCCAGTTCACAGAGCATCCGGTGAGTAATCCTAAGGCCTTGTTTGAAAGAATAAGCTGAGTCAATCAGAATGTACCTGAAGCAGTTTTGGAATTATGTGATCTCTCTTTCTCTCTCTGACCACATAATAAACTGCATTGGGGCACACAGTAAGCATTCAATAGGTATTTTTCAAATTAACGAGTAAGTCCATAAATAAAGCTGAAAGGCGTAAGAGAAAGGGATTAAGAGGAGTCGGGGAAGTCAGGAGGGAACATGAATGAATCAAAGATTTGACTAAGTCTAATTATGAGTAAGCCGAGTTATGAGTAAGCAGAACCTATGATGCAGAGAAGACACACAGAGTAGACGGCATGAGAGCCAGGCAGTAGTGAGCAGAGAGGTGGCAGACACAGAGAGTGGCTGAGTCACATAAAAATATTCACAGACTCCCGTGGCTGAGGTCTTGGAATTGCCTGGAATCCACAACTACCCTCCTATTCCTGTTCTCCCCGACCCTACTTGCTCATCCTTCCCGAGGTTTCTATGGACCCCAGTATAAATCTTTACAATAAGCCACTCATTGCAGAAGGTAACTTGAATGAATGACTACTTTTTGAGAGTCTCGGTTTTGGGGACCGCATATGAGCCCTGAGGAATGCAACTGAAGCCCATGAAACACATCACTCCTTTCTAGGAATAGAATGGTGGTCCGCCTGTATGGAGATGCCCTGATGTGTTTGAATTCGAAGTGGAGATATGGCTTAGCCTCAACCTAGAACCCTTGCAGACACTCCTTCTTTTATTACTACTACACATTTTAAGAAAATCCTCTTACCACTTTTTTTAAGAATTATTTATTTTATTCCATTTGTTATTATTATTATTTTTTAATTTGACCAGAGAGTCACAGAGAGAGACAGAGAAAGAGAAAAGTGAGAAAGCAAACCTGTAGATCCAGAACTCCAACCACGGTAAGCAATGAAGGAGTCCAGCGCCCCAAACACCAGGCCACCTGCTGGCCCCGCTCTTACTGCTCTTAAACAAGGGCAAATATTGGCTTGGACACATTCATATTTTTATCTATTTAAATTTTTTTTCTTTATTCATGATACACTCCATGCACATTCCTGTGAGTGAGAGAGAAAAGCACCTTCCTTAGGGTCTGATCATTCCTCAGTCCCCTTCCTCCATTCCTCTAGCCTATCAAATCCGGGCACTCACACATGTGCCCAGTACATTTCAGGATGACTGGGCCAGGGATTTAAACTATAGTTGCCATGTGGGTTCTGCCTTTTCTTGAGCAGAACGTTAACACTGCACCACAGAGCCAGCCCCATGTTAAGTCAGAGAGCAGAAAGAAAAAGTGATATTTGTGAGGAGTTAGGTAGATCATTTTCATAATTAGCAACACTTATTTGATTATTATGAATCATCAGTTGGTTAATTGAGCAGATATACTGTCAATTATCCCATGGTTTTAAGCTCTTTTCCTGGTTTCTTGTTGCTGTTATAAAAAATTGCCATACACTTAGTGGCCTAAACAATACAAACTTACTGTTTTTTTAAAGAATTATTTATTTTATTTATTGTTATTTTTTTCACATGCACTAACCAGAGAGAGACAGAGAGAAAGGGAAGCAGAGAGAGTGAGAAAGCAAGCTGCCAGGTCCAGGACTTGAACTGCTGTCAGCCATGTGAGAAGTCCAGCATCTCAACCAACACACCACCTGCTGGCTCCAAAAACTTATTATCTTTCAGTTTGAGAGGTTGGAACCCTGATATGGAACTCACTTGGCTAAAACCAAGGTATCAGTAGGCTTCATTCCTCTGCAGAAGCTGTAGGGAAGAATCCGTTTCCTAGCCTTTTCCAGCTTCTACAGGATGACTGCATTCCTTCACTCAGAATATACTCATCCCTTCTTCCAGTTTTAAAGCCAGCAATTGTGATTCCTTTTTGCATCACATCTCTTTCACCTTCCTTCAGAGCTGCATCTCTCTCAACTGACTATAGCTGAGGAAAGTTCTAGCTTTTAAAGATTCATGTGATTACACTAGGCGGACATGAAAAATCCAAAATACTCTCCCATGTCAATCTTGGGACCAGCAGGTGGCGTTGTGGTTGTGGCGCTGGGCTTCCCCATGGTCAACTGTAGTTGCTTTCTCACTTTCCTTCCCCCTTACCCCCCCCCCCCGCCCTCTCCCCCTCTGATGACTATAGCAAATTAAAAAATAATAATTAATAAAACAGATCATTCCTTAATCCTTAATCTTAATTACATATACAAAGTCCCTAATTCCTCTATGTTTTTATAAGAATATCTAGGATCAAGATAGTGGCCAATGGGCTGACTCTGTGGCACAATAGTAATGTATTGCCCAAGAGAAGCTAGATCCACATGGTGACTGCAGTTTGAATACCTGGCCAGGTCAGTCTGAAACATGTCAGGCAAGGGAATTGCAGCATGACCAAACCCCATAGAGGGTGCTCATATCTGTCTGTCTCTCTCTTGTGTGCACATAACTCTAGCATGAATTTTTTTTAAATGCAAAGATTATCAAGTATTGGAGCCAGCAGGTGGTGTGGTGGACTGGACTCCCACAAGACTAATTGCAGTTCGAGTCCCAGACCCAGTGGCTTGCTTTCTCACTTCCCCTTTCTCTTTCTGGTCAAATTAAAAAATAATCATAACAAATAAAATGAAATAAATAATTTTTTTTAAGATTATCAAGTATGTCTTAAAAATCCAAGTAAGGGGCCAACTGGTAGCATGATGGTTAAGGCAGCTGGATCCCACATGGCCAACTGTGCAGTTCAAGTCCCAGGCCCGGTAGCTTCAGAAACATGCCAGGTATGTGCGCATACATGCTCCAAATTCCAAGATGAGAATGGAGAAGGGATTGTGATGTGGCTTCCCCCTCAGGGTGGGGGGGAGTGATTTCTTATTTTCCCTCTTTCTCTCTCAGACAATCACATATGCCCTATAGCAAAGCTTATTTTTAAAAGTTCAAGTAGGTTGCTAGGAGGGAAACTTACAATAAGAAATAGGGTATGGCTCTTTCTGTCAAAGATCAGCAGAAAAGGAAGAGAATTCCCAATTATTGGGTGCCATTAGCTTCAATGTGTCAGATCTAGTGACACTAATCTGATTAAACCTTCATAACAACTCTTTCCAATAAGTATTTTCTCTATTTTATAGTTGAAGAAACTGAGATTCAAAACAGTTAAATAATCTGTTCAAAGTTACATTGCTGATAAGTGGTGAAGTTGGAATTCCAACTAGATTTGTCGGGCAGTAAAACCTGTGCACTTTTCCATGTCACATGGCCTCCCAAATTTGAAATTTAGCTCTTCTGTATGAAGAGCTAATATGGTGTATAACTGATACACCACTAGATGGATGATTGTGAGAGAGAAGAGGAAGGAGAAATCACTATCCATAGGGCATGACCCCAGTCCCCTCTCTTCCATTCCACGTGCCCAGTGTGTTTTTAAGCCACCATGGCCGGGATTCGAACTGCAGTCTGTCGTGTGGGATCCGTGGTGACCCAGGTGATAGGGTGCTGCTGAGCAATGCCAGAGCCATGTAAAGGCCCTGGTTTTAATTCCTGTGGTTTAGGCTGGCTGGGTCCTGGAGCGGGAGGATCACAGTGTAGCAAGGCTCTGTCGAGGGTTCCTGTCTGTTTCTCTCTAATGAAAGAAGTAAATAAACTTGAAAAAAAAAAAAAAAAAAATTCCCTCAGTAGCTTTAAGATGGACTTCCGTGAGACCAGCAGACAGCTTAATGGTTATGTCGCAGGACTCCAACATGGCCAGCTGTGGTTCCAGTCTCAGACCCAGTGACTTGAAAATTATGTGCATGCCTAAGATTCCAGAAGGAGAATGGAGAAAGGGATTGCAGCAGCATGGGCGTCCTCCTGGGAGGTGATTTCTCACTTCCCCCTTTCCCTCTCACAGTCTCTGTCTCTCTCTCTCTGGCAAGCAAACATGCCCTAAGGCTAAAATCTCTTTAAAAAAAATTTGGACTTCCTTGACCTTTTTTTTTTTTCTTTTTAATTGCCAGAAGGTGTGTGTGCTTGCAGAGAGAGACAGGCAGAGAGAGGAGGAGGAAGGAGAAATCACTACCGATGGGGCATGACCTCAGTCCCCTCTCTTCCATTCCTCTAGCCTGTTGGGATTTGGAGCACACATGCACATATGTGCCCAGAGTGTTTTTCAAGCCACCACGGCTGGGATTCAAATTGCAGTCTGTTGTGTGGGATCTGGCTCCCTTAATCACTAAGTCCTGGGGGCAGTCCCTTCCTTAAACTCTTTAAAATGAGAACACTTGGGAACCAGCAGTTAGCGTAATGGCTATGTCGCTGGACTCCCACGTAGTCGACAGCAGTTCGCGTCCCAGACCCAGTGGCTTAAAACTCATGCCGGGCGCATGTGCGTGCGTGCCCAAGATCCCGAGAGGAGAATGGAGGAGAAGGGATTGCGGCATGACCATCCCTCCTGGGGGGTGATTTCTCGCTTTCTGTCTCTATGTCTCTGTCTGTCTGGCAAGCGCACGCGCTCTATAGCGAAAATCTCTCAAAAAAAAAAAATGAGAACACTTCAAAATATACTTGGGAAATGTACATTATCAAACAACTGTGTATGGATTCCTTTCTTTCTTTTCTTTTCTTTTTTTTTTTTTTTTTTGCACCAAAATGAACTCATGTTTTAATTCCATTTTTCCATGAACTTTCTGAAATTCTCTTGTATACTTGGCCCTGCACATCTGAAAGGAAAACTTAATGCAGGATAGAATGTTTTTTCTCTCTTTGATGTGGCGAATAACCAAGAAGACTCTCAGGCACAGTACATAATTTTCTCAGAAACAGACCATGGATAATCCTACCGTTTTATTAATGGGGAAAGCTATAGACCTGAGATTTCCCATGGGGATTTACTGATCAGATCCATCTTCCAATCAAATCCTCTCTTTCTATCAGTGACATTCAGATAGACTTGGGTCCATAAAGCCAGTGAAGACGGCCCTGATATACTTTCCAGAGAACCTCATCAAGCCTTAATCCCCACTCCTATTCATTGAGTTACTATTAGCAAGATTATAGACCAAGCTCACTAACGATGCAGTCTCACAAAGTAAGAGAGCTATCGTAGCTATTGAAGCTGGGAGAGGATGCCCTTTCTGTATTGCAAGCCCTCCTCCTCTGCTAGGTCTGCAAACCTGTCTGTTCTCCCTCCACCTATGCCTTCCCTTCCACAGTACCTGTGACCCTCTCTGAGGCCAGCTGATCAATAGCTCTCTCCCTCTGTAGACTGTTTGCATGTACTTTGGTCATCCTATCTTGTTCTGCCCTCTGGTATCATTTCCTCTTGATTTCTGTTCATTAATTGGCCTTTGTTTTAGTGCTGCTCAACCCCTTTCATTTCTTGTGGTGGCCTTGTTCTCTCACACCCTTAGTCGGCTGCCATATTTGATATGGCTACCAATTTTTTCCCAGAATTCTAATAGGCAGATCTAACATATATGAGGGTACTTTAACAAGTTTGTGGGAAAAGTGGAATTAACGTATAATTTTATTTGCCCCAAATTTTGAAATCTATGCATAGTTTTTTCATAATATACATTTTCTATGAACTTTCTGAAGACTCCCCTTCATTCTATTTAGGAATCAGCTTCCTGTAGACCCTCCTATAATCAAAGCCATTTATTGAGATCAGAAATACTCTAGGATTATGACATTTTCTTCATCCCTTCAATTTCTTAATTTGTTTGTTTGGGTTTTTTTTGGAGAAGTTTTTGCTATAGGGTGCGTGCGCTTGCCAGACAGACAGAGACAGAGAGACAGAAAGTGAGAAATCACCCCCCAGGGGGGATGGCCACACCACAATCCCTTCTCCTCTGTTCTCATCTCAGGATCTTGGGCACGCACGCACACGTGCCCGGCGTTAGTATAAGTCACCAAGTCCAGGACTCGAACCGCAGTCAACTAATTGGGAGTCCAGCAACATAGCCATTATGCTAACTGCTGGTCCCAATATTTGTGTTTTTTATTGTGTAATGTGATTTTTATGTTTAATTTGTATTCTTGAATTGCATCCTTCTGCACTTAAGAATGTACCTCTTGGGGCTGGCAAGTGGCGTGGTGGTTGAAGGTGCTGGACTCCCACATGGCCGACCACGGTTCAAGTCTCGGACCTGGTGGCTTGCTTTCTCACTTCCTCTCTCTCTCTCTCTCTCTGTCTCTCTCTGATCAAACTGAAAAATAATAATGATGTAATAATAAATAAAAAGTTAAATAAAAATAATTCTTTAAAAAAAAAAAAAAGAATGTACCTCTTTGCAGTTTGTTACTTATGCTTCTCTTGGCTAATATTCATAGATACACATTTGTATACTTCTTAGCCATTGCATTCACTTTTTCTGATCAGATGAACTCATTAAGGTGCCTAATGACTGTTCTTATACCAAAACATCCAACAGTAATAGTCCATTATTAAGTTGCTTATATGATCCATTTTTTATCCTCATACAGTATTATTTAACTCTCTCTTCCTATAATCCTTTTAAGACTTGATCCCTATTTTACAGATGAGGAAATTTAGGCATAGAAAGGTTAAGTGGAGTTGGGGCCAGCAGGTGGCATGGTGGTTAAGGTGTTGGACTCCCACATGGCCGACTGGTTTGAGTCTCAGACCTGGTGGCTTGCTTTCTCACTTTACCTCTCTCTCTTTCTCTCTCTGCCTTTCTCTGGTAAGCACACATGCCCTATACCAAATTAACTAATAATACTTATTAATAATAATAAAAAATAAATAGTTCTTTAAAAAAAAAAAAAAGAGGGGCTGGCAGATGATGTGGTGGTAAAGGGTGCTGGACTCTCACATGACTGACCATGGTTCAAGTCCCAGACCTGATGACTTACTTTCTCATTCTCTCTCTCTCTCTCTCTCTCTCTCTGTCACTCTGTCTCTCTCTGGTTACATTAAAACAAACAAATAAATAAAGTTAAATAAAATAATTTTTTTTTTTTTTTTTTTTTAAAAGAAAGGTTAAATGGGGCCAGCAGATGGCATAGATTGCTGGATTCCCACATTGCCTACCACAGTTCAAGTCCTGGACCTAGTGGCTTGAAAATCACACAGGCATGTGTGTGTGAGCACCTGTGTGCCCAAGATCTTAGAAGGAGAATGGAGGAGAAAGAATTGCGGGGTGGCCATCCCCTCTCCCCCCCCCCCACCCGCTCCTCCGGGGGTGATTGCTCACTTTCCCCCTCATTGTGTCTGTCACTCTTTCTCTCCAGCGATTGCCCATGCTATAAGGCAAAAACCTCTAAAAAGGAAAAAAAAAAAAGGGGGGGAGTTATGATCATCCCCCCCCCCCGGGGGTGATTTCTCACTTTCTGTCTCTCCATCTCTCTGTCTCTCTCGGTCTCTTCAGTGAGCACATGTGCCCTATAGCAAAAATTTCTCACTAAAAAAAAATTTTTAGAAAAGAACGAAGAACAAGGGGAGTCAATGATTAAGTATAATAAGACCTCCACTAGAGATATTCCTCAGGGAAGAGGGGGCCTAGCAGGTGGTGTAGCAGTTAAGGCGCTGAACTCCTACTGCTTCCCGCTGTTCAAGTCCCAGACTTGATAGCTTACTTTCTTGCTTTCCCTCTCTCTCTTTCTCTCTCTGATCAAATTAAAAATAATAATAGTAATGAATAAAATAAAATAATTATTTTTTTAAAAATTCTCAAATCAAGTCAGCTGGTGGTTGGTGAAGGCAACTGGATCCCACATGGGCAATTGCACAGTTTGAGTCCCAGACTGGCAGCTTGAAAAGAACACCAGCAAGTGTGTGTGCATGCCTGCCCTAAATCCTGAGAGAATGGAAGAGAAGGGATTGCAGCATGGCTATTTCTCTCTCCCTCTCTCTCTCTCTCTCTCTCTCTCTCTCTCTCTCTGTCTCCTTCCCCTCCACACACACCCTTGTGAATGCATGCACCCTATAGCAAACTAAAAAAAAAAAAAAAAAGATTTCCAAATCAACTTGCAAGTGCAATAACACAATCCCAAAGGGAACGTACGAGAGCAGAGAGAGTATCAGAGAAGGTGTATGGAGGTCCAGCAGTACAGAAGTGAATTTTGAAGGGATAGGCTTGCTTGGTTCCAGCTGCTCTTTTTTTTTAATGACTTTTTAAATAAGTATTTATTTTTTAGTCTATTTATTATTTTTTTTAACATGAGTTTTGCCAGAGAAAAAAAGAGAGAGGAGAGGGAGAAAGCAAGCTGTCAGGTCCAGGACTCGAATTATGGACAGCCATGTGGGAATTCCAGTGCCTTAACCACCACGCCACCCTCTGGCCCTCCAGCTGTTCTTGTTCTTTATATCCTGGATCCCAACCTTGGTAGAGTGATGGTGACTGAAGCAGAGGAGAATAGTTGATCTGTGAAGAATTGGGAGAGTCAGGGGTTGGGGGCAGGGATATTTTTGGCTAATATGTAGAATTTCTCACCCAAGACAAAGGGAGATGTCCAAATCATAGGATGGAGTAGACATGAAATTATGTTCAAGGAGTCCTAGAAGGTAGAAGGAGAGTCTAAAGGTAGGATGTGAGTGAAGGATATCACCAAAACTAAGAGTCTAGAAAGTACAGTATTAGGAAGAGTATAGAATTTGTGACTAGGGGCCAGCAGTTGGCGTAATGGCTATGTCGCTGGACTCCCATGTAGTCGACTGTGGTTCGATTCTAGGACCCGGTGGCTTAAACTCATGCCAGGAACATGTGCAAGCAAGCCCAAGATCCCGAGAGGAGAATGAAGGAGAAGGGATTGCAGTGTGGTCATGCCCCCTGGAGGGAAGGTGATTTCTCGCTTTCTGTCTCTCTATCTCTCTCTGTCTTTCTGGTGAGTGCACACGCCATATAGCAAAAACCTCTCGTTAAAAAAAAAAAGAAGTTGTGACTAAAGTAGCTTATTCCTTAAATATGTCTTTCCTAATCCATAAAGGTTAAAAAAGGCCCTACAGAACACGCATGACTACTCATTTCCATGCTTCATTTTTTACCGAAACCACTTGTTTTGTTGTGATGGTCTCTATTTTCATCCTGTTACCATATTCCTAGCTTCTGCTGTTCTGCTTAACCTGTTTGGCTAAGTATTAGGTCATTGGGAAAGCCGTGACGTCATTTCCCTCTGCAAAAATGTGTCATGACTTTCCAGATACCCAATAATTCACTAAGATAGTCTCCTTGATTTTCTATTCCTGATTTAACCTTTGACTTCATCCTTCAGATTTGCTGTGGCACCATGCCCTGCAGCCTGCAAGCTGTCTCATCCAGCCAATCCTGTTAACCCAACCCAGGACTCCTCCCCTAGATCATTCTCAGAGCTAGGCCTGCAGTTCTTTCCATTCCACCTGAGAACCAAGAGGTAGAAACCTGTGTGGTGTGGACTGTGTGTCATGCCACAGGTCATGTCCTACCAAATAGCATGATTTCCGTTTGCACAGGGACCAGGCATCCATTATAGCAGAGGGACCATACATCGTTAGGTTACCCCAAATGACACACAGAAACAAAAGAAAATTTATTTACTGGCCACTAACCTTGAGAGCCCTTTATAACTGTAGTTTCAGGAGAAAGCAAGAAGGTTTTTCTCTCTGTCATTCACTTTATTCATGTATACCATATATAGGGAAGAAAATGGATCACAAGTATACAGCTGGGTGAATTTTTGCAAAGTAAACACATTTGTTTAATCAGTTCCCAGATCAAGAAACAGAACATTCCCAGCACCCAATCCTCTCATGTCCCCTCCTGGTTACTAGTCCCCATATGATAGCCACTCTCCTGACTTCTAACAACAGTGATTCATGTTGCCTGTTTTAGAGTTTCGTTTGAACAGGATTTATATTATGTATTCTTTTGTGTGCGGCCCTTTTTGTTCAATGTTATGTCGGTAAGGATCATCTATGTTGTATATAACAGTAGATCATCCTTTTTCATCGCCATATAGTCTGTTGTATGAATATACTGTTCTTTATCCATTTCACTGCTTATTGGACATTTGGCTTGTTTTCAGTTTTTAGCTATTATGAATAGTCCTGCTATGAACATTCTCGTGCATGTCTTTTGATGAACATATGTATGCATTTTTGTTGAGTATGTATCTAGGAGTAGATTGTTGGGTAAAAGTATATGCATATGTTCAGTTTTATAGATCTTGCCAAACTGTTTTCCAAAGTTGTAACCAAGGAGATTTATATATATACATATACATAGATATATTTCAGAAATTTCCTGGAGTCAGAGAAAGGGGGAGCAGAGGCGGGCAGGTAGAAATTGGTCTGGGAGTGCCAGAAAGTACAGTTTAAAAGCAACTCTTCCCTCTTCTCTGCCAGTGTTTTTTCCACAGAATTTTTCTCCCAAGCATAGGGCTTGGATAGTACATGCCTCCCAGGTCCAGTTGGCTGGTGGAATTCTGCAATACTAGGAATTAATAACAAGATCCTCAACTAAGTCAATATAGGATATGAAGCCAGAGGAGTGAAAACTGGGCAAGAGGTCAAAGTCCAAGAGGCCCGAAGGGGAGTCCAGCAGGTAATAGGGTGAGGCTGACAGTAATAAAGACGGCACTGCAGATATCAACTTGGCATGGAGGGCTGTGCATTCAGGGAGCAGAGAAAAAAAAAGCAAGCAGGTGAATGGAAATTGGTTTGTGGTTCATGACTGGCCTGTAAGCACCAGCCTGGGTGGGATGACCGTGCTCACCCAAGTTTAAAGAAATGTGAAAAGCAAAACAAAACAATCTCATCTTACTGAAAACCAAAGCTGAGTAAGGCTTGTCTGGAAACACCTTTTGAGGATAATTGCAAACTTCTGAGAACTTGAATGAACAATGCGAGGGTGGAACAAATGCAGTCTTCTGTCAGAGATGGAATGTCTGTGGAGCACATATTTCTCCTGGCCACTCTTATCTGGCAGTACGACAGCCCTCACGGCAGCCCTCATCAGGAGACCAAGGGGACCTCAGGTCCCTTCTGTAGCTCTCTAGAGTTTGCGGGGAGAGGGAGCCTCACAGGCTCTGAGTGGCTCCTCACTGACTCATATCAGCCACCGCAGCTGGCGCACAGCCACTTCTCTGCTCAAGTGGAGAGAGATGCCTCCCTCCCACCTGTTCCTTAATTGAGCCACAAAAAAGAGTGACTTTGGGCCCCTGTTTCTTTGGGTGCCTCTAACAGTACAGTCCTCTCATTTGACTTTGTTTTTCACTTGAACAAAAAAGAACTGAGGTGACCATATGAATGATTTCCATTCTACCTGAGAGCCAGGAGGTAAAAGGTTCCTTTTTTTTCTTTTCTCAAATATCATCTCTTTGCACTTTTGCCAAGTAACTTCCCTTCCTGAGCCCTGTAATTCATTTTTTTATTTGTTTGTTTTTGGTTTGGCTCTAGGCTGTGTGTGCTCACTGGAGGGAGACAGAAAGAGGGAAAGTGAGAAATCCTACCCCGGGGGGATGGGCACACCATAATCCCTTCACAAGTCTCCTCTCAAGGATTTTAGGCACTTTCAGGCATGAACATACACAATTCGGTGTAATCTTTTTCTTTTTCTTCTTCTTCTTCTTTTCTTTTTTTTTTTTTTTTTTTTTTTTTTTTTTTTTGCCATAGGGCGCTTGTGCTTGCCAGAGAGAGACAGTGAATGAGAGTGTGAGAAATCATCCCCTGCCCACCCACCCCCCAAAAACACCAGCAGTTGGTGTAATGGCTATGTTGCTGGACTCCCACGTAGTTGACCGACTGCAGTTTGAGTCCCGGACCCGGTGACTTAAACTCACACCGGGTGCGTGTGCGTGCGTGCCCAAGATTCTGAGAGGAGAATGGAGGAGAAGGGATTACAACGTGGCCATCTCCGCTGGGGGATGATTTCTCGCTTTCTGTCTCTTTCTGTCTCTGTCTTTCCGGCGAGTGCACGCACCCTATAGCAAAAACCTCTCCTCAAAAAAAAAATAAAAAAAAAAAAAAAAAAAAAAATATAAACATATATATATATATATATATATATATATATAGTAAATGAGGGGGACCAGCAGAGGGTGTAATGGTTACATCACTGGACTCCCATGTAGTCAACTGTGGTTCGAGTCCTGGCCCCAGTGGCTTAAAACTCACACCAGGTATGTGTGCGTGCGTGTGTGCCCAAAATCCTGAGGAGAATGGAGAAGTGATTGCAGTGTGGCCATCCTCCCTAGGGGGTGATTTCTCGCCTTTTGTCTATCTGTCTCTCTCTATTTCTCTGGTGAGCACACACACACACCCTATAGCAAAAATGTCTCTAAAATAATTTTAAAAAGTAAATGAGTTTGACCTCAATGCAAAACCATTTCATACTTTGTATATATTTATGCCTTGATCCTTTTTATACACTTTACAAACTTAACACCTAGAAAATGATCACATTCACTTTTTTAAGAGAAAATATGGCTAAACCAGATCAAGAAATGTGATTATTTTGCATACTTTACAAAGCAATAGCAGATACTTTTATTATTTTATTATTAAAGACAGTGAACGTGAAGTATTAGTGTTGACGTGTTTTCTCTCTTTGTGCAACTCAAGATGATGACTCATAAAGGACCAAAGCTTATATTGATATGATGGAATGCCATGTAACTACCAAACAACAACAAGAACATGGCTTGTGGCCACACATGGGAACGCGTACACCGAGTAATGTAAACAGACCCAGCCTAGAGGCACACCCCATAGCATGCTGGGCTGTGAGCTAGAAGCCACATGTCTGACTGCTGGTTTGGATCCACAGTCGGCCAGAGAGTAAGCTGCGTGCACACGTGGGTACTCAAGATTCTGGCAAGCTAATAGATAAGGGGACTGGAGTGTGACAATACCCTGTTGAGGGTGCTTTTTTCTCTCCCTTTCCAAAACAGCATAGGTACTCTGGTTAAATCATGGGTTTGTTGGGAAAACCATGACATATTTTGCATAGAAAAACAGAAAAATACGTCATGACTTTCCCAACAACCTAATATATGTGTGCATGTGTGAGTGTGCTCACGTGTGTGTGTGTGTGTTTACTACATAGAGGAGAGGACATGAGAATCAGAAGAGCTGAGGTCTAGTCATGGCAGGGCCATCACTTGACTGTGTTTCAGTATCTGAGCTATTTATCTGCTTCTTGCAGTTTCTTCATCCATGAAATAAAGTTGACCTAAACTGATTCCAAAGCCATTCTTGAAGTTTAGTGATTCCGTAGTTCAAAGATTTGGAGTGACACAAATACAGTTTGTTATTTATTACCTGCTTTCCCATAAAGTTATTTAGGTTCATCATGATATTTAAAGGCTACCACATGTCTTCAATAAGGCAGTAGTCTTTAAAAAATAAAGAAAGAGGACCAGAGAACGCCATGGTGGTTAAGGCACTGGATTCCCACCTGGCCGAACACAGTTTGAATCCCAGACCTGGTGGCTTGCTTTCTCACTTTATGAGTATGCATGCCCTGAGGCAAATTTAAAAATAATAATTATGACAAATAATTCTTTTAAAAGTAAAGAAAGGAACTATTGATTATAAATTAGATACACTGACAGGTAAGTATACTTTAAAAAAAAACCCTGCTTTTAAAAAAGGCAGTAGAGGGACCAGCAGTTAGCGTAATGGCTATGTCGCTGGACTCCCACGTAGTCGACCACGGTTCGAGTCTCAGACCCGGTGGCTTAAACTCACGCCAGGCGCGTGTGCGTGCGTGCCCAAGATCCCAAGAGGAGAATGGAGGAGAAGGGATTGCGGCATGGCCATCCCCCCTGGGGGGTGATTTCCTGCTTTCTGTCTCTCTGTCTCTCTGTCTGTCTGGCGAGTGCATGCACCCTATAGCAAAAACCTCTCCAAAAAAAAAAGGCAGTAGAGGGGCCAGCAGTTAGCATAATGGCTATGTCACTGGACTCCCATGTAGTTGACCGTGGTTCGCATCCTGGACCTGGTGGCTTAAACTCACACCGGGCACGTGTGCGTGCGTGCCGAAGATCCCGAGAGGAGATTGGAGGAGAAGGGATTGCAGCGTGGCCGGCCCCCCAGGGTGTGATTTTTTTGCTTTCTGTCTCTCTGTATCTTCCTGGCGAGCGCACGCGTCCTATAGTAAAAACCTTTCAAAAAAATAAATAAAATAAATAAATAAATAAATAAAGGCAGTAGAAAGTCACTGAAAATTTTGGAGGAGGAAAATGATATGATTAAAGCAGCATTTAAAATTAAGCAGTGGTGTGTGTACATCATGCCTGAAATGAGGAGAGAATGAAGGCAAAATTACCTGTATAAGGATGATTGACAATAAACTAAGCATGACACAGTGAGGATTTGAACTTGAATGGTGGCAGTCATGTTTTTTTAAAGAATGATTTTTATTTAACTTTATTTATTTATTTATTTTAACTCGACCAGAGAGGGGGGCAGAGAGAGAGAGAGAGAAAAAAAAAGGGAGAAAGCAAGCTGCCAGGTCCAGGACTCAAATCATAGTCGGCCATGTGGGAGTCCAGCACCCTTAACCACCGCACCAACTGCCAGCCCCTCATTTATTTGTTTATTTGACATCATAGAGTCCCTCACTGTGCCAGGGCAACAAAGATACGGTGACCATACAATCACTCTCTATTCCCATCCCCGACTTTACTTTCTTCACAGACTTTGTCATTACCTACATCTTTACTTATTCTTTTATCACCTGTACTGTATCACCCCCTACAATGTAATAAATTCCAAGAGGGCAGAAAGTACTTTGTACATAATAAATACTCAATAAATACTTGCTCAATGAAAGAGTAAATTAACATTATATTGAATCTTACATTTAAGGTCAAATTTTCTAATACATTTCTATGGCTCTGTAGCTTCATGCTAATTTAATATCAAAAGAGCTTACAGGCTGTTCCCACAGTGTTTATAATAAAATCAACTTAATAAATTATTCCTACAACTACCCTCCTTTTTAGTCTACTACTGAAATATTTTCCCATCAGTGCTTCTCTTCTGTTCAGAAGTTCTTTTTCTATACAAATGAAGCTGGAAGAGAGAGGTGGTTATCTGTGCCTTACTCTCAGCTCTTCTTCCCAACAGGAACTACCCATATCTAGACATTTGCTTGTTAACTTAATGCAGTGACTTAAACATGACTCACCAATTCCTTCTCTGTAACTTCAGTACATAGGTGGTTGAAAGTAAAAGATACCAACTATCTCTCTCAAAGCATTTTAGGAGACGGGACAGAAGTGAGGGTCAGAGCCAGGGCAGAGACCTCTGAAGCCATCAATTAGCAATGGTCTCTTCTTCAATGTCTCAGTGGTTTTTATGACTTTCCCCTGTGTTTGACTCTAGTAGTGCTCATTATTCTATCAGTCATTGGACCCTAACACTCTTCTTTATAAGCAATACTTGAATTTATTTCCCTTAAAAAGCATTAAACATTGTAGAGCACTTAGGTTACAAAATGCTTTTATTTATTTATTTATTTTTAATTTACCATAGGACATATGTGCTCATGGAAGAGAGACAGAAAGAGAGAGGAGGAAAGTGAGAAAGCACCTCTCCAGCGGGTATGGAGACACAGCAATCCCTTCTCCATTCTCCTATCAGGATTTGGGACATGCACGCACGTGCACCCAGCATGTTTTGCAAGATGCTGGGTGTAGGATTCCAGTGGCCATGTAGGATCCATGTGTGGCTGGCCCACAAAAAAAAAGCTTTTTAGCCTTGGAGCCAGCAGGTGGTATGATGCTTAAGGAGCCAGATCCCACATGGCTGACTACAGTGTTCAAGTCCTACACCTGGCAGCTTGAAAAACACACTGGGTATGTGTGCATGCATTTATGCCCAGAATCCTGAGAGGAGAAGAGATCGTGTCATGGACTTCCCCCCCGAGAGGTGATTTCTCTCTTGTCTCTGACTATCTCTTTCTGGTGAGCCCACTCACACTCTGACAAAAATCTTCAAAAAACAAACAAAAAAATTTTAACCCCATGCTCTTATTTAAATCTTAATTCTTTTATCCTCAAATGTATTACTACTTTTTTTTTTTCCCTAGGAGAACTCAAGGGGGAAAATAGAGTAACAGATGTAGGAAGAGGAAGTTTTATGGATAGTAACTAAATAGTCTGACTAAATGCTAACACTAATCATGATTGGACTGAAGCTGTTTTTATCGGTTCAGATATTTCATTCTGGATAGAGCTGATTTCCTACCTTCCAAGAGCTGTCTTTTTCCTTTGTCCCCTGCTGTCTAGATTATCTGTAGTTAGTTGTGTGGGGAGGCATGTATGCCAAAGGGAGTGTGGGTGCCACCTGCTCTCAGGCTAGCCAGTACCTGGCTGGTTCTCTTGCAAGGGGAAACCTGTAGCTCCTCATCTCATTTCTCCCTTTCTAGGTAATCACTCTCTTAGCTTAGTTCCATCGCCTGTTGGGGCCTGTGTCTGACTAAGAAGTAAAGAATTCTTCCTTCTGCTCTGCCATCTCTCCCCTAAATTCTTTTCCTTATTTACCTGACCTCAGACTTGTTTCTTCTTTTTGCTGTTGTTTGGATACTTCCTGCAAATGCATTCATTGATTTTCTTCTTATTTTGTATGTGGGCAGCTGGTAACCCGTCCTGCCCCTGCTATCTCAAATGATCTACTCCACCCACTTTCTATTAATCACTCAGCTGCCCTGGGAAACTAACTTCTTCAAGTCATCTCCTTACATTTTCGCCATGGCTAGCATAATACCTTGGAGACTCTGGTAATAAGAAAATAATGATAATTATCTTTATTGAGTAGTTACTGGCACACAGTATTAGGCAATATGCAAAGATGATTTATTTAATCCTCTCCACAACACTCTGAGGTCAAATTTGAACAGGTACATCAATAAAGGCTTTATTTGCATGATTGTAAATTAAACCTTATACAAAAGATCATTGTGTAATAGATAATAACTGGATATGTGGATGCATTGACTTGCCCTATACACATAAACCCCCAAGCTCTAACTTAGGTGAAAAGAACTTACCCTGAGTCCTGACAGAAGTAAATTCTGGATACATTTACTAAATCTAGGAGCCACAGAAAACAACCGATAATATTTCTCACACAAGTCAGTTACATTGATAACCGTCAATCAACTTTGCCCCACTCCTATGCACTCTCATGTAGGTCCTCCCCACCCATGAATCCTGACTGGGTCTGTGACTTGGTGTGTGTGTGTGTGCGTAAGTTTATTTCTTCCAAGGGAGAAAGAGAGATAGAGACATCCATCCTACCCTCAGCACCAGCCAGCCAAGACCACCTCCGTGTGCAAATACCTGGCACAGGGAGACCTAGGGATTCCAACCTAGGGCCTTGCTACGTGGCCCCAGCATCACAGGGTGGTGCGTGACCACTGTGCCACAGCGACTGCCTAAGACTTGTTCTGAAGAATAGAATGTGGCAGAAGCAATGCTGTGCCCGTTCTAGTCCTAACCCCTAACGACACCTGGCAGCAGCTTCCACTTTTATGCTTTGTTTGTTTGTTTTCTTGTTTTTTGAGAGGTTTTTGTGACCCTGGCCACTGGGAGAAATGGTCTGGTCAATGTCCTGGAATCTGACCAACCAGATTAGCCATTCCTTTTATAATGGAGAGGGGGGATACAAAACGGGCTAAGGATGAAACTAGACCTGGTTCTCAGTACCTTACTTAATCCTCACAGTAACTGTGAAAAACAGATTTTTTTCCTTCCCATGTTATCCAGGAGAAAATCAAATATTAGAGAGGTTGAGTTCTTAGGAATTACAGGGGCTAGCAGGTGGTGTGGTGGTTCGAGCACTGGACTCCCACATGGCTGACCACAGTTCAAGTCCTGGACCTGGTGACTTAATAATCATGCCAAGCCTGTGTGTGTGTGCCCAAAATCCCAAGAGGAGAATAAAGAAGAAGGGATTATGGCATGGCCATTCCTCCTGGGAGGTGATTTCTCACTTTCCCTCTCTCTGTCTCTTCTTAGTGAGCACACACGCCCTATGGAAAAAAAAAAACTAAGGAAAAAAAAAAAAGAAAAGAAAAGAAAAGAAGAAAGTGTGTCTAATGAACGGGTGATCTAGTTCAGGAGATTTTCAAGCAAAGATTTCTTCCTATAAAGATTTCCTCCTTACCTATAGTGAAATGTGAGAGGAAAGAGTAAACTAAAGAGTGAAGTGTTAAAAAGGGATAGAATTTGCTGGGGTTTTTTCTTTTCTTTTTTTTTTTTGGAGAGGTTTTCGCTACAGGGCGCGTGTGCTCGCCAGACAGACAGAGAGATAGAAAGCAAGAAATCACCCCCCAGGGGGGATGGTCACGCCGCAATCCCTTCTCCATTCTCCTCTCGGGATCTTGGGCACGCACGCACACGCGCCCGGAGTGAGTTTTAAGCCACTGGGTCTGGGACGCGAACCGCAGTCGACTATGTGGGAGTCCAGCGACATAGCCATTACGCTAACTGCTGGTTCCTGAATTTGCTGGTTTTGAAGACAGTCAACCTCTCTAAATGGCAAACAATCCTAAAATGAAGATGCAGCCTCTAAGCAAAGAGCAAATCCAGGGTTCTGTCAGTAACAAATGGTCCAATGAAGAAGCCACGGGTATGACTGTAAAAAGCTTCTATTAAAAATCTCAGGAAGATGGGACCAGCAGGTGGCATGGTGGTTAAGGTGCTGGACACTCCCACATAGCCGACCATGGTTCAAGTCCTGGACTTGATGGCTTGCTTTCTCACTTTCCCTCTCTCTCAATCTCTGTGTCTCTCTCTGGTCAAAATAAAATAAAATAAATGAATAAATAACATAATTTTTTATAAATCTCAGGAAGAGGGTCAGTGAGTGGCATGGAGGTTAAGGCCCTGGATGGTCAATTGCGTGGTTCGAGTCCCAGACCTGGTAAACTGGCATGGATGCATGCATGTGCACATGTGCCCAAAATCCTGAGAGAAAACTGGAGAAGGGATTGCTGCATGACTGTCCTTCTCTGGGGTGATTTCTTACTTTCTCTCTGGCGAGCAAATGAAACCTATAGCAAAAAGAAAAAGAAAAAAAAAAAAACTAGTTAAGAAAAAATAAAGAAAATCTCACAAATCTCAGAAAGACTTAATATTGTGCCTCAAAGTGCTATTTGGCCAGGTCAAAGGTCCTCCAAAGAGATGAAAGGTGGGCTGGCCCTGCAGCATAGTGATTAAGCCCTGTGCAGAGGGAGCTGGATCCCACACAGCTGACTGCTGTGAATCCCTTCCCTAGTGGGAAAACAGGTGCAGCACGTGTGCGCATGCTCAACATCCTGATGGGTTATAGAAATAGAGGAAAAAGAATTGTGGCCTGACCATACCCCACTGGGGGAGTACTATCTGTCTTTCTCTCTGGTCAATGCACACACTCTATGGCACTTAAAAGGGAAAAAAATGTATCTCACATTTTCTCTCAAGAATATGATAAAGCATCTAGGAAGCTTAAAGGCACTGGTCCTAACCAATCTCATCAGAAGCCCAAGGTAGAGAGGAGCTCACCTAAAAGAAATGTATGGATATGGCTGTTGTCTATAGCTGAAGAAACGTGGCCACTTTGGACCAAAAGAGATACAGATAATGAAAGTGAAAAGAGGCCTTTGGGTCCTCATAGTTCTATTGGCAAGAAATAGGCAAACAACAAAACAAAACAATACCAAAGAACGCACGTGTGCACACGCGTGCACACACACACATACACACACACACACCTCAGCCACAACATGGGCTATCTTCATGATACAGGAAGGATGGTTCAGAGGACAGACCCAGAACCCAGAACATGAAGGTGAGAGCCAAGCAGAACCAAGTCCCAGATCTTGAGACTTAGACTTTCAACATTTCCTCAGCTGGATTTCAGAGTTACAACTGCCCGACTCCTCTGTGTGCGCCATTCTCCCCCTTTTTGAATGTCTACAGTAATTGTCCTGTTATGCCCGTCTCATCATTACATGGGTGTATGGAGGGCAGATTAGCTGTCTCCATAGTATCACAGATGGAGAGTAACTGTACCCAAGCTGCACCCAGGGAGCCTCGACTGCTCAGCTGTACCTGGACTTGATTTAGATGACAACATTCTAGACTTCAGGCTGATCTTGTAGCGAGATGAGATTTTTGATGACTTTGCGTGTGAGAGGGACATGAAGCATTGGGGGATAGAGGGCGGGCTGAAGTTGCTAGCTGCTAAGAGAGCCCTCAGTTCTCCTTGCCTACCCCTTCGTGGTCTGCTCCCACGGGTTATCACAGTTGGTCTATGTGACCAAAGGCATGTGGCAGAAGTGACATGTTACTTCTGCCGTTAGGTTACAAAAAGACGATGGCTTCTCTCTCTCCCTGTACTTGTCTCCCTGTCGGGGAGCAGACTGCCATATTGTGTGAAGCTTCTGAGCAAAGATCAAATCCTGGGCACTGGCAGCAAAACATGGTCCAAAAATGAATCCAAGGATGTGACTGTAACATTTTAGAAAAATCTCAAAAGATTTAAGGCTGAAGCCTACCTAAAGAAACCCTCCTGGTGGAAAGCTAAAGCCTCTAGCCAGCAAGGGACTGTATCCTGCCAGCAACCATGTGAGTAAGTTTAGAGCTAATTTTTTCCCCCACATAATGCCTAGTGAGGTTTTGTTTTTTGTTTTTTGTTTTTTTCAAAATTTATTCATTCGTTTATTTTTAGTTTGACCAGAGAGAGACACAGAGTGAGAAAGAGGGAAAGTGAGAAAGCAAGCCACCAGATCCGGGACTTGAACCATGTGGGCCATGTGGGAGTGTCCAGCACCTTAGCCACCACGCCACTTGCTGGTCCCCCTAGTGAGGTTTTCACGCCACCAGATTTGAGACAAACCATGCAGCTGGTGGGATCCAGCCACCTTAACCTCCATAGTATCAGCTGCCCTGAAAGTGAATTCTTTTTTTTTTTCATAATTATTATTTTAAAATTTGATACAGACACTCACCATATAGAAACAGAGAGAAAGAAGGAAAGGGAGACAGCAAGCCACCAGGTCCAGGACTTGAACTGTGGCTGGACATGTGGGAGTCAAGCACCCAAACTGTCACCCACCTGTTGGCCCCGAAAGTGAATTCTTGAGCCTTATACTCTAGCCTTGAGTTGATTGTAGCTTGAGCCAATATGTTGTCTACAACCTCATGAGAGACCCTGAGCTAGAAGCACCTGGCTAAGTCACAGTCAGGTTACTAAGCCTCGGGCACTGTGAGATAATAACGTTTGTTGTTTTAAGCTGTGGAGTTTCAAGGAACTGTATTATGCAGTAATAGATTACAAACACTCCAGAGCTTAGGATCCAAACTGCAGAATCAGGCCCATGGCGAGAGGGACTGCCCATCTGCAGCTGGAACCACAGAGAAGGGGCAGCCACTACGAGACACTGCCTGTAGGTGGCACAGGAAGAGGGAGAGACAGAGACAGTCCTTGCTTCCTTACTGGGCCCTCACCTGCCATCCTTGCTTCCACTGGACAAAACAAACCACAGAGAAAGTGGTAAGGGAGCCACAGAAAGGTCATTTGGAAGGAGTAGCCACTTATAATACAGAACCAAGTAGAAGAGAGAAGGAAATGGATCTGCGAATAAATAGGCAAATTACCAGCACAGCCCAGAACACTTTTTACATTTAATCCCTGTTCACATTAACTGGTGTTCTCAAATGCTAGTGTGAGAAACACTGGCCTAAATTGCTCTTCCCAAATATCTTCAACTATAAATCTCATTCATCAGTGAATATCCGTCCACTTTAAATACAAAGTTCTCCACTAACCTCTTTTTTCATTACCTTCTTCTTTCAATTCTACGATATTTGATCTATGCCCATTTGAGGCATCATTGTTCCAATATAACTTATAGTTACTTAGTTCATATCTTATTGTCTGAGAATTTAATAAGCTTTGTGAGAATCAGACCAATTTCTGATGCTTTGTGCATATTGCCCATCACCACAGTACCTAGCATAGAAACTTGGGTGTATATAAATATCAATACATATTAAATGAATGAATGAATATCAAATGAATTAATGAATATCAAAACCAGTGGCAGGGACCATTCAGTGAGGAGCAGTAAAATGCAATGCTCTGTGAAGCAAGAGTACACGGGAATCTTCCTAGTTCCAATTCAGAGACCTCCTGAATGCACTGGGCACGTGCTTACCTGTGGTCTGGGGCTTGCTGAGAGCTGAGTGGGGCATGTTGTCCAGACCTGGGTGAGAGTGCTGTCTCTCTCTCTCTCTCCCTCTCTCTCTCTGTCTCTCTTGTTCATGGAACAAATAAATGAATACACTTTTAAAAGAAAAAAAGGGGGGGGGGGCCAACAGGTGGTGTGGTGGTTAAGGTGCTGGACTCCCCCATGGTCAAACACAGTTCAAGTCCCAGATCTGGTGGTTTGCTTTCTCACTCTCTCTCTCTCTCTGATGAGCATATGTGCTCTATAGCAAATTCAAATAATAATAATAAATAAAATTAAATTAATCTTTTAAAAAACCACCCACAGTGGTAGAAACAGTATAATATTATGTTCGCCTTCATCCGTATAAATTTCTTAGAACTTTTAGTGGAAACAAGAGTTTCTAAAATAATGTTCCTCTTTTTATTGGCAGTTCCCATCTTTTGAGCTCCTTTGGACCTTTTCTTGGAGGAAGAGAACAATAAAATTGCAAACCAGTTTGTATCTGGACAGAAATAATGATCCTTGTGAGATCAAAGTCCTGCCTGGAACTTTTTAGCATGAAGAGAAGGTTCAAAGAACTTCACTTGTCTTTCTCTTCACTCAGCTTTGACCACTCTAAGAAAAAGGATCTGCTTAGTAAAAAAAAAAAAAAAAAAAAAAAAAAAAAAAAAAAAAAAGCTCAGTATTTTGTAAAAATGATTTTTTCTGCTTCCCCAACTTCCTTGCTGATGCCTTGACAGAAGGACTAAGAGTGCAACAGAAAGGATGTTTTCAGACAAGCTCCTTTTAATTAGTTCAGGCCTCTTCACTTCCTGCTTGGATTACCACATTGCTCCCAACAGTTCTGGCATCTTGTTTCTAAAAACAAATCTTAGCTCCTCACTCTCCTGTGTCGTCTTTCCATGGTTACTCATTCTCTTGTGGATAAAGTCCAAACTTTTCATGAGTGGGCCCTGGGGTTACTTCTCCAACCAAACTTCTTCCCACCAACACCAAACTGTCCTTCCCTCTCTGCCTCTCCCTCCCCTCTGGTCTCAGTCTTTTCCAGGCTCAACCCAACTTTCCCCTCAGAAAGTTTCTCTTGAGCCCTTCAGGATGAATTAGGCTCTCTGAGCTTACTTCGCAGACCTTTTCCACCTTGGGCAAGTTGCTCTCTAAACCTCAGTATCTCAATCTAGGACACCGGGATAATGTACTCACCCCAACAGATGGCATGATGGTTACATCGCCGACTCCCACGAAGTCGACTGCGGTTCCGGTAGACCCGGCAGCTTAAAACTCGCGCTGGGTCCCATGTGCGTGCCCAAAATCCCAAGAGGAGAATAGAGGAGAAGGGATTGCAGCCCGGCCATCCCCCCGAGGGTGATATCTCTCTCTCTATCTCTCTCTCTCTCTCTCTCTCTCGTAGTTGAGTGTACACGCCCTATAGCAAAAGTCTCTATCTTATGAAAAAAAAGAAAAAGAAAAAAAAAGAACACTGGGATAATGTACTCACCTTAGAAGTTTATGGCAAAGACACTTGGCATTGGGCCTTACATACATTAAATGTCACGTAGTAAGTGTTCAATCATCAATCATTTACTCCTCATCATGTTTGAGAAAACCGAGATCTAGAGAGGTCAAATGACTGGCTCAAAGTAGAATAAATGTAAGAGGAGAGAATACCTGATTTGCTTCTGTAGATTTACAAACCTGGCTTCAAAGTAAGAAAATTAGGGGAAATTGGTCTTGCAGTTAACATTAAAATTAAACACTTGTCAAGAACTAAAACTTGAGATTAGTAGTGGATGTTATACTACTGCAAAAAAAAAAAAAAGGCGGCAAGTCAGGACATCTTTTGAGACAATTCAGAATAGTTGATATTCAGAATTGAACTTTTTTTTTTTTGCTATAGGGAAGGTGCACTCGTGTGTGTGTGTGTGTGTGAGAGAGAGAGAGAGAGAGAGAGAGAGAGAGAGAGAGAGCCCCTACCCATAGACAATGATCACATTGCAATCCCTCCTCCATTTACCCCTTCTCTTCCACTTACCCCTCCCTTAAGGATTTTGGGCACACATGCACACTCAGCTGTTGTGTTTCTCAAACCTCCGGGATTCCAACTGTGTAGTGGCTGGGGGGCGGGGGCAGTAATCTCGATCACCATGCAACACCATGGACTGGCCTGAGATGTTTTCTTAATTGTCTCAATTTGTGGATTTACTTTGTTTAGATCTGTTCATTTCTATATTAAATGAAGTCATGTCTGAATATTCACTAAATAAAATGGTTTATAACTTCTAGCCTTTTTCTTCTATTGAATTAAGTAGAACATTAAATCAATGACATGACTTTCAGAAAATCAATATTGTCTCCAGGCTGAAGACCACTTACTTCACTGCTTAATTGGTCCTTAGTTTTTATATTTCACTCTAGACTTGTACAGCGCAGCACAGTAGCCACTAGTCACATGTCGCTATTCTGAATTGAAATGTGCTGTAAATGAAAACACACATGGATTTTGGAGGTTTGGCAAAAAAAGATGTGCAAATTATCTCAATATTCTTTATATTGACTACATATGGCATGATATATATATATATTATGTATATATATATATATTATATATATATACATAATATATATACTTTTTTTTTAGAGAATTTTTGCTATAGGGTGTATGTGCTCGCAGGAAAGACAGAGAGAGACAGAGAGATAGAAAGTGAGAAATCACCCCCCAGGGGGGATGGCCATGCTGCAATTCCTTCTCCTCCATTCTCCTCTGGGATCTTGGCACATGTGCCCAGTGTGAGTTGAAGCCAACAGATTCGGGACTTGAATCGCAGTTGGCCATGTGGGAGTCCAGCAACATAACTGCTATCTCATGTGCTGGCCCCTGAAATGATAATATTTCTAATATATTGAGATAACATGTAATTAATATTGTTACATTTTAAAAACTTTTTATAAGGGACCAGCAGTTGACATAATTGCTATGTTGGTGGACTCCCATATAGTCGACAGTGGTTCGAGTCCCGGACTCGGTGGCTTAAATTCATGCCAGGTGAGTGTGTGTGCATGCGCAAGATCCCGAGAGGAGAATGGAGGAGAAGGGATTGCAGCATGGCCATCCCCCTGGGGGGTAATTTCTCGCTTTCTGTCTCTCTGTCTCTGTCTTTCAGGCGAGCGCACACGCCCTATTGCAAAAACTCTCCAAAAAAAAAAAAAAAAAACTTTTTATAAGTTATTTACTTCATTAGAGAAAGAAAAAGAGAAAGCGCGGCATCTCCAAAAGGGTCTTTATACGACAATCCACCCCCAGCCTCAGCCGGCCAGGATCATGGGTATGTGGCATGTGTGCACTCAGTTTGCACAGAGAGACCTTGGAATGTGCACCCAGGACCTTCCTGTGGGGTTCCTGCGTTGAAGAGCATCGCATTACTGCTGCACCATGGCTGTCTTCTTTTTTTTTTTTTTTTTTTTTTTCTTTTTTTTGGAGAGGTTTTTGCTATAGGGCGCGTGCGCTCGCCAGACAGACAGAGAGAGACAGAGAGATAGAAAGCAGGAAATCACCCCCCAGGGGGGATGGCCACGCCGCAATCCCTTCTCCTCCATTCTCCTCTCGGGATCTTGGGCACGCACGCACACGCGCCCGGCGTGAGTTTAAGCTGCCGGGTCCGGGACTCGAACCGCGGTCGACTACGTGGGAGTCCAGTGACATAGCCATTACGCTAACTGCTGGTCCCATGGCTGTCTTCTTTTAACCGTTTCAACATGGCTACTGAAAGTTTTTAAGTGACTTATTCAACTTTCATTATATTTCTTTTGGACAGTACTTCTCTAGACCTAGTGTTTTTTTGGTTTTGTTTGTTTGTTTGTTTTTGTTTTTGTTTTGAGAGGTGTTTGCTATAGGACACGTGCAATCATCAGACAGACAGAGACAGACAGAGAGACAGAAAGTGAGAAATCACCCCCCCCCCCAAGGGGGGATGGCCACACCGCAATTCCTTCTCCTCCATTCTCCTCTCGGGATCTTGGGCACGCATGCACACGCGCCCGGTGTGAGTTTAAGCCACCGGGTCCAGGACTCAAATCACAGTCAGCTACATGGGAGTCCAGCAACATAACCATTACACCAACTGCTGATCCCCCTAGTGGGTTTTTGTTTTGGTTTGCTTTGGTTTTTCAAAATCAGGTAGGAGGCATTAGTCCTACAACCAGATTTTGTCTTTTCATGAACTTCTCATCCCAGATGGGACTCTGTCACCTTCCTGAAGGCAACATAGCAGTTATTAGCTATTACTTCCACCATTCCATTTATCGTAGAAGGGAGCCCCAAAAAGCTGAAGGAGTTAAAGAACAGTTTTAAATGCTGCTCGCATTGTGGCTTAGGCCACATGGCCAGTTGTGGTTCAAATCCCAGAACTGGTGGATTCAAAATCACACCGTGTGAGTGTGCGCATAATTGAAGTCCTGAGAGGAGAATAGAGAAAGGGTTGTGGCGGGAGTGATTTCTCACTTTTCTGTCTCTCTCTGGTGAGTGCATGTATCCTCTGGCAAAAACCTAAAAATAAAGAGACAAATAAATAAGTCAATCACTGGGTAAATCCATACTTCAAAGAGTAGAAGACATTAGATAATAACGGACAAGATAACTTTTAAAATTCACCTTAAAATTTCTAATTGTCCTACTTTACATGGATTCTCTTTCTCTCTCCCCCTCTCTCTTTTTTTAAAAACAGGGTCTTGCTATGTTTCAGTCCTTCTCCCTCAGCCTCCCTGAGTCTCTAGGATTACAGGGCATACCACTATGCCTGACCTCTAGGTTGGACCAGGAATCGAACCAGGATTACTCATGTGGTCCCAGCCTGTGGAGCACAGCCACTGTGATGAGGCTTTAGATGATTATCTTTTTTTTTGGGGGGGGGATATTTGCTAGAGGGCATGTGCGTTCGCCAGATAGACAGAGAGAAAGTGAGACATCATTCCCCAGGGAAGATGGCCACACCACAATCCCTTCTCCTCCATTCTCCTTTTGGGATCTTGGACATGCACGCACACGCACCCAGCATGAGTTTTAAGCCTCTGGGTCCAGGACTCGAACCATGGTTGACAACATGGGAGTCCAGTGACATAGCCATTATGCCATCTATTGGTCCCTAGATTATTTCTTTTAATTGTCACAAAAACTCATAATGTCTAGGTGTCGTTATTATCACTACATACACTACACATTTTACAAATGAGTACATTGAAGTTAAGGAGCTAGCAGGCATGTTGTTTTGCCCCAGGTGGTTCAATATTCAAAGTGCCATATCTAGCAAGACTACAGGTTCCTTGTATATTCTCTCTCCTGTTCATACATTACCTGAAACATGCCAGGTGATCAATAAATGTGTGCAAACTGGGTATATAGTCTGATCTCAACCACATAGGGAAAATACATATAGGCAAAAGTGTAGAAGGAAATACATCAAATTATTGAATGGTAAGTGGTGATGTTTTAGGCATTTTTTTCCCAGATAATATACTTATTTTTTTTGAGAGAGAGAGAGAGAGAGAGAGAGAGAGAGAGAGAGAGAGAGAGAGAGAAAGAAAGATTTGTGCTATAGGGCATGTGCCCTCACTGGAGAGACAGAGAGAGACAGAGAAATAGAAAGTCAATAATCACCCCCGAGAGGGGATGGCCACGCCACAATCCCTTCTCCTCCATTCTCCTCTCAGGATTTTGGGCACACACACACATGTGCCTGGTGTGAATTTTAAGCCGCTGGGTCTGGGACTTGAACTGCAGTTGACTACATGAGATTCCAGCACATAATCACTACACCATCTGCTGGTCTCCAATAATGTACATTTAAAGTGTTCATCTTTATATTTTTTTTGTATCTTCCAAACTTTTGACAATGTGTATGTGCTGCTTTTATTTTCATTACTTTTTTTTTTTTTTTTTTTTTTTTTTTTTGAGAGGTTTTTGCTATAGGGCGCACTCGCCAGAAAGACAGAGAGAGACAGAAAGCGAGAAATCACCGCCCAGGGGGGATGGCCATGCCGCAACGCTTTCTCCTCCATTCTCCTCTCAGAATCTTGGGCACACACGCACACGCGCCCGGTGTGAGTTTAAGCCACTGGGTCTGGGACTCGAACCGTGGTCGACTACATGGGAGTCCAGCGACATAGCCATTACGCTAACTGCTGGTCCCCACTTTTATTTTTTTTTTCTGACAGAGATTTTTGCTATAGGGTGCACGTGCTCACCACCAAAGAGACAGAGAGACGGAGAGACAGAAATGAGAAATCACCCCTTGAGGGGATGGCCATACTGCAATCCCTTCTTCTCCATTCTCCTCTCGGGATTTTAGGCATGCACACACATGCACCTGGTTTGAGTTTCAAGCCACGAGGTCTGGGACTCAAACTGCTGTCAAATGGTGGGAGTCCAGCACCTTAACCACTATACCACCTGCTGGCTCCTTGATTCTTCTTTTTATAAAATTCCTATGTATGCCCTGCCTTCACATGTTCATAGCCTCCCCCATTATCAACACCCTCCCAAGAGTGCTACATTTGTTATAATTGACAAAGTTACATTGACACATCATTATTATACAAAGTCCAAATTTCTCATGCCCTTTAAGCCACAGAAAATGTTACTGTAACAATGTAAGTGCTTGGAATGGATACTATGGACAAGCTCTGTGTGAGCTGTTGTTAACTCCCCCCCCCCCCCATTTCTGGCATGATGTTTCCATTCCCCTCACAGTTGGGACCCAGCTTCTCTACTCTAGTCTCCTAATTTCTTCTGTGTTCTTTTCTCTCTCTCTCCTACGCTCCTTTCTACAATCCTCTCCCAGACTTTTCCCTCTGGGTCTTTTTTCCTTCTTGTCTTCAATTTCTCCCTTTGTTTTGAGTAGGTTGACATCCAAATGAAAAGGCAATCAAATATTACTTCTCACCTAGTACAGTTCAGGCAGATTCTACCTGGCATGGAAGTCCTGAGGAAGTGCTCAAGTTAGGGGCTGGGGTCGGTGGAGAATTAGACTTCTAAGGACGGTAGATATGTTTTAGATGAGAGGTAGGGGGGATATTTCAGACTGAGGAGAACAGGGAACAAAGATCTGAGGTGTCTTGAGAGAGATGAGTGGAGGAGCTCTTAACCTCACTGGGGCTGGGGACTCCTGTCTCTGGCAGCTGGCACTGTTAGAAAGGATACTGACCTTAGTTGATTTGAGCTCCTGGATTGAATTAGTCCTAGTTGTATAATTGACTTTGATATGTGGCCTTTGGATCTGAATTGAGTTTAATAAGATTTAACTGCTTCAAAGGGCTTTATAAGAATTCATTTTATCCTTCAAATCTGATTTCAAATGCTACCTACTTTCTGCCGCCTTCTCTGACTCTGATGCTCCTCTTCAGGTGCTCCTGTTGAGTCACTGTTGGTGCAGACCTCATTCAGGCAATTGCCCCCTTTGTATCGTATCTCATTCTCTAGGAAATGGTTGCTTTATTGCCTCTCTTCAGGAATCTTGAGGGACAGGCAAGTATTTTACTCATATTTGTGTACCGGGCCTATCACAGACCAGGACCACACTCAATTGAGTCAGCAGGTGTTCAGCAATGATTTAAAACAGTGTATTAATAGTTGACATTGAGGGACCAGCAGTTAGCGTAATGGCTATGTCGCTGGACTCTCACATAGTCGACCGCGGTTCAAGTCCCGGACCCGGTGGCTTAAACTCATGCCAGGTGCGTGTGCGTGCATGCCCAAGATCCCGAGAGGAGAATGGAGGAGAAGGGATTGCGGCGTGGCCACCCTCCCTGGGGGGTGATTTCCTGCTTTCTGTCTCTCTGTCTCTCTCTGTCTGTCTGGTAAGCGCACGCACCCTATAGCAAAAAAAACCTCTCCAAAAAAAATAAAAATAGTTGACATTGAGTAACCACCTGGTGAGCACTACATCTATATATTTCATTCCCCAGACACTTGCAAAGAAAAGTTCTTTTTAAAAAAGAATTATTTCATTTAACTTTATTTATTTATTTAAATTTGACCAGAGAGGGACAGAGTGAAAAAAGTGAGAAAGAGAGAGAGAGAGAGAGAGAGAGAGAGAGAGAGAGAGAGAGAGAGAAAGTGAGAAAGCAAGTCACTAGGTCCAGGATTCAAACCGTAGTCAGCCATGTAGAAGTTTGGTGCCCTCAATCCTGATGTCACCTGCCGGTCCCGAAAGAAAAGTACTTTGATTTAACTCCATTTTATGACTACCAAGAGTAAGATAAATGAATTTGATCTAAGGTCAACTAGTAAGTGGGAGAACTTTTTCTATGGATTTTTGGCTTCAACATCTGGGATCTTAACCATGTAAATGAACCGATGATGAGTGCTCTACATTCCGTGGCTAAAGAAGCTGGTAGAAAAGAGTCCACCATTTATTTCACAGAGACCATCATGATTTAAAATTATGATAAGGGGGCCAGCAGGTGGCACGGTGGGCAAGGCACTGGATTCCCACTCAGACCACAGCTTATGTCCTGGACCCAGCAGCTTGAAATTCTTTCCAGACATGCCCAAAATCCCAGGAGGAGAATGGAGAAGGGATTGCGGCATAGCCATCCCTCCTGGGGGGTGATTTCTCACTTTCCCTCTTTCTGTCAAGCACAGGCACCCTATGGCAAATACCCTAAAAAATAATAATAAATAAAATTACAGGGGCCAGCAAGTGACTGATGGTTAAGGAGCTGGACTCTCACATGGCTGGTTGTGTTTCAAGTCCCAGACCAGGTGACTTGCTTTCTCACTTTCCCTTTCTCTCTAGTCAAATTTAAAATGATAATAATTATAAATGTTTTATTTATTTATCTATTTATTTATTTATTTATTTATTTAAATTTGACTGGAGAGAGAGAGAGAGAGAAAGTGAGAAAGCAAGCTGCCAGGTCTAGGACTTGAACAATGGTTGGTCATGTGAGAGTCCAAAGCCTTTAATCATCATGCCACCTGCCAACCCCAAATAAAATAATTCTTTAAAAACTAAAATAATGTTAGGTCCTAACTCACTAAGGTTTCTATTTCTTTCTTTTTTTGTCATAGGGTACATGTGCATGTCAGAGACAGACAGAGAGAGACAGAAGGAAAATGAGAAATCACCCTCCCCAGGGGGAATGGCCAAGCTGCATGGAATTCCCTCCCCCTCCATTCTCCCAGTTCCTTCCTCCTCCACTTTCCTCCTAGAATCCTGGGCATGCACACACTTATACTCAGTGTGATTTTCAAGTTCTCAAATCCAGGACTCGAACCACGGTCAGACATATGGGAGTCTAGTGCCTTAAACACTACACCATCTGCTGGTCTGATGTTTCTAGCTGCTGAATCATGTTTTTGTTCTTTCCTATAATCTTCTAAAATTCTTGGGGGAAATGTTTTGAATTCTTACATTGACGTATAAGCCAACCAAGAACTGAGTGTTTAATGGAGAAAGGAACATTTTATTTTATTCTTTGTTTTTCGTAGTTTTGCTATAGGGTACTCGCTGCGGGGAGGGGATAAGAGAGAGAGAGAAAGAGAGAGAGAGGAAAAGTAAAAGATCACCCCCACCCCAGGGAGGGATGTCTACACCATAATCCCTTCTCCTCCATTCTCCTCTCAGGTTTTGAGCTTGCACATATACACACCCACATATTTTTCAAGTCACTAGGTCCAGGACTCAAACAATGCAGTCCGCCATGTGGGATCCAGCCTCCTTAACCTCCATGCCACCTGCTGGCCTTCTGCTCTTTAGCATTCATTCATTTGTAAATTTACAAATATTAAGCACCTGCTGCATGCTAAGAGCCTTTTTAGACACTGGAGAGACTGTTCAACAAAGCAAAATCCTGATTCTCACAGAGATTACAGTCTAATGGGACTTTTTTTTTGGGGGGGGGGAGGTTTTTGCTGTAGGGCCCTTGCGTGCAAGAAAGACACAGAGAGACAGAAAGTGAGAAATCACCCCCCGGGGGGATGGCCATGCTGCAATCCCTTTTCTCCTCCTTCCTCCTCTCAGGATCTTGGGCACGCACGCACGCACAAGTGACTGCTATGAATGTAAGCCACCGGGTCTGGGACTCGAACCACAGTCAAACACATGGGAGTTCAGCAACATAGCCATTACGCTAACCGCTGGTCCCCTAGTGGGACCTTTCCATACACTAGTTTACTTGCTCCTCACAACCACCACGTGACTTAGCGATGACAATAAAAGATAACTCTAACAGTGCTTATCTGTGCTGGGCACTGAACTAGATGCCTGATTTGTGTGAACTCATCCAAGTCTGTAAGGCAAGGGGTAAGGCATATGTTTCCACCATTTTGGGGGTGAAGAAAATGAGACACAAAATTGTAAGTGGCTTGCTCAGGGTTCCATCCCGGGTTGTGTGACTCTAATCTAATCTCTAGGTTATTAACCCCAAGACCATATTGTTTCATTTATGTTTCTTTCTTCATACTATAACTATTAAAGCAGCTGAGTCTTGTCTTGGTGCAGATCCCCAAATCACTTCATCGTCCTCGTGGAATAAATGAGACTACCTTGGAATTTTTGCCAACACCTTACCTGCCAAAGACTTCAAACTGATTTCCACTTCATTCTTACAGATTTGTGAACTGAACCCCCTGTACAGTAAATCCTCCTGCAAAGAGAAACTAGGGCCAGGGCTCCTGGCCATTTGGCGCTGGTCGGCGCACCCAGCAGATGGCGCTGTCTTAGTAGCCACCAGCTGGCTGCCCAGTCCCCCGGGCTCTCCGCCTCCGCCGAACGCTTCCCTGCCCTCCCGCACTCCCTTCTCTCTCCCCCTCCCCACGGAGCCCGGGCCCACGTGACCTCCAGGCGGCCAATGGGCGAGCGGAGAGGGCGAGCTGGTCCCTGTGGCCGCCATTAAAGCGAAGGGAAAACCCGTGAATTCGGATTAAAGGGGGAAAAACACCGCCCGCTGGGCCTACAAAATGGGGGAGACTACGGCGTCCCGGCGGTGAGGCCGCAGGAGGGCAGACGATAGGCCGGCTTGACCAGGGAGCCTACGGAGACACAGCCAGGGAATGGTCCGAGCCCGCAGACGCCGCCACCTCCGCCGCTGAGACTCTGGGCTTAAGGACAGCGCCGCTGTCGGGCCGGGGGCCTGGGCTTCTCTGCCGGTCCTCGCCCTTCCCGCCCCTCTGCGGCGTCTCCCCGCCCTGAGGAGCCCCCCGGGCGCGGGCTCTGCCGTCTCGGACTCGGCTTTGGCCATTTACTGCGTGGCTTATCATCCTCTTGCGGAAGGGACACCCGGGCCCGCTGCCCCCAGAGGACGGGCGTCCGCAGGCTCCGCTGTCCGGGCCGGGCGAGCGCGGCGCGGCCTCCCGCCCCCGGCCCCCGGCCCCCGCGGCTAGGTGCCGGCCGGGCGGCGGCGGGGTCGGCCGGGGAGGGCGGGCGGCCCGCGGCCTCGACTCCCGCTGGCCCCCAGCCCCCGCCCCCGCCCTCCCCGGTGTCTGTTCCTCTCGCTGGGCTGAGGCGGCGGTAATGGCGGATGGTGGGTTGTGGCGCCGGCGGCGGCTGCTGTGAGGGACGATGAGTGCCTCCTTCGTGCCGAACGGGGCCAGCCTGGAAGATTGTCACTGTAACCTCTTCTGCCTGGTGAGCGCCGGGGCGGCGGGCGGGGGCCGCGGCGAGCCGTCTGTTGGGGGGAGCGAGGTGCGCCCTTGGGCCGTGGGGGAGGGGTCCGGGTCGGATCCAGATGCCCGAGTCCCGGGGCTAGGCCCAGCCGGCCGGCGGCCTGCGGAGCTCCGCATCGCTCTCGCGCAGTCACTCGTCCCCGTCTCGGGCCCTGTTTCCCAAGTGTTGGCTTTTTTACCATTTCATTTTCTGTTTTTCTTCTTGTCTTGTTTCAGCCCCTCCTCCCCCCCACGGTAGTCCTGTCTTCAACTTGGGCTCCTTATCTGGCAGGACACGAACATTTCCCTCTGCGTTTCTTACTTAACTGTTGCTTTTCTCCGTATTGACGGTGGATCCCTGCTTCACACTTTTCCATTATTGCCCCTATTCCTCCTGCCTTTATGCCTCGCCCCGGGAATTTGGTTTCTCCTAATAAACAGGACTTCAGAACGCAGACGTTAAAAATCTTTTTGTTTTACGTTTTAATGAATGTATGACTAAGACTCGGGGTTAGTTTCTTCCTTGGGTGACTTTAGATTTTTGTGTAAAAACTAGTTAGTTGCCATTTCATATGTTTTCTTTTTAAACTTAGAGTAACAATTTGCCGTTGTGACAATTTCTGACCATCTTGCTTTTATTAGAACATTGTGTTTTTGTAAGGGTAGTGGGGACTAATGAAGGAGGTGCTGTGGTTTTGCACTGAATGTTTCTATACTTGTCTCTCTTACTTTTAAGAATGTTTTGAGCAGGCTGTTCCTTGTTTTATTGAGAGGAAAAGTCTGGAAAAGCTGCATACAGGGATGACAATTCTGTAGGTTGAGCCAGGTCTGGTTAACATCCAACTGTTAAGACTTTCTAAAGTATCAACTGTTGCAAATATCTAGTTCTTAATTGGACAGTAGCTTAGCCTCATCACTGACTTAAAGTTTGGGTGACTTTCTTTTTCTCTGTACCGTGAGAAATAGTAAAAGAGTGTATGATAGGTAAGTGAATTAAGTGGGCAGATCACAACTAGTTGGCAAGTATAAATTGCCAGTCATGTATCAGCAGTTTCATATTTGGCACCTTATGCTTTGCACATTTAGGTTAAAGTATTATTGAATTCTTTGTCAAGTTTATTTCATGATGCTAAATTGAGTTTTTAAATGCAATTTCTCCTTATAAAATATGTTGATTTTCTTTATAGTGTTTATTTATCAGCCTCTTAGATGCAGTAAACTATACACCAGGTTTTACATTTCTGTCTTCTCCAACTTGATCTATTTTTGGTACTTTTAAGATCAGATTCTTTGAAGATAGTCTAGCACAAATTTGACAGTTCTTTGTGAGCAACTATTTCACTTTTCTTAAAGGAATATACGTGATGATTAAGAGATTTTTTTCAGGAATGTCTTTTCTTTAGAGTCTGACTTCTATACACATGAAATGATAGGTTTAAGAATTAATTTTCAGTTAAAAGTTTGACACTAGGGAACAAATGTGACCAGTGCCCTATTAAAGTACATGTTTGTTGAACATCAAGTTTCTTTTATTTCTGTTAGGGACACATTGTATTTATTGACTTGCTATCCAGTCACATGTCTGTGTTCATTTTTAAACCATTTTTGTTCTTTTCCTTAAATTCTTGGTTGTTGAATTATCAGAATTAAAAAGCTTTTGGGACCAGCAGTTAGCGTAATGGTTATGTTGCTGGATTCCCATGTAGTCGACCACGGTTTGAGTCCCGGACCCAGTGGCTTAAACTCATGCCGGGTTCGTGTGTGCGTGCCCAAGATCCTGAGAGGGGAATGAAGGAGAAGGGATTGTGGCGTGGCCATCCCCCCTCGGGGATGATTTCTTGCTTTCTGTCTCTCTGTCTCTTCTGTCTTTCTGGTGAGGACATGCGCCCTATAGCAAAAACCTCTCCAAAAAAAAAAAAAAAAGAATTAAAAAGCTTTTTTTTGGGGGGGATGTCTTAATTTGCTTTAAATGTCTTAAGCATATTTTGAACTATTATAATGTCTTAATGAAACCTTATAGCGAATACTTTTGACTTTGAATGAATGTGCAATAATGAAAAAATCACATTTTCCTTTCTTTAGGCTGACTTGACGGGAATTAAATGGAAAAGATATGTATGGCAAGGCCCAACCTCTGCCCCTATTTTGTTTCCGGTGACAGAAGAAGACCCCATTTTGAGCAGTTTTAGTCGCTGCCTTAAGGCAGATGTACTTGGTGTTTGGCGGCGAGATCAAAGACCTGGAAGAAGAGAATTGTGGATATTTTGGTGGGGCGAAGACCCCAACTTTGCTGACCTTATTCACCATGACTTATCAGGTGAAAATAACTTATTTCTAATAATAGAGCAACATTATATATTTTTCCCAATATTACTATTTGTATTACAAATAAAGGTTTCTGTTTTTGTGGAACACTATTCTGTATGAAGACAGGTAAAAATTTAGCTTCATGTTTTATTTCACTATTACTATTTTATTTTACTTAAATTATCCATGTATGTTATGGCAGGCTTCTAAAGCCTTGAATAACTTTCTCCTTCCACCACTTAACTTCTTTCTTAATTTCTCCTAGGTGGTTAGGGCCCAAGGAAGGCATGCTACATCCATGTAAGAAAAATGGAATGAGGGATTATAAAGTTCCTAACAAACTCATATACTGCTTTTGATGACAAGTATAATTCACCTTTGAGTCAATTCTCACTGTTCTCTTTTGCATGAATAATCAGATCATTTGTAGGAGTGTCTACGAATATGTATTTTTTTTGAAGGCACATGATTAATTTATTATTTGTGATTAATTAACATCAATAATGTGTTATCTTATTAATATCAATTTTGTTATTTTTTGAAAGTGACTCTTCTTTTGGATACTATTGCATCAAATACCATATTGAGATGATTACCAATTTGTTTAGCTGTTCATAGGACATAGGATTACACAAATTAATTTTCTTTTGAGCAAAATCAAAATTCTTCCTTCTTTCTTTTTTCATTCATTCATTCTTGGCTTATAGGACCAAATGCTCTTTCAGAAAGAGAAACTGTAGCTCTTCATCTACTTACTAAAACTTATGTTTAGTTTAGACTGTAAGAGTGTTAACTGAATCTTTAATGATGGGAACATAAATGATTAGTTGTATGATGCAAGGTACCAAAGACTTCAGGGAGATGGTTTGATAATGATCCTTAACTAGTGAATTTAGGATTTCTAGATAATTTTTTAAAATAAAAGTATTATTATTTGAAATTGAGTACTCTGAAGTTTCTGTTTTTCTCCATTTGACATATAGGATTTATTTTACTTTTGAATGTAATCTAGGGGTCTGTATCTTGAACTAGCTTTTAGACCAATGTTTGTGTAGGAATATATGTGTTATATTTGTTTGTTTTGGTAATTGCTTTTTACCTTTGAATAAACATACTCTTCAGTGTTAATTTTTATCTGTGAAGAGTGGTTACAGCTCTTCAAAAAGCTTTCCAGCTTTTCCAGATTTCCTAATAAGATGCCAGCCTGTGAATCTAGTTAGTTTTGAAGTGTGTAATGTAGTTCTAAATATGTAAAATGTGTTTCTGTGAGTGCGTGTGTGTGCGTGCACGTATGATGAGTGTAAATGTCAGGGTATAACATTGGGTGTTTTCAGCAAGATGATGCTCCCAATTGTCATACTAAAAGCTAAGCCTGCCAGTTTCCTTTTTCTTTCATTGACTTGGATATATTTGAGCTATTTTAATCTTTAAGTGCATATAAAAGCCATCTTACTAACATGTTTGGAGACTATTCTAATGTCATTGGTAAACTACAAACTACTGATCAACCATCATATTGATAAAACGTAATAGTTGATAAAACTGTAATATAATGCTGACATAGGATTTTTCAGTCTTAATAAAGTTGGCAGAGCATCTGAACAGACTTTTTTCTCTTTTTTTTTTAATAAAAAAGAGAGATTCCATGAAATACTTGTTGTGTAATCAAAGATCATTTTAACAGCTAAGTAGTTTTTAGTTTTACCACAGTAGGACTAGTATTTGAAAAGCTGAAAGTCTATTCGTGTCTGTTTAGATAAATATTGCTAAAACACCATAGACATATTATTTTTCTTCTGGGTTTCTTATTACCAGTCAGATATGTTTTCTCTACTGAAACAGGTTTATAGTTTTGATAGTTTTATATTTTTCTTGTCTAGTTTAATTTTGGCTTATAGCATAATTTAAAAAACAAACAAGATCACGTAGATACTGATCTTGAATGTGAGTAAAAGTAATTTGGGAAGATTAGGTTTTAATGCTTGTTAGATTTTGTTGAATGCTATTGAATGGCAAATAACTCTTAAACTTTTATCAAAATGGAAGTGATTAAAGTAGTAAACCACATACAATTAGAAGTATTATGTGATCATATTTACTATTCCAAAGGCTATCCTGCACTGTTCTAGTTTTTATGGTCAGTTGCATTTATATAGTGTTTCAGCCTTTTTTTTTTTTTTAACCTGTCATTTACTTTAGAATGTGGTTACTTAAATGAGACATATCTTAAGGAATAAGAAGGTATTTTCAGACAGTATATTTGTCTTGCCCCTTTCTTTGCCCCAGGGACACAGTCTGCCTCCCTTTTGGGGTAATTAGTCTGCCTCTGTTTCTCTAGCCAACCCTTTTTCATTTCTTTCCATCTGTGGCACTCTATTCCCTTCTTTTAAGCTCCCCGGAGAAGAGAGCAGCTGGACAGTAGGGGTGGCATCAGCTGTAGGAGGCAGTCCTGAGTTCTAAGTAGAGGTGTACCACTGAGGAAAGAGAAACTAGAAGGACCCAGGTGGTAACTAAAAAGCTGGTTAATTTAGCTTGAGCATGCTCTTCACCGGCACTGCTTTTCTGTTTGGTTCAGCATCTACCACATCTTGTTAGGGAGATGTTTGTGATTTTTCTTTTTGTTGGTGGAAGATGGAAGGTATTTCTTTTTGCAAAGACTGGAATTCTTAGTTTTTCTGAAATATCCAGTAACAAAGGATTGCTTTGCTTAAACTCCTTATCTCCTTTGGGTCATCTGTAGTGTATGTTTAAAAATGCACTTTTGTTTTAAGATAGTTTTACACAAAAGTTAGAGAATTAGTATAGAGGCTTTCTGTATGACTCAGTACATTTTTAACATCTTACATTAGAATGGTACATTATTCATAACTTATGAACCAATATTGATACTTTATTATTAACTAAGGTATGTACTTTGTTTGAATTTTCTTTTTTTATTTAATGTCCTTTTTCTGTCCTAGGAGCCCATCCAGGATACTAAATTACATTTAGTTGTCATGTCTCCTTAAGCTACTCTAGACTGACAGTTTCTGTCTTTTGTTGTTTTTGATTTGGGCAGTTCTGAAGAGGCTGGTCAAGTTCTGTAGTGCACTTTGGACTTCAGCCTCTCTTTCTTAAATCACTTAGCACTCGTTTTGGTCATCTTTCAAGTTTAGTTGATGTGTAGAAATAGAATATAAGCTCATTTTGTTCCTAATTGATGAAGATCAGTTATAGTATACAAAATATGACTTAATACATGCTTTAGACCCTTAATTTCATTTTGTATCCATAGTCAGTACTGTTTAGCAGGATAATTTATGAAGGCCTGGTGATGATATTTGGATCGGGATTTGTACTAATTTTTTTTTATGGATAGTAGTAGTGTACCTGTAACATTCTTGAAAAAAATAAAACATTCAAAAAAATCTCTTGGACCCCAAATATATATATTTTACTTTTTGCTCTACTTTTTCTAAGAGAATAGATAGTTGAATTGATATCACTATGCTTTGATAGAAAAAGAGGGATAAAACTCATTTCTGGTTAAAGGTTTCTAAAACATTTTGTAGCAGACTTTGTTTAGTGGTTTTGTGATAGTAAGTAGGTGATGGAATTGCAAAACTGGTGATGGGAAAATGCTTAATCCCCATGGTGAATTATCTCTTTAATGGATAGAACTGATTTGTTCTTTTAAATGTAGTGTTTATTTGCTTCAAAACAAGGTAATTTAATTTTCATTAGTGTGTTCTTGAAAAAGTGATTTCTGTGAATTTTTATACTGTGCCCTAACTTTACATTAGAATTTCATTGCTATTGTCAGTTTTTATTTTCTTAAAATAAAAACAAAAACTGCTCCTTCAAGTTTGTGATATTAAAAAAATCTGTTAGTTAAGACTGATGAGACTGAGAAAACTGATATCTTGAGTACTGAAAAAACAGACTCAGTCTGGGCTAAAAATATTTGTTCTTTTTCCTGGCTCCTGAGGTCTATATACTGAGTTTTAGGAACATGTCCAAATACTTTCATTATACCAGAATTTCATCATAATGAATACTGCTCTAACTTAGAGGGCCATTGTTCTGAATTTAACTTTGGATGCTTTTATTGGAGAATATTATGGTAGATTTTAGCCTTAAATGACAGCTTTTAACAAGATTAACAAGTAGATAAATAGTAGCCAAGCATAGGAATTTAGTGCCCATCAAACTGAAAAATTATCCCCCAGATAGCCTAAAGGAAACTTATTTCTGTCTTCTGTTATGATATTTACTTATGGCACAACTCCTTTTTAAGAGAATTGTTCCCACCACCCGCAACAAGGCGTGTGCACTTGCCAGACACAGAGACTGAGAGGGAAAGAGAATGAAAAATCACCCGCTGGGGGGACGGCCACGCCACAGTCCCTTTTCCACCATTCTCCTCTTGGGATTTTGGGCATACATGTACACATGCCTGGCATGAGTTTCAGGATGTCGTTGTCTGGGACTCAGACCTCGATTGACCATGTGGTAGTCCATCACCTTAACCACTATGTCCCCTGCTGGCCCTGTTGCCCAATTCTTAATTGGTTAGTTTTCTAGGTGACAGCTTCATTTACTGTATTTCTTCTGCATGCTGTCCTTTTTTGAACAAGAAAGTATATCTTTTAAATCTGATAATCAGATAGCAAGTAACATCTGAGGCTTTTTTAATCTTATACTTCATTGATTTGTTTGTTTATTTTTAATTTGACCAGAGAGGGACAAAGTGAAAAAGAGAGAGGGACAGTGAGAATGCAAGCTGCTGCATCTGGAACATGAGCTGCGGTCGGCATGTAGGAGTCCAGCGCCCCTAACCAACATGCCACCTGCCAGCCCTGAGGCTGTTTTAAAATCAGAGTTTTTCAGGTTTTACAGTAGATGAACGATGCTGGAACTCAAGGCTCTCAGTAGTATTTATTGAATGAGTGGGTTAGGAATAGGAAATTATTGTTCAAGACAAATGCTGATCTAAACATTTTAGCATTTCTCTCTATTTCAGGAAATATATGATATTTTCTACCATGTTAATTTTTGAAATATTTATTGTTCATTAGCATATGTTGCATCTTAATAGTTTAGGTAAATTATGTTGGTTTTAGGGAACCAGCAGTTAGCGTAATGGCTATGTCACTGGACCCCCACGTAGTCGGCCACAGTTTGCGTCCTGGACCCGGTGGCTTAAAACTCATGCCGGGCGCATGTGCATGCATGCCCAAGATCCCGAGAGGAGAATGGAGAAGGGATTGTGGCGTGACCATCCCCCCTGGGGGATGATTTCTCGCTTTCTGTCTCTGTGTCTCTCTCTGTCTGTCTGGCGAGTGCACTGGCCCTATAGTGAAAACCTCTCAAAAAAGAAAAAAATTATGTTGGTTGTAGAAGATTCCTATTTTTACCAACTGGTTGCTGGAAATATTTTTTAAGTTATTATTTTTGAATGTTTTACTTTAGGGAACATGTCTCTCTCATCAGATAAAGAGGGGGCACAGGGCAGGGGAAGTGAGAAAGCAAGCCACCAGATCTGAGACTTAACCCATGGTTGGAATGGGAAATCCAGCCATATGGGAATCTGGCACCTTAACTACCATGCTACCTGTTGGTCCCCACTGTGGAACTATTTAAAGACGTTGGTTTTGTGAAAAATGTTAAGTCCTAGATGTATCAGCTTTTTTGGTTTTGCACTTTTCCCATTGATGATTTTTTTTTTTTTTTTTTTAAGATAGAATTTTGCTATAGGCTGTTTCCACTAGCAGACCTCTCCGTAATCCCTCTTCCTCCATTCTCCTTTTGGGATCTTGCGTACACTTGCACATGCCTGGTCCTGGTGTGAGTTTTAACCACGTTGACTATGTGGGAGCCCAGCAATGTAACCGTTATGCCATCTGCTGGTCCCAGTGAGAACTCTTTTGATGATCCGTTGCATTCTTTGGTGCCACTATGATCTGTATCCTTGGGAAAAAATGTGGCTAACAAATTTTACATTCGAAAGTCACATTGTTTTCTTCAAATAAATACTTTGTATATGTTTTCAAGTAACACTGCTGATTAAGTTCTTAATGCTGATGGTGATGGAATCATACTACCAGAAACAGAATTGAAACTGTTTTCTCTAGGGATACAAGAGGAGGAAACATTTAAATACATTGAGCAAAACTTTTCCTTTGGACTGTGGTTGATTAAGTTCAAAATAGCTATATGAAGATTTGCTGTGGGGACCAGCAGTTAGTGTAATGGCTATGTCGCTGGACTCCCACGTAGTCGACCGCGGTTCGAATCCCGGACCCGGCGGCTTAAACTCACGCCGGGCGCGTGTGCGTGCGTGCCCAAGATCCCGAGAGGAGAATGGAGGAGAAGGGATTGCGGCGTGGCCATCCCCCCTGGGGGGTGATTTCCTGCTTTCTATCTCTCTGTCTCTCTCTGTCTGTCTGGCGAGCGCACGCGCCCTATAGCAAAAACCTCTCCAAAAAAAAAAAAAGATTTGCTGTGTTCCCTTTTCCCTCCTCTCCCTCTTATAATGCCAATGTTAAAATTCAGAAAATCTTACATGCTTTAATTTTATAAGAAATACATTATCACTTTGTCTTAGGTGGTGGTTGTGGTTGTATTATTTCTTGTTTCTTATCTCTGAATACAACATATATTGGGTTGTCAGAAAAGTCATGACACATTTTGACATATAAAAAATATGTCATTGGGACCAGCAGTTGGTGTAATGGCTGTGTCGCTGGACTCCCATGTAGTCCACCGCGGTTCAAATCCTGGACCCAGTGATTTAAACTCAGCCTGGTGCATGTGTGTGTGTGCCCAAGACCCTGAGAGAATGGAGGAGGAGGGGTTGCGATGTGGCCATCCCCCCTGGGGGGGTGATTGTCACTTTTTATGTCTCTTTCTGGCGAGCACACACACCCTACAGCAAATACCTCTCAAAGAAAAAGTCATGACTTTTCCGACAGCTCAATAAAAAGTACTTTTATTATAGTTATTATAACATCAAAACTTTAGAAACTTGGCTCAGTCAGCTTCCTGATTCTAAGTGACACCTCCCCCTCCAAAAGAAAACACACAGGTACACACACAAACAACAAAAAACAAATAAAAAACCTTCAGACTCTTGGGATCAGCAGATGCCGTAATTGTTACGTCTCTGGACTCTCACATAGTCAACCACAGTTTGAGTCTCAGACCCGGCGGCTTAAACTCAATGCTGGGTATGTGTGCATGTATGCCCAAAATCCCAAGAGGAGAATGGAGGAGAAGGGCTTGCAGTGTGGCCATCCCCTGGGGGGTGATTTCTTACTTTCTCTCTCTCTCTCTGTCTCCAGTGAGCACATGCGTCCTATAGCAAAAAAGCGACACTGAAGTCACTTGCCATATAGTTGGAGAGGTACTTCAGAGATTTGTTGACTTTAGAAAACAGCATATGGTCTGTATCTCGTTTTATGAAGAACTTTCATTTAGTGTTTTGAGAGAATCAGAGGCATGAGACTACTTCCCTGGAAAGCATAAAGTTTACCTCAGTTTCTCTAAATAAAATTTGAGTAATAAAGGAGAAATACTTGAAAATAAATATCGATTACTTTCCTAAACCACATTTAGTGTCCTTGAAAACCCTTGAAATTTTATGTGAAAATTTAGAAATCTTTGTATTACAGCCTTTACCATTCAAAGATTTTGTACTTGGCTGTTTTTAAAAAGAAGGCAAATTCATTTTTAAGTTTTACTTATTTACTGTTTTGGAGAGGTTTTTGCTTTAGGGTGTATGCACTCGCCATAAGGACAGAGACAGACAGAGAGACAGAAAACAAGAAATCACCTCCCAGGGGGATGGTCACGCTGCAATCCCCTTTCCATTCTCCTCTTGGGTTCTTGGGCATGCTTGCACATGTGCCTGGCATGAGTTTAAGCCTCTGGGTCTGGGACTCGAACTGCAGTCAACTATGTGGGAGTCCAGTGATGTGACCATTACACCATCTACTGGTCCCTAAGTTTAATTTTTTTAGTTAAAAAAAAAAATTATTTTGAAAAGATATTTGCTATAGGGTACGTGTGCTCGCTAGAGACAGAGAGACAGAAAGTGAGAAATCACCCCCCAGTGGGGATGACCACGCCACAGTCCCTTCTCCTGGCATCTTGGGCACACAGGCATACTTGCCTGGCGTGAGTTTCAAGCCACTTGGTCCAGGACTTGAACTGCAGTCAGCCCTTTGGGAGTCCAGTGACCTAAGTGCTACGCCATCTGCTGGCCCCCGTTTTTAAGTTTTAGGTGACTAATTTGTTTGAAGATTTTAGCAATTGTAACTTTGATATGTATAATGGTAACGGAATGTCTTGGGTCTGTGATGCTTTAAAACTTAAATAGGAAAAAGATTTTGGTAATTACTGTATGTAGGACATATGTTAGAACCGTTGTACTATTTAGAAGTAGGGATTTTAGGAGTCAGCTGGTGGCATGATGGTTAAGGGCACTGGACTCCCACATGGTTGACTGTGGTTCGAGTCCTGGACCTGATGGCTCACGCTCTCCTTCTCTCTCTCACTCTCACTCCGTCCCACTCTGATCAAATTAAAGTAAATAAATAAATGGGTAAGTAAAGTTAAATAAAATAATTTTTAAAATAGGAAGAAGTTAGGAATTTTGAGTTAAAAGAATAAAGAATACTAAATAGATTATAAAGAGGCAAAAATTGGAATATATTCCCAACATCATTCTATTTGAATTAAGAACATTTATATTCTAGAATTACAGTTCACATAGTTTGAGGTAAAAGTCTTAATGTAGCTATTTAATTTTGAAATGATAGTACCTCATTAAGCTGAAAATATCAGATCTGTGACAAAGATTTTTTATTTTTTCTCTCAACAATTCACAAATATTGCTTGTAGTCTATATCTTTAAAATAAGTTAAGGGGCCAGCAGGTGGCATAGTAGTTAAGGCACTGGGCTCCCACATTGCCAACCACAATTTGAGTACTGGATCTGGCAGCTTGAAGCTCATGCAGAGTGTGTGTGCATGCATGCCCAAAATCTCGAGAGGAGAATGGAAGAGAAGGGATTGCTGTATGACCATCCCCCCTGGGGGGGGGGGGGTGGTGATTTCTCTCACAGAGAAAGTGAGAACATGCATCCTATAGCAAAAATCTCTTTAAAAAAAAAAAAAAAAAAGTTGATCTGTGCTACTTTCCTTTTCTCAAAACTAGTATTTTTTTATTTAATAAAGTAAAATCCACAAACTCTTTGGCCTTAAATGGAGTAGATAAGGATGTCTTCAATATAATAGAATGTAAAGTTTTCCTTTATACTATTAGTGCTTATTATTAATGATTTAAGCACTTTTTTCTTTTTTTTAAGAATTATTTTATTCATTTATTATTATTTCACATGAGTTTCGCCAGAGAAAGAGAGAAAGCAAGCCGCCAGGTCCAGGACTTGAACCATGGTTGGCCATGTGGGAATTCCAGTGCTGAAACTGCCATGCCAGCCACTGTCTCCCTGATTTAAGCAATTCTTTTATTCCAGCTCTCATGTACTGTCATTTTCTAAAGCTTACCTCATTTTTTAAAGCTTACTTTTTTAAAAACTGCAATGAATTGTTTTGAAAGACTTGACTATCATCTAGGGAACACTTGGAAGAACAGCAGAAAATCAACATTAACCTTTGTAGTGGCACTGTTTTCCAGTTCAGTTAAAAGTCCACTGTCATACTTTTGAGTTAATGTTTACTCTACCCATTTGTTGTAGAAGTTTTTTTTTTTTTTTTTTTTTTAACATAAACCATGTTTCACTCTTAATATATGTTTCTGCTTTTATTCAAAAGCTGATGATGTATATTTTTCTGTGGGTCTGGTATATTCATATTTAGTGTTGAAATGAGAAAGGTTTTTGTTTCTTGAGTTAAAAGTTGAATGGCAACAACCTGTATTTATTAATTGTTTGTGAAGGTATATAGACCATAGAGGATACTTAATTATATTTTAACTAAATAACTTAAAATGTTGTTATGAAAGTTAAAATGATGAAGTGTGGTTTTTTTTGGGGCAGGATTCACTGTATACTTTTAGATATGAGGTAGATAGAGTAGTGTATAAAAACATTTTTCTGAATTCAGACTTTCTTAATTTTTTTCTTTTCTATTTCGCTTTCTTTTCTTTTCTTTTTTTTTTTTTTTTTGTATGTTAACTTGAAGTGGCAAATATCTGTAGATTTGCTGACAGAATTAGGCCATAGAGGTAGGGAAAATAACTATAACTTTACATGATAGAAATTCCATTTATAATTTTAAATCCTTAAATATTTAAATTTCTCCCCCAGGTAGAGGTACCTGTATTGAATAGTAAGCATGGGGATCATTTGTTTGAAAGGAGAGTTAAGGTGGCTGATAATGCACTGTTTGCTTGTTGAGCTCTGTGGTATAGTTCCTTTTTATTCATTACTTACTTTTATAGTTGAGGTATGGATTAGAATGCTGATGGACATGAAATGTTTGAGTTTAATTATTAACCGGCTCGTTGTTTTGTCAGGTTGAAAAACTGTAAAAGAATTAGGACAGTAATAAGTGAGCCAGCTGAGAAATTGGCATCATAGGTATAGAGTGCATTTATATTTTCTAGGTTATATAAATAAGTGTCTTTGTCATGAACACAACCAAACCAGTATCCTTTTTATACTATTGCCTTTTAAAATAGTGAAAAATAATTTTCAGGTAATTTAGTAGAATGCATGGCACTTAGGCCTTTTATTCCTGTGGTGTAACTTTGAAACCTGCTATTTTAATGTCTAGAGATATTTTTAGTGATTGTAGTTTAATAGAGTAGATTTTATGATTATATGGTTTAAACTGCAGTATTTCTTTCTTAGCTCTGAATAAAGTGCCACTACTTAACTTTGTTTTCTTCATTTGTCTTTCAGAAGAGGAAGATGGTGTGTGGGAGAATGGACTTTCCTATGAATGTCGTACTCTGCTTTTCAAAGCAGTTCACAACCTGTTGGAAAGGTGTCTAATGAACCGGAACTTTGTGCGTATTGGCAAGTGGTTTGTAAAGCCTTATGAAAAAGATGAAAAACCTATAAATAAAAGGTAAGCTATCTTAAACTCTTACCTGATTTTTTAAACTTGTTCATTTTTATGGCTTTACAAAGAATGTGGAATAAAAACAAGCAATATCTCACAGACATATTAAGATTAACTTTGGTGGGGAACCAGCAGTTAGCATAATGGCTATGTCGCTGGACTCCCACATAGTCGACCGCGGTTCGAGTCCTGGACCCGGTGGCTTAAAACTCACGCCGGGCATGTGTGCGTGCGTGCCCAAGATCCTGAGAGGAGAATGGAGGAGAAGGGATTGTGGCATGACCATCCCCCCTGGGGGTGATTTCTCGCTTTCTGTCTCTCTATCTCTCTCTGTCTGTCTGGTGAGCGCACGCGCCCTATAACGAAAACCTCTCCAAAAAAAAGATTAATTTTGGTGAAGTACTACAAATACTCAGTTTTCTTTCCTCCTTCCCTTTACACATTTTTTTTAAGAGAGAAATTTTTGCTATAGGGCATCTGTGCTTGCCAGAGAGATAGAGACTGAAAGTGAGAAATCACCCCTCAGGTGGGATGGCCACGCCACAGTCCCTTCTCCGTTCTCCTCTTGGGATTTTGAGCACTCAAACACAGGTGCCCAATGTGAGATGTAAGTCACTGGGTCTGGGACTTGAACTGTGGTTGAGTACGTGGGAGTCCAACGATGTAACCATTACGCCATCTGCTGGGCCCACACATTTTTTTAAAAGAATTATTTCATTTATCATCATTATTATTATTATTTGTTTAATTTGACCAGAGAAAGAAAGGGAAAGTGGGACCAGTAGTTAGCATAATGGCTATGTCACTGGACTCCCATGTAATCGAACATGCTTCGAGTTCTGGACCCATTGGCTTAAACTCACGCCGGGCATGTGTGCATGCGTGCCCAAGATCCTGAGAGGAGAATGGAGGAGAGGGGATTGTGGCGTGGCCATCCCCCCTGGGGGGTCATTTCTCGCTTTCTATCTCTCTGTCTCTCTCTGTCTTTCTGGCCTATAGCAAAAACCTCTTAAGAAAGAAAGAAAGAGAGAGAAAGAGAAAGAGAGAGAGAGAAAGAGAGAAAGAAAGAGAGAGAGAGAGAGAGAGAGAGGGAGGGAGGGAGGGAGGGGGGTGGAGGGAGGGAAGGTAGGAAAGCAAGTGTCAAATTCCAAGACTTGAACTGCAGTCGGCCATATGGGAATCCAGCACCTTTAACTACCATGTTACCTGCCATCCTCCTTTACACATGTTAAGAATTTATTTTTTGCAGTGAGAATAGCTGTGTTTTCATACAGTGGCATAAGTTTTTATTTGGGATAATAAAATGTGGATGAAAGCAGAGGTGTATGCATGGAAGTATTCCTTTTTTAGTACAAGAGGAAATATGTGCACAGTACTCTGATTAAAATTAAGTAATGTTAATACCTGTTAAAGATACTATTCTGGATATTGGCTATAGTGTTTAACTGAGAAGAAAGGAAGCACACTGCCTAAATGTGTAAAAGAAAAATGCAGAGGTTACTAAAATATAAAGAGGTAATGGTCTTTGGATTTGTCTATACATACGCATATGCATACCTTAATATATCACCTTTTTGTTCTTGACTTTCAACTGTAATCAGTTAATAAAGTATTCTCTGCATTCAGGTTGGAAAAATAAATAATGCTCTGGGTCTGGCCTCATAGTTAGTGGTTTAGCACAGTTCATTGGGAGCTAGATCCCATATAGCTGTGGTTTAAATCCTGGCCCTGGTGGCTTGAAACATGTGCTGGGTATGTGGGCCTGCCCAGAATCCTGATGGGAGGAAGAAATGAAGAAAAAAGAATTGTGGCATGACCATGTCGCATCATGGGTTGCTGTCCCACTCCGTCAAATTCACATGCCCTCTGGTTAAAATAAATAAATAAATAAAAATCAAAGATAATGTGCTATAGTTTTGAGCTAATCTTTCTCATTCCCTAGTATCTGACTAACTTTAGTTGAAGCAATTAAAGTTGTGTTTTTCTATATAAGACATGTTTACTCCTGGAGAGGTAATAATTTTATTGAACTTAAAATTAGGCAAATTTATGACACTAATTATTAGTAGAGTAGGTGTATTGGATTGTCTGGAAAGTCATGATGTATTTTTGCATAGAAAAAAACAGAAAGTACTTCATAACTTTTCTGACAACCTAATAGATTAGAGGTGACTGTGGCCTTGTGGTTAAGGTGGCTGGATACCACCTGGCCAACCACACAGCTTGAGTCCTGGACCCCACAACTTGAAAAATAATCTGGACACATGTGTCTGTGTGCTCCAAATCCCGAACTGGAGGAAGAAATAGATGAGAAAGGATTGTGGCATGACTATTCCCCATAGAGGATGGGGCTTTCTTACTTTCCGTCTTGCTCGCTCTCACTGTAGCAAGTGCATGTGCCCTCTGGCAAATGTAAGTGCAGTTAGAAGCTTCAGGTTACTATACTTTTCTGAGATTTAAATAACATAAGGCATAATCTGTCAGAAGAGTGAATCCCAAGCAGTTATCAAACTAGTCAGAGATGGATGTGGGAGAAAAGAAAATTAAAGGGAATTTATTATTGAATTGTCGGAAAAGTCATGACACATTTTTGCATAGAAAAAAATACATCATGATTTCTATGACAACCCAGTAGTTTTTCCAGAAAGATTTTATAGGATATGAACTGAACATTTGTTTGGAATTATAATCATTGTTGGGCCAGCAGGTGGCAGTGGTTAAGGCACTGCAGACCACATGGCCAACTCTGTGGTTCAAGTGGCTTGAAAACCATTCCAAGCGCATGTGCGTGCATGCCCACGTGCCCAAAATCCCAAGAGAAGAATGGATTGCAGCATGGCCACATACTACCCCACCTCCCCACCCCAGGGGGCAAATTATAATCATTGTTGAGGAGCCATCTTTCATGTCATATATGTGTGTGTGTGTGTGTGTGTGTGTGTATACATATATATACACATATATACATATATATACACACACATATATATATATAATTTTTTTGGTATCTGGAGTTTTTCAGACTCTTTAGTTTTAGTAGATTGGATAAGTAGATGAGCATGGAGAAATAAAGTTTCTTATATATTTTTTCTCTTTGAAAATTAACATAAATTTTTATTAACAAAATAATTAATGTACAAATTAGGAATGCATTTACCTGCAAATGACAGGAAAACCTAATAACCTGGTTTATGTGGGACTGATTTTTCTCAATAGTAAGGAGTCTGGAGGTAGTTCAGTACCAGCTTATCTGTTCAAGAGTATAAGCAAAGACTCAAGTTTCCCTGAAATTTTCTGTTGTGACATTTTTAGACTTTAGCATAAATGAATTTTGTGTTTACACCTGGATCCCATACCCAAGATAACTCATTATGTGTATGCAAATATTCTAAAACCCAAGAAAATTCCAAAATCTGAAATACTTATGATCCCAAGATGAAGGATACTCAGCCTGTGTCTCTTAAGTTCTGAGTTGTTGTTGTTGGTTTTTTGTTTGTTTGTTTGTTTTTTTTTGAGAGGTTTTTGCTATAGGGTGTGTGCGCTCGCCAGACAGACAGAAAGTGAGAAATCACCCCCCAGGAGGGATGGCCATGCCGCAGTCCCTTCTCCTCCATTCTCTTCTCAGGATCTTGGGCACGCACGTACACAGTCGTGGTGTATGTTTAAGTCACTGGGTCCGGGACTTGAACCACATTCATCTACATGGGAGTCCAGCGACATGGCCGTCATGCCAACTGCTGATCCCTCTGAGTTCTTCTTTAACCAGTTCAGTGAATGAACTTTTTTTTTTTTTTAATTGCCAGAGGTTTTGTGTCCTGGCTGGAGATAGAGAAAGAGAGAGAGGGGAAAAAGAACCCCGTACAGGGCATGGTCATGGAGCAGTCCCTTTTCTATCATCACAGTCTCGTCTCCATTTCTCCATACTGTCAGGATTTGAGGCATGTTTGCCTAGCCCTATATTTCAAGGCACAAGGCTGGGATTTAAATCATGGTTGGCTATGTAGGATCTGCTCCCTTAACCACTAGGCCATGGCGTTGGTGGCCCCTAGAAAGTGAACTTTTAAGTTTTTCAGTGATCTAGAAGAAAGTGAAGAGGCTGTCTGTAAGATCTAGGGCAAATCTAGGAGTCTAACTTATTAGAACTTTTATTCCTTCTGTTTTCATTTATACCTGTATATCCTTCAGTACCTTCAACTTCTGAGCCAGTCTCGGATTTTAAGGCTTGTCTCAGTTTGCATTTTAATTTCTTCCTCTTAGCCTTTATCTGCTAAGTTAGTTATAATTTTTGCCTTGTTTCCTGGCTCCTCAAGTTTTATGGCCATCTCTTCTCTGCTGCTGTCTCTTCTACCATTCTCTTCGTTTTCCTCCTACCCCTTACTGTCTATGGAGAAGGTTTCATGAGGAAGTAGAGCTAAATGAATGTATTTATCAACCAGACAAGATACTGGAAATATCTTTATTTTTCTTAATGAAAAGCTCTTAATGGGTTGCTAATAATTAAAGATACAACTTTTAATTGCAGATTTTCATGAATCTGACAGATTCTACTTGTTATATAACTGTGTAATTGAGCCACTAGTGTTTCCATGAGCTGACCCATTTAAGAAAGGAGTTAAATTCAAATCGTTTCTTATTAGTGGAGTGTTATCAGAAGTAGTATATGTTCTTTTGAATTACTCTTTTTTTTTTTAGGTCGTTTATTTATTCCATGAGTGAGAAAGACAAAAAGAGAAAGAAAACAGCCCCACTGATATAGTCTTGATACTGTGATCCACCACTGGGTTTAGCCAGCCCAGATCATGGGCACATGTACATTTACCATACTCAGGAGGTCTCCAAACATTAACTGGCAACTTTCCCACATAGATCTGCCTCACAGAGCATGGCATTCTTATTTTCTAGAATAGCCAGGCCATTAGAAACCTAAGAGATCCACATGTATATAATTGAAAATTTTCTGTTATGCACATTAAAAAAATCCTGGTGTAATTAATTTAAAAATTTTATTTATTTCAGTATATCCAAAATAATATTATTTCAACATGTAATTAAATATGCAAAAAAAGATATTTTTAGAATTTGCCAGAGGTCATACATGCTCTCCAGAGACAGACACAGAGGGAGAGGGAGAAGAGAGACAGACAGAGGAGAGGGAGAAAGCAACCTGTCGTGGAGCATATTTGTGCTGCTGTATTTCTCCCTCCTCTCAGGATTTTGGGCGTGTGTACAGGTGCACCTGGTGTGTTTTTTAGGCTTCCTGGTCTGAGACTCAAAACCACAAGGTCGTCCATGTGGGGTCCTTAACAACCTGGCCATGGGCAGACTACAAAAAGTATTAATGAAATAGTTCACATTCTTTCATACTAGGTATTTGAAATCCAGTATGTAGTATATTTTTATACTTATAATACATCTTAATTTGACCTTGGCCACATTTCAAGTCATTTATAGTTACATGTGTGTAATTGGCTGTTAACATGGATCCAGGGCTTTAAGCCTATCTGAACTTGGTAGTATTTATTGGTTAAAAGATATTTCTATTTGGTGTTTTGTAAACCCTCTTGGAATTGTATTCTAAATGGTGAATGTGCACTAGAATTTCAAAGGCAGGGAGAATGTTGTTCCTTATGTTTGGTCACCCACTATCTGCTAAATTAGGCATAGTTACTTTAGCAAACTTGAAAAGTTTTTTTTTTTTTTTTTTTTCCCCTTTATAACCTATCTGCGCTGGTTTGCCCTTAATGTCTGTCATCAAGATTATCATGCATCATACTTCTGAAATCTTAAGTGATAAAATGGTACATTTGTCCCATGGCATTTCTCTGTGGTGCATGAGTCTTCATGATTTGCATGGTCAATTTTTCATATTTTTGTGCTTTTCAGAAACATTTATGAGAAAAATAAGTACTACGAAAGGTTTCTTTTTTTTTTCCCCCTCATTGAATTTTTCTTACCCTAATTTCTTATTATGGTTCTTACTGTAGACTTTTTGAGTTATTGCTTTAGACATGAATTATAACAGAAATTTCTTCTGAAGGGGAGAGAGAGTAAGAAACCATTGCCTAAGCAGAACTGGCCAGGTATTGTTTGAAATTAGGACTCAGGACCAGCAGATGGCATAATGGTTGTTACATCACTAGACTCCCATGTAGTTGACCACAGTTCGAATCCCAGACCTGGGGGCTTAAAACTCAATGCTGGGCGCATGTATGTACATGCCCAAAATCCCAAGAGGAGAAGGAATTGCGGTGTGGCCATACTCCCTGGGGGATGATATCTCGTATTCTGTCTCTCTGTCCCTCCAGCGAGCACATGTGCCCTGTAGCAAAAATCTCTCTTCAAAAAAAAGAGAGAGGGACCAGCAGTTAGCGTAATGGCTATGTCGCTGGACTCCCACGTAGTCGACCGCGGTTCGAGTCCCGGACCCGGTGGCTTAAACTCACGCCGGGCGCGTGTGCGTGCGTGCCCAAGATCCCGAGAGGAGAATGGAGGAGAAGGGATTGCGGCGTGGCCATCCCCCCTGGGGTGTGAATTCCTGCTTTCTGTCTCTATGTCTCTCTCTGTCTGTCTGGCGAGTGCACGCGCCCTATAGCAAAAACCTCTCCAAAAAAAAAAAAAAAGAGAGAGAGAAGGGAACCAGCAGTTAGCGTAATGGCTATGTCGCTGGACTCCCACGTAGTCGACCGCGGTTCGAGTCCCCGACCCGGTGGCTTAAAACTCACGCCGGGCACGTGTGCGTGCATGCCCAAGATCCCGAGAGGAGAATGGAGGAGAAGGGATTGCGGCGTGACCATCCCCCCTGGGGGGTGATTTCTCGCTTTCTGTCTCTATGTCTCTCTCTGTCTGGCGAGCGCACGCGCCCTATACCAAAAACCTCTCAAAAAAAAAAAAAAAAGAGAGAGAGAAATTAAGGCTCAACATGTATTAATTCAATAATAGTTCTCACAGCACTCTTATTATTACTCCAGTGTTGCTAGTAATAACCCTGAAGCACAGAGAGATTGTGTGACCTTGTCCAAGGTCATACAGCTACAAAATGTTGGAGTTGGGTTAAAAGGAATGAAAAATATGAGGTAAGAGGAACCAGCTAATACCATGGTGCTTAAGGCAGCTAGATCTCACATGGCTGACTGCATAGTTCAAGTCTCAGACCTGGTGACTTGAAAACGTGCCTGGAGCATGCACATGCCTGCCTAAAATTTTGAGAGAAGAAAGGAGGAGAAAAGATTTAGCTGGCCATCCCCACCTGGGGAGGGTGATTTCTCTTTCTCTCTCTCTCCCTCCCTCACTCCAGTGAGCATTTGTGCCCTATAGCAAAACCAAAACAAAACATAACAAAAAAGATGGATTGTGGCTCCTATAAACCGTTAGGTCTCCCATACCAGCATCTTTTAAAAATGGTAAAGAAAATAATAAAGATAATAAAAAAATAACACTTGTAGGATACTTGAAATCATAAGCCAGAGTAATAATGTTGCTTTCTAAGTATCCTATACTATATAATGTAAGCAGTGTGTTCACTTAAGTGAGTAAAAAATACATACAATATTCACAGATATGGTGTTAGCTTCTGGATATTGATATTATACTGATAAATTTAAGAGTAAAAAAATGGCTCTGAGGGCTGCAGAAATGCAGATTAATACAGTGGTTTCCAAATTTGCCTGGATGTGGTAATCTCCTGGAGTGCGTCAGAGAAAATTGTTTTTCTTTTTTTTTTTTGCTATAGGGCGCGTGCGCTCATGAGAGAGACAGAGAGACGGAAAGCGAGAAATCACCCCCCGGGGGGATGGCCATGCCGCAATCCCTTCTCCTCCATTCTCCTCTCGGGATCTTGGGCACGCACATGCGCTTGGCGTGAGTTTAAGCCACGTGGTCTGGGATGCGAACCACGGTCGACTACATGGGAGTCCAGTGACATAGCCATTACACTAACTGCTGGTCTCTCTCTTTTTTTTTTTAATAAAAAAATTATTGATGCTGCCTATTTCTTAACCTGGGGCTGTGGCCTGGGCTTTGGAATTTTTAAAAGGTCCTAATGTATGACAAGTTTTGGAACTATTGAATTTATGAAATAAAAATCTAACAGGGCTAGCTGATGACATGGTGATTGGGGCAACTAGATTCCACATGGATGACTTCTTAATTCGAGTCCTGGACCAAGGGCTTGGGAAGTGTGAGAAATGTGCTGGGTGTGTCTACATGCATTGTCCTGAGGAGATAGTAGAGGAGTTTGCAGTGTGGCTGTCTCCCTCTTGAGGAGACTCACTTTCTCTCTTGTGCGCATGTGTGGGCATGCTCTTTCTCTCCCTCCCACCAACTGCGATCATATGTGCCCTATAGCCAAAACTAAAAAAATAAATAAATAAAAAGGCATATTAATGCCTCTGAAGTGGTATTTTAACTGTTTTTTTTATTTGCATTTCCCTAATGCTTGGTGATGTTGAGATTTTTTCCCCCGTTTATTGGCCGTTATTGGGAGAAATATCTTGGCCCTTTTCTTCTTCTTTTTTGTTTTTCATTTTGTTTTGTTTTAAAATTTTGCAGGAGGATGTGTGCACTTGCCAGAGACAGAGAGGGAAAATGAGAAAGCCGTCTCATGGGAAATGGTCACACCACAATTTCTTCTCCCTTATTTCTTCTTCCTTTCGGGATTTTCAGCATGTATGCACACATGCTTGACATTTTTCTGAAGCTGCTGGGTCTGGGACTTAAACTGCTCAGTCAGCCACTGGGATCCAGCTACCTTAACCACCATTCTGGCTTGCTGTTTTGTCCTCCCCCCCCCCCCCCCCCCCCCCCCCGGTTTTTGCCATAGGACGACCTGTGTACTTGCCAGAGAAAGACAGAGACAGAGAAGAGCGAGGGATAGTGAAAAATCTCACCCCCCAGGGGGAGTGGCCATGCTGCGGTCCCCTCTCTGTTCTCCTCATTTTCCTCTTGGGTTCACATGTACACATGCCCAGCATGATTTTTCAAGCTACCAGGTCCAGAACTCAAACTATGGATGGCCATATAGGAATCCAGTACCTTAACCACCACATGACCTGCTGTCCTGGCCCACCTATTTTTTTTAATTGGTTGTGAGGATGTCTAGAGTTTTATGATAGCATTCCCTTTAACTGGTTTTTATTTTTTATTATTTTTAAATTGCTGGTACGTGTGCTTGCCAGAGAGAGAGAGTTGAAGAAACGAGAGAGTGAAAGAGAAAATATCCCCTGTGGGGCATGTTCATGTTCTTTTCCAATTATCCATCCTGTTAGAATTTTGGGCATGTATTCACATGTACCCAACATGTTTTCCAAGCCACTGGGGCTGGGATTTGGACTGCAGTTGGCCATGTGGGATCTGGTTCTTTTAACCACTAGACCACAGGGCAGCCCTAGTTTTTTTGTTTGTTTGTTTTGTTTTTTTTGTTTAGTTTTGTTTTGGAGAGGCTTTTGCTATAGGGCACATGCACTCACCAGGAAGAGACAGAAAGTGAGAAATCACCGCCATCCCTCCTCTTCTCAGGATCCTGGGCACGCATGCACATGCACCCGGCGTGAGTTTAAGCCACTGGGTTCAGGACTCGAACCGCAGTCAACTACATGGGAGTCCAGCAACACAGCCATTACGCCAACTACTGCTCTCAGGCAGCCCTAGTTTTATAATTTGTAAGACAAGCCATTTACAGGCCATCTTTGTGCCTCAAATCTCTACCAGCAAATGAAATACCATCTTTTTTTTTTTTTTTTTTTTTTTTTTTTTTTTTGAAAGAGGGATTTTTGCTATAGGGTGTGTGCGCTTGCCGGAAAGAGACAGACAGAAAGTGAGAAATCACCCCCCAGGGGGGGATGGCCAGGTTGCAATCTCTTCTCCGTTCTCCTCTTGGGATCTTGGGTGCACATGTGCCCGTTGTGAGTTTAAGCCACCAAGTCCGGGATTTGAACCATGGTTGACTACATGGTAGTCCAGCGACATAGCCACTACACCAACTGCTGGTACCAAGATACCACCTTTCTGTAGCTTCCTAATACAAAAGTTATAAACAAATTAGATAACGGCATTTCCTAATGCAGTATACATATTAAACTATAGGCTGTTAAAACAGCTAACTTTTATCTGTAAGTGTGCTTTTGTTTTCTAAGAAAAAGAAAGAAACAAAATAGATTTTAAAGCACATTACTGTCTTTCTGTAGTATGTCTGTTCAGGCATGTAAAATTTTGCCTCAGTCATACCTTTTTGTTGTGGATATTTCTGGATAAGGTCCTGCAGAACAGTGATACTTTCTACAGTCTTTTATAGTGGCTAACGATATCTAGGATTGTCATTATAGTTTTATCTGTTTTGTTTGTTTGAATAAGAGAGGTGGGAGAGGTAGGGAGGAAGAAATAGAGGTAGACATTTTTGACAGGTTCATGTTATGTTTTGGTCTTTCTGCCCCAGCCTCTCAGCTAGGATTGCAGGTGCCTGAGCAACTTCACCCAGCATGTTCTGGTTGGTTCTAGAACTAAACCAGGGCCTCCTATAGGACTTCCAGAGTCCCAAGCAGCGCTGGTGTTTGTGTGTTATGGTAACAGTTATGTGATATTTTAACTCTACTTTTCTAAATGCTGAATACCAAAAATGTTTGATGGGATGATATTATGAATAATAACATTTCTACATGAAAAGCCATTCTGAATTTGGGAGTATGTCAGTGTAACCTAACATTCTCTTTGTCTTGTAATATTCTCTGACTAGAATATTCCCTATAAAGTAAAAATCTCCAAAATATTATCCCATATATTAGAAAATTTTTTTCAATGTCATGTACAATCTTGGTTTATTATAAACCACTTTTATTTTAAGTCAGATCAGACTATATTAGGATCATATGGTAGCAGCATAAGAGGTAATGTTTTTCTTGATCCTAGACCACTAGAATTGTGATAGGTGCTGCTAAGTAGGGAAGTGCAGATAAACAGTGGGAGCTGAGAGCATTGATCACATATTTGCACTTTGGAATATTGTTTTATTCTCCTTAAGATTCTTTGAGGGGCTGGCAGGTAGTGTGGTGGTTAGGGGCACTGGACACCCCCACATGGCCGACCACAGTTCAAGTTGCCAGACCTGATGACTTGCTTTCTCGCTTTCTCTCTCTCTCTGTGTCTCGCTCTGGTCAAATTCAAAATAACTATAATGATAAATAAAGGAAATAATTTAAAAAGATTTGAAGACAAATTACTTTATCCCAGAAAGTAAAATTTTCTTTTCTGATTTGAAAAATGGTCATATGATCATTGGGCACATGGAAAGAATATTGGAGAAATTGAAAGATAACCTTCATAATTCTTGTATATATTAGATTAAATTTAGTTTCCTAGGTAATACTTAGGAGAAGTTAATATACTTTTTACCATTTCCCATATTATTATAATGTCTACAGAAAGATAGATTTGTAGCATTTTTTTGAGAAAAATCCATTTTGAATATCCTGTTTAAATATTTTTTATATGAAACGAAAGTTGTATTTTTAAATAACTGTACTGATTAAAGGAGTACTCAGTATGAGGATATAATATTTAGACCTCCTAGCCTCTTTTTAGGTTTTTGCTGTGCTTACCAGAGGGAAAGTGGGAGGATGACCGCTTCTCCATTTTCCTCTTGGGATCTTGGGCAGTGCATTTGCATGCCTGACATGATTTTTGAGCCCTGGGGTCAATGGGCCATGTGGGAATCCAATGCTTTAACCACCACAACACCTTCTGTCCTTAAAGATAAAACCATACTAGGCTGTTTTAGGTTATTGCTCATACATGTAAACATTTTTGGAAGTATTTGCAATCCAGATTTTAAAATTTGCTATTCAGTTTGTTTCTTTCTTTCTTTCTTTTGGTTAGATTTTAGCTGTAAGGTGCATGCACTCGTCAGAGAGAGAGAGAAAGAGAGATAGAAAGCGAGAAATCACCCTTCTTCAGTAGGGGAGATGGCCATGCTGCAATCCCTTCTCCATTCTCCTCCTGGAATCTTGGGCATGCACGCACACACGCCTTTCATGAATTTGAAGCCACCAGGTCTGGGACTCAAAACGGTCAGCCATGGGACCAGCAGTTAGCGTAATGGCTATGTCGCTGGACTCCCACGTAGTCGACCGCGGTTCGAGTCCCGGACCCGGTGGCTTAAACTCACGCCGGGCGCGTGTGCGTGCATGCCCAAGATCCCGAGAGGAGAATGGAGGAGAAGGGATTGCGGCGTGGCCATCCCCCCTGGGGGGGTGATTTCCTGCTTTCTGTCTCTCTGTCTCTCTCTGTCTGTCTGGCGAGCGCACGCGCCCTATAGCAAAAAAAAACCTCTCCAAAAAAAGAAAAAAAAAAAAAAAAAAAAAAAAAAAAAAAACGGTCAGCCACTTGGGAGTTCAGCGATATAACTGCTACGCCATCTGCTGGTCCCTTGCTTTTCAGGTTTTTTTGTTTGTTTGTTTGTTTGTTTTTTTTTTATTGTCTCCATCAAGCACATCAACAAACATGTTATTGTCAGCAGATGATCTTCCATTTCTTGTTTTCTGTATGTTTTGCTTTTTTTCCCCCCATCCTTGATTCCCTATCTCTTACCCTCTGCCATCTCCCATTCTCCTCCCACACTGTCTCTGGTATCTATGTTTGCTTTCTATACTGTTTCCCCCCCCACATTTTATTGAATCACCAAAGACCCTAATTAATCCAAATACCCTCATAGCAAACATAGGTGACACACACATTTCCATGAACACAAGTCTAACTTTACGCATCCTATAAAGTAGCACCTAGCTGGGGCTACATATCTTACTGCAGTCATTGAGTAGATATATTTTTTTTTTTCCTGAAACTTTTTTTTTTTTTGTAACTCAATTTACATTCCTTCCCTAAGCATCATCACAGCACACAAAATGCAATCTCCCATCCAGTACACACTGCATAGTGACTCAATCATGCACATTACAAAAAAAATTTCCATTTCTAGTTCCTAGAAATATTTCCACCCCTCTTTCTGACCCTCTGTCCCTTCCCACCCTCCTCTCACACCACCTCCGGTGTCCACAACTGTCCTTCATTCCCTTCCCACCCACATTACATTGATCACACAATTTCCTACATAATCTAACTAATTTCAATGGTGAGTTCACTCATTACTACTAAGAAAACCAATTTTAACTTAAATCAAAGAAATGCCAAGGAACTTTGCTTAAAGCCAGGAAACAGGTTAGGATTCTGTTCAAATGGTAGGTGCATGAACCTATCAGTCTCATGTACTTTTATCTTCTGTTCTGGTTCAATTTTCCTGATTAAATTCTGGTATATAATATTCAACTCCAGACTTGTCCCTATGATTAAGTTGGCCACTTTCTTAGTTTTTGGACTCTTATTTCCTTTTTTTTTCTTTTTCTTTTTTTTTTTTTTTTCAGAGGTTTTCGCTATAGGGCGCGTGCGCTCGCCAGACAGAGGGAGACATAGAGACAGAAAGCGAGAAATCACCCCCCAGGGGGGATGGTCACGCCGCAATCCCTTCTCCTCCATTCTCCTCTCGGGATCTTGGGCACGCACGCACACGCGCCCGGCGTGAGTTTTAAGCCACCGGGTCCGGGACACGAACCGCGGTCGACTACGTGGGAGTCCAGCAACATAGCCATTACGCTAACTGCTGGTTCCCTGGACTCTTATTTCCGTGTGTCTGTGTTTAATTTTCCTGATACAGCACACCCTTGAGAACTTCTTGGAGATCTGGTCTGGTGCTGGTAAATTCTTTCAGGTTTTGTTTATCTGAGAATGTTCTTGTCTTTTCTTCCCACCTGAAAGATAATCTTGCCGGGTACAGTATTCTTGGCTGAAATTGCTTCTCTCGTAACACTTTGAATATATTTTCCCATTCTCTCCTCGCTTGCATTGTTTCTGATGAGAGATCTGCTGTTAGCCTGATGGGATGTCCTTTGTAGATAACTTGATGTTTTTCTCTTGCCAATCTTAGTATCTTGTCTTTGTCTACGGTTTTGGTCAACCTGGCTATAATGTGTCTTGGAGAAGATCTTCTTGGGTTGATTCTATTTGGAATCCTTTGTATTTCCTGGGACTGGATCTTCGAATGCCTCTCTAGGTTTGGAAAGTTTTCTTGCAGGATTTCATGGAATAGATTATCAATGCCCTTATGGGTCTCTTCACCTTCTGGAATGCCAGTTATCCGGATATTTGGACATTTGATGGTATCCAGTACTTCTCGCATATCATTCTCAAATTTTTGGGCCATTTTCTCAGTCTTCATGGTGGATTTTTCTAGGCCAGCCATTTTCTCTACATCTGAGATTCTATTTTCTGAATGATCTAGTCTGCTTTTAATACTTTCAAGCGAGATTTTGACTTCTTGTATTATAGACTTCATCTCTAGCAGTTCCGTTTGAGTCTTTTGTAAAGTGTGTAATTCCTCTTTTAGATCTTGCAAGAATTTCCTCATCTCCTGGAACTCGTCAACTTCTTTCTCCTTTCTCTTTAGCAGTTCATTATCTCTCTTCTCTTCCATCTCTGTTAGCTTCGACTTTATGAATGCTCTAAATTCCTTATCAGACATTTCCATGATTTTCACCGAACTGCTTGTGGATGAAGAAGAGTTACTCTTTTCCCTTGGAGGAGAGGTATTTTCTCGTTTTCCCATATTTCTCGTGATCCGGCGGTGATTTCTTGTCATCTGATGGATGGTGTGTTTCTTTCAAATTCTTCAAGTTCAGTCTAAATGTTCAGGAGCAAGTAGACAGAGCTGATCTAGAATCTCTTTGCCGTTCTGTTGTGATCACTGGTGCAGCAGATTCAGTAGATATTGGGGAATATTTTAACCCTATTAGTATTTGGATGTTTAGCTACAGTCCTCTTAGATCCATCGCTAGCTCGTTTGTTGGAGGCTGAATTATCAGTAGAAAATCTTCATTCCCTGAAAAATCTAGTTCGCTGGAGCCATGTGGAACCTTCTTCTGAAGGCCTGGCTTCTTCTGCCGCTAGTTCGTTTGTTGGAGGCTGAATTATCAGTAGAAAATCTTCATTCCTTGAAAAATCTAGTTCGCTGGAGCCATGTGGCCTATTCAGTTTTTAAGCATACTGTTTTCATAATAATTTCTATAGCATATTTAGTTTATCCCCAAAATCATATTACAATTTCTATACATATTATGTAATTCTTGCTGGAATCAATCTCTCTCTCTCTCTGTCTCTCTTTCTTTTTTGGTGCCCTTGCGAGAGAGATGGGGGAGGGTATGGTAAGAAATCACTCTGGTGAGGAGATGGCCGTACTGCAGTCCCTTTTTTCTCTGTTCTTCTTTTGGGATTTTGGGAATGCATGTACGTGCACCCAGCATGACGTTCAAGCTATTGGGTCCAGGACTTGAACCATGCAGTCGACCGTGTGAGATCCAGCAGCTTCAACCTTCATACTACCTGCTGGCCCTGCTGACGTCTCTTCCTTAATAAATGTTTTTCTTGGCAGAAGTATTTTTAGCTAGTATTTTTTCTTTAAACTCTTCAGTTATTTTTGCCCCATCTACTAACGCATACTTTACTTCTAATGTTATCTGAAAAACCTATTAAAAGGTCATAACATTGGAACATAGTCTAGCCAATTGAATGTCAAGCTTTCATTTCTTCTTTTTTTTAAAATAATTAATTTAATTTATTATCATTATTATTTTTTATATTGGTGAGCCATGTGTACTCACAAGAGGGAGATAAAGAAAGTGAGAAAGGAAGCCATCAGGTCCAGGACTCAAACCATTGTTGGCCATGTGGGAGTCCAGCGCCTTAACCACGATGCCACCTGCTGGTCCCATGCTTTTGTTTATTCTTTAACTTTTTAGTATTCTGTCTTACTTTTAGTTGTCTATATATTTTTTTTATTTTTATTAGAGTTTTTCGCCTTAGGGCGTATGTGCTTACCAGAGAGAGACAGTGAGAGGAAAAGTGAGAATTCATTCTCCGGGGTGAGATGGCCACCCCACAATCCCTTCTCTTCCATTCTTCTTCTGGAATCTTGGGCATGCACACATAGGTGCCTGGCGTGATTTTCAAGCCACCAGGTCTAGGACTCAAACCATGGCTGGCCATGTGGGAGTCCAGTGACATAACTGCTACACGTTCGTCCCTATATGTATTTCTATATACAGTAACAAAATCAGTTACATATATGGTTGATTAAATCAGATACTTTTTTTTTTTTTTTTTGGAGAGGTTTTTGCTATAGGGCGCATGCGCTCGCCAGACAGACAGAGAGAGACAGAGAGATAGAAAGCAGGAAATCACCCCCCAGGGGGGATGGCCACGCCGCAATCCCTTCTCCTCCATTCTCCTCTTGGGATCTTGGGCACGCACGCACACGCGCCCAGCGTGAGTTTAAGCTGCCGGGTCCGGGACTCGAACCGCGGTCGACTACGTGGGAGTCCAGCGACATAGCCATTACGCTAACTGCTGGTCCCAAAATCAGATACTTTTTTTGAGGAAAAATTAATATACGAAAGCTTAAATGTAATGAAAAAAGCAAATCTTAATGTTTCAAGTGATACCAAGAATCATTTTTGGTGTTCCTCACAAAGAGTATTAGAAATCACACCGGTGAGGGACCAGCAGATGGTGTAGTGGTTATGTTACTGAACTCCCATGTGGCTGACTAAGGTTCAAGTCCCGGACCTGGTTGCTTCAAACTCTTATCAGGTCTGTTTGCGTGTGTACCCAAGATCCCGGGAGGAGAATGAAGAAAAGATTGCAGCGTGGCCATACCCCTGGGGGGGGATTTTTGGCTTTCTCTCTCTCTCTGGCAAGCATACATGCCCTATAGCAAAAAAAAAAAAAAAAGAGAGAGAGAGAATCACACACTTGATTTGGTGTTTTCCCCTGAGGCCTTTTTATAGGCTGCATCATTGATTTATTGAGAAACAGTTTCATTTTCCAGCCTTGTAGGTTCTGAGCTGTCTGTATTCTCTCTAAATTATGCCGATAACCAGTCAGTGCTTCTCTTTCTCTCTACCCCCCCTTTTTAGTACTTTATCACATGTGGCTAATAACAACCTATATACATTTTTTTTTTTTTACATGAGATTTTTTGCTATAGGGCACATGTACTTGCCGGAGACAGAGGGAGACAGAAAGCAAGAAATTACCCTTTAGGAGGGATGACCACGTGGCAATCCCTTCTCCTCTTGGGAGTTTGGGCACTTCATGCAGCTGTCATGAATTTTAAGCTGCTAGGTCCAGAACTCGAAACACGATCGACTGTGGGAGTCCAAGGAAGTAACCATTATGCCACCTGCTGATCTCACAACCAGTATACATTTTGACTTGAGTTTTCTTAAGTCTCTGTTTCCTAGGCAAATTTTTGTCTTCCAGATTTTCTTTTCTTTCAGGTTTTATGCCATAGAGCTCATGTATTCTCCAGAGAGGCAATGAGAGGGGAAATGAGAAATCACCTTTCAGAGGGGATGACCATGTCATAGTCCCTTCTCCTCCATTCTCCTCCTGGGATTTTGGACACAGACATGCAACCAGCATGATTTTCAGCTGACAGGTCCGAAACTTGAACCATAGTTGGTTATGTGGGAGTCTGTTGTTTTAACCATCATACTACCTGCTGGCTAGCTTTCCAGATTATTTTAGGTAACTGTTTTTTTTTGTTTTTTGTTTTTTTTTTTACAGTTTGCCAGAAGGCATGTAAGGCTGCCAAATAGAGGGAACTGAGGTCAGCCTCTAGGAGGGATGGCCATGTTGCAATCCCTTCTCTTCCATTTTCCTCTGGGAATTTTGGGCACACACATGCCCCTGGCATGCTTTTCAAGTTATTGGGTCTGGAACTTGAACCATGGTGAGCCATGTGGGAGTCCAGCACCTTAACCACCACACCACTTGCTGACCTCCAAATCCCCATACTTAACACTACCGAGTTGTATACTTAAAAATGGCTAATGGTAATTATGGTTATTTTACCATGGTTGAGATGGGAAATTTTTGTAATGTACTTTTTTATTGTGTGTGGTTTTTTTAATCACAATTAAGAGAGAGGGGTGAAGATTTGGAGCTAATAATTTTTTTTTTTTTTTTTTTTTTTGCTTGCTGGAGAGACAGAGACAGAGAGACAAAGTGAAAAATTCCCCCCTGGGGGGATGGTCACACCTTCTTGTTCAGTCTCCTCTTGGGATTTTGGGCATGCACACAAATGCACCCAGCATGAATTTTAAGGCACTGGGTCCAGGACTTGAACAATAGTTGGCCATGTGGAAGTCCAGTGACATAACCACTATGCCATCTGCAGTTTGCCAGGGCCTAATAATTCTTACACAGATATTAAAGTTTATTTTATTAAGGCATTTATAACCTGGCAGGGAGTTAAATAGTAACAGTGGTGTGATAAGTATTAGGACAAGCATAGACTATTACAGGAGCAGATACTTAAAAGATAATACTTAAAAGAGTTTTGAGTGGACCAGCAGGTAGTGTGGTGGTTAAGCTGCTGGATACCACATGGCTGGCTACTCGGTTTGGGTCCCAAACCCACCCACTTGAAAATCACACTGGGCATGTAGCACATGTGCATAAAACCCTGAGAAGAGAATTGGGAAGAGGTAATAACAGCATGGCCATCCCTCCTGAGGATATTTCTCACTTTCCTCTCTCTCTCTCCCTCTCTCTCTCTTTCTCTTGTGAGGACATGTGTCCTATAGCAAAACACAAACAGCTAAAAAAAAAAAAAAAAAAAAAAAAAAAAAGAGTTCTGAGAGGACCCAGCCCTGATGTACAGTGGTAGTATGCCACTGACATAATAGATTGGGATTTGGTTACTGGTTTGAACTGTTCCCTCTATGTTCATAAGTGCCTATGCTTTGACTAGCCGAGATGGCTGAGGGGAGGATTACACCATGAGATTCTGCTATAGTTCCCCTCTCTTCCTCCCCTGTGCTCCCCTTTCCTTTCTGCCATTAAATAAATAAATAAATAAATAAATAAATAAAAGCATGCAAGCAAACGAACAAAATTTTTTTTTAGAGGTTTTTGCTATAGGGCTCGTGCGCTCGCCAGACAGACAGAGACAGAGATAGAAAGCGAGAAATCACCCCCCCCCAGGGGGGATGGCCACGCCGCAATCCCTTCTCCTCCATTCTCCTCTCGGGATCTTGGTCACGCAAGCACATGCGCCTGGCGTGAGTTTTAAGCCACCGGGTCCAGGACGCGAACCGCAGTCGACTACATGGGAGTCCAGCGACATACCCATTTCGCTAACTGCTGGTCCCACGAACAAACCTTTTAAAAGTGTTTTGAAAAATTAGTAGTAGGAGGGGCCAGCAGGCGGTGTGGTAATTAAGGTGCTGGACTCCCACATGGCTGACCACGGTTTGAGTCTTGGACCTGGTGGTTTGCTTTCTCACTTTCCCTCTCTCTCTTTCACTCTGTCCCTCTCTGGTCAGATTTAAATAAACAACAAATAAATTAGTAGTAGGGAGAAGTTTGTGGCAGATGAAGTTTCTGGTGGGTTAAGTATCTCTATTTAGAGAGTTTGATAAGGATCAGATTTGTGAGGACCTGAAGTGGTATGCTGAGGTTTTTTGATTTAGTCCTGAAGGCTTTGGAGAGCCTATTGAATGATTTCAGACTTTCCATTTATAGATAAGAGTTAACTTTTAGAAAGGTAGCAGCGTGAGGCAAAGAGTTTTTAATGGTTACTCAGACCTTAAAAAGGTAAACTGACAAGTTGTAGATACTAAAGAACCAGAATCAATAGCTATTTAAGATGCATGAGTAGAAATTGGGACAAAGTGAGAGAGAAAAGAAAAATTTAGCATGAATTATATTTGTAGCTTGGATAGCTGTATAGACTTGAAAGAAAAGAAACCTATTGGATTAATAATTCAGGTCTGAACTTCTACAATATTTAGTGTGTATTTATCATTAACTCTGCAATGTCTTCAATTGTAAGACTCATCATTGCTTTATAGTAACTATTGTTTGGGAGGGAACTTACATTGTATTAATTAATAACTGATTGTATACAGCCCAAGTTCAGAAATAATAAAACAAGAAAATTATTTAATTTTTTACATATAGAGAAAGGAGAACAAGCAAACATAAAAATTATCATTAATTCTGTTGTCTACCTAGAGTTCTAACTAAAGAACAGTCTTTTTTTCAAGGAAAAAAAAAACAGTGAGACCACCCTATTTCAGTACCTCATTCCTTTCCATTAAAACTATTCTTCCAGGGCCAGCAGGTGGTTAAGGTGCTGGACTCCCACATGGCCGTGGGAGTGCTTTGAACCCTGGACCCAGCAGCTTGAGAATCACTCCAGGCACATATGTGTGCATGCCCAAAATCCTAAGAGGAGAATAGAGAAGAAGGGATTGCAGCATGGCCATACCCACTGGGACGTGATTTCTCACTTTCCTCCTCTGTCTATAGCAAGTGCACGTGCCTTTTGACAAAAACTTAGAAAATTAAAAAACGAAAACCATCCTCCCACCATATATATACACATATATATTTAATTTTGATATGGGTGCATGTACTCACCTTAAAGAGACAGAGATAGGGAAAGTGAAGAAATCATCCCTCCGGGGTGTGGCCATGCAGCAATCCTTTCTCATCCATTTCCCCTTGGGATTTTGGGCATGCACACATGTGTGTTCAGTGTGTTTTTCAAGCAACCAGGTCTAGGACTTGAACCACACAGTAATATGTGTGTGATCCCCCTACCTTAACCACCACACCCCTGGCTGGCCCACCTTAACTTATTTTTGTGGCTATTGATTGATTGGGTATATCTAACTTTTAAACTGGTGCAACTTTTTCTGTTACAGAGTTTCTTAAAGCTAAATCTTCACTCATATTTACAATTTTTTTCCCCTTCAGATGATGAAATAGAATTTCTGGGCTAAAGAGAGCGTATTTTGTGTGGTATAATTTCTTTTTATTTGAGAGAGATTTTTGCTATAGGGTGCATGCGCTCACTGGAGAGACAGAGATAAAAAGCGAGAAGTAACACCCCCCCACCCCAGCGGTGGGGGATGGCCATGCCATATTGCCTTCTCCATTCTCCTTTTGGGATTTTGAGTATGTATGTACACATGCCTGGTGTGAGTTCCAAGCTGCTGGGTCTGGGACTCAAACCATGGTTAGCCACATGGGAGTCCAGCGCCTTATCTACTACTCCACATGCTGGCCCCAGTAGATTATTTCTTAATAAAGAAATGCAAGGTAACTTATTTTTTGGCCATTAATCATCACTAACATGGAACTTTTTCTTCCCTATTAGTGAACACTTGTCCTGCTCTTTCACCTTCTTCTTGCATGGAGACAGCAATGTTTGTACCAGTGTGGAAATAAACCAACATCAACCTGTGTACCTTCTCAGTGAAGAGCATATCACCCTTGCTCAACAGTCTAATAGCCCATTTCAAGGTAGTTTTTTTTTTTTTTTTTTTTTTTTTTTTTTTTAGTTTGCTACTAGGCATGTGCTTTTGCCAAAGAAAGATACAAGGGGCAAGGAGTGAGAAATCCCCTTCTGGGGAGATGGCCATGCCACAGTCCCTTCTCCACTGTCCTCACGGGACCTTGGGCATGCATGCACATGTGCCCGGCATGATTTTCAAGCTGCTGGATCCAGAACTCAATCCAGGTAGTCGGCCATGTGGGTTCCACTGCCTTAACCTCCATGCCATCTACTGACTCTTAAGGTAGATTATCTTATTAGTTCAGGTATTTGATCTTTTATTATTATTTGAAGAAGATATTCATTAAAGTTGGTAATTTTACATTTAGTGGGATTTCCCTTGATATTTAGCCTAATGATGATTTTTACGTAGTTTACTTTCTTCTTGACTTCATTAGAGATCAAGTCAACAAAATAAGTTTCTTTAATACAACTATTCTTTTTTAAGTCCTTGAATGTGAAGGATAACATATTTTAAACTGTTTTCTTAAATAGCATATTGCAGATACGATGTTAATGTTTTCAAGATCACTATGGATGTCAGGTCACAGAGCCATGTTTAACATAAGTACTCAGGGATGGTTGATATCACTTATACCATGAAAATGGCTTAAGTCTAGGAAATATTTTATAAGACTGTTTTGAAGGATTGGCAGTATATTCCTATTTTAATTTTATGTCTAGTGTTTGCTTTTTAAAATTTACATAACAGTACATTGTAAGTATTTAGATTTATACCCACTTTTTTAGAAATTACTTTTCTTTAGTGAGAGAGAAATTTAGGCTTCACAGATTTCTCCAGTTTGTGCTGAAATTCTATCTATATAAGACTTTGGGGTAGAAAAATTTTTATAATTTAATGTTATACTTTATCTTCCCAGTAATGAAGTATAATATATTGATTTTCTCTGGAATGATCATTGCTACTACTTTTTTAGAATTGCTTAATTACTTGCTACATTGTTCAATATACTCTTACTTGGTGTAATAGTCTTTGTTACTTACTTTATGTTTGCTTTGGGGTTCTAGTTATCTTAAGTCCATTTGGACTGAATGGCACTCTCACAGGACAGGCATTCAAGATGTCTGATTCAGCTACAAAAAAATTGATTGGTGAATGGAAACAGTTCTATCCTATTTCATGTTGCCTGAAGGAGATGTCTGAAGAAAAACAGGAGGATATGGATTGGGAAGATGACTCTTTAGCTGCAGTAGAAGTTCTTGTTGGTATGGATTTTGCATATTAATTCCTAAGGAGAAAATTTAGTGACTGTATGTGTTAGTTAAATTCTGCTGAATAACATACAACTTCAGTACTGCAATGGCTTTCAACATCAAATACTTATTTCTTGGTATTTCCTGGTGATATTACATAAGAACTCTAAGCTGACTGTGGTTCAGCTCCTGTATCTTCATTCAGCAGCTGAGGTTTAAGGAGTACTCAGTACCTAGGATGTTCTGTTCTTATGAGAACAGAGAAATGGTACTGAGTCTTAATCATGTAAATATATTTAATGTTTCTCTTATATCTGCTCATGTTGCATTAGACAAAGCTAGATACATGACCATCCAGAGTCATTGAGCCAGAGAAGTAATATTCTTTCTAGAGGGTAGGATGAGAATAATTATGAATAAATTAATATTTGGAGGCTGGAATGTTAACAACCTATGTTATACAGTGTTTTAACATTTGGTGAAACCATCACCTCCGATAAAGGCAAAAAAATGTATCTTTGGGACCAACAGTTAACGTAATGACTATGTCACTGAATTCCCATGTAGTCGACTGCAGTTCGAGTCCCGGACCCGGTGGCTTAAACTCACGCCGGGTGCGTGTGTGTGTGCGTGCCCAGGATCCCAAGAGGAGAAGGGATTGCGGTGTGGCCATCCTCCCTGGGGGGTGATTTCTCGCTTTCTGTCTCTCTGTCTTTGTGGCAAGCGCACGTGCCCTATAGCAAAATCCTCTCCAAAAAAAAAATATGTATCTTTAAAAAATTGAGTATTTGGTGAGATCTGCCTAGGTCAAGTCTTCAGATTATATATATTTTTTAAGGAGTTGTTTATTTAATTTTATTTATTCTTATTATTAAATTTGCTGTAGGGCATGTGCATTCACCAGAGAGAGAGTGTGAGTGAGAAAGCAAGCCACCAGGTTCAGAATTCAAACCAAGGTCTGCCATGTGGGAGTCCAACACCTTAACTGCCAGGCCACCTGCTGGCCCCAACTATGTTCTTTATGACTTTTTACTCAGGAACCCAGGTTAACAAGATAACCTATATCTGGGACATAGCAAAAGACCAAAGTAAGAGAGGCTGCACTGACTTTGCAAGCACATTCAAAGCTTCTATTAGAATGTGGCAAAAATCATACCACTTAAATTCCAGAATAGGTCACATTTCCAACTCTGACAGTGGGGTGAAGACATATCCTCTACCTGGGACCAGCAGGTGGCATGGTGGTTAAGGTGCTGGACACTCCCACATGGCCGACCTCAGTTCGAGTCCGGACCTGGCAGCTTCCTTTCTCCTTTCTCCCTCCCTCCCTCCCTCCCTCCCTCTCTCTCTCTCTCTCTCTCTCTCTGGTCAAATTAAAATAAATTAATAAATAAATAAAATTAAATAAATACTAATTTAATTAAAAATTAAAAAAAAAAAAGACATATCCTCTACCTTAGAGAGACATGGGAAGCATGGATAATGTGTAATTGAGTAGATAATTTGGATTAGAATCTGCAATAATGTATTTAAAATAATCTAATAGTAATGTTATATATTAAGATATGTCATTTGGGTTTTTTTTTTTAGTAAAACAATTACCAGTGTTCCATTTCAATAAATACATTATTATCAGAGCAGTTGTGACAAAACAGAAATAAAACACATTTATTGGGCCATTAAGATTCTTAGGGAAAAACCCAAAATGTCCATAATTTTAGCGTCTAGATTATCTTTGTTAAACTTGTAAAACAGGGGCCAGCAGATGGCATGGAGATTAAGGTGGCTGGATCCCACCTGGCTGACTAAGCAGTTCAAATCCAGACCCAGCAGATTGGAAAATATGCTGGGCTTGTGTACACACATGCCCCATCCAAAATCCCAAGAGGAGAGTAGAAGAGAAGGGATGATTGTGGCATAACCAACTCCCCTGGGGGGGGAGATGATTTCTCACTTTTCTTTTGTCTGTATCCAGTGAGTTCATGTGCCCTATATCCAAAAATATTATAAAATGAAATTTAGAATGATGTGCACATATAGTTGGTCAAATGTGCAAATAATTTTTTAAAAGCCGAACATACTCACATTTACAGAGTCTAAAAATGAAAAGAGAAAACTGTTTTCTTCTACGTTTCTCTCACCAAAGGTAACCACTACCAACAGCTTTCTGTGGTTTCTTCTGTAAGGAAAACAACAAAACAAAAAACTTAATGCCAAAGAAGATGTGTATTGGACAAAGAGAGAGAGAAAGAAGGAAAGCATCTGCCAGGGGAAATGGCCATATCACAGTCCCTCCTTCCATTTTCCTCTTGGGAGTTTGGATATACACACATATGAACCCTTTGTGTTTTTCAAGTTGTTGGGCATGTGACTTGAACCATGCCATTGGTCATGTGGGGTCCAAGCTGCCTTAACCATGCCACTAGTTGATCCTATAAACATACTTTTATTACACAAATGTGATAATGTTATATCTACTTTTTCATTATAATAATTTTAAGTTAATTAATCTCACTACAGTCAAAATAGTAATTGATTTTCCTCTCCATCTCATTTTCCTTTCAGCTGGTGTCCGGATGATCTACCCGGCATGTTTTGTTCTAGTCCCTCAGTCAGACATTCCTACTCCTAGCTCTGTGGGATCCTCTCATTGTTCATCTTCCTGCTTGGGTGTCCACCAAGTGCCTGCTTCCACAAGAGATCCTGCTATGTCTTCAGTTACTCTTACACCACCTACATCTCCTGAGGAAGTCCAAACAGGTATTGTACTAAGTTGTTTCATTTGCTTTGGTGAAAAGTCTGTTATTTTGAGTACAGTAACACTTAAAAAGTAATTTAATTTGGGCCAACTTGTGTGGTGATTAAGGCAACTGGATTGCATATGGCTCACTGTACAGTTGAATCCTAGGCCCAATGGCTTGAAAAGGGTGTATGTGTGTTCATGGCCAAAATTCCAAAAGGAGAAATGGAGAAGGGATTGTGGTGTGAACATTCTCCATGGGGGGGGGGGGGGAGCTCTTTTTCTCTTTTCCTTCCCTCCTTACCCCTACCCCTGTCTTTTTCCAGTGAGCACAAGTGCCCTTTAACAAACTAAAAAAAAAAAAAAAAAAGATAGGCAAGCAGGTGGCCTAATGGCAAAGGCGCTGGACTCCCAAGTGGCCAACCATAGTTTGATTTCCGGACTTGAAGGGTTAAGACTCCTGCTGGTTGCATGTGCCTGCATGCCCAGAGACCTGAGAGGAGACTGGAGGAGAAGGGAATGTGGCATGACCATCCCCACTGGGGGATGATTTCTCGCTTTCTGTCTCTCTCTGTCTCTCTGGTGAGTGCATGTACCCTATAGCAAAAATCTCTTGAAAAGAATTAAAAATATAATTTCTTTGCAGTTATTTCAAACATACTGAAAAGTTGCAACTATGGAACAAGTAGTTCCCTCATCCATATTCCTAAACTATGAATATTTGCTCCATTACCCTCTCTGTATGTATATGTTTATTGTCTTTGGTCTTTTTCTGAACCATTTGAGAACAGACAGCAGACATAATGTCCTATTACTTCTATATACTTGATGTATTGACCAAAATTAAAGGTACTTTCCTATGTTACTTTATTTAATCCTCCAGCCAGGAAACCAGCATTGATACGTTACCCTGCGATTCATATTCTCTGTTGAAAATTTTTGTTTTCTATATTTAAAGTAACTTTTTTTCCTTCAAAATATAAAGGTGTATAAAAATACACCAGCAGATGGTGTAATGGTTACGTCGCTGGACTCCCACATGGTCGACTGCAGTTCAAGTCCCAGACCTGGCAGCTTCAAACTCACACCGGGTGCATGTGGCGTGCGTGCTCAAAGTCCTGAGAGGAGACTGGAGGAGAAGGGATTGAGGCATGGCCATACACCCTGGGGGGGGGGGTGATTTCCGCTTTCTGTCTCTCTCTCTCTGGCGAGCACATGCGTCCTATAGCAAAAATTTCTTTCTTTACAAAAAAAAGTATGTGTATATATTTATATATTTACATACCTAATATATATTTACATATATTTATATATACATATATGTTTACCGAATAGCTGGTGCAAGTTGTATCACAAGTTAATTTTTTTTAAAAGTAGTTTTATGTCAAACCTACATTTATTCTCCTATAGCATGTTCTTTTTTGTTTATTTTCAGTTGATCCTCAGGCTGCCCAGAAGTGGGTCAAATTTTCTTCAGTATCTGATGGCTTCAACTCTGATAGTACTAGTCACCATGGTGGAAAAATACCCAGAAAATTAGCAAATCATGTGGTGGATAGAGTTTGGCAAGAATGCAATATGAACAGAGCACAGAACAAGTATGTATTTTTATTTTCAAGTTAAAAATCACATGTTGGTAATTACTTGTTATAAGAGTTTATATTTACAGTATAGTCATTTGTATTACTTCAAAATTTTTAAAGTTAATTTTGGGCCGGGAGGTGGTGTAGTGGTTGAAGCACTTCATTCCCATATGGCTGACTGCAGTTTGCATCCTGGATCTGGTGGCTTGAAAATCATTCCAGGCACGTGCTCGTGCATGCCCACAATCCCAGGAGGAGAATGAAGGAGATGGGATTGCAGTGTGGCCATCCACCCTGGGGGGTGATTTCTCACTTTCCCTCTCACTGTCTGTCTTTCTCCTCTCAAGCAAGCACATGTCCCCTACATCAAAAACCTTTTTAAAATTTTAATTTTAATGCTAAATTTAGGTTTAACATAAAATTTTTATGAATTTAAAAGAATTTTATAATTTCAAATTTTAGGAGGAAGTACTCTGCTTCATCAGGTGGTCTGTGCGAAGAAGAGATTGCTAATAAAATGGCGTCCTGGGATTTTGTTGAAACCACACAAAGAACAAATTGCAGTTGTTTGAGGTAGATTTTTTTTAGATTAATAAATTTCTGTGTATGTATGTTTGTAATAGTTTTATATGCCCCACTTTGTTCAAGGTAACTAATGTAAATGTATATTAGGAGTTTTTTTTTTTTTTTCAAAAGAAAAACTTAGAGTTAAAGAAACAATTTGAAAAACTAGTAAGAGAAGTGTGTATAAACGCATGCCTTGATTTTTTTTTTTTTTTTTTTTTTTTTTTTTTCCCTTACTGCCAGAAGCTGTGAGTGCTTGCCAGAGAGAGACAGAAAAAAACAACCCCAGTGTGGCATGGTCATACTATAATCCCTTTTCCTCCATTTCTTCATCCTGCTCTATTTTGGGCACACACATGCCTGGCGTGTTTTTCAAGCTGCCAGTGCTGGGATTCTAACCACGGTAAACCATGTGGGATCTGGCTCCTTTAACCATTAGGCGATAGGGCAGCCCTTGCCTTGAGGTTTTCATAGTATTGGCATTAAACTGTGAAAGCTTTGTTTCCTAGAAGCCAAATAGAAGAATTTTATATTGGGTAGTGGGTAAATAGCATCTGTATACTGTACAAAGCTCCCAAATGTCTTTGAGAAGCATTTAGTAATGGTATTGTACCAGAAATTTCTCCCTAGGGCTCTTAGAAAAGAGGTGAGGGGCCAGCCAGGCAGCATGGTGCTTAAGGTGGTTGGATCCCGCATTGCCGACTGTACAGTTCAAGTCCTAGACCCACTGGCCTGAAAAACACACCGGGCACTCTGAGTGCATCCCCAAAGTTCTGAGAGGAGAAGGGAAAGAGATTGTAGCATGATCATCTCTCCAGAGGGTACTTTCTCACTCACTCACTCTGTCTTGCTCCGGTAAGTTCATGTGCCCTATTAGAAAATTACAAAAAAAAAAAAAAAAAAGGCTAAATATGATATGCTATGTAAACATTTCTATAAATTCTATTTATAGTAAATGCAGTGTTGGGTTTTGTACAATTTCTTAGACCATTCTTTGGGCAGCTATAAGGAAATGCTGAAAAAACATTCAGAAAATATGATTCCAGAATGGATGATAGCTGTCCCATCAAATACAAGCTTTCTAAAGATCTGTATTATTAAAAGATTGGGAGAAGTAGGGACGATAGGCAATTGTGTTAGGTTGTTCCAAGTGTCAGGACCTATTTTTCTATGCTTTTATATGTAAAAATACATCATGACCCAATATTTATTTTATATATCGGGGACTTTTGATGAGATTTGATTATCAGAGGCTTTAATAATATAATGCCTAGGGGCCAGCAGGTGGCGTGGTAGTTAAAGGTGTTGAAAATCATTCCAAGCACGTGCTCGTGCATGCCCACAATCCCAGGAGGATAATGAAGGAGATGGGATTGCAGTGTGGCCATCCACCCTGGGGGATGGATGACTCCCCACATGGCCAACTGTGTTTCAACTCCCGGACCTGGTGACTTGATTTCTCACTTTCCCTTTCTTTCTTTCTCTGATCAAACTGGAAAATAATAATAATAGATAAAGTTAAATAAAATAATTCTTTAAAAAAATATTGCCTAGAGTTTATTTTATTCTACAGGTTAAAGATAGACCATATGTTTCTTATTTATTTATTTAATTTTTTTAGTTTTTTTTTATTTTTTTTTTATTTTTATTTATTTTTTTTTTTTTTTGCCATGGGGCACATGTACTCACCAGAGATAGAGAAAGAGAGAGAGAGAGAATGAGAGCGAGAGCGAGAGAGAGAGAGAGAGAGAAATTACCCCTCAAAGGAAAGGGCCACGCCATAATCCAGCCTCCTGGGATTTTGAGCATGTGCACACATGTGCTTGGCATGAATTTCAAGCCACTGGGTCTGGGACTTGAACCACGGCCAGCCTTGCAGGAATCTGGTGCCTTAACCACCACACCACCTGCTGGCCCCGTAGACTTTATACTTTAATAGTCAAGTAAATAATCATGACCTTGATAGCCATAGCCAGGATATTTGTGAGGGTAGAAAGCTACTTCCTCTTTCTCATGGAAGTATGTAAAAGGAATGGAGTTCCTGTAGATTAGGATAAAGGTTTTGTATATAGTAACGATTTTCCTTTTTTCTTTTCTTTTCCCTTTTTTTTTTTTTTTTTTTTTTTTTTTTGAGAGGTTTTTGCTATCGGGTATGTGCACTCGCCAGGAAGACAGAGAGAGACAGAGAGATAGAAAGCTAGAAATCACCCCCGGGGGGATGGCCACACCGCAATCCCTTCTCATCATCCATTCTCCTCTCGGGATCTTGGGCACGTACACACATGTGCCCAGCCTGAGTTTAAGCCACCGGGTTCGGGACTCGAACCACATTCGGCTACATGGGAGTTCAGCAACATAGCCATTACGCTAACTGCTGGTCCCAGTAACTCCTTTCTTTAAATACAGTGATAAATTCTCAAGTGTTGTGGTATGTTTTTACATAGATTGAATGTTCTTACATAGGGTCTTTGGATTAAAGGGTATATAACTTTTTAGTCTGACAGAATCTTAGTATGAAAACTTGCATGTCTTTTTGATAGGAATTGGAATAAAAGTATGGATATATTAGCTTCTATTACCAGCTTAAGATAGTTAAAAACATAATTTTGACATAATTGTGTAAAACCGAGAGTTTGCAAAATATGATCAATTGGCCAGATTTGGTTCACTGCCTATTTTATATAGCCTATGAGCTAGAAATCATTTTTACATTTTAAAGAGTTGAAAAATTAAAAAAGAATGTTTTGTGGTATAGGAAAGTTATGTGAAATTTAAAATTAGTGCCCGTAGATAACGATTTATTGGAGCATAAGCATATCTGTTCATTTACATGTTCTCTGTGACTGTTTTTGCTCACAATGACATGGGTTAAGTAGTTGTGCCACATCTATATGGCCCTTAAGGGCCTAAAATATTTACTAGCTAGTCTCTCTTTTTTTAATATAGAATTTTAAAATTATTATTTATTTAATTTTATTTACTTTTCCTCTTCTTCAGTATGACCAGAGAGAAAGTCGCCAGGTCTAGGACTCAGACCATGGTTGACCATGTGGGAGTCCAGCACCTTAGCTACCATGCCACCTGCTGGCTCTACTAGCTAGTATCTTACAGGAAAAGTTTGTAAATAGAAAAAGGTTGCCAATTCTATTGCTCTAAGATCAATAGAATGCTTAAATGAAACTGAGCTTTTCTTTCCCTATACCGGCATTTAAAAAAAAAGAGAATTACTGAGACCAGCAGACTGTGTAAAGGTTACATCCCTGGACTCCCATGTAGTCGTCTGCGGTTTAAAACTCAATAGCTTAAACTCACACATTTGGCATACTGAAATGTTATATAATCTGTACATGTGACTTGCATTGGTCAGTTTTCCGCTTTGGAAAATAAGGAAGGGTTTCTGATTACTTACCGTTTTTCCCCCAGTTACTCTTGCATTTTGTACTACAGGTTATTTCTCCCTCAACCCCAAATCTGATTTCTATTTAATTCTTTTTTTTTCTTTTTTCTTTTTTTTTTTTTAATATGGAACGCTTCATGAATTTGCGTGTCATCCTTGAACAGGGGCCATGCCAATCTTTGTTTCGTTCCAATTCTAGTATATGCATTGCCAAACCAAGCACTCTATGTAATTCTTTTTTTTTTTTTAAGAATTATTTTATTTAACTTTATTTCTTTATTTTTAATTTGACCAGAGAGGGACAGAGAGAGAGAGAGAGAGAAAGTGAGAAAGCAAACCACCACGTTTGGGACTTGAACCACAGTCTGTCATGTGGGAGTCCAGCGCTCTACACCACCATGCCACCTGCTGGCCCCTCTATGTAATTCTTAAATGAAGATTCCTATTTAATTCTAGATGACTTTGAGCTACAACATATTGTGTAGCTTCTGTCATATGAGTGAGGTAGGGCACACATTGATAACTGACTATGCTAGTCAGCCTCTGGTTTGTTTTTAGATCTAATACTACCGTTCCCCTGTTCTGTTCTGTTGTTCTGTATTGCAGGCATTATATTTCCTAGGCTCCCTTATTTTCTCAATTTGGGTAATAATAGGCACTAACAGAATTGGAAGGTGAGAGGAGGAAAGAAACTAGATGGTGCCAGCAGTTGGCATAATGGCTATGTCGCTGAACTCCCATGTACTCAGCTGGGCACGTGTGTATGCATGCCCAAGATCCTGAGAGGAGAATGGGGGAGAAGGGATTGTGGTGTGACCATCCCCCCAGGGGGTGATTTCTCGCTTTCTCTCTGTCTCTCTCTGTCTTTCTGTTGAGTGCACATGCCTTATAGCAAAAACCTCTCAAAAAAAAAAAAAAAAAAAAGAATATAGAAACCAGAGTATTTCCTTAGCCCTTTTTTGAGCCAATTCCACGAGCAGCTCTTTTCTGTCCCACTAACATCTTCCTTTCTCTATGATCTCAGATACCACTGGGCAGGTCCTGCTTTGGTTCTACCACCATCACAAGCCTCTGGGATATGATGAAAACTACTTCATCTTATTGTTCTTTCAGTCCTAGAAGTCTTAGAAGCTACTTGCTGTTACTAGTCTTTGGGTTGCCTCACTTTTTTCTGTATTATGTAACCTATTCTCTAAAGTAAATTTCCCCTATGTGACAGGATGGACCCAATATGAAAAATAGAACTGATAATACTAGCTTCTTTTAAAAAGTTACTTGAAAAAAGTTATATAATTATACAAGCAACTTGGTTGAATATTTATCATTTTAAGAAATGTAAACTATTCAAATAAAGCCAACTTTCTCCTGACAGTTCTCTTTCCCCAAATCCTGCATCCTCTCCCTAGAGGTGGCTTCTTGCCAATTAATTAATTAATTTTTTTTTTTTTTTTTTTTTAGAAGATTTTGCTATAGGGCGCATGTGCTCCCCAGAAAGTCAGAGAGACAGAAAGCGAGAAATCACTCCCCAGGGGGAATGCCCACGCCACAATCTCTTCTCCTCCATTCCCCTCTTGGAATCTTGGGCACGCATGCACACGTGCCCAGCATAAGTTTAAGCCACTGAGTCCAGGGCTCAAACTGCGGTCCACTGCATGAGAGTCCAATGATGTAGCCATTATGCTATCTGCCGGTCCCCGCCAATTAAATATTACTACTCTTCCAGCTTTAGGCCAGAACTGCCATCTTCCAATAATTAACCCAAATGACAAACACAAAGGGAAAGAGGAGAGAGACCAGATATATGTTCTCTAGGCCTTTTAGAAAACATGGAGTGGTTCCTTTGGCAACATATATGCAAACTTACAAGAAAGGTGATATTGTAGACATCAAGGGAATGGATACTATTCAAAAAGGAATGCCCCACAAATGTTACCATGGCAAAACCGGAAGAGTCTACAGTGTTTAACCAGCATGCTGTTGATATTGTTGTAAACAAACAAGTTAAGGGTGAGATTCTTGCCAAGAGAATTGTGTGTATTGAGCATATTAACCATTCTAATAGCAGAGATAGCTTCCTAAAGTGTGTGAAGGAGAATGACCAGAAGAAGAAAGCCAAAGAGAAAAGGTACCTGGGTTTAACTGAAGCGCCAGCCTGCTCCACCCAGAGAAGCACACTTTGTGAGAACTAATGGAAAGGAGCCTGAGCTTCTGGAACCTATTCTCTATGAAGTCATGGCATAATGGGTGTTAAAAATAAACAAATCTATGGTCTATAAAAATTATCCTTTCATACTTTTTCCTGTAATTTTGTATGTATACGTGTTTTTCTCTGAACACATAAATATTATTCTGATGTATCCAGCAGCTTAGTTTTTCCATTTAATGTGCCTAGATCTTTCCAGCATAGTTCCTTGTAGATCTGCCCCATTGTTTCGGAAAACTTCTTGGTATTCCACTGAATGGAAGTTCCATAGTTTATTTCATCTTAATGGGTTGGATAGACATCTAGGTTGCTTCCAAAAGTGTTTTTTTTAGGGGTGTGTGTGTGTGTGTGTGTGTGTATGTGCACACATGCGCTTGCTTGTGTTTACTTTTTTTAGAAACAATGTTGCCCTGGCTATCATTTATTAGACTTTTTTTTTTTTAAACAGTTTTACTCTGTGATAGGAAATGTCCTATGCTCAGAGTACAGTAGTTAACAAGGCTCTAATATTTTGAAGTTTGCCCTTAAATGGACATGAGGCATATCATTTGTGTTTAAAATGCTTTTAAATCCTTTTTAAGTTTAAGAGTGGTTAGTGCTCAGGAGGAAACAAACTAGGTAGGTGATGTGATAGTTATGGGCAAGAGGGCTTCCTTAATACTTGTGACTTCAAAAAGATTCTCCCAATTTTATTCCCACTTTTTGCATATAAAGAATGTTGTTTTGTTTTTTGGGGTTTTTTTTGAGAGATTTTTGCTATAGGGCGTGTGCGCTCGCCAGACATACAGAGACAGAGACAGAGAGAGAGAAAGCGAGAAATCACCCCCCAGGGGGGATGGCCACGCCGCAATCCCTTCTCCATTCTCTTCTCGGGATCTTGGACATCACGCACATGCGCCCGGCATGAGTTTTAAGCCACTAGAACACGAACTATGGTCGACTACATGAGAGTCCAGCGACATAGCCATTATGCTAACTGCTGGTCCCAAGAATGTTGGTTTTTCCTGTGCTTTTATTGATGTGAGAACTATTCTCAAAATTGTTTTTTCATAATAGTAAATGAAAAGCATAAAATTATCTCAGCTGGATTTGTCGTTACTGACATATTGAGTACATGCATTCATAATAGACTTTAGTATAATGTCCAAAGAAAATTGTTCTTAGAAAGTAAGCTACTTAAGTAAAAGTAATACATTAAATTTCAAATGTTAACACTACAGTACCAGGAACTTAATGAATAGGAAAGAAGAATATAAAGAGATCACTGTTGGGACCAGCAGTTAGTATAATGGCTTTGAGGACATGTCCTCTTCTCCAATTTGGTTGAGTTCTAAGATAAAATTTAGTTCTCTTTAAAGAAACCTAGCTCTCAGAAAGAAGTCTGTATAGAGGAAAAGAACTTTGATTTGAAGTTATCAAAAATTAAGAGCCACTGCTATTAGTATATGGTGCCACTTAATCATTTCTTACTCTTATATGTGGGTAAGTGAATGTGTGGCTGTTTACTTTTCTTGAATACTTAGGATATAATCAAGTAGTTTATCTCAAAATAATCGAGATCCTGTCTGTCCTTATTGCCTTGCTTAAAGTAGACTAGTTTCACATTTTTTTAGTCTCAAAACTTATTTAGTCTTAAAAAATGTTGAGGACTGGAGACCAGCAGTTGGTGTAATGGCTATGTTGCTGGACTCCCATGGAGTTGACCACAGTTGGAGTTCCAGACCTGGTGGCTTAAACTCATGCTGAGCATATGTGCATGTGTGCCCAAGATCCCGAGAGGAGAATGGAGGAGAAGGAATTGTGGCGTGGCCATCCCCTCTGGGGAGTGAGTTCTCACTTTCTGCTTCTCTGTCAGTCTCTGTCTTTCTGGCAAGTGCATGCGCCCCATAGCTAAAACCTCTCCTCCCCCCCAAAAAAAAAATGTTGAGGACCAAAAAGTGCTTTTGTTTATGTGGACTACATTTATTTACTGTTAGTTTAGCAAAATTTTAAAGTACTACTTAATGTATGAAATAATAACAGTAAACCCAGTACATATTAAATATTAATAAAATATAGACACCAGCTGTATTTTCCTTTTAAGAGATTTTTTTGCTGTAGGGCACGTGCACTTGCCGGAAAGACACAGAGAGACAGAAAGTGAGAAATCACCCCCAAGGTGGATTGCCACACTGCATTCCCTTCTCCATTCTCCTTTTGGGATCTTGGGCATAAATGCACATGTACCCAGCATGAATTTAAGCCACCAGGTCCAGGACTTAAACTGCAGTCGACTACGTCGGAGTCCAGCCACATAACCATTACGCCATTTGCTAGTTCCTCACCAGGTGTATATTTTAAAACACCAAAGCATTAGTTGAGTGACATTATAGTTTTGCAAATTTCTTTAATGTTGAGCATAAGGTAGTGGGATTCTCATATCTACTTCTGCGTTTAGCCTTTACTCTCTATTGTCTTGGATGAAGCATATATATGAAGCATAAGAAGATCCACCCTTAGGATCAGCAGGTGGTGTAATGGTTACATCGCTGGACTCCCACATACGGTGACCACAGTTTGAGTCCCAGACCCGGCAGCTCAAAACTCACACTGGGCATGTGTGCATGCATGCCCGAGATTCTAGGAGAAGAAGGGATTGTGGTGTGCCCATCCCCCTTGGGGGGTGATTTCTTGCTTTTTGTCTCTCTCTCTGGTGAGCACACACACCCTATAGCAAAAATCTCTAATAAAAAAAAAAAAAAAAAGTTGTACTTAAATTTGTGGCAGAAAAGGTTTATACAGATTTCCCATTTTTTCACGTAGAACATAAAAGGCCATATATGTAATGATTGAGATTTAATTAAAATCATTTTTACTGACTTTTTTTTTTCTTTAAAGCCAGGTTTATGTTACAGGGCACTTGCACTCGCTGTAAAGACTGACAGGGACAGACAGACAGAAAGCAAGAAATCACTGCCCAGGGGGATGGCCACACCAAAATCCCTTCTCCTTTTTCTTCTTGGAATATGTGGGCACACACGTACATGTACCTGGTGTGAGTTTAAGCTGCTGGGTCTGGGACTCAAACTGTGGTCAACTATGTGGGAGGCCAGTGATGTAACTATTATGCCATCTGGTGTTCCCAATTTTACTATCTTTAAGAAGACTTTTTTATTTTTTTTTTTTTTTAGATTTTTGCCGGAGAGAGAAAGACAGAGAGATAGATAAAGAGAAATCATCCTCCCCCTGGGGAGGATAGCCAAACCACAGTCCCTTCTCCAATCTCTTCTTGAGACTTTGAGCATGCATGCACGAGTGCTTGGCATGTGTTTCAAGCCTCCAGGTCTGGGACTCGAACCGTGGTCAGCCATGTGCGAGTCCAACAACATAACCACTACTCCGTGTGCTGGTCCCAGAGGTCATTTTTTTATTTCCAAAGAGTTATTTTTTTATTTAACTTTATACTTCATTATTATTTTTTTAAATTTGACCAGACAGAGGGAAAGTGAGAAACTAAGCTGCCAGGTTGAGGATTTCAACTGCAGTCATTTTGAGTGTTAACCCTGTGGAATCCAGCGCCTTAACCACAACACCATCTGCTGGCCCCAGTAAGGATACTTATTAAATGAAACTGCCTTGGGGGCCACCATGGCATATAGCACTTACATCACTGAACTCCCACATGGCTGACGATGTTGTGAGTCCCAGACCCGGTGGCTTGAAACTCATGCTGGGTGCCTGTGTGCGTATACATACCCAAGATCCTGGGAGGAGAATGGAGAAGGGATTGCTTCGTGGCCATCCCCTCTGGTGGGTTATTTCCCACTTTGGCTCTCACTTTCTCTGTTTCTCTCTCTCTCTCTCTCTAATGAGTACATACACCCTATGGCAAAAAGCTCTACCAAAAAAAAAATGGAATTGGCTTAAAAAAGGCACAAAAACCTGAGTGTAGGGTGGTGAAGAAAACAATGTTCACTTGTAGCACTTTAATGTCCATTGCTTTTGCACAGTCTCTGTCAATATCAACATAATGAAAAGGGCAAATCATGTCTTTATGCTATTATGAAAATAGTTTTGAACCCCATAAAACTTCTGAAAGGCTACATGACAATTGCCATAGTAGATACTCAGACATTTGAATTATTAATAAATTAAATGAGTGATACTATCATCTTTCTCTTCGCTTTCCATGTTCTTTCCTGCTGTTATTTTTTTTCTATTTCTTCTGCTCACTTGTTTTGGTATTCTATTTTTATTTTATTAATTGAATTAAGCATTTATTCTTATTTTAATATTAGCATCGCTGTTTTATTTTTGAAATGAACATGGAAAACATTGGAACACTTTAATTTTGCCTCTTATTTTTCATGTTATTTTAAAAGTATTTTCGTTCTACATTCTGTTATAAAAAAAGGTTTCAAATATACATGAAAGTAAGAAAATTGGACAATGAAATCTTATCAACCATCAGTATTCACTTACTATGTTTGTTTCATCTAGACCATTTTTCTTGCTGAAGATCTTTCCGATTTTAATTTATTGAACTTATCTAAAATATTACTGTGACATACTAGCAGTATAAACCATTAATGAGATATTTGGGATTTTGTTTTTTATAACATGTTCAAAACTGGAATGTATTTTGTACTGACAGCACATCTCAATTTAGACTAGCCATATTTTGAGTATCTCATAACCATACATGATTTGGTGACGACTATTATTGGACAGTGCATCTTTAGAAATAGAGTTAGAAATGAGATTAACGACTGGGAGATATACAAAAGGCAAGTTTCTCTCTTCACTATGAAAATTACCTTCTAGTGACTGAAGCTATTTGATTAAAGGGATACATTATTTTATAAGGTAATGTGGTCCTTTTCATTGAAAGTATTCAAAAAGAGACTAGTTAGAAAAGGGTTATTCTTACATGGGGTAGGACCTACTGTTTGTTTTTTTAATTTAATTTTAAAAAATACTTTTTTTGAGGGGAGGGAGATTTTTGCTATAGGGCGCATGCGATCGCCACAAAGGCGGAGAGAGACAGAAAGCGAGAAATCATCCCCTGGCGGGGTGTGTGGCCACACCACAATCTCTTCTCCTCCACTCTCTTCTCGGGATCTTTGGCATACATGCACACGCGCCTGGCATGGGTTTAAGCCACCATGTCCGGGACTTGAACTGCAGTCGACTGCATGGGAGTCCAGCAACATAGCCATTACACCAAATGCTGGTCCCAGTATATTTATTTCTTTATAAATAAATTTAAGAAGTAAAAGTGAATACCGAATGCTTAAATTTCTCACCTTATTACATTTTTAAATAGTTTTTTTAAATTATTTAATTTTATTTATTCATTCTTTTTTTTATGGAGAGGTGTTTTTTGTTTTTTGGGTTTTTTTTTGGAGAGGTTTTTGCTATAGGGCGCGTGCGCTCGCCTGACAGACAGAGAGACACATAGGGACAGAAAGCGAGAAATCACCCCCTGGGGGGATGGTCATGCCGCAATCCTTTCTCCTCCATTCTCCTCTCAGGATCCTGGGCACGCACGCACACGTGCCCGGTGTGAGTTTTAAGCCACCAGGTCCGGGATGCGAACCACGGTCGACTACGTGGGAGTCCAGCGACATAGCCATTACGCTAACTGCTGGTTCCCAGCGAGAAATCACCCCCCGGGGGGATGGCCACGCCGCAATCCCTTCTCCTCTCGGGATCTTGGGCACACGCACCCTGCGTGGGAGTCCAGCAACATAGCCATTACAATAGCTCCTGGTCCCTCATTCATTTATTTTAATTTGACCAGAGAGAGACAGAGAGGGAGAGAAAATGGGAAAGCAAGCCCCCAGGTCCAGGACTTGAACCGTGATCGGCCATGTGAGAGTGTCCAGCACCTTAACCACCACGCCACCTGCTGGTCCCCCATTTTAAGAAAATGGGAAAGCAAGCCCCCAGGTCCAGGACTTGAACCGTGATCGGCCATGTGAGAGTGTCCAGCACCTTAACCACCACGCCACCTGCTGGTCCCCCGTTTTTAAATAGTTTTGTGATGTAAAGAAAATTATTTCTCAATATCTATGAAGTTGGAAATCTCAGAGTGTACTGGAAATTTTTTTAGGTTTTTGCCATAAAACATGTGTGTTTGCTGAAGAGAAACAGAGACAGTGAGAGGGGTAGGGAGAAATTATCCCCCAGGGAGGATGGCCATGCAGCAGTCCCTTCTCCTCCAGTCTCCTGGGATTCTGGGCACACATGCACACAAGCCCAGCAATGATTTTTAAGTCACCAGGACCAGCACTTGAACTGTGGTTGGCTATGAGAATCCAGCACCTTAACCACTACACCACCTGCTAGCCCTTGAAATAAATCTTTTTCTTCTTTTGGAGAGGATTTTGCTATAGGGTACATGCACTTGCCAGAAAGACAGAGGCAGAGAGACAGAAAGCGAGAAATCATTTCCCGGAGGAATGGCCACACTGCAATCCTTTCTCCTCCATTCTCTTCTCAGGATCTTGGGCATGCACACACACGTGCCTGGCATGAGTTTAAGCCACCAGGTCTGGGACTCGAACCATGATCTACTAGGTGGGAGTCCAGTGATGTAGCCATTATGCCATCTGCTAGTCCCAGAAATCTTAAGCACAACAAAATTACTAGATTTTTAGGTATGCAGTTTAAGTTCTTCCAATAATAATTGCTTCAAAGTATGAGAAAAATTTATGTTGAGCATTTTTTTCTTCCTTCCCTAGTCACCTGATTCTTTTGTAGTGCTGATGAGTCTTAGGAAAAGGTAAGTATGATGTAAAGCTCATCATTAAATTCCAGCCCTTCCCACGCTGATCCAATAGAGTAGGACACACTTTCTAGTTAATTAGTGCAGGATTGTAAAATGATGATTGAGTTCAGCCAAGCTATGAACTATAACTGCTACTAAATATGAACTATCAGGTACATTTACAAATGAATAAATTTCAAAACTTTGTATACCTTTTTTATCTTAAAATAACTAAATCTTATCTCTGGTTATTCAGATACTAAGATATTTAAGATTTTATTGGGTGGGACCAAAAGGCAATGTGGTGGTTAAGGCGCTGGATTCCAACATGGCTGACAATAGTTCGAGTCCTGGACCTGACGGCTTCCTTTCTCACTTTGTTTCTCCCTCTCTTTGGTCAAATTTAAAAAGTAAAGTAATAATTTAAAAAAGATTGTATTAGGCAGATTATCTTTGGTTATACAATAACGAAGCTATTGAATGAGCATGAGAGGATTTTATGAATCTTTCTTTAGGCTCTTTAGGTCACTGACTGAACAAAGTTTGGGTTTTTTTTTGGTTTGTTTTGGCCCAGATGAATTTAAATCATTGTATTTTTAGGATTATATGTGTGAAACAAATAATACCTGAATGCCTAATAATTTGTATACTTTGTTATAATAGTAAATGTTAAACCTTTCTTTAAACTTTTCAGGCACAAAAATCTCAAACCAAGAAGTGCTGGACAACCAGGACAGGTACCATCTTTAGGTCAGCAACAACAGGTACTTCCTAAGCACAAGACCAGTGAGAAGCAAGAGAAGAGTGAAAAGCCACAGAAACGCCCCTTGACTCCCTTTCACCATCGTGTATCTACTAATGATGATGTTGGCATGGACACAGATTCAGCCAGCCAAAGACTTGTGATTTCTGCTCCAGACAGTCAAGTGAGATTTTCAAACATACGAACTAATGATGTAGCAAAGACTCCTCAGATGCATAGCACTGAAATGGCAAATTCACCTCAGCCACCTCCACTTAGTCCTCACCCATGTGATGTGGTTGATGAAGGAGTAACTAAAACACCTTCAACTCCTCAGAGTCAGCATTTTTATCAAATGCCAACACCGGATCCCTTGGTTCCTTCTAAACCAATGGAAGATAGGATAGACAGTTTGCCCCAGTCTTTCCCACCTCAATTTCAGGAAGCTGTAGAACCTACAATATATGTTGGTACAGCAGTAAACTTGGAAGAAGATGAAGCTAATATAGCCTGGAAGTATTACAAGGTCCCAAAGAAAAAAGATGTAGAGTTTTTACCACCTCAACTTCCAAGTGATAAATTCAAGGATGATCCAGTTGGACCTTTTGGACAGGAAAATGTAACATCAGTTACAGAGTATGTATTTTTTTAATAGTCACTATTATAATTTAAGAGTGGAAGTGATGTACATTCTTAATACTAGTACTATAGGATTGGTTTCCTGATAGGATTTACAATAAATCCTTTGAGTATTTGCATAATTTCCTTACTGTGTTTTTTCCTCAGGGAACTTCTTTATTTTAAAATATTTTAGCCATAAAAAAAGTGGAGAAAATAATATATAAGTATTTAAATATATAAACATTTAAATGGCCATCAATCAAATTAAGGCTTTTGCATACAGTTAGAATTCCTGTGTACTATTTTTTTCTTCTATTCTTCCCTTCACTGTTCTGAATTTGGTACTTGTCATTTATATACATGTTTTCATACGTGTATCTAATTAATTTATAATTGCTTTATGGCAATTAAGATATTTCCTTGTCATGAATATACCATAATTTATCCACTGTCTTAAAGATGGATAAGTTGGTTATTTCCAACTTTTTTCATAATAACAAAGGATATAGTAGTGAACTTTCCTGTATACATTTTCTTGTACACTTGTAAGAATTTCTTTTTTTTTTTTTTTTTTTTTTTTGCCCTGCCTCTCCTCCCCCTCCCTTCCACCACTGGCTGGTTCTACACTTGTAAGAATTTCTGTAGGAAATACATATAAAAGTGGAATTTGATGGGCCATGGCTAAAGTCCATTTTCAACATAAGGATTTGTTGCCAAATTGCTTTCTAAGCAACTGACGTACAATTTATACCTTTATGAACCAACAAAGTATGAAAATGACTGTTGATCTATGTTCTCCTCAATATTAGGTATTATAAGACTTTTAATTTGGCTAATCTGCATGCAAAATGGGATCTCATGTTTTCCAGATACCTAGTGAAATTAAGCATCATTCAAAATGTTTATTGCACATTGAGATTTCTTTTCTGTAAGTTTCCTGTTTATATTTTTTAGTCCAGTTTTCTTTTTATTTTTTGGTTTGTTCTTTGCATATTATGAGTATTAGTCTTATAGTAGTTATCTGAGCTATAGATACATTTCTCCACCTGTGATTTGCTTTCTTTGCTTTATTTGTGGCATACTTTACTTTGGGCAGAAGGGGTTTTTTTAGATCTCCTTTTACTTTCTGTGTTTTGAGTATATTTTTAGTCTTTCTGATAAGCCTTTTATATTTTTGTCCGCAGTTTTTCTAGAAGATTAAAATCAGCCAAGACCACCATTATATTCATTAGAATCAGCTACATGTTTATTAGTGCAAAGCCAAGTAATGCGTAAAGATTACATTTCTTGGGAACTAGCAGTTAGCGTAATGGTTATGTCACTGAACTCCCACGTAGTCGACCGTGGTTTGTGTCCTGGACCCGGTGGCTTAAAACTCAACGCCGGGTGCGTGTGCGTGCGTGCCCAAGATCCTGAGAGGAGAATGGAGGAGAAGGGATTGTGGCGTGACCATCCCTCCTGGGGGGTGATTTCTCGCTTTCTGTCTCTATGTCTCTCTCTGTCTGTCTGGCAAGCACACGCGCCTATAGCAAAAATCTCTCCAAAAAAAAAAAAAGATTACATTTCTTCTCTATCAGTCTATTTTCAATGAATTTCTTTCTTATTTCTTAAGTGCTACTTAAAGGTTAAATGATATCTTAGACTTCATTTACTTAAAGTGGCACATTTTTATTATGATTTGTGTGTATGTACATATATTTTTCTATGTATATATGCGCTACTTTCTTATCAAGGTCTATTATATGTGGACCAGTTACATTCTTTTCTCTCTTTTTTTTTTTTTTTTTTTTTTTTGGTCAGAGGGCATATGTGCTTGCCAGAGAGATGTGTTTGTCAAGTCACCAAGACTGGGATTCAAAATGTAGTTGGCCATGTAGGATTTGACTACCTTAACCTCTAGGTTACAGGGCTGGCCCTGGACCAATTGCATTCTAGACTTGTTTTCCATCTCTCCCTCATTACTAGGTTTCTCAGTTAATACCACTGTTTCTTACAACTAGTGTCTTCTCTTTGGTTTTGCCCCTATTTTGGTAGTAAACATCTTTCATTAATTCCCTTATGGATAGTGTGTGGGAAAAAAAGACATCCTTGCTTTTCTGGAAAATGACTTAATTTTTGCCCTCATATTTGGATTGATAATTTGGCTATTTATTGGATTCTCAGTTGAAAATTATTTTCTCCAGGAACTCTTTTTGGGCATTCTTTATTGTATTCTAGTATGTAGTGCTTTATGTACCAGTCTCATTCTAGCTCTTTTTTTTTTTTTTTTTTTTTTTTGCTATAAGGCACATGTGCTGACTGGAAGAAAAGAGAGAAATCACCCCCTGGGGTTGGCCACAGTGCAGTCACTTCTCTATTCTCCCCTTGGGATTTTTTTGGTATGCATGCTTACATGCCCAGCATACGTTTTATACGTTTTAAGTTGCCAGTCTGGGACTTGAACCATGCAGTTGGCCATGTGGACTACAGTCACTTTTTCCATGCCATCTGCTGGCATGTTGCTTACTTTTTAAAAAATATGATCTGTTACTTTCATGAGGATTTTAGAGTCTTCTTTTTAACTTTAGAATTTTGAAATTTTACAATGACGTGTGAGGCATAGTGATCATTTCTCTTCCACTCCTGTGTTGAGAACTTGAAGGTCTTTTTAATTTCTTTTTTTTTTTTTTTACTAATTAATTATTTCATTTTATTTATTCATTCATTTATTTTAATTTGATGAGAGAGAGAGAGAGTGAATGAGAAAGCAAGCCGCCGGGTCTGGGACTCCACCCATGGTTGGCCATGTGGGAGTGTCCAGTGCCTTAACCACCACGCCACCTGCTGGATCCCAAGGTCTGTTTAATTTCTAAAGTTTTTTCCTTGAATAGTGTCATCTGAATTTTTTTTTTTCTTTCTTAATTTGCCAAAGTGCACATGTGCTCAGGGGAGAAAGACAGGGTGTGTGTGTGGGGGGGGGGGGGGGGGGGGGGGGGGGGGCGGGGGGGTGAGGAGTGAGCAAGCACTCCCATGAGGCATAGTATACCACAGTTCCTTCTCCTTTATATGTCCCCGCTTTGGGATTTTAAGCATGCACACACATGCACCTGGCATGCTTTTCAGGCTCTCAGGTCCAGGACGCAGTCAGTCATGTGGGATCCAGTCACCTTAGCCACCAGACCATGAACTGGCCGTATCATCTTCATTTTTTCAATTCTCTTTGGAACTTCTGAGATTTAGGTGAAGAGCTTCTATAGTTCTTTCCCTTTATGATAACTAGATACAGAATTTTTGGAGGGGGTGGAAATCATCTTTAATATTCCAGAATGAAGAAGATGCTGTATCCTGCTTTCATGAGATAGTTTATTCATTTTCTTTAAAAAGGAACCCCTCCTGTTCAACCTGTTTAATTTCTTTTTTTTTTTTTTAATAATTAATTATTTCATTTTAGCTCTTTTTCCTTATTTCTGTATAGAGATAAGAGTTCAGGTCTTTTTCTGATTTTTTTTTTCTAGGCCGTTTGAATCTGCTATTTATGTAGTTTGCCAATAATCACCTCTTTCTCTGCTGTGTTTCATCTGATTTTGAGTTTCCTGGCAATTACTAAAATGTCTAGCCCATTTGTAGCCTCTATTATCTTACCTACTGTTAGAGATTAATTCTCTCTGAAAATTCTGTTTCTCCTCTGTATAGTCTCTCCGTAGCAGTCAGAGTGATCATTGTAAGTTAAATATTAAGTTTCTGATTTGCTTAAATCTCTTTCACAGCAGGTCATTGGAAAAGTTATGACACATTTTTTGCATAGGAAAACATAGAAAAATACATTATGACTTTCCAACCACCTAGTAGTTTCCTTTTACACTTAAAATCCAAACCCTTTCTCCTGATCTGTAAGACTGTACACAGTCTCCTGCCTACTTAGTGTTTCATCTTTATGTACTTACTATTCCATTTGTTCTTATTTAACTATAGCAGCTTTCTATTCATTTTAAAAGCCAGTCTAATTTCTTATGGCCTTTAGAATCATATCGCAGAAAACTGCTCGCCTTTCTTATCATTCAGTCTTCCTCAGAAGTTACTTCCTTGGGATATTTTCCTGACCATTTTCTCTGGACTGTGACTTGTCTTCTGTCCCCCAAATCACTGCCTGTCCTGTATACTGCTTTTACTTTCTCCTTCACATATATTATTATCTATAGTTATACCACTATTAATAATATTTTCTCTACTAGAATGTAAACTCTATGAGGGCAAGGACTCTATCTTGTTTACTATTCTATACCTGTAGCATAAACACACATACATACACACTTACACCTAGAACAATCCTAGACCCACAGTAGAAATTCAGCAAGTGTTTGGATGGGTGAAATTACAGTATGGCCTTAGAATATTTTACTATTTTAAAACTTTTTTTTCCAGGTTATACTTTCTTTATCTTTTTTTAAGAATTATTTATTAATTTTTTTAACTTGTTTGTTCGTTCGTTCATTCATTCATTTATTTGGAGAGGTGTTTGCTATAGGGCGCATGTGCTCACCAAAGAGACAGAAAGCGAGAAATCACTCCCCAGGGGGGATGGCCACTCCGCAATCCCTTCTCCTCTACTCTCCTCTGAGGATCTTGGGCATGCACGCATACGTGTGCGGAGTGAGTTTAAGCCACCAGGTCTGGGACTTGAACCACGATCGACTACATGGGAGTCCAGCGACGTAGCAATCACACTATCTGCTGATCCCTTGTTCATTTATTTTAATTTGACCAGAGAGAGACATGGGGGGGGGGGGGGGGGGCAAGTGAGAAAGCAAGCCACCAGGTCCAGGACTTAAACCATGGTCAAACATGTGGGAGCGTCCAGTGCCTTAACCACCACGCCATCTGCTGATCCCTTTTGGGTTATATTTTCTTATTTAATGTATGTAAAAATGTGGTGGTATGGATATGTTTGGTTTCAAAAAAGTCAACAGTGAGTTTTTATTAGTATGTTGTATTCTTAAAAGAATTCTAGCGGGACCAGCAGGTGGCATTGTGGTTAAGGTGCTGGACACTCCCACATGGCCGACCACGGTTCAAGTCCTGGACCTGGCGGCTTCCTTTCTCCCTTTCCTTCTCTCTCTCTCTGTGTGTCCCTCTCTGGTCAAATTAAAATAAATGAATGAATAAAAAAATTAAATAAATAATAATTAAAAAAAAAAAAGAATTCTAGCCGTAATTTTAAGGAAGTATGTTGGCTGCTTCTGTGCATGAATATCTATAAATGAAATGAAGGTCCCTTAGAGATTAATACAGATTGGGGCCAGCAGGTGATGTGGAGGTTAAGGCGTTGTATTCACGCATGGTCTACTGTAGTTTGAGCCCCAGACCAGGCTTTACGCGGAGTGCTTGTACATGTGTGCCGAAAATCCAAAAGGAGAATGTAAGAGAAGGGATTGAGGCATGACATGACTATCCCCCCAAGAGGTAATTTCTCACTTTCCCTCTCCTTTTCTCCATTAAGTGCTCATAGCCTATGGCAAAGACTTAAAAAAAAAAAAAAAAAAAAAAAAAAAAAAAAAAAAAAGGAAAATAATACCGCTTAACCTTCAGATCTTTCAGATCTATTCTAAAATTGTTTGATACTTTTCTCACTGAATAAGAATTAGAAGGAAGAAGCATAATGTAAAAATGTAACATGCAGGGTAGAGTGGTGCTAGATGATGATTATATAAGTTAAGGAAAAATAACATGCTTTTGCTTCTGCCTATTCTTGGCTTCCATTTTTTTTTTCTTGCCTCATTGAAAAAAAAAAGATCAAATAAATGGGTTTTTATTTTTTTAATTCTTTGTCTCATGTGAGTATTGTTTTGGTTTTGCTAGCTATTAAAATGTATATTATGTCACAATTCACTTTTAGATATAAGCTTTTTATCATGTAATAATGGATTGGTAGTTACTATAAATATCATAAAGGTCAGCCAGTGGAGATTTAACTGCTGTGTGAAATAGGAAACATTTATAAAATGTAATGGTTAGGTTTTGTTTTTGTTTTCCTATGGAACACATGTACTTGCCAGAAGACAGAGACAGGGAAAGTAAGAAATAACCCCCCATCCCTCCAGAGGGGGTAGTCAGGATGCTAATCCCTTTTCCTCCATTCTCCTTGAGATTTTTTTTTTTTAAGATTGATTTATTTAATTCCATTTGTTGTTACTATTTTTTAATTTGACCGGAGAGAGAGAGAGAGAAAAGAAAAGGGAGAAAGCAAGACACCAAGTCCAAGACTCTAACTGTAGTCAGCCATGTGGGAATCCAGCACCTTTAACCCTTTAACCACCATGCCACCTGCCGGCCCCTCCTCTTAAGATTTTGAGCATGCACGTGCATGCACCTGACATGATTTTCTTTCTCTCTCTCTCTCTCTCTCTCTCTCTCTCTCTTTTTTTTTTTTTTTTTTTTTTTTTTAAGAATTATTTATTTTAGGGGCCACTCAAACCACAGTTTAAGTCCCAGACCTGGCAGCTTCTTTTCTGTCTCTCTCTCTCTCTTTCACTCTGTCCCTGTCTAGTCAAATTAAATAAATAAATAAAAGGTAAATAAAAACAATTCCTGTTTTTTTTTTTTTGAGAGGTTTTTGCTATGGGGCACGTGTACTCACCAGAAAGAGACAGAGTGATAGAAAGCAAGAAATCAACCCCTGGGGGGATGGCCATGCCACAATCCCTTCTCCTCCATTCTCTTCTGGGATCTTGGGCATGCACACACACACACACACACACACCGGTGTGAGTTTAAGCCACCGGGTCCGGGACTCGAACCGTGGTTGACTACACAGGAGTTCAGCGACATAGCCATTACGCTAACTGCTGGTCCCACAGTTCTTTTTTTTAATAAAGAATATTTTATTATATTGATTATTGTTAATTTTTTATTTAACCAGAGATCAAGAGAAAGTGAGAAAGCAAGCTGCCAGGTCTGGGACTCAAACTGCAATCAGTCATGTGGGGGTTCAGTGCCTCAACTACCAAGCTACTTGTTAACCCCCTTGGTATGATTTTCAAGCCACCAGGTCCAGGACTCAAACTGCACAGTTGGCTGTGTGGGATCTATCCACCTTAAGCTCCATGCCTCTTACTGGCCCCAGTTGTTTTTTTTTGTTTTTTTTTTTTTTTCCTTTTCATGTTTTAATAATCTGATTGATTTTGTCCTTATCCTGGAATTACTGTTCTGTGGTGATGGTTCTTAGTTGAGATGATATCCTATCATCCCCTTGCCATCTCTAGGTCACATTTGGTGATGACTATAGATATTTTTGGTTCTCAAACTGAGAGTGTGCTACTGGTATTTAATGAGAAGAAACCAAAGGTGCTGCTAAATATTTTATAATACACAGGATAGTTTCCCATCACGAAGAATTATCTACCCCAAAATGTTAATAGTGTCAAGATCAATACTTTTTTTTGAGAGATATTTTTGCTATAGGGTGCATACACTTGCCGGAGAGACAGAGCCAGAGAGACAGAAAGCAAGAAATCACTTCCCAGGGGGGATGGCCACACCACAGTCCCTTCTCCTCTGGAACTCAAACTACAGTCAACTACTTGGGAGTCCAGTGACATAGCTATTACATCATCTACTGGTCCCTGTAATTAACACTTTTCAAAAAATTATTAATTTAATTTTTATTATTATTATTATTATTATTATTTAATTTGACCAGAGAGAGAGGGAAAGAGAAAGCAAGCCTCCAGGTCCAGGACTTGAACCTTGTTCAGCCATGTGGGAGTCCAGCACCTTAAACTCCATTGTACCTTCTGGCCCATGAATAAATTTTTTAACACAAATTTTAACTTTAGAATTTGAATTCCTATTAAGAAATTAGGTAAACCCGGTGTGTTTACTGATGAGGTTCATAGGAAAATCCTTCCATACTATTTTAGTTACCCCAAATCACAGTAAAATACTTGTCATGGTCTTCAGTGTTCATACTATGCTGAAACAAAAGATTTTATTTTCCCCTGTAGTGAGAAGGATCTTGTTGGAATAACTTGGCAATTCAGTACCTTCTATTAATGTTGCTTGAGATGTGGTATCAAGAGAATCAAAAGAATAGTTATCTCTATTAAAAAATGGTAAAACCAATTGGCATAGTTAGATGATATCCTTTTTTATTAAAGTTAATTGTATGAATTACTGTTATGCTCTCTTGATGGCATTAAAACAGCCTCAAGTTCTTCATAGAAGCACTTATACTTTTAAAAATCTTTTTAAAAATATTTATTTATTTTATTCCATTTGTTGTTATTTTTTCAGTTTGACCAGAGAGAGAAAGAAAGGGAAAGTGAGAAAGCAAGTCTCCAGGTTGGGACTTGAACTGCTGTAGGCCACATGGGAGTTCAACGCCTTAACCACCATTCCACCTGCCAGCCCCATAAGGACTTGTACTTTTAAAGATGTGATATGATCAACTTTTTGGTGACAAAGTAATTCAGAAGCCTCCTTTTTAAAAATATCAATAGATTTGAATTCATATGCCCCAGTCATTATAAATTTTTGTATCTTTTTCTGCGTTTGAGTTTTGAAAGTGTACTTAAATATGTAGCAGTTTATTTTTGTCTGTTTTATTTGCCAGAGGGTACATGCACTCTTTGGTGAGTGATGGAAAGAAAGGAGGAGAAAACACCCCACAAATGGCCCTAAATGAAATAGTAATTTAATGGAAGATAACATATTAAATTCTCTGATAGAAGTATAAATACAGTACAGAAGGGATACTTAATGGGCAATCATTTAATTCCACTTATGCAGATCCAAAAGATATGTGTAATTCGGTATAGATAAAATATAGGGGTGCTGCTTATTTGGTAGTTTGAAGTGTCATGATGTGAAATGAGATCTGAAAAGTAGTGTAGAGCTGTAGAATGGAATAACATACTTTTGTTCATAAATTTTTGTATTATCCTTGAGATGTTGGGGAGACTACTGCATGCTTTTCAAGTGAAATAAAATAAGGTCTTGGGATATAAGGATTTTTGAAAAAATTAACCAACTAACATTGAAAGGCTGTTTGGAATGAAAAGAGATGTATGTATAAAAGGAGATTAGTTTGGATATCTATTTGAATAGTTCAGACAAAAAATTATGTAGGATGCTAACTAGGAAATTAGAAACAGCAGGTATGTATGGATGTTATAGATGCTATATATATAAACTCAAGTGAATTTTGCAGCCAAATTGAAAGTGAGAAATAACAGGCGATTGAAGGCTAGCATACCAGAGTCTTCAGAATGTTCATGGAAAATGTTTATTATGAAAAAAACTGTCTGGAATTTAATTTTTTTGGCACCAAAATAAACCTGTACTTTAATTTTTCCACAAAGGTTTTGGAAACTTCTTGTGTGTATTTCCTGAAATGGAAAGATGAGGAAGAACATATTTGATGGCTTCTCCTACTTGTAACCCACTTTTGGCAAAATCTTACTAAAATTTAATGATTTTTGAGGGTAGAGGGAACATAGGCATAGCCCCAGATCACTGAACATCTCTCCTTCCTTTCTGTGCGTACTCCTCCATGTCTACATCATCTTCACATCTTCTTAGGTGGCTGGGGTTGAGCCCTCCCTAAATCTGCCTTTAGCCTTGCCACATGATAGCAACCCTCCTGCCCACTCTTCGAACCTAGTGTTCCGACCCTGAGGCTGGGACCACTTCTGGCTTCCCATATAGCACCTGATAAGGTTACATTTCCCACACAGCAGAGCCCTTGTGTTTGCAACCTCATGCACTATCACTTTTTATTATGATGATTATTTTTATTTTATCTGTTTTTGAAAATTTGCTAGAGGGCATGTAGGCTTGCTAGGAGACAAAAAGAGATGGGGAAAGTGAACAAGCACCTCATATAAGAAATGGTCATGTTGTAATCCCTTCTCCATTTCTCCCTCTTTTCAGGATATTAGGCGCATCCACACTTGGACCTACGTGTCAAACCACTGTATCTAGCACTTAAACATCGTAGTCAGCCATGTAGAGTCCAGCCACCCTAGTCACGATGCTACCAATAGACCCTCTTTTTATTTTTTAAAGGTTGGACTTAGAATGTAACCAGGACCTCTCATGTGGCCTCAACTTATAGAATAGTAGCATTTACCTACGTGCACCACAGTTGGGTTAGTTTTTTTAGGAGTTTTGTTTTAAAAATGAGCTTTTACCAGATGAAAATACATTGAAATATTGGGTTGTTGGGAAAGTCATGATGCCTTTTTGCATAGAAAAACATAGAAAAATAATGTCATGACTTTCCCAAGGAACTAATATTTTGTTATTGATATAACTTAAGAAAGTAAAGTCTTGCTAAATAATTAAACTCTGGCTAAATAATAATGGCATACCCACCTAAAAAAGAAAAGGAAACCTGTATTGGGAAGATCTCTAGATAAATTACAAAGTTTAACAAGGTATATGATATCTGCACAAAAATGTGGTGGTATTTGCACAGGTTTCTTTCACCCTAGTTGGATTATGTAAACAGCCTAGGTTATCCTAAAAGAGAAGGACTGAGATTCAGTTTTTTTCTGTCTTTCTCTACTGTACAACTTTAGCTATGTACATGTAATACGTGTATATTGTAAAAATGTGAATTCAGTTTGAGGTTCCTGTTTAGAGATTCCATCAGGTAACTAGGATCATTTGTCTGAAGCTTAAGAGGGCACTATGATAGTCCAGTTAGAGTAGATAAAGAATGCAAAGGGCAAGCATGTATCCCTGCAAATAAAGAACTAGTTTATTTATAATAGTTGACTTTTCTAAGTGTATGCCAAAGAGCTTATGGTAGGAGGAGAAAATTAGATCTTTGTTTTTATTATGTTCAGTGAAAATCCATTTTCTGTGGGGTACAAATAAATATTCCTATTGATTGTTGTCGAAGGGTGGCAGTATGCTTCCCTAGTAGTGAATAAATGAAAGCAATATTCTTGATTTTTATAATCAGTTTTAAATGATGATGACTATCTAACTAGTATAGAGTAACAGAATTCATCATTTCTTCATATTTCCTTTATGAGACTTATGTGTGAAGCAGCTCTGATTTTTCATTAGTTGTGTTAAGTAAATTTTTTTTTTTTTTTTAAAGCTTTTGCTATACGATGTGTGTATTCGCCAGAGAGAGCGAGGAAGGGAGTGTGAGAACGTAAGAAATATCATCCCAGGAAATGGCAGTGTTGCAGTCCTCTCTCCTCCATTCTCCTCTGGGGATTTTGGGCATGTGTGTACGCTCACCCAGCATTATTTTTCTTTTCTTTTTTTTTTTGAAGAGAGATTTTTGCTGCACTCACTGGAGTGTCAGAAAGTGGGAAACCACCCACCAGGAGTATGGCCATACTGCAATGCCTTTTCCTCCATTCTCCTCTCAGGATTTTGGGCACATACACACACGGGCCTGGTGTGAGTTTTAAGCTGTTGAGGCCGGGACTTGAACCACAGTCCACCATGTGGGAGTCCAGCAACATATTCAAGCTGCCAAGACTGTAACTCGATCTGTGGATTTGCCCATCTGGTATCCAGATGCCTTAAGTTCTAAAGCCACCTTCTGACACTATAAAGTTATTTTCTGGTTGGTTAGAGTTTTTTTAAATAATAATTTATTTTATTTTATTGTTGTTTTAATCTTGCATATGCTATAGGGCACATGCTCTCATGAGAGACAGAGAGAGAAAGAGAAAGTGAGAAAACAAACTGTCAGGTCTGGGACTTGAACTGTGGTTGGCCATGTGGGAGTTCAGTGCCTTAACCACTATACCACCCGCTGATCATAATTGATTAGAATTTAATTGAGGGAGGCTGGCAGGTGACGTGGTTGTTGAGGCACTGGACTCCCACATGGCCAACCACGATTCAAGTCCCGGACCTGACAGATTGCTTTCTCACTCTCCCTTTTTCACTGTCTAGCTCTCTCTGGTCAAAATTGAAGAATAGTGATAATAAATAAAATTTAAAATAAATACATCTTTTTAAAAAATTTAGTTGAGGAAGGGTAGGAGCTTATGGTGGGTTGTAGCATGTATCATATATGATACACAATCTGTGGCAAGTATCTTTTATCTTTTCGTTTCTCATTTTCACTTTATTAGTCAACAACAGCATTTATTTCAGAATAGAGGCTAAGGACTTTATGGGTTTTAAAGATAGCAAATTTTCTGTCAACATTGTAATTTTTATAAATATCTTTCAAGGGTTTAACAATTTGTTTTAGTAGAATTTTTGGTTACTTAAAATAGTCTGCTATCCTGATTCAGAGTGACACGTTTCCAAATCCTGAGCAAAAGAAAAAATGTGCTTGAGCATAGATTTTCATGTTTTGTTATGTAGTCAGGCTATCTTATATGAAGAACTAGCTCCAAAATTGTATTAATGGTGTAGCGGACTTTATTGTATGTATTTAGTTATACATTATAGTATTTGATCTCTAAAAGGTAGTTTTGAATGCCTTTGTTTCATAGAAGTCTGTGATTAAATAAAGTTGTTTTGATTTGACTGTAAATCTTTTAAGTACATTAAGTTTTCTATATTTGTTATTTTATCTTAATGGAATAAAGCTATATAATTTGATAGCTAGCTTGACCCAGTTTAAGGATCGATTTTGAATATGGATGATGGCACTGGAAAAAGTACCATTTAAGAAAGGAGGGGGGATTTTTGAGAATCATTAAATTCATTGTTCCTTAACATTTCCTTCTATAGCTTATCTCCTTCTATAATTGTCAATTCTAAAATACTGTCATATCTTGTCTGGAAGAATTTTTATTAAATAAAGTCAGAAAAGTATATGCTACCATAAGCCATGTCAAATTCTTCAAATATATTTAAAAATAGTACATTATTGTCATAGTAAAAGGAAGGAGATGCATTAGTAAATAATATAAAAGTCATTTAAATTTGCTTTGCATTTTGCAGCACTTCTGTTCTTAGCTGTACCTAATCTTCTTCCAGTTTGTTTGTACTTAGCTTTCCTATCTAATTGAAACTATCTTTGTAGTTAATTATTTGGCTATATGTGAAAATTGCTTTTAGGAAAGGAGAGTATTGTTTCTATTCACAAAATTATGTGTACTATATAATTGATAGTGACAAAATGATAATTTGAGTTTTTAGTCTGGCAGCTCTTAAAAACCAGTTTTTATTTCTACTTTTTATCACCTTTAAATATAGAGCAATGTGTAATGTAAATGACTTATATTTTAAATTTTATTGTGACTTGACATTATTGACCATATTTAAATTTCTTGCATATCCTAATGTCTGTGAGAATGATTCAATAAAATAACAAAAAGTCATCTCTAGGCAGTGCATTTGGTTTACTCATTTTTATTTTTAACAGTACCCCGTGCAGTAGGATTGGTCCTTTTAATACTGTTACTACATACTAATTTAGCAACTACCTGTGTAAACAGTGTGGCAGTTTTATGCTACTGCCAGAGGACAACTTAATATGAAAAGCATTACTTGTTTTAGTCACCTCTACACACAGAAGTATTGTCTGTTGATCTGGGGACGGAGTGGTTACTTACACTTTCTTCCCTGTAAAAAATCTTTTCAACCCTAACTTTGCCTTTTTGTGACCTTACCAAACTACTTGTTACTAGTAACGTCCCCATCGTGGTCAGAGAGAATACCCTCCATTTTCTGTCTTAGGAGGTTAAAGTATCAAATATGAAGTACATGTCAAAACAGATACACTGTTTAGAAAAGATTTACATTAGTGAATATCTGGTAGACAGTTCAGCCATTAGTTTTTGAGGATCTGATCTAGTAAGGCACAAAGCTACTCTTAAATAAATGTTCACTTGTTTATAGAACAGAACTGTATTCATGGCTAATTGTAAAACATTTCTCCTTGACAGTTGTGTTAGCTCGATGTTCCCATGGAAGTAACTTTTTGTAGACTTGGGATTTTAGTTTTTGGAATAAATCTTGGGCATATTTGGAAAAATTATATGTATTTGGGGATCAGCAGGTGGTGTGATGGTTGAGGGCTCTGGATTCCACATGGCCAACCACGGTTCGAATCCCAGGCCTGGCGGATTGCTTTCCCTTTCTCTCTGGTAAAATTAAATAATAATAACAAATAGAATTAAATAAATAAATTTTTTTAGAGAAGGAAAATAATAGTATTTGAACATTTGATAAGATGTTTAGAAAATAATCAGATTTTGTTTTGATAGCTTTTGTTTCACCCTTAATTAAAAAGGGATAGAGTGCTTGTTAATGCTAGGCATTAGTGAATAGATTAAGATATGATATCCTTGTATTCGAAGAGTCTGGCAAACGTGTGCTTTATCCCAAACCATACATCTTACAATTTTCATCTTAGTACTTAGAACAGATAAGTAGTGGCATTAATATTTTCTAATGTATGAACATGGTTTATTTCAAAATATAAGATATTGTTATTTTAGGATTATGAATGCAAAATCTCAGTCCTGTGTGGTTTTTAAAATTTCACTTATTGGGGGCCGGCAAGTGGCATGGTGGTTAAAGGCGCTGGACTCCCACATGGCCGACCATGGTTCAAGTCTCGGACCTGGTGGCTTGCTTTCTCACTTCCTCTCTCTCTCTCTCTCTCTCTGTCTCTCTCTGATCAAACTGGAAAATAATAATGATAATAATAATAAATAAAGTTAAAACAAAATAATTCTTAAAAAAAAATTTCACTTATTCATTAGCAAATATTTATTGAATACCTATTATATGCTAGGACACTGTAAGGCATTTGAGATTATTCAGTGAACAAAGATAAGATTTCTGTTCTTGGAGTATTTACAATATATTCTAATGGGAGTGACAGTCAACCAAACATAATAAAAAGTGAACATAATAAGCTATAATATTCTAAAAGCTAAGTGCTATGGCAGGGTGATAGAGTAGGGTAAGGGGGATCAGTGCTGACACAAATAAACATTGCATGTTTAAGTAAAGTAGTGAGGGTAAGATCTCATAAAGAACGTGACATTTAAAGTCTTAAAGGAAGTGAAAGAGTTGGCTATGTAGATATTTGAAGGAAGAATGTTCCAAAGGGAACCGCCAAGAATGTATCTGGCCTGTTTCAGGAACATCAAGGAAGCCCTTGAGAGTAATGTGAGTGAAAGAGAGAGGACTAGAATAGAAGAAGTTGGAATGGAAAAAGAGGAGCCAGATCACAGAATCTTTTAGTAGATAAGGACTTTGGTAATTTTTACTTAGTGAAATAGTCAGGATTTTGAACATGCTCTGACTGAAAGCCTGGGAGCCATTGTTTGAACATCTTGGGAACCTCAGCTTTGTTATCCTAAAGGAACATGAATTGGAGAGAATAAAAGTATCTTACACAAACGAGGAATAATAATTTTTACATTCACATTCAGCTGAGGATCTTGCTTTTCAGAGATATAGAAGTCATGCTTTCCAGTGTTCAGCGTGCTGCTTGTTCTAACTTCTTGTAACTTTAGATTTCAGCTTTCTTTGTTTGCCAATTTCCGTTAGTTCATCTTTCCAGCTTCATTGTTATTTTCTCTTTTGTTATGTGCTCCCTTGTCATTGTATTGGTCATTTTAGGAGAGTAGAGAGAAATACACATTTTGAGTCACCATGTTGAACCAGAAGACTTAAAAAATAAAAATTGGTTTTCCAGTGTGATTAGGAGAAATCCCAAGGTATTTGCATTAAAATTCCACCTTGCTTTGTAAAATACCAGAACTAATAGTAATAAAATTATTTACCTGAAACACAAGTCAGGCTTTCAAAACTTTAAAATTTGAAATGACCACTCATAGCAGCAGTAAGGAGAGAATAATCCTTTCTTTGTATAAATTGTATAAAAGTGTCTTACCTCATTAGAAAGCCCACACTTTGCGAGTCACTGTCCTAGAGTAGTTTAGATTAAAGTGTTCCTTTTAGTGAATGGATTTGGACAAGCTGGTGTTGAGGACTTGAAGACAGAATGAATTACCAAAAGATAACATTTTTTGTGGGAAGACAGATAGGCAACTTGGGTTTTAGCTCCATTTCTCTTTTGCTAAATTTAAGACTATAAATTACATGGTCTTTCTGTACCTTAGTTTCTTCATTTGTAAAGTGGGGGATTGTGGTTAGATAATCTAAGTAAAAGAAAAACCTCATGATTCTTAACTCATTTTGGAAATTTTAAATGTTTTTGTGGATAATAATTATAATTAATTTTCTTATTTTTTACGCAGGTTAATGGTGCAATGTAAGAAACCTCTCAAAGTTTCTGATGAATTAGTACAGCAATATCAAATTAAAAATCAGTATCTTTCAGCAATAGCGTCCGATACAGAACAAGAACCTAAAATTGATCCATATGCATTTGTTGAAGGAGATGAAGAATTCCTTTTTCCCGATAAAAAAGATAGACAGAATAATGAGAGAGAAGCTGGAAAAAAACACAAGGTAAGGCAAATCATAGTATACCAAAAGATCACTGATCATTTTGTAGTGCTGTATATGGTAAGAAAATCAATACTTAGTACTACAGTCTCATCTTTTTTCTCTTAGAATAATCACATTAACTTAGAAAAACTTTTTAGAGAAACTTAGAAAATCTATACTATAGTGTGTACGTGCTCGCTGGAGAAACAGAGACAGAGAGACAGAAAGTAAGATATCACCCACCCACCCACCCCCCCAAGGGATGGCCAGGCCGCAGTATCTTTTCCTCCATTCTCCTCTTGGGATTTTGGGCATGCACACACATGCGCCCAGCCTGAGGTTTAAGCCATTGGGTCTGAAGCTCAAACTGTGGTCGACTGTGTGGGAGTCCAGTGACTGGTCCCAGAAAAACATTTTTAAAAAATACATAAATCAGGCAGCTGGTGCACATTATAGGCTAGTCTTTGATAATGAAACATTTTTTTTTAAGTTTGTAGAGAGTATATGTACTCACCTCAGAGAGAAACGGAAACTTCCCAATGCATCATGTTCATGCTACAGTTCTTTTTCCTCCACTTTTCCATCTCATCAGAATTTGGTGCACACACGTGCACATGCCTAGTGTGTTTTTCAAGTCACTGAGGCCAGTGGTTGGACTGTAATTGGCCATGGGGCATCCAGCTCCCTAACACACAGCACTTAACCACCACATTACAGGGCCAGCCCTTTGAAATGATTTTTGTTGTTTACTCTAAAAGTTTCTGGGTTGGATAAAAAGTACATTAATTTCTGTCATAATTGAAATCAGGCCATTTGACTATTACAGTACTACAATATTTAAAACTATGCTGTAAGTGAATTACTAGTTTTCAAAAGTATAATAAAGTACAGATCTCTACATTTTAAAAACATTTTTTTAAAAAATAGAGGCAAAGCATTAATGGAACAAAGAAATGCGGTATTATAGTTTTATCAACTGGACTAGGGAAAAATGTTCACATGTTGAAATATTCACTTTGTATGCTAAATAATGTGATTGAAAGTATAAAAGAAAAAATTTTTTTAAAAAAGTAGAACAACATAAAAAAAAATTTTTTTTAATTGACATAAGACATTTCTGTTTGCCAGAGAGAGATGAGAAAAAGAAGGAGAAAGAAATTATCCCCAGATGGAGGTAGCTATGCTGCAACCCCTTCTTCTTGCTCCCTCCTGTTGGGATTTTGGGCCACATACGCTTATGCCCATTGTGGTGGTGTTGTGGGTTTTTTTAGAAATTATTTTTTATTTAATTTTATTTATCATAATTATTTTATTTATTTATTTATTTGAAGTTGACCAGAGAGAGAAGGAAAGTGAGAAAGCAAGCTGCCAGGTCTAGGACTTGAACTGTGGTCAGCCATGTGGGAATCCAACTGCCCTAATTACCATGCCACCTGCTGTCCCTCCCCTCCAGGGTTGGGCAACCTTGAGGGCAACCATATGGAATTTGGCTCCTTTAACCGCTAGGCTGTGGGGCTAACCCTAGATGGCATTTGTGAGTATGTGAATCAGGAATTTATAGTGTCTCTAAAAGGAAACACTTATATTAATGAAGTGTGAGAAACAGAAATATTTATTTGATTAAAATTTTAAAAAGCAACTATTTTGAGTATCTATTAAGGACAAAATAACTGCCAGATAAGATTTTTACATTAAATAGAGAATGTGAACATTGAAAGCTGAAAGATTGTGAAAAGAATCCAGTAATATGTATAACACAAAAAATGTTATAGAGTTATACCTAGCCCTACCATGCACCACGTACTTGAAGTTTTTTTGTCCTTTTTAAAATACAAAATAGTAGTTTGAGAAGGCCATAGGTATATTTGAAAGAATAAAGACTATGGCATTTGACAGATTTCGGATAAAATTCCAGCTTTCACTACTGCCCTATTTTCAGGGCAGATTATATCTAGATTTTTTTTTTCCTTGGTCTACAAAATACACATACTACCCTCCTGTTAACTATAAGAATTATAGTGGTAATGCTGGCCCTATCTCCTAATGATTAAAAGCATGACTACGCTTTATCTAGAGCGAGTACGTGTGTCCTCTGGCAATTAAAAAAGAAAAGAATTAGTGATAACATAGAGCACTTAGCAGAATGCTTAACAGGTAGCTACTAATAACTGGTAGATTTTGTTATTGGTAAACTATATACTTCAGCCTAATATGTAATATTGTTTACAGGTAGAGGATGGGACATCTAATGTAACAGTGTTATCACATGAAGAAGATGCTATGTCATTATTTAGTCCCTCTACCAAGCAAGGTAAAACTTTTAATTGCTAATCAAAATAGTGCATTCCAGAATTGTTACTACTAATCGATCTTACATTGTTGGACTTTCAGTATTTCTTTTTACATAATTTATGTTTCATAGAAAAGTTCCTTTTTTAAAATAATAGATTGACTATTTATTTATTTTTTGAGAGAGATATTTTTGCTATAGGGCGTGTGTAGTCACCAGAGAGAGAGAAACTGAAAGAAAATGAGAAATCACCACCCAGGGGTGTTGGCCAGGCTGCAGTCCTTGTCCAGTCCCCTCTTGGTATTTGGGACATGCGTGCACATGAGGTCAGCATCAGTTTTAAACCAACAGATCCAGGACTGGAACCACATGGGAGTCCAGCGATGTAACCATTATGCCATCTACCGGTCCCTGACTTTTATTTTTTATTTTTTGATTTTTTGGAGAGGTTTTTGCTACAGGGCACATGCGCTCACCAGAAAGACAGAAAGAGACAGAGAGATAGAAAGCGAGAAATCACCCCCTGGGGGGATGGCCATGCTGCAATCCCTTCTCCTCCATTCTCTCGGGATCTTGGACACGCACGCACACGCACCCGGCGTGAGTTTAAGCCACCGGGTCCAGGACTCGAACTGCAGTCAACTAGATGGGAGTCCAGCGACATAGCCACTATGTTAACTGCTGGTCCCCCTGACTTTTATTGTTTAATTAACTAGTAAAAATTATACTAATGGTGTACATGATGTGTTGACATATTAGGATGACTAAATTGCCTCACATACTTTTTTTTATCATGCTTATATTTTGTGGTGAGAACACTTAAAATCTACTCTATTGGTGCAACCACAGTGGCTGGTAAGATGCTGCTACTCTACAGGCCAAGGCCACATGAGAAGCCCAGGTTTAATTCCCTGCCCACACTCAAAGCCAGATGCAGTGACATGCTCCTATAGTCTCAGCACTTGGGAGACAGAAGGATAGGGCTAGAGTGAGACCCTGATTTTACAAAACAAAAATAATTTTACTCTTAGCAATTTTTATGTATATAGTATATTGTTATTAACTATAGTCAACATGATATACAATAAAACTCATTAACTTTTTTTTTTTGGAGAGTTTTTTACTGTAGGGCACGTGCGCTCACCAGAAAGACAGAGACAGAGAGACAGAAAGCGAGAAATCACACCCCAAGAGGGATGGCCACGCCGCACTCTCTTCTCTTTCATTCTCTTCTTGGGATCTTGGGCACGCATGCACACGTGCCCTGCGTGAGTTTTAAGCCACCGGGTCTGGGACTCGAGCCGCAGTCGACTGCATGGGAGTCCAGCAACATAGCCATTACGCTAACTGTTGGTCCCAAACTCTTTAGCTTTTAATGGAGACAAAATTGTCTGTTATGTAGTTTTGGGAACAAGGTTTATTTACTTTTTGGAATAAATAGAGTCAGTCTCGGGTGATCAAAAGCAAGAGTAAGAAAGAAATTTTTAAAAAATTTTATTTCCTGTTCTTATTTATTTTTAAAAATTTTGACCAGAGAGGGATGGGTTGAGAGAGGGAAAGTGAGAAAGCAAGCCACCAGGTCCAGGACTTAAACCACGGGAGTCCAGCACTTTAACCACCACGCCACCTGCTGGCCCCTTTATGAAATACTTAATTTTCTTTATTACTATTATCGCTTTTTAATTTGACCAGAGAGAGAGACAGAGAGAAAGGGGGAGGGTGAGTGAGAGAGCAACCCTCTAGATCTGGGACTCAAACCACAGTTGGCCATGTGGGAGTCTAATAACCTCAATCACCATTCCACCTGCCCTTTTTGTTTTATAAAGAGTTTTTTTGCTATAGAGCACGTGCACTCACCAGAGAGACAGAGACAGAAAGCAAGAAATCATCCCCGGGGGGATGGCCATGATATAACAACCTCTTCTCCTTTATTCTCCTCTTGGGATTTGGCCAGGCACGTATGCACATGTGCCCCACACGAATTTTAAGCTGCTGGGTCTTGGACTCGAACTGCAGTTAACTAGGTGGGAGTCTACCCTGGACTCCGACATGGCTGACTGCAGTTTGAGTCTCGGACCTGGCAGCTTGCTTTCTCGCTTTCTCTCTCTCTCTCTCTTGCTGTCTTTCTCTGTCTTTCTCTGGTCAAATTAAATAATGATAATAAATAAAGTTAAATAAAAATACATCTTGTAAAAATATTCTTAAAAAGAGGGCCAGCAGGTGGCATGGTGGTTAAAGGCACTGGACTCACACATGGCTAGCCACAGTTCGAGTCCTAGACTTGGCGGCTTGCTTTCTCACTTTTTCTCTCTTTCTCTGTTCAAATTGAAAAATAATGATAATAAATAAATAATTTTAAGAAATTCTTAAGGAAAAAATAAAGAACAAAGCTGACAGCATTACACCTGATTTAAAAATCTGCTACAAAGCTAGTAATTAAAACAGCATGGTGGGACCAGCAGGTGGCGTGGTCAAGGTGCTGGACACTCCCACATGGCTGACCACGGTTCAAGTTCCGGACCTGGTGGCTTGCTTCCTCACTCTCTCTCTCTCTCCCCCCCTCTCTCTGTCACTCTCTCTGGTCAAATTAAAATAAAATAAATGAATAAATAAAATTAAATTAAAATAATTCTTTAAAAAAAAAAAAAACAGCATGGTCTAGGCATAAAAAGACATATAGGGCTAGCAGGTGGCATGGAGGTTAGAGCAGCAGATCCCTCAAGACCAGCTGCCTGGTTCAAGTCCAGGACCTAATGACTTGGAAATCACACCAGGTACCTCTGCTTGCATGTCCCAAAAAATCTCAAGAGGAGACTGGAGGAGAGGGATTTGTGGCATGGCCATCCTAGTTGGGTGATTTCTCACTCTTCTCTCTGGTAAGTGCATTGTCATATAGCAATCTTTTTTTTTTTTTAATTTTTTTTTTTTAAGAGAGATTTTTGCTAGAGGGCACATGTGCTTGCCAGAGGGACAGACAGATAGATAGAAAGCAAGAAATCACCCCCTGGGCGGGGATGGCCATGCCGCAATCCTTTTTCCTCCATCTCCTCTTTGGATTTTGGACACACACACACACACAGCATGAGTTTTAGTGGACCGTGGTCCAAAACTCGAACCACGGTTGACTACATGTAGTCCAGCAATGTAACCGTTACAGATCTGCTGGTCTCCATATAGCAATCTTTCTTTTTTTTTTTTTTGGAGAGGTTTTTGCTATAGGGTGCTTGTGCTCTCCAGAAAGAGAGAGACAGAGAGACAGAAAGTGAGAAATCACCCCCCTGCAGGGGGATGGCCATACTGCAATCCCTTCTTCTCCATTCTCTTCTTGGGATCTTGGGAACACATGCACATGCACCCAGCGTGAGTTTAAGCCGCCGGGTCTTGGACTCGAACCATGGCCGGCTTCGTGGGAGTCCAGCGACATAGCCATTACACTAACTGCTGGTCCCCCATAGAGCAAACTTTAAAAAAAAAAAAAAAGGCACACAGATATATGGATCAGAATAAGAACCCATAAATAACTGCATGCGGGGACCAGTAGGTAGCATACTGAGTAAGGTGTTGGACTCCCACATGGTGACCTGGTTCAAATCCTAGACACGGTGGCTTGAAAAATCACATAGAGCATGTGTACCTGTGTACCCAAAATCCCAAGAGGAGAAGGGATTGCAGCATGGCCATTCTCCCGCTGGGATGATTTCTCACTTTCCCTCTCTGCCTTTCTCTGGTGAGTTTACGTATCCTATACCAAAAAAACTAAAGCAAAAAATAAGTAAGAGTCAGGTATGGTACCTGTAGTCTCAGCTGGAGGCTGAGTCAGGAAGATGGCAACAGCAAGACTTTGAAAAAAAATTTTTTCTAGAGAGATTTTTGCTATAGGGTGTGTGCGCTTGCTGGAGACACAAACAGAAAGAGAGAAATCACTCCCCTTCGGGGATGGCCATGCTGCAACCCCTTCTTCTCCATTGACCTCTCGGGATTTTGGGCACACATACCTGGCATGAATTTTAAGCTGCCAGGTCCAGGACTCATACCATGGCTAACTATGTGAGATTCCAGTGATGTAACCATTATGCTATCTGCTGGTTGCAAAGACTTCTTTTAAAAAATTTATTTATTCAGGGCCTGGTAGGTGGCATGATGGTTAACGTTGCTGGACTCCCATATGGCTGACTGCAGTTCGAGTCCCAGAGCTGGCAGTTTACTTTCTCACTTTCCCTCCCTCTCTCTTGTTCTGTCCCTCTCTGATCATATCGAAAGAAAGAAAAGGAAGGAAGGAAGGAAGGAAGGAAGGAAGGAAGGAAGGAAGGAAGGAAGGAAGGGAGGAAGGAAGGAAGGGAGGGAGGGAAAAGAAAAGGAAAGTTAAGTAAAATAATTCTTTAAAAAATGTATTTATTCAAATAGAGAGCACGCGTCCATTTGAGAGAGATAGGATCACCCCTCATAGTCTTGTCATGTTCTTACCCTCTTTTCTTGACTCTTTAGCTCTTGGGTCCTCCAGGATCTTAGGCATGTCTGCTTATACCTGGCATGTTTTCAAGGTGACCTGAGGATCCTAACCTGCACTTGGCCATGTGGATTCGAGCACTGTAGTTTGGTTCATTACTGACTGCACCAACAGGTTGTGCCAAGAGGCTCTCTTTAAAAATACTGAAAATTTGGCCAGGTGCATGTGTGTGCATGCCCATGATCCTGAGAGAATGGAGGAGAAGGGATTGCAGTGTGGCCATCCCCCCTGGGGGGTGATTTCTCGCTGTCTATCTGTGTCTTTCTGGTGAGCATACACGCCCTATAGCAAAATAACCTCTATAACAACAACAACAACAAAAACTGAAAATTAGGGCCATCAGGTGGTGTGGTGGTTGAGGCACTGGACTCCCACATGGCCAGCCACGGTTTAAGTCCCAGATGTGGTGCCTTGCTCTTTCACTTTCCCACTCTCTGTCTCTGCATTTGTGGCTCTCTTTGGTCAATTGCTAATAAATGCATAAATAAATAAAATTAAATAATTATTTTTTAAATGTTAAAAATTTAATTTTAGGGACCAGCAGTTGGTGTAATAGCTATGTCGCTGGACTCCCATGTAGTCGACCACAGTTCAAGTCCCGGATCTGGTGACTTAAACTCATGCTGGGCATGTGTGCTTGCGTACCCAAGATCCCGAGAGGAGAATGGAGGAGAAGGGATTGTGGCATGGCCATACCCCTGGAGGGTGATTTCTCGTTTTCTCTCTCTCTCTGTCTTTCTGGCGAGTGCATGCATCCTATAGAAAAAACCTCTCCCCCCCAAAAAATTAATAATTTTAAAAGGAACAAAAGACTTTATTAGACATTCTCAAAAAAAGATATACAGATGGCTGACAAATGAAAAATTTTTAAACATCACTAATCACCAAGGAAATGCAAATTAAAATCACAATGAGCATCAACTTGTATCTGTTAGAATAGCTGATATTAAGAAGGTGAAATATTGTAGGTATTGGTGAGAATGTGTAGAAAAGGGAATCTTTGTATATTATTGGTAATGAATATAGATTAGTGTAATCAACATGAAAAACAGTATGGAAGTTCCTGAGAAAATTAGAAGTAAAACTACCTTGTGAGGGGTCAGTAGGTTGGGTGGTAGTAAGGGCACTGGACTCCTACATGGCCGACTGCAGTTCAGGTCCCAGATCTGGCAACTTGCTTTCTCACTCTCTCTTTCTCTCTCTCTCTCTCTCTGGTGAGTACTTGTGTCCTATAGCAAATTAAAATAATAATAATAATAAATAAAATTAAATAATTATTTTTAAAAAGCTACCGTATGATCCAGAATTGTGCTGCTGGGCATTTATTTAAATGGTATGAAATCAGTACATTGATATTGTTGTCTACATGCTCATGTTCATTGCAGCATTATTCGTAATAGCTAGGATAAACCTAAGTGACCATCAGTGGATGAATGGATGAAGAAATGTGATATGTAAACCTCAATGAAATACTTCAGCCTTTAAAAAAGAAGGGAATTCTGTTATGTGTGACAACATGGATGAATCTGGAATATAGCATGTTAAGTTAAATAAGCCAGGCACAGAAAAACAAATACTGCATAATCTCACTTATAGGAAGAATCCAAAATATTTGGGATCATTGAAGTAGAGAGTGAATGGTGGTTGCCAGAGGCTAGGGAATAAGGGAGGTTGTGGAGATAATAGTTAAAATACACACTTTTAGGAAGAATAAGCTCAAAAGATCTAATGTATGTCATGGTGACTATAATTAGTAATATATTATGTATTAGATAATTGCTGAGGGTGTCCCCATTAAAAAAAAGGTATTTGGGATAATGCATATTTTGAATAGTTTGATTTAGCCATTCCACTATATACATGTGAGTGTTTGTGTATCAAAACACATGCAAAACAAACAAACAAACAAACAAAAAAACCAAGATAAACAGTTAAGTTCTTTGGTCTATTTTTCTACCCTAGAATATAGAAAATATGTAATACCTTTCTTGTGCCTATGGTACAGACTTACTTCTCAAAAGTCTGTACCATATTGTACAGACTCTCACATCTTTGATGTGGAGCTTTGGAATCTTCGTTTTTAATAAGTGCTCTAGATGATTTTTATATCCTCTAAATTTCAGTACTATTGTGCTAATGACTCTTTAGAACTGACATAGAAACACTGGGAAAGTGATTTATCTTTCTAAAATTAAGAGTTACCTCAAGTCAGTTGACATACAGAGAATGATTTGCAAGGTTATATATCAGACTACAAATAGTTTTTGTTTTTCTTGTGTGAGAATATAAGGGGACTTTAATTTTCATTGGTATTCGTATTCTTTTTAAGTAATCATATGTTTTTACTAAGAATCCTGGGGGGAATGTACTAATAATAAAATTCTAGTACTAAAAGCATAACTAACAGGTAATACTTATTAAATACTTAAGTACTTGGCACTGGGCAAAGTGCTTTCTCTACCCACATTCTATCACATTTAATTCTTGGCACATGCTATTAGTGAGGCACAGAGAGGTTAAGCTACTTGTCAAGAGTCTTGCTTTAGTGGTAGAGCTGGGAATAAAATCTTTCTAATTTAGGAGCTAGAGCTTAATTATTATAATGAGCTTTCTTTATATTTCAGGAAGATAGAAAAAAGAAAAATATGTGTGTATGTTTTTAGTTTTGTTGTCCTAATAGTATTTATATTTTTATTTGATACATTAATTATTCACATAAAGTACTTAGCTATGTTGCTTAGTACGTGGCCTTTGGTGAGCTTCCTGGGAAAAGTACCACCATTTTGTTTTCTTTCTTTCCTTTTTTTTTTTTCTTTTTTTTGAGAGATTTTTGCTATAGGGTGCATGTGCTTGCCAGAGAGACAGAAAGCAACAAATTACCCCCTGGAGGGATAGCCACACCACAATCCCTTCTTCATTCTCTTATCAGGATTTTGGGCATGCATGTAAACAAGCCTGGCATGAGTCTGAAGCCACTGGGTCCAGGACTCAAACCACAGTCAACTACATGGGAGTCCAGCAACGTAACTATTATGCCATCTGCTGGTCCCCTAAGTTTTCTTTTCTTAAAGAATTACTTATTTAGGGGCCAGCAGGTGGTGTGGTGGTTAAGAAACTGAACTTCCACATGGTCGACTCCAGTTTGCATCCTGGATCTAGCAACTTGCTTTCTCGCTTTCCCTCTTTCTCTGATCAAATTAAATAATAATAATAAATAAAAATTTAAAACATTTCATTTTATTTTTTATTATATTATATTTTCATTTGCTCTAGGGTACATGTGCTCACCAGAGAGAGAAAGGGAGGGAAAGAAAGTGAAAAAGCAGCTGCCAAGTCTTGGACTCAAACTGTGGTCAGCCATGTGACAGTCTAGTGCCTTAACCACCGTGCCATTTATTGGCCCAATACCATTTTATAATTTTATTTTTATGAAAAATATTCTAGGTTTAAAAAAACAAATTGTAAGTAATTTATTGTTATATACTTACAAACTTAAGCTTACATGTCTTTTTAAAATAGAATACTATGTATTTGGCCAGTAATAGTTTTTCTATTTTATTTTTCTGGTTGACATATATAGATGCTCCACGTCCTACTAGTCATGCCCGGCCTCCATCAACCAGTTTGATTTATGATTCAGACCTGGCTGTCTCTTATACTGACCTTGATAATCTCTTCAATTCTGATGAAGATGAATTAACAGTGAGTATCTCATTAATAATTTGGATTATGTTTTCCTTGATGTTAATGAGTTCTTTATTTTTCAGAATTGATTTGTGATTTGAATATTAATGTGTTAGCCCTAAACAATAGGAAATATTTTATAATAAAATCTTATTTTTTAAAATCTCATGTCGGAGTAGTCTTGACATAGTGTCATGTGTAAACTTTGAGTTTTTTTTTTTTCTATTTGTGTATATTTTTTCCTTTTATGATTAAACATAGTTTGAGGTGTAAGAATGAAAGAAGATAAAGTAATATTTTATACCCATTTGCAGAGTAAGGTGAAGATAAATTTCTTTCTCTGTATTCATAACATAGTATATTTAGGGCACTGTTCACCAGGTGAATACATTCTTTTTTTTTTTTGGAGAGGTTTTTGCTGTAGGCTGTGTGCACTCACCAGAAAGACAGAGAGAGACAGAGACAGAAAGCGAGAAATCACCCCCCAGGGGGGATGGTCATGCCATAATCCCTTCTCCTTCATTCTCCTCTCGTTTAAGCCACCGGGTCCGGGACTCGAACTGCAGTCGGCCACATGGGAGTTTAGCGACATAGCCATTAAGCTAACTGAATATATTCTTGAGTACTTTGTTACATGTATTCTTTCTCTTTTCTACTGTTCATGTATCAGCTGTGACTCTTCTGAGATAAAAAGGTTATAGTCAGAGCTCAGTCTACCTGTTTATCACAAAGTATCTAACAGAAGACTTGAAACAAGTGTCAGCTCTAAAAACTGTAGTAGATCATGTAGTAGATCAGACATGCTAAAACTTAATTTGTTCAATAAATTAAAAAACTTATTTTCAGTTAGGGACCTTATGGGTTTGTAATATGAAGCACAAACTTTCTAAAGTTTGTTTCTAAAGCATAAACTTTCTAAGCTTTCCAAACTTTAAGCTGTTAACAGTTTTTTTTTTTCTTTTCTTTTCTTTTTTTTTTTGGTAGGGATAAGTAAATAATTACAAGTAAACTTACAAGAATTCAGAGTAAAGAGTAAAGAATTCAGTGTAAAGAAAACTTTAATGTCTTCTACTTGAAGGGACAAATTCTTTATGAGTAGTTTACTTGGAAGCAATTCTGATGTTAATTGAAAACTCTTCTAATAGCTGATTTTCTTAATTTTTACTTTAGTGGGTTTTTGTTTTTGTTTTTGTTTTAGTTTTTGCTGCAGGGTGCATGTGCTTGCTGGGGAGAGGTAGAGTGAAAATCACTTCCTTGGGAGGATGGCCATGCTGCAATCCCTTCTCCTCTATTCCCCTCTTTGGATTCTGGGCAAGCATGCTCATGTGCCTGGTGTATTTTCCAAGGCACCCGAACCATGCATTCAGCCATATAGGATTCAGCCACCTTAACCACTGTGCCACCTGGCTGGCCCACTTTAATATGTTTTAAGTTATTGGTCAGTCTTGCTTCTGTTATGCCTTGTTTTTTGGTTTTTGCTTGTATGTATTTTGATATCATTATTCTTATAGCTAGTAGCATTATGTCTTACAGCTTATAGCTGGTGGGGGGGACTTTGTCCTGTGTTAAATTAATGACTTATCAAGTAAGCATTCAGGTTACAGCAGTTGGCGTAATGGCTATGTCGCTGGACTCCCATGTAGCTGACCACAGTTCGAGTCCCAGACCCAGTGGCTTAAACTCAGGCCAGGTGCATGTGCGTACATGCCCAAGATCCCGAGATGAGAATGGAGGAGAAGGGATTGTGGAGTAGCCATCCCCCCCGAGGGGTGATTTCTTGCTTTCTGTCTCTCTGTCTCTCTCTGTCTTTCTGGTGAGCACATGTGCCCTATAGCAAAAAAAAAAAAAAAAAAAAAAAAAAAAAAAAACCTCCCCCCCCCCCAAAAAAAGCATTCAAAGCAAGTAATCTAGAGCCTGTGATTATCTAATATGTACTTTATGTATTTAAATTGTATCCAGTTTTAAAATACTAGCCTCTCTCTCTCTCTCTCTCTCTCTCTCTCTCTCTTTTAATTCTTGCCAGAGGGTGTATGCACTAAGGAGAGAGAGGGAAAATGAGAAAGCACTCCCCATGGGCCAAAGTCATACCACAATACCATCTCCTCCATTTCTTCCTCCTTTTGGCCTTTTGGACATGCATGCACATGCTCAGGAGTCTTTCTTAATCTGCTAGGTCCAGGACTTGAACCACATGGTTGGCCAAATAGGATCCAGTTCACTTAACAACTAGACCGACCATAGGCTGGCTCCAAAATACTACTTTTGATTAGTGGGCTTTACTTTTACATTACAACTGAATGATTACTATTTTGATATCACTTTGGATGTAAAATTTCAGATAAATATGTGCTTTTTTTAAATAGCCTGGATCTAAAAAATCAGCGAATGGATCAGATGATAAAGCCAGCTGCAAGGAATCAAAAACAGGAAATCTGGACCCGTTATCTTGCATAAGTAAGTTTCCCAGATGTGTGCTCCAGTTAAATTTGCACACTTTTAATCTCTACAAAGCCCCCCCACACTCTTGTTTTAAATACAAATTTACCTCTTTTTAGTCTTATGTTAAAACATGTGTTTTATTAAATATAGGCACTGCAGATCTTCATAAGATGTATCCTACACCTCCATCATTGGAACAACATATTATGGGATTTTCCCCAATGAATGTGAATAATAAAGAATATGGTAGTATGGATACAACACCTGGAGGAACTGTTCTAGAAGGAAATAGTTCTAGTATAGGAGCACAGTTCAAAATTGAGGTTGATGAGGGATTCTGTAGCCCAAAACCTACTGAAATTAAAGTAAGTATTTTCGTAGAAAAAGTTTATTTCTTATATTTTCTTATAGAATTAGTTTGTTGCTATATTAAAAAATTCTTCCGTAGTGTTTCTAATTTTGTAGCTCACAAAGGTGAGGACTGATTTATAATGCCACTGTTAAGAATGCATTTAAGATTAGAATTATATCTACATTTCATTCTGTTTAAAAGACCAGAGTCAGATTGGTTTCTTTGGGAAAATTTCCCCCCTGGATGATAAGGTGATGAAAATCCATGATCTTTTTGTTATAGGATTTTTCTTATGTCTATAAACCTGAAAACTGTCAAGTTCTGGTGGGATGTTCCATGTTTGCACCTCTAAAAACTCTACCAAGTCAATGTCTGCCCCCTATCAAATTGCCAGAAGAATGTATTTACCGTCAGAGTTGGACTGTTGGGAAATTGGAATTGCTTTCTTCAGGACCTGCAATGCCATTCATCAAAGAGGGGTATGATTTATGTCATATTATATAAATACTTTATAGCTATATAAAGCTTTAATGCTATATAGCTTCATTTTTTTTTTTTTTTTTTTTTTTTTTTTTTTTTTTTTAATGAAAGTACCTAGAGTGCTGGAAGAGGAATATGGTTTTTGAAAATTATTTTATGGTTAATTGATTACAATGGTAACAGCTGGGTATGGATAAGCTATTGGAAAACTTTGGCCATGTTACAATTTTCATATTTTAATTTCTCTAAACTTGGGTTGTCTTATAGCTGGTAGCTTTTTAAAATTACCTTTGCCTCTTTTTTTTTTTTTTTTTTTTTTTTTTTTTTTTTTTAAGAGAGATTTTTGCTATAGGGTGCATGCGCTCGCTGGAAACACAGAGACAGAAAGTGAGAAATTACCCCCTGGGTATATGGCCATGCCACAATCCCTTCTCCTCCATTCTCCTCTTGGGATTTTGGGCATGTACGCATACGTACCTGGCATGAGTTTGAAGCCGCCAGGTCCTAGATTTGAAATGCAGTTGACTGTGGGATTCCAGCAACGTAATCATTTTACCGTCTGCTTGTCCCACCATTGCCTCTTAAATAGGAACATTTCTTTCTTTCTTTTTTTTTTTTTTTCTTATTTATTTATTTATTTATTTATTTACATTCATTCACTGTACATCATTATAGTGTACAAAATGAGATTTTTCCATTCACAGTGCACTGTATATTGGCTCAATCAAGCACATCCAGATGTGTGTGATTGTCAACACATAATTTTCCATTTCTTGTTTTCTGTATATTTTGCCTTTTTTCCCATTCTTGATTCCCTATCTCACCCTCTGCCATCTCCCACCCACCTCCCACATTGTGTCTGGTATCTATTGTTGCTTTCTCTGCCTCCCCTATTTTATTGTTTCACTAAATATCTTAATCTAAATATTTTCAATAGCAAGCACAGCTGAAATATGCATATCCATGAACACAAGTCTGACTTTAGGCATAAACCTCAGTGAGTAGAATGAACATACTATAAAGTAGCATCTACCTAGGGCTATATAGCTTACTGCAGTCATCAGATAGATATTTTTAATGCCCTTTTTTTTTCTGAAAAAATTTTTTTCTATTAATTTACATTCATTCCCTGAGCATCATCACAACATACAAAATGTGGTTTCCCATCTAGAATAAACTGGATAGTGGCTTAATCAACTGGATAGTGGCTTAATCATGCATGTTATTATCTATAATATTCCATTTCTACTTTCATGTATATATATTTTTTTACCCCATGTCTGACCCTCTGCCCTATTCCACTCTCTTACTACACTATCTCTGCTGTCTACAGTTATCTTCAATTCCTTTTCTCCCGACATTTCATTGATCACACAATATCATAAGTAATCTAACTATTTACAATAGCAAGTTCAGCTGATGGTTTCACGAAAAGCAGTTTTGAACTGGTAAGGATATTTCCTTGAAACTTAAGGTTTCAAGGTTAGTATTCTGTTCAAATATTAGGTACATGAATCCATTGACAGCTCAAGACAGGACAAAAATCCTTAAAACTGGACAACAAAGCTTAGAAGAAAAGCAGCAATATTTTAGTCAAGTCATAGAATGCTGTTTCATCAGTTCAGTCTCATGTACTTAATTTTCTTCTGTTTCTGTTGAGGTTCGATTTTCCAGATTGAGCTCTGGGATATAATACTCAACTCCAGACTTTGTCCCTACAATTAAGTTGCCCATTTTCTTAGTTTCTGAACTCTTGTTTCTGTGTGTCTGCATTTAATTTTACTGACATAGCACTCCCTTAAGAACTTCTTGGAGATCTGGTCTGGTGCTGGTAAATTCTTTCAGGTCTTGTTTATCTAGGAATGTTTGTGTCTTTTCTTCGCAAATGAACGATAACCTTGCTGGGTACAGAATTCTTGGTTGAAATTGCTTTTCCCTTAATGCTTTGAATATATTCTCCCATTCTCTCCTCGTTCGCATTGTTTCCGATGAGAGATCTGCCGTTAGTCTGATGGGATATCCTTTGTAGGTAACTTGCCGTTTTTCTCTTGCCAGTCTTAGTATCTTGTCTTTGTCTGTGGTTTTGGTCAATCTGGCTATAATGTGTCTTGGAGGAGATCTTCTTGGGTTGATTCTGTTTGGGGTCCTCTGTACTTCTTGGGAATGGATCTTTGAGTGCCTCTCCAGGTTTGGAAAGTTTTCTTGCAGGATTTCATGGAATAGATTATCAATGCCCTTATGAGTTTCTTCGCCTTCTGGGATGCCTATTATCCGGATGTTCGGACGTTTAATTGTATCTACTATTGCACGTATATTATTCTCAAATTTTTGGGCCATTTTCTCAGTCTTCATGGTGGATTTTTCTAGGCCAGCAATTTTCTCTTCTACATCTGAGATTCTATTTTCTGTATGATCTAGTTTGCTTTTAATACTTTCAAGGGAAATTTTGACTTCTTGTATTATAGCCTTCATCTCTAACAGTTCCATCTGATTCTTTTGTAATGTGTGAAATTCCTCTTTTAGATCTTGCATGAATTTCCTCACCTCCTGGAACTCTTCAACTCCTTTCTCCTTCCTCTTCAGTAGTTCCTTGTCTCTCTTCTCTTCCATCTCTGTAAGCTTTGCCATTATGAATGTTCTGAATTCTTTATCAGACATTTCCATGACTTCCATTGAACTGTGTGTGGATGAAGAGGAGTTATCCTTTTCTCTTGGAGGAGAGGTATTTTCCTGCTTCTCCATATTTCTTGTGGTCCTGCAACAATTTCTAGTCATCTTGTGGATGGTCGATTTCGTCCCAAACTTGGAAATTCAATCTGAGGGTCGAGGACTGTGTAGAAAAGGAAACAGAGAGAGGGAAACAAAAGCAACAACAGCAAAAAACAAAAACAAAAACAAAAAACAAAAATGGACAACGAACAAAGAAAAAGTGTAAAAATGAAGAGAAAAACTTTCAAAAAAAAACTAAAAAAACAAATAATAATAATATTCAAAAATTTTCAAAAAAACCCCAAAATTCGAAAACTGCACGGCACGCTTGCGCGCCGCACAACATGGCTAGATCGCAGGAGCCATGGAGCTGGTTCTTGAAGAAGGGCTGTTCTGTTCCCTCTGCCTCTCCTGGGTGGGGAGTGGGAGAGGGAATTATTAACAAGATAAAGGGCTAGGCGGGGCCAACAGGCCCAGAAAGATGCCTCACCTTAAACAAAATTCTTAAAAGCAAAAATTTAAAAAAAAGAAAGAAAAAAGAGAGAGGAGTCAGAGACAGAGATAGAGAGAGACAAAGACAGATACAGAGAGAGGAGGCCTGAGTCTTCCTACCACGCGAGTTGTCTATACTGGAGGCTGAATTATTAGTGGGATCTATTCATTCCTCCGTTTCCCCCAACATGGCTAGATCGCAGGAGCCATGGAGCTGGTTCTTGAAGAAGGGCTGTTCTGTTCCCTCTGCCTCTCCACGTGAGTTGTCTATACTGGAGGCTGAATTATTAGTGGGATCTCTTCATTCCTCCGTTTCCCCCAACATGGCTAGATCGCAGGAGCCATGGAGCTGGTTCTTGAAAAGGGCTGTTCTCAATAGGAACATTTCTAAACTCAGATTCTTTTTTGTCTTAATCAGTGGTATCTTTTTTTTTTTTTTTTTTTTTTTTTTTTTCCGGGCTGTGGGGAGGTTTGCTATAGGGCTTGTCCACTCACTAGGGAGACAGAGAGAGACAGAAAGTGAAAAATCACCCTCCAGAGAGGATGGTCATATCGCAATCCTTTCTCCTCCATTCTCCTCTCAGGATATTGGACACACATACATGCACGCCTGGCATGAGTCTGAAGCCGCCAGGTCCGGGACTTGAACTATGGTAGACTATATGGGAGTCCAGCAATGTAACCATTATGTCACCTGCGGGCCCCTGTTAGTGGTATCTTAGTGTCAATGAAATAAAAATGTTTCTAGTATAAGAAATTTAGGGCCAGCAGGTGATGTGGAGTTTAAAGCACTGGATCCCATGTGACCAGCTTTGTGGTCCAAATCCTGGACCTGGAAGCTTGAGAATCTCTCCAGGACCATGAGCATGCATGCCCAAAATCCCGAGAGTGGAGGAAAAGGGACTATAGTGTGACCATCACCCCAGGGGGTGATATTTCTCACTCTTCCTACCTCTTTCTCTTTCTTTCTCTAGTGAGCTCACTCACCCTATAGCAAACAACAAAAAAGTGTAAATAGTAAGTGTGCATATCTCAATGTGAATAAATGTATACAAATTTATTTATATTGTTAGAGCTATTGGTAATTGGTTGATCCTTATCCCTCAATTGTCATGTAGAGTGGTTATGTTAATTAGAAATAAGTCTTAATTATGTTTCTAGTTTTTGAACTAATTGTCCTGTCATAAATGTCAAGGCTCCTGAAAAGCATTTGGGGCATTCTAACTGAATTTCATATTACTAATGTGTTCCTTTTTGTGTATATTTGATTTTATTTTACCATGGTGACAATAGTGATGGAAGTAATATGGATCAAGAATATGGCCCTGCTTATACACCTCAAACCCATACTTCTTTTGGGATGCCTCCTAGCAGTGCACCTCCTAGTAACAGCGGAGCAGGAATTCTTCCTTCTCCATCCACCCCTAGATTTCCAACTCCAAGGACTCCAAGGACTCCAAGGACTCCTCGTGGAGCTGGTGGACCTGCCAGTGCTCAAGGTTCAGTCAAATATGAAAATTCAGACTTGTATTCACCAGCTTCCACCCCATCTACCTGTAGACCTCTTAATTCTGTTGAACCTGCAACTGTCCCTTCCATCCCTGAAGCACACAGTCTTTATGTAAACCTCATCCTTTCAGAATCAGTTATGAATTTGTTTAAAGACTGTAACTTTGATAGTTGCTGTATCTGTGTCTGCAACATGAATATCAAAGGTGCCGATGTCGGAGTTTACATTCCAGATCCAACGCAGGAAGCACAGTATAGGTGTACCTGCGGCTTCAGTGCTGTCATGAACAGAAAATTTGGAAATAATTCAGGATTATTTCTTGAAGATGAACTAGATATCATAGGACGCAACACAGACTGTGGCAAAGAAGCAGAAAAACGTTTTGAAGCTCTCAGGGCTACCTCTGCTGAACATGTTAATGGAGGACTAAAGGAAACTGAAAAATTGCCTGATGATTTGATATTATTGCTACAAGATCAGTGCACTAATTTATTTTCACCCTTTGGAGCAGCAGACCAAGATCCTTTTCCCAAAATTGGTTTAATTACCAATTGGGTACGTGTTGAAGAGCGGGACTTTTGCAATGACTGCTACCTTGCTTTAGAACATGGGCGTCAGTTTATGGATAATATGTCAGGAGGAAAAGTTGATGAAGCACTTGTGAAAAGTTCATGCTTACACCCCTGGTCCAAAAGAAATGGTAAGTATACTAACAAAATAAATTTTTATGATTGTTTTCTTTCCTTTAGTTGTATGACTTTGCTTTTCTATATTAGGAACAAGTAGTACAGGTCATTTTCCATGTAGCTAATAGAGACTTTTAAACTTGCACTTAAAACTCTTTTTTTTTTTTAAATGAGTTACTGTCACTTTTCATTTACCAAAGAAACACTATATATACATGTATGTGTATGTGTGTGTGTGTATATATATATATACACATATATGTATACACACACACACACACACACACACACACACACACTGGTGTGCGTGCTCCAGAAAGACAGAGAAAGACAGAGAGATGGAAAGCAAGAAGTCACTCCCCAGGGGGGATGGCCTCGCCACATTCCCTTCTCCTCCATTCTCCTCTTGGGATCTTGGGCACACACGTACACCTGCCGGGCGTTAGTTTAAGCCACCGGGTTGGGGACTCGAATCATGGTCATAGGCTACATGGGAGTCCAACGACATAGCCATTACGCCAACTGCTGGTCCCAGTAATTTAATTTCATCATAAAAGTATGATGATTATAATGACAAATCTGCATCCAGATACTTATGTATAAAAATATAAAAGGCACTTAGTACATGTTAATTAGCAGAAAATTAGTAGTCGTTTGCTTTATTCATCATTCTTTATTCATTAATTTTTTTTTTTTTGGAGAGGTTTTTTTTTTTGCTATAGGGCGCGTGCACTCGCCAGACAGAGAGAGACAAAGAGACAGAAAGCGAGAAATCACCCCCCAGGGGGGATGGCCACGCCGCAATCCCTTCTCCTCCATTCTCCTCTCGGGATCTTGGGCACACATGCACACGCGCCCGGCATGAGTTTAAGCCACCGGGTCCGGGACTCGAACCGCGGTCGACTATGTGGGAGTCCAGCGACATAGCCATTATGCTAACTGCTGGTCCCATATTCATTAAATATTTATTGAACACCTTGTATGTGCCAGGTACTGTTTTAGATTTACTGTTGAACAAAGTAGACCCATTCCTTGCCTTTTTGAGCCTGTAATGGCTAAAAGAGACAGTAACAAACATAAATTGATTAATTGTATAATAGTGGCAAGTGCTTTGAAGGAGAACAAAGCAGAGCAAAAGAGAAAGAAAAAGTTTGATTAAAGAAGAATATTACTGGAGCTAGCAGGTGGCATAGTAGTTAAGGCACTGGACTCCTGTATGACCAACCATGGTTCAAGTCCTAGACCTGATGGCTTGCTTCTTTCTGCCTGTCTCTGGTGAACAGGGATACCCTTTAGCAAATTATAAAAAATAATAATAAATAAAATTGAAAAAAAATATATATTTTTAAATGACATTAGTTAGTGGGAACAGTTGGGCAAACTCCTACATAAGCTGGGAGAATATAAGCTCCATGGTTAACTCAGAGAAGAGTATTTCAGTCTATGTCAGGTACAGAGACCCTGAGGGTATAGTGTGCTTTGATATGTTTGAGAAACAATGTTGAAACTAATGTTGCTGAAATGCATTGGTGATGAGGAAACTAGTAGGAGATAAAGTCTTAAGAAATCAAGTTCATGTTGGTCCCTATAGACCATGTAAGGCCTTTGTAGTTTATTCTAAAAGTGATATGAAGCTATTGAACTGATTTTAGTAGGAATGTAATATGATCTTAATTTTTGAAGTCTCACTCTGGCTATTGTATGGAAAATAGCCAAGGTAAGGTGCGAGTAGAAGCTGACAGATCAGTTGGAAGGCTATTGCAGTAGTACAAGTAAAAGATGATGTTAGCTTGGGCAAGACTGGACACAGAGGTGTAAGGAGTAGATTCCAAGTATATTTGGAAAATAGAACCTATAGGATTGGTTGAATACGATTAAAAAAAGATGAGGCATCAAGGATAGCTTGAGGAACGGGATGAATAGTGGTGCTAACTACAGAGGAAATGCTGGGGGAGGCTGAAGGTCACATCTGGAGATAGGAGTTTTAAATTAAGAGGAGTAATAGGGTCTGTGTGTTTGAATTTTTTTTTGGAGTGGTTTTCGCTATAGGGCACATGCGCTCGCCAGACAGACAGAGAGAGACATAGAGACAGAAAGCGAGAAATCACCCCCCAGGGGGGATGGTCATGCCGCAATCCCTTCTCCTCCATTCTCCTCTTGGGATCTTGGGCACGCACGCAACACGCGCCCGGCGTGAGTTTTAAGCCACTGGGTCCAGGACACGAACCGCAGTCGACTACATGGGAGTCCAGCAACACAGCCATTACGCTAACCGCTGGTTCCCTGTGTGTTTGAATATTAAAAACTACAGAGCTGGATGAAAAAATTTAGTGAGTGAGTGTAGATAGAGCAGGCAAAGAAGGAGCTGACATTTAGAGATGGGAAAGAAGAGAGTATCCAGAAAAGGAGGTAAGTAGAAAACCAAAAAAGTATAGTGACCTACAAACCAAGTATAGCAAATATCTGAAGCACAGAGAGGACATCCGTATGAAATAGTGGGATACATCAAGGTAAAACTAAGGTGGGGGAGGGAGGGCACAACAGGTGTGTGGTGGTTAAGGTGCTGGACTCCCACATGACTGACTGTGGTTCAAGTCTTAGACCTGGTGGCTTGAAAATCACACTGTGTGCATGTGCGTGCACGCTCAAAATCCCAGGAGGAGAATTGAGAAGAGATTGTGAGATGGCCATCCTCATTGGGGGGGGGGGGGGGGGGGTGATTTCACACTTTCTGTTTTTCTGTCTGTCTTTCTGGTGAGCACATGCACCCTACAGCAAAAATCTCTCTAAGAAAAAAATAATGAAAATAAAAGCAACACACATTGTCAAAAGTTTGGAAGATACAGAAAAGTATAAAGATAATATTTTAAATGTACATTATCTGGGGGAAAAAGCCTGTAACATCACCACTCACAACTAACCACCTTTCAATATTTGTGTGTATTTCCGTCTATATTTTTACCTATATGTCTTTTAAATAATAAGTAAAATTAGTTCTTTAAAAAAAAAACTAAGACAAGACCTTGCATGTGACTGCATAGAGGTCGGTGGTGACCATGACACAAGTCATGTTTTGTTTGTTTTTAAAGAATTATTTTGGGGCGAACAGGTGATATAGTGGGTAAGGCACTGGACTCCCACATGGCTGAGTGTGGTTTGAGTTCCAGACCTGATGACTTGAAACTCACAGCGGGTGTGTGTGACGTGTGCTCAAAATCCTGAGAGAATGGTGAAGAAGGGGTTGTGGCGTAGCCATCCCTATAGGGGATGATTTCTCACTTCCTCTGTCTCTCTGGTGAGCATACACACATCCTGTAGCAAAAAAATCTCTTTCAAAAGAAAAAGAAAAATACATTATTTTATTTAATTTAATAGTATTATTTTTTAATTTGACCAGAGGAGGGGTTAGTGAGAAAGCAAGCTGCCACATTCAGGATTTGAAATTTGATCTAGTGGGAGTCCAGCACTTAACCACTACACCACCAGCCGGCCCAAGACAAGTAGTCTTATAATGCTGATTACAGTGGATTCTGGAAGGAATCGAACAAGAAGCACATTTAGAGAACTCTTGGGGACTTTACCATTAATAGCAAAAAAAAAAAAAATGGGTGGTAGGGTTAATGGAGAGTTTTTGGTGGTGGTGGTTGCTTTGATATATTGGAAATGATCCTGTACAGAGAAAATTTCTTAATTGACAGTTAATAATTATATGTATGTATTAGGTACAAAGTTTAGTTTTGTTTTAGTTTTGCAATATGGCACATGCATGTGCCAGAGAGAGCAGTGTGTAGGGGTGAGTGGGGACAGATAAATCAACCATTGTGGGGAATGATCCACTCAGCCTTTCCTTTTCCATTTATCCCTCCTGGGGATTTTGGGACCACCGACTGGCCTGTGATGGTTTGACCAGAGAGAGACAGAGGGTGAGAGTGAGAGAGAGATGAAGTGAGAAAACAAGCCACCAGATTCTGAACCCTGCCTGTGATGTTTTGATGTATGTATGTATACATTGCAAAAAGATCCAGTCAAGCTAATTAATTTATTGTCTTACCTGCCAATTTGAGTGTGTGCATGGTAAGAACATTTAAAATCTCTTAGTGGTTTGAAATACAGAATACATACTACTAACTATGGACACCATGCTGTATATAATCTACGGAACTCATTCCTTCTGTCTAAATAAAACTTTGTACACTTTGACCAACATGTCCTCTTTCCCCGTCCCCACCCCTTTCATAGAGAGAAAATATTCATGCAGGAGAGATGTAATTGTTGGAGCAAAGTCTTTGAATAAGTGGGAGGTAATAATTTCTAGTGAACAAGTACAGGGGTAGGTAGATCCATAGAGAAGAACATATGTCTTGTAACATAGAAGGAGACGTATAGTTTATGAGTATACATATGGGGAATGCTTTTCTTCAGTCAAGAAGAGAAGTGAAAGTTTGCCTGTGATTACTTTTAAAGCTGAGGATGAGGGGAGCAATTGTTGGACATTGGGAGCGTAACTGATAAGGTATCTTGGTCTATCACCTTCATATATCACCTGAGACCATGTTAGAAATGCAAATTTTCACACTCTGCCCCGGACTTTCTAACTCAAACTCTGGGGATGGCGCTTAGTTGTACCACTTCCTAGCAGTATAATCTTGGACAAGTTAATTTAATATACTGGTTTATCATAATGAAGTAAATTCAGTATTCAACTTGTAGCATTATAAAGATTAAATGAGTTAATTCTTATAAAACAGAGGGTTTAGCACATAGTAAATATTGAGTTAATATAAACTGCTATTATTATTAAAGTTATCAGTTAGATACTTTTATTACAGGCATAGTCAATCTACATTTTAATAAAATGTCTAAGGAAGCCAGCGGGTGGCTTGGCGTTTAAAGCACTGAATTCTCACATGGCCAACCGTGGTTCGAATCCTAGACCTAGTGGGTTGAAAATCATGTCATGTGCGCATGCCAAAATCTTGAGTGGAGAATGGAGGAGAATGGATTGCGCTGTGGCAATTCCCACCTTGAGGGTGATTTCTCACTTTCCCTCTCCGTGTCTTCAGCGAGCGCATGCACCCTATCGCAAAAACCTAGGGGGGGAAAAGTCTCAGTGTGCCAATTACTTTTTCTAACTTTTGACTGTAGACTAATATATATTCAATGTTACTGTTTTTCAGAATCTGTGTTCTTAGGTGGTATATATCATATAGTAACTTTTTTCATTTTTGTGTTTTTTGGTAATTCATTCATTTTTGGATACATGAATGAAACAGTGTGCATGGTATCTGGGAACGATGAAGATACTCTGCTTTTAAATTGCTTATAGGAGGAGGGCCAGCACATGGCATTGTGGTTAAGGGCACTGGACTCCCACATGGCCAACTGTGGTTCAAGTCCTGGACTTGGCAGCTTGGTTTCTCTCTCGTTCTCTCTGTCCCTCTCTGGGCAAATTAAAAGAAAAAAAGTGTGTGGGGGGTGGGGAGGGAGAGAGAAAGGAAGGGAAATGAAGAAAAAAAATAAAGTAATCATTTAAAAATGGATAAATAAATTGCTTATTGACTACTAGGAGAACTAAAACCATAACTCAGGGTTGAAAGAAGTAAAAGTAATCCAAATGGCCATCAATAAGAGGCTGGATAAATAATCATGATAGTACATATAGAACGTTATATAAACTCTAAAAATGAATGTAGTTATATATAACAAATAAGTGAAATCTTAGTATAGTTCCAGAATATTACATACAGTAAGAGACCTTTTAAATTGAGTATCTTTTAGGGGCTGGCAGATGGTGTTGTGGTTAAGGTGCTAGATCCCAAAATGGCAGATTGCGGTTTGAGTCCTGGACCTGATGACTTGCTTTCTCATCCCCCCCATGAGTATGCATGCCTTATAGCAAACTAAAAGACAATAACATAATTAAATAATTCTATAAAAAGAAAAAGTATCTTTTTAAAAGTACTGTCTTTGGGGCCAGCAGATAGTATGGTGGTTGGGGCACTGAACTCCCACATGACTGAATGTCATTCTAGTTCCAGACCTGGCAGTTTACTTTCTCATTTCCCTCACTCTGGTGAGTGCACATGTTCAATAGCAAAAGAATTTTTAAAAATAAAGACCAGTAGATGGCATAATGGTTATGTTGCTGGACTCCCACATAGTCGACCGCAGTTAGAGTCCCAGACCCAGTGGCTTAAAACTCACACTGGAGGGAACCAGCAGTTAGCGTAATGGCTATGTCGCTGGACTCCCACGTAGTCAACCGCGGTTCGCGTCCGGACCTGGTGGCTTACAACTCACGCCGGGCGCGTGTGCGTGCGTGCCCAAGATCCCAAGAGGAGAATGGAGGAGAAGGGATTGCGGCGTGACCATCCCCCCGGGGGGTGATTTCTCGCTTTCTGTCTCTATGTCTCTCTCTGTCTGTCTGGCGAGCGCACGCGCCCTATAGCAAAAAACCTCTCAAAAAAAAAAAAAAAAAAAAAAAAACTCACACTGGGCACGAGTGCATGTGTGCCCAAAATTCCAAGAGGAAAATGGAGGAGAAGGGATTGCAGCATGGCTGGCCATCTCCCCTGGAGGAGTGATTTCTTGCTTTCTGTCTCTCTGGCCAGCTCACGTGCCCTATAGCAAAAATCTCTCTTTAAAAAAAAAAGAATTTTTAAAAATAATTACTTTTATTTAACTTTATTTATTTATTTTAATTTGATCAGAGGGACAGCATGTGAGAAAGAGAAAGTGAGAAAGCAAGCTGCCAGGTCCAGGACTCAAATCGCGGTCAGCTATGTAGGAGTCCAGCGCCCTAACCTTTATGCCACCTGCCAGCTTCCCCAAAAAAGAATTTTAAAAAATAAGAAGAAGAGGGGCTGGCAAGTGGCATGGTGGTTAAAGGCACTGGACTCCCACATGGCCAACCACAGTTCAAGTCTCAGACTTGGTGGCTTGCTTTCTCACTTCCTCTCTCTCACTCTCTTTCTCTGTCTCTCTCTGATCAAACTGAAAAATAATAATGATAATAATAAGGTTAAATAAAATAATTTTAAAAAATAATAAGAAATAACTTAGTTATTTTTAAAATAAAAAATAAAAGTAATATCTTTAGTAAGGTTTTGAAACAAGTGAACCTACATGTATTGTTTACATGCAAATAAAATTTTAGGGTATTGGTTAAGTTTTCAAATTTGCATATTTGTCTAAAAATAACTGAAAGCTTAACTAGAGAAAAACTCTTAACAAAATTGTTTTAAGTAATGTTCTAGTTCTTGGGCAATGAGATCACATTTGTTAATTATATTATTAAAGGATATTTGTGAAATAAAAAGGTGATGTATGAACTAGTGATGAGTATTTTTGTTTATAACTCAATGTGATTCATCTAATTTGTTATTTTCAAAGATCCAGTTTAAAAAAGGAGAAGATATAAGTAAATGTTATAGCTGTTCAAAAAAGGGGCAAGATTATTTAAGCCATATGTGATAGTTAAGAACATAGACTGTGAAAAACTGCTTGGATTTATAATAATGGCTCCATCACTATGTACTGCCTATGACTTGGGCGAATTACTTGACCTTTCTGTGCTTCAATTCATTAAGATAAGTAAGGTCAATAATAGATTTATGTTACAGGGAATAAAGAGAATTAAAGAGTTAACATATATAAAACAGAGAGCCTGGCACATAGTAAGAACTCATGTTGTTAATAGTAACAGTAGCGTTAGTGGCACTCCTTATTTTGTTACTATTACGGTTTTGGTTTTGGTTTTGGTTTTGGTTTCTTTTAGATTTTTGCCATAGGATGTGTCTGCTCACCAGAGAGAGACAGAGAAGGGAGAAAGTGAGAAATCAGCCCTGGAAGGATGGCCAGCCGCAATTCCTTCTCCTCCATTCTGTTCTCAGGATTTTGAGCACACATGCACAAGTGTCCAGCAGCTGGTCCAGGACTTGAACCATGAATTCAGCCATGTGAGAGCCCAGTACCTTAACCACCACACCACCCTACTGACTCTGACAATAACTATTCTTTTTTTTTTTTTTTTTATGCTTATAGATGTGAGTATGCAGTGCTCACAGGATATACTTCGAATGCTCCTTTCTCTTCAGCCAGTTCTTCAGGATGCTATTCAGAAAAAAAGAACAGTAAGACCTTGGGGGGTTCAAGGTCCTCTTACTTGGCAACAGTTTCATAAAATGGCTGGCCGAGGCTCTTATGGTAAGTAATTTATAATGATTTGTAATGACTGATTTTTTTTTTTTTTCTGTTCTCGGATTTCTACATCCAACTATAATAAGCATCTTAGTCTTAAATATTTTTATGGCATACTCAGTAATCTGCATTAACCATGGTTTTGTCTTTTGTGGTTTCAGTTACCTATGTGCAGCTATGGTCTGAAAATACTAAATAAAAAATCCCAGAAATAGGGACCAGCAGTTAGCATAATGGCTATGTTGCTGGACTCCCTTGTAGTCGACCACGGTTCGAGTCCCGGACCCAGTGGCTTAAAACTCACGCCGGGAACGTGTGCGTGCGTGCCCAAGATCCCGAGAGGAGAATGGAGGTGCAGGGATTGCAGTGTGGCCATCCCCCCTAGGGGGTGATTTCTCGCTTTCTGTCTGTCTCTCTCTGTCTGGCAAGCGCACATGCCCTATAGCAAAAACCTCTCAAAAAAACAAACAAACAAAAAAAAACAGGAATAAACAGTTTATTAGTTTTAAAAGTTTTAAGTTACACTTCATTCTCAAGAGTATGATGAAATCTTAATGTTATCTCACTTGTCCTGCCCAGGATGTGAGCCATCCGTTTGTCTAGTGTAACCACATGATATATGCTACTGTTGATTAGGCGCTTAGTAGGCATTTTGGCTATCAAGTTGAATAAAACATAGTATATAGAGAATTTAATACTTTCTGTGGTTTTGGGCATTTACTAGGAGAATTTATCTCTTCCTGAATAAGGGGGAACTACTGTACTTGAATTAAGTTCACTGTATTCCAATTCTCGTATTTCAGCATTTCCAACATTTTAATTTACTGAATTGTCTAACCCTGCTTCAAAAGAAGCAGCTTTACTTAGATATAGTTATATAAATATATATTGGATGTCTCAGTAAGATTTTTGTCAAGAAAGTATAACCTAGCTAAGAATTTTTTTTAAAGGGTAAAAGTACTTCTGTTGTAAATTATTGTTCCATAAAATTGAATTACAAAGGAGGAGGCCAAAGGGAGGAATACTAGTGGCGAAAGGTCCTAAGGTCTTCATTTTAAAAAAAAAATTAAGACAACTACAAAAACATGCTACTTGTGACTGAAGTGGAAAATAAATGCTCTCAATAAGTATTCAATATATTTATGGTCAACTGATGGAAATGGATTTTTATTATAGACTATTGAATTATTTGTCGAAGATTATCTCTGAAAGATAGAGCTTTTAAAATATACTCAGAATAATAAATGTGATGAATAGATTTGCTTTTTCAAATGGTTTCTGAATATATTATATATAGAAATAGATTTGCTTAGGGCTGGCAGGTGGCGTGATGGTCGAGGTGCTGGACTCCAACGTAGCCGACCGTGATTTGAGTCTTGGACCTGACGACCTGCTTTTTCACTTTTCTCTCACTCTTGCTTTTTCCTCTTCTCTCACTCTCTCTTACCTCTTTTTAAAATTTTAAAAATAAATAACAAATAAAATTAAATAAAGAAATAATTTTAAATTATAAAAGAAATAGATTTGCTTATATTTTCCTTTCTTCTTTTTTAATTGCTAAATAATTTAAATGCATAAAAAACTGATTCTATGAAAAATGTAGATTAATGATAACTTTTTTAGTATAGGCTTTTACATGCTGCTTAAAAACCAAGATTTGGGGACCAGTTGTGAAAGTGCTGGATCCCAGGTGGCCTACTCCATGGTTTGAGTTCCAGACCCAGAAGTCTGAAAAACACTGCAGGCAAATGTGTATGCCTGCCCAAAATCCTGAGAAGAGAATGGGAAAGGGATTGTGGTGTGGTCAACCCCCTAGGGTACGATTTCTCACTTGTTTCTCTCTCGGGTGAGCTCATGCATTATGACAAAAACCTTAAAAAAGAGAGAGAAAGAAAGACCCTTCAAAATCAGTTAGCTACAGAAATAAAATATTTTTTTGTTGTTTTTTAGATTTTTTTCCATAAAGTATATATGCTCACTGGGGAGAAACAAAGACCAAAAGAGGGAAACTGAGAAACCATTGTTCCACCCTCATGGGGATGACCATGCCACAGTCCCTTCCCCTCCATTCTCTCAGGATTTGGGGCATGCACACATATATGCCTGTGTCTTTTAAACCACCAGGTCTGGGTCTCAAACCTCACCCTCAACCATGGGGGATCCTTAACTACCATGCCACCTACTGGCCACAACTCATTTTCTTTCTTTAATTATTTTATTGTGGTAAGAACACTTTCCATGAGATTTACCCTCTAAACAAAATTTTTACCCTGGGGTCTGCAGATAGTGTGGTGATTAATAAGACACTGGACTCTATGTGTACAACCACAGTTTGAGTCCCAGACCTGGCAGCTTGAAAATCATGTCAGGTGCATGTGCCTGCATGCCCAAAATCTCTTTAAAAAATAGCTTTTTTTTGAGTATACATGTGTGTGTGTGTGTGTGTGTACAGTATATCATAACTCTTATATAGCAGTGTACAGCTAATATTGTTGGCTCTTTCCCCTTTATGTGATAGAAATTACTTTTGGTCATAAATGTTGCAATTTTTTTTTCCAATTTGATGTTTTAATTTTGCCACAGAGCATGTGTACTTACCAGGATAAAAAAAAGAAATAGAAGGGGGCAGGGAGAAAGTATCCCCATGGGAAATGGCATGCCAAAATACCTCCTCCATTTCGTCCTCCTTTTGAGATTTTGGGCATCCATGCACACATGCCAAAAGTGTTTTTTTCAAGCTGTTGGATCCAGAACTTGGACTGTGAAGTTGGCCATGTGGGTTCCAGCCACCCTAATAACCAGGTCATGTGCTGGCCTATGTTGTTTATTATTTGTCTTTATTAACAGTATAATTTCTCATGCGAAAAATGTAAATTTATTTAGATTAATCAGTGTTTAATGTTATGATTAGAAAGGCTTCCCCTGGTCCAAATTTATTAAATATTAAATAAAATCCCCGCTGTGCTTTCTTATTATACTTCTGTTTGCCTCTTTTTTTTCACTCAAATTTTTTTACATTTACATTAAAGTAGTTAGATATGTTTTATAAAAGCCATTTAGGAAATTCCTAACTGGAAAATTCTCAATCACTGGCTTTAAATATGTTACTTTTAATCAGATACTAATAATGATATCATTACATTTCACATTAAGTTAAAAGGTGACATATCTTGCTTTAAAGTATTTTCTTAAAATACATCTTTCTTCTCTAGGAACTGACGAATCCCCAGAACCACTGCCAATCCCCACATTTTTGTTGGGTTATGATTATGATTTTCTGGTGCTTTCTCCATTTGCTCTCCCTTATTGGGAGAGACTTATGCTGGAACCTTATGGATCTCAAAGAGATATAGCCTATGTTGTATTATGTCCAGAGAATGAAGCCTTGTTAAATGGAGCCAAAAGCTTCTTTAGAGATCTTACTGCAATATATGAGGTAGGTGTTTTTAAAAGAGGTGGCATTTTTAAACTACCTTATGATTTGTATGTTTATGTGTAAAATGTATTGGGCAGTTCGTGTTAGACTGAATGTTTAATTTTTGTCCCAGTCAGTTACATTCTTTGTCAAGTATCTCCTAGTCCATTTCCATGGATCACAGTGGAAATCACCATAGTGGAGAAAAGCATTTAAGGGGATATATATCTCATTCAAAATACCCTTTTCTAAAACAGAGTAGCATTGTTAATTAGTCAGCGAAAATGAACATTTTTAAAAATTCTAGTTCTGATTCTCTAGGACCTCAGATAATGACAGTAAGCCTCACTTTCTGCACATGTAAAATAAAAGCTATACTAAAAATCTCTTAAGATTCATTTCAGTTTTGAATTTCTTGACATACCTTTAAGTTACAATTCTCATGTTTTATTTACCACTAGGCACAGTGATTTTAAATTATGACTGCTGTGGAATATAAAGTATTATTTCATTATACCTTTTCCACAAATGCTTGAAAATCTGGTCTTTAAATTTTGGTTTCTTTTACAATCTGGATTGTTCGTTTTTCTTAGAAATTTTCCACTTATTACAGGTAGTGGTAGTGTGTTTTTCCCAAACAGTTGTTTGAAACAGCAAAATCCTCCCAGAAAAAATGTTTCATCGTTAAATAGGTTTGGGGGAACATTGTGTAGGTTATAATACCTTTTAGATATTCATGATTTGGGGCCAGCAGGTGGTGTCGTGGTTAAGGCACTGGACTCTCACATAGCTGGCTGAAGTTTGAGCCCCCAGACCTGGCAGCTTCCTTTCTTTCTTTCTTTCTCCCTTTCTCTCTTCTCTCTTCTCTTCCTCTGTCCCTCTAGTGAGCACACATGCTCAAAAGAAAGTTAAAAATAGTAATAAATAAAATTAAATAATTCTGAAAGAAAATATTCACAATTCACACTAGGTTATTAAAGGCTGTGAAATTCTAGCAGTAATAAAATCTTTGAGGATGTGCTACTTCTCTGTAGATTGAGGTCACATGGGAAGCCCAGGTTCCATTCCAAACCCACCTCAAAAGCTAGATGTGGTGATGCATGCCTATAATTGTAACTACTCAGAAGACCAAGACAAGAGGATTGTGACATGGTGCAACCCTGTCAAAGAGAGAGAGAGAGAAAGAGAGGGAGGGAGGGAGGGAGGGAGAAAGAGTGAAAGAGGAAGAAAGGGAAGGGAAGGAGAGGAAGAATAGAATAAATGAAATCTTCTAAATTTGCTTAGTCCAGTGTTAAAAATTTATTTGACACTGGGCTTCTTGTAATAAAAATTAGTAGCCCGCAGAACTAAGGGGAGAGCTGGCAAATGTCTAGTATTTATATAGCACTTTATAGTTTGCTTTGACATAAGTATATTTGTATTTTTATACATGAATTGGAATAGATGTAACAACCTAAAATAATTATATTTTTATGCTTGCTTCTTTCTGCATTCTGTAATTTCCTGTTATTCAAATCAAGTGGTGCTACTGTTGTTATTATCTTATTTATTCATTAGAAATATTTTAATTTTGAAAGAAATATAATGAATTTTTAATGTAAAAAAGGAAAAAGCTAATGGCTCCATTTCACCCTTATATTTTTATCTCAAATTTCTATTATAAATGAATAAGATTATTTTAAATATCTTAAATTCTTTTATATGTATACCTAAATACTATAATAAATTAACTAATTCTTCTTTCTATATATACATATATTTGTAGTCCTGTAGATTAGGTCAACATAGACCTATTTCTCGACTATTGACGGATGGGATCATGAGAGTTGGATCTACTGCATCAAAGAAACTATCAGAAAAGTTGGTAGCAGAATGGTTTTCTCAGGCAGCTGATGGTAACAGTGAAGCATTTTCTAAACTCAAGCTTTATGCACAAGTCTGCAGATATGACCTAGGTACTGAATATATATTTATTGTATAAGGCCAATGTGTTAGCTTGGTTCTACCAGCTGTTTTTGTAAATAAAATTTTATTGAAACAGCCATCCTCATTTATTTATTTAGTGTCTCTGGCTGCATTTGTGTTATAAAATCCGAGCCGACAGAGGCTGTATGACTGCAAAGCCAAAATTATTTACCGTCTTTATCCTTTATGAAAAAAGTTCATTGATCCTTGGTATGGGGATCTCATCAGATAGGAGGAAATTGCAATTTTTTTAAAAAAAATTTATTTATTATTAAATTTGACCAGAGAGAAAGAGGGAAAGTGAGAAACCAGGCTGCCAGGTCTGGGACTCTAACCACTGTTGGCCATGTGGGAGTCGAGCACCTTTACCACCACACCACCTGCCGACCCCAATAGGAGGAGATTGTGATTTATAAACAATTTCTCTTCTGTATAGGCTAGTGGTTGTAAGTTTATTGACATTAAGATTCTTAATTTGGGGACCAGCAGATGCCATAATGGTTACGTTGCCGGACTCCCATGTAGTTGACTGCAGTTCAAGTTCTGGACTGGGTGGTTTAAAACTCATGCTGGGCATATGTGCATGCATCCCCGATTCCAAGAGGAAATTGGAGAAGAAGGGATTGCGGCGTGGTCATCCCCCTGGGGGGTATTTTTCACTTTCTTTCTCTGTCTCTCTATTTCTCCAGCGAGCACATGTGCCCTATAGCAAAAATCTCTCTTTAAAAAAAAGATACAAAAAGATAAAATAAGTTATAGTTAACTCCTTGACTTAAATATTAATGGACTTTCTTTAGACTGGATGCAAAGAGATTCATAACCAAGTATTAAATCTTACCAGACTTTTCTATAATTTGAACCCCATATTCTACCATTTTATATTTTAATTAGCTACCAGTCTAGTCAATATTAACTCAGCTTGTGATTTAGGAATCATTTGAATGGTTTGATGGAGATTTACTAGATACTGTTTTTTATACTTAATTAATTGTAACTAGGAAATATAATTTTTAAAATATTTTCATTTCTTTAAATTGTAGAAAATGTTTTGCTTTTTAAATTCCATTTTAGATTTATTTTGGTTTTAGGTAAAAATAAAAAGCTAGTATATGTTACACTGTTAGCAAAAAGCTAAGGGAGTATAATTATCAAAGTATCAACTGGATTATTATTTTATTCATATAATAGAATAGAAAAAAGAATCAGTAAAATAAGAATTAAATATCCTGTTTTTATTCTTTAGGTCCTTACCTTGCTTCTCAGCCATTGGACAGCTCTCTGCTTTCCCAGCCAAATTTAGTTGCCCCTACAAGTCAGTCTTTGGTTGCTCCACCTCAGATGACAAATACCGGAAATGCTAGTACTCCATCTGCCAACTTAGCATCTGCAGTGAACAGCACTATGACAATGACTTCAGGTGCTGCCATATCTACTTCAGTTGTCACAGCTAATTCAACTTTGACCACAACTTCAGCTTCATCTTCATCATCCTCCAACCTGAATAGTGGAGTATCATCAAATAAACTACCCTCATTTCCACCCTTTGGCAGTATGAACAATAGTGCTACAGGATCCATGTCTACACAAGCAAGTACAGTTCAGAATGGCCAGCTAGGAGGACAGCAGTCATCACTTCTACAGACAGCTGGGATTTCAGGAGAATCATCTTCACTTCCCACTCAGTCACATCCAGATGTGTCCGAAAGGTACCTATAAAAATATTGATGTTGAGCTGTCATATGGCATGGTGGTTAAAGGCTTTGGACTCCTACATGCAGAACACAGTTTGACTCTTGGACCTGGCTGCTTGCTTTCTCATTTTGTCTCTCTCTCGTCAAATTTAAAATAATTGCAATGGGGGGGGGCCAACAGATGGTGTGATGGTTAAGGCCCATGGCTGACCTTGGTTCAAATTCCAGACCTAGTGGCTTGCTTTCTCACTTTCCTTTTCTCTCTGCTGACTATACCAAGTTTTAAAAAATAGTACTAATAATAGATTAAAAAAATAAATAATTCTTTTTTTTTTTTAAAGAATTTTTTTAATTTTATTTATTCATTTACTTATTTTATTTTGACCAGAGAGAGACACAGAGAGAGAGAGAAAGTGAGAAAGCAAGCCACCAGGTCCAGGACTTGAACCATGGTCAGCCATGTGGGAATGTCCAGCACCTTAACCACCACGCCACCTGCTGGTCCCAATAAATAATTCTTTAAAAAATAATAATAACAATAGGTACCAGCTGGACTGGCAGGTGGCATGATGGTTAAGGCTCTGGACTCCCACATGGCCGACCATGGTTCCGGTCCCAGATCTGACAACTTGCTTTCTCACTTTCCTTCTCTCTCTCTCTTTCTCTCTCTCTGCCTCTCTCTGGCAAATGCATGTGCACTATAGCAAACAAGTTAACAATAAATAAAATGAAATAAAAAATAATTTTAAAAAAATAGTAATAATAGGACCAGCAGTTGGCGTGATGGCTATGTCGCTGGACTCCCATGTAGTCGACTGCAGTTTGAGTCCCTGACCCAGTGGCTTAAACTCACGCTGGGCGCATGTGAATGTGTGCCCAAGATCACAAGAGGAGAATGGAGGAGAAGGGGTTGCAGCGTGACCATTCCCCCGAGGGGGGTGATTTCTCACTTTCTGTCTCTCTCTCTCTCTCTCTCTCTCTCTCTCTCTCTCTCTCTCTCTTTCCGATGAGCACATGTGCCCTATAGCAAAAACCTCCCCCAGACACACACACAAAAAAGGAAAAAAAATAGTAATAATAGAGGCTGGCAGGTGGCATGGTGGTTAAGGGTGCTGGACTCCCACGTAGTTCGAGTCCCAGACCTGGCAGCTTGCTTTCTCTCTCTGGTCCAATTAAAAAATAATGATAAGTAAGTAAGTAAATAAATAAATAAATAAATAAATTTATTTAAATAAACCAATAATAATAAAATAATTCTTTAAAAAAATTAATCTTGAGAACAGCAGAGGGCACAGCAGTTGTGTTGCTAGACACCCAAGTGGCCAACCACTTGAAATTCATACTGGTCATGTGTGCGTTTGTGTCCAAGATCCCAGGAGGAGGATGGAGAAGGGATTGAGCCGTGGCCATCCCTTCCTCACTTTCCCTCTCACTGTGTCTGTCTATCTGTCTATCTCTCCCTCTCCCTCCCTCCCTCCCTTCCTCTCTCTGGTGAGCATACATGCCCTAAAGGAAAAACCTCTTAGAAAAAAATAATAATCTTTGCAGAAATAGAAATACAGTGTTTCTTTTTTTCTAAATTAGACAGTTATTATAAATGAACATAAAGCATTTTTTATCTTTTTTTTTTTTTCCTTGGGGAGGTTTTTGCTCTAGGGTGCGTGCGCTTGCCAGAAAGACAGAGAGACAGAGAGACAGAAGGCGAGAAATCACCCCCCAGGGGGTATGGCCACACCGCAATCCCTTCTCCTCCATTCTCCTCTCGGGATCTTGGGCACACACGCACATGCGCCCAGCGTGAGTTTAAGCCACCGGGTCCGGGACTCAAACCGCAGTCGACTACATAGGAGTCATTGACATAGCCATTACACTAACTGCTGGTCCCAAGCATTTTTTATCTTTGAAGTTTCATTTTTTATAATGTTGAGCATCTAAAATTGTGCTGAGGGCTTGCTCCATGGTGTAATGGTAATAATGTACTGCTCAAGAAAAGCCAGATCCCACATGGCAGCCATGGTTCTAATCTCTTGCCTTGTCAGCCTGAAAACATGCTCGGTATACACACAAGTGCCCAAGATTTAGTAAGCTGGAGATTTGGAGATAGGGGATTGTGGCATGACCAGAACCTGTGGAGGGTGTTTGTCTTTTTCACTCCCAGTCTTACATGCATATGCATGTGTGCTCTATCATGAGTGAAAAAAAAAAGTTTGGAATTATGGTAACTCTTCATAAAGTATTAATCATAGAATCCTAGACTCTCAGGGTAAGAATTAAGACCTTGAAAACTTGGGGCCAGCAGGTGGTGTGGTGATTAAGAATGCTGAACTCCCACATGACCCACTGCAGTTTGAGTCCCAGACCTGGTGGGTTGCTTTCTCGCTTTCTCTCTCTCTCTCTCTCTCACTCACTCACTCACTCACACTCACACTCAGTTTCTCTCTGGTCAAATTTAAATGAATGAGTGAATAAATTAATGAATAAATTGATTAATTAATTTAAGTAAAATAATTCTTGGAAAAAAAAAAAGACCTTGAAAACTTGATTCAAGTGTGCTGTGACCTAATTGTCAAGTATATTTGCCTATGCAGATCATTCCAGTGATTGAGCGATCACTATTGAGCTGACCTATCTAGCCAGCCTTACCAAGATTTGACTCTCTCTTCTGGCATTTACTAACTTTGTGAATTGGGTAGTTCTAACTTTCTGAGTATGTCCTCATATATGTAAAATGGGACTGATGATATAATATACACTATGTACTAATGATGTTATATACATTACATACTTTATATACAGTGCTTTCCTTTTTTTTTTGGAGAGGTTTTCGCCACAGGGCGCGTGCGCTCGCCAGACAGAGAGAGACATAGAGACAGAAAGTGAGAAATCACCCCCCAGGGGGGATGGTCACGCCGCAATCCCTTCTCCTCCATTCTCCTCTTGGGATCTTGGGCACACACACACGCTCCCAGCGTGAGCTCTAAGCCACCGGGTCCAGGACGCGAACCACGGTCGACTACCGTGGGAGTTCAGCGACATAGCCATTACGCTAACTGCTGGTTCCCATGCTTTCCTTTTTTTAAGATAGATTTTTGCTGTAGGGTACATGTACTCGCTTGAGAGACCAAGACAGAGATAAAGTGAGAAATCACTTCTCACCACAATTCCTGTTCCTCCATTCTCCTCGGGATTTGGGGAACACATGCCCAATTTCAACCCTCTGTGTCCGGGACTCATACCACAGTTGGCCACAGGGAAGTCCAGCACCTTAACCACTACATCAACTGTTGGCCCCTGTACAGTGCTTTCAAATTGCTTATAATAATGCTAATGTGACAATTTTCATCTTTTATGCCGAAGGGACTGAGTGAACTTCCCTTTTGATTTTGCTTGAGCGTAGTGTGTATATGTCAGCTACCCCGGATGCAGTTATACCCAAATTTACATTCATATATGAATGGTGAAATATGCAGTTGCCTGGTTTGCTTTGCCTGTTTTGAAAATCCAACAAATTTAAAGTTCAAAAAAAAATTACAAATAAAATAATGAAGCTTAGTCACCATTTAAGTTATAAAATATGAAATGAATGTATAGAGTCAGGGGCTGGCAGGTGGCATGGTGGTTAAGGGCTCTGGACTCCCACATGGCCAACCATAGATCAAATCCCAGACCTGGAGACTTGCTTTCTCTCTCTGTTTCTCTCTGGAAATATTAAAAATTAATAATGATAGTTAAATAAAGTAATTCTTTTTTAAAAATGAAAGTATAGAGTCTAAAAATATAATGGAATATTGAATAGGTCTGCAAGCCTGGTTTTGTTTTGGTATACCTCTCTTTCTAGCTAACTTTGAAATATAGGAATGCTATTTGAGATAGGTCTCAAAGAGACTATTTTTGTCTCAGTTTTAGCCTTTTAAGTGCTAGCACTCTTTTGTTGCTAATATTCTGGATTTTTTGTTTGTTTGTTTTAAAGAATTGTCTTATTTAACTTTAGTTATTTTAATTTGAGTAGAGAGAAAGAGAGAGAGAAAGAAAGTGAGAAAGCAAACTGCCAGGTCTGGGACGAGAACCTCAGTCAGCCATGTGGGAGTCCAGAGCCCTTAACTACCACCGTACCTACCAGCCCTGCTAATACTCTGGTTTTAAAAATTCTATTATGTGTAAATGAAAAGGTCTTTTTATACTGTGAAATTGTATATACAGCGTTTATGGGTCTCTTTGGGGAGAAAGAGGTGTTCTTTATTTTCAGAAAGGTACTGATACTTTCCACCAAAAAAGGGAGGGATATGGTAGTTAAAAATCTGCTTTGATGCTGCCCCAACCAAATATAGTACAACTTTTTGTTGTATTTCTACCTTAAATTTTAGCACAATGGATCGCGATAAAGTGGGAATTCCCACAGATGGTGATTCACATGCGATTACCTATCCACCTGCAATTGTCGTTTATATAATTGATCCTTTTACTTATGAAAATAAAGATGAGAGCACTAACTCTTCTAATGTATGGACTTTGGGACTACTTCGATGCTTTCTGGAAATGGTCCAGACTCTTCCACCTCATGTCAAGAGTACTGTTTCTGTACAGGTAAGAGTGACAAATGTTGTGGGTTAAATATTTATTTATTTATATATATATATATATATATATATATAAAAAAATAGTTTGATGTTGTCAGAAGTTCCAAAGGTACTACTTTGCTATATTTGAATTCATTTTTTAAAAGCTAGATTCTATTACATCGATTTTACTTTAAGTGATATTAGAGTTAAAATCCTAGAGAGTTTATAAAAGATAAACTGCAGTTATAGCATAATAATAATAATAATTAAAATATTGCAGTAAGTATGTTGTGTTTTTTTCTGCATTACTTCTATAAACCAATTTGTAAATTCATAAACAGAAATAAAGCACAGACCTAGCCACGCTAGAGACAGTGTACAAGTAAAAGTTGGAAGAAGGGCCCAGAAGGTGGTATAGTGGTTACGTTGCTAGACACTCACATGGCCAACCCTGGTTCAAGTCCCAGACCTGGCAGCTTGAATATCATGCTGAGTATGAGTGTGTGTGTGCCCAAAATCCCAGGAGGAGAGTAGAGGAGAAGGGATTGCAGCATGGCCATACCCCTTGGGAGTGATTTCTCACTGTCTCTCTGTCTCTGAGTGCACACACCCTTGGGCAAAAACCTGAGGAAAAAAAAAAAGTTGAAAGAAATTAACCATAGTAGGTTGAAGAAATTCTGAGGCCCAGCTGCAAAAGTGCAGTGGTAGGGTACTGCTCTGCAATGCTGGAGCCATTTGTATCCTGGGTCAACTAGAAACACTCTACTCAAGTACACCCCTGTTCCTCAATGATTAAAAGGGGATTGAATCATGGTGAGGTGAGTCTTTTGTTGAGGGTGCCTCTCTATCTCTAAGTAAATAAAATAAGCTTAAAAACTTTATGAAGTGGGATTGGCAGGTGGCATGGTTGTCAAGACACTGGATTCCCACATGGCTGACCATAGTTTAGGTCCTGAACCTGGCGGCTTGTTCTCTCTCTCTCTCTCTCTCTCTCTCGTAAGTGCATGTGCCTTATAGCAAATTAAAATAACAATATTAATGATTAAATAATTTTTAAATTTTTTTGAAATTTTTATAGACTATAGCAGGGATAGTGGCAATATTAATGTAATTGCTGTGTAGTTATTTTTTAAATTTTTAAAAAAGAATTATTTATTTTAATTCCATTTGTTGTTATTATTTAATTTGACCCAGAGGTAGACAGAGATAGAAGAAAGCAAGTCGCCAGGTCCAGGACTTGAACTGCGGTCAGTCATATGGGAATCCAATGCCTTTAACCACTACGCCACCTGCTGGCCCCTGCTGTATAGTTATTTTTAAAAGATTTTAGATAGTTCTTAGTTCAGGGCCTATTGATAAAATTGAGTTTATTACATTTTCTAGTGAAAAATGTTTTAGAGTTTTAGATTGGCAATTCCTTTTAATTTCTGTTGGAAATTTAACATCGGTAATATTTGCTTATACGTCTTAGATTGTTCCTTGCCAGCACCTGTTGCAACCTGTAAAGCATGAAGATAGACAAATCTATACCCAGCATTTAAAATCCCTGGCCTTTTCCGCCTTTACTCAGTGTCGGAGACCACTTCCAACATCAACCAATGTGAAAACATTGACTGGCTTTGGTCCAGGTTTAGCCATGGAAACTGCTCTTAAAAGTCCTGATGTGAGTTTTCTCTGATCAAAGTTCTTGAATGACTATACATTTTATGATATTTTGCAAAACTAAGTTCAATTATTTGCTTAGCTTTTGTTTTCCAACTATATGATAATTGAGTAACATTTTTCTAAGATTGTATAGTACCATAGTGCCTTCATTTTTTATTTTACAGAGACCAGAGTGTATTCGACTTTATACACCTCCTTTTATTCTGGCTCCAGTGAAGGACAAACAGACAGAGCTAGGAGAAACATTTGGAGAAGCTGGACAGAAATATAATGTTCTTTTTGTGGGCTATTGTTTATCACATGATCAAAGGTGGATTCTTGCATCTTGTACAGATCTATATGGAGAACTTTTAGAAACTTGTATCATTAACATCGATGTTCCAAATAGGTACTTATATTTCTTTAAATGTATGATTATCGATCCAGTTTTTAAAAATTTATGTGTGTGTGTGTGTGTGTACGTGTATACTTACACATATAGATCACATGTTTCATGTTTTATGAATAGAAAACTGTCTGGAAGGTTATGTACAAAGAACTGTAAAAAGTTCTTAAAAAAATAAAGTATGGGGGTCAGCAGGTGATGTGGTGGTTAAGGTGCTGGACTCCCACATGGCTGACCATGGTTCAAGTCTTGGACCTGGTTGTTTGCTTTGTCACTCCCCGTCCCCTTTCTCTCTCTCTCTCTCTCTCTCTCTCTCTCTCTCTCTCTCTCTCTCGTGAGTGCATATGCCCTATAGGAAACTTAAAAACATAATAATAATAATAAATAAAAATAAATAAATAAAAGTTTATATTGGTGTAAAACCATTTTGAAATTTATGTTTAGTTTTTTCATAATACACATTTTGCATTAATTTTTTGAAAATTTTTCTATATTAAGACTTGGGGTCAGCAGGACCAGCAGTTGGTGTAATTGCTGTGTCGCTGAACTCCCATGTAGTCGACTACGGTTCAAGTCCCGGACCCAGTGGCTTAAACTCATGCCAGGCACATGTGTGCATACGTGCCCAAGCTCCTGAGAAGATAATGGATGAGAAGGGATTATGGCATGGCCACCACCACCCCCAGGGGTTAATTTCTCACTTTCTGTCTCTGTCTGTCTCTTTCTTTCTGGTGAGTGCACACACCCTATAGCAAAAAAAAAAAAAAACAACTCCCCACCAAAAAAGACTTGGGGTCACCCCCATGGCCTGGTGGCTAAGAGAGCCGGTGTCCACATGGCTGGCTACAGTTACAAACACTTGAAAAAACATGCTGGGCATGTGTGCACATATGCCCCAAATCCTGACAGGGTGGAGAAATGGTGAAGGGATTGCAGCATGATGACTCCCACTATAGGTTGCTTTTTCCAGCTACTCCCTTTCTAGCTCTCTGGAAAGCACAGTTGCCCTCTGGCAATTAAAAAGACAAAAGAGGTTCAGCAGGCGGTGTAGAGATTGGGGCAGTTGGGTCCCACATGGCTGACTGCACTGTTCAAGTCCCAGACCTATGGCTTGAAAAATCACCCCAGGCATATGTGTGTGTGTGTGTGTGTGTGTGTGTGTGTGTGTTTCCAAAATTCATAGAGGAGGGGACGGGGGATCGCGGCATGGCCATTTCCCCTGGGGGATGAGAAATCACCCCTGTCTATATTCAGTAACTGTCCATTCCCTATAGCAAAAACTAAAAAAGGGGGAAAAAAGAAAAAAAAATAAAAGAACATGAAAACTTGGAACTGGGAATGCTTTTCACTTTTTTTTTTGTTTCTGAGTGAATATTGTATAATTAAGATAAGTAAAAATAGTTTTTGATTAATCTCTGTTATGAAGCCAAAAATGTTTAAGGTCCCTAACTGTTATTTCATAAATCTCAAGGTAATCGTTTTAGCTGAAAAAAAATTGAAACATGAAACTAGAAAACCCTCCTGTAATTAAAAAGTCATCTAGTAGAACATCTGTAGAACTTGTGAATTTTTTTGTATATTATCTAAAATACTAAGTTAATTTCCTTAACTAAAATTGTTCATTGAAAATTTTACTATTTAAATGTTAGGGGTTTTCTGAAAGTAGTGTTCTTAGTTTTGAAATTCTTCTTGGCAGTCTGTATATCATGGCCAATTATGAGGGGATTTCAAAAGTTACTGGAGAGTCTGCCCTGTAGCATAGTGGTTAAATGCTGTACATAAAAGGCTGAATCCCACATGTCCAACTGCAGTTCAAATCCCAGCTTCAGTGGCTAGAAAAACATGGTAGGCATATGTACTTGCATGCCCAAAATCCTGACAGGAAGAAATGGAGGAAAAAGATGATGGCATGATAATGCACCATAGAGTTTGTTCTCTTTCTCTCCGTCATACACACACATGCCTACCCTCTTCCCATACCCCTTGCCAGTGCATGCACCCTGTAGCAGTTAAAAAATTAAGGGCGGGGCTGGCACATAGCTTGGTGGTTAAGGCCGCCATACTCCCACATGGCCAACTGTGGTTCCAGTCCTGAACCTGGCGGCTTGCTTTCTCACTTTCCCTCCCTCCCTCCCTCTCTCTTTCTCTTTCTGTCCCTCTCTGGTCAGATTAAAATAAATAAAGTTAAATAAAATCATTCTTTTTTAAAAATTCAGGACTAGGGGATCGACAGGTAGCATAGTGTTTAAAGCGATGGACTTCCATGTGGCTGACTGTGGTTCAAGTCCCAATCCCAGTGGCTTGAAACTCAGGTGGGCACGTGTGCGTGAGTGCCTAAAGTTCCAAGTTCCAAGAGGAGAAGGGATATTGCAGCATGGCCATCCCCGCACCATCTCACATTCTCTTTTTCTCCGGTGAGTGCACACACCTATAGCAAACAAATCTCAAAGGAAAAAAAGTCAGGGGTAGCTGTTGGTGTAGTGGTTAAAGCATATGGTTCCCACATGGCCAACTGCATGGTTTGAGCCCCAGACCTGGTGACTTGAAAAACACTAGACATGTGTGCACATGTGTCCAAAATCCTGAAAGGAGGAAGGGGTGAAAGAAAAGGGATTGTGGTTTGACCGTGTTTCTTAGAGGGTGCTTTCTCACTTTCTCTCTCTCTCTCTCTGTCTCTATAGTAAGCACTTCTTTAAAAACTGAAATCTGTGCATAGTTTTTTCATAATATATACTTTCCATTAACATTTTGAGTACCCTTCATATTTATGAAAGATTTAGCAGGGCCAGCAGGTGGTATGGTGGTTAAGGGCACTGGACTCCCACATAGCTGACCGCAGTTCCAGTCCTGGACCTGGCGGCTTTCTTTCTCACTTTTTCTCTCTCTCCTTCTCTAGCTCTGTCTTTCTCTGGTCAAAATAAAGAAAAGTTTGGGACCAGCAGTTTGCGTAATAGCTATGTCGCTGGACTCCCATGTAGTCGACCATGGTTCAAGTCCCAGACCTGGTGGCTTAAACTCACGCCGGGCACATGTTCGTGCGTGCCCAAGATCCCAAGAAGAGAATGGAGGAGAAGGGATTGTGGCGTGGCCATCCCCCCTGGGGGTTGATTTCTCACTTTCTGTCTCTCTCTCTGTCTTTCTGGCGAGCACATGTGCCCTATAACAACAAAAAATACCTCTCAAAAAAAAAAAAAAATTGAAAATAAATAAAAGTTTGGGACCAGCAGTTGGTGTAATGGCTATGTCGCTGGACTCCTATGTAGTCGACCGTGGTTCGAGTCCCAGACCTGGTGGCTTAAACTCATGCTGGGCATGTGTGTGTGTGCATGCCCAAGATCCTAAGAGGAGACGAGATTACAGCATGGTCATTCCCCCTTGTAGGGGGTGATTTCTCGCTTTCTGTCTCTCTCTCTCTCTCTCTTTCTTTCTGGTGAGCACATGCACCCTATAGCAAAATCCTCTGCCCTCAAAAAAATAAATAAATATACATCTCTAGTAACATGTTTGAAAGCTAGTGAACCAGCTAGCTGGTTGACAGAACTCGAAAAGCAAATTCATGATATAATTCTCAAGTTTCAGATTTGGATTCTCTCCCTCTCTCTCTCTCTCTCTCTCTCTCTCTCTCTCTCTCTCTCTCTCTCTCTCTTTTTTTTTTTTAATCAAGAGAGCTGTTTGCTATAGAGTGCATGCTCTCGCCAGAGAAATAGAAAGCAAGAAATCACCCCATTGGGGGAATGGCCACACTACAATCCCTTCTACTCCATTTTCTCTGGATCTTGGGCGCATACACACATACACACACACACACACACACACACACACACACCCAGTGTGAGTTTCGAGTTTCCAGGTCTGGGATTTGAACTGTGGTCAACTACATGGGAATCCATCGATTCAACCATTATGCCATCTGCTGGTCCCTGGCTTCAATTTTTTACTTTCTTCTTTATAATATAAAGTTATTGTTTCTTTACGTTCAGTAATTGGAAATGGCAGGAATATTTAACCATTATTAGGTCTTACTGGTGCTACAAAGCCTCAATAGAAACATTGATCTTCTTCAGATTATAGAGATTTATTAACTGTGTTATAATCCTTAGAATAGTACCTCCTACTTTATTTCCTTGATACAGTTTGAGTTTTTTGTTTGTTTTTTCTTTTTTAAATGGTGTAGTTGTGCTCATTAAGTGAGCTTTAGAAAGAGGTGTTTGTGAAGGTTGAGAGTGGAGAACTGCTCTCTTTATAATTGGTCTTATCAAGTTTTTTTTAATGTTTTCTTTCCATTATCAAGGTAGGAATTCCACTTATTACTATCTTAATTTAACAAGTGGAAGTGAGGGCCAGCAGGTGGCGTTGTGATTAAGGTGCTGAAATCCCATGTGGCCAATTGCATTTCAAATCCTGGACCTAGCAGCTTACTTTCTCACTTTCTCTTTCTGTCTCTCTGTGGTGAGCACATTAAAATTAATAATAATAATTTAAAAATTAAATAATTATTTTTTAAAAGTGGAAATGAGGCAAATGATTTAAAAAATGCAATGATGGGAGCTAGCAAATGGCACAAGTGGTTAAGGTGCTGGACTCCCACATGGCTGACCATGACATGAGTCCCGGATCTGGTAGCTTGCTCTCCTACTTTCTCAGTTTCTGTCTCTCTTTGTTGAGCACACGTGCCCTATGCCCTATTGCAAATTAAAAACCAATAATAATTAATAAAATTAAGTAAACAAATCTTTAAAAAAAATTAAAAAGACAATACAGTAATGGACCAGCAGGTGGCATAGTACTTAAGACATTGGACTCCTACATGACCGAACATGGTTTAAGTCCCAGACCCATGACAAGAATCACGCCAGGCACGTGTGTGTGTATGCCCAAAATCCCAAGAGGAGAATGGAGGAAAAAGGATTGTGGTGTGACCATCTCCCCTGGGGGTGTGACTCTCTGTCTGACTCTGTCTTCAATGAGCACGTGAGCTTTATGACAAAAAACTTAAAAAGAAAAGAAAAACATGCCAGGATTCATTTATGTGCAGGTGTGCCTAAAATCCCAAGAGGTGAATGGAGGAGAAGGGATTGGGGTGTGGCTATCACCTCTTGTAGATGCTTTCTTTCCCTGTCTCTCTGTCTCTCTCTGTTGAGCAGTCTGTAGCAAAAAAGAAAAAGAAGAGTAAGAAAGGCAATAAGAAATGCAGTGATGGTGTCAGAAACCTGAGTTCAAATTCCAACTGTGCTACTTACTAGTCATGTGATCTTAGGGAAAATGTCTTAGCTTATTGCACTACAGCTTACTTATCTTTAAAATGTAATGGACAGGGTCAGTAGGTGGCGTAGTGGTTAAGGTGCTGGACTCCCACATTACCAACCATAGTCCCAGACCCAGCGTCTTGAAACTCTTACCAGCCATTTATGTGTACCCAAAAATCCCAAGAGCAGAATGGAGGAGAAGGGATTGAAGCCATGACCATCCTCCCTGGAGGAGTGATTTCTCACTTTCTCTCTCCCTCTCTGGCAAGTACACATGTCCTATAGCAAAAAAAAAAAAAAAAAAAAAAAAAAAAAAAAAAAAACTCTAAAAAAAATAGTAAAATGAAATATGGGGACTGGCAGGTGGTGTGGTGGTTAAGGGTGCTGGACTCCCACATGGTCACCATGGTTCAAGTCCCAGACCTGGCGGCTTGCATTCTCACTTTCTCTCACTTTCTCTCTCTTTCTTTCTCACTCTGTCTCTCTCCAGTCAAATTAAAATAAATAAATAAATAGATAAATGAAGTTAAATAAAATAATTATTTAAAAAAATATGAAAGGCAGTCATCTTTCTCTTAGGATTATGAGGCTTATCAGTAGTATTACATGTAAATTGGGAATGATGCTTGTTATGTAAGTACTCTGGTAGCTATTGTTGCTTAGCCACAGAGTGCTTCTGTTATGTACTTGCCTAATGATGGACATTTATGCAGAAAATATCCATTGATTTTTATTAGTTTGAGAAGTACGGTAATTTGCTGGTCATTCTTCAAAAGTGTAGAGTAGGTATTGGCTTAATAAATAGCCTCTGGGCCAAATGTAGTCATTCCCATTTGTTTATTCCTTGTGGGTTTTTTTGATGGTGACGCAACAGAGTAGAACTGTTGAAACAGAATGTTGATGGCCTATAAAGCTTAAGTAGTAGCCCTTTTATGAAATGTTTACTGGGTGTGGAACCAATAGTTGGTGTGGTAATTAAAGCACTGAATTCCCACATGGCCAATCACAGTTCTAGTTTCAGAACCAGTAACTTGAAAATCACAACAAATAAGGGCTGGCAGGTAGCGTGGTGGTTAAGGACTCTGGACTCCCATATGGCCAACCATGGTTCGAGTCTCGGACATGGTGCCTTGCTTTCTCACTTTCTTTCTTCCTCTCTGGTCAAATTTAAATAAATAAGTAAGTTAAAATAATTTTAAAAACAGAAAAAGGAAATCATAACAAATAGAGGGCCAGCAGGTGGTGGTGTGGTAGTGGTGTGGTGGTTAAGGTGCTGGTTGACCTCAGTTCGAGTCTCAAGCCCAGTGGCTTGCTTTCTTACTTTCTCTTTCTTTTTCTATTTCTATCTAATTAAATTTAAAAATTGCGGCCAGCAAGTGGTGTGGTGATTAAAAGCGCTGGATATCCACCTGGCTGACTATGATTCAAGTCCCAGACCTGGTCAAATTAAAAAATAATAGAATAAATGGAATTAAATAAATAAATAATTCTCTTTTGTTGGGGCCAGCAGTTGGCATAATGGCTATGTCGATGGACTCCCATGTACCTCGACTGCAGTTCAAGTCCTAGACCCAGTGGCTTAAACTCACGCAGGGCGTGTGTGCATGTGTGCCCAAGATCTCGAGAGGAGAATGGAGGAGAAGGGATTACGGCATGGCCATCCCCTCTGGGCATGATTTATTGTTTTCTGTCTCTCTGTCTCTCTCTGTCTTTTTGGCGAGTGCACGTGCCCTATAGCAAAAACCTCTCCATAAATTAAGTAGGTAGGTAGGTAGGTAGGTAGGTAGGTAGGTAGGTAGGTAGATAGCAGGAACCAGCTAGCCAGCAGGCGACATGGTAGTTAAAGGTGTTGGACTCCCATGTAGCTGGCTGTGAGTCCCAGACCTAGTGGCTTGCCTTCTCACTTTCCCTCTCTCTGATCAAACTGGAAGATAATAATAATAAATAAATAAAGTTAAGATAAAATAATTCTTTAAAAAATATAATAACAATTTTTTTATATATAAAAAGAAAATCACAACAAATAAATGTTTTCAAAAACAGTTTCATGATGAATTGAGGTTTCTGGTGAATTGAGGTGGTTCATGAACAAACATTAAAAAAAAAGTTAATTATTTGTTGTAATATGTAGTTTAAAAATGTAAACTTGCATGCTGAACTTATGATTTTATGTATATCCATGCTTAACACTTGTGTAAATGTGTGTAGCGTTAAAACTAAGGAAACAGTTTTTCACTAATTAGAACTCTCTTGAAATGTCATTTGAACTTTAGAAATACTTACTAGTATCTTTTTATTCCACACAATAGGGCTCGTCGGAAAAAAGGTTCTGCCAGAAGATTTGGTCTACAGAAACTTTGGGAGTGGTGCTTAGGACTTGTTCAGATGAGTTCATTACCATGGAGAGTTGTAATTGGTCGTCTAGGAAGGATTGGTCATGGAGAATTGAAAGGTATAATTGTATTTTTGTTATTTAGTATTTAAATGTTGTTTAAATACTAAATTTAAACCAACAGATGGCATAATGGTTATGTCACTGGACTCCCACATAGTTGACCGCAGTTTGGGTCCTGGACCTGACACCTTGAAAAACAAGCCAGGTGTAGGGACCAGCAGTTAGCATAATGGCTATGTCGCTGGACTCCCATGTAGTCGACTGTGGTTTGAGTCCCAGACCCGGTGGCTTAAACTCATGCTGGGCGCGTGTATGTGCGTGCCCAAGATCCTGAGAGGAGAATAGAGGAAAAGGGATTGCGGTGTGGCCATCCCCCGGGGGGGTGATTTCTCGCTTTCTGTCTCTCCCATCTCTCTCTGTCTTTCTGGTGAGTAACACGCACCCTATGGCAAAAACCTCTCCAAAAAAAAAAAAAAAAAAAAAAAAAAAAAAAAACACGCCAGGTGCATGTGCATTTGTGCCCAAAATCTTGAGAGGAGAATGGACAAGAAGGGATTGCAGCATGGCCATCTTCCCTGGGGGATGATATTTTGCTTTCTATCTGTCTGTTTCTGTCTTTTTAGTGAGTGCATATGCCCGATAGCAAAAATCTCTAACTCAAACATACATACATACATACATAGATGCATGCTTTTATGTTAATTCAGGCACTATTTGGCTCATATCTAGGTATATGTGTTGAGTAAAATGCAGAGGTTATCAGTAAAACTTTTGTCCTTAAACAGGAACCATATATGTCTGGGTCACAGATTGCTTAATTCAGATTTCAAGAGGGCGTTTTTCTATTTTTCCCCCTTTCTGTTTGTTATTCAGTTCATCTTCTCTTTAGCAGATACTGATTTAATGTGGCATAAAGTTGAGGGGCATAGAATATGTTAAGTAGTATCAGCAGATTTTTGACATGATGAGTCCTGTTTGAGAAATACACTAATTTTAAAATAATTAACAATTTATGTTTTTACTTTGGTTTCACAGGGTTTTAACAATGTTGCTATTTTGATTTTTTTTTTAACTGTTGATATCCACAGATTGGAGCTGTTTGCTAAGTCGTCGAAATTTGCAATCTCTAAGTAAAAGGCTCAAAGACATGTGTAGAATGTGTGGTATATCTGCTGCAGACTCTCCCAGTATTCTCAGTGCTTGCTTAGTAGCAATGGAACCCCAAGGCTCTTTCCTTATTATGCCAGGTTAGCTATCCTTATATTGTCTTGGATTTAATTCTACACATACTTAATTATCATGCAAAATTTTGCTCTTCATTTATTAAAAGAAAATAAATGTCTTTGTTTTCTTTAGATTCTGTGTCAACTGGTTCTGTATTTGGAAGGAGCACCACTCTAAACATGCAGACATCTCAGCTAAATACCCCACAGGATACATCATGTACTCATATACTTGTGTTCCCTACTTCTGCTTCTGTGCAAGTAGCTTCAGCTACTTATACCACTGAAAATTTGGATTTAGCTTTCAATCCCAACAATGGTAGGTGATTTGTTCCTAAAAAGTTTTTAAGTATTAACCATTTTGGTAGGCCGAATGATGGCCCCCAAAACATCCATGTCCTATCCCTGAAATCTGTGAATGTTACTTAATAGTACAAAGGAGGATTTTGCAGATGTGATTAAGTTAAGGATTTTGAGATGGAGAGATTATCCTGGATTATGCAGGAGGCCCTGAATGCTAACATGTGTTCTTAATAAGAGGGAGGCAGAAGGTCTGACTATACACAGAAGAGGAGCAGGCCATATAATGGAAACAGGGAGACAAAGTTGGAGGGAGAAAATGCTGTGCCACTGACTTTGATAATGGAGGAAGGAGCCATGTAGTTCTAGACACCGGAAAAAGACAAGGAAACACTTTTTTTAGAGCCTCTGGAGGGGGTACAGTAGTCCTGTTGGCACCTTGATTTTTGCCCATTGACCAGCACTTTGGCTCCCAGAACTGTAAGAGGAAAACGTGTGTTTTAAGCCAACAAGTTTATGGTACTTTGTTAAAACAGCCACAGGAAACTAATACAATTATTTTTATACCTTCCTGGTGTCAGAGCTGATTATATGAATTACCCTATTACATACCTTTATGTATTTTGAAAGGCAATAATTAATTTTAAAACACTTGTACAGAGATTTTTTTTTAAATTATTTATTTATTTAAATTTATTTGTAGTTTTTATTTTTTATTTTGACCAGAGAGAGAGAGAGAAAGTGAGAAAACAAGCCTCCAGGTCTGGAGCATGAACTGCGATTGGCCATGTGGGGTCCAGCCCCTTAAGCCACTGTGCCACCTGCCAGGCCCTGTACAGGTTTATGCTTGTGCTTTTGAAATAACCTCTATATACCTGTACAAATGCGGTTCATTTTATCTCTATCTTGATTCAGCAAAGTAATATAATAATTTATATAAACTGCCAGAGTAGAGATATAACTTTTTAAAAATTTTTTTAAGAATTTTATTGAACTTTATTTTATTTATTTATTTTAATTTGACCAGAGAGGGACAGAGTGTGTGTGTGTGTGTGTGTGTGAGAGAGAGAGAGAGAGAAAGTGAAAAAGCAACCTGCCAGATCCAGGACTCAAAGCATGGTTAGCCATGTGGGAGTCCAACACCCTTAACTATCACACCACTGCTGGCCCCAAGATAAAACTTTTTCTAGGTGAACTAATAGATTGCATTTTAGTAGAAAAGAAATGATAATCCATTATTATTCAGGGCTAGTTTAGAAAATGTCACCTCTCCAAAATCACAAGTATAGATAGTAATTATTCTTTTTTTTAAAGAATTACTTATTTTATTTGATTTGTTACTGTTATTTTAAATAATTATTTTAATTTTATTCGTCATCATCATATTTAATTTGACCAGAGAGAAACAGAGACAGAGAGAGAGAGAGAAAGTGAGAAACCTGTAGCCACCAGGTCCAAGACTTGAACCACTGTCGGCCATTTGGGAATCCAGTGCATTTAACCACCACGCCACCTGTTAGCTCCTATTATAATTCTTTTTTTAAAATTTGACCAGAGCGAAAGAGAAAGGGAAAGTGAGAAAGCAAGCCAGTAGGTCCAGGAGTTGAACCGCTGTTGGCTATATGGGAATCAAGCATATTAACCGCTGCGCCACCTGCTGGCCCTGTTAATTATTCTTTGTAGTGTGTTATATAATAACTTCAACATTTTACTTGATTTAAAAAAATAGGGTATTAATTGTGAATAGTGCCATTTTAAACACATTTTAACTTTTTGCATACCATGTTTGCTTTGTATTAGTTTTTTTTCTTTTTTTCTTTTTTTTTTTTTTTTAAGGTTTTTGCTATAGGGTATGTGTGCTCACTGGAGAAAGAGAGAAACAGAGAGAGGCCAAGTGAGCAATCATCTCACCAGGGGGATGACCACACTGCAGTCCCTTCTCTTCCAGTCTCCTCTAAAGATTTTGGGCATGTTTTTCAAGCTGCCTGGTTCGGGACTCAAATTATGGAGTCAGCTATTTGGGTTCAGCTATTTGACCACCGTGCCATCTGCTGGCTCTGTATTATTGATAGTTTTCTGTTACTGCTGTAACAAATTACTGTATACTTAGTGGCTTAAAATAATATTCATGGTGGGACCAGCAATTGGCATAATGGCTATGTTACTGGACTCCCATGTAGTCGACTACAGTTCAAGTCCTGGACCTGGTGGCTTACACACTGGGCACATGTGTGTGCATGCCCAAGATCCTGCAAGGAGAATGGAGAAGGGATTGCAGTGTGGCCATCCCTCCTGGGGGGTGATTTCTCGCTTTCTGTCTCTCTGTCGTTCTCTTTCTGGCGAGTGTACATGCCCTATAGCAAAAACTTTTCCAAAAATAATAATCATAATCATAATCATGGATTATCTTGTAGTTTTGGAGATCAGTTTTCAAAACTAGTCTCACTGGGCTAAAGCCTTTACACTTTAGTGGCTTAATATAATATTCATTTATTCTCTTGTTCTGGAAATCAGAGTCTAAAACTAGTCTTTCTTAGCAAAATTCATTCCTATTGGAAGTTTCAAGGGCGATTCTGTTTCCTTGTCTTTGCCAGCTTCTAGAAGGTGTCTACCTTCCTTAACTCATGGCCCCTTCTAACTTGAATACCAGCAGCATAGTGTCATATCTCCTTCACTGACTCTAACCCTACTGCCTCCCTCTTATTAGGACCCCTGTGATTACATTGGACCCATCCGGATAATCCAGAATAATCTCCCCATCTCAAGATCCTTAGCTTGATCACATCTGCAAAGTCCTTTATGGTAACATATTCATAGATTCCTGGGATTAGGACGTGGACATCTTTGGGGGGGCCATTATTCAGACAACCACTTGCTTGTTGATGCATAATTATTTCTATGACTCTTAGCACAATACTTAGCACATGGTAAACACTTAGTAAAATGAACCCATTTGGTTAAAATTTTATTCATTTATTTTAGCCTTTTTCTGTAAATGACCATGAGATATGGAAAATGGATTATTTAGTTTATTTTCTTTCTCCTGTATAGATGGAGCAGACGGAATGGGTATCTTTGATTTGCTAGATACAGGAGATGATCTTGACCCTGATATCATTAGTATCCTTCCTGCATCTCCAACTGGGTCTCCTGTACATTCTCCAGGATCTCATTACCCCCATGGAGGTGATGTTGGCAAGGTAATTCCATTTCAAAAGTTCAGTTCTAAATGTCATTCATTGACTTAGTAATGAATTAATATATGAAATAAAATGCTTTTTTCCTTGGAAATTAGCAAGAGGTTTAACATGACAGTACAATAGTCTCCTGTTTTCTGTGGTTTCTGTTTCTACATCTGAATTACCTGCATCCTATAGTCAGCCATGGTCCAGAAATAGGTTAGTAGTAGTACAGTAAGATATTTTAAGTCAGGACTTTACTTATGTCCTGAATTGTACAATCCTAAAAGGATCTCTATGGCTGTCTTTCCTTAATCATCCTCTTGACTTCCTGGCACATGAGTCCCCCTTTTGTAGTTTTTGTGCCATCTCACCATAGCTTCTAGTATAGAGTTGCAGTAGAGAACTGGTTTATAGCTGTAAGAGTTAACCTTCATATTAGGGCTGTGGCAAGGAATGCGGTAGAAATACTAATTTTCTCATAAGAACAGATAAACACTGATCACTCACTCCCCCTTTTTATTTTTAGTAGTTATGAAAGCAGGCTATCTTATTCTTCTGTTTGAAGTAAAAACTGATGGGGCTTCTTTACTTGAATGAAATTATATATACTGTTAATTAATTTTTATTCTTGCATGTGATTAGAATCTACCTCTTTTTTAAGAGTTTGTTGTTGCTGTTGAGATTTTCGCTATAGGACATGTGCACTTGCTGGAGAGACATAAAAAGATGGAAAAGAGAAATTACCCCCCACCGCCACCCAGAGGGGATGGCTATACCATAATCCTTTCTCCTCATTTCTCCTCTCAGGATTTTAGGCACACATACACATACACGCCCAGAGTGAGTTTGAAGCCACCAGGTCTAGGACTCGAAACTCAGTCATAGAATCTACCTTTTAATTACTTTTTAATATTTATTTATTGTTAGAGCTCATGTGTGCTCGTCAGAGGTGGGGGGAGGAAAGATGGCAGAGCACTCCCCAGTAGAGTATGGTAATACCACAATCCTTTTTTCTCTCTTTCTCCCTCCTGTCAGGATTTGGGGTATACACACACCTGTTTATGGCATTTTTTGACTGCTAGGGCTAAGATTTGAATTGCAGTTGACCATGTGGGTTCCCGCTTTCTACGCACAGTACTTATTCTATCCCAAAGAGCTGACCCCTACCTTTTAAAGTAGAGAATCTACTAGATCTTAGTCTAGTCTTGCTTTACATCTATTCTTCCTTTATTTTTAACTGCAAAGAAAGGAGATTATTACAAATATATACACAAGGAGAAGAACTAATAATCCCACCACCTTAATAAAATTTTTACTTTTAGCAAATTAGCTTTCTTTCACGTATATTTTAAGATATATTTAGTTTTTAATATTGCCTTATTGCTTATATCATAATTTATTAATATCATTACCCAAATGTTAGATATTTGAATGCTTTTGTTACAGAAAATGATGTAATGAACATTTTTATGCATATTATTTTTCTGTTATCTATTGACTTAAAATAAGTAACCAAAATGGGTCTGCAGGTGGCGTGGTGTTCAAAGGTGCTGGATTCCCAAATGGCGAACCATGGTTCAAGTCCCGGACTTGTCAGCTTGTTTTCTCCCTTTCCTTTTCACTCTGTCTGTCTCTCTCTGGTCAAATTAAAAAATAATAATCTCCCTTTCCTTTTCACTCTGTCTGTCTCTCTCTGGTCAAATTAAAAATAATAATAGCAAATAGAATTAAATAAATAATTTTAAAAGATAAATTAACCAAGAAATATATTGACTAATCCCAAGGATGTGAACATCACTTAGTAGTTATTCCTTTGTGTTGCCATAATGCTTTCCAAAAAACTATTCTTACTGAATTTTGTAGACAGCTCTAGATGAACAAAACAAAACTGAATCTGCCTTTTGGATTGGAGTATGGTTGTCAGAAATTAATTAAGGGAATATTAGGAAATAAATTAGAAGTTTCATTGGACATTTCTTTCTTACTCAGCCATGAATTTGCAAATACACATGTACACTCCCCTTGGGCATGGCAGAATAATGCAAACACTTTATTTATTTATTTTTAAAGATTTTTGCCATACTGCAGTCTCTTCTCCTTCATTCTCCTCTCAGTATTTTGGGCATGCATGCACATATACCTGGTGTGATTTTTCAAGCTGCTGGGTCTGGGACTCAAACTATGGTCAGTTATGTGGGAATCCAGTTCCTTAACTAAGACACCACCTGCTGGCGCCTCTTAAACTCTTTTTTTTCTTTTTTAAGTTTTTGTCATTAGGTATATATGCTCACCAGGCAGAGGGAGGGAAGGTCAGAAGTTGTCCCCCATAGGGGGTGGCTTCACCGCAATTGTTTCTCCTCCATTCTCTTGGGATATTGGTCACACACACACACACACACACCCAGCGTGATTTTCAAACTCCCAGATCTGGGACTCGAACCGTGGTTGGCCATGTTTGGAGTCCAACGCCTCAACCACCAGCCACCTGCTGGTCCTTAAACTAATTTTTAAATGCTTTTGGGTCTTTGGAAAACTCATGATGTGTTTTTCTATACTTTTTTATGCAAAAAATGCATCATGACTTTAGCGATGACCCAATATTACTAATTAAGATACTATACTCTGCCAAGTATATATAGCAATTGATATATATATATATATTTCTTTTTTTTTTTTTGGAGAGGTTTTCGTTATAGGGCGCGTGCACTCGCCAGAGAGAGACATAGAAACAGAAAGCGAGAAATCACTCCCCGGGAGGATGGTCACGCCACAATCCCTTCTCCTCCATTCTCCCCTTGGGATCGTGGGCACGCACACACATGTGCCCAGCGTGAGTTTTAAGCCACCGGGTCTGGGACGCGAACCGCAGTTGACTACATGGGAGTCCAGCGACATAGCCATTACGCTAACTGCTGGTTTCCAGCAATTGATATTTTCTATATCTTAATATTTTTATAATTTGGTGTATAAGATAATGAGAGTGATTTCTTTAAGTATGTGGCAAAAATAAACTTTAAAAATATTTTTTATATCTAGTGTATAGATATATTAAGTGAACTAATATACTTTTAATTTTGTTTTTTTAAGGGTCAGGGTACTGATCGGCTGCTTTCAACAGAATCTCATGATGAAGTAACAAATATTCTTCAGCAACCGTTGGCCCTTGGTTACTTCGTATCAACTGCCAAAGCGGGTCCATTACCTGACTGGTTCTGGTCAGCATGTCCTCAAGCACAATATCAGTGTCCCCTTTTTCTTAAGGTATTGCCATTCTCTTTGTTTCTAAATAATGCTAATTAAAGGCTTACGTCCTCAGAAATATGGAAGTGGGTTTTGAAGTTTTGTGATTTGTCTGTATTCTTAAATGCCACATTAACTTTCTGGACAGTATCACAAAGAGAATTATTTAATTGTAAAACAATTCTAATTCTAAAATGTATATTAAGTTTGAGCTTTAATTATTCTTAAGTCAAACTCCCGAGACCCTTTCTGTTAGTGTTTTCAGATGCAACATATGGAAGTTTCTTGCTGACAGAAATGTTTTATTACCTCTAGTCTAACTTTCTCATTCTTTGGGTCAGCATATTAAGTTCAGAAAGGCTCACCTGTCCAAAGTCATAAATTAAAGATTCAGATAAAATCATGAATCTCTCTAAATTATATCATACTACATTCTCATTATCCTGTGTTATTTAGGGGTTAAAAAGATTCACAATCTTTTTTTTTTTTTTTTTCTTTTTTTGGAGAGGTTTTTGCTATAGGGCACGTGCACTCGCCAGACAGACAGAGAGAGACAGAGAGATAGAAAGCGAGAAATCACCCCCCAGGAGGGATGGCCACGCCGCAATCCCTTCTCCTCCATTCTCCTCTCGGGATCTTGGGCACGCACACACACGCGCCTGGCGTGAGTTTAAGCCGCCGGGTCCGGGACTCGAACCGTAGTCAACTACGTGGGAGTCCAGTGACATAGCCATTACGCTAACTGCTGGTCCCGAGATTCACAATCTCTATAATAATACTTGATATTTAGTTTCATTTACTATCTCATTTAAAAAGTTGTACAGCTTTGTGTAAATTGGTGTGTTAAATTTAGTAGTTTTTAAGTACTGAGATTCTCAAGATGCACAGTGGATTTATTTTATTTTTAAAATAAAAATCATTAATGGGGCCAGTAGATGATGTAATGGTTATATTACTGGACCCCCCACGTAGTCAACCTCAGTTCAATTCCTGGACCTGGCGGATTTAAACACACTAGGCATGTGTACATAGGTGCCCAAAATCCCGAGAGGAAAATGGAGGAGAAGGGATTATCCTGTGACTATCCACCTGGGGAGGAGGGGTGATTTCTCACTTTCTGTCTCTCTGGCATTACACACGCACCTTATAGCAAAAATCTCTCAAAAATTTTTTTTATTAGTAAAGGTATGTTACTGCAGTTCAAATAAATCATAAAATGAAATGTAAAAGAGAGTTTATATTTATGTTTATGCAGAGTTTATTACTGCTGCTACTACTGTTCCAAAATAAAAAATTTAGATCTGACCCATTCATTCTTATGTAAACCTATCGGAAATTACTGTTTTTTATTACATAGGTTGTGCTAATTTAAATTCTCACTAATGATTTTACCTATAGGATAAAAGTTGGATAGTGTGGTTTAGTTTCTTTAATGGACATTGAACCAATAGGCTTTTTCCTATCTTTTAAGCCTGCTTATATTAAATCTTGATAGCCTTGGACCACATCCCTTTGAGTCAATGACATTTGAGATTGACCATAGACTTACACAGCACATTCATAAAGAATGCAACAGCTAGCAATCTAACTAATGAGATAATACATTTAAAGAGTCTCACCCACGTTAATAATTCGTTTTATCAGACGGCATTTTCCCCCTTCCAATAGATGTTCAATGGCCTATATAGATCTCATGACAAGAACAAGTATTCTCAAACTTTTTTTTTTTTTTCAGAATAGTAGTCCATGGAGTCTCCACAAAACAAATGCTTCTTTGGGAACCAGCAGTTAGCATAATGGCTATGTCGCTGGACTCTCACGTAGTCGACCACGGTTCGTGTCCCGGACCCGGTGGCTTAGAACTCACACTGGGCGCGTGTGCGTGCATGCCCAAGATCCCGAGAGGAGAATGGAGGAGAAGGGATTGCGGCGTGACCATCCCCCCTGGGGGGTGATTTCTCGCTTTCTGTCTCTATGTCTCTCTCTATCTGTCTGGCGAGCGCATGCACCCTATAGCGAAAAACCTCTCCAAAACAAAATGCTTCTTTGGTCCTTTAGAAGTACTGCACATAATATCTGCCTCCTTTGTAGCCACACAATACATGTATGAAAATTAAGGGCTCCGGGGACCAGCAGGTGGCATAGTGGTTAAAGTGCTAGACTCCCACATGGCTGACCACGGTTTGAGTCCCAGACCTGGCGGCTTGCTTTCTTCCTTTCCCTCTCTCGCTCTCTCTGTGTCTCTCTCTGGTCAAATTAAAATGAATGAATAAAAATAAATAAACGATTTTAAAAAAAAGAAAATTAAGGGCTCTGAAAAACTGTGGTAAATTACATTTTTTACCTGGCATTTCCCAAATTATTTTAATACACAAGAAAAGGATTGTATAACACCTATTAATAATTCATGACCTTAGTGTTTCAGGGCACATTTTTTAGGAAACACTACTTAACAAAAAGTCCAAGGGACTATCCAGATTCTTTTCTACTCGATATTTATTTGCAGAGAGGATAGTGTAAAGTGGGCATTCACCCTCAGATACAGTGTAACAAGATTAGGACTTCTGGTTCTGAATTACCAGGTAAGGCATAACTTACCATAATTTTGTTCACCTTTTTTTTTTTCCATGCATCTCATTTTAGTTCTATACCATAGGCAATAAAATCATCTGATATGTTTCTTTGTTTGAAAAAATAGTGGGTTGTTACCTATATGGTTAAAAATCTTTTGATCATAGGAATTAGAGCACTGGCACTAATTACATTCATTTCATTTGTAATGATCTACCATGTGAGACTTTTGTTTATAACTCATAAACCAAGAGTATACAATTAAAACAAACATAACTTTGGTTATATTCCTAATTAAGATTTAATTCATGTATTACAGTTGTAGAAGAGAGCACCTAAATATAAACTGGTACCATTTGCAGTGTACAGAATGAGATCTACCAAGAATTACTGCAGTGAACACTGCTACTCTCATGTCATACCTGTTTAACACTGTTACATTGGGTGGTTGGGAAAGTCATGATATGTTTTTTTCCTTTGTTTTTCTCTGCAAAAATGTGTCATGACTTTTCAAACAACCCAATATATTGACTTATAAAATTATTTAGTTCACTGAAACATGAAGACTAGCACAATCCTAATGAGTGTGTATCAGTTGTTACTAATCCTGTTATGAAATCGAGTGAGTAAAGACAGCATCTGTGCATTGAATTATTTAGTGTTCACAGTTCAACCAAAGGTGACTTTATTTAAGGTGAAATATTTACATATGCTTACTTCTGGGTTTTTTGGGTTTTTTTGTTGTTGTTGTTTTTTTTTTTTTTCCCAGTGCTAGACTTAGGTGTGTCTGCATAATCTTAAGTTCTGTGTAACCTAGGGGTAGACTGTACTCAGATTTATCAGTTTAGTGCTTTCTTAAACATTTACTTGATATATCTAGGCAAAGGAGACTTAGAAATAATTAGAAATCCTTTTTTTAGGATTATTAAGTTACTTCAAAAACAGTAAAACTAAAGAAAAGAAAGCAGGAAGATTCAGTTTAAGTTTTGCACTTAAAAATTACTTCTGTAATGAATTGAGTAAGCAAGGAGAACAGCATACTTATAGTAACTCCAACTCATAACATAGGACTAAAATACATTTCATCAAGGAAGATACATTGAGAGAATAAGGTATAACAAAATAACAGATTTGGGTTTTTTTCCATTTAACTAACTGATTACCTGTTACCTTTTTAGGCCTCTTTGCACCTCCACGTGCCTTCAGTGCAATCTGACGAGCTGCTTCACAGTAAACACTCCCACCCACTTGACTCAAATCAGACTTCAGATGTCCTCAGGTACAGCTCTTTGTACCCTAAGGGGTCTCCATTGCAACTTTAAAAAAATGTAATGTTGATCTTTATATATTTTTCTTATTTTTGGCAATTCATAGTTGAGTACCCTTGGATCTCTAGATAAATTGTGCAATTCAGAATGAATGCTTTTCTAACATGAGTAATTGGCTTTTGAAGATAAATTTTATTAAAATTAGTCATCATTCTCCCCAAGGACTCTTCTGTACCCTATACTTTTTTGTAAGATGACTTTGAATTAGAAGCCCTTATCAAAAATTGCTTCCATGATCTATAGGGAAAATAAGTACATGACTGGTCGGCAGGTGGCATGGTGGTTAAGGGCACTCGACTTCCATATGGTTGACTGTGATTTGAGTCTCGGACCTGGCGGCTCGCTTTTTTTCTCTCTCTCTCTTTCACTTGCTTGCTTTGTCCCTCTCTGGTCAAATTAACAATGAATAAATAAATAAAAATAAAAAGTTTAAAAAAATAAATACATGACTTAGTTTATTTGCTTTTCAGGTTTGTTTTGGAACAGTACAATGCACTCTCCTGGCTAACCTGTGACCCTGCAATCCAGGATAGACGCTCATGTCTCCCGATTCATTTTGTGGTGCTGAATCAGTTATATAACTTTATCATGAATATGCTGTGATCTTCATTTGATGGAACTGTGCAAGAAGAGAATGAGGAAAAAGAATATTTCACTGCAGGATTAAGTTACAATTATCTTCTCAGTGAAAGTCATTTGTGATGGGGTCTAATTCTTATTACTTCAACAAATATTGTTTTGACTTGGGGGAGGGGCTATAACTCTACTATTTTTCATTGACTATACTGAACTCTTTAGGATGATGACTGATCGTACAAAGCGTATTATAACATTTTCGTAGCAAAAATTAACCTTTTTTTCCAGTCACAGTATTTGTGAAAAGTAATGAGCCATAGTACCCAGTCATGTAAAATGAATATTAAAAGCATGGAGAGGAAACATGAGGAACAGTGAATTTCAACATATGGCTTCAGAACATCAAGATGTTCTTGTATTGGATAATAGTATCTAGTATTCAAAAATGCCTGCATCTCTTATTTATTGTAAGTTTTTAAATGTATAAATTGTCTTATATTTCTTAACCTCTTTTATAAAAATTTTCCTAGAAGGTTTATACTGCCTTCTTGCTTTAAAGCAATTGGTCTAAAATATATGTAATCGTCTTAATTAAAAAGTTGCTGTAGGGTTGCTTTTAGAGTATTATTTTTTTGTAAGGGGGTGGGTGGGACAGTAAATTTGTATTGTCTCGATGTACAGTTTAATGGGGATAGAGGGGAAATAATGTCCATACCATTGTGTGTGGAGGATTTACAGCTAAGCTGTAGTTGCAGAGTACATGTACAGTAATGAAGTTCACTGTGTTTATAAATTGAAAAGGTACCGGGTCTTACAGCATTTTATATATCACACCTTTACAGAATAACACGATGGCAATATACAAGTGATATTGTTAGGTGGTTTAACATAGAATAAAATGAGAATTCTTCAGTTATATTTTATACTATGGTTTAGGGCTATGACTAATATTTCAGGCCATTTCCAGTGAAAGAAACTTAGTTTTACAGGAAAACATTTGCTACTGAATGCTTAAACTAATTTTGGTGTTTAATGTTACATGCTTAAATTTTTTTTTTTTTTTTCAGTTTTAACAGTGGCACATTTAGGCATGGGAATATTATTATGAAGTTTATCTTCAGGATCTGCTATAAGGTTGAAATTTAGCCCAGCTCTAGGCATTTTACAAATTATTTTAAGAGCAGTCATTCTTGTTTGATTTTTTTTTTTTTTAAATTAAAGATTGGGAATATGTGAGAGTATGCATATGTATGAGTGTGTGTGTGTGCAATCAAACTGTGGTGTAAATAGATTCTCAGTGAATTCTGGTATTCAGACTCTATTCCACTAGTGAAAAAACCATTTCCTAAACTTAACTTGTTTCTTTTTGCCTTTTTATTTATTTAATTTTCTTTGTTTGGAGATGGCAGTCCCAAACACCAGAGTCTGTACTTCTCTATAACACAGCTCATATTAAGGTAGGGCATATGCCAAGGAGGTTCTCACCTCCCTAAAGAAGGGACTTGAATTTTAGGGACTTTAATTCACCCCTTCCTTCAGTACAACTTTCCCTCTTGTTTGCACATGCCAAGATAACTGCTTTTATTGCAGGCTTTTCTTCCCTTGAAATAATCCTTTCTACAGTGCTGCTCACAAGAGAGCCCAAGTTAGCCTCCTGTCTGCATTGCTGACTTGAATTCACAGTCACCAGATCTACCTATCTTTCTTGGAAGCAGTCTAGTAAAATTCCTATTTGTATGTTCACTAATTATCTGTAATGAAAAAATTAATTATATTTACAAAACTCTTAATTCATTTTTAACTGAAATTTGTTTTGTAAATACTATGTGCTTAACATAAATATCACTTTCTTATGAACAATATAGCTTCCTCAAATTATGTATATAAAAAACATAAGCAAGTCTTGTTTTTTCTACAATTGGTGACATAAGTTTTCAGTTATTCAAAAGTACAATGCAATCCCAATGGTCAGCATATTTTGATAATATATTTAAGATCACATCTTTGCATTTGTTTTTAAATTGTGCTAACACACCACAGATTAGGTTGGCATGTTTTGTTCTGTATTTTAAAAAAGGAAAAAAAAACTTGTCTGAGATTTGAAGGAAAAGACACTTATTTGGAATTTCTATAAAAAGAGGTTTTTTTTAATATACTTAGCTCAATAGTGACTTTTATAAACAAAAGTTATATTCTCAGTTGTTTAAAATCACTAACTTATGGTAACCACACCTCAGTTTGAAAATAGGTTTTAAACAAATTATTCTCTGACAGTTTCTTTTATATGGAGCCATAAGGACAGTGTACAATTTTTTTTTTATCTGGGAATCAGGGAATAGTTCCCAAATATACAGGATTTACCAGTAATACTCTTTTCCTTCCCTTCATATATCAATTCACACTCAAACAGGAAGTTATTAAATAGCCATTAGCAGAGGTCAATAGACTTATTTTGGGGAAAAAAAAAAGGTAAACCTTTTGTGCAGGATGATGAATCTGACCTACTAATGTACTGTCACAGACAAATGTGGGTAGTTTCGTTTTATTTAAATAGGTAAGCAAAATATTATACTTTATACCAGTGGATTACCAACACCTTGGCTTCTTTGTTACAGTGCTAATGTCTTGTTTTTGTGCAGTTATTCATTATGAAGCAAAGTGAAAGTTCAGTATTTTGGCATTTAAAAAGATTTGTTATATAATGTCTGCTTCCAGCCAGTGAGAAACATCTTAGCCATACCTTTCTTATGCAAGCCATTCAGTTGTCAGGACTGTGAATTAACACTGTATGAATAAATTTCTGTACACCTTATTGTTTGGCCAGAAGGCCACCAAGTGTACTTATATGTAATCCTTAAATTTTAAAGTAGCTGTAATTTTTAAATATTTCTAAACTTTTCTTAAACCACTAAAATTAAGCTCTTACTACTTAGTCAACTATCCTCAGCTGTATTCGTACTCAATTGTCAGTATGGCACAGATTACTGTATTAAAATATTCTCCTTTCGTCTTCATATTTACCTTCTGAGGTAATTTTTTAACTTAATGTGTTACTACAAAAGTTTGCAGATGTTTAATCAAGCACTATGTTAATACTGTAATATCAAAATACTATGTTGCATTATTTAAAATGTTCAAATTGAATAGATTAAAAGGAAGTTTTTAAATGCTATTGCATCATATAATTTGCTACTCATCCACTATGGCATTGCATATCAGTCTATTAATACATTTAATGTTGCATGAGTGATCTTTTGGTCTGGGTTTCCTCTTAAGATTTTAGTTTGTCTAAATTAAGGAAGAATGTTTTTAATATACATTTTTATTTTATTCCACTACCCCCCAAAAAATCAGCTGGAAATCTTAACCTTTTGGTTTTTCTTGATGTTTTAATGGGCCCAGGACAGTGGTTTTAATTTTTATATGTGTATTTTCTTTTTTGTGGAGTATAAATTTAAAAACTGGATTTGGGACCTAAAATACTCCTCAGGTTGGTGTATCCATGAAGTTTTAAAATAGCTTTAGTTTTCAAAGTAAACTGGATCTGTGGACCTTAAAGTTACTGAGTTTAAACTACAAATTGTAACGTCATTACTGGACATGTCAGCTTCCACCCTCTCAAAATAGCTTGGTCACTTTACGAAGGGGCGTTTTAAAGTTGTTGTTTAGCAGTGACATTTAATATGGTCCAATTGCTTTTCTTTTTAACATGACAAAAAAAAAAAGGAATAAGGAACAAACACTATTGCTGCCGAATGCCATAACACTGAGTTGTACAAATTGTGATTGAGGAAATGAGAAGGTTTATACTTTTTAAAAAAAAAATGAAAAAACAAAACTTCAAATGGAATAAATTATTCATGAAGCCTTCATTGTTGTGTCTCATTCCTGTTGAAAATATTTCCATCTTGAATATGTGCCAAAAATAATACCATTATTTTTGTGTCATTTATAAATGGAAAAGAGCAACCTAGAAACTGATTTTTAATTTCTTGATCTGAGGTGTTTTACTTTTTTAAGAAGATTTTAATCATGCATCCATGAACAATATGTTTTCTTTTTTAAGATAATTATTTATTTTATTTTATTTATTATTATTGCTCTGTTTGACCAGAGAGAGACAGGGAGAATAAGAAAGCAAGCCACCAGGTTCAGGACTTGAACCACGGTCAGCCATGTGGAAGTTCAGCACCTTAACCTCCATACCACCTGCTGGCCCTGACAATATATATTTTCATAAACTATCCATTTTATGGTATTTTGTTATAGCAGCCTGAATGGACTAAGATACCCACATTCCTAAGTGAAATGGGATATGTCTACAAGTTCCCTCATGCTCTCGTAATAGATATATAACCCATATGTCTTTCATTAATTCCCTCTGACTGGTAGAATTACCCCCACAGACATTCCCAGATACCTTTTTGTTTTTTTCAAACATCTGTCTTTGAATTCAAATGCTCTTTATTTATTTTTTAAGAATTATTTTATTTATTTATTATTTATCTATTTTATTTTGAGAAGGACAGAGCAAGAGAGCAAGAGTGAGGGAGGGGATGAGAAAGCAAGCTGCCAGGTCCAGGATGCGAACCGTGGTCGTCCAGTGCTCTTAACCACTATGCCACCTGCTGGCCCTCCCCAGATACTTTTTAGGCTGATCGATTTGGTATTAATGTTTTAGTCATTACAAACTACCTTCAAATATTTAAAGTTTCATTCTATTTTATTAGATCACATATTTTTATACCTTAAACATATTTAAAGTGTTCAGATATAAATAGTCTATCAAAAATAGTTACATCCTGGGGCCAGCAGGTGGCATGAGGATTAAGGTGCCAGACTCCCACATGGACAACCACAATTTAAATCCCAGACTTAGCAGTTCGAAAATCACATCAGGCACATATGCATGTGTGCCCAAAATTCCAGGAGAAGAAGGGATTGTGGTGTGGGCATCTCCTCTGGGAGTTAATTTCTCACTTTCCCTCTCACTGTCTCTCTCTGGTGAGTACACACACCCTAAGGCAAAATCTTCAAAAAAGAGGGACTGGCAGATGGTGTAATGGTTATGGCACTGGACTTGCACGTAGTTGACCACAGTTTGAGTCCTGGACCCAGTGATTTAAAACTCATGCTGGACGGGGGCTGACAAGTGGCGTGGTGGTTAAAGGCGCTGGACTCCCACATGGCCAACCACGGTTCAAGTCTCAGACCTGGTGGCTTGCTTTCTCACTTCCTCTCTCTCTCTGTCTCTCTCTGATCAAACTGAAAAATGATAATGATATAATAATAAATAAAGTTAAATAAAATAATTCTTAAAAAAAAAACCAAAAACTCATGCTGGACACTTGTATGTATGTGCCCAAAGTCCCTAGAGGAGAATGAAAGAAGGGATTGTGACTTGGCCATCCTTCCTGGGGGGGGGGGGGGGGGGGTTGATTTCTTGCTTTTTCCGGCAAGTGCACACACCCTATATAAGCATCCATTTAAAATATGTGTCCAAACCCAAAATAATTTAGGAATAGTTTCTAACAGCAAATATAAAAATAAAAAAATGTAAGTCATACTTTTTTTTGGTTAAGGAAGGATTTTCACTTGCACAACCTTTCTTTTTTATTAAATAGTGTAAGGGACCAGCAGGTGATGTGGTGGTTAAGGCATTGGACTCCCATGTGACTGACAGTGGTTCCCAGACCTGACAACTTACTTTTTCACTTTCCCTCTCTCCATCTCTCTCTGATGAGCGCACGTGCCCTATAGCAAATTAAAAAATAATAAAATTAAATAATTCTTTTAAAAATTCTTAAAAAGAAAATAGTGTCAGTTAAATGTTTGTGCTATACATAATTGATATGTTCTTAAAAATAATGATTATTTTTTAAATTTGCTATAGGGCGCACATGTCCACCAGTGAGACAGAGAGAGAGAGAGAGAGAGAGAGAGCGCGCGCGCATGAGCGAGCGAGCTGCCAGGTCCAGGACTCTTAACTGAGCCATGTCGGAGTCCAGCACCCCAACCACCAGACCCCTGCTGGCCCCAGAAACTGATACTTGTTAAGAATTCAAACTACTTAGAGATAGACATGTTCCCTTCTTTAAGCAAATAGTTTTTGTTTTTTGAATTTGCCAGAGTGCATATGCACTAATTAGAAAGAGTCAGAGGAGTGAGAAAGCACCCACTATGGATGGGATGAGATGGCCACACCACAATCTAATCCTTTCTCCTACATCTTCCTTCCTGTTGGGCTTTTGAGTAAGCAGTAACCATTCACATGTCACAGTGCACGTGCCCTGGTGCTGGGACTCAAAAACCATATAGTTGGCCCTGTGAGAATCCAGCCACCTTTACCACCACACCTCTGGGTGGTCCAACCAATATAGAGTTGGTTAATTGTTTTTTTAGATTTTTGCTGTAAAGTGCATGTGCTGGCAGGAAAGAAACAGAGACGAAAATGAGAACTTACCCCACAGGATAGATGTCACTTGGCGATCCCTTCTCCATTCTCCTCTCAGGATTTTGGGTACACACACAAAGAAGCCTGATGTATTTTTCAAGCTGTGTGTCAACTCACACCTAGGGATCAGCTATGTGGGATTCAGTGCCTTCACCACCGTTCCACCTGCTGACCTGGGAATTGAGTTTTTATATTGTGACTCTCCATCTTGGTAAAATACAAGACTTTGAAACCCCAAACTGTTAGTCGATCCCTTCTCCAAGAATAATCTTCTCATGTTATTTATTTATTTATTTATTTTGGAGAGATTTTTGCTATAGGGCATGTGCGCTCACCAGAAAGAGAGAGAGAGAAAGACAAAAAGCGAGAAATCACCCCCAAGGGGGGGATGGCCATGCCACATTCCCTTCTCTATTCTCTCGGGATCTTGGGCACGCATGCACACACATGCGCCCGCTTGAGTTTAAGCTGCCAGGTCTGGGACTCAAACCGCAGTCGACTACATGGGAGTCCAGTGACATAGCCATTACGCCGACTGCTGTTCCCTCATGTAACTTTCTTGCCAGACTTGTCCATAAGAGTTCCTTCAAAGTGAGGATCTACAGATTGAGTGGTTAAAGTATGAAACATAGTGGGCATTTTGAAATTTTCAAAAAGGAATAAGATAACCAAAGAAATCAACTTGACCTCTTGATCTTAGTAGCTCATTCTGTATATATATAGACATATATATTTATTCATTGGTGAGGTGACTTGAAATGATCCTAGTTTCTTATTTTAGGCTTAGACACATTTACCTCATTTTTAGACCAAAATGGTAACTTTTTTTGAGAGAGAGATTTTTGCTATAGGTTGCATGTGCACACTAGAAAGAGAAAGCGAGAAATCACCCTTTCCCCCTGGAGGGGGTGGCCACACTGCAATCCCTTCTCTCAGGGTTTTGGGCACGCATTCATGTGCACCCAGCGTGAGTTTCAGGCCACCAGGTCTGGGACTCAAACCATGGTTGGTCATGTGGGAGTCCAGTTCTGACATTTTTTTTTTCTGTTCAGAGATTTTATTATCAAAATAGGCCTGAAACAGAATTGTTAAAATAAGAAATCGTTTAAAAATACTTGCAGCATATGGTGGTCATTGCAGGTATTTGAGAAACCTAGAGGTAGAGAATTCACTTAAGGATTAAAGGTAGAAAGGTAGTTTAAACCATATTCAAATAATTTGGGGTAAACAGCCTTTGAAATAATAGTTTCTTTTTAAAATTATTTTATTTATTATTTATTTACTTACTTACTTATTTATTTATTTATTTATTTATTTATTTATTTATTTATTTATATCAGAGACAGAGAAAGAGAGGGAAAGTAAGAGTAAGCCACCAGGTCTGGGACTCAAAAACTTTGGTCGGCCATTTGGAAGTCCAGCACTTGAACCACTGTGACCCTGAAATAATATAGTTTCTTGAGAAACATGGATACTTGGAACCATTATCTCTTTTTCTTTTTAAAGAGATTTTTGCTATAGGATGTGTGCACTCACTGGAGAGACAGAGACAGAAAGCAATAAATTACCCTGAGGGGAGGGGAAGGCCACACCTCAATCCCTTCTCCATTCTTTCAGGATTTTGGGCACATACACACTCGTAACAGAAACAGAAAAAGAGAGGAGAATGCGTCCTCCCTGGGGGAATGATCACTATATAATCCCTTCTCCATTTCTCCCTCCATGTGGGTTTTTGGACACACAGGCCCACCTGCCAAGCATGTTTCTCAAGCTGTCATGTTTGGGATTCAAACCACACAGTTGACTATGTGAGATTCAACCTCTTTAACCACCAACCCACAGAACTGACCCAGCATTGTTGTGGGTTTTTTAAATTAATTAATTGTTAAAAAAATTTTTTCTTAGTTTTATTATAGGGCATGTGCACTCGATGGACAGAAAGAAAGCGAGAAATCACCCCCCCCACGGGGGATAGCCATGCCACAATCCCTTCTCTTCCATTATTTCTCTCAGAATTTTGGACACACACACCCAGCGTCAGTTTTAAACATCCTCGTCCGGGACTTGAACCACGTCCAACTACGTGGGAGTACAGCAACGTAACCATTATGCCATCTGCTAGTCCCTACCACCATGTTTTTAATTGCCAGAGGGCATGTGTGACTGCTAGAGAGAGGGAGAAAGAGGAAGCATACCCCAGTGGGGCCTGGTCACACTGGAATCCCTTCCCCATGTCTCCCTCCCATCAGGAATTTGGGCATGCATGCACTCATGCCCAGTGTGTGCCACCAGGCCTAGAAGTCACACTGGAATTGACCATGTGTGATCTAGCTCCCAGCTATGGGAGCACTTACCTGTGCTCTGGGACCAGCCCTTGAATTGGTCTTTGTTTTTTTTTCTTCCACAGTGGCCCAGCAGAACTGTGTCAAGAATGATCTTTGTGGGCCAGCAGGTGTCATAATGGTTATGTCACTTGTCTCCCACATAGCCCACTGTGATTCAAGTCCTGGAAAAGGTGGCTTGAAAATGACACCAGGCTGGGACCAGCTGTTAGCGTAATGGCTATATCGCTGGACTCCCATGTAGTCGACTGCGGTGCGAGTCCCAGACCCGGTGGTTTAAACTCACGCTGGGTGCATGTGCATGCGTGCCCAAGATCCCGAAAGAATGGAGGAGGAAGGATTGCGGCATGGCCATCTGCCATCGAAGGTGATTTCTCATTTTCTGTCTCTGTCTTTCTGGCAAATGCATGTGCCCTATTGCAAAAAACTCTCCAAAAAAAGAAAAAAGAAAGAAGAAAAAATCACACCAGGCATGTGTGCATGCATGCCCAAGATCCCAGGAGGAAAATGGAGAAGGCATGGCAGTGTGGTCAGCCCCATGAGGAATGATTTTTCACTCCCCACCCCCCTCTCTCTGGTGAGCAAAAACCTATGGCAAAAACCTCTAAAAAAAAAAAGATCTTTTGTGGCCAGCAGGTGTGATGATGGTTAAGTCATTGGATTCCCACATGCTTGATCATAGTTCAAGTCCTGGACCCAGCAGCTTGAAACTCACCAGGACTGGACCAGCAGTTAGTGTAATGGCTATGTCACTGGACTCCCGTGTAGTTGACTGTGGTTCGCGTCCCGGACCCGGTGGCTTAAAACTCATGCCGGGCGCGTGTGCGTGAGTGCCCAAGATCCTGAGAGGAGAATGGAGGAGAAGGGATTGTGGCATGGCCATCCCCCTTGGGAGGTGATTTCTCACTTTCTGTCTCTCTGTCTCTGTCTGTCTGGTGAGCGCACATGCCCTATAGCAAACACCTCTTCAAAAAGAAAAAGAGGGGCCGGCAAGTGGCATGGTGGTTAAAGGCGCTGGACTCCCACATGGCCGACCACGGTTCAAGTCTCGGATCTGGTGGCTTGCTTTCTCACTTCCTCTCTCTCTGTCTCTCTCTGTCTCTCTCTGATCAAACTGGAAAATAATAATGATAATAATAATAAATAAAGTTAAAATAAAATAATTCTTTAAAAAAAAAGAAAAAAAAAAGAAAAAGAAACTCACCAGGTGCGTGTGAATGCATGCCCAAAATCCCAGGAGGGGAAGAGAGGAAAAGGAATTGCCATATGGCCATGTCCCTGGGGGGTGATTTCTCACTTGCCCTCTCCCTGTCTCTGTCTCTCTGGTGTGTGCATGTGCCCTATGTCAAAAAAAAAAAAAAAAAAAAAAAAAAAAAAAAAAAAAAAAATTTGTGGTACCAGCCCCATAAGTTAGTGGTTAAGGGAAGCTAGATCCCACATGACCAATTGCAGCTCAAATCCTGACAGGCGCTAGACTCCCACATGGTTAACTGCAATATGAGTCCTGGACCCAGCATCTTTTTCTTTTCTTTTTCTTTTTTTGGAGAGGTTTTTGCCATAGGGCACATGCGCTTGCCAGAAAGACAGAGAGAGACAGAGAGACGAAAGCGAGAAATCACCACCCTGGGGGGATGGTCATGCCGCAATCCCTTCTCCTCCAATCTCCTCTCGGGATCTTGGGCACGCACGCACACACATCTGACGTGAGTTTAAGCCACTGGGTCCGAGACTCGAACCGTGGTCAACTACATGGGAGTCCAGCGACGAAGCCATTATGCCAACTGCTGGTCTCTCATCTATCCAGTTGTAAAAGCCATAAACTTTTCCTTGTAACCACTTATCAATAACTTGGATAAGTTAATGTTCACTTCTATCTCAATTGGCCTGTCCTTAGTAAAAACTGGCATTAAACAGCGCCACATAAAGTATCCTCTATCTAGGTGGACCACTGCAGTATACTTTTTACTTGGTCTCTCTCCTGTCAATATGTTATTTTTTTCTTTTTTTCAATGATTATTTTTTAATATTATTATTATTATTATTGTTTTAAATTTGAACCAGAGAAAGATAGAAAGAGAGAAAGGGAAAGTGAGAAAGCAAGCCACCAGGTCTGGGATGTGAGCCGTGGTTAGCCATGTGAGAGTCCAGGATCTTAACCACCACGCTACCTACTGGCCCCCGTGAATGTGTTATTTACTGGTGGCTTAAAAATGCCCCTCATTCCTTTAGTACCAGGGTTTGTGTTTGCTCACCAAAGAAAAACCTCCAATGGAGTGTCATTATGTCTATTTTTTTCCCTCAGTTTCTTCATCAGGATTTTGGACACATACACCCGGCATGTTTTTCAAGCTGCCTAAGCCAGGACTCAAACGGTGGTCATCCATATGGGATCCAGCTCCCTATGGACAGGCTTAACCACTGCACTGTGAGGCCAGCCTGCTTAAAACTCTTTTGTGGTTGATTTTTGCTCTAAAGATAAATTCCAGAAGTCATGCAGGGTCTGTCCCTTGCCTACTTTTCTAGCCTCAAATGGGCCTCTGTCTTCCTCCTATCCTCCTAGGCATTTGAATTTCTTGAATACTTCATGGTTATTCTTGGCTTAAAACCTTCCCCTAATTTCTAGATACACGGTTGCCTTACATCAGAATCTTTTGTTATATATTCTTGTAACGTCCTGTATGGAGGCTTAATCATGGTTTTTCACAGTTTGTCATTTTCATAGTATTTTTATGCTTGAATAATTAATTCAACAGCCACTATTAAGTTTCATTCTGTGCTGGGGGCAAGGAAATAAAATATGGTCTCTGCCTTCAAAGGACTCACTTTCTATGGAAGAGACAGATTCTAAAAATTACAGTGCCATGTGTAAATTACTGTGATTGAAGGAAGCAGAGGGAAGTAGGGATACCTTGTCTAGAAGATTTCATAGCACGGGAATACTGGAGGTGAGATTTAAAGGATACATAGGAGTTTACTACATAAAGACAATGAAAGACATTCTAGACAAGAGGAGAAGTCCAAGAACAGTGAGAAGGATTTAGAAACAAGCAGTTCAAACTGACTAAAGATACCACTGTGGGTGCCAGCCGGTGGCCTGGTGCATGGCCCCTGCAAGGATGACACACAAATTTGTGAAGCCTTCCATATTTTTGTGAAGTGTATTCATGTTGGGTAATCCATTTTACAAGCAGTAGTGATGTAATATGATTATATAAAATAAATTAGAATAATAATTAGAAAAGAAAGAGAAAGAAATCAGAGTAGGGGCTAGCAGGTGGTGTGGTTAAGGCGCTGGATTCCCACACTGCCGACTGTGGTTCAAGTCCTAGACTTGGCGACTTGAAACTCACACCAGGTGCACGTGTGTGCATGCTCAAAATCCCGAGAGGAGAATGGAGAAGGGATTGCAGCATGGCCATCCCATTTGGGAGGTTATTTCTCACTTTCTCTCTCTCGGTCTCTCTGGCGAGTGCACATGCCCTATAGCAAAATCTCAATAAATAAATAAGTAAATAAATAAATAAAATTGGGGCCGGCAGGTAGTGTGGTGGTTAGGGTGCTGGACTCCCACATGGCCGACTACAATTTGAGTCCTGGACCTGGCTGCTGGCTTTCTCATTCTAACTCTCTCTCTCTTTCTCTGTGTGTCACTCTGGTTAAACTGAATAATAATAATGAAAATAATTATTTAGAACAATAATAAATAAAATTAGATAAATCTTCGAAGTTTTTTTTTTTTTTGAAGAGGTTTTTGCTATAGGGCACGTGCGCTCACCAAACAGACAGACAGAGACAGAAAGTGAGAAATCACCCCCAGGGGGGATGGCCACGCCATAATCCCTTCTCCTCCATTCTCTTCTCAGAATCTTGGGCACGCACGCACACGTGCCCGGCGTGAGTTTTAAGCCACCAGGTCCGGGACTTGAACCGCGGTCGACTACATGGGAGTCCAGCGACATAGCCATTACACTAACTGCTGGTCCCCAAAAAAGTTTAAAAAATGTAATTTACTTCATTCCCACTTCTTCCCCTCATTCATTCCCTAAGCCAATGTTTGCATTCCTTTCATGCTGTTCCTGTGAAATGACCACCCAGGGTGATTAAGTTGCTTAATTTCTCCCAGTCTCAACACAACTGTAAATCAGAGGCAATCTGAGGCAATCTACTTGCCTCTGAAGATTAAATCAGATAATAGCTATAAATAATTTAGTATAGTGCCTAGCAAGTGTTCAATAAATAAGTCCTAAATCAATATTACAATAGCTTGGCTTAACTGTGGTGGTATATGCTGCTAATATGCTGCTACTTGAAGGCCAAGGCCACATGGGTGGCCCAGGTTCAGTTTCCTGCTCAGTATAAACAGGCATGGTCTGTGTAAGGCACCTGTGGTCCTAGCTATCTTGGAAAAGGATCTGACATGGTAAGACCTTGTCCAAAATCTGTCTCTGTCTCTTTCTTGCACTCATAAATAAATAAGTAAAAAAAAAAAAGAAGAAGAAGAAGAAGAAAAAAAGAGAATGAAGTAGAACATGATAAAAAAGAGCTTGAAAAATGATGACGTGGTGCCAAGAGGTGGCATGTCGTTCAGGCCCCGGACTCTCACATGGCCCACTAGGGTTTGAGTCCCAGACCTGGTGGCTTGGTTTCTCACTATCTTTCTGTCTCTCTCTGATGAGTACACATGCCCTACAGCCAATTTAAAGAATAATAATACCAAAATACTTCTTAAAAATTTATTTTAAATGATGATGTTGTATAGTCTATAGCTCATTAACAATTGTGAGATCTATTATAAATGTATAATGACCAGCAATTTATTTGTTTTTTTTTTTTTTTTTTTTTTTTGAGAGGTTTTCACTATAGGGCGCGTGCACTCGCCAGACAGAGAGAGACAGAGAGACAGAAAGTGAGAAATCGCCCCCCCCCCCCCCCCAGGGGGGATGGCCACGCCACAATCCCTTCTCCTCCATTCTCCTCTCAGGATCTTGGGCACGCACGCACACGCGCCCGGCGTGAGTTTTAAGCCACCAGGTCCAGGACGCGAACCGCGGTCGACTACGTGGGAGTCCAGTGACATAGCCATTACGCTAACTGCTGGTTCCCTGACCAGCAATTTAAAAAACACAACAGCAAAATAGGGACAGACAGTGCTCAGAGGTGAAACATGATACTCTGCGAGGCAGTCCCACATGTGAGTATTGCTGGTTCAAGTCCAGAGGCCTCCCTGAGTGCTCTGGGCACATCCAGGACAGGTTGAAGGCTGAGGATTGTAATTGCAGCTTCAGGACTCTGTTGGGAATGCTCTCTCTCTCTTTTTTGTTTATGGAAGAAATAAGCCTACTTTTTATTTTTTTTAAAGAATTATTTCCCTTATTTTATTTATCATTATTGTTATTTTTTAAATTTGACCAGAGCAAGACACAGAGAGAGAAAGCAAGAAAGTAAGCTTTCAGGTTTGAGACTGGCACCGTAGTCAGCCATGTGGGACTCCAGCACCCCTAATCACCATGCCACCAGCTGGTTCCAAGCTTACATTAAAAAAAAAAAAGAAATAGAATATGTAACATGTAGTATGTGTATTATTTCATAAAATGTTTCCATGTAAGTGTGGGTACCTATGTTATATATTTATACGTTTATATGGTATATAAATTTATACATTTGTTATATATATGTTCCATATACCTATAAATGTTTGAATATATGCTTATGTGTGTTTTGAGTCCAAGTGTGAAATTATTTTGGGTCAGGAGGAAAAATTTTTTTTTTTTTTTTTTTTGGAGAGGTTTTTGCTATAGGGTGCGTGCGCTCGCCAGACAGACAGAGAGAGACAGAGAGATAGAAAGCAGGAAATCACCCCCCAGGGGGGATGGCCACGCCGCAATCCCTTCTCCTCCATTCTCCTCTCGGGATCTTGGGCACGCACGCACACGCGCCCGGCGTGAGTTTAAGCCGCCGGGTCCGGGATTCGAACCGCGGTCGACTACGTGGGAGTCCAGCGACATAGCCATTACACTAACTGCTGGTCCCAGGAGGAAAAATTTTTGAGAAATACTAAACGCTTATTTTTTTTCCTTTGCTGATCTATTGAAAGTCAGATACATAGATATAATTTTTTCTTTTCTTTCTTTCTTTCTCTCTTTCTTTCTCTCTTTCTTTCTTCTTTCTTTCTTTCTTTCTTTCTTTCTTTCTTTCTTCTTTCTTTCTTTCTTTCTTTCTTTCTTTCTTCTTTCTTTCTTTCTTTCTTTCTTTCTTTCTTTCTTTCTTTCTTTCTTTCTTTCTTTTTTTAAGCCAGAGTCCACACAAAGTAAGAAAGCACCTCTCATGGAGATGGTCAGGCTACAATCCCTTCTCCCTCCATTGCTTTCTGTCTCTCTGGATAGCACACATGCGTGAAGGTAAAAAACTTCTTTAAAAAGAAAAAAGATGGCCTTCTGTCAAAGCCTTGGAAACGATAAGGTCCTTTATCTCTGTAAGATATATACATGTATATATACACACACACTTGCTATAGGGTGTGTGCACTTGCTAGAGAGAGAGAGAGAGCGAGCGAGCGAGCGAGCAGGCAAGAAAGTGAAAGAAAAGGAGAGAGAGAGCCAGGAGGGATGGCCACTCTGCAATCCCTTCTCATCCCTTCTCCCCTTAGGATTTTGGTCACATGCACACACATGCACCTTGTGTATTTTTCAAGCTCCCAGGTCAGGGACTTGAACCACGCTGTTAGCTATGTGGGATCCAGCCACCTTAAACATCATGCCACCCGCCTGCCTCAAATAAATAAATGAATAAATATATAAGTATACATATACATACATTTTTTAAAGATTATTTTATTTAAATTATTTTGACCAGAGAGGGACAGAGTAAGAGAGAGAGAGGGAAAGTGAAAAAGCAAGCTGCCAGTTTTGGGACTTGAACCACAGTTGTCCTTAACCACCATGCCACCTGCTGGTCCCATAAATTTGTGTTTTTAGAGAGATTTTTTTTGCTATAGGGCATGTGCATTCACCAGAGACACAGACAGAGAGACAGAGCAAGCAATCACCCCTGTACTGGGTGTGAGGTGTTTTTCTTTCTTTTCTTTTTCTTTTTTCTTTTTTTGTTTAACAAAAAGTTTATTATGAAAATGTACATGACCTGGTTTTTACATCATAGTAAAACAGGCCCGTTGAGAGGGGACATGGATTTTTCTGTTGAACAGCCATTATTTATACTCGTTCCAAGGCTCCTAACACGATGATAATATTTCCTCGTATTACCACCATTCCAGTATTGTTCTGGTGCCCACTAGTTGCCATCTCCACACATTCACCCATCACAAGATTCATAAATGGATCAACCCCCCGCAATATTCCTTGGACGTGTCTGCCACCATTTCATTTCAATAACTTCTTGTCCATAAGTGTTTTCAATTCGGGAGGGTGAGCTTTGCTCATGGTACCTACTCCATGGGCTCGGAGATGCCTTTGAACGTGGCAGGTCCAGCTTGTTGCATCTCCCAGGTGTGAGTTTTAAGTCTCTGGGTCTTGGACACAGACTGCAGGTAACTAAGTTGGAGGCAAGCGATGTAACCATTATGCCATCTGATGGTCCCAATGCATATTTTAAATCTATAACAATTATTCAAGTATTAAGAGATTAAAAAATTTTTATTGACATATAATTGTACATTTTGTCAGGTACAATGTGATTTCTCAGTATAAGATTAGAGTGTGTAATGATGAAATCGTGGTAATGAGTATACTTGTTATATCGCCTGTTTGTCATTACTTTGTGCTGAGACCTATAAAAACCATATATTTAGAAATATTATTTTTTTGTATTTCCAGAAAACCTTTAAAATGGGGCAAAAATAAGGTGCTTTCGCATCAAGGGTCACAGGGTCTCTCTGGGGCCTGTTGCTGAGGAATGGCCAGTGCCCTGCTACCACCTTGTTGCCCCAGCCAAAGATGGCAACATGCCATGCTCACTCCTGAGGAGCCTGTGTGTGAACTTGGGAATGGATGGGGATGGGGATAAGACACCCCTCCCTCTGAGAGCCCCTGAATCAGGGGTGGCCTCCCCATAGGATGCTGGGGGAATTCTGGGAGGGCGCTGGTCAAATCTTGGTACCTGCCCAGCTACTCTGAGCTGACAGGGGAGAGCGCTTCCCAGACTTCAGCATCCCTCAGGCCTGTTTGCCCTCCACAGGAGCCATGACCAGGTGCTGCCAAGGGCTCCCTGACGTGGACCTCCAGGACCCTTGGGGGCCTCTTTCCACCTTCTCCCTGGACACACGTTGGCTGAGGAGTCAGCCTGTGAGGTCCCTGCACGTGGGCTGGGCCCCAGCATGCCTTTGGCACCAGAGCAGACCACCATCGGCAGCGGCCTGGATCTCGTCATGGCCTCCAGCTCTGCCATGCCCTGACCAGCAGGCTGGCCAGCCAGGAACAGAGCTCCAAGGGCATCCCCATCAGCAGGCATCACTGTAGGCCTTGGGTGTAGGGCACGTCATTGCAGTACAGAAAGACAAGGGCAGCTGCCCCACAGGGCCTCACAGCGGTCCTTGAAGATGGCATCATGGGTCAGGTCACTTAGCTGTGCCAACTCCCTGGAGTTCAGGGACAGGCCCAGCCCCCCACTGGTGACTATGAGCTCACTGGGCTCTGGAGGACGCTCCACGATGGCCAGGGCACGATATATGCATATTTATTATTATTTTCAAAATTTTTCTGTAGGGCACACATGCTCATCAGAGTAAGAGTGAGAAAGTGAGAAAAGCAAGCCACTAAGTCTGAAACTTGAACCATGGTCTGCCATGTGATTTACTGTTCACAGGTTTACTGCCTCAACCACCACACCACCTGCTGGCTTCCCTATAAAATAGTTTTGTTTCCATTTTCCAACATGATACGTGCTAAACAGCCAATACCTGCTAACCTGCTTAACATGCCAAATACTCATTAAATTAATCAGGAATGAAAAATAGTATGAAGATATATAGACTAGTGATTCTTAATATATAGACTAGTGGTTATTTCCCCAGCAATCAGGCTCTTTTTGGGAATTGACTGAATGTTTCAGACCTTTTTCAGAAGTACCAAGTACTCATAATCTTGATTCTAAATAATTTTTTTTGAGAGATTTTTGCTATAGGGCGCGTGCGCTCGCCAGACAGAGAGAGACAGAGAGATAGAAAGCGAGAAATCACCCCCCAGAGGGGATGGCCTCGCCTCAATCCCTTCTCCTCCATTCTCCTCTTGGGATCTTGGGCACGCACGAATGAGTTTAAGCCACCGGGTCCGGGACTCAAACCGCGGTCGACTATGTGGGAGTCCAGCGATATAGCCATTACGCTAACTGCTGGTCCCCAGGATTCTAAATAATTCTTGAAACTCCACCAATTGTCCTTTCGGGACCTATGGATCCTATGTTAAGAACTCTGAAAAGTTGGGACCAGCAGGTGGTGGGGTATTTGAGGCACTGGATTCCCACTTGGCCGACCAGGATTTGAGTTCCATACCTTGGTGGCTTGAGAATCACACCAGGCACACCTGGTATGTGCCCAAAATCCCAGGAGGAGAAGAGATTATGCAGTGGCCATCCACCCTGGGGGGTGATTTCTCACTTACATTCTCACTGCCTTTGTCTCTCTCCAGACAAGTGCTAGCGCCCTAAGGCAAAAACCTTAAAACAACAACAGACTGAAAGGGATGTTTAACTTCTTACAGTGGAAGTGTGTGGTTGAGAGGAGAAGGTTGGGGATTAGACTGCTTTGTACCTTTCTCCTACATATCCTGGGATTCTGGAATTTTGGTGTTGGGTGAGGACAGACAATTTAAAGATCACCATTTCCATTAGGGTTCTGTCAAAGAAGGGGATGGCGACTTTGACATTTCTTTGAACACAAATTAAAAGGAATGGACTGGGGTCGGGTAGGCTACCCAAATCCCAGAGAATGGAAGGGAAAGGACTGGCGGAGTGAGAAGGGGTGTGTGTGGGGTGCGCTTTCTCACCTGCCTTCCGCGACCACCCGCGCCCTAGAGCATAAAAACAAAACAAAATTAAGGGGAAAAAAATCACGATAATCCTATAACGATGAAACTGAAGCTCTAGGGGGCTCAATGCTTTCTCTAAAAGGGCACAGCTGATGAGCCAAGGAGGGTCTGCTAACTAAGCTCCAAAGTTCCAGGGAAGCCCGGCGGGGCGGGACCGGGCGGGACAGGGCAGGGCGGGGCGGGGCATGGCAGCGGGCTGGGGGCGGGGCCGCGCATGCGCACCGTCGCCTCCGCGCGGACGTCTCTGGGTTTCCTCCCGCAGCCACTTTCCTCTCAGTGCAGTACGGTGGCCGACGGGAGCCAGGCGCTGGGGATGAATGAAGGTGCTGGGTGCAGGTTGAAAAAGTCTTCTCCGCTTTTCCCTCCCTCCAGTCTCGATTCTGGCTTTGTGCGGAGTCCCCATTCCGCCCCATCTTATCGGCCACGCCGTCGGTCCCGGCGTCTGCGTTTTTTCTTGGTGCCCGCGTCGACTCGGAGCACAGCTGGGGCTTGGGGATCCGGATTATCGCCTAGGCCCAACTTCGGACCGCGCTCTCGATTTCTGCCGCGTCCCGCCTCTAGGACGCGGAATCCGGGTGGGGTCCCGTGAGGCTGGAGGGTAGATCCGAAGGTATGAAGCGTCCGCTTCTCAGGCCTCAGCGCATTCCCCAGACCTTGTCGGCAGCTGGCCAGTCTTCTGACCCTGAAAGGCTTCTCACTACGACCGGGGCGAGACCTGTGAGCGCTCTGGTCTCGATGCCTCTGCTCCATCAGCCCGCCCCTCGTGTAGACCAGCTCCTCCTGCTTCAGTGCAAAGCAGTTTCTGCTCACTCGTCTGAACCCACGACTCTGCTAATCTGTGGGTCTTAATAAGGGATGGCTTTGGCTGGCTGCTTACTGCCTTGTTTTATGTTTTGTTTTGGTAATTTTGATTACTTCTGAAGACGGATGAGTGGCAAGTGGGACTCCTCCTTCTCCCAGAGCTTGTTGCATTTACACCTGCTTTTTTAGCCAGCAACACGGAGAGCTTAGGCTAGCCTTGTGCCTCTAGAGCCTTGAATGACTTTCTTTCTGCCTAGCCAGCGTGGCGATTTACCAGTGTTTCCACCGACTTTTGGAGGGTGGGAAACTTATTTACATGTGTCAGGTAGACATGAAACTAAAGAGGTAGGGAAGAGGTGCCATAACTATGGCCATTCATATACTTTTATTTGTTTTATGGAGTTCATATAACTGAATAGATAAAGTTTGGGCTGGGACTTAGATGAGGGTCCAGGCTTGGATTTTTGCCTCTAGGTAGTAAGTAATATTACTTTGGGCTTATTACTTACTCTCTGGACCTAATGTTCCTTCTTCGTAAATGTGCATATTGACGCAGAAGATTCCTTAGGCTGGAAGAGATATATATTTTTTAAAATTATTTTAATGGGACCAGCAGTTAGAGTAATGGCTATGTTGCTGGACTCCCACATAGTTCAGCAGTTAGAGTAATGGCTATGTTGCTGGACTCCCACATAGTTGACCGCGAGTCCCGGACCCGGTGGCTTAAACTCACGCCGGGCGCATGTGCGTGCGTGCCCAAGATCCCAGAGGAGAATGAAGGAGAAGGGATTGCAGCATGGCCATCCCCCATGGGGGGTGATTTCTCGCTTTCACTCTCTCTGTCTCTTTCTGTCTGGCGAGTGCACGTGCCCTATAGCAAAAAACCTCTTCCCCCCAAAAAAGTATTTTATTTAGCTTTATTTATTTATTTAAATTTGACCAGAGAGGGCCACAGTGAGCGACCGAGAGGGAGGGAGAGAGAGAGAGAGAGAGAGAGAGAGAAGTGAGAGGGCAAGCCACCAGGTCCAGGACTCAACACGTGATCAGCTATGTGGGAGTCCAGTGCCCTTAACCACTGTGCCAACTGCTGGCCCCTGGAAGAGATTTTAATGTCCTCTCTTTGTCGATTTTTAGATGGCTGCACAAACTGGGAGACAGAGAAGCTGTGTTTTTAATTTTGTCAGAGACATTGCCAACAGAGGGGCCTATTGAAATGCATCACATTTTCAGGGTTTTTAAAGAGGGTCATTGGTACTGGTGGAAGTTATACCTGTTTTCATTTGTGTTTTTACTATTAGGATCAACAGTGAACATGACTGAGTGTACAAGCCTTCAGTTTGTCAGCCCTTTTGCTTTTGAAGCAATGCAGAAAGTGGATGTTGTTCGCCTGGCGTCGTTAAGTGATCCGGAATTAAGACTTCTCTTGCCCTGCTTGGTGCGGATGGCACTTTGTGCTCCTGCTGACCAGAGCCAAAGCTGGGCTCAGGATAAAAAACTTATCCTTCGACTTCTCTCTGGAGTGGAAGCTGTCAATTCCATTGTTGCATTGCTGTCTGTGGACTTTCATGCTTTAGAGCAGGATGCCAGCAAAGAGCAGCAACTTAGGTAATATAACACATGGGTTGAGATTTACCAATGAATAGGGAATCATGATTTTCAGAGTTTTCAGAGCTCCTTGAGAAAGGATGAGAATCTAAATTTTGGAGAGCATTTTACTTAAGTCTTTTCTGTTTTCAGCTAACATTCTAGGATCTCTTGAATTCTTTTTTAAAATTAAATTTTGCTATAGAGTGCGTGTGTTTGCCAGTCAGAGAGAGAGAGAGGGAAAGTGAGAAAGGACCCCTCAAGGGGATGGCCTTGCCATAATCCTGTCTCTTCCATTCTTCTCCAGGGATTTTGGGCACGTATGCACACGCACCAGATGTGTTTTTCAAGCCATTGGGTCTGGAACTTGAGCCACACAGTTGGCCGTGTGAGATCTTTCCTCCTTAACCACTATGCCACTTCCTGGCCCTCTTGATTTTTTTTTTTTTAAAGTTTTTACCGTAGGGCATGTGTGCTCTCCGAGTGGGGAGAGAGAGAGTGAGAACTCCCCCCCGCTGGGGGTTGTAGCCACACCTCAGTCACTTTCGCGATTTTCGGCATACGTGCATATGCATCCGGCATGATTTTCAAGCTGCTGGATCCAGGGCTTGAACTGTGGTCAGCTATGTAAGAGTTCAGTGCTTTAACCACCACACCACCTGGTGGCCCCTTGAATTCCATATTTTTTTAAAAGAATTATTTATTTATTTAATTCTATCTTTTCTTTTCTTTTTTAAATTTGACCAGACAGACAGAGAGAGAGAGAGGGAAAGGGAAAGTGAGAAAGCAAGCCACCAGGTCCGGGATGTGAACTGTGGTTGGCTATGTGGGAATCTAGCACTTTGAACCCCCACGCCACCTGCCAGCCCCCTTGAATTCCATATTATAAAATACTATATAAAGAAATTTGGCCATGGTGGTTAAGACACTTCCAAATGGCTGACCATGGTTCGAGTCCTGGACCTGGTGGCTTGCTTTCTCACTTTCCCTCCCTATCTCTCTCTCTGTGCCTCTCTCTGGTCAAATGAAAATGAATGAATAAATAAAATAAAATGAATCTTTAAAAATAAAGAAACTTGGCCATGGATAATTGTATTTGAGCTAAACTAATAAGGTCAATTACTCTTAGTAGGAAGTGGTTTGGGTAGCTTCCTCTAGATTGGAAGGATTTATTGGAACCACTTTGGAGACTTTAAGCTTACTTGGATTCCCAAAGGTTCTGGGCAGACGTTATATTTTTCCCTGCCCCTTGTGAATCCAGTAGTAAGTCATTGTTACTGGAATTGGGTACTAACTGTGAGTTGTAATGGATTCTTTATATAGATTGTGAAAACTAGAAATAGGCAAACTGAATAGTATTTCAAAATTAGTAACATTTGAAATGTATCCATCTTCTGTAGGTTATTTCAATAGACTATATTTTTATGTGATTACTTCCATAACTTTGTTTTCATAATTATTGCTTTACATGTTTGTACTTCATTAGGCATAAACTTGGAGGAGGCAGTGGAGAGAGCATCCTTGTCTCACAGCTTCAGCATGGACTGACGTTAGAGTTTGAGCACAGCGATTCACCTCGTCGACTGCGTCTTGTGCTTAGCGAACTGTTGGCAATTATGAACAAGGTGCTTTTTTTTTTTCAATTTTTATTTTTTAAATTTAATTTAATTTTATTTATTCATCCATTTTTTAATTTGACCAGAGAGAGATACAGAGAGAAAGAGGGAAAGTGAGAAAGCAAGCCACCAGGTCTGGGACTCAAACCATGGTCGGCCATGTTGGAGTGTCCAGCACCTTAACCACCACGCCACCTGCTGGTCCCCAAGGTGCTTTTCTTTTAACCACAGCTCAAAATATTCATGAATTTATGTCTACACGTTGAACGTTAGAAACAGGCAGCTGCTGTGGGTCAGCAGTAAGGCCATCCTCTGCAGTGCTGAGGCTACATGGGAAGTTTCTGTGTTTGTGTCCCAGGGTCTCCCTCTGTACACAGGTTATGCACATACCTGTGATCAGGCTGGCTAAGGCTCATGGTGGGATCATAACATGAAGAACCTGGTGTAGGTATACTCTGTCGTTTTCTTCCCCTCTCCTCCCCTTTTCTTTCTGTCTCTCTCTACTTCTCTCATGGAAGAAATAAATAATCTGAAAAAAAGAAAAAGTTAGGCAAAAACAGGGGAAAAAAGGAACACAGGTTGGGCCGAACCATAGTAGCACACAGTGGTAAATGCTGCTATTTGACAGGCTAAGGACACATAAGAGACCTGAATTCAATTTCTGGCCCAGCCTAAAAGCGGACATGGTGGTGCACACCAGAGGCTGAGGCAGGAGGATTGTGAGTGCACACACTCTATGGCAAGAATTTTTTAAAAAGTAAGGGATTTAACTTATTATCTGAAATTAATAGAATTTATTACTTTGTTTCTTTTTTTTTTTTTTTCAAGGTGTCTGAATCCAATGGAGAATTTTTTTTCAAGTCTTCTGAGCTCTTTGAGAGTCCAGTGTATTTGGAGGAAGCTGCTGATGTACTTTGTATTTTACAAGCAGGTACTGTATCAAGAGCTAAGATACATTTCTGATACAGTTTTTATTAAGTGATACTCTATAACTTCTTAACCTGGAACTTATGTTATTTTAGGGGTCATCTAATACAAATATACTTTAAAAGTTTAAGTAAAAGGGTCTGCTCATTGGAACAGTGGTAACACACTGCTCAAAAGAAGCCAGATTCTACATGGCAATCCACATGAGGTCCCTTGTCAGGTTGGCCTGAAGGACGTTGGACAGGCATACCAGTGCTCAGGATCTAATGGGCTAGAGAACTGGAGAAAGATGATCATGGCACATACAGTCATGAATAAAGAATTTCTAATTTTTATTTATTTTTTCTGTATTTTCTTTTTCTTTTTAAATAATTATTTATCTAATTTTATTTATTTATTCATTTTATTTTATTTATTTGTTTTTAATTTGACCAGAGGGAGATACAGAGAGAGAGAGAGAGAGAGAGAGAGAGAGAGAGAGAGAGAGAGAGAGAGAGAGAATGTGCGAAAATAAGCAAGCCACCAGGCCTGGGACTCAAAACCATGGTTGGCCATGTGGGAGTATCCAGCACCTTAACCACCACACCACCTGCTGGTCCCTGTATGGTGTGTTTTGCTGGCTGGAGAGAGAGAGAAAAAGAGAGAGAGGGAAAGTAAGTAATCATTCTGAGGGGAATGGCCGTACCACACTTTCTTTTCCTCCGGTCTCCTCTCTGAATTTTGAGAATGCATGCACATGTGCCTGGAGTGATTTTTCAAGGTGATGGTTCTGGGACGTGAACCATTTAGTTGACCACATAGGGTCCAGTCTCCTTAACCTTTGTGCCACTTGCTGGCCCATGAAAAAAAAATTCTTTTTTCTTTTCGTAAGAAATTTTTACCACAGGGCACATGCACTTGCTAAAGAGACAGACAGAAAGCAGGAAATCACCCCCCGGGGGATGGCCACACCACAATCCCTTCTCCTTCATTCTCCTCTTGGGATCTTGAGCATGCATGCGCACATGACTGGTGTGAGTTTCAAGTCTCCGAGTCCGGAACTTGAACCAGCATCGACCATGTGGGAGTCCCGCACCTTAACCACCACACCACCTGATGCCCCCCCCCCCCAAAAAAAAAGCCTTTTAAGAAAACGTTAGAGGCCATCAGGTGGCATGGTGGTTAAGGGTGCTGGACATGGCTGATCGCAGTTCGAGTCCTGGATCTGGTGACTTGTTTTCTCACTCTCTCACTCTCTCTCTCTATGTTCTGTGGTCAAATTAAAATAGATAGATAGATAGATAGATAGATAAATAAATAAATAAATAAATAAAGTTTTTTTAAAGAAAGAAAAGGTGTGAAGTCAAAAATAACTAGTAGTAGGATAAAAGTTAAGTAAATTGTATCATTTCTATACTATTATGCAACCATTAAAATGGTATACTTGATTTAATTATTTTAGTGCTTATTAATGATTTGGAATATATGCACCATATGTTAATGGGATAAAGTGAAGGGCAGGTGGTAAATAGAATATAATTTCAGTTCTTTTAAAAGATAAAACTGGTGCCAGCAGGTGGAATGGTGGTTAAGGTGCCAATCTCCCACATGGCCAACCATGGTTTGAGTCCTGGACCCAGTGGCTTGAAAAATCACTTTGGGGGACCAGCAGTTAGCGTAATGGCTATGTTGCTGGACTCCCATGTAGTCAACCACGGTTCGAGTCCCCGACTGGTGGCTTCAACTCACGCTGGACGCGTGTGCGTGTGTGCCCAAGATCCCAAGAGGAGAATGGAGGAGAAGGGATTGCAGCGTGGCCATCGCCACTGGGGGGTGATTTCTCACTTTCTGTCTCTATGTCTCTCTCTGTCTGGCAAGTGCATGCGCCCTATAGCAAAAACCTCCAAAAAAAAAAAGTTAAAAAAAGATCACTCTGGGAGCATGTGCTTGCCCAAAATCCCCAGGGAGAATAGAGGAGAAGAGATTGTGTCATGGCCATCCCCTCTGGGTGATGATTTCTCATTTTCTCTCTCTTTGTATCTTTCTGTCTATCTTTCACTCTAGCGAGTGTATGCCCTATGACAAAAAACCTAATAAAAGAAAAAAAAAAAAAAGGTAAAACAAAAACATGAGGGAGATTAAAAGAAAATATTTCAGGGCAGGCAGCTGGTGTGGTGGTTGAGACACTGAACTCCCACAAGATTGGCCATGGTTCAAGTCCCCGACCTGGTGGCTTGCTTTCTCTCTTTCCCTCTCTCTCCCTTAGGTCAAATTTAAAAATAATGGTTGGGGCTGGCAGGTGGCATGGTAGTTGAAGTGTTGAACTCCCACATGGCTGACTGCAATTCAAGTCCTGGACCTGGTGACTTGCTTTCTCTCTCTCTGGTCAAACTTAAAAATAATAATAATAAATAAAATTAAATGAAATAATCCTTTAAAAAAAGAAAATATTTTTGGGGCTAGCAGATAGTGTGGTGGTTAAGGGCACTGGACTCCCACATGGCTGACTGTGGTTTGAGTCCTGGACCTGGTTGCTTGCTTTCTCATTTTTCCTCCCTCTTGCTCTGACACTCTCTGGTCAAATTAAAATAAAAAATAAAATGAGTGAATAAATAAATTAAATAATTCTTTAAAATATTTCATATATTTTTAAAGAATTATTTTATTTAATTTCATTATTATTCACTTTGACCAGAGAGAGATAGAAGGAGAGTAAGGAAGCAAGCCACCAGGTCCAGGACTTGAACTGTGGTTTGCCATGTGGGAGTCCAGTGCCTTAACCACCATGCCACCTGCTGGCCCCAAATACTTCATATTGTTATTTATTTATTTTTTTTTTGGAGAGGTTTTCGCTATAGGGCGCATGCACTCGCCAGACAGACAGAGACATAGAGACAGAAAGCGAGAAATCACCCTCCAGGGGGGATGGTCATGCCACAATCCCTTCTCCTCCATTCTCCTCTCGGGATCTTGGGCACGCACGCACATGCGCCTGGCGTGAGTTTTAAGCTACCGGGTCTGAGACGCGAACCGCGGTCGACTATGTTGGAGTCCAGCGACATAGCCATTACGCTAACTGCTGGTTCCCAATACTTCATATTATTAACTTTGAGTGGTGGGATTAATTTTCTTTTTTGTATCTTCATTTATTTATTACAGGGTGTGCGTGCTTTCTGAAAAGAAACAGAGAGAGAAGGAGAGGGGAAAGTGAGAACGCACCCCTCAGGGAGGATGGCCACTCTGCAATTCCTTCTCCTCCATTCTCCTTTTGAGATTTTGGGCTTGCACAGTGCCCAGTGTGTTTTTTAGGCCCCTGGGTCTGGGACTGGAACTACATCGTTGGCCATGTGGGATCCAGCTTACCTTCACCACCACACCACCAGATGGCCCATTCTTTGTATCTTTCTGTAATTTCTAGACTCTCCATTATACTACAAACCTTTTTCCTCCAGGTCTCCTTTCTGTTGCAATTCTGGACACACACAAATATGGGTCAAGCATTTTTTTTTTTTATCTTTTCAGTTTGGCAGAGGGCACATGTGTTCATCAGAGAGAGAAGGAAAGTGATAAAGCATACCCCAGGGGGATGGTCATGCCACAGCTCTTCCTCCATTTCTCCTTTTGGGATTTTGGGAATGCATGCACGTGTACCCAGGTATTTTTCAAGCTGTTGGATCTGGGACTTATCCGCACAGTGGACCACGTCAGATCCAGTTGCCTTAACCACTACTCCAGCTGCTAGCTTATGAGGCATGTTTTTCAAGCTGCCAGGGCCAAGATTGGAATTGTGGTCATCCGTGTGGGGTCTGGCTTCCTTTACTAGGCTGCAGGGTAGTGATCTTTCATATTCTTTTTTTTTTTTTTTTTTTTTTTTTAAGTGCCAGAGGACACATGTGCTTGCCTGAGAGAGAGGGAGAAAGAGAGAGCGAGAAATCACCCCCAAGGGGGTGTGGTTGTGTTCTAATCCCTTGTGTTCTAATCTAACCAGCACACCACCTGCCGGCCCCCTCCACACGTTTTTCAGGCTTCTGGAGTCTGGATTTGAATCATGATCAGCCACATAGGATCTAGCTCCCTGTTTCTCTCTCTCTCTCTCTCTCTTTCTCTCTCTCTCTTTTTTCTTTTCTTTTTATTCTTTCCTTTTCTTTCTTTTTTTTTTTTTTTGTTGCTATAAGGGTGTGTGTCTTCACTGGAGAGAGACAGAGACAGAATGCGAGAAATCAGCCCCCATTAGGGATGGCCATGGCGTAGTCCTTTCTCCTCTATTCTCCTTTTGGGATCTTGAGCACACATGCATATGCACCTGGCATGTGTTTTAAGCTGCTGGGTTTGGGACTTGAACCATGGTCAACTACGTGGGAGTCCAGCGATGTAAACATTACGCCATTTTCTGGTCCTAGGGATCTAACTCTCTTAACCTCTAGGTTAGAGGACCAGCACTACAGATTCTTTGTGGACATAAAGCATAGAGAACATAACAGTGCAAAGTTGTTTGTGAAAGTATCTTTTTAGACCACCACTGTCTAAAAAACTTTGTGCAGTGTTTTGCAGTTCAGCGCAGTAGCCACTGGGCACAGGTGGCTATGTATTGATCACTTGAAATGTTGCTAGTGACTGAGCAGTAAACTGTTCTACATTTTATTTCATTTTAATTTAGATAGCCACATGTTACTAGTGGCTTTCATTGGATAGCTCAGCTCTTTATTATGTAAGGAAAGTACATTAATTACTTTTAGATGACACCTGTGAAATGTCAAAAGACATTTAACATATACTACAATGAAATAACACTGTTATAATAAAAAGATTGACTTTGTTTTCTTACAGAGCTCCCTTCCTTGCTTCCCATAGTCGATGTAGCTGAAGCCTTGCTGCATGTTAGAAATGGCGCCTGGTTCTTATGTCTTTTGGTGGCCAATGTTCCTGATAGTTTTAATGAAGGTAAATACAGTTTTAAAATGGGATATTGAAGACATTTGGTGGGGCATGTAGAGGACTTTTTTTTTTTTTTTTGAGCTGAGAAGAAGCATTTGTGGAATTTATGATTTTATCTTTTGAAAATGTATTAGTGTTCATTGTGGAAATATTGAGGTTAGGGATTTCAAAATTGTGTTGGCATTGTAAATTTAAGTATAATGCCTATGTTGCCAAAAAAATGTTTTTGCCATTAGCCTCTAGAATTATACAGCAGTAAAAACCAGTAAAAAACTAGAGGATATGATCTCTGTGCTCAGGGAGCAAACGGTAGGAGACACATGTCTGTGAAACACCAGATAGCAGTATGTGATACGTGTAGTTGGATATAACAGCAGCTGAACTTGTCTTAGCCTATTGCTGTTGGTTTGCAGAAAGGTCATAGGGTGGAAATTGAGGTGAATCAACTAAAAATTTTCATTTCTACCTCAAACTACTGGTGACTAAAGATTGTTATTTGGGTGATACAACAAAAACAGCATTTGTTGAGCAAGGTAAATTGTGAATTGGAATAAATGGAGTAACTGGGTCTGGGGTTATAATGTCTGCCTTTGTCACTCAGTTGTTGTATGACCTTCATCAAGATTCTTCTCATCTGTAAAATGGAGCCATTGATAATATTTTCCTTCTAAGAGAGTTACTGAAGGTCACATGATATATACATACATACACACACACACACATACACACACACACTTTTTTTTTTTTTTTTTTTTTGCTATAGGGTGCGTGTACTCACCAGACAGAGAGAGAGAGAGAGAGAGAGAGAGAGAGAGAAAGAGAAAAAGAAAGAGACAGAAAGCAAGAAGTCACCCCGCAGCGGGGATGGCCATGCCACAATTTCTTCTCTATTCTCCTCTCAGGATCTTGGGCACGCACGCACACGCGCCTGGTGTGAGTTTAAGCCACCGGGTCTGGGACTCGAACTGCATTGCACAACAATGGAATCCCGTGACATAGCCATTATGCCAACTACTGGTCCCCATGTCATTCTTCTTAAAAATTAGTATTTACATGGCGTGAATATTTTTCTGTATTTTAATTTCTCTTTGTCTTTGTGTTTGAGACTCTTATGAGATTTCTTATGGATAATATAGTTAGATTTTTTTTTTAAAGAATTATTTAACTTTATTTATTTATGTATTTATTTTAATTTGACCAGAGAGGGACAGAGAGAGAGAAAGTGAGAAAGCAAGCCACCAGCTCTGGGACTTGAACCATGGTTGGCCATATGGGAGTCCAGCACCTTTAACTACCATGCCATCTGTGGCCCCTAGATTTATTTAAAAAAATTTTTTTTAAGTATGATTACTTATTTTTCTGTGTATGTGAGAAAGAAAGAGAGAGAAATAGACGAGTACCCTCAAAGTGTTTTTTATGCCATAGTCCACTCCCATTCTCAGCTGGTCTGGATTATGGGCATGCTCAAGGAGTTCCTGGGACTCAAACCCAGGACCTTTCCTAGGGAGGTTGGATTGTGTGCCCTGGGTCTTTTATTTATTATTTTTTAAAAAGATTTTTCCATAGGGCAAATGCACTTGACAGAGACAGAAAGAGACAGAGTAAGGAAAAGTGAGAAATCCTCCCCTGGCAGAAGTTGCCATACCACAGTTCCTTTTTTTTTTTTTTTTGCTCTCCTCTTGGGAGTTTGGGCATGCAGGCACAAGCACCTGACGTGATTTTTAAGCCACAAGGTGCAGACTTGAACCACCGAGTTAGCTGTGTGGGATCCAGTGCCTTAACCTCCATGCTACCTGCTGGTCCTTTATTTATTTTTAAGTCTAGTGATTGTCTTTATATTTTGAATGCCACAAGAGTGAGTGAATGAGTGTGCACTGCTCAACAGGGTCCCATCACAGTGTTTTCCTTTTTTCTTCATTTCTCCATCCCCTCATGCTTAAACTCGTGCCTGGTATGAGTTTAAGCTACCAGGTCCAGGACTCAAACCACAGTCGACTACATGGGAGTCCAGCGACATAGCCATTACGCTAACTCCTGGTCCCAGAGCTTCCTTAATTTCTGATAGTTCAGGTTTGCTGGTGACAAATTTTCCTCCTGTTTTTGGTTTTGAAAAATCTTCTTTTGTCTTCTTAAAATTTTTTTTTGGGAACCAGCAGTTAGCGTAATGGCTATGTCGCTGGACTCCCATGTAGTCGACCGCGGTTCGCGTCTCGGACCCGGTGGCTTACAACTCACGCCGGGCGCGTGTGCGTGCGTGCCCAAGATCCCGAGAGGAGAATGGAGGAGAAGGGATTGCAGCGTGACCATCCCCTCTGGGGGGTGATTTCTCGCTTTCTGTCTCTCTGTCTCTCTCTGTCTGTCTGGCGAGCACACGCGCCCTATAGCGAAAAACCTCTCAAAAAAAAAAAAAAAATTTTTTTTTTGTTGCCACATGGTGTAAACACTCACAAGAAAGAGAAAGAAAGCATTCCCCAGTGAGGTGTGATCACCCCACAATTCTTTTTTCCTCATCCTGTCAGGATACTGGGCATGTATCCACATTTGCTTAGTGTTTTTTCCCCAAGCCTAATACTCAAACTCTCAGTCATGTGGGATCCAGCTCCCCACGCACTGTGCTTCACTACTGCACTACAGGGCTGCCTTCACTCCACCTTTTTCATATTTTTGTTTCTTTAGTTTTTGTCATAGGATGTATGTGTTCACCAGAGAGAGACACAGAGAGAAAGAGAGAGGGAAAGTGAGAAATCATCTCTAAGGGCTATGGTGATGCCATAATCTCTCTTCTCCTCCATTTCCTCTTGAGATCTTGGGCCTGTATGCACGTGTGCCTGGCATAATGTTCAAGCCACCAGGTTTGGGACTTGAACTGCAGAGTCAGCTATGTGGGATCCAGCACCTTAACCTCCAGGCTACCTGCTGGCCTCCTTCCCCCTCCACTTTGCTTTTTTTTGGTTTGTTTAAGGTTTTGCTGTAGGGTATGTGTCCTCACAAGAAAGAGACAGAGAGGGAAAGTGAGAAATCATCCCCTGGGCAGATGGCCACACCGCAGTCCCTTCTCTTCCATTCTCCTCTAGAGATTTTGGGCATTCCCTCAACATAATTTTCAAGTCACTGGTTTGGGGGTTGAACTGCAATGGACCATGTGGGAGTCTAGTACCTTAGCCACTATGCTACCTGCTGGCCTCTCCCCTCTTTTTATTTTTGAGAGGTTTTTTCTATAGGGTGTGTGCGCTTGCCAAAAAGACAGAGAGATAGAAAGTGAGAAATCACCTCCCAGGAGGATGGCCACGCTGCAATCCCTTCACCGTTCTCCTCTCGGGATCTTGGGCACACAAACACACTGGCCTGGCATGAGTTTAAGCCATCGGGTCCAGAATTCGAACCGCAGTCAACTACATGGGAGTCCAGCGACATAGCTATTACATCAACTGCTGGTCCCTCCCTTCTACTTTCTTTAAAAGACCGGGTCTTGCCGAGCTGGAGCTGTAGTCCTCCTGGCTCAGCCTCCCGCCATGTGCTATCCTCACCCCCCCGCCCCCATCTCTTTTTTAGACAGAATCTTGCTAGGTGCTCAGAACAACCTTGAGCTCACAATTCTGCCTAATTTTCCTGAGTAGCTGAGATTACAGGTGGATGCCATCACGACTGGCCTTTAGGTTAAACTAGGAATCAAACACAGGCTTCTTATGTAGTCCCATCCCTGTGGAGCAAGATCTTATCAGCATTCCAATGTGGCTGGGCCTCCCTTTTATTTTATTTTATTTTATTTTATATTTATTTATTTATTTAAGAGGTTTTTGCTATAGGGCACGTGTGCTCGTCAGAAAGACAGAGAGAGACAGAGAGACAGAAAGCGAGAACTCACTCCCGGGGGGATGGCCGCACTGCAATCCCTTCTCCATTCTCCTCTCAGGATCTTGGGCATGCACGCACACGCGCCTGTTGTGAGTTTAAGCCACCGGGTCCGGGACTCGAACCGCGGTCAACTACATGGGAGTTCAGTGACATAGCCATTACTCTAACTGCTGGTCCCTATTTTATTTATTTATAAATACTTTCCTTGAGCAGATTTTTTTTTTTTTTTTTTAATTTTGCCAGAGGGCTTACCAGAGAAAAAGGGGGTAAAATCACTTCCAAGTGGTGTGTGGTTGTGCCATAATCCCTTCTCCTCCATTCTTTAGCCTCTCAGGATTTGGGCACATATGCACACACACTGCTCTTTAAGCCGCTGGGTCTGGGACTTGAACGTGCACTCAACCATGTGGGATCTGGTTCCCTTAACCACCAGGCCATGGAGCAGTCTCAGGCATACGATTTTAGATTGATATATATATTTTTTTCTTTGAATTGTTTAAAGATTTCATTCTAGATGGGGCTGGCAGGTGGCTTGGTGGTTAAGGGTGCTGGACTCCCACATGGCTGACTACGGATCAAGTCCTGGACCTGGCAGCTCGCTCGCTCTCTCTCTCTCTCTCTCTCTCTATCCCTCTCTGGTCAAATTGAAATAAATAAATAAATGAATAAATAAAGTTAAATAAAATAATTAAAAAAAAAAAAGATTTCATTCTAGGGACAAGCAGATGGCATAATGGCTATGTTGCTGGAGTCCCATGTAGTTGACCATGGTACGAGTCCCAGACCTGGAGGCTTAAACTCACGCCAGGTGCACGTGCATGCATGCCCAAGATTCCAAGAGGAGAATGGAGAAGGGATTGCAGTGTGACAGTCCCTCCTGCGGGGTGATTTCTCGCTTTCTGTCTCTCTGTCTCTCTCTGTCTTTTTGGCAAGCGCACATGCTGTATAGCAAAAACTGCTCCAAAAAAAGAGATGTCATTCCATTTTCTGTGGCAATTTTTATCTTTATTCCTCTGTATTTTTTGTTCCCCTCCCATGTGATTTTAATTTTTAAAATTTTCTCTGGCTACTTTTTTTTTGGTTTGCTATAGGGCACATATGATTGCCAGAAAGAGAGACAGAAGGAGAGAGAGAGGGGACATGGGAAATCATTCCCCTTCTTCCCGGAGGATGACCATACTGCAATCCCTTCTCTTCCATTCTTAGGATTTGGGGCATGCCACACAAGTGGATTGACCCCATTCCTGGCTACTTTTAAAATTTGATTTTTATCATTGGTCTTCAGAAATTTCATTATGTGTCTTGGTATGATTTTCTTTGTTTTTCTTGATCGGGTTCATTGATCTTCTGGGTTGATACTTTTCATTAAATTTGGAAAACTTGGGTTAGCCAGCAGCATGGTGGTTAAGTGACTGGATCCCACATGACTGACTGCATGGTTCAATTTTCAGACCTGGCAATTTGAGAAATATATTAGACCTCTGTGGATGCGTGCTCAAGATCCGAAAAAGAGACAGAAAAGAGGTTGCACTATGACTCTTCCCCAAGAGGTGTACTTCCTCACTTTCCCTCTCCCTCTGTCTCTTTCTGGTGAGCACATATGCCCTTACCAAATTAAAAAAAACAGTTTTAGAAAATTTCTTCAAATATATTTCTCTCTTCCAGTGTATTTATCTTTTTAGACTATATATTGCCAGTGTGTCTGACTGTGTGATGTTGCCCCATGTTACTGTTTACTGTCTCTTTTCATTCTTTGCTTCATTTTGATCAGTTTCTGTTGATACGGTTTCAAGTTCCCTAATCCTTTTCTTTTATAGCATCTAATCTGCATAAATGATTCATTTTCAAGGCTGAAAAAACGGTTTGTGATAACTTTCTTACAAAGCTTGAAGTAATAGAGGCCCTTAAATATTTAGTTTGTAGGGGTCTGATAAAAAATGGAGAACGACAAGATGAAGAAAGTCTTGGAGGAAGGCGCAGGACAGATGCCTTACGCTTCTTATGTAAAATGAATCCTTCTCAGGCCCTCAAGGTCCGAGGCATGGTGGTAAGAGATCCTATTGTTTTTATGAAATGAAAGCCTTTATAGTAGGACAAAGAACTTTTCGCAGGATGAATCTTAAAGAGGTTGGCAATTTCAACTATGTACTGGACATGTTACCTTTCTTTGGGTTTTTATGTTTTGTAAGATCTCTTCCTCTAAACTTTAGATGCTTTAGCTTTTGAGACATCCTAGTCCTTTTTCTTGTGACATTGAGTTCAGTTTGTCTTTGCTGTGTTAGGTGGAAGAATGTCACTTGCCAGGCCTTGGAGTGGCTTTGACATTGGATCATACTAAAAATGAAGCTTGTGAAGATGGAGTGAGTGATTTGGTTTGTTTTGTTAGTGGTTTGCTTCTCGGAACAAACGCAAAAGTCCGGACTTGGTTTGGAACTTTTATCCGAAATGGACAGCAGGTGAGGGTTACATATTTGTATAGGCAAAGGAGCAGTATCTTTTGGCAATTCTTAAGACAAAAGAAATACTTTCAGATGATCCCTTTTCCTTTTCTCTCTCTCTGGTCAAATTAAAATAAAACATAAATAAATAAATAAATAAATAAATAAATAAATAAATAATTCTTTAAAAAAAAAAAGTTGTTACTGGGGCCAGCAGGTGGTATGGGGGTTAAGGTTTCTGGATCCCACCTGAACCAACTGTGTGGTTCAAGTCCCAGACCCAGTGGCTTGAAAAACACGTCTCCCCGCCCATGGGTTGATTTCTTATCTGTCCCTCCCCCCATTTTCTCTCCAGTGAGTGCCCACCTCCTTTGGCAAAACTAAAAAGAACAAAAACAAAAAACAATTACATTGTATGTATATACCACATTTTGTTTATTCATTCACCTATTGAGGATATATGTAGTATTTTGCAACAGTATTTAACTTGCAAAATATTTTAAGTTTTTAAAAAAATTTTGTAGTAACTCCTGTGAATAAAGTTCTTATGAAGAAACAATTCAGTTTCAATTTTTAAAAAATTCATGATAGGCTGGCAGGTGGTATGGTGGGTAAGGCGCTGGATTCCCACATGGCTGACCATGGTTCAAGTCCCAGTCTCAGTGGCTTGCTTTCTCACTTTCCCTCTTTCTCTCTCTCTGTGGTCAAATGAAATAGTAATAAATAAAGTGTTAAATGAAAAAAATTTAAAAAATTTAAAAAATTTCATGATAGAGCCTGTGTATGCACACAGGGGAGTAAGAGAGAGTGGGTGGTAGGCAGTGAAAGAAGAAGAGAGAGACACCTGCCATAGGATCTAGTCCCTCCATAACCCTCTTCCTTCAGTTCTCTAGCCTGTGAAACCTTGGACACACCTCTGTGTGCCTGGTGTGTTTCAGGCTGACTTTGTGTGGGATTCAAATCATGGTTGGTATGTGGGATCCAGCTTCTCTTGAACAGTGTGTTATTGCTGTACCATGGAGCTGGCCCTGTGGATTGACTTTTTTAAAAATTATTTTATTGAACTTTATTTATTTATTTATTTTAATTTGACCACAGAGGGACAGAGTGAGAGAGAAAGAGAGAAAGTGAGAAGGCAAGCCACCAGGTTCGGGACTTGAACCATAGTTGGCCATGTGGGAGTACAGTGTCCTTAACCACCATGCCACCTGCTGGCCCCACCTGTGGATTGACTTTTAACTTGTTGAGGTCACTCACTAGACAGCATGTATAATCCTTAGATCCTCCATTCTATATTTTTTACACCACCAAGGCACCCTGTTCCTCTGTATCCAAATTCTACTTTATTTATAGCCCATTTGAAAATTAATTTTCTGCCTAGCATTTTAAAAAGATGTTAATTAACACTTATTGTATGCCTTGTATTTACATCAGCACTGTCCTAAGTAAGTACTTGGCAAGCTCATCTTGTTTCTAATTACCCTTTGTATGCAGTAAACTTTTCTTCTTTGAACCTGATTTTATTACTTATTTAACTATATTTATTATTATTATTATTATTGTTTTAATTTGCTATAGGGTATGTGTGCTCACCAGAGAGAGAGAGAGACAGACAGAGAGAGAGAAGGAAAGTGAGAAAGCAAGCTGCCAGGTCTGGGACTCAAACCATGGTCGGCCATGTGGGAGTCTGGCAGCTCAACCACCATATCACCTCCTGGCCCCTGACACTGATGGCGTTAGTAAAAAAGGTGAGGGGCCAGCAGGTGACGTGGTTAAGGCTCTGGACTTCCACACGGCTGACTGGTCTAGTCCTGGACCAGGTGGTTTGCTTTCTTGCTTTCCCTTTCTCTCTGGTAAAATTAAAAGAAAATAATATGAGGCCAGCAGGTGGCGTGGTGGTTAAGGGCATTGAACTCCCACATGGGTGACCATGGTTTGAGTCCCGGACCTGGTGGCTTGCTTTCTCACTTTCTCTTTCTTACTCTGTCCCTCTCTGGTCAAATTAAAATAAATAAATAGAGTCAAATAAAATAATTCCCAAAAAAATAATAACAAATGGAATTAAATACATAAATAATTCTTGCTGTCTCACTTTGTCTTTCTTACTCTGTCCCTCTCTGGTCAAATTAAAAAAAATTAAAATAAAAAATTAAAATAAAGTCAAAATAATTCTTAAACAAGATAACAAATGGAATTAAATACATAATTCTTTTAAAAAGGGCAAGTTTATCAGATTTTATTTAGAAACACTAACAATAACTATTCTAAATAATAATAGCCTTTTATTGTTATTTCATATTTATTATATTGGTTTGTTCATTCACTTGTCTGTTTAACAGACATTGAGTGCTTGCTGTATGTAAGGATAATTGTTAGGCTCTGCAGAGTAGGAGAGGACTAAGACATACCTGCCTGAAGAGCTGTCAAGTTATAGACTTGTAAGTGCTTAATTACAACAGCTTTATCAGGTAAATGTGGTTAATAAAATACTCATTTTCTTGTCATTAAGGAAAAGAGTTGAGAAGAGTTAAAACTAATAAAACTGGGGCCAGCAGGTGGTATGATGGCTAAGGACGCTGGACTCCCACATGGCTGATCACAGTTCAAGTCCTGGACCTGGTGGCTTGCTTTCTCACTTTCCCTCTCTCTTTCTTTCTCACTCTGTCTCTCTCTGGTCAAATTAAAGAAATAAATAAAAATTAATTAATTAAAAACAAAAACAAAAAAAATCCTAATAAACCTAACGATATATAACCTTCTATTAGTGTAGCTACAGTATAAGCCCAAGATCTCTCCAAAATTTGAACACTTTCTATTATGCTACATGATGTATTTGAAAGTACCACTTAAGTAATATTTTACAGTTCAAGTTGTCATTTAGTCTTCCCTTTGCAGCCTATTCTATTAGGCTGAATATTTAAAGAATTATTTTATTTTAACTTTACTTATTTAAATTTGACCAGAGAGGAGCAGAATGAGAGAGAGAGAGAGAGAAAGTAAGAAAGCAAGTCACCAGTTCTGGAACTTGAACTGCAGTGAAGTGGGCCTTGTGGGAGTCCAGTGCCCTGAACCACCACACCATCAGCTGATCCCTAGGCTGAATATTAAAAAATCTGAGTATTCTTCAAACGAACCAGTGGATTTTCAATTTACTTGATTGTTAAAAATGGATCCGTTTTAAGTGTTTAAATGGGGAACTGTGTTTCAGCTTTCTTTTTTAAAAAAATTTGATATAGGGCTTATGTGCTCATTGGAGAGAGGCAGAGAGAGGGAAGGTGAGACAGGAGCCTCAGAGGAAATGGCCATACTACAGTCCCTTTTCCTCCATCCTCCTGTTGTGATTTTGCGTATGGATGCACATGGGTACAAGCCATAGGTCTGGGACCCCCACTGTGCATCTGTCCACATGGGATCCGGCACCTTAACCACTGTGTCACCTGCTGCTCTGTTGAGCTTCCTTCTAATTCAGTAAATGCTCTTATGTTTGCTTCCTTTTCTGATTTATATTTCTTACAGAGAAAAAGGGAGACCAGCAGTTCTGTCCTTTGGCAAATGAGAAGGCAGCTTCTTCTGGAGTTGATGGGCATTCTTCCCACAGTAAGAAGTACTCGCATTGTGGAAGAAGCTGATGTGGAGATGGAGCCCAATGTGTCTGTGTATTCGGGGCTGAAAGAAGAGCATGTTGTGAAAGCCAGTGCACTCTTACGTCTGTACTGTGCTTTGATGGGGATCGCTGGACTCAAGTATTCAATAATTTGATTTTTAATTTTTTGTCATTTTGCTTTCTTGTTTTTAATTCCAAGAAAGTGAGCCAAAGGCTTTTTATTCAGAGGATTTGGGTTTTCTATTAGGCTCAGGTAGTGGTCTGCCTATATCAAGAATGAAGTCCTAAGTTCATTCCTAACAGGGTTGTATTCATCTGTTTTGGTCTGATTATAAATAGAATTAACGTAAATAACAGGAGGGACCAGACAGATGTATCAGTTTCTAATCACAGTGTAAGGAAACTTATGCTTTCACCACTGCTTAACAAGACTATAGTGAATGATCTGTGCGTGAATGATCCTTTACCTGGCCGATGTAGCTAGTTGAAGTAAATGTCTCCTGTGTTTTCTTTTACAACTGAAATTGTAAATTATTTAGAATTCACACAATATAATTATTAAGCACAAGATTTCTTATTTAATGACTGCATTACATCTTTTTGAATAACATCCTCAATCGTTATACAAATAGTTCTCACTTTGCCTGTTTATGATAATCTTGAATTCCAGTTGCCACAACTGAGTTATGTATTGGTTGTTCCTCAACATGGTGAACACTTCAGTTACCATGATACATTAGCCAAATAATTGTATGAAGTGTATATTGTATGGGTGTGGTGGTTAAGACAGCTGGATCTCACCTGGTTGACTTTGTGGTTCAAGTCCTGGACCTCATGGCTTGAAAAATACAGCAGGCACATGTGCACATAAGTCCAAAATCCTGAGAGGTGAATTGAGGCAAAGGAATTGTGGGTAGAATACCCCTGGGGGGTAATTTTTTACTTTCTCACTCCCTCTGTCTCTCCCCAGTGAGTGCACATGCCTTGCACAAAAACTTAAGAAAAACAAAAACTTGGCTGTGAATCCTGTAGGCCACATATTACTATGTAAATAATAGGTATACATCATGATCAATAACACATGGCATCACTTTTATTTTTTTTAAGAATTATTTTATTTAACTTTATTTATTGATTTAGTTTAATTTGACCAGAGAGGGACAGAGAGAGAGTTTTAAAGTTTGGCGATGACTGGTTACTGTATGCCTGTTATTTGATTTATGCACAGACAACAAAGTAGGTAGTTGCATTGGTTCTTTGTCTCTCAGTGGTAAACCTATGTAACATTTTACAAAAATGGGTAATGGAAGGAGGGACTTGACCAGTAAAGATCAAAGTGTTGAGTAAAGAAACAAGAAGTGATAATGCTTAAAATGACATTTGAACCAAACATAAATGGAATATATAGCTGCCTGACAAGTTGACACTGCCACCATTTTTTAAACATTTAAAAAAATGTTTTAAAAATTATTAAATTAATTAATTAATCTTTATTTTTAATTTGAACAGAAAGAGATATGGGGGGGCAGTAAAAAAGCAGGCCACCAGGTCCAGGACTTGAACGATGGTCAGCTATGTGGGAGTGTCCAGCCCCTTAACCACCATGCTACCTGCTGGTTCTTGACACTGCCACCATTTAAGACATCCTAGGTACTATGTAGCCAGAGAAACTCAGTGAAGGTGAACTTGTCAACATAAATGAGAAAAATGTTTGTGACAAAAGGATAAAGATACCCTGGGGACCAGCAGTTAGCGTAATGGCTATGTTGCTGGACTCCCATATAGTCGACTGCAGTTCGAGCCCTGGACCTCGTGGCTTAAACTCATGCCGGGTGCGTGTGTGTGTGTGCCCAAGATCTCAAGAGGAGAATGGAGGAGAAGGGATTGCAACGTGGCCATCTCCCTGGGGGGATGATTTATCACTTTCTGTCTCTCTCTCCCTGTCTCTCAGGTGAGCACATGCGCCCTATATCAAAAACCTCTCCAAAAAAAAAAAAAGATAAAGATATCCCAGAGGATACGATATTGGCAAAGAGCTTTAGATTAAAGGAATTCTCAGATATTTCATTATTGAAATTGCAAAGAATAAATTGTTGAAACCTGATCCAAACATAAAAGTGAGGCATAGAAGAGATGCTCAATCCTTACTGTAGGTTTTTTTTGGTTATTTGTTTGTTTGTTTTTTTAGGTTTTTGCTGTAGGGCATCAATTATGCTTTCCAGAGAGGGACAGAAAGAGGGGAAGTGAGAAATCACTCCTCCAGAGGGGATTGCCACGCTGCAATCCTTTTTCCTCCATTCTCTCCCAGGATTTTGGGCACCTGCTTGCACACACCCGTGGTGATTCTCAAACTACGAGTTCTTGAACCACAGTCGGCCGTGTGGGAGTCTAGTGTCTTAACCACCATGCCACCTGTTGGCCACATTAATTATACATTTTACAATGAAAAGAAAGCAAGGGCTATTCAGATTACTCTTAATAAAGTTTTTATAAAGAAACAAGACTTAATTTCCCAGTGTTTCTATTGTTTTCAGTTACAGAATACTGTGTAAATATTAGTTTTACTGTTTTTTTCATTTTCCTATGAACTGTAGTTAACAGTTTTTAATGTTTTGACAAAAAAATTAAAGGTCACAGTACAATTATAATTTTCACAATTGATTTTTTTAAATAATTATTTTATTTTATTTAACTTTATGTATTTATTTATTTATTTATTTATTTATTTATTTTAATTTGACCAGTGAGGGTCAGAATGTGAAAAAGTGAGAGAGAGAGGGAAAGTCAGGAAGCAAGCTGCCAGGTCCAGTACTCCAACCACAGTCAGCCATGTAGGAGTCCAGCACCCTTAACCACTAGGCCACCTGCTGGCCCCCAATTGATTTTTTTTTTTTAAAGAGGTTTTTGCCATAGAGCACGTGTACTCACTTTAGAAAGAAAGAGACAGAGAGTGATAGAGAAAGTGAGTAGTCAGTCACCCTGCACCCTCCTGGGAGATGGCCATGTTGTAGTCCCTTCTCCTTCATTCTCCTGGGATACTGGGCATGCGTTCACTTGTGCCCAATGTGATTTTCAGGTCATTAGGTCTGGGACTTGAACCACAGTTGGCCATATGGGAGTCCAGCGACGTAATTATGTCATGTGCTGACCTTCACTATTGATTATTTTTTTTTAGAGAGAGAGATTTTTGCTATAGAGCATGTGTGCTTGCTGGAGAGACAGAAAGTGAGAAATCACCCCCTGGGGATGGCCACACTGCAGTCCCTTCTCCTTTCTCCTCTTGGGATTTTGGTCATGCATACGCATGCACTCGGCGTGAGTTTAGGCCACTGGGTCCAGGATTTGAACTGTGGTTGACTATGGGGGAGTCTAGCAACATAACCATTACGTCATCTGCTGGTCCCTCGTTACCATTGATTACTAAGGCCATGTTGCACTCTTTGAGCTTGCATGGTTATTTATTTATTTGTTTATTTTTGGAGAGGTTTTGCTACAGGGCGGGTGTGCTTCCCAGAAAGACGGTGAGAGACAGAGAGATAGAAAGCGAGAAACCACCCCTCCCCGGGGGGGGGGGGAGGGTGGATGGCCACACCGCAGTTCCTTCTCCTCCATTCCCCTCGGGATCTTGGGCACGCACACACATGCGCCCGGCATGAGTTTAAGCCACCGGGTCCAGGAGTCGAACTACGGTCGACTACATGGGAGTTGAGCAACATAGGCATTACGCCAACTGCTGGTCCCACATGATCATTTTTATGCACACTACAATATGAGGCAAAGTAAGGACTGCCTGTAAATGTGTCTGAGGTAAACTGGTGTAGTTGTAACCTCTTAACAGTTTTGCTTTTGAGCATTTAGGATGTTAATGATTTCAGCAATAGCGAAGTATCATTATAAAGTTTCACATTTACATCTGAAAGTTTGAATAGTTGGGAAGTTCACTTTTTTCTCTTCCGCCCCCTCCACTAAAAAATGTAAAGCCTGATTATGTATTCCTTTTTAGACCAACTGAAGAGGAAGCTGAACAATTATTGCAGTTGATGACAAGCCGCCCTCCTGCCACACCAGCTGGGGTTCGCTTTGTTTCACTTTCCTTTTGTATGCTGCTGGCCTTTTCTACGCTTGTCAGGTACCTTACTAAGTTGCTCTGTTCCAAGGTGTACTTTTATTTACTTATTATAATGTGTTTATAGCATTACAGTAAGTGCTTATTACAAAAACTAGCCCAGGTAGTTCTTTTAACATACATAGATCTTTTAACATACACATGTATCTGGCATGTTTTTTGTGTTGGGTGGGGCACACCACATATGTACCCATAATGTTTTTAAGCTGCCAGATCTGGGACTCCAAATGCTCAGTTGGCCATGTGGGATCCAGCCACTTTAACCACCATGCCACTTGGCTGGCTTCCTGGCATGCTTTTTAAGCTGCCAGTTTGGGACTTTAACCATGGTAGTAAACCACCTTAACCTCTATGCCTGTGGCTGGCCCTCCTTTATTTCTTTTCCTTTCCTTTCTTTTCTTTTCTTTTCTTTTCTTTTCTTTTCTTTTCTTTTCTTTCTTTTCTTTTTTTTTATTGCCAGAGGGCATGTGTGCTTTTCAGAGAGAGAAGAAAAGAGAGGGAGGAAGCACCTCCCAGTGGGGCATGGTCATGTATAGTCCCTTCTCCATTTCTTCATCCTGTCAGGATTTTGAATGTACATGCATGTTGTAGCCAGCATGTTTTGCAAGCTGCTGTGGCTGGGACTCAAACTGTGGTCCATCATGGTGTTTCTAGCTCCCTTAACCACTAGGCATGGGCCCAACCCAAGTAGTATACATTGCGTGCCAGTCATTTTATGCTTATTTATTTATTTATTTATAGAGTTTTGCCATAGGGCATATGCATTTGCCAGAGAGAGAGAGAGAGAGAGAGAGAAAGAAAGACAGAGAAAGTGAGAAATCACCTACCAGGGAGATGGCTACATTGCAATCCTGTCCCTGGGCACACACACATATATGCACAGTGTGATTCTTAAGCTGCAAGATCTGGGACCCAAACCATGGTCTGCTATGTGGGAATCCAGTGCCTCACCATTATGCCACCTTTTGGTCCTGGTTATGTAACGTTATCAAAGTTTTATATGCACATTGCTTAAAGGAGTCAAAATAGTTTTTCAAGATTTAATAATGCCAATAGTGGTCTTCATTCACCTCTTCCCTGTTTCTCTCTTCCAGAGGCAATGTCTTTTAACTCATTTAGCTGATTATTTTGGGCTTTACTATTGAGTTGTCAGGAAAGTCATGACACATTTTTGCATAGAAAAACATAGAAAAATATGTCACAACTTTCCCAACAACCCAGTATCTTCAATAATATGTTGGTATTTTATTTTTAGGTATTATTTGTTTAGTACACACTATCTTTCTCTCTTTCCTAAACACATGTACATCCTTCCTCTCCTCCTATTTTCCTAGTACAGTTATAATAAATTTGATTATATCAACATATGGTTGTTTATACCATTATGATTATATAAACAGTACTCGGAGCTCATCCCTTTACTGTGCATGAGCATGCTAGAGAGACAGAGAAGCCTTTCCCCTCCATCAGGGCATGGACATGCTACAATCTTTTTTCCTCTAATAGTCCATCCTGTCAGGCCTCTGGGTGAATTGCATCCACCCAGCATGTTTTACAAGCAACGAGATATCATGAGATCCAGCTTTCTCTTTGTAGCACTCAACTGCTCTGCCATGAAGCCAGCCCTAAGATTTGTTTTTATTTTTCAGCCACAAATTCTGTTAAGCTGTTGTGACTCATTAAATAGATAGTCTTTCAGTTTCATCCTGAGGAAAAATCTCCTGGGGCATTTTGACCTGCCCTAGTTAGGACTGGTTATCCGGCGTACCTGGTGGTACACAACTCTCTTCCTGGAATTACTCTTCACCATCCTTCTGGGGACTTGCTTCACTTCTCCTTTGTTGGATCTTCTGTTTCCTGTATCTCATGTCACATCATTTTTCTTTTACTTTTTAATTTTGCTTCTTTTATAAAAAAAGGTTTATTTATTGGGGCCAGCAGGTGGTACAATGGTTAAGGGTGCTGGGCTCCCACATGGCTGACCACGGTTCAAGTCCTGGACCTGACAGCTTGCTTTCTCACTTTTTCTCTCCCTCTCTCACTCTGCCTCTCTGGTCAAATTTAAATAAATTAACCAATAAATAAGGTTAAAGAAAATAATTCTTAAAAAAAATGTTTATTTATTTATTTAATTCCATTTGTTATTATTATTTTTTGACCAGAAAGAGAAAGGGAAAGTGAGAAAGCAAGCTGCCAAGTTCGGGACTTAAACTGTGGTCAGCCATGTGGGAATCTAGCACCTTTAATCACCATGGCACCTGCCAGGCCCTCATTTTGCTTCTTTAGAATGTATATGTAGGAGGTAAATTTTTTCAGATTAGTTATTTCTGAAAATGGCTGTTTTACTATGACATTTCATTGATAGTTTGATGTAGTGCAGAGTTCTAAATTGGAAATAATTCCTTATGAGAGTTTTGAGGATATTGCTCCATAGTTTTTTTTTTAAATTAAAGTATTATTTCTTTACTTAATTTCATTTATTGTCTTTTTTTTTTTTTTTTTTTTTTTAATTTGACCAGAGAGAGACAGAGAGAGAGAAAGGGAAAGTGAGAAAGCAAGCCACCAGGTCCAAGACTTGAAATGCAGTCGGCCATGTGGGACTCCAATTCCTTAACCACCATGCCACCTACTGGCCCCATAGTGTTTTTTTTTTTTTTTTTTTTTTTAATATTTATTATTATTACTATTTTTAATTTGGCCAGAGAGAGAGAGAGAGAGAGAGAGAGAGAGAGAATGCAAGCTGCCAGGTCCAAGATTGAACTGTGGTTGGCCATGTGGAAGTCCAGTGCCTTAACCACTGTGCCACTTGCTGGCCCCCACTCCATAGTGTTTTAATTCCCAGTGTTATTAAGAAGTTTGACGTTTTTCTGTTTGTTATATTATTTTTGATATGGAAGCTTACAGGCTTTACTTTTTGTTCCTAGGGTTTTCTAATTTCTGGAGCTATGCCTTGATCTGATTCTCTTTTCCTCTATTGTTCTAGATATTCAGTAAGACTTTTTTTTTTTTTGGGTGGGGGGGAGAGGTTTTTGCTATAGGATGCGTGCACTCGCCAGGAAGACAGAGAGAGACAGAGAGACAGCGAGAAATCACCCCACGGGGGGATGGCCACATCGCAGTCCCTTCTCCTCCATTCTCCTCTGGGATCTTGGGCATGCACGCACACGCACCTGGCATGAGTTTAGGCCACTGGGTCCCGGACTTGTACTGCGGTCGACTACATGGGAGTCCAGCGACATAGCCATTACACCAACTGCTGTTCCTTCAGTAAGACCTTTTAACCTAGAAACTCTTGTTCTTCATTTCTAGGAAATTTTCTTGAATGAATTTGTTGGTAATATCTTCTTTTTCAGTTTTCTTTGTCTAAAATATCCTTTTATTTAGAATTAGACTTTTTGAGAGGCCAAGAGGTGGTGTGATACGGTTAAGGGTGCTGGACTCCCACATGGCTGACTGTGGTTCAAGTCCCAGACCTGGTAGCTTGCTTTTTCACTTTCCCTCTCTTTCTCACTCTGTCCCTCTCTGATCAAATGAAAATAAATAAATTTGAAAAAAGAATAAAGTTAGATAATTCTTTTTTTAAAATAATTATTTTATCTAACTTCATTTATTTTAATTTGACCAGAGAGAAACAGAGAGAACGAGTGCACATACCTTATAGCAAATTTAAAAAAAAATCAGTAGAACCAATAAATAATTACTTAAAGAAAAAAAAAAGATTTCTTTATTATTTTTTAATTTGACCAGAAAGAGACAGGGAAAGAAAGGGAAAGTGAGAAAGCAAGCCACCAGATCTGGGACTCGAACTGTAGTTGAATGTAAGGGAATCCAGCACCTTAACCACCACACCACCTGCTGGTCCCAAATTTGTATTTTAATTCCACTTTTCCATGAACTTTTTTTTTCCAGAGGAGATTTTTGTTATAGGGTGTGTATACTCGCTGGAAAGACAGAGAGATAGAAAGCAAGAAATCACCCCCCAGGGGAGATGGCGATACCATAATCTCTTCTTCTCCATTCTCCTCTTGGGATCTTGGGCACACATGCACATATGCCCAGCATAAGTTTTAAGCTGGTAGGTCCCAGACTTGAACTGTGGTCGACTATGTGGGAGTCTAGCGACATAACCATTACTCCATCTGCTGGTCCCATCCATGAACTTTCAAATTCTACCTCAGATATTTCAATGATTTTTTAAAGTGTATTTACGGAGTTACAAAATTATTACCATAAATTAATTTTAGAACATTTTCAAATCACTTCAAAAAGAAGGTGCTCTTTCTTCCTTTTAGGGTTTGTTCTCAACTTTTTCTTTGAATAGTATTCTTTTTTTTTTTTTTAACTTTTTTTTGAGAGGTTTTTGCGATAGGGCGCATGCGCTAGCCAGACAGAGACAGAGAGACAGAAAGCGAGAAATCACCCCCTGGGAAGATGGCTATGCTGCAATCCCTTCTCCTCCATTCTCCTCTCAGGATCTTGGGCACGCATGCACATGCACTCAGAGTGAGTTTAAGCCACCGGGTCTGGGACGCGAACTGCGGTCGACTACATGGGAGTCCAACGACATAGCCCTTATACTAACTACTGGTCCCAATAGTATTCATTTTCCAGTTAGAAGGTGTTTAACTTTTCTGAGGTGTTTTAATGTTTCTTGATTGTTTATATGTAAGAGTAGCAAACTAACAAATGGATTAGAATTGCTAAATGCACAGGTGGGGTCTTTGGGAACTTGTGGGGTGATCGAGTCCTATCGAAGACTGCTGTGTTGCCTGGAGAGTGAAGGTTTGTTTAGAAACCCATAGTGAAGTTAAAAAGTGAGTGAAGGGCTCATAGACCTTAGCCTCTAGTATAATCATTCTTTTATTCTCCTGCTATCAGAATGGTGCTCCAGATATGCAAGAGCTCCTCCACTTACGATGAGGTTATGTTCTAGTAGACCTATCATAAATTGAAAATGTTATGTAAAAAATGCCCAAAATCCCAAAAGGAGGGAGATAGGAAGGAGAAGGAATTGTGGTGTAACCATGCCTCGTGGGGGGTTTGTTTTCTTCCTTTCCCTATCTCTCTATCTTTGTCTCTCTCTCTAGCTCTCTTTCTCTGTTAAGCATGTGCACCCTCTGGCAAATTAAAAAAACACTAGAGGGACAAACAGATGGTGTAATGATTATGAAGCTAGACTCGCATGTAGTCTACCGCTGTTCAAGTACTGGACCCAGCAGCTTAAAACTCATGCTGGGTGCTCGTTCATGAGTGCCCAAAATCCCAAGAGAATAGAGAACAAGGGATTATGGCATAGCCACCCCCCTACAGTGTGATTTCTTGCTTTCTGTCTCTCTGTCTCTCTCTGTCTCTCCAGCTAGTGAATACACCCTTTAACAAAAATCTCTAAAAAAAAAATTTGGCGAGGTCCTCATTCTTGAGCTCAAGAACTATTTTACAATAAGCTCAATGACAATGAATGGCCAGTGACAATTAAAAGCAAGCAAGTAATTAGGACTTGATATTTTTAAGATTAAAATAAAATTCCTACAAAAGATAATTTCAGAATGCTTTCTTATTTATATCCCCCATGTCTGACTTGACCCATGACATTCTGTATGTTTTATGTAGTACACCTGAACAGGAACAGCTAATGGTGGTGTGGCTAAGTTGGATGATAAAAGAAGAAGCCTACTTTGAGAGGTAAGTTGACTTAATTTGTTTCTGTTACCTTAAGAAATTTTTCTTCTCTCTTTGAAAATTTGTGTTTTCTTTTCTGTTTCAACAGTACTTCAGGTGTCTCTGCTTCTTTTGGGGAGATGTTATTATTGGTGGCTATGTACTTTCACAGCAACCAACTTAGTGCTATCATTGATTTGGTCTGTTCCACTTTGGGAATGAAGGTAATTTTATCTTCTTTCTAAGAGAAAGTATTTCTGAACTGGACATTTCGTTGTTGTAATGTAAATAAATTGCTTTCAGTTAAGTAGTTTTTTTTTTTTTTTTTTTTTTTTTTTTTTTTTTGCCAGAGGGCACATGTGCTTGCCAGAGAGAGACAGAGAGATAAGGGAGAGGGAGAAAACACTCCCCCACCCCCAAACACATGGGGAATAGTTATGCCATAATCATTTCTCCATGTCTCTCTTTCAGGATTTTGGGCATGCATAAATATGCATCCAGTGTGTTTCTCAAGCCACTGGGACTAAGACTTGAATTGTGCAGTTGGCCATGTGGGATTCAGCTGCCTTAATCACCAGGCCACAGAGCTAGCCCAGTAATTTTAGTAGTTTAATAGTTAAATCTTTTATCAGGTGCTCTTAAAAATAAATGCATTTTTTGGGACCAGCAGTTGGCATAATGGCTATGTCGCTGGACTCCCACAAAGCCGACCGCGGTTCAAGTCCCGGACCTGGTGGCTTAAATTCACGCCGGGCGTGTGTGCTAGCATGCCCAAGATCCCGAGAGGAGAATGGAGGAGAAGGGATTGCAGCGTGGCCATCCCCACCCGGGGGGTCATTTCTCGCTTTCTGTCTCTATGTCTCTCTCTGTTTGTCTGGTGAGCGCATGCGCCCTATAGCAAAAACTTCTCCAAATTAAAAAAAAAAAACAAAAACAAAACAAAACAAAAAAAAGCATTTTTTTTGGGGGGAGGAGAGGTTTTTGCTATAGAACACGTGTGCTCGCCAGAAAGACAGAAACAGAGACAGAAAGCGAGAAGTCACCCCCCAGGGGGGAATGGCCATGCCACAATCCCTTCTCCTCCATTCTCCTCTCAGATATTGGGCACACACGCACATGTGCCCAGTGTGAGTTTAAGCCACCGTGTCCAGGACTTGAACTGCGGTTGACTACATGGGAGTCCAGCGACATAGCCATTACGCTAACTGCTGTCCCAAAAATGCAGTTTTTAAAGATTTTTCCCATAGAACATGTGAGCTCACCAGAGAGAGAGAGAAACAGAGAGATAATGAGAGGGAAAGTGAGAAATCGCACCCTGGAAGGATGGCCATGCTGTAGTCCCTTCTCCTTCATTCTCCTGGGATTTTAGGCATGCATGCTCATGTGCCTGGTGTGATTTTTCAAGGTGCCAGGTCCGGGATTTGAATCGCAGTCAGCTATTTGGGAATCCAGCACCTTACCCATCATGTCACCTGCTAGCCTCAGAAAAAGATGCATTTCAAAAACATTTATTTATAAGAATAATAGATATTTAATGTAGAAAGCTTGGAAAGCACAGAGGAAAGGAAAGTATCTTACAATTATATCATTCAGAGATAACTATATTAGTGTTAATGTTCTGGCGTCTTTCTTCAAAATAAATGTATGTTTTATAATTTAAAAACCTTACTAATAGGGACCAGCCGATGGCGTAGTGGTTACGTTGCTGGGCTCCCACATGGGCAACTTTGGTTTGAGTCCTGGACCCAGTGGCTTGAAACTCACACTTGCCCAAGATCCCAAGAGGAGAATGGAGGAGAAGGGATTGTGGCATGGGCATCCCCCTTGGGGGATGATTTCTTACTTTTTCTCTCTCACTGTCTCTGTCTGTCTGTCCAATGAGCACACACTCCCTAAGGCAAAAACCTCTTAAAAAATAAAAGTAGAGAAAAACAGTATGTTGCAGTTAATTTTTCTTAGTTTTTTTTTTTTTTTTTTTTCTGTTAACTTTACCATATTCTCATTAAAACTTAGGCTTATTATTATTATTTTTTTTTATGTAGTACATTATATACTTCCTTTGTGGTTTGTATTTTGCTGTTATGCTTAGAAATATTTTTCCTTCATCAGGTTTAAATCAGTGGTCACATATATTTTCTTCTAGGTTTTTGTGACTTTATGTTTTGCTTAAATCTTTAGTTCATTAGGAGTTTATTTTGTCGTATGGTACCATGTGTGCAAAAAGAAATGTGTGTGTGTATTCCTCCTGTCATCACAGAGTGGTAGCTATTCTAGCCCCATTTATTGGCTAATTCTTTCTCCCTAGTAATTTAAAATGCCCATAGTATTTACTAAATACTTCTTACATTGGTTCCGTTTCTGAGGGAAGACACACTTTACTGTGGGATTTGAGGAACCACAGCTGGAGTAGAGTAGCGTACCTGAACTTTTGATCACCAATATTAAATATCATAGCCATTGTTTAAATATCATAGCCATTATGTAAAATGGCTATGATATTTAATATCAGAGTATACTTCATCAAAGTATATTGTGTTTCGTATGTTTTATTTTCTCATGATGTTGGCTTCTTTTGCTTATTTTAGATTGTAATTAAGCCAAGCTCCTTGAGCAGGATGAAGACTATCTTCACACAGGAAATTTTTACTGAGCAGGTACTTCTTTTTATTCTTAGGTACTTAACTTTGCATTCTTTTAGTAGAAAACATGTTTATCTCACTTTAAGAGAATAATATCTTTTTCTGTTCCCTTTCAGTTTCTTTTCTTTTTTTTTTGGAGAGGTTTTTACTATAGGGCGTGTGTGTTCGCCAGAAAGACAGAGAGGGACAGAGAGATAGAAAGCGAGAAATCATGTCCCAGGGTGGATGGCCACACCGCAATCCCTTCTCTTCCTTTCTCCTCTCTAGATCTTCAGCATGCACACACACGTGCCCGGCGTGAGTTTAAGCCACCAGGTCCAGGATTTGAACTGCAGTTGACTACATGGGAGTCCAGCGACATAGCCCTTATGTCATCTGCTGGTCCCCCTTTAAGTTTTTAATGCTGATTTATTTTATCTTTGAAACTTGTACAAATAATTTATGTAAAATATCTTTTAAAGCTATTTGTTGCATTAAAAAGCATGTTTTAAATTTATATATTGTTGAAGACTATTGTTTAAGTCCCGGTCTGGGACCTGTTTGGGTCTGGGACTTGAACTACATGGTAGGCCATAAGGGATCCAGCCACCTTAGCCACCCCTCCCACCACCTGGCCCTATATATATATATATATATGCATTAAAATTTATTTATTTTGAGAGAGACAGACAGGTATCCCTGACAGGGACTTGCCAGACCGTGATCCTCCCTGCAGCCTCTCAGCCAGCCAGGATCATGACCACACATGGGCATGTGTGGTGTGTTCAGGTCTACCTGTTTAGGCCTCCATGTGACTCTGATGTCATGTAATGGTGTCCTACTGTCTGCACCACCATAGCTGGGCTCAGATTTTATATTTTTTAACCTTTATCACACCACCGTGTACTTATCTATGTTTAAAAACAAATAAAAAATGAGAGAACTTCACAAGTCCCAAAAGGTATGCTTTTTCATCAGTCAAAAGAATTAAGATGTGTAATAATTGATTCTCTTCATTCTTTTCTAAGGATTACACTTGTATTAAGCATTAATGGACTACCCACTAATCCTCCATCTTTTAAAAATAATTTTACATTGACTCTACCGTATGTGTTAAAACTATTTTTCTCTTTTAGGTTGTCACAGCTCATGCAGTTCGGGTACCTGTCACCAGCAACCTGAGTGCCAACATTACTGGGTTTTTGCCTATTCATTGTATTTACCAGCTTCTCAGGAGTCGTTCCTTTACCAAACACAAAGTATCAATAAAAGTATGACCTTACATTATATTTTTTATTTCAAAGTACAACCTAAATTAATGCTTTATCCTCAGATAGTTCTGTTTAGTTTGCAGGCCTTTAATGTGAGTTTGGGGTATGAAATGTGTGGTATTTAGCTAAGTTACAGGTCATATGGTTATAGTAATTAGGAACCAAACTTCAGATTTTTTTGGAAAGAATTATTTAATTTTATTTATATTGTTATTATATTTTAATTTGACCAGAGAGACAGAGAAAGAGAGAAGGAGTGAGAAAACAAGCCATCTAGGACTTGAACTGTGATTGACCGTATGGGAGTCCCGTGCCTCAACCACCACGCCACCTGCTGGCCCCACTTCAGAGTTTTAAAAACATGATGTTATACATTATTCAAAATGTATAATATTACTAACTGGTTCAAATTCTCAATTATAGTATATATCTAGTCAATAAACCTTAGTGAAAAATTGCTGTTTTCTAAATTTTGCTTTTGTTCACCAAATTGTGAAAATTGCTAGTCACTATTTGAGATTTGTCCCAAGGATACCTACCATCTAACTTATACATAATTTAATTTGTTTTACTTAGTTATAGTTGACTATATCAAACAGTTCAAAAGTCCTCTAAATTACAGGCTGAAAGTTAAAAGAATAAAGAAGTCAACTTGAATATTTTGTAGGGACTGTTTGGTTTACGAAAACAGTGAATAATATGTGACATATATCATTTTTACTTGTCATTGCTTTTTATAATTTAGTGAAATTATTTTCCAGCTAAATTGTATCTCCTGCTTCTTTACCTTTTTAGTGGATAAAATAGTTAAAATTTAGAGTCCAGAGGCACTCTCATCATTTCTGCATGTTCTCCATTAAAGATAGTTAATAGTCTCCTATTAACTACTTATTAAAAGCACTTTCTTTTAAATATTTTTAGGTTTTTGCTATAGGGCACATGTGCTCGCTGGAAAGAGACAGGAAAGTGAGAAATCACACTCCGGGGTGAGTGGCCATGCTGCAGTGCCTTCTGTGTTCTCCTGGAATTTTAGGGACGCACACACATGCGCCCAGCATGATTTTTCAAGTCACCAGTCTGGAACTTAAAACGTTGTTGGCCATGTGGGAGTCCTGCACCTTAACCACCATGCCACCTGCTGGACCCTGAAAACCACTTTCTCTCTCTCAGAGTTTTTTCAGATTCCTCTCTGCTGTGAGGTCTTCTAGAACAACACACATCATACTCTAAATACAGATATGGTAGGGACATAAAATCCTTATTCCACGATTTTCTAAAAGAATTATTTATTTATTTATTTAATTCCATTTGTTATTATTATTTTTCAATTTGACCAGATAGAGGCAGAGAGAGAGAGAGAGAAAGCAAGTCGCCAGGTCTGAGACTCAAACCATGACCGACCATGTGGGACTCCAGTGCCTTTAACCACCACACCACCTGCCAGCCCCCCTTATTCCACTATTTAAAAACTAGATTACACACAAAACCAAGCTTCTTTTCATTTTAGGTTTATCTTGAATTGGATAATATTCTTGATTAAGATACAATTATGTATAAAATCATAAATTATAGTTAAATTATAATTATAGTTAGAGTAAATTAAAATATAATAATACTGATAATTATATAATTATGTTCATTTTTTTTTGTTTTCAAGAGAGATTTTTGCTATAGGGCACATGCGCTCACCAGAGAGACATAAGGTGAGAAATGATCCCCCAGAGGAAATGTCCATGCCGCAGTCCCTTCTCTATTTTCCTTTCGGGATTTTGGGCATGTACACACATGTGCCTGGTGTGAGTTTCAAGCTGCTGGATCCAGGACTTGAACTGCAGTTGCTTATGTGGGAGTCCATTACGTCATTTGCTGGTCTCAAGGTAGTTCATATTTTTTTTTTTTTTGGAGAGGTTTTTGCTATAGGGCGCGTGCGCTCGCCAGACAGACAGAGAGAGACAGAGAGACAGAAAGCAGGAAATCACCCCCCAGGGGGGATGGTCACGCCGCAATCCCTTCTCCTGCATTCTCCTCTCGGGATCTTGGGCACGCACGCACACGCGCCCGGCGTGAGTTTAAGCCACCGGGTCCGGGACTCGAACCGCGGTCGACTACGTGGGAGTCCAGCGACATAGCCATTACGCTAACTGCTGGTCCCAAGGTAGTTCATATTTTAAAATTAAAGGCAAATGGGAAACTAGATAACGTATTTGGAACTTCTGAAAGTTAATTACCAGTTTAACCGATTCATAAATGATATAAGACAGAATATACTTAAAAAAATTTTTTTAACGTATTCTTTAAATTTATTTTTTTTAAAATTTGCTATAGGGCACATGCACTCATGAGAGAGAGAGATTGGGAAAGTGAGAAAGCAAGCCACCAAAGCCACCAGGTCTGGGACTCAAACCATGCTTGACCTTAACCATCATGCCACCTGCTGGCCCCAAGACTGAAGGTGTTTTATAATTTCATTTGCTTTTTCTTATTGCCATAATTGATTTGATACTTAAAACCTTCTTTTTCAGGACTGGATTTATAGACAGCTGTGTGAGACCTCCACTCCCCTCCATCCTCAGTTACTCCCTCTGATTGATGTATACATAAATTCTATCCTTACTCCTGCCTCCAAATCCAATCCAGAAGCCACAAATCAGCCAGTCACAGAACAGGAGATACTCAATATTTTTCAAGGAGTCATTGGGGTAAATAGTGGTTCTTTTATATTTGCTAACTTATTTTTCTTTTATCCTGACTTGTTTCTTATAATTTTTTTTCTATCAGAGGACTTCTAGATGGTTTTAAATTTTATATGGGATGAAATTTCATTAGATCACTTATAAAAATTTTAAAACAGTATTTGTTCCAAGTAGTTTGTTAAATAAGCATTTAAAAATTTTTTTGGGGGGTGCCAGCAGGTGGCGTGGTGGTTAAGGGCACCGGACTTCCACATGGCTGACCACAGTTCAAGTCCTGGTCCTGGCGGCTTGCTTTCTCACTTTCCCTCTTTCTCTCTCTCGTTCACTTTGTCCTTCTCTGCTCAAATTGAAATAAGTAAATAAATAAACGAAGTTAAAATAAAATAACTTTTTTCTATAAAAAAATTTTTTAAGAGAGATTTTTGCAATAGGGTATTTATGCTCACCAGAGATACAGAGACAGACAGAGACAGAAAGTGAGAAATCACTCCCCAGGGGGAATGACCATACCACAGTCTGTTCTTCATTCTCCTCTTGGGATTTTGGGTACGCATTCGCATGTGCCTGGCCTGAGTTTCAAGCCTTTGGGTCTGGGACTCAAATTGTGGTTGGAGTCCAGCGATGTGACCATTACATCATCTGCTGGTCCCAAAGAGGCACTTAAACAAAAAATTGTCAGAGGGTATGTGTACTTGCTAGAGAGAGAGGAAGAAAGCACCCTCCTCCCCTCCCCCCCATGGAGCCTTGTCATGCTGCAATCCCTTCTCTATTTCCCTATTCTTTCAGGATTTTGGGCATACACACACATATGCCTGGCATATTATTTCAAGCTGCCAGGATTGGGATTTGAACTATGATTGGCTATGTTGGATCTGGCTCTCTTAACTACTAGGTTACACGGCTGATCCCTGTAGACAGTATTTTTTTTTTTAAATTAGCTTCAAGACATGTGCACTGACTGGAAAGAGAGAGAGAAAGTGAGAAAGCACCTCCCAGGGGGGTTGACCATGCTGTAATTCCTTCTCCTCCATTTTCTTCAGATTTTGGGCATCCACGCACATGTGTCCAGCATTTCTCAAGCCACTGGGTCTGGGACTTGAACTGCACAGTCAGCCATGTGGGATCCAGCACCATAACTACCATGCTACTGGCTGACCCAGGCACTTTTAATTAAAAAATGTATATATATTGTTAATTGCTAGGTGTCTTCTGTGCTCACTAGAGGAAGATAGAGATGGAGAAAGTACCTTTCAGTTGGGTGTGGTCATACCACAGTCCCTTCGTCTTTATTTCTCCTTTCTTTTAGGAGTAGGGCCTGCATGCACACATTCTTAGCATTTTTTTTAAGTTGCTGGGGCTGGGATTCCAACTGTATTTGGCCTTGTTTGATCCAGATTCTTTAATCACTAGGTTGCTCTTGAGAAATTCTTTAGAGGCTTCATTTTTTTTTTTTTTTTTAATTAGCCTTCCTTTTTTTTGTGGAGAGGTTTTTGCTATAGGGCACGTGCGCTTGCCAGAGAGGCAGAGAGAGAGAAAGCGAGAAATCATCCCCACAGGGGGATGGCCATGTCACAATCCCTTCTCCTCCATTCTCCTCTCAGGATCTTGGGCACACACACACATGTGCCCTGCGTGAGTTTAAGTCACCGGGTTCAGGACTCCAACTGCGGTTGACTACATGGGAGTCCAGCAACGTAGCCATTATGCCATCTGCTAGTCCCCACTCAGCCTTTTTTTTTTTATAAATGAATTATTTATTTAATTTTATGTATTCATTCATTTATTTTAATTTGACCAGAGAGAGAGACAGAGGAAAAGTGAGAAATCAAGCCACCAGGTCTGGGACTTGAACCATGGTCGACCTTATTGGAGTGTCCAGCGCCTTAACCACCACACCATCTGCTTGTCCCTAGAGGCTTCATTTTAAAGTCTGAAGGGTGCCCTGGAGATTTGTGTTTGACAAAGGACTGTCAAATTCTTTATGAAGAATTTGATGACAATCTTTTTTTCCTTTATTGTTAGAAGTGAAAAACAATTGTACTTTTTTGGTAAATATAATTAAATATACAGTATGTTCTTTTTGTTGTTGGTTTTGTTTTTGGTATAGGTTGTGTGCGCTTGCCAGAGACAGACAGGCAGAGGACGAGAGAGGAGGTGATAAATCACTCCCCATAGGGGATGACTGCTGCATTCCCTTCCTCTCCATTCTCCTCTTGGGATTTTGGGCATGCATGCACATGTATTCATGTGATTTTGAAACTGCCAGGTTTGGGACTTGAGCCTGCAGTCAGCCATGTGGGATCCAGCCTCCTTAACCTTCACCCCACCTGCTGGCCCTAGGAGTTACTTTATTGATGACAATTTTAGGTAGTACTTGAGACTTCAGTAAGTCTTTCAGAAGTATCCTGATGGGATTGCTCTTGCATATGACTGCAGACTTTTATTTTGTTGTACCTTTTTTTTTTTTTGAGATTTGTTATCGGGTGTGTGCACTCCCCAGAGAGACAGAGAGTCAGAAAGTGAGAAATCACCCTGCAGAGCTATGGCCCCACTGCAGTCCCTTCTATTCCAATCTCCTCTTGGGATTTTGGGTATGCAAAATAGTTTTAAGCTGCTGGGTCTGGGACTCACACAATGGTTGATCATGTGGTAGTCCAGCAACTTAACCACTATGCCACCTGCTGGCCCCTTTTTGTTGTATCTTAAAGACTACTTAACCATATTGCCTCCTGTTTCCTACCCCATTTCAAATCTTATTTAAACTTTGAGTTTAATGCAGTAGAAGCAATATTTCTCCTGTTTTATCTGAACTTGGGTGCAACAACACAGAATTGTCTGTATTGATGCTTTTACAATGAGAAAGAAAGCACTCAAGGAATTTAACAGTTTCAAAGTGTTCATCATATTACTTCCTAGGGTGAAAATATCCGCCTTAATCAGCGTTTTAGTATCACAGCCCAGCTTTTGGTGCTCTACTATATACTGTCCTATGAGGAAGCTCTCCTAGCAAACACAAAGACTTTAGGTAAGTGTGTGGAGTGGTTCTAATGATAGTTCATTTTATTTGACCGTTTTATTGCTTTCCAAGCTATTGTATGATCAAATAAGGTCAAATATCTAACAAAACTCAGTATCATTTTGTAATTATTTTACCATGTGTAAATCATGCATGCCATCCCTTATGACTCAGTTCTTCTTTTAGCATGCTAAATTAATAGGTAACTGAATTATCTGTATCTTAACAATTTTACCAAACTTACTCACTAGTATAGATTAAGAGATAAACCTGAAGGAAGTGTAACTAAAATATTTCTGCTTGATGTCGTTTTTGCCTTATCTTTCTTTTATTGCCTCTCCTTAGGATAGATTCTGAGGTTTAAAACTACTGAGTTAGGGGCCGGCAGGTGGCACGGTGGTTAAGGGTGCTGGACTCCCACATGGCAGACTGTGGTTTGAGTCCTGGACCTGGCAAATTGCTTTCTCATTTTTCTTCTCTTTCTCTCTCTTTCTCTTGCTCTCTTGCTGTCCCTCTCTGGTCAAATTAAAAATAGATAAATAAATAAATCAATAAAGTTAAATAAAATAATTTTTTAAAAATTGAAAACTACTGATTTAAATAAAGTGTGAACAATGTAAGATTTATAAAATGAAATGCCACAGTTGCCTTATAGGTGTTATGCCAGTATAAACTCACATATTTATGTAAGATAAGCATGATAATTTCCCCATGTTTTAACAATATTAAGAGTTATTTGTTTATGGTTCTTATTTATTTATTTAATAATTTGACTGTGGGCACACATGCTTGACAGAGAGAGAGGGAAAGGGAGAAAGTGCCCCATAACATGGCGTGATAATGCCATAATCCTGTCTCCTCCATTTCTCTCATCCTGCTGGGATCTGGGACATGCATGCAAACATGCTCCACTTTTTTTTTTTTTTTAAATTATTTATTTAGTTTTATTTATTTATTCATTCATTTTCATTTGATCAGAGAAAGACACACAGAGAGGAGGAACGTGAGAAAGCAAACTACCAGGTCTGGGACTCAAACCGTGGTCGGCCATTTGGGAGTGTCCAGCTCCTTAACCACCGCACCACCTGCTGGCCCCAGCTCCACTTGTTTTTTAAGCTGCCAGGACTGGGATTGCAACCATGATTGGGTATGTGGGTGCTGTAATAATTCCTCTAAAATCCCTCTGAAAAAATTTTTTAAAAGTCCTAATTTATTGGGACCAGCAGTCCTAATTTATTGGAACCAGCAGTTAGCTTTAATGGCTATGTTGCTGGACTCCCATGTAGTCGACTGTGGTTCGAGTCCCAGACCCGGTGGCTTAAACTCATGCCGGGTGCGTGTGTGTGTGTGTGCCCAAGGTCCCGAGAGGAGAATGAAGGAGAAGGGATTGTGGCGTGGCCATCCCCCCTGGGGGGTGATTTCTCACTTTCTGTCTCTCTATCTCTCTGGCGAGTGCACACACCCTGTAGCTAAAACCTCTCCAAAAAAAAAAAATGGTTTTTAGACTGAAATGCCACAAAAACAATAAAAGAGAATGTAAATAGTATTTAGAATGCATGTTCAGTTTTCCTGAGGATTAGATTATTTTTATTTATTGATTGGGTGAATGTGTTGTGTGTGAGTGTGGTGTTTTAGATTCTTGCCATGTTGAGATCCTCTGTCTCTGTCTTCTATGTGGCTAGGATTGCCACTGCCCCTGGTTTTTCTCAGGATAAGCTGAGACTTGGATCTGGGCTTCCATTTGTACTTTTGTGGCTTGACCTGCTGATAATGAGGTTAAATATTTGATTTGAACCTTTGAATACCATACATTAGAAGAAATTTGCAAATGTGATTGCTTCTTTTACTTAAGAATCTTCAAAAAGTTCAAGAAAAATGTATATTAAGGAAAAGTTTAGCATAATTGCAAAACTTTTTGTACAAATATAAACTTATAATTTCATGTTTCCATAAACTTTTTGTCCTCTTCTATATATAAAACCAATGATTTTCTCATAAGTCTTTCATAATTATAGTTCAGTCTTTTACTGGAGGATTAATGATATCCCTTATGTTGTATTTCATGGAGAGGTTAAAGGGAAACAATTGCTTTAGGTGAGGATTTATGGGGTGCTAATTCTTTGATGGAATCCTTAAAATGTATGTAGGATTTTATCTTCAGTTTCATAGGTCCAGAACTTAAATATTGGTACTTAAGCTGAATTTAGGACTCCAGATCTTACTAATACTAGTTGACATTTGAGTGCTTGTTATCTGATGAGACACTATTGAAAAGCTTAATAGATATTCACTCATGTAAACCCTCACAACAATTCTATGAGATAGGTTGTTATCTTTATTTTACAGGGAAAAAGATTGAGGTGTAGGGAGGTTCAAAAACTTCCCTAAGAAGTAAGTGTTGAAACCAGTATTTGACTGTCACTGAAACCTAAATCTTTTATTTTAGCTGTCTTCTGACACATTCTTACTCAATTAATAAAAGATAGGTATGGAAAACAAGGATGTTAATTTATGAATTTAGGGGGAATAGATCTAATCAAGAGGTATGTGGTCTATGGTCCAGCAGGTGGCATGGTGGTTAAGGAGGTGGATCCCACATGGCTAACTCTGCAGTTTGAGTCCTGGACCTGACGACCCGAAAAACACATCAGGCATGTGTGTATATGTGTGCCCAAAATCCCAAGAGGAAAATGAAGGAAAAGGGATTATAGAGTAGCCATTCCCTCTAGGGAGTGATTTCTTACTTTTCTTTTCTCTCTTTCTCTCTTTGGTGAGTGCATGTGCCCTATGGCGAAAACCTAAAAAAAAAAAAAAAGTGATTCTTAACCTATACTTCTTGTCCTCAATCCAAAAAAATAGGTTGGCACCAACCCTGTGGCTTAGTGGTGAAGAGAACTGGATCATACATGGCTACCACATTTCAAATTCTAGTCCCACTTGCTTGAAAAAAATGCAAAGTACATGTATGTGCATGCCAAAAAAAACCCTGATGACATGGAGAGATGGAGAAAAGACTGTGGTGTGATCATGCCCCATTGGGAGGGTCTTTTTTCTTCCTCTCTGGGAGCACATGTGCCTAGTAGCAGTTAAAAAATAAAAACCAACCATACACAAATTGTTGAGCTTTACTATTTGTGGTTTAGAAAGGATAAGTATATTGGATGTACTTTTTCATACTACATACACTTTGAGATTCTTCTGTATTTCAGAATACTTCAGAATGAGATTAAAGTACCAGGCATATTAAAAACTATTACTCGGTGTGATCTAGGAACCCACTAAATGTTTGGAATGTGGTCAAACTTGTGTTTAAATAAGAGTACTATGGCTGTAGGATGAAGGATGGATTAAAATTAGAGACAGGTTATAAGTAGGCCAAAGTAGATCTTTAAACTGTGAGTGAACACTGAATTAGGGTAGCACAAAACAAAAACTAGCTGGACTTTTTGAATGCCGGATAGTGGTACAGAAGGAAAAACACAGTGTTCTATGGGGCTGGCCCATGTGAGGAAACCCTGGAATTAGGGTTCAGAGACCTCCCTGAATATGCTATGCATGTGCATGCCCATGGTACTGGCTGACTAAAGAAAGGGGGAGGACCATGGCATCAAGACCCTTTTGGGTTGTTGTCTCCTTTTGTTTCTGTTTCTCTTGGTCACAGAAGAAATTAATAATAAAAAAAAATGGACTTGTTAGAAAAAAGAATGGGTATAGCTCACCAGAGGTGGAAATGGTGAGAGAAAGAAGTCAAGTTCTTGTTGGCTAATTTCCTTTAAGAAGACAAAGGGGGCCAGCAGGTGGTGTGGTGGTTAAGGCTCTGGACTCCCACATGGCTGGCTGTCGTTCGAGTCCCAGATCTGGTAGTTCACATTCTCACTTTTCCTCTCTCTCTTTCTCTGTCTCTCTCATGAGTGCATGTGCTCTGTAGCAAAATTAAAAAGAAAGTAATAATAATAAATAAAATTAAAGGTAGAATCCTTAAAAAATTATCGCTATCATATATTAAATTAAGTATTCTCTTTATAAATTACATTAGAATCATGATGCTCTGTGCCATGTGTTCATCATTATATTTTTGTGTTTTATCTTCCTATTTAGATTTGGGAAAGTCTTGGCTAATCAGTTCTTTTCTTACCGTTTTTTTCTTTAAGAGATTTTTGCTATAGGGCGCGTGCGCTCGCCAGACAGAGAGAGACATAGAGACAGAAAGCGAGAAATCACCCCCAGGGGGGATGGTCACGCCGCAATCCCTTTTCCTCCATTCTCCTCTCGGGATCTTGGGCACACACGCACATGCGCCCTGTGTGAGTTCTAAGACACCGGGTCTGGGATGCGAACCACGGTCGACTACGTGGGAGTCCAGCGACATAGCCATTACGCTAACTGCTGGTTCCCATCAGTTCTTTTGTTTTTTTTTTTTTTTGGAGAGGTTTTTTTTTTTGCTATAGGGCGCGTGCGCTCGCCAGACAGAGAGAGAGAGAGAGAGACATAGAGACAGAAAGCGAGAAATCACCCCCCAGGGGGGATGGTCACGCCGCAATCCCTTCTCCTCCATTCTCCTCTCGGGATCTTGGGCACGCACGCACATGTGCCCGGCGTGAGTTTTAAGCCACTGGGTCCGGGACGCGAACTGCGGTCGACTACATGGGAGTCCAGCGACATAGCCATTACACTAACTGCTGGTTCCCCCCATCAGTTCTTTTAATGTAGGGGTCTTTGAACGTGGTTTCTCTCACCTATTAACATTTTTTCACCCTACTAGCTTTAATTCCTGGGCACTGTTTAGTTCTTGCTCTTCCTGTATAACTACTATTTTGGTAGTGATTTTTCATCTTTTATCCACTATATTCACAGATTAAGTCAATTAAAAGTCATTTTACATTATTTTTGTTCCCATTTGGGTTAAAGATTAAGATTTGTGTTGTTTTAATATTTTATGCTTTTTATCTTTGACAGCTGCCATGCAAAGAAAGCCCAAATCCTATTCTTCTTCTTTAATGGATCAAATTCCTATCAAATTCCTTATTCGACAGGCCCAAGGGCTACAGCAGGAGTTGGGAGGTATTTGTTTTATTTGCTTTTTTCTCCTTAAGTTTATTGTAAAACACGTCACTGTTTATAGTATTATAAAGGATAATAGGTGCTCACTGTAAACATTTCAAACAATTCAGGAGTGAAATTTCCCTTTGCTTCCCTCCCATTGTCTCACTATCTGTATATCACCTTTTCCCCAGAAACTCCAGTTATTTTCAGTTTGGTATGTATTTGTAGACATTTTTCTCTCTATAGGTAGAAATGTATGAGATGGCAGATATTAAATTAATTTTGACCTATAAAAACAGCACTTTTGAGACCAGGAGTTGGTGTAATGGCTATGTTGCTGGACTCCCTTGTAGTTGACTGCAGTTCGAGTCCCGGACCCAGTGGCTTAAACTCACGCCAGGCGTATGTGTGCTCAAGATCCTGAGAGGAGAATGAGAGGGAAGGGATTGTGGTGTGGCTATCCCCCCGGGGGGGTGATTTCTCGCTTTCCGTCTCTGTCTTTCTGGTGAGTGCACGTACCCTATAGAAAAAACCTCTCCAAAAAAAAAAGCAGCAGCTTCATATGGTTGGATCTAAATAAGTACACAAGTTAAAAAAAAAAAATAAAAAAACTATGGATGGTATTATATATTGCCTTTTCTGAGACTCATTTTTTTTTTCCCTTGGAGTTTAGATATTTTTTCATATCAGTACATGTAGACCTAGCTTATTGTTTTAATTAATTCATAATCCTTAGTATACTGTAATATTTTTACTATCTGTAACAGTAAAATAATTTTTACTGTAAATACTGTCAGATAGAATTATAGTATTTTTTTTGAAGCCATAGTAGATTTTTTTCTTAAATACCACAAATAATTTTGGAGTGTGGGTTGCTTTCTGTTTCAGTGAGGTTGGAATTTTCTTTTTCTTTCTTATGATTGGTTTCAAGGAAATACATGAGCCTTTACTGGTCATATTTAATGAGATATCTGTGTTTATTTACTTTTATCTCTAATCTATTTTTATTTATTTATTTTTTGCTATAAGGAGTGTGCGCTTGCTAGACAGACAGACAGAGAGACAGAAAGCGAGAAATCACCCCCCAGGGGGGACGGCCATGCCACAATCCCTTCTCCATTCTCCTCTCAGGATCATGGGCACGAATGCACACGCACCTGGCATGAATTTAAGTCACTGGATCCAGGAGTCGAACCGTGGTCAACTACATGGGAGTCCAGCGACATAGCCATTACACGAACTGCTGGTCCCCTCTAATCTATTTTCAAAGAAATGATCTTGGCAGCTTTTGGCAATTAACATGTTTTATTGAAAAGATTATGAAATGTCAATTAATTAGCATTATTGTAAGCAGTCTTTTGTGACTGGGATAGTTTTAACTGTACACATATTAACTCTTTGGATTTGAACTTTTTTTTTTTTGAGAGGTTCTTGCTGTAGGGTTCATGTGCTTGCCGGAAAGACAGAGACAAAGAGACAGAAAGCGAGAAATCATCCCCTGGGGGGATGGCCACGCTTCAATCCCTTCTCCTCCATTCTCCTCTTGGGATCTTGGGCATGCACACACATACGCCCAGCGTGAGTTTAAGCCACCAGGTCCAGGACTCGAACCGCGGTTGACTACGTGGGAGTCCAGTGACATAGCCATTATGCCAACTGCTGGTTCCTGTTAAGATTCTTTTCAAACATAGAAACATTAATTTTAAGCCATTTTGTGAGATGAAACAGATATTATCCCCACTGAGATCAAGCAATGGTATAACCGGTTACCCAAGTGGATAATTAAATCTAAAGAACTTTGAGTACTACTGCTGTTATCACTGTTACTTTATTTTTTTGACAGGTTTTTGCGATAGGGTGCGTATGCTCTCCAGAAAGACAGAGAGAGACAGAGAGACAGAAAGTGAGAAATCATGATTGCCACACCGCAGTCCCTTCTCCTCCATTCTTCTCTTGGGATCTTGGGCATGCATGCACACGCGCCTGGCGTGAGTTTAAGCCACACGGTCTGACTCAGCCTCAGTGGACTACATAGGAGTCCAGCGACATAGCCATTATACTAACTGCTGGTCCCATCACTATATTACTCTTAGGACTCGATGACAATAATAACTATAGTGTAGTAGCAATATTACGAAGTACTTATGAGCCAAGCACTTAGCATATTGGCACTTAATGTAACTAAATAGGTATTGTTATGGTATCATTGTCTGTTTTCCCATCATTATTACACAATAATAAATAGTCATGAATAGTCAAATTTGCACATAATATGCTATCAGCGGAATATGCTTTTGACTTTGACAGCTTGTTAGAAACAAGACTTTGATTTAGTAAAAGGGAGATTTCCTATTCCTTTCAATCTTTCTTAACCTTTCTCGAAGGTAGGTGATATCCTGTTGTGTATATCATCAGTACTACTTCTATCAGCTGACATACTTAGCTCTGTGACTTTGGGATCATTAATAATTTTCCTTATAGTAGAATGGAGACATTATTGCTTACTTTGTAGGAATGAAATGAGGAAATGTGTGTAAGGTACCTGAGACATTTTAGGCAGTCAAAGTAGGCAACTTTAATTTTACCCTTCTTTAGCAATGATTCTCAGTGGAGAAAAGGGTATGTACTTTATGAAGTCTGTGAGAATTTCTAAATGGGGCCTTTTTCAAACTGTATTTAATCTTCCTCAAATGAAAATTCTTTTCTCTTTTCCTCTCTGCTCAACTCTCAAATCACTGCTTTATCAAATGACGTTTCCTAGTGAGATGCTGTTATATTGGGACTGTGATATTCAAATTTGATAAAGAAAGCTTGAGAACTTTTGATTTAAGTGGTAGTTGCCAGTTTATTGTGCTTCAGATTATTTGGGAATCTGCTTAAGCATATTCCCTGGCTTGAACTACTGTACAGAAATTCTTGAACTGTGGGATGTATATGAAAGAAGTTCAGACTCTTAGGACTCCATTCTAGAGCTTCTGATTTAGTCATCTGGGATGGCATCCATTATTCTGCACATCAAACAAGCTTTCCTATGCTAGTGGTGCTCTAATCACACTCGGGGGGATACTGCCTTAGAGTCAGACCTTCTTTTCTTGTGGGCTGCTGGTGTGAGACGTAATAAACTTCTGGTATTTGTGAGTGGAACATCCAACTGACTTTCTGTTCATTTTCAAGGGTTACATTCAGCTTTACTACGTCTCCTTGCAACTAATTATCCACATTTATGTATTGTGGATGACTGGATCTGTGAAGAAGAAATCACGGGGACTGATGCCTTGTTAAGGCGAATGCTTCTGACTAATAATGCCAAAAACCACTCTCCTAAACAACTCCAAGAAGGTATAGTAAATTAATACTCCTTTTTCCCCTTTAGTAGTATGAGGAGATGCTAGGCTAACTGACATCTTAATAATCATGCAGAATTTTCTTGGGGGTATACAGTGTTGTAAATGTATTTTAAGTAATTATCTTTGAGAATGAGGAGTTTTAATCATTTTTTTTGGACATGCTGTATCTTGTATTTCTTAGTGTTTATGTGACTGTCACTAAAAGGTGGTGTGGTTTTAGGAAGGTCTTATACTAGTTAGAAATAAGTGCAGTGAAATAGGGCAACATACTTGCTGTTCATAGATAATATTCTAAATCAGCACTGTTAGTAAAAATACAATGTGAGCCACATATACAAATCTTATTTTTAAGTTTATTTATTTATTTATTTCTATGAGAGGGAAATAGGCACCCCCAACGGGGTCTTCATGCCACAATCTATACCCAGCTTCAACCAGTGGAGATTATAAGCACACGTGTGCCCAGCAGGTACAGGGAGGCCCTGGGACATTAACCTGGGACCTTCCCATGTGGGTTTAGTTGTATTACTATTACATCATCATCTGACCCCACAAGTATAAACTTTCTAGTAGCTACATTTTAAAAAATCAAAAGAAACAGGTTAAATTATTTTTAATAGTTATTTTTATTTTTACCAAATAGATACAATATTATTTCATCATGTAATCAATAAATAATTATTAATGAAATATTTTACTCCCTCCACTAAGTCTTCCCAATCTGGTGTGTATTTTATGAACGTAAGCATACCTCAGTTTGAAGGAGATACCTTTCAGGTGCTCAGTAGCCAGATGCAGTTAGTGACTACTCTATTAGAGACCACAATTTTAGATGTTTTTAGTATCACCAATCTGCCAGGCGCTTACATTGTATGAAAGAGGCCATCTAGAGAAAGTATCAAAATGTTTGGACCTTTCAAATGAATGTTAACTACCAAAAGCAGTGCTTTGATATATTTTACTATTTCAGTTCAATTTTTACAGTTAGTCTGAATCATCAGGAAAATGAGATGAGTCTTCAGGTTATTGTGTGAGTTAAAAAATGAGATAATTTTTGTTCTTTATGACATAATAACTACAATTCTGAGTATTTTTTTTTAAAGATTTTTGCCACAGGGGTGCGTATGTATGCCAGAGAGAAAGAGAGAGAAAGTGAGAACTCACCTCAAAGGGGGTTGGCCATACCACAATCCCTTCTCTTCCATTCGTCTCTCAGGATATTGGGCACGCACACATATGTGCCGGCATGATTTTTAAGTCACCACATCTGGGACTCGAACCGCAGTTGGCCATGTGGGAGTCGAGTGCCTTAACTACCATGCCACCCCATTCCATGAGTTTTTAAGGCCTTATTTTAAATTTAGTCAAGACTGTAGCTAGGATTGGAAGTTTATTTTTTTGTGAAACATCATTTTCTTGATTTATTTGGACTGTGGTCTCAGATGGTTTTATTATTTCCTGCTTGGTAAACTTTATAGAATTTAGATTATGACTGCTGAGTTTTCTTTTCAGCATTTTCAGCTGTCCCAGTAAGTCACACACAAGTGATGCAGATTATAGAACACCTGACTCTACTCTCTGCCAGTGAACTTATACCATATGCAGAAGTACTAACATCCAATATGAACCAGCTGTTGAATTCAGGTGTTCCACGGAGAATTCTTCAAACTGTCAATAAACTATGGATGGTTCTTAATACAGTGATGCCTAGAAGGTAAATTTAGTTTATAACGTGTAATAAAGAAATGTATAGCAGTGATAATATGCAACCACCTAAACTAAATTATTGAAAAAAAAGTTCAGAAGACCCTTTATATCATTATTTGTTGAGTATGTGACAGTCTTTCTCTTTCTTTCAAATGTTTTTTTCATGAGAGACAGAGAGTTAGGGACCCTTGACAGGGTCTTGAAAAGCAAAGATACTCCCTCAGCCTTCCAGCCAGGAGCCCAGGTGCACCTGTAGATGTACTCAGTGTACCAGGTCAGACTGGATCCGAACTCCAGGCATTCCCATGTGCTGCTAATGTAGTGCAGTGATGCCCTGTTACCTGTGCCACTGTAGCTAGCCTTAATCTCCTTTCTGAAGACTACTAATTTTTTTTTAAAGAATTTTGTATTTAATTTTATTCATTTATTCATTCATTCATTCTATTTTATTTTTAATTTGACCAGAGCGAGACACAGAAAGAGAGAGAGAAAGTGAGAAAGCAAGCTACCAGGTCTGAAACTGGAACTGTAGTTGGCTCTGTGGGAGTGTCCAGCTTCTTAACCACCACACCACCTGCTGGTCCCCATGAAGACTACTAATTTAAGAGTTGTTATACCTTTAAACTTTCTCTTAAGAAATAGAAACTTAAAAATATTGTTATACTCAACTAAATTGGCCTAAGCAGGCCTTTGTGTTTGGGTGATAAATTAGGCACAAGGCAGTTTCTGTATGTACTGAACTGCAGCCTAGGTTGATGTACAAGCAAGTTGTAACCTAACCTAAGCATGTACCTGGCAACTTGGTATCTGAGCCTCAGCCAATCACAGCAGCTAAGCTTTAGTCCGTCATAGGCTACCAAGTGGGCTCTACCAGCTGAGCAGCAGCATTTTACACCTGCTAACTGTGTCAGAACTATGAAGATTTTTGAGACTACTTTGTGCTTACTATTTTATCTTCATTAATTTTAGAAACATAGGATTAGGTTAGATGTCTATAGTTATTCATTTTTTAAAGTTCATTCACATCTGTTTTCTAAATTTTTTCCTCAATATGACTTTATTTTTTTTTTAGAGGTTTTTGCTATAGGGTGCGTGCGCTCGCCAGACAGACAGAGAGAGACAGAGAGATAGAAGGCGAGAAATCACCCCCCAGGGGGGAGGGCCACGCTGCAATTCCTTCTCCTCCATTCTCCTCTCGGGATCTTGGGCACACATGCACACGCGCCCGGCGTGAGTTTAAGCCACCGGGTCCGGGTCTCGAACCGTGGTCGACTACGTGGGAGTCCAGCGACATAGCCATTATGCTAACTGCTGGTCCCCTCAATATGACTTTCTGAGAAAGTGTTAGATGGCTACCAAATTCAGTTATAATAAAGCTGATTTGAATATGAAATTATTTTCTCATCAGGCTATGGGTAATGACAGTTAATGCACTTCAACCTTCAATAAAGTTTGTGCGACAACAAAAGTATACTCAGAATGATTTGATGATAGATCCTCTCATTGTCCTAAGGTGTGATCAGAGGGTTCACAGGTAAGTGTTATTTGATTTTTATTTTCATTATAGAATTATACTTGGAAAGTTAAAAAAAATAAGTCAGTCTAAATTTATATTGTACTGTTCTTGCAGATAGTATGACCTCTGTTTTTTTTGCTTTTTCTTTTTAATTCTGTATGCTATGAACTATATATTCATTTTAATATTTTTAAAGAATTATTTACTTTTATTTATCATTATTACTATTTAATGAATAATTTTAATTTCATTTTATTTATAATTATTATTTTTTATTTGATGAGAGAGAGACAGAGAGAAAGGAAGAGTGAGAAAGCAAACCACCAACTCCAGGACTCGAACCATGGTCAGCTATGTGGGAGTCCAGCACATTAACATGCACCTGCTGGCTCCATATTGTTATTTTTAAAATTTGCTACAGGGCACATGTACTTACTAGAGGGAGAGACAGAAAGAGAAAGCCATCAGGTCCAGGACTAAGAACCATGGTTGACCATGTGAGTCCAGCACCTTAACCACCATGCCACCTGCTGGTTCCTATTTTAATATTTAATATGTGAATTAATATGAGAAATGTCATTCTTGGCAACTACTAGTAGTAAGTGGTTCTTCTCTCTCTGACAATTAAAACCAGTGAAGAATAATACTATTTCTGCTAGCATGTTGAAAAGTATGTTCATTGTCAGGCTATGGCCTGGTGGTTAAAGTGGCCGGATCCCACATGACTGACCAGATAGTTCAAGTCCAGGACCTGGCAGCTTGAAAAATAATGTCGGTGGTATGTGTGTGCATGCCCCAAATCTCAAAAACAAGGAGAAACTGAGTAGAAGGAAGGGAATGTGTGTGACCATGCCCCATGTGGGGATGCTTTTTTCTCTTTCCTTCTCTCTGTATCTCTCCAGCAAGTGCATGCATCCTGTGGGGGAAAAAAAATTAGAAAAAAAAAAACCTTAATAAAAACTGGTTCACTGGGGACCAGCAGTTAGCGTAATGGCTATGTCGCTGGACTCCCATGTAGTTGACCATGGTTTGAGTCCCAGACCCGGTGGCTTAAACTCATGCCGGGTGCGTGTGTGTGTGTGCCGAAGATCCCAAGAGGAGAATGGAGAAGGGATTGTGTGGCCAACCCCTTGGGGGTGATTTCTCGCTTTCTGTCTCTATCTCTCTCTGTCTTTCTGACGAGCGCACACGCCCTATAGCAAAAACCTCTCCAAAAAAAAGAAAAAAAAAAAAAAAAAAGAAACTGGTTCATTGTAGGGCCAGCAGTGGCATAGTGGTTAAGGTAGCTGAATCATGTGAGAATATGGCCAATAGTGTATTTTGAGTCCTGGAGTCAATAGCTTGAAAAACATGCTGGCTGAATGTGCATATGTGCCCAATATCCAAGAGAAGAATGGAGAAGGGATTGCGGTATGACCATTCCCCCGAGGTTTGATTTCTCACTCTCCCTGTCTCTTTCTCTTTCTCTGTTCCTCTCTGGTGAGTGCATGCACCCTATGGCAAATGCATGCACCCTATGGCCAAACTAAAACAAATAAACAAAAACAAAAACTGGTTCATTGTAAACTATTACATGAATTGATATTGTTGGCAGTCCCATAACAATGTTTTAGTTCTCAAGTTTTTTATTTATTATTGTCTTTTTTTTTTTAAAAGAGATTTTTTGCTATAGGGCATGTGCACTCACTAGAAGAGAGACAGAGGAGTCCCTCTTCCCCCCCAATGGGGGACAGCCATGTCACAGTCCCTTCTTCTCCGTTCTCCTCTTGGGATTTTGGGCACATACATGCATACCCGGAGTGATTTTCAAGTCACCAGGTCTGGGATTCAAGCAGCACCTTAGCCACTGTACCATCTGCTTGGCCCTAGCAATGTTAGTTATTAAGTCCCTATCTGGCTCTAATTCCTTGGCAGTTGTTGAACTTAAGTGATTGCTTTGAAGTGGCTTCACCTCAAAAGGCAGAATTTAATTGTTTCAAATTATTAACATTTGATTTCCAGTTAGGAAAAATAATATCAAAATATATAATTTGAAGGGTCTGCCTGTAAAGTTATTATCATGTGCATGTTGAAATAGTACAGGTATATGAAATTAGATAACATGGTCATAAACAGGTCAATGTTATATTTAATGAATGCTGGAAATAGTTCAGGAAAGACATAGAGGAAGTAGGACCCAAACAGTATTTTAAAGGATGGATATATGGTTTGGATAAAAAGATAATATAATTGGAGGTTAGGGAGTAAAGGAAGATTTTTTTTTTTTTTTTTTTGGAGAGGTTTTTCGCTATAGGGCGCGTGCGCTCGCCAGACAGACAGAGAGAGACATAGAGACAGAAAGCGAGAAATCACCCCCCAGGGGGGATGGTCACGCCGCAATCCCTTCTCCTCCATTCTCCTCTTGGGATCTTGGGCACGCACGCACACGCTCCTGGCGTGAGTTGTAAGCCACCGGGTCCGAGACGCGAACCGCGGTCGACTACGTGGGAGTCCAGCGACATAGCCATTACGCTAACTGCTGGTTCCCAAAAGGAAGATATTTTGAGATCAAGAATGGTGTGAGCAAAAGTATAGAAGTTAGGAGAAAAAGGCTTGGAGTCAAGAGTTAATTTTTTTAAAAAGAATTATTTCATTTAACTTTATTTACGTATTTGTTTATTTATATTTGACCAGAGAGGGACAGAGTGATAGAGAGAAAGTGAGAAAGCAAGCAACCAGGTCTAGGACTCAAATAGTGGTTGGCCATGTGCCCTTAACCACCAGGCCTACCTGTCAGCTCCAAGAGTTAATTAAAAAAAAAAAAAAAAAAAAAAAAATTTATTTTATTTATTCATTCTTTTTTTTTTTTTTTTAAATTTGACCAGAGAGAGACAGAGAGTGAGAGTGAGAGAGAGAGGAAGTGAGAAAGCCAGCCACCAGATTCAGGACTTGAACCCTGGTCGGCCCTGTGGGAGTGTCCAGTGCCCCAACCACCATGCCACCTGTTGATCCCGCTAAGAGTTAAATTTTAAGAAGAGCATATTTTACAGTGAGAAAATTAAGGTGGGGTTAAGACTGTAGAGAATTTTGAATGTTAGGTTGTTAACTTAGATAAAGAAGCTTTATATTAGTTGGGTTAGAGGAAAACTGTAATAAGGAAGCCTACGTAAAATACATTTAAAGTATGTATCTGTTATCAGCCATGAAGATCACATTCTTAAATGACACAACCTACAAAATCAGCCAGCTATCGTTTGGTAAGGTCAAAGTTTTATAGGGATCCAGTTGCCTTAAACACCATGCCACCAGCTGGCCCTTGATATTCTTATATTAATTGACTACAAAATATTGAATTTATACTTATACTTGGCTTAACCCACTGTTGAGTATTTTATTTCCAATTTTTGTGGTTATCAGTAATGTTGTGGTGACTCTTCTGTGTGCATTTGCCATGCTGAGTATTTTCAAAGCACAGATTTTTGTTTTTGTCTTCTTAAAAAATATTCGTGGAGGTCAGAAGGTATCATGGTGGTTAAAACACTGGACTCCCACATGGCTGACTATGGTTTAAGTCCCAGACCTATGATTTCCTCACTTTCCCTTTTTCCCTCCTTGTTTCTCTTTGGTGAGCATGTGTATCTTGTAGCAAATTAAAAAAAAATAGCAATAATGATAAATAAAATTTAATAAATAATTCTTTAAAAAAATTACTTTTTGCTGGGACCAGCAGTTAGCGTAATGGCTATGTCGCTGAACTCCCGTGTAGTTGACCGCAGTTTCAGTCCCGGACCCGGTGGCTTAAACTCATGCCGGGCATGTGTGTGTGCATGCCCAAGATCCCGAGAGGATAATGGAGGAGAAGGGATTGCAGCGTGGCTTGGGGGGTGATTTCTCACTTTCTGTCTCTCTGTCTTTCTGGCGGGTGCATACGCCCTATAGCAAAAAAAAAAAAAAAAAAAAAAAAAAAAAAAAAAAAAAAAAAGAAATTTACTTTTTGCTTTTTTACTTGCCAGAAAAAGTAACAGAGAGAGAAAAATAGGGAATGTGAGAAATCATCATCCTGGAAGGATGGCCACACTGCAAACCCTTTTCCTCTTGGGATATTGGGCACGTTTGCACACATGCTTGGTCTGTTTTTCAAGCTGCTGGGTCCAGAACTCGAATTCCTCAGTTAGCCAGGTGGGGTTCAGCCACCTTAACCTTCATGCCATCTGCTGGCCCAGCAGATTCTTAAAAATGGAATTACTGAGGCAAAAGTAACGTGCTCATTTTTTTTTTTTTTAATTCTTTTTCTTTTGGAGAGGTTTTTGCTATAGGGCACGTGTGCTCGCCAGAAAGACAGAGACAGAGATAGAAAGCAAGAAATCACCTCCCAGGGGGAATGGCCATGCCACAATCCCTTCTCCTCCATTCTCCTCTCGGGATTTTGGGCACGCATGCACACACGCTCGGCGTGAGTTTAAGCTATTGGGTCCGGGACTCAAACTGCGGTCGGCTACATGGGAGTCCAGTGACATAGCCATTACACTAACTGCTGGTTCCACATGCTCATTTTCAAGACCTGTGATTCATGTTTTCATTCTGCCATCCATCCAGAAAGGCTGAAACACATTATTTAGCAGTGTTTGACACTATCCTGTACCTTCTTATACTAATTTATATAATATTTTCCAGTTTGATGTGTGAAATAGATTTCCATTTAAGTTTATATTTTTGTTAGACTGAACTTTTTTTTAAGAGAGAGATTTTTGCTATAGGGCACATGTACCTGCTGGAGAGACAGAGGGACAGAAAGCACGAATACTCCTCTTTGGAAGATGGCCATGCCGCAAACCCTTCTCCTCCATTCTCTAAGAATTTTGGGCATGCATGCACATGTGCCGGGCATGAGTTTTAAGTTGCTGGGTCCGGGACTCGAACCAAGTTTGACTATGTGGGAGTCTAATGACATAACCATAATGCCATCTGCTGCCCCCATAGATTGAATGTTTTAATATATTTATGAGCAGTTGATATTTCTTTTCTATATTTCTGCCTAGTTTTTTTTAGTCTCTGTTTTATTGATTTAAAGTACTTTTTTTTTTTAATTTTATTTATTTATTTATTCATTCATTTATTTTTAATTTGACCAGAGAGAAAGTGGGAAAGCAAGCCACCAGGTCTAGGACTTGAACCGTAGTTGGCCATGTGGGAGTGTCCAGCGCCTTAACCACCACGCCACCTGCTGGTCCCCATGATTTAAAGTACTTTTATCTATAAAGAATATCACCTCTTTTGGGACCAGCAGTTAGCGTAATGGCTATGTCGCTGGACTCCCACGTAGTCGACCGTGGTTCGAGTCCCGGACCCGGCGGCTTAAACTCACGCCGGGCGCGTGTGCGTGCGTGCCCAAGATCCCGAGAGGAGAATGGAGGAGAAGGGATTGCGGCGTGGCCATCCCCCCTGGGGGGTGATTTCCTGCTTTCTATCTCTCTGTCTCTCTCTGTCTGTCTGGCGAGCGCACGCGCCCTATAGCAAAAACCTCTCCAAAAAAAAAAAAAAAAAAAAAAAGAATATCACCTCTTTTTACATAGTGCAGTTTTTTCCTCATTGCATTATTGTTTTACCTTTTAATTTTGTTCATTTAAAAAAATTCACTTTTTTTTTTTTACTAAGTGACCATTCTCCTTGTTCTAAAAAACATATCACACAGTATAAAGTTTTATACATTTAAAAACTATGACAGTCACGATTTGCTTTGAATGTTATAATCTAGTGGTGATGGCAGGAAAACAGATGAAGATCTGTATATATATGAGATAAGAGTAGCTATGTGTGCATAATTGTTGAGGCTGGCTGATAAGTTCTTGGGGGTTTTCTATATTTGCTCTTCTTTTCTGTATTTATGATAGTTTTCATAGTATACTATTTTTTTTAAAAATAAAATTTTTTTTGAGAATTTTTTTTTTGCTATAGGGCGTGTGTGCTCACCAGAAAGACAGAGAGACAGAAAGTGAGAAATCACCCCCTGGGGGGGATGGCCATGCTGCAGTCCCTTCTCCTCCATTCTCCTCTTGGGATTTTGGGCATACACGCAAAAGCACCCAGTGTGAGTTTAAGCCACTGGGTCCGGGACTCGAACCGTGGTCAACTACATGGGAGTCCAGTGACATAGCCATTACGCCAACTGCTGGTCCCTTGAATTTTTTTTTAGGAATTATTTTATTTAACTTTATTTATTTACTTATTTCAATTTGACCAGGGAGAGAGAGAGAAAGAACGTGAAAAAGCAAGCTGCCAGGTTCAGGACTCGAATCATAGCCAGCCCTGTAGGAGGCCAGTGTCCTTAACCATCACACCACCTTCTGGCCCCCATAGTATACTTTAATACACATTTCATAATATACAAGAGATTTAACAAAAAGAAAAAATATACAGTGAAAAGCCTTAACTTTTATATCTATCTCATAACTATTATTTTGACATTGCCAAAACAAAATTCCTTCTTGGCTTCTTTTGACCAATTCCAATTCTATCTCCAGAAGAAACTTTCGTCATAATTGTATATATGTAGCTTTACTTTTCTGTGTATTTACAAATTTATAAAATACTCATTCTCAAAAATAAAAGTTTAATGTGCATATCTCATTATCTATACTTGAATTTATAGATATTTCAAGATTATTTAAATAGATTATTTATCTATTTCATCTTATCAGTTAAAATCAAATATAACATAAACTCTGGAGAAAACACATTCCTTTTTTGCTGAAAATAATACTACTAACAAATCTCTTAGATATGCTCTCATAAAGCAGCTGTCAAAGAGGCGTATTCTATTACTGATGAGATGAAAGAGATGAAAACAATACTTTACTCCTGTTTCTTCTTTGGAGCAAAACAGTGCTGTATTTCAAGAGTGGTCCATCCACTTAGCTTGAGGAAGTTACTTACTGAAATGCAGGTTCTTAAACTCTAAAATAGGTACATAGTTACTCATTCCTCAAAGATTGTCATGAATTTAATTTAGATAGGACAAAAAGAGATGTAAAAACTAAATTAGAAAGGAAACTCAAAAAAGGTGAATCACAGGGCTGGCAGGTGGGTGGCGGCTAAGGGTGCTGGACTCCCACATGGACGACTGCGGTTCAGGTCCTAGACCTGGTGGCTTTCTTTCTCACTTTCTCTCTCCATCTCTTTGTCTGTTTCTCTCACTGTGTCCCTTTCTGGTCAAATTGAAATAAATAAATAAATAAATAAATAAATAAAAGATAAGTAAAATAATTCTTTTTAAAAAAAGGTGAATTACTAACTAGAATTTTAAATGCCATTCACTTGGAAAAAAACAGAATATTTTAGTGGAAAAACTTACTATTGTCGTTCAGGTATTTCTGATTATTTAAACTGGATTGATTAGGTTTTCCTAGTTTATAAATTTATATTCATTTTCAATTATTTTTTTCTTTCTTTGTTTAGGTGCCCCCCATTGATGGATATTACTCTACACATGTTGAATGGATATCTTCTTGCATCTAAAGCCTACCTTAGTGCTCACCTGAAGGAAACAGCAGAGCAAGACAGGCCTTCCCAGAATAATACAATAGGTTTAGTTGGACAGACTGATGCTCCAGAAGTTACCAGAGAAGAATTGAAAAATGCATTATTGGCTGCTCAGGTAAATTTTGCTAGAGTGAAATTTGGTCAGGAAGGTCAAGAACTTCCCCCATGAATGTGATCAATTAAATAGATGGCATGTTACTCCCCCTCTGTACATTGGTGGCATTATGCATTCCTTTTATAACAACCTCTATTATAATGATGTTACCTTTCCTTCTGAATATCAGATGGACTATATTACTGAGATCAGGAATAATCTTCTTCTGGGATATCTTTTTTTTCTTTTTCTTTCTTTCTTTTTTTAGAGGTTTTTGCTATAGGGCGTGTGCGCTCGCCAGACAGGCAGAGAGAGACAGAGAGACAGGAAGCGAGAAATCATCCCCCGGGGGGATGGCCACACCGCAATCCCTTCTCCTCCATTCTCCTCTCTGGATCTTGGGCATGCACGCACACGTGCCTGGGATCCGGGATGTGAACTGCGCTCGACTACGTGGGAGTCCAGCGACATAGCCATTACGCTAACTGCTGGTCCCTAGGATATCTTTTTTTTCTGTGCAACTTCCTCTTCCAGTTTAGGAATAATTTGCTTGTTTTCAGTGAGGATCATCTCGATGTGGCAGGGGGAGCTCATGTATGGGTTAATCTGCCCATGAGCTCTGTATGTACGACGGCACATCTTTGGTGCCTTGTTCACCTGAATGCTCAATGACCGGAGAATCTACATCTAACCCCTTAAATTCAGCATTACTCTCTGCATTTTTAAGCATGTGCAGCAAAAATTCAGCACTCTTTTTAGGCCTCCTACCTTGTGTCCAGTCCCACTGTTTAGCCTGGGCACATCTACCAACTCCATCATTGTAACAATGGAATGGCACACACTGCTTCTGTAAAGTGACATCCTTCAGATACTTGGTGGCTTTTCAGATATGCATACCCTTGATGGCCTGGGCAGTTTGATGAGTGTTATTAAAGTGAACACGAAGATTTGAACCTCTTAACTTGCATGACTTTTTGGGGTTCTCTGGGTCAAGTGAATAGTGAACCATTTTCAAAGATCACCTCAGGCCGCTAATGAGAAGAGCGGAATAATCTTCTTGGTAATGAGTTTAATAACTTCTATATAAGAGATTTACGTAAGATTTATATTTTAACAAAATATAAGACTTTAGGTGTTCGGAGATTATAGTTATACGTTCATTCACTCATCCAACAAAATCTCATGTGCCAAGTAATGTTCCTAGTACCGGGGATATAGTAGTAAAGAATATAAAATCCTTGTTTATTTGTGTCTTAAGAGCAAATGGGGCCAGCAGGTGGTGTGGAGGTTAAGGTGCTTGGTCTCACATAGCTGTCTGTGCTGTTCAAGTCCTGGACCCAGCTGCTCGGGAATCATGCTGGATGCATGTGTATAAGTGTGCGCCCAAAATTCCAAGAGGAGACTGGAAGAGAAGTGATTACAGCATGGCCATTCCCCCTGAGGGGGTGCTCTTTCTTTTTCTCTCTCTTTCTGTGTCTCTCTCTGGCAAGTGCATGTGCCTTATAGCGAAAACAGAAGAAGGGTAAATGGTAGGAAAAAAGTCAAAAGTGGTGCAGGCAGACAATAAACAGAAAAATAAGTATAGTCACATGCTGCTTAGTGATGGGATATGTTCTGAGAAATGTGTCATTAGGTGAATTTCGCTGTGTACAAACATCATAGAGTTTATTTACATAGACCTATTTATGATCTAGCCCACAACACACTGGGGATTATATGGTATAGACTATTATAATCATTTGGGGCCATGCCTTTTTTTTTTTTTTTTTTAAGAATTATTTTTTTGGGACCAGTAGTTAGTGCAATGGCTATGTCGCTGGACTCCCATGTAGTCAACCACGGTTTGAGTCCCGGACCCAGTGGCTTAAACTCACACCGGGTGTGTGTGCGTACGGCCCAAGATCCTGAGAGGAGAATGGAGGAGAAGGGATTGTGGCATGGCCATCCCCCCTGGGGGGTGGTTTCTTGCTTTCTGTCTCTCTTTCTCTCTCTGTCTTTCTGGCAAGTGCATGTACCCTATAGCAAAAATCTCTCCAAAAAAAAGAAAAAAAAAAAGAAAAGAAAAAATTATTTATTTAATTTTGGGACCAGCAATTGGCGTAATGGCTGTGTCGCTGGACTCCCATGTAGTCAACCGCTGTTTGAGTCCTGGACTTGGTGGCTTAAACTCATGCCAGGTGTGTGTGTGTGTGTGTGTGTGCATGCCCAAGATCCTGAGAGAATGAAGGAGAAGGGATTGTGACATGCCTATCCCCCCGGGGGGTGATTTCTCACTTTCTGTCTCTCTGTCTCTCTCACAAGCGCATGCACCCTATAGCAAAAACCTCTCCAAAAAGAGGAAAAACAAACAATTATTTATTTAATTTTATTTATCAGTATAATTATTATTTTAAATTTGACTAGAAAAAGACTGGAGAGAGAGAAAGCAAGAAAGCAAACCACCAGGTTCGGGACTCAAACCACAGCTGACCATCTGGGAGTTCAACACCCTGACCACCAGGCCTCCTGCCACATTCTTTTTTTTTTAGGTTTTTGCCATAGGGTACTTATATTTGCTGGAGAGACATAGAGAGATACAGAGGGAAAGTGAGAACTCACCTCCAAGGGATCAGTCCTTTCTCTTCCATTCTCCTCTTGGGATTTTGGGGCATGCACGCACATCTGCCTGGGATGATTTTCAAGCTGCCAGGTCCAGGATTTGAACCTTGATCAGTTAGTTATGTGGAATCCGGTGCCTTAACCACCATGCCACCTGCTGACTCCAGGGCCACTTTCTTATACGAAGTCTGTCATTGATGATGTCATTGTGTGGCCTATGACGTACATAATAAAAGGTCAGGCAGTGATGTTATATGACAATATGAGCAGCCCAAATTTAAATTTAGAAAAGTTCTAAAACAATGTAAAATTTTACTGAAACCTTACATAGTCATTTTTAAATAATGCAGGAGATGTGACATGATAAAATGTTAAGCAGTTTGAGGTCTTCAAAGAGGAAATGTTTTTTAGTTTGAAATATATCTTCTGAAATCTTCTCATTGGCAATAAGGGGAATTAGGAGTAACAATATAGGGCCACAATCCCTTATCTGTAATGTAGAAATCTAAAACACTATAAAATCTGAAACATTTCTTTTATACTTCAGTTGGCAGAAACACTTAACTTGATGTGAACTCATTTGATAATAGAAACTTGACCTGAGTTGATATGAAGCTGTTTGTGGTCTTTATTTCACTTACTGTGAATATTGGTATGTTTTGCTGCAGAATATTAATATGTTTTATTACGTGGTACTGCCCTACTTTCTGCTTAGGGGTCTTACATAGTATTTCAGTTTTTAAAAATTCCAGCTTTTAAAATAAGTATATCCCTAGAAGTTTCAGGTAAAGGATTGAGGAGCATAATAGCCAACTTGTATATAATGCTTACTGTACACTGGGTGCTAGTCTAAGTTCTTTATATTAAATCATTTAACTTTTTTTTTTAAGAATTATTTTATTTGGCATTATTTATTTATTTGTTCATTTATTTTTTTTAATTTGACCAGAGAGGGACAGAATGTGAGAGAGAGAGAGAGAGAGAAAGAGAGCCTCCAGGTCCAGGACTCGAACCACGGTCGGCCATGTGGGATTCCAGCGCTCTTAACCACCACACCACCTGCTGATTCCTAAGTCAATTAACTTTTACAGCCAACCTATGCGGTATACTATTATCTCCATTTTTACAGACTGGGAAAATGAAATTCAAAAAGGTTAAGTGACTTTGCCACCCCCTGGGGGTGATTTCTCACTTTTTCTCTCACTGTTTCTGTCTCTTTCTGGCGGGTGTATGGACCCCGAGGCAAAAACCTCTAAAAATAAAATTACACATCTGGTAAATGGAAGGGCTAGGACTCTTACCTGGGCAGTCTGTCAGATACAAACAAAACAAAGCAATCTGCAGACAAAACCCAAAATAACAGCAACCAGAAACCCCTCAACCTTAAACATGATGACTATAAAGTATTAATTATCACTTTATAATCATCAGATTCTTGTACATTTAGCTCACATAATTATTTTTTATCCCAGGCAATGGCTATCTTTCGGAGAGCATGTCATATTTTCATTTCTTCTTGCTAGATAAGAGTGTTTATAGCTTTCCTTTATGTATTTAGGAACCTCAAGTAGATCACCATTCAAGTTCTTATTCTAGGAGATGACACTCAAGCTTGTAGACTGAGCAATAGCGAGTTGTACAGAATAGATAATAAGGTAGAGTCTTGCAAAACTAGGATCTCGAAGACTTTGTCTTCAAGTTAAAGGGAAAGGAACCGTGAGAAGTGACTTCTAGGCATTATTTTTTTTCTAGGCATTAATTATTAACCATCACTGTCAGAATGATTAGTCATTAGCCAGGTGATAAGTAGAGGGAAATATAGGGTAGGGATAGAATCCTGGAAAAGTGGGAGATTATGAGGCAGTTAAGGAGATTCTGGGAGAAGTCAGTTTTGCCTAGGACTTGTTTTAGATATCACTGAATCAGAAAATACCCTTCTTCTTCCTTTTTCTTTTCTTTTTTTTTTTTTTTTTTGAGAGTTGGTTTTCAGGCATGGATGTTCACCAGAGGGACAGATAGAGAAAGAAAACAAGAAATCTCCCTCCCGTAGGGAGGGATGGCCATGCCATCTCTTCTCCTCTGTTCTCCCCTTGGGATTTTGGGCATACATGCACATGTGCCTGGCATGAGTTTCAAACTGCCTGGTCCAGGACTTGAACCACAGTCCATTGTGTGGAAGTCTGCCTTAACAACTTTGCTACCTACTGGCCCAGAATACCCTTCTAGGTAGCTGTTCTTAAATTGAAGTCCAGGGTTCTGCCTTAGAGATACATGACTTTCCTGAAATTATGCAATACATTTGTTTACAGATGTTAATTTTTCTGGAGAGAGGGTATATAGTTTCCTTTAGATTCTTGAAGGGTTCATTACCCTAAATAGGTGAGAACCACTGCTCTATAGATTGCTCACTTCTTTTAGAGTTATTTCTTTATATGTGTGTATTCTCAGAAACTATTATTTTATTACTGTTTATGTGAAAACAAAATCAGATTTGGTTTTCAAACCAACTTCTCAGAGACTTCAGACATTCACCATATTTATTTGCTTGTAGGATAGTGCAGCAGTCCAGATTCTCTTGGAAATCTGCTTACCTACTGAAGAGGAAAGAGCAAAGTGTGTCAGTCCGGACAGCTTGCTAAGGAATACCCAAGGTGTTATTACCACCAGCACTCCAACTAAAGGAATGGAGGAAGGAGAAGACAATTTGCTCTGTAACCTTCGAGAAGTCCAGTGCCTTATCTGTTGTCTATTGCACCAAATGTACATTGCAGATCCCAACATTGCTAAGCTTGTTCACTTTCAGGTCTGTTTTCAAAGAATAATGCTTTATGGTTGAACTTTGTTTTTCTTGGGGACTTTGAATACTAAATTAATATAGGTCATTTAAAAGCTAGAGATAGCACAAATGATCATGGTTCTTTGCAATATAGAAAAAAAAAAATCCAGATTTTTTTTTTAAGAATTACTTAACTTGGGGACCAGCAGGTGGCATGGAGTTAGGGCACTGGACACTCCCATATGACTGACCATGGTTCAAGTCCCAGACCTGGCAGCTTGCTCTCTTACTGTCTCTCTCTCTCTCTCTCTCTCTGTCTCTCTCTGGTCAAATTAAAATAAAATGAATGAATAAATAAAATTATTCTTTTAAAAAGAAGAATTATTTAACTTAATATATTTTTTGCTCATTTATTTATTTATTTTAATTTGACCAGAAAGTGACACAGAGAGAGAGGGAGAGAGAGAAAGTGTGAAACCAAGCCACCAAGTCAGAGAGAGAGAGAGAGAGAGAGAGAGAGAGAGAGAGAGAGAGAGAGAGAGAAAGTGTGAAAGCAAGCCACCAAGTCTGGGACTCGAACTACGGTCAGCCACGTGGGAGTCCAGCACCCTTAACCACCATGCCACCTGCCAATCCCCCTTTTTTTAAAAAATTATCATTTATTTATTTATTTCAGATTTTTAAGATTTTTTTTTTTTTACCTAACAAAATGGTCAGATAAGTTATTTCTAGTCTACTGCATTAGAATATGTAATGCCATAATACGTGAAGGGCATTGTAGCCCTCTGAGCAGCTTTTATAGAAAGGAGGTGAAACTTTCATTTACATTTTTATTGTATTTGATTTATAGTTTTTTTTTTTTTTCTAACCCTTTCCCCCTTTCTGTTGAGATAGGGTTATCCATGTGAACTTTTGCCTCTGACGGTCGCAGGTATTCCGTCTATGCACATCTGTCTGGATTTCATACCTGAGCTTATCGCACAGCCAGAACTTGAAAAACAGGTAATAAATATTTTGGAGCTTTAGGAAAATTTTGATGATCTCTATTAAGTATTATATAAAACATTTTGGTAAGTTTTTAATACTTAATGACATTTTTGAAAACCATGTAATATTTGGATTTTGTATTACAGATATTTGCCATCCAGTTGCTTTCTCACTTGTGTATCCAGTATGCATTACCAAAGTCACTTAGTGTGGCTCGCTTAGCTGTCAATGTTATGGGAACTTTGCTGACAGGTGTGTAGTCAATCAGCCATCAGAGCAACAACTTATAAATTCGTACATACATTTATTGAATTTAGTGGCACAATTTTTTATGTCACTACCAAACAGTATGACACAATATGTATAACTACTAGTTTAACTTTTGCCATCTTTTGCATTATTCTTGTTTTGAAAATTTTTCTATTTCCCAATGTAACTTATAGAGCAGATGAATAGGTAGGCAAATTAAATATATAAATATACATATATTTAAGTATAATAATTGGCTAAATATAATAATTATCTTTCTCTCTTTTTTAGACAGGTTTTTGCTATAGGGTGAAGGTGCTCGCTGGAGAGACAGAGAGATACAGACAAAAAGCAAGAAATCACTGCCTGGTGGGATGGCCATGCTGGAATCCCTTCTCCATTCTTCTCTTGGGATTTTGGGCATGCATACACACACGCCCAGTGTGTTTTAAGCTTTCGGGTCCAGGACTTGAACTGTAGTTGACTATGTGGGAGTCCAGCGACATAACCATCACACCACCTGCTAGTCCCAGCTTTCTGCATTTTAAAAATGGAAACCAAATATATTTTCTGAATATAATTATGTCAGCAGAAAATAAGTTGTTAGTTGTTAAGTTCTAATATATATCCTAATTTTTAATAAAAATGTATTATTATTATTTAATTTGCTATAGGGCCGAGAGAAAGAGAGAGAGAGAGAGAGAGGTATTATTATTATTTAATTTGCGATAGGGCCTCACCAGAGAGAGAGAGAGAGAGAGAGAGAGAAAGCCACCAGGTCTGGACTCACATTGCTGTCAGCCATGTAGGAGTCTAGCACCTTTAACTACTACATTACCCACTGGCCCCTATATCCTAACATTTTAATCACTTTCTGGTTTGTTGAATAAAATGGTATGAAGAGATCTACTTTAAAATACATGAACTATAACTCAGTTCTTTAAAAGTTACAGCTTAGTTATTTTAGTTTTATTTCTCAGTGTTCCCATAATACCGTGTTCATTTTTCTTTCAATTGTTTTCACCTCATGTTATAATTATTTATAGTGGCTTAGAGTTTTCAATGCTTGGGGCAAGCAGGTGGCATGGTGCTTAAGGTGCTGGACTTCCACATGGTTGGCCGTGGTTCAAGTCTAGACTGAGCCACTTGAAAATTATGCCAGGCATGTGTGTGTGTGTGTGTGTGTGTGTGTCCAAAATCCTGAAAGAAGAATGGAGAAGGGATTGTGGTGTAGCCATCCCCTTGGGGCATGGTTTTTCACTTTCGTCTCTCTGCCTCTCTCTAGTGAGACCATGTACCCTATGGAAAAATGAGCAAACAAACCAAAAGTGTTTACACTGCCTAAATTCAATCACTGTGTACCACTAACTGGCATTGTGACCTTGAATAAATTTCTTAACCTCTCTAAGATTTATTTTAGAGTGTTCTCATATGTGAAATTGGTATCATAATAGTACTTTTCTCATTCATACGCTTGTGAGAATTAAATGAAATAATGCGTCTAATGCACTTATGACAATACTTGGGCATAACAAGAATTTATATTTTGGATAATGACTGACTGCTAGATTTTGAGCTCTCTGAAGGCAGTGACCTACTATTTATTAGAAAACTTAGTACCTCCAACACAGAGCACGGTACTTAGTATGTTATATAGAACACATATGTTGAATTTATGTCTGTAAAGTAAGAATTTTGTTTCACTTCTTTCCAACAGTTTTAACACAGGCTAAGCGGTATACTTTTTTCATGCCAACTCTGCCAAGTTTGGTCTCTTTTTGTCGAGCATTTCCCCCGCTTTATGAGGATATTATGTCTTTGCTGATCCAAATAGGGCAGGTTTGTGCTTCTGATGTTGCCACTCAGACAAGGGACATTGATCCAATTATTACACGTAAGTGGTAACTCATTTTCAAGGCTTACCTTTATCTCAAACAGAAAGGCCAAATTCCTTTCCAGATTTCTTGCCCTAATTTGTATTTCTTTCCTTCTGTTTTTAGGTCTCCAGCAAATAAAGGAGAAACCAAGTGGATGGTCACGAATCTGTAAAGATCCAACTTATAAAAATGGATCCAGGGACATTGGAAGCATGGACCCTGATGTACAGCTCTGTCATTGTATTGAAAGTACGATAATTGAAATAATAAACATGAGTGTTAACGGAATTTAAAAAAAAAACTTAAAAATGAAGCTGTTTGCTGCACATACCAGCATGAATCTGCTATAAGTAACAACCATACATTGAATGGGAACAGTAATATCTTGGAATCACTAAAACAATTCAGTTCAACATGAATACAGTTTAGGACTCTGAGAACTATGCTTGCTTGTATTTGATTGGTACATCTTTGAATCTGCTTTGCTAATATGTTTATATTGTAGCAACTGAGCATTTTTTCCATTGGGAGCACATTAAAAAAACTCATTACTAAAAAGGGAATTTGGCCCCGTATTTAGCTTTTGAGACGAAGAAAGACTCCAAGCCTTTAATTGAGTTTCTTCTCAAAATGAGTCTGGGTAGCCCTTCTGCTTATTTTAACTTTGAGTTTATTACATGTGACAAAGATGCAATGGTAGGAGGCAGAAAAAGGGAGCAGAGGAAGGGAGAATTCAGGAAAAATTAGGAATTAAACACCCAAACAAAAACTTCAAGGACTTGTAATAAAAGTAATAGTAATGCAAATTGGAATTCTGATTCTCCAGATTAACAGTATTGAAAGGCTTTAAAAAAGGCAAATGACTTTTGTAAAGTATTTCAATGGGATTACAGATGAAGATAAGATTTCACATAATTGCTTCAATTTTTATTCATACATGAAGCCATATGTTTAAAGAGATACTTGAATAATTTGGAATTTTCAGATATTGGTTTAAAAGTGTTTACAGAAACATCTTTGTGCAAAGAAGAATCTGAAAGGTGGTCTCTTTTAATTTCTATTTTAAATTTATTTTTATAGTACTTTATTAACTTATCTAATGTGCAGAGGGGAGAAATATGTATCAAATCAAGCTTAGAGCAATAAAACCCACTGGATTAAGGAGCTGTTGGTTTGTCATCAGGATTATGATTCACATTTTACTTTTAGAAAAAAAAAATATATACAGTATTTACACCTCAGGAAAAATTAAAATGTGGAAAATACTGTCTTGCTGAAGGATTTTGCAGTACTGTTATTAATTTCTGTTCATTAGGTAGATATATTCAGGTAACCCATAATCCTCATTAAAAAAAAATTAAGTATCTAATACAAGGTACTTCTCTTTGCTCTTTGAGATATATACCTCAACATACACTATTTTCCCCCCACTTGAAACAGACCTCTTCACTTGTTAAAAAAAAAAAAAAGTTAGGCAGGCTAATAAGAAAACATGATTTTTAAGAAAAGAAATTTAACTTTAGCTTTTTCACTAGCAAATAGTCACATCTCATTTTCCTCCTTTGTAAAATGAGGTTACTACTGGCCTTACCTCATAAAGGTATTCTATAAGAACTAGTTTGTAGCTGTTTCAAATCATGAAGTGCATAATAGTATCATATGTGATAGAATATTTATAACTTTTTATTAGATGCTTAATGTTCAATTAAGTAATTTTGATGCAAAAAAAATAAAAACATATGCTTAAAAATACCATAAGAATTTTCATATTTTTAAATGAGGCAGTTTTGTAGTCTCTTAAGATGAAATACCACTGTTCCTGTTTTGTTTTGTTCCTCTTTTTAAACTGAGGCCTTGGAATACTTTGTGTGAATAAGCATATCCTAAGAGTTCAGAAGAGGTTGAAGTATGTTTTCTAACTAAATGCAGTGCACATTCCTGGATCAATTTTCAAAGACTGGTCAAAACCTGCTGTGTTAAAATAATAACATATGCTGTTTTCATCAGATTTACTGATGATGTAAATAAGATGTAAATATATTAGTAAATGTTAATATTCATGTATTTTAAGTTAAGGTTATAAAATTTGTCAAAATGTGATTTTTTTTATTCAAGTGAAAACAGATGTGTGCAGCTATTTTGAATATTGGTTTATAAACATTCATATTCTTTATCAAACGAACTTGTAGTTTTTTTGTGTTTCATTCTACCATAGTTAGCCTGAAAAGAATCTAGGACTGTCTGGCTTCAGGGCCTACGTGTATTCTTTTCTCTTATGCTATATACATTAAATAGCAGAACGAAGTTAGAGCTGATTGATATCTGTAGGAATCTGGGAGACAAAATGAGAATAGTTACTCTGGCGCAGTTACTTAAAAGATCTGATGTTTTTTAAAATTATAAAGCAAAATAACTCAATTTGAAGGTATTTTTAAGGATTTATTTGATAAATTATCCTTCATCACACTTTCCTAACAGTAAATTGCTCTTTTGTCTTTGCTTATTCATATAAATTTTCACATTCCTGAATTCTTTTTTTTTTTATTTTAAAAAAGAGAGATTTTTGCTCTGCACTTGCCAGAGACACAGAGACAGATGGAAAGCAAGAAATCACCCCCCCCCCCCCCCCCCAGGCTGTGTTGCTTTGGTTACTCATGCACACATGCCAGTGTGAGGCTTTCTTTTTTTAAATAAAGAATTGTTTTATTTAACTTTATTTATTTACTAATTTTTAATTTGACCAGAAAGGGACAGAGCAAGTAGAGAGAATGTGAGAAAGCAAGCTGCCAGGTCTGGGACTCGAACCATGGTCAACCATGTGGGAGTCCAGCATCCTTAACCACCATGCCACCTGCTGGCCTGCCAGTGTTAGTTTTAAGTAGGCAGGTCTGGGACTTGAACTATGGCTGACTACGTGAGAGTCCAGCAATGAAACCGTTATGCCATCCACTGGTCTTGAGTATGCTTTAAAAAAAAAAAAAAAAGATTAATTTTATTTATTCATTAATTTATTTTAATTTGACCAGAGAGAGACAGAGAAAGAGAGGGAGAGAAAGTGAGAAAGCAAGCCACCAGGTCTGGGACTCAGAACCGTGGTTGGTTATATGGGAGTGTCCAGCACCTTAACCACCACGCCACCTGCTGGACCGAGTCTGCTATTTTCAGTCAATTTTATATAATTTTTTGTCTTGGAATTATTTTGTTTATGATTTATTGGTTTCATGATCTATTGAATTGATACATTATAACCACCTTCCCACTACTACATTGGAAAGTTTGTAATTTTTCCCAGTATTACAATAGACACCATTAATGTATTACTTTTTCTTTTAGATTGTCTTTAGGATAAATTTCTGGGATTAAGATTACTAGGTCAAAGGGTAAAGTTTATTTTTTAATTTAATTTATTTTTTGGAGAGTTTTTTTTTTTTTTTTTTTTTTTTTTTTTTTTTTTTTTTGCCATAGGGCACGTGCACTCGCCAAAAAGAGAGACAGAAAGCAAGAAATCACCTCCCAGTGGGGATGGCCCTGCCACAATCCCTTCTCCTCCATTCTCTTCTTGGGATCTTGGGCACACAGGCACACATACCTGGCGTGAGTTTAAGCCACTGGGTCTGAGACTTGAACCACCGTTGACTACATGGGAGTCGAGCAACATAGCCATTACACAATCTGCTGGTCCCAAAGGGTAAAGTTTATTCTTATGGCTACAAGTTTTGTCATTTTCAGAGGATACAATAAAGCAACCGAAAGTGAGGCAAGCCAATCAACTAGCCCTTTCCTCTTTCCAGCATACCTCCATCCTTAAACTAAGTACTTAAATTTCAGATTTTTAAATAATTATTTAACTTCATTTATGTATGTTAACTTGACCAAAGAGAGAAAAAGAGAGAGAGCCAGGTTCAGGTTTGGAACCATGGTCAGCCACGTGGGAGTTCAGCACCCTCAACCAACTGCGTCACCTGCTGGCCCGAATTCTACAGGTTTTTAAAAAAGCAACAATTTGGTGGGATCAAGAGTAACCTCCTCCGTATGGAAATTCATGTGCACTTAGCAAAGAAGAATAAATTAGTTTTAGGAGGGATGGAAGGCTGATAAGTCTTAAGGGAGATAGAAGTGATTTGATAGCAAAACTCCACAGTTGATCTCAGTGTCTGAAAAAGGCCTGAATATTATGAAGTATTGTAGTCAGCTGTCATAGAACCTTCTTGCCTAGTTTGGCTCTGTAGTGGGGCAATTCCTATCTCAGTCATTTCTTCCATACCTTGGCTACTATAAACTGGAAATTGAAGTTGGTTATGATGCATGCTCAGGGAACTTGGCAAAACCTAAAGATGTCTCCTCTCAAGTTTCCAAGGAATTTGCTGCCTGGACAGTTTCCAAACTCAAATGGAAAAGATGCTTCCCTTTTTTTTTTCTTTTAAAATCCAACTTAATTTCTATGCATATAAAAATAAGCACTATAGTTATTAGAAATGACTGGTTTTGGGGGCTGGCAGGTGGCGTGGTGGTTAAAGCAGCTGGGCTCCCACATGACTGACCACAGTTTGAATCCCGGACATGGCAGCTTGCTTTCTCACTTTCCTTTTCTCTCATTGTCTTTCTCTGGTCAACTTCAAAAAATAAATGATTGGTTTTGAGCATAAAAGAAAATGCTATTTTACTAAGCAGGCTGAATTTAAGTCCTTACGTTTTCTTTTTGAAGAATTACTTAATTTTCTTTTAATTTTTATTTTATACATTTAATCACATCACTTTGCTTTTTTAAGTTGAATTTACCCAGTATAAATTCCCTTCACACCAGTCCAGTTGAGGATACTAAACACATTATCATGAATCGATAATAACCTATTTCTGTGACCTATAAACATCCTGCTTCTCTATTTTACTCCAAAGACGCTTTCCTTTGAAAATAAGCGGGGAGACCTGCTTGACTGGTTCACTCTTCCGGTGCCGCCGAGTACCACGGGTCTGTTCTTATTTCCGAGGCTTCCATTGGGTACCAGAGTCCTGGCGCCGGGATTGGTTGAGTGGTTTCTGGTCTTGGCACGTGGTTGGCTGTCTGGACGCGCGCGGGGATTGGGCAGCGGGCGCGGAGGGGCGGGAGGCGGGAATTTGTCCGGGCTTGTGAAGCGGTCCGACGGGCGCTGGACCAGAGGCGACGTAGAGCGGTAGCGAGTCTGCGACCCGGCCGGAGCGGCTGCTGGGTGAGGAATAGCGAGCCGGGGCAAGGCTCTTGCTCTTTTCTGCCAGGACCCCGTTTTATTTGCCTCCAGACGTTGGTTTCCATTTTCTCGCGTGAACCAGTCCAGGCTGCGTTGCTCGGGTTTCCCCCGGGATTGACAAGGCTGAGGGAAGTAAAGGGAAGGGCGCGAAGCCTGCCGCAGGGCGCGTCCTACTTTGGCCCAGCTGCCTTACAGGCTCGTCGGGGCTGCCTGGATCTTGGGGAGCTCGCCTGACTGGGAGCTCGCCTGTCTGGGAGGAGGGAAGGGCAGCCCGGGGGAGTACCGGAGAGGAGGAGCCTCCAGCTCGCGGCGGGAGGGGGCGGCGTGAAGAGTTTGCTGGTCCTTCTGCGGTGTGAGGGAAAAGGCCTCGTTTCGAGAGGGATGTTCCCACAGCTGGGCGGGGGCCAGGGATTGATTTCTAGGGTGTATCTGAGTAACTGGGCCAGCATGGAGTTGATTGGTTACATTAGAAACCTCATTCTCGGAGCTTTGCACAAAACGCTAGCCCTGGAAAATACCTTCCAATAGTGGTTCTTAACTTCTTTTGGAACACACAAGATGTGGTTAAAGTTATTGGCTTTATGATCTATCAAATTATTTTAACCATCTTTTCATTTCCTGATTGAATTTACCATTTTTTCATTATTGTAATAATTCCTCAGTCGATAACAGTGTATATCATTTTGCTTCTATTTTGGTTTCCCAGGAAATATTTATGGGAAGAGAAATGTATGGATTTTCTCTTGAGAAAAATGCAGTTATGCACAGAAATTTTGTTTTTTTGAGAGGTTTTTTGCTATAGGGCGTGTGCGCTCACCAGAAAGAGACAGAAAGGGAGAAATCACACACACACACACACACACACACACACACACACACACGGGGGATGGCCACACCGCAATCCCTTCTCTATTCTCTCCGGATCTTGGGCACACACGTACACATGCCCGGCGTGGGTTTAAGCCCCCGGGTCCGGGACTCCAGCCGCAGTTGGCTACATGGGAGTCCAGCGACATAGCCATTACGTCAACTACTGGTCCCAATGCACAGAAATTTTTGTGTGCAATTTCAAGAGGTCACAGTCTGAATTATTATATTTATGGATCCTAGGTTAAGAAAACTGGTTTAGAAGAGGTGGGGACTAAAGTGGATCTTCTCTTCTGTCTCAGATACTGGTTTAGGAACATTCTGTCCTGGTTAAATTTTATAAAAACTCTTTAGGGTAGATATTATTATCTCATTTCCATAAGTGAAGAAACAGGTTCTGAAAGGTTAAGGGATTTATACAGTGGAATTCAAACTAGGATTGTTTTACTTTTTTTTTTTTTAAAGAATTATTTATTTACTTTTATTTATTCACTCATTTATTTCAATTTGATCAGAGAGAACACACAGAGAGAGAGAGAGAGAGAGAGAGAGAGAGAAAGTGAGAGAGCAAGCCACCAGGTCCAGGACTTGAACTGTGGTTGGCCATGTGGGAGTTTTCCAGCCCTTAACCACCACACCACCTGCTGTCCCCCTAGGATTGTTTTACTTTAAAGCTCATCTATTTTCCATTGTGTCATATTGGCCTTTAAGTAAGAATTGTTGAACACCTGCTTTGTGCCAAGGCATTTTCTTCCTTACAAATCTTTAAATTAGGGATTATTACAGATAAGGATCTTAGACTAGAGAAATGAAAAGACATGTCAAAGGTAACATATCTGAGTCCCTGTTAAAACCTGATTTAGATCCAGTGCTTCCTGACTCCTAGTCTATAGCTTTTTCCTCTTAACTGGAGGATTGCAGAAGAGAGAAACAGGAGGGCACAGAATAGGAGGAGAAAAAGAGTAGTGCTATAGAGCTATAGAGAGTTGCCTCAGGAACTTATTTATTTCTATAGGTTGTTTATATTTGGTCTAAATTGTTACAGGAGTCCATGTTTAATTGGGTACATACTGTATCACTTGTGTGGTTTTTCCTTTAATTGTAACAAGAGTCCTCTGGGATAGATATTATTATTCCTTATTTTGCAGATTAGGACACAGAGATCCAAAGAAATTAAGTTCAAAGTCACAGACTAGTGCATGAGAGTGTAGGGATGTGTGTCTAGATTTGTTAGATTCTAAGACATGCTAATTTAAGTTTTTATTTCCAAACGTCTGTCCCAGTGTTGGTGTCTGTTTTTTCCAGAATAATTTTTCCATATCTATTACAGTTAGGAATCTGAAGTAAACAAGAATGCAAGATGTCTTCAATGTGGTCTGAATATACAATTGGAGGAGTGAAGATCAGCTTTCCTTGTAAAGCTTACCCATCACAGCTTGCTATGATGAATTCTGTAAGTATTTCTCAGCAGTGAAGTCTTTACAGATACCTATACTCTATAATGTACACTGAGTATGTGATTGTATTCATATTCTCAGATGGTAAATGGATTGAGAATATTTGCTGGGTTCATTTCGAGAACATGATTCTGGTCACTACTAAACATGATATGTCTATGGTTAAGAGGCAAGGAAGAACAGTCTGAAACAGTTCTCAGCTCATTAGAATTTTCTTTTACTTTAATGAATGACTGTCATTTGCAAAGTACATTATTTCCTGTATTTTATACAGAATGTTATATTTCTCACCATTATGTGTTTTTTAAGTATTTATTTTATTTTTTAGTTGTTGGAGAGCATGTGCTTTTGCCAGAGAGAGATAGAGAGGGAGAAAACATCTCACTGTTGGGTCATGGTCATGCCTTAGTCTTATCTCCATTCCTCAGTCTTGTTGGGATTTTGGGTCTGCATACCATGTTCTGGGCATGTTTTTCAATCCACTGGGGTCAGAGCTTGAACCGCATTTGGCAATGTGGGATCCAGCTTCCTTAACTAGACTATGGGGTGGCCCTTGATGTATATCAGCCATGTTGAAAATATATAAGTTTGAGTAAACCATTCTTCTTTTTTTTTTTTTAAATTGGCCTGAGAGCATGTGTGCCTGTTAGAGAGAGAGAGGAAGAGGGAGAAAGCACTCTACAGTGGGGTGTGGTTATGCTGCAGTCCTTTCTCCTCCATCTCTTTATCCTGTCATAATTTTGGGACCCACACACATATACCCAATGCATTTTTCAAGCTATGAGGGCTGGGATTCAAACTGTGTCATTGGTTCATTGGCCATATGGGATCTGGCTTTGTTAACCGCTGAGCTAAAGGTTCTCACTGTGGCCAACCATGTAGGACTCTAGCTCCCTTAACAAGGCCAGCCCACCTAGCCATATTTTAATACTTTTATTACATGTGAATATACCCATGAACAACAGAATACTATTTTACTTTCTTTTCAAGTTTTTACCATAGGGCACATGCACTTGCTGAAGAGACAGAGGGAGACAGAGAAAAAGTGAGAAGTCACCCCTGAGGGGGGAAGGCCATGCTGCAGTCCCTTCCCCTCCATTCTCCTCGTGGGATTTTGGGCACGCACACACACATGCACCTACACATCACGATGTAGAAGGACTTTCTGATAAAAATTTCCTGGACATTTTTCTGCTTAAGTTTTGATAGACTTTCTCAAAATATTCTCGTAATAAGAGGATGTTACCATTCTTTGGCACTGTAGCAAATCAATAGGCAAAATACCCTTAGCATCCCAAAAAACTGTCCCCGTGACTTTTGCTCTTGACCAGCTGCTTTTGCTTTGAGTTACCACTTTCGCTGCTTGGTAGCCATTGCTTTGATTGTGCTTTGTCTTCAAGATGTTCTGATAAAGCCATGTATCCCCTATTACCAGGTTTCAGGATATTGATCCCATTGAAAGCTCTACTTTTTGTCTGTAGCCCATCTGAATACAACAGTTTTGGAGCTTGTTGACCAGAAAGTTTGATCAGTTTAATTTTTTTTAGTCAGAATTGTATAAGCTGTACCTAAGGTGACCTAAAGTGTGAGAAGAATTTGAAGTTAACCATTAGAGTGTGTATGCATGTGTTTGGGTATATGTATGTATGTATGGGGGTTTTCACACATACACCTTTTTTTTTTTTCATATAGCATGTATATGTTCACTGAGAGAGACAGAGAGAAAGTGAGAAATCACCTCCCAGCGGGGATGGCAGAGAGAAAGTGAGAAATCACCTCCCAGTGGGGATGGCCATCTATAATTCCTTCTCCGTTCTCCTCTCAGGATTTTGGGCAGGTATGCACACATGCCCAGTGTTATTTTCAAGCCATGACGTCTAGGACTCTAACCATGGTTGGCCATATGGGAGCCCAGCGCCTTAACCACTATACCACCTGTTGCCACCTCCCCACCCCCAACACATATATTTATTTACTTATTTTTAAAATTTTATTTAATATTAGTATTTTAAAATTTGCTACAGGGCACATGCGCTTACCAGAGAGAGAGAAAGTGAGAAAGCAAGCTGCCAGATCTAGCACTCAAACCATAATTGGCCATGTGGGATTCTAGCACCTCAACCACCAGACCACCTGCTGGCCCCAATTTTTTTTTTTAAGAGAGTAATTTTTGCTATAGTACATGTGCACTTGCCAGAGAATCAGAGAGAATGCAAGAAATCATGCCCTAGGAAAGATGGCCATGCCACAATCCCTTTGCTTTTATTCTCTTTTAGGGATCTTGGAGAGTTATGCATGTGCAGGCACCCAGCATCAGTTTCAAGTCATTGAGTCCAGGACTTGAACTGTCTTACCTACTATGACACTGGCCCCTAACATTTTTAAAAGGAAATGTTTATGTTGTGGGATGTTACAATGTTGCCTATTTTGCTGTTAATTCAGTCCTCTTTAATTGGGCACTAACGAGATTAAATTTTCTCCACAAGTTGATGTTGATGATCTGCCACTAAAGCATTCATCTTCAGTATTGTCTCATCCCTTCTTAAAACAAATTGTGTTTGTAAACTGCTGATTTCTTCAGAGCTTTGTCTCACTTTTTGTAAAGCATCAGCAATTTTACCATTCTTTTACCCAAGCTTCAGCATAAATTTGATGTTTATTCTTGCCTCAATTTCAGCAGAATTTATGATGCTCTGATAGGGGCTTTTTACAAACTGATGTCTTAATCTTTTTTAGTGTCTCAAACTAGATCCTGTTGAGACTTCTTAGTATGAAGTTATTTTGGAGCAAAAATCGTTTGAAATTCACATAAGGTGTGTTTTTTTGGGGGGATGGGGGGAGAGGTTTATGCTATAGGGTGCGTGTGCTCACCAGAAGGACAGAGAGAGACAGAGTCAGAAAGCAGGAAATCACCCCCAGGTCACCCCCTGGGGTGGATGGCCACACTGCAGTCCCTTCTCCACTCTCCTCTTGGGATCTTGGGCACACATGCATATGTGCCTAGCGTGATTTTAAGCCACTGGGCCTGGGACTCAAACCGAAGTTGACTACATGGGAGTCCAGCGACGTAGCCATTACGCCATCTGTTGGTCCCACATGTAGGACTTTTTTTTTTAATGAACTTTTTGAAGATCCCTCATATTTCTGATTGAGAGAAACCTTAGGCAAAATGCTTATTGATTTTTTTTTTATTGGTTCTTGTGTTCATAGATTGTCCGAGGATTAAATGGTAAGCAACACTGTTTGCTGGAGAGCCCCACAGGAAGTGGAAAAAGCTTAGCTTTACTTTGTTCTGCATTAGCATGGCAACAGTCTTTTAGTGGTAAGTAGTTACTTGATACCTTCAGATTGTTTATTGGGACTTGAGAAAAGTATAATAAAATAATCTTTATCCAGACTGGTTCAACCATGTTTTAGCTAATTCATACACCTATTTTAAGATGTTTCTTTATAATAAGTTTTGTATCTTCTGAAAGAGTTTTAATATGCAGAATATGTTTAATTATTTTTTACTTTAAAACAGTATTAAACATAATTTAGTCTTTGTTTTGATGATTCAAATAAATGAATTTTTTTTTTTGGAGAGGTTTTTGCTATAGGGCACATGCACTCACCAGAAAGAGAGAGACAGAAAGACAGAAAGTGAGAAATCACCCCTCAGAGGGGATGGCCACACTGTAATCCCTTCTCCTCCATTCTCCTCTTGGGGTCTTGGGCACGCATGCAATTCGCCCAACGTGAGTGTAAGTCACCTGGTCCAGGACCCAAACCACAGTCAACTACATGGGAGTCCAGCGACATAGCCATTACGCCAACTGCTGGTCCCTCAAATAAATGAAGTTATGGGTTATCATTATGAAAGTAATTAGATGTTAGCTTGTATGTAAAAGATGTAAGAGATAGGATTGTCATGATTTTATAATATGCTAATTGGTTTTTCTTTTTTGAGTAGATCCTTCAGTATATTTACTTATCTGTGACTTCCTCATAACATTATTACATGGAGTATATAAAGAAAACATTTTAGTTGACCTTTTTATTTATTTGGAGGCCAGATAAACAGAAGTTTACTGTAATATTGCTTGTATGAATGCATATTATTTCTCATTACTTTTACTTTATTTGCTAGCAAATACCTGTTAATATTTACTTTTATGAAAGGCTATATAATTTGCATAATCTGAAATAGTACTGGACACATTTTAGTTTTGTAAGTAGATAGTGTGACCTAAAGTATTAGAAAAATTTCAAGTTAACCATCAATGTGTGTTTGGATATGTATATGTATTAGGTTGTCTGAAAAGTCATGAAGTATTTTTCTGATTTTCTATGCAAAAATGGGTCATGACTTTCCTGACAACCCAATATGTGTATGTCTGTATGGGGATTTTCACATGTGTGTCTGTGTGTATGTGTGTGCATGTATATACATATACTTTTTTCTTTTTTTTAAAGATTTTTGCTGGGACCAGCAGATGGCATAATGGTTACGTTGCTGGACTCCCACGTAGTCAACCACAGTTCTTGTACTAGACCCTGTGGCTTAAAATTCATGCTGGGCATGTCTGTGTGCATGCCCAAGATCCCAAGAAGAGAATGGAAGAGAAGGGATTGTGATCTGGTCATCCCCTCTGAGGGGTGATTTCTCACTTTCTATCTCTCTGTCTCTCTGGGCAAGCGCACATGCCCTTTAGAAAAAAAATCTCTCTCAAAAAGAAAAAAAAGATTTTTGCCATAGGGCCTGTATCTTGCCAGAGAGAAATAGAGGGAAAGTGAGAAAGCACCCCCAGGGAAGATGGCCACACCTCAGTCCCTTCTCCATTCTCATCAGGATTTTGGGTATGCATGCACATGTGCCCAGTGTGATTTGTAAAACCACCAGAGTCTAGGACTCAAACTGTGGTGAGCCATGTGAGAATCTAGAGCTTTAACTATCATGTCACCTGCTGGCCCTACACATTCTTTTTGTTTTTAACAGAGATTTTTGGTATAGGGTGTGTGTGGTCCCCAGAGAGAGAGCCAGTAAGTGAAAAATCACCTCCCGGGGTGGGGGTGGGGGGATGGCCACACTACAATCCCTTCTCCTCCATTCTCCTCCCAGGATTTTGGGCATGCATGCCCGGCATGAGTTTTAAGTCACCAGGTCTAGGACTTGAAACATGGGTCGACTATGTGGGAGTTCAGTAACATAACCATTACTTCATCTGCTGGTCCTTACACATACATTCAAAATGAATTATTTCTTTATTTTATTAAATTGTTGTTATTATTTTAAGCTTGCTGTGGGGCACATGTGCTCACCAGAGAGAGAGAGAGAAGGAAAATGAAAAAGGAAGTCATTGGGTCCAGGACTTGAACTATGGCTAGCCATATGGGAGTCCAGTGCCTTAACCACCATGTAACTCGCTAATTCCTATACATATGTTTTTAAAAGGAAATGTTTGTTTTAGTGAGAATAATAAAGTAAATATAAAAAAGTTAGTATTTATAGTTTTTGGTTCATTTTGATTTTTATTGATTAATATCAATAATGGGGAAAATTAAGATTGTCAGTTAGTAAAATTTTAATGACAACTGTCCAGAAAATACAAGTATTTACTTGGTGCAATTGGGAAAACAATGTCTTTACTATTTAAAAAAATTTTTTTTCAGAGATATTTGCTATAGGGTGCATGTACTCATTGGAGAGACAGAAAGAGACAGAGAGAGGCAGAGAGACAGAACGTGAGAAGTCATCCCTCCCAGGCAGGCTAGCCATGCCACAGTCCCTTCTCTTCTATTCTCCTTTTGGGATTTTGGGCACACACGAACACACGCTTAGCATGGGTTTCAAGCCTCTGGGTCCAGGACTCGACAGTGGTTATGGGAGTCTAGTGCCTTAACTACTACACTACCTCCTGGCCCCCATACTATTTATTTTAAAAGATACATTGTTTCACTTTTTTCAATATGTATGAATTGTATATTTGTATACAATGTAGGCATATAACTGTAAAGTTATTACAATTCTAAATTTAGGTATCAAAATTACCTGTTTTTTGAACATTGAACATTTGAAATTTGAACATTGTTCCTAAAATGTATTTGATACATGTATCAGAATTGATATAACATAAAATATACTTCTATTTTTTTAACTTTATTTATTATTATTATTATTATTATTATTATTTTCCAGTTTGACCAGAGAGACACAGAGAGAGAGAGAGGAAGTGAGAAAGCAAGCCACCAGGTCCAAGACTTGAACCGTGGTCGGCCATGTGGGAGTCCAGCGCCTTTAACCACCATGCCACTCGCCGGCCCCAAAATATGCTTCTATTTGACATCAAAATAAAATGCCAGGCTGGGACCAGTAGGTGGCATAGTGGTTGAGATGCTGGATTCCTACATGGCCGACCACAGTTCAAGTCCCAGACTTGGCAGTTTGCTTTTTTACTTTCCCTCTCTCTCTGGTCAAATTAAAAAAAAAATAATAACAAGAAATAAAATTAAGTAAAAAATATTTAAAAATGTATAATATAGAGAATTATTCAACCCTTATGTGTTTACATTATTATTTAATATATTGAACTTTCAAATCCTTCATTTAGGGAAATAGATATTAATAATATACTTTAGATCTTGGACCAGCAGGTGACATAGATGTTAAGGCTCTAAATCCCATATGGCTAGCTGTGTGGTTCAACTCCCAGACCCAATGACTTGAAAACCACACCAAGTGCATATGTGTGTGTGCCCAAACTTTTGAGAACTGGAGGAGAAGGGATTGTGGCATGGCCAGCTTTCCAGGGCGGGGGTAATTTCTCACTCCCCTTCTCTCTGTCTCTATTGAGCACATGTGCCCTATAGCAAAAAAAAAACAAAAAAACAAAAAAACAAAAAAACAAAACAAAAAAAAACCCCCATTTTTTTGTCTTTATTTCAATCCTTGCTTGATTTTTAAATAAAACTCCATATGAGTGAGAAAACTTGAGTTTCTGTGTTTTTCTTACTTTAAAATTCTGATTATTGGGAGATTTCTGTAGATTATTTAAATTGATGATAATGCCTTGGTAACTATTTCTCACCTGTCATAATTTGATGCTCCAGATAGGGTGACAAACTTGTCTAGGTTTGCCAGGTACTTCCTAGTTTTAGCTCTAAAAACCTTGTATCCCAGGAACCTCCCATTCTTGCTGAACTAATATGATTGCTCATCTAGGTGCAAAAAATAATTAATGTTTATTTTATTAGATATATTATAGAGGTTCTTTCAATTTTAGGGAAACCAGGAGATGAAGGGTCAAGTAAAAAAACTGAAGTAGGATTGTCATGCTGTTGTACATGCCATTCAAAGAATTTTACAAACAATGACATGGACCAAGGAACTTCACCTCATTTTATCGGTCCAAGCACACCACCTTCTAAAAGAAGTGGCACTTCCTCAACTTGTCAAGGTAATTTATATTTTGCCTGGGTTTCTTGGTTTATATAATTAGGGACTTCAATTATTTGGTTGTCAGAAAAATGACTCATTTTGCATAGAAAAACATGACTTTTCCAATGACCCAATAGTACTATGATAAGACTTAATTTAAATAAATTTGATTAGTATAATTAGCTATGTATCTCTACCTAATTTCTCTAAAAGTACTTTAAAATAAAGCAGAGAGACAGAAATGAGTACCCGTGGCAGGGTTTTGTAATGCCGTGATACTACTACTTGCTTCCAGCCAGGCAGGATAATACATGTTTCAGTAGACCTGGGATCTGAACCGCGGTCCTTCATGTGGTTTTAGTGTTGCTGAGTTGGACTCTCTACTTGCTCCTTGCACCTTCTGTACAATAGGTCACACTGATCATCTTCCTCTAGTTCTCTAGCCTGCCAGAATCTTCACCACATGGACAAGTGCCCGGCATATTTTCAGTTTGACTGAGTCGGGAAAGTAAGCCATGGTTGGCATGTGGCTTCCAGCTCTTGCCACAACTTGCATTTTAACGTTATTATGAGTCAGAATTATTTAGAATAGCCTAAGTGTCATAATTTTGGATTATATTCTGATACTGTCTTTATAAGTGAATTTTTTTGAGAGATTTTTGCTATAGGGCGTGTGCATTCGCCAAAGAGACAGAGACAGAGAGACAGAAAGCTAGAAATCACCCCTCAGAGAGAGATTGCAATGCTGCAATCCCTCCTTCTTCATTCTTCTCTCGGGATTTTGGGCATGCGTGTATATGTGCCCAGCATGAATTTCAAGCTGCTGGGTCCAGTACTCAAATTGTGGTCAGGTGCTTGGCAGTCCAGCCCTTAACCACTTTGTCACCTGCTGGACCTATAAGTGACTTTTTAAAAAAATATATTTATTTATTTATTTTGGAGAGGTTTTTGCTACAGGGCACATGTGCTTGCCAGAAAGGCAGAGAGAGACAGAGAGACAGAAAATGAGAAATCTCCCCCCAGGGGGTATGGCCACGCCGCAATCCCTTCTCCTCCATTCTCCTCTCGGGATCTTGGGCACGCGCGCACATGTGCCTGGCCCAAGGTCGAGTTTAAGCCACTGACCAGGGTCCAGGACTCGAACCGTGGTCAACTACATGGGAGTTGGGCGACATAGCCATTATGACAATTGCTGGTCCTAATATAAGTGACTTTTTAAAAATATGATATCTGAATAGAGAAAAGTATAAATTGTAAGTTATAGCCTGGTGGATTTTCACAAAATGAAAATACTCATATAACTACTGCCTTCGTAAAAAATGAGATATTCGAACACCTAGAGGCCTTCCTCGCATGTGATTACTAATTCTTCTCACTGTAGGCAATTGTTGTCCTCCTGTCACCTCTGATAAATTTTATATCTTTATAGAAATAAAATTATGTGTATGTTTTTTGAAAGATTATTTTATTTGTTATTATTTATTTTTTAATTTGACCACAGACAGAGAGAGAAAGGGAAAGTGAGAAAGCTAGCCACTAGGTCCAGGACCCAAGCCACGGCCAACCATGTGGGAGTCCAGCACCTTAACCCCCATACCACCTGACAGCCCCTGCATCTGTCTTCTTTAGTTTGACATTGTATTGTGAGATTCATCCATGCTGTTGCTGATAGTAGTACTCTTTCTGTATGTTGTTTCCTTCTATGAATGTGTCACAGTTTTATTAATCTGTTCTGCTGTTAAATATTTGGGTTTTTCCTCCTTTTGTTTAGTAATGCTATTATGAATATTCTTGATCATATGGTACAAATTGGTAAGTATTTTCTATTAGTTACATACCTAGAATGGAATTATTGGTCATATTTGGTACATGGCAGTTCAGTTTTTCTAGTATTTCTTAGTTTTTTATTGGGCTCATGCACATTTTCTTCTTGGCTTATTTGGGATAGAATTTCTCAACAGTGGCATTATTAATGCTTCAGTGGGATACTTTTATGTTGTGGGAGCTGTCCTTTGTATTATGAGAGGTTTAGCAACATCCCTGGCCCACTAGATGCTGTGGTACCCTCCCACCTTTGTAACAGCAAAAAATGTCTCCAGATACTGCCCAGTACCCAGTGTGGGCAGTGTGATTTTAAAATCACTCGTTGAGAATCATTGATCTAGGTTTGTTTTGTGATTGTGATTTACTGGTTTGGGTGAAAATTGCAGAAGTCAAAATGCACATATCTTATCTGAAATATATATGGAAATGCAATAGCCAAAACACTTTTGAAGAAGCAGGTTGAGAGATTTGATCTACCAGATATCCTGATTTATTATATATAAACTATAGTAATTAATTAAGACAGTGTGATGTCTAGCTGCAGTGGCATAGGCTGCGGAGATGTTAAGCTCTGGAGGCTGAGACCATTTAGAAAGCCCAAGTTCAACTCCTGGGGCAACCTAGAGGCTGAGCCAAGTTGTATATGTCTAATCCCAGTAACTTGGGAGGCTGAGGTTGGAGGGTATTGTGACACAATGAGACCCTGTCTTTAAAAAGAAGACAGTAAAAGCTGGCCCCATGATGTAGTAGATAATGGAGCCAGATCCCACACAGCCAACTGTGGTTCAAATCCTGGCCCTGGTGGCTTGAAAAACATACTGGGTGTATGTGGGTACATTCAATCAATTCCTGAGAGGGTGGAGAAATGGAGGAGAAAGGATTGTGACATTATTATTCCCCATGGGAGTGCTTTCTTTCTCTCTCTGTTTCTCTGTCTCTGTATCGTTCTCTGACCAGTGCATATACCTTCTAGCAAGAAAAAGAAAGATAGCCTGAAATTAGTACAATGTTAGACCAAAGTAAAAGTGTAAAGAACCAAATTCAGTCCCAAAGGAATCCAGAAGCTTACTGTTTTTTTTTTTGTGTGTGTGTTTCTTTTGGAGAGATTTTTGCTAGAGATCACGTGTGCTTGCTGGAAAGATACAGAGAGAGAGAAGCAGAACATGAGAAGTCTCCTCCATTCTCCTCTTGGGATCTTGGGCATGCATGCCCATGGTGCCCGGTGTGAGTTCTAAGCTGCTGAGTCTGGGACTCAAACCACAATCGACTGTGTGGAAGTCCAGCAACGTAACCATTATCTCATCTGCTGGACCCAGAAGCTTAGTGTTTTTATAGAATGCTCCTATAGAGCATAGGGGAGAGACTTTTCATAAGTGGTATTGGAACTGGACTGTTAGATTTAGAAAAGACAGAAATTAGATTCCTACTTTATATCATACACAGAAATCCGTTCTTTTGGTATACTAAAGATCTAGGTATGAAAGGCAAAACTATTAGGTTGTCAGGAAAGTCATGACGTGTTTTTCTATGCAAAACTGTGTCATGACTTCCCTAATGATCCAATACTAAGAATTTAGAGGGGCCAGTAGGTGACATGGTAGTTAAGGTACTAGACTCCCATATGTCCAACTGTGGTTCCAGTCTCAGGCCTGGCAGCTTGCTTTCTTACTTTCCCTCTCTCTGTCCCTCTCTAGTGAATTAAAATAAATAAGTAAGTAAGTAAATAAATAAATAAAATTTAAAAAAGTAATTATTTTTTTTAAAAAGAATTTAGAATATAGTGGCTTTCAAACGATATTCCCAAGAGCCTTGGGAGAAACATGGCATTTAAGGGAAAGAGAATATTGGATCAGGGAAGTTCTCATCCTTCATTACTATTTTGGAAATTTTAAGCAATATTTCTTTTAAAAAGTATAGTCTTGGGACCAGCAGTTAGCGTAATGGCTATGTCGCTGGACTCCCACATAGTCGACCGTGGTTCGCGTCCTGGACCCGGTGGCTTAACACTCACGCCGGGCGCGTGTGTGTGCGTGCCCAAGATCCCGAGAGGAGAATAGAGGAGAAGGGATTGTGGCGTGGCCATCCCCCCTGGGGGGGGTGATTTCTTGCTTTCTGTCTCTCTGTCTCTGACGAGCGCACGTGCCCTGTAGAAAAAAAAAAAAAAAAAAAAAAGTATAGAATTACTCAGAAAAAAACTTGAAAACCAATGCTTTGTGGCATAGGTTCACTTGTGTGTTTATGTAGGCCCAAATTTAAAACAAACAAAAAACAATGCGAGACTGGGACCAGCAGATGGTGTAATGGTTACGTCTCTGGATTCACATATGGCTGACTGCCTTTTGAGTCCTAGATCCGGAGGCTTGAAACTCAGGCTGGGAATGTGTGTGTATATGCCCAAAATCCTGAGAGGAGAATGGAGAAGGGATTGTGGCATGGCCAGCCCCCCATGGGGTGATTTCTCACTTTCTGTCTCTCTGTCTGTCCAGTGAGCACATGTGCAGTATAGCGAAAATATCTCCAAAAACGAAAACAATATGAGACCTTCTTTATCAGGATTTTCTCCTCTGTAAATAGCCTATAAGTCCTTCAAGGCCATGGACCGTTGATTGTTGTTGTGTTTCCCTTTTTGTTGCTTTTCCCTGTTCATTGTTTTTCCATAGTATTTGGGCATTATATGAACTGAAAATAATGACTGTTAAATGATCAAGCCATGGAGAGACTGACTGTACAGAGGAGCTAAGAGGGAGGAAGATGTCTTTAAGAACACTCACATTGGTGGTGTTTAAGGCACTGGACAATCCCACATGGCTGACTACCGTTCATCCCAGACCTGGTGGCTTGCTTTTTCACTTTCTGTCTCTCTGGTCAAATTAAATAAATGAATGAATAAATAAAATTAAATAATTCTTAAAATTTTTTTTTTTAAAAAAGGACACTCACATTTAGAAAAATGGAGAAATCATTATATAGGAATAGTTACAAACAGTGTTATAGATATTAAGGAAAGAAGAAATGTGTCTGCTATTTGGTTGTATGCCTAGGAATTACACTTATGGATTTTAGAAACAAATAACAGTATTCAGTCATACCCAAGCTCTGCCACTTACTACCTATATGATATTGGGGAAATTATTTGTCTTCTTTAAAATTTAGTGTTTATATTATAAATGGGGATAATTAATATTATTTAGTAATTAAGAGGAGGTCGTTGATGACCATGAGAATGAGCTTTCAAACTTGTGGGATTAAAAGCACTGTATGTATACCAATGATTGGCGTGGTGGTTAAGGCACTGGACTCCTACATGGCTGACCAAGGTTTGAGTTCTGAACCTGGTGGCTTGCTTTTTCATTTCTTTCTCCCTTTCTCTCTCTGGTCAGAGTCAAAAAACTATCAATAATAAATAAACTTAAGTAAATAATTCTTTAAAAAGAAAACCAAAAAATAAAATACCGTATGAGCTGGGTCCGCCAGTGGCATTGTAATTAGGGCACACATTGTAGTTAGGATCCCACAAAGCTAATTGTGTGGTTTTAGCCTTTGATCTGGTGGCTTGAAAAACATGCTAAGTAAGTGTGCACGCACGTGTGTATGTATGCACAAAGTCCTAAGAGAAAAATGGAGGAGAAGAGATTGTGGTGTGGCCATACCACTTAGGGGGTGAATTTTAACTTCCCCCCAGACCCCCGCTCTCTCCTTCTTTATCTTTCTGGTGAACTTATGTGCCCTATAACAAAATTAAAAAAAAAAAGACATAACCTTAATTTTTTAAAGGAATTATTTTATTTCATTGTATTTGTCATTATTATTATTTTTAATTTGACCAGAGGGAGACAAAAAGAGAGAGGGAAAGTGAGAAAGCAAGCTGCCACGTCCAGAACTCAAACTACGGTCTGCCATGTGTGAGTCCAAAGCCTTAGCCATAATGTTACCTGCTGGCTGTTAACCTTAATTTTTTATTTTTAGCCTTAAGAACATGGAGAAGCTTAATAGAAAAGGAACACCGAAAGACTTTAAAAAAATTTTTTTTATAGACATGAAATACATTTTCTGGAGAGAATCTTGCAGTTATATTTCTTTTTGGAATTGTTTTATTTAATTTCATTTATTTATTTTAATTTGACCAGAGAGGGACACAACGAGAAAAAAGAGAGAGAGAGAGAGAGAGAGAGAAAGTGAGAAAGCAAGCCACCTGGTCCAGGACTCAAACCGTAGTTAGCCATGTGGGAGTTCAGCGCCCTTCACCACCATGCCACCTGCTGGCCCCACAGTTGTATTTCTTTTTTTTTTTTTTGAGAGTTTTTTTTTTTTTTTTTTTTTTTTTTTTTTGCTATAGGGTGCGTGCGCTCACCAGAAAGACAGAGAGACAGAAAGCGAGAAATCACCCCCCAGGGGGATGGCCACGCCGCAATCCCTTCTCCTCCATTCTCCTCTTGGGATCTTGGGCACGCACGCATATGTGTCCGGCGTGAGTTTTAAGCCACCGGGTCCGGGATTTGAACCGTGGTTGACTACGTGGGAGTCCAGCGACATAGCCATTACGATAACTGCTGGTCCCAACAGTTGTATTTCTTAAGTCATGTTGAGAATAATTTTTTAAAAGAATTATTTATTTTTAATATATTTTTAAAATTTGCTATAGGGCCTGTGTGTTCCCAAGAGAGAGAGAGGGAAAGTGAGAAAGCAAGCTGCCAGGTCTGGGACTTGAACTGTGGTTGGCCATATGGAAGTCCAACATCACATCTTAACTACCATGCCATCCGCTGTCCCCCATGTTGAGAATAATTTAGAAACATATTAAATGATCAAAATTGGGCTTTTCTCAAATGTTTGTTATATCTTTGGAAAAGTAAACTCAGTTGTATAATAGTGATTTGAGGGGCCTGCAATTGGCATAATGGCTATGTCACTGGACTCCCATGTAGTCGACTACAGTTTGAGTACCAGACCTGGTAGCTTAAACTCACGCTGGGCACGTGTGCGAGTGTGCCCAAGATCATGAGAGAAGAATGGAGGAGAAGGGATTGCGACGTGGCCATCCCCCCGGGGGGGGTGATTTCTCGTTTTCTGTCTCTCTGTCTCTCTCTTTTTGGTGAGCGCATGCACCCTATAGCAAATTACCTCTCCACAAAAAAAAAATGATTTGAAAATAAATTTTTTTAGGTGTTTGTCATAGGGCACATGTGCTTGCTGGAAATTGGCAGAGAGCGGGAAAGTGAGAAATCACCCTGTGGGGATGGGATGGGCACATCACAACCTCCTCTCCATTCTCCTCCTGGGATTTTGGGCATAGATGCATAGGCACCCAGTGTGATTTTTCAGGCTGCCAGATCTGGGACTCACACCGTTGTCAGCCATGTGGGAATCCAATGCTTTAACTAACATGCCTCTTGCTGGCCCAAAAAGTGATTTTTAAACATATTTTGCATTTCATATTTTAAACTATGGTATAAAAATTTTATAAATAAGCCCTAAATCTTGGTTCCAATTTTGTCCTCGAAAAATTGCCTATATGTGAGTTATTTGTGCTAATTTTTATTACTTCTTACATAAGACTCTCCTGGAAAAAATACTCTGGCTGCAAAGTTATCTGCCAAGAAACAGGCATTCATTTACAGTGATGAAAATGATGATTTTCAAGTAGAGAAGAAAAGAATTCGACCTTTGGAAACTACACAGCAGGTAAAGTTTATTTGCAGTGAAATAATCCTGTTAGTTGTAGCTAAAGATGGTAGTCAGGTATCAATCAAGTTTTCATTGGCACTCCTGGAGATTAGGTGGGTCATATCCCAGCCAAAAATTAAATATAATTTATTGTAACTTCATTTTTTTTTTCTTTTTTATGCCAGAAGGTTCAGGCACAAGAGAGAGAGAAAGACAGAGACAGCAAAAGTACCCCCGAACAGGAACTAGTCACATCACAGTCCTTTTTTTTTAACCCCACATCACAATCCTTTTTCCTCCATTTTAGATCCACTTCCACATGCCTACTATGTTTTTCAAGCTATGGGAACTGGAACCTGAACCCTTGGTAGATTGTATGTGATCTAGCTTCTGCCCTCTGGAAAGAGCTTAACCACAACACTACAGGGCCTACCCTTTGTAACTTACAGTTAGTTTGTTACAAAGAAATTGGTTATTTTAGCAGGTTATTCATAGTAATTTGTCAGTAAAATAAAGTTGATGGTGCTTTCGTATAGATGAGGTATTGTTTTTATTTTGTGCTTTTTTTTTTGGAGTTTTTAATCATAGCTGCATGTGTACCCACTGGAGAGTGTCAGAGAGGGAAAGTGAGAAATCACTCCCATGGGGGATGACCATACTGCAGTCCTTCTTCATTCTCCAGGGATTCTGGGCATGCATGCACAGCACAGTGCTCAAGCTGCCGGATCTGGCCATGTGGGAGTCCAGTGCCTTAAGCATTACATCACCTGGTGGCCCCTATATATGAGGATTTTAACGGTAAAATATTTACTTAAGGCATATATTGGTGATGTAAAATAACTGTTTATTTAATTTAATTGATTTTTTAATTTTAATTTGACCAGACTGAGAGAGAGAGAGAGAGAGAGAGAGAGAGAGAGGGGAAAAGTGAGAAGAAAGCAAGCTGCCAGGTCTAGGACTTGAACTGCGGTCAGCCATTTGGGAGTCTAGTGCTATAACCACCACACCACCTTCTGGCCTCCGATTTCTCCATCATTTTTATCTAATAGTTTCTTTTTGCCAAGATACACATTTAAAAAAATTTAAAAATTTTTTTGCCATAGGGTACATGTGTTCACTGGAGAGAGAGAAGGAAAGTAAGAAATCACCCAACGGGGGGCAGGGAGGGGAGAAGGCCATGGCACAATCTCTTTTCCTCCATTCCCCTCTTGAACGAGATGGGTAATGTGGGAGTCCAGTGGAAGCTTGAAACTCAAGCTGGGCACATGTGTGTGTGTGTCCAAAATCCCGAGAGAAGAATGGAGGAGAAGAGATTGTAGGGTGGCCATCTTCCTCCTCACCCCAGGGGTGGTTTCTCGCTTTCTATCTCTCTGTATCTCCAGCGAGTGCATGTGCCTTATAGCAAAATCCAGCCACCTGCTGGACCCCTAATTTGTTTATTTAAAAGCACCAGTTACGGGGCCGGCAGGTGGCGTGGTGGTTAAGGCAGCTGGACTCCCATGTGGCTGACCATGGTTTGAGTCCTGGACCTGGCAGCTTGTTTTCTCACTTTCCATCTCTCTTATCTCTCTCTAGTCAACTTCAAAAAAAAAAATGACAATAAATACAATACAATAAAATAATTCTTAAAAAAAAAAAAAAAAAAAAAAAAAGCACCAGTTACAGGGCAACTAGTGGCATGGTAGTTAAGGTTTTGTACTCCCAGATGGCTGATGCAGTTTGAGTCTCAGACCCTGCAGCTTGAAAATCAGGCCAGGCGCATGTGCATATGTGCCCAAAATCCTGAGAGGAGAATGAGAAACAGTTATTGCATGACCATCCTCCCTGGGGAGTGATTCATCACTTTCCTTCTTACTGTCTCTTTGACAAGTGTAGGTGCCTTATGGCAAAAAGCTTAAAAAAAAAAAAAAAAAAGCACCATTTAACAAATGAGTGTGAATCTATAGAGATTTCCCCCAAACTGTGTATAGAGTTGGATGTGAGTTAGAGATCAACCTAATAAAACATTCATTACCCAACTTTACTCTTGTTTCATTTTTGGTGGGAAGGGTATTATCAATGTAATATTTTCTTCCCCACTCCTTTGTAACTTAAGTAATAGGTTTTTGGCAAGTTGGAAAAAGCATAGGTACAATTTGGAAGGAGAACTTAAATGTAATCAGAGAGTTCTGTTTTGTTTCATTTTGTTCTTAAGAGAGATTTTTGCCCAGGGCGTGTGTGCTCACTGGAGAGACAGAGAGACTGAAAGTGAGAAATCACTCCCCAGGGGAGGATGGCCACACTGCAGTCCCTTCTCCTCCATTCTCCTCTCAGGATTTTGGGCATGCATGCACGCACCCAGCATGAGTTTTAAGCCACCAGATACAGGACTCGAACCGTAGTCGACTACGTAGGAGTCTAGCGACATAACATTTATGTCACCTGCTAGGTCCTGACAGTTTGGCTTATTAAATATCTAGTAGTAATAGAAGTAATAGTGATGAGACAGTTTATCATGTAGGAAATCATGACTGTTTACATTTTAAGATTTCATTCTGAATTCTCTTCAAATGTAGATTGAATCTTAAATTTTTATTTCCTTTTATTTTTCAATTATATAGGTGATTAGATTTTGTTATACTGTTATTACTTAATATCCTTACGGTGGGACTATTTTATGGGAAAATCATTTCACTAACTAAAGCTATCCTGATTAGAATTTAAGAGTTACTATATTCTGTTTCATTTAAATGTTGTGATGAGGTATCTGTTAGTGTTTGTTAAAATATTTGATTATTGTCAGTTGGAAATAGTCTTGTTTCTGGATATAAGGAAAAAAAACAATGACATATGGAGCTATTTTGACCTTTGAGAACAATTTGCTTGCCATACTTTTAGTTTACACTCAATAAATTTCATTTTGGTTTCTGTTTACAGATTAGAAAACGTCATTGTGTTGAAAAGGAAGTACACCATTTGGATGAAAATGTTGCTTCTGGAAAGCCCATAAAACTCAATTCTCCATTAAGAAAGATAATTTCTCCACAAAATGTATGTATACTGTTGTTTAGTTAAAGAAAGAAATGTACAATTTTCTAAATACATTTTTAAGAAAAAAGAATAGTATAATGCAAGTAATTAAAAAACAACTCAGAAGTTTTAAATGCTGTTGTATCTGTTACTAATGTGTGATATGGTAAACCCTATCACAGTTCCTAACTTATAAAATGAGAGAATTGGACTAGAGAGATGTGAAAGTTCTTTTTTTCTGTTCTATATTCTACTGTTTGTGATCTCCAATTCCCTAAAGTTGTTTCAATATCCTTAGGGTAGCAGTTCTCAAAGGGTAATCTAGGGAGCACCAGAGATTCCTGAGATTTTTTTTCCAGGTAGTCTGTGAGGTCAGAAGTATTTTAATACTAGTATTAAGATGTTGCTTTCTGGAGTCAGCAGGTGGCATGGTGTTAAGGGCACTGGACTCCCACGTGGCTGACCATGGTTCACGTCCCGGACCTGGTGGCTTTCTGTCTCATTTTCCCTCTATCTCTCTCTCTCTTTCTTTCATGTGGTCCCTCTCTGGTAAAATTAAAAATAAATAAATAAATAAAGTTAAATAGAATAATTAAAAAAAAGATGTTGCTTTCCTTTTTTTTTTTTTAAGAATTATTTTATTTCATTTTATTATTATTTTTTAATTTGACCAGAGAGAGACAGAGAGATAGGGAAAGTGAGAAAGCAAGCTGCCAGATTCGGGTCTTGAACCATGGTCAGCCATGTGGGAGTCCAGCACCTTTAACCACTACACCACCTGCTGACCCACTTTCCTTTCTTTTTTTATTTTTTTGTCATAGAGCACATTTACTTGCCAGAGAGAGACAAATAGAGACAAAGGGAAAGTGAGAAATCACCCTCCAGCAGGGAGGGCTATGCTGCAATCCCTTCCCCACCATTTTTCTCTCAGAATTTTGGGCATGCATGCATGTTTTTCATATGGTATGTTTTTCTTTTTTTTCCCCCCAGAGATTTTTTTTTGCTATAGGGCGTGTGCTCTTGCCTGGACTCAGAGAGAAGGAGAGAGAAAGTGAGAAAGCAAGCCACCAGGTCTAGGAGTCAAACTGTGATGGGCCATGTGGGAGTCCAGTGCCTTAACTACTAAGCCACCTGCTGGCTCCCACTTTCCTTTTTTGTTGTAGAGGTTTTTGTCTTAGGGTGTGTGTGCTCTCCGAAGAGAGAGAGAACAGAGAGACAGTGAGAAAGAGAGAAATGCCTCCCCAGGGGGTATGGCCACACTGCAAACCCTTCTCCAAATTGACTGATTTTATTTGTTACAAGATATGTGCACTCAACAGAGTGAGTGAGAAGGAGAGTGAGAAATCACCCCAGAGGGGATGGCCATGATGCGGTCTTTTCTCCTTCAGTCTTCTCTCAGGATTTTGAACATGCGTGTGCATATACCCTATGTAATTTTCAAGCCTCTGGGCCAGGACTTGACCATACAGCTGGCCATGTTGAGTTCAGTGCCTTAATCTCCATGTCACCTGCTGACTTGCTCTCTCCTTTATTTCTTTTTCTTTTGGAGAGGATTTTGCTATAGGGCGCATGCACTCACCAGAAAGAGAGAGACAGAGAGAGAGACAGAGAGACAGAAAGTGAGAAAGCACCCCCCAGGGGGGATGGCCATGCTACAATCCCTTCTCCTCCATTCTCTCGGGATCTTGGGCACGCACGCACATGCGCCCAGCGTGAGTTTAAGCCACCGGGTCCAGGACTCAAACCGTGGTTGACTACATGGGAGTCCAGGGACATAGCCATTAGGCTAACTGCCGGTCCCTCTCTTTTATTACTTTTGGTACTTAAGTTGCCACATTTGTTATCTTATAGGGCTGTTATATATGCCATGCTAATTAATAATTATGTATGCATGAAGAAAATTTATCCAGGTATCAAAGTACTTTTGTGATACAAATAACGTAAGGTTGAGCTCTAATATTGTTTTTTTTTTCTTTTTTGTAGTCTGTAATGGAAAGCACAAATGTATAATTTTATGTAGTTTATTTATTTATTTATTTATTTATTTGACAGTTTTGCTGTAGGACGTGTACACTTGCCAGAGAGACAGAGAGACAGCAAGGGATAAATCACCTCCTGGGAAGGATGGCCATGCTGCAGTCCTTTCTCTTCTATTCTCCTGGGATTCTGGGCACATATACACACACACCCGGTGTCAATTTCAAGCCATTGAATCTGGGACTAAAACCGCAATTGGCTGTGTGATAGTCCAGCACCTGGACCACTTCACCACCTACTGACCCCCGTTTTATGTACTTTTTGATTGGTTAGAGAAAACCCCTCACAAACTTAGGTAAAATGATCTATATTTTCAATGTTATTCTTTTCTTTCTAACAGGAAAATTGAATAATAGTTCGAAAAGAAATACAATTATTACTGAATTAATAGTTTTTAGCCAACATGACTGTCTTTTGTATTTTAGTAAATTATTAGTAAATTTAGTAAACTTGTTAATGGCTATTTAGCACTAACCAATACATCTAGTTTTTCACAGAACCAGGACTAATCATCTTCATAAAATAATGGGGACATTAGTAAAGGGTTTTTTTTTTGGAGAGGTTTTTGTTATACGGCGTGTATACTCACCAGAGAGACAGAAAGCGAGAAATCACCCCCCAGGGGGATGGCCATGCCACAATCCCTTCTCCTCCATTCTCCTTAACTGCTACGCCACTGGATGGCTGAAGAGTGTGTTTTTCCTTTTAGGAACTCACCTTGGTTTCTGATAGAGCATTTCTTAGTCTTTGCAAAGTGACTTATAAACAAAAGTATTTTTTGGCTGGATGGGGGCACAGCAGTAAAATATGATGCTCTGTGATGCTGATTCACCATGGAAGGTTCTGGGTTCATATCTGGGGATTTCCTTGTTCACACCAAATACCTGTGTGCCCATGATCCAGGAATAACTAAGGTTGGGAGTAGATCACAGATTCAAGATTCTGTTGGGAGTGCTATCTCTGTCTCTTTCTTACTCATGGAAGAAATAAATACACATACAAAAATAGTATTTTCTTTGTTTTAGATTAGGTGACTTTATGAAAAATTATAAGAAGAATATATGGCTTCATTCATATTAAATTTCTTAAGTTTTTTTTTTTTTTTTTTTTTTTTTTTTTTTTTTTTTTTTGCCAGATAGTGCATGTGCTCTTCAGAGAGAGAGAGAGGGGGGGAGAAAGCACCCCAGTGGGATGTGGTCACACTGCAATCCCTTCTCTTCCATTTCTTCATCCTGTCAGGATTTGAGGCATGCATGCACACATTCTTGACATGTTTTTCAAGCTACTAGGGCTGGGATCTGAACTGTCCAGACAGGCCATGTGGGATCTCACTCCTTTAACCACTATGCCATGGGGCTGTCCCTATAAATTTTAATATTTATTGCATAGCAGATTTTGAAATTAGTTTATCACTAAAACTATTAGATAAAGTAATTAAAAATATGCAGTTTATATTTTAGAGCTTTTCTAATGTTGACAGATCATATGCCTCACATTTTATCTGTCATTTTAATCTAGACCATCTAAAATTCTTAAATAGGGTAAACTGAGGGGCTTGACTAAGTAACATTACTTTTTAAAGCCAATTTCTTCATCTGGAGAACTTGTTTCTTCGTCTTATATCTCATTCAGCTTTTTAATTTTTTTTTGGAGAGGTTTTTTTGCTATAGGCGCGTGCGCTCGCCAGACAGAAAGAGAGAGTCAGAGAGACAGAAAGCAAAAAATCACCCCCCAGGGGGATGGCCATGCCGCAATCTCTTCTCTTCCATTCTCTTCTCGGGATCTTGGGCACTCATGCACATGTGCCCAGCGTGAGTTTGAAGCCACTGGGTCTGGGACTTAAACTGTGGTCGACTACATGGGACTCCAGCTACATAACCATTATGCTATCTGCTGGTCTCTTGGATTTGTTTCTCTTATTTCTGTAAAGGTATAAACATTCTAATTGTCATACTTTTAAAATCTGTTCTTTTTCTTTTTTTGAGTAATACTATTTTGAAGAAAGGTTCCCCTAAATATGAATAATAAATTAGTTTAATGATTTATTTTATCCTGATGTGACATTAAATTTTTTTGTCTTTCAAATTTTCTTAGTATTTGTTAAAATAATTTAGTTTTCAACTTGTGGATTGGAGAATTAGATAGTTGTCTCTTTGTCTTCCTATCATCTTACCACCTTTACTCTCTCTTTAAGTTAGAAAATAGTATCAATACCTTTTATATGAATAACCTTCCAGCATCTACTGCTTGTTTCCTTTACTTTTATTTTTGATTAATTTTCTTATACTGGTGTCTCATAAGTTGAAGATCTAATGAGGTATCAGTCTCTACGTGGTGAAAATACAGTTAAGAAAAAAATTCTTTTTTTAGAATAGAATATTAGCATTCTGATACTGCTTTGTTCTATTCATAATCATTTTCTCTACAAGTCATTTATTCTACTTAATATTAGTAAATTGTTACAACAGAGAAGTTATTTTTAGACATGCTTATATCTGATTTTAATTTATTCATTAAAATTCTCTATACTTTAATAAAAGTAACTCTCCTGGATTTATTATAGTAGTAGCATATTACAATACATTTTCATTCGTTGCTTTTGCCTGGTGTGTAGAAGAGATTTTGGTCCAGCAGAGGGCGCTGTTGACTTTCTGATAAGGTGTTGGTGTTGGAGAGACCTTGGGCTTTTTTCCTTTTTCTTTCTTCCATAACCCTGTCTTTTCTTTCTTTTTAATATTTAAGATATTCTTTAGGATCTCAGGAGAAAAGGACCAATTTTCTGTGTAAAGTATTTTACAAGTAATTTTCTCATAGTTTTAATTAACTTAAAAAAATCTATTTAATATCATCACATATATGTGGTGATATGATGCTTACTGTGCCAGACAGTTTTCTAAGCGCTTTATAAATTCATCTGTAAAATATGGGTTCATGCGAGTTAATGCTTATTGTCAAGTTCTTTGAATTCTTCTTTGGGGTTGACAGTTTTTTTTTTTTTTTTTTTTTTTTGAGAATTCTTTATTATTTTTTAGTTTGTCTGCTATAGGGCACGTGCACTCACCAGAAAGAGACATTGAGAGAATAAGAGTGAGAGAGAGAGACAGAGACAGAGAGAGAGAGAGAAAGCAAGCTGCCAGGTCCAGTACTTAAACTGAGGTCAACCGTGTGGGAGTCTAGCCTTAATTACCATGCCACATGCTGGCCTGAGGGTTTGGCAATTTAAGAAAATGAAACAAAAGAGTCCCAGCCACAGTAGTATATGCTGTTAAGATCCTGTACCTTGCATGCTGGGACTCCAATGGGATGCCTAGTTTGATTCCTGTTTTGACCTAAAGGTTGAATGTAATAAGATGTACCTGCACACTCGATCTTTTCCTTTCTTTAAGAATTATTTTATTTAACTTTATCATTATGTTTAATTTTCTATAGGACATGTGCATACATGCATGAGAGAGTGAGAGAGTGAGAGAGTGAGAGAGAGAGAAAGTGAGAAAGTAAGCCACCAGGTCCAGGACTTGAGCCATGGTTGCCATGTGGGAGTCGGGCACCTTAATTACCACACCACTTGCTGGCTCCATTGATTTTTTTATTTTAAGCATTATTTATTATTTGTTTAATTTTGTTTATTTTTATTTTTTAATTTGACCAGAGAGGAGAGAGAGAGAGAGAGAAAGAGAGAGCAAGCAGCAAGCTGCCAGATCTGGGACTTAAACTGCTTTCGGCCATGTGGGAGTCTAGCACCTCAACCACTGCACCATCTGCTGATCTGGGCCCCATTGATCTTAGTCAAAATGTTGAGAAGTGATTGACATGTACCTGGTATCCCAGTGACTCAGAGAGACTAAGGAAGATTTGTGTACTGGAAGATGATCTGGGCAACATAACAAGACTATCTAAAACAAAAAAGAGCTGTACTTTTTGGCATGCCTATAGTCCATTTGGGAGGTTAAAAATCTATCTTTTTAATTTTTGTTTTTTATGTTTTTTGTTTGTGTTTGTTTGTTTTTTTAAGAGGTTTTTGCTATAGGGTGCGTGTGCTTGCCAGAAATACATAAAGAGACAGAGAGAAAGCGAGAAATCACCCCCCAGGGGGGATGGCCATGCTGCAATCCCTTCTCCTCCATTCTCCTCTCAGGATCTTGGGCACACACACACAAGCACCCAATGTGAGTTTAAGCCACCGGATCTGGGACTCGAACTGTGGTCGACTACATGGGAGTCCAGCGACATAGCCATTACACTAACTGCTGGTCCTCTATCTTTTTCATTAAAAATTTTTTGTTGTTGTTGCTAGTGGGCACATGTGCTTACCAGAGAGAGAAAAAAAAAGAGAGAGAGAGAGAGACCCCTCTTGGAGGTATGGTTATGCTACAATGTCTTCTCCATTGTTCCATCTTGATAGAATTTTGTGACTGGAGGAAGAGGGATTGCAGCGTGGCCTAGCCCTGTGAAGGGTACTTCTTTCTCATTATCTTTCTCTCCCTCTGTCCTGTGTGTGCAAATGTACTCTATTATAAATAAAAAATAAATAACATAGAAAATCTTTATCTTTTTAATCAGGAGGTTAAAAGGTAAATCTTAAAACTGAGTGAATGCAGATTCATGGATTATATTGCGTTGTTAGGAAAGTCGTGATGTATTTTTTTCTGTTTTCTATGCAAAAATGCCTCATGACTTTTCTGCTGACCCAGTAAATGGGAAAAGGAGAGAAAGGAATTTTCTTGTCAGCTGTTGAGAAAAAACACATGATTACTATGTGAAAGAAAATAGCATTTATTATTCAATATATGGCATAAAAATTTCTTGATTGATTGATTGAGATTTTTGCTTTACGTTGTGTGTGCTCGCCAGAGAGATGGAGACAAAAAGTCAGAAATCATCCCCCTCCCCCAAGGAGGAATAGCCATGCTGCCATCCCTTCTCATCCATTCTCCTCTCATGATTTGGGCGTGCATGTATGTATACACAGTTGCATAACTATCAAGCCGCCGGGTCTGGTACTTGAACTGTTGTTGGCCATGTGAGACTCCAGCACCTTAACCACTATACCTCCTGCTGGTCCCAAATTATTTTCTTTTAAGCAGTCAGTCTATGGTTGGAAAGAGATTAAGTTACCTTAAACATTTATTTATTTATATTTATTTATTTATTTATTTTTGGAGAGGTTTTTGCTATAGGGCGTGCGCACTTGCCAGAAAGACAGAGAGAGACAGAGAGACAGAAAGTGGGAAATCACCCCCCAGGGGGGATGGGCACGCCACAATCCCTTCTCCTCCATTCTCCTCTCAGGATCTTGGGCATGCACGCAACGCGCTTGGCATGAGTTTAAGCCACTGGGTCCAGGACTCGAACTGCAGTTGGCTACTTGGGAGTCCAGTAACATAGCCATTATGCCAAATGCTGGTCCCCATTTTGTGTATTTTTTTAAAAAAATATTTTATTAAACTTTATCCATCTTAATTTTACCAGAGAGGGAACGAGAGAAAGCAAGAAAGCAAGCTGCCAGATCTGGTACTCGAACTGCAGTCAGCCACGTGGGAGTCCAGTGCCCTTAACCACTATGCCACCTGCTGGACCCCATTTTGTGTATTTTACCTACTAAAGAGAAAAAGGAAAATTTGAACTTCAGTTTTTTTGTTTCTACCCTTACCAGTGTACCATCTGCTGGCCCCTTAAACTTGATTTTTAAGAAAATTAAGAGTCCCGGACTTGGTTGCTTGAAAATTATAATGGGTACGTGTGTGTGCACGCGCGCACGCGAGGGAGAGAGAGAGAGAGGAGAGACAGAGAGTGAATGCGCACCCAAAATCCCAAGTGGAGAATGAAGGAGAAAGGATTGCAGGATAGCCATCCCCCTGGGGGATGATTTCTCACTTACCTTTTCACTGTCTATCTCTGTCTCTCTCTGTCAAGCACACATGCCCTATGGCGAAAACCTAAAAAAAAAAAAAAAAAAGCTATAAGAGTAATAAATATGACCGCCTACAGTAGACCTCTCCCTAGTTTTATACTTCACCAATTCCCACTATTAGAAATCAGTAATTTTCAATCATTTTACCTGTTTTTTCTAATTTTTTTACTTTATTATTTGAAAATAACATGCTTATTTTTTTCTTAAGTTTTTGGTTTTAGATGGTTTGTTGCCTTCCTTCTATCCTTTCCATCTATCTCATTACTTTTCCCCCTTAGCCTCCCAATATTTGGTATTTATGCTATTATAATTCTGTAAATATATTAGTTTCCCCCAAATCAGGATTTATTTTTTCTGCTGCTAATAGTTATCTCATTATCTACTTAGTTTTCTATATACCTGTAATTGTTGATCTCCAAACTCTCTGTTAGAACTTAAAGTCTGTCATCTCATTCAAATATATCATTTCAGGAATGTCCATATTTGGGCCAGCCGGTGGTGTGGTGGTGAAGGCAGCTGGATCCCATATGGCTGACTATGCTGTTTGAGTCTCAGACCAGCAGCTTGGGAAACATGTTTGGTGCATGTGCATGCATGCCTGAAATCCCAAAAGGATAATGGAGGAGAAAGGATTTAGGTTGTGGCCATAACCCTGGGGTTGCTTTCTCAATCCACCTTCTGCCACCACCCCATTTCTTTCTGGCAAAGAGCACACCTCCTATCACAAACTGAAAAAAGGAACGCCTGTAACTTTAGACTCAATATTTAATAGAAAGAATGAAATATAATTTTTTGATGTTGAACTGCATTTATATTTTAATGACATTGATTTTTTCTAAATACCATAGTATTATCATTTGTTAGAAAAAAATTGGAAACGATCAAAATGTGTACTTATTAATCCTCTCAGTATCAATCCCTAATGTTCTTTTCCAAGTTTGTTTTTATTTATGATCGAGAACATGAGCATGAGAGAAAGAAAGAGCAAAAGGTCCCTAATAGGCTCTCAGTCTTTCCTTGACTTTCATGATCTTGATACTTCAGAGTATTACAGCCTTTCTAGAATGTCTCTCAGTTTGGGTTTTCTGATAATCAGATTATTTATCTTTGGGAAGAATGTCACACAAGTGATGTAGCATTCTACTTATTGCATCCCATGAGGTGGCAAATAGTTTTACTTTTTCTTCTCACTAACAATTACTCAGAGAACTTGATTAATGAGTTATCTACTAGATAAAAAGATAATTGTGATGTTTAATCTTTATAATTAAAGAAGGCTTTATAGAGAGGAACTCTGAAATATATAGATAGCATGTTCTCATCAATAATTCAATTTATTAATTTAATTATATTATGAACTTGTGGTTTCCCTTTTTTTCAGTGGGTTATAATACATTATTATATAACTTACTCTGATGCTCAAGAATCCAGTTAAATTGTTTATGTCTTTCTGACATGTATCCTTCATTCTTGGAATACTGTCTCTATTTTTGACATAAGAAGATATTCCAAGCAGTCTTGTTTTTTAAGTTTTTGCTATAGGACATGTGTACTCACTGGGTAGAGAAAGTGAAAATCACTGCCATGGGGTCATGGACATGCCACATTCCCTTCTCTGTTCTACTCTTAGAATTTGGGGCACACATGCACATGCACCTGGTGTGGTTTTCAAGCTGCTGGTCTGGGACTCAAACCACACTGTTGGCCATGTGAGATCCCACCACGTGGGATCCGGCTGCTTTAACCTCGACGCCACCTGCTGGCCCTCCAGGCACTCTTATTTTTTCCTCTGTCTCAGTCCTGAATTCAGCCATTTTTTTTCCAGGAGCCCTACTTCCTTCTAGTGAAAAATAATACTTAGAATCTGAATTCTATGAGTTAGCTTTGATTATTGCTGTTGAGGTTGCTGCTCCAGGCCCTTTCAGCACACAGAACTAGGGGATATATGAACTATAGGTCTCTCCTTGCCTGCAGTTTCACTTTCCACAGTTCCAGTTACCTATGGTCAACTGCTTCCAAAAGTAGATGAGATACAGTAAGATTTTGAGGAGAAGCAGCTGCAAAGCCAAGTGGAAGAAGAGGAACTTAAACACTACCAGTAGCTGTGTGGGTCTTATGACTGGGACCACCACCATCGAGGCAGAGAAGTGTAAGATTTAGGTTCTGCAGCAGCAGGCCACTGCTGAGGAGAGGGCAGAGCGGCCCCAGTGGGAAGTGGAGTGGGAGAGACGGGTGGGGAACAGGCTGAGGCTGAGGCCTCCTTGAACTGCAGGATCCAGCTGGTTGAAGAGGAGCTGGACCATGCTCAGAAGCACCTGGCCACTGCCCTGCAAAAGCTGGAGGAGGTGGAAAAAGCTGCTGATGAGAGTGAGAGAGGGATGAAAGTTATTGAAAACTGGCCTTTAAAAGATTTCGAGAGAGACCACAGTTACATAACTGTTAGAGCAGTTTCTTGTAATAGTTATTTTATTTCGTTATTATTGTTTTTAATTTCTTACTCTGACTAATTTATAAATTAAATTTTATCATAGGTAATGTATGTATCAGAAAAAACACAGTATATATAGGGTTCAGTACAATCCACAGTCTTAGGCATCCAGTGGGGGGTCTTGGAATATATTCCTTGTGGATAAAGAGAGGACTACTGTCTGTATATATACACACACATACACACTCACAGATAACTTATATATTTTCTCTATCCTTATGTCTATATATTGAAAAATTTTATGTTCAGATCAGTACATCCAATTCCAACCATTATTAGAGGGCTCATTTATTTTCTTTTCTATGTTTTTAACTGAGAAACCTTGTTGCAGTTCCTCAGAAAGTTTAAATATAGAGTCAATATATGATCCAGTAATTCCATTTCTAGATCTCTACCAAAAGAATTGAAAGAAGTACTGAGATACTTTTACACTAGCATTCATAGCAGATTATTTACAATAGCCAAAAGGTGGGAATAACCCAAGTGTCCATGAACAGATGGATGAATAAACAAATGTGGTAAATATCTACAATAGAATATTATTCAGCCTTTTTTTTAGAAGAATTATTTTATTTAACTTTATTTATTCATTTATTTTATTTTTAATTTGACCGAAGAGGGACAAAGCAAGAGAGAGAGAGAGGGAAAGTGAGAAAGCAAACTGCCAGGTCTGGGACTTGAACCATGGTCGGCCATGTGGGAGTCCAGAACCCTCCACCACCATGACATCTGCTGGTCCTATTCAGCCTTTAAAAGGAAGGCAGTTCTGACACACAACATAAATGAACCTTGAAGATATTTGGCTAAGTAAAATGAGCCAGTCAAAAAAAAGCAGGTACTATGTGTATCTATTGTAATTTTTTTCTCCAGTTCTTCACTGGTATTATAGACATAAAATTCATTTTTGTATATTGATCCTATAGCCTACAACTTATGAAATTACTTCTTGATTCTAGTTGATATTTTTAGAGATTTCTTAGCATTTTCTTTCTTTTTTTTTTTTGGAGAGGTTTTTGCTATAGGGTGTGTGCGCTCGCCAGGAAGACAGAGAGACAGAAGGCGAGAAATCACCCCCCCGGGGGGATGACCATGCCACAATCCCTTCTCCTCCATTTTCCTCTCTGGATCTTGGGCACGCACGCATACGCACCTGAAGTGAGTTTAAGCCACTGGGTCCGGGACTCGAACCGCGGTTGACTACATGGGAGTTCAGCGACACAGCCATTACGCTAACTGCTGGTCCCTTCTTAGCATTTTCTAAGTACACAAAACTGTCTGTTTCATTCTCTAAAACACTGTTTTACTTCTTCCTCTGCAGTGTTTACTTTTTATTCAGTACCAGCTTGAATTAGAATGGTAAGAGTGGATATCTGTGGCTTGTTTACAATCTTGGGGAAAATAGTCTTTCACTATTTAATATGACATTTGGTCTAGGTATTCTGTATATGCCCTTTATCATACTCAAAGTTTCTATGCCTAGTTTGCTGAAAGTTTTTGTAATGATTAATGTTGGATTTTGTATTTAAAATTTTACTGCAAATCCGTTTGTAGGATTATAGGCTTATCTCAGAGATATTGCAGGTTCAATTTCAGACCATAGCAATAAAACTAGTATCACAATAAAGTGAGTCACAGGAATATTTTTGTTTCCCAGTGCATATAAAAATTAATGTTAACACTATACTGTATCTATTAAATCTGCAATAGCATAGCTTTATATCTTTTTTTATTTTTAGAATTATAGCTTTAAAAATGTATATACTGCTTATTTGGATCTTTTATTCAAGTCACTAAAACCTTCTCTATATCAGCAGTATGGCTGTTTCACTGTTTTATCATTAATATGTTCACTGGAGTAGCAATTATAATTCCTAATTTCCTTGAGGAACGTTTCCTTGAAACATTTGGGACAAGAGGCCTAACCTTCAGTCTCTCTTGGTTTTCAGCATGCCTTTCTCAATAAGCTTAATTATTCCTTTTTTTTTTAAAGTATTCCTTTTTTAAAAAAATATTTTTTATTTAACTTTATTTATTAATTTACTCATTTTAATTTTACCAGAGAGGAACAGGGCTAGAGCTAAAGCGAGAGCAAGAGAGAGAGAGAGGGAAAGTGAGAAAGCAAGCTGCCAGGTCCAGGACTTGAACCGTAGCTGGCCATGTGAGAGTCCAGTGCCGTTAACTCCCATGCCACCTGCAGGCCCCAAACTTAATCATTTCCAATTTTTGTTTTAAAATGAATCATATGATTCTTCCTTTTATTTGAATATTTAGAGCCATGGCAGGATTATTAGCTAATTTTAATATTACTGTGTCTCAGGAATTAGGGAGGGCTGAGAAAAGGGCTAGATAAAGGAATTGAGGGAGCAATTAGAACAAACTTTTTTTTGTTTTAAAGAGATTTTTGCTATAGGGCATATGCACTTGACAGAGAGACAGAGAGACAGAAAGAAAGCGAGAAATCACTCCCCAGGGGGGAGGGCCATGCCACAATCCCTTTTACTCCATTCTCCTCGGCATTTTGGGTACATAGGCACAGACGCCTGGCTTGAGTTTAAGCTGCCAGGTTCAGGACTTGAACTGTGATTGAGTGAGAGTCCAGCGACAGAACCGTCATGCCATCAGCTGGTCCCACAGACTTTTTTTAAAAAAGAATTATTTATTCCACTTTATTATTATTATTTTTAATTTTGCTATAGGGCACGCATGCTCACTAGAAAGAAACAGAGAAAGCTGCCAGGTCTAGCCCTTGAACTGCGTTTAGTCATGTGGAAGTCCAGCCCCCTAAACAGCATGCCACCTGCTGGCCCCAAGAGCAAACTTTTTTAGCAGTTCATTGTCTTATGTGGGCATGGTTTAAGATGCAACAAAACAATTATAAGTAACATCAAGAGTCACTGATCACAGATCGCCCTGGCAAATATAATAATAATGAAAAAGTTAGAATTGTTTCAAGGACTATGAAAATGTGACACAGAGATGCAAAGTGAGTACATGCTCTTGGAAAAATGGTGCTGGTGAGACTTGCTCAACACACGATTGTCAGACATTAAATATGTGAAAAACATAGTTTAAGTGTAGCACAATAAAGCAAGATATGCCTTGCTTATATTTCTCTAGATCCTGTTGACATGGTTTTTGAATGTTAACACAAACTTGAATTATAAGGATAAAACCCATTGAGTCATGGTTTAGAATCTTTTTTATATAGTTATTGGATTTGATTTGCTAACTTTTGTTAAGACTTCTTTGCGTTTATGTTCATAGGATATTGATCTATAGTTTTATGTATAATATCTTTATCTGATTTTTTTTTTTTTTTTTTGGAGAGGTTTTTGCTGTAAAGCGTGTGCGCTTGCCGGAAAGACAAGAGACAGAGATAGAAAGCGAGAAATCACCCCCGGGGGGATGGCCACACCGTAATCCCTTCTCCTCCATTCTCCTCTTGGGATTTTGGGCACGCACACACTCGCGCCTGGCATGAGTTTAAGCCACCGGGTCGAGGACTCAAACCGCGATTAACTACGTGGGGGTTCAGCGACATAGCTATTATGCTAACTGCTGGTCCCCTTTATCTGATTTTGATATCAGGATAATGCTAGCTTTGTTACTTATTACTTCTTTAAATTTTTAGTAGAATTCACCAGTGACACTACCTTTTTGAGAAAGTGTTTCACGTATAAATTAATTATTTTTTTTTTTAACTAACAGATTTTTTGCTATAGAGAACATGTACTAGCTGGAGAGACGGAGAGACAGAAAGTGAGAAATCATCCTCTGGGGATGTCCATGCTGCAGTCTCTTCTCCTCCATTCTCCTTTCAGGATTTTGGGCACATATGCACATGCGCCTAGTGTGAGTTTTAAGTCTCTGGATCAGGGACTCGAACTGTGGTCAGCCACATTGGAGTCCAGTGATATATAACCTTTATACCACCTGCTGATCCCTATAAATGTAATTTGAAAAATAAATATAAGACTTCATATCTTCTATTTTTATTACAAGTCAGTTTTGGTTATTATTATCTTTCAGTAAACTTGTTCATTCATGTTTTTGAATTTATTGATACATTACATTGTTCAAGATAACCTGCTGTTATTTTAAAAATATCTGTAGGATCTGTAGTGATATGATATCTTTCATGTCTGATATTTGTAATTGGTGTCTTATGTCTCTTTTTGCTCCATCTAGGTAAAGGTTTATCAATTTTATCAATTTTTAAAAAACAGCTTTTGTTTTTTATTTGCTCTAATGTTACCCATTTAACATTTTGTGCATTTTCTTTGTTTTGCTGTCTTTATGTGTAATTTGCTTTTTCTAGCTTCTGAAGTTTATATAATTGATGTTGGAATTTTTCCTCCTGAAACAACTTTGAAAACTATGCATTTTTCTCTAAGTACTGCTTTATGTGTAGTCTGCAGATTTTGATATCATTACATTTTTTCTAATTTTCTTTGTGATTTCTCTATCCAAGGTTTATTTAGAATTCTAAATAAACACTACAGAGATGTTTTTTCTTAGATACTTTTCTCTCCCTAATTTAATTTCTAATTTAATTTCAAATCCTTTAATTTGATGTGATCTGTCTTGATGAATGCTACTTAAGTTCTTGGAAAGTATATTTATTCCTTTGTGAATATCAGGTCAAGTTTGTTGTTGATATTGTTCAGATCTTCTGTATCTTACTGACATTTTTGTCTATTCATAAATTAATTAGAATACTGCTGAAAACTCAAGAACTATGGATTTGCCACCTCTTTTGATCTTATCAGTTGTTGCTTCATGAGTTTTTAAGCTCTGTTATTAAGTGTATACACCTTTAGGGTTATTATATCTTTTTAATGAATTAACTCATCTGTCATCATGTAGTGTCTTTGTTTTGAAATCCACTTTGCCTAATATTAACCTAGCCACTCCAGTTTTCTTTTGATGTTTTCAAAGTGGGTCTTTTTTTACTTTTTTAATCCTTTATTCTCTTTTAAAAGAGAAAGACAAGAGATCTTTGAATAGACTTTTTATGTCATGATCCAGCCTCCCAATTAGCCAGGATTTCAGGTGTATACAGTTGTGTCTGGTGTGTTTGGGTATCAAACTTGGCCAACCATGTGACTTCTAGCCTCCCAAGTGGTAGTGCTTCCTGTGGACTACCATGGTTGGGCCATCATCCTTTTATTTTTAACCTCTTTGTTTTCACAATTAAAATCCGTTTCTTAGTTGGATCTCTTCATTTATTCAGTCTCACAACCTCTGCCTTTTAATTGGAGTGTTTATACATTTCCATTTAATGTAACCATCAACATGGATACTATTTGTTTTTTGTTTCAACTGTTCTTTACCCTCCCCCGCCTTTATGCTTTCTTTTGGATTAAACGAATATAATTTAGAATTCTGTTTTATCTCTGGCATCTTTCAAATGGCAAAAGGCACATATGTACATACCAGGGATAGAGAGAAAGCATTGGAAAGCAAGCCGCCAGGTTAGGGACTTGAACCGCAGTCAACCATGTGAGAGTTTAGCACCCTTAACCACCACGCCACCTGCTGACCCCTCTTTTTTTTAATCATTTATTTATTTATTGCACACCATTGTTTTCTCAACTATAATTCTTAGTTTTATTTTTGGAGTTTTGGTTCAAGGTTTATAATTTGCATCTTAAACTTAGCACAGTATAATTTTAAATAATTGTCCAGTTTGTTAGTATTGGGTCATCAGAAAAGTCATGACATATTTTTCTGGTTTTCTGTGGAAAAATGCATCATGACTTTGCCAACAGCTCAATAGTTTATGGTATGAGACCATAGAATATTTCTGTATTTTTCTTATGGCTAGAGGCATAAGTCCCTAAGTTTTTTTTTTTTTTTTTAAGAATTATTTTTTTTAACTTTATATATATACATATATATGTGTGTATATATATATATATATATATATGTATATATATATACACACACACACACACACATATTTTTATATATATATACACACATTTTTATATATATATATATATATATATATATATATATATATATATATAAAAAAACCAGAGAGGGACAGAGTGAGAGAGAAAGAGAGGGGGAAAGTGAAAAAGCAAGCTGCCAGAGTCCATGATTCGAACTGTGGTCAGCCATGTGGGAGTCCAGTGCCCTTAACCACCATGCTATGTGCCAGCCCCTATGTTTATGTTTTTCCGTTATGTTTCTCATGCCTTTAAAAATTGTTCTTTCAGACAGCTTACACAAACATGCATTGTTGTAAGTAAAATCTCCTGGGACCAGCAGTTACCGTAATGGCTATGTCACTGAACTCCCACGTAGCCGACGGAGGTTCAAGTCCTGGACATGGTGGCTTAAACTCACGCTGGGCGCGTGTGCATGTGTATCCAAGATCCCAAGAGGAGAATAGAGGAGAAGGGATTGCGGTATGGCTATTCCCCTGGGGGGTGATTTCTTGCTTTCTCTCTCTCTCTCTGGCAAGTGCTCACCCCCTATACAAAAAAACCTCTCCAAAAAAAAAAGTAAAATCTCCTGCAAGCCAGATGTCAAATTAATTGTGTGAGATTAACATTTGATCCAGTAGGTAATTGATATTGACAACAAAGTTGGGAAAATTATATGAAGAGATATTACGAGTTCTTAAAAGTTAGACACTTGAATTTTAGTGAGGTAACAAAACAATCAGGACAACGAAAACATCAGATTCTCTTTGATATTTATTGAATCTAGAGTAACAGAAGTTATTAGCATCACTATAGGCACTTTATGATCTATGCTGTTGATCTTATATTCTCACCATAGGTTTTTTTTTGAGAGAAATTTTTGCTATAGGGTATGTGCACTTGCCAGAGAGAGACAGAAAGCAAGAAATCACCCCCTGGGGGGATGGCCAGGTTGCAATTCCTTATCCATTGGAGAACTGCAATTCCTTATCCTCTGGAGATCTTGGGCATGCATGCATATGCGCCCAGCAAGAGTTTTAAGCTACCGGTTCTAGAACTTGAACCACAGTTAACTACATGAGAGTCCAACAGTGTAACCATTACACCATCTGCTGATCCATCTTGTCATAGTTTTTTAGCCTTGATACACACGACCTCCTTTAGCTATTAACAGTATCGCCAAACCTGGACTTTATAATTTGGAGCTGTTTCACCTCTAAATTAAAAACCTGATGGCCCCTCACAATAATCATATAGTGCCTTACTATTTTTTTTTTTCCTTTTTACAAACTTTCTTCCATTCACATCTCAGTGCACATGTATACCTTGTTGGGTGTTCTCCAGTTATTTTTCCTTTCTTTCTTAGTTTTCCTTGCTATTATTTATTTTCCTGAGCTATAATCATGTTGCGTTTTCTCTGTCCTTTACAAGAAAATGTTGTCTCAGCAATTTCCTTAGTCTATTATTCCATAAAGTACAGTTGGTAGTGCCTGTTCATGCATCTTCACCAGCAGCTGAGGCATCTCTACCCTTGGTATTTCTGGTGTAAATTATTTGCTCTCTGTGCTTTGAAACTAGTTTAAGTCCTTTACCTCTGCAAGACTGCCCCTGGCCAGGGAACTACGAATCTTCAGCCTCTCTGAGACCACAGCTGGGTTATGAGCTTATGGTTGGGAACTTAGAGTTTGTTGCATATAGCTTTCTCAAACAAGACCAGGTACTGAGCTTGTCCTAGACTTTGTCTTTGGACCACTTTTTCTTGGCCTTGCCTCCAGATTTGTTCACTGGGTCTTTGTCCTTCTTGGCCGACTTCCTGGCATCGTCTTTTCCTTGGGTGGCATTGCAAAGCCGGGAGAGCAGCAGCGGCCACCGCAGCCTCGTGAAGATGTCAGACAGCAAGGAGAGAGAAATTTCTCTGTTCTGCCATTTCACTAACCTGTTTAATTGTTTGACTGGCCTTACTGGATAGTCAGATTTTCCTTCTTCCTCGGCTTTTTCTGGTGCATTTTCTAATAAGGAAACATAACTTTTTTTTTTTTTTTTTTTTTTGAGAGGTTTTTGCTATAGGGTATGTATGCTTGCCAGAGAGACAGAAAGTGAGAAATCACCCCCCAGGGGGGATGGCCACCGGTGATCCCTTCTCCTCCAGTCTCCTCTTGGGATCTTGGGCATGCACGCACATGCACCCAGTGTGAGTTTAAGCCACCAGGTCCAGGACTTGAACCGTGGCCCACGACATGGGAATCCAGTGACATAGCCATTACGCCAACTGTTGGTCCCAAGGAAACATACTGTTTCTAAGAGGAAAATCTTATCAAATTGAGAATGATTCTGCAGGCTATGAAAACAAATTATTGTTTCCTATAGTAATATCTCTACCATGTATATTATTTTCTTTTATATGTATTTTTTTAAGTTTATATTTTTTTTCCCTATGAGTCAGACAGAGACAGGTACCCACAACAGGTGCTACCTATACCAATCTTCAGTTAGCCTTTGTAGCAAAGGTATACACATGCTTGGCGTATTCTGGGAGGGTGTGAACCTGAAACCCTCCCATATGGGTCAGCCGCACAGAGCATAGCTTTACAATTGCACTATTATCTGGCCTCCATTTTAATGTGTGTGTCTAATTATTTGCTCATTATAAATAATCTTTGAAACACTGAATATTAAGAAAAAGTCCCTCAGAATCTCATTATTAAGTTTAGTTATATTTTTCTTACTGTCTTTTTTTGTCATTTACTAAGTTTGTGTAATGTTTATATAAAAGACAATTAATTCACTGAATTTTTAAATCCATGTCAACTTTTTATCGATTATGACTTCTGTATTTAGTTCTTTTTTAGTGGCATTTCTCTCTTTATTTTCATTTGCTATAGGTGTGTGTACTAGCTCGTGTGAGAGAGAGAGAGAAAATGAGAAAGCATCCCCCCTAGGGTACATGGCCACATCACAATCCCTTCTTCATCATTCTTTTCTTTAGATTTTGGGCATGTAGGCACATGCATGCAGTGTGTTTTTCAAGCCATCTGATCTGGGACTGAAATCAGGCTGTCAGCCACATGAGATCCTACTACCTTAAACGCCATACCACCAACTGGCCTGGTGGTTATTATTTGTAACATGTTTAATATTATAGGTGAAACTTTGCCAGTCGCAGTTTTGTTGTATATTTGGTTCTTCTTATAATTTGTAACCCCATAACAGATTTTATCCTATACAATTTTAGTTAATGTGAGATTTACTTATTTTGTTGCTTATTTCTACTGGTAATGTTCAGTGAGTCTTAAATCTCTATTAAGAGTGAAATGGAGGACTAGTGGATGGCATAATGGTTATGTTGCTGGACTCCCACATGGCTGACCATGGTTCAAATCCTGGACTTGGCAGCTTGAAACTCACACTGGGCACATGTGCATGCATGTTCAAGATCCCGAGAGGAGAATGGAGGAGAAGGGATTGTGGCGTAGCCATTCCCCCTGGGAGGTGATGTCTTACCTTCTGTTTCTCTCTTTGTCTCTCTGGCGAGTGCATGCACTTTATTGCAAAAATCTCTCTTTAAAAAAAAAGTCAAATTGTGACGTCATTATATCCTACTTCTGTAGACATTGTAGTCAGTATTCTTTTTTAAATTGTAAGAGAGTACATATGCTTGCTAGAGAAGAGACAGAGACTGAGGGAGAAAGCACCCTTCCAATGGGGAATGGCTTCTCTTCTGTCTCTCCATCCTTAGGATTTGAGGCACGCACACACACAGATGCCTGACTTGTTTTTCAAATTGCTATGCTAAGACTCAAAGTTGGCTGGCCATATGAGGTCCAGCTTCCCTTAACCACTAGGCTTTAGGGCTAGCCCACATTGTGATTAATATTTTAGGGTGGTGTTATGCATGTAGTACCAGAGGAAGGCAATTTGGCTTTTAATTTTGTCGATTTACATTTATTTATTTATTTATTTATTTTATTTATTTTTTTGAGAGGTTTTTGCTATAGGGCACGTGCGCTCGCCAGAGAGAGACAGAGAGACAGAAAGCGAGAAATCACCCCCCGGGGGGATGGCCACGCCGCAATCCCTTCTCCTCCATTCTCCTCCCGGGATCTTGGGCATGCACGCACACGCGCCCGGCGTGAGTTTAAGCCACCGGGTCCGGGACTCGAACCGTGGTCGACTACGTGGGAATCCAGCGACATAGCCATTATGCCAACTGCTGGTCCCTCATTTATTTATTTTTTAAAAAATGATACATATTGTCACTTCACAATCTAAATGATGTATAGTGATTTAATGTATAAATAATAACAATAAAAATGATGCATACCTATGATAAAAAGTGCAAGAAGAACAGGGGGCCAGCAGGTACCATGGTAGTTAGTGTGCTGGATTCTCACATGGCCAACTGTGGTTTGAATCCAAGACCTAGCAGCTTGCTTTCTGACTTTCTCTCTCTCTTTGGTCAAATGAAAAAATAATGATAATAAATTAAATCAAGTAAATAATTCTTTAAAAATTTTAGTAAGAACAAAAAGGTATATAGTTATGTCTCCCAGACTCAATATCTTAGCTATTCTGTTTCCTATGTCACAGGCAACTGTTCTTACTGGTTTCTTTTTTTTAAAATTATTTTATTTAACTTATTTATTTATTTTCATTTGACCAGAAAGGGACAGAGTGAAAGAGAGAGAGAGAGAGAGAAAGCAAGCCACCAGGTCCAGGACTCGAACCACGGTCTGCCATGTGGGAGTCCAGCACTCTTAACCACCATGCCACCTGCTGGCCCCTCTTACTGGTTTCTTAAGAGTCTACTATAATTTTAAAAGTATATACATATACAATATTGTAAGCAAAACCTCATACACATGTATAATATTTTAAAAATTTATGTGTGTGTATATGTCCTTACTGTCACAAATAAGTATGATTCTGACCTTTCCCTGATTTTTTAAAAATGGCATCTCATTATACTTTTAATTTACACTTGTTATGAGTGAGGTCGGGTATCTTTTCAAATATTTAGTCATCTTTAACAATTTTTTTGGTCTTTTTTTTTTTTTTTTTAAAGTTCTTGCAATAGGGCATATGCGTGCACTAGAGAGAGGGAGACTAGAAATCATCTCCAGAGGGATCAGCTATGCTACAATCTCTTCTTCTCCAGTCTTCCCTTGGGATTATGGGCATGCATGCACACATGCCTGGTATAATCTTCAAGCCACTGGATCTAGGACTCAAACTGTGGTCAGCCATGTGTGAGTCCAGTGCCTTAATCACTATGCCATCTCGTGGCCCCATTTTTTTATTTTTTATTTTCTTTTAACTGGTTTATAAGGGATCTTTAATAATAAATTAGTTCTTTAGTTGTGTTATGAATTGCAAGGAAAGTTGTTTTTAACTCGTTTGTTTTTGAATTTCACTGTTTATAGTGTTTTCTTACCATGCAGAAAAAATTTATTTTTATGTAGTTTAAATTTTTTTTTTTTAGTATTACTTACTTTTGGGGGTCAAGTAGGTGGTGTGGTTTAAATAAATCACTTCATTTATTTATTTATTATTTTTTAGTTTGATGAGAGAGAGACAAAAAAGAAGAGGAAAGCAAGTTGCCAGGTCCAGGACCCGAACCATAGTCGGCTATGTGGAAGTCCAGAGCCCAACCACTATGCCACCTGCCAGCCCCTAAATAAATAACCCTTAAAAAAGGAATTATTTAATATTTAATTTATTAATATTTTATTATTGAATTAACCCGAGAGAGACAGAGTGAGAGAGAGGGAAAGTGAGAAAGCAAGCCACCAGGTCTGGGACTCAAATCATGGTCAGCCATGTGCTCAGCATGTCAAGCTGACTATACCATGGACTCAAACTGTGGTTGATATGTGGCCTCCAGCTTTAGAGTCCATTATGGTACTGACAGCAGCATCAAGGTTGGACCCCCTAGGGGTTTTTTTTTGATGCATGTCTTAATTGTTAAGATATCATTATGAGGACCAGCAGGTGGCTTAGTGGTTATGTCACTGGATTCCTACATGGCTGGCTGTGGTTTGAGTCCTAGACCCAGCAGCTTGAAAAATCATACCAGGCACGTGTGCGTGTGTGCCCAGAATCCTGGGAGGAGAATGGAAGAGAAAAAATCACAGCGTGGCTATCTCCCCTAGAGGGTGATTTTTCTCTTTCCACTCATTGTTTCTCTCCAACAAGTGCACACACCCTATGGCAAAACCTTAAAAAAAAAAAAAAAAAAAAGATTTAATGATCATGTAGTTAATTCAAGTTTGACTCATATGTATGTTTCTTGTCAGGAGGCATGTGATGCCTATTGTCTCACTACTGTTAGTGCTAAATTTGATCACTTGGTTAACTTCTAGGACTCTCCATAGTGAAGATATATTTTCCTTTTGTAATTAGTCAACAATATGTGGATGAGATTTGAGACTATGTGAATATCCTATTTGCTAACAACTTTTCCCTTGATTAAAAATTTTTTTAAAGAATTATTTTACTTAATTTTATTTGTTATTTAAAAATTTGGAATAGGGGATGCATTCTTACAAGAGAGATAAAAATGAGAAAGCAAGCCACCAGGTGTGGAACTCAAACCAGTTGGCCATGTGGGAGTCCAGTGCCTTATCCACCATGCCACCTCCTGGCCTCTCACTCAATGATTTTAGCTTCCATTTATGTAGGTTGCCTAAATCAGTTTTTACACGAGAGTTGTAAAATGGTGATTTTAAAAATTTGCTATCATTCCACTTAAAATTTTTAGCTAGCATTCTCCTGTAAGAAAGAGCTCTCCCCTCCAGTTTTTCTCCACTGAGTTCTGAGTCTTTTTTGTTGTTGTTATAAATAACTCAAGTATATTTATCCTGATGTTGGTCAGTGTGACTCTTCACTGCTCTGAGACTCATTTCTATAATAACATTTGTGTAAAGTGTTATCATACCAGGAGAATTTTTTTTGCTTGATAGCAGGTTGGTCAGATTCATGATATATTAGTTCTTAAACTGAGAATTCCTATTAAATAAGATCATTCTAGTGTAAGTTTAGATAAAAATTATTACTTTTTTTGGTCTTTCTTGATCAGTTCTACTGAAACAGACTTCAGAAACTGGGGCAACTGTGTTAAGGAATTCCCATTTACACTAGGCAAGAAAGTAAACAGTAAGTGGAGAGTAGAATAACAAACACTTATGGTATCAAAAAACGACCGTGAAAAGGATCTGTCTTAATGTGCTAGCCCATTGCAGTTTAACATATTGCTTACAACCTTCACAATAGAATTTGAGTGACTTCAGTTACACATTCCAGGAGACTGGCAGTCTGTTACAATCAGAGTCTGAACTTTAGAGCAGGCTAATTTACAGCGATGGGATGAAGAAAGTTGTGGATTTGTATTACACACTCTCACCTGACACTGTATCTGATCCCTTACCTGCTGATTGACATCTTGAATGAGCTCTTTGAAGCAAGTTCCAGCTTAATTAAAACGTTTGCTTGGTTAGCAGTGATCTGTGAAAGCCTGTGATAAATATTGAATCAGGTTCACCTGCTGGTTGCTGTGAGTGGATAAACAGCTGCTTTGTGCAGTTTAATCATGAAACTGGTAGTGGAGTATGACTACTGTTTGAATTTTTTAAAAGGAATAGTTGAAAGGTATAGTTATGTCACTTTTGCTATCGTACTAGAGTGTGTGCTTTTGTGAGATTTTGCACAACAGGCATTCGGTGCCTGTTTAGATGACTTGGACAACAGCAAATGGTTGATAAAGATTAACAGTAACCCTTCTTTTTTAAGGCCTCAAAGATCATGGTGTAATTCTGGGTTCATTGACCTTTTAACACTAGTTCTTTATGTGCATGACTTTTTCAAATAAAAAGCAATATTTTGCTTTTTGTCTAGTTAAATGATAGATGAAAATAATCCTGTCAAAACTTCATTTTCAAATTTGTTATGAATTTCAACTTCTCAAATTTATTGTGCATTTTGTAGCAACTTGAACTTTTTTTTAGGCTTACACTTTAATGTGTAAAATGGAGTTAGAAATATTTATTATTGATTTATCTAAGTATTTTCGTTTTATATTAATATTAGGTAATTAGAAAACATTAAAGTAGAAATGAATTTATAAGTAGCAGATGAACCCTTATAAAATTATCTGATTTTAACTATCAACTTGGTTATTCCTTTTCAGAATAAATGTGTTTGACCAATTGATTGTAAGGAAAATAAGGTTTCCATTTCATTTACATTATGAAATCAGATGTACATTTTGGAATTGGTCACAGTGTTTAAGCACCTGATGAAGGTTATACATTCACTTTCTAGAAATGCACAAAAAATTTTGTCTGTAGTTTCTGGATGTTCTCAAACTTCCATAACAGTCCATGGACCTTAATTTAAAAATCTATTTCCTAGTAATGAGATGGAAAACTTTTGATGAGTACGTAAGATGAAACCTATTCTGTGGGGCATTACCCACTAGTGGGGAACAACACAGAGTTTATTTGCTGGCTTCTGTTTGTTTTGTAGCACTTCCAGCGTTTTCAGGTATATTTTTACCATAGTCCTTAGCTTTAAGAATTATCTACCATGGTGGCAAGTTCTAATTTCTCTATGAAAAGGTTTTACATTTTTATTCCTGTCACCAATTTGTGTGGAATCTTGTAGGGAGAATAAAATTTTAGGTCACATTCAGCAAGCTGAGTATTTTTTTTTTTTCATATTTATCTATGTTGATATATACAACTCTGGTTCACATTTTTTTATTATATGTGAGTCTTTACAAGTTTAATGGAAAATACATTTATGAAAAAATTATGTATGGATTTCAAAATTGTTTTCACCAAAATAAATTCATATTTTAATTTTATTTTTCCACAAACTTTTTGAAGTACCCTTATATTATTGCATTAATTGGGGAAAAAAAGTTATTCATTTTTTTTCTTGATACATTCAGCTTGTTTTTCTCACAAATAGAATAGTGCTACAATTAATATTCTTATATCCATCTTAATGTGCAAGATTTCTCTAGTGTGTGTACCTATCAGTGTCATACTGGGTCAAAGGGTATATGTATCTTCAATTTCACTAGATCACCAACTTGCTTTCCAAAGTGGATGTGGCAGTTTATACTGAGATCAGTAGTGTATGATATTGTCTTCTCTAACACTCAATTTGGTGGATGTGAAATGGAATCATGGTTCCAATTTGCATTTCCAAATTACTGATGAGGTAGAGCATTAGGTTGCACATCTTTCAGATGTTTATTGGCCTTTAAACTTTTTCTTTTCTGCTTCTTTTTGATTGTCCATCTGGTTTTTGTTTTTTTAAAAAAATAATTATTTAATTTTATCCATTTTTATTATTTTAATTTGATCAGAGAGAGAGACACACACGAGAGAGAGGGGAAGTGAGAAAGCAAGCCACTGGGTCCAGGACTCGAACTGCAGTCAGTCATGTGGAAGTCCATTGCCTCAACCACCACGTCACCTGCCAGCCTCCTGGTTTGTTTTTTGAAAATGAATATGTTATATTTCTTTATATGCTATAGATACTGATCCTCAGTTGCACTGCAAATATTTCTCAGGCTGTGCTTTCCTTTTTTTAAAAGCTACCTTTTTAAGTAGAAGTTTTACATATTCATGAGGTGTTTTCAGTCATTTTATACTTTCAGTTTATTGTTCTAAGAAATACTTAATACATTTGGATCATAAAAATGTTTTCTGGGGCCAGCAGGTGGCATAATGGTTAAGGTGCTGAAATCCCACATGGCCAACTACGGTTCAAGTCTCAGAACTGGCAGCTTGTTTTCTCACTTTCGCTCTTTCTCTCTCTGTCTTGTCTCTCTGGTGAGCACACATGCCCTGTAGCAAATCAAAAATAATAATAATAATAATGATAAATAAATAATTATTTAAAAATATTTTTTTATGTAAGAACGGAGGCCATATAACCTGCAAAACCTAACATACTTATTCTCTGACCCTTTAAAAAAATCATTTGTTGACTCTTGCTCTAAGCAGTCTCTTAGTTGAAAGTTATTTTATTTAAAAAAAATTTTTGCCATAGAGCATGTGCAGTTGCTGGAGAAAGATAGACGGAGGGAAAGTGAAAAAGCCTCCCCTAGAGGGGATGACCATACTGCAGTCTCTTCATTTCCATTCTCTTTAGATTTTGGGCACACATGAACATGTGGCTTGCATGTTTTCCTGAGCTGTCAGGTCCGGGACTCAAACCACAAAGTAGGCTATTTGGGATCCAGGCACTTTAACCACCAGAACACAAACTGGACTGAAAGGTTTTTTTATACCCCCGTTGTGAAACATTATGTGGATCTTACTGGAAAATTAAATGTCCAAGTAAAATAATTTTTATGATATAAAGTTTATAGCTTATCCTTAGGAATGTTTTATAATTTCATTAAAAATGTACTTAGTTAGAACTAACTTAACAATTCTATAATTCACGAGCGAAGCTGTTATTGACAAATTCAAAAACTACACTTTGTAGAACAGGTAAGGAACAATGCACTCTATCAGTGAGATAAGGTAATCCTCGGCACTGTCTTCTATGTAGCTTGATTATTAGGGATCTAATGTTTCTTTCTTTTTCTGGAGAGGTTTTTGTTATAGGGCACGTGCGCTCGCCAGAAAGAGAGAGACAGAGAGGCAGAAAGTGAGAAATCACCCCCCCCCCCCCCCAGGAGGGATGGCCACATTGCAATCCCTTCTCTGTTCTCCTCTCGGGATCTTGGGCACGCATGCACACATGCCCAGCGTGAGTTTAAGCCACCGGGTCTGGGACTTGAACTGCGGTTGACTAAATGGGAGTCCAGCGACATAGCCATTACACCAACTGCTGGTCCTGTCTAATGTTTCTTGAATAAATGAATGAGCAAATAAAATGAGATAGTATGTGTAGAGGCTAATAAGTGGTAGTTGTTATTAATGTGTTTGTCCTTTAGAACTTAAGTAACTCAAATATTTGCATATGATGACTTTTTGGCCTTGAAAAATAACAAGTTCTATACTTTTTTCTTTGAAAGCTAATATTTTGATTTGAAAGTAACTTTTCTAGAAGTACTTCACATTAGGACATTATTTAAGTATCTATCAGAATAAAAGATGTGATACATAGGTATAGTGGTTTAGGTTCAGGGTCACTTAGGCATTGTCCATCAACTAAAAAAATTAAGTTACAGTTATGTGCATGCTCAATGAATGAGTAATATAAAGAAATATAAGGCATAGTTTCTGTCCTCAAGAATTTGCAGTGTGGGTGGAAAGAAAATACATGCACATGTGGAAAGTTAAGAAAAAAATGCAACTTGCTGTTTTATTGACCTAGAATTTCATTTATTTTATATAGGTAAGCCTTTTCAGTCTTTTTTTCTCTCTACTTCTTAACATACTTATTTTGAATATTAGAACACCCTTGTATGCTTGAACATAGACTCATTTCATAGCCTCCTTTTAGAGGCTCCCCTGATTTATGTAGTAACAAAATACCATCAAGGGCCACACAACAGCAGGTCATATACATAAAAGTGAAGTGATAGGCTGTTCCTTATAGCTTAGGTGTGTAGTAGGCTATATACTAGGTTGTGTAAGTATGCTTTATGATGTTCACATTATGATGAAATCCTTAACTACACATTCCTTAGAATAGATCCGTGTTGTTAAGCAACTTCTATGGCAACGAAATTTGTTTCTATTTGTTTATCATTTTCTATTTCTAAAAATATTTAATTACTATGCTCATTTTATTTTTCAAATATTAAGGCATAGTTTTATTTATTTATTTTTGAGAGGTTTTTGCTATAGAGCACATGTGCTCGCCAGAAAGAGAGACAGAGAGATAGAAAGGGAGAAATCACCCTTCAGGGGGGATGACCATGCTGCAATCTCTTCTCCATTCTCCTCTCGGGATCTTGGGCACGCATGCACACGAACCTGGCATGAGTTTAAGCCTCTGGATCCGGGACTCGAACTGCGGTCGACTACATGGGAATTCAGCGACATAGCCTTTATGCTAACTGCTGGTCCCCGGTATTTTTTTTTTTTTTTTTTTTTTGAGAGGTTTTCGCTATCGGTCATGTGCGCTCGCCAGACAGGCAGAGAGAGACAGAGAGAAAGCGAGAAATCACCCCCCCGGGGGGATGGCCACTGCAATCCCTTCTCCTCCATTCTCCTCTCGGGATCTTGGGCACCCACGCACACGTGCCCGGCGTGAGTTTTAAGCCACTGGGTCCGAGACGCGAACCGCGGTCGACTACGTGGGAGTCCAGCGACATAGTCATTGCGCTAACTGCTGGTCCCAGTATTTTCATTTTTTAATGGGAAAAGTTTGAGAAAATTCTGAAACTTTGGAATTTGACATTGTAGTATTTTTCTCTTTGAATTCCTAATTAGAGCTTCATGAGAGTAATAATGACAAAGAATAGCAAGTGGTCTTTTTTCAAGATTAGTCATCTAATTCTCCATTATCTCTGAGAATTTAGATATGTTTCTATATAGTAGGACAAGAAAGGGAATGTATAGAAATTATTACAGACAGGGGTGGTCAGGTGGCATGGTGGTTAAAGACGCTGGACTCCCACATGGAGACAGTGGTTCGAGTCCCAGATCTGGTGGCTTGCTTTCTCACTTTCGCCCTCTCTCTATCCCTCTCTGGTCAAATTAAAATAAATAAATAAATAAATAAATAAATAAATAAAGTTATATAAAATAATTCTTAAAAAAATTATTAAACAGAAGGAAAGATTTCCAAAAATCTTTCGTTACTGACCTTCTAAAAACTAATGTATATTTGAGATGTTTTTTCTTTTTTTTTTAAAGTTTATTCACTTATTTGGAGAGAGAGAAAGACCAAGCACCCTAACAGGGTCTCACACTATGCTCTCACTTTTCCCAGGTAGCCAGGATCATGGGTGTGCACTCATTGTGCTCCAGTTAACTTGGGAACCAAACCTTAAATTTTTATATGGCCTCTAGCATCACAGAGTATTGTGCCACTGCTGTACCACAGCAGCTGGGCCTGAAATGTATTTGTAAACGATTGATTTATGTGTACAGAAATATTATAGCTGTCACATCCACATGTACCTCTTGCATTCTTCTTTACATGTTATATTTTTGCTGTTACGTGGGTTCAGTTTTCTTGCCTTTTGTTGAAATAAAAAGGACTCTGGACAGTTTCTAGCTGTGGAGACAGTCACCTCTGAAAAAGTTTGATTTTGCCCCTAGTGTAGCCATATACAAGTTTCAGAGTTTACAGGTTTTTGAGAGCCTGGGTGTTTTTTTTATCGATTGACCTTCAGATATGTTGGATGAGAGGGAATACTTTTAAATTGATTCTCCAGTTTCCCAATGCAGTCTCTGTAAATTTAAAGAGCAAAAGAAAAAGAAACAAATCCTGATGAAAGATAACCTGATCATTTGTTAGCAAGGGAAATACTTAAATAGAGATATAAAATTATTTAACTTTGTTTATGTGGTTATTTAAAGGCCTGCAGATCACGGAGTTTTAGAGAGAGGCCATAAAATGTTAGCCTGTTAATTGGATTGGAGGATATTTGGCCTCCTGTCATTTTTGTCATCAGAACCTTTTCTCTAGTTTTCTTCTAGCATTGAAACTTGGTACAAGTAATTTTCTTTTGTTGTTAAATAAATGTCTTTTTTTTTTTTTTGACAGTTTTCTAACCAACTGAGTTTTTATTTGTTGTATAAACCACCTAACATCTTTCAGGTGAAAAAAAAAAACTATATTTGAATAAAGATATTACAAAATGAATTAGAGCCCAATAAAAATTAGCTTTGGGGAGGGACTGTAATTCTACTCAATTAAGGCAAACATTTTTATAGACCACAGATTAGTTTTTTTTTTTTAACACCCATCATGCCATGAATTCATAGGGAATAGGTTCCAGAGGCTCAGGCTCCTTTCCATTGGTTCTCACAAAGTGTGCTTCTCTGGGTGGAGCAGGCTGGCACTTCAGTTGAACCCAGATACCTTTCTCTTTGACTTCATTCTTTTTCTTGTCATTTTTCTTCACACGCTTTAGGAAGCTATCTTTTCTCTTAGAATGCTTAATATGCTTAATACACACGTTAATTCTCTTGGCAGGAATCTTGCCCTTAACTTGTTTGTTCACAATACCAACAGGATGCAGAGTAACATTGTAGGCTCTTCCAGTTTTGCCATGGTAACGTTTGTGGGGCATTGCTTTTTGAACAGTACCCATTCCCTTGATGTCTACAATATCACCTTTCTTGTAGATTTGGGTATATGTTGCCAAAGGAACCACTCCATGTTTTCTAAAAGGCCTAGAGAACATATATCGGGTGCCTCTCCTCTTTCCCTTTGTGTTCGTCATTTTGGTTAATTACTGGAAGATGGCGGTTCTGGCCAAAAGGAAGAACAATAGTTGTCTTTTTGAAACCTCTGTTCTACTGCCACATTTCTTTAAATATGATTGTGTTGATCCTAATAGGAACTTGGATAGAAGTTTTATTCTGAAATAATTTCTCTTTAATAATGTAAAAGAAAAATAATCAGCTTTTCATCCTAATTTCCACCTATACCCTAATTGCCTAACTACCCATTGAAAGCCGTCTTCTTGAGATGTCTACCTTGAATTCATAGACGGTATAATTACATCAGGTAACTTTAAACTTTAAAAACAAACAGAAACATGTTTAATAAAATCACCTGTGGTTTATAATTCCCTGATGAATATTATCCCTTTTTATTTAAAAAAATTATGTAAAAGATACATTTATATATGTATGAAGACATAAGTTATATACTGTTATTTGTGATAAGTAGTTGATGTATTTTGTATATTTCCGTATTGTTTGAAATTTTTGGTTAGGTAAGGTAGAAGGAGTATGTAATAATGCCTTAAGTAGAATTGGTATTGAAAAGTGTTATATCAAAAAGTAGGTTTTCTGGGCCAGCAGGTGGCATGATGGATGGTTAAGGTGCTGGGTTCTCTTCTGGCTGACCATAGTTTGAGTCCTGGCCCTGATGACTTGAAAATCATACCAGGTGCATATGTGTGCATGCCCAAAATCCCAAGATTAGAATGAAGGACAAAGGGTTGTAATGTGGTTTCCCTCCTGGGGGAGTGATTTCTCACTTTCCCTCTCTCTGTTTCTCTTTCCCGTGAGTGCATGTGCCCTATAGCAAAAACCTAAAAAGAAAAAAAAAATTAGGTTTTCCAAGCCCTGAGAAAAGACCACATTATTTGATTACTTTTATGTTGGATAGAATGTATTCATGTAGTACATAATGATGTATTGGGTCCTAGCTTTCTAATATTCAAGTGAATTAACTGAATCATAAGGAAGACAAATAGTATATAGTTGAGTGAAAAGACTGAAGGTATGAAAAAGTAAACTAATTCTACTATCTAGCACTACCTTAATTTTTTAGTATGTTAATTAATTAATGTGATTCTTGCAAAGGCCAAAAAAGAATTCTGGTAGAAATATACAATTTGCATTCCATTTTCTGTGTGCCCATAAATTGTTGGATATTGCAACATATGTAACATAACCCACATGTCAGCTGTTTCCTGCCTCAGTGTTGACAAGAGCCCCATTCATAACTCTTCTTTTTATCCTTTCAGTGAATAAGTAATTATTCAATATAGAAGGCAGGATATTTGGAACTGGCTATTTAATGTGGCAGCACTCTGTAATGAAATCTGCTGTTACTGGCAACCTGAGAGGGGAATGTAACAATTCCAGCATGGTTGTAACCTTATCTGCTTTGACTGACTGTTTACTTGGCACATCAGTGAACCTTTTATCCCAGTGAGTGACAGCTCCAGAAGGGTCACATTTACATCCATTCTATCATGTATTGTAATATTTAATGGCGGACAAGGTTGAACGAGACTGGGAGTAATTTGAACTTGCTTTTCCACTGAGTCGAGGCTAAAAGACAGCTTGATCCGCAGTATTGTGGTGTAACATGCTATGACTTAGCAGTTGTTTATGAAGGCTAATCTTACTGATTACAATTTAAAAATAGAAAAAAAATAACTTCAGTCAAGTAGGGTGTTTGTTCTATTAAATTAAAACTCTTTGAGTACAGTTTTTTTGTTACTGAGCTATTTACACATTTCCCCCCACCTACTACTTCTTCTCTAAAGTAAATCATTTCATAATAGTTCTCTTAAGCTGTATTCTATTTCATTTGGTGTGGTAATTGTGGCTTACAGTAGTTATTAAGAACCTGTGAGTTCTAATACATAGCATTACTTTTTGTTTGTTTGTTTTCAAGAATTTAGAAAACAGGAATTTAAAAAAATTAGACTATATTTCTGATGTTTCATATGGTGTGTTTAAGGAGATATTTATAAAACTATTTCATTATGAAACTGAATTATGAGTGAAATTGTCCAGAAAAAGCTATCCTGGATAAGTTTACTGATGATTTTGCATTCCATGATAGGTAATTTAATTTCAAATATGCTTGTTCCACACAAGCAACCTGCCTTCATTATTAAATATTAACATTTTGCATTTATTTTCATACCTTGACAGAAGAAATTTCTGTTCTTTACTCATTTTTTAGTGCTATTTTAGATTCACCTTGATATTTCTGTTCTTTTATAAACTATATTTGAATGTTTTTTTTAAAACGTTGATATATCTTATAGGATATTTGAGTTAAACTGTGAATGAAACTAGTTTTATAGCTCTAAATTATAATATCACAAGTTCACATGAAGCTTAACCAAAAATTAAAATTGCCCTCTACTTTGTCTTATCATTCTTATCATTTATGAAAGAATAGGATTAAAATATACTTAAAGCATTTGGAATTGGAGAGTTAGCAGGATATGTTAGAAAGAATAGAAATACAAAAATGTCATTTATCAGTTTCAAAATGAGAAGAACCAATTTTAAATGGAATTTGTCATTTTTTCTTTAATGGCAAGTTTATATATTTAAAATATTTTGAAATTTCTTTTTATTTGACTTATAATTTATCACTTATAGGTTCTTATTCCATGAGAGATTTGATAACATTTTTTATGTTAGTCCAATAGTTTTCTTTGTTTTGTTACAGTCGCCTGGTCACTGTTCTCTGTGCTGTTGTTCCACTAAACAACGAAACAGTCAAGAGTCTTCAAGTACCATTAAGAAGGATCCTGGGGGGAAATCTAAGATACCCAAAATATATTTTGGGACTCGCACACACAAGCAGATTGCTCAGATTACCAGAGAGCTCCGGAGGACAGCATACTCAGGGGTCCCAATGACTATTCTATCCAGCAGGGATCATACTTGTGTCCATCCTGAAGTAGTCGGTAACTTCAACAGAAATGAAAAGTGTATGGAATTGCTGGATGGAAAAGATGTGAGTAAAAGTATATCGTTTTAGAGAAACAATAAGCTGAAATGATACCAATTACTCTGTATATGTTTCATATGACCATTTTAGTAATAATAATAGAACTTATAAAAATAAAATTATTTGTGTTGATATTTTTTGAAAATAATTTTACCGTGAGAAAAATCTTTATTCAAGTTTAAAGTATGGTTTAAGTCCTAAAGTTAGTGAATATTTATTTCTTCTAAATAATTTCCATTGTCATTAGATGTCTTCTTACTATCTTCTTTTAAATACTTGTATCAAAAGTAGTCAAATGTGGTTGATGCCATAAGAATAAATAATGTAGTTAAATTATCTAGTCTAACTAGACCTAATTATTTAAAAGCTACAAAATTTGAAGATAGTTTATTTAGGTTCTCTGAGCAAATTTTGAAATTTAAAAAAATTGAGAAGTAAAATAATTATCTTGTCTTATGATTCTGGTTACACAATTTTATTTTAAAAATTATATTAAATGATTAACTTTAGAATGATGTTATTAGTGGTTTTGAAATTTTCAAAAAAAAACTAGAATCATTTGAATTTAGGTTATGTGGAAATAGAGAAGTCTTTCTTATTAAAGACTTGTATGATTTTATTAATTTTCTTTGGCAATTTTCTTTGGCAGTATTAGTTTAAGAGTCTGTGTTCTCATATTTTAAGTCATTTACTCTAAAATTGAAGTTACAAGTATGAAATTATACCCATTAATTGGTGGATTATAAATTGATGGTATATGAAGTGATCAATGATATTTTAATATATTTTTAAAATTGTTTTTTCTTTCATTAGTATTTTATCAGATTTTCTTCTACATAAAAGACTATAAGCTATAGCCCCTAGAGTTTCATTTAATTGATATATCACCTCCTACCATAAAATACAAATAAATGATTTTGTACTATACTTTTCCTTTCATAATAAACTCTTTTATTAGATAACAATTTATTTAAACTTTATTTAGGGATATTCAAAAGATGCTTTAAAAATATTCAAACATTATGAGATTATAAAGTATAAGTAGTAAGTAAAGGAGTCCAATGGAAAAACTTGAGTGACTTGTTCAGAGCCAGAAAGATAGAATTGAAATCATTGTTGAAATTCTACAGTCATATGTATTTCCACGTAAGTTCTTTCTAACTCACTGAATAATTGTGAAACTCTTTACTCTATATATTTAAAAAATTCTCTTTAAGCAGAGATGAAAAATTAAAAAGCCAAAATGCTAACGAAATAATAAAGCAAAAGTTCTTCATGGTAAAACTCATTTCATGCTTAACTAGCCTTCTTTCTGTAAACAGCTAACTGATCTGCTGAATTCCTCAAATGCTTGTAATTTAATTTTTGGCCATAGTCTATACAAGAAGACTTGCTGGCATTAACATTATATTTTTATCTCTTTTTTACTTATTATTGGGAAAATTATTATGTACTTGTAAAAAATGTATTCATTAGTAAAATACATTGGTAAAAGCAATTATAAAGTTCAAGATTGGATATTGAAAACAAATAGTCTTATGTAATCTAGAATCCTGCAATGTTGATTATGTTTTTGGATTGATCTCTAACTCTTAAATTTGAACCTTATAAAAATAAAAGGCAATTTAATAGACTTCAATATTCAGAATTTTTCATTGACCTTAATGTGAGCAAGTTTTTTTGTTTTTTAATGATAACATTACAAATAATTACAGACATACGCTTGTGGTTTGACTTGACCAAATTCTGCCTCAGAATACTTTACCTCGTAGGCATACATAAACATTCTTTTTTTTTTTTTTTAAATTCCCAAGCCCTCAAAGTAATTTGGTATTGTAATGAGGGCTAATTACAAAGTCATCATTGGTGTCTATGTTTACTACGGCTGAATTACCAAAGTGAAATGATAAATAGATAGCCAACAGTTGAATGAAAAGAGTTTAAAGTGTGATAATGCTTCAATTGACAGACTCCCCTCAGGGTTGTGTTACACTGGTAAAATGGATGAGCTTTTCTGGTTTTGATATCAAACCTGTACAGAGTTGTCATTCTAAGTGCCCTTAAAGTGTAAACTTTCTGATTTTTTGGCTTGATCTAATGGCACGTGTGTTTTTTGTTCAATTTCTTTTACTTAACTGCTATGATACTAGCGTGCACTTATTTGTTAAAAGTTAAATTTTGTTTCAATTAAAAAATAATTTTAACTAGAGCAAGAAATGACAATTAACAGTTTTAGAATATCTTTTTTCTGTCAGAATGAGACTTAGCAATTTACAGTCATAAACTCTGAAGGCACCTTAATGATAGCTTTCACAATTATACAGAAGATGCTTAGAATGAAGAAATGGTAAATGTGGGACCAGCAGTTAGCGTAATGGCTATGTCGCTGGACTCCCATGTAGCCAACAGCGGTTTGAGTCCCGGACCTGGTGTCTTAAACTCACGCCTGACACGTGTGTGTGCGTGCCCAAGATCCTGAGAGGAGAATGGAGGAGAAGGGATTGCGGCAAGGCCATCCCCCCTGGGGGGTGATTTCTCGCTTTCTGTCTCTCTGTTTCTCTCTGTCTTTCTGGCGAGCACACACGCCCTATAGCAAAAACCTCTTAAAAAAAAATAAAAGAAGAAATGGTAAATGTCATCTTATTAAACTCATCTATGTCGAACTTAGTATGAAAGATAGTTGGCTTATCTCCATCTGTCCTGGAGTGTAGAATTACAGAATTTTAGTGCTGGAAGGAACCTCAAAGGTGATATAGTCAGTGATTCAGCAGCAATCCTAAAATGGTTCTGGTCGAATGGCTCTTTTGATGCTTAGGCACGTGAGAAAAATGGGACCTAAAGTTTGCCCCATCATGTAAGTAATTAGCAAGAAAGGAGGAACTAGAATCCATGTGTTCTAACTCCTAGTCTATTGCTATTTTGGTTATACTAGAAACAAAAACAGAAGATGGCATTAAGGTATGGGGAAGTTGATACCATATGAAGAGTTAAAAAAAAAAGAATAGTAAAGATTAGACAAAGTAATTGAAAATAATATAGAATATGACCTATAATTAGGTGAGACTTTTTCCCTCCTAATTTTTATTTGTAATTCTTTCCTTACTGTGGTTAAATAAAAAAGTGTTAGGAGAACTAGTCTTCAGTTGTTAATATCTTGCTCTTTGATTTGCTCACATTTTTTCTTTCTATATTACAGAGGGTGTGTGTGTGAGCGAGCTCACTAGAGAGACAGAAATAGAAAGAATACCTTGCTTCCCACTGTGGCATGATCACACTGCAATCACTTCTCCATTTCTCCATCTGGTCAGGATTTGGGGCACATACACATGCTTACCTGGCATGTTTTTAAAGCCCCTAGAGCTAGGATTTGAAACCTTCTTGGCCATGTGGCTCCCTTAACCACTAGACTATGGGCCAGCCCTGATTTGCTGACATTCTTTTATAGGTTATGAACCTTTATGATTTACTCTGTTTCTAGCAATTTCTAGGTATTGGTGTATATAATGATGATGTGTATGTATTTTGAAAATAGATTTTTCTTTTGACTAGTTCCCAGATATAAAAATATAAACACTATATGTGATATACATTATTATATATATGTATATTTTCAACTTACTAAGGGTAACAAACTGGGAATGAAAAATTATTTATTTATTTATTTATGTTTGTCAGGAGGTGCATGTGCTTGCCAGAGAGCAAAAGTGAAAGAGAAAGGAAAGGAAAAGAGCACCCCTGATGGAGCGTGGTCATATTGCAATTCCTTCTCCATTTCTGTAGATTTTGAGCTTGTCAAGATTTTGAGCTTATAGGGACCAGCAGTTAGCGTAATGGCTATGTCGCTGGACTCCCACATAGTTGACTGCGGTTCGAGTCCTGGACCCGGTGGCTTAAACTCACGCTGAGCGTGTGTGCATACGTGCCCAAGATCCCAAGAGGAGAATGGGGAGAAGGGATTGCAGCGGGGCCATCCCGCCTGGGGGTGATTTCTTGCTTTCTGTCTCTCTCTCTGTCTGTCTGGCTAGTGCACACGCCCTATAACCAAAAAAAAAAAAAAAAAAAAAAAAAAAAACCTCCAAAAAAAGAAAAAAAAAAGATTTTGAGCTTACATGCATACATACGTAGTGTGTTTTTTCAAGCTAGTGGGGCCAGGATTTGCAGTGTAGTTTGGCCATGTGTGATCTGATTTTCTTAACTGGTAAATAGAATAAATGAAAATTAAAATGGGGGGACCAGCAGGTGGCATAATGGTTACGTCAGTGGACTCCAATGTAGGTAGACCCAGTGGCTTACAACTCATCCCGGATGCGTGTGCTTGCATGCTCAAAGTCCCTAAAAAAGAATGAGGAGAAGGGATTGTTGCATGGCCATGTCTCCTGGGATGTGATTTCTTCCTCTCTGTCTCCCTGGCAAGCATACAGCAAAAATCTCTCTTAAAAAAAAAAAAAAAAAAAAAAAAAGCTCATTATTCTACCAGTTAGTTCCAAATGACAGTTGGAAGTAAAAATACATGTACCGAGTTAGAAGATTTAAAGTTACAGGCGTGCATAAAATAAAGATAAACTTTCTAATTTTTTCCATCTCCTTACCCCTTCAAAGAAACTACTGTAAGGTTTTATGTGTATTCTACCAGGACATTTAAGACATGTATTTCTTGTAACATGTGCATATATTCTATAAGAAAATAACTTACACAAAGTTAACCATTCTATACATATTGTTCAATACCTATTTTTGTCACTTCACATATTTTTACATATTTCAGCCTAACACATCAGCACACAGACAATTAACTCATTTTTAAGAGTTGTAGTTTTTGTCTGAATTCGCCATAATTTATTTAACATATCTCATATGGATAGACATTTGGTTATTTTCAGTTTTTTGGTCTATTAATCAGTACAGTACACATGTATTCAGAATAAAAGGAAAGTTTTAAATTTGGAAAGTTTTGGACAAGTTGTATACTTCTTTCTACTAGCTGTTTATACTACTAAAAGTATGTATTTCTACTAATTCTATACGCTCAGACTAGGTTTTATCAAACATCTCATTCTGTTATTAATGCATATAGTACAATGTTTTATTTCTAGTAATAGAATAGTGAAGGACATTAGTAAATAACATAAGAGAAGAAATAAAAATTACTGTTAAACCTTCTTAGAATGTTCATTAGAAACTATGAAAAGTACAAATCAAGATTTTGTTTTTTTACCTTTTTTAAGTTTAGGTTTTTTTTTTTTTTTCACTGTAGGACATTTTGCTTGCAAAAGACAGAGAGAGAGAGTGGGAAAGTGAGAAATCATCTCCCAGGAGGGGATATGGCCACATCATGGTGTGTTCTCCATTTTCCTCTTGGGATCTTGGGCATGCATGCACATGTGCCTGGTGTGATTTTTCAAGCTGCTAGTCTGGGACTCAACCCCCACAGTAGGCCATGTGGGATCCAGTGCCTTAACTTCCATGCCACCTACTGGCCCCTAGTTTTTCATCTTTAAAATAGGCAAAGATGAAAAGAAAAAGATAATACTGGACCAGCTAGGTGGCATAGTGGTTAAGGTGGCTGGATCTCACATAGCCAACTGCATGGTTTTGAGTCCCAGAGCCTGAGATTTGAAAAATATGCCAGGACTGGGCCTACAGGTGCTGTGGTGGTTAAAGGTGCTGGAGTCCCACATGGCTGTCCGTGGTTCGAGTCCTGGACCTGGCGGCTTCCTTTCTTGCTCCTTTTCTTGCTCTCTCTGATCAAAAAAAAAAAGAAAAAAAAAAAAGTAATTAAATAAATAAATAGATAATTCTTAAAAACAAAAAAAGATAAACATGCTGGGAGCCAGGAGTATGTACTTGTGTGTCCAAAATCTTGAGAGAATAGAGAAGAGATTGCAGTGTGGCCATCCTCTCTGACGGGGGTTGTCTTCTCACTTTCCCTCTCTTTCTCTTTGGCAAGCACATGCACCAATAGCAAATGAAAAAGAAAAAAATAGTTGATGCTAATGTGATGTGAAATAAAGGTGATATAAAATAGCATATGCTTTCTGGAGGATAATTTGATAATATATTTACAAGAAGATTAAAAATACTTCATGGTCTTTGATCCCATATACATTAAGAAAATATTTAGAAATGTGCATAATAACGTTTACTGCAAGACTGTTTCCATAGAACAGTGGTTAGCAGAGGAAACCAGATCCCATGAATCTGACATGGGTTTGAATCCTGACTCTGGTGGCATTACACCACATGCACACCTGGGATCCTGACATGATGGAGAATTGGCAGTAGAAGGATTGCAGGATTACTGATTATTGGAGGGGGGCATGCTCGCTCTCTTATGCGTGGACACATTTTATCATGAATAAAAGAAAACATTTTTAAAAAAGGAATATTTACTGCATCACTATCTATTAAGCAGAAATTGGTCACAGTCTAATGGCTCATCTCTTATGGCATGTTAATTTAATGTCCATTTAGAAGTAAACTTTGAAAAAAGATTGTAGGAAAAACAGTTGAAGTATAAATTTATTTTGGTGCAAAAAGTTTTTGAATTCCATATAATTTGTTCATAACATGCATTTCCACGAACTTTTTGAAGACCCATTATATGAGCAGCAATGAAAAACTATCTAGTGACATGAGATTTTCTTGATAGATTTTTTTTTTTAAAAGAGGTTTTTGCCATAAGACACGGGTACTTGCTGGAGAGAGAGAGAGACAGACAGATAGACATACAGACTCACTGACAGGGAAAGTGAGAAATCACCCCCCCAGTGGAGATAGCCACACTGTGATCTCTTCTACATTCTCCTCTTGGGATCTTGGGCACACATGCACACGTTCCTGGTGTGATTTTCAAGCCGCTGGGCCCGGGGCTTAAACCATGGTAGGCCATGTGGGAGTCCAGCAATGTAACCACTACACCATCTGCTGGTCCTCTTGATATGATTTTTAATAAAATAAGCAGAGGAGAAAAAGGTGAATCCAGTTTTATAAAAAATGTTTATTTATTGTGGCTAGATGATTAATAATCCTCTGTGTCTGGGGAAAATTTGCATTGTTCTTGTTATTTTAAAATTGAGTCACACCATAACGATATATCCCTTAGATATATATATGTGTAGAAGAAATATGAAACAAAATGCATCAAAATGTTAATAGTACATTCTTTGTGTGATAGAATTAAAGATAATACAGTGGGTTTTTTTAGGGGGGTCTTTTCTGAATTTTTGTGATGATACTTTATTTTTTCTCCCATGTCATCCCAACCTTCCTTCTTTAATTTCTTTTTAATTTTATTTGAATAAATAATACTGTTATGGCTCAAAATTGAAAAGGTACAAAAGATCTATAGAGAAAAATTTCTTCCATTTCTGTGCTCACATCACTTATTTCTCATTTTGAGAATAACCAGTGATACTATTGTTCTATATATCCTTCCAGAAATATTTAATGCCTAATATCACTTTCATCAGAATGATACCACAGCAGATGTTTTAATAGTATTTTTCTTAAATTAATTTGGGATATCCCAAGCGCTACTGATCTGGAGGTCTGAGTCTCAATCAACTACTTTAGTTTCTTTGAAATGATTGTTATTATAGCAGTGACTTACTGTGTCTTTTCTGGAAAATCTTAGCCTTGTGACTTCAGTGACATTCCTAAAATTTTGAGCTAAACTTGTTTTATTCATTTTATTCCAATATTGCTGCATATTCAGTTACGTATATTTGCTTTTAGGGAAAATCCTGCTATTTCTATCATGGTGTTCATAAAATTAGTGATCAACACACGTTACAGACTCTCCAAGGAATGTGCAAAGCCTGGGATATAGAAGAACTTGTTAACTTGGGGAAAAAACTAAAGGCTTGTCCATATTACACAGCCCGAGAACTAATAGAAGATGCAGACATAATATTTTGTCCCTACAACTATCTTCTAGATGCCCAAATAAGGGAAAGTGTGAGTAAATATATATACAAAAATCATAAGAACTTTTGTTCCTACTTCTTGAGATATAAATGTTGAATATAAAGCTTTTAGATGTTTCATTGTCTTTATGTAAATAAATTTATATAAATGTATTAGAGTACTGAAAACACATGGTATGGTGTTTTAAGAAATGAATTTTAGACCTAGTTATTTTATTTTACTTTTAAATTTGCTATGGGGCACATGTACTCACTGGAGAGAGAGGGAAGGAAAGTAAGAAAATACCCCCCAGGAGGGATGGCCACCCAGCAGTCCTTTTTCCTCCATTTTCCTCTCAGGATTTTGGACATGTATGCAGATGTACCCAGCATGTTTTCCAAGTTGCTGGGTCTGGGACTAGAACCACACAGTTGCCCAAGTGGGATCTTGCAGTCTTGGCCACCGTGCCACTGGTTGACCCAAGACCTAGGCATTTTAATTTCCAAAATAATAAGCATTTTAAGGTCTCATTGATGGAAGTGGGATTTTAGTAGGATTTCTCAACCTTGGCAGGAATAACACTTTGCATTGGATAACTCATGGTTGTGATAGGCTGCTTCGTGCCATTGGGTTGTTTAGTAGCATCCCTGGTTTTATGTACTAAATGCCAGTAGCACCTTAAGAGTTGTGACTATGGCAAATGTCTCCAAACATTGCCAAATGTCTGATTGGGGACAAAGGCACCTTAAGAATTGTGACTATGGCAAATGTCTCCAAACATTGCCAAATGTCTGATTGGGGACAAAGTTTTCCCCATTTGAGGACCATTTGTAGCCATTATTCTTTCCATTTCTAAATACTAACATATAATTATTTAAAAACATTTCTCTAAGAAAATTGTGTTTTAAAGAACTTATATTGGAAGAATATATGTAATATGCAAATTATGCTTTGTGAACTTTTTTAAAATTTTTTACTTTTTGGAGAGGTTTTTGCTATAGGGCGCGTGTCCTCGCCAGACAGAGAGAGACAGAGAGACAGAAAGCGAGAAATCACCCCCAAGGGTGATGGCCATCCCACAGTCCCTTCTCCTCCATTCTCCTCTTGGGATCTTGGGCACTCATGCACACACGCCTGGCGTGAGTTCAAGCCACTGGGTCCGGGACTCAAACCGCGGTTGACTATATGGGAGTCCAGCGACATGGCCATTACGCTAACTGCTGGTCCCTGCTTTGTGAGCTTTTGAGAGGTGAACTTTATATTTGCATATATTTGCCTGTTTCTTAGAGATACCCAGTTGTGACAGAAGTCCTAACCTCAAAAACTTAAGAAGGGGCCAGCAAGGTGGTGTAGTAGTTAAGGTGTTGGACTCTCACATGGCTAACTGCGGTTCGAGTCCCAGACCCAAAGACTTGAGACTCATGCTGGGTATGTATGAGTGCAATCCCAGAATCCTAAGAGGAGAATGGAGGAGAGGGGATTGTGTCATGGCCATTCCCCCCTGGGGGGGGGGGGGTGATTTCTCAGTTTCTCTATCTCTATCTCTGTCTCTCCAGTTAGTACACTTACTCTATAGTAGAAATCTCTCTTTTAAAAAATAGCTTAAGAGAAAATACTTAACTCATCATTGTGGTGATTTTATTCTCAGGCAGGCTCTTTCTCTTGTGGGAACAAAGATAACTCTAAACAGCTAGCTAACCTAGAGAAAAGAACATGATCTCATATTGAACCCCCCCTCCCCACCCCCATTACTCTGATTGGCCTAGCTTGGATCCCACATTCGTTCTTTAATCTGAACCAGTCACTGTGTTCACAGAAGGATGGAATTCTTCACTAAACTGAAGAGCCTTGGGCTATAAGCCTTACCGCTTTTGTGGGAGTAGTGATGACCTTTGACTGACAGATCAGTAGTCCTACCAGGCTTACATGGGAGTTGGGGAAGAACAATTCTTAAAATGTAGAATTGCAGGAAAGAATACAACAGAACATATCTACTACGTTATTGTATTTGGAGAGTCATTTGAATCTTGTGGTGTTATTTTACTTTTGAACGATTTATACTGTTCTTAAAATTATGTTGGAAATGACTTCAGAGTAGGATTTTTATACTCTTCTGTATAGCCAGGATATCTTGACCCAGGCACACTTAACAAAAATTTTTTTGTTGATAGATTTGTAAACTATTTTGAGAGTGAAAAATGGCAAATTATAATGTAGAGCTGATATTTGGTTAGACTTAGCACTTTAGAAGTTTTATTTAAAATCTAAAATGGATTAGCAATATTGGCTTGTAGTGTGAATTTTTTTGAGTGAAATATCTTGCATGTTGCTGTTAAATCCATTTTGCTGAATGTTTTACATAAAAATTCTTTTACCTTATAGATGGATATAAATCTGAAGGAACAGGTTGTCATTTTAGATGAAGCTCATAACATTGAGGATTGTGCCCGGGAATCAGCAAGTTACAGTGTAACAGAAGTTCAGCTTCGATTTGCTCGGGATGAACTAGATAGTTTGGTTAACAGTAATATAAGGAAGAAAGACCATGAACCCCTACGAGCTGTGTGCTATAGCCTCATTAAGTAAGAACATTTGTGTATCAGTTTATTTGTGCTGTTTTTGTATTGAAAGTTATGTTTCATTATGCCAGAGAATTTTAAAGTAAGTAAACCTGGATTAACCATACTATTTGGGAAATTAGCTGTTCCTTAACAGTTAAACGTTTTTTGAAGAATTATTTATTAAATTAATTTATTATTATTATTATTTGATTTGTAATTGGGCACATGTGCTTACTAGAGAGAGACCAAGAGAGAGAGAAAGTGAGAAAGCAAGTCACTAGATCTGGGACGCAAACCATAGTTGGCCATGTGGGAGTCCAGCACCTCAAACACCATGCTACCTGCAGGCTCCTCCAGTTAAACTTTTAACAAGAGTTAATCCAACCTTTGTTTTGTCGAAAACAATATAATGAACACAATTTATTTTTAAGAAATAATAATTCTGAATCTTACTCTTAATTTAGCAGGATAATTTAATAGCCCTTAAGATGTGTATAGGACATTGAACAGAAACTAAACATGGTTTAATTAACATTTTCAAAAATTATGGAACATGGCTTTATGTTATTACTTGATCCTCCAGTTTATGTGAGATTCTACTTTTATGTTTGTTTGTAGTTTCACTATGGGGCATGTGTGCTCAATGGAGAGGGGTATGGAGTGAGAAAGCACTCGCCAGAGAGGAATGGCCATGCTGCTATCTCTTCTCCTCCCTTCTTGGGATTTTGGGCATCCATGCACACGTGCTTGGTATGGTATGTTTTTTGTTTTGTTTAGTGTTTCTTCCTTTTTTTTTTTTTTTTTTTAGGTTTTTGCCATAGGGTGCATGTTCTTGCTGAAGAGAGTCAGAAAGGAGGAGAAATCACCCCTCTGGGGAAATGGCCACGCTATAGACACTTCCCTTTCATCCTCCTCTCAGGATTTTGGTCATGCACATATACACACTCAGAGTGATTTTCAAGCTGCCAGGTCTGGGGCCTGAAACATGGTCATTTATGAAGGAATTCCGCACCTTAACCATCATGCTACCTGTTGGCCCCCCTAGGTGTTTTTCAGGCTGCTGGGTGTGGACACGAATTATATTTGGCCACGTAGGATCCAGCCTCCTTAACTAATCAAGATGTCAGTACTCTAATAGATTTAATACTAATTTTACTAAAATTTATATTTCTGTTTTAGTAGACATTAAATTGTTGATCTTGAAACTCATATTTTAACTGGTTTAATTAATATATTTAATACAAATTTATTTAAATTTATATTAGATAATTTCCCTTTAATAAAGTTGTTGATTTTGAATCTCATCTTAGGAGAAAGAACCTCTGTGATTCTATAGCCTATTTCCATTTATTGTAACATTTTTCTGTTTCCTTTATAGTATACTTCTAAAAACTTTGAATGTATATAGTCACATGATTTGAACATAAAATATAACAGATTTATACAGTGAAAACCTGTCTCACACCTCCTCTGCTTAATTCTTATTCTCCTAAACAAGTTTTTCATTGAGTACATATTTATGCATGTACAAGCCAATATAGATATATTCTGGTAACCCACAGTTTTTTCAAATGATAGCATACTATGCAAACATTTTTATGCATCTTGCTTTTTTCACCTCACAATATATTTTGTATTTCTCTTTCTATATCTAGACCTACAAAGCTTTATTAGTTTTAAAAATTAGTTGCCTAGAATGGACTCTCTAGGCATATATACAATAATTTATCTAAGTAGCCTTTCATTAGTACAGGGGTTGTTTCCAGTCTTTTGCTGTCCTATTGTTGTAATAAATAACTTTGAACATACATATTCATTTGTATGCAAGATTATCTGTAGGAAGATTCTTACAAGTGGAATGATTGGGTCAAAACATAGATCTATTGGGAACCAGCAGTTAGCTATCGCTGGACTCCCATGTAGTCGACCGCAGTTCGCGTCCCGGACCCAGTGGCTTAAAACTCATGCCGGGCGTGTGTGCGTGCGTGCCCAAGATCCCGAGAGGAGAATGGAAGAGAAGGGATTGCGGCGTGGCCATCCCCCCTGGGGGATGATTTCTCGCTTTTTGTCTCTCTGGTGAGCGCACGCGCCCTTTAGCAAAAACCTCTCCAAAAAAAAAAAAAAAAAAAAAGAAATAGATCTATTTTGTAATTTTTATAAATATTGCTAAAATTTTCACAATAGAGGTGCTGGCAGATGGCATGGTGCAAGTTGAAGGCGCTGGACTCCCACATGATTGACTGTTCGAGTTCCAGACCTGGCAGCTTGCGTTCTCACTCTTTCTCTTTCTCTTTCTCTCGCTTGCTCCCTCTCTCTTGCTCTATCCCTCTCTGGTCAAATTAAATAAATAAATGAATAATGTTAAATAAAATAATTCTAAAAATAATTTACACAATAGATGGGTGGGTGAAGGACTAATGTATATTTTGACCAATACTGTTTGTGATTACTGACGTTTTTTTTTCTAGCCTACTAGGTGAAAAGTAGCATCCCAGTGTGGTTTTCATTTATATTTCTCTCTTTTTTTTTTAATTTAAATTTATTTGTTTACGTTCATTCACTGTACATCATTACAGCATACAAAATGAGATTTTCCATCCAGAGTACACTGTATATTGTCTCAATCAAGCACATCAACATACATGTTATTGTCAACAAATAATTTTCCATTTCTTGTTTCCTGTATGTTTTGCTCCCCTCCCCCCATCCTTGGTTCCCTATCTCTTACCCTCAGCCATCTCCCACTCTCTTCCCACACTGTCTCTGGTATCTATGTTTACTTTCTATACTGTTTTCCCTCCATTTTTTGTTGAATTACTAAAGATCTTAATTAATCTAAATGTTTTCATAGCAAACACAGGTGATATATACATTTCCATGAACACAAGTCTAACTTTAGGCATCCTATAAAGTAGCACCTAGCTGGGACTATATATCTTAACTGCGGTCTTCGAATGAATTTTTTTTTCCTGAAGCTTTTCCTTTTTTTTGTAACTTAATTTACATTCTTACCCTAAGCATCATCACAGCATACAAAATATGATTTCCCATCCAGAATATACTGCATAGTGACTTAATCATACATATTACCAAAATTTCCCATTTATACTTCCTAGAATTTTTTACCCCTCTTTCTGACCCTCTGTCCTTTTCCACCCTCTTCTCCCACTGTCTCTGGTGTCTACAATTGTCTTCTATTCCTTTTCCACCCACATTGTATTGATCACACGATTTCTTAAATAATCTAACTACTTTCAGTGGTAAGTTTATATGGTACTATTAAGAAAACCAGTTTTAACTTAAATTATAGAAATGCTACGGAACTTTTCTTAAAGCCAGGAAACAAGTTAGGATTCTGTTCAAATGGTAAGTACATGAACCTATCAGTCTCATGTACTTTATTTTCTATTCTGGTTCAATTTTCCTGATTAAATTCTGGGATATAATATTCAACTCCAGACTTGTCCCTATGATTAAGCTGGCTGCTTTCTTAGTTTTTGAACTCTTATTTCCGTGTGTCTGTATTTAATTTTCCTGATATAACACACCCTTGAGAACTTCTTGGAGATCTGGTCTGGTGCTGGTAAATTCTTTCAGGTTTTGTTTATCTGAGAATATTCTTGTCTTTTGGTCAACCTGGCTATAATGTGTCTTGGAAAAGATCTTCTTGGGTTGATTCTATTTGGGGTCCTTTGTATTTCTTGGGACTGGATCTTCAAATGCCTCTCTAGGTTTGGAAAGTTTTCTTGTAGGATTTCATGGAATAGATTATCAATGCCCTTATGGGTCTCTTCACCTTCTGGAATGCCAATTATCCGGATATTTGGACGTTTGATAGTATCCAGTACTTCTCCTATATTATTCTCAAATTTTTGTGCAATTTTCTCAGTCTTCATGGTGGATTTTTCTAGGCCAGCCATTTTCTCTTCTACGTCTGAGATTCTATTTTCTGTGTGATCTAGTCTGCTTTTTATACTTTCAAGGGAGATTTTTACTTCCTGTATTATAGACTTCATTTCTAATAGTTCCGTTTGAGTCTTTTGTAAAGTGTGTAATTCCTCTTTTAGATCTTGCAAGAATTTCCTCACCTCCTGGAACTCGTCAACTTCTTTCTCCTTTCTCTTTAGCAGTTCATTGTCTCTCTTCTCTTCCATCTCAGTTAGCTTCACCATTATGAATGTTCTAAATTCTTTATCAGACATTTCCATGATTTGCATTGAACTGCTGGTGGACGAAGAGGAGTTATTCTTTTCCCTTGGAGGAGAGGTATTTTCTTGCTTTCCCATATTTCTTGTGGTCCTGCGGTGATTTCTGGTCATTTGATGGATGGTGTGTTTCTTTTGAATTCTTGAAGTTCAATCTGAGTGTTCAGGAGCAAGCAGAAAGAGGTGATCTGGAATCTCTTTGCCATTCTGTTGTGATCGCTGGTGCAGCAGTTTCAGTAGATATTAAGGAATATGTTAACCGTAATAGTATTTCGATGTTTAGCTACAGTGCCCTTAGATCCATCTAGAAACACATTGAAGGGATATTGCAGAGTGGAGAGACAAGAAAAAAGAAAATGAAAGAGAGAGAAACAATGACAAAAAAAGAGAAAAAAAGACATTAAAAACACTAAAAATTTTAATTATTGTTTTTATTAAGAAAAACTAAAAAAAAAAAAAGAAAAATTTTAAAAACCCAAAAAATAGAAATGACTACTTTGCAGGAGCCATGAGGAATCCGCTTCTGAAGGAGGGCCTCAACTCTCCTGCCTGGGCCGAGGGAGCAGAGGGGATTGATTATTAACAAAACAAAAGGTGGAACTGAGAGCAAGAGAAAAACTTTACCTTTAAAAAAAATCGTAAAAAGGAAAAATTACAAAAATATGAGAGGACAGAAGTAGAGAGAGACAAAGACAGAGACCCAGAGGCAGATAGAAGGTCAGAGGGGCTCCCTACCACGCTAGCTTTGTTTGCTGGAGGCTGAATTATCAGTAGAAAATCTTCATTTTTCCTGTCCCCTGAAATGACTACTTTGCAGGAGCCATGAGGACTCCGCTTCTGAAGGAGGGCCTCAACTCTCCTGCCACGCTAGCTTTGTTTGCTGGAGGCTGAGTTATCAGTAGAAAATCTTCATTTTTCCTGGCCCCTGAAATGACTACTTTGCAGGAGCCATGAGGAATCCTATATTTCTCTTAATATAAGTGAAATTAGGCATTTTAAGAGCTATTTACTTTTTTTTATCAACTCTGTTGAAATCTGTTTTTTATTTATTTCTTTATTGTGATCCTTCTTACAGATTTATAGAAGCTCTTTATATATACTATATACTAGAGAATTACCTCTTTGCCTGCAATAAGAGTTGTAAATATTTCTCCCCCATTTTGTCATTGTTATGTCTTTTCATTTGGTACTTTTGCCACATAGATTTTTGTCATTTTTATTTCACATCATTATTTGTTGAAAGAGTTGTCTATAGTTCCAAATTCTGATTTCTTACAATCTTCCTTCACCCATCTCAGCAGCATTGTTCTTTACGTAATTCTACTCAAACTGTTGTCTTCAATGTTGCCAATGATCTCTGTATTGCCAAATCCAAAGGTTAAATTTTTCTGTTATGTTACTTGAAACCTCTTGGCAGTGTTTGGTATTATTATTATTTTTTTATTTTATTTTTTTTAGAGGTTTTTGCTATAGGGCGAGTGCGCTCGCCTGACAGACAGACAGAGAGACAGAAAGTGAGAAGTTACCCCCCGGGGGGATGGCCACGCCGCAATCCCTTTTCCTCCATTCTCCTCTCGGGATCTTGGGCACGCACGCACATGCACCCAGCGTGAGTTTTAAGCCACCGGGTCCGGGACACGAACTGTGGTCAACTACTTGGGAGTCCAGCGACATAGCCATTACACTAACTGCTGGTCTCCAGTGTTTGGTATTATTAATGACCACCTCTTTGAAAAGCATTTGTGTTTTAACTTCTGTGACATCTCTGATTTTCCTCCTCCTCCTTATACTCCATTCAAAAAAAAAAAAAATCAATTTCTTTGAACAGTTCTTACCTAGTTGATGTCTAAATGTTATAGTGCCTTAGGACTTTGTCCTGGGAACTAATTTTTTTTCTAGCTCTGCATTTTTCATAAGTTATATGACTTAGTATCATAGCTTAGAATATAATATACAATACTGTGAGGCCTGAATCTGTCTTTAGTCCTACCTCTGCCTGTTATTCTTATATATTCTCCTATCTACTTTATGTATGTCTGATATTATATCAAATAGACGTTTCAACTTCATACCCAAACCAAAACTCCTTCCCTTTCCCCCACCTAGTGTTTTGCCTTCAATCTTCCCCATTAAGCAAACAGTACTTACCAGTTCCTCAAATAAAATAATTTAAATATTATTTCTAACTGCTGCTTTACCTCTTTTCAATTCATCAGTAAGTCTTATAGATAGACAATATATACTAAATCCATCAATTCCTTTCTCCATTTCTCCATATCTATCATTCTAGATTGTCTCCCAACTCAAATAGTATAACAGCCTCCTAACAAGTCTGCTTTATTTTTTTTTTTTCCCCTCGGGGAATGGCCATGCCACAGTCCCTTCTTCTCCATTCTCCTCTTAGGATTCTTAACATGCACGTGCACGCGCCAGGTATGAGTTTAAGCTGCTAGGTCCAGGACTCAAATCATGGTCAACTATGTGGCAGTCCGTTGATGTGACTGTTATGCCATCTGCTGGTCCCCAGGTCTGCTTTTAAACATTTTTCTTTTCTTTTTTTTTTTTTTTTTTTTGAGAGGTTTTTGCTATAGGGCGTGTGTGCTCGCCAGACAGACAGAGAGAGACAGAGAGACAGAAAGCGAGAAATCACCCCCCAGGGGGGATGGCCACATCGCAATCCCTTCTCCGTTCTCCTCTTGGGATCCTGGGCATGCACGCACACGCGCCCGGCGTGAGTTTCAAGTCACCGGGTCTGGAACACGAACCGCTGTTGACTACATGGGAATCCAGCGACATAGCCATTATGCTAGTTGCTGGTCCCAAAATTTTTCATTTTGTTCACCGGAGTGAGACAGAGAGAGAGAGAGAGAATCCCTTCCCTTCTGATCTCCTTTCTGGATTTTGGGCATGCATGCACATGCACCCAGGGTGATTTTCAAGCCACTGGGTCTGGGAATTGAGTCACAGTCAGCCATGTGGGAGTCCATTGATGTAACCTCCACACCATCTGCTGGCATAGTGATTTTCAATTTGCTGGGTCTGGGACTCAAACTATGGAATTGGCTATGTGAGATCTAGCTCCTTAGCCTCCACACCAACTGCAGACCCCAGGGCTCTGCTTTTCCTCCTGTCTTTCTCCTGGAATACCTCTGGCTTAGAAACCAAAATTATCTTTGAAACACTTAGATTATCTGGCTTTTATTTAAAACTCTATTAAAAACCCTCCCATAGCACTTTGAATGGAATCCAGAATTTTTATACTAGCTCAAGATGATCTGATTCCTGCTTGTCACTCTTTTTTTTTTTTTTTTAAGAGATTTTTGTGGGAACCAGCAGTTAGCGTAATGGCTATGTCGCTGGACTCCCACGTAGTCGACCGCGGTTCACGTCCAGGACCCGGTGGCTTAAACTCACACTGGGCGTGTGTGCCCGAGAGGAGAATGGAGGAAAAGGGATTGCGGCATGACCATCCCCCCTGGGGGGTGATTTCTCACTTTCTGTCTCTATGTCTCTCTCTCTGTCTGGCGAGTACACGCGCCCTATAGCGAAAAAAACCTCTCCAAAAAAAAAAAAAAAGAGAGATTTTTGCTGTAGGGTGTGTGTACTTACCAGAGAGACAGAAAGGGAGAAATCACCCCCAAAGGGGGATGGCCATGCTGCAATCCCTTCTTCATTCTCCTCTTGGGATTTTGGGCATGCATACACATGTGCCCGGCGTGGGTTTCAAGCTGTGGGTCCGGGACTCGACTGAGGTCAACTATGTGGTCATCCAGTGACATAACTGTTATGCCGTCTGCTGGGCCCCTGCTTATCACTTTTAACACTGTTCATACCATTCTTCATTTTTCTCCGTAGTACAGCAACTATATTGGTTTTCATTCAGGTCTTCACATAAGCAAAATTTGTTAACCACTTCAGGATCTTTGCTCTAGTTATTCCTGATGTTTAGAATATTCTCTTTTTTTTTTGAGAGGTTTTTGCTATAGGGCGCGTGCGCTCGCCAGACAGACAGAGAGAGACATAGAGACAGAAAGCGAGAAATCACCCCCCAGGGTGGATGGCCATGCCGCAGTCCCTTCTCCTCCATTCTCCCTTGGGATCTTGGGCACGCACGCACATGTGCCCAGCCTGAGTTTAAGCCACCAGGTCTGGGACGCGAACCGCGGTCAACTATGTGGGAGTCCAGCGACATAGCCATTATGCTAACTGCAGGTCCCTAGAATATTCTCTTTTTCTGATACTCCCATGACTATGCTTTTTGCATTTAGTTAGACTAAATGTTATTTCAGGGACAGCATCCTAGACATTCAAATTATAAAGTACCAACCAGGTTGCATGAATCTAATTTATATAATATCGCTATGGTATTTCCTTATGTGTTTGTGTCTATGCTTGTTGTTGTCTGTCTTTCAAACACTGTAATTTCCCTAAGAATAGAGACCTTGCCTATTTTCTTTTATTTTTTAAAGAATTATTTATTTAATTTATTATTATTTTAAAAATTTCATCAAAGAGTTAAAAAGGGAAAGTGAAAAAGCAAGCTGCCAGGTCTGCACTCGAATGGAGTTTGGCCGTATGGGAGTCCAGCACCTTAACCACCACACCACCTGCTGGCCCTGCCTATTTTATTTTCTACTGTTATTTCCCCTACTCAGAATAATGTCTAACATAAAATAGTCATTCAAACACTTATTGACTATATAAATGCTTGTATATATCTCAGTGAATGTATTTATATATTTTTTAGTAATTCTCTTTTTTATTTTTTTAAATGTGCATTTAGAATAAGCACCTAAGACTTGGCTCACTGTTGGAGAGTTATCTCTCTGTTCCTCTCTGGTCAAATTAAAATAAATAAATAAAAATAAATAAAATAAATAAAGTTAAAATAATTTTAAAAAGATGTTATTGGTTGACAGAATTATTTTTATTTTATTGCAGTTGGTTAGAAGCGAACTCTGAACATCTTGTGGAAAGAGATTATGAGTCATCTTGTAAAATATGGAGTGGAAATGAAATGCTCTTAAATTTACACAAAATGGGCATCACCACTGCTACTTTTCCCATTTTGCAGGTAAGGTATTTTTTTTTCCACCTATGAAATTCATTTACTGCTTTAGAAGTGTTTTAGTAGTGAATAAATGATGAGTAAATTTAGTGAATAATCAAGAATTTGATGTCATTGGTGAATTATGGTTGAAATAGCATACTTTTTACAACAGAATTATTTTATTTAACTTTATTTATCCATTTATTTATTTTTAAATTTTGACCAGAGAGGGACAGAGTGAGAGAGTGAGAGAGAGAAAGTGAGAAAGCAAGTTACCAGGTCCAGGACTCAAATCACGGTTGGCTCTGTGGGATTCCACTGCCCTCAACCACCACACCACCTGCTGGCCCAGTATCATTTTTTTTTTTCTTATAGAAACAGGACACATGACTTGCCAGAGAGAGAGAGAGAGAGAAAGCACCCCTCCAATGGGGAGTGGTCACACCACAACCTTTTTCCTCTTATTTCTCAAATTCTTCAGGATTTTTAGTTACACGCACATAGCACCCCTAGCATGTTTTTCAATCCACTGGGGCCAGGATTTGTGCTGTGGTTGGCCACATAGGATCTGGTTCTCTCCGCATGGCACTATGAAAGCAGGCCAAAATAGCATTATTTAGTTTAAAGAAAACAAGTCTACGAAGATATTAAATTGCTTTGTTCAAAGCTAGAAGAAGCCAATATTTTTGTATTGTAAAATTTCATCATTTATAAAAGTCAAAATTTTGGAAAATAAAAAGTGAAGAAATTCCTTTAATTCTTCCACGAGAAAGAGAGAGAGACAAAAAACAAGCAGCCCCAACCAGGACTTCATGTCATGATTCATTCCCAGTCTCAGCTAGCCTTGTTCACAAGTATTCATGCATGTCCAGGGTGCTCTGGGAGTTCCCAGGATGTGAACTCAGGACCTTTCCCATGTGCATCCAACTGTACAACTACTGCACTACTGCCCAGCTTCAACCCTTTATTTTTTTAGTTATTTAGTTAGTAAGTGGTGAGAACACTTAAGGTCTATCATCTTGGGGCCAGCAGGTTGCGCAGTGGTTAAGGCACTGGATTCCCCATAGCTGATTGTGGTTCAAGTTCTGGACTCAGCAGCTTGAAATTGAACACTGAGCATATGTGCGTGCGTGTCCAGAATCCCAAGAGGAGACTGGAGGAGAAGGGATTGCAGGTTGGCCAGCCCCACGTGGGGGGTCATTTCTTGCTTTCTGTTTCTCTTTCTCTAGGGCGCTCACGTGCCCTATAGCAAATATCTCTCTCTCAAAAAAAAAAAAAAAAGATCTATTCTCTTAGTAAAGACTAAACTATAGTCACTGTGCTAAACATTAGACCTCCAGAACTTACTTATTTTATCACTAAGTTTGTACTCATTTCCTTAATTCCAAGTCCCTGGTTAATCTCATTCTAATCTCTGTTTCTACTAGTATGACCTTTTGAGGTTAGAAATATAAGTGATAAGGAGCTAGAAAGTGATGTGGTGGTTGGGGTGCTGGACTCCCACATGGCCAACTACAGTTTGAGTCCCTTACCTGGTGACTTGCTTTCTCACTTTCTCTCTCTAAGCAAATTAAAAAATAATAATAATAAATAAAATTAAATAATTCTAAAAAATTTAAAGAAAGAAATATAAGTGATAGCATGTAGTATTTTTCTTCCTCTCTCAAGTCTATTTGACTTAGCATAATGTCTTTCAGTTTCATCATATTGTAGCAAATGACAGGATTTTTGACACACACACAAACACACACATGAGTATATATATATATATATATATATATATACACACATATATATATATATACACACACACACACACACACATATAAATGAATGTTGCATTTCCATTCATTACTTACTATACTCTCACTTTTCTCCAGTGAGGGGAATTGGAGCCCAAGGAGGTTTTTCTTGGCATTGAGCTGTATTTTCTTAGGGCAGGGGTGATATAGGAAATATGAAAATATTCTTGCCCATTTGGAGCTTTTGCTACAACAGTGTGTTGGGACTTTGCTGAATCCTCAGGATCACAAAGTTACTTTAAGTCATGAGCGGTTGTCAAAATTGGTGCATTGTGGCAAAATGATAGTAGAAAATTCATATTCTGCTATCTTTCTGACATCAGTTCTCAGAGGTTTTTTTTTTTAAATTTTTAAATTTTTATGATTTTTGTCACAGGGTGTGTGCACTTGTCACAAAGAGACAAAGAAGGAAAGTGAGAAATCACCCTCCAGGGGGTATGGCCATGCTGCAGTCCCTTCTCCATTCTCCTCTCTGGATTTTGGGCATGCACACACACGTGCACGCAGAGTGTTTTCCAAGCCACTGGGTCTGGGACTTCAACCGTGCTTTCAACCATGTAGGATCCAGCACCTGAACCACCATGCCACCTGCTGGCCCCTTAGGTTTTTGAGGGACAAGCAGGTGGCATACTGGTTACATTGCTAGGCTCTCATGTAGTCGACTGTGATTTGAGTCTTAGACCAAGCGGCTTAAACTCACACCGGGCACATGTGCATACATGCCCCAAATCCCGAGAGGTGACTGGAGGAGAAGGAATTGTGGCTTGGCCATCCCCCCGAGGGGTGATTTCTTGCTTTCTGTCTCTCCAATGATTGCACACGCCCTATAGTAAAAATTCCACCCTCCCCCCCAAAAAAAGAAAATTTTGAACCTAAAAAGTTAAAAACTATTGCTAACATTGATCACCACAAGCATTCTGGGTATCTGATATATTAAAAAATATATATTAAATAGGCTATACTTAAACTTTTGAATTACTTTATTTAACTTTATTTATTATTATTATTTTCCCATTTGATCAGAGAGAGGGAAAGTGTAAAAACAAGCCAGCAGGTCTAGGTTTTGAACTGTGTGTGGTTGGCTCAAATGAGGGAGTTCAATTGACTCTCAGGAGGGAGTCCAGTGCCTTTAACCACTACGCCACCTGCCGGTACCTATACTTAAAATATTTATCCTGCATTTATAAAATACAATATGGTATTATAAGAATTTTTTCTATATCATGACATATTTTTATAGTTTTTTTGCATGTAACTCTTGCATATTGAAAGTTATTCATATCTACTGTAAGATGGATACATTGTGGGATAGTTATAAAGTGAAATACAATGTGGCGGGACCAGCAGTTAGCGTAATGGCTATGTCGCTGGACTCCCACGTAGTCGACCGCGGTTCGCGTCCCGGACCCGGTTGCTTAAACGCACGTGTGCGTGCGTGCCCAAGATCCCGAGAGGAGAATGGAGGAGAAGGGATTGCGGCGTGGCCATCCCCCCTGGGGGGTGATTTCCTGCTTTCTGTCTCTTTGTCTCTCTCTGTCTGTCTGGCGAGCGCACGCGCCCTATAGCAAAAACCTCTCCAAAAAAAAAAAAAGAAATACAATGTGGCAATAAAAATTTCCTCCACAGCTGTATAGATGAATCTTTCAGAAATAATGCTGAGTAGAAGAATCTGGACACAAATAAATATGAACAGTATGATTCTATTTTTATGAAGTGTAGTAACAGATAAACCTAATTATGGTGCTAGAAGTTGAAATGCAGTCTTGCACCATGTAATGATTTTGGTCAATGACTAATAACATATATGACAGTATAACCTGTTTTAATCTTGTAGCACAACTTTTTCTATTAATTTTTAGTATTTTATTTAGTGGAGACTGATTTTTGCCCTTACAGATTTGTGTTGTTTGACAGTATATTTGATTATTAAAATATATCTGGGGGTCAGCAGGTATTGTGGTGGTTAAGGCACTAGATTGCTACATGGCTGGCCATGGTTCAAGTCGCAGTCTCAGTGGCTTGAAAATCACTCTGAGCACACATGTGGGCATGCCCAAAATTCTGAGAGGAGAATGGAGGAGAAGGGATTACCCCCTTGGGAAAAATTACTTTCCCCCTTTCTATCTCTTTCTGTCTCTCTGGTGAACACATGCACCCTATGGGAAAAACTTTAAAATATACGTGTGTGTGTGTGTAACTGTATTATCATTATTTTTTAATTGCCAGAGGGTACATGTGCTTGCCAGAGAGAGACAGAGAGATGGAAAAGGATAGAGAGGAAGAAAGCAATCCTTATAGGAGAATGGTCATACCATAATTCCTTCTCTTCTGTTTCTCTATCCTGTTGGTATTTGGGGCATATAAAAACATGCCTTGTATGTTTTTCAAGCCACTGGGGCTAGGATTAGAATTATGGTTAATTCTGTGGGATCCAGCTCCCTTAGCCACTAGGCTATATCTATGTTATTTATCTTAATTGTTTCCCATTTTATTTTTATTGAACACATCTTACTGACAAATATCAGTTGTCACCAATTCCTTTTATTGCTTCGATATTCAGATTTTTCTCTTTTTCCATGTGGGAAAGTATACTTTTATTTTCTTTTAATTTTGTCTTAATGTCCACATTTTCATCTATATTAAAACTTCTGAGTCATGTCAAAATGAACAAGCCAGTTAGCATACATTCTGTTATTAGCATGTATATTTTCTTTTCTTAAATTTAATAGAAGATGTATGTGCTTGCCAGGGAGAGAGAGAGAAAGAGAGAGAAAGTGAGAAAACATCCCCCATGGGAGATGGTCACGCTGCAATCCCTTCTCTTCTGTTTCTCCTTTCCGGATTTTTGGCACACATGCACATTTGCTTTGGCTTGTGTTTCAAGCTACTGGGTCCAGTCTTGAACTGTGCAATCAGCCATGTGGGCTCCAGCTGCCTTAACCCCCCCCCCCCCCCCCCCCCCACTGGCCCTGTATTGTTTTTTGAGCCATTTTAATTGTAGTTTTCAGTTAGTTGTGCTATTCTCAGCAGCAGACCTGAGAATAATTCAGGCATTTGAGGCAACATATCCACTCCGTTAAGCTCCTTGGGGAAACCAACGACTACATTCTTATTTAGTTCATTACTTCAGAAAGTCACTAAATATTGAGTAGTACCCCAAATACCTGAAGAAGTAATGAATCTTCTAAATATCTAACTTACTATTAAAGTATATTTTTATTTTAAAAAATTTATTTTGATTTCTTTGATGAGTGAGAGAGACAGAGACACCACACCTTCTACTGGGTCTTAACTCCACAATCTATCTTTGCATCAGCCAACCCCAAATCACAGGCACGTGTGTAAGTGGCATACTTCAGGGAGGTGCCAGATATGAACCTGAAACCTCGCGTGGGCCAGCCTTGCAGAGAGCATTGTGCATTACTTCTGTGCTACTATCCAGCCCTAAACTAAAGTGTCTTTGATTCTGAGGAGAGTTCCACTAATATGGAAATCCAAACTATATTGTTAATAGTGTGTATTAATACTAATCCCCTAAAATTTCAATGCATATTTCATTTGGGATTCATTGTATTTTTAAGAAGTTTTATCTCTTCATCCCTTCCTTTTCCCTCCTCATAGTTAATATGGTAATTTTCTACAGGGACATTTTTCTGCTGTTCTTCAAAAAGAAGAAAAAGTCTCATCAATTCATAGTAAAGAAGAGGCAAGAGAAATACCTATCATTAGTGCTGCAACTCAAATAATGCTCAAAGGACTTTTTATGGTGCTCGACTACCTTTTTAGGCAAAATAGCAGGTATGTGAAGATATTTGGTCTGTAGTTTTTCCTTTTAAAAATATTAGCCCAAAAAAAAAAAAGAAAAAAAAAATAAGCCCAGTTGAGGACTAGCATGTGTTTAATGCATACTACTTTTGGATCAGTAAATAGGAAAATTGAAAGCAGCTGTTATAGGTATTATGATGTATTTGCTTTTACTTCTTTGCCTAGACTCAGATCAATTGAAACAGGTCTTTTTTATTAATGAAAATGAATATCGAAATCAGTAAATAAATATGTTTAATTCATTAAATAAATAGTCCTCTAGCACTTAAACACTTTAATTTTCTTTTAAGTATAGTTTATATTTATTTCTACCAGTGCCAGAAAGCCTCTTTTCTTTATTGTATGAGTGATGGAAATTGAAAACCAACGACCTTCTTCCATCCTATCCCTTGTCAAGTTGTAGTACTATGTGGGTTCAATTGTTTTTTTTTTTTTTTTTTTTTTTTTTTTTTTTTTAATTTTTGTCGTAGGGCACCTGCATGCCAGAGAGAGAGAGAGAGAAAATGAGAAATCGCCCCCAGGGGGTGACCATGTTGCAATTCCTTCTCCTACTTTGTCCTGTAAGGATTTTGCATACCCACACTCATGCACCTGGCATGACTTGCAAGCCTCTGGATCCAGAACTTAAACCATGGCTGGCCGTGTGGGAATACAGTACCTTAACCACCACACCACTTGCTGTCCCCAAGTTCAATATTTTTTAAAGTGGTTTTTTAAAAAAAAAATGTATTAATGGGCCAGTAGGTGGTTTGGTGGTTAAGAATGCTGGACTCCCACATGGCCAACCATGGTTTGAAGCCTGGACCTGGTGGCTTGCTTTCTCACTTTCTCTCTCTCTTGCTCACTCTTGCTCTGTCCCTCTTGGATCAAATTAAAAGTAAAATAAATAAATAAAGTTAAATAAAATAATTCTTTTTTTTTTTTCTTTTTGCTATAGGGCGCATGCGCTCACCAGAAAGACAGAGAGAGACAGAAAGTGAGAAATCACCCCTCAGGGGGGATGGCCATGCTGCAATCCCTTCTCCTCCATTCTCCTCTTGGGATCTTGGGGATCTTGGGCACACACACCCGGTGTAAGTTTAAGTCACTAGGTCTGGGACTCGAACCACCGCTGACTATATCCAGTGACGTAGCCATTATGTTATCTGCTGGTCCCAAATAAAATAATTCTTTAAAAAATTGTAGTAAAATATTCATAGCAAGAGATACCATTTTAACTGCTTTTAAGTATAAAGTGCCATTAGGTATATTGACAATGTTGTGCGGTCATCACCGTTATGTATTTCCAGAAATTTTTCATCATTCTAAACAGAAATTCTGTATCCATGAAATAATATTGGGCTGTTGGAAAAGTCATGACCTATTTTTAAAAAATTATTTATTTAATTTTATTCATTCATTTAATTTGACTGGCAGGGGGTGGGGGTAAGCAGGTGGTGTGGGAAGTGAGAAAGCAAGCCACCAGATCCAGGATTTGAGCCATGGTCGGCCATGTAGGGGTGTCCAGCACCTCAACCATCACACTACCCTCTGGCCCCATGACCTAATTTTCTATGCAGAAATGTGTCATAGTTTTTCCAATGACCAATAATTCCCTAGACTATCTCCTCCCAGCCTCTAGTAACTTTTATTCTACATTCATCTTACTAATGTGCTCTTTCTTGGTATCTTATATAAGAGCAATCATATAATATTTGTCGTTTTGTGTCATTTTACTTAGCTTAATATTTATCAAGTTCATCCCTATGGCAGCATGTATCAGAACTTTTTTTATGGCTTAATAATATTCTATTGTGTGTGTGTACATCACATTTTAAATCTGTTTTTATATTTATGGATATTTGTAGAGTTGTTTTCACATTTTTTTTTGGAGAGATATTGGGTCCCTCTACAGATGTTGGGTCCCTTACTTTAACATCTTGTCTCTCTAAGAGTGCAATTATTAGTGAAATATTATAGCGGTAGAGAATATCACTTTTTATTTTGTTTAAGCCGAAGTGTTTAATAGACTCTTACTGAAAGAAGTTATAAACTAGATGGAATCACAGATATTTGGTGTAGTATCCTCATTAAAAGTAGATGAAGACCGACCTACTTTTTAAAAAAAAAAACTCATATTTTAACTCATTTCTTCTATGAACTTTTTTGAAAAGAATTATTTATTTATTTATTATCATTATTTTTCAATTTGACTAGAGAGAGACAGAGCGAGAGAGAGAAAGAGAAGGAGTAAGAAAGCGAGCCAGCACATCAGGACTTGAACTGTGGTCGGCCATGCAGGAGTCCAGAGCCTTTGACCACTATGCTATCTGCTGGCCCCAAAACTGACCTATATTTTAAATGAACGTAAAATTTTATAATTATGTACTAGCATTTAAAAAACTTCCTGTAGGGAGCAGCAGATGGAGTAATGGTTACATTGCTGGACTCTCACTTAGTTGACTACAGTTTGAGTCTCAGACCTGGTGGCTTAAAACTCAGGCTGGGCCCTTGAGTGTGCATGCCCAAAATCCCAAGAGGAGACTAGAGAAGAAGGGATTGCAGCATGGCCATACCCCTGAGAGTGATTTCTCTTTTTCTGTCTTGCTGTCTATCTGGCGAGTAAACGCCTCCTATAACAAAAATCTCGATTAAAAAAAATACTTCCTGTAAAAATGATCTATTTTCCTATGTAAAAAAACAAAAACAAAAACCTTTTAGTTTCTTTAACCATAGTACTGGTTTCTGTTTGTAACTATTTGCGTAGTATAGGATACAAAGAGCTCTGGACCTGGAGGCCTGGGCTTTAACTCTGATTCTGCCATGATTTACATAATGTTTGAAAATCAAGCTGAGAAGTAGCTGGTAAGGAATAAATGATCAGATGAGGAGGAATAAATGATTCTCTGTAAGAATCAGTTGATTCTATGATTTAATGACTTGCTTTATATCCAAATTACTGATTTTAATTATGAGGAGAAGAATCTTATCTTTTAGTGGGAATATATCAACATTCTCGATTTGTTTTATTTATTTATGTATTAACATTCAGTTTAATTTTTAAAATTATTTTATTCAATTTCATTTATTCAGTCATTCATTTATTTTAATTTGACCAGAGAGAGACACACACACACACAAAGAGAGAGAGAGAGAGACAGAGACAGAGACAGAGACAGGGAGAGAGAGGGGGGAAAGTGAGAAAGCAAGCCACCAGGTCCAGGACTCAAACCATGGTCGGCCATGTGGGAGTGTCCAGCGCCTTAACCACCACGCCACTTGCCAGTCCCCTCGATTGTTTTAATATAATCAGTTTTTATATTGTATGTAGCTAGGTCATTATGTTTTAATAATGTGTTACTACTAAATTAGTATTTTCTTTGCATCTAGATTTGCAGATGATTATAAAATTGCTATTCAGCAGACTTACTCCTGGATAAATCACACTGATATTTCAGATAAAAATTGGCTAATGGTTCTACCAAAAAATAAGAAACGTTCACGACACAAAACTGCAGTTCGTGTGCTAAACTTTTGGTGCTTAAATCCAGCTGTGGTAAGCTCATTGTGTTGTAAATGATAAATTTGCCTTCATGACTCAATACCAAATAAATGTGTTTCACTCTTTTAAAGATGAATTTATGTCTCTAACATTGCTTCCTTTTAGGCCTTTTCAGATATTAATGGCAAAGTTCGGACAATTGTTTTGACATCTGGTACGTTATCACCAATGAAATCCTTTTCATCAGAACTTGGTGTTACATTTACTATCCAACTGGAGGCTAATCATGTCATTAATAACTCACAGGTTAGTTTTTATTAAGAATTATTTTATTTAACTTTATTTATTTAGTTTTTAATTTGACTGTAGAGGGACAGAGTGAGATAGAGAGAAGGAACGTGAGAAAGCAAGCCGGAAAGGTTCTGGGACTTGAACCATGGTTGGCCATGTGGGAGTCCAGCACCTCTAACTACCAACCCACCGGCTGGCCCCTAGTTATTTCATGTGTGTTTTTTTTAAGAGAGATTTTTGCTAGAGGGCACGTGTACTCACTACAGAGACAGAGAGATACCGAGAGATAGAAAGTGAGAAATACTCCTCAGGGGAATGACCAGACCACAGTCCTTTTTCCTCCATTCTCCTCTTGGGATCTTAGGCACACATGCAGACACGCCCAGCATGAGTTTTAAGCTGCTGGGTCTGGGACTCGAACCTCAGTTGACTCTGGGAGTTCAGTGACATAACCATTATGCCATCTCTTGGTCCCCAGGTTAGTTGTTTTTTTTTTTTTTAAAGGCTTTCCTTCTTTCTACCTCAGTATAATTCTGTATAAACAAATTAGAAGTTATCCAAAGTGCCAGCAAACAAACTCTGGTAGGAAATTCAACACTTCAGTTTCATAATAAAAGAAAATCTGTTAGTTACTTAATTAACAAGAAATTTAATACTGATACAGTATACACAATATTTATATTCTCTAATTATTTCCAAAATATTTCTTATATTTGTGTAATTTTATTTTAAAAAACTTTTTGCTAGAGGGCACATGGTCTCATCAGAGAGAGGAGAGGAGAAAATATCCTCTAAGAGGAATGATTACATTGCAGTCCTTCTCCTCCATCTTTGCCCCCTTTGGGGATATTGGACATGCATCCAGTATGTTTCTCATGCTGCTGGATCTGGGACTCAAATGGCTTGGTTGTCTATGTGGGATCTGGCTGTCTTTTTTGTTTGGAGAGGTTTTTACTATAGGGCGTGTGCGCTTGCCAGAGAGACAGAAAGCGAGAAATCACCTCCCAGGGGTATAGATAGCCACACTGTAATCCCTTCTCCTCCATTCTCCTCTCGGGATCTTGGGCATGTGCACACACGCACCTGGTGTGAGTTTAAGCCACCAGGTCTGGGACTTGAACCATAGTCAGCCACATGGGAATCCAGCGACAGCCATTACGCCAACTGCTGGTCCCAAGGGATCTGGCTGTCTTAAACATGAAGCCATAATGTTGACCCTTAATTATTTTTTCTTTTAAGTTTATCCCTTTTATTCTTGATAGATGGTGGTGCCTGATCACGTGCACGAGAGAGATGCATCCTTAACTCTGTCTGGTCGTACCACAATCCCCTTTTTCTATTCCTCCAGCTGGTCAGAATCTTGGGCATGTGCACACATGCCTCATATAATTTATGTTGACCAGGCCAGGGATCCAGACTGTGGTCTACCACGTAGCTTTTTTTTTTTTTTTTTTTTGAGAGTTTTTTTTGCTATAGGGCGCGTGCGCTCGCCAGACAGACAGAGAGAGACAGAGAGATAGAAAGCAGGAAATCACCCCCCAGGGGGGATGGCCACGCCGCAATCCCTTCTCCTCCATTCTCCTCTCGGGATCTTGGGCACGCACGCACACGCGCCCGGCGTGAGTTTAAGCCGCCGGGTCCGGGACTCGAACCGCGGTCGACTACGTGGGAGTCCAGCGACATAGCCATTACGCTAACTGCTGGTCCCCCACGTAGCTTTTAGCAAATGCAGTTCAGTATGCTATTGACTGTACCACCAGGCTGAGCTTGTTTTTATATTTGATGTATATGTTATGCCAAATAGTATACAGTTTTCATATCTCTAAAGTCTTTAAACAGGTTCCTCCCCCCTTTTTTTTCTGTTTTCTATGACTGACATTTTTGAAAAATTAAGTCAACAGTGGTCCTGAGGAATGTTTTATAATCTGGATTTGTCTGATTATTTACTAATAAGATTCAGGTTAAATAATTAGGCAAGAATACTATGTAGGTGACATTGTTGCTTCCCATTGTATACTACAAGGAGACAAATAAGATTAGTTTGTCTTATCACAAGTTGATCATTTGGTTAAAGTGCTCTCTGTCAGATCTCATCTTGAAAAATGTTCCTGCATCACGCACATCATTTCCAAGCATAAAACTATCATATTTTTCAGCAATCTGCAGTATTTGTATTATCTTTAGATTCCTAATCAAGTTTGTTCTTTCTCCTAATCAAATTAACCAGAATAGGTAAGATCTATGGATACAGAAGAAAGGGAGATTTCTAGCTATAAAATTTGATGGCTCTAATTTTCTGTGACTAAGGATCTTTGAGCACCAATGACTTTTTAAATTTACTTATTCATTTTATGTATAATTATTTTTTTTATTGCCAAGGGGTGCTTGCATTTGCTAGACAGCAAGCTCACACCTTCATGCAAGAGAAAAAATATCCCCTTTAATGGGTCTGGTCATGCCACAGTCTTCTCACTTCCATTTCTCTATCCTGTCAGGATCTTGGGCATGCATACACATGTGCTGGCATGTCCTTTAATGTGCTGGGGCTAGGACTTGAACCATGGTCAACTGTGTATGACCCAGTTGCCTATATGCAGTGCTTAACTGCTGTGTTGCAAGGCTGGCCCAGCAATGTAGTTTTGAAAGAATAATTCTTGTCATTACTGAGATTTACATATGTGGGCTAGCCCATGACCTGGTGGTGAAAGGAGCTGGATCCTACAGGCCAGCCACATGGTTTGAGTCTTGAACTTGGTACCTTTAAAAACACACTGAGTGTGTATACATGTGTGCCTTGTATCCTAAGAGCAAGGGGTTGCTGTGTGACCTTTTCCCATGGTGAATGCTTTCTTCCTTCCTCTGTTTCTCTATCTCACTAATGAGTGCACAAACCCTCTGACAGATTTTTTTTTAAAAAAGGAAGATTTACCTATGGCAAGTCATACCAGTTTTCAACCTCAATATTTTAGAATTACCTAGTTAAGGCTATTCATACATAAATCTGCTATATAATTTCATTTGTTCGCTTAATCATCCAACAAAAGTTTGTTACATGCTTAATTTTGTAAAGTTATTGAGGAAACAGGAATAGGTACAACCATTTTTGCTTTCAAAGAATTTTCATTAGAAGAGAATTGAGTGATTTGCCTGAAGCAAAACTTTTATAAAGTAAATATGTACACAATTAAAAGTAATAGAAAAAAGTACCAACAATTATAAAGTAAATTTTCACTGAAGTTTTTGCTTAATCTTCTTCCAAAAAAGTACTAATTTTTCTACTTTGTTTTGGCATAAATCTAATAATAATATATTTATTTTCTAGGTTTGGGTTGGTACCATTGGATCAGGCCCCAAGGGTCGGAATCTCTGTGCTACCTTCCAACATACTGAAACATTTGAGTTTCAGGATGAAGTGGGAGATCTTTTGTTATCTGTGTGCCAAACTGTGAGCCAAGGAATTTTGTGTTTCTTGCCATCTTACAAGGTAAAAGCATATTTATTGTTTCTTTTGCCTTAAAAAAAATTTAAATTGTAACAATTATAATGATAAGCTTTCTAGGGTCAGAAGCAACAAGATGATAATTAAGTTTTTCTAAATGTCTTGTATTGTTTTACTGATGTATTATGATACTGCTTGATCTGTCACTTTTACTTACAAGTCTAAAAGAATAAAATTCTTCTAGGAGTGTTACTTATATAAGAGAAATATTTATATGAATGTGAGTTTTTATTTTTTTATTTTTTCAGAGGTTTTTGCTGTAGGGCACATGTGCTCACCAGAAAGACAGAGAAGAGAGACAGAAAGCAAGAAATCACCCCCACCAGGGAGGATGGCCACGCCACAGTCCTTTCTCCTCCATTCTTCTCTTGGGATCTTGGGCATGGACACAAAGGTGCCCGGCATGAGTTTAAGCCATCAGGTCCAGAACTCAAACTGTGGTCTTGACCACATGGGAGTCCAGCGACATAGCCATTACTCCAACTGCTGGTCCCAATATGAGTTTTATTTTTAAAGACAACCTGGTATTTTCATAGTTGAAGAAAAAGGGAGCATTCTTTTTCACTTTCATAAATTACAGCTTTGAATATTTTAGTAAAGTGAATATAAGTTAAACTGTTTTGCCTGTCATTTCGGTATATACACTCTGTCCAGAAGAGAGAATTTTTCTCGTTGGTTTTAGAGTCACTCTGACTTTTACTAATTTTTTTTTTAAGTTAAATTGGAATTACATTGTGTATTTTGGTTCTCGTGATGGTAAAATAATTGAAACCATGTGTAATTGCCAATAGTAATATCACAGTTATCAAAATCTAAGCTAAATCCAATGTAGAAAAATGACATTCCCTCCTTTTTCCTATAGGAAGTTATATTCTAAGAGCAGAAGCATTAATAAGTAATATTTGAGGCCAGCAGGTGGTGTGGTTTTTAAGATGCTAGATCCTATATGGCCAACTCTATGGTTTGAGTTCTGGACCTCGAGACCTAAAAAACATGGTGGTTGCATGTATATATGTGTCCAGAATCCCGAGAGGAGAATGGAGGAGAAAGGATTGTGGCATGGCCACCCCCTTGTTTGTGGGAGTGTCGATTTCTTACTTTGCTTGTTTCCCTGACTTTCTGTCTCTTTCTCTCTGTCGAGGGCACGCACTCTATAGCAAAAATTTCTTAAAAATAAATAAATAAATAAATAAAATAGATCTCAGAATAGGTAGATAACAAAATGGATTTTAAAAATGTAGATGAACTCTTAGGTTGTCACAAGAGTCATGACAAATTTTTCTGTGCCTTTCTTTGCAAAACTGCATCATGACTTTCCCAACAACCCAATATATTCTGGCTACAATAGATGCATACTAGCTTTAAAGACCCATAAGTTGAAAGAGAAAAGATTTTAAAAGATATTCCATGCAAATTGTAACCAAAAGAGAGGTGGGGGTGGCATTACTAATATCAGACAAAATAGACTTAAAGTAAAAAATTGTTACAGGACACCAAGAAGAATATATTACAGATTGATAAAAGTGTAAATTCAAGAAGATATGAAAATTGTACTAAATAAAATTCCCAAAACAAATAAAGCAAATAATGACAGAACAGAAGGGAGAAAGAGTTTTATAATATCAATATTTGGAGACTTTAATATCTCATTTTTAATGATAACTAGAAAGGCAGACAGAAAATTACTAAGGAAACAGAGAACTTGAACAGTATTATAAACCAAATGGCCCTAACAGACATTTATAGGACATTACCTAACATGGAGCAAGCAGGTGGTACGGTGGTTAAGGGTACTGCACTCCCACATGGCTAACCATGGTTCGAGTCCTGGTGGCTTGCTTTCTCACTTTCTGTCTCTCTGTCTTGGTCTGTCCCTCTCTGGTCAAATAAAAAAAATAAATAAATAGGGCCAGCGGGTGGCATGGTGGTTGGGTCAGCTGGACTTTCACATGGCTGATCACAGACTGAGTCCTGAACCTGACAGCTTGCTTTCTCACTTTCCTTCTCTTTCTGTGTCTCTCTCTGGTCAACTTTGAAAAAAAAGATAAAAGACAATAAAATAAAGTAATTCTTTTAAATAAATAAATAAGATTAAATAAAATAATTCTTTAAATAAAAACGTTACTTAACCACAGGACAATTACAATTTTCCACATGTATAACAGAACATTTTTTAGAACAGACCTCATGCTGGTTGACAAAAAATGCCCTAATTTAAAGAGACTAAAATTATACAAAGTATCTTTTTAAATCACAGCAGGATAAAACTGGAATTTTATCATATAATATCAGGATAACAGAAAACTTCAAACATATGGAAAAATTAAACAATATACTTTTAAATAACCAGTAGGTCAAAGAAAAAAATCACAAGTGATATTAGAAAATGCCTTGAGAAATATGAAAATGAAAACACAGCATACCAAAACTTATAAGAAGCAACAAAAGCAATGCTAAGGTAAATTTATAGCTATAAAGACATGTATTAAAAAAGAAATCTCAGGGCCAGCAGGTGGCGTAGTGGTTAAGGACCCAGAGGTTTGAAACTCATGCTGGGTATGTGTGCCCAAAATCCCAAGAGAAGGAAGGAGAAAGGATTAGGGCATGACCATTCCTCCTGGGGGATGACTTCTCACTTTCTGTCTCTCTCTCTCTCCAGTGAGTGCATGTGCCCTGTAGTAAAAATCTCGCTCAAAAAAAAAAAGGAAATCCCAAATTTATAATCCAATTTTACACCTTAGAAACTAGAAAAAGAAAAGCAAACTAAACTATGATAAGGAACAAAAAAAAGAGAAGACATACAATATAGAAAAGAGAGGAAATCAGGCCAGCCCTATAGTACAGTCCTATTAAGTGCTTAAGAGAAACAGATCCTACATGGCTGACCATGATTTGAATCCTGGCCCCAGAGGCTTGAAAAACACACTGGGTGCATGTACATGGATGGGTGTCCAGAATCCAACAGGATAAAGAAACGGAGGAGAACAGATTGTGGTGTCACAATGCCATATTGGGGAATGCTCTTTCCACTTCATCTTTTTCTCGTAAATGTGCATGCCCTGTGACAAAAAATAAATGAATAAATAAATAAATAAAATAAAATTGGGAGTAGTAGATGGCGTAGTGGTTAAGGTACTGGGCTCCTACTTGACTGTGATTCAAGTCCTGGACCTGGCAGCTTAAAACTCACTCCAGGCATGTGTGCATGCATGCCCAAAATCCCAAGAGGAGAATGGAGGAGAAGGGATTGTGGTGTGGCTATCCCCCTAGTTGATGATTTCTCGCTTTCTATCTCTCTGGCAAGTGCACATGCCCTATAGCAAAAGTCTTTCTTAAAAAGAAAAAAAAAAAGACAAAATCAACCAGCCCTAAATCATGGGTATGTGTATACCTGGTATACTTGGTGTGATCTCACATGTGCCAGGTGTGAGTTTAAAACACCGGGTCTGGGACTTGAACCACGGTCGACTACATGGAAGTCCAGTGATATAGCCATTATACCAACATCCCGCCAGATGTAGATTTCTGGGTTGACAATTTTTGTTTTTGTTTTTCTTCAGTGCTTTAAACATATCACACTACTTTCTGACTTTCAAGGTTTTTGATGAGAATTTATGATGGTCTTATTAAGCATCCCTAATATATGATCAGTTGCTTTTTTTCTTGCTGCTTTCAAGAGGCTTCTTTGTCTTCATCTCTGTATACTATAATTATAATGTATCTTAGTTTGGTTCAGATTAGGTTTGTTCTTTTTTTAGTGTATTGAGGTTCTTAGATTTGTAGATCCAGGTCTTTCATCAAATTTGAGAAATTTTCAGGGACCAGCAGTTAGCATAATGGCTATGTTGCTGGACTCCCATGTAGCCGACCGTGGTTCGCGTCCCGCACCCGGTGGCTTAAAACTCACACCGGGCGCGTGTGCGTGCATGCCCAAGATCCCGAGAGGAGAACGGAGGAGAAGGGATTGCGGTGTGGCCATCTCCCCCGGTGGGTGATTTCTCGTTTTCTGTCTCTCCGTCTCTGTCTGGCGAGCGCACGCGCCCTATGGCAAAAACCTCTAAAAAAAAAAGAAATTTTCAGTCATTATTTTAAAAAATATTTTTAATTGAGTGAAATAGAAATATATAGTATTATAGTGTTTACATTACAACTAATATGCATAGAGGAAAATTTATAGCTTTTAATACTTAGTAAAAATGGAAGTTTGGGGCAGCCCCATTGCCTCATAGTGAAGGTAGTTGGAGCTCATATGGCCAACTGTGCAGTTTGAGTGTCATCCCTAGTGACTTGAAAAACATACTGGACAGGACCAGCAGTTAGTGTAATGGCTATGTCGCTGGACTCTCATGTAATCGACCACAGTTTGAGTCCCGGACCCGGCGGCCTAAACTCACGCCGGGTGTGTGTGCGTGCATGCCCAAGATCCGGAGAGAATAGAGGAGAAGGGATTGTGGCGTGGCCATCCCTGGGGGGGTGGGGGTGATTTCTCGCTTTCTGTCTCTCTGTCTCTCTCTGTCTGTCTGGTGAGTGCACGTGCCCTTTAGCAAAAACCTCTCCAAAAGGAAAAATACACTCTGGACAATGTACATTTTGCCTGAAATCCTGACAGGTTGGAGAAATGGAGAAGGGATTATGGTATGATCATACCCCACAGGGGAGTACTTCCTTCTCCCATCCCCATCTCTCTGTAACTTTTTGGCAAGAGCACGTGTCTTCTGACAATAAGAAAAAAGAAAGATCTAAAAAGATCATAAACTAGGAGCCAGCAGGTGGCGTGGTGATTAAGTCGCTAGACTTCCTGTGACCAACTGCAATTCGAGTTCTGGACCTGGTAGCTTGCTTCTTCTCTCTCTCTCTCTCTCTCTCTCTCTAGTGAGTGCATGTGCTCTATAGCAAATTACAAAATAATAATAATAAAAATTTTTTTGATTAGAAAAAGATGTAGTCTAAACTTTCACCTTAGAATCCTAGAAAAAGAAATGGAAAATAAACACAAAGTAAGTAGAGGGAAGAAAATAATAAGGATAAGAATAAAGATCAATAAAATAGAAAACTGACAAATAATAGAAACAAATCAGTGAAACCACGCACTATCCTCATTATTAAAATGTATTAATGAAATTAATAAAACTTAGCAAGACAAATCAAGATAAAAGAGAAGACAAAGTACTAATATTAAGTAGTAATACATTATTACTGAGTTTGTTGACTTTATAAAACCTTATATTAAAGGGATTTTTTAACAAGTCTATATGCAGTATTGAAATAACTTACATGAAATAGATAAATTTCCTGTAAGACACAGATTACCAAAAGTGACACAAGAATTATGTAACAAATAAGTTGAAGTAGTAACTAAAATCTTTCAACAAAGAAAAATGTAGGGGGACCAGCAGGTGGCGTGGTGGTTAAGGGTGCTGGATTCCCATATGTCCAACTGTGGTATGAGTCCCAGGAAGGAAGGAAGGAAGGAAGGAAGGAAGGAAGGAAGGAAGGAAGGAAGGAGAAGGAAAGAAAGAAAATAAACTTAATAAAATAATTCTTAAAAAAAACCCATGAACTACTCAAAAAAAAAAAAAAAAAAAAAGAAAAAAAGAGATTACTCTAAAGAAAAGTGTAAGTTTGGTTGTCCTTGTTGATGAAGGCTATCAAGGAAAAGTACCTGTCCCCCACAAACTCAGAAAACGGAGGAAGATGAAGTACTTTCTACCTTATTAGGCAAGCATAACTCTGATACCAGGAGCCAAACAGGGACGTTATTGGAAAACAAAAGTAGAAGTCAATATAAGCCCAAAAATTATTAACAAAGTACTAGTAAATGTAATCCATTAATACACAAAAAGGATCATATATCATGGCATAGTGGGAATTCATCCCAGAAAGCCAACTATGTTTTCAAAGGTCAACCAGTAACTTATCAGAGAATGAGGAAGAAAAACCACATGTTCAATTTAAAAAGATTCACATAAGACCAACCACAGTGGCAGTGGTAGCACAGTGTTCTACAGTCCTGAAGCCACAAGGAAAACTCCCATGTTTGCATCCCAATGTCTCCTGATACTTGTCAGGTACACACATGCAGACCCATGTTCTTGGCTAGCTAAGGCTGGGTATAGATCACAGCATGGAAAACTTGTTAGGGGTGCCCGTCTCTCTCTGTCTCCCTCTTTTGGATGAAGTAAATAAAATTTTTAAAAATGCAGACAGAATTTTGCAAAATTTAATGCTCATTTATGATATAAACTAACAGTAAAGGACAAACGACCTGATTTAGGGCATATATGAAAAATTTATATTTAATGTCCCACTGAATGTTCAAGAACTGATGCAAGGTACAGGTGTCCATTCCCATTACTTACGTTCAACATTATACTGTATCTAGTTCAGTAAAGAAGAAAAGAATTGAGAAAAATTATTTTTGCCTATACATTGTGATTATAAACTTAGAAAATTCTAGAGTCTACAAAGGAGCTATTAGAGGGGCCAGCAGGTAGTGAAAGTGCTGGACTTTAACAGCCACGGTTTGAGTCCCCGACTTAGTGGCTTACTTTCTCTTTCTCTCTCTCTCCGGTGAGGACATGTGCTCTATATCAAATTAAAAGATAACAATAATAATAGATAAAATTAAATACTTTTTAAAAAAGAAGCTATTAGAGTTAGTAACTAAATGTAGCAAGTTTTCAGTCTGTGAGGAGGTTAGTATATATAAACAGATTTTTATACCTATGATAGCAATGAACAATTGGGAAATAAAATTTTTAAAAATATTAGAATAGCATCAAAATATGTACTGTGTATTACATGAATGATTTTAACATTGAAACATACAAATATTGCTGAGAGAAATTAAACCCTACTTATAAAACCTACATAAATACAGAGAGATGCCATGTTTATGTGTTAAGTCTCAGTATTATTAAGGTGTCTATTATTCTGAAATTGATTTATATTCAAGCCAATCTTTTTTTTTTTTTTTCTTTTTGGAGAGGTTTTTTTTTTTTTTTTTTTTTTTTTTTTTTTTTTGATATAGGGCGCATGGGCTTGCCAGAGAGACAGAGAGATAGACAGCGAGAAATCACCCCCCCAGGGGGGATGGCTACACCGCAATCTCTTCTCCTCTCGGGATCTTGGGCACACACACACACACACACACACACACACACGTGCCCAGTGTCAGTTTAAGTCACTGGATCCAGGACTCGAACCGTGGTCGACTATGTGGGAGTTTAGCACCACATTTAAATTTTTCTAATGAACCATTTTTATTTCCTTGGTGTTTCTTTTACTATGTGTTTTGAGCTATTTTCTTTGTTGTCTTGGGAATTATAGTTAATATATTAATTTATAATAATGTGATTTGAATTAATACTACTTTAATTTTCAGTAGTATGCTAAAACTTTGTTCCTAAATATTGGGTCATCAAAAAAGTCATGAAGCATTTTTGCATAGAAAAACATAGAAAAATATGTCATGTCTTTACCGACGACCCAATAGCTGTATTTTATCTTACTTCCTGTGTGTCATAAAAATGACATCTTTATACATTGTATGCTTATCAACAGATTTATAATTATTTCTTTGTGCAGTTGACTTTTAAATCAAATAGAACTACAAAAAATATTTACTGCTTTTAATATTACATAGATTTTTTTTTTTAACCAGTGTTCTTTAATTCTTAATGTGGATTTGAGTTACTTTATTTGGGGGGAGAGGTTTTTGCTATAGGACACGTGCGCTTACCAGAAAGACAGAAAGAGACAGAGAGACAGAAAGCAAGAAGACAAGAAAGACAGAAAGCATCCCCAGAGGGGATGGCCAGGCCGCAATCCCTTCTCCTCCAGTCTCCTCTTGGGATCCTGGGCATGCACACACGCCTGGCTTGAGTTTAAGCCACCGGGTCCAGGATTTGAACTACAGTTGACTACGTGGGAGTCCAGCGACTTAGCCATTACGCCAACTGCTGGTCCCAGATTTGAGTTACTTTCTAATGTCCCTTAAAATTCATTACTAGGGCCAGTCAGTGGTGTGGTGGTTTAGGCCTAGACCCCACATTGGCTGACTGTGCAGTTGAAGTCCCTGACCCAGTGGCTTAAGAAATATGCCTGGCATCTGTTCATGTGCACCCAAAATCTTGAGAGGGGATGTGAAAGAGAAGGGATTGCAAAGTGACCATTCCCCATCAGGGGTGCTTTTTCACTTTCTCTCTGCCTGTCCTTCTGGCGGACACATGTGCCCTGTAGCAAATTTTTCTAAAAAAGAAAAGAAAAGAAAAGAAAACTCAAATCCCAAGAGGAGAATGGAAGAGAAGGAATTGTGGCATGGCCATCCCCCCTGGGGGGTGGTTTGTTGCTTTCTGTCCCTCTGTGTCTCTCTGGCAAGCACATGTGCCCTATAGCAAAAATCTCTCTCTTTAAAAAAAGAAAAGTAAAGTAAAAGAAAAGATATAACTAAGTAGAATCCAAGCCTTGCATCTCTTAGTTGTCATTTACTGCTTTTCTCCTGGAGCTCTGCTGAGGTCTTGGTAAGGTATGGGAAGAAAGGAAGCATCTTCTAATTTTATAATTATATCTTTTAGTGGCACTGTTTCTCTCTCTCTCTTTTTTTTTATTTTAGAGAGGTTTTTGCTGTGAGGCACATGTACTCACCAGAAAGACAGAGAGACAGAAAGCGAGAAATCACCCAATCACCCCCCCAGGGGGGATGGCCACGTCGCAATCCCTTTTCCTCCATTCTCCTCTCGGGATCTTGGGCATGCACGCACATGCGCCCGGCGTGAGTTTAAGTCACTGGGTTTGGGACTTGAACCACGGTTGACTACATGGGAGTCCAGCAACATAGCCATTACGCCAACTGCTGGTCCCCGGCACTATTTCTCTTAATTGTGACTTCCAGAAGTGTTTCCTAGCTCTTCATTCATCATTTAGATGAGGGATTTGGAAGTGCTAGAGTTTAGGTAATTTTACTTTTTCTTCTCATTAGTAAAGGCTCTGGTATATCTTTCTTACTGGTGGACTGGGTTTTGTTATGAGGAATGCTTTCAGAATGATACTTTTCCTCTCCTCCTGCCAGAAGCAGGTGTAGTGTGGTGTTTTGTTGTTTTGGTTTGATTTTGGCTAGAGGGCATGTGTGCTTGACAAAGAGACACAGAGGGAGAGGGAGAAAGTATCTCCAGTGGGGCATGGCTGTGCTGCAATCTGGTCTCCATTTCTATACCTTATTAGGATTCTGGGCATGCATGCATGTGTGCATTCACCTGGCATGTTGTTTTTCAAGCCAGCTGGGCTGGGATTCGAACTGTGGGATCCGGTTGTTTTAACCACCAGTACACAGAGCAAGTCCAGAGCAGGAGAGTTACTTGGTCTTCACTGGGAGAATCTGGTGGGGTTTCTGGAGGTAGTATTCCTGAAAATGTGGACACCCTCCCTAAGACTGAAGCCCTTAGGAGTTTCTGAATTGTAAACTGTTGGTCTTTGGAAAAGTCATGGTATATTTTCCTAAATTTTTCTATGCAAAAATGCATCCTTACTTTTCCAATGACCTAATGGTTTACATTCTACCTCTAGCAGTCCATCAAAATGATCTTTAATCATTTCTACCAATTTATGGTTTTAGTGACTACTACTCCAGTTAAGCAAATCTCAAGTGTGATTCTCTGTATTCAACTGTCTATAGATTTTAGAGTGGTAGTTTGCCATGTGACCTCAATTCTCTGATGTATCCCAGAAAAGATGTTGATTTTCAGTTTATTCAGCTTTTTCTTGTTTTCAGAAGAGTATGATGATTTTTAGGTTCTTTACATATTAGAGCTGAAACTGGAAGTCCTAATTTTATCTTTAAAAATGTACTTTTAATTGATTTCAGAATGTAGGTATAATTTACTTAAGAGCAAACCACATTATAATAAGTATCATTTTCAACTGTCACACTATACAGTATCTGGAGTTACTAAATATATCATCTGTTTTTCATTTTGAAGGAGTTTGACATCGAGCATTCAGAAGACAAAACCTACATTTGAATTTACTCTAGAGGGATGATAGAGACCAAGACTGAAATATAAATAGGGGATTACATTAGTTTTTTTTGTTAAATAACAGATTACCGCAATCTTCTCATCTCAAAACAAGCACATTTATCATCTCACTCTTTGGGTCTGGAGTCTGAGTATATCTTAGCTGGGTTTTCTGCTCAGTGTATTGTGTAAGGCTATCATTAGGGGTCAACTGGGGTTTTAGCATCATTAGACTTGAATGGGAAAGATTTGTTTCCAAGGTCCTTCAATTTGTTGATAAACTTTATCTCCTTGTAGTTACAGGACTGAGGTACCCAGTCGCTGACTGGCTATTGCCTCTTATTAGCTCTTAGAAGCCACATTCAGGTCCTAGCTGCATGGCCATCTCTACACATGGCAACTTACTTCTTTCGAAGAAAAAATGGTGTCTCTTTTCAAGAGGGGATCAGTTTGTCTGTCTTTCAGGGACTCTCACCTGATTAAATCAAGCCGGCCCAGGATCAACTCCCTTTTGATTAATTCAAAATCGACTGAGGTAGACCATAATCACATCCACAAAATCCATTACCTTTGCTACATAGTATATCCTAATCATGGGGATGAAGTCTTATTTTCATCAATCCTCCTCACACTGAAGGGGAGGAGTTTACACATGGTGTGTACAGGAGGTAGAAATCATTGGGTCTTCCTGTCACAGGGTTTAATTTTTCATGATAGGAAAAGTGTAAAGAGAACCATTAGAATGAAGACTGGTATATATAATAATGAGCTCTCCATAAATGCTTGTTGAATCAATAAATAATGGGTCAGTACTTTGTGTTCCAGGTCTGTCTGTCTATATGTATGTGACCCATAGCACAGTGATTAAGTGTTGCATAGAAAGAGAGATCCCATGTGACTGACTGTGGTTTGAGTCCTAGCCTGGTGGCTTATAAAATATGCAGGGCACATGTGTGCATGCTTAGGATCCTGATGGGGAAATGGAGGAAAGGAGGTGCAAAGTGACTGGGTCCCATTGGGAGATACTTTCTCTTTCTCACTTTCTATCTCTTGTGCACATGTGTCCTCTAACAAAACAAAACTAATTTTTATTAGTATTTAAAAGGAACTATATTTGATTTCTAATATGTACCCTCTATATTAGGTTAAAAAAAGTAAACATTTCTTGGTCTGGCCCTATAGTGCAGTAGTTAAGTGCTGTGCATGGAAAGCTGGATCCCACATGGCCAATTGCAGTTTGAATCCTGTCCCCAGGATTCACATGTCTGTTCATGCCCCAAATCCTGATGAGATGGAGGAAGGAGGATTGTGGTATAATCACACCACCCTGATTTGGGGGTGATTCTCTCCCTCTCTTTCTCTAAAAGAGAAAAAGGAAAAGAAAATAAATAAAGTAAGCATTCCTTAAATATTAGTACCTCATGAAATGAATAGTAAAGAATCATCTTTAGATGGAAAAATTTGATAGGCTTTACCTATGAAATTATGTGAATAAGATCACAAAGATGGTAGTCTGTTGAGGCAGGCCTATTGAAAGCATTAAGACTTGAGTACTGGCTATTAAAGTAAGTAAATGGCAATATTATAAAGTTAAGCACATGCCAAAAAACATTTTCCAGAGTACTGGGATTGTAATAGTACCATTAATGAGGGCAGAGAGGTCTTAATGCAATTTGCACTTTCTAAAGTTTCAAAAAGAGGCTTTGAGTTAGTGCATTATTAATGTACTGAACATCTGGAACTGTGTAAAAGCTATGGACATTGAGCAAATGCAGGATTTCTCCACTAGGTAGCATACTAACTTATTGCCTCCCTAGTGAGATACTGATTTTAAGAAGTTTGAAAAGTAAAATGACAATATCCAGATAAGGCATAGACATTCTAAAGCATTTTTTAGTTTGTGAGATTTGACTGAAAAAAATTGCTTCTGAGATTAACAAATCCAACTGATATAAACACCAATTAATAAATCAAATCATCCTTATCACTATATGTTGCCTAAGTCTCTATATATGAACAGCACTTACCTTTATGAACTATGAAGTAAAATAATAACAGATACCTTAGATTTTTCTCATATGTATATCTTAAAACCTGAGAGACATCTCTGTGTCAGTGTTCTTTCCTTTAAGTTATTTGATTTTCAAATGCCTAGGTAGGGTACTTAAGAGAATTTTTTTTTTTTTAAGAGGTCTTTTCTATAAGGGTGCATGCACTCGCCAGAAAGACAGAGTGACAGATAGCAAGAAATCACCCCCCAGGGGGGATGGCCACGCCATAATCCCTTCTCCTCCATTCTCCTCTTGGGATCTTAGGCATGCACGCACACACAACGCGCCCGGCATGAGTTTCAAGCCACTGGGTCTGGGACTCAAACTACCGTGGACTATATGGGAGTCCAGCAACATAGCCATTACACTAACTGCTGGTGCCTAAATCCTTACCTCTCTACTTTCTTCTTGAAGAAGGGAAGTTAAGGAAGGGAGGGAGGAAGAGAGGGAAGAATACTCACCAATGAAAAACTTTGGTTCTGAGCTCATGTCTTTTAATCATGTCACTCTTTCCTTTTCACCTTTAATGTCATCATACAAATGGCTATGTCGCTGGACTCCCATGTAGTTGAACGCAGTTCGAGTCCCGGACCCGGTGGCTTAAACTCACACCGGGCGCATGTGCGTGCGTGCCCAAGATCCCGGGAGGAGAATGGAGGAGACGGGATTGCGGTGTGGCCATCCCCCCTGGGGGGTATTTCTCGCTTTCCATCTCTCTCTCTCTGTCTGGCGAGCGCACGCGCCCTATAGCTAAAACCTCTCCAAAAAAAAAAAAGTAATCATACAAATCACCTGATATTTTAAAAAAGTACTTTGGTACCTGGCTTTACAGTTTTGTTTTGTTTTGTTTTCCTTCACCTTATTCTCCTCCTTTACCTTTCATCATCATCATTATCTTTTTTTTGTTTTGTTTTTGGTACAAGTTTTTGCTTTAGGGTGCGTGTGCTCACTAGAGAGAGACAGACAGAGACAGTGAGAGGGAAAGTGAGAAATCAACCTCAGGGGGGCTGACCACGTCACAATCCTTTCTCCGTCCTGGGATCTTGGGCATGCATGCACACGTTGCCAGTGTGAGTCTCAAGCCACTGGGTCTAGAACTAGAACTGTGGTTGGCCATGTGGGAGTCCAGGGATGTAACTGCTACTGCCATCTGCTGATCTCTACTTTTCATTATTATAGGCTTTGTTTTTCATTTATTTATTAAATTTATTCAACCAATATATATCGACTGCTTTCTATATGTCAGGTACTGTTCCAGGTACTAGACAATCAGCAGTGAGCAAAACAGACAAAAAGTATTATTCTTTTATCTTCCAGAGTGAGAAACAGAAAACACACTTGATACATAGAAAGATACTAATATGTTAGAAACTCACTGTTAGTGTCCCATCGAATTTCTTAGGTTCAAGACTTATATGGTTCTGAGAACATCTGGAACTGTGTAAAAGCTATGGATATTGAGCAAATGCAGAATTTAAGACCTGTATGGTTCAAGTCCTATATGATTTTATATATATGGAGATGGGGTCTCTGAGGAAGTAAACAAGGTTAAATGAGCTTGTAGGGGTGGGGGCCCTGGTTTGATAGAATTAGTGTCTTTTTAAGAAGAGACAACAGGGCCCCGCCCCCCGCCCCAGGCGGTCCAGCGCAGTGCAGCACCAGACCCTCTGTGTCCTTGCTAACGTGGCCCTGGGCCGTGGCCTGCAGCCTGCTTGCCATGGTGTCCGCTGTGCCCTGCCCGCCGCGGTCCCGGAGGTGGCCCTGCCCGCCGCGGTCCCGGAGGTGGCGGGTGGGCGCCTTCTGGACGCTGCGCACAGGACCGGCTCTGGTGTCTGTGTGTAAATTCACGGAGAAAACATGAGTGGATAACAACAGAAAATGGTATTGGAACAGTGGGAATCAGCAATTTTGGACAGGAAGCTTTGGGAGATGTTCTTTATTGTAGTCTGCCTGAAGCTGGGACAAAACTGAACAAACAAGGTGAGTTTGGTGCTTTGGAAAGTGTGAAAGCTGCTAGTGAACTTGAACTCTATTGTCCTCTGTCAGGAGGAGTAACTGAAGTTAATGAAGCTCTTGCAGAAAAGCCAGGACTTGTCAACAAATCTTGTTACGAAGGTGGTTGGCTGATCAAGGTGACACTGAGTAACCCTTCAGAACTAGATGAACTAATGAGTGAAGATGCGTATGAGAAATATGTAAAGTCTATTGAAGAGTAAAAGTAGAACCCTTAAATAAAGTAGTGTAAAACAATTTAATCCAGGCATAGTTGTCTTAAATTAGTGGTTGATAGAAGACTTAAATTGCAACTTTTAGCAATACCAGTGGAAAAAGAAACTACTCTGAACACCACTACTGGAAAGAAAAACCCGTTAACTTCCTAATGATCATATTTTTAATAAACACAAAATACATCTTTTTCACAATATTCTATGATTTTTACTCTATGCTCAAGTATTAGGAATTCATGAAATTATCTGTGATTAAAAACTAGTTATAAAAATTATGTAATCAGTGATAACACTGTTAGCCTAAGCCTTACGTAACACTGTATATAACCATCCCTGGATGTGGGTCAGAATACTTCATTTTCTCTCCATTGGAAATAAGTGGGAGTGGAGAAAAGTTTTGTTAGTTGTATAGTGTTAAAGAACAGTACTGTTTTAGTTTTGCCATATACTGCATTTGCTGGTGCTGTTTTATACAGTTGAAGCAACAGCTTTGCAGCAAAATAAGACATAATAAAATATTCAATTCCTCCATTAAAAAAAAAAAGAAGAAGAGACAACAGAGTGGCCAGCAAGTGGCATGGTGGTTAAGGTACTGAACTCCCGCATGGCCGACCACAGTTTGAGTCCCGGATCAGGTGGCTTGCTATCTCACTTTCTCTCTCATCAAATTAAAAAATACTAATAATAAATAAAATTAAATAATTTTTTAAAAGAGTGATATCTCTTTAAAAGAAGAGCCATCAGAGAGTTTACCTCCCCTGTCTCTCTCAAACACAGAGGAAAGGCTATGGACCTTGGATTTCCAGCCTGCAAAACTGTGAGAAATAATTTCTGTTGTTTAAGCCACTTAGTTTATAATGTTTTGTTTTGCAACTTGAAAGGACAAATAAAAGTGATGATTACTGCTATGTAAAAAACAAATGCAAGGAAGAGGGGAGGTGACTGCTGATTTTGAGGATATGGGGGAAAGTATTTTAGAATTTATGTGGGTGGTTTGGAAAGGCCTGAGGAGGTGACATTGAGTAAAGGTGTAAAGGAGGGGAGGAAGCAAATCATTCTGATTTCTTAGGGAAGATTTTTCATACCTTGAGATAACAGAGTGGTCTGAGTAAGAAAGAGGCTAGTTCAGCTGTAGCAAAGTGGAGGTGAGGTGAGGAGAGTAGTAGAAGAGGTCAGAGAAGTAGCTGTGATAAAATCATGTAACAATAAGGACTTAGATTTTATTCTAAATGCTGCAGGAAGCCATTGGAGGCTTTAGACCAATTTTTAAAAGGATTATGCTGGCTGCTATGTGGAAAATGGATTCTAGAGAGCAAGGAAGAAGCAAAGGGACTGTTTAGGAAGCTATAGTAATAATCAAGCTCATATTGTGGTGGCTTTGATTGTAGTGGTAACAGTGAAGATAGAAATATCTGGAGTCTAGATACATAATAATTTGGAAGTAGTACTGGCAGGATTTGCAGATGGATTGGATATGAGTGAAAGAAAGAAAAGAGGTAAGGTTTTCTTGCTGAGCCCTTTATCTGTACTGTTTCTAGTCAATCTCATTTGTATGGATTCTTTTAGTTTCATCTTTTATCTTGATTTCTCAGTGTATAATTCAGTTCTGATTCCTCTCCAAGTACTGTACCCATATATTTAACTGCCAGATCAGTTCCTCAGTTTGGGTATCTTAAGGCTAACGTACCTTTTCCTTCTAATCTTGATCTTAGTGTTGTCTATATTAGTGAATGATGCCATAATATTTATTTGGACTAATCAGATACCTACAGGGCAGTCTATAAAGTTTCTCCCTTTTCTGTCATATCAATTGAACACTACAGCCTATTCATTAAAAAGTTTAGCTTGAGAAATCACCCCCCACAGCCCCAGAGAGTATGGTCTCACCACAATCATTTCTCCTCCATTTTCTTGGGATTTGGGGCATGTATGCACACGCACCTGTCATATTTTTTTAAACCAAAGGGTCTGTGACTCGAACTGCAGAGTCAGCTGTGTGGGATCCAGCTCCTTAATTACCATGCCACATGCTGGCCCCAAGTTTTAGCTATTTTTCTAATCTAAAGTTAATTTTATAAACTTTACTTTAAATACAGTATAATTTTCAAAAAGGTAAAATCATAGCTTAAATAAAAATATAAAGCAACACCTATCAAAAGATTTTAATAAACCCATTAATGAGGAAACAAGTGTGATGACAAGGCCAATTTAGAGAGCACTTAAGGAGCTATGTACTTACAGGCAATTTAATAAAGGAATAGAATATAAATAAGATTGCTGACTTGGGCCAGCAGGTGGCATGGTGGTTAAGGCACTAGATTCCACATGACTGACTCTGCGGTTCAAGTCCTGACCCCGGCAGCCTGAAAAACATGCCAGCGCATATGTGCCCCAAATCCCAAGAGGGGTATGGATGAGAAGAGATTGTAGTGTGACTATCCCCCTAGTGGGAAGATTCTCTCTCCCCCCCCACTCTCCCTCTCCTCAGAGAGTACATGTGTCCTATGGAAAAACTTTTCCACAGCAGATATACTGTTTTATATTACCACTAGCAATGCATGAGGGTTCTGATTTCTCCATATCCTTGCAAAACTTTTTTTTGTTTTTTTTTTTTTTTAGATAATATCCATTCTAATGGGTATGAAGTAGGAACTCATTGTGCTTCAGATTTGCATTTCTCTATTGTCTAGGGATGTTGATTATCTTTTCGTGTCCTTATTGACCAGTTTTACATCTTTGGAAAAATGTCTTTTTAATCTTTTGCCTGTATTTCATTCAGGTTGGTTTTTGTGTTTTCATTGAGTTATAAATAATCCTTTATGAGATATGTGCTTTGCAAATTTTTTTTCATTTTATGGGTTATCCTTTTTACTTCTTGATGGTGTCCAAAAAAGCTTTCTTTATTTTGATGAACCAATTTAATATATATTTTCTTTTGTTACCTACATTTTTTATGTCATAGCCAAGAAATCATTGCCAAATCCAAAATCAGAAAGCTTTTCCTCTAAAATCTTTATATTTTAATTCTTATATTAAGGTCTTTGATTTATTTTGTGTGTGTGTGTGTGTGTGTGTGTGTGTTTATACACAATAGTCCCATTACTCTGTTTCTTTTTCCAAAAATAGGTAAGTTCAGTATAGTAGGATATTTTGGTATTTATGATTTATATATGAAACTATGCCCATTTTATTGTGCATAAATTTAGAAACTAAAATATTGGTCAATGGACAGAGTGTCTTTTTTCTTCATTTCTTGTAGCCAACTTGAAATAATTGCCCAAATCATACTTGTTTTTTTGTTTAAGAGAGATTTTTGTTGTAGGGCACATGTGCTTACTGGAGAGACAGAGAGAGACAGAAAGCGAGAAATCACCCCTTAGGGGAGATGGTTATGCCACAATCCCTTCTCCTCCATTCTCTTCTTGGAATCTTGGACATGTGTGCACACGCCTGGTGTGAGTTTTCTTTTCTTTTTTTTTTTTAGAGAGGTTTTTGCTATAGGGCGCGTGCGTTCGCCAGACAGAGTCATAGAGACAGAAAGTGAGAAATCACCCCCCGGGGGGATGGTCACGCCGCAATCCCTTCTCCTCCATTCTCCTCTCGGGATCTTGGGCACGCACGCACACGTGCCCGGTGTGAGTTTTAAGCCACTGGGTCCGGGATGCGAACCGCGGTCGACTACGTGGGAGTCCAGCGACATAGCCATTACGCTAACTGCTGGTTCCCACGCCTGGTGTGAGTTTTAAGCCTCCCAATCCAGGACTTGAACCATGGTCGATTGCATGGGAATTCAGTGACATAACCGTTATGCTATCTACTGGTTCCATACTTTTTTTCCCCCCAATTTGTATAGGGCTCTTACACTTGCCAGAGTGAGAGAGAGAGAAAGGTGAGAGAAGTGAGAAAGCATCTACCTAGGGAGGGATGACCATGCCACAATACCTTCTTTCCCATTTTCCTCTCAGGATTCTGGGCACGCACGCACACATGCTTGGCTTGCCTTTTTAAAAAAAGGTTTTTGCCATAGAGCACATGAACTCACTGGAGAGAGACAGAGAGAAGAGAGAGAGAGAGAGGGAGGGAGAATGAAAAATCCCTCCCCCCCAGGGGGATGCCAGGCAGTAATCCCTTCTCCTTCATTCTCCTCTCAGGTTTTTGGGATTGCATGCACACATACCTGGCATGATTTTCAAGTTGCTAGGTCCAGGACTCAAACCATAGTCGACCGTGTTGGAATCTAGTGCCTTAACCACCACATCACCTGCTACCCCCTTTTTTCCCCACCCCTCCTGCTCCCTACCCTGGCTTGCCTTTTATCCCACTGGGCCCAATGGGCCCAAGACTTAAATTACTCAGTTGGCCATATGGGATCCAGCCACCCCAACTACCTGGCTGGCCTATACTTGGCTTTTAAAAATTGTAAATCACATTTAACTCTGATATTCTGATATATATAAATAGTTGGGGGGAAATATCTGTTGGATTTTTTTTTTTTTTTTTTTTTTAGGGAAAATTTTATGTATTTTACCTTTTTTTTTGTTATTTCTGAGACTGACCTTTTTAAAAAAATTATTATTATTATTATTAATTTGACCAGAGATAAAGAGAAAGGGAGAGAGGGTGTAGGGGGGGAGGAAATGTGAGAAAGCAAGCCACCAGGTCCAGGATTTGAAACATGGTCAGCCGTGTGGAAGTCCAGCACCTTAACCACCTTGTCACCTGCCAGCCCCAAGACTTTCCTTTTTAAATAATTTTTTGAGAGATTTTTGCTATAGTGTGCGTGCACTCGCCAGAAAGACAGACAGAGACAGAGAGATAGAAAGCGAGAAATCACCCCCCAGGGGGGGATGGCCACATCGCAATCCCTTCTCCTCCATTCTCCTCTCGGGATCTTGGGCATGCATGCACACGCGCCCACTGGGTCCAGGACGCAAACTGCGGTTGGCTACATGGGAGTTCAGCGACATAGCTATTACTAACTGCTGGTCCCAAATAGGTTCCCCCCCCAATCTCATTGTAGAATATAATTTAGAATCATTAACATAATCTTACTTAAGTTGTATAAGAAATTTTTCCTCAATTCTTGAACATTGATAAGCTACAGTATTGGAAATTTTTATTATCTCAAGATCTAGAATTAGAAGAAACATTATTTATATTTCTCTTTTTTTTAAAGAGAGATTTTTGCTATAGGGTGTGCATACTTGCTGGTCAGGCGGAGAGACAGAAGGTAAGAAATCACCCCCCCCCCCGGAGGGGGGAGAGGACTTTGCTACAATTCTTTTTCCTCCATTCTCTTGTTGGCATTTTGGGTGCACATGCACACACGCCCAGTGTGAGTTTTAAGCTGTTGGGTCCAGGACTCGAACCACGATCAGCTACGTGGGAGTCCAGTGATGTAACCTTAAGCTATCTGCTGGTACCATATTTTTAATTTCTAGAGGAAAAGCAGTTTATCATTGGAGTAATTTCTGTCAAGTATTAACAGTTATTCACAATAGTTCATCTGGCTTTGTATCCTCTTAAGATACTTTTTTGATCCTTTTCTAAACAAGTCAATGGAGAAATTTAAATAAATTACTATGATATTTTGAATATTATTAACTTTGTAGCAATCTTTTCCTTTTAGTTGAAGATCCAATGTGACTTTCTCAATACACATTGTTGCTCTGAAGATAGATTTTTTTTTTTTAATTATTTTTTTATTTTTATTTTTTAATTTTATTTATTCATTCATTTATTTTCATTTGACCAGAGAGAGAAAGAGAGAGAGAGAGAGAGAGAGAGAGAGAGAGAGAGAGAGAGAGAAAGTGAGTTAGTAAGCCACCAGGTCCAGGACTTGAACCATGGTCGGCCATGTGGGAGTGTCCAGCGCTTTAACCACCACACCATCTGCTGGTCCCTGAAGATAGATTTTTTTAAAAGTACTTTTTATGTGCTAGAGAGAGGCTGATTCAGAAACAGTACCTATTAAAAAACAGCAAATTCTTTTTTTTAGAATGATTTTATTCTATTTGTCATTATTACTATTTTAAAAATTTTTACTGGGATCCAACAGATGGTGCAATTGTTATATTGCTTGACTCCCACACAGTCAACGATGTTTCGAGTCCTGGGCCTGACAACTTGAAACTCACACTGAGCACATATGTGTGCATGCCCACCCAAGATCCCTAGAGGAGAACAGAGGAGAAGGGATTATGACGTGGCCATTCCCGCCCTGGGAGGTGATTTCTAGCTTTCTGTCTTTCTGTCTCTCTCTGGTGAGCACATGCGCCCTATAGCAAAAATCTCTCAAAAACAAAACAAAACTTTTTTTTTGGACATGCACTCACCACAGAGAGAGAGAGAAAGAAAGCGAGAAAGCAAGCTATCGGCCATGTGGGAGTCCAGCACCCCAACCACCACACCACTTGCTGGCACCCAAAAAGTAAGTTCTAATAGCCAACCTGTGAGATATTTAAAATGGAAAAGACTTTTAGATTCATAGTAGCCTCATGTTTTTTATGATATGATGTTATTGAATTTTAATTTTTATAGGTTAGGGAATCCTGACCATTATATAAAGAACAATACACTATTAGTAATCAGTGATAGAAAACCTTTTTAGGGCTAGCAAGTAGTGTGGTGTTTAAAGGCGCTGAATTCCCATATGGCCAACCATGGTTCGAGTCCTGAATCTGGTGGCTTGCTTTCTCCCTTTCCCTTTCTCTCTGTCCCTTTCTGGTCAGATTAAAAATAATAACAAGAAGAAATGGAATTAAATAAATAATTTAAAAAATTTTTTTAAAGCTGAACTTTTTTTTTCATGATAGCATGTGTACATGCATAAGAGAGAAAGAAAGAAAAGCATCCCGGCCAGAGTCTTGTCATGGTACCATCCCCTCTCCCCTACCCTCCAACTTAGCAGGATCTTGGATTCCCAACATGCTTTCGAGCCAAACCAGGGATCTAGACTTGCAGTTGAGCACGTGGCTTCCAGCTCAGTATGGTACTGACTGCCACTAGGCTAGATCAGTACTATAAAATTTATTTTATGATCTTATTCAGAAGCTTATTTCAAAACAATAGATGAGGGTAAAACTTTGAGGAAATAAACCATCTTATAAAATTGAGTAATTTTTGTTCTCTAGAGAATTTGGGGTGGTTTTAAATAATTGGTCTACATTTTGTCAAATTTATGACAGAGTAAGTGTGTAAAAGAGTTCAACTTAAATCATAATAATCACTACTACTGTTTCACCTTTATTCACTTGTTTTGCTGTGTTTTCTTTTCTAGCTTCTTGAAAAGAATGATTGATACTTTTCACATTTTAAAAATAAATGTATTTCAAGCTATAAATATATTTCTAACTATTACCTTTGTTGTATCCTACACATATATTTTTTTAAGAATTAATTGATTAATTAATTAATTAATTTTAATTTGACCAGAGAGGAACAGAGAGATGAGAGAGTGAGAAAGCAAGCTGTCAGGTGTGGGACTTGAACCATAGTCAGCTATGTGGGAATCCAGCACCCTAAACCTTCATGCCATCTGCCAGCCCCATACGTCCTGTATGTTTTGAATTGTTTTTATTATTCATATTTAAAGATTTCACTAATTCTTCATTTTTTCCTTTCTAATCTATAAGTTTTTTTTTGGGGGGGAGAGGTTTTTGCTATAGGGCATATGTGTTCGCCAGAAAGAGAGAGACAGAAAGCGAGAACCCCCCCCACCCCCCTCCAGGGAGGATGGACATGCCGCAATCCCTTCTTCTCCATTCTCCTCCTGGGATCCTGGGCACACATGCACACGCACCCGACGTGAGTCCAAGCCACTGGGTCCAGGACTCAAACCGCAGTTAACTACATGGCAGTTCAGCGACATAGCCATTTTGCTAATTGCTGGTCCCTAATCTATAAGATTTTTAACTAAATTTTTGTGTTGGACTTTTTTTTTTTTTTTTTTAGTTTTTGCCATCAGGTGCATGCATTCACCAGAGACATAAAGAAAAAGAGACAGAGAGAGAGAGAAAGAGAGAAATCATGGCGGAATGGCCACACTCAAATACCTTGTCCGTTCTTCTGGGATTTGGGGCATGCACACACATGTGCCTGGTGTGAGTTTCAAGCTGCCAGATCCAGGATTTGAACTGTGGTTGTCCAGACTTTTTTTTTTCCCCTCACTGAGTTTGCATTATTGACTTTTTTTTTTTTTTTTTTTTTTTTTTGAATTCTCAATAGAGTATATACATGCATGCATGAGTACATGGAGGTGGGAGAGAGAGGAGCATCCTCCACAGTGTCTGGTCATGCCGCAATCCCCTTCTTCCAATCTGCCAGCCTCTCAAATTTTTGGCATTCATTCCTATGCCTAGCATGTCACAGGCTTTCTGGACTAGGGATTCCAACTGCAGTTGTCATGTGGGATACATCTTCTCCTGAGCAGCTTATTACTGCTGTACCACAGAGCTGGCCCATATTATTAACTTTTAATCTGATATTGCATTATTGTTAGAATAAGTGGTCAAAATGATAAAGAATATTTGGAATTTGTTAAGTCTTTATGTAATCTAGCCCATGGTTATTTCTGTAAATGTTCCATTTATACCCGTGTATTTTTTACTTGTTGGCTGAGTCTCTGCTGATAAGTTATTCAGTTCGTTATCTATGATGCTGAAATGATCAACAGTGTGCCAGTATGCTTAGTAAAATAGCCTTAAAAAATCTTTATTTAAGAATTCCTTAGTTAAAAGTATTAAGGAACTTCACCTTCAATTTGAAGAGAGAACTTAAAAGTTACCAACTTTGACAGAATTATTTTATTTTGCTTTCTAAATCACCAAGCTAATAATAAAAGTAGTAATAGCAGCAGCAACAGTAGTGATGGTAGTAATAGCAGTACCTAACATTTACTGAGCTCTTACTATGTACCAACACCATTTAATTAAACCTCTCTAAATATATTAATGAATGAACTCAGTAACAGCTCTATGAGATAATATTTTTTTCCCTCACTTTATAAATGAAAAGAGACACAGAAAGTTTTAACATGCATGCCATAGTCGCCTTATAGTCATATTGGTTTCAAACAAGGATAGTTTTATTCAGAGTAACACAAAAAATTGAAGCTTTTTCTTTTCCCTTCTTAGTTATTAGAAAAATTAAAAGATCGTTGGCAGTACACTGGTTTATGGCATAATTTGGAGTTGGTGAAGACAGTCATTGTAGAACCACAAGGAGGAGAAAAAACTGATTTTGATGAATTGCTACAGGTATACTATGATGCAATCAAGTACAGAGGAGAGAAAGGTAATTTGAAATTAATTCAAGGTCAATGAAAATAATAGTTTTTATTATAAAATAAAGAGGTTAGTGTTATTAGAATTTTATTTATATTGTCTTTTTTAAATGAGATGCATTTAGAAAAGAAATTATGTGTTATAATCCAGAGTGAAAAGAAAGTTAGGTAAAGGAATTCTTTTATTTGATGTTTTCCTCTATGAATATTTATATTCAGGTGTGTTTTTTCAGCTTTAACAAATGGCATACATACAGGTATTATCCCATAGTCTTCCTTGCACTACCTAAAATGTTCTATGCTAAAAAGGCAGCTAGCGGGGTCAGATGGTGATGGCTGACTGTATTCTCAATCCTGGACCAGGCAGCTTGAAAATCATTTTGGGCACATGTGCGTGTGTGCCCAAAATCCTTAGAGGAGACTAGAGGAGAAGGGATTGCAGTGTGGGTATCCCCCTCCGGGGGATTTCTCACTTTCCCTCTCTCTGTCTCTCTCTAATGAGCTCACATGCCCTATACAAAATCTTAAAACAAACAAACAAAAGGCAGCTAGAGTATATGTAAATATCTTCCTCAGTGACCAAAGGATACCTATATTTTGTCACAAATAATACACTTGTGTTTATATTCCATTACATAGGTAAACTTGAGTTTTTAAAACATAACTGAAGACCCAAATTCCAGGTTAGAGAATATTTATAAAAAGTTTGATGTGAAGAACTAAGTATTTGAACAGTGTAATACAGATACGATAATCACTGTCAGTATCTTTTTATAGGACTAAACATGGAGTTCTCTTTGTACATTTTAAATACTTTTCAATATATCAGTTCAACATATATACTATAAATTAGAGTTTTAATTATGTATATTGTATGTGACTTACAGTTATTTACAGTGTAAGTGCATCTTGGAGATTCACAGTTGTAAATTTGTTTGCTACCATATGCATCTAAATGTAATTTTGTTTCCCTTTTTTATTTAAAGATAGTTTACTTTTAAAGCTTTATCTAATAATAGTGTTTTATTTTGATTATTTTACATTTGCTACTGTGCTTACTTAACAATGGAATCTTTTCAAAATGACATGGGTAAGCAGCTTCCGAGAATTTTGTGTGTATTTTTAAAAAGCGTTTCTTTTCTGTTGCTTAAGATGGAGCCCTCCTTGTAGCAGTCTGTCGTGGTAAAGTGAGTGAGGGTCTGGATTTTTCAGATGACAATGCCCGTGCTGTCATAACGATAGGAATTCCTTTTCCAAATGTGAAAGGTCTACAGGTAGGCCATCAGAAGCTTAAGTTTTGTGTAAAGTTAATTGTATGTCTTTCTTATATTCTCAGGTATTTTAAATCTTTGGTGAGTATGAATGAAAATGGTTTAATAGATATAGGTTTATTTATTTATTTTTATTTATGCTGTCTTTTGCTCAACAGGAGTGATTTCAAAGTGTTATCCTGGGTCATGAGCATCAGTGTCACTGTTTGATAAAAGTATATATGTCTTGGGACCAGCAGTTGGTGTAATGGCTATGTCTCTGGACTCCCATGTAGTGGGAGTGGTACGAGTCCCAGATCTGGTGGCTTAAACTCATGCCGGATGCGTGTGCATGCATGCCCAGGATCCCGAGAGAATGGAGGAGAAGGGATTGTGGCATGGCCATTCCCCCGGGGGGTAATTTCTTGCTTTCTGTCTCTCTGTCTCTGCCTCTCCAACGAGTGCATGCGCTCTTTAGCAAAAACTTCTCAAAAAAATGCATATGTCTTATAGTTTTACCCTGGTTCCACATTATTGTACCAATTCTGTTTTGTTAAAGTGAAGGAAATCCCTTTCTCCTCTTCACACCACATGTGGGAGTTCAGTGCCTTAACCACCACACCACCTGCTGACCCCATAGGTATTTACGATGTCATTTCTTAATATTTTTCCAGAATTCCTAAAATACAAAAAACTGAAGAAAAAAATTACATTTACTATTTTTACATTTCTTTTTTTTTAATATATGAAAAGAAATTTTATTATTATTGTATTACATAACCTATTAGTGAATACACCACGTGGGATTTTCCTAAATGACAAATGAGGCACAATTCTGATTCCTCTTTGAACCTCGATGTCATCTGTCTTTTGGAGGGTCCAGTTTCTTATGACGTCTGTGATACTGTCCGTGAGGATTCCAATGGTGCTTGGTAGTAAAGAACATTTTGCTAAGTTGTTCTATCATGGGTCCTTGTTCAAGGTGTTCACTTTTCTAACCTGGATTTCAGCACTTGATCATGTGTTTCTTCATTATTATGCACAGGATCTGGCCTAGGGATAAGTTTTGTGTGTTCATATGGAATGTCCCAAGATGGGTGGTAGCACACTATCGTCCTGCCATCAGATGTGAAAGCAAGCTCCACTTTGCAATTACAGTTATCTGGAAGAGAAGAATACATAGATTTATGACAAACACAATATAAAGCTCCATCTTTGGTTGGAAGGAATTGTTTCAAGATGGTTGTCTTTGATATCACACATTTTATCACTGCTACTGACGTGGTTAATCAAGAGGCTTCTTAGGTGGTGCAAAAAAAGTTATTCCAAAGAGAAATTGCCTTTAAAATCTGCTTTTAGATAAACTACTTTTCAACCCTTGACAGATTGTCGCTGGAAGCCCGCCATCTTGTCTCAGCCCAGGTCCTGTAAGACACTCTGTCTTTACATTTCTTAACACAATGAAGACTATATATGACAAACCAACAGCTTGCATCATACTGAATGGAGAAAAGTTGAAAGCTTTTTTTTTTTTTTTTTTTAAGAGATTTTTTGCTACAGGGTGCATGTACTTGCTGGAGAGGCAGAGAGAGAGAGAAAGTGAGCAATCACCGTCTAGGAGGGATGGGCACGCAGCAGTCCCTTCCCTTCCAGTCACTTCTGGATTTGGGGCACACATGCACATGCACCCATTGTGAGTTTTAAGACACTGGGTCTGAGGCTTGAAATGCAACTACGTGGGAGTCCAGCAACATAACCATTACATCCTCTTCTGGTCCCAGTTGAAAGCTTTTCTTCTTAAAACTGAAACAAGACAAGGATGTCCACTTTCGCTATTTCTGTTTAGCATAGTATTGGAATTCCTAACTAAGGCTGTCAGGCAAGAAAATTAAATAAAAGGCATTCAGTTAGAAAAAAAGAAGTCAGATTGCCTCTATTTGCCGATGACATGATCATATAGGTAGAAAAACCTAAAGAATCTACCAAAAAGACCTTTTATATGTGATAAATGAGTTCAGTAAAGTTGCAGGATACAGAGCCAATACACAAAAATCAGTAGCATTTTATTTTACTCTAACAGCAAATGAGTAGGTAGAAATGAGGAAAACAATCCCACATGCATACAATAGCCCTTCCCACATACAAATACCTAGGAATAAAGTTAGCCAACAAAGTAAAATATCTCTACAATGAAAACTATAAATAACTAAGGAAAAAATTGAAAAGGTAAAAATAAATGGCAAAATATCCTTTGTTTGTAGATTGGAAGACTCAATATAGTTAAAATATAAAGACCAATGGAACAGGATAGACAATCTAAAATAAATCCAAAAACTTACAAACAACTGATTTTTAAAAAAACAAAACAAAACAAAAATAAAAACAGAGTATTCTTGTGTGAGCCAGAATGAGAGAGAATGAGAAAGCACACCCCCCCCCCACACACACCCCAGTGAGCTCTGGTCTTGCTGCAGTCCTTTTTCTTCCATTTGTCTATATCATGGGAATCCTGAGTACATGTACATCTGGCATGTAGCTGCTGGATTGGAATTAGAACTATGGTCAGCCATGTAGGATCCATCTTATACCCAGTGCTTAACCACTGCACGATAGGACCAGCCCAGCCAATTTTTGACAAGGTTCTAAGACAATTCAGTGGAGGTAGAGAGAGTCTTTGAAAATATGCTATAAAAACTAGGTATCCATCTGCAGAGTAATGAAAGTAGACCCCTGTCTATCACCATATATAAATATGACCTCAAAATGGATTAAGTAAGTACTTAAACATAAAACCCCAAACTATACTACTTGAAGAAAGCATAGGGGAATGTATTCCAAAATATTGGTGTAAGCAAAGATTCTATTCATAACATTCCCAAAGCACAGACAGCACCATAAAAAAAAAAAAAAAAAAAAAAAAAAAAAAAAAAAAAAAAAAAAGACAAGATTACCTCAAGCTAAAAGTTTCTTCACGGTAAAGGAAACAACAGAGTAAAGAGACAACTTACAGAATGGGAGGAAATATTTTCTCTCTCTTTCTGATAAGGTATTAATCACAGTGTATAAGGAACTCAAACAGCTAATCTGACAAAAAAAAGCTTGTTAACTAATTTAAAAATGGGCAATTTATCTGAACAGACAATTGATAAAGGAAGAGATGAAGATGACCAAATACTTAGTTATTCATAATTAAAATGTTCAGCATCTCTAACCAGAAGGGTATTGCAAATTAAAACCACAATGAGCTATCACCCAACCCCAGTCAGAATAGCTATTATCAAACAATACTAAGTTCTGGCAAGGCTGTGGAAAAAGGGAATCCTTGTGCACTATAGGTGGGGATGTAAATTAGTACAGCCACTGGGGTATGGAGGTTCCTGAAAAATCTAAAAGTAGAACTACCTTTAAAACCAGTAATCCTGGGACCAGCAGTTAGCGTAATGGCTATGTTGCTGGACTCCCACGTAGTCGACCACGGTTTGAGTCCCGGACCCAGCGGCTAAACTCACGCCGGGCGCGTGTGCGTGCGTGCCCAAGATCACAAGGGGAGAATGGAGGAGAAGGGAAATGCGGCGTGGCCATCCCCCCGGGGGGTGATTTCTCGCTTTCTGTCCCTCTGTCTCTCTCTGTCTTTCTGGCGAGCGCACACGCCCTATAGCGAAAAACCTCTCAAAAAAAACAAAACAAACCAAAAAAATAGTAATCCTGTTATTGTATATATACCCAAAGGACAGGAAATCAATCTATTGGAAAGACATTTGCACATACATTTTTAAAAATAATTATTTAATTTTTATCATTATTATTATTATTTTTAAATTTGATCAGAGAGAAACAGAGAGAGGGAAAGCACGAAAGCAAGCTGCCAGTTCTGGGTCTCTAACTGCAGTTGCCCATGTAGGAATCTAGCACCCTAACCATTACACCACCTGCTGCCCCCCACACGTCCATGTTTTATTGCGGCAGTAGTCACTCCAGCTGTGACATGGAATCAACCTAAGTGCCTAACTGATGAATATATAAAAAAAATGTGCATATGTAAAGAATAATGAACTCATATGATTTGAAACAAAATGGATAAACCTAGACAATAGAGCATTAAGTAGAATTTGGATATGAAACTCAAGCATCTTATCAACACTCATTAGCAGAAGCTAAAGGGCTCAGTGGCATAGAATTAGAGAGAATAATGGTAGATATTAGTAGCTGAATGGGGAGGTGGATTGAGGGTGAGGCACAAGAGTGCATGTAAATAAGTTGAGTCAGCTATGGAATAGTGTGCAATAGTAGAGAATGTTTCTAACAATATATATTTCAAAAAAACCTTGTAGATCTAATTTTTTTTTTTGGCGGGGGGAGAGATTTTGCTGTCTTCTATGCTCTTGCCAGAAAGACGGAGAGATAGAAAGCAAGAAATATGGCCACACTGCAATCCCTTCTCCTCCATTCTCCTCTCAGGATTCTGGGCATGCACACACATGCGCCTGGCCTGAGTTTAAGCCATCGTGACTGGGACTTGAACCATGTTTGACTACATGGGAGTCCAGTGACATAGTCATTATGCCAACTGCTCGTCCCCCTTGTAGATCTAATTTTAAATGTATGCAACATAATGTTAAATGTTGAATATGGTGAATATGTTTATACCCTTGAATTGATTATTACACACTGCATGCATGTTTTAAAAAACTATACTGTAGGGAGACCAGCAGATGGCATAATGGTTACATCACTGGATTCCCATGTAGTCAACACCAGTTTGAGTCCCAGACCTGGTGGCTTAAAACTCATGCTGGGAACATGTGTGTGCATACCCAAAATCACTAAGGGAGAAGGGAGGAAAAGTGATTGCGCCATGGCCAACCCTCCTGGGGGGGTGATTGCCTGCTTTCTGTCTCTGTCTCTCTCTGGCCAGCACATTTACCCTATAGCAAAAAGCTCTCTTAAAAAAAAAAAAAAAAAAAAAAAAAACAGGGACCAGCAGTTAGCGTAATGGCTATGTCGCTGGACTCCCATGTAGTCGACCGCGGTTTGCGTCCTGGACCAGGTGGCTTAAACTCACGCCGGGCACGTGTGCGTGCGTGCCCAAGATCCTGAGAGGAGAATGGAGGAGAAGGGATTGCGGCGTGGCCATCCCCCCCGGGGGGGGGGGGGGTGATTTCTCCCTTTCTGTCTCTCTGTCTGTCTCTGTCTTTCTGGCGAACACACGCGCCCTATAGCAAAACCTCTCCCAAAAAACAAAAAACATATTGTAGCTCAAAAGATGTACAATGATTATATATAAATCAGAGATTACAGTAATTAAAAAATACTTTTACTATGTATTTTCTTTACCTTCACTCCAACAATTTAGGGTTTTGGGCGCTGTTATTGCCTCAATTTTAGGTTCTTAATCATTCTTTCTTTTCAGTCTGTCATAAAAAAGACATTTGGTGGCCTTCTCTGACATTTCTGTCATGATCCTACTTGTCCTAGGTCTGCTTATCTGAATCTCAATGGCACAAATGCATAAAATAGAATAAAAACAGAAGTTTTCATGAGTTCTAGGTGAGGAAGATGATTCTAAAGGGGTTTCCCTAATAGTTCCTGAAAGGGGCAAGTAGAATGGCCCTGAGAATGGTCCAAGCTGCAGAGATTAGAGACAGAAAAAGAGAAAGATTCTCTACCAGCAATACCAAATGAAGAGAAATGTATATCTTGTCACTATATGTCTGAATTATTTCTTCCTGTGTAATAATTTCAAAACTTGGTGACTTAAAACAACAATCATTCTTACAGGTCACACATCTATGAAGTGGCTGAATGGAAGATGATCTAGGCTTGGGCTTGGTTGGGCAGCTCTAATGATTTCAGCTGGGTTTAGGCACCTTACTATGGATGGCTGATCTATAATAGGTTGGACTCAACTGGTCAGCTCTGCTCTGTATCTCTTGTATCTCATCCTTTGTGGACCAATAGGTAAACCAAGGCGTATTATCATTGCAGTGGCAGATGTGGACGAAGAAAGCAAGCTTGATTGTATACTTTTCCAATACCTATTTCCATCATATCTGCTAATGTCCGGTTGCCCAAAGTGTGTCATGTTCACAATCCCAAAGTCAAGGGTCAGTGAGCACTGGGATATTTTCTATCATTTGTGAAAAAAGGCTTAGAATCATGACTCTAAGTGGAATCCCCAGCCCTGGCATTTTTTTCATAACTGAAGGATATTTATAAGTTACCTATTCATAGGAGTAATGTGTTTACGTTTTAAGAGTGTATACACACAGGTTATTATTAGTTTTTATTAAGGTTTTTGCCTCAGGGTGTGTACACAAGCCGGAGAGAGACAGTGAGAGGGAAAATGAGAAATCACTCCTCAGAGGTGATGGCCATGCTGCAATTCCTTCTCCTTCATTCTCTTCCTGGGATTTTAAGCACACATGCACAAGTGTTCAGTGTGATTTTCAAGCTTTCAGGTCCAGGACTTGAACTGCAGTTGGCCATGTAGGAGTCCAATGCCTTAACCACTATGCCACTTGCTGGCCCCTACATGTAGTTTTTTTTAATGATCAAGAAGTCCTTTTATCATTTGGAAATGACCAGAATATAGCAGTCAATACCTGAAAGAAATATCTGAAATTAATCAGAGAATCATTGTGGATGGTTTCTTAAAGTATTCATAAATGGTCAAATTGTTGAAATATTTATTTGTATACCTGTATGAAATATGAAAGTGTTAAATTTTAATGTAGTTCCAGTTTATATTTTTGTTTGTTGCTTTTGGTGTCACAGTTACAAAACAATCACCAAATCCAAAGTCATGCAGATTTTTCCCTAATTTTTCTTTTTTTTTTAAAAGAATTATTTAATTTATTATTATTATTATTATTTTAATTTGCTTCACAGAGAGAGAAAGAGAGAGAGGAAGAGAGAAAGTCACCAGGTCCGGGACTGTAATTGTGGTCGGTCATGTGGGAGTCTTAACACCTCAAACACCATGCCACTTGATGGCCCTTCTAAAGTTCTCTTTGAAGAGTTTTGTAGTTTTAACTATTTAGATATTTGATCCATTTAGAATAAATTTTTCTGTTTGATGTAACTACACTGTATTGGGCTAGCAGGTGTCGTGGTAGTTAAGGCACTACACTCTTACATGGCTGACTGTGGTTCAAGTCACAGACCTGGCAGCTTGCATTCTCACCTTCTCTTTCTCTCTCTCCCTCACTCTCACTCTTGCTCCCGCTCTCTGGTGATTGCACAAGCCCTGTAGCAATTTAAAAATAATTAAAGGAGAAAACTTAACATTGTATTTTCTGTATGATGTAATATTTAAAATGAGTTTCTCATTGACAGCATGTAATTGAGTATTTTTTCTCATTCATCCTGGCAATCTTTGCCTTTCCTTTAGAGAGTTTTTTTAAAGAATTATTTAACTTGTTAATTTATTGATTTATTTTAATTTTACCAGAGAGGGACAGAGAGAGAGTACAAAAGCGAGAAAGCAAAGTTCCAGGTCTCTTACTCGAACATAGTCATGTGAGAGTCCAGTGCCTTTAACCACCATGCCACCTGCCGGCCCCTTCCTTAAAGATTTTAATTCCTTTACATTTAAAGTAATTACTGATAGAGAAGGACCTTTCTGCTAGCAATTTGTTTATTGTGTCATAGGTTTTTTACCCCCTCAGTTCCTTCATTATGCCATTTTTTTATTTAGTTGAGACGTAGTGTATTGATTCTCTTTTCTTTTTGTATATATTTTTTAGTTATTTCTGTTACTGTTTGCCTTGGGGACTATAACTAACATATTCATTTCTTCTCCCTTTTACATTGTTAATGTTACAGATTATATCTTCATACAATGGGGTGCCCATTAATATAATTTGTAATTATCGTTTTATGCATTTGTCTTCTAAGTCATATAGGAAAAAAAGAGGACTTACAAACCAAAAGTATAATAAAAGTGGCTACCTAGTTACTTTTACCAATATCCTTAAATTTTTTCTTTTCTTTTTTTTAATTTTTTTGGAGAGGTTTTTGCTATAGGGCAAGTGCGCTCGCCAGACAGAGAGAGAGACAGAGAGATAGAAAGTGAGAAATCACCCACCAGGGGGGATGGCCACGCCGCACTCCCTTCTCCTCCATTCTCCTCTTGGGATCTTGGGCACACACACACATGCGCCCAGCATGAGTTTAAGCCACCGGGTCCGGGACTTGAACCGCGGTCAACTACGTGGGAGTCCAGCGACATAGCCATTACGCTAACTTCTGGTCCCTCCTTAAATTTTTTCTAAAGCACATGCTATAAAGCTTTTAATACATTATACTTTAGTATTTATAGACATGTTTTATAACGTTAGATAGTGTACCTTGAAGATAGGAACAGTTTTTAAAGCATCTTTGTGTTTACAATATTATCTTTTTTTTTTTTCTTTCTTTTTTTTTTTTTTGGAGAGGTTTTCGCTATAGGGCGCGTGCGTTCGCCAGACAGACAGAGAGAGACGTAGAGACAGAAAGCGACAAATTACCCCCCAGGGGGATGGTCACGCCGCAATCCCTTCTCCTCCATTCTCCTCCTGGGATCTTGGGCATGCACGCACACGCTCCCGGCGTGAGTTCTAAGCCACTGGGTCCAGGACGCAAACCGCGGTCGACTACGTGGGAGTCCAGCGACATAGCCATTACACTAACTGCTGGTTCCCTACAATATTATCTTGATCATGGTGTTCAGTAAATGTATTAACAAATTACAGATTAAATGGGTTTTTAATATGTTATTAAAAATTGTATTTGGTTTTGTTTTAAAATACTGCAACAATACTCTATTCCTAGAGACTTTAAGAAAGGCATGATAATGATAACAATCCTTAAATGATAAATGAATATTAATATGACTTCTTAGGAAGCAATATAGTGTGTTGTCATAATCATAAACCATTAAAAAGAGTTTAGACAAGAATGCTCAATCCCCAACAGCATCTTACACTTTGTCTAATATGTAGTAGAGCATAGTAAATGGAGATGGCATCTTATATTGATTATATTGATTGTCTCTATATTAATTTTCTATTGTTATTTAATAAATTATCACATAAGTGTCTTAAAACCACATGCACTTATTAGCTCATAATTTCTATGGGTCAGGAGTCTAGGCCCAGCTTAGCTGAGTCCTCTGCTCAAGGTTCAACAAGGCAGCAGTTATGGCGTTGTCTGGACTACAATCTCATCTGGAGCTTGGGGTCTTCTTCCAAGTTCATTCAGATTGTTGGCTAAATTCAGTTCCTTTTGTTTGTAGAACTGAAGTTCTTCCTAATCCAGTTAGTGGCCACTTTTGGTTCCTAGAAGCTACTCAGTTTCTTGCCATTGATCTAGTCTTTCTCAAAGGTTTTCACAACATGGCAGTTTACTTCAAGGCCAACAGCATGCCCTCAGTTAATTAAAACAAAATCTTATATAACTTATTACTACCTTTGCCATATTACATAACTTAATCAAGGGAGCTATCCCCTAACCCTTACCATGTTCTGTTGGCTAGGAGCAAGTGACAGGTTCTGCCTGAACTCAAGGGAAGAGCATTCTAAAGTTGTAATTCTTTCTGTGTCACCTTAGGGTGTGTCTGCTGTACTCTTGTTCTCTGTAAAAGGAAATGATGAACTTAATGATTTCCATAAATAACTTCCAAAATTAAAATTAGTGGCCCTTAAGTTAGAACTTCATAGTTTTATTTTTTTACATTGTCTATCATGCAGGAATAAATAAAAATTATTAATAGGTGAAATTTTAAATGTCTTATAGAAATAAAATAATTTGTTTCTGTATTATTTTCTCTATTTCATTTGAATTCATATTTTAAAAAGGTTAGCATCAGGAAACCAGCAGTTAGCGTTATGGCTATGTCGCTGGACTCCCACGTAGTCGACCGTGGTTCGCGTCCCGGACCCGGTGGCTTAAAACTCACGCCGGGCACGTGTGCGTGCATGCTCAAGATCCTGAGAGGAGAATGGAGGAGAAGGGATTGCGGCGTGACCATCCCTCCTGGAGGATGATTTCTCGCTTTCTGTCTTTATGTCTCTCTCTGTCTGTCTGGCGAGCGCACGCACCCTATAGCGAAAAACCTCTCCAAAAAAATAAATAAATAAAAAAGGTTAACATCAGTATCTGAATTAGAAAAGTGGTCTGAGTGGGAAAAAGAAGGCAATGACATTAATTTTATGATACTACTTTTTTTCTTTAAATTTGAGAAAGATTATGGAAGTTAAAATTAAAGTACAGTTTAAAATACTAACCTAAGACTTTGCAGTCTCAATAGCAGAGTTTGGTTTTTACAGAAGGAGGAAAATGTATGTTAGAGCCAAAAATATGACTTCTTTGGCTGTGACCAGGATTTCCTCTTCCCACCTTGGGGACTAGAAAATAGAGGTAGGAAAATTTCATTTCAGAGCCAAGTGTGACTTGTTTAGTTCAAGTCATAATTTATTGCCCATACCTCAGGGACCTGAAAATAAAGAAACCCACTATGAAATGCTGATAATGGGCCACTCTGAAGGGCAAGCATTAAACTAACTTTCCCAGTAAGGATTTTTTTTTTCACGTCCACCTTTCCCAGATGCTTCTGATCATTTTATAAGGACATACTTAACCGTACAATAGTTAAAAAGAAAACTCTGTGTGCTAAACCAAAGTATATGAGGGTCATGAGAGTAAACCAAGGCTTTTATATGAGTAGATGTCAGTGAAAAAGTATAACTAAAGGAAAAGATTATTTTTAAATGCAAATAATCATAGTATAACAAGGCTGCTTTTTAAATGGGGATCTAAAGTAAATCCTCTGGCCAGTTGCTATGAACTAATAACCACAAGAGCCTTCAACTTTGTAATTTAGGTATCCTCATCTCAAATTGGTGACATAAACATAGCTTGAGATGAGAAGGTACAATATTTAGATTTTAAAATTGCATTTTATTTTATCCTTTAGCATAGTTTAGTAGTTTATAGGAATATTCGCCCTTTATGGGTATTGTATCTTATTCCTCTGAGGAAAAATTCATAAAGCTATGACATGTGGCTAAAAATGTTATACATTAAAACTGTTAAAGTGATATGTTAAATTTTTATAGCTGATTTAGTAAAAGTTGATGATAGTATTCATTGTCTGCTTATAATGTAAGGTAATTTATTAAGATATAATTATATTTGGAAACTATTTTAAATTCAAATAGTGATCTGAATATCTGTTTTAGTATTGGCATGTCACATCATGAATTTCTTTTAGTTTTGTTTTGTTTCTGTTTGTGTAGGGCACTTCTTTTAGTTCCTAATGTACTAGACTATTTGAGTGTATTATTTTAATTTTTTAAAACTACATTCATGGGACCAGCAGGTGGTATGGTGGCACATGGCTGACTGCAGTCGAGTTCTCAACCTGGCAGCTTGTTTTCTCACTTTTCCTCTCTCTCTCTCTCTGGTGAGCACATGTGCCCAGTAACAAGTTAAAAAAATAATAATAAATAAAATTAAATAAATAATTCTTTAAAAGAACTATATTCATGATTGAAAAATATAGTCATCTATCATTATTTTAGTTTTGTTACATTAGTTATTGACTTTGTAGCAAACACACTTATAAATTGATAGGTTTTTATGCATTGCTGACATTTTATAAACCATAGAAAAAAACTGGTTGCCTTAGAGAACAATAGCATTGATAAAAGAGAGTGCCTATTAAACCATGTTAATGGTTCGACACCAGTGCTTTCAGGTGTCAAACTATTATCAGGTAATGGCAATATTTGAATTTAAATCTGATAGATTTCTTTTTGAGGACAATAATATTCTTTCATTATTTTCATTGCTTTCATAACAATGTGGATATTCAGGAGAAGATGAATGAGGGCAGACATACAAAAGACTAGTTTATCAAGGCAAACTTAATATCAGAACATGTAGATTAGTCAATTTCTTTTAAATAGGTTAATATATTCCTTTTGAATTAGTTTTCCACAATAATTAACTTAATAATCTTGACTCTTTCAGCATCTATTTATTCATTTATTTAGCAAGATTTCTTAGAGCCTAATTTGTACTAAATGCAGTAGGTGAATAAATGAACACGATGCTGTCTCATGATGTGATAGCTATACTTAAGTAAAGGACAGGAGTGTGTAACAGGATGTTTTGATGAAAAAGAAACTGGGGACCAGCAGTTAGCGTAATGGCTATGTCGCTGGACTCCCACGTAGTCGACCGCGGTTCGAGTCCCGGACCCGGTGGCTTAAACTCACGCCGGGCGCGTGTGCGTGCATGCCCAAGATCCCGAGAGGAGAATGGAGGAGAAGGGATTGCGGCGTGGCCATCCCCCCTGGGGGGTGATTTCCTGCTTTCTATCTCTCTGTCTCTGTCTGTCTGGCGAGCGCACGCACCCTATAGCAAAAACCTCTCCAAAAAAAGAAAAAAAAAAAAAAAAGAAACTGGTGGCTAATATACTTAGGAAGCATGAAGTTGAGGAGCACCTTATACCGCCCATATAAATAATTTACTTTGACTTGCCTAAAAGAGATGGAGAAGCCAGAAAAATAAGATTTGAATCTTGTCTGCCTTGAACTTGAGACATACATTTGATAAAATAGAATGGCCTTTTCTGAGGCCAGATTACAAAATTATTCATATTATAAAGCTATTCAGTGTAAGTAATCATTTTTGAGTATCTAGCTGCTCAAAGTACAATTATGGAAGAGTCTGCATACACAGTGATAGACCATACTGATTACAGCCCTCTGTCTCATGGAGTTTACAGTCTAGCAAGGAATATTGACATTAAAATCGTAAACAATCACAATTGTGATGAAAGCTATAAAGAGAAAGTCACAGGAATCATAAGAATGTTATAACAGGTCTTTTGGGGTCAAGGAATGCTTCCTGTGGAAGTGATATTTAAGCTGACACAGGAAAGAAGGCTAAGAGTTACACAGGTGAACAGAATGGTTAAGAGTATTCTCAACAGAGAACAGCATATGCTAAGGACCTCAAGTGTGAAAGAGGATAGCATTTTCCAGGAATTGGAAGAAGCTGAGATGTGAGAGTAGCTTGGGAGAATGGCATGTGAATAGAGTCTTGGAGAAGTATTTAGAAGCCAAATCACTTAGGACTCTATGCCATTTTTAGGATTTAGGACTTTAAGCTATGGGAAACCAGATCCAGGAACAGAGCCTGAGGTCAGGGTGAAGTGGAGTTCTATACTGTAGCATCTGATACACAAACCCACCTGGATCTGGCATGGTAATAACATGTGGCTACCCAGGGGAAATGTCTCTACATATAAACTTAAACGGCTGTAATACTAAACTCTTTAACATTTAGGAATCCAGCAACTTGCTCTTGGAATTGTTGGAAACACTTAGGCCAAAAAACAATACGGAAGAAAAACCTCATCACCTCTAAAACTCTAGAATAAGTTTACCCTCAATTACTTAAACCGTTTTCCCCTCCTCAGAACATTTTTTTCTTATAATCTGAATAGCCTCATAATTTGGCCAAAACTATTATTATAAACAGTTTATATCTTGAAATTCTAAGATTAAAATCTAGTTTAAATCTAAACTGTCTAGCTTAACAACTTGTATACATGTGTTTGGGCAGTGAAAAATGAGATTAAAAAAATCCTCTGTGTACTCCATCCCTTCTGAAAACAAAAAACAAACTAATAAATAAACAAAACCACAAAATAAATGAATGAATTGCTGAGCTTTTTTAATTTTTGAGTTACCCATATTTCTTAAAAGGGTGTTTTAGAACTTGGTGGAAACATTTAAAATCACAAAATTTTTAGGGGTTTGGTTGATATCTTTTTCTCCTAGAAAAGGGGAGAAACTTTTTGTTTTTGAAAAATCTGAAGGTTTTTTCTTAGGTTTATCTGTTTTTTGGCAAGAGCAGAAACTTTGTTAACTCTATGTATTAGTTTTGCTCTAAAACTAGGTTGAAGGCATTAAAAATGAAACTGTCACCCTGGGGACTTACAAAGTTGATTGACAACTTATCCACTTAGTGGTCATAGAGTGTAATCAACAGCACTACCTCAAAGGTAACTTCTCTGAAAATAATGTTATTTTTTTTTTTCAGAGGAGAATTTTAGTTGTGGGGTTTAGTTAGTTTACTTAGATCCCCTTAAAGCCTCCAGAGTCAAGATATGTGGATGGACTTCAGGTGAGTATATCATTTGATCTTTCTAATTAAAAGTTTTAAGGTCTCAGATAACATAAGCAGTAATAGACATCACTGTTCAGTGTCCTATTTTTCACTGAAACTAAAGTTTGAAGCATTGGGGATGAGTTTAGTGAATGCTTTCTGACTACAGGACAGATAACCTCAATGTTCCAAGGAGTAAAATAGGGTACACAATAACTCAGTGTATTTTCTTGTTGAATCAGATCTCCTAGATTTGTGGCTTAAAATTATATAGTGGGGTTTCTCAAGCTTGACATTTTGGACATAGTAATTTTTTGTTATGAGGGATGTCCTGTACATTATAGAATATATAACAGCATCTCTAGCTTTTTTCCACTAGAGGCCAGTAGCAACACCCCACCGCACCCCTCAGTTGTGAAAACCAGAAACACCTCCAGAGTTAGCGTGTACATTCTGGGAGGCAAAATGGCTCTCAGCTGAAGCACCACTCCTTTAGATAGTAAGACATACAAATGTGTATTGTGAATTAAAATGAGCAATCAATATTTATTTTAAAGATTTTTTATCAAGTGGAAAAAAGTTTGATAAAACTTTTATTAAGAGCCTAACATATACTAAAGGTAGTAAATGGCTTGTTTTTTTTTTTTTTTTTGGAGAGGTTTTTGCTATAGGGCGCATGCGTTGGTCAGAAAGACAGCAGACAGAGATAGAAAGCGAGGAATCACCCCCCAGGGGTAATGGCCATGCCGCAATCCCTTCTCCTCCATTCTCCTCTCAAGATCTTGGGCACGCATGCACATGCACCCGGTGTAAGTTTAAGCCACTGGGTCCAGGACTCGAATAATGGTCACCTACATGGGAGTCCAGTGACATAGCCATTACGCTAACTGCTGGCCCCCGTAAATGGCTTGTAATAATAATCTTTGGCTCCCACCCCACTACCAGCCTTTGCTTCTGAGAGGCAATGGCTTTCCCTTTTTTTAGCTGTTTCTACTAGTATCTACCTCATATTATATATTAGTTTAATTGGGTTTAGACATCAATTATTAACTCCTATTTGAGATAAAGATTTTAGTTCACTCAATGTTTTCATCCTTATATTTTCTCACAATGTCATTCATTCTATCATAATTTGTTATTAAATCTATAATCAAGATTCACATTAACATGGCTGTAAAAATACTGTTGACTATAGTCAAATGATTTTCTTCCTATCTTGAACTTTAGAGTTAGTAATAACCCTTCTCTTCTAACTCTTTATTTTCTTTTTAGAAGATCTTTTTTAGGGTGGGGGCGGGAATCAGTCATTCTCCAGTAGATCAGTACAATGCAGCTTAATACAATTCTTTTATCAGACATATCAGATAATATATCAGTTCCTCTCCCCCAACCCCCACATCATTTCTGGAGCTTCCTGATCTGCTTCAGTCAGAGCTAGGTTGTTCTTCAAGCCCACTTAACTGCCAGTATCCTGAAGTTTCCCTTTGTTGTCATCCTGTGAATTTGCTTTGCCCATCTTCTGTGTTAGATCACCAGTTTTCCCGGTCTTGGATTGTCTTCCTAATTCTTGTTTGCTGTTTGACCTTTGTGGTACACATGTACACATCCTCCAATGGTTTCCTTATACCTCCATTTCCTGTTGATCAAACTGGCTTATTTTTCCCATCAGTAGCTCTGAGGGTACTTAAGTTTGAACTTTCTCCTTTCTGCTTCATCACTCGTCATTTGCTTTTCACGTTCATATATTGGACTTGGGTTAGATGTCTCTTAGTTTAATTGAGTTTCTCTTTCCTGTTTATCTTCATTTGTAGATAATTTTCAAGAGGCTGGGAAAGAAGATATTATCTTTTATTTTTTTCTTGTTGAAACTAGAAGTCTTCATTACTTTCTAAGATTAAGCATGAGTTTTCAAACTACTGTGAGTCCATATGCTTTATTCCCATAGTCACAAATTCACTGAGAAGTCCTGAATCAAATATTCATGGTACTAATATTTTAAGGGTAGAAAGTGTATGTGTGTGTGTGTGTGTGTGTGTGTGTGTGTGTGTATTAACCAAACCTTTATTTATATTTGAAAGATAATTTGGATGTTATAATGAAAATCTGGAGAGCAGAAGTGTTTTACCTCATTTATTGGACTGTATAAGTAATAAAAGTAATAAATAGAATTTTAAGGTTTTAAGTATATTTTCAATGTTTCCCAATACTTATTTCACCTTTTTTCTTACATGTATATTTCTCTTGCCCATGTTTGTTTTCAAAAGTTACAGGGTTTAGCCATGTGAAATCTGAGTGTAAACCTCCTCTCACTGGGAATAACTTGTACTCTTTATTCCTACCATTGCCCCTGAACCTTCATATAGCTCTCCCAAGGCTGTAGTGCTTTAGTATTACATCTTCTGGCATTCACAAGCCTCTTTCAGGAGAGAGCTTGCCTTCTTCCAGGGTTATACATAGAAGGAGGTATAGGTCTCTGTCACTTGCTGAATGTCATTTGCTCATCCCTTTTAGCAATGCCTCTTGTTTTGTGTGTGTGTGTTTATTTTATACATTTAATCACTATATATCACTTAGTGTGTAAAGTGAATCTTTTTTTTTTTTTTTTTTCTGTTTTTAATGCCAGACTCGGGTACACCAGGGGTGGGGAAGAGAGAGAGAAAAACCCCTTCTCCCCCATGGGGCCTTGTCACACCTCAATCCTTCCTCCAGTTCTTCATCCTGTCAGAATCCTACGCTGTGGATACAGCATGTTTTCTCAAGCCATTAGGGCTGGGACTCAAACCTGGTCAGTCACAGAGGAGATGACTTCTTCTGTGAGTACTTAACTGTTACGATGCAAGGGCTAGCCTAACACTGCTTTCTTATATAGTATAATATTTTATGTTGTAAAGTTTATTTATACGTATTAGGCTTTCATATGTAACTTTAACAAAGAAAGCTCTAGCTTTACAATATTTGAATAAAATTATATTTAGACTAATTCAGGACCAATTATACATTCTTTTTCAGATTATACCACTGATACATTTTTGTAGTTCTGTTTTTAGAAACAACCCAAAGGTTGCAACATGACTAAAAAGAATTATAAAGGATGTTAAAGAATGCTAATGTTAGCTGCACTTTTTCAGAAAATTTGAGCTCAATTGTAGGAGTTATTTAGAAAAGAAATTGTTTCAGAACTGTTTGAACACGTTCCTGTTTCCTGCCAATGTATATATTTTCATTGGTATTTTATGAAAAAGTAGCCTCTTCATAAACTGAAGAAACTTAATTTTTTTTTAAGTTTCTTTTTCCTTTCTTATTGTGTGTGAGAGAGAGAGACAGAGAGAGACAGAGACCCCCAATAGGGATCCCAGTCATATTATTGTTACTGTGTCTTGATTCTTTTTTTGGGGGGTAGATTATTAAGGTCAGGTCCTAATGTAGCAGGAAAAGTAAGTAACAGCTGAAAACCTTTTCTAACCTATGTGTGTGTTTAATTTAAAAAGGAACCTCGCTTCTTAACTCTTGGCAGAAAATAATTTTTTCCTGTTTAGAAAAAATATACATTCTATATTTGGTTAACTCTGTGTTTCAGAAATCTTGAAAATATGCCAGTTGAAATAAAATAAGCAATACTCTTTTTATCTAGTAAAATTATTTCACATACAAAGTCTTACGCTGAATTTAGAACTTTAACCATTGGAATTTATATTGTGATACTCTGATAAGAATGTTTACACTGTGATGATATGGAGCCATAAATGTCTCTAATGCACTGTCTCTGTCTTCCAGATTTGGTTTGCTCTAAATGTTTAGGTTTTAGGCTTTGTGTTTTGGCTACAGATAAAACTATTTTTCTTGAGTGTTTGCTAAACAAATGTGGTTTTTTTTTTTTTTTTGAAGCAAAGTTTTCTTAGTATTTTTAATTAGGGAGTTTAGCTGATTATTTGTTCTTAGTCTTATTCGAAGACTTGAACTTTTGTCTTCAGAATTACATATCAGAAAAAAATTTACTCTGCTTATGTTGATTGCTTTCAGGAAGGCACTTATTACTGAAATCATAATACATATTTATATGAATTGGGATAAAATCTACCATACTTCATATGAAGTAATAGTAAACTGAAGCGATGCATTTATAGTTCCAGCTCATATTTGTCACACCATTTATTTCTTCAGAAACTACATATAAAAGGCTACTTTTGTACAGAGCTATTTAAGGTTAACACTGTTTGGTTTGAGTAAAAAATGAAAAAATAATCTGATGTTCAAAATTGTGACCTAGTTTCTTGTTAACATACATGGTACAGTCCTTCTGATTATTTTGTATTATTGGTATACTACTTATAATGTTTCTAGAATAAAACCAAGGCATTGAGAGCTTAAGAAATTTATTGTTTGACCTTAAGTATACTCCAGTGTAATGGTATTTTCTTATCAGAATCTAAAATCATTTAACTTCTGCTTGAATACTGTCTGTTAGTATTTTAAAACAAGTCTATAAGTAGCACCAACTAGATTATTGTTGCCTTTGCTATTCTGGATCTTATTTCTACTTATGTTAGGTTATATGATGCAGCAAATACATTCTCAGTTGTCTAGAAAATTACCATATTAAGTATGATTTTTATTTTGTGTGTACTTCATACTCCAGTTATAAAAACAAAAGTGTGAATCACTGCATCATCTGAATCAATGGGTTGCAAACTTAAGTACCTGCACAAACAAACTAGTTGAATTCCGCGGTGAAATAACCAGATTTTTAGATGTTGGAAAATAATTAGAATGATACTAAGCCACAGGAAGGGCCACACAAAACACAACTGTGGGCCTTTGGCTTTCAAATTTTGATAAAATAGTTTGTCTTCTCCCTGCTGGTCACACACCCCTCCGAAATTACTCATGCACTAATTTATTAGGAATGGGAACCAAGTGGTTTAAACTCCTTCCATAAAGTACAATTAAATATAGCTTTCTATTTTGAGAAAGACTTGTAAAATGTATTTGAAAAGTAACGTTAACTGGTCTAAAAGATCATTTTTCCAAACCGCACTTGAGCTCAGTTTATGGTGTTTACTTTCTGTCAAAACTTAGAATAAACATTCACAGTTAACTTCCATAATATAAAATGTCTGTCTCATTAGGCATTAAAGAAGCATTGGTCAACAGGTATAACGTTGTTAGACTATATAGCTAACATGAATGTGGGCATGACCTCCCAAATAGATCAAAGACTAATCTCTTTGACAGTTATAAGATGGCAGAGGCTGCCTTGGGCCCTTTGCTGCAGCAGATTGAAACTATTTGTTTGGAAAGCATGCCTGAGGGATAAGAATGTATTTATAAGGATGAGCAGGTAAAAGTAAAAGGTTGTCTTTTGACATTTCAACTAATCCCTTCCAGCCTCTGGTTTACTTAACATTTAGGCTATTTGCTGGCAGGAGAAACTGGCTTTTTCACATATGCTGTATGTCATTTTAAATTGGGCATTGATTTTCATGCCTGATAATCCCCAAGTGTAAAATGAAATAGATTCTGATGTCATTAAAATGAATTGTACTGGCTTCCTACTTTTTCTTCCTACTTTCTACCCTTAGGTTTTTTCTTAATTAAATGTGATCCCCAAAGATAATTTTTGTTATTTATTAATTTTAAAATATCTGTTTTGTTATTTAATTTTTTTTTCTTTTTTTTTTTTTTTTTTGAGAGGTTTTTGCTATAGGGCGCGTGCGCTCGCCAGACAGACAGAGAGAGACAGAGAGATAGAATGCAGGAAATCACCCCCCAGGGGGGATGGCCACTCCGCAATCCCTTCTCCTCCATTCTCCTCTCGGGATCTTGGGCACGCACGCCCACACGCCTGGCGTGAGTTTAAGCCGCCGAGTCCGGGACTCGAACCGCGGTCGACTACGTGGGAGTCCAGCAACATAGCCATTACGCTAACTGCTGGTCCCTGTTATTTAATTTTTTAAATTTCAAAGTTAATCTTTACAGACTGTTCAAGTTATTTTAGTTTTTGCTTGTTTGTTTTTTACTTTTTCCCTAAAACAATCTTTATGGTTAATAGTATCAGTACTGTAAAGATCATTTGGATTGTAAAGAATGTATGAAAATTTCTAAGAAATTGAATAATGTAGTCATAAAGTTAGTTCACTTTAATGAAAAATAATAGACCAGGGATACATAATTTTATTATTTAGTCTAATAGTGGCTATATTATCTCTAAATGTTTCATTTAAATTAACGCTTCCTAGAGCAACTGTTGTCATAGGAACAGTGATTATTATAATCCACAATATAGGAAATGAAAATCCCTAAGCTACTATGTCTGATAAAGTATAGATGTCAGATTTCTTTGAAGAAAATACTGTTAGAGAAACTGCTTTAGTTACATTTTGAAAGTAGGAAATATCTTTTCCCCAACTAGATAGAATTTTTTTTATTTTTCATTTACTACAGGAGTCATGAGCTCAGTAAAGAAAGAGAGAGGGAAATGGCAAGCAACCCTCCACCCTCACCCCTGGGAAGATGGCCACATCACAGTGCCTTCTTGTCCACTTTCCTCTCAAGATGTTAGGCATGCACGCATATATGCCTGGTGTGTTTTTCAGGCCACCAGGTCTGGACTCAAGTCATGCTGTCAGCCATGGATATCCAGCCACATTAACCACCTTACCACCTGCCTGGCCCACCAACTAGACAGACTTTTTAAAGCTTTTTTTTTGGGTATATAGTTTTATTTTTTTTTAATTTGCCAGAGGGTACGTGCACTTGCCAGAGAGACAAAAAGAGAGAGAGAGAGAGGGATAGAGAAAGCAACCTCCTTAGGGAGTGGTCCCACTACAATCCCTTCTCTCATTTCTTCCACCTGTCAGGTATCTGGGCACACATGCACACATGCTGGAGTGTTTTTCAATCCCCCTGGTATGGGCCTCTAACCGTGTAGTTGGCTATGTGGAATCCAGTTGCCTTAACCATTAGGTAACTGGCTGGCCCATAAAGTATTTTTTCTAATATCTAAATATCATAATATACTTTAAGAAATTATCTTATATACAGTATTATCTAGTATTTACGTGACACCATGTTATTTATTGTTTGTATTACTCTTAAAGTATATTTCCTTTACATTCTAGTTATAAAATTTTAATTTAGTAATTTGACAACTTCTTTTGAAGGGATATAAAATAAAATTTTTTTACCTACCAGTTTGAAAGCTACTTGCCGGAAGTATACTATTCTGTTTTCTTTTCTAAAGCATGTCCTTTTGTTTAAAAAGGGTTATAATATTATAGACTGTACTGAAAATACTTTGTTTTTTCTTGAGTAGTTTGACAGTTTATTAAAGCTATAAGTTCTAGGGACCAGCAGATGATGTAGTGGTTAAGTTGCTGGACTCTAATATGGCCTACCATGATTTGACTTCTGGACCCGGAGGCTTTAAACTCATCCTGGGCGTGTGTATATGTGTGCCCAAAATCTTGAGAGGAAACTGGAGGAGAAGGGATTGTAGTATGGCCATCTCCCAGGGGGTGGGGGATGGGGTGGGGAGTGGGGTGATTTCTCACTTTCTGTCTCTCTATCTCTTGGGCAAGCACACACACCCTATAGCAAAAATCTCCCTGGAAAACAAACAAACAAAAACTATAAGTTCTGTTAATCTATCTTGAAAGTCCAAACATTTTCTAAGAAGGTTAGTCTTTTTTTTTTAAAGAATCATTTATTTAATTTTATTTATTTATTATTATTATTATTCAGTTTGAATAGAGAGAGACAGAGATAGAGGAAGAGTGAGAAAGCAAGCTGCCAGACCTGGCACTTGAACCATGGTCAGCCATTTAAGAGTCCATCACCTTAACCACCACATCACCTGCTGGACCCAAAGAAAGTAATTCTTTGTTCCTTTAATTAGGATTGTACTGTAGAAACATAGAAGATATTTTTTTTAAAGAATTATTTAATTTTACTTATTATTTTTTAATTTGCTATAAGGCATGTGAACCCACCTGAGAGAGACACACAGGGGGTCGGGGAAGTGAAAAAGCAAACTGCAAGGCCTGGGACTCGAACCACAATTCACCATGTGGGAATCCAGCGCCTTAACCACCATGCCACCTGCTGTTTCCCCTTAGAAGATACCTTTAAAGTTGACTAGCTAAAGGGAGCAGTTCTTATAGTATCACGTTGGATCAACTTGCTGCTGGAAATCATAGTAAATTTCTGTGAGCTCCCAATGCTGACAGTTTGTTATAGATATATAAGTTGCTATCATTGAATTCTAAAGCCATTTTTAAACTTAATAACCTGTCCTTACTCAGTTTTTAAATAGGAAAAGTAACACAAAATAGACTTGATTTGCCTAAGGTCATTCAAGAAAAGCTACATAATATTATACTCCGGAGTTTCTACTCTTAAAAGAGCCACTCAGTCAGACCTGGATTCAAATTCCAACTCTCCTTTACAAGGCTTGGATTACCTTCAACTTATTTCTTATCTTTTTTAATTTTAAGATTTTTTGCCATTAGGACATATACACTCAACAGAGACAGAGAGAAGGGAAGTGAGAAATCACTCCCCGGGGTGATGGCCACACCTTGTAATCCATTCTCCTCTTGGGATTTTGGGCATGTACGCAGACACACACCTGGCATGATTTTCAAGCTACCAGGTCCAGGATGCGAACCATGGTCAGCCATGCAGAAGTGCCTTAACCACCATACCACCCGCCGGTCCCTGTTTCTTAACTTCTAAATCTTAGTTTTTTCATCTGTAAAATGGTAATAATATCTACCTTTTAAGATTATTGTAATGATTAGATAAGATAATACTTATTAATCAATGCATTGCGCATAGAATAGTATAAAGGGGGGCAAAAGTTTATGGGAAAATGGAATTAAAGTACGAATTTATTTTGGTGCAAAAAAATTGAAAGCCATGGATAGGTTTTTCATAATATGTATTTTTCATGAACTTTTGAAGGCCTCCTCCTATAGAGCTCAGTAAATATCACTATTATTAATAAGATCTTGGGCTTCCAACTTTTCCAGTTCTGACTCAGTTTAGCTAACTTTTTTTTTGTCAATTTCTGCTCGTGGCTTAGAAATTATTTCTTTAACATGGTTAAGCCAAATTTGTATTCTTCTTCAAACTTATCTCATTTTTTCTGAACGGAGTACTGGGATCCTGTCAGTAGCCGGAAACTTGGAATAATGTTTGGCTTTTTCCTCTTTTATAAGTCCCACATGTATGTGGTCACATAAGTCTGGTAGCTATACAATATGTTATAAACTGGACCTCCTTTCTCTTTTGCTTCTCGAGATCAGGCCCCCATTACTCCTACACATCTTTATTCCTCAATTCCTCACTTTTGTATACTGTAATCAAAGTTAGTATTTTAACACTTACAGTTCTTTGATAGCCATCTGTGCACATGTTTTCTGCTTATTGTAAGCTCTTAGTAAGCAGAAATATTTTAAACTTACCTTTGTGTAAGTGCCTAGCACAAGTGCCACAGCCACAATGGTAAATACTGAACTGAATTCGGTGTTCCTTTCAGCTACCAAAATTTTCTTTCCATGGTAACAGTTTTTCATCTTAATGTTCCTGCAGCGTTCTTGACAGCTGCTTAGAAGTCTCACGCCGGGCGTGTGTGCGTACGTGCCCAAGATCCTGAGAGGAGAATGGAGGAGAAGGAATTGCGGCGTGACCATCCCCCCTGGGGGGTGATTTCTCACTTTCTGTCTCTATGTCTCTGTCTGTCTGGTGAGAGCACATGCCCTATAGCAAAAAAACCTCTCCAAAAAAAAAAAAAAAAAGAAAGAAAGAAATTTGCCAGAAGGCATGGGCACATGCCAGAGAGAGACAAAAGGACAAACGAAGAAGGAGAGGAAGAAAGAACCTTCCCAACCGGAATGGTAGTGCCACAGTCACTTCTCCACTTCTCCTTGTATGTTCTGGTTATGAGTCTCTTTCTCCATCCTCGTAGGATTTGGAGCATATGTGCGCATGTGCCCAGTGTGTATTTCAAACCACTGAGACTTGGATTTGAACTATGTGGTCAGCCATGTGGGACCTGGCTTCCTCAACCACTGAGCCCTAGCTGGCCTGTGATAAGATCTTTTAGCTTCTACTTATGAGTGAAAACATGAGTTATTTGTCCTTCAGTGCCTGGCTTATTAGCAGTATGTCCTGCAGGTTCATTCATGTTGCTACAAGTGACAGGGTTTCATTATTTTTTATGACTGAATAGTATTCTGTAGGTATATATACTATATTTTCTTCTTTCCTTTCTTTTCTTTTTCTTTCTTTCTTTCTTTTTCTTTTTCTTTTCTTTTTTTTTTTTTTTTTAAAGATTTTTGCTATAGGGTGCATGTACTTACCAGAGAGACGGGGACAGGGAAAGTGAGGTATCACTTCCCGAGGATGGTCACGCCACAACCCCTTCTCTTCCATTCTCCTCTCGGGGTTTTGGACATGCATGCATACACATCTGGAATGAGTTTTAAACCACTAGATCTGGGCTCAAACCATGGTCGGCCATGTGGAGTCCAGAGCCTTAACCACTACACAACCTGCTGGCCCCACTACATTTTCTTTTTCTATTTATCAGCTGTTGGAAACTTAGATTGAGTCAATATTTTAGCTATTGTGAATAGTGCTACCCAAAATATGGGAGTGCAGATATCTCTTGAATATAATGATTTACTTTCCTTTGAATATATACCCAAAAGTTAGATTACTAGCTTGATATAAGGTAGTTCTATGTTTAGTTTCCTGAAGAACCTCCATACTGTTTTCCATACTAGTTGTACTAATTTACATTCCCACCAGTGGTGTGTGAGAGTTCCCCTTTCTCCACAACCACACCAGCATTGTTATTCTTAGCTTTTTGGATAATAACTATTCTAACTGGAATGAGATAATACCTCATTGTGGTTCTATTTTACATTTCCCTGGTGATTAGTGATGTCAAACATTTTTTCATGTACTTGTTGGCCATTCGTATGTCCTATTCCAAGAACTATCTGTTAAGATTGATTGCTTATTTTCTCTCATTATTTAGGTTGTCTCTTTCCCTCATTGATTGTTTCCTTTCCTGCGCAAAAATTTAAGTTTCACGTAACCCATTTATCTATTTTGTTATTGTTATCATACTTTCAAGGTCTTTCATGTACTGTTGGATTTGGTTTGCTATTATTTTTACTTCTCTGTTCTTCAGAGATAATGGCCTGTAGTTTTTTGTTGTTATTATTGTGTCTTTGTCTGATTTTGATAACAGAGTAATACTACTCTCATAGAATTCGTTTGGGGAAGATTCCCTCTATTTCAGACTTTCAGAATAGTTTGAGAAAAATTAATAATAGTTCTTTAAAGGATTTGTAAGATTCAGCAGTGAAGCCATCTGGTCCTGGGCTTTTCTTTGTTGTAAGAGGTTTTTTGTTTCTTTGCTTGTTTGTTTTTTTATTACTGGGTCAAATTCATTGTTATTAGTCTGTTCAGGTTTTCTTTTTTTTCCAGGTAGATTTAGATTGTGTGTGTCCAGTAATTTATTCATCTCCTCAGAGTTTTCCAGCTTGCTGGCATATCATAGTTCATGGGAGTTTCTAATGATTTTTAAAAATATATATTTCTGTGGTATCAGTTGTAATGCCTCCTTTCTCATTTTATTTATTTGGGTTTTCTCTTTTTCTTAGTTTAACTAATGGTTTTTCTTCTATCCTTTAAAAAATCCAACTTTTCCTTTTGTTGATTTTTTTGGTTTTTTTAGTTTTGTTTTTTTTTTTCTTTTTGGTCTGTAACTCGTTTTTTTCCCTGATCTGATCTTTATTCTTTCATTTTACTATCTTTGCATTTAGATTATTCTTGCTTTTCTAATTTCTTGATATGCATCATTGGATTGTTCATTTTGGATGTAGGCCCTTATTGCTTTGAACTTCTCTCTTTCTTTTGGAGAGGTTTTTGCTATAGGGCACGTGCGCTCGCCAGACAGAGACAGAGAGACAGAAAGCGAGAAATCACCCCCCAGGGGGGATGGCCATGCCGCAATCCCTTCTCCTCCATTCTCCTCTCAGGATCTTGGGCACGCACGCACACGCACCCGGCGTGAGTTTTAAGCCACCAGGTTCGGGATGCGAACCGTGGTCGACTACGTGGGAGTCCAGCAACATAGCCATTACACTAACTGCAGGTCTCTGAACTTCTCTCTTGACAAAGCTTTTGCTGTATTTTACAGATTTTTTGTTTGTTTGTTTGCTTTTTGAGAGTTTTTTGCTATAGTGTGCGTGCGCTCGCCAGAAAGACAGAGACAGAGAGACAGAAAGCGAGAAATCACCTCCCGGGGGGATGGTCACACCGCAGTCCCTTCTCCTCCTTTCTCCTATTGGGATCTTGGGCACACATGCACATGCGCCCGGTGTGAGTTTAAGCCACCCGGTCCAGGACTTGAACCGTGGTTGACTACATGGGAGCCCAGTGACATAACCATTACACTAACTGCTGGTCCCATAGATTTTTTTTTTATGTAATGTTTCCATTTTTATTTCAAGGAAGTCTAACATTTTTTCTTAATTTCTTTGTTGACCAAGTAATCATTCAAGGACAAGTTTTTAGTTTCCATTTATTTTTCTTTCCGTTCCTTCTTGTCCTCCCTCCTTTCCTTCCTTCCTTTTGGCACATGCACTTTCCAGAAAGAGAGAAAGCATCCCTCAATGGGGTATGATCAGGCTACAGTCCTTTCTTCTTCATTACTTCTGCCCACCAGAATTTAGGGCAAGCATGTACCTGCACAGAGATTTTCAAGATGCCTGGACCATATTTAAACCTGCGGTCAGCCGTGTGGAATCTAACTCCCTTAACCACTTAGGTACAGAGCAAGCCTTCTTCTTCTTTTTTTTAATCATACAGTTTATTAACATAATAATTGTCACAGTATAATTTTTTCAATATAGGAATACAACACATAATGATTAAATCAGGGTAAATATTACACTCATTATCTCAGCTATTCATAACATTTATATGTAGTAATTTGTTGTTAACCATTGTTAACCAGTGTTGCCACTGTATTTTATAATACTAGACATTATTCTTTCTATTATATATATGCAATTTTTCTTTTTTTTTTTTTTTTGAGATATTTTGCTGTAGGGTGCTTGTGCTCGCTGGAGAGACAGAGACAGAGAGACAGAAAGTGAGAAATCCCCACCCATGGGATTGGCCATGTCACAATCCCTTCTCTTCCATTCTCCTCTTGGGATCCTGGGCACACACAGACATGTGCCCAGCGTGGGTCTTTTTTTTTTTTTTTAGAGGTTTTTGCTATAGGGCGCGTGCGCTCGCCAGATAGAGAGAGACAGAGAGACAGAAAGCAAGAAATCACCCCCGAGCGGGGATGGCCACGCCGCAATCCCTTCTTCTCCGTCTCCCCTTGGGATCTTGGACACGCACGCACACACGCCCGGTGTGAGTTTTAAGCCACCGGGTCCGGGACGTGAACTGCAGTCGACTACGTGGGAGTCCAGCAACATAGCCATTACACTAACTGCTGGTCCCACCAGCATGGGTCTTTTTAAGCTGCTGGGTCTGGGACTTGAACCACAGTCCACTATGTGGGAGTCCAGCGACATAACCATTACACCACCTGCTGGTCTCTTTATATGTAATTTAATTTTTGTTAATAAATATCCCTCTAACCCCTCTTTGTTTTTCCCCAGCAGTCAGTGTTCATTATATGTCTACTTTTATGAGGTCATTTTCCCTAATTTCCATATAGAAGGAGAACATGTCATATTTCTCTTTCTGTATCTGGTTTATTTCACTTAATGTTCTCCAGGCACATCATTTAACCTCAAATGACTGGATTTTGTTCTTTATCATGACTGTATAGAATTTCTGTTTTTTTGCTCACTCGCTCTTTCTGTGTGTATCTATCACATTTACTTTATCCGCTCATGCATGGATTGATACTTAAGTTGCTTCTATAGCTTGGCTGTTGTGAATAGTGCTTCAATAAACATTGAGATGCAGATATGTTTAGAGCATACCGATTTCCATTCCACTGGATATATGCCTAATAGTGGAATTGCTGGATCATATGGCAATTCTGTTTCTAGTTTCTTGAGGATTCTCTATACTGTTTTCTATAATGGCTGTACTAATTTACATTCCAACCAGTAATATTAAAGAGTGCTCCATTTTCCACATACTTGCCAGCATCTATTGTTTTTTGTCTTTTTGATAATAGCTATACTTTTTTTAGATTTTTTTTTTTCCCCCATAGAGTGCTTATACTCACTGGAGAGAGAGAGAGAGAGTGAAGGAAAGTGAGAAATCCCCCTCACACACATCCAGGAGGGATGGCGTGCAGCAGTCCCTGTCCCTCCATTTTCCTCTCAGGATTTTGGGTACACACCCACATGCCCTGCATGTTTTTCAGGCTGCCAGGTATGGTATTCAAACCACAGAATCAACCATGTGAGATCCAGCGGTTTAACCACCACACCACCTGTGGTCCTGATAATAGCTATTCAAATTTCAGTGTGGTTTTGATTTGCGTTTCACTAATGGTTAGTGATGCTGAGCATTTTTTCATAGATTTATTGGCCATTTTTGTGTCTTCTTTTGAGAACTGTTTTTGTTGTTGCTTTTGTTTTGTTTTTAGGTTATTGCCCATTTTTAAATTGGATTATTTAATTACTTTTGCTGCTAAGTTCTTTTTATGTTCTGGTTATTAATCCCCTATCAGATGGGTAGTATGCAAATGTTTTTGTCCCATTCTATGAGTGTTGCTTTATTTCCTTTGTTTTGTAGAAGATTGTTTGCTAGAGTCCCTTTTGTCTACTTTTGCTTTTGTTTCCTATGCTTTGAGGTTTTATTCAAGAACTCTGCCTTACCAATGTTCTGAGGAGTTACCCCTATTTTCTTCTAGGAATTTTATAGTTTCACTTATGTTTAAGTTTTTAATCCTTTTGGAGTTGACTTGTTTTTATATGGTGAGGTATATGTATAGTTTCATTCTGCCTATGGATGGCCAGTCTTCCCAGCACTATTATTGAAGAAACTTTTTTTTCCTGATGTTCTTTGTACTTTTGTAAAAAAAAAATCAGCTGTATATATATATATATATATGGATTTATTTCTGATTCTCTGTTTTATTCCATTGGTCTCTGTCTTTGTTTTTTGTTTTTTGTTTCATTTTCCCAAGGACCATGCTCTTATTTGTTTTTATGGCTTTATAGTCTGTTTGGAAATCCAGTTGTATGAGACCTCCAGCTTCATTCATTTCACAAAAGGTTGCTTTGACTGTTTGAGGTCTTTTGTAATTCCATACTTTTATGATTGTTTTTCTATTTCTATTAAGAATGTCATTGTTGCTTTGATAGGGTCACATCGTATATGCAGATCACTTTTGGTAGTGTATTTTAACCTTTTTTTTTTTAAGAGGTTTTTGCCTTAGGGTGCGTGTGCTCAATGGAAAGAGAGAAACAGACACAATGAGAGAGAAAGTGAGAAATCTCATCCCCCCTCCTCCCCCGGGAAGATGGCCATACCACAGTCCCTTCTCTTCTGTTCTCCTAGGATCCTGGGCATGCACGGACATGCACCTGACATGATTCTCAAGCCACCAGCTCCAGGACCCAAACCACGATTGGCCATGTGAGAGTCCAATGACATAACTGCTACGTGCCATCTGCTGATCCCCATTTATTCTTTTAATCTATGAATGTGATAGTCTTTCCATTTATTTTGTCTCTTGAATTTCTTTAATCAGTGGTTTTAAGTTTTTATTAAAGAGATCCTTCACTTCTTTGGTTAAATTTATTCCTAGGTATTTTATTGTCTTCGTAGCTATTGTAAAAGAGATTGCTATTCTTTTCAGCTATTTTGTTATTATTGTATAAAAATGCTGCTGATTTTGTATCCCAAAAGTTTTCTGAATTTATTAATTCAAAAAGTGTGTAAATCTCTCGAACTTTTAGGATTTTCTCATATAAGTTCATATCATCTGCAAACAGGGACAGTTTGACTTCCCTTTATAATTTAAGTACCCTTTATTTCTTTCTCTTGCATACTTGTTCTGGCTAGACATCTAATATTATGTGGAATAAGACTGGTGAAAAGGGGGCCAGCAGGTGGTGTGGTGGTTAAAACACTGAACACTCCCACATGGCCCACCACAGTTCAAGTCCCAGACCTGGTAGCTTGCTTTCTCACTTTCCCTTCCTCTTTGTGTCTCTCATGAATAAAAATTGAATAATTTTGAAAAATTTTAAAAAAGAATGGTGAAAATGAATATCCTTGTCTTCTGGTTCTTAGAATAAGCAAGATAAAGAGAAATACTACATGTTCTTGAGGTAAACTTCAAATAATTCACTGTCATATTAGCTTGGGTTTGTCCTAAGCTAATTATTTTGTTATTATTATTTTGAGGTATATTCTTTCTAGCTCTAATTTATTGAGTGTTTTTGTCATACAAGAATGTTAGAGTTTTTCTAATGCTTTTCCCACATTTATTGAGATGATCATTTATTCTTCAGTTTGTCAATATATTGTATCATGTTTATGCATTTACATTCCTGGGATAAAACTCACTTGGTTATGAATGTACAATCATTTTGATATGCTGTTGATTTGCTAGTATTATGATGAGTTTCTTCATCTATGTTCATTAGGGATATTGGTCTGTAGTTTTCCTTTTTTGTTGTGACTTTGGTTTTGGTATTGGGTAATGCTGGCCCCTTAGAATGAATTTGGGAGAGTTTGTTCCACTTCAGTTTCTTGGAATTGTTTGAGGAGAATTGTATTAGCTCTTCTTCTTTTTAAAAACAATTTTATTAATTTTAATTAATTAATTAAGTTTATTTGTTTGTTTTGCCATAGAGCACATGTACTCACCAGAGAGAGACAGTAAGAAGGAAAGTGAGAAATCACCCCCTGGGGTGTTGGCCACACTGCAGTCTCTTCTCCTCCATTCTTCTCCTGGGACTTTAGGCATACACACACACACATGTGCCCAGAATGATTTTCAAGTTTTTGGGTATGGAATTCAAACCAGGGTTGGCCATGTGGGAGTCCAGCTCTTCAATCATCATGCTACCTGGTGGCCCTGGTATTAGCTCTTTGTTAAGGGTTTTATAAAATTCGGCAGTAAAACCATCTGTGGTGGTTTTTTTTTTTTTTTTAATTTAACTTTATTTAATTTAACTTTATGTATTTATTTTAATTTGACCAGAGAGGGACAGAGTGAGCGAGTGAGACAGAAAGTGAGAAAGCAAGCTGCCAGGTCTGGGACTCAAACTGTGATTGGTCATATGGGAGTCCAGTGCCCCTAACTATGGAGAGCAATCAGTCTGAGAAATCATGTGACTTTTAGATGCGTGTAGACTATTTTATTGGACTTTTTCAAGACATTTAAAAAAATTTATCAAACAATTTTTATTTGTCTATTAACCACATATGCTGCTGATATGTACTAAAAACTAAAATTGCTAAAAATTTAAGTATTCTGGTAAATATGTAAAGTCCTACATACAAAGTTTCAACCTTAATAGCCTTTCTTGAGGTGTCCTATTCCCCAGTCTATTAAAATAAATAATAAGCGGGACTGGCAGTTAGTGTAAGCTATGTCGCTGGACTCCCACGTAGTCGACCGCGGTTCGAGTCCCGGACCCGGTGGCTTAAACTCACGCCGGGCACATGTGCGTGCGTGCTCAAGATCCCAAGAGGAGAATGGAGGAGAAGGGATTGCGGCGTGGCCATCCCTCCTGGGGGGTGATTTCTCGCTTTCTGTCTCTCTGTCTCTCTCTGTCTGTCTGGCGAGCGCACGCGCCCTATGGCAAAAACCTCTCCAAAAAAAAATAAAATAAAATAAGCCACCCTGCTCCCCGCCCCGGGCGGCCCGGCGCAGCTCGGAGACCCTCAGCGTCCTTGCGAACATGGCGCTGTGAGCGGCGTGGAGCGTGCGGGGCCGTGGCCTGCGTCTCAGTGTCCTCGGTGCCCTGCCCACCGCGGCCTTGGTGGCTGTGGGTGGGCCCTGTCCGGACGCTGCGCACGGGACCGGCTCTGCTGTCGGTGCGTAAATTCGCGGAGAAACATGAGTGGATAACAACAGAAAACGGTATTGGAACAGTGAGAATCAACAATTTTGCACAGGAAGCTTTGGGAGATGTTGTTTATTGTAGTCTGCCTGAAGTTGGGACAAAACTGAACAAACAAGATGAGTTTGGTGCTTTGGCTAGTGTAAAAGCTGCTAGTGAACTCTATTCTCCTCTGTCAGGAGAAGTAACTGAAATTAATGAAGCTCTTGCAGAAAATCCAGGACTTGTCAACAAATCTTGTTATGAAGATGGTTGGCTGATCAAGGTGACACTGAGTAACCATTCAGAACTAGATGAACTAATGAGTGAAGATGCGTATGAGAAATACGTGAAGTCTATTGAAGAGTAAAAGTAGAACCCTTAAATAAAGTGGTGTGAAACAACGTCATCCAGGCATAGTTGTCTTAAATTAGTGGTTGATAGAAGACTTAAATTGCAACTTTTAGCAATACCAGTGGAAAAAGAAACTACTCTGAACACCACTACTGCGAAGAAAAACCTGTTAACTTCTTAATGATCATATTTTTAATAAACACAAAATGTATCTTTTTCACAATATTCTATGATTCTTAGTCTATGCTCAAGTATTAGGAATTCATGAAATTATCTCTGATTAAAAACTAGTTACAGAAATGATGTTATTAGTGATAACACTGTTCGCCTAAGCCTTATAGAACACTGTGTATAACCATACCTGGATATGGGTCAGAATACTTCATTTCCTCTCCATTGGAAATAAATGGGAGTGGAGCAAAGCTTTTGTTAGTTGTATAGTGTTAAAGAGCAGTACAATTGTAGTTTTCTCATATACTGCATTTGCTGGTGCTATTTTATACAGTTGAAGCAACAGCTTTGCAGCAAAATAAGACATAATAAAATATTCAATTCCTCCATTAAAATAATAATAATAATAAAAAAATAAAAACAACTGGTGCCATATAATTTCTCTAATCTTTTTGGGCTAATTTTGATAAATATATATATGACTTCCTTTAGCCTCATACTGCCCTACGATATCAAATATCGAATATCAACAACTACAACAAAATAGCCAATAACAACAAATAACATTTTCATTTATAGATACTCTCATAGCCATTACTAAAAAAACTCACAAAAACACTTTTCTACATGAATGTGGAGGTCACGTGTTTTCTCAAATTAGCCGTTCTCTACACCTAACCACCACGTCAACTGCAGGCCTCCATCTGTGATGTTTTTTAACATTTTATCTTGATTTATTTGTTAACCCAGTAGTCATTTAAAAGCATGTTATTTCGTTTGCATGCATTCATATGATTTCCAGTGTTTTTCTTGTTATGAAATCTAGTTTCATTCCGTTATAGTCAGCAAAGATACTTGATATGATTTCTATCTGCCTTAATTTTTTGGGATATGTATGTGATTTGTCCTGGAAAATGATCCATCTGCTGATGAGAAGAATGTGTATTCTGAAGTTGTTGGGTAAAACATTTGGTAAATGTCTGTTAGGTCTCCTTGGTCTGTGATACAGTTTATGTCTCATGTTTCATTGTTAATTTATTGTCTAGACAACCTATCCAGTGCTGAGAGTGGGGTGTTGAAGTTTCCAACAATTATTATATTAAGAGTTTATTTCTCCCTTTAATAATAATTGTTTTATATATGTAGATGTTCCCATGGTAGGTGCACAGATATTCACTATTGATATATGTCTTTTTGTTGAATTGATTTCTGTATTATTATATAAGGGTCTTTAAAAATCTCTTTTTAAAATATTTGTGTTGGGCCAGCAGGTGGTGTAGTGATTAAGGCATGGACTCCCATGTGACTGACTGTGGTTTGAGTCCTAGACCCAGTGACTTGAAACTTATACCAGGCACATGTGTCCAGAATCCCAGGGGGAGAGTGGAGGAGAAGGGATTGTGACGTGGCCATCTCCCCTGGGGGGTGATTTCTCATTTTCTGTGTCTGTCTTTTTCTGTCTCTCTAGTGGGTACATGTGTCATATAGCCAAAATCTCTCAAAAAAATTTGTGTTAACCTCTGTTTTATCTGATATCAGTATAGCAACTCCTACTCACTTTTGACTTTCATTTGCTAGAATATCTTTTTCTATCCTTTCTTTTGGTTGTTGTTTTTTAGTTTTAGGTTTTGTTAATAGGGCTTGTGCACTTGCCAGAGAGAGATGGAGAGAGGGGAGGAAACTGAGAAATCACCCCCCAGGTGGATAATGACACCTCATTCTCTTCCATTCTCTTCTTGGGATTTTGGGCATGCACACACACATGACCAGTGTGATTTCAAGCCACTGGGTCTGGGACATGAACTGCAGAGTTGGCTATGTGCGATCCGGTGTCTTAACCTCCATGCCACATGCTGGCCCTCCATTCTTTCATTTTCAATCTATGTGTGTCTGTAGGTGAGGCAAGTGTTTCTTTTTTTTTTTTTTTTTTTTGGAGAGGTTTTCACTATAGGGCGCGTGCGCTCACCAGACAGACAGAGAGAGACATAGAGACAGAAAGCGAGAAATCACCCTCCAGGTGGGATGGTCACGCCGCAATCCCTTCTCCTCCATTCTCCTCTCGGGATCTTGGGCACGCATGCACACGCGCCCGGCGTGAGTTTAAGCCACGGGGTCCGGGACGCGAACTGCGGTCAACTACGTGGGAGTCCAGCGACATAGCCATTACGCTAACTGCTGGTTCCCAGGCAAGTGTTTCTTTAGGCAGATTATTGTTTGGTTTATTTTCTTATCCATTAATTCATTCTAATGTCTTTAATGAAGAGCTTAATTAATTTACATTCAGGTTTTTTTTGGTAAGAAATTTTTGTTGTAAGGCACTTGCACTTGCTGGAGAGACACAGAGTCACAGAGAGAAAGGAAGAAATCACCTCCCAGGGGAGTTGGCCTTGCCACAATCCCTTCTTCTCTCAGGATTTTGGACACTCACGCACACACACCTGGTGTGAACTTTAAGCCGCCGGGTCTGGGACTCAAACCATGGTTGACTATGTGGGATCTCAGCAATGTAACCTTTACTTCATCTGCTGGTCATTTAGGGATATTATAGACATATTAGACCTTACTTGTGGTAGCAAGTGGTGTGGTAGTTAAAGGCACTGGATTTCCCATATGGCCAACCGCAGTTCAAGTCCCCAAGCAGGCAGCTTGAAAATCACTCTGGGCATGTATACATGTGTGTCCAATATCCTAGTTGGAGAAGGGATTACAGCATGGCCATCCTCCCTAGGGATGATTTCTCACTTTCCCTTTCACTATCCCTCTCTGGCCAGCATATGCACCCTATGGCAAAAACCTACCAAAACAAGCAAACAAACAAACAAAAACTTATGTCTGTCATTATGTTAAGTGTTTTCTGCTTGGTGATGGAGGTTGTTTGTTCGTTTGTTTCCCTTTCATACTGTCTTTATGGTTTGATGACTTTTTTTTTATAAAGAATTATTTATTTGCTTTTATTCATTCATTCATTTTACTTTAATTTGACCAGAGAGAGACACAGAGAGAGAGAGAAGGAAAGTGAGAAAGCAAGCCACCAGGTCCAGAACTCAAACCGTGGTCAGCCATGTGGGAGTGTCCAGCACCTTAACCATGATGCCACCTGCTAGTTCTGGTTTGATGACTTATTATGATAATAGGGTTTGATTCCTTTCTCATCCTCATTCGTGTATCTATTCTACCTAAGAGTTTTATGTTTTTATGTTTTCTTTCATTTTTTGTTGTTGTTTTAATGCTGGTAGTTATTGCCCTTTTGCTTTCAAATGTAGGACTCCCTTGAGGATTTTTTGTAAGACCAGTCTAGTGAAGGTGAATTCCCTGAGTTTTTGTTTGAAGAAGACTTTATTTCTCCATCTATTCTGAAGGATAGGTTTGCTGGAGAAAATATTCTTGGTGAGCAGATTATTTTCTTTTAGAATTTTGAACATATCATCCCATTCTCTCTAGTCCTGCATGGTTTCTTCTAAGAAATCTGTTATTAGTCTGATGGGTTTTCCATTATATATATCTTGACCCTTTTTTCTTGCTGTTTTCACAATTCTCTATTTATCTTTGACTTATGACATTTTAATTGTATAATAATATACCTTGGTAAGGATCTTTTGGGTTGACTCTGGAGATCTTTGTGTTTCTTCTAGCTGGATGTTTATATCTCTTCCAATACTTGGGAATTTGGGGTTTTGTTTTACTAGTTTTTAGTCTCTATCTTCGTCTCTTTTTCAGGAGCTCTCATGATGATAATACTTCTTCATTTTACAGTATCATATAAATTCCAAAGGCTATCTTCATTTATTTATTTATTTTTGAGAGAGATTTTTGCTATAGGGTATATTTGCTTGCCAGTGTGACAGAAAGACAGAAAGCAAGAAATTACTCCCCAGTGGGAATGGCCACGTCACAATCCCTTTTCCTCCATTCTCCTCTCAGGATCTTGGGCGTGTGCACACACACACACACACACACACACACACACACACGCCCATTCTAAGGTTTAAGCCACCAGGCCCAGGACTCAAACCATGGTTGACTACATGGGAGTCAAGTGACATAATCATTACACCATCTGCTGCTTTATTATTATTTTAAATTCTCTTTTCTGTTTTTTCTTTGACTGATTAGACTTCATGGATTTATCTTCCAAGTCTGAGATTCTTTTTAATTGCCAAATGGTGCTTGTGCTCACCAGAGAGGAGAGAAGGAGACCCCCACACCCATTACAAATAAGGCATGGTCATGCTGAAATCGTTTTTTCCCCATTTCATAAGGACTTTGGGCATGCATGTACACATGCCTAACATATTTCTTAAGCCATCAGGGCCAGGATTCCAACCACAGTTGGCCATGTGGAATCTTGCTCCCTCTACACAGTGCTTAACTACCACAATATGGAGCTATCCCCAGATCTGAGATTCCTTCTTCCACTTACTCTGATTTGTTGTTGAAGCTCTCTATTATATTTTTTATTTCATTTCTTGAATATTTTTCATTTTTCTTCTAAGAGTGCACATGTGCTCACTAGAAAGAGGCAGAGACAGAGAAGTAGAGGGAGTAAGCCCCTCCCAATGAGGGCATAGTCACAGCACAGTCCCTCCATTTTCCCATTCTGTTGGGATTTTTAGGCATGCAACTGTGCACCTAAAATGTTTTCAAGCCACCAGGCCTGAGATGTGAAACAATGATTTGCCATGTGGAATCCAGCTTTCTTAACCACTAGGCAACAAAATCTCCCCTGAACATTTCAAGAATTTTTTTCTTTTCTTTCTTTTTTTTTTTTTTTTTAATGATTTGTATCCTCTTGTTGAAATTCTCATTTTAGTCTTGTATTGTTTTCCTGATATCTTTGAATTGCCTATCATTGTTTTCCTGTATCTCATTGAAGCAGGATTTCTGTAGACTCATTTTGAATTCTTTTTCAGCCATTTCAAGAATTTCCTTTTCTTTGAGATCTATTGCTGGAGAATTATTGTGTTCCTTTGGAGGTATTAAGTTTCCCTCCTTTTTCATGTTCGTTGCATCCCTACATTGATAGCTGTGCATCTGGTAGGATAGTACCCTCTTTTGATTTGGGGGGTAAACTTTCTATGTGGAAGATTTTTTCTTGAAAATGTGCCTATTAAGTATGGATTTGGTGGGTGATTTGGTTTTGAGTGGGCATTCTAGTATAATTTCTGCAGGTTTTTTCCTGGTGTATTCACTGGCAGTGGAGAATGTGAGTACCTCAGTGTACTAGACTTCCTGTGTTTGTGATAGTAGTGGTGATGTTTTTTGGATGTGGGTATCATCAAGTGAGCCTCTTTGACATAGAAAGTGTTAGGGGCCAGGGAAGTTGGTTAGAGTGTCTGTTAACCCTAGCAGTGAAGAGGGAGCAGATACTCAGGATGACAGAGCCAAGAGTATTTGCCTAAAAAATTGGAAGGCCCTCTCTAGGAACTAGACTTATGCTCTGGGACTATGGCACGTGCTGGACTCAGTGCTGGTCAGGAGTGGAGGCTAACAGAGTCTGGAAGGTTCCCACAGGAGGGAGAGCTCCACGTGTTTGAGCTGCATTGCATATCAGTCTTGACACCTTTCTCTTGCAGGAGCGTACTCTTAAAGGCTTCCACAGGAGGTTGGGGTCCTTGCTCTGTAGCCCTTGCTCTGGAGCTATTGGAACTGGGCCCAGTGCAAGCCAGAGTTTGTGGTGTCAGAGCTGGAAGACCCTTTTAGATAGAGGGGCAGGGCCAGCAGGTGGCACAGTGGTTAAGGCACTGGATTCCCATATGGCCCACTGCAGTTCAAATCCTGTATCTGAGAGCCTGGATCTGGCAGTTTAGAAATCATGCTGGGTTCGTGTGCATGCAGGACTAAAATCCCAAGAAGAGAATGGAAGAGAAGGGATTGCAGTGTGGCTATCTTCCCTGGGTGGTGATTTCTCACTTTCCCTCTTTGTCTCTCCAGGAATGCACACACACTATGGTAAAAACATTTTTAAAAAAATAGAGGAAGGGAAAATGTTCTCAAATCACTATGTGATATAAATGAGGGCTTTTGTGATCCAGATTGCAAGTGTTTATAGATGCAGTGTTGTGAATTTGTTGGGGATGGGAGTTTCCTGGAGGTATTGACCACAGTGGCCCTCTGATCCTGGCTGTGACACAATGCGTGGAGACTTCACCAGGCAAAGAAGTATATCTGATGGGAGTTGTTGTAGCAGGTGCCAGGTGTGGGACTAATAGAGACCTCGGGCTTCTTTTGAGGTCTGTGTGGGGCACAGCCAACAGTAACTGTAACACCCAGACTGTTGTCCTCAGACCCTGTGCAAAGTGCTTGTAGTTTATATGAGTTCTGCTCTTCTAAGGGGTCTAGCCTCCAGCAGTGGCAGCAACAATGCCTGGGTCAGTGTTTTCAGACTCGATGGGATAGGCTTGGCATACAGGGCACCACCAGAAAAGAGTATAGAGAGTTACCTGTTGCGATGGTGGAAGCAGGCATGTGGGAGGCAGCTGGTATTCTCATGCCCTACAGAAGGTATCTGGACTCCTCCAGCTGAAGTACCTGGATGGCACTGCTGTTGCACACAAGTCATTTCATCAAGCCTAGGTGGAACATGCAAAGGGTTTGGAAGTCACTGGGTAAATGAACAGTTGTGCAGGTCCTGTGGGGATGAATCCACCAGGTCCACCGATTCTGGGTGCCCATGAAGTGTGAGGAAGCATTAACAGGTGAATGGGTGGGACCAAAGGGGTCCTGTGGGTGTGGGTCTGCTGGTTTCACCAACTCTAGGAGTCCACATTGGGAAACCCAGTTGGACAAGTGGATGGGGCTGGTGGTGGCAGCTGCAACTGAGAAGATGGAGGTCAGGAGTATTTAGTCTGTGGGAGGGAGGTGTCTGGAAGCCTGGTTCTCTAAGAGGGAGTGGTATCTGGAAGCCTCATTCTCTGGGGGACATGTGTCTGAAGTCCTCAGGCTCTGATGGAGTGTGTCTGGAGACCATAGTCTTTTCAGAGGAGAGGTGATCAGTATCAGTCTCTGGGGGTACCTGCATTGAGTCCTCATATATCTCAGGGGCATCCTCTCCATGATATTGTACCATTTGCTCCCTTGAGTGAAGGTGCTATAAGGACACAGGTGTGGGATCACTGCTGGATCACTGGTTTTCAACTACCTGCTTAGCTGAAACCATTTGCATGGACATGCTGGGATGGCAGCAGTGACTCAGGGATATGGAGATGCAAGATTTATCAACCCCCAGGGCAGGGTGTGCTTTGGTGTTACTCTACTTCCAAACGATGCTATGCCATTAGATCTTGGGTCTCAAGGTGTTGGTCAGGAGAGGGTTGTGTATCCAGCATGTGTTCCTTTTCTGAGTAAGAAATCTGGGAAACTTTCTACACTGGGTTCAAGATTTGATGACTTTGAGACTCTCCTATATCTGGGAATAAAGGCATCTGAGGTGGGGCTGAGAAGTGCTAAGGAAATTTCATTTACCTCTTTCCCATAGCGTGGAGTTCCCCTGTGCTCTTGATCTATCTCAGCCTGGTTCTTTATCTCCTTCTCTACATCCCCAGCTGGGTTTCTGTGCCTCAGAGATTTCTCCTCTTTTCCTCGCTGTATTCCAGTGTTTTCTTTTTCTATGTTTTTAATAGTTTACCTATTCCTCACTAATTTGAAGTTCCACCTTTATTATGTGCCAAATAAGCAATGGTATGTTTGCAGATTCCACTCTGGTTTTGTTTTTATTTATTTTTTTAATTGCTAAAGGGTATAGTCACACCACAATCCCTTCTCCATTTCTCCATCCTATCAGGATTTGGGACATACATACACATGTTCCCAGTGTTGTTGTTTTTTTTTTTTTTTCTAAGAGAGATTTTTGCTGTAGGGTACATGCACTCACTGGGAAGACAGAGAGATAGAAAGCGAGAAATCACCCCCTAAGAAGGATGGCCATGCCGCAATCCCTTCTCTTCTTTTCTACTCTCAGGATTTTGGGCATGCACACTCATAGGCCCAGCGTGAATCTTAAGCTGCTAGATCCACGTCTCAAACAGTGGTCAACTGCATGGGAGTCTAGCAATGTAACCATTACGTCATCCACTAGTACCCTTCCCCTGACTCCCGCCCTGTGTTTTTTTTTTTTTTTTTTTTTTCTTTTTTTGGAGAGGTTTTTGCTATAGGGCGCGTGCGCTCACCAGACAGACAGAGAGAGACAGAGAGATAGAAAGCAGGAAATCACCCCCCAGGGGGGATGGCCACGCCGCAATCCCTTCTCCTCCATTCTCCTCTCGGGATCTTGGGCACGCACGCACACGCGCCCGGCGTGAGTTTAAGCCACCAGGTCCGGGACTCGAACCGCGGTCGACTACGTGGGAGTCTAGCGACATAGCCATTACGCTAACTGCTGGTCCCCCGCCCTGTGTTTTTTAAGCTGATGGGTCCAAGACTCAAACCATTGTCTGCCATGTGGGATCCAGCTTGCATAACCATTCAGCATAACCATTCAAACTATTCTGGATTTCAGTTTTCTATTTATTATGTCCTGTGTCAGTATCGTGCTGGCATGTCTCAGTATCTAACCAGAGAATCATTCTTTATTGTACAGTTTCAAAAAAAAAATTGTAATCGTTTTATCCAGTTTAAAAAAACCTAGCAGTTCAGTATATAGAGATAAATTTATTGGTAAGTATGTTGTAAAGTAGTGATTCTTATATTTTCAGACACCAGGACCTTTGTGACAATTTTCTAAAAGCCATAAACTCTATCCTCAGAAATACATACATGGGCACATATCAAGCACAAAGTTTTCACAAGTTCGAGAAGCCTATCTTTCAGTCTTCTAGTGATGTATGGACTTGAATTCTCATTCTAGAAAGAATTATTCAAGCATTTTATAAGACCCCTTCTAACTCAGAATATATCTAAATTTATATCTGACAGATTTAAATGGTACCAACTTACATATCACCCTGTACAATTGGCAGATATCCCAATGCTCCTTCTTCCTTTTTTTTTTTTTTTTAATTTCATGATAGAAAGTGCGTGTGCACAAGAGAGAGAGAAGCACGAGAGTGAGAGAGAAAGAGAGTATCCCATTTCCTCAGTCCTCCAGCTCCTCAGGATCTTTAGCATACTTGTGTGTGCCTCTTGTGTTTCCAAGCTAACCCAGAGCTCCAAACCCGTGGTCAGGCATGTGGCTTTCAGCATTGTAGACTAGTATTCTAGTTTTTATTTCTTTTTTAGAGAGATTTTTGCTATAGGGCATATGTGCTTGCTGGAGAGACAGAGAGAGAGACAGAAAGTGAGAAATCACCCCTCCAGGAGAAATGGCCACACCGCAATCCTTCCTTTTCCTTTCTCCTCTCAGGATTTTGGGCACTCACAGGCACACACCCGGTGTGAGTTTTAAGACCCCAGGTCTGAGACTTGAAACGCAGTCAACAACGTGGGAGCCCAGTGCCATTATGCCATCTGCTGGTCCCAGTATTCTATGAACTCTGCCACCTAGGCTGAGCTTCAGTGCTCCTTCTTCCTAATATGCACACAAGAAAACATGGAAAAGATTAGACAAGATGTACAAAATATTGACAGTTGTGTGAGGGAGAAACATTAAACAATTCTTTCTGTATAGGCAAAGTTTTCCACACCAAAACACTTTTTAAAAATAAAATTCGGGGGGCTAGTAGGTGGTATGGTGGTTAAGATGGCTGGATTCCCACATGGCCTAGTGTGGTTCACATCCTGGACCCACTGGTTAGAAAATCACGCCTGGTGCATGTGCACATATGTGCAAAATCCTAAGGAGAGAATGGGGTGAAGGGATTGTGGTGTGGTCATCCCCTCTGGGGGGCGATTTCTTAACTTTCCCTCTCTCTGGGAACTCATGCACCCTCTAGCAAAAACTGAGGAAAAAAAAAAAAAAAAAAAAACAACCTGAGGAAAATATCAGCTCTGAAAAACAAAATAAAATCTTTCTGTACTAAGTTGTATTCAAAATGTTAGAAGCTAATGTGATTTTTTAATATAAACTTTAATTACAAACTATATTTTTAAATTATTAGGTTGAACTAAAGCGACAGTACAATGACCATCATTCAAAATTGAGAGGTCTTTTACCTGGCCGTCAGTGGTATGAAATTCAAGCATACAGGGCCTTAAACCAGGCCCTAGGTAGGTAAGTGAAATGAAATTTAATAAAATGTTACTGTAATAGTATCTGTGAATATATATATTTATATATATGTGTGTGTGTGTGTGTGTGTGTGTGTGTGTTTTTGTTTTTAAACTGATTGTAAGGCATTAAATTACTTGTCTAAGATCACATAACTACTAAATGATGCTTTACATTTTGATTTGCCCATTTCTAAAACCATAAGGTCTGTTTCTTCATCCTTATACATTACCTTTATCCACCAAATTTCTCACAATTAAGCATAAACATCTCAGTATTATATTTCTAAGTATACCATATCTTTTCATTACTCTCTGCCTTGGCACATAAGTTATCATGCAATTTAACTGGCAAATTTAAGCAATCAATGGTTGAACATCATGTCCTTTATGAGGCCCTTTTGTATTTCTCCAACTAGAATTATTTATTCCTTAGTAATGCACTCTCTGGAGAGAGAGAGGGAGAGAAAATGAAAAAGAACCCTACCCTCTCACTCACATGGGGAATGGTCCCGCCACAATCCTGTCTGCTCCACTCTTCTTTCTTTTGGGACTTTGGGCATGCACACATGTTACCAGTCATGTTTTTCAAGCCACCGGGTTTGGAACTTGAACTGTGCAGTTGGCCATGTAGGATCCAGTAGCCATAACTACCACACAATGGGCTGGCCCCATGTTATCTTTCTTTTTTCCCCCTTTAAAAGCCCTCATGGGACTGTTAGAGTATATGAAGTATTTTAAGTCCATGAAATATAATAACAGCCTTTGGAAATATTCCAGATGGTTTTGCATCCACGTTATAGTTGTAAAATAAGTTTCCTAGCTAGTCTGCTTTACTAAAAGCATAATCTTTGTCTCAGGTGGGCATAATTCATTTGAGCAAAGCAATATGAAAACAGTCGGAAAAAGAAAAGTTAAACTTTTTTCTCCTAAATGTTTTGTTAACTTAAATACCTTTCTACCTTAGGGCTCTTTAAATACAAATCAAAGCAGAACCAAATCATAGTAGCACCCTGACTGTCCATTGATTATCAGCACTTTTCTGTAATATTGACTATCATCTTCTTCCTTTCATGCTCAACGCTGTGGTCTGCTGTCTTGGAAACTATAGATTACTTTAAAATAATGTCAGAAAAGAAGGTCATGTTGAATTTAGGTTTTTCAAGTCTTTATGAAAAAGTTGAATATTTATGTTAGTCTCGCCTCCTCAAAATCCCATGGCAGTAAAGATATAAAAATGTCAAACCTACAAAGTTATAAAGAGAGAGGAGACAATGGCATGCAAGAGATATCAACAAATTTTGATTGTTGGAAAACAATTAAATGGCTGAATAACTTAGCAATCAAGATAAAGCTAAAATTTAAATCTATAGTGATAAAAAGCGAAGAAGAACCTACAGATTCATGCATTGAAAAGCTTAGGCCTTGAGCTCTCTGAAATAATAGTGAAAGTAAAGTTAAAAACTAGAGGATTGGTTACAAATAAGTATGAGAAGCAGTTTGACCTTCTCTTTTGCCACTAAGATTGACTTTTGGAAAGGTTAAACTAGAGAGCCTGTGTTCTTCAACACCAGACACAGCTAAGGATGTATGAAAAATAAGAGTTAATACATATGTATTATATATGGGGTTCTACCTACTGAATGTGAGAACTCAGTTTCCTTTTTCTTCTGTTTCAAGTAGACTGACAATGAGTCTTACATCTCTCAGGCAGAAATGTATGATATTCTTCTCTAGGGAAACTGATTATCCCATGAAAAGTGCCCACAAAGTGGCCATATTTCTACCAAATTACCCTATAGTAAAACATCCCAGCTTATAGGCCCAACCAAACATACAGAGCTGCCAAACATTGTTTTAGTGGCTTTTTTCCTCCTTTCTTTTATTCATATTTTTCTCTTTCTTTCTCTCTGTTTCTTTTTTCCTCCTTCTCTTCCATCCTTCCTTTCTTCCTTTTTTATTGCCCGAGGTTGTACACATTCAACAGAGAGAGAAAGAAAACACCCCGCAATGGGATATGATCTTGTTATAATCCCTTCTCCTTCATTTCTCCACCCTGCTGGGATTTAGGGCATGCACACACAAATTCCCAGCATGTTTTTCAAGCCACTGGGGTTGGGTCTCAAGCCATGTGGTTGGCCATGTGGAATTGTTCTCTCTTATCCACTAGGCCATGGGGGTCAGCTGTCTTCCTCTTAAATAGTGCAGAATTAAAACCAGGTGGTAGAACAGCAGCAATGCAACTAAATCATATGGGAAAGATCCTGGGTTTAAATTCTGGGACCTTCCTGAGCCCATGAAGCACACATGTACCCAGGCCAGCTGGATTATGGCATGAAGACCCTATTGGGGGGCAGCTCTGTCTCTCTTTTTCTCTCTCATGGAATAAATAAATAAATAAATAAATATATTTATTTTTTTGGGGGGGAGAGGTTTTTGCCATAGGGTGCTTGCGCTTGCCAGACAGACAGAAAGAAAGAGAGAGACAGAAAGCGAGAAATCACCCCCCAGAGGGGATGGCCATGCTGCAATCCCTTCACCTCCATTCTCCTCTGGGGATCTTGGGCATGCATGCACACGCGCCCGGCATGAGTTTTAAACCACTGGGTCCGGGACTCTAACCACAGTTGACTACAGGGTAGTCCAGCAACATAGCCATTACGCTAACTGCTGGTCCCTCACGGAAGAAATAAATATATTTTTGAAAAAAATAAGTGCAGAATCTTTACCAGATACTTAAAGAAAAATCCCTAACATGAAAACAATGGACCAAAACAATAACAGAAAAATTCCAACAAAACAAAAACAGAGTATGGGTCCAGCAGTTAGCGTAATGGCTATGTCGCTGGACTCCCACATAGTCGACCGTGGTTCGAGTCCCAGACCCAGTGGCTTAAACTCACGCCAGGCACATGTGCGTGCGTGCCCAAGATCACAAGAGGAGAATGAAGGAGAAGGGATTGCGGCGTGGCCATCCCCCCTGGGGGGTGATTTCTCGCTTTCTGTCTCTCTATCTCTCTCTGTCTGGCGAGTACACACGTCCTATAGCAAAAACCTCTCAAAAAAAAAAAATCAAAACAAAAACAGAGTAGAAGAAAAGAGAATTAATGTAATAGAATATAATAAAGGTTAGTTAGCTTTTCTTTTTATTTATCTATTTTAAATTTTTTTATACATTCAGTCACATTATTTAGCTTACAAAGTGAACATTTGAATATTTGAACATTTCTCCCTAGTTCAGTTGATCAAAATCCCTTTGACAGATAACACCATACCTCCCCGTCCCGTCAATTTTCTGCCTCCGTATCCCTCCTCCAAATGTCCTTCCCCAGGCTCCACTCCTGCACACACCCCTCATCTGGCATTCATTCACACCCATCTCTTGTGTTTGTACATCCTTTAGTCAGTCATTTTCAGTCATAGAGTGTGGACGCTCAGTATATATTAAGTGGGAACATACAATGTCTGTCCTTCATAGCCTGGCTTGCTTCACTCAGTAGTAAATCTTCCATATTCTTCCACTTTCTGTCAAAAGCCAGGGTTTTGTTGTTGTTTTTTTTTATGGCTGAATAGTATTCCATAGAGTATATGTGCCACAGTTTTTCAATCCGTTCATCTGTACGAGGGCATTTGAGTTGGTTCCATGTCTTAGCAATCGTGAATAGTGCCGCAATAAACATCGATCGATATGCAAGCACTTTGCTGATGAAGAATTCTTCTGTCCTTTGGGTAGATACCAAGGAGTGGAATTGCTGGATTAAATGGTAGTTCTATTTGTAGATTTTTGAGGTAGTTCTATTTGTAGATTTATATTCCCACCAGCAGTGTAAGAGATTTCCCTTTTCACCACACCCCCGCCAACACTTACCATTTTTTGTTTTTTTTAATCTTAGACATTCTGACTGGGGTTAGGTGGTATCTCATTGTTTTGATCTGCATTTCCCTTACAATGAGGGATGTTGAACATTATTTCATATGCCTTTTGGCTATTCATATGTCATCTTTAGAGAGTGTTTTTTCAACTCATTTTCCCATTTTTTAATAGGGCTGATCATCTTTTTTCCAAACAGCTGCTTGAGTTCCTTGTGTATTCTGGTTATCAGACCCTTATCTGATGCATAATTTACAAAAATATTTTCCCATTCTGAGGGCTGTCGATTCACACTAATTACTGTGTCTTTTGCCATGTAAAAACTTCTTAGTCTGATGTAATCCCACTTGTCTATTTTGGGGATTATCGACTGTGCTTTGGGGGTCTTATTTAAGAAATCTTTCCCTACCTCAATGAGTGAGCTTTTCTTATAAGAGGATAGAATCAAAAAGAGTTTCTAAAACAATCAGGAAAGGAAATCCTAGGGTAATAGTGGTACAGCAGGCCCAGAAAGTCTAACATTGGGTCCTGAGGATGGAGAGTTTGATTATATTGAGTTTTGGTTTTGTTACTTCATTTTGATACAGAAGAATTTTTACAACTGTGGCAAAGTTCAGGGATTAATGAATGATTAAAAAAAAATAAAAATTAAGCCAAGGGTCAGCAGGTGGCATGGTAGTAAAAGACCCACGTGACTGACCACAGTTTGAGTCCCAGACTTTGCAGCTTGCTTTCTCACTTTCCCTCTCTTGCTGTCTGTCTCTCTGGTGAGTACACATGTCCTATGGAAAATTAAAAATAAATAATTAAAATTAAATGAATAATTCTTTTTAAAAATGTAAGCCCAAAAAAGGGAGAGACCATTATTAACTCCAGGGAAGATAAACATCTTGTACAAGAATATAAATCTAATCACAGTAGACTGTGCACCATGGTTCAGTTGTTAATGGTAATTCACTGGTGTTGATTTACACAAGAATTGTGATATAATTATAAAAGGAGGTTATTATTACAGTGAAAAAATAGTGAGGAAATTATAGTGAGGAAGAGGCAAAATAAGAGAAATAAAGATCTTCTACCACAGGGAATCAATAAATAATTTCTAAAGATCAAAAACCAAGAAGTAATAGTAGGATAAAAGTGACTTAGATATATAGAGGTAAATAACCAGAATATCTAATATATTGAAAGTAATTGTTCCTTAGTCATGAGAATTGGAAATGAGAAGCTGGTAAGTGAAAGAGCATTTTGTTTTTTATTAAAAGTATTGTAACAGTGTTTGATTTGGGGCCAGCAGGTGGCATGTTGGTTAAGGCACTAGATCCCATGTGGCCATCTGTGTAATTCAAGCCATCTGGTGGCTTGAAAAATCACACCAGGCGACAAGTGTATTCTTTCTCAGAATCCCAAGAGGAGAATGGAAGAGGAGGGATTAAGGCATGGCCATCTCCTGGGGAGGGTGCTCTTGCTCTTTCTCTCTCTGACTCTCTCACTTATTCCCTCTGTCTCCAGCAAGTACACGTGCCCTGTTGGGGGTGCTGTCTCTCTCACTCTCTCTCTTTCTCTCTTGATCATGGAATAAATTTACTTAAAAAAAAAATAGTCTGGTGTTTCAATCTTAGATAAGATGGAGTAACCATATTCTGTATTGTCTAAAAAAACACAGACAGTATATAGTGCAGCTCTTTGAGTAAATATTGGAAGGCAGATTGGGAAAGCAGACCAGAATTTAAAATACCAACACACTAGATGGTATATTAATATAAGACAAAGTAGAATTCAAAGCAAGTAAAATTAGTAGTGATTAAAAAAGATATTACGTATCAATGAAAGAGCCAATATACCAAGAAGACATAATAACCCTAAAGTCTAAAGTTGTACAACCCTAAAGTTGTACTTGGAGACTTTAAAAATTTCCTTCTCAGTAATAAAACAAATAGACAAACTAATAAAGATGTAGAAGAATTGAACAGCCTTGTTAACCATAACAGAATAAAACAATTAAAGTATAAATCAGTAATAGAAAAATAGCCAAATGCTTGGAACTTATGTAGTATACCTCTAAGTAATTTGTAAGTAAAAAAGGAGGTCTTAAGGAAAATGAGAAAGTATTTTCAACTTATCAGAAATGAAAATACAACATATCAAAACTGGGATGCATCTAAAGTAGTGCTCAGAGGGAGATCTATATCATTAAGTGCTTATTTTAAAAAAGAAGAAAGATCTCCAATCAATAATCTGAGTTTCTACCTTAAGCTAGAAAATGAAGTGCTAAATAAAAGTAAACCAAATAGAAAAAAAAAAAGAAATAATAAAAATTTATGAATATCATTGAAATTGAAAAGAAATCAGTGAAACTATGCCTTTGAAAAGAAACCTGAAGGTTTATCAATTGACAAGAAAAACAAGAGAAGCCACTATTAGTTATATCAGGAATAAAAGAAGTGCTATTTTATAGGCACCTCAGGAATTAGAAGAATAATATGAGAATATTGTAAACAACTGGGTACATACTCATTTGACAAATTAAATGGACTAATTTGTCAAAATGCATAAAATACTAAAGCTCACTGCAGATCTAGTAGATAACCCATTAGTCTGCTATTAAAGAAATTGAATTGAGGCTAGCAGCAGGTGGCATGATGCTTGGGGTGCCGGACTCCCACATGGCTGACTGAGGTTTGAGTCCCGGACCAGGCGACTTGAAAATCATGGCAGGACGTGTGTGTGCATACCAAAATCCCAGGAGGAGAATGGAGGAGAAAGAATTGCAGCATAGCTGTTCCCCTAGGGGCATGATTTCTCATTTTTCTTTTCACTGTCTCTCTTTCTCTCTCTAGCAAGCACACACACCCTATGGCAAAAACCTTAATGAAAAAGAAGCAGCAAATAGATCAATAGTTAAAAGCAATCTTTAAAAAAAAATTTTTTTGTAGGCTTTTGCTATAAGGCATGTGTTCTCACCAGAGAAACGGAGACAGAAAGCAAGAAATCCTTACCCCAGAGGGGATGGCCACACCACACTTCCTTCTCCTCCATTCTCCTCTCGAGATTTTGGGCAAGCATGCACATATGCCCATGTGAGTTTCAAGCTGCTGGGTCCCAAACATCGACTACCTGGGGTCCATCACCTTAGCCACTACACCACCTGCTGGCACAGTTAAAAATTATCCGTTCAGATCAGTTCACTGGAAAATACTACTAAACATTTTAAAGAGAAAAAATTTCAGGGGTAGCCAAGTGTCTTGCTGGTTAAGGAAACAGGATCCTATATGGCTGACCTAATGGTTTGAGTCCTAGACCTGGTGGCTTGAAAAACACACCAGGGGGACCAGCAGTTAGCATAATGGCTATGTTGCTGGACTCCCATGTAGTTGACCACGGTTCGAGTCCCGGACCTGGTGGCTTAAACTCACGCCGGGTGCGTGTGCATGCGTGCCCAAGATCCCAAGAGGAGAATGGAGGAGAAGGGATTGCGGCGTGGCCATCCCCCCTGGGGGGTGATTTCTTGCTTTCTGTCTCTCTGTCTCGTCTGTCTCTCTGGCGAGTGCATGCACCCTATAGCAAAAACCTCTCTTAAAAAAAGAAAAGAAAACAAAACAAAACAAAAAAAAAACAAACACCAGGCACATGTGCATGTGTGCTCACAATCTTGTGAGGAGAATGGAAGAGAAGGGATTGAGGCATGGTCACCCTCCATGAAGAGTGTTTCTTTCTCTCTCTCTCTCTGTCTCTCTTGTTGTTGAGCACATGTGCCCTATAGCAAATTTTAAAAAAATCAATTTTGCATGATCTTTCTAGTAAATAGAAGCTGAAATTCTTTCCAATTTATGTCTAGCTATTTGGGGGTCTGTGGCAGAAGGATCACTAGTTTGAGACCAGCCTCAGCAACATAATGAGATATTGTATCTTTAATAAAGAAGAAGGGGAACATCAGATGGTATAATGGTTTTATTGGTGGACTCCATGTAGTCAGCTGTGGTTTGAGTTCCAGACCCAGCGACTTAAAACTCATACCGGGCATATGTGCATGCATGCCCCAAATTCTTAGAGGAGACTAGAGGAGAAGGGATTGTAGCATGGCCATCCTCCCTGCAGGATGATTTCTTGCTTTCGGTCTCTCTGTCTCTGGTGAGCGCACATGCCTTATAGCAAAAATCTCTCCCTTTAAAAAAATAATAAAATAAAAAAAGAGGGCAACAAGAAGAAATCATTAGAGACTTGGTGCCCAGGGTTTTGTTTTGTTTTGTTTTGCTTTTATGTAGGGTCTGGTATGTTGTTTCTCCTACCTTAGACTCCTAAGTTACTAGGACTATAGGCACACGCCATTGTACCTGGCTTTTAGAATGGACCAGGAAGTGAACCTGGGCTTCCCATGTGGCCTAAACACCATGACCAAGTGAGAGTTAGCCCAGGAATGAAAAGATTGGTTCAGCGTATTAAAATCAGCCAAGCACGCTCTACCACAACTGGACCATGCTGAGTTTTTACTGGGAGCTGATCATGTACGCAACCTCTGCCTATTGCTTTCTAAAGGTATGGACTCAGCTGGAAAATAGGTGTTCAGTGTTAAAATATTCTTTACACAAACAGTTTAAACACAGTGATACACTTTTATCAGTCAGTGATGGGAGCCTTCCTGAATTCAAAGTTCCTATATGCCAGCCAAGGACTATCTTAAGCAGACTTTTCTAGGGATAAACAATTGAGCCTGGTATATTAACTCTTTTCTGTGCTAGCATATTGTGTGCAAATTTGTAATATAAATGACAGTAGAAATACAAAGGTAAGGGAAGAGGGAACCAGCTATACAGGGAGAACACCTTTGTATATTTTTGAAATTAAGTTGGTATTAATACTGACCAGATTATTAGTTAAGGTCTTTTTTGTACTCCTCAAAGCAACCTCTAATAACTGAAAACAGATAAAGAAATGTCAAGAGGATGAAAACAGAAAATATCTATTAAACACAAGTGAAGATAGTAATGGATAAAACAGAAGAACGAAATACCGAGACCTATAGAAAACAAATTAAAGGGGGCTGCATGACAACGGAGTGGTAAAACCTGACACTTCGTGAAGTATTGAACCTAGGAAACTGAATCCAGCAACATACTAAAAGGATTATACATCATGACCAAGTGAGATTTATCCCAGGAATGAAAGGGTTCAATCAATGTAATATGCCATGTTAATAGGATGGAAGACCAAAACCACATGATCTTCTAAAGAGGCAAAACAAAGCATAAAATAATATCTAACACATTTTCGTGACTGGGGAAAAAATAGGAATATAAGGTTACTTCCTTAATTTTAATTAAGGGCATCTATGGCCAAGCCTCAGTGGCACAGGCATAATGAACTGCTGTGCTACAGGCCACATGATTGACTGTAAATTTAGATCTTAGTTGACCTGAAAATATATCAGGTGCACATGTATGATGAGCTAGATGGTTAGGGGAAGGAAGTCACAGCATAGTGAAGCCCTTCAAGGCTGCCTGTGTTTCTTTCTTCCTCTCTCTTCCTTTTTTCTCTCTCATGTGTACACATGTTCTTATGAATTTAAAAAAAAAAAAAGTTGTGCCAGCAGGTGGCATGGTGCTTAGGGCTCTGGACTTCCACATGGCCGACCGCAGTTTAAGTCTTGGACCTGGCAGCTTGCTTTCTCCCTCTCTCTCTCTGGTCAAATGAAAGGGAAAAAACAAATAAAAACATAATAATAAAATAAAATAATTCTTTTTTTAAAAAGTCATCTATGAAAAAGCCACAGATAACATTACATTAAATGGTGACTGAAAATGTTTCCCCTAAGTACAAGATTACAATAAGGATGTCCACTCATACTACTTCTATTTAGTATTGTATTGGAGGTTCTAACTAGGGTAGTGAGGCAAGAAAATGAATTAAAAGGTATGCAGATTGGAAAGGAAGAAGTAAAACTTTATTTGCAAATGACATGACTTATTTAAAATCAATATGCAAAACTTGACTGCGTTTTTATAGCAGCCAAAAATCCAAAACTGAAGCTAAGAAAATTCTATTAAAAAAAAGAACCTAAGCAGGTGGCATAGTGATTAAGGTGTTGGACTCCCACCTGGTTGTCTGCGGTTCAAGTCCTTGACCCAGTGGCTGAAACTCACCCTGGGTGCATGTGCATGTGTGCCCAAATTCCTGAGAGGCAAATAGAGGAGAAGGGATTGCAGTGTGGCCATCCCCTCTAGGGGGTTATTTCTTGCTTCATGAAGAATAAAGTACTTGGGAGTAGATTTAAGGAGGTGAAAGATCTGTACACTAAAAACTGCAGATATTGCTGAAAGAAAATTCTAAATAAGTGGAAAGACTTTCATGTTCATCGATTAAAAAACTTTTAAGACATCAACAGTGCCCCATATTGATCAACAAATTCAATGCAAAACCAGTAAAAATCCTAGCTAGCTTTCTGGCATAAATTGAGAGGCTGATCTTGAAATTACTATGGAAATACAAGGAACCCAAAATACCCAAAACAGCTTTGGAAGAAAACATAGTTATGCCATTGCATGATTGAGCTGGAGGTGACCAAAGCCACATAATGTCAGTAGCTCGTTCATCTGTCCAGCCAAATGGATTGTGGGGGAAGGTGATTCAGACAATGCAAAAAACTGCTAAGTGAGGGTGACCAGGCTTCCTCTGGATCCCTATTTATTAAACTATTGTTTGTTGGAAAAGTCATGACATATTTTTACGTAGAAAAAGCATCTCCACTCTTAGGTATATACCAAGTGAATAAAAAACATGTATTTTTTTTCTATGTAAAATTATGTCATGACTTTTCCAACAACTCGATATTTTAATAAGAGAAAAACCTGCTTTGCTCCCAATGCCCTTCAGCAGTGCACAATTGAGGATATTGTGCTTCTCAAAGCTTTATCGGTTCCATGAATGAAGCACGTGAAACATGAACTGGCTAAGATCATTTTCAAAATTAGAGAAGTCATGGATTCAGTGATAGGAAAAGCCTGTGCAGGAACTACTAACCTGGAGTCCAGTTAGTTTGGAAACCACCCACCTAACCAAAAATCTGGAAGAACTCAACATCTCTTCAACACAGTGAAGGAGGACTGGAAGGAGCCAAGGGAAATGATTTCCATGTTCACTTTATGGAAAAAGACATTTTTCTGAGTGTTATCACAAGCTGCCCAGTTTCTTTTGTGGTATGTTTGAAATAACTAAAATCCCTATATAATTTTTCATAAAAGTTTTGGTCATGTTTCAAATTTTCTTTTCAGTGAACTTGCTTTTGTGTTCACTAAGCATACCTAGCAATCTGCCCACATTATCCTATAAGCGTACTCTTTTAGAAGATATTTTGGGTTTGTTTGTTGTTTTTTTTTTTTTATTTAAGGACATCTTGAATTGAACTCTTATTTTGGAAGAAAATCTTTTGATAAAATAGGTAAGACCACACACACAAAAAAAAAAAAAAAAGAAAAAGGAAACGGTGTACCAACTTGTACAAAGCCACAATAATCAAGATTCTGTTGTACTGGCATAAATTATACATATATATCAATGGGTAGAATTGAGGGTTCATAAATAAGTCCATATTTACAGTAAATTGATTTTCATGAGAATGTCAAGACAAATGAAAGAATAGCCTTTTTATTTTTTAAGAATTATTTATTTAATTTAATTTATTATTATTTTAAATTGTTATAAGTCACGTGAGCTGACCAGAGAGAGAGAGAGAGAAAGCAATCCGCCAAGTTCAGGACTCGAACCATGATCAGCCATGTGGGAGTCCTGCTAACCACAATGCTACCTGCCAGCCCCACAGATATTCGTTTTAGTAGATGATGCTGGGATAATGTATATTCATGCACAAAATAACAAAGTTAACCCTTCACACTGTTTGCAAAAGTTAATTCTAAGTGGATCAAATGCAGAAAAATAGGGAAAGCAGAGGTATAAATTTTCTTGGTTATGACTGGTAGTATTTTTTTTTTTTTTTTTGGTCTTTTTTTGGAGAGGTTTTTATTTATTTATTTTTTTTATTATTTTTTTTTTGCTATAGGGTGCGTGCGCTCGCCAGAGAGAGAGAGAGAGAGAGAGACAGAAAGTGAGAAATCACCCCCCCATGGGGGACGGCCACACTGCAGTCCCTTCTTCTCTTGGGATCTTGGGCATGTAGGCACACGCGCCTGGCGTGAGTTTAAGCCACCGGGTCCGGGACTCGAACCGTGGTTGACTACGTGGGAGTCCAGCGACATAGCCATTATGCTAACTGCTGGTCCCGGCAGTATTTCTCATATCTGATATCAGAAACAAAGTCACAGAAAAATTAGATAAATTGGACTTTGTCAAAGTTTAAATTTTTGTCCCTCGAAGGATAGTATTAAGAAAAGAAAAATGACTAGCAGGTAGCATAGTGGTTAAGGTGCTAGACTCCCACATGGCTGACCATGGTTTGCGTCTCTGACCTGGCGGTTTGAAACTCATGCCAGGCACAAGTGTGTGTGTTCCCAAAATCCTGAGAGGAAAATGGAGAAGAAGAGATTGCAACATGGCCATCCCCCCCGGGAGGTGATTTCTCCCTTCATCTCTGGTGAGCACATGCACCCTATAGCAAAAATCTCTCTCTAAAAAAGAAAGAAAAGAAGAAAAAGAAAGAAAGAAAAAAAGGAAGGAAGGAAGGAAGGAAGGAAGGAAGGAAGGAAGGAAGGAAGGAAGGAAATGACAACTCACATATGGGGAAAATATTTGCAAATGATTTATGAGGATCTATTAGGTTGTCAGGAAAGTCATGATGTGTTTTTCTATGCAAAAATGTGTCATGACTTTCCCAATAACCCAATAGTACCTAGAATATATAAAGAACTCTTACAATTCAACAATAAAAAGGGAAAAAAAATAGCCATTTAAAAATGGACCAATAATTTAAATAGACATTTCTCTCCCGTAAAAGATACAAAATGTATTAGTAAGCATGTAAAATGAGTCAGCATTTGTCATTAGGGAAATGAAGGTCAAAAATCATAAATAACAATTTTACATCTTCTGGGGTAGATATAGTAAAAAAGATGTACAGTGACAAGTGTTGGTATGGATGTGGAGATTTTAGACCCCTCGTATGTAGCTGGTGATAATATAAAAGTGTGCAATTTTAGAAAATGGTGTGGCAATTCCTCAAGAAGTTGAACGTGGAGTTAACATGGAACCCAGCATTTCCAATATTAGGTATATACCCAAGTGAATAAAAAACATGTATTTGAGTAAAAACTTGTACACAAATGTTCATAGCAGCATTACTCATAATAGACAAAAAATGGAAAGAATGCAAATGTCCATTGACTTATGAATGGATAAACAAAATGTGATAAATCTATGTAATGGAATGTTATTCAGCCATTACAAAGGAATGAAGTACTGAAGTACTAATACATGATACAATATGAGTGAATATTAAAGATATGCTAAGTAAAATAAGCCAGATACAAAATGCCACATACTGTATGACTCCCAATTAAGTGCAATGCCCAGAGTAGGCAAAGCTATAGGGACAGAAAAGTTTATTTGTGATTGTCAGAGGTTATGGTGAATAATTGGGGTGATTCAGAGTGACTACTAATTTGTTTTATTCTGACACAGGGTATGTGAACTCTCCAGAGAGAGAAACTGAAGAAATCCCCACCTTCTGAGGGTGGAGGGCATGGCCCCATGCCCGGAGTGATTTTCAAACTGCTGGGTCCAGGATACTAACCTAAGTCAAACACATAGGAATCCAATGCCTTAACCACCATGCCACAAAAAGCCACTGAGTTGTACACGAAGAATTTTAATAACAATTGTTTTTCAAATAAAATATTTTGGAGTCAGCAGGTGGCATGGTGATTAAGGCACTGGACTCCCATATGGCTGACCGCAGTTCAAGTCCCAAACATAGCAGCTTGCTTTCTCATTTTCCCTCCCTCTCGCTTCCTTTAATGAGCATATGTGTCCTATAGAAAATTGAATAATAGTAAATAAATATTTCTTTAAAAAAATAAAATACTTTTTCAGATACTGGCAAATTTAATCCAATAATTTATTAAAAGAATGTACCATGACTACGCATGATTATCCTAGGAATGCAAGACTGGTTCAATATTTGAAAATTAACAGAGTAATCTACCATATTCGTATTCCAAAGAAGAAAAACTACATGATTATATCATTGAACTTGAAAGTATTTTTGAGAAAATTAATGATAGTTCATTAATGATAAAGATTCTCATCAAAGTAGACACAATGACATGTACCCAAAACCTATAAATACTTGAGGTAAAAAGTAATCTGGGGGGGTCAGCCTTGTGGTTAAGATGGCTGAATCCCATGTAGCTGACTGATGATTCAAGTCTCAGATCCATTGGCTTGGAGAATTTGCTGGATGTGTGTGCATACATGCCCAAAATTCCAAGAGGAGAGTGAAGAACTATTGAAGTATGATCATCCCCACTTGGAGGTGCTTACTCTCATTCTCTCTTTCTCAGGCAAGCACACATGCCTTATACTAAACTTTTAAAAAAGTCAAAAACCTGGGCCACCTGGTGGCACAGTGGTTATGTCTCTGGATTCCCACATGGCCAACCATAGTTTGAGTCCCAGACCTGGTGGCTTCAAACTCAGGATGGGCACATGTGTGTGCATGCCCAAAATCCCAAGAGGAGAATGGAGGAGAAGGGATTGCAGCATGGCCACCCCCCCCCCCCCGGGGGGGGGGGTGATTTCTCACTCTCTCTCTCTGTGTCTCTTGCAAACACATACGCCTTATAGCAAAACTCTTTAGAAAAATAGAAAAGGAAAAAAAAGTCTGTGTAACTAATGAAGAAGATCTTAAGAAACAGTTTTATAATCCATGAATTTATCTCATTTTGTTGATTTCAAAATAAAATGCACAGAATATTTTTGGATATAACTTATCAGTGTTAGTGGAAGTAGGGAATTTTTTTATACATTGACTTTAATGCATTGTATTGGATAGCTGTCTTACAATTGTGAATTGATTAAAGGAATGTATAACTGACACACATCAATTTTTCACAGTTTTCTGTCTGTCCCATTAGAAATCTGGCTTTTATTTTTCAATGTTCATTTTCCTTTTTTTTTTGTAGGTGTATTCGTCACAAAGATGATTGGGGAGCGCTTATTCTGGTGGATGATCGCTTTAGGAGCAACCCAGATCGCTATATATCTGGTAAGAGTCTCCATTAGACTTGGTGTAAAACTTGTAGTGATCTTTGCTTTTTTTAAAGAGCACATAACATGAGATCTACATTCTTTTTAAAATTTGCCAGAGCTCTGCAGAGAGAGAGAGAGAGGGAGGAAGAGGGAAAAAGCAGCCCCCAATGGGGCATGGCCATGCCACAGTCCCTTCTTACCTTCTCCATTTCTCTACCCTGTCAGGAATTAGGGCACACACACACACACACACACACACACACACACACACTCACCTGGGATTCAAACAACACTGTTGGCCATGTGGGATCTGGCTGTCTTAATCACCAGTCCATAGACCTAACCCAAGATCCTAATTTTTTTTTTTTTTCAGTTCTTTATTTATTACAAGGAAACTTCTCTTTCAAGTACATTGAATAATAGGTTTTATAGTTCTAGATCACACTGCCAATGAATTCTGTCATATTTTATGTATGACAAGTCTACCATATGTAGCACAAAAGAATGATAGACTGGCACAAATACAAGGCCAAAATGAATTGGCAAGTTTTCATGTAAGTGTGAAAAGAAGACAACAACTTACACATATTTTACATACTTGATTGAGAGCTTTCTTACTGTACATAAAACGTTTTATGTGGTTGATCTCAGCCTTATTCACACTGACTTCAGGGAGTTGTGTGGTCATCTCTATGCTCAGATTGTTTAAATGTTGTTGTTGCCATTGCTTTGCTTTCTTTTAGGATCAAGGTGGGTGCTTTCCTATATTATCTTTTTTTTTTTTTTTTATAGAGGTTTTTGCTATAGAGCGCGTGCACTCGCCAGAAAGACAGAGAGAGACAGAAAGCGAGAAATCACCCCCCAGGGGAGATGGCCACGCCGCAATCCCTTCTCCTCCATTCTCCTCTCAGGATCTTGGGCATGCACGCACACGTGCCCGGCGTGAGTTTAAGCCACCAGGTCTGGGACGTGAACTGTGGTCGACTACATGGGAGTCCAGCGACATAGCCATTACGCTAACTGCTGGTCCCCCTATAGTATCATATATTTTTTTTTTGAGAGGTTTTCGCTACAGGGTGCATGCGCTCGCCAGACAGACAGAGAGAGACAGAGAGACAAAAAGTGAGAAATCACCCCCCAGGGGGTATGGCCACGCCGCAATCCCTTCTCCTCCATTCTCCTCTCGGGATCTTGGGCATGCACGCACACGCGCCTGGCTTGAGTTTAAGCCACCGGGTCCAGGACGTGAACCGCGGTTGACTACGTGGGAGTCCAGCAACATAGCCATTGCGCTAACTGCTGGTCCCATATAGTATCCTATTTTTAATTCCATCTCTGGCAATTCTTTCCTGAATTCTTTGCTTTGCATAATTATACCTACAGTGGAACCAGCATCCTAAAGTCGCTAAGATAAATCCTTCTACTCCAACATCACATGGTCTTCTAATTCTGTCTTCCCCCTCACAGGCTTGCTCCATGCGCAGCAGCTGTGAAAATGCATCGGCAACTGCAGCCCTGCCCTACTTCCCCAAATCTACCTTCTTAATATATCTTTAAGTGTGCAATACAATATTAACTGTAAGCACAATATTGTACGGTAGATCTCTAGAGCTTTTAGGTGTTGTGTATCGAACTATATCAGTTGAAGAGCAATATTCCATTTCCTTCTCCTTCTCTTCTTCTCTGTCTCCTGGCAGCCACTACTGTGAGTCTTATAGAAGTTGTTTCTCTGAGTTGACTACTTTAGATACCTTGTATAAGTTGAATCATGCAGTATTTGTCCTCCTGTAACTGGCTCATTTAATTTATTTTTCTTTTTTAAAGTATGATTTACTGGGGCTGGCAGGTGGCATGGTGGTTAAGGGTGCGAGACTCCCACATGGCCGACTGCGATTCAAGTTCTGGATCTAGCAGCTTGCTTTCTCACTTTCTCTCTCTCTCTCTCTCTCCCCACTCTGATCAAACTGAAATAAATAAAATAAATAAAGTTAGATAAAATAATTCTTAACAAAAAATAGTTATTTATTTAGTTTAATTTTTTTTAATTTATTTTTTTCCCCTTAATTTGACCAGAGAGGGATGAGGGTGGGGAGTAAAAGAAAGCAAGCCACCAGGTTCAGGATTCAAAGCATGGTTGGCCATGTGAGGAGTCCAGCGCTTTAACCACCATGCCACCTGCCAGCCCCTTGGCTCATTTCACTTAGGATAATATCCTCAAGGTTCATTCATGACTGAATATTCTCTGTATGTATATGAGAGGTCTTTAAAAGTTCATGGAAAATCCATATTATAAAAAACATTATGTATGAATTTCAGTGGTTTTGTACCAAAATAAGTTTGTACTTTACATTTTCTATAAACTTTTCAAAGTTCCTTTACATACCATATTTCCTTTATCATTCCCTGTCAGTAGACATTAAGTTTCTACCTCTTAAATTGGGAGCAGTGCTGCTATAATTGAACCAAAGAGTTTAGGCTGGGTCTAGTCACTCATCACACAGAAAAACCATTCTCTGAAACAGAAGAAGTTTCCAAAGAGTCTCTGTCTTTCTTACTCATGGAACAAAGAAGCATTTTTTTTTTTTAAAAAAGGAATTGCTTACTGGGGACCAGCAGGTGGCGTAGTGATTACGTCGTTGGAATCCCACATGGCTGGACGCAGTTCAAGTCCTGGACCCGGTGGCTTAAACCTCATGTCGGGCATATAGGCATGTGTGCCCAAAATCCCAAGAGGAGAATGGAGGAGAAGGAATTGCAGCATGGCCATCCCCCCTTTGGGGGTGATGTCTTGCTTTCTGTCTCTCTGTGTGTCTGTCTCTCCAGAGAGCACACATACCTGCTAGCAAAAAATCTCTCTCTCAAGAAAAAAAATTGCTTATTTTAAAATATACAACTTAAATTTCTACCTCCTAATTCATATTTATTGAGAATTTTTAAAATTAAATATTTCCCATTATTTTTAGATAGTTTTTACTTATTTTCTTGGAGATTCATGAAGAGTGAATTTTTAAAAATTCTAGTTACACTAGCATAAGACACAAATTCCTTTTAATATCTGATTTTTTTAAAAGAATTATTTTTCACTTGACTTTATGTATTTATTTACTTATTTTAATTTGACCAGAGAGGGAGAGAAGGAGAGAGAGAGAGAGAGAAAGAAAGTGAGAAAGCAAGCCTCCAGGTCTGGTACTCAAACCATGGTCAGCCATGTAGAAGTCCAGTGCCCTAAATCACCACACTGCCTGCCAGCCTCTTAATATCTGATTTTTATTCAAGTTCAATTTTCAGTGAGACCTGATAGAATACTCCATTAAAAAATAATAAAATGATGCATTTAAAATGATAGCAATTAGTTCAAGTTATCTAAATTTTTGTTTTATTTTTCTCTGATTAATAATACCACAGTGACTTTTAAAACTTATTGTGCCTAAAGATGGTGCTAGTTTTAGTAGCATTAGCAGGGAATATTTATTTTGTAAAAGCGCAAATATCTGAGTTTGATTTTCATTCTAAAGTGAGCCATCCTGAAAAAAACAGTTTAAAATGCTTTATTTTCATACAGTTTTCATGTCACATCTATTATGACTTGTTTATATACTCTTATTTTTATTTATTTACTTTCAAATTTCTCCAGAGTGTACATGTATTCATCAGAGAGAAAGGGAGAGAAAGAAAGTACCGCCAGTGGGGTGTGATCATGCCATGGTCTCTTCTCCTGCGTTTCTCCATCCCATCAGGAGTTTGGGCATGCACACACATGTACCTGGCATGTTTCTCAAGCTGCTCTGGCCAGGATTAAAACCACATGGTTGGTCATGTGGGATCCTGCTCCTTTAACCACTAAGTCACAGGGCCAGCCCTATATATTTTTAAGTAATTATATAATAAAAATGCATATAGGACATGATTTGCCACTAATATAGTGTTATTTCTTTTGTCTCCATAATAAAGATATATTTGAAGGGACCACCAGATGGTATAATGGTTACGTGGCTGGACTCCCACGTTGTCAACCACACTTACAGTCCCAGACCTAGCAGCTTAAAACTCACGCCAGCCACATCTGTGTGCATCCCAAAAATCCCAAGAGGAGAATGGAGGAGGAAGGATTGCATGGTGGCCATCCCCTTGGGGGTGATATCTCACTTTCTGTCTTTCTCTCTTTCCAGTGAGTGCACACACTCTATAGCAAAGATCTCTTAAAAATGTATTTGGGGGGCCAGCAGGTGGCATGGTGGTCAAGACGCTGGACACTCTAATGTGGCCGACCACAGTTCGAGTCCAAGACCTGGTGGCTTGCTTTCTCACTTTCCCTCTCTTGCTCGCTCTGTGTCTCTCTCTTGTCAAATTAAAATAAATGAGTGAATGAATAAAATTAAATAAATAACTCTTTTTAAAAAAATGTATTTGGAGTTAGTTGATGGAGGAAGAGAACAAAAAACTTTCAGACTGGAATCTTGAATTATTTTTGCAAAAAAAAAGTCAAATTTAGAATGTTGGAATGGAAGAGTGTATTGTTCACAATTTCTAGTTTCTCTACATGAAAAAATGAGGTTATTTTTGTGAAGAGTTATGATGAAATCATATCTGCTCTGTTCTCCAGTTATTCTCAACTAAGAATAATGTTTCCCCCTCTTCACTGTATTCCCTCTGCCTGTTCTCTGGCTTTGCTTGACAATCACTGCATATAAAGAGAAATATTACTGACATATAAGCATATCGTACATATGAGGTAAAACTACAAGAAAAATATCAAGAACCATCCTTTATACTCAAAATATAAATCAGGTTACTTCACTAGAAAAAGCAAATTTCATCTTTTTTTTTTTTTTTTTGGAGAGGTTTTTGCTATAGGGCGCATGCGCTCGCCAGACAGACAGAGAGAGAGACATAGAGACAGAAAGCGAGAAATCACCCCCCAGGGGGGATGGTCATGCCGCAATCCCTTCTCCTCCATTCTCCTCTCGGGATCTTGGGAACGCACGCACACGCGCCTGGCGTGAGTTTTAAGCCACCGGGCCCAGGACGCAAACCGCGGTCGACTACGTGGGAGTCCAGCCACATAGCCATTACGCTAACTGCTGGTTCCCAAAGCAAATTTCATCTTAATACATATTACCTTATTCATTAAGTAACTAAATTTTCCTCTGGGTTTATATTTTTTCCTAGGACTTTCTAAATGGGTTCGGCAGCAAATTCAGCACCATTCAACATTTGAAAGTGCACTGGAGTCCTTGGCTGAATTTTCCAGAAAGCACCAAAAAATCATTGATGTATCCAAAAAGAATAGAAAGTATATACAGGATGAGGTTGTGCTTGAAGAATCCTGTTTGAAGGACGATACCCCAGCCAACTTACTGGAAGCAGCAAGTCACCTATCACCAGAAAATCCTAAGGAAGATCAAGCAACAGTGTGTGTCCAAGAATTACGACGTCCTAAAGTGATTATTCAAAATCCGTCTCTACCAAGTGGCATCATCTCTGGAAAAGAGAAAAGTATGAAAAGTTCTACTTATTTGCATTTGATAGAGAGGTCTTTTATTATAGTTGATGAAATTTTATTTATTTCAGTTTAGATTAATTTTATAAACATGTTGGTTTGTAATACTTCACTGTTTCATAAAACAGTGAAGTAATATGTGTTAGAATGGGAACAACTGTTAAGGAGACCAAAGCATAGTTTTTGATTTTTGATCATAAGCATGTCACTTAACCTTTTGAGTCATAATTGAAGAAAGAATACCAGCCTATTTATTCCTCCAGGTTGGGTTATAAAGATCAAATAAAATGATAAATACCACAACATTGTAGAGTATAATTTTAGATGTTATTCTAGAGGCTATTAAAAATTTATTCTCTGACTGGTTCTGTTGCCTGGTGGTTAAGGCAGCTGGATTTCACATGGCCAACCTCACGGTTAAAGTCCTGGATCTAGTAGCTTGAGAAACATGCCAGGCACTTGTGCATGCACGCCCAAAATTCTTAAAGGAGGGAGAGATGGAAGAGAAGGGATTGTGGTTTGACTGTTGCCTTCAAGGAGTGCTTTTTTCCTCTCCCTCTCTTTCTGTCTCTCTGGCAGGCATACTCACTCTTGGGTAAAATATAACTTTTACTTAGTTTCATTTATAGATACTTCTCTTGAACTTATTTGTTTTTGAGAAATTAGAGTCATTTGTTCTAAGTGGTACACAATATTTTAAAATATTTTAGAAAAAATGATCTAGCAGGGATTGGCAAGCTGTGGCCCATGGGCCAAAACCAGCCTGTTATCTGTTTTCGTAAATTAAGTTTAATGAAACGTAGTCATGCCCATTCATTTACATATTGCAAACAACAGTAGAATTGAATAGTTTCTGATATTGCACTAAAACAACATAATTAAGTAGTTGCAGCAAAGGTAATGTAGCCTGCAAAGCCTAAAATATTTACTGTCTGGCCTGTAACAGAGAAAATTTGCCAAAGTCTGCTCTTTATCACTGGGTATAATTTTAATTATTTTAACCTGTATATCATTGTAGCTTAACATACCAATTTTTAAACATTTATTTTGTAGTATATGTATCTAAATAAAAATCACAGTCAATTCAAAACTATTATAGGTGATAATCAGGAAACCTAGGTTCTAGTCCTGGTCTTATTACTAACCAGTTTCATAACTTTGGATAATTTAGTCCTGTGGTTTTCAGTTTTGTTATTTAATAATTAAGGGAATTAGTCTACATCAGTTTTTCTCAATCACTGACTAGTAGATTTTCAAGGTAAATTTTTATAGACTATTCTTTACTCAACTCTCTTCCTTTTTTATGTTTTTTAGCCCCTTTTTTTTCTCATTCAATTATGAGGCCCCTTGTGTAGAATTTGGTAGTTTACTAGACAGTGTTATAACTTGGACTAAGAAACATTGGAGACCTAAGATTCCTTTCAAAGTTTACATTCTGTTCTTTTATGTTCTAAGATAAAAGTTCACTACTACTGGTTGAGGTCTCTAAACTATTTGCCCTGCATAGTTATTTAAGTATCTAATAAATGTCATTTTAACCTAACAAGTGTTGTATTAACTACAAGCAGGTTAAAGCTCTTAAATTTTTGTGTTCTTAGATGATCCAGTATTATTGGAAGAGTCTGTCCAGGCAAAGAAAGCAGAAAAAAATGTGATTTCCAGATCTACAAGCCCAACTTTCAACAAACAAGCAAAGAGAGTTAGCTGGTCCAGCTTTAATTCTTTGGGACAGTATTTTACTGGTAAAATGCTCACTGTATCACCTGGGCTTAGGACATCAGAGGATTGTACCTCTAGTGATTCTACTTTCAAACCATTAAAGATGGAAAGTAAAACTGTTTTGCCATTAGCCAATAAATGTGAGTCCTCAGATCTGATAGTAAACACATCATCTGGACCATGTCCTCAACCAGGAACCATTATTTCATCACTAATGATTGATGCTACTCTTACTAAAAAAAACTGTTCCAACCAACCACTCTGCTGTGAAGAATCCTTGGAGTTAAATACTGAATTTTCTCTGGTAAATGATGAAACTGAACATTCTACTTCAAATGGAGCTTTTGAAACAGAGGCCGAAGATGAATCTATCTATTTTACACCTGAACTTTATGATCCTGCAGATATAGATGAAGAAAAAGGTGAACTAGTTGAAAGTAATAAAGGCAATAGATTGGCTAATAATTCAAATTGCATTTTAGCTGAAGACCTTTTTGAAATTAGAACTGTGAAAGAAGTGGATTCAGTCAGAGAAATGAAAGTTGAGGATCACACAGACACAAAGTTTAATAGAACCATGAATATCGAAGAAAGCAAAATTGATGACATTGATGATAATATAAAAACAACTTGTATAAAGGAATTGGAATTGGGAAAAACTCATAGAATGAATAGAAAAAATTTTAAACAGTCTCCTTCCAAAAACAAAGGTGTGTCCCCAGATAATAAGTAGTAATACTTAACTGTCAATCTATAAAAATAGTGATCATGCTTATGTTAAATGCTATTGTAAATAACAATTTATACATTGGATAAGTGATTTCATTTTAGTTTTTTTTTTACTTTAATTCATTTTCATCAGCTTTTTAAAAATTATTTTATTTTTTAAAATGTAAGTTTTACTATTCTCAATTTTTGATGAAGTGATTCATACAAAATGTTTTCCTCTAGTAAGTCTTCCTTAGCTCAGTGAAACTTAAAATTAACCTGTCTGAGATGCCAGCAGGTGGCATGGTGGTTAAGGCACTGGACTCCCACATGGCTGACCACAGTTTGAGTCTGGACCTGGCAGCTTGCTTTCTCTCTGTTGTGCCCTATGGCAAATTTAAAAAAATAATAAGAAGAAAAATTAAATTAATAATTCTTTTTTAAAAATTAATCTATCTGAGGCTCAGCTATAGTGGTGCATAAGTATTAATATTGCTTTGGAGGCTAGAAGCCACATGGGAGCCACAGGTTCAGTTTGCAGGCCAACCTGAACATGCTGGGTATGATTTGCACACCTATGTAATCCTAGCTAATTGAAAAGCTAGGGTGGGACCAGCAAGGCCCTGTCAGAAATACCTTTCTCTGTCTTATTTTTCTCTTTCTTCCTTTCCTTCTCTCTTTTAATAAAAAAAAAAAAATGATCTGAAAGATATTTAGAATTTCCTAGGGCATTTTCAATTTCACATAAATATTTGTATTTTGTAGTTCCCTTCATCCATTTGTTCTCATAGTGACACACAAAAAAGATTAATAGCAGTCTAATCTAGTCATACTTCAGCTGTGTTTCACTATAGATTTTATCTCAAATGTCTGAGATTTTTTTGTTAGAAATCAATATTTGTCTTGAAAAGTTAATTACCTTATAAGATACCTACTGATAACTAATTAAGAAACATTAAGAAAACAACATACAATTTTAATTGTTTACATTTTTTGTTTGGTAAACCTAAAATCAAACATTCTGAAAGAATTTATATAAAATTATAAAATGCCAAATGAAGAACTCCAATTTTAGTTCTAACTTTTTTAAAGTGTATTTATTTCCTCCTTCAAGTAGAGAGAGATAAGCACCTTCAACAGGGTCTTCACACTTCAATCCTCCCCCAACCCAGCACCTAGCCAGGGTTGTGGGTGCACTTGGCATGTTCTGACATACCTGAAAACTAACCTGGAGCCTTTTTACCATATGGTCTCCAGTGTTGCTTGACAACACCCCTACTGCCTGTGTCACTGTTGCTGGGCCCAATTCTAATTATTTAGTTTCATCATCATTGTGAGGGAAAAGTGATGTATTTTAGCATAAAGCTTTAATTATGCAACTCTTGAGGTAGAAATTTTCATATATAAGTTTGATAAGCAAACATATGTAACTGCAGTTGAAATATATTCCATCAGCACAGTAATCCTTTAGTGAATTTTGACTTTTAAGTTTTTGTGAAGAAACTGTACATTTAATCAAAAATGGTTATAAAAGATGTTCATCTATGACATCATTCCCCAAAATACATTCACTGATCTTTTTCTAAGAACCATGTCATTCAGTGGGCATTTAGACTTCTTGTGAGTGATTTGAATTAAAATTTTATGAGCTGGTCAAGTGACATTATGATCTGTTATTTTTAAATAAAAATTCCTAGTGGTCACATTTTTTACTTTCATTTGGATAAATGAATTATTATGCATGCATATGTTTGCTTTCATTTTTTTTTTCTTTTTTTTTTTTTTTTTTTTGGAGAGGTTTTTTCGCTATAGGGCGCGTGCGCTCGCCAGACAGACAGAGAGAGACATAGAGACAGAAAGCGAGAAATCACCCCCCAGGGGGGATGGTCACGCCGCAATCCCTTCTCCTCCATTCTCCTCTCGGGATCTTGGGCACGCACGCACACGCGCCCGGCGTGAGTTGTAAGCCACTGGGTCCAAGACGCGAATCGCGGTCGACTACGTGGGAGTCCAGCGACATAGCCATTATGCTAACTGCTGGTTCCCTTTGCTTTCATTTTTGACAGCATTTAGGTTTACTATCACTTACTTGTTCCTATAGCATTGGGTAGTACAACTCTAAGCATAGTTAAAAGAAATTTAAATTGACAGTTTACCAATAAAAGACTTTATCTATAGATTGGATCTATAGATCCAATCTAGTATTATATATTTTTCTAAGTTGATTAGTGATTAGTAAGTACCAAATACTAGAAGGTAATTTCCATATTATTTTAAAAAGGTAAAATAATTTCTTTGCTCTATTTTTGTTTGTTTGTTTTTAATTTGCCAAAGGTATGCATACTCAACAGAGAGAGACAGAGGAAGCATGGTCACTCTGTGGTCCCTTCTCCATTTCCCTATCCTGTTCGTATTTGGGACAAACATGCACATTTTCCTGGTATGTTTTTCAAACTGCTGGGACTAGGATTCAAACTGCACAGTCAGCTGTGTGGGATCTGGCTCCCTTAACCACCAGGTCATGCAGCTGGCCCTCTGGTATTGTTCTGTTGTTGTTCTTCTTTCTTTTTTTTTCTTTTCCTCTTTCTTTCTTTCTTTCTTCCTTTCCTTCCTTTCCTTCCTTCCTTCCTTCCTTCCTTCCTTCCTTCCTTCCTTCCTTCCTTCCTTTTCCTTCCTTCCTTTTGTTGTTGTTGTTGTTACAGGGAACATACACTCTGGGAGATAGAGACAGAGAAACAGAGATGAAGTGAGGAAGTACTCCCTGGGGGATGACCACGCTGCAGTCCCTTCTCCTCCATTCTTCTCTCTGGATTTGGGGCACATATGCATACGTGCTTAGCTGTTTCTCAAGCCAGCAGGTTTGGGACACAAACTATGTAGTCAACCATGTGGGATCCAGCTGCCTCAACCACCATGCCACCTTGCTGGCCCTCTGGTATTCTTCTTAAACCACAGATAAGAGGAATAGGGTAGGACCAGTTCTATGACACAGTGGTGATGTGCTGCTCAGGAGAAACTAGGTTCCACATGGTGACTGTGGTTTGAATCCCTGGCCTGGTTGGCCTGAAATATGCCAGGCACACTCATGACTGCCCACAATCTTGACAGGCTGGAGAGTGGTGTTACTGGGACCTATGGAAGGTGCTCAGCTCTCTTGTCCTCACTCTCACTCTCTCTCTCTCTCTCTCTCATTCTCATATGTGCCTATGTGTGCTGTATTACAAATGAAGGGGAAAAAAGTTTAAAGAAAGGGTAGTAGGGTAGTGGAAAATACAGAGTGGAAAACAAGAGACTTGGGCTCTGTTCCTGGCTCTGCCACTAATTTGCTAAGTCATGTTGACAATCACAATGTCTCATCAATGAGAGACAGATGAGAGAGGGGAGAGAGGGAATATGAAAAATCATCCCCCAGGGGAGATGGCCATGCCGCAATCTCTTCTCTTCCTGTCTTCTCCCAAGATTTTGGGAACACATGCACATACGCCCAGCATAGTTTTTAAGCTGCCGGGACTCAAACCACAGCTGGCTATGTGGGAATCCAGTACTTCAACCACTACGCCACCTACTGACCTCCACTGGATATTGATTTTATAGTACCACAGTTAAAACATTTGAGGACTTTTGAAATAGCCTTTGGGAGAATAGGTAAACTACATGAGAATATTAAGCATATTATATTGTAGACATATTTTAGTGTTACCCAACTGGATCTCAAATACTATCCCTTTCACTAGATATGCCTTTTCACTCTTTCTAAAATCTAATACTCTCTGAAGCTAAAAATTTCTATTACCAGAATCTGCACTGAGATGGGCAGAAGCTTTTAGTAATTCCAAAGGATGTTTCAAAATTTTGTATTGTGGGGCCAGCAGGTGGTGTGCCATAATGGTTATGTCTCTGGACTCCTACCTGACCAACCACCGTTTGTGTTCCAGGCCTGGAGGCTTGAAACTCATGCCAGATGCATGTGTGTGCGTGCCCAAAGTCCTCAGAGGAGAATGGAGGAGAAAGGATCGCAGTGTGACTATCTTCTTGGGAGGGTGATTTCTTGCTTCCTGTCTCTCTGTCTCTGTCTCTCCCGTGAGAGCACACACCCTATAACAAAAATCTCTCTCTCTAAAAACATTATTTAGCTGCTTTATCTTATAAAATTTTTGAGATATATAAGGTAAAAATTACTAGATAATTTGTTTTAAACATTCAATGCATTGAAATAATTTTCTCTAATACTTAATTTATTCAAGGGCTGAGAGTATGTAGAACATACAGGCCACGAACCAGGAAAACTACCTGTTGGAGAAAGGGTTTTATTCATGGAAGAAAGGTATAATGTAAAAAATACATGTTTCATAACTTGACATTTGAATTTTAGATGAATCATTTAAAATTTTCTAGAGTCATTCTCGATATTAACGAGAAACTTGCTAAGTTACTACTATGCATTTAATTATTACATGTTTTTTTTAATTTAGCACTGCTTCTAAGTTTACATAAGGCTTTGTTTTTATTCTTATGAACTTTTCTATTCAGAACATTAATTTTAGAAAGAAAATCTTTCCCACATTTTTCTGCAATAGGAGTTTGTCATATTATTGGGATGGTGGAAAAGTCATGACATATTTTTTCTATGTAAAAATGCCTCATGACTTTTCTGACAACCCAATAAGTTTCCTATAATAAAATACATGCAAAATATTTAAATCTTTGGAACTGCTTAGAAAATTTCTTCATTAAAAGTGCTGATTGTAAAATCACTTGAAAGACTGGTTATTGCAGGTCCTCTCTCATTGACAGCATTCCTATTGCATTTGATTTCCCAAAAACTACTCTTGCTTATGCGCCTTTTAATCTCCAGTTTCTCAATGAGCTACTCAATAGTTTACTTTAACCTTCACAAATTCTGTAGTTTCTTGTCTATTACCATAGGTAAAAGCAGTCAATCTTTTGTAAATGATAGTATTGGTAATGAAATTTTTCCTAATCAAAAAAAAATTAAGACTGCATTAGACTATGAATGTCTAAGGCAGCTAAAATTTTAACATGAAGTATCTGCAGCTATGAGATATACAATAAAGGACATTACTTCAGAAAATGGAAATGAAGAAGAATGACCATAGCTTATATGATCCTGTAGCCCTAAACAATTTTCATGTCTCTGGGAAAAAAACAAAATTGTTTCTTAAGGTTTCATTTGATAGAACCATTAGCCTCCTGGCTTCCTGTACTCTACAATGGAGCCTTGTTATAATATCCATGATTAGAGCCAGTGGATCACCTTATTGGTAAGACCACCATATAATGAGGTGCTTTCAGTAAACCTCTTGGACTAGGTCCAGAACAACCCATCTTACATCAAATTCCACTCTGTAATAAACAAGCTTCAATGTATTGGGAAAAAAACAAAAGCTATATAAAGCTTATTGTTCCCAGAAATTAACCTTTGAAAATCTAATGGTAAATACTGATTAAAGGAGATATTGTTAACATGGAATAATTAGGTAGATATTTTAGTACATTTTTATAATACATTTTGTATTTTTTTACTCTTCATTTTTAAGGAATTTACATGATTTTGATCTTATGCTTATCATTTTTCACATAAAATTATTTTGTATCAATATTTACAAAACTAGATATTAAAGTGTTTAATTTGACTCCTTACTATTAGAGAGTATGAAATTATAAAGGTGGCATATCACTTATGTTAACTAATTAGATTCCATCATCTTGTATATATCATTCAAATACAGTTGAAAAGTTTTTGTTTTGTTTTGTTTTGTTTTTTTGAGAATTTTTTACTATAAGACTCACGTGCTCACCAGAGAGACAAAGAGACAGAAAGCAAGAAATCACCCCTCAGGGGAGATGGCCTTGCTGTAATTCTTTCTCCTCTGTTCTTCTCTTGGGATCCTTGGCACTCATGCACACAAGCCCATTGTGTCTTAAATCACCGAGTCCGGGACTTGAACCGCATTCGGATTATGTGGGAGTCCAGCAACATAACCATTATACCATCTGCTGGTCCCCAAAAGTTTTAAAGGTGTTAAGTATTGATTTGTTACTACTTTGGATTGTCTATTATCTTGGTGTATTTTCCATTTTTTCCAAACTGATGCTATGCTATTCATATTTAAATGTTAACTATTCTTTCAAACATTAATCTTTCTTATCTGTTGTGAAAGGACCCAAGTAATATGCCTTGCCAGTCAGGACTCTATTGTATTGCTTGTGGAACTGAATTATTATCTAATGTGGAAGGAGGTAGGAACTATAAATTTTACTTTATGCCATCCTTAGTATCATTGTTGGAGATTAGACATTACCTTTAAGAAATTATTTAGAGTGTAGGTTTGCTTAAATATAAATTATAATAAAGTAGATTGATGTGTTATTATTATACTTTAATCTCTAAAGTTGACTAGCAAAACACATGAATTTTGTAACCATTAGGCTTGGAAGCATATTCTAACTCCACCTGCTGGTCTATTTTAGAAAGTTATTTAACCTTGGAACTTCTATTATTCATCTTTTTTTTTCTTTTTTTTTAAATTTTTTTGTTTTCAATTAATTTACATTCATTCATTGAGCATTGTCACAGCATACAAAATGTGATTTGCCATCCAGAATATACTGCATAGTGGCTTAATCATACATGTTATCGTCAATAATTTTCCATTTCTAGTTTCATATATATATGTATGTATGTATTTCCCCCCATTTCTCACCCTCTGCCATTTCTCACCCTCCTCTCACACTATTTCAGGTGTCCACAGTTGTTTTCCATTCCTTTTTTCCCCACATTTTATTGATTCACAATATTTCTTAAATAATCTAACCACTTTCAATAACAAGCTCTGCTGACATATATGTATCTATGAATACATGTCTGACTTTTGGCATGAAACTCTGAGTAGAATGAATATACTATAAGGTAGCACCTAGCTGAGGCTATATAGCTTACTATGGTCATTAATTATGTATTTTTTACTATATATTTTAATTTCAAGAAAAGCAGATTTGGCTTTAATAAATCAAAGAAATACTAAGGAAATATGCTTAAAACTTACAGCCAGGAAACAGGTTGGGATTCTGTTCAAATAGTAGGTATATGAAGCTATCGGCAGCTCAAGACAAGGCAGAAATCCTTAAAACGGGAGAACAAAGCCTAGAAGAAAATCATTGATGTTTCAGTCAAAAGTCATAAAATTCGGGACCAGCAGTTGACATAATGTCTATGTCACTGAACTCCCATGTAGTAGACTGCGGTTCGAGTCCTGGACCCAATGGCTTAAACTCAACGCTGGGCACATGTGCGTACATGCCCAAGATCCCGAGAGGAAAATGGAGGAGAAGTGATTATGGTGTGGCCATTCCTCCTGGGGGGGGGGGGGGGGTGATTTCTTGCTTTCTGTCTGTCTGTCTCTCTCTGTATTTCTGGCGAGCACAAGCGCCCTATAGCCAAAACCTCTCCAAAACAAAAAAAAGTCATAAAATTCTATTTCACCAGTTCAGTCTCATGTACTTTATATTCTGTTGTGGTCCAATCTTCCCAATAATATTCTGGGATATAATATTTAACTCTAGAGTTGTCCCCACGATTAAGCTGGCCTTTTTCTTAGTTTTTGAACTCTTATTTCTGTGTGACTGTATTTAATTTTCCTGGTATAGCACTCCCTGCAGAACTTATTGGAGATCTGGTCTGGTGTTGGTAAATTCTTTCAGATTTTGTTTATCTGAGAATGTTCTTGTCTTTTCTTCCCATATGAAGGGTAATCTTGCCAGGTATAGTATTCTTGGTTGAAATTACTTTTCCCTTAATACTTTGAATGTATTTTTGCATTTTTTCGTCACTCACATTGTTTCCGATGAGAGATCCGCTGTCAGCCTGATGGGATATTCTTTGTAAGTAACTTGATGTTTTTCTCTTGCCAATCTTAGTATCTTGTCTTTGTCTGTGGTTTTGGTCAGTCTGGCTATAATGTATCTTGGAGAGAAGATCTTCTTGGGTTGATTCTATTGTGGGTCCTTTGTATTTCTTGGGTCTGGATCTTTCGATGCCTCTCTAGGTTTGGAAAGTTTTCTTCCAGGATTTCATGGAATAGATTGTCAATGCCCTTATGAGACTCTTTCCCTTCTGGGATACCAGTTATCCGGATGTTTGGATGTTTGATGGTATCTCGTTTTTTCGGGCGATTTTCTCAGTTTTCGTGGTGGATTTTTCTAGGCCAGCCGTTCTATCTTCTACACCTGAGATTCTATTTTAGGTATAATCTAGTCTGCTTTTAATACTTTCAGGGGATGTTTTGACTTCCTATATTATAGTCTTCATCTCTAACAGGTCCATTTGATTCTTTCTTACAGTGTGAATTTCCTTTTAGATCTTGCAAGAATTTCCTCACCTCTTGAAGCTCATCAACTCCTTTCCCCTGCCTCTTCGGCAGTTCATTGTCTCTCTTCTCTTTGATCTCTGTGAGGTTTATCACCATGAAAGTTCTGACATTTCCATGAATTTCATACAGTCTGAGGATGAAGAGGAATTATTATTTTTCCTTAGAGAAGAGGCATTTTCTTGTTTTTCCATATTTCTTGTGACCCTGCAGTGATTTCTAGTCATCTAATGGATGGTGCGTTTCTTCCTAATTCTTGAAGTTCAATCTGAGTGTTCAGAGGCATGCAGAAGGAGGTGATCTGCAATGTCTCTTCCATTTTGTTCTCACTCTTTGTGCATCAGAATCAGTGGGAATAGAGGAATATTCCAACCCTAATTGTATTCAGTTGTTTAGATCTTGTTCACTTACACCTGTCTAGACACTTAGTGTGTAGAGGTAGAAATAAGTGAGGAAGAAGTCTCAGCAGAAAATCTTCATTTTAAGTCTCCGAAAGCAGTATTTCACAGCTAAAGTTCATGATCCATGTGGAGATGGACCTGGGTTTGTGCCTTTCCTAAATAACCTGTTATTCAACTTAAAATGAGGATATATAATAATTTTATAAGAAATAGATCAAACACAAGCATCAAATGCAGTGGAATATATAAAACCTATCTAAATTGTTAGGAAACTGAAGCAATAATCAAGTATAGTTAATAATTCGATATTCTGAAATTTTGCCTCCAACGACAAATAAACCTGTTAGAATTTTCCATGTGTTGAAAATCACTTTGAGCTTCTTGTTTAAAAAAAAAAAAAAATGACAACAACCAAAAAAAATCCCCACTTATTTCAAGGCCAGCAGGTGGCGTAGTGGTTATAGTGCTGGACTCTCAAAAGGCCATCTGTGGTTTGAGTCCTTGACTTAGTGGCTTGAAAATCACACCGGGCGCATGTGCATGTGTGTCCAAAATCCCAGGAAGAGAATGAAAGAAAAGGGATTTAATGTGGCCATCACTCCCCTCTGGGGGTTGATTTCTCACTTTCTCTCTCACTGTCTCTCCTCTCCAGCGAGTACACATGCCCTTTGGCAAAAACCTTTAAAAAAAATTTTTTTTTTTTGCTAGCAAGACATATCAATATAGTATGATAATTTATTTTTCATTTTTCCAGTTTATATTTTTAAAAATAATTATTTTATTATTATTATTATTTCATTTACTATAAGGCACACACTCTTACCAGAGAGAGAGAGAGAGAAAATGTGAAAAAGCAAACAGCCAGATCCAGGACTTGAACTGTGGTCGGCTATGTGAGAGTCCAGCACCTTAATCACCACACTACCTGCTGCCCCTCCCATTCATTTATAGTTTTAAATCTTAAAAATGTGTGAACATTCCCAAGATCCTGAGAGGAGAATGGAGGAGAAGGGATTGAGGTGTGGCCATCCCCCCTGAGGGGTGGTTTCTCGCTTTCTGTCTCTCTGTCTTTCAGGCGAGCGCATGGGCCCTGTAGCAAATAAATAAATAAATAAATAAATAAATGAATGAATGAATGTATGTGTGAACATTGCAAACAAAACTGTTACCAAAGAAACATTGAAATACATGGGATTACAAGTGAGAACATTCTATGTTAAGATACTTAAGGGCAAGGCTATGTTTTTCTTCCTTTTTGTTCATGATTGTTACTATACTGCCCATGTTATATCTGCTGACTAAATGAATTGGATGAGGCATCCTTTTTATTTCTCAGCTCTCATATGTGCCCATTTCATTTGACCAGTTTCTACATTCTTAATGTGACCACTTTGTTTTCCATATTTTTTGTTGCCCTTACAGCATTAAATCTCTCACTTTCTCCATTCCTGTTTACTGAACATTTACCGTTTCATCTATGGGCCAGAAACTGGCTTTTTCTTATATTCTACAGTTGTACCTTTACCAACTTTACATGCAAAAGGATGCTGGGCTTTTGCAATTCTATTTGAGATATCCATAAATGATAGTATTCTGATTCTAAAATATGAATTGGTTGGGCCAGCAAGTGGCCTGGTGGTTAAAGCGCTAGACTCCCGCATGGCCATCAGTGATTTGAGGCCTGGATCTGGCAGCTTGCTTTCCCATGGTCCCTCTCTCTGTTGCTCTCTGTCTCTTTCTGGTCAAATAATAATTATAAATAAAAATTAAATAAATAGTTACTTAAAAAATAAAATAAAATCTGATTTTGACTTCATTCATATTAACTAATTGTTTAACACAGATATCAGCTTTTCGTAAAAAGTTTTCAGTTTATTACTATCCTGGGACAAAACTAATTTTTCTTGCCTTATCCCAAGGTAATATTTATTATATGATATTGCAATTAGTTGTTTACAAGTCTCTCTGTCTTACACACTGTGACCGCATAAGGAAAAGAACAGCTTTCCATATTGCCTGGCACTTATTCATCCATCCATCCATCCATTCATTCATTCATTCATTCATCTGACACATTTTAAAAGTCTGCTTAGCATCAAGAACTGTATTTTGCTCTAGGGATACCAAAGGTAAGTAAAAAAGGATCATATCTATCAGGAATTCATACCCTAACTCACATATAAGTAAACACTTATGGTTCGGCATGATGAGAGCTCTAATAGGAGTGTGACACACAACAGTGGTTTGTTAATATATGCATACTGGTATGTACAATTTATAGTGGTAAAGGATGTATAAGCTAACAGCAGAATTTGTTTAACAAAGGAAATACCTTGATTTTCTTTAGTTTTTACTATTTTTATTACTTCCAGGGGACATATGTACTCTCCAAAGACAGAGAGTGGGGGGAAAGCACTCCACAATGGGATGTGGTTTTGCCACAATCCTTTCTCCATTTCCTTATGCTGTTGGGATTTGGGGCACACACGCACACATACATTGCGTGTTTCAAGCTGCTGGGACCAGGATTTACACCATGGTCAACCATCAGAGGTCTGACTTTGTTAACTAACTACGAGGCTACTCTTTAATTTTTTTAATGGAAAAAATGCTTGCTATTTTTAAATCCTTTTTTTTTTTTTTTTCTTTAAATACCTTCCTGAGTGTTGGTGATGTGAGAGTGCTGGGTGATTAGACCAACACCTAAGCTGGTTCTTGTCTGACAGTCATGAAGAATTAGAGACGTGGACACAGAGAAGAAAGTAGAGTTTATTATTATTTTACTTTTTAGAGAAATTTTTGCTATAGCATGCATGTACTCACCAGAGAAACAGAGACAGAAAGCAAGAAATTACCAACCCCCACCCCCCACCCCCGGGAGGGACAGCCACACTGCAATCCCTTCTCCTCCATTTTCCTCTTGGGATCTTGGGCGTGTATGCACACACACCCAGTGTGAGTTTTAAGCCATTGGGTGTGGTACTCGAACTGCAGTTGACTATGTGGGGATTCAGAAACGTAACCATTTCACCATCTGCTGGTTCTGAAATGTGTTCTTTTTTTTTTTTTTTTTTTTTTTTTTTTTTTTTTTTTTTTTTTTTTTGAGAGGTTTTTACTATAGGGCACATGTGCTCGCCAGAAAGACAGAGAGAGACAGACAGAAGGTGAGGTGAGAAATCACCACCCAGGGGAGATAGCCACACCGCAATCCCTTCTCCTCGATTCTCCTCTTGGGATCTTGGGCGTGCACACACACACACCTGGCATGAGTTTAAGCCACCGGGTCCGGGACTTGAATCGTGTTTGACTACATGGGAGTCAAGTGACACAGCCATTACGCTAACTGGTAGCTGAAATGGCTGGTCCCTGAAATATGTTCTTGAGACAGTACCTGGATAATCTTGTTTATCCCTCATGTTCCCATCTCCAGATCTTTTAGACTCTCTGTTTAGGACTATTGTGTTAACTTACCTAATGGGAACAAAGAAAGAATATAGCAAACACCTTTTATAGTGCTTTAGTGTATAGCACTAATGTAGTATATATGTAGTATATATATCATAGAATTCTCACAATCATTACCTCAGCCCGCCAAAATTAGCAACATAGGTGTTATTAGCCTCATTTTACAAATGAGAAAGACGAAACATAATGAAACCATAATCACTCTTTTAACTAATCCATAATACCAAAGTGTTTTGGTTGTATTTTATACTTTCATATTGATTTTAGTCTTTGTTCCCCAAAAATCTCTTTATGAAAGCCATAGTCTTGGAAAATCTTGGAAATCTGAAAACATTATTATCTTAGTTTTCCAAAATGAATGCTTTCTAGAATCATCTGACAAAATTTTTGTAATACTACATGAAAATACGTTAACTCCCATTAAGGACCATGAGCTCTTTTAGGACGAAAACAGTCATAGAACATGGTTTAATGTTTAATACATAGTAGGTGCTTAGTAAAACATTTTTCCCCCCATGGGAAGAAGGAATCTTCTTAAAATAACCTGAAGAACCAAATATATTTACCTTAGGTAGCATAGCTAACTAGTGACATTAGAGTTAGAACCAGTACTCCGTTGTCACATAACTTTGAATTCCAGATTCTAACACCTTACCAATTTACCTAATACCAAAGCCTCAGGTTCTTGACTTCAACTCTTGTGATTTTCCCTTTTTTCCATCTGTCCACTTCACCTGAATATGCCCTAAAACTTCCTCATTGATGCACCCTTGAATACTAATATACCCCTCCTCTCTCACGATCTTCTGTGCTTTCAGATTTTATTCCATAACTCCTATACCTGTTCCCTCAGTTTTCTCCCAGGTTATCAGCCTTCTTCAGTCTTCACTTTGTCCCTTCTAATTTTGTCAGTCACTGAAACTAATCTCTTACTATCTTAGCTGGATATGATCTATCTTGTTACCCAAATCTTAAACTAGGAAGTCATCCATGTTTCTCTTTTTTCTTTAAACCGCTAAGACCAGATCACTAAGTATTTTATTGTGTTTAGTTCATATTAACTTGACCGTCCTCATGGTATTCCTAGCAAAAGGTATAATTGTAGCTAGCCAAAACTGAACAATTTAAAATACTAATTGAAATGCCACTCAATTTAGTTTTTTGTGACTGCATATAACTGTAGAATCTATCATGAAAAGCAGTACATATTGGTGATAATAAGTTTTAATGATAAAATATTTGCTCATTTTATTGTTACCACTGTGTGTAATAGTTCTCCATAGAGTTGTCTTCTGATTGACATACATCCATAAACATACCTTAAAAATCACTGTAATCAGCAGTATTTTTTAGGAAGTTGATATAATGGTGGGGGTCAGCAGATGGCATAGTGGTTCAGGCACTGAACTCCCATGTGGTGGACTGCAGTTCTAGTCATGGACCTAGAGGCTTCAGTCTCACACCAAGCGCATATGTGTATGTGCCCACAATCCTAAGAGGAGAATGGAGGAGAAGGGATTGCGGCATGGCCATTCCCCCAGGGTGGTGTTTTCTCACTTTCTCTCTGTGTCTCCAGTGAGTGCATGTACCCTATAGCAAAAATCTCTCTCTCTAAAAAAGTGTGTGTGTATGTACATATGTATTTTTTTTATTGATTTATTTTTGATGTGCCTTTCCTAAATCTTTTTTCACCTTATTTTATTCTTAGGACTATTTAAAAAAGCTTTTTCCAAGAATGCTGGGCTAATAAAAATCCAAGGACTCTTTCTGAATGTTAAATTAAATTGCACAAAGTCCCTATGCCATTGCTTAAATGAATCAGAGAACAGATTAGAAGAAAATGTATTTTATGTCATCGATGACAGCGATACACTTAACCACTTAAAAAGCACATTAGTGGTTTATCAGACTGCAGTGAAGAATGAAGGTAAACATAGTCGCTATATTGCTTCTTTGATACTTTTCAAAGTCTTTACATATAAATAAGGTACTTCTTTTCATTTTAATGTGAGTTCTGAAAAGAAAAGCATGTTCCACGGTCTTAAGAAAAAAATAGAATCTCAAAATGAGAAATGTCACATTGGGATGGGTGAGTTGTTTATCCATCTGATTGTGATGACTCCCCCAAAACAGTCCCATGGCCTACAAATATTAGTGCTTTGTATGTGTTGAAAGGCTCAGGTTGGCTATAGGAGAAGTAGAAACTAAGGAATGTGATGTACAGGATAAAAGGAACTGGGTTCTACCAGCTGTTTCTAAAAAAAAAAAAAACAGTAAGATAGGTGTATAAATACAAATGACCCATAAACCCAAGTCTTTTTACCTTTATGTCAATGTCTTTGCTTAAATGTCTCCAGTTGCCTTTTGCAATTTTTCTGGTTGCCTTTTACAGTTTTCAGCCACTGTCAAGGCTGCTTGTCCTGTTCGTTTTTATTTTGCTAATACCTTTTTCTAATGATAGAAGAGAATAAGCCGTACATTATGACTTATCCCTGGACCTTCACTAACCCCAAAATAATCCTAAACTCTACTTATTTCTGTAATGGGGCTGGAGCCAGCAGGTGGTATGGTAGTTAAGGTGCTAAACTACCACATGGCCAACCATGATTTGAGTCTCAGACCTGGAGGCTTGCTTTCTCACTTTCTCTCTCTCTCTTTCTCTCTCTTTGACTCTCTGGTGAGTGCATATGCCCTACAGCAAATTTAAAAAATAATAATATGTAAAATTAATTATTAAAAAAAGGAAGTAATATGGCCAAGTATAAGCATATTACTTATATTCCAGAACACTTCAAATAACCTATCATCTATTACTCCCCCATTTTCAAAGTCACTAGATTTGTTTAAAATCTAGGGTAACAAATTCTATGATAACATCCATTCTTTCAGCACTTCAGTATGAAAGACACTTAAAACTATAACTTGGGATTTTCCTTGTGCTACCCACTCAAAGGCAGACCATGATACATCTGAATGTTTACTTTGGTTACAAATGTCTGCAGAAACATATGGTCAGATCATATGGTTCTAATAATGTTTTCTTTAGTACTTTGCAGCTTTTACCAATTTCAATATTTTTTCTGGAATTGGAAATTCTTTCTTGTGGTAATGTATTCATTTATCAAAAAATGAATATGTGGGTCTTAAGAATTTTTTGGTTTATTGCAATGTGCAAGAGTCTAAGAAGTTTTTCTGAGAACTACAACTTTACATAGATTTATAGTCATATTATTATACACATTCCTCCCATTTCAGTTGTATTCCCTTGAGCTTAAAGTGGAAGGCTGTGTTTTTTTTTGTTTTGTTTTGAGCTGTCTCATCCAGTGTCTTCTCAAGTCTGAGTTTCAGCTCTTTCTTTGATAGAGAAATTTTTAGTATAGGGTACATGTACTCGCTGGAGAGACACAGACAGAAAGTGAGAAATCACCCCCCCAGCAGGGATGACATGCCACAATCCCTTCTCCACTCTCCTCTTGGGATTTTGGTCACACACACACGTGCCTGGCATGAGTTTCTAGCCAAGTCCAGGACTCGAACTGTTATCGAATACATGGGAGTCCAGCACCTTAATCACTACACCAGCTGCTGGCCCTTCAGCTCCTCTTTTATTGAATAGACATTATGTTACACAGTCTTAAGAAAAAAAATAAATAGAATCTCAACCTTGATTTGTATAAAACAAAGAAAGGTACAAATGAGAAATGTTACATTGGGATAGGTGGGCTGTTGATCCATCTGTTTCTGGTACGACTCACCCACAAAATAGTGCCATGTGACTTCCAGGTATGAGTATAATTCCATCCCAAATAAAATTGTGGGAGTGGGAGTGTGTGACAGAGATTCTGTCTTGGCCTATTGTCTTCCTTTGGCCATGAGTAGCTTTGTTTTTGTTTTAAGAATTATTTTTATTTAACTTTATTTGTTTTAACTTGGGGCGGGGGGGCCGGGGAAGAAAGAGAGAGAGAGAGGAAAGTGAGAAAGTAAGCCACCAGGTTCAGGACCTGAACTGCAGTCAGCCATGTGGGAGTTCAATGCCCTTAACCATCACTCTATCTGCCAGCCTGAGTACTTTTGTTATTAATACCTATAGAAGGTAGCAAGAGCTACCTTGTGAAGCACAGTCAGTTATTTAATACCTTGAGCTCTCACTCCATAAAAACTTGTAGTTTTGCTCACTTTATACAGATGACAGTCTAATACAAATAAGGCTGTCCTTGCAGATTTAAAATTTGGATTGTTGGTCAATTGTTCAAATGAAGAATATAGAGAAATTTTTTGTCTTGAAACCAGATGATTCAAGAATATACTGTAAAGTATATAGTATAAAGTATATAGAATATACTGTAAAGTACATTATATATGTGTGTGTGTGTGTGTGTGTGTGTGTATATATATATATATACACACACACACACACACACACACACCTTATACTATATACTTTACGTATATTCTTGAGTGTGTGTGTTTGTGTGTAGTATAAGGAACAATGCTACTCCCAGGAATGTATTACCTCTGAGCAAAATTACTTTGTTATTTATACATATTGAGAAATATTTATGTTTTTAAAGTTTCTTTTAAAATAGCCTTCTCAGAATTCGGATCTTCAGAATCTGTGTTATTTCTGTTGTAGCCTCTGTCATGGGAAAGGTTGCATTCTCATATTTTTAATCTGATCACCAAAATTGTTTTAAAACTAACTGGTTTGGGACCAGTAAGTGGCATGGAGGTTAAGGCAATGGATTCGCACATGGTTGGCCACAGTTCAAGTCCCAGACCAGGTGACTGGGCACATGTGCATGTGTGCCCAAAATCCCCAGAGGAGAGTGGAAAAGAGAGGATTACAGCATGGCCATCCCCTCAGGGGGTGATTTCTCACTTGCCCTTTCTGCCTCTCTCTGGTGTGTGCATGTACCCTATAGCAAAAAACTAAAACTAAAAACAAAACAAAATTAACTGGTTTTAAAATTTTGATAGGAACCATTTCACATTTCATTAAGCAGATTTTCTTAGTTTAAAATATAGAGATTTGGTAATAGTGTTGTCAATTACATAGTTTTATTGTTATTCATAGTTACATAGTTATACATAGTTTTATTTGGAAACAAGAAATTACATTTTCTCTTGAAAAAACTTTGATTCCAAAGGAGGCAGTAAGCCAAAGGGACTTAAGCATGAGTTTTGGATATGAACAATTTAAACCCCAACCTACTGCTTTTTAACTTTTAATTTATATTCCCTGAAATAGTTTCCTCATCCATAAAATAAGGACGGTAATACTGCACAGAGTTGCTACGAGGATAATATTAAATAATAAATGTACATAATAGGCATTAACAAATATAAAGTATTACTCTTTTTTAAATTTTTATTTTCTTTTTGAGTTTTTGCCATAGGGCACATACACTTACTAAAGAGAGAGATAGAGAGACACAGGAAGAGGGAAAGTGAGAAATCACTCCACAGGGGAGATGACCACACTGCAATTCCCTTGGGGTTTTGGGTATGCATGTACATGTGCCTGGCATGATTTTCAAGCCACCCAGTCCAGGACTTGAACTGCAATCAGCTATGTGGCAGTCCAGCACCTTAACCACTACGCCACCTGCTGGCTCTAAATTTTTATTTTCTATACTCTTTTATACTATGTTAGATAAAAGAAGCTCACGTTTTTCCTTTAAATACATTAAGCTAATGTTTTTTGAAAACATTATTCAATCTTAACATTCAGTCCACTTTCTGTTAGACCTTTACAAGTGAAATCAAGATGTTGAATCTGGTTGGTCAGTGTTTATGAAAGGTTTTTTAAAAATTTTTTGTAGGTATGGAGACAGGATTATCTTTAAATGCCATCTGGAATATGAAAGAATTTTCTTTAACCAGCTACTTACAGTGTAGACATTGTATCAACCAGTCTCTATTCCCATGTCCTTTCATTGGGGCTGAAATAACTGACATTAGAAACTCTGCTGAATCAAGGGTAAGTTTTACATATATATTTGTTCTTAAAATTCAGTATGTAGCTGCTTATGTGTAACTACACTTATGATGATACATGAAGTACTGCTCTGCTGCAAATAAATGTAATTAATAAGGCCTGTTTTTCCTATTGAATAAAAACGATAGAGCAAATTTGATATTAAATCGTAAGTATCAAGTCCAGAACTAAAAAGGTATTCAGTATGGCAGCATAAATATTTAGACTCATTATATTCCACACACCAGTGAAATTGCACTTTTAAAACTTGCATTGTTAAAGTAATTCAGTCTTATGTCCTTGTGTGTTTTTAATCTGTTCACTTAAGCCTAATCAGGATTGAATATATATTGGAGACAAAGACATGACCCAAAGATTAGCCTTGTAAAATAGGGATCGGATTTCCAACTGAGGGTAGACTCCTACTGCACACCCTGAAACCAAGCAGATTCAAAGTTATAATAGTAACAAACAATTTGGTTATAAATACAGTTCCAACAAGTTGTGATAGATTCAGCAGATATTTCCAATGATAAGACTAGGTATGTTCTTAATACTATAAATAACATTACTTTAAAAATATCAAATCCCAGATAACTAAATGTACTTAGGATTTTTTTTTTTAAGTTTTCATAGTGTAACATAGTATGGCAGTTAAGAATGTGAACAGTGCAATGAGACTGGCTGGATATCAAATTCTACTTCTGCCTCTTTATTAACTTCATGACCCTGAGGAAGTTACTTAACTTCTCTGTGCTTTAATTTATTTTTGTGCAAAACAGGGGAAATAATGCCTAACCGGGTTGTTGTGATGATTAAATGAGTTAATTCATATAAACCACTTAAAATAATGCCTGGCATGATGCAGTTTTTCTTTATTAATCAGCAACAATGACCTGTGGTTATAATAATACATTATTATTCATATTTATATTATTTTTAAATAGTCCTTTAATTATAAGAAAGTACAGGTTAATTCATTATCTCAACATTCAGTAATGAAATAAGAGGTTAGAATAGTTTTCCCATCTCACTGTTTACATTGTCTGATGATGGATAGGCATATGAACAATTTAAACTATAATATTCCTATTGTAGCATCATGAAATAGTATCATAGTCCCTTAGCAACAAGAAATGCTGCACTGCTGTGGATTTTATAAGGTGAGTTTCAATACAAATTCACAGGAAATGCCATTTATAAGCATACAGTTAATTGAGTGCTCACAGGAAGAGCATAGTTTTAAGTACTATTCCTTTGTGGGCTGGTGAATTATACCATACAATTAATACTTCTCTGTGGGAAAAAAATCGAACTTGTCTTCCTTCCAAGGAAGTTAAAATTGGCAATAGGGGAACACTGAAAACTTCTGGCAGGATTATATGTTTTATTCTTTAAAATTTACTCTTCCCAATTGGAAATATAATAAAGATTTTGTAACGAGGTTTTGTTCCATTGTCTTGACTAACAAATTTAGGCAAAAGGGTAAGGTAATCTTATTTTGGTGGAAACTAGTAGGAATTATCTTTGAAATATAGCATTCTCTTTTATGGTTGTGCTCATTATCATGTCCATCTATGGTACTCTCTGATGTAAGTAAGTTAGGAAATTACATAATTACTAATCACATGTATTAGCTGAATATAACCATCACCTACATGCCTAAGAAGTAACTCACTTTTTATTCTTTTGTACACCAAAACATAGATTCAAAAAAAAAAAAACTTGTGTGATGTAATGATTATTTCTAAATGCAAAGATATTTGAGAATCTTGACTCTAAAATGACTGCACATACAAATATTCCGTGTGCAAATGAGTGATTATTTCCACTGTTTCTGGCATTATGGAAGGTGGTTTTATAGCTATTGTTGACAACCTATTGATGAAAATGTGAGATGTGTTCTAGAAATGTTCATATTTTTAACCCACATATATCATGTATCACTGAGTGATTCTCACAGCGCAGTCAATATTTCATCTGAAACTGCAACTCCCTGGGAAATCTCTATTCCCAAGATGTTGTGGCTGTTTAACTCAAAGTAAAAAAGACAAAAACAAAAGAGGCAGCACTTCGTATGGGGCACTACTGAAACCATTAACATCGTCTACCAACATAATGCTTATGCAGGGCTGTGATTTTAGTTGGGGCAGACAAGAACCTGGCTAAGGTTTTAATAGGAAATCTGGAAGTAGTAAGAAAGCATAGGCTTGAGAAACATGCCAGGAGCATATGTGTGTGTGCCCAAACTCCTGACAGGATGGAGGAATGAAGAAGCAATTATAGCATGGCCATGCCCTATTAGGGGGTGCCTTCTTTTTTTTTTTTTTTTTTTTTTGAGAGGTTTATGCGCTCGCCAGAAAGACAGAGAGAGACAGAGAGATAGAAAGTGAGAAATCAACCCCCAGGGGGATGGCCATGCCACAATCCTTCTCCTCTATTCTCCTCTTTGGTTCTCTTGGGCACACATGCACACATGCCAACGTGAGTTTAAGCCACCGGGTCTGGGACTCGAACCACAGTCGGCTACCTGGGAGTTCAGAGACATAGCCATTACACTAACCGCTGGTCCCAGGGGGTGCCTTCTTTCTCTCCACTTTCTGTCTCTCTGTCTCTGGTGAATGCATGCACCCTCTAGCAATGAAACAAAAACCAAAACCTTCCCACAAAGAAAAACCCAGGATCAGATGGTTTCACGGGTGAAATCTGCATGTGTTTTTTTTTTTTTTTTTTTTTTGGAAAGGTTTTTGCTATAGGGCGCGTGCGCTCGTCAGACAGAGAGAGACAGAAAGACAGAGAGTGAGAAATCACCCCCCAGGGGGGATGACCACGCCACAATCTCTTCTCCTCCATTCTCCTCTTGGGATCTTGGGCACGCATGCACACGTGCCCGGCGTGAGTTTAAGCCGCCGGGTCCAGGAGTTGAACCGCGGTCGACTACATGGGAGTCCAGCGACATAGCCATTACGCTAACTGCTGGTCCCGCATGTGTTTTTTAAAAGAAGAATTAAAATAAATCTGTCACAAACTCTGCCAAAAAATGTAAGAAGGGGAACACTTCCTAGTTGATTGTAAGAGACCAGTATTACTCTCCCAAACCAGACAAAGACAAACCAAGAAAACTATAGACCAATATCTCTTATGAATTTAGACACCAAAATCCTCGAAATTATAGCAAACAGAATCCAGCAACATAAAAAAGATTACATATCATGACCAAGTGCAATCTTAGGAATGGAAGCTCAGTTTAAAATCTGGAAATCAATTACTGTAATATATCACATCAGTAGAATAAAGGATTAAAATTGCATTATCATCTCAACAGATGCAGAAAAAGAATTTGACAAAAGCCACACTCAATAAACTAGAAATAGAAGGGAACTTCCTCAAACTGATAAAGTATATTTCATTAAAAACACACAGCTGAGATCATAATTTTGAAGTGTTTTGTTTTGCTGAAGAGCACGTGCACTCACCAGAGAGAGGAAGAAGGAGAAAACATCTCCCCTCCGGGGGAATGGTCACACTGCAATCCCATCTCTCTTATCTTTCCCTCTTTTCAGGATTTTGGATGCACGCGTATATACACCTGGCTTGTTCCTAAGCCTCTGGGTCCAGGACTTGAACAGCACAGTCAGGCATCTGGGGTCCAGCTGCCTTAACTTCCAGGCCATGGAGCCAGCTTATAGTGCCTTTTCTCTAATCAATCAGGAACAAGATAAAGATGTCTGCTTTTGACACTTTTATTCACCATTACTGGAGGTTCTAGCAAAGGCAGTTAAGCAAGAAAAATAAAGTCATACAGATTAGTAAAGAAGAAACATTTGAAGATAACATGATCTTATGTATAAAAAACCCTAAAGAATCTACTAAAATTTTTTTAAACAAATGGAGTAATTCAGCAATATAAAGGATACAAGATCAATATACAAAATTGAATTGTATTTCTAGAGTACTAATTACAATTTTAAAAATTGAGAAGACAGTTTAATTTAAAATATCAAAAAGAATAAACTACCTCAGAATAAATTTAACAAAAGCCTCTCGTGTTCATGGATCAAAAGATTTAATATTGTTGATGGTAATAATTGGGCATGGTGGTGCTTACCCTATGGCAGAAACCAATGGAGACTGGAGGATTGTGGCTTTTAGTCCCTATCTTGGGGCCACAGGTGGCGTGGTGGTTAAGGGCCCTGGACGCCCACATAGCTGACTGCAGTTCAAGTCCTGGACATGGCTTGCTTTCTCATTTTCCCTCTTTCTCTCACTCTGTTCCTTTCTAGTCAAATTAAAATAAATAAATAAAATAATTCTTTTTTAAAAATAAAAAGATGGTAATACTTGAGGCCAGTAGATGGTGTAGTGGTTACGTTGTTGAACTCCTACATGGCTGACTGCAGTTCAAGTCCTAGACCTGGTGGCTTGAAAATCATGCCAACTGCATGTGTGTATGTGTGCCCAAGATCCTAGGAGGAGAATGGAGGAAAAGGGATTGTGATATGGCCATCCCCTTGGAGGGTGATTTCTTACTTTCCCTCTCACTATCTCTGTCTCTCTTTTTCTCCAGTGAGTACATGCACCCTAAGGCAAAAAAAGTCTGAAGAAAAAAAAAAAGATGGTAATATTCTGGGGCCAGCAGGTGGCATAGTGGTTGGGGTGCTAGATTCCCACATCGGCAACCATGGTTTCAGTCCTGAACCTGGTGGCTTGCTTTCTCACTTTCTTTCTCTGCTGAGCACATGTGCCCTGTAGCAAATTTAAAAATAATGATAATAATGATAATAAATAAAATTAAATAAATAATGCTTTAAAAAAAGAAGATGGTAATACTCCCCAAATTGATCTACAAATTTAACACACTATCACACTTTCAGATGTAAAATTTTACTATATAACTACAATAATCAAGACAATATTTATTATACTGCCATAAGAAAAGATACATAGATAGTGGAATAGAATCAAGGATGCAGAAATAAATTCATACTATGTCATCGATTTTTGAAAAGACTCAATGGGGGAAAGAATAATGCTTTCAACAGATACTGCTGACAACTACATATACACTTGCAAATAAGAAATTGGACTTCTACTCTTCATGTAGGATTCACTCTTGATGTTTATGTTCTATGAGTTTGGACAAGTATGTAATAGTGTATGGCCACTGTTGTAGTATCATACAGGATAGTTTTACTGCCTCCCAAATCCTGTGTGCTCCACCATTTCATACCTCCCTCTATTTACAATTAATCTAAGTTCTCTTTCAAATAACTACCATTTCATCAGAATAGTACATATAATATATAGTACAAGTACCTTTTAAGAGTATTCCCAATTCATCCCTCATACCACTTACAAAATTGCAGTCATTCATTTCACTTTTCCATAAACTAGAGTCAGTTAATGCATTGTTGTTGTTTTGAACAAACATCTATTAGATCAATTAAGAGAAAGAGAAACTTACAGAACTGGAAACCACACACAGATCTTTCTTTTTGTGGCCATTGCCAGAGTAGCAGCAGCCAAATGTGACTTCTGGCAGAAACAAGAACCATAAAAGGCATTTCAATGCATCCTCCCACATCTGAAGGAAGAGTAAGTCTTCCCCTTTTGCAAAAGTGCTGAGGCAGAAATGCAATGTTTGATCCATGCCCATCCAAAAGGATGGTGAAGTTCAGGTTGCACAAAGACTCTATAAAGGTCAGCAGATTGGCAAAATGGTCCAAGTTTACAGAAAGAAATATATCCTCTACATTGAGCAGGTGTAGTGGGAAAAGGCTAATGACACAGCTGTCCATGAGGGCATTCACCTTAGTAAGATGGTTATTATTAGGTGAAAACAACAAAGACCACTAAAAGATCTTGAATGGAAAGCCAGACTTCTCCAAATCAGAAAGGAAAAGGGCAAATACAAGGAAGAAACAAGAAGATGCAGGAGTAAAATAACCTTACATGCAGCTTTTATTAAAAACTGCAAAAATGAAAAAAAGATAAAATATCTTAATTTAGGGACCAGCAGGTGGCGAGGTGGTTAAGGGTGCTGGACTGGCAGTATTAGTTTGCCAGGGCTGTTACAACAAAGGATGAATGGTTTAAGCAATGAATTTATTTTATTTTCTCACATTCCTATAAGCTATCTGTGATCAAGGTGTTGGCAGGTTTGGTTTCTTTTGAAGCCTTTCTCCTTGGCTTGCAGATGATAGTTTTCTCCCATGTCCTTTACATGGTTTCTTCCTTGATTTCTGTGCATGTGTTTGATGTCTCTCTTAATATTCTGATTTTCCTCTTTATTTAAGGAAACCATGCCCCAAATCCCAACAGGATGGAGAAATAGGGAAGGGATTGTGGTGTGACCATGTTCCATTCTGATGCTTTCTCCCTCTCCCTCTGTTTCTGTCTCTTTCTGGTGAGCACATACACCTTCTGGCAGTTAGAAAAAAAAGTTTATCTTGAGGAGGGTAATCCTTATTAAGAGCAGCATGTCCTAGATATATTTCAAAATAACTGCTTTTCCTTTCTACCACATGGAAGAAGATTTTTCTCTGATCTTAATACCGAGAACCTGGCAGTGCCCTTAGAAGTAAAACTCACCCAAAAGTGTGTGTGTGTGTGTGTGTGTGTGTGTGTGTGTGTGAGATCGTCCTGATTGCCCCCCCCCCCCCCCCCGAGGGCCAGCAGATGGTGTGGAGGTTAAGGTCCCATGTGGGACCTTGTTTATACCACATGGTTGACTCCAGGTTTTAAGTCCCAAACCCAGCAGCTTGAACATCACACTGGGCATGTCTGTATGTGTGCCTGAAATCCCGTGCGGAGAATGAAGGAGAAGGGATTGGGAGTGGCTATCCCTGGGGGGGTGGGGGGGAAGGGAGATGATTTCTCTCTCTCTCTCAAATGAGCATAAGCGCCCTATAGCAAAACAAACCAAACAAACAGTGGGGTCCCCATGAAGTTTTTTGTTTTTTGTTTTGTTTTGCTCTAGGCCATGTGCACTGTGTGTGTGTGTGTGTGTGTGTGTGAGAGAGAGAGAGAGAGAGAGAGAGAGAGAGAGAGAGAGAGAATGAGAAATCATTGCCTAGGGAGGATGGCCACACAACAATCCCTTCTCCTTCCTTCTCATGATTTTGGGAATGCATACACACAGGTGACCAGCATGATTTTCAAGCCTGAGTGCCCAGGACTCAAACCACACAGTTTGTTATAATGGAATCAAACATCTAAGCAACGTGGAGTCCACCACCTTAACTTCCATGCTACTTGCTGACCCAATGTTTTAAATTCAAACTTGTCTATAATGAGCTTCCCATAATTTGTCAATCATAGTTTAAGTTTTCTTATCCTGATATGGTTCCCACAGAGATTTTTGCTTGTGAGCTTTTGCTCCAATAAGTTATGATTCTTTGTATCAACCTACTTACCTCTTCAATTTTGGGACAATCTATGTCTTTTTGCTCTTACTGCTTATAAATTTTTTTATTTTATTCCTGATTTTCATCACTTTGACTATGATGTTCCTAAGTATGATTTTTCATTGTAGTTCTTAGGATTAGCTGCAAATCTTAGATCTGAAGGTAAAATATTTTAAATCAAATACTATTTTAGCCAATATTTTTTTGAATTGTTCTTTCTGCTCCATTTTTTCTCCTTATCTTCTTTGATAAGTTTATTTATTTATTCCATGAGGGAGACAGACAGAAACTCACTCAATAGGATCGTCACACCACAGTCCACCCCCAGCCTCAGTCAGCAAGCATTATAAGCACATGGCACATGCCTGACATGACATGCCAGACTTTGGAATGCAAACTCAATGCATTGTGGAGCATTGTGTTACTGTAGCACCAACACGTCTGTCCCTCTCCTTACTTTTGACACTCCAATCATGTAGATGTTAGACTACTTGATATTGCCCCATAGGTCACTGAGGTTCTGTTCATTTCTTCAATGTATTTTCTCTTTGTACTTCAGTTTGGATAGTTTCTAGGTCTTCTAATTAATTGACTGCAGTTTTAAATCTGCTATCAAACTTATCCAATACAATTTTCATTTCAGGTGTTATGCTTTTCAGCTCTAAGAGTTCTATATATGTATATTTTTTCATTTTCAGATATCTCTTGAAATTTCCCATCATCTTTGCCCATTATATCCATCTTTTCCTACAGTCTTTTTTTTTTTTTTTTTTTTTTTCTTTAGGATGCATGGGCTAACCAGAGAGACAGAGAGAAAGGAGGTGAGAAAATCACCCCCCCAGAGATGGCGGCCATGCCATAATCCCTTCTCCTCTATTCTCTGGAGAGTTTGGACATGTGTGCACATGTGCCCAGTATGAGTTTCAAGCAGCCAGGTCCAGGACTCAAACTGCAGTTGGCCATGTGGAAGTCTGGTACCTTAACCACTACACTGGCCCCTCCTGAAATGTCTTTAAAATGTTTATAATAGTTAATTTAATGTCCTTACCTGGTAATTCCAACATTGAGTTGTCTCAGGGTCTCTTTCTCTCTGCATCTCACTTCCACTTTTTTTTTTTCCTTTTTTTAAACATGTCTAGATTTTGCTTTATGCTGAAAATTGTGAATGATATTTTACAGAGACTTTAGATTATTTTTACCTTCCTCTAAACAATTTTTAATTTTATTCTAGAAGGCAGTTAAATTACTTGAGAATAGATGCCAGCAGGTGGCATGGTGGCTAAGGCTCTGGACTCCCACATGGTTGACCGCAGTTCGAATCTCAGACCTGGTGGCTTGAAAATCATGTCAGGCACATATGCATGTGTACCCAAAATTCCAAGAGAATAATGGATGAGAAGGGATTGCAAGGTGGCCATCCCCCCTGGGAGGGTGTTGCTTGCTCTGTCTCTGTCTCTCTCTGTCTCTGGCAAGTGTGTGCTCTCTATTGCAAAAATCTTCTTTTAAAAATGTATGTAATTCGGGACCAGCAGTTATCATAATGGCTATATCGCTGGACTCCCACGTAGTCGACTGCAGTTCGAGTCCCGGACCGGGTGGCTTAAACTCACGCTGGGCGCGTGTTCGTGCGTGCCCAAGATCCCGAGAGGAGAATGGAGAAGAAGGGATTGCAGCATGGCCATCCCCCCTGGGGGGTGATTTCTCGCTTTCTATTTCTCTGTCTCTCTCTGTCTGTCTGGCGAGCGCACGCGCCCTATAGCAAAAACCTCTCCAAAAAAAAAAAAAATTATGTAATTAAAAGAAAAAAATTAATTACTTTAGGATAATTAATCTTGTGAAGGCTTTGTTTTCAACCTTGTTATGGTGGGTCTATTTGATATTGTTCTTAGTCCTGTCATGTGGTCTTTATGTGTGAAGAGTAGCCTTCCTGGGGTCTAATGGGAAAGCCTGAGTATTCCTCTAACTTAGTGAGATTTGAACTCCAAATGCTGCTTTTCCAACATCAAGCAGCTGCTTAAATCTCTGCTCAGCTCTTTCTTCTTTACAACTGCTGCTTCCCGCTGGACTGTTAGAGACATGTCAATATCCTACCCATGGACAATAATAGTTGAGCAGTCAGCTGAGTATTTGAAGGATATTTGTACTCATACTTTGCGTTTTTCTTCTTTGGGGCACAATAATGGCCAGTATTTCCTCCCTTATTTTCTAGTCATTCTATCAGCCTCAAACCCAATCTCTGTTTCCTTATCCTAAGAAGGCTGGAACTTTCTACTCAGATTTTATTTCCTGTTACATTAACTAGGGCATTTGCTCAAAGAAAAAGTTGATTAAACGAAGATCTCTCTACGGTGTTTCAAGAACTATGTCTCCTTAAGTTTCTGCTTTTGGTCACTCTCTAGCACCTCAGAAATTGTGGTTTTTAAATACTTTATTCAGAATTTATCATTATTACCATCAGGAAGGGGGTCTAATAAAAATTACTTCATTATTAGAAAGTTTTCAAGCTTTTTAAAAAATCTGAATTAGGATCCTATTAAAGTATCTATGTTGAGACTAGTTGATATGTCTTTTTAAATCTCTTTCAAAGAGTTCTCTGTTATGTTTCTGTTTGTTTTGTAATTTATTCATTTGAAAGAAGCTATTCAAGTTGTTTGTATTTTATTCTTTCCTACTTCTGGATGTGGCTGTTTGTCATCCTGTAGGTTAACAAGCTCCTCTTCCCTCTGAATTTTCCATAATTTGGTAGTTCCATCTAGAGACTTACTCAGATTCAGGTTTGATTCTGGCAAAACTGTTCCATAGTTGGTATTGTGTTCTTCCATCAAGAAGCTTATAACATCTGCATATGTTATAAGCCTTTGATGCTTAATACCTAAGGTCATTAATTCATTATAGGTTACAAATACTGGTAGTCCAATATTATGTCCCTTATTCAGCTATTACATAGGGTAATTTTTAAAAATAATTAATTTATCTATTTATTTATCTTAATTTGATCAGAGACGGACAGAATGAGAAAGAAAGGGAAAGTGAGAAGGCAAGCCGCCAGGTCCATGATTCAAACCGTTGTTGGCCATTTGAGTCCAGTGCCCTCAACCATCATGCCACCTGCTGGCCCCACATAGAGTACTTTTAGAAGGAATTTTCCCTTATCTACTATTTGGTTACTCAGAGGTACAGTTTAAATAGGAAAGTTGGGATAAATATTTTCCTTTAGTATAATTATTATGACTCAAGTTTTTTTGTTTGTTTTTTAGTTTCACTGTACACTCAGAAACTTAAACATATGATATATTTCAGTTCTCATTAGATTTCTAAATTTGAATAAAACAAAATTTTATATATCTGCTGGTTAATATAACCACATTCATGAGACATTACAGTTTTACTTGGAACACAAAATATGTATCAAAGATACGAATGGTGCTTCAGTGAAAAAATAGTATTCAAGTAGCCAATAAACATATGAAGAAATGTTGGGCCCATTAATCATCATGTAAATGCAAATTAAGACCATAATACAACAATACTATATACCCACCAGAATAACTAAAATGAAAACAGAATGCTAAAGACTCACAAGAATGTAAAACAGAATTCTCATTACACTGTTAATGAGAATGTGAATTGGTATAACCATTTTTTTAAATATTTATTTTATTTTGTTTTATGTATTAATTCATTTATTTTCTAGTTTGACCAGAGAGAGACAGAAGGTGAGAGTGAGAGAGAGAGGAAGTGAGAAAGCAAGCCACCAGATTCAGGACTCAAACCCTGGTCAGCCATGTGGGAGTGTCCAGCGCCTTAACCACCACGCCACCCGCTGGTCCCCAGTATAGCCATTTTTTAAAACTCTTTGATAGTGCTTACTAAAATTGAACATGTGCATCCTATGCCTCAGCAATATTCCTGGATATATCTAATAGATGTACATAGGTATGTTTACTAAAAGAGGTAGAAAAATTATAATGTTGTTAAGAGAAAACATAATGTTAAGAGAAAAAGGTAAGATGGAAGTTGAAAAACTAGGCAAAATTTGAGCCAGCAGGTGGTGTGGTGGTTGAGGTGCTGGTCTTCCACATGGCTGACCATGGTTCAAGTCCTGGTGGCTTACTTTCTTGCTCTCTCTCTCTCTCTCTCTGGTGAATGCACATACCCTATAGCAAAATTTTTAAATAATAATAATAAATAAAACTAAATAGTTCTTTTAAAAAAACTAAATAATTATGAAAAAACTTTTTAAGAATTATTTGTTTTATTTTATTTATTTATGATTATTATTCAGTTTGACCAGAGAAGGAGAGAGGGAGGGAGAGTGAGTGATCCAACCACCATGTCTCCTGCCGGCCCCACTAAATAAGTGATTCCTTTTAAAGAGGCAAAATCAATATACACTGTTTAAAGTCAGGTTCATGAGCTGGTAGAAAGGGAGCTAGAGAGTAGAAGGGACTTATAGGATGCTGTTTCTTTACATTCAGTTTTTTTTTTTTTAATCTGGTTATGAGTTTAATAGGTGTGCTTACTTTCCACTTTGTGAAAATCCATTGAGCTGTTATTTGTGTACTTATCTATATGTTTGCTGTTTTTCAATACAATAATTATGTAATATCCTTATCTAACCTCATTCATATTTTTTATTAAGTAACGCTTATTTATATAAGAATTGGTTTTTGAACTCTGGATCCAAGACATTTTAAGAATGTAAGTATGAGTGAAACAGAGTCCCTTCAGGTTGTTCACAATGGGTAATTCTTAGAAAAACTTAAACAATGGAACTGCTAAATATCCAGTGGCATAATTTTATCATTCTCTCAGTGTTGGGAGGTCAAACTAAATTAATTTAAAACTACTCTAAAAAATGAAATCCATGCAACCCATAAAGTTTAGTCTATTGTTTTCATGACTGAGCAGACAAATCAGCTGTTGAAAGGTAGCCATTGTATAATAGGGATTTTGTGTTTTTTAGGGGGATCCATGCAAACACATTTGATAAACTTTTAATGCGCCTTTCTGGAATACCAGTCTGACCTCAATCTGAATAAAGCCTTAGTTGATGATGTTTGCAGGAGGTAGCTTGGTCATTTTCTCAGCTTGTATGTTTATTATTGAATGTTAATCAGATTCATCATTAAAGATTTCATCTGCCACACAAATACATAATTGGCTATGTCTTAGGGCCATCTTTTGTCTCGAGCAGATTGCTGAAACTGCATTAAGCATCATTAGACCAAAATAAAGATCTTACTAATTTGTTCTTTACTTGTTTTCCAGCAGATTGGGCCTTATTATTATGCAAACACACTGTAAAGCATAGTCTTTAAACAGTTTATTAATTCTCTTAGTTCATGACAGGCTTTTATGCTTAAGGATACATGAAATAGTGGCAATTGTGTTTATTAAATTGTTTCATTTTGTGTGTTTTAAAGAACATTCAGAAGCTGTAAGTTAAAAGTAGTACTAAAGTGAGAACATTGTAAATTAAACATTTCTCTTCTACTTGATCAATTTTATTATCTACTTTAACTGGTGAAATCACACAGAGCAAAGCATTAAATATGCTAGTTAAACTTTTATGTTACTTTTCTCTTTAAATTAATCAATGAGATAGAGAGATGCAGGGAATAATCATAATTTTTAAGCAATGTATTTATTAAATCACATTTTATTACATTTTCCTTAAAATCACATTTACTGAACTTTATACTTAACCCACAGATTTTTATTTCTAGAATATCCATCTAAGGTTTGAGTATTCCAGAAGAATGATATGTAATGACATCTTTCTTCAGCTTCTTTTATTATGATGATTAGGTAAATTTGATGGGAATGAAATGCATGAAATTGGCTGTCATCTGAGATCTGACAATTTCAGCATAATTGGTTTAAGCAGGATGTGCTTCATACTGATCTCCAGAATATCTTTGGTAATCTGTCTGCCCCTGGAGCTGAAACTTGGCCATACATGAAGTTATTGCAGCCTTAGAAATGAAATCCTAACCTATTAAGGGTTCAGGTGGACTTAGCTTTATAATCTGGTTTAAAAGTTTTGAGTAGACAGATTTAGATGGTTATCCTGCATATTTCCTGACCAGTGGGTTCTAGTAAAGAATATTTCTGATTTTATATTTTATATTTTATCAAGGAACTAAATCCTCTCAAATTAATGTATTACAAATTATACTGGGAAGAATTTTGTAAAGTACTAATTATAGGTTGTAAAAATTATTTCTGTAGCATCTACTTAATAGTGACAATATTATCTCCATAATGGAAGTATTTTTTATAGTATCTGAACCAAACTTTTCTATAGTGCTATAAAACAGAGCAGTCTTATAAAATATAGAAATGATAGTCTAAACAGATTTAGTTACTGAAGTGTAAAAGAATTCATTGTGAGTCTATAAACAATATAAAATTAAAGTTGATGAAATACCATCTAAGAGCACATATTAGATGATATAGCCTGAATAAAACACTGCTCCAATAAAGCTGATTAGTTGGTCAATTGGCTTGTTTAAATGCTAGATTTTTTATTGCATAAGTCGTTCCTTAACTCTAGAATACTCCTTTTCCTCCACTTTGACTATCTTGTCTTTCCCATTTAGGACTCATCTCCTTTGTGAAGGTTTTTTTTGTTGTTGTTTAAGAATAATTTATTTGAGACCAGCAGATCTGAACTCTCACATGGCTGACTGTGTGGTTCCAACCCCAGATTCAGTGGTTTGAAAACATGCCGGGTGCATATGTGTGTGCCGAAGAGAATGATGGAGAAGGGATTGCAATGTGGCTACCCCACTGAGGGGTGATTTCTCACTTTCTCTCTCACTGTGTCTATCTTTTTCTCTTGTGAGCACATGCGCCCTAAGGCAAACACCTCTAATAAAATAAAATATTTATGATTACTTTTTAAAATTTGGTATAGGACACATGTGCTCACCAGAGAGAGAGGGAAAGTGAGAAAGCATGCCCCCAGATCTGAGACTCAACTGCAGTTGGCCATGTGGAAGTCCAGCACCTTAACCACCACACCACCTGCTGGCCCCCCTTGTAAAGCTTTTTTTTTTTTTTTTTGAGAGGTTTTTGCTATAGGGCGCGTGCGCTCCCCAGACAGAGACAGAGAGAAAGCGAGAAATCACCCCCCCAGGGGGGATGGCCACACCACAACCCCTTCTCCTCCATTCTCCTCTTGGGATCTTGGGCACGCACGCACATGTGCCTGGCGTGAGTTTTAAGCCACTGGGTCCGGGACTCGAACCACGGTCGACTACGTGGGAGTCCAGCGACATAGCCATTACGCTTACTGGTGGTCCCCCCTGTAAAGCTTTTATCATCCTGGTGGCCACATTCATTTCTTTCTGGCAATATTTCTTGTCTATTATACACATTAAACCACTTAATTGTAAATAATCTTTGATTCTCTTTTTAACTTGTATATGGTCTGCTGTTCTCCTTGAGATATGTTCTTCAGAAATAGCAAGTCTACCGTGGATGAATGGTTACATAGGTAGATCAGTCAGTCAGTTGATCAATAGCTAGATACAGATATTAGATAAGTGTTTGTAAAAATGAATTGTAGGGACCAGCAGTTAGCGTAATGGCTATGTCGTTGGACTCCCACGTAGTCAACCGCGGTTTGCATCCCGGACCCTGTGGCTTAAAACTCACGCCGGGCACGTGTGCGTGTGTGCCCAAGATTCCGAGAGGAGAATGGAGGAGAAGGGATTGCGGCATGGCCATCCCCCCTGGGGGGTGATTTCTCGCTTTCTGTCTTTCTGTCTCTCTCTGTCTGTCTGGCGAGCGTATGTGCCCTATAGCAAAAAATCTCTCAAAAAAAAAAAGAAAAGAAAAGAAAGAAAGAAATAATTGTAGAGTTAGGTAATGGCACAGTGGTAACACAACTGGATCCACATGGGAAATGTCCTGGATTCACATCTCAGGGCCTCTCTGAGCACTCTGGGCACACACATGCCTATAATCTCAGCTAGCTGAAGCTGAGTGTATACAACAGTGTGAAGACCTTGTTAGGGGTATTCTCTCTCTTTCTCTCTCAGAAGAAATAAATAAATAAACTTAAAAAAATAAATTATATACTCCTCCCCCCAGAGTATCTTTTTTTCTTCAATATCTCTAAATTAGCCATACCTCTAGTCACTTCTGTCATTCCTGGTCCTACTATTTTTCTTTCTGCCTTTTAAAATATTTCTTCCTACACATAAGTATCTATCAGGTACAGGTGAAAATGTATATGTACTGTGTATACAATGTATCCATATAATTTTAATTGGTTCTAACACTCAATAGCATAACTTTGTCAAAAGGCAAAGACCACCTAATACAACACTTAGCGATTAGTAGGTGTTGACAGTCTGATATTGTTTAAAGCTAATGTTCAGTGGACCAGCCCCTTTTCTGATTTTATTAAAATGGAATTAATAAATTTACCTAGCTCACAGAGATGAGCATAACCTAACATGTGAGTGTGCTTTGAACTCTTATGTGTTACTGTACATTTTCATGCATATATAGAACATGTGTTCCAGTTATAGGTGACCAGAAGTTGCTTACTTAACTATAGAAAGAGGGCATTTCTTTGCAACACACTGATTTTTCTGACTTACTAAAGTCACTCTAATGGGAGCTAAATTCATATCTATTCCAGGCCCTAAAATTTATAAGAAGCAAAGATCTAGAAGAATAAAAAAAAAATGAAAGAACTTAATATAAGCAGCATCTAACAAGTTAAGCAACCACTATGCATTTGAATAAGAAGAATATTGAGTATAACCAACGAAATCAGAAGTCTTATCAGAATAAGGCAGTTAAGCTTAATGTGTCTATTGTTCACTATTAAGTTTAACTGCAAAATTGCAAATTTTGACCTTTTTCTCACTTACAAAAATAGCAATTTCATTTGGTTCAGCCTAATTGTGTTGATGTATTGATTTACATGACAAGGTTCATATCAAGATCTGTCTTGATATACCAGTGAGGCAGAGGAGCAGGTTAAATGACTTACCTACTTAGTCAGTCAAGACTATACTCTTGGGACCAGCAGATGGTGTAATGGTTATGTTGCTGGAACCCCCCACCCCTTCAACGTAGTTGACTGTGGTTCGAGTCCTGGACCCAGCGACTTAAAGCTCATGCCGGGCACATGTGTGTGCGTGCCCAAAATACCGAGAGAAGAATGGGGGAGTAGGGGTTGCAGTGTGGCCATCCCCCATGGAGGGGGGAGTGATTTCTCACTTGTGTCTCTCTGTCTCTGTCTCTCTGGTGAGCACACATCCCCTATAGCAAAAACCTCTCTAAACCAAAACAAAGGGAGGACTAGCAGGTGATGTGGTGGTTGAGGCAGCTGGATTCCCATATGGCCAACCATGGTTTGAGTCCTAAACCTGGCGGCTTGAAAATCACACTGGACGTGTGCATGTGCTTGCCCAAAGTCCCAGAATAGAGGAGAAGGGATTGCTAGTGTGGCCATCCTCCTTGGGGGGTGATCTCTCACTTCCCTTTTTACTGTGTCTCTTTGGGGAGTGCATGTGCCCTATGACAAAAACCTAAAAATTGAGTGGGGGGCAAGTTTTATTTATTTATGAGAGAAACAGGGAGAGAGAGTGATTTTTGACAAGGCCTTATCATGTTGGGATTTTTGTGCGTTAGCCTCCCAGCTAGCTAGGACCACAGATATGCACCACCATGCCTGGCCTGTTTAGCTTGGGCTAGGAACCAAACTTGGGACTCAGATGTGGCCTCCTCAGTGCCCAAGTAGCAATGAATCATCTCAGTACTCAGTGACTCTATTACCTTTTCTAGCAGTACTCTCTGCCCTCCTATAAAACAGAATAGTCAACAGCAACAAAAACAACAAACCCTGCTCTTTGTGGTTAATGCCATTCAATTGTTTAGCCTTCTTCCCTTCCAAGTTTGGCATCCAATTCAGTCTTCCTCTACTCAGAATCCTGCCATTATCCTGAATTACTTTAACATCCACATGAACATTTTGCCCAGTTACTCAGACCTCCCAGTTATTTTTCTTCCTTGTTTTGTATGCTCACTTCACTCTACCTCTGCCATAGCTCTTACGGCCATGCTAGGGATACTGTCAGTACAAACTGCTTCATCTCCAAAATCATAATTTCAAGCATATCATTCTAAAACTATGGCTTCCTCTGATTCTAGCTTGTTTTTAAGATTCTTTTACTGCAGCCATTCTTGAACCCTAGTTGGACCTCTAAAATACTAACCTCGTCTCTTTCTTCCTCATGTTTTAGCCCACTACTTTCTTCACTCATTTCGTCATCCATCTTAGGTTCCATCATCTGACATTAACATGGATATATCCACCATCAGCCCTCCCCCTTTTTTTTAATCTTGTTAAATTTTTCTCAGTGTTTTATTTTGAGATATTGCACATCTTGTGTTAGATTTATCCCTAGGTATATATTTTTAATATTTTATTTTATTTTATTTTATTTATTCATTCATTTATTTTGATTTGACCAGAGAGAGACAGAGAGAGAGAAGGAGAGAGAAAGCAAGCCACCAGTTCCGGGACTCGAACTGTGGTCAGCCATGTGGGAGTGTCCAGCACCTTAACCACCACGCCACCTGCTGGTCCCCTATCCCTAGGTATATTTTTAAAGGCTATTGCAAATGGTGTCATCTTTAATTTTTTGCTTTGCTTTCTGCTAGGAAATAGAAATTCAATTACTTTTTATAATCTTGATCTTGTACTCAGTGACTTTGCTAAATTTACCTAATAATTCTAATAGTTTAGTTATAGAGTCCTTTGGATTTTTCACGTAGACAATTATGTTATTTGTGAATGATACTTTTATTTCTTTATTAACATCTCTTGGAGGGATATGTTAAAAATCTCCACAGAAATTATGGATTTGTTATTTCTCCTTTTGGTTCTGTTACTTTAGCTTTTACCTGTTTTGTGGCTCATCTGTGAATGTTCTGCTATGGAGGAAAGAGTTTATTCACTAAAGAGACATGGAACTGGATAACACATACTAGCAGGAATCTGTATAAGGTGCTCCTGAAGTATATCATGAGAGTAGTTAGCTGGAGAATAGGTGTAATATTAGCCTAAATAATGGAGTTCGTTGATATGAGGACATTTTTGTGAAAGCTTGGGTGAAAGGGATGGCCCTTATTAAGTGAGGTGAAGGTGCTGGAACTGTCTTGGCAGAATGATGAGAAGGAATCAAAAGGCTAAGAAGCGACATTCCACTTTTGACCATGATGAAATCACAGGGCTGGATTTACCTCCCATTTTAAACTACTACAAAACTAGACAAAATCTATGTGGGAACAGAGGTTTTCAGATAATGGATAAAAGGCTGCATGGGATAGTGATTCCCGACAGAAGGCAAACAAATAGAATGAACCCTGTGGTTGTTGAAATGCAGAGGGTGGGCGGTGGAACCCAAACAGAACCTGATAGTCTCTCTGAGTTGAGTTAACATAATTGAGAAGCCAAGACCCCTAGAATCTTCAGAGCAGAGTTCCATGGAGGGGCGAGCAGCACACAGAGAGGACTCATGATCACTTGGAGGTTCTCTTAGGTCTGTAGCTGATTACTGATCTACACATGTGGGTAATTAAATTACCTGAAACTAAAGAAAGAAAACTGGAAACGAGCTAGTGATAAAATTTAAGGTGCTCACATTAAATATGGGAAGAGTTCACATTTCTAATATCTAGAATGGAGAAGTGTTAACAGTGGGGTCTCTGGAAGATATAGCCAAAGTATAAGGGCCACACTGACCCTAGTTTGAAGAGTGCTTTGATACTGTCTAATAAAACTTAAAAGCAAGCTTCAAAGAGATCAAATAATTTCCAAGTAATTTGCATCACTCCTCACACCATTCCCAAACACACACTCACATACATACATACACACAAACACACATACACACACTTACAATAAAGGAACTCAAAACATCCAATGTGCAGCAACATATATCTCACAAAGACTAGTATCCAATAAAAAACTACCAGTCATGCAAAAATGCAGAGAGAGAGCAACCCATAATGAGGAGGAAAATCAAACAATATAAACAGATACAGAAATGACCAAGATGGGAAGAAAATGGAAAAAAATTTGAAGTAAATGCCAAATTTTATCCAAATTTTCTAAAAATGATAAATTCACACACAAATTAAGAAAACTCAATAAACCCCAAGCAGAATAAAAACGAAATTATACTGGGCACATTATAGTGAAATTGCTTGAATCCATTGATAAAGAGAAAATCTTACGAGCAGCTAGAAAAAAATAATGTTATACACAGAGGAACAACGATAATGACAAGAGGACTATTAATCAAAAACCATGCAAGCTACAAGTAGAGAAACACCATTAAAAATACCAAAAGATAAAATCTGTAATTACATACTCAGCAAACATGTCTTTAGAAAACGAAGGCAGGGGCCAGCAGATGGAGTAGCAGTTATGTCACTGGACTCCCCCATGACCAGCCTCAGTTTGAGTCCTGGACTGGTGACTTGAAACTCATGCCAGGCACATGTGTTTGCATGCCCAAGATCCTGGGAGGAGAATGGAGAAGGGATGGCAGTGTGGTCATCCCCCCTTGGGAGTAATTTCTCACTTCCCCTTTCACTGACTGTCTCTCTCTCTCTCAAAAACCTCTGAAAGAAAGAAAGAAAGAAAGAAAGAAAGAAAGAAAGAAAGGAAGGAAGGAAGGAAGGAAGGAAGGAAGGAAGGAAGGAAGGAAGGAAGGAAGGAAGGAAGGAAATAAAGGCAAAAATCAATTAGCCGTGGTGGCACAGGGGTAATGCAATGCTTTCCTATACTGGGACCGTACAGGAAGATCCTGGGTTTACATGCTGAGGTCTCCTCTGCATAACAATTGCATGCACATATGCCTGTGATCCTGGCTGGCTAAAGCTGGAGATAGGAGTGTGGCATGAAAATCCTATTAGGATGGCTGACTCTGCTTCTCTTTCTCTCTCTTTCTCTTTCTTACTTCCTCTCTCATGAAAAGGTAAATAAATAAACTTTTAAAAAAGTGAAGGCAATGGGCCAACAAGTGGCATGGTGATTAAGATGTTGTACTCTCACATGGCCGACTAGTTTGAGTACCAGATCTGGTGGCTTGCTTTCTTACTTTCTCTCTCTGTCTCTGTCACTCACTAGTGAGTGTGCCCATTAGCAAACTGGAAAATAATAATTAATCAAACTAAATAAATAATTCCTTTAAAAAAAAAGTAAAGGCAAATGAACACTTTTTTATATTTGTAGGACATGAAAGAATTCATCACTACAAGAAAGGTTAAACAAATTCATTTGGGCTTTAGAAATATAATACACATGAAAATCAAGATCTACAAAAACAATGAAGATGAGTTAGGCAGTGGCATGGTGGTTAAGGCAGCTGGCTCCCACATAGTCCACCATGCAGTTTGAATCCCAGACCCAGTGGCTTGAAAAACAAGCTGGGGGGACCAGCAGTTAGCGTAATGGCTATGTCGCTGGACTCCCACGTAGTCGACCGCGGTTCGAGTCCCGGACCCGGTGGCTTAAACTCACGCCGGGTGCGTGTGCGTGCGTGCCCAAGATCCCGAGAGGAGAATGGAGGAGAAGGGATTGCAGCGTGGCCATCCCCCCTGGGGGGTGATTTCCTGCTTTCTATCTCTCTGTCTCTCTCTGTCTGTCTGGCGAGCGCACGCGCCCTATAGCAAAAACCTCTCCAAAAAAAGAAAAAAAAAAAAAAAAAAAAAAAAAAAAAAACAAGCTGGGTACTACATGTGTGCATGCCCAAAATCCCAAAAGGAGAAATGGAAGAGAAAGAATTATGATGTGTTCATTCCCCGGTGGGGCTGGTTTCTCACTTTACCTCTCTCTGTCTCTCTCTGGTAAATGCATGCAATCTCTAGCAAATTGAAAAAAGGAAAAAAAAAAGATTACATAAAGTGGTAAATGTGTGAATAATTTTAAAAGACTTATTTTCTTATTTTTAAAATCTCTTTAAAACAATATATGGTTTAAAGCAAAAATATTAACAATGTACTTAGGTGTTTATAATGTGTATAAGTAAAATATGTGCAACAATAGCTGGAAGAGAAAATAGAAGTTTAATGTTGTAAGGTTCTTTTTTTTTTTTTTTGTAAAGTTCTTATACTATTCAGGAAATGGTATAATATTATCTAAAAGTAGATTGTGGGAATTTAATAATGTGTTCTAAAGTCTTTATAGCTACTACTACAAAAAATATTTAATGACTAATAAGCCAATAAAAGAGATAAAATGAAGTCATAAATTCTTTTTTCTTTTATTATTATTATTATTATTTGGAGAGGTTTTTGCTGTAGGGTGCGTGCGCTTGCCAGAAAGACAGAGACAGAGAGAAAGTGAGAAATCACCTCCCAGGGGGATGGCCACGCCACAATCTCTTCTCCTCCATTCTCCTCTCAGGATCTTGGGCATGTATGGACACACACACAGTGTGAGTTTAAGCCACCAAGTCTGAGACTCGAACCACGGTTAACTACATGAGAATCCAGCGACATATCCATTACGCTATCTGCTGGTCCCCCCAAATTTTTATTAAATTAATGAAAACTAGGCAGAAAAAAATAGGGGAAATTTTTTGAAGTACCTTTGTATATTATATTAATTATTTCTGTCTGGAAATCTTGACTAAAACACACACTGTGTGATTCCACTTATGCAATGTAACACTCTTGAAATACAAAAATTAGAGAGATTGAAAGCAATCAGTGGTTTCCAGAGGTTAGAAATGGTGGCAAGTAGGGAGGTGGGTATTGCCTCAAAGAAGTAGTATGAGAGAAATCTTTATAGTTCTGCATCTATTTTGCAGTAGTGGTTACACAAATCTATACATGTGATATAATGGCATATAACTACACACACTCTTTATACCAATGCCAATTTCCTGATTTTGATCTGCTAGTGATGAACTCTTTCAATGTTTGTCTACAATGTTTTTCGTTCACATTTTTTTCTTTATTCATAATAGAGTGCATGCATACACACAAGAGACAGTGAGGCATACCCTCCATAGGATTTGGTCATGCCATGATCCTCTTCCTCCAGTCTTCTGGTCTATTGGATCTTGGGCACTTGCACATGTGCCTACTGTGTTTTAAGCTAACTATGCAGCAAATTCAATCTGTGGCGACCATGTGGCTTCCAGCATTGCAGTCTGGCATGCTACTCCTTGCACTAGCTAGGCCACACATTCCTTTTGGAAAGGTATTTTCACTGAGTGTAGAATTACAGGTTGAAATTATTTTCTTTAACCACTTTGTAGATAGCAGTCTATTGTCTTCTGATTTCCATTGTTTTCATTGGTATGTCATGTGTTCTTTCTTTTTCTCTGGCTACTTTCAGGATTTTCTCTTTGTCTTTGGTTTTCAGAGCATGTATTATGATGTTTCTAGAATAGATTTCTTTGTATTTGTTGTTACTGAGCATTTGTTGACTTTGTGGCTTGATACTTGATTTTTTTTATACATTTGGGAAAATTTCAAACTTTAAGTCTTCAAATATTGCCTTTGATCCATTTTTCCTTTCCTTCTGGGACTCTGAAATGAATCTCAGAGCTTTTGTACTTATTTCATGTTCACTGGAAGAAACTGACTCAAAGTATCCTGTCTCTCCAGATTAATGTTGAGAATGTTATGACAAATGTGTTTTGGATCATAAAGAAAGCAATTCCTTACTCAAGTATGGACACCAAAGTTTCTGAATAGTTTTAGAATAATAGTAGCTTTAATGTTTCTTTGATTTTTACCTTCTTGTGCATTAAATGAGTACTCTTGCTTTAAAAAAAAAGCATCAATCTCAAATACTCTTTTGGTACTTCAACTGTATTTTATAAGCATTAACTTCTACTCACCCACACTTATGGAAAAAGTCTGTATCCTTCATTTATTACTAACAGCCAGGGATATATGGTTGTGGATGCATATTTCTGGTTCAGCTTTTGTTTGAGCAGCTTCCAAAACATCATCCTATAGGTTTTTGGAATCTGTGCCAAGTTCAGCTCAGATTAAGTTTCTTTGTTAGGATTGCTTTTTAAAGCATCTGGATCAGAAATCATATACTTCTGCATAGCAAAGAAACATTTGGAAACCATCAGAGACATCATAATAGAGGATGAATAGTATTATATGTTTTTTTCTCAGGGTCAGTAAAGGCTACAAAATAAATTTATTAAGAATTTAGAAAATACTAGGGTGGTATTAAAACATTTTAAGCATCTTATAGCTTATTTTGAAGATGATATTGTTTTACTTATTATTGTTCCTAAAGTTATCATGGAGTATGTCTGAGTAAAAGTAGATGTTTATTCCTTTTACCCAGATTCAGAGCCACACACACACACATACACACATGCATGCATACACATGTATACAGGTTAAAAGGCATACAAGATTAATTTTTTTAGCTTAACATCATAATTTTTTAGAAAATTATTTTATTTATTATAATAATTATTATTTTAATTTGACAAGAGAGAGAGAGAAAGTGAGAGGAAACAAGCTGCCAGGTCTGAGACTCAAACTGTGGTTAACCATGTGGGAATCCAGCACTTTAACCACATGCTACCTGCCAGACTCCAACATCATAATTTTTGTTTTTTCCCCAAATTTGAAGTAGAGACCTAAATGATTCTTTATATCATTTCAACAAACAACATTCATTTGAGTAAAGAGACTATCTCAGATTTGGTTTATATTTAATTGAATAATAATAATCTATTTACTCTCCTGAAGAGGAACACATATCTTTTTATTAAAAATAAATTTCCAGGGAACCAGCAGTTAGCGTAATGGCTATGTCGCTGGACTCCCACGTAGTCGACCGCGGTTTGCGTCTCGGACCCGGTGGCTTACAACTCACGCCGGGCGCGTGTGCGTGCGTGCCCAAGATCCCGAGAGGAGAATGGAGGAGAAGGGATTGGGGCGTGACCATCCCCCCGGGGGGTGATTTCTCGCTTTCTGTCTCTATGTCTCTCTCTGTCTGTCTGGCGAGCACACGCGCCCTATAGCGAAAAACCTCTCCAAAAAAAAAAAAAAAAAAAAAAAAAAAAATTTCCAAAGGAAGCCTTTAGTTTCTAATATAGTACATTGTGTCATATTTATAACTGGGCCAGTATTTCAAAATGAGTCTCAGAACTTTTGTACCTGTGAAAAAAACCTAAATCTATGGTTTTTAGGCTCTCCAATAATTTCCAAAATGATTGATGAGTTTTGAGGGATCATTTGATTATCCCATATATAGCCATGAGAAGGTACATTTGGGTTGAGGTCTGTAAATCCAAATGATTTAGTGGATAAGCTCCAGAATGTGGAACCAAAAGAAAAGAGTTCTTTTTCTGGTTGGAGGGTGACCTTTATCATGCCCCCTTCTGTGTTTTTCTTAAATTTAGAAATAACTTTCTCCTTCATGTTCACTTCAAAAGGATGATTTGAGCCTATGATATCATCATGGTACTTTACAACCTAAATGTACTTTCTCATGGCTATATGTGGGATAATGAAATGATCTCCCCAAATTCCATCCTTCATAAAATTATACACTGACCATTTGGGTGCTAATTAAAACATCTCCTTCTGTGAGTCAGATTCTTCATATTGATGGAGATGTTTTTCCAAAATCTCTAATACATGTTTACTTTTTCTCATCTCATGACAAGACTATATTAGAGGAAATGTGGATAGATCCTTCAGTAAGTAAGAAAATGCGCTTTTGTTTCTGTATAGCATACCTTATCTCCATCTTAGAGATGGACCTAAAATGAGATGTCCAAAATATATGTAGCAATGAAGTATATATTGATTGATATAAATATGTATGACTTTGTTCAACTGAACACTGCTGGTAGGAGTTACTGGCGTATGTAATACATTATCTTATTACACTCATTTTATGGAAGCTGATCCTGATGGGACAGTGGAAGGAGAACTTACTCCAGTTTTCTGGAAAAGCAATTAATCCTACTGCTTATGTAGCAACCATGTCTTGGACTGTGCTAGTGTGCTGGCACTCTTTCTTTCTCCTTTTATTAAAACAAAAATGCAGCTGCTGACCAGAAGTGCAACTCTACAAGTGGGGCTTTCATCATGTTGGTAAGAGATTCATATCCAGGGTTGACATCATTTCAGTTATGGCCTTTTCATTATTAAAGTTTGGAATTTCAAGTTTGTTTATTAAAGATTTAAAGCTATAGGTTAAATCACCAAATTGAAATCCACTTATTTTCCTATACTATGATAAGTGGGTAAGGTGTGCTGGCAAATGTATTTTTCAGATTTTACCACCAGATGAATTATTTTCATTGTGTAACACAGTATATAATAAAGAAACTGGATTTCTTTTCTCTATCATATGCATTTCTTCTTTGTAAGTAACTCTCACATGTTTCATTTTCTAGTAAGTACATTTAGCAAATATTTTAGAGCTGTTGGCTATTACATGTTAGTAAAAATAGTGGCCAGGACTTTCACTTAGCCCTTGTGGCAACTTTACTGTGTACTTCATCTGTTTCTCATCAGTCTCCAAAATTGATAATTCTCTGAGACACATGGCATTCACCAATGTTTACGATTTTTAACTCTTAGTATAATCTTGCGCTCAAAGGTTTCTGTAATTTATAATCCAGTCTTTTACATGGTAGTGCATCTTTAATTATAAAAACAAAAATTAGCAAAATACTTTTTATGTAAGATTTAACTTAAATTTTATTTTGAATAGCAGAATTAACATTGTATACTTAACAAAGACTTTTATAAGGACATTAATGAAGTGGAAAGTTCATGTTTTAAAATTTCTAATATTTGAGAGTTTTTGCATTTTAGCTCTTGCTTTCTTATTAAATAAGCCTATTGGGCTTTGCTTCTGACCTCCATAAAAATTATTGTAATGAAAACTGTTGAATATGTATGTATATAATGGATTTTATTTTCATGTCTTATAAATTCTGTATATGTAACAGTAGTTAATTTTTTATTGTTGTTACTTGTTTCGTTATGAAAATAACATTTAGGAAAAACAACTGGAATAATGGATGTAGCATCACTCTGAAATATATATTTTTTTCAAATTATTTAATTAAATTAATTATTATTATTATTCAGCTTAACCAGAGAGAGAGAAGACAGAGAGGGAGAATGAGAAGGCAAGTCGCCAGGTCCAGAATTCAAGCCTAGTCAGCCAGGTAGGAGTCCAGCACCTTAGCCATTACTCTACCTGTGGCCCCTCTTTTTCTTTTTATTTTTTAAACTATTTAAATTGTTTACATATTACAGGAGGCAGAGTGGAAATAAATTCATAAGCTTACAATTAAAAAAAAATGGCCCTGTATTCCAATACCCAAGTGTCTGACACCAACTGGATGTATTCCAGTTCAATTCAATTCTGACACTAGCTACTCACAATTAACATCAGACTTCACAGGTTTAGGACAAAATCCTTCCTGGTCCCATTTCAGATACTAGTCACAAGTTTTGGGTGTAAGCAAAACACTCACACTTATGTTAGTCTCAGATTGGTGTTTCTCATAACCCCTTAATGTTATGAGAAACATTAATGTAACTCAAAGACCTCAGGAAGGCACAACACTTAGGAGAATCGTTTTATATAAAGGGTATAAACGAACAGTCAGATAAACAGATACATAAAACAAGATCTAGAAGGATCCCAAGTATATAGGAGCTTTTGTCTCTCTGGAGTCAGGGTACACCCCTGGTACATAGGTATGTTCACCAGCCAGGAAGTTTCTCAGAGCCTTGGTGTCATTATACAGGCATGGTTGATTAAATCATAGGCCACCAGATTGAACTCTCCAGCCCCCTACTCCATTCCCTGAAGTTGGGCTGATCCAAAACTCCAATCTTTTAATCCCAAGATTAGTCATTCTCCTGATCAGCCCTCATCCTGAAGCTATCTTGAGACTCTGCCTTGAGTAACTTCATTAGCCTAACAAAGACACTTCCATCTCTCAAGAAATTGCATAGATTTTTATCTGTGCTAGGAACCAAGTACAAAGATTATATATGTGTGTGTGTGTGTGTATACTTTATTATACCACAGTTGCCTGTTATAATGTTATGATTACAAATACTTGTCAATTGAGGGGGGGGGGGAATCAAAGAGATACCACGCCGCATCCCTTCTCCTCCATTCCTCTTAGGATCTTGGGCATGCATGTACACGTGCCTGGCTTAAGTTTAAGCCACCGGGTCCGGGACTCGAACCACGGTCACCTACTTGGGAGTCCAGTGACATAGCCATAACGCCAACTGCTGGTCCCGGATAATTGATGGACTTTCACATGCAGTGGTAATTAGTAAATAAGTAGCAGTCACACTAGATAAGTCTCCCATGAGAATAGCAGTTTGTTGCTGTTTTTTTTTTTTTTTTTTTTCTTTCTACATCAATATTTGAAGTACATTTATAGGGGGGCCAGCAGGTGGCATGGTGGTTAAGGTGCTGACACTCCCACATGGCCAACCATGGTTTAGTCCTAGACCTGGTGGCTTGCTTTCTCACTTTCCCTTTCTCTCTCTCTCTCTGTATGTGTCTCACTCTGGTCAAATTTAAAAATAAATTAATGAATAAATAAAATTAAATAATTCTAAAAATAAGTAGATTTAAAGACCCATAATAATTGGGACCAACAGATGGTGTAGTGTTTACGTTGCTGGACTCCCATATGTTCTACTGCAGGGTTCAAGTCTGTCTCTTCTGCAAGTGCATGTACCCTATGACAAAAATCTCTCCAAGAAAAAAAAAGACCCATAATAACTGGTTATTTATTTGATACAGAATCATAAATATAATGTTCTGATTCCAGTTTTATATTTTTGTAAACCTTAGACTTCACAAAGGAAATGCTAAATACCACTCCTGATACTTGAAATATGCAATTTCTACCCAATGAAAATTGTTGCCATTAATCAGCTTGTATTTATGATATCTGCTATTGCAATGCTAACACAAGATCAGTTTATTTCTTCAAGCACATATTATTAGAGCCAGGTACTCAAATTTGAATAGTGACATTCCATAAACCTATACTCAAATGCCTAGCTACAATATTTCATATTACAGAAATAAGATGTTCTCTAAAATATTTTGATGTTCAAATAATAGCATAATATAATGACACTTTAGTCATCATATCACCTGCTAGCCCCCTCAAGTCTGCTTTTAAAGTCTGTTTCTTTTCTATTTATTATATTACCAGATTTTACTTACCTTTTATTAATGTTACTCTAACTGGCACAGTATGTTTCTGTATGAATATAGATGAATGGCATTGTCCAAATCTTATATTACAGAAATTGAGATATGTTTTATTATTATGAGGGTAGGAATTAAATCTAGGTTTCCATCTCAGTTCTGGGTCTGTGTATCAATTACCCTAGATGTATTTATTCTCCCAAAATAATCAGAAGTCTCAAAGTTCTATAATCTAGGAATGGCTGCGCATTGAGGTAGAGATAAGATTACTAACACAACCAAAAGAATAAATCAATAATTATTTTAAAAAAATTTAAAGTCCTCCTTTTATATGTAACAACCAATAGAATTGGCAAATGGAACAGTTTTCAAGAAATTAGTAAAATTAATTAGAATGTGATACTTGAGTAAAATTACTGCTATAATACATTTTAAGATAATGTAGAATAATCATTAGAAGAAAGGATCAGTTACTTCAGGGGAAAATAAATTTAAGATAACCTGAAAAAGATCCTTATTTAGCTTTCTAGATTTCTTTTAAAGCAATAAGACAGGAACAAGGTATACTTATTATTTATACATAAAACTCTCTAAATCATCAGTTATATAAAAGAGTATGTTTTATAAAATATAATTATTCTAAGTATGCTAAGTATGTTATTTACTTGGTGTTGTGGTTGAGTGTGTAGTGTGCATATCTGGATATATGTGTGAATATATAATATATACTATGTATATGTAATGTACTATACACATATTATACATATATACATCTTATATAGTATACATATTGGAAGAGAAAGAAAAAGGAAGATTCAAAGGTAACAAATAGAATGAAGGAAAAAATGAGACTTAGAGTAAGTCATAAGCAGAAAAGACAGGCAAATCTATCTTAAAAAAGATTGAACTATGGGCATAAAAGATACATCTAGATTTTTTGAACAGATAAACATTGCTAGAATTTTACTACCAGGTATTTATTGAGTATATACTATATGCTTATCTATGTTAATAAAGAAATAAAGGGGAAGTTTATGACATAGTCCCTGCTTTCAAAGAATGTAAAATCCAGTAGGGTGACCAAAATTAACATGCATAAGAAAATAGAGGAAACAAGTTATATGATATTAATATAGAATGACTTGACTTTTCAAATGAGTTAAAATTTGCAAGTTTAAAAAATAAATTTATTTAATTTTATTATTTATTTATTTTAATTTACTATAGGGCTTATGTGCTTACTAGAGAGAGAGAGGGAAAGTGAGAAAGCAAGTCACCAGGTCTGAGACTTGAACCACAGTTGACCATGTGAAAATCCAGTACCTTAGCCGCCATACTACCTGCTGTCCCCAAATTTTCAAATTTTAGGCAAAAAAAAGTAAATTGTTTCCTAAATACTCACATGATTATTTCCAAAATTAGGTCTGTCTTTTTCCATTACGAAATTAGAACTTTGTGGGAAAGTATGGTGTACTGCAATTCCTTGAACAAAGAAGCCAGTTTATTTTAATGCTATTAATATCACTGTTTTATGTTTTCCTAGAATATAGCTGCTAAAGATTTAAAGCCATGTTTTTGTAGCCATTTCTGTCCCTATTCCAAAGAGCTAGAAAAAGGCTAATTAAGCTGATGTTTGATTAAACCCTGATATTAGGCTGGAAGTTCTTCTTCTTTTGCCCCTGCCCTTTGTGTATTAGAGAAGGAATGGGCTGGCTTCATAGTTAAGCCCTATGCAAAGGGAGCTGAATTCCACATGGTGGACCATTATTGGAATCCTCCTCTGTTGGCCTGAAAAACAGATAGGGCACATGTGTGTGTAAGCTCTAAATCCTGGTGGGATAGAGAAATAAAGGAAAAGTTATTGTGGCATGAATGTACCCCACTGAGGAGTGCATGCTCGCGCTCTCTCGCTCTCTCTCTCTCTCTCTCTCATGAGTGCCCTCTAACAAGTAAAAAAATAGAAAAAGAAAAGGAAAAGAAAACTACTAACAGAGAGGACCTACAAAATCCCTTAAGTTATCAATGAGAATGAATTTATAAAAAATAATTTTCTCATATTATTCTAGTACTATTAAAATTATTTCAGATAGGGACCAGCAGTTAGCGTAATGGCTATGTCGCTGGACTCCCACGTAGTCGACTGCAGTTCGAGTCCCGGACCCGGCGGCTTAAACTCACGCTGAGCGCGTGTGCATGCGTGCCCAAGATCCCGAGAGAATGGAGGAGAAGGGATTGCGGCGTGGCCATCCCCCCTGGGGGGTGATTTCCTGCTTTCTATCTCTCTGTCTCTCTCTGTCTGTCTGGCGAGCGCACGCGCCCTATAGCAAAAACCTCTCCAAAAAAAAAAAAAAAAGAAAAAAAAAATTATTTCAGATAACATCAAAATTTGATATGATGATTTTAAGATTAACTTTAAGATAAGTTCAGTGAATGACAGTATTACTAGAATTGTATAGATTAAGATTGTTTTACAATAGAAAATCACTTCTGGTCAGTATAAAATGTGGCTTTACATGCCGAAGTGTAATGAAATTAAATTTATGTCATTCTATTTTTGCCTTCTTTCCTATGAACTAATCATGAGTCTACTGTGTCATTTGAGTTTGCTTAACAGCTGATGTTGATGAAAAGATACTGGTTTTAATATATAGTAAGAATGGTTATAATAAACCCAGTACAATATGCTGAAAATTTTTATGAGTCAATTCATAATGTACATGTGAACGTGTCAAAAAAAATCAATACCTTAGTGAAGGGTAAAGTTGCAGAGGGAGGGAGATTCTGAGATCAGAGTTCTTATATTCTACCATTAGTTTTTAAACTTTTAAAAAGCAACTATCCTAAAATTATATTAATATATGGGTTATATCTACATATTCTTAGCTAAATATTTTGCCCCATTAGATTAGTAAATGAATTAAGAATTCTTAATAGGACTTTTTCCAATCTGATAGCTTCTAGATGTTAAGAAAAATTAGGTATGATGATATTAATTTGCTGTTAACTAATGTTGTACAACATTACTAAATGACAGTCCATCTGTCAAATTAACGTCATGACATCCGGCTTGTTATTTTAATATGTTATGAGGATGAAATGTGTTTTTTTGATATGTTTTACATTTGCACTAAGTAATGGAAAGTACAATATATTATGTGCCTGTGCCCTGAGGAAAGTTTTTAACAAAAATAATTGAAGGTAATAAATCTTAACCCCTTTTCCTCTGTGTTGCCCCTTCCCCATATACCTTCTATATTATTTTATCTCTTACATGTAGCAAGCCTTCTAGATAGTGGTAAAGCTCTGAGCATTGTTGTATGCATTTAGAATAAAATCCTCAATACCTGCCAAAAGTTTGCTTTTTTCTGGAACATTGATTTAATGATGGCTTAATGACTTAGCATTGATTTTATGATAGTTTGATTTCTTTTCTCTAAGATTGAAATGTGTTCTTGAATGATGTTGCTGTTGAGCATAAGACAAGTCTTTCAAATAAATAGGAACATCTACAAGCTAATAAATCTCTCCTAAATTTTTAATTTGATTGTATACTTGGTAGGTGTTTTTGCTTAACAGAGTCTGTGTGGGAGTGCATGATTTATAATGTGTTTGGGTTTTTTGTTTAAATGTCATAGGCAGCAGTGATAAAATTTGATGCAGAAAAATGATGCAATTAATATTTGATACATAGCTTATTATCTTTAATCATGTCTTTATCTTGCCAACATTCCCTAATGTAAATGTTTAAAATTTGAAAATGGTTCTCTTTGAGAAACATTATTCTAACAACTGGTGTTCCTCATAGTGCTCTGTTATTGTGTATAAAAATACAGCTTGGTTGATTATCATACAGTATCTTTTTAAAAATAGTTATAGGGTTTTGTAGTTTTTGTGTAACATTATCTGAAGTATTTTCAGTGTATGTTTGAATGTAAAATATATTGTAAAAAGCAAATTTGTTAATTATTTAAGTGGAGTACTTTTCAACAAGAAATAACGATGTGAATATAGACTAATCCAATATATATGAATATAGCCCAGGTTTGAAATGTTTGTTGATCCATTAATTTTCTTAGCCCAGGTGTTTGTTTAGTGAGAAGTTATCTCACAAAGTGATGATAGATGTATTTTACAGAGAACTGGTTATATAAGCCTAGCTTCTTGCACCTTACATGCTCAAAACTGTTTGCTTAGGAATCATTGCTTATAAAGCTTAAAAATCAGCATTCAAGAAAAGAATTCATGATCTTTCGTTAGAAAAAAAAACACCTTCTAAAAGCTTTCAATGACCAAATTAATAACATTCTAAAACCTAGGTAAGAATGAATTTTATTAATAACTTTATTATAAAATTCCTATTGAGTAATTTTAGACCAGATTTTTTTGTAATATAGAAACCTTTTACTGACATTTCACATTTAAAAAGTAATACTTTCTTTGTTTGTTTTGTGAAATCATAGTTAAACCATATAAAAGTAAACCAAAATTTACTTAATGAATCTATCTATCAATAGACATTTGTTTCCAATTTGGAGCTATTATAAACAACATTGCATTTGTTTAGTAATTTTTGTGGAGTAAATGTGTAAAAATTTGAATTATTAGATTTAAGTGTTGAAATGTTTTAAAATTTTATATATTTTGCCAAGCTATTCTCTAAGACAGTTAAATTGATCAAATATAGAAAATTTTTATTATTTTATTTCACTTTATTTATTATTTTCCATTTTAATCAGAGAGAGACAGAGAGAGAGAGAGAGGAAGTGAGAAAGCAAACCACCAGGTCCGAGACTTGAACCGTGGTTGGCCATGTGGGAGTCCAGCGCCTTTAATCACCATGCCACTTGCCGGCCCCCGATTAAATATAGAAATTTATAGTGCCACGAACAGTACATGAGCATATTCTGCATCCTCACCCACTCTGTGCATAATCTTTGTAATATTTTCCAATTAGATAAAAGGAAAAGTGTTTCATCGTTTTAAGTTACAAATCTTTTATTACTAATGGAAAAGCACATCTTATATATTTATTGACAATTTTAGTTTCATTTGTGAATTACCAGGAAATGCATTCCTTTCTCCCATTTTTCTTTTTCTTACTGATTTGTAAGAGCCCTTTACATATATGTACATATTAACCCTTTGTGTGTCATATTTTAAAGTTTATCTTTTAACTTATTTATATTATATGATTAATTTGTGATCAATTATGTGGTGAATTTTATTAGTCTTTTTTTTGTGTATGTGGAGAGGTTTTTGCTATAGGGCGTGTGCACTTACCAGAAAGACAGAGACAGAGAGACAGAAAGCGAGAAATCACCCCCCAGCGGGGAAGGCCACCCCACAATCCCTTCTCCTCCATTCTCCTCTCGGGATCTTGGGCATGCACGCACACGCGCCCGGCATGAGTTTAAGCCACTGGGTCCAGGACTTGAACCGCAGTCGACTATGTGGGAGTTCAGCAACATAGCCATTATGCTAAGTGCTGATCCCAATCTTTTTTTTTTCTTTTTAAGAGAGAAAGATTTTTGCTATATGGTGTGTGCACTTGGCAGAGAGACAGAAAGTGATAAATCACCCCCTGGGGGGGATGGCCATGCCGCAATCCCTTTTCCCCCATTCTCCTCCTAGGATTTTGGGCATGCACGCACAGCCAGCATGAGTTTCAAGCCTTCAGGTTGGGGACTCAAACCATAGTTGACCATGTGAGAATCCAGCACCTTAACCACTATGCCATCTGCTGGCCCAGAATTTTATTAGTCTTTTAACTGATAGTTTCCACTTTTAATGAATGCCAAGGATGCTATTTATCACACAATATTTTTAAAATAATATATTTTATTTTCTTCTAGTACTCCAGTAGCTTTATTCCATTTACTTCTTATTCATTTTGATATATAATTAACATACAATAAAGTTCACATATTTAAAATGTGTAATTTGATAATTTCTGACATATTTATAAGCCATGAAACCATCAACAATGGATATAATTAATATATCCATTGCCTCAAAAAGTTGTTTCATGTACTGAATATAAACACATAAAAAGATATTCAATATCATTAGTCATTAAGGAAATTAAAATTAAATTACAATCAAATGCCACTATACATCCACCAGAATGGCTAAAATGAAAAAGACTGACCCATACAAGGTGTTGCCAAAAATGTAGAGGAATGAAAACTCTTATGTCCTGCATATAGGAATATAAAATGGTACAAATACTTTGGAAAATAGTTTGGCAGTCTCTAAAAGAGTTAAACTGTACTATATGATCCAATCATTGTACTCCTAGGTATTTACCCAAGAGAAATAAAAGCATTTGTACATGCAAAGACTGGCACCTGAATGTTGATACACACCTAGTATGTGATCCAGCTATTCTACTTGTAGATATCTACCCAAGACAAATGAAAGCATTTGCATGCTAAGACTTAATACATGAATGTTCATAGTAGCTTTATTTGTAGTAGCCAGTGCATGTCCCTTAACATGTAAACAAATAAATTTTGTTGTAAGCACATGGTAAAATAGTAATCAACAATAAAAGAGAATGAAATATTGTTATGTGCAACATGGATTAAATATCAAAATAATTATGATAAGTGAAAGGAGCCAGGCAAAAAAGATACATAGAAAAACCTGAAGAGGTGTTTCTCTGATACTCCACTCAGACCATAAAACTCTCCTGTTAAAAAACAAAAAACTAAAGAATCAACTAAATAACTCTTAGGTATGATAAACAAATTCAGTAAAGTTATAGGATAAAAAATCAGCACACACAAAAAATCTGTACTATTTGTGTACATTCATGGTGAACAAACTAAGACAGAAATGAAGCAATAGCCACACACCAAAAAATACCTAGGAATAGACTTAACCAAGGAAGTGAAGATATTCACTATGAAAATTCCAAGAAACTGAATAAAGAAATCGAAAAAGATATCAAAAAATAGAAAGACATCCTTTTCATGGATTAGAAGAATTACTATAGTTAAAATGTCAATACTGGGGCTGGCAGGTGTGGTGGTTATGGTTCTGGACTCCCACATGGCCCACTGTGGTTTGAGTCCTGAGCCTAGAGGCTTGCTTTCTCATTTTCTCTTTCTCTCTCTCTCTCTCTGTCTATCTCTGGTGAAATTTAAATTAATTAATTAGTTAATTAATTAATTCTTAAAAAATAATTTTAAAAAAGTCAATACTACCCAAAGTGATGGACAAATTTAATACAATTGCTATCAAAATGTAGAAAATTCTTCACAAAAATAGAAAAAAAAAACAAATTGTAAAATTTGCCTGGAATCACAAAAGACCATGTATCATCAGAGCAATATTGTGCAAAAAGATTGAACTTGAAGGGCTAACTCTGTGTTGTAGTGGTAATGCACCACTAAAGAAAAGCAGGCTCCCACATGGCAGCCATGATGCCAGTCATGATTGAATTCTAGTCCCAGACAGCCTGAAATGTCTGGGCATGTGTGTAAGTGCCTAAGATCCAATGGGCAAGAGCCTAGAGGATTGAAATTAGGATATCACAACATGACCAGACCTTGTGGAGATAGCTAATGTCTCTCTCTCTCTTAAACACACACACACACACACACACACACACTCACGTGCACATACATGCATCCTAGCATGAATAAAGAAGAAAAAGAATAAAGCTGGAAGTCTTAGGACAGCTGGTGATGTGGTTATTAGGGCAGCTAGATTCCACACACCCTAATGCACACTTCAAATCCTGGGCCCAGTGGCTTGAAAAACACACCTAGCACATGCACATGTGTGTCCAAGATCCCGAAAGGAAGGAGAAATGGAGGAGAAGGGATTGTGGCATGACCATGCCCCATAGGGTGTTTCTCATTGCAAGTGCAAATGCCAGTTTCCCTCTGGCAAGTGCAAATGCCCTCTGTCAAATCAAAAACAAAAACCAAAAAACTTGGAGGCCTTTCACCACTTGACTTAGAAAGCCAAAATAACCAAAACAGCATGATACTGGCATAAAAACACATAGCCCTATGGAACAGAATAAAGAATCCAGAAATAAACCAAAAACATAGAGCCAAATGATTTTTGGCAAAGGTCACAAGACAATCCAATCCAGTGGAGAAGAGTCTTTTCAATAAATGGTGCTGGGAAAATGGAATATCCACTTGTAGAAGAATGAAACTAGACCCCTATCTTTCATCATTTAAAAAAATTACCTTGAAATGGATAAAAGACTTAAGCAAATAGACCAACTATAAAACTACTTGATGAAGACATAGGGAGAATACTTCAAGATACTGGAGTAGACAGATGTTTCTTCAGGACCGTCAGGTGGCATGGTAGTTAAAGTGCTGGACTCACAAATGGCTGACCATGGTTCAAGTTCTAGATGCAGCAGCTTGAAAACTGCACAGGGCATGTGTGAATGTATGCCCAAAATCTAGAGAGGAATGGAGGAGAACGGATTTCAGCATGGCCATCACCAGTGGGGAATAATTTCTCACTTTTCTTTTCTCTGTCTCTGTCTCCTTCTCTAGCGAGCACATGTGCCCTATTGCAAAGAGAAAGACACATAAAGCATGGGCAAGAACACCAAAAAAAGACAAGTGGGATTATGTTAAGCTAAAAACCCTATGTATAGCAAAGGAAACAATGAACTACCCACAGGATGGGAGAAAATATTTGCAAACTGTACCTCAGAAAAAGGGATTGTTGGGACCAGCAGATGGCATAATGGCTATGTCACTGGACTCCCATGTAGTCTGTTTGAGTCCCGGATCTGGTGGCTTAAACTCACGCCGGGCACGTGTGTGTGTGCCCAAGATCCTGAGAGGAGAATGGAGGAGAAGGGATTGTGGTGTGGCCATCCCCCCTGGGGAGGTGATTTCTCACTTTCTGTCTCTCTGTCTCTCTCCGTCTTTCTAGCGAGCGCACGCGCCATATAGCAAAAACATCTCAAAAAATAAAAAAAGAAAAAGAAAAAGGGATTGTTAACCAGAATATATATAAGGAACTCAAACAATTCACTCACAAAAAATTAATAATCCATTTAAAATATGGGCAATAGAACTGTACAAACTACTTTCAAAGGAAGATATACAAGTGGCTAAAAAGCATATGGGTTTTGCAAAGTATCACTGTACCCCAGTCGGAAAGGCTATGGTTAAAAACAAACAAACCAAAGTATAACAAGTACTGGCAAGATTGTGAAGAAAAAGGAACCCTTGTGCACTGCTTGTGGAATATAAATAGTACAACCAATTTGGAAAACAGTATGGAGTTTCCTTTTTTTAAAAAATCTAAAAATAGAACTATTATGTAAACCAGTAATCCTGCTCCTGGATATTTATGGAAAGGATAGGAAATTACTCTGTTGGAGACACACTTGCACATCCATGTTTACTGCAGTATTATTTACACTAGCTAAGGTAGAAGTAGAAAGTAGTTGAGAAATGAAGCTAGAGATAGATTGGAAGAAAGTCACATTGGACTTTCTATGAGGAATTTCATCTTTACTCTGCAGGTGATGAGAAACTTTCAAAGAGTTAGAAGTAAAGAAATGATGCAATCAGATCGGTGTTTTAGAAAAATCACTTTGGGCAAGAAACCAGCAGTTGGCATAACAGTTATGTTGTTGGACTTCCATGTAGTCGACCTTGGTTCGAGTCTTGGACCTGGTGACTTAAACTCACACTGGGCGAGTGTGCGTGCATGCCCAAGATCCTGAGAGGAGAATGGAGGAGAAGGGACTGCGGCATGGCCATTCCCGGGGGGGGGGGGGGGTGTAATTTCCCTCTTTCTGTCTCTCTCTTTCTGATGAGCACATGCGCCCTATAGCAAAAACCTCTCCCAAAAATAAAAAAGAAATATCACTTTGGGGGCCAGCAGGTGGTGTAGTAATTGGGACTCTGAACTCCCATATGGTCAACTGTGGTTCGAGTTTAGACCAGGCAGCTTGAAACTCATGCAGGGCAGGTGTGAATGCCCAAAATCCTGAGGAGAATGGAGGAGAAGGGATTGTGACGTGGTTGTCCTCTCTGGGGGTGGGGGATTCCTCACCTTCTCTCTCTCTGTCTCTCTCTGTGTTTCTGGTGAGCGCACACATCCTATAGCAAAAAATCTCTCTTTATAAAAAATCACTTTGGCTATAATGTGAAGGACAGTTGAAAGGAGTACAAGACTGGAGACAAGAGGACCAGGTACAAAAGTGTTGCCAAGGCCTACATGAAAAATGAAAAGAACCTGAATTGAACCTGAAATCAGTAGCAGTGATGATAGAGGAATACTTTAGAGATTAAATGAAAGATTTAGTGATTGATTTATTGAAGAAAATAATAGTGAAGGTAGAAGAGAAAATTGTGATGTGGTGGCTCTTATCCATTTAGTCATTTGATTCAAAGATCATTCTTAAAGATCTTTTGTAAAGCAGGCATCCTAAGGGTGTTGGAGATCCAGTGGTGATCAAAGCAGATGTTATTCCCACCTCATGAAGCTAACAGACTTTGGGACATTGCCTGTACATTGTCATGTGCATCAACAGACACCATGCAGATAATCATATAGATACAAAAATATTGCGATAAGAAAAAAATATTGTGATAAGTACTGTGAAAGAAAGACTAGAGTACTCTGAAAGAGAACAACTACTCATTTGGATTGGGAGATAAGGAAAGTCCTTTTATTAACAGCTTAGGTGAGATCAGGATAGGAGATAGCCAGGCAGGTAGTTGTCAGGAGAAAAGTAGTCTGCACATTTTAATTCCCTGAAATAATAAGAAGCTTAGTGTGTTTAAGAAATCACAAGGAAGTCAGAGCTGTTGGAGCTCACTGAGCAAGTAGGGAGAATACAATAAATCAGGTTGGAGAGGTCATCAGAGACCAGATGATGAAAGGTGGGACAGGGCTGTTAAGAATTTTTAATTTTCTTGTGAGAGCAATGGAAAGCAAGAGTTTTAGATCAAGGAGTATCATAATTAGATTTGAATTTTTAAAATTTAATTGTTTAATTTTACTTATTATTGTTAATAGTTTTTAACTTGCTATAGAGCACATGCACAAATACTGTGATTAGATTTGATTTTTTAAAAATGTAATTATTTAATTTTACTTATTGTTATTTTTTAAAGAATTCTTTTATTTAATTTTATTTTAATTTGATTAGAGAGGGACAGAGTGAGCTAGAGAGAGAGAAAGAGAGAGAGAGAGAGAGAAGGAAAGTAAGAAAGCAAGCCACCAGGTCCAAGACTTGAACCACAGTCAGCCACGTGGGAATCCAGCGCCCTTAACCACCATGCCACCTGATAACCCCTTGTTGTTATTATTTTTTAACTTGCTATAGGGCACGTGCACTCACCAGAGGGAGAGGGAAAGAGAAAACAAGCTGCCAGGTCCAGGGGTCAGACCATGGTTGACCATGTAGGAGTCTAGCACCTTAACCCCGACGCCACCTAGATTTGAATTTTAGAAATGTGTGTGGTTACGATATGGACAATGGATTAGATTTGAGGATGGCAGCAGTGGAAGGATGAACGTTTTTGTGGTGATCTGGGTAAGAAATGATGACTAAAATATAAATAAAAGCTTGGATTAAGAGTGATGTCTGAGTAGTTGTTTAGAATAAAGTCCATGACCTATTTTTAAAGTAAAATTAACAGGACTGAGTAGTTAATAAAGTGTGTAGGAAGGGGAATATCAAATTAGCTAGAGTTCTTTGGTTGCAAGTTATATTAGGTTGGTGCAAAAGCAATTGCCATTTTAGACGGTGAATTTCAAATCATTATAAGTAGGTTCAAACATATCTTTATTCATCAAGTAGGAACCATTATAATCACATTTTTGCCAATGAGAAATAAGTTTGTTTATTCTTTTTAAGATATTTATTTATTTATTTAATTCTATTTGTTATTATTATTTCTTTAATTTGACCAGAGAGAGACAGAAATAGAGAAAAAGCTAAAGTGAGAAAGCTAGCCGCCAGGTCCAGGACTTAAGCCGCCATTGGACATGTGGGAATTCAGCGCCTTCAACCACCGCACCACCTGCTGCCTCAAGTTTGTTTATTCTTGTAGCATAAGGATCTGTGCTTCGAGAATTTCATGAACTCTTGAAAAGCATCTTCTGCATCCTGCTGGTATAAAAGCATTTTCCCTGCAAAAAGTTGCCAAGATGTTTGAAGAAGTGATGGTTGGCAAGAGGTCGGGTGAATATGGCAGCTGAGGCAGAACATCTTTGCCCAATTCATTCAACTTTTGAAGCATTGGTTGTGCGACATGCAGTTGGGCATTGTGGAGAATTGGGCCCTTTTAGTTGACCAATGCCTGCTGCATGTGTTGCAGTTTTCAGTGCATCTCGGAGACTTGTCAAGCATACTTCTCAGATGTATGGTTTCTGGAATTCAGAAAGCTGTAGTAGATCAGAACCCATCTAACAGTGAACACGATGTTTTTTGTTGTTGCAACTTTAGCTTTGGGAAGTGCTTTGGAGCTTCTTCTCAGTCCAGCCACTGACCCAGTCCTCGCTGGTTGTTGTGTAAAACCCACTTCCTGTTGTACATCACAATCGATCAAAAAATGGTTCATTGTTGTGTAGAATAAAAGAAGATGACACTTCGAAACTATAATTTAAAAAAATTCTTGGTGAGCTCATGAGGCACCCACTTAATGAGTTTTTTCACTTTTCCAATTTGCTTCAAATGCTGAACAAAGATAAATTGGTCAAAGGCGAGTTATTCAGCAACTTTCCATGTAGCCATAGGAGGATCAGCTTTGATGATTGCTCAATTGGTTGTTGTCAACTTCCAATGGCCAGCCACTGTGCTCTTCATCTTCAAGGCTCTCATCTCCTTTGCTAAACTTCTTGAACCACCACTGTACTGTACTTTTGTTAGCAATTTCTGGGTTAACGCATTATTGATGTCATTTGCTGCTTTACATTCCATTTTAAACTTGAATAAGAAAATTGCTTGAATTTGCTTTAAATCAAACATCATTTGAATCATCTTAAATACATATAAAATAAACAGTAAGTGGGGCCAGCAGGTGGCACAGTGTTTGGGGCATTGGACTTCCACATGTCTGACTATAATTCAACTCCCAGACCTGGTGGCTAGAAACTCACACCAGGCATGTATGTACATTCCCAAAATCTCGGGAGGAGAATGAAGGAGAAGTGTTTGCAGCAAGGTCATCCTCTCTGGGGAGCAATTTCTCACTTTTTCTCTCTCTGTCTCTCTCTCCCCAGTGAGCACACATGCCCCATAGCCAAAAATCTCTCAAAAAAATCATATAAAAAAACAGTAAGTGGGCCAGCAGGTGGCGTGGTCCTTAAGGGCGCTGGACTCCCATATGGCCAACCACAATTCAAGTCCTGGACCTGATGGCTTCCTTTTTTTTTTTCTCTCTCTCTCAGTCTGTCTCTCTCTGGTCAAATTAAAATAAATAAAGGTAAATAAAATAATTCTTATAAAAAAAGTAATAAGTCATTAGTAAAACAAAATACAGTGAGAAATACACATTAAAATGATGTACAACACAACCACATTTATTTAAGAATATATCGAATATTAAACAACAAATTTCAACAGTGAAAAACTGCAATAACTTGTGCACCAATATAATAAAAATCAACTGCGGGGCCAGAAGATGTAGTAGTTATGTTCCTGGACTCCCCATGGCTGACCGCAGTTCAAGTCCTGGATCCAGTGGCTTGAAACTCATGCCAGGTGTGTGTGCTTGCGTGCCCAAGATCCTGGGAGGAGAATGGAGGAAAAGGGATGTGGAATTGCCATCCCCCTTGGGGGTTATTTCTTACTTTCCCTCTCATGATCTCTGTCCCTCTCTTGGGCAAGCACACGTGTCTCTAAAAAAAAAAAAGAAAAAAAAGAAAAAAAATTAACTGTGGCTGACAAGAGAATATTAAAATAAGGATATGGGACAACTAAAAAAAAATGATAGGCAAGATGGTGGCAAAGAAGTAAAATGTGATGCTCTGGGAGGCAATCCTGCATAGGAAGGTTCCCAGTTCAAGTCCAGAGTCCTCCCTGAGTATGCTGAGCATGTGAGTGCTCATGATCTGGGACTGGCTGCGGATAGATCACAGCAGAAGGACCCAGCTGGGGGCGGTACTCTCTGTCTATCTCTCTCACTCATGGAAAAAATGAATGAATATACTTTAAAAAATTGATCAAAGGGTTAGAAATGATAGGAGCCAGGTCAACAGAGACTAGTATCTCATCAGGGTACAACCACTGAATTAAAAGAAGTCTAACATTTTTCCTGCCTCATTCTACTTGTGTCTCAGGTAGAAGAGAGAAGACAATGGTATAGCAAGGAAAGTTTACTACTACGTTTTGGTGGGGTAGAGAGCAGGCAAATATTATCTATACCTAGAAGTCACTGAGTAGCTAAAGTTGATAGTTTTTGTTTGTTTCTTTAATTACCAGAAGGGGTGTATGCTTTACAAAGAGAAGGAGGAGGAGAAAGCCCTCCTTCCCTCAGTGAGGCATTGTTGCATTGCAATCTCTTCTCTTTTATTTATTTATCTTGTTGGGATTTGGGAGGTACATGTACATATACTTGGCATGTTTTTCTTTTTTTTTTTTTTCCTTTTTTTTTTCGGTCTCTCTTCTCTCACTGTGGGCACATGTGCCCACAAGCGAGGGAGAGAGAGAGAGAAAGAGAGAGAGAAGAAAAGTATAAAAGCCCTCCATGGCAAATGGCTACAAACAATCCCTTCTTCTCCATTTCTCCTTTTGAAATTTTGGGCATACATGCACACACACTCAGAGTGTTCTTCAAGACACCAGATTCAGGACTTGAACTACACAGTCAACCCTGTGGGATCCAACCACCTTAACCACATGCCACTGGCTGGCCCAATCTGGCACATTTTTCAGGCTGCCAAGGCCAGCATTTGAACTACAATCAGCCATATGGGATCTGGATCTCTTAACCATGAGGCTGTTTCGCTGGCCCCATAGTTTTGACAATAGGAGAACTCAAGAAAAATCCCAGAAAAGACACTCCAATTAGCCGAGATTAAACCATATGGTTAGCTCTTGATGTATCTAGACTGTAGGAGTTTTGTTTTGAGTTTTTGTTTTTGATTGTCAGAGAAAGAGAGAGAAAGACAAACACCCTCCAATGGATCCTGCCATGCTGTAATTCTTTTAACTCCATTCATCCTTTTTGTCAAAACTTTGGACACACACATGCCCCCAGAGTGTTTTTCAAGCCACTGGGCCAGGATTTCAAATAGCAGTTGGCTACGTGGAATCTGGCAACTGTAACTGCTATACTAAAGGCCAAGAGTAAACGTTTTTTATGGAAGGAAATTGTAATTGAATCTGAAAAGTCCATCAGCTTTTTAGAGGGAGGACAAGGTACCTTGACCTACAATATTCAAGGCTGCACAAAATTTAATGAAGGAAATCCCCCATCCCTAAAAAAATTAGGGTGGTATTAGGAAGGGAGATTGAATTTGAGATAGAAAAAAAAAACCAGACAGACAGCTCTATGGCTCCTGCGATCTAGCCATTTTGGGAGAAAGGAAGATGTCCCACTGATCACTGGGCCTCCAGCATACAAAACCCGCGTGAATAGCCCTTCTTCAAGAGACAGACAGCTCCATGGCTCCTGTGATCTAGCCATTTTGGGAGAAAGGAAGATGTTCCATTGATCACTGGGCCTCCAGCATACAAAACCCGCGTGAACATCCCTTCTTTAAGAGACAGACAGGGAACCAGCAGTTAGCGTAATGGCTATGTCGCTGGACTCCCACGTAACCGACCGCAGTTCGCGTCCCGGACCCAGTGGCTTAAAACTCACGCCGGGCGCGTGTGTGTGCGTGCCCAAGATCCCGAGAGGAGAATGGAGGAGAAGGGATTGCGGCATGACCATCCCCTCTGGGGGGTGATTTCTCGCTTTCTGTCTCTATGTCTCTGTCTGTCTGGCGAGCGCATGTGCCCTATAGCAAAAACCTCTCCAAAAAAAAAAAAAAAAAAAAAAGAGACAGACAGCTCCATGGCTCCTGTGATCTAGCCATTTTGGGAGAAAGGAAGATGTCCCACTGATCACTGGGCCTCCAGCATACAAAACCCACGTGAACAGCCCTTCTTCAAGAGACAGACAACTCCATGGCTCCTGTGATCTAGCCATTTTGGGAGAAAGGAAGATGTCCCACTGATCACTGGGCCTCCAGCATACAAAACCCACGTGGTAGGAAGACCCCCTTCAAGTCTCCTGTCTCTGTATTAGTCTTTGTCTCTCTCTACCTTGTCTCTGTCCTCTCTCTCTCTCTTTTTTTAAAATTTTTGCTTTTTAGAATTTTTTAAGGTGAGGCATTTCACAGGGCCCTTTGGCCCCTCCTAGCTAGCCCTTTATCTTGTTAATAATCCCCTCTCCTCCTCCCAGAACAACCCTTCTTCAAGAGACAGACAGCTCCATGGCTCCTGCGAAATGGCTAGCGTGCCACACAGTTTTCTAATTTTTGAGTTTTATTGAAATTTTTTGAATATTAATTTTTCTTTTTTAGATTTATTTAAAAGTTTTTCTCTTTTTTTTCTCTGTTTCTTGTCTGTTTTTTTGCTGTTGTTGGTATTGTTTCCCTCTCTCTGCTTCCTTTTCTGCACACTCCTCGACCATCAGTTTGAACTTCCAAATTTGGGAAGAAACCGACCATCCACCAGATGACTAGAAATCGCTGCAGGACCACAAGAAATATGGGGAAGCAGGAAAATACCTCTCCCACAAGGGAAACGGATAGCTCCTCTTCATCCACACACAGTTCAATGGAAATCATGGAAATGTCTGATAAAGAATTCAGAACATTCATAATGGCCAAGCTAACAGAGATGGAAGAGAAGAGAGACAAGGAACTGCTGAAGAGGAAGGAGAAAGGAGTTGAAGAGTTCCAGGAGGTGAGGAAATTCATGCAAGATCTAAAAGAGGAATTTCACACTTTACAAAAGAATCAGATGGAGCTGTTAGAGATGAAGGCTATAATACAAGAAGTCAAAATCTCCCTTGAAAGTATTAAAAGCAGACCAGATCATACAGAAAATAGAATCTCTAATGTAGAAGAGAAAATGGCTGGCCTAGAAAAATCCACCATGAAGACTGAGAAAATGGCCCCAAAATTTGAGAATAATATGCGAGAACTACTAGATACAATTAAACGTCCAAACATCCGGATAATAGGCATCCCAGAAGGCGAAGAAACTCATAAGGGCATTGATAATCTATTCCATGAAATCCTGCAAGAAAACTTTCCAAACCTGGAGAGGCATTCAAAGATTCAGTCCTAAGAAATACAGAGGACCCCAAATAGAATCAACCCAAGAAGATCTTCTCCAAGACACATTATAGTCAGACTGACCAAAACCACAGACCTTTGACAAGATACTAAGACTGGCAAGAGAAAAAAGGCAAGTTACCTACAAAGTGTATCCCATCAGACTAACAGCAGACCTCTCATCGAAAACAATGCGAGCGAGGAGAGAATGGGAAAATATATTCAAAGTATTAAGGGAAAAGCAATTTCAACCGAGAATTCTGTACCCAGCAAGGTTATTGTTCATTTGGGAAGAAAAGACACGAACTTTCCCACATAAACAAAACCTGAAAGAATTTACCAGCACCAGACCAGATCTCCAAGAAGTTCTTAAGGGAGTGCTATGTCAGTAAAATTAAATGCAGACACACAGAAATAAGAGTTCAAAAACTAAGAAAATGGGCAACTTAATTGTAGGGACAGTGTTTGGAGATGAATATTATATCCCAGAATTCAATCTGGAAGATCGAACCTTAACAGAAGAAAGATTAAGTACATGAGACTGAACCGATGAAACAACATTCTGTGACTTGACTGAATTATTGCTGCTTTTCTCCTAAGCTTTGTTTTCCGGTTTTAAAGGATTTTTGTCCTGTCTTGAGCTGTAGATAGGTGCATGTACCTACTATTTGAACAGAATACTAACCTGTTTCTAGGCTTTAAGTTTCAAGGAAATATCATTACCAGTTCAAAACTACTCTTCTTGAAATTACCTGCTGAAAGTAGTTAGATTACTTATGATATTGTGTGGTCAACAAAATGTTAGGGAAAAAGGAATGGAAGACAACTGTATATAGCAGAGATAGTGTAATAAGAGAGTAGGAAAGGGCAGAGGGTCAAACATGGGATAAAAAACATATATATATATATATATATATATATATATGTATACATATGTATGAAAGTAGAAATGGAATATTATTGATAATAACATGCATGATTAAGCCACTATGCAGTTTATTCTAGATGGGAAACCACATTTAGTACGTTGTGATGATGCTCAGGGAATGAATGTTAAGTAATTAAAAAAAAAGTTGCAGGAGGGAAAAAAAAAGGTAAAACTGTTCATATCGAAATTTAAAAAAAATGCATATTTGATGACTGCAGTAAGCTATATAGCCCCAGCTGGTTACTACTTTATAATATGTTCATTCTACTCACTGGGGTTTATGCCTAAAGTCAGACTTGGGTTCATGTATAGGTATATATCAGCTGTGCTAGCTATTGGATATATTTAGACTAATTAAGTTCATTAGCAAATCAATTATATGGGGGGGGGGGAAGGCATAGAAAGCAACCATGGATACCAGACACAATGTGGGAGGAGGGTGGGACATGGCAGAGGGTGAGGGATAAGGAATCAAGGATGGCAAAACAAAAAACAAAGTATACAAGACATAAAAATTGGAAAATTATTTGCTGAAAACATGTATGTTGATGTGTTTGATTGAGCCAATACACAATGTATTTTGGATGGAAAATTCATTTGTATGCTGTAATGATGTGTAGTGAATTAATGTAAAAAATAAATAAATTTAAAGAGAAAAAAAATCACAAAAAAAAGAAAAAAAAAAAAATCAAATGCCCATTACAGAAAAGGAAGTCAAGGATGATTCCTTTCTCAGGCAATAGAGCACTCAGACTTAAAAAACACAAACATGGGACCAGCAAATGGCATAGAGGTTATATTGCTGGAATCCTATATGGCCAACTGCAATTTGAGTCCCCACCCCAGTAGCTTCAAAATAATGCCAGCTATATGTGCGTGAGTGCCCAAATCCTAGGAGGAGAATGGAGGAAAAGGGATTGAAGCTTGGCTATCCCCTTGAGGGGTGATTGCTCACTTCTTACCATCTCTGTCTCTCTCTCCCCAGCAAGCACATGTACTCTAAGGCAAAAAGACTCCTAAAAAAAAGGTTTGGTTAACCTTTTAAAGAGTTAAGAGGGTTCCAATAATGGAAACATCAAAGATCTCTTCACAAGGCCAGCAGGTGGTGTGGAGGTTAAGGTACTGGATCACACATGGCTGACTCTAGGTTTCAAATCCCAGACCTGGTGACTTAAAAATCATGCTGAGCATGTGTGTGTGTGCGTGTCCAAAATCCTGAGAGATGAATGGAAAAGAAGGGATTGCAGCATAGCCATTCTCCTTGGGGGAGAATGGGCCTCTCTCTCTCTGTCTGGCTAGTGCACATACTCTATAGCCAAGAAGAAAAGAAAAGAGGAGAGGAGAGGAGAGGAGAGGAGAGGAGAGGAGAGGAGAGGAGAGGAGAAAGGGGCCCCTTCACTCAGGGACCTATGCTCTTAAGAGACATTCTAGTTTTAAAAAAGTGAGCTGTCAGGAACAGCAGGTGGTATAGTGGTTAAGGCACTGGACTTCCACACGGTTGACCCTAGTTTGAATCCCAGACCCAGTGACTTGAAAATCATACTGAGCACGTGTGCATGTGTGCCCGAAATCCCAGGAGGAGAATGGAGAAGAAGGGATTGGAGCGTGGCTATCCCCTGAGGGAGTATTTCTAATTTTCTCTCTCTGTCTCTGTCTTTCTCTGCAGCAAGGACAAAAAAAACCTATGGCAATTTTTTTTTTCTTTTACTTTTTTGTTTTTTTGTAGAGAATTTTTTTTGCTATTGGGTGTGTATTCTCACCAGAATGATAGAGACAGTGAGACAGAAAGTGAGAAATCACCCCCCAGGGGGGATGGCCATGCTGCAGTCCCCTCTCCTCCATTCTCCTCTTGGGATCTTGGGCATGCATACACATGCACCTGGTGTGAGTTTAAGCCAATGGGTCTAGGACTTGAACCGTGGTTGACTACATGGGAGTCCAGCGACATAGCCATTACACCAACTGCTGGTCCCTATGGCAAAAAAATTTTGAAGAAAAAAAGGTAAGTAGTCAGGGGGCACACTTTCTATGAATGAAAAAGAAGCAAATTTGGAAGAGCTAAAGTGCAGTCCCTTGGGCATACTAAGAGGATGGAGACCAAGTACTTCTTTTATTTTTTTTTAAAGAATTATTTTATTTAACTTATTTATTTTATTTTTATTTTTATTTGACCAGAGAGGGACAGAGTGAGAGAGAAAGAGAAGGAAAGTGAGAAAGCAAGTAGCCAAGTTTGGGACTTCAACCACAGTCAGCCATGTGGGAGTCCAGTGTCTTAACCACCACACCTCTTGCTGGCCCCTGAGACCAAGTACTTCTAACCATACTTCTTCAAACCTCTTTTCTTTAAAAAAATTTTTTTTTAATTTCCTCTCCATGAAAAAGAAAGGGAATGGGCAGAGAGAAAGAGAAAACACTTCTAATATGGTCTTCACACCATGATCTATTCCTAGCCTCAGCCAACCCTAGATCATGAGTACTTGCAAGTCAGTCATATTCAGAGGGGTCTCTGGATGTGAACCTGGAACTTTCCCATTTGGGCCAGCCTCACCGAGCATTGCATCACTGCTATGCCACCGTCAGGCCCCTTAACTGTCTTAAAGACTGAAAGACACTTTCTGGAGCTCTCCTATTATCATTACTGTTCATTTTATGCTTCCCAGTTACCTCTAACTCTAGACAGTATTTCTTGTTCTCTTTCCTACCAAACTCAATATTAGATTTCTTTCCTTCCTACACAATTCTCCCTCCTGCCCTTCCTTTCCTTCTTTCTCTAATTCAAGTAATTAGTGCCATGGTATTTGAGGTCTGAACCATCTAGTGTTTCTTGGAGGTACTTTATTGAAAGGGATAGCTGTGAAGCTTAGAGAGCTGCTCTCTCCAACCAAACAACATCTAGAGATTTATGCATCCAATATTCCATTTGTGGGCATAAAGAGGAAATGGTGTGATACTGTGGTCTAAAGTCCAGCTATTAGAAATTCTAGAGAACAAATGCAATATGGAAAACCCTATAATCTTTAGTAAATTAGAATTGCTTTCTGATTAAGTGATTATTATATATTTGATCCTTTTTGAAGAAATAGCACTACTCTGTGAACACAACTCTGGAAGGTACATTCATGAAAATGAACCTGAGTAAATGGAAACCACATTAACAGATCTTTCAACAAATATCTTGGGGACAAAACTAATGTGGAAAGACATCTATCCTATTTAAGAGACTGGCCATTTTATCTCCTATCTCACAATCATCTATCAATGCAACACTTGGAAGCCATTTCAAATGCTTCTTAAGAATCAGCTTCTTGGTACCAACAGGTGGCATGGTGGTTAAGACACTGGACTCCCACATGGCTGACTGCAATTCAAGTCCTGGACCTGGCAGCTTGCTTTCTCACTTTGTCTGTCTGACTGTCTGTCTCTCTGGTGAGTGTGTGTACCCTATAGCATATTTTAATAATAATTATAAATAAAATGTGAAAAATAATTCTTTAAAAAAAGGAAAAAAAGAACGCATCTCTGGGGCCGGTTGATGGCACAGCAATAAAACATGATACCTCTATGAGGCTGACCTTCATGTGAAAGTTTCAGGTTTGCGTCCAGAGACTTCTCAGTTCTCAGGGCATATGTGTGCCATGATCTGAGGCTAGTTGAAGCTGAAGGTGGATCAGGGAGACAAGACCTTTGTACAATGTTTCTCTCTCTCTCTCTCTCTCTCTCTCTCTCTCTCTCTCTCTCTCTCTCTCTCTCTTTCCCTCTCTCTCTCACTCATCAAGTAAATAAACTTATAAAAAATTGCAGCTTCTCTTTCCCCATCTATAGATGGGGCCTGAACCGTTCTTCAGTCTGCCCTATTCACTTACTAGTACTGATCCTTGTCCCTAATCGTGCCTCCATCTGCCTGCTGCTTTGGTGAGTTCAGATCTAAATTAATCCCATTGTTAATCCCATTGTTTGTGCATGTTTTGTTATTGTTGTTGTTCTGCAATTACTTTTTTCTGGTCCCTACCATTTGACTGTACCACTTGCTTAATCTTTCTGCAACCCTAAATTGTTCACAGTATTTATAGGCAGGTCTAAGAGTGACGCCTACACTGGTCGATAGCTTCCCCACTGGTTTTGGAAAGTCATCATTGCAATTAAATCAATGAACTCTTTTTTTAAGGGTACAGTGCCTGAAAAGTAATATGATAGGCGCTGGAGAGAAAGACAGTACAAAGAAAAGTCATGAGTTTTGCCTTCAAATGGCTTACTGTCTAGTAACGGAGAGGGAAATATATATAATTAAATGCGATTAAGTTTAAATGGGAAACCAAGCACAGAAAAAAAAAAAAGATGGCCATACAGGGAGAGGAGTAGCCAGATGAGAATAGGAAAGACTTCATAAAGGAATTGGAATAAAGAATATTAATAAGAGCAAACATGTGCCAAGTACTGTTCTAAGTGCTTTTCATATAAATATATATCATTTTTGAAGATGTTAATAAGATTTTAATATATAATGATGGAGGAAGAGCTTAAGTCAAAGCACAAAAGCCTAACTCGTAAATTCTTTCTCATCTATTAAAAGAAAAGGACTAAAATTATCCCATTCTTTTTTTAAAGAATTATTTACTTAATTTTATTTATTATTATTATTTTTTAAAAAATAGGGCACATGTGCTCACCAGAGAGAGAGAGAAAGAAAGAAAGCTGCCAGGTCTGGGATTCAAACCATAGTCCCACTCCATGTGGGAGTCCAGTGCCTTAACCACCACCATACCATCTGCTGGCCCCAAAATGATCTTATTCTTAAATTGACCAGAAAAGGATATAGATTACACTGAGGGGGAAGTAGACCATTTTTCCTGAATAGAGGTACCCAGAAACAAGATTGCTCTGTGCTGCTAAAAGCTAGATTATGAAACTACTTTATCCTCCTGTAACTACAGGGAAAGTACAAGAGAAAAGAAGAGCTACTTTGCCCAGCCATAAACACAGGAAAAGTCTCTAAGCCCATGAGAAGAAATAACAAAAGCAGGAGTTTAGTATTTCATCACAGAATGCAAGAGCATAATCTTCATTTATACATGTAGGGAAGACAAGACATTTAGAGAATTTGTCTAATGCTACATAAGAAATCGGTATTGAACAATGGATTAAATCGAGATCAGCTAATGTATTTGATCAGATGCAGTTAGAATAACTTACCAGGTACCTCAATAAACAGGAGGTAGAATGTATAGCTCAATTAGTTGTGGTTAATTTTGAACTACTGTATCCTGCCTATAACCAAGCAAGCTATCATTTTAAGATCAGGGCCAACCCTTCCACTTACAGTGTTGTAAATCTCTGAGGTATATAAATTAAAGTTGGCCACTTACGAAGATCTCTTTGGGACCACTTATATGAAATGACTAATAGGGTTAAGTTTTTAAAAATTAAATCCAAAGAAGTTTCCGAGAAGTTATGTATAAACCTTCATTAGGTACATTTTCCATTTTGAGTTCTTATGGATGGGAGCCAATAGGTTGGTGAAGCCAGCATCACATACTGCAATATACGCAATACTTAAATGCTTAGTATTTGAATCTTTCATATTTTTGTCTGGATATAAAGCAGCATCTTTCAAGCCAAGTGAGAATAATGAAAGAGAGAAAGCTTTTGTGATTACAAACAACAATTTTACGAAGATTTTAGAATCATGTGATGTTTTGATACTTACCACCAATTTTTTTATTGCACAAGAAGGAAATGTCTTAATCTTTGATGGTTTTGTTTCATCTCTTAAGTACAATAGTTTTGCAAAGAGAAGCAATATTAATAATACTTAAAACAGCTAAAAAACCCAGTTGAGAAAAAAATCAGTAATATAAATTGGAATAGACATAAGCTTTGTGTGGCATCTTCCCATGTTGCCTTGCTATTGCTTACTCTGAAAAAGTGATGCATACATAATGTCCTTGGAAGGGTGATGAACTGAGAAAATTGTCTACTGGTAAAATTCTGAGTTTCAATGTAATCATGCTAGGGATAGGGGAAGCTTCACATGTACAGTCACTTCACAGACTCAGCAAGTTATTGGGACAAAAATGTTGGCATTTCCAACAAAAGATAAAGAAAAAGTGTGTGTGTGTGTGTGTGTGTGTGTGTGTGTGTGTCCAAGCACATGCATACCCACGCAGGCCAACAGGTGGCTTGATGGATAGGGCACTGAACTCCCACATGGCCGACAAACATTGGAATCCTGGACCTTGTGACTTGCTTTCTTATTTTCCCTCTCTGTCAGTCTCTCTCTGGTGAGTACATGTGCCCTATACCAAATTTAAAATAATAATAATAATAAATAAAATTGAATAAATAAATAATTAAGGGGGAAAATGGTGTGATTTTTTTGGATGCCAATAACCCCTGTCCAGCCCTTATATATTTTCCTTCTCATTGGTTACATTAAAAAGAAAAACAAAATCCTCAATACTTTAATAAATTCAGATTTTATAAACTGAGGTGGAAGTTTCAGAGCAAAGACAGTTATAATAAAGAGAAAAGAATATTAGAGGTGCAAGGGGCAGGCCTTCAGAAGAAGATTCCTTCATGGCTCCTAAGAACTCATGATTTCAGGGAAAAAAGAGAAATGAAGATTTTCTACTGATAGTTCAGCCTCCAGCCCACAAACTCTAGTGGTAGGAGCCCCCCAAGCCTTCTCTCTATCTCTGTCTCTGTCTCTCTCTGCCTCTGTCTCTGTCTTCTCATTTTTTTGTACTTTTTCCTTTGTAAAATTTTTTAAGGTAAAGTATTTTCTCGGCTCTCAGCACCTCCTTTATCTTGTTAATAATCCCCTCTCCCTCTCCCTCTCCCTCTCCCACCCAGGAGAGGCAAGGGGAAGACCTTCAGAAGAAGATTCCTTCATGTCTCCTGAGAACTAGTGATGTGGCATGGCCATCCCCTCTTGGGGGGGGGGGGGTGATTTTTTACTTTCTGTCTCTCTGGTGAACGCACACACCCTATAGCAAAAATATCTCTAAAAAAAAAAAGAAAAGAAAAAAAAAACAAAAAACAAAAAAAAACCTGAGAAAATTATCAAGAGTGTTGCTAAAAGGTATGGATGTCATTTTGGGGGGAGTTCTTTTGTTTTCTTTTCTTTTCTTTTCTTTTTAGAGAGATTTTTGCTATAGGGCACATGCACTCACTGGAGAGAGAGAGAGAGAGAAACAGAAAGTGAGATATCAATACCCAGGGAAGATGGCTATGCTGCAGTTCCTTCTCCTCCATTCTCCTCTCAGGATTTTGGGCACACACACACACACACACACACACACACACACACACCTGGCGTAAGTTTTAAGCTATTGGGCCTGGGACTCGAACTGGGGTCAACTATGTGGGAGTTCAGCAATGTAACCATTATACTATATCTGCTGGTCCCTGGATGTAGAGAGTTAGGGAACTGAAAAAGCTGATTTCCCATGGAGAATCTTAGAGCCTCTGGAAGCATTATTTCCCTGGCACAATTTCTAATTTGATAATTGAGACTAATTATATTTTCTTGTTCAATGCAATTAGAAATTTTTATTTCATTTTAAAACACAAAATCGATATTTATCCAGAATTACTACATTCCCCCTATGAACCAATTTTCTGTCATTAGGTTTAAATCAAAATATATGAGCTATGTTAGTTCAAATAGAAATTTCATGACTAAAATTTAATTTCTCAAAAGATGATGATGCCAATCAGTTTTCAGCTCCTAGAATTCAATAAATGGGAAATAGGCTAGATCTGGCTACAGCTAAATAAAAAAATGCTTACGGGGTCCAGCAGGTGGCGAAGTGCTGAACACTCCCACATGGCTGACCATGGTTCAAGTCCTTGACCAGGTGGCTTGCTTTCTCACTTTCCCTCTTTCTCTCTCTCTGGTTAAATTAAAAATGAATAAATGAATAAATAAAAATTTTTAAAAAATGCTTAGGAGTTCAATTCATTTTGCTTTTTTTTTTACTTTCTCATTTTCTCAGGTTGAGTTGGACAAAATGCTATAGGAAGGAGGAAAAGAAAAGAAACCTGGGTTCTCATCTACTTTGTTACTTAATAACCTAGTAACTTGGACAAATTTTTTATATTTACTGAGCTTCAGTTTTAAAATTCAAATAATAGAAATAATAACACCTATTCTGTATTCCATATTGGCTAACTGTGAGATTTTTAAAAAATAAATAATAAAAAAAATGGGGTCATAGTGGTTAAGGTGCTGTATTCCAACATGGTTGACTGAGATTTGAGTCCTGAACCTGACAGTGTGAGGACCATGCCAGGCATGCGTGCCCAAAATCCCAAGAGGAGAATGGAGAAGGGATTGTGGCATGGCCATCTCCCCTGGGAGTTGATTTCTCACTCTTCCTCTTTCTCTCTCTTGTCTCTCTGGTGAGCACACACATCCTATGGCAAAACTTAAACAACAACAACAAAAATCATAAATAAAAATATGTGATTGAAAATTATGCGTAGAGGCCAGTAGGTGGTGTAGTGGTTAAGGCACTGGACTCCTACATGGCCAACCATGGTTCAAGTCCCAGACCCAATGGCTTGGAACACACGTTAGGTGCATATGCATGAGCACCCAAGATCCCAGGAGAAGAAGGGAGAAGGGGTTGTAGCACAACAATCTTTAAAGTGACTTCTCACTTTCCCTTTCACTGTCTCTGTCTCTCTCCTGCGAGTGCACATGCCCTATAGCAAAAATCTTTAAAAAAAGAAAAAAGAAAAAAAAAAAAGGTAAATAAAGAAAATTCTGTGTAGAGAATAAGGAAGAAACCTGGGCCAGCAGGTGGCGTGGTGGTAAGGGTGCTGGATTCCTACATGGCCAACCACGGTTCGAGTCCTGGACTTGGCAGCTTGTGCACTCTCTCTCTCTCCCTCTCTGGTCACTCTCTCTCTCCCTCTCTGGTCAAGTTAAAATAAACAAATAAATCAAGATTAAAAAAAAAAAAAAAAAACAAGAAAGAATCCAGATGAAAAAGATTAGTCTCATATGCAAAAGTATATAGAACTACTAAATAAACCAGAATTTTTATTGTAGTGTGCTAGAGGATATGTATGCTTGCCAGGGAGAGACAGAGAGAGAAAGAAAAGTGAGAAAGCGCCCTCTGTGGGAATGTATATAGTGCAATCTTTTCTATTCTCTTTTCAGAATTTTGGGCATGCACTTGATGTGTGCAGCAGATTTTCAAGACAGTGGATCCAGTACTTGAACCCCCCTGTCAGCTATGTGGGATCCAGCCGTCTTAACCACCATACCACTGGCTTCCTCTGCCAGAATTTTAAAACATAAATCTGATAGTGCTATTTTCTTACTTATTAATCTCTAATGGCTCTCTCTTGACCATAGGATGAATTTGAAACATTTTATCATGGCATAAAAAGGTCTTCAAGAAATTTCAGAGCTTATCTTTCATCAAATCCCACAAAGACATTCATAAGCCACGCTGGCCTTCTCAGTATTCTATAAGCAAACTACACTCTACACATTGCTGGTTCTTTGCCCATGCCATTCTCTTGGCCTGCCAGGTATATTCTCTGTGCCTGTCAAGACTCAGAGGGAAGGCCATTGCATAGTTGGTTAAGAGTGGTTGAAGTAATAGGGACCAGCAGTTAGCGTAATGGCTATGTCGCTGGACTCCCATGTAGTCGACCGCGGTTCAAGTCCCGGACCCGGTGTCTTAAACTCACGCCGGGCGCGTGTGCGTGCGTGCCCAAGATCCCAAGAGGAGAATGGAGGAGAAGGGATTGCGGAGTGGCCATCCCCCCTGGGGGGTGATTTCTCGCTTTCTGTCTCTCTGTCTCTCTCTGTCTGTCTGGCGAGCGCACGCGCCCTATAGCAAAAACCTCTCCCCCACCCCCCCAAAAAAGAGCAGTTGAAGTAAAACAGAGGTGGGTTCAAATTACTGCAGTTTCTTATTAGCTAATGTGGGCATTGGACAAGTTAATTTTTCTACACGTGTTTCTTAAGTAGAAAAATTGGAAATAAAATATCTAGCTCTTAAGATTGCTTTGATAATTATATGAAACGATGTAAGTAAAGAGCACATTATAATGTCTGATACATAAAAAGTAGTTAATGGTGCCAGCAGGTGGCATGGTGGTTAAGGCAGCTGGATCCCACATGGCAGACTGTGCAGTTTGAGTCTTGGACCCAGTTGTTTGAAAAACATGCCAGGCATGTGTGCATGTGTGCCCAAAATCCTGAGAGGAGAATGGGAGAGAAGGGATTGTTGCCTGGCCATCCCCATGGGGTGTATGTGGAGGGGGTGCTTTCTCATTTCCTTCTCTCTCTCTCTGTGTGTCTCTGTCTGTCTTTGTTGAGTGCATGTGCCCTATAGCAAAAAACATTTTCAAGTGGTTAATTAGTGGTAGCTAATTATTTCTAATTTTATTTAAAAATATGTACTTTTCTGTGAAAACTTTCCTGATGCCCTCAGGCAGAGTTGCTCCTTTAGCTTCATAGCACTTTTTTACATACTCTAATAGCACTGCAGGAACATGTCACACATGCACTTGAAATGACACGACTTGCACTTTTATTTATTGATTGATTGATGTTTTTATTATAATAACCTCAGAAAAGTGTTTAATGATAAGTTTGTTATAATGGATCATTATAAAGTGACACTCACATGGCCAACTGTGCTGGATCATTTTATTTGAAATTAATTAATCTGGAAATTGTGTCCCCAGAATCCCCTTCACTGTATTGCTCTGATTTAAAGTTGACCGAAAGAGCAGCTGTGTGAAATTTGGAGGCAGAGATGAACAGCTGTCATTACTCTTAGAAGGTTACTGTGTTCGGTATAGGAACAGAAAGGTACTGAGGTCCTGTAGGTTCCGGCTTGTCCTTGCTCTTCTCTGCTTCACATGAAGCTTTCTTTTCAGCCTTTTTCTTTAGCTCTGTTGAGGTATAATTAATATACAAAAAAAAATTGCAGAGGTTTAATGTATACATCTTGTTGGATTTGGACTTATACATGTATCATAATAACAGCATTAAGTTTTTAAACATTCATTTGTGTTCCTGTGCGTAGCCCTAGTTCACTGGTTTTTACGATATGCCACAATTTATGTCTCCTATTTTTAAATTTTTAAAATTTATTTATTTATTTATTTTTGTATATACATTCAATCACATTGTTTAGCTTGCAATGTGAGCATTTCAATATGTGAACATTTCTCCCCAGTCCCGTTGGTCAAAATATCTTCAACCGATAATACCACACCTCCCCATCCCGTTAATGCTCTACCTCCATATCCCTTCTCCAAATGTCCTTTGTTAGGCTCCACTCCTCCACACACACCTCATCTGACATTCACACCCATCTCTTGTGTTTGTACAACCGTTAGTCAATCAGTTTCAGTCATAGAGCACAGACATTCGGTATATGTTAAGAGGTGACATACAGTGTCTCTCCTTCATATCCTGGCTTGCCTCACTCAGCAGTAAATCTTCCATATTCTTCCACTTTCTGTCAAAGGCCAAGGTTTTGTTGGTTTTTATGGCTGAGTGGTATTCCATAGAGTATATGTGCCACAGTTTTTCAATCCATTCATCCGTACGGGGGCATTTCCTATTTTAAAATTTTTTATCTGTCTCTCTTCCCCATTTGAGGGACAGGAACTATGATTTACTTATCTTTGCATGCCCTTATCATTTGTCCTATTCAATCTAGCATGCTGGTTAAATAAAGGCTAATTATGAGAGTTTTTACTTTATTTGTAAGACATGATTCAGAAGTAAGTTGCTTACCTATCCCAGCTAGGATCTCAACACTAAATTACAACACAACTGTGTTATTTCAGTGGTCATTTTCTTTCTCCTACGCATTTTAATCTTTTCTATTTTAATCTTTTCTATTACCCATACACCTTGAACTCTCTTGCCTTCACATCACTGTCAGCAGATGGGTCCTCCAACTTATGAGAAAAAAATATATGTTACAGATTTAAACTCCTCTGACCTCATACTACCAAACCTGAAAACCTACCTGTACCCAAATCCATATTTTTCTCCTCTCCTATTACAATGTAAAAGTTGCTTTTCTTGTTATCCAAAATTAATTATTCTACATGTGCAATGAATTCCATTCCTGCCCACTTATTAAAATGCTCTTAATCTTCTTCCTGCTTTTCTTTGTATTTTACTACGTCTACTAGAATTTAAACTTGCTCAGATCTCTTCTGTCTTAAGAATATGTGTTTACTTCTCTGCCAACTATAGTTATGTCTTTATCTACTGCACTTTCTTTTCCCTCAGTCATACTGCTTGAAATAATTATTTAATTAAATCTTTCCATTTATTTAACTCCTACCTACTTCTCAGTTCACTGCATCTAACTTCCTTCTGAATTATCCCCTAGAACGAAAGTAAAAACGCTCATAATTAACCCTTATTTAACCAACATAATGAAAATTAACTGATACTCTCTATCATCTCTACAAAACATACTGATGTCTACAGAACACTGAACGCTTACAGCAAATATACTACTCTCTAGTACACATGTCAATTTTTGTCCTCAATAGACAGTTACAGGCTTACCAAGAATCAATTATGTTTATTCAACTGGTTTATGCCAAATATACTTGATATTGTAATTACATAATTTGTTATGTAATTAAATAATTACTATAATTAATAACATCAATATAATTGTTACATGAAATATAAATAGGAAGAAGAAAATGGTTATTTCTTTGAAAATTAAATGGAATGTTTCAGAAAGATTCAAAACAGAAAAATAGCTTTAAATTTTTCATTGAATTGGAGCAAATGAGAAAAGATTGGGGTAATTATTATATAAATACTTAGGATTCTACACTCAGATTGCTTCACAAGCACCTTTAAGTTTAGTCTACTTTAAATAAAACAAAGCAGGGAATTACTGGGTCAGTTCCATGGCCTGGTTGTTAAGGCAGCCAGATTCCACCTGACCAATCCTACAGTTTGAGTGCTGGACCTGGCAGCTTGAGAAACACACCTGACATGCGTGTTGCCCAAAATGCTGACAAGTTGGAGAAGTGGAGGAGAAGGGATCACAGCATGACCATTCCCACCGATGGCGTTTTCACCTTTCCCTCTCTGTCTCTCTCTGGTGAGTGCATATGCTCTTTGTCAAAAAAGAAAACAAAACAGAGAATTATCAACAATTCATTATGGATATGATTTATACATGAAAACTGAGGCTAAATTCCAATAAATAGGACTTATTCAAAGAAAGGTTTTTGCCTCATATCAAAAGATTAGCAAATAAATATACAATTATATGTTTTGGGTTAAAATAACATGTTAAAGAATGTAAATTTATAGTAATTAGTGTGAATCAACAACCCTTGGAATGGGAAAATATTTTTGTAAACTATGCCTCAGATGAAGGACTGACAGCCGGAATACACAGGGAACTCAAGTGGCTTACCCCCCCAAAATTAATTAACCCAATTCAAAAATGGGAAAATGAGCTGAACAAAAAACTCTCTAAGGAGGACATACGAACAGCCAAAACTCATGCGAAGAAGTTCTCAACACCCCTCAACATAAGGAAAATGCAGATTAAAACCACAGTGAGATACTACCTAACTCCTGTCAGAATGGCAAAGATTAAAAATACAAAAAATGATAAGAGTTGGCAGGGGTTGTGGTGAAAGAGGAACTCTCCTAGACTGTTTGGTGGAAATATAAATTGGTCCAGCCACTGTGGAGAAGTAAGGAGATTGGTATAATACTTCTTGGGATGGGAAATGAGTTATTTTTTTTTATTTTTTTATTTTTTTGGAGAGGTTTTTGCTATAGGGCGTGTGCGCTCGCCAGACAGACAGAGAGAGACATAGAGACAGAAAGCGAGAAATCACCCCCCAGGGGGGATGGTCACGCCACAATCCCTTCTCCTCCATTCTCCTCTCGGGATCTTGGGCACGCACGCACACACGCCCGGCGTGAGTTTTAAGCCACCGGGTCAGGGACGCGAACCGCAGTCGACTACGTGGGAGTCCAGCCACATAGCCATTACGCTAACTGCTGGTTCCCGGAAATGAGTTATTTTAAAACTACTTTGTTTCTAAATAAAAGATAACCCTACTCTTTTGCTTTCTGAGCTGAAATTGTCTTCATATACTTAGTCTATTCAAAACTGAAGACTTCCGGGACCAGCAGTTGGCATAATGGCTATGTTGCTGGACTCCCATGTAGTCGACCACGGTCCGAGTCCTGGACCCGTTGGCTTAAAGTCATGCCGGGTACATGGCCCAAGATCCCGAGGGGAAAATGGAGAAGAAATTGTGGCATGGCCGTCCTTCCTGGGGGGTGATTTCTCTCTTTCTGTCTCTCTCTGTCTTTCTGGTGAGTGCACACACCCTATAGCAAAAACCTCTCTTAAAAAAAAAAAAAAGAAAGAGTGTTTTTTTCAACTCATTCTCCCATCTTTTAGTTGGGTTGCTCATCTTTTTTTGGGAAAGCTGCTTGAGTTCCCTGTGTATTCTGGCTATCAGTCCCTTATCTGACGCATAGTTTACAAAAATATTTTCCCATTCTGAGGGCTGTCGATTCACATTAATTCTTGTGTCTTTTGCCATGCACAAACTTCTTAATCTGATGTAATCCCACTTTTCTATTTTGGCAGTTATTGGCTGTGCTTTGGGGGTCTTATTTAAGAAGGCTTTGCCTCCTAAAATAAATAATTTTTTAAAGAATGTAAATTTAAAAATGATTCCCCAATTTAATAAAAATAATGCAAATGTTTAAAAAATGAGTCCCTGATTTAACCACTTTTTCAATTAACTGATTATTGACCAATTATCAAGTCTCATTCAGAATACATTAAATAAGAGAGTTTATACTCTTCTCTTGCCTGGATCACTTATCACTTATATATTCTGAATATAATAGATACTTTTCAATTCCAAATTTACTTGACCTGTTGACATTTGACACTATTGACAATGGTCCTTTCAAATGCTTTTTCTTTGGTCTCCATGCTACCACACTCTCTTGTTTTTCTTTCTTTCTCTCTAGTTATCACTTCAGTTTCCTTTGTGGTCATTTTTTTCTTTTCCCTACCTCTTAAATGTTAGTGTATCTCATCTTTTCTTCTGCCAAGCTCTTAAATAGTACTGTGTTTCAGGGGCCTTTCCTAGGCTTTGTGTTCTTTTTACTCTACACACTCACTTTAGGTAACCTGATTCATTCTTCCTGCTGATGACTCTCAAATTTGTAGTTCCAAGTCCTTCATCTTTGTCTTGAGACACAGACTTGTATAGCCAATCGCCTACTTAACATCCTTATCTGGAAACTCTACTGGCACAACCAAAAGTGCCCTCTCGCCCACTGGCTAATTAGAGTTCCTTCGTTAGTATCCCCAGCTCAGTGAAAGGCACCACCACACTTCTAATTTCCAAACCAGCAACCTGATAATCATCCCTAACTCTTCCCTGTCCCTTATCTCTGACATTCAAAAAAAAATCTTCAAGTCCTGTTGCCTCTACTTTCTGAGCTTTTATCAAATCCACGCACTTCTCTCCATCTCCACTGCCATCATCCTCTCCTAGATTTTTGTAATAACCTACTAAACACTCTCCCTACCTCTAGTCTCTTCTTTCCAGTCCATTCTGCAACCAGAGTTACATAGCCACTCTTTAATATATGTGCACCTGAAATAATCTGAACTCCTTAATATGGCTTATTTAGGCCTTGAATGGTCTGATTTCTGCTTATCTTCTGCTTTTCCTCCAAACATTGTAGCCATAAGGATCTTTTTTCAGTTCCTGCAGTATAATGCTTCCTTGCCCTCAAGATTTTACACATGCTATTTCCTCTACCTAAAACATGCTTACATTCACCTTTAAAATCTCAGCTTTAAAATCACTTCCTCAGGAAAGTTTACCCTAATCCCTAGACTAACTTAGGTCTCCCTGAAATATGTTCCCATTACACCTCTCTTTACTGCAATTACTTATTTAATATTTTTCTACCTAACTGTATGAAGTCTCTTTAAGAGTTGTGGCCATTTCTGCTCTATTCACTAGTAGATCTGCAGCCCATTGCCTATCAAGTAGCAGATACTCAATAAATACTTATTGAGAAATTAACAATAGTTTATCCTTTCATAACTTTTTGTTGAATGGACAGTCTTAAAAATAAATAAGCCACATATTGTTGCCCAGAGGAAAGCTACCTTCAGCGAGCTCATTTCCATGGGGGATGTTATTTCAACATTCGAAACTGTGGAATTCTTTTTGAGATTGCCTTTAACATATGATATGTTCTCTTAAGTGCCGTAGATAGTGGCAGATATTCACACCTTGGAATTGGATTTTAGTTTGGAAACAGCAAAAGCATTCAGAGCCAAGATGGGTGATCAAGCTGGGTAATACTATAAGAGGTGAAAAATTATGTATGACTATAAATTAATGAGCCTGACTTTTTATATGTCTCATAAACTAGGTCATAAGGCAATTCCAATAGAAAAGTCCCAAAAATGTTTGATCTATGGCAGGATTGTTAGAATGTTTATATAGTTTCCCAAGGGAACTCCTTTGCAGGGTGTACTGCTCATTTAGATGTATATAGTCAGGACCTTTTTTCCCCTTATTTCCTTTAGACATATTTTCTACGTACATATGAGCTTTTCTAAAACTTTAGGAAGAGAATAATATAGTAGATAGAGCCCTGAAATTAGATGTAAATGTCACTTATCATCATTATTATTGGGAACACTCAATAATGTGTAAAGCACTTACAAATTAATCATCACTATAATTTGGCCACATATTATCATAAAGTGAAGTTACTTGTGCCCACCCACTTCAGATGCCTCCCAAAAAATGTTATGAAACACAGAATAATCTTTTGCCAACTAAGATAGCTCTCTAGGGTACCAACCACTGTGAGATTGGGTTGGCTCAGTTTAATGAAGTTAATGAGTGAGTTCAAGGTTCACTGCACAGATGGTGCCTTCAGACTCTGGTCAGACATCTCAAAATATGTATTATTGGTCACAAGGGAAATCATGGGCAAGAACAGAACTACAGAAATAAATCCATCTTCCCTATTAAGAGGAACAATAATATGAGGGGGGACTTCAAAATTTCATGGAAAAATGGAATCAAAGCGTGAATTTATTTTGGTGCAAAAAAATTGAAATCTGTTTAATCCATGCATTCTTTTCGTAATACGCATTTTCTGGGAAGTTGTTGAACACCTCTCATAGAGCTCACTTAGATCTCCCACTGTGTGCCAGAAATTATGCTAACCTAAGCACTTAATATGCAAGTATTATTTTTCATTTCATAAACCAAAGCTAAGACAAATTCATTGAATTGCTCATTATTATACATCTAGCAATTGGAAGAGCTAGATTAAAAACTCATGGTCTGTATGATTCTAAAGCCTATGTTCTTTCCACCTCAATCAGATAGATTATAAACTGGAATCAGGCTGTCATCATTATATGAAAAGCTCGTACATTTTAGATCCTACCTCTGTAATTCTAATTTTTTTTCTCTCTCTCTCTTTTTGGAGAGGTTTTTGCTATAGGGCATGTGCGCTCACCAGAAAGTGAGAAATCACCCCCCGGGGGGGATGGCCATGTGGCAATCCCTTCTCCTCCATTCTCCTCTCGGGATCTTGGGCACGCATGCACACTCGCCTGGCATGAGTTTAAGCCACCGGGTCTGGGACTTGAACCACATTCTACTACGTGGGAGTCCAGCGACATAGCCATTACGCTAACTTCGGGTCCCTAATTCTAATTATTTTTATGGTCTATCCTCTCAGTGGTGTCTCAGGCAACTGGCAGCTTTACCTTCTTCAAAATGAACATCAGAGTTTTCTGTTGGGTCTTTTCCTAAACTTTTTACTGTAATTTTGAGTGTTTTCTGGCTGTGTTTTCAACTTTTCCTAAAGAACTACTCCTGCCTCCTAATTTTATTGCCCAAAAGGTTGTTACTAAGGTGCATATCCTGCCTTTCTTCATCAGATGACCTTTCCTATGGAAACTATTTCTATGATCTTTGTCTCTTGTAGAATGGCAGTGAACCAAGCCTTCCTTGTGGGGAATCTTTCTTACCCCTTGACAAATGGGTTTGATATAGGAAAGAGTAGGGTGGGATAGGGAGTTGATGAAACATTTCCAATTACTAAACCTGACATTTATGTCTTATCTAAATACAGACTTCAATTTGGACCTGGACTTTGTTAGAACTGATTCTGTCAGTCTTCCAGGGAATGCCTTATCTGTCATAATATTTTTGTCATATCCCCATCTTGATTGTGCTATTGTGTAGGTGGAACCAAATTCAGTTACCACTTTTCTTTCTTTCTTTTTTTTAGTTCTTGACATGGAGTGCATGCACTTGCCAGAGAGAGAGAGAGAGAAAGAGACTGAGAAATCACCTCCTGGGGTGTATAGCCATACTGCAATTCCTTCTCCATTCTCCTCTTGGGATTTTTTGTGGCACAAATGCACATACACCTGGCATGATTTTTAAGCCGCTGGGTCTGGAATTTGAACTGTGAAGTCAGTCTTGTGGAATCCAGCACCTTAACACCATACCATCTGCTGGCCCAGTCATAGTAATTATTATTCTCCTCAAATATACTAGGGAAATACATCACAACACTTGTACAAGATCTCATGATAATTAGAGAAATGATATTTAGATGTCTTGACTCCTAGTTAGTTATTTTCTAAAAGTAAGTTGATTCCTAGGGAGCTTTTAGCTATGTGCTCTTTCAATATATGTTAGTATGAATGTTTCTTCCTTGTGTAAGGCATTAAGTGTGGAAAATAAGTCCCAGGATATAATTACTCTTAAAAGAGCTAAGGGTTACCAAGAAAGAAACCAAAGAAAAGAAAGAAGCACAAAATGTTAAAGAAAACTAACAATGATTTTTATTATTGTTTAATTATAAATTTTTGTCTTTCAAACTTTTAGCCATCATTCACAGTTAGAAATACACTTTATCTTTTTTTTTTTAAGAATTGTTTTATTTAACTGTATTTATTTATTTATTTTTAAATTTGACTGGGGTCGGGGGGAGAGAAAGAAAAAAAGCAAGCCGCTAGGTCTGGGACTCGAACTGTGGTCAGCTATGTTGGAGTCCAGTGCCCTTAACTGCCACCCCACCTGCTGGCCCCAAAATAATTTTATCTTAAGACTCAAAATAGGTGTCCTTAGAGCCAGCAGGTGGTATAGTGGTTAAAGTGCTGGACTCCCACATAGGTGACTGTAGTTTGAGCCTTGTACTTGGCAGCTTAAAACTCATGCCAGGTGGGTGTGTGTGTGCACGTCCAGAATCCTGAAAGGAGAATGGAGGAGTGCAGGAGAAGGGATTGCAGCATGGTCATCCTCCTACGGGGGCGGAGAGGGGTGATTTCTTATGTTTTTTCTCTCTGACTCTGCAGCAAGTACACACACCCTATAGCAAAAATCTCTCAAAAACAAAGCAAAAACAAAGTAGGTATCCTCACTATGTGTAATGCATCTTTGATGCTATGTCTATTTCATTTTTAAAAATTCTGATCAGAATCTAATAAATGGGTAAAAACCGTAGTTGGGGAATCCCTGTTTTAAGTTGCCCACAGCTGGCCAGCCAGTGGTGTGATGGTTACCGAGGCTGGATCCCACATGACTGACAGCGTAGTTTTAAGTCCAAAGATTGGCAGCTTGAGAAACATGCGGGATGTGTGTGCATGCATGCCCCAAACTCCCAGAGCAGAATGGAGGGAGGATTGTGGCATGGCCATCTACCCAGGGGATGCTTTCTCACTTTTTCTCTCTCTCTGGTGAGCACACATACCCTGTAACAACAACAAAATTGCTCACAGCTTTAAAAAAATGGCTTAACAAGAACAATAGGCTCCCCCAAGCCAATTTTAGTAAGAGACATTTACCATGATTCTCTTTTTTTTTTTTTTTAGAAGAAACCTAGTGTGTATGAAGTAATTTCTGACTAATTTAGGAATGTGAAACATTTTGTTTACCATCTATGAATCATACAAGAAATACCTTTTTGGAATTTTATACTCATTTTTTAAGACAAAGTAAATTACATGAATGAGAGAGATTTTTAAACTTTTTTCTTTAGTTTGCTATAGGGTACATATGCTCACAGAGAGACAGACAGAGAAAGAGAAAGTGAGAAATCACCCTACAGGGGTTGGGGATGGACATAATGCAATCCCTTCTCCTCCATTCTTCTCTTGGGATTTGGGGCACACATGCACACATGCCCAGCACGTTAAGCCACCAAGTCCAGGATCTGAACTGCTCTGTCAGCCAGGTGGGATCCAGCTGCCTTAGCCTCTGTGCCACCTGGTGGCCCCACAGAGGATATTTTAATTCCATTTAAAAAAATAAACAAACAAAAAACATACATTTTGGGCCAGCCAGGTGGTCTAGTGTTAAGGCACTGGACTCCCACATAAGTGACTGAGGTTCGGGTCTTGGACTTGGCAGCTTGAAAATCAGGCCAGGCTCATGTGCATGCATACCCAAAATCCCAAGAGGAGAATGGAGGAGAAGGGATTGTGGCCATCTCTCCTGGGAGGTGATTTCTCACTGTCTCCAGTGAGAGCACACACCCTATGGCAAAAACCTAAACCTAAATAAGTAAATAAATCATACTGTGCATGTGTGCATGCTCAAAATTCTGCGAGGAGAATGGAGAAGGAATTTTTGGCGTGGTCATTCCCCTGCCAGGTGCCCGCCTTCTCATTTTGTCTCTTTCTCTCCCTCTTTCTCCATCTCACTCTGGCAAGTGCATGACCTTATAGCCAGAAAAAGAAAAAACACCCTTTCAAAAGAAGGGAGTTATGTATACTCAACATTCTGTCATTTTAGGATGCTGAAGAATTTTTACTCAGGTTGCCTGTTCTTATTTCGACATAAGACTTCAAAACCAAAATGTATTTGTTTTTTTTTAATCAATTAATGTGAGTTTTAAATAGCAGATTTATCCTTTCTCAAATAAAGCATTTGTATCGAATTCATCTGCTCCTTTTCATATGGTATATCACAAGTGGGTTGCAGCTGGCTGCTTCACAAACTGGAATTTGGATTCTATTAACAGCACTAGTGAAAGATTCCTCTCCAGTGTCTGGGCTTCTTCATTGCTGTACACACGGAACATGGCTTTAGCACAATTACTTAAAGCTCCCTCAATTAGAAATTGCAAGATAGCTGTCATCAAACTTATGTAATGTGGACCAGCCAAGTATCTGGCAGAATCCGTATGTGCAACAGATTAAATACCTACATTGTTTTCTCATCTTGAAGCAAATACATTACTTTTATAGCTAATGGGAAAATCAGAAGTGTTTCCATTATCTTGGTTTTAAAAACACACATACAGCAAATCTCAAAGTAAAATGCATGTTTTTAAAATATCACATTTAGGAAGTACATAAAACAGCTTTATTTTCATCAGGGTGAAACTTCAGCATCACTTTTAAGGCATGAAATATAAAGACGAGGGATTAATAGCTTTTGAATATGTAGCATAGTTGCTAAACATAATGAACTTTACCGTCTGGAAAGCCTATTTAAAATTCACTCTACTTTTGAGCAATATTGTGTCACATGGTAGAAAATGCACTAGGAGGTATGGAAGCCTGGGGTTTGGGCTCAACTCAGCCATTAACTGATAGTGTAGCTGTAGGTGATTCACTTAACCTTTCTAGACCCTCGATTTCCTTAACTTTAAATTGGAGATATTGAACCACCTGATTTCTAAATTACATAGTATCTTGAAAATGGATAAGTTTGAAATAATTATTTAGTACTGAGTGTTAACAAACAAGAATTATCCATTCTTTTCTTTCCACATAAATTAGTGAGTACCTAGTGTCTTACAGGCAGGAAGTAAAGCAGTATTCTTGTTTGAATGCCAAAAAGGTTAATAAACCTTTTTTCCTATTTTTTTAAAATTCTGACCCCTTTTTGAGATTAATAGGAAAGAGATTTCTGAAAGTCTGTTCTGGTTATCTAGGCAAAGCATGTGCTCATTATACTAAAGGAATAAATCAGGCCAGCCCTATAGCCAAATGATTAAGGGAACCATATCCCACATGACTGACCATGGTTAAATCCCAGCCTCGAGGCTCAAAAAACATGCCAGGCACATGTGTGTATGTGCCTCAAATCTCAACAGGATGATAAAATGGAGGAGCAGGGATTGTGACATGACCAAACTCCATTGGGAAGTGCTTTGTCCTTCTCGCTCTTTTTTTTTTTTTTTTTTTTTTATTTCTGGCAAGTGCACACACACTCTAGCATTAAAAAGATAAAGAAGAAATCAAATAGAAAAACGTATTAACTTAAACCATAGAGTAATAAGATGAAACAGTGTGCTCATCCATCCATATCAGTGAAAAAAGGCAATGTGTTTTTATACAATTGGATTGAACAAAAATTATACTTATTGAAGACATACTGGGGCTACCAGAGAGAGGGAATGGTGACCATCTGGAGCTAAGAAGTTTCTTCTTCATGTAATCACAGTGATGACATCATTCACAAGCGGCAGAACATAGTAAAGCATTTATCTTTCATTCCACAGGATTGCTGTGTTTTATGTGTAAACTGGTTGGGTAGTGTTTTTATTCTGAATCTAATAATGTGCTTTTAAAATGGTTTTCTTATTTTTGCCTTGTTTGTACATCACTTAGAACCCTGCCTCTGGGTCTAACCAATTGCCTGATGCCAATGCAGATACATGTACTTGTTCTCAAATTGATAACATATGCCAAAATTTTATGTATTGCCCTCCATAAACACACTTCTGGGTGTATTCTTGACCCTAATCCCAATTAGAACCTTAAATTTGTTCCTTCTCAACAAGATCAGCCTCACCTGTGTTTTTTCTCTGTGGTTATGGTTTAAAAAGTTAAATACATATTAGACAAATAATATGATACTTTAGTAGTAAATGTTATTCACATGCACTATAGAACTGGATGAGGGAAGTAATATTAGAAGTTATTTAAATCAAAAGGTCGGGACCAGCAGTTGGCGTAAAGGCTATGTTGCTGGACTTCCATGCAGTCGACTGCAGTTTGAGTCCCGGACCTGGTGGCTTAAACTCACGCCAGGTGTGTGTTCATGCATGCCCAAGATCCCAAGAGGAGAATGGAGGAGAAGGGATTGCAGTGTGGCCATACCGCCTGGGAGGTGATTTCTCGCTTTCTTTCTGGCAAGTGCATGTGCCCTATAGCAAAAACCTCTCAAAAAATAATAACAATAAATAAAAATTTTTAAAAATTTTAAAAACAGATAAATCAAAGGTGAAGAATTATTGGCAGCTAAGTTCACCAGTTTTAACCTAAGAATCTACCAAGAGACTCCCCAATATGTAGGATTTTGTCTCTGCCCCTCTTTCCTAGTAATTTCTTCAGTTGAGCCCCCTTGCAAATATTCTCAAATGAGTTCCAAGGTTAGTTTCAAGGAATCCAGGTTAAAGGTGTTTATTTTGATTCTTTATGTTTGTAGCCTAGATCTCTGTTTCAGATATCTTACAGATCAGTGATAAGATACATTGACCATTTCTCTATCCATTCATACATTTTCTCACTCATTTGCCAAATATTTATCGAGTGCCTTCATAATTGCAGGTATTGCATTAACCATTGAGGATACAATGAATGAACTCTGAATGGAATGAACTCTCCCTTAAGACTAATATTGGAGAGCCAGCTGGTGGTATGGTGTTTAGGATGGCTGGATCCCACATGGCCAACTTCACAGTTTGAGTCCCAAACCCAGTGGCTTGAAAAACATGCCAGTGCATGTTCACGTGTGCTCAAGATTCTGAGAGGAGAATGGAGGAAAAGCGACTGTGGCATGGCCATCCCCTCTAGGAGATAATTTCTCACTTTCCTTATCACTCTTTCTCTCTGTCCCTCTCCGGATAGTTGTGCCCTACAGCAAAGTTTTTACATCAAAATAATCCTGTAGGAACCAGCAGATGGAGTAGTGGTTATGTCACTGGACTCCCACATGATTGACTGCAGTCTGAGTCCTGGACCCAGTGGCTTGAAACTCACATTGTATGCATGTGCCTGTATGCCCAGGATCCTGGGAGGAGAATGGAGAAGGGATTGCTATGTAGCCATCCCCGCTAAGGAGTGATTTTTCACTTTCCCTCTCACTGTCTCTGTCTCTCTCTCTCTTTTTCTCTCTCCAGCCAGCACACGTGCCCTATGGAAAAAAAAAAAAAAAAAACCTAAAAAATAAAAGAAATCCTATATTACTAATGATTTCTCTATTTTCTTTTATGAATCTGAAGCTTTTTGTTTCATTGATTTTCTACTTTCTTGTTTTCAATATACTTTAAGCTAAGAGTTATTTGTGGTCTAAACATGACCTCTTGGCAGAAAAAAATTATTATCAATAAATAAGTGCAGTTAAATATTTTATAAGATTTAGTAACTCCTAATTATTATTTCATTGTATTTTTTGTTTAAAAAAATTTTTTTTTCTGCCAGAGGGCACATATACTTGCCAGAAAGAGAGAGAGAGAAATAGAGGGAAAAGGAGAAAGCCTTCCTTCCCCTGGATGTGATGGGTCACACCACAATCCCTTCTTCATCTCTCAGTCTTATTGGTTCTGAGCATGCAAGCATCTGCACCTGGCACATTTTCAAGCTGATAGGGCCAGAATTGAGCTACGGTCAGCTGTGAATTCAAGAATCCAGCTTTCTTGAACACTATCCTATGGGGCCAGCCCAATAATTTTATATTCTCATTGTATGTTTGGGTCCTAGAATATGAGGAAAAAAATAAGCAAAATGGTCTCTGCTCGCAGGTTTTTGGGGAATGAAACTTAAATAAATGCTGTTTATTTAGATAGAATTTTAATGGGGTTGAGCTCAAAGATCAAGAGACAATACACACTACCAAAGTAAATATAATTACTAATAGGACCTATAACGGATGGTTTAAATGTATATATAACAGAAAAGAGCAGTCACTTTGCACTTTAGGAGGGGCTGGTGGTCTTGTTAAAGAATATCCCAGCTCAAATGCAAAGCAAACCCAGTGATCAAATCCTTTCCTAGAGATTAGCTCAGGTGTTTACCTTTTATAATCTTTCTACTCAAGGCATAAAAAGTGGCTTGTTAAAATGAAAAACCATTCTGTGTATCGAGAGAAAACTACCCTGTCAAATGGTAAGGTAATTCTTATTTAAACAAAAATTTTCTATTTTTCTTTCACTCAAATTGAGTCATAAAAACTATCAATATTATGCAAAAGCCAAGAAAAGAAAGAAGCAAAATATTCTAAGTAAACATGTCTATTCTCGCACAGTTTCCAGTTAGAAATGGTTGGTTAATTATCTTATTAATCTAATACAATGAATAGTGCTTTAATTTTCTTAAGTGCTGCACAAATATTAATGAATTTATTCTTACAAAACTTTCTTTTTGAGATTTTTGCTATAAGGCGCATGCACTCGCCAGAGAGACAGAGAGGCAGAAAGCAAGAAATCACCCCCCAGAGGGGATGGCCACGCCACAAGCCCTTTTCCTCAGTTCTCCTCTAGGGGTTCTGGGCACACACACAGACATGCGACTGGCATGAGTTTCAAGCTGCCAGGCCTGGGACTAGAACAACAGTCAACTACGTGGGAGTTCAGCAATGTAACCATTAAGACATTGCTGATCCCCTTACAACACTCTTTAAAGTTTGTTATATTGTGGAGATTTCTATGACAAAGAAATTTAAAATCATTGACATGGAGGAACCACAGCAAATTTAAGATACCCTTAAATAAGTAGTCATGTTCTGTAGGCAAGATATGAATTTTGGAATAAGAAGAAAATAATTCAAGATTGTACATGATTACATGCCAAAATAGACAATAAGTATGATAGGTCAGAATGGAGAGGTAGAAAACCAGATCTATAGTCAATCTTAGAGCAAAGAGCTGTTTAACTTCTTTTTTTCTTTTTTTAAAGGTTTTTGCCACAGGGCACATGTACTTGCCAGAGAGAGACAGAGAAAGGGAAAGTGAGAAATCAGTTCCTGGGGGGATGACCACAATGCAGACCTTTCTACTCCATTTTCCTCTTGGGATTTTGGGCTTGTACGCACAGACTTCTTGGGTGTCTCAAGCTGCTGGGTCCAGACTTGAACCTCAGCTAGCCATGTGGGAGTCCAGTGCCTTAACCACTATGTCACCTGCTGGTCCCTATGTAGCTTCTTAAGAAGTGGGAGACATTAATAAATTGTGATCTTGGGGACCAGAAGGTGGTGTGGTGGTTAAAGCTCTGTACTACCACATGGCCTACTGTGGTTCCACTGAACCTAGTGGCTTGCTTTCTCACTTTTCCTCTCTGTCTGTCTCCCTCTAGTGAGCACACATGCCCTGTAACAAATTTAATAATGACGATAAAATTAAGTAAATAATTAAAAAAAAAACTATGATTTCATCTGCAGGGTAACTATGATAGATACTTTGAGACCAGGAAAGGTAATTAAGTTAGCTCTTTCTTGGGTAATTCTGAACACATATGTAACGTACTATCCTGCACTAACTAAAAGGCAGTTACTTTAGCATCTACCCCATCTACATGGGTACAACCCTGTGTCAACTTTTTCCAAATCAAAAGACAATAAAAAACAGCCATTGCCCATGAACAGATCTTTAAAATTAGAGAAATGGTGAGAGATTAGGGGAGGAAAAAAAAAGTTTGGGCAAAACGTCCAATTTTCTATATGAGCTCATTTATTTTGTTTTGATTTGTTTTTAAATAAATTAACTCATTCATGAGATTTCCAAATGCATTTTTTTGACATGTGGAAAGAGTGTAAACATACTGAATTTATTTCAGGGGAAGAAGTAATCTGATTGATTCAAACAGTACCTCAGAATTTGTTCAATAATGTCAAAAGTCACAATTTCTTTTTATCACTTTGGAGTCACAAAATTGCCTCAGAGGAAGATATATGTTTGAGTGTGATTGCTCCCAGACATGCTTTATTCTTCCATTGAGAATCTGAACCAGTACTGAAAAGCCAACCTGTGGTTGTGTGGGTTTTAGTGGCACTTATTCAGAATGATTTTTCTCTGCGTGTTATGCCAAACTGTGAAACAACAGGAATACATCTTTTTTTTTTTTTTTTTTTTGAGAGGTTTTTGCTATAGGACGTGTGCGCTCGCCAGACAGACAGAGAGAGACAGAGAGATAGGAAGCGAGAAATAACCCCCCAGGGGTGATGGTCACGCCACAATCCCTTCTCCATTCTCCTCTCGGGATCTTGGGCACGCATGCACACGTGCCCGGCGTGAGTTTCAAGCCACCAGGTCCGGGACGCGAACCACGGTCGACTACGTGGGAGTCCAGCGACATAGCCATTACGCTAACTGCTGGTTCCCAGGAATACATCTTGACACTGGTCATTTTCTCTCTGGAATCTGAAATTCACATTCTTCCGTTGATATTACTATTCTCGAATTTTAACTAGCTATTTATCTTGTGTTAGTTTTTCGATGTGAGAGGTGTGGTGAGCAGGCAATTATGAGAATAAACATGAAAAATCAAAAGAATGTGAAAAATTGCTTTAAAATAGAACTTCTAATACCAGAGATAATGATATTCTTACACTTTGAAATGAGCAATGTAAAACTCAAAGCACGTTTTAATTGAATGTAGAGAAAGTATACACTGGAATAAGGTCAACTACTGCCAAGGATTAAGTCTTCATTCCTTTCGTTAGGAAGAGTCCCTCCCGTGCACATGTGTCGGTACGCTAATAGGCAGCAGGAGACACTGTTGTACTGTTTTCTTCCCAATGTCAGAGGCCTGGGGATGAAATCAGAGATCATCTGCTTGTGAATAAGGGGAAAAGAACCCATTTTTACTGCAAGGATTTAATGTGATGTTGATGGTAAGTGACATGATCACTGAAAACAGATGCCAGATGGAGTCTCACTGATTGATGTGCAAATCTCTGACAGCAGAAACCGGGTTGTCAGTTTGCCTTCATGGTTGTCTTATTGAGATCTAGTCAGGAAAGGATCTTCTTCGTTTCAAATATTGGAAAATGAATCACGTTGACAGGAATAAAAGTTTCCTCTATCTGGCCTATTAGTTCAAAATGTAAGCAACAGGGGAAATTTCTCTGAAGGTGAGACTAAGGAATTTCAAAATCCCCCTTAACAAATTCTCTTCTTTAGATGAAGAACATTTTCACTTTATAATTTGCTAGACTTGTTTTCTTATTCAAAACAATGTTTTATTCTCTCTCTCTCTCTCTCTCTTTTTTTTTTTTTTTTTTTTTTTTGACAGTCGCTAAATGTTTTTTGTCCTTCCAGATCTATGTGTATAACTTTGGTTAATTTGGGATTTTGTGGAATGAGGGATTATAGCCCCTCAAGCTTTTGTATGAGTTTAGATGTTGCCATAGTACAAAGAGAAAACATGACTTTACCATGTGTGGGAAAAGAAGGACTGATTTAAATTAGGAAGGCTCTCGGGAAGAGGCCAGAGGAGCCTCTCTCCACCTGAACCACGTGTGGGGAGACACGTGCAATTTGGTTTTAATTGGTGCCGTCTGATCAAGCAAATCAAAGGCAAGAAGTATTTATAAGCTCTAGAGCAAATGGTATTCTTTAGACTATCACAGAACTATATATTATGTTAGGTACTAATAGTACGTGATTCTGTAAAGAAAACCCCTTGGCAGCAACATGAGAAATGATGCTTTGGATAATGTGATGTAGTGGAAAAGTATCTGAACCCAAAGCCTATATATACATGTACTTCATTCCAATGGTAGAGTCTGTTTTCTGGATCGGTTTTTGATTGATTTGCTCATTTCACACTTATCAGAGATTTTTCCACTATAAAAAAATACACATTTTTCTATTAAAAACATGGACAGTATGAGAACAACCACCCATATTTTAATACCTAAAAACAACCAATATATTTTTTTCTATGCAGAGTTTTTTTTTTTTTTTTTGGAGAGGTTTTTGCTATAGGGCGCGTGCACTCGCCAGACAGACAGAGACAGACAGAGAGACAGAAAGCGAGAAATCACCCCCCAGGGGGGATGGTCACGCCGCAACCCCTTCTCCTCCATTCTCCTCTTGGGATCTTGGGCACGCACGCACATGTGTCCGGCATGAGTTTAAGCCACCGGGTCCGGGACTCGAACCGCGGTCAACTATGTGGGAGTCCAGCGACATAGCCATTATGCTAACTGCTAGTCCCATCTATACACAGTTTTTAAAAATATATACTCTATATGTAGTTTTGTATTCTATTTCCTAAACTTCACACTATATAACATAAAATGTTTTATGTTAAATTCTTCTAAATTTTCTTTTTTTTTTTTTTTTTTTTTTTGAGAGCTTTTTGCCATAGGGCGCGTGGGCTCGCCAGACTGACAGAGACAGACAGAGAGACAGAAAGCGAGAAATCACCCTCCAGGGGGGATGGCCACGCCGCAATCCCTCCTCCTCCATTCTCCTCTCGGGATCTTGGACACACATGCACACGCGCCCGGCGTGAGTTTCAAGCCACCGGGTCCAGGACGCGAACCACGGTCGACCATGTGGGAGTCCAGCGACATAGCCATTACGCCAACTGCTGGTCCCCCTAAATTTTCTTTTATTAGCTACAGTGATAAACACCAAATGAATATACTATGGTATTCTTAACTATCCTCTCACTGATGTTTATCACTTCATTTGTTTTAGAGAAAGATTTTTTCCTATAGGGCAAATGTCCTTGCTGAAGAAACAGATAGAAAGTGAGAAATCACCCCCAGGGGGATGGCCATGCCTCAATCCCTTCTCCTTTATTATCCTTTCAAGATTTTGGGCATACGCAGACACGCACCTGGAGTGAGTTTTGAGCTGGTGGGTCTAGGACTCAAATCACAGTCGACTACATGGGAGTCCAGTGATGTAACCACTATGCCATCTGCTGGTCCCATACCACTTCTTATCATAATAAGTTATATTTCAGTGAATATTTCTCTGCAAAGTTGTATCTTCGTATCTTGGTTTCTATTTATATAATTGTCTTGCAGACAAAATTACTAGGCTAAACTATATAAAAACTTTTGATAGAAATTGTGAGATTGTTTTCTAGAATGATTGTTTCAGTTTACACTCACTAGCAGATGTGATTGTATTCATTTCACTCAAATGGCTGATTTTGAAATTCTCTTGAGATTTCATGAGGCACAGTGGAATTTGAAAGGACATGTGGTTGCTGTTTGACCCTTTTCTTAACTCCCCTTAATCTCTCCACTTCCACTTTTCTTTATTATGAGATTAATTATAAAATGCCTCAAAATTGTATGTGGGGACCAGCAGATGGCGTAATGGTTATGTCGCTGGACTCCCACATAGTCAATTGCTGTTCAAATCCCACACCCAGTGACTTAAAACTCACGCCAGGCACATGTGTATGTGTGCTCAAAGTCCTGAGAGGAGAATGGAGAAGAGATCGAGGCATAACCATCCCCCGTGGGGTGATTTCTTACGTTCTGTCTCTGTCGCTCTGACTACTGCACACACCCTAGAGCAAAAATCTCTCTAAAAAGAAAAACAAACAAACTTTTGTGTGAACAAATACACAATAAAAATAAATGGAGAAGAACTGATAATTTTAAAAACTTCTTAAGCACTTGGTATGTGATGGATTATGCTATACAGATTTTTTTTTAATTGAGGATACTTAAGATTTTTTTTTTTCCTCAGATGGTAGTAGTCTAGGAAAAGAGAGAATGAAAAGCAATGGTTAGAGAATTAAGAACCCATTCTCTATCTTTCACTGACTTGCTATGTGACTGTAGGCACATTACTTAACCTCTTTGGGTCTCTGTTTCTTCATCAGGGAGAGCAATGAATTTAACTAGATTATCTTTAAAGTGCTTCTGACTCTAAGATTCTTCGATGCTATCAGAACTATTTTTTCAGAAAAGAATGACTTTACTTACTATTCCGCCTTTCAAAATCCAAGTGGAGTGTGCTGGCAGTATTTATTTCCAAAACTTTTCAGTGAGTTCAAATCTCTTTTGCTGCACTGGAGTCACTTTCATGTTTCTATCCAGATTTACTTTGAAGAAATAATCATGAGAGCATAATCTTCATCTGATCCTTTTATCAGTTAAACAAAAACAGATGAAAGTTATAACAAAGAATCCTTTAAAATTATAAATATACTGCAGAATGTACCAAATTACACCCTAAGCTTTGTGGGAATTTCACACAAATGTTTGAAATCAGAATTTGGGGATTGTAAATGTAGCACAAAATATTTCCTGCTCTAAACAGATAGCATCGTTTTATCTGGGCTACAGTTAAAACTGTGTTTATTTCACTTTTGCAAATAATCTTAAATATAGTGCTAGCAAGGAAAAAAAATCATTTCCTAACAGGACTTTAAAAATTATTTGTTTAATTTTTATTTACTATTCTTATTTTTTTTTGGGGGGGGAAGGTTTTTTTGCTATAGGGTGCGTGCACTTGCCAGAAAGAGACAGACAGAGAGACAGAAAGCAAGAAATCACACCCCCCCCCCCCCCCAGGGGGATGGCCATGCCACAATCCCTTCTCCTCCATTCTTCTCTCAGGATCTTGGGCACACACGCACATGCTCCCGGTGTGAGTTAAGTCACCAGGTCCAGGACTCGTACCACAGTCGACTACATGCGAGTCCAGCAACATAGCCATTATGCCAACTGCTGGTCTCATTATTATTATTATTTCTTAATTTGACAGAGAGAGACAGAGAGAAAGCAAACTGCCAGGTTTGGGACTTGAACCAAGGACAGCCATATGGGAGTTCAGCACCTTAACCACCATGCCACCTGCTGGTCTTCCAGCAGGACTTTTTGTTTGTTTGTTTATATAATGTCTAGTTAGATATGTTTTTCAAAATAACATCTTTATTAACATACTTTATTCACATACCATAAAACTGACCTTTTAAATGCATACAATTCAGAGATTTTTAGCATAGTCACAGTTGTACAGCCACCACTATAGTCATCTTTTAAAAACATAAATGAAAATAACTATGCACTGTAACAAGTACTTGCTTCTGTTTATTGGAATTGGTATTATGTGTAGATTTTTATTTTTATTTAAGACCTTATTTGATTGTAAGACTTTAAACTATTCAGTTAATAAAATAATTGGATACGTGTTATGGACATATTTTCAGTTTAATGTGAAATCTAAAACCTATGTGCAAAGTATTTTATTTACCAAATGAAAAAATTATACATATTGATTTTAAAATACAGTGAAAGATGAGGACCAGCAAGTGACATACAGGTTATATTGCTGGACTCCCACATGGCTGACTATGGTTCGAGTCTCAGATCTGGCAGCTTAAAACTCATGCCAGGCATGCATGCCCAAAATCCTGAGAAGAGAATGGAGGAGAAGGGACTGTGGCATGGCCATCCTCCTTTGGGGGGGTGGGGGTGATTGCTTATGTTCTGTCTCTCTGTCTCTGTCTCTCCGGCAAGCGCATGCACCCTATAGCAAAAATCTCTCTTAGAAAAAAAATACAAGGGACCAGCAGGTGGCATGGTGGTTAAGTTGCTGGACACTCCCACATGGCCAACCACAGTTCAAGTCCCGGACCTGGTGGCTTCCTTTCTCACTTTCCCTCTCTTTCTCTGTGTCTCTCTCTGGCCAAACTAAAAAATAAATAAATAAATGAATAAATAAATCAAATTAAATAAATAATTCTTTAAAAAAAAAATACAATGAAAGATGAGTAAAGTGCTTAGAAGAGTTCATATATTTCTGAATTTATTTTAAATATTTACAGTTACTTAAAATTTTTGCTTCTCTCTATTGACATAATTCTAATAAATGATTAAAAATATCATTATCAGAGAAAATATCTGAAAGTGGTAATAATAGTTTTTTCAAGCCATTAAGGAAATAAAAACTACTTTTAACTTGAAGAAGGTGTAATTCAAAATGATAAGTAATATTCATTGAGCTATTTATATTGTATCCTAAGTATTTCATGTGATTGATATGAGAGAACTAAGTAGATTTTTCTGCTTAAGCCTTCGCTTTGCAATGATGTTGCTAATAATTGTTTTCTTAAATGTTTTATAAACAGACTGAATAACTTACTACTGTACTGAATTTTTTTTTTTTTGAGAGGTTTTTGCTATAGGGCACGTGTGCTCACCAGACAGACAGAGAGAGACAGAGAGATAGAAAGCGAGAAATCACCCCCCCAGGGGGTATGGCCACGCCGCAATCCCTTCTCCTCCATTCTCCTCTCAGGATCTTGGGCACGCACGCACATGCGCCCGGCGTGAGTTTAAGCCACCGGGTCCAGGACGCGAACCACGGTCGACTACGTGGGAGTCCAACAACATAGCCATTACGCTAACTGCTGGTCCCTGTACTGAATTTTTTGTGTGTGTCATAATTCACATGCGCTCCCCAGAGAGAGACGTGAAAAATCACCCCCTCCCAGGGTGTGGGGAGACACCACAATCCCTTCTCCTCTATTCTCTTAGGATTGTAGGCATGTGCACACACATGCACAAGAGTGATTTTCAAGCCACTGGGTCTGGGACTTGACAGCATTCAGCTATGTAGGAGTCCAGTGTCTTAGCCAGTATACCACCTGCTGGCCCCTGAATGATTTTCTAGTAACATTACTACAGAAACTATAAAAGTATAATGCTATCATTTTATATTTAAATGAAACAATTTCTCCTTAACACTCAGTAAGCTTTCCAGTATGTCATTTCATTTTTCTTCTCCAGCCCATGTCTTAGGAACTGAATAGGTTGTCATTAATGATTCTCTTACTATTCAGTTTGAGAAACCGATAACCATTTTACATATGAAAAATATGAAATAAGCCTCTCACCAGAGAGGTAAAAAGGGAAGAGGCCTAATATTCTTGCTAGGATCTTAATCAGAAGCTCTATTCTAAGTGTTCATACAGATTACTTGAAATGACTTAGAGTAAGTCTTTTAATCTTTACATGTCATATTATTCACATCTGTTAGTTAAGACTGAGGTGTGGGTTAGTTGTATGGTTGCTCATGATGACCAAAAGTAGTTGTATAACATGAAGTAATTTTATATGTTCTGTCTCAGAAAGGCATCAACAAACTAATGTTTTTAATATAAGCTATTTGCTTCCCTCTATTGACTTTAATTCGAATGGATGATTAAAAATACCATGCCTAGAAAAAATACCTAAAGATAGTAAGAGGGATAATAGTTGTCTTTTCTATTCAAGCTATTAAAAAAAATCTATAAATTTTCTGTTGTAACTTCATCCACATTTGCAAAACAAGCCAAATGCAACGTGAAATACACTGAAGCACTATGAAGATGTAAATACAGCAGATTGGGACCAGCAGTTAGTGTAATGGCTATGTTGCTGGACTCCCATGTAGTCAACTGTGATTCGAGTCCTGGACCCAGTGGCTTAAACTCATGCCGGGTGCATGTGCGTGCGTGCCCAAGATCCCGAGAGGAGAATGGAGGAGAAGGGATTGTGGCGTGGCCATCCTCTCTGGGGGGGGAGGTGATTTCTCACTTTCTGTCTCTCTATCTCTCTCTGTCTTTCTGGAGAGCGCATATGCCCTATAGCAAAAACCTCCCCCCCCCAAAAAAAAAAAAACAATGTAAAAAAAAAACAAATATAGCAGATCATATGTTAGAGAGATTTTGAAGATTTTTGGCTTTTTTTTTCCTGTGTGTGTGGGCTTGTGTGTGTGTGTGTGTGTGTGTGTGTGTTTTGAGAGGTTTTTGCTATAGGGTGCCTGCGCTCGCCGGAAAGACAGAAAGAGTCAGAGAGACAGAAAGCGAGAAATCACCCCCCAGAGGGGATGGCCATGCCACAGTCCCTTCTCCTCTATTCTCTTCTCAGGATCTTGGGCATGCACGCACGCATGTCTGGTATGAGTTTGAGCCACCAAGTCAGGGACTCGAACCACGATGGACTATGTGGGAGTCCAACAACGTAACCATTATGCCAACTGCTGGTCCTGATTTTTGTTATTTTGTTCTTCAGCGAACATTTAGAAATATGAGAGGCACAGTTACCTTAAGGAAAATAATATGATTCATAATGAAACATAAGAAAATTTCAGAACAAAAAATGTGAGACAGCAGAGATCAATTACTTGGTTGAAAGAAAATAAACTTGGAAATAAGTTAGATATTAGAGATGGTTGGTATGAATTTTATCTTACGTTTTTAAATACTTATTTAATTTTATTTATTCATTCATTTATTTTTATTTGACCAGAGAGAGACACAGAAAGAGAGAGAGAGGGAAAATGAGAAAGCAAGCCACCAGGTCAGGGACTCGAACTGTGGTCAGCCATGTGGGAGTGTCCAGTACCTTAGCCACCATGCCACCTGCTGGTCCCAAATTTTATCTTTGTAAAACTGGTTGGTTATTTCTGGAAATAATCTGTGTTTATAAATGTGATTTATATACTAGTTGGATGCTAATTACTGAGGTAGCATTGTCCTCTGGAAAAAAAAGACTGATGACCTCTGCTGTCAACTTATTTCCTTCTGCTTGCCGTCAAAGAAAGGAAAAGGCAAAACCCAAGGCAAAGTGGTCAGGGAGCAATACTCAAATTCTGGCGTCAGCACCACGTGGGCTGAATCACCTGCCTGTGCTTGGCTATTTTTCAACTTTGCTTTGGATTGAGTTCACATCCTTCAAGTACACAAACATAATTTTTTAAGAAGTTTCTGTAGTAATCCCATATTTTAGAAATGTGTGCCAAAGACATTGAAGAAAACTCACATGAGGTGGAAGCATCTTTGGTATGAATTGTCCTTTGAAGTGAAACTAAAATAGGTTTCTTTGGAAATCAGAAGAAACCTCAGCCAAACTTTTTTTGGAACTAATAGTTCTGTACTCAATGAAGCAACTTGAAAGATTATTTCCAGTGTATTCTGAATGGACAGGCCTAGCATGCTCTTTTTTTTTTTTTTTCCCCCCCAATCATTTTATAAAAGGATATGGAAAATTCTAGCTGTAGATGGCAGCATAACACTAATTCATCCTTTCTAAAGCCTCCAGTGGCTAATTTGTGAGAAAGTGCTTTAATGCCTAGAGGACTACAGTCCATTCACTTAAAAAGAGTCATAATTTTTCCTTGTTGAAGGTAAAAACTTTCCATGTCTCTTCTCTCTAGTTGTGGGGTTTGGTAGACACAATGAGCATGTATATTATCAGAGCTTCTGAAAATGCCAATTGTAGGGTCTTTGAAAACACAGATTTGTCAGTATTTTACATTAATGAGCCTTTTATTTGTTTGTTTTTCTTCCTGATTTATAGACAGCACCCCATTATGGAGGCAATATATCTTCATTTAAATAACCTTCAGGTTATTTATGACTGGCAATGACTTTGAGGTTGGAGTGTTTTACTTTGTTTTATTTTTGTTAACAGGTTCATTCTGGTTCTCGTGATAACAGTAGAGCCTAAAATAAAAACAGTTTAACAGAGTTTTATGGATGATTGGAATGATCTGAGTTAATCGCTTGGCTGCTCCAAATTTTTCATGAAGTCCTTTTTGATTTTCTGGATACATGTGTATACACACACACATATTTTTATATATATTTATATATATTTTTTAATGCTGGAGGGTGCACACATGTATGAGAGAGAGAGAATCCTGCAATAGGGCCTGGTCACCACAAGCCTTTTTCTTCTGATTCTCCAATCCATCAGGACCCCGGGTATATACACATACCAAATGTGTCTTTCCAGCCACCAGAGCTCAAATCCTGGATGGCCATATTAGTTCTTGCTTCCTCTGAGTAGCACTTTACCAGTACTCTTCAGAGCTAGTCTTCCAGCTATATTCTAACTAAAATTTATAACAAAATAAGTAATAAATAATCAAAAATGAAGAGAGTTCACTATATGACAGACACTATGTAAAGCTCTTTTATGTTTTATTTCATTTAACCCTTGCTACAAACCCATAATTATTATTATTTTGCACCTGAAGAAGCAAGGGCAAAGGGATTCAAATGAGTTGCCCAAGATCTCACAACTAATGGTGGTGGAGTCAGGGTGAGATGCAGGTTTTTTTGAAAGATAAGATTAGTTCTTTTGGAGCCATTATAGTCATCAAAAATATGGTGAAGAACTTGGGAGAGAAAGAAAAATAAGAAAACTAACCCTTATTGAATAGCCACTCATGTTACCTCAGTCCATGATTCCCATTGATTCTGTGATGTTAGTATTAATGTATCAGTTTTATGATAAGTCTTTAGAAGAATAAGGAACTCGCCCATCTTTAAGCAACTAGGTAATAGCACAACCAGAGTTGGAACTCTGGTAGCTTTAAAACCTATGCTTTTTTATGGTTTCCTTCCTCAAAGTAATTTAAAGGTGAGCATCTCAAAGTCTATATACTAAACCACAAATCCATTCCCATTGCCTTCTCCTCATCATTTCACAAATATATTAAAAATTAACCTAACCCTCTCTGGCCTCAGTCTTACCATAATCACCAAAAGTTCAGTTTTTCTCCAAAACAGAACTAATCATATCACTTTTTCAAACAAATAAAGTCTTTATTGCTTTCTAGTTACCTTCCTAGTAAAGTTCAAACTCCTTGACATATTATTCAAGGATATTCTCTTAGGTCTGTGCTTCTGTGTCTCTGTCTGTTTTGCTCCCTCTCTCTCTGATATCCCTGCCTTTTACGATGACTCTAGTCACACTGAACTACTTACTGTACCACAGAATATAGTGTTCTCTCTTTTCTTTTTTTTTAAATTAATTTATTTTGGGCCAGCAGGTGGTGTAGTGGTTAAGGGGGCTGGATTCCCACATGGCCAACCATGGTTCAAGTCCCAGACCTGGTGGCTTGCTTGCTCACTTTCTCTTTCCCTCTCTCTCTCTCTCTCTGGTCAAATTGAAAAACAATAATGATAACAAATGGAATTAAATAATTTTTTTAATTTAAAAAATTTATCTTATTTTTCAACATTTATTTATTTATTTATTTTAGTATGCTCTCTTTTCTTAAAAATCAATTTCCTGGGGCCAGCAGGTGGCATAGTGGTTAAAGGCACTGGATTCCCACAAGGCCAACCATGGTTCGGGTCCCAGATCTGGTGGCTTGCTTTCTCACTTTCCCTCTCTCTTTCTGTCTCTCTCTGTTAAAACTGGAAAATAAGGGACCAACAGTTAACATAATGGCTTTGTTGCTGGACTCCCACATAGTTGACCGCGGTTCAAGTCCCGGACCCAGTAGCTTAAACTCACGCCAGGTGCGTGTGTGTGCGTGCCCAAGATCCCGAGAGGAGAATGGAGGAGAAGGGATTGCAGCGTGGCCATCCCCCCTGGGGGGTGATTTCTCGCTTTCTATCTCTCTGTCTCTGTCTGTCTGGCGAGCGCACGCGCCCTATAGCAAAAACCTCTCAAAAAAAAAAAAAACTGGAAAATAATACTAATAATAAAGTTGAATAAAAAATAGTTCTTTTAAAAAGATCGATTTCCCATCCTTCTCTATCTGACAAGATCTGACAAAATTCAGTTCATCTTTGAAGGCTGAATTTAAATGTACCTCTTTGAAATCTTCCCCTATTTTTGTGGTTAAATTAGTACTTTCTTCTTTATACTCCCAAATTATTTCTACTTTTATTTGTGCACTTATCATTTTGTTTTACAATTAGCTATGTAGTATATGCCTGTTAACTTGTGAGTGCTTTCATAGTCACCTTAGTGTATAAAAGTCACTAGCACTTCCTTATAAACCAAAATAGTAGACACTCAAATAAATAGACAATACCCAGGAAGCATGTATCAAATGCTCAACATCATTTGTCATTAAGGAAGTGCAAAGCAAAAATCACAAGGAGATACCACTTCATACCCATTAGGATGACAATAATCAAAACAATGGAAAATAACATTGTCAAGGATGGAGAGCAATTGGAACCCTTCTGTGTTGCCACTGGGAATGTGAAATGGTGAGCTGCTATGGAAAGCAGCTTGGGGATTCCTCAGAAGCTTATACAACTACTATCTGACCCAGCTGTCCTACTCATAGGAATATACCCAAAAGGATTGAGAACATGTATTCATACTAAAAAATCATACACAAATGTTCATAGCACCATTGTTTGCACAACTAAACAGTAAAAACAACCCAACTGTTGATCAACTGATAAGTGAATTTAACAGATGTTAGCATTTAGTTATATTGGCTTCAGTTTTGCTTCTCAAGAAATAAAATATTACAGGTACATATGAAGTCTCCTTTGTATTTCTCCTTGAATTCATTTCCCTTCTTCCTGCCCCCAGAGGCAACTACTATCCTGAACTTGATGTGTGTGACTGTGTCCCATTTATTTTTTGAATATATAAACAATATGTGGTATGGTTTTAGGTGGTTTTTGAGTTTTTATGTGTTTTAAAATTTTCTTGTGTCTTTAGTGCACAGACATGTGCACATGAGCAAAAGAGAGGGGAAACAGTGGCCAAGGGGGTTCGGTTGTGCCACAAATCTTTTCCCTCCAATTCTCAATCCTGTTAGGATCCTGGGGTCTTGTGTACCCCAGTGTGTTTTTCCAAACTGTCTGGGCTGGGGTTCAAACTCTAGTCAGCCATGTGGGATCCAAATTCATCTGTGCAGTGCCTAACTGGTGAGCTATAGCACCAGCCCAATTTTGAAATTTTATATAAAAGGCATCAGACCGGCTGGCCCATAGGCTAGGGATTAGGAAAGCCAGATCCCACATGGCCAACTACAGTTGAGTCTTAGCTCAGGCAGCTCAAAAAACACACCAGCCAAGGGACCAACAGCGTAATGGCTATGTCGCTGGACTCCCATGTAGTCGACCGCAGTTTGCGTCCCAAACCCAGTGGCTTAAACTCACGCCAGGCGCGTGTGCGTGCGTGCCCAAGATCCCGAGAGGAGCATGGAGGAGAAGGGATTGTGGCGTGGCCATCGCCCCTGGGGGTGATTTCTCGCTTTCCGTCTGTCTCTCTCTGTCTGGTGAGTGCACATGCCCTATAGCAAAAACCTCTCAAAACAAAACAAAACACCAGCCTATGTGCATGCATACCCCAAATCCCAACAGGATGGAGAAATAAAGAAGGGATTGTGGCATGACCACATCCTATTGGGTGGCACTTTCTTCCTCTCCCCCTTCTTCTGGGGTGAGTACACATGCCCTCTGGCAATTTAAAAGAAATGCAAATGGTATCATACCTATCCCACTAAGTTTCACTTTTTTCATTCAATATTAGAAATGCATTATACAATTTGTTACTTAATTTTAAGACATTAAAATATTTTCACAAATGCTTCCTAATATGGTCTCTCTCCCTTTAGTATTCTCCAGCCCTGTTTAATTGCTTTAGCCATTGAAAATGCTTTTTTTCCCCCCAGAAGGTATATACTTGCCAGAGAGAGACAGAGAAAGAGAAAGGGCCCCCAATGGAGTATGACCATACCACAATCCCTCCTTCTCTATATCTCCATTTTGTTGGGACTTGGGGCACAAATACACATGCATCTAGTGTGTTTTCAGACCCCTGGGGCTGGCATTTGAACCATGGTTGGCCATGTGGGATCTGGTTTCTGTAGCCACTAGACTACAGAGCCAGCCCAGCAGCTGAAAATTCTAATAATCAAGGTAATATATGACATAAAAGATAATTCTATAGTGCAAAATATAATCTATCTTCTATGTATTATTCTATTGCAACTGGAATTGCAGAACTTAAGTTTTAAGACAGAAAGCATTCAAAGGAAATTGTGATGAAAAGGTACAAAATATACTCAGGGGGACCAGCAGTTGGCATAATGCCTATGTTGCTGGACTCCCATGTAGTCAACTGCTGTTCAAGTCCCAGACCTGGTGGCTTAAACTCACGCCAGGCACATGTGCGTGTGTGCCCAAGATCCTGAGAGGAAAATGGAGGAGAAGGGATTGTGGTGTGGCCATCTCACCTGCAGGGGGGTGATTTCTCACTTTCTATCTCTGTTTCTCTCTGTCTTTCTGGCAAGCGCATGCACTCTATAGCAAAAACCTCTCAAAAAAAAAAAAAATATATATATATACTTAGGAACCTTTGCTTAATTGTATTTCAATATCTGGAGAAATTGTTCATATATGTAATCCATGCATTTTATCAAAATTAACACTGTTGAGAAATGCAAATACATTCAAATATTTAAATGATTTGGGAATGAAACTATGTAAGTAAACAGAAAAAAAGTTTGGACTAGATTGTAACCATATTTAGCATCTACATATGGCACTGTATGGTTGTATCTTTAGGTCAGAACTTGGAAAAGTTGTATTTTCAGACCCATCTTTGGCCTTCAACTATATTTGCTTGAGAAACTAATTTATCAAGGGGTAAATTTCGGTGTTTTACAGTTTTATGAAACTGTATCCTTTGGGTATCCTCGTGCCCCACCCCAGCACAGCTACTTTTCATAACCTGTATGCTTAACAAAGACAATCTTTCCTTTCACTCAGGGTGGACATTTGTTCTGGCCCGGAGTGTGATGCACGTCCTTGATTCTCTCCTTCCCTCTTGTACTCTCCTCTTTTTTGTGCTCATATCGTCAGCTGCAAAAGAACTCAAAGCTTGACTAGAACTTTGGCTCCAATTAGTATCCTATGACACCTGAGCCTTTAGCTTGGCAATTCACTTGTTATCTTTCTAGCTTAAGTATTCCTCATGATCTCACTTAATGAAAGAATTTTCCTGGGTGGTATTTTTTTTTTTTTTTTTTTTTTGTCAATCTTTATGTTTAAATGTGGGTTGTTCTTTTTCTCTGTGAATCACTATGTCAACATAGGTGTAGTTGGTTAAGTAAACACAAAGGAGATACGTTTGCGCTAAATCTGAACCTGTAGAAACATTGTTTTCAATGTTACAGTAATGACTTGCACATTTGTAATATCTCTTTCTGTGGTGGGTATTGAGTCTGGAAATAAAACACACACCCCCAATGGAGAGGTGGAGGTAGGCAGGGTAGGCTTCCTACCAACACCTCAGGATGTCTAAAGTAAAAGTTTGGTTTTGAATAACTATAATGCACATGAAACACTTAAAAGAAAACAAAACTATCTAATAGTTCTCAAGTGGAATGAGTCACTATAACTTGGTAATACCTTCCAAAGTGTGCTTCCGCTTTGAACTTTTTCATTGAAATGAAACCTGGGTTAATTAGCGTGCAGCTTCTTGTCTAGGAAGATCAGCACATTTAAAAATCAGGTGGAGAATTCAATTTCATTGTTATTCTAGGATGTTTGGAACTTCTCTTAGCTTTAAAATGTTTTAAAGTAACCAAGCTCCCAACTCTATAGAATGATAGGTGTTTGTTAAGGAACTTCTCAGCTTGTTTTCACTTCATTTTTATTCTTAGTTTTTCATAGAGATAATAGTTTCTACTAATAGTTTCCGGTAAAAAGAAAGTTAAGGAAAATTAAAAATATTTTTGAATGGGCTTAGATAATTTTCAAGTTACAGAGAATGCAGTACTGTTCATTTTGTACACACTTACTCATAAGTAATATTGTTTGAATATTGTTAACATGTTAAATACAAAATCAATGATCTCTGCTGATAATACCTTGCACTTTAAAGCGTATTTAGTGTTTACTTTTGATCTGGTTTTAATGTGGTGAAGTCATAATACATAAAAGAGAATATTTACCAGACCCGTCTTTTGGGTCACACCCACTAACACAAAAGTTGTAATGTTTTCTAAAATGCCTTCATTTAATTACCAGTTATGCTGAACTTTTCACAAGTTGCATCAATGGTGAGTCACTTAAATGAAAATCCACCAGTGTATACAGTAGAACAAAAGAAGGAAGCAAAAGAAGTTTCAACCTCTAGACAGATGTAGAATTTTCAAAAGGAACAAAGAAATAACCTTTTATCGACTTCCCATCCTATAAAAGAGCTGTAAGAAAAATACTTAAGAAAAAACTAATATTTCAGCAGGTGTGTATGTTGCTTTTTAAACTGAATACAGTAATCCTTTGATCACATCTCTAAAAAGGTTTTCTTTCCTATTATGCTGTAGTAACTTTCCTTAAAGGTATAGTGTCCCTTTTTAGAAATTTCTTTTTTTTTTTTTTTTTTTTTTTGGAGAGGTTTTCGCTACAGGGCGTGTGCGCTTGCCAGACAGACAGAGAGAAACATAGAGACAGAAAGCGAGAAATCACCCCCCAGAGGGGATGGTCACGCCACAATCCCTTCTTCTCCATTCTCCTCTCGGGATGCACGCACACGCGCCCAGTGTGAGTTTTAAGCCACCGGGTCCAGGACACGAACCGCGGTCGACTACGTGGGAGTCCAGCGACATAACCATTACGCTAACTGCTGGTTCCCTCTAGAAATTTCTTGATATCCTTATTAGTTTTTGTTTAAAAAGACTATAATCAAATATTTTTGGAAAGTAATTTTTACTACCTTTGCTATACATTGTAAAATACTTATTTTGCCTTTAAAATTCTATTTAGATAAATTTACTAATTTCCATTATTAACAATGTCATAAACCAATATTAAACTTTATTATAATCAGAATTCTATTTTTTTGTAAGATCATGATGTATTAATGTAATACTTAAGCTTCGTTAATCAACATGTACTTATAATATGCCTACTATGTATCCAAGACTGAGCTATGTATTGAGTATGTAAATACAAGAAAAGGTATTGCTACTCCCTTCAAGGAGCTTACAGTCTAGTTGAGGAATGACGTTAGCATATACTAAATATGATTAATATAGGATTAAAAATAGACAAAACACCAAAATAATATCCAGACTTGCAGCCTGGGCTGTCTGATTCTCGAATCCATATATTTTTAAAATAATAATTTAATTTAAATTAATTTATTGTTATTATTTTTAATTTGACCAAAGAAAGACAGTGAGTCCTGCCAGGTCCAGGACTCTAACATGTAAGAGTCCAGTGCCTTAACCACCATGCCACCTGCTGACCACTAGACTCCATATTTTTAATAACTACATTATGCTATAACTCAGGAACAAGACTATTGGGAGGACCAAATAAAACACCAGTGAGGACACTTTGTAAAGCACATAGTATTATGCAAATAATAATAAGTACTATTTTTGGCACACTAATACATATTGTGCATAGAACAAAGTAATTCACATGTATTAATTAATTTAATACTAGCTACTATTGTAATCTCCATTAAAGACCTCAAGGCAAAGTAGTTTGTACAGCAGTAGGTGGTAGAGCCTGGATTTAAGCACTGTGAAATCTAACTCTGTAGACAGCATGCTTAACCATGATTCTGTGCAGCCTCTCAACTAGTGATTATTATAAATACAACCTCTATGTCCTCTCTAGATGTAAATTTTCTTTCAAAAATCTTATTTATATTGTATGTGTCCAAAACTATACATGCTTTAATCAAAGTGGATATATTCTATTTTGAGCTAAAAGAAAGTGTTGTAAAACAAGACATACCTGTCACACAAGTGTAGACTTTCAGAATTAGCATCTATAAATGACTTGCTAGCCTCCTTAATACGTATGTGTTAAAAGACAGAAGCACACATATACTAAATGTACTTACACGTGTGCTATAATCTGTATAAGAAACCACTGAAGTGGCCTCCAGTAGCACAGTAGTTAAGCCCTGTGCATAGGGAAACAGAGCCGATGTGGCCAACTGCTGTTAGAATCCCTAACCAGTGGCCTGAAAAATGTGCCTGGCTTGTGTGCGTGTATGCTCAAAAATCTTGATAGAATGGAGGAAATAGAGGTGAAAGGATTGTGGCATGACTACACCCCCATTGAGGGGTGCTTTCTCACTCTCTGGTGAGTGCACACACACTTTTGCAACTAAAAATTTAAAAAGGAAGCATTATTTTAAGAAAAAATAAAACATTGGTTGTGACTGAGAAGTCAAAGTGTTCAGTTCATTATTATCTAATTCATTACTTCTTAGAAAAGAAACACCAGAATTGAGACAGGCCTATAATCTCAGCTAGTAGGGAGGCTGAGGCAGAAATACCTCTGGATCAGGCCAGCCTCAGCAAAATAGTGGGACTTTGTCTCTTAAAAACAAACAGAAACACAAACCAAAACTAAAACAGAGTTCCATTATCCTTTTAAAAATGAAAGCACGTGGGGCCGGCAAGTGGCATGGTGGTTAAAGGTGCTGGACTCCCACATGGCTGACCATGGTTCAAGTCTCAGACCTGGTGGCTTGCTTTCTCACTTCCTCTCTCTGTTTCTCTCTCTGATCAAACTGGAAAACAATAATGATGATTATAATAAATAAAGTATTAAAAAATAGCCAAAAGTAATTTTAAAAAAAAAAAAAAAATGAAAGCACGTGAAACAGCTAGAGACTTTTTAAAAAATATTCTAAACTGGGGGCTGGCAGGTGGCACTGTGGTTAAGGCGTTAGACTCCCATCTGACTGACTGCAGTTTGAGTCCTGGACCTGGTGGCTTCATTCCTCATTTTCCCTTTATCTCTGATCAAATAAAGAAAATAATGATAGGGAAGAAAATTAAATAAGTAACTCTTTAAAAAGAAAAAAAAAACCATGAATCGCAATTCACGGCTTAGTGGAAATAGGGAGATAGAAGCTTCAAACACCCTGACTTTAGTGAGGTTAGGTGAGAAAATAGACTGATTTCATTTTAGCACCTCTTTTTAATATTTAATTTCCTTTTATAAAAGTAGTTTGACCTTTGTGAAATACAGGAAATATAAAAGGACTGGGGGGGGGGGGGGGCAGTAAATAAATAAACCGGGTTTCTCTATCACCCTTCTAGAACCATCATCTCCAAAGGTCATTAGACCAGACCACCTGCTTTACTATTACTCAACTGTCTTCAGATAGATGGGCTTACCTCTTCTAACAGCAAAAATGCTGAATGAATCTCCTGCATGAGAAACCTTCAGGATAATGTTGTCCTTAGCAGCTATATGCTTGGCATAACACAGCATGTTTACCTAGCAGCTTTCTACATGCTTAATATGTGAAGTTCCTTTTCATGGCTGTTTGTTTCTGTTGGACTGTATGTGTTAAAAATAATATAAGGTCAAATTCCATAAGAAAGCATGGTTCTGATTGAATTTCCAGTTCCAAAACCTGGACTTAAGCCAGTAGAATCTGGGAATGTGGCAAGGATACTATGCCTTACACTGCAGCACTCAAGAGTGACTACTTAGGTTGATTAACTAGTGGTGAGGATAGGTTCCGAAAAGTATTTCAACTAGACTAATTAGCATACAGTCAGATGTGACAGAAGAGTGGGTAAAATATATGCCACCTCTCTGGAAGGGTGCTAGAAGAATGTTCTGGGAAAAGGTGGAAATAAGATATGTGCTGGAGCCATAGTAAGTTAACTTCATTGCATGCCTCATGCTGTCTAAAAATAGAAGCAAGAGTTTTCAAACATTATTTGAGTTAGACTAAAAGAGTCTAAGCCCTATATTTGTGTATTTAGCTATATAATTTTTGGTGCAATTTATTATAGGCAATATTGCCTTTAAGCCTGTCTTAAGAGTACAAATTATGACATGAAATCTGGTTTCAAAAAAAAGCTGTATAATGTCCTCAAACTACATAAGCTCTAAAAGGATAAGTTTTATTTTCCTTTTTTTTTTTAATTGCCAGAGGTGCGTGTGCTCACCAGAGAGAGACAGAGAGAAAAAGGAGCATCCCACAATGGGGCATGGTCATGTCACAATTCCTTCTCCTCTCCTCTTTCTCCATCCTGTCAGGATTTGGGGCTTGCATGCACATGCACCCAGTGTGTCTTTCAAACCAATGGGCTAAGATTCAAATGACGGTTGGCCATGTGGGATCCTGCTCCCTTAACCACCTGGCTACAAGGCTGGCCCTTAAATAATTAGTTTTTGTTTTTGTTTTTTTTTTATTTTTTAAGAAAGATATTTGCTATGAGCAGGTGTGCTCACCCAAGAGACAGAGAGACAGAAAGCAAGAAATCACCCCCCCCCCCAAGGGGGGATGAGATGGCCACACTACAATCCCTACTCCTGAGTCTCTTCTCAGGATTTTGGGCACACATGCACATGATTTTTTTTTTTTTTTTTTTTTGAGAGGTTTTTGCTATAGGGCGCGTGCGCTAGCCAGACAGACAGAGAGAGACATAGGGACAGAAAGCGAGAAATCACCCCCCGGGGGGATGGTCACGCCGCAATCCTCCATTCTCCTCTCGGGATCTTGGGCATGCACGCACATGCGCCCGGCGTGAGTTTTAAGCCACCGGGTCCAGGACGTGAACCGCGGTCGACTACGTGGGAGTCCAGTGACATAGCCATTACGCTAACTGCTGGTTCCCGTACCTGGTGTGTTTTAAGCCACCGGGTCTGGGACTTGAACCACGGTCAACTACATGAGAGTCCAGTGATATAACCATCATGCCATCTGCTGGTCCCAAGAGTTAGTTTTCTATCTCTTTCATTTCCTTTCAACAATAACCAGCAAAATATATTCATGCTGATACTTCTGGAGGTAACAAACAATCTTATACAGTCTTCCTAAGAGTATCACTCTAAAAATAGATTGCAATTGTGAGGGGTAGAGGATGACTCAGCAGTAATACAAAGCTTTGCAAGGCTGACCAATATGGAAAGATTCCAAGTTCACATCTGGAGACCTTCCTGAGCTCAGAGTATGTGTCTATGATCCAGGGCTGGTTGAGACTAGAGGTGGATCATAGTGGGAAGATCCTTTGGGGGCGCTCGTCTCACTCTCTCTCTCTCTCTCTCTCTCTCTCTCTCTCTTTCTTGTTCTTGGGAGAAATAAGAAAATAAAACTTTAAAAAATGCATTGTGATTATTGATGAGTGTGAAGATGGCAACTTCTCTTATATGGTGCACATAATTAAGACTTTTAACCATTGCTTAGTCACCCTACTACTCAATTTTTATCTATTAAGTTTTGGTTATCACTTACATTTCCACAGTTGAACAATTTTCTTTTGGTTACCTGCCTGGAATGGCTTTCTTGCCTTTTTAGTGTAATTAAATTCTATTTGTCTTTCAAGGTATGTATTAAATATTATCTCCTGTAGAAAATCTTTTCTATTGCCTATTCTCTATTCCTCCCAACAGAATTATTCCCTCTACTCTGTGGCTCTATGCTTCTATTAACAGTTCTTTATTTTATTTTATTTTATTGGGTTTTTATTTTTTGGAGAGGTTTTTGCTATAGGGCGCGTGCTCTCGCCAGAATGACAGAGAGAGACAGAGAGAAAGCCCCCCTGGGGCCATCCCCAGGAGGGATGGCCACTCCACAATCCCTTCTCCTTCATTCTCCTCTCGGGATCTTGGGCACGCACGCACGCCCAGCACGAGTTTTAAGCCACCGGGTCCGGGACGCGAACCGTGGTTGACTACATGGGACTCCAGCAGCATAGCCATTACACTAACTGCTGATCCCTATTAACAGTTCTTGACACATTATATCTAGCTAGTATTTATTTTTCATTCTCTCAAATTAAATGTAAACTGCCTGATAAATAAAACTGCTTTATTTATCTTAGAACACCTACTCTCCATGCTTGAGGAATTAATAGAAACTCTTGCAATTAAATGCTTTTGAAACCAAAAATGGGGGGCTAGCAGGTGCCATGATGATTGAGGTACTGGATTCCCTCATGGCCAACCATGATTTGATTCCTGAACCCAACAGCTTAAAAATCACAAGAAATAAATAGATAAATAAATAAATGTTCAAAAAGAAAGAAAGAAACCAAAGGGTCTTCAAGATAGAAACCTTTCTGGTCAACTCATGGAAGCTGAAGCTACATGGAGAGGCACAATTTTGTTTCTGAACCAACCCAAACACACCAGAAATGTCTATAATCCAATCTAATTGGGAAGCTGGGCAGGAGAATTAATACATGAGACCCTGTTAGAAATACCCATCTCTGTCTTTCTCTCTCTCTCTTTCCCTCTCTCTCTCTCCCTGAACTAGTCTTTCTATTTGTCCACGTTATCCACAATGTGGATATAAGTTTTCTTTCTTTTTTTTTCTTTTTTTTTGGAGAGGTTTTTGCTATAGGGCACGTGTGCTCACCAGACAGACAGAGAGAGACAGAGAGACAGAAAGTGAGAAATTACCCCCCAGGGGGGATGGCCACGCCGCAATCCCTTCTCCTCCATTCTCCTCTCAGGATCTTGGGCACGCACGCACACGTGCCGGGCATGAGTTTAAACCACCGGATCCGGGACTCAAATCGCAATCAACTATGTGGGAGTCCAGCGACATAGCCATTACGCTAATTGCTGGTCCCATAAGTTTTCTTTCTTATATCTACAAACCTCTTTATCGCTTTTTCTCATTACAAGATTGAACATGTTACTTTGTATCCCTTTATTGACTCAGAGAATATGTGTTGGCTACCTACACTAGCATTGCTGAAATTTTCATCAGTATTAACTCATTTTGATAAATATTAATGTCCACTACTATTATCAGTTTATAGCATTCACAGCTCACAAAACACTTTCACAGACATCTTTTCATCAAATCCTTCTACAATGTATGAAGTGGATAGTATTATTATTATCTCGATTTTTAAGGCCTTAGATTCCCAGCTAGCCCTCACTGAAGGATGCTCTTGTTTAACCATGTTAAATCATAAAATTTGAGATCTCTAAGGGACTTTAATGATCGAGTCCTGCCCCTAACTCTTGTAGTAAACTGGGATGGTCTCATTTTACAGATAGATCAAGTGAGATCTGGACAGGTGAAATAAGTGCACTGTCACAAATTCTTAATAAATGATAGAGTCTAAACTGGAATGGATTCTGATTTCTGATTACTAGTTTAGTGCTCAGGCCACTACCCATACTGCTTCTAGGACAAAAATAGAAATTCTGTTTATTTTTCTGAAGGGTCAGTTTTGATAAAATTTTACAAATCTTTATTCTTGTCATATGCTTCTTCCTGAGTTTGACTCTCTTTTTTGTCTTTCTGCTTTCACTATCTGAAGTGGAACTTATGTACACCTATACCATGCATAACAACTTTTTCTATGCAATTTTCTCTCTCTGGTATATTTTTTTCTGGCTGTTTAGCTTTTTAACCTTCACTTTTTCAAATCTCTTAATTTCATAGCTTTTAATCCTTTTTTTCAACATTCAGATGGTTAGTTGAATAATTTTACCCAAAGGTTTAATGAGAGACCAGGATAATGTAATAATGTGGGCTTCATTGCTCAGTATTCTTCCTTTGCTGAAGAAGAAAACTGGAATGAATTCTCAGAGATATTTGGTCTAATGCCACTGTTTTATAGACAGGAAAATGATCTCCAGTGAGAAGAGTTATGTATCCTGGATCCAAATCTTGGATTCTAACTATAGTCTTTTTTCTACATTGTACTGCTTGTTAGCAGGAAATAAGGGGAAAAAAAAATTCTGAACAAGGGTAAATGCATTGATTAAGAAAAAGAAAAACCAGGGAATTTACACAAATGAAATTACCAAACTTGATAATTCTAAACTAGTCAAAATTTTAAATGATCTGATAATTCTGTTTATAAAAATTAACCTTAATTTGCAGCTAGACCCAGAGACATCTTCTGAAGAGCCTAGCAAATCTTATCTTCCTACGGCAATTTATTTCATTATTAAAAATGTTATTTTTTCTTAAGGAAAATTTTCTTCACATGGCAATTTTTTAGCACTTAATGGTGTTTTATATTTAAGTGCAAGTTCTATTATTCTTTATTTGGTACATTATAGGGAAATACGGATAGTGCCTCAGCTGAAACAAGCTGAACTTAAACATAGTATGTGAACCCTGTATAATTTATTAACAAGATTTGAGTGCATAGAGCCTGATTTTTGTAAAATTTGGTTCTGTGAGACAGAGTTTTTTGCATTGATTTAGGATACTTAGATTCAGACTGAAACTTTCCAGACTTTAGAGTGTTCACATTTTCGTAGCTTAATTGTAAATCATCTTTCATTTAGAAGATTTAAAGACAGACTAAAGACCTAAATCTTTTCAGTCACCCTCCTAACTAGGAAAAGCCTCTAGATGAGCCTTATTATGGTTTTTCCTAATGGATTAGAACAAACAGTTTGATAATGTTCAAATAGAACAAATACTATCACAAGAAAAACAACATTTCCCTCCAAGAGTTAAATGTAAAATTAGGTGTCATTATAGGGCATTTGGAAGACGTTTTAGTCTCTAGCCCAAGCAGGCCAAACCGCTCAACTGTAATGGGCAGCAAATCAAAACCAGAGTGGTAGGCTTGTTGTTCTCCTATTTGTTTTGCTTCATTCTGCTTGATTATTTTGGCAAAGTCAGGCTGAAACGGCAATGCTCTGAAGTTCTGTGAATTTAAGCTTTTAATTAGGTAAAAGACTCTTTTGCAGCTCTTGTCGAGTGCTCATTTTATGCTTGGAATGCTTTATTCCATACTTTGGTATATTTTGAAAAGAACTGTGGTGCTCTGAGCTGACTCCCTCCATTAGCCTCGAAACCCGCCACGGATCTTTCCTATGTTTTATCTGCTTGATATTGCTCTGTAGGTGCTGGTGCGTTTGAACATCTCTGGGATCTTCTGTACATTCACGCTGCTAAAGGAAGATGGAAGTCTGCTCAAAAATAACTCTGATTAAAGTTTTCTATTTAGAAATTACTTTTAAATTTAAAAAAGTTTAGTATTATGTCATAAAGTATAAAAATATGTCGTCTGAGAAAAATCTACCTAAATGATAGATTTGCCTAATCTTTAAAGTGATATTTTTCACTTGGGTAGAACAATCTTTAAGCAGTGTTCTCATATATTAGAACTTTAAAAGGTTAGAGTCTGCCTTACAAAGAATTTATTTAAACAATATAAGGTTTAAGAGAGGAGTCTTGATTAGAATTAATATGGAAAAAAGTTTAATATGGAGGGGAGAGAAGGGAAAGGGGAAGGAAAAAACAAATATGCTTAATTGACAAAAAAATGAAAAGCTATTTGCCGATAAGTTATAGAGTAACTATCTTTGGCTTGACTGACATGCATAGTATTTATGCTGGAAAAAGAAATGTATACTGTAAAGATGTGATTAAATGTAAATTAATTAATTAATTTAAAAATTAAGAAAGAAGTAGGATAAATGTGCAAATAGAAACATAAGTCACTTTTAGCATTTTTGGTGCAATTAGAGAAAATTCCTAAGTCAGTTTCCTTCTGAAATTGAAAACATATTGTTTATGAATTAGTAACCATAGTCAGGGAATAACTTGCCTTTGTTTTCTGTTAGAATCTAATCTGCTTTTTACCTGGAATATAATATCTACATTATATAAATATCAGCCCCTTTTATGAAAATGTACATCCATAATCAAATATTAAGAATGTCTACAGAAAAGGAATGTTCCCCACAGATATCTTATCATACCAGTTCTTATGAGACAGGTGTCTGAACTAATTTGGGAGCTTTGGTTTTATTTTTGTTGGTGTTTAATTTCCTGCCATGCAGATGCACTTAGTGTTATGAGATTTATGTGATTAAGTGTGCAAAATGACAAACAAGGTTGTCTGGTGCTCATCTTCCCTCTTTAGTCAACTAATCACCTTTGGATTCTGGGCTCTGTCACTGAGTGAGTCCTTTACACCAGTAAGCCGCCTTTATCAATCTAAACATTTGATCTGCACATGACCGCATTAGTTAAAGGTGAGGTCTAAGATAAAAATTACAGTTTGGATTTAGGAAGGCATTTTCTAATTCCAGGTTGAAGTAGTAGTTAATGTAAACATCTTTACTCTGGGTTATATTGACACCACAATCCTGCGTGGGTACTACAGTTAAGGGGAATCACAAGTGTTGCCAAGATGTAAAGCCTCAAGAAAGGTTTATGGTCACAAGACCATACCTTCTCATAGCAATGAGGTTACTTAGAAGTCCAGATTGCTTATTTTTAGAAGCAAAATATTCACAGTGAGGGCTTGAGGCTTGTACAAAAGCATCTCGACATCAGTGCTATAGTTTGCATCTCTCTCACTCTTTATGTGACACACTTGAGGGATTTAAGGTGATTAATAGTGCTCTCTCATCAAGACGATAACTGCCTCCTTGCAGGTACTATCATCCTAGCGCATTAATGGTAGTAATGACTGGGATTTATGTAACCCTGTTTTAAGGAAGATTGCAAAGTATTTTATTCTTATTATCTCCTCCCTTTGAAATATAAGCCAGAATTGTAAGTTAGAGCATTCTGGCGGGGAAACTGAAGCACTCTATTTAGAGATCTTATCCTTAGGTCCTGTAAATAGTAGAGGTCTTCAGGAAGTTCATAGAAAATATGTATTACGCAAAAGCTATGCACCAGAATAAACTTATACTTTAATTCCATTTTCTCACTAACTTTTAGAAATCCTCTAATACACAGTGGCATAACTAAGGGTTAGGTTCTAGATCTCCTGATCGCTAACCCACTATTCCTTCAGTCAGATCACTGTGCTCTCTTCTTCTTTCACGATGAATAGGAACCATGAGCTTGTACATTTCATCCCAAGCATTACAACAACAAAATCTCTTGTTACTGTGAAAATACATTTACGTACTAGCATGAACTTGTATTACTATATGGGTCTCTGCAGATGGCTTGGTATATCTTTCTAACAAAAAGTCTATGGTGGGATAACCTGAGTCCTGAAAGGTGTGACTTGGGAGCTCTCAAACTCTCTTCACATGTGACCAAATGCACTCAATATTGCATATTGTGACTGAGTCCGGATGGTGCCAAGATGGTGTAAGCCTCCTTTATGTATGGAGTTTCAGTTTCTCTTATTTGAAATTTTTATAGGATCCTGTCCTTCATCAGCTAAACCTCACAATTCACATATGACTGTGGGAGTTGACTAACTGTTTTGTAATTATATAATATTTCTATACAAAACAGATTATGCTTTTGGTCTTTAGTATACAAACTAATTTCTTTTGTCAGCATCAGCCCTAATTCGAATATCTTTCTTGTGGTAAAAAACACCATCTGATGAAGACAAGAATTTGGTTTGACTCACATTTGGCTCGAAAATATGTTGTTGATAAAAGAACCTACCTAACCAAATGTTTGAACATAGATATTTCTCACTTCAAACTGATTATTTAATGTATTCTTTATAAAGGAAAGGGACAAAGAGAGAAGTGAAACTCAGATATAGTGAACATTAATTTTGCACCAGTCTCTGTCAAATGTTTTCACATTTAAGCCTTATAAAATCTGCATGATAAATATTTCCCCCATTTGAATAGAGGAGAAAATTGAGAGTCAGAGAGGTTAAACAACTTGAACATGTTCTTTAGCAATAAACTAATAAATAACAGAGCCCAAATTCACCCCCTAGTGTGTCTGATAGTTATTAGCCAAACTATACCTGAAGAAGCCTTTGGGCCAATTTAATAGATCTGAGTGAATATCAAGGAAATACTGGCATTCAGTCTCCCTTAAGGAGCAAGGTCACTATGAAGAGACCCATGCCCATGCAGATATTAAATGTAAGCACAAAGTTTTTTTCCTAACCAAATCACTTGTAACATTTGAGGAAAGCTTCTCACAAATACCCCACTTTATCAGTAATTATGGTGTTTTAAAATTTTATAAGGTAACTGAGGAAATCCAAAGGAAAATATGTGATCTAGGCTCAATGATTTGACAGGATCAAACTTCTTTTGGATTCAGGCTTTTTTGGGGGATTAAATTGTTGGCAAATCTGGTGCTTTTAGTCAACATTTCAGCATCTGGGAAGAGTAGTAAAAAATTATCTGGAACAGGGAATATTACTATGAGTCATTTTACATTCTAAGTACCAACTCTTCTACATAGAGCTCTTCTTTTCTTTTTTTTGTAAGAAGTTTTTGCTATAGGGTGCGTGCGCTCACCAGACAGACAGAGAGAGACAGAGAGACAGAAAGCGAGAAATCACCTCCCGGGGGGATGGCCACGCCGCAATCCCTTCTCCTCCATTCTCCTCTCGGGATCTTGAGAACGCACCCACACGTGCCCAGTGTGAGTTTTAAGCCACCGGGTCCAGGACGCGAACTGCGGTCGACTACGTGGGAGTCCAGCGACATAGCCATTACGCTAACTGCTGGTCCCCATAGAGCTCTTCTTTTAGAGGCAGTGGACAGACACAAAAAACACTTCCCGGGAACCAGCAGAACCAAAAATATACAACAATCATGCCTAATACAGACTCAAGACAGGAGAGAGCACCAGGACACCGGGGGCCTGGAGGTGAAGAAGTAGCCCAGGAGCAGGGAGGAAACCTAAACTCTCGTAAGTCTTTCTGCATAGGCTCCAGTGACACAACTATCTGTGTCCTCTGCAGAAAGTTTCTGTACTTCGCGTGGGCTATAGATTGCCTATGCCTGGTTAATGTCTATTTAATGCTAATAGCGAAGCCATTCACATTCTCAACAGTAGAGGTCCTCAGTACCATAGTTCTTCAACTCAGATGCTGACGATTCTCATATTCTGGAGTGATTTGGCATTTACAATTGCTTGTGGAAATCAAGTCATTTAATGGGTTTGATTGTCTATTTTTATGTCATTAATAAACAAAAAAACTTTAGTTCTCATTGCTGATTTTGGCTTAAATGTCACAATTTTGTAACAGCTGAAATAATGTGTCAAAAATGACTTGACTCAACAGTGGAATATTTGAAAAGAATATACAGTACAAACCATTCTCTTAAAGTTTTGTAAAAAATATGATGAAATGCTGGGACCAGCAGTTAGCGTAATGGCTATGTCGCTGGACTCCCACGTAGTCGACCGTGGTTCGAGTCCCGGACCCGGCGGCTTAAACTCACGCCGGGCGCGTGTGCGTGCGTGCCCAAGATCCCGAGAGGAGAATGGAGGAGAAGGGATTGCGGCGTGGCCATCCCCCTGGGGGGTGATTTCCTGCTTTCTATCTCTCTGTCTCTCTCTGTCTGTCTGGCGAGCGCACGCGCCCTATAGCAAAAACCTCTCCAAAAAAAAAAAAAAAAAAAAAATGATGAAATGCTTAGAAAAGACTTTGAAATTTCTTTTTTTTAAGCACTACTTAATTTTTATCTTATTAATTACCATTATTTTATTTTATTTTCTTCAAGTTGACCAGAGAGAGAAGGAAAGTAAGAAAGTAAGCTGCCAGGCCTGGGACTCAAACCACAGTCGGTCACATGGGAGTCCAGCTGCCTTAAGCACCACACCACCTGCTGGCCCAAGATTTTGAAATTTCTTGTGGTGGAGGAAAACAATGGATTTTTTTTGGAGTGGGGAGCAGTTTACTTACTGTCTATCATGTTTAGAATGACAGAGCTACAGGCTTACACAGGGGCTTCAAAAAGTTCATGGAAATGCATATTATGAAAAGACTATTGGGAACCAGCAGTTAGCGTAATGGCTATGTCGCTGGACTCCCACGTAGTCGACCGTGGTTCGCGTCTCGGACCCGGTGGCTTACAACTCACGCCGGGTGCGTGTGCGTGCGTGCCCAAGATCCCGAGAGGAGAATGGAGGAGAAGGGATTGCGGCGTGACCATCCCCCCTGGGGGGTGATTTCTCGCTTTCTGTCTCTATGTCTCTCTCTGTCTGTCTGGTGAGCGCACGCGCCCTATAGCGAAAAAACCTCTCCCAAAAAAAAAAAAAAAAAAAAAAAAAAAAAAAAAAAAGACTATTCATAGATTTTAACTTTTTAGTACCAAAATAAACTTGTACTTTAATTCTACTTTTTTCATGAACTTTTTGAAGTACCCTCATACTTAGGAATTTGTCTTTATTGTTGCATTTTCTCTCACAGGGTTTTTATTTTAATTTTCTTGCTATAAGCATAATTTAGTGAGAACATCTCCCATCAGCTTGGAAATCATGCCACAAGTGTGTGCACCTAAAATCCTGAGAAGAGACTGGAGGAGAAGATTGCAATGTGGTAATCCTCGGGGGGGGGGGGGGGTGATTTCTTACTTTTTCTTTCTCTTTATCTCTGGTGAGTGTACCCCCTGAAGTAAAAACTAGGAAGAAAAAAAAAAGAACATGTCCATTTGCCCCTACTTTCCGCCAAATTTGACATTGTCCTTTTCTCTCCATTTAAGCAATCACTAAATCTTAGCAGTTCTACCTCCTACAAGTCATTGCTGCTATTTCCTATCTCTCTAGCCCCCACTGCCCTGGACTGGGCTATAATAACTTGGCTATAGTAACTTCTTCTAACCAGTCTTCTTATTTCCAGTCTCATTTCTTTTTAGACCATTCACCATATTTACAAAACCACTGTTCTCAAATGCCATTTCCATTCTCAATACTTTCAGTGGCTTACCATTACTACTGCATCCAGAACACATTTCTTAGTATAGTCTACAAGTTCTTTTATAATTGTCCCTAACTACCTCTTCAGCTTTATTGTTTCCTTCTCTCTTTTCTACAGCCCTCAAATCTATCTTCCAACTACACACAACTTCTACGAGTTCCCCAAATGAACCACACTGTTTCAGCCTTCTCGTCTCTGCATGCTGGTCTCTCTACTATTACTCTTCTTTCTTCTTTTACTCCTTGTTTATCTAGCAAACACCTAACTCCCCTTTAAGGTCTAAGCCAAATATCCTCTGCTATCTAAAACCTTTTCTGAACCACAGGCAGGGCTAACCATTATTTCCTTTGTACAAATTCTCTACTGAATATATTCTTCTGCTTCCATACTCCCATATTATACCAGTTACCTCTCTTGCTAGACCAGTGATTCTCAGTAGTGGCAAGGATAGGCATTGGCCAGGGGGGTTGTGGAGGAAAGCAAGTTTGTCCATGGGGGTACATGTGGCATTTGTCACTGGATACATTTTTGATTGTCACAGTGGAGGAGGTGAGGCACTAATGACATCTATTGAGTAGAGGCCAGAGATACTGCTAAACATTTATAATGCCCAGCACAACCTCATGCAACAAAGAATTATCTAGGAAAATATATCAGTAGTGCCAAGATTAAGAAACTCTGTGCCAGATGGCAAAAGTGTGCCTTGTTCTAACTATGGGTCCTTGGGTTCTACAACAATAGCAAACAAATATTAGCCACTAGATAAATATCGACTGAATGAATAAGAAACTCCTTGGGGGGGACCAGCAGGTGGCATGGTGGTTAAGGCACTGAACACTCCCACATGGCCGACCACAGTTCGAGTCTCGGACCTGATGGCTTGCCTTCTCACTTTCTCTCTCTCTCTCATTCTTTCTCTGTTTCTCTCTGGTCAAATTAAAATGAATGAATGAATAAATAAAATTAAATAATTCTTTTAAAAAAAAGAAACTCCTTGGGGAAAAAAGAAAAGAGAAGAAAAACTCTATAGGAGTCTCTAAAGGGAGTTCAAACAAAGGTAGAAAAATAGGATTCTTACCTTATTTTAGGGATATTAACCAGAGCTCAAATTTAATCACAATCCTGTGTGTCATTAAAACTTACTCTAAAATTTCCTTAATAATTCATAGAGATTAAACTTATGTTCTGATTATATGCCCACCTCTACTCCCAAAAAAGTCATAAAATGTCAAAAAACATAACATTTAAAACAAGAAAATGTCCATCAGATTAGATGTTTTGAAGAGCCCCTGAAAGATAACACCAAGGACAGGAGGAGGAAATATTTAAAGATATAATAAAAAAAAAAATCTTCGTAGATTTAAAGGAAAACAGAAACATTCAGATCAAAAGGTTCACAGCAGAATACCAAGGATAACAGGAAAAACAATCTATAAGGGAATAGTTATTATGTTAGTATTATATGTCTCGTTATTAAGACTAGATACCAAAATTAAATTGACATAAATAATATCTCAACATAATAAGGAAAAATTATGTTAAAGCTAAAATCTTATTCTCATCAAATTAACATTTAAGTGGAGGCAAAATTAAGACAATTTCAAACATAAAAAGATCTGGAATCCTATCATCCACAAATCTTGTCTGTAGAGAATTATTAAAAGATGTAACCTATCCAGGGGCCTGCAGGTGGTGTGGTGGTTAAGGATGCTGGACTCCCACATGGCCGACCACAGTTAGAGTCCCGGACCTGGTGGCTTTCTCTCTCACTCTCTCTCTTGCTGTCCCTCTCTGGTCAAATTAAAATAAATAAATGAATAAATAAAGTTAAATAAAATAATTCTAAAAAAATGATATAACCTATCAAAAAAACAAAATTTAGAGGAATGTAAGAGATGTGAGAAACAAATTATGGGGACCAGCAGTTGGCGTAATGGCCATGTCGCTGGACTCCCATGTAGTCAACCGTGGTTTGAGTCCTAGACCCGGTGGCTTAAACTCACACCAGGCGTGTTTGTGTACATGCCCAAAATTCCAAGAGGAGAATGGAGGAGAAGGGATTGCAGCGTGGCCATCCCCCCTGAGGGGGCGGGGAGTGATTTTTCACTTTCTGTCTCTCTCTGACTGTCTGGCAAGTGCATGCGCCCTATAGCAAAAACCTCTCTGAAAAAAAAAGAAATTATGAGCAAAGCAACAAAACCTAAAATAAGTCTAGTGGCATTCCTGCAGAATAAAAAATAAACAACAACCTGGAACTAAAATATCAAATTAGGGCTTGCTCTTTAGCTCAGCATTTAAGGGAGCTGGATTCCATGTGGCCAAATGTAGTTTGAATCTCTGCCCCCACAGCTTGAAAAAACATTCTGTGTATGTATGTCTGAAAATCCTGACAGGATGGAGAAATGGAGGGAAAGAGTTGTAGCATAACCACACCTCAGTGGGGAGGAGGGTGCTTTCTCTCTCTCACTCTCTGGTGGGTACATGTACCTCTGTCAATAAAAAATAAAATAAATAATAAAATACCAAGTGATTTCAACATGGAAGAAAGAGAACGATGAAAGTATAAGGAAGTGAACTGATAAAAACGCAAGAAGAAATTTGACAAGTCCACTATGAAGTGGGAGATTCTAACAACCCTCTCACAGAAATCAGACGATTAAGTACACCTACACAGAGTAAAAGATATAAGTGATTTAAATTAACAGTAAAGCAAGCCTGATCTAAGCAGTACACGTAGAACTTTATACTCCCTAAATGACAAACGTTCATTTTCTTTATTGGTTTTGTGTGTTTGTTCATTTGTGGGAGTTTGATTTGTTTCTTTTTCTTTTTTCCTTACTTTGTTTTGTTTTTGTGGTACCTGGTATCATTTTTTAAATTAACTTTTCAATCATCATTTTATATTTCTTCTTCTTTTTTTTTTTTTTTTTTTGGAGAGGTTTTTGCTATAGGGCGCGTGCGCTTGCCACACAGACAGAGAGAGACAGAGAGACAGAAAGCGAGAAATCACCCCCCAAGGGGGATGGCCACGCCGCAATCCCTTCTCCTCCATTCTCCTCTCGGGATCTTGGGCATGCTCGCTCACTCGCCTGGCATGAGTTTTAAGCCACTGGGTCTGGCATTCGAACCGCGGACAACTACTTGGGAGTCCAGCAACATAGCCATTACGCTAACTCCTTGTCCCATTTTATGTTTATTTTCAAACAACCATGAAAGAGCCTCAAAATTTAACCATATATTAAGTTATAAGGGAAATTTTAAAAAAGAATTGTTTATTTATTCAATTTTATTTGTTATTATTATTGTTTTTATTTTGACCAGAGAGAGACAGAAAGAGAGAGAGAAAGGGAAAGTGGGAAGGCAAGGACTCAGACCATGGTTATCCATGTGGCAAAGCAGCACCTTAACCACCACACCCCCTACTGGCCCTAAGGAGAATTTCAATCAATATCAGAAAAACTGAAAACTTATATGACATGAATCTCTGATCACAATTCAATAAAATTAGTGATTGATAATTAAAGGATACCTCCCCCTCCAAAATCTCTGTATAAGGAAGAAAAAAATTAAGCATCTTTAATGCTGTTGGATCATATTGCAAACTATTTAGGAATTAAAACCAATAAAAGCACAACATATCAAAACTTAGTGGATACAAAGTGATATTTAGAGGAAACTTTAGAGCATTATTAGAAAATAATAAGATTAAAATGAATTAATTACTTGACTCAGAGAACTAGGTATAAATTAATTTTAAAAGTTAAGACTGGAGAAAAGAATCAAACTGAAAGTATAAGTTAATGGAAAAATTAAAATAGTAGCTCTGATCAATAAAACCAAAAATCAGACTTTTTTTTTAAGAGGTTTTTGCCATAGGGCGCGTGCACTCGCCAGACAGACAGAGAGACAGAAAGAGAGAAATCACCCCCCCCAGGGGGGATGGTCACGCCGCAATCCCTTCTCCTCCATTCTCCTCTCAGGATCTTGGGCACGCACGCACATGTGCCCAACGTGAGTTTAAGCCACTGGGTCCGGGATGCAAACCGTGGTTGACTACATGGGAGTCCAGCGACATAGCCATTACGCAAACTGCTGGTCCCCAGACTTTTTTTTTAATTGCTAGAGGGCACATGCACTCTCCAGAGAGGGAAAGAAAGAAAGAGAGACGCAGAGCTAGAGAGAGAAAGTGACCCTTCCCCTGGCAGTGGTGCATAGTCACACCCCAACCCTTTTTTTTTTTCCCCCCTACTTTTCCATCTCATCAGGATTTTGGGAAAACACACACATGTGCTTTGTGTGTTTTCAGGCTGCTAGGGCCAGGATTCAAATGCTAGTCAGTCATGTGAGATCTGGCTCTCAGTGCACACTGCTTAACCATTGTTCTAAAGGGCCAACATTCAGAGCTCTTGCAAATCCAAAATCCAGTAAGGGAAAAAGAAAGTACAAATAAACACGGGGAGAAGTTTAAAGTTGTATCTATGTACCAATAAATTTGAAAATCTAAATGAAATGGAAGACTTTCTACAAAAATATAACAACAAAATCAATTCTGCTCGATAAACAATTTGATATGTAAAAATATAATAGAAATGTTAAGAGTATGAAGAAGTATTTGTATAAGAAGGCATCAAGGGAACAGCCAGTGGCATGGTGGTTGAGACAACAGGATCCCACTTAGCTAACTGCATGGTTTTAGTCCTAGACCTCTTGACTTGGAGAAGATGCTGGGTGCATGCGTGTGTAGACTCAGGATCTTGACAGGAAAAATGGAAAGGGATTGTGGTGTGACCATCCCCCATGGGGAATGCTTTCTCAATTTCCCTCTCTCTGAAAGTTCTCTCTTTGTTTCCCTCTGAACAACAACAAAAAAGTAACAAGTCTAATGTTTTTACAGATAAATTCTACAAAGTCTCAAGGAATAACTTTCTTTTAATAGATAAATTGCTCCAAAATATAGAGAATAAGCTAAAGCTTTTTAACGTTACCTCTCAGGCTGAAATAAAATCTAGTTAAGGGCATCCTACACTTGGCTATAGAGTAATACCATTTAAGGAAGATTTTAAAATTTAAATAATATAGTTATAAATCAAATCCAGTGATATATTAAAAAATAAATATGGGCCACTACCATGGCTTGGTGGTTAAGGCAGCTGTATCCTGCATGGTTGACTGCATGGTTTGAGTCCCATGGTTTGAGAAACATGCTGGATGGGTGTGTGCAAGGGCCCAAAATCATGAAAGGAGGGGGATATGGAGGAAAACAAATGGTGGTCTGACCATTCCCCATGGGAGGTTGCTTTCTCCACTTTCTCTCTTTGTCTTTCTCTGGTGAGAACACATGTCCTCTAGCATACACATACATACACAAAAGTAAATGCATTATTTCCAACTAGGATATATATCAAGAATGATTTTGGGGTCAGCAAGTGGTGTGGTTGTTGAGACATTGGATGGACTCCCACATGGCCGACTGCAGTGTGAGTGCCAGACCCAGCGGCTTGAAAATCACACCAGGTGTGTGTGTGTGCATGCCCAAAATCCCACAAGGAAAATGGAGAAGAGGGGACTGTGGCATGGCCATCCCCCTTGGGGAAATGATTTCTCATTTTTCCTCTCACTATCTCTCTCTGGTGAGTACAAGCCTATGGCAAAAACCTGGGGGAAAAAAGGAAAAAAGAATAATTTGATATTCTGTAAGTTATCAAACCAACTGAGAAAGCAATCTAAATTGTCCCCATCTCTAAAAAGAATATTCAGCACCCATTCCTCACAAAACAAATAAAAGACAACCCATTATTAGTAATTTAGGAATTGAAGTAGGCTTCCTTAACTTGGTAAGTTTATCTATCAGAAGTCTATAGCAAACATATAAGCATTCCCTTCAAAATCTGGGACAAGAAAGATGCCCACTGTAACTACTGTAAGCTTATGCAACATAAAAAGAAAAAGGAGAATATTAAATATTGAAACAGAGGTGAAAGTATCTTTGTTTACAGACTATGTAATAGTCTAATTAGAAAAATCAAGAGCTCTAAGAACTAATAAAAGAATTTTTGCAAAGTAGATAACTAAAGATCAATGTAGGAAAATCAATTATAGCCCAGCAATTACATGGAATAGGGTAAGTCCCTCTGAATACACCTAACAATAAATGTGTATGACCTATATGAAGTAAACTTCTGAACTTCAGTGAAAGTCATAAAAGAAGAATAAACAAAGATAAATTCTATGTCTTAGATTGGAAGACTCAACATTTTGAAGATGTTAGTTATCTTTAAGTCACTCACAAATTTAATGCACTCTCAATCCAAACCCCAGTTTTTCCATGGACCATGAAAAGCTGATCCTTTATTTTTTTAAGAAGTATTTTATTTATTATTGTTATTATTTAAAAAAAATTGTTATAGGCATGCATGCTCACCAAAGAGAGAGACAGAGACGGGGAGGGGGAGTGAGAAAGTAAGCCACAAGTTCAGTACTTGAACCGTGATCAGCCATGTGAGTCCACACCTTAACCACCATGCCACCTGCTGGCCCCAGACAAGCTGATTCTTAATTATTTATTGAAAAGAATCTGGGGACCAGCAGATGACATAATAGTTATATCACTGGACTCCCATGTAGTTGACCATGGTTCAGATCCCAGAACTGGTGGCTTAAACTCACGCTGGGTACGTGTGCATGAGTGCCCAAGATCCCAAGAGGAGAATGGAGAGAAGGGATTGCAACCTGGTCATCCCCCCTGGGGGGTGGTGATTTCTCACTCTCTGTCTTTCTAGTGAGTGCACACACCCTATAGCAAAAATCTCTAAAAAAAATCTAAAAAAGAAAGAAAAAGAAAGAAAAGAAACTGCAGGATACAAGGATCCAAGGTTAATATATAAAAGTTATTGCTTCCCTATAAACCATCAGTGAACAAGTAGAATTTGAAATTAAAAACAATGCTATTTACATCAGCATCCCCAAGAAATGGAATATATAGATTTAGCAAAATATCTGCCAAGATCTACAAAACCCACAATGAAAAAAATCAAAGAACTAAGTAAATGAAGAATATTCTGTTTTCATGGATAACATCAATGCTGTCAAGATGTCAATTTCATGATCTATGCATTCAACACAATCCCAATCAAAATCTGCAAGTTATTTTGGGGATATCTTCAAACTGATTTAAAACTTTACATTTAGAGAGGCAAAAGACACAAAATAGCCAAGATAATATAAAAGAAGAACAAAATAGGAGGACTGACGTTACCCAATTTCAAGACTTACTATAAAAGCGTAGAAATTGGGGGACCAGCAGATTGCATAATGGTTGTGTCACTGGACTCCCATGTAGTCAACCATGGTTCGAGTCCTGGACTCAGTGGCTTAAAACTCACGCCAGAAACATGTGCATGCATGCCCAAAATCCCAAGAGGAGACTGGAGGACAAAGTATTATGGCATGGCTATCCTTTTTGTCTCACTGTCTCTCTGGCAAGCACACTTTTCCTATAGCAAAAATCTCAATTTAAAAAAAAATACAGAAATTGGGCCAGCCAGGTGGCGCAGTGATTAGAACAACTGAATCCCACATAGCCAAATACACGGTTTAGGTCTTGGACCCAATGGCTTGGAAAACATATTAGGTATGTGTGCATGCATGCCCAAAATCCCAAAAGGAGAATGGAGAAGGAACTGTGGCTTGGTCATCACACCTGGGGGGCACTTTTTCTCTTTCTCTTTCCCTCTCTTTTTCTCTCTCACTGTTTCTAGTGAGCATATGATTCCTATAGCAAATTTAAATAAATTAATTAATAAATAAAACTATAGTAATCAAGACAGTGTGATATTGGTGAAAGAATACACAAAATAGATCAGTGTTACAGAACAGAGTGCCCAGAAATAGACCCACATAATACAGTCAACTGATCTTTGACAAAGGAGCAAGGGCAGTATAATGGAGAAAAACATAGTCTTTTCAACAAATGGTGCTAGAACAACTGCATATCCACTTGCAAAAAAAATTAATTTAGATGCAGACCTTATGTTCTTCCAAAAAGGTTGATCATAGATCTAAATGTAAAACGCAAAGCTATAAAATTCCTAGAAGATAATACAGGAGAAAATCTGGTGATCTTGGATTTGGCAATGACTTTTTAAATATGATGCCAAAAGCATGATCCATGAAAGAAATTTGGACTTTATTAAAATTAATAAGGGACTATTATCAAAAGTATGCAAAGATAAGAAAATAAATAACCAGATTTTTTTTTTTTTTTTTTTTTTTTTTTTTTTTAGGTTTTTGCCATAGGCACATGCATTAGCCAGAAAGAGACAGTGAGAGGGAAAGTAAGAAATCACCCCCCAGAGGGAATGACCATATTGCATTCCTTTCTCCTTTATTCTCCTCCTGGGATTTTGGGCATGCACACATATGTGCCCAACATGATTTTCAATCCATCTGGTCCAGGACTTGAACCATAGTTGGCCACATGGGAGTCCAGCACCTTAACGGCCATGCCATGTGCTAACCCCAACAACCAGATTTTTTAAATGGAGTCAGACTTTATCAGACACTTCACCAAAAAAGATATACAGATGGCAAATAAATATGTTAAAAGATTGTTTACATAATATATAATTAAGGGAAATAGAAATGAAAACAGCTATGATATACCACTACACATATATTAGAATGGCCAGATCCAGAACACTGACACCACCAAATGCTGTGGAGCAATGGGAACTCTCATTGATTGCTGGTGAGTATGCAAAATGGTACGTCCACTTTGGAAGGCAATTTGGCAATTTCTTTAGAAACTAAACAAACTTGGGATCAGCAGATGGCATCACTGGACTCCCATGTAGTTGACCTGGGTTTGAGTCCCGGACCCGGTGGCTTAAACATACGCCTGGTGTGTATGCATGCATGCCCAAAATCCCGAGAGGAGAATGGAGGAGAAGGAATTGCGGCGTGGCCATCCCCCCCAGGAGGTGATTTCTCACTTTCTGTCTCTCTGTCTCTCTCTGTCTTTCTGGCGAGCTTGAGCTCTATAGCCAAAAAAAAAAAAAAAAAAAAAAAGTGGAAGAAGGGCCAGCAGGTGGAGTGGTGGTTGAAGCACTGAATTCCCACAAGGCTGATGGCAGTTTGAGTCCTGGACCTGGCAGCTTGCTTTCTCGCTCTCCCTTTCTCTCTCTCTTTGTCTCTTTGATCAAATGAAAAAGAAGAATAATAATAACAAATGGAATTAAATAAATAATTTTTAAGAATTATTTTATTTAACTTTATTCATTTAACCACAGAGGGACAGAGAGCGAGAGAGAGAGAGGGAAAACAAGGTCCGGGACTCCAATCGTGGTGGGCCATGTGGGAGTCCATCGCCCTCAACCACCATGCTACCTGCCGGCCCTAATAAATAGTTAAAAAAAAAAAAAAAAAAAGAAAAGAAAAACATGGAAGAAACGTAAATGCCTACTTCTAAGTTAAAGAAGCCAATCTAAAAAGGCTTCACACTATATGATTCAAAGTATAGGACTTTCTGGAAAGGCAAAACTTCTGAGGGAATGAGAAGACCAGTGATTGCCAGTGGTGAAAGGGGAGGGAGGGATGCACAGGGGACTTCTAGGGCACTGAAACTATGCTAGGGTTCTATAGTAGTAGATATATGTCATTATAAATTTGTCCAAGATCGTAGAATGTACACCAAGAGCAAACACTAATATAAATTATGGACTAGGAGTGATAATAATATTTCATTGTAGTTCATTGATAGTAACCAATGTACCAAGCTGGTGGGAGATGTTAAAATACTTTTGGAAAGGCAGTTCCCCTGGTCCCGGAGGGCACATGGACTCACCAGAGATAGAGAAAGTACCCCCCACTTAGTGAGTCATGATCATGCCACAATCATTTTCCCTCCACTTCTCCATCACATTAGGATTTGGAACATGAATTCACATGCACCTGGTATGTTTTTCATGTTGCCAGGGTGAGCATTGAAACCACAGTTAGCCATGTAGGATCCAGCTCTCAATGCCCAGGGCTTAAGTACTGTGCTGTTGGGTGAGCTAGAAAGGCAATTTTAAGTGTTCATTCTTATCAACCTATTCTTCAGTTTCTTGGGGTTTAATCCTAGATAAATACTTACTTGTATACATTGATATATGTATAAATTGTTTAGTACAACACTGTTTATAATAGGAAAAAAAGGAGAGAAATAACATACTCATAGAACTGACTAAATAGTCTTTAATTCTATAGGTTCATGGAATACAATCTCATTTGTGAACAAAATAAAAAAATCAAAATATAGGGACCAGCAGTTGGCATAGTGGCTATGTCACTGGACTCCCATGTAGTCGACTGCAGTTCGCGTCCTGGACCTGGTGGCTTAAAACTCATGCCGGGCGCGTGTGCGTGCATGCCCAAGATCCCGAGAGGAGAACAAACGAGAAGGGATTGAGGCGTGGCCATCCCCCCTGGAGTGTGATTTCTCGCTTTCTGTCTCTCTGTCTCTCTCTGTCTGGTGAGCGCACATGCCCTATGGCAAAAACCTCTCCAAAAAAAAAAAAAAATCAAAATATATATCCACACATATACAGGATGTAAATATGTAGAAAAATTATCCAGAGGGATATACTAAACTATTAATAGTAGTTATATCTTAGAAAGGGAGTGTCATTGGCAATAGGGATCGGAAGGAAGTACTTTGACTATCTTCTTGGGTATTTTTTTTAATTTTGGAGAATACATTTCTAGTATAAATAGATTAAAAATTTACAGGAGTTTGAAATAATACTTTTATTATGAAAGCAATACATGTTTACCTTAGAAAATTTAGAAACTACAGAGAAAGAAAATAAGTTTGTAACTAGAAATAGCCACTATTAACATTTTAATGGATAGGCTACCAAATTCTTTTCATACACATGCATTTTTAAATAAAAATGCTATTATATATTGTAACTATCTTCCCTAATGTAAAAATATGTGTACAACATTCTTTTAAAAATGATATATATTTCTTCATTTGTTCAATATAAAGTATACAATTGTGAGTAAAAATATATTTAAACAATCCCCTGATGTACTTTTAATGTACTTTTCCCAATATATCACTGTTAGAACCAGTGCTGCAGTATCTCTATAACTAAGTTCTTACTATGATCGTTTCCTGAGACTAGATTCCTGAATTGCTAGAATTGTTATTATTGGATTAGAGGTAATATGTATATTAGGCTTTTGATATATATTTCCCAAAACCCTTCAGAAAACTATTTAATATCCACTAGCAGTGCTAGTTTTCCAATACCCTGACTGACATTCAATTTGATAATTTTTTTAATTTAAATTTGATAAGTAAAATCTGGCATTTTGTTTTCATTTCTATTTATCAACTCTTTGATTATAAATAAAATTTAAATTAAGGATATTAACCCTTTGACAGTATGTTGCAGATGCACATGAACTTTCTAGCTCTCATGCCATAATTGAGATTGCATTTGATTGTTTTTAGAGGTCTCAGTTATATTGATTGCTTAAATATAATATTAAGCATGTATTGTATTTTGTGTGTGTGTATATGAAATACATCGCTCCACATATCAAAAATAACATTAATGTTTTGGCTTGTAAATAACTCACATAATTTCTTAAAGAAAAATAAATTTATTTTCAATCAATTGATGTTTTAAAAATTAAAATGTTTTCTGGAAAACTCAATCTTTGGGAGAAAGCTTTCTTTATGAGAGTAAAATCTGCTTTAGAGTTTTATGTGAATTAAGTTTTAAATTAGCATAGAAGAATAACAATATGAATCAATTTGATCAAAGAAAAAGTGTCACTAATTATTTAAACAAGACACTTACAACAGGGATTTAAAGGCAAAGAAGCGGATTTCCCTTGCATGTGGATCAAATCAGAAGTATCCCATAATTGACTCTTTACAAGACCCTGCTTTAGTATAATGGACTAGATATTAAAGCTCTAAGTATTTAAAGCTAGTTTCCGTCTTTCTCTAAATGGAGGCCTGCCACTAAGAGCTATTTTACAAGTCTGACACATTAGCTACATCATGGGGCAATACACTGGCTCTGCTTCTATGGTCCGGAATTTCAAGTGCTTTCAATAGTTAAATGGTGTGAAATGGGTAACATTGAACCTGTGAGAAGTAAGAGCATCTTAAAAAATAAATTCCAGATGGGAAAGTTGATGGGAAGGGATATAGATACTGTAATAGTTCTTTTCAATGAATTTAGTCCAAAAAAGAGCTTCTACACTCTTTGTATTTTTAGCCAGCTTATTTGTGCATAACTTTGGGGGCGGGGGAGACGACATAATTTTTCTTCTATTAATTAACATTATTTGGGAACAAAGGGGACTTTGTAAACTCTTGCGTTAAATAGGACAAAGGAATAGAATATAAGGAGTATTTTGTAACTTTCTTATGGCAGTAAAATTAAAAGAGTCAAGTCAAGACCACGGATCTTCCTTCCAGTTAGACTACATTAGACTAAATAACCTCTTCATACTTTGGTATTCCCGCTACAGAGTGGAGTTTCTGGTATCTATCATTACAATGCATTCTTCAGGGAAACATAGGTTTTGATATATCCAAATGTTTTGATCTCAGCATCTTTAGTAGTTTGCATACAAAATAACTCTGGGAAACATTATAGTGTAGAGAAAAGTATTTTCATGTTTGATTAAATGTGGATTAAGATCCCAAATCTGCCAGTTAGTAAATGTGTGACATGGATCAGTTTATTAAATTTGTCAAGACCTCAGTCCTCTCATTTGTAATAGTCATATCTTTAGGAATATTAAGAGGATTACATAATTCTGTGTCTGAAAAGTCCTAAGCAGAGAGGCTACTTTGTAAGCCCACAAAAATTGTAAATATCACTATTCATAATAAATGCTTTTTAAATTAAGTTTCTTGGAATTTTGCTTCCCAGTAATCAAAATATAAGACTAAGTGATCCCCCCCAAAAAAATAAATAAAAAAAATAAAATAAAAGGGACCAGCAGTTAGTGTAATGGCTATGTCGTCGCTGGACTCCCACGTAGTCGACCGCGGTTTGCGTCCTGGACCCGGTGGCTTAAAACTCACGCCGGGCGCGTGTGCGTGCGTGCCCAAGATCCCGAGAGGAGAATGGAGGAGAAGGGATTGCGGCGTGGCCATCCCCCCTGGGGGGTGATTCTCACTTTCTGTCTCTCTGTCTCTCTCTGTTTGTCTGGCGAGCGCATGCGCCCTATAGCGAAAACCTCTCAAAAAAGAAAAAAAAAAAGACTAAGTGATCCCCAAAAGAGGTCCTCTTCCCACACTCCCAAACTATTCTCCTCTTGTATGGAACACAGAATGTTGAGAAATATATACCTGTTTCTGCCATCCAACATGACAAAGAAGTGGAGCTAAAGAACACCCTTGGAGGGAACCAGCAGTTAGCGTAATGGCTGTGTCGCTGGACTCCCACGTAGTCGACCGCGGTTCGCGTCTCGGACCCGGTGGCTTACAACTCACGCCGGGCGCGTGTGCGTGCGTGCCCAAGATCCCGAGAGGAGAATGGAGGAGAAGGGATTGCGGCGTGACTTCTCGCTTTCTGTCTCTATGTCTCTCTCTGTCTGTCTGGCGAGCGCACGCGCCCTATAGCGAAAAACTTCTCAAAAAAAAAAAAAAAAAAAAAAAAAAAAGAACACCCTTGGAGTGGGCCTTTGAAGTTCTAGCTTTATATCTCACCAGCACAACTGCACCAACCAACAGCTCCAAGATACTGGTGTTCCATCAGAGTGAGGGTCACATTGGCCTGTGCAAAGGGGCGCTCACTCTGCAACTGCCACTGCTCCATTTAGCAGTAACTATTAGTAAGTAGAAGGAGCTCAGAGTCAGGGTAGCAATCTACAATGACTCTAGTTAAAGTTCTCCATGTTTTTGTTGCCAACTTCATTTTTCTGGCTTAGGTCTTGGCTATAGTAAACTCCAGACTGAATAGACGACTCAAATATATGTCTCAGACCAGCATTTAGCCTTAAATAGCAGTCAAGTTGCCTGCAGAAGTTGGTTTTTTTTTTTTTTTTTTTTTTTTTAATGGAGCATAGAAAGGGTTGGGGTGTGTGTGTGTGTGTGTGTGTGTGTGTGTGTTTTAACGTCAGGCATCAAGCAGCTTCACAAATCATTTTTACGTTGCTTCCTAGACCTTTGTTTTTAGCAAATCCTTTAACAGGGGATTGACTCCTTTGTGTATTTCTTCAAAGGAAGGATTTCACAGGTAGCTCTTCAAGAGGCCTGCTGCCTTGTGGGATTTGGGAAAAAGAGTTTTAAAAGAGGAGATATGTTTATTTTTGAGAAGTCATTGTTTGATACCTGCAGCTATTAGCTCAGTTACTAAACTGCTGGCTATCTCTGAGTGAAAATATCTGTGTGTGTAGTCCTGTAACTCAGCAGTGCAGGGTTAAGATCCAAGGACTGAGCTGGAGGCAAAACTGTGATGTTTCAGGATCTAATTAGCACTATTAATAAGTGAACTTGGTTCTATGTTAACCTAAGAGCTGATTGTGTCTTATTTTATAAATAGGCATTCTTCATACAATGTCTGCATTGAAAGCAAAACCATTTAAAAGCTATGAAATTAATTTTTGTCCCTCCACGTTGTGCTTTTGAAATAGAAATATATGTGTAATTTAGATGGCGTGTGCCTCTAACTATGTTAAAACATAAGCAAATATACTTAGCCAAAAAAATAAATTTACTCTCATTTTATTAGGCAGGTGGTGTACATATTAGATGATTTCCCTCTCGAGTTTTACATTTATTTCATGTGTTTTTCTCCAAAGAACAGGAGTTATTCTGTCAAAAGTGGGGAGGTGAAATCTCGGTTAAGGGGATACTGCAAATTCTACCCTTTCAGCAGAAGTAATTTATAGTTTCATAATATTCCAGAGTTTCTCTTTGTCTTTTACATGACAATTTATGGCCAAGGTATTTTCATGTTTCCCTTACTCCTTGCCACAAGCCTGAACAAATAAACCATGTGCATACAGGGTCTGTTTCCCCATGCTATTTCCCAGGTATCATTATTTTTTTCTTACCTTGACCTCACATGACATAGTTGAATTCCGCGTTGCATTATTTTAACCTAGAAGGCACATAATGTGAAACTTAACTGGTGAGAATGAGTTTTTGTGTTATTTTGTCTGAAACTATGCCTTAAAGTAATCCAACTGTTAAAATCCAATATTCTAACTATAGAAAAAAGTTATTGACTGCCCAGAGAAAAGATCTTTCGTATACCTAACAAATTACTTTTTTCAGACTTTTGCCCTTGGGTTTTAAAAAATATTTATTACGACATGTACAAAAGTTTGTAAAAAAAAAAAAAAAATAGTGCAGCAAACATCTCTTTAACTAAAGAAAGTAGACGTTGACATAAGATCAAGTCCTCTGTTTCCCTTCCCCAGTTGTGTTCTCCTTCTAGTCCTATTGATGAGGGAATCTGGTGTTTATTATTTCCAGGTATTTCTGCATATTTTGCTATATCTTGTATTTCCCTAAATAATATGTAGTACTAATAGCCCTTTTTAAACTATGTGAACCAGACGGTGGCACAGTGGTAAAACAGGATGCTCTACAAGGCTGACCCACATAGGAAGGTTTTGAGTTCACATCCAGAGACCTCAACACACATGTGTGGGACTGGCTGAAACTGGAGGTGATCACAGTGTTGAGATCCTGTTGGGAATGCTGTCTCTCTCTGTCTCTGTCTCTCTATCACTCTCACTCATGGAAAAATGAAATAAATAAACTTTAAAAAACCCACAACTTTCTATACATAGGTCCAACTACACAAATAGCACCGCTGCTTTGAAGGCTAAGAGTTACATGGGAGGCCCAGATTTGGTTCCCAGGCCAACCTGAGCACACCAAGCATAGTTGTATGTGCCTATAATCATAGCTAATTGGGAGGCCCTAGCAGGAGGATTGCAGCATGGTGAGACCTCATCAAAAGCATCAGGGGCCAGCAGGTGGCATGGTGGTTAAGGTGCTGGACTCCCACATGGCCGATCACAGTTCGACCCGGACCCAGCACCTTGAAACTCATGCCAGGCGTATGTGCATGCATGCCCAAAATCCTGAGAGGAAAATGCAGGAGAAGGGATTGCAGCATGGCCATTCCCTTTGGGGGGGGGGGGGGGGTTGAATTCTCATTTTCCTTCTCTCTGTCTCTCCAGCGAGTGCATGTACCTTTGACAAAATCTCTCTGAAGAGAAAAAGACACCTATCTATGTCTCTCTTCCTATCCCGCTCTCTTTTCCTCATAAAGGGAAAAAAAAAAACATATATACATATATACATATATATATATATATATATATATATATATGTATGTGTGTGTGTGTGTGTGTGTATATATATAATTAAACTATGTGTATTCTTATGCAACTTGTTTTTTTCTTCACAACATTTCATGTCTGAGATATGTCCACATTGATACATGTAGCTCTGACTCATCAGTTTTCACTGTTGTGTAGTATTACATTGCCTGAATATGCCACAATCTATTTATGAATAGTGTGTTGATACACATTCAGTTAATCTGCTAAATTTTTTTTACTATTATTAACATTGTTACTATGAACATTCTTGTGCACATCTTTTTTGTGCACAAGAATTTCTCCAGAACTTATCCTAGAAGTGGAACCGTTGAGTGATAGCATAAATCCATATTCACTGTTTCTATTTTTTATCAATATATTTTCCAAAATAGTTGAACCAAATTTTCATAAGCAGATACTGCTTCACTATCCCACCCGCATTTAGCATTATAAGACTTTTGTTTGTTTTGTTATAATCGCCAGAGAGAGACCAAAAGAAAGACAGGCTCCAACAGGCACGGTCATGCTGCAGTCCTTTCTCCATTTCTTCATCCTGTTGGATTTTAGGCACACACGGACACTCACCCACCATGTTTCTCAAGCCTATGGGCCAGGATTCTAATCCAGGTTGGCTACACGGGATCCAGTTACCTTAATCACTAAGTCATGGGCCCTAAGAGCATTGTAAGTCTTCAGTTTTTCTTAATATGAAGGATATGAAATTTCTCACTTCCTTGTTTACTTGTGAAGTTTAATATCTATTTATTTTATTGGCCACTCTGTTTTATCTTCTGTGAGATAGAAGTTTATATCCTTCATCCATTTGGGGGGATTACTAGTCTTTCTCATACAGGTTTGTAGAAATTCTTTATATATCCAGAGAACCTATCCTTTATTGGTTCTATGTATTTCAGATAGCTTTTCCTAGTCTACGTTTTGTCTTTTCACCTTTTCTATGATGTACTGTTTGATAAACTGGAGTTTTAACTTTTAAGATAGCCAAATGTAAGCCCAACTGCAGTGTCACAAGTGGGAGGGTGCTGTTTTGGAATGACTGAAGCTGTGTGGGGAGCCTGGGTTCGGTTTCCAGTCCAAAATAAACAGGCCGGATGTGGTGGCATGTGCTGGGTTCCTACCTAACTGGGAAGCTGCGGCAGGGGGATTGTGACATGGTCAGAACATGTCAAAAATATTTTTCTTTCTCTCTACTTTCTGTATTCTCTCTCTGCCTCTCGTGAAAAAAGTTAAACTCATCAGTCTTTTTCTTTATAATGTGTGTATTTTTTTTCACTGAAAACTTTTATTGGTCTTTTGGATAGAAATGGGTATTTATTTGCTGGGAAGGATGAGCCCATCATACTTCCGCTGGAACCAGCACATGGCCTCTTCTTGGACTCTGTGCTTGGCCCCAGTGCAGCCCATCCTGCGCTTCTCATCTGTGATGCTGAAACCTGGGCTACCCGGCACCACATAGAAACCCAGGCTGTAGCTACCAATGCTTGGGGTATATTCGATCCCCAGATCGATGTGTTCCTGGATCCCAAAACCAAAGTTTCCAGTATCTGAGCAGTTATTTTTTTCATAACTCATAATCCCATACCCTTAAACCTTTTTCCAGAATTTCTTCTGTCTTGGCCCCACAGACTGGGCAGTGGACAGCAGTCTTCTCATATCTCCTAATGCCAAAGGATCTGACAGTGTCTGTAACTCTGGAAAACTCAGGGTTCTGGCCTGTGAGCTGCTCCAGCACTTTGGCTGCTCAGGTCAGTCTGGCTTCACTCTCCCCCACACAGATGTTGAGGTACAGCTTACGGAAATAACTTCCCGTGTGGGGTTCTCCCTTTTACACCCTGATCTTGTGCTATGATGGAGAACAGGAAAAGGGAGTATAATGTGTGTATTTAATGTCTTAATTTCTACAGCTTTATAATAAATCTTGACTTTTGATGGAACAAATTTCCCCACCTTCTCTTACTTCAAAATTATATCCTTAGATTTTGAAAGTACACTTATTCCTGTGTTTTCTAATCACATGACTTTACTTTGAATATAAATTTCTTTCCATCTGAAGATTTCCACAAATAAGCTAAATATCTTTCCAGAATTCATATTGTAACACACTTTTCCCTGACTCTACCCCTCTTTTACCCCGTCTCCATTATCGCCTCATTCCTGCCTTCTCTGATTTTTCAAAAAAGTGTAAAAAATTATGGCTATTTCTATATAAATTGCCAAATGAATGGTAAGTAGATCTGTGAGAGCCAAGAATCATAAACTCTTAAGGTCTTAATGCTGAAAGGAATCAGAGAGATCATCTATTTAAACCCCTTCGTAAATGATAAAAAGATACAAGAAATTTTAAATCAAATCAATCTAAATCAAATTTCTATAAGCAATAGAAAACTAACCCATGATCAAATACAAATACACTTTGGATTTAAGCTGTTTTTTTACCTAACTACATTATTCAACCTCTCTAAACTCTGGCTGCCTCATTCATTAAATTATCTCACAAGGTTTTTGTGAGCATTAAATGTGAAGTATGCTGCTTAATGCCTGAAATATAGTAGGCACTTAATGTTATCTGTCCCTCACACCCTCCTAACCTTTGCCCAGATGGTAAGCACAATGCTATGGGAGTGCAGGGCCTTTGAGAAAGCTTCCCAGATGAGGTAATGAATGCATAGCAATTAAGAGTGTGGAGGGGCTTGGGAACATTTTAGGCCCAAGGAAGAAGATATGTTTGGGAACGGTTTACAGAGTCTAGGTCACTCTACATAGGCCGTAGCTATGTCTGTTTGTTTGTTTTTAATGAGAGAGAGCATGTAGGGGAGGTGAAGGGGGAGAGAAAGAGAAACACATTTTTTATAGGGTCTCACCTTTACAATCCTCTACCCCAGCCTCCCAGTTAGCTAGGATTACAAGAATATGTACTACTTCCAGCCAGACCTCAGCTATCTTTTTTTAATTTTATGTTTTTAGAGATTTTTTGTTATAGGGCATGTGCACTCACCAGAGAGACAGAAAGACAGAAAACAAGAAGTTATCCCCCCCGGGGGGGAGGGGCACACTGCAATCCCTTCTCCATTCTCATCTTGGGATTTTGGGCATGCATGCACATGTGCCCGGCATGAATTTTAAGCCACCAGGTCCGGTGCTCGAACTGTGGTCAACTATGTGGGAGTCCAGCGACGCAACCATTGCACAATCTGCTAGTCCCCACAACTACTTTTTTTTCTTTATTTGGAGAGGTTTTTGCTATAAGGCACGTGCGCTTGCCAGACAGACAGAGAGAGAGAAAGCGAGAAATCACCCCCAGGGGGGATGGTCACGCTGCAACCCCTTCTCCTCCATTCTCCTCTCAGGATCTTGGACACACACGCACACACGCCCGGCATGAGTTTAAGCCACCGAGTCTGGGACCCGAACCGCGGTCGACTACGTGGGAGTCCAGCGACATAGCCATTATGCTAACTGCTGGTCCTCCCACAACTATTTTTTAATAATTACTAAAGAAGGCTTCTGAAGGCTTCCCCACACATTATGTACTATAGTGATGAGTTGAAACAAGGGGCATCCCTCTTAATGAGTTTTGGACTTAAGTTTCTTGTTAAGCATTTCAGTTGAGTGAGGGTGTGTTAGAACAAAGGTGATATATTAGAGACCAGTGAATCTCAAAGTGTAGTTCATGGAGCCCTGGAGTTCCCAATATCCTTGAAGGAGGTTCAAAAGTACAAATCTATTTTTCTTTCTTTCTTTCTTTTTTTTTTTTTTTGAAAATGTGCAACAGTTTAATGGGTGAGAACAAACATCTTTGTAGTAGCTTCAAAGAGAATTAAATTTATTTCCTCCTTGTCATCAAGCAAAATAGACATGACTTTTCAGACTTTAGAATACATTTGTGTGGCCAGCAGGTGGCGTGGTAGTTAGTGCACTGGACTCCCACATGGCTGACCACAGTTGGAGTCTCAGCCCTGGTGACTTGCTATCTCACTTTCTCTTTCCCTTTCTCTCTGTCTCTGGTAACTATCTGTGCTCCATGCCACCATGGTCCCGCAGCCAAATCTATTTTCTTAATAATACTAAGAAATGAATTAGCTTTTGTACTATGTGGACTTGCACACTGATGGTTGAAAGCAACAGAAAGTGAAACTGGTATCATGAACTACAGTAGTAGTCACTGCATTCTTCACACCATGCCCTCACAGTAAAAACAAAAACAAATCAAAACAGCCAGTTTTATTTGAGAATATCTTTAATGAAGAAGTAGCAATTATTTATTTGATTAAATCTCAAGTCTCGATACAGAACTTTTTATTTTAATTTGTAATAGTGTTTGCATGCACATGAGGAAGGGAGAGAGAGAGGGAGGCATCCCCAGCAGGGTCTGATCATGCTGCAGACTCCTTCCCTGAAATCTCCAGCTCCTCAGAATCTTGGGCACATGCATGCACACCCAGCTCATTTCAAGTTGACTGGGCTGGGAATCTGTGGTCAGTGGCCTCTAGCACTGCCACCTGGCGTGCTACCAACTGCACCAGAGAGGCTGGGCCGTGGTGCAGGACTTTTTAATGTTCAGTGTGATAAAACGGAAAGTTTACATGAGGCACTTCTCCTACGTTCCAAAGCACAATGGCCATCTCGAGGGAAAATGTGAAATTACTTGAGCTGCAAGCTGAACTAGCTTTCAAGGAACCTTATTTTTACTTCAAAAAATGACTGGCAAGTTTAGATTCCTCAGACTCGGCAGATATTTTCTCAGTGAAGAAGAAAAGAAGACTGTCACTTCAGCTTCCAAGTAAAAATATAATTTTGAAAAAACCTTAAGAAATTTGTTATTACATCAGTGTTATTAATAAATATCACAAATATTAACCAATGTAACTTTTGATATTGTATAATGAAATATATTTGGAAGATCTGCATAACTCAGTGAACCAGTATTTTCCAAATTCCCAATGAATGGTGTTACAAAAGCATTCATGGGTAAATAATCTACTCACTCAAAGTATACGTGAGACCATTGATTTTTATGTGAAACAGTACAGGAAGTTCATTAATAAGGTTTTGGATTCTACACTGCAACTAACCTTGAAGAAACTATCAATGTTTTAAAAGAAACTTGTCAATTTTGGGGTGCTATTAAAAAAACATAGTCACAATTATCTTCAAAAACTACTTAAAACACTCCTTCTTTTTTCAACTATATACTGTAATGAGGCTGCTTTTTCATCATATACTTCAACCAAAACAAAATTTCACAATAGATCAAGTACAGAAGCAGATATCAGAATCCTGTCTTCTACTAAGCCATGCATTTAAAAGATTTGCAAAAATGGGGACCAGCTGATGGCATAATGGTTACATCACTGGACTCCCACATGGCCGACTGTGGTTTGAATCCCACACCTGGTGGCTGGAAACTCACGCTGGATGCCTGTGCATGTTGTGCCCAAAATCCCAAGAGGAGAATGGAGGAGAAGGGATTGCAGTGTGGCCATCTCCCCTGGGGTAGGAGGAGTAATTTCTTGCTTTCTGTCTCTCTCTGTCTCTCCGGTGAGTGCAAGTGCCCTATAGATCTCTCTTTAAAAAAAAAAAAAAAAAAAAAAAAAAAAAGATTTGCAAAAGTAATAGATAATACCCATTACCACTCTTGTTGCCCTTTTGGAAAATAAATTTAAAAAATAAATGTTATCCTATCAGCAATACCATGAGACAAAAACACCAGCAGGGGAAGAGTCCAGAACTCTTGAGCCAAAACAGCAACAATAACAAAAGATTGCCAACACTCTTTGCTCAAAGTAATAGTAGTAAGAACTGAGGCCTTTGGACAAAATGATCAATACTTAGAATCCTTCTATCATTAAGAGTGGTCTATATGGATGGAAGATAGACATTCTTGTAAATAGCGGGTATCAAGGCTAGGAGTCAGTACAGATTAAAAAGTCAAGGGAAATGATCTTGTATCCCAACCTGGTAAAATAAACATAGCCGTTTCATAAATATTTAAAGCACAATTTTGGAATAAACATTTATTTCCCTTGAAGTAGGACTGTTTGGACATCTATAAAGGATACGCTTAGAAAAACACTTCACTGTATCAAAAGTGTCAGTGAATTTATTTAGAATCAAGTCTGCAAATTTCATTGACTTTGAAAAACAACCTGTTAATTTGCTTTGTTTCTATAAGATAGTAGATCTTTTCTTCTCACACAAGTCTGAAGGTTAAACCTAAAAGAGTACATAGATGGAAAACAGATCGCCAGGTCACAGGGTAAGGGATAGCGGCTGGGGTAGGTGTGCCCCTGAAGGGTAGCACAAGGGAACTCCTTTGTGGTAACAGAAAAGTTCCGTGTCCTGATTGTGATAGTAGTTACGTGAACCTGTCTATACACCTGATAAAATCACACAGAACTACACATGCACATACATACAGGTACACACAATTGAGTGCTTGCAAAAACTAGTAAAATCCAAATAATATCTGTAGATTCCATCAGGGTCAATCTCCAGGCTTTGTTATTATACTACTGTCAATGACATAAGATGTTCCCATTGTGAAAAGCTGACTGAAAAGAAAGAAATAAATTAATGTATGTTATTTACATGAACTTGCAATGGGCATATTGTTATTTTAAATGAATTGATATATATTTAAAGGTTTTATCAATTTTATTCTAGTACAGTAAATCCTGAGAGAGAAAATTCACATAAATAACTACTTGGGATCCTTAGTAATTTTTGTAAGATGGAGGATCACTATGTTAGGATTCTCCTGCTTCAGCCTCCTGAGTAGCTGGGATAACAGGTGTGAACCACTAAATCTGGCTCTTGCAGAGAGGGTCTCACTGTGTTACCCAAGCCAGCCTCTGTCCTCCTGCCTCCTACTCCTAAGAGCTGAGAATTTTTGTACATGCCACTGTTCCCAGCTTTCAGGTTGGGGTGGGAAGCAAACCCAGGCCTCCCATGTGGCCTCAGCCTGCAGAGAAGCAATATTTTAATAGTGCATCCCACCATGGCTGGACCAATTTTTAAGGCTAAAGAATCCTGAGATCAAAATATGTGAAAATTGCTATACAGAGGGAGAAGAAACTTTGGAATTGAAAAAGAAAGTAACAGAAGGAGGAATAATGGAATTAGAATTAGAGGTGAGTTGAAGGTGGTAGGCATTCAAACTATAAATTAGTATGGATGATGGATTGTATATAATAGGATCAAAGTAGGACTGTTATACGTTTTTAAAAAGTAGCACAGTGTAGGAATAAAATTACTGGAGTCAGAACTGATTTCTCTTTCTAATTCCACCATTAAGTAAATTACTCAAGTCAAATAACTAAAAGTCACTTCCTCTTAGGGTTGCCAGGGTTAGCAAATAAAAATATAGGATGCCCCATTAAATTTGAATTTCAGATACACAACGAATTATTAATTAGTACAGGTATGTCTCAAATATGGCACAGGATTTAAATTTAACTGGGTGTTCTCTATTTTATCTGGCAGCCCTACTTCCTTTTCCAGGCCTTAATTTTCCCATAAGCAAAATGAATGTGTAGGCTAAATTCCTACATATCTATCCTGTCCTGAGGTTGCTCTGTAGTGGAAAAAAGAGAAAGATTATGAAATTATAGTGTGTTTATGTGTGTTTGTTGATACAAAGTTGCAAATTGTCCTTTACTGAGGACTATCATTTATTTGAGGGTTTCTTCCCCCTACATCTTGAGTATTATAATATCCTTTCTTTCATGACATGACAGGTATTATTTTTCTAATGTCTTTTTTTGGACAAACTTTATAGTTAATCCTTAAAATTGTTTTGAAATCTTACTCATATATAAAATACAAAAAGTTGGAGACAACTGTACTGCATGGCTTCTGCATCTTCTCCCAGCTGTCATACTCTATGGATTTTGCCTTTGTAAAAGGCAGGGAGACGAGAGGCTCACAGACTCTTTCACCTGACGTCCTATGTGACTTTACTATAATTTCTTTTCTAGGCCACTTTTCCTCACTATGTAATAGAGAGAGAATAGCTCCTGCTCTGCTCTTCTGCACTGTTCGTTACTGGGAGAGTGAAGTCATGTCTGGAAAGTGCCCCAGCCCTACAGAGAAAGACCTCAAAAGGGGAGGGAGGTGCCATTGCCCTGAATTTGGAGCAATAGTTGAGTGTTTAGGATGAACTGAAAATTGAGAGTATGTTTAAAGTATTGTTTTTGATTTGCACATCTTCATTTTGATCCGTAACAACATGTTTGCTATGGTTCCAGGAATTTTGTGATCTTAGTTCAGTGTTGACATTTTACATCCTTCCCAGGACTCTAAGTACTCTTTAAGGAATGTGTGGTTAATGTAGTAGAAAGAAAAATGTAAAATCACACTGCATCCAAGAGCCAAGAAGTCCAGCCTTTTTATTGGCTTCCAATACTAGCCTAAGTAAACATGACTCGTTTTTCTGGAAACACCTGTCAACTTAAAACATGCACGAAGGACAAAGCCAGAATCCTCAAGGTTCACTGAATAGTTAAATCAGACATCTTTTCCATTCTTCTGAAAACTGTGATTGTTTATTTATTTTTCCATACAATGTCTTAGACTAGTCTTTTACCAAAATTAAAAGCTAAATATGATGCACCATGGGCAGAAAAATCTTGATCCAAAGCCCCAGAGATTACCTGACTTGATTATTCCACATACTCTGTATTCTCAACCAAAATAGACTTCTTTTTAAAGAGAATCCAATTTCCAATGGGCTTAACCTAGAAAAACAGTAAAAAAGCTAATAAAAGTTGGGAGGCTGGTCCAAGGAAAGCATTGTGGCTGCTACACGTTCAGAGTCCTGGTCCAGTGGAGAGGTTTGGAATAGCTGCCAGTTCCTCTAGTGAATTTGCTGTTCTCTGGGATGTGGGATGGGGCACCTGGTAGACTAGTAAATTCTTGACCAGGGATAAATTACCCTTGACTGCTTGTCTGTATTTCCAAAACTTGGGCTAATTGAGATACTGGAGTTGTTAACAGACTTAATCTTCGGAAAGAAAGCAAGAGTGCGAGCGTGGGTGTAACTTCTTTCCCAGCTTCCTCCTACTCACCCTCCATCATTCCAATTTGAATCGTGTTTATATTTTGTGGCACATCTAAGAACCAAATTTTTCTTAGAGAAACATAGTTTGAATGTCTAGAGTGGGCCAGCAGATGGCGTGGTGGTTAAGACTGATTCTTACATGGTCAACGGCAGTTCAGTTCAGGATCCAGCGACTTGAAAAATCATGCCAGGCGCATGTGCGTATGTGCTCAAAATTCCAAGAGGAAAGTAGAAGAGAAGAGTTTGCGGCATGGCCATCTTCCTTGGAGGATGACTTCTCACTCCCCCATCCCCCGATTCACTCCTCTTTGGCATGTGCACACACCCTATGGCAAAACCTTAAAGGATACAAGGAAAAAGTCTGGAGTAATGCCTGCCACTTCTATACATTCCCTATGGTAGTATCCTATACCAGGAATTTTCAGATATTTTACCTAAGAGGTGTAACCTACAATCACTGTTTAGTCCTGAATTGATTCTTCCATGATCGGTAAGTAGCTGGGTAACTTGAGCAAGCATCAGATAACCTTTCTTTCTTTTCACATGTGTGTTGGCTCTCTGATTCCAGTGCTCTACATTCTTCTGTCAGGTTTAGCCCTTCATAGCTATAGAGCTACTGTATGGTAGATTTTTCTTAAAGTTTATTTACTTTATAGTTTTAAAGAGAAAGAGGCAGGCCAGCCCCCTTAGCCTAGTGTTTAAGTGAACTGAGTCCCACATGGCCAACCCTGATTTGAATCCCATTCCCTTTGCTTGAAAAACATGCTGGGCACATGTGCCTGCATGTCCCAAATTCCAAAAGGCCAGCCCTATTATTCAATTCTTAAAAAACTCTGCAAATTAAGGTATTCCTCTTCTCAGTGTAGAGATAAGGAAATTTTTCTTTGGAGAGATTAAAAGATTTATTCAAGTTAGTGACAGAATTGGAATTTAAAACCAGCTTCCTATAGCCTTAGAAGTATTCTGACCTAAACTAATCCTCTTCATGCAAGTAGGGGTATTGAATCCCAGTGGGAAAAAATGAATTTTTTAAGATCATATTGTTCATTCATAAGTAGAAAAGCTACAGTTAGAACTCAGTTGGATGGTGTTTTTCCTATTATATTAGGATTCTCTATGATCTCAGGAATCTTTAGTTTAAGAAAGATGGGCCAGGGACCATCAGATAGCATAATGGTTATGCCACTGGACTCCCACATAGTTGACCACAGTTTGAGTCTCAGACCCAGCAACTTGAAACTCAGGCCAGGTGCATGTGTGTGCATGCCCAAAGTCCCAAGAAGAGACTTGGAAGAGAAAGGACTGTGGCTGGCCATCCCCCAGGGGGTGGTGATTTCTCATTTTCTGTCTCTTTGTCTTTCTGTCTCTCTGGCGAGTGCACGTGCCCTGTAGCAAAAACTTCTTAAAAAAAAAAAAAAAAGATGGACCAGGACCAACCATATGCTAGACCATAAAATAAGTCTCAATAAAAATAAAAGTATCAAAATATGTGAAATACCACAGTGAAATGAAATAAAAAATGAGTAACATGAAGAAATTTGGGGAAGTCATAAAGATAGGGAAATACACCTAAATAATCAATGGGCCAGGGGCCAGCAGGTGGTGTGGTGGTTAAGGTGGTGGACTCCCACATGGCAGACCATGGTTCAAGTCCTGGACTTGATGGCTTGCTTTCTCACTTTCTCTCTCTTTCTCTCTTTCTGTCTCTCTCTGATGAACACACATGCCCTATAGCAAATTTTTAAAATAATAATAAATTATATTAAATAAATAATTCTTTAGGAAAAAAATAATAATCAAGGAGCCAAAGAAGAAATCAAAAGGGAAATTAGAAAATACTTTGAGATGGGGCCAGCCTGCAGCATGATTGTTAAAGTGGCTGGATTCTCATTACCTACTGGCTCAAGATCCAGACCTGGTGGCTTGAAAAACATGCTAGGTACATGTGCATATGAGCTCCAAATCCTGAAAGGACGAGAAATGGAGGAGAAGGGATTGCAATGTGACCATTCTCAGGGGGGTGGGGGGCTGGGGAGTGCACTTCCTCACTTCGTGTTTCTATCTCTGTTTCCTTCTGGTGAGTGCACTTGCCCTAGGTTTGGAGTTAGGGTTAGGATGTAGGATTATGGTTAGGATTAGAGTTAGGTTTTGTGTTAGGGAGTGAGTTAGGGTCAGGATTAGGTTAGGGTTGGGATTAGGGTTAGGGTTAGGTCTAGGGTTTTAGTTAAGGTTAGGGTTAAGTTAGGTTTGGGGTTTGGGTTATGGTGTAGGATTAGGGTTGGAGTTAAGTTTCCTGTTACAGTCTGAGTAAAAGTCAGGTTTAGGTTAGCGTTGGGGTTAGGGTGAGGGTGTAGGATTAGGGTTAGGGTTAGGTCTAGGGTTTGAGTTAGGGTTAGGTTAGGTTTGGAATTAGGGTTAGGATGTAGGATTATGGTTAGGAATAGAGTTAAGTTTCGTGTTAGAGTCTGAGTTAGGGTCAGGATTAGGTTAGGGTTAGGGTTAGGTTTAGGCTTTAGGGTTAGGGTTAGGGTTAGGTCTAGGGTTTGAGTTAGGGTTAGGGTTAAGTTAGGTTTGGAGTTAGGGTTAGGGTGTAGGATTAGGGTTAAGGTTAGGTCTAGGGTTTTAGGGTTAAATTAGGTTTGGGGTTATAGTTAGGGTGTAGGATTAGGGTTAGTGTTAGAGTTAGGTTTCTTGGTAAGGTTTGAGTTAGGGGCAGGATTAGGTTAGGGTTGGGGTTAGGGTTAGGGTGTAGGATTAGTATTAAGGTTAGGTCTATGGTTTGAGTTAGGGTTAGGGTTAGGTTACGTTTGGGTTTAGAGATAGGGTGTAGGATTCGGGTTAGGGTTAGAATTTGGTTTCGTGTTAGGGTCAGGATTAGGTTAGGGTTGAATGTAGGGTTAGGGTGTAGGATTATGGTTAGGGTTAGGTCTAGGGTTTGAGTTAGGGTTAGGGTTAGATTAGGTTTGGAGTTAGGGTTAGGATGTAGGATTATGGTTAGGATTAGGGTTCATCTGAAGCACCAGTCTGCTCCACCCAGAGAAGCACACTTTGTAAGAATGAAGGGAAAGGACCCTGAACTACTGGAATCTATTCCCTATGAATTCATGGCATGATGAGTGTTAAAAATAAATTAAACTATGGTCTTAAAAAATCAATTATATTTATAATAGTATAATAGCATCAAAGATAGTTATAACATAGAAACAAATTAACAAAAGAAATGCAAAACTTATATTCTGGAAATTGCAATAAAAATTTTTTGGAGAGATTTTTGCAATACCCCCTAAATTGATTTATAGCTGCAATGCAGTCCTTATCAGAATCTCAGCTGGTTTCTTGGTAGAAATGGACAGACCAGTTCTAAAATTCATCTGAAGATTTGATGGACCCTGAAATAACCAAAACAATCTTGAAAAGAAGAAAAGATTGAAGAATTCTCATTTATTAATTTCAAATCTTATTGTAAAGCAAAATGAACCAAGACAGGGTGGTACTGACATAAGAATAGATATGTAGATTGATGGAATAGAATTGAAAATCCAGAAATAAACTCATGTCAAATAATTTTTGACAAGATCATTCAATGGGGAAAGAATTGTCTTTTCAACAAATAGGGCTGGCATAACTGCATAGCTATACACAAAAGAATTAAATTAGGCCCTTACCTTATATTATACAAAAATTAACTAAAAACTGATCAAAGACCTAAATGTAAGAGCTAAAACTATAAAACTCCTAGGAAACGGCAGAGGAATAAATCTTCATGACCTCAGATTTGGCAACAGATTCTTAGGTATTATACCAAAAGCATATGCTACTAAAGAAAAGAATAGGTAAATTGGCCTTCATCAAACTTAAGAACCTATATACTTCAAAGGACATTATCAGGAAAGTCCAAAGATAACTCACAGGTTGGGAGAATACAGTACTTACAACTATATTTCTGATTAGGGACTTGTATCTAGAATATATAAAGAATCCTTACAACTCAATAATAAAGAGATAAATAACCCAGTTTTAAATGTGCACAAAAAAATCTGAAGAGATATTTCTACAAAGAAGATAAAAGAATGGCCAATAAGCACGTGAAGCATGCTCAACATCATTAGTCATCAGGAAAATACAAGTCAAAACCACAACTAGATACCACTTCATACTCACTCTATGGCATTAGTGAAAACACGAGATTATGTAAGTATTGAGTTGTTGAGGACAGAGAAATTAGAACCCTCATAGGCCGTCGTCGTAAGTGTAAGATGGTACAGCTGCTTTGGCAAACTGTCTAGAATTTCTCAGATGGTTGTCGTAATTAACCGATTGTCCAGCAATTCCACTTCTAGGTATATAACAAGAGAAATGAAAATATATCCATACAAAATCCTGTACTCATTTACTGTTTGTAATAGCAAAAAAGTGGAAACAACCCAAATGTCCATTTACTGATGAATGTTTAAATGAAAGTAGTTTATACATACAATGAAATATTATTTAGCCATAAAATGAAGTACTGATACATGGTACAACATGAATGAACCTGAAAAACTCTATGCTAAGTGAAATAAATCAATCACAAAAGACTATATGTTGTGAGAATTACATTTATTTGTTTATATACCTTTTTTTAATTGCCAGAGGGCATGTGTGCTCACCAGAGACAGATATAGATAGATGGAGTGGGGGAAGCATCTCCCACTGGGATGTGGTCACACCACATCCTTTCTCCTTCATTTCTTCATCCTGTCAGGATTTGTGGCAAACATCCACATGTGCCCAGTGTATTTTTTAAGCCACCAAGGCCAGGATTCAAACTGTGGTCAGCCATGTGGGATCTGACTCCTTTAATCACTTGGCCATGGGGTTGACACCATGAAATTACCTTTATATAAAATGTCCAAGGCAGATTTATAGAGACAGGAAGCAGATTAGTGATTGCCTAAGGCTGGGAAATGTGGAGAGGATAAGCGAGCCATAGCTAAAGGTTATTAGGTGATGAAAATATTCTAAAGCTGATTTGATGGTGGTTGCACAACTGTGAACATACTTAAAAAATCATTGCGTTGCACACTTTAAATGGGTGAATTGTATAGTACATGAATTACATTTCAATAAAGCTGTTAAAAAATGCATTGGTTTCAAGTGGTGTTACAATTAAAGCAATTATTCTGTTATTGCAAAGCAAAACAAGAAAGCATCAACTAAAAGTTTTACAAAGATTTTGAAAGAAAGGCACGTCAGCGAAAAGCTCACCAAATCAAGGCTGGCTGGAATCAAATCACCTAACATGGGTTCTCATCCCATGTGTTAAAATTTATCTATTTATCACAATGGCTTCCTTTGTCAGCTGCAAATCCTGTGTTTCTTAACACGTCTTTTAGTTAGCAGTCACAATGAAAGAGGAGAGAGAATGGCTTCTGAACCAAAATGAAGCAGAGTGGGTGGTTAAAATCCACAAATGAGAGCCTACTGTATGTTTTTGTATTGGGCTTTTCAGGAAAGCCAAGATGACTAAAATATGATATCCTTGCTCATAAGGAGCTCACAGACTCTAGGAGAAATTTGTAAGTGAACATCTGCTTGGGCTGGAGAGATGGAGGGAGGAGAGAAGATCTACCTTGCAGTTCCCTGGCAAGTCTGCACATTTCACAAGCTTAAAAATTCGTAGAGCCAGCTGGTGGTGTGGTGGTTAAGGCGGTTGAATCCCACATGGCTGGCTGTGCAGTTTGAGTCCCAGACCCAGTGGCTTGAAAAACACACAGGGTGTGTGTGCATGCCATGCCCAAAATCCTGAAAAGAGAAATGGAGAACAGATTGTGGCATCACCATCTCCCAGGGCAGGGATACCTTCTCACTTTCCTTCTCTCGCTCTGGTCTCTCTCCAGTGAGTACACAACCTCTGGCAATTTTTTTCTTTAATGGAAAATATTAACTCAGCTGGTTATGTTTACTACACTGCACGACAGATGACTCTTTCACTTCTCTGGTCAGGTCAAACTAAACTTTCAGAGTTTAGATTCTCCAACAAATGCAAAAATCTGACTACAGTATGTGGTTTTGCCTTACCTCCTCATTTTTTCCTTCATCTTACTGCTCTCCCCACATCTAAATGGCAGGCTCAGAGAGGGTTCTTCCAGACCTTGATACTATCCAGCCTTGTCTCTCAGGACAATCACAGTCTGCCCATTGGAGCTCCAAATTGGGTACTTTTTGCACACAGGTTTTTGTTGCCTTTTTTTTTTTTTTTTTAATGAAGCCAGTAATGTTCTGGATGAGTCTGCTGTTAACTCTGTGCTGACCCTGCACCTCTGTGGTTTTATTAGCTGTGTGTTTGGCCCTGGTATCTTCTCCCTAGCTATTGTCGTTACTGAGACTATTTGTGTCTCCAGCGAATCTCTCCTAAATCCCTGGCCGTTATCTGGGATGGGTATGTGTGTCTACAGAGTGAGTGCATTCTTGTCTGAAGTATGTCCTGACTGTCTCTGATAGCAGCCACTGCTGACCGAACTTTACTAGGGACTCAGATTGATATGATTAAGATTAATGAGACCTACTCTCAGTCCTGAATCTGTTCAAGGATAAGCTTGTAAATCCAATGAGTTCTGAAGATGACTAGTTACTACTTACCTTTCAACCTTTAAGGGATTTGAGGAATGATTTATAGCTACTTTCCCCTCTGACAATACCGCTAGAAAGATGTCATGAAAGATACTGCTTTTGCAGCCCACAGATTATTAGTCATGAAACGTATGCTTTTATGAGTAAAAATTCATAAATTATATTTATGTATATGTACAGGTTATACTAATAAATAGTGATTCAATAAGTCATTGCCCCAAAAGCAGGACAGCATATGCAAATTATACTAGTCTCAAGTTTACTGTGACAAAATTCTTCCAATTGCATTCGGTTTTATTCAAGGTATCCACTGAGGTTGCCACGTACTCATCCACAAGAAAGAAACGTGAAAATGACACTAATGTAAAGCTAATGTTGGGAAAGGTGTTAAAGGTTGCGACTCTATGATAGCTCTCCTGTTATGTATCTGGTTGTTCTGGAGAGCTAAATTTGCTAGAGAGCTAGAGTGCTTGCTTGCCATTTAAGCATACCTTTCTACCAGTTTAACCAATGCAGTTTCCCTGACTCTTAAACAGTTGCATGTTAGTCTTCTTTTAATGACTCAGAGCTATCCCTGTAAATGTGGAGGCAGCATGACAGAGGCTCTGAAGTCAGCAGACCTGTGTTTGAATATTGGCTCCCATTGTTTATAGCTTTATGACCTTGGGCAGACTTCTTAATGTTTTTGAGCTCCAATTTCCCATCTGTAAAATAAGAATGGCAGAATCAAACCTAACATTGTTGACTTAAGGACTGTGTGGTATAATGCCGTTGTTTATATAAAGTGCTGTTCACCCCTAAAATTCTTTTTACAAATAGAATCTTATACAGAGCCCTGCTATGAACAAATAAAAGTGGAAGTGCTATGTCCAAGTCTTAATAATCGTTACATCTAGCACAGAGCTTGATACTTAGTAGTGCTATTTAAATAATAGTTATTCATACTAGCATCACTTATGAAGTTTTTATTTATTTTTATGCTGTTATTCCATATCATTTGTCTTTTCTCACTGTAATCAGTTCATTTGCTCACAAACACTCTTTCCCATCTTTTAATTTGTTACTTCTTACTAATCAACTCTGGGCTTAAAAACCAAACAACCAAGACTTAGAATTATGTGTGAAAGAAGAGCAACTAAGTCCTGCATTAGTCTTTTAGACTGCCTATGTGGGTAAAACACATAACCACATGCTTTGGGTTCATACTTTGTAACACAAGTTTTGGTTGTTTGAAAAGTTTTTGTTGTTGTTTGCCGTAGGGTACATGTGTTCACAGGAGAGAGACAGAGAGAGAAAAAGTGAGAAATCACTCCCCAGGGGAATGGCCATGCCACAAATCCTTTCCCTCCATTTTTCTCTTGGGATTTTGGGCACGCATGCGCACACACCCAGCATGATTTTCCAGGAGACCTTATTGAAAAACCATGTGGTGCAATGGAAAGAATGTGAGTTTTGGAGACAGACAGACTGAAGTCTGAATCCTAACTCCTCTACGTGTTAACTGTATGATCTTTGGCAAATTATTTGATCTTTCTTAACTTCAGATTCATCTTCTAAAAATAGAGAAAATAAGGCCTGTATCCTCGAGTTACAATAATCTAAAAAATATATAAAGTATATAATAGAGTTCTCAACACATTGCAAGTAATATATAAAGCTTCCTTCTCTCATTACTTCACCCTTCATTTTTTTTTCTTTCTTCCTGGTTTTTAGTTATGTTTTGCATAGATTGAGCTGCAGACTGGTTCATGTGAAATGTATGACCTAGTGGTATAAATTATAGAATATGTTACCAAAGAAATAGTCACAAATCCATAGATGACTGAGACCATGAGAAGCTGAGAAATGGAGTATGGGTAACTTTCCCATCCATTAAAGAAAGAAAGAATAAAAACCCCAAGGAAATAAGGTAGTTTTTGAACTGTGGTAGGTCGTGTGGGATTTGACACTTTTAACCACTAGGCTATAAGTCCAGACCATCTGTCAGTTATTGACATAAGAATCTGGACTATAGGGGACCAGCAGTTAGTGTAACGGCTTTGTCGCTGAACTCCCATGTAGTCGACCTCAGTTCGAGTCCTGGACCCAGTGGCTTAAACTCACGCCTGGCACATGTGCGTGCATGCTCAAGATCCCAAGAAGAGAATGGAGGAGAAGGTATTGCAGCATAGCCATCCTATCTCTCTGTCTCTCTCTGTCTTTCTGGTGAGTGCACACACACTATAGCAAAAACCTCTCCAAAAAAAAAAAGAAAGAAAGAAAAGAAAAATATCTGGACTATAGCTGTGAGCTGGAAGAATCCATTTGGCTCAAATATCATTAAAAGTTAGAAGATTTTGTCTGTTTGAATTCAAGACATCATAAAGACTTAAAAGAATCTGACTAATCCTTTTAAAGACTTGACTAAATGTATATACCTAAATGTATATTATATGATGAAATATATATTGTAGAATAAGCTATATTTTATCAAATAGTTAAACATAAATCTATAAACTCAACTATGATAATAAATAATACAGTTCTGATATTGTCATTCATTTTATATTAAGGAACTAGTGAGATATCTCTCTCCTGGCCCTACTCAGACCCTCTTCTCTCGTTGTTTGGTAGTGCAATGTCTGACAATCTTTTGTGTTCCATGCTATCATATTCATCTCTGGTCTACCTTGTCCAAAAGCTTTTAACCAATTATGGAGAATTCTCAGCTTCCTTGTCTGCAGTTGCTCAGAGTTTAGTCTTTAATTACAGTCCTTTTGAACTGTATTTCCATAGCACCAGCAAAACTGTTCCCCATCTGGTCCTGAACAGAACCATAAAGCAGTAACATGTGAATGTTCACGTCTCTCCGTGCACCCTGCGCAATGCATGCCACGGCCGCCGGCTCTCTATTTTGCACAGCTTCTCTGTCTCTTGCCTTCACTCACTTGGTGTTCTTTCCCTTTCTCTGTTCCGTTTTTTAGGAAGAGAAGTCTTCTCTGCTGTGCAAAAGAAACGATAGTGCTGCGTCACAACACACCTCCCTTCGCAACTGTAGCAAAGTAGTTTTATTGTTTAATTATTTCAAGGGCATATTTATGTAGGTGTCAGTTATCTAAGCAAATTTTACTAATTATAAAAAGGTTTTCTGGCTGTCTCTCTTGATTTTATGCTGTTTTTACTCTACTATTTTCCAGTTAAATTCTGATCATAGACCGAAAGTTTTAAAGATGATCTCTGAGGAAAAAAGATTACTAAAACTAAAATTGGAGAAAGTATAAAAATCAGAGGAATTAAGTGAGAAAACTCGATTTAGGGGCCAGCAGATGGTGTGGTTGAGGTTGTGGACTCCCTCACGGTTGACCATGGTTTGAATACCAGACCTGGCAGCTTGCTTTCTCACTTTCTGTCTCTCTCTGTCTCTCTCTGGTGAGAGCACATGCCCTGTGGCAAATTTAAAAATAATAGTTATAAATAAAATTAAATAATTCTAAAAAGAAAAAGAAAATGATTTAATTCTATTTTCAAAGTAATGTGCTCATTTGAGCCTTACTTGTACCAGTTCCAGGTTACTTTCTAGTATTCTTAGTGATAAAAAGATCTCTTTAGATAGTGAGCCATTTTTAAAAAGATATAAATAAATCTAAGTCATTTTTTTTAAAGATATAAACTAAATCTTTTAAATTAAGGACCCATAAGAAAATGAGAACTAGGACTCCACCAGCCATTTCTGTAGCTCCATGAAGCCTATGAAATAGTGAAAGAGCACCAGACTTAGTATCAGGACATGAGTCAAGCCCTAACTTTTCATTTACTTCTTTTATGACCAAGGTTAAGTGCCCAAGTCACTTAACCTCTCTGAGCCGCAGTCTAAGCTAGAGATAACCTACCTTATAGGGATGTTTTAATTATATTACTAGACCACGTGGGCCAACCCCATAATACAGAGGTTAAACCCTGTGCATTGGGAATTAGATCCCACATGGCTGATCATGGTTTGAATCCTGGACTAAATAGCTTAAAGAACACACTGAGTGTGTGTATGTGTCTGTGTGTGTGTGTGTGTGTGTGTGTGTGTGTATGTGTGCGCGTGCACGCGCTCCAAGTCCTGGAGAAATGGAGAAGTGGAGGAAGATGAATTGCAGCAAGACTGGGCCCTGTTGTGGGGTGCTCGCTCTCTCTCTCTCTCTCTCTCTCTCTCTCTCTCTCTCTCTGTTGAGCACATGCACTCTCTGACAAAAACTTTTTTAAGAGGTTTTTGCCTTAAGGCGTGTGTGCTGGTGGGGTGAGGGGTAGAGAAAGACAGAAACAGTGAGAGGAAAAGTGAGAAATCAATCCCCAGAGGGGATTTGTGGCCACACCACAATCCCGTCTTCTCCATTCTCCTTCTGGAATCTTGAGCACTCATGCACATGCACCTAGCGTGAGTTTCGAGCCCCAGGTCCAGGACTCAAACTGCCGTCGACCGTGTGGGAGTGCAACGACATACCCACTATGCCATCTGCTGGTGCCGTGGCAAAACTTTTTAAAAAGGAAAAATAAGGGACCAGCAGTTAGCGTAATGTCTATGTCACTGAACTCCCACATATTTGACTGCAGCTTTTGAGTCCCAGACCCGGTGACTTAAACTCACGCCAGGCGCGTGTGAATGTGTGCCCAAGATCCTGAGAGGAGAATGGAGGAAAAGGGATTGCAGTGTGGCCATCCCCCCCTGGGGGGTGATTTCTCACTTTCTGTCTCTCTGTCTCTCTCTGTCTTTCTGGTGAGCGCATGTGGCCTATAGCAAAAACCTCTCCAAAAAAAAAGGAAAAATAAACAAATAAATTATGAGACTATAAGCTATAAAGCACCATGCAAATGCAATTTTATTTTGAAGTCATCAATTTTCATTCTTTTCTCCCTCCAGTTCACTCACACCCAAGCCTCCTAGAGCCAGTCCTCTCAGTTCCTGATCAGGCCTCTTGCTGCAAGATAGAAGTGCACTACCTTCACCCAGTACTCACCTAGTTAGTGTCAAGCGTTTTGCATATATCACCTTATTTAATCTGTAAAACAGTCTTATGACATAGGTAGTAGGAGTATTTGAATTCAGGCAGTCTGATTCAAAGTCTATAAGCTAGAAGCCATGCCAATTCTAGATAGCTTTTGGGCAGCAATCAATACCTGTCACTTTGCTGCCATGAGGGAAAAAGCTTTTAATAGAGGTTTCCCTTTCAGGAGGATGCAAACTCAGCACTAGCCAGAAGCCATTAGTAAATCCATGGGGAGCTCTGGGTGCCTCAGTCATGGGGCACTGGTTCCTTCTTCAGTCATGGGAGAGAGTCACAGGAAGCTGGTGGCTGACTGGAGAAGGAACAGAGCTTGATGCCCTGCTTCTCAGGGTCACTTGGAAGATGTGAGGGTAGGAGGGCCTGGTAGAGAGCAGTCCAGGGCAGCACCAGAGAGCTTTGGAAACAGTAAGGCCTCTACAGCTGGGCCCTCCAGACAGTCCTGACACTGAACATCTGCAGGTGAGCCTGTATTTGAGCTGCCTTTTCTAGCCAGGACAGAGGGAGGCTTGGGGAGGTCCAACAAGAGAACCCGAGGCCCCAAAGTAATGAAATCTGGACAGGAAGTTTCCTAGCACGGCAGGGGCTAGCATCAGCAAGCAGAGAGCACTACCCCCACCAGCACTTGCCATCCTATGAAGTGCAAAGATTGTGTCAGCATTTCCATTTTAAACCCCTAATTTCATAGGTTTACAACTCAAGTCATAAAAATTCACTCTGGGCTGAAATTTGGCATCCAGTTTCTTAGCTTTTTTTAAAGCGGTGTGCTCAAAAATAGAGACGTTTCTAGTTTCAGACATTTTGGAGACTCCTATAATTGCCAAAGCTTTGTTTGGTAAAAACAGGTTTATAAACCATTGGTCTGTGATGTAGCAATGGCCTGCCTCAATGAATCTGCAGAAAATGTGTATCCAAAAGATTGTTCCACTCAAAATACGGATTCCCTACACATTGAAGTAGGCAGTGAAAATGAGTACAAACTAATGTTATTGCATATTAAGAGCAACATGTCATGTGACCTTCACTGCTGCTCACCACCAGGATCTGGAGCTGCTCTCCCCCTTGGACAGCAGTCCCCAACATTTTTAGCACCAGGGACCGGGTTTCATGGAAGACAGTTTTTCCACAGACCAACCAAGAGGGGGAGATGGTTTCTGGATGATTCAAGTGCATTACATTTATTGTGCACTTTATTTCTATTATTATTTCATTGTAATATATAATGAAATAATTGTACAGCAATATGGTTAAGCTCCTATGAGAATCTAATGCAACTCCTGAGCTGACATGAAGTAAAGGTTAGGGGCTGGCAAGAGGTGTGGTGGTTAAGGCACTGGACTCCTTGCATGGTCAACCACAGTTCAAGTCCCAGACCTGGCAGCTTGCTTTCTCACTTTCCATCTCTCTCTCTCTCTCTCTGGTCAAATTTAAAAATAGTAATAATAAATAAAATTAAATAAATAAATCTTTAAAAAAAATAAGAGGTGGAGCTCAGGTGGTAATGCAAGTGATGGGGCATGGCTGTAAATACAGATGAAGGTTTGCTCACTCAGCCACTGCCTACCTCCTGCTGTGTGGCCCGGTTAAAACAGGTCACAGACTGGAACCAGAGGTTGATGCCTTCCCTAGAAGACATTTGGATTTCTAGCTAAAGGCAGTTTCTAGAGGATTGAAGTCACCAGTGACTCATATTTTTACAGTAAATTTTATGTGTCCTTGACCAGTATGTATTTAAACCTCCATTTTCTTTGTTGTTAAAGTGGGGATAATTATACTTTCTTTGCAGGTCTTGTGTAAACAGAAAAGATCATATATATTAGCATAGCCTGACATGTAAATAGACTGACTTTTACTTACAGCAACTTTTAGGTAACTCAGAGAAGTGAAAGCATCTACAGTGGTCATTAGAAGAAAGTCCTATGACCTCTTCATTATAAGATTACCACTTTTTCTACATTTTCACTACCTCACAGTATCTGCCAAGGCTAGTAAAGACATTCAAAATATGAGATACATTGAAAAATAAATTCCTAGGGGAAATCTTTTAGGGACAACATTATGAATCCCAAATACCTGAAAAATCAAATGACAAGGAGTTAATAATTCTACAGGTGTGACAGAGGTCTTAAAGTGTTGTGAGAACTTGAATCAGGTGACATAGCTTAGGTAATTAGTATTCAGGCATCTTGGCACCTTATACTAGTCAGTTGATCTGAGGGAAGTTTTTTTTTTTTTTTTTTTTTTTTTTGGAGAGGTTTTTTGCTATAGGGCGCATGCGCTCGCCAGACAGACAGAGAGAGACAGAGAGACAGAAAGCGAGAAATCACCCCCCAGGGGGGATGGTCACGCCGCAATCCCTTCTCCTCCATTCTCCTCTCGGGATCTTGGGCACGCACGCACACGCGCCCGGCGTGAGTTGTAAGCCACCGGGTCCGAGACGCGAACCGCGGTCGACTACGTGGGAGTCCAGCGACATAGCCATTACACTAACTGCTGGTTCCCTGATCTGAGGGAAGTTTGAAGAGTGTGGTCTTCCCAAGGACTGGGCGTTGACAATGTACAGAAGACTTCTCTGTACAGGACAGTAACTGGTGCATATGTGCCAGCTTACAGAATAGCAGAACAGTCACCATTCGGCACCTCCCCACCCCAGCAGGAAGTTGCCCCTGTTCCCAACAGGGTGGGAGACTTGGGGAATCACAGCTTATCTCAGAGGAGAAAGGGAATGTCTGATGGTGGCACCCCTTTTGGGAGCTGGAGAGGAATCCATGGCTCTGAACCTAAACCCAAGCTGCCAACGCACTTTCTATCTCTTAAAACAAGGGTTCTGTCAACAAAAGGATTTTCAGAAACATCTTCATTAATAGAGGTACTACTGAAAATGCCCATGGAACATTTAGGGGTCAGTCAAACCTGAAGCTTAAATTACTTTTAAATGACTTTTTTTTTTTTTTGAGAGGTTTTTTTGCTATAGGGCGCGTGCGCTCGCCAGACAGACAGAGACATTAGAGACAGAAAGCGAGAAATCACCCCCCAGGGGGGATGGTCACGCTGCAATCCCTTCTCCTCCATTCTCCTCTCGGGATCTTGGGCACGCACGCACACACGCCCGGCGTGAGTTTTAAGCCACCGGGTCCGGACACGAACTGCGGTCGACTACGTGGGAGTCCAGCGACATAGCCATTACGCTAACTGCTGGTTCCCTAAATGACTTTTTAAAATATCAACAGCAAACTAGATCTAGCAACAGTTAACAAATTTACCTGCTGCTATCTAATCCTTTTATCCTCTGCAAATTCCATTCCAAAGGGAGTCAATAAGGCAAGGTAAAGCATTTGATGAATACTAACGGATTAGGGAAGGAAAGTGAGTGAAGTTTCTAGTAAAAAGGAATACATTTCAAAACCATTAGTACTATTTGTTTTTTGTGTTTTTAAATTAGGAATTTAAAGGGATATAGAGTATATATTAGGCAGAAGAGAATAGAATAAAAACATACCCAAAACACAACCTAAGAAAAAGAATATCATCATGCCTCCAAAGACCCATTTGTCCCCACCTCCAAATTCCCCTCCTTCTTGGAAGTTCCTTTATTTTGCATATCATTTTTATTACTCCTTTTCTTTAGCATGTGGTTCCCCGGGTAAGAATCTCTAAACTATACTGTTCAGAGAGGCCAGATGGTAGTGCAAAAGCTGCACAACTGGACCCACATGGGAAGGTGTCTAGTTTGCACCCGGGGCCTCCTGTTCATCCCGGGTGCATGTGTGCATGCCCATGATCCAGGTCACAGGGCTGGGTGTGGATTATGACATAGAGACCCTGGTGGTGCCTATCTCTCTGTCTCTATCTCTCTGTTACTCTCTTATGGAAGAAATAGATAGATATACTTCAAAAGAAAAAACTATATTGTTCAGTTTTTTGTTTCTATCTTCATAAAAATGGTGTCATAATATAGGTATTCTTTTATGACTTACTTCTTTCTTTCTACATGTTTGTGATATTCACCCATATGCATTTGTTTTCACTGCTGTATAACATCCTGTTGTGTTTGTTTTTAGAAAGATTTTTTGCTATAGGTCGTGTATACTCCCAGAGAGACAGAGACAGAAAGCAAGAAATCACCTCCGGGGGGATGGCCATTCCACAATCCCTTCTCCATTTTCCTTTTGAGATTTTGGGCAAACATGCACACACACACGTGTGTGAGTTTTAGGCCACCAGGCCCAGGACTTGAACCACAAGCAACTATATGGGAGTCCAGCAACGTAATCATTACGACATCCTGTTGTTTTACTAAAATATATTGAACTATTGTCCTCTTGATAGATATTTGGAATACTTAGTGTTTTGCTATTGCAAACAATACTGCTTTGAATATTATTGTACCTGCCTTCTGGGGAACATGGCAAAAGTTCCTCTAGGAATTTCTCTCTGCTGCATCAAAAAGTTTAAACATCTTCTACTTCCCAAACAATTGTACACAACCACTAGTAGTGTGTATATTTGATTCAGTTGCTCCCTATCCTTGTTAATTCTGGTTTTATATGACATTTTAAATTTTGACAATTTAGCGAATGTCAAATGATAACTCTTTGTTATTTTATTTTGCATTTTCCCGACTTCCAATGAGATCAAGCATCTTTTTTTATATGTTTGTCAGTCCTATTCTTTTGTGAAGTATTTGTTCAAGTCTTTTGTCCAGTTTTTTTATGGAATTGTTTTTTCTTATTAGTTTGTAGAATTTTCTTTCATCTGTGCTATGTCTTTGTCAGTTAATGTGTTGCATGTATTTTACTGACTTATCTTTTCTCTTATTTATGCTGACTTTTGATAAGCAGAAGTTTTAATATAGTTCATTATTACTATTCATTCTTTCCTTACATAGTTGTTTCTCACAAGAGAAAAAATAAGCTGGGATTTAACTCATCTTGGTTAGCGGTTGCCCCATCCCTCTTGCATAGTGTTGGTTGGGAAGAATCTGGAGTTGATTCAGTTTATTTTACACATAATTTTTTCCAAAGCAGGAGTCTGTCTCTAGAGGCCCCCCCAAAAGCACAGGCTTTTGTTGATAACTTTCACCTGTTCTAAGGGAATTCTGCTTAGTGTCAAACAACTATCAGTCTCAAAAAGATTTTTTGTTCCTGAGAGTTGATAAGAAATCGTAAAAGAACATTTTGCCCTGATTTATGGTTCACGGTAGTGTAATATGGAACTGAACAAACCTGGTATATAAACGGTTTCAATTCTTATCCACTCTCTCAGGCTCCTTGTCTTGTAAATGAAGATAATTGTACCTGCTTTACTCCCTTGTGGAAACAAATAAGATACAAGGCCAGCTGGTGTCATGGTGGTTAAAGTGGCTAGATCCCACATGGCTGACTGTGCAGTTTGAGTCCTGGACCTGGCAGCATGAAAGGCATGCCAGGCACATTTACGTGTGTGCCCAAAATCCCATAAAGAGAAATGGAAGAGAAAGATTGTAGCATGGCCATTCCCCATGGGGGCGGCGGTGCTTTCTCACTTTTCCTCTCTTGCTCTCTGTCTCTCTCTGGCAAGTTTAATTTCTCTATAGCAAATTAAAAAAAAAAGACACAGATCAAGCATCTACCTGACACACAGCTCTCACCTAATATCTGTTCCCTTAAGTAGTCCTTTAATAATGGGTCATCCATGATCTTGGCCATAAACGTTTTTTCACCACTCTTCCCAAACTTGCACTAGCACATTCAACCTATAGTGAAACTATAGTAAAGAAATAGTTACTGGCTTTTGATTCTTTTATTTAAGTAAAGGAATATTAGCATTATGTGCTTAGTCATTCTATAATAACTAACTCATCATGCTTCATATATCTATCAAAAGGCGATATTATTTTTCACAAGCACAAAATCTGAAGGAGGCTCACAAGACAAAGTACATTGGGCATCCTGATTTTCATTGTGTTAATCAAAAAGTTTTACTCACAAATGCCTGATAGACTTTCATTCGTATTCTCTCGCTCCTCTTGTCACACATAGCATGCACATGAACCCACAAACACATTCACACATGCCCTTCTACACAGCTCTTTTTTGCTTACCACAAGCCAGCTATGATCCAAATAATTCAGGAGGCAATTGCAATGGTGTTTTTGTTCGGAGCCTCCAATTCCATTTTTACTACTTTTAATTGCAGAATTTAAGATACTTTTTTAAAAAGAGATTTTTGCTACAGGGCATGTGCGCTTGCTGGAAAGACAGAGAGCAAGATATCCTCCACCCTCAGTGGGATGGTCACACCACAATCCCTTCTCCTCCATTCTCTTCTCTGGATTTTGGACATGCATGCACACACACCCAGCATGAGTTTCAAGCCAGTGGGTCCAGGACTCAAATCACGGTTGGCCACATGGGAATCCAGTGCCTTAACCACTATGATTCTTTCTTTCTTTCTTTCTTTCTTTCTTTCTTTCTTTCTTTCTTTCTTTCTTTCTTTCTTTCTTTCTTTTAAAGGTTAGTTCATTTCTTTTATTAACTCATAAACAATTACTTGTCTTCTGGTTTGTTGAAATAGTAAGTCAGACAACATTTGCCACAATAATGTCTGTCAAAATGGCTGGCCATAAAAACTCCAGCACTACATTCATCTGAAGGGCACTCCCGATGAAGGCGGTTAATTTTGCCATTTTCCTCCACCTTATAGTATTTCAGGACAGCCAGCATAACCTTCTTTCTCTTATGCTTATTCTTCTTGGGAGTGGTATAAGACTTCTTCTTTCTTTTCTTAGCACCACCACGAAGTCTTAACACAAGATGAATCGTGGACTCCTTTTGGATGTTGTAGTCAAACAAAGTACGCCCATCTTCTAACTGTTTGCCAGCAAAAATCAATCTTTCCTGATCAGGAGGAATTTCTTCCTTATCCTGGATTTTGGCTATTACATTTTCTATTGTATTCAAGGGTTCAGCCTCGAGGGTGATGGTCTTCCCTGTGAGGGTTTTTATGAAAATCTGCATCTTGGTGGCGGTCCCACCGCAGATGGCAGATCAGAAAGCAATACTTTCTAAGATACTTTCTAAGGCCTCTCCCCGTGGGTTTTTTTTGTTTGTTTGTTTGGTTTTTTTTTGCATTTGACCTCACCCAGCGAGTACCAAGATGCTTGATATTGATAAAGTAATTAGGTGCCCTGGCATCTACACTGTTCATTTTTTTTTTTAGTGACATTTATTTTTCAGTAAACATAACAATTCAAGATCTCAACTATTCTTTTTTTTTTGAAGTATTTTATTTATTATCATTATTATTATTTTTTTTAATGTGACCATAGTGAGACAGAGAGAAAGAGAGGGAAAGTGAGGTTGCAGGTCACCAGGTCCAGGACTCAAACCATGGTTGGCCATGTGGGAGTCCAGAACCTTTAACCACAACACCTCCTGCTTGCCCCTCAACTGTTCTTTGTAAGCCATCCCTTCCTTTGATTTACTATCTTTTTACTTGATTGGTTGCATCGGTTTATTTGTCAGATTCTCATTCAGATTACTTTAACAAATCTTTGATTTGTTCGTTCATTTAATCACAAATGTTAAGTGTTAATGTTTTCTTTTTAAAATATGTTCTTGGGACCAACAGGTGGCATGGTAATTGGGACATGGGACTCTCACATGCTGACCACGCTTCAAATCCCAGACCTGGTGGCTACTCTCTCATTTTCCCTTTCTCTCTCTGGTCAATTTAAAAACAACAACAACAATAATAATAACAAACTTAAATAAAATAATTATTAAAAAGTAAAATAAAAATGTGTTATTTCTAAGAAATTTCTGCCTTAGGGCACATGTGCTTGCCAGAGAGAGAGAGACAGAGACAGTGAAAGGTAAAGTGAGAACTTACCGTGGGGACAGGGGAGATAACCACACTATAATCCCTTTTCCTCCATTCTCCTCCTGGGACCTTGGGCACACTCACTGAGTCTGGGACTCAAACTGCAGTCTGCCATGTGGGAGTCCAGCGATGCAACCACTATGCCATCTGCTGGCCCCTAAAATGTATTCTTAAATTTACTACTAGGTTGTCGGCAAAGTCATGTTTTTTTCTATGCAAAAATGGGTCATGACTTTACTGACAACCCAATATTACTAAAGTCACTGTTAGAAACTTATAGCACATTGATCAGTGTTTATGTGTTGGTGTGTATCTTGCTTTTATTATATGTACACATACACACACACACACATATATATATATATATATTCAGATGAAATATCTTATTCTACTTTCATTAATATCAAGGGCCTCCCTGACATGATGATTTTCAGTGTTTCTGCTTTCCTATCATGAACTCCAGCAATCCTTCATATATATCACTTTTATGGCACCTATGTTAAGCTGTTTATAACATAGCTATGATTTTAGTTGTGCTCTCTCTCCTTCTAGATTGCAAGTGCAACACAAGTGTCTATCTGCCCTCCTTCAAAGATCACTTTTTTCTGGTATTCTTGAGGAAAGGGGGTTTTCTTGCCGGGGCGCAATTCCGAACTGTCCTTCTTCTGCACGGTGATGCCAAGAGCCACACTGGCCTTGAGAAAAGGTGACATAGAGGAGGCTGCTCTTTTTATTGCCTTCACCCCTAGTTTCCTTCAACACCATTTACACAAGGCTGTTCTCAATAGCTACGTTCATAGGACTCGTAGAAAGACTAACAACTATGTACAGTAAACAACTTGGCAGTGCCTGAGATAGCACTACCCGAAAGTCCCCAGACCATCCCCATCACAGAGAGTTTTTTCCATAGAAAAAGGAATTTACTTTCCTTTAGTTCTGCCTTACCGACATCCTCTTAACCCATCTTTTCTCCCTCCTCCTTCCTCAGTCTCTGCGTTTGGGGCCGCGCCATCTCTTTCACACTAATTCTCTTTAGAAACTCAAGTCCTCTCACTTCATTCCACAAGAAATTCTGCATGCTCTTTGTCTACCATGTGTAAGCTATGACTTTCTCAGCCAAAAGTTTCATCAAAGTGTTTTGCTAGGTTCGGCCTCTAATGCAGCCATTAGCATATCACACTATGGAGCTAGAAGCCACATATCAATTGTGGTTTGAGTCCCTGGCCTGGTTGGCCAACTGCATGTGCACATGCCCAGGATCCTGGTGTGCTGCAGGATGGGAGGAAGGGAATTGCAGCATTACCAAGCCCTGCAGAAGGTGCTTCTCTTTCTCTCATGCACATGTATGCACTCTATTATAAATTACTTTGAAACTTTTTTAGGTGTTCTCCTCAGCAGTGTTATCTACCCTGAAAAATAAAATCAAATGCAATAAAATCAAATGCAACTTCCCTATAGTACAAATGTTTGCGATGAGTTTTTTTTTTCCACAGCACAAAAATTTATTTTCTGAATAAGAATTACTACATATTTGAAAGAAAATATCTAAAAGAATCAGTATATCAATAAAAAAAATGAGGAAAGAATAACACTTTCTATGCTCCAAAATCTTTAACTTAATGTTTAATTGATGCTACTATTTATTTTTTATTATTTTTATTTAAAAGATGTTAAAAACCTTTAAAAATTAAAATTAAACTTCTATACTTTTTTTTACCTAAAACATTTAACTAAAAACTAAAGCTTTACAAAACCTCATTTTACACTGCAATGGGCAAGCATCATATTGCTGTGCCTAACCTCAAAGTAACACATACTTCAAATTTGAGCAGCCTTAACAATTTCTACAGTGACAGTCCACAGAAAATCCCCATAAGTTGCTACCTATATTACTCCCAGAGTTTTTTAAATGAGTATCTCCTACTGAGCTTTTCCTGAAAAAAAAAAAAAACACTAGAGATTAAAAGGTCAGCAGAGTTTAGGGTAATTGCATGGAAGAATGAAAAAAATCATTCATTTAAAAGTCCTCAAAAATACTTTTTTGGGACCAGCAGTTAGCATAATGGCTATGTCCCTGGACTCCCATGCAGTCGACCGCAGCTCGCGTCCCGGACCCGGTGGCCAAAAACTCACAACGGGTGCGTTTGCATGCATGCCCAAGATCCCGAGAGGAGAATGGAGGAGAAGGGATTGTGGCGTGGCCATCCCCCCTGGGGGGTGATTTCTTGCTTTCTGTTTCTCTGTCTCTCTCTGTCTGTCTGGCTATAGAAAAAAAAAAAAAAACCTCTAAAAAAAATACTTTTTTGACACTTGGCAAATTTTTTTTCTCTTTATTTATTTTTTACGTTAATTCACTATACATCATTACAGCATACAAATGAATTTTCCATCCAAAATACACTGTGTATTGGCTCAATCAAGCACATCAACATACATGTTATCAGCAAATAATTTTCCAATTCTTATGTCTTGTATACTTTGTTTTTTGTTTTGCCATCCTTGATTCCCTATTCCTCACCCTCTGCCATGTCCCATCCTCCTCCCACATTGTCTCTGGTATCCATGGTTGCTCTCTATGCCTTCCTCCCATTTAATTGAATTGCTAATGAACTTAATTAGTCTAAATATATCCAATAGCTAGCACAGCTGATATATACCTATACATGAACCCAAGTCTGACTTTAGGCATAAATCTCAGTGAATAGAATGAACATATTATAAAGTAGTACCCAGCTGGGGCTATATAGCTTACTACAGTCATCAAATATGCATTTTTTTTAATTTCGATATGAACGATGAGTTTTTGTTTTGAACGGTATTTTTTTCTTACCACTCCAAATATGGAAACCATATCTCATGTCACATCAGTCATAAAGACTTGCACACAAGAGGCTTTCATTTGCAATTCTTTTCTTTTGGTCCAGTTTAACAAAATCACTTGCAGGACCAACAGAAGGCATAATGGTTAAGTCACTGGACTCCCACATAGTAGACCACGGTTCAAGTTCCAGACCCAGCGGCTTAAAACTCACACTGGGTATGTATGTGTGCATGCCCAAAATCCCAAGAGGTGAATGAAGGAGAAAGGATTGTGGCATGGCCCTCCCCCTTTTGGGGGGGGGGGTGGATTTCTCACTTTCTGTCTCTCTGTTTCTGTCTCTCCAGTGAGCATAAGTGCCCTATAGCAAAAATATCTCTAAAACAAACAAACAAAAACAAAAACACTTACATTTTAAAACAAAAAAACCTTCTATTCAGAAAACACTTGCATTTGAATTGTATGTTGAAGAGAAGGAAGAAAAAGAAGGGGACAATATCGACTCCAAGGTTTCTAGCTTAGATTACCAGGTTGTTGATAAGTCATCAATCTCTGCTTAGGACACACAGGAGAAGGTGTGTGTGTGTGTATAGAGGGAAAGAGTTTAGTTTTGAACATGTCAAGCTTCAGGTAGCTATAGGACATCAGGTAACAATATCTAGAAGACAATAGGACTACAGATGTTGGTACTCAAGGGAGAACTGATTCGTTTCTTTTTTTTTTTTTTTCCTAAATGTTTAGACCCAGGTTTTTTTTTTCTTTTTTTTAAGAATTATTTATTTATTTCCATTTGTTATTATTATTATTATTTCATTTCATCAGACAGAGGCAGAGAGAGAGAGAAAGGGAAAGCACGAAAGCAAGCCACCAGGTCCAGGACCCGAACCATGGTCAGCCATGTGGGAATCCAGCGCCTTTAACCACCACGCCATCTGCTGGCCCCTGATTCGTTTCTTGACCTGGGCATCATTAGTGTATAAGGTAACAGTTAAGCTATAAGAGAAGTTACTCAGAATGCCAAGGAAAAGACTTTTTAAAAAAATCAATGATTCTTTAAATGGTAAATGACTTGGTGGTTAAGGCACTGGACTCCCACATGTCTGACCACAGTTTGAGTCCCGGACCTGGTGGCATGCCTTCTCACTTTCCCTCTCTCTCTGTCTCTCTCTGGTCAAATTAAAAACTAATAATAATAAATAAAATTTTTAACAGTCAATGATGAGAGATAAGATAGTAGATATAGAAGTCATTGAATAAATGATGCTCCTGGAGATAGTGGAAAAAATGGGAGCAGATGAGATAATAAAAAATGTAATAAGAGAAAGTTTAAGTATAAAATACTAGAAGGACTGCAATAAAATTCAGAGTCAAGACAAGAAGATGTGCTATTATTATACTCATTAATCTTTGTTCCTAAAGTAAATTCTATCCAACAAAGAGATAGGCAAACAAAGGAATGAAAGGAGGGACATAGGGAGTGAGGGAGAGGGGAAGGGAGAAAAGAAAGAAAGAGGGAAAGAGGGAGGGAAATTAGTTGAACTGTTAATATTTGAAAATAATAACATTGTCTAACTAGAAAATTGAAGAGAACCAAATAAAAACTATTACCCAAGAGAGTAATAAATAAAAGACACTTACAAAATAAATACTGTTTCTTACTACATCTTAGAGGTAACCACTTAGAAAATATAATGTGGGGACCAGCATTTGGTGTAATGGCTATGTCGCTGGACTCCCATGTAGTCGACCGTGGTTTGAGTCCTGGACCCGGTGGCTTAACCTCATGCTGGTCACGTGTGCGTCCGTGCCCAAGATCCTGAGAGAAGGGACTGTGGTGAGGCCATCCCCCCTGGGGAGTGATTTCTCACTTTCTGTCTGTCTCTCTCTGTCTTTCTGGTGAGTGCACACGTCCTATAGCAAAAACCTCTCCAAAAAAAGAAAATATAATGTGAAAGTATTAAAATAAATACTATGCACAATAAAAACAAAAATAAAGAGAGAGCTCAGGTTGGAGATACAGAGGAAGGAAGTTATGGGAACTCTTTTTTTTAAGAATTATTTTTTTAAAAATAATTATTATTTTTAATTTGCTATAGTGCACATGTGCTCACCAGAGAGAGATGGAGAGAGAAAGTAAGAAAGCAAGCTGCCAGGTCTAGGACTTCAACTGCAGTTGGCCATGTGGAAGTCCAGCACTTCAACCACCATGCCACCTGCTGGCCCCAAGGGAACTCCTTTGTTTAATGGCCCATGTTAGGGATGGTAATTATTTCCCACATTTTTGCTATTACTACATATGTGCTACTTCTGAGTCCCCAATTAAATAACAAATTCCTAGCCTATGGAGCCATACCCTCCCTTCTGCCTCTCAAATGCCTCCTGCTAGAGAGCTAACTAAGCACAGAAGAGGGCTGAAACTATCTGATTCATCCTGGATTTTTTGCATTTTTTTTTTCTCAATTTGACTAAAACCTTAAGTGGAGACTTAACAGAAGGAAATAATCACTTTGTGAACTAATAAGAATCAAAATGATTAATCTAACTTTCTCCCCTCAACCTGAGAACTCAACAGTTTCACAAGACAAGATTTAGTGTCCACATTCCTGTTAAATTTCTTTGCATCAACTAAGCACATTTTATAAAAAGACCTTTCAAAAATAAATCTGCTGGAATAATCACAAGAGCCAGAATTCTCAAACAGACTAGGGTCAAGGAAAAGAGAAAGCAAATTTTCAAACCAGAGTTTCCTCTCGCCTGTCATTAAAAATTTTTTTTCCCTTTATTCATGAAAACGCTTGTGCCTGCACATGTGAGAAAGAGAAAGGAGCACCCTCCTTAGGATCTGGTCACACTACTATCCCCTTCCTCCAGGCCTCCAGCCTTTTGGATCTTGGACACTCACACGTGTGCCCAGCATGTTTTCAGGCTGACCAGACAGGGAGTTCAAACCACCGTCGCAATATGGTATCCAGCTTCGCTTGAATAATAGTGCCTTACAGGCTCCACTCCTGTCACTTCTCTTTCCTCATTTTCTTGCTGGGGGATGGTTTACCTGACCCAAGGGAGACAAGTAGTATATTTGTAAATCCAGGGTGATGGATAAAGTATCATTCATTTTGGCCAGCAGATAGTGTAGTGGTTACATTACTGGACTCCCACAAGGTCAACTGCAGTTCGAGTCCTGGATCCGGTGACTTGAAAAATCACACCAGGTGTGTGTGCATGTGTGCCCAAGATCCTAGGAAAAGAATGAAGGAGAAAGGATTGTGGCCATCCCCCCTAGGGGATGATTTCTCACTTTTTCTCTCTCTGGTGAGCACATGCACCCTATGGCAAAAACCTCTTAAAAATAAAAAATTATCGGGGACCAGGAGGTGGCATGGTGGTTAACATGCTGGACACTCCCACATGGCCAACCGCAGTTCCCGTCCCAGACCTGGTGGCTTGCTTTCTCACTCTCTCTCTCTCTCTCTGGTCAAATTAAAATGAATGAATGAATGAATGAATGAATAAAATTAAAGAAATAATTCTTTTAAAAAATTATTATTTATTAACTTAAGACTATTCTAAATCACCAGTGTCTTTTGCCTTACGGTTGACTCAATGTAAATTCCTGTTTCACTAAAAACAGTCATTTGAGAAGTAAAAATAGTTAAGAAAATTCAGAGAAACACAGACTTAGTAGTGGGCATTGCGGCAATAATTTGCATTTCCCTGAAGACTACTGATACTGAGTACCTTTTCATAGAGGACTTCTGATTTTGACATTATTATAAACGGAAAATGTTCCTACCCAGAAACTTCTTGAAAGATGAATAAAATATAGCAACTTTCACTTAAATGCATAGCTGAGCTTGCAAGAGTAAAAGAAATCCTCAAAGACTAAAAATGTATGAACTAAAAGAGTTTACGTTTAAGCAGATGCTGAAACTATCTGGGGTTAGAGAACCTATGTTATTAATCAGTAGGCTTAAACTTGGGGGTCTTTTCTTAATAAACTTTTTTCAAGTAAACATATTTTGAAGTGTAACATGCATACAGAAATCTGCTCAAATCATGATTTGGATAGCTTTGCGAATTTTCACAAAGTGAACACATCTATGTAACCATACCCTGACCAAAAAAAAAAAAAGAGAGACTTATCACTTCTCCAGAAGCCTTCCTTGCAACCTAGCCAAGTGTAACCTACCCATTTCTCTAAGGGAATCCTTTATTCTAATAACTTTGAATTAATTATGCCTGTTTAGACTTCATATAATTAAAACACACCTAAATGAGTGTATTAAATTTGGCTTCTTTTGCTTAACATTATGTTGGTAAGACTTAGCTGTTTTTTGCACTTAGTCGTAATTCATTCATTCATTGCTAGTCTAGTGTATAAACATACCACAGTTCACTTATCCTTTCTGCTGCAGATGGAAATTTGGATTGTTCCCACTTTGGAATCCGCATTCCATGCATACTTTTTTGTGAACATATGTATGCATTTCTTTGGAGTATCTACCTAAGAGGGGAATTGCTTGGAGTGGTGTGGAATTACATACTATAGGGTATGTTTCTATTTAAACATAGTTGTAGGATACTGACAAACAGCTTAGTAGATACTGCCTAATCATTTTCCAAGGTGCTTTTTACCAATTTGCATTCCTTCCAACACTCAGTCAGTATTGTCTTTCATTTTAGCTATCCTGGTGGGGGTATAGTAGTACTACAGTGGGATCATAATTTGCATTTTTCTGATAACTATTGAAGCTGGGCACCTTTTCATATGTTTCTTGCAAATTGGTTATCCAAGGGGCCAGCCCTCTGGCCTCATGGTTAAGAAAACTGATTTCACAATACCAACAGCACAGTTCAAGTCCCAGTCCCAGTGACTAAAAAACATCCGAGGTACATGTGCATGCTTGCCCAAAATCCAAACAGAATGGAGAAATGAAGAAGGGATTGCAGCGTGACCATGCCACATGCGGGGCTGGGGGGGGGGGGGGGCGGTGCTCTCTCTCTCTCTCTCTCTCTCTCTCTCTCCCCCCCCTCTCTCTGTTACTCTGTCTCTCTCTGGTGAGTACACACACCCACTGGCAAAATAAAAATAAATGAGTGTCCTTCTTTTGCAAACAGCCCATGCAAGTCTTTTGCTCATTTTTCTATTGGGTTGTCTGCCTTTTTCTTACTGATTTCTAGAAATTCTTTACACATTCTAGATTTAAGTCCCACATACACTTTTAAAAAATATTCAGTATCGGGCCTGCAGGTGGCATAGTGGTTAAGGCTCTGGATTCCCATATGTCTGACGACAGTTGAAGTCCTGGACCTGGCAGCTTGAAAATTATGCCAGGTACCTATGCATACATGCCCAAAACCCTGAGAGGAGAGTGAAGGAGAAGGGATTGCAGCATTGCCATCTCTCCAGAGGATGATTTCTTACTTTTCTTCTCTCACTATCTCTCTCTGGTGAGTGCATGCACCCTATGTCAAAAATCTAAAACAAACAAATAAACAAAAAACAAAAACAAAAACAAAAACAAAGGCAATGTTCTGTATCTTTTATTCTATGTATAGCTTTTCGTTGTCTTAGTGTTTTTTTTTTTTTTTTAAACACAGAAGTTTCTAATTCAATATACTCCAGTCTATCTATCTTTCATTATGATAAACACATATTCTCTTTAAAAAAAAATCTGTCTGGGCTGACCTCGTTACTAGTGGTTAAGGGAGCCAGATCCCACATGACCTACCTGCAGTTTAAATACCAACCCAAGGGGGGGACCAGCAGTTAGCGTAATGGCTATGTTGCTGAACTCCCATGTAGTCGACCGCGGTTCATGTCCCAGATCCGGTGGCTTAAACTCACACCAGGCGCATGTTGTGTGCGTGCCAAGATCCCGAGAGGAGAATGGAGGAGAAGGGATTGTGGCATAACCATCCCCCCTGGGGGGTGATTTCTCACTTTCTGTCTCTCTCTGTCTCTCTGGTGAGCACACATGCCCTGTAGCAAAAATCTCTCAAAAAAAACAAACAAACAAAAAAAAACACCCAAAGGGCTTGAGTTTTAACTGATTTATTAAGACAAGAAAATAGAGGGGTTGATACTGACTCTCATAAATAACCGAAACCCCCAAAACTCTCACCCAAAACCTGACAAATTTTGTCCTCTATTGTTTTGGGGTCTGAATTTATACTTACTCCATTGTCTAATAATTACCAAGCTGAAAAATTCATATAAAAGATTACTTTTTAAAACTAAATAAAACTTCTGAAGGGATCTGACAAGAGACGAAGCCTAGCTTCGGATGAATTCTCACAAAATTATAAAACAATGAGAGGGAAAAAAAATCTGTTGTGGAATATAAGTAGACCCAATAGATGACAATATTAGAGTAGCCATCCCACCCGAGAACCTCAGATAATAGAATTATTATCTAGAGATTATTTTTAAATATGTTTAAGGTCATTAAATATATTTTTAAAACATCATCAGAAGCATTAGAAAAAGTAATTTTTTAAAAAGACTAAGCTTACTTGAAAAGAAACCAAATAGAATTTCAAAGAATAAAATATATAAATTCCTTGAATCTGCAAGTATTTATTGATTTCAAGAGAGTGGAATGTCTTAGTTAAAAAACTGGGGTTAGGGCCAGCTCTGTAGCCTGATGGTTGAGGCAGCCAGATCCCACCTGACTGACTGCACAGTTCAAACCCTGGACCCAATGGCTTGAAAAACACACCAGCCATGTGTGCATGCCCAAAATCCTCAAAGGAGAGAGAAACGGGAGAGAAGGGACTGCTACGACCATTCCCCATAGAGGATGCTTTCTCCTCTCTGTCTCTGTCTCTCTAGCAAGCACACTCACTCTCTAGGAAAACAGTAAAATGAAATGACTGGTGTAAACCACAGATATATAAACAATGATCCCTTGTCCTTTCCTACTGCAGGCATCAAACAACTTCTACCTTTGGATGTAACATATCTTTTTTTTGGAGAGGTTTTCCTATAGGACATGTGCTCTCACCAGAAAGACAGAGAGAGACAGAGAGACAGAAAGCGAGAAATCACCCCCCAGGGGAGATGACCATGCTGCAATCCCTTCTCCTCCATTCTCCTCTCAGGATCTTGGGCACACACGCACACGCGCCTGGTGTGAGTTTAAGCTACCAGGTCTGGGACTCGAACCACAGTCGACTGCATGAGAGTCCAGCAACATAGCTATTACGCCAACTGCTGGTCCCTGGAGGGATTTTTTAGTGTTATGTAAGCAAAATGAGCACCATCTGGCCTGGTTCAGGCTTAGATTGTGTTGTAGACAGCTGACAAAATTCTCCATACTGAATTTCAATACCTTCCCCAACCTGGAGAGTATGGAATTAGCACAGCTTTTAGAGTCCGATTTGAATTTAGCTTCTGGTCCTACACATACTGCTGTATCTGGCCCAGAGTTAGCACTCAGCCTCTCAGGTCTCATCCCCTCCCATCACCAGAAACTTAACAGTTGCTCAAGGAAATGTCTGTCTAGACCAATGTCGGTCACAGTAGTTGCTATGTCAGTCATTCTTTGAGTTATTTTATCTACATCAATTCTCACAACAACCTTGAGTTATAAACATATATAATTTCGCCAGTTTTTAAATGAAGAAACTGAGACTTTTTTTTTTTTGAGGGGAGGGGGAAGACTCTACACTAAATAGTAGCAGGAATGAGATGTGAACTTGTGTCTGTTCTAGGTTCTTTCCAGAGCACTAAGTCACCTTCACTTGTGGTTTATTACCACGTTCTCTAAATCCAGCCTCTTTCTGAAAAGACAATTCGTTTTCATTGAAGTTTAAACTCTGGCAAGTAAGCAAAAGGGCTCGACCGATTTTCTTCTAGGCGGTTCTGCGGTCTTCACGACAGCCGTGTTTCTGTTGCAGGTCTGGCTGCTCCCCTCAGCTGTGAGCTGCTGCCGACTCTTATGTGAACCCCTCATCCAGGACAGGCTTTATTGATGCCGCCATCAAAGCCAAGGCAGCCATCTGAGAGGATGGAAGAAACCTGTAAAAGATGGGCTTCTGGGGAGTCTTCCCAGGTAGATGTGTTTTTATGCACCGGCACATTTGTGGAGTAAATTCGGTGTTCTCATAACGGCAGTTAATGAGTACAAGCGAAGTTCAGTTCTTTGTGTAAACAAGGGAGAGAGCATGTGTCTGAATGTAATTCCAACTGCATCAAGGTCATTTTAGAGCTGGTGGAGCTCTATTTGTCTTAGGAAATCTCGAAAACTTTTATAGGGAATTCGGAAAATATTTTTGGCCAGCAGGAAAGATAAAATCCCTGCACACAAAATACAGGCATGGGCCCAGAGATTGAACAGACAGACTGCTGTAAAACCCCTGTTTAATAAGGCATTAAAATGCCATCGAGCTGGACACATTTAAAAAAAAAAAAAAGGAGCTATGAAAACAAATACCATTCAAATAATTAGGATCTTATGCCTGAGGCCAGCCTGGATGCCAAGCAGGGACTTCCCTGCAGGAATCGGATCTGAGCCTGATCCCCAAAAGGGGAATCAGCCAGGACAAAGGGAGCCCTGGATCTGGTTTGTTTTCCCACCCCCCTCTGCCACTGCCTGCCTCTTGATGCTAAAGGCAGCTCATTTGAAATAGCTGCCCTCACAGACATCTTGGGTGACTTTACAGTTGAGTAGCTCAAGGGGAGATTCTGTGCCCCAGAGGTTTGTTGACTGACCTTCAGGAAGGGCCAGAGAGCACTGTCTTTAAGAGTGGACACATAGCTCCTTACAGGTGTGTACTTGTACTCTTCTGCATCCTAAAGTACAAGGAGGCATTTGGGAAGATTGGGGCGAGGGCTGGAGAGTGAATGTTTGTTTATGAACATAACTGCGAGGGGAAAAAAAGATGTCTTTTCACTAGCTCCTGCAAATACGGAAGCTGCTGCAGAGCTATTTCCTGCCACTGTAGCTTCTGAGTAGTGGAAGGCCAGGTGCGCAGCAGCACATTTCATTACCTCCCCCAGACCCCCAGGGTAGTTTCCAAGGACTCAGTCCCAGAAACTTAAAAAATAAAGAACTTGCCCTCTTATTATTTTTGGAGTGATTGTTTGTTTGTTCAGAGGCACCAGTATTGATGTTTAGGGTTGTTGCTTAGCAGGTCTAGTTGAAGGAGTGTTGATAAAATTGAATTTAAAACCAGACAACTTAAGAGGACCTAGTGTTTTTTGTCTTTTCATTTTCTCCCTTTCAAAATTCTCAGCCAAGTTTTTGTCAGTGATCAGTAACTTTCCTTAAAGAATCCTATAGAGAAATTTCTATCTGGATATTTCTCATTTTATTTCTTCTTCCTTCTGTATATTTCCTTTTCTTCCAAGAGATTGTAATCACCAGTAAAATTTGAAAATAGAGAATACCGAAAGAGACAGAGCAAAAGAAAGACAAGGGAAAAAAAAAAAAGAATTGAAAGAAACATAATTAAAATCTTTGCAGTTTCTGGGATTCATTTGAATTGAACCAGTTGGTTTCATTTTGCAATACAAAAGAAAAATTCAGGCCTTAGGGCCTAAGACTTTCATTAAATTCAGCTTCGGTGAGTTCTAATAATATAGTGGTTTATTAAAAGTGTGAAAAATGTCATTGCGGAGGCCTTCCCTAAGCAGCAGCCTCACCTCTGGGTATGACTCATGCTTCCTCCATGGCCGCCTGAGCTGTAAAGTCGTGGGCAGGATATTTAAGGTCCAGTGAACCAGCTCCTTGAATCTTTCTTGCCATTTGGCTGGGATCACGTCCCAATTAGCGATCTTGCCATACAGAGCAGTTGCTGGACAGAAAGTAAGACAGGGGCTGGGTGCTTAGGGCTGTTGTAAATGATTAGTCCAAAAGAGTAGCACAAAATTTAGAACTTAGTCCCCGGCAGGAGTCTGCTGGAGGAAATGAAAGGATCAACAACACGAGAGGAGCACTGTGGCCGATTGTTCCAGCCAGAGCCACGGGCTTCTCCGGGTGTGCCGGAAATTGACCTCATCAAAAGCTGAGGATGCAGTCAGGGCAAGGATAATGATAAGGCAGGTGAAGATGCTAAATCATCTCCATTCAGAGCTGTTGAGATTGGTCCATACCTTGCCGGCAACCGTCCCCCGCCCCCCAGTCTATAAAAAGCAGTCCTTTTTCTTCCCATGAAAATACAGAAACGACCATGGAATGGTACTAATTGGACCAACAGGAAGCTTAGTAGTGGTAACCCCTTTCGTTTCTTACTAAGTATTTTCATTCAGAAGCATCTCATTTGGCCCACAGACCAAGCCTAGGAGGCTGGCAACACAGATATTACTCATCGCTTTTATAACTGAGGAAATCAAAGCCAAGAAAAACTGAGGGACTCACTCAAGGCATTCAACAAGATAGTGACAGAGCCGGAACTTTCTTTCAACAACAGATTTATTCCCAGTGTCACTGAGCTCGGCAATGGACTTCAACGAGGGAGCAAAAACTCAATCTGTCCCTTTCTGAAGGCACCATGAAGGCGGCTGGCTGCTCTGCTGGAGACACACCCTTTCCTCAATGTCCTTGACTGTTGTCCTGCATCCTGGATGGTCCCCAAACCACTGGAAGGGTGAGGTACTCAGAGGACTGAAAAGATCAAGTTGGATTCTTCCCAGCATCCCCTTCCAGCCACCCCTCTTGGCATTGTATACCTAACTACACATAGATCTCGGCTTTGGCATCTGGTAAAGGAGGCTTAACTATGAGACAGAAGAAGCAATAAAGTCTTGAAAAGCAATAAATAGGATTTCTCAGGAGGAAAAAAATATCTCACATCTTTTAAGCATCTAAAATGAAACCTGTGCAGACTGGCATTTCATGATGGGGGTAGGGGAACAACTTGAATTGAATACACATTTGTCTGTATTATCTCATTTAACCTTTCCTTAAACCTTGAAAGATAGACAGTCTTTTATTAGCCTTCATTAACATGTAGGGAGACAGAGACTCACAGAAATTAGACATATATCTAGTAAGTAGTGGAACTCCAGGCCCATCCTCTTTAATAATAATAATAATAATAATAATAATAATAATAATAAATCTACTTATTTACCTATTTGTCTATTTATTTATTGTGATTTTCAAGCCGCCAGGTTCAGGACTCGAGCTGCAGTCAGCCACGTGGGAATCCAGCATCCCAACCACTCTCTCCATGACCCAACCAGCCTCTCAACCCAGAGCTCCAGTAAACCACATCTGGGAGGAGCTGTGGGGCCCAGAGCATCACAGGAGTGGCAGAGGCCCCAGCCTGCAGGGGAGCGTCATGGTGACCTCTCTGTTACCCTGTGGCCTCCACACTTTTTAAAAATCTCACCTCCCTTCAGCAAAACACTAAAGCACATGCTAGCAATATATTGTTTATAAATTTATTCACAAATTATACATATGTGCTACCATTCTAATATAGACATTAGATATCTGAGTGGGATAAGATTAAAATAAATAGAAAAAGAATTTCTATTTCTTTCCCTTTACTTTAGAGAGTCTTGCTATAGATTGAGACAGAGCCCCGCTGTAAGAAATTCATGACTGCAGACGTTATTCATGGAATCATGCCCTTTAGGGCTGCAAGGAATATGAGGAGCTGCATGGAAGGACTAGGAGGCTCAGAAAGAGAGCAAGTCGGGACCAGCAGTTAGCATAATGGCTATGTCGCTGGACTCCCACATAGTCAACCATGGTTTGCATCCCGGACCCGGTGGCTTAAAACTCACACTGGGCGCGTGTACGTGCGTGCCCAAGAACCCGAGAAGAGAACGGAGGAGAAGGGATTGCGGCGTGGCCATCCCCCCGGGGGGTGATTTCTCGCTTTCTGTCTCTCTGTCTCTCTCTGTCTGTCTGGTGAGCGCATGCGCCCTATAGCAAAAACCTCTCCAAAAAAAAAGAAAGAGGGCAAGTCCATAGCCAGCATGCGGCAGATCTGGTACTAAGCCCACATCTCCACATACCCTGTCCTAAGCAGTTTTCACTACTCTCCACTGATATAAAAAGAAATCAAAAGTTCATTTTCCTGGGCCTGAAAGTTACATTCAGGTCTCCTGTGTGTCAGGCCAGAGCTTAATGCCTGAGCCTCCCATGCTGTGCCTGGAGTAAATTCAGACCCATCAACTACCCTGAGGAGACAGCCCTTGGCTTTTCGGTCTGGGCCAATGAGCATGTGAGCCAGGCCACCAGCACGTGGGACCTAGGAAGAAGGAAGACAGTGTTGGGCTGTGCTCAATGCTATTAAAAGCAGCTCACATAGTTTCCATCATTCCTAATGGAGCCACATCATTTTATAGACTCTGCTCTTACTTCAGGCACCCTAGCTAGGAATTCTGGGTGTTAAATGAAAGTGACTCCCAAACGAATGTCCTTTAGGTTGTCCCAGGGAAGCATGTTGTGACCAGGAGTTGGAAAGGCAAGGGGAGGACACCCTAGCCTACTACCCAAGCCAAGTAGGGATTGGGGTTGACCCCTAACATTTCATCCTCTTTTTCCAAAGCACTTTTATCAGTTGTTTTAAAGGGTACCTAAGGGCTGGCTCCGTGTCCTGTTGTTTGGGGCAGTTGGATTGCACACGGCTGACCACACAGTTTGGGTCCTGGACCCAGAAGCTCGAGAAACACACTGGGCACATGTGCATGTGTGCCCAAAATCTCAAAGGGAGATAGAAATGGAAAAGGGATTGTGGCGTAACCATTTCCCACGGGGGATGCTTTCTCCTTTCCCTCTCTGTCCCTCTGTCTCCCATATGTGGCCTCTAGCAAATTTAATTCGTTAATTAACAAAAAAATGAAAGTACCCGAATTATCTACTGATCAAGCTGACTCATCCACATGGAAAAGGTGAGCCCTAATACCACAACAGTTCCCCTCCTTGATTACGTTTTGTGAAGTGAGGGGCGACAGATAACCTGAATCCATGGCCCAGCTGTGGTGGGTGATTGTGGTTGGTGGAGGCAACTATAAATAATCATTCTCTAACTCTTTGCCATTGTGTACATTTCAAGTCATAAAATTATTTTTAAAAAATTTTGGTGGTGGTTATTGATAAAGTCACTAAAATTTAAGATCTATCAGGTCTGGTAGCCTCAGTGGAAAAGGACCAGTGCAGGACGGGTGTCAGAACACACAGTAAAAATAATGGTGATAATGGCGGCCTTGGTGGCACCTTGGAGAAAGAGCAAGAGCATCGTGTTAGAGAGACCTGAATTTGAAGCCAGTTGACGCTTAGCTCATAACCTTGAACAAGTTTCTTCACTTCCTTGAACCTCAGTTTCCTTCTCTGTGAAGTAGAGGTTTACTATCTCTTCTGCCAAGTTGTTGGGAATAGTATGTATAAGAGTGTCAAGCCAAATGCCTGATCATTTTTAACAGACTAAATGTAAAGAGGTTTTTTTTTTTTTTCTTTTCTTATTCCATGGATAAGAAAAGTAAAATTCAAAGACTTCAGATTAAATCCTCATTTCTGAATCTGAAATCCGAAGCATGCCCTGCCTCAAGGAAGGCAGTAAAGACAAAGGGAGTGAGCATTTACTGAGTGCCTATTTAGTATCAGAATATCTGGAGTGGAGACTGTGCCAGGCCCTTTCACATGTGTTATTTTAATCTCCATGATCCCAAGAAACAGATGTTATTAGGCATTATTGCCACTTTATTGACAAAGACACATTCTTTTTTTTAAATGTACAGACCATCAACAAGATAGATCTTGAGTCAGCAGCAACTCTTAAAGAGTGAAAATGGGTTTAAAGAATATCTGGCTCAGTCTTCATCACATCTGATGCTGGAAGACTTTCTACAGCATTCACCACCTGAGCCTCCAAAGACCCTCTGGCAATTGGCCTCCTTGAATTTTTATCAGTTCCAAACTCCCAGGACCCCCACTTAGGACTCTTATGCCTGGCCTGGAAAAGGGGGAAACATACCAAACCCACTTTGCACCCTCAGACCCAGGGGTCTCAGCCAACTCTTACGGGCTTAAGCCTTCCTCCTGCTGGGTACATCTCTAAAACAAGAAAGTAGGACTCTTAGGGAAGTGTCCGAAAGGGCTTCAATTTCCTCAGTCATAAAATCAGAGACATACCTTCCATATTAGAGTGATGTTCTCCAAGTGCCACAGTTTAGTCACTAAGTTATAATAGATGTGGAAGAGTCTTCAAAACTCCTAGACCCAAAGCCAAAGGTTTAGGTTAGAGTGTGCTGAGGAGCACGTCTAGCTCAATGGCTTATCTGCAGTATGGCAGTGAGTGACTCATCTGCTCCTGTCTCGCAGCCCATGTGAGCATCTGTTAGGGTTGGGAGAGAGACCCAGGAGCATTGTCATTCCCTGAGCATACAGCCTAGGCTAGGCCCTGCACTAAGTACTTCACACAGGGAGCCATGTTGGAGGACTTCTTGTCTTTGATTTGTTTTTTTTTTCTCTTCTTAAGAGAGAAACAAGGCCTGGGCTATCCCCTAGCCTAGTGGTTAAGGATCCCATATGGCTGACTACACAGTTTGAATGCTGGCCCTGGCAGCTTGAAAAACATGCTGCACACGTGTGCATGCCTGCCCCAAATCCCAACAACATGGAGAAGTGGAGAAGGGACTGAGGTGTAACTGTTGGGGAGTCCTTTCTCTCTCTCCCTTTCTCTCTTGATGTCTCTGTCTCTCTCCCTCTGGCAAGTGCACATGCCCTCTGGTAATTAAGCAAACAAAAAAAAAAAATGGTAAAGAGAGCGAGGCCAGTCCCTACTTGGCATAAGCTGAGTGGTCTCCCATAGAAGGATTTGAAGGAGACAGTTTAGAATCTCTAAAGAAGGAGATGTCAGGACGTGAGGGGCAAATTCTGGAAACAGCCCTGACCTAATACAGAGCCTACTTGCCCCTTGGAAGCAACTGACTATGAAGACAGAGCTGTCCGTGCAAGCGCACACCCTGGGTGCAGGCCCGTCAGGGCAGGAGAGTGCTCAGTTAGCTTGTGACCCTATGCCCAAACACGGACACGTATACGCCATACACAAGTACATGTACAGGTTTTGTTTTTGTTTTATTTTGTATTACATGCAAATGAGAACTGTAAATATTACTCAGATTTTTTCCCCATGATATATAATAAACACATACATTTAATTCTCTTGCCAACTGCTAATTATGGTTTATAGTTTGGCTACATTCATCTTTTTTTTTTTCCCCCAAATGTTCTTGAAATCATACTCTATATTATGCTCCTCTTTTTTCACTTAATTTTAAATCAATTCCCATGTCATTAAAGACTCTTTGTAAACATAATTTCAATGACTGCATCGTATTCCAGAATATGTCATAATTTACCAATGTACTTTCTGCCAATTTGGAGCTATTAAAAATGAAAGCACAATGAACATTATAAAGCATTAAACTATCTCCACATTTCTGGTTATTTTCTTTAGGGCATGGACACTTTTAGTCTTTGTCCATGCAACCAAATAGTTTTTTCCAAAGAAACCATAATGAACTGTGCTCCTGCCAGCAATTCCTGAGAGGCTTTCCACGTCTGTTCTTAAAGCCTTACTGGGACCAGCAGTTAATGTAATGGCTATGTCGCTGGACTCCCATGTAGTCGACCGCAGTTTGAGTCCTGGACGCGGTGGCTTGAACTCACGCCGGACGTGTGTGCGTGTGTGCCCAGGATCCCGAGAGGAGAATGGAGAAGGGATTGTGGCGTGATTTCTGGGGGTGATTTCTCGCTTTCTGTGTCTCTGTCGTTCCGGCGAGCGCACGTGCCCTATAGCAAAAACCTCTCAAAAAGATAGGAAAAAAAAAAAAAAAGCCTTACTAATATACTAGACAAAATTTGCATATTACTTTATGAGTAAGGTTAGTTTTGTCCGATCAATAATCCATGTGCAGGTCCTCTTCCAAGACTGCCTAATCACTTGCTCCCATTGTTCCAGTTCTCTGAGCCAGCCCTTCCTTCCTTACCACTGGCCTGATCCAGCCCTGAGCCGTCCTGCCCATATGTTTATTACCCACCCTAGGCTCAAAGTGGCCCTTTCCCTCCTGGTTCTGTATCTCTTGTCACCTGCTCACAAGCTTCTCTCACTCCCTCCGCAGTCCCGTGGCTGGTCTCTCTCATGTCTACCATGCCTGTTTGTGCCCCTCACTCTGCATCTCCTTAAGCCTCCATACCAGAAAACAGAACAACCAAACCCAAGCCTAGAATGTTCCAGCAGGCTGCCAGGGTCTGTCATCAGTCTGGGAGTGGTGCTGACAAGCTGGCAGATATAGCCGGGGCCTTGCTGTTCTGACCTGGGCCCAGGGAGAGTTTAGCAGGCAGGGGCACCATGGGGGCCTAACCTGCTGGGACTCTGCACAACCCTCTCATCTTTTCTTTTCCCACTTTCCTCCTCTCCCCATGATTCTGACTCAAGCTTTAATTTTCACAAATGATATAATTTGGTGATTCAGGGTTTCTGCAGAATTTCTGAGATCCTCGGAGCACGGGGGCCTGTTTGCCCTTGTTAGAGAAGAGGGACCCTGGATGCTCTGCAGACCCCGTCAGGCTGTGGTAATAAGCAGGGGCTGTTGGAGCTGCAAAGTGTAAACCTGGTCCTTCTTAGTGAGACTTCGCAGAAATCCCACTGGAGATTTTTCTGCCCCTGCCCTGTCTACTTTTCTTCATAATGATAAATGGCTGAAAAGAAAACTATCTAATCTCCAACCTGCTTGATTTTTTTCTTCTCTTTCTTCAAGGAGAGAAGGAAGAACACAGTCACATAAAACAGAGTCCTTCATCGCCTGCTTCTCAGGAGACAGTTCTTTCCCTTTTCATCCTGGGCCTGTTTCTGATCTGTGATGGGCTCGCATTGAAAGCTCCAGACTGGCCCTCTCTAATCAGCTGCGACAGACGCTGCAGTTGCTTGGATTGCCCATCGAAATTGAATTGATTACCGGCCCCTTTGCCATTTTGTTCTATGCACAATTGCTTAATAGCTGTCACCTTGGCTTTCAGTCCCCGCTGGCTTCGGGCTGACTGGTTCCCATTACTCGGGATAGCCAGTGCAAGTTCATCACCTTTACAGGATGCCCCTGATTGATTCCGTATGCCTTGGAGACCTGTAATGTCTTTGCGTGGGGGGAACAGGGGTGGTTGTGGGGACGGAATAGAAATCTCTTGGCCGCAGGAACCGCTGGGTTTCACTGCAGGGCTCGTCATATTTGAATCATTACCAGGACCTCTTGTCAGGAGTGTGGCCTCTGCTGACATAGCTGCTAATGAATTTGTAAATTAAAAAAAAAAAAAAAAAAAAACAGCCTATTCTAACCTTTGCTGTCGCCATCTGCCACCTGTGTGGGGTGGCAAGCAGAACTGGTGCTCTTCTGGCCGGAGCTGGTCTTCAAAATGACAGTCCCTCCTTCGCCAGCCACTTCCCCTGCCTGCCTAGCAGAACCCGGGCTTGGAGGGAGACATCTTTCAAGTGAAATCCTTTGCACTGGGAACTACTTCAATTAGACAGCAGGGGGAATGTTAACATGCCCTCCGGCCTTTTAAGTGGGTTTTAATTTTATGTTGTAAGATAAGACACTGCAGGGCTGGGCTGCTACTCCTCCAGCAGGCTCCATTAGTGGGGCCAGCAGAGGCCTCTTGACCCCCTGAGGCCCAGCCAAGGCTGCAAGTTGGTTTGGTTTTTTAACAATTTGTCAGCCTGACCTAGCTTCTCTTTTTCTTCCCCCTTTTGTTATTCCAGGCTCTGTTGCTGAGGGCTGTTTGGTGGCTGAGCTGTGAGCTGGAGGCTGGAGCCCTGAAGGCTGCCTGCCCCTGGCCATGCAGCTGAATGTTAATCGGCTTTTCCCTCCTTCCCAGGCAGGGCACAGCAGAGGCAGACCCTTTTCATGTGGCAGGTTTCTGGCCTGATGATGTATGACCCGTTGGCGCTACTGAATGGTGCCCTTTGTTCCAGGATATCCCATGTGCCCCCTTTTTATTGAGTTGTTGATTCAGAGGGCCAGGAAAGTTCCACAAATCCCACTACAGGCCCAGCTCTGGCCATACCCAGGTGGGGAAGCCCAGGAACCTCATGTTTCCCAGAAAGCCAGTAGGAAGCTGTGGGCTGCCTCGGGAAAAATCACCCCCTAAGAAAGCCCAAAGAGGCTTTCTTTACTTCCAACTCAGCCAACTGTGTGCAGAGAGCCTGGGAACATACAAGTCCCCAGCCCTCTGCCTGGGTCCTAGAAGGTGTGGCACATGCAGATGTGTATTCTTCACTCCAAAAGGAAAGAGCAGAACAGGTGTGAATTAGAAAGGGCACCCCTCCTCGTACCCTTGGCCAAACTCAAGTAAGTTTTCCTCTGTGACCAATAAGCCCAAGATGGGAGCCAGCAGCTAAGGGAGTCTGCTGTTCTGCAGGAAGAAGTCCAGTTAGACAGCCACCTTAGAGCCATGAGGGAAGGCTCTGGGGAAAGAGGAGACAGACTGACTTTTGACCCAGCAGGCAAGCTCCTTTTAGTCCTGGTGAGGACAAGGACTGAAGGGAGCCCACCCTTGCCTTCTCTTCTGGGTTCCCAGACCAGCCTGCAGTGCCCATTGTGAATGAGGGTGAGCAGCTTTGGAGGAGCCAGGAAGGGAAGGGCTTGAATGGGGGGAGCCCCAACAGCACCTCCCTACATCTGCTTCTCTCTCATCAGGATTTTATCTCCTTTTTTTCTCTGTTTGTGGGGAAGCTTTAGGGATCCGGCAGAGGACTGAGCAAGTAGAGGGCTTTTCCAGGGCTTGGCTTGTCTTCTCGGGGTGAAGGTGGCTCACGAGCTCACACATCTGGCTGTTCCAGGAGCCCTGGGCTCTGAGTCTAATCTGCTCCTCGGTTCCTTTTCTGAAATAGCTGTACAAATCTCACCAAGAACTTGAGACCACTTCTCCCAAATTGCCAGGTTCTGTGTTGGTCCTAAATTCCTGTACTGTGAGCTCAGAGGTTCCATGGACACGAGACACTGAGTCTCACCTGGCATTTGAGAAAAAATACAAGCCAAAGAGGAGCCAGAGGCCACTGCTGAGCCAAGAAATGAGAAACCAGTAATAAAGAGCATCCACACACTTCACAGTTGTAAAATGGCTTTATGTTCCGATATGTAAAATAAAACGTCCATGCTATATAACAAAACACTTGAAGTTCCATATCATCTGTTAGCTAATGTGTTTTCTAATAAAGCTTTATCTGTACTCTGTGTGTGTTTATATATATATATATATGTTTATCTAAACCATTCTTAGTTTTTATCATCAAACATGTAATAAAAATTTAAATAGATGTCTTTCCAAATATCTCCTCCAATGTTTATTTTTATTAAGTTTATTCATTTTTAAAAAGCAAAGCTGAATTTGACATGTGGCCTGCATTGTGATATATATATATATTTTTATTTATTTACTTACTTATTTATTTATTTAATATATAAATAGCTATTCAGCATGCAAAGAGTTTAGTGATTTCCCAGATTTGACGTACAGTTCACACCAGGCACACTAATAGACTGGTTATGCTGAAGAGCAAGGCCGAGGACTATGAGATCTCTTCACTGGAGAAGAATTATCTTTGCTCCTCTGAGCTCACTGGCTAAATTCACTAGGGAAAATAAAAGGTTTTTTATATATATATATATATATATATATATATATATATATATATAAATCAATTCTCTCTATTTCTCTTGGATTTTCTTGTTCCAGAGGTCTAGATTTTCTGGGAGCAGATCAGGCCTCGAAGATGTCAGACCTCAGCTCCAATGTGGTCTCCTGGGACATTGGCAGGTGAGGGGTGTTTCATAATTGCCAGTTGTGGGGTGCGTATGCCACACCCTGCACATTAAAAGAGAGATTGTATGTTGAGCAAGGCGGGAGGGCTTTGTACTTTATGACAAAACCTGAATGATGACAGAGATGCAACTGGTTGCATTTCCCACCTTCTGAGGGGGAAAAAAGCAATTTTAAAAAATACCCATCAGGTGGCAGTTAGCATGTGAAGAGTATCATCCCTCAGGCCTTGAAGTTCCAGGAACTGATTTCCATGCCACTAACTGAGCAGCCAGCTCTCCTCTCAAACCACACCTCGTGACTTGGCCGAGCCACCTCCTGGTAGTCTCAAAAAATCTCCAGAAGCCAAAGTGGGCCTCTTGCTCTGAAAACAAGATTCTCAGCTCTCCTTGAAAATAGAAGGCTGGGAACCCATAGATGTGCACCAAGCCCTCCCACCCCAGCAGGGAGGTCCTACCCGGTGGCAAAGCCCACATCACTTGGTCCCTGAGTAAACCCAGGTTCTATTATTCAAAAACCTCTAAATAACTCAGATGAACCTTCCATTCCCATCCTACCAATGAGCATGTCAAGTGATGTCAAATAACAACTGACCCAGGTCCTGCAGCCAAAAACTTCTTAGATAATTGGTTGTTGGATTTTGTGTTTCTTTTTTGCTATGACCTCAGTTGTATGTCAGAAGATAGAAAGAAGCTTTCCAAATACATCCATGCATGCGCACACGCACACCCACACACACATCCTTTGAAGTACTTTCCTGTGTTTCTTGGTAGTGCAGGCTACCCACAAAGGTTACTGCCGGCTAACGTGGTCTTGGGACTGTCAAGGAGACCTGGGAGTCATCCGTCAGTCCAGTTCTCTACAGTCCCCATTCCTGAATGGTACTGTAAGGAGGATTCCCGGGACAAGGAGAAGCTCTGGGAGTAGAGAAACTCATTGGCAGCGTTCAGGTGTGGAGAGGGCGGCTTCCGCTCACACACCGGAGGGAGGCCGCGCTCTCGCGGGAATGAGGCAGCGGGCCCCCGCTCTCGGACCTGAGACTGTGAGAGCTGATTGTAGACACTGAAGTGGGTGTTTCCTGGCGGCTGGGAGCTCTGGGCAGAGATGGTGGGCAGCCGAGGCATCATAGTGGTGGTGGCGAAGTGCGTGGGGAAGGGCTGGTAGGGCACAGTCTCCACAGTCTGAACGCTGTAGCCAGTGTACGGGGACACCGAAGTCCACATGTTACAGCTCAGCGGGGGTGGGGGCAAGTCGTCCACCCCAGACACCCCAGCAATCTCAGGCCCAGAACCTGAGTACATACAGGCTTCTCTTGGGGTCACCTCATTGCAATAGGAGGGGCTCAGCATCTGTTGGTCGTAGGGAGGAGGAGAACGGAAATAGTGATCGTCCCCCACCGAAGAGGGAGCTTCCAGATAGGATCTCTTGCAAGGTAAGTCCAGGTGGCGGGCACTGTCTGCTGGAAGACAAAGAAGTGTTCAGAAGAGCCATTTAGACTCGCCTAGGGCCCAGAGCACCCCTGAAAGATGCCAGGACAGCCTACCCTTGTCGTTCAATGCCCTCCCTTGCCTAGGTCACCCTGGCTCCCCAGAACCATTGTAATGAGCTACAGTGTTTGTAAGGTGGCAGCAGCCAAGACGTGGTCAGATTATGGGCCCTGCTTAGAGGCCACAGGGGACACTACATCACTGGACGCTGAGTGACATGCTTAGCCAGGCAGCACACAGCTTTGATCCTTTTCCAGCCTGAGTCTGGAGATGGTATGAGGCCTTGATGTGCACTGGCATTCTTGGGCTAGACCCATCCCGGCCATGGGAAGTGGCGGCAATTGCCAGGCCAAACCAGACCCAGAGGCCACATCTGTCTGAACTAGCCAGAAAATGAGGCCATGATGTTTCTGCCTTAAGCCTCAGCTCCTAGGAAGGCCTCAGTAAGCCAAAGCTATTTGAAGGCCTGTTTGCGTTGCTTTTAGAAGAGGAAGTTAACCGCATATACGTTCACAGATCCATCAGATTGTTATCACTCAATCTCCAATCAACAGTGTCTACAAAATTAATAAATAGAGCTGACAGTATGTGAAAAGGGTGACAGACTTTTCAGGCTAAGGAGGAGAGGTGGCAAATCACACACAATTCCTACCATGAGGGCTTCACTCTCTGGAGGGCGCATCCTCCCCTGGAATCTAGGGATGACCTGAACCCGAGGACTTGGGCAGGAGCCCACTGAACAAATGTAAGAACACTTATCACAGCTTATCTTGGCCTCTCTCTTCTTGTTTTCTCTAGGGCTTTATTCTTTTTTTGAGAGTTTTTTTTTTTGTTTTTTGTTTTGTTTTGTTTTGTTTGCTATAGGGCATGTGCGCTTGCCAGAAAGACAGAGAGAGACAGAGAGACAGAAAGCAAGAAATCACCCCCCAGAGGGGATGGCCACGCCGCAATCTCCTCTCCTCTATTCTCCTCTTGGGATCTTGAGCATGCACGCACACGTGCCTGGTGTGAGTTTAAGCCACCGGGTCCGGGACTCAAACTGCTGTTGGCTACATGGGAGTTCAGCGACATAGCCATTACTCTAACTGCTGGTCTCTCTAGGGATTTATTCTGAGAACTGTGTGTGGACATGGACCTGGGGGGTACAGGGGCTGAGTTTGAAGCCTGCCTCACCTCTGCCCTGTGCCCCCTCTGGAGACATCCATCCTGTACTCACCTCTGCCCTGTGCCCCCTCTGGAGGCATCCATCCTGTACTCACCTCTGCCCTGTGCCCCCTCTGGAGGCATCCATCCTGTACTCACCTCTGCCCTGTGCCCCCTCTGGAGGCATCCATCCTGTACTCACCTCTGCCCTGTGCCCCCTCTGGAGGCATCCATCCTGTACTCACCTCTGCCCTGTGCCCCCTCTGGAGACATCCATCCTGTACTCACCTCTGCCCTGTGCCCCCTCTGGAGGCATCCATCCTGTACTCACCTCTGCCCTGTGCCCCCTCTGGAAGTATCCATCCTGTACTCACCTCTGCCCTGTGCCCCCTCTGGAGGCATCCATCCTGTACTCACCTCTGCCCTGTGCCCCCTCTGGAGGCATCCATCCTGTACTCACCTCTGCCCTGTGCCCCCTCTGGAGGCATCCATCCTGTACTCACCTCTGCCCTGTGCCCCCTCTGGAGGCATCCATCCTGTACTCACCTCTGCCCTGTGCCCCCTCTGGAGGCATCCTCCCTGCCTATGGGAGACTTGCTCCTCTCCCTTTCCAGCTCTCATTCTCCCTTCAGATATCCCGCCCTCATCTTTCCCCAAAACTCTTCCTTTCTCCAAGCAGTAAGCACTCAGATTTGGCAGGTAGCCCTGTCACTCTAGGTCAGGAGTGAGCACACTTGGTCTGCGAAGGACCAGATAGTAAATAGTTTAGGTTTTGTGGGCCATGCAGTATCTGCCACAACCACTTGACTCTGCTGTTGTCCCACAAAGGCAGCCATAGACAGTACATACATAAATGAGTATGGCTGTGTTCTAATATGGGGCCAGTAGGTGTCATGGTGGTTAAAGTGGATATGGATATGGGGCCAGTAGGTGTCATGGTGGTTAAAGTGGCTAGACTCCCACAAGGCCGACTGTGGTTCGAGTCCCAGACCTGACAGCTTGCTTTCTCACTTTCCTCTCTCTTTCTCTGTCTCTCTCTGGTCAACTTTTAAAAAATAAAAATAAAATAATGACAATAAAATGAAATAAAATTAAATTTTTAAAAACTTTATGGATACAAACATTTGAATTTCATATAATATACACATATCATGAAATTTCTCTTTTGATTTTTTTCCAACTGTTTAAAAATGTGAAAGCCATTTTGTAGGGGCAGCAGGCCAAATTTGGACCAAGGGCCACAGTTGCCGCCCTCTGCTCTAAGTCACTGAATTCTAACGGGACTTCTGCAACGAACACTTGGAGTTCTGCCTGGCTAGTCTCAAGAAACAGGGCTGAGAGAACATTCTGGATTGCAAGCACAAGTCTCAAGACTCATTCCCAAGAGAATGTCAATGGCCCAGTGAAGTTTAGAGAAACTCAGACCTGGTATCAGAGCGTTTTCTCTCAGCTCAGAGCTCATCTTCATGAGAAGGCCCAGAACAGACAGTGCTGTAGACCATGCTCTGCACCCACAGTAGTTCACACCAACTCTCAAGCAGCCTTTGCAGATCTTGGAATGGTGAAGTGGAGAGCCCTGGACACAGGACTCGGGTCCTCCCTGGTCTGAGGGTGCTTTGATAAATGACAGCCCTGGTCGGAAACCATCTGGGCTATGAAGCTTCAGCTTCCTCTTGCACTTCTAGGTAGGCCTCAGCTAATTGTGTGTCCTTTGCCCACTTCACAGCGGCTCTCAAAGCAGTATCCACAAAGGACACTTGAAACTGGACAGAGGTGCCTGTGCCTGGGGACACCAAGGCCACAGCTGGCTGTGAGGATTCTGAAGGTTGTGTTAAAGGTGGGAACGAGTAATTCTGCACTATAAGGATGACCCTGAGCCTGGGTGTGCTACACAAATAATTGCACGTGTGTGTGTGTGTGTGTGTGTGTGTGTGTGTGTTGTGGGGAGAGCCTCACCCCTCACCCCTCTGACCCTCTAGGGTTTCTAGGCCAGGAGAGAGCTACCTCGTCTTTTCAGGCAGTGGTAGAAGAGGCTCGAGTCCCTCTGGGTAGGGAAGGTGTTGAGAGGAAGGTCCTGGGTCTCTGCCGTGGCGAACTGCATGTGAGCACCATTCTCGTATTGGTAATGCTGGAGGGCCTGGTGGGCGCCGTGCAGGGGACTGACGTCCGGCTTGGATGAGAGCTGGGTGGAGACCAGCCTCTGCCTCATGATGCTTTTAGAAATCACGGGATATTCCTTGCTGAAGGGGGGTGGGGGGAAGGACAGTCAGAGAGACAGGAAGAGAGTAAAGATGCTTTGAAGGTCACCCAGGCCACATGCCTGATCCCAGTCTTTCCACCCCAGCCTCAGCGGCAGCCTCACCTCTGGAGCCGGGCCACACGCAGGTCACTGTCGTCACTCCCCCGGAATCCCTTGGCAAAAGGGTTATTCTCAATTTTCAGCTGTGTGATCTGTCAGGAGAGGACACATGTAGAGTTGCTGAGAGGACAGAAGACTGGGCTGGTCTCTGGCACCTCCCCCCCACCCACCATGACAGGATCTGTTATTTGTGCACCCCGGTCCTAAGCCCGCTGGGGGCCTACTGGCCCTCCGTGGCCTTGCCTTTCACTTCCAGCTTGTCCCTGGCTCTTACTCTTTCTATTTGCTCTCAATACTCTGTTCCTGCTCCTCTCCCCATTCCCCACCCCTCCCTCTGCAGGCCCACATCTTCCCTGTGCATACACTAGAAGAAAGCACACAAGGAAAGGGCCTGGCACTCAAAGCACTCGGCGGGCGTCATGCTCCCAGTTTCTGCCCTTGCCAGCTTTGCCCATTCCCTTGAGGACAGGGGCCGTAGGCACTGTGTGTGGGGAGCCTGTGTCTAGTCTACTCTGCTCACTATTTGATCTGCTCACAGCTCTGAGGGACATCGCAGGCTTCTGAGGTCCCTGCAGGAGGCCTTACTCACCCTGACTGCCTCTTGGGCTTCACTTCTTGCCTGTCTGTGTGGTGGCCTGAATGCTGGTGGTGTTGCAGGGGGAGAGGGGGGGGTTGGGGGGCGCAAGGTAGGGGGCCGTGGGGATAGTGTCTATACCTTATGATTCTGGTAGGAGGTCACAGAGATGAAGGAGGTCTCTGGGAACACATGGGTGCAGAAGGCTGTGTTTTTGGAGCCAAAAGCATTGTTCTCATCAGCCTTAACAATGTGTAGCCGTGGCTGGTACTTGTGCATGGAGTTAAGAATGATCTGGAAGAGAAAGGTCTCTTTCTGAGCTTCATATCATCACTGTTTAGTTCTTCTTCTTCTTCTTTATTTCTAAATTATTTATTTAACTTTATTTATTTTAATTTGACCAGAAAGGAACAGAGTGAGAGAGAGAGGGAAAGTGAGAAAGCAAGCTGCTAGGTCTGGGACTCGAACCGCAGTCAGCCATGTGGGAGTCCAGCGCTCTTAACCACCATGCAACCTACTAGCCCCACCACTGTTTTGCTCATAACTTCATTCAGCTGACCCCAGGCTGGTGTTCATTTTCCTAAAAGCCCAGGCTCCTGGGCCTGACTACTAGACTGAGCCCACAAAGACTTTTACGTGTTTCCAACTGAAGAACTGAGCTCTCCCCACCTCTTCCCAGAGACCACCTTTCCGAGGAATGCCCACAGGGAGTGCTCAGCCGCCTGCCCTCAGGGCTGCCCTCACAGCCCAGGGGTGGGCAGGATGGGCTGGAGGGGAGAAACTGAGGGAAATGTCCCATGCTTATTTCCCACAGCACGGCCCAGGCGGCCCAGGTGCTTGTGCTGTTCTCAGCGTTCAGAGAGGCCTGCTGAGGTGCTGGGGAGGCCCAGAAGCATCTGCCCTCAGGCCTACAGAGGCAGATCCTGGCCTGGAGGGAAGTGCACCACAGGCCAGAGCTCAGGATAGCAAGGTAAAAGACTAGCAAAGTTCCTAAAATAAGGCCACAGGGTATCCCACACACCCAGAGACTTGATGTAGTGGGCCGCGAGGCAGAACACTCCACCTAGACAAAGCTGAGCTAAGGGCTTGGAGGCTGGGCCACTAGAGCCCCCAGAGACACACACGGTAGTTGCTGCTCCAAACCTGCTTCGTTTGGCTGTGCCCTACGGTAGCGGCTGCATCAGGCTGCATCACGTGCCATTAAAATGTATTTTTTATCGTTGACATTTACCAGACGCCCTCCCCATTGGTGGCAGGACTAGGAATTTGGGGCATTTTATCAGCACTGAGCTTTTGTTAACCCTTTGGTTTCTGTCCTGGCCGTGCTAGGCTGGTCCTCACATCCCATTCCCCTCTGAGCTCCTTTTTCTACCTGGGAGTGCCCCTTCCTTGGCTGGCCCTCTGTCTCCTACCCTTCCAGGTTCCCTGGGACCAGGCCTGGTGCTGAAGCTTAGTGAAAGATTTAACCCCTTGGTTACCAGAGTACTCAAAGAAAGGCTAGCCACAGGCTCTTCACTGACAGCCGGGCTGAAGTCTGCATCTGGGAGACAGGGACACCCAAAGAGTAGGCTTGGCTGAGGGAGAGGGTGGTCCAGGAGCTGGGCTGTGGCCTCTGGCCTTCCCTGGGCTCCTCGGTTTGGCTGGGTGGCTCTGTCTGGCAGGAACCAGGCTTTCTGCCTTCTGCGCAGGCTACAACCCGTTAAGACCTTGAGGGCAAACCTCTGGGACCTCTAGGGGCAAGTACTGAGCTTGCCAAACCCCAAACCAGGTCCTGTAGCTGAGGGCTCCCCAGGGGGTCTGTCCCATGAGAGAAAAGACCAAGGGACAGCAGTCCTATCCATCAGGCCTTAGATGAACATTCCTTTCCAGGAAACTGGGAATGTTCCTGTGGGGAGAGGAGCTGGGGTGGGACATGTCTTAGGAAACACCTCCCAGTCCCTCGAAGTTACTCTGTCACCCTGCACTATGTACAAAGCCACAGGAACCCACAGAGGACCTAAGTCCCCTAAAGACCCAGGGATTGAACTAAGCACCTGGGAGAGGGCCCCGATTCCCACCTCTGCACCTCGCAGTTCCCTCTGCTGTCTTGAGCTTTTCCCCATTCTCTCTCACTTTCTAGAGCTTTTGCCTTTTCCAGGAAGGCTCAACTCCCAGTTCTGAAAGCTCCTCCCTATGCATCATCTACTGGGCCTTCAGGTTGCTTCCTACTGGCTTTCTATTTCTTCTTGTCCCACAATTAAACCAGGAACTCCTAAGAGAAAGGGCCATATCTTTTATTACTTTTGCACCTCCAGACTCTTCCGTGTGAACAGAGGATCTAGCGAGTGCAAGGGCAGGACAGGAGTGGGAAGATTCGGGCCATGTCTATGAACTTTCTGTAGAAATGTAGGCTCATCCCTCCTCTCTGATCTTTGCTCACTAAAGACAAGATCATCTCTAAGGCATTTTTCAGGCCAAAAATCATGATTAAACATGTGCCTAGACCATCTTCCTGGGAGCGCTCACATGCTCCAGCTCCCAGGCGTGCAGGACAGCCCCTGGTCAGTCTGGCTCTCCTAGGGTGGCAGCACTAAGGGAGAGCAGGCAGTGACACAGACCTGACAGAACCCAAAGTGGAGGCCGTAGGCACCAACGCCCAGTGAGGCTGTGCAGGACCCTGAGGACAAGGAGCACGGCCCCCTACCATGCCCGTGACACCCATGCAGTCAAAGCAGTCAGAGTCTGGTCCAAGGCCTGCGCATCATGGTCAGCTCCTTTCCTCTCTGTCACCCACCCTAGGTCCACTCAGTGATTGAGTCCTGACTCAATCTATAAAACATGCCTCTGCACTCCCTCTGTGCACCCCTGGTTGAGGCCTCACCTTGCTGGGATGGCTTCCCTCTTGTCTCCATCTACTGCCTCTCCTTTTATGTTGTTGTTTGTAGCTTTTGCTCTAGGGCATGTGTGCTCACCAGAGACAGAGAGAGAGGGAAAGTGAGGAGGGATGGCCATGCCGCAATCCCTTCTCCTCCACTATCCTCTTGGGATTTGGAGAGTGGATGTATGTACACATGCCCAGCGTGATTAAGCCCCCTGGTCTGGGACTCGAACCAGGAGGCTGGCCATGTGGGATTCAACACCTTAACCTCCACACCACCTGCTTGCCCCTACTTCCTCTTCATTTTTATCTGCTATACAGCATATCAGGTCACTCCCCTGCTTAGGACCTTCCAGGGCATTTGGGAAGATAGTCCATTGCTCAGGAGCAGGAACACTGGTATTTCCTTCTTCTGTTCCCACGCATCCCTCCTCACCTCCTCTGCCAGTATTTAGGGCTCAAGAAATGCTTATATTCATAATGCCACCTTTTTGCCCCTTGGAATAAAGGCTAAAACTCTTATCCCATTGAAGTTCCTGGCAACTAGGGAGAGACTGCCGAACACACCTTGTAGAAGCGGGAACCAGACAGGCTGACACGGAAATCTGGGAAGAGAGAATCTGCCAGACCTACAGGGGCAGGTAGGAGCCAGCAATGGAATGCATTCCCAGCCACAGAGAAGTCCAGAAGGGTCTAGAAGCCTTTATGGATCTCTGTTCACCAATCTGCCAGTTTTTCTCCTGAAGCCACTGGGATCCCCTTCTGTAAATGGTTCCAAACACCCCTCCCAACTCTGATAGTCTAGAACCTGGACAGGTGTCGAGAAGAAAGTTCCATCCATTGAACCAGTGAAGATAGAAACTTGATCCTTAGTCCCCTCAGTCCCATTCAGGGAGAATGTGAAACCAACTCAGTGACTCACACCTGGCTTTGCTCGGAAGTTCCTCAGGCGCCACATTAAACTTTGCCAGAGTCTCACATTTATATTTGTTGCAGTGGATATTGGGCCAACTGAGCCGGCCACATCAGCAACCCCACTACATGACTGGTCCCATCATCATTGTTTCACAGAAATGGGATTCATTATGTTCTGGCCACAGTTCAGAAGCCTGTTCTATTTTAACAATAGTAAGAGTGCCAAACATCCATCTCCTCAAGAGAACACCATGGTGTGCTTAGCCAATGAGGCCCAGATTTATCTACATTAGAATCACAGAACATTAGGACGTGGAGACGCAAACCTTAGAGATCATTTTATCCAACCCCCTAATTATACAGCTGAGGAACAGGAGGCCTGTACGGGGAACGTGACTTGCCCAAGGACACACAGCTGATCAGAGACAGAGTCCTGAGCAGAATCCAGATGGCCTTAAAGAAAACACTTGTTGGGACCAGCAGGTGGTGTGGTGGTTAAGGTGCCAGACACTCCCACATGGCCGACCAGGGTTCGAGTCCTGAATCTGGTGGCTTGCTTTCTCACTTCCTCTCTCTCTCACTCTCACCCTCTGTCTCTCTCTGGTCAAATTAAAAAAAAAAAAAAATCAATGAATGAATAAATAAAATAAAATAATTATTAAAAAAAAAAAAAGAAGAAAGAAAGCACTTGCTGCTCACAACCACAAAGTAATGATAAGGAGACAATCAAATGCTGTAAGTGACATGGGTCTACAGGCCCTACTGTCACCATAGAACACAACATGTCTGGGTGCTAGCCACACAATCGTGTGGCTGATGTCCATACTGTCATATATTAAAACCAGATTTACCCTCCATCATAATATACTTCCTAAGACTATGGCCTTCATCATCCTTCTTACCCTCTCTACCCCTGCTAGGAGGTTAGGATAGAGAGGGGCTCTTTGGGTTAAAAGGGCAAAAAAGAAGAAGAAGGGGGAGGAGAAGAAGAAAGAAAAGGGCTGGTTCTATGGTGCAGAGGTAATGTACTGAGAAGCCAGGTGCCCTGTGGCGACCACAGTCTGAATTCCCGGCCTGAAACACACTGAGCACATGCACAAGTGCCCCAGATCAGAAGGGCTAGAGGACTGGAGGAAGGGAGTTGAGAAACGGCTAGATCCTGTGAAGGATGCTCAGCTCGCTCTCTCACTCTCGAATACATGCACACATGCTCTTCCACGAATAAAGGGGAGGAAGTAAGAAAGGAAAAAACAAAGAAAAACCCCTGAAACTTGGTAAGTGACTGGTCCAAGGAAAATCCAAATAGAACTGCATCAGGCAGCCCATGAGCCCAGTCCAGAATCATGGCCAATTAGGCCTTAGGTCAGCCTCCCAGGGCAGCAGCACCAGGGGGTACCATAGTCCCTGAGACCTCCCTGCCTTCTCCCCCAACAATGGCAGTCATAGCTGCTGCTGACCAAGCTGATCCTGTGTGCCAGACCCTGGGCTGGGTATTTTACATGCATCACACAAGTGATCTTTACAACATCTGTAGAAAGTGGGCGTTATAGTCATAGTCTTTTTTTTTTTTTTTTTTTTTTTTTGAAGAGGTTTTTGCTATAGGGTACATGCACTTGCCAGACAGACAGAGAGAGACAGAGAGACAGAAAGCGAGAAATCACCCCCCAAGGGGGATGGCCACACCGCAATCTCTTCTCCTCCATTCTCCTCTCAGGATCTTGGGCGTGCACACACACGTGCCCTGCGTGAGTTTTAAGCCACCGGGTCGGGGACGCGAACCACAATCGACTACATGGGAGTCCAGCGACATAGCCATTACGCTAACTGCTGGTCCCTATAGTCATTGTCATTTTAACAGAAGAGAGACTGCGGGTCAGGGAGGTGAAGGCCTTTGCCTCACAGCCTGAGGCAGAGTCAGATTGGGTACTGATTTCCAAGGCCGAGCTCTTCCCTTTGGCAGGGCCTCTCCAGAGTTCGGGGGGTGTCTGTATCTCTCAAAGCACATGGCAAGGGCTTGGCACATTTTAAGGGCTCAGAGGGATCAGCAAATGTAGGAGAAAACGAAGAGAAGAGGGAGGTAGATAGTGCTGGAAGATCAACAGCATTAACTTTGAGGGGACATCAGCCCTGGCAGAGGAAGTGCCCTCTCTGTCTAATTACCGCCCCCGAGGGCAGACGGTGGCACAATGCTCTGCAAGGCTGACCCAAGTGGGGGAGTTCCAGGTGTGCACCCAGAGGCCTCCATGAATATGCATCATCATTTTACTTCTTAAGACTACCATTTCTGTTATCCTTCTTACCCTGTCCAGCCCTGCAAAGAAGTTAGAACCTCTTTGTTGGCGGTGCTGTCTCTCCATCTCTGTCTGTCTCTCATTCATGGAGGAAATAAATCAACTTAAAAAAAAATTTTGTCACAGGGCACGTGTACTCAACAGAGAGAGACAGAGAAAAAGAGAGGGAGAAAGCACCTTCCAATAAGGTATCGTTATGTGGAAGTCACTTCTCCATTTCTTCATCCTGTCAGGATCTTGGGTACACACACACACACACACACACACACACACACACACACGGCATGCTTTTCAAGCTGCCTGGATCTGGATTCAAACCACATCATCAGCTATCTGAGATCTAGCTCTCTTAAACACTAAGCCATGGAGCTGTCCCAAAAGGTAAATTTTTAAAAAATTAAAAATTAGTGCGTTCACTCATTTATTTACTGTGTACCAGCACCCACTGGTTTGCCAGACACAATTCTAGGCACTAACACATGGTGATTAAAAACCTCATGGTTAGGGACCAGCAGATGGCACAATGGTTACGTCACTGGACTCCCACATAGTCGGCCGCAGTTTGAGTCTTGGACATGGTAGCTTAAAACTCACACTGAGTGCATGTGCATGCATGCCCAAAATCTCAAGAAGAGAAGAAGGAACTGGGCATGGCCATTCCCTCCAGGCACATTCACCCTACAGCAAAATCCTCTCTAAAACAAAACAAAACAAAACAAAACAAAACAAAACAAAACAAAACAAAACCTCATGGTTTACTATGTAGCAGGGAAGTCACACAGTAGTCCAAAACCAAGCAAAAGTTAGTGGTAGGAAACCATAGTATAAGAAGGACTGCATTTATAAGATTAATAATAACAAACAAAATGATGTACCCAACAAGAAATGGGTAGGACCTTGTGAAGGACATTTGAATACACTTCAAAGGGCAAATGGAAGACCTCCATAGGTAGAAAATCATTCCTATCAACCCTCCATAAGTAAATTTATCATTTAAAGTAATTCCAATAAATATACAAAGAAGTTTATTTTTCAATACTATGAGCTAATTCTAAAATTCATAAGAAAAAAAAAAAAAAAAGACAAGACTAGCCAAGAATATTCTGAGAAAGGAGAGCCGGAGAGGTCTAGCCTTGCCAAACACTGAAACTATTGTGATTTCTCAACAGTTAAGGCACTAGCACATGACTAGGTGTGGATTCGATGGGGGAGTTAGTGCACAGAAATAAAGCATCCTACGCCAGGGGAAGAAAGAGGACTATTTGATTATTGGTGTTGGAACGATTGGATAACTCTCTAGGGAAAAAAAAAAAAGTTGGAATTAAATCTCATATCAAATGCCAGGATAAATTCCAAAAGGATCAATGTTTTAAATGTAAAAATAAATCCAAAAATAAATTCCTTTATAAGTAAGGAGTAGATATGGGCCTTCCATTACTCAAAATCCAGAATCCATAAGGAAGAGACTGATAAACTCTATTCAAAACTTCTGTGTGGGAATACCACTATAGGCAAAGATCAAATGACAAGTGATAAGCACGTGCAATTCTTATCACAGACAGGGATTAAGTCTCCCTAATTTAAAAAGCTCTTAGAGGGGAGAGCAAGTGGTGTGGTGGTTAAGGCATTCAACTCCCACATGGCTGACTGTCACTGGAGTCTGGGACTTTGTAGCTTGAAAATCATGCTGGGCACATGTGTGTGAATGCCTACAATCCCAGGAGGAGGATGGAGAGAGAAGGGATTGCAGCATGGACATCCCCCTGCAAGGTGATGGCTCACTTTCTCTCTCACTGTCTCTTTCTCTCTCTCCCTCTCCTCCCCCCACCCCCCGCAGCAGGCGCATGATCCCTATGGCAAATGGATAAAAAAAATTTAATAAAACCTTTTCTCTTGAAAAATGAGCAAAGGTAAGAACAGTGGGTCATAGAAAAGGAAATACATATAAAAAGATGCTTAACCTCTCTTATGACAAAGGAAAAGCAATATAAACTAAAACTAAAACTGATCCCATCCCTGCAGCCTAGTGGCTAAGGAAGATGGATCCCACATGACTGACCTCTGTTTGAATCCTAGCCCAGGTGGTTTGAAAAACACACTGGACACATGTGCATGCGTGCCCCAAATCCCAACAGTTTGGAGAAATGGAGAAGGGACTGCAGCATGACCATGCCCTATCGGGGGTAGGGGGAAGTGCTTTCTTCCTTTCTCTCTCTCTCTCTCCCACTCTCTCTCACTACCAAGCACACACAGCCACTGGCAAAAAAAAAAAAAAAAAAAAAAAAAAAAAAGTAAAACTGCCATTTACTTTTTGCCTATAAAACTAGAAAAAGTTCAAAAGTTTGGTCTTCCCTCCTGTTGGTACTACAGCCATACACATAGCAGTACAACTCCTATGGAGAACAACTTAACATCTTCTCAAACAAGTCAATTGAACATACAGATATATTTGGCATGGTGTAAAAATGACATGTACTAGCTTAATCAGAAAAGAAAAAAAAGTAGAAAAGCACCTAACTTCTTTGATAAGGACTGGCTACAAAATGTATAGAACAATCATGATAAAACTCTGCAACTAGGGTCCAGCAGGTGGCATGGTGGTTAAGGCGCTGGATTTCTACCTGGCCGACTGCAGTTTGAGTCCTGAACCCAGCAGCTTGAAAATCACAACAAATAAATAGATAAATAAATAAATAAATAAATAAATAAATGTAAAAAATAAGTAAATAAAAAAAATTCCTGCAGTTTTAACAAAAAGGCTGGAAGCTATGGATGAAATGATCTCTAAAGTACATTGTTTATAAAGCAAAGTGCAAAAAGAGTTTATGTAGTAAGCCCCCTTTTGTGTATAAGACTGGGGATTTAAGATGATGTATTCTGCCTTCTGTGCAAAAAGAAACACTGGGGGAAAAATTAGTGACAGTGGTTATCTGTGGTGGAAGTTGAAAGAAACTAGGTGGATGGGGAACAGGTAGAGGGAGATAGCCTATTACAGGCATTTTAGTGTATTCAGTGATTTATTTTAACCATGGAAATGTACTTTCTATTCAAAAATAAAATTTTAAGGTACAAATAAGTACAAATTTTGCTACATGCCAGAATGAAAAGACCCGTAGGACTCTGAGAGCATAGAATGGAGATTCTGAACTTTCTCCCTGAAGAAGTTGCGCTTGAGCTTGGATCCTAAACCACAGGAGTAGCTATTGGGCTATCGGAAAAGTCATACTGCATTTTTTTCTGTTTTTCTATGCAGCAAAGTGTTGTGCCTTTTCAGACAACCTAATAATTAGGCAAAGATGGTAGGAAGATGTTCCAGGCCTATGGGCAGTTCAGGCCAGTTGCACCCTGAGGGGACTAAATGTATGCTACTTTGTGACTGAGAGACGACACCACCCTCATATCCCCATTGCCCGACCTGACCCGGGCCTGGGGCTAACTCCATGGAGACAATTGTCTGGCCCTTCCTCCTAGCTGTCTTGGAGTCCTGAGACACAAGGGCAATGAAAATGGTCACCTACCTTCACACCTGTGTACACAGACACACACACACACACACACACACACCTCTCCCCCTTCCTCCAGATCCAGAGAAAAGACTGAGTGCTAGCTGTCTCTGTGTCCGTCTCAGGACACAGGCCTACGTGTGCCCCCGTGGAGCCTGCCTCCACTTCCTGAAGCCCAGGCACTCCTAGAACCTTATACAGAGAAAGAGGAAGGGAAGAAGGGAACAAGAAGCTCCTCCATCCATCACATGGTCACCTGGTACAGGGTCTTGCTGGGGCCGGAGTGGGCGGACTCGGAGAGGATGAGCAAGCAGCCTTTGCAGCCAGCAGCACAGCGGAGGAGCTGAACTGGGGCTGCAATTGTCCCCTTTTATCTGCAGGGAGATTCCAGGACCCAGTGGATGCCTGAAACCTTGGATAGCGGCAGCCTCTATTACAGTGTGCTTTTCCTATACATCCTGCCATAATGAAGTTTAGTTTATAAATGATCATTTAGCCAATAATAAAGGAGAGCAAGGATAACAATCTACCATATTAAGTTATGTGGATATGGTCTCTGTCTCTCAAAACATCCTACCGTACCGTCTCCCCTAATTTCAGACTGCAGTTGACCACAGGTAACTGAAACCGCGAGTAAGGAAGGTACTGCAGCGGAGGCGGCTCAGCCCTGCCACACCTCCTGATCCTTCCTGCCCCTGCTGCCTGTGCAGCTGTGGCCTGACCGTGGGCTTACTCCCAGGACCCAGCGGCAGACCTGAACGGACACTCCAAAGTACTGATGAGAAAACTCCCGGTGGGCCACAGCAAAAACCCACCAGTTTTCTAGTCAGAGCTCAGTCCTGTCTTTCAGAAGCACTTGGCTATGTATCTGAGGGGGTTCCTATTCCAGGGCCCCCTGCTGTGGAGCTCAGGCCACCAGGCCCAAGCCTTCACCTGGACCCTGGACCCATCTCCTGGGTCTTCAGACAATAGAGGAAAGCAGTATCCATGGAGGGAGGGGGTCCTGGAAGATAGGGAAACCAGTAAATCACAGGTTCTACTCCCTGCCCCCCAAACAGGCCGCTCTTCTCCTTGACGACTGTATGCACATGCAGAACAAGGCCTCCCAGCCACCCCCTACTCAACTCTCAGGGTGAGGAGACAGGATGACTTGGACTCAAAGATCTCTAAGCTCAAAAGACATTGAGTCCACCTGGCAGACCCCAGGATGATACCGCAACTGCCTAACTGGCTCTCGCCTTCACCACAGTGGCAGCGGTCCCAGCTCACAGCTGGGTCTGGCCCTTGTCCCAAGGAGAGATCCCAGCCCTTTGGGCAAGGGTAGTGGAGAAGGCTGCCAATGGGAAGCCACTGCTAAAGCTCCAAGGAGACTGTAAGGATCCCAGGGAAAAGTCCAAAGTCCATTTGGCTAGAGAGCCATCCCTTGAGGCCTGGAAGCTGAAAATGTGGAGGTGAGTTGTGCAGAAGGAAGGGCTTATTTGGAGCAAGTTCACCCTTCTTCACCCATCAATGAGAGCTCACTGCTCCTATTCACACGGGCCAAGGCGCGAAAGCCAAGGTCCAAATGGGCTGCTTTGCCCTGACATGTCTAGGAAGTTAGCTCACCCTCCATAGCCTTGCCTAATGGCCAAAGGCCAGTCCCTCTTCTCTGATGCTCCAAATAGCTGAAGATATGACAACCAGAGCCATAGGCATAGAAAGGCAGGTGGAGGAGCCAGAGTGCTGGACTAGGAAGAAGAAGGCAGCGATCCAAGCCCCTGCTGCTGGGCTCCCAGCTCCTGAGACAATCGCCTTCTCTCCCTGAGCCCTGCCATCCCCACGGGGGTGAGGAGAGTGGGAATAAGCTGCAAGTGCTGGGTGTGTGTGGGGATGAAGGAAAAGAGGGAAGACATTCTGCATCACATCCCTCCAAGCACAAGGCTGAGCTAATAGGTCATAACCCTATTAAAGGAGAGATGGGCCCCAGGCGACATGGCAATTATAGCCGAGGACACCTATCACACCACCTCACTGGCTCAGACTAAGGCCATATGCAGGGCTAGCACAAACCCCTTACAGACTCAGAGCGACCAAAGTGGTTAGTGAGACTCGGACAACTAACTGACTGCTAGGCTATGAAGGCCAGATTTTTCTCTCCCACTTCCTCAAGAAGGCCCAGTTTTTCAATCCCCAACTCCCTCCTTTCCTGCTTTTGCAGGTGCCAGGAAGAAGGGAGATGCACCCCTGTAGCAGGAAACCATGGTAACAAGCTGGTGCGTCCAAAACCACTCCAGGGACCTGATCTCCAAGTACTTCTGGCCACTGGAAGATGTAGCTCCCTCCGAGCTCTGTCTCAGGCTCTGGTCTGCCCATGGAGTCTGGGCGCGTGAGTTGTCATAGGCGGAGACTATGCCTGTGGACAAGGTTCTCCAGCTTCCACCAAAGAAGCCCTCTGGAACCTCTCAAAGCTGGTGCCACAGCCTGGGCAAGCAGAGGAAGTCAGGTAGGATTCGACTGGGAACACAGTCCTGGCCAGCATGGTACCCAGGAAGACCGGGGAGTTCCCTCTCCTGTCCGTTAAAAGGCCCCGGTGCTCTGGGAGGTTGACTTTCCACCCAGGTCGGCTTGCCCTGCCAGGGAAATCTAGCATAGGGACTTGCAAAACAGAACAGGCAGGAGTTAGTTATGTCAATTAAGCATTCTCCTAGTTGCTTGTTTTTAGATCATCAGTGACTTAGAAGAGAACCAAACAGACTCTGCAAAATTAAAACTAGGAGCTATTGAGCAGTTACATACCAATGAGTCAGAAATGAAACATATGGAAAACTCTAATCCACAGACTCCTGGTCTACACACAGAAACAGAACGGAGGCATACAGGAGGGACATACCTGTACCTCCACACGTCGAGGGTTACGTGTGTGGCAGCCCCGAACACACCCCGGCTTCACCACATCCTTGCCCTGCGCTTCCAGAGTAACCACGGCCAGCCTAGAGAGGTAGGCCTGTGCCCTGGCAGGTAGCACCAGGTCCCCAGGCTTCTGTTTGCCACACACTTGAGCTAAAACTTTCCACATAAAAAGCTCCTTTATGTGGGCCTGCCAGAGCCAGATGGGGAAAGAATGAGCTTCAGCAGCCTGGATGGGACGTCAGCAGCAGCATCCCTGGGGGCTTCAGAATCTCCTGTGAGAGCCAGATCCCAGGCCAGAGCAGGCAGGACCTCACACCGGAGCCAGGACAAGGCCTTCCCTTCCGGAAGGCAGCTGTCGGGCCAGGCAGGCGGGACAGGCCAAAGTGGGACTTTAGAATTCGTCCATGACCTTTTTCTCAAAAGGCATACTTGTCTTGTGTCATGCTCCAGCAGGCCAGATTTGGGGGGCTGACACTGAGAGGTCTGACATCGACACCCAGCATCTACTTAGAGCCTCGTGGCTGCCAGGTGCTCCCTGGATGGTCCCCAATTTAAATCTCACAACCATGAAGAGCATACATGGTCATCTTCATTTTCTGGACAAGGAAACTAAGGCCCAGGAAGTGGAGGGGAAGGATATAAGGCCTAGCCACCGGACTCAGAGGCTTGAGATCCTTCTACAAACTGGCAGGGCAAGGGCTTGAGTCTGGAGGGGGCCCAAGAGTGGGCTCTCCCTCACCCCCTCCCATCCCCACCTGTGTCACCGTGACACTGCCCCAGGACATGGCTCCCAGGGTCAGGTAGTGTCCGTTCTTACATGGCCAAAGGGGTCCAGGTGGTTGTTGGTCAGCTTCAGCTTCTGGAAAGAGACCAGCTGCCGCATCCAGTGGGCTCCAGTGGCAGGAGAGTCCGGGTGCACATAGAGCCTGCCTGGCATGGCCGGCTCGGCCTTCCCTGCCACCATCCTGCCAACAGAGCAGAAAGAACAGTAGCGGCTGACCACCCTGGCGCCTGTCCCCTCTGAGAGAAACCCCCACTGGCCAGAGGAAAAAATAGCTGCTAGCCCCATCCTACTGTTTCAGATTCGGGGTGTAGTGAGGAGGGAGGGGCAGGGGAGACAGGGCTGAGGAGATAGTTCTGAGCCTTTTTTACTTCACTGCAGTAGAAAGAGAAGGAGGTTACAGGAAAATGCAATATTTATTTGAAGGACTGGAGTGAATCATAAAGATATCGTGGGGACATTTAGGCACCTCTGTGCATATAGAATATAATTTTTAAATGTTATAAATTATACTATGTGGAAGAAGCTTCTCAGAAGACTTAGACCATTTTCAAACTTCTTGTCCCCTGAGTCAAAGCCAGCTCTGAGTTCTAATCTAGCCTTTGCCAGGACCCGGCCACCAAATCCTACTCCTCAGCCCAAGCTCTGCAGCTCTGCTAGCCACCCACCTGGAGCCCAGCACCCTGGCGGCTGCCCCTACTCACACAGCGCTGTGAGCTCCAGGAGCAGGCAGGGTCCTGAGGAGTTAGCCTCATGAGAAGGAGCCCAGCATCATTTACCTGGCCCCCATTTGGTTTGGTTTTGTCCTTTAACTTGCCCATCACCCAACCCCCCAAAGCAGCAGCCTAGACAATGGCCACAGCTTGAGAGGGAGAGGCTCTCTGGCCAAAGAGGAAGTGAGTGGAGAATGGGCAGTGACCCTATCCAGTGGGGTCAATGACCCACCTCCTCCCCAGTGAAGCACCGACAGAACCAGGATCTCCCTGATGTTAGCATTTTGTCCTTCACTCAACAGCCTAGTCACCAAATTCTGATTGTCTGTGGTTTGGGAAGAGTATAGGACCTGGGAATCCATCAAACCCCAGCAGCTGGTTTGCAGCCCCAACCCCACCTGCAGCAGCTGCACCAACATCTGCTGACCCCCTCAGCTCTGCAGCCCTGTTCCAGGCAATGGACCTGAGGCTGCCGACCTAGGCGATCACGTAGACGAGCTGGTGAGTCCCCAACCAAACACTGGATGGGGTGGGGGGATATGTAGGAAGGAGGCAACGTGGGGAGGGTCCCGTGTCTCTTACCATTTGTTGTCACAAAACTTGTAGCGATGGTCATCTGCAGGGACAATGTCAATCAGCAGGATGTACTTGGTCTTGGGATTCATGCCTGTGACTTTCACCTTGTAGCTGGGGAACATCCTCCTGGGGTGACCAAGGGGTGAGGCAGAGCACCGACAGAGCACCAGGAGAGATGGCAGGGAGTGAGTGATGGACAGACGCCCTTCCCAGGCACTGTCCCTTTCAGCAAGGGATCTGGGCACCTGGTGTGACTCGCAGCCCACTTCCCCTCTGCCTCTCTGAATGGGGAGCACTAGCCGCTCTCACTGAGCAGTTAGTCCATGTCTAGGAGGGGAGTTTACATGGCTTCTCAACTGCAGATCCCCTCTCCCTCGCACCCCCTAAGATGCGGGCATAGCTGCTGTGAGTAGCTATGTCCGGGATTGGAGGGGAGAATTTTTACACCAATCTGGCTGCCTGAATTTCCCTCCCATCCTTTACCAGCCTGCACGCAACTAAAGTTCTGGGGTGCCATAATCAGGGGCTGGGGCAGATGACCTGAAAATCCACCAGCTGCTTCTATAAACAGTGAGATGCTTCCTCCCATGGAAAACAGAAACAACAGGCAGGAAAACAGAAGTCTTCGCTAGAAATCCTGCTAGGTTTGGATTTTTTGGGTGTGTTAAGCAGGAGAATTTTTCACGGTCAATGCCAACATGGGCCTGGGCTCCCTAACTGGGTACCAGTGGAAAGTGGGTCCAAGAGCCTTGTGAGTGAGAGCAGGATTATTATTTTTTTAAGGTTTTGTCATAGGGCATGTGCCCTCATCAGGAGAGAGACAGAAGCAGTGAGAGGGAACGTGAGAAATCACTTCCCCCAGAGGGAATAGCTATGCCACAGTCCCTTCTCTTCCATTCTCCTCTCAGGATCTTGGGCACACATGCACACACACCCCACGTGAGTTTCAAGCAGCCAGGTCTGGGATCCGAACCATGGTCAGTCATGTGGGAGTCCAATGCCATAATCACTACACCAACTGCTGCCCCAAGAACAGGATTCTGAAACCAGCCTGCTATGGCCCACAGCCTGGCCCCACCACTGATGAGCTGCAAGGCCTTGGGAAACTCACTTGGGTCTCCCAGTGCCTCAGTTTCCTGATCTCTGAAGTGAGAGCACTATTACCTCCTAGCTCAGAGATCGTGGTGTAGATTAAACGAGTTATCTGTGGCTATTACCACTGTCCCCTGCCGTGCTTTACCCTGCTACTTCTAGGAAAGTGCACTCACCAAAACTCAGAACGTTCTCCAGTTCCTGCAACCCACCCTGAGGCTGTGCAGGACCCTGAAGCCCAAGGAGCAGCTGGCCCCGCAGGACCCTGAAGCCCAAGGAGCAGCAGGTGCACGTACACACAGGGGCACAGCTCCCACCCAGGCTCCGGCCCCTGACACTGGGCTCCACTAGAGGGGAGGCAGACAGAACTTCCTCACAGTCCTCTTCAGACACCCCCAGCCCCCTCCAGCTGACCTTCCACAGAGGTGCTTCCTAAGAGAGAAACAAGATCCCAACCTCACCGAAAACACGAAGGGGATGGGAGCCAGTCCCCAGGGCCATGTCCAGCCAGTCCTCACTGGGAAAGCCAGCAGGTGGGTCTCTGCCTCTCTCGCACCCTCAGCAGAGTCCCTCACCAGAGCTGCCCTAGACACCTCAGAGTCCACCATTTTGTCAACCAGGGTACCAGCTTACCTGGACAGGGCAGGGTTTCTAGGAAGGATCAAAGCCTCTACAAGCTGGCAGACCCTGCAGCAAGTCCTGAGGGAGAGGGTTCAATTCCACCCGGCCCCACCTCCAACCCAGCCCAGTCGCGCCCCCTCTCTTGCTGGAGAAGAGGCCAGTGAGAACACTGCACCAGGCAGGGATGTGGGGACTGTGACTGTGTGTGTGCCCAGGCGCATGTGCACCAGCACACGGTACAAGTGCGCATGTGTGTGTGCGTGCGTGCCTGGAGAGAGGAGGGGAGTGCGAGTGCAAGTCTAGGGACTTATAAACCGTGTGGAAGAATTTGTCTCAGATGTCAATTGAAAGCATTTTCAAATGTGCACCCCACCCCCTCTCCAGGAACTGGGGAAGTGAGAGGGCTCAGGAACCCAATCCTGCCTCCTGCTCCCCAGCCCCTAACCGGCCTGGGGGCACAGCTGGGGCCTGCACCACCCTTTCCTGGCCCTGCCCTGCCTGGGGAGCCTAGAGCTGAAGTGAGGAGGGCAGCAGCTGCCTCGACACCCCCCCACCCCTTGCTGGGGAAAGGCCAAGAATCCTGTCCCCTCCTGGCCCCCATTTTGTAACTGCTGCAGAAACAGACACAAAATGGGGCGCTCTAGCCTGGTACCAGTGGCCTGTCCTCAGCCCTTTCTCCTGTCATGGCTCCAGGGGGCAACAGCAGAGGGCAGCCATGGCTTCCCTCCTGGGCCAGGGTCCCCGGGGTGGGTGGCGGGGAGGCTAGGAAGAAAATGGCTCTCGCTGCCTCCTCACCAGTCTCCATAACTGGGCTGAGAGGAGACTGAGGGACCTTGTCCTTCCCCTTCTGCTCCCTGCTACACTTCATCTTGCAGCTCGGAGACCCAGGCTGACCAGGAAGTGCTCTCAGGCAGCCTTCCAGGGGCCTGTGCTCTGCCTCCTGGGGTTGCCTGGAGTCTTGTGACCTGGCCCCTCCAAGAAGCTGACCACAGGCTGGACCTGACTGCAGGCCCTGCGACTGGGAAGGAGGATATCTTGGCCTTGGCCTCCCTGCCCCCCACGTTCCCTCTTCCTAGAGCCACAGTCCTCAGAAGCCAGGCAGAAAGGGGCTAGTCTGAGTGGGCAGTTCAAGGCCCTCTCCTCCCAGCTAACCGGCCAAGTGGGAAAGCTTCACTGCCTTTGAAGCTGATGTCTAGGTCTCTGGCAGGGGCAGTGCAGGGATGGCTTCGGGTCCCTGCAGGTCGTACTCTTCGGGGACCCTAGGCACTATCCCCACCTAGGGGGCTCCAGGGGATGAAGGACCGACTGAGAGTGCGAAGGTGAGGCGCCCTCCCCCATCACAAAGGCCTTCTCCCCAGGCTGAGGGCAGACTTCACCCCTACAGGGCTATCTGCCCTTGGCTCCCCAGGGGCAAGGCCTGAGCCCAGAGGTCCGACTGGGGCATGTTCCCAGATGGGAGGCCAGGCTGGGTTGGAGCTGTGACTTCCTCTGGGACCTGCCGGCACTGGAAGGTCCTCTCTCATGGAACAAACCGAATGATGGAGATGTGAACTGCGTCTGTGATGGATGTCGTAAAATGTGCGGGGGAAACCGACTCCCCACGGTGGGAATGAACGCCTTAGCGCCCCCGAGGGCAGGGCGGACTGCTGCTCTTACCCTCCGCAAGCCGGCCACTAGCTATGGCGACAAAAGCGCCACTCGCCCGCCCTCGGCCCTGCCGCCCGCCCACTCCGCGCACCCGCACCCTCGCCCTGGGCCCCTCGGTACCTTCTACGGGTGCTGCTCCCCTCCTCTGGGCGCCCCACGCGCCCTCCCTGATTCCTCGAGCTCCCTTGGGCTCTGGCGCCCCCAGTCAGATGGGGCGCTCCCCCTTCCCCGCGCGCGGAAACGGCTCCGCCAGGGGAATAAACAAGCCGCCTGCGCCGCCGCCCCGAGGAGATGAAAGCCGGGGTTCCTCCTCTGATCATGAAACAGGCTGAAAGGGTGCGGGGCTGAGCCTTTATCTACTTCATACTCGGAAATGGTTTTAGAATGAACTGCTAAGATAAGCTTCCTCCGACGTTCCTCGGTGTTGGAGGCTTGCGGAGCGCGGAGTACGGATTTGGGGGCATTCTGATTTTGGCAATGAGCCAGTAAAGCGAACTCGCTGCTGCACGGGACAGTGAGTTGTAGCTGCGCTCGGAAAGCACGGGAGCGCCCGCGCCTGAGCCGGCACTGACCTCCGGGCGCCCCTACCCCGAGCAGGGCCAAAGCGTACCCGACCTGGAGGGCCCACCGGATTCTCTCCGCAGGGCAGGGCCCCCAGATCCCAATCCCACCGCTGCCCAACGTCCCCTGCCGTCCAGGGACGCGAGGAGCAGCCGCAGGTGTCTTCCCTTAACTGTCGGCTCAAAACCAAATCAAAGGGGGGGGGGGGGGGGGACCAGCAATTAGCGTAATGGCTGTCACTGGACACCCATGTAGTGTGCGTGCGCGCCCAAGACCCCGAGAGGAGAATAGAGGACAATGGAAGAGAGGGATTGCGGCGTGGCCATCCCCCCCCCCCCCGGGGGTGATTTCTTGTTCTGTCTCTCTGTCTCTCTCTGTCTTTCTGGCGAGCGCACATGCCCTATAGCAAAAAACTCTAATAAAAACAAACAAACAAACAAACAAATCGAAGTGTGAGAAGTCAGAGAGTGGTTTCCCAGGGGCTGCGAAGTCTCCATTTCTTTGCCCACAGACGGAAGGTGCACGGGTGCATTCATTTAGTGCTCGCCTGTAGAGATGCACATTTAAGATATGTGCCCTCCTATGCGGGAATATTCCACTGCGAAGAAGTTTACATGAAAAATTATGTGTGTTAGGAGGTGTGGGCTCACTCCCAGCCATCTAAAAGGACTGGGCTGCAGGAGCCGGCTAGGGTCTACAGAAAATCCCGGGTTCTTTTTATCCCTAACATCCAGGGGTCTTCGGGAAGGATCCTGGATTGCTGGAAAGATGCCAGAGCCGGGATTAGAGGTAAAGGGGGTTGGTGGCACCTAAACTGAGATCAAACCTCATAGCCACGTGATCTCTGAGAGCGACAACAAAACCACTAAACTATTTCCATTTCACACACACACACACACACACACACACACACACACTTCTAATTCACACAAAGCATTCTAAAGAAATACTTTCCTTGACGGGAGGGGCAGGGTGAGGGTGTGGGGAATGGATGCTGTTTTGGAAGGTCAGTTGCTTCTCTTAGATTTTTTTTAAGGCACTTCCTTCTGATAGACTTTTGCTTTCAGAAAATACTTTAAAAAGAGATCAAAGCACTCTCTCCCCAACCCACTTTCCCAGTGTCTTCAACCCTTACTTCTCTTATCATCCACGCCACTGGGTTCTGACGCTCTGTATACAGAGCGAGGGCAATTGGCTTTGAAGCCCCGGATTAAGCCAGGCCAAATCCTTGCCTCAGAATAACAAACAATACAGGTTCAGCAGGAGTTCTCATCGGTAGTTCATTTTTCAAACCAAATTCACTGTCACTAACACAAGCAACATTGAACTCAACAGGCTCTGAAGGCTGATAGTGAAGATTTATCTGGTGGCAAAACCATGACCTAGGAGTAGGGCAGTTAGATGGTTAGGAAATTTTCATTTTGGGGAGGTTTATATTTAAATTTTTGTGGAGCTCAGTTTTATCTGTGTTTGGGAGAAAATGCAGTTTCTCACATGTATCGAGCTTGGCAGGGATGTGAGGCCAAGAGAGGAGTCTGCTCTCTGCAGCTGTCAGCATGGACCACTGGGCGCAGGGGCTGAGGACAGAGACTGCTGGGGAAGGGGTTAGCCCTCGTTTTACACCTGACAGTTTGGGTCTCTGAGCATTCAGAAATGGATGTCTTGGGGGCTGGCAGGTGGCATGGTGGCTGAGGGTGCTGGACTCCCACATGGCCAACCACGGTTCAAGTTCGGGACCTGTTGGCTTGTTCTCTCTCTCTCTCTCTCTCCTCTCTCTCGTCAAATTATAAGTAAATAAATAAAGTTAAATAAGAAAAATTTAAAAAGAAAAACAAAATGGATGTCTTACACTGGGGTTGGCATTTTATTCACCAGATCAAACTGACAACTCAATGTCAGTGAAGGGGCCTATCCAGTGAAGGGAACTCCTCTGCCCTTTAGCCTTCTGACTTTCAGGGACTCAAAGGCTAAGGCAGAAGGCTTGTGACCTAAGAGTTCAACTTGGCCTGAGCCACTCTGGTCCCTTTTTCCAGGACCTGCTTCTTCCCTCACCAGGTAGTAGTTATCATGTCCCTAACCAACCAGGGTCTCCCAGGCAGAGCGACAACCCACATAGAACAGCACCCTTTTAAAAAGCAATCCAGGGAATGTCTTGAAGTTGGGGCTTTGTTCTGGGCATGGGGTTCATCTCTCCTGGACCTGAGCAGAGCTGGCTGTGGCCTAACTCCCCCCCTCCAGGGCTGGTTTATGTTCTCTCCATGCTCCTCCAGCTCTAGCAGTCTAGGAAGCCATGATCTGAAGCTCAGGAGAAAGGTCTAGATTGTCTGCTAAGAAATGAAAGGGTTCCAGGAAGTGTTCCAGTAGGGACAGAGTTTAGGGGAAAGAGAGAGGCACTGGATAGGTTGCCAAGGGAGGACTGAGGGGAGGGGAGGGGTCTCTGAAGAGTGGGCGGCCATGCTGGAAGAAATGAGGACTGTGTGAACAGTGGGGTTGGGGTGGGAGGAGGAGGCCATTGACCTCCTTAAAGACTAGACCTGGCTCTAGAACTTTCTGCCAGAAATGAAAGGCTACAATGAGTCTGTAATTGGCCAACATCATCATAGCCAGTTTCATGTTGTTATCATCATTTCCTTAGGGTCCGCCTCTAAGCCTCCACCAGGATCAGGCACCAACATCTGCCTGAAACTGTCACCTCTGGAAGTGTGTGTGAAAACCTGTGTGTTGAGGGGACGGAGGGAGGAAGACCCACACAGGTGCAGGAAACCCCACTGAGGAGAACCACAAATGCCTTCTGTTTAAAATGGCAGATGCCACGCCTGCCTGGGGAACATGCTGGCCATTTATTTTCAAGAGACAAGTTATTTATGCTGCCTAAAAGTGTAAGTTCTAGATTTTTTTTTCTTCTTTCCCTCCATCTACCCCAGCAGACACAAAAAAAATACATGCCCCCTCTTCATACCTGTAATCCACTTGACAATATACTGAGCACCATTTGCTGAAACATTTGGTTTGAGTCCCATAGTAACAAAAAAGGACTGACAGGAAAAAGGAATATTGTTTCTGATATGAAAAAGGGAAAACAGCAGGCAGGTCTGCAGTCACGTTACCAATACCACCGAGCTCCAGGACGGGCCAGGGCCTTGCCCACGTGCTTGGCTACTGAGAGGCTTGGTAGCTACTACATGTCACTTTCCTCAGTGGCCTCTTTCTGTGGCACCTTTTGCCAAGCCCCCTAATGCATCCTCCCCATCTCCGGCCCCCAAATACATCCAACTCAGGCCCTTAAATCGCCGGCCTGCTCCCTGACCAAGGCCTGGGTGGCCGTGCCACTGCTCTACTTTGTTGAGGGTGGCCAAGCACTCAGACCTCCACCCTCAACGAAATAGAGGAAACTGCAGGCCTGCCAGTGAACTGAGGCAGGAAGGACCACTGCACCCCAGGAGACCACTGGCCGTTTGTTTTACACGGTCCAACACTCCCTAAGCAGCTCAGCAGAGCCAAGTTCTCTGAAGGGTAAAAGAAAATGCTGAGTGGGTGCCAGACATTTCTCTAATTGTTATTAATATTATTAAGGAGCATTTCTAGTGCTTACACATGCTTACACGGCTTACATAAAGCTGTGCTCAGTGTTTCATGTACAACCATATGAAGCAGGACCTATTCTTTCACAGATGGACAGGGGAGGAGGCAGAGTACCTTGATTGAGGGTTGCACAGATGGAAAAATAGGGGAGCTGGAACCGAAACTCTCCCCCACTCCATGGTCTAACTACAGATCCCTTGCTCTAGACGCTTCACCATCTTATTCCTGTGAAAATCCAAGTATGGGCCCACAGCCAAGCCAAGGGACATTTTCACACCTAACCTTTCCCCAGGGACTAAAATCAAATTGTATGTAGAGGGGGGGCAGAGTAGCTGGGGGAGGGGTCCTGAACCTGAACTTTGCAGTGTCCCTTTCTACAGCAGTCTCCCTTCACCTGCTAACCGCTATCTTGGCCATTCCTGCCCCACCCCAACCACCCCAAAACATGCCCCAGCGAGTCTCTGTCATCCCGTCTGCGGCTTCCTCCTCTCACCCTCTCCTCCCTGCTCTCTCCCACAGACACCAGCGCATTTTAAAGATGTTTCCACTTTATAAATCATTTCTCTCTGGCAGCCACCCTAGAGCTGCTCCCTAACAACACAACCCCCCCACACACAGCCCTACGGAGCCTTCTCCTTAAGGAAGGAGGGTGCTGGACACACAGCAGCAGAACCGCTGGGATGGCAGACTTGGGGTTCGCGCTGCTCTGGAAAAGTTATGGAATTTGAAAAACATAGTCCCTGCTCCTATTTGTCCAGGGCTCCCAGTTTCCAGCCCTGGAAATTCTAAGAAACCCCGCAGGTCCCCACCCGGAAGAGGACAAAGCAGCCCCCCAGGGAGCCAAAAGTACCGAAGTAGGGACCCCGGGTGTCGCCGTGTTCATTTGCATTGCATTTGCATGGGCGGCCCCTCCCCTCGATCCCTTCCCTCCGCAACCTGGAGGGGTAACCTGAGGGCTTCTGCCGCCCGGTCCCCAGCTCGGTGTGGCAGGAGCGGATCCACTGGCCGTAGGCCGGGACCGGGGATTGCCGAGGGAGCCCCTCGGAGATCCACACTGCCCCCACCAGCCATGCCCGGAGTAAACGTCCCCGCGCTGACCTGCCCGCCTTGGTGATGATCATCTCGGTGCCCGCCTCGTGGAACTTCTTCCAGAGCTCCTTCTCGTGCAGCCCCACCTTGATGTTCTCGATGGTCTGGGGGTGGGAGGGAGGGACACACGTCTGCCCGGCCCGCGGCTCCACGCCGAGCGGCGCAAAGGAGTCCGCAGGCCGCAAGAACCGAGCAGAACACGGCAGCCCCGGAGCCCACGCCACGAGAATTCGTTTCCCCAAATTATTCCGAACCATTGGTGAGTTTTTACATTTGTTCGTCAGTGGCCAGAACTCCCTCCTTCGGGGCTGCACGGACAGAGAGGGGTCTGCGAAGGACACATCTAGTGACCATGCCAGGGGAGACGGCACATTCCTACCCACATACACCCCTCTCATGGCCCGCCATAGCCTCAGGCTTGGGGCACAGGGAGAGGCCGCACGCCGCTGACTGCGCGGACTGACCCTGGCTGGGCTCGGTTCAGCGGGGACATCGATCCTCACCGCGACGACACTTGCGATGTCCCCAGGCCTCGGAGCCCTGCAGCGGGTCGCGCGCGCACCCGACGGGGACGGGGTCTGCTCCGGCCCGCCAGGCCCCGGGCTTTGGCCTCCTCCCCATCGGGGTCGTCGGAGCCGGACACTCGGTTCAGACTCGCTCTGCTGCCTCGGGGGTCTCGCTCCCGGCCTGCCCCCAGTAGCCCCGAGGGCTCAAGGAGAAGGACCAGAAGAGCAGAGAGCGACAGCCCTGCCAAGGGGAGGACGGACAGGCAGACAATCCGCACGTAGTCAGGTCGCTCTGGAAGGAGTGACAGACTGCCCTTTCGCAGATCGATGCCCGACCTCTCCCCAAGGGCTGGCTGCTGGCTAGTGTGGCCCTACCTGCTCCACGGCGGTGGCGGCGACGTCGGCGCTGGGGCCGGGGGAACTGCCGAGCGCGGCTCCGCTGATGCCCGGCGTGGCCAGCACCGGCTCGGGGGCGTTGGCAGCGCTGGCCTCGCCGAGCGCTGGGCCCGGGGCCCGGAAGGCCTCCTCGCTCTCCGACAAACCCTTATCCTGCAGCATCTCCTGCGGGCACAGCACACACCGCGTCACTCGCCCAGACCCACGCGCCCCAAAGCCCTGCGGCAGTCTCCAGAGGCCGGGGGAGCTCGCGTGGGCTCCCCCGGGCACGTGGACCCCGCCCCCTCCTGAGCTGGGAGAGAGAACATGCGGAAGGGTCGAACCCTAGCCTCCTCCCTCTGGTTTCTGGACCTGGGAGGGTCTTGAGAGTGTGGTTCAAGGTCTGCCTGCCCTTGGGTGTGGGGCTGCTCCATGAGTAGGTCTGGGGGAAGGACCGCCCTCTCGGCATTGCCCCAGCTGCACCCCCAGTCCCTCCCTCCTGCTGGACTCCATAGGAGCCTGAGGCCTGAGTCTTCTCGGCTGTTCAGGAATAACGGGGTTCAGGCCTCACTCTTGGCCCAAGGCGGCCAGGACCCTTCCTGGGCCGGCAGGAGGGAAGAGTCAAGCTGAGAAGACAGGTCAGGCTGGCTGCTTGGCACCTGCAGAAGTGGCTAGGGCCAGGGTCCTCAGGCCTCTGCTCACACATCTGCCCTCATCCACCACCTCAAATCACACTCAGGTAGAGACTTCCTGAGCCGCAGGCTTTCACTCCTGCACTTCCCACTACTCCTGCTTCCATGGCGCCCTCTCCCACTCAGCCACAGACACCCTCATGCATCCTGCTCACCCCATCAGCCGCACTCTCCTAGGTCCACTCTAATCCAGGCCCTGAACCCTGCCAGAGGCCTCCCCTGCCCTACCCTCTTTCACACCCACAGGCTCAGTCACACTTTAGCTCCAAGGGCTCTGCTTTCCGCTAAAGAACCCAGACTTCCCCGCTAAGTTCCAGTCCAGTAGGATGGGTCCAGTTCACTGGAATAGCCATATTTTCCCAAGTACCTGTCTACTCAGCCACCTACCCACGACCCTGCTCCCTGCCCACAGCTAGGCAGGACAGCAGGATGAGAACCCAACTTGCAAGGACCAGCTTGTTCTGCTGCCCACAGAGCTACAACCCTGCATTATTTTTGCATCCTTTACCACCTTCCTGCTCTCCCCCTTCATCTGGATCTGGGCACGTTCTGGTGGGGGCTTTAAGTGTGGTTCTACGTCCCCCTTTTCTCCTCCTGCTTCATTTTGTTCTCCCTGTATCTGAGCATCCCAAGGTCAGGGCCCTTGCCCACCCTTGCACACTGGCCTCACCATCCCAGCCGTACACTTCGGTTCCCAGGGCCCTGCAAAGTAAACAAGCCAAGTGCAACCGAGGAGATAAAAGGGGACTGGGGCCAACCCGGCTGGGAAAAGCCCATAAAGATAAGGCCGACAGCCCTGCCTGGGCCACAGTCGGCAAGGAGCAAGGCTTGCTGAGCTAGGGAAGCGCCAGCACCCACTTGGGGCCACGTGCAGTTCCCAGACCGCCTGGGAAACCCCAGGGCCCCCCAAACGGGGATGCTGTGCTGAGGGCGGTTGAGCGCTTGGGCCAAGGTGTTAGTTCAGACGGAATCTGGGGCTCATTGGGAGTGTGCAGCCACAATCGCTAGGCCCAGGTGCGTGGGTCAGTCCGCGGTGCGGTGCCTGGAGGAGGGCTGCCTGGCACGTTGCTGGCCTAGCCACTAGGTCCTCTGTGAGGTACTGGTCACGCCCGGAGCTGTGTGGCAGCACCATCCTGCTTGCACCCAACGCGCAGTACTGCCCGGTGCAGAGTACACACAGCCAGTCCCCTGACTCTCCACCTGGAGACAAGGGCTGCACCGTGTTTTCATTCCTCTCGGGCTTCACCGTTTTTTCTCTAGGTCCAGGAGCCACATCCTGACCTCGAGACAGAGACAGCGTGCCCTCCCCAAAGCTCCCCATCAATTTCCATCTGCCCCTCCACCCCAGCCTGGCTGACCTGGAGCAGCCACTCCCACCCACCAGCCCCTCCAGGTCCCCTTGGACCCCAAGCCTGGACGGGCTCCCACCTCCCACGCCTCCAGCACGGCAGGGTCGCTCTCCGCCAGGGTCGGCCACCAGCTCTCTGTGCTCGATGTTCAGGTCCACCCCTCGGCGAATGCCCACCCGCTCTCGCACCCGCTCTCGCTCGCTTTCTTTTCCTTTCCGCTGCCTCGTTTTCCAAGGATAGTATTTATTTTTTACTTTTCTGTTATAGGTGATCTTTATCTCGCACAGGAGGGATTAGTCAACTTTTCGTATTCTTTTGAAGATTTTAATCGTCCCTATTATCGGAGTAGTAGTCTGGTATAGGAGCAGTAGCCTGGTCAGCTCGGTAACACTAATATTTACCCTATCACATAAATCATTACAACTTTTTTTTTCCTCTTTAATATTGTTTAGAACGGTGGTTTGATTGATTCGTCTTTATTATATATGTTGTTGTTGATTTCCGGTTACCGCTCCATCATCCCAGGGCCTCCTGGCTCGTACTACTACTATTAACAATATCTAGGTAATTAGGTGGTGTTCCAGTAAGTCCTGTTCATCTGTCGTTCGATTTTACTTTACTCTAGCCCCCAATTTTCCCATGGCCACCTCTTCATTCTGTTTATACTTTCTCACACTGTTTCGGCAACATGTTTTTGACCATAACTTCTAATAGTTTTGTTCTCAGTACTGTTTTTTACCACATCCTTACAATCCTTCTTGTTATATTACCATAATTTAGTATTTAAAGTAGTTCATCATACTCTAGGTAATCTTCTTCAGCACATTGTTACCATACCTTGTCACTTTGTCATTATTCGTAATGTTAGGGATCTTAATTTGCTGGTTATTTTTCATCACGTCATTACCTCTTGTTACTTTGTCATAATTTGTAATATTGCTGTAGCTCCTAATACTCTGATTATTTTTCATCACATTGGTACAATACTTCTTATTGATAATGTTGCTGTAACTATTAATATCTTGGTCATAAATTGTCATATTACTCCAGCAATTTTTATCACTATGCCTTTATTTGTATTATTATCCCTCTTAAGATTTTGGTTAATATTTGTTTTCATCGTTCACTGTACTATTGGTAATGCATTATGTGATAATACTCTTATCACCACACTAATAGTATTTTCCTTAATAGTACTATATTTTTCATTGTTCATCTTTTCTTAGAGTTTGTTTCAAGAATCCAACAGTTCAGTAATTTGTTACACTATTACTATGCGTTCCAATATTGCACTTGATTTTTAACACAGCAATTGTAGCATCGTTACTATATTTGGAGTTACTTTGTCTTTCATTTGTTTTTAAATTGTGTTGACTATTTTCTCTCAAGTTTGCAAGTGACTATGGTTTTGAAGTTCGAACATTAGTTACGCCGTTAGCGCTGTTTCTTTGGTAATCGCTCACATTCTGATCATTTTTGATCATGGTCATTACATATATTGTTCCTTACTTTAATTTTGAGAGTCTCTTGCATCAAAGACCCTGAAGTCCAGTGTTCTGATCATTCACATTTCTGTATCTTTTTCCACTCGGGCGGGCCCTCTTCCTTGGCCTTTCATATTCTGCAAACACCGATTTCTAGGCCACCGCTCCGGTCTGTCACGGCTTAACTTTGTTTCTAAGGTGCTGGTGCTATCGGTTTTTCTGCTCTAGGGTCCCTAGACCCAACTCTTGGCGTTACTCAGGGAGAAGGGCTTGTGCCGCAACCTCAGGGTGTCAGGCCGAGGCGGCGGCCCGACCTTGGACACTTCTCGCCCCTTGCTGCAGCCCTGACGGTCTGAGGTCTTACCCGAGTCGCGGCACTCGCCTCTTTCCCACTCACGCCGACCCTGCTGCTTAGCCCTGGACCCCGGTAGCCTCAGCCCCGCACGTCCACCTCGCCCCACCGGCCAGAGCGACACTCACCCTAACTGCACTGTCGCATGCGGAGGCGCCTGGGGCCCGAGGTCCACTGCAGGCTCGGGTCGGAGCAGCGCTGGCCGCCGGCTCCAACTCGGGGCCACCGGGTCAGGGTCCCGCTGCCCACCGCGCCCTCGGGGCGGGACACATCCCGGCTCTGGAGCCGGCCCTTGATCTCCGAGGCTGCACTTTGGGGCCTCAGCTCCCTGCTCTCTCTCCCTCCCTCCGGGGCTGCCCTGCCCCCCACCCCCTCGCTGACGTCGCCGCTGTCAATCAGTCGGGGCCCGCCGCCCCCCGGGGAGGGGGATCCAAAGTCTCCGGGTTCGGCGGCCCCGGGGCCCCGCAGCCTCCCGCGCGGCCGGGTGCCCTCCCCGCGGCCCTCGGGCCCCGCCGGGCGGGCCGGGAGCGGGAGCCTCGCATGGTTTAGATTAGACAGGCGGGAAGGGAGCGGCTGGCACCCGGGGCTGCACAGCGCAGGCCGCTGGCCCGGCGCCGGGGCCCGCACGCTGGGCGCTCACGCCGGCCCTTCCAGGCAGGCGCCTCTGCGAGCCCGGGCCGCAGCTCCCCGCCCGAGGGTCAGCTGTGGGCCCAGTCCCAGGTGGCAGGGCGCCCCCCGCTTCCCGACCAGGCGCTCCGCTCCTCGCACCTGCGGGCTCTGGGCACTGTGCGCACCGCCCTGCCGGCCCGGCCTCCGCTCACCTGCCCTCCTGCACCCGGCCGGCCTGGGTCGGCAGCGGCGGTCATGGCAAGGGCAGGCCCGGCGGGGCAGGCAGGAGGCCGGTGGCAGGGCCTTGGAGCCACAGCGGCGGGAAGGTGCTGGGTCGGCCTCAGAAAGGGACCGGCCCTGGCTCAGGTCTGGACGCACTCAGGCCGGCTCAAGGTGCCAGGCTTGGCAGAGCTTGGGGAAACCGCGGCTGAGGGCCAGGCTCCTCCGGCAGCGCCCGGGGAAGCCGGGTGCCTGCCCCGTCGAGGAAGCCCAGGTGGGAACCCCCTGCTCCCAGCCAGCCGGGCTTCTGTGCTTTGGGTTCGGTCCACCCAGCACCTAGGCCTCCCTGCCCAGCCTGACTTCCTCCGCCCCCACTTACCTGTGTTTCTGTCTGTCTCTGTCTGTACGACCCACAGCACCCAAAGCTCCACAGGCAGACCTCAACCCCAGCCCCAGCTTCACAGCCTGTCCCATGCCCAGAATACTGGGGCAAGGACAGGCCTGCCCTGGCTCTCAAAGTCCCCAGAACCTCTGTCAGCAGCATTCCCAGATCAGACCCTCAGTCCTGGCATGGGCTGCATCCCTTCTCCCCTGGTATCCCCAACTTTTCCTAGGGCCTTTGTTCCTTTACAGATTCTGACCTCAAAATCAGATCGGAGGGATCAACACAGGGAAATTCCTTGCCTGGACGAGTCTGTCTGTCTTCTAATACTAGGAAATGGAAAGCCAACGTGAACGTCTGCCTCAACCCCCTGCACACAGAGGAGGAAGCAAAACGCAACTCCCCAAATCCAGCTGTTGCCACCGGGAGCCTGTGCTCCAGCTCAGCAAGGACCTACAGCCAGGCTCCGAACCTCAGCTCCAGCAGCACCAGATCCCACTACCCCATCTTTTCTTCATGACTCCTCACGTGGAGAGTCCTCCAAACCAGAGAGGGGGGAAAGAAAGATCTAAGAACGGTGGGGAAGCTTAATCCTCCCCCAGTCCTGCCTCCTCCTGGACTGGAGAAAGGGAAAGCCCCGGTGTTTCAGGAGAAGCCTGGGGAGTCATGTTTCCTGTGCTGGGGGAACTGGATGGCCTGCCTCAGCTTCTGCTGCAAGCCCCCTCCTATGCCCTCTCCAGCAGCCTGCAGGGAAATCCTTTGCACATAATGCACAACTAGCGTACAGACCAACCAACCCACTACCGTGTGGAATGGCGAGCAGGGAAGGCAGTGAATCACCAGGTACCATGGAAAGACCAGAGTTGGGCCAGACTCTGGAAAGAATTTGTTGACAGGCATTGGAGGAAGCTCATAATGAGACCATATATAGTGCAGCTCTTCAAAAACTAGACCGGAGCCTTCCTGTAAGTGAAAGTCTTTCTGGAGACTCGTGGGAGACGGTCTAAATCACTATCAACCGGTTCATGATGATGTGAAGAAATAAGATACAGAAGGAGATATAGAAGGGACAGGCAAGGTTTTGGCGGTGAAAAGGAAGGGGTAAGCTGGCCAGAAAGTGAGTGGGAGGAGAGAGAGGCTGTGCACACACTCCCCATTGCTAGAATGGGGTATCTCATTGTGCTGATTCTAATGCAACACATTTTTTTACATTCTGACATCTTGGACATTGGGATGGATTTTATAGTCTATGGTGTGTCGTAGTTGAATTAGCAGTTTTTTCTTCTTAAGCTACAGTTAACAGAGGAGCTTATAACTGATCACATTTGCTGGTAAATGGCCTGTAAAGACGAGACCGAGACCAGCTTTTCTCCCCTCCAAAATTGCTTTGCGGAGTCCAAAGTACAAAAACCCTCTTCAATTAGTTAAGCAAATAATTGACTGTAGTCAAGCAGCTATCACACAGTTTGGGGGTTTAGGGAAAAGTGCCCGGTTTGGTGTCAGGCTGATGGTGATTTTGAAACCTGAATCTTGGCTCACAGTTTGGCAGTTGTGTGACCCTGGGCACGTCCCTTGGCACCTACATCATGGAGATAATCACGCAAACCTTGTAGCTTATTGTGAGGACTGCACCAGGCAATACATGGAAATGCCATGCATGTGGTAGGTGGTTAATAAGGTTAGTTCCCATGGATTTTTAAAATTCATTTCACACTCCCTTTCTCAAAAAGCCTTAAGGTGGTTTATAGCCAAAATTAGCTAATAAAAATACATGTAGAAGGACAATTTGGGATCAAAGAAAAATGCTGTCATGAAGGCTAAGTTGCTATATCTGACAGCAAAATCTGGCTTACCAGCAGGAGGGAATGATAGTTCTCCATTTCAGAAATGTGGAGACAGTAATTCTTTGGTGAAGGGTGGGAGAACAAATTTCATCTCAGCCTAAAATTTTGAAAGTAGTTTTCTCATGTAATTTTTTTCAATTATTTTATTTAATTTGATTTATTCATTCATTTATTTTAATTTGACAAGAGAGAGAGAGATAGTGAGAAAGGCAGCCACCAGGTCCAGGACTCGAACCATGGTTGACCAGGTGAGAGTGTCCAGCACCTTAACCACCATGCCACCTGCTGGCCCCCATTTCATGTAAATTTTTATTCGTATGTCTGTATAGTGTTTTATTATTTGCAAAATGGTTTCACAGCTGCTATCTTATTTGATGCTATATTAACTCAATATTTTCTCTATTTTATGGATTCACTCATCCAAAGAAATATCTATTGAGTACTTACTATGCGCCAGACATGTAACTAAGAAGAAAGTCCAGTCGACCATTTGAAGACTTAGCTCGCTGACAGGCTAGCCAGTTACTAACTGCGAACTCACTAACAAATGACTGCAAACGCACTACCCAGAGGGAGCAGGACTACAAGGTAAGCAGAGGAAGCCTGTCAGCACAGGAAGGTGGCGGCCCAGGACCCAGGGTGGACTTGGCTGAGGATGACTACTTGAGCTGGCACTATGAGTATAGTGAAAAGCAATTACAATGAAAAAAAATCTAGGTTTTGGAGCATTTAATAAATATCCATGCCAAGCCCCAACCCAGACCGAGTCAGAATCTCTGAGAGTAGAGCCAAGACCGAGGACGTCCCTAATGCCAATCATGGAAACCCTGGTCTCTGTTCCCCCAGTCTCCTTGTGGCTAGGGACGGTCGTGTAATCCAGTGTTTCAATTAGACCTAAGTGGAAGGCAGGAGGGAGGAAGAGCGTGGGACACGTCTTGCTTTCTTGACAAAGGGAAAGACACAGTCTTCTTCCTCCTGTGACTGAGGTCCTTGGCGTTCTCACCCTCCAGAAACGGTGAGGCCTGGAGAGTGAAGAACACGGGAAAGCTGTCAGAGCAGAATAGAGAGAGCCTGGGTTCCTTGTGATATCGTCACTGGGCGAGCAAACGGAAGCCAGCCTGCTTCTTGTAGTGTGAGCTAAAACCAGCCGTTTGTCTACGTCATAGTCTGGCTCTGTTACCTCCAGCCAAATACACTCCTGAGACACTAGCATGGTCCCAGTGCAGTGCTGAGGGAGGCTGGTGGGTACTCAGATGTCAAAGGTACTTCTCTGAGTGTCTCCAGGTCCTCGTGCACGTGCACGTGCCTTCCCATCCAAATCTGGAAAACGAAATCCCTCCCTGCTTCCTTCCCACTCTGTTATTCCATGTGTGCTATGGCCTAAGGTTTGGGATGCTTATAAAGCCTCCCAAAGGGAAAGGATGGGTGAGGCAGCAGGGAATTTACTTGTCCCCTGGCTTTATTGTCACCCAGGAGCCCCAAATCTTGGTTCCAGATTCCCCCATCCACTGGGATTAACAAACTCAGGACAGCTTGTGTGGGGCGGGAGGTTGAGCTCATTCTGGAGACGGAGGCTGGGGGTGGGGTGCTCTGTGCTGCAGGTGCTTCCCCTCACACCACAGGTGCAGGTCTGCTCACCTGACCTCTCACCCCGCCTCCCAGGCCTTCGCCCACCAGAGGGAATTAGGAAACTTCCAGTTAGAAGGAGCTGAGGGCTGGGCTGCCCTTATCCCTGACTTCGGTGAGGCAGGCTAGTCTGAGCCCCTTGGGGACTGAGGGCAGAGACAGTGATTCATCGACTGCACAGATGGGTCCCTCCTATAACTCTCCTTTGAGCCACAGAGGTAAGGGATGAATGACCAGATCTGGGTTTTGCATTGTGCAGGCCAGTAATCCAGACTTTCTGTTCCAGAGTTCTTATCTCTAGGTGGGTTCTCTGCGGAAGGCCAGCCTCCCTGTTCCCCCATTACCTACATGCTCCTGCACTGCCACTTCCTTCCATTTCCTCCGGAGAGACTTCTCTGAAATAAATGCTTATTCTCCTGTCTGAAAAAGTCCTATGTGCTAGGGTGGTATTAGATGAAAAAAAATCCCCAAGTCTGAGAAAGTATTTATCTAGCCCCTCCTCTTTCTTTCTTCCATGAACCAGAGAGACAAGCACCCCCGTAGAGTCCTCATGCTATGGCCTACCCCCAGGTTCAACCAGCTCGGCCCATGGACATCTCTGTACCCGGGGTGTTCATGAAGGTTTTTGGATAGTAACCCAGAACCTCCCCATGTGGATCAGCCTGTCAGGCTTGCAGAGTGTTGCCACCATCTGGCCCCTTCAGGGATATTACTGAACAGGGAGCCGAAATAATTTTGAATTCAAGAATGAAAGAGTATGCAGGCTATCAGCAAGCTCTTGGAATCTAAAGTTCAAAAATCTGAATGCGTGGCCAGTAGGTGGCATGGTGGTAAGGCGCTGGATTCTCATGTGGCCGATTGCGGTTTGAGTCCTAAACCTGGCGGTTTGCTTTCTCACTTTCTCTCTCTCTCTCTACTCAAATTAAAAATAATAATCCTGGGACGAGAAGATGATGTAGCGGTTACATTGCTGGACTCCCACATGGCTGACTACGGTTCGAGTCCTGGACTCGGTGGCTTGAAACTCACTCCAGGTGTGTGTGCATATGTGCCCAAGATCCCAGGAGGAGAATGGAGAAGGGATTGCAGCATGGCCAACCTCCCTGGGGGTGATTTCTTACTTTCCCTCTCACCGTGCCTGTCTCTCTCTCTCTGTCTCTTGCGCTCTCTCTCGCCAGCGAGCACGTGTGCCCTAAGGCAAAAACCTCTAAAAATAATAAATAATAATAAATAAAGTTAAATTAGTAATTCTTAAAAAAAAAATCCAAACCTGAACACAGGTCCTCGGCAGGCTGTTTTCAAGGGAATCTAAAACATGATCAGTTTTACACTTCTGTTTCCTCATGTATACAATGAATTTGATAACAACAACCACCTCTTAAGGTAGCAGAAAGGATGAAATGGTATCGCTTAGATAAAGGTGCTTTGGGGCTTATAATAATAGCCAACAGTTACAGAGCGACTACAACATGGCTGGAGGACTCCAAGGGCTTTGTCTGCATTATCCCATTTCGACCTCGCCGCCTTATCAAGCAGGTACTACGATAAAACCCAGCTTTACGGATGAAGAAATCGAGGTCAAATAATTTGCCCCAAGTCATAAAACCAGGAAATGAAGTCAGGATTTGAAGCTAATTAGTCTCAATCTTCAGCACCCATGGTTTTAAATACACTGTTCTATGGTCGCCGAACCTAAGCAGGTTCTATTTCTTAGACAGGGATATCAGCACCTCTCTCCCAGTGGTGTAAGAGTCACACAGTGCCTGGCACGTAGTGACACTCGAATATTATTAATTAACAAAGGACTTGCCTGAAACTTCACAGTAAAAAAAAGAGGTCACTAGACCTATAGGACTTGAGAGGCCCAAATCTCAACCTATTAGCTACTATTATCACCCATTTTCTAAAAAGAATCAATCCCTACCCAGAGGCCAAAGACTTAATCATCTCTCTCTTTGGGCTCCCAGAAGAGAAATGCCTCCAGCATCCTTCATGGTCCTGAGAACTTCATGCTCTCTGTTCCCAACCAGGCTAACGACTGGACCAAAGGCAGCAGGACCCATGTGAGTGGGCCGCCTGTTCACTAGGACACACCGTGGAGGGACTCAGAGCACTGTGCACACAGACCCTACGGTGAGCTCTTCGTGTGCAAAGACAGTGTTGATGGTCATGTCATTTTGAACTAGGAATACAGCTTTGGCCAAAAAGAGCAAATTCTTGACTAACTCAGACACAAGTTGGCATAAGAGAAACTGTGCCTTCATGTGGAATGGGGGCGCTGCTGCTCCACACTCCTCATACTTGGGCACAAACCTGCTGCCCAGAGGCACCCCAGCCCTGGAGCTGCAGGGAGACACTGTGTGGCTCACACAATAGGCTCAGAATACTATTCTTGTCCTCCCTCCTTTAGTCTGATTCCCTATTACTAAGGCACCACGTAACTCAGGGAAACAATGCTGAATGTTTGCCAAGAGAAACTCCAACAAAAGATACATCCTTGCTGCCTAACCATTCCCTTCCCTTATCACAGGGCCCTTCTCTCAGTTTTCCCCAAGCTCAAACCTTGTCACCACTCTCAGGCCCATGACGCTGTGTCCTGGAGTTTACCAGGCACCACCTCTCATCCTAACTAATGCCTTCTTTGTCCCACTGCCCTCTCCCTCTCCCCAGCTGCCTTGGGCCCCCCTCACCTGGAGCTGCTCTTAGTGCTTCAGGCATGGATAGTTTTTTTTCATTCTTTATACTCTCTTTTTCATTTGCTATAAGGCACATGTACTCTCCAGGAAGAAAGAGAGAGAGAGAGAGAGAGAAAGAGAGAGAGAGAGAGAGAGAGAGAGAGAGAAAGCACCCCCTGGGGCAGATGGTCATGATGCAATCCCTTCTCCTTCATTCTCCTCTGGATTTTGGTTGCACACACATGCTGGCACCCAGCATATTTTTCAGGGCCCAGGACTCAACTGGGCAGTCCACCATGTGGAATTCAGTCACTTTAACCACCATGCCACTAGTTGGCCCCACAGAGTTTTCAACCCCAACTCCAAGGATCAGGCACATTGGAAAAGGGAATAGAAAGAGCCTTGATGTGGTTATCAGTGGAAAGACCTAGAAGAAACTGGAGAAAGAACCTTGCTACCTGCTGAGGAAACCAAAACCTTTCTCTAACAGGTTTCCCAAAGGGAAGACACTGAACTGGAGGCCTAGGGAAAGCCCTAAGCTCCCTCTATCGCTTGAATGTTTGGGAAGTGCCCCCTAACATCTGGCTTCAACTCCTCTTGCCGCAGCAGCTACTTGCTCTAAGAAATCAGAGACTGCGAGGGCTCCGTTAGTAGGTCGGACCTCCACGGTAAGAATTTCCATTCCCTCACTCAGGCCCATAAGCGGGGTGGATGGGGTTGTCCAAAAAGCACTATGCTTGGAGCCATGGCAACACTGGCACTGTGAAGGGTACAGACCCACCTCTGTTGCTTTCCTGGGAGGCAGGCCCAGGGCTCTGGCTCCTCCAGGAGAGTCAACAGGCCCTAGAAGAGGAGGGCAAGAAGGAGTCGGTAGGCCCGACCCCCAGGTCCCGGCATTTTCTGAAGTTTCGCCTTTGAACACGTTCCTTTATTTATTGGGCCTCATTTAACCTCAGTCATGTCCTCCTGGGATCATTTACGTGGTAACTGTCACTCAGCCTGCTCTGGCATTAACCTCATAATCCTATCGATTTCCTCTAAGCTAGATGGAGGTTTTCCCGTCTTCTTCCTGGGCCGCCCAGGGCTGATTCCCAGTTCTGTCACCGCAGAGGAAGACACCCTGGACAGGTAAGGGACCTGCCAGGGGGCGATCCGGGAGTTGCTCCTTCCCACTTCACCCTACCCAGCCTGCAGGACACGATTGGTCAGGCCACCTCAGTGCCTCGAGTGTGAAGGAAGGAGCGGAGCGCCCGCCGCCACCAGCAGGAGCACCCTGAGTGGTTACTGAGGTTGTCCTTCTGCTCCAAGGGCCTGTGCTTCGCCAATCGCTGCCGGGATCCGCCCGGAACCCCGCCCCTCTCCGCCATCTTGGATTCCGGAGGGGCAAAGGGCCCAATCGCTGAGGGAGAAGCTGGTGAGGGTGGCTCCCTGCTGCAGGCTCTCGCCCACGTGGCCGCCAGCCCACGCCTTCCCACCACCTGCAGCCTTCAGACTGGCCCCTGTCGAGCTGCAGCTGCAGCTCCCAGACACCACCCCAGCCCGTCGCCAGGGGATTAGTGTCCGTCTGTTGGTTGGGACAGCCTCAGTGGGGGTTGTCCCAGCCCAGACGAGGGCCTCTGCTTTGTCCTTCCCCAGGACCACCCCCCCCCCACCCCCAGAGTCCAGCGTGGTTAGGGGGAATTGTTTTTTGAGAGAGGGGGTGTCTGGCTGCCTGGGGTGCTGATCTCTCCTTGAGCTGAGATGTGGGGTGACCAAAGACCCCCTCCCTGCTAAGCCTGAGCCACATGTGTTGGGAAGTTCATTTCCCCTTGTTTTGCAGAACGGGCTCCAGGATTGACCCCGGTAGTGACCCCAGTGTCAGGAGGCATTAATGATCTCCATACGGGCAATAAACAGGCAGACTGGCTGGCTTGGCGTGGAGGTGCCCTGGAATGGGGCCGCCTTATTAGCCTCACATTCGCTTGTGGGTAGGGGCTTAATTAGCGAGGGTACCCTCATACGACTCCCCCTCCCCCCAAGCATCCTTGAACTCCATAGGAACGTGCCTGGAGACACTGACACCTTCTGGCTGGTCTTCGGCTCCTTATGGGCTTCCTCAAGAGGCAGTGTCTTCAGAGTTTTCAACCATTTGCCTGACTTAGGACTTCTTTTTGTTGTTGTTGTAATTATTTTTTTATTTTATTTTACTTATTACCATTATTTTTAAATTTGACCAAGGAGGGCGAGAGAGCAAGAGAAGGGGAAGTAAGAAAGCAAGTTGCCAGATCTGATACTTGAACTGTTGTCAGCCATGTGGAAGTCCAACACCTTAACCACCACGCCACCTGCTGGCCCCTCTTTTTAAAGATTTCTCAGTCCTGATAAAGTTTTTTTCTTTGTAAAAAACTTCCAGAGGGCAAGTTTGGAAGCATTCTGTATCAGCTCACAGATCCAGGCACAAGAAGGCCTTCCTCTTCTTTAACTTAAACCCTCCTATTTGAGCATGAGCCGGCTAAACCTTAGTTTTCCAGAGTTAAGGGAGATACCTGGTATCACTTTTTTTTTTTCTTGGAGAAGTTTTTGCTACAGGGCACATGTGCTCACCAGAAAGTCAGAGAGAGAGACAGAAACCGAGAAATCACACACCAGGGGAGATGGCCACACCGCGATCCCTTCTCCATTTTCCTCTCAGGATCTTGGGCACACATGCACACGCGACCAGCATGAATTTAAACCTGGGACTCAAACCGTGGTTGACTACATGGGAGTTCAGCAACATAGCCATATTGCCAACTGTTGGTCCCCCTGGTTATCACCTTTTACTCCCAATTTTTAACAACTGCCTTGATAATTACAAAGTGCAGTCTAACTTACCAAAACTCTCCAAATTCACTGCCAGCAGGGAGGTTACTTCTTTTTTTTTGGGTTGGGGGGAGAGGTTTTTGCTATAGGGCGCATGCGTTCGCCAGACAGACAGAGAGAGACAGAGAGATAGAAAGCAAGAAATCACCCCCCAGGGGGGATGGCCACGCCGCAATCCCTTCTCCTCCATTCTCCTCTCGGGATCTTGGGCACGCACGCACACGTGCCTGGCGTGAGTTTAAGCCACTGGGTCCGGGACGCGAACCGCGGTCGACTACGTGGGAGTCCAGCGACATAGCCATTACGCTAACTGCTGGTCCCAGGGAGGTTACTTCTTAGTGTGTGGCTTGCCTCTCTGGTCTTTAGTTTGCTTATCTATGCAGTTCATTCGAGATCACCAATCACTACATGCTAGGAATAATGCTAAGCACTAAGACAATGAAGTTAAGGAGAACTTGGGCCCTACTTTAGGGAGCTCCCAGCTAGAGGAGGAGACTTGTAAACAAATAATAAAATGTGCTCAGGGCTATAATCTAAGTCCACGCTAAATGTGATGAGGGTACAAAAGACAGGTTAACCAACTCATCCTGGTTTGTTGAGGAAAGTTCAGTGAGAGATGACATCTGAGTCATCTTTGAAAGGAGAATATGATGCGATCCTGATCCTGAGAGACAGAGTGTGGGAAGGGCATCTGATATGGTTTTAGTGTCCCACTCCCAGGCTTATGTTGTAACTTTCTACCTAATGCCCCAGCATTGGGAAATAAAACATATTGGGAAATGCTTAAAACGTGGAGGGTGGATCCCTCATGAATAGCTTATGTCAGGCTCCTGAAGGAGCAAGTTCTGCTTTATTAGTATATTCAAGTCAGGGCTGGCCAGTGATATGGTGGTTAAGGCACCTGGGTCCCACATGTCTGACTGCATGGTTCAAGTCCCAGATTCAGCAGCTTTGGAAACACACCAGGCACATGCATGTTTGTGCTCAAAATCACTGGAGGGAGAGATGGAGAAGAGATTGCAGAGTGACCATGACCCATAGAGTGCTTTCTTTCTTCTCTCTCTCTCTCTCTTTTTTTTTTTTTTTTTCTTTCTCTCTTCAATGAGTACACATAGTCTCTGGCAAAAATTTAAACACACATAAGTTAAAAAAAAAAGTCAGCTGTTGGCATGTCTCTCTTTGTATACTACTTATTTTGCTTTCTGCTTCTCTTGGCCATAGTGTAATGTAGCACCAGAACACATGGCTTTCCGGCTACCAGAATTGTGAGCCAAATAAACCTCTTTCCTGTATAAATCATTCAGTGTCAGGTATTCTGTTGTAGCAATACAAAGAGACAAAGCATTCCAAGAGAAAGAAATGCCTGAGCAGTGAGGCTGGAGAGTTAAAAGATAAAGCCTTGTAGAAAGGTAAGGTTTGGGAATAGCCTTGAAACCATACTAAGAATTTTATCTAAGGGCAATGGGGAGTCATAAAAGGTTTTAAGTAGAGAGGGAGGAGGACTTAGTCTGATCAGATTTGTATTATAGAAAATGATTGCTGGGGGATTGGGTAGATTTGTGGGTGGGGACTTGCAGCAAGAAGTTATGAGAGCAGGGAAATTATTACAAAGATATTTAAGAAAAGTGGACTATGGCAGAAGCAGGAGTTAAGCATATCTCTGGATAAGACTATGATGGAAAGTTGTGATTTTGCATACCCAGAATCTACTCTCCCTTTTCAGATTTGGAACCTCAATTTAGCTTTAGGAGAAATAATAATTCTCATTGGGTATAGTTATGTGGGACCTTCAATGAGGGGGTCTATATAATCCCAGCCAAGACCACTTAGCTCATTCAGATACTTTCAGAACCCCATTTGGTTTCGATGGCATTAAGTACAAGAGAAGGCAATGAGTATAGGCAGAGATTTCTCTCCTTTGATTTCCTGCCTGTAAATATGCTTCAGAGTTTATGAAGCGTTTTCACATACCTGAGCTCATAGTAACCCTAAGGATTAAGAAAGGATGCAGGTGGTATCATTATGTTCATTTCACAGATAAAGAAACCAACACTTAGGGAAGCTGACAGACATTTCCAAAGCCACACAACTAGGAAGTGGCCTCTTTAGACTCTGGCTTCCAGACACCAGATCCCAGAATCATAAAGTTTAGTGCAGTTGCTGTCTCCTAGACAGTACGCGGTGGGCTGTTGGCTAGATGCAATTTTTCCCAGAGTGATTTGGGGGCAGCATGGTGCAGTGTTTAAGAGCTTGGTCACTGGATCCATACAGTGTATCACCTTGAGCAACCTATTTAGCTTCTCTAGTCCTCAGATTCCTCATCTATAAAATGAGCAAAATAATATTTATTTACTTTAGTAAGTCATTAGTATTCAGGTAGCATTTAGAACACAATGGAATAGAGGCCTGCATGAGGAATGGTGGTTAAGGGTGTTGGACTTCCACATGGCTGACTGCAGTTGGAGTTCTGGACCTGGTGTCTCTCTCTCTCTGTCCCTCTCTGGTCAAATTTAAAAAAAATAAAATAAAATAAAAAATAAAAAGGTTAAATAAAAATAATTCTTAAAAAAAAAAAGAACACAATGAAATAATAGATTTACTTGAAAACAAGTCAGTGAGCCCAGAGATTTAAGGAAAATGGACTCAACTAAAAATGATTAGGGGGGCCAGCAGGTAGTGTGATGGTTAAGGGTGCTGGACTCCCACATGGCTGACTGTGGTACAAATCCTGGAGCTAGTGGCTTGCTTTCTTTCTTGCTTTCTCTCCCTCTCTCTCACTCTGTCCCTCTCTGGTCAAATAAATAAATAAATAAAGTTAAATAAAATAATTCTTAAAAAAAATGATTAGGCATGTGGCCAGCAGGTGGTGTGATGGTTAAGACACTGTATTCCCACATGACTGACCATGATTTGAGTCCTGGATGTGGTAGCTTACTTTCTCACATTCTCTCCTTCTCTCTCATGAGTGCACATGCCCTGAAGCAAATTTAAAATAAATTATTTAAAATAAATAAATCAAATAATTATTTTTTAAAATAAATAAATAAGGGAACCAGCAGTTAGTGTAATGGCTATGTTGCTGGACTCCCACGTAGTCGACCACAGTTCGCGTCCTGAACCCGGTGGCTTAGAACTCACGCCGGGCGCGTGTGCGTGCGTGCCCAAGATCCTGAGAGGAGAATGGAGAAAAAGGGATTGCGGTGTGACCATCCCCCCTGGGGGGGTGAGTTCTCACTTTCTGTCTCTATGTCTCTCTCTGTCTGTCTGGCGAGCACACGCACCCTATAGTGAAAACCACTCCAAAAAATAAAAATATTAAAAATAAATAAATAAATAATAAAAATGATTAGGCCTAGGGCCAGCAGGTGGCATAGTGGTTAAGGTGTTGGACTCTCACATACCCGATCAGTGGCTTGAAACTTATACTGGGCGCATGTACGTGTGTGCCCAGAATCCCAGGAGGAGAGTACAGAAGAGATCGTGGCATGGCACCACCTGAGGGCTGGCTCTGTGGCATAGCAGTAATGTACTGCTCAAGAGAGCCTGGATTCACATGGTGATCACAATTCAGATCTCAAGCCTGATCAGCCTGAACGGTGTCAGGCATGCATGAAAATGCCTATGAAATGATAGGCTGGAAGATTGAAAGAAGAGGATCGTAACATGACCAGACACCCATGGTGTTCTATGGGTGCTCCTCTCTCTCACTCTCACATGGATGCATGGGCACTCTGTCATGAGTAGAGAATTATAATAGTAATAAACCCAAAACTACCCAAATCAGAAGGAAATGAATGTTCAGTTCTATAATTGGGCCCAAAGTACCCAAATAGACTAAACATCAAGAGATCATCACTGAGACACATTATAATCAAATCATCAAATGTTCAAGACAAAAAAATTGGAAAGCAGCTATGGCTTTCTCACTTTTCCTCTTTCTCTCTCTCTCTGTCCCTTCCTAGTCAAACTTAAATAAATAAATAAAGTTAAGTAAAATACTTATAATTCTTTTTTTTTGAAGTTTCTAGGTGTTCTCACCACACACACAAAAAGGTAATCATGTGAGATAATGAACATATTAGCTTTATTGCATAGTTACCTTATTTTAATATGTATATGTTTATTCAACGATCAGTTTGCCCAGCCTGATGAGAATGGAGGAGAAGGGATGTGGTGTGGCCATGATGATTTCTTACTCTCCCTTTCTCTGTCTCTCTGGCAAGCACATGCACCCTATGGCAAAAACCTAAAAGGAAAAAAAAAAATGCACAGGCAGAAAAGAAAAGCCTACACTAGTTCCACTGAGCAAATCCAATTGCTTTTCTATCATTCTCATCATGAGAAATCAAAGAAGTTTTATGCATATATATGTATATATTTCAATTGACACAGGGTGCGTGTGCTCATTGAAGAGACAGAGAGAAAGCATGCCCTAATGGGATGTAGTCATGCCATAATCCCTTCTCCATTTCTCCTGTCAGGATTTTGGTCATGTACGCACATGCAAATGACATGTTTTTCAAGCCACTGGGACTGGGATTTGAACCACAGTCAGCCAAACCATGTGAGCTCCAGCTTCCTTAACAATTAGGCTATGGGGTTAGCCCTTCTTTTTCTCTTAAAAAAATTTTTTTAGGAGCTAGTTGGTGGCCTGGTAGTTAAGACATTTGAATCCTACGTGGCAGACTGTAGGATTCAAGTCCCAGACTTGGATGCTTGAGAAACGTGCTGGGTGCATGTGCATGCATGCCTAAAATTCCCAAAATGAGAATAGAGGAGAAGGGATTGTGGTATGACAATGCCCTTTGGGGGGTGCTTTCTCACTTGCTCTCTCATGCCTCCCCACCTGTGAGTGCATGCACCTTCTGGCAAAATTATTTTTCTAAATTAAAATTGTTAGGGGCCAGCAGGTAGCGTGGTGATTAAGGGCACTGGACTCCCACATGGCCAACTACGGTTGGAGTCCCAGAGCTGGCAGCTTGCTTTCTCTCGCTCTCTCTCTCTGCGCCCCTCTGTGATCAAATTAAAATAAAGTTAAAATAAAATAATTCTTTAAAAATTTAAAATTATTAGCTCTCTCTGTGCAGATAGCAGGCCTGCAAGCATGGTGAACGCCCCTAAAACCCGCCAAACTTTCTTCAGGAAGCGTGGCAAGCACCAACCTCATAAAGTGACACAGTTCACAAAGGGCAAGGAGTCTCTGTGTTCAGGGGAAGGGCGCTATGACAGGAAGCAGAGCGGCTACGGTGGACAGACTAAGCCTATTTTCCGGAAAAAGGCAAAAACTACAACGAAGATTATTCTGAGGCTTGAATGTGTTGAGCCCAGCTGCAGATCTAAGAGAATGCTGGCTAGTAAGAGATGTGAGCATTTTGAACTGGGAGGAGATAAGAAGAGAAAGGATCACGTGATCCAGTTCTAAGCCTCATCTTTTCTATTATGAAGACGACAAAATCTTGAGGTGAATGCTCACCTTGTTTGATTACTGTTGGTCTATTTGTGATGGAATAAAGTAATCAATAAAATTCCCCTTTCAGGGAAATTTGATTCATGGTAAAAAAAATTAAAATTATTATAAAAAACAGATCTGGAAATGTCAACTATCAAGTTTTCAAATGAAGATCATTTTTGTTAACTATTGAGCACCTTTTGTGCATATTTTTAAATGCTAGTGTCCAGGTTTTATAATTTTTCAGGGTTTTGTTTTCTTTCTAATGTTCAGTTCATTACTTGGGCTTTTGCCTATTTGTGAAGGTATGAAAAGAGCAAAGAGTTGGAACAACTTAAACGTCAAATAATTTATGGGCTTCTTAAATAAATTATGGCCACTTACTAAACTGCATGTATGATATAATCCAAGTTTTATGAAAAATTCATTATGTCTTTGCAGGGATCCACAGAAAGTTATCACTGGTTGATGTCTCTGAGAAGATAGGATTGCTGTTCTTTGTTCTCTGGTTTATGTCTTTCTTTGGCTCATTTGTAAATTTTTCTATAATGAGTGCATACTGCTATTTTAATAAAAATAGGAATATGAACAATAATGATAAATAATAGCTAACATTAAATACTCACTATGTGCCAGTGTGCTAAATGCTTGACAGAAATTCCCTTATTGAGTACATACTGTAGACTATTATCGACTTTTTAAAATAAACTTCTGGGGCCAGCAGGTGGCATGGTGACCATGGCTGATCATGGTTGGAGTCCCAGACCTAGTGGCTTGCTTTCTCACTTTCTCGCTCTCTCTCTCTCAGTCTCTCTGTGATGAGCACATGAGCCCTATAGCAAACTTTAAAAACTAAATAAATAAAAGCTCAACCAACAAGTCTTTAAAAATAAACAAATAAAAAATAATAAACTTTGAGGCCAGCAGGTGATGTGGTGGGTAAGGACCCTGGACTTCTACATGGCTGACCGTGGTTGGAGTCCCAGACCTGGTGGCTTGCTTTCTCACTTTCTCTCTCTCTCTCTCTTCTGTTACTCTCTGATCAAATTTAAAAAATAATCAATAAAGTGCAATAAAATAATTCTTAAAAAAATAAATAAACTTTGAATTCTGGATTGTATCTATAGAAAAGTTGCAAAGATATTGATAGTACATAAATGTCTCATATACACACCCAGTTTCTCTTGCTGTTGGCATCTTACATTAATATGGTATACTTATCACAATTGGAGTCCAGACTTTCAGATTTTCTTAGTTTTTTGTTTGTTTGTTTTAAGGTGTTTTTTTTTTCTTTTTTTTTTTTTTTTGAGAGTTTTTTGCTATAGGGTGCATGTGCTTGCCAGAAAGACAGAGACAGAGATAGAAAGCGAGAAATACCCCCCAGGGAGGACGGCCACACCACAATCCCTTCTCTTCCATTCTCCTCTCGGGATCTTGGGCACGCACGCACATTAGCCTGGCGTGAATTTAAGCCACTAGGTCAGAGACTTGAACCGTGGTTGGCTACATGGGAGTTCAGTGACATAGTCATTACACTAACTGCTGATCCCATGTTTGTTTTAAGGTTTTTGCCATTGGACATGTGCCCTCACCAGAGAAAGACAGTGGGTGGGAAAGTAAGAAATCACCTCCCTGGGGGGGATGGCCACACGCAATCCCTTCTCCATTTTCCTTCTGGGATTTTTGGGCACACACATACACATGCCCAGCGTGATTTTTGAGCCACCAGGTTCAGGATTCAGTCATCATGTCTCCTTAGGTTTCTCTTGACTGTGACAGTTTCTTAGACTTTCCTTGTTTTTGATGACCTTGATAGTGTTAAAGAGTGCTGGTCAGGGACCAGCAGGTGGCGTGGTGGTTAAGGCGCTGGACACTCCCACATGGCCGCCCAGGGTTCGAGTCCTGGACCTGGTGGCTGGCTTTCTCACTTCCTCTCTCTCTTACTCTCACCCTCTGTCTCTCTCTGGTCAACTTAAAAAAAAATCAATGGGGAACCAGCAGTTAGCGTAATGGCTATGTCGCTGGACTCCCACGTAGTCGACCGCGGTTCGCATCTCGGACCCGGTGGCTTACAACTCACGCCGGGCGTGTGTGCGTGCGTGCCCAAGATCCCGAGAGGAGAATGGAGGAGAAGGGATTGCGGCGTGACCATCCCCCCTGGGGGGTGATTTCTCGCTTTCTGTCTCTATGTTTCTCTCTGTCTGTCTGGCGAGCGCACACGCCCTATAGCGAAAAACCTCTCCAAAAAAAAAAAAAAAAAATCAATGAATGAATAAATAAATATTTTTTTAAAAAAAGAGTGCTGGTCAGATATTTGCTGACTATACCTTGATTGGGGTTTGTCTGGCATTTTTCTTTTCTTTCCTAATTCATGTGTATGTGTGAGAGAGACCCCCTCAACAGGGTCTCCTCTGGTTAAGATCGCCTTTCCCCAGCCCTCCATCTCGTCAGGATCTTGGCATGCACCCATGCACCCAGCATGTTTTCAGATCCACCCAACCAGGGATCTGAACCCATGGTTAGCCCATGTGACTTGCAGCACTGAAGTTTAGGACGCTACTGTCTGTGCCACTGAGGCTGGGTCATGATGTTTTTCTGATTAGACTGGGGTTATAGGTTCTGGGAGGAAGTGCCATCCTCATCACATTGCATCTAAGGTACATGTTATCCAGGTCACTTATCACTAAAGATGTTAACCTTAATCTCTTGGCTGAGGTGTGTTTCCCAGGCTCCCACTGCAACATGATTCTGTTCCCCTTTTCTTTCTTCCTTTTTTTTTTAGTAATTATTTTTTAATTTAAGTTTATTTATTTATTTATTTATTTATTTTAATTTGACCAGAGAAGGACAGAGTGAGAAAGAGAGGGAAAGTGAGAAAGCAAGCCTTTATGTCCGGGACTAGAACTGTGGTTGGCCATGTGGAAATCCAGTGCCCTTAATCAACACGCCACCTGCTGGCCGTCCTTTCCCCTTTTCACACTGGAATAGTTAGGAGTCACAGTGCACAACCCATACTTCAGGAGTGGGGAGTTACAATGCACCTCCTTGAGGAAGGAGCATCTACTTAAGTCTCTGGAATTCTTATTAGTTTATTCAATCATTTATTTATATCTGTATAATCTCGTGGACATTATCTTATGCTTTGGGCTACAAGCCACTACTAGATTGTGTTGTTGCTCACATTGTTTCTGCTTTGGCTATTAGGGGCTTTCTGCTGGCTCCTGTGTCCCTTTGACATTGTTATTATCCACCTTTCATAGAAGAAAAAGTGAAGTTGAAAGAAATTGAATAGCAGCCCAAGGGGCCACACTGCTAGTCAGTGGGTCTTTTTCTAACTTCTGAGCAACAGATCTAACCACTGTACTTTGCAGTCTCCTGTAAACACACACACACACACACACACACACACACACACAGAGACTTCAACACTTCTTTTAAAAATGGAATTAAAGTATGAGCTTATGTTGGTGCAAAAAAATTGAAATCCACGTGTAGTTTTTTCATGATACACATTTTCTGTGAGTTTTGCCAAGGTCACTTGTGTATTTGTGTGTGTATTAGTACTAACCATTGCTATAGAATGTGTGCACTTGCCAGAGAAGTGAAAGTACCCCCCGCATGCTGCAATCCCTTCTCTTCCATTTCTCTATCCTGCCGGATTTTGGTGCTTGCCTGCACATGTGCCAGAGTGTTCTTCAAGCTGCTGGGCCAAGATTTGAACCACGGTTGGCCATGTGGATCCAGCTCCCTTAACCACGAGTCCATAGGGCAGCTGGAGACTTCAGTCTTATGATTTTTAGGGCCTTAGGTGTTTAGAACAGTTCTCATTTTATTTACTTAACGTTTATTTATCTACGTATTTATTTGTTGTAATTTTCAAGCTGCCAGGTCTGGGACTTGAACTGCAGTTGGCCGTGTGGGAATCCAGCGCCCTATCACATCACCAGCTGGCACTAATTTATTTTCATTCATAAACCTTGGCCAAGTTTTCGTTTCAGACCTGTGTATGACTGTGTATATCTAATGTGTTCTCACAAACCCTCGTTAGATATTTTATTTGTTCCAGGAAATGTTTTATTGTTACATGTTTTGTTTATTCTAAATTCTTGCTAATATACACAATACAGAGAAAAAATAATTAACTGCAAAAAATTAGAAATTTTAAAGTAGTTTTAAAACACCTTGAAATGGGCCAGCCAGTGGCATGGTGGTTAAGGTGGCTGGATCTCACATGCCAGACTGTATGCTTCGAGTCCTGGACCCAGCAGCATAAACAACATTCCAGGCATGTGTACCTGTGTGCCCAAAACCCCCAAAAGAAAATGGAGGAAAAGGGATTGCAGCAAGACCATTCCCCATGGAGAGGATGCTTGCTCACTTTCCCTCTTTCTGTCTCTTTCCTGCATGCACGTGCCCTCTGGTAAATTACAAAAAGAAAAAAACTTGAAAAGAACAGAATGCTTCAATGCTTTGAGTTCTGTAAACATTACAAAGCCATTTCACAAGGAACTAAAAATGCTAGGACTCTCAAAACAGCAGCTGAGGGACCAGCAAATGGCATAATAATTATGTGGCTGGACTCCCATGTAGTGGACTCGCGGTTTGAGTCCCGGACCTGGTGGCTTAAAACTCACACCGGGCATGTGTGCATACCCAAAATCCCAAGAGGAGAATGGAGGAAAAGGGGTTGCAGCATGGCCATCCCCCCAGGGTGCGATTTATTGTTTTCTGTCTCTCTCTGTCGAGCACAAGTGCCCTATAGCAAAAAATCTCACTTAAAAACAAAACAAAACAAAACAAAACAAAACAAAACAAAACAAAACAAAAAACACAGCAGCTGCAAATACCAGATCTCATGACCGCACAAGGCCCTGATGCTGGTCAACCTGCTTTGGTCTAAAGACATAGAGTCTCCCTGCCCTGGTACACCCGTCTCTGTGCTAACCACTGAGCATGTGGCCTGGTGCGAGGCCAGACTCAGCACAGCCCCTGCTCCCTCAGTGAGCTACAAGAGAGCAGATCCCCTAACGGACCGCACCGCCACGCTCCGATCCACCAATCGTTCGCAGGTCACGGTAACTAGAGAGCGAGGGCTCCGTAGACCGCACGTTCCATTCTCGGCCTAGAGTCACCTCCCTCTGCCGACCAGCCCATGCAAGAAACTCCCACGCCAGCACGCAGGGCCAGCGCTCCTTGGGTTGTTCTGTCTGACCTTGGGCTTTCCCTGACTCTGTCGCATCATCTCTGCTAACGCTCACAACAGCCCTGTGACGTGGGCGAGGAACCGGGCCTGATGTACAGAGGGGTGAACTGAGACACAAAGGTTCACCGACCATGTTAGAAGCAGGGTGAGTCGCAGCTAGAACCAAGCCTCTCCCTCGCAATCCAGCACTCCTTCCTACCCCTGCTGCATCCGGGCTCGGCTCTGGTCTCTTCATGGGAGATACTGACTCAGGACTTCCCCTGCCTCGTTCCAGGCTTGGGATGGTACCGGGGGCGCCTCTTCAAAGACAGCTGTCTCCTTGCATCTGCCGACAGCAGAGGGAGCATCAGAGAGCTGAGGGGTCCCAAGCTTCTCCCCTCTGACAATGGCACAAAGGCCAGGATGAAACTAGGTACAGGAAAAACCAGTGCCCAGACTGCTGCCCGGGCCCACAGGTGCAGCACCAGGGGGCCGAGCAGGGGCCTCAGCCTCCACATGGCTGGCGGTGGGCCTGCTGCCTGCTGTGGGGTCTGTCCTGCGAGCTGCAGGGTTAGTAGCATCTCTGCTCTTCACCCACTAGATGCCAGTGGTAGCTCCTGTCCTGGGTTGTGAACACTAAAACCATCTCCAAGCATTGCCAAACGTCCCCTTGGGGCCAACGGCACCCCTGTTTAAAATCTGTAAGTCTGTAGTTTCCAGAATAATGTCCGTCTCGATTGCATTCTTTTCCAGAAATACAACTTATTCAGTATGTAACTGGACTGGACTTGCATTTTTTAAAGGGCTCTTCATGCGGATGAATTCACAAATTCTTCATCAGGCTTGATGTCCTTATTTGGTATTTGAAAATACGATCTCAGGCCCGCCGACAGCATGATAGTTAAGGTGGATAGATCCTACATGGCCAAATGTCTGATTTGAATCCCAGATCCAGTGACAGAAAATTACGCCCAGTGTGTGTGTGTGTGTGTGTGTGTGTCTGTGCATGCCCAAAATTCCCAGAGGAGAAGGGATTGTGGTGTGACCATCCCCTCGAGAGATGATCTCTCTTTCTCTCTCTCTCTCTTGGAGGGCCCACACACCATATAGCAATTTTTTTAAAAGCGGACCAGCAGTTGCGTAATGGCTATGTCACTGGACTTCTGTGTAGTCGACCGCGGTTCGAGTCCTGGACCCGGTGGCTTAAACTCACACCTGGCACCTGTGTGTGTGTGTGCGTGTGTGTGTGTGCCCAAGATCTCGAGAGGAGGATGGAGGAGAAGGGATTGCAGCGTGGCCATCCCTGATTTCTCCCTTTCTGTCTCTCTGTCTCTCTGTTTTTCTTGCAAGTGCACGCGGCCTATAGCGAAAACCTCTCCAAAAAAAAAAGAAAAAAGAGAAGAAAAACACCACGTGCACTAATGACACTCTTCCACTGAGGGAAGAAGAACTGACTCTTGCCCTCCGCCCAGAGGCCCGGCCTCTTGCAGATGTGCCAAGTCAGCCTCAGGGAGGTGTCCAGGTGATCTCCTGGACCTCCAGCCTGAGGCTCCAGGCGCTCTCCGACCCACACACAGACCTTCTTTCCAGGTTGTCTTCAGCTGCAGACACACCTCTTCCCGGTGCAGGGCTTTGCTCGTGAACACAGCGTGGCCACTGCAGGACAGCCAGTGTGGTGATCGCACAGAAGACACGAGTCCTCCAACTGGCCTCACGCCCACCATTCTCAGCGTGGGGAATGTGTCCACTGGGTTTTCTAGTCGGTACTGAGTTCTGGGGCCAGAGGAGCAGAAGCACGGTCTACTCAAAGGATTGGTCTGTGGGCCCATGTTGCTGCACTGCTCAGCCAGCCTTTATCTTTCTGGAAGATGGTGGGGCGGGGGTGAGGGAGCTGTTTTCTATTTCTCCAGTGTGAACCCAGGCGAGGAGCTTCTTCCCAAGGTGGGGAGATGTGATGGGGCAACCGGTGCTGGCCGCCAGGGCCTGAGGCTCTGCAGTGGAGAGGAAGGAGACAGTGACTGTTATTGGCCAGGTGGGTGGATGGGGCCTTCTCACTCCCTTCTAACCTACAGTCCTCTGGCTTCAGACAGGGATTCCCACCTGGCTTGAGATGGAGCACTAGCCAAGAGCTTTCTGAGTCAGTAGGTCAGGGGAGCCCAGATGTTTTCAATACTTTAATAAGAACGTGAGGCAAATTTGGAAACGCTGAGGAGGCAGATTCATATTCTTTGCCCTTGGTGTATTCTTTTCACCCCAGCTCCCCTCTCTGAGAACTGGCAAGCTCTGCAGCAGCCCCGGGCTCTCCGGGACACGACCGCGTCGTCAGCCTCCCTGAGCCAGCCGGTCTGCGCCGAGTTGGTGCTCAGTACGGATTTGTTGACAAAGTCAGCTGTTAACCACTCTGCATGCAAAATGCATATCCTTTTTAAATTATTTTTAAATTTTAGTTATTATTCTTTTTTTAAATGTTTGACCAGAGACATAGAAAGAGGGAAAAGGGAAAGTGAGAAAGCAAGCTGCCAGGTCCTGGACTCAGACTGAGGTCAGCCATGTGGGAGTCCAACACCTTACTCTAACCATCACTCCACCTGCCGGCCTTCATATCCTTTTTCTTAAAAAAAAAAAAAAAAAAAAAAAGAGCAGTTATAGGTTGACAGAAAAACTGACAGAAAGGTACAGAGACCTGTCCTGTGTCCTGCCTCCCCAGGTTTAGGGCTTCCCGTTACCAACATCCGGGCCCGCATGGCACGTGTTACATTCATAGCCTGTAGCTGTCGAGGTAGGATAGAGTATTTAGGGCCTGTGGTGTCGCAGACCTTCCTTTTCCTGGCAGTCCTCTCTTATCCATGGTTTCAGTTCCCCAGGGTCAGTCACAGTCTGGAAATAGGTGAGTACGGTACAGTGAGACATTTCGAGAGCGCGGTCACATTCATATGCATTTATTATAGTACATTGTTATACTTGTTTTTTGTTAGTATTAGTTACTATTGCTTTATAAATGAAACTTTATCACAGGTATGCACATATAGGAGGAAGCCCCACGGACAGGGGCGGAGAGTATCCGTGGTTTCGGGCATCCACTTCTCTCAACCCCTGGGCAACCTCTGGCTGGCTTCCTGTTACTGTAGGCTAATTTGCATGTCCTAGAATGAACTGTAAACATGCAGTAAACATACATGCATACAGTATGAGATTCTTTTGTTCTGGCTTCTTTCACTGAGCATAACGGTGTTGAGATTCACCTATGGAGCCAGACGGTGGTGCGGTGGTGACACACCGGGACCCACATGGGAGGGTCGCCAGCTTGCCTCTCACTTCCCTGTGTGCCTGTGATCTGGGCTGGCTGAGGCGGGGGGCGGATCGCGGCAGGAGAACTCTGTTGGAAGTGCCTGTCTCTCTGTTTTTCTCTGTGTGGGTCCCTCTTATGAAAGAAACTATTTTTTTAAGAATTATTTACTTTGGGACCAGCAGTTAGCGTAATGGCTATGTCGCTGGACTCCCACGTAGTCGACCGCGGTTCGAGTCCCGGACCCGGTGGCTTAAACTCACGCCGGGCGCGTGTGCGTGCGTGCCCAAGATCCCACGAGGAGAATGGAGGAGAAGGGATTGCGGCGTGGCCATCCCCTCTGGGGGGTGATTTCTCGCTTTCTATCTCTCTATCTCTCTCTGTCTGTCTGGCGAGCGCACGCGCCCTATAGCAAAAACCTCTCCAAAAAAAAAAAAAAAAAAAGAATTATTTACTTTTATTTAATTCCATGTGTTATTATTTTTTCAATTTGACCAGAAACACACACAGAGAGAAAGAGAAAGCGAGAAAGCAAGCTGCCAGGATCAGAACTCGAACCAGTTGGCCATGTGGGAATCCGGTGCTTTTAACTACCATACCACCCGGCCCCAGTTTTTTGTTTGTTTGTTTGTTTGTTTGTTTAGAGATCTCTCTAAATTGTTGCTGAGCAGCATTCCACCATGTGGCTATGCCACATTTGTTTGTTCATGTACCCATTGGCATTTGGGTTGTTTCCGGGTTTTGGCTATTGCGAATAAAGCTTCTGTAAGCATTCACGTACAAGTCTCGGTGTGGACATATGTTTTTATTTCTCATGGAATTTTCTAGCACTTGGGTAGAGGTGGGCAGCAGTGGGGATATCAGGAAAATTCTTCCAATATCTACTAAGTCAATAAGGAATTCTGAAGACAGTGACATACCCGGCCTGGGCTATAGGCTAAGAAAGCCAGGACAAAGAGGCTCTCCATGTGGTCAGATGTGGGGAGGTGCCTTCTGTGGAGGGTGCCCACTCAGCAAGGGAGGCCAAGGGGCATCAAAAAGCTCAGGCTTCACTCCATCAAGAAGGCCTCATTTTGGGACCAGCAGTTAGCATAATGGCTATGTCTCTGGACTCCCATGTAGTCGACTGCGGTTCAAGTCCCGGACCCGGTGGCTTAAACTCACGCTGGGTGTGTGTGTGTGCGTGCCCAAGATCCCGAGAGGAGAATGGAGGAGAAGGGATTGCGGCATGGCCATCCCCTCTGGGGTGTGATTTCTCGCTTTCTATCTCTCTGTCTGTCTCTGTCTGGCGAGTGCACGCACCCTATAGCAAAAAAAACCTCTCCAAAAAAAAAAAAGAAGGCCTCATTTTGAATGCATGTGAAGGGAAGTTTTTAATGGCTTAGAGGGAAAGACTTCTAAACTAAATTACCACTCCCCCCACCACACAGCAGATTTCCCTGAGCGATGGGAGTTTCCACTGGAAGGGAGGGAAATGTGACCTGTGACGGATCTTCCCAAGGAGAGCAAGCCTGGACAGGGCTCTGGACAAACAGAAAAAAGAATCTATTCCTTTTTTTTTTTTTTTTTTTTTTTTAGAGGTCTTCCCTATAGGGCGCGTGCGCTCACCAGACACACAGAGACATAGAGACACCAGGGGGGATGACATATTCTCCTCTCGGGATCTTGGGCACAGAAAGCGACTCACCAGACACACAGAGACATAGAGACACCACCCTCCAGGGGGGATGGTCACGCCGCAATCCCTTCTCCTCCATTCTCCTCTCGGGATCTTGGGCACGCACGCACACACCGGGGCGTGAGTTTTAAGCCACCGGGTCCGGGACGCGAACCGCGGTCGACTACGTGGGAGTCCAGTGACATAGCCATTACGCTAACTGCTGGTTCCCTAGAATCTATTCCTTTTTAGGGCTGCCATAACAGATGATCACCGACTCAGTGGCTTAAAACAACAGGAATAGATTTCCTCAGAGTTCTGCAGCCCAGAGTTTGGAATCACGGTTCTCACAGAGCCATGCGCCCTCTGGAGGCCTAGCGGAGAATGCTGCTGTCCCCTTCCGCTTCTGCGGGCTCCAGGTCTTTGGCTGTGGCCGCGAAACTCATCTTGCCTCCGTCTTTCAGCGGACTTTCTCCCTGTACACGTCATTCTCTGTGTCCTTTCTCTCTCTCTTTCTTTTAAAAAAAAAAAAAGAATTATTGGTTTTCATTTTATTTATTATTATAATTTCTAAAAAAAAATTATTTAATTTTATTCATCTTATTTATTTTAATTTGACCAGAGAGAGACAGAGGGAGAAAGGGAAAGTGAGACAGCAAGCCACCAGGTCTGGGATTTGGACTTTGGTCGGCCACGTGGGAGTCCAGCACCTTAACCACCACATTACCTGTTGGCCTCTGTGTCTTTTCTCTTACAGGACTCAAGCTATTAGGTTTGGGGCCCACCCCAAGTTCATGGCATCTTGAGGCCCGTAACTAATTACATCTACAAAGACCCTATTTCCAAATAACATTCAGATACAGGCGTTAGGCCTTGGATACTCTTTCTTGGGGAGTGAGGGGAGGAGAGATACAATACAACCCAGTAAAGAAGGCCAACTACCAGGGGTGTGAAAAGACTGGCCCAGAAACTAACTAAGAAAAGCCAGTATTACTGAGAGTTTCCTGTGTGCCAGGACCTGTCTAAGCACTTGGCGTAGATTATCCCATTTCCTCCTCTCAGCAGCTCGGAGGTGGGCACGGTCACTAGACCAATTTCACAAATGAGGCCACAGTGCCAGGAGCTTCATGGCTGTGTCTGGGTGCACAGCAGCCACCCCAGAGCTACTGCATCATCCTTCCTACCTGCAGCACTGCTGGGGTGAAGCGCGACCTAGGGCAGGTTTTACCCCTGAACTTTTGGAGGCTTTAGACAGCTTCCTCCTTGCAGAGAGAGTTGGGGGTAGGTGCGGGGGATGGAGAGAGTTCTCAGGACCTCAGCCTGGGGCGGCCATTAGAAGAACTGGAGTGTCGGGATCAGCTATGGTGCAATGGCTATGTCGCTAGACTCCCATGTAGTCGACCACGGTTCGAGTCCCGGACCCAGTGGTTTAAACTCATGCCAGACACATGTGTGTGCGTGCCCAAGATCCCGAGAGGAGACTGGAGGAGAAGGGACTGTGGCGTGACCATCCCCCTGAGGGGTGATTTTTCGCTTTCTGTCTCTCTGACTCTGGTGAGCGCATGCGCTCTATAGCAAAAATCTCTCCAAAAAAAAAAAAAAAGAAGGACTGGGGTGCCAGGTAGCACCCAAAACAGAACCGTGGAGCTGCAGGGCTGAGTGTGCTCAGGGCAAGGCCAGTCTGCAGCTGGGGGCTGCCTCGGTAGCCCCAGCCCTCTGGGGCAGAGGGTTGCTCTGCTCTGGGATCCAGGTGGGCCGGGCACCTGTCTCTTGGTAGGCACTTAGGAATGGGCACCACAGACAACCCCCTTTTCTCTCACCCAAAGGTTTTATTCTCCTCTCCCCGTTCTTTCCTATCAATCTACTTCCCGCAGGTACCCAGTTCTGAAACTTACCCGGGTAATATCCAGATCCACCTGAGGAGAGCTGAGGTCCGTTGCTGACCACTTTCCCTGGTGTGGAGACAGATTATTCAGCAATGGCCCTTGAGTGGTTTACAAAAGCAGCCCGCACAAGTTTATTAGTAGGCACATGTATCTAAAACCAGTATTTATAGGTCACTTTTGTGTCGGGCACCAAGCTGAGTGTTATTATTATAATTTGCCAGAGGGCACATGCACTAACAGAGAGAAAATGAGACTGCACTTCCATGGAGCATGGCCGCACCACAATCCCTCTCCTCCCTTCACCTCTTAGGATTTGGGGCACACATGTACATGTGCCTGCCATGTTTTTCAAGCCATCAGATCCAGGTCTTGAACCACTCAATTGGCCATGTGGGATCCAGCTGCCTCCATCACACCACAGGCTAGCCCAAGTGCAAAGCTTCCCTGTGAGGTAAGGTTATTTCTAAGTCAAAGAAATGAAGGCACAAACAAGTTAAAGTCCAACTCCAGGACAATCATTCTTACACCCTCACATCAGGTTCTCAACGCGTGGTGTCTGGGCCAGTGGCCAGTGGCCCCGACACCGGGGACTTACTAGAAGTGCAAATGCTTGGACCCCACATAGACCTGCTGAGTCTGCGGCTCTGTGGCAGGGCCTAGCAGGTACCCCCGGTGATGCTGATACGTGTTCAAGTTTGAAAACCACTGTCCCAAACTCTCCCGTCCCCTCGCAAGTCAAGGCAGGAAAAATAGCTTTCTTCTGTAACTGGAAGTCCAGGCTGGCAGGTGTAAGTCAATCCACCTGGAGTTCAGTGAAACCTTTGACTAAGTTCATATAAAATCTTTGTGGGGGGTTGGCAGGTGGCATGGTGGTTAAGGTTGCTGGACTCCCATGTGGCCAATAGCGGTTCAAGTCCTGAACCTGGTGGCTTGCTTTCTCACATTCCCTCTCTCACTCTGTCCCTCTAAATAAATAAATAAATAAAGTTAAATAAAATAATTCTTTAAAAAAAAAAATCTTTGTGAATGGGGCCAGCAGGTGGCATGGTGGTTAAGGTGCTGGATCCCACATGACACAATCCACAGTTCCAGTCCCGGATCTGACAACTTAAAAATCACACTGGGTGCATGTGCATGTGTGCCCAAAACCCTGAGAGAAGAATGGAGGAGAAGGAATTGCAGTGTGGCCATCCCCCCGGGGGAGTGATTTCTCACGTTCCCTCTCTCTGTCTCTCTTTGGTAAGCACACGTGCCTTCTAGCAAAAAACTTTAAAAAGAGGAAAAAAGTTCATATTGAAGGTATGTTATGAATTTGCTGCAATGTTGACCCATTTCTTTTTATTATTATTATTTATGCCGGAGGGCAAGTGGGCAGGCATAGGAAAGAGAGAGAAAGCACACCCAGTAAGCCATGCCACAGATCTGGCCACCAGTTCTCCATCATGGCAGGGTCTTGCGCACCTGGATGGTGTGAAACCAATGGGCTGGGGTTGGAACCAGGTCGGCCACGTAGGGCCCAGCCTCCTTTGCATGGAGCCTCACTGCTGCACCATGGCACTGGCCCCATCAATTTTTAAAAATCGGAGTAACATATATATAACATAAAATTGCCACTTCCACCATGCGAAGTATTTATTGTGGTGAGATATTTTCATGACTGAAGGTCACTGTTCCAGCGATCCTGAAGGTACAGTTCAGCGGCATTAAGTACGTGTACACTGTGTGCGACACCGCTGTCAAGGTTCAGGACTGTCTCAGCCCAGACGTAGACTCTGTACCCATTTGGCAATAGTTCTCATCTCCCTCCGCTTCTCCCCCAGCTCCAGCCCCTCTTAAGCTCTAATCTGCTTTCTGAACCTTTGAGTTTGCCTGTTGTAGATATTTCATACATGTAAAATCATAAAATGTCTGTCCCTTTGTGACTAGCTTATGTCACTTAGCTTAATGTCCTCAAGTTTCATCCATGTTGTGTTGTGTCTAGACCTCCATTCCTTTTGACGGCTGCATACTATTCCTTTGTCTGCATGATCCACGTTTTCAAATTCCTTCATCTGTTGGTGAATATTTGGGTTGTAGCCACCTTTTAGCTCTTATGATAAATGCTGCAATGAACGTCGGTGTACAAATACTGCTCTGAGTCCCTGTTTTCAATTATCTGGAGTATATACCTAGGGATGGAATCGCTGGGTCACACAGTAATTCTATGTTTAGCTTTTGAGGAACTGCCAAACTCTTTTCATGGCACCTACATCATTTTACAATCCCAACAGAAAACACAAGAAGAGCTCTACATCCTTGCCAAGACTTGAGGGATTTTTGTTTGTTTTTTGTTTTTTGTATTCCAACCACCCTGAGTGGGTGTAAAATGGGATTTCATTGCGGTTTTGATTTGTATTTCCTTAATGACTGATGATACTGAGCATTTTTTTCTGTTTTTATTGGTCATTTGTGTATCTTCTTTGAAAAAATGTGTGTTCAAGGTCCTTGGCCCTGTTCGTAGTTGACTTATTCTTTTTTTGTTGTTGAGTTGTAGGAGTTATTTATGTATTTAATTTTGTGAAGTGCAATTTATCTATTTTATTCTTTTGTCACCTATGCTTTTGCTGTCATATTTAAGAAATGATTACCAAGTTCAAAGTCATAGAGATTTTCCACTGTTATTTCTCTTAAGAGCCTTATAGTGTTAGCTCTAAGTTTAGGTCTTTGATCTACATGAGATTAATGTTTGTATATTGTATAAGGCAAGGGTCCAACTTGATTTTTTTGCACGTGGATATCCAGTCTCCTCAGCGTCATTTTTGAAAAGACTGTATTTTTCCCATTGGATAGTCTTTCACCCTTGTCAAAAACCTTGTCTGGAGCTTCACCTCAGGATGGCAACTGGAGTCGCTGACTCCAGAGACCTTTACAGCCATGGAACAGAGCTTGTAAGGAATTTCGTCCAAGAGCGTGGCCACCCCCTCCTCCAAAGGCATCCTCACTGTGTCAGCTGCTGCAAGGGGTGCTGGGAATGATATGGCTGTCAACAATAATCTACATCGAGACCAGCAGTTAGTGTAATGGCTATGTTGCTGGACTCCTGTGTAGTTGACCACGGTTCAAGTCCCGGACCCGGTGGCTTAAACTCAACACCAGGCGCGTGGGCGTGTGTGCCCAAGATCCCAAGAGGAGAATGGAGGAGAAGGGATTGCGGCGTGGTCATCCCCTCTGGGGGTGATTTCTCACTTTCTGTCTCTCTGTCTCTGTCTTTCTGGCAAGCACATGCACCCTATAGCAAAAAAAAACTCTCAAAAAACAAAAAAAAAACAACAGTAATCTACATCTTCAAGTGATATGGGTTTTTTTCTGTGAGAGTGTGTGCGCTCACCAGAAAGATAGAGCGGAGGAAGCACCTCTGTGGTGAATGGTCACACTGCAATCCTTTCTCCATCACGCCCTCCTTTCAGGATTTGCAGCGAGGATGCACACCGAGTGGATTTCTCGAGCTGCCAGGATTTGAACTGAGAAGTCAGGCATGTGAGATCGGACTGCCTTGACCACCAGGCTGTCCCATCAAGTGGATATTTTAACTCCACACTGTAAAATGTAGCAGGGTGATGTTCTGGGAAGCGCTGACAGACCTGGGTTTGTATCCCAGCTGCGTCTCTAGCTCTATGCACCCAGCAAGTTACCGTCTGTCTCCAGTCTGCACGATGGGAAAGTTACAGCAACTTTCCTCGCATTCCCAGACAAACCACCCACCGCCCGAGCAACCGGCCCCCTCCCTGTTCTGGGGCAATATGCCCCTCAGCCCTGTCCCGTCTTCTAGCTGCAAGGGTGGGCACATGAACAGGTCTGGCCAATTATGGTGGCCCTCTTCTGTCCACCGAGCCTCACAGGAGCCAATCATTCTGCCCAGGTAGTTTGCCAAGGACCTAAGGCTCTCACGGCCATCTGGGCCTGTGCTGCCTTGGGCATCTTTCCTGCTGGGTGGGGCGGACGTACCTAAGACCTGAGCAGTGCAGGTGGTGTCAGGTTAAGAGCTGGAGCTGATGAGAGACAGCTCAGATTTATTTGACTCCCTGGATCCAGCTATGCCTAAAGTCCACTGCTGCTTTTATCAATGACATAGAGCAATAAATTCCCCTTCCAGCTCACGCTAACTTAAGGTGGGCTCCTGTCAATAGGAGCCAAAAGAGCTCTGATCAGTACGTCTCTCTGCAGGGCAGCCGTGCGGATTAAAAAATCACATTGTGACACACCTGACGCTTGGCGGGCATGTTAAGAGAGAGCACCGAGCCTGGCATTCTGGTGGGACTATTGCAGACAACCGCACAGGTGGGAATGCGCGGTGTGGCTGGGAGCAGGAGGGACATAGACATGTGATCCTGGCGGGACCAATCAGCTTCCCTGGGTTGTTCTAAGGGGAATGGCAGAGCCGGTTCCTCTCCGCTTGGACCACTCGGCTGGATGTCTGTGACCCACAGCTGCCTGCAGCCTTGTTCCTGGGACGTCCGAGGCCGTCTGTGGTAGGACAGAGTGACGCCGACACAGAACGAAGGGATGAAACTGAAAGCAGAGGGTGCAAAGCCGAGGCCAGCTGCCCCCTCCCCTGCATTGCCAGGCACTGCGGGACCCAATGAACCTTTCTTCAGCTTGAGTTGGATTTCCATCCTGTCGCCCGGAGGAGTTCTGCCGAGGGTATCAGAGGCTGGATGAGCTGGGACAGCGTCTCTCTTTTCAGGCAGAAAGGCCAGCACCCTTCCCTGTCAAGCAGCTCTCACATGTGGGTGTGTGGAAGGGACAGGCAGGGCTGATGCAGGGCACGGCACAGTGAATACCCTCTTCAAATCCTTCAGCTAAAGTCTGACCGCACTGCAAACATGTCCTCTGCACAGATGGGCCTGCCGTGGGGCCTGCGCCGCTAGAGAACTCGTTCTCCCAGCCCTGCCTAGTAAGAGAGAAGGCCGGTTCCCTTCTTCCCTGCTGAGACTCCCTTCTCCCTGGGGAAGCAAGGATGAGAGCACGGGTGGCCTGGGCCAAGGCCCTGCAGCTGATTTCAAAGATGGGGAACCCCAGGTGGGGCCTCAGTGACACTCAGCCCACCTCCCTGTGTCCCACACTGTCCCCTACATTTCTTCATAAACAGACCCACTATGTCAGAGACTAACAAGTGGGTTGCTGTTTGGGCCAGCACGTGGTGGTTAAGGCACTGGATCCCACATGGCTGACTGCATGGTTTGAGTCCCAGACCCAGAGACTTGAGAAACGCACTAGGCATGTGTTCATGCATGCCCAAAATCCCCATAGGAGAATGGAGGAAAAAGGGTTGCAGCATGGCTGTCCCCCCAGGGGGAGTGCTTTCTCCCTCTCCCCCACCCCTGTCAATGCACCCTCTAGCAAGCTAAAAAAGAAAGAAAGGGGCCAATAGGTGGTGTGGCGTTTAAAGCAGCTGGATCTACGTGGCTGACTCTGTGGTTCAAGTTCCAGACCTGATGGCTTGAAAAATATGCCAGGCGTGTGTGTATGTGTGTGTGTGTGCGCGCGCGCATGTGTGTGTGTGTGTGTGTGTGTGTGCGCGCACATGTGCACTGGAAGGGAGGAAAAGAGAGTGCAGTGTGGCCATTCTCCTTGGGGGGTGATTTCTCACTTTCCTGCTCCCTATCTCTGGTGAGCACCCCCACCCTATAGCAAAAACTAAAAAGGAAGAAAGAAACTAAGTCATACCATGTTACTTTGGATACCCAAGGTTGGCCTCTTCAGGAAGGGGGGAGCCAGGAGGAGCGTGCCCAGCACGGTTGCAGGGGTGAGGTGAAACGGTACAGCCACTTTGGAAAACAGCTGGGTGGGTACTCAGAAAGTGAGAGCTACTATTCGCCTCATCAGTTCCACTCGCGGGCGTAGACCCAGAGAGGCGAGCACACATCCACACGAGTGCTTGCAAGCATGGAGGTTCATAGCAGCATTGCTCCTGACAGTCAAGGAGCAGAACCAAGCCAAGTGTTCACAGCTGACGAACGGATAAATACAGCATGTACCTCCACACAGTGACTGGTACTCAGCCCGAACAGTGCCGATGGCTGCTGTTAATACGGCCTGGGCGAGCCTCGAAACGTGGGCTAAGTGCAAGCTGCCACTCACAACAGACACGTACTTTACAATCCTATTTACGGGAATGTCCAGAATAGGCAAGTCTGTAGACAGAAAGTAGACCTGCGGTCAAGGACCGGTCATAGGGACAGTGACTGCTAATGGGTCAAGGTTGTTTTCTTGGGGGGTCGGGTATGTTGGAAACGTGCAGGAATTAGATGGTGGCGATGGTTGTTCTGAGAATACAGGAATTAAGGCAAATTCTGTTTCAGTTTGTCCTCTCTTTGCTCAAATATCAGGAGAGAAGAATTCTGGGGCCCCAGATGTGTGTAGGTTTCCCTGCATCCCCAGCAAGCAAGCAGCTCTGTAGCAAACACCTGCAGGGTATCCTCCATTCATTGGGTTCTGACTCTGTCTGCAGGGAGGCGGAGTCACAGCCCACAGGACGGAGGCTCAGTCCCACAGGGCGCCCCCTCTTTTAGATTCCAACTGAGAGCCCCAGGTTGTTTTGCCTGTGCTTCTGACCCACAGGCTATACAGTGGGGTGCCCACCACCTCTTCCCCTCCTCAGTCGGCTTATTTGCTAGAGGCTCTCACAGAACTCAGGAAACACGGACGTATGTCTACCGGCTTACATAAAGGAGCTTCCAAGGGACACAGAGGGAGAGAGACGCAGGGCAAGGCGGACAGGAACAGATCCGGCACTTCCACCCTCCAGGAACCGCCGCGTGTCAGCTACCGCGAAGCGCGCCGAAGACTGTCCTTTGGCCAGACCCAAGATATACAAAGGACTCCACATAAAATCAACCCAAGATCTTCTCCAAGGCACATCACAGCCAGGTTGACCAAAACCATGGACAGAGAGAAGATACTAAAACTGGCAAGAGAAAAACGTTGAGTTACTTTCAGAGGCTATCCCGTCAGGCTGACATCAGACCTCTCGTCGGAAACCACGCAAGCAAAGAAAGGATGGGAAAATACATTCAAAGTGTTAAGTGAAAAATAATTTCAACCAAGAATAATATACCTGGCAAGATTATCCTTCATATGGGAAGAAAAGATAGAAACATTCTCAGATAAACAAAACCTGAAAGAATTTACCAACACCAGACCAGCTCTTTGAGAAGTTGTGAAGGGGGTGCTATACCAGGAAAACTAAAGACACATAAATAAAAATGACCAAGAGAAAGGCCAGCTTTCTGGTAGGGACAAGTTCTGAAATATCAATAATGTTGAATGTTAATGGAAAGGTCGGACTAAAGTAATACTGCAAATCGAACCAAAGAGATTACATGAGACTGAACTGGTGAAATAGAATTCTATGGCTTTTTTCTAAAATATTACTGATTTTCTTCTATGCTTTGTCCCCCAGATTTAAGGACTTTCGTTTTCTTCTGAGTTGTTGGGTTCAGCAATTTGTTAAAGAATTTTTTTAATGGAAACATAAACTTTTCTCCCTTCCTGACCCCTTTACAATTAGAAAACACTTGTGAGCATTCTTATTTTGTGGCGGAATGATTATTGCATAAGTTCAATAATACAATAGCATCTGTTGCCTTGCATCAGAAATTGAATTCCTATGGGGCTTCGTGCAAATAACAGACCAAATTGAGATTAATCTTTTTTTTTGTCAAATAAGTTAGTTTAGACTTCTCTTTAGTAAAAGGGGGAATGGGACCAGCAGTTGGCGTAATGGCTATGTCTCTATGACTCCCATGTAGTCAACCGCAGTTTGAGTCCCAGACCCGGTGGATTAAACTCACGCCGAGCGTATGTGCGTGCGTGCCCAAGATCCCGAGAGGAGAATGGAGGAGAAGGGATTGCTGCGTGGCCATCCCCCTGGGGGGTGATTTCTCGCTTTCTGTCTCTTTGTCTCTCTCTGTCTTTCTGGCGAGTGCACACGCCCTATAGCAAAAACCTCTCCAAAAAAAAGATAAAAGAAAAAAAAAAGTTTAGTATGGAAGGGAGGGAAGGAAAAGGGAAGGAAAAAACAGGTACAAATATGCTTAATTGACAAAAAATGAGAAGCTATTTGCTGATGATAATGTATATAGTAATATTCTTGCCTTGACTGACATGCATGGTTTTGTGTTGGAAAAAGAAATGTATACTGTAAAGACAAGTGATAAAAATGTAAATTTAAATAATTTTAAAAAAGACTGTCCTTTTGTGTTTTCGTGGAGACCTCATTATGTATGCATGATTGATTATATTACTACTGACCATTGGGGATCACCTTAACTTCAGCCCCTCTCCCATCTCTGGTGGGGGGGTGGGCAGGGCCGAAAGGCCCAGTCCTCTCATCCCGTCTTGGTCTTTCTGGTGATGAGTCTTCTTCCTGAAGATATCTAGGTCCATCAGCCACCAGTGAACACAGCGTACAAATGCCAAAGGTTTTAAGCATCGTATGCCAAGAAACTGGGACAAAAACAAACACAGGGCCAGCTCCACGACTAGTGCTTAAGAGAGCCAAATCCTATGTGGCTGACCACAGTTTGAGTCCTGGCCCCAGCAACTTGAAAAATGCACTGGATGTGTGTGCATGCACGCCCCAAATCCCAACATGAGGAGACCTGGAGGGGAAGGGCTTGGTCCTGCACTCCCTGTGGGTGCTTTCTCCCCCTCTCCCTCTGGCAATAAAAGCAAAACAAAATAATTCAAAACCCAATACATATTTTACAATATCAGTTGCACAAACTTGCAAATATATTAAAAACCACTGACTTGGGGCCAGCAGATGACTTGGTGGTTGAGGCACTGGACTCCAACATAGCTGACTGCAGTTCAAGTCCTAGACCAGGCAACTTGCTTTCTCATTTTCCCTCTCTCTTTCTCTCTTTAGTGAATTAAATAATAATAAGAAGAAGAACAAAATTGAAGAAATAATTCTTTAAAAAAAAAAAAACTGACTTGTACATTTTAAAAGGATGCATTTTGGGGCCAGCAGGTGTCGTAGTGGTTCAGGCACTGGACTTTCACATGGCCAACTACAGTTCAAGTCCCAGACCTGGCGGCTTGAAACTCACTCCAGGCATGTGTGCGAGTGTCCCCAAAATCCTGAGAGGAGAACAGAGAAGGAATTGTGGTGTGACCATCCCCCCCAGGGGTAATTTATCATTTTCTCTGTCTCTGTCTCTCTGGCTAGCACATGCACCCTACAGGAAAAAATCTCTCTAAAAAAGGGGGGCGTGAACTTTATGTTATGCAAATAATACCTCGATATTTTTAAAGATCAAGCATCCAGGAGACCAGAGTCCCTGGAGAGCAGCTGTGCTCAGTGTTTGCTGAGGTCACAGCAAAGGCAGGAGCAGTCAGCCCCCTCGTGGCCTCCACTGACAGGAAGAGACCTCGGGCTCCTGAGGTGGTGAAAGGCAGGGAAAAGAGCCCCTCTGGTCTTAGCAAGGTCTGCTATCTGAACAGGGCTTCTCACTCTACTCCCTCCTACTCAGGAGAAAGACCTGTGAGCTCTGGGAGGAGACGCCTGAACCAGGAGAACAGGTGACTTAGAAACACGATCTCAAGCTCCATGTTCCCTACCCTTTCACTTTCTTCCATTGGTAGGCCATGCCCCGGGCTCTCTGAACCTCAGTTTCCCTGCCAGCCAATGGGGGAAGAGGAGATTTATCTCCCTGCTTTGGCCTAGAGCCTGATGGAAGAAGAGGAAACTTCTGAGCCCCTGTAAAGGTGTCCCTGGGACCCAGGCCAGAGTCTAGTCCCCACAGCCCTGATGGAAGCTAGAAGCATGGCACCCGGGAAGGAACCAGGTCAGATGGGTCCCCTCCAGCCAGGCCCTGAGGGCAGTGCCCTGGGACAGGTGAGTTTCCACCAGTGAGGGGGAGGTAGGGAAGGTTTAAAACGCAAGGCATTGTCTAGGGGGCGCTCAGGAGTTCAGTGTGCAGGGTCAGGGCAAGGGGCCTGAGGACCAGCACGATGACACAAGCCAGCCTGAGGTCAGGCTCTGCCAGGGCAGGCCCAGCTTGACAAAAGGAAAGGCAAGCTCCCTTGCTCTGAGGAAGATGGCGCTGCCAGGAACACATGAGAGGAAGCACAGCCAGTCTGGAAGTCAGTCCAAGCTTGCCCACAGTCTAACCTCTGTGTTGTCCCCCGGGAAAACCGAGCCAGGGTTAGGAGGAGAAGGAGGGACAAATGACTCAGGAGAGTCTGGACTAGTCCTGGGGCCTGGCCACACTGGTGTGAGTTTAGAACTTGGGGCTCAAGGAGGCCCTTTGAAGGGCCCCCCTCCCAGCCTGGGCCCTTGAGTTGCTTACTCCGAGCAGAGCTCACATCTTTTCTTAAAGCAGAGATGCTGCCCCTCCCCCCATATCCACACAACCCCAATATCCTGTCCTGGCCCTTCAGAACATTCTTCATCTTTTTTTTTTTTTTTTTTTTTTTTTGAGAGGTTTTTGCTATAGGGTGCGTGCACTTGTCAGAAAGACAGACAGAGACAGAGAGACAGAAAGTTAGAAATCACTCCCCCCAAGGGGGATGGCCACGTCGCAATCCCTTCTCCTCCATTCTCCTCTCGGGATCTTGGGCATGCATGCACACGTGCCGGGCGTGAGTTTAAGCCACTGGGTCTGGGATTCGAACCACGGTTGGCTACATGGGAGTTCAGCGACATAGCCATTACACTAACTGCTGGTTCCAACATTCTTCATCTTTTCAGGTCACCTCTTCCAAGAAGTTGTCACCTGGCAACATTCTCATGGGTGCAATGAGCAGCCCTTCTGTGCTAGGCCCAGTGAGCTGGTGTCAGAGGAAAGGAAGAAGCCAGGACTTCAGGAGCCCAGGAGTGGCAGGAGAAGGAACCATATGATGCATAAAGAAAGGCAGGACATTCGCCCTGAGCTTTGGGATGACAGGCAATTAGGAAGACAGGCCAGGAGGCACGAAGGGCATCCCAGGTGGAAGGAAAGTGCGTGTCTCTGCCTTGGAGGGTGGCCTGCCCTGCCCTGCCCTGTGTTCTCACCTCTCTGAGGACTGAAGGAGGAGACAGGCTTTGGGCCCAATAGCAGGCAGGTGGAGGACCATCACTGGGACAGGAAGCTGCCAGGCTCAGCTCCTTCTCCGAGGACCTGGGGTCCTGTGTGAGCTCAGAGAGCACCGAATGCTGCCCTTGCCCCTCTTGCCCGACCTGGGTAGGGGTCAAGGCAGCCACATTTCCTCTTGTCCTTGGACACATGAAGTCTTTTAGAGATGAGGAAAATTGAGTCTCAAGGGGTTACAGCTGGGATTTGAAGCCCACTCTCACTGGCTGCGCAGTCCGTGCTCTCTCTCTCTCTCTCTATTACACATACTTTAAAAAATAATTTGATTTTATTTATTATTATTTTTTAATTTGTTATAAGACATGCACTCACCAGAGAGAGAAGTGGAAGTGAGAAAGAAACCCTCCAGGTCCAGACTCGGAACAGCAGTTTGCCATGTGGGAGTCCAGGGCCGTAGCCACCGGCCACCTGCATGCTCTGGTTCGATTCCCTAGCATTACTACCTGAGCCCTAGCGTAGAATGAAACAGGAGGTACAGAGAGCTGAAGCCGCCAGGCTCAGGGGGTAAAGTCTGACCTACAACAGCCTGCCCCAGGCGGGCAGCGACTCCAGGTCTGGGCTACTCCAGATCGCCACCTAGTGGTATGAGGGCGCCACTGCCCGCAAGGCCCGGCGGCTCGCAGGCGCACTGAGCAGGCGGCGGCGTCAGCCACGCGCCCTACAGCAACTCCCGCTCCCAGGGCCTCAGGTCCCAGACACAGGGAGGAAACTCCTCCAGCGCGCGTGCGCACGGGGGTTCGCTGCTCTTACCGTTTCTCTGCCGCAGCCGTACTAGGTGCTCAACTGCACACGCCCCCAACACACAGGCCTCGGGGGTCACCCGCTAGGCAAATACCTAGTCTAGGCCAGATTCCTTGGGCTCACGGACTTGGCAGCCTGTCACCCCAAGAGGCCAGCTCCCGTGGCCTGAGCATGGCTTCCAGGGCGGGAGGGTCACCTCCTTCTGGCAGTTCAACCCCCGGCAGCTGCCCTGGGCCATGGAGAAATCGCCCTGCCCACAACGGCTGCAGGCCGGGTCCTCAGGCTTCCCCAGGATTCTCCTCAGGAGGGGCAGGAGACCAGCGTTCACTGTGCCCGCCCCTGTGCAGGTCCATGTTACTAACAGCGTCCCCTTTAGTCGTGGAACAAGCCCGTGAGCCAAGTATTAATTTGAAGATTCCATAGAGGAGGGATAAAATAACTTGCCCAAGGTCACCCGTTCATTGAGGACAACCACAAAACAACGTGAAGGGGCACCTAACTTGGGGTGGGTGGAGCATCCTGGAGAGCGAGCCAATGGGCTGAGTTGTTTTTAAACTAGGGAGAGTGGTTGGGGCAAACTTCTCCTTTTCTTCATGTCCATACCATACACTCTAGCACTAGCAAGAGTTTTCAAGCCTCCAGGCCAAGATTCAAACCAAGGTCAGCCATGCGGATCAGGCTCCTCATGCACAAGGCTTTACCCACTGCACTACAGTCTTGGTGACCCTGGGAGGAGCTTTGAAGGCAGGCAGGAAAAGTATTCCAGGTGTAGGGAAGAGCATGTGTGTGAGAAGGCCCTGAGGCAAGGATCGGAAAGATTATCCTAGAGCTGGGCAGGTAGACAGTGGGGACTGAGCCCTGTGTGTGTGTGTGGGGGGGGGGGGGGGGGGGAGTAGGCAGGACTCCCACCCCCCCACTGCCAGGCTAGAGTTTGCCCTTGACCCCAGGAGCATGGGAAGCCTTTGGGGGCTTTGAATGGCAGTGACCTCAACTACAATTCAGGAAAGACTGGCAGCAGATGTATAGGAGGCTCCCCAGTGGGGCTCGCCCTGGCCTTAGGGGAGCGAGATTGTTACTCCAGAAGCCTGAGGTTGTCCTGTGCTCCCAGGAACAGAGAATCACCCTGCACCGCCGGTGGGCAGAGCTTGAGGGCTGGAAGGGCCTGAGTGTGACTGGCCTAGAACCTTCTCCTGCAGAGGCAAGTTTAAAGTCAAGGCACACTTGCTGGGCCTGTCTTCAGGAGAAAGTGGAGGCCCCATGGCTGGGACTGAGGCCCAAGGCCCCCAGAGCTCTCTGCTGCAGGATCCCGGTGAACTCAGAGGACCGTCTTGAGCCCAGGCCCTGGGGAAGGGTATCCTGGAGGGACCAAGTGTGGGTCCTGATTCTGGACTGTACTTTGTTCATTTATTCAGTCAGCAAATGCATTTTGCATTTGTGCCATATATTAAACAGTTTTAGGTCTGGGGACCCAGCAATAATTAAAACAGATATCACACCACCACCGCCACCACACACACACACACACACACACACACACACACAGCCAGTGATATTGCAGGAGGCAGACATGAAACAAACATATCCCCTCTGTAAAGGAGCCAGGCAGTGCACAGGATGGGGTGGGAAAGTCTTAGCTCCAGCAAACTGGAGCAGGGAGAAGCCTCAACATCCCCGATAGCCTGGGGGGCTGATAATAGGCCTGGTTTCTCCCGAAAAACCATGCCCAGCAAGCAGCTTCATGGCATGTCTGTGTGTGTGCGTGTATGCCTGTGGTAGGTAGATGTGGATGTGTCTGTGTACATGTGTCTATTTGCAAGTCTGCATGTGTTTGTATGTGCACATGTCTCTGGGTGTACATATGTCCTTTTTTTTTTTTTTTTTTTAGGTTTTTACCATAGGGCGCATTAGCATGCCAGAGAGAGACAGCAAGAAGGAAAGTGAGAAATCACCCCCAGGAGGGATGGGCACACTACAATTCCTTCTCCATTCTCCTCTCAGGATTTCGGGCACACACATGTGCCCAGTGTGATTTTCAAGCCATAGTGCCTGGGACTCAAACCTGGTCAACCATGTGGAAATCCAGCACCTTCACCACCACACCACCTGCTGGTCCCTGTCTGTGTGTTTGTATGTGGTTGTTAAGTGAGTGCGCCTCTGTGTAGGGGCGTGTCTGCATAGGTGCACATGGTGTGGCTGTGTAGGTGTGTCGTGTGCCGTGTTATAGTCTGTGTGTGTGCGTGTGCGTCTGTGCGAGATCCGTGTGCTGCCATCTGTGTCAGGTGGTGGGGTGGCCTGGCAGCCTGGCGAGGACGGCATAAGCCTCCAGGCCATCCTTCTCCTGGTCTCCTGGTCTCGGACTCTGAGTCGGGCTGCTTTTCCCACGGACACTCCTGCTGTCCGGGGCACCCAGGACTCCGGGCTCAGCAGTGGGAGGCTGACTCTCACCATGATCACTTCATCAGCTGATGTTCCCCGGGCCAGGCCTGTGGGATTGGGAAAGAGCTCTGTCCTTGATTTATGGGTGGCCTCGGGCACTCTCTTCATTTCATTGAACCTCGGTGTGATCCGCTGTGAAATGGGGAGTCATATTCTCTACTTGCCAGTGAGGGTTCAGTGAGAGCCCACATGTGAAGGTGCTTCAGAGCCAAAAGTCTTCCACACAGGTAAAGAATTAACTCGTTAGGTCTCCCAGATCTGGGGACACCCCAAAACATGGCTGCCTGAATGTTCTCATCGGCATGGCCTTCTCTCTCTGGGGAGAAGTCACATACAGTCAGTCAACCAAGGATAGTGCTGGGCACCAGGGTCACCCCCTCCAAACCCACCAGTCCAGTCTGCGCCTCTCCAAAAGCAGCTTACTGTGAAGTGGAAGGCAAGGCAGTGAGAGAGGGCCACATCCCACAGGAAGTGGAGACAGCTACAGCAGCCAGGTCCCCAGGCTTTCAGGACCAGGAATGCAATCTCCTAACTGGGAATTGATCCAGGCCACCAGCCCTGCCCTCATTCCAAGAATCCTAGCAACAACAGCCAGGTCCCCAGGATCTGTGAGGGACACCTCTTCCTCAGGCTCAGTTTCCTCAGGCATCACACAGGCGCATAGCCCTTGCCTCTTGTCTGAAGCGACCGAGGTGGAGGTCACTGGAAACTCGCCCAAGGCCAGCTGGTCACTGGCAGATGTACTGGCCTTCAGTCCAGACTACGTCCCAATTTGCAGAGGAAGATTCTGGGGTCCAGAGAAGAAAGCCACATTGTACGAGGTTCTCAGACTGGAGACAGAGTTCCACCTGGTACTCATTTCCCGCCCAGTCTTCCCAGTAAGCAACTGGGGCCTTGGTAGATGGTCACGCAGACGATGACTAAATGACCACCGGCTCGGCCCGTCCTCTTACACGGCGAAGGGGGACAGCTGATAGCCTAGTGCCAGGAGCACACGTGGCTGAGGCCACACAGGAGCTGGTGAAGGTCGCAGGCTCCCTGGGCTGCTTTCCAGCTGCGTGCCCTTACCAGATGTGCATGGGTTCATCTCTCAAGCTGCCAGCACTCATCTGGGCCATTAGGGCCACTGGAAGAGGCTTCCAAACCACCCCTACTTTCCAACTCTGGCCTGCCCTGGCCATTGAACCTCATACCCCTCTACCCCCATTCAAACCTGAGCCAGAACGTTGGCGGCTTTTAATCCAAGTGTGGGGGGGGGGGGGGGGGCGATTTCAGGTCAAGCCCCTGTGCCCTCCCCGTTCCCCAGCACCTTCTGCTGGAAAAAACGTGGACTGAAAGCCTCCCCTCCGTGAGGAGAACCCCAGATGAGCAGTTGGAGGAAGCTTACGCTGCAAGTCCACGCTCCATCCTGAGACCCAACTGGGTGGAGGCGGTGAGGGGGTGGAGGAAGGAGCCGCCTCTCCACAGAAGTCCACCGGATCCCAGCAGATGCGGGAGCGCATCCCACCGCATCCACAGAAATCCACCGGATCCCACTCCCAAACCTGCGCGATCTCCATCGAGTGGGACCCAGGCTGTCTCAGGCCACAGTTGTTCATTTGTCCGTCCACACTGTGGACCCCACTTCATAACCCCGCTTCTGAAAGTCCAGAAGGCTGGAGTCAGGCAGCCTCCTGCCCGGAGAGGGATGTCCAGGGCCCTCGCCCGTCAGGTGCACAGAAGGCGCCCAGTCGGTGTTGTCGGCGTCCTCGAAGTCCCAGAGTTGGCACAGCAGGGCGGCCCAGGAAGGGAAGAAGGCCCCGCCCCGAGCCTCGGGCTGTCCGTTCCATGTGTCCGCAGCCACCATCCTGGGCCCCTGGGTCCCTCGGCTGCCGGTGCCCTCCTCCGGGATTTACATCAGTCGGTGGTCCTGCCTGGTGCGGGTCTCCTGTGCGCCCCTCGGTCGCGCTCAGGATCCAGCCCGGGCGGGCTGCCGTGGCCCGGCCCCTGGCCTGGAGCGCCATCTCGTGGGCACGTGGGGAGTTGCCGCGGCCCGCAGACGGCAGGCTCGGGGTCGCTCTCCGCCCGGAATTTCGGGAGGTGACAAGAAGAGGGGCCAGGAAAAGGGAGGAGGTCTTGGTCTGCTTTGAGAGTGAGTTCGGGGTGTCTGGCCACCCACTTGGGGTGGAGCAGAAATGCGCCTCTATAGAGCCCAAAAGGAACTCCAATGGCTTTGTGTCCCAGGCAGAGGCGCAACGCCTAGTGAGGAGGGACCAGTCCGGTCGCCCGAAGACCTCGGGGCTCCCAGAGACCCCGCAGCTCCGCCGCCCCCTGCGCCGCCCCAGTCTCCAAGTGCGCACTGGCCTTTCTGTCGCCGCTGCCGGGTCCCTGGAGCAAGGAGCACTCGGCCGCTAGGCCCCTCGCTGCCCCGAGCTCGGATTTCTGAGGTCAAAGCGGAAGAGAGAAGGAGGGAGAGGAGCAGGAGCGGATCGGAGGGTTCTTCCCAAAGGGGAGGAAGGCAGGCGCGGAGCTTGCACCTCGGTCCCAGTTCCCCTGGGGACCTCCTACACTCGGGAAGTGGGGGGTGGCAGCCTCAAGCTGGGGCGCTCAAGTGTGGGTGTCCTGGTTGCGCGAGACTGAACTCTCCCACCCCCTGTCCCCTGCTCCAGAGTTCGAGTCCTGGGGGAGGTGGACACACGCGCACACCCCCAGCGCTCTGAGCCCTTCGGGAAAGCAGGGCCAGGCCTCTCGCTCCGGACCTCCTCCGCCGGCGAGCGGGGAAAGATGGCTTGAGGGCTCGGAAGACTCCTATTAACCAAAGAGGAAACGAGGCCCCCTGGGTCGCGGAATTTCTGCCGCTTAGCCGATAGGGGTCTCGGGGAGCCCCCACACCCAGTTTGGGATCTCCTGTGAATCACACAAACCCACACGGACACCCACAGTTGCCTCTCAGACCCCACACTCCCGACATGCTAGGTCACCCACCCTCAGAGACCCCCTCAATCCCCATCACGCCAACACAGGCTGTCCACGCGACCATGTGCTGGTGGCTTTGCTGTCCAGGGTCCCTTGTGCCAGGCCCTGAAGGGTTAAGGAGGCCTTGGGGCACCGGAGCGGCGGGTATGCGGGGCGCCTGGGCTAATTGGCGACCCCAGGGACAATGAGGACTGGGGAGACGGGTGGCTTAATTGGGCCTGGGAGTGGCTTGGCCTTTGTCTAGGACAAGGCCCTGCAGCGGGCCGGATTCCCGCAGCCTACTCAGGCTCGCAGCTGGGGTCCTGCGGAGCGGAGCGCCGGGTGGGCAACCCCGGGAGGGGACTGTGCAGCGGGAGGCGGCGGGGGACCTGCGGGGACAACTCTTCAGGCAGTGCTCGAGGCCCAGGACCTCTCAAGACCCTAGGATACCGCCCCACCCCACCCGGGTTGCTGCAGCAACCGCCGGGCCAGAATAGGGCCGCAACCAGCGGCGGGGTCCGGCCTTGGCAGCCACGCCCTCCAGCGACCCCTGCCCGCAGCTTCTCAGGGCCCCGGGTCGGTGCTGCCCCCTGGTGACAGCGGCCTTGTCCGCAGGCCGCCGTGGACCCGCAGCCAGCTCCCAGCGCACCTTCCTAGTGCTGAAAGTGAGAAGCCAGCCGTGGGAAGCAAAGGAGGCCTTGAGCCCGAAGTGCCCTGGAATAAACACCCTGTCTGACTAGGGAAGGGGCTCCCCTCATTCTGCCGGGTTCCTGGACTCATCTCGCCCGCAGGTCGGAGGCAGGGAAGCAGCAACCCATCCTCCCGGGATTGGGACAGGGTCTTCTGGCGCACTGGCCAGCCTCCCCTACTTCCGTGTCCCTCCCGGAGGGGGTGGGACAGCTCCCTCCGTGGAAGAGGAGGACATGGTTCTCTTTCCTTGCAAATGCGGTGGCCCCCGGTGTCCTGGGCGTCTGGAGGCCTGGAAACTGTCATTCCACTTCCCCCTTCACCTTTCCTCCACCTAAGGGTCCTTGCTGTCCCTGGGGAGTTGGAAGCCAGCGCCGCGCCCCCCCTTCCTCAGTGCCCAAGGTGAGCAGCCTGCCGGGGTGGGAGGGTGTCAGAGACCCCCAAACTTAAAGAGTGGAGAACTGGGGGCTGGCGAGGTGCTCAGTGACCCACAGACCTAGGGGCGGGCTGAAGGAGTGACCACCCATCTCCCACCCCACTGCTAAGATGTGGGGCCAGACACCTGCTCGCTGGGAGGGAGGGGTGAGGAGGAGGGCAGGTGCCGCCCTCCAGTAAGTCGGGGCTCACTGGCTGGGCAGGAGGCAGCTGCCCTTACAGAAGTGGGTATCCGAGAAGGGCTGGCCTGTTGGAGACTGGCCCTGGGACCGCAGAGAGACCCCAGCCAAGCACATTATTACTCGAGGGAAACTAAGGCAGAGATGGAAGTAATACAAACGTGACTGACTTACACGTCCCCACCCTCGAGGAAGAATTTAGATGATTCTTAAAAGGAAGATTTTAAGCGAGTTTGTCGCTCTAGTTAACAGCCCTGACACGAAGAGAATGCGTCTTCAAGGTCAAGCCGGCAGAGAAATAGGAAATAATTCTGGGGTCTGCGGTATCTGGGGGTGGGGGGCCACGACCAAACTCCTTCTCAGGAGGGACAGCCGGGCCAAGCAGCCGCCCTGTTGGCAGCACAGCCGCCCGGAAGCGTTGGCAGGGGCTGCGTTTCCACCGCGGGGCCGCGGAGGGCGAGCTGGGCGTCCCGGCCGTCCGCGGGGCTGCCTCCGCCGGCTCCAGGGCCCCGACGCGCGGCGCGGGGGGACCGACGGCGAGCGGCCAGCAGGGGGAGCCCGGCCGGCCCGGACCGCGGCCCTGGCGGTGGGCGCGGGGGGCGCAGGCGGCGCGGCGCCTCCTTGCCCGGCCCGCGCCCCGCGCCGGCGCCGCCCAGCCTCGAGGCTCCCGGCGGCCTCGGCCCCGCGGCGGCCCCCGGGGTGCAGCTGCTGCCGCGCGAGGGGCGCCCAGCCTCGAGTCCCCGCCTCTAGTCCCTCCTTGCGCGCTTGCAGCGCCCCAGCCCCGCGCGGCCCACAGAGCGCACAGCGCCGTTCACTTCGCATTGCAGCGTTTTATTGTTTTCTCGCGTTTTTGTCGTTTCGTTCTCGCTCCGGAGCGAAAAGTGAAAACCTGAGGTGGAGTCCGCGGGCCAGGCGGAGGGGCCGAGGGGCTGGCGGGGTGGGGGCTCCTCCGGGGCTCGGGGCCTGCTCCCGAAGCCAAGGACCCCTCAGCCCTGTACAATATAGATGCTCATGTAAAATGAAAAAAATTAATGCTATGAGTTAATCTCTAAATATATGTACACAGCAATGTACACTTTTGAATAAATTAATACCAATTTGCATATTCTGGGAACCTTAAAGCTTATTTACACAAATTACCATTTATTTCATAAATATCTTTTTTTTCCCTGGGGACTCAAGGCAGACCTACTCCCTCTGCTGACCCACGAGAGGGAGGGGCGCCTGTCTCTTGCGGGGAGGAGGTGGGTGGAGGGCCCCTCCCTGCTCAAGTCTACCCTGCCTTCAGTTTTCACTGGCTCCAGCATCCCCACCCTCACACGGTCCAGATTCAAGGCCAAGGGCTCTGGGACTCCCTCCCAAGCTCCCGCCCTGGCCCCTGCACCTTCTGGCTTTAGAAGGGGCCGCTGGGCCTGGGACGAGGACTCCCCGACAGAGCTGGAAGACGGGAGAGAACCCTGCCGATGTCACCTCGATGTCACCTCGATGCTGGAGCAGATCTGGACCAAGTCCAGAGGCTCCAAAGTGACCTGTTGAGACCCAGGGAAGTGTCCCAGGCCCTGGCTCGCCAGAGGACGCTCTATTCTGGCTGCTGCAGCCCGCGTTTGCTCCTTTATTTAAATAAATACCCATTCTGTGCTGTACACGTCCCAAGCAGCAGGGGCAGGCAGCCCGGGAGGCCTGCGTGGCAGCAGAACAGTGGGGCAGCCCCCTCACTTGGGCGACTCCCGGCCAGGGGAGAGGGCTCGCTGGCTCTCCAGCCCACTCACCAGTCTCTGGATGCTCTGCAGTTCACTGGCCGCCTCCTTGGCTGAGCCGCTGGGCGACAGGGCACCGCGGGAAGGGGCCCCTACTTTGCGAAGGGCCAGCTCGGGCAGTGGGCTGGGCTCCCGGCTGTTGCTGCCTGCACCCTTGGAGCCCTCTGCGGCCAGCCCGGTGGAGAGGAGGCTGGTGCTAGGTGGGATGGTGACCGGGATCTGGTAGGGGCTGAAGCGCAGGCGGGGCCGAGCACTGCCCAGGAACGGGCTCCGGGACAAGGATCCGGCTGCGGCGGCAGCGGCGGCGGCGGCACTGGTGGCCGGCAAAGCGGAGGCAGCTGCGGCTGCTGCTGCCATGTAGGTGTAGGGGTAGGGGAAGAGGCCTCCGAAAGTGGGCATTGGGATTCCCTGGAAGAAACAGAAGATGAGGGTTAGCCATCAGGCCTGAGGTCTTCCAGAGGGTGGGCTGGGTGCTGGGGATGGCTCTACCCTCTGGCATCCTTGCCCTAAGGTTTTAAGGATACAAAACCAGAACTCACGTAACTATAACCACAGACAGCACAGGTAGCCATGAGCCAGTGGGCCAGTTGCCAAACCCAGTTGCAAGGGGCTATTGCTGTGGGCGGTAATGCAGCGGCCTGGCGCCCTCAAGCTCTGTGCTGAGCTTTACAGTAGGGGAAGGGAAAGGACCTTCCAGGTGCCTGGACTGGCATGGGTAAAGGCCTGGGGGTAGAAAGCCGGCAGGCAGAGGGCCAGGTGCAAGCAACAGGGAGGCTCTGCTCACTTACAGCTCTGTCCTCCCCACCCCGCCTGCCTCTGGGTGCTCGGAAAGGCTGAGGGAGCACAGGCTGGGGCAGGAGCTTTGTGAAGTGTCTTCTGCCTGCTCACCTGCTCCAGGGGCTCTGGCCTGGGACAGGAGCAGGGTGCAGGTGCCAACCAGTTCATAAACTGGCATGACCGTCCTACAAAGAACTCCTGGCAGCACCCCGCAGTGGCAGCCGAGCAAGGAATGCAAAGCCTTGGCCTGTGGAGCGCACACCAGCCAGGAAATCCTGGACAGAGGCCACCTGAGTTCAGGAGGCCCGGCTTTTGGATTATCGGACCTTTGAGATAATGGCTCACTCCCCAGTAGGTGGGTAAGGAGAGGAGGACAAGGGGCCAACTGTGCTGGGCTCCCAGGCAGCCTCTAGCAGGGAGAGGGGACAAGGCGGCTCAGTCAGGAGTGAGAAAAGGCCTTCCTTGAGGGTCAGCCCTCTGGGCACTTCAGACCTGGCGTCTCAGGTCAGGAGGGAGAAGGAAGGAGGCTTCTGATCTCCTGGGATTTGGCTCTACCTGATGGCTGGGGCTAGCTGCACTGGCCTGAGGATTTCACTGCCAGCCGCTACACCAGCTGATGCCTCCTGAGTGCCTGGCCCCCACCCTGACTGGCACCTGTTGACCAGGCTCTATCTACAAGCCCTGACTCCCCCTGACCGCTATGATGCCCATGGTCATCAGTGGAGTTTGTCCAGGGGCAAAAAGTAGTCACATACACAGTCAGGGGCGCGGCTTCACCCTTTGCTCCCGCCAGGCCCCGAGCACCATTTTCTGGAGACTTCTCCTCCAACCCAGAGCCTCAGGTACACGATGTTGGTACCAAGAACACCACACACCCTGCTTAAACCTCATTTCAGGATGCCCCCTCCAAAAAGAAACTTTAAAAAATTTGCTTCTGAACTAAAGAAGCTTTCTCAGACCTGAATTCCTATTTTCCTTCCCTTGAGATAAGATCTCAAGGGTTCAATTTGCCAGAAACCTCAGAGGGAAGAAAATGAATGAAGAGATTCCAAATCTTTCCACAGGGAATATTCCACCCAAGCAACCAAAGAAGCCGCCCTCCCCATCAGATCTTACTGTGCCGCTAGCCACGTTTCCATAAACTCTCCCCTGGGAGCTCACAATTTCAACCTGGGCTTGGGGGATGAGCCTCTTCCCTGAGATGTGGCTGTGGAGGTTGAGGGGCTTTGGGTGGGGGGAAAACCCAGGCTTGTCCTTGCCAGCACAGAGGACTTCTTAGAGGGCCTGAAAGGGGCCAAAGGCAGCTGGGCAGTGGGCCATTCAGGTGGTCAACTGTCCAGAAAATAATGCAACACTTCCTCGCCACCCTGGCCTTTCAGGACTGACAATAAACCGAGGGTCTGTGTTCCCGAGAAAAACTTCCCAAGTCCAACAGAGTGGACGACACGAAGTCACAGGCTGTTACCAGAGCCAGAGTTCTGATGGGTGCATCACTCCTAGATGAGATTATAGGGAAACAAACAGCTTAGAGAGGGCCAGGGACTTGTCCAAGGTCACATGGGAGTCAGAAACAGGCCCTGACCAGACTCTGGACCTGTAGTCTTAGTCCCTCCGACCCAGATGTCAGTAGAGCTCCCCTGGGGTCTTGCCTACAGGAGAGAGAGATGCCACAGCACCTCCCAAGCCCTCGGCCAGCCTCAACCGCGCAGCTCGCTCCTCCTCCCGCCTTTGCACTGTCACCAGATCGTAGGTCTTACCTGAGATGCCAGCATGTGCTGGGACAGGTGGAACGGGAAGGGCGCGGCGGTGCCCGCTGCGCTGGCTGTGGGTCCCAGCCCGCTTGCGTCCAGTCCCGCAGCGGTCCCAGGCCCTCCGCCTCCGCCATTGCCGCCGCCGCCGCCTGCTACCGAGGCCAGCAGGTGACCCATGCCCATAGCGGAAAAAGCGCCAGGGCCCATGGCGAACTGTCCTGGGTGCAGGAAGAGCGGCTGGCCGGCCCCCAGCGGCCCAAAGAACTGCTGCCCGTGCAAGTGGCTGGAGAAGGCCAGGCCCGGCAGGTGTCCGGCGCCCAGGGGCGAAGCACTGTCCGTCTGCACCACCAGCGGCGCCAGGCCGGGCTCCTTGCCCTCGGCCGCCTCCTTGCGCCCCTCGTCCTTGCGCCTGACTTCGACGCGCTCCTTCTCTAGGCTCCGCAGGTTGAAGGGGCCATCCGCGCCACTCTCGGCCGCCTCCTTGCCCCTCTCCGGACTGCGCCGCTCCCGGGAGCGCTCAGATTCGGTCAAGCGAGGGGGGCTGGCGCTGTCCCGAGCCGGGCTGCGGCCTAGTGCCGCTCCCGCGCGCTCCTCGCTCAGCCGCTCCGGCTCCGGGTCGCTGTCCGCGGCGCACGACTTTTCCTCGGCTGTGGGGGGAGAGAGTGCGCCGGTTACAGGGGCCTGGGCAGAGGCCCACACCAAGCCCTCTCCTGTGTCAGAGCCGGGTCGGGAGACCTGGCAAGGCCTGCTCTTGGGGAGGCCGAGTCGGAGGAGCTCCTGCAGTGAGGCATGCGGCAGCTGCAGCCCTCCGAATCAAAGTCCCCACATCTGCCGTGGAAGGAATGGAGCCCAGGAGAGGACACCTTGCTGCTCTGGCGTCACACACAGCGCGCACAGGGCCAAGCTCCGAGTCCAGCCCGATCCTCCAAGCACCAGGGACCACCCTTGCGGGGAAATCCGGAGTTGTAAGCCCCATGCCCAGACCGACGCCGAGGCTTCCCCACGCCTTTAAGAATAGCCGGCAGCGGAGCCAGAGACCAGCCAGGCGCACTACTGAGACCTCCCTTGCCTCTCCCCAACCTGGCCTGACTTCCCGACCCTACCTCGGGCCCGGTGCAGGCGCAGGGGACTGGGCGCTGGGCCCGGGGAGGGCAGTGGTTCCCGCGCTGGGGGAGGGTCGCAAGACGAGGCGTCCGACTCTGCGCCGTCGCGCTCCGGCTTGCAGTGCTCCTCGTACAAGCGCAGAGACGGCAGGGTCAGCTGCTTCCTGGGGACGAGCGGGAGCCAGCAGGTCAGCCGGGAGCGCGCCGCTCCTGATCCCGCCACCCCGGCCCCGCCGCGGGGGTGTCCCGCTCACCCCTCACCTTTTCTCCCGCCGGCCGTTCCCAGTGTCCCTGAAGCCCTTGGCAAACGGGTTGTTGTCGATCTTCAGCTGTGTAATCTGCGGGGACCCAGGGGGCGGTGCTAGGTCAGACCGTGACTCTCAGAGCCTGGCCCGGGGGCACCTCGAGGTCAGCGGCTACCGCCGCAGAGAGGAGGCTGGCGAAGGCCCACAAGGTACCCGCCCGCCGGGAATGAGACCCGCGCTCGAAGGCGAGGCTGGCGGAGGGCATCGCGAAAAGCGATAGGATCTCTCCTCTTCCAGAAACTCGATTCGAGGGATAATCCCTCAGCACGCACACGCAGGCCCAAAGCTGTGTGCCCTGGATGGAAATCGGCCGGAGCATGTACCAGGGAGCAGGGTAAATGACTCCGCACCTGAGCAGAGGCGCAGGGAGACGAACCGCGCAAACACAAATCACACTTAGGCAAGTCCAAGGGTCTTCAGAAAGTTCATGAACATGCATATTATGTACGGATAAAACTAGGTATGGATTTCAATTTTTTGCACCAAAATCAACTCAGGCTTCTTTTCCATTTTCTACGAAATTTCTGAAGACCTTTCGTGTACAGAATGAACGAGTGCCCACAGAAACAAACGAATTCACACGGATTCAAGGCTCCTGGAATGGTGCACGCACAGTCAGGCATGCACACTGGTTCACTAAGGCAGGACGACCAGCACAGATGGTCAGTGGGTCACCCAACAGTAGTGCCCATGAGCACAGGTCCCGTAGGGTGAAGCTTTGCCCCACTAGGAGGTACTGACAGGAAGCATGCAGAAAAGGCCCTTTAACTTGAAGGAAAAATCTTCCAAGCACCTCCCAAAGGGTCCAGGGCATGGACAGACCCAGGACAGTAGGGGGTGTTTTTTTTCGGGGGGAGGGCTGTGTCACCTGTCCCACCCTTGGCTCTCCAGGGAGAGTGAAAAGAGGTCCCCAGGTTCCTAGTGTGGTAGGGCCTGGGCAGATTGCCTTGGGCACTCTCTTCATTTAAATCCCCATCCCTGAGCCAAGAAATAAACGAATAAAATGTAAAAATATCAACACGGGCCTGGAGTCTCTGCTAATTGCTAAGTAAACATCTCCACCCAAAGGAGAGCCCAGCTGTTCCTACTCCAGCGGAGCCAGTGTGTACGTGAGAGACAGCCTGGGGGGTTTCTGTGGGTGCAGCGCTAAGGGTTGTAAGACTCCGTCCTTGTCCTTGGGGGTGAGCCTCCAGCAGCAGTAGGTGAGGGAGGACTGCAGGAGGCAGGGGTGAGTGAAGGGAGCCTGCAGGTGTTGAGGGCATTGGTGCAGGGGCTGGGTCCACCGCACCGCTTGGCGCACCTTGTCATTCTGGTAGGCAGTGACAGCAATGAAGTCGGTCTCGGGGAACACGTAGGTTCGGAAGGTGCTATATGGCAGCTTCAGGATGTCGTTGGCTCGCACGATGTGGAAGCGCGGCTGGTACTTGTGCATGGAGTTCAGGATGGTCTGCAGGGAGGCAGAGCGCCCTCAACCAGCAGCCCCCAGGCTTTCCTGCTCTCTGGGGACCCCAACTCTCCCCATCCGTCTCTCTTGGTTCTACACTCCCTCTCATGTTCTCCTACCTTCTCTGCTCCTTTTCTTCTTTCTTTCCCTCTTACTTTCTCACTTCTACCTCTTTCTCTCACCATTAAAAAAAGTTGGAAACGGAAGTAAAACAAAGAAAGAAGACAAAACAAAAAATCCTTCGACTCAACTTCTATTCCTGGTGGCACTATTCAGCCCCTAGGAACTCCGCAGAAAGGCAGGATTCAGAACTCCCTGGGGCACACGGGCTGCTCTGCCTCGGAATAGGCAGTCCCTTTTGCCCTGTGGAACGCTCCCCCCACCACCCCACCCACCCACCCACACACTTCATTAGCTGGGGTCCTGACTCAGGCAGAAGTTGGGCGACCCCCAAATCCTCTCCTCCAGGTCCAGCATTTGCCGGTGGGAGGAGGGAAAGGTCTCAAGGAGGCTATGGGAAGATTGGTTTAACTTCTAAATCCCCTAGTCTTGGGGGAAAGCCGGGGACACAGGTCTTGTGGAAGAGTGAAGGACAGACAAGCTGCAGTCATGGGCAGGTCTTAAGCTCAGCACCTACAGGCCAACAACAGGCTGACCTCCCCTGGACCAGCAGTCCACAACTCAATCCTGGCCCAGTCCCGGTCTCACCCGGCCCAGTCCTGGCAGTACCCATCTCCCACTTGAGTCTAGGAGGGGCCTTGGAAGGCCTGACTGGAACTGAGATTGTGAGCAACCTGGCGCTTAGGCCACTGTCTGGCCATTCTCAGGCTTGCAGAGCAGAGCCCTCCAGCCCAGGCCCAGTCATCTTAGGCCACAGAACAGGGACATTCTGGGGGGTTGGCCAGTGCTCTCCACAAGGGAATTCTGCCACCCAGCTCTTCTGCTTAGCTGCATTGCAGATGCGCAGTCTCAGACCCCCATGCCCATCGCTGCCCGCACTCACGAAGCCGTGCTTGTCCGAGATGTTGTTGGTTAGTTTCAGCTTGTGGAAGGCCACCGGCTTGGCCATCCACTGCTCTCCCGTGGCTGGGCTGTCTGGGTGGATGTACATGCGTTTGGGCATCTCGGGGTCGGCCTTGCCCGCCACCATCCAACGAGAGTTGTGGAACTTGTAGCGGCAATCGTCAGCGGCCACAATGTCCATCAGCAGGATGTATTTGGCCTTCTTGTCCAGGCCGCTGACTCGCACCTTGAAGGGGGGGAACATCCGCCTGAGAGGGAAGGGAAGAGATGCCACTGGGACCTGGCTCTTCCATGTCCGAGAACCCCCTTTATCCTCTTTACACATCACCCCTCCAAAACAGAAACGCCACACACCCCTGCCTGGAAGTTCCCCTTCTGTGTTTCCCTGCAGTCCGCTGCTCTTCTTATTACTGCCTGAGCGACCCCCACGTGTGGTTGCTACTCCCCAGAGATCCCATTTTTGCCTCTGAGACCTGTGTTCCTCCTAAGTTCATATCCAGGGACCTTCTTTCTCCCTCGTGTGAGAGGAAAAGCTATTGCCCAGGAAATAAATGTAGGCCCTCTGGAAATACACTTACTTCTCCTGAATCGTCCCAAAAATTCGTTCAGGCAAAATACCCACTTGGGACTGAAGCCCCAAGAAATAAATCTGGACGGTGTTTGTTTTCGAAACTGCATTACAACACTTGATCAGGGCCCCTGACACTGCAGTTCCAGTTCGGGAGAAGAGGGTGAACCCGAGGCCTGGATTCTCCCTGGCTGAGTCCAAAAGCAGTGCTGGTGGTAGAGGTTGGGCCCGTGGATTCTCCGGGCTTTAAGGCCTGGGGTGGCGGGTGCCTACTGAGCTCCAGACTCCCGTGGCCCAGTTGAGACTCCTGGGCGGGTCAGGCAGCGAGCTCGACCGACCGATCGGTGCTAGTTGCTGGGACCAAGCGGGCCGCGGGTCTCCCTCGGTGGAGCAGAGAGTCTGGGAGCCTGAGGCTCCTCGGAGCTCCGAAACGGGCTGAGACCCGTCAGGGCCGAACCTCAGGGCCGCCTCGGCTTTAAGACTCAGAACGGTTGCAGCTATTCTTTAGGAGCATATATTCGTTTTATTTCATTCGAGAGATTTTGATGTTTTCGTTTTTCAAAAACATCTCTCCATTGGCAAACGAGAAAAAGCGGCTCGGCTGTCTGCGGGAGCAAAGTGTGGCGCCGGCCGGAGCCTGGAGCCGAGAGCCGCCGGCCGGGCGCGGATCTGTGATGTCGGGTCCCCTGTCCGCCCGCGGGCCCGCCAGCCTGCCGTCCTACCTCCCGGACTTGGTGATGACCATCTCCGTGCCCAGCTTGTGGAACTGGTCCCACAGCTCCTTGGCTTCCAGCGTCACCTTGGGGTCGTCCTCCACCTCGTCCTCGGGCTCCAGGCTCTTGAGCGAGCGCAGATGCGCGGCGGGCGGGTGCGGGCCGAGCGCCGAGACGTGCAGCCCCGCCTCGGCCGCTGCTGCTGCCGCCGCCGCCGCGGCCGCCGCCCCCGCCAAGCCTGGGTCGGGCAGCGGCTTGGCCAGCGCGCCGGGAGGCAGCGCGAGCGCCGGAAAGAAGGAGGGCTGCGCCGCCGCCAGGAAGGCGGACATGGGGAAGTCGGCGGGCCGCGGTGCGTGGAACGGGTGGTAAGCCATGGCGCTGGCCGCCAGCGCCGGCTCTCTCATCGGGACATCCGGCCCAGGCGCCCGGGGGCCGGGGCCGGGGGCGCGCGGCTCGGACCCCCGGCCCGGGCGGCGGCGCGCGCAGAGGACTGACGGCCGGGGCGGCGGGCGCGGCCGCAGCTCCTCCCGGCTCCCAGGATCGCGCTCCGCGAGGGGCGCGGAGCTCTGGGCGCGGGGGCGGCGGGGGCTCTGCGGGGCTGGGCTGGGCTGGGCTGGCCCGCTCTGGCGCCGGGGACCACGCGCGACTGGTTAGATCTTGTCGTGATCTCTGGAAAACTGTGACTATCTCACATGTCCTGCCCTGCTCGGATCCCCTGCGCTAACGAGCCAGGCCCCCCTTGATTGCTGATTTTACGCTTTTTGGACCAATTGTGGGTCTCCGGGGGCGGGGTTTTGACAGCTCAGGCCAAGCTCCGGCCGGGAGGGGGGGCGGAGGAGAAGGTGTCGGAAGCCTCGGCAGTAAGAAAACATGTCAACAGAATAAAATATTAACCAATGACGGGCCGGCCGGCCCGAGACCCCTCCCCCTGCCCCGGCCCCCACCCCGCGCCCGCACCCGCGGCTGCCTGCGCCGGGACGGGACAGCGCGGAGGGCCGCCCTGACCCGCCGAAAGGGCCTGAGGCGGGGGGCGCCCGGGTCCCGGGGCCTCGGGGAAAGACCCCCAGCCACACGCCGGCCCCAAGTGCAAAGCATTGACACGGCCCTGAGAGGAGAGGGGGCGCCTCTTTCTCCCCCGCCGGGAGGCCTGGCAGCCCTGGCTCGCGCCCCAGCCTGGCCTCCGACCCTGCTCCAGGTCGCGGCGCCACCCGCGGTTCCTGCGCTCCGGAGGGAGGCTGCGGGAGCTAGAAAGCGAGGCTGGTGGGCGGGCGAGTCGGGAGGCTCGGGCGGCCGAGGTCCCGGAGCTGAGCCCAGGTGGCGCGAGCCGGTGAGTGAGCCGTGGCAGAGCTCTGCTGGGGTCCGCGCGGGCGGGAGCGGGACGCGGCCTTGCGCTCGGGAAAGCGGGGACCCCCTAGCCCGCGCCTCCACCCACAGGAAGACTCTGGAGGAACCGAGGGTTCCCGGCAGGCCCTGGACTCAGCCCAATGTCCGTCCGCATCTGCAGCCCAGCCCCGAGCCGTCCGGCTGCGGGGGAGCGGGTCCTCTGAGCTAGGAAGGCGAGCGCACCTTCTGTTGAGCACCCGCCCGCCCCGCGCGGGCCGATTCCGGACTCTGGATTTTCCACCCGCCACCCAACGAATTTTCGCCGCATCCGGTACTGGAGACGCAAGTCTCTCGTATCCTAAACACCAGCTTCCTCTCTCCGCTCCCAGCCGCTTTTCTAGGATTTGTTTCCGTCCCTCGGAAGCTTACGTCTTCCAAGTTCAGGAGCGCTGAGTAGTGCGTGTGGGAGTGGGGTGTCTGGGCACCTGTGGTGGAACCCCCATTCTCGCTGTCAGTCTTCGTCTTCGTCAGCCCTAGCGTACCCCCTCCGCTGCGTGTGTGTGTGTGTGTGTGTGTGTGTGTGGGTGGGTGTGCGCGCGCGCGCGCGAGGTGGTTTCAGGCCGAGTGAGGCGCCTCTGCGCAGCGAGAGCCCTACCCCAAGGTGTGCGCGGGGAGACGGAAGCCACCACACACCTGCCTCGCGTCGCTCGGGCGCGGGACTCGGGCTGATTCCTGGAGGCCTCCTTCCGAAGGACAAGACCGAGCATGCCTTGGCCAGGGGTGACATTCCTACCCCACCACTAAGACAAGTGCGGGTGAGCTCCAGTTCCGACTAGGGCCCCGACGCCCCGGTGGTGGGCGCGTGTCCCACATCCCGCAGTGGCCCAGGCAGCCTGCAGGCCTGCGCCTCACACCCGGGCGAAGGGCCCCTTGTTGCTGAATGCTTGCAGAGGGTGAGGGAAGGCCGGATAGCTCCCGGCAGTGCGGGGTCCCGACCTGCTGGAGCAGCTTGGTCTCAGCGACCTTTTTCGTGGTTTTCCGAACCAGCTTCGGGGGCTCTGACAACGCCCCAGTGCGGTGCACAGTAGGCCCCCCCACAGTTTATTCGCGACTTTGCTCTTCGTCGGATCGCTCCTCTCCTGGTACCTCCTTTCTGCCCAGAACGAATCTTCGACTTCGTACTGCGCAGTCTACGCAGCCGACTCAGGATCCACTGCAGCCTTGCAGAGGCAAAGACCTGCCACCTCCACCTTAGACGGGATGTGGGCCCTACGGTAGGAACGTGTGTGGACAGGCTTTTACATTCGGTGAGGTGACCAGGTAATAGCCAGGGCAGTTTTCCTTACACGGGAATCTATGTGCGGGCCCCACGATCTGAATACATTCGCAGTGTGTGTGCGTGTGTGTGCGCGCGCATGTACGTACTTTCGTACTTAGAAGAATGTGTGTACATCTAAGTGTAAATTTCGGACATTTCCTGGAGAGAGTACGTAGCTGATCCAGAGGTCTGAGGCTGGGAGAGTTTGAAACACGTAGGCCTTACTTGTCCAAGAAACCCGGCGGCGACGAGGCAGCGGTAGCATCTCGGGACGGCGATCCCACCTACGAGTCACGGATTGCCCTCTCTCTGTCATGGGCTCGTTCCTGGCCGGGATCCCGTCATCTGCCCCGCCGTCCCGCAATCACTTCCAGGCTCTGCAGTAACCGCTCTCTCAAGATTCTGTATCGACCCCCGCCCCCGGCCAAACTCTCCAGCTAGGAATATCCGTGGCTCATCGAAAACTGGCTCTGGGGAGGCCCTAGAGGCCGGGGACGGCGCCGTGCGGCGCCCAGCTCCTGCTCGGCCCCTCCCCCGCCTGGGTCTGCCCTCCTTCCTCTTCCCAGGAACAGGCGCCCCTGGGGGAGTTCCCCGGGCCGAGTGTGCGTGTCTCTTTAAGAGGCCCCGGGGGGCGCCTCGCGGGCCGCCCGGGGCTGGAGGGGGAGGGCGCGGGCGGGGGCGGCTGGCGCCAGGCGGCCGAGGCTGCACAACAAAGCTCCGGCCCCTGTCACTTCGCATCGGCCGAGCCCGGTAGACGGGCGGGGGACGCGCGCTCAGCCGCCCCTCCCTCTCCCAGGCGGTCCCGGGCTAGGGCGTCGGGCGGGCGCAGGCCTCCGGCCACCGGGCTCCAGGCGGGTGTGCGCGCTCCGTGCGCTCCGCGCTGCCGGCCACGACCAGGTCAGGCGGGGCTGCTGCCCCAGCCTCTCTGCGGCCTCGTTCCGTGGCCCTGTACCCTCCCGCAGGGTCAAGGGACATTGCCGGGACGGGACATTGCCGGGACCTTCCCCGGATTGCGCCACAAGGTCGCAGGGCTCCCCGCTGGTGTCTTCTGGCGTGGAAGTGGCTGGCGGGAACGCCCGGGATGTGTGGCCACGTGGCCGACGGGACCGACGTGCGTGCGAGTGACAGGCTGCTGGTGCGAGCCTGGTACCCGCGCTCGGTGGGATGTTCGTGTGCCCGGGCTGTGGCCCTGTGTCTGACCGGTGGGGCTGCCACTGGGAGCAAACGTCCCCGTCGTGACCTGTGTGTGGGGGTGAATGAAGACACTTCCCATCCACCGCTTCTCAGCCGGCCCAACGCCTCCCAGAGCCTTGGCGCCAGCCATCCCGGTTTAGCGGCCGGGCCGGGCTCCCCCGCGGTCCCGGGTCTGACTGGGGTGGAGGCCGCGGCCTAGGTGACCCCAGCCCGCAGCGGTCCTGCCTGTCCCGTCCACTTAAACAAATTGCGGCTGACAGGCGCGCAGTCTCTCTGGAGCCGCAGCCCGCCGGTCGCCTCCCGCCCCAATTACTCCGCGCAGGGTCGGGCCAACTGGCAGAATGGGGTGGGATACTCAAGGAGAGATGGAGGCCAGACCCCCTTCTGGTCGCGGGGTGGCCTCGGCTTTGCTCCAACCCGTGGTGGGGCCGCTTCCTCCAGTTAGGTCCCAGGAAGTGCGCCCGAGCCAGGCCCTGTGGCCCTGTCCTTTGTCTTCCGGGCTGATGGGAAGGCAAAGCTCAGCCTGAGCCTGATAACTGCGGGGCCTAGGCGACTTGGTCCCTGACGGGTGACGCTTTGCATCTGAAGCTGCAAGTAGCTCTGGCCAGCTGTGCCTGGTCCCCAGGACTTCAGTTTGGGAGCTCTTGTGACCCTGGCAGCTCCAGATTACTCACTGCTCTGGGCCCAAGGTTATTCAGGTCACAGCTGTCTTGTCGGGACACAGGTGTCAGCAAAAGTGAGGTTCACAGCTGTGAACCTGTCTGCATATGTGTGGACGGGCACAGGTGTGGGATCCTGGGTGTGGCTATCTGTGATCACAGGAGTTTGAGTAGCATGGGGAAAACCACAGGAAGGACCCCTAGGATGAGCCCATCTGGGACGAAGGGGCAGGGCTGGCCCATGGGCTCACTAGGCTCTTCCTGATTCACTTCCAGAAATGCTCTTGCAGGGCGCAGGCCAGGATTCCCTGGAGCAGCTCTGGGGAGAACGCGCCACAATCCCAGCTCCAGCTGCTTGGCATCTTCCGTCCCTGTTCCCTGGCCAGGAGCTACCTGGCTGCCTCTCTGCTTTTGCCTTTCTGACCTAACAGTTCCCTGTAGCTCTGTCGTTTCACTGAGCAGGGCATGCTCCTCTGTCTAAAGGGAGAGGACCCCAAAGCCCAGGGGTGCAGTAATTTACCCAAAGCCAAAAGTACTGGTGGCACAGCTGGAAGGGGACCCTGGGACCTTAGGAAAGCAAGCCCAAATCCATCTACTCCTTAGAAGGTAGTGATCTGTTGCTGTGGACCTACCCCTGCTCACACAGCAAGGTGGGGCTGGTACTGGGCTCCAGGGTCTCTGTCTCAGGTGGGCTCTGGCTTTGAACACAAGACAGGCAGGTCCTTTTCCCCTTTGCCCCGAGAGCTAGAAGCAGGAGGGCCTGCCTTTCTAGTTACATGGAGACAAGGGCAGCATGGAGGTCAGTGGGACCAGAATCCTGTTTGTGTGGTGGCACAGGACAAGGTCAGCTTTGATTCAGGCCCCTCTAAGGGAACTGGGCAGAGTATGTGAAGCAGCACAGAGGGTCGGCTGGCTAGCGAAGTGACTTCCTGACCTTGAGGGAAGCCCTGCCCTTTTCTGGGATCAGGCTTGTCATCTGCAAAATGATGCCTGGACAGTGTGCATAGGTACTGTCTCCTTTAGAGTGTCTACCTGTGAAAATCAAAACTCGGCACTGAGAAACCACCTCCAAATCTGGACTGGTGGTTGCTTGGCCTGGCTAGCGTTTGTGTGCCTAAGTTTGCCTTAGGGCCACTGGGTCTCTCCTCAAATCAATCCCAGACAGTGCCCTACCTCTTCAAGTTGCCATCCCAACTCCCAGTAGCCTTTCCAGATCATGAAGATATTTTTCATCAAACTGAGGGAGTCCATTGAGAGGTAGCGCTGTGAAAATCAGGAAGGTCACATGCCTTTCTCAAGGTCACTTGGTCCAGCCACCTTTAGATTCATGTTCTGATGATCTCTGAGGTGCTGTGGATGAGGTGGAGGTGGTCCTGCATGTTTTCTGTAGAGGACAGGTGGCTGGCTGCTCCAGGGCTAGTGGGCAGTAAGGTCTCCCACCCTGGGGCCCAGTTCTCACTTCCAGCTGATTACAGGCTCTGGCAGGGTCCATAACCTCCCCAATTAGCCGAGGGCCAGCCCCAAGGCCTTTCTGATAACCTGAGCTCCAGTGGCAGCCGCCATGGGGCCAGCTTATCTGGCCTCTCTTATCCTCACCCTTCCCCCACATACTCAAAGAGTTGCCCTGACCGTGAGCAGATGAATAACCAGATTGTCCTGCAAGCTCAGCCGGCCAGTCCAGCCCTACACCCACCACTTTCCCTGACTGAAGGAGACTACAGCTGCTTGACCCCCACAGAGGGGAAGGGCTGGGCCAGGGAGGCCTCCTGAGTCTAAGCTGCAGGATGGCTCCCTGCATGGCTGAGAGCTCCAGCTGCAAAGTCTGCCCCATCCACGTGCTTGAGGGTGGGTTCAGAGGGGCTCATGCTTCGCGAGCTTCTGGACCCATTCCCAGGGAGCCAGGCCATGGGCAGCATGCACGGACAGCCTGGTAGCACCCTCCTTCCTGACTCCTCCCCTCCTAATAAAACAAAGTGGGTGTTAGAGACAGGTTCTTGCTATACTGTCCAGGCTGGCCTCCAAGCTGCAATTCTCTTGCCTCAGTCTCCCGAGTAGCTGGGACTACAGGAACGCTGCCCCCTTTGACTGAAACACTGTTCCAGCTGAGGGCTGGAGTTAGTGCTGGCACATCAATGCCTCCAGTTCAGCCAAATGGAAAAAAGCTGCTTCCCCTCTCACAGCCCCACTGGCTGTGCCCAGGCTCTGTTCCCAGCACGCCTCACTCTGGCACGTGATTTCACCTTGCAGGTGCCCAGGCAGGAGGGACTGGCTTAGGCCACCCCGTGCAGGACTTTCTTCTCAGCCTAGCCTATGGGGCCTAGTGTGATTCAGGTCCCCTTCTCCCAACATGCCCAACTGACTGAGGGAGAGAACTGAGATTGCATCTCTTCTCAGGCGCCAGGGATGGGATGGGGTGTGTGTAAAGGGGACAGGGGTCCCGGGGACTGCCCTAGCTCTGGCTGCGAGGCCGGATGGGAAGGCCTGCTTACCTGTGAACTCTTCTATGGCTGTCTATTAAACTTCACCCAAACCACACCTGGCTCAGTGGGTTTCCTTCAATTCCCCAAGGATCCTTGGGGTCTCTGGGAAAGGTGGGCTGGGGAAGGGGGACTAGAACCAACAGTCTCCTTCCTGCTCACCACACTTTTTGGCTCCAGAAATGGCAGTAGGGAGAAAACAGAATGAAGCATGTCGTCCAAGGCTCCAGCTGGGTTTCACGGATCCCCACTTCCACCTGACAGCCCTCTGTCTACAGAGGCACTTAAGGTGCCCCAGAATAAAGCCAGAGGCTTTGTCAAACTCTCCTTCACACGAGCAACCCACCAGCACGTGTCAAAGGTCTAAATAGCCTTGACTGCCAAAACCAGGAAGGTCCAAGTCTGTGGTACCCCTAGAACTCACTGCCTCTGGTAACAGGCAAGAGGCTTGGCGAATGGACTTTTGTTCCAAATTCTAGAACAAAAATTGTCCTTCTCTTTCCTCTCCCACCCCCACTGGTTCGCTACTCAGTTGCACACGTGGGGCGGGGGTGTTCAGAGCTACACAGACCCACCAGATTCTGTTCGGCGTTTGAGAGGACCCCGACCACAGCAACTCAGGGGTGGACACCAATTGCAGCGTGATTTATTGTACAAGACGTGCACTTTTGACAGGGCCTCGGTAACCACGATTTCCTTCACTGAACAGTACGAGACCGGGGTAAAAGGGCTTAAAGAAAAGACAGATTCTTCCCACGAGCTGATGGGGAAACAAAGATGGAGAAGCTTCTCCTTCCTTCTTCTTCCCTCATACGCTGGGCCTCAGTGCACCCCAGGCTGGAGGGGGGCCGACTAAGGGAAGCTAGGGGCGGTATGTGTCACAGCCAGAAGTGGGTTGGGGCGGAGCCTGTCCACTCAGGGTCAAAATACCTGGCTGGACCATCCACCCTCTCCCCACCTAGGACCCAAGATCTGGCCACTGTTCCAGGCCCCGTGGGTATGGTTAGAAAATACAAAAGCAGATCCAATGCAGGACGTCATGTGCAAACGGAGAAGGGGGCTGAGTGTCGGCAGTCTCTCTTGGCCACAGCCCCCACTGGCAGGTATGGTAGAGGTCAGGGTATGCTGGGGTGCTTAGGAGAAGGGTCTCCTCTCATTTGAGGGGGCAGGGGTGGCTGCTGTCACTAAGCTTGGGGAAGGCAGTCGATGAAAGAGGAGCAGAGACTGAAGAGCAGGACCAGAGAGGGCATCTCGTCCACCCTCCAGCAGGTGAGTAGGCCGGCCAGTCGGAAGCAGGTGGCTGGTACTACGGGAATCCGGTGGGGAAGAGGCTGAGGGGCTGACTCTCGTTGGTGGGAAGTGGAGATCGGTAACCATCAAAGTTTCTTGGGATGCTGCCGCTGGTGGAACCTGAGCTGTTACTCAGAGTCTCGATGCTTCCCTCTCGCTGAAGTTCTGCAAAACAGAAGAGAGCCAGGCTTGGTTAGAGCAGGGTCCAGGGTGGGGCATGCCCTGGGCCAGGCTGGCAGCCTCGAGGTGCCATTTTGGGTTCCTTACATCCTTTGGCAGGGGCATGCCCCCCTGCTTCCCAGATGGATAGGTGACAGCTCAGGTCACAAGGATGCTCAGCCGGGGCAGAGAGAAGCCCTGTTGGCTGGTACAGTCCAGTTTTAGATGTGGTCTCTCTCATTGTGAGGCAGCTCTCAGGCCGGAAGTACGGCCCTGGATGACCTATCGGGGCAACACGGCTCTTCCTGGGCACGGACCTGCACCTGCTCACATGCTCGTGCTCGGCCAGTGTGCTCGCCCACCCCGCAGTCTCCTGTCCTGGATCTCCAGGTGAGACAGGTGGGAGAAGCTGGGACACAAGAAGGACACAGCTGCCCTGCCTGGCCCATCCCTCTCCTGGCCTGTCTGTGCCCGGGGCTCCAGCCTGGAACCCTCTCACTTGTTCACTCCTCACCCAATCTGCCTGCTGGCTGGACTTTGGTCTATCCTTGGTACCTCCTGGAAAGTGTCTTGTTTCCCTGCAGGAGAGAGTGATTGGCTTGAGGGGAACCCGCTTTAGTGGAGAGAGGGTCCCTGCTCGCCTAGAGTGCCTCCTTCCTCCCTTCCTCTTAGTCCCAGTCTCCTGGAGGCCCCTCAGAATGCTGAGTCAACCCGTGAAGCAGGCAGGGAGGCTCCCACCCTCTCCTCCTCCCCTTCCCTGGCTCCTGAACATCCAGGAAGCCATCTTGGATATGGCAACTTGACCCGTCTCACAGCTATGGACACTTCAACTGCTCCATCACTTCTTGACTCACAGTGGGTGCCGGGATGGGTGGACTAATAGAATTCCCTGCTCACTGAAGGTGAGAAAGGAGGAATAACTTCTTGGCTTCTTAAAGTTGGCCAGTTCCCATTCCTTTTCAGTCCCTTGGAGCAGCCTCTGAGGTGTGGGCATACACATCCCTGGGCTGTCCCTGGAATCTACTCCAAGCCGAGCCGTGGTGCCCTGCAACCTAGCCTTCTCCCAGGTATGCATGTGCCTGAATGGGCCTTGCCTGTCTGCCTTGGAGTGCAGGGCCTTACAGCAGCCGTTTGAAATAGCAGGGCATGCTGAAATAGCACACTCAGTCTGGTTGGGCCCGAGACCTTTTGGTGCAGCCCACAGTGCTCCCAGGGCCCCCACCATACACACACAGCACAACTGGCTTTGGTTAGGGAACGAGTGGGTCGCGGCCTTAACTCCCGAGCTGGCTATCACCAACCAGGCCGGAGCTAACCGTGACCCCCACTCCTTGTAGGCCACCCCCGAAGCACTAAGGTTGCCCACGAGCAGCAGCCATAGGATGGGGCAGGGAAAAGGCAGGTGCCTGGGTCCAGGTGTGAGGGGACCCTTGGTCTGTGTCAGCCAAGGCTGGGGCCTGGGCCCAGGTTAGATGGATGTGCCTGAACACCAGAACCTCTCGGCAGATTGGGGTCAGAGGAAGGAGGGAAGGGGACACTGCAGACATCGGCTGAGGGCCTGGCTATGGCTTCTGATCTCCAAGAGACACACTGGCTGTCCTGTCGGGTCTTAGACCTGGGAAAATCAAGAGTTATTCGGATTTGGGTAGAAAACAAGGCAGGCAGCAGCTGGCCGGGCTCTCTTCTCTCCTGCTCATTCTTCAGTATCCGCCCAATATGGGGATACAAGCCATTCCATGAGGAGGAGGATGAGAAAGGAAGAGTAGACCCTGGGAATTCTACATGAAAGCTTCAAACTCCAAGAGAGATCTCTCCATTCCCTTCTTTCCCCACAAGCAAGCCAAGGAGTTTGTGGGAGATCTCTGAGGTCCGGGTTCGCTCTCAGAAGCCCTTGCCCTCATGCATGGCCGTCCTGGCACTAGGGGGCGCTGACAGCAGGGCCAGGAGGGCAGGAGAGAGCACCAGCAGTAGCAAGAAAAGCAGGGCCTTCCTTAGGCTCTGGACACCAGGCCCAAGGAAAAAAGCCCCAGATGAAGGAGCAGAAAAGGCCACTGGTAAGGGCTGGGCCCCTTTCCAAAGCAGAGAGACAGCCCAATGGTCTTGTTGCAAAATGCCAACACATCCACACTGCCAAGGGAGCAGAGGAAACCAGAGCCGGGGACCAAGCATGGCACCCACACTGCCCGTTGGCACAGGCCACCAGCAACACCCCAGCAGCCTCAGTGACCCCAGCACACACGTCTGGGTGTATGCATTCCATCCTATCACGTGACAGTGCAGGGACAGTTGTCAGGGGGTTTGCAAGATGAAGTGCTGCTCTTGGAGCCTGGGTGTTGCCTAAAGCTGCCCTACTCGTATCTTCTTTCCACCAGGTAGGCTGGGTAAGCAAGCAGGGTTCTCCCTCCATGTCCCGGGGTAACCGAGGCTCTGCTGAATTTACCTCCTGTACGTCCACCCTGGCCACTGCCCTAGTTCGACCTCCCGACCTCCCCACCCTCCAGTTCACCCCTCCCATACCAAAGCCAGTGTGGTCCGTCCACAACACGAAACCCATCTTGCATTTCCTCTGCTTAAACACCTTCAATGACTGCCAGAGGTTCCCAGAATAAGTTCTAAACTCTCCAGCACTGCAAAGTGACCTTCCGAAGCCTGTCCCCCAGGCCCCATGACACTAGTGTAACGTTACCCGTTATAGCTGAGGAACCACAGCACCGAAACTGCGCATTCGGGGGTCTGTCCAGGCTGCTTTATGTGCTGGGGCTTGTGCTCATGTAACAACTCCCAACTGAAAAGCCCTTCCTGGGAGTCCTAGCCTGCCTGCCTCTTCATCTTCCAGAGCACAGCACAGGGCGTCTCTTCCCCATGGGCTGGTCTGGTCCCCAGGCAGAGCCAGCCAGGCCCCAAGCACTACTGCCTCTTAGTCCAAGCCCTTTTACACTCACATGCGTGTCTCCCTGTCCAGGCAGGGCCCCCTCCCCTCAGGAGTGGCTTCTGAGCCTTATCCTTGTATTCTAGTGGCAATCACAGGGCCTGGAAAATGATGCTCAAAAGACATTTCTTGAATGAATGAATGAATGAATGAATGATGTGGTGAGAGGTGGGGGCTCAATCTTCGGCACGGACTAACAGTAAAAGAACCCGGGGCCTGGCTGTCCCTGGGTCCTCGGCCACATGCCTTCTCTCCGACCCTTTTCTCTTTCCCCACTGCAGACAGAACAAGAAGTGAGAGGGAAGGGGAGGTGGAGGAGGGGTGCACACAGGTTCCCCCTTCGAGTTATCCCAGCCGCCCAGCCCAGGAGCAAGCGGCAAATGGAAAGGTGTGGCCTTACCTTCCTCCATCCCGAACGCATGCTTTGTTACTGTTGGGTTGCTCACGGACGCTGGGCTGTTGGCATTGTTTTTTTTTTCCTTTTTTTTTCCCTTTTGAAAAGAAAAGCATTGAGGAATCTTTTTGGAAAAGATATGGACAATGATCGAGAAGTACACTGATCTCTGCAAGCAGGTGGAGGGTGTGAGGAGGCATGGGTGTCACACTGGCAGGAAGGGAAGCTTGCATCCCCGTCAGGAGGACAGTGACATGCGAGTGTAGGGGTTGGGGCCTGGCCATTTGTGGGGGGTCCCCAAGATGGCATCGCTGTGATGGAGCCAGGAACCCCTTCAGCATGAGGGAGGGAAGAGGACTCACACTTAGCACAAGGGACAGCTGGGAGAGGGGCAGGGACGGGGACCTACATGCAGTGCCAGATGGGGCCCCATGCAGGTGAGGAGGGGAGAGGGCAACAGCTGGCTTTCAGGGACACCTCCAGACTCTGACTCAGTGACTCAGCTCTGGCTGTCCTCCTCCTCCCCCATCCCGAACCCCTTAGGCCTGGGCAGCTCTCCTGTAGCAGAGGTGGCCTGTGGGGCAAGCCCGCCAGAAATCCGCCGGGGCCCAGGAGGAGATATCGAGGCTCTGCAGCAGGAACTAGGGGAGCACTCCTGCAGCCTCCCCCTTATCCCTTAGTCTGTGGATGGTGGTCGGCGGGAAAAGGGGGGCTCTAGAAGAGCTTGTTCTTCAGCCCATGAGAGTGGCTGGACAGAGGCAGAAGATAATCTTCTTGTGACCTCACAGTGTCCAGGGACTTGGTGCCCCTGGGGCACTGCAGCCTCACCTGTGGATGGCAACGCTGAGGGGGAGGAGAAGCCATAGCCCTGGTTAGGCCCCACCTGAGACAGAAGAGGTGCTGGGGCGGCTACAGACGTCAGCAGCTCCAGGATCACTAAGACGCCGCTGCCCCCACAGCCGCCCCCTATGCCGTGTGCAGGCTCAGCAAGCGGCAGGGGTACGGGTGGCCCAGTGAGCAGCAACTAGAAAGGAGGAGCCTCATTCCTACTCCACATGGAGCCTGTCAAAACTCAAAGGAGGGGCCTCAAAGAGGTGGCTGGCCTCGTCAGGGAGATAGGCCCGGAAAAACTGGGAGTGTAGCACAGGGAGACCCAGTCTGTGGGGGCAGGTCTCAGCTGTCCCCAGCCTTGGGCTCCTTACATCTGGGCTGGGCAGAAGCAGCCCTTGCCCCTGGTTCCACAGGGGGCACCCTGGCCCGTTTGCCAAGGCATGAGCTGCAGAGCTCGGGAGCTCCTGGGAGCTGTGGGCAGGAGGTGAGGGGCAGATCGGTGCTGGGCGCAGGCTGGTCAGAGGCTCCTCTCACACATCGGTCATTTCACTAAAGGCCACAGGCTGGTTTTCCCCTTCCCTGCGGAGGGGTGATGCTGAAGGCATGGGGCCAGTGAGACTTGGGGAAGTCCCCAGCAGAAGGCCTGGAAGTCCTGCTTAGGGCCTGGCGTTCTCTTACTGCATATGGGCCGGCGGGAAGGTCCCTCTGGACTTTTGCAGACACTGAGGGGAGCACCTCTGGCTTCTGGCAGGTGGGGCAATGTGGACAGCCCGGGTTCAGGGACTCAGAGGCAGGCCTGTTAGTGGGACCTGAGCGGGGTCAGCGAGGGCAGCACCGTGTGACTGTGTTAGGGAAGAGAAAGCCCGGGTTCCGGATCGGCCCCTGCGCGGCCCTGGCACCCCAACCTGCGGCTTTCTGGGAGGCTCCGGCTGCCGTGCTCTTACGTGTGTGTGTGTGTGTGTGTGTGTGTGTGTGTGTGTGTGAAGATGCTGCTCACCGAGGGGATTAGCAGGGCGCTTTTATCAGTCGGCTGAATCACACCCCAGTCCCAAGCTAACCACCCAAGCCGCCTGGTAGGTGTAGGATTAGACCTCAGGGTGGAGCCTGGCCCTGCACCGCAGCTCTGCCCACTGCCGGCAGCGAGAAGGGAGAAGGCTTCCCGCCTCAGAGAGCACGAAGGCCGAGGGCGGCCTCTGCCCAGCTGGTGCAGGCAGTTTAGGGACGTGTTCAAGAGCACAGGCGCTGGCCAGCTGCCACCAGGCAGACTTGGGGCAAGCTGGTCCAACTCGATGCCTCAGGTTCCTGAATGTGAGAATAACAATGTCTGTTTCACAGCCTGGCTGTAAGAAGGACACGGAATAAAGCACGCAGAGGCATCACAAGGTGCCTGGAGCTTCCAGTCAGCAAACGTGAGTTACTACTCCTGCTGCGATGGGATTAGTCCGCTGTGATTATCTGCAGGACTTCAGGGGCCTGCGCCAGCCTCCCTTCCCAGCAGGTGTCTCTGCCATCCAGGCCTCTACCAGCTTGGCCTCCACTGTAGCTTAGGAAGGATTTCTTTCTTTTTAATCAAGAAATGGCCCAGGAGGAAGATGGCAGATATGTGTTTACAGCTTTTCATTTCTCTCCTTACCTCTTTGCAAATACCCTCTTAAGATGGAAAATAAATTTCCAACCCTGATGACATGCATTGATTTTCCCCCCTGCATCCACCTCCCAGTTCTCCCACATTAGCAGGGGCTATGGTTAAGACCCTTGCCTGGGTGAGCTCCCGTGGCTGTCAGGGAAGTGGAGGGCCACACGGCCTGGAGCAGCCTCCCAACTGCCCCATCTTGCCAGGCACCTGTTCGGAGGAGGGTGCAACACACAGAAAAGATTTCTGGCCCCTGCTTGTGGGGCCTGGGGTGAGGAGTCAGATGTATGCGTTTTGAGTCCTCTCATTAGGTGATTCGGGATTTTTTAGCATTTCCCCTTGATGGGATAAATAGGGAGAAGGCCAAGGGACCACAGGACTGCTATAAATTGATCTGAATGGGGCCATCCCCAAGCAATCTACTTTGCCAACAAGGGGCCTGCAAACAGGACCCAGGACCAGCTCTGCAAAATGGAGCTTGGTAAGAGACAGGCTGGGAGAGAGGACGGGCTTAAATCATCTTCTGGTACTAAGCAGAGTTGGCAGTTTCCTGGTGCTGGAACCTGGAGAGATGGCCCAAATGCCATCTGGGAGGTGGCCCTGGCAGCTCTGGCTAGGGTAGGCTGCTCTTACCCCAGGCCTAAACCTAGAAAGACTTTGTCCTCCAGAGTGTGGCTGAGGTGGAGGCCTGTGGATGGAGACCTTGAGGGCGCTGGCTGAGAAAACCCTAAAACCCTCTGAAACCCTGACAGCCCTGTCAGAGACCACACTGTGGGCTGGAGCCAGCCTCAGCCTGGGGCGCTTTTTAGGAGGTTAAAAGCACAGCAGTTAAGGCGGCAGCTTGCAGGGAAGCCTCACTTTTCTCTGCGCTCAGCACACCCATCTCTGAGGCTGCCAGGCCCTTGCACCTTCCCTTTTCCTGCCACCTCAGGCTCATCCGAAAGCGATCGTCTGTCTGTCCTGGGTTTCTTTCCCCCTCGGGCACCTCCCTCTGGCTTCAGAGCTCGCAAAGATGCTGACAGACCAGGGGTCTTGCCCACCAGCAGCAAGGTCTAGGGGTTGGGGACTGAGAAGGAAGTCCCCGTCCCCTCTGGCAGAGGTGTTTGTTCCTGCCCAGGCATGCTGAGGGACTGAGGATGAAAAGGCTCCTTGGCAGCCCGACTGTAGGAATCCTGGAACTGGCGAGCAGATGAGAAGCAGCGCTAGCTCTGGCCTGCTCTTATCTCCAGGCTTAACACCTACGTCTGAGTGCAGGCCCCTGGCTGACGGACGCCACATACTTCTGGTGTCTTGCCACTACATTGCCTGGCATTCCTGAGCACTCCTGCCACCCGTGCCGAGTGATGTGGCCTGGGGCAGCATGTGCCTCTGTCCTGGCTGGAATCTCTTCCAACCCACGAGTATGCTTGCTTTCTTCCTTGCCCAGCTTCTGTTCCTGACCCTCTGCCCTGCAGGTACTGAGCCCCAGAATCTGTGCCCTAGGAGGAGGCCGAGGCCACATGGCCTATCCTGCCGCCCTGCCTCCACACCCTGCCACAGAAGTTGAAGGTACAGCCCTGCTGCTCTGGGCTCAGGATGTCTGAACTGCCTCCCCTGACCCTTGGGGCCACACACAGGTGTCTGTCTCGGCTGGGTTTGGGGGAGACTCGAGGCTAAGCAAGACAGCACATGCTTCTCCCTAGAGGGGGAAAGTCATGACCAGGACCTGGAAAGATGATGGCTGAGGAGACTGTGAGGAAGACAAGCCCAAGGCTCTCCCTGTACCAGCTTCCACCCAGAAAACCGGGCGAAGGGCCCGTCACCTTTCCTTCCCTCCAGGAAGTGGGCTCTCAGGCCTCTGCAGCTCTGCTCATGATGGAAGGCCAGTGAGGCAGTAACAGCAGGAGAGGGCTTAGGAGGAGGCGTACCCCCCGAGCCCCTGGGGGGCCCAGAAGGGACAGGGCTAGAGGACAGAGATGTACATGTTGGAATGTTGGGGAAGGAAGAATAAGGCTAGGATGGAGGTGGGAGGGAGAAGGGACTGCAAAGTCATGAGGACTCAGGAGGGAGGGCCTCTCTCAGAGCCCTGCTCATGCCTGAGCCCTGCTGCATCCACCCCCTCTCCACCAGGCCGTCTGGGAGGACACTGGAGCTCCAGACAGAGCCCGTACAGCCCAGACTGATTCTCCTTCACAAGCCTTTGGGAACAGCAATGGTGGTGGTGGCGTCTGAGCAAGAGGGCTTGCTGGCCTGGCTGGAGGCTGGAGCCTTTTTCCAAGTCCGTCCCACTGAAGCCATGAGGCTGCACCAATTTCAGTCAGGGAAAGACCTGACCCAGAAAGGCTGCTCCCCCCTGCCCCCCAGTCTAAGGACACCCACATGATCTGGGCCTCCCCACATCTTGGCCTCAAAGGAGACAGCAGCAGGACCAGCCACCCAGACCACCTTGACCAGCACCCCCGCCCAGTGACCCTCAGCTCCTAAGTATAGTATAACCTAAAATCCTGGCCACGCAGAGCAACGTTGCCACAACCTACCATACCCGGGACAGAAAAGGCTGAGGGAACATGGCTCCTGTTTCCCTGGGCGGGATCAGCCAGGTCCAGGAGAAGCCCTGGCCTGTACCTCCCTGGAGATGGTCAGGGAAGGAGGCCTGTGAGAGCAGGCGAGGTCCTGTTCTGGCCATGTTGAATGACCAGGGCGAGTCCCTTCACCCCCATCTGCCTCAGCCTCTACTGGATGGGAGGACAGGGTGACCTCTAGAGACCTTCCTGGGCCTGGGAGACTGAAGAGGTCACAGAGGGGCTTGAAGAAGCAGAACACAGGGACCGTGTGTAGGAGTCCATTGCTGAGAAAACGCGCCCTGTGCCTCTACTGTCCTCAGCAGGCCAAAGCCCGGCACAAAACCTGAGTCTGAGCCTTGGCAGACGCCACTGAAGGTCACCCTGGAGCTGAGCAGCGTACAGAATGCCTCTGGTGGCAGAGGACGTTGGCCAGGTGCTGTGACATACCTTTTGTGTGTAGGTTCCAGAGCGGGGCTGGGAAGAGCCCCAGGCACCAGCAAACATGTCTACCCCCTCAACCTGCATGGCTAGGAAGGGGAGACAGGCTTGGCAACTCTCCCTTGGAACCAGGTGCCTGGCTGGTGGACTTGACCTGCCTGTCTCCTGAAGCCCAGCCGTGGAAGTCAGAAGACCCCACCCCAGCTCCAGGTAGGGGCTTCCCGGGCTGCCCTCCAGCGCTCTGAGACAGCACAGGAGCCTGCAGACCACGGGACAGACACTGCTCTTTGAATGCTGCTGGCTCTCTGAGCCAGAGTCACATCTGGTTCTCATTCGAATGTCCAAATGTAATTAAATTCTCTACGACACAGCGGAAGAGTTTGGTAAGATGTGGCTTCCCCCTTTCCAGCAAGGTTAAGAAATCCCAGTCTTTCATTCCACTGCAGACCTGCTCTCTTCCCAGCCCCTGGTCTGTCCTGCTGTGCAAAGGCAAAGGCTTGAGCTCTTATCTGTTTTCTAGAGCTTATGGGGTTGAGATGTGCAGAGCCCCCCACCCCCGCTGCTCCACTTACCCACCTGAGAGGATTAACAGCTGAGGTCAAAGCTGCAGGCTTGCTGCAGAGTCAGTACACTAGGGTTTGGCTAGGGTTGGGGCAGGGAGGTCAGCACCCCCATCTGCCTTAAAGGGTCTCTCCAGCCCTACGGAGTTAGCCACTGTGCCCAGGCTCACCTCAGTGACACACCAGTGTCCTTTAACTCCCAAGATATGGGATATCTTGGAATGCATGAGAATTATGATTCTGGAATCTTTGGGTAAGGATCCTCTGTGCCCTGGCCAGGCCCTCTAACCCAAGGCAGGGTAGCGCAACTCCTCGCACCTGTTACCTCTCATTCTCATCTTGTGGCCTTAGGACTGCTGCGAGGTGGCGCCCCTCACCCTGCCCCTGCCCCACATGTGGAGGGAAGGCATGAGGAATGCTGCAGGAGCCAGTCTAATAGACAAGGCCTAGAGTGATGCCTGGGGTTGGATGATGCTCTGTGAGGCTGACCTACATGGGAAGGTTCCAGATTTGCATATAGAGACCTCCCTGCATACACCGAGCATGTGCATGCCCATGATCTGGGGCTGGGTGAAGCTGGGAGTGGATCACAGCATCAAGATTCTGTGGGGGTGCTGTCTCTCTGTCTGCTTCTGTCTCTGTATCTCTCACTTATGGAAGAAATAAATAAACTTTAAAAAGAAATGGCACCTGAGTCCTCTTGAAAGCATCCCTGTGACATCCATGTGTCACAGGATTGTCTGTCATTTCTGGCCTGTAAGGGCTCTGCACAGGTTAAGGGACAGTAGGGTCCACAGTGCAGTCCTCCGTGAGAGGGAGGACCCGCTGACCCCAGGCTTCGGTGTGCCTCCCTCTTAGCCTCCTGCTCAGGACTTCCCTGGATCCAAACAGAATGTCCCCTAGTTGGGTTGCCCTTCCCAGCTCCCCTTCCACCTGAGTACCTCCAGTTTATGGTTTCTTTTTACTCAGGGATTTATGACCTTCATGGTAATGGGCTCCATTCTACTTCCTCTGCGCCTCCTTTTCTAATCATTGTGGTATAGGCTTTATGAGAGTTTCTTAGTAAGTGGGATATTTTTCCTTTTGAAACAAACTATCCTGCTAGTTAATGACTTATGTGGGTGTGGATGCTACCCAGAGACAAGTGGGGGCTGGGGAAGGAATGACCAGGGTAAAGTCAGGAGGGAATCTTCTAGATGAATTAGAGCTCTGCTGAGTCCCAGTGTCGGAGTCTCATCTCTGCTCACAAACATCCTCTGCCAGAGAACCAGAGGCGCACACGAGCACATGCGTGTGTTCACCAAGGAATGCTGGCACAGGGACAGCCACACCTGCAGACACACAGGTGTGAACCACAATCCCCGTCTCACCGACCTGGCTCTAAAGATTCTATTTGTTTCCGAATGGTAAACTTGACTTTAGCAATGGATTTCATTTAATTTCTTGGTGGCATTTAGCATCAGGTCCACGTGTCTTGGTAGCCTTTACGCCAGTGAATAAGGTTTTAAGGAAGCCAGCCCAGTTCTCAGTCCAGTTGTCCTGGACCAGGCCTAGCAAGAGGAATATCACTGGGGCAAGGTCTCTGATGCCACCTGAGCGCCTCGAGCCCATGCTCTCGGGGCCACCCGCCGTGGCGGAGAGAGACTCACAACCTCAATTCATTGCTATGGTGCCTCTGGTCCAGATGAAACAGGCTGGGCTGAGGCTGGCTGCCTTTGTGCTGTGCTCACAGACTGGCTGCTGGTGCCGGGGCTCTATTCATTATTCAATTCAGCTAGCTCAGATGAGCCTTTCCATTTGCTCCTCCAGGAGGAATAACAAATCTAGAAATGCAATTCCACTTTGGTGTATTAAGATATTGATTTGCCTGTCGGGTGGAAATGCATTTGTTCTGTCAGCCCTCCCCTGGGTAGGAAGGGGTTAACCAAATGTTTATCACAAGGCTGGCTTCAGAGTTGAAAGTAATGTGATCAGTAATGAATTTTGTGTTACATTAGGTTGTATAAATGGACAGACAAGCGCAGACAACAAGTGGCCAGGAGTCGGGGCTAATCTAATGATGTAAAAATAGAGACAGCACCAATTATACTAGGGGCCAGCTCCAGGCTCCTGCAGGGACTGCAAATGAATAGGTACAAATCAAATTACTCACTAATAGACGCACTACAAGAGGGGCAGTCAATGGTAAATGCATTAGAGCCTGGTGACCTCTCTGCTCTACACAGCAGAGTCCGAAAATTTGACTTCCATCTTCCAAGTGGGGGCAGGGAGCAGTGTTCTCAAAGAAACTCTTGTTGGGTGAGGGACAGTAGCTACTCCCTACCCCAAACCATCCATTGCCAGAAGGGACCTCTTGTCTAAACTGATCTCTTGTCCTCACTCCAGAGCCTCCTGAAGCCTGAGCACCAAGGGTAGGAGGGCACCCTCTTGAAGGACGAAGAGTACTGGGACAAAGCCTTCCGCGTGGGCAAGGACAGGAAGTTACATACCCAAACACTTCCCAGCCATGTGTCTCTCAGGGGTGATGTTTTTTACTGCTACGTCAAGGGCTGTTTCTGTATTGGAAATAAAATATTTCTTTAAAGAGGATGACAAAAATGGATCTTTAAGAGAGCCACAGGAGCCGAGATCAAAGCGAGGAGATAACAGATCTGGTGTGACCACTAGCAGCTTTGCAGGGCTGTCTGCATGCTGACCTGAGCCCAGCACACCTAGGGTGTCCAGATTTCTCACTTGCCTAAACTGGTATCATCTTTCCCTCTATTCCTCCCACCCCCCCACCCCCGAGCCCAGTTGACAGAGTTCCAATAATGTCGCCTGTTGCCCAGAGCTGGCGGGTAGGGGAGGATGAAGAAATAAAGCCAGGATCTTGGCGAGCTCCTTAGGTTTTCTTCCTGCCCTCAGGCTCCATAGATTTGGAAACCAGGTCCTTGGCAGTGTGGCTGGGCTGCTTAGGGACGATCATGGAGACGTGCTCCAGTGCATTAACTGCATGCTCATATTCTGCTTTCAGTGGTTTGGGGATGAGTACAGTATGAAACCAAAGAAGCTCCCAGCCTTCCAAGGACCCAGCCCCTGTGTGGATGCAGGAAGGGCTACGGTAGGCTCAGCCCACACTCCCACAACCCACCCCTAAGCCCAGCACAAAGGAGTCACACACATCAAAGTGGAGATGCCACGCTGGTTCTGGCCAGCTGGAGCCCGGAGACAAGGGAACACGCCAGTAAGATGAGCATGGGAGGCACAGAATGGAAAAAGTCATCCTGAACGAATGAAGCAACTGGACGGCAATTCTCCCCAAACTCAATTACGTGCGAAGAGGGGTGGGATGGCGAGCTGTGGAGCTACACTACATAAAACATATGTGGGGGGAATCAGGAGGGCTGTGAAGCCTGGTGCCGGGGGATTCTGCCAGAAAATGGGAACATGTCTTCTGCAAGGGGTCTGTAGGTCCCTGGGGGCCAGGGTGGGGAAGGAAGCCTGGGCAGGGAGAAGCAACCACGAGCCAGAGTTCGGGCAGCTGTTTCTGGTATGGGTACTTAAATCCCATCAGGCTGCTTGGCTTGGTCTCCCCGTACAGCCCTCTCTTTCACTTCTAAGAGCTGAAGCTCTGGGTTCCTAGAGTCAGGGGTCATTTCCAACTTTCACTTTCTGTTTGCGGGTGTGTCTTACCAGCCAGCACACCTAGGGGGTTGTTGGCATACATCAGAGCACCTTCTGAGAAGGCAGAGGGTCATTTCACCAAAGATGGGCATTTAGCCATCCATGATGATGTTCCTCTTTGTTCAGACAGCACACCTCACAGAGGGTCAATGGGTAAAGGTGAACACTCTGGCAGAGGAGGAGGAACAGAGAGAAACCCTCCCTCTGTTAACCATTGATCTACTTTAATGCTTCCAGGGCAGGGCCCTTATTCTAGGGGTCCAGAAGCCTTCCTCCCACTCTTTTGGCCATGCCTGTATGCTCCCCACAGTACTTCTTGCTTCCACGGTCGAACAATGCTTGGAAGGTCCCCAGTGAGGTCCCCAGCCCTAAACTTTCTTTATATCTCTGCCTCTGTCTGGGGGTGTACGGGGTGGGGGGACAGAAAAGAGAGAGAAAACGATCTAGAATCAGTTTTGAGACCTGGCCAGAAACTAACAAGTGTGTGTTGGGCATAATTATTCCCATTGCTCTGGCTGGCTTTCATTCACCTCTCAGAGGCCACAAAGCCCACCCAGTCATTCAACAAACATTAACCGCTTGGCTCTTGTCCTTGTGCTGGATGCTGGGCAAGGAGAAAGCCGGTGGTGAGAGGTAACAAGGGTGACTCAGACTCAGTCCAAGGACCTGGATATGGGCCAAGACATGCTTGAGGCAGAACAGGTGAGGGAGGGCTGAAGAAACCACCTACCCGCCAGTGGCACACAGAAAGGAGTCAGCCATTGCTAGCTGGAAAAGGCACCTTATACAGCTTGCCCAGGGTCAGGTGTCCGGTGAGTAAGTGGTGGAGAAAGTCAGAGAGTGTGGCTGTATTTGGCTGTGTGGTCAGGGAACGTGTCGTAGGACGGAAACATTGAGCTTGGTCTAAGATGACGACTGGGAAGAAGGGGAGGGCAATGGTCATCTTGGGGCTGACCGACATGCTGGCAGCACCAAGCGCACAGGCATGTGCCGGGGATGATGGGGCCGTGAGTTGGCACGAAGGTCGTGAACTCTGAAGAAGGTATTACTGCGGAAGGGGAAGTGGGAGATCAGGCTGGAGAGGAAAGTCTCTAAGAGACCTGAAATAGCATGGCAAGGAGCCTAGGTGCAAAGGTCCAGGCCCTGGGTCCTTTAGGAGCAGAAGAGTGACATGACAGTTAGAGTAGGCCCTGAAGGTGACACTCCCCGTCCTCTACTCAAGAATCACTCTTACCGTGACTAAAGGTAGGAGGAACCGCTGTGTTCTGTGACCAGGGGACACTGGCAGGATGGTAAGGCCTGAAACACTTCCAGACTCCTTATTATTCCAGATTCCCACATCTTTTGATTATGATCTCACTTCAAATCTTTCATTCTCCCCTTTGCGCACGGGAGAGAGGAACATGTCTCTGTCAGTGCTGTGACCATCAGAGGACATTTATGTGGCCAGCAGGGTCTGTGGCAGAGACCCCTTGGGTGGCCATCATTACCATAGAGAGGAGTTACTGAGGTGCTGTGCACCATGGCCAGGACAGCACAGGTCAGGAGGTACGTGTTTACGGCATTTACTGTTTTCCTTCTCCTACTGTGTTCAAGAGGAAGAGCTGGAGCCCAGAGAGGGAAAGGCACTTGTCCAGAGTCACTAGCGTCTCCCATGTCTTGATGAAGACTTTTAAATCTTGCTAAAAGGGAAAAACAAACATTCTTCCCAATGGCACTGGCCGGGTGCTGGGAACTGAAAGGATTTGGCCTCTCCTACCAGTGGAAAATAGCTAGGAATAGGCAACCTGACACTGAACTGGGACACAAATAGCAACACTGACAAATCCACCACCACTATCCCACAGTCCCCGTGGCAGCAGCTGCTCTCTCCCAGCCTGAGCAGGGATGCCTGTGACCTGCAGGTGGGACTGGGCTCTGTCTCTGGGAGGCTCTGGGCCTTTGGGGGCTCACTTTCTACTCCCACGCTAAGCAATTAGGGCATCTTTAACTGGGAGTCTGCAGTTTTATCTTTGCATCCTGGGAAGATCACGCCCTGCAGGCGAAGGAAAAATCCTGACCTTGGCTTGGCTCAACTTGGTGAGGTGGGCTCCCGTGGGAAGCTGGTGACAGGAGCCAGAGAGGAACAGACCCGCAGTGCAGTGCTGTTGCCTCCTCTAGGGCTTTGATCTCTTGGAGTGTATGAACCATGTCTTCCTTATTTTTACACAATCTAGTACTAGCAGATGCCTTCAGAGAGACAGCCTGCCGGCTGCAACCACATTAAGAGTAAGGTGCACCACGGAGATGGCTGAGAGAAGACACGGAAAGCATTTATGTAAATGCTGTAGAAGGAGGGGGAAATCCAGGGCCTATTTAGGAAGGGCAGAAGAAAGGCCCTGGGTGCTTGGCTAAGTAGCTTGGATGACTGTTTGCCAAGAAACCTGGCACTTAGGAACAGTGGGCAATCAGAGATATTAACCAGGGAAGCCCAGGGCCTTTAGCAAGAGAGCCAGACCGAGTCAGAAGTTACGGCTTGAAGAGGTAAGACAGACCAACGAGATGACTTGTCCTCACCTGCATTAAGAAGGCAAAATAGGACCCAAGAAGTTGGAGAGAGAAGCCTTCGGGAAATAAAACAAACAAACCCCAACTAAATACTGGGCTTGTGGGCTGCCACAGCAGGTGTTTTCGAGAAGAGATACCCTTACTCTCAGAAGGCAAAGAGAATGCAACCCTTCCCAGGGTGTCTGAGGTGAATACCACTTTGACTCAGAGAGGCTTTGAAAGAGATCCCATGAAAAGACCAAAGCAGATCGTTGTCCGTGTGGCAGGGGATGTGGCTATGGGGGTATGAGCCCCATGGGTCCTGGGAAAGCAGCCTCTTCAGCCCATGAGGCTTGGGAAAGGGGCTTGAGAGGCCCCCAAAACACATGCAAGCATCACTTTTCCAGCTTCCTGGGGCAACACTGCGGGTTCCCATTGACATGGCCTTGCCAGGAATCAGGTCACCAGAACACACCTCTCCCAGGGCTGGACTCACTGTGGCAACTCTTCCTCTCTGAGTTGTAGATTCTCCTCTGTGGGATGGGGAAAATTCTAACAACTGCCATATTTTCTGTAATGTCTGTAAAGTCCAATGTGGTCAACTTGTTTTTATGGTAAACACTGATAAATCAATGATCTGTTTTGCATCTAAGGCTGACCAGAGAGCAAATATGTCTAACATTGATTGTGCTGGTGCCTGTAGTTACTGCACACGGCATCCTATGATATGTGGTTACTATGGCCCCTACTGGCAATGCAGCCTTGGCATGAAAATCTTCCCGGCCCCCAATACTGGGACAGGCTGGAGTCCCAAAACCCATTGGAAGAGCTAATCTTAGAAGCAGGATAGGGAAACCCCACATGGAGTTATTTGGATTAGGGCACATATTTGATTAACTCCAGTAACAACAGCTCACATTTACTGAGAGCTCAATTTCTGTAGTCCTGAAATAAAGACATTAATTAGTACACACACACACACACACACACACACACACACAAACACACACACACACACACAAACACACATCATCTTCATAGGGCATCTTCTCCAAAACAGACAATCAACAGATATTTGTTAATTAACTTATTGAAACCTTCCTGTCACCATCTGAAAAACTGTGTAATGTTCAAAATGTGCTTTTCATGTTGAGAAGGAAGCAGGAAGGCAGAGCCCTTTTAACAAGTACAAGTAATTTCTGACAGAAATCTTTGGAAGCACTTTGGTAGAAAAGAATCATAAGTCCTTTTCTGCTGAGTAATTAATATACAAACAGGAAAACTCAGAGGATTTAGCAGAATAAACCAGTGTTAGTTTTCAACCTATTGATCATAATTCACTAATGTATTATGAAACAATGTCGTGGGTCACAAATGCGTTTTGTTTTTTGTTTTTTTTTGAGAGGTTTTTGCTCTAGGGTGCAAGCACTCACCAGAAAGACAGAAAGAGAGAGATAGAAAATGAGAAACAACCCCCCCCAGGGGGATGGCCACACCGCAATCCCTTCTCTTCCATTCTCTTCTTGGGATCTTGGGCACGCACACACATGCGCCCGGTGTGAGTTTAAGTCACTGGATCCGAGACTTGAACTGCAGTCGACTACATGGGAGTCCAGTAACATAGCCATTATGTCAATTGCTGGTCCCCACAAATGCATTTAAAAAAAACATAAAATAGAACAGGAAATAATAGAATGCATTGCCTAGTGTAATGCTGTGTGTTTCAGTGAACTATGGTGGACGTAAAATCTATTTATGAAGATGGTAGGAGGCAGAGATTGAGCCCACGATGTGATCTCAAGATTAAGTGCTTTGGGACTAGAATAGAGACTGTCAAAGAGATGGTAGACAGAAAAAGATGAAGCCTCTTTTCTTCCCAGAATACTGTGACTGTCAAGGAGAAAAAGACAGTGAGCCCAGAATTGCAGGAAGCAACAGGTATGGAGAAGACAGTCCCTCAGGCCCCAAGAGCTGATTCAGTGAATGTGGGAGAGTGAAGCGCAGTAGAAGCAGCTCTGCAGTAGTGATATGGCAGGAGTGCTTTAAGCAGGGGATCGGGACCTGTGTGTTGGCCTGGGCTTTGGATATTAGATGTGAGAGAAAGCAAGAAAGATAATATTTAACTAAATTGTGGTAAAAAGAGATAAAGTCTAAAAAGAAAATGTACATTGAGGTGTACCCAGGTGTTTATTTTAAACCCGTGCCTTTTTTAATATAAAGTTTTATCTTTACCTAGACACAAAACAATTGAAATAACTCAATTTTTTTTCATTCCATTTTTCTAGAAAAGGCAGTATTGAATGAAATGTCTGCTAAGCAGTTATTAGTCAAGCTATTTCGAGGGGTCTAAGGGAGAAAGGAGGGGGCTCTGGGAGAGAGCATTCCAGGCAAAAGGAAAAGTGTGTGTGGAGGCCTGGTAGGCAGAGTGCGTGTGCTTCGGGACCCACTGGGGAGAGCAGCTTGGCAGGTGTCGCACAGAGCAGCAAGGGATGAGTCTGGAAAGAGGGCAACGACTGGCCACAAAGGCTTCGTACCCAGTGAAATGGGGTGAACCAGAAGGGAAGGATGGAGAAGAGAGGAACCCAGACTTCGGACATGTGTGTGTTAGTAGGCCGCTGGATAGATGGCTTTAGAGCTAGAAGGGAAGGCCAGCCTGGAAATTATTGGGACATCACCAGTTTGTGGATAGTAATTGAAGCAGAGATGGCCATGCACTGAGGGAGAAGGGAAAAGGGCCAAGACAGGGACTTGAGAAATATACTTAAGTGTGACAGAGAGGGGACCAGCAGTTGGCTAATGGCTATGTCGCTGGATTCCCATGTAGTCGACCGCGGTTCGAGTCCTGTGGCTTAAACTCACGCCAGGCGTGTGTGTGTGTGTGCCCAAGATCCCGAGAGGAGAATGGAGGAGAAGGGACTGTGGTGTGGCCATCCCCCTTGGGGGGAGATTTCTTGCTTTCTGTCTCTCTGGCAAGCGCATGCACCCTATAGCAAAAACCTCTCCAAAAATAAAGGGTGATAGAGGGGAAAACAAAACACAACAAAACCCAGAAAACAGACTGACAAGAAGCCAGAGGCAGACGAAAAACAGGAAAGTGTGGAGAAACAGGACACGGGAGGACGCTCAAGAAGGCAGGCATAGCTGAGAGGACCAGTGTTGAGGGGACATCACATGGCAGAGAGGACTCTGGGGAGAAGAGCTCTGGCCAGGCAGGCTGGGGCGGGCCCACCCCTTCCACCACAGGAGATGGGGCAGAGTTGATGCAGGAGCATTTGAGAGCTGGTGGCAGGAAGTTAAGTGATTTCTCGAAAGATGACTGTTGTTTCCAGCGCGGGAGAGAGTAGGGTAAGAGATGGGAGCAGAACAGGAAAGTATAAGACAGTATCCATGCAGAAGGAAAGGGGCCGATTTCCAGAAGATGCCGGAGCACATGGCCACACTAAATAAAGAGCAATAGTGGGGGGAGGGGGGAGGGGAATGGCAAGGATAAAATACAAACTCTTAGTGGTCTGAGATCTGGGGATCTCTGAGAGTGAAAATAGGCTGGAATCACAGCAGGGAGCAGGGACCGTGGCAGAACTGCAGACACCTGCGCTGAGCGCGGGCCCATTCATTCACTAAAAAGTTACCGTGTTTCTACCACACGGCAGACGCTGCTGCTCAGCACACTGGCTTCTGCTGCCAGAGGTGAGTGCAGGCTGAGAAGGGCAGGAACCAGGAGCAGGAGGAGCAGGTGCTAGGGAGGGTGGAGGAGCGGGGTTCAGTGGAGGGTGGAGGTGTCCTGCTGAACAGTTTGTGATTTTCCTTCAGTAGCCCAGGTATAAGAGCAGAGCTGACTGATCTCAAACTGGAGTTCTGCCGAATGGGACAGGAGAAGGGTAACAGGGCAAGAGGCACAAGGATGTTAGCAAGAAAGCAACTCAGTCGGTTTTGTTAGAGCTGCACTTGCCAATCACACCTAAGAGCTAATTAGACCAATGGCTGGCAGCTCTCACAGAGGGCTGAACCACACCTGCCTTAGACATTGCTGGGTTTTCAACAGCCCCCCTCTCAATCTTCACTATACACGGGGAGCCTGGTCAAAGGCAGATCCTGGCTGAGTAGGGCTGGGTGAGGCTTTAGACTGCATTTCTTTTCCTTTTTTAAAAGGTTTTTGCCATAAGGCAGATGCACTTACTGGGGAGACAGAGAGAGGGAAAGTGAGAAGTCACTCCCCTGAGGGGATGGCCACACTGTAATCCCTTCTCCTCCTGGGATTTTGGGCATGCATGTGTATGTGCCTGGTGTGAGTTTTGAGCTGTTAGATCTGGGACACGCTGCAATTCCTTCTCCTCCTGGGATTTTGGGCATGCATGCACATGTGCCTGATGTGAGTTTCAAGCCATTAGATCTGGGACTCAAGCCATGGTAGGCCATATGGGAGTCCAGTGCCTTAACCACCATGCTGGCCCCAGATTGCATTTCTAATCAGCTCCTAGGTAATGATGGTGCTGCTGGTCTACAAGATCATTCCTTTTTTTAAAAACAGAATTATTTTATTTAACTTTATTTATTTTCTTATTTAAGAGAGGGACAGAATGTGTGTGTGTGTGTGTGTGTGTGTGAGAGAGAGAGAGAGAGAGAGAGAGAGAGAGAGAGAGAGAGTGAGAGAGAGAAAAGTGAGAAAGCAAGCCACCAGGCCCAGGACTTGAGGTTGGCCATGTGGGAGTCCAACGCCCTTAATCACTACACCACTTGCCAGCCCCAAGATCACTTATTTTAAAAAATTATTTTTATTTTTAAATGGCAAATAAAAATGTATTTGTCATGTATAACATGATATTTTGAAATTTGTATAAATTAAAAAAATAGCTAAATTGGGACCCAGCAGATGGCATAATGATTACGTCGCTGGACTCCCATGTGGTTGACTGCAGTTTGAATTCCGGACCAGGTGGCTTAAAACTCACACCGGGCATGTATGCATGCATGCTCAAAATCCCAAGAGAAGAATGGAGGAGAAGGAATTGCAGCCTGTCTCTCTGTCTCTTTCTGTCTCTCCAGCGAGTGTATGTACCCTATAGTAAAAATATCTCTCTTAAAAAAAATAGCTAAATTCACTGTGTTCCATGGAGATTCACCTACATTTGCGGGGCTGCACGAGACCCACCCTTGGTCCAGCCCTGAGTGCAGTCTACGTTTCCTATTGTTGGGACTTTATGATCTGATAATTGGAAAAAAAATCATGTTTATCATAAAAAATAATTAGAATAATAATAATAATGATTGGGGGAAACATAGGAAAGATATTGAATGTTGAAGCAGGGAGATTAATGTCTCTGTACTGACTGACATGCATGGCATTCCCTTTTGAAAAAGCAATGTAATACACTGTAAAGTTTTATGTAATTCAATGTAATAAAAAAATAGATAATAAAAAAAAATAGCTAAATTCTTCTAGTTAACATGTATTACCTAACATTTCATTTTTGGTGGTGGGAACACTTAAAATCTCAGCACTCTTAGTGATTTTTAAGAATACAGTACATTTTTCTAACTGCGGTTTCCATGTTGTGTGATAGATTTCTTGAACTTAAAATAACAGAACTTTCATATCCTTTGACCAATGCTAACCCGCCCCAAAGGTTTTGCTTCACTTTTGGAGAGGGTCAGACCCATGGCATAGCTTACCAAGTGAGATGCTAGAACCACCTGACATTTTCAGGAATTCGGCCATCTGACTGACATTATGCTGATAGCTGAAGCTGGCCATCACAGGAGTTTTTATACTTAGATATCCCCAGATCAGGGCTTCCTCGCATCCCTGCAGAGAGCTGGTTGTTAAACACTTAGCAGCACTCCACGAGCTAAGCCTGCATACTATGAGCATGCCACAGGGTGGGTGTCAGTGTCCTGACAGCCAGGCTGGAGCTGGCCTCTGTGCTCATTCATACTTTGATAAAGAAGCCATCAGTCCTGGCTGCTATAGTACACGAGCATCTTGCTGGGAAGTATGGAAGGGACGGATGGATCTCTGGTGCATCAGAGACAAACACTAGATGTCCCTCTGTTTGTGCTATGAGAGGCTGCCGCGGGCCAAGGTGATTGCTAGAGATCCTCACCCCATTGCTCTGTATTGCCATGGCTATCCCTGGGCAGTAGGCCAGCTTGGCATGAGTGGGCCAGGCTGCCCTCGCAAGGCCTCTCTGCTGCACAACCAGACTGATACTTAATCTATTGACAATGTGAAAAGAGTCTTAACAATGGAGACGGAAATGAGTTAACTTCCGTATTATCTACCTTACTATTGGCCATTAAAATAGAAGCAGATTTAAAAATAAATAAACAAAATATATCTGGTTTGGCTCCATAGCCTAGTGCTCAAGGGAACTAGATTCCAAATGGCCAACTGCAGTTAGAGTCCCAGCCCCTAAATGGGTATGTGCGCATGTCCCAAATCCCAACAGGATGGAGCAATGGAAGGGAAGGGATTGCAGCCAACCACGTCCCATTGGGGGGTTCTCCCTCTCTCTCTCGGGAGTGCATGCACCCTCTGGCAATTAAAAAAAAGCAACATATACATCTAATATGGTCAAAGAAATCCAGCTGAATCCCTTTTGGTGTTTGGATAAATCCCCTCTGCTGAAAAAATGGGAGTCTCCTATTTCTTTTTTTTTTGGAGAGGTTTTTTTTTTTTTTTTTTTGCTATAGGGCATGTATGCTCACCAGAAAGACAGAGACAGGAAGTGAGAAATCACCCCCCGGGGGGATGGCCACGCTGCAATCCCTTCTCCTTTCTCCTCTCGGGATCTTGGGTATGCATGCACACGCGCCCAGCGTGAATTTAAGCCACCGGGTCCGGGACTCGAGGCACCGCAGTCGACTACGTGGGAGTCCAGTGACATAGCCATTATGCTAACTGCTGGTCCCGGAGTCTCCTATTTCTGACCTATGGGTCATATAGTTTTTTTTTTTTTATGAATTACTTATTTAATTTTATTTATTCATTCATTTATTTTTTAATTAGACTAGAGAAAAGCACAGAGAGAAAGAGGGAAAGTGAGAAAACAAGCCACCAGGTCTGGGATTCAAACTGAGGTTGGCTATGTGCAAGTGTCCAGTGTCTTAACCACCATGTTGTTGCTGGCCCCAGGTCATACAGTTTTAATTTCTTCCTTCTTTTTTCTTTCTTTCTTTTTAAAAATTTATTTAATTTCACAAACCTGCTTAAAGCCACAGAGACTTTCCTGAATCCCTTGGCTGCCAGGCAGATGACTCGCTGCCAGTGTTGCCCAGGTTACTGTATATGGACGGCCAACGCTGCATGACTCTGACTGAACTGCCTTCACGCCTGTTTGCTAGATGCCACTGAGGTGCTCCGAGGGACTTCTGAGAAGGTGGCCGGAGAGAAAAACCAACCAGGCACGACTCTAGCCCTTGGAGGAGGGAGGCTCCCAGGTAGAGGGTCTAAGGACACCGGGCTCTGGCTTCTGGGGGCTGAGACTGGTGGGGGACCCCTGAGATGCAGAAGCAAGACTGTGCCATGGACAGGGCTTGGGCAGGAAAGAGCTTCCTCCCTTAGGCCCGCTGCCAAGGAAACTGGGGTGAGAGCCCTGGTAAATGGCTCCTCATCTCTGGAGCAGGTGGAGAACAGCGGCATGATAATATGTTATCCATGAGTCGGGGGTACTGTGATGGGGCGGAGTGGGGTACATGACGGTGAGGAACACAGCTGTGGCAGCTTCCAAGGTTCACATCTCCTTTCTTTACAGGAAGGAGGGGTGCGGAAGGGGGTGGTCCTAGTAGAGGGCTGCTTCCTATGGCCTGTTAAGGCATTTCTCTGTCTGGGCAGACTCCTCCTCTTCCTCCCTAGCATCCGCTCACCCCATTCTGTTCATCTGCCAGTTGCTGCATACGCGCTCTGGGCTGGCCACCCAGCGGGGGCTGTGGCCGTGCCATTTCCTCCCTTCCTCTTAGCATTGGCAGAGAGGGAATGGCATGATGATGAGGGAGAAGAGAGAGAAAAGCCTAACACCAAACCCCAGCATCCAAGGGACCTGGAGGACCGCAGGGAAGTTGTGCCCGGTGTTTCAGACCCTGCCGAGAATGTTCTGGCTCTCTAAATCTTGCTGGTCCTGATCAGAAGCTGCCCCAGGGTATTATAACCTCTTCGTGGGACCCCATTTCCAGGTTAGCATGTGAGCAGGAATAGCAAAGAGTGACAGTCTCAAGAAGACTCAGGCAAGCAAGAGAGGGAAGGTCTCAGCCAGGATCTGCTCAACCCAATGAAGAGTTCCTATTGAGCTTGGAAAGCTGGGGCCGCCGTTGTCAGGTGCAGAGCAGTGCTGGAGCAGTCACCAGCAGCACACACAAGGAGATCGAAAAAAGTGCTTCCGAGAAAGGAGGGGCAGGCTGGATTACAGCTGTACGGAGACGGGAGGACTGTGGTCTTCCCCAAGGGCATACTTGTGCATATGTGCATGTGTGTGAGCATGAGTACACACGTGTGCCTGGGCAGTGCTCCCGCATCATCTCTGGATATCTTCTGATCACTCTACAGATGCGGGAAGACAACCTCAGGCCCAGTTGCTGGACTCTCCCAGAGGCAAGAGTTCAGGGCAGAAGGCAGCAGAGAACAGGCCATCTGGGGGGCCGAAGCCAGCCCACCGGCTTCGTGCTTGCTCCTGCCGGTGAGCAGGGCCCACTGGCGTCACCAGTCTATAAAAGCTCAAGTGTGACTGAAGGTGTTCTGCTGCTGTAGACTCAGTGCCCTGGTGCTGCTGAGAAGCCTGGGGACTCCCTTCTCCTAGAGAAGGTGTCCTTCTGGGAGCCACTTTCAGTACACTGCAGTGTGCATTGGAGCATTGGTGTGTGTCATTCCGGTAGGAGGGCAGTTCCATTGGGAACACCCCTTTCCACGGGCTTTCCCAACACCAGAGGTTTCCAAAATAGACGGGCGTCAGAGTGTGATAACTAAGGAAACACACAGCAGACACACCCTCTTCCTACACCACAGGTGCCAGTCGTAGCCAAGTCAGCCTAGAAGTCTGACCACACCTTTACCTGTTCCGGATCCCACGGCATCCCGGCTCGGCGACTCGGCCATGGCATCCGCCAGCCGCTCCCGGAGGCCCTCCTCCGTGTGCTCCATGGAGGACATGTGCCGCAGCCCGAAGCCCTCAGGCCAGCTCCCGCACACCTCCAGAAGGGTCACGCTCCGGTCAAAGGTACCTGTGGCACACATGGGACAGCCAACAGTGAGTCCACACCTTCAGAGAGTGGGCCATCCTTGCCTACCCACCCCACTCCCTCCTACCCTGAAGAGCCGTCCTTGCTCTTCTGCAGAATGGGTGAGTGGAGCGGAACCGAACAGCTCGTGCCACTGGACCAGGGCATAGAGCTGTGGACAATGCCCTCCATGCCACCGAGGCTGGCGGCTTTTTTTTTTTTTTTTTTTAAGAATTCTTTTATTTAGCTTTATTTATTTATTTATTTTTTAATTTGTCTAGAGGGGGACAGAGAGAGAGAGAGAGAGAGAGAGAGAGAGAGAGAGAGAGCAAGCCGCCAGGTCCAGGTTTTGAACCGTGGTCGGCCATGTGGGAGTCCAGCGGCCTTAACCACCACGCCACCTGCCAGCCCTGAGGCTGGCGGCTTTTCAACTTTCTGACAAGCGACAGTCCTCTAGTGCTTCAAGGACTGGGACAAGGAACGGGAACCAGGTTCAGCCAAACGTCTCTACTTTTCTCTGTTTGATACGATGGGACTCCACTTAAAATTTCATATAAAAAAAGGATTACATAGCCTGTATATTTTTTTAATTAAAGGATCTTTCTAGGGGGCTGGCAGGTGGTGTGGTAGTTAAGGTGCTGGACTCTCACATGGCCAACTGTGGTTTGAGATCTGGACTTGGCAGCTTGCTTTCTTACTTTCCCTTTCTCCCTCTCTCTCTCTCTTTGGTCAAATTAAAAAATAAATAATAATAACAAATAATTCTTAAAACAAACAATTAAACAAAAGCCTTCTAAACCATTATGTCCTATAACCTATACCCAACTTTCTAATTTTATAGTTGAGTCTTAGAGAAGTTATGGCCCAAGATCAAACAACAAGTTAGTGGCAGACAGAGTTGGTCCGGGAACTCAGGTCTCCTGATGCCTCAGTCTAGAACTCATTCTGCTCCACCACAGAATCTCCCAGCTGCCAAGGCTGTGTGCCCAACCTGGGTACCACCGTGGGGTTAGCAGCAGCAGAACTGGGTGATAGCATCTCCGGCCAAGATCTTTCCTTAATCCAAAGCTGCTCCCCAATTCCAAAAAGTACATGGTGTTCCGCTGAATGCCAAGATTAGATTTTACATACAAGATCACTTTAATGTCCAAATTTAAATTATTCTACTTTATTATGCAGCAAGTCTTCTGTGAAAGCTTATTTCATCCACTCTCTCTTGGAAGGAGATTATAGTCATGCTCTGTTGCTTTAAGCACATAACCATTTCCCCAGCGATTAGGTAACTGAAGCCTCTGCATTTATTGGGCTTGGTTCCTGCCAGCACCAAGAAGATGGGGAAAAAATGCAAATGCCAATGTTTCCCAAAGTTAAAAGTACACGCAACACACACTCTTTATCAGGCCTTGCTGCTCTTCTTTGATCAGCCGTCAGAAACGATCTTCCCCAGGCAGTTGGGCCTGGGCAGTGTCAGCACACACTCTCTGCCAATGACAGGTGGTAATAGAGAGGGTGCGAGCCCCAGTCCCGGCAGGCGGCCCTGCCTCTGATAATGGCCAAAGCACTGAGGTGATAACCGTTAGTAAACACTCCGACATGGTGACTCCATACATCAGCAAAGAGGGCCAGATAATCCTGAACTCTCCCGACCAGACAAAGGCCTTGGCCAGCTTGCTGGGATTTAGATGTGTGGCAAGGGTCACTCCTGGCTCCTGAATTTCATCAGCCAAGCTTGGGTTTGATTTATCTCTTACTTAAACGTAAAGTAGATCCCTGGCACTGGGAGAGTGAGCGGCAGCTATAAATGCACCGCTCCAAGAAGCCCACCTTGGGGATGAGCTGCTTGGGATCAGCTGGTCAGGTAGGACTCAGGAATGGGTAGGCCCTGCACCACCTCCTCTCTCCATCAAGTAGGGTCAGGATGTAGGTCTGGAGAGCCAGGCACCGGGAATCAGGGGTGGGGTGCTGAGTGGCGGCTGATCCTCTAAGGTCTGAACTGTGCTTGAGTCATGCACCGGCAGCACCAGCCCCGAGCCCACACTCAACCAGCATCAGCGACAACCCCCGGCTGCCCAGCACCCAGGACACACACACAGATGACATAGACTGAGCTTTCGATGTTACTGCCCACTCTCTAAGTGATGCGAGGCAAGTTCCTCTATCTCCTCTTCCCATCTCTGAAGTGGGACTAATAACTCTCTGCTCTGTCTCAAAGGAGTGAAGAGATTAAGTAAGGTCCTGCCAGAAGCCCGTGCTCTCTTCGAGTGCTTCTCCAGTCTTATTTGACAAGCTCAAGAGTTGTGGCATCATTGTTTTTCTGAAGGATCTGCCTGGGACACCTATGCTTAGTGATTTCAGAAGAGGACATGACAAGAAAATGTGGGCCCTCCTCGCCCTGTATACTCCACTTTCTTTTTCTTTTTGAGAGGTTTTTGCTATAGGGCGCGTGTGCTCGCTGGAGAGACAGAGAGAGACAGAGAGACAGAAAGCGAGAAATCACCCCCCAGGGGGGATGGCCATGCTGCAACCCCTTCTCCGTTCTCTCGGGATCTTGGGCACGCATGCACATGCGCCTGGCGTGAGTTTAAGCCACTGGGTCTGGGACTCGAACCGCAGTTGACTACATGGGAGTCCAGCAACATAGCCGTTAGGCTAACTGCTTGTTCCTATACTTCACTTTCTTATGCACAGAGATGTTTCGGAGCCTGGAAAATTGGGCTGAATGAGTACTCATTTTCTCACCTCACAAAAGCAGGGCTCCTGCTTGCAGACAGAGCTTGGTGAGGGTACATACTATATTCAGAAGTCAGGCAGGGGAGCTGGCAGCAGGGCCAGGAGGACTATTAGAAGCCACGTTAGGAAAAAAAAAAAAAAATCTAGAAAAATCTTACAGCAAGGAGAATTCAGATAAGAGGTGGGCCCAGTCCATGACACATGGTAAAGGGCAGGGGAGTATGAGAGCTCTTCAAAAGTTCATGGAAATGTGGGGCTGGCAGATGGTGTGGTGGTTGAAGGCACTGGACTCTGACATGGCTGACCACAGTTCAAGTCTTGGACCTGGCAGCTTGCTTTCTCACTTTCTCTCTCTTTCTCTCTCTCTCTCACTTTGTTTTTGTTTTAATTTACCAGAAGGTATGTGTATTCTGAGGAACTGGGGTTCATTGGGGGTGAGAAAGATTTTTAAAAGGCATTGGTTGGGACCAGCTGGTGGCATGGAGGTTAAGGTAGCTGGATCCCACAGGGCTGACTGCATGGTTTGAGTCCTGCACTCAGAGGCTTGGAAAACACACAGTGTGCATGTGTGTGCCAACATTCCCACAGGAGGGAGAGATGGAGGAGACGGGATGTGGCATGACTATCTCCTATGGGGGGAGGAGGTGCTTTCTCACTACCCACCATCCTCCTCTCCATCCAGCAAGCATATGTGCAATGACAAGATAGCATTTCAGGCCCAATGTCCCTCTCTGGTCATATTAAAATAAATAAATAAATAAAATAAAAAGTTAAATAAAAAAATTCTTTTAAAAAAGACCATAAAAATGTGTATTATGGAAAAAACTATGTATGTATAAATTTCAAAACATGTTTTGCACCAAACTAAACTTGTAATATAATTCCATTTTTTTCTGTGAACTTTTTCAAGTATCTTTGGTGTGTAATTTTAAAAATAGAATCATTTTATTTAACTTTATTTATTTATTTTAATTTGACTAGAGAGGGGTAGAGTGCAAGTGAGAGAGAGAAAGAGAGAGAGAGAGAGAAAGCAAGCCGCCAGGTCTGGGGCTGGACCCGCGATAGGCCATGTGGGAGTCCAGCACCCTAAACCACCATGCCACCTGCGGGACCCAAGTATGTATAATTTTTTTAAGGGAAAAAATAACAGTATAAGGAGAAAGGAACCATGAACTAGTGTTTTGGTGGAGACTGGAAAGTGACCTGGACTTAAATACAGACCGTAACACCTATTAGCTGGATGATGCCAGGTTTGAGCCTCTGACTTCTCATCCATAAAAATGGAAACACAATACAACAACATAGGGTTGTAGTGAGAGCTGCGTTAGGTTGTAAAAATTCCCAATACTGGGCCCAGCAGGTGGTGTGGTGGTTAAATCGCTGGACTCCAGACCATGGTTTGAGTCTCAGACCTGGTGGCTTGAAAATCTCATAGCTGCATGTATGTGCGTGTACAAGATCCCAGGAGGAGGACGGAGGAGAAGGGTTTGCAGCATGACCATTCCCCTGGGGGATGGTTTCTCACTTTCCCCCTCACTGTCTCCCTCTCTCTCTCTGTCTTTCTCTAGTGAGTACACACACCCTATGGCAAAAGCCTAAAAAATATATACTACCTGCCACATAGTGAGTGCTGTGCACATAACGGATGTGCTCATGTATATGTTAACACATGTGTAGGGTCAGGTTGTGGCCTGATGGCTATGTAGACTGGATCCCACATGGCTGACTGCACAGTTCAAGTCCTGGACCCAGTAGCTTGAAAAACACTTTGGGCATGTGTGGGTGAGTGCCCAAAATCTCCCAAAGAGGGAAGAGATTGCAATGTGAGTCCTCCCCATGGGAGGTGCTTTCTTGTTTTCTCTCTCTCTGTCCCTTTCTCTGGTGAATACACATACCTTCTGGTAAATTAAAACAAAAACAAAACAGACATATATATACACACACACATACATACACACACACACACACACACACACACACCCCCCTTTAAACCATTTGAGGCATCATAATAATTTTCAGTGATCACAATGCAGGTACTACTCTAATTTATGGAGGTTAAGCAACATATTTGAAGTCCCTAAGGGACAGATATGGAACACAGGTTCCTAATTCTGAGCTTGGATCTCATTCTGTCAGGTAGGCAGCACTTGTAGTGGAGAACCATACTATGTAGAAATTACCTCTATCAGGACCAGCAGATGGAGTAATGGTTACATTGCTGGGTTCCCATGTGGTTGACTGTGGTTCAAGTCCCTGACCCGGCAGCTTGAAACTCATGCTGGGCATGTGTGCATGCATGCCCAAGATCCTAAGAGGAGAATGGAGGATGGAGGAGTAGGGATTGCAGCGTGATCATCCCCCCGGGGATAATTTCTTGCTTTCTGTCTTTGTTTCTCTCTGTGTCTCTGGCGAGTGCGCGTACACTATAGCAAAAATCTCTCTAAAAAAAAAGAAGTCGCTTCTATCTTTCTAACCTGGTTTTGAGAACTGCTGCCTGCAATCAGGGCTTTTTTTTGAACAGGGCACATATGCTTGCTGGATGGAGAGGAGGATGGTGGGTAGTGAGAAAGCACCTCCTCCCCCCATAGGAGATAGTCATGCCACATCCCGTCTCCTCCATCTCTCCCTCCTGTGGGAATGTTGGCACACACATGCACACTGTGTGTTTTCCAAGCCTCTGAGTGCAGGACTCAAACCATGCAGTCAGCCCTGTGGGATCCAGCTACCTTAACCTCCATGCCACCAGCTGGTCCCAACCAATGCCTTTTAAAAATCTTTCTCACCCCCAATGAACCCCAGTTCCTCAGATATCATGGTAATGGTGAGGTCTACTGGATGGCATGCAGGAGAAAAAACTGATAAAAGGTCTCTTCCCTCTGTGGGCATAGCTAGGAAGCTGTGAGTACGAGCTCGGAGATACCAAAAATGTTCAGCAAAGGAACCTGATTGTGTCTACAGTCCGAGAAACCACAGAGAGGATACAACCAGCGGTCCTGCTTTTCCTGCTAGGAGTCCCAGCAGAGGTGCTGCAATACCCGCCTCCCGACTCTTTCCCCTCCTAGCAGCCTTTTGCTGAAGACAGTAATGGAGCTCATGGAATCCCCAGTCCTGGAGAGGGAGCAGGGCTGCAGGTGTGTGTGCACCAGCAGGCGCCGGGGTGAAGAGGCTGAGCCCTTGGAGGCCGAGGTCACCTCTGGGCTCTCAGGGAACGGCACATCTTGTCAGTGTTGACGGCACAGCTATCATTCATCTGGCCAGCCCAGAGACACGCCATCAGACGGGCTGGCCCTTTGAGTCCCATTACAGGGGAAAGGGTCAGTTTCAAGGGAGAGAAGATGCTCACTTAGTGCAGGCTGTTTGCAAGGCACAGAATATACGAAGCACTGAAGACCTCTGGCTGAAGCAGCGCTCTGCTGTTTACAAAGCCTTCTCACGTTTATTGCTCCGGTTAACTCACACATTCATCAAATATTGATTAGTGTCCACTGTGATATGAGTCAAGCACTGTATCGAGATACGGGATACAGAGCAAGCCAAATTAAATTAAATTAAAATAAAAAAAAATAAAAGGAGCTCAATGTCCTTCGCAAAACTTTGGGAAGCAGCAATTATCACTCTTTTATAAGTGATAATTTTTACCACTTTTAAATTTTTACCATTTTTACATTTTGTTATAGGGCATGTGTGTTCACTGGAGGTGGGTGGGGGAATCATCCCTCAGGGGAGATGGTCAGGCTACAATCCCTTTTCCTCCATCTCTCTCCTTGGAATTTTGGGCACATGCTCACACCTGGCATGCCCTTCAAGCCATTGGGTCCAGGACTTGAACCACACAGTAGGCCACATGGGATCCAGTCCCCTTAACCACCTCATCACCTGCTGGCCCTTAGATTTACATCTTAGCTGAGTTTGAGAGTCATAAGGTGACTGGTTCTAGCCTTCCTAGGATGCTTCCTGGGAATCTTTTCCTCGAGGGCTGTCTGCTACCCAGCTGTTCTCTGAATACCATTTTCTGAGACTGAGTTCAAGTCTCACCTGCTCAAGAAAACCTCGCAACTACTCAAGGTTTAGGATGTTCTTCCACCGACTCTAATAGTATAAAAAGCTCTTTCCCTTTTGTGGGAAATTAATGACAGCCATGAACTTACACAAAAACATACATGCTCACATACACCATGTTATGTGTGCACTTTCAGGGTGTTTATGGGTGTTTCTGAAGCCCATCTGTAGATCTCAGGTCAATCAATTCATTCCTATGGCCTTACTCCCAAACTGCCATATCTCATTCACACAATCTGCTTTCTCAACTGGTTTAGAAGCTCCTGAAGGCATGAATTTCTCCATGAGGGAAATAAATAAGCACAGGACTGTACCTCATGCTTGCCCATAATAGGTTTGTATATTGACTGATTCTGTCCATATGAGAAACTTCAGTCACCTCGGAGTCTACAACCCTTTGGTTGGGGTACCAGAATGGAAGAGAAAGGACTGCAGTGTAGCCATCTCTCCCAAGAGGTGACTTCTCTCTCTCTGGTGAACACACACATCCTACCTCCTCTAGGGGCAGGGTAAGTAGAAAGGGAGTTAAAATTAAATAATAATAATAAGGAAGATGGTAAATAAGCAGAAAACAATGCCATGATTTTACTTTACTGCTCTCTGTGCATGTATCTTAGGTGTGGAGATCCTAAGGCTTGGAAAAAACAACCTTCCTGGGAGGGCACAGAGAGTTGGTCTCATACAGGTGTGCTTCCCGATCCTGCTTCCCAGCTTGGCATCCTATGTATTACTCCTTTCCCAGAGGAGAAATGGGTCAGGGTCTTGGGTTTCACAAACCTATTAAAAGCATGCTGTGACAGCTGGTAGGCTGACAGCTCCTGGGGAGGCCAGGGGGACACGTGCTCTGCCTTTGTAGACCATTGTGGAAGGGGCAAGGAAGCCCGGGGAGCGGAGGGGGAGTGGGGCAGGAGGATGCTCCCACGAGCTGATAGTGTCTAATCACACGCTGGCTATTTATGAGACTGGCACAGCCTCTGCTTTGTACACTTAGATTCAGCCCAGGGTTGGAACTTTGCTGTTGATCAGATTTCTAGCCACCAGGGAGCCCAGATATCAAAAGCAAAACCTGCATCAGACAATGCTCTTCGAGGCGTTCAGTGCTCTTCTGGACGAGCCTGTGATAACAATGATGCCTACAATAACTAAGTAACGATCTGGGCATGATGAAGGCACTGGAGAGCCTCTTTGCCTCAGCTCACCAAACTGAGGTTAAGACTGGTGCTGTGGAAAGCATTCCCATCGTCATGCTACAGGTTGTTTCACGTAAACACAGGCTGAAGGCATTCATTTTTCTTGGTGCAGGGGTCAGTTTTGTGTGTTCATTTGACTAGGCTACAAGAAGCCCCTACAGTTAGTAAAACTATTTCTTTTAGATGGCAGATAATAAGACTTCCAGATCTTTATAATCCTGTGAGCCAGTTCCCACAATAAAGCTATTGGGACCAGCAGTTAGTGTAAAGGCTATGTCGCTGGACTCACATGCAGTCGACCGTGGTTCAAGTCCTGGACCCAGTGGCTTAAACTCACACCAGGTGCGTGTGCGTGTGTGCCCAAGATCCCAAGAGGAGAATGGAGAAGGGATTGCGGCGTGGCCATCCCCCCTGGGGGGTGATTTCTCGCTTTCTATCTCTCTGACTCTGTCTTTCTGGTGAGCGCACGCGCCCTATAGCGAAAACCTCTCCAAAAGAAAAGAAAAAGAATAAAGCGCCTATAGATCGATACGGCATCTATAAATCTCCTATTGGTTCTGTTTCTTTGGACAATCCTGACTAATATAGTTACTGGATGTATATGAAGATATGGGGGGGAGGTGTCATTTTCAAAAAGTGCACGGAAGATGTACATTACGAAAAAAGTATACAATTTCAAAAATTTTTGCACTGAAATAAACTCACATGTCAATTCCATTTCTCCATGAACTTTTGAAATTTTGTATATTTCATGACATCAATCTGTACTATGTCACAACTAACAGATGGTTTCCCTGTGGGGGGCGGGTGGGGTGAGAGGGTATGAGAACTGTTTCTCCACGTCCACAGACAGATATGATCTACAGCAGTGAGGCCTGGGTCCCAGCTATCTTTCAGGACTCATTATCTACTGGCCACGAAGCTTGTGACAATCAGTAAACCGTGTTGGTCCCACATTCCTTGATCTGGCTGTGGGGTTTGGGTTTTGAGCATGAGGCCATTTTGAAAGGATCTACTCCTGCTTGGAAGTGAACTGAGGAACGAGAAAGCAAAGGTACCAGCACAGCAAAGACATGCCAAGACATCTAGGTTATACATGGAATTCTCCCATTAACTTTTCTGGTTACTCTGGGCAAGTCACTAATATCCCCCCTGGGTCTTTTTTTTTTTTTTTTTTTAGAGGTTTTTGCTATAGGGCACGTGCACTTGCCAGAAAGACAGAGGGAGACAGAGAGACAGAAAGTGAGAAATCACGCCCCAGAGGGGATGGTCACGCCACAATCCCTTCTCTTCCATTTGCCTCTGGGGATCTTGGGCATACACATACATATGCCTAGTGTAAGTTTAAGCCACCGGTCCAGGACTCGAACTGCGGTCGACTATATGGGAGTCCAGTGACATAGCCATTACTCCAACTGTTGTCCCCCCCTGCTCCAGGTCTTAATTTCCCCTTACCACAAGGAAAATAAAGGAACAACTCCCACTTAAGAGGTTCACAATGGCACTTCCACTAGTCTCGATGTAATTAGCAATAATGTACTGCAAGAATAATGGTGAAGTGATGTTTGAGGTATCCTAAGTAAACGCTACCAAATTTCATTCTCTATGAATCAGATTAACACAATCAATCATAACACAAAGAGTCTTATTTTTACCAAATTAAAGGCTTTTGGTCAGCACAAGACCTGGGTCCAAAGGCCAACTCTTGTGACTGTCACACTGTATGACCTTGGGGAATTCGTTTCTCTTCTTTGGACCTTGGTTTCCTTATCAGTTGCAGTGGGCGGAGTGGTGTCCCCCTTAAAAGATATGTCGGGGGAGCTGCAGTATGTGGCCTTCTTTGGAGATAGGCTCTTTGCAGATGTAATTAAAGATCTCAAAATGAGATCATCCTGTCCCAGCTGAGGTAGTGCACAGTGCACAGACAGTGCCACCACTGGGTTTGGTTCCAAGTCCAACCTGAATGGGCCAGGCATGGCCACATATGCCTGTGATCCTAGCTAATTGAGACGCTGGCACAGGAGGATTCCAATACAGCCAGACCCGATCTCTGTCTCTTGGCCTCTCTCCCTCTCTCATAAGGGAGGAGAAAACGATGAGATCATCCAGGGTTGGGGGGGAGCCTAAATTCAATGTCTGGTGTCTTATGGAGAGAGGAGGAGATCACAGACACGAGGGGAAGAAGGTCACATGAGGACAGAGACAGAGATTTGGGTTAGTTGCTACAGCCAACGGATGCCAGGAGCCACCACAGCTGGAAGGGCAGAAGGGTCCTCTGAGAGCCTTCAGAGGGAACATGATCCTGATGACACCTTGATTTTGGCTTCCAGGAATATGAGACAATGAATTTCTACTGTTTAAATTCACTAGGTTTATGACAGTTTGTTATAGTGCTATAGGTATAGACTATACCTCTAAAACGGAGCAGTGGGTGTTTGTTTCCCAGAGCCGTTGTGAGCAACAGATCAGACAGTACATCAAAGAGTTTGAGAAACAGAAGTGATCAGAAACCACTGTTTTGGATTGAACTCCTGCACTGGTCTCCATCCAACAGACCTGACCAAACCAGAATGGAGTCTTGTATGCTAAATGCAATACAGTCAAACTAAAACTTTAAGAATGCAGGTGGGTCACAGGTCAGGCCAGTTTTCCCTGAAAATGGTAGATTCCAGCCTCCCTGATTCAACATATTAAGGAGGACTCCTCTGCTTAAACTCTTAACACACGCGCACACACAAGTAACCTGTGGTAGGGGCCGGCAGGTGGCGTGGTGGTTAGGGGCACTGGACTCCCATATGGCTGACTGCAGTTTGAATCTTGTACCTGGTGGCTTGCTTTCTCACTTTCCCTCTCTCCTTCTCACTGTGTTCTTCTCTGTTCAAATTAAGATAAATAAATAAATAAAATAAAGTTCAATAAAATAATTCTTTTTTTTGGAGAGGTTTTTGTTATAGGGTGCGTGTGCTCGCCAGACAGACAGAGAGAGACATAGAGACAGAAAGCGAGAAATCACCCCCTGGGGGGATGGCCACACTGCAATCCCTTCTCCTCCATTCTCCTCTCAGGATCTTGGGTACACACGCACACGTGCCCGACGTGAGGTTTAAGCCATTGGGTCCGGGACACGAACCGCAGTCGACCACATGGTAATCCAGCGACATAGCCATTATACTAACTGCTGGTCCCAATAAAATAATTCTTTAAAAATAAATAGAAAATAACTCTTTACAAAAAAAAAGGTAACCTGTGGTAATGTAATGCTAACCAGTCAGCTTTTTATTCTATTGTTCTGTTTCCTTCCACTTTACAAAACACACTATTCCACTATTGCCCAGCAGGAGTGTTCATTCTATTTCGTAGAACTGGAGGCTGCCCCAACTCCTAATCATGAGTGAAATCCAATTAGACCTAGAACTAAATTTGTTACAATTTCATCTTTGACAAGTACTTTGTAAAACTGCACAGGGCTGTTGGAACACAGAGGAGCAGGCACTGTGTGCAGTATTTCTTAGGTGCAATGGGATTCTAGAAAAGGCTGAGGAAACTGAAATCCTGTGACTGAGGAAACTCTGGGCCAGAAGATGAGCAGCCAGGGGACCAATTTTAGGGTGGGAGATATCAGCCACATCAGTCCCTAGCCTGGGCAACTCTATCAGTAAATGAGGTGATGGCTCTGTGTCAATTCCATAGCAAGAGCCTTTGATGGGAGTCAAAATATGTAGGGGTATGTGTACCTCACTTCTCTGAGGATGCCTGCAGGGGGCACAGGAGGGCAAGGGAAGTGGCATCTCAGCTCTGATGGAGGTTAGGTCCCTCCCATCTCAATGATCTGCCCACATCTGAAGTGGGGATAACCATTTCCAGCTTCTTAAATTCTTTAATAAATAGAATCACACTCGACATGGATAAGGATTGAATAAGATAGACTACTGCTGGCAGGAATATCACTGGTATCTCCAAGGCGATCTGGTGATATTAAGAGTTAAAAACATGCCAACTAGTGACCTAGGAAATGTTACTTCTAGAAATAGAGTCCATGTAGATAAGGAAGACCCCAAACCTTCATGCATGAAGATGTTCACTGCTACTTTAAAAGCCCATTGGGAGGATGTCTGTTGAATAAACTTCATACTTGCAGTAAATATTAGGTAGCCAAGAAAAATCATGTGCATAATGGGTGAAATTTCTTAGGATACAATGTTAAAAAATAAAGTACAGCTGCCCGTTGGTATCTGTGGGAACTGGCTCTGGCATGCCCAGGGAATGCTAAAGTCTGAGGCTTCTCAAGTCATTGATGAAAAACAACATAATGGGGCCAGCAAGTGGCATGGTGGTTAAGAAGCTGGATCCCACATGGCAGACTTTGTGTCCCAGTCCTGACAACCTGAAAAGCAAATCAGATACATGTGTATGCATGCCCGAATTCTGAGAGGAGAATTGGAGAGGTGATTGCAACATGGCCAGCTCCCCTGGGGGGTGATTTCTCACTTCCTCTCTCTCTCTGGCAAGAACACACATCCTACAGAGAAAAACTAAAACAAAGAAAAACTAAAAAAAGAAAATAGCACAGTATTTGCATATAACCTACATACATCCTGCTGTATACTTTAAATTATCTGTAGATTACTTATAATGCTTAATTCAACGTATGCTAGCAAATAATGATTACATTATATTGTTTTGTTTGCATTTCTTTAAAGAATTTTTAATTTATTATGATCATATTTATTTATTTATTTATCTTAAGAGAGAGTTTTGCTATAGGGTGTGTGTGCTTGCTGGAGAGACAGAGACAGACAGTGGGAAATCACCTCCCAGGAGGGATGGCCATGCCACAATCCCTTCTCCTCCACTCTCTTCTCGGGATCTTGGGCATGCATGCACACATGCCTGGCCTGAATTTTAAGCCACTGTTTTCAGGACTCAAACTACAGTTGACAATATGTGAGTCCAGTGATGTAACCATTATGACATCTTCTGGTCCCTATTAGCATTATTTAAAAAAAAATTTTAAAGTATTATTTTTATTTAATTAATTCATTTTATTTTAATTTGACCAGAGAGAGACACAGAGAGAGAAAGTGAGAAAGCAAGCCGCCAGGTCCAGGACTTGAACTGTGGTCAGCCCTGTGGGAGTGTCCAGCGCTTTAACCACCATGCCACCGCTGATCCCCCGCTATTAGCATTATTTTTAATTTGACCAGAGACAGAGACAGATAAGTAAGGTAAGAAAGCAAGTTGTCAGGTCTGGGACTTGAACCGCAGTCACCCGTGGGAGTCCAGCACCTTAACCACCATGCCACCTGTGAGTTCCTGCATTATTTTTTACTTTTTATTCTTATATTATTATTTATTTATTTGGAGAGGTGTTTGCTATAGGGCATATGCACTCGCCAGAGAGACAGAAAGTGAGAAATCACTCCCCATGGGGATGACCATGTTGTAATCCCTTCTCCTCCATTCTCCTTCTTTAGAATACTGGGTATATACACACCTGTGCCCGGCATGAGTTTCAAGCAACTGGGTCCAGGACTTGAACCATGGTTGGAGTTCAGCAATGTATCTGCTACGCCATCTGCTGGCCCCTATATTATCATTTTTAAGTTCCTGTTTTTTGGGAATATTTTCAATTTGCAATTGGTTGAATCCATGGATATAGGACTCCCAGAAATGAATGCCAACTGTATGTAGTTAGTATTACTGGATTATTTCTTGGCCTTCTTTTACAAGTAATCATAGAAAAACATGCTAAATAATTCGTGATAGAATGTTAACTATGGTTAGGGGCCAGACAGTGGCACAACAGCACAGTGCCACTCTCTGCAAGGCAGTCCCACATAGAAAAGGTTCCCAGTTCTAGTCCAGAGACCTGCCTGAGTATGCTGGCCACTCACATGCCAAGATCTGGGACTGACTGAAAGCTGAAGGTGGATTGTGGCATCAGGATTCTGTTGGGGGTGTCCCTCCACCCGCCCCCCCTTTCTCAAAATAAGTAAATAAATAAACCTAAAAAAAAAAAAAGTTAACCATGACTGCCTCTGGGTAGTTGAGGTACAGGAGATTCTTCTGTTACTTTATACCTTTCCATATGTTTCCTATAACTTCTGTCATTATTAAAAATAAAAACAAGAACACAGAAACTAAGAAAAAAAGAAAAAGTTGAGAGAGAGAGAAAAAAAATGTCCCCTGAGAACAGCAGATCTGCCAAGAGCTGGACAGTAAACCTGAGAAGCAGAGGGAGGCCAGACCCTGCTGAGCTGGCCCCTGTCAAGTCCTGTGCTCAGTCTTGACTCAGCTGGGGGCGGGTGAGCCCGTGGTTCCGTGGCCCACGTCTGACTCTTCCCCCAGTGGCCATGGCCAGCTGCACGCAATGTTGACTCATCCCCGTGTGCGTGCGACATATTTCTTTCTTTCTAATTTGTATCAGAAGTGTACACCAACTTGTGTGTAAAAAACAGCACAAACAATTCTACCTCTGTACAACTTCCCTACACCAGATCAGAAAGAGCTAGAACAACTCTGGAAAGAGTCGATTTTAAAATCGAGTCCCTTTATGTGTCATTTCCCCTCGCCTCTCCTTTAGATGAACAGGATTCACGTCCTAGGAGACAGTCTTTCAGAACTATCAAGGAATGTCTGAGTCTTCACACATCATGAGGTCACTGAGCAGGGTCCTGGCATTTGCCTGTGAGCCCAGGAGACCAGCCATCACCGCTGGCCCCAGGAAGGCGAGTTCGACTGGTCCCACACTCAGACCAGACCAGGAGGTGCTTCAGAGAACGAGAGGACTTTCCAAGTCAGGTTGATGATGTCATCTCCCAGAGGGGATCCCAGAGACTTCTTACTTCTCTGCTTTAAAACCTGGCACAATCATAACTTCTACATTCCAAGTGGGAAGCGAATTCCTCTTTAGTTAGATCGCAATGAAACTATTTCCTCCAGGATGCTCTGGCCTGCTTCTGGGGGTGGTGAGAAAATGTGCACAGTGGGAACCAGCAGTAAGCGTAATGGCTATGTCGCTGGACTCCCACGTAGTCGACCGCGGTTCGCGTCCCGGACCCGGTGGCTTAGAACTCATGCCGGGCGCGTGTGCGTGCGTGCCCAAGATCCCGAGAGGAGAATGGAGGAGAAGGGATTGCGGTGTGACCATCCCCCCTGGGGGGGTGATTTCTCGCTTTCTGTCTCTATGTCTCTCTCTGTCTGGCGAGCGCACGCGCCCTATAGCGAAAAACCTCTCCGAAAAAAAAAAAAAGGAAAATGTGCACACTGCACTCTGTTACAGGATTCCGACAGCAAGGCTCAGAATACATGACAAGACAAACCGCGTCTTCGGAAACCTAACAACTCCTTGAATGGAAAAACTTCATGGAACTGTATCTCTCAAGACAGCAAGCATACACGCTGGGTTTTCTAGGACAGCCCTATTCCAAACAACTAGGTCTGTGATCAGATCAGATGTCAGGAAAACTAAGAGAACAGACTGTCAGGCACAGGTAGCACTTTATATATAACTTAAATCACCCTAATAATGCTCTGAAGTTGATGCTATTGTCCACATTTTACAGATCAAGAATCGAGGCAGAGAGAAATCAAATGTTTGCTCAAGGTGACGATATCAAGGGTATTTTTAGGATGTTGATTCTAGGTTCACCTGGCTCTGAAGCCTGTACTGTGCCCACTGGACCCCATCTGAATTCAGGTTTTGAAAACATGGCTGCAGTACCAGTGAGGAGTTCCAGTTCAGTCTTCCTGACCTACTCCTATAAAGTGGTTCCTGCAGTCGGTCAGTAGTGAGTGGGGAGAGAAACCCAACTCAAATCTAGTTTTCCACGAGTAAGTCAGATGCGAGGCTCTCGACTGAGATCTTTGAAGTCTGAAACCTGGGTCCAAGAAGTCTTCTGTTTTTTCCTTTTTCTTTCTTTTTTTTTTTTCCTGTTTCAAAACCCATCAGATTCATCACGACTGGATTTCAGATGTGAAACCCAATATACACACAGACATGACTGGCTGGTCCTTTTGGATTATTTTTGACCTCTCAGTCTCCTCTCTGAGGATCTGCATTTCCTCAGAGAGAGACCTCTCTGCTTCCCCAGCTGGCTGAGGTGTCTGGAGGCCCAACTTCACAGGCCTGGGTCCCTGCTAGCAGCAGGAATTTCAAAGGCCAGAAAGGGATGAGTGAGCAAATTGGCTTCTATTTAGAGCCAGGGGCGATTTTGCTCCTCTAAGTTCTTGGGGCTATAGCTGTGGGGGAAGAAAGGAAAGAACCACCCCCTCTGACGGGGCAGGTCCTGGATGTGACTGTGGGGACTGCAGTTATAGGTTTTGCTATTATTTTGATAGTCACTTAACTACTTGGTCTTTACCATGGTACCCCCAGCTTTGGCAGTACGGTTTCTATGTAGTGTGTGGTCAGCCTCCCACCTCCTCTGCCATCCAAGCCCATTAACTCTCACTCCAAGGGGCAAACCTGTACCAGATTTTCTGCTGCAGGGGTCTTGGGATGAAGATCTGGGCTTGTGTTTCGGACATAACGAGATCCTGATTTTCCAGGCCCTCACACTGAAGCTGCTCGGCAGACTTAGCTTCAGATCAAGATGAGAAGCGGTGCTGTCTGGACAAGGAGAGGAACTCTCCCTGCAGCTGTGCTGGTTAGGATGGTCTCCAGCAGGCTGGAAGCCTGAGGTGAGTGGAGGCCATCCCACGGCAGGGTGGCTGCATGCAGGCATGCAGGCGTGGATGGTCCTCCCATAGGGCAGTGAGTAGAGGCCGGGGCAGGATGGTGCTCATGGATACCTCATATTCCGCAGAGCCAGCACATACTTTCAGACCTTTATTTCATTTTGCTTAGGGGATCCCAGCAATTTTGACCATGGGCAGGACAGATGCAGTTAACCCCGTGATACTGAGGCTCAGGGTGGTAAATGACCTGCCTTAGTCACTTCAGTTTCTCACCTTACAGAGGAGTTGTGGAAGCAACTGCAGAGGTCTCAGTGAACGAATTTACATGCTACAGAAATAGTTCCATGGCCGCTTGGGGGCGGGCACGGAAGTGGTCCTGGGGTGGATAGCTGGAGGACCTTGTTGCAAACTTGACCAGCACTTGCTCAGCCCCTTGTCCTAGAGAGACCTCCCTGATTTTCTGTCACATTTCTTGGTCTTGCAGCCTAAAGACATGGGGTAGGCTTCGCTCAGGATCACTTAATTTATCACACAGGGGTGTGCTCCTTCCACACCTGAAGTGGTGGGGTGCCTAGGAACTGTCATTGCCTGCCTTGACATGCCAAAGTATTTGTTCAACCTTGGCTGGTCACACTGACTCTGCAGTCCAGGCAGGGCAACCAGGAAGGACGTAGGGAGAAGCCGAGAAGCTACAGGAACACACAGGGTGAGCAATGAGGCGTAGAAATCTTAACAAGGACAATAATCCCTTCCACTGCACAGTGCTTTACCCTTTACAAGGTGCTTTCACAGGCATTTGCTCCCTTAATCCTCATACACCCCTAGGGAGGAAGACAAGGCAGCGATGACCAGTCCCCACTTCCTAGCGGCGAAACTAAGTGCAGGGGGGTGGGGGGAGGAGCTTACACTGGAGAACACACTCCTGTGCTCTCTTCCTGTGCAGCCAGAGCGTGCGTGCTGCCTGCACCCGCAGCATCGCCTGAACCCTGGGAGAAATGCACCGCTCAGACCTCACCTGGACCTAGGCATCAGCACCTGCACTTTCCTCAGGTCCCCAGGGGGTCAGTGTGAGCATCACAGTTAAGAGAATCACTCCTCTCCCCTCGCCCTGTCCTGTTGCCTGCAGCTGGTCCCTTATCTGGTTCTATCTACTCTCTTTAAAAAAAGGAAATGGAGGTGCAGGGACGGGATGGGCCCCGTGACAGAAGCAGGAGCAGACAGAACCTCGGTCTTGCAAGTCAGGTTCGGGCCCATCGCACTGTCTCACTTATCCATGACATTCGGCCGGTGTCTCCTTTGCCTCTTCTTCTCCCTCCCACTCCTTGAGTTCAATCCTCCAACAGCATTCAGCTGCCAGTCCCGTGGCCTCTCCCCTGAGTTCCAGCCTTATGTTAAGTGTTAACACAAGTTCCAGGGACTGGGGTTAACACTCTATTAAGGCAAACGAGAGAAATTCAGACCTCCTGCTAACAGTCTGGGGGCCGAGTGGGATGTGGGGGCTCCTGGAACGCTTTCCAGGGGTCAGGGGGCAGGCTGAGGCTTGGAGTTGTCTCTGCCTGTTCCCTTCGCAGGTTTTGCTGCCTATGGGAGAGGGCTGGCGAATCCCTGTAGCCTGTGGAGGAGGCTCTGCTAAGGCCTTGTAAAAAACCCACTTCATTAGTAAGTGTAAAAAATGCTCAAATAACTGTGTTAATCTGGTTATGATTTCCTCTCAACTCATTGCTCTCGTGTGCCAAGTTTGGCGCCTATGGGTAAAGAGATTCCTAGGCCATGGCTAGGCCAAGACCCCCCTCCTCTTCCCCGACTTGTACTCCACTGAGGCCAATCAGGATGTTATTCATTTCCCTAGCGGAGAAGCGAGTTCACAAAGGCCAGGAGACCCTCCTCTCACCCCTTCCTCGTATAAGAAATGCCAATTCCTCCCATGAGGAGGAAGCAACATATTTGGTTTCTGCTACACCCAGGCAAGGAGCAGATTTATGGAGTCAGCCCAGAACGAGTGTGTACAGAAACCTGTCTTATCTCTGGACCCAAGGTACGTAACAGATTAGAGAAAGATCGAATTCATCCATAAAGAGGAAACAAAACAAAACAAAACAAAACATGCCAAGCACCAACGGGCCCCTAGGAGGGGCCTGGAAACCTCCTGTTACTATGTCAGACAGACATGGACCTGTCATCTAACCTTGATTTAGGGGTAACAGCTGAACGAAGGAATTAATTTCTCATTGTGTTTCATTTGAGTTTTAAAATGCCTTTAGGGTTAAAAAACTACTAGAATAACTTTCTCATATTCCACAGACTGTTGAGGAAAGAAAAAAAGCAAATAAGAAGACAATGTTTGTAAAAATATCTATCAAGCAGCTCAGTGGTCTTGCAGACTCACTAGCACTTCTCTGGGTATGTCGCTAACCTTCTCTAAGTCTCCCCTTAGGATGAAGAGGCCTGGATGATATGAACTCTACGATCCTCTGACGTGGAGACAGCTCTCCAATTTTCAAGATCAAAATGGGTAGCGATGAACCAGCCTACCTCCTCGGAGCCTTCTCGCAAGGCAGAGCAGCAACAGCTTGTGCCCTTTGAACCTAGCTGCAATCTCTTCTCTTTATGTAGTGACTTCTTATATCTAACTTCTTTTTTTTTTAAAGAGATATTTATGTTATAGGGCGTGAGCAAAAAGAGACACAGAGGGACAGAAAGCAAGAAATCAACCCCCTGGTGGGATGGCTATGCCACAATCCCTTCTCCATTTTCCTCTCAAGATCTTGGGCATGCATGCACACATGCCCAGCATGAGTTTGAAGCCACTGGGTGCGGGATTCGAACTGCAGTAGACTATGTGGGAGTCCAGCAACGTAATCATTATGCCATCTGCTGGTTCCCATATCTAACTTTTTAAGCCATTCTGAGATGGGGGTAGGGGACAGAGCTTTTGGAGAGATGAGGTGGTTGCAAGGCCTCTAAGCTCTGTTGGAGGAAGAAGCATGTGGTTAAGAGTGAGAACTGAGTGCTAATTCTAGCTGCCACGTCCCAGCCATTGCAGATCACTCAGCCTCTTGGAACCTGTTTTCTCCCCTATATAAGAGGAGCAAGAATTCTAGTTATTATTGCTAGTTGTTCATAACTATCAAGAGTATACTAAGATTTGGGACCAGCAGATGGCATCATGGTAACGTCATTGGACTTTCACATAGTTAACCATGGTTGGAGTCCCAGACACACTGGCTTAAAACTCATGTCAGGCACATGTGCATATATGCCCAAAATCCTGAGAGGAGAATGGAGGTGAAAGGACTGCAGCATCCATCACCCCCTGGAGAGTGATTTCTCACTTTCTGTCTTTCTCTTTCTGTCTCTCTGGCAACCGTAAGCACCCTATAGAAAAGTCTTTCTCTCTGAAAAGAAAAAGAGTATACTAAGGTTCAAATAACATTGTATGTGGCAGAACCTTCATGATTATATGAGGGTGCTTCAAAAAATTCATGCCTCATAGCCTAGTGATTAAGGAAGCTGGATCCCACAGGATAGCACCAGCAGCTCGAAAACCACACTGGGTGCATGTATGTGTGTGACAACATCCTGACAGGATGAAAAGATGGAGAAGAGGAGATTATGGTGCCACATGCCCCCCCTTGGGAGGGGGCTCTCTCCACCCCCATCTCTCTGGGCAAGTACATGTGCCTTCTAGAAATGAAAAAAAAAAAAAAGTGGAAAAATGGAATTAAAGCATGAGTTTATTTTGGTGCATAAAAATTCTGAAATTCATACATAGTTTTCTCATAATACAAATTTTTCATTAACTTTTTGAAGGCCTTCATAGTGTGTAATCTGAATGCAAAGCACCGATTTTGTTCACTGCTCTGCGAGCACTCCTCCAACACTTGCTCTTCCTCCTCTGTGCCCACCTCAGTGCACGGCCACGCTGTCTTCTCAGTTGCTTCAGTCAGACTCCTCCCTTTCCTCACCCCTACACCCAGCTGGTCAGTAAGTCCTGTGGATTTTACTTCCGAAGCACTCTGGAATCTGTCTGCCTACGCTTCATAGCCACTGGGATTATTTCAACAATCTTTAAACTAGTATACTTGTCTCAGTGTGGCTTCTTTTTCATTCATCCTTCTTGGTGCCATCAGAGTGACTTGTACAATGCCAGTGTGCATGTTTTACTCATCTGGCTCAGGACTGAGCCCAGTGTTCTCGTCAGATCTGCCAGCATCTGGCCCCTACCAGCCCTCCAGCCTTTGTATTGTGCCTGGAATCTTCTTTCCTGGCTAAGTCTCATTTGTCCTTGAGGATGTAAACCAGCTGGGGAAGCCACCACTCCCCTCTGGGTCTGATTCAAGTCTTCCCATAGGCCTCACAACACCTGAGGCCTACCTTCCGCAGAGCACCATAGCATGATCAACTCAACCACACAGAGCAGGCGCCTCTTAGGCTCCAGCCACTGTGCTGGGTGCAGGGAATTCTGTACGGGGGACAGACAAAGAGCAACAGGGTATTTTCTGTTCTATCTTTCCCTCTAGACTGTAAGCTTCTGGATGGCAGCATCTGCTCCTGTTTTGAATCTCTGAGTCTTGATGCGTAACAGAGTGCCTCTGTTCCTGGTCTCAAGCAGAAGAAAGGAAAGGAAAGGAAGAAATCAAGGTTGAGGTGGTTTATCCTGGAGAAGAGAGTAAGAGAACTGTGATTCCTGTCATCAAATATTTATAGACTGATTACATGAAAAGGGGATAGACTACGTTGTGGCCGCAAGAGACAAAACAGGACAGGGAGGGAGAGGACAGTGACCTGGCATGTTTCAGACCAACATGAGAAGGAGCACCACGTGACAGGCCAAGCTGCCTCCTCAGATTCGACTCATCCTAAGCATGAGCTTGTTTATGCAGCCCTCCTGGAGTCACCCTGGGTGGGGAACTGACTGGTCCCTCTCAGCTGCCCCACAGACCCCTCACTCGGCATAAATGGGATTGTGGTGAAGCACTCTGCTTTCGTGTCTTCCTCAGCTTTGCGCTGTGAGTGGCTTACCTTGTTTTTGTATTTGCAGAGCCTTATAGAGGCAGTATAGGAAATAGCTAAAGGCTCAGGTTTCAGGGCCCTGTTCTGTTATTTAATAGTTGTGTAACTTTGGACAAATTATTTACCTCTCTTGGCTCAATTTATATATCTATAAAATGGGAATTAAAAAAAACCCCAAAATTAAAGCTTAAATGAATGTGCTAAGCACAGTGGCAGACACACAGTAATTGCTTAAATGTGTCCCCACCCCACCAATGCTCACTGGGTCCCTGCGAAAACTCTATTTCAGAAAGGAGCTGAAGTATAAAAGGACTTTGTATTAGGCCACGGAGCTGGACCCCAGGCCAGGATTTTAGACATCTCATATAGTATTCCTTTCAGACATTTAAAAAATTTTTTTCTCCCTGATTTTTCAATCATGCTAAAATGGACCTGACAATGAAAGGAAGTACTTTCTTCTCCAAGGGAATACAAATGCTCTCTGACAATGACATCACCTCTTCCAAAGGAATCATCTTCCAATCAGAGAGACGCTCGGGGCTGAGAACAGCATCCCTCATCCTGTCACCGGACTCTGCAGAGCTTCTCAGTCAGTCCCTTGACTTCCACGAGGACTGGAGCACTACGCCTTCTCAACCTGTCACTTTCTCAACCACTCCTGCCAAATGCTAAGGAAGTGTGACGCTCAGCTGCACAACCAAACCAATGCCCTTGGCCTTAAAATTCACTGACCTCTACCCACCAGTGACTTTCCCCTGCGCTCCAGCAGCTCACTCACCTGAACAGTGACACTGCAATGGGCACTTCCAGTATTCCAAGCTTAGAAATTCCACATTTCGGGGTGGCAGGTGGTGTGGTGGGTAAGGGCACTGGACTCCAACATGGCCGATTGTGGTTGAAGTCCCAGACCTGGCGGCTCACTTTCTCTCTCTTCACTCACTCAGTTTATCCCTCTCTGGTCAAATTTAAATAGATAGATAAAGTTAAATAATTCTTTAAAAAAAAGAAAAGAAATTCCATATTTCATGATGAAACTTTCTGTCTACCTCCCTCACTTCTTCATTCTTACTAATAATACTCTTCAACTTCACTGACCTGCAGCCCCTGGAGCCCTCTGTATTGTCTCAATCACAGGCTTCCTCCCACTGACACTTCTGCACTGCCCAGCCTGGTGTTCAGGGCTCAGGGCGCCACCCCTAACCTAACCTGTCTTCACTGCGCCTAGTCTCTGTGCCACTCTGGTTTTACCAGAACCATCCAGAATGACCCATCCAGCGATAGTCATCTGCTCCTGCTCCTGGGCAGCTGGAGAAAAACCACACACTTGTGTCAACTGGTACCATGACAACTTATCAGCCAGGCCCTTCCTGTTCCATCCTTCCTTCCCTCCGTCCCTCCCCTCCTTCATCCCTCTCTCCTTCTTCCCTCCCTCCTTCCTTATTTCTTCTTTCCATTTGTTCCTGGCTGGTTCCCTCTTGCATTTCCCTCTTTCCTCAAGTTCCCCAAACCTGTCGCAACTCTCTCTTCATTCTCAGCAGATGACCTGCCAACTAACTGCCTTTGGGATTTCTTTCTAGTTCTTTCTTTTAAAGATTCAGGAGTCCATGAATCTTAAAAGTGACCCAGTGTAGGAGTGACAAGCACAAAACACAGCCCCTGAAGAATCATCTAGCCAGCCAAGTCAGGCATAGCGGAAGTGGAGTCTCCTCTGATGAGAGAGGGCTGGGGTGGGAGTGTTGGCTGGGAACAAGAGAACAGCTCTTCTGCCTTTAGTTTCCCACTGAATACCTTCTGGAGAATTTTTGATTTTGCCCTTGTCACTTTTATTCTTCATCAGATGGTTGGGGCTGTGTGAGGCTGTGGAAGATGAGCACAGCAGGTGAGCCCCAGCCCCAGGTGGGTGTGTATAATCCAGATTACCCTGTGCCTTGTGCAAACCAAGGGCTTGGTGCTATCTTTCCTGTTACATTTGTGCACACATGTGCGTCTTTCAGAGTCAGCTGGTACTCAGAAAATGCCTGTCTGTGGTGGCACACGAGAGGCCATGTTTCAACTCTTTGACATGCTTGCCAAGTTTCCTGATGTACTGGACCCTGACCATTCCCCCAGGCTTACATCTTCCCTCTCCCCTCCTTTTGGTGAGCCAGTGTAACCCTCCTTCAGTTCCTCCAACATACTGTGCTTCCTTTCCCCTCTGGGGCTTTATGTTTTGGTTTTGCTCATCCCTTGAGCACAGTTTAAACAGAACTACTCCTGGAAAGCCTTCTCTGACCCTTCCCTACTTAGGTCAGGTCCCCCTGAACCTACCCCATCAGCACCTACTACTGCTACTGCTGGTTGGTCTGTTTCCCCTTCTAGAATACAAGCCCCATGTGAGCTGAGACATCATCTGCCTTGTTCTTAGGACCCATTTTCTTTAATGTAGGTTCCAGAGAATGAAGGGTTTGTGGAAGTCAACAGGACACTAGTATCAGTGCACAGAGCACAGAAAGCCCCAGTGAAGATGAAGCTGGGCTGAGGGACTCAGCCTTGACAAGAAGACCCAGAGTTGGCTGCTGTTGGTTTCATAATGCAATGGCTCCATGATGGTAGGCACAGGGTCCTGGATGAAGATACTCGTGTCTCTGACAAAGGAGAAGCAACTAGTAAGAGGCTGACTCTTTAAGATAAAAGGGATCAAAGGATGATTTAAGAAAGTGATCCCAGAGTCCTCTAATCAAAGAGAGTTCACATGTTCTAGCTCCTTACGGGTTTCAGTGAAGCCACTCTCAGACTCACCTGAAGAGCCCTATGGATTGTGGTTCTGTACTGGGCTGGCCGGCATCATCAGATGCTCCCCAGTCCCCTTACCCTAGGTCTTCTGCTCTCTTAAATTATTATTGACTCTTGCATGTCTTAGCCCACTCAGGAACTTCCTGCCAACCACATTTCATCTGGCCAACTATACTCAAATCCACAACCAACTAGGCCCTGAGTCCTGCTGGAGCAATCTGACTTCACCAACCAGGCACCAAACGATGCACTGAACTTTGCAGAAGAAAGAAAAGAGTGGAGGAGGCAGTTCCTGTATAAAGGCTGCAGAGCTCAACTGAGCAATGGACACTGACACATATTTGCTTCTCTCTTTCTAGGCAAAATGCCCAACTGGCACTGTTTTTAGAGGAATTAAGCTGCTTTTGACTTAGAGGATCATCACAAGTTCCTGGAGGATAATATTGAGAAGGGAATCTGTCAGGAGAGACATCTGATCACACTCAGATGGTAGAGGAATGGCAGGGAGATGTTGGCTATCTTGCCATCCAGTTGTCTGGCACCAAGTTCTGCATGTACTTCATCAACCAATACTTCCCAACTGGGGCTACACACCAACTGGTGGGCTTTTCAAACATAGGGGGGTACAAGGCCCACTGCAGATCATGATCAGATTTTTGAGGCATAAAAGTGGGACTCAGGCACCTGTACCTTTGAGAAGCTCATTAGGTGAGTCTGAGGTACTCCCTGTTGCTTTAAACCAAAACCAAGTTTTTGCTCCTGTCTAGGTCAGATTACATGTATTTCTCTCTATTCAGAGGCTGTCACTCTGGCACCATATACAACAGGGTGCTCATGGGAGGGCTTGCTCGGCTGCTCCAGATGGCATTTTTAGAAATATTACCACTCCACCCTGTATGGCAACAGAATTAGCCAGTGTGCTCATGGCAGAGAGGACTGATAGAGGCATTTAGTGCTAACATTCCACAAATTCTGGGAAACCAGGATGAGGCAACTAAGAAGTTATTTCCTACAGTGTATAGAAATATTTTCACTTTTCTTTAAAAGAAAATTTCTTCATGCAGTGCATGGATGGACACTACAGCCCCTCACTGCATTTATTCTGTAGTATGGTGCTTATCTCCGTTGTGTCCAGCACAGGAGACTACTACGTGCTTCTGAGTGAACGAGAAACTGAAGCCTTATGCTGGGTACTCCCTATCTGTGTGCATAGTGGGCCTGATGAGGAAGGAGGCATGAGGTAACTCAGCAGTTGGGAAGTCCCTAGACTATCTGCTGCCCCATGCACTGAGAACCAGAAGCAAACAACACTCTTCGGAACCCAAGCCTTCAACCACTCCCCTAAGTTCCTGATTCCTGTCATGGCCAATTGCCTATCTACCTATCTGCCTATCTCATGATCACTTTTCTGTCCATTGTTGCTAGAAAGCTGTGGCCTATGCATGTTCGTAGGCACCTAAACTCCTTAAAACCAACATACCATATTTCCATTCAAGAATTGTTATTCAAATCATCCTTGGAAGGGAATGCCCACTTGCCTACTAATGGCTGCTCAGTTTGGCACTCACAAAAAATGGCCATTACTCTCTGAGGTCTGAGAGGGCAGAAAATAGGCCAAATGATCACGAGTGCTCTTTGGAGGAAGAATCTCATGCTATGGAGGCAGCATGATAATCATAGCTACGACTTTGGGTCAAGTGTGTTTTTGACTTGCGACTTTGAGTTGAGTGTGTTTTGTGGGTTCTATGGACGACTGACGGCCTCCTAAAGGAAGGCAGCATGGTATGGAAGGAGCACTGGACTTGGAGTGAGGAGACCTGGGCTATCGATGCATGAAGATTTTACCTCTGTAAGCTTCACCATCCTCATAATGGGGATAATGATACCTGCCCTCCCTACCTGAAAAGATGTTGAAAGAATCAAATAGAAGAAAAAGTGTACATAAGCCTGCTATCTCTATAAATTCTATTTGTTTAATTGCTGGAGGGCATGTACATGTGCCTAATTGCCAGGGGCCATATGCGTGTGACAGGGAGAGTAGGAGAGAAGAAAAACATCCCGCCAGTGGGGTGTGGTCACGCTACAATCTCTTATTTCCCCATCATATCAAGATTTTCGGCATGCACATAAATGCACCTGGTGTGTTTTTGAAGCCACTGGGGCTGGGACTGACCTGTGTGGTTGGCCATGTGGAATCCTGATCCCTTAACCAGCAGGCCATACAGTCCTCTCTGTAAATTCTAAAGTGATGCATTTGGGGAAATATGAGGTTCTCCTCTAAGGATACTGCCTGCCTAAAAGTCCTCTCCTGTGATGGCTGATTTCTCTCCATTAGCTCTTAGACCCTGATGTGAAGTGGATGTCTCATCTCTTCTACTTTTCACGGATGTACTTTTTTTCTTTGTTTCCTAAAACTCCCAACTTAAGACTCTTGGGTCATGGGATTGTATCTTCCATTACCCTTCCTGTGACAGTCCGCTTCTTTTTTCTTTTTGGAGAGGTTTTTGCTATAGGGGGCGTGTGCTTGCCAGAAAGACAGAGAGAGACAGAGAGACAGAAAGCAAGAAATCACCCCCCAGGAGGGATGGCCATGCCTCAATCCCTTCTCCTCCATTCTCCTCTCGGGATCTTGGGTATGCACGCACACGCGCCTGGCATGAGTGTAAGCCACTGAGTCCAGGACTCGAACCGCGGTCGGCTACATGAGAATCCAGCGACATAGCCATTATGCTAACTGCTGGTCCCAACAGTCTGTTTTTTATGCCCACCCCACCCCACCCCCAGTCTGATCATACCCATTATTTCTTGAATATTTTAGCTCCTGGTTCAGTACCACTCTGTATTAGTGTGACAACACTAATCCTGTTGTAAGTCACACAGATAATCCTTCCAAAGTCTTGGCCCCTCAGTTCCCAAACCTCCTCACATCCAGTGCCCTTCTCCTTTACCTCTAACACACTCACTACCATGGCCATTCCTTTGATATAATTAACAATTACTGCAAATACCATCCCAGTCTCAATCTCAATTTCAAATATCTCACCACTATTTATCTTTCTGGTTTTCTGTCTGTAGTACTCAACTCCAACCAGCCTTCAACCAGATCAACTTCATACTCTTAACTAGGATCTATAATCTACTGACCCTGCCTGCTTTTCAGTATTCCCTCTACTGTATTCAATTATGACAGTCAACCCCTTGCCACCCTCTCAGTTTCTGCATCCCTCTTTTCCTTTGCTATACTTGCTTGGCAAAACCATGAGCTTGTCAAATGCAACCCCCCAGTTACTCCCCACCCCCATGCAACTACTCATACCTGAAAAAAGGAAAAAGCACACCACACTAACTGGTCTTACCTTATATTTATGATCACTTATTTTAAGTGGACCTTTAATGCTGTCCTCTAATCATATTTCTTCAGTCTGTTCACTATTCTACCCTCCAGGACTATTACTTCATATGTTCTCTGTGCTCAAGCATCCAATACCTTCCCCACCATTCTCACTTTCAGCTGGGGCTTAGATTACTACCTCACCAAGAAAACAGACACAATCAGAAGGGGACTTAAAGTCCCATCACTGCATCCATCCACCTACCTAAACACATACACTTTCTCTTCCCTCCACCAAGGCTGTTCCTTCTATCCATACACTGGATCTTATCCAGTGTTGCCATCATTATGCTAGCATTTCTTCAATTAAAAAACAAAACAAAACATGGGACCAGCAATTAGCGTAATGACTATGTCGCCGGACTCCCATGTAGTCGACCGTGGTTCGAGTCCCGGACCTGGTGACTTAAACTTACGCCGAGCACATGTGTGCGTGCATGCCCAAGATCCCGAGAGGAGAATGGAGAAGGGACTGCAGTGTGGCCATCCCCCCAGGGGGTGATTTCTCGCTTTCTGTCTCTCTCTGTCTTCTTGGCAAGCACACGCGCCCTATAGCAAAAACCTCTCCAATAAATAAATAAATAAACAAACAAACAAACTAACTAACAAAAACCCCCAAAGGTCCTCTTGACTCCATTTCTTCCTCTAGCTAGTGCTCCTTCTCTCCCCTTCCCTTAATCAAAATTCCGTGAAAGAGATGTCGGGACTTGTTGTGGACAATTTCTTTTTTTCCTTTCTCTTTTTGAACCTACTCCAATCAGGTTTTTGTCCCCATCTCTCTACTGAAACTGCTCTTCTAAAGTTAATGACCTCCACATTATAAATCCCACAGCCGTCTCTCGGTTATCATTTTACTTGATCTATTGGCAAGTCAAGTGTGCATTTGACAAAATTACTGCCTTTCTTTCCACCCGGTTTTCTTGCTCCTTCTCAGTCTCACTCAATGTTGAGACTCTCAACTTCACGTGCAAAGCCCTGGTCTGGTCAGGAAGATGAGAACAGCATGGGAAGGCCTGGTTTGAGCTCTTTGAGGGTCTCACCTCTCCATCTTTCCATTGTGTCCTTATCCTCTGGCTCCAAGTGACCCAGTGTGTGGAGCTCTTGCTCACTGAACCAAAGTCCTTTCTTCATTGACTTTTCAGGTGTGATCTGGGGATGGAGGAGAGAAGGACCCTGGGGACAGGGTAGTAAACAGACCAGGCCAAGGGGCACCTGCCACTGTCAGAATCAGTACTCAGGCTGAGAGCTATGCAACCATCAGCTCCTGCAGCCTGCACAGAACAGCCTTCCCAGGAGGTCACATGTCACTGATTGAGTAATAGAGTCCAAAAAAAAAAAGAGAAAATGGGAGAATCAGATGGTTTTGGGGCTGAAAAATGGGGTATGAAAAGGGATGTGACTGCCATGAAGGAGGGAAACAAGGGTTCATTTTCTTTGTTTTTCTTTCTTTTTTTTTTGGTAAGGGCACCAGATAGGTTTCTCATTTGAGAACTGATAAGGATTTTTCTTGGGACAATGAATAAAATAACTTCTCAGTGTATTCTTCCTAGGAAATGGAAAAGACATTATTCAGGGTGAGGACAGAAGGAGCTGCTACTCCCATACAGGCCTGCCAAGCCCAATGGTGATGGGCGGTCTCCTACCCTTGGGACGGGTCTTCCCCTTCCAGGCTGGGGTCTAGCCTGACTCACAGCTCCCAAAGCCCCTACCTCCACTCAGCAAACAAGGCCAGAAAAACATCTGCTACCCCTAGCCCTCTGCTTCCCAAAAGAAATGATTAAAAAGTTAAAGAAACACTTCCATATGGAAGAATCCAATCCCAACAGGTCACCACAAAGATACTTCAAACATAATAAAACAGGAAGAGCTAAAAAAAGCAGTGAAGTTCACAGAACCCACACAATCTTTTTTATAAGAATAAAAAAAAAGAAAAGCCCCTCTGGGTAACTTTACACAGTTCAGAACACCATTTGGCAGTTAAGTATGTCCTTAATCTGCTCAATTTGCTTATTATAGTAAAGGTTTAGAAGAATTTGAGAATGGTGGCCAAAAATACTGCAATAATCTTTATTCCTAAAGTAAACTTACAAAGTGAATTAACTTCTTCAACTGAAATATTTCAAAGTTGAAAATGTTCGTGTCCCTCTCTCCCGCCCCTGCACTTCTGTCCCTCCCGAACACAGAGAATGGCCACAGAGAAGATGTGGTTGTTTAAAAACAGAATCACCACAGTGGATTTATAGTTATTCATCCAACGAATACTTACGGGACACCTAAAACACACTAGGCTGGTACTAGTTGCTGAGAACATTAAGTGTGACGGTCTCCCTACCTTTGTTATATTTACCACATAGAAGGGATACTAGGATCCCACATCTACAGATCTAAGTCAGATCTCAGATCAACCAGTAGAAGGAGGGCTTGCATGGAAGCAGCAGGGAAAGGCAGCACAACAAAGAGCATAGCTTTGGAGTCAGATCTGGGTGCTCAAATCTTAGTCTGGCCATGCCATGGCATAAATTTGCACCTGGTATACACCGGGAGACCTTGAGACACAAACCCAGGCCCTTCCCATATGGCCTCAGTGTCATGTTACTGGACAATCTTAATGGACTTCACCTCATTGAGCTTCGGTTTACTCAACTATAAAAAGGGGATAGAACCATCTTCCTTGCACGGTTTGTGTAAGGATTGATGGATTTATTTACGTATTTTAAATATTTATTTATTTATTTATTATTTTTAAAATTTTTGCCCAAGAGAAACAGAGAAAGGGGAAGTGAGAGAGTAAGCTACCAGGTCTGGGACTCAAACTGTTGTCAGCCGTATGGGAGTCCTAACCACCATGCCACCTGCCAGCTCCCTGATGGAAATATTTATAAGCACCAACAAATTGTTGCTTTTGGGGAGTTGTTTTTGTTTCTGTTTGTTTGTTTGTTTTGTCTCTAAAGCCCTGGGAAATGCTGGAAGGCTTTAGCTAAGAAACTTGTGGACATTTTTTAAGGCCAAAGGAGAGGGAGTGGACAAAAATAATGAGTGAGAACAGAAAGAAAAAGGAAAAAACCAGACTAACAACAACGACCACAAATCCCGCCAACAGTCAGGTTAGATGTACTAGAAATCATCATTTTCTTTGGAGAGTAACAGAAACAGTTCGTTCACACAAAGTTTGGCAAATTAAAGGCCTGGGACGCCTGTCAGGAGCTTGGCAGAAACACGACTAGGAGTGCTTTTTTGCTCCTAGGGGAGGGCCAGGGCCGAGGGCTGGGGGCAGAACTGATCCTCCTGTCCTCCTCCAGGAGGCTGCAAGCTGACTTCTTCAGCTACCTCCCTGGGGCCTTCAATTGCTTCCTGAGGCAAGGACCCCAGCTAATGGTTTGTTTACAACAGGAAGAAGCAATTACCTTGGAGAACACTGAGTCATACACCTCACCATTAGCCAGGAGCAGCAGCACTCCCCACTAAAACCCCCCCAAAGATATATGAGCCAGCAGTAACCGCCCCCCCCCCCCCCCCAAGACACTGCCATAACACTCTTCCCTACTCCACTTGGGTAAGGGGGTTGGAAATAAAATACAGTGGGATGGAAGAGGGGGTGGGGTAGAGGAAACCTGGCAACGACATCAGGTTTCGAGTCCAGAAAGTACAGTTATTTCTGGTCCCGCTGCTGCCTTTGTTTGTGTAAACTTGGGCAGGGCCCTTGTCCTCACTGGGTAAAAGGACATGACACTTTCACATCCCCGAATCTAGCCTCCCCCAAAGAATGTCGTCAAAAAAATTTAAAACAAACAAACAAACAAATGGATGATGCAGTGGTAACGTGACACTGCAGCCATATGGGAAAGTCCTGGGTGTGCGTCGTCGCAAGGTCTCCTGTGCATGGCAGATACACGTGCATGCCATGATCCTGGCTGGCTGAGGCTGGGGGTGGATTGCAGCACGAAAACCCTGGTATGGGTCTTTCTTCCTCTCTTTTGGAAGAAACAAATGAACTTTAAAAAAGTGGATAGAGAAAATCCCATGGATGAACGAAACACAGCACCAGTACAAAGTACAAAGGACTGTGGGGGAGCCAAGCTTGGAATGAACACACTGCACCTTCCAACTGGTAAGTCAGGTCACAAGGGTACCTGGACTAGGAGTAGGCATATGTGGGTAAGGTTTCCAGAGAGACCTGTTGAGAATAAGAGGAAAGCCTGAAGCTCTCTCAGAGAGGAGGCTGACAAAGAACAGGAAAGAAGCCTAAGAGAAGCAGGCTGTCCGTTTCGATATTTAATATCCAAGAACTAAAGGCAGAAGAGGTGCAAAAAGCTTAATAGTATTTGTAGTTCAAATTAAAGTGTTCAAAGCCCCGTTATAGAGCAGGGTAATGTATGCAATGACATCTGGGACTGTAATCAGCAAAGCGCTTTCAAGAGCTGCCAAAGCAAACAGCCAAATAACAAATCCACTTTACAGATCATCAATCCAGTCCTGGACCTGCCAAGGTAAATAGTAAAAGGCTGAAGTTTGCTTTGCAAACCAGGGAGCTGGGAGTTTAGCAAGGCCTTGATCCAGAGCAGCACCATGGGGCAGGGCCTCTGGAGCTTCAGCGCAAAGGCAAGCCAGCCAGCCCTCTATCTGAGAGGCAGCACAACGAGGGCCAGTAGAGAGGGCTCTGTGAGCTGGGCAGTCTGGTGGCCCTCTGCGGCAGTGTCCAAAGACAGTCATCAACCTGGCAGACTGCTGGTAAGGCAGTACCCTCTCTGGTGCCCACTCTCCAGCCCGGACTCTGAAGCTCTGCATTCCTAGTCAGACTGAAGTTTACAGATTACTGAGAAGAAAATTCAGCCCAAAGTTGCTTTTTCTCCCTTTCATCCAGTCTCTATGAAAGGAATTAATTCCCAAGGCCAGAAAGATATTTCTTAGAGAAGTTGGCTGCATCAAGAGGAGAAGGTGCAGCCCTAGGACTGGGTGCGCTCCAGCAAAACTGACTCCCTACTGCTTCTGTGTCTGGATAGCTCTGAAGAAGCAATGGCCAAGGGACACCTTGTGCCGAGAGTCTCATAACTGGAAAAAGGGAGCCAGTCCCGTTGGTTAGATCCAGCAGACAGAAAAGAGCAGTTCTGCATGAGAGGGTGCTATGGTTTGGATACAGTATATGCTGGAAGCTTGATCCCCAATGTAATGGTACTGAAATAGAGTGGGTAGTGTCTGGATCATGGAGGTAACTATTATTCTCATGAATAAATCAATGCTGCCTTGAGGGAGGAGGGGAATTCTCACTCTCTAGGGACTGGTTTAGCTCTTACAAGGGTGGCTTGTCATCAAAGAATGGTGCCTATGGGCCATTCTCTCTCTCTGCACAGGCCCACTTTCCTTCCTGCTTCTGTCGGCCATGTTGTGAAGCAGCACTAGGTGTTGGCCTCATACTCTTGGACTTCCCAGTCACCAGAATCTTGAACCAAATAAACCTCTATTCTTTAAAAACCACCCAGTCTCAGGTATTTCTGTTGAACAACACAGTAACAGACTAAAACAGGAAAGAAGAAAAGGTACTTCTAGAAATTGGATGCCCAACTGAGGGCACACCGTAAATTAGCCCTGGACAGTCAGATTCGGCATGTTAGGCCATTAGAATGGGCTCCCCTCAGACCCTGGGAAGAAACTGCTGCTATGACTTTGCAGAACACAGATAAAGACTTTGAACTATAATGGAAGCACACTTGCCTAAAAATGGGCCTCCTTAAGGGGCATTTGCTTATGATAGGCTAAAAGTGGGGGCAGTGGTGTGCCCAAGGAAGTACTTTTTGGCTTGCTCCAGGTGTCCCTGGTTCTGACAGCAATGGTGCCAGGACCATCACAGCTTTATTCTTGGTGACTGCGATCCCAGGTTGGGTGTAGGTTCAGGTTCTCTCCACCCAGAGACCAATGACTGCTCAGGAAACTCAGTATGCAGTACAGGATTCAGCCTCAGGGTACCGGGCCATGTCAGGCACTCACTAGACAGTAAAAATACCAGCTGCTGTTATAATGAGCTAGTCCTGTGGTACGTATTTTTCCCCAAAAAGAGAATTCAGTGCTTTTTTGGCTCCTTTGCCCCCTTATGATCTAATATGTAGAAGATATTTGCTCAATGATTGAATGCATTACCTTTACAATATACCTTGTGATATAGGTTTATCACCTCATTTTCTACGTAAGAATATGGAGGCTCAGAGGAGTTATGTAACCTACTAAAGGTCACCCAGCTTGTTCTTATCTTCCACATGCTTTTCTGTGACTTCTAAGGAATGAAATATTGATCCCCACATCCTGCTTCTCTCAACAGCTTTCAAGGGTGACAGCTTTGACATGAGCTGGGAAGCTCTTTGTTGATGTTCCTACTGTATCATGATCATCTGTTTACAGATCTGTCTCCCTTGTGAGACTGTGAACATCTGGAGGGCTGAGATTGTGTCTGATTACCTTTCTCAATCTCTAAGGCCTCTACTGGAGGCTCACAAACTGTATGCCGCATTAATATAAACGAATGAGTGGATGAATGCAGCATGCATGCTGACTCATTTCTCTACCAGGAAAACAAAACTTGTTACAGCTCTATGGTGAGTCCAGTGGGCAAAAAAGGGGATTTTGAGGGAAGTAGCAAGGACTGGACACATTGTATGGTACACACGGACTGGCAAGAGTTGAAAGCACCAGAATGCAGGCTGAGAGGAGGGTATGCCTTTGCTGATGATGAGGCATCTCCATTTTGTCCTGGACTTGGCTCAAGGTCATAGACAGCTATGGCCCAATGGGAACTGGTGCCCTGTGGAGCTTACAGGTGACCCTATGACCCCTCTGACCCTCTGTCTTTTTCCAAGACAATTACCACAGCAGCAGGGCCAGGAACTACACGCAGGCTCTCACAGAGATTCCATCTTTCTGGTCACACCGGCTTTCTTTCTGACTCATATGCCAGCCAAGGTCCAGAGATAGGCTTGAGGGGGCTCCAGGGAGATGGGAAGGGGCCCTGGAAAAGTAGCTTGTTGGGGTCTTAGTCGGCTATTGTGTCACCAACAGAAATACCAGCAACTGGGTGATTCATAAAAGAGGTTTTTTCCAGCTCACAGTTTGGAGGTCCAAGGTCCAGAGCCAACATCTGCTAAGACTACAACATGGTGGAAGGCAGGATCTTGAGCAAAGCAGCTTTACACGAGTTTCTGCCTGTCCTGGTCTTTTCCCTTTTATAAAGTCACCAGAATTCAATCACGGGGCCCCCCCTTCTTTGTCACGCCCAAGGGCCCCACCCCAGGACACCATGAAGGGATTAAATTTTCACTTAACACTTACAATACAACCAAGTCCCAACACATCCACTTTTGGGAGACCTCCAAAGTATAGCAGGGTCTATGGGAAAGGGCTTATGAAGCCACTGGGCTGCAGCAGTGTTGGTTTGTAGAGTGCAGCATTCTAGAAAGAGCACTGATCCTGGAGTCAGGAAACCAGAACACAATGCTGGCTCTTCCCCATACTTGCAGCCTGGCCTCTCTCAGCCTTTGCTGCCTCCCCTTTAAGATGAGGATAATTCCTACTTCACAGGGTAGAATGTGGGGCTTAATAGAGGTGAGGAGTTTGAAATTTCCTCTTCTGCTGTCAAGTGGTTCTTGTCCTTTCAGTATGAAACCCTAAATCCTACCAGTGAACTATTTGCCCATCACAAACATGGTGAGAGGAGCTCCCATAGGGAAGGAAGCTGGACTCAAGGATGGTGAGGGGAGGAAGGAGGGCGTTGGAGGACAGAATAGGAAGTTCAGGGCTTGGAGGATTCCTCATTAGAGAGCTGGGCAGGGCATACCTCAGAACCACTGTCCTAGTGAGACGGTTCTAAGTGGGTCACCACGCAGTATCTGTTCAAAGAATGCTTCTCACAAAACTCAAGAGAACCCAGGTGGTGATTCTCCATAGAGCATGTCCATAGAGAAGAGGCTAAGGAGGTAACTGTCCCCTTCAGAGCTGGCCAGTGGCCCAGCTTCAGAGCCTGCCAGGCTGGGCGGCAACTCTGTACTTGTCTGACGCAGCCTTGCCCTGCTCATGGGAGGTCGGGACCCACACGCCAAGCCAGACACACATATGGAGAAGATTAGTCCAAACATGCAAAAGAGACAGAACAGCACAGGATGACACACGCAAATGGCCGGTTTGGGGCAAACCAAAAAAAGTACACCCAAACCCATTATGAGTCCAAATATGGTTAGATAAAGCTCTCGTCAGCCCCAGTGATGGGCTGAGGATTCAGAAGGGTGGCAACTTCAGGCAACGAGCACAAGTTGCACACCTGCCGTGTGCCAAGTTGACACCGACAAGCCTACACTAGACTAAGATGATGCTAAAATGTGTGCTTTGTTCATGGGTTCTCCTCACAAGAATTCTCCCTTTACTTTTTCTGACCTTCTAGGAGGTTAAGGTTGCCTTAGCCATGGGACCAGCAGATGGTGTAATGGTTACATCGCTGGGCTCCCATGTAGTTGACTGTGGTTCAAGTCCCAGACCCAGCAGCTTAAAACTCATGTTGGGCGTATGTACATGCATGCCCAAAATCCTGAGAGGAGAATGGAAGAGAAGGGATTGCAGTGTGGCCATCCCCCTGGGGGGTGATTTCTCTCTGTGTCTCTCTGGCAAACGCAAACACTCTATAGCAAAAAAATCTCTCTTAAAAAAATTGCCTTACCCAGTCTGGGCTGATCTCAGGTGACCTCATGCTCTGCAAGGTGGGCAGCTGGGGTGCTCTAGATAAAGAGATCAAGGACATCCGGCTACTTTCCTAACCTTCTCCCCACTCACAAGGAAATTTCAGAAGCTCCGGTGTTTATTCTCTGGCAGAGACTGATTCTGAGAGTAAGATGTTCCGGAATGAGACAAGGTAACAGGGCTCGTCACACACCTTATAAAAGGTCAGATTCTCTGAGGATCAGCAGGAGCCTTTGGAAACTGCCCAGAGCCTACTTTTCACTAATGGCCCTGTCATCTCCATCCTCTGTCCCACTGTACTGAGGGCTCTAGGGTGGCTACTACTATGTGTGCATTTCCCTTGCCTTTCCAAGAAAATTGGAAGCTCCTAGAAGGCAGGACAGGACCCTGTATGCTTCTCTCACCTCTGCAACCTCCAGCACCTGTAGCAAACAAGGAGTTGTATTTTGTGCAATAAGAAACAGATGTTGAGTACCTTCTATGCCTGGCACCATGCTGGGCACTCCTGACAGACTCCAGGTGCACACCCCTGACCATCAGGGAGAAAATGTCAAAGCCGCCAGAGACCACACAGCACCCTTTGTCTATTTTGCAAATGAGGAAACTGAGGCTGAGAGAGAGAAAACAATTCGTCCCAGGTCATCATCATATGGACAGAATGACGGTGCTGGGATTGGAATGTGGGTTTCCTCCCTCCCAGGCCAGTGCTGTTGAGTCCTCTGTCCGCTTTAGGTGTCCCCCAGGTGCTTACTGGCATGTGTTGCTGGGATGACCAGATGGGCTAGGGGGCTCTTGGTGGCTATGGATGTCTGAGAAGCTGTCAGATCTGTAGGAAGGGAATATGAATCTCAGCTTCATCATCAGCTTAGCCAACTGGCCACAGATTCACATGCTGGCCTTTTCTATAAAACCTTCCACCGAGAACAGCCTGCTGCCAGTGGATTAAGGCCTCATTTGGGGCCCAGGCCAATTCAGGAGGGAACATTTCATAAAATGAATACCTACTTGTAGAGCCCCCTCCCAGACTGTGAAAATAAACTAGAAATTTGAGGGCCCCTCTTCATTGAATTGAAGGTTTTTCAACTTGGAAGGGCAGCTAGACTAATACTGCACTACACTCTGGACTTGGAAATCCGGAACAGGTTCATGGAAGAGATGGCATGGAAGCTGCTTCTTGCAGTCTCTACAAACAAGGGAGCTAAGGCATACAGGTAAGATGGAGGAGGAGGAGAGGGTGAAAGTGGGGAGCATGTAACCCTTTTCCTCCTCCTCCAGAAGGGCTATTCCACAGTGAGTGGATATTCCTACTCCCTCACCTTTGTTCTCTCTAGAAGTGTTATTACTGATTAGAATGGCAATACACATTTGCTATGGATGAATGTTTGTGTCCTCCCAAAACTTCTCTGTTGACACCAACCTCTGTTGTTTGGTATTTGGAGGTGGGGTCTTTGGGAAGTAATTAGGTCATGAGGGTGGAGCCCTCATAATGGGATTAGTGCCCTTAAAAAAAGAGCTTTCTTCCCTGCTCCCTGCTCTCTGCCCTCCACCAGGTAATGACACAACAGCAAGAAGACCACCATCTGCAACCCAGGAAGTGAGTTCTCAGCTCTATACCTTAATCTTGGACTTCTAACCTCCAGATCAGTGAGAAATAAATTTCTATTCCTTAAGCCCGCTAGTCCTTGGTATTCTGTTACAGCAACCTGAATTGATTAAGACAATGGTAACTGTAAAACACTTTAATAACTGTACAAAAGGGTGAGAATTCTTTATTTTTGCTTTTTTTTTTTTTGCCCTAGAGACAACCATTATTATATTTTTAAAAGATTATTATTATTTTTTTTTTCTTTTTTTGGAGAGGTTTTTGCTATAGGGCGTGTGCACTCGCCAGACAGACAGAGACAGACAGAGAGATAGAAAGCAGGAAATCACCCCCCAGGGGGGATGGCCATGCCGCAATCCCTTCTTCTCCATTCTCCTCTTGGGATCTTGGGCACGCACGCACACGCGCCTGGCGTGAGTTTAAGCCACCGGGTCCGGGACTCGAAACCGCGGTCGACTACGTGGGAGTCCAGCGACATAGCCATTACGCTAACTGCTGGTCCCAAAAGATTATTTTTCTTTATTACTATTTTTTAATGTAACCACAGAGAGACAGAGAGAGAGGAAAGTGAGAAAGCAAGTCACCTGGTCCAGGACTCGAACTGTGGTCAGCCATGTGGGAGTCCAGTGCCTCAACCAACACACCACCTGCTGGCCTGAGAATTATTTATTTATTTAATTCCATTTGTTATTATTATTTTTTTAAAAAAATTTGACCAGAGAGAGATAGGGAAAGTGAGAAAGCAAGTTGTCTTGTCCAGGACTTGAACTGCAGTTGGCCATGTGGGAATCCAGCCCCCTTAACCACCACACCACCTGCTGGCCTGAGAAAACCATTATTAACTGAGTTTTAATGAGCACCTAGGTTGCCCCCTCCCCCATAGAATCATATCATACATTGTTTTACCACTGCCTTTTTCTTGTCTAAGTTCATTTATTTGTTTTCTGAGAGTGGGAGATAAAAAAAGAAAGAAAGAAAAGCACCTCTAACAGGGTCTCACATAGCAATCACCACCACCGGCTTTCCCAGACAGCCAGGATCATATTTGCTTCTGTTCAGAGTATTTGACTTGCCCAAGAAACTGAACCCACAATCTTTGATATGGATCCAGCACTGTATAAGCACTGTGCCACTGAGTTGGCCCTTTTCATCTGCTTTTTTCTTTGTCTTTTCTTTTACATTTTTAAAATAATTGCCATAGGGTGCATGCACTTACCAGAGAAAGAGAGAGAGAGAGAGAGAAATCACCCCCCAACGGGCTGTGGTCATGTCAAATAGAGAATTCTCACCCTTTTGTATAGTTAAAGTCTATATAATCCAATCCCTTCTCTTGCATTTCTCCATCCTGTTGGGACTTCCGACATGCACACACACATGCCCAATGTGTTTTTTAAGCAGTCAGGGCCAGGATTCAAATCATAGTCAGCTGTGGGATTGGCTCCCTTAATCACCAGGTTATGGGACCAGCCCTCACCTGATTTTTATTGAAACTTACAAATGTTCTTGGCCTGGTGGCAGAAGCCCAGGTACTAGGGTGCTGCTACGCAATGCTGGAGTCACGTGGGAGGACCTGGGTCCTCAGGAAAACTCTCTTGGAACACCTCTTTTAGGTGCTCTCATACCACAAAGACTTTTCTCTTCGTAGTACTTCACACAGTTCATAATTCTGTGTGTGAGATTACTGATTAATGTCTTTTTGCCTCCCTGGACGGGAAACTTCACAAGCCCCATTGTGTCTGAGTAGAGTGCATTTAACAGCACACACAGCGGCGTTTACTAGCTGCTTGACGGATGCTGAACTAATGAACGGTGGGTGCTCGGTAATGAATGGCATGATTTTTCATTCTTTTTTCTGACAAGGCTTCCTTGGTGACTACTGTGACCAGATCTAACCTGGACACAGGTATTTCGAGTTTTAGGTGTGAGAGGCATTCAGCATGATTGGGTCACGGGAGTCCCCAGAGACGACTAGACTGGAGTCCCTAGAGATGACCCTATCCTGTTTATCTTGCTGCAAAGACCAGGGGAAATGGGGACCTTCTTTTCAAAAACACCTCCTTGAAAGAGCCCCTGCTTTGTGGAGTGTCAGCCCCTCTCTCTCTCGCTGATCATCGTCAGGCCTGTTACTTCTGGAAACTAGCCAATCCTTTGAAAGGAAACCCTGTCACTTTAAGATTGTAGTCCCTGGCTTGGGCCATATATCAATGCTCCCTGCTGCAGTGGCTATGCTGCCTGCTGTTCAAATTTGTCCAATTAGACACAGCCCCATGGGGTGGAATTCAGTGTGAAATGTGCCTGCCACTGACCAAAAATGAATTGGTGTGAAAGCCCTCAGGGAGAGCCAGCGCAGGTCATCCCAGACGGCTCACTGCCCTTTGGGTAGTGCCCATCTCCCTGAGGGAGGGAGCCGCTCGTTCGGCCCCTGTGAAACCTGATAACTGTTCAGGGCAGGGCAGGGCAGGGAGAGGCCATCCGGTGGACGGTGGACGTGGGGGACAGAGTGGAGGTTGAGAATCAGCCACCATAGATATGAAAAGGTCAGGGTGCTGTGTGTATGGCTGACAGTTACTTGCGATGGCCTCCCCCACTCCCTAAACACGACTGTGTTCCAGCCTGTAGCATGTGCTGTGGTTCACAAAGACACAGAGTCAAACACTCAAAAGCCTCCCATCAAACTCAATTGTTGACGAGGGGAGGGGAGGGGTGCTTCTAAAGCACAGGCCAACTGTTTGTGATGGGACATGGATTTTAAGAGTTTTCAGTTTCTCTAGGAAAAAACTCTCCTTTGCAATTGCGCTCTAACTTCTTTTTCCAAGGTTCATTTTTCCTTAAGTGGCTCAAACTTTCCTTCTAAAGACTCTTGGAAATCTTAGAACAGTAGATTTTTGAACCTGGAGAAACTTTAGAGATCATTTGGTCTATATCCTTGTTTTACCACAAGGCAAATGAGATGAGGGAGAGGAAGTGACTTTATCAAGGTCCCACAGCTGGCTATCAGGCCACAGACTTCACACAGCTCCCGCTTCGCTGCTCGGGGGTGCCTCTGTCTGGTGTCTACTTTGGTTCTCCTTTCTTTCTTTTTCTTTTTCCATTTTTTTGTTTTGTTTTTTTGTTTGTTTGTTTTTAGACTTTTGCCATAAGGTGCATGAGCTTGTTGAGGAGAGAAAGAGAAAGTGAGAAATAATCCCCTGGGAGGATGGCCATGCCTCAATTCCTTCTCCATTTTCCTCCCTGAATTTTGGGTGGGTACACACATGTGTCTGCTGTGATTTTTCACGCCAACGAATCAGGACTTGAACTGTGACCGGTTATGTGGGAGTCCAGTGCCTTAAGCACCATGCCACCTGCCGATCCTCAGTTTTACTTTTTTTTTTTTTTTTGAGAGGTTTTTGCTACAGGGCACGTGCGCTCGCCAGACAGACAGAGAGAGACAGAGAGACAGAAAGCAAGAAATCACCCCCCAGGGGGGATGGCCATGCCGCAATCCCTTCTCCTCCATTCTCCTCTCGGGATCTTGGGCACGCATGCACACGCGCCCAGTGTGAGATTTAAGCCACCGGGTCTGGGATGCGAACCGCGGTCGACTACGTGGGAGTCCAGCGACATAGCCATTACGCTAACTGCTGGTCCCCAGTTTTACTTTTTAACTCACGGTTAACTCTGAGTCAGGACATAAGTGGGGACTTCAAAAAGTTAATGGAAACATGGAATTAAAATTTATTTTGCTGCAGAAACTTTGAAATCCATGCATAGTTTATTAATTAACTTTTTGAAGATACACACACACACACACACACACACACACACACTGTGAGGCCTCTGTATTTGTGGGCTCCTCATCTGTGGATTCGACCAACAGGGATACAACCAGGCCATACCAGTTATGAAATGGGGGGAGAGGTGGCACTCCATAAGAGAGACTCTGAAGAAGTTTAAGCATGTATTTTCCTATCTGCTTATACTTAAGATGTAAGTAATCCAGAGATGATTTAAAGTATAAGGGAGGGAGAGGCTTCTGGCTGGACCAAGGGGTGGCTGCATACGTTGAAGGAGACACTGTCTGTGGAACTGATGGCTAAGCCGTGAGACAAATCATGGTGGGTCCAGAAGCGGATGTCCAGTTCCCGTTCACTGGTATTAGAAAGTACTTCAGCCCTTATACTGTCACAGGTAGAATGAACCATGTACTGGCCACATACAAAGCCATTGCTTAGATGATCTATACTTTAAGATCTAAAAACCAGCTAGCTGTATGGAATCTAAACTTGCCTGTACCTCATCTAAGTTCCCATGCCTGGAAAAGCGAATGTGAACTCACTGTGTGATACTCAATTTGTATAATCAATTAGGAACCTAGATAAAAAAAGGATATGAGAGGATGTATACAGGTCACGTGCAGATACTACACCATTTATAGGAAGACTCGAGCACTTGCGCACTCGTTCCAGACTGATCCTGGAATCAGTCCCCTGGGGATACTGGAGGTGGAGGTGACTGTATGTGTGTGTCTGAAACAGAGAAAGGATTGCTGGGGACCAGGTCTAGTACTCTCTGTGAGTTCAATTCGCAGATTGGCTGTCGGCTTCCGTTTTATCAATACGTACAGTGAGGATGGCTGGGTCCCTTCCATCTATAATTCACTGAACTGAACACTGACTGATGGCTTGACTGGCACTGGGGATACAGGGACATAGGCAGATCCTCTGCCTCTCGAGGTTTCTCAGCCTGATGGCAGGAGAGAGCCCCCAAATGGCCCGTGTGCTGAGTGCTCTTCAAGAGCCTCACATGAACACCCAGAGCACACAGAGGAAGGTGACCCCAGGCGAAGAAGGTTGAGTATTCCAGCTGGAAACCAGAGTGAACATGATGGGAAGACCCCAGACACCTTCCAGACACTAACAGCTCGAATCTTGTCTCTCACCCATTCTTTGACAATGAGCCGGCATTCTGTGCCAGGAAGGGTGTACAAAGAGAGACGAAGAGCCTATGAACCCATGCAAGGACCGAGGGGGCGCGTGGAGCCATGCGGGCAGCATACTTGTGCTTAAAGTAGCTGAGCGCGTGGACAGCCTCAAAGTTTGGGAGACCTGGCACCACAGGGGTGAACAGCCTAGGTCCTTGTGGGAATGCAGGCCTGTTAAGGAAAGAAAAACTCACCTTTTGACTGAGGGTCTTTGTCAATGGAGGAAGGAAGTAGGGAGCCTGGGCATAAATTCCTTACCTAAATGCACCTCTCCCACCTCCGAGTTTATACTTTTGAGAAAATCCAAGATCTTTCTCAAAGCACTTTTATGTCATCAACTAATTTTCTTTTCCAAATCAGTCCTCCGGGGAGGAAGGATTAGTGTTACTACTTCATTTGACAGAGTCAAAACGAAACCCTCGGGCAGTTCAGGGCCAGTCCTAGGCCAGTCCTGTGATGACTACACAGCTTTCTAGGGAGAGCCGAAGCCGAGACTAGAACCCAGCTTTAGAACGGACTCATGCCAATTCTCCCTGCACCGCTTATTTCCAGGTCGAAGCTGAGGTCTCCACAGAAATTCATATGTAACTAGTGAGATTTCAGAGGGAAAGGATAATCGGAATGGGTTATAAATGAGTCCCCCTAGGGAAGTTTGGGCTCTAGACAAAAGTCTTCTCATTTATAAAGACTCCCCTTTGTGAAGTGAACAATCTGGCCCGTGGTCATCAGCTGGCTAAAAGACGGCTGGGTTACAGTGAATTTCCCCATGTGATGCTAAATCCATGTGACCGTTCTCCTTTTTCTTTTCTTTCTTTCTTTCCTTTTTTTTTTTTTTTTAAACCAAATGCTTAACAGCTCAATCAAATTAATTGTGGTGCTTTCAAAAGGCATCAAAATAGCCACAACTCTCCCTAAAAAGAAGGAAGGCTCCTTGTTTTCAGGAAAAGATATAAAGTCCTCACCCTAGGGTACTCGAACAGATATTCATTCTATGACTAATCCCCCTTTCTCTCAGAGCATTTTTTTTTTTTTAAGGACTTAAAAATATCAACACCAATGAGACTATACTGTCAGCTTACTTCTGGCCAAATTTTATTTTCAGCTTTGAGTAACTGGGCAGTCTTTATGGTCAAGGACAAAAAAACCAAGAGGCTGGAAAAACCTCACTGAAAAACCAACCCACTTGTTTGAAATGAAGTAGAAGCAGGGGGAAGGGAGGGAAAGGAAAGAAGAATGAGGGAGAGCGAGGCCACATCCTTGGCCAAGCCTCAGGCCTGAAGAAATGTCACAGCTGAATGGTGGCAGAGTTACAATCTCACTCCTAAGAGTGTGGTGGAAGGCTTGGAGGGATGGGTGTAACCCAGAGGGTAAAGGATTCTTTCTGTTCTTAAGAACTGCTCAGGGGCCTACCCGGTAGCCTAGTGGTTAAGGGAACCAGATCCCACATAGCTGATCTAAGTTCAAATCCTGGCCCTGGCAGCTTGAAAAACACACTAGGTGCGTGTGTGTATGTGCGTGCCCTAAATCCCAAAAGGGAGAAGGGGCTGCTCTAGATTATGTCCCCCAGGGAGGTGCTTTCTTCCTCTCCCTTCCTCTAGCTCTGGTGAATGCATGTGCCCTCTGGCAATAAAAACAGACAAGTCAACAAATTGCTCAGTTTGGCAGCCCCCCAAATCACAGACTCCCAGAGACTAGCACCTTCCCTCAGAGGGAGTCCCATGCATATGAGCAGCCTCAAAATTGGCAAAGTGCCCCTACACGTGAACTTACTCTTGCCTCATAATGATAACCTGAGGAAATAAGTGAGGATAGGTGTTATTATCCACGTTTTAATGACGAAGAAACTCAGCTGAAGCGCAGAGAGGTCGGATAACCTGCCCAAGTCATACAGATTACGAGGACTGAGGTCTGAAATCTAGCCCTCGGGGCTCTTCCCACTGATCTCTCTTGTCTCCCAGCTGAAGGCCCAGCTAGCATGGACAGCATCAGGCCAGCTGGTTCTCAGTCTAGAGCAGCCACAAGGACACTTGCTGGCCAATCTTCCTGAGGCTGGATCCAGTGTGAAGAATTCCTGATGACAAGGACCAAATGACAATTTAAGTGACAGTCAACAGAGCAAGGTTCTCTGAAGGTGAGGGAAGAAGGGTCCAGGGACCTACTGGCCTGAAGGGCTACTCAGATGGCCCACAGGAGGAAGTGCTTCCTGACCATACTCTCCTACCACTCCGGCCACATGGCCTCTTCGTGAAGGTCACCAGTCACTGACTCCCATCACTGCTTTCACTCATGCATTCCCTCCTGGTCCAGGACCACAAACTCTGAAAACAGAGGTCATGAGCGTCCCCAAGAAGCCACCGGATAGATGGTCAAGACATATGGGAAGCAGGCATGAGTTTGTCTCTCAGTCAAATCTAATAAACATCTTTCTTCTTTTGCTACTTCTGTTCTTCCTTAGGTGAATAAGGTGCTACCATTTTATTTCATGCCACATGTACCCAGAGGACTGGATGCTAGAGAGCCTACCTTAAATAAATGAAGAGAAAAGGGAAGTTGGGAACATATTTATATGTGTAAAGCTCCTTTTAAAAATGATAGGGCACAGCGATAGTGGTGTGTGCTGGTGGACACTGTGACTCTTGAGGCTGAGGCCACACAAGGCCTGGGTTCATCCTCAGTCCACCCTAAAAGCCAGGCACAAGGGCACACGTAAGTAGTCCTGGTTATTTGGGAGCCTGAGACAAGAGTATTGCACACAGCAAGACCCTGTCTAAAGGAATAATTACAGAAAAGAGAGAGAAAGGAAAAGGATAGAGGGCCAGAAGACACAAGATGAAGGATTTAGAAGACATGAGTTCTAGTATTTGCTCTACTCTTTATTAATCGAATGACATGGAGAATCTGAAATTCTCTGGGCCTCTTTTTTTAAATCTGTAAAATGACTTAATAGGAATAATCCCTGCCTATTTCACAGCATGCTGTAAGGATCATCTGAGATAACATGAAAGCCCTTTGTAAAGCATAATACACATGTGAGGTATTATTATGACTGAAAGCTGATTACGCATGTCAAGCAGAATGAAGAAACTCTCTTTGCCAATTAAGAAACTACATGAAACATCCAAAGCAAATATTAGAAAAAGTCTAATTGTACCCTCTGGGTCCCATCACTAGAATAGCTAAATGTTTTGCAAATTAAGAAAATCAGAAGAGGAATGGGCTGGAACGATTTGTAGTTCAATCTTTCTTTCGTCAGTGTTCTCTTGCTGAGCATCCAAGGGACAAATGGGAACCTAAGTCTTTTGGGTTCAGCTCTCTAGAAATTGACTGTCTGATACAAAAGGAAAAAAAGGGGCTTTGAGGGACCAGCAGTTGGTATAATGGCTATGTCACTGTCACAGTGGCTTAAACTCACACCAGGCACTTGTGCGTGCGTGCCCAAGATGCCGAGAGGAGAATGGAGTGGATGGGATTGCGGAGTGGCCAACCCTCCAGGGGGGTGATTTCTCGCTTTCTGTCTCTCTGTCTCTCTCTGTCTTTCTGGCGAACACACGCACCCTATAGCATAAACCTCTGCAAAACATTTTTTTAAAGAAGGGGGGGCTTTAGTGTAAAAGAGACCTGAATTTAGATTCCATTGCAAACTTTTTAATCAATGCATAGAAAAAATAGACTGTTCTCTGAAAAAATTCTGAGTTTATGCACAAAAGGAAATTTAAAATCTACCTTCAAAAATACATATTATTTTTCATTCTAATGTCATTATACCTATTTAGTCTAACCAAAGGCTAAAAGAGATACAGTACTGTACTAGGCAGGACAAGAAATTACTTTCGTTAATGTCAAAATGACAAGTCATCAAAAAAATGTGGTTTATTCAAGGGGAAAAAAAATCTCAAACAGACATAGATGGCCTGGCAAACTTTTGAATTTAATCTTGTGATATACTGTAACAACAAAAGGCCTTTGCAGCACATCAAACAAATTTATTAGAATATGATCAATACATTTGACATATTATTTAATTATAATTTTTTAGTGACAGAGACAGTATGAAAACCTAGCATCAACATTCTGACAGTGGAATAAATAAATAGATATAATTATTTCTCATACTAATCCCAGCAGAATTGTAAATTATCAAGCTGGACTGTAGATCTGACTTCTAAGGTTTCCTTAATATGATAGAGTTTGATATAGGGGGTGTCATATCTCCGATATTATGCCCTTTATTAGAGTAAACAGCTCTCTGAGGATTTCAAGTTCAAGTGGTCAGAATGACCCCAGGGTGTCTACGCGTGACCCATAGTCCCAGATCCTGGCTACCACGGGGAAGTGCACATAGAGAGGCATCATGGGAGGGGCTCTCCCTCTGCTCATCGAGGCAGCGGGAGAAGGCATTGTGCATTCTCTGAATCTTAGAATCACAGGTACACAGGTGGAATGGGCTTTAGAGCTCTTCCAGCCCTTGTATCTAGCATTTTACAAAGCAGGAAAAGAAGGATTACAGAAAAGAATAGGTTTTCTCAAGGCCACACAACTTCTTGGCATAACCAGGTTAAAACCCGAGTTTCAAAATGCATGATATAAAGCTCTTTCTTCGTCACCATGGGAGCAAAAGCAAGCGCTGAGGTGGTCAGCTAGCACACAGCCCATCTAACCGTAGCTAGCATTGTACCACCAAGGAGGAATGCACTCCCCAGCCAGGGCCAAGAAATGAAGAGTTAACATTTAACATTACAAGACCCACTTCAAAGGCACTGCAGCTGGACTCTAATAACGGGAGATGAAACTGCTAACACCAGCACAAAGTTGCAGGTGGACAAATCTGGCTGGAAACAGGAGCGTTCCTCAGAACCCCAACATGAGTCTGTGGCCTCCCCACAGGCCGGGTGGGGAGAAATATGGGAAATGACCTCTGGTCCACTTGCAGCTCAACATGTTATTAAGCTGTGCATCTCCTGTCAATGCCACGGGACACTTAGGAGTGTCCACGTTTGCCAGATGGAGGGAGGGAGGAGGGTGTGGCTGCTGATGACAATGGGAGAGGGAGATGGTGCTGTCTGGGTGGGCATCAAGGAAGACTGGTTACGAAAATAGGAAAGGAAGACGAGAGAGAAGTTGCCACCGAGGAACACAGACAGGCCACTGCAGGTTCTGGAGCCCCAGGCTGAAGGGTCAAATGTGGGAAAGTCAGTTCACCCTGGAACGCATGTTCCTGCCTGGATGGAATTCCCTGGTCACAGCCTACATCTTGCACGAAGTACTGGCCCCAGTGAGCTGAGCCACTCTCCAAGACATCGTTCTTAGTGGGTCCATGTCCCTATTAGCCAGGCCTGACTCCGGGTGTGAGGGAGACAGGAGAGAAGCAGAGAGGTGGGAGGCAGGGCTCTCCCCTGCCGTCCATGTCCTGGGACACCTGCGGCACCACACAGCCCTTGCCGCCCCTTCACTGTCGGGTTGGCAGCCAGGCCTGCCAGCACAGTCTCAGTCGGGGCATTCTGCCATGCGGTGCCCGGTTCCTTCCAACCTCAGACCTCCCTGGACTCTCTGTCCCAGTCTCCCCTGAGGTGGGTAGAGGGAGTAGATTCCACACCAGGTCCCTGTGGCAGGGCCCTTGGCTGGCTATGACAATGTGGCCCTGCTCTAGTAACCAGACTTCTGTCCTATCCCTGAGAACTAGTCCTCCAACCTGCACATTGGGTCCCTGCCTTGATCAGCTTCAGGTCTCTAGGAACAAGGCTGTGCCTTGCCCTGTCATTCACGCCTCTCCCACCCCACTCAAAGGAGCCTCGCTGGATTCCCAACCTGCCATGGAGGCCCCACTGCCAGCCAGCCCATCAGCCCAGATCTCGACACAGAACCCGCTTCTAGGGTCCCCATCACCCCACTATCGATGAAGACCTCCAGGTCACTCAGAGCTGCACCTCCCAGGTCCAGGCCCGAAAGCCAGGAACCATCTAATTCATTAGACCTAACTCTCAGCACTGGCTCACAGGCAGGTATTTGAGAAAGACTTTTTACTCAGGAGCAGTAATGAAAGCACGTCACCTGTTATTTAGGCAAAGTTGCCTTTACAATGTTTTACACTGTACACATGTGGGGGTGGGATCTGGAGGAGAGTCCCCTCCCTCACTGGCCCTTCTGTTCTGTCCTCTGCTAGTGAAGATGGCTGAAGAAATGGGAGCAGTGGCCTCTTAAAAGCCTGGCAATAAGATGCAAAAATCAATCAACGACCTGGGGGGAATAGCTAAATATAATATAATGGATATATGTACAAATATATTAAATTCAGAGAAAAAACACTATTCTTTAGAAACCTAAATTTTTTAAGAAAACAAAACAGTGAAAGCAATTGTTGTATGGGCCACACACAAGAATATACGAGTCTCCCAAACTCTACGCTATCATCATGTCTGATGAGAAAAAGGAACATCAGATCACATGGCAATGGTTTCACAAAGGACGGGCCATAGCTGGGGTAAGCCTTCTGTAAAAATCGATCAAATACATGAGGAACTCCTTAGGGAGAAAACAGCTAAACATAATTTAAATTGAAACTGTTAATTTAATAAACCTAAATGGCAGGAATTGTTGCACGTTACCCTGAGGAATCCAGCCCAGCATGCACGGTCCCGCACGTCAGCCCAGGCAGATGTTTCACTAAGAGAAGGGGCCACACCACTCCAAAGACATGGCTTCCTTTTCTGAAAACGCCATATCTATTTTCTACTTATTCTCTCCCTCTCCTTCCCCCTTTCCTTCCCTTTTCTTTTTTCTTTTTCTTTTTCTTTTTTGCTATAGGGCATGTTGAGTTCACCGGAGAGACAGAGACAGAGAACTAAAGAGTGAGAAATCACCCCCCAGGGGGATGGCCATGCCACAGTCCCTTCTCCTCCATTCTTTTTTTGGGATCTTGGGCACGTACACATGTGTGCCAATCATGAGTTCCAAGTTGCTGGGTCCAGGACTCGAACCACAGTCAGCCATGTAGGAGTCCAGCAACATAACCATTATGCCATCTGCTCGTCCCTCTTTCTTTTTAATCAGATATACGTTATGTAGCATACACAAATTATAAAACCGTTATCTTCTGCTGTTCCAAGAATGACTTCTTAGATTCTTCTTCAAAACACACTTCCCATTAGCACATATTTCCTTTTTAAAAAAAATTTGGCAGAGGTAACATGCACTTGCCAGAGATGCAGAAAGGGGGAGGGAGAAAACATACTCTTAATGGGGTATGATCATATCGTAACCCCTTCTCCATCTCTCCATTCTGTGGAGATTTGGGGCATGCACAGATGCCCAGTGCATTTTTTTTTGGGGGGGGGGGGAGAGGTTTTTGCTACAGGGCGCATGCGCTCACCAGAGAGACAGAGACAGAGAGACAGAAAGTGAGAAATCACCCCCCCCCCCCCCAGGTGGGACGGCCACACCGCAATCCCTTCTCCTCCATTCTCCTCTCAGGATCTTGGGCATGCATGCACACGTGCCTGGGATGAGTTTAAGCCACTGGGACTGGGACTCGAACCATGGTCAACTACATGGGAGTTCAGTGACATAGCCATTACGCTATCTGCTGGTCCCCCCCAGTGCATTTTTCAAATCATGGGGTCTGGGATTCACACTGAGGGTGGCAAAGTCGGATCTGGTTCCCTTAACAGGGTTACAACGCTGGCCCAGCACATATTTCCTAAGCACCTGCTCCATATTAGACAACTTTCTAAGCAATGGAGAATCACAAATGAAAAGATAAAGTCCTAGTGTTGAAGAAGTTCAATGAACTAGGGAAGGAAATAGGTGGGCCATGGAGGTAAGTTTAAGACACTAGCCAGGGGACCCTCTGAGCCTACCAAGGGATCAAGGAGAAGGCTGTGCAAAGGAGTTGCTACCTGAGGTGAAAGAGAAGCAGGTGGAACTGGGTAGATGGGTTGCAAAAGGAGGTGAGGAGGGAGTCTTACGGGGACATCTCGGGGACTAACATAAGCAAAGGCATGAGAGCATAAAAGGCTCAGGGAACTGCAAGTCACTTGGGCAGGTCAGAATCCAGGACCCTTATGGGGAGACCATGGAGGGGAGAGGCTGCAGAGTCCTCCAGGTGAGGGAGGAGGCGGCAAAGTATCTCTGGAGTTCGCGGGCCCACGATCCTGCTCTGTCATTCTCCAGTGAAAACCACTGTGCTGCCCTTTCTGTGGATGTCTTTGCTGTCTGGGAAGCTCCGCCTTCAGTGAGACTCTGCAGGGCTGAGGGTCAGACTGAGCCTCAGAGCAGAGAGTGCATGTGAGTTGTGCAGGAGTGCAGAAGGGCATGCTGCTGGAATGTTTGGGAGAGGATTAAAGGTACTTCTAAGCAAACTGTTCCTCAGATGAGTGAGGAGGAGTTCCAACATCAGACAAATGCAGTTCTTACTAGTGGCATTCAAATGTGGAATTCCCTCTGGCGTCTGAAATCAACAGCTTTTACAAAGGAAACCTGGACAAGGAGGATCTGTAAAGAGCATTATCCAGTCCCTGTGTACCGCTTACTGGCCCAGAATACCAGGTTAGTAAGCTGAAATAATTAAACATCAGGCCAGCTGTTTCAGGCAATTAGGTAACATTTTTCATTTAGGAGACCACACAACAGCAAGGAGAAAAGAGGGAGATAAGACCTGTGTTTTGATTTACTAAGTCTCTGCTGCAGATAAAGCCCAGCTTTTTGGAACCCTTCAGGCAATTACTATTTCGGGCTTGGCAAGAACTTGAGTCTGAGAGTAACTCTTGGGCTTGTCTTGGCAAGACTCGAAGTCACTTCAGTTGTAAGGTTGTCCCAGGCAGTGGTGGAAGGGAACGTGGTGGCAAGAGGAAGCCAGGAGCCGTAGAGCCATTAAGAGGGCCGCTGCAGGCTCGGAGCTCAGAAGGGGCCAAACCCAGTCCTCCCACAACATGTTCTTAGAGAGGGAATGTGGTCAGGCGGCAAAGGCCCAGGCCTGCTAGTCGGGATTCTGTGGTTCCCTTTCTGGCATCGGTTCTCCTCAGTTCTGTGGGCGTTGCTTACACCCTGGGCCTTAGTATCTTTTCCTGTGAAAGAGGAGGACCGAACGCGCTTGTGGGGGAGCAAAGGAAAGAGGTGTGAGCTGCCAAATGGTGCTGGCTTAGTAACAGAGTGGAGAGGGGACGATGGCCATCTGAAGAAAGGAACTTTAATCTCTTCCCTGCCCTAACTGACCAGGTGACTGCGCTCTACTTGAGCCTCAGTTTCCATGGCATGAAACCAGGGGGCTGGACTAGGTTAGAAGATCTCTAATGACCCCTCTACTTCTGAAATTCAAGCAAGATAAATTGTGGGGCTGAAAGCAAGCGAGATTTTCTTTGAATGGAAAAGAGAAAAAGCCTGTGTGCTGCCAGCTGATTTCCCCCACAGCGTTCTGGAGCCAAGGCTAAGTATGGGGCTGGGAGAGTGAGGCCGTCGGAGGAGACAGCAGGCCCGCATGTGGTCACTGGCTACGCTGCTCCGGAGCATCTCCTGCTCGAGCTCTTCCCCTTAATTGGGAGCTTGCCTTTCCAGTTGTGTATTTTTATCCTGTGCCCTGGAACCCAAACCATTAGGTTTGTAGCCAAAGGCTGCTTCTTGTTTAATCGTTAACTGCCTCGGCACTGTGGGGCTCTACCCCCGGCCGGAAAGTCCGCAGCCAGACTCTGCAGCTCTTCAGCAAGCAGGACTCGAGGGAGGATGCTGCGCTGGACTAGAATCCAAGTTCTGTCCTCCGACTTTGGAAATAAATCCCTTGCATTGTCTGGCCCACACAAATCCCAGTTCAGCCAGGCCTCTCCTGTGGAGTTATTCTGGTAACAAAATGCTTGAGATCAGCAATTCCTCTCTACTGTTACCCACTCTCAGAGAGGAGCCAACTGGGCTATTCCTTAGACTCCACTTTGTGTGTCTGAAATGTGGTTGAAAACGAATATTCCAGATGTTTCCTCATATTTTAAGTGGAACCACAGATTAAACTTCCTATAGGAAGGTGGTATGGCACAGCAGAAGGACAGTCTTTGGAGTCAGACAGGCGTTTAAATTGTGGCTCCACCCTTAACAAGCAGTATGGCCTTGAGAAAGTACTGATTCTTGGAATGTCAGTTTCCTCTTCGAAAGAAAGAACAGCGACTACTTTTTCTACCTGGCAGTAGCCTCCATTAATCCAAAGACTGCCTGTTTTGTTCATCATTGGGTAGTCTAAGTCTATCACAGAGTAGTGTTGTCAATGAATGCCACTGAGTCAAGGATTGAAAACCTCAGAGAATTTCGGGGAGATCACCCAGATTAAAGATGTGTGGAACCTTGTACCTGACACTTGGAGACTGCTCATTCTCTAGGCTGCAGCACCGGGAGACACATTTTTCGTACCTGGATGAGGAAGGTGCTCAAAGAGGAATGCAAGTTGTTGGTTATGCCCATCTGAGTTATGAAGGAGGGAGGAAACACAGGCATTTAGAAAGCTCTTTGATTTGGGGATTTTTCCAACATAACCCTGAAGCCATCACTGAAGCTCACCCTCCAGCCATGGAAACAGAAGCCATCAGATACAAAGCTACTGAAGTCAGAGTGGTTGGTAGGAGGTCCTTCAGTAATATCAGCGGCTTCCTGGCCTTAGGGTCTTCCAAGGAGATTCACAGAACTAGACCCGGGCATGGAAACCAGATTCTGGAGAGCCCCTGGTACACTAGACTATTGTTCCAGGACAGAAGCAACTCAGATCAAAATGGTGAGTGGGATTTTCCTTGCATTGGCCACAATACATATGTTTGTTCAAGAAAAAAAAGTTGGAGCAAGAAGACATGAACGTCTGCTGCTAAAGAAAAGCCTGTTTGTGCCAGCCACAGTGGCGAGATTGTTCAGGGAGTTCATCCTGAAAGTCCAATTACCCCAACAACATAGCCAAGGTCAGTGTCAATTTGCAGTGCGCCAACCACTTCAGCCACTTCAGTACTAGACGTGAATTACATGGGGTATCTGCCTGGGGGGACTGGCATCCACTAGACTTGGAAACTGATCTGGGCTGGTACCACTTTTCCTGTGCTACCCTCCACTTCCTTGGACAGACCTTTCTAATGGACCTGTCTATTTGAGTCACCAAATAATCACAATCTGCAGAATCCTAGACTCACCTTACTGAGAGCTGGATCCACTTGTAACCCAAGGGGTGAATCAAGGAGAACACTGTGACTTGGCAAGGGCCAACACCTCTTAAGGAAAACCTAGGGCCCATGTTTTAGGAGCAAGAGTTCAAAAGACTTTCTGCCCCTGCTTGGCTTCTAAAATGGTATACCCAGAAACCACAACGATATGCAGAAGTATGAGCCTCACGAGGCTGAGATGTGAAGTGACCTACTTACTTTACACCTAACCTAAAAATATATCACTTAGGGGCCGACAGGTGGCTTGGTGGTTAAGGGCGCTGGACTCCCACATGACTGACCGTGGTTCGAATCCTGGACCTGGTGGCTTGCTTTCTCACCTCCAACCCCACAGTAAAATTAAAATAAATAAATGAATAAAGTTAAATAAAATAATTTTTAAAATGTATCACTTAAACACAGGACACCAAGTTCCCTTCGGTCCTCTGTATTCCTGTTTTGTCTTATTTCTAAAGATAGGGTCTTGCTATGCTGGCTAGGCAGGCCTAGAATTCATGATCCTCCTACCTCAGCACCCCAAGTAGCTGGGATCACAAGTGTGTGCCACTGTGCCCAACTTATGGGGATTTAAGTACAACAACCTACAAGTTCTTTAATCAGCCTAGAAAGTAGTACACACTAATTTTGCCAAACAGTGAATGACATGTCCTAATACGGACTTAAACAAATACCTATTTTTTTTCATAAATCAAAACAGCCAGAATTGGGGTCCCAAATTTGGACTGTGTGGGATGTAACTCTATCAACCATAGCAAAATCCAATCTTAGAGAGGTGCCATCACATAGAGTTCTAACTTCTAATGGGGTTAGTTAAAAAAATTTATGAAAAGGAAGTTGATTTTAAATCAGTCTTAAGATAGGGCCAACTTGGGACCAGCAGTTAGTGTAATGGCTATGTCACTGGACTCCCCATGTAGTCGACAGCGGTTCAAGTCCCAGACCCAGTGGCTTAAACTCACGCCAGGCGCGTGTGCGTGTGTGCCCAAGATCCCAAGAGGAGAATGGAGGAGAAGGGATTGTGGCATGACCATCCCCCTGGGGGGTGATTTCTCACTTTCTGTCTCTGTCTGTCTGGCGAGTGCACGCGCCCTGTAGCAAAAACCTCTCCAAAAAAAAAAAAAAAAAAAAAAGATAGGGCCAACTCTTTGGTGCAGTGGTAACATGCTACTCAAGAGAAGCTGGATCCCTGGGACCAACAGGTGGTGTGGTGGTTGAGGAGCTGAACTCCCACATGGCTGACCACGTTTCAACTCCTGGACTTAGTGGCTTGCTTTTTCACTTTCTGTCTTTCTCCAGTCAAATTCAAAAATAGTAATCATGAATAAAATTTAATACATTTTTTCTTCTGAATGAGAGACGCTGGATCCCACAAAAAGTGGTTTGAATCCCAGGCCTGGTCACTCTGAAACATGTTGGACACACATGCAGGTGAACAAGATTCGACAGGCTGAAGGGCTGGAGCACTAGAGGAAGAGGGTCGGGGCATGACTTGACCCTGTGCAGCATGCTCATCTCTCTCTCCTTTTTTTTCTGTAACACACATATGTGCACACACGTGCTCCCTCACAAAAAATGTTTTAAAATCAGTCTCAGGACAGCAGGTGGCAAGGTGGTAGGGGTGCTGGATTCCCACATGACTGACCATGGCTCAAGTCCCAGACCTGATGGATTACTCTTGCCCAGTGAGCACATTTTGCCCTATAGCAAAATGAAATCACAATAATAAATAAAATTAAGTAAATAATTTTAAAAAATCAGTCTTAAGGTAAATCTACATGTGCTGATATAGAAAGTAAGTTAGGCATTCGGTATTATATAATACAGATTATTTCTGACATACTATAAAAGAAGAGATATCATACTCATATACATTCACACAATATATGTGGAAATAATAATAATGTCAAATAGTTACATGGCATTTACTGCCAGGCAGTATTTTTTATGGGGTGGGCAGGCAGTATTTGAAGTGTTCTGCACTTGTTAGTTCATTGAATCCTCACAACAACCCTAGGATGTAGGTATACTATTTTACAAATGAAGAAACTGAGGCACAAAGAGGTTATGTAACGTGTGCAAGGTGACACAGGTTTACCACCTGAGAGGTAGAGCTGGAATGCGAAGTCAAAGTGGACTGCTCCAGGGTCCAAGTTCTTCCCTACTGAGCTAAACTGCTACTGATGTCCTAGAAGATCCTCATAAGCTATTCAGAACATAGCCTTCCCTCTTCTGCGTTCTACGTGCTTTCCTGCTGTCACTCTCCACACACACAGGCCAACAGAATGGGTAGTCCTTTCTCTATCGTTGTCTCTGCCGCTGCCATGGTCAGCTTGTACACCAGTCTCGAGAATAAGACTGAGCCCTGAGAAGGGAGGGGATGGAGGTGTTCCTCTCCATGTCTCTCGTACCTCCAGTTGTTGGTTCATAGCTTGGCTGAATATCTGGACTCAGCAGGAAATATTACTCTCTCAAAGATAATTGGCATGCATGCTAGAGAGAGACTGGAGAGTCTTTTAGATAGTCTCATTCTAGATTACTCAAAGGATCCTTCAAAATAGTAGTTAGTGGGCCAAAGAGATAGATGTGCATATGCATAAAAGCACAGCCGGGAGGAAGAGCTAGAAAGATGGGAGCTGGGACAGAGAAAAAATGTGATCTCTTCTGATACATTCACCCACCAAGTCCATGGCAAGTTCCACTTATTCACTAGCTTCTAAATTCTTGCATTTATTATTATTTACCATATGGAAGGCAACAACTAATTCCTGTCACATGGCTGCAATACAGCTTCCTTACTAAGGAAACACAGGTTGGTAGCCTAAATGCTGCGACTTTTGAAAGAAAAATTGCTTAAGCCTTTCCCTGAATTTTACACCTTCATTCTCATTTGCTAGTGTTTATGGCTTCCTTACACAAATTGCCATTTGACTTCATAGGCCTTTCTCACAAGGGTGTGTAGATTCATGGGAGGCTCCTGGTCTCCCTCTTGGTATTCTATAGTTCTTCCTTCACCCATAAGCCCACACTCAGGCCACAGTGGCTACTTCACAATCCCAAAGCACCTGTGATCACCTCTCCAGCTCCAGACTTTGCTTAGAGTGCATTTCGTATGTGTGCGTTTTCCCTGGGAAGGAGGACACAGTTCAGGAAAGGAGACGAATCTGAGCTGAAAACTCAGGGAAAACAAACAAATCAAAGTTCAATAGCTGTCCTTTGGTTTCTTTGGGAGATTGATTCTAGCGCTGCCCCTGCCCCCACCCCCACCAAAATCTGCAGGTGCTCAAGTCCCTGATATATGATTCGGCGTAATATTTGTATATATCATACGTACATCCTCCCCATACTTTATTTATTTTAAAAAATAACTATTTATTTAATTGTACATGTTATTGTAATTTTTTAATCTGACCAGAGGGAGAAAGAAAGTGAGAAAGCAAGTCACCAGATCCAGGACTTGAATAGCAGTCGGCCATGTGGGAGTCCAGCACCTTAACTACCACACCATCTGCCGGCCCCCTCCCCTAAACTTTAAATCATCTTTACCTTCCTTATAAGTAATCTTGGCATCGGAGGTAAGTGAAAAGGAAACTGCAATATATGCATCAACTTCTTCAGTATCTCTCTTTTTGGCAGCCACCTCTTCCATTTCACAATTGGTGCTGGCCGGCTGCATCCCCTGTGTCCGCTGATGTGGAATCAGAGGATACAGAGGGCCGAATGTATTCTTTCACACTACAACAACACTGGGAAGCAGAAGGTAAGTGAGGCAGGGAATGATCAGGGCCTCACTGTCATGCCATGACCCCTTAGACACACACTTCAGGTCCATAGTTTGATACACCTTTAAGTGGCTCCCTCCCTGCTACCTCTTCTACAAAAGGACAACTTGGCAAGTGACACTAGAGTTGAGAACTCAAGCATTTTTATCTCCTCATGCCAGTTCTCAAAACATTTACACTACTCCGCCACTACCTTCATTATCCTAGAAAGAACGCAGAGGATAAAGGACACTCTTGATATCCTTCCCATTTTTAAACTTTTGAGAGCTATTTGCAAAGCAGTAGAGAATTATCTCATTCCCTTATAAGCACTCTCTGACAGGCTAAGGTCCTTTTCCCCTCTGTCCATAACCCAAGGTTGAAAGGAGCATTAGTCCTTATAGGGAAAAACAAATTAACCCTTGTTTGAATCTAGAACTAGGAATCATGGTCTGCTAGAGGAAAGAGGATTCCATGCTAAAACACTCAGAGGATAGGACACACAGATCCTCACAGTCTCAGCTGGGGGAGGCCACACGACTGGAGAGAGGAGACACGCACACTACTCCCCCAACCGACTTATGCTTTAGTACATAAACTTTATAAGTATAATGTTGGCAGATTCCAGTGCATAAAAAAGTAGCTGAAAAAACTCAAACCATAAATAATGCCAAGTAATAAAGGAGGTGAATGTTTCTGTTATTAGATTCTTTCATTGTATAAATCTGTTTAATAAGCTGGCTAGGAACCACTGATAGAAAACAGACTTAGTATGGTGTTACAGACCAATCCGTTCTAAAAGGCCAGGATGGGAGCTCGTGCCAAGTTATATTTTTCTGTTCTTAACCAATGCAACTTAAATGTAATTGTTGTTTCCTTGTTCAAGAATGGAAAATGTCTGAGGAGGCTGTTTGAAGGGAGAAGGCATGCTTGGTGTCACAGAGCCCGCCTTCCCGCCTCCCTCTACCCACCTCGCCCCTCCCCCTGCCCTCTGCAGACTCATCGGTTCAAGGCACTTTACTGTATTTATAGATCATGCTGCCTTTTGTCTTACTCACAGAGAGGGGCTGGGGTCTGTGTATGACTCTTGCTTTTTCAGAGTGCTATTTCTCAACATTTATATGTGTGTGTTTAGAAAAATCTCTCCACATATCCTCCTCTGACCCAAGGGCCATGGCAATCACTTTGGCTGGAGAAATCCACCAAGCTGTAGAGGGACCGTGGGGGTGTGTGTGATGGGCTGGGGAGGGATGGAACAGAGGTCTCTGGGGTCACATTCATCCTCCAACACTATGGTTTCTAAAGGCTTGTTGATGTTTTTCTGGGGTTGGTTACTATCATCATGATGGGCTGTAAAATGAAATGCTATAAACTAGCTGAAGGCTGGAGGAGAAATATTTGCCAATGGCATAAACAACAACACTGGGAGTCCCTGCATACTCAGCCACACTCACAGGCCCTGGCCAGTTGTACCCGTCCTGCTGTTTACAGCACAGTGATGCGTCAACTCCACTGCTCGGCCAGTCTAGTTTCTGACCCAAATTCCCAGGTCCCTTTTTAGGAGGCCCACACACAGCTCTCTTCCAAAGGTTCGCTGAATAGATTAGGAAAAAAAAAAGTAATCGAATGAAATAGATTATTTATCTGCTCAATTTAATTAGTGCTTGGAAATTTAAGTCTCAACAGTACAAAGGTACATTGTTTGGAGTTGCTCATATAACACTGTGTGTATTACATCTGTACCTAAGCATCAGATATTTTGCTATGCATCTTCCATAGGTCATATCGAAGCGTCTAATAGGTCTTACAAAAAACTTTAAAAGTTTGAGTTAAATACTTTTAATTTGGTTATTTCCTGAACTACCATTAAGCTCTTACTTAGGAATGTAACCCTTTCTAGAACACTGGGGGAAAAGCAATACAACGGAGAGCACTTGGACATGAAACTAATTAGAGGCCTCTGTACAGTTTCTCAGATGATATCATATACTAACTTTTATTTCTAAATACTAATTTATTTTGGCAAAATCCCATCGAGTATTCCTATTTTACACAGGTGGATACCAAACACATAAGATGATATTTAAAGAGGGCCTCTTACATGTTGGCTAGAGAATAATGAGAGAGAACTCAACATTTATTGTACTTGCAGTTGTGGTAAATGCAATTGTAGAAAAACAATGAGCTAGGTTCTTCTTTGAGATTATGCTCAATGATCTCAAGTATCAATAAAACTCTAGTAAATACTAGTAAAAGTAGAGGGAAAACTACAGATAATTCAGTCTCAGAGGAATCCCTTGGCTGATGCAGAACTGTGGCGTGCTCTTCCTGAGGGTAGGGAGGAGAGTAACACCCAGCAGTGCCGACACGAGACCTGCACTGTGCTAGGCCTTTGTGCTTCTGTGTCTAATTCCGTGGCTTGTGGGGAAAGAAGTAAAAGAAGACTACAAGGACTCAGTGGAAGGACTCTCTTGACAACCCTTTAAGAGCATCACAGAAGCTGGAAAAATTTGCTCTAAGGTTCTACTGCCAAACTGGTCAAGAGACCTCATAGCTGTTTCCAGAAAGTCAAACGCAGTTAGAAATAATCATTTTACTGAAGCCTGGGGAAAATCCCAAAGTTCCATTAGGGGATGACTGCTAGTACTGATGATCAAAAGCTAATAATATCTACGGGCTTCTTTGAATTCTTTATTTGGGGACCAGCAGATGGCGTAGCAGTTAAGTCGCTGGTCTCCCACATGGCCAACTGCGTTCGAGTCTCGAACCCAGTGACTTGAAACTTATACCAGGCGTGTGTGAGTGCATGCCCAAGATCCTGGGAGGAGAACAGAGAAGGGATTTCAGTGTGGCCATCTCCCCTGGGAGTTGATTTCTCATTTTCCCTTTCTCTCCTGCAAGTGCACACACCCTAAGGCAAAAACCTATTAAAAAAAAAAAAGAAAGAATTTATTTAATTTTATTTATCATATTATTATTTAAAAATTTGCTGCTGAGCATGTGTGTCACCAAGAGAGAAAGAGAAAGTGAGAAAGCAGGCTGCTAGGTCCGGGACTTGAACCACAATCAGCCATGAACGAGTCCAGCATCTTAACCACCATGCCACCTGCTGGGCCTATGGGCTATTTTCAAAGAAATAGTTTAAAGGAAAGAGCTTCTTGAATTGTATTTCAAAATTACTGTCTGGTATTACTGAGTCAAGTTCTACCTACTAAGGTGAATTTTATTTTCATTTAAAAAGAAAAAAGTCCGCTATTCTCTACTAGCTGCATTGATATCTGAAGCCTGGCAAACAGTTGTTAGAATCAAATAAACATTATAACGCCAAAATGTTTTAACTGTAATCAAAGTATCCATAAAGAAATAAAAATAGCACATCCACCATAAAGCTACATGTATATGCTAACTACACGTGATCCTGATCACTCTGAAGCAGAGATTCTAAAGGAGGTATCCAGAAGGGAGCCAAGACCAGAACTCCGGCATATTATATTGCTTTTCCAAATACAGGAATTTGGGTCTTTTCGTGTTTTCCTTAACTGTCTGAAAACTGGAGGGACCAGCAGTTAGCGTAATGGCTATGTCACTGGACTCCCACGTAGTTGACCGCGGTTCGCGTCCCGGACCCGGTGGCTTAAAACTCATGCCGGGCGCGTGTGCGTACGTGCCCAAAATCCCAAAAGGAGAATGGAGGAGAAGGGATTGTGGCGTGGCCATCCCCCTGGGGGGGGGGGGTGATTTCTCACTTTCTGTCTCTCTGTCTCTGTCTGGCAAGTGCACGCGCCCTATAGCAAAAACCTCTTAAATAAAAAACAAAATACTGGAAACAACTAGGGTATTTGAAGTCTCTTAAGTCAGAAGTCACCCAGAATTCTAGCTCAGGGCATAAAGGTAGTAGACTTCGGGGATAAGCCAAATTCAGTAAAACAAAAGGAAAGCACATAGACCTAGCCTTATCTCTTATTTTTTTGCACAATGATCTCCTGACAGATGATCAAGACTTGGAAAACATCAACAAATGCAGCCATCATTACTGACCACCTTCGACCTTTCTAAGCACAGAATATACATTAACTCATTTCATCTTGACCACAATTCAGTGAGTGAGGTATTATGCAAATTCAACAGACAAGGAGAACTTTCAGGACCTTGTTCGAGTTTGCACAGTAAAGTGCCAAACAATGAATTTGAACCTAAGTTTGCCAATCTCTCAAAGTCCATGCTCCTCCTAGTATGCCTGGTTTTCTTTAGACTAGGTTCAGCACTGTGTTCAGCTCATTGCCTCACCGTGCAGTGTGTGAGTGGTGTCTTTTCCGTTGCTCACACTACATTGAATAGAAAGGAAATTGCTACCCTGACTGAGCAGCTGCATCAGAAGTTCACGTTAACCATTAAAAAAATATATATATTTATTTATTTATTTCATATGAGAGAGACAGACAGAGATACAAAGAGAAAAAGCCAAAAAGAGTACCTTCTATGCAGTTTATTCTAGATGGGAAACCACATTTAGTACGTTGTGATGATGCTCAGTGAATGAATGTTAAGTAATTTAAAAAAAAAAAAGTTGCAGGAGAAAAAAAAATGGTAAAACTGTTCATATCGAAATTTTTAAAAAAATTCATATTTGATGACTGCAGTAAGCTATATAGCCCCAGCTGGGTACTACTTTATAATATGTTCATTCTACTCATTGGGGTTTATGCCTAAAGTCAGACTTGGGTTCATGTATAGGTATATATCAGCTGTGCTAGCTATTGGCTATATTTAGAGTAATTAAGTTCATTAGCAAATCAATTAAATGGGGGGGGAAGGCATAGAAAGCAACCATAGATACCAGAGACAATGTGGGAGGAGGGTGGGACATGGCAGAGGGTGAGGGATAAGGAATCAAGGATGGCAAAACAAAAACCAAAGTATATAAGACATAAGAATTGGAAAATTATTTGGTGAAAACATGTATGTTGATGTGCTTGATTGAGCCAATACACAGTGTATTTTGGATGGAAAATTCATTTGTATGCTGTAATGATGTATAGTGAATTAATATAAAAAATAAATAAAGTTAAAGAGAAAAAAATAAAGAGTACCTTCAGCAGGTCTCAGTGCCAGTCTCAGTCAGCCCTGGATCACAGGCACATACTTTGTCCACTCTACTCAGGGAGGTCCCCAGACTTGAACTGAGAACCTTCCATGTAGAACTGCCTCACAGAGCATTGTGTTTTACCATCATGCCACAGTCTGGCCCCTCAACAAATTCCTGATTATCCATTGGGGTTGCTGGCAATCCTGAGAGAAGTTTCTCCATGCATAGACTAAGGCCAGTGTTCAATCTTTACAAGGATGAGGCTTATAAAAATAGCAGTTATCCTAAGAAAGGTCACATGTACCTGTTACTTTTATCTCAATATTAGTACAAATTTAAGACAAGGATTGGGAAGGAAAATCAATAGAGTTCAAGGGTATTAGGCAATTGGGAGAGACATCTTGGAAGTTTAATACATTATGGAAGTGACTACTTGAGTCAGGTTAGGGTGTGCACAGAGTTCTATGAAAATCCAGAGAACATATAACTAACCTTAGTCGCTTCCCTTCATCCCTTCCTTCCCTCCCTCCTTCCTTCCTTCTTCCCTTCCTCCCTTCCTTCCACGGGGACGATAAGGTCAGAAGGCATCCAAAAGGAGGTGATATATGTGCTGAGCCTCACGGTATGAGTGGGAACAGAAAAAGCAACTGAGAAGAGCATTCCAGCCATCAAACAGTATGACTACTATGGAGAGCTACGAGAGATCTGGTGACACTGCAAGTTAAATTCAAGGAAGGAAGTGGTCAGAGCTGTGGACACGGAGGCAGGCAGAGGCCACACCAAGGAAAGACATTATAGGCCGTGCTCAGAATCTTGAGCTTTTTACTGTGGGCAAATAAAGCCTCTGAAAGACTTCAGACAGGGTAGTGACATGACCAAGCAGCAGTGTCAAAGGAGGGATAAGTAGAAGCTAGAGTAAAGGCAGAAAGACTCGGTAATTACAATAACAAGGCAATGAACTAGGTAGTGGCCATAGGAATGAAAAACAGAAAGGACAACCTTGAGAACTGTTGACACTCAGAGAAAAATAACCAGCCGTTTTGTGAGGAGAAGTGAAGGAGGAGGAGGCTGCAGTGGTGATGACTCCCCTCCTTCTAGTTTTGTTGACAGGAGTGAATAGTTAGATGGAGTTAGAATAGGAAAGTTATGCCTACTCTTCAACCATCTATTCAACAAATATTATCAAACACCTACCAAGTGCCAGGCACAGAGCTTGGTACTAGGGTCAGAGAGTTGACTTTTCAGCCTCTGTTTCCAAGAGCTTATAATCCAGAAGGAGATCAGAAATGTGAGCACAGAGCTATGGCATGGAGTGACCAGTGCTCAATACAGAGGGAACAAAGGGGACAAGGAAACACTGACTTTAACTCAAGGCATGTGCAAACACCAGAAATAAGCAACCGAAGAGAAGGTGCACACAGACTTGTACCTGTGCCCTCTTCCTGTGGGCTGGTCACACCCCACTGTACCCACTCCCCTAAAATGAAGTCAAGGGCAGTAATGAAAAATGACAGCAGGAGAAGAAAGCACCAAAGTCCAATTAACAACAGGTGGTAAGGCTGTCAGTTCACATCACTGTCCAGGAAGCCAAGCAGAGATGGAGCTGAATCTAGATCAGTATTCAAACTCTATTAAATCTACAGCACTAATTGCTCAGTGAAGCCCATGTGTTCCTTCTCACCCACTGGATGTTTCTCTGGCAGTTCAGAAGTTCCAGGCTGCTGCTGTGTCCCCAAACATAGGCGCTTGTTTACATTCTTCCCCGACTCTCATAGATGAAGGACTGTTTTGTTCTTGTTTTAGGCAGCGCAGAAGATGCTCCCAGCCTGAGTCTCCTGCAGCAGGGTGCAGCTCTGGCTCCCCATAAATCCTCTTCATTTTGTCTCAGTAAGATGACATCCAATATTATCTGAAAAATCAATACCATCCCCAGCCTTGCTGATTCAGCAGAACTGCTCTGTGCAGGGGGTAATGGCTGCAGTGCTTCCTGGTCCATCTCCGAGGTCCCATTGTCGGGCCAGCCTTTGCCTTCAATGGCTAGTCTGAAAGGCAGGCTGGGAACTCATTGCAAGTTGAGCTGCCTCAACTATCCTTTGCTCTGACAACTACAGGTGGTCAGATGGCACTGGGAGGTACCTTCTTCTAAACTCTTACTTCATAGAAGAGAACCTGAGGAAGTGATCTAGACCCTCCACCACCTGATGCTGTGCCACTTCACTCTCTTTCTTGACAAAGGTTGAACCACTACCGGATCCTCTTAGATATAACCGAAATGTACTCAGACCAGAGCTGATGCTGTAAATGAAAGTTCATTACTTTTTTTTTAAATAATTATTTAATTTTATTTATTCATTCATTTATTTTAATTTGACCAGAGAGAGATACAGAGAGAGAGAGAGAGAGAGAGAGAGAGAGAGAGAGAGGGAAAGTGAGAAAGCAAGCCACCAGGTCCGGTATTTGAACCACGCTCGGCCACGTGGGACTATCCACTGCCTTAACCACCACGCCACCTGCTGGTCCCCGAAGGTTCATTACTTTTAAGGTTATATTTTCTCTCACAGCTAGAAATTTAAACACACACACATGCACATATATATTCTAGAATCCTGTCACTTAGTGAACCCAAACTCCCTACATCTAATTTTTCCAGCAATACAATGGGGGTAATGATGATACAGACCCTGTGAGTATATTGTAAAGATGAAATAAGACGGCCTAGAGCTCCAGGTAAGGAGACTAAAATGATGTTAAGAAAACACTGCATCTTAATATCCAGTTCTCAATTCATGTCAAAGGGAATATTCTATTTCTCAAGAGTCCAAAAATGACCATAATAAAAAAAAAAAACCCTAGAAAATTTGCATTTCATTATTGGAATGGTGCGGTTAGCAATGTTGAAGATTCTATTAGATGGTACCAATTTTCACATTAAGTGGACATGAGTTATTGCTGCACACTTGAAGCTGTCTCTGGAGAGTAGGACATCAGAGCCACACAAATGGCAAAGTCAGATTGCCTGGTATGTCTTGATATGACATTAAGGGACGAGATGAGAAAAGTCAAGTTACATATCAGAGAGAACAAGAAAAGCCTGGGACATGGAGGGGGGGAATTCTGGCTCTTTCCCCTGCCAGGGGAAGAGTGGAATGGGGCAGTGGAATGAGCTGACTGCATATACAGAAAATCTCAGGTTTTCTTAGCACTACCTGACAGAACTAGCTTTCCCCCTAGAGAGTGGGTCTTTGCTGCATGAGAGTAAGAGTGCAAAGTGGCTGGATTCACCGAATGCTAGAGATGATCTGACTTCTTTTTCATTGATGCCTAAAAATCCCTTATAGGAAAATAAGCATAAACTTGAGACAGAAGTGAAGAGGATACAGATTTTTTTCAAAATGGGAAGTATTGCTTATGTTGAAAGGCCATTTTAGTTTTAATCCCATTCAGAAGTTACTCTCCTGGGATCCACAGGCCTCTAAGGGACCTGTGAATAGAATTCATGTAGCCCATGGATTTGGATAGGAAAAAAAATACACTTATGCTTTTGCAAACGTAAAAATGACATTTAGGACTTAAATTAACTATGACAGTAGACAAAAACAATACCAATACCTGTGATGATCACCAGTAGAAATCAGAATCGTTACTACATATAACTACCATTAAAATTTCCACCAGGGGGTACCAGCACTTAGTGTAATGGCTATGTCGCTGGACACCCACGTAGTCGACCACGGTTCGCGTCCTGGACCCGGTGGCTTAAAACTCACGCGGGGCGCGTGTGCGTGCATGCTCAAGATTCCGAGAGGAGAATGGAGGAGAAGGGATTGCGGCGTGGCCATCCTCCCTGGGGGTTGATTTCTCGCTTTCTGTCTCTCTGTCTCTCTCTCTGTCTGTCTGGCGAGCGCATGCACCCTATAGTAAAAACCTCTTAAAAAATTTAAAAAAAAAAATTAAAAAAAAATTTCCACCAGGGTTGGGAGACTTTTTCTGTGAAGGGCCAAATGACAAATATTTTAGAGTTAGAGGACCACAGCACCTTAGGTCTTAGAACTCTGCTGTTGTAGCATTAAAGAAGGCAAGGACAAAATGAAATGAATGAGCATGGCTGTATTCTAATAAAACTTTATTTACAAAAACAGTCTGTGGGCTGCAGTCTACCGACCCCTAGGACATATATATTACGACTTTGAAATTATGGTAGAGATGGATATACTGCCATCGTGAACGATACAGTAACTATCCCAACCAGGAAATTCATGAGCAACCGACAACTTCAGAGGAAACGAATGGTCACTGGTATCCTTTACCCTAGGAAGGCAATCGTATCTAGGACAGAAATTCAGGAAAAATTAGCGAATATGTATAAGACCACACCAGATGTCATCTTTGTTTCTGGATTCAGAACCCATTTTGGTGATGGCAAGACAATTGGCTTTGGCATGATTTATGATTATTTGGATTATGCAAAGAAAAATGAACCTAAACAGACTTGCAAGACATGGCGTCTATGTGAAGAAAAAGACGTCAAGAAAACAGTGAAAGGAACTCAAGAACAGAATGAAGAAAGTCAGGGACTGGCAGATGGCGTTAACGGTTGCATCACTGGTCTCACGTAGTCAACCACAGTTTGAGTCCCGGACATGGTGACTTAAAATTCACACCAGGTGTGTGTGCATGCGTGCCCAAGATCCCGAAAGGATAATAGAGGAGAAGAAATTGTGGTGTGGCCACTCACCCTGGGGGGTGATTTCTTGCTTTCTGTCTCTCTGTCTCTCCCTGTCTTTCTGGCGAGTGCACATGCCCTATAGCAAAAACCCCTCAAAAAAAAGTCTGAAAATGGGCACATAGGCTTTAGATTGCCCATAGTACATGGCACAAAGATTAAGATGCATCGTCACAGGTTCATGTGCTTGTTTACAGATGCCTCCTGGGCAGAGGCTAGAAATGGTTGGGAAAGAGGAAACTGGAGAAACGAAATCATAGTGAAAGAAGATGTCATCAGTTGAAGCAAATCAGATATGAAATATAACCTCTTTGAACTTTCCACAGTAGTTGACAGAAGAAAAGGAATTCTAGTGCCAGACAGTAATGCAGTGGCAGCACAACTGAACCCACACTGGGGTCTTGGGTTCACATCCTGGAGGTTCTCAGTGATCCAGGCTGACTGAGGCTGGGGGTGGGCTGTGGTACAGGCATCCCATTGGGCATGCCCTTTATCTCTCTGTCTCTCTCTCATGGCAAAAAAAAAAAAAAAAAAAAAAAAAAAAAAAAACTTAAAAAAATTAAGGACTTTTTAATCTTTTTTTTCTGAGAGGTTTTTGCTATAGGGCGTGTGTGCTTGCCAGAGAGACAGAGAGAAACAGAGAGACAGAAAGCGAGAATCACCCCCCAGGGCAGATGGCCACACCACAATCCCTTCTCCTCCATTCTCCCCTCAGGATCTTGGGCACGCACACACACGCGCCCAGCATGAGTTTAAGCCACTGGGTCCGGGACTCAAACTGTGGTCAGCTACATGGGAGTCCAGCGACATAGCCATTATGCCAACTGCTGGTCCCAGGACTTTTGTTTTTGAGAGAGATTTTTGCTATAGGGTGCATGTGCTTGCCAGAAAGACAGAGAAAGTGAGAAATCACCCCTTAGGAGTGATGGCCATGCCACAATCCCTTTTCCACTCTCCTCTTGAGATTCAGGCACACATGCACACATGCACACATGCACACATGCCCGGCGTGAGTTTAAACTGCTGGGTTCAGTACTTGAACAGCAGTTGGCTATATGGGAGCCTAGCACCTTAACCATTATGCCCCCTCTGGCCCCAAGACAAATTTTAATAAAAAAGAATAGGAATTCTTTTCCCTATTTTCAGTGACTGCACAGAGTTCCACATCCTGTACATTTCTCCTCTTATGTCTAAGATGGCTTCTCTATTCCCATCTTGCCCTACCGTGGCATTATTTCCTGCTGCTACACACTTTTCCAGAGTTAACATTGAAATCTGTTTGTACCACAATGGGTTTATATACTCCAAATGAAAACTTGCTTACTGATAATTTTCTTTCTCAAATATCATCTCAATCAATACTTTCTGGGAGTTTAGGAAATGAAATGAGTTTTCCCTTTAGAAACCTGAAGTTGATGGGACCATCAGGTGGTGTAATGGTTACATTGCTGGACTCCCATGCAATCGACCGCGGTCCAAGTCCCGGACCTGGCAGCTTAAAACTCATGCCAGGTGCATGTGCAAGGGTTCTCAAAATCCTGAGAGGAGAATGGAGGAGAAGAGACTGTGGCATGTCCATCCCCTGGGGGGGGGGGGTATTTCATGCTTTCTGTTTCTCTCTCTGGCAAACAAATGTGCCCTATAGCAAAATTTCTCTTAAAAAAAGAAAAGAAAAGAGAAATAAAAAGAAAAATATCTGAAGTTGAAGGGACAGGGGAGGAGCTGAAGAAAAGGATGGGCATGTGGACCAGACGCGCTCTGCGCCCGAACAAGGTCAAAGCTCTGTGAAAATATCCTGAGGGTCTTGGGACAGTGAAACCAACTGGGACTATGTGGCAAGTTAAATATTTCTCACAGAAGAACAAACGGCTGCTCTGTCCTTTAAGTATAAGCTATATTTACTTCTAATAATGCAACAGCAAAATATAATGTGAGGAGAAAGCACCTTCTGCTTCGTGCTGCACTAAACAGCTCTGGGTTACATTTACAATTTTAATAAACTGATTTGTCAAAACTGTCAGAATCAAGGGAGATCATCTGGATACCAGATGAAGGAAAATATCTGTAATTATAAGTTGTCCATTTTTCTCTTTCATCTTCAATATATGTATCTATGAGCAGCCACATACTTTTATGCACATACATACACATAAATTTTCAATCATTTTAAAAAAGCCTGTCATAAGAGAATTCAGGGAAGTAGAAAATACAGTTCTCCAGGGATAGCAATGAGACTGGAAGGCTAGGTTACACTCCCTGTCCTCGGACCAACATCCTTTGTTTGAACTATGTTGTCAGAGCCAAAACATTTCAGTTTCATTACCACCTGGATTCTTCCTAATCCCTGTCGATCATCCACTCGCTGTGAGACCGCAGGCAAGTAGTAAACCTCTCTGGTTCTCTGATATCCATGTGTGAAACAAACATTAATGCTCATCAGTATTAATGAGATTCTTTTGGTAAAGAACCCCAGCCTGGGGCCGGCAGGTGGCGTGTTGATTAAGGTGCTGGAATCCCTTAGGACTGACAATGGCTCAAGTCCCAGACCTGGCGGCTTGCTTTCTCACTTTCTCTCTTTCTCTCTCTCTCTCCGTCTGTCTCTCTCTCTGGTAGAATTGAAAAATAATAATACTGGGGCCAGCAGGTGGCGTGGTAGTTAGTGGCACTGGACTCCCACATGACTGACTGAAGTTCAAGCCCCGGAACTGGCAGTTTGCTTTCTCATTTTCTCTTTCTCTGTGTCCCTCTCTGGTCGAATTAAAATAAATAAAGTTAAATAAAATAATTCTTAAAAAAAAAGAAAAATAATAATACTAAAATATTTTTTAACAAGAACTCCAGGGGACCAGCAGGTGGCATGGTGGTTAAGGCACTGGACACTCCCACATGGCTGACCACGGTTCAAATCCTGGACCTGGTGGCTTGCTTTCTCACTTTCTCCCCCTTTCCCCCTTCTCTCTCTGTGTCTCTCTCTGGTCAAATTAAAATAAGTGAATAAATGAAGTTAAATAAATAATTCTTAAAAAAAAAAAAAAACTCCAAGCCTTCTAAAGGATGCTATGAAATTGCCATGTATTATATTCTGAATTAATTTAAATACCTTATCCCAAGTTTATTCAGAATCTCATCTTTTGCCATGTAATTTCTAATTTATGACATGTTCACCTGGAAAGTAGATAGCATATAAGTACACTGAACTCTGTAGAAGGGGTGACAGGGAAGAGAGAAAAGATAGAGGATACAGCCAGAGACACAGAAAGGAGGGAGTACAAATGTCACCACAGGCTGTGGGATATTCCTTATGGAGGACTGAACCCTGGTTCCCTTTGGAAATAGCCTGGAAAGAAGCTAGTCACCTGTGAGCCTTTTTTTTATTTGTGTGTGTGCGTGTGTGTGTGTGTGTGTGTGTGTGTGTGTGTTTTTTCCGTACAGGGTATGTACACTTGCCAGAGAGAGATGGGAGTGGAGGGGTGAGAAATCAACCCCTGGAGGGGAAGGCCATACCACAATCCCTTGTCCTCTAGTTTCCTCTTGGGATTTTGTGTATACACATACACACACCTGGTGTGACTTTCAAGTCGCCAGGTCCGGGACTCAAACCACACAGCCAGCCATATAATATCCAGCGCCTTAACCTCCACACCACTTACTGGCCCCATCTTTTTCCTCCTAACTCTCAGGGTAGAGAACCTGAGCTACAGAATCAACTCATATGGAGAATAAAGATGCTTAAGAGAGCCAGTGTTTAAAAGAACACAAAGTTCAGGGCATTTGGAAGTTTTCACATACTAGATCTCAAAGTCCTCTTCATCTGATTTCATGTTTTATCTTAAGACCAATAAGGAAAGCTGTTTCTAGATGAGGCTAGTGAGGTAGCTGACTTTTGGGAGGAGGCTGGGGAGCAGTTGAGTTTCAAACCTGGCATCCTAAGTGACCCCAGTGAGGAAAGGGCTGCAGTGAGTGGCTCTGTGACAGTTTCCCAGCATTGCTACATGGGCATAATGTGTACTGGGATGAACAATTTACCAAAGTATCTTGCGGATGTGCAGACCCATGTTTTCTGTGAGTGAGAAGAATCTGCCATTTTAAGTAAGACTTGTGGCCTTTCAAACTAGAATTTAGAAAAGGATACAGAATTATAATGCTGAAAATGACCCTAAAAACCTGGATAGCTTCCTTAACTTTCTAGGGAAGAAAGCTAAGGTCCTGAGAAAATACGTGACTTCCCAACGTCCCATGGTGAGCTGTCAATGAAGCTGAAGGGGAGACCCAAGCCAGTCTCTCAACTGCTAGCGCATTTTGCCATGACAAAATGCTAATCAATGGTCTTTCTTTTGATATAGTTCTCTCAGTAACACTTGGAAACAGTCTTTCTAAGGGTTGAAATCCTTTAAAACAACAACAGCAACAAACAACTTCACTATAGTGAAAAATAGAATTTTTACTAACAATGGGTATAAAAAAATTTTTGAGAGCCTAGACATTCAACAGAAGTTATTCTCAGAGTGAACACAAACATCTTTTATGTTTTCTAGATTCCCAATTTTACCCTCTCCATCAGCCTCAGTTTTCCTTGTTTTAACTCTGCCCATCAACCACTGGGGACCAACATCACATCGACCTCCTTTCTAGCAAGAACACCTGGACTTGGCTTTTTCTGGGTAGCCTTGCTCCTTTGCGTATCCCCACAGGGCTCTAACTCCCTGCCGACTGCTGCTTTAATCATTTGTTAATTTGCTTAAACATCTGGTCAAATTTTGGAAATAATCTCAACAGGAGGGTTTATGCTGACTTCTTTTGGACGTTGAGAGTTTCCACATGCCCTTCTCTGCCCACTCAGCCCCCCTCCACGCCACACACAAACAAATCATGAGATCACTAGACAGTCCAAGCCAAGGAAGAAAAAGTCAAGGAGTATGATTTCAGCTCCTATTTATCTTGGTTGTTCTTTAGGCTCCCTAAACCTAGTATGATCCAAAGAAAACATATCTGTTCGCCTCCATCTCTACCTTTTTCAATAGGAATGGTATTGCTTTCTACTCAGCTGTCAAGCCAGACTGAGAGTATCATCCTAGACTCTCCTTTATTAGAGTCTGGGTACCATATACCATTGACCTCCATGGAGTCCCTGACCTTTCTTTCACATGTTGGAACTTCTCCATTCCTATTACCATTACTTACTTCAGACCCTCATATTCTTCACTTAGATTAATACAGCTAGTACCTAATGGTTTTCCTGAATCCAATCTCACCTTACTTAAACCCATTCTCCATACTATAGCCAAAGTGATCTTTCTAAAACATGCTATTTGGTATTACCTTCCTTAAAATTCCATGGAGGCTCCCCAAAGTCTTTAGGTTCTCTTCCATGATACCTAAACTCCTCATTAGCCTTTTATTTCTCCTACCACACTGAAATATCCAACCCCAAGCATTTGTGCCCTACATCCTGGCCTTCCAAAACTAAATGAATCTCCCTGTTCAGGCTCTGTCCTCTCTAGGGACTTTGTACATGTTATTCCCTCTTCACTGTTGCCTGAGTAATTCTAACTTGCTCTTCAAGACTTGGTTCAAGCAATAATTTCTCCAGGAAGCTTCCGCTGACACAAGGTTGGTACATAATAATTTTCTATTGAATAAATGAATAGCACAAACAAAATGGTAGAAATATATTTTAGTAAATACATCTTTTTACTATAGGAGCATAGTAATAACTGCAGAGAAAAAGGAAGAATACAGGCTGGGGCATAAGAAGTTTGACTGGAAATGATGTCAATAGTATAGCTTGGATAGAAGCACACTGTTTTAGGTACTTTTGTGAGAATCATCTTTTGCAAAATGGAGATAGAAGTCTCTCCATAGTGGATCTACGTTTGGAGCAATAACATAACTACCTGCCTTGGAGTTATTTGGTTCCATCAGACCCATCTGATGGGTCCTTGGTACCATGAAATCACAGTGATCGTGTGATTTGTTTCACTAATTTTACCAGTAATTGTCCTATAAAATTGTCATTAGTGCTACCTCAAGGAATTTGGAGAATGCAAATGATCTTGGGGTTTAGGCTGTTTAATCTGATCAGACGAAGGAGGGTGTAGGAAGCAGCCTCATATGGTGAGGACAGACATTCAGATTCTCTTTCCTTAGGAAGGAACATGGGGAATGCTTTTCTGAATATTATTGGCAAAGCAAAACTCATTTTCAGAGAAGAAAGAGAAAAGTTTCATGCCCCTTTTGGCCTCCTGCAGGAGCTGTTTGAGCAGTTATTATGTTGGAAATTGTGATGATCTGCAGAAACTGCAAATGGCAACAACAGACATCTCAACAAGGCTATCTTTTGACCTGAGCAGTATCAGAAGTGAGTTTTACCATAAACAGGTAAAGAATGGGGCAAAAGAACATTCCTCGGGAAGGCGCTGCCATCACTCTTCGTGGCAGCGATCGCCAAGAAAGGAGTTCCCCCACAGAGACTGGGTGGCCATTTCTCTGACAAGACTCTAAGCCTGTCCTTTGTGCTGGGTATAAAGCTGGGCATGGTTAGTCTCAGAGATAGAGGCTCCCAGCATGGTCCTCCTCTCAGGAGCCAGACTGCTCTTTGTTAGACATCTCCATCACCAACACCTCCTTGCCGCCATCACCTGCTCCTTATAAACCATGTCACTTGAGAATTAAATTTAGGAAGGAAGAAAAGGGTTGCTGAGCAGGCTGCCTAGTATTCCAGCACGATCATTCCAGATGCTGTGACCCACTTAAAGACAGTTTCTTGTCTGGATCACCCATCTCAGGCAGGTTAGCAGGCAGCACACCCTGCAAAGGTTTAGAGATACATTTTAGGGGGAAACACAGTTCTCGGCCAAACTTTCTTACCTGGCAGCCACTATTTAGAAGGTGGGATTCTCAGTTTGCCTTCATAAAGGGACACAAAGACCTTTCTGTCAGTCATTCTTGAGTAGTGATATCATCAAAAGGTTTGGTCATGCATGAGGAGACGGTATTTGTTTCTGAATCACTAAGATGGCAGGATACTTGACTGACCTGCCATAATGAAAGCACTGCAGGAGAAGACAGTACTGACTTAAGGGCAAACACATCAAGAATAAGCAATGACTGGGAGTCTCGAGAGAAACTAGAATATTTGTGAAAGACTTATCTTAATCCCAAAGACCAGTGGCAACAAATACAGGCTAACCCTGTTACTGGGATTGATAAAGTCTGTTTTAGTGTGCTTAAATGACAATACTGTTTTAAGAATCCTGACAAATGGGGGGACAGGTGAGAACAGAAGAAAAGAGTACCCAATGGGATCCAGCCTTTCTGCCACACAGACTGGGCTTGGGAGTTGACAGTGTTAAAGACTCAAGGCCTTTTGGGAACCAGCAGTTAGCGTAATGGCTATGTCGCTGGGCTCCCATGTAGTCGACCGCGGTTCGCATCCCGGACCCGGTGGCTTAGGACTCACGCTGGGCGCGTGTGCGTGGGTGCCCAAGATCCGTGTGTGTGCGTGCCCAAGATCCCGAGAGGAGAATGGAGGAGAAGGGATTGCGGCGTGACCATCCCCCCTGGGGGGTGATTTCTCGCTTTCTGTCTCTCTGTCTGTCTGGCGAGCGCATCCGCCCTATAGCGAAAACCTCTCAAAAAAAAAAAAAAAAAAGACTCAAGGCCTTTCAAACCCACTTTTCCCACCCACACCTGAAGCAGTGTGTTAAAATAGCACTAGACAAAAGCTCTATTTCTTAACCGTCCTCAGGCTTCCTGAATTCATACCACCGGTGTGGAATTTTTTAATAACAAAAGGAATTCCAAATACCGTGCTGTGGCTAGCATAACTCTGGTTGTTCCTTGTATGGCTTAATAAAACATTCAAAGATACTGAGGATGGGTGGTTCTGCCCACACCGGTAAGACGTTTCTTGTCCCTGTGAATGTGAGGACATCACAATATTACCATGTACCTGTGGACCCAGAATAAAAACAACATATTACATTTTGATTTCTTTTCGAACATAATGAGTAACTTCATTATGAGTTTAGCTATAGTAATACCTATTGTCTTTTTTAAAAAAATTAATGAGAGAGAGAGGAGAGAGCAAGAAAGAGATTGAGTTATTTTTGACAGGGTCTCATTATGGCATGAGCCATCTCCAGAGGCCTCCCAGTTAGCTAGAACTGCAAGTGTGTGCCACCATGCCCAGCTTTTTTAGTTTGGGCTGGAAATTAAGAGCAGGCTTCCCATTGTGGTCTCACCCTTCAGACAGCATCTTCTTAGCAGTGGGCACTACTGTGGCTGAACCTACTGTCTTTTTTGTTTGCTTTAGTTTTTAAATAACTATTTATTTAAATTTATTTGCTATTATTATTTATTTTAAAATTTGACTAGAGTGAGACAAAGAGCGAGAGAAAGGGAAAGTGAGAAAGCAAGCCGCAAGGTCCGGGACTTGAACCATGGTCAGCCATGTGGGTGTCCAGCACCTTAATCACCCCACCACCTACCAGTCCCAAGCCTACTCTCTTTCAAAATAACAATTTACTTTGGTGAATGAAAGAGATAAGAATGGAATGCTCTGATCTGTTACGTAACTACTTTGACCACAGATACAACTTACTCTCTAGCAAAATGACTTGCTACTTCTACTAGTTCTCTCAAACCCTGCTGTACATAACAGAATTTAAGCATATGAATAAATGTGGTTTCCTCAAAGCATCTCAGTAGCACCATAGTCTTCTCTTCCATTTTGCCATTGTTTATCGTTGGTCATGTGGCAAATTACAAGAGGGCTGGGAAGCCTGTCTTAAAAATGCTTGTTCCCTATAGTTGTTGCTTCCAAATGACAGAATAGGGAGACCTTGTTTCCCTCTAAGGGAGTTCTCTGAGCCTTAGTTTTCTCATCTTAAAAGTGAGCCAGAAGGGCCAGCCAGTAGCGTGGTGTTAAAGGCAGCTAGATCCTACATGGTCAACTGTGTGGTTCAAGTGCCTAATCCAGTGGCTTGAGAAACCCACCAGGCACATGTGTGTGTGCCCAGAAACCCCCAAAGGAGTAAGAAATAGAAATGAAGGGACTGTAGGGTGACTATCCCCCTCTGGGGGGGGGGTGCTTTCTCACTTTTCCTCTCTCTCTCACTTTGTCTTTCTCCAGCAAATGCATATGCCCTCTGACAAATTAAAAAGAAGAAAGCGAAACAACAGGAGGGGTAAATGAGTAGTTCTTAAATTTTTTCCTCCATCTCAACATGTCTATTAGTGGAAGAGTGGAAATAATTTATAAATTGGGATGAAATAGGTAAGAAAGGAGAGAAGTTATCAGAATCTCTTGGATTAGAGGGGCAAGAGGATTTTCTCAAGCTATAAATAAAATTTCCAACCTAAATGATTTCTAATATCCCTTCTAAATATGAACCTATGACTGCCTTCAAGGCTGGAGCCACATCCCTTTCAAAATTATACCAGTAATAATTTTTATTAGCATACTGGTGGTCTCTGAGATTGCTCACAGAATGTGAGTTCATAGAAATTCCTCTGGTTGCCAAATTTTAACAGTAATTGGCATTTATAGTTTGAGAAATCTTTATCAGAAATTTTACACATATATCAAAAATAGCCTCTCTCCATAAATGACTTATATTTCTGGCTTTTATGAATACTGGTTGTTGCTTAAGTTTATATGATTTAATTGGAGATTTTTTAAGTTGAAGGGTTCAACTTTGCAAATACTCTGTATGTATTGATGAAAAACAGACATCCCCAGCAGATTTTTAAAAAATGAAATTCACATACTTTGTTACTTGCATGACATCATGTAAGTAATAGTTTGCAAGGATATATGGTAACTTGTTCATCAGGTATAAATACTCGGTGGGAGAGGAGAACGGAGGAGAAGGAATTACTGTGTGGCCATCCTCCACGGGGTGGTGGGGGGGGTGATTTCTCACTTTCTGTCTCTCTGGTGAGCACACGGCCCCATAGCAAAAAATCTCTTAAGAGACCAGCAGTTAGTGTAATGGCTATGTTGCTGGACTCCCATGTAGTTGACCCCGGTTCATGTCCTGGACCCGGTGGCTTAAACTCACACCAGGCGTGGGTGCATGCGTGCCCAAGATCCCAAGAGGAGAATGGAAGTTCTGGGATTGCGGCGTGGCCATCTTCCCTGGGGGATGATTTCTCTCTTTCTTTCTCTCTGTCTTTCTGGTGAGCGCACACGCCCTATAGCAAAAACCTCTCCAAAAAAAAAAAAAAAAAGAAAAAGAAAAAAATACTCGGTGGAAGATTGGGGACCCTCTGAAGTCCCCCTACCTGGCCTCACTTGTCAAACCCCCAAGCATATAGGACTCCTCATTTCTTTTCAAATCAAACTAGGAAACTGTCCTTTTCTCTTAATTTTTTACAAACTTACCTGAAAAAGAAGGAGGAGGAGGAGGAGAAAAATCCCGTTAAGAACTGCTGTGGAACATTCAGTGGCATGGAAGGGGCGAGGGGGTTGAGTGGGGGAGGCAGGGTTGGAACTCATCTAAAGAAAACACCGAGGTGATCCTAGAATCCTATTCCCTGCAGGGGCGGGTGGGTGCCAAGTCCTGCATTTCTCCTAAATGATCCCAGCAGCTGCAGCACGTTATATGTGGCAACTCTTCTAGGATCTCAAAGGGTTTCAAAGTCATGCTGGCAGCTGCCTCCTGTCGCCCCACTCTAAATGATTGAACCTCTTGTTCCTTTTATAGAGTTGTTCTCTCCTAATAAAACACTAAATGCTGGTCTGAGCAACTGTTCCCGGATCACTAGATGCAATCCTCCCTCCCTCTTCCTCCTCACCCTGGGGTCCTTATATTTTCTATCACAATGGACTCCTGTGTAAACTGCTCCATCACCGATTCGCAGCAGAGCAGGCACGCACGCTGGCTTGGAAGTGTGCACGCGAACACACGCACGAGCACCATCGACTCCATTTCAACTAAACCTGAACTCCACATCCATTTCCAGCTATTTTAAGAGCTGCTACTTTAAAACTGGGCAACCGTCCTAAACACATGAAAGCATACGCGAAGCACAAACTGCTATAAATGAGGAACCGCAATTCATTGTGTCAGGAGTCTACAGAGGTGATACCTTCAAGCTGTTTGTCAGAATAAAAAGCTGTGACTTGTCAGCTTTTGGATGGGAAGCACTGCAAAACAAGTCATTTCTTCCCTGGCAAATATGAACCACATTTTAAAGGTGTGAACTTCTTCCAAACTTCAAAACACAGATGGAAATACCATACCGATCTAGGAATCTGCTCAAAAAGGGTTCCGAGCTCATCTCACACCATATAATCCTTCTCCAAATTATAATATGGGAGCTACAGCAAGAAAGCTCAATTCCTTTTCCACACCAAATATACCAACATTTAAAAGTGGCCTTTATTTTTAATAAGATTTTTATGTCTACTTTACATGTTGACTTTTGTATGTCGAACAAGATTATAAGCTTCTGAAGTGTGGGAGCCTGGATTCTCCAGCTTTCTTATCAGTAGTGAGCAAAGTATCTGGTAAGCTAGCAGTTATTCATCAACCGTTTTCTAAAATCAATAAGTAAAACCCTAAAAACAAAATCGAATTGGCTTGAGGATGCTTGACTAAGATAGACAAACTGCAAAAGGTCCCTTGACCACATTTGTTTCTAAGGTTTTGAAGGCCTTTTGCTGGATTTTTAATGAGAAAAATTCTACCTCCTTGAAATAATTCTGGTTAGTAATGGCCATTTAACTCTAAAAGAAAAAAAAAAAAAAAAAACAGAACAAAGCTTTAGGCTCTAATGGATAGAAACATGTTAGAAGTACCCAAATTCTCTGTGAAGCTTTTGTCTAAGATCCCTCTAGAAGTATAAATGGAGAAGAATGGAAGAGAAGGGATTGCGGAGTGGCCATCTTCCCTGGGGGGTGATTTCTTGCTTTTTTTCTCTCTGTCTCTTTAGAGGGCCAGCAGGTGGCATGGTGGTGACGGTGCTGGACTCTCACATGGCCGACTGACTATGGTTTGAGTCCTGAACCTGGCAGCTTGCTTTCTCACTTTCCATCTCTCTCTCTCTTTCTCTCTCCCTATCTGGTCAAATTAAAATAAAATAAATAAAGTTAAATAAAATAGCTCTTTTTAAAAAAGAAAGTATAAATTAGAATGTTTAATTAGTGACTTAATATTTTAGTTCACATTGTTTTTTTTTTTTAAGTAAAGTGTTACAAACTTAAATTATTTTAAGTAACTTAAAATAATTATAACTTTAAAAAATATGAGCAAAGAGAATGGTATAATGAACCCCAGATACCCATCACTAGCTTTGCCAATGATCAATTCATGGCTACTCTTACTTCATCCATATAAACTAGTTCCTAAGCTTGGTATTAGACTTCTGCCTAGTGCTCTCCAATTAGTTTATAATTACTACCAAATTCTTAGTTTTGAGAAACCTCCCACTCAGAAGGTGGAAGTTTTGAGACAAAAACTGACATTTGACATGGGTGCAGCTGCTTAAAATACGTCTTCATTAAAGTCAGATGAGGGAGATAAGCTTAGTCTTGGCCTCCAATGGAAAATAAGTTTGCATTTTTTTCTTTTAAGTATAAAAGTAGAACTCTCTCCACCACCACACTCCCTCTCGTGCTCCCTTCACACACATATACGCACCCCTAAATAAACTAGTTTCTGCAAATTTAGTGAGGAGTGTGTTCCCAGGCCCTTTGACACACCAGCTCCCCAGTTTCTTCGCTTACACTTTGAAGGAACCCAAAATCAAGGACACAAGGCAAAATAAACATTTAAATAAATTGATTCTAAAGAACAGATCTTTATACCTCTTTTCATTTTTATGGCTTAAGATGGTGCAAAAATGTTACTTACTCCCTAAACAGTTATTAGTCTCTGTAATGTAACATAGCAGATACTTTCTAAATCCTTTTAGCCTTCTCCCCCTTACTGGAAAGATCATCATTTTTTTTTTTTTATTTCAAAGTGGATTTAATAAAGAAAAGGAGTGCTGTTAAAGTAATACGTGAGGCTTTGACATTAAGCAGTGCAACCCTGCGGAGTCGGCAAGAACAGGGTCTCTAATCTCCAGTGATTTATAGAGGCTCTTCCTTCATCTCTGTACTTGGGGAGGGCCAAAAAGTTTAGAGACAGCCTGGCGTCCCTTACTCCACACCACTAACTCCTGCTGGCCAGTCTGCCTGCTAAAACTTTTTAACCCTTTAGCTGCTACTTGACAGCAAACCCATCAAAGCCAGTTGTTTGCTTTCAGGGGACAGAGTGGTTTCATATCGCAGTTATACACACGGAGGTAAACATCTATGCCTGCAGTTGGGAAATTATAAGCAAAAGGACAAACAGGAAATTCAAAATCAAACTGAGCTCATTTGAAAATGTTTGGAAAAGGTCGGAAGAGAAGCCCCTTTTCTTAAGTGAGTGAGAAACTACTGGCTCGGCCCTGCCACTCCCCACGCCCATCTCTGAGTGAGCCCATGGGCCATGGTGGCACACTGTCTCTGCTGTCATGCTTAGTACATACAAAGATAACCCAAGGTCAGAGTTCTTGAATACGATTGGAAAGATTAACAGCATGGAGAGTCTGAAACAAGTTGTCCCAATAAGTGGACTAAGGGGCGGGAAGGAAAGTGCACTGGGTCTTGCCCACAAGGAAATGGGCACAGGCAGGGCAACTGGGTCTGTGTGGGCCTTCCAGAGTAGGAGAGACTCAAGGATCCATACAAAGAGGCTGACATCGGTAACTGTAAAGATTGTGCTGATCAGTAGATAAATACAGGAGCATGTTTCTCATACTCCATCTCTAATTTTCGGTTCAAGGCGACCTTTAATAACAAGGTACTTTATATTAAAGGTACTTGTAAAACAGCAGCCACCAACAGGCCTGACCAGGATATGGTGGCTCTCAGCACAGTACTCTCTCGGAGGGCTGGGAGAGGACTGTGAAGGGCACTGGCACACGGGGTGGTAGCTCCTTTCTAGCATCTCTCCCTTACAGGAATTCTTGGTCTTCCAGTTGGCCATATTTTGCGGTTGCTGCACACTTCTTTGGCCCCTTGTCTCTCTCAGTCAGGCAAGGAAGCATTTCTTCTAAGTCACTGGGAATGAGGAAGAACTTACCTCAGTCAAGATCTTGGGCTCAACTTAATCTTTTAAAAGATCAGAGCACCACATTTACCAACAAGGTCTAATGGAGATCTGAAGTAGAAAGAACACGCTGACCTAAGGCTAGAACAATCTGTAGCAGAGATGGCCCCAGGACAAGCCCTCTCCTGATATCTGATAACCTTGGGCCCTTGCTGCCTGATCCACTCCTGACACAGAAGTTATAGAGCCTCACTTAGAGAGGCTTTCTGGAATCAAATACAAAGGTCAAGAACTAAGACTGACAAAGATCAATACTTCATATTTTAGGGCTGGCAGATGGCAAGTCAAGGTCATAACATTCACAACTGATAGTCGCAACAGCAGGCAATAAAAGACCTCATTCTTTCTCCATCCTCATCCATTGCAATTTCTTTGATTCAAGAAGCTGGGTGAGAGCCTCATTTGAAGGTGGGGCTAGGGAGAGAACTGAGGCAGACAGGAAGTGACGTGCCCAAGTGCACGCAGCCAGGCTGTTCAGAAAGGTGGCAGCAGAGCCCAGAGCTTCTCACTCAGTCCATGACACCCTGATGAAGAGGAACAGTGGTTATGAGTCAGAGCTGTGGAGATTTCAGACCCGAGTTCAAGAGTCCTGGTTCCTGAACATCTGTGGGATCTTTGGCAAGTAAGTTAATCTCGCCAAGCTTCAGTGACTCCTCTTCAAACAGGAATAATAATTACACCTATCGAATGCTGTGAAGATTACATTAGAGATGAACAAAAAGCACTAAGCACAAAACCTGGTACATGGGGTGTACTTAACAAGGTTACTATGATATTGTCTTTATGACTGCTTTCTCTTCAGAAATTCACATGCTGTTCTCACTCAAATGAAAGGAGTAACAAGTGTACTTTTTTGGGGCAGCATGTGGCCCTCAAGCTGACTCCAAGCTGCTCAGAACCAACACAGTACAGCAGACAATTTTCCCCATGACAGCCCACCACCATATGCTTCCTCGTTTCTGCCACAGCGCCGACCACACTCATCTCTGTAGTAATCTGTTCCTGACTAGATAGAGCTCGTTAAAGGTAGAGACCCATGGATATTCCTACATCTCTACTGCCTACCTCAGTATGAGGCTTATAAACATTTAACGAATAAATGAAAGAATGTAGTTCAAAGGGCCTAGAAAACAGCCACTGTCTTTCCTCACCCTGGCCAGATTTCTAAACGTTCTATAGTGTAACTTGTCTAAATATGCTGCCTTCTCACTCTGGTAAGCCCAGGGCAGAGTTTAGTGCCCAAACATATTTACAACCCAACCTTCTCTGAAGGTGACAGGTTCAAGGAGTCCCTCTGGCTGCTGTGGGAGACGCTTTCACAAGGGTGTGAAGTGGGTATTTAACACCCACCCCAACCCCCAGCATTCCCATAGATCCTGGCATGCTGTTAGTGCTCTCTGTTGGTGTGAAAATCCCTATTCTGTCATGTTATTTTTTGGTCCCACACCAAGCAGCAGCTTGCTAATGTGAGAAAATCTGGAGAAACCCCTTCTCGGCCCAAATGTCAATGGCTGACAGGGCCATAAACACGGTGTCACATTCCTACCCTGCTGCCCATTTACCAGGGCCCACTCACCAGAGGCCTTTCCACACGCCAGTCTTTACCAGCACAGGAGGAGGAGCCCACATCAGGACAAACCCGGCTACTGCTGCTTCCTTGGGGCATGTCACAGTGACTCTGACTTTCAAGTGCAGTTTCACAGAGGTGAGAAGCAAGAGGAAATGTGCCACACTCCCTGCAACTGGGCTCACCAGGGCTAGCTGCAAAGACCTACCCGTTACTCCTGCAGAGCAATCCCGGAGGAAGATGTGCACAGAGAAGCTAATTTGGAGTAGTCTGTTGACGCACACCCACACACTGGGAACTCTTTGGAGAAAACTTCCCACCAGTTTTATTTCCTTTTTGAAATGCTTCTGGTCAACGAGTAACAAAGGTGTCATGATATTTTGACAGCCAAAGCCTGGTGCTTGTTTTGGGTCTGCGGTTTCACAAAGCAAACTTTAATGTTCACTTAACTAACTTCTTTCTCTCTCTCTCTCTGTCTTTTTAAGACAAGCTTCCCAAGTCTTCGAAATCCAAAATCAATCAGTGGAGCTCCAGGATTTAGAGAACTAAAGCGGATTTGCCTAAAGTAGGGACCAGCAGTGGGGAGGAAGACATCGTAAACAGGAGTCTGTCTTGACGGCCTGCTCTTTACTTTCAGGAAACTGCAGACCCCATGCTCTGAGCTCCTGGTCTCCTGTCTCCTGGATAAACATGCCTTATCGGCCACCCACAGTACTTCAGTTAGTAAAAGGGCTTAGGAATGTAAATCACACTGGAGTGAAGTGTGATCCTAATTTGCACTTAATCAAAGCCAATTAGAGGTACATTACTTACACAAAGCCCATGCATCTCAATTATGCCCAGCACAGCCCAAGACAGTTGTGAGTCCAGACCTTAATTCTGCTTAATTAGAGAAGTAAACATTTTCACTGAGTCAATCCTCTAGTCTAGTCTAGAGCTGGTGCGTAAACCGACCCAAGCGTGCAGAGCTTTTCATTTTAGGACTGACGAAGTGTAACTGACACCTGTGGAAATCCACAGACATCAAAGATAAGTATTCAGACCTAGGGGCGACTCCAGGCTGGAAAAGAACTGCTCAGTGCTGTTTCGCACACTTTGGTTAGCACCTTCTCTGCTATGCACTAAATAGTATATTTGTTTCCTCTTCCCTTCCTCCATTTTAGGAAGAAAAACACAACTTAAGAGGATGGGCAAAGCAAAGGACCCCAATTTAGCTTTCAAGAAATACTCTTCATTTCTTGGGTTCATGCAGGCCCTGGTCTACAGGGGTAGAGACAGTTTCAGGGTAGCTGGTTTGAATCACCTGTGGGAAGAAGAGGCCCCGAGGTCGAGGTTGGCAGCCGTCAGTAAACCAAGAGACAGGAACATGGATCCAGTAGACACGAAGGACAGGGATTAGGGCACCAGAGTTTCCAGAAACCTACAAACCAGAGAGCCAGGACAGGGCCTTGACAAATCCTTGACAACTTTGCTCACCATCCATTTAACGAAAAAGTGCGGGGCATCTGTGAGGTGCTGCAGTGGCTTCTCCTGCCCTGTCTGAGGGGGGGTTCAGCTCTGGTGTGCTATCTGTGTGTCCTACCATGCAGGGGCAAATCTCCACTTATTAGTGGAAGGGTTGGAGGTAATCTCTCCTGACAGCTCTTCGGAGGATTCCTCCTCTGAACCTTAGCAACAATCGTCCTAGCTATCAGCGAAACAAGTGAATGCTCAGGTAGGTTGGACGGCCAGTTAGAATGAGGCCTAAACAGCAAGAAAAAGGAGCAGAGGAAAGAAACACAGCCGCAAGGAGCCCAGAAGCAGCAGCACAGATGGCATCTTCACACTACTCTACCAAAGGGACGTCTGAAGCTACCGCAGTGAGTTAGTCCAAGTTCTAGCCACTTAAAAATCAATTTGCTTTTTCATTAAAAAAAAAAAAAAAAAATTGCCAGAGGGCACATGTGCTGGTCAGAGAGAGACAGAACACAGAGACAGAGAGAGGAAGAGCAAGATAGCACCTCCTAATGAGGAGTGGTCCTGTGGCAACCCTTCTCCATTTCTCCCTCCTGTTAGGATTTTGGGCATGCATGCACATGTGCCTGGCATGTTTTTCAAGCCACTGAGGCCAGAATTTGAGTAGCGATCTGTCATGTGGGATCTGGCTTACTTAACCACTAGGCTACAGAGCTGGCCCCAATTTACTTTCTTTTTATTTTTTTCTTTCATAATTTGCTATAGCATGCATGTACTCACCAGAGAGAGAGAGAGAACGTGAGAAAGTATCACGGGGGTGTGTGCGGGGGGATAGTCATAGTGCAATCTGTTCTCCTCTATTCTCCTCTTGGGATTTTGGGCACACAAGTACATGCACTCAGCATGTTTTTCAAGCTGCCTAGTCCGGGACTTGAACCACACAGTCAGCCATGTGGGATCCAGCTGCTTAACCACTATGCCAGCAGTTGACCCTCAAATTTACTTTATTTTTGGCACAAATCTCTTCTAACTTCACTTGGCCAGCTGTCTGTCACCTCTGCCTCCTCCCAGGAAGAGACATAGGAGGAGAATGAAACAAATATAAATGCATGCTCAAAATCTCAAAAGAAGGGAAAATGGAGGAGAAGGAACTATGGCATGACCATTCCCCATGAGGGGATGTTTTCTTTCTCTTCTTGTCTCTTTCTGACAAATGCATGTGCCCTTCAGCAAAATTAAACTATATATATCACTATATATACATATACATACATATATATATATATATATGGTTCCATGTTAAAATTCATTTATACTTTTAAAAAAAATTATTTATTTTACATTCATTCACTGAGTATCATCACAGCATACAAAATGTGACTTCCCATCCAGAATACACTGCATAATGGCTTAATCACACTAGTTATTGTCAACAAATAATTTTCCATTTCTTGTTTCCCCCCTATTTCTCACCCTCTGCCATTTCCTGCCCTCCTCCCACATTGTGTCTGGTATCTACAGTTGCTTCCCATTCCTCCTCCCCCACATTTTATTGATTCATGAAATATCTTAATTAATCTAACTACTTTCGATAGCAAGTTCAGCTAATATATACCTATCTGTGAACACATGTATGACTTTAGGCATGAAACTCTGAGTAGAATGAACATAGTATAAAGTAGTACCTAGCTGATGTATATAGCTTATTAAGTTGGTATTTTTAATACAGTTAATTTCAAGAAAAGCAGTTTTAGCTTTAATAAATCAAAATTTAAAAAATGTAAGAGAGCTTTGCTTAAAACGTAAAACCAGGAAATAGATTAGGATTCTGTTCAAATAGCAGGTACATGAACCTATCGCCAGCTCAAAACAAGACAAAAATCCTTAAAAAATCCTTAAATCTGGAAAACAAAGCATAGAGGAAAATAAGTAATGTTTTAGTCAAAAGTCATAAGATTCACGGGAGCCAGCAGTTAGCATAATGGCTGTGTCGCTGGACTCCCACGTAGTCGACCGCGGTTCGTGTCCCGGACCCGGTGGCTTACAACTCACGCCGGGCGCGTGTGTGTGTGTGCCCAAGATCCCGAGAGGAGAATGGAGGAGAAGGGATTGTGGCGTGACCATCCCCCCTAGGGGGTGATTTCTCGCTTTCTGTCTCTATGTCTCTCTCTGTCTGTCTGGCGAGCGCACGCGCCCTATAGCGAAAAAACCTCTCAAAAAAAAAAAAGTCATAAGATTCTATTTCATCAGTTGTCTCATGTATTTTATCTTCTGTTGTGGTCCAATCTTCCCATTTAAATTCTGGAAGATAACATTCAACTCTGGATTTGCCCCTACCATTAAGCTGGCCATTTTCTTAGCTGTTTTAGATCTCTTATTTCTGTGTGTCCGACTTTAGTTTTCCTGGGATAGCACTCCTTTCAGAATTTCTTGGAGAAATGGTCTGGTGTTGATAAGGTCTTTCAGGTTTTGTTTATCTGAGAATGTTCTTGGCTTTTCTTCCCATATGAAGGATAATCTTGCAGGATATAATATTCTTGTTTGAAATTTGTTTTCCCTTAATACTTCGAATATATTTTCCCATTCTTTCCTTGCTCGCATTGTTTCTGATAAGAGATCTGCTGTTAGCCTGATAGGATATCCTTTGTAGGTAACTTGATGTTTCTCTCTGGCCAGTCTGAGTATCTTGTCTTTGTCAAGATACTCAGGTTTAGGTCAATCTGGCTATAATGGAGAAGATCTTCTTGGGTTGATTCTCTTCGGGGTCCTTTGTATTTCTTGGGACTGGATCTTTGAATGCCTCTCTAGGTTTGGAAAATTTTATTCCAGGCTTTCATGGAATAGATTACAAATGCTCTTATTAGTCTCTTCACTTTCTGGGATACCAAATATCCAGATGTTTGGACGTTTAATGGTATCTAGTATTCTCATATATTATTCTCATTTTTGGGGGCCATTTTCTTAGTGTTCATGGTGAATTTTTCTAGGCCAGTGATTCTGTCTTCTAAATCTGAGATTCAATCTTCTGTATGATCTAGTCTGCTTTTAATACTTTCAAAGGAGGTTTTGATTTACTGTATTACAGCCTTCATCTCTAATAGCTCCTTTTGATTCTTTTTTATGGTGTGTATTTCCTTTCAGATCGTGTAAGAACTTCCTCATCTCCTGGAACTTGTCCACTCTGGGCTCCTGCATCTTCTGAAGTTCATTGTCTCTCTTCTCTTGCATCTCTGTTAACTTATCATCTATGAATATTCTAAATTCTTTATCTGACATTCCATTGTACTGTCTGTGGATGAAGAGGAGTTATTCTTTTCTCTTGGAGGAGAGGTATTTTCTCACTTTCTCATGTTTTTTTGTGTCCTTGAGGTGATTTCTGGTCATCTGATGGGTTGTATGTTTCTTCTTAATTCTTGAAGTTTGATCTGAGTATTCAGAGGCGTGCAGAAGGAGTGATCTGTAATCTCTCTTCGATTCCATTTTTCACCCACTCTAGAATGGGTCTAGAGGGTAAAGTCTCAGCAGAAAATCTTCATTTTTAGTCCCTAAAAGCAATATTTCATAGCTCAAGTTCAGTAGCCATCTCAGAAGGGCTTGGGATTTGCCTTTCCTCCATTTATACTTTTAAGATCTGTGCATTTCACTGTGTGAAAATTTACTTCAGGGACCAGCAGTTAGCGTAATGGCTATGTTGCTGGACTCCCACGTAGTCGACCGCGGTTCGCATTCCGGACCCGGTGGCTTAAAACTCACGCCGGGCACGTGTGCGTGCGTGCCCAAGATCCCAAGAGGAGAATGGAGGAGAAGGGATTGCGGCGTGGCCATCCCCTCTGGGGGGTGATTTCTCGCTTTCTGTCTCTCTGTCTGTCTCTGTCTGTCTGGAGAGCGCATGCGCCCTATAGCAAAAACCTCTCCCAAAAAAAGAAAAAAAAATTTACTTCAATAAAAAAAATTTACATTTTATATTTTAGGTAGATAAGGAAATAATATTGTTCAGTTTTGTTTGTTTACTTGTTTTTTAATTTGTCAGAGGGCACATGCACTCACCAGAGAGAAGAAAAGGGAGAGAGGAAAAGCATCTTTAGTAAGAAATGGTCCCATAGCAATCTCATCTCTTCTAGTCTCCTTCCTTTTGGGACTTTAGGCACGCATGCACGCACGCTTGGAGTGTTTTTCAATCTGACAGATCTGAGATTCGAACCACAAAATCAGCTATATAGGATCCAACTTCTTAACCACCAGGCCATGGACTGACATGAAGGCATGATATAATTTGACTAACTCAGTAAACTGGGATGAAAATGAGTATAATAGCATTATTCTCCCAAAGCAAGACAGAGAGTCTTTTGAAAGGATTTGCTACCTGCTGTTGAAGGACTTCCTTCTTTGTCATTCAACCCAGCGCATCTATTTTATTAACACAGACCAGTCCAAACATAACATTTTATAACTTGGGCATTCAGCATGTCCTTGGAGCCTTGGTGGGTCAAGCCAGGGAATTTTCCCTCACTGACACAGGAAGTCACATCTGCCTGAAAGTAAACCAACTAAGCCAGCTTTAGTTCCCAGGAGATTTTGCCTTCTTTCAGCACAATAAAAATGAACTGGGTTTGCTGCCCTTAAATATTATCCAAATGTCATGCCCATTTTTTTTTTTTTTAACCATCCAACTCTTAGAAATTATTACTAGTCTGGGCACTTGGGGAGAAACTCAACAGAGGCCCAAATCTCCCCTTCTTTTTCAGTTCCTGACCAATGCTTTGGAAAGCTTTCTCACTGGCAAGGTGTTTCCAAGGAAGCTATAAAGAAAGTTTCACATTTATGAAGTTTGTGTTTCCCTAGAGACCATTTTAGTTCAAACCTCAGCCCAATTTAGGGCTGTATGTATGAATATGTTCACTGAAATACTGTCCCAAATAACTCCTCTACATTAAAAAAAAATAAGGTTCTTTAAAATTCCCATTGGGCACATATGCTTCCAGAGAGAGAGAGAGAGAGACCGAGCGAGCAAGAGGGAGAAAGAGAAAGGGAGATAGAGAAAAAAAATATTCCAATGGGGCATGGTCACTGTAATCCTTTTTCCTCCATTTCTCCATCCTGGCAGGATTTGGGGCACACACACACATGTCCAGAGTGTTTTCCAAGCCACTGGAGCAAAGACTCAAATCATGCTGTGGGATCTGGTTTTCTATGGAACACACTTAATCATCGTGCTATGGGGCTGGCCATCCTTTAAATTTTTCTTTCTTTCTTTTTTTTTTTGCTATAGGTTGTGTGCTTGCCAGAGAGACAGAGAGACAAAAAGCAAGAAATCACCCCCTGGGATGATGGCCACACCACAATCCCTTCTCTTCCATTCTCCTCTTGAGATTTTGGTCATGCTCGCCCATGTGCCCAGTGTGAGTTTAAGCTACTGAGTCCAGGACTGAAACCACAGTCGACTATGTGGGAGTCCAGCAACATAACCATTATGACATCTGTTGGTCCCCTCCTTTACATTTAAAAAGCACTTTCTTATATATTGATTCATTTTATTTTATTAAAGAGCCACAAAATCCAAGAGGCAGGTACATGGTAGCTAACTGGTTTGAATATGTTACAGCTGTCAGTGAGGTCCACTGAATGCAAATTCAGTGCCCCATTCACTACATGAAACAGCCAAAGTTGAAATAGTTTATGAAAAAGTTCTTGAACATCCATTATGTATGCAACATTCTTTTTTTGGGGGGGGGGTGGGGGGAGAGGTTTTTTTGGAGAGAGGTTTTTGCTATAGGGCGCGTGCGCTTGCCAGACAGAGACAGAGAGACAGAAAGCGAGAAATCACCCCCCAGGGGGGATAGTCACGCCGCAATCCCTTCTCCTCCATTCTCCTCTCGGGATCTTGGGCATGCACGCACACGCACCCGGCGTGAGTTTAAGCCACCGGGTCCCGGCCACGAACCGCGGTCGACTACATGGGGGTCCAGCGACATAGCCATTACGCTAACTGCTGGTCCCATGCAACATTCTTATAAAAGGGAATAACAAAAAAGAAAATAAACATTTGTCATGAAGACATAGACTTTTTAAACAGTGAAGGAAAAGAGAAAGCTATTCTAAATAAGACACCAACCCTAGAAACCATGAAAATTACTGATAAATTTGAACACATAAAATTAAAAAATATCCAATAACAAAAAGTTACATAAATATGTGAAAATATACTGCCAAACACAGTATTCACAACATATAGGACAAAGAGCTAATTTGCTCAGTATATAAAAAGCTCCTCCAAATCTATAGAACCCAAAAGAGAACTGACCTAAGAACTTGTACAGAAAATGAAAAATATAGTAATAGTATGTACTACCTATTGAAAAAGAGATACCATGGGAATAAAGTGGACCAGAGTTGGGAGTTGCTGGAAAAAACCTTCAACCTGCTGGCCAGATATGCCCAGATGGCTCCATCTTTGCTGCCCAGTAAGTAGGCATGTATGAGGAGAACCAGCAGTACTCTGATCTCTGGTGCCACCCACTTAAGCACTAATCTGTCATAAGAACATACCTGGAGGGACACCTCTGGCTAGGAACACACCCACACAACAGGACCAATCTCTTCATGTGCATAGGTTGCTTAAATTTCAGTAAGTTTTTACACCCATTATCTTGTCAAATCTATACAACTCAATCCCAAGGTAGTACTGTTATTCCTTCTTATTAAGAGATCTGTACACTGAAGTTCAGAAAATTTAAATTACTCACACAAGAAGCAAAATCTTTTAAATGGCAAAGTTGTGACTCAAACCTAGATCCCAACCCCAAATTAGATCATCGTTCTACCAGGTCAACCACCTCACGTTCCCTTCCGAAGACAGATCTGATAACTCTTCCTGGCACTGGATTCTGTGGCGCCCAATAACCTCTTGGAGAGAATTACCCAAGAGACAAACATATTAACAAAAGAAAGTGCTCATAGTCCAGAGCCAAGCTAAATGAAGAGTTAATACCGACAGAGACTGGGGGAGGGAAAGAAAGCAAAAGGAGGTTTAAGTAAAACTTAAAACTTAAGTGTCCTGTTGACCTGGAGCAGCCAAGCCCAGCTTAGCTTGTGGTTACCTGCCTGGTAAATTTTTCCCCCGTTTTTTGTTTGTTTGTTTAAATTTAAGCAGAGGGACTGATGCCACCTTGCCTTGGAGGCCTAATGGCTTGGCCCACTGTTTTAAATATGGTTTGTGGTCTACACTAGGATGGACTGAACAACTCTGTGTCCTCCAAAGAATTAAGAGTGATGGCAACACATCTTTATCCTCGTAAACAGGTAGTTTAAATTTCGAGAAGTTTTTGCCTAGCGGCAGCAATGAAACTAATAAACAAACATTGGGCCACATCAACATTAGACCCACAGTTTTTCTAAAAATCCTCTGCTAAGGCCCAAGGGAAAAGTTTGCAAAATAAAAACAGAGGCTCGTGAATCTCGTAGTCACCATAGGCTAGGCAGAAGTTGCCATTCAAAAAGGACCCAAATGATAAGGAGTGGAATGGAACTCTTGTCTGCTCACACACCTGACCACAAAGGAAATCACTGGCTGGGGAAAGAGAAGAAAAAGTAGATTAATGGTTGCCCGGGACTAGGGTTATGAGGAGATTGGGAGGTGATGGCTAAGTGGTACAGAGTTCTTTTCAGAGTAATCAAAATATTGTAAAACAGACTGTGGTGATGGTCACCCAATTCTGGGAATACACTAAGAGTCACTGAATTGTACCCTTTAAATGGGTAAATTTTATAGTAGGTGAATTATATCTCAGTAATTTTTTTCTTTTTACAGCAGGACTGATACCCCCCACCTAACAGATTAGAAACTCTTGGTTATTTCTGCTTTACTCATTGCTACCATAGAGTAATACAAGTGATTTTTGTGTATGTGTATGTGCGTGTGTGCGTGTCACACACACATGCGTGCTTATATAAACGTATATATACACACACACATACACATACTAATAAATGTCCTGCAATCTGGCAGAATGGATTATCTTTTATAAGATTTTCTATCTAAGGCTATCAAAAAACAAGTATTGCGGTGCTTTATACTGTATCAACTTAGTTGAGCTGGATCCACGTTTCTGGGAATTTCTTTCCTGGGTGACTCTGAGTAGGGGCTGGCTCTAAGAAAATCTGTGTAAGATACAGAAGGTGGAAATACAGCAGCAATCATGCTCTGATGGCTAAAGGCAGGGGACATGGTTCTGTCACAGCTTGTGCAGACTCTTGCTGATGTGTTGGCCAGCCTCCAGACCTGCCTGTCTCACAGCTCTCACCAGACATTCTCCAGATTCTCTGAGTCCTAGGCCAGGTGTACAAGAAGCTCTGTATTGAGGACTTACAGCTCCTGCTATAGATCAGTCACTCATTTTATTAAAGCTAAAGGCACTGAGAAACACACATGGGTTCCAATTGTCCTTTACCTTTGCCACTTCCCATCAAGCTTTCTTCCCAGCTTCAATCCTGATCTATATTCAAGCACACCCAGAGATTCATGGGCCATAGATATTGTTAACAGCCTCAGCAATTATAGAAGGTCATTTATAGGTGTAATCCCTAAAATAAATCCTTTATTCTATATGCTTAGAGTGGTTCTACTCAAAGAAAAAAAAATTTATGCTATTTATATTATTGTAAATGGCACTTTTTAAAATGTCAATTTCTGATTATTTCTTTAAAAATTTTTAAGAATTATTTTTAATTTAACTTCAGTTATTATTATTATTATTATTATTATTATTATTATTTTCCAGTTTGATCAGAGAGAGACAGAGAAAGAAGGAAAGTAAGAAAGCAAGCCACCAGGTCCAGGACTCGAACCACATTTGGCCATGTGGGAATCCAGTGTCTTTAACTACCACGCCATCTGTCAGTCCTGATTTCAGATTATTTCTTGATAATATTACATATTAATATTATATTTTGACTCTTCTAAATTCCTTACTAGCTCTGATATTAGTTTTTTTTTAAAAAGTATTCTTTCTTTAATTTTATCTATTATTATTATTATTATTATTTTGCTACAGGGCACATGTGCTCAATGAGAGAGCGAGAGAAAGAAAGAGAGAGAGAAAATGAGAAAGCAATCCACCAGGTCCAGGACTTGAACTGTGGTCCCCATGTAGGAATTCAGCACATTAATTACCATGCCACCTGGTAGCCCAGTTCCAGTAGCTTTTTGAAAATAGATTACAGGAATGATAATGATAATAATAATAATAATAATGAATAAAATAATTCTTTTTTAAAAAAAAGGGCTGGCAAGTGGTGTAGTGGTTAAGGTGCTAGGCTCCCACATGGCCGACCACTGTTTGAGTCCTGGACCTTGCGGCTTGCTCTTCATCTCTCTCTCTTTTTCTCTGTTTCTCTCTGGTCAAATTAAATAACAATAATAATAATGAATAAAATAATAATTTTTTTAAAAAATAGATTACAGGGGCCAGCAGGTGGCACAGTGGTTAAGGTGCTGGACTCCCACATGGCCTACCACGGTGTGGGTCCTACATCTGGCAGCTTGCTTTCTCACCTCATTCCCCCACTTTGTCTCTCTCTGGTGAGTACATGTGCCCTATAGCAAATTAAAAATAATAATAATAACAATTAAATTAGTCTTTAAAAAATAGATTATATAAAATTTTATTCATTGTCTATGAATAAAAACAGTTTTATTCCTTCTCTTCCAATCGGAATAACTTTGTTTTCTTTATTTCTCTTACTGCACTGGTTAGACCCTCCATGGTTGAATCAGATCAGTGAAAGTGAACATCCTCACTTTGTTCTTGATCTTGAGGGAAAGCATCCAACCTTTCTCCATTACGGACAATGTTGGCTGTAGGTATTTCATAGAATGGAGTTCAAACTGCTATTAAAAATATGTTCAAAGATTTCAAAGAAAACAAACATAATGAAGACAGGAAATACTAGCTATGTAAAACAGTATAACTTTTAAAATAAAAATTCACCAGATAGAATTGACAACAGATTAAAGATTACACAGACGTGTAAACATGACGATATAGCAATAGAAACTGTCTAAGCTGAAGCATAGACAGAAATAAAGTCTAGGTCTAATCCATGATATTGGAGTCTCATAAAGAGAATCTGACATAAAAAATATTTGAAAAAATAATGGCCAGGGGCCAGCAGTTGGCATAATGGCTATGCTGCTGGACTCCCATGTAGTCAACCGCGCTTTGAATACCGGACCCAGATGCTTAAACTCACGCTGGGCATGTGTGTGTGCATGCCCAAGATCCCGAGAAGAGAAGGGATTGTGGCATGGCCATCCCCCCTCGGGGGGGTGATCTCTCACTTTCTGTCTGTCTGTCTGCCTCCTTCTTTCTGGTGAGCACACATACCCTATAGCAAAAACCTCTCCAAAAAATAATAATAATGGCCAGAATTTTTTTTTAATTTGATGAAAATTATAAACTCATAGATCAAAGAAGTTCAAGAAACTATAAAATAGACATGAATAAAACTATTCCAGAATATATCATCAGAATGCTAAAAAATAGATAAGAGAAAGGTCTTAAAAGGAGTCAGAAGTAAAAAGACATATTGAGTACAGAACAAAGAACAAATGCTGGGCTAGCCTGGTGGTTGAGGTGCCTGGATTATACATAGCTGACAGCATGTTTCGGAGTTTAAGATCTGGTGGTTTGAAAAACATTCTAGGTGCATGTGTGTGCATGCTCAAAATTCCAAAAGGAGGAAGAAATGGAAGAAAAGGGATTGTAGCCTGATCGATCTTTTTCCTTCTCTCTCTGGTGAGTTGCATGTGCCCTCTAGCAAAATGAAAAAAAAAAAAAAAGAACAAATGTTGACTTCTTGTCAAAAGCAATGCAAACCAGAATGACATACATAAATACTATAATTTTAAAAAAGCTATAGCCAGTGAAAATATCCTTTAAAAATAGGTAAAACAGACATTTTCCAATTAAAAGAAGCTAAAAGAATTCTAGCCAGCATACTGATACTTTGAGAAATGGTAAGGGAGATCTTCAGGTTGAGGGAGAATTGAGGCCCGGCTGCAGTGGTACAGTGGGTAAGGCCAGGGGTTTAGATCTCGGGTTAGCCTGAACATGCCAGTTGTGCCTATGATGCTGGTGGCTGGAGGGCTATGGGGAGGATCACAGCATGGCAAGACACTCCTGGGGGGAGAGTGTCCGTGAGTGTGTGTGTGTGTGTGTGTGTGTGCGTGCGCCTCGAAATAAATGAAAATATAAACTCCATGAAATTATGGAAAACTGACATTCAGATCTACAGAAAGGAACAACTAACACTGGAAATGGAAACTGCTAGAGGATGTACGCCATTAAAATGAGAAAGTAAGCCAAGAAAGGAGAATGCATGGGATACAGAAGGCATAGCAGACCTAATGTAAGAGTGAGGCAAAGGGACTCCCCAGCATGTTAGTGAAGGGAGATCATAAATGATGCTCTATTTCATGTTAGAAAAGGGAGCAAGTCCAGGTTAAGCAGATACCAAGAGACAATAACACAAAACTGATATAAAACCTAATACATCTGAACAGGGGTATATCCAGTTATGAGTAGCCTGAAACTTATACAATATTAGGGGCTCTCTTTGAGAAAAAAGAAGACAAAATTAAGATATATCTTAAGTAGGAATATATTTTTTATGAAGAATGAGGAGTGGGAACTAGCAGACGGTGTAATGGTTGCATCGCTGGACTCCTACGTAGTTGAATACTGTCCAACCAGACCCAGTGGCTTAAACTCACATCAGACCCATGTGCATGAGTGCCCAAGATCCCGAAGGACTGTGGCATGGCCATTTCCCCTGGGGGGTGATTTCTCACTTTCTGTCTCTCTGTAAGAAGCACATGCACTCTATAGCAAAAATCTCTTTCTCTAAAAAAATAAAGGATGAGGAGTGATCATTAAAATGATTTTTTTTATAGACCATAGACGATTAGTTTATTTTTAACACCCATCATGCCATGAATTCATTGGGAATAGGTTCTAGTAGCTCAGGCTCCTTTCCATTGGTTCTCACAGAGTGTGCTTCTCTGGGTGGGGCAGGCTGGCGCTTTAGTTGAACCCAGGTACCTTTCTCTTTGGCTTCCTTCTTTTTCTGGTCATTTTCCTTCACACGTTTTAGGAAGCTATCTCTCTTCTTAGAATGTGTAAATGCTCAATACACACATTGATTCCCTTGGCAAGAATCTTGCCCTTAACTTGTTTGTTCACAACAATGCCAATAGCATGCTGGGTAACGTTGTAGACTCTTCCAGTTTTGCCATGGTAACATTTGTGGGGCATTCCTTTCTGAACAGTACCCATTCCCTTGATGTCTATGATATCTCTTTTCTCGTAGATTTGCGTATACTTTGCCAAAGAAACCACTCTATGTTTTCTAAAAGGTATAGAGAGCATATATTGGGTGCCTCTCCTCTTTCTCTTTGTGTTCGTCATTTTGGTTAATTACTAGAAGGTGGCGGTTCTGGCCAAAAGCTAAAATGACATATTTTTAAAGAATTTTTAAAAGTAATTATTTTATTTAACTTCATTTATTTAGTTATTTGTTTATTTTAAATTTGACCAGAGAGGGACAGAGTAAGACAGAGAGAGGAAATTGAGAAAGCAAGCCGCCAGGTCCAGGATTCAAACCGCAGTCCACCATGTGGGAGGTCCAGCGCTTTTAACCAACACACCACCTGACAGCCCCTAAAATGACATAATTTTAAAAGGCAACAAGCCCCATTAATATCACAAAATTCTGAAACATAGCCTGATATTTCATATTTGATATTTTTATTCTTTAACTCACCAACAAAACTCTGTAATTCTTGTTTGCCTATATTTTCTGCTGCATATTCACTGATTGCCTTTGCATGCAATAATACTATTGTCACAATTTCCTACAGAAAAAATATCTTTCTGTTTTTTCTTTAAAAAATGATTTGAGGATAATCTCTTCAACAAGTGGTTTTGGGAAAATGTGATATACACATGCAAAATGAATGGCACTGGATCCTTCCTTGACACCATGTGCACAAATCAACTCAAAATATATTAAACACCTAAATGTAAATGTGGAACTATAAAACTACTGGAAGAAAACACAGGGGGTACGCTTTCTGACCCTGGTTTTGGTAGTGATTTCTTAGATATGACACAAAAGCACAAGCAATAAAAGCAAAAATAAACAAATTGGACCACATCAAACTTAAAAGCTGTACAGCAAGGGAGAAAAAAGAATGAAAAAGTAATCTACAGGAAAAAATATACTTACATACAATATCTAAAATAGTGAAATTAATAATATATATGATAAGAGGTTATCACCCTGAATATATAAAGAACTGCCATTACTCAACAGTTAAAAAAGTAACCCAACTAGGGGCTGGCATGTGGCATGGTGGTTAATGACGCTGGACTCCCACATGGCTGACTGCGGTTCAAGTCTCAGACCTGGCAGCTTGCTTTCTCACTTTCTCTCTCTCTGTCTCTCTCTCTCTCTTTTTCTAGTCAAATTAAAACAAATAATAATACATAAATTTAAATAGAATAATTATTTTAAAAGAATAAACCAAGTAAAAAAATAGCCAAAGGACTTGAATAGACCTTTTCCCAGATTACATAAGGAACAGGAAGAACTTGGTTAACAGATATAAGAATGCATGCAAACAAGTAGGATGAGCTATAAAATATTATAATAAAGAACAAACTAGCACACCACAAAACAATAATAGAAGTTGGAGATGGCGAACATGTTCAGATCCTAGATTTCATTATTACATGTTATATACATGCTTTGAAAAACCACACTGTACCCCATAAAGACATACAACAATAGTTAAATTTGAAACTACAATAAAATTATTATTAGAAAGAATACACACAAATGGCTAGCAAATAAGTATATATAAATATACCCCATATCACAAATATCCCCCAGTAGAGAAATGCAAATCAAAACCACAATGATACATCACTTTGTACCTATTAGAATGACCACTGAATATAAAAAACTACATTAAACTAAACAACAAACCAATAAAAAAAATCCCAAACCAGACAGTAACAAATTCAAATAAGGAGGTGGAAAAATTAGAAGCCTTGTGCATTGTTGGTGGGATGTCATGTAAAATGTGATGCAGCTGCTGTGGAAAACAGTATGGAAGTTCCTTAAAAATTTTAAAGTAGAATTACCACATAATCTCATAATCCAACTTCTTGTTATACATCTAAAAGAACTGAAAAGAGAATTTAAGAGATATCTGCACATTCATGCACATTGTGGCATAATTCACAATACCCAAAGAAATGGATGCAACCTAAGTTTTCATCAATGAATGAATGGATAAAGAAAATGTGGACTATACATACGGTGTCATATCATTTAGCTTTAAAAAAGGAGGAAATTCTGTCATTTGCCATAACATGAGATCAGTCCATCACTTGTTTACTTCCAAATAAAAGCCTTAATATCACTACTTAACATGGATGAACTTCAGTATGTTAAGTGAAATAAACAAGTTATAAAAAGACAAACACCTCCACTGACATACAGTATCTAAAATAGTGAAATTAATAGAAACAAAGCAGACTGTAATTATCAGGAGCTTGGAGGATTGTGGTAATGGGGAATTGTTTAATGGGTATAGAATTTCAATTACACAACACAAAAAAGTTCTAAGGCCAGCCTGTGACCTAGTAAAGGGGGCTAGATCCCACCTGGCTGACCCTGTGGTCTGAATCCCAGACCTGGCAGCCAGAAAAACACACTGGGAGTGTGAGCGTGCATGCCCCAAATCCTAGCAAGATGAAAAAATGGAGAAGAGATTGCAGTGTGATCACACCCCATTGGCGGTGCTTTCTTTCTCTCTCTCTCTCTTTCTTTCTTTTCTTTTCTTTTCTTTCTTTTTTTTTGGTTATGCTTTTTTCCATAGGGCATGTGTACTTGCCAGAGAGAGACAGAAAGAGAGAAAGTGAGAAATCACCTCCCCAGGGGGAAAGGCCACACTGCAATCCCTTCTCTTCCATTATCCTCTCAGGATTTTGAACATGCATGTTCATACACCCAGCATGATTTTCTTTTTTTAATTTTAATTTTTTTTTTTGAGAGGTTTTTCGCTATAGGGCGCGTGCGCTCGCCAGACAGACAGAGAGAGACATAGAGACAGAAAGCGAGAAATCACCCCCCAGGGGGGATGGTCACGCCGCAATCCCTTCTCCTCCATTCTCCTCTCGGGATCTTGGGCACGCACGCACACGCGCCCGGCGTGAGTTGTAAGCCACCAGGTCCGAGACGCGAACCGCGGTCGACTAGATGGGAGTCCAGCGACATAGCCATTATGCTAACTGCTGGTTCCCATTTTAATTTTTTTTTGAGAGGTTTTTGCTATAGGGCATGTGCGCTCGCCAGACAGACAGAGAGAGATAGAGAGACAGAAAGCGAGAAATCACCCCCCCAGGGGGGATGGCCACGCCGCAATCCCTTCTCCTCCATTCTCCTCTCGGGATTTTGGGCACGCATGCACACGCGCCTGGCGTGAGTTTAAGCCACTGGGTCCGGGACTCGAACCGTGGTCAACTACGTGGGAGTCCAGCAACATAGCCATTATGCCAACTGCTGGTCCCCCTGGCATGATTTTCAAGCTGCCAGGTCCGAGACTCTAACCATGGTCAACCATGAGGAAGTTCAATGTCTTAACCACCATGTCACCTGCTGGCCCAGGGCGGGGGTGCTTTCTCCTTCTCCCTTTCTCTTTATTTCTCTGCCTCTCTCTGATGAGAGCTCATGCACTGTGGCAACAACAACAACAAAAAAGTTCTTCCTAGAGATCTGTCGCACAATAATATATAAAAGCACTAATAAACTATACACTTGAAGAATGATTAAGAAGGTAAACTTTATGTTATAAATTTTTATATTACAATAAAAAACAACATGAATCTGATAAAAAGAAAGGAGACTAAAGACTAAAAAATGTGGTACTGGTGGGGTTTCGTTGAGGTGATGCAAAGAGAAGGGCACAGACAGAAACCATCATTTACAATATTACCGTACCTTCCCGACTTGATTAAGAAATCTACCTTAAAGACAGATCCTGTATATTACTCATTTTAGGTGTGAGTGGTCAAGAAAATCCATAGTAAATAGAAAAATACTGAACAGGAAGAGGGGGGACAGTGGTACAATGGTAAATAAAACATGGTGCCCACAGGAATCCCACGTAGGAAGGTTCCCAGTTTATCAGGAGGTCTCCCTGGTACACTGGGCATGGACCTGTCCAAAATCGAAGGCTAGCTGAAGACTGGGTGGGCGGGGGATGGGGGGAAATCATGATATTAGGACCCTGTTGGGGGGTTCTGTCTCTCTCTCAATCATGAAAGAAATGAATGAATAAACTTAAAAAATACTGTCCAAATAAATGAAGAAATAGCAAATGCAAAATAGGCAAGGATTAAAAAAAGTAGAGGTGCAAACAGTCCCCAAGATCAAATACGACTAAGGATATCGACTCTTCAGTGACTGACAGTGTATCTGTGGCCTAACGTGACATCTACAAGTGACTAAGTTTCTCTCCAGGCACAATATGTAGGACATGATATTAAATATTCAAGAGAAACATGGCCCAGTTTTTTTTTTTTTTTTTGGGGGGGGGGGCATGATGGATTTTCAGTGAGCTTTGAGCACACACAGACCTATATAGGACAGGTCTTGGATGTAGAGAAGAAAACAAAGGAAAGCAGAGTCTCCTACGCTACGGTCGTGTTTCAGGTCAAATCGTCCTTTCTTACACAGCCCTTACTTGCTTTGGTCTGGAAAATTCCAGGTTTCACGTCCTTGCCACCTCCTTTCTTGACTTCTGAGTTAGACTGTAAGCATGTGGACATCTCATACGTCTTGACAAGCATCACATTTTTTGGCAACATAGCATTTGTTCAATTATTCACTCACTCGTTCACTCATTCAACAACCAACCATGGCTAAGTGTTGGGAATTCAAAGATCAACAAGACATGTTCAACACTGCAGCTGTCGGGAAGGGGCCTGAATATTTCTGAGAGGCCAGTTGCTTGTTTATTTCCAAAGAAATGAAAGCCTTAACATCACTATTTACTAACTTTTAAGTTATGAAATACTGTGGCAATTTAAAAATGAACTTTTCTATCCAACCAGAAAGGAGATGAGAAGAAAAGAACCTTGCTTTTGGAATTCTGGCTCTATTAAGAAAGCACGGAGGGTCCCCTTTTCAATGTGCCCCCCTTTTGCATATGTCTCTGGATGGAGATGGTTCCTCTCTGGCTATGGATGAGTGTGCGTGTGTGAGGACACTGTTTATTCTAGCCTTTCTGCAATTTACAAATTGAAACAAATAATGGTGGAGACATTTGCAACTATGGAAAAAGGGAGTTTACAAAGTGGGAGAAAATAGACTAAATAGGCTTAGATTACAGAAAATTTCTAACACGGCATGGGACAGACTGTGGAACAACAGAGGTGCAAAGGGCTGTGAGTCACTGATTGTAGCAATCAGATATTTAAAAATTTCCTAAATATGCCAGTTTCAGACGACAGTATCTACATGTAAGGTCATCTTGATAAACCCTGAGGACACTGGACAGAACAATTTTCCTAAGCCTCTTGTTTCATCTCTCCACTCTCAGATACAGTTTCTCAGATACCATGTCTTAGTTTAGTGTTAAATCATTCAAACCCAAGGTGCTTCTCACACTTTCCTTTGGAAACTAATTCCCCTTTCCCAAACTTTTCCTCAAACGAATTTGTCAGGGTGAGTTTCCTGTGAGAAGCATGCAAGAAAGATCATCCTTTTGATATTCACACATTAGCCATTGTCTGCATCCACTAATGAGCCGGGTGTGTGTGTCTTTATTTTTATTTTATTTTATTTTAAAAGTGTTTTTATTTGAGAAGAAAAGAGAGAGACACACACATACACTGGACAGGGTCTTGCCATGCCACAATCCTCCCAACAGCCTCACAGTCAGCCGGCATCACAGGCGCCCGCAGGTATTCAGGTCAACCAGGATCGGAACCCAGGCCCACCCAGTGTGGCTCCAGGACTGCCCGGCAGCATGCTATTGCCTGTGCCATGGTGACTGGACCTGTCTCTCTCTTTCAAGCCACCTGTCTCCTTTACTAATCACAGCTTCTCTGCTTAGGATTGAATGTCCTGTGTAACTCCCAAAGTCCTGTAGTAAAAAACGAGGTCAAATCCGAAAATGACAACCCTGCATTTGTTAACTTGGTTGCTGAAGTGTGCGTATATCAAAAACATCTTGGGAACCAGCAGTTAGCGTAATGGCTATGTCGCTGGACTCCACGTAGTCGACCGCGGTTCGCGTCTCGGACCCGGTGGCTTACAACTCACGCCGGGCGCGTGTGCGTGCGTGCCCAAGATCCCAAGAGGAGAATGGAGGAGAAGGGATTGCGGCGTGACCATCCCCCCTGGGGGGTGATTTCTCGCTTTCTGTCTCTATGTCTCTCTCTGTCTGTCTGGCGAGCGCACGCGCCCTATAGTGAAAAACCTCTCCAAAAAAAACATCTTATTGCTTGTTAATGATCAAGAGAGAGTTGTCTCAAACAGTTACCATTTTAATGAAAATGAGGCAAAGCTTTCCCACTACAATAGAAACTGACCCTGACTACAAGAGCTTTCATATGGATTTCAGATCTTTATCAAACAATACTCAAACAGCAACTCTTATTAGAGATGAGGAAGGGAAATAGCATAGTATCCAGGAAAGGTGTGATTTTCACAACATGAAGCTACCTCATTTGTCTCTTCTTTGTTTTTTCCCTTCAGTTTTTTGCCAGAGGGTGGTGCATGCACTTTCCAGGGAGAGACGGACAAAGAGAGAGAAAGTGAGAAATCACCCCCTACCCGCCCCTGGAGGGATGACTACACTGCAATCCCTTTGCCTCCATTCTCCCCTCAGGATTTTGGGGACACAAACACACACCTGGGGTGATTTTCTTTCTTTCTTTTTTTTTGTTTTGAGAGAGATATTTTTTTGCTATAGGGCGTGTGTGCTCATCAAAGAGACAGAAAGAGACAGAGAAACAGAAAACGAGAAATCACCCCCGTGGTGGTGGGGGGCGGGATGGCTACACTGTAATCCCTTCTCCTCTATTTTCGTCTTGGGATTTTGGGCACACGAGCACATGCGTCCAGCATGAGTTTTAAGCTGCCAGTCTGGGACTCAAATCACGGTTGACTACGTGGGAGTCCTGTGTCATAAGCATTATGCCATCTGCTGGTCCCATATGGGGTGATTTTCAAAGTGCCAGATCCAGAACTCAAACTGTGGTCGGCTATGTGGGAATCCAGCGCTTTAACCACCATGCCACGTGCTGGCACCAATTCATTTAATTTTTACAATAACTTTATGAGGCTATAATCCTTTATTATTCCCATTTTACAGATGGAGAGGAGTCTGGCTCTACAATCCACACTTTACCAGGCATTGTAAATTAACCTCCAAATTTGTGAGAATTTCATTTAACTTTTAGATTAATTTGTAATCCCCAAAAGGATTACATCAATTTATGTTTTTACCAATGGCTTATGAGTTTCCACATCTTTGCCATCATTTATGGTTGGAATTTTAAAATTTCTTTCTTTCTTTCTTTCTTTTTTTTTTTTTTTTTTTTGAGAGATTTTTGCTATAGGGTGTGTGCCCTTGCCAGAGAGACAGAAAGTGCAGAAAGTGAGAAATCACCCCTTGGGGGATGGCTTCGCCACAATCCTTTCTTCTCTCAGGATTTTGGGCACACATGCACACATGCCCAGCATGAGTTTCAAAGCCACTAGGTCTGGGCCTCAAACCACAGCTGACCACATGAGAGTCTAGCACCTTCACCACTATGCCATCTGCTGGCCCTGGAGTTTTTACATTTCAATCATCCAAATATGAAGTACTAAATTTTTCTTATAGGATAATCATTTATCCCAACACAATATATTTACCATCTGTCTTTCTCTGTAATAATACCATCCTGTCTTGATTATTACACATTTATAATACTTTTTTTTTAGAGGTTTTTGCTATAGGGCAAGTGCACTTGCCAGAAAGAAAGAGACAGAGAGACAGAAAGCGAGAAATCAACCCTCAGGGGTGATGGCCATGCCACAATCTCTTCTCCTCTAGGGATTTTGGGTATGCACACACATGTACCCGGCGTGAGTTTAAGCCACTGGGTCCAGGACTCAAACCACGGTCGACTACATGGGAGTCCAGCGACATAGCCATTACACCAACTGCTGGTCCCACACACATTTATAATACATTTTAATATTTGGCAGGACAGAAATGAAATGAAATTGAAATGAATATGATACAAGGTCGGTTGTCCTTCAAACCTGTTCTTTGCAGATTTAACTCTTTGATCTTCCTCAAGAAGTTCAAGATCACCTTGAGAAATTCTATGGAAAACACTCGTATTAGAGATTCGGGCTCCTTCCACTCGTCTTCAGCTTGCTCTGTGCCCCATGAGACTAACCTCTAGATGGACAGCATCACAGGGTCCCTTCTTCCTTGATTCAGCGAATGAGTCTCAATGGTGGGAACACTGAGGGTGAAGGAGAAAAAGGCTCCCTCACCACTGTGCCCAGGTCAGCAGGAGCTGTTCCTCTACTAAAGGCCTCTCCTCCAGCTAAAGCTATCGCACTGCCTGGGTTCGGATAACAGCTGTACTCCCTTGCAGCTTCAGGCTCAGTGGTGCTAAAGGCCTCTTGCTTTTTGTTAGCTTAGGGTGTTTCACCTTCCTCCGTTGGTTTCTTGGTTTCCCTAACCTTCGCTCATATCCTTTGTAAGTAAGTCCTTCACTAACTTGCTTCAGTAAAGCTGTTCAGTGTGTCATTGGTTTTCTGCCTAGACTCTATTTCAAATCTTTTGATGGTTTTCATGAGAATTTCATTTAATTTTTAGATTAATTTGGGGATAATTGACCACTTTAAAATACTAAGTCTTCCTATCAATGAACAAGTTATTTGCATTTACTTAGGTCTTCTTTTATTCCTTCAACTTTGTTTCATAAACTTCCTGTAAAGGTTTTGCATGTTTTCCAAGGATTACTCCTAGCTTCTTTGTGCTCTTGATTGTTATTACGAATAAGGTCTTTCTTTTTTTTCTAATAGGTTATTGCTGACATGTACAAACATCATTGACTTCTGTATTCAGTAACCTTACTGAATTCTTTCTATTATTTTAACAGTTTGCAGATTCTCCTGGATTTTCTATGTAGCAAATTGTATTATCTGCAAGTAAGGTCGGTCATGGCTCTTTTCAATTATTTTATTGTTGTTGTTGTTGTTGTTGTTGCCAGAGAGAAAGGGAAAGGGAGAAAGCATCCCCACTGTGGGGCATGGTCATGCCCTAATCCCTTCTCTTCCTTTTCTGCATCCCATCAGGATTTGGGGCATGCATGCACACAGGCCTGGAGTGTGTTTGAAGCTGCAAGGGTTCTGATTCAAACCATGGTCAACTATGTGGGATACGATCTCTTATACACAGCACTTAACAACTGTGTGATGGAGCTGAAAGAGTTCCTCTTTCCAATGCTTCTTTCTTTTAGCTTGTCTTTATTTCATTGCACTGACTAGTACTTCTAGTACAGTGTTGAATGGAAGTGATGTTAGTGGGCATCCTTGTCTCATTTCGCTTAGCTTTCTCTTCACCTAGTAAAACCATCCTAAAGACTAAGTTCTACCTCCCAGCTTCCATTTCTCTTAAAGAATTTATATTCAAATTCAAGTGCTGAGGAGTCATATTAGTTAAAAAATTCATGTTAGTATTATGTGCCCTGAAGAGAATGATTTAACATTGTTATATATAAAAAAATTATTCTATAGAAATGGGAGGTCTTAATCTCAGTCTACAACACAACAGCCTATGTGAGTTGTGAGTCTCATACTTACACACAATCTTATTATTGGGCTATAGCTAATTTAAACAATAAGGTCCAACCAGTTCCCATATATGCAAACATCAATTCGCATACTAGAAATTGTGGAGAGGGTCACATCAAACACCACATGATTTACCATTTTAGCTTTTGAAACTGGGGGAAAACATGCAGAGAAGAAATAAACAGTTCTTTTTCCTTTTTTTTTTTTTTTTAAATGAATGTAATAACAGAAGAGTAATGAGGTTGGAAAACAGATGTGGACAAAGAGAAAGCTCAAGCTACAGTGTGGCCCACACAATCTGGAAAGGAATGATAAAAAAAAAAAAAAAAAAAAAAAAAAAAAAAAAGAAAAAGAAAAAAGACACTTTACAAGCTGTTCTGAGTCTCGAATTAAAAGGAGTAATCAAGCAAGGCTGACTTATAAAGGGTCAGGGGGTAGCATCCTGCAGCAGAGAATAAGCAGAACTCCTTTTCCTTAACTGTCCCCTGCCCAGCTGAGTCTGGGAAGGAGGATTTTTCTGGGTAGCAGCCTCTGTGAACATATTTTTGATTCAGTGTTTAATAATTGCCATCTAACCTCCTTTCCCTGCCCACCCGCTCCCTAGGGAGGGTACTTCCCTAATGGGTTGGCCCTTTTTAGTCTGGTTTTAATCGCTGGCTCTTTATATTCTGACGGGGCACCTCAGTCTATTTCTATGACTTCCAGGCAAAATGTGTCAAATGAGATAAATGTGTTTGTTGGATGCTGGTTTGGGAGAGCACTCACCCTCTAAATGATTTTTTTCCCATGCCCTTTTCCCTATGTCTGCCTCCTAGGGTCCATTAGAATGTATGTAATAAACTGATGCCAACTAACTCCTCAAACAGAGTTGCTGTTTTTTTTATATATATAGAGAGAGGTTTTCGCTATAGGGCACGTGCGCTCGCCAGACAGACAGAGACATAGAGACAGAAAGCGAGAAATCACCCCCCAGAGGGGATGGCCATGCCGCAATCCCTTCTCCATTCTCCTCTCGGGATCTTGGGCACACACGCACACGCTCCCGGAGTGAGTTTTAAGCCACCGAGTCCGGGACGTGAACTGCGGTCGACTATGTGGGAGTTCAGCGACATAGCCATTACGCTAACTGCTGGTTCCCGAGTTGCTGTTGTTTTAACTGCAGCAGGACACACGGCACAGCAACATCGAGAGGTCAGTGCGACATACTGGTTAAGGAACAGGAAGCCCGATGCTATTTCCAAGGAGATGAACCACACGAAGGTGATTTTCTTCTGCTCCTACGGGCATTGTTGTGAAGGGCGCTTTATGGTGGAATCGTCAGACACTCGTCAGTTTACCAAACTCTGTCAGCCTGTACAAAGTGTCTCTCAGTGGTACTGTGAGAAAGCAGTAGGCTGCAGTTGTCTGCCTCTGCCTCTGAAAGCTTTCAAACTCAAGGACTGAAGGCCAGCCAGCATCTAATTTTACCCATGAGTTCCAGGAGAGAGCAAAGCTGGTGGGAAGATTACAGAGTTCCTTGAAGCTCTGACCTACAACAGGAAGAGAGTTGTCAGCCTTCATGTCTCTCACCCTAAATCCCAAGGAAAACAACAGTGGCAGGGCATTTTATAACACGTTCCCATTGTAAAATTGCATATTTCAGAAATGCGAAGCCGACTCCCTCATTTTCCATAGACCTCGTGTCGGTATAAACAGATGACCTTAAAATGAATATTTTTACTTAAGTTTTTCAATTCCAGTTTGCCTAATATACTGAGTTTCTCTGTGTTTTCTTGTAAGAATGTGGAAATCTGCTGTTTTTAAATTGGCTAAGGCCTCACACTTTCAACTCAAATCACTGAATTAATGTCCCAGGAATTTTTGATAAAGTTAGTGTGAAATACCACAGTGATTTCAGAGGTTCAGGCATTTTGAGCTTTCTGTAAACACGGTGGAAATAGGGCTTTGAAGTTAAGTCTTGACTTTGATATTTACTAACTGTGAAAACCTTGAGTGAGTTGCTTGACTTCTCTGATATTTCATCTGTAAAACGGGTGTAATAGTGAGCCTTGCAGGGCTCTTATGAAGATGAATGGCAATATATAAACAACTTACTGTATTGCATAGCAATTTGATAAACAGAGGCTTTTATTATTATTACCACATCAGTCCAAAGCGATAGAAAGCATACCCACAGTCCTATTCAGAGTCTTATCCACAGAGTGACAGCCCTTACGGTGAAAAATGACCTCAAGTGCCCCTAAAAAGCATTAGGAGGATCAGCCAACAGGAGAGTAGAAATGATAGCAAGTGTCTGGTGTCCAGGGAGATGTCCAAGATGATTGTCCCAAGCCAGTTATGGACAACCGCCCATTCCAGGGCTGATGCCTTGGAACCAGAACATGAGCCTCTTCTTGGAAGTAAGCTGACAGAAGGGAGAAAAAGAAACCAAATCAAAAACAACAAACGAAACAAAACACAAAACCAAGAGAACCAGGTTTCATGGAAGAAAACGTAAATCTTTTCATTAAAATTCTTACACTGACCAGAGTAGCAGAGCGGCCCATGACTTAGGCAACATTGGCTCCTCCCGTGTTAAATAGATCATCTGCTGATGTTCTCTGATCCGATGGACGGGAGCTAGCAATTGCTGTGCTATTACACTCAGAGCTGGACTTCAATAAAGAACAAAGCACAAACCATACAAAAACATTGACCATAGTCTGGGTCATTATCTGGCTGAATTTCTGTGCCCACAAATTCTGTGTGCCCTCCAAAAGACAAGAGATCAACAAGGATTAGTTCTGGGAGTTCTGCCTACTCTCTGCAGGCTCTACTCAAAAATTAAAAAGTAAATAAAAATGAGGATCATACTAATTATGATTTATTCAGAATCTACAACGTAGCAAGTACTTCTATTAAACCACCCCCATACTAGTCTTCGGCCTATTAAAGGGAACATTTTACCAGGGGCTTGGATACTGAAAAGCTTCTTTAGTATCCAGTTGAGAATAACAAGTTTACTTCTGGCATTCAAACAAGCTGTTTAGGAGAGGCGGGCAGTGTATACTTAGACCCTCCGGTTTAAGAATGAAACTCATCTTTTAATCAGAAACGAAACAAGAATCCCCAAGAGCTCAAGGCTCACCACAACATCTGTCAGTTTAGAATGGATTAATAAAATTAAGAGGGACGGTAAAATCTTATCTGGGGGGAATTACAAATACAAATCCATATGCCTATACAGGATGAAAACATCACTTGTCAATATGTAGCTAGTGTCTATGGTTCTTCCACAGAGCGACACCTGGCTTCTCAGATAAGCCGGAGGGTGTAAACCAGTCCGTTACAGTAGATGACTTTATTCAAATGCATTATCAACAATTTCCCGCTTTGGAAAATCATGGCGTAAGGAGTCAACATCATTCTACTTAATCCACTTCTGAATCGTGATCGAGGGGAAGGATCTAATATTTATTAAGTACTTATTTTGTTTCAGGCACACTACATGTTATTTTGTTTAATGCGCACAATGATACCACAAAGTAGGTATGACTACTCACATTCTACAGAGGCTCAGAGGGTAAAGTACCTTGTCTGAGGCCAACAGCTACTAAAGAAGTGGCAGAGCCACCATCCAAACCCAGATAAGACTGCCTCTAAATCTTGCTATTTTGACCATACATTCAGTCTCCCAGCAACTACACTGCACAGTATGGTAGATATCCAGAGGCAAGAAGTTACAACCCCTTTCTGCAATGAGTTTAAAGCCTGAGAGACAAGATCATAAAGATACATAACGGCAATGCACGACAAAACATGGTAAGTGCCCTTGAGGACAGTGGTTGGTACAGACCTAGACATTCACAGTAGAAAGAGACACCGTGATGAAGTGGGGGAGATTAATGTCTCTGTACTGACTGACATGCATGGCATTCCCTTTTGAAAAAGCAATGTAATACACTGTAAAGTTATATGTAATCCAATGTAACATAAAGAAGATTATGATGATAATAAAAAAAAATTAAAAAATTTTAAAAAGAGACATTGTCTAATGAGAATGATCAGAAAAGGCTACAAGGAAGAATAATATTTAATTTAAACCTCAAAAGATAAGTACAGTTCTTAGGTGGTGGACCAGGAGCGTATGAGGGGAGACGGAGCAAAGGAAGGCTCTTCAGAGGAAGAGGACAGTGTGCAGAAGCACATGAAGCCGGGAGGGTAAGAGTATGAAGGTGGGAAGGCAAAAGTCACGCTCAAGAGATAATCAGTATTTAATTTGGTATGGGCAGAGTGTATCTGTGGGAAGAGGAGGTGAGTAAAAAGATCAGATTGAACCACGTGAAAATGGAAAGAAGGACTTCTGTTTACTGAGTACCTACTAATGCTAGGCACTGTGCTTGTGTCATTGAATACACTCAGGACCCCTCTGGACTGGTTTGTCCTTCACACTGTAAAGAGGGAGAAATAGGCTAAATCAAAGTCACACACTTCTTGCAGAGCAGAGTCATATTTCGAATCATTTGATTGATTCAATTTCATGGTCTTCCCACTACCTACATGATGCTATCTATTTTTTATTTTTTTTTTAGCGGTTTTTGCTATCGGGTATGTGCACTCACCAGACAGACAGAGACAGAGAGAGACAGAGAAACAGAAAGTGAGAAATCACCCCCCAGGGGGATGGCCACACTGCAATCCCTTCTCCTCCATTCTCCTCCCGGGATCTTGGCCATGCACGCACACACATACACACATGCCTGGCATGAGTTCAAGCCACCAGGTCTGGGAATCGAACTGTGGTCAATATGTGGGAGTCTAGTGACATAGCCATTATGCCAACTGCTGGTCCCACATGATGCTATCTTAATCAAGACATTAGTGAATCTGGATTTCTATTATTTGAAGACAGTAATACATCAGTAAAATTTTTTTTTTTTTTTGGAGAGGTTTTTTTCGCTATAGGGCGCGTGTGCTCGCCAGACAGACAGAGAGAGACATAGAGACAGAAAGCGAGAAATCACCCCCCAGGGGGGATGGTCACGCCGCAATCCCTTCTCCTCCATTCTCCTCTCGGGATCTTGGGCACGCACGCACACGCGCCCGGCGTGAGTTGTAAGCCACAGGGTCCGAGACGCGAACCGCGGTCGACTACGTGGGAGTCCAGCGACATAGCCATTACGCTAACTGCTGGTTCCCCATCAGTAAAATTTTTGAAGGGAAAAATATTCTGACATGATCAAAACATTTGTTATTTTGGGGTAAAGACTCTCTGGAGTCGTTGACGTATTTTATTCAAAGGAAGGTGACTTGGTAAAAGGTATTCTTGGAAAAATGACTGAGGACATGGGTTAAATGTCAGAGTTCATTATTAGCGATGTGATTTCAGAGTTTTATTCCCTAACCTGTAACAATGAAGTGGGGATGGCAATGCCCACGTTGCAGGTTTAGATGGAAAAGTTCACAATGGGGTGGAAATGCTCTGTAAGTATAAAGCACAGTGTATATACTTCACTGCCACCGGGTCCAGGACTTGAACTACGGTGAGCCACGTGGGAATCCTTAACCACCACACTACCTCCTGCCTCTGCCCTTTTCTTTAGTTTGCTATAGGGTGCGAGTGCTCACTAGAGAGAGAGGTAAAGTGAGAAATCCCCTGGGGGGTGGCCATATTGCAATCCCTTCTCTTGGGATTTTGGGAAAGCTTGCACACATGCCCAGCACTATTTTCGAGTCATGGAATCTGGGGCTTGAACGGTGCAGTCGACCATGTGGGATTCAGCTGCTCAACCTCCATGGCACCTTCTAGCCCTTGTACATATTTTTTAAATACACCAATGTACATTTTATGTACAAACACATTTATGTTTTTTAAAAAATATTATTTATAATTGTTTTAAAATTTGATCCAGGGGGAGGGTGGCGGGGAAGTGAGATAGCAAGCTTCCAGGTCTGGGACTTGAACCGTGGTTGGCCATATGGGAGTCCAGTGCCCCATCCACCAAGTCACGTGCCAGTCCCCACATCTACATATTTTTAAAATATCCTCACATCTTGACTTTGGTAGAGAAAATACCTCAAAGGTATCCTGAATTCGCCACCCAGGAATCACTCAGAGATGTCCTTACATGCAGTACTAAAGGCCACACTTCATTTGTAGTTTGCTCAGAAAACATTTGCAAGGGCCCAGCATTTGCTGGGGTTGAGGCTGAGGAAATTACTTTGGGTTCTTGTGCCATAGGATGCAAACAACCTGAAAACCCAGGTCCTTTCAAAATGGTTATTTTTGTGTGACACTGTCTCCAGTTCACCTTGGTATCCCATCCCTCCCAGGCCCCATGACTCAGTGGTTTTAAAGGCAAGAACTGGGCATCAACCTTGGCCATGTGGTACTCCACAAAGACATCGAAACCAAACCCACCAGCCAAAGAAGAAACCGCCTGTTGGCTTGCACATGGAAGGCTTCGCAGCCCTATGTAGTCTGGTGGAGGTCAGCCTCGCCGACCTTTTGTGTTAAAAAGGAAGAACTCATTACACAAAGCCCACTTATCCTAGGACTACAGTAGAGGTTGACAGGGGATGGGAAACATATATTAACTGAAAGATAAAAAAAATAAAATCAAAGCCAGAAAATAAATATTATTCAATTATGACTTGGAGTTTCAGAAAATAACTTCCTACTTTGATCAGACACAATTTTCAGGGATAAAGGGATAGTGTGGAGTCTCCCATCCCTAAAGTAGGAGCTAATTTGCATACAGAAAACCATCAAGGCCCCAAACCTCCTTAAAGTCAAACCCCTTCTACTTATGATTTTATTAGGCATCATTCACCCAATATCCAAACAAATTACCAGGACTTTGCCAGCAATAGCTTAGGGAAAATAAACTATAGCAAGGTTCTCTTCATGAGCAGTGACATCAAGTACCCTTTCGCTCCAGAACCCTACATGCAGTTTGGTCAAATTAAAAGGAGTATATAAAAGGCTGGCCCCATGGCCTAGTGGTTAAGGAAGCTCAATCCTATATGGCCAACTGCAATTAGAACCTCAGCCCTTGTGATTTGAGAAACATGCCATGTACATTTGTGTGCATGTCCAAAATCTGAAAGGATGGAGAAATTGAGAAGGGACAGTGATATGGCCACACCCCAGGGGGGGGGTTGCTTTCTCCTTCTCCTTCTTTGTCTTTCTCTCTCTGGTGAGCACATGTGACCTTTGGCAATTATTTAAAAAAAAAAAAAAAAGGCTTCCAAAGAATGAGTACTCTAAAGGAAAAGTTTCACCCAATACAGATGCACATAGAAACCGAATACCCAGGCTAGAAGTACAAAACCTATTCTACTGATTTCAGGGCTCACACGGGATATGAGGATGTGCCCACTGGGGTTCCAGAGAAGGATGGAAAGACTTACGGATACTGACGATATTCAAAAGTTTCTGTCCCATTGGTACTCACCACCAATTTCCTGTGAAACTTTCCAGACATGGTGACATTAAGAAAAAATGTAGAAAAGCGGAATGTGGAAACTGAAGAGGGTATTTTCTGAAGATTTGGAGGTTAGGATCTTGAGTACTCTCATCTAAACTCTCTCCTTACCTTGCCGGGAGGCCTTGAGGTAGTTACCTCTGAGCTTTGGTTCTGCAACTTGGCAAATTAGGAATACAATTAGCTGGTAAAGGACTTTCGACAAAGCACCAGAAAGAGGAAACTCCAACTCTAGAGCAGGGATGAGAGTGGAGAATCTGTTTCAATCTCTAGTAGCTCAGAAAAGAGTAACATGTGAAACCTCAATAAGTCGTTGTGTTTGTTCTGTGACAACTACCGCTCTTTGAAAATTTGCGTTAGTGCCCTCTGAACAAATTGAGATTAATGAAACCAAAATCCCAAAGTGGAAGGTACCAGGAAAAACAAAGTAGGCTGACACAAAAGGGCTGTTTTAGTGTAACCAGGCAATATCAGAATTTTTAAAAATTCAAAAGTAAAGGGGCCAGAGGTGGAGTAGTGTTGGATTTCCACATGGCCGACCGTGGTTCAAGTCCCGGACCTGGAGGCTTACTTTCTCACTTTCTCTTTCTCTCTCTTTCTGTCTCTGTCTGGTCAAATTAAAATAATAATAATAACAACAATAAATGGAATTAAATAAATAATTCTTTTTAAAAAATTCCAAAGTAAAAAGCTAAAATATTCTCATTGAAATTGGGATCAATTTATAGTGGATGCTTTTAAATTTTTATTGTTGTTTGTATTGATGGTAAATATGAAAATATGAAAGACCTTTCCAGCAAAACTAAATATTATACTAATTGACTATTTAAAACAGTGGAAAAAACTTCCCAATCTTCAAATTGATCCAGCATCCTTTCAGAAAGCCAAGAATCAGACTAGATACCATGGCAGAGAGAGACACTCAAAGGAAAAGATAGTTGAGGCGCCAACTAAGAAAGTAATTTTACTTTCTAAACCAGTGAGCCTTATAGTAAGCAAAGAAATGAGCTTGTTGAAGTCCTTTAAGCAACCTGGAAGTAAGTCTTCTTTAGAGTGGGAGTATTATATGAGGCCTCAAGGGACACTGCTGTGGGTGAGGCAGTAGCAGCCCAGCAGGGTTAAATCTCTTCAAGGTTTTAAATAAAAAAGAAACATCCACTTAACTTTTATAGGAGATTGTTCTCTAATAATACCTAAGGAAGGAGGCTGGTGCTCCTGCTTTTTTTCCTCAGGGTCATCTCTATACAGACTAACAAACAAGGTCCAAACTGGGGTTTTAAATAGGCCTGATGTAGAAGAAAGACTAAAGGATTTAGGTCTTATGGGTATTATCCTAAGGCTCTTTCTCCTCCAGTTTCCTTTTATATGTAAATTAGACAAGAGCTCTATTCAATTACCAGGTTAGGCTAGCAAGACAGGCTAGCAAGAAGTCACTCTATCTTTTTTTTTTTTTTTTTTTTTTTGAGAGGTTTTCGCTATAGGGCGCGTGCGCTCGCCAGACAGACAGAGAGAGACAGAGAGACAGAAAGCAGGAAATCACCCCCCAGGGGGGATGGCCACGCCGCAATCCCTTCTCCTCCATTCTCCTCTCGGGATCCTGGGCACGCACGCACACGCGCCCGGCGTGAGTTTAAGCCACCGGGTCCGGGACGCAAACCGCGGTCGACTACGTGGGAGTCCAGTGACATAGCCATGACGCTAACTGCTGGTCCCAAGAAGTCACTCTATCTTTTTCAAGCCTAGTTTCCTCACAAGTAAACTAGAGATTGGAGGGGGAGAGTTGTCTTCAAAAAGTTCATACCCAGCGTGTGAAAACTATGCATGGATTTCAAAATTTTTTGCACCAGAGTAAACATGTACCTTTGTTCCATTTTTCCATGAACTTTCTGAAGTCTTTGCAAACATACTTAATCATTTCTAAAGTTTCTCTTAATTAAAATGATAAAACAAAGTTAGCAAAGCAAAACAACACAAAAAACAAACTAGTAACCACAAAACACACCTCTGACGACAGACTTCATGAAGCTCTGGCCCACGGTTTGCCTGACTCACTCTCCAACCTCTACTCTGGCGGGATTTGAATCCTACTTTGACAGTCTACTAGTGATAGGGCTGATATGCCACACAAACTAAGGCCACAATTCTGAGGGTGACTGCAATAATAGCAGTAATAAGACAAATGATCATATGATGCTAATAATACTATATATTATTAATGATGTTAGAAGATAACATTATTGAGCCCTATTTTGCCCCAGAAACTGTAATGGTAACATGTGTTTATTGAACCAATCCTTGTAACAATTCTATAATGCAGACTGATATTATCTCCATTTTGCAGATGAAGAAACTGAGACAAAAAGTAGTTATGCAAGTAATAGGAGCAAATTATACAGCAACAGATCACTGAATAGCCTCCCAGAATCACAATTCAAAGGGGAGAGGACCCTCAAACAGTGTGACTGCTGTTAAGGTCAGGATGGTGCTCCTTAGAGAGAAGGCTCCGTCTAGTGAGAAGCCACAGGGTTTGCTGGCAGGCTGAGAGCAGAGATAGAGATACCATGATTAATTCTACCACTACAGTTGAAGGCAGGTCAATTGCCTTGTCTATAAGACAAGGCAGAGAATGAGATAACCTCTAAGGCCCTTTTCACCTCTGACATGCTACATGAGAGACTATGTTCCATAAGGATTCAGCAACTGTTTAATTCCCAGGCTCTTTTTTTTTTTTTTTTTTTTTTAATGTTCTTCATTTCTATTTTAAAAAATTGCATGTTCCCGTGGCCCTGGAATGCCTGCCTCCGGCCCCTCTGGAGCCTGGGTTATGTGAAAGCGGCCGTGCCAAGCTGGCCCATGGGCGGGGCTGAATCTTCCTGGCTGGCTTGTGACATGCTCCTGACGTACTGTGTGGTCAAGGAGCTGGAACTGGGGGGGCTGAACAAGGGCCAAGCCTTGCACTTCAGCTTCCTGACCTGGCAGCCATTCAGAGAGACCCTGCTAAGTGCTATTTCCTAAATACACTCTCTTTTCATAACAATCTTACCACATTGCTTTCCTTTACAAGCGCTCTTAAAAAAGGGAACTGGACTCCTTCTGGTTAATCTACACAGACTACATTTGGAAACCATCAGAAACTGAACTCTAAACAAAACGTTATTAATGTGTTGTAATCTGCCCTCTATGTTGCAGATGAAAAGAAAATGTTTTATAGTTTCGGAGCATACGTTTTAATTGCCTTTTAAGAGTGCATATACTTTTAGTACTTCGTGTTATAAAACTGTAGTATCTGTTTCTTGATAACTGTTGAGTGATCTCAGCTATTTTTATTAGTTTTTCCCCCCTTATCCTTTTCTCTCTTTTTCTCCTAAACTACCACCCATGTAAAGTTTCTTTAGATCAAGCTTGATATAAGGCTCACGTATTTGGGATCTTCATTATAAATAGCTTCTTTACAACCTCCACCTCACTATAAAACACTTGTTCCTGAAAATGAGTTCTATAAACAAAGATGGAGTGGGTGGCTTTGTCTAATAATCCAGTATAGCTGGGAACCTAGCAGTCTAGCCTTTTCCCAGTTGCTATTGCTTTTTTATGGGGGCCAGATGACCCGCAGAGATCTGATACTCTTGCTACTTTTCTCAACTGTACAGCCCTGTCCCAAGAGACTAACATATCAGTCATCAACCCAGAGGTTTCAAGGGCAGAGTCTTGGATGCACCAGAATCCAGTCTTTTTTTCAGCAAAGAGTCCCAAGTTGATTAGAATCGGGCTAGAGGTAAAAGACTCGCCATCAGCTTGCCACCAGCATGACAAATCTCTGGAAGACCAGGTCACTTGATGGAGTCTGCAGGGATGGAGGCCTCTCATGTCTCACCTTCCAGCTGAGTGAACAGCACCCAGCACTAGGATAGTGGTATCAGACTGGCTCACAGGAAATGAAATGACCTTTCGGAGCTAAGTGTTTCTTGGGGCAGGGCTGAGGGCTAAGGCTGTTTGGGCTGGGTTGTTAGGTAGGAGGAAGCAGTAGAAGTGGACACTGGTCTCCTGAGTGGTTCATACCATTAAGTACTCTGACTGACAGGATGTACCATAAAAGCAGCCTCAGGATCACTAACCCTTTCTAAGATGATCCAATATAGGATAATGTTTAAAAACCAGATTCACAGCCTCCTTGGACCAGAAGGAACTCACGAAATTACCTGATTTACCACTTATTCCCAGGTGAGGAAACTGAGATGGGCAGTGTCAGAGTCTATAAGTATCCAGAACTCAGTGTAGAATCCTGTTTCTAGCTCTCCATCCTGGCTCCTCGCCATTCTTAGAGCACCTACATCTATTTGGTAAGGAGGTATCACTGGGAGGAATGTCCTTTAGGAGCCTGAAAAAGGGAGACTGTGCCCTTTAATTTCAGCTTCTTTTTAGAGATAGTCATCTTCCTTCTCTCAAACATGAACTAACCCAAATGTTTCTTATGATGTCTCCAGCGCTGCCCTAACGCTTTCATGACTCACTGGATATTATGGCTTGATACACTACAGGGCAGTGCTTGGTTACAACCTTAGTTTCTAAAGTGACTTTTTTTTGACTTTCTCTCAATCCTGCTTCCATCTCATTATAATATATTGAGAATTCTTCCAATGGCTTAGTAGGCCCTGTTCTCACAGTATGTCAGAATTCACATCACATGGAGAAGCAGCTGTTTCTAAATCCCCTTCTTACATTTAAAATTTATCAGAATTTGGGGCCGGCAGGTGGTGTGGTGGTTAAGGTGCTGGACTCCCACATGGCTGACCACGATTTGAGTTCCAGATCTGGTGGCTTGCTTTCTCACTCTCTCTCTCTTTCTCTCTGTCTGTCTCTGGTCAAATTTAAAAAATAATAATAATAAATAAAATAAAAATAATTTAAAAAATTTATCAGAATTTGCATATCACATTATGTTTTATTCCCTACTCTCCTTTAATATCTTTTTATTTAGTACATGTGTTGAGGGTAAACGAACGAGGAATGGTGAGGTCTGATGTTTGCCCAACTATACACAGATAATCATTAAGGCAAAGCTCTCTCCTGGGCCCTAGTATAAACGAACAAACCTAAGGAAAAGGCCCTTGTGTCTTAGACCTTCCTTACAGAAAAGCAAGGTCATTTCATAGCTGTCTCTGATTCTATAATAGCTACTGTTATTCAGGACCTTGCTTCTTTGACTCTCTTCAAGCTTGCCTCATTCTATTTCTGACTTGTAATGTTTTGGGCAGGTGATAGTTTAATAACCTAAGAGATAATCTAAAAAGAAAAAGAAAGTAAAATTGAAAAGGTTTACATGTGATCGAGTCATCACGTTTTTAATTCCATGGGCCTATCGGTTAGCTATAGAAAGTTCTTCTCCCCTTCGAGAGTAATAGACTAAGGGAGTTAATTATAACAATATTGGGCAGAGGGCACCTATTTAAACATCCTTGGAAATAACTTGTGTACCCATCATTTTACCAACACTTCTAAAGAATTCTAGAGCATTCTCTTCTGAGATCTCTGAAACAACATGAAAAAAAAAAAAAAAAAAGAGTTTTTCCTTAGACCAGTTAAGGGAAAATACAATCATTCCAGGACTTGTTTTAACTGGTGCTCCTATAACCGTCTCTACAGGCCAAGTCCTGGTGCTCTTATAACCGTCTCTACAGGCCGAGCCATGGTTCTATGGTGGGATATGAGAGTCCATTTCTGCTGCTGAGCTCTCCTTAAGATGTTAGAAAATACAGTTTTTGGGCATGTTTCATGACCTTTTGTGCTAGCAAATAAGCCTTTAGAGGATTAAAATTAACTTTTCTCATCCTAGTTTAAAGAGTGCTCTGCTCTGGGAACATAAAAAGAAAGGCAGAGGCCTGAGCCAAATACCCAGTCTAGCAGTGTTGATACTGCTTTCAAGGTCCACATTTCAAAAACAAAGTTTTGTAGAAGTGGTAGGGGAAGTAGGGAAAGACTATTTATTAATGTAAACAAACTCTTCATGATCAGAGAAGGGTAAAGTTTTACACTACAATTATTTCCCAGTATTTAAACTACTCCAAGAGACTTAAAGTATTATAAATGAATGTACTGCTTCAAATTTCTTGACCTATAGATCTAAAGGAGTCACTTACCTTGCCCTATGGATCCTAATATGAAGTAAGTAGAATATTCAATGAAGTCCTGGTATCAAATGTGTTAGGAGCCTCAAAAGCAGGCTATCAACATTGGTTATCTGCCATAAAGCTGGCTAGATAAATTCCCACAACACACACTCCTGGAATGAGCCTTCAGAAGTGAGGTCACTGCTACTTCCTCCCTGCTGAGGAAGCACAAACCAGGCAAATTCTCACCACATGGCCCTGGCCCTCTGATCTTATATCTATACCCCCTCCTCCCAAGGCCTGAGGCTCTGTGGGAATTTATGCCAGGCTGGGGCTTAGACCCTCAACTGCCAGTATCTTTATGAGTTGTTTTCTTTGAAAGGTCCTGGGAAATAGGCTGCAGTCATTGTAGAAATGGCCTTTTAGTTTTCCTTAGAAAGAAAGAAGAAAGAAAGATTAAAGAGAGAGAGAGAGAGAGAGAGAGAGAAGAAAAGAAGTATCAGCCACCACTCAGAAAACTATCCCTTCACCCAGGGACAAGGATCACAGAGGAAAATTATGTTCAATCATCCCATTTGACTCAAAAGCAAAATTAGACCTTTAAGGACTTCGATCTTCAGGAGGACTCAAATAAGGTACCATCAAGAAAGAGATGTGATCAGACATTCTCTCAGTGGCCTTGATCAGAAAAGGCTTCAAGAAGTTCTCAGAAAGGCAGAGAGCTCTCCAAAAGAAGCTAATTCAAAAAGAGATTTCCAAGTTAACATCCAAACCAAAGAGATGTGGAAAAATTTAGAAAAGCATCCTAACAAAACATCCCAACAAAGTACCCTAACTTCTTTTTGTTAAACCCACAACTGGTAGGAGCAAAGTTCTAGCGTGCCAGCCTTTTAAAGCAGTAGTTGTAACCACAAGTGTGGTTGCTCTTCCAACATTATTTTCATTGGGAAAATTACATGGACGGGTAGGGAAGCAAACCCAAGAGGACTGCAGTTTACACGTCCTGAGGCCTGGGAAGTAAGAATCGAGGGCTGGGCCCTGATGGTGATAGTAGAAATCTAACCTTACTGCACAAAGTGGCTAAGATCTCCAGCCACTCGTCAGGTAGGGTATGTTGCTCTACATTTACAAAACAGCTCCATAAAATTTTACTGCCAAAGCACAAGAAGAAACATCTGCTCTAGTCAAGAGAGCTATGGTCAGCAATAAGGCAGCTGGCACATGGTCAATGCTGCTCTTGCTGGTAGGTGGTATTGTGGTCACCAGTAATTACTTTGGAGAATTTCATGGAGTCAAGGATAACTAAATAGACAAAGAACATTTTATTTTACTTTCTATCTTTAGCTCAGGAGCAAAAATTGTGACATGTACAAAATTCAGAAGCCCAGTGTAGCCCATCTTTTTACCTCAAATACAGAAAATTCTTAAATCTAAGTATTTCAAACAATATGTGCTTAACGAGTGACTGCTTCATGCATTTTTCACTGACTGAATAGTCCTTATAGATTACATTAGTTTTTAAGGGTTTTGCTTCTGAAAGATATTATTGAATTCTGTAAAGAAAATGTGAAAATTATATTTAGCAAATCAATAAATGGTTTAAGTCTTGAAAAACCTCATCTTTATCAAATTTGCATGATATCTTCAAAGTTTAATAATTCTGCAGTAAGTGGGAATTGGAGTATAAATAAAAATATGTTCAATGTGTTCAGTTGTGATGATTTTTCATGGGATGACGAATGTCAGAAAGTAGCCATTAAATTAATATATACTGTACTTAAAAAATTAAACACTTGGGAAATAACCTTTTGAGCCACTGGAAAATGACAAAGTCCAAGACATTTCAATCAAATTAATTTCACTCCCACAGCAATGCATTTTTTCCCATCAGAAACCATATGAAAAAATAAATTAAACAAAATGGGTCTCCAAATGATGGGATAACATCGGGCTCAAAGAAAACTTCATGACTGCTTATCAATTAGGTTATTCCACACGTACACACACTCAGGCAGAACTGGCCACATTCATTTTAAATCATGTCAGGGCTAAATGGTTGATAGTGTATTAAAACAAAAGCATGACTTGCATTTTTAAAAAGTAAAGGAAATAACTCTTGACAACCTAGAGAGCTATCCTGCAGCAACTGGTATAATCCAGATCCAGTGGATCCAATGAAGCCACACCAGGTGAGCCACGTCCGAAATGTTATTAGATATTCTATCTCTAGCCTGCCCCCAAACACTGGGGCTTCTTGAACACTTCAGATGATTTTGCAAGTAGAAGAGACCTAAAGGAATGATTTCAACTTATTTTAAACCTATTCCTCACTTGACCATCTCCAGAATGTTACCTTAGATCAGTTCTGGGGTCATGATAGTTATAAAGCTTGGCCAGGATAGAAATGAACCCTTGCCAGTATGTGAGGCAGGCCAAAATCTGGGTTTGAGAAAGCAGAATTCTAAATCTCAGCCTCTTCAATCACCATGGAACCTCGAGTGGATCACTTGAAACCTCAGAGCTTTTTTTTTTTTTTTTTACATGTCAGAGAAGGAGGAAGTTGTCCAGCTTTAACCTTACACTAAGAGCACAAAGAATGGGTCCCTAAATCCTAAAAAGTTGCCGCATCAGCCCTCCACTCCTCCTTTATGACTTCTCACTGTAGGTGATAAGAGGTTTCTAACAATCTCCTGCTGTGTTTTTTTTTTTTTTTCCTCCTTTCAATGAGACCTTCGCTACCACGAAAAGAAGTACTAAATTTAGGTGTTCCCTCAGGAACTGCTTTTTATGAGAACCCAACATCTCCTAGTTGTTATGTTAGAGCCTACAATCTGAAACCACTGAATGCTAGGCGGACAAGTACTCCTACAACTTTGATTTGTACATATAAAATTGTCTACCAGAGAAAGAAAAACTGATCAACACCAGATTGTTGGGGAACAGCTTTTTTATTATTATTATTTTTTATTATATATATTTTTTATCACCAGAGGGTGTGTGAGCTTGTGAGAGAGACAGAGGTGGGAGATGGGGAAGGAAATCTACCCCCATGAGGTGTGGTCATACCACAGCCCTTCTCCGTTTCTCACTCCTGCTGGGATTCTGGGTACACACATGCACGTGCACACACACACATGCGCGTGTATACACACACACACACACACACAGCATAGTTTTTAAGCTGCCAGGGCCTAGATTCCAAATGCATTTTGCCATGCGGGATCTGACTTCCTTAACCATCAGGCTGCGGGGGCAGCCCTGGGAACATGTCCACTTTTTAAAATAAGCAATTGTACCCAAGTCATTAACATTTGCTTAAATACTTCCTAAAATTAAAGCCTATTATATTATACTTAGAAAGATGAATAGTGAAATCACAAACTACTATATAATTATAGTTGAATCTTCTTATTAAAAAAATTGCTCCTTGGGCCAGCCCATGGCATGGTGGTTAAAGCAACTGGATCCCACATGGTCATGCCCTGAATCCCAAAAATGAGAGAGATGGAGAAAGGACTACAGTGTGGCCATTCCCCAGCGGAGTGCTTTCTCATTTTCCCTCACTTTCGCTCTCTGTCTCTCTCCAGTGAGTGCATGCACCCTCTGGGGGAAAAAAAAAAAAGGTGCAGTGGGGACCAGCAGTTAGCGTAATAGCTATGTCACTGGACTCCCACGTAGTCGACCGTGGTTCGAGTCCTGGACCCAGTGGCTTAAACTCACGCCGGGCATGTGTGCGTGCGTGCCCAAGATGCCGAGAGGAGAATGGAGGAGAAGGGATTGTGGCGTGGCCATCCTCCCTGGGGGGTGAGTTCTCGCTTTCTGTCTCTCTGTCTCTCTCTGTCTTTCCGGTGAGAGCATGTGCCCTATAGCAAAAACCTCTAAAAAAAAAAAAGGTGCAATGACTTATCAAAGGGATAACCAGGACATATCTAAAGATCTCTTTTGCTTCAGATTCTGATATTTCTACTGTCTTCCTTATGGTCTTGGTTTCTTTCTCTTGGATAACAAGAGCCATTTCTGGTCCCAGATATACTTATCACTGCGAAACTATTAATCTTTATAAACAAACAAACAAAAACTAAACCTTACTCCATTATGAAGGCCTTTAGGTTCCTCAGAAAAAATTAAGCATTTATTCAACAAAGTTTTGGGTGTATGTTAAATACTGTTAGAAGGGGGGAAGAGTAAAACTGTAATTTTTAAACTGGTTTTACCTCTCAACTATTGTTTTATTAAGTTATTTACATACACGTTTCTTCTATCATTAGCATAAACAGTTGACTAAACTGGTGTGTTTATGTGTGTGTGTTTTTAATGGTGCCACAAGGGCCAGCATGTAGTGTTGGTTAAGGCAACTGGATCCCATATGACTGACTATGTGGTTCAAGTCCTAGACCTGGCAGCATTTTGTGTGCCCAAAATTCCCAAAGGAGAAATGGAGGAGAATGGATTGCAGAGTGACTATCCCACACACTAAGGGTACTTTCTCACCCACTCCCTCCTGTGAGCACATGTACTCTCTAGAAAACTGAAGTGGAAGAAAGAAAGAAAGAAAAACAAAAAGGAAGGAAGGAAGGAAGGAAGGACGGACGGACGGAAATGGTGCCATGAAACAAACAGAAAACAAAAGGGAGATGTAGGAACTGGGTGGCCAAATAGGCTCGCTCACTAGCTTTGCCACGTGCTTAGCTACACGCTACTAATCAATGGCAATAACTAACCAATAACTAATCAATCGTAATAACTAATTCTTCATTGACCTTGGCAATCATATTCAAATAGTCAAGTCTTTAATATTAAAGCCACTGATGCAATTGGTCTAAAGTACTGAGAGTCTCTCAAAGACAGCTTAATTGAAATGCAATTGCTATTTGGAGTCTATGGAAGGGTAAGAGACAGAGGGTGAGAACTGAGGAGGAGGAAGCAGAAGGTTTCTCATGGCAAGAATCCTTTCATGCCCAAACAAAGGAAAATTCCCAAGTAACAGTGGCATATTGAAATCTAATCAAATGTCTAAGCTATTTTTGCCTTTGACTTCATCAAAATAATTTTTTAAGAAGTTTATTTATTTCTTCCATGAGTGAGCTAAACAGAGCGAAAAACACAGATAATACCTCCAACAGGGTCTCAATGCTGATATCCACCCCCCAGTTTTAGGCAGCCCTGGATTATGGGCATGCAGGTGCCCAGTGTATTCAGGGACGTCTTTGAATGTGAACCCAGACCCTTCCTGATGGGGTCACAGAGTAACCTCACAGAGTGTTACATTTAAATGCAGCACCACTATCTAGCACAGAAAATGATTTTAAGAATAATATCTTTCATATCTTTTAAGAATGCTTATATTTTGGGGGGAAGCTTTTAGTTAACATACACTTTACTGTATGGGCCATCAGGTGGTATAGTGGTTAAGGTGCTGGATTCCCACATGAGCAACTGCAGTTTAAGTCCCAGACTTGGTGGCTTGCTTTATCACTTTCCTTTTCTGTCTCTCTCTGGCCAATTTAAAAAACTATATAATAAAAAAAATTAAAATTAAATAAGTAATTTTTTAAAAAAAGACAAACTTCAATGTGTTGAAGACCAAATTTTTAAAAGGGGGTCTTTTAGTTACAGGGCTCAATGACATGGGTAAATACATTTTTTGGGGGGGAAGAGTTTTTGCTATAGGGTGCGTGCGCTCACCAGAAAGACAGAGAGAGACAGAGAGACAGAAAGCGAGAAGTCACCCCCCCAAGGGGGATGGCCACGCCGCAATCCCTTCTCCCCCATTTTCCTCTATGGTCTTGGGCATGCACGCACACATGCCCAGCGTGAGTTTAAGCCACCGGGTCTGGAACTTGAACTGTGGTTGACTACATGGGAGTTCAGTGACATAGCGATTATGCCAACTGCTGGTCCCAATGCATTTGTTTTAATGAATAAGATAAAATCTGTTTTTAATTTTTTAGGGTATGTGTGTTAAAGCTGATAAGTCTTAAATAAGCATCAGTTATAATTTGTTCCTTTTTAATATCACGACATCGTGAGAAGAGTAGAGACTTTGGAGCAAGAGGAACCTGGGTTCAAAGCCGGTCCTTATCACTTTTCTTCTCTTGACCCACTTTTCCTAACTGTGCAATAAAAATACTATCTCACCTAGGGCAAGAGTGCCTGCTTGCCCCAAATTTCCAGAGGATATGGAGGAGGAGAAGAGACTGTGGTGTGGCCATTTCCCTGGGGGGTAATTCTCACTTTCCCTCTTTCTCTCTCTTTCTCCCATGAGCACATGTGCTCTATGGCAAAACTCTAAAATAAATACATACATACATACATACTATTCTACCCTGAAGGATGGTTGTAAGCATAAGAAAATATGTACAGAAAGTACCAATAGGAATGTGTACCATAGAGTAGGCATTCAATAAATGGTAGCTCCTGCTGTTATGGTGGTGGTAGTTGTTATTGTTATCTGAGGTGACGTAACTACAGATCCCAAACAGCTATGAGATGCTTCTATCTCTTCCAAAATAGCTGTTACCAGGAGAACGTAACTGCCCACACAGAAAACCCCAACACAAATATTTTTATCACACGCATACTTAAAATTCAAGTATAAGACTTTCAGGGCTGTGAACTTCCAACACAGCAGTTATGGCTTCACATACCTGAGTGTTCTTTTAAAAAATATATTCACATTTAAAAGGTCAAGTTGTAGGGCCATTTGATTAAAATAGTAATAAAAGAGTAAACATTAACTCACAATTTCTCCTTTGGTCTTTACTATTTCAAATGGTATCACCTCCAGAATAAGTTGCACTTTAAGACATTTTAGGATTATCTTGATTAAAATCTTCAAGTTCTTAATTTTAAGTAGGAAAAAGCTAATCTGTGAAAGCCAACTTTTATACTTTTAGCATGATCTAGATCTTAACAGCTACATGTTATCCTCTGCTACTCCTGAAACATTAACACATTGAAACATGATCACCCAGAGTAAATGAAGTTCTTTTTTTATATTAATCTTAGAACCAGGGACAAATTGCAAATGATTAACATCAGAAAGGAAGACTCATCATTAGACATCTGTGTTTCCAACAGTATCATAAGTTATAGAGAGCTTATCTCTAAAATTTAAACACTTTATCCAAAGGTTTCAGCAACCAGCTTTGCAAAGTGAATTTAAACAAAACCAAACCTAAAACGAAAATCTGTAGAGCTACGGTCAGTAGTTCAAACCCAGGCTTTCTGCCATTTGCACTAAGAAATCCTCTCCAAGTTCTATATGAAGAGAATTTGTCATAACCCAAGATAAATAACGATTTGGTTGCTAACTGACTCAGTCTATCTAAATTATAGTAATCTGCCTTTTAAAAAAATAATCCCTGCTTTTGTGCTGCAAAATTTAACTCATTAAATCAGAACCTGAACTTCCCCTATAAACCTATATGCCACATATTGTAAAAACTGGCACAAAGATATGCTATATAGCTTCTATTGCTTAAAATATTCATGAATAACTTCAAAAATCTTAAGTATCCAAGCATTTGAAGTTCTTATTTGCTTGTCTGAACTATCTGCAATATCCATTTCGATTTTTTCTATTTCTAGCCATGAAGCCATCACAGGAGGTCGGCCTCAGGGCCCTGAGAGGAAATCTGGCTTCCACCTCTGGGACACACGTTTCAGTGCTTATGTCTGACTGACCCTGCCAATCACCCCTCCCAGAAGCCACAAGCCTGGCTTACAATAACAGAGTATATCAAAGAGGACAGGAAAGAAAACAAGACAGTGGCAGGGTCAGCAGAGGATAAGAATACGGTGAAGATACCCCATGGAAACTAGGAAATGGATGGCCATGTACTAATGGTATCAAATGTGTTTTTCAGAAAGGGCTGCGATTACCATAAAGGCATAAGGCCTGCCAAAGTCGGCTCTGGATTATCAGAAAATCACTGTCAGAAATAACTAAGAGAGCAGACTGCCAGGTTATGACAGAATCAGTGGAGAAGAACTACTCTTGTCCACACAAACTAAGGATAACCCATATATATTTAAACCAACTCATGATGGTAATCATTGGAACTCTATCTTTTCCAATATAAAAATCATCCATGGACTAGCTCCATGGAGCAGCGATAATGCACTGCTCAAGAAAAGCCGGGTTCTTCTTCTTTTAAAGAACTATTTATTTATTATTATTATTATTATTATTATTTTTAAATTTGACCAGACAGAGAGAGAGAGAGAGAGAGAGGGAAAGCAAGAGAGCAAGCTGCCAGGTCTGGGACTCGAACTGTGGTTGGCAATGTGGGAATCCAGTGCCTTCAACCACCACACCACCTGCTGGCCCCAAAGTTGGGTTCTACATGTGATCATGTTCGAGTCCCCAACCTGGTCAGCCTGAAATGCTCTGGGTACACAGGTGAGTGCCCAAGATCCGATGGACTGGAGGAGAGGTATCATGGCATGACTAGACCCTGTGGATGGTGTGCAGCTCTCCCTTCCTCTCTCACATGTGTGCATGCATACTTTGTCATGCATAAAGTAAAATAATTAATTTATCCATACAGAATCATTCTCTTCACCATAACCATCCAATTTAGGATCGCGGTGACCCAGGAGAATCAAGCTCCTGTCTCCATATAAAAATATACCTAATCCATTCTGTATATGACCATAAAATCAGCAAATTTAAAAGGAATAGAGGGTTTTATAGGAAAGTGATTAGTAATTAGGAGTCTGTAATAAGTCTTGGTTTGAATTCTGACTGCCTCTCATGGACTGTGTTGTCCTGGGAAAGTCGTTTCCTTTCTCTGAGTCTCTGTTCTCTTAGAGAATTATTTTGAGGGTTTGATACCCAATATATGGTAAACTTTCAATATATGTTCCCTTATTATTATTTTAAAAATTATATTTATTATTACAATTTTTAAAGAATTATTTTATTTAATTTTATTCATCATAATTTTATTTTTTCAATTTGACCATCGAGCAACAGAGAGAAAGAGAGAGAGAGGGAAAGTGAGAAAGCAAGAAAGCAAGCCACCAAAGTCCAGAACTTGAACCATGGTCAGCCATGTGGGAGTCTGACACCTTAATCACCACACCACCTGCCAGCCCCTATAATTTTTAAATTTGACTAGAGAGAGATGGAGAGAGAGAGAAGGAAAGTGGAAAGCAAGCCACCAGGCCTGGGACTCAAACCACAGTCAGCCATACGGGAGTCCAGCACCTTAACTACCACACTACCTGCCAGCCCCACGCACCCTTATTTTTAAAGAAAACTATGTAAAAAAAGAAGTGTTTTTACTTTTAGTGGCTTCTTGTTTTGCCAAATAAAGTCCACTCTCTTAGACCTGGTATCCTAAGCCCTCTATACAGTCTCAATCTACTTTTTCATTCTTCTCTTTTGTTTTTTAAAGAATTATTTACTGGGACCAGCAGATGGCATGATGGTTATGTCGCTGAACTCTGATGTAGTTGAACACTGTTTGAGTCCTGGACCTGGCAGCTTAAAACTCACCACGACAGGCATGTGTGTATGCGTGCCCAAGATCCCAAGAGATTAGAAGAGAAAGGACTGCAGTGTGGCCACCCCCCCACCCCGCCACCGGGGGTGATTTCTTGCTTTCTGTCTCTCTCTGTGTCTCTGGCAAGTGCATGAGCCCTATAGCAAAAATCTCTATCAAAAGAGAGAGAGAGAGAGAGAGAGAGAGAGAGAGAGAGAGAAAGAGAGAGAATTATTTATTTAATTTTATTTATAATTATTATTATTTTTAAATTTGCTACAGGACACGTGTGCTCACCAGAGAGAGAGACAAAGAAAGAGGGGGAAGTGAGAAAGCAAGCCACCAGGTCCAGGACTTAAACCACACTCAGCCATGTAGCATTCCAGTTCCTTAAGCACTACATCACCTGCTGGCCCTTTTATTTTCTTTTTTAAGTTTCTTTTTTTCTTCCCTGAGGAATACAGAGAATGGGAGGGGGCGTATCCCCAGTAGGGTCATCATACCATGATCCATCCCCAGCATCAGCCAACCCTGGATTATGGGCACATACATGCTTGGCATATTCAGGGAGGTCTCTGGACGTGAACCCAGAACCGTTCATCTGAGGCAGTCTCTCAGAGCCTTGAGTTACTGCTGTGCCGCCTTCCAACCACTCATCCTTCCATTCTGTCCCATTTGCTATTCAACTTTCCTGCCTTAATTCCTTTGTCTGTGTTGTTCCCTCTGCATAAAATCACGTTTAGAGCTACCTTTAGAGTTTCAATCGGACTTTCCTTCAAAATCAGCTCAAATAATACCTTCTCCATAAAGCTTTTCTTCCCCTTCTCCAACCTCCCTTCACTAAATTATTCATAATGTTCATAACCTCTTACAGTTGACTATTTTATCGCAGTTGGGATAACCATCTGTATAGAAATAGATACCGAGTATAGGGCTTTGCCCATAGTAGCACTTAATAAACGTTGTTAAAGAAATATAAGATAGAGGAAAAGAAGCAACTTGCCTTTGCCCTCCCACTTTCCTACAAAATGCTATGAGAATGCCACTGCTTCCTGAACTCAGGCAGGATGAAGAGACAGAGGCGGCCAGGAGTCCAAGCTCTGAGAGTTGGCACTTTTCTCTTTGCACGCAAGGAGTTAAACTGAGTCTTGGGGAGATAAAAATCTCTGGTTTTACTGTTTAGTGAGGCTGCCTGACAAACGAAGATCCAGCTGCTATTGTAACATTCCAAGCTCATAAGGCGCCAAGTTTTACTAACTATAATTTAACTGGTCCGACCGCTGCACTCCAAATTCTTGTTTGGATAATCAGCCTTTGTTTGAATATGTTCAAAAACAGTACAGGCTAGCATGAGCCTCTGGATATGTCATGTGAGCTGATTACCCTGTGGCTCCCAGTAGCAGAAACTCATACACAAGAGGAGGATTATTTTCCTGGTATTACTGTTACGCTAACATATAATCAGCCCTTTTCCTCCAGTCTCCACATCTCTTCCACAGCCTCCCCCAATCTTTTTCCTCATCGTCTTTCTTTCTCTTTCTTCTTCTTCTTTTTTTTTTTAATTCGAAAGTCTTCTTTCCAAGTTCAAACAAAGTTTAAAGGTGAAAAGGTCAAGAAAGTTTCATGGCTGTGGCTGTTTAGAAAGAGGTAGGACTAACCGGGGTCTCTAAGTCAGCATCTACTAATGGCCCCCAAATCTCATATTTCACTGTACTTCTGCAGTGCACAGTCGCCTCGACACAATCTGTTTGGAATGAAATTAAGCCCTTGTTAATAAATTTTACCATAATAGAGTAACCCCACCTGCCAAACAATCAGAGTCATACATAAGCAACTTGAGTGGCTCATTTGTCAAAAAATTCAAATTCTCAACAGTGAACATTTTAATTGAAGGACATGCATTTAGGATTTACCCAGCCCACCTGTCTGCAAGTCACTGGCTGTCCTTAGCCAAGAAGGCTATCCTGTCCTTCAGCCTCGGCCTGGCTAGTCTCAAGGAATCCAAATGAGCTAACACATTTAAAGTGTTTAGGACAGGCTCTGGCTGAGAAGTGTTGAACGACATTTGCTATTGTTGTTATTATTATTATTATTATTGAGAAATCCTGAGTAAAAGGTACAGTTTTAACAACCAGTGGAAAAACTGCTTGCTGGGAAAGGTCATGGCTGAGAAGGGGCCAGACTGAGTAGCCCAGGGTATAGCGTCTGGTGAAATACTGCAAACTGGAGAGCTGCAGCAGGCCCTCTAAACTGGCCTGGAGTTGTAGGTGTTAATCTGCTTCCAGCAGCTCCTGCGTTGCTAGGGGGAAGCCCACCAAAGGAGAGGGAAACTCTTCTCCCTGGGAGGGAGATCTGTTGATTTTGCAATTAACGACGGTAAAGGAACGCATTCTGAAATTTTTCGTGGGGGCTCAGGATTTAATCCTATACAGCAGTTTACTATTGAGCCTGCAAGGTCTTAGCTGAGATGACAGGTGGGAATCAGAGCACTTCAGACCAGAAGTGGCTCCAGTCAGAGAGAGGAACATGGGGAACCAAGAAAAACCCTCCGGGCCAAAACTCCAAACTGCTCAGCACTAGTGCAGTAATCTGGGATTTGAGAAAAGAGAGAAGAAAAGGAACTAACTGGACATGAGCACTCGGGGAGAAATGGTTATGGAGTAAGCTCTGATGACTGCAGGTTTATCATTTACATGCATCCTGGGACAGAGAAAAAGGGATTTCATTGTGAACTTTTGTTGCCTTCTATTAGTTATATGTTTATATCAGTATTAGTCCTAATTATCAATGAATTACAATTTCTACTAGCTTAAATGATGCTGCAATTTAAGACCTCTTTTTTTGGTTGTTTCTCCCTGATGTGAGTATGAGTGAAAACAAACAAACAAACAACCCCCCCAAAACAAACACAAAAACCAAACACCCCAAACTTACTATTAATAATATTCAACTCACATTAATTAGAATTATTAATTAGAATGCCACAGCTGGAAGAGCTCTTAAAGAAAGCTCAAATAAACTAGACCCAGAAAGCGCCTCAGGGGCCAGAACTGAAGCCAGGGAGGGATTCTCCCAGTACCTTCCATTAGCTAATTCATCTCCATTTATATCTGCTTTATATATTGGGTCCTAGATAAAATTTTATTAGAGAAAAGGTTCTGCCAAGGGTGGTGGTGGTTTCAAAGGTGGGTTGAAAACCAAAGAGGTAGCCTAATCCTTTTATTTTAAGGCAAAAGGCACATTGGACAGGAAGGTTGTGACTTGTTCAAGGTCCTTCAGTGAGACAGGGCCAGGGTTTAACAAGAATCCCCCTCCAGCCTTCCAGTTTCATCTGCAAACTAAGTTTGCTGGCTCTACTTTTAGGGAAGTCCTTGGTTTACTGTGTTCTGATCAGAAGACTGCAACTTCAAAAAGAAACACTTAGAAATATTTAACTAGCACAAAGAAGTCAAATTAGCAATCGTTTTCAGATCTGGATGATGACCTAAGACAAGCCTGGTTGATGGCCATCTTTAGCTGTAAAACCACTTCTGCAAAAGCCATTAACCACAAAGTGTTTTGGGCAGCTCAGATTTTATGATGAAACCTGTAAAAGACTGGGGTCAAAACTCTTCCCTGAGGCCCAAAGGTGTGAAGCTTCCGAAATGAAACTTGGGCATTCAAGACCTTCCCAAACAGTTCTCATCTTTACCACCTCCTTTCTATGATCCCTCAGAAAGCACACTTGCTAGGTAAGACGAGGAGGGAAAAAAGAAGTATTTTTAGCCCCTTCTTAAGTGGTAACAAAGTTCATCACACTCCTATTCAAATTAGTCACACAGGTTAGTTCCAAGGAAGCGCAGTCTGGCTACAGATCATTGCAAAGGAATGACTTCTTGGAGGCCTAACACAAACTCTTTGGCACATGGCTCCATCTGGAAATATAGTCAAATAGAGGCAAATTCCATGAAATTCCCAACTGATGCAGGCAACATAATTTTATATCTCACATACTGGCTCTTACTGCAGTGGTCTGCTAAATCGATACACAATGCTAAACTAATAAAGTTAACTGTAATTTGAACAATCATTGTTATTTCTGCTATACATAGTTACAAGAGCTGAAGATACCAATAAAGCAACAATGAAGGACAGGTCAATTGGGACTAAAATAAGACTTGCAAAGGATTTTCCACCATTTTGAATCTTTATCCTCTTAAGAAACAGCATTGTCTCTGGATCATCAAGATGAAACCAAGAGATTTAGGGGGTTTTAGGATATTTGTTACATGCAAGAGGGTTTTCAGGGAAGGACGGTAACATGTACCTTAAAAAGGGGTATATTTCAGGGTCTGCCTAACTGCCATGAGTGCAATGATTCCTACCTGAGGCTTTTTCTCTGTATATAAAAGAAAAATAATCCCTTGTCCTGACAGATAATGATTTTGAGGCAAATTACCCCCTTCCTTTTTGTTTTTGCAAAAATGTATCTAGTTATAAAACATTACCATCTACCAACAGTTACATACAACACATATGCGTATCAAAAATTAACTGCTTCTGGGAATCAAAGCCACTGTGTAAAAATAACACATAGACACTAACTTTGTGGAATGTCTTTTAAATCAGCCTTCCCTTTTTTTGAAGGTAAGATTCCTTAATGTCCAGCACAGTTTTGCATTATGGATTTGGACCTCAATAAAAGCATGGGACTGAAATAGCTTTGCCACTTCATGAGTTGTATGACCTTCAGCAAATACTTACCTACTTACAAAACCCGTTTCTTATCTGTAAAACAGGAATTTAAAAAAAGCAATAAAAATACAACCTCTATCAATGTTATTGTGTTATTGCAGTGTTTCTGGGGGATATGTAATGGTGGGCCAGGGTTGTTTTGCTTGAAAGTTTCAGGGAAAAAAGTCAGGTAACTGGCTGGCCCCACACCACAGTAGACACATGCAGTGCACTGGAAGCCAGATCCCAAATGGCCAGTAGACCATGGTTCACCCCAGCCTTGGTGGCTTGAAAACATGCTGGGTAAGTGTGCATACATGCCCCAAATCCTGAGGGGAATGAAGAAATGAAGGAAAAAACTATTGGAGCGTGACCACACCTTGTTGGAGGAGTTTTTCCCCCTCGCCCCACTCTAGCAAGTACACATACTCTCTGGCAATAAAAATAAAAATAAGTTTTCTCACCTTTTGTTTACAAAAAGTTAGGTAACTTGGCAAATAGCTTGTAATTAAAATAAATCATATATATGTATGATTTATATGTATATGCATATATATAAAAATAACATCAGCACTAAATTTTAAAAATAATTATTTATTTATTTATTATTTTTTAAAAGAATTACTTTATTTAACTTTATTTATTGATTTATTTATTATTTTTTTAAAATTTGATCAGAGAGGGACAGAGTGAGGGAGAGAGAGAGGGAAAGTGAGAAAGCAAGCCACCAGGTCCAGGACTTGAACCGCAGTCCATCATGTAGGACTCCAGCATCCTTAACCACCACGCCACCTACCGGCCCCTTATTATCATTATTTTTTTAATAGGGCACATATGTTTATCAGAGAGAGAGTGAGAAAGCAAGTCACCAGGTCTGGGACTCGAACCACAGTCAGCCATGTAGGAGTCCAGTGCCTTAAACACCATGCCACCTGCTGGCCCAGCACTAACTTTCGGATAAAACCTTAGCTTCAAGTAAATTTTAAGTTAGTAGCAGGCAAGGTTGTAGCTCCTGCTGCAGGGATTGGACAAGAGGAAATGCATAAGTATCTCTTCTCTATTAGAGCTACTTAAATGAGCAAGTTTTAAAAGTACAAGAATGTGGGGCTGGCAGGTGGCATGGTGGTTAAGGGTGCTAGACTCCCACATGGCCAACCCGGTTCAAGTCCTGGATCTGGTGGCTTGCTTTCTCACTTTCCCTCTCTCTCTCACTCACTCGCTTCATCCTTCTCTGGTCAAATGTAAATAAATACAGTTAAATAAAATAATTCTTAAAAAAAAAAGAAGTATAAGAATGTGGTTCATCAATTTGAACTAGAGCTACCTAGAAGAAAAATTTAGACACAGAAAATCATTCTGTGACTTAAAAGGTGACAGTTTTACTCTTTAGGATAGCATTCGATGATTTGGGAAAAATACTGTACTTACTGGATCCATTACTTCAGTGTTTTTAAATCCTTTTTAAAATAAATGATGGTTTCCTCTTAAGGCAGCTTTTCTGGTGAAAGATTTCAATGTGTCTATAGTCTCCTCCATAATTTCTCAACAAAACCAGGGCTTAACAAACTCTCAAACGAAAATAATGAAGGATTTTCCTATTATTGAAATTATTCAAGACTTCGATTAAGAGTCAGTAGACTGGTCCTTCAAATAGGAGTAACACTTGCCCGAAAACCGTCTATTGCTGGTTTCTGCCTGGCCTTCGGGTGAAGAAAGAGCATGTTGGAATGTGTGTAAAGGAAGAAGCATTCTTAGTAAAACAAGATGCAAGACCCTTCAGGATTGGAAGGCTGAAAGCACAGTCTCCAGGGGGGAAGAGATTTTCTGGCTACACCTGTAGCTAAGCCTTGGCACTTCATTTCCCTGGGGGTTCACTCCCAAGCAAAAGAAAGAATGCTGCTAACACCAGGGCATCACCTGTTCTTCCCTTTGTAGAAGCTCAAGAATAGAAAATCCCTTTCTTTTTTATTTTAAAGAATTATTGTATTTAACTTTAGTTGTTTATTTAGTACGCATTTTACAAAAAGCCAAGGAGCAGATTAAAAAAAAATGAAAATCACTGTAGACAAAATAAACAGCCCCAAAGTTACGCTTCTTAAGTACAGGTTTTTGCTTCTGTAAATCATTCTTGAATAGTAGGAACTTTCCTGAGTTCAGGCCAGTGTGCTTTAAACCAACATATTGGTAGAGACCGGCAGGACTTGTGCCTGATTTCTTCTTTCTTGGCTTTTAGCGGTTCTCTCAGCCAGGCAAGCCTCGGGACACACAAGGTCTTCCCAGCACCCAGGACTAGCTCTGCTGTCTACTTGTCCACCTCACCGCACTCAAGGCAAACACAAACCCCTCCCACAAGCCAAAGCCCTGTGTAAGCCTTCTACAGTTCCTAGGGTTCCTCTGTCCTTACTCATAGTTCCTGGTTTTGGGGACATGTTTAGGTTCTAACAGCATTAGCAATTAACATCTAACAGAGACCAAATGAATGATCCCCCCTCCCCCCACTTTTCTTTAAAGAGAGATTTTTGCTGTAGGGAACATGCACTCACCAGAGAGATAGAGACAGAAAGCAAGAAATCACCCCCTGGAGGGTATGACCATGCCACAATCCTTTGTCCTCCATCCTCCTCTCAGAATTTTGGGCACACGTGCACATGTGCCTGGTGTGAGTTTTAAGCCACCGGGTCTGGGACTCAAACTGCAGTCGACTATGTGGGAGTCCAGTGATGTAACCATTACGCCATCTGCTGGTCCCCCAAATAAATGATCTTAATGTGGGGTCCAGGGTTGGATTTGGAGGGGTCCTGGAATCCCTGAAGGAATATGCAACATTGTATATGTAGGAGTGTCTACACATTTTTTTCTGGAAAAGACATAAATTTCCCTAGCTTCTCAGAACAGTATGCAAACCTCTAGAATGGTCTGTGAGGACTAATTTAGGTAATTATTCCATGCCTAGACAAGAAAATGGTCTACCCAAAATCAACCCGTTCTGCTAACAGTATCACATTAGCTTAACTATCGAGTACCCATAACTGACAGGAGAGGGGCATTAGCACCTTGATAAACACCTCCAACCTGACTCCTCTCTTAGTCTTCATCATTCCTTCCCCTGAGGGCCCCATTAGGAAGACTCACGACAGCATATTTTATTTTATGTGTAATCTCGTTACCTAGATTTCTGGTTTTCAAGACAAGAGGCAGAAAATTAAAAAAGGAAAGGGATATTACAGGATATAGGCAGGGCACTGATAGGAGTAAGGAGAAAGAAACCTTAATCTCTCTAAGCCTCAGTCCCCTCCCATGTATAAATTTGATACAATAACAGCTATCTCATAGGGTTGCTGTGAGGATTAAATGAAATATACCATTGAAAGCTACATGTGTGCATCTGGTACATGTTAGGTAGTCAATACAAGGTTTCTCCCTCTCTCACTCTTTCAGATAAGGTTGTCAGGTTTGATGGCAAAAAAAAAAAAAAAAAAAAAAAAAAGGAGCAAAAATTTCAGAAAATACACACGAGTACTGGAGCCATTCTGTATCTGAGCAAAGGATATAACATTACAAAAAAAAACTTTATGATCTGAGAGACCTAGTACAAAATTGGATGCTTATCATTTAGCACAATTCAACGAATAAGATCTACATGCCTATTATGGGCTCGGCCCTGTCCTAGATAAAAGTATATTCAATATATTATGTTTTAAGAAGTAAACAAGCATAAAACCCACTTGAAAAAGATCTCTATACAAAATCTGAAACATTAAAAAAAGTATCTGAATGCTTTCATTTCTAACTATGCAAAGACAAAGTGTTAATATAGTTTATATACTTTAAACACTGCCAATCTCTTTTGACAATAAGAGTAGGTATCATGGAATGAATCTTTTCTGAATTCTCTAATAATGATTTTGGACATAAAAAGAATGTGAAATTTTCTATGATAGACACTACTGTGGTCAGCAGGTATGTTAGGAATCATCCTGTATTTCTGAACACAGGACAATATCAAATCAAAATTAGCATGTGATGGGGAAAAAGCAAACTTTAAATTACAAAAGTATGAGCATATATTCTATAGCTGAAAATAATATAAACTGTTTCTACAATACCATACAGAAAGTAAACAGATCCTTTGAACAATCAATAATAATTATGCCCTACCCTCCTCAGCTTGGTTGTACCCATTTAAAATTGGGCTAAATATCCCTCTCAACACTATATTACATCATGCTAAGGTTTTGGATAGAAAAAATCTGGGAGAATAAACTGATTACACATGCATCAAATATAAGCACACCTAAGTGTTTCTGGATTGTAGGGATAAGATGCTCTGGGCTTACTACTGCTTCTTGATTCAAAGAGATTTAAGGATCTGGTTTCAATTAAATGCTTTAAGCTAGTAAAACTACATCCACAAAGACACATTTATAGAAGAACTTAAAACTAAGATAATTAAGATGCTGAGAAAATTGATGAATTCCATTTTTTTCCCTTCTCTTTCTTTATCCTCTATGTCTTATCCATTTGAAATAAGAAAAAGACTTTATGATTTTATAAATTAATCAACAGGAAGAAAATGAAATAGACTACCATGGAGGGATCCTGAAAACTGGCCACTGATTCTGTGAATCTTTAGAGAGGAAGTGTACAAGTTCATGACCTTTGACATAGTAGCCACTGGCTAAAACCAACACAAGTGTAAAAAATAAACTCTAGAATCAATTGGAATTAGATCAGTGCTGGGAATTCAGAAGGACATTTACTAAGTGAAAAATGCTAACCATTTGACATATAATCTGTGTTCTTCTAAGGTTTTCAGACCTGAATACAAAGGCAGGAATGGTCAGGAAAAATAAAGAAGAGGTGAGTCTTATTTCTCTAAAAAAAAATGCCGGTACAAAGCTTGCATGTAAAGGTGGACTTGCTACCAGTGACTGCTTTCGTTTTATACTGCTAGCAAATCTCCTATGGCTGACTGAGACCAAGATTTATTTGGATTAACTTCCTATTGTAATAGTTCTCTCCTTTGTTTGTAAAACCAAACCAGGAGAATAGAAGAACAGAATGGGTTCCAAATGTTCTAGATCTCTGCTATTCAATATGGTAGCCACTAGCAACATGTGACTATGGAGCATTTAAAATATAGCTAGTCTGAATTGAAATGGGCTGTAAGAATAAAACAAAAAATAGATTTTGAAGACTTGGCATGAAAAAATGTAAAATAGTCCATTAAATTTTATGTTGATTAAATATTAAAATAATAGGGCCTGCCCCATAGTTCAGAGGTTAAGGGAAGCTGGATCTCACATGGCTGACTATGAACCAAATACCAGTCCCAGAGACTTGAAAAACATTCCAGGCACCAAAAACACCAGGCACGAGTATGTGCGTGCCCCCAAATCCTGATGGGATAGAGAAATGGAAGAAAAAAGACTGCAGTGTGACAACATCCCACTGGGAAAGTGTCCTCTTTCTCTCCAGCAAGAGCATGCACCCTCTGCTAAACAATAAAAACAATATAAAATGATAATATTTTAGATCTATTTCATTACATAATACATATATTTAACATTCATTTCACCTGTTGTTTTGCTTCGTTTTTTTTGTTTGTTTGTTTGTTTTGTTTTATGAGAGATTTTCGCTATAGGGCGCGTGCGCTCGCCAGACAGACAGAGGGAGTCCAGCGACATAGCCATTACGCTAACTGGTTCCCTTGCTTCGTTTTTTTATGAAATCCTTACTATATGGCCCAGGATGGCCTTGAACTCACAGTCCTCCTGCCTCAGCCTTCTGAGTACCTGGGAAACAGACATGAGTCATTGTATCACCTGTCAGTTTTTACAAGCTAAGAAACTAAAGTACAGGGGACCAGCAGTTAGCATAATGGCTATGTCACTGGACTTCCACATAGTCGACTGTAGTTCGAGTTCCGGACCCGGTGGCTTAAACTCACGTCAGGTGCGTGTGCGTGCGTGCCCAAGATCCCAAGAGGAGAATGGAGGAGAAGGGATTGCGGTGTGGCCATCCCCCCTGGGGGGTGATTTCTCGCTTTCTGTCTCTCTGTCTCTGTCTGTCTGGCGAGCACATGTGCCCTATAGCAAAAACCTCTCCAAAAAAAAAAAAAAAGAAACTAAAGTACAGAGAAGATCAGCAATATGCCCAAGATCACAGAGATAAGAAGCAGTGAAAAGCAAGATTCAAGTCCCAACTGCTATATGAAACACTGTGAAATATTCAAAGCCTTACACAATTTAGTCTAACTTACTTTTCAAATCTATCTCCTTCACCTGTCATTGTTATACCCACAGGCAAACCAAACCACCCACCTGCTCTTCCCCATATGTGTACCCTTTATCCTGAGCCTGTTCCTTCTACCAGGAATGACATCCCTTTCCTATCTCCATATAACAAAACTCAGGTAAAAAGATAGTTATTCCATGAAGCCTTTCCTAAACTTCAAGTAAAAACTGACTTCCCTTCCCTCTAAATGTCCCTACTATATCATCTGCATTTTGATTATCTTATAGTCACAAATACACTTAGTTTATAAATGAATGAATAAGGGACCAGCAGATGGAGAAATGGTTACATCGCTGGACTCCCATGGAGTCGACCACGGTTCGAGTCCTGGACCTGGTTGCCTGAAACTCATGTTAGGTGCATGTGCACGTGTGCCAGGATCCCAAGAAGAGAATGGAAAAGGGAGTGCCACGTGGCCAACTCCCCCCCCCCCCCGGGTGATGATTTCTTGCTTTCTGTTTCTCTGTCTCTCCAGAGAGCAAATGTGCTCTATAGCAAAAATCTCACTAAAAGAGAGATCTCTATAATCAAGTACAGAAGGAAAGATGGAGTATCAACTGATAAGAAACAAATGCTTTTCTACTTTCAATTAGAGGTGGTTGGAAGGTATTGAAGAATGATGTCACGCTCACCCACCACCTTCTATTGAAATCCCCATGCCAGTACTTGGCATCCTTCAGACACTATTGTCAGGTTCTGGCTGTATTGCTCAGCTGACATCTGAAAGTGCAATTATTCATACCACCAGGTATGGGTTTAGGAAATAAGCTATTTAGTAAACACTTGAGCTGAGTCTTTTAATACATGGCCACCTCCACCAAAGTTCCTCAGAGATATGCAAATACAAATTGTTCTATATGGAATTATAAAAAAGCAAGAAATTCCTCCTTCCAAGTATATCCTGATTCCTTACTTAACTTTCCATCACAAAAAGAGACCTTGAAGTCTTTTTCAATGACTAAAGGGTAGAGAGATCTTTTACGTAGATAAAAGGAAGTAAATAAAATAGGGAAATGTATGAGGTAGGTATATAAAATAGGGAGATGCGTGAGCAGAGACAGTGCCCAAGGGCAACTGGAGACTGACCAGGTTGGACAGTGTGCAGGTCCTTTAGGACCAGATGAGAAGTATCTCTATTAACTTTTTCAATGTTTTCAATATTTATAAAAACAGCTCTGCATCCTGTCATGTATTGAAAGTACACTTAACAGTGTAGGAAATGCACTCCACAATTACCAACCACAGTATTGTAATTAGGGAAAGGGAGATACTGCTTTGGTGCTCTTGAAATTTAGAGAATTAAAATAGTGAGTTTGGAAACAACCAAATTGGGCAAGCAGAAAAAACCAGTGTGGGGGATACTGTCAGTGAAGGAGACCCAAAAGACTAGCTCCCATGCAGTTAACCAGCTATAATCCCTGTCTTCCAGAGACGGAGCAGACATGAAAGCAGAGGAAATCACAAGCATAGGGCAGCAGCAAATGATTTTATTCAAGGCAGCTGAGTGAGGCAAAAGGAAACTTCAAAGCAAAACCCACAAGCCCAACAGGCAGAGGAATCAACCTGGAAGGAGTTGTAGAGAAGCCATGGCCCAACTTGACCAAGACCACAAGTCACAGAAAAAAAAAAAAAAAACAACAAAATAAACCCACTTGTCACATGACACAAATTACCCAATCAGCAATAAAACAGAACAAATTAACTGCGTTAACTTACTGCTAAGCTACAGTGACATGAGTCAGGAGCCTGAAATTTCACAGAAAGCTGTATCAGGGGAGATCCATAAAACATCTGTACCTCAGGCAAGACACAGCTGAGCAGTTGTGAAAACAGGAATGCTACTATCATTCTCTTTCTAAAAACAGATGTATAATTTTAGACCAGAAAATACCCTGGAGAATCTCTTAAACCTCTCCCATTTTACAGAGAAAACTGAGTCCTATCAGAAAAAAATGGACCATCCCAAGAACATATCTAGTGAGGCCTAAGCGTCTTGATTTTAGACCATAAACTAGAACATAAGTTCTCAAAAACAAACTGAAATTTGTAGTTTGACAAGCCTAGGAGTGCTCTTTCTTTCAAAGGTTTAAATAAATCCTAATTTTTATAATTTCTTTACAGTTCCCCACTATTCTTTCATATCTCAGTTTATTGATTTTATTCTCCTACTCTATGTCCTCTACACTTACTTATGTCAGCATGACTACTAATAAATTTCCTAAAATTAACCTTGATCAGATATATACTTATTGAGTACCTGGCATGTGTGTTCTTCACAGTAATGGAGATACTGGCCTCTGTTAAACAAGCACTTAGCTATGTGCCAGTCATTGTGCTACAATGTGCTGTTATATAACCCCCCACAAATGTATAAGGGAAATTATAATTCTCATTATCATCTTCATTTCATAAATGAGGAAACAGGCCATGGGAGACCAATCCACTTGCTAGTTAGTGAGGTAATTTTCTCTATATTTCTAGGGCTTATACTTTTAAAAATATATTTTATTTAACTTTATTTATTTAAATTTTGACCAGAGAGGGACAGAGTATGTGTGTGTGTGTGTGTGTGTGTGTGTGTGTGTGTGTGTGAGAGAGAGAGAGAGAGAGAGAGAGAGAGAGAGAGAGAGAGAGAGAGAGAAAACTGCCAGGTCCGGGAATCGAACTGCAGTTGATCATGTGGGAGTCCAGCGTCCTCAACCACCATACCACCTGCCAGCCCCGGGTTTATACTTTTTATCATCACACTCCTATGGCCTTTATTATTGTGGTGTTTCCTTTATATAATGTAGACTCCTATTATTTCTTCTTCTTTTTTTTTTTTTTTTTTTTTTTTTTGAATTCAATGCCTTGCAGAGGATCTCACACACAGGCATATCTAACAAAGTCTTTTAAAATGATCTTCATTGGGGTAACAGTGCCAATGGTAACACAGCAATAATAGCTTTAGCAAAGGGTCATTGTGTTCTAGGAAAGTGAAGAGTAAATAAGTTTAGGCCTTCCCAAGAATCCATTTTAGAATGTGTTTCAGAGGTGTACTGGCTTTTTTTTTTTTTTTTTTTCCTTTTCCTTTTCTTCCAACCTTTATAATCAGATTTATTCCTTAATAGCTAAAGTCATTCCTTTTTGCTGGTGACAAGAAGTTAAGAATCTAAAATCTTTGAAAGACAGATGATAACCCGGTACTATCAATTTGGTTGGGGAAGAGGAAGCTGTGAAATGGCCTTAAGTGTCTGATAGGAGATTTTTCAATGGAAGCCAGAAAACACTGTGGAGGATGATAACGATAATGATAAAACCCAATTCTAAGCAGGGAGAGTTCGAAGCAAAGCATCTCTCTTTCTCTTGCTCATTCTCTGACATTTGAAAGTACCATTCCTAGACCTCCTCTAAAAAGAGCCAGGAAAACCACTGTTTCTCTGTCCCTGAGAAGGGAATGTGATATAGAGAAACAATTATAGCAGTTGATAACTGTGTTGATACTTCCAAACACTGAGATTCGACTATAAACTATCTTTCTTTTCACTCTATAGGGCATGCACACTCACTGGAGATAGACAGAGAGAGGGAAAGAGAGAAATCACCCCCCTGGGGAACGACCATGCTGTAATCCCTTCTCCATTCTCCTCTTGGGATTTAGGGTATGCACGCACAGGCACCCAGCATGTTTTTCCAGGTGCCAGGTCTGGGCCCTTAATTGCGTAGTTGACTATGTGGGTTTCAGGTGCCTTACCCCCACATCACCTGCTGACCTAAGACCTATACTTTCTAGGTGGAATATAGATGCCGTTTCCTCAGAAGGCCCTTCATAAATATACTGAGTTCTTGCATCACACCAATAACTTTGTTTGGCCACCATTTTTTTTTCTTCCTTTCTTCCTACTAGTTCCTTTTTGGATACCATGTTGACTCTGGGCACAGAAAATAAGAACTGTCTTTGGCACCACAGGTGGAGGTCAATGAAGCATCATTTTCCCACCTCATTTCACTACTTCATTGTTTCAGTAAAGAGAATTCTAGAAAAGGCCCAGCCATAGTGGTACACACTGGACACTGTTGCTCAGCAGGCGGAAGCCACTTGGGAGGCCAGGTTTGGTTCCCAGCCCAACCTAAAGAACCGGGAAACTGTGGTTACGGCTACTCAGAAAGCTGAAGCAGGAGGATCGCAACACAATGAGCTCTTACATACACCTTGTAACACACATAAATTTAAAAAAAATTTTTTTTAAATAAAAAAATCCCAGAAGAGTGAATATTCATCTTCCTTCATCTTAAGATTTAAAATTTTGAGTTATTAGTTAGAAAGTCAATAACTGTGGAATCTGAAGTTTGAATAATAGAACCAAAGCAGCTGAAGTAGCATCAATTCACTGTGCTTTACTGCCTGAAAGGTATTTCATATTGAGAGAGAAAAATCCCAGGGAATCATAAAGTAGTAAAAAAAATAGTATTCACATGCGGAAAGGTGTTTCCCTTTTTTTTTTTTTAGTGGCTATTATGCTAATAGCCACTAATAATAAGAATAAAACCTTTAAAATTCAAGTAAGCTAGAAAGCGGGCTTGAGGTATAACATTCATCAAATAGATCCTAGTGATTCCATCTAATGAGAAAACTTTCATTTTAATGACACAGGACTATTCTCTGAAAGGTTCTGGAAAAGGCAGGCTTATTCCTGATTAAACCCTCTTTCTTGCCCTACTTCCTCCCCCCCAATAACCCGCATTATTTTTCCTGCCCCCAACAGGATGGGAAGAAAACGTCCTTAGAAGACCTTTCCTTTTTTATATTACACAATCTCATCTCTGGAATTCAAGTCCTAGCACTGTTCAGCCCAAATAAGAAGTGCCTGTCACCAGGAAGGCGGCCATCTAAACAACCAGCAGCTGGATGAGAAAAGAGGGCATGTCAGCCCAGAGCAGCAGAGAGGGTTTCTCACGGCAGCTATTTGCAACCCTCCAAGGAGCTGCAGAGGCTGCCCATTAAAATCCTGTTAAAACACTTCTGATGTTGTCAGCAGCAGAAAGCTGAAATAGCACAGTGATCACCGAGATACTATCTGCCTCAAGCAATTCAGTGGTACTGTCAATACTATGAGCACGGAGGTACAAGATAAGCAACAACCTAATTTCTACATCAAAATTTCATAAATGCCCCGAGCTGGCAGCCCTAGTAATGTGGGCACATGACGACCAGGTCAATGAGCCACCTTGGAGAAAGCAAGACCCTTTATGTTGTGATCTGCCCCCAAAGTCCTGAACCATACATTGCATGACTTCCAAAACTCCAGAGAAAATATGCTCAGAAAGGAATTACTGGAATACTCCTCTTCAGGGAACTGATGGGCACCACTTGAGGCATGGGATTCCTGGATCGGGTTCTTTCTCGAAGGTCATATATGTAGAAGACAACCTGCTCCACCATCAACTATCCACCTTTGACCCCTAGGAGAAGAGTCAAATCTTTCATTTTTTAGAGAGGTTTTTGCTATAGGGCATGTGCACTCGCCTGAAAGACAGAGAGAGAGAGAGAGAGAGAAAGAGAGAAATCACCCCCCCCCCCCCCCCCCACAATCCCTTCTCCTCCATTCTCCTCTCGGAATCTTGGGTATGTATGCCCATGTGCCCAGCATGAGTTTAAGCCACCGGGTCTGGGACTCGAACTGTGGTCGACTACATGGGAGTTCAGCGACATAGCCATTACGCTAACTGCTGGTCCTGAGAAGAGTCAAATCTTATCGAAAAGGTTACAGAATTTGTTCAATTTTGCTTTTTTACTGCTGTTTCAGATTTCCTATAAAAATATTAGTTACACACATCAGAATCGTAATTGTAGAGAGTCCTCTGTCAGCAAATGGAATATGAGGAAGAAGATATCTCACACCTTTTAGGGATTCAAAGTGATACTGCTGATATTGAAAAAAAGAAAATATAAAGATAAATCCTAGCATTTTAGAAGCATAGATCCTGGTGTCATTCCATTTAGCAGCTTGCTTTTTTTGTTTCTGCTGTGTCTAACTGAGGTGATAAGTAGAATGACTACCATCAAACTGGTATACACTTTTTTTAAAAAAGAATTATTTTATTTAAATTTATTTACTTATTTATTTTAATTTGACCAGAGAGGGGAAGAGAGAGAGAGAAAGTGAGAAAGCAAGCCACCAGGTACAGGACCTGAACTGCAATTGGCCATGTGGGTGTCCAGTGCCCTTAACCCCCACACCACCTGCCAGCCCTGCAAACTGGTATACTTTTGAGGGGAAAATGAGACCACTGGGCAAAGCAGATGGCATGGTGATTAAAGTGCTGGGTTTTACATAGCCAACTCCGTGGTTCAAGTCCAATACCTGGTAGCTTGAGAAACATACTGGGTACACTGGCGTGCATGTCCAGAATCCTGAGAGGAGAACGGAGGAGAAGGAATTGCAGCACAGCCATCCTACCTGGGGACTGATTTTTCATTTTCCTTCTCTCTGTCTCTCTCCAGTGAACACATGATATGGCTAAACCTATGGCTAAAAGAGAGGGGGAAAAAAAAAAACCCCAAAACATCACTGATAATTACACTGGCAAAACAAATGAAACCTGGACCTAGGCAAATTGGGACCTACGGTAACCCTAGCTAGGTTCCTCTCCCCACAGCAAACGGAGACCTGAAAAGTTACGTAATGATATAAGAACTAAATAAGTGGCTATTTGATTACCAAACTTAACAGCGGACTGGAATGGAGATGCTCAGCCCATCAGCTGCATGTCTTGCCCACCTAACAAACACCTGGTTTTGTGAACCCCAGTGTTCACACAGACAACCGTGTGACCCAGCCCTTACTCTTGTCAGTGAGAGAAAGTCTGTCAATCCCCAAAATAATTGCAATGCAGTGGGAATTATTCAAGGATCTTCAAATGCAGAAACGTATTTCCACATAAAATTTAACTGATGCCAAGAGTATGTGAGGCTCAGGGCCCTTTTCTCTGGCTCTAAAGACAGACTCTAGAGGACAGAGTCCAGAGTTTGGGCATTTCCCATTTGGAGAGAAGAACTTAAGGTAATTCCAACAATCCAAAGGAAATGCAGAGTTCAGGCTTTCAGCCAGGAAAAGGAGCATTACCTAACTTTCTGGATGTCACTAATGACAGCCACCTAGGGACAAGGTAGTACAGGGAACTTTATACTGAGAAAGCGAGCTCCATGAGGAGTAAGTACTGAAGGTTCATTTTAATCTCTCATGACCCCACGTTTACAATTTCTTCCAGCATCCCCTTTCTCCTTGTTATGGGTGGATCAAGACGGTGATGCCATGACTAGATTGTAAACACAGCAGTATTAAGTGGGGAACTACTTGAACAAGCTCAGATAATCCCAAAAATACTGGTGGTAAGCATCCACCTAGATCAGCAACCAATTATACCAGGACTCCACCAAAACATGAAGGCCTTTCAGAGGAACAATTAAATCAGCTACCAAGATTATTTTAGAGAAGTCTGACACTTCCTTATCTAGTTTATTTTGTGCCTGGTTCTTTTCTTCTTTTCTTTTTTTCTTTCTTTCCTTCCTTTCATCTCTATCAGGAAGGAATTAAGAAAGGTGATGTGGTGGCTAAGGGCACTGGACATTCCCAGGGCCAACTGCGGTTTGAGTCCTGGGACCTGGCAGCTTGTTTTCTCACTTACCCTCTCTCACTCTGCTCTGTCCCTCTCTGCTCAAAGCAAAACAAATTAAATAAGATAAATAAAGTTAAATAGAAAATAATTCTTTAAAAAATGATTTAGGGGAGTAGAGGCAAAGCAGTAGATGCTATGAGAGTAAGATCAATATTTCTCAAGTAAATCAACAAGTCAGAGGAATCTGCCTAATGCTATCAGGTCTGTAAAACCTAATGGGATACAATTTTGGAATTTAGAAGTGTGCCTAGGTCCTGGGAATATGCCCTTCATTTATTTGCCCAGTCTTTTAATAGCTTCAAGTAACTATGACAGGGGGCAGGGCAGGGGCGGGGAGCATTTCTGCTCTTAGTTCCTGTTTATCTTGTTCAAGAAAGGTTCCATACCATTTACATGACTAGGGAAGCCAATCGAAGCTGCAATGGCTTTTGGGCACAGCATGCCTACTAAAAACTTCCAAACCGTTCCAAGGACTAAAAATCAGTCAAGTGGGAAAAGAATCTATCGTTTTCAGAAATCTAGATTTTTCATTAGCACAAGAAGTGGAAGACAATTTAAAACGAGTTCAACTTTAAACTACACGTGATAGGCAAACAACTTTGTAGACTGAGGACCAGAAACTTAAATAACCTCTATGAAAATATTTAGAATCGTGCAAATGCACAATTCTGTATCTTGATAGAATAATGTTATTTGAAAATTATCTCACTTCATGTAAAAATCAACAAATACTGACTTGCCTAACTCTTAGGTATGAATGATAATCCTACATGTGTTTTAATTTGGTATATTCTTTCTGAGCTGTTGAATTTCTTACTTTAAACTTCTGTTTCAGATAGAGTCAACTGCTAGGAAAAAAAAAAAAGGCTTCCTCTTCAATACCTTGTATACTTGAGTTAAGGAAAATCTGACAAAATGGTGATATAAATCCCCATAGGGGCTCTTTTGTTATTAACAAGCTCACGTTAACACCACCCTGAACTATACTCTCGTGTCTCAGGCCGTGCGCAACCTCTGCCAGTCCCACAATATACCAAGAAATCTCACTGCTAGCCTACAGTGTAATCACAGGAAATGGGAATAGCAAATTCACATTGCGCTGCCTAATCTGAAATGATGCTATACCTCCAAAGGAAGGGATAAGGTTATCATATAAAGTATAAACTCAGTAAAATAGTCAGCAAAATTTTATGAAATAGCTACCACTCAGGGAATAAGTCAAAACTATATTTTAATATAATAAAAATATTTAATATATATTAAATATATATATCAAGTGGACTTAGATATTATACTCTGAAAAGCAAAGAGATTTCTGCTAAGACAGGTTTTCAACTCTGGGTGTATCCTGGAATCACCTGGGGGTGTAAAAAATACTGTTACCTAGGCTCCAACTTCAACTGCTCTGAATGTGGCCTAGATATAGGGATTTTTTAAAAGGTGTCTAAGGAATTCTAATGTGTAATCAGGGTTGAAAATTACTGCACCAAGAGAGATTGGTATTCACATGGAATGAAGCCTGGCTATCATGAACTGGAGCTAGGAAATTAAGGATGTGAATGTGAGAGACATGGAAACTGGGAGAACTTAATGTTAATTTTCCATCTTTCCTTAAATTCTGACATTCAAAAGAAGTTTATTTACTTTGTTCAGAGTGACAAAGGAAGAGAGAGTGCACAAGTGTACATGCGCCAGGATCATGGGCATGAGTCTAGTGTGCACAGATCAAATTTAAAGTTAGTACTAGTGGGCCACAGCCCCTGGAGTCGTGGTTAAGGTAGCTGGATCCCACATAGCTAACTATATGATTCGGGACTGGGACCTGGAGGCTTGGAAAACATGCTAAGCACATGTGCATGCATGCCCAAAATCTCAAAAGGAGGGGAAAATGGAGTAAAAGGGATTGCAGTGTGACCATTCTCCATGGGGGAGGTGCTTTCTTACTTTCCCCTCTCTTTCACTATCTCTTTCTGCTGAGTGCACATGCTCTCCAGCAATAATTTTAAAAATGAAATTAAAAAGTGAGCGCTAGGGGCCGGCAGGTGGCATGGTGGTTAAGGGCGCTGGACTCCCACATGGTCAACTGAGGTTTGAGTCCTAGATCTGGCAGCTTGCTTTCTTTCTCACTTTCTCTCTCTGTCTCTGTTACTCTCTGGTCAAATTAAAAAAAAAAAAAACAGATAAATAAATTTTTTTAAAAAATTATTTTTTTAAAAAAGTGAGCACTAGTTTTAAATTGTCTTAAAGTTCTTATGATAGTGAAAATCTAAATTCTGGTACGAGCAGACGGTATAATGGACTGGACTCCCACGTAGTCCAATGGGGTTTAAGTCCCAGACCCGTGGTTTAAAACTCACATTGGGCACATGTGCATGCATGCCCAAAATTCTGAGAGGAGATTGCAGGAGAAGGGATTGTGGCATGGCCATCCCTCCGGGAAGCGATTTTTCACTTTCTATCTCTCTCTAGCTCTCAGGAGAGACCACACATCCTATAGCAAAAATCTCTTTTCTCTAAAAAAAAAAAATAATAAAAAATCTAGATTCACAAAAAGGATAGGTTCTTTTCCCACCTAGATGATTTCTAGTCCTTGCAATAGTTTGGAAGCATTTGATAGGTCACAGGGAACTGGGCCATGATCTTCAGCATGGATCCAGTTTGGCTTAAGCAGTGCATTACCACTGCACCACCTGGCTGGCTCAATTCTAAACATTTTAATTTGAGTTCAAGTAATTTAAAAACATATGTAAAAATAAGTTCTCCTGGGAACTAGCAGTTAGTGTAATGGCTATGTCGCTGGACTCCCACGTAGTCGACCGCGGTTCGCGTCCCGGACCCAGTGGCTTAGAACTCACGCCGGGCGCGTGTGCGTGTGTGCCCAAGATCCCGAGAGGAGAATGGAGGAGAAGGGATTGAGGCGTGACCATCCCCCCTGGTGGGTGATTTCTCGCTTTCTGTCTCTATATCTCTCTCTGTCTGTCTGGCGAGCACACGCGCCCTATAGCGAAAACCTCTCAAAAAAAAAAAAAAAAAGTTCTCCTGTATTTAAAGCTAGCAACAATATACGTATTGCTTACCACTCTGGGGAGGTGTTTAGAGACTTACTTTGAAATGTTGTTTATGTATCTTAAGTAATTCATCAATATTACTACAGATCTAGAGAGGAGGTCAGGAACCATCTAGTTTAGATGATTTAGAAAATACAGAACTGAAAAACAGAGGGAAGCATCAAAAGGACAGAGAGCTAATTCGTAATGGAAAAGAGTAAAAACCCAGATCTCCAGAGTCCCCATCCAGAGCAAAGAGAATCAACTAAGCAAGTTCTTTTCTTTTGCACTACGGTACCAGAGACTCCTGGCATATTTTTTGTCATCAATGGGTTTCAAAAGAGATTTGTTTCTCTCTCTCAGCAGTAAGACACTGGATTCACCCGGGAAGGTTCTGAGTTTGTGCCTCATAGCCTCCCTGTACATGCCAGCCCTGTGTGCCTGTGTCCATGGGTTGGCTGAGGCTGGGGGCTGATTGGATGTTGGGGGTGACTGTCTCTTATCTCTCTTTCTCTGTCTGATGGAAGAAATAAATAGATAAACTTGAAAAAAAAAAAAAGAAAGAAAAGAAGTTAAAGCATTAGACATAGTGAAATGTATCCTTTTCCTACATTCTTAGGGAGCTAACACCCTGAACTTGAAAAAAAAAAATCAACCCCAGACATATATTAGGAAAAACTATAACAAAAGACAATATGTAAATTAATCCCTGCAAGCTTTATTTCCTGTTTATCTGTTCCAGTTATCAAGAAAGATCTAAATGATTGATAATTTCTTTAAGTTCTATCTAATGAGTGTAAACGGCATGCTGGTTGTATTTCTTTTTCTTGAGTGTGAGCTTGTACATTAAAAACATGCAAGTGATAAATTTTCTGAGATGAAACCACAATAAGCTTGCTATTGCCAGATACTGCTTAGCATTTGAACAGTACATTCTTAGCCAGAACACACTTGTAAAACTAGCTTTCAGTATTTTCCAGAAGAGACATTGGCTGTGGACCTGTTAATTCCAATAAACAATTCCATCAAAATATTCCTATGGCTGGAATGAGCTTTGACCAGTCATGCAAGGCATTCTGTGAGGTAAGGAGGGTCTCTAGCCCACTATCAAATCAAGAAATCTCTCAACCACCATTCTTTTAGCCTGTAACTTTAAGAGGCATTTGGCTGCCATAATTCTTCCTTTGTTTCTCCTTTGTACAACATTTCTGTCAACCTTTCTCTGCGACCCCAGGACAATTACAAAAGGGCAGAAGGCAGGGTGTGATATCTTGTTCAACTGCTCCCTGCCCGCCTTACAGTCACACACTAGGAGCTGCTATTGGGTTCTTGGAAAAGTCATGATGTATTTTTGCATAGAAAAACATAGAAAAATATGCCATGACTTTTCTGACAACCCAATATTTGGTTCAGTTTTCATGTTGTACTAAACCTCATCCAGAAAATACTACTTTTGTGAGTTCTAATCCAGTCTCTGCCATAAATGTGTATCCGTCCACCTGTCTGTACATTCATCCTCCAACTTTCTTCTACTACTTTCAAAAATTTTTTGATTTTTTTCAAAAACATGCAAATGTAAGACAATCATAGTCAGTTAAAGTCAGGAAGAGAAAAGAGCTACAATGAAAGGAATGAAGATAAATTTTCTAGGAACTTAAGGTAAAATGGTTATCCTACTACTGCTTTTTTTAATTTCTTGAAAACAAACAAATTATAAAATTCTCTACATAACTCATTTTTCTTTTATAGAAAATATATGGATAACAATTTAACAAGGAAAGGAAACAAATGCTTATGTGCTAAATATGAGGAGACTTCAAAAAGTTCATGGGAAATGAAATTAAAGTATGAGTTTATTTTGGTGCTGAAGTTTCTGAGATCTGTTCATTGTTTTTCATAATATGCATTTTCCATGAACTTATTGAAGGGGCTCCCCCTCCCTTGTAGTGTGCTACATTCTAAGGAATACAGAAAAACTGTGACATGAAACGTGAAAAATGTGACCTTGCCTCAAAGTTACCAATCAGGTTGGGATTCAATTCTAAAATCTAAAAGCATTAGTTACAATAAAACAGAATAGATACTAATTAAACAAGGATGAATGCCAGGAAAGGCTTTTGATAAGAAGAAGGCTTTAAAGGATATATAGACACTGGTATATTTTCCAAAGGCAGGTCATAGAAACAGTGCTAGAGGTGCTAATACCCAAGAATGTAACATCCATGAGGGAGCCAGCAGGTGGCATAGTTGTTAGGGCATTGGACTCCCATCTGGCCAACTGCGGTTTAAGACCTAGACTTGGCGGCCTGAAAATCACGCCAGGTGCATGAGCATGCATACCCAAAATCCTCAGTAAAGGATTTCAGCCTGACCATTTCTCTTCAGGGGGAGGGCGGTGATTTCTCATTTTCACTCTCTGCCTCTCTGTGGTGAGTGCACGCACTCTGTGGCAAAAACCTAAAAAAAAAAAAAAAAAAAAAGAATTTAACATCCACAAAGGCCTCTTCATCTTCGAGTATGATTTCAAAGAGGTGCTGAGAAACCGAAATGAGAAACCAGCACCACTGGATCTTAAAAACTGCCTCAGTCGCTGTTATGGCTGGCATAATATCATTGCATAAAGGCAAAATGAAGGTATCCTGGCTAACTATCATGACCTGAATACACAAATGCATTCATATTTTATATGTTTACATTTCATTTATACATGTATACATTATTTTTACTTTTTTATAAAGAATTAGTTTATTTAATTTTATTTACTTATTTATTTTAATTTGACCAGAGAGGGACAGAGCGAGAGAGAGGGAAAGTGAGAAGGCAAGCTGCCAGGTCCAGAACTTGAACCACAGTCTGCCATGTGGAAGTCCAACACCCTTAACCACCACGCCACCTGCCGTCCCCATTATCTTTACTATCTTATACAACATAGTATTGATATATTCAAGTATACATATGAACTTTATTTTAGGATTTACTACACATGTCATTTTATTTTTAAACTATTTTAGCTTCAAAAGATGATATCCTTCCAGTGGAACAGATCTTTTTACAGGTAAGCTTTTTGTAAAAATCTTTAAGGGGCAACCAGCTGAGGATATAACTCTGTCAAGTCTAGAATATTCTATTAAGTTGTACAAATGACAGAACACAATAGTGTACCAGTTCTTTCTAACATTAGCTGCTTTGTTCCTTCTTACAGCCTTACAGAAAAGATTATTTGCAACTCTTCACATCCTTACAAAATATTCTGACTCTTCAATGAAATGAGTTTCCCACATTGTGGAAACACCCACACAGCAAATGCACCAGTGAATGAAATGGTTTATAGTCAGATCTATGACGATATTAACTTTATGCTAAGGCTCTGCTCTGGTGGGCAGCTTTCTCTCCAAATTCATGCCTGAATATTTTCACCCAGTAAACATACTCTGGGTCTTTGGATGAGCTGTGGAGAAGTGATCTGAATCATATCATTTCATGTGTAGAGACAGATTGGTATAGATACAATGATGTTTCTGGGCTGAAATATCAGAGGCATTTTATAATGATTATTTGCTGGAGAGTGTGTGTGCTCACCAGAGAGAGAGAAAGAGAGAGAGAGAGAGAGAGAGAGAGAGAGAGAGAGAGAGAGAGAGGGGGAAAGAGAGAGAGAAAGAGAAAGAGAGAGAGAGAGGAGGGAGAGAGAAAACACTCCTCAGGAGAGTATAGTCACACTGCAATCCCTTCTCTTCCATTTCTCCGTCTCAATGGGGCTTTGGGTATATATGCATACATATCCAGCATGTTTTTCAAGCCATGAGGACCAGAGTTTGAACAGTCTGGTTGGCCATGTGGGATCCGGCTTTCCTTAACCATCAGGCCCACCCCAGAGGCATGTTTTGATGGAGAAACAACCTGGACGCAAAGAGAAGACCCTCAGTCTAATGATGCATAATCCCCACTGGACCAATGCACATCTACAAAACCAGCCCCGGGAGAGCCTGCTGGCCTTTTTCAGCCACCTCTGCTGTTGTGAATAGTGCTCTTTTCAGCCAATAGCTCTTACATGGAGCAACACTCAGTTTAAATCAGCTTTCAAGCAGCTACTCATCCAAGGGAGGCCAACACAAAAGGGCTCAAACAAGGTAGCTAAGAAATCTGCAGCTAGAGACATGAAGAAAGAGGTCAAAAGGGACCCAGTGGGAGAGAGGCCCTCAAAGAGGCAAGAAAGCCTCTGGATATTTAAATCCGTGTTTGGGGTCATAAGTACAGTCAGCAAGAAAGCACAACCTCTCGGTGGCCAACCAGATTATCATCTGCACTGACCAGACAATAACTGCTGATTACAGAGGGAGAAAAGTTACGGGGGGCTGGCTCTCCCACGTTTTGGAGTACTGTAATATTACTCCATTTCTTCTGAATAAGTGAGAATGTCTCCAAACCTTACTCGCTGTAACGGCTGTTCTCCCTGCCCTCAAGCCCTTTCCTTTTCCAGAGGGACCCTGGGACCCTGGTTCAGAAATGCTATGGACAGCTAAAGTTTTGGCTTGGCTCCACTGTCTCTGTGGCTATGGGTTAAGCTTGGCCAGAGATAGAGTGCAGAGGGAATCCTTTCAGTTGTGCTGAATGAGGTTTACACATTCCTTCACTGTCCCATGATCAGCTCTACCTACCCGCAAAAAGGAAAACAGCTGTGAAAAGTGGGGTTTCTGTTTTTTCTTTTGGCTATGAGATGGGATAAAGAGTGTTCTGATAAGCTGAAAAGTCCCTTCTCCCTTTCCCCTCCTGCATGCATATTATCACTCAAAGTGAAAGAAACACTTTGTTACCCTAAGAGCAACCCCCCAAAATTACCTCTGCCGAGCATTTCACTATTATTGCCACCACACGGGCTATGCTCTGCACCTGCGTATAGAGCAACGTCACACATAGGTTCTGGGATAGAATTGAGAGAACCTGGGATGTTTACTGATATTTTCTTTTCCTTGGCCATTTAGGATGAACTGACATTCAGAATGCTTACTTAATTAATGCTGGCCCTTTTAGGACTTAACTCCGCTATTTATTCCTTCAGGAGCCGTGAATATCATTTAATAAACTGTAACGGTAAAATAAATGGTTCCGAAGGGAGTCTTCAGAATTAATATGCCGCTGTATGAGGAAATATCTACAAGCTTCTTTATTATACATCGGGACCAGGAGGTAAAGTACTCCGCTAGTGACAGGACGACATTCACTTCCACCGCGGTGATGCTGTGAACACCTATCTGGTCAGGAGGCGCTGATAATTCGGATGAGATCTGTATAAATGGAATCTTTCTCATTTTCTATACTTTTGTGAAATATGACACTTTTCCTCTGGAACGGATGGACTCAACATCCAAACCTGGTGAATTTCACGTGTAAGTAAAGCACTCTCCAGACATCCACTGCATGGGCTGAAGCCTGGGCCGCATTCAGCTGTTCAGCCTCTTCAAGAAGCAGTGGCAACAGCTCTCCTACAAAATGGTCCAAAGAAGCCACCTAAAAGGGTGGGTGATCTTCATAAATGGACAGGAAACAGAAAAGACGAATATTGGGCGGATGACAGATCCCTTCACTGGCCTTCAAGATACAAGCTGTTCTATTAAACATAGAGCCATTATGCTGGCCGGCCATCCACTTTAAACCCCAGAGTGATTAAAATGCTGGCAGGAAATGAAAGCTCCCTATTGAAGGTCCTTCCCTGAGGTCCTAATTTCAAACCAAATTTTACAGCACCGCACAGGAACAAAGGAAGCCCAGTCTTCCAAGTCTTCTTTTTGTCACTTTGGACAAAGACACCCCCTCATACTCCTGAAAGAACAATGGCTTCTGTAGAGCCATAGCCACGCCAAGAATGGGCACAAACCATACAGAAACACATTTTAAAAATACATTTTACACTGCCCTTGACATTTCAGATAAATAGAAACTACTGCACTGAAATTCCAAATATTTCATCCTTCCTCCCCTCCCCTTGCCTTTATAATGAGAATTTTCCTATTCTCCCAATCTACTTGATCTTTGACATTTTGGCCTCTGTGAATGGAGGACACAGTAGAGTAGTCGAATAAATTAATTATTTAGATAATTGCATTTTATTAAAATAATCACTGTAACTGAAACAATCACATGATTTTCACCCACAGAAGACAGCAAGGATGCCTACAAATCTTTTTTAATTCAAAGAGCTCCAGAGCCATTCCTACTCCACAGCCAGGAAAAATGCGTTATCAGAACAAGATTTTTTTTTTTTTCTTCACTAGCTGTTGTTTCGGGGTGGCCTTTTTTCCCTTCCTCTTCTGTAGCAAAACAGCTTTTATGTTTTTACTGAACCACTTCAGATTCACTCTTCCACACAGTGGATGTTTACTTGGATTTGGCAGGCTGAGAACAGCTGGTTGTTTCCTAAGGAATGGAACATGAGACCATATGTTTCAACATTTAAGCAATTTTGAACCAGAGGTATAATTCTGAGTGTCCTTTGTTGAAACTGTACATTAAATGCCCAAAGGATCTGAGCTATACAAGAGATACAGACTTTTTTTTTTCTTTTCTTTAGCACTTTTCCCTTAGCAACAAAACCACTCTACATCACTTATATCAAGGGCTTGCACTGCAAGTTTGCAGAGTACTGGTGAGCTGACGATGGCTCTGCTTCAGGGCAGTTGTATTTTAAACAGGAAAAGACAGCAAAGCAGACTTTTTCCCTCTAATTCTGTTTGGGAACACAATGTGTTCAGAGCTCTCTCTGGGGAACATCAACAACATGAATACCTGCTTTCCACGTAGAAGAATGGACCTACTAGATTTGTAAAAGGGTGTCTGGTATCAGAATTCAGAATGATGGTGCACTTTGTCTCTCCCCTTCCCTTTTAGGACACCCTCGAATTGTGCAGGGCTAGGGAGGTTCAAATTATAGCCAGATTGGAGAAAATAAATGTCCAGAATAGAAGAAAAAAATTCTCGGTTCTTTAGTGATAAGCCATCATATTTATTTTACTTGATGTTCCAATATTAACCATCAATGATGTTAGAAAACAAAACTATGGACTTAAAGTCAAGTGGAGTCAGAGTATTAGCAAGGCTTTAGCAGAACATCAAAAAGACAATTCACTTATCCCTGGAAGAAGAAAAGAATCTAACTTTGGAAAAAATGAAATACAGGAACCAGCAGTTGGCACAAAGACTATGTCGCTGGAATAATAATAAGTAAAATTAAACATTTTTAAAAAAAAAAGTACCATAGTAAAGTTTCCTTTAAAAAAAAAAAAAAAAAGACTATGTCGCTGCATTCCCATGTAGTAGACTCCAGTTCAAGTCCCGGACCTGGTAGCTTAAACTTACACTGGGTGCATGTGTGTGCATGCCCAAGATACCGAGAGGAGAATGGAGGACAAGATTGTGGCATGGCCATCCCCCCAGGGGGTGATTTCTTGCTTTCTGTCTCTCTGTCTTTCTGGTGAGCGCCCTATAGCAAAAAAACACTCAAAAAAAAAAATACAGTAAAAGTCTAATATATGTAAGAAAGTAATGGAAGAAGGGCCGATAGCCACCTTCATAAAACCTTCTCATCCTGAATTTAGATTTGAAATAGTAAGGTGAAGTCAGTAAGTTTGCTATAGACCACTTTTCAAAGATTAAATGAGAATTATTTAATAAGATACAATAAGAGGTAGAATCACACGTGGAAACAGTTTATTTTTACACCAGATTGAGAGAGGCATATCTTTGGACTTGTTTTTGAGTTCCTAAATAGTTCCATCTTTTTAAGGTTCTGCATATAGGGCTATATTTTTTGAAGAGGATTTAAAAAAACATCCAATTTGTTATTATTTAATACTTTAAAGATGATTTAGATGGTCAATATTAGCTCCTAAGATTTCTATTTTCTCCAGTTCTTTTATCAAAGTAAGATTTTTTTTTGGGGGGGGGGAGAGGTTTTTATTACAGGGCGTGTGCGCTCGCCAGAAAGAGAGAGAGACAGAGAGACAGAAAGTGAGAAATCACCCCCCAGGGGAGATGGCCACGCTGCAATCCCTTCTCCTTCATTCTCCTCTCGGGATCTTGGGCACGCACGCACACCCACCCGGCATGAGTTTAAGCCACCGGGTCCGGAACTCGAACTGCAGTTAACTACATGGGAGTCCAGCAATATAGCCATTATGCCAATTTCTGGTCCCATAAAAGTAAGATTAATGGCACTTTCCTCTAATTCCATTTAAGTGCAAGGACTTTATGAGTTTTTTTGTTTGTTTGTTTGTTTTTTTGAGAGGTTTTTGCTGTAGGGAGCATTGCTCACCAGAAAGACAGAGAGAGACAGAAAGCAAAAAAATCACCCCTCTGGGGGATGGCCATGCCGCAATCCCTTGTCCTCCATTCTCCTCTCTGGATTTTGAGCACGCATGCACACATGCCCAGTGTGAGTTTAAGACACCGGGTCCGGGACTTGAACTGCGGTCGACTACATGGGAGTCCAGCAACATACCCATTACGCCAACTGCTGGTCCCAATGAGGATTTTTTAAAAGAATTATTTATTTAATTTTATTTATTCATTCATTTATTTTAATTGGACGAGAGAGAGAGAGGGAAACTGAGAAAGGAAGCCATCAGGTGGGACTCTAACCATGGTCGGCCATATGGGTGTGTCCAACGTCTTAACCACCATGCCACCTGCTGGTCCCCCCTTATGAGGATTTTTTAAAAGTCAATTATTCCTCCCACCTCCCACTTTTCACCAAGCAAGACATAAACAAATATACATTATTTCTGTCTTAGATTAAAGCTCACAGCTCTAAGAATACTTTGAAAAATGGACCCTCTGTCAGATTAATTTCCTTGAGCAATGTGAGAGGGCAGATTTTCTCCTTTTCTGGACTCTGGAGCAATGTAGGGATTGCTGGAGGTTGAGAATGAGTGGACAGCTTTAACTGTGCTTTTAGGAAGCTACCCAGTAGACAAAATATGTATGAAGGTGTTCACGGAAGTTTTCTTTGTAGAAGCAGAACAACATGTTAAACAATATCCATAGGGAAACCATTAAGTAAATTACAATACCTCCAACACAATATAGCTCAATGGTTAGGAACACAGGCTCAGGGGCTGGAGTATCTTTGTTTGAATCCAGTCTCAGTATTTTCTGTCTTTGTAACCTTGGATATATCTGTGCTCCTTCTTTCTTCCTTATTTTCTTCCATCCTTTTCTTTCTTTTCTTTTCTTTCTTTCTTTCCTTTTTTTTTTTTTTTTTTTTTTTTTTTTTTTTTTTTTTTGTGCTAGAGCATACACATGCTCACTGGAGAAAGACAGAGAGACAGGGAAAGAGAGAGAGGAGAAAGCACCCTTTCCCTATGGAGACTAGTTACACAGGAACCCCTTCTCCTTCACCTCTCTCCATTCAGGATCTGGGCATGCCTGCACACATGCCTGGCGTGTTTCTTCCCAAGCTACTGAGCCCAGGACTTCAACTGTACAATCGGCTATGTAGGATCTGGCTGCTTTAACCGCAAGGCCATGGAGCTGGCCCTGAAATCTTTCTTTACCTTAGTGTCTTCATCTGTCAAAGAATAACAATAACAGTTCCTATGTCTTAAAGTTATGGTGAAGATGAAATGAATTAATGCATACCTCCCTCCAGAAATGTTAAATATGATTATTAATACAGATAGTAAGAAGAATAAGGTAGACCTTTAGGTACAAAATGTACTGACAGGGAAATAGTGTCTCACATACACTGGTGAGAGAAAAACACAAGCTGAAGAACAGTTAATGTAATATAACAAAGAAGAAAAACTAGAATTTCTGTTTTTTTATTTGTGTCGCTGATCAAAAGTTTCAGGACATCTCTGTAATTCTTGGCATGCTGCAAGAATTTATGTGCAGAAAACCTTAAAACAAATCATAATACTGAATACTGTATTTTCAAGTAAAGAGGAACTCAAAATATATGTTCGTTTTATGGCATGCATGTCACCTGTTCCCTAATATCTCTCTTCTTTTTCATTTATTATTTTTTAAAGGGTTTTGTCATAGGGTGTGTGTGCTTGCCAGAGACGAGAGAGACAGACAGGGAAAGTGATAAATCACGCCACCCCCTGGGGGGGATGGCCTCATCACAATCCCTTCTTCATTCTGCTCTTGGGATTTTGGGCACGTGTGCACACACACACACACACACATGCAACTAGTGTGATTTTCAAGTCACCAGGTTCGAAACTCTTAACTGCAGTCAGCCAAGTGGGAGTCTAGCACCTTAACCACTACACTAACTGCTGGTCGTTAGCTCTTTTTTTTTGGAGAGGTTTTTGCTATAGGGCGCGTGCGCTCGCCAGACAGACAGAGAGAGAAAGAGAGATAGAAAGCGATAAATCACCCCCCAGGGGGTATTGCCATGCCGCAATCCCTTCTCCTCCATTCTCCTCTCGGGATCTTGGGCACGCACGCACACACGCCCGGCGTGAGTTTTAAGCCACCGGGTCCGGGACGCGAACTGTGGTCAACTACATGGGAGTCCAGCGACATAGCCATTACGCTAACTGCTGGTCCCGCTACCTCTCTTTTAAAAAACAAAATTATTGTAAATCTATCAACATTCAGGATTCAAGTTTCTTTTTTTAAGAAAAGCCAACTTGGGGGCCGGCATGTGATGTGGTGGTTAAAGACGCCAGACTCCCAGGTGGCTGAACGTAGTTCAAGTCTCAGATCCAGCAGCTTTTGCTTTATCACTTTTTCTCTCTTTGTCTCTTTCTCTCTGTCTTTATCTGGTCAAATAACAAATAATAATAATAAAGTTAAATAAAATAATTCTTTTTTTAAAAAAGTCAACTTGATAGATAGCAAAAATTGGTACACTCAAAGGGTGAGCTCTCCCTTGGGCCGGCAGGTGGCGTGGTGGTTAAGGGTGCTGGACTCCCACATGGCCAACTGTGGTTCAAGTCTCAGACCTGGCGGCTCCTTTTATCACTATCTCTCTATGCTCCCTCCTTCTCTCCCTCCCTCACTCTCTGGTCAAGTTAAAACAAAAAAGGAAATAAATAAATAAAGTTAAAGAAAATAATTCTTAAAAAAAAAAAAAGTAAACTTTCCCTTATATAATTTTCTAATAAAAAATGTAGTTTTAGGTAATATTATAATTATTCATAGTGTAACAATAGAAGTACCTTTATTTACAGATATACATATATATAATATTTAAACCAATATTTTATATATATAATATGATATATGTATAAACCAAGATAACATATGATCTTTCTTATTGTAAAACATAAAGTTATTCCCAGCATGAGGAATCATCTAGACTACTCTGATTCAGAATATGGGAACTCCATAGACATAACAGAGACTGCCCCAGGATGCCCTGAGCACATCAGCTGTTCACATGTTCAGTCACACTCCAATTCACGTGTCAGGGTGAACAACATCAGAGTGAATGTACCAATTTTAGAATAAAAATCATTTCAAGGTTCTGTTTCAAAGGCAATGATCTGATTGTCTTTAGTTAGGCTTTTCCCAAGATCCTGACTTATCTCATACATCTTGAGTTGTACGGGATCCACTCATTCATTCATTCACCCCACACATATTTAGTAAGTGCCAGTAATGAGAATGCTAGAAACAAAGGTGCCTACTCAGACTTTAACTGGCTAAAACTCATGTTCTCTAGATAAATTAAAAAAAAAAAATCTTCAGAAGAGAACTAGAATCCTGAAGTATGCTAATTGCCCATCTCAGTAGATTTTTTAGGTGGGAAAAAGTAAAAAATCTATCGGTCTGATGGCTATCAACTACTAAAAGACCACTGAGGAAATAAATTATCTTCCTAACTCTGCAGAAAGGCTGTCTTTTCGGTGGTATTTGCCTTACCCTCTGTACCCTAGAATACAAAGACTATTCATCTCTTCAGTACTTGGCTAACACTTGGCACAATCCACAGCTCCTACAAAGCTTAGGAAACTTTAAATTAGCCATTTTAAGACTAACCAGAGTGGGACAAGCATGCTGGCCAAGGGTCTAATGAACATAAAAGGAGCATATTCTCTGACGTGTGGCCCTTTCTCCTGCCTCCTTCCCTGTAGACCAATGGCAGGGTTAGGAGGTGCTGCAGCATGTGGTAGCAATCACAAAGACCAATTTGTTCCTAGTATGTCAAGGTCAATGACATTATGGCTGAGGAGACTGTCTTGAGCACTGGCAGTCTGCAACAGTTCCTGAATGTCACGCAGGATCACCTACGGTGTTTGTTTGCCATTTCCTTCATACTAGCGCTCTCAGCAGCTATCTCCTGTAGAATTAGAAGCATGCAGAAATGGAAATACTTCATTCTGGTGGTCTTCTATTTGTCAACACGTAAATGGTATTGATGTTGACAATGTGGGAGGCCCACCAGGAAGTCCAGCTGGCTATGTTGAAATAAAACAATTCTTCCTTTTAAAAACACATTTTATCAGAAAACTGGTTTCTGGCTGTATCCAACTCAGGATATACTCTTATCTGTTCTAGCTCTAGAAGATAGCAAAGGAGGAAAGAAATAGTACCTGGCTTCTTTATTTTCTCTTGATTTCAATATATATATATATATGTTTTTGACAATTAGAAAAGAGAAAAAGAATACTCCTTGAATTTCCAAGACAAATAAGTTCCAAAGAAAAATCACTTTTTTATGAGAGTCTAACAACTTTGCTTCTATTTTAATGGAGGACTAGAAAGATAAACAGAATAGGGTAATCTGCTGTACACTTATTAGTACTTGTTACTTCGTTTCTTCTCAGTGTGGACCACGTTAGCCTTACATCTGAAGTGAAATCAGCCCTTTTTTATATCATGCATTTTATTCAAAATTTTCTAAATGTAAGACTTTAAACAAATTATTCTCATCTAATGTAAAAACTGAGCAATATGATGGGAATTAGATTTAAAGAAAAAAACTGCACTATGATTTCGAAGACAATTCTATTCTAGAAATATTTAATGAAAGGGGTATAAATTCTGTTTTTAAGAAAGTTACAGTGATGAAGCAACAAAAATTTTGTTATTTTTAACAGGAGTATTTTAGTTTTAAAAGATTCCACTCGATGTTCCCCAAATTCAATTTTTCACATAATGCTCAGTCTAATATGAATGTGGGAAAAAAAAAGACAAACCCAAAAATGGAATATTATTTTCAAAAAATAGTGAACTAAATGTAAAGGTCCAGCAAAAAAGTGATATCTAGATTTCTCTGAACCCGTTCACATGACCTTCATTCTATTTATAGAAATGCAGCAATTCCCATTTGAATATAGAGCAATACCTTGTAGGAGAATTTGGTTTAGCACAAATAAACTTGAGGAAAGTGTTGACTTAAAAATAAAACACTGCAAGAGGAGGGAGGGTTTTTCTTCTCCCCTCTGTGAAAATTTCCGGAAAAGTTGTAAACAAAGGCAGGTTTGGCTCAGAGGCTGATTGACTCTGGTGAGCTGAAGAGGATGAAGAGTATATCAAACCTCCCAGAGTGAGGAAATGTTTGTAAAACAGTTAGTAAATCACAGGCAGCAGGGTCACCATGCTGAACAACCCCAGGGACACAGTGCCAAAACCCCAGCTGTGAAAGAAGGGGACCCGGCACAGCTTCACAGCTTGAACCCCATTTTGAATGATCTCTTGGTTCCATTCTCTGCCCTTTCCCCTCTGTCACTTCAGAGTTCTGATGGCTATGAATTAATTAGCTCTGGGCAACAGGGCAGTGCTGAGTATCCTCTGCTGAGTGCCAAGGTGAAGATCCTGGGACACTGAAAATGGTCTCTGCAGAGTGATACTGATTGAGTCTAGGACAAAGCTGAAAGTTCCAGCTGGGAAGAAAGAAATCACACTCAATCTGGGGGGTGGAAAAAGTTTGCAGAGATGAACAGGAGGCAAAATATGTAGCTGGAAGTTTCCACACATTTTGAAATGTCTTTTCAAGTGCCTTTTGATCACTATTCTTCCTTACTATGATAAATCTGTTAATTATTATTATTGTTATTTTGGATTTTACAGAAACGCTAATGTGGAAGCTATTAAAAATTTCTTTGTAAATTGGTGTCTTTTGTGCCCCTCTTCTGTCCCAGAAATCAGGGACACGAAAGTAAAATAAAATTAAAATAGCATGAAGAAATGCTAGGAGAGAGGCAAGAGAGGACCCACTTTGAAAGACTCCTTTCAACTACTCTACAGAGAAGGTTCTTCTTGACTAGACTCACATTTAATTCCCTTCATTAACATTTTTTCTCTCCAGAAATGATTTATTTTTTTTTTGGAGAGGTTTTTGCTATAGGGCGCGTGAGCTCGCCAGACAGACAGAGAGAGACAGAGAGACAGAAAGTGAGAAATCACCCTCTGGGGGGATGGTCATACCGCAATCCCTTCTCCTCCATTCTCCTCTCGGGATCTTGGGCATGCACGCACATGCTCCCGGCGTGAGTTTAAGCCACCAGGTCCGGGACTCGAACCGCAGTCGACTACGTGGGAGTCCAGCGACATAGCCATTATGCTAACTGCTGGCCCCCAGAAATGATTTTTGAAAACTTACACATTCTTTCTCTACAATAGACTTAGTCTACCCACATAGAAAATGTTACTATGCACTTAAACTTGGTATTAGAATAATTAATAGTGAAGGATAATTGGTGAAGGATAATTAATAGTTTAAAAACATTTTAAAGATGAGAAATATGGTGATATCAAAAATGTATATTTATTCTAAAGAATTATTTAATTTTATTTGTTCATTCATTTATTTTTAATTTGACCAGAGACAGAGAGAGAGAGAGGGGGGAGAGAGATTGGGAAAGTGAGAAAGCAAGCCATCAGGTTCGGGACTTGAACTGTGGTCAGCCATGTAGTTATATCCAGTGCCGCAACCACCACGTCACCCTCTGGTCCCCCAAAAATATATATATATATATATGTATATATATATATATTTATTTTTTTATATATATATATACATTTTACATTTTATTTTTTATATACATATATATATATATATATATTTTTTTTTTTTTTTGAGAGGTTTTCACTATAGGGCGCGTGCGCTTGCCAGACAGACAGAGAGAGAAAGAGAGACAGAAAACAAGAAATCACCCCCCAGGGGGGATGGTCATGCTGCAATCCCTTCTCCTCCATTCTCCTCTCGGGACCTTGGGCACGCACGCACATGTGCCCGGCTTGAGTTCTAAGCCACTGGGTCTGGGACGCGAACCATGGTCGACTACATGGGAGTCCAGTGACATAGCCGTTACGCTAACTGCTGGTTCCCCCCTAAATATATTTTTTTAAAATATCAAATGAAAAGAAGATAGAACAGACAAAAGCATGTATTTGCAGATTACAACCAGAAGAGACCAAAGATGGAAACAGTAAAGTGCTCACATTAAAAAAAAGAAGAGATCGTGAAATTGTGAGGGAAAAAACTCTTTTAGATGTAGGAGCTACAAAAAATAGTAATTTTTTTTTTTCCCAAAGAGAGAGGTAATAAGTACAGGCATTAGCAAACTTTTCATATAAAATAATATTAAAATTTTTTGAGAGGATTTTGCTATAGGGCATGTGCACTTGCCAGACAGACAGACAGAGAGACAGAAAGTGAGAAATCACCCCCATGGGGGATGGCCACACCGCAATCCCTTCTCCTCCATTCTCCTCTCGAGATCATGGGCACGCACTCACACGCGCCTCGTGTGAGTTTTAAGCCACCAGGTCAGGGACTCGAACTGCGGTCGACTACATGGGAGTCCAGTGACAAAGCCATTATGCTAATTGCTGGTCCCAAAATAATATTAAATTTAATATTGGCCCTAATTCACAACAGAAGACCACTTTCATAACAATATGGATAATACAAATTTATAAATATGTGAACAGAAAGTTCAGTATCCCAATTGCCTAAATTGAAATAGGATAGCTATAAGGAGACTTCAAAAGTTTGTGGAAAATGCAATTAAAATATGAGCTAATATTGGTACAAATAAAAATAAAATGCATGTATACTTTTTTCATAATATTTATTCTGCATTAAGTTTTTGAAGATCTTGTGTACACAGGGTAGTCTTCACAGTTGAAAAGCTACTGACTTGACATGTGAGTTATTCAGGCCGTTTATTTCTGACACTAATTCATTACTTTTTTTCCTTTTGAATACTTGGACCATCTGAGAGCAAGGTACGTGCTTTTGAGTTATTCTTCTGTGTTGGCACTGAATCAGACACTTACATATAGCCTCTCTCTCACAGTCTTGTGACATGGCAGGCTGATGGCAATGCCATATAATTCTCAACTTTTCTTTGTAAAAAGTTAAGTTCTTTTATGCAGAGATCAAACAAGATTTTTGGACCCACTGGCATTATATCCTAACCAATAGAGTAACTAGTCCAGATAGCTTCTAGAGAAGAACAAGGAAAATAAGAAGTAACATAGCTCATCAATTTAAAAATAATAATAATCTTAAAAAATGAGTAGGAGGGAAAGCAAACTCTATTGAGAGCTCTAACAGATGCTTTGTTCACTGGGTTAAGAGAGGTAGGGTGCACGTGCATGCACGTGTGTGTGTGTGTGTGTGTATGTGTGGTTTTAGAAAGGATCTTGCTGTGTTGTGGCCCACCCACCCACCCCGCCCCTGACCTCTGCTTCCTGAGTAGCTAAGACCCCAGGCATGTACCATCCTGCCAGCTTTTCAGGGCAGGCCAGGGATTGAACCAGACCTCCCATGTGGCCTCAGCCTAACAGCATCTATCCAGCATAGGCTACCATGTCCGGGTCACTAATAAATGCTTAGAGTAATGCATCAAGGCAGTTGAGTGTTGAGTGACCCAGATCTGGGATCAAATCCTGACCCGAACTTTCCATGAATTATGTTAGACTACGCAAGCCATTTCAGGTACCAACAGTTTACTCATTTTCAAAATGGGGATAAAAAGAACTTCCTCTTAAGAGTGTTGAGAGAACTAAATTAGAAACTTCTGAAAGGAGCTGAAGCACAAAAAAAGTACCCCCCAAAGTTAGCTCTTTCCCCCTATCTTTCCTCCTCATGGATCTTTTGTAATAAACGTGGAATGGACTTCAAGAAGGGAGCTGTACCACTCTTTCCCACCATTAACCATAACCTGGGCAAATTCCCGAGAGCTTCATCTCTCACCTCCTCTAGCACCACATTTGTTAAAGTCTAAGTCAAAAGGATTCCTGTAAGCCTCAAAGAAGAGGTTGTACCTCTCCCCCCAAATAAATGGACATGACTCAAACTTTGGATATGTTGCTATTTAAACATGTTGCTCACAGCTCATGTTCCCAGCTTGAGGAATTCCTCTTGGATCCTTTCTCCAGTGGCAGTGGATGGTTTCCACATTACATTGTTTGCCCCTTTATTCAGCTGGCAAACCAGATAAAATCAAAACAAATTTAGAACACACACACACACACACACACACACACACTGCACACATATATACATTTTTCAATGCTCTTGTGAATCTGACAAGTAGGTGATTAATATGAGATGGGAGTATGGTTATTGCTGATAGGCTCTCTCACTCTGACTTTGCTATTAGTAGTAATTACTAATGTAAGCATTTGAGGAGAAATACTTCTGTCACTATGTGATTTTAGGTTTAGGGTAAAATTTATTTATCTGGACATTATCTCAATGTTTTCTAAAAGCAAGATCTCAGAATTTTCATGGAACTAAAATAACTGAAGAATGACCTGTAATTTTTTTTTTTTTTTTTTTTTTTTTTTTTTTTTTTTTTTTTTTTTTTTTTTACCAGTTTGTCCTTTTTTGTTCTGTCTGGTAGATGGGTAAACAGTACTTTCTGAGTAAGAATGAAAGACAAATGTTTTCCTGCTAAAAATGACTCAGCACTTCTATCTAGGTTTTAACATCCTACATGAGGGTTTTTATTTCTAAAGGGGATTCTTGGGCAGAGGCAGGGAAAGAGAAAGGGGGGGGGGATTCTATTTTCTTATTCTATTTGGAATTTCAGTACGCGAATATCTGGCTCAGACAGGCGAACTACACCTGACAGTAAACAACATTCATACACTGGCTGAAAAGGAAGCAAAAATAATACTGAAATGATATTAAGGTAATAAAAGAGCCATCCAGACAAACCACCAAGGATATTTTATTACCATTCTGGTTGAGAAGCAAAGAAATCTGTTCTAGTCCGAAAGCTTCCCCAGTAGGAATGTTTAGGAGGCTGCAAGGATGCAGATCCAGGAGGCTAAGCTTCCATAAGGCTCTGCAATTTACTTACTATATGCCTTTAGGCAAGTTGAGGACCTTTTCTGAAGTTCAGGTTCCTCCATCATGAGATAATAATCTGTCTTTAACGAAGTTGCTCTGGCTATAAAATCATAAACGTGGTGATACTCCGTCAATAATAAGTAAGCATCGTATTGATATTAGTTCTTACTACTAGCAAACAGCATACTGACCACTAAGACAAGAATAACAGGCTAACCAAGTAATTTTATTAATCTGCTTCCCATTCATTCAGGCTACTTTGGCTCCATCTGATGTCTCAAGAAGCTGCCTTGGGACCTAAATAAAAATTTTATCACTAAGTCAACAGTAAGGCCTAAATTGACTTTGTTGTTGTTTTTTAAAGGGAAGATAAGAAATGAAGGGGCTTAAGTTTAAACTAGCTTAGACAGGATGCTGTAGTTAGTGTTGTTCAATTTTTCCCAAGCATGTTTCTATTTAAAAATCATCTTTCTGCATTATTCTGGAAGAGAGGGTAACTTATCTCATCCCAAATTGGTGTTTCCAATTTCCTTATATAACAAGGCTTGAATGTTGTGGAGGAAGTAGGTAAAACCAAGAAACCAAGAAAGATCAAAAACCAAGAGACCTATAACCTGTAAGGTTAAGAGGTCATGACCTTAGGGTCCTGAAGTAAGGTGGATATCTAGAAAGATGTTTTCAGGTACCTTTAAGCAAACTAACTTTACAGAGATTTCTGAAAAGAAAGAGAGATAAAATCTAATGCTGAAGAGGACATTACTGGCATGCATACACTTACAAAGATCATAGTGATCTTATCAAAACTAAGCTGCCAATGTTGTTCAAGAAAGGAACCGTAATATTAGTAATTCATTACTCTTTGAATTCATTATTTAAAATTAACACTTATCCACCCAGAAATTATTTCTTTTGACCTGGTCACCACAATTATTACCCCAATCCTAAAACTTTGACGAGGTGCAGTCAGGCCATAAATTAGAAGGGAAAGGACTATGTGATTAGATAATCATGGTGACTCACACGCTCCTTAGCAATGGAGTCTGTCACATCCTAACTTTGGTTGTGATAGGGTACTTTCTGCCTTTAAACTAAGAAAAGGAAAATTATAGTTAGAAGAAATGTCAAGTTGTCCTTCTTGTAACAGCACACACTGGGACCCTATGTCTGCTTTTCTAGTGCTTCACAAGGAAGTGGTTGTAGCTGTGTCAAGTCAATGTAGAGAACAAAGGCAAGGCTGGTTAGTGGCATCGTCATTTTAAACAGAGCAGATATAAACATATGCATTTTGTGGTTGTACATGGCACACAGCTAAAAAGAGGAAGAGAAAATGGAAGCAAGAAATATCTTCCTGGTATATCCCAGTTAGACCACAAACATGATAACACACTGGGAAAGACTGAGAAACATAAAAATAAGGGGGAAAAAAGCCGCTTTAAGTTCAGGAAGGACAGAGTCTTCTGGATATTTTTTTTTTTTTTTTTTTTTTTTTTTTTTTTTTTTTTTTTTTTATCTAAGGATTCCAAAATAGAGAAGTGTTTGCTTCAGTTATATATTTCTAGCAATCAAAACATGGTAAGATATATTAAAAATTTTGGCACTTGTGAACATACATTAAAGGCCTTAGTCATCAGGAACAATCAGTGATTTTCTAAGTATCATTATCTTAAAAGCATTAGAAACATGCACCTTTCAAACTTCCAGTAATGTTAAGCTAATCTGCATCAATCTAAGCAACCATTTGGACTCTCAGAGTCAGGAAATTAAGCCACTGGTTTCAAATTCTGAGCACACCCCTAAGCCTCTGTCTTATTTTTACACTTCAAGTTTGTAGATAAATGTTAAGAAAGTGTTTCAGACAAACTAAGCAGTGTATTTAAATCGAATAGATTAATAAAGTAAATGCACAGAACCTTAAAAAGGGCCAGGTAACAGGATAGATGATGGGAATAGCAATGACAACTTGCCAGAAACATCTTTGGTGGGAACCAGCAGTTAGCGTAATGGCTATGTCGCTGGACTCCCACGTAGTCGACTGCGGTTCGCGTCCCGGACCCGGTGGCTTAAAACTCACGCCGGGCGCGTGTGCCCAAGATCCCGAGAGGAGAATGGAGGAGAAGGGATTGCGGCATGACCATCCCCCCTGGGGGGTGATTTCTCGCTTTCTGTCTCTATGTCTCTCTCTGTCTGTCTGGCGAGCGCAAGCGCCCTATAGTGAAAAACCTCTCCAAAAAAAAAAAAAAAAAGAAACATCTTTGCTTACGCTCACTCTCCTGCAAAATAAAATTGATGGTGTAAATTAAGGTAAATAAAAAGTACTCTGCCTCCCCAGTTTTAGCATAAAACAGTAGTAGTTATTACAGAAGAAAATAATTAAATAAATGAATGATTTGAAAATCAGCATTTCCTGTACTTTGCTGCATATCAGCAAACATCCACTGAGTACTCACTCATTGTGCCATACTCAGTGGCTACATGAATAAGACCTACTTTTCTCATCCTCTAAAAGTATGAACTCCAGTTCTACATACACAGAGGGGAAACCCTAAAAGCCAACACCAACACACTCATTTTATTATAATACGTATCCATGGAAATACCTGAAAAAAAACATGATCCAGGACCCATCAGAATTTCTAACATAGTGTTGATGCTTGACCAACACTTGCTTGGATAGTATAGGGCCACAGAACAGTGAGAAGTAAATATAGTTGAACAGGAAAGCTGAGTGCATAAAGGATCAGCAGAGAGCTTTGACAATCACGTCTCCTGAAAGTCTGATGCTTTTCTTTCTCAGTTCAGGATCCTCTGAATGTGTGCGATTATGTGGAAGATGAATTCCCAGGTTAGGGTTCCTCCAGCTACACCTTCTACTATTTTGATCTCCACTCATCTGGCAGTAAGATGAGAGGAGATATCTGAAATGTCATTACAGTTTCTTCTAGTTTTCACAGTCTATGAGTAAAGCCAATATGTTCATTTCATGCTGATCCTTATGAGAAGGAAAATGCATTATTTCACTTCTATGTCAGTCCAGCACATTTGCTAAGGCAATGTCTCAGTTTTTGCAAAAGACCCTAACTTACGCCTCCTTATAGATTCAATTTCACAAACTCATCCTACATCTATAAACATGTTCATTATGCAAGCTTTCCCTTAAGCAAATATAAGGCTGGAGAGGAGGGAAGTGCTGCTTGCCATTCACTTTGGCTTCAGAAGAACTCGCCATCATTAGGAAGAGGCTGTCCATTTCTAGATAATGAGAACACATTTTCCATCATCACTGTGGTGTCTTTTATTTCACTGTGTCACTCTGGAAGAGTTTGAAAGTACTCTCAAATACTCTCCACCTTTGCCTCTTGAAGCATCAAGAGGTTACAAAAATAATACTTTGCTTCATGGTATGCAACCTCAGGATGAACCCAGGAAAATGGCATTCGTTATTCTGTTGGATATATTAGATGTGCAATAACGATGTATTATAAAGTAAATCAAATTACAAAAATGAACCCTATCCTTTGGATAAAATTCTGGGAGTGAGCCAACACCACAATTATTATCTTCTCTAGCATTGAATGTTCTACATAAGTGTTTGGAAGATGTAAACAGGACATAAATCTGAGATTGGTTCTTCAATCTGTCTACAAATAACCATGACATTATATATAAACTATATATATGCTTTCTGTTTAAGCAGTTAAGAAGTGTATTAGACACTATGATAAACAGAAAAAACAGAGCGTGAATACCGATAAATGCAAGCCTTCCGTCTCGGAAAGTCTCCACTTATTTGATTAAGTTAGGTGAAAAACAGAGCAGTCATGCTTGTAGCCTTTCTTCCTTTTCCCTTTCCTCTCCTCTTTTCATTTCTAATGCGAATCGGAAGTCTATGTGGAGCAGTCTGGCTAGCCCCAGTCTAACCTCCCCATCTGGAAGGGGACTAACCAGCCTTGGGGCTACTTCCAACCCTTCCCAGCTGTTGGGTTGGGGTTTTTTGTTTTTGTGGGCTTGAGAAAGCATATTTATATAAATGATTGCCATATCCTTTGCCAGCTGTTGACCCTGCTCTTGTCCCGGTTGGGGCATGGTTTTCATTTTTAGCGGCCACAGACTGGAACTGACCCTGATAGAGTTAGCACGCTATGCAAACAGCTTTACGCGCTATTGCTGTGACAGTTCAGACAATGGATGCACAGTGTAATCCAAGGGACCGGTGTTTCCCTTTGGGCAAATGTCACAGAATCCAGAGCTGGAAGTATCAGTTGAAAAAATAAATTCTGAGATTCACTGTGTTATGGAATAGCTTCTCTTCAGTAGCTAGGTCTACACTGATTTCAGTTAGGGTCAGAGCAAGAATTTATCAGCAGCAACAAATGAGACTTGCATATGAACCTGAAAAAGTTCTCTAGACAGATCTGCAGAGGTAATTGTTGTCTCTATAGTTACATGGGATTTTTTTAAAAAGCTTATTTTTGGTTTTAAAACTATATATCCATGCGTCTGATGTCAATGTTCAAAAATTTAAGAATCTTCAATCCTTATACTCTAACTGGACATTAAGTCAGAAATCAGTTCTGGCTTTTGATCACTGCTATAGTTACAGTCACTTCTAAAAATAGCCAATTAGATTGTTCTTCATGCTCATTAGCAACTAGAATAGATCTAGGTTTAACTGCAGTTACAAGGAACTGGAAAATTTAGAAATAGTCTTAGGGAGAGTATAAGTTGGGTGGGGAGGGAACCACAGTGATAGGAGGGAAGAATATAAACATTTCATTTTTCATCTGTAGCTAAGTGTGAATAAGAGAATAAAGAGCAAAGTTTTATAATTTCCACATATGTATCAAGTGCTTCTGGTTATAAGCAAAAAAGGCATATGTGAAGAATGCAGAAAGTTAATTTAAAAGAAATCAGTTGTTAATGCTTAAAGTGATACATCTATCTAACCTGAAGATTTATAATATTTGATAATTTGCAAGACCACTCAAGTCAATGCAACAGATTATTACTAAGAGAGTCTAATTGTAAAAGGAAAATGGCCTGTATTGGGCTCGCTCCTTCTCTAAGACTGCAGGCTGGCTGGCTATGGCCGATTGAGACTGCCAAACATAACTGTAATTAAAATGTGAACCCCCCATCTCAGAGGTCAGAATAGAACAGTTGACAAATAGAGGAGATGGGAGATGGAAAGTGAAAATATTTCCTGGCATATGCATTTTCAGTCTTGGAAAAACAATCAAAAAGGAAATTTAGCCTATGAATTTAAGTATCACATACTTAGTGTATCTTAAGTCACCCTTGGAAGCTTCAGGTCTGGAATTGCTTTAAAGGCAGCTCAGAATTTCAGACAGCTTTCACTTGAAATGCCAATTTCAAGTGCTAGAGGAATTAACTGATGGGCTCATTGAAGCCTCTAACTTTATTATTATAGAGTGTGTATGCTAACTGGAGAGAGAGAAAGTGAGAAATCAACCCTCAGCAGATAGCCACACAGCAATCCCTTCTTACACACACATGCGCCCAGCATGTTTTTCAAGCCACTGGATCTAGGGCTCAAACTGCTCAGCCAGCCATGTGGTGTCCAGCCACCTAAGCCACCACATCACCAACTGGCCCCTACTCTTAAACTTTTATCATTCCTTATGTTACCCAATATCTCAATATTTGCTCTGAATATGCTTTAATTGCCATTGAACATACCCTTCCTTGTCTTTATCAGCTGGAGTTTTAGTTCCATATAAAGAAATTATAATATGAATAGTATTGCTATTCTATTATGATCATAATATCCAATATTAACCACCAACATAATTCTTTTCTTCTTTTTAATGTGCCAGATGGTATGTGCATGGGTGGAGAGAGTGAGGGTGAGAAAACACCATTCATTGGGGGATAGTAGCACCGCGATCCCTTCTACTCCCTACCTCTCCTTTTGGGCTTTGAAGCATGTGTGTACACATGTGTGCATGCACAAGTACATGCACATTCACACACACACACACACAGAGCATGTTTTTCAAGTCACCAGATCTGGGACTAACATAATATTCTTGATAAAGTACATCTTTAAATAATTCTTTTTTTTCTTTTTCTTTTTTTTTTTTTAGAGGTTTTTGCTATAGGACATGTGTGCTCCTTGGAGACAAAGAGAGACAGTGAGGGGGGAAATGAGAAATTACTCTCACCCCTGGAGGGATGACTACGCCATAATCCCTTCTCCTCCATTCTCCTCCTGGGATTTTGGACACTCACATGCACTTGGCATGATTTCAAGTCACCAGGTCTGGGACTCAAACTGTAGTGAGTCATGTGAGAATTCAGCATATGAGCCATTATGTCACCTGCTGCCTCCTGGGATTTTCTTTCTTTTCCTTCTTTTTTTTTTAAAGATGGATAACTCTTTTTTTTAAAAAAAATTAGTTTATTTAACATTATTTATTTAATTTGACCAGAGAAGGACAGGGTGAGAGAGAGAGAAATAGAGAGAGAGGGAAGAGAGAGAAAGTGAGAAAACAAGCCATCAGGTACAGGACTTGAACCATGGTCGGCCATATGGGAGTCCAGCACCCTTAACCACCATGCCACCTGCTGGCCTGGAATTTTCTTTTTTAACAAAAGCATGACAGTGGTAAACTCTTGTCACTGTGCAAAAGTACCTAATGATCATTTTAGCTGGGTATAGAATTGTAACTTAATTACTTTTCCCAGCAATTAGTTGTATTATTCCATTGCCTGCTGCCATCAATAGTCACCAATAAGAAGTCTACTATCAAGCTAATTTTCATACCTTTGTAGGTAATGCACCTTTTCTCTATGAGCTTTGTTTTAATCAATGGCCTTTAATTCTACTAAGTTTATAGATAACAAATTTATTTTTATTTATTCTGCTCAACACCTAAGTTATACTTTCAAGCTGAAGACTAAAGCTCTTCAATCTGGAAAATTCTTAATAATTACTATGTGAACATTACTTGCCCTCTACCTTATTACTTTGAAAATCTTCGTATATATTGACATTTGTGGGGTAGAAACCATGCCCAAATGGTTGAGGGAACTGGATCGCACACGGCCAACTGTGGTTCAAATTTGGCTTAAATAACACCTGGGTACATGTGTATACATGCCCCAAATCCTAACAGAACTGGAAAATGGAGCAGAAGGGACTGCAGCATGACCATACTCCATTGGGTGGTACTTTCTCCTTCACCGTCTCTGGTGAGTGCACGTATCTTCTGGCAATTAAAAAAAAAAAAGATACATATTGAAATTTCTAAACTTATAAGTGCTTGTTCTATAAAGCCACTCCTTTGTCTTTTTTGAGGATCCTAGATATAAAAGTTTTTTTGGGGGGGGGGCAGCAGATGGCATAATAGTTAAGACGCTGGACTTCCTCACAGTCTACTACAGTTCGAGACTCAGACCCAGAGACTTAAAACTCATGCCAGGCATGTGCATGTGCGTGTGCATGTGCGTGTGCGTATGTGTGTGTGTGCCCAAGATCCTGAGAGGGGAATGGAGGAGAAGGGATTGCAGTGTGGTCATCCCCTCTGAGGAAGATTTCTCACTTTTTGTCTCTCTCTCTCTGCCTCTCTGGCAAGTACATGTAACCAATAGCAAAAAATATCTCAAAAAATGTGTGTGTGTATATATATATATGTGTGTGTGTGTGTGTGTGTGTGTGTGTGTGTGTATTTTTTCCTATTGCTTTATAGGCCAGCAGGTGGTATGGTATTTAAGGTGCTGGATTGCCAATTGGCTGACTGCAGTTTGAGTCACAGACCCAGCAGCTTGAAAATCACACTTGGCACATGTGTGTGCATGCCCAAAATCTTGAGAGGATGGAGTAGAATGGAGAAGAAGGGACTAAAGAGTGGCCATTTCCCTAGGGAGTGATTTCTCACTTTCTCTCTGTCTCTTTTGCTGAGCACAAGCACTGTTTGGCAAAAGCTTAAAATGAAAAAAAAAAAAAAAAAAGATTGTTTTATCAGCTTGTTTCCTTTCATCTGAGTGAATGCATCTTCTATTTGCTAAGTTTGTTTTCTTTTTTAAAAAGTTGTTTTTTTCGATTTTTGCCATAGGGTGCATGTGCTTGCCAGAGAAAGACAGTGAGAGGGAAAGTAAGAAATCACTACCCAGGACAGGAGCAGCCACATCGTAATCCCTTCTCCTCCATTCTCATCCTGGAATTTTGGGGAAGCATGCACATGTTTCCAGAGTGATTTTTAAGCTGCCAGGTCCAGGATTCAAATCGGTCCACCATATGGGAGTCCAGCACTAATAAAATACATACCTATTTGTCTAGTGATTCTACTCTAGAGATTTATCCTGAGAAGATAAATGAGCTAAAATGTATAAGGATGTTTATAAAAGCAAAAACAAAACCCCCAGAAAAAAAAGAAAGAAACCAAACAAAAAATATCAAAGCAAATAAAAGCAAAGGAGCAAAACATTTTTTTTCACTAATAAGATATTGGTTAAATAAATTACAAAATGCTACTTAGTCACTTAAAAATATATACACACAAGAGAGAGAAAAGATTATACCAAGGGGCCAGCAGGTGATATGGTAGGTAAGGGGCTGGACTCTCATATGGCCAACCAAGGTTCGAGCCCCAGATCTAGAAGCTTGCTTTCTATTTTCTTTCTCTCGTTCTCTCTCTCTCTCTCTGTATCTCTCACTGATGAGTTCAAGTGCCCTATAGCAAATTTTAAAAAAAGATGATAAATAAAATTAGATAAATAATTCTTTAAAAAAGAAAGATTATAACAAAATGTTGAAGAAGTATGTTAATGAGTGACCTATATATGTACTTTTAAGTTATGGTATTAAATTTTTTTTTTTTGAGAGGTTTTTGCTATAGGGCGCGTGCGCTCGCCAGACAGACAGAGAGAGACAGAGAGACAGAAAGCAGGAAATCACCCCCCAGGGGGGATGGCCATGCCGCAATCCCTTCTCCTCCATTCTCCTCTTGGGATCTTGGGCACGCACGCACATGCGCCCGGCGTGAGTTTAAGCCACCGGGTCTGGGACTCGAACCGTGGTCGACTACGTGGGAGTCCAGCGACACAGCCATTACGCCAACTGCTGGTCCCAGTTATGGTATTAAATTTTTTACTGCTACAGGTCAATGTATGCATCTTTGTAAACAGTAGCAACTGAGTAGGGGTGGGGAGAATAATTCTCTTAACCACACCAATGGTAAAATGGAGATAATATGAGCTTGAAGCCAATTAATTTATTCTCTCACTGACTGTTGATAAATGTAAATTATCTTTATCCACTTTTAGCTACTTTTTGCTGCTACATAAATACGAGTTCCCTTTCCTTCTTTTCAAGGTCTCCAACCTAGTATCCTCCTGCACACTCAAGATCTTCCTCCATTAGGTATCCAGCTGCTCTTTCCATTTTAAGTCTATCTCCCACTTCTTTATTCTCCCCTTCAGGTGATAAATATATTCAAGTTTTAAAATGAAAATAAGTCATCTATGGAAAATGACAGTAAAGGGGCATTCCATGTCTCCATTATGACTCCACTCTTCATTTCTATGCATTCCATAACCTGTGACCATTGGGCCAGCTCCTTGGTACAATGGTAATATGTTGTTCAAGAGAAGTTGAATCCCACATGGCCACCCTAGTTCACTGGGATTCCCAGACCGACCAAACTGGTCAGCTCGAAACATGCTGAGCATACACTCAAGTTCCCAAGATCCAATGAGCTAGAGCACTGGAAGAAGTGGATTACAGTGTGATAAACCCTGCAGAGGATACTCAATTTATCATAGCTTTAACATATTTAAAAGTTTTTATGTATACATTTTACTTGCCTCCTCCCTCCCACCCCCCCCCCCCCCCCCCCCCCCCCCCCCATTAAGCTCAAACCTGCACTCTGAGAAGTCTGCATTAAGGACTTTCCTTGTTTATTATATTTTGTGCTCATAGTGTAATCATTATGTGCTTATTCACAAGCTAGTACTTACTGTTAAAGTTATAAAGAGAAAGAGAATACCAATAACAATCAAGTTCTTTAAAGGTAAATAATACCTTCTTGCAATGAAAATGACCAAGATTTAAGAGAAACAACTTTAGCAGACCTAAAATCCTCTTTGCTCCTAGGCTTGGCTCCAGGAGCTGGGTGAAAATTCTCTTGTGAAGAAATTCCACAGAGAAAACGTGTCACAAGTGCTCCTTTTGTATTTATTTGGCTTTCAGGATGACTGATGAAACTACGTCATAATAGGTGACACTTAGTGCTGAAGAATACAGAGAAGTGGGTTCCAGATATCTGGGCACCAACTAAATAGATCTTTAAAGTCAAATAACAACAGTAAAATTCGCAAGTTTAAGACTTGGAGATTGTTTAATAGTAAAAGTATCAAGAAAAGAGACTGACTTGGATGGAGAATGTATCCCTGAAATGGTGAAATTGTGAGTACACTGGTTCTTTAGTATGCAAATATGTGTGGAAAACCCACCAAAGTTCGAGTATGGAAAATATTAGCTGCTTCTGTAAATATAGAAGAAGATAGATATGAGAGACAAGAATTTTTTTTTTTATATCTTAGGAAAAGTTAACATTGAATCATGGACTAAGATGGGGGCTTGAAAAAGACCTGAATAGAAAACAATACCTTAAAGATACATTTACAATGAAGATCAGAAAGGAGAAATTCTTCTAAAATTGGGAAAGATTCATTTGTCATGTTATACAAATAGGAGGAAATATGTTAAAAAGAAAGGAAGAAAAAAATCTTAGCAGCTAATCTTAGGTTAATAGCAAATGACCCCATCCACTCTTAACCTCAAAGACTGACCTCTTGACCCACAGCCAGTGGCCCTGTTCAGAAACATGTTGCCACCAGAGTAAATAAAAAGAGAACGTAACGTGCTGAAATTGTTACTGCTAATGACAAGTGACACATACTTTATACCGGCAATGAGCAAAGTCATCAATAAATAACCTTAAACATGTCTGCCAATATTCTTCTGGAATATTACTTCCTGTCTTGTGTTTTTCAGTTCTATTTGCTATGAGGGAAAGAAGATAAAGTTATTATTTTCTCAGCTCTGGGAATAGTAGAGGGAAAAAAATGTTAAAATATAAACCATTAAACTAAGGGGGAAAAAACATGGGTAGCTGTGTTGGTGATTAGCGCTACTCTCGCTCATATCCGTGCTCTCTTTTACTGGCTTGGTCTATACTTAAAGACAACTGATAAAAGAGGAGTTTCACAGACATACCAGAAATCCAGCTGAGAACATGTCAGAGACATAAAGTCCAGAGATAGGAAACTCTAAGAGCCTGATATGCACAGTATTTTGAGAGTGTTCTTAAGATCTCTTAGGAAAGAGTCTTTCTTGATACCCCTGATAACACTTAAAATCTTTGAGCTAGTTTGTGTAAAAAGTTGACTATAAAAATCAATATGTAGAAACACTTGAATACTCAATAGTATGAATAAATTAGGTTTGCTTCATTTTGTTTCCTCTACCCACATACATACTGAACAAAATATTTCTGAAAAAATAAAAAGAGGAATTGATATTAATGGTGGCCTGTAAAGAGGGAATGGTGACTGGAGGCAGGCGTAGGAAAAAGGATTTTAATATGATTTTGAATTCTGAACCAATTAAATATGAAAAATATTAAAAATAAAACAGAATTCAAATGGACAAATAAATTATGAGCATATTTATAATCAAATTTAGAAAGCAGGAAAAGAAAATATTCAAGTTTTAAAATGTATGAATTATAAACAGGAAGAAGGATCTGAGTTAAACAGTATAAATTTGCATGTTTATACCAGAGAAAATAAAGATATAACTAATTTTAATAAAATAAGTCTTAGCACTCCAGTTGAAAACTATTTTATAGAGTGAATATGAACCCATAAGTAAGCTACAGTGCACTAAACAATGCACTAAATAATCATTAAATGCACTAAAACGAGAAGGGATACTATATTTTTCAAAGTAACTGCTATAAGGTAAAAAATAAAAAAATATATTTTACCCTATATCGTGCTCCTACACCATTCCCTAAGAAATACTATTTGTGTAAACACAACTGTAAACGATATATTTCCCTATGTTCTGTACTTTCCTATAATTTGTTATTTTTAACTTGAAGATGAGATAAAAATGAAGGCTTTTTAAAGCACAAAGTAATAATATGTAGTCAAACAAGAGCATATTAAATAAAATAATCCATGATTCTCACAGATAACATTTAACTGCAAAAGGTAACTAATTTCTCAATCAAATTTCTATTTTTACAAAATTTCTTCTGGGTTAAAGTTGTTTGAGAGTAAAGGATGCTTTGACATGCTTTTAATTGATTCGTTTTACACTTAGAGGGAGGATAACAGTGATTTGTGAAAGGATTTTTTTCTGTCTTGCACACATCTCTCATTTGTCCATCTTAATTCAATTAAAGGAAATAAGGACAGTTTGACCGATGAATGAACCATATTTTAACCGAGGACACTTCTATTTAAACTGGAGTGTATCAAGCACTGTAATTGTCATTTAGTTACTTCCGATCTCTAACTTTTGTTTTGAGAGGTCACAGCATGGTCATGGAAGAGAAGAACATAGTAGAATATAGATAAGCATTTAAACCATTACCCCACTCAAAGAAAAAAAATTAAATTATTATTCCCTTAAATGGAGGTAGCCCAACCCTACTAGTAGCTTTAGCTGAGCGAAATAAAATATTTTCAAACAAAATAAAGCTTTTATTATTTTCAAGTTGGAAAAGTAGTATTTGTTTTATTACTCTGGGCCTTGAAGATTTTGGTAAGGGTTTCTTTGGTCATTGTTTTAATTAACTTTATAGGGACTATAATTTGCTTTTAATTAAACTCATCTATTTTAACCGTTGATTTTGATTTGGTGTTTTTGTTTTGCTTTTAATGCACATAGTATGTAACCATCACCACAGTCAAGATACAGAACAGTCTCATCACGCCTTATACCTCTTTGAAGTTAATCCCATTCTACCAATTCCTGGTCCCTGGAAATCACTGATCTGCATTCACCTCTATACCTTTGCCTTTTCTAGAATTTCAAATAAATGGAATCAAACATTATATAGTCTTTTATGTCTGCCTTTTTTCACTGAGCATAACGCTTTTGAAATTCATCCATGTTACTATATATACCCTGCGTAGTTCCTTCCCTCTTATTGCCAAGTAAGGATGTAACACAGTTTATTGATCCCTGTACCAACTGATGAGTATTTGGCTATTATGACTGAACATTCATGGACAATCTCTGTATATACATATATTTTAAGTTCTCTTGGGTAAAAATCCCTACAAAGGAATTGTTGTATTATACGGTAGGTGTGTATTTAGAAAGAAACTACCAAGCTATTTTAAAAAGGGGATATACCATTTTGCACTTTAAACACCTGATAAGAGCCTATAGTTTCTTGACATCCTCACCACGGTATTATCGGCCTATTCGATTTTAGCCATTCTTGTTTATTTTTGTTAAGAATTATGTTCTTTAACTTTATTTTTTTCTTAGGAATTATTTTTATTTAATGTTATTTATTTATTTTTATTTGACTGGAGAGGGACAGAGTGAGAGTGAGAGACAGGGAAAAAGTGAAAAAGCAAGCCACCGAGTTTGGGGCTCAAACCGCAGTTGGCCGTGTGTGAGTCCCACGCCTTAACCATCATGCTACCTGCCGGCCAAATATTTATTTATTTATTTATTTAAAATTTGAACGAAGAAGAACAGAGTGAGAGAGAGAGAGGGGAAAGTGAGAAAGCAGGCCACCAGGTCTGGGATTCGAACCAAGGTTGGCCATGGGGGAGTCCAGCACCCTTAATGACCATGCCACCCTGCTGGCTCCAATTTTAGCCATTCTAGTGGAGCAAATTATCCTTTACTTAATGACTAATGACAAAGTATGTCTTCACATACTTTTTTGTCATAGTAAAATCTTCTGTAGTGACTGTTCGAAGGTTCACTTTTTTATTATTATTTTTTTTTTAGGTTCTTGTTATAGGGCACATGTACTTGCCAGAGAGATAAAAGACAGATACAGAGAGAAGGACATGAGAAATCACCCCCACGTGGGGATGGACATACCACAATCCTTTCTTCTGTTGAGATTTTGGGCATGCATGCACACATGTCTGACATGATTTTTCAGACCACCAGATTTGGGACTCAAACCATAGTCAGCCATGTAGGAGTCCAGCACCTCAACCACCATACCACCTGCTGGCCCTCTAAATATCCACTTTTTAATTCAGTTGTTTGTTTTTTCATTACTCAGTTACAAGAGTTATTTATATATTTTGCCATGAGCCTTTCATCAAATATACCCAGTTCTCATTATTCAATGTTTTATTCTATAGAGTCACTACAAACACTGAATTAGTGAATACAGAAATTAAAAAAATGATTTATTTTATTAGTTTTATTTGTTTTTATTATTATTTAATTTGACAAGAGAAGGAGAGAGAGAGAGAGAGAGAAGAGAGCAAGCTGCTAGGTCTGAGACTTGAGTCGTGGTCAGCCATGTGGGAGTCCAGTACCTTAACCACTACACCACCTGCTGGCCCAAATACAGAAATTTTAAATGGGAAAAACATGGTTAGGTTCCTGTAAGATTTTAATCACAACGTTTTTGTCAACTAGAATAATATTCACAGTATAAAAGTTCATTTGTCAATATCTCATCATCATTGAAACAAGTCAATCTCAATAACACTGAAAATCTGCTTTTCCACATACCCCTTTTTCTATTCAACACTTGGGTGGTATTTACAAAAGAAGGTAGCTGAACTAAAACTATGAACTTCCAGGAGAAGACAATATGTCTCCAAGAACAAAGGAGAGGCAACTATAGCATCATGAATCAGCATTGCCTCTAAAACAGAGGTAAGTTATTTATCTGGTTCTGCTGTGCCCCACAGATATAGAGGAGAAGGACAAACTGTTGAAAAGAAGAAAGGTATTCTTCCTTCATCTATAATAACTTAAGGACTCACTTTTGATTTGTCTCAAGCAATTGAGTTGAGAGTCATAGTCGGTTTTCAGACATATGTCCAGCTATAATTCCTGAAGTCATCATACTGAGAAAATATTTGCAACATAGATGATGAAATGTCCATATAAAAAATGAGCAACACATGTGAACAGTCAATTTTCAAAGAAGAGATACAAATAACTATAAAAATTCTTTGTTAAATATTGGAAAATGTGAAGAAGAAGGAAAAAAAAAAAAAGAAAGAGACACCAGTAGATTTTGGTGAGTATATACAGGAAACAGAAAATTTTCTGTTCAAGGAACTGTGGTCAAATTTGCTTGTGAATATCAGTTTGGCAAAATGTATATATATTTAAAACATCTGTATTTTTTGGGCCAGCAGTTACAGCTCTAGGAATCTATCCTATTGAAAAAATTTTATTATGGACAAGTGAACAGGTGCAAAAATTTACAACAATGTGGTTAGCTCCCCCTCCCTTATCAACAGGAGATATATTCCAAGACTCTAAGTGGATGTCTGAAACTGCAGATAATACCCAACACTATAAATACTATTGTTTCTTCAATCTGATAACTGAGGCAACTACTAAGAGACTATCAGGCAGTCTAAGTGACTAGAGACTACTTGTATATACATGTATACACTACAGATGGATATTCTGGACAAGGGGGTGATTCCTGTCCCAGCAGGACAGAGGAGTACAGTGCAAGATTTCATCATGCTACTCGGAAAGGTACTCAGCATACAATTTAAAACTTATAAATTATTTATTTTTATAATTCATTAATATTTCTAGACTGCAGCTGACCACAGGTAACTGAAACCACAGAAAGCAAAATCACTAAGGAGAAACTACTGTACAGACATACACAGAGAGAGCTAGAGACCGCACAGCAAAATGTAAATGGGGCTAACAGCAACATGGTGTTTGAAGAAAACTGCAACATTCTTTATTCTTCCCCCATACTAAGTGTTCACTATGGAAGATGTTGCATCTGTGTACACAGAAAACTGCAGTTAGAGCTATTTATATTTTGGGGGTGGGGTAAGGAAGAAGTCAATTAATGGAGCACCAGCCCTTTCCCCCGTCTTCTACTTCAGGCCTTCTCGTCATATCCATACTTTCCCTTCAACTTCCCAAATATGTCCTGAAACCTTTCTCAAATTTTATTTCTTTTCTCTCTCAAAGCATCTCATCAAGTTTATGGATGTGCCATCTATTACCGCAGTGGGTTCTTTCACACTGAGCAAATAATGTAACTTAAGCAGACCAGCAGTAAGAAGAATGTCTTCACTGAACACATGTGGTAACTGCCTGGGTTATCATGTGGCAACTCAGAAAGAAACACCAACTTTGAGATTCCTTTACTCAAAAGACACCCCCCTTCCCAAACATGACTTTAGGAAATAACTGGAATAGTTAAACTCATTGGTTATGAGAGTACACAAAAGATTGTTTCTGAGTGTACTAATTCACCTATAAGAGTGAGCAGCTTCTCGGCCATCTGAGAGGTTAATAGAACGACCACAGGCAACTCCATACTTATTACCCTGTTCGTTCCAGAAGCCTACCAGTAGGCCTGCAGAGTTTCAGGTCTTATTATACAAACATGGGCTTGGTCAAGGATTTAATCTCTTATTCTTTACCAGTCATGCCAATTAATTTTAAAAGTTTATAGGGTTAGCTCTGTGTCCTGGTGGCTAAGGCAGATGGATCCCACATGGCTGACCTCATGGTTCAAGTCTCAAATCTGGCAGTTTGAGAAACATACCAGGTGTATGTACGTGTGTACCCAAAATCCCAATAGGAGGGAGAGACGGAGAAGGGATTGCGGTGTGATCATCCCCTATGAGGAATACTTTTTCCCTTTTCTCTCTCTCTCCCTCTCTCTGGTGAGTGCATGTGCCCTCTGGCAAAGAAATGATAAATCTGCTGGGACCAGCAGATGGCATAATGGTTACGTCACTGGACTCCTACATAGTCGACCGTGGTTGAGTCTCGGACCTGGTGGCTTGAAACTCATGCCAAGTGTGTGTGTGCAAGTGTGCCTGCCTAAAATCCTGAGAGGGGAATGGAGGAGAAGGGATTGTGGTGCAGCCGTCCTCCCTAGGGGATGATGTCTTGCTTTCTGCTTCTACCTCCCTCCTGTCTCTCTGGCAAGTGCATGTGTCCTGTAGTGAAAATTTCTTTAATTATAAAACTGCCATGACCTTTCAGGGACTGTGTCAGTTGTTAGGGATGCACTGACAGAAGACCTGTCCCCATGAGTTCCTATTCCATCCTCAGGCCCACGTTTGCTCCTCATTCCAAGTGCCACATGGTGAGGATAACTTCACTCTGTGCCTAAAGCACAAGCCTACTACAGACAGCACCATACGGCACCTGACAGGTCTGCTGGCTGCTTTCTGTTCCCCTGCACAGACACACAGCCTGGGACCAATGCTCTCTGGTTAAAGAAGTGAACTTCGGCCATCACTTGCTACCAAGGCCTATTGCTTGCTAGTAGGCCCTTAGAGTTGTTTCCTCCTGTTTGTAAGACAGACCTATCTTCAGGTGACCTGACGATCAACTCTGGAACACTCTGGGAGCAAGTGAGAACATTCTCTATTTCTCTCGCATCCTCTGACAACACCGGGGCAAAATGGACCACATTATTTCTACCCAGAGGCTCCCAGTTAAACAGAATATTGGCTCAGTAGTTATTTATTACAGCTGGTTGGCTGAATAGTTTAATCTCTTATCCGTAGCCATAATCATTTTCTGTTTTGGTTTATCTTCCAAGATTTTTTTTAAATGAAATAATACATCATCTTCTCAGCCTCCTCATTAGAAAGAGAAAAGGGAATATTGGAAAGCTCTTAGGATTAATATAAAAATGTACAAAGGCTTCTCTGAGCTTTTAATCGGTCCTTCACAACAAGTCCCCTACATTAATGACTTAATGATGTTTGGCAAAACAGGGAGCACTCAATCGGGTCTCAGACTAAGAATATCACAATACCAAGAATTAATTACAGAGCAATCCTGAGCGAGTGTGTGTTCCAAAAAAATTCCCAGATAGCTACAGCTTACAGATATGTTTTTACAAAATAACAGTGAATTCAAAGGGCACCACAAATACACGACATTCAACATCCTGCAGAAAGTGTCTAAACGAAGTCCTTTCAGACGATGATGCCACTGGGTTTAGAACAAATTAGGCTACAGAAAAACAACAAGAAAAACAAAACAAAACAAGAAAAGCCCTGAAACTTGGCCTGTTGTTTTCTAATATATCCCTTCCTGCCCTCTGTAGTTCATAAGGTTTTTTTCTCGTGTTAATGACCACATACAGCAAACAGATTCGGTCTTTCTGCTTTTCTTTCTTGTAGAATGATTTCCCTAAAGCCAATGTTGGGCAAAATGCCACTAATACCGCCATAAAGCCCCTGCAGTGCTTGAAGGGAGAGGCAAGAGATAGAGCGTTAGGAGGTAATCAAGCTTACAGATTAAGCCTTACTAAAGCTACAAGACGAGCACAGCTCTTGGTGTTTATTAACTCTTCTAGCACTGACCGCTCCTCCCCCACCCCAACGGCACAAAACACAAAGGTCTTTTCATCAATGGACCTCAGAGGCTGGCCTGCTTTAACTTCAGGCTCCCAGAACGGCATGTGTACTAGAGCTGCCTTTGGTATCCATCACACTCAGGCAACAGTTCCTGCTCTTCCATGTTATGTTACAGTGTCATCCTTGTGCAGGGACCATGCTAACTTCTGGTGCTGCCAAAGTGAACACAAATTTAAAAACAATCAATACCTACAGACAGTGAAAATTTTCTATCCATACACTGACATCTGTGAGAGCTGATTATGATAGGCACTATTTCCTTTTTTTTTTTTTTTTTCTGCCAGAGGGCACGTATGCTCACCAGAGAGGCACACAGAGAGAATGAGAAAAAGAGAGCAAGGGAGAGGCACCTACTGGGGTGTGTGTGTGTGTGTGTGTGTGTGTGTGTGGGCGGGGGAGAATAGGGTGTAGTCATGCCACAATTCTTTCACCTCTATTTCTCCATCCTACCAGGATTTTAGGCATGCATGCACAAGCACCCGGAGTGGTTTACAAGTTACCAGGCCAGGATTCAAACCATGATCAGACATATAGGATCCAGCTCCACCATAGGATCCAGCTCCATCAGGCTACAGGGGCTAGTCTTAGGCACTATATTCTAAATTAAGAAAAAAAAGATTTCTGTGATAACAGGAGTCTGGAATAAGAAAAAGTTAAAATAACAACAATAAATCAATTTTAAAAGCAAAAAGATACAAGTTTGATTCAAATTCAATAGCGATTTCTAGCAAGAGCTTCTCTGCTAATCCACCTAGGCAGAGGTTAATAAAACATGCTAATGTTGGGGTGACTGGCAAAATTTACTTACTAAAGGTGTCACCTGGTGCATTAAACTAAATCCAACAACCTTTTCCCACTTGTGGAACTACATAACCCAAGCCCAGGATACACAGTCATATTATTTTTTAGAATGTGACAACTTTTGGACTTTGGTAATAAGCTGGTGCTTGTTACTTTGCAAAGCTCTAGAATCTTCATGTAGGGTATGTAAGCTTCTTCATTATTTCCACGTTTGGACATCTTACAAGGCATTGTACCAGGTTGTTAAGATTGGGGGTTCTATTTGTTGAGGAATATTTATTTGATTTTAAGCTATAATTTACCACCTCTAATGACAAGCTATATTCCTTCACCCTCCCAGGGAAATTAAGTTATGTAGATTACCAATGAACAAAAACAAACTTTGTATCATAAATTTGTAACAAATGTGTGTTGTAACATTGTTAAATGAATTAGATAACAATGAATTAGATAACAATGACTACAGCTTCCCAATCACAGTTTGAGACAGATAAATCTGTACTTTATTGATAGTAGGAGCAGAGAGCCCTAATCACTAAACGTGCCAGCACAGTCTGGTTTCTGTAGGATAATGACTTATCTCTATATTCATAGCAACAATCTCATTCATCATAACTCATATTAAAAAAAAAAAAGAACTGAAGTCAAGCTAATGGAGGAAACGTGTGAAAAGTGATTGGATGGGTAAAACTGTGTGCAGCTGGAGGGTCCTAATTGATTATATTGTGCTGCAACTAAGCCTTCTGCCTTGTACATCAGATCTTTATCTAACTACATTTCAATTGATTTTCACTGATAGTCTTCTTTCTTATGTCTAAGGCTTAAAGTACTAAACTAATAAAAAGATAAAGGACTTTCTAATATGGATTTCAAAATATGTCCAAGCATGCCTTCCATGAAATAAAACAGCAGACTGGGTGTGGATAAGCCCACCAAATCAGAACCTGTGAACAAGGGATGGAAATTAAAAAGAAAAATAGGATTTATACCTGTATAGAGTCCAAAGCAAAACACCAACCCAAACATTCAAAGATAAAAATGTTGATCATTCATTTTTTAAAAATAATTATTTATTTGATTTGATTTGATTATTATTATTCAATTTGACTAGAGAGAAACACAGAGAGAGGGAGAGTGAAAAAGCAAACTTCCAGGTCCAGGACTCAAACCTTGATTGGCCATGTGGCAGTCCAATGCCTGAAACACCATGCCACCTGTCCACCCCTCTAATGTTCATCTTCTGAGTTGAATACTGATTGGTTTGGTCCAATGGCTAGATACTATTCAACTTAAAGACCTACTGGCTTAATTAGTACACTAAATCAAAAATCCCACAAGAGATTGCTGAACAGAATTTAGAATGGGGGTATAAACCATTATTTTGGGGAATTTATTTTAATAGTTTAATTGACACACAATGAACTGTGCATATTTACAATTTACAAGTATACAATTTACAAGTTTGACACATGTACACACATACAAACCACAGTCATGAAACCTTCACAATTAAGACATGAACCCTGCCAACACTGCCAAAAGCCTGCTCATGCCCCTTGGTAATCCACCTCTCCTACCGCCCACCTCCACGCACAGGAACCCACTCATATGCTTTCTATTATCATAGATTACTTAGAATCTTCCATCACCTCACAGAAGTGAAATGCATTCATTTTGTCTGGCTGCTTTTACTTAATTCTTTAACATCTACCCAAGTTATTGCATTTTTTATTTTTTGAGAGGTTTTTGCTATAGGGCACATGCGCTCGCCAGAAAGACAGAGAGAGACAGAGAGACAGAAAGCAAGAAATCACCCCCTGGGGGATGGCCACGCCGCAATCCCTTTTCCTCCATTCTCCCCTCAGGATCTTGGGTACGCACATACACGCGCCTGACATGAGTTTAGGCCACCGGGTCTGGGACTTGAACCATGGTTGACTACATAGGAGTCCAGCGACATAGTCATTACATCAACTGCTGGTCCTGTTATTGCATTTATAAAAAAATTCATTCCTTTTTATCGTACAGTAGTATTCCATTTTATGCATAAATATCAATTTGTTTATCCATTTACCTGTCAATGGACATTTGGGTTCTTTTCAGTCCTGGATGTTATAAAAATCGCTGATTTTGAACTTTTATGTACAAGTCTTTGTACAAACAAATGTTTTCACTTCTCTCAATTAATTACTTGGGGATAGAATGGCTAGGTAATATGATAGGTGCGTGTTTAATGTTTTAAGAAACAGCTGAGATGTTTCCAAAAATGTTTGCACAATTTTATAATTCCAGCAGTATATAAGAATGCCAGTTATTCTTTTTTTTTTTTTTTCTTTTTTTGGAGAGGTTTTTTGCAATAGGGTGCATACGCTCGCCGGAAAGACAGAGAGAGACAGAGAGACAAAAAGCGAGAAATCACCCCCCCCCCCCCGGGGGGATGGTCACGCCGCAATCTCTTCTTCTCTATTCTCCTCTTGGGATCTTGGGCACACACACACCTGTGCCTGGCATGGGTTTAAGCCACCGGGTCCGGGACTCAAACCACGGTCAACTACATGGGAGTCCAGCAACATAGCCATTATGCTAACTGCTGGTCCCAGAATGCCAGTTATTCTATGTCTTTGCCAAGACTTGTTCTAACCAATATTTTTAATTTCAGAGAATCTAGTAAGTGTGTAGTGGTATCTCATTGTGATTTTAATCTGCAATTCCCTATGGATGAATAGAATTGAGCATTTTTGTACGTATTTATTTGCCATTGTATTTCTTCCATCACCAGTGAAATCTTGATAAATCATTATCCATTTTTAAAGATAAGAGTTTGACAGGCCCAGCCATGGTGGCTTGCACTGCTGACTTGCGGTACTCCACACCAGAGGCCTGGGTTCAACTCCTGATCCAATCTAAAGGCCAGGTACAGCGGCGTGTGCCTGTGAGCCCACTGACTTGGGAAGCAGAAGCAGGAGGGTCACATGCTTGTGGCTGGCCTGTGTAACATAGTGGGGCCCTACTTTAAAAGAGAACATAGTATGCCCTGAGTGGACTAGTCAGAGCAGCATGTAATGGCAGTTACTGCTACTTGGCAGACGGAGGTTACATAGAGGACCTGGGTTTGATTCCTGGCCCACCCTAAAAGCTGGGTGGGGTAGCACATGCCTATAGTCCCAGCTACTCAGGAGACTGAGGCAGGGAAAACTGCATCACAGGAAAAGCCTGTCTGGAAAAGAAATTGACAGTATCATCATGTGTATTACACTATTTTTTTTTTTTTTTTTAATTTGGAGAGGTTTTTGCTATAGGGCATGTGCACTCGCCAGAAAGACAGAGACAGAAAGCGAGAAATCACCCCTCGGGGGGATGACCACACTGCAATCCTGTCTTCTCCATTCTCCTTTCAGGATCTTGGGCACGCATGCACATGTGCTCGGAGTGAGTTTAAGCCACAGTGACTGGGACTCAAACTGCAGTCAATTATGTGGGAATCCAGCGACATAACCATTACCCCAACTGCTGGTCCCACATTTCTTTTAAAAGAATTATTATTTAATTTTATTTATTTATTGTTGTTGTTGTTGTTGTTGTTGTTATTATTATTATTATTTTATTTGACCAGAAAGAGAGTAAGAGAGAGAGAAGGAAAGTGAGAAAGGAAGCCACCAGGTCCAGGACTTGAACCATGGTCAACCATGTGGGAGTCCAGCACCCTTAACCACTATACCTCCTGCCGGCCCCCACAGTTTTCAACTTATCAGAAAGACAACAAAGTTATGGACAATGGGAGGATGGAGATTTGCAATTCACAATAGCCAATGGAATCAATCTAAGTGTTTATCAACAGATGAATGGATAAAGAAAATGTGGTATATATACACAGGGAATACTATTCAACCTTCAAAAAAAGGGAAATCCTGTTATTTGAAACAACATGGATGAACCTGGAAGACATTATGTTAAATGAAATAAGCCAGACCCAGAAGGACAAATACCACATGATCTCGATTATATGAGGAATCTAAAATAATCAAAGTCATAAAGTGGAGAATGTAGAAGGGTGGTTACCAGAGATGGGGGGGGGAGGACGGAGGGACTGGGGAGACATCGGTCAAGGGTATGAAGTCTCAGTTAGACAGGAGGAATAGAAATGTCAATTCGATTAAGTTGGTATTGGTGTTATTCAAACTAATTACTCTATTTCCTTGTTGATTCTCTATCTCTGCTACTACAGATTATTGAAAGGTGGATGTTGAAATATACAACTATTTTGTATCACTGTATAACTTACCCTTTTGCAATTATGGAATGTCCCCTTAGGTTGTGATAATAGTTTTTGTTCTGATGTCTACTTTGTCTATTAACACAGACATTACAGCTTTTCTTTTGAATTAGTGTTAATATGGTGTATCATTACTCCCTTTTTCTTACTAGCCTATATGTGTCTCTGCACTTACAAAGGTTTCCTGGAAGCAGCATATAGTTAAATTTCATCTTTTTAAAATCTAATCTGACAATTTTGGTCTCTTTTTAAAAATTATTTATTTATTTATTCATTTATTTATTTTAATTTGACCAGAGATACACAGAGAGAGAGAGGAAGTGAGAAAGCAAGCCACCAGGTCCGGGACTTGAACTATGGTTGACCATGTGGGAGTGTCCAGTGCCTTAACCACCATGCCACCTGCTGGTCCCAATTTCTGTCTCTTAATTGAGTGTTTAGACTATGTACATTTCATATAACTTTTTTTTTAAATGGCTAGATTTAAATCTACCATTTTGTTATATTGTTTCTTTCTGTCTCTTTTCTTCTTTTTTCTCTTCCCATCTCTCTTCCAAGTCCGCTCCTTCCTTCCTTCATTTCTTTCTAAGACAGGAGATCTTGCCATATTATGATCCTTCTGCCTCAATATCCTGGTTGGGATGACAGGAATGTGCCACCATACCTGGTCTGTTGACCAGACCAGCACTGAGCTTGTGACACTCCTGCTTCAGCCTCTCTAATTGCCAGGATTATAGGCACATGCCATTGTGCCCAGCCTTTAGGTTGGGGCAGGTACCGAAGTGGGTCTCTCATGTGGTCCTAGCTGCAGACAGAATCTGGGCAGCATGTACCATTACAGCGGGACTTACGTTTCCAAATTTTCCATGTGTCCTTTGTGTCTTTTTTACTTTTCTTTCTTTCTCCATGCCTTCTTTAGGGACAAATGAATAATTTCTTATTTGCAATTTTTCTCATTTGTTGACTTAGCTATATCTTTGTTATTTTAGTGGCTGCTCTAGGATTTTATAGCTTATATATGTAACATACCAAAGCCTACCTTTAGAAAATATTATACCAGCCCATGTATAGTGTAAGAATTTGTTTTCACTTTATCATTGGTTATAAGCCATTAAATTATGATGGTTATAAGCAATTTAAGTATGGATCTTGCTTTTAAAAAAGGCAGGGTTTAACAGCTTAGTCTAGGAGACATTTTACCTCATTGTTAAGACAAAAACATTCTACCTGTTTGCTTATAAATTATGAGATATTTCCATTCTGGCTGGTGGGAAAAGAAATTATTCCCAGGCCTATGTGAGCTACCTCTAATTTTTTATTTAATTTAATTTTAAATTTTTATGTTTTTATGCCAGATCGTGCATGCATGAACATGAGAAAGATCGATCCTCTCATTGGGGACTGGTCACACGGCAATTCTTTTTCTCCAACCTGTCAGAATCCTGGACATGTGTGCACATGCCCAGTGCATTTTTCAAGCCACTGTGTGGGTGGGATCTGAATCATGGCTGGCTATGTGGGATCTAGGACAACTGTAGGGCTCACTCCATTTGTTTCCCATCTCTCAGGGGTCATTGTCCTGAATTGCTTGAGATCCAGTACTTTGAAAACTATTATTTCCCCAGTTTGCTTTAGGTGGAAGACCAAGTCTGGTACCTGCATTTATTGAAGGGTTTGTAAAATTCTAAGTATGGAGTACCCAATTAATGCTTGGAAAGTGAATGTTAATTATTCCATCTTTTAAAAAATCAACTTACAGAAATTGAAAAGAGCAAAATCTATTTTAAATGAGATAAGAAAACATACTCCAGTATCCACAGAAATTCCTGGATTAAAAAAATTTCAATACATTATCTTTTTATTTTTTTATTTTTTTGAGAGACATTTTTGCAATAGGGCATGGCTGCTTGCTGGAAAGACAGAAGGACAGAGTGACAGAAAATGAGAAATCTCCCCCTGGGGGGATAGCCACACTGCAATCCCTTCCCTTCTCCATCCTCTCGGGATCTTGAGCACACATGCACATGTGCCCGGCGTGAGTTTCAAGCCAGGCAGTTAGCCATGTGGGAGTTCTGCGTTTTAATCACTATGCCACTTGCTAGCCCCACCAATGCATTATCTTATCAACACTACTGTCTACTACTCAAATGATTTTTAACACATGTTTAACAAGTGGAAAATTATATTGATCTTACTGATTATGTGTTTATTATGGACAACATGGAGTGCTTCTAAAGTACACTGAAGTATACTTTAAGGAACTATCCATCCTTAAATGAAAGAATTCTTTCATAGTAGTTATTAAGTTACCTATTTACAAAATTCCAAACTCAGCTATTATACTTCTGTGTAAAGAACTGAACACATAAGATGGTGTTCATTTTAGATGGCTTAAAAACTATAAAGCTTAAAATAATTTGCCAGTTTAATTCAAGTGAAATACATTAAAAGTCATTTAAAGGTAGGCTTATGAGCAATTTATGGTCAAAATAACTTACGGTACTATTTGAACATAGGAATGACACAGGTACTACGATTGTTGAGAAAACATATTTCTTGATGGTGAAGTCTTTTTTTTTTTTTTTTAAGAATTATTTGTTTTATTTATTTATTTATTTTTTCACATGAGTTTTTCCAGAGAAAGACAGAGAGGGAGAGTGAGAATGCAAGCCACCAGTTCTGGGACTCAAACCGTAGTCACTCATGTGGGAATTCCAGCACCATGCCACCTGACTGCCCCTTGACGGTGAGGTCTTAGTAATTAGCATGACATATTCCAGTTTTAACTAATGTGGTAGCTGCAAACATAATGGAAATCCCTTTATACCGCTCCTCAAGTCGGACAATGATTGTGGATGGTTAGGTTAGCAATAGGCCACTGTCTAATCTTAGCATGGATGGGAGACTACTGATATTTATTTACATTTATTTCTTGCAAGGTGAGGTATTTTCATTGCGGACATTAAGAAACTAGGCTGGGCCAGCAGGTGACGTAGTGGTTATGGTGCGATTCAAGTCCTAGACCCAGTGGCTTGAAACTCACGCCAGGCATGTGTGGGTGTGCTCCCAAAATCTCAAGAAGAGAACGAAGGAGAAGGGATTGCAATGTGGTCATTCCCTCTGGGGCATGATTTCTCACTTTGTCTCTCTGTGTCTCCAGTGAGTGCATGCTTCCTATAGCAAAAATCTCTCTCTTAAAAAATTAAATAAAACTGGGCAAAATGGCCAGAAATCAGTCGATGCTACTCCTGAACTTTCAGCATCCTCTATTACTATAGGACATGACTGAAGTGAAGTGAGCATTTCAAAACCGTGCTACATTGTAATGATAACGGAAGGTATGAGCAGTTATATTCACAATGACCATAAGCCCTCAGAAGTTAATGAACTGAGAATGACCTTGATTACTGACTCAAATCCTGCAGCACAGGGCAGTACCTGCTCCCTCGCCCACATCTGCCAACCTCTGCTACAACAGTAATCAATTTACTGTCTTGATCTCTCAAGCATATCATACATTTTTTGATCTATCATTAAGCCTCAAACTTGTGGCCTAATTAAATTACTGAGTTAAAAACACACTGGAATTCTAGACTTGGGCAGGAGGGAAAATTTGAGATAAATATTTGAAGAGGTGAGAAAATTATAACCTAATCTTTCCACATTCAAAATCATCGTTAAAAAAGTTAAGTTTTATTTAAGTGAATTTTTTTTTTCTAACAAAACATAAAGTCGACCCATTTGACAGTGTGCTTATTAAATGCCAAAAACAAAACATAGAAGAAAGGAGAAACAGATGCTCCTGGATCAAAACAGGTCTGCACGGTAGGTGTAATGAGAAAGTTGGTGTCAGAGTCGTCCAAAAGCTCATCCAGAGTAGGATCTGCAGAAGAGAAACCGCAGAGTGGGAGAAAAAGCCCAGGGCTGGAGAAATGAAAAACAGGAAGACAGAGGAAGAAGACAGGCGGGAAAAAAGAAAAGTTAAGCCCCGTAAGATGGGGAAAAACAAACCGGGGAGGAGGGGAAGGAAGATGAGATTAGAAAGAGTAAAGAAAAATACTCAATAGTACTAACCATGAAAGCACTTCCATGGAAATATCCTTCCAAACACTGCCACCTGTTCAAATATATCCCCTATAAGCAGCGCTAGTCTTCATAGGCGGGGTGTCTCTCCCCACCTGGGGGCTCCTGCACCGATATTTAAGTAAGGCTTTTCTGTGGCATTTACCTGAGTTTACCTTACAGGCCAGTCTTATGTATATTAGACTAAATTCTGTGAGTTGGAGGAAACACCTTTTACAGCACCTTAGGTCCTAATGCCCAGGGCACAGAAAGTGGCGCCAGAAATAACCACTAGATCATGTTAGAAGCTTAAAAATATTGATGGTGAGGGACCAGCAGTTAGCGTAATGGCTATGTTGCTGGACTCCCACGTAGTCGACCGCAGTTCGCGTCCCGGACCCGGTGGCTTAAACTCACGCTGGGCGCGTGTGCGTGCGTGCCCAAGATCCTGAGAGGAGAAGGGAGGAGAAGGGATTGCGGTGTGGCCATCCCCCCTGGGGGGTGATTTCTCGCTTTCTATCTCTCTGTCTCTCTCTGCCTGTCTGGCGAGCGCACGCGCCCTGTAGCAAAAACCTCTCCAAAAAGAAAAAAATATATATTGATGGTGAGACTGCATTTCACTTTCAAAAATCTGAGCATCTGTAGGTCAGAGGGAACATGTAGTTCTTGCAAAAGACTAGTAGTGAAAATATATGCATTTGAATGCTATGATAGATCTGGGATTTTTGTTTTTTTAATTTGTTATAGGGCACATGTGCTCACTGGAATGAGACAGAGGGAGAGAGAGAGTGTGAGAGAGAGAGATGAAGAGTGAGAAAGCAACCCCTGGGGGTCTGGCCATACATCAGTCCTTTCTCTTCTATTCTCCTCTAGGGTTTGGACAAGCATGCACACATGCCAAGTGTGTTTTTCAAGCTGCTGGGTCCAGGACTTGTACTGTGCAGTAGGCACAGTACTTGAACTGTGGGAGCTTGTTGCCTTAACCACCACTCCAACAGCTGGCCCCTGATCTGGGTATATCTTGCTGTATAATTTTATGCCTGTATGTTAGTCTTTCTGTTTTTCCATTCCTTAAGGAAATGGGATTAGATAAGAACTCTTATCAGTATAGCAATTCTAAGATTATGATTCTCCCTTACCAGAATACAAAGTATTATACATGTACATACAATTTTTTCCTCTTTATTCATGATAGAGCACATGCACATGCGTGTGAGAATGACAGTGAGAGAGACAAGTACCCTCAAGAGAGTCTGGTCATGCCACATAATCCCCTTCCTCCAGTCCTCTGGCCCATTGGATTTTGGACACTCAAGAACATGCCCGGTGAGTCTCAGGCCAAGTGGGCTAGTCATTCAAACTGTGGTCACCAAGAGAGATGCAGTGTCTCCGGAGCAGTACATTACTGCTGCATCATGGAGCCAGCCCTGTATGTGTACATACACATACACACACTCCCTTGTATTTCTTCATCTTTTAAGAAATTCAAATGCATTTATGTCTCATCTTTTCCAACCTAAGCTTCTTGAACTGTGAAAGGAACAAAGATTTCTCATCTCTGACACTGCTAAGCACACAATAAGCATTCAATAGATGTTTACCTAGTTCACAAAAGGAATGGATTCTTTAAGAAAATGTTCAAAGGAGTGTAAGCTAGCATTAGGAGGCTCTGATGTAAACTGCCTTTAACTATGAGAAGTAGTTGGGAGGGAAGACTGCTGAAGCTATCAGTTATATAAGCTACTTTACAGGACAAAAATATGCCGCAAGTGGCCCAGCTGCAGTAGTGTATGACGCTAGATGCTGCTATTCACTGGTCCAAGGGCACACAGGTTCAATTCCCAGTCCAACCTAAAACCCAGGTGTGGTGGGATGTCTCCAGTCTCAGCTACTCAAGAGACTGAGGCAGAAGATCATGATGCAGACAGACCCTGTCTTAAGAAAAAAAAGAAAAGAAAAGAAAAAAAGCCATGAGTGAATTCAAGGCATTTGCTTGTTAATAATCTTCCAAAAGGAACTCCTGGGAAACAAGTTTTATTTTTCAGGGACTAAACTACCAACAATGGGGGAAAAAAATCCATCAAGTGACTTAGTTTCCTTCATTCGACAAGAAGCTGACATAGCCCAGTCCTGGTGGTTCAATACCAGACCCAGCGATTTGGATCCCAGCCAACCTGAATACACCATGGTGCCTGTTATGCTGGTTGGCAGGAAAGCTTAGGGGAGACCCTGCTGGGGGGGTCTCTGTCTCTCTATCTCATATGAGATAAATAAATTAATACAAAGAAGCCAAAGTAGCTTCTTTTATCATGATAAGAATTATGCAGTAGCCTGGTGGTAAAGGGAAGCCAGACCCCACATGGCCCCTGTGGCTAGAAAAGCATGTTGGACACAAAAAGCAGTCACACAAATCCCCAAATCCAGACATGATGGAGAAGTAGGGAAGGGATTGTGGCGTGACCATACTCTGTTGAGATGTGCTCTCTTCCCCTCCCTTCCTTCGGTGAGTGAACACACCTTCTGACAATTTAAAAAAAAATGTAGTTTAACATGATAGAAAGCCGGCATTTGGATTTACAAAATCTTACTATGACTCCTAGCTCTATAACTTAGTCACCATGATGAAATTACTTAATGTCTCCAAGCCTCACTTTACTCATCTATAAAATACAAGATAGTATGCCTTTTGAGTTCTTTCAAGTACCAATTGAGTACTCTAGGTAAAGAGTTGTCTATGAATTATACCACAGTAAAAAATAATTTTAAAAAATCATGCGGATGCCCTTAAAGTGGATGACACTACTACAAGTGTGTACAACCAAGCTAAATATTGGTGGCCACTAAGGGTTAAGCATTTCCTGGAGATTGGGCTTCTTAGATAAGCTTGTTCTAATTCCTTTGGATTCCAAGGCTGTCTCTGAAAGAATAGTATCTAATTTAGATACTCTAAACATGCCACATAACTGAAGACACTGTTAAGCAAGAAAAGAACATAAAAAATGATTAAAAACCTGGCCCAGCCTAGTCAGCAGCAAACTGACCTGCAATGCTGGAAGCAATATGCTGACTATGGGTAAGGATCCCCCCTACTGGCCTGAAAACACACTGGGTACATGCATGTGTCCCCAAGATCCTGATGAGTTTGAGGGCCCAGGAAAGGGCATCGCAGTGGGACAAGACCCTGTCAATGACCCCTTTCTCTCCCCGTCGTGTGCATGTTCTCTAACATGAACAAAACAAATAAAACTAAAAATATCTTTTTAAAAGATGAGTAGAAACTGTTATTGCATGCATTTTCCAAAGCAAACCCGCTCATAATTCTACCTTTTTTTTTTTTTTCTTTTTGGAGAGGTTTTTGCTATAGGGTACGTGTGCTCACCAGAAAGAGAGAGACAGAGAGACAGAAAGCGAGAAATCATCCCCTAGGGGGAATGGCCATGCCGCGATCCCTTCTCCATTCGGGATCTTGGGCACGCATGCACACACGCCCAGCGTGAATTTAAACCACCAGGTCTAGAACTCGAACCGCGGTCGACTACATGGGAGTTCACCGATATAGCCATTACGCTGACTGCTGGTCCCATAATTCTACTTCTTTGACAGGCACCTTCATGATGAATCAACTAGGGATTATAACTTTCCATTCAGAATCGCCATGATACATGGGATTTCGTTGGTTCAGCTTTGTCATAATGGAACAAGAAAGCAGTCTAACCAGGAAATAACTTGTTGGGGTTTACAAAACATTATTACTAAAAAAGAAATATCACAACTAGCATATATACATACTCACTTATAAGGAACTAGAAAATTACAAAGCATGTTTAATATAAAAACTACACATACATAATTAAATATCTTTAATGGCTCAGAAGATAGTTCAACATCTTGCCACTTCAGGATCACTATACACAGGATCCCATGGTACTTTGCTTGCTTTCTATTCAGGGTTTATAAATTTCCAAATATTAATGATTCCAAAAAAAGTCATGTCTTTATCATTGATGGCAGCGCTTAACAATATAGTCACTTCAATTAAATTGTCACTTTATTGAAGTTTTAGTTTGACTCCTAGATAAATGGAACATTATCAACTTTTTTGTTATTTTATTTTGTTTGAGAGAGATTTTTGCTATAGGGTTCATGCATTTGCTGGAGAAACAGAGAGACAGAAAGTGGGAAATCATCCCTCGGGAAGCTGGCCATACCACAGTCCCTTCTCTCCCATTCTCCTCTCAGTATTTTGAACATATACACACACACACACGCATGGTATGAGTTTCAAGCTGCAGGGCCTGGGACTAGAACTTTGGTCAGCCAGTGCCTTAACCACCATGTGACCTGCTGGCCCCCAGAATATTACCACTTTTTAACCTTCAAAATTAGAAAAGATTCCAGAATGAAATCCTTAAACTAAATAAAAGTGCTGGGTAGCTTCACATTGAAAAAATATATTGTAGTTATTCTTTCCAACCTAAAATATTATGGTCATTCAAGTATTAAGGGAACAGAAACTGCGTCAACCCCATGGCCTGGTGGTTAAGCAGCCCAGGTCCCACATGGCCCACTGCAGTTTGAAAAATATGCTGGGCCTGTATCCAAAACCTCACCGGGGTGGAGAAATGGAGATGGGACTGCAGCGTGACAGCATCCCATTGCAGGGTACTTTCTCCCTCTGTCTCTGCCTCTCCTGAAGAGTATGTGCACCTTCTGGCAAATTAAAAAATAAAATAAAAGAGAGCATAGAAACTACCCCATCTACTAGTAGTTGAGAAGAATCAATCACTAAGTTTTAGTACAGAAAACATGTTTTATTGAATAAAATCTATCATGTGTTCTGAAATGCTTCATTGAGGGGGCTTCAAAAAGCTTCTGGAAAAACATAATTATAAGTTCTGAGTTTATTTTTATGCAAAAACTTTGAACTCCATGCACTGTTATTATCATAATATATCTTCTGAAGACTTTGTATAATTGGAACAATAGCTTCTACTCTGGTAAATCCATTCAAGATATTTGCTATTGTGTCACATAACAAGTGCTAAACAAAAATTTTTTGAATGAGGGACCAGCAGACAGCACAATGGTTACATCACTGGACTCCCACATAGTCGACCATGGTTTGAATCCCAGACCAGGCAGCTTAAAACTCACACCAGGTGGGTGTGAGTGCATTCCCAAAATCCCAAGAGGAGGATAGAGAAAAAAGGACTGTGGCAAAGTCATCCTCCCTGGGGGTGATTTCTCATTTTCTGTCTCTCTGGTGGCCACACGTGCTCTATAGCAAAAATCTCTCACTTAGGAAAAAAAAAGTAGAATTTTTTTTTGAATGAATGTGTACAGAATGTTGCCTTGATCTTTCTGACAGATCTTTCTGTCTAAACTTATAGAACTAGTATAAACCTTGAATCAAGAAATAAGTGTATGAAAGGGCTTCAATAAGTTTGTGAAAAAAATTAATTAAATTTATGAGCTTATTTTGGTGCAAATCCATACATTTTTTTTCATGATTCTGGAAGAGCCCTCATATGTATATATAATTTTTTAAGGAAACAATTCTAACATGTTTGTCCTCTTGACTGTCCCCAATAATAAGGAAAGGCAGAAACACTAAGAATGTAAATGATACTATCTTCTTTCTCATCTTCCATCCAAGTGGTTCCTCAGGTTCCAGCCTTGGCTAGAGATGCAGCTACCCTCTCCCACCCCCTGAAGGAGGGCACAATGACAGTCACTTTCAGAAAGAGAAATATATCCCTGAACTGGTTTACTTATTATTTGTGTTTTCAACAACAAAAAGCTGAAAACTGCAAAACGCTATCAGGGAAGTTGGCTAAAATAAATGCAGAGTCTAAAAAAATCAGTGAACCATACCAAGAAGGTTTATTACTGGGATCATCTCAGTCTTGCTGCTGTACCACAGACTGTAGCATGGAAACGGGTCATGAGAAATCTCTTCAGGATACCTCCACACAAAATATGGTATGTGTATCTGTATCTATGATATGAGAAAATTTCCCTTTTATTACTTTTGTTTCATAGGTAAATGCTTATAAAACATCTACTTGCTGGGGATGAAAAGAAACCCAGCTAGCATCCAGGCACCCTTTTGCAATTCCATTTGAGAGTTCTCCATCTCCCTAGAAATGATTCTCTACCCACCCTCATGCTGCAGAAAATCAGCCTCTTGTTTGTTAGGACTTATATTTCCTATACGAACACATACACTTCTGTATGAACCATGGTTCCATACATATTCCAATTCCTGTCTGTTTATTGACCCAGAATATTTTCCAGTAAGAGATCAAGTTTTACTCAAGAGAGAAATGGTGGGCCAGCCCTGTGTCCTAGTGGTTAAGGGAGCAACATCTCCCATGGCGACACAGTACAAATCCCAGCTTGAAAATCACACTCGGTGCATGCGTGCCCAAAATTCCAACAGGACAGAGAAGAGAGGGGAAGAGACTGTGGTGTACACACCTCACTGGCAGGTTCTTTCTCCCTCATTTTTTTCTCTTTCTGGCAAGCACACACATCTTCTGGCAGACAGGGGCAGCGGGAATGATGCAGGACCAGAAAACATACTTTTTTTTTTTTCTGAGAGGTTTTCGCTATAGGGCGCTTGTGCTTGCCAGACAGACAGAGAGACACAGAGAGAGAGAAAGTGAGAAATCACCTCCCGGGGGGATGGCCACATCGCAATCCCTTCTCCTCCGTTCTCCTGTTGGAATCTTGGGCACGCACGCCCACGCGCCCGGCTTGAATTTTAAGCCACCAGGTCCGGGACGCAAACCGCGGTCGACTACGTGGGAGCCCATCGACATAGCCATTACGCTAACTGCTGGTCCCCAGAAAACATACATTTCATTTGGGGTAGTAACACTATCCACATACAGACTAAACGTTATATTCTAGGAACCAAATCTATAACCGGCCTGTGAATGTAAATCAGCTCTACATTTAGCCAGCTATTAAACAAAAATTCAGGATTTCTTAGTAGAAGGAATCCAATTTAGTTGTGGCATTAAACATGTGCATTTTTCCTCTGAGAGAGGAATGTAATTGAATTGTGTCCATCCCAGCAGATGAGGGCTGCTCTTCTTTGCCCAGCAATCATGTCTGTAACGGCCCGAGAAGCCAGTAGATACTCCTCCCGCACAAGCTACTAGTTAAATATCAGCTGAGGAGAATGAGTTCAACCGACCAGACAGAAACTCAGGGACCATGAAACTGGATTTGCGGAGGCTGGTGTGTGTTGGAGGGGACAGGCGGCCCACCACCCTCAGCCAGCAACCAGCCTTGCCCTCAGCTGACATCACCTTTCCAGATGGCCTCCTCGACCTGCCTAGATTGTTTAAAATAAAGACATCGTCTACCTTTTCATTCAGAAATGTGTACACTGAGGCAAATGAAAGAAGAAAAAGACATCGATATAATCACATGATCAATTAAATATTGCTTAAACCCACAGGCACATTGTGTGCCACTCTGCTGTGTCTTTTAAAGAATAAACTGAAAAACAGTATGTTCTGTGGTAATGAAATAAGGACAACTGCTTTAAATTAAATGCAACAAGTGGACCTTGTAACATGACCAAAATCCATCCCAGGCCTTTTCTAAATTCCAAAAGCAACTAGAATTCCTCTTTAACAATATTTGATAAGAAATGTTTAACACTTTTCATATATTTCCTGTAATTATACATTTATAACAAAATGTGAATTTACTTGGCAGCCAAACCAAAATGCTTCATATTGCTCTAAGATGGCAACCCTAGTTACTGAAATACAGTATACTAAAAATGAAATAACTTTTCCATTTTAATGTGGTTATAAGCTTCCTGCTAGGCAGCAACCTAATTGAGACTTTTGATGTTAGCTTTTTTTTTTTTTTTTTTTTTAAAAAGACATGTTATCCTTCATCATCTGTATAGCATTTTAACTACAGATCTCTTACAGTCTTCTTAAAGTTGACAGAGGGGAGGGGGAAGGGTTGGGAAGAGGAAGGCCACTTTATCAAAGTCAATGGAAATACAAGGTATTAATTATGTTAAATGAAGAAATATGGGCATTTGGTTACTTTTGTGGGTCAGAAATATTTTAATCTGTCGCTGCCAGCCAGCTGCCTCTCCCTGACGTACCCCTCCCCCTGCATTATATCAGCTGCAGGAAAACATCAAAGCTCCAAAAAGTGAGGAAAGGAGCCACCAGTGCGGCCTTCCCCACCCTACACTCCCTTCAAAGTCACAGTTCTAACTAGAGCGACCATAGTATTACCCACTACAATCAGTAATAAGGCCGTGACCTTTTTTATATTTTAGAGAGATAGATGTTAGAAAAACTAGCATGCTCTCAGCCTAAGGCAATTAAACAGAGAGAGAGAGAGAGAGAGAGAGAGAGAGAGAGAGGCCTAGTGAATGGAAAATGAAACTTTTGTGATATTTAGAAAAGAAAACAAATGGTGTACTCAGTTGCTCCCTGTCAAGCAGAGCCGGATCACACAGATGCAGCTGACTTTTAAGCTTTGCCTAGTCTGCCAAGAGCACGATGTAGGAGCACAGTCACAGGGAGGGGAAACAGAGCTGTCTGCCATGATGCCCCAAGTTTTATTAAAGCAATGCTTTGAAACTGTATATTAACAGTCAAGGAAGCCAATGGCAGTTACTTAAATGAGACGTATTCATTATATGATCAGTGTCAGAATTTTACAAGGTCACCTAGTAAATTTGAAAAAAAAAAAATAAAAACAACTAAATAAAACTACTTAGGCTATTTTTGTAAAGTTTTTCTGATCAAAAACGCATGTAATGTGTTCAAAAGTCAGGTCACTATAATGTGCAAGAATCCCCCCCACCCCCAACACCCTGCTATATCTATATAGCAACTTTTTAGTGAATGGTACCTTCCTGCTGTTAACTGATAACTTTGAATCTAGTTACATATAAAGATTTTTAAATCAAGGTATTTATAGATGATTCTATTTTCAATATGTATTTTTATTTAAATCTGAGATAACAACCACATATTCTTTTTTTCTATGTTCTCCAAGGAATTAATTAAACTTGTGAGTACTAATTTAAATAGATCATTTTTTTGCACATAATGCACAGGCAGACAGAATTTGTTTTAGGATTGAGTTTTAAGAGTTCCTATGTTGGATCTTTTAAAATAAGAATTAACCAGAATAAAGTACAAATAAACCAGATCTGTCTTGAACATTACATTATATTACAAGTAGAGAGGGACAACTTTTAGGTAAAATAAAACAAAACACAAAAACAAAGAATGAACAACTAAAGTGAAAACACGGGCTCTGAAAAGAATTAGGATGGAGCCAAGGGCCTTTTCACTTCTGTTGAGTCATTCTGACCTTAATCAGATGGCCCTGCTTCAACAGAGTACTCCCACCTCCTCAAGGAGGTTAAAAATGCGTAAGATTTCTATATAAAGATATGTATTACTGAGCTGCCTGTACTGTCTTAGCAATTCAATAAAAATCTACACTTCATGGGTCAGGCTAGCTGGTTTTAATTCAGGAATAAATGATTTAGAGACATGTTCACCTGAAATCACCTCACAATTTTCTTCCTCATTTCACATACTACTTCCTACGGGGGAAAAAAATGAACATTTTTACATTTGTTGATTGTTAATTGTTGTTAGAGGTTTACTCACCCACACAAGGAATTTAAGACTAAACTGAACAAAACCTCTCAAGGCTGATATTAGGCATACCTTCTCTGATATCAAACCACAGCAACATTCAATTTTGAAAATAAGCAGAGGTAAACATATTGATTTTCTGTTTCTATGTGTAATTCTTACTGAGTAATCAAGGGCAAAAAAAAAAGTCTTCACTGAGACAGTGAAGACTATAACTCTATTCTTGGGCTTTAAAGGAGAAAATTTATGACTATATATGGACTCATAAGTTTGGGCTTGAAATGGGAAAAATTATGGTTACATATATTTTGATTTGTTGATGTTAAATTGTGTCAAGAAAATATGCAAGCTGATATATAAATAATTTCCCTTTATATACACACAAGAAAACAGATATATTTCTGACAATAAAACAAATGAAGTTCGTATCAAATTTCTGAGCTTTTAGCATTTTTTGTTATTTATTGACTATTGTATTTGTTTACTATTTTTAAAAGTGTAAGGATTCATTTGGAACAAATGTAGTCAGACTGGTCTGGCTTTCCCACTGATATCTCAGAAAATTTTCTTCATTGGAGCTGCCTTACTCCTTCATGGACTATTCCTTTTTCTCTTTAAACAAGTATCAGTATCAGTTGGGACCTATTATTTGTGCAACTTGAATTTTACTTTTAAGATGAGTGTTGAAATTATTTAAAAGTCTGGATGAAGACAGTCCGATACTTGATGCAAGATTAATGCAATTGGATCTTTTTTAAAGATTCACTACCAAAATTTCAACAATTTTAATAGGTACATGAATTCAGTAAAACACTTTTGAAAAAGGTATATGAGCCATGTAAGTCTAATTTGATTTTAAGCATGACTCAGAGATTTACTTTAACTACTACATTAAAGCAGCCAATGCTGGTTTAAGTAAAAAATAAATACCAACCACAAAAAGTCATGCACATATTCTATCACTCTTTCTAAAAAAAAATAGCTGAAACCCTTTAGAAAAACACTTGAGAAATGTGGCATAAAGGTACAAGTATTAACATTGCAAGACATTGGATGGGTCATGTAAAGAAAAAGAAATCATCTCACAGATGTTTGAAAGAAAATAAATCTTCCCAAGAATGCAGAAAAAATATCAGAGTATAAACAAAATATCCAAAGCAAAAACAAACAAAAAAAACCACTTTAGGTGATTCAGATTAACTAGCATTTTACAATATTAATGCTAATGGTTCATCATATTCTTGCTTGCATGTTTAACAGCTCCCATTTAAACGAAAAGAGAGTTGTATGCATGAAGAAGAAGCGAATGGAAAACTAATGTCATACATGGTAAGAAGCAGGGACAGAAGAGATATCAAATCAGTCAGAAATATACAATAGCAGCTTCCGATATTGGATCAGGAAGTAAGGTAGAGAAAAGTTGCAATCTAAAGGGAAAACACTTTTAGGAAATGGGAAAAATTAAAACAGAAGTAGATATGTAAAATAGATGAATGAAGACAAGGTCTTCCTGCACCAAGGGAGTTGTTTAGGAGAAACAGTGTCCGTTTGTGGCCAGCGATAATACTTTCCATTCAATAGAGTTTGCAGCTTGCTGATTCATATGATTGCAGGCTGGCGCCCTGCTGGCGAGCCTCTCCACTGAAATTAAATCCACTCTCTTCAGTTATAAATTATAATGCTCTATAAACAACACTCCCAATGGGAATGGGAAGGCGGGAGAGAAAGGGAGGAAGGGAAGGAAAGAGTGAAGAAAAGAGGAAGGGAAGGAGAAAGAGTTGGAGAGGGAGAGCGTTTCTGCATAGTCCACTCACTGTTTAATGTTCTGCTCTTCTGCAACAAACAAGGGGAGTAAGTCCTCCACAGATAGCACTCCTGATGTAATTCATACACACTGTTTGATGTAGAGCCCAGAAAGGAAAGTGGGATAGTAATGTGAGTCTAAAAGGAAAAGCACTTAGAAAGCAATGAGTATGCAAGAAGAAAATAAAATAGATTGTGTACATGGATTTTTTTCAAATACAATACTGAATGTATCTTCGGAGTCTCCAGGGAGAACAAAAATGAAATAAAATTCTTGAATTCTATTTAGATAAATTAGATTTACACATGGAGCTTTTTTGATACCCAAATCAGAGAGAGCTCCCCAAGATGCCCTGGGAAAGCAAAGAAATAAGAAAGCCAAGTGAAAAACAATCATTCCTAAACAGCTTTAAAACAGGAGTCTGAGACAAAGAGAAACTTTAGTGATATGTTCACCTATACCACCCAGAGATTTACCAGATTTGTCTATGAATATCTATCTTGGAATTTAATGCTAAATTTACAGGAGAGTGATGCCTCAATTGTTTGCAGGATTTGTTTTTTTTTTTTTTTAAAAAGGTGGTTGTAAAAGGAAAAAAAAAATCGCAAATGTCCAGTTTTGTCAATTAGCAAAATAATTTGTGAAGGAGTCTACCATTGAGGTGGTTTGTGTGTACAGCTTTCAAGGGATTAACTTATATCCATATCTCAGATTTCTTTTGTGCATATAAACATATTTAAAGAATTATTTATGTCCCAAAGCAAGGCAGAAACAATTACCGTTCTATGCCAATTAGTATTCCAAGGACTCGCACCCACAGGTTACTCAACAACAACAGGACACAGTTTGATATAAAAACATGCCCTTGAAATTTCTTACCAAATGATGAACCCGGACATAAAAGGCAAGAACAAGCAGGGTTCGGAGTAGGGGAGAGAAGAGAGCCTGACCACACCTACATGTAAATACAGTTTGAAAAAGACAGCAAAACCTAGGAACCAACAATGACACTTCAGGTGAGGAAACGCAAGGAAAGCAGAATCCTCCACGAACTACACACTTCCACTTCCCTAGCTCATTCCTGCAGACTGAATACTGCCCCAAATTCCCCCCCAACGAAACACGATAAAAGAAAACACCTTTCTCCTACAGTCACAGGATGAAGAGGGAAAAGAAAGGTGACTGAGATTCCAGTTTCCGATCTGAAGTAATTTTACCAGGCTACATTTTCAAAGCCTGGAAGAAGACATTAAAATTAATCCATTTTCACCAAAACCTTAACCAGAGAATTAGCCTTAGTAACAACTGAGATTTTACTTTTAATTTATTTTGTAATGTGTCTGGCTGACTGTCTCTTTCTCTTGTCTCTCTGGCTGTGGTGCATACCAAGTAAATTATTTGCTGATAGGTGAATCTCAGCAAATGCTTTTCTTCCTTTGAAGGCCTGGTGAGTTTGTTGGGAAAAGTCACTTAAGTCACTTAAGACAATCCCCTGAAAAGTAAAACTCAATTGTGAAATAAGAGTATAACTTAGAGCTTAAAAATAAATTAAATAAAGGAAACATTAAAAGATAAATGGAGCAGGATGCTCTGTGGCTGAGGTAATCTGAGTGGCGAGGGAAGGAGGGGGGTTACGTTAATAAATGATTAAAAGGCCTTAACAAGGGCCTATCAGGTTGACTAGGAAAGCGTTCTTCTCTGCTCTTCCCCGAGACCACCTTTTTTACATTTGTTCTCGATGCTGATCAATATGGTTTTCATTTGCTGATTTCCATAATGCCATATGTGATCTGCCAGCCTGACATAATGAAGCTGGAAAGAGCTGAAGTCATTTGAACATTCTCGCTTGCATGACTGTCGCCAGTTCACCAAATGCCTGTTATCTGAGAGCTAGTACCTTTCTCTTGTTTATTGACAAATACCAGAGAGGTTTGCTCCTAGACAGATGTAAAAATTCAGCCTTGGGTGGCAAATTTAAGATTCAAAGCAAATACTGCACTTCCTCTGTAACTTTTTTCGTCTTGCCACCACGTTAACTTGTAATTTAAGCTTGATTAAATAAAGAAAAACAAGATTTAAGTGTGAATTACCGGTTTCTGAACACAAATGCTCACGTCTGTTGATGAAGCAATAAATCACAAAGAATCAAACACAAATATTTTATGAGCCACTGAAGCCTCAGGACACATTTATTTATGACTCCAATTCAAGTTTTCCTATAAATTGATCATTTCAGTTGGCTCACTACTATTCATCTCTAATAACTTTCAAAAAAATTCATTATCAAACCATGCACTTATTAATTTTTTACTCTTTACTAAAGTTTCTTTAACCCATGCGCTGGCATGGAGAAACATTTCTCTCTTATATGTTACTATATGTTAGTTTCCTGTACTTTTTCATTGTATAGTAAGATGGTTTTGTTAAGATAAGGTCATCTGATATGAGTGACCCATGCAAGACCTTCCATGGTGCCCGAAATTTCTCACTAAAAATTCTCTGTATTGTTTATTGATCACTTTCCCATACTCAAGAGGCGATGTCAAAGAAAAGTGCAGAAACATATTTCTGAAATGATTTCTTTTGTCTTTTGTATGCCAAAATAAAGTTGTATTTGACCAAAAGAATACTTCAACTTCGCATTTTAAGAATAAAACTACATTTTAGTGCCAGTACCCACAATAAATTTTATTTCTTTTTACACTAAACACAGTAAAATATAAATATTCTAGTGATAAACTGAAGTCGTGTTTTAGTTCTCATGAATGCGAAAGCCTGTGATGGCAGTTTTGTCCTGGAAATATGAAAACAAAATCATAGATTTTGTCAAAACGTCTCCCTGAGTGTTTCCTAAAAAGTGAATGTGTCATGGCTGGGGTCAGCACCCATCAGTTTATAAATAATGGTATCTCCAAACATTGTACTTGTTCCAACTCGTGACTCGCAACCTCTACTGTACTACATGAATTTTCTCCTTCCTTTCTTCTTCTTTTCCCTCCTTCCCTTCATCCAGCAAAGGGTACATCCAGCGAAGGGTATGCTGGCTCAAAACAAAGCCAAGTGGTCCAGCTTCCGTGGCACAGTCAGTACAGGAGCTGGAAGTCAGTGTCAACTGTGGTTCGAGTCTCTGGCCTGGTAGTCCTGAGAACATGCTGGGCACGTGAGCTTGCATCCAGGATCCTGGCTGGCTGGAGGACTGGAGGAAGGGGACTATGGAGGCGTTCTCTCTCTCTCTCATGCATGTATACGCTCTATTGCGAATTTTTAAAAAATTCATAGAACAACAAAACAAAAGGTAGACAATGTGACAAATAAATAAAGGAAGGATCCTTCAAGAGAACAAAGTGGTACTAGGGGGCTTTGACTAGTATGGTAACTTACTCAGCCCGTCTTCCTTCTCTAAACAAAGGAATTTTTGTCTTCTTTCTTTTAAATTGTTTATTGATAACAAAAGCAGTAACAATAAGACCTAGTTTCAGAACATGGATTGTGCAAATTCTATTGCTCTTGTTGGTAGGCAATTTCTTTGGAAAACAGATTCTACTCCCAAATAGAAAGAAAAACAATTCATACAACACTGTTATTAAAGAGGCGTCTTATGAATGCTGCTGAGTTCTATTATAAAAGTTGATAATGAGATAAGCAGGGAAGTTTGGCAAAATAAACAACAATAAAAAAAACAAGAATGCTAAAAGTATCCAATGGAGGAGAGAATTCATATTTCAGAGACCTTTCTCTGGAACTCAGATTTTTGGATTATGGGTAAAGCAGAGGATAGAGAACTGTATTCTGTTTAAAAGTAACAAGCTACCTTCTCTAATGAATTACAAATTAGGTAAATAAGAGATGCTGTATTTTACTGAGGGTTTGGTGAAGAAGGAGAGATTATGTAGACAGCAACTTTTAAAACACAGTCATTTTTTTCCCGATTTTCATATTAGTAAAAACTATAATTAAAACAGTAAGAAAACAGAAAGAAATGGTACTCTTACCTAGATATGAACCGAGAAGAAAGGCAGGAGTGATACTGTCAGTCTAGAGGAACTGCTGGCAGGTTACCCTACGTTAGATTTAACTACTAACATTTTGCTTTGCTTTGACCCATAACTGCCACATTCAAGGGCAAGTAGACTAACACTGCCTTATATCATCACACTATGGTAAAACAAGTTAGAATAATTGAAAAGGTTCTCAAAAAAGGTGAGATTACAGGCCATCTCAGTGGCCTACATACTGGAGCCAAAGGCAGGCCCAGGTTCGAATTCCAGGTTCACTTGAACGTGCTGGGTGAGCCCATGGGGGTGCCTATGCTTCTGGTTGGTGGAAGGCTAAGGGGGGATTGCAGCCTGCTGAGATGCTTTCAGGGTTACCCCTCTCTCAAGAAATAAGATTTGTAAAGAAAAAGGAAAAATTCAAAGAAAGATGAGATTAAATTAGAACAGACTTTTGAAATGAGATAATGAGAGGCAAGAAAAGGCCACTTCTCTTATTTGCAGAACCTATAAGAAGAGAGAGTTCCATGTACAATTGACAGTTGTGAGAAAATTAGGATGCTCTTTTAAGTTCTAGAAAACTCAGGACAAGAAAAATTGTGAGTTGGTATAAAATGACAGGAATTTTTTTTTCTTTTAAAAATATTGTGATAGGGCATATGTGCTCACCAGAAAGGAAGAGAGCGACGGAAAGTGAGAATGCATACCCCCACCCCCAATGGAGAATGGCCACACCACAAGTTCTCCTCCTCCATTCTCCTCTCAGGATTTTGGTACATTATACAAATGTATGGAGTGTTTTTCAAGCTACCGGGTCTGGGACTCAAACTATACAGTCAGTTATGTGGGATCCAGCCACCTTAACCACAAAGCCACTGACTGGCCCCAGAATTATATTTTTTAAAGAAGGAAGTAAGATGGACATTATCTCCTGCAAACTCCGGATAGTACAAACAAACAAACAGCTCAACAATGAGTGGTTCTCTTAGAGGGAAATAAAATCTGAGAGGTTTTGTGTAGATCTTTTGTCCCAGCTGGGGTGAACATTACTTTATAGAAGTGTATCCACAAAACTAGAGGGTCTCTTGAAGAAGGAAAATGACCAGAAAACTGCAATATTGGGTATTTGTTTTATTTTTCTAAAAGATAATCTCAGGATTTTATTGTTTCTCTCTCTATATAGAGATACTGTTTATACATATAAAGACGAAGTTTATAACTAGATCATTTGGCCCTTTCTCATCCCCTCCCAGTTCAACCTGCTTGTATCACTTAATGGCCAGATCTGCAGTTGAGATCAACACATTCAAGCTTCAGCACCATCTTGGGACTATAGCCTTTTTTTGAAGAACTGACTTAATCGGCCCACTGAAGCCACTCTGTTTTCTGTCATAACACAGCTCTCCTCAGGCACACAGAGAGTCCCTGCTCCTGGGCAGATTGTGGAGTTGGTGCTCGTCACACTTCTTACAGAAATCGTGCATTTTAGGAACAATTACCATGTTTATGGGAGTGCTATTAGCACAGAAAGCCTGCAGTCTAATACCACTGTATCCACAGCACTTGCAAGAGTACCTGGCATACAGCACTCATTCCCAGCAATGAGAGAATTTGCAGTCCTTACCATGTTTTTTTGTTTTGTTTTTGTTTTGTTTTGTTTTGTTTTTTTTTGTTTGTATGTTTGTTTTTAAAAAGGAGTAAGAGGAAAAAGTAGAAAAAAAAGAGAAGAGGAAGCAGTAGCAGTAGTAGCTGTGGTCATCGTCCTGGTCATCATACCTGTAAATGACAAGTTGGACGTGCAAGGTGAGATTCTGGGATGTAGATGTGGCTACACTGAAATCTGTGGTTCCAGGGCCTAAAGCTTCTTTGGAGATTTACTCCCCTTCAGTTGGGCTCCCAAGGAACTATGAACTACAAAAGATGGTCTGAACAAGGGTGGAAAACCAAGGCATTCAGTAATGGAAGGATTTATAGTCCTGTTGAGCAAGTGAGAAATGAAATGATGAGGTAAGTACCCTATTAGTAATGCTAAGGTCACCAGGGCAAGATGGGTTAGGGGAGAAGAGCCCCATCGCAAGCTCCAAAAGCAGTCTGGTAAGTTAAAGACATTCTAAACTTGGACTCAGTTTCCTTAACTCTAACTTATCGGTGATCAAACCAAATTATTAGAAATAAGGACACAGATAAGGTTTTTTATCTGTTGACAAGGATGTGTATGTACAATAGTCTCAACTAGGCTGGACTGAGGTGTACATCATGCTGGGTAAAGTCTCTTCACAATCTAAATGATGTATAGTGATTTAATATATGAATAATAATTAAAAAATAAAATATTTTAAAAAGAAATAATATACGTGCCAATCTAAGTATGAACGATATATAGAAATGAATGAGGAGAGCTGAGAGAAATATCTGTTGAACAGAGATAAAGAAAGGACTGTATCATTTTATTTCTTGATCTTTCGTAAACTCTACCCTGGTAGCAGAATTCCAATTTCATGAACAGGTAGGCTCTGTCACACGTTTGGTAAGATTGTTCCCACTTTTCAGTCCACGTGGGTGGTGGTTATTATTTTTAATGCATTCCTACTTCAGTAAGTCATAAATAAGCTTACCTATTCAAATGGCCACAATAAATGATGAGAAATAGCACACTGACCCATAAGCAGCAAAGACCCAGAAGGCAACACTTAAAACATAAACTGCCAACAGCAACCTGATCAGCTTTCATAAATCAGAGCAGCAATGGCCCTGAAGAGTGGGCATGAGAGCTCCAGTAATTGCAGCCTTCTGTCTGGGAGCATACTGTAAAAATAGCCACAGTAAGCACTCCTCCTGACCAATCAATAGACTCCTATTAACCTCCTGGCCAATTACAGGATGATCGGCTAAGCAAACAAAGAATTATTGGCTGTTTAGTTGGGACTTTATTCAGGCCTCTCTCTTCCCCTGTTTCTCATTCTGTTCCGCCTCCCCTCCCCACCCCCTTTCCTGTTAGGAAAAAAACATCTGCAAACACCTGATATTCATCTAAGTCTCTGCAGTTGTACAGTCTTGTTAAATTGTTACCACCTTTTCCACAAGCAGTTTTGGCAATTAACCTCATGGCCAGAGACTTCAAAGAAAACAACTGTTGAGTTTAACCTCTCTGAGCTACCATAGATTCTTTTATGATTTTTCCTGAAACACTTTCATCCAGAGAGGAAGAATGCAGACTGATAAAATGAATGTTTATTTTAATATTTGGCTAATTTATTAAGAAGACAAACGCCTCAGACGTTTGCCATAACAGGGTACACTCGCTTCTCAAAGTCTCCATGAAGGAGGGTTTTATTTTAATTTACATTCCCAACACATGTGTGCCTTTCTGCTCTTCCACAAATCCTACATTTGCTGGAATCCAAGGATTTGATACATTTGACCCTCTCTTGCCCCTGTTCACAAATCTCTCATATGTTTCTCAAAATTGTTTAAAAGTTCAGAATGAAAAATGCATGTAAAATTAATGCTAAGTACCAACATTGCCATTAAAAATCTATTTTCATTTTATATTCTTACCCTCACAGATACACTTTTTTACATTAAAAGGAAGGCTAATCCCCAGCTCCCATGAGAATAAACTACTAGCAATAAAGATCAAAATATATGACTGAACAAGCAATACAATTCTTCTCCAGTAATCTCGTGGCCTAAGTATTTCAGTGCAGTGTACGCTGTGGAACCAGCTTGTTACAGCTGTATATAATAACAGTAATAATAATGGGCCTGATCTTAGCGGTGGAAGGCAGGTTTGTAGAGGTATGTTAACTCCTTTAGGCCACAAAGTTCATTCAGAATTTTAATAAAAATGATTAAATATTTAGTAGATCCTGAGAACTACTGATTTCTCCTCTTTCTGTGGGAAGGTCAGGCCTTGTAAAATTACCACTAATATTTTTGCCCCTCTTTGTGAAACGCGAACGCTGCAAATGAGCTGGAGTGTTTGTGTAGCTTTTCTAGAAGCACCACGGGGTTGGAATAATAAATCTGCAGCAAAGGCAACAAAGCTTTTGTTTGATACTTACAGAGGCCAATACCTGCATGTTATAAGTAATTCTACAAAAGCCATAAGTAACTTCTCTGGAAGATGACACTCTGCAGTACAGTGCCACTGGGTTTCGTCGTTTTGTAAAGGCCCTGGCCTTCCCCTCACAGCACGTTTCTGCCACCAGCACCACCCCGTGAGTCTAGGTGAGTGAGGGAGGAAGCACAGGGACAGCAGTAGTTCTCGGAGTAAGACATCCTGGAGTCCAGGTCCCTTTCTGCTTCTTATTAATTGGGTTGAGTACAAGTACTGGGCAAGTACAAATAATAATATCAATCTTATAGGGATGCTGTGAGGATAAAACGGAGTATATCATGCAAAAGTCACAAACTGTTTTCGTTAGCCTGTACTGTTTTAAGAATCAGGAAATATCCATAAAAATGTGAATTTCCTGTCTCTCTCAACTAAGTGGAAGGTCTGGCAATGCCGAGCCCACGTTTCTGCAGTGGCAACACGGAATGGAGAGCTGCGGCAGGCTTAAAGGCAAGTCGTTTGCTGGAGCCCCCACCACTTAAACCTGGCCAAAACACCATCTGAGCTTTTGAACCTCCACGCAATGGCTGACTACAGTGTGTCCAACAATGTCTGGCACATAGTAAGTACTCAATAAAACATAGGTATTATAAGAAGAACTACTACACCAAATCAAACAGTTGACAACAATTTGAAGGAAGGTTTCATAGATAAATCAGCTAACCATTTCACGGGGCAGAGACTACATCAATCTCTGGAAATGATACAAAAACTTCTATATGACACACACACACACACTTTTCTAAACCTCCTGAACGGCTCTCCTTATCTAAAATTCCTATGGCATTTCTTAAAATAAATTTTCTCATGGAATTTAACACATACTGTATCTTGTAGTGGTATCTGCATTCCTAACCAATTTGTAAACTCTTCAAATGTATAGTCCCAGAGCTTTGTTGAGAATATAAAAGTATCTCTATTTCAGGCAATTAGGGAAATGATCAGTCTGAAATGAGGGAGGAAACAGGTGAGTTACACTCAAGAATACTTCAGTTTAGCATAATCATTCATTCTCAGCTCCTGGGGTCCAAATATGAGACTTGACTGCATTGTTGCCCACCATCCCATCCTTTTACTGTGATTGTGAGGGTTACAAGCAAAGGGATTGAAGAACGTTGTCAGTGGGAAAGCAAAGCCTAGCATTCAAAACTGCCACTCTAGCTCAGGATTAATCTTAATTTTAGCTCCATGTTCAAAGCCATGGAAACAACCTACCTATTTGATTAGGTTGGTTTAAACACCTGGAGGTGGATGAGTGGGTAGAAATACTTCTAAGAGGTCAGGCATTTTAAGCAGTATATATTCTAAAGCAATTTCCAGAGCGAGTCAGACTGATACACAAGTGGGTGACCTTCTTCTATGAAGCAGGGCTGTGGCAGCATCTGGGACAGACCGTGCATAGGTAGATGAGACTCCCCAGAGGAGTTAAGGGACTGTAGGGGAAAAGACAAAAATATGTCTCTACCAAGAAGAAGATAAAAGGTAACCTCAGATTCTAGGAGTATCTTAGAAGCAGCCAGGGATGGTTTGGTAGTTCCTGCAAACAAGTGACCAGGGTTGACATTAGTGAGGGAAGAAAAAATGAAATATGTCATGTACATGAAGTTCAAATCAAACCTAAAACTTCCTCTGTCCACTCTTGTTAACGGGACTTTCATATTGAACAGAACTCTCCAGAGAAGAAAACGATCTCTGGTCGTTCTCATGGCTAGATGTAGATTTTTTTTCCTTTTAGTTTTTACAATCTTTGTCAATGTAAGTAAAAAGAGAGGGATATTTGTGCTGAAGATTTAAAAACCGTTTTTAAAAAGTAACATTAAATGACACAAGGGTCTGGTGCTATGCTGTACAGTTCAATGAACTCCTGCGCAGATCAGCAAGATGGTTGGAAATGCCTCTCTCCGTCTGTTTTTCATCTCCAAAGTCTGTGTACTCAGTAGAGTGTGAAGAGAGCCTCTCTCCTCAGAACATTCTCCCAGTGGTCCTCCCCCAACCCCCGCTCCCTCTCCATAGCCCCTGCAGCAGAGAACAGGAACTAGAGCAAATGCTTTTGTGAATTAAGAGATCTTGTGAGCGTAAATTTGGTCAGGCTGCTCCTTTCTGCAGGCCAGACCCCGCTGCTGCCCCAGGATGTGAACTGTCAGTTTGCATAGCTGGTGATGAGTTGCAGAACCATCAGCAAAGGTGAAGACGGCAGAAACAAGAAAGATTCAAGACTGGTGGAAATCATTTCACAAGGAAAATTTCAGCCATCAGTGGGAGGAAGCTTTGAAAAATGCTGCCATTTCCGAGTCAGAATGAAGGAAAAATTAAATTACTGCCGGTGAGGCGAGCCAAAGTTGCATCTCCCTCCAGGGAGAGTTTTGATAATGGTAAACATTTGACAGCTGGCCTGGAGTTGTTATCTTGTTCTAACAGTTGTTATGGTCTAAATGAATATTTCTGATAAGGGAACAGAAAGAAAATTTTAAACACGTTGATATTTTTATGTTTTAAACCTTACGGTGGTGAGCCAAACAGGTTTAGGGCAATTTGTCACCGAGGCCCTCTTCAAAATGCTGTAATGATCCCAGTCTGGGAATCTTACCAGTATCATTATTTCAGTTAATCTCTATGAAGTAATTCTTTGATGTAAATCAACTTACTGGGAAAATAACTTCTAGCTTCCTCAGCAACCCGTAAAAACAATGCCAATAGCTGACTTGGAGAAGTCAAGAAAATAATGGGTTAATTAAAGCAAAGTTCAACTACAGGCTCAAGAACATGCAGAGAAATACGGTGTCGTTCAATGACTAGATTTTTCAGCTACTGAGGATCAATAATGACAAGATTTCAAACTTCCACAGAGTTTATTATTTTATAAAAATATTAGGCCAAGTATTTCAAAAAGGTAACACTGATGAAGTAGTCAATGTTCTGAACCTGCACAAAGGACTGCGTACTGGGCGTCAGAGGGTTTTGTATTAATAGAAGATGCGGAATGCCTGGAGCACTATTTCATTATAAAACACGTGCTCAATTCCTATATATAGCGTAAGAAAGCAGGTCTGAGTTATTGTCTGAAATGTTCCAGGTCTTCCCAGACTCTGGATCTGTCACAGCATCTAGACTTACATGCAGAAAGCTCAGCAATGACGGGAGGGAGTCCCTTGCCTTTTATGTATTTGCTCATAGTTGTGTCTTCAGAGAGAGAAGCAAAGGCCTGAGAATACTATAATCCTCTTTTTGGTCTACCTAAAAAAAAGACTGTCCTCCTAAATTTACTCTGCCTCTGATATTCCACTAGACAGGACTTTACCAGTGGCAAAAAAATAGAGACAATGGCCAAAAAGCAAAGAGAAGAAAGGAATCATTTGTTTGGAATGAACAGAAACATATAGAATTTATTTGCAGATAATTTTTATAAAATTTGAGCATCATTTGACTAAAATATAATTGGCATACGTTTATTTGAATTTAGTATTCACATAAAAGTCCACTGAGCTTGGTACTGTGGAGAACAGTCTCTATCCTCATGTAGTTAAGACACAGGCCAAGGGAATCAACCCACCTAATTTGTAGGATTCCTATCTTTCTGTGACTTATATTTCAAAATGCATTTGCCCTGACCAAAGGAAAACTTTATCCACTCTTTCCCCCTATTTTTCTTTTAAAAACAAAATCAGAAAATCTATCTTTACTCTGTATTTGTGGGACGTAAGAGTTTCATTATTTTTTTCCCTAGGGACCCTACTCTGCCTTAATATGAAAGTATATAAATCGATATTAAAGTATGGTATTTTGAGAATGTTTCAAAGTAAGGTCAAACTGGTGTTAAAAACCCTACTAGTGAAGGCTAAAATAACAGTCTGGCGGAACAGTCTTAAGAGCAGCTGACTCCAATTACTAAGTACATCCTAGCGATGTTTTTTACTAACAAGAACAATGCAAGCAAGACTTTGAGTTCAAAAATAAAGTCAAAGAGAGCTTACTCATAAGAAAAATGAGATAAATTACCCCAATACTGCAGCTATATAGGCAGCTGACAGTTAACTTTACCTGTGGCTCTGAGAAAGCTGAGTTCTCTCTTTAAGAATAATTGGAAAAAGAGATGAGGGAAATTCTGAGAGAGAAATAATGCTAGAAGAAAAGGCTTCTTTTGACAAAAATATTCCAGAGAAATTTAGATTAAAACAATATACAAGAATGACTGAAAAACCAGGGAAACAGTACTTTCCAATAAATGTTAAAAAACATTACAGAGAATTTTGACCATACAAGATGGAAAACTAGAATAGAATCCATGTAACCATCACACCACACCAACAATCATCAATCCTGCCCCATCCACACCCAGATCTACTTCCCTCCTCCTGAATTATTTTGAAGCAAATCCCAGATGTCATCAAATCCATTTTTGTCAGATGCAGGCCATGAAAAAGCAGAAATCTCCCAAGCATGATATTCCATATTGACTGTGTCTTCCTGCCTCTACCTCCACCCTCGATTCAGTTTCTTCAAAAGATAAAGTTCCCTTCTTACAGGACTTTTATTAGTACTAACTAGCATTCTCGGGCCACAAAATAAATCTAGTTAAAAACAGAGAATTTATCAGAATGATAAGATTTTTGTTTTATATAAGGGCTGATGGCCTCCATAAACCCTTCTATTTTCAAATTTGTCTGATTTTTTGAGCACCCACTTTGGACCACTGTTCCCCCCAACTCAGAAAAACATGTTCTGCTGAGCTGGTCCCCGTTGTTCCTCTACAAAACACGGATCACCTCATCGATCCCCAAGAAAGGAAGTATACTACAGCAGTTCAGACATCAGTTTCAATGGTACAGATGTGGGTTTAAATCTGGCTCTGCCAATTACTAACGTGACAACTGCGATGATGCAACCTTTCTGAATCTCTGTCTCATCATCTCTAAAATGGAAATAATAATAACGACTTCACTTGTTGGAAAGAGTAATGAGGTAATATACAAGGGGGTTTTAAAAAGTTTGTGGAAAAATGAAATTAAACTGTAAGTATATATACAAGTATATCTTGATGCAAAATAAATTTGAAATCCATGGATAGTTTTTTATAACACAATTATACAAAACTATACAAGTATATTTTGATGCAAAATAAATTTGAAATCTATGCATAGTTTTTTATAACACACATTTTCCATGAATGTTCTGAAGTCCCCTGATATATAAAGTGCTCAGTCAAGAACCATGAAGCTCATTTTATTTAATTAAGATCACCTTACATGTGATAAATACCAACAATAAGATGGTATATGCAGAAAAGAAAAAAAAAATGAGACAGGAAATGGGGGTTAAAGTATTGGGTGGTTGGAAAAGTCATGGTACATTTTTGAAAGAAAAATTATGTCATGACTTTTCTGGCAACCCAATACATCATTTTAATAAATATTACCTTCGACCAACTTCTTTCAGAAACTCAGGTACTGGGCCAACCAGGTGGCATGATGGTTAATGTGGCTGGATCCCACATGGCCAACTCCACAGTTCGAGTCCTTGAGAAATACACCAGGCGCCTGTGCACACAATCCGAAAGTCTCCAGAGGAGAGTGGAGGAGAAGGGATTGAGATGTGGTCATTCCCCTGGAGGGTGCTTTCTCACTTTCTCCTTCTCTGTATCTCTCTGGATACAACTCCATGCCCTATAGCAAACTAAAAACAAAACCAAAAAAACTCAGGTATCTTTGAATGATTGCTTATTGGGAACTTTCAATAAGGTTATAACTGAAAAACATGAGACATTCCTAACTCAACAGTTTCATACTTCTTTAAACATTTAAAAACTCAAATGTCTCATACATGAGTGTAAACGACTTTGGTGGAAGAATGTAATACGTATATCCTGCTGTAGGTACTCAGAATTATAGAGAATGAACACTCACCGCTTGGTCTAAATGACCAGCCAAGTCAATCTGTACAGGTGAACCAGATAAAAGAAAAGTGATAGCACTGATGCTGAAAAGTAGTAGCAGTGGCAATGGATCTCTCACGAACCTGCACCATCTCAGCATTGTACTTTTGGGGAAAAAAATCACTCAAATGAAAAAAGGGCATGGGAAGGCATGCTTTTTGCTTACCTTTGTCAGGACACTTGCAGACTAAGACAAGATGTATCTTCTATCACACACTATCAGGGGCTGGATGATCACACAAAAGTAATGCAACGTGCTAGGAGGCTGACTCCCCAGTGGTAGGTTCCAGGCTTGTACCCGGAGACGTCCCTGAACATGCGGGGTATACGTGTGCCTATAATTGCAGCTGGCTGAAACTGGGGTGGACTGTGGTGTGAGGACCCTGTTGGAGATACCTGTCTGCCTATCTCTTTCTCTGTTTGTCTCTCTCACTCATAAAAGAAAAAAAAATTCAAAATGAATCATGCACAATCAAAACGTAATATGGCCAATGTCATTTTACATGTCATTTCATGTCCTTCTATCATTTCGGAAGGAAAAAAATTGACATGAAACTTCAATGTAAGAAAGATCTACTTATTAATTTTAAAATCACCAACTAGAAGCTTTTCATTGACTTCACGTAATTTTTCTCTTTCTTTTCTTTGGCACTCCAAAATTATATAAAGATTATGCTAAGATGGCTAAAAGTCAGAGCACTATTTTTCCAGAAAAAAAAAATAACAAAAACTGGAAAGATCAGCCAGTTTTATGTGGCCTAACAAATTGAGCCTCAGTTGCTGTGATTAGTTGGTAAAGGTTAGATCCTGATAACCACTTAATAGGGATATTTTTCTACAGTTTTTTTTTTTTTTTTCTATCTTTCAATCCTGCAGCTAGAATAATCTTCCCCAACTCAAGACTTTCCATTCCTTGCCCCATTCCAACTCTAACCAGCATTTTCTTTTCAGTCTGGTCCTAACCTCTCTCATAACTTCCCTTTACATATCTTTTAAATTTTTTTTAAAGAATTACTTTATTTAACTGTATTTATTTATTTTAATCCGACCAGAGAGGGACAGTGTGTCCAGCGCCCTTAACCACCACGCCACCTGCTGGCCCCACCTTTTACACATTCTTTGCTGTTGATATATGTTCAAATCAGACTTCTGTTTTCTCCCAAATTAGTCCAATGTGTGTGCCTTGGTGTGTTTATTTCTTTCATACAGGAATCCCTTTCTTCAGTCGTTACCTGTCTAAATTCTACCTATTCCTCAAATTGTAGCTTAAGTGGCATTTTTTCCCCCCATGAAATTTTCTCTGATCACCCATTAAAGCTAACCTTTCCTTCCTTTGGGCCCTGAGAACACTACACTTGCCTTCTGCGGTTACTAGGGTTTTACATTTATCAACACAATTCAGAGTTTCTGGGGTGAGGGAACAGAGCTTCTTCATTTATTCACCCCTTTCAACATGAGCATGGTAATATTTTTAAACGAGAGAAAGCGAGAGAGAGAGAAATTGTCTGTGTGACAGGGTCTCACTGCATCACAATCCTCTTGCCCTAGCCTCCCAGGTCTCTAGGACCACAGGCATGCAGCAGAGCACCCAGCCTGCTGAGGCCCAAACCCAAGGGCCTGGGCCATCACACAGCAGCGACTTCCGGCTTGCACGACCATAGCTAGGCCAAGCATGGTGACATTTAATTACACTGAACTAGGCTGCATGTAAGAGGTCTAGGAAACCATCAACATCAGAATTTATGCCTTTTTGGATAAGCAGACTATGCTAGGAATCCTTTGAAGGAATTTCCTTAATTAGCTCGCCAACTCCTGGACCTTACGGTTTCTGCTGCACACAAAACCTGTAGTGAGCTCACACGATCTCTGTCCGTAACACAAAGGGAGCAGCCCTTCACTCCTGGCAAAATGAAAGACTGAAAAAGGAAGACACATGTGTAAGAGGAAACACCAAAACCACAAAAATGGAAGCAGTATTTGTGAACCTTTTTTGGCCAAATCACAGACATCTTTAACCTCCTCATACTTCCTTAAAAGGAACAAGTCAGAAAATGGGGAGAGGAAAAAAAAATCTTTATACTTTGTAAAAAAAAAAAAAAAAAAAAAAAAAAACAAGTCCTCCATATTTTTAAATTAGATCATATATAACTTCCAAAAAATCTGTAATCTTCAAGCATAGAATATCTCCATAATTTGGGACCAGTAGATGGCATAACAATTACATCACTGGATTCCTACTTAGTCAATTGCAGTTCGAGTCCTGGACCCCGGTGGCTTAAAACTCACACTGGACACATGCATATGTGTGCCCAAAATCCTGAGAGGAGAATGGAGGAGAAGGGATTGTAGCACGGCCATCCTCCCCGGGGTGTGTGTGTGTGTATATGTGTGTGATTTCTCGCTTTCTGTCTGTCTCTCTCTGTGTCTCCAGCAAGCGTACAGGTTCTGTAGCAAAAATGTCTCCGGGGTGGGGGGGGGGGGAGGGGAAAAAAGGAATATATGCGTAATTTAAAACTTCAACCACTAGCAATGAATACAAGGTTAAGTATAAGGTGAAATGAAAATGAATAAAAAGATAATTCTTGAAAAAAACCTGAGAATAAAAAAATGAATTTGTGTCCATCGTAATTAAGTAGCTTTTTTTGGGTAGAGATTATAGCTAATTTAGGATGGCATTTGAGATGAAATATTTTTCTCCTTTTTAAACAACGCATGGCTGATGAAAATATATCAATTCACTATAATTTTTCTTATTTTCTTAATTAAATCTTATAGGTCTGAAAAGAATATTCTAAGGCATGAAATCCTCTGAAAATATTCAGAAAAACATCCAAAGAAGAAAAACTTACTTTGCTATTAAATTCCTAAATGCAGCTATCATTGGCCCAAGCATCAAAAAACAAATTTGTCTATTAAAAAGTTTTAGAACCTCAATAAAGCAAACGTCTCCTATTCCAAAAACATTTCTTAAACACCTAAAACAATCAAATATATCACATTATCCATTTATTCCTCAATCCCTCAACAATGCTCCCTAAATGAATAATTTACTTTTAATTATCAACAAAATCAAGTTAATAGATAACTGCAAAACTGCTGCTGAAAGATGTTCAGAAACATTGAAGTAATGCTAGAATATGAGTTTACCCCCAACAGAGTAATTTTTCCATATACTAGTCAAGGTACAACAGTAATCTTTGATCTGTACTGGATAAGTAGATGTTCCCACACTCCTTGTATGAATTCAACATAGGTCATTTATTCAATCTGAAACCAGGGGCTTTGGCCCCCTAAGATGTTTGCTGTAGGTAAGCTGAGCTTTGTGGTTTAGTTAAAGCTAAGATTTCTAATGCTGAGCTGTCCAATGTGATAGTCACTAGTTGTATATGACTATTTGAGTGCATTAAAATTAAATTAAAATCTCAGTTCCTTTGGTATAAGAAACATTACTGCCACATTTCTAGGGTGCAGTCACCACATGTAGCTAGCACACCGAACGGCATAGATAGTGCACTTTCCTGCATTACAGAAAGGTCTACCGCACGGTGCCATTCCAAAGATTACCAGTCTTGTCTTACATCGGTTTTAGTGCCATTGCTCCAAGGTTCTATCTAAAATATAGACTACTATCATCTATAAATTTTCTTTTGTTTCTGTAGTTGAAACTTAGACCTTTATGCTGATTCAGAATAGACTGTACATTCCCCGCCAGTCCAAGAACTAAAGACATAGGAGAAAAAGTAGCCCATAGGTGGACTAAGAGAAAACAACCAACTGCCACAAAACGAAAACCCACCAGCCCATAGAGTACACAGAAGAATCTCAGTATTTAGCATTTTGAACAAGAACAGTGCTATTACTGAGAAACTGCTCATCTCTGCTGTCTATACATATTGTCTTTGGTAGGGAACATGCATTTTCATTAACCAAGAAATCCAGTATTTGGTTCACATCTGGCTTGTAGAAGCGACGAGGTGAAGTGGAATGAGGGAACACCTTTGAAACCAGGTAAGAGCTGAGTCCTACCTATATCCCTTCATACACGCCTGCAGGTTCCGTGACTTTTAAGTTCTGTGAATCCTTCTGTGCCTGTGTTTCCCCAAAAGTAAAAAGCAATAATCAGGTCAAATTATCAGGCTTGAAGTCAGAGTTCAATAAGATAATGTATATTTGGTATCAACTGGTATAATGTATGGCACAATCAGTTGTGTTGGTGACCATTCTGGAGAACAAACAAAAAGCTTCATCATAATGCCACTAATAAAAGCTCATAGTAAACTGAGCCTTAAAAAAAAAATGCTTGTTGAGCTATAATTCATGATTAATACATTTGAAGTATACAATTCAATATGATGCAAGTGTCTTCATACTCAATACAACATTTGCTCAGCATTCACCATGGGCTGGTTACTACTTGTTTCTAGGGCACTGGTTCTCAAATGGGGAAGTTTAGTCCATTGGGGAATATTTGGAGAACACGAGGGAAGGGAGGTGTGCTAATGGCATAAATGGGTAAAGGCAAGGGATGCTGCTAAACATCTTACAATGCACAGGACTTGTCCAGCAGTGCTGAGGTCAGGAAACCCTGCTCTCACGATACAAAGATGAACAAGAGACAGTATCTGTCTATAAAAGGCTTACTCTCTATTAAAGGAGTGCAGGATGGAAACAAAGCTGCCTCGGATGTTAGGGTTGCACAGTAGAGGAGGAGGCTTCAGTCAGAAATATTGGAAGACACATAGAAATGCACCAAGTTACTCAGGATGGAAAAGAATGATTTCTATAGAGGAGAAAACATGACAAAACAAATATGTAAAAAGCATATTAAACCCAAGAAGCATCTGTGGTTCAGAATGATTGGAACTCATTTGCTTACGAGAGAGAGACAGAAAAAGAGACAGACCGTGAAGTAGGAGAGACACGGGAGCCAGATCATAAAGGCCCTGTATGCCATGCTAGGAGAGTTTGAACTCGACCTTACAGTGCGGCAAACACTTTCTGTAACAAGCCACCATATGTACCCTCAGGCTACATGGTCTCTATTACAACTACTCAGCTCTGCTACCATAGTGAGAAAGTGGCCATAGACCTTACATAAATGAACAAACATGAATTGTTTTCAATTAAAACTTTATTTATGACCACTAAAATGTGAGTTTCATATAATTTTCAGGTTTTATATAATATTATTTTTCTTTTTTTTCCCCCTACCATTTAAAAATGTGAAAACTGCTCTAGCCCCAGGGCTCAACATAAACTGGCAGCAGCAGTAGCTGAGCCATGCTGAGGTATACACAGAAGACCTCAAGTGACAATCTAGCTGATCAGATACAAGGCAAAGCACAGCACTTCCTTTCAGATCTCTGGAAGTACTGACCATCTCCTCGCTATTTCCTGCTAAAGAACAAATGCACATGGGCCTAAATTTTGTCATTAGCTTGTCTGCAATACTTACCATGAGATGGTATGTTAACTCAAAAGAATAAAAAGCTTATTTCAGGCCACTGTGGTGAAATGACATTTACCTAATGCAGATATAAATTTCGTGTTAATTAGTGGGCACTTGACACTGATGTAATCTGATTAGTGAAGCAAAGTCCGCCTTAAACTAGCTCCCCAGTACTAACAGTGTGTCTTTGAATTAAGAGAATTAGGGCTAAGTGACAAAATGTACCAGCTACTAAGAAACCAACTGTATTATTTATAATCAACTGTTACAATGAAGACGACACTACCTCGCAGTGTCATCATGAGGAGTGCGAACAAGGCATTGACACACAGTAGGTTGGGTGTTCTTGCCATCCCAGATAGGTCTGATTGATTCTGGAGACTTCATCCATTTAATTGGAACCTCATATATTTAATTTGGAACTATTTTCAAGAGATTAGTCTGATAACATGTGAAGAAAATATATTACTTCTCCTAAATTTAGAAAATGTTTTACTAACAACTGAAAGAAAAGTAGAGTGAACATCTGGAAAAAAACATTTCTTTTAAAAATTTTGCCTCTTCATGATTTCAGTTTATTACTTTGTAAGTGCCATATATGGTGTCTTACCATGAAGCCACTGGATATCTAAAAAAACTATCTTTTGGAATGTTGACAAGGCCAACTCTATGAGTAACTCTGATTCTTTGTTCTTGGAGGGGGGTGTTATTTAACCTTTCTTAGGGATAACAAAGTGATGTCACAAGTATTGTCTTGAGGATTAAATGAGCTGTTTATAAATTCAATTACATAATTAAATGGTATGGGTTCAAGTAATGTTAGTCATCATTAACTTGAAATGGTATTAAAATCACTCTTTCAGATTGTCTCTAAATGTTCCACTGTGATGAAGTTTTCCCAGCATTAAAATATTCTTCTATAATTCTAGAACAAAAGGAACTAGAAATTGCCTAGTCCAAAACTCTTGACCAAAGTCACACAGGGAGGTAGTACTGCTTTGGTATAAAGAGTGAGAGTGCCTGAGTCAACATGCATGCTTTTCAGTCCTGGTTCTGTCAGCCTATCAGCTGTGTTAATTCAGGCATATTGTTTAAAGTCTCAACATCTCGGGACCAGCAATTAGCGTAATGGCTGTGTCGCTGGACTCCCATGTAGTCGACCGCGGTTTGAGTCCTGTACTTGGTGGCTTAAACTCTCGCCAGGTGCATGTGCGTGTGTGCCCAAGATCCCGAGAGGAGAATGGAGAAGGGATTGTGGCATGGCCATCCCTCCTGAGGGGGTGATTTCTCGCTTTCTGTCTCTCTGTCTCTCTCTGTCTTTCTGGTGAACACACACACCCTATAGCAAAAACCTCTCCAAAAAAAAAAGAAAAAAAAAGTTACAACATCTCAGTTTCCCTAGTCATAAAATAATGATTGAAAGAGATAAAGCTAATAAAGTACTGAGCTTAACATGTTTTTAAAAAATTAACAAATGTTCATTATTATTATTGATATTAATCTTGTGATTGTGAAATTATTTTTATTTCTTATTGAATACATGTGTGTAAATTGCACCTGTATTTATTCTGACCACAACTCTTGTCTAACCATACTGGACAGACTGAACCAGATTATTTAAAATGTTTATTTTCTGGCTGAATCACAGTGGGAGAGGCAGTAGAGCATTGCTGTGCGACCTGAGCCATATGGGAAGGGCCCAGGTTCAGATCATGAGTTAGTGTAGGTATGTTCATGATCCTGCCTGGCTAGAAGACTGGGGGTTGCAGGGAGTCTTCTCAGCAGTGCCTTCTCCACCTCTTCTCTCTCAGAAAACAAACTTATATATGGAGGCCAGCAAATGGCACGGTGGTTAAGGCTCTGGATCCCACATGGCCAACTGCACAGTTGGAGTTCTGGACCCTGCAGCTTGAAAGACATGCCAGGCACATTTGCATGCTTGTCCAAAATCCTGAAAGGAGAATGGAGGAGAAGGGATTGTGGCATGGCCACCTCCCCCTACCCTCTACCTCCAGAAGTGATTTCTCATTTTCACTTTCTCTCTGTCTCTGGTGAGCATGTACCCTATGGCAAAAAAAAAAAAAAAAAAAAAAAAAAAAAAAAAAAAAAAAAAAAAAAAAAAAAAAAGAACGAACTTCTATATATTCATGTTCTAAATCAGACAAACTCTACCTTCTTTCCCTTTCTATGTATGACTCCTTGATTAGCATATCCTTCAATTTCAAATTACCTTTCAGTCTTCAAATGTTTCTAACCCACCAACTCTGCTCCACAAATTTCAGGAATACAAATGTGAAAACATATGCTAAGTATATCTGCAAAATACTTGTTAAAAGACACATAGTTGGGAACTAAAGATGTATTTGTGGAGATTCCGGGCAGTGGCATGCCAGTGAATGCCACAGAAAGCACCCTTCTGATTCATTTGCTTCAAGAGGTGAAGGAAATAACCTATTTCCTTTCTCCTCTTTTCTACCTGGTTTTTCTGATGTGTTCCCAGATTCTCAAATTTAAAGACTTAGATATCCACGAAATCTTAATATGCCTGCTGGAAGCCAGGATAAGTAAAAGACAGTGTGCCAGTGTTTCATACTGAGAGGAGTGCATCTGCATTTGCAGGGAAATTTGGTTCAGTCTTGAAAACTACCAAGTCTTTTCTCCAGTTAAGCGGGAGGTAATGTCAAATGGTTCAAATTTGCATGGAATTCTACTACCCTGGAGCCTGCTCCTGAAGTAATCCTCCACACTTGGCAATTAGTCCAGCGGCCTAAATCCTCATCTCTTGGCAGATGAGCTGCAGCAATTTTTGGCTTTTCCTACACTTTGTACTTGACATCATTTAGCCTAGACGCAGACCCTGACCTTGCCTTTGCGCTTCAGTTTAGTCTTTAAGGGGACCCAAACTCAATAGAAACAACCTAAGTGTGAAAGGTCTCACCCAAGCCTTCTCTAAATGTGTGCTTTAAAAAAAAAAAAAATTATTTAACTTTATTTATTTATTTATTTAAATTCAACCAGAGAGGGACAGAGTGAGAGAGCGAGGGAAAGTGAGAAAGCAAGTTGCCAGGTCCGGGTTTCGAACCATGGTCAGTCATGTGGAAATTTGGTGCCATTAACCAACATGCCACCTGCTGGCCCCATCAACATGTGCTCTTTAATTGTTAATGCTACTCCTTAATCTCAGATGTTCATCAGCATGGGGTAACTTCAAATACTCCATCATAGTTGAGCAATATGAAATTCATAATGTGTTGTTATTTTAGGGTTTTATTTTTGTTTTTATCTGCTTGACACAGAGGTAAAAAAATTATAGGGAGGTCATAGGAATAACTTTAAATATTCCTCTCACACGAATGATTCTTTTTTTATCATTGCATTTACCTGACTGGATTAATTTACATTTCCCTTTAGCTTTGGCTATGTAACCAGGTACTCAGTGAGACTTTTCCCACAAAAAGTCATCTGCTTGATTGGATTAGAAGCCACTACCTACTTCTGTAAATCAAACATCTCAGTAGCATTTTATGAACTTTTCTTTGATTTCTTTCATATTTCCCTGTTAACACAAGTAGATCTGGGAAGAAGATTTTCTCATCGATGGGGGATAGGGGTGACCTCCCTCAGTTATTTCTCATCTTTCTCTGCCTCTGCCTGCCTTCTCGGCATGTACCAAAGCATGTGGCGCTAAGGTACATGCGTAATGGCTTGCTCTTGCTCACCACAATACGTCATAGCGTCTAAGACACTGCAGCATTCTCCTTCTTTAAGTGTAGTATTTTGAGGGTTCAATGTAGCACAGAGACTCATTGTACAAGTTCATTACAATCTATATCCTTAGCATTTATCCCAATGTTAGTAAATCTCCTGGAAGAAAAGAGAATTTTAGTTAGGTGTGATCAGCTCAGTGAACTATAGCTCCATGGCCACAGAGGGAGAGAATGCTGATTTTGTGGATGCCTTAAAGAGCCAGGTAAAACAATGATACTTATCTGCAAACTTCCCAGCTATACTCAGGTAATTCTGGAGTTATGTTTTTCATTCTGAACATTACACTAGATCTGAAACTTTTGACCTAGTGGTGATTAAAATGATCAAGAGAACAGTTATTTGTTTTTTTCTACTGGCATTTTTATCTTATAAAAATAAGAAGGGAAGGTGATTATAGGCACGTAACATTAAATTTGGTAAAAATCGCTAGGAAAAAATAAGGAGTGTGATTTAATGATCTGAGAAATTAGGCAAAAGTGTCAAGTCTGACGAATTTAAAAATGGTTATAGGTCAAAGCATTAAAAACTTCTTTGGGGATGGAGTGGCTATAAGGGGAACATGGTGAGGTATCTGCCAGGGGTTAATTGCAACCCTGCATGAAAAGCAGTTAACAAGTGAGAATTAGAACACCCAGGAGGAAAAGAAAAATGTTTCCAGTGCCATGAGAAATAAACAACAAAGAAGAAATATTTCCTTTGGCTACCACTACCTCCTTTTCAAAAGCTCAGAGGAGCTACAGGGAATGCCAAGGACTGGTTTTCTCTCAACTCCCTCTGAAACATTTGTCTTCATTACCACTCTTTTTAATCAGGGCTCCTTCATGAGTGTTTCTGCTCAGCCCCTAAGGGGCAGCTCTGGTCTGCGATAAATCAGAATCCACACCGCAAGTCACTAATCAGCACTCTCGGAAAGAAAAACAGAGAAGTGCAGACCACTATGGACTGAAAGGCCTGAGGGCTCACAGACCTCAAGGAAGAAAGGCCTTTATGCAGGGAAATAAGGCAGTGAAGGTGGAATGGGACTCTCGTGTCTAGGATGTAGTTTAAAATTCCAAACATGCCTTTTTTCACATGTAATTTTAAGATTTTGGAATATAAATTTCATTTTAATAACATAAAATGGATTATTAATTTGTTTAATGAATTGTAATTTGGAACCTCATTTTGATGACTTTCCCTTCTAATTCAAAACTTAATAAGCCCAAGGCAGAGATACAGGAAATACATTTAAATATTTGAGAAAGGAAAAGAAAAAAAGAAGAAGGAGAAGGAGGAGGAGGAGGAGGAGAAGAGAAGGAGAAGGAGAAGGAGAAGGAGAAGGAGAAGGAGAAGGAGAAGGAGAAGGAGAAGGAGAAGGAGAAGGAGAAGAGAAGGAGAAGGAGAGGAGAAGAAGAAGAAGAAAAGAAGTCCAGGTCTGTGATGTAATGTGCTGCTCAAGAGAAACTGGATACCACATGGTGACAAGAGTTCAAATCCCCAGCCTGGTCAGCCTGAAACATGCTGGGCACATGCATAAGTGCCCCAAATCTGCTTGGCAGGAGGACTGGAGGAAAGGGATTGTGGTGTGACCAGACCCTGTGGAGTGTGCTCTCTGTCTCTCTCCCTCTTTCTCGTGCACACACACACACACACATTCTATCATGAATAATAAAAATAAATAAAATAAAATCAGGCCCAGAACAGCCCTTCTTCAAGAGACAGTCAGCTCCATGGCTCCTGCGATCTAGCCATTTTGGGAGAAAGGAAGATGTTCCACTGCTAACTGGGCCTCCAGCATACAAACCCCACGTGGTAGGAAGACCCCTTTCAAGTCTCCTCTTTCTGTATCAGTTCTTGTCTCTCTCTACCTCTGTCTCTGTCCTCTGTCTCTCTCTCTCTCTCTCTCTCTGTCATTTTTTTTCTAATTTTTGCTTTTTAGAATTTTTTAAGGTGAGGCGTTTTACAGGGCGTTTTGGCCCCTCCTAGCGAGCCCTTTATCTTGTTAATAATCCCCTCTCCTCCTCCCAGAACAGCCCTTCTTCAAGAGACAGTCAGCTCCACGGCTCCTGCAATCTAGCGCACTGCACGGTTTTCTAATTTTTGAGTTTTATTGAAATTTTTTGAATATTAATTTTTCTTTAGATATATTTAAAAGTTTTTCTCTTCTTTTTCTCTGCTTCTTGTCTGTTTTTTTGCTGTTGTTGGTATTGTTTCCCTCTCTCTGCTTCCTTTTCTGCACACTCCTCTACCCTCAGATTGAACCTCCAAGTTCGGGAAGAAACCAACCATCCACCAGATGACTAGAAATCGCTGCAGGACCACAAGAAATATGGGGAAGCAGGAAAATACTTCTCCCACAAGGGAAACAGATAGCTCCTCTTCATCCACACACAGTTCAATGAAAATCATGGAAATGTCTGATAAAGAATTCAGAACATTCATAATGGCCAAGCTAACAGAGATGGAAGAGAAGAGAGACAAGGAACTGCTGAAGAGGAAGGAGAAAGGAGTTGAAGAGTTCCAGGAGGTGAGGAAATTCATGCAAGATCTAAAAGAGGAATTTCACATTTTACAAAAGAATCAGATGAAACTGTTAGAGATGAAGGCTATTATACAAGAAGTCAAAATCTCCCTTCAAAGTATTAAAAGCAGACTAGATCATACAGAAAATAGAATCTCTAATGTAGAAGAGAAAATGGCTGGCCTAGAAAAATCCACCATGAAGACTGAGAAAATGGTCCAAAAATTTGAGAATAATATGCGAGAAGTACTAGATACAATTAAACGTCCAAACATCCAGATAATAGGCATCCCAGAGGGTGAAGAGACTCATAAGGGCATTGATAATCTATTCCATGAAATCCTGCAAGAAAACTTTCCAAACCTGGAGAGGCACTCAAAGATTCAGTCCCAAGAAATACAGAGGACCCCAAATAGAATCAACCCAAGAAGACCTTCTCCAAGACACATCATAGCCAGATTGTCCAAAACCACAGAAAAAGACAAGATACTAAGACTGGCTAGAGAAAAAAGGCAAGTTACCTACAAAGGGTATCCCATCAGACTAACGGCAGACCTCTCATCGGAAACAATGCGAGCGAGGAGAGAATGGGAAAATATATTCAAAGTATTAAGGGAAAAGCAATTTCAACCGAGAATTCTGTACCCAGCAAGATTATCGTTCATTTGGGAAGAAAAGACACGAACTTTCCCAGATAAACAAAACCTGAAAGAATTTACCAGCACCAGACCAGATCTCCAAGAAGTTCTTAAGGGAGTGCTATGTCAGTAAAATTAAATGCAGACACACAGAAATAAGAGTTCAAAAACTAAAAAAATGGACAACTTAATTGTAGGGACAATGTTTGGAGATGAATATCATATCCCAGAATTCAATCTGGAAGATCAAACCTTAACAGAAGAAAGATTAAGTACATGAGACTGAACCGATGAAACAACATTCTGTGACTTGACTAAATTTATTGCTGCTTTTCTCCTAAGCTTTGTTTTCTGGTTTTAAAGGATTTTTGTCCTGCCTTGAGCTGTTGATAGGTGCATGTACCTACTATTTGAACAGAATACTAACCTGTTTCTAGGCTTTAAGTTTCAAGGAAATATCATTACCAGTTCAAAACTACTCTTCTAGAAATTACCTGCTGAAAGTAATTAGATTACTTATGATATTGTGTGATCAACAAAATGTTGGGGAAAAAGGATTGGAAGACAACTGTATATAGCAGAGATAGTGTAATAAGAGAGTGGGAAAGGGCAGAGGGTCAAACATCGGGTAAAAACCATATATACGTATACATGTGTATGAAAGTAGAAATGGAATATTATTGATGATAACATGCATGATTAAGCCACTATGCAGTTTATTCTAGATGGGAAATCACATTTAGTACGTTGTGATGATGCTCAGGGAATGAATGTTAAGTAATTAAAAAAAAAAAAGTTGCAGGAGAAAAAAAAAGGTAAAACTGTTCATATCGAAATTTTTAAAAAAATGCATATTTGATGACTGCAATAAGCTATATAGCCCCAGCTGGGTACTACTTTATAATATGTTCATTCTACTCACAGCGGTTTATGCCTAAAGTCAGACTTGGGTTCATGTATAGGTATATATCAGCTGTGCTAGCTATTGGATATATTTAGACTAATTAAGTTCATTAGCAAATCAATTAAATGGGGCGGGGGGAGGCATAGAAAGCAACCATGGATACTAGAGACAATGTGGGAGGAGGGTGGGACACGGCAGAGGGTGAGGGATAAGGAATCAAGGATGGCAAAACAAAAACCAAAGTATATAAGACATAAGAATTGGAAAATTATTTGCTGAAAACATGTATGTTGATGTGCTTGATTGAGCCAATACACAGTGTATTTTGGATGGAAAATTCATTTGTATGCTGTAATGATGTATAGTGAATTAATGTAAAAAAATAAATAAATTTAAAGAGAAAAAAAAAGAAAAAAGAAAAAAAAAGAAAATCAGGAACTCTCCTTCTCACCAGGTGTCATTTGGAAATAAAACATTTCATGATTCAACTGTAGTGGCACAAGTGGTACAGTACCGCTGTGTGAGTGTATTCTGGAGCTGCATGGAAGGCTGGGATCATATCTCAGACCAGCCCAGGTACACTGAGTGTGGTGATGTAAACTGTAATCCTCGTTAACTGGAAGGCAGGGGCAGGAGGATCATGGCATGGTGAGACCCTGTCACAAACACCTGTCTATCTTTCTCCATCTCTTCCTCTTCCTTCTCCTCTCTTTCTCTCATGAGAAAAAAAGAAAAAAGAAATAAAACATTCCAAGCAAAAACTCTCTACGATATGACTTTTACTTTACTTAAAATTGAATTTGAATCATCAAATTATGAACAGGCAGTATTTTTCCCCCCATCGGAAGATATCTTAGAAATAACCTAAGAAAAAGTCACATTCTTAGGTTAAAGATCAATGACTTGTTTAAGGTCAATATAGGTGGCTGGCGGTAGAGTTTACTCCAGAAACTAAGACTTCACGACTATAGACCCTATACATAAGGCAAATACTGAAATAATGCCGATGATAGTGAGACAGCAAATTGGAGAGAAGAGTAGAATATAAGACAGAAAATGCAGTTTCTAGTTCTATATGTCTACCATTTACTGGTTTACCTAGGCTAAATCACTTAGCAGTCTGATTCCCAATTTATCAGTAAAACAGGTTTACTTTTTTAAAAAAGTTGATCTATTGTATTGAAAATAAAGAGCACATATTTGTGTGTGTGAGAGTGAGAGAGAGAAAGAGGGAAAGAGAGGAGCGCTCTCAGCAGGGTCTCGTTATGCCACGATTCCCACTCTCCAGCACTCCGGCTTTCCAGGACCTTGGGCACACATACATGCACACAGCGTGGCGTGATGCTCATCTGGGAATCCTACCCAGGCTGGCTCTCCGGTTCCCAGCATGTAGTTCAGTTTGCTACTGACTGTGCCACCAGGTTGGGCAGATCTTTCTTGCATATAGTACGGAACTGCTGTAACTCCTCATAAATTCAAGGGACTATTACATTATTAGTAATAATTTTTCTGAAATAGAGAAAATTCATTTTTCATAAGAAGGGAGATCCAGACATTGGTAAATAATTCTGGGACTCTTGGATTCAAGTTTACATAGGAAATCACTTCAGAGAGATGAAATCAGACCATAGTCTAAGATGAAGGCGCAAGTTAAGCATTGAGCGCAGGGCTTCCAAATAGTTGCCAACTTTTCTAATGCCATGAAACCTCGTGACTGTCAGTGTTGTGCAAGATAAACTGGGGGAAGTGGTGGGTTAGAGAGACTTCTATTTGTGAGACCAATTTGGGTACTCCTGCAGCGCTCCAGGCAAGAGGTAATTAAGAATCACTTTTGTGGTTATTCTGATGAATGGGGGTCCTTGGATTTGTATTGATTGTTCTTTAGGATATACAAGAATGAATGATAATAAGGAAATTATACAGATTAGTTTCTCATAATTAATTGGGATCTTTTATTTGTCAGTTCTTACGGAGGGCTGGGATACAAAATTGAAAGAACTTGTGCGATTAAGTATCAATGAGCATTTGAAAGAGCTTTATACAAAACACTTTACAGTAAATTTAAAATTAGTCACATCAACTCAGTAAAGGTGAATGTGGGTATTTCAGCTATCTCCCAAATACGTGATGACAACAACTGGGCAGATGCCATGGGAGCATCATCCATGTGCTCTCTCTTGGACCTGTCAGCTGTCTGAGCCACAGAAGCAGAGTGGGTGACGATGCTGAGGAATCCAACATAGCCTTTACAAACAAAACCAACAGAACAAAAATCATCACTGGTCTACAGAAAAGTGTTGGCAGCCTTGTTAAGTACAGATAGCGATTTTTTTTTCTTTTAAATTCTGCAATTAAGCCATACATAATTTGATGATCTGCTGTAAGGAATGGTTAAGTCTGGTTTCTGAACAAAAATAATTTCTACAGAGTTTCCTCAGTAGATCAACAGAATAAAAAAGTAAAATTATAGTTCTTAAAATCTGGACAAAGGAGGACCAGAAGAAGGTGGCAAACAAAGGTTCTAAATTTGAAAATCAGCACCTCCCTAAACAGGACACTGAAGGCCCTTTCTCCAACATCGCTTCCAAGAGCAATGAAGCTCCTCTTCTCTGTTCAGAGTACTTTAAGGATGCTGAAAGCCCTGTAGGTTGAAAACCAAGCCTGGCTGCTCTAAAGCAGCCTGTCTCAGACATATTCTCATTCCTGACAAATACCCACCCACCAGCAGGACTGGGAGACACATGGAGACCAGAGCGAGTTGTCAAAACTTATCATTATAAAACGTCCATCTTCCCAAAGTACAACCTTTGCTCAATGCAATGTTTTCCTTGGAAGACAGCTCTTCTGAGAGCTATAAAAAGGTGGTTAGCATGGATGAGGTTAGCTCATGGAGCCTATGCTAACGATCATGTTAAAAACGTAACGGTAAATAATGATAGCGCAATGTTTTACCAAAAAAAACAAGTAACAACAAGGGAATTAGTTAATTACGTCTCTCTACTTCAAAGAAATACATAATCTTTAGCACTCCTCTCCTGAGAAAAGAAAACTGCACAGAGAACTGCAAGTTCTCTGGCCCTCTTCCTTTAATTTCCTTTCTTATGTTATACCCTCGGGTGGCTAGCCTAGTGCACCATGGCCTAGGCTACATATAAAGTTCACAGCTCTTTGCCTGATCTCATGATCCTCTATCAAAACAGCACTTTTCAAGAGTGTTTCCTGTCTAACTCTGCCCTTGCGTGTTTCCCTGGCTAGATCAGCTGCCAAACTGAATCCCTTTGGTAGAAAACTGCGGAGCACTCAATATAGCCCTGTCCCCCTCTCCACCTTAGGTCTGACATCCGGAAGTGACTTTGGAAGTGCTCTAATAGTTACCAAATTTGGGGAACTGCTTTAACTTTTCTGTGCTAACCATGTGTTTAGGAGAGACTGCATCACTAATCATCACTTGACCTTGTGACAGACCAAAAGTTGCCGTTTTTTCTTGAAATTAAAAACAAAAGAAAACAAAACGAAACCAAAAAAAGCACAACTCTACCGCGTAGGACAATGATGTAAATGCAAAATCATGTTGTGTGAGGACTGCAAACAGGCTGGTTTCCAGATGTTTGACAAGACAGTGCAGAAACAACACAAAGGAGAGAGAACAGTTTGTCACTAACTCTGGTGGCTTACAAGTGTTGCAGATTTTATGTAGCCTCGAACAATTTAGGTCAGAGAAGAATTAAACATTTGTCAAATCTTGTCTTTGAAAACGAAGAAGAAATTCTAAGTCTATTATTTATACTGTGTCCAGCAACAACTGCAGTGTGATTTGCTTGAATGTATACTTACTATTGTCCCGTTTTCTCTTAAATAAGCTTATGTGCCAATGAATTAAGGAAAGAACCTGAATACAACTCCACACTTTCCACTAATATCCCCTCTGCATATTAGCCACAGATAAAATCTGATTTAAGTCAAAACATAATATCACTCAGGCTGTCCTTGCTGGATGGGCCTCACTTTTATGTACTCATCCTTGACCCACACTATTCCTAGTGGAAGGCTTCCAAAACAAAACCAGATTTAGTTGTCAGATTTACAGTATCAAGGAATCTCTAAAATGAATGTGTTCTTTAAAAGAGAAGCCAAACTTTGGGTAATTACATTCAAATTCCTTAATCACATTTTCTGAGCTCAATGGGAATTGCGGCGTTGCTTTGCTGAATATCTTCTCCAAAGCCACACAAGTGCAGTACAGATTTTCCTTCAAAGAAATATCTAACAAAAGGACTCCCCCTTGCTACAATGTTATTTTCAAGTGTATCCTCCTCCTGCAATCTTTTTTCACACAGCTAGAAGCAGTGTGTTCATGTGTACGTATTTTTAAAAAAATTTTTTTACATAATCCTCCTCACATGGCAGCTTCCGCCCCTCACCTCAACTCCCAAAGAAAGCATACAGAGCAACTCAGGACTGATTTACAAACATATAGTTTACCAACGAGAGTAGACATTATAGCAGTTTGACAATATTTGCTTCTTTCCCGTCTCGGGACATACAAGAGTATAATCGGACTTCTCCCTCCCTTTAAAGTTCTAGTCCAGTAGTCTCCAATACAGCTTTATATAGTGATGAAGTGATAATGCAGCTGGTCCAACTGAGGAACTAAACGTACATTTTTATTTAGTCTTCATTAAATAGGAAATCATAGTGCCGATCACCATGACAGGACAGCGTGGCTCTACACCAGGAGCTGTGAATAGGAGAAGTGACCACTGAGAGGCCTCGAGTTCTCTCCCCTGAGCCATGGTCACCAGCAATAATTCAATAATGAAGGCTTTGTTGAAGTCCCTGAGTGAAAATAACATGGAGCAGAGACCCCCTGAACCGTGATGAAAAATATTCAGTAATAATTTCGACAGAAAAGCCACTGAATGTACAAGAGAGAAAATACAGCAAGTACTGATCTTTGTCAAGACCCGTGGGTCAGACATTAATATTCCCCATGAAAGCATCAAGAAGTTCCTATTCACATGTGCAGGAGGTGGAGGAATAAGGGTGAGAGATAGCTGACCAAACAGAAGGAAATCATACTCTAAAGATATGTCATAATAAATAAAAATAAGTGCTTGTGATAAAAGATGAATAAAATTAGGCATTTTACTACCTGCTTGAAAAAATAATCCAAGAAGAAATCTTTACACATTTCATACTCTTGTTATCATATAAGTAAAATACTTCTGTATCCAAAGTAGTAATGACATATTTCTTAGTAATATTTTTCCCACAAAGAGAAAAGTCCTCTAGTCATGAAAGAGTTAAGAGAGACCAAAATTAGACACAGTTCATGTTAAAGGTTAGAAGAATAATCAGTCATTTGAAAAACACTACATAAACATTTTTCCGGATGCAATTTTCAGTCCAAGGATACATTTCCCAGTAGAAATCAGCAGCTAAAAAGGAAATCATTTCGTCTCCATAAGTGCCAAATTGTATCCTGATTTTTCCTGGTCTGGCTCAACTTTCAAAACTAGTGGTTCGACTTCTGCAATCTTTCACCCAATGACTACATAAACACATCTTTACAAGACAGACATAATCCTTGGGTGGGCCAATTTATGTTGGATTATGAAAATACTTAAAATACAAAATCGTATAATGACTGTTGTCCTTCGGTTTTTCACTAAAATGAAAGAAAAACCCATTTAACATAGGTTCATGTGAAGATGAAAGAACACAGACCCATTGCTTTCTTTTTTTTTCCCCCCAATATCTTTGAAAATAAATATTACCAACAATTTGATAAAGGATTATCTCATATTGTGGCAGAGAGATATGTAAATTAAGAATCTGCAAATACACTGCTGATGGACTCACATGCCACAATGCACTACACGGTTGGAATGAATTAAAACTGCTCACAAAGACAAGGAGAAAGTCTCACCCCTGGAAGTATTTTGGATCTTCTGTATTTGGTCAGAGGTTACAGAAACATTAGTTTTAAGGATAAAGAAATCTTAAGTAAAAAGCAAAAGATTCATTCAGAATTTATTACTGCATCCAATCATATATATATATATCTCACATTATTCAGAATTCTCCATACACAGTTGAAGCAGAATCTCATCCCTATAGGTAGGAGAAATCATAAATTTTAAATCTTCACAGGAAGGTAAACTCTGTTTTTTCACTTTTCCTTGAAATCCTAGAGCTTTTATAGTCAACTACAAAAGGCATCATGAAAAACCTATCCTCAACATTTAGCATGTAGAGGGGAAATTTTTAACTTTTCCTCCAATGAATAAAGTTATGCAAAAGAAGACATTTGGGGAGTCTTTGGAGAGTGCAGAATAAATCATAGCTCTAAGATCTGGAAAAGTTTGGTTTTTACATCTGTGTCTTTACATCCCCATCTTGGGAATAATGTATCATCAAAACCATTCACAGAAAAATGTTGTAAAGTACTCCAACCTTCAGTAAGCAAAACTTAGAGTTAGAACTAACATTTCATTTTCATCATATATTATTGAAAATTACATCAAATATCCAGAAAACTATACTGATGAAGATGATTTTTTTAAAACTTAAATATTGCTAAAAAGCTACACCAAAGAATTTTAAATAGCTCCACTCTAAAATATTTTTGTAATTTATCATTTAACTCTGAATACATTTCTGATGCCTAGATGAGTCCTTTATTCTTTCTCCACAGAAAACAAATTGAATAGATTATAGGAGTGGAAAGAGAATAATGCTCATTTTCCTCTCAGGAGTGAAGAGAGGTTAGTGAATGTTATACTTCTCTAATTCACAAAACTTTAGCTGAATGCAAAGATGTAAAAGGGATGCATTTTTCTGTTCAACTGAGTAGCTCTGTCCAAATCAGCATCAAGTATTTCATGAAATATTTTTATTTACTTGTAATGAAAACATAAAACTTTCATTTGCCAAATTATAGAATCCTTAGTTCTTCTGAAAAGAATATGCATACACATATGTGGACATCCAAATCTAAAAATTAATGGTTGATTACTTAAATCTAGCTATTTCCCTCAAATATTTCACATTCCTTTGTGTTTTAAAACACTCTCCTATGAAAGCCACCATTATTTATAAGTGAAGAAAGAAAAGGGAATTTGTCTTACTTCTCCACACTCCTCACTTTGCCATTGTCACCTGTATCTATTTCCAGGAAGCCAATATTCATTAGGGTTAATCTGCCTACTAAATGAATAAACAAAGGATTTCTCTGTCACTAAGAGGCCAGGTGAGCCGATAGCATCTTCTAACACAGAAAATCATCTGTACCATACAGCTCAGGAAATTACCTGCTGCAATCCCACACCTGGGATCAGTTGGCGAACAGATCCGTAATGTTGAGTAATATGGAAAATAGTCTATAACCATTTTTTCAGAGGATTGAAAACCTCTCCTAGGTTAGAACCAAGTAACATGTTTATATAATTAACTGTAAAACTCACCAAGAAAACTAGGAAGGGAGAAAAAAAAAATCAAGACAATTTCCCACATCTGCCTCCCTAAACAGTAGTAGGGGATGTTTAGAGCTGGTGACAAAACACTAATGGATGGCAAAAAATGAAGAACTGATACGAAACTACTACTAGTATTTCTATGGAGCCCCAAGATCTTAAACATAGAACAATTCTACAATAAAATACAGTTAACCAAGTAAGAAACGTGAGTTGTTATATTATAATTCCTACTTATATAGACTGATCAAGTCAGGCCAGGTAAAGCTAAATGACCTTAGAGGTTCAATACGCTAGGACAATCCTAGACCAATTATTTGTAAATGTATTAAACTGATAATATAGCCAACACATGTTTCATTTTGCGTAGTAGAATCCCAGCTCACAGTACCTTGTAGAAATGATTTTTCCAGCTAAGTAATCTAACAAGAAAATGCGGGTGTTAAAAAAAAAAAAAAAAAACAAAAACAAAAAAACACAAAACAAAATAAAAGAAATGAGGTCAATAAGATATGACCTCTCTTCAACTATGAGGTGGGTGGAAGGAAGGAAGGAAGGAAGGAATGGAGAAATACGTTCTAGATACAAGTTTTAAATAACTTTTGACACCCTGAAACTGTGTGGCATAAACATTAAAAAACTGGAGGACTGAATTGAGTAGGTACTTGATGATCCTGTGGCAAAAACAAAACAAAACAAAAACAAAAACAAAAAACAACTCATTTAGAAAACATTGAAACAAAGAGAGGATGGGGATAATTTCCTTCTCAAAATTATGTTCAGTTCTACAGGAAGGCCTAGGAGAGGTAGATGATGAAATAAGATGACATCTGTCAGCTAGTATGCCAATGAGAAACAATTATTGCGTTATCCTTGACAAACGCTCCATTAAGTTGCTGACACAGGTTTTATTTTTTTATTCAACTTTTAATAATAAATTTGCCCAGAAAAAGAGCCAAACTACTGGGCAGATTACATATCATTCTCCAGAGGGACTAGGATCTGGAGAATAAAAAGATTTAGTAAAAGGGTTAGTCAACATTTAATGAGTGCCCACTGTATGTCAAACCCATATGAAAGAGAACTGAGCTGCTCAAGCGTGATAAGAAACAGATATGGGCAGAATCTGTTTGACACATTGATAACACATACATATACAATATGTGTTATCAATGCTACTTTTTTGTAAGCAGAATTTCTTAGTCTCACAAGTGTCTCCAGATGGTTTTTATACTGAAAATGATAAATCCATACCAGATATTACAAAAGTGTTGAATCCTGGGACCAGCAGTTAGCGTAATGGCTATGTCGCTGGACTCCCATGTAGTAGACGGTGGTTCGAGTTCCAGACCCGGTGGCTTAAACTCACACCGGGCGCATGTGCGTGTGTGTCCAAGATCCCAAGAGGAGAATGGAGGAGAAGGGATTGCGGTGTGGCCATCCCCCCTAGGGGGTGATTTCTCACTTTCTGTCTCTCTGTCTCTCTCTCTGTCTTTCTGGTGAGTGCACGCGCCCTATAGCAAAAACCTCTCTAAAAAAAGAAAAAAAGAAAAAAAAAGTGTTGAATTCTGTGTCCACTTGGGAGAATAACACAATCAACAGAGAAGCCATGGAGGTGAGGGACACCAGGTCACAAATGGACTGCACCCAAGGAAATACAGAGCAGAGAGAAATAAAAGGCATTTACGAGTGCTTTCAGAGAATAAAGTAACGAAGATTTTCTGCTGAGACTTCTCCCTCCAAACCCCTTCACAAGTGGAAAGGCAAAGACTCCACCATTGGAGCCAGAACTAGGGCTTTCAGGAACTAAACTAATGAAGATTTTCTACTGAGACTTCACCCTCCAAACCCATTCACAAATGGAAGGGGCTCCCCCTGCCACCACCATCGTATCCTGCTGTCTCTCTCTGTCTCTGTCTTTTCACTTTTTAAATTGTTTTTATTTTTTATATTTTAAGGTTAAAGTATTTTATTGGCTCTCAGATCTTTTCTCTAGCTAATTCTCACCTTTTCCCTCTCCCATCCAGGAGAGGAAAACTCTACCACTGTAGCTACAACTAGTGCTTTCATGCAGCACACGCGCACAACGTGCAAGCAGTTTTCATTTTTTGATGAAAAAATTTTAAAAAAATTTTTTTGCATTTTTTTCTATTTCTGTTTCCTTTCCCTTTTCCTGTTACCTTCACTACTTTGCTGCTCATCCTCCACACTCTGAATGTCTAGACAAGTCTAAATGAGCCAAAGCAAAACGTCTGTATACTATTAGAGTCACAATATTCTTCAATTCCCACGGAATCTGCCACACAGAGGGAAAGAGATGGAATGGCAGTGAGTTTGCAGACTACCTCCTCTCTCACACCTCTGAACACTCAGATTGAACTTCAAGATATTAGGAAGAAACGTATAACCCATCAGATGACCAGAAATCACCGCAGAGACACAAGAAATATGAGAAACCAAGAAAATACTTCCCCCCCCCCCCAAGGGAAAAGAATAACTCCTCTTCATCCACAGATGGTACAATGGAACTTGCAAAAATGTCTGATAAACAATTTGAAATATTCACAGTGACAAAGCTAACAGAGATCCAAGAGAAGAAAGACAATGAACTCCAAAAGATGCAGAAGAAAAGAGCAGATGAGTTCCAGGAGATGAGGAAGTTCTTGCATGATCTGAAAGATGAAATACCATAAAAAAGAAACAAATGGAACTTACAGAGATGAAGGCTCTACTACAGGAAATCAAAACATCCCTTGAAAGTATTAAAAGCAGGCTAGATCATACAGAAGATTGAATCTCAGATGTAGAAAACAGAATCACTGGACTAGAAAATTCCACCACAAAAACTGAGAAAATAGCAGGGAGCGGGGAGAGAATAATAACCGAGAAATACTTGATACAAGTAAATGTCCAAACATCTGGATAATCGATATCCCAGATGATGAAGAGACCAATAAGGGCATTGATAATCTATTCCATGAAATCCTGGAAGAAAACTTTCCAAACCTAGAGAGGTATTCAAAGATCCATACCCAAGAAATACAAAGGACCCCAAAGAGAATCAACCTAAGAAGATCTTCTCCAAGACACATTATAGCCAGAATGACCAAAACCACAAAGACAAGATACTCAGACTGGCAAGAGAGAAACGTCAAGTTACCTACAAAGGATATCCCATCAGGCTAACAGTGGACCTCTCATTGGAAACAATAAGAGCAAGGAAAGAATGGGAAAATTTATTCAAAGCGTTGAGTGAAAAACAATTTCAACCAAGAATACTATACCTGGCAAAATTATCCTTCATATGGGAAAAAAAGACAAGAACATTCTCAGATAAACAAAACCTGAAAGAATTTACCAATACTAGACCAACTCTCCAAGAAGTTCTGAAGGAATGCTATCCCAGGAAAACTAAATTCAGACACACAGAAATAAGATATCTAAAACAACTAAGAATATGACCAGCTTAATAGTAGGGACAAGTCCAGAGTTGAACATTATCTTCCAGAATTTAAATGGAAAGGTTGGACCACAACAGAAGATAAAGTACATGCATTTGAACTGGTAAAATAGAATTGTATGACTTTTGATTAAACCATTACTGATCTTCTATGCTTTGTTTTCCAGTGTTAGGGAGTTATGTCTTTGCTTGAGTTGTGGACAGGTCCACGTACCTACTATTTGAAGAGAATTCTAACCTGTTTCCTGGCTTTAAGTATTAAGCAAAGTTCTCTTAATGTTTTTTTTTTTTATTATTATTTTGAAGCTAAAATGGCTTTTCTTTCCTTTCTTTCTATTTTTTTTTTTTTTTTGAGAGGTCTTTGCTATAGGGCACGTGTGCTCACCAGAGAGACAGAGAGAGACAGAGAGACAGAAAGTGAGAAATCAACCCCCGGGGGGATGGCCATGCTGCAATCCCTTCTCCTCCATTCTCCTTTTGGGATCTTGGGTACGCATGTACATGCGCCCAGCATGAGTTTAAGCCACCGGGGTCCGGGACTCAAACCACAGTCAATTACATAGAAGTCCAGCGACATAGCCATTATGCCAACTGCTGGTCCTTAAAATGGCTTTTCTTGAAATTAAAAAATGTATTAAAAAATACCTATTTAATGATCACAGTAAGCTATATAGCCTCAGCTGTGTGCTATTTTATAGTATATTCATTCTACCCACAGAGTTTCATACCTAAAGTCAACTTTTGTTCACAGATATGTATATATCAACTGAATTTACTACCGAAAGTATTTAGATTAATTAAGATATTTTGTGAATCAGTAAAATGTGAGAGAAAAAAAAGGAATGGAAAGCAACTGTAGATACCAGAGACGGCGTGGAAGGAGGCTGTGAAATGGCAAAAGGTGAGAAATAGGGGAATATATATATATTTAAGAAAGAATAAATGGAAAATTATTTCTTGATGATAACATATATGGTGAATCTACAATACAGTATATTCTGGATGGGCAATCACATTTTGTATGCTGTGATGATGTTCAGTGAAAGAATATAAAATAAAAATATTTAAAAATAAAAACAAGGGAAATTAGTAACCAGCTCCTTAGGAGATGAAAACTAATCTCTAATACTTATTACATTGAGTCATTTATTTGACAGACTAGAAGACACAGAAAGACCCAATAAGTACTCTTGCACATAAAAGAACAGATTATTGGAATTTCACAGCGCCTACAGGTAAAGTTTGTGAATAGTTCTATGCCTGCTTGCTAGTGAATGTTTCCTGAATATATAGCAAAATTTAAAAAAGAAAAAAAAATGGAACGTACCCCAAATTTGGGATCTTTAATAGTTATCTGTTGGGTCAGGTTTTCTGAGATAAGTCATTTAAACATAAATCAAAGTAAAAGCAAACTGTATGTGAATTCCAATAGCCATCAGCCTACATTGTTGTACTGACAACAGATGCTAAATATATGAATTTCATATATACATATTCTTGCATTTATTTTTGCTGAGAGGATTTTCTCGTGTATGTGGGAAAATTCAGCATGTCAGTTTAAGGAAATGTATATGACTTCCCTTTTAAGATCCTACAAAAACATATGGGAGCAAGATAATGTTTGTCTTGACCTGCCAAAATCCTGTGGCGATCATCTCGAATCCACATCACATTCCTGAGTACGAACGCTCACACTGGGGCTTCTGCATTAGCAGATGTGTGAAAATGCATGTACTCAGCAAACTCCCTCATGGCTTCACTTCTAAAGAACCTCCTCGACAACAGCTATTCCAGCCAAAAGCTGAAATGACATTTCCAAGTTAAGCATACCTTCATTTAAGCCAGTGTCTGGCCAGGGGAAAAAAAAAATTCAACCAAAGGGCTTGTTATCTGGCTTAAAACCAAGAAGAGCCTGAGTGAATGTCAGATTTTCAGAAGGATACACACGCACGCACGCGCACAGACACACATGCGCACACGAACACACACATACACTCACACTTCTAATCCTCTAATCATATCAGAAACTCTAGTGATAACAATTTCTAGTAATCAGATTTTCCCATTTCAAATTCATCTTTGGAAACGTGTGATTTTTTTTAGCAGTGATTAAAATAGGAAAGAAGGGGCTGTTCAATACTTTCCCTAATTCATTATGTGGCAGTGGCAAACAAACAAACAAAAAAACTGAACATATTAAGGAAACCAAACTACCTTTCCACACTTTCTGTTAATATTTCTTCTGTAAAAAATGCCTTTGAGCCTTAAAAGACAAATACAAGCTCACTGTAGAGAACATATATAAAGAAGAAAATTATAACTGACTATAATCCCATTGCTTAATGGTTAAATACTAATTACGGTTTGATCTAGTATCTTCTAGTCTCTCATCCAGGAATATATAAAAATATACTATATATGATTTATGATGTAAAGTTGTACAGATCCATAACTACATTATTTTTTCCTAAGTGTTTGGACAGTTCTGTGCCCAAATTTGGTATAATGCCAAGTGGTGATCACCATCCTATCCAGTCAAAATGCATAATTAAACAAGGAAGAAAAGGACACTTAGAAATGTTAAAAGGTATGTTTTATTCTATAATGAGGCCCTAACAGTTATGAATATCTTACATATTAAATAATGTAACCCTGACACGATAAAGTAAAACTGCAGAAGTACAGGGAGAACAATATTAGCATGAGATTTTATTTCACCTTTTCTAAGTTTATGACAAGTATTATTTTATCTATATGTGTGTATGTATGTAACGTATATTGATATATACGTTAATTCTACATAGTAAAAATAGAGAATATACCCTTTGTTCAAGTGTTTATAAAATATTTACAAAAATAGTATTTTCATCAAAATGTAGAATCAGAGCTAACCGATTTAGATCTAGGAAACAATTTACAGAAAATTTAGGGATAAAAGAACACAATGGGATCAGCAAAATCTTGCCTGTGGGAAATACTACAGGTCAGATGGCTCTGTTTACTCAACAAATAAACTGTAAATAAGCATAAAAAGGAGATGGAGGTAAACACATATTAAAAGAGTCTTAAGTAATATTTCAACCAATTATAATGTATGGATTTTATTGAAAACATGATTTTTAAGAGTGAGACAACTAGAGAAATTCAATATGGATTAGAAATTTGCTACTGAAGAAGTAATATATATTTTGTAGGTACAATAATGATTCACTTTTTAAAAAAATTTTTTGGGACAAATACTGAAATATTTGCATATAAAATAACATGATATCTGGATTTGCTTCAAAAATAGTCTGGTCGGATAGTGGGGTAAGATATAAAGCTTCTTTGACCATGTGTTGAAGCTATCTGATTTTTAGGGGTTCATTAGGCTATTCTTTCTATCTTTAAAAATGTTCATAATAAAGAATTAAAGAGAAAGCTTTTGTGTACACATGTACGCACACACAGTCACACAAAGAAACTGGTGATAGTAAGGACTGATAATTCTTTTGAGGAGTTATGCTTTAAAGGAAATGGAAAGAAATCAATTTGTAGCTGATATCACTTTTAAAATAGAGTTCATGGTTCATTCATTTTAATTTAAATTTCTATCTGAGTAAGGAGATCATAAAATGTTAGAAATTGTTGAATTCAGTGAGTGTTTAGATGTTTACTGTACTACATTTAAAATTTTTCTGTGTGAAATTTTAAAAAATAGTTAGGAAGGTCTACTCATCGAGTTAAACAGTTTTCTTAGCAATTCTTGCCTGTCTGTACTTTTAAATTACACTGACAAGTAATTTTGTCAAGATTCTAAATCCTTGGAGAGGTAAAATGTGACATACTGTGAGGCTGACCTACATGGGAAGGTTCTGGGTTTGTATCAAGAGACTTCCCAGAGTACAGCAGGCATGCACGTGTCCGTGATCTGGGGCTAGCTGAAGCAGGGGATGGACTGAGGCATCACGACCCTGTTGGCGGACTGACTCCATGGTGCAGTGATAATGTACTGCTGGATCCCATATGGTGATGGGGGTTTAAATCCCCAGCCCCAGGGACAAATGAAAAACACCATGCATATATACGAGTGTCCTAGACCTGATGGGCTAGAAGACTAGAAGGGGACTGAGTTTTGATCAGACTCTTAACGGTGCTCATCTCTCTCTCTCTCACTCTAACATGTACACACATGTGTTCTACCATGAATAGAGGAAAAGAAAGCTCTGTCAGTCATGGAAAAAAATAAATACATAAAAAGATTCTAAACCTACTGATATGCTGATTGAATTAATTTTGAAATACCTGCAATTCTGAAAATTCACATTCTCCTTATTTAGAATATAATATATTGTTAATTTATGTAAATAATCTCTATTAGCCTATAGTTTCAGTTTTCTTTATGTAGGCTCTATATATTTATCTGGGGCTTATTAAGTTTTGTTTTATTCTGAAGAGTTTAATTTAGGGTTTATTGTTTATTCTTAGGGTTATATTTTATGGTACTATCATGAGTGAAATAGTTTAAAGAATTAGACCATGAACACTAGCCTTGGGGTACAATAGCGAAGTGTAGTGTAGTGGGGAGCCAGATCCCACATAGCTGACTGCAGTTCAAATCTTGTGCCCAGTGGCTTGAAAATTATGCCAGGCTTATGTGCATGTGTGCCCAAAATCCTGACAGGAGAGAGAAATGGAGAAAAAAGGATTTCAGTGTGACTATGCCCCATGGGGGGAGGGGGGCTTTCTCTCTTTGGCAGCACACAATCCCATTGACAATTATTTTAAAAAAATTATACTGTCTAATTAATTTTCAGCCTAGATATAGAAATAGTATGAATGTTTTACATACTTACTATGTACCGATCAGTTAATAAGTTATTTACAAGTTGTTGTCCTGGAATTTTCTAGGTCAAAAAATGATATGGTTGGCCCAGCTGTGGTAGTGTGCACTCACACTGGTGCTCAACAGGCTGAGTCACGTGGAAGGCACAGTTTGAGTCCAGTCTATGCTAAAAACCGGGTGTGTGGAACACAACGAGAAGCTGATGCAAGAGGACCATGACACAGGGAAATGCTGTCTAAAACACCAAACACATGCACGCATGCGCTCACAGACACAGGACAAAAGTGCTTCTGTAAATGATTTTGTACTTACATATCTTTTCATATCTTATATATTCCTGCACTGTCTGATAGATCCAGAGTAATTATATAATAATGGTTACAGCATGATTACCTTTTCCTTGATTCTAAGACAAATGCCAAAAGTATTTCATATTAAATATGATGCAGTTTTTGGTTTAGGACAGTTAATATATGTTTCTATTTCTAGTTATTTCAGAATGAGTCTCATGAATAAAGTTGAATTTTACCAAATGCCCTCTCAGCATGTAGTGAGATTATTGGACCAATTAATACTATATGTTACAACAGAAATATAACAAATTTTATAACATGGCATATTTACTCATGGACTTTTTTTATTATTGTAATATTCAATTTGCTTTGTTGTTTTTTATTTCAGAGTTCTGAATCTAAACTCTTATGTAAGATTGATGTCTTGTTCTTTTTTTGTATGTTATGTTTCTTAGGTTTTATGCATTCATTTTTAAAAGCTTCTCTTGGAGGGATTAGGATAACTCTGTCCTCAATAGGTGTTAAAAAGTTCCTCAATGCTAATGCTATTTATTATGAAATAGGAAAAGGCAAGAGGCCACAGCCTGCAAGCACAAAGGTGAGATAATGGCTTCCACATCACTTAACCGTCAGCCTTACTTAGTGTGAAGTGTTGTGTCTAGAGACTCCAACCAAGCATCCATTTAAAAATATATAGAATATTAAAGTAATTGACAAACACAGGGACTGTCAAGTTTTGGGGAGATAATTTAAAAACCACACTGCATTTTTTTTTTTCTTTTGGTGGTGTTATCATGGGATAAAGAAAACCAGATCAGAAACAAGCAAAGAATATATATTTAAAATAGTAATACCAGGATGCTGAGAAGTCAGTCCCCATAGTGGTAAAGGCTGTTGAACATTTCTACACCTCAAGGTTGCCTGTGCTTTTATTGAGACCAACAAAAGCCTGATCTCTTTAGCCAAAGGGTACCCAGGCAAGACAGAAACACACGGTAACCACATTACTTTAGTCAAACACCACTGAAAAAACTGTGGCACCCCCACAAGCTATATAAAGAAAGGCTGAATGGGGGAGCCTAAACTTTCCCTCTTCAGAGGCTATAACATGGCACCCAACACCCCGCTGGGCTGGTGTCAGAGAAGGCTACATAGGAAGTCAGAACTTTCACCCCTGCCTGCTGTTAAGAACCACCTCCCCCCACACACGTAGTGTCAGCACAGAACACATGGGAAGTTGAACTTACACTACCACTGGGAGGTAAAAGGGCATTCCTCTACATCCCCACCAGGTGCTTGTAGAAACAGGACTAGGGCAGAGGTCTCTCTGGACTTAGACCATCTCATAAAACAGCAAGAAGGCCAAGCATATCGCATTATGAGTGGACACCATGTGGGGACCTGGATCTGCCATCTATGCCCAGTAGTAACCTGAAATTTCATAGGAATGGTATCAGACCAGGAGACTGTCCTCCTGGTAAGAAATGAGGCAGAAATCTCACTTCCCCTGCCATATGCCATATTGATGTTAGACAAAGCCAGTTAAAACAGGTTTAAATAAGCTCCACATAGGAAAATGTTGAGGTTTCCATTGAAAATTGACATCATATAACATGAAACAGAAATATATCAAACCTAATGTGAAAAAAAGATAATTAATAGATGATAGAGATATTATAATGACCTGATGGGACCAGCAGTTAGTGTAATGGCTATGTCGCTGGACTCCCATGTAGTCGACCGCGGTTCACGTCCCGGACCCAGTGGCTTAAACTCACGCTGGGCGCGTGTGTGTGCATGCCCAGGATGCCGAGAGTAGAATGGAGGAGAAGGGATTGTGGCGTGGCCATCCCCCCTGGGGGGGGGGGGGGGTGATTTCTCGCTTTCTGTCTCTCTGTCTGTCTGTCTGTCTGGCGAGCACACACGCCCTATAGCAAAAACCTCTCAAAAAAAAAAAAAAAAAAAAAAAAAAAAAAAAAAAAAAAAAAAAAAAAAAGACCTGATAAAGATTTTTAAAAAGTCAAGATAGGGACCAACAGATGGTGTAATGGATAGGATATGCCCTGGACTCCCACATAGTTGACAGCAACTCGAGTCCCAGACCGAAATATAAAAATTAACCCCAAATAGGGAACAGCAGTTGGTGTAATGGCTATGTCACTGGACTCCCATGTAGTCGACCGTGGTTCGAGTCCCAGACCCGGTGGCTTAAACTCACGCCGGGCACGTGTGTGCGTGTGCTCAAGATCCCAAGAGGAGAATGGAGGAGAAGGGACTGTGGTGTGGCCATCCCCCCTGGGGGGTGATTTCCTGCTTTCTGTCTCTCTTCATCTTTCTGGCAAGTGCAAGCGCCCTATAGCAAAAACCTCTCCAAAACAAAACAAAACAAAACAAACAAACACACGCACACACACACACACACACATACACCAGGCATGTGTGTGTGCATCCCCAAAATCCTGAGAGGAGAATGGAAGAGATGGGATGGCAGTGTGACCATCCCCTCTAGGGGGTGATTTCCTGCTCTCTATCTCTGTCTCTCCAGTGAGTGCACATGCTCTGTAGCAAAAATCTTTCTTTTTTTTTTTTTAAAAAAAAAAAGATAAAAGATGCTCCAATGTCGGGCTGGACAAGGGCGCAAGGGTAAAATGAAAGGCAGACCCACATGGAAATTAACAGAGCTTCAGGAACCTGTGAGGTCATAATGAAAAATCTAAGATTACTATCATTTTGAGGTTGGAAGGAGAGCAGAAAGGGTGTAGATTTAAAAAGTATTTGAAAAATTGGACTCAGCCTACAGTGGATGTACTTTTAAGATGCCATGTCCCAAAAGCTAGGACCATATGGGAGGACCAGGTTTGATTCCGACTCCCACCTAAAGACTGGGCAGAATTGCGTGCACCTGTGATCCCCAGTGACTCAGGAGGCAGAGGCAGGAGGATCACCAGCACAAGGCTGGTCTGGGCTGCATAGCAAGACTCTTCGGAAAGAGCTGAGTGTGGTGGTTTCCATCACTAAGGGGACTGAGGTGGGAGGATGGTGACACAACAAGATCATGTCTTTAAAAAAAAAATAAACAAAAAAGGCACACTTAAGGCCTAACATGATCTATAATACTAATTAAAGGACAGACTTTGGGCCAGCCCATGGCGTGGTGGTTAAGATGGCTGGACTCCACATGGTCAATTGTGTGGGTCAAGTCCTGCACATGGTGGATGCGTATGTGAGTGCCCAAAATCCTGAACGGAGGAAGAAATGGTGATAAGCGGTTATAGTATGATCATTCCTCATGGAGGTGCTTTCTCACTTTCCCACTTTCTCTCTCTCTAGCAAGTGCATGCACCCTCTGGCAAAATTTTAAAAAACAAAACAAAAAGACAGTACTGGCAGAAGTAATTGAAAAGCTATGATTCAACTACATGCTGTCTGAAAGTAAAAGCTGTATCATAGAAATATTATACAATGGAAAGTAAGAGTTCCTATATTCATATAAAATAAAATAGACATCAGAACAAAAAAATTACCAGAGAAGAAAAAGGACATTATATAATAATAAAAGGTAAACTCAGAAAACATAGCAATGCAAAATATGCATGCACTAAACAAAAGAGCTACAACATATGTAGGAAAAACTGACAGAACTGAAAGTAGAAATAAACGTGTCTATAATTATAGTTCGGAGACTGGTATTATCTGTAAAGATATTTTACAGTTTTATCAACTGGACTAGGGAGAAGTGTTCACCTGTTGAAATATTCACTTTATAAGCTAAATAATGTGATCGAATATATAAAAGAAAATGAAATTAAAAAAAGAAAAAAAAGAGTCTCTCAACAGTTGGATCTCATATATATTGTTGGTGAGAATATAAATGGGATAGTTTGGTAGTTAATTAAACATACACTTAAAATGTGACCTAGCAATTGTACCTATGGGCCTTTAGTCAAGGAAATGAAAAATATTATTACTTTTTTTATTTTTATTTTTTTAAGATAGGGACTTGCCATGTAGCAATCTTCTAGCCTCAGCTTTCCAAGTAGCTGGGATGACAGGCACAGGCCACTGTGCCTGACTTTCAGTGTGGGCCAGAATAGAACTTGGAACTCCCATGAGGCTCCAGCGTGCAGAGTAGCAGTGTCAACCAGTGTATATTCCCACAGCTAGGCCACAAATAAAAACTTTATTATTATTTTCTTTAAGTATGCCAGAGGGTATATGTGTCAGCCAGAGAGAGACAGAGGGGATGGAGAGAGAGGGAGGGGGAGAAAGCACCCTCCAGTGGTACTTGCACTTTTCTTCCATTTCTCCCTCCTGGCAAGATTTTGGGCATGTGTGTACATATACTTGGTGCGTTTTTCAAGCATCCATGTTGAGGACTCAAACCATGCAGCTGGCCGGGGGAGAAGCTGGTTCCCACCAGCTTCTAAAGCTAGAAGCTGGCTAACCACTACCAGGCCATGGGGGCTGCCCCCAAAAATGAAAATTTTACCCACTTAAAATCATTTATATAATTGTTCAGGAAAGTTTTACTTTAAATACCCATAAGCTGGAAACAACTCACATTTCCTCCACTAGGTAAATAAGTAAATAAACTGTAGCACATGCATACCACATATTAAGACTGAACAATAAAAAAGGAACAGACTACTGGTACATGCAACAGCTTGAGTAGAACTCAAGGGCATTATGGACAGTAAAAAAAAAAAAGGCAACATAAAAAAATTACATACTTGGGACCAGCAGATGGCATAATGGTATGACAATGGACTCCCATGTGGTTGAATGTGATTCAAGTCCCAGGCCTGGCAGCTTAAAACTCACACCAGTTGCATGTGCATGTGTGCCCAAAATTCCCAAGAGGAGAATGAAAGAATGTACTGTGGTGTGGCCGTCCCTCCAGTGGTGGGTGATTTCTTATTTTCTGTATGTCTGCTCTCTGGCAAGCACAAGCACCCCAGAGCAAATATCTTTTAAAAAAAAATCATGACTTCATCTATTTAACTTTCTTGAAGTGACAAAATTATAGAGATGGAAGGGCCAGAGGGCAGCACAGTGGTGGTATGACTGAACCCACATGGGAAGGGTCTCAGGTACTAAAGTATTCCCATGATACAGACTAGCTGAAACTGGGGTGAATCATGGTGTGAATCCCCTGTTGGGGATGCCTGGCTCTCTGACTGTCTCTCTTTCATGTAAGAAATAAATATTAAAAGAAATACAGAGAGACAGGGAACAGATTACTAATCGCAAGGGAATCGAGATGGTAACAAGAAGAAAACTGAGAACAGCTATAAAGGAAGCGGCACAAGGAAGACCCTTCTGGTGGTAAGAGAGCTCATCTCTAGACTGGAGCAGTAAGTACATGAATGTGCACATATGATAAAATGACATGAAAGGGGGCCGGCAGGTGGTGTGGTGGTTCAAGGGCTGGACTCCCACATGGCCGATGACAGTTTGAGTCCTGGACCTGGTGGTTGCTTTCTCACTTTTCCCTTTACTCTCTCTGTCTCTTTGGCCAAATTAAAATAATAATAATAATAAATAAAATTGAATAAAGAATGTTTTTAAATGACATGAAAGTATATACTTCAGACCAATGTCAGTTTTGTAAAATGTAAATCCAAGTGCCACAGGCTGCTGGGTGAATGTATTCCATATACTGGCATCATCAGGGAAGACTAGAAGATTCCTAGATTACATTCTGCCTATTCCATTAAGATAAGTTGGTTCAAGGGCCAGCAGGTGATGTGGTGGTTAAGGCGCTGGTTTCCCACATGGGTGACCACAGTTCAAGTCTCAAACACAACACCTTGAAAATCATGCCAGGCATGTGTGCCTGTGTGCCCCAAATCCAAGGAGGACAATGTTGGAGAAAGGACTGAGGTGTAGCCATTCCCTTTCAGGGATGATTTCTTACTCTCTCTCTTTCTCTTTCTGTCTCTGTTGAGTGTATACACACCCTACGGTAAAAGCCAAAAAAAAAAAAAAAAAAAAAAAAAAAAAAAGATGGTTCAACATAACTCAAAAAAAAAAAAAAGATGGTTCAACATAACTCAAGAAAACTAGTGATCTCTTCTTCTATAAATATAATACTTAAAACACCAGTTCTTAAGTGTAAATAGCCACTTTCTAAGAAGCAGTGTGGTGTCACTGAAAGAGCTGGAGCCTGATGCCAAAGGTGCCGGGAATTTTAATCCTACTTTTCCACTTACTACAGAGGAGACTTTTTAGAAGAGTGGAGGAGACAGATGAAGGGAGACTTAGCTTCCTGTGTCTAACACAAACTTTGTCAGAGGGGAAACATCTCACCAACCCAACATCACCTCCTCTAAAAAGCCCTAAATGATTCCTCCAAAGGCCAGTCAGGTACTCCCTAGTGCCACCGTCTCCTTCACTTAACTTTAAACTGAGAGCTCATTAATTAAAATAGAAGGCAGATTACATGATTTAGGGGACATACGTTGGATGAAAAATAATACATTAAAACTCGGCATGGAAGGGGACCAGCAGGTGGCACGGTGGTTAAGACACTGGACACGCCCACATGGCTGACTGTGGTTAGAGTCCCAGACCTGGTGGCTTGCTTTCTCACTTTCTCTCTCTCTCTCTCTCTTTCTGTGTCTCTCTCTGGTCAAATTAAAATAAATGAAGGAATAAATAAAAATTAAATAAATAATTTTTAAAAACATGGCATGGAAGAATGTTCATTATATACACAGAGTTTAAAAAAAAAGGGGAAGTGTTTATGCCAAAGGTTCATCTTTAGATGACCTGGAAGTCCTTCTTTCTCCTTTTGTTCTTTGCTCCCTCCCTCCCATCACAAATTCTAATGTTTCTAAAACAACTATGGCTTTTCTGTAACATTTAGAATGTGTAAGAAAAATAAAAAGATAAATTGTCCTCGTATATGAGACTTCAAATAAATGAGACTGAAAACTTCAAAATGTAATGATAAATAGCTAATTAGCATTATCTTTAGTATTCATATTTAATAGTAATAGCATAAATATAAATTAAAATATTTTTCTTCCAAAAATAGAACTTGCTGGGGACCAGCAGGTGGCGTGGTGGTTAAGGCGCTGGACACTCCCACATGGCCCACCAGAGTTTGAGTCCTGAATCTGGTGGTTTGCTTTCTCATTTCCTCTCTCTCTCACTCTTACCCTCTGTCTCTCTCTGATCAAACTAAAAAATAAATGAATGGATAAAATAAAATAAAATAAATAATTATAAAAAAATAGAACTTGCTTATTTGGGTTATTTTTTATTTGTTTGTGGTAACATATGCATAATTTGGTGCCCTTAATGACATTCATATGTTGTACAACCATCACTAATATCTATTCCTAAACTTTAAAAAATATTTAATTTTATTTATTATTTTTTAATTTGAGTAGAGAGAGAGACAGAAGGAAAGTAAGAAAGCGAGCTACCAGGTTCAGGACTTGAACTGCAATCAACCATGTGGGAGTCCAGTGCCTTAACCACTATGCTATCTGCTGGACCTATTCTCCAACTTTTTTTTGTTTTGTTTTTCAAAGTTTTTTGTTATAGGGAATGTGCGCTTCCCAGAGACACAGAGGGAGACAGAGAAACAGAAGGTGAGAAATCACCCTCCAGGGAAGATGGCCACACCACAGTCCCTTCTCCTCCAATCTCCTCTTGGGATTTTGGGCATGCACGCACACATGCCCAGTGTTTCAAGCTGCTGAGTCCAGGACTTGAGCCACGGTCAACTATGTGGGATTCCAGCACCTTAACCACTATGCTACCTGCTGTCCCCTCAAACTTTTTTTTTTAAGAGAGATTTTTCCTATAGGGCACATGTGCTCGCCAGAGAGACAGGGAGACAGAAAGTGAGAAATCACCCCCTCAGAGAGGACTGCCACACCACAATTGGTTCTCCATTTCCTCCTGGAGTTCTGGGCATGCACGCACATGTGCTGGTGTGAGTTTTAAGCTGCCAGGTCTGGGACTCAAACCACAGTCGACTATGTGGGAGTCCAGCGATGTAACCACTACACTATCAGCTGGTCTCCCCCCACCAAAGAACATTTATTTTTAAAAATATTTATTTTATTTAACTTTATTTATTATTATTATGTTACAGTGTGATCAGAGAAAGAGAGAGAGAGAGGAAAAGTGAGAAAGCAAGGCACCAGGTCCAGGACTTGAACCATGGACAGTCAAGTGGGCGCTCAGTGTCTTTAACCACCACATCAACTGCCAGCTCTCCCCTACCGCCAAATTTTTAATCATCCTAGAAACTCTGTAATGACTGAGCAATAATTTCCCATTCCAGTTTTTCTAAACCCTGGAAACTTGAATCTATTTTCTATCTCTATGGAAATACCTATTCAATACATATCTTGTTATAGTAGAAGCATACAATGTTTGTCTTTTTGTTTCTTGTTTATTTAGCCTAATGTTTTCAAGGTTCATCTATAGTACAACAGGCAATAGAACGTCTTTCTTTTACATGGCTGGATAATGCTTCACTCTGTGGTTAGTTCATATTTTGTTTATCCAGTCTTTCGCTGCTAGACACTTGCATTGTGAATAATGTTAAAACCAACACTGTCATACCAGCTGCTGTTTTCAGGTCAACCATACAGTAGAATCACGAGTTGTATGAAACTCCATGCTTAGTTTTTTAGGAGCTCTTCCACATCTGCTACACCAGTTTACATTCCCATCAGCAATGTAAGAGAGATTACTGCTTTTACTACCAAATTGAAATTCTTAAAAAAGAAAAAAAAGAAAGAAAAGTGGGGGAAGGGCAGCAGGTTACATGCAGGTTAAGGCATCTTGATCCCACATGGCCAACTGAGCAGTTCGAATCCCAGGCCCTGTAACTTGAAAATCATGCTGGTGTCCGTTTGGATGTGCCCCAAATCCTGAGGAGACGGGGGGGGGGGGGGGGGGGAAGAGGTTATGGTGTGGTCATCCCCTCTCGGGGGTGATTTCTCACTTTCCCTCCCCCTCTCTATCTGTCTCTAGTGAGTGCAAGAAAGTATAGTGCGTGCACACACACAACGCCTGGTGTTAGCAAAGCAGGAATGTGGGAAGGAAATAGATAAACCTCAGGCTCAGCTGAACGCAGCACACATTGGTACAACTTAGTAAAAGACTAAGGGCAATCTGTAAGCATGAAAATCACTTAAATTAGGCACATTTCAAAATACCATTTATTATATTTTCCATTTAAAAAATATTTTATAAATGAAAAAAGAGTAGGCATTTCACAGTTATACACCAAAACGTTAAGAATATACATGTACAGAATTATAACTGTGAGCCTAGCCGCATGGTGCAGGCAAGGTAGGATGCCTCTTGGCAAAGGTGGGAGCAATGTAGAAGATGAGGGGTTCAGATCCCAGAGTTCCCTGGACATGCTGGGCGTGTGCACCTGTGATCTTCGCTGGCTGGAAAGTCTGGGGTGAGGGAGTGATCGTGGTAAATGGGAACCTGCTGAGAGTGCTTGTCTGTCTGTCTCATTCATGAAAGAAATGACAGCAAATAAACTTTTAAAACTTAGAAAATTTTGGGATCAGCAGTTAGTGTAATGGCTATGTCGCTGAACTCCCATTTGGCCAACTGTGATTCGAGTCCCGGACCTGGTGGCTTAAATTCACGCCAGGCACATGTGCGTGAGTGCCTAAGATCCTGAGAGGAGAATAGAGGAGAGGGGATTGCGGCGTGGCCATCCTCCCTGGGGGGTGATTTCTCGCTTTCTATCTCTCTGTCTCTCTGGCGAGCACATGCGTCCTATAGCAAAAACCTCTCCAAAAATAAAACAAAACAAAAAACAAAAACAAACTTAGAGTTGTTTTTTTTTTTTTGTTTTTGGAGAGGTTTTCGCTATAGGGCGCGTGTGCTTGCCAGACAGACAGAGAGAGACAGAGAGACAGAAAGCGAGAAATCACCCCCCGGGGGGATGGTCACGCCACAATCCCTTCTCCTCCATTCTCCTCTCAGGATCTTGGGCACGCACGGACACGCGCCCGGCGTGAGTTTTAAGCCACCGGGTCCAGGATGCAAACCACGGTCGACTACGTGGGAGTCCAGCGACATAGCCATTACACTAACTGCTGGTTCCCAACTTAGAGTTTTTTTTTTAAAAAAAGGAATAAGTATATCTATGGAATGAAATTATTTACAAATTTTATCCTTTGTGTTTTTCTGTATTTTCTAAAAGTTCTAGAATAAACATATACAATCAACACACTCTTTTAAATAAAATGCCAGTGTGTGACAAATGCACCAAACTTCCACAGCTCCCTTTTTCTCCCAGAGTGTAACAGCGCTACAACGCTTCTGTCTTTTCCCCCCCTTTTCCTATATTGAAAGCAAGAGGTATAAGGATTCTGTAGGTTTTTTTCCTCTAGTGTCAGCAGAGTCACAGTTTTTCATGGGTCTGGTTTTTTAGCCACACTCCACTTAAGTTTATTAAAAACCTCACAGATGAAACTAGGCTCCTCCTAAGCTTTTCTGTGATCCTTTGGTTTAAAGAAATTAAAGGTCTAAGGAAAGAAAAGTCCGGGTTTGGGGATAAACCACCTGGATGGAAAACTGGGCCAGTGCAAGGCAGTTTTCCAAAGTACTGTGCCCCGTGGCAGGTACGTTTCAATAAACATAAGTAGAGAATATTTAAATAGTACCAAATTTGCTTTTTATTCTCATAAAATGAGAGGGATGAAAGAGATGGCGGTGCAGAAATGGCTCCATTAAAAGCCACAGCTGGGCCAACAGCAGGGAGGAAGTCCATGTAGGGTACCTGAACCGTGTATTACACAGCCTCACACCTTTACCCACTCTCAGCCTACTTCTAGCGTTAGGGCACAACTTGGTATCCTAGCAAAGGATGCGACTCGCTCAGGCCAGGAAATCAGTATGTGGGCTGCAGTGATTATTTGTGGATGCATCAGAGCTGAAGTCTACTGGGCTTACTTTAAAAATGCTCTAGGGCCAGCCTCCTAGCACAGGGTGGAGCGCTGTAAATAGGGAGCTGGATCCCACATGGTCAACCAAAGTTTGGGTCTTGCCTGGTGACTTGAAAAATACTTCAGCCACCTGTGCATGGGCGCTCCAAATTCCAACAGGATAGAGAGATGGAGGAGAAAAGATTACTGCATGGCCAAGCTCTATTTGAGGTGCTTTCTCTCTATCTGTCTGTCAGTTCCCCCTTCTACGGGGGGTGCTCTCTCTCTCTCTTCCTCTCTCTCTCTCTCTTCTCTATTCTCTCTCTCTCTCTCACTATGCATTTATCTAGCAAATGCATGGTCCTCTGGAAATTAAAGGGAAAAAAAAAAAGAAGGGAGAACACTTTGCACCAGGACTGAGCAAATTTACTCTGGTAAGCCAAAGGTAACATACAAGTTTTAAGTCTTTTCTTTTTTCTGATAGAGCAGGGAAAAAACTTTTGTTCCTTTAAAGTCTGAAGATACCTGGGGAAAATGAAATAAAATACTTGTAATAGAGTCGACTAACGCAGCAGAATAAATAGGGGCTCTATAGAGGTTCTTTCACCAGGTGACATGTAGTACCTGATTGGTGCTCAAGTCTCTGACATAAGTAAATGCGACTGCTCTCTGACCCAATAAATGTGGAAGTACGAGATTAAGTGCAGATTTGAAAGGGATAGATCTCAGTTCACTAAGGTAGCCTCATGTAATAATTTTTGATAATCCAAAGCATTTGTCCTTTACTCAATAATAAACACTCTAAAGCAATTGTACAGCAGTTCCTTACTTAAATTTCAATGAGGAAAAAAAGTATCTTTATTCAGTTATGTAAGGTTAAAACATTTCGGAGAGGCCTTTTTAAGTTTCATTATAATTAAAGCAGAAAAGTATGTCTCGGTTACTGCTTGGGTCAATGTCTTGCCTCCCTGAGCCTGGAATACAACTCTCAGCGTCTTTACAGACTTGAGTGTGTGGGCAGGGAGGTGCAGTGGGACAGAGAACATTGAGCCCACCCAACTCCTGGAATTTTTACAGAAAAGACAAAACTTTCCAAGTGAAATAGTCATTCTGGTAAATGAAACCATTTGTAACTATTTCTTTCATTCCAATGTATCATAAGAAAAATCCACACTGTGTTCTAATAGGCTATAAAGCTTTGGTTTAAAGAAGGATCAACAAGAACTAAAACCACTAATATCATACTTGAAGAGGCAAGGGTAGAGGGCAGTGACGCCCCCGTACTTCCAGGATCCCAGTAAAAAGTCTCACCCAGGCTAAAAATTATCTGCCAAATTTGTGCCAAGAACAAAGTTTTACAGTCACGTTAAAATCTTCTGTACAGGGACCAGCAGTTAGCGTAATGGCTATGTCGCTGGACTCCCATGTAGTCAACTGCGGTTCGCATCCCGGACCCGGTGGCTTAAAACTCACACCGGGCGCATGTACGTGCATGCCCAAGATCCCTAGAGGAGAATGGAGGAGAAGGGACTGCGGCGTGGCCATCGCCCCTGGGGGGTGATTTCTCGCTTTCTGTCTCTGTCTCTCTCTGGCTTTCTGGTGAGTGCACACGCCTTATAGCAAAAACCTCTCAAAAAAAAAAAAAATCTTCTGTACATATAGGGACTATTATAAAAATACTGACGTACTCAGCAACCTTGGGAGAGTCTTTCCCTCACAGATATGGAACAATATCATCAACGTACGAAGACAGACACGGGAAGGGAGAGTTAAGAACAGAAGACAAACTAAAACAGGGACAGAAAATGAATACAAGAGAGACAAAGGCAGATTAAGACTGAGTCAAAGACAAATATGAGACAGTCATCTGATAGGTTTAGGAGTGTGATCTGCTCCTGATGGCTTAATTTCCTTACCTGTTTTAGGCTGAGCAAAACGTAATTACATGTAAAAACAAATATGATTAAAGTCAAATTTATTTGGTGAGAATATTTTGAAGTTCATTTTTTAAGAAAAGGAAGTTGGGGAGTTGATTTCCACCCCTTAATCCTCACACAAAACCCAGTGAACTGGTTAATTTCAGTCAGTAGGGATTTCTGGAGTTAAAAAAGTTAACATAGTCCTTTAATAACCCACAGTGATAAAAACTTTTTCCTTAAAGGATTCTCAAAATATGTGAGACTACTGCAGATTTATCCAAACGATATAGAAGAACAGATTTTAGAATGAGAAGGGTGTCTGAACATCTAATGTAACAAACTTATTACAGGAGTCAACTGAGGGTAAAGAGACATATTGTCATAATCTAATAATGGAAGAACTGGATGGTAGGGAACAAAGAGGCAAGATAATCATTTCTGTAATTTAGATTCCTGCCCCCAAATCAGAATCAAATCTTTTGGAACTGGAACATATCTTCCTATCGGATCACGTAGTAGTTAAGAGTACAGAGTCTGGAATCAGACCGCCTAGGATTCAGTCTGGGATCTATCACATCTCCAAGCCTGTTTTCTCAACTGTAAAAGCGGGACAATAGTATGAAATAGCTCCACAGAATGAACATGAAGATACACATAAAGAACAAAAAGAAACTTTTGGGGCAAATTTAAAGCAGTTATTATTATTATGGAAAGAAGGTTGAAGAGAGAACTAACATATAATGCATCCTTGCTATATACCTGAATTGTGGCCAGAAGCTTTATAAATGTTACATTGATTAATTTTCATAAAATGGATAACAGGTGTTCTTTTTACTCTTCGTAAGAAGACAACGAAATCCGAGCTTGGCTCAATGTGGTAATGTGCTCTGGCTGACTCTGCTACTCAGCAGGCTGAGAACACGTGGGAGCTCAGGGTTGATTCCTCGCCCACCCTAAAGCTGGGCATGGTGCACATTTCTGTAACCCCAGTGACTAGGGAGGCTGAAGCAGGAGGAGTGTGAGTTGGTGTGAGTGGAAGGTAGTATACTGTACTTAATTTCTTAAACCATAGCTTCATCTGAAAAATGAAAATACTAACAGTACCTTTACTTCGCAGATTTTGTGAAGAATAATGAAGATAATGCATGTGAAATGCTTAACACAGTGTATTAAGCAATCAAGTGTGAACAACACTTTTAATTCATTATATATAACTTTGGGACCAGCAGATGGCATAGTGGTCAGGTCGCTGGACTCCCACATGACTGACCGAGGTTTGAGTTCTGGGTCTGTGGCTTCAAAATCATGCTGGGAGTATGTGCATGCATGATCAAGATCCCAGGAGGAGGGACCAGCAGTTAGTGTAATGGCTATGTCGATGGACTCCCATGTAGTCGACCATGGTTCAAGTCCTGGACCCGTTGGCTTAAACTCACGCTGGGCGTGTGTGCGTGCGTGCCCCAAGATCCCAAGCGTGGCCATCCCCCCGGGGAGTGGTTTCTTGCTTTCTGTCTCTCTGTCTCTCTCTCTGTCTTTCTGGTGAGCATTCATGCCCTATAGCAAAAACCTCTCCCCGCTCCCCCAAAAAAAAGATCCCAGGAGGAGACAGAGAAGGGACTGCGTGGCATAGTCATACCCCCACCGCGGGGTGATTACTCACTTCCTTTTCACTGTTTCTCTGTCTCTGTCTCTCCCTCTGGAAAGCACACGTGCCCTAAGGCAGAAATCTCTAAAAAAAAAAAAAAAAAAATTTAAAAAAATTCATTATATATAAATTTATATTCAGTATAAACACTATGGAATGCATTTAACTCAGGTTTAATTATAGATATTAAATATCATATTTATTTATTTTATTACTTATTTTTTATTTGCCAAAGGGCACATGAACTCACTAGAGACAGTCAGAGAGACAGACAGGGAGAAGGAGAAAACACCCCCAATGATGCATGGCATGTCATAATCCCTCTACGTCATTTCTCCATCCTTTCAGTATTTTCGGCATATGTACGCGTGCACACACATACACACACACCTACTCATATGCTTGCATGTGCTTATTATGTTTTACAAATTGCTGGTTCTGGAATCTGAACTGCAAGGTTGGCCATGTGGGATGTGGCTACCCTAACTACTAGGTCATAGGGCAATCCCTATTTACTTTACTTTTGAACTTCAATGGAACTTATTCAGGAGGTTCTTTAGAAATTTTTGCATTTATTCTTAAAACTGTCTGTGTTGGGAAGAGCAGATGCCATAATGGTTACATCGCTGGACTCCCACGTAGTTGACTGCGGTTTGAATCCCATACCTGGCAGCATGAACTCATGCCGGGCACGTGTGCATGTGTGCCTAAGATCCCAAGAGGAGAATGGAGAAAAAGGAATTGCAGAGTGGCCATCCCTCCTGGGGGAATGATTTCTCACTTTCTGTTTGTCTGTCTCTGTCTTTCTGGTGAGCGCGCACACCCTATAGCAAAAACCCCTCCAAGTCTGTTTCAAGGCAAATTACAGTAAAAATTAGTAGCAGGAAAGGATAAGGAACCTTCCAATCTCAGGGCCTTTCAATTTTCATATTTTAATCATATTGATCAAACAGAATACTTAGCTCTATTTTGCAGGTAAAAAACGCAGAGGCATAAATAACATGGGCCAGTTGAAGGCCCTGTAGTCCCCAAGCATTAATGGGCAAGAAAAGAAAAGCAAATACACTGATCTCTCAGGTGTAATTTCCTATCTGAGCTCTTTTTTAAATTTGTTGCAAAGCCAAATACCATTACTCTGAAAGTAAGGTGGGGAGGTAGTTCAGAATACACTATACAAACAAATCAGAATAATTTTAAAATGTGAAAACACAAGGCAAGAGGATGGGATCTGAATAGCTCTTATAAGTTTAAAAGTGGCTAAGAGCTCTTAGATCTTTATAGTAATAAATATTGTAGTGTACAATGGCCCACTGGGAATCCCCACTCATATGTTATTCCATGATTGAAGATCAAGGTGTCAGGTCCATTTAGAATCAGTGCATTTTTGTCTTGTTTTTAGCCTTAATCCATATTCTGAAAAAGCAATTAACAATTTCTCTAAAGGAAATATAATCACTAGCCCCTCACTCCCCCACTCCTCATCCCCAGCAATATAGAACAAATTGTGAGTTTCAAACACTGGTATTCTTTCAGTTTGCATTTTCCCACAAGTAGATGGAAAAGGAATGTGACCTTGGGCAATCACCATTCTTTAGTGGAAAGCCTTTTTCAGCTTGAGAAACCATTACCTGATTGATAGTGGCTTTCATAGCTTGAGAATAACTGTTTACTACTTAAAGAGTAAGAGTCTCTCCGTGAGCTGCAGATATACCTAGGTGAGCCATGAATACAACAGTCTTCAATCATTACAGCCTCATCAAAGACGTATTACCAATGGTCTCTTATAATACAAGTGCCTTTTAAGAGTAGAGGTGAAATATGTTGTGACTTGTAGGATGCAAATAGTATATGATACAAAAAATATAGAGAGAGATAGTTCTTACTTCACAAACACTCGCTAATGATTATGGGAATGAATGAAGATAGGTCAAGATAGGCTACCTGGGCTGGGACGTGGTTCAAGGCCCTCACAGATAAACGTCTTTGCTCTACCATCTATGTGAAAACAGACAAGTACCTGACATTCCTTAATTTTGGCTTCTTTGTTTGAAAAAAGAAATTGATCCTGAAAAATACATTAGGTGTTAAAAACATTATCTTACATGGATAATGGACGGGCATGTTCCGAAAGACTCAGAGAAAACACACTTTTGTTCCCCGGCCACTCAGTTCCCCTTTGAGGAGGTAACAACTATTTCCATCTAAAGGCAAAAATTTGGTCTCACCGTTTCATGCTCAAATGTTGAATTCATTAACATTTACTGAGTGCCTATTATGCGTCAGAACATTCAGGGAGCCATGGGGAGTACCAAGATGAGCTCACAGTCTAGAATGGAAAATGATACCCAACTAACTTTAATATGAGGTGATAAACGTAACAGTAAAATTTAAGAACAGAGGAGAAAGTAATTAAATTAATCAAAAGGATGATGTAGAGTAAAGACCGAGATTAGGAACAGGTTCCAAGGCGAATGAAAAGTCAGACACCGTTTTAAGTTCTCTCTGGCTTTGGCCCTCTGGTTCAGGAATCGGGGCCCTCCCAAGGCTGTAAAACTCTAATTAGAGGTATTCACTCATGGCTAAGAATTTCTGACATAGGAAAATGAAAAGGTAGCCCCGAAAGAGAATGTCAAAGGGTTCACTGTGTCCTCCACAGAGAGACAGAAGGGGCAAGGAGCTCTGCTCTCAATCATGCACATTTGAGAACTGTATAACATCATTTGAAGGGATTACTAACTGGGGAGTTCAACGAAAGTTTTCCAGTTCAACTTCTGGTGTTCTCTACATGCTAATTCCGCACATTTACAGGATATCTGTAGTCATTCCAAGTGTCACAGAACATCAAAGTAAAACAAGTTTAAGATGCCAGTTAATATAACAGAAGCCAATTCTACCATGTCTCTTGGACCTGCCTAGAGAATAAGCGAAAGTATTCAAATATAATGACTTTATTAAAACCTTGACAACTTCTTAACCAATTTTTTTTGGCTTCATGGAACTTATGTCAGATCTCCAGATACCAATACTCTGTGCCCAAGAAAGACTAACTTAAAAGAAAGCCTAAAGGGGACAGCCTGATGGTCGCTGACTCCCACGGAGTTGACCATGGTTGGAGCTGCGGACCAGACGTCTTAAAACTCAGCTGGGCCATGCACATGCAAGTCTAAGATCCTGAGAGGGGAGTGGAGAAGAAAGGAATGCCGCGTAGCAATCCCCCCTGGGGGGGGGGGTGATTTCTCGCTTTCTATCTCTCCATCTCTCTTTGGTGAGTGCAGGCGCCTTATAGCAAAAATCTCTCTCTAAAAAAAGAGACGGTCTAAAATATCCCTAAAACGGTATGTCTAAGAGTTAGCCTAGAATGACTATGAGACAAAATGTGTCCATTCCTTTCAGTAGATGTTCGCCAGTTCTTGCCAACAGATCCCAGAGAGCAGAAACTTGCTACAGTTAATTCTTTACAAAGATAACCTTAAAACAAAAACATCTCACTAAGCCTTGAATTAAGGGCTATAATTCCTTTATTTTTATTGTCTGTCTTAAGTAAACATTATCAAAGATGAGAAACAGTCTGCTTAAACATATCACTTCTTTAAAGAGTGATAAGAAAAGATTATTTGATGGGGTTGGCAGGTGGTGTGGTGGTTAAGGTGCTGGTCTTAGACATGGCTAACCGTAGTTCAAGTCGCGGAACTGTAGGCCTGCTTCCTCACTTTCTCCATTTCCCATTATCTCTCTCTGGTCACATTAAAAAATAATAACAACTAATAAATTTTTAAAAATTGTGAAAAAGATAATTTGGGTGCCAGAACCACAGCACAATGGTTACACAAAGGAAGCTGGATCCCACATGGCTGACCAGTGTTCAAGTCCCCACCCTGCCAGCTTGAAAAACATGCTGGACAAGTGGGCATGTGCCCAGGACCCTGACAGGATGAAGAACTGGAGGTAAAGGGATTGTGGTGTGACAGACATTGAAGGGTGTTCTCTCTCACTCTCATGTGCATGCATGGCATTAAAAGAGAGAGAGAGAGAGAGAGAGAGAGAGAGGGAGAAATAATAAATTTGAGGGCCATTTCTGTGACTTTGTTGTTAAGGGAGTCAGATCCCACATGGCCAACCCCAGTTCAAATTACAGCTGGGAAGCTTGGAAGACATATAGGGTGAATACATCTGTATGACCCAAATCCTGGCAGAAGGGAGAAATAAAGAGAAGAGACTGCAGTATTGACCAAGCCTAATAGTATGGAGAGAGAGAGAAGGAGGGATTGTGGCATGACCACACCTCATTCTCATCTTCTCTCTTTGGCAAGGCCACACACCCTCTGGCAGTAATAATAATAATAATAATAATAATAATAATAATAATAATGATACAAACTCTGAAATGCCTTGCAAAATATTTAAATTGGTCACACTAGTTAACCATTGGCTCAAACAAAGACATAATGATCACAACATAGAATGGCAACCCTAATAAAGGACTCTCGGTCAGAAAAAAGTTTTATACGTTTGAATGGGGTAATAGAGATAAAAACCCGGCATTATCAACTTTTAATCAACTTACGGTATACTTAAAAGCCTTGCATTTTATCATAAATCAACAATGTAACAAATATTGATTATCTGCTCGGTGGCAGGCATCAATACCAGACATGGGAAGATTCAAAGATAGCCCTTGTTTTCAAAGAGCCCTTTATTACAAACCATTGCTTTTCCTCTGTTTCCCAAGGCTTCCCACATAAAGGATGACCCACTAATAATGCTATCCAGAAGCACCTTAAGCTAAGTAGTGATAGAGCAATCAAGGGCATCGAGTTTTACTATTTTCATATGGCAGAGTAACTTCAATCAGAATAAACTTGAACACACTGGTACACGTAGAGACCCAAGAACTATTAGCAGTGTCATCTCCTATTCTCTCCCGTCCATGGATTGTGAGTGCCATAAAATCTGTTTTTCAAATTCCTTTTTTCCAGCATACTACTTAATGGCAAAAAAAGCTCAAACTCCAATGTGTTATTACTTAAAGCCTTACTTCAAATCCAGGTATTTGGGTCAATTAAAACAAAAACAAAACCTCCCGTTTGGTATTTTAAAAGTCACAATCGCAAGCTACAGAACATTAAAGTCACAACATTTGCAAAATATCAGGATCACTTCAGAGGTGAGATTTAAACTTCAGCACCCAAACCAAAGGTACAATGTTCTAATCCTATAATACCACCCTACTCTGTGATTATTATGAAAGCCTCTTAAATACCGTGAAGAACAGAGAGAGAGACAAAGGCTCTATTTTTCTCCTCTCCATGCACAACTTACTCCCAATGCTCTGAATATAAGCATTTTCTGTAACAACAAGCTACCTTTATAACATCTAAATAATTATAGGTTCAGGTCAAGAACTCCAGACCATATTGATTACATCTCTATGCAAGAAGGACCCTCCAGCACTGTTTGTATCCACAATAACAGGGACAGCTTTTAAGTATCTGTGACACTAAGAATTTTCAGTCCTATCAATGCCAGAAATGGAAAGCCAATGACCAGTCAGGCCTGTCAGTTGTTGCCTGAAGCAATAAGGACAATCTGGGAATTCATCATACTGGAACTTCATCTGCCAGCTGCATTCACACATTTTCACCACCTGAATAGTTGATTCTCTTCAACTCCCACGTGGCTCATTTCAGTATACAGTGTTTTGAAATGAATATTTGATCAGGCAGGGTAGAAAGAGGTTTGGACTTATCTGAGGTGTCACCATAATGCACTTTAAGTAATTCTAAGTATCAGGAGCTAGGTGTCCCAGGTCTTATTCTTTGAATATTTCTGAAATGGACCTGTGACCCTAATTAAGTAGGATTAAATGAGTTAAGACATGTGAAAACACATGTGTTGGGCATCAACCTGTTTATAAATAAATACTGTTTTTCCATATCTTTTACTTTTGTCTATTGGCAAATATCCTCAAGATTCCTCACAGAGTTCTTCACGATTGGGAGACAGGGCTCTCATGTTGTCCAAAAAAACTTAAAAATCACCCTGTTGTTTTCCAATTTCTAGTTTCATCAGAATTCTAAACCATTACCCAAATGTGGACCTAAGAAATAAAGAAACAAAGTATGCTTCTTCGTTTTTTGTTTTTTTTTTTTTTTGAGAGGTTTTTGCTATAGGGTGCGTGCACTCGCCAGAAAGACAGAGAGACAGAAATCAAGAAATCACACCCCAGAGGGGATGGCCACACCACAATCCCTTCTTCTCCATTCTGCTCTTGGGATCTTGGGCACATGTACCCAGTTTGAGTTTAAGCCACCAGGTCCAGGAACTGGAACTCCATGGGAGTCCAGCAACATAACCATTATGCCAACTGCTGGTCCCCACAGTATACTTCTTAAAATTGCTTCTTTAGGGATTCCAGATGGTGGTGTGGTGGAGAAATGTGACATTTTATGAGGCAGACCCGCATCAGAAGGTTGTCCGCTTTAGTCCAGAAATCTGCCTGAGTACACTGGACAGCAGGGAGTGGATTTCGTCAGTAGGACCCTGTTGGAGTTGCTGAGTCTCTGTCTCTTGTAGAATAAATACACTTTTTAAAAGTTATTTTATTTTGTTGTTGTTGTTTGTTTGTTTTAATTCTTGCTCATGCACTTGCCAGACACAGAGAGAGAGAGGAAAATTGAGAAATCACCCCCTACGGAAGATGGCCACACTGCAATCCCTTGTCCTCTATTCCCCTCTTAGAATTAATTAATTTTTTGTTATTTGAGAGAATTTTGCTATAGGGTGCATGTGCTTGCCAGAGAGACAGAGAGAGACATCCCCGGGGGAATGGCCACGTTGCAATTCCTTCTCATCCATTCTCCTCTTGGGACCTTAGCCATGCACACAGATGTGCCTGGTGTTGAGTCCCACCAAGTCTGGGACTCGAACGGCAGTCGACTACATGGGAGTCCAGTGCTGTAACCATTACGCTACTTCCTGGTCCTCCCCCTTGCAATTTTGGATACACACATGCACGTATCTGGTGGCCTGCCAGGTCCTGGACTACATCGCACAGTTGGACATGAGGAATCTAGCTGCCTCAACCTCTGCGCCACCTGCTGGCTCCAGAAGTGCTTTTCTTTACATTTGGATTTTAAGTTTGACAGTGATATGCCTAGGTATGGTCTTTGTTTTATTTATCCTACCTGGGGTACAATGAGCTTCTTAAAACTGTGAACTGACATCTTCCATTCATTTTGAAAAATTCTCTACCATTTATATACTTATGTCCTATTCTCTCCATCATTTCTTCCATATCTGTAATGATTGCCCTCATTAGACAGCTTGATATTGCCCCACAGACCTCTCATGCTCAGTTCTGATTCATTATATTCTTCTCTAATTCAGTTTCGATAAATTTTTACTTGTTTTTGAGTTCCAGATCCCTGTTCTCCAGCCTCTAGTTTGCTGTTTAATCTATTTCAAAATGTTCATGGAAAAACAAAATTAAACTACTAGTTTATTTTGGCGCAAAAAAGTTTTGAAATCCATGTATACTTTTTTATAATACACATTTTCACAAACCTTTAGGAGACTAATTTTTGTATCAGTGGTTTTCAAATATTTCTAACTCAGGACCCTTTTGGGCACAAAAATTTCAGGACTCCAAAGTTTGGTATTTTTTTGTTTTTTGTTTTTTGTTTTTTTTGTTTTTTTTTTAGAATCTTGCTATAGGGCATGTGTGCTTGCCAGAGAGACAGAAAAATGAGAAATCACCCCCCAGATGGCCACATCACAGTCCCATCTCCTCCATTCTCCTCTCATGATTTTGGGCATGCACACACACATTCCCGCTATGAGTTTTAAGCTGCCAGTCGAGGACTTGAACCACGGTCAACTACGTGAGAGTCCAGCAACGTAACCATTACACCACCTGCTGGAACTCTTCTTTTTTGTTTTTAAATGGTAGAACATGTTTCACCATAGAGAGGCAGGAAGAGAGACAAGGAGGAAGCATCCCACATTGGGGCATAGTCACACAGTAATCTACCTCCATTTCTCCATCTGGTCAGGACTTTGGGCACCCAGGCACATGTAACTGATGCGTTTGTAAGTGGCTGGGGCTGGGATTCGAAATGTGATTTGCCATGTGGGATCTGGCTTCTTTAATCTCTAGGCTACAGGGCCAGTCATAACATTAGTTTATGTGCATTATGTCTATCAACACTTAAAATAATTATGTACTAACTAATTTTTTTTGAGAGAGAGAAATTTTTGGTACAGGGCACAGACACTCACCAGAAAGAGACAGAAAGTGAGAAATCATCCCCTAGGGTGGATGGCCACACTGCAATCCCTTCTCTTCCTTTCTCCTCTGGAGATCTTGGGTACGCACCTACATCACCGCACCCACACCGCCGACGTGAGTTTTAAGCCACAGGGTACAGGACTCTAACCACGGTCAACCATGTGGGAGTCCAGCAACATAACCAATATGCCATCTGCTGGTCCTTGTACTAATTTTAAAATATGGCTTTTATGTGTTAATATAGGTGGCCTTTGTTTATTAAGAAAAAAATTCCAAAGGAAAAAAATTGTGAGAAAGTTAAATTTACACTTTAACTTCTTTGGAAACTTCTATAATAGACAACAGCTAGATGCTTACATCAACTTATTCATTCAACCTGTTGTGATACATTGCATTGGTTGAAATATATAAAGAAAAGTTGGTCTCATGCAAAGTTGGTTCCATTCACGTGGGAGTCTAGCACCTTAACCACCATGCCACCTGCTGGCCCCAATAGAGTATATTAATAGTACTGGGTCGTCAGGAAAGACACATTTTTGCATAGAAAAATAGGTCATGACTTTCCCAACAACCTAATCTCTTCAGATTCTAGGGATAGGCTTCATTGATATACTTAACAAGTTAATTGCAATGTGGAATCTGAAATATCAGTTAACGTACACTGTATTAAATTAAAATTCTTTGTCCTGTCTTGCACTTGGAATGAGTTTTTCATTTATGCATAATGTTGTAACATTAGGAAATTGGTCTTCTGGAAAATACTGTGGATTTTCTAAAGGTTGATTAGTTTTATAATATGAAAAAACTCAAATTAATCACTATAGCATCTATCTCATCATAAATGCATTAAATTATCTACTAAGTAGATAATGGTAGATACAAAGCTTCCAAATTTTGTTTTGTTTAAGTTTTTGCTATAGGCTGCATGCACTTGATGAGAGAGAGAGAGAGAGAGAGAGAGAGAGAGAGAGAGAGAGAAATCATGCCAGGGGATGGGGGGCATAGCCATGCCGCAATCCCTTTTCCTTCAATCTACTCAAAGGATTTTGGGCATGCACGCTCATATGCTTGGCATGATTTTCAAGCTGCCCAGTCCTGGATTCAAACTACAAAATCAACTATATAGGATCCACACCTTAACCTCCACACTACCTGCTGGCCCTAAAATGTTAATTTTTAATTGAAAAGCTAGAATTTTATCATTAGTAATAAATATTGACATTGTTCTCCTCAAAGTGAAAGTTTTCTTTTGTTTTTAAAAAATTTCTACCAAATACTTACATCTGAGTAAACGCATTTTACCAGATGTTCTTTCAGTTAAAATATCCGAAAATAAAGCTGATTCAGCTCACAACTCTAGTAATCAAACAAATGCTTTTCCTAAAGAAAACTATCATATATTTACCCTTGTCTAATATACATAATATTAAAAAGGAGACACAGGATAAAAACTTAGGCCCAGTCATGGTGCAGGTGGTAGGGGGTACTATGTGACACAGGAGCCCTATGGAAAAGTCTGGGGTTCAAATCCCAGGTCAACCTGAACATGCTGTGACCCTGGCTGGCTGGCTGGAAGGCTGGGGGAGGGAGACCACAGCATGGTGACAGGATACCTGTCTCTCTCGGTCTCTCACTTTCATGAAATAAATGAATGAACTTAATTTTTTAAGTTTTTTTTTTTTTTTTTTTTTTTTTTTTTTGCCAAAAAGCATGTGTGTTTGCCAGAAACAGAGAGGGAGAGAAGGGAAGTGAGAAAGCACCCCACGTGAGGGACAGTTACACTGTAATCTCTTCTCTGTTTCTCCCTCCTTTTGGGATCCTGGCCATGCACACAAACATACCCTGTGTGTTTCCCAAGCTGCCAGGTCTGGGACTCAAATCACAGTCAGCAATGTGGGATACAGTCGCCCTAGTGACCACAAACTGGCCCTGAGCTTGGAAAAATTTATAATAGAATTAAAATGAATGACTATTACTGCCTCAAAGAGAATCATAAGTGCATATCATTTTTTATTTCTTTAGATTCCAAGTAGATCGCAGTGACTACCTTGCAGAGTTTGGTGCTGTTGCTGAGATGCTGCCACTTCTATCCATAACTGAGTCTGTACCATCTGTACTAAATGTCAACACAATATAAAAGAGGCAAGGCCAGTAGGGCAGCAGGTAAGCACTGTGTATAAGAAGTTGGATCCCACAGAGGAACAAAGGTAGAGGTATTGGTCTATTTCAAAACCTTCAAAACTCATAAAAGCTCTGGTATTAAGAAAATTAACAATATTATGGTATAAGACAGCTAGCTATATATACATCAATGTATATATACGGGAAAAAAATCCAAGGGAAATGTGATTTAAATTAAAAAGGCATTAATGAAGGGCTAGCAGGTGGCAAGCAAGAGTAGTGGTTCAGGTGCTGGACTTCCACACAACCAGTGCAGTTTGAGTCCCATGTGGGCCAGCTTTTCAGAGTACTGCGTGTAACGCTGGACCAAAGGCACACTGCTTTCAGAAACGGTGGGAATAACTGAACACCTTGATCTCTGACTTACATCGTAATAGTTCATTTGAAAAGGATCACCATCCTAAATGTGAAGGCCAAAACTATGTCGTTTCTAGAATAAAGCATCTCTTCAAGACTGGGGTACAGGTAAAAATTTTTGTGTAAAATACAAAACCAAAAGGGAAAAACACTGAAAATATTGGATTTCCAGCTCTCAAAGACAACATTAAGAAAGTGAAAAGTCAACTGATAAGAAAGTATTTGCAAACCCTATATCTAAAACCTATATTGAGAATATTTAAAGAACACCTAATATTCAATAAAAAGAGACTTCAGTGAAAGACTTAACCAGTATATTACAAAAGAAGATATTCAAACGTCCAATAAGCATATTAAGGTGTTCAACATTCACTAGAATGATGAGAATAAAAGCAGGAGTTACTGATAATGTGAGACAACCAGAATGCTCATACACTGCTACTAAAAATACTATTTGGCATTCTGGAATTTAGGAATATGACTTGCCAGTTCCTAATACAGTTAAGCATCATATGCCTACCTTAGAACCCAGCAATTACATTCCTTGGAATATGTTCAAAGGAAATGTATGCGTATGTAAAAATAAATAAATAAAAAAAATAAACTTGTATAGGAATGTTTATCACAGCTTTATTCATAACAGCCTAAAGTTGGGAACAAGATAACACATATATATACACTGTGGCATATCTGCATAATAGAACACTACACTCAGATAGTAAAAATAAACTAGTGATAGATGAGGAAAAGAAGCCAGATACTAAACTGTATATACAAAGGGGCCAAACAGCGGCCCAGTGGTAAAAACATGATGCTCTGTGAGTCATGGAAAGGTTTCCTGTTCAAGTCCAGAGAACCTCCCTGAGTATGCCCACCACACACTTGCCCATGATCTAAAACTGGCTGAAGGCATCAGGGCCCTGTTGGGGATGTCGCTCTCACACTCTCTCTCTGTCTTGCTCACAGAAGAAATAAACTTGAAAAGAAAAAAAAAATGATGTATATATACAGAATGATATCAATTATATAAAGTCTGAAATATGCAAAGCTAAATTATGATCATTAAAGGGCTTACTGGGGTCAGCAGGTGGTGTGGTGAATACAGTGCTGGACAACCACATGGCTGACCACAGTTCCAGTCCCAGACCCAGGGACTTGAAAATCATACCAGGCACATATGCAAGGAGGAGAAGGGATTGCGGCATGGCCATTTCCCCTGGGGAAGAGATCTCTCACTTCCCTCTCTTTCTCTCTCCTGCAAGTACAGTACACCTGTCCGATTATAAAAACCTTAAAAAAAGGAATGTGCTTATTTCTAGGTTATAAGAAATATTAACTGGAAGGCACAAGGGAAATTTCTTGGTTGATGAAAATATTCTATATTTTGGTCTGAGTGGTGTTATATGGGTACAAAAATTCTTCAAACTGTATGGTTAACATATGTACACTTTTGCTATACATAAATAACACCCTAATTTTAAATATCTTAAGGGGGCCAGAAGGTGGCATGGAGGTTAAGGCGGCTGGATCCTACATGACCGACTCTGTGGTTCGAGTCCCAGACTCAGTGATTTGAGAACACACGCAGGGCACATGTGTATGCACGCCCAAAGTTCTAAGAGGAGAATGGAGAAGAAGGGACTGTAGCATGCCTATAGCCCCTGGGGGGATGATTTCTCACTTTCCTTGTCACTGTCTCTCTCTTTGGCGAGTGTACACACTTTACAGCAAACAAACAAACAAACAAATAAAAAATTTTAAAGGTGATCAAAGTATGGATTCATCAGTTTTTTAAGCTGAAAGAGACTCTCTAGTTTAATTCTCTCATTTTATAAAAGAAAGCACTGTGTTTTCAATCGACTTGTCAAATAGGTAGTTACAGGCAGAACTGTGACTAGAACCAAAGATTTCTAAGTAAGTGGTCATGCCTCTTTCCTTCACACCAAGCATCAAGAACAAGAATCTTCTCTGAACAACTATGTTCACACTGATTGTTTGCCTTAGGTTTTCTGTGACAGTTCTCAACAACATCCAGGGGAATATCAGGAGATCTGATTCCAACAAGTTGCACGAGTGAGGTCCCAGGCTGCTCCTTAATTGCCCAGTGGGCTTACTATTCAATGAAGAGGGGTTCTTTGTTTATTTCTAAGTTTACAGATGCCACCTATAAGCATAAGCCTCTCAGGCTCTTGGACACAATTTAAAATAGTGTGGCACTAACAGTTTGACACGCATGTCACTAAGACAAATGGAATTCCCGGTTCAGACTTAAACAAATTCTGATGCCGCTCCCAACATTGTCCCCCTGTCACTAGTCTCAGGCCACAGACTGCATGAACAGGCCAGCCCTGTATTAGCAGCAATGACGCAGTAATAACGGTATAAAGGAGAAAAGTTGAGCCTTTTAGTCAAAAAGTTCTACATAAGGGAACCAGCAGTTAGTGTAATGGCTATGTCGCTGGACTCCCACGTAGTCGACCGCGGTTTGCATCCTGGACCCGGTGGCTTAAAACTCACGCCGGGCGCGTGTGCGTGCGTGCCCAAGATCCCAAGAGGAGAATGGAGGAGAAGGGATTGCGGCGTGACCATCCCCTCTGGGGGGTGATTTCTCGCTTTCTGTCTCTCTGTCTCTCTCTGTCTGTCTGGCGAGCGCACGTGCCCTATAGCAAAAACCTCTCCAAAAAAAAGAAAAAAAGTTCTACATAAAAATGTAGTACCCTGGTATTTTCTACAATGGGGAGAATTTAAGCAATTCCTTCTCAAAACACCTAGAAAAGACTTAAAGTCATGTCAAGGACCTGGTACTTACAACAGAGAAAGCATGGGCAAGGTTTTAGTTGATACAAGATTTATTCACAGAAGCAATGTGTCATCAGAAAAAACTGTCCCCAATATTTCTTCTACTTGTTTACCATTTCTTCATCTTCAAATGAGACAATCATTTTTTTTTCTTAATTGTGCTGAGCTAAATTTTCCTCATTGTTAACTTGTCTTTGATCTTCTACCATCCTATAAATATTAGAAAGAAGAATAAGAGGAATATTTATATCAGAAGAAGAGAGAGATGGTTGAATACTTTCCTTAAAGGCAAATTAGATCTTTTCTCTATGTCCTTATTCTCTAATGCTTACTTTTGATTTTATACACACAGAAGGTAGTCAAAAGATTACTAATTTAAGGTATATACTTTCTCATTTCTAATTTTAAAAAAGCCAACCTTAATATCTAAGTTTGACTATTCTTCCCCTCATAGGGATGGTTCACAGGTCAGGACTGAGCCTTCTTTTAATTCCACCCTTATCCTTAATCCTCTTACGGATCCCATACAGGCTTTGAATACTCAAGGTACATGCCTGCAGTTTTCGACACTTTATAATCATCGAAAATATCTGAAACCCTGTTAACTGAAAACCACATCATTTATTTTTTAAAAAGTCATAACATTTCTAAAGATTTTATATTCTTATACCTGGGAATTACTTCCGGAAGTAATTTGAGTAAAACAAATTTTGCATAGGGAAACTTAAATTTTCTTTTACAAATGCTGAAAAAGAATGACTAGGCAGAGAAAAATAATTGGCTAAAGATTTTGGCAGAAGTCCTTGACCGTGATTATAACATCATAGCTCCTGTCACCCAGGTCTAGTTTTGAGATCACAGACCTATGAGACTGAATGGTGTCTCTTACAAGTCTTTTCACTTCTTACCACAAGCAACTCTGAGTCTCTGATGGTCTTAATATATAATGACTACATTTGTCTGCCTCACAGTGGGAAAATATAGTATAATGAAATAAAATCCCCAGCAGCAGTTTTTCCCCAGTGCATTAGAAAAATCTGTATTATAAGATCATGCCTCTATAGCAATGTCCTACAACACAGATTTGACTATAAGATAAATAAAAGTGCTCAAATAATTTCCTTGTCATCTAATGAACTGTACTCCTCTAATAATAAGCATATACTTAATAAAGGTCTGATGCATCAAATGCTAAATACATAGAGAAGGCAAAAATAATCATCATAAAATCAATCAAATGTATTAGAAATCATTTAGGAGTCAGCCCCATAGTTCAGCAGATTAAGGAAGCCATATCCTACAAGCACTACTGTAGTTTGAATTCTAGCCCTGGTGTCTTGAAAAATACACCAGGCACGTGTGCACGAGTGGCCAGGATCCTGACAGAATGAAGAAATGGAGAAGTGGCTACGGCATGGCCAGGCCCCACTGTGGGGAGTTTTCTCCCTCTCCCTTTCTCTGTGTGTGTGTGTCTCTCTCTCTGGTGAATGCACACAAACTCTGACAAACTTTTTAAAAATATTATTTAGATCACTTCAACTGAACAACAAAAATATTTATCTTGAGTCAAGAACAACAAACTTTGCCCCTAGTTACCAGACATGCTTGATGTAACACTAATACCTGATGTGTTGTACAACCTACTCTGAAGGATAACTGCTTTACTTATGTCACAACTGTCCTGTCATTGATATCTTCCTGGGGTTAAGTATTAGGTTGTTGGGATGTCATATTGTGTTTTTCTATGTTTTTCTATGTGAAAATGCGTCATGGCTTTCCTGACGACCCAAGCATAAATGCTGCTCTTATTACTTACAACTTTATAAAATTTTCACTTTATTAGAATTTGATAAAAATGTCTATTCATCACACCAGCCAGACATAATTTGTCTTTCAGTCTCAATTGCTTTGAGTTCTTTGCTGGTGAATATCAGTCTCCATAGAAAAACAAGGCTCTTCCACATCAGTCACCCATCTGAGAAGCAGAGTGCAAACGTGATGCTGACCGCTATCTTAGTGATTTCCCGTTAGAAGTCCTGCACCCTTATCAAGGTAAGGGCATGTGCCAGTACAAACAACGGGAAGAAATCTTTTGACACCTAATCAGAGAGAGTGACCAGCAAATAAATGCAAGAAATAGATGCAGTGCTCTGTCTGGAAATACTATGATTCACACACGTCATTGTTACATAGGTGGGCAGGAAGGAAGTGAGCAGTTGCCTCAAAGCCCAGTTGTTCTAGGTAGCTTTGTTAAAGTTAAAGTTCTATAAACTGTCCATTTCCAGAACAGTCTTCTTAACCAAAGAACAAACATCTCACAATGACCTAACCTCTAAATCTCATGTACGATAGCCTTTTTGAATGACCAAAGATAAGACAAAACAGATGTTATGGTACTAACATCTACATAACAAGCAGTTATATATAAGCTGATGATCTAAAATACACATATTTATATAGAGACAGTAGGAACTATTGGGTTGTGAGGAAAATCATGATGTACTTTTGCACAGAAATGCATGTCATGACTTTTCAAATGCCCTAATAGTTCATAGGTATCTAAAGGCATAGAATGTACCCGGTGCCTAAATCACTTAAGTAAATAAGTAAAAAATTTGTAATTCAGGGAATATGTTTCTATACAAAGGAGCGAAGAAGAGATTACTAGATGATCAAGGAACTATGAAGTCCAAGTGATGGCACCTTGGAAATGCAACTGGGTTCACATGAGAAAAATCCTGGGTTGGCATTCCGGGACCCCCACAGAGCAGGCTGGGCACTCACTCAGCATGCATGCCAGTGAGCCAAGCCAGCTGACACAGGATGGATTATGATGTTTGGGATGCCTGTCTCTCTATCTCTCATGGAAGAAATAACTTAGGGGAAAATAAAAACTTCAAAGGTTTTTTTTTAATTAATTAAACCATTCTGTTTACAAAGGTTTATAGGGCACATGCACTCACAGGAGAGAAAAAGAGAGAGATAGAGAAAGGAAAAATGGAAAATAACCCTACAGGGGGAATGGCCACGCCACAATCCCTTCTCCATTATCCTCTTCAGATTTTGGTCATTCATGCACACTCGCCCAGCACGAGTTTCAAGCTGCCAGATCCAGGACTCAAACCATGGTTAGCCATGTGGAAGGTCCAGTGTCTTAACCACTATATCACATGCTGGCCTCACAAAGGCACTTTTAAAAAGTAGAGGTTTTCTGGTTTTGTTTTTAATTAAATAATAATTGTACATATTTGTGGAGTACAGTGTGATTTTTCAGCATAGTGTGTAATGACTGAACCAGGGAAATAGCACGTTTATCATCTCAAACACTTACTGTTGCTGTAATGCAAAAAACAAAAAACAAAATTATTGCAAGAATGGCACAAGGCTCTGCTGATTTCTCTTAGTTTCAAGGATTAACATTGCCAGGTTAAGGCATAGATAGCTAAAGAATAAACTGGAGACCCTAGATTTATATAAAATATATTCAAGACATGTTCGCTTTGAAAATTGTTTAAACTGTCAAAGGATTTCACTACATCATATTAAACTTTAAATTCCATACCTCTGAAAATTAATTATATGGAAAACAACGATATCACCACCATTTAGACAGACAGAGCAAGAAGTGTCACTGAAATAGAATGACAGCTATCAAATATGCCATATGAACAATTAAAAAGGCCATATACGAAGTCCTATAAAATACTTGAAGGTAATACAAAGTAATGAAGCCCAATATGAGACGCCACTAAGCAATAGGCAATCAAGCATCTTCCTAATGTGCAGTTGACTTCAATGCATGGGTCCTAATCAGAGAAGCACTTCCTGGTTCAAGAGCAACTATAAAAGTTTAGTAGAGTCTTTTCAATATAAGTTCTAAAACAGAATTTTCCCATAAATTTGTTTGCATAAAGGACTCAATAATTTCACCCCTATCTTGTTAAACATCAGTAGAAAAGTTAACGACAGTGGCCTTATTTAGATGAAGCAGATGGAGGAGGTTCAACAACAAAATTTCATTCATCCAAAGATATGTGTTGAACAACATATACTCCTCATCCAAAAGGGATCCAAACTATTCGAGAGGTAGATGCAGAGGTAATACACATAGAAGTCCAATTTCTCATCTACAAGGCTTTTAGCTCACAGCTGGAGAAAGCAGCACACACATTTCATTGTTCTGATTGTCTTTCAGAAAGAAACCAAGGCATTCTGGAATGCAAAAAGGCCTAGAAATATAACAAAAGAGCTAAGCCACCAAGAAGTCCTTTCCCTATTCATAAGATTGGTAATTTTAGGCAAAGGTTCAAAACTGTACAGCCAGGATCAAGAATTTCTACAATGTATCTCTACTGGAAATGTAACTATATCAAGGGTAAACATCTAATTCCTAACACAAAAATCAGCTTTAAAACTCTTCTTGCAACAAAATTAAACAAAGCTATGGATATAACAGTTCAGTGAAGTTCTTCACTGTAGTAGACAACTATATGCAGAGCTAAAATAGTTACATGATAAATACAAAGTATTACCTCAGACTAGAGCATTGAATGTGTCAACTTTTAATAACACCTGGGACTGTTTTAGTCACAAGCCTTCCTGGAAGTTAGTCACTTAACAATAAAACATTAATAATATGGCAGTTTAAGAATGTTTAAAAAGCCCAAAGAAGTCCACTGTTGTAATCTTGAATAAAGTACTTTAGGTAAGATGCATGACATTTCTAAGATTCACAATTCTAAATGTTAATTCCAGACCAGCCCAATCTGTTCGCATTCTCAGATTGAGACTATCAAAAAGATTTATTGTTTAGTTACCTATCTCAACACTTCATTCTGTACACAGAAGCGAGGATAGAGACCCTACACGTTTCTGTGCTTGTTTAAAGGAGAAATCCATGGTCGCCAACTTAAAGAAGAGGAACAAGTCTGAATCCTCTAAAGTAACAGTCTACATTTAAAAAGAAGGCATAACCCTGGATGGGGCTAGCTCAGTAAGATGCAAGGTATAATCCACTGACCAAAATATCAGGAAGTTAAAAAAAAATGTACAAAACTCATTAGCTTGAAACTTAAAAAAATAATACCCAGAGATAGAGTCAGAAACAGAAGCTTTGGTCTTTTAAAAGTGACCTTCACAATCAGTTTTGTGTTTGTTTCCATTTTCTTTCACAGTTTAAGCCTCAATCAAATCAGCAGTCTCTAGGGATTTTGAAATCGCCATAGATTAAAATCCTCTCTGACTCAACTGTTTGACTAATGCCGAGTATTTAATAATTCCACTTGTGAGAGACTTTTTTGGATGAAATCCTGCTGTGTGCTATCTTCAGATGTTCCCCAGCTGCACCATCATGCAGGGCATCACTGTCCTTACTGAGATGAGAAAATTCGTTATTACAAACAGTTCTAGTAGTCAGCAGGCCAGGCTGAAAACAGTGTTATAATAATAATAATGTGGCAACTATCACCTATAAAGGCAGCTTTTCTAGTTATTAATGAGTCATATTCATAGTTTGGTTTCCAAGGTTCAGAAATTAATAACTGTCATACATAGACCAGAGCTGAGTTAATGAATTTCTAAACTCTATGCTTTCAATAATAAAATCATTCAAGCTATAGCATTTGGAGTCTCTCTGCTTCCACAGATCAGGCAGTTTGATACTCAACAGGTTGAGTAAATTGAATCCATATATTGTATTTACGTTCTCTGTCAAGGTTGCTACTCCACATTTCAGTGATCAAAGGCAAAACAGTCATCAACTCTGTAGTCTTCAATACTATGTTCATTACATTTAATCAAGTGCCAACTCCACCACATTATTCACCAACCTTAAGAATGCTTAAATGCATAGCAATGTTTAGCAACAAATATAGGCCCCATATTGTATTAAACCACATACATATCCAAAAATAAACAAACATAAAAACAAAAAGACAAATAAATATCATCCTCTACATCGTGTGAGAAAATAAATTTAAAATGCACAGAACTCTCCAATAAATAATATTTTGGAGGTGATTTTTCTACCTGAGGCAGCGTCAATCACTGTGGAAACTCCCCTTCGATCAGAGACTGGACGGGATGACCCTGGCATGCTGACTGGGTCAGAGCGGACTGGCTGGATCCTGCAATGCAATTTAATTTAATTCACATATGTTACTGGCATGAAAACTGTCGCTTGCTACAACAGACCTTAAATCAGGAATGCTGGAATAGCCCAATCCATTAAAGAACCATTCATTCTAAAACCAGACAAGCAGGGGAGCTACAGTCTCTAACTCATGCACAAGGCTAGAGCACTGGAAACCTTTTTGCTCTAGCTCCTGCCAAATGTATTACATGTTATTCAATAGATTTTTAAGTAAGGTATTGAAAAGATGACAATAATTTAAACAGAAAAAAATAAGTAGACTGAGGGAAGAGACGGAAATTACTGAAACCCCTAGCAACTGTAATATATATGATGAGTTTTGAGAATCTTCAGCTTCATGAATAACACCGTAATGGGCAAAATGTTCCATAAAATATATCAATATATGATTCAAAATTTTGAGATACTTCCTATATATTTTTAATGGAAGTTATGTTACGGATGACAATAAGCACAGGATAACAAAGCTCTTTTGTGACTGTGGGGCATTTAGCTGAGATTACCACTGAGTTACCACCATACATTACCAATTAGCACATAAGAATCAATTACAACTTCAGTGACACTAACAATCATAAAAACAATTCACTAAATGCAAGTGCAAGTTGTTTAAGAGAGAGAAAAGCACAAAAATTATAAATAAATACTATTGATACAAAATACCCATATGATTAAAAACCCTTAGATTGCTAGCAACTTAGAGGAATAAAAATTGTTAAACAATATATGCATACATTTCTGGTAACTCATTCATACAGAAATATTTACTGAAATATTGATTGTATGGCAGCATTATTCTAGAAACAAACAGAAACAAAACACAAAGTATAAGATCTATACGTAGATATACAACAGCATGTACACATCCATGGCTTGATGCAAAAGAAAACGAAAGTGTGAACATGAATGACAATAAAAACTCAGAATGAAGAGGTGGGAAACACATGTGTGGTACACAGCAGGCGGAAAAGACCCTGCGAGTTGGAACAGAGGTAGAGTCTAACTGCAACAACAAGACATGCCAAGCATCAGGAAGTGCCTTGTGAGCACAGGACGAGAAAAAGCAGAGCCTTGGTTTTGAGACTGAGTGTGAGAAATGCATGGTTTGGGTGAAGTATAGAGTTCATAAATGGGATTGGGAGAAGTTAAACTGATAAGAATCACGAAATAAATTACAGAAGCCCAAAATGCCAAGTATGAACGGGAAAGAGTTATTGACAGCTATAGTTCCACATAGGTGTTTATGTTACAGAAGAAAGAAACGGAACGGGTTAGTGGATGATGCACTTGAGCTACTCCTGGAAGCTGAAAATAGTGGTATACGTATATTATCATTGTGCTATAATTGCACCACAGCTTATTTCTGCAAACTAGTCATGAAATCTCATCGTAGCTTGGCAGTGGTTAGTCAGCTCCAGGATGCACAAGACTAAGCAAATTCAACCTAGTAAGAAAAGAGTAGTAGTTTATTTAAAGTTTCAAAGACATTTTCTTTTTCTTGAGAGTAACAAGAAGCTAGCCTGTTACAAATGGTCGGTTCATCCAAAGCAAAGTCACTTTTGATCTAAACTTCTTATGTGGGCTAAAAAATGTCCTTTTGATAATTCAATTCATACTGAGATTTCTGAATAATCTGGAACTGAGGGTGGGATAGGAATGGAGCGGTAAATGAAATAAGAATGCCATGAACTGTGTTAAAGCTGGGCCGGGGGCGGGGGGGAGGTTAATTCTATTATTGTTTTTATTTGACTTATGTTTGAAATGTTTCCATAATAAAAACAGACAAAAATTAAAAAAAACACACACAACACCTCATTGAAATGATGGAAATGGATCTTGAGAGCTTGTCTGGAGGCTCTAGCAGGGAACATGGCTGCTTGCATGCCCTTGACTGAAAACAGTTCTCCTTTATCGGGGATGGTCATCCACTTCAACCAAGTGTGCAGCTTTAGGAGGGACACGCACGAGCAGGGAGGGAAGAAGGGGACACCCTCCTAGCCAGCCGATCAGCCGAATAAACCTGGGGATCGATAGGCTGACAGCTGTCACAGCCAGATCACCCTCACATTCTGGAATTAGAGAGTAGGGACGGCTGCACGATTCAGCAAATGTGCTACAACAAACAAACAAGTAAAACTGAACCGTACACTTTAAAACTGGTGAATCTGTGATACGTAAGGTACACATCAGTTAGATAGGGAGTTCATGTACACTTGGCTTCTTTTACATTACATGCTTCTCAGGACTAGTAACAAATATCTCCTTTTTTAAATCTGGAATCCCTGCTCTGGCAAGTAGCTGCCATGAGGGTAAGCCATGACAGATTTCCTTACACATGAGAGTCGACACAATACCTGCCTTCCCTCAACTAGGTTACCATCAAAGGAATCAGACTATCACTGCATTACATATCCTCAGTGCTACCTTACGGGGTGGCAGACAGTGTACTAGGTATTAGGGATCGATTGAGCCCAGTTTGAAAAAGAAAGCAAAGCCAATGCCCTGTCATAATGCCATAGCCTGAGGAAATATAAACCCCAGGTGAGGAGCTGGGCTAGAACAGTCATAAACAAGAATGAGAGGAATACAGGTAGGTTTCGGACTGGATGCTGGTGAGAATTGGTATTAAAAAGGACGTTTAAAATAGTGAGTCAAATGGAAACTTTCCATTAAACTATACCATAATGAGAGTGAAGATCTTTTTTTTTTCTTTTTCAGAGAGGTTTCTGCTATAGGGCACATGTGCTCACCAGAGAGACAGAAAGCGAAAAGTCATCCCTGGTCCCCCAGAGGGTATGGTCATGCCACTATCCCGTCTCCTCGTTTTCCTCTCAGGATTTTGGATATGCATGCACATGTGCCTGGCTTGAGTTTTAAACCACCAGGTCAGGGACTCAAACCACAATCAACTACGTGAGAGTTTAGCGATGTAATCACTATGCCATCTGCTGGTACCAAGAGCGACGATCTTATCCAAGGCCTTAACTAAGCCTGTCTGTTCAAATTTGAAATATAAATTACAAAACTACTACCAAAAGAAATTCATACATCTGCTGGCCAATTTAAAGGTTCCTAAGGTGTATGTGTATCCAATAAGGATGACAGGATAATCGAACACAAGCATTTAAGGTCATTTAGATAAATACACACACACACTGGGAGCTCTTTAGAATAAGAAAAAGAAAGCCCCTGAGGAAAATTCTGTAGGATTTTGAAAATGTAGCTGTTTCCAAAAAAGTAAATTAGATCCTAGAAGGAGGACTATATCTGAGGTAAAGAGTGAGAAAGCTAGAAGAGGCCACAAAAGAGAAAAAAGCTGTACAAAGTGTCTTCAGAAAGCTTGTGGGACTGTGTAGTATTGAAAATCTATGGACAGATTTAATTTTTTTTTTTTTTGGAAAGGTTTTTGCTATAGGGCGCGTGTGCTTGCCAGAAAGACCAAGAGAGACAGAGAGACAGAAAGTGAGAAATCACCCCCCGGGTGGATGGCCATGCTGCAATCCCTTCTCCTCTATTCTCCTCTTGGGATCTTGGGCACGCACACACAAGCGCCTGGCATCATGTCAAACCGCGGTCAACTACATGGGAGTCCAGTGACATAGCCATTACGCCAACTGCTGGTCCCTTAATTTTTTTTTTATACTAGAATAAACTCATACTTTAACTCCATTTTCCACAAACTTTTGAAGTCCCCTCGTATATATGAGGGGTGAAGGTACCTTCCTAAGAGAAAGGATTGGGCCTTAACCAAAGCAATTGCCAATATTCACTAAAAACATTAGGGTCTTGTGCATAGTTCACCAAAGAAAATAAATGGGTTACATAGTTATAAAGAGAATAATGGGGGTGGGGGAAGAGATCTTTTGGAAATTCAGATTCTGATTAACAGGAAAAAAAAAAGAATAATGGGTAACCAATATTAAACACTTTAATGATAACATATAAGTAATGGAACGACTGTTGTGAACATGCATGAATACTCACTGAATCATTAAGTTAAAACTGACTTTATTTCCTAATCTAGATCATATTTGATAATTAGCAAACACTGAAAATTTGTTTAGTATTCACTGTGTTCTGTCATTGTTGCCTGACATGTTGGTGGAAAGTACTATTCTAGAAAGTTAAAGAAAATATGCTGGAACAAAAAAGCAAAAATAAAGGGAAGAAAGAAACAAAATGTAAAGCAAGCAAAAAATACTAAATGAAGTATCAAAAGAAGACATATGGGGCCAGCAGGTGGCGTGGTGGTTAAAGGCGCGGGGCTCCCACATTGGCCAACTGTGGTTCCAGTCCCAGATTGGGTGGCTTGCTTTCTCGCTTTCCTTCTCTCTCTTACTCTGTTTCTCTCTGGTCAAATTTAATTAATTAATTAATTAATTAAGAAGAAGACAATATGTGTTTTCTTTAAGAAGATAACTGGTAAGAGGGAAACAAAAACATTTCAGAAGACTAATCAGGAGCCTACTGCCAAGAAATGTGGTTGCTGGGACCGGCAGTTGGCGTAATGGCTATGTTGCTGGACTCCCACGTGGTCGACCGCGGTTCAAGTCCTGGACCCGGCAGCTTAAACTCACGCCGGGCGTGTGTGCGTGCGTGCCCAAGATCCTGAGACGAGAATGGAAGAGAAGGGATTGCAGCGTGGCCACCCCTCCCCCCCACCGGGGGTGATTTCTCGCTTTCTATCTCTCTGTCTCGCTTTCTATCTCTCTGTCTCTCTCTGTCTTTCTGGCAAGCGCACGCGCCCTATAGCAAAAACCTCTCAAAATAAATAAATAAATAAATAAAAAGAAATGTGGTTGCTAGGATGCTGGCATTAGGAATGGAGTGGAAAGTTTCCAGGTGTGAGCTGTAATGGAAATGATACAGCTTGATGAAGAATTGGATGTGGTGCGTGACAAAGAAGATGTCCAGAATAGTCCTTAGATTTTGGCTTGAGTACTAGGTGGTTTGAAGACTCTTTTAATGAGAAAGAAGAGGGAAAAGTAAAGATTAAGGTGTGATGAAGAGTTATGATTCAGAAATGTGTTTGATGCTTTGGAGATAAGTACGAGGAAGTCAATTAGGCAGCAGGCTGTTCTATAAGCTTATCACCCAGCCACTAGCAGAATGTCTGCCAAGTGCTCAATAAACTGCATCATATTAGGGAGGCTAGCAGGTGGTGGTTAAGGTGCTGGGCTCCCACATGGCTGACTATGGTTCAAGTCTGGGCCAAGCAGCTTGAAACATGCAGGGCATGTGTGTGAGAACCCAAAATCCCAAAAAGAGAATGGAGGAGATGGGATTGTGACACAGCAATGCCCCTGGAGGTAATTTCTCACTCTCTCTCTCTCTCTCTGTCTCTGTCTCTCTGATGAGTACATACATGCACCTAATAGCAAAAAAAAAAAAAAAAAAAAAAAAAAAAAATCACTCAAATAAATAAATAAATAAATAAATAAATAAATAAATAAAAATCAAGCTTAATCCTACTTTGCAAAGGTTTGTCATAAAAACTTATTACTGCTACTGACAAAGAAATAGAAAAAAACGTATTTCCTACCTATGACTGGAATATATTATAATATAGGTCAGAAAAAGGTCAGAGGGATGCTATATAATCAAATCAAGACACACCACAGAGAGATAAAATAAGAGAAGACAAGAAAAGGAGGTTGTGGGGCATTCAATGGAAAGTTTCACTTCCTGTTATCCAATGTGTCAAGTATTGGTATAACAAATTAAACTGCTAAGGAAACGTGTGTCTGCAAAGGTTAAAAAAAAGCCCTAGTTACATTTCAAAAATAAGCTAATACAAAAAAAATACTTGGTACATCTCATACTATGATTGGTAGAGGTAAGGATTAAATATCAATGATAAATTATAAGTGAATTTATACCAACAATTCCTCATCCAAAAACTTTTCATCATCCAAAAGAAGGAAGATACAGGACTAGATGAAAATCACAGATGAGGGGACCAGCAGTTAGCGTAATGGTTATGTTGCTGGACTCCCACGCAGTCGACCACGGTTCGCGTCCCGGACCCGGTGGCTTAAAACTCACGCCGGGCATGTGTGCGTGCGTGCCCAAGATCCCAAGAGGAGAAGGGATTGCGGCGTGACCATCGCCCTTGGGGGGTGATTTCTCGCTTTCTGTCTCTCTGTCTCTGTCTGTCTGGCGAGCACATGCGCCCTATAGCAAAAAAAAAAATACCTCTCCAAAAAAAAAAAAAAATCACAGATGAAATTCAATTGAAAGATTTTGCCAACTTGAGAAAAATCAGGAAAAGGCATAATCAGAATTCATAAAGAAATATGAGCAAAATATCATAAATTAGAGAGGCTTAGAAAGTAAGTCGAGAATTAAATAATCAATTTAGGGTAAATATAATCTAAGATACAAATAGATGATTACATATCAGACCCTAAGTGATAACAGTGAATCATACGTAACAGTACATGCAGTCTGCAACATGATATTAAGTTAGAAGGAGAAATGTCAATATTAAATGGGATGTTCATTTCAACTGAACTTAATCCTGTCATTTGAATGCTTCCCTAGTTTTTATTTCCCACCTGAGACTGTTGAGATCAAGATCATCTGTATCAAAATCCAAAAGGGGCTGTGGAGTATCACTCGGACCATGAGACTGCAAGACAGATGAACTGGAAGATATGACTGTGGTTTGACCTGAGGGGTGGATGGTTTTGAACTGGAACTGTGGACCCATCCACAGACGTCTGTGGGGTCCAGTGTGTGTTACGATTTCCACCTAGAACAGAGCAGAAATCATGCTTTAAATGTATTATAATCTCACTTTGAAACTGCTAGTGATCACCTACTCCAACCATCCCTTCTCTCAACACCCACATTTTCCAAGAAGCCCACCTAATTAAGCAGGAGAAAGAAAGGGTGCCCATAAGCAAAAGGCAATGACAATCAACCGACATAGACATTTTCAATATCCGTCTGTTGCTTTTTGTTTTGTGTTTTGCGACAGGGTGCAGGCACTTGCCAGAGAGAGAGAGAAAGTAATCACCCCCCGGGGGATGGCTATGCCACAATCCCTTCTTCTTCATTCTCTCGGGATTTTAGGTACCCACACAATGTGCACCTGGTGTTTTTTTCAAGCTGCTGTGTCTGGGATGTGAACTGCACAGTTGGTTATTTGGGATCAAACCGCTTTAACCTCTATGCCACCTGCTGACCCCCTATACTGGTTTTACTCAACATTTAAAAATACATGTACGCATGAACACATATATCAAGACGAGCCGAGAAACATGCACCACACACACAATGTAACAGAAAAATCACATGAAAGTAAAAGGACTAGTCGCCTGCCTCGTATAACTAGTGTCAGTTCCTTACAGACTACCTTTATTATTTATTCTAGATAGTATTTACCACATGCACTGAATACTACATCTATTAGTCTACAGATTAAAAGTGAGTTCTTCCCAAGGATCAAGCTCAGGACAAACTTGAAGTTGTTATTGAACTATCCAAGGAAAAGAAAAGGTCTGAAAAAAATTTTTAGGACCTGTTTTACAGCCTGTTTCTTTCCATAATTGTTTTCTGAGCTGTCCTTAAAAGACCCCAAAATCTGGGACCAGCAGTTAGCATAATGGCTATGTTGCTGGACTCCCACGTAGTCGACCGTGGTTCGCGTCCCGGACCCGGTGGCTTGAAACTCACGACGGGCGCGTGTGCGTGCGTGCCCAAGATCCCGAGAGGAGAATGGAGGAGGAGGGATTGTGGTGTGGCCATTCTCACTGGGGGATGATTTCTCTCTTTCTATCTCTCTGTCTGTCTGGCAAGCACATGCGCCCTGTAGCAAAAACCTCTCCAAAAAAAAAAAAAAAAAAAAAAAGACCCCAAAATATACTTTTGAATGAAGACATTATTATATATTTTCTCTCAAACTAGATATTTTGTCTTCAAAATACCTTAGAGTGTTTTCTCATTGCCTCAAACACTGATACAGGAATTATAGGTACTGCAAAGCAGCCATGCCATAAGGCTTCATGAATTTCCTGCTCCATAGATGGGGTAGGGAATGATACTAGTATTATAATAAAAACTGTAAAGCTTAAGCAGAGAATAGAAGATATTGGTTAAAACCTGAAAATATGTGCAAATGAGCATTTTCCTGTCCTTTGGGTAGACACTCAGGAGTGGAACTGCTGAATAATATGGTAGTTCTCTATTTATAGGTCTTTGAGGTACCTCCATATTGTTCTCCACAGTGGTTATGCTAATATACCTTCCCACCAACAGTGTAAGAGAGTCCCCTTTTTACCAAAGCATCATCAGCACTTACCATATTTTATTTTTATTTATTTAGAGAGAGATTTTTGTTATAGAGCACACGCGCTTGCCAGAGGAACAAAGAGACAGAGAGACAGAAAGCGAGAAATCACCACCTCAGAGTGGATGGACATGCCACAATCCCTTCTCCTTCAATCTCCTCTTAGGATTTGGGCATGCATGCACATGCGCCTGGCATAAGTTTTAACTGCTGGGTCCAGGAATCAAACTGTAGTTGACTACGTGGGAGTCCAGCAACGTAACCATTATGCCATCTGCTACTCCCTATACCTTCTTTTTTTAATCTTAGCCATTCTGACTGGGGTTAGGTAGTATCTCATTTTAGTTTTGATTTGCATCTCCTTTATGAGATATGTTAAACATTTTTTCCGTGTTCTTTTTAGCCATTCGTATATCTTCCGTAGAGAGTTGTCTGTTTAGCTCACTTGCTCATCTTTCAATTGGGTCGATGATTTTTTGGGGGAGGTAAGGTGTTTGAATTTCCTATAAATTCTGTTAACAATCCCTTATCTGAGGCATACTTTGCAAATACATTCTCCCATTCAGAAGGTTGTTGACTCATTCTAATTATTATTTTCTTTTGCTGTGCAGAGCTTTTTAACCTAATGTTATCCCACTTGTCTATTTTTGGATTACCTGTTCTTTGGGGGTCTTGTTCAAGAAGTCTTTGCCTACTCCTATGTTTAAGAGTTTCCCTTGTGTTTTCCACTGGTAGTGTTGTAGTTTGCACATCCATATTTATTGCAGCCCTATTTATGATTGATAAGACATGGAACCAACCCTAAGGTCCACAAACAGATAAATGGATTGAAAAAGTATAGAACATATACACTACAGCACACTACTCAGCCATAAAAAGACCCTGGCATTTGATAGAAAGTGGACAAATATGGAAGATTTACTATTAAGTGAAGCAAGCTAAACAATGAAAGAGAGGCAGTGTATTTCCACACTCAATATATATTGGATGTCGGCACTCTATGGCAGAAACCGGAAGATATAAAAGCATGGCTAGTGGAGACAGTGGGTGAGAAGGATGGGAAATGGGCGAGGGTGAGACAGAGAGAATCAAGGGGAAGAAGAAAGAAGCCAAACATTTAAGGGACCCAAAATAGAAAGAAATCTGTTGACTATAAGGTTTATGGTAATGTCTTTGACTGGACCAATATGCAGTGTATTTGTGGTGGAAAAATTCCTTTGGTATGCTGTAATGATATACAGTGATTAAATGTATTAAAATTAATTAATTCTTTAAAACCTTGAAAATAAACTTATTACATGATTTTATAAATAATCAACCTGAATTAGAAACTAAATATGCAAACCTTTTGTAAAAGTCTATTTCTTAATGTCTTGTCATTTTTACATGCATGTCTGTAAATACTTTAGGGTACTGACTTCCCATGTACCTTAATTTTGGCATGAGTTATTTTATAATTAATCACATGTCTCTGGTTGAGGTGATTAATTCTTAACAAAACATAACTGAAAAGGTCCACAGATCATAGCTCTGTGTTTATGGGTCCAAATGGGCAAAAGCATCATGGTCTTGGAACAATATTCACATTCCCACTAATCACAGAGAGAAAAATACTCAGATTGAGGACAGTGATTTCTGATTCAAGTAGTTGTATTCAGCAATGTAAATTAGGCCACAGATAAAGCATTCTGTGTATTTTAAGCTCAAAACCATCAGTGTCACAGAGCCGAGAGGTAAACAGATGCCTGTGCAATTTCACTGCGGCAATGGCCAGATGTTCCTATTCACTCTCCTGTTGTGTGCAGGACAAACATATTGTATATACTTTCACACTGACAGCACACATTATCCCTTTTTCTAATTGAAAAGTTGAAGTGAAGGACAGTAGTTTCTTTGCCAGCATTCTTGGACAATGGTTTGATTTTGGGAAAATACCATGAATTTAGGGTTTACTTTATCTTAGTGCCTTCAAGAAAAGATGGACCTCCATACATTAAGAATTAAAGCCTTGACCCGCCTTCAAGGAGGTTCCTGTATTTTCCACAGGATTAAATAAACAAATGTTACTGAGAAAATGATTCTCCCCTTTCCAGATTCAATTTACTTATTCAGGATACCCTCCCTGAGAAAAAAGGTTAAACTATAAACAGCCTCCACTTTCTCTGAGGCACCTGTCTGATGGAACAGCCGCCAGATTGGTAATCCGAGACAGGTCGTTAACTTTACCAAATGATGTCAGACTTGAGGCAGACATAACAGCATTTGTAATGAAGTCATTTGTAATCTCATCATTTTGAAATCTGCCCAAGTATCTTTTATTTCAAAGCCCTTGAGATTAAGACAATTTCACCTGGCAAGGAAAGAAATGGCCATCAAAGGACTTGTAGAGACCGCTAGAAGCTGCATTATGTGACCTTAGGAAAGGAAACCCAACTGTGCACCATCAGAACTTGTGCACAGTAGAATGTCAAACTTCCATAATGAGAGTATGAACCCAATCTTCAGAAAATGTTGGCTCCACAAAAAAAATAATCTCAAACATTGTCTGGTGGTTTCACTGTTTTCACAAGGACAACTCTTACTTTAAACTGCATGAAAATGAGTTTCAGAGGGTCTGAAAAGACCCAGCTGCTGTGGCATAGCATAATTTGCAAAGCTGGAAGTCACACAAGCAATAATGATTTGGATCCTCAGAACACCCTGAAAACATGCCAGCTATGCACACGGACACCCAGGATCCTGAGGATGGCTGGGGAAAAGAGATGAGAGATCGTGGCATGATGAGACTATGTGAAGGGTACTTCTTTTCCTCTCTCTCTCTCTCTCTCTCTCTCTCTCTCTCTCATATGCATGAAAACATATACATGATCACTATCATTTTTAAAAAAAGTCTGTCTAAAATCCAAGGTCTTTTAGGTTTTAAACAAATTGTTTTTAAAAAATGCACATTTTATGGCCTCTGTATGAAAGCTAAAAGAACGTAAATATATATATGTGTGTGCGTATGTGTGTGCGTATGTGTATGTGTGTATATATATATATATGCACATGTATATGTATAATGTATGCATATATATAATAGCCATATATCTGCATGGACTATACATGTAGGCGTGCAGCAATATTTATGATAAAATCATGATATCAGAAGACAATAAACTAATTCTTGACAATTTAACAAAGAGTTACCAATTGTCCCCATTTTCCTCTAAGGAAAAATACAAAAACCGACCATAGATTTTTACTTTTACTTTAATACCCCAAATACTTCAGTTTTACCTGAGATAGCCATTCTTCATCTTCCTGTCCACTATGGTCAGATGCTAAACTATCATAGGACCCATGCCGAGTAATGGGCCCAGGACTTCCAGGGGGAACCACTATAGGAGAAAAAAAATGGGTTTAAACCACTTTAATACATGCAGTAGAAATATGGACATGGACACAACTATCTTCGATACCATGATAGCTTATAAGATAATAGATATTTAAATCACAGAGACAATGAAAGTGATTAATGAATAAGACAGACGTTCTTGGGAATAATAAGAAAAATCTCCAATTAACATTATACTTTAAAGACATCTAGAGGAATTTTATAATGACATCTTAACGCGAAAAATAAACAAACAACTAACTGTAGTTTAACAGCAAAAATACATTGAGGAACAGTAATGAATCTATTCAGTAGAGTGTTACATTAAGATTCTTTTTTTTTTTTTTTGTATAACAGCCAGACAGTGTGTATGATTCCCACAAAGAAGAGGGAGAGAGGGAGAGATGGAGAGATGGAGAGAGTGCGAGAGAGTGAGTGCCGCTTGGTAGAGCATGGTCACACCACAATCCCTTCCTATACTTTTCATCACCTTGTTGGGATTTTGGATATGCATATACACATGCACAGTGTCTTTTTTAAGCCTCAGGGAATGTGATTTGAACCACAGTCAGCCATGTGGGATTCTGCTCCTTTAACTACTTGGGTATGGTGCTGATCCATGTAAAGATCCTTTCTTCTTTTTTTTTTAAGATATTTTTCAGAATTATTTATTCACTTATTTTTATTTATTCATTCAGTTATTTTAATTTGAACAGAGAGAGACATGGAAGGAGAGAAGGAAAGTAAGAAAGCAAGTTAGCCATCAGGTCCAGGTCTTGAACTGTGGTCAGCCATGTGGAAGTGTCCAGCACCCTAACCACCATGCCACCTGCTAGCCCCATAAAGATTATTTCTTAAAAAGTCTTTTTTTTTTTTTTTCCTTGAGAAGTTTTTTGCTACAGGGTGTGTGTGCTCACCAGAAAGACAGAGAGAGACGGAAAGACCGAAAGTGAGAAATCATCCCCCAGGGGGAATGGCCACACCACAATCCCTTCTCCTCCATTCTCTTCTCGGGATCTTGGGCACGCACACATATGTGCCCGGTGTGAGATTAAGCCACCAGGTCCGAGACTAGAACCGCGATCGACTACGTGGGCGTCCAGCAACATAGCCATTACCCCATCTGCTTGTCCCTAGACTTTACTTTTATAGAGCAATTTTAGGTTCACGGCAAAATAGAACTGAAGGAACATAGATTCTTTTATACACCCAACTCACATGGACCACTCTAATACCCAGAAAGATTAAGGAATGAAGTACTTGAGGAATATACGAAATAGGGGAGAAGGTGAAAAGTATGAAGAAAAGTAAAATATAAGCATCAAACAAGCATGACAGAAACAGAAAATAATTAGAAACAAAATAAATTCTACCATTCAGAGTTATGTGCACATACATTAACATGCAAATTTTTCTTTAGGCTATATATATTCCTATAAATGAAAACAAAGGACATGATTGTTTTTTAATTTCTTAATACATATTCCAAGAAATAGTTATATACTTCCACAAGCAGTCAATAACAATGATAACTTCAACATGCTCTTGGCAAAACAAGGTATTCTAAAGAACTGTTTGTTAGTGAAACAGATAGAAATAAAGTAGACAAAGAAGAATGTGGTGCAACATTTAAAACAACTCAGAGCTGGGACCAGCAGTTGGCGTAATGGCTATGTCACTAGACTCCCATGTAGTCGACTGCGGTTGGAGTCCCGGACCTAGTGGCTTAAACTCATGCCGGGTGCATGTGCATGCATGCCCAAGATCCCGAGAGGAGAATGGAGGAGAAGGGACTGCGGCATGGCCATCCCCTCAGGGGGGTGATTTCTCGCTTTCTATCTCTTTGTCTCTCTCTGTCTTTCTGGCAAGCATATGCGCTCTATAACAAAAACCTCTCCAAAAACAAAACAAAACAAAACAACTCAGAGCTCAGTGCAGTACTCAGGAGGCTAAGGCAGGAGGACTGCAAGTTCAAGGCCATCCTAGAAACCACAGAGAAACCCCATTTCCTTAAAAAAAAAAAAAAAAAAAAATTAAGAAACTATCTTGGGACCAGCAGACGGCATACGGGTTATGACGCTGAACTCCCATGTAGTCTAAATGAAGTTCGAGTTCTGGACCCGGTGGCTTAAAACTCATGTTGTGTGTGTATGTGTGTGTGTGTGTGTGTGTGTGTGTGTGTGTATGTGTGTGTACCCAAGATCTGAGGGGAGAATGGAGAAGAAGGGATTGTGACATGGCCATCCCCCCTGGGGTGGTGATTTCTCACATTCTGTCTTTGTCTCTCTCTGACTCTGGTGAGCACATACATCCTATAGCAAAAATCTCTCAAAAGAAAAAGAAAAGCTATCTCAACTTGCTACAAAAGGAGAAATAGGACCCAATTCAGTCAAACAATCACTTTACATATATAGATATAGATATAGATATAGATATAGATATAGATATAGATATAGATATAGATATATATAGAGAGAATTAAAGGGTAAGATTTGGAGTGGTTAAAACTTTAGATTGCCAGTTATTCAAAGCCGCAGTTCCAGAGTTGAGAGGACTAAGTGCATGGCATTAGGCACAGAACCCAGTGATCCCCAAAGCATGCACTTAAACACCTGTGATGGGGAATGATCCTATGAAGGAAAGAATACCATGACAAATGACCCAGTGATAATGTAAACATCCTTTAGGAAGAAATCTGGTACACACTGCAAAGCTAATAAGCAAACTGATGGTATCCCCTCACCACGTATCACTGTTACAATAAATACATTTATATTAAGTTCTTAATATAGAACAAGAGGATCTCTCAAATCCCTACCTCTTAAATACTAGTGAAAAAGATGAATATGGGCAAATATCTAGATGTTAGAACATGCTTTGGAAAGCAGATGAGGCCAGAGAAGTTTTTTTCAGTTTTTGCTGTAGGGTATGTGTGCTATAGCCATGCCGACCATGACGAGTCCTGGACCTGGTGGCTCACTTTCTTGCTTTCCCTTTCTCTCTTTCTCTCTCTCTGGTCAAATTAAATAAATAGTAATAATAGCAAATGGAATTAAATAAATAAATAATTCTTTTTAAAAATCTGTCAAGATAGTATGTTTGAACATCATATATCTTTCCCAATTCTCCATGCTTGTTTAGATTTTAAAAGTTCTCCCAGACCAGGTAGGAAGAACATTCTATGTTCATTGCCTTGGGGAAGGAATGACATAGCAATAAAGGAAAAAGAATGAAAAACCTTGAACCTGGGAAAAGAAAAAATGACTGAGAGAAAGTAAGAGCAAAATTTCTATGCTATCTAACCACCACATGATTAGGAACGCTATCCTGAGGAGGGAGCAAGTGGGGGGATAATAAAAAGTAACATGGACGTAGTCCAGAGAACTGACAGGATCTGAATTAGGAACGAGGGCAGATGCTGCGGAGACTCACGGACTAATGACTAACGACCTAGTGGAGAACTGGGAAGTCTCAGTGGTGTCAGTGAGGATAAAATGTCCCCACGAATTCCTGGTGTTACACTTTTATATGCTGTAAGCCCTACAGGATCTAGATACAACTGTGGAGGGGGATGTAATGGATTGCTATGAATTGCTCTACCTTTCTTAGAATGTAATTTCAACAGAGAACTTACTTAAAAGAGTTTTAAAGAAAAATAAAGTTACGTATCTTGCAAACCCCAATTCCATGGACCAAGATACATATTACCCACACTAAAAATAATATTTAGCATCTTTTACATTTGCCAACTGTTTTCACACAATTAATGAACCTGACACCTGAAAAGGACATAGGACCTAGCCACAATGATGTAGTTAAGAGGGTACACTAAGGACCTCATGGGAGGCCTGGGTTCAGTTTCCAGACCAACTAGAATAGGTAACGTGTGACAGTGTGCACCTGTAGTCTTAACTGGATAGAAATCTGGGGCACAAAGGACAGTAATGTGGCAAAGCACTATAAAAAATAGTATCTTGGGGCCGGCAGCTGGTGTGGTTGTAAAAGTGCTAGACTCTGAAGTGGCCAACTGTGGTTTGAGTCCCAAATCTGGTAGCTTGCTTTCTTACTTTCTCTCTCTCTCTCTCTCTCTCTCTCTCTCTCTCTCTCTCTCTCTCTCTGTCACACACACACACACACACAGGTCAAATTAAATAAATAATTCTTTAAAAAAATAGTATCTCTTGCAGGGTATGCATACACCTATAAGCTCAGACACACAGGAAGCTGAGGCAGAAGGATCATTACTTCAATGCTAGCCTGGGCAACATAGCAAGAATCTGTCTACAAAAGAGCTGCATGGTCAGCCAGATGGCATGGTGCTTAAAGTGGCTGGATCCTACATGACCAGATTCGTGGTTTGAATACCAAACCTATGGCTTGAAAAACACACCAGACTCGTGTGCATGTGTGCCCAAAATCTTGAAAGGAAAATAAAGAAGAAGGGACTGTGGCCAGGCCATCTTTCCCCTACTGGGGGGAGATAATGTCTCACTTTCTCTCTCTCCAGGAAGAACACATACACTGCTTAGCAAAACTAAAATAATAAATAAATAAAAATTTAAAAAGCTGTGAATATGGACCACATGTCTCTAGGGGACGCTGAGGCAGAAGGATCCCAACAAATCAAGATACTGCCTTTAAAAAAAAGAAAGAAAGAAAGAAGGAAGGAAAGAAAAAAAGGAAGAGGGACCAGCAGTTGGTGTAGTGGCTATGTCTCTGGACTCCCATGTAGTTGACCACAGTTTGAGTCCTGGACCTGGAGGCTTAAATTCATGCCAGGCACATGTGCACGCATGCCCAAGATCCTGAGAGGAGAATGGAGGAGAAGGGATTGTGGTGTGGCCATCCCCCCGGGGGGTGATTTCTCGCTTTCTGTCTCTCTGTCTCTGTCTGTCTTTCCGGCGAGTACATGTGCCCTATAGCAAAAATCTCTCCAACAAGAAAAAAAAGGAAGAAAGGAGTGAGAGAAAAAGAGTAAAAAAGAGGGGATGAGATGAAGAAAGAAAAAGAGAGAAAAAAGAGAAGACAGAAAGGTTATAGAATTTTGAGATATGAATTTTGCCATGTTTAATCCCTACCTTTGGTACAGTAATTTAAAAGATACCTTATCCACCTAACTTATTCTATCAATTTACTTTAGAACAGACAATTCGAAAGTGCAGCCTCTACACACAGACATTTGATAAATATATATCAACAAGGAAGGACAGGATGAGTGGTTCATTAGGAGGTAACTGTGAGCCAGACTATTTATACTGAGTTCTCAGGAAAGCGGATTATACTTACAGTGAGTAAATAAAAGCTAAAAAAACAAAACAAAAAACCACCACCAAGTGTATTTTGCTGTCTTACAGTGATAAATGAATGTGTATGTGTATGTATCTGTGTGTTTCTATGTATATATTTATATATTTTTATATGTGTTCATGTGTAAAGCAAACTAAACCAAGTCTTCTTCAGGGTCGATCTTTACAAATACTTCCAAATCAGTAGAACATAAATAAATTATGAACACAAAGATTAAATGGTTCCTTAATAATGTCTGTAAGTATGAACCCCACATAACAAAATTCTCAGTGTTCCCAAAAGGCAATTCATGATACAATTTTTCAAATCTATAAAAACCTTAGAAGTATTTGGGTTTTGAATTTCTAGATTTCTGGGACATAATACAAAGATTGATGTAGACACAACTTTTAAAAATTACAGACAATAAGGTATTTATGAATTAGAGAAGTTAAAAGTATTGCCTTATGGGAACCAGCAGTTAGCGTAATGGCTATGTCGCTGGACTCCCGTGTAGTCGACCGCGGTTCACGTCCCAGACCCGGTGCCTTAAAACTCACGCCGGGCACGTGTGCATGCGTGCCCAAGATCCCGAGAGGAGAATGGAGGAGAAGGGATTGTGGCGTGACCATCCCCCCTGGGGGGGTGATTTCTCGCTTTCTGTCTCTATGTGTCTCTCTGTCTGTCTGGTGAGTGCACGCGCCCTATAGTGAAACACCTCTCCAAAAAAAAAAAAAAAAAAAAAAAAAAAAGTATTGCCTTACAAACTGTTAAACTATAGGTATAAAGTATTACACTTTTCAAACAACAATTGCTAAGTTAAAGAACTATACTACAACTATATTGTAGTAACAGACATATAAATTAATATCCTTAAATTCTTCAAATATCCACCTCTTTTACACTGGTTCATTTAAGTTAGGATGTATGGATTTGAACAAAAGTTCAAGAAAAAACATTATATTTTTGGAGAAATTTAAACCTCTTCATACTTCTGTTTTCCTCTCCAAATGAATGAGCGTATAAATACAATTTCATGGAACCAATTTTTTTTTAAATACTCCAAAAGAAACATATAAATCTCAATAATTTCAATTAGTCTGCAACAAATACATTCATTTACCTAGAAGATGAAAGATAAATTTCTTTTTTCTTTTTAAAGAATTCTTTTATTTAAGTTTATTTATTGATTTATTTTAATTTGCCCAGAGCGGGACAGAGCAGGAGCAAGAGTGAGAGTGAGAAAGTGAGATGGTGAGAAAGCAAGCCTCCAGGTCCGGAACTTGAACCAAAGTTGGCCATGTTGGAGTCCAGCACATTTAACCACCATGCCACTTGCCAGTCCCGAAAAGATGAATTTCTATCATTAGTATATTAAATATATTTTATAGGGGCCAGCAGGTGGTGTGGTGGTTAAGGACACTGGACTCCCACATGGCCGAATGTGGTTCAAGTCCTGGACCTGGTGGCTTGCTTTTTCACTTTCCCTCTCTGTCTCTCACTCTGTCTCTCTGGTCAAATTAAAATAAATAAAGTTAAATAAAATAATGCTTTAAAAATATATTTCATATTGGGGCAAGTAATTACTTTTCTTATTTATACTTACAGGGAAAACTTGGAACTCTTAAAAGTGAGCTTTATAGATTTAGGTATACTTTAAGATGAAAGAATAAAAGGAAAATGCATTTGTCTCTACTACTTTTTTATTTAAAGGAAGGAAAAATAATTGCCAATCCAAATATAAGTTAAAAGACTACCTACATATAGAATCCTCTTTACATGAACTGACACTACTGAACAGTGAGTAGTGCTTATTTATGAAACCCATGAAGTAAAAATCTTTTCTGTTCTGTTCTTGTTCTACTCGTCCCTATATATGTTGACTGTCCAGTAACAAATTCACATAGATGTAGCTCCGGAAGCTTTAAAAGACCTAGGTGGGGAACCAGCAGATGTCGTAATGGTTATGTCACTGGAATCCTATGCAATTGACCATGATTCTAGGCCCGGGCTCGGCAGCTTAAAACTCACACCAGGCGTGTGTGTGTGTGTGTGTGTGTGTGTGTGTGTGTGTGCCCAAAATCCCAAGAGGAGACTGGAGGAGAAGGGATTGCGACGTGGCCGTTCCCCCTAGGGGGTAATTTCTTGCTTTCTGTCTCTCTGTCTTTCCAGTGAGTACATGTGTCCTATAGCAGAAATCTCTCTCTAAACAAAACAAAACAAAAACCCAAAACAAAAAAGGTGGTCAACTACAGGTACCACTGTTAATAAACTCTAGCTTCCCAAACTTAATTGCGATGCTATTGCTGTCAGGGAAACCTGCTTCTCAAATAAGGATAAAAACACCAAGCTAAATGGTACACAGTTTGACATGTGAGGCAATCATATAGCTATCTGCTTTTTTAAAGATTTGCTAGAACCATGTGTGCTCACCAGAGAGAGAGAGACAGAGAAAGTGAGAATGCACTTCCCACATGGGAGATGGTGATGCCACAATCTTTTATCCTCCATTCTTCCCTTCAAAATTGTGGGTACTCATGAGCACGCACACGTGTGCACACATGACCAGCATTTTTTTTAAGCTGGTAGGTCTGGGGTTTGAACTACTCAGAGTCAGCCATGTGGGATCCACGTTAAACACCACGCCACCAGCTGGCCTGATACAATGTTCTGCTTTAAGGTTCTGTTGAAAACTTCAAGTATGTTCACAAGCTGAATATATAGATCTAAAAAGAGAATTAGAAAGTCTTTTTCATTGACAAATTCTTATTCTGATTTATAAATGGAGTTTAAATTCATTTATAAGTTTAGTTATAAATTTCAAATTCATACTCTGGTTTATTAATGAAGACTCAAAGATTGACCCAAAGGTTCTTATTTGGATTACTGAGTGAGCTGGGTTATACAAGCAGCTGAGTTTCATGGGGGCACTGGAATGAAATATTTTCCAGATTTAGGACCAGACACAGTTATGTTTTTCCCTACTTTCTACCATATCTAAACCCTTCCCCTGCAAACAATAAAACCCTTACCATGCTAAAGTGTTTAGTGGAGACCTGAGAGGTGAATAATGTTGTGCCAGCACTTTTTAGTCCTTTAGGTTATTTAGGGGGATAACATTCCATTTTCTAGCAATGGAGAAATTTGTGAGTTAAATGACATCATGCTGCTTTGAATGAAACAGCTCAGGCTCAAAGTTCACACAAAGGCCAACAGTGATAAAGTCCCATCCAAGGACAAACTTCAATATATTTTTGGTACTTATTAAAAACATCATTTATACAGCAGCTATATAAAAAGAAAGGGCTTGTTCCTAAACTCTGTTTCTGATCAGAAAGCACTCAGAATCTGAGGATGAAATTCTGCTTGAGAATGTAGTATTTCAGCATAGAAAATAAAATTTGCCTTTAAAAAGGAAAGGCTCCAAATATAAATAATCCAAATGCAAAATGGACAATGGCAGTTTCCAATGAGCAAGCAAATCCCACAAAAAAGGAAATCAGAGATTTACCAACTTAAACAAGTTAGCATTTTATATCTATCAACGTGGCAAAAATCAGTCTGACCCTGTTTTAATGGCTAAAAAAAGGCAGAAAGCTCTCAAGTTTAACACACCTAACTACTTAAGAAATTACTCGTATTAAAATTCACGCTTTGACATATAAATGTTGTGATTTAAATGGGGAAGAATTCATCAAATTTAATACAGTGAGTAGTTGAGTAATAGCGCTATGTATCACTGGTTACTCGGTTTGTTAGCAGCCATCCCTTCTATCAGTACAACGATAACTGAAGTGTTACAATACATAAAGGGGAACAAGCTTTACTTAGGTTATATATTAAACGGATCAATGATCTTCCTTGCACCCTGACCCTGTAGTACCATAGATGTTCTCTAATTAATTATTAAAGTTTTCTAACAGTCAGTCATTGTACATCTCTGGTTTCATTTTCCTTTTATTCCACATTCCCAGAAGAAAAGTCACAGGCAATATATAATTAAAGAAATGATATACCCTATTTGTCTATGAGATAATAGATTTCCTTGAATCACTGTCAACTCTGGGTACATCTTATCCCCCACCCACTCTCCCTTCCTGTGCCTCCGAAGTATCATAATATTCCCATAGAAGACATAAACTAAGGAAGTTTTATTTGTTTTTCCTGCGCCCTAAAGGTCATTTGACATTTAGCATCTGGACATGGTGTACCTGGAGGTTGTCTGGCAGGGCTCACAATTTAGTTTTACTTCTCAGCTTCACTCTAATACATCATGAAACAGACAGAAAGACTAAAGCATAATGAGTTGATACTCTACTGAGCAGAATTCCAAACTGTACTAATATACTTCTAAGAACTGAATAGACTATAACAATCCCTTCAAGGCATTTGCAATTAAAGTCAAGGTAGTTTATTTACTTGGAAAGGTGTACACAATGTCTACTTAATGTGTACTACTGCAATTCATTTATTAGTACAGTTGCACTGTACGTACATTAAACCAACAACGGTGGGAGAGCTAGACAAGTCTACCCACATTAATTTAAAGGATCATATCACACCTGTATAATACTTTACTTGTAGCTCAGAGATAACAGCTTTGTCTTTCTAAGGGTTATATAATCTGCCTAGACTTATAAGTCTAAATAACAATGAAACCATTCTTGTTAAAGGTCACCTTTACAGAAGTGTAGAACAGAAGACATTAGTAATAGCCATCTCTGCCTGGGAAGGGATGAGGATGCCTGCAAATAGTGAAGGGTCATTTTCCACAGAATATTTCTTGGTAACTTTTATGCTGTGTATACTATGTACCCATATCAAATTTATATTTAATAGTGTTCTTAAATATATATTTAAGAACACTACAATTGATATGATTAGTGCTGTCCATTCATAGACGAGAAACAAAAACAAATCAGATGTGTATCAATGGATGGCTGAAAACGATGCAAGAAACAAAAGATGCCCTTCCTGGACTATGTGTATTCTCTCCTACATTCTTACAGTCTGTGATTTCAAAAAAGGAGGGGATGCTATTTTTCACTTGTTTATACATACTCTCTTCATATTTAACATCATCTCTGTTTCTACACACATGAATATTAAATATAGAACCTGCTCTATCAGCTGCTCAAAACCCATGAAAGTGTGTGTTTTTGCTGATAGGGAGAATTATCCTGATCCAAATTCTATAGAGAGTTATGAATTGTAACCCTTCAATAGTGGCAACTGAGTTCTCACAGCCAAGCCTGCATCTTAGATACATTTCTTTCAGGAATAATCAATTTACCATTCTAAATTCAAGGAATACTCTAAAATATACTGTCTTTAATAAGAGACTAAGATGAGTAAAGGGTAAAAAGAATCTACTATGAGTTGATGTAAAAAAGCAGCACTGTTTCTGACCATTAAACTGTGCTCACTTATCAATGCAGTCCAGTTACCATGAACTTATGGTTCTTGACACCATCTACAATGACATAGTTGAAAAGCAAAGAGTCTAAGGAACTCAGCCCCGCCTCTAAAACCTGAAACAAAAACAAAAGGGAGAAGGTGCCAGCAGGATGGTGTAGCGGGTACATTGCTGGACTCCCACGTGGCTGACTGCAGTTTGAGGTGCGGACCCAGTGACTCGAAATTCACACTGGACATGTGTGCGTGCATGGCCAAAATCTTAGGACAAAAATGGAAGAAAAAGGAGTGCTGCAGCATGGCTATTCCTCCTGGGGGGTGATTTCTCACTTTCCCTCTTACTGTCTCAGTCTCTCTCTCTCTCTAGCGGCGCACATATCCTAAGGCAAAAACCCCTAAAAATAAATAAATAAATAAATAAATAAATAAATAAATAAATAGGGAAGGAGCTGGTTGTGAATGTAAAAGGGCAAAAATCCTCTTTTGCAAAGGGCTGATGTAACTTCTTCCATGCCTCACTTATTTATTGTTTAGTTACATACTAGAAAAGTCCAGATCATTATACAGCAGGAAGAATTAAATACAGATTTTTCTCTTGCCTAAGCAAAAGAGACAAAATTATCTTGGCATAGAGAAGATAAAAGCTTTTAGACCTGGAAGACACCAACATTTTCAACCTATACTTAGGAACATAATTTAAAATCTTTTCAAACAATCAATAAGTATCCATGATATGTACTATATTTTAACCTTTAAACAAATCAGAAAATTCACAGAACTAAGAAGATAGGGACAAGAAGAAGATGGAAACTCCTAGCCCACAAGTACTATGAAGTTTTCTCTACCTTTCCAACAGCAAAAGAGAATCTTCCAAGGCTTGCTTACTCTCTACTGCTCTACAATGTCAAACTATTTTGGGGAGAGAAATGAACTATTAGTATTTTATGAATATATGTTCATTAAAACTTCAAAGAATATAGAGTAAGAAATAAAAGTCCCAGGCCAGCTGGTGGTATGGTAGTTAAGACGGGCTGGATCCCACATGGCCGACTACGTAGTTTGATTCTTGGACTTGGCAGCTTGAAAACACACAAGGCACATGTGCGTGCAGGCCCCAAATTCTGAGAGAATGAAGAAGAGATTGTGGTATGGCCATTGCCTTTGGGGGTTTTTTCTCACTTTCTCTTTCTTCCCAGCAAGCACATGTGCCCTATAGCAAAAATAACAAAAAGAAAAACAAAGACAGAAGTCACTTTCATCCTTCTCAATCCCTGGAATAGTGAACAGGGATACCACAGATAATCTCATAAAATCAAACATTCCTCTAGCATTTCAGACATTTTAATGTTAAAAGTTATACTTTTTTTCCTTAAAAAAAAAAAAAAAAAAAAAAAAAAAAAAAAAAAAAAAAAAAAAGGTTCAGGGTCTTAATAAGGCAGTTGTAAAAAAGAATTTCCAGAGTTCAGCCTATAGGTTACATTGGACACTAAGAAAAATTTCACTCCCTATAAATAACTAAAGGAATGCAGATGTTCAAAACAAATAGGTATAAGAGGAATTTTCAATTTACATTAATAGTTGCTAAGCAAAACTTCTCTCTATAACTCTGAAAATGAATAAAATAGGACAGAGTCATAATTACTTAGATATGCAGATGACCACTGAAGATCAGAGGAGATACGGATCTAACATAAATCCTTTCTCTTCACTGTTGCTCATTCACAGCAAGGCATGTTTAGCTGTGCCACCTGGTATATCTGTCATAAAGTACTAGGAAGTGTGAGAGGCTGGAAAGACCTCAGAAGAGCACACAGACACTAGTTCTATCGCTACCATTTAAAACTAAGTCAGTGAGTTTTGTTTGTCTTGTTTTTCTATCCAAGCTAGTTAGTGAAGCCTTCTGCAAAAATGATCACATTTAACCTAACAATGACCCTGTAAGGTAGTCCTTAAATGGAAAGTTATCTGTTGATGATAATAAGAATGGTAATATCTCTGATTGAACAAATACACAAATACACAATGTATCCAGGAAGGGAAAATTCATTTGCTATGCTGTACACAATGATTGAATGTAAAAAAAAAAAAAAAAAGAAAGAAAAAAAAGTAAAATAATAATAATAATAATAACAATAATAAAGATAAGGAGACTAAATTCACTAAATTCCAGGAAGGTTAACTTACTTGCCCAAAAGCACCCAGGTAGCGAGCAGCAGAAGTAGAATATAAATTTGGAACCGCAGACTCCAGAGGCCTTGTCCTTAACCTTACATAAAATTGCTCCAGTTCATCACTTCATTACATATTATGTTCAGTATTTCTACTTAAATTTATCTCATGAAACATGTGAAAGATGTTTCTCTCCAAATATCAATTGTATATCATTGATATAGACTCTACATATTTTCTGTTTTCATTACCTCCTTAGTATACTCTGTTCTCTCATCATAATAAATATCTACATAGCCTAATCAGAGACGCCATGCAATACAATGGAGAAAATACTTTGGGCAGACGTCGCAACACCAGGAGGCTAACAACAGCCAAAGAAGCTTCACATGTAGGAATGGAAATGAAGTATATTGGCTTGCTACTCTGCACTCTCTCTGACACTCCTGAGGAAATATAATATTTCATTTTAGAAATACTGGTTTGTTGGCTTCTTAAATAAAGTTATACATGTTAGCCCACCAGAACCTGAACAAGAGCTTAAAAAGGCAGCAGAGTGATTTAGAGAAGAAAACACTACTCTAAAAACACCCCACATAGAATCTCAGCTCTGACCCCAGACTTCACATCATGTAGAGGTAATTACAAATGCTTTTCATGTGGTAAAGTAAAATACAAAGAAAGCATAGTAGAAAAGGCAAAAAAAACTGACAGCATAAAGGCAATGAAGGCAATACAGTGTTTCTGGTCTCTTCAGCAAGTTCCACAAAAATCACATGGCCAGACCTCTCCTGTCTTATGACAACAATAAGTAGAACAGACTCAGGCTGCTGAAAGACAATCTATGGCATTCACCCACTTCCCTTTTGCCTTGGTCACTGAGTGGATTACCTTCAATAAGAAAGATCGTAAGAAAAAAAATCATCTTTTTCTTTTACAGAGAAGTTTAGTAATGATGACGGTTTAAACACTTCATAGCAAAATTAAAACTTTTGACAAATGGAACAAATCAATTCAAGAAATAAAAACAAGGCATTAAATATAAGCCTTTATAAGATTTCATTCATAAACAGTGCTCTAAAAAAGGGCTACAAAATAGAAAAAGTAGCTATGCTAAAAATCACAAGAGCATTATTAAAAACAGACAGTATTAAAAATATACAGGAAAAAAAGTCATGTATACATTGCTCTGAATAAAGAAGAAATTTTTTTTTTCCCTACAGAGTGCGTGTGCTTGCCAGAGATACAGAGAGAGACAGAGAGACAGAATGCGAGAAATCACCCCCCGGGGGGCATGGCCACGCCGCAATCCCTTCTCCTCCATTCTCCTCTCGGGATCTTGGGCACGCACGCACACGTGCCCGGAGTGAGTTTAAGCCACTGGGTCCAGGATTTGAACCATGGTCGACTACGTGGGAGTCCAGCAACATAGCCATTACACCAGTTGCTGGTCCCAAGAAGGAATTTCTAATAGGTGCTCCTAGAAATTAATAGTCCAAAAAGAATGCTTAGAAATGCTTCTGGGGGCTAGCAGATGGCACAGTTAAGGCATTGGACTCCCACAAGGCTGACAACAATTCGAGTCCCTGGCCCGACTCCCACAAGTCTGATAGAGGTTCAAGTCCCTGGCCCGACAGCTTAAAACTCACACCACACACAGGTGTGTGTGCCCTATATCCGAAGAGAATAGTGTAGAAGGGACTGCAGGGTGGCCATCTGCCCTGAAAAATGACTTCTCATTTTTTTTCTCTCTCTCTCTCTGTTTCTCCAACATAGTGGGCATCTTATAGCAAAAGTCTCTCTTAAAAAAAGAAGAAAGGAAGGGAGGAAGGGAGGAAGGAAGGAAGGAAGGAAGGAAGGAAGGAAGGAAGGAAGAAAGAAAGAAAGAAAGAAAGAAAGAAAGAAAGGTTTCTGAAACATACATTTCTATATTAAAGAACAGCACAAGTTCCTTTGTTTTCACTATTTTTGAATTAGGAATAATTAGCAAAATATTAGAAAATACTTTAACTACATAAAATACGAATAAAAAGGAGTAGCGAGACAAAGACTTTGACTTCTGGTCTCTACACTGCTTATTCCCTTCTCTTTTATATACCTTCGTTCTGAATTTTTATGACTTACAGAACGTGTTATGGGATTCTAGAGCGGGGGGCGGGGTCACTCAACAGATGAAAATTTAAAAGGATGATTAGTTCCTTAATTATACAGATAAGGAAAATGAGTCATAGGAGGTAGTCATTCCTTCAAGGTAAAAGTGTTAAGGAAGTCGGGTGACATGTCTAGATGGCTGTTTCCTATTGCAAGGCCCTACCATCTATAAAATGATACTAGGGAAGTCATAACTGTGTAAGGGTATCTGGGAAATGCTGTGAATACCTAAGCACGAGATAGACAGACGCTGCAACTGAGAACTGAGCAGAAAGGTTGGGCTACAGACTTTCCTTGGCATTTTTAAACATATTTTTAAAACTACTGGTCAAGAGGACCCGAAACACATCTTTTAACACAGCAGAAATATTTTTTATTATTATTAAAAGGACAGTGGCGGGGCCAGCAAAATATAAATTTTGGAAACAGCAGATGGCATAATGGTTATGTCGCTGGACTCCCACGTAGTTGATCATGGTTGGAGTCCTGGAGCCAGTGGCTTAAACTCACGCTAGGCATGTGTGTGTGTACCCAAAATCCTGAGAGGAGAAGGGACTCTGACGCAGCCATCCCCCAGGGAGTGATTTCTCACTTCTGTTTCTCTGTTCTTCAGCAAGTGCATGTACTCTAGCAAAAATCTCTCAAAAAAAATCAAATAAAATAAAAGGACAGTGGCTAAGAGTACCCTTGTATTAATGGCAAAGAAGTGTAGATACACACGTAGGCAATGCTACCACAGAGATTTTTGTTTTAGCAAAATCCATATTTACATGATTACATTTCTTATAGTTGGGAGCAGCTATAATTAATGAATTTCCCCTCTTCTAATGCAGCCATTTGTCAATTCAAATACAATCAATTTTGATATATTTAGTAAGCAATTTGTCAAACAGTGCTATAATCCAGTTAATATATTAATTCTTGTCATGGTAAGGATTCTATCAACTATATGGTTTTCTGTTACTGCTTTAGAGAGAAAAATTTAATTTGGGGCCATTAGTGTGAAGGCAACACTTCTGTGCCCCAATATTTGAGAGCATGCAGTAGCACATCACTTAAAAGGAAAACCCTCATGGTGTAATAAAATACCTAGGTCTAGTGCTAGTACACTATAATAAACTGGGTTTCTTTAAAAGCCTGTGTCTCATATATTTTCAATAAAGGAAGCAGGCCAGTATATATAATGATAAATAAAAAAATAAGTAAAATTCTAAGGGAGAAACAAAGTATAATTAATGCAAAGTATGCAGTTTAATGTTAAAGTTTTTCATATATTATAAAGGTATTTTAAAAAATTATTTTATTAAAATGGAGGCTGGCAGGTGACATGGTGGTTAAGGGCACTGCACTCCCATGGCTGACCACAGTTCAAATCCTGAACCTGGTGGCTTGCATTCTAACCACCACCAATCCCCCCCCAATTCTGTCCCCTCTCTGGTCAAACTTAAAAATAAATAAATAAATAAATAAATAAATAAATAAATAAATAAATGAGCGAGTGAGTGAATAAATAAATAAATAAATATTATTATTTTAAGCATTATTTTATTAAAATAAAAGTTTGTGAATGAAAATTTATAAGGTTTTACCATTGGGTATGTGGGCTTGCCAAAGAGAGACAGAGAGAGGGAAAGTGAGAAATCACCCCTCATGGGGATAGTCATGCTACCATCCATTCTCCTCCATTCTCCTTTCTGGATCTGGGCTATACATGCATATGTGCCTAGTGTGATTTCAATCCACCGGATTTGGGACTTGAACTGTGAGAATCCAGCACCTTTACTATCAAGCCCCCTCCCGGACCCAAAGCTAGTAATATTTTTAATTAATTAATTAATTTTGCCTGTGGACAAGTGCACTCTACAGAGAGAGACAGAGAAAGCACCCCGTAATGGGGCACAGTCCTTTTCCTCCATTTCTCCACTTCGTCAGGATTTTAGGCACACATGCACACATGTCTGTTGTGTTTTTCAAGCCACTAGGGCTGGGATTCAAACTGTAGTGGGCCATGTGGTCCTGCTTTCTACAAATAGCACTTAACTACTGTGCTATGAGGCTGGCCCCTAAAATTTTAATTTATATTATCAGATGACTTTCTAATGAACTGATTCTCAATTTTTCATGTCCAACATAGTGCAGGTAAATGGCTGACTCCTATCAGTCTATAACACAGGCACTAAACTAGAACCAGACAGTTACTGGTAGCCCATACTCTCGGAAAGCTGCCCTTTGGCTGACAGTGAGTAAAAACCCAGACAGGACAATCATATTACTTCCCATCTATATTTCAGTTACTATTCTATCTCCACCTTTCCCAAGTCTATCTAAGCACGGGAGCTGGAGAAAGAAGCCACTACATAGGTAGAGTTTTCTGGTAGGTGGCCCACATTTACATCACAATAAGAAATCTGGGCTATGGTAGAGTCAAGTCTTCCCCAGCTTTGTGGGAAACATGGGCACTAGCAGCGTGGGTGGAACATTGTTCTAGAAGACAGGCCCTAACGGGTAGCAGAGACCATCAGAGCCACTCTGAGCATAGTTGGCAAACTTTCCAAAGAACTGGAAATCAAGAGAGGCAAAACCAAAGACGGAGGCAAACCATTTCTAGAAAACAGAATTGAGTAAGAGTGATAAAAGAGAAAAGGAACAGTGCATTCATTTTCCAGACATTTGGTTCCCCTTGGCCCACTTCTGAACCATGCAAGAGCCAAGAAAAAAGAATCGCCAGAGTGAGTTGGCACAAGGCTGTATATTTATTTTAAAACCTGCAATGTATACTAGTACTCCAGACTACCAGACGTCCCATTGTTTCAAATGTCTGCTGACAAAGGTGCCCTATGTGTCAGAAAAGCACACTGAATATTTTTCAATGACCCAGGGGGCAGAGGTCACTTATTATAAATGGATAATGAGACCTAATGCAGTGCTCGGAGTATGGACAAAGAAAGGGTCTATCCATAGCCCCTGGTGGATTGGTCATTCAGGCTTTTATTTCCTCTACACCCTTAATGGAGTCAAACAATCGACAGAAATTCTATAGAGAAGGCTGAAACTGAGAGAAACGACTGTATTCTAACTCTGATAGACAGATACAAATAGTGACCCTGAAATGGCGCCAGAACTCCTGTTACTACTAACACAGCATTTAGCATTCCCCCGAAATTCCCATCTAGTCACTTATTAGCAATTAACCTTACTGATGGAAGTGAAGGCACATCAAACCACAAGCTCTTTACAATACCAACCTTTCATATTACTGCAGGTAAGCAGAAACAGACCATTCTATCTCAGTTCCTTATTCTTAGAGAAAGGGGCAAACAGATATCTCTGAACCCGCTAACCCCTATCATTACTTTCCAACTTTCCAAATGTACACCAGGAATATCACTATCTATATGTAAATACCTTAACCTTATTTGAAATCGAATAAATGGCACGAGAAACAGAGATACTGATGGCCTAGAAGCTTCTATACCAATATATTTTCTTTTCTTTCCTTTTTTAAGAGAGGTTTTGCTATAGGGTGTGTATGCTCACCAGAAAGACAGAAAGAGAGAGAGAGACACAAAGCGAGAAATCACTTCCCCAGAGAGGATGGGCTTACGGCATCCCTTCTCCTCTTGGGATCTTGGGCACACATGCACACGTTCCCTGTGTGAGTTTAAGCTGCCCGGTCCAGGACTTGAACTGTGGTCAACTACATGGGAGACCAGTGACGTAACCATTAATGCCATCTGCTGGTCCCAAAACCAATGGATTTTCTAAATCTATTAGAATCAATGTTCTAATCCAGTCAAAACTGCCAATCCCATTCAATAAATATTTACTAGTATTAATGGAAAACAATGCTTACTCTAAACTGTACCTGAAAAATAGCAGGTCATCGGGTCAGCAAGTGGTGTGGTGGTGAAGGCACTGGACTCTGACATGACTGAATGTGGTTCAAGTCCCAAACCTGGCAGCTTGCTTTCTGACTTTCATTCCCTCTCTCTCTTTGCATATTTAAAATAATAATAATAAGTAAAATTAAATAAATAATTATTTAAAAAAAAAATAGAAGGTCATAAAATAACCCAAAGGGGGCCAGCAGGTGGTACGGTGGTTAAGTTATTGAACTCCCACATGGCTGACCACCGTTCGAGTCCTGCACCCTGCAGCTTGAAAATCACACTGGGCACATGTGCCTGTGTATGCCCCAAATCCCAGGAGGTGAATGGAGGAGTAGGAATTGTGTCATGGCCATTCACCTCAAGGTCTGATTCACGTTCCCTCTCTCTAGTAAGCACACATGCCCATTTTGGTTTAAGAGCAATTATGACAGCAAAGTGGTTTGACATGTAAAAATATATATATATATATTTTTTTTTCCCAAATGGTAAATACTAAAAAGAAAGAAAATGTCAAGATTCACTACAGAAGAGGGTACAGACTATTATGCTTAATAGAAAGAATTTTTGATGTTGAAACATCTCAGGATCAGCAATGATATAAAACTCAATTAACTACTCCATAGATCTGAATATCTATATAAAGACAACAGAATAAATAATAAGTATTGGGGGGTTGAGAAAGCCATGAGGCATTTTTACATAGAAAAACCTAGAAAAATACATTATGACTTTCCCAATGACTGAATATATATATTCATACACACAAACTTTTCAATCCATCATTTATATTTAGCAGATTGTTGACGGTTCTTGCATTTAAATATTTGGCAGTTTCTACTAAGAAATGTGAATTCTATAATGTTCCCATGTTGGCCATATCTGTATCTGTATCTATAGATTCAGATATCACTAAATACACAGTCCCTATGTCTCAAACTTCAGTTTCTTAAAGAAACATCACTCATGTCACTAAAATCATTTCTCCATAGAAGGACATATGTCAGTAAGTTTAAGTGAAAATAAGTAAAATAATCAAATAAAATTCTAAGAAACTGTAAGTGGTTTCTTTACCTCAGATTTTCAAACCTGGATAGAACAGTATGACACACCCTAGGCCAACAATGGACTATAAACACTTTAAATATGTCCTACATTACAAGTTTCCTCTACAAGAGGAAAACATTTCTTTCTTCCCCTTCCACCCCTACCCACTCTTGGGCAAATATTTATTATGGACAATGCAAGGAAATATTATTAAGTACCTCCATCATATTTGGTACATACCATAACGGTAATGCAATCCAGGATGTTAGGTTAAATCTAATGAGACATTTGAGACAGAACATCTCAGAAGAATATTTCTTCATATTTAATCACTTTTCCAGGGACTGACAATACCCATGGTGGGGAAGACAAATCATTTTTATTTATTTATTTATCTTTACTTTTTGTACCATTGTGCTTTTCATACATACAGTAGAATGTGATAGCAACATGTACAAAATATATTACCACTGGACTGCCAAACCAAGGAAATAATAGGAGAATAAGATAACCTAAAATGACTTCATTATAAACGGAAACATGTGACTTTGTACTCAAATGAAAAATATTGGCTATTTTTAGTGTCATGTTTGTGGTTGGTAAGCCAGCAGTAAAAGATGAGCTGGGAACACAGATCCTTAAAATCTAACCTTATTCATATTGCTAATTTTAGTTTTCGTATGTCTATATGTAAGACAAAGCTCAATATTAGCTTTGAGTACTATCTAGTTCCTTGTATATAAAGACCAATATAAAAATCTTAGTTAAATCCAAGAGATTAGCAAAACAATAATACGTGCTTTTTAAAAATACTGCCAGAGGGCAAATACAATCAGAAAGTGGAGAGAGAGACAGACAGAAAGAAACTGAGAAAGCACCTCTCATGGGCAGTGGTAACACCACAATCCATTCTTCATTTCTGCCTTTCAGGATCTGGGGCATGCACACAGATCCAGCACATTTCTCAAGCACTGGATCTAGGACTCAAAGCGCGTGATTGGCCACAGGGAATCCAGGACTCCTAACCACCATTCCACAGGCTGGCATGGCTTTATTCAAGTTTTATTACACATGTAAATTGGAGTAACTCCCCCTACAATCAAGTAACTCCCCCTACAAAACTGCTAGGCCAGTCAGTGGCATGGTGGTTAAAGTGGATGGATCTCACATGGAATCTCAATTTTAGTCCCAGACCCCATGAATTGAAAAACATAAAAGGTGTTTGTGTGTGCATATCCAAAAGCCTGGGAGGAGATGGAGGTGAGGGGACTGCTGGGTGCCCCCCCCTCCAGAGGATGCATTCTCACTTTATGTCTCTCTTTCTCACTCTGTCTCCAGCAAGTGTATGCATCCTATAGCAACCAAAGGAAAAAAAAAGATACAGACTGTTCTATGATAACAAAGATATACCTTGCGTAAACCCTTTATGAGTATATTTAATCTTTTCTTTCAAAAAATGTCACCAAGCTCTGGTTACCATTAAAATGTCCATTATATATATATATGTGTGTGTGTGTGTGTGTGTGTGTGTGTATGTGTGTATATATATATATATGTATATGTATATATATATATATACACATATATATATATGTGTGTATTATATGTATATATACATATATATGTGTGTGTATTTTTCTTTCTTTAGAGATTTTTGCTATAGGGTACATGTGCTAGCCAGGGAGACAGAGACATAGAAAGCGAAAAATCAATCTCCACGGGGGAGACTGATAGGCAAAGTCGCAATCCCTTCTCCTCCATTCTGCTCAGAGGATCTTGGACGGACATGGACACACACGGACACACACACACACACACACACACACACAACATGAGTTTTGAAGTCACCAGGTTCAAGACTCAAACTGCAATTGGGCATGTGGACATCCAGTGACATAACGTTTATGCCATCTGCTGTTACCAAAATTTCTATTTTCTTCATTTTCAGAATGTCATATAAATGGAATCATGCAGTATGTAAACTTTTGAGAGTGGCTTTTTGTTATTTTGCATAATTTTGAGTCATCAAACTTGCTGCATTTACTCAAAGCACAATGTGATTTTTTTTAACCAAGTAGTATTCTAAGATAATGAAATGTCCTATTTCAATTTCATTTAGTTCAAAATAATTTTTTATGTATTTTACTTTTTCCAATGAACCATGGTTATTTAGAAGTGTGTTCACTTCCAGATTCTGTGGATTTTTCAGAGATTGTTGTGTTACTATTTCTTATTATATGAAAATATATTTTGTATGACTTTACCTTTCAAATAAACTGAGACTTGTTTTATGGCCAAGATGATGGCTTATTTTGGACATCCTTTTTTTTTTTTTTTTTTTTTTTATAAAAACAAAAAGCATGTGTAGAAGCCAGCAGCTGGCATAAGTGGTTAAGGTGCTAGACCCCCATGTGGCCATGTGGCCAACTATGGTTCTACTCCTGGACCTAAGGGCTTGCTTTCTCACGTTCTCTCTCTCCCTCTTACTCTTGCTCTCTGTCTCTCTTTGGTGAGCTCATGTGCCCCAGAGCAAATTAAAAAGTAATAATAATGATAAATAAAACTAAATAATGCTTTTTAAAAAAGCATGTGGATACATGGCCTTTGAACAACATAAGTTTGGATTGAATGAGTCCACTTACAGGCATACTTTAAAATACAGTACAGTTTTGAAAATGTATTTTCTTTTCCTATGACTTTTTTTTATTATTTAATTTGCTAGAGCGATCATGCACTTACCAGAAAAAGACAGAGAGAGCGAGAGAGAGAAAGTGAGTAAGCACCTTCCATGGGGCATGGCTATGTCAAAATCCCTTCTCCTTCACATATGTACATGTGTTGGAGATAAATATATATATATATAATTTTTTTGAGAGGTTTTTCGCTATAGGGTGCGTGCGCTCGCCAGACAGAGAGAGACAGAGAGACAGAAAGCGAGAAATCACCCCCCGGGGGGATGGCCACGCTGCAATCCCTTCTCCTCCCTTCTCCTCTCAGGATCTTGGGCACACACGCACACGCGCCCGGCGTGAGTTTTAAGCCACCGGGTCCAGGACGCAACTGCGGTCGACTACGTGGGAGTCCAGCAACATAGCCATTACGCTAACTGCTGGTCCCTATATAATTTTTTTTTAAGAGAGATTTTTGCTATAGAGCATGTGTGCTCACCAGAGAGAGAAAGTGAAAAATCATCCCCCGAGGGGGATGACCACGCCGTAATCCCTTCTCATCCATTTTGCTTTTGGGATTGTGGGCATGCATGCACACATACCTGGCCTGAGTTCTAAACTGTCAGGTCTCAAACTCGGACCACAGTGGACTACGTGGGAGTTCAGAGACGTAACTATTACGCCATCTGCTGGTCCCAATTCTATTTTAATTTCTAATTAAGTTTTAAATGTCATCTATTTGCCCATGTTTTCTCCATTGCCAGTGCTCATTACTTTCTATCTGGTGTAATTTTCCTTGTGCTTTGAAGGACTCCCTTTAACAATTTAGGCAGGCATCTCTGTAGCCGATAAGTACTTTAAGCTTTCATACAGCTCAGAGGATTTTTGTTTTTCTTTTTAAAATTTTGCCTTTATTTTAAAAGATCATTGGAGGTGGGTACAGAACTTTAGGTTAACAGTTATTCTCTTTCAGTACATAAAAAATCTGCTTCCTATCTTTGTTCCTTGGTATGGAAGATGTATTTTTCTCATTTCGCTTTTAAGATTTTAAGTTTTTTTGCCTCCAAGGCACAGTGGTAATGTACTCCTCAAGATAAGTCAGATGACCATGGTTAAGTCCCTGGTCCAGTTAGCCAGTCACACACTAGGCACATATACAACTGCCCAAAGATCCGAGAAGCTGAAGAACTAGAGAAAGTGGGTCACAGTATGATGAGACCCCAGGGAAGGAGTTTCTCTCTCTTTGAGAACTCTCTTACTCTCATGTGCACATGCGCATGAAAAAAAATTTTTCCTCTTTATCCACTATTTTGAGCAAAATGATTATGATCTACTTTAATACAATATTCTTACGTTTCTAGTTGCTTTGGATGTACTGATCTCCTTTAACCTACGGTTTACACCAAATAGAGAAAAATTTTGCTATTATTTCTTCTGTCCCACCAGTACTTCTTCAGGAACTTCAAGTTCAATAATTGTTTCTTTGAAAATATCTGTCTTCAATCTTATTTAATATAGCTTTCTTCTTACGCATTGTGATGTTCATATCTAAAAGTTTAATTTGGGTCTTCTTAGTATTTTCTACATCTCTACTTAACTTTTTGCAAATAACAAATACAATGATTACAGCTCTTTCAGTGTCACTAGTCCTGGTCCGGTGTGAGCACCAGCACCCTCTGAGACTCTCAGATGGGTTTTCCTAGGCTTCAGACAGGTTCTTATATCCGTCAGCATCCTGTTGAAAACGCTAAGAGGACCCTCTATAGATCTCAGAATTTTCTGTCTGATATCCTCTCCAGTAAAGTCTAGGTCAGGTTTTGAAAACAGTAAATATTTTTGGGACTTGTGGGACATATGGTCTCTGTCACTATTACTCAACTCCATGGTTCTAGCTTAAAAATGGCCAGAAACAATATGTAAATGAAATGATGTGGCCGTCTTTCAATAAAACTTATTTACATTAAGAGCTCACAGTAGTTTGCAGAAATGGTAGTTTGGTCTTACTAGACTCTCAATTCTGCTTCCTTAGCTCAAGGAGTCCTCAGGTTCCTCTTGGCTTCTCGCTCACTGTGGCACAGCCGAGAAATGCACTCAGGAAAATAAACTGAGGAAACTATGGGGTTTGCTTCATTTGTTTTCCCTTTCTCAGGGATCAGTATTTGTTTTCTGATTTCAAGTCACCTGAAGACAATTATTTTACGTATTATTTTTGTTGTTATTTCAGGCAGGAGGGTAAACCTGATCTGTTATTCCATCTTGGTTGGACGCTATTAGTCAACTGGAATGTCAAAAAACAGTCAATGAAACTGTAGAACACTGTTTTCCCCAACAATCTGAGATCAAGTTCAAATACATAAAATGCCTTCCCCATTTTTCCTGTATTGTCTTTAAAGGTAGAGGAAACCCATTACGCCCCAGCAAAACATGGGGAAGTTCTCTGAATCTCAATCACTTTTCTATTGAGTACCTTAGCAATATTTTAAATTTTTCTTTAATTTTATTGATCATAAATATTTTTGTTGGAGTAATTAACATAATAATTGTACACATTTGTATGGGTACAATGTACTTGTTCAGAACATTAATACAATGTTGATGATTCGATTTACATTTGTCATTGGTTTTGTGTTGGGAACATTCAGAATCCTCTTTTTTTTTTTTTGGTATAGGGCACGTGTGCTCACCAGATAAAGAGAGACAGAGAGACAGAAAGTGAGAAATCACACCCCCCCCCCCCCAGGGTGGATGGCCACACCACAACCCCTTCTCCATTCTCCTCTTGGGATTTTGGGCATGCATGCACACATGCCTGGCCTGAGTTTTAAGCCACTGGGTCCAGGACTCAAACCATGGTCAATGATGTTAGGTTCCAGCAACATAATCATTACGCCATCTGTTGGCCCCCCAAATCCTCTTTCTTAGGTACTCTGAGATATAAAGTAAGTTGTTAACTATACTCACCTCCACTATATTTTATAATACTAGACATTGCTCCATTATCTATTCATAATCTTGTTTCTGACCCACTAGAAGAGGGTTCTCTTCAGAATACTGATGGATATAGAAAACAACCATATGAAACATCCCTCTATCATGCTTATCCTGCCATTCTTCTCAGCCCCTCTAGTTAACATTTTTTCTTTTTTAAAAAATAATTATTGGGAACCAGCAGTTAGCGTAATGGCTATGTCGCTGGACTCCCACGTAGTCGACCATGGTTCACGTCCCGGACTCGGTGGCTTAAAACTCACGCCGGGCACGTGTGCATGCGTGCCCAAGATCTCGAGAGGAGAATGGAGGAGAACTCGGGATTGCGGCGTGACCATCCCCCCTGGGGGGTGATTACTCGCTTTCTGTCTCTACGTCTCTCTCTGTCTGTCTGGCGAGCGCACGCGCCCTAAAGCGAAAAACCTCTCCAAAAAAAAAAAAAAAAAAAATTTTAATTTGACCAGACACACACACACACGGGGGGAGGGGGGGTGCCCAGTACTCAAACCGCAGTTGGCCAAGTGGGAATGTCCAGTGCCTTAACCACCATGCCACCTGCTAGCCCCTAGTCATTTTTTATCTCGACCTCTATAAGGTCATTTTTCAATTTCCACATAGGTAGAAAGCCTTTAGCATTCTTTTTCTTCTCCCACCAGGTTACCCTTTTGCCAAATATGCAGAACTGTGTTTATCAACTAGCAGAGTATTTATTATGATTACAGGGCTGGAAGGGAGTAGGGGTTCCTTGCTAAACATCCTGCTCTCCTACTCCCTTCAACAACATCTCTTTCCTATTCCCATTTACATCATTTTTGTCTACTATTATTACAATTTCCGGAGTCTGTGTGATTCTGTTTCACTTGATGCACAGATCCAAATACAATAAAAGAAAATGCTCCTAACATTTGTGATGTTTGTATTAGAGCTCTGCTCTTGAAAGTTACATTTGAAATACACTTAGAAATATATCAAAGTCTTAAGTTGGGAAATAGAAGTTGATTTTCAAAATGGTTAAAGAAAACAATAGTTCTTGGCATCAGTTCTGGTGTACTTGTATTTTAAGAGGTACAGTATCTTTTTAAATGCCTTCAGTAAGGGGAATTGGAGAGAAAGCAAGGAGTAATAAAGTCTTCTTAATGAGGATCTAACTTGCAAAAAGGGTGCAACAGATGGTCAAGTAAAGGCATTCTCTTTAAACTGGTGCCAGTATTGTTTCAACCAACTGTATTTCTGGCTTTTGTTCTTTTGATGCAAATGCCCATGTGCTGTGCTTTTCATTGTTTCAGTCATGCCACAGACTGGCATGTTCAGGATGCTCAATCATACAGTGTATCTTTATGTAAGAAAACTTGACTTTAAAAATGAGTCTAATTCCATATCTCTACTCTCTACTCTCAGTGTAAAAAGGTAATATAATAATTATGGGGACCAGCAATTGGCGTAATGGCTATGTCACTGGACTCTCATGTAGTTGACCGCAGTTCAAGTCCTGGACCCGGTGGGTTAAACTCATGCCGGGCATGTGTGCACGCCCAAGATCCTGAAAGAAGAATGGAGGAGAAGGGATTGTGGCGTGGCCATCCCCTCTGGAGGGTGATTTAATATAAAAATTATTATAGAATTAAGCTATCTCTGATTTTTTTACCTATTAAATTATGTCTAGAATAACATTTCACAAGATAAAAGAAAATATACTAATTATGATTGTCATATACATAAATGGCATTACAACGTGATCAGAATCAATCACATACGCAGAATAGATATTCCATTATTAATGCTGACTATGAAAATGAATTCATAAATTCTATTAAAGTCCCAGGAATCTATTACTTGCAAATATGTACTTGTAGATACAAAATAAAGGTTTGCAATGATGCTTAAAAGCTTATATTGTTGGGGCCAGCAGGTGGCGTGGTAGTAAAACTGCTGAACTCACACGGCTGACTGCCTGGGCCTGGTGGCTAGCTTTCTCACTTTTCTGCTCTCTTTTTCCTTCTCTCTCTGTCTCCTTCTGGTGAGTGCATGTGCCCTACAGCAATTTTAATAATAATAACAATAATGAATAAAATAACGTAATTCTTTTTTTAAGTATATGTTTTTTTGTTTTGTTTTTTTGTTTTTTTAGAGGTTTTCACTATAGGGCGCGTGCGCTCGCCAGACAGAGACAGATAGAGAGACAGAAAGCGAGAAATCACCCCCCCAGGGGGGATGGTCACACCGCAATCCCTTCTCCTCCATTCTCCTCTTGGGATCTTGGGCACGCTTGCACACGCGCCCAGCGCGAGTTCTAAGCCACTAGGTCCGGGACTCGAACCGCAGTCGACTACGTGGGAGTCCAGCGACACAGCCATTACGCTAACTGCTGGTTCCCAGTATATGTTGTTTTATAGTTTTTTTTTAAGAGAGTTTTTTTGTTTGTTTGTTTGTTTGTTTTTTGCTATAGGGTACACACGCTCTCTGCAGACAAATCGAAAACGAGAAATGGCCTCCCAGGAGTGATGGCCACACTGCAATCCCTTCTCCTCTTGGGATTTTGAGCACTCAAGCACATACGCTCTGTGTGAATTTCAAGCTGCCAGGTCCAGGACTCACATCGTGGTCGGCCATGTGGAGGTCCAGCAACGTAAACATTACACCATCGACTAGTTGCTTGTTTTAAAGTCTTAACAAAAACTTTAGCTTCATGTCATTGATCATCAAAATATAAGAGCAAGCCTTATAATTGATATGTTCATCATTTCTTGGCCTTTTGGCTAAGATCAAGTGTAATGTAATTGATACTTTATATTTATGAAATTATTGAGAGGTTTTATGGGACAGGTCTTTTTATCTGTATCCCAATGCTCGTATATCTGGAATTCAAAAGATCTAAAGTGTGATGTAGAATATGTAATATAATAAGAAACCATAGAATCACCAGTGACTTACATTCAAATTATTTCTAATTCTTTTCTAGTCCAAGTCCTCAACAGCTCACTGGTCTATCCTGTCTTCTCTGTAATACAGAATTAATTAAAACTCTCATCTTGTTCCAGGATCATAAGCCTCCACTCCCCTCCTCTAAACCTCATGCTGTAACGCTGTTGGACTGATCTTTCTGAAATGCAATTCTGATAGTGTTACTGCTAGGCTGGGAAACATTTGATGGCTTGCTACTGCCAACAGTGGTAGTTCTTAAACGATGCACCTGAAGACTTCTGTTGTTCTAAGAATTAGACAAAGGTATTTGGGGCAGCAAAAATAAAGTAATGTCAATTAGCTAGTTGGATTTTATTCTTTTTACCCATTACTTTTTCTTAAATATTTTGAACTTGCTACTCTTTGTCTGGTAAACATACCTAATATGTATCAAATTAACATAACAAAACAAAAACTGATATTAACTCTGAAAGTCAACTATGCTTAATTCACCTATTAGTCAACTATGCTTTATTCAACTATTATTTTTGCCCCTTTGGAGAGGCAGTAGAAAATGTGTTCATGATTTTTATTTAGTACTATGTTTATGACATGCTTTTTGCAGTACATATGATAGTTAAATATTTGCTGAAACAACTTCTATTTACTCTGCTTTCATCTTGAACCAATCTGAAAAGCAGTTACATGTTACCCTTCTGCAATGCCTTTACCAACTTCTGTCACTGCCCTCATAGTCCAATGTATAACCTTCCGCTGATAATCTATTCTCCATTTTACTTTATTTCTTTATTAAATGTCTGTCACCTGAATTAGAAAGCAAATTCACTGAGGACAGAAGCAAAATCCTATTAACCTTTAAATCACAAATATTAGGCATATAATAAGTAGGTGCTAGAAAAGGCAGAGTTCAGCTCCTGTAAGAGAGCGCAAGTCTGCCAACCATTTATCACAGCCATGGCATTCCATAACACGAGAGCAAAGTCTGTAAAATCTCTGTTTCCAACATAATACATAACACATTATAAAAATGAAATAAAATAGTTTCAGAACTATTTTAATTCATGCTTTATACTATACCAGGCAGGAAAATAAGTTAAATACAACAAAACTGCATAAAAAAAGTCAATGTTGATTTTCAGTGATTTTTTTAAAAATACGCAGTATTCAGAAGCCTCGAGTTAAATGAAGGTTTCAGTTCTTTCTACAAATTGAATTATAATTGTAAAGAATTTTAACTCTAAAACTACAAACCAGATAATAAATATTAAATGATCTTTTCATGCATCCCAGTAAAAAAAAAGCTGTATCTGCAATAGCTCAATGAATCCAATGCAACTTCTATAAATGTTAAAACTTACACCTGAAACAAACAAACAAAAAATGAAATTGAAAGTATTACTTCATTATTGCAAGTAAAATTCTATAAAAAGAAAGACCTGTTGGTATAAGTGCTTAATTTGGTGTGTGTATGTTAGAAATAGAGTTCATGCTTTTGAAAATGTTTATTGTATCCTAGTATTCTCATGTAGATTTTTGTTTTTGTTTTTTCAGTCTACCAGATATTCTCCATCAATTTACTACGATCGCTGCAGAGGTGTAGGTGATGGGCAGGGAATGTGAGTAGTCCAAGGCATACTTACCGTGTGCTAAGGCTTACGGTTTACATTTGTACTAAACACCTTACCTGCTTCATTCTGTTCAAGGTCTTAGTCCTTCAGGTAAGTGGTAATATGCATTATTGCTTTAAAAGTCAGCATTTTAAGATGAAACTGAAATGACCATATGGAAGGAAAAAAAATCAAGAACTACTTACAGCCAGCAAGCAGGAACTGATAATACTGTACTGCATCTGCAGCAAGGAGTAAGGGGTGGTTTGCATTAAATGGTGGCTGCAATTCATTCCATTGAGGGGTTCTAAGGAAACAGCAGAAGAACATTAATAGCTGGGATGCATGTCACCATGACTGTCATCACTTAGAGACCCTGATATAAATTCACACTATTTTTTCTAATCATTAAAATGAACTTAGAATCATTAAAATAAATGTGCTGAAACCTGAAACACAAGGCCATATGCTTAAAAAGAATGGAAAGGTGGCAATGTGTCTTACAAATAATGTGGAGCCCACATTAGCTGAACAGCAGAAGATCCTCCAATAGGACAGACAAATCATCCAAAAGATAGAACCAAAGGAAGTACAGAATTCATATGTTACAAGTAAGTAGCTCTAATTTTATGTAACTTTTGACAATTTTTAGAGCTCTAAGTCTTACAAAATGTGTATATTTTTAAATGAAGCATTTAAAAATGATAAAAAAATTAACCACCACTGTGTAAATGGATGAATTATAGATTTAATTAGCATCTAAGTTCCAAAATAATTCACTATTTCAACAATGATAGAACAGTGATTTTAATTAGATCTGCCCACTCCTACATAAGCTTGATAAATCAGATATTGATCAGATCAATCCAGTACAGTAACGGAATACTGAAGAATGCTGGAGCCTCCAAAAATCAATATAAGAATATTTTAAAATGTCAAAAGGAGGAGAATCATTTTCATATTCATTTTTGTCTGTCCCTTCCACACATGTCAGAGCAATTTCTTTTCTCTCCTGAACAATGCACTATATTGAACAGATTTTATTCCAGGATACTCTCCTTCTTTATGCTTTCTCATAAAGATTCTAATCATTATGGACTTTTGAGATAAACTCAGATTCTTTTCTTATGATAAAAAGCATGTGTGCACACAACGGCGGGAGGGGTGAAGCATCCTCGACAGAATCTCTTACGTAATGATCCACTTTCCCAGCCCGTGAGCCCCTCAGGATCCTGGACTCTCACATATGAACCTGGAGTTTTTTCAAGCAAACCCAGGAATCTGAAGCCTTGATCAACCTTAGGGCTTCAGGCCTTGCAGAGGATTCGGCTGGTCTCTGATTCTTAATAAACATTTCTACAATGTTTAGCCATTGTACTTGGGGAATCATTTAAAGGAAGCCCTCAAATCTATTTATATTCCTCTCTTTTCCTCTTTACAGCTGTCTCAATGCTACTGTCTATTTTCAGTGAGCGTGAGAGTACAAATAGAGGAAGTAGGAATCCAAGAAAAGATAACACAGAAGTGCAAGGAGAAAACGAGTTCAAGCAGAGACACTCTCCCATGTATATACCCAAGACCACTGAAGGCATACATCCACCTGAAATTCTGTACACAAATGCACATGTATTAATAATGGCTGAATGGTAGAAATGTCCATCACCTAATGAACAGATGAACAAAAGGTGGTATATTAATATAATGGAATATAATTTGGCCATAAAAAAGAAAGAAGTTATGATACATGCTACAATATGAAGAGACCTCGATCGCATGCTATGTGAAAGAAACCAGACACTGTAGGTCACATATTAAATGATTCCATTTATCTGAACTAATGAGAGTAGGCAAATCCACAGAGATGAAATTAATTAACTGGTAGTTAGCTTGGTGTGAAGGGCTGAAGGGAAATGAAGAATGAATGCTAATAAGTATGAGCTTTTTTTTTAGGGTGATGAAAATTGTACTGATGGGTGCACAACTTTGTCAAAAGTCATCTTTAACAGTGAATGTTATTGTATGTAAAATGTCAACTGAAAAAGTCATAAACTATTGTTTGCTAGATGAAAGAAGAGAGGTTAAAAAGAGGAACAAATTGATATAATACAAAGGGACAAGACACATGTTTATCAAGTTAATTTTGGTGATGGCTTCACAGTAGCATGTATATCACAAAATTTATCAAATGGTACCTTTAAGCTTACATACCCCCAAAAAAATGTTGAAAGAAAAGAAAGGAGGTACTACCTAACCAGAGTCCAGCTGGCTCGCGGTGATGTCACCATTTCCAGTGGTGTGTCATCACTAATTTTAGGGGAAGTACTGAGAGGCCGTGGCTCCATCGTGTGCTCCACTAAGGTCCCGTAGCAACTGATAATGTAGAGAGATTCAACTACCACCTGCTTGGACTGATCTGCAAACAGAGAAACAGAGCCTGGATAAATGACAAAGGCATAAAATGAGCTCCTGTAATTTTTACAAGTTATTGACCTTCTCAAACTGCTTGTGAATCTGCTCAGAGAAAAGAAAAAAGATGTGATTTTTTACATCTACTTGTTCACCTAAATACCACTGTAAAAGTGTCTTCAAAAAGTTCACAGAAAATACGTATCATGAAAAAATTATGCATGGGGTTTCAGAAAATTTTAAAGCAAAATAAATTCAGACTTTAACTCTACTTTTCTATGAACTTTTTGATGTCCCCTTGTAGATGCTAGTGAATGTGAAAATCTCTATGCTTCCAAAATAATTTTTCAAATCTTTTGTTATTCTTTATGGAAAGAAGAGAGAGAAGTAAGGAATTGGAGCAGGGAGTGAGGGAAAGAGAGACGGAGATAAGTATTTTTGACAGATTCTGCCTTCAAGATCCGCCAGCCCCAGCTTTGCAATTTCCCAGGGTTAAAAGTGCACATGGCTGTGCCCGGTGTATAGGTGAGCCCAACAACCAAACCCAGGCCGCCCATGGGGCTTCGAACCACCCAAGCAATGGTGCCCCCTGTATGCCACCACGGGTGGGCCTATTTTCATACTGTAAGTGATTTCTTCAAGAATGATATAACTTTGTCACAAATTCTAATACAGTGAAAAAATATTTTACAGCCTTTTGTAGTTACTTATTCTGTAATTTGTCCCACATTATGAAAAATGAATGCTATCAAGAAGGAATAATGTATGGACTGAGGTTGAGTTACACTGGATGTGCCAAATAAAATGCATGACAGGTTCCTTACATGAAGAATCACCCAAACATCCCATCTACTTTCTTCCAGAGCACTGTTGCTTTTTAAACTTCCAGATCAAAACAAAGAAAGAACAGATGATATGTCAACAAGAGTTCATCAGTCAAAACAAAGGTAGTGCTATGGCGGGGTATGACAAGAACAAAGAAGGCCATGTATGCGTGGGACAGGAGGTATTGGAAAATCTCTGTACTTTTTGCTTAATTTTGCTCTAAAATCTAAAACTGCTATAAAAAAAGTCTATCTGTTAAACACACACACACACACAAACACACATATACACACTTCTCCCAAAGTCTTCTTTTCTTCCCTTTTTAGAAATTTTTTTTTTTTCCTACAGGGTGCATGTACCTGTTGGAGAAACAAAGAGACAGAAAGCGAGAAATCACCCCCAGGGGAGGTGACCACCCGCAATCCTTTCTCCACCATTCTCCTCTTGGGATTTTGGGCATACACCCACATGCACCCCAGCATGAGTTTCAAGCCGCGGGGTCTTAGACTCTAACCGCAGTCAGCCATGTGAGAGTCCAGAAACATATTCATTAGGCCCTCTGTTGGTCCCTCTGTTCTTTTCTTAATGGGATTATTAATGAAAATCGGTCATACTTCGAGAAGTCAGGTGCTGGATGTGGATGTAATCAAATGACTTTATAAGAATACACATGTACTCATTACCAAAACAGATGCAGTCCTTTATCTCAGGTTTTACAGTAAAGCTAGGAGCACACAGAATCACTCCTGAATGCTGGGTGGGTCTTATCTCTATGTCAGACGAATCAATTACAGCTGATTTGAGAAAATGGCTAATGACCAGCCAGTGGGACATAAAGGAGTAGCAAGTTAAAAGGGTAATTAGAACAGAAGGGAGTAGCAGTTGAAACTGAGCTTCACAGAAGGCTTTAACTAGTAACAAAAAGTCCTTTTGATACCATCATTAAAGCCAAGGAGGTAACAAAAAATAGAGATGGGATAAGGGAATGGAAGGCTTGCATACTTTACAGTATCCTCTCCTACTTAGGTAAGGAACCTGCTGTGCCCCAGATCCTATTACCATGGAAAGGGTCACTGAAAGGCGATAACAAGGGAAAAAGGGCTGATGTCTGACTCCCAGTATTATGTGTAAGGAGAGCGATTTCGCCTAGAACAATACTGCCTAGAGAACTCACTAGAGAAGTGCCCCAGTAACACCCCAGTATGTGACCTACTTTAATACTACTAAAGTATAACAGAAAAAGCGTAACTTAGCATTCAGAATTACACGCTTATTTTATAAATGCAGGCACTCTCTTCTATACAGAGACAATTAGAAATCACAAAGTAAAACATTAGTTTGGAAACATTAAAGGTAATATTCCTGGTGATCAAAACAAGGATTAAAAAGGAGCAAAACTATATTAATTAATAAAAGCAGTGGTGATCATAAATAATGACCCTTATTTTTTAGTGACAAGCTATAGTTTTACTTTTTTTTAAGAATTATTTTATTTAACTTTATTTCTTTATTTTAATTTGGCCAGAGAGGGAGAGAAAGAGAGAGAAAGCAAGCCGCCAGGTCCTGGACTTGAACCATGGTCGGCCATGTGGGAGTCCAGTGCCCTTAACCACCATGGCACCTGCCGGCCCTACTCACGTTTTTAAAACATGAGCAAGTTACTGGTTCTTATTTTTTCCCTTACCATCTTTCCCTTTTTCTCTTTTTCTTTCTTTTCTCTTGACAGGATCTCGCTATGCTGCCCACTCTGGCCTCAAACTCAAGATCTTCCTGCTTCACCCTCCTAAGTACCTGGTATTACAGGAGTATGTCACCAGGTCTGGCTTATTATTATTATTATTATTATTATTATTTTAGTTAAAAGTTGGTGTTAGAAAACCTAGTTTAAACTGAGTCTATCACCTACTAACTAGTGCCTATATCTAAGTTTATTAAACTTGCTGATCTCAAGTTCTTCATCTCCAAAATAGAGATAACAAGGTTTTTTTCTCTCTGTATTTCAGAGACAATGGCATGAAATTATGTAGTTTGAAAAATGTGAAAGTTATAAAATGTCTATGGACTTAATAGCATTGAGATCCGTAGGCTGTCACCAAAAACACAAAACCATACAAACCAACGAAAACAATACCATTCAATGGGCAGTTCATTTCATGTTCACAGTGAAAGGGTAGATTTCAATCTTCTTGGCCAGGCTTCAGTAGTTGAGGGGACACACATTAATTGAACAGAAAGATCTATTTCTAGACTACTGGGTACAAGATTATTCTAGAACTGTCATCAATTTTTCTTAAGAAGTTAAGATTACAAATGGCAAGATTGAACTTAAGTAAAAATACATACCTTTTTCTCTTTTCAGACCTGCATTATTTGGAAACCATGACCTGGATGTCCCAAAGATTGCAGCCACACAAAATTCTCCGCCCATTGATTTGCTGGGTGAAATTTGAGGAGGTGGTTTAACTTTGCTTAAAAAATAAAATGACAGTAAAAAACAAACAAAAATTACCATGATGAAAAAATGACAGTACTCTGTAAAATGAGATCTTTTTATATAAATTTCACCCTTCAGTATTTAAATCTTCCACTTTAGACATGCATTGTGCCTTAATTATTAACTGTACATGAGAGTATGTTCTGGAATAAAAGTAAAATTAGTTCTGAGTTGCAGAGACTTATCCAGAGAGAAACTAGAAGATCAATAAAAAAGTAACTCCTTTTTTTTTTTTTTTTCATTAGGGCACATATGCTGGCCGAAGAGAGACAGAGAGGGAAAATGAGAAATCACCTCCCATGGGGGGTGGCCACTCCACAATCCCTTCTCCTCCATTCTCCTTTTGGGATTTTGGACAAACACACATGTGCCCAGTGTGGTTTTCAAGCTGTTGGGTCCAGCACTTGAACTGCAAAGCCAGCCATTTAACCACCATACCACCTGCTGGCCCCAGGAAAACAAAACAGAACAAAAACAAAACAAAAACAAACAAAAACAACTAACTTCACTTTGAAATATATGTTGGCAAAATCCAAGTCACTTTTTGTCAGATAAATATTTCCCTGGAGATTTCAATGTGGAACAATAGTATCAGCATAAACATTTCACAATAATAAAATTATTTATCATTTCATTTTACTATATAAGATGTATGATTAAGAATACAAGTAAATGGAGACAGCATATGAAAATGAGATGATATCGAAAAAATCTGAAAAATGCTCTCAGCCACAATACTATGTATGTAGACAATATATTGGGAGGAGATCTAATAACCCATTGCAATTATATTCCACCTGTTGTTTCTTTTTAGCCTTGGATTTGCAGAAAACCATTTTATTCAGGGAAAAGAGCTTAATATCCATTGCCTCTCAAGCACAAATCTTCTGTTTCTTACATGTTCGAGGACATATTTATTAACTGTTATTTCATTTAACTACCATTAGTTACATGGTATTGTTTCTTTTCTTTTTCTTTTCCACAAATAAGCTTTCATGCCCTCAATTTCAAATATCAACTTTTCATTCTCTTTCATATCCTATATTTCTGTACTCATTTTAAAAAAGAAAACATTTTAATATGTTAGCAGGTGTGAATGCTCACCTGAGGGAGACAACGAAAGAGAAGGAGAGGGAGAAAGCACCCCCCCCCCCATGGGGCACGGTCATACAGCAATCTCTTCTCCATTTCTTCATCCTGTCGGGATCTGGAGCATGCACCCACATGTACCTGGCACCTTTTTCAAGCCACCAGAGTCAGGATTTGAACTGTACCATCAGCAATGTAGCACCTGGGTCCCTTAACCACTAGGTGACTGGGCTAGCCACAGTGTTTGCTTTTGATGTATCAAAGGGCTTCCAGGAAGCCCAAGAGCAATTTTACCAACCATGTTAGGTAAATTATTTTCTCACATTTATAGACCAGAAAAGAGCTTCAATGTATACTGGGCAAGATCACAGCCCAGGTGGGATACAATGACTACCAGAGCTCTCATGTCAAACTTATTTGTACCAACTTTTGCTCACTTTTCTTTATTTCTTTATTTTGTTAATGAAGTAGGTGGGATAGGGATCAGCAAATGGAGTAATGGTAATGTTGCTGGAATCCCACATAGTCAACCGCGGTCTAAGCCCCAGATTAGGTGGCTCGAAACTTACACCAGGCATGTGTGCGTGTGTGCCCAAAATCCCAGGAGGTAAATGGAGGAGAAGAGACTGCGGCATGATCATCCCCACTGGGGGGTGATTTCTTGCTTCCTGTCTCTCTGTCTCTCTGTCTCTCTGGATCTCTCCAGCGATCACATATGCCCTATAGCAAAAATCTCTCTTTCTGAAAAAAAAAAAAAAAAAAAAAAGTAGGTAGGATGAAAAGAGACTGGTCTATAGAGCCAGAAAGAAACCTGAGTCTGAAGCCCAATGTTGTCACTTATCAGCTGGTGACTAGTTATTAAACTCTCAGAGCTCAGACTACTTCTATGTAAAATATAAATAGTAATGACTACCACATAAGGTTATTTTAAGAATTACATTATTTGATCTCAAAGTGTGGTCCCTGGCTAGGAATACCACCTAGGAACATCCCAGGCATGCAGATGAATACTAATCAGGCCCTATCCCAGACCTACTGAGTCAAAATCTCTGGGGATGGGGTCCAACAATCTGTGTTTTGTTCTGTTTTGAACAAATCCTATAGGGGTTTCTGATGTATGTTACAGTGGGAGAACCACTTATTAGATAAATCAAGTAAAGTTCCCAAAGTAGTGCTTCCCCGCATCACAGTCCTTAACAAATATTAATTCTCTTACACAGACCGTGGCCATCACCTAATTTCTTTTTCCTTCTTTTTTTTTTTAAATTTTTTAATGATAGAGCATGTGTGCACACATGCAAATGAGGGAGAAAGAAAAGAAGAAAGAGGGAGAGAGAAGCACCCTCAAAAAGGTCTCATGCCAAAACCTCCCTTCCCCAGCCTTTGATTAATTCTCTTACACAGACCGTGGCCATCACCTAATTTCTTTTTCCTTCTTTTTTTTTTTTAAATTTTTTAATGATAGAGCATGTGTGCACACATGCAAATGAGGGAGAAAGAAAAGAAGAGAGAGGAAGAGAGAAGCACCCTCAACAAGGTCTTCTCATGCCAAAATCTCCCTTCCCCAGCCCTTGAGCTCCTCAGGATGCCCACACATGCGCACACCCATACTCAGCATGTTTTCACACTGATCAAGCTTCCAACCCCACATTGGCCATTTGGCTTCCAGCCCTGTAAGGGACTGCACGACCACTGTGCCACAGTGGCTGGGCCTCTGACCGCATTTTTAAAAAACTCATATTTTGGTAATGTCAGCTTCCCAGTTCCTATGACACTTGAAATAGTCTCCTTTCAAATATATTATTTTCTACGATTTTTATTTTGGCATCTATCCTTCAAGGAAGGCAAAAAATCTGGATCAGAGGCAGCTAGGATTGGTCCCTTCAGTCTCCGCCTTTGAACCAAATTCACGCTGATGCGCATGCTCTGTAAGGAAAAGCCTCTTCTATCCGTCACTAACATTTCCTAAACACTTCGCATTCGCATCGCTCCCCAAATAAATCCAAGCCATGCCTCAAATATCAACACCAGTCACAGTCAGCCGTCCAATGACAGGAAATAAAGATTTTTTTTTTTTTTTTTTTTTTTTTTTTTTTTTTTTTTTTTTTTTTTATTTTCTGTGAGGAAAAGAATCTAGTTCTGCAGTTCCCACCTTTTTTTTTTTTGGAGAGGTTTTTGCTATAGGGCGTGTGCGCTCGCCAGACAGACAGAGAGAGACAGAGAGACAGGAAGCGAGAAATCACCCCCCAGGGGGGATGGCCACGCCACAATCCCTTCTCCTCCATTCTCCTCTCGGGATCCTGGGCATGCCCGCACATGCGCCCAGCCTGAGTTTTAAGCCACCGGGTCCGAGACACAAACCGCGGTCGACTACATGGGAGTCCAGCGACATAGCCATTACGCTAACTGCTGGTCCCTCCTGCAGTTCCACTTCTTCATAACTGCATGTGGCACAACTCAGAAGAGAAGGCTCCAGAGAAGAAAGTTCCATTCTACCATAGACTTGACCACTTTCATATCTAGGTCCCTGGAATAATGACTATTCTTTGACGTTATGGTGCAGTCTGTTGCATTACTTAAAATGTAAGTTTTCCTTCAAAGTTTTTATTTCCACCATTCAAGTACTATCACTGAGCTGACAACTCCTGTTTCTGGCTTCTTTAAAGTAGTATTGGTCATTTTTAACCTTTTAAGGGCTTTGGAAGGCTAGGCAAAGAGGAGAGATAAAACTATTTTAATTATTTTTTAATTGCTACAGAGTACTTGGACTCGCCAGAGAGAGAGAGAGAGAGAGGGAGAGAAAGCACTCCCCAATGGTGCATGGTCACGCCATAGTCGTTCCTCTTCCATGTCTCCATCCTGTCAGCATCTGGGTCACACACATGCACACATCCCCAGCATATTTCTCAAGTTGCCTGTGCCAGGATTTAAGCTCTGGTTGGCCATTTGGGATCCGGCCTCCTTAACCAGTAGGTTGTGCGATTGACCCTAGAATTTTTTTTTAAAGTTATTTGCGATCATGTGGCTATGTGCCTTTACTAGAACCACCATACTGGAACAGTGATATTACAATGCACAAAAAAACTTTAAGGATTTTTCTAAATGACTAGATAATTATTTCCATGATTGTTGCTGTTTTTAAATCATGTAAGTAATGAGTAAACCACTTCTTAAGAAAAAAATATGGCTCCTCTACATACATCCTAAGCATATGTAAAAACAGTTGCTACTGAACCAGATAGCCACTTTTATAACAAGATATTGATTAGAAAAATGATAGAACATCAATTTAGACTTTGAACACACAAAAATATATTCTATATGTTTATTAGCTTAAAATCTAATCAACCCATGTTGCAAGCTAGTATTTTTTTGTATTTCTCTAAGTTACATAATTCAGGTTTGGAACACATAAGTAAAAAGCACCACATAATGTCATTTTACATTATATCCTATAGAAAATAAATATTTCAGGTTAAAAGTAAGTTTAATTTTTGTCGAGCATTATTATTATTATTATTATTATTATTATTATTATATTATTATTTTGGAGAGGTTTTTGCTATACGGTGCATGTGCTCACCAGAAAGACAGAAAGACAGAGACAGAAAGCGAGAAATGACCCCCCAGCGAGAATGGCCACACCACAATCCCTTTTCCTACATTCTCCTCTCGGGATCTTGGGCACGCACGCACATGTGCCTGGCGTGAGTTTAAGCCACCAGGTCCAGAATCTGAACCGCGGTTGACTACATGGGAGTCCAGCAACATAGATATTATGCCAACTGGTGGTCCCAAGCATTATTATTTTTATTCTTATATTTGATTAATTCTAATTATTTTTCTGATAGGACTTTAATAAATTCCATTAGTAAAGGTTTGGGTTTAATGAGGAACCAAAATAGTTTTGATCTCTGAGAATAACTTGCTACTACATGACATAGTGTTGTACACTGGGTATGGAGCATATGGAGTGAATACATTAATATCAAGTTATCTCTGTCATCATTCTGTTAGGTCATCAGGAAAGTCACTGGGTTTTTCTATGTAATAATGTGTCATGATTTTCCAGACAACATGATATATCTGGAATAATTGTGGTATTTAAAGCAAAATAGAAATACAGAAATATATATGTATAAATAAGATTAGAGGGGTATAAAAACAAGAAATAATCTACTGCAAAGGCTATTTAAAAAGAATGAAGGAACTTCAAAGAGTTAGTGGAAAAATGAAATTGAGGGAGAGCTTATTTAGGTGTAGAAAAAATTTTAAATTTGTGCAGTTTTTCCATAATACACATTTTCCACTAACTTCTTAAAGATCTCTTATATTTTCTACATGATATGCTCAAAGTTAGCAGCTCAATTTGCCTCTCATCCTAAATTTTAAAGTGAATAAATCCAGCAATACATGGTAGAAGTAGAACGGTTTTCTTACTAATGTGTGTCCGTGACATACCAGGCATGAATTTTTCCACAATTACCCAGAATATTTCTATTGCAAAATAACTTCTTCTTGAGAGAAAGATGAAACACTGTAACATGATTCATATGTGAATGGAATGGAAAACTGCTGGACTTACAAATCATATATAATAAATTTACACACTGGTGAGACAATCCTTATAGAAAATCTTTTTTGCTTTCTTGCTTTCTTCTCTGAAAGGGGTTATAACAAATCCCATTAGAAAATATTTTCAAATTTAAAAGAGAGTTCTTCTAGTGTCTAGAAACCTTCTCTCACTTATTTATAATTTATTAACTTAATAATACAAAGATATAGGGGCTGGCAGGCAGCATGGTGGTTAAGAGCGCTGGACTCCCACATGGCCGACTGTGGTTTAAGTCCCAGACCTGGCAGCTTGATTGCGCGCGCGCGCTCTCTCTCTCCCTCCCTCTCAGGTCAAATTAAAAATAAATAAATAAATTAATTAATTAAAAAATAAAGTTAGATAAAGTAATTCTTTAAAAAAATACAAAGATTTAAAACATTTATATATGTGCCCAGAAGTTTAACTATTATTATGTAAACTCATCCAACTGCTTTTCCCTTTAAAAGAGAGAATGAGAGAGAGCCAGAGACAGGCATTTTTGACAGGGCCTCTCTATGTCACAATCCTTGTGCTCCATCCTCCCAATTAGCTAGGATTACATCTTCACACAGGTGTCACACCCAGCATGTTCAGGTCAACCCAGAAACTGAACCCAGGCCTCCCATGCACCTAGGCCTCATTAATTTTTTCAAATGATTATACAGGAGAACAAAAATATACTGACAGTCCTGACAGAATCCTTTCTAAAATAGCTCCTTATCCTTTACTCCTATTATAATTTCATAGATAATTCTATATTCAAAAATTTTTAAAAAAGTAAATTTGGCTTAACTTTTGAGCAAAACACAAAAATTCAGCCAACCTAACTTTCACCATTTCAGGGAAAACAATGATCATAAAACAACACATTGACTAATCCTCACATAAATGAACATTATCAAAAGAGAAAGAACATGCGAAGAAAAACCCAAAATAGATTGCAAAGTGAAAAATAGGAGTTTAATTCTGCCATTTCTTCTGAAGAAAGGCTTAGCTACCTAATCATAGCATGATAATCACTGTCACTGCCACCATAAGAAACTGTTGGGATATTAACATTACTAAAGACATAAAAATATTTACAAAGGCAGCTGAAGTTATCCCTTCATCTCCCTTTGGCTCCTTCTGTATTTGTAATTTGGTCAGATTAAGATATTGAATTTCTCTTGCCTGTTTTCTCTCCACACTCAAAGGCAAACAGAAACGAAAACAAAAACAAAACTCCAATGATAACCTTAAGAATTCTAGTATGATGATCCCAATGTAGATGGTTTCCCCAGGTACACCAGAATAAGATGCGTGTGGTGTATCTGTGGACGCCATGATCGGCGACGAAGTGGCCCAGTGCCTTGTTCAGAAACATGCGAGGAGCTAACGTGAGATAGGAGCACTACCTCTTTCATTTTCTAAAAGGTAAAGGAACCATTCGTGTTTGAGTGTAAATGTAAAACACAGTGTTAATTGTAAGAATTATAAGTGGTGTAAAGACTATTAAAAAAGAAAAAAATGTATATTTTTCATTAAGCCATTAAAAGAAATGTAGTTTTCTCTCATTCTCAATTTTATTTTCTAAAATAAGACCTAAGAGGGGGAACAGAAATTATTTCATTCTAAATCACTAAAGATAATCTATCTAAAATTATTCTATTTGAACTAAAAATCATTCTTAAATGTCTTAACTGATTTATGTAAACTTCGCAGGTAAGAAACTATTCTCTTCTCCATATAAATATTACAAAAAGTGAAACTGTAAATTAAAAAAAATTCTCATGAGAACATTAGTTTAGATAAATTATGTATATACCAATTATATAATCATAGAATAGAATTAAATGTTAAATGTAACTTGACATATATATATTGTAATTCTTTAAAATTAATATTATATAAAGACTTTATGAGTGAGGGATACCAATATGGACTACTTATTGGCCATCTGTTATATATATTTTTTGATAAGCAATTCCAAAATAACAGTAGCTTAAACACAATACTAAGTGTACGCTAAGAGTGCAATAAATACTGTTAACTATTTGTAATAGTGGAAGCAAATTTAAAAATTCATGCTAAAATTATTTCTCTTAAATTTTTATATTTAAAAATGGATGTTATCCATGCATTATTTTACACGGTTATTCAAATCTAAATATCCTAGTTAAACTAACCCACAGGACACATAATACCAGGAAAGTCTAAAGTGATTAAATTACCAAAAATGGCCTGCATAGTTTCCTTGTTGCAAGCTTATTTGTTATTAAACATAAAGATACTTTTTAAACTGACTCACCTGAAAATGTATAAATTTTAAAAACTAAACCAATTTCATGAAGAATAAAAAATTCACAGAAATCCTGATATACCAAAAGCAAAACCTTAGCTAAGTATAAATGCTGCAACCTGAAACCAATAAATTTCACAAGAAATTTATATTTCATTTTAAGAAGAATTATAAAAATTTCGTTTCCATCTAAAATACATATATTACCCTACAACTGGAAGTACAATAAACGTATTTATTTGGCATAATGTTTTATTTCAGAACAATAAATAAAAAACATTCTCAGGTTGAAGGCTAAATATCATGGAAAAATAGTAAAACCTATTAAAACAAAGGAGCTCTTATAAACAACATGGAAGAAGTTGTCAAATTTATATTCATTTTGCTGCCTTAATTTGAGGTTTCATTAAGATCTTAATGGAAAAAACATGCACCACTGGTAAACTAACGCATTTTAAAGGAGGACCTTTTAGTCTAGTATAAGTGACTAAAAACGAGGTTCTTGTGAGCTAACGATGGCATCAAACAGACCACAAAGCAGTCTTCTAAAAGACAAGCCATGATTTAGAAGTCTACTATATTTCATATATCCCTTTCTTTAATCTGGCTCTTTTAATCTTGTTTCAACCCCAAATCATTTCTGGTTGACAAGTGCTTTTGCTTAAATGTGAGGAGCACATAAGTTGTTGAAGGAATGGACTTTTCTTGTTTAACATACAACATTTGTTACTCCATTTTTACTTCTATGAGAAAACTTCAATCTTTATTAACATACTAAAGCTCTTTCCTTTGTACTTAGAATGAGAAACTTATTCTAAACTTATTCTTTAATTCTAAGTTCACTCTACAAAGAAATTCTGTTATATGAATGTGGTATTTAAAATTCACTTTTCATGATAAGCTCTTAAGTAAGATCCACGTATCTTATTTGGTTTTAGAAGAAATGTGGTTAACAAAACGAAGATCGATTTCCAAGAGATTTACATTTACACATATCCTGAATTTACTTAGAATAGTTTTGCAAACTGTGTCCTAATTATGATGCTGCATTTCATAGAGGAACATTCTGTGTTGATTTGTTTTATGTTACCCATTCTTAGATAACAATGATATTTTCAGATGTTCGTGTTGCATATTAACACTGAAATGTATCAAATAATTCAACCTTAAGAAACTATTTAAATTTCTTTTTATCCAAGAGAAAAAGGTCGAAATGTGTTTTCAAGAATAATGGGACAGTATGAACAACTCCCCGTGGTAATTATGACAGTTACATAGATAGGGATAACACTCTTTGAGGCATTCTAATTAAGTTAGTAAAACAGATATTGCTAACATTTCCCAAGACTTTCTTTTGGCTCACATATTCCTCAAATTAAAAAAAGATCTAATTTAAAGAAACCTGTTTTCAAACACAATATTTTTCCCTTAAACTAGAACACAAATAGTGTAATAGCAGCTAACACTGAGCATTTACTACACACCACACTTACTTACATACATATATATATATATTTTCAATTCATTTAATATATTTAATGAACCCATGAGGTAGATGTTGTTGCTAATTTCATTTACCAGATAAACAAGAAACAGAGAGTTTTTAGAATATCACCTAAGAACATATAACTAGTAAGTATGTGAGCTAGGCAGTCTGATTCTGGAGCACTGACTCAACATCTAAACATTTTACGTCAGGTTCTTGCTATAACTTATTTTAAATCGTTACATAAAAGCATTATATATACTCTATTTTTCTGTGATCGTCATATCTAACACTGACAAAGCTGCAATCAATGATGTTACTCATAGGTGTAAATCATTCAAAATAAATTGAGAATTTTCATGTGAAATACACATTTCCTCATCACGTAGCTCCTTAAATACCTAAACTAGTCCTCAAACAGAACTGACTGATATCCCTTTAGGACTACATAAAATGTAATAAAAACTTTATGGTGCATTTTGGTATACTTTAAATATATTCATATTTCAAAATAAATCATGCCCTCAAATATTAAGCATGATATGCAGAGAATTTCTATCATTATATTACTCAAAGCTTTAAACATGTGTTAGTCTTTGTCTTGTAATTTCGATTGTAATAACTGTAATTATGAGACAGTGCTTTGGTTTTCGTTTTTCAAAATATTCATTTGTTTCTTTTTTAAAAAAAAAACTTTACAAGGAACAAAATGAAATCAAGAAAACTTTTTTAAAGCTTAAATATCAACATTCATGTCCCAACTACAAATTATTAATTTGGTTCATCTCTCTGTGATCAGGCCATGCAACTGAAAACAAAGCTACAAAACAGAGTTACTTTTTCAGAGTACAGCAAATGAATTAGGCATGCGGGACTGAACTGGAACTCACCATGGAGCTTTTATGGAAAAACATCCCGCTCCAAAGAGATAAGGCCTTCATGGAAAAGGGGGGAAAATGCACAAAAAATTAGGAAAACTCATTTAATGTCAACAAACACATGAACATCATACTGTTATAGAGTATGGATAAAAATAACTACAAAATTAGTAATCATTTGTAATCCCACATTCTGATAAAAACCAATAAACAGAATGATGTGTAGTCATAAGGCTCTTAATTTTCAGTTAGGAATTTCAAAATTTTCTATTTCTCCCCCTTTTCTAGAGCACACCTACAGCATTTCTAAGTCAAAATAAAATGCAATTCAGTGCTGAAGCCCTTTAAATAAAGTACAAGTTAATGGAATAATCACAAAAGAGTGAGATCAGTAGCAACCAATGTATTGTTGTCTGACCTGAAATGTTCAAAATTAGCTAATGATAGCAAAAAAAAAAAAAAAAAAAAAAAATTGATATGACAGCATTTGCTATCCATTGGTGCATTGGTGTCTCAGAGCCACAGAAAGAAAGCACATATTTTTATTTGCAGTAAATAGAACTAAAAATTGGTTTTGGTCACATTCCAGGAAATAAGGTTAGCATCTGACATTTTGAAGAAATAAATGCAAAAAGAAAGCACATTAGTAAAATTTGCATATGTCCTTCTTTAAATTTGGTATGAGGAACATATAAAATATTCTACTAATTAGCATTAATTTCCCAATTAATTGAGTCTATTTGACCATAAACTGAAACTTAAGGAAAATGGTTTTCTAACAGTAAGTGCAATTCTGAGGCTTGGAGCACATCAGACACAAAGAAGGAAACAAGAGACATGGAAGAGGCAGTAAGTAGGAGAAAGTGAGGCAGAAGGAAAAAATAAGACATTGGAAAGGAAAGAGAAACGTTAGAAATGTTGACAATGCTGAGCAAGGATAGCACTCTCATAATTAGTTAATGATAAGAACACAACTAGAGATATGATGTTTTCAACCACGATTAAAACAGTGTACATAACACTTTTTTGACTGTGACCCACATTGTAAGGTACAAGCTAGTATGTTCATGAACACACACAAGTAAGATTGAAATACCAATTTAATGAATGTGTTTTTTATTTTATTGACTTGTCCTATTGTCTATTTCCATGTTTTGTAAACAGTAATTCTGAGATTTTGTGGCAAAGCAGATAGATATGTATGCTGTGGATACAGCTCTGACACTGAAGGTCTGACTGGGGTCTGAGATTCTCTATTATCAAGTTCCCAGGTAATGTCAATGCTGCTGGTCTGCAGAGCCATTAACAAAATAGCACTTTATTCTATCCTATTTCATTAGAGAAAAAAAAGTTGGTTAAATTCCCCTTCTCTGATTTCACAACTGATTAATTATGTTAAAAACACAGATTAAATAACTGAGGCCACTTGAAGAGTCCAATCTTAATAGCGATAGTGATCCCATGCAGAAATGATCAGAAAATGGAAGTGTGAATCAATTTCAGTATGCCCACAAGTACCTCTAAAATAAAGTGGTTTTTACTGGCATATAAGATCTAACTTCTCTCTCTCTCTCTCTCTCTCTCTCTCTCTGTCTCTCTCTCTCTCAGAGATGTTTTTGCTATAAGGATGCATGCACTCACTGGAGAGACAGAGAGACAGAAATCACCCCCCATGGGGGATGGCCATGCCGCAATCCCTTCTTTTCCAGTCTCTTCTGGGGATTTTGGGCATGCACGCACACGTGCTCAGCATGAGTTTTAAGCCACTGGATCCAGGACTCAAACTACGGTTGACTATGTGGGAGTCCAGTGACATAATCATGATACCATCTGTTGGTTCTCTAACTTCTCTGAATTGCACTTCAGTGGGAGCACATCTGAAATAACGAAAGAGTCCATATGATTCTCATAGAGTATTTGGAACGTCCAGGCTCAAGTTGCTTTTCAGTATATGCTATATCTATTATGAATACTCTCCTAACTCCAAATATCAAAGTACAGGTGATTTATTGTAAAGAATTTTGAAGTTTTTCCTTGTTCATTTATGACATAAGAAATTTCTTCATGAACACCAAAAAAACAATCAAAAATAAAACAAAACCTCCAAGTCTCTGCATTTCAACAGACCACCTGATATTTCCCACCCATAGAATCAGTAAATATATTTTCCAGGTTTAAGTCTCCTTATATATGAGGAGACATATGTTGGCTAAACAAATGATGCAGAAACTTTAAAAAGACATCGCTGAGATTTTCCTTTCCAGGCAGTAATGTGTTACCAATAAGGAAATTTCTTCAGCAATTTCCTTGCCCATGATCCTCAAATGCCCCATAACTCTCGAGACACTGCAGTAAACAGGCCTGCACTAAAGAACATTGTCAAGCAGCATGGTTCACTGTTCACCATGTAACCTACTGTGTTTATTAAAAGTTATCCTACTTCAATCAAATAAGGATCCTCTGGCTAGCATAGCTCAAGCAGAAAGAAGAGGGTGAGACCCTGGTTTAGAACGTATGCTTGGCACGTATCCCATCTACAGTCACTCCCTTCTTGCGCAGTCCCACAAAAGGGATCTCTGCCACATACACGTGAAAGAAGATCCGCAAACTTCCAAGTATGGTGACTGACGTAATTACTGACTCTGTATGGGCAGTGTCAGCTGTTCTTTTGAAATGTACCTGCTTCATCTTTCCTCAGTAGCAAAAGAATGAAAATACGAGTCCATGATCCAGCTGTGACTTTCTTTTCTCCCTTCCGAGAGTCCACAGTTTTGTATTGGAGTGTGATGAGAGTGGGGAAAAGTGGTAAGAGAATGAGTTGGGGGGTATACCGGAATTAAAAAATTGTTTAATTAATTAAAGATTGTTAATTTACATAGGCAACTCCAACTACTATATTCAGGAAGAATTAATGTTTTACAATCACTAAGTTTTAGCTGGCTTAACAATCCTGCCGTATATAAAACCTGTTCAATTCACAAACTGAATCCTGATAGAAAAGCCTTAAGAAGAACTAGTCGAAGACTGAAAATCCAGAAATATTTACTATAGACTTCTTTGTAGAGCACCAAGAAATATTTGTTTTAAAAAGTTAGTACTAGAGAGTCAGAAGATAGAAAGGAACTGGATTTTGTAACATGCCATTAATGCCACAAGTCATAAAATTCTGAATCATTTTTGTTGATTGTCATACAGTATCGCAAAGACTCAGGTCTTCCTTACTAGCTGAAAATGAGGTAAATGAAAAGATTTTTTTTAATCGTGAGAAAAAGTAAAACTAGATTTTCACTTGAACTTGCTCAAATCCACTATAAACTGACTCTAGTGCTAAAAGATATTAATAATGGTTCTGTTCAATCACCATCAAAGTACCTAGAATATAAGAGATGAATTCTAACATACTCTATAAATTCTATTTATCAAATGATCATGTGTCAGGGCACTGCCATATAACAGACATCAGAATGATGTGAAGTCATTATTCTTCAAAAATAAATCCTAGGGATTTTCCTGACGCCTATAGTCTGTGTGTATTCAATTAAGCTGCAACTTTAGCACATGTATATGAGTAGATTATTCCTAGTACCCTTTTTCAATCTTTACTTTGAATTTTTCACTGATTCTAACTGCTCACTACCACAGAGACCTGTGGCCCTGTTGGTTTTCAAAACACTGATCTATAAATGTTATTATTCGAGATATATTCGACTTGCAAATTTTAATTACAAATGTAAAGACCCAAGCTTGGTGGCATGTACCTGTAGTCACAGCTCCTTGGTAGGAACACCACACACAAATACACAGCACCCCGACAAGAAAAAAAAGTACAAACAGAAGAAGTAAAATATTTTTGTTAGAGAAACATAACATTCAAATTCTGCCATTTTTGCAGTAGAGACTATCATAGCATAAATAATGTCAAAAATTCTCTACAAAGATGTTAACTGCTGCCTTTTAATATATCACATAGTGGAGACCAGCAGGTAGTGTGGTGATTAAGGTGCTGGATTCCTGCATGGTTGATTGTGGTTCGAGTCCCAGAACCAGAGGCCCAAGAGGAAAATGGAGAAGGGATTGTGGCATGGCCATTACCCTGGGGGGTGACTTCTCACTTTTCCTCTCTCTGACTCTTTCTGTCTCTCTCCAGGGAGTGCACATTCTGAATGGCAAAAACCTAAAATATATATATATATATATATATATATATATATATATATATATATGCATGTGTGTGTGTGTGTACAATATCCAATATCTATCTATCATCTATCTATCTATATGTATATATATATAGAGAGAGAGGAAAGGTGCTTGCTTGTAAGGTGTCAGGATCAGCTCAAACTATCTAAATGAGCCAAGGTGAACCTAACTGAATGAAAATAAGAAACAGAACCTCTTCGAAGCCTACTTTATGCTAATATTATTTTTTCACATAGCCAGACCTGATGGAAGATTTGGTCTACAAATATCAACTGCTGATGTTCAAATAAATGCTATTAAATGTTTCTAAGGTCAGAACAACCATCTATATTTTCTAAATTGGACTAGTCCTCTGTATTGGCCTAAGGCTGCTCAATACTGAGTGAGGCTTTAAAATGAAGTAGTGAGCATCGAAGAACGGGCAGGAACTCCTATCTAGTAAGCCCTGTAAAATTATAATCCACATACATAAACTTTTCTTTCTTAGATGAAGACACTTGCCTAGAACGCATTAGTAGTAGGCGGCAGAACCACAATGAAAACCTAGGACTTTAGACTGTTTACTTGTAATTTTCTACTACATTACCTATCCTACTTCTACTACAGGGTTGGGCCCGAGATTCCTAATACCTACATCTAATTACTCACAAAGAAATGAATGAATAAATATATAGATGGGCGGGGGGAGCAAAATGGGAAGCAATTTCTATAAGGAAAATGAAACTTATGAAAGAGCAAATCATCTAATATTTACCTCCCTGAAAACAATCACCTAGGTAAGAACAAGGAAGTAACTTCATTCTCAGTTTTTACATTTTTTATTACCATGAAACATTGACCATTTTCTGAAATTGGCTATTCTCTGCTTGTGCCCACAATATAATGAATATTTATGTTTACATATATAGTTTTATATAGAGAGACTGAAATATATGTAGCATACATTTAAAGGAGGTAAAATTATACAGATAAATTTTCTATTTTGTAAATTCTTACATAGAAAGCATTTTAACAACTTCACCTTTCATTTGATTCATTATTTAAACCAAACATCTATGAAATGCTGCTAATTTAAATCCCTACTGTAAAAACCTAGCATCTGGGACCAGTAGACAGCATTATGATCACGTAGCTGGACTTCCACACGGCCGACTATGGTTCGAGTCCTGGACCAGAGGCTAAAGCTCACACTGGGCACATGTGTGCATGCCCAAGATATCCCAAGAAGAGAATGTGATTATTCTCTCTCTCTCTCTCTCTCTTGCCCACCTCTTTCAGTCACTCTGGTGAGCGCATACATCATATAACAAACATCTTTCTTAAAAAGGCAACAAGAGAGGGACCAGCAGTTGGCGTAATGGCTATGTGACTGGACTCCCATGTAGTCAAATGCGATTCGAGTCCTGGATCTGGTGGCTTAAACTCACACCGGTGCGTGTGTGTGCGTGCCCAAGATCCCAAGAGGAGAAAGGAGGAGAAGGGACTGTGGTGTGGCCATACCCCCTGGAGGGTGATTTCTCACTTTCTGTCTCTCTGTCTCTCTCTGTCTTTCTGGTGAGTGCACATGTCCTATAGCAAAAACTTCTCCAAAAAGAGAAATTAAAAAAAAAAAAAAAAAAAAAAAAAAGGCAACAAGAAAACTAGGACCCAAAACATGGAGCAATCCCCTACCACAGAGTTTCACTTAAAAAAAAAAAAAGTTTATTTATTTATTTCTTCCAGAAAGACAAAAACATAGAGGTATTCCTACAGGGTCCTCCTGCTGCAGTCTATCTCCAGTGCTCTCAGCTGGTCCCAGCCATGGGCATACATGTACACACACACAGTACGCTCAGGGAGGTCCCAGGATACAAACCCTGGACATTTCCCAGGTGGTTTAAGATTTATTACCTCTACACACTGCCTGAACCCTAGTTTTACTTTTAATAGAATAGAAGAGCTATTCTTATTTTTATACTGGTTAAGTATCCCTTATCTGGAAAGCTTAGGCCAGAGTTTTTTATTTGGGACCTTTTCATTTTTTGAAATATTTGCACATACGTTATGAGATATCTTGGGAATGGATCCCAAGTCTAAATATAAAATTCATTTGGGAACCAGCAGTTAGCGTAATGGCTATGTCGCTGGACTCCCATGTAGTCGACCGCGGTTCGCATCCCGGACCCGGTGGCTTAAAACTCACACTGAGTGCGTGTGTGTGCCTGCCGAAGATCCCGAGAGGAGAATGGAGGAGAAGGGATTGCGGCGTGACCATCCCCCCTGGGGGTGATTTCTCGCTTTCTGTCTCTATGTCTCTCTCTGTGTGTCTGGCAAGCGCACGCGCCCTATAGTGAAAACCTCTCCAAAAAAAAAAAAAATTCATTTATGTTACACCTTATGTCACATATAACCTGCAAGTAATTTTATATACTACTTTGGTATTATAGTACTCTAACTACAACCTGTCACAGGAGATCAGGTGTGCAATTTTCTACTAATAGTGTCTTGCTGAAGCCAAAAAAGTTCTGGACTTCGAAAAAAAAAAAAAGTTCTAGATTTTGGAGCAGTTCAGATTCTGGATTTTCGGATTAGGGATGCTCTACCTGTATAAGAACACGATGGATATGGTAAACTGGGTTTCTTAATCCGCCAGTATTAGCCTGAAAGACAATGGATTCTGTTTAATGGTTGATTGTTGAAGCCAAATAATTTTTTGGGTTTTTTTGGAGAGGTTTTCGCTATAGGGCGCGTGCGCTCGCCAGACAGACAGAGAGAGACATAGAGACAGAAAGTGAGAAATCACACCCCCCAGGGGATGGTCACGCCGCAATCCCTTCTCCTCCATTCCCCTCGCGGGATCTTGGGCACGCACGCACAAGCGCCCGGCGTGAGTTTTAAGTCACCGGGTCTGGGACGCAAACCACCGTCGACTACGTGGGAGTCCAGTGACATAGCCATTACGCTAACTGCTGGTTCCCGAGCCAAATGATTTCTAACACTTACTTTGCCTTCATCAATGTATACCATTATAGAGTTAAGGAACAGCTGTTGCCAAAACAGGCCTTATTTCCTCCAAGTACTGCTTCAAGGTACTGAACATGGAGGTGTAAATACATCTGTCTTTTGCCATTTGTAGTTCTACTGGCCCCATGTATGTCTTGGAGTGAGACAGATGGTCCCTGATACTGCATAGGCTTTCAGGGATATGTATTTGCAAAAATAAGGGAGCAGATGTTAAATATGGTAAACACACGTTCTGTTCCCCGAAGGTTTAGGTTGAGGCTTCTATCTCAATTTGAGTATTTAAATATTGGATCCCAGGAAATTTCCAGAAATTCTTGCTTTAGAAGTGCAACTTTGACAGTTATTTTATCCCTTTATGCAAAATACCCAGGACATGGAATAAATGAAAAGTAAGCTAATGTAAATAAGCATAAGAGAGAAACTTCAAAAAGTCCATGAAAAAAGTCATCTTATAAAAAAAATGTAGAGGTTTCCATTTTTATTTTTGGCACCAAAATAAATTTGCAGTTTATTTCCCTTTTTCCATGAACTTTCTGAAGTCCCCTCATATCCTCATACTAAGTGTATTATCCGGCATATTGGAGGTAGTCATAAAATTTAACATGCCTATAAATGGGTCAGCTCTGTGTTCTCCTTCTACATAATCCAGGTTGAATACTACTTGTCAATTTTCTTTTTAAAATACTATGAAAGGAGTTTCATACAAATAAAATTTGAGTACATTAGAATTTCAAAGTGAAAAGAGGCCTAAAATATGAAAACCCATTTGCTCAACACCCTGGTAACACTGATGTGGTAATCAAATTTCTCAGTACATACAGTAAAACTGAAAATAATCAGTGCTAGTTAGCCAACAGCAGTCTTGAGAACTGTTCAGAGAAAAAAAAAGTAATGAAATAAATACTTTAAAATCTAATAAGATGAAATCTGATGGAATGAGATTCTCTTCAAAACTCAGCATATACTAAAAATGAAAATTTAGAGACTATATTTTTCATCAAAAATCAAATATGATTAATATTCTGACATAGCGAAATATACATATTTTAATGAAAATACTAAATGTTGAGACAGAACCAGAAACTATATTCTGAAAACTCTAACTAAATGTTCAGGTAACGTAGAATAAAAGAATGACAGGGAAAGTCACAATAACAATTTCTGAATTTAATCAAAAAGCTCTTCAGAAGGTGGCTTAAGGGTATTGATTTTATAGTCTAGCAATGGACAAGTGTAAGCCAAGACCCCTACCATCAAAATATTTGTCAGCCTCTATATTCTATAACAGAAAGGGATAAAAAGAATAGTGGGAAGGGGAAAATAGAATTATTGGCTGGGTAATTCACAGTGTACTAAAACTCTGCCACAAGTAGAAAATTCATCACAGACAACAATTATGTGGAATTAAACAAAACAAAACTGGGCTGGCTCTGTAGTGCAGTGGTTAGGAGCTATATTGAGCGAGCCAGATTCCACATGGCTGACTGTGGTTCAAATCTCAGCCTTAGTGGAGGGAACCAGCAGTTAGCGTAATGGCTATGTCGCTGGACTCCCACGTAGTCGACCGCGGTTCGCGTCTCGGACCCGGTGGCTTACAACTCACGCCGGGCGCGTGTGCGTGCGTGCCCAAGATCCCGAGAGGAGAATGGAGGAGAAGGGATTGCGGCGTGACCATCCCCCCTGGGGGGTGATTTCTCGCTTTCTGTCTCTATGTCTCTCTCTGTCTGTTTGGCGAGCGCACGCGCCCTATAGCGAAAAACCTCTCCAAAAAAAAAAAAAAAAAAAAAAAAAAATCTCAGCCTTAGTGGATTGAAAAACATGTTGGCTGTGTACACCAGCCCATGATCCTGAAATGATAAGGGGAAAGGACTAGGGTGTGACCACACCCCACTGGGAGCCACTTTCTCTCTCTAGTAGGTGCACACATCCTCTGGCATTAACAAAACAAAACTAAACAATGAAAACTGTTTTAAGAGAATGTTTTTGCCTTTAGAAATTAGACAATGAAGAGGTTGGCAGGTGGTGTGGTGGTTAAGGCGCTAGACTCCCACATGGTCGACCATGGTTCAAGTCCTGGACAAGGAAGCTTGCTTTATCACTTTCTGTCTGTCTCTCGTGAATTAAAAAGTAATAAAAATTTTAAATGAAATAAAAGAAATAATTCTTTTTAAAAAAGAAATTACACAATGAAGCATGCAGAGATAAGAAAAAAATTAATATTGGAAACAACAGGAAAACATTATATGTCGATGTGTATACAGAGTGAGAGAATATGAATAAAAAAGTAAAAAAGTTAAGCTGTATAACATTTGGGAAATCTGAGTATAGTACAGGAATTCTTTTTAATAATCTTGAAACATTCTTAGAAGTTTTTACTTATTTATTTCTTCAATGAGAGAAAGAAACAGACACTCCCACAGGGCTTCCTCCCAGTCTCAGCTTGTATCACGGGCAAGCAAAGCCAGCACAGTGTCTCTGGGAGGTCCTGGGATGGGACACTGGTCCTCTGCCATGTAAGTACAGTCACAGCACCACTGCACCACCTCCTGGTTTCTGGTCTTGCAATGTTTTTACATGTCGGAAGTTACATCAGAAAAGTTAAAACCAAATAGTCATTGTGGGATAAGTATTATTCTCTCTAAATGCTTCAATAAAAGACATGCTAAAATATTTTTAACTTGGCATAAATAAAATGGTTTAAAAATTGAGAAACTAAGCCTAGCCAACCATTTAATACAAGTGTTTTATACTAACATTAATTTTGGATCACATAAATAACTCAAATTCATAATACTTCATTAATAATTACTAGACTGTCGGTAACGCATGGGAGCCAAAATCAAAGCATACATGATCTAAAAATCAGAATTGTGGGAACATTTTTAAAAAGAAAAGGACACATACAGAATTCATCTAAGTTAATACAGTGCAGTAGCACAGGAAGACAATAGATAATTGATACTTTCTATCCACCTTAGGGAAGAAAGAAAGAAGGTAGCAAGAGAGAGAGGGAAAGAGACAGAAAGATTCTATCCTGCTATTGTGAAAATTTGGACTATATACAAAATTAGACTCATTTTCCACCTCTTCCCAAAAATATCTTTAATTAAATTCTGATATATCATTTTATTAATATGCATAAAAATTTGATTACTATCCTAGAGATATATTTGGAAAACCTCTTTAGAAAAAGAAAGCTAATTCTTTACATTAGAAAACAAAACAGCTCTTATGTTAACTACGAATAAGCTTTCACAACTCTGAGTATTTTGAACCTCCTTTTTATATTCTTCTCATTCTGAAAATAAAATTAAATCCCAGCAGAACAATTTGGAGGATGGCTTCACTTAGACTCAGGAGAGATTGACAAAATATATAAGTCCTTTGTTGAACTGATTAATGCTGGGATGAATCAAGATGGTATAATTATGTTCTGACTGACTTTAGTACGTGAAAAAAGAACTGTAAAATTATGATTCAAAATTTAGTCTTATTTTTATTTGTTTTTACACCTTGGGAATATGATGTCATACGATGAAAAAGAAAAGCTAGCCATAAATATAAAGACATAACTGCTTCACTCTTCATAGTCATTATTTTATTTTAAAATAAAGAAATTAACAGAGGAAGAAAAACAGAAATTCAATTTAAAATTACTCTGCTATTGAACATAGAAGTTAAAAAGCTAAAAGCAATCAAAAGACTTACAGGCCAAATGATCACTACCATAAAATGTCTGACTTGGGGTATAGGTGTACTGGACTTTTTCCATTGTGTTCCACTCATATAACACAAATTCAGTTTTGGACTACATACAGCACTAGAATTATGTGATATGCAAATACCACCCCACTTAGAGGATTAATTCCTATGTTATAGTGATACCTAGAGCTCAGAGGCCTCATCCCTAAGAATATCATTTCTTCTCACAAATGTGACCTCTGCAAACACTTTACACCTAGCACGACAATATTAACATATACTGACAGAACAGCAAAGCAATGTCACCTATTCCTTTTACTGGAAAGATGCTGAAGGCTGGGCCAAGATAGGTATGACTACTTTAGTATAGATTTTTGAAATAGCTCTTCCATGTCAAATTATGTTAAACTTCAGGATTACTTGTTGAGGAAAACAAGAAATTTGCCCACGAGCATATATTTTCTGGTACAAAACGGACTTTTATTGTTAAGATAAAATTATCTAACAGTATCAGAGACACTGCAGTTCATTTCTCAGGAACACAAAGTGATAATGTTATAGTCCTAACAAAAAAATTTAAATAGCTAAAATAAGCACAAAGAAAAAAGGGAATCATCGAAATCTCTAAAGAGGTTAATTACCTTTCCTAAAGAAAGCTCAAATTTTGGGACTCTGGCTTTCAAATACTACCTATAACATCACGTTGTTCTGACACTGTCAGATTATTAAAAGTAAATTACACCTCTCTGTATTGGGTTGTTGGAAAAGTCACGATGCATTTTTCTGTGTTTTTCTATGTAAAAATGTGTCACGACTTTTCTGACAACCCAAAAGATGAATTTTCAAATACTGGAAACAGGGCTGTCGTCTAAATTCTCTCCTTAGTACTGTGTCTGTCAAAATTTGGTAGTCATTTTAAATTCCAATCGCATCTGCAATGGCCAAGAAAATGAAACCGTAGTGGCAGGCAAAGCCACATGGCAGCAAGTATGACTGAGCAGATAGGCCTGGTTTTTATTAGCCAATTCTAGTTTTCACAACTTGTCACTGCTGTGTTTTTTCTATTGATGTGTGCTTGTACATGGTTGTGTGTATGTCTGTGTGAGTTCTATACTTCGTACTTACTCTGCTGCTATTAAGTCTCATATGGGCTAGAAATGAACACCATAATCAAAACCATACAAAGAAAGAGTATGTTTTATTTTTACTCATTTAACCCTGTAAAACAGCTGTTTCAAAAGTATCAACCCTGAGGTCTTACCCTGTTCGCTTAGTGATGGTCCCCAACGTCATTGGCTGCTTGATTTGGGCAAGAGGCATTACTACCATCAAGCTGGGGAGAGGAGAAAGCCGAGGGTTGCCAGGGTTGTTGTTGGTAAAATTGTTGTAGGAGTCTTGGCTGTTCAGTTTCCCTACAAAGAAAAAATAAAGAAAAGCATCACCAAGGGAAGCATCCCTATCTGATGGGGGTTTCACTGACCCCAATAATCACTTAAGAAAGGTATCAGGCCCAGCTACTGTGGCACAGTGCTCTTCAACACTGGAGGCCATGTGATGGGTTGCAGGTTTGCTTCCCTGGTTGACCCTGTACATCTAGGGCACAAGCATACAGCTCTGATCCTGGCAGGCTAGGAGGCAAGGGAAAGGGATGGGGGTTCACAGCGCACGACTGCTGAAGGCACTGGTTGCTCTGTTTCTCTCAGTCTGTCTCTCATGAGGGAAATGGATGGGTAATCTTAAAAAAAAGAGAGACAAGGAAAAAAAGTATCCAAGGCAGAGTTGACTTCAAACACTTTTAGTTACACGTACGGATGGGAAGGAACTAAGAGTATTCAAGTATACCAAATACGAGTGGATTTATAAACAATACTTTCAGTTTTAGGAACAGGGTTAAATTGCTTATCTTTCTAAAAACAGTCAATGTGGTTCATTGCTTTTCTGTTTTTAATTGCCTGAGGGTATGCGCGCTCACCAGGAAAAGACTGAGATACTGAGAGACAGAGAGAGAAAGAGGAAGAGAGAGAAAGCACCCCCAATAGGGCATGGTTATGCTGAAATCCTTTATCCATTTCTCCACCCTGACAGTTTTAGGCACACATATACACATACACTGGGCATGATTTCCAGCCACCAGGGCCAGGATTCAAACCACATAGTCAATGTAGGCTCCAGTTCTTCTAACCTATAGGCTCGAGTCCAGGCTGCTGCTCTTTTAGGATAGGTCACTACAGATAACAAAATTTGCCAACAATTTCTGAAAAAACAAACAACAACAACAACAACAGAAATTCAGCTGGGCTTTTGATGGCCTGTTGAATTTCTAGATCAATTTAGGGAGCACTGTCTTTTTTTTAATAAATTATATATATATATATATATATATACATATATATATATATATATTTTTTTTTTGAGAGGTTTTCACTATAAGGTACGTGCGCTCGCCAGATAGACAGAGAGAGACATAGAGACAGAAAGTGAAAAATCACCCCCCGGGGGGGTGGTCACGCCGCAACCCCTTCTCCTCCATTCTCCTCTCGAGATCTTGGGCACACACACACACACACGACTGGCGTGAGTTTTAAGCCACCGAATCCAGGACGGGAACCGCGGTCGACTATGTGGGAGTCCAGCCACATACTACGTGGGAGTCCAGCCACATAGCCATTATGCTAAGTGCTGGTTCCCAGTAAATTATTTATATTATTTTAACTTTATTTATTTATTTAAATTTGATCAGAGAGGGACAGAGTGAGAGAGAGAAAGCGAGAGAGAACGTGAGAAAGCAAGCCACCAGGTCTGGGGCTTGAACCACAGTTGGCCACATGGGATTCCAGTGCCACCATGCCACCTGTTGGCCTCAGGAGCACTATCATCTTAACACTATTGAGTCTACTAACACAAGTACCAGGAGTGCCATTACATTTATTTAGATATTCTTCTATTGCTTTTAATGTTGTTTTGTAGGTTTTAGGGTAGAAGTTTTATAATTCGGTTAATTTGCTACAAATATTTTATTCTTTATTTTTTAAGTTCATTTATTTATTCCATAAGAGGGAAAGAGAGAAAGTAGCACACTATCCAAACAGGTTCCTTCACCTCAATCAGACCCTCACCCTGCTGGGATCACAGGCACACTCATACACATCTGGCATGGGAGACACAGGGGCGAGAAGTCAGGACCCTCCCACGAGGTCCCAACATCACGGAGCAATGCATGACCACTGCACCACAACAGCTGACATTTCATTCTTTGTTGATGTAACTTCAGTATAAAATTGTTTTCTTATTTTCACTTTCAGATTGCCCATTGCCAACAGATAGAAAATAAACCTAATTTATGTACACTGACCTTGGATCCTATGGCTTTGTTGAATGCGGTTTTTTGCTTAAAAAATTTCCTATGGAATCCTTAGGATCTGTTATACATTTACCATCCACAAAAGAGAGCTAGCTGTATTTCTGTCTATAAGATCTACATGCCTTTAATTGCCTTTATTAGCTGGTTGCCTTGACTAGAACCTCAAGTATGATTTTGAATAGACAGGGCAAGAATAGACTGATTTATTTTTAGTTAACTTGTGTATATAAAATGAGAGTTTAGGTTCACTGTGTTCATTGTTTAAAAAATAGATGTCCAGGGTCAGCGGGTGGCATGGTGATTAAGGCAGCTGGATCCCACGTGGCCAACTGAACAGTTTGAGCTTTCAACCTGGCAACTTGAAAAACACACTAGATGCGTGTGCATGCGTGCCCAAAATCCTGGAAGGAGAATGGAGGAGACAGGATTATGGTGTGGCCATCCCTCTTGAGGGTAGTATCTCACTTTCCCTCTCTCTCTCTCTCTCTCTCTCTCTCTCTCTCTCTCTCTGGTGAGTACATGAACTTCATAGCCAATAGAAGAAAAAAAAAAGATGCCAATTGTTCCATCACCATTTGTTAAAGAGACAATCCTTTCTCAATTAGTTATCTTTCTATTTGTGTCAAAAATGAGTTGACTAGGCCAACATCATGGCCTCCTGGTTAATAAAGCCATCTCCGGGAACCAGCAGTTAGCGTAATGACTATGTCGCTGGACTCCCATGTAGTTGACCATGGTTCAAGTCCCGGACCCGGTGGCTTAGAACTCACGCTGGGCGCGTGTGCGTGAGTGCCCAAGATCCTGAGAGGAGAACGGAGGAGAAGGGATTGTGGCGTGACCATCCCCCCTGGGGGGTGATTTCTCGCTTTCTGTCTCTATGTCTCTCTCTGTCTGTCCGACAAGCGCACGCGCCCTATAGCAAAAATCTCTCCATAAATAAATAAATAAATAAATAAATAAATGAAGCCATCTCCCACATGGCTGATCACAGTTCAAATCCTGTCCCTGGCAGCTTGACAACACACTGAGCATTTGTTCATGTACACCCAAAATCCTAACAGGATGGAGAAGAGATTGCAGCATGACCATGCTCAACTGAGAGGTATTTTCTCCTTCTCCCCGTTTCTCTCTGGTAAATGAATGCACCCTCTGGAAATTAAAATAAAAAAAAATTAAATGACTCATATATGTACGTGCTTATTTCTAGATTCTATTCCATTGATTTGTGTAGTTATCCTTTTACCAATACCATGTTTTCCTAATTACTGTAGTTTTCTAGTGAGTCTTTCTAATTCATGGACTTACAGAGAAACTTCATAATAATTATCTCATTTTCTTTGTTGCAAAAAGAATGTTTATAGCCAACAAGTCATACAGAAAACATCTTACTGAACACATGATGATTTTAAATCACTGTTTTTTATTTTATCTTATTTATTTATTTGCTATAAGGCACCCACTTTACAAAACAGATGGCCATGCCTCAATCCCTTCTCCTCTCAGGATTCTGGGGACACACCCACACATGCCCTGCACACTTTTCAAGCTGCCTGGTCCAGAACTAGAACCACATTATTGGCCATGTGGGATCCAGCTGCCCCAAATACCACACCACAGGTTGGACTTATTGTTGATTTTCATAAAAATTATCTAGCACCATTTATGGTTAATAATAAGTAGGATATTTTAAAAATGATAGCTTAGTAAACACACATATAAATTTTTTTACCAATTTAAATTAAGGCAATAGGGACCAGCAGATGGTGCAATGGTTACATCACTGGACTCCCACGTAGTTGGCTGAGGTTCGAGTCCTGGACCCAATAGCTTAAAACTCACACCAGGTGTATGTGCATGCATGCCTGAAATCCCGAGAGGAGAATGGAGAAGAAGGGACTGTGGTGTGGCCATCCCATTAGGGGGTGATTTCTCACTTTCTCATGCACACATGCAATATATGTTTTGCATGCAAGCACATGGGCCCTACAGCAAAAATCTCTCTCTAAAAAAAAAGAAAGAAAAGAAAAAGAGAGAAAAGGGCTCATGGAGCACATGGAATATGACCTAGACTTTGAAAAATGTGCAAAATAGGGATAAGAGTAGGAGACCAGAAATATTCTAGGCATGGAGGAAGAGGGGTGTAAAGGAATGCCGTTATGTGAGCAGTAGTGAGGGATCCCCAACTGTAGCAGATGATAAAGCAAAGCAGTTAAGAGGATAAATTATTTCCATTTTATAAGGACCTTTCAACTAAGACAGAGGAGTAGAAACTTATGTACGTTTTTCAGCAAGCAAACAGTATAGACATTGAAGTCATTGAACTTTACAGATAAAAGGAGTGGTCTGCAAAAATTAATAACTCACTGCACAATTTCAAATCTTGTGGTCTAGCTAGCCATGACTGAAATGCTTCACTTTCTCACCAGGATAAAGTGCAACCAAAGAATAGCATACGGGGCACATCAAACCTATCCTTCTCAGCCTGTTACTGTATTTTTATATCATATCCCAGTTTTTGTGGTCTTTAACTCTTGATATCTGTGTTTATGATGTAGTCTCTGAAACCCAGAATACATGAGAGAATAAAGTAAGTTGTGTAGCTTTTATTCCATGTTATGTCACAGGGGTAGTGTCTGTTACACATTACTGGATATATCGAGCAATTTATTGGGCCTATGCTTTCCTATGCAAAAATGCAACATGACTTTTCTGACGACCCAATATATTCATGGTTTAAAAAATAAATATGTTCATAAAATGGTCAATAAGGAAGGCAAAACTCAGAGGGAAAAACTACTAACTAGTATTTTCAACATGGTAGCTTCAAGAGAGGTAGAAAAGTCATATCATAAGGGATAAACAAAGGGACTGGTTGATAGGAAATGATCATGGTAATGGATTTAAAACAAAGATTTAAGGGCGGGGATTGTAAAGAAGACATTGATGGGGCTGGCAGATAGTGCAATGGTGAAGGCACTGGACTCCCACATGGCTGACGACGATCTGAGTCGCAGACCTGGTGGCTTGCTTTCTCACTTTCTCTCTCTCTCTCTCTCCCTCTCTTTCTCTCACTCTGTCCCTTTCTGGTGAATTAAATACTAATAACAATAATAAATAAAATAAAAAATAAATAATTCTTAAAAAAAAAAAAAAGAGAGAAGACATTGACAAGATTAGATATTACACCGAGCAAAGGTTTCATTCAACATTCATTCTTTCACTTTACAATTCTGGAGGATTATTGGTATTAGACCCTGGATAAATTAATCAAAGGGACTTTCAAAGAGTTTATAACACAATGGTGCAGAAAGGCATATTAACAAAAAATGAAAAATGGAAAAAAACAAGCTAATAAATTTGTATGTAAAAGGGAAAGAAAGTCAAAGTTTTGAGTACAGAGGAAAAAAACTAAATCTTATTTTGCTTTCTAATAGAAAATAGAGGATGAGAGTGATATGAATAATGACATCAGGAGTTAGTGTTAAAAAAATTAAAAAGAGAGAGAGTTGGATAGCTTAGACCAGAATTCTCAGTAGTTAATATGTAATGATCTACAGGTGAATAACAACCATGAAAAACAATACAGCAAATATACTAAACCATGTAGTGATCCTTCCTTCCCTGTTCTATTCTTAAAATATTATGTTATGAATAACTTTTTACCATGTCTCTGTCATAGATTTTCTTTGAAAATTTCACTAGATCCTAACACATTTCCATATTTATCCACCACAAGATTGAAAACTCCTGCAAAGTAGAGGTAGTAGCTCACTTTACTCACTTGTTAATAGGTCAAAAAATGTTTAGTGAATAAATAAAGAAAAAATATTTTTCTCCAAATCCAAGAAGAAGAGAAAATCATAGACTTATGAGTTATAGAAGAAATAATTTGGGGTGGGGGGACTCAAAATGATTCAGAAAACAGTCAATGACTGGGAACCATGGCTTTAGCTATTATGCTTAGTGTCATATTGACTGGGCTAGGTCTAGACTTGATAACTTTAAGAATAAATCCTTAGATACTTTACTGTGGTTATATTAAGCATAAATTTCCAAGCCAGGATGTTTCATTAAACCTCAAGGCTCCTAGTAAAATGAGGTGCAGCAAGAAGAAGCCTATAGTATCTATCTCGGACATATATAAAGTCTATCTCTATTATTTGCTCCACATCTCAGGAATATATACGATAGAAATAATAAAATGAAAAATATCTGAGATCTATGAAGAGAGTCACTACATAAATGCTAGCTTTCTCTTTCACTAACTCTTTGTAAGTAAACTGTGTTCTTTTTTTCTTTTTTATATAAATACAATAAAAAGAATAGAGGTTGTTTAATTACAGTTTTAGTAGTAAGCTTCATGAAGTCTTAAGATATTTCACAGATGATTATACTTTCAAATTCCAACTGGGACAAGACCTGTAAGTGACAAATGCCATGAGAATAGATATTCTCACAGTATTTCTGGCACAACCAGACAGAGGAAGTCCCAAAAATCTCATGAGAAAATAAGCTCTTCTAAGACTCTCATCCCAGTTTTTTAGGCTTACTCTATATGGATAAACTTGCATAAGCTTTCAGGCTTTTGGGTCTTTATCCAAATCCACTAGAGCTTTGATCCTTTAGAGGTTTACCAGTCCCCACGATAGACAGAGTTCTTTTAGGGGGAAAAAAAAATCCCAAGTTCCAATAAAATGGTTTCTCAATAAATTAAAAGAGGAATTCTACTTGGTATAGAAAGATTATGTAAAAATCAAAATTATAAAAACATCCCTAGAAGTTTAAAGTTAAGATATTTTGGTTTTGATGTTTTCAGTTGTTTGTTTACTGTTAGTACTGTTTTAAATGTTACCATAAAAGCACTATACCAGAACGGTTAAATTTGGGGTTCAACCACTGACTTTCTGTGTTTATCCTGAAAAAGTATGCAATTTTGGAAAAAATTATAAAAACAACTTCGTATTCTTTTTTTTTTTTTTTTTTTTTGCTACTTTTTACATAAAGAATATCTGCAGGTACCTTGAACTTTGGGGAACAGGAACTCTCCACTCTATACTAACACATGGTACCACTGTTTGCACATATGAGATTGACATGAAATGATCTACTTGCTAAAAGTTTTAGCTCACTTCAAAATAACACCTTATTTACCCCCTGTCCAAAATTATGTTTTCCCAGACATTTTATAACAGAGGAAAAATGGATTAAGTTGAGGATAAAAGTGAACAAGAAAATAACAATGGGCTTTGTTGCTGCACTGGAGGAACAGCTTGTCCGTCAGCTTTGCAGAGAGGCATATTCCCAAACCAGTCATCATTAACGAACTCACTTCCACAGGAAAAAAAAAAGGAAAGAAAGAAAGACAGAGTCTGAAAACTCCGGACAAAAGAAATCCCTACAGACAAAGTAAAAACAAATTAAAAGACCCATTATAAAACACAGATGCTACAAGGAAAATAAACTTTCCAAGATTTACTGGGCTTTGACAAACTCGGACATTTGTGGAAAAGACATCAGCAACAACTCCCAGGTAATGTGGCTGCAAAGCCAGACTCCTTTCTGTTTTATCTTTACCCTCTGTGCAGAAGCTGCCAGGCTGGTATTCTTAGCTTCTGAACGCAGTGATGTGAGAACATGTGAATGTGGCACACTGCCAACTGCAAGAAATTTCTGAAGCCAGCAGGACCCTGAAACTGCAACCATTTCAGAGTACACCAGACATTAAAGGGAATGTCAGTGTATCTGTGTGTATGTATGTGTGTGTTTACTTACAGAAGCAAAGAGGGAAACTAAGGATGAATTATACACCTACTATCCTATCATATTGTGAACCAAGAAGAACACAGCCAGTTATAATAAAATTTAACAATCAACAGACAAAAGTAGATCACAAGTACCTTAAAGAGTATAGCAGATAAGTAATACACAGAAAAGATTGTTGCAGGTTTCTAAAAGCACAAGCTACAGGTTGTTGTGAATGGGGGTGAGAGTATCAAAGTCTTTTAAAACAGAAGATGTGAGTAACTAAGAACTATAAAAAATAAAGTGGACCAAATGGATAAAGGAGTATTGCCCTTTGTTGTCTTAAGGGATATGGAGATAGAGAAATGGTAAAGATGCATTCACAAAAGAGCAAAGGGTCACGAGGCTGTAGTAATGGTTCTTCTATGTGAGAGCACTGTTACTAGGATGTCTGCACATCACCTCTTGTTTTCATTCTTTTCTGTGGACACCTTATTCACTTTAGGCACTCTATTATTCTAAAGGTCTACAATGAAAACTTTCCTATAACTCAGTATACTAAACTACTACAGTTATACCAAATTCTGTTCTTGCCATCTCTCTGTATACTTATCCAAAAGATCCACTATTGCCCTGGGAGATACATCTCCCAAGGAGAGCCCTTCAGCTGCTACTTTGAACTCTTGCTTTTTGAAATTTGGATTAATGAAGCACACTGGCTGGTCCTGTGGTCTACTGGTTAAGGAAGTAGAATCCCATATAGCCAACCACATGGTTCAAATCCATCCCTACAGCTTGAAAAACATGCCAGATGTGTGTATGTGCATGCCCAAAATTCTGATGGGATGGAGAAACGGAGAAGAGATTGCACCGTGACCATATCCCACTGGGAGATGCTCTCTCCCTCTCACTATCTCTTTTTGTCTCTCTCTGGCAAGTGCATGTGCCTTCTGAGAAATGTTTAAAAATGAACAAGTGTACATGAAGCACATCAAATCCAGTATCAATGTGACTCCCTGGAACCCCTTATAAGAAAATTCTACAGTTATAGCCTATTCCTAAATATTTCCTTTACCTTTGTCCTATATGACAAAAGTAATAGACATAGGACATCATGTAGATGTTCTATTTTCTACTTCTTTCCAAAATAAAAACTGAATGCTTTGGGGCTTTTCGGGTGCATTTTACTTCCCACAGAAGACCAAAGCTTTTGGTCTGCTTTTAATATCCTGCTCTGGGTAACAGGGATAAAAATCCAAAATATACCAAGGAATTTAACTGAGTTAATTCTGTAGTTGAAAAACTCTGACTTCTTGACTCTGTCAAAATAGTACGACGGTAGCTTGTTTTGAAACAATCATTGGAAAACTGGGCTCCAAAAAGTTAAAAACACTGCTCTGCTCTTACTTGCCATCTAAGTTAACGTGAAAGCTTTCTCATCCGAAGTCTCAATAATTATTTAATTGAAACCAAATAAAGTCCTCTTAGAAAATACAAAAAGTATCCTGTGTAAATGGGAATTTCCTGCATGCTGGCTGGTTTTGGTTGGGATGAGAGTCAGAGAGTGAGAGTGTGTGCGCGTGCGCATCGCGCTCGCCCTCTCTTCCCCTTTCCTAGATGAGAATGACAAGCTTCCCAGCTGCCGTCCCAGTACTTTCACCCTCCTTTTTGACCTTTTCTCAGGCATGTTCCAGTATAATCTGTAATGTACTCAAGTAGGAAAAGGAAACAGCAGCACCCTGGTGAGAAACAGTGCCTTCTGACCCACATACCAAACTGGGCGGAAGCAATGCTTGTTCACAGGAGCCAGGGAGAGTAGAACACACAATTAAAAGAAAATGAATTATAGATAAGTAGATATAGATAGATACACACAAAATAAGCAACTTAACTGACATAATTAAAGACAAAATGTTCAGGACAATTCCGACTGGGCATTGATTTGTCTTTGCCCATACTTTTTACTGGAGGCAATAGATAAATTGTAAAACACTAAAAAATTTCATGCATGTCAATCAGAAACACTTGTTGCTTTTACCAAATAAATCATTCATGTCACCATAAGTGTTATTATAGATAATGGGAAAGGGTGGGAAGAAAATAAGAGAAATCTCCCATATGATGGATTTAAAAGCAAGAATCCATTGTTTTCTGAAGATGAGAATGAAGTTATTAATGATACTCTCCCACTTCTTCCCATTACATACAGAGTGGCATGCATGGAACACAGCATTCGTGCTTATTAATGTCAGTTGAATTAAAACTTCACTTTCAGGAGAATTGAAGTTGCACTAATTGCGTATACACACACACACACACACACACACATAGATATAAATAATTACATAAATAAATGATCCAACAAATAATTTGCTAAGTACTTTTTGCTATTCTGAACACATTCTCACCTGTGTATTTTCTTAAAGTGATGGCTATGATACATGTAAATTTGAGTATTTTTTTTCCTGAAAGCTAAAATAAATTCAATAAATTTATAAATTTCTAATCTAGGGACCAGCAGTTGGCGTACTGGCTACATTGCTGGACTCCCACGTAATCGACTGCAGTTCAAGTCCCGAACCCAATGGCTTAAACTCACGCCGGGCGTGTGTGCGTGCATGCCCAATATCCTGAGAGGAGAATGGAGGAGAAGGGGTCATGGCATGGCCATCCCCCCCCGGAGGTGATTTCTCGCTTTCTTCTCTCTCTGTCTTTTGGGTGAATGCATGTGCCCTATAGTAAAAAATCTCTCCAAAAAACAAATGAACAAACAAAATTCTATTCTACTTCCAAAAGGTATTAAAGCATTCCTAGAATAAGGAATGTCAAAAATTCAGGAGGCAAAAAATAAGACCAGAAAAGGCTAAAAGACCAAAAGTTAGAAACGATGGTTATAAGATGCAAGAATACTAAAGGGGAAAAATAAAGTTGCTGTGAAGCTTTGTACTGAATTTTAAAAAATCTGAAAAGTCTCATACAATTTAGTCTCAATCACACGTTCAACTCAATTTATAAGTGAATGAACAAAATCTCCTCTCTAAAAATGGGAAGCTCATTATGTTAGTTCATCATTCTTAAAGCAGCCCAAGATTCTTAGGTGAAAGTTTATTAACAGACAGTGCTCTTAATATTTAAGAAGTTTAGTAATTTATAATTCACTTTATTTTTAAATTAAATTTATTCATTTATTTATTATTCTTCAATTTGACCAGAGAGAGACAGAGAGGGAAAGGGAGAAAGCCAACCACCAAGTCCGGGAATCGAACTGCAATCAGCCATGTGAGAATCCAGCGCCTTAAATACCATGCCACTTGCCGGCCCATTAATTCATTTTAAATATCAGGACTGTAGTGTGATACTCATACAACAATAAAAAACAAACCCAAACAGTAAACATACTACATGAAACACTAGAGGGGACAAAGCAAGTTCTTCAATGCGAGAATATCAAGAGGGAAAAGATCTTGGACTTTTTATCCTAAGATTCAAGATTCCTATGAATCAAGGTCAAATACAGTGCTTGGAACCAAGTAAAAAAATTTTTTTTTGTTTTTCACTACAGGGCACTTGCCAGATAGAGAGGCTGAGAGAGAGAGAAGGAAAGTGAGAAATCACCCGCCCCCTCCCTGAGGGCTTGACTCTGTCATAATCTATTCTCCTCTCAGAATTTTGGCCATGCATGTACACCTGCCTAGCATGATCCTCAAGCAGGCAGGTCTGGGACTATAGCTGTGGAGTCAGCCATATGAGATCCAGCCCCCTTACCTACCATCCTACTGGCTGGCCCAAAACAAGAAATTTGTTCAAAGTTTTAAAAATATCCAGATTAAAACCCTATAATTGAAACATCGCTTAGATTAAATTCAGGGTGAAATGAAGCAAAGTATAAATCCTCATTAAAATTATTTCTTGGGGGCCAACAGGTGGCGTAGAGGTTAATGCACTGTATCCCAAATGGCCAGCTTCGCAGTTCAAGTCCCAGATCCAGTGGCTTGAGAATCACGCCACATATGTGCTTGCGTGTCCAAAATCCCAAGAGGAGAAGTGGAAGAGAAGAGATTTTGGTGTGTCCATCCCTCTTTGGGGGTAATTTCTCACTTTCCTCTCTCTCTCTCTCTAGTGAGTGTACACGCCCTATAGCAAAGCAAAACAAAACAAAAAGAAACAAAAATTATTTCTTGAAAATATATTCCATATTCAACTCTTCCATCTTTATTTCACAATGAATTTTCTATCAAATGAACAGATCATACAGAAGTACTTCACTGTTCAAAGAAAAAATAAAGAATACTATCTTCTGGATCCAGATATAACTGTTACTTAAACTGGTGTATATATAACATGCAACAGTATCAGAAGTTGATTCTAAAGTAAAAGTAAACACTCTGTAAAAAGATGAAGTATTGAATTAATTGCGAGATTCAAAGTGGTTTTTTTTTTTTACACCAGAATAATTCAAAACGATTTAACATGTGTAGAACTTCTCTTTTTCCACTACATTAAACACTAAATTCTTAAGGAACAATTACATTTTAAAATCAGAGTGTTTTCTACTGAGTAACAAGTATAGCAGTAAAACGTAAGCAACTTTCCAAACAATCAAAAACATATAAACCAAAATAGCAAAGACTATCTTCACCTCACAGCAACCTCCCCCTCTTCCCCACTCTTAACTGCGGCTTCTTTTACCCATGACTGTTAAGGATATTTTCTGGCTCTACTTCAGCATCATGACTCAGGTCATGAGAAGTGTCAAAGATGCACTTCCTTCAGATGGGAAAGAGCAACAGATTTTTAACAGCCATACAAAGATGGGAGTACAACGCAAAAGGGCCAGATCAGCATCTTTGACAACAGGGAAGATAAGACCTTTAATATTCACATATACTTTATTTCCAGCTTTAAAATATTTAACTATGTTTCTACTGAAATAGGCTTATATATTCTGCTCAGGGAAAAACAGGAAACTCAATTTAGTTGCTTTAATTACTGACAATTTGTGAAAGAATTATTCAGCAAAAATTTAAAAAGAGAGAAATCAAATGTAGTGCACCTTAAGGATGTTAATAGTTCAAGGCCTTGTCTTCTAAATTTACTTTTCCAAAAGTATACCTGTGAATTTATCTGTATACATAAAAACTCCTTTTATAGAAAATCTTTGAGAGGAAGAATCATTAAGAGAAATGATAGCATGACCATCCTTTCTCACACTGCACCTGAGAATTAATGACTCTTCTTTCCCCATAATTCTCTGCTGTAACCAAAACACTTTTTCTTAATCAGCTGGATCACTGCCAGAAAACGATATTCATCTATCAGTACTATCATCTTATGTTTTTTCTTATTCATGATTTTATCAAATGTGGACACATTTCAATCCATTCCCAAACAAGACAGAAATATTATTGAATATTTATTAGCATTCTCTACAAGAGATGGTATTTAACATTGAAAAATGGAATGCCCCATCTCTTCTGAGGCTGCCAACAACAACAGTGCCCATGTTAACCCCCCTCTGCCCATTATGAAATAGTTTCTCTCTCGTGCCTCATTCAAGCTTCAATATTCTCACCTGCAAAAACACATCATCCAATGTTAATAACTCTTTCAATGAACCTTAAATCCTTTTCCTTTTCTCATCCTCCTCCAATTGCAAAATGTCACTGACCTTGTTATGGTAAGAATGATCATACTTTCCATTTCTTAGACTGGCATAACTCTGATACCAGTTCCTTACTCTTTTTTAGTTTTACTAATTTTCAACCTATAGATTTCTACTTTCTGCTCAGACTTAACTTCAAAATTACTTATGTCTGCTTTTCTCAAGTGTAATAATTTCTAAGTTCATATGGGTCAATCATTGAGATACTGGTTACTAGAATATATATATATATATATATATATATATATATATACACACACACACATACAATATATATATATGTGTATATATATATATATACATATACTATATATGTATATATATATATATATATATATATATATATATACACACATACAATAAGAAAGCTAACTATTCTCTTCTCCCTCCAAATGTTCTAAAAAAAAAATTCTGAAAAAATATTTCAGCTCTTCCTTTTGATAAGTACATAAAGAAACGAATATTCAATCTCTTTTCCAAACTAGTTATTCCTGCACTTCTTCATTTGGATAAGTACTTTTCACATTTATTTACTTAAAAATTCCTATCTCCAGATTTCCATAAAAATATTTATATTTCCATAGACCCAGATCAAAATTTCTTATTGAATTGTCATCCTCACTGGAAAAGGCAGGCAACACTAACATGTAAGTAGATTTTCCAAATCCACTCTTTACTATTTTAATGATTAAAATGTTATTCCTTCAACTCCCTGAGAGTCAATATTTAAGTTTATTGCTGAATGTGTTCACTACCTCACTCACACCTTGAACAGAGGTTATAAGAATTCCTGTTTGGGAATTTTTTTTTTTTTTTTTGAGAGGTTTTTGCTATAGGGCGCGTGCACTCGCCAGACAGACAGAGAGACATAGACAGAAAGAGAGAGATCACCCCTCAGGGGGAATGGCCACGCTGCAATCCCTTCTCTTCCATTCTCTCAGGATCTTGGGCACGCACGCACACGCGCCCGGCGTGAGTTTTAAGCCACCGGGTCCGGGACCCGAACCACGGTCAACTACGTGGGAGTCCAGCGACATAGCCATTATGCTAACTGCTGGTCCCTCCTGTTTGGGAAATTGACGAGTGTAAGTGAAAGGATCTATGCACAGTGACTATCAGGGATGCCCTAATACTGGCCGTCCTACCCCACGGCTCACTGGGGTCTAAAAGTTGGTGTGCCACGTTCAAACAGGTTCCAGCTGGCTCTGTAGTGTTTATTTGTTAATTAACAAAATAAAAATAAAACAATAAAATAGAAACTAATTGATAAATAATAAAATTTAAATAAGAATAATCAGCCAATGATCAGTCAAGAATTCTCAGACTTTTGTAGTCATTATTTTGGTTTAATCAGTCTGATGGGACCATAGCAATCAGCATTTAAAAGAAAAATTTCCCGTGGCTTTTTATTAAGGATTACTTTATCTAACTGTATTTATTCTTATTTATTTATGTATGTATTTATTTTATTTTGATCAGAGAGGGACAGAATGAGAGAGAGCGAGTGAGAGAGAGGGAAAGTGAGAGAATAAGCTGCCAGTTCCAGGATTTGAACTGAGGTCGGCCATGTGGGAGCTCTGCACCCCCAACTACCACGCCACCTTCTGGCCCCTCTTATGGCTTTTTTAAGAAACAGGGACAATATAATTGTACATATTTAACAGGTACAGTGTAACTTTTTAGTACATGAATACAATGTCCAACAATTAACTCAGTGTCATTTGCATATCTGGCATCAGCATTTTAAAATGTATCCAGTTCAATAAAATATGTAATGAGGGTTGAGAGCCTTACCATGAAAGATAAGACTCAAAACAAAGAAACAAACCAAGCAAAAAAATAAAATAAAAATAAAAATAAAAGACTGAAAAAGGAACTCAGAAGAAATGAAGATAGTACAAAGAACAAGCAAACAAAATGACAGGGCCGGATTCAGTTCCTGGACCAATCTGAAACAGGTGGGTGTGATGTCAGGTACCTGTGATCCCAGTGAGCCTAGTTAACTAAGGCTGCAGCAGCGGGATCACAACATGACTTCTGTGACTTCACTATTCCCTCCCTCCCTCCATTTCTTCTTTATTTTTTCTTCACACATCCTCGATTAAACAAGAAAGAAGGAAGGGAAGGTGGAGGGAGAAAGAAAAAAGAAAGTAATGTGATAATTTTTTAATGTGAAAAAAACATATAATATGTTGCAGAAATAAAATGCAATGAGATTGGAAGATAAAGTAGGAGACACTCAGAAAGTTGAAAAAGAGACCAAAAAATGTAGAAAATATTAACAGATAAGGAAGTTAGGGGCTTAGTGTAGGATGATCCATTATTGAACTAATAGGATTTCCATAAAGGGGCAAAAAAAAAAAAAAAAAAAAAAAAACAGACAGGAAACTACAATGAGTTGAAAGAAATGGTCTCTGGGAGAAAATACCTGAGAGTCCAGAGGACAGGACAGGAAAGTGCCTTCTTCTCATTTTAAAATCATGATGTTATTTAAATAGTAAATGTACCTATTTCTTTGATTAAAAATTTTTAATTATTTAAAAGGTAAGCAAAAATAAATGTGCAAACAATGTTAATAGAAAAAAAGAAGAAATTAACTATTAATTCTAATAGTCCTCAATGCCTTACTAGTGAAATTTAAACACTCTCGTGCCAGTAAGTACACAGATACCAAGTATCTGAATAACAACACACAAAAAGTCAAAAGAAGACATTTGTAAAACATACTGACACAACTTACTCGAAAGATATAACTAAAAAAGTCACCTCTATTCAACTATCAGAATTCAATCACACAAACTAGGTATCTGGATGGAATACTCAAAAAGGGTATTAATTGGTAGAAATATATTCTCAGAATAAAATTTCCAAGAAGTCATTGATGAATAAATTATAGAAAATGTCATTAAAAAGAGAAGCCATAAGACATCAGAATCAACAGTATCCCAGGAATATGTCTGGATACAATGGAAGAAAAGGTGAGAAAATATTGCCCTCTAGAGGTATGTCTCATTTCCTATTTAAAAATACGACTAAATTAAAACCTGGAGTTTATGATTTTTCAATGTAAAAAAATACACAGAAAAGAAAAAATGTTTAAATGTAGTAAAACAAGAAATTCTGGGTTACATTCAAGGACTGGCTACACTGACATTTGTTTCAAAGGCAAATTTACAGGCACAAAAAAGTGGCATATCCCAAGTGAAATACACAAAAGTAAAAAATATTTCATTAGAGTTTTGAAAAATTTTTAAATAGTTTTGGGGCCAGCAGATGGCATATGGTTACATCGCTGGATTCCCATGTAAACAGCTTTAGTTTGAGTTCTGGACCTGTCAGCTTGAAACATGCAGGGAGCGTGTGCATGCGTGCCCAAAATCCCTAGAGGATAAAGGAGGAGAAGGGACTGCAGCATGGCCATCCCTTCTGAACATCCCTTTTTTACACCTTAAAGCAAAAAAAAAAAAAAAAAAAAACCTCTCTCTCAAAAAAAAACAAATTCAATTTTTTTGGTAGAACTAACTTTAATGTATAATTTATAGGCAATAGAATATCTGGAGTTCAGAAGATACTCCACAGTTAATCTTATTTTCCTTAAAAACTATCTATATTGGGAACCAGCAGTTAGTGTAATGGCTATGTCGCTGGACTCCCACATAGTCGACCACGGTTCGCATCCCAGACCCTGTGGCTTAAAACTCACGCCGGGCGCGTATGCGTGCGTGCCCAAGATCCCGAGAGGAGAATGGAGGAGAAGGGATTGCGGTGTGACTATCCCCCCTGGGGGGTGATTTCTCTCTTTCTGTCTCTCTGTCTCTCTCTGTCTGTCTGGTGAGCGCACGCGCCCTATAGAGAAAAGCTCTCAAAAAAAAATAATAAATAAATAAAAAAAAACTATCTATATTTCCTCTCAATTTTACTTGGAATCCAAAACTCTTTTAGAAAACAAAAGCAACTTAATGGTAATAATTATACAAAATTTATTTAACGGTTTCTTCAGTTAGTGATTCTTAAATGAAAGCTTCATGTTTTCAGAAAGGTACTATAAAGTCGCCTTTTTTTTTTTCCTGAAAGAGTTATTTTATTTAACTTTATTTATTTATTTCAATTTGACCAGCGAGGAACAAAGTGAGAGAGAAAGAGAGAGAGAGGGAACGTGAAAGAGCAAGCTGCCAGGTCCAGGACTCAAACCACAGTCGATCATGTGGGAGTCCAGTGCCCTTAGCCACCACTCCAGCTACGGGCCCCAAGGTTGCTCTTTTCTATACATTTTCGTAAAAGAAGTCATCTGTTCTCTCTGAGAAACTACAAAAAAATGAAATGAAAACATAAAATATGTAAAATTCTGATGTATAGTAAATCTCAAAACGTGCATAATGTTACAGTAACATTTTCAAAAAGGATGAGAAAAGAACTGAGAGGAAAGTAAATTCCCCAGGAAAACGTTAGGTTTAAAAATTGATTAGAAACAAAAAAAGGTGTATGACATAAAACAATAAAGTACATGGAACTGTAAGATCCAGGTACTAAACTAAGATACCCTAAAAGAATAGTTTTCTGCATTTAACATGTATGTACCATTTGTTTACTCTATGTCATATGAGGCATAAAATTTAAAGCAGAGCTACAGTGCACATGATTGCTTTTTCTTGGCAAAAATTAAAACATACACATGGAAACTTCGATCCACAAGTCATGTGGAAAGAAAAGTCAAGAAATATCATATTATTATTGATTCTCTGAAGTAGGTGGAACTATATAAGGCTGAAATGTGTGGTTGCTTCACATTTACAATTGTAATGTGGTCTGTATTCAAGAAAACTACTGATCAGCGAGAGTAAATAATTACAACAAACCATCAAATGAAGCTATAAACAGAGTCTCTGACTGGTAAAAAGAATGCCTCACACAGATGCTAAAAAGGAAAGTGATACTACTCTAATTTTTAAAGAGTACCTTACTGAAATATAGAGGCTCCAAATGAGAAAGATCAGAGGCCTCTGCCAAAGGTTTTAGTCTTACCGACGACTTCATTAGCAAAAACCAGAATCTGGAAATCTAACGCCAAAAGTTGTGACTCAAAGATGACTCTTTTTCCGAAGAAGAATAAGCTAATGGGAAAGAAGACACTTCAAAAACTCTAGACGACTGCCAAAGTTATCCAAGATCCCTCTGTTAACTCAATGGAAATAGCAGAAACAAAATTAATTCCTTAAAGTTCTGTAACATGGTGAACTCTACAATCCTGAACATAAAATGGAAAACAAATTTTCAAAATAAAGAAATGCCAAAGGCTCAAAAATAGGAGAAATCACTGAATGAACAATACTTTCTAATGGATAGAGAATTAAGATGTGTAAAGTATCTCTGTGGCCTAGTGATCAAGGGAGCCACATCCCAAGTGGCCAACCACTGTTCAAATCCTGCTTCAAACCTGCCCTCAGCAGTTTGAAAAACACTCTGGGCATGTGTGCCCCACGTCCCAACAGGATGGAAAATGGAGACAGGACTGAGGTATGACTACAACCCACTGGGGGTTGTTTTCTCCTTCTCCTTCTCTCTCTGGTTAGCACACATACCCTCTGGCAAATTAAAAATAATAAAAAGATTTAAAATGTACAAAGGCAGATTAAAGTCATAAAATATTACTACCAGCAATTCCGGTTTTGCATTGGTGTCTCCACTCATTCCAGAAACACTATCGTAAGTTAACTTATAAATACTGAGCTCGGAGCTGGCATTTGGCATGGTGGTTAAGGCACTTGTTTCCCACATGGCCAACCTAGGTTCAAGTCACAGACCTGACAGCTTGAAAATCATACTGGGCACATGTACATGAGTGCCAAAAATCCCAAGAGGAGAATGGGGGACAGGAGATTACACTGTGTCTATCCTGAGGCGTGATTTCTCACTTTCCCTCTGTCTCTGTCTCTCTCTGGCAAGCACATGCATCCTATGACAAAAGAAAAACAAAAACTTAAAAAAAAAAGTGAACTCAAGAATACCTAAAACGCCTGTTCAGAATAAGTTCACAATTATATTGAAATCACTTGCTATTCAGTGGATTATTCATTTTTCCTGTTTTCTGGAAAAGAGTCACTATCCAAAAATCCATCAGTTTTATATATCCCCACATGAACAGTAGTACTAATAATGATAACAATGATAGCAGCTGATCTTAAATACTGGTATGGCCCAACACTATTCAAGGTACTCTGATCTTCGCAGTAACTCTGTGAGGTTGGTAGTATTATTATCCCCATTTTATAGATAGAAAAATGAGGCAAAGGTAGATTAAATAATCCATCAAAGATTACAAAGTTAGGAAGTTGTGGAGGACAGATTTTATCCCCAGGGTAGATTCTCCAGATCCTCCAACTGCCACAACAAGAAATTTAACAGCTTGGTAAAAAAAATCCTCAAAACTAGGTAGAAAGTAGTAAGCAATCAAGACAGACAAAGGGTATACGGAAATAATAAGTACATAAACGTGATTTCTGTAAAGGAGAAAGTATATTACCCAGACTTGCCAGATGGAGTTGACCGTATGTATGTCTGAAAAACTAGGGGGAAATTATTCAGTTGTAAGAATAGTGTGCTGAAGCTAGAAAGCAGGGCAAGTAATTAAATTTACATGAGGCATAAACAAATGCTTTTCAAACTCCAGACCCATATAATCAACGACCTACCTAACATTTCTAGGAGGTCAAAAAGACATCTTATATTTAACATGTTCAAAACTCCTGATCCTATCCCTATTCCCAAATCTGCTTTATTCATGTATTACTCATTTTAATTGATAGTAACTTCATCCTTCCATTTAGGCCAAATGCATTACTAGTCACCTTGACCCATAAAAGGTGGCCCTCTCATAAAAAATATATCAAGGATCCAGTGACTGCACAATCTTCACACTGAACAAGCTACTCAAGCCTCAAGTTTCTCTTGCCTGAATTTTTGTAAGACTCTCCTAATGGATCTCACTAGATCTCCTTTTTTTTTTTTTTTTTTTTTTTTTTTTTGCTATTGGGTGCGTGTGCTCTACAGAAAGACAGAAAGTGAGAAATCACCTCCCGGGGGATGACCATGTAGCAATCTCTTCTCCATTCTCTTTTCAGGATCTTGGGCATGCACGTGCATGCGCCTGGCATGAGTTTAAGCCACTGGATTCAGGAGTCAATCCACAGTCTACTACATGGGAGTCCTGCAATATAGCCATTACGCCAACTGCTGGTCCTGTAGATCTCCATCCTTATCCACCTACAGACTGCCCATTCTCTATATGAATTTCCAAAATGATACTGTCAAAATACAGTATTGTCATGCCACTCTTATTCTCAAAACCATCCTTGGCTCTTCCTGAGTGAAAGACAGAGGCAAGCACGATAGGGCCACATTCCCTAGCTTAGCCACCACCCATCCCGCACCTTACACACTGTGCTCAAACACACTGGCCTTGCTGCTATCCACTCAACACTCCAGACACATTCCCACCTCAGGGTTTCACACTGGTTGTTCCTATCTGTATTCCTATCTCCCTTACTGCCATCATGTCTTGCTTATATATTGTTGTCTCACTAAGGCCTAAGAAAAGAGCACTAATTTCAAATTGTTATCCCTTCTAGGCATTCCCTATTTTCAGTCCTTTCTTTATTTTCTACATAACTCCATGGAAACTGGACCGTTTTCCCTCTTTCCGAGAATTTTCCCTGTATTCCTAAAATTCAGAACAGTGCCTAGACTGATAAACACTAATTAACAGTTGTTGAACAAATGGGTATACCTTACAGTTGGTGAAAATGAAAATCAAATTAACCATGAATGAAAAACTCTTCAGTCTGGCAAGTGAGGATTTAAATCTAAATTCTTTTTCTTAGAACAACTTCTAGAGATGTTTTGAACACCCTGGAGTATATGTTTTGCCAACTACTCCATGAGTTGTCAAGATGCAAATGCAAACGAAAAGAAGAATTCGGCTTCATAAAGGTCTACCTAAGAGGAGACATAGAAATAAATGCTGATGAATAATTCCCATATTATAAAATTGTAAAAGAATGCAGAGGATACCAAAACTAAAGTAGACACAGATGGTACAATATCAACAGAAGGCTGATGAGAGGAAGGAATATTTTAGTTTAAAGTTTAGTAGATATTAAGAGAGGTTAACGATTATTTCAAGTAAACTATGTAAACAGTAAAGCTAGCAAAAAAGTAATACATATAGTTCAAGGAATGGTCAGAAATTTAAGTGTGGTAGGACAGAACACAAAATAGGAAATAAGGGACATAAAGCAAATTTGTTTTTTTCTAATTACATTTTTTAAGAATTATTTGTTTATTTAATTCGATTTGTTATTATAATTTTTTAATTTGATCAGACAGAGACAGCGCGAGAGAGAGAGAGAAAGAGAAAGCAAGAAAGCAAGCCTCCAGGTCTGGGAATCAAACTGCAGTTGGTGCAGTTATCCACATAGTAAAAACAAAGTTATAGTACAGTAATATGGGCAATACATTTATAATAAAAGAAGTAATTATATATAATAATTTCAAAGCAGTGATAAAGATTTCAAAATATATTTAAAATTTAAGACACTAGGAGCCAGCAGGTGGCATAGTGGTTAAGGCACTAGACTCCTGCGTACCCAACCACAGTTTGAATCCCAGACCCAGCGGCTTGAAACTGACGCTGGGTGTGTGTGATGTGACTCCAAGATTCCAAGAGGAGAGGGGAGAAGGGATTGTATGTGGCCATCCCCCTGGGGGGTGATTTCTCACTTTCTGTCTCTCTGGTGCACACACAAACCCTATAGTAAAAATCTCAAATAAATAAATAAATAGACTTTAAGACACTTAAAATAGCTATGTCATATAATATGAAAACATCTGCATTTGCTATTGGTAACAAGATCACAAGTACTGCTAACATTATCATGTGTTTTCTATATTCATAATAAAAGGAAATACTTACTTTTGGTTACAGTGATTATAAAGATATCATTTTTTTCCTATCATGTTAATGGATCTCGAGTTAACTCCTCCTCATCTAGATTAATGTCCAGGCAACAATATAGGAAATGAAAGAAATATTTTAAAAGAATATATTTCAAATAAATAAACATCTTCTAGAATGTTAAAAAAAGAAAGGGAAATATATATACAAATACTTCTAAACTAAACTGGATTGGCTCTAAAGAGTAAAAAGGAAATACCCCTATATCAACTGTTATTTAACAGTTTCCTTTACGTTGCTAAAAAGAGCACAGACAAACAACAGTATTACCGCCAAGACATGATTCATTTTCAAGATGAATCCCTCCCTGTTCAAAGGTTTACATTGTTTTTAACCAGCATCAGACTGTTTATCCACACAAACTGTAAATACATCATTTTTAGAACTAAGCCACAACAATGCCCATTTTGTTTTGACATGTAGGTTATAAAAAAAAAAAAACATAAAGAGAAATGACCATCAATCTACTGTCTATGTTCATGCTGGAAAACTATATAGGGCAATGGGATGAAATTCTAGCATGGTAAAAATTTGAGACATAATCAGGAGGAAAATGCCTCCTAGAATCCCTTGCTTTCAAGAGGGAATCATAAGTACCAAAGTACTGTCAAATGGCATGGAATCTGAGAAGAGCTATGAAAGCAAGAAAGCTAAGCAATAAAAGTACATTTGACTCAGAAATCTACTGTTATTATTCAACCACTATCCTCTTACAAATGACAAAATCATTCCTTGACTGGCACTTTGCAAGTGTCAATAAAGATATATTGAAAGGTATTTGTTTACAGTCACTTCATATCTATCTTTTCCCTTAGAATAAAAGATATATTAGGGTAAGGGATAACCTTAATTCTTTTGTGTACACTGTACCCATAGCCTAGCACAGAACCTGATACTTGGGTTGCCTACTTAAAAAAAAAAAAAAGAATAGGAAGAAAAAAAGACGCTGAAAGAATATCATCTTAAGATGTACAAATGTAGAGACTGTAATTTCACCTTTTTTTTTTAAAAGAGATCTTTGTTATTATAACATGCGAATGCTTCCTGGAGAGACAGAGAGCGGGAAAGGGAGAAAATCACTCCCCAGAGGAAATGGCCACACCACTATCAATTCTCTAATGATTTTGGATATGCATGCATACATGCCTGGTGTGAGTTTTAAGACACCAGGTTCAGGACTCAATCATGGTTGGCCATGGAGGAGTCTAGTGCTTTAACCACCACACCACCTGTTGGCCCTCTATAATTGCTTTTTTTTTTTTTTTTTTTTTTTTTTTGAGAGGTTTTTGCTACAGGACATATGTGCTTGCCAGAATGACAGAGATAGATAGAGAGACACAAATTGAGAAATCACCCCCAAAGGGGGATGGCCATGCCACAATCCCTTCTCCATTCTCCTCTTGGGATCTTGGTCATGCATGCACATGTGCCCAGCATGAGTTTAAGCCACCGGGTCTGGGACTCTAACCATGGTTGACTACATGGGGGTCCAGTGACATAGACATTACACCAACTGCTGATCCCTGTAATTGCTATAATTCTGCTACTAATTGCTTAATTCTGCTACTAATACACGTGTGGTATATTTCTCTTACTGAGCTAGCTGTCCCACGTACAACCTGAATTTCTATGCAGTAAGTCCTTGGTGGAACTTAAGTTAAGAAAAACATCAACATGAAGAGAAAAGTCTTAAAAAGGGAGGCATACATATACATATATATTTTTTAGAATTTCATATTTTTGTCTTTCTAATTTATTTAGTTAGTTTTTGGTGTTTGCCATAGGGTGTGTGCACTCAACAAAGAGCACAGAAAGTGGGAAAGTGAGAAATCACCTCCTGGGGGGAATGGCTACGCCTCTACTCTCCTCTCAGGACTTGGGGCAAGCATGCCCATGTGCCCTGCATGACTTGCAAGCCACCAAGTCCAGAATTCAAATTGTGGTTGGCCATGCGGGAGTGTGGCACCTAAATGACCATGTAACCTGCTGGCCCCAGAGGTTTATATTTATACACCTAAACAAACAAAATAAAATTCACACCAAAAACTCTACCTAATAACTGAGAAGTAAAATTTCTTCCAAATGGCCAAAAATTATCAATGTCTCATAGATTTCTAATCTTAAATTTTTAAAGATTTTTTAAAAGAATTATTCATTTTAATTTTATTTATCCACTCATTTATTTTAATTTGACCAGAGAACGACAGGGGGAGAGAGAGAGACAGAGAAATTGAGAAAGCAAGCCACCAGGTCTGGAACTTGAACTGTGGTCAGCTATGTGGGAGTGTCCAACAACTTAAACACCATGCCACCCATTGGACCACTAATCTTGAATTTTTTAACAAAAAGTTTATTAAAATTATTTTTTTAATTTAAAATATCTTTTAAATGACTATTTTCATCTAGGACTCATTCTAAAAACTTTTTAACCCTGGAGTTTGTGGGTCACTAGTTAAGTTAAACACATGAATAACAACTATTCTTATATAAATAATAGAGCAAAGACATAAAATCTGATCTCAGGAGAAAATACAGATCCTACTTTTTGAGTTACAGAGGCTCTCCTCAAAATACCATGAACTTATATATTTTTTAGTCTAACTTAAAATTTCCTATAGAATATACAAGGAGTCTTCAAAAATTTATGGAAAATGTTTATTATTTAAAAACTTTGCACGGATTTTAATTTTGTTTTTTGTACTAAAACAAACTTATACTTTAATTCCAATTTTCCATAAACATCTTGAAATCCCCTTGTGTACATCTGGAATTGATCAGGTATTACAAAAGAACATGTAATGTGGTCGGTACAGAAGCTAAAACAAAGAAGGATGGCTATACATAGCCAAAAGAATTGCAAAGAAGTACTTAAACAAATGCATGCACATACAAATTCATAAGAGCATTATTCAAAACAGCCAAAAGATAGAAACAACCCAAATGACCATTAATGAATGAATGGATAAATTACATTATATTCATACAACAATATAATTCAACCCATAAAAAGGAATGAAGTACTAATACATACAATAATGTGGATGAATCTCAAAAACATTATTTAAAAAATTATTAAAAATGAAAGAAACCAGGAATAAAAGGTCACATATTATAAGAGTATCATATTAAATATCTAGAACACCTACGTCTACAGAGATATAGAGTGGTGATTACTAGGAGTTTCAGGGAAAGATGAATAGGGAGTCATTGCATGAAGAATATGTGACTTGGGGCTAGCAGGGGGCATAGTGGTTAAGGTGCCAGACTCCCACATGGCCAACCACAGTTAAGAGTCCTAGAGCTGGTGGCTTGCTTTCTCACTTTCCCACCTCTCTGTCTCTCTCTGTTGCTTTCTGGTTAAGTTAAAAATAATGATGAATAAAATTAAATAATTATTTAAAATAATATGTGATTTTTGGAGTGAGAAAAATATTTTGGAAGTAGATAAAGGCAGTGATTGCATTACATTGTATATGTCCTAAATGAAATATTCAAATGGTTAATTTAATTTTATGCTAATTTTAGGTCAATTTTAAAAACAAAGATTATTTCCTGTGATAAGTATAATCTCTCTTTAAAAATCTCCAATAGTGAACAACTAAAGTGGTCACCTTTTGAGGAAAATCTACAATTGTCTAGAAAAAGTCACATAATGTCAACAGTTTTCAGTCATTATGGTGGGAATGAAGTGGTACAATTACTTTGGTGTTACCTACCAAAGTTAAGATTCACATTCATGGGACCAGCAGTTGGAGAAATGGCTATGTCATTGGACTCCCATGTAGTCAACTGCAGTTCAAGTCCCAGACCCGGTGGCTTAAACTCATGCCAGGCACGTGTGCGTGCATGCGTGCCCAAAATCCTGAGAGGAGAATGGAGAAGAAGGGATTTGTGGTGTGGCCATCCCCCCTGGGGGATGATTTCTTGCTTTCTGTCTCTCTGTCTCTCTTTGTTCTGGCGAGTGCATGCGCCCTATAGCAAAACCTCTGGGGGGAAAAAAAAGATTCACATTCATTATGACCCAAAATTTCCACTAGAAAATAAGTATACACTTACACCATGAATCAAGTAGAAATTTTTTCATTGCATTATGATATATAATAATCCCAAATTGAAAAGCCCACGAATGCAGATAAAATGTAGTAGAAAGGAGGATAAATAAGTACAAACGTATTTGTACAGGACCATAGGAAGAAATGAACTGAATCCACCTATGACAACATGAAAGGATCTCAAGAATATAATGTTTAGTAAGCTAAACATACCACACTATGTAATCCCACTTATGTAAAAGGCACACAACAGTGTTTCAGGGTACTTCCTTAACAGCAGAACTATTTTTTAAAATAAGGGAAAAAAGTAAGAATAAAAAAAGTCAGAATTGTAGTTAAATGTTTCAAAGAAGGGACACAAAAAGGGGATTCTGCTAAGGTTCCATTTATTTATTTATTTATTTATTTATTTATTTATTTATTTATTTATTTATGGATAGATTTTTACTCAGGGCGTGTCACCAGAGACACACACAGAGAGAGATAAAGTGAGAAATCACTCCCTGGGGGGATGACCAAACCCCAATCCCATCTCTTCTATCCTCCTCTCAGGATTTTGGGCATGTATACACACACACTTGGCCTGAGTTTCAAGCCGTCAGGTCCAGGACTCAAACCCGAGTGGACATGTGGGAGTCCAGTGCCACAAGACTACACCTCCTGCTGGCCCTTAATGCTCCATTTATTGACTGGGATGTTATACTACTATACCCTCTAAAATAAATTACTGAAATATGCCTTTTTTTTGTTTTTCCTGAAACATTTTGGTAGAAATTCCACAGATGTATATTTTTAAATGAAACGTACATGCTGCTCTACTTAAAATACATATGACTATGCCCCAACAAATCAATGTTTCTTAATGAACTATATAGTATTGGCCCATTAAAGACAGAATGTCCTCAGATACATAGGTATGAGGTTCAGTTCTCTAAAGTTAAAAAAAAAAGAAAAGAAAAAACTCATATTTTATATTCCATAACAATGATATCAAATATCCCTTAAACACTGAAAAACTTAAGGACTTAAAATAGTATGGCAATGCTCACCATTACTATCCTGGCTCCATTTTATCAAACAACGTACTAGAGAAGAATGCCTCAAATAAGCCTAAGACTTTTGCCTTTATACAAGTGGACTATAAGCATTTTATTTTATCCTAGATCTTTAAAATTAAGATAAAGGGAAGAAGACTGAAGGGTGCAGTGGAGAGAGAGAAAAAGTTAGGTTTACCGTGTAGGGGAGAGCCAGAAGGGCTGCTTGATAGACCTGGAACAGGGCTACAGCGACCTCCTTGCTTAGATGTCAGTTCTTGTTCAATCTCTTCCAGTCCAGCACTTTTCTGGAAACGGCTCATGCGATTCACTACTCGTGGTGACATATGTGTACGAACGCAAGGCTGGCCACCATACGGGTTGATGGGGAAAACGTGGGAAGTCCCCCGGAGGGTACTGACCACGACCCAGCGACAGTCATGGCTGAAGCAGATGTCTTGTACCTAAAAAGGAGATAAGATACAAAAAAGGTTGAAACTATCTGGATGGATCTAAAAGTACCACACATTATCACCAAGCATGAGTAGAATGGACCACCTCATTCCTGAAATTACCAAAGAGCAGGATGCAAATTAAAAATTGTATCCTATAGATGAGTTTCATAATGAATGATGATTACAACATCATGTCAGAGATTTAACAAAATTTAAAGTAGCAGCTATCTGCTGGCTGCAGAGAGTCAAGTAAGAAAACAGGACCTACGCTATTTTATCCTACTCCTGAAATACATGAATCAGGCTTATTTTTCTAAAAGTGTTTGGTTTCCAATATACATAGTCAATAAAAATCAAGAAATACACTGTATAAAGTAGGCAAAGTTACTAATTCAGTAATTCACTCAACAAATTTTCAATGGACACCATACTAAGCACTAAAAACAAAGAGGCAAACAATCTTGGTGCTCATAATCTAGTAAGAGATGTAGACGTAAGAAAAGTATCAACATACATAATAAATGAAGTAATTCTTATGTACATGGCACAGTGGCAATAAAATGGAAGGAAAACAGGAACTCTGTTTCATCTTTTTTTTTTTTTTTTTTTTTTTTTTTTTTTTTACTTTAGAGAGGTTTTTCTGCCAGAGACACAGAGACAGAGAGAAAGTGAGAAATCACCCCCCTCCCAGGGGGATGGTCATGCCATAATCCCTTCTCCTCCATTCTGCTCTCAAGATTTGGGGCACACCCACATATGCATCCAGTGTAAACTGCAAGCCCCCAGGTCTAGGACTCAAACTATGGTTGACCATGTGGAACTCTAGTGCCTTAACCACCACGCTGCCCACTGGTCCTAGAACTCTGCTTCTAAGAGCAAGTTTTCACATTTTTTAACAAAGGATGGTGAAGGTAGAACGTAAAGAATGGTCCTCAAAACATTATCAAAATCAGCCTAGATTCTGGAATTGAGGTTTTTTGTTTGTTTGTTTGTTTGTTTGTTTGTTTGCCAAAGGTATGGATACCTCACCCAGAAAGTGAGAGAGAGAAATGAAAAGTAAAAAAGCACCACTCTACTGAGAATGGTTATGCCACAATCCCTTCTCTATTTTCCCCCTCCTTTTAGGACTTTGGACATGCATGTACACATGCAGACAAGTTTCTCAAGCCACAGGTTTTGGGATATCAGCTGTGCTGTAGGCCATACGGGATCCAGCTTCCTTAACCACCATGCCTTGGGTTGGCATTGGAATTGAGGTTTAAAGTAGAATATTCTTACAAAGAAAAAAGACACTTCAACTCATATATAGTTAGATACTCTATTTTAGATATAAATATACAGCAGTAAGATAAAAATAGTAGGTAGGTAAGTACTTCAGTATGTCAGAAGCTCCACGACGGTCAGCAGAAGCCACAGTAAAATGTGACTGGGGGACAAGCAGATGGCGCAATTGTTAGGCACTGAACTCCCACGTAATGGACTGAGATTCGAGTCCTGGACCTGGCAGCTTAAAACTCATGCCAGGTACATATGCGTGCGTGCCCAAAACCTCAAGAGGAGAATGGAGGAAAAGGGAGACTGCATCATGGCTATTCCCCTGGGGGATTATTTCTTACTTTCTGTCTCACTGTCTCTCTCCGGCTCTCTGGTGAGCCCCACATCCCCTATAGCAAAAAAGGGTGATTGGATATTATTAGAGAAATAGCAGTCAAGATTTCAGTTTTGGGAAGATAGCTCTTTGAGTGAAATATAGTGGAATGGATATGTGGTAGGGCTGATGACAGCTGTAGAAAAATTATCAGGGGGGGTGCTCACTTCAGCAGAACATATACTAAAATTGGAATGATACAGAGAAGATTAGCATGGTCCCTGGGCAAGGATGACACGCAAATTCGTGAAGCGTTCCATATTTTTATTATTCATGATTGCAAAGACATGGACCCAACCCAAACGTCCACAAACAAATAAATGGATGGAAAAGGTGTGGCACATATACTCTACGGAATACTACTCAACCATAAGAAACAAGACCCTGGCATTTAACAGAAAGTGGCAGGATACGGAGGATCTATTGCTGAGTGAAGTAAGTCAAGATATGAAAGAAAGATATTGTATGTAAGTAAGTACCCACTTAATACATACTGATTATCTTACAATACATACTACTTTATGGTAGAGATCGAAATATTGGAGGACATAAAAACAGTGAAAATAGTTAACAATGATGAGACAGTGTGGAATGGGGTGGAGAAGAGAAGAAGATAGAGAAAGATAGCAAGAGAATAAATAGAGAGGCATGACATTAGTAGGACTCAGATATGGTTTATTACCTGTTGATGATAACATGTATAGTATTCTCAACTGGACTGGTCTGAGAAGTATTTCATGTTGGGTAAAGTCTTTTTACAAGCAAAATGATAAATGGTGACTATTTTTAAAAATAATTGGAATAATAATCGGGAAAAAAATGAAAAGCTATTGGATGATGAAATGGGGATTTTAATATCTCTGTATTGACTGATATGCATGGTATTCCTTCTGGAAAAAGAAATGTAATACACTGTAAAGTTATATGTGATTCAATGTAACATAAACAAGATTATAGTGATAAATAAATTAATTAATTTTTTAGAGGTTTTTGCTATAGGGTGCGTGTGCTTGCCAGACAGACAGAGAGAGACAGAGAGACAGAAAGCGAGAAATCACCCCCCAGGGGGGATGGCCACGCCGCAATCCCTTCTCCCCCATTCTCCTCTCGGGATCTTGGGCACTCATGCACACGTGCCTGGAGTGAATGGACCGCCTCATTCCTGAAATTACCAAAGAGCAGGATGCAAATTAAAAATTGTATCCTATACAATTAAGCCACCGGGTCCAGGACTCGAACCGTAGTCAACTACGTGGGAGTCCAGCGACATAGCCATTATGCTAACTGCTGGTCCCAATTAATTTTTTAGAAAAGAAAAGAAAAATCAGGGGGTAAGACCCTGAAGAAAAGTGAGACCCCTGAGAAAGAAGGTCTCATTTGTTAAGACAATGTAACAACACACAGACATGAACCAACACTCAATGCCGGGCATGTGTGAGTGCTTGCCCAAGATCCCGAGAGGAGAATGGAGGAGAAGGGATTGCGGCGTGGCCATCCCCCCTGGGGGGTGATTTCTCGCTTTCTGTCTCTCTGTCTCTGTCTTTCCAGCAAGTGCACGAACCCTATAGCAAAAACTTCTCTTAAAAAACTACAAAAAAAAAATGACTTTATTTTCAAAACAAGTGGCAGCTGCAAACCTGATCAAGGGAAACGTAGTCACTAATTTGTATGACACTTATCATACACTAAGTGTACACACTCCATGAGCCAGGTTCCATGGTTCAGAGGTAATGTACTGCTCAAGAGAAACCACAGCACCACGGAGCCAGCTCACAGTGACCATTTTCCGGATGCCCTCTCTCTGTGTGTCTCTCTTGCTCATGGAAGGAATTAATAAATTAGCTTAAAAACAAAAAGTACAAGTTTCTAAAAGAAAATGGAACTTTTTAAATAGAAAGGAAATTTGAGTCTTATTCATGAAGACAAGATGCTTCATTATTAGATTACTACTAGAAAAACATAGTGCATGTACAAACCCAAAATTCAACCACATGCTTGCCTATCTTGTTACTGTAAAATAACCAAATGATACATTGTTATAGTTAAAGACTACTCTGAAACACACAAATTTAAGTCCCAACAATTTCACCAACTCAGATAAAAGAGTTACCCCAGAAGTGCTTAACCTCCGTAGCTTGCCCATCATGACTTTCAAGTTAACTGACTTTTCTGTATGGATTGGGTATCCTATCAAAAGAAAAAGTGAAAGTTAGAAAAGTAATAAAAAAGGGGAGGGCAAAACAAAGAATAGTGTGAATAGCAAGAGCAAAAGAAGAGAGATAAAGTACCAGAAGAATTTAATATCATAATATCAAAAGTATTTCTACATTCCAAAATCAAACACATAAAGAAGAAACACCTTATGTCCTATCCACAGTGCAACTGAACCATGTTATCTGAAACCCTGTCCCGAAATATTTATAATCAAGATCACTTTCTGGTCTATCAAGTGAAAGAAGTTTCCTTCAGTTTCAGAATACTTGTAGAGAGGATCACTAACAGTCCTACATGAAGCTAGTCCTTGTTTTAAAATGAACTGAAGGGAAGGATTACACTGAATACAGTTGAAAAGTGATGGAAGATGGAAGTAATAATTAAGTACCCTTGAGTAAGTCTACTTTAGAGAACAGTTTAGAAAGATAAAAAGAGGTGTAAGTGGGCATCAGACAGGAAGATGTCTATTCTACAGCAGCAACCGATCAACCAGCATTAATCACCTTTCCAAGAAATATGCATGATCCTAAGAAGGGTAGTTTACATTGAAATAAAAGTTAGAAAAGTTAGTACAATTTTTTTAACTGGGAAAATAATTTTTAAAAGAGAGCTTGGGGTGGGAGAGGGAGGCAAAAAAAAAGGGACAAAAATGCACTCTTGTGATATGAGGTGGTGTTACAGTAACAGTCACCATCAAGGCAGAAGGACAGAATCCACCTAATGCTCACTTAGGAAACTGCTAATAGTGAAGTGATTCTGCTCTCTGACCTTGAAGACATAACAACATACATAAATGAGCAGAGAAGAGTTGCTAAAGATACTAGCTGCCAAGGCCACTCAAGGAAGTTTAATCCTTTAAATAACATTACAAGGGATAACAAGTCATCTATCAAGAGAATGGAAGATGACATAACTGTTGGTATTATCAAACTAGCTCAAACTAGCTAGGCAATTTTCCCATATTATTCTTTTTTTTTAATTTTAGAAATGGAACTGTGGTAATAAAATGATGACGTTATCTTCATGATTTCTGGACAACAATTTGGGAATGCAATTTCTACTTAACATTTTCTCATCCTAAAATAGGAGAGTTATCTGAGTTGTACCCCGATTTAGTTCTGAGGTACTAATTATCATGACGAGTAACTTTCACCAGTACGGGAATTGTGATAAATTGAAGTTAAAAAAAAAAAAAAAAGTATGCAGGGGCCAGCAGATGGCATAACGGTTATATCACTGGATGCTCACATGGCTGATTGTGGTTCAAGTCCTAGGCCCGGATGCTTGAAACTCATGCCTGGTGCATGTACATGCATGCCCAAAATCATGAAAGGAGAATGGACAAGAAGGGATTGTAGCATGGCCATCCCTCCTGGGGGTGATTTCTTGCTTTCTGTCTCTCTCTCTCTTCTCTCCGGTGAGCATATGTATGCCATTTCTCTCTTAAGAAATAAAGAAAGTAAGCATACCTATCACTATCCAAATTCCTACTCTCAAATTTAGTAAACAAACACATTTAGATTATTTTAAAAAAAAAAAAAAAAAACACCCACTACTTACTATTCTGAACTTGGGAAACTAGCAGATTTGGATAACAAGGGACACACTATGTATGTTTGCAGTTGGTCACATTTCAAAATACTATAAAACTGAAGCAACGAATGCTGTAGACATGAACCAAGCACAGGTTTCTTTTACAAATGGAGTTGGCAACCTTTTTCAGTAACAGGCCAAGTAGTAAAATTTTAGTCTTTTCAGGCAAGGGGATAAAATCAAGGATATTATGTAGGTAATTATAATAACAAAAAAAAATTTAACACAATGTTATTGATGTAATTCAAAATAAAGTAATAATAATTAGGTATGTTTCAAGTAACATAATTCTACTAAGGAGAAAAATCAAATTCTTTTGGGTGGGACATAATATTTGGCCTAGTTAAGGACCAAATCTATGTTACTGGTTACTGGACTGTAATACAACTATGAAAATCATACTTGGGTCAGCCCCAAAGCACAGCAGGTAAGCACTACACACAGGGACACAAGGAGGTAATCCCAAATGACCAACCAGTTAGAAACCCAGCTTGAAAAACACACCAAACATTTGTGCATGCATGCCCAGGATCCTGCTGGGATACAGAAATGGAGGAAAAAGGACTGCGGCATGACCAGGCTCCACAGCAGGGGCTGGGAAGGTACTTTCTCTTTTTCTCTCTCTAGCAAGTGCATGTGCCCTCTCACAATAAAATACATACTCATGAATACAATTATATATACAGCTAAAGGGCCAAATTTGGCCCATGAACCATAGTTTACTGACTCATTTTATATTATCATTATGTTGACCAGTGTAGACTGTAGACTTGCCAAAGTGTCAAAGACCTCAAGTAGAAAAGGGGCTGGCAGGTGGCATGGTAGTTAAGGGCGCTGGATTCCCACATGGCTGACTGTGGTTCGAGTCCTAGACCTGGCGGCTTGCTTTCTTGCTTTCCCTTTCTCTCTCTCTGTCTCTCTCTGGTCACGTTGAAAAAAATAATAATAACAAATGGAATCAAATAAATAAATAAATAGTTTTTGTGAAAAAGGCCTTGGAAATCTAAAGTCTATGTCAAAAAATGGTAAGACACAATCACGTTCGTACATAGTATTGCTATAGTAGTGATTCTCCACAAAACAGAAGGAAAACACTGTACAGAAAGCCTTTGCAGGAGAACGTGTGGCACAAGTTAGAAATACAAGACCACAGAGATCAAGGTACTTGTTAATACAACACCACATGGAGATTACAGAAAAGTAGTTAAAAGACAAAACCATACACATATAAATTCCACAGCTAAGAGACAACTATTCCTCAACATCTTGAAACATATTTTTCCTACAATCACCACATGCATAAACGAATGTACGTCGCTTTATGTATGTCATATAAATACACATGTGCATGCACAAACGACTTTACATCAGATTCGATGAATAATACCAATATGAAAGGGAAAATAATCTAAAAACAATATTATAAAAAACTGTGAACACACATGGAAGTAGCACTAAAAATATAAAATTTTCCATATTATTATAATATTGATCTAAAGGCAGAATATCAAAGTAAATACATATACCACTTGCCTGCTATATGACCATGGGAACATTTAACTCTGTGCCTTTAGGTTATCAATTTTTTTTGGAGAGGTTTTTGCTATAGGGCGCATGCGCTCACCAGACAGAGAGAGAGAGAGAGAGAGAGAGAGAGACAGAAAGCAAGAAATCACCCCCTGGGGGGATGGCCACACCACAATCCCTTCTCCTCCATTCTCCTCTCGGGATCTTGGGCACGCACACACACGAGCCCAGCACGAGTTTTAAGCCACCAAGTCCGGGACGCTAACCGCGGTCAACTACGTGGGAGTCCAGCGACATAGCCATTACGCTAACTGCTAGTCCCTGAGTTATCATTTTCAACAGTAACAATGTAAATTTCATAGGGTTGTTAATTTATTGAATTAACATAAAGAGTCTTCATGATCACTATGCAAATTGCTTACTATTACCATCATTTTTAACATAAAAATACATTCCAATTCTGTTGAAATGTCTGTTTTCACTGATAACAATTAGCATCTGTTCACCAGATTACTACACAGTAGTACCTTGAGTCTTAATTCAAATCACCTGTATGCAACACAAGACAAAGTAGATAAATTATACTGCTTTACCATAAAAAACTTATGTGAATTAAAAGATACTATCAAAGTAAAAAGACAAACCACAAAATGGGAGAAAATATGTGCAAATAATTTATCTGATAAAGATCCATTATCCAGAATACAGAAATAACCTGCTACTCAAGAATATATAGACAAAGAACCCAATTAAAAATAAGCAAAAACAAGCAAGTGGCACTAAAATTAAGGCAGCAAGATTCCACATGGCTGACAGCATGGTTCAAGTCCCAGACCCAGCAGCTTGAAAAACTTACTAGGCGCATGTGTGTCCATGCCCAAGATCCTGAGAGGAGAATGAAGGAGAAGGGATACATTGTGGCCATCCTCGTTGGAGGATGATTTCTCACTTTGATTCTCTGTCTCTCTCCAGCAAGTGCACATGGCTTATAGCAAATTAAAGAACAAACAACAAAGCAAAAGGCTTAACACTATGGCACAGGCAGTGGGGTACTACTGTGTGATACTGGACTTCATGGGGAGTCCAAGTTTGGTTCCCAAATGAACCTCAACACTCTGGGCATGCCCTCCCATGCCTGTGCTCCTAGTTGGCTGGGAGGCTAGGGAAATGAGAGCACCATGGCAAGGGCCCTGTTGGGGTAGATGTGTTTTTCTCTCTCCCCTACAGCAAATTAAAACAAAAACAATGACAAAAACACCAAAATGACAGCACTTCACACCCATAAGAATGGCTAAAGTAAAAAAGACAGGCAATAAAAAGTATTAGTGAGAATGTACAGAACTTAAAAACCTCATTGATCTTTGGGGGAAATGTCAATGATATAGCCATAGAGAAAATAGTTCAAAAGCTAAACATGAGGTTGACATATGACTCAGCAGTTTCATTCCCAGATACCTCAGAGAAATGAAAACATGTGTTCAAACAAAAATGTACACAAAAATTAAAAGCCATGTTCCTAAGAGCCCCAAATCTCTGATAAGCGACGTGTGATATTTCTACACAATGAAATATTATTCAGCCATTAAAAGGGATGAAGTTCGGGAACCAGCAGTTAGCGTAACGGCTATGTCGCTGGACTCCCACGTAGTCGACCGCGGTTTGCGTCCTGGACCCGGTGGCTTAAAACCCACACCGGGCGCGTGTGCGTGCGTGCCCAAGATCCCGAGAGGAGAATGGAGGAGAAGGGATTGTGGCGTGGCCATCCCCTCTGGGGGGTGATTTCTCGCTTTCTATCTCTCTGTCTCTCTCTGTCTGTCTGGCAAGCGCACGCGCCCTATAGTGAAAAACCTCTCAAAAAAAAAAAAAATTAAAAAGGGATGAAGTTCTAAATCATGATTAAAAACTGATGCACTTTAGGGATGGCAGGTGGAGTGGTGTTTAAGGTACTGAACTCCCAAATGGTCAACTGTGGTTCAAGTCCTGGACCTGGAAGCTTGCTTTCTCATTTTTGCTTTTTCTCTCTTTCTCTCCTAATTAAAAATAATAAAAATTAATAAATTAATTTTAAAAATGGATGTGCTTTGAAATATTACGCAAAGTGAAATAAGTCACACCTCGAAGTCTATATTGTATGATTCTATGTACAGAATGAGCACATTGATACAGAAAAAGGACTAGTAATTGCCAAGGGCCGAGAAGAGGGGGATGGACAGTTAATTGGTACCAGGTTTATTTGAGGGTGATGAAAATGTTCTGGAATGGGATAGTAGTGACCAATGTACAACTCCATGAATATAATAAAAACCACTGGCTTCCACATTATAACATAATAAACTTCATGTATGTGAATTATGCCTCAGTAAAGCTGCTATAATAAAAAAATAAAAGAAACACTAACTAGCTTGTGTGCCAAAGGGAAATTCCATAGCCTCCTTGTACAGCCTGTGGTTTTGTTTAATAGTCTCTTAGTCCTCGGAGATGCCTCTGCTGTCCTGGGCTCAAAGGAAGATAAGCAGGTGCTAGGAAGCATGAAATACTATTGTATGTGGGCCAGTCTCGGCTCTCTTCACATCTGGGCTTGGATTAAACAAGCGATTTGAACGTAATGTGGATAAAAGGTATAAGCAGATGTTCTTATTAAGTTTCGTTCCATTCAACATAAAAGTATGGCCTAAGAAGAAAAGCTCAGGCAAACAGTACCTAATTTAGTCTAGGAATCCTCATTAGGACACTATTATTAATCTAGAGATTTAAAGATACAAATGTCAGAGTTCTTAACTAAAGAGACACAAATATTGGGTCACTGGGAAAGCTATGATATTTTTCTATGCTGAAATGCATTGTGAATTTTCCAACACCTCAATAAAAGAGTATTTATCCTTTTCTTTCTTTTTTTTTTTTTTTTTGAGAGGTTTTTGCTATAGGGTGCGTGTGCTCACCAGAAAGACAGAGAGAGACAGAGAGATAGAAAGTGAGAAATCACCCCCCCGGGGGGATGGCCATGCTGCAGTCCCTTCTCCATTCTCCTTTCATTTCGGGATCTTGGACACGCACACACATGCGCCCAGCCACCGGGACTGGGACTCAAATCGCGGTCCACTACATGGGAGTCCAGCGACATAGCCATTACGCTAACTGCTGGTCCCAAAAGAGTATTTAATTAAATGTTTGCAAATTTATGTTAGGTTATACAATTAACCATTCTTTAAATGCTTCTTGCATTACTTGGCACATTTATAACATCTCACACTTGATTCCCAATTGTAATGATACATAATTTGACCACCAGAAACTAATTAGGCCTCTATAAAGCTAATACTAAATTATGTGTTCCATAAAACACACTGTTAGTCTTATTGTAGTTAATTCTGATTTATATATTTGGGGGGGGGAAATCTATCAATCATTTAAAAATATTTCAATGATTTAAGAATTCAAAAATGGAGTACTTGAGACAACTAAAATCTAACACAACAGACATATACTCACATGGAAAATAAAATTTCTTTTTTTAACAAAAGAATTATGTGTTTATTTAATTCCATTTGTTATTACTTTTGAATTATTTTATTTAAGTGTATTAATTTATTTACTTATTTTTTAATTTGACCAAAGAGGGTCAGAACAAAAGATATTGAGAGAGAGAGAGAGAGAGAGAGAGAGAGACAGAAAGTGAGAAAGTAAGCCACCAGGTCAGGGACTTGAACCACAGTTGGCCATGTGGGAGCCCAGTGCCCCTCACCACCACACCACCTGCCGGCCCCAGTTATTATCATTTTTTAATCTGACCAGAGAGAGAGAGGGAAAGTAAGAAAGCAAGCCACTAGGTCCAGGACTCAAACAGTGGTCAGCTATGTGGGAATCCAACAGCTTAACCACCATGCCTTCTTTTTCAAGAAAAAGAAGAAGGTTCTTGTGACTATCACAAAACCAGTTGGTGGAGACAAGAATGGTGGTACCCAAGTGGTTAAAATGAGCAAAATGCATAGGTATTATTCAACTGAAGATGTGCCTCGAAAGCTGTTGAGCCATGGCAAAAAAAAAAAACCCTTCAGTCAGCATGCGAGAAAGCTGCGAGCTAGCATCACTCCTGGGACCATTCTGATCATCCTCACTGGAAGCCACAGAGGCAAGAGAGTGGTTTCCCTGAAGCAGCTGAGCTGTGGCTTGCTACTTGTAACTAGACCGCTGGTTCTCAATCGAGTTCTACTGCACAGAACACACCAGAAATTTGTCAATGCCACCTCCACGAAAATTGATATTAGCAAAGTAAAAATCCCAAAGCACCTTACCGATGCTTATTTCAAGAAAAAGAAACTGCAGAAGCCCAGACACCAGGAAGGTGAGATCTTCGACACAGAGAAGGAGAAATACGAGATTCAGAGCAGTGCAAGGTTGATCAGAAAGCTGTGGACTCACAAATTTTACCAAAAATCAAAGCTGTTCCTCAGCTCCAGGGCTACCTGTGATCCATGTTTGCCCTGACAAATGTAGTTTATCCTCACAAATTGGTGTTCCAAATTTTTTGTCAAGAACCTAATTAAATAACTGATTATATAAAAGAAAAATTATTTAAAAACATAACAACAATGTGGTCATAGCAATGGTTGCCTATGGCAGCAGCAGGCAGAGCGGTGAGGGAGGAGGAAAGTTTCTGAGATAAGAAGATGCTCTACACCTTGACTGTGGTGATGATTAGTCTAAGTCCTGAGGGCATATCCAGCACCCATCTCCAGTGTTACTCCCTCACCTGACCTGCTCAGAGGCTTACCATGTGCCCACAGCCAGGGCTGATACACTTATGATCCGTCAGATAAAAGCAGGTGGCTGCTGAAGGATTCTGGGAAAGTATCAGCTTTCCTGATAAAAGAAATTAACATCGCTGATGCTGCCATTCTTCTCCTTTCATTGCCTTGAATTCTGAAATGAAGCCCAAGGAAGTGGTACAACCACAGTGGCACACGGTGACACTGGCAAGCTGAGATGACACAGGAGACTGGGTTAAATTCCCAGCTCAGATAAAAAGTCAGGGTGGGAACCAGCAGAGAGTGTAATGGTTTTGTGTAAGTCTCTGCATTCCCACATGGCTGGCCACAGTTCAAGTCCTGAACCTGGAAGCTTGAAACTCATGCTGGGTGTGTGTGCATTTGTGCCCAAAATCCCAGGAAGAGTATGGAGGAGAAGAGACTGTGGCATGGCCATCCCCCCAGGGTGTGATTTCTCCCTTTCTGTCTGTCTGTCTCTATTTGTCTCTCCAGAGAGCACACACGCCCTATAGTAAAAATCTCTCCTAAAAAGAAAATAAAAAAGTCAGGGTGTGGACATATGCCTATAGCCCTAACTTTTGGGAGACTGATACAGAAAGACTGTGACACACCTTTCTAAAACACCACACACACACACACACACACACCCCTCCACCACTAAAAAATAAGAAATTAAAACAAAGGTCAGCAACATCAATGAGCAATTGTACAAAAATCAGTAGCAGACTTCTTGAATCATGATGAAAATAAACCCTAATTTTTTAAACCATGGTTAAATGTGGTTTTGTTTCTGTAGCAAAATACGCTTAATGATTCAAATAACAACTCCATTTTCAACTCTATTAAAAAAGAAAACTTCCCTTTCCAACTTTATTAAAAAAAGAAAGCAGAGTACTTGGATTAAGAACACTCAACACAAAGAATACTAAATTTTTAGAGCCTATGAAAACGGCAATCCAATCTATAAAGACAACTGCCATATAGCAATAATTAACTTGCCAAGATCCAAGTCACAGAATGATGTTATGTCTAATAAAAACACAGAAATGTAAAAGAATTATTTCCATAAGAATTACTATACAAGTTCCAGAAATTTCCCAGCCACATATTTCAACAATGTTTATCCTTCCGAATCAATAAAAATACTTTCATTAAGAATGCTGTGTTTCTGAGCAACTGTAACAAGGTTAATGACAATGAAAGTTTCTATTACTTAGAATGGAGCAGTATGTAAAGAAGGATAATTCACACGTCATCCTCCAGTTCATCTCCCTACTTCTGCCCCCTGTCAATTCCTCTTACTCGTTTATTTCTTTAGTAAATATTTACAGTAAAATAACAAATAATTCTGTTTTATACTTTCTCAGTGCCAGAAATCAACAAATGAACTAATACAATGGGATCAGTATTGAAGCAGAAAGAGGGGGGAAATGGCAGTATCATTACTTCTGCTGCTCCTTTATCCTTTTTCTTTTTTTTAAGAATTATTTATTTAACTTTATTTGTTATCATTATATCTTAATATGACCCAAGAGAGACAGAGAGAGAAAGGTAAAGTGAGAAAGCAAGTCTGCCAGGTCCAGGACTCAAACTGTGGTCAGCCATGTAGGAGTCCAGCATCCCAACCACATCACCTGCCAGCCCCCTTTATCCTTTTTCAAGAGAATAAAGAAAAACTGAACTTTTAAACAAAGAACTGTGTTGAGTAACATAACATAATACCACTTGTCATCCATAAAATAAGCATAGGAAGAGTAGCCACCTCATAGTATTTTGGTGAAGAACGCTACCTGGAACATCCTAAGCGCTAGAATTGTCAGTTACTATTGAGTTGTCAGGAAAGTCATGATGCATTTCTGCATAAAAAAACAGACGAAAATTTGCCATGGCTTTCTTGACCAGCTAATACTATACCAGTGAGATGGAGATACCACTATGTAAGACACAAAGATGAAAACATTCTTCACAACTAACTACAGTAATAAAATGTCTCCTTCCCAAGTAGGCAGAAGAATTATTTGTTGTTGTTGATAAACTAAGATGAATTCATGGAGATTGATCGATCGATCGATCGATCGATCGATTTATTTATTTATTTATTTATTTATTTAAAATCCTGAACAGACTTTACCAGAGCTCCAAATGAGAATTTTATGTTATCCATTCTTGGACTGGTAAGTGTACATACCAATCATGAAAAGATAGAAAAAGAAAATGAAGTCAAATAAGCAGCAGAAAAACATAGGGATAAAAGGAGAAAGACAGGTAAGGTGTTCTAAAGATAAGACCATTACAAAATAGAGAAGATATAAAGTCTGAATTCTAACCACATTTGTCTTAAGCTGGAGATATAAATACACTAGCCTCAAAATATGTTTTGAAGTTTAAATAAATTATCAGTCAATAATGTTTTTAAAGTGCCTAGTATAAAAAATAGTACACAGAGGCTCACAGTAATTGTGAGTTTTCTTCACTCCCTTTAAAAAATTACCTTCAGCAAAAACAATGAAATCATGGACAGTATATGTTCTCTGACCATAAAGTAATCAAACTAGAAGTCACTAACGGAAAGATGGCAGGAAAATTCCCTAAATACATCGTATGTAATCAAATAACACATTTCTAAATAGTCCATGGGTTGAAGACAAAAATCTCAAAGAGAATAATAAGATAGAAGTAAATGAAAATTAATATATCAAAACATGTGAGATGAGGCTTACACAACAGTAGGGAGGAAATATACTATTAGGTGGTAAAATGGAAAATTAAATAATTAATTCAGGTTCCTACCTACATAAAATTAGGAGAAATAAAAAAGAACCAAGTAAATTCAAAGAAAGCACAGAGCCAGCAGGTGGCATAGTGGATAAGGTGCTAGACTCCCAAATGGTCGACTGCAGTTCAAGTCCTCAACCGGCAGCTTGAAACTCATGCCAGGCGTGTGTGCGTGCATGTCCAAAATTCCAAGAAGAGAATGGAGGAGGCAGGACTGCAGCCTGGCCATCACCTTGGAGGTGATTTCTTGCTTTCTGTTTCTCTGTATCTCTATGTCTACAGTGAGCACATGTGCCTTATTGCAAAAATCTTTCAAAAAAATATCAAAAAAAGAAAGAAGAAAATAATAAAGATCAGAGCAGAAATTATTGAAACTGAAAAACGTACAAAGAAAAAATGCCTGCTCAAAAAATTATTAAAATTGATAAGCACGGTAAAACAGAAGACAAAAATCATGAATATCGGGAATAAAATAGGGAATACTTTGTTACAGATCCAGCAGTCATTAAACAGATACTAAAGCAATGCTATGAACAATTGTACTCAAATAAATTTGCAACTTAAAAAAATAGGCCAAATCCTCAAAAAACACAAACTCCCAAATTCAATCAAGATGACACAGAGTCTCTGAATAACTCTATAGCTAATAAAATTTCCTCTCAGAAAACGGTGTAGTAAAGAAGACTTCACAACACTTTTAATGATACTACTATGCTCTGATAATGTAAAATGCAAAATAGTAAAACTTAGAAAAATACACAGGAATGCGTGTTTGGCAACATAACTTGGCTTAACACCATAAGCACTATACATTTAAAAATCTGATAGATTTTCAAATTAATTTTTTTTCCTCTGTGCAAGCCTATGTCAACAGGATGAAAACACAAGATATGGGCCAGTATGGGAGACTGCAAACCACTTATCTTGCAAAGGGCTAGTATCCACAAAAGAACTAGTATCCCAAAAGGGAAAACTGGTCTCAGCAAAAGTGAAAACTTCTACTCTGTGTGGAGCTCTTACAAAACTAAGTATGTAGGACTAATCAGGTGACATGGTGGTTGAGGCGGCTGGATCCCACATGGTGGACTACACAGTTGGAGTACAGTACCTGGTGGCTTGGCAAACACATTGTACACATGGGCATGAGTACGCAAAATCCCTGGAGGAAAAATGGAAGAGAAGGGATTGTGACGTATTCATCCCTTCTGGGGTATGCTTTCTCTCCTTCTCTCGCTCTCTCTCTTTCTCGCTATCTATCTTTGGCGAGCACATGCGCCCTATAGCAAATTTGAAAAAACGGAAGGGAAAAAAAAAAAAAAGCACGTAATTCTACTCTCAGGCATCTATGCCAAAGATATAAAAATTATGTTCACATAACATATTCACAATAGATAAGACCTGCAGATAGCACAGATGTCCTTTAACAGGTGCCTGTTTAAATAAACTGTGGGAGGTGGTTCTGGTGATAAAAGGACAACATGTGGAAGTCACTCAGTATCTTCAAGGTAGTAGTGGTAAAGACAGAAAGTTACAGTGTGATAAAAACTGTATAAAACTGGGACCAGCAGCTAGCATAATGGCTATGTCCCTGGACGCCCATGTAGTTGACCACGGTTCGAGTCCTGGACTGGGTGGCTTAAACTCACTCCGGGCACGTGTGCATGCGTGCCCATGATCCTGAGAGGAGAATGGAGGAGAAGGGATTGTGGTGTGCCCATCACCCCTGGGGGGTGATTTCTTGCTTTCTGTTTCTCTGTCTCTCTCTCTTTCTGGCGAGTGCACACACCCTATAGCAAAAAAAAAAAAAAAAAAAAAAAAAACTCTCAAAAAAAATTGTGTAAAACTAAATACACATATGCAAATGCATAAAAAAATGGTAAAATATGAAAACAACTGGTGTACTGTATCAACGTCAATATCCCTGTAATATATTTCTACAAAATGTTACCATCAGGGAAAACCAGGTAAAGTGCACTGGAAATCTTGGGAACCGGCAGTTAGCATAATGGCTATGTCGCTGGACTCCCACGTAGTCGACCGCGGTTCGCGTCTCGGACCCGGTGGCTTACAACTCACTCCGGGCGCGTGTGCGTGCGTGCCCAAGATCCCGAGAGGAGAATGGAGGAGAAGGGATTGCGGCGTGACCATCCCCCCTGGGGGGTGATTTCTCGCTTTCTGTCTCTCTGTCTCTCTCTGTCTGTCTGGCGAGCGCACGCGCCCTATAGCGAAAAAACCTCTCCAAAAAAAAAAAAAAAAAAAAGTGCACTGGAAATCTTTTAGTAGTATTTTTATGAGTGTCTATGAATCTACAATCATTTAAGAAAAAGTGTTGCTAATCTTTGCTAAAAGGGCCAATACAATGCTCATAGGCCTGCAGCCTTAATGTGATGAGGATGAGGGGTAGCCAAAAATGCAATGGAACTGCAGGGTGACAGCTGGCAGTGTTGGGGAAGAGGAGAACGGGCAGAGAAGAAGAATTTCCTGCTGTGCTCAGACATCTACTGGATGCTGGGAAGGAGCACCATGGCTCATGCGGGAATAACTGGTACCAACTATGGCACCACTCATGTGCAAAAAAGGCCGACACACCTGGCTGTACCTAACCGTATCAACAGGCTAGCCTTCCCTGACACACAGAGAATAGTGTTATCACATGGCAGTTGCCACTGGGGCAACTGACAGGTACACATTAAATGACTTAGTCCGGTTTTCAGAGGGAGAAAAAACACACTAGAATAGGGTATAAAAGAATGGGACCCTTTTGCCCCACTCAGGGTACTATTATCGCAGCTGTGGTTGATGGACTGTAACTGCTATTAATGGCTTACATGACTGATTTGATTGTTTGTGTCAGAGGTATCCGCAGCCACGTACACTGAGGTGACAGTAGGACAAGTGCACAACAGACCAGAACAGGCTTCCTGTTCCTTCCCATGTTATACACCACAAACAACACAGAATCCCGGGAGGGAAACGTTTATTGTAGGTAAAGACTTACTGGCTGCTAAAGTACTTTAAGGTGTTCTCCCAGTGCAACATCGCCCCCTGCCTGAAACCGCGACCAAGTGCACTCCCTTTTTTAAGGCAGCTATTAACTTGCTACTAAATTCTAAAGTAACTGAACAACTAACTGATCCATGGAGGCCTTGAGAATTTCCAGACCCTCTTTGGGAGGATGACCAAGGTGGGATGGGCCAACAGGAACTACTGCTATTCAAATAGAGATGATATATTCCAGAGTGCGGTCAGCCTGGCATCTTGGGTTTTATACCAATCTCCTATTTCACCGCCTGAAGCAATGCCACTGGCTCAAAAGGCCCTGGATTCACAGAGCTTCTTTTAAATGCCTGGGCCTGATTCACTGAGGGCTCAGCTAAGATGAAAATGAATTGCATCCACAGGGTCATGGCAGCTATATGACCCCTAAGAATGACTCTAGAAGGCCAACTGAATAAAGAAGCAATCAGCACATGACAGTGATAAGAGTCACAGCCACTTTAACTCAGGGTTAGGCAAACTATGACTGTTGGCCAACCATGCCCATTTGTTTACATATCGTCTAGGGATGCTTTTGTGCAACAATAGCAGAGTTCAGTATAGAGACCACAGGGAATGCTGAATCACAGATTTCTTATTATCTGACCAGTTAAAGAAAAAAGATGGCTGAATCCTGTATCACAAAACACTACACAAATGTTTTATTTTCACTGACTTTTAGCCAGGTACCTATAGCCTGGCCAATGGTCTTGTGTGTCACTAGGAAGCCTACATACCAGCTGATTGTAGATGCCTTTAATTGGGGCCATGAGCTATGCAAACAAATCATAGCTGCTAATTGAACAATCTAGGTCATTGTGCCCAAAGTGAGAATCCATTTGCAAACAGGGCTGGCTGGAATCAAGCTGCTGAGGAGCGAGCCTGCAGTGTCCAGTACTGCAATGTGATCACCAACCAAGTCCAGCAATAACAAATACCTGCCTGTGGCTCAGTCTCCTCTATTATCCATTGTTTCATAGCCAAAGTATATAAAATGTAATCATTAAGAAGAATATGTATTGTGTAGTTGTTGAAGTTAGTTACTTATCTACTGGACAACTAGTTGATAGTGTTGTTCTGATAATTTAGGTCTTTTTCTCTATTCTATCAAATCTTGAGAAAAGTGGTATTAAAATTACCAGTTCTGATTGTAAACTTGATTGTTCATACTATTAATTATGTTGAAACATGTTTAATTTATTTTGAAATTCAGTTTCAGGTGTATATACATTTAAATATCTCTGATAATTTGACTACTGATAAGCTGTCTATTTCTTATTATGTGTATTTATTTGTTTTTTTCCCTGAGAGAAAAAGATAGAGAAGAGGGGCCAGCAGATGGAATAACGGTTACATTGCTGAACTTCCACATGGCCCACCACGTTTGGAGTCCTGGACCCAGTGGTTTGAAATTCATGCCAGGCACGTGTATGAATGTGCCCAAGATCCTGGGAGGAGAATGGAGGAGAAAGGATTGCAGTGTGGCCATTCCCCCATGAAGTGATTTCTCCAGTTCCCTCTAACTGTCTCTGTCTCTCTCTCCAGTGAGTACAAGTTCCCTAAGGCAAAAACTTCTAAAAAAAAAATAAAAATATAAAAGAGAGGGGGGGGGAAACAAGAAGAGACAGTACCCCCAACAGGATCTTGTTCATATGATCTACCCACAGCCAGCCCCAGATTATGGGCACATGCATGACCTTAGTACTTAGGGAAGTCTCCAGACACAAACCCAAAACCTTCCCATGAGGGTCAGACTCACGAAAGTGTCATATTTTACCACTTTGCCATTATTTGGCCCCAGCAGGCTTTATCTTAGGCTATTTTACTTGATATTAGTATAGCCAAATATTCCAACACTCTTAGGTTTATTGTTTGTATGAGATATCTCTTAACATCCATTTACTATCATAATATTGAAGTGTCTATATTCTAAGTGAATCTCTTATAAGAAATTTCTTCCTTTAAATTGGAGAACATTAATATTTAATGTATTTATTGAGCTGAATTTTTCCATTTATTTTATTTCTCTCTTTTATGAGCACAAGAGACAAAGGATGGGTGAACAAGCAAAAGAGAGAGAGAAAGGTATCCTTGACAATGTCTTAGCCACACAGCAATCCTCCCCTAGCCTCCCAGGCAGCCAGGATTACAGGTGCAGGCAAGTCCTCCAAGTGTGTTCAGGCCAACTGTGATGCACACCTGGGCTTCTCGTATGGCTCCACGTCACACAACGATGCCCCACCGCCAACACCACCCCAACCGCTCCAACATATGGCTGGATTTCAATGTATCACTTAATATTCGTTCTGTTTACCCCTTCTTTTTCTTGTGCCTTGTCCTTCCACTTCTGCTTTCTTCTGAATTCATCAAACATGTCTTCATATTCCATTTTAATTGAAGTACTAGCTTTTAATGAACAGCAGCACTGGGAACTCTGAAAAGCATACCTCCATACACGTGCCTCCATTCAGCACCTTTAGTCCTTGGTGCTACTACTGTCACCTGTGTTACCTGTCTGAGAAATATCATCCCCTAAAATAAAGCTGTCATTTCTTGTATATAAAAACTATAAAGCTATCGTTTTTAATTCCCCATATATTTTGTACAAAATATGAAAAGGGAAAATTAATCTTTTCTACTCAACAAGAAATTTACCATTTCTTTTTTTTTTTCTTTTTTTTTTTTTTTTTTGAGAGGTTTTTCGCTATAGGGCGCGTGCGCTCGCCAGACAGAGACAGACAGAGAGACAGAAAGCGAGAAATCACCCCCCAGGGGGGATGGTCACGCCGCAATCCCTTCTCCATTCTCCTTTTGGGATCTTGGGCACGCACGCACATGCGCCCGGCGTGAGTTGTAAGCCACCGGGTCCGAGACGCGAACCGCGGTCGACTATGTGGGAGTCCAGCGACATAGCCATTACGCTAACTGCTGATTCCCAGAAATTTACCATTTCTTAGGGCAGGCAGGTGGCGTGGTGGTTAAGGGCTCCACATGGTCAACCACAGTTCGAGTCCTGGACATGGCAGCTTGCTTTCTCTGTCTGGTCAAATTAACATAAATTAATTAATTAATTAATTAATTAAGATAATTCTTTTAAAAAGTTACCATTTCTCATATTGTTCATTCCTTTCTTTTTTTTTTTTTTTTTTTTTTGGAGAGGTTTTTTATTTTGCTATAGGGTGCGTGCGCTCACCAGACAGAGACAGAGACAGACAGAGAGACAGAAAGCAGGAAATCACCCCCCGGGGGGATGGCCACGCCGCAATCCCTTCTCCTCCATTCTCCTCTCGGGATCTTGGGCACGCATGCACACGCACCCAGCGTGAGTTTAAGCCACCGGGTCCGGGACGCAAACCGCGGTCGGCTATGGGGGAATCCAGTGACATAGCCATTACGCTAACTGCTGGTCCCACTGTTCATTCCTTTCTAAAGATCCAATTTTGCTTCTGGAGCCAAAGCTTGTCAGCAAGATTTCTACTGTGGATGTACTGGCATTACAGCTTCTTTACCCTTAGGGAATATTTTTGCTTGATGGCGAACTTCATGTTGCCAGTACTTTATTTTTTCAGTTCTTCAAACATGTTATTCCACTGTTTTCTGACTTCCTGTGCTTTTCAATAAGTCAATATTCAGTTGACATGCATTTTCCTTCTATGTAATGTATTATTGTCCTGTGCCTGCTTTCAAGATTTGCTTCTTACTTTGGTTTCCAGTAAGCTGACTGGAAAAGTACTTACACATGAATGCTGTTATACTAAATCCTGTTATATTTCCTTATCTTTTGGAAGATGTGAATTTATGTCCTTCAACAAAAGTTGAGAAGTTTTTTACCTTTATATCTCTTCTCTGTCTTTTTTTTCTCTCATCTTCTGTGATAACTATATATATGCCTCATATGATTTCACTAAAGATCTATTTATCTAACCCTTAAGGCTTTTTGCCATAGGGCACGTGCACATGCCGGAGAGAGACAGTGAGAGGGAAAGTGAGCTATCACTCCCAAGGAGAGATGGCCATGCTTCAATCCCTTCTCTTCCATTCTCCTCCTGAGATTTTGGGCAAAACCACACCCAGCATGATTTTCAAGCCCCCAGGTACAGGACTCAAACCATGGTCAGCATGTGGGATTCCAGTACTTTCATCACTATGCCACCTGCTGGCACTTATTTTCTATTCTTACCTTTCATTTGGTTTTGAAATTTCTACTTTTCTTCACATTCATTTACTCTCTATCAATGATGCTGGTAATACATCAAGGTCATTTTTATTTATTTATTTCAATTTTCTTTCTTTTGCTGAGGTGGTGCACTTGTCAAAGACTGACAGAGAGAGGAAGAGGAAAAAGACCTCCCCATGGTGAATGGTCATGCTGCAATACCGTCTCCTCCATCTCTCCCTCCTTTAGATATTCTGGGCATGCATTCACATATGCCAGATGTATTTCTCAAGCCACATTGTCTGGGACTTGAACTGACAACTATGCAGTTTGTAATTTTTATTTTTAATAAAATAAAATATTTTATTTTTAATATTGTATTTTTTTTGAAGAGGTTTTTTTGCTATAGGGCGCGTGCACTTGCCAGCCAGACAGAGACAGACGGAGAGACAGAAAGCGAGAAATCACCTCCCAGGGGGGGATGGCCACGCCACAATCCCTTCTCCTCCATTCTCCTCTCGGGATCATGGACACGCACGCACACGCGACCGGCGTGAGTTTTAAGCCACCGGGTCCGGGACGCAAACCGTGGTCGACTATGTGGGAGTCCAGCGACATAGCCATTACACTAACTGCTGGTCCCTGTATTTTTAACTTCTATGCTTTCCATTTTAAAAATATTTTCTATTTCTTTTCTGACATTTCCTATCTTTTCCTTTAACATATTTTTTTCATATAATTGAGCATAGTAATAATAGTTGTTTTAAGATAACTTCTGCTATTTATGTAGCTGGGCAAGCTTAGTGTTTATTTACATTAACATGTTCAGGTAACATGTTAACTGTGAGTCTATGGGTTGAAATAACAGCATTGAGAGGAATCTGCTCCAGGACGAATCCCAGAATTTCAACCATGCCAGAACTGGGTGACTTAGGTAAGTTCGGATGTCCCAAAAAAGTTTACGTGTTAAAATTTGGTGGTATTAGGACCAGCAGTTGGTGTAATGGCTATGTTGCTGGACTCCCATGTAGTCGACCATGGTTTGAGTCCTAGACCAAGAGGCTTAAACTCACGCCGGGTGCGTATGCGTACGTGCCCAGGATCCAGAGAGGAGAATGGAGGAGAAGGGATTGCAGTGTGACCATCCTCCCTGGGGGGTGATTTCTTGCTTTCTGTCTCTCTGTCTCTCTCTGTCCTTCTGGAGAGTGCAAGCGCCCTATAGCAAAAACCTCTCAAAAAACAAAAACAATTTGGTGTTATTTTGAAGGTACTAAGGGAAAACTTAACCTGACTATGGGATTGAAATATGGGACCTTTGGGGATGTTTAGTGTGGGGCCTCCATGGCGCCACTCGGCACGTGTCTAAGGAGAGGGAACCAGACAGACACACAGATGCCGACGTGCGTGATCTTGCGCTGCTCTAGCTCTTGACGTGATGCCTTGTGCTGCCCTGGGATACCACCAAGAAAACCCTCACCAGACATGGACCTTTGACCTCGGCCCTCTAAAACAGTGATCTAAAATAAAGTCTCTTTTTTTTTGTCAATTGTCCAGATGTAAGTATTTCTGTTATTAGCAACACAAAAGACTACAACAAAAAATTGGTCCCAAGAAGTGGAGTGTTACTGATAACAAATACCTGAAAACATAGAAATGTTTCTGGAATAAGACATGGGCAAAGGTCAGAGGGTTAGGAGAAGCAGACTAGTAAAAACCTAGCACTTGGGGACCAGCAGACGGCAGAATGGTTATGTCACTGGATTCTCACATAGTTGACTGCAGTTTGAGTACCAGACCCGGTGGCTTCAAACTCATGCTGGACACACCTGCTTGCATGCCCAAGAAGAGAATGGAAGAAAAGGGGCCATCCTCCCGGGGGGAGTGGTTTCTCGCTTTCTGTCTGTCTCACTCTTTATTTCTCTGTGTGTGTGTCTCTGTGGCAAGTATACATGCCTGATAGCAAAAATCTCCCTAACAAACACATACAAAAAAAACCCTAGCATGTGTTTAAAGGTGGTTCAGGTGGAGGATCAGAAGATGACTAGGAACTGCTTAGAGACCAGTTAAGCAACTATGACCAGAATGCTAATAAAAATACAGATAATGAAAGTCATTCTGAGGAAGTTTCACATGAAAATAAGGAATATCTTATTGGCATATAGAGAAAAGGTCATCCTTGTTACACTGTTGCAAGAATTTGGATGAACTCTATGTGTCGATGTCCTAGGGCTTGGTAGAAGGGCTTTCAGTAATGAGTTGGGGTATTCAGCAGAGATCTTCTTCATTTCTTTCTTCTTTTTTTCTAAGAGAGATTTTTGCTATAGGGCAAGTGTGCTCGTCAGAGAGACAGAAAGACAGAAAGTAAGAAATCAGCCTCACGGGGGTCTGGCCACTATGCGATGCGTTCTACTCCATGCTCCTCTGGGGTCTTGGGCACGCACGCACAAGTGGCTGGTATGAGTTTAAAGCCTTCAGGTCCAGGACTCAAACTGCCAGAAGCCATGTGGAAGTCCAAGGATGGAACCATTATGCCCCCGCTGGTTCCATCAGCTGAAATCTTCAAGGCTACCCCTGCCTCTCAACACAGTTCCAAGGTCGTGAGAGAGGTGAATAGTTTCAGGTGACCAGCCCAAGTGGGTTGTTTTCCTGAGCTGCCTTGAGACTCTGCTCCCCAAATCCTTGGTGAAGCAGTTCTCTGACTGGCTGTGGTTCACACAGTCCAAGGTGCAGCTCGATTTACTGTTAAAGCTGCCACTCCAGGGATCAGCAGATGGCGTAATCGTTATGTCACTGAACTCCCCCATGGCCGACCACAGTTTGAGTCGCAAACCTGGAGGCTTCAAACTCATGCCAGGCACATGTGCGTGCATGCCCAAAATCCTGAGAGAAGAGAGGAGAAGGGATTGCTGAATGGCTATCTTCCCCCACCACGGGGAGTGGGGGTGGGGTGGGTGTGTGTGACTTCTCACTTTCTGTGTGTGGGTGTGTCTCTTTCTCCAGCAAGTACACAAGCCCTATAGCAAAAAGTCAATTAAAAAAAAAAAAAAGGCTGTCATTCTTGAACATATAGGAGACAGATCATGGAGGCAGATGCAGGTACTTCATCAGGTGCCCAAAACACAATAGATGTGGAGACCTACAACTAGATATCAAAGGAGTCTCAGACAATCAGGAGGCCTACGTAGAGAGCTGTCACAGGGGCAGAACTATAGAGAGAACCCCTAGGGCTATGCAAAGCAAAAGTGCAGGGTCAGAAGTGCCAGAGTCTCAACCTAGAGTAGTGCCTAGTGGAGCCACATGGGTGGGGCCACACTCAAGATCTCAGAAGTGCTGACATGCAACGCCAGCCTGGAAGAACTGCAGGCACAAGGATCCAGACCAAGGAAGCTGAAGTGTGGATTGAGCCCGGAGAGCCATGACAGCAAGGCTGCCTGAGGCACTTGACCTAAGACCCTTGGTGTGTCCTGGAGGTAACAAATGGAGTGAAAGATTGCTCTGAAGTTTTAAGATTCAATGTCTGGGGACCAGCAGATGGTGTAATGGTTACATCGCTGGACTCACATAGTTGACTGCGGTTCAAGTCCTGGACATGGAACTTAAAACACTCTGGGCATGCATGCCCAAGATCCCAAGAGGAGAATGGAGGAGAAGGGATTGCAGCATGGCCATCTCCTTGTAGGGTGAGTTCTCGCTTTCTGTTTCTCTGACTCTCTAGAAAGCGCATGTAGCCTATAACAAAAATGTCTCTTAAAAAAAAAAAAAAAGATTCAATGTCTGCCCTCGTGGGTTTCAGATTTGTTTGGAGCCTGTTACTTCTTTCTAGTGGAGTGGTAATCACCACCCATCCACGCCTAATGTACAGTGTCTAGAAAACCACTATTTATGGGTTCCTTATTTCAGACCAGAGGGTAAATCCGATCCCTCTTATTCTATATTAAACAAGAGTCAATGATAACTCACTTCAATTATTGACTCTTTGTTTTTTACTTTGCCAGATGCTTTGCTAAGCATTGTACATGTTTTTCTGATAGGTGTTTATAAACCCTATGAAATGGATATTGACTCCATTTTACAGATGAGAAACTTGAAATGTAGAGAAAGTAGTTAGCTTGCCCTTGGTTACATACTTACTACTCAGCACCCAAGCATAAAGGGGAACTGTGCAAATAAGAAATGAGGAGTGTATGCTTAGATTGAGTTTTCTAGTATGTGAATTATATCTCAAAAAGCTGATGTTTTATGAGGGAAAATAATCTAAAGAAAATCACATGAACATAGGGCCAAGCACAGGTTTTTCAGGTTTACCAAATAGAAATAAAGAAAGTCCAATTAAATTTGAATAACAATGCAGGCATAACTAGGTAATATTTGGAATATATTCACACTAAAAACATTTTTCTGAAATAACTCTCAAATAGTATCAATTAATAACATTAAATAGTGGGACCAGCAGATGGCATAATGGTTATGTCTCCAGACTCCCACATACTTGACCACAGTTCCAGTCCTGGATCCAGCATGTATGTGTGCATGCCCAAAAGGTTGCTTTACAATAATGCAAATTAACTGACATTTCATAATCTTTTCAATAAAACACATTAATTGCCAAAGGCTGCCAAGATCATTTCTTTGAAAACAGATTTGAGGGAACCAGCAGGTGGCATAATGGCTATGTTGCTGGATTCCCATGTAGTAGACCACTGTTCGAGTCCTGGACCCGGTGGCTTAAACTCACGCCTGGCACGTGTGTGTGCATGCATGCTGAAGATCTCGAGAGGAGAATGGAGAAGACGGGATTGGCATGGCCATTCCCCCTGGGGTGTGATTTCTCACTTTCTTTCTCTCTGGTAAGCACACATGCCCTATAGCAAAAAAATCTCTCTCAGAAAAAAAAAAAAAAAAAAAAAAGTGAAAAAAATAAAATATTAAATAGCTAGATTCTTTCCCACTTGACAAATAAAAATACTAATCATACTGTAAGACTTTGCAGAACTATTCTAATGGGAAAATTGAGACTTACCTGATTTACATATTTTTCAAAGCAAGTCTACCACTTACCAAAATTAGTGTGTTAAGTATGAAAATGATTTAAGTCTGCTTGAATAAGACATTACAGAAGCATATTAACAAAATACTTGTAAGGTTTATACTCATTGTCGAAAACAAGGACTATTGTTCTTACTGAATTTAGCTTTATGAGGAAAATTACTGTCAGATGCAGAGGGTATCTCAAGTCATATACCACAAAACAACTTAATTTAACATAATGAGATCCACATACTTGATTTCTTTTCCCCTTGCCTGATTAAAGTACCCCTTGGAGTTCTTGAAATAATATTGAATAACCTGATTTTGTAATACTTAAAGAAATGCCATATAGATTTCATGCTCAATGTTAAATTTTCAATATCAGTTCAAAATAATTTTCAGTAGAGTCTTATAAGAATTCATTTTATGGTTACTACCTAAGGCCCTTAGATCTTGATGCTTGATATTAGAAATTCCCAGTCTCCCAAATTACAGAATGTGTCCTAGTGCAAAATCGTTTTCATAATTCCTATACAGTTTTTCTACCTATTATATAGGAATAGCACTAGTAGAAGCAAATATTTATGTATGATATGTAAGCTATTACTCTAAGGGTAAGAAATACCAAAAACTTAAGCAAGATTTCTATTTCCAGACTGGACTTACAGATAAATTAAACAGCAAATATTGTAAATAAAAGGGGTATCAAATACAGGAGTTGAGATCAGCAGGTGGCATAGTGGTTAAGGTGCTAGACTCTCACATGACTGACTGCAGTTCAAGTCCCAGATCTGGCAGCTGGCAGCTTGCTTTCTGACTTTCTCTCTCTCTCTCTCTCTCTCTCTCTCTCTCTACCCTCTCTCCTCTCTCTCTCTCTCTCTCTGTCTCTCTCTCTCCTTCTCTGTCTCTCTGGTAAGTGCACACATCCTATAGCAAATTTAATAATAATAATAATAATAATGATAATAATAATAATAAGATAAATAAAATTAAATAATTCTTTTTAAAAAAAAATAGGAGTTGGCCTAGTCATGGTGGCACACGCTATAAAGGTGCTAGGTTCTGTAGGCTGGGGCCACATGGGAGGCCAGGGTTTGAATCCTGTCCCAATCTAAAGTAGGGTGTGGTGGCATGTACCACTAATAACAACTCAAGAAAACTAAGGAAGGAAGATCTTGAGGTTCAGGCTGGTCTGAGCAACAAACAAGATCCTGTCTAATAAAAAGCAAGGAACTGAATGGAGATGCAATCATAAAATTCAGCAAGCTGTGATGCTGATCCACATGGGAATATTCCAGGTCCCAATCGCAGATCTTCCCAAGTACTCTGGGCACATGTGTGCCAAAGATCTGAGCCTTGCTGAAACTGGGGTGGACTGTGGCATTAGGACCCTGTTGGGCCATCTCTTTTTTTCATTCATGGAAGAAAAGAATTAAAGGAGGTAGGAAAGGATAGAGGGAAGGAAGAAAAACCTGTAGTGCCAGCTAGGAGGATGAGGCACAAGGATCATGACATGGCAAAGCCCTGTCTTAAAATTAGTAGTAATAGTAATAGGTATCAAGGGCTTAAAATATCCAAATTCCAAAATGTTACTGATGAGATACACCACATCAATGACAAAAACAGCCAGAACAGGACTAAAAATAACTGTTAAATAATGGGCCAGACAGTGAAGCAACAGTCAAACACCACACTCTGTGAGGCTGACCCACATGGGAAGGTACCAGGTTTGCATTCTGAGACCTCACTGAGTATACCAAGCATATATGTGCCCAAGATCCAGGTCTGGCAGATGCTGGGGCTGGATCACAGCATCAAGACCCAGTTTGCAGTGATGTTAATGCCTCTTTCTCTCGATGTCTGTCTCTCTCATTTTTGTGAAGAAATAAATAAACTTTTTTCTTTTTTAGTTTTTGCTATAGGGTGTGTGTGCTCACCAGAGACAGAGAAAGTCAGAACTTACTTCTCAGGGGGAATGGCCACATCACAATCCCTTCTCCTTCAGGTTCCTCTAGGGATTTTGGGCACACGCACACAGATGCCCAGCATGATTCTCAAGCTGCCAGGTCTGAGACTCAAACATGAAGCTGGCAATGTGGGATCCAGCGCCCTAACCTCTATGCCACTTGCAGGCCCCAATAAATACTCTTTGAAAAAAAAAGAGTCAAGTAAAGCCAGCTCCAAGGCCAGGTGATGAAGACAGCTGAATCCCACGTGGTTGACCCATAGTTCTAGTCCCAGATCATAGACTTGAGAAATGCCAGGCATCTGTGTATGCATGCCCCAACTCCTAATGGGGCAGAGAAATGGAAGAGAAGGAACTGTAGCATGACTGTTCCCATGGAGAGGTGCCTTCTCCCTTTCCCTCTCTCACTGTCTTTCTGGCAAGCACACATGCCCTCCAGCAAAAAAAAAAAAAAAAAAAAAAAAAAAAAAAAAAGGTAGATGAGCCCAACACCATACTGAAATGTTAAAACTTCTCCTAATTTAACATTTCCATTTAAAAGAAAGGAAAATAAATGGTAACTAAACTTAATAGTGAGCAAGTTAATCTTCAGATGTTCAATGCCAGGGTAAAAATAAGTAACATACAATACTATTGAGTTATTCAGAATGGAGTTATCTATATAAACAGGTGAGGGGATTTGAAAAGGCAGAACAAATTACAATGCTTCACTAAGACAGGTAGCTCTGAGTGCAGGAAGGTTTCTGGGTAACACTGGTATTGTGCTCTGTATAATTCAGAATTGTCTAAAACTTACATCCAAAATGTTGTCATGTATTACTTGTGAAATGAACAATAGAACAAAACAATAAAGGCAAAGAAAACAGAAGGAAGATACTACTGAAGGCAAAAGATTATGACTATCAATACTAGAGTTGTACAATGTTTTGGGGTCCCATGCTAATGTAATAAGAAAGAAAACTAACTAAAAGAAGTAAAAAAAAAATCATGATTTTCAAAAAATTTATTCTACTTAGAAAATCAATTATTTTATTAGGCACAGAAATGTAATAATTCTTAAAAGTTTTTTTTGTAAATGTAAATGCAGTGTGGGCAACAAAGAGAAACACTCTCTTAAAAGCAAAAGGCTGTTAGAATAATACAATGTATATATAATGGTGTATTGATAAATGCATAAGCATTGGCTCTACAAAACAAAAAGGCATTTGAGAGTTGGAGCTATTAATGCACAGCATTTACTATTTGATATTAAGAATATTAAACACATGTAAAACCTTGGTATGGTGTCTCATATAATATTCAGTAAATTATACATACATATGTGTGTGCACATGCATGTGTACACTAATTTGATGGTAAATATACAGAAATGAGTCTCTAAGGGAAAAAGAGCCCTGACTTGTAGCCAATTTTCACAATCAAATATTCCTACCTAGGAGAATTTCACACCACCAGTATGGTACCACTAAATGCAGTGCTGAGTAGAGACATGTATAATTGGTTCTCACTATATACTCATATCCATTATGAAATGAAATCATTTTGTGTATAAATAAATATGTATTTATTTGTATATATATGTGTATATGTATGTATATATTGACTACATCTTTATTTACATATATAGAATCAAAACGTCTAGAAAAGATACATCTATAGATATAGATATAAAATAAATGACAGAGTTTTTTTCCAGGGCAAGAAGTGCTTTTAGAGTAAGAGGAGAAGGATAAATTTAACAAGTGTTTCACCAAAATTTTTAAACAATAAAATGTTCATCTATTGTTTATGTACTTTAGTGAGTTAAAAGGAATATTGTTTCTCAAATATCTAACTCATTCCATCACAGAAAGCAATTTTCTCACTAACATTAAGGTCCAATGTGATATAAATGACCAGCTAGTTTAGATGCCATATTACACACACACACACACACACACACACACACACACACACACATTCACCTTCTAAAAAATATATATAACTTACTTTGGCTTCAGTTTCTCCCCTGTGAAGAGTGTATAGATGGTGGACAGCACTTTGTGATGAAGACCAAGGATGAGTCAGAATTTGGAAGACATGAAAGTCATGACCAAGGGTGTCTGTCGTGACAAGAAGCATTCCTGGAAGACCAAAAAAAGGTAAAAATGAAAATGATTATGTTGATGAACTTTTTCAAAAAATACTCATACTTTAAAATATTTCTAAAGGGAAAAAAAAGCTACCAGGGATATAAGAATCTTTCCAAAATAAAAAAAATTAGGGCTGCCTCAGTGGCCAAAAGGTTAGAAGATAGAACCCACATGGTTGACCATGGTTTGAATTCAGGCCCTGGAAGCTTGAGAAACAAGCATATATACATGTGTGCCCAAATCCCAACAGGATGGAGAAATGGAAAAGGGACTGCAGCATGACCATGCTCCATTAGAGGGTGCTTCCCCCTATTCCTCCGTCTTTCACTCTCTGGCTAGTACATGTACCTTCTAAGAATTTTTTTTTTAATTAAAAGAAAAAAATTATTTCCAGTCAATACTAGCGTAATGACACATCAGTATACCAGCAAACTATAAATATTAGATATACAGATATTTTGATGAGCACACAGAAGTTTTATATGCCTGAATTTATAGAGTTCACAGTTTTACAAAAAGATTATGACATAAGACCATGACATGTCTCAATAGAACTAAAACCTACTCCCTCATTTTGCAATTCTTCCAAACTTGAATTTTAAGTTACAATTTATCTACTGATTCTACTTCTCATTTCTTCATATAACTCACCACTTTAAAACATTTATTTACTCTGGCATGGTGTTTATTGAAACTGAACACAGAGCCTTATTCTTAACTTTGAAAAGAGGTCAATAGCTAAGATTGCTTTGTTCAATCCAAAGTCACAAAGATTTTCTAACTCCTTGTAAGAGTTTCAGAGTTTTATGTTTTATACATAGACCTATCATCTCTTTTGAATTAATTTTCCTATAAAATGTGCGGTCTTGAACAAGGTTAACTTTTTTGAATTTGATGCCAAATTATTATTGTAAGATTTCTTGAAAAGATTATTCCTTACTGAATTGACACATTGTCAATATGACCAATTGGCCATACCTGTACAGGTCTATGTTTGGAGGTTCTATACTAACCCATCAATATCTGCGTCTATCCTTTTACTAATACCACACTCTTGATCATTACAACTTTATAGAACATCTTGAAATCAGGTAAGTGCATCCTCCTTTTCGGACCGTTTCTACATTATTTTACATATTCTTGTAACTCCGTCTTTCAATCTACAGATTCAGTTCTTTTGAAGCCATACCAAAAAAAAAAAAAATGCTAAAATGTTTTTGGGGAATTGTGCTAAGTCTATAAATCAATTTGGGGATAACCAGCATCTTAATATCTACTGCTCTGATCCACAAACAGTGTATTTCTTAACTTTTTTACTTCATTTTCTTATTCAGCACATTGACTCTGAATTTACTTTTTTAGATTATAAATGGTAACGTTTTTAAATTTTCAGTGATCAGTTTTTCCTTACAAACATATAGAGATGAAATTGACTTCTTTTTTTTTTTTTTTTTTTTGAGAGAGAGAGAAAGGTTTTTGCTATAGGGTACGTGCGCTTGCTAGAAAGACAGAGGGAGACAGAAAGACAGAAAGCGAGAAATCACCCTCCAGGGGGGCCACGCTGCAATCCCTTCTCTTCCATTCGCCTCTTGGGATTTTGGGCACGCATGCAAACGCACTCGGTGTGAGTTTAAGCCACTGGGTCCGGGACTCAAACCCTGGTCGACTACATGGGAGTCCAGCAACATAGCCTTTATGCCAATTGCTGGTCCTGAAACTGACATTTTTATGTTGACTTGGAAATCCTGCAAATTTTAGGGTTTTTTTTTTTTTTTGGGGGGGGAGTAGCGTATGTGAACTTTCTTTGAAATTAATCATGTAGTCTAGTAATAGAGAGTTTGATTTCTTCCTTTCAATTCTAAATTTTTTTCCATTTTTTTGGTGGATTTGCTAAGGCAAACAGGAGTGGTGAGAAGAAATAGTCATGCCTTTCTCTGTGTCTTAGAGTTAAACCATTCAGTCTAAATATGATGTTATGGATTTATATAAATGCCCTTTATCAAATATGCTGAGTTTTTATAATAAGTGACTGCTGAATTCTATCAAGGGCATTTCTGCATCTATTGAAATGATTATGTGGCTGGTCTTCTATTTATTAATATAGTGAATTTTAACAGTGATTAATATCAAATGTTGAATAAGCCTTACATTCCTGGGAAAGCCTAAATTTAGTCAAAGTAATGTATTAAAAGCTGCTGGAGGGACCAGCAGTTAAGCATAATGGCTATGTCACTGGACTCCCACGTAGTCGACCACGGTTCGAGTCCCAGACCTAGTGGCTTAAACTCATGCCGGGCACGTGTGCGTGTGTGCCCAAGATTCTGAGAGGAGACTGGAGGAGAAGGGATTGCAGCATGGCCAACCACCTTGGGGGGTGATTTCTCGCTTTCTGTTTCTCTGTCTCTTTCTTTCCCGCGAGCGCACGCACCCTATAGCAAAAAACTCTCAAAAAAAAAAAAAAAAGCTGCTGGATACAGTTTGCTAATATGCTGTTAAAGATGTTTGTGTTTGTGTCCCTAAAGAATATTGTAGTTTTTTATTTTCTGATTGAATTGCCAGAGGGCACATGTACTTGCCAGAAAGAGAGAGAGAAAGCACCCCCACAATGGGTGGGCACAGTCAAATCATAACCCTTTCTTCTCCATTTCTCCATCCTATAGAGCTTTTGAGTATGCACAGACACATGTCAGATTGATTTGAACCCGGTCCAGGATTTGAACCCTGGTTGGCCATGCGAGATCCAGCTCCCTTAACCACTAGGCTACTGGGCCAGACCTAGTTTCTTTTCTAGTAATGTGTTTGTCTGGTTTTGGTATCAGGGTAATGCTGACCTCAAAAAATGAACTGGAAAATTATCCTTATTCTGTCATTTTATAGAAAAAAAAACTGCAAGGTATTATTAATTCTTCCATAAACATTAAGTAGAATTTTCCAATAAAAATATTTTCAGCTTAATATTAGAGATTTTTAACTATCAATACCATGAACATTTTAACTTAAATTTTGTCAAATTTTTAAAAGAAGTATTTTATTTATTATTATTATTTATTTTTCTTTCTTCTTTTTTTTTTTTCCTCTCTTTTTAAAATTTGACCAGAGAGATAGAGCAAGAGAGAGGGAATGTGAGAAAGCAAGCTGCCAGGTCCAGGACTCAAACCAAAGTTGGCCGTGTTGGAGTCCAGCATCCAACCACCATGCCACCTGCTGGCCCTCAAATTTTGTTAATTTTTAAAATGTGAAATTTCTTCTTGGTTAATTACTTTCTGTAATTCAAGAAAATAGTTATTTTTAATATCTGTAGCAGTTTTAGTATTGCCCACTTTTTCATTCTGGATATTGAAGACTGGATGTCTTCTCCCTTTTTTTCTTTTCTTGATTAGTATAGCTAGGTGTACAAAGTAATATATTTCGGATTTATTATTTTCTCTATTTTTCTCTTTTTAATTTTATTAATTTCTCCTTTTTTTACATTTAAAAAATCTTTTGTTGGGTACATTTGAGGTTTACAAAATGTTGAGATAAATACAGCTACATACAGATTAACATAACATTTTTTCATTTGTGTGGTAAAAGGAGCTAAAATCTGTTCCACAAAAACTTAACTATTTCTTAATCTACTTTTTATTTTTGTATCAATTAAATAGTTTTTTCCCTGTAATTTCTGCTATTTTTATTATTTCTTTTATTCACCTTGTTTTATGCTTGATAAAACTTCCTTTTTAAATTAGTTTTGTTTTGTTTTTGTTGTTGTTGTTGTTTTTTCCTGCCAGAGGACACACGCACTCATGACAGAGAAGGAGAGAGAAAGCATCCCCCAGTAGGACACAGTCACACTACAATCCCTTCTTCATTTCTCCATCCTGTTGGGCATCGGGTATGCACATCACTCACACCTAGTGTATTTTCAAGATGGGAAGACTGGGATTCAAACCTCACAGTCAATCAGCAGCACAGGCAAACAGCTTCCTTAACCACCAAGTCACAAGGCCAGCCCTAAGGTAGAAGTTTACACTGGAGTTTTAGGAATTTCCTTCTTCGTCAAAGTGAGTGTCTATATAAACATACAAAAGTTTCCCTGTAAGCCAGCTTTAGCTGAATTTCACAAATTTTGACATGCTATAGTTTCATTTCCATACAGTTTTAAATGCCTGTTTTCTACTCAGGGGTTAAGTCAGAGGTGTATTGTTTAGTTTCCAGTATTAAGACATTTTCCAAATATTTTCCAGATATTATAGCTAATGTAATTTCATTATGACAGGAAAGGTTGCTTTACATGTGTAAGCATTTATTTATGACTGACACTATGATATACCTTGTCCCATATATAGAAAAATGCACAAAAATACAACATGACTTTTCTGACAACCTAATACATTTGAACACCTGGAATACTCTATGAAAGTCAGTATTTAAGTTAGTTAATGGTATTGTCTGGATCTTTAAGATCCTTATTGGTTGCTTACTTGTTCTAGTTCTCAGTAGAAGTTGAAATTTCCAAGTACAATTGCAAATACATTTTTTTCTCAGTTATATTAGTTCCTAAATTTTAGAGTTGTTTTGTAAGTTTCAGATACATTAAGAATCATATTTCTTGATATGTTAACTTTTTTTTTTATTTCTAAGTTTTGGCTATAGAGCACATACACTCACCAGAGAGAGAAAGAGAAAGTGAGAAATCACTCCCCAGAAAGGATAGCCACGCTACAATCCCTTCTCCAATCTTCTCTTGAGATTTTGGGTATGTACACACAAAAACACAGCCGGTAGGAGTTTCAAGCAGTCAGACACAGGACTCTAACCACATCGTCTGCCATGTGGGATCTAGCCACCTTAACGTCTACCCATCTGGGGGGGTGGGGGGGGGTGGCTGATATTAACCCTTTTAATAGGAAAACTCATTTTAACCTTAGTTATCTTCCATAAAGTGAATTCTACTGCTTCTAATATTAATATCATTATATTGGCTTTGTTTTATTTGCTGCATGATGGTTTGTGTTTCCTCACCTTTTACTCTATATCTTTATAGTTATATTCAAAATGAGTATATTTTAGATAAGAGTTGAAGTCTATCTGTTTTTTTATCCAGTCTCTTACTTTTATTTGGTATTTGTATTTCATTCACATTTAATACACAGTATATTTATTGGTATGGCTGGAATTAGTCCTATCTAACATATTTTAATTTTCTGTCTCTGTTTTTGTTTATATCTCTTCTCATGATTTATCATTTTTGGATTATTTCTTTTTAATATTAAATTTTCATTTTAACTGTGGGCTTTTGGATTAGATCTCTTTATATTAAGTTTTTTTTTGGGGGGGGGCAGGAGAGGTTTTTGCTATAGGGTGCATGCACTCGCCAGACAGACAGACAGACAGAAAGCGAGAAATCACCCCCCGGGGGGATGGTCATGCCGCAATCCCTTCTCCTCCATTCTCCTCTTGGGATCTTGGGCACGCACACACACGTGCCCGGAGTGAAGTCACCAGGTCCAGGACGCGAACCGCAGTTGACCACGTGGGAGTCCAGCGACATAGTCATTACGCTAACTGCTGGTCCCAATATATTAAGTTTTTACTGGTTGTTCCAGAAATTATAACATACATACTGACCTTCATGTTTCTGTCTGTTTGCATTTTGTCCAAATTTTCTAATTCTTTTTGATAAGAAAGATAGTTTATTAGCTTACACTCCCCTATAAAGAATATCACATTAGTTTAACTTTTAAATTTTTACTTTGTTGGAAGAAAAGGCATGAAAGAAAAATAAGCACCTGTGGGAAGATAAGCTGATCATATAGAGACAAAGATGAAGTATATCTGAATTTGTTATTTCCTTGGCTGATCTAAGGAACAGCCCTAGAGTAAAATATCATACTAGATGCCACCATCCTGGGTATTTCCAAGAAAATACATTTTAGATAAAGAAAATTATCACTTATTTATAAATAATTTAATAAACTATTTATTAAACCTGCAACAGTTACATATTTTTGCTCTCCATTATGTATTTATGATTATTATGCAGATATAGTCATGAGGTCATTGAAACATTTATATTCATTCTCTTTTGTGCTGTTTTTCAAAGGATGTATTTCTAAGGTTAGACATGGGTAGTTTGTTGTCCTTTTGGGGACTTTCCTTTTCCACTCCACCTACTTTTTTGATGATTTGTAGTAAATTTTTTAAAAAGAATACTTTCTTTATTATCATTATTTTTCAATTTTGACCAGAGAGAGGAAGAGAGAGCAAACCACCAGGTCCGGTACTCGATCCACAGTCAGCCATGTGGGAGTCCAGTGCCCTTAACTACCACACCACCTGCCAGCCCCAAGTTCTAGCAAGTTGTAGTAAGCATCACAACTCCACTATTCTGATTCATCTCCTGGCAACAACATGATTTTCTTTACTTCGATGGAAACATCATTCTGACAGAAAATGGAATGAATTTGCATTTTTTTAACAATTATTTAATTTTATTATTTTTTTCTCTTTTTTTAAATTTGACCAGAGAGAGACAGAGAGAGTGAGAGTGAGAGAGAGAGAGAGAGAGAGAGAGAGAGAGAGGAAAGTAAGAAAGCAAGTCACCAAGCCCAGTACTTGAACTGCGGTGAGCCATGTGAGAGTCTGGGCCTTAACTATCATGCTACCTGCTGGACCCTGAACTTGCATTTATAAGACAAAGGAGAGGGCTTCAAAAATTCATGTAAAAGGTGTATTATGAAAAAACTATGCATGGATTTCTAGAAGTGTTTTGCACCAAAATAAATGTGTACATTAATTTCTTTTTCAAGAACTCTTTGAGGTACCCTCAAAGTTCTTCATCCACTACATGAGTTCTTTATGCATTACAGATAAATATCACTATATTTCTTTTAAAATGCATCAACTTTTTTTTATATTTTTTGAGAGTTTTTTGTTGTTGTTTTGTTTTGTTTTGCTATAGGGAGCATACACTTGTCAGAAAGACAAAGAAAGACAGAGAGACAGAAAGTGAGAAATCACCCCCGTGGGGCATGGCCACACCGCAATCCTTTCTCCTCCACTCTCCTCTCGGGATCTTGGGCACACATGCAAACACACCTGACGTGAGTCCCGGGTCCGGGACTCAAACCATGGTTGACTACATGGGAGTCCAAAGACATAGCCATTACACTAACTGATGGTCCACAGTAATGTTTCTTTAATAATTCATGATAATGTGCAGGCACACATGTGAGAGCAAGACAGAGCACAAGCAAGAGGGAGAGAGAAGGGGGACACCCCCACATGGTCTGGTCACTTGGTGGTCCTCTTCCCCCATCCAGTTCTCAGCTCAACACATCCTGCAAACTCATGTGCATGCTAAAGTACTTCAGACTGACAGGGGAGGGGATTCAAACTGAGCTCACCAAGTGGGACCTGGCCCCATTTGAGCAGTGCATCACGGTGGAGCCAGCCTCAAAGTGACATTTTACACAGAATGAGTACTCAGATAAAAGTCCCCATATGTGCCAAATCAAGACTACTATGGCTTTACATAAGAATGAAAATCACAGTGAGCACTTTTCAGTATGTTTCCCGCTTTTCAAACTCGCATTAATCTATAGTTATTATTACGTATAACCAACTCAATTTTTTAAGGCTTAGTCCATCAAAGATTTATACCTACTATCTTTTGTGTCTCTTATCTCAAATATTTTCTTCTTCCACTCCTCCATGCAAATGGGGATTCTATAACCCACCAATGTGATTACTTTTTAAACAAAACATTTAAAATAATATAACAAGAAGAACAAGTAGAAAGATCAGAAAGGAAAGGAAGAAATAGTTAGTGCAGAACTACATAAGCATGTATTTTAATCTACAGTTTCCTCCTCTGCACACTTTCTATTGAGGAAATAACAAGCATTTCTTTTCTAGAAAACAAGTTTAAAAGCACATATACATAAAAGGAAAAGTTGCACAGAGTAGACTGTGGCTTGAGAACTATTTATGCAGCATCAGAAGACTAAACCAGACTCTGGCCTGGCCATAAACTAAACCCACGCCCCAAATGAGGTGCCAAGCCACAAAAAGCATTTGCGTCATCTGGGAATACAAGGAAAAGAAGGACTTCTAATTATAGGGCCTGGAAGCGGAAGCCTAGAGTGATTAGCTGTTTAGGCGCTGCTGTATGTTTATCTGGAAGCTTCCTCTCCCTCACTCTTAGCCTCAAGTTTGATAGATGAGTGTTAGCGCTAGAGGGTGGGGACTCAAGCTGCTGATGGTACACAGCGTTCTCCAAACTCTGAGGGGCTCGAGAATGAACATTAAGGCTTTTGTGGCCTCATAAGAACATAAGTCTTTTCAACTGGGCGTCAGCTGGTTAAACCAAAAAGCAAAATTAAAGAGTAGCAAATGTCCACTGGGCATATGCTATAAAATCTGAGAAACACGAGTAGGTTTGTCTTCTTTGCCATATCCTATTTATAACACCTATCTAATTGTAAGGTTCTTTATCATGTGCACATATGTGAACTGGAAGACGAACTACCAGCTAGTCACAATCACTTCCAAAAGGAAACAAACACTGATATAATGGGTCAAACAGAATTCTTTGTTTTTAACTGCCAGTGGGTGCTCACCAGAGAAAGACAGAGAGGAGTGAGTGAGTGCACACCCTAATGGGGCATGGTAACACCACAGTCCTTTTTCCTCCACTTCATCCTGTCAGGACTTTAGACACATACACAGACACAGATGCCCGGTATGTTTTCAAACTGCCAAGGCCAAGACTCAAACTGTGGTCAGTCATGTGGGATCCAGTTTTCTTTGCACACCACTTAACTGCTGTGCTATGGAAGCCAGCCCTCAAATAAAATTGTTTATAGGAATTTATATAGTGCTACTTGTCAAAGAATTTCATATTCTGGCATTCATTTCTGTGACTGTAATACTCCCTGGTCAAAACTTGTACAAATATAACCTTAAAATTATTTAATTTGTAAAATTGCCAATTTGTAAACACAAAAGCAAAGAAGCAGAATCCCAGCACTGACAAAAATTCTTACCCTATTCAGATTCCATAAAACTACCACAATAGCATGACCTAGTAAAATCTGATCAATGAGGGCCTGCCCCACAGCACAATTAAACACAGTGCAGAGGGCACCAGAAGGCACATGGCTGACTGCAGTTTGAATCCTGAGCCAGAAGCTTGAAAAACACATTGATTACATGTGTGTGTGCCCCGGATCCAGACAGGATGGAGAAATGGAAGGAAAGAGGACTGTGACGTGACCAGGCCCAACTAGGGGTGCTTTCTCTCATGGGCAAGTGCAAGCACACACACACACGTGTCAGCATACAGCCCATGACATTAAAAAGAAGATCAAGTACCTAATTGATGAAACTTTCCAACTAAAATAAAAGCATTGATGAGCAATCTCAAAGTCTCTGTAAGGGAAGCACCCATTTCTTTAGCCACCTTCAGCAGCATGTTTCTTTTTTTTTTTTTAATTTTTATTTTTTCATTTCACTTTCTTCCATACATTCAATCACATTATTATTTGTTTTACAAAATGGATATTTCAACAGGTGAACATTTCTCCCTAGTACTGTTAATAAAACTACGAAATATCTTCAACACATAATACCACACCTCTTTTTGCCATTAATGCTTTTCCTCCCTGTCCCTCCCCCAAATGTCCTTCCTCAGACCCTCCTCTTTCATACACACTCTATCTGGTATTTACATCTATATACTGTGTTTCTATATCCTTTAGACAATTAGTTTCAGTCACAGAGTGCAGACACTCGGTATATATTAAGTGGGGACATACAATGCCTCTCCTTCATAGCATGGCTTGCTTCACTCAGCAGTAAGTCTTCCACATTCATCCACTTCCTGCCAAAAACCAGGGTTTCATTGTTTTTTATGGATGAATAGTATTCCATTGAATATATGTGCCACAGTTTTTCTAACCATTCATCAGTTTGTGGGCATTTGGGTTGCTTCCATGACTTAGCAATTGTGAAAAGTGCCACAATAAACATCAATGTGCAAGCACTTTTCCGATAAAGTATTCTTCTGTTTTTTGGGTAGATACCAAGAAGTGGGATTGCTGGATCATATGGTAGTTCTATCAAAATGGCAATTCTACCCAAATTAATCTACCTATTTAATGCAATGCCAATCAAAGTACCAGACACATTCTTCACAGATCTAGGAAAGACAATCAAAAAGTTTGTCTGGAATCATAAGAGACCCCGTATTGCCAAAGCAGTTCTGAACAAGAAGAGTGGGCGGTATTTCACTCCCTGACCCAAAAATATACTACAAAGCTGTAGTAATCAAAACAGCATAGGGAACCAGCAGTTAGCGTAATGGCTATGTCGCTGGACTCCCACGTAGTCGACCGCGGTTCGCGTCCCGGACCCGGTGGCTTACAACTCACGCCGGGCGCGTGTGCGTGCGTGCCCAAGATCCTGAGAGGAGAATGGAGGAGAAGGGATTGCGGCGTGACCATCCCCCCTGGGGGGTGATTTCTCGCTTTCTGTCTCTCTGTCTCTCTCTGTCTGGCGAGCGCACGCGCCCTATAGCGAAAAACCTCTCCAAAAAAAAAAACAAACAAACAAAGAAACAAAAAAAAACCAGCATGGTACTGGCACAGAAACAGACAGGTGGACCAATGGAACAGAATAGAGTCCCCAGAAATGAATGCTCAAACTTACAGTCAACTGATTTTTGACAAGGGGTACCAGTCAATCCAGTGGGAAAAAGAAAACCTCTTCAGCAAATGGTGCTGGCAAAACTGGATCTCCACTTGCAGAAAGATGAATCTGAACCCCTACCTTTCATCTCTGACAAAAATAAAGTCAAGGTGGATCAAAGATCTAAATCTAAGACCTCAAACTATAAAACCGCTCCTGGAAAACACCGGGGAAACTCTGGGAGACATTGGGGTAGGGAAAGACTTCTTAAATAAGACTCCCTTAGCAGAGTCAATAATCCCCAAAATAGACAAGTGGGATTACATCAGACTAAGAAGTTTCTGCAAGGCAAAAGACACAGTGATTAGTGTGAATATACAGCCCTCAGAATGGGAAAATATTTTTGTAAACTATGCGTCAGATAAGGGACTGATCACCAAAATTCACAAGGAACTCAAGCAGCTGTTCTGGAAAAAGACAATCAATCCTATCAAAAGATGGGAGAATTAGTTGAAAAAACCACTCTCTAAAGATGACATTTGAATAGCTAAATGGCATATGAAAAAATGATCAACATCCCTCATTGTAAGAGAAATGCAGATCAAAACAACAATGAGGTATCACCTAACCCCAGTCAGAATGTCTAAGATTAAAAAAAAAAAAAAAAAAAATGATAAGTGCTGGCGAGGGTGTGGTGAAAAGGGAACTCTCTTACACTGCTGGTGGGAATGTAAATTGGTCCAACCACTGTGGAGCAGCACATTTCTTAAGCTTACAGATACTGACCAAACTCATCAATGCCTTCTTTCCCTTTGGTAGCACAGAATATAGTTAATAGTGCTCAAATGAACTAGGAGATTGGGAAGATAAAAAATGTATGGTATGAGAAAGTTAATTTGACTTACAACTATTCGAAAAAACAAATGACAGAATTTAAGTTTTATATCTAAAGAGTGCTTTCAAAACAACCTGCTTGATTTGAATTAACATATGTGATAAATGAAATCCAAAGACAGTGTGTAAAATATAAATTATAAATATAAAAAGGGTAAAAGAGTGCTAGCTTGTGTGGTCTATCAGTATGTACAAACACAATAGAAGGTATTCAAGACCTACAGGTTAGCTACATTGACAAGAGTAGACATAACTGATCACAAAGAAATATTATATATATATACATACATTGAACTAATGCTAACTCAAGGTCGGGGACAGTGGTCACTAAAACTTTATAATAATGAGTACTTTTAATGAAGATTATTAGGAGTTTTATAGATGTAGAGATAGGACAGTAAAGTGAAATACCATGAAAAGTGGAACACAGGAATGAGAAATACAGAAAAAGCTGTAAGGCAGACCAGTTTGCTTCAGGGAGATATTTTTATGTGCTGGAGTACAAAATATAATTTGAAAGACAAATGTGGAAATTTAGAAATTTGAAATATATCTTTTAAACGTTCTGGATGTTACTTGTAAAGGGATGTGTGTGTATTTATTTCACCAAGTCATACACTTAAATTAGCGAAATTTATACTGTGTCAATTCCAATGGAATAAAAATAAGGACCAAAACAAACAAAAAAAAAAAAAAAAAAAAAAAACTACAGGTGAAGGGTAAGCCAAATTGGTTAGTTTTATACAGAGCAAATAGAAAAAGAAAAAAGAAAATATGTGAAACAGACCAGTTAGAAAGTTAAAACACTTCTGTAGCCACACCATTCCCATGGAACAACAACAAAAAGATAAAGGCTCAGATAGATTTAAGATTCAGATATAGGATGAAAGATAGATAGATAGATAGATAGATAGATAGATGGATGGATGGATAGATAGATGATTGTCACTCAGTCTCATTTACAGCTTGGCCAAATGGGTGATGAAAGCACCATGAATCCTGTATTCCATAGCACATACACAAAAATATAAGCACAGATTCCACCAGAGGAATTCAGACACTATGTGACTGATATGGCTAGATGAAAGAAAAAGTTTCAAAAACACTTATCAAGTACTCTGTTGCAAGGTTTATGTCAGTTAGCACATACATTTTTTGGTATATGAGTAAATGTACCACATACTAGCAAATTAGCAACTATATCTCTGGAAATCAGATTTGATTACCTTCCTGAACAGAACCAAAGTATGACTCTTACTATATTATGGAAAGGACAGATGTAAGAACAACGGCTACTATATAAAAGAATGATCACAGATGAGCAGACAATCTGGGCACAGACTAGATATTTATTGAACAGATTCAAGGAAACAAAGGAACAAAAGGAAAAACACACAATCAGTTCATTTTTAATTATTAATTTCATACTGTTGGTACTTTATGATATCTGTTACTTCTGAATACGACTATTATGTATTACTCTCACCTTAGCATTCTAGGTGTCATCTTCTTTAGACTTCAGATATATGGGAAGAATAAATCATATTTCTTTAACTTCATTTACATTAATGAATCCACACAAGAACCTCCCCTTACTGCTTTTTACACTTTGTGGGTAATCCTATATTCCTGCACCTACTATTTACTCCCCACTGCTTCCCTACATAGGCACACACCCGATTACATGTTATTTCCTTTGAAATATATGTATCCTAGAGAAATACTTGCCCGTTTTCAGAGTAATGCTCAAAATATTTAACGTGTGGCAATAAAACAGACCCACCTGAAAGGGAACAGTGAAATAAGCCCCATGCTGGGGGAGGGCCGGGGCATTCTAGAGAAAAGGCATAAGGAAGGAACAACCTTTTCCATGTTTTAACATCCAGTAAGGCTGTCCTGATCAACAAAAGGGACCTTAGCGTCCTTGGTGTATGTACTACATACATCCTTTTGTACCTTTACAGAAGGTAATACTATGTTTATGTTGTTGCAAGTATTTCTGTTCTATCTTTTGTAAAGAGTTATAACATTACAGGTCTGTATGTTTACGTCACATTTTCACATATTATTCCAATGTATGCATTCACATCTTTAATTGGCTCAGTCAATACTAGTTGAGCATGTTTGCTCAATTAAGCAGGAGTGCTGAGGTGGTGATGAGGGAAAGACAGGGTTCCTCATGTACTGATGGATATCCAGGACCCAGAGGTGCGTTAGGACTTTCACGGCACCTAGGCATTTGGGCTTTCAAAGGCCCTATTACATGAAAAAATATATAAAATTATATTTTGTGACTCCATTACGTTTTATAAACTCTATTTTTTAAAAGATTTTTGCCATAGAGTGCGTGCTCTCGCTGCAGAGAGAGAGACAGACAGAATGAGAGGAAAAGTGAGAAATCATTCCCCAATGGGGATGGCCACACCGTAATCTCTTCTCTTCCATTCTCCTCCTGAGATCTTGGGGAAGCACTCACATGCGCCCAGCATGATTTTCAAGTCATTGGGTCTGAAACTCAAACCCTGGTCAGCCATATGGGAGTCGGGCAACATAAACACTATGCCACCTGCTGGCCCCTCTTCTTCTATTAATATAAAGCTTTATATACTTCTTTACTTTTGAAGAAAATTAAACCATACCGTGGAGCCCTAGAAGCACTGTCAGCCCTAGGCACTGCTCATTCTATAGCTAACGGGACATCATCCCTATAAAGTCCCCTCTCACTCTCCCACAATTTACAGTGCCACGAGGAACAAAGACCAAAAAGAACTAATTCTTCAAGGAGTAATCCATTACATGCATAAAAGACACCATCTTACAAGATAGTACAAGAGAGTAAATACAAACCTGTAATAGAAATATTCCCTTCTAAGGAAAAGAAAGCAACGAATTCTTCAAATTATCCTTGCATTTGTTGTGTGTGTGTGTGTGTGTGTGTATGTGTATATATGTGTGTGTGTGTGTGTATATATATATATATATATGCACACTGGTAAACTCAAAATTATCAGATGCCAAATCTCAAGTCACATTATTCCGTAAATCTGTATGGCATTAGGGATGTTAACAGAAGTCAAAAAAAGGTATTTTTCTGGCCACTTGCTGTGATCAATAACAGCTTTTATGACCCCCTCCAAAAAAATCCAATTTAAACTTTTTAATGATTAACCCAAGACCACCATCATCTTTCAAAATACAGCATTTAAGAAACCAGAAGAATTTCAAGTCTGTTAAAAATGCAGTCAAGCATCCAAAGGGATACATGTTGAATCAGTTTTACTAAAGACTCGACATTCATTTTCCTTATTAGTAGATGGAAAAGCAATTTCCCTGCCAAGGACTGGTAATTATTTAAAATGTAGATGTGTTGTACTTTATAACTCTCACCTGGCAGAAGTAACACCTCTGGAAAGCAGATCAATTATTTACCGAATTAAAGACAACCAGGTCTGATTTAGAAATATCAGGCTATCCCAGAGACTGGAGGATATTCTCCTTATCTTTCTTTCTGTTTTTTGTTTTATTTGCTAGAGGGTGCATATGCTCCCAGGGAATCGGGAGACAGGGAGGTAGCCATGCCACAATCCTTTCTCCTCTCAGGATTATGGACACACACACACACACACAGCACATTTTTCAAGCTGCCAGGTCTAGGACTCAAACTGCACAGTTGACCATGTTGAGTTCCAAGTGCTTTAACCACCATGCCACCAGCTGGCCCACAACTTTCTAATTTTTAAACTTTCCCTTATCTAATTTCCAAATAAAAAATACTCACCTTTTTTGATATTCAAGGCAATATAATGTTTAATATACTAATCTATTATGCTTATTTCACTATGCTCCCATGGTATATTTTCGATTAGTATATAATATTAGGTTATTGGAAAAGTCATGACATATTTTTCAATGTTTTCCTATGCGAAAATGCATCATGACTTTTCTCACAACCCAATATTTCAATCTTAATTATCTGTGACATGTATTTCCATTTAATATAATCTGCCATCATAGATCACTCCCACAATTTAAGAGAGTGAGACAATTCTTATTCAAACTTCACAATTTAGAAATGAGTTGTTTGGGGCAAGCCTGTGGCCACGGGGTGGCTGAATTTCACACAGCCAACTGCACAGTCTGTGCATGCACGTCTGCCCCAAATCCTGAGGGAAGAAATGGAGGAGAGACTGCAGTGTGAGCAGGCCCTATGAGAGGTGCTCTCTCCAGTGAACACACATGTCCTAGGGCAGGCAAAAAAAGAAAAGAGTTGGGATTATTCAAAAAGTGAGTAATTGGGCCAGTGGGTGAAATGGATGTTAAGGCAGCTAGATCCCACAAGGCCAATTGTGCGGTTCACATTCTGGACATGGTGGCTTGGAACACGTCAAGGGCACGTGTGTATGCAACCTCAAATCCAAAGAGTGGAATAGAGGAGAAGGTACTGCGGCATGGCCACCTCTGCCAGTGGATGACTGATTTCTCTCTCTCTCTCTCTCTCTCTCTCTCTCTCTCTCTCTGTCTCTCTCTCTCTCTGTCTCTCTCTCTCTCCCCACCCCCCACTTGCACATGTGTCCTATAGCAAAGCTTTAAAAATAAAGAAAGTGAATTACATTGAGAAAAATACTTTATCTCTGCCTTGTTATAGATTTCTCATAGTTATATTGGGTTCTCAGGATTGTCATGATGCATTTTTACATAGAAAAAAGAAAAACAAGTTATGATTTTCCTGATGACTAATAACTATTTAAAAAATCCCAGGGAATGAATTAATATGATTATTTAATATATAGCTACTCAATAACAAGTATGTAAAAGTTACTGAGCTAATAATACCTGGGGCCAAACTAAAAGCTTACCTCTAACAAAACATACTGAAAAGACACTGATTGATGTAATTGATCAAAAACTATAATAAAGGAGGTTAATAAAAATGAAAGCAGCTGAAAATAGTATTTACTGGATTCACATTATTTATTATTTTTTTTAATAGAGGTTTTTGCCATAGGGCACGTGCGCTCGCCAGACAGACAGAGAGACAGAAAGCAAGAAATCACCCCCCAGAGGAATGGCCACGCCGCAATCCCTTCTCCTCCATTCTCCTCTTGGGATCTTGGGCACGCATGCACACGCGTCCAACATGAGTTTCAGCCGCCGGGTCCGGGACTCGAAACGCGGTAGACTACATGGGAGTCCAGCAACATAGCCATTACGCTAACTGCTGGTCCCTGGATTCACATTATTAGCCCCTATTTTATGAAGAAACTAAGGCACTGAAAGCTGCCCGACTAAATTAAGTCACTTGTGCAATAAAGTGACAAAGTGAAGAGAGAAGGGAGATATTTTACATAGGGCTAGGGCTGACTTCTTAAATGATATTCACAATGGGGACTCAAGTGATAAATAAGAATTAGGCAAAAGAAAATTCCAGGTAGAGGAATGAAATGACATGATTCAGGAATTGAAAGAGATCTAGTATAACTAGAGCTTGGAAGGTAAATGCAGATTAGACTGAAGCAAGCAATAAACTAGTGCCAGTCTGTCAAGCTCTGGACAGTATATTCAGGCCAATAAGGAAGCCACTGAAGAAGAAAGCATTGTTAAAATTTAACATGTATTACAAAATTATTTACTATTTTAAAATGGGAGTAAACATATAGAATAAGTATGATACAAAAATCACAGTTAAATAAAATAATCTATAATTAGCTCATTAAAGAGAAAACAAGAAAAATCTTTTTTTCAAGACTAAGAATAACAGAATGATTTTCACATACACTGTTATGAACCAAATATTTGTAATCCCCTATAGACATATATGAAAACCCTCAGAATACTATATATAGAGAGATGGGGCTTCTAAGGAAAGAATGACGGTAAACAAGACGATGAGGGTCTAGCCCTTAGATATCTCTTCCTTTCGCTCTGTCCTATAAGCACACATGGAGGAAAGGCCACGAGAACATGGCAAGAAGGTGGCCGTCTGCAAAACAGTTAGAGAACCATCACCACAAACTGCAATGGCCAGGACCTTGATCTTACAGTGCTAGAAAAAAATATTCCTTGAAACTATAGAAAAGATACAGATAGTCCCAAAAAGGTAAAAAGATTAAAGAATTTATCTTCATCCAAGAACCCAAAAACAGCCCACACAAGAATGCCACTTTTTTGTTAAAAGTGCAAGAAGAACTCAATGGAGGATGGATAAACTTGAAAAAAAAAAAATGTTGATTCAATCAGATAACCATGGAGGGAAAAAAAAAAAACAAAGAACTATAGCCTAAACCTGACATGTTATACAAATACTAACATGAAATGAATCACAGATTTACATATAGAATGTAAAACTCGAAAACTTTTAGAATAGTACAGAGAAAATATTCTTCAGGCCCCAGATTGGTGAACATTTACTTCTTTGTCATGACAACAAAAATATCCAAAAAGAAAAAAATAATTGAATTGGATTTCAAAAAAGTTAAAAAAAAAAAAAGTCTTTGCTTTGGGAAAGATTCTGATATGGGGAGGGGGGGAAGGTAAAATTCTCACTGGAAGAAAATACTTGCAAATCACACACCCGACAATGAAACTGCATCTAGAGTATAGAAAATACAAAATGGTGAGTATATCAAATGCTGGCAAGAATGCAGACAACCCATGTCTAAAGGATGAGAAGAAAGTACGAGAACATATCTCATACAGAGAGAGACAGAACACTACTGGTGCTGGACAGCTGGTAATGCAGTAAGATGCAATGCTCTTTGACCCACATGGGAAGGTTACTATTCATGTCTAGAGACCTACCTGAGTGCACAGGCACATGTGTGCCCATTGTCCGGGCTGGCTGAGGCTGGGTGTGGATCGTAGCATCAAACCCTGTCAGTGGCACTATACTCTGTCTCTGTCTCTCTCTCTGTCTCTCTCTCTCTCTCGTATGGAATAAATAGATAAATAAATTGAAAAAAAGAAAAAATATTATGAAAAGAACCAGGGCCAGGTGGTGATGCAGTGGTAGCACAATTAAACCCACACAGGAAACATCCTGAGTTCATGGAATGGGACCTCTCTGAGTACATCAAGCAACCACACATGTGTTCATGACCTCAGCCAACTGAGTCCGGAGATGGACTGCTACATGACGACCATGTTGTGGAGGAGGGGAGTTCTCACTCTCCTTCCTTCCTTGCTTTAACATGGAAGAAACAGACTTCTTTAAAAAAGAAGAACCAAATGGAAACGCTAGAGTTGAAAAGTATGATCACTGAAATAAAAGATCTGCTAGTGGGACTCAGCTTTGAACTGGCAGAGGAAAGCACCAATGCAAACCATGAACACTGGGTAATGATGATGTGTCCACGTAGGTTCGTCTGTCATTTGAACATATGCATCACTGCTACGCAGGGTGGACCATCATAATGAGGAAAGTGTGCACGTGTGGGGTAAGTGGGTCCACGTGAACTCCCTGTGCTATGAGCTCAATTTTTCTGTGAAGAAAACAGCTTTAAAAATAAAGTTTATTAATTTAAAAAAAAGTTCCCTAAAAATGTTACTCGTTTTAAACCTAAATAATTAAAAGCAACAAATTTACACCACCCATATAGAATCTGACCAGATCTAAGCATGGCAACAGATCTGGCACTTCTAAACAAATCATAAATGCTGCCATTAAAATATTTGTTTTAATTCTGGACCCAAAGTCACAGCTAATAAACAAGAATGGGAATGAGAAATTGCAAACAAACTGAATGCAGCTGCTGCTCTAGAAGTTTCACAACTCTATTTAATGGCATCCCTTAATTTCTTTTCTGAATAGGTCCCATAGAAGACAGAATGGCATGCCACCCAGCCAACCGCCCGACATTTTCTCCTTAACTCATTTTGCACTGTTATTTCATCATGTACATTTTACAGTATTTTTAACATTTCCCAGGAGGCTGCCACAGGTCTGGCTTGTGCTTGAATTTTGTTTCTTAAATCATTTTTTAAATGCTGTCTTTAAAAAAAAATAAAAATAACTCTCTAAAAAAAAGGCATTTAAATTCATTAGTATAACAGTAACACATACAAATGGGCTGATTTGAGAAAGATCAGCTTCAAAAAAAACAAAAACAAAATAAAACAAAAAAATACAACTTTTTGGTATGTTTTATTTTAAAAGAACTTCCCTAAACATGTAAAAAAGTATTCTAGCAAGCACCATTGTTGTTATTAGCAATATTATATATCCTATGAAAATAACAAGTAGAATTATTAGCAGGTTGACAATGTTTAATGTTCTTGATATAAATCAATTTAGAAACATATATGGATAAAGAAATACCAGAGTATGTTATTGGAGGACCTATGAAGTTATACTTTAAAAATAACCAATTTAAATAAAAAACTAACTACTACATTAAGGGCCATTTAAATTACAAAGCTTTGTACAAAATAATAAAAATAAAACTTGAGAACCTAACAAATACAGTTTAGCCAATGAACATAATTCAGCCGTTTAAAGAGTACGTAACTTTATTTATCTTTCTTTATTTATTTTAATTTGACCAGAGTGGGACAGAGAGCGAGAGCGAGAGAGAGAGCTAAACTGATAAAACAAGCCACCAAGACCAGGACTCGAACCATGGTCCACCATGTGGGAGTCCAGCACCCTTAACCACCATGCCACCTACGTCCCCAAGGATTACATAATTTTAAAACATCTCATTTCTTAATAACATTAGTACATTTGCAAGTATATTATATTTAATAATATAACACAATTATTTGGGACCAACAAATGGCGTAATGGTTACGTCGCTGAACTCCCATGTACTCAACAGTGGTTTGAGTCCTAGACCCAGTGGGGTAAACCTCATGCCAGGCATGTATACGTGCATGCCCAAGATCCTAAGAGGAGAAAGGAAAGAAGGGATTGCAGCATGGTCATTCCCCCAGGGTGTGATTTCTCACTTTCTGTCTCTCTGTCTCTGTCTCTGTCTCTTTGGCAAGCACACACACCCTTTAGCAAAAATCTCTCAAAAAAAAAAAGAGAGAGAGAGAGAGAGAGAGAGAGAGAGAGAAAAGAAAAGGAAAAACATGTCCAGTATCTGTGCATCCATGACTTTTTAAGCAACCAGGTCCAGTATTCAAACCACGCAGTCAGCTATGTGGGATCCAGATGCCTTAACCCACCATGCCACAGGCTGGCCCAGGATTGCAGATTTTTTTTTTTTTTTTTTGAGAGAGATTTTTGTTATAGGGCTTGTGCACTCATCAGAGAGACAGAGAGACAGAAAGCAAGAAATCACCCCCACAGAAGCTGGCATGCAGCAATCCTTTCTCCTCCATTATCCTCTCAGGATGTTGGCCACACACACACACACACACCACACACACACACACACATCCAGCATGAGATTCAAGCCACCGGGTCCGGGACTTGAACATTGGTTGGCCATGTGGGAGTTCAGGTATGTAACTATTATGCTATCTGTTGGTTCCCTCAAAAAAATCCTAAATGCCACTGTTAAATCCAATCATTTTTATAAGAAGCTGGGAAGCTACTGATCATCATTTACTAATAAAAAGAGTATCAAGATTTACAAATCATTGAGAATTGAATATTTCTATTCCCCTGAACAAAATCAATAATACTTGAAGGAATTAAGTATTTCAATTTTGCTGTTCTCCTGAACAGCAAAAATACTAAGCTCAACAGTAAATAACAAAGATGAATTATAAGCAATTGCATAAAATCTTTGCCTACTAGCTACCATTTAATTAAAATATTTAAACAGGTACCAAGAGATTATAAATTGCTACAGAAATGATAACATATTTAAAAACATATCTATTGCACAAAAAACTTGAGTCTACTGTATAGAATCTGCTTCAAAACCTACTTCAAATATGCCATATTTTCATTGCTTCACTCATTCAACTAATATTTATTTATGTAACAGCCCCCAAAGCATTATTTACTAGCTAATCATCTTTTAGTTCCCATCTTAGAGTTTATTTCCTCCCTCCTGACCCTTCATAAGAGAGAGGAAAACAGAAGAAAAGGGAAAGAGTGAGAGGCATTTTTATGGGGGTCTCACCATGCCATAATTTTTCTGCCCCAGTTTCCCAATTAGCCAAGGATCACAGACACATGCAACTGTGTCTGGCGTGTTCAGGCTGCCCCAGGATCCAAACCCAGGCCTCCCATACAACCTCCAGCATCTCAACTTGGCTCAATCTGTATACCACTATGGTTGGATCAAAGTGATTTCCTGTTGAAGAGTTTTCTCCAATACCCGCGCTCTAATACATACACATCACATAATAACTGGGATGTGTTCTGACAAATGCATTGTTGTACAATCTCATTCGTGTGCAAACCTTAGAGTGTACTTACACAAATATATATGGTATAGTTTTCTACGCATGTAGGGTACATAGTTAGGCCTATATGTCCTTAAGGAACAACCATGCTACATGTGGTCTGTTGCTGAGGAACACTGTTGTTGCACGCATGACTGGTTTATCTCCAGCAGCATGTCCTCACTCTGTACAGTGTTTCACTTCATTGTTTTAAGAACGCTTTTTGTTTATTTATATCATACCAGTAGACTACTGGACAGAACCGTCTCTTATTATGTGAATCACCAAGACTGAGCCAGAGAAAGTGAATGAAGTCACCAGTGAAACAGCTTCCAAGGTGTTCACCTTAAACAGGTGGAATCATTTCAAGCTTCAACTTTTTGATAATGGGCCTTTGCACATTTTATTACCATGGGCTCTTTTAGTAAGAAGGTAAAGCCTAGGGGCCTCTTTCTATATATTTTAAGAGACAAAACTAAATAATCTTTTAAAATAACTGACATATAGTAATATATGTGCTATTTCATTAATGTATTTTTAAATATTTATTTACTTATTTTATTTTAGTTGTTATTATTATTATTTAATTTGATGAGAGAAAGAGAGAGAAAAAGTGAGAGAGCAAGCCACCAGGTCCAAGACTTGAACTGTGGTCGGCCATGTGGGAGTCCAACACCTCATCTACCATGCCACCTGCTGGCCCCTTTCATTAATATATTAAAATATAGGCTTGGTGCTAGCAGATGGCCTAGTGGTTAAGGCACTAGACTCCCATATTGCTGACTGCAGTTTGAGTCCCATACCTGAAGGCTTAAAACTCACGCTCAGCACATGTGCATACGCACCCAAAATCCTGAGAGGAGAATGGAGAAGGGACTATGTCATAGCCATCCATGAGGGGTGATTTCTCACTTTCTCTCTCTCCATCTCTCCCTGTCCCTCAGGTAAGTGCATGTACCCTATGGAAATAATCTCTTCAAAATAGATTTTTTAAAACATAGACTCTACTATAATCTTGAAACCTAAGCAATATTTAGAGAATTATATAACAAAGGTAAAATAATATGAAAATATTGATATTTTTTTTGTTCACAAGTTCACAGGTACAGCCAATATTTCAGATGAAAAATTCCTATTTTTGAAATTAGTTTGTAACAATTCACAATTGTCAAGCCTTCATGGGCCAGCAACCCCATATGGGGTTATTTCTAATGGTATTAACAAGCTTCACAGATTACTATGAACAATTACATAAAAACTGATATAAGAAATTCCACATACTATGTACTATCGCAAAGTGAACAAATTCCAGAAGAGTTTGAGTAGACATTGATCTAAATACAACAGAAAAATAAGGTAAGAGGCATAGTCATGGGGATGCAGGCAGTAGGAGGCTACTGTGCAAAGCTGGAAGCCATCCTGGAAAGCTCCAACTTCTCAGTGGAGTCTCCCTGAACACTTTGGGCCCGCCCATGATCCTAGTTGACTGCAGGGCTTGGAGAATGATTGCAGTGTGAAGATCCTGTCAAGGGCACCACCTCCCACACTCTTTCTCTCTCAATAGACAAACTTCTAATAAAATAAAAAAATTGAAAGATTGAAAAAGACTGAAGATTACATAGATCTATTTATTGTCAAAGCAATGAATACTATGATTAGCATAGTGATATCTATCTATAGTGGGGAATGAGTTCAAAATAATTTATTCTATTTTTCAGATCAGCAGATGGTGTAATGGCTACGTTGCTGGACTCCCATGTAAGTTGACTGTGGTTCGAGTCCCAGACCTGGTGGCTTAAACTCACACCGGGTACGTGTGCGTGCATGCCCAAGATCCCAAGAGGACAATGGAGGAGAAGGTTGCGGCTTGGCCATCCTCCCTGGGGGGGGGGGGGGGGGGGGGGGGGGGAGGGATTTCTCTCTTTCTGTCTCTCTCTGTATTTCTGGTGAATGCACATGCCCTATAGAAAAACCTCTCAATAAAATTATTTGATGTTTCTTACTAATTTATTTGAGGGGGCTGGCAGGTGGTATGGGGGTTAAAGGAGCTGGATTCACACATGACCATCTGCAGTTCTACTCTCAGACCTGGCTTATTTCTCATTTTTTTCTCTCTCCCTGCCTCCATCCCTCTCTGTTCAACTGAAATAAACAAATGAATAAATAAATAAAGTAATTCTTTAAAAAAAAAAAAAAAGAAAGAAAGAAAGGAAATAATCTACTTGAGGAGCCCAACACTGATACAATAGTAGAATGTGATGCTTTGAAAGGCAGTCCCACAAATCCAGAGACCGCCTTGGGTATACTGGGTACATGCTTGCCCATGGACCAGGACTGGCTGAAGGCACGCAGTGGGTCAGGACATCGGAACCTTGTTGGGGGTACGATCTCTCTTGTTCTCTCTCACTCATGGGAGAAATAAACAATGATAATAATCTGCTTGAGACAGCACATATACACTAAAAATTGGGACATAAAGATAAATGACATTCTATTCCTACCTCTGAGGTAGGAAGGGTTTAGCATGAAAAATAAATATTTTAAAAAGTGGTTACCTGGAACCAGTAGATAGCATAGCAGTTACATTGCTGGACCCCAGTGTGGTCAGCCACAGTTCGAGTTCTGGACCCCACAGCTTAAACCTCACACTGGGCACATGTACATGCCTGCCAAAATCCCAAAAAGAGAATGGAAGAGAAGGGACTGTGGCATAGCCATCTCCCCAGGGAGTGATTTCTCACTTTCTGTCTCTCTGTGTCTCTCTAGCAAGTGTACATGCCCTGTGGAAAAATCTCTCCCCCCCAAAAAAGTGATTACCACAAAATAAACTATATAACGGTGTTATAAAACCAACACTCTATACACGCAGAAATGTAGGTATAAATTTATTGTTATTTTTAATGTTATAAACACAAATGTGAGACTAAATGAAATGGTAAATATAGATCAAAATTATGAAATCATTTCTGATAGAAAACCAATTGTTAACAATGAGATAATTATAGCATTCTTTAAATTCTATAATATATTCTCAAAATGCAAAGTCACAGACAGGAAAAAATACAGCTTCCAATGTCAGAAGTTCTTTATCTAGAGTTACATGATCTATGCACCAAGATAAAGGAGATCTGAAATGACATATGGAATATGAAGATGAGTCACATTGGAGTACTGTAAATGACATAAATTTCAGACTATCTCTTCAAATAGAACTTGATTCCCACAACATTCAGAGGATTACGATAAACCTTTGTCTTTATTAATTAAATTGATCCTACAGATCACCAATCACTATAAAAATCTTTCTTCATCAAAATGACTTAATGGTTAATTAGAAGATAAATTATTGAAAGTGGTATATGTTATTCCGTAATTCTTTATTTTTAAAAGATTGGTCTTTCCCATCAATCTTAAGTAATATGATCATTTATGAAAAATAAGATAAAAATAGTAGTCTTCAATTTTGTTTTCTTGTTTTGTTTTGTTTTTGTTTTTTTCTTGGAGAGAAATTGGTCCCAATTTTTGAAATTTTTTATTTAACATTTTTTAACTGGTTGATGGCAGGTGAATGGAAAATTAATTTTTTGTTTTAGTTTTCTTTCTTTCCTTTTTTTTTTTTTTTTTTTGGCTATAGAGCACGTGTGCTCTCAGGAGAGAGACTGAGAGAGAGAGAGAGAGGGATAGAAAGGGAAAGTGAGAAACCACCTTCCCAAGGGGAATGACAGCACCGCAGTCCTTTTCTCCTCCATTCTCCTCCTGGGATTTTGGGCATGCCCACACATGTGCCCAGTGTGACTTTTTAAGCCATCATGGTTGGCCATGTGAGAGTCTAGCACCTTAACCACCACATTACCTATTGGTACCCTCTTTTTCTTTTTTTTTTTCCGGTTTTAAATGACCAATTTTCATAGTAAGAAGATTGGTATAATACTTCTTGGAATGGGACATGAGTTATTTTAAAACTACTTTGTTTCTAAATAAAAGATAATCCTACTCTTTCGCTTTCTGAGCTGAAATTGTCTTCATAAACTTAGTCTATACAAAACCAAATACTACCGGAAACAGCAGTTGGTGTGACGACTATGTCACTGGACTCCCATGTAGTCGACCTTGGTTCGAGTCCTGGACCCAGTGGCTTAAATTAGGCCGGGCAAGTGTATGTGTGTGCCCAAGATCCCGAGAGGAAAATGGAGGAGAGGGGATTGCGGCGTGGCCATATCCCCTGGGTGGGGGGGGGTGGTTTCTTGCTTTTTGTCTCTTTGTCTCTCTGTCTTTCTGGCGAGCGCACACGCCCTATAGCAAAAAAACTCACCAAAAAAAAAAAAATAAAATAAAATAAAATAAAATAAGCATTTAATTTTTTTCTTTCCTCTTTTTTTTTTTTTTTTTCAATCTGCTAGAGGGCACATGCACTCACCGGAAAGAGATGGACAAAGGTAGAGGAGAAAAGTAAGAAAGCAACTCCCATGGGGGATGGTCACCCTATAATCCACCCCCCTCCATTAATCCTTTCAGGATTTTTGGCATACATGCACACTTGCTGGGAATGTTTTTTTCTTTCTTTTTTTTTCTAGAGAGAGATTTTTGCTACAGGGCACGTGCACTTACTAGAGAGACAGAAAGCCCCAGGGGGGATGGCTGCGCCACAATACCTTTTCCTGCATTCTCCACTCGGGATTTTGGACATTTACATACACGTGCCTGGCATGAGCTTTAAGCAGCCAAGGCCAGGACTCGAACTGCAGTCAACTACATGGGAGTCCAGTGACATAACCATTACACCATCTGCTGGTTCCAAGGGTATGTTTTTCCAAGCTGCAGAGTCTGGGACTTAAACCCTGGAGTCAGCCGTGTGGGATTCAGTCTCCTGGATCCCACCAGTCATGCCATTGGTTGGCTTTATTTCATATGTTTTAAATTGCTTTTGCTATTTAAATTATCATCATGAAAGCTCCCATGTCCCAATCCATGCCACCCAGGATGTGAATCATCCCTTTTTCCAGGATATCCACACTGTATATGCTACTCACACATTAGTAACATAAGAGTCATTTCAATGATCACATTGAAAAAATATAGAGCTAGAGTTCAGTATTATCTGTGCCTTCGGACATCCACTGGGGACATCCACACCCCAGAACATACACGGATAAGGGGAGGCTACCAAATAGGAGAACTGCACATTCTTAGATGATGACCGAACACTTTTTTAAATAGAAGAATAGCAGTTAACATGTTGAAATTAGAAAGCCACCATTCTGCATCCTTCCATGTATTGAAAATATTAATTAAAAAGTTGTTTGAGAAATAAGGTAAAATAAAACTAAAGGATAATTGTGAATCTACGAAAGAAAAACAATCTCCACTATTTAGACATGGTTGCTACCTTAACTATGTAATCAAACATATTATCAAAAATACGATGACAACCAACACTGTGTCTCTTACTAGGATAAAATGTAGGCAGCAATACTTATTAACTTGAAAAAGAAAAACCCCTTAGCCTGAATGGTTTTAAGCTTCTCTAGACCTAACCTTCTTTAGTTAAAGGAAAGCCAAGAAATAGAGAAAAATAGATAAGATTACCATAATAAAAAATAAGAATTATTATTTTTTTTTGTAGAGGTTTTTGCTATAGGGCACGTGCACTCGCCAGAGAGACAGAGAGAGACAGAGAGATAGAAAGCGAGAAATCACCCCCCCAGGGGGGATGGCCACGCCGCGATCCCTTCTGCTCCATTCTCCTCTTGGGATCTTGGGCACACATGCACACATGCCCAACGTGAGTTCAAGCCACTGGATCCAGGACTCAAACCATGGTCGACTACATGGGAGTCCAACAACATAGCCATTACGCTAACTGCTGGTCCCAAAAATAAGAATTTTGATAAGATAACTGGCCTGGAAAATACAGAAAGAAATTAAAAAGGTACAAGTCATATGCTATATTAAAAGAAACTAAGGCTGGCCCCCTAGCCTACTGGTTACGAGAGAAGGATCCCACATGGCCAATTGCAGTTCAAATCCTGGTCCTAGCAGTATGAAAAACATAGGCACATATCCATACATGTCCAGATCCCAACATGTTATAGAAATTGGAGGGTGCTTTCTCTTTATCTCCGTCTCTCCATCTCTCTATGCACACACATCCGCTGGCAATTAAAAAGAAAAATAAAGTACTAATGAGACATAACAAAATTGAAAAAGTGAATCTTAACTAAACTTTGGATTAAAGCATTTATAGGACACATATTTTGGGAAATTGGAAAATTTTAAAGTATAGATTTGATACAAAGTGTTTCTTTTTTTTTTTTTTTCCCCCAAGTCATAGTATATTTGGTTATGTAGGATAAGGTCCTTATTCTTAGAAAGTACATGGTGGGGGCCGGCAGATAGCATAGTGGTTATGTCGTTGGACTACCAAACCCAGGGCCTTGAAACTCATGCCAGGCATGTATGTGTGCGTGCCCAAGATCTCAGAAGGAGAATGGAGGAGAAAGGACTGAAGCATAGCCATCCCCATTTCTCACTTGCCCCGTCCCTGGTCTCTGTCTCTGGGGATCGTACAAGCCCTAAGGCAAAAACCTTTAAAAAAAAAAAAAAAAAAGAAAGAAAGAAAACATATGGTGATTTCATAGTGGGTGAAATGTCTTAATGTATGTAACACATTTAAATATTTCAGCAAAACAGACATATGTTGGGTTGTCAGGAAAGCCGTGACGCATTTTTGCATAGAAAAACACATGACTTTCCCAGAAACCTAACACACACACACACACACACACACACACACACATTTATATGTAAATGTGGGCATCTTTTTAATCTAGGTGGTAGTGGTACATGGGTGACTATTACTGCATTACTTTTCAAATTTATTTTTATGTTTGAAACTTTCTTTGAAAAAAATCTAGAGCAGATACTGAAAAAGTGCACTTGTAGGGACCGGCAGATGCTGGTTAGCTGGTGAAGCTGTTGGTGAAGTACAGAGTGCTCAGCTGTTTCCTGTGCTCTTCTGATTGCTGCTGTGTAATGCTATCTTGTTGGACAAAAGAAATAGCACAAAAGTTTGTCAGGCATTTGCTTGACAACTGCAATTCCAAGCACCTCAGCCTTGTATACAAACGATGGAGCATATAAGTGAGCATGCCTACCTAATAATAAATACTCCTTTCTGCCCTGCCTCCTGCTTCAAAAATGGTGAATTTAATTGTCTTATCTTTAAGAATGAACTTAATTTTATAAGTACTTGGGCCAGTGGATGGCATGGTGGTTAAGGTGCTGGACTCCCACTTGGTAGACCACAGTTCAAGTACTGGACCTGGTGACTTACTTTCTCACTTTCCTTCTCTTTCTCTCTCTCTGGTCAAACATTAAATATAATAACAATAATAATAATAATAAATCTTCAGAAGAAAAAATGTTCTAAGTACTTATACTTTTTTTTTTTTTGAGAGGTTTTCGCTATAGGGCGCGTACGCTCGCCAGACAGACGGAGAGAGACATAGAGACAGAAAGCAAGAAATCACCCCCCAGAGGGGATGGTCACGCCACAATCCCTTCTCCTCCATTCTCCTCTCGGGATCTTGGGCACGCACGCACATGCACCCAGAGTGTTTTAAGCCACCGGGTCCAGGACGCGAACCGCGGTCGACTACGTGGGAGTTCAGCGACATAGCCGTTATGCTAACTGCTGGTTCCCCTAAGTACTTATACTTTGGTAAAACATTTTGCTTATGAATATTTCATACTGTGCCCACTATTTCTGTGATTTAATCAAAATGTTTTCTTGGTGTTAGATGTTCAATAAACAAAATTAAAAGGTTGGAGAAAAAGTGAAAAGTAATAGGGCATTCTCTTCGGTCATCAGAAAAGTCATAATGTATTTTTCTGTTTTTCCATGCAAAAACGTGTCATGACTTTTCTAAAGACCCAATACACTCCTTTAATATTTCTCCTTATCAAATGCCTTAAGATCAGAAAAGCGAAAAAAAAAAAAAAAAAGCACTACCAAGAAAGGAAAAATAAAACTACTTATAAAGAATCTTCATGTTGTCGAGACCAGCAGATGGCACAATGGTGATGTCACTGGACTCCCAAATAGACTAGACTGCAGTTTTGAGTCCCAGACCCAAAAGCTTAAAAAATTCATGCCAGGCGCATGTGTGTGTGTGTGAGCCCAAGACACCAAGAGGAGAGGGACTAGCAGTTAGCGTAATGGCTATGTCACTGGACTCCCATGTAGTCGACTGCAGTTCGAGTCCCGGACCTGGAAGCTTAAACTCACACCAGGCACGTGTGCATGCGTGCCCAAGATCCCGAGAGGAGAATGGAGGAGAAGGGATTACAGCGTGGCCATCCCCCCCTGGGGGGTGATTTCTCGCTTTCTGTCTCTCTGTCTCTCTCTGTCTGTCTGGCGAGCGCATGCACCCTATAACAAAAACCTCTAAAAACAAAACAAACAAACAAACAAAAAAATACCGAGAGGAGATACCAAGAGGAAGAAAAGAGATTGTACTGTGACCATCCCCCCGGGGTGTGGTGTGATTTTTCATTTTCTGTCATTTTGTCTCTTTGGCAAGTGTATGCACCCAATAGCAAAAACCTCTCTCTCTGGGGGAAAAAAAAAAATAAAGAAAGAATCTTCATGAACTGAATTCTGAAGTTCTTTATAATACAAATTATAATAAATACAATACAAAGTTAATTTTTTTTTTTTTTTGAGAGATAGAAAGCAAGAAATTACCCCTGAGATGGCCACACTACAATCCCTTCTCCTCCATTCTCCTCTCGGGATCTTGGGCACACACACACACACACACACACACACACACACGAGCCTGGAGTGAGTTTCAAGCCTCCAGGTCCAGGACTCAAACTACGGTCGGCCATGTGGCAGTCTAGCAATGTGGCGGTCTAGCAATGTAACCATTACGCCGTCTGCTGGTCCCAAAAAATTAATTTTAATACAAAATTAATGTATCTCAACAAGAAAGTTTACCTACTGCTACTAATCAATGAATACTTAGTGAAACTTATATTTTAGAGGAGTTCTAACTTTTTACAGTGAGTTCATTCATTCAGTAATCACATACTGAGTACAATAGTGACTTACTGAGTATGACTAACTTTTTGTGATATACACAAATGCTTGAAGAAAAACTGATTTCATAGGTTGTATTTTCCATTTCCAAAAATCATCAGCTCAAATGCCGATGATATAAGTAGGGGGAAGGAAAGACTTACCGCTTGTATTAAATGCCATGCAGCACACTGGCTTCTCATGGGCAGGGAAGTGGGCCACAATACCATCACTGTCAGAATCCTCACTCACAAGCACCTTCACAAAACGAAGAAAAACAGAGGTTAATATTTCCTCACCAAGTACAGAGAAAAAGATTACATAAAGCTATTCCACAATAACCCTGACTGAATAACATGCTTCCACTGCATTAGAAGATTATTCTTACCAATGCAATCAGACCTCAGTATCTATAAGTTCAGCTCCTGTGGATTCAACCAACTACAGATTGAAAATGTGATGTTGCTGAAAACTCCCATGCAGTTAGTCCGACAACTGTTCCTATTCTGAACATGCACAGATTTTTCTTTCCTGACATTATTCCCCAAGCAATACTATATAACAATTATGCATAGTTCCAGATGTTTTTTAAATGAAATTGTAAGTAATCTAGAGAAAATTTAAAGTATATGTTAAGATGTCTGTATGTTACACACAAATATTACATCATTTTATAAAAGACTTGAACATCTTTGGATTTTGGTATCCTTAGGGAGTCCTGGAATCAATCCTTTTGGATACGGAGGAGGCCATAGGATAGGATGAGAATTCACTTTAGATATGAAAAGATATAAAATAATTCCCCTTGCAGATCATTCAAATAAAATCTAAAAACAGTGGTTGACTACGAGTTTAGATAACAGAGACAATTACTTCTTCAAGTACAAGTTCAGAGAGAGAGAAAAAAAAAAAAAAAAACTACTTTCAATTCTTTACAAAATGGAATCACATAAACCGTTCTCTGAGGACAGGAAATAGAGCTCTCACTATGCTGAAAAAAACACAAACTATGCCCATTATTGCAACATAACATGAGAACATGGGGAAAAAATATCACCAAAACAATCAAAACAGACAATCAAACAGCTTTATAATAGGGAAAACAACCAATAAAATTTTTATTTAAAATTTTTTTCTTGGGACCAGCAGATGGCATAATGCTTATGTCTCTGGACTCCTACATTGTCAGCCGTGGTTTGAATCCTGGACCCAGCAGCTTAAACTCACACCAAGTTTCATGTGCGTGCGTGCTCAAAATCCAGAGAGGAGAATTGGGAAGACGAGATTGTGGCGTAGCCAATCCCCCTGGGGGATGATTTCTTGCTTTCTGTCTTTCTGCTCTCTGTCTCTCGAGGCAGAAAGACAGAAAGCAAGAAATGCCCTATAGCCAAAATCACTCTCAAAAAAAATTACTTTTTTGTTTACTCTTTATAAAGCACATGGATATGTCTGAGAGAGAGAGAGAGAGAGAGAGAGATGAAGACACTCCACAGGGTCTGGTCATGCTACAATCTACTTCCTTCTAGTCATCTAGCCTGCCAGATCCTTGGCACTGATGTGCATGTTTAGTGTGGGGAAAAATTTTTTAAATTATTTTATTTAACTTTATTTATTATTATTTTAATATTTTCAGAGAGAGGGAAAGTGACAAAGCCTCCAGGTGCGGGACTTGAACCACAGTCAACCATGTGGAAGTCAGAACACCACACCACCTGCTGGCCCCGAAAATTTTTATTTTAAAGTACAAAAGTTGTGCTCTTTTACTCCTGGTATATATGTGGACATACCACTTCATTGAAACCACCAACAACTCTTAAAAGCAGAAGTACATTAAAATAAGTGGCACTGAATCTTAAATTACATATTATTTATTCCCCTTCATTTCTTATAAGTATACTGGAATACAATTTACATTCTATATAACTTTTCCTTTGTTACTACACTGTTTGACTATTTAACAAAAGGTTTTATTTAATGTTTACCTAATGTTTTAAAAAGAAAACCGAAAATACCAATACTGGGTCATAATATGCAGATGTATAAAACAAATTTTTTTTTTTCAGAGATATTTTGGCTCTAGGATGTGTGTACTCGCTGGAAAGACAACGAGACAGAAAGCAAAAAATACTCCCCAGGTGGAATGGCCAGACCGTAGTCCCTTCTCCATTCTCCTCTTGGGATCCTGGGCACACACGCACATGTGCCGAGCATGAGTTATAAGCCAGCGGGTCCGGTACTCTTAACTGCAGTCAAACACGTGGGAGCCTAATGACTTAACCACTAAGTCATCTGCTGGTTCCTAAAATTTATTTTAAGTAACCTAGGAAGTGGTACTAACCTAGCAGTGCTATTATATTTTCTTTCAAAAATACACTTCTCCGCCACCTCTCCATTCTTTCAGGAGTGTGGGCATATATGTTCATATATTTGACATGTTTATCAAGCCATAAGGCCAGGATTATGTGGAATCCAGCTCTCTTAACCAAGAGACCACAAGGTGGCTAGCTATTCTTTAATAGCTTATTACAAATTAGCTTACTATTCTTTTTTCAAAGAATGTCTTTATTTCCCGTTCACTTACAAAAAATATTTTCACTAAATAGGGAATTTGAAGTTGACAGTTTTTCAGTATTTTAAAGAAATTTTACTACCTCATCTTCCCTAGATTGAGCTGAGAAATCTGTCTAACATGCTTTAGTGCTGGGAATGTAAAACAGTATACCTATCATTCTGAAAAACATTTAGGTAGTTCCTTGTTAAATGTGACTAATCAATCATACTCTTGTCATTTAATAGAGAAATGAAAACATGCATCCACATAAAAACCTTTAAAGAAATGTTCATAGCAACTTTTTTATTCATGGTAAAAATTGTTGGGGGACAGGCAGTTAGCCTAATGGCTATGTAACTGGATTCCCATCTAGTCGACCACAGTTCAAGTCCCAGACCCAGTGGTTTCAACTCACGCCAGGCGCATGTGCATGCGTGCCCAAGATCCCGAGAGGAGAAAGGATGAGAAGGGATTGTGGCATGGCCATCCACCCTGGGAGGTGATTTCTCGCTTTCTGTTTCTCTGTCTCTCTCTGTCTTTCTGGAGAGCACACACGCCCTATAGTCAAAAAAAAAAAAAAAAACCTCTCCAAAAAATAAAAAAAAATTGGGACCAGCAGGTGGCGTGGTGGTTAAGGCGCTGGACACTCCTACATGGCTGACCAGGGGTCGAGTCCTGAATCTGGTGGCTTGCTTTCTCACTTCCTCTCTCTCTCACTCTCACCCTCTGTCTCTCTCTGGTCAAATTAAAAAATGGATGAATGATTGAATAAAATAAATAATTATTTAAAAAATAAATAAATAAATAAAAAATTAAAAAAAAATGTTAGGGCCAATGCAAATAACCTTCAGTAAGTGAAGGGTTGAACAAATCCATCCAAAGAATGGAATATAACAGAGTAATTAGAAGGTGTAAACTATGTGCAATAAAGTAAATGAACTTTAAGGATACTATCCTTTGTAAAAACATCTATTTTACAATGTCATATGCTATATAATTCCATTTATAAAACATTCTCATAAATACAGAGATGGAGAACAGAGTAGTGATTGTTAAGAGAAAGGAATGGAGGTAAGGTGAGTGATGAGCATACATTCAAAGAGGTAAATGTTGATGAATAGTATTATATCTTTTTTAATGCTTCTTTATTATTTATTTATATCTTCCATGAGGGAGGGGAGAGAACGAGAGGGAAAGACACCACCAAAAACTTCTGCACACCAAGACACTCCCATTCCCAGTTAGTCTAGACCACGGGCACAAGTGTACTCCCAGTAAGTACAGGGAGGTACCAAGATGTGAACCCAGGACCTCTCTCATGTGGGTTGAGCTGTTCCACCACCCAGCCCCCAGTTCTGCATCTAACTGTAATGGTGATTACATGAATCTGCATAGAACTATACACACCTAAATGCACGTGCAAATGAATGTATGTTCAATGAATGATGAAAACAGAATAAGGTCAACAGTCTACTAATAGTATTCTGTGCATCAATCTCCTGGCTATTACATCATAATAAACTACAGCTATATAAGCTGTCACCATTTAGGGGAAGTGGGAGGAAGCAGGGTGAAAAGTATGTGGACACGGTGGACACGTGTATCTTTTTTTTTTTTTTTTTTTTGAAGAGGTTTTTCGCTATAGGGTGTGTGCGCTCGCCAGACAGAAAGAGAGAGACAGAGACCGAAATCACCCCCCGGGGGGGTAACCACGCTGCAATCCCTTCTCCTCCATTTTTCTCTCGGAATCTTGGGTACGCACGCACATGCGCCCGGCGTGAGTTTTAAGCCACCGGGTCCGGGACGTGAACCACGGTCGACTACGTGGGAGTCCAGCGACATAGCCATTACGCTAACTGCTGGTCCCCAACACATGTGTATCTTACTAAGTGTGTAAGTTCTTTCAAAATTAAAAATCACAGTCAGTCTGTGGTCTACTGGTTGGGGCAGCGGGTCTCACATGGTCAACTGCATAGTTCAAGTCCGGGACACAGTGGCTTAAAAACCACACCAACCATGTGTGAGTGTTTTCTCCAAAAGGAGAAAAATGGAGGAGAGGGAATTGCAGCATCTCTCTCTCTGGTGAGCAAATACAGCTCCTCTGCCAATTTCTTTTAATGTGCATATCTTTTATTTAAAAGTTTAAAGTACAGAATATACTACAATCTTCTAAGTTTATCAGATTCTGGTAGGTAAAAAATATAGTCACCTGGTCTTGGTGACTTGAAAAACATTCAGGGCACATATGTATGCATGTGCCAAAATGTCAACAGGATGGAGAAATAGAGGAGAAGCGATAGTGGCATGACCATACTCCCTTTTCCTCCCCTCTCTCTGGAAAATGCAGGTACTCTTTGGCAATTAAAAGAAAAAAAAGTCCCTAAAAGTGTTTTTGTTCTTGTTTTGTTTTGTTTTTGAGAGAGAGATTTTTGCTATATAGTGCGTGCAGAGACAGAGAGACAGCAAGTTGAGAAGTCAACCCCGGGGAGGATGGCCACTCCACAATCTCTTCTCCTCCATTCTCTTCTCAGGATTTTGGACACACATGCATACACGCCCAGCATGAGTTTTAGGCCACCGGGTCCAGGCCTTGAACTGCAGTCGACTAGGTGGGAGTCCAGTGACATAACCGTTACTCCATCTGCTGGTCTCTCTAAGAGTGGTTTTAATCTGCAATTTTGTGATCATGGGTATAGATTTTATACCAGTTGTATATATCTTATCTTTTTGGTGAAATAGTTGTCTTTTGCCTGTTTTCTGTTTTGACCTTGTCCTTATAAGACTTCCTTTCAAAAACACAGGGACTTCAAAAAGTTCACTGAAGGGACCAGCAGTTAGCGTAATGGCTATGTCGCTGGATTCCCACGTAGTCGACCGCGGTTCGAGTCCCGGACCCGGTGGCTTAAACTCACGCCGGGCGCGTGTGCGTGCGTGCCCAAGATCCCGAGAGGAGAATGGAGGAGAAGGGATTGCGGCGTGGCCATCCCCCCTGGGGGGTGATTTCCTGCTTTCTGTCTCTCTGTCTCTCTCTGTCTGTCTAGCGAGCACACGCGCCCTATAGCAAAAACCTCTCCAAAAAAAAAAAAAAAAAAAAAAAAAAGAAAAAAGAAAAAGAAAAAAAAGAAAAAAAGTTCACTGAAAAAAAAAAAATTAGCATGCTACGTCACTTTGGCACAAAAAATACTGTAATTCATGGGACCAGCAGTTAGCGTAATGGCTATGTCACTGGACTCCCATGTAGTCGACTGTGACTGGAGTCCTGGACCCGGTGGCTTAAAACTCACGCCGGGTGCATGTGCACGTGTGCCCAAGATCCCGAAAGGAGAATGGAGGAGAAGGGATTATGGTGTGGCCATCCTCCTGGAGGGTGATTTCTCGCTTTCTGTCTCTCTGTCTCTCTCTTTCTGTCTGGTGAGCGCACATGCCCTATAGCAAAATAAAACCTCTCCAAAAAAAAAATTGTAATTCATGCAGTGTTTTTCATAATATACATTATCCATCACCTTTTTTTTTTTTTTTTTTTTAGAGTTTTTTGCTATAGAGCACGTGAGCTCACCAAAAGACAGAGACAGAGAGACAGAAAGCGAGAAATCACCCGCCGGTGGGATGGCCACGCCGCAATCCCTTCTCTTCCTTTCTCCTCTCGGGATCTTGGGCACGCGTGCATGCAAACGCACCTGTGTGAGGTTAAGCCACTGGGTCTGAGATTCAAACTGCAGTCGACTACATGGGAGTCCAGTGACATAGCCATTACGCCAACTGCTGGTCCCTTCTCCATCAACTTTTTGAAGATTCTCATATCGTAACTCTCTATTTATATATATATATCTTTCAACGTAATTAGCATTGATACTCAATTTGATGGCAATAATAAAAACAGAAGCTATCTAGTAAGAAGGAATATTAATTATGGCCCACAGTGAAGCCTCATACTACTACATATGAGTCTTTGAATTTTCTCTTTCTGGAAGTCAAAAATACAAATGGTGAACCCTTACTTAGGGTTATATATTAATGCTCTGAATATATTAAACAAATCAAAGCACTTCAATCGATACAAGGTGCATAAACCCTTATCATATGAACAAAATACCCTCAGAAACCACTAAATTATTATGAATACCAGCTGTTTTCAGGGCAAAAACAAGCTCATGTTCATGTCATCATCCTGAAGCACTTTGTATCTATTAGATATTTTGCCACACTACAACTTCAATTATATAAATGTGTAAAAGCCAAATCATACCACTCAACTAATCCTAGCCAAGAAAGATTTTTAAATAAAACATGAAAGAAACACAGATAAAAATGGACACAAAGTCAATCAAATCCATTCCTGCTTAATGCAGTTACCACACAATGATCCCATCACCATAAAATCAAACTAATCAATACAGCATCCGAAAGACGGTGAATCTGATTTTGTACACTACCACTTTAAACATTAATATCTTTATTAAATAGGTTATCAGTAGCCTTAACCAGCAAAAGTCAATATAATCTTAGCTTTAGCTCCTGAGATGTATAAGGAAAAATATTACAGCTAAGATTAAACAACAGTAGAAAGGGCTAAAAGTGATAAATCTATATTAACCACTGCAGTCTTTTTAATTCAATCCAACATAATCTAAAAACTGCTTTGTATTCCATCTAAACTATTTATCAGAGACAAAAATGACTTATTGGCAAAAACCAGGTTCATGTTAATAAAAGAAAGACAGTATTAAAGTGTGAGAATCTTATTGCTTTGAAAAATATAACTCTCATTTTTTTTTTTAAATTTGTTGGAGGGTACATGTGCTTGCTGGAGAGAGAGAGAGAGAGAGAGAGAGAGAGCAGGAAAGGAAGAAATCAGCCCCATGAGGGAAGACCACACTGTAATCTCCCCTCTCCATTTCTCTTTCGATGATTCTGGACAGGCTCATATAAGCATCCAGCACATTTCTTAAGCCACTGGATCCCAGACCAGAACTGCACAGTTGGCCATGTGGGATTCAGCTGCTGCAACTACCATGCCAACTGTTACCCAAAAATATAAGTATTTTAAAATGTATGGAACCTGCACATGCTGTAATAGTTAGTACTATGTCATAAGTAGAAGATGATGGCTCCCAAATAATAATAGAAATGATACAATTTTTCATGTTGAATAAGACTCTGATTGATCTTGATTTGAAGTCCTCCCAATCCTGCAGGTAACACACAGGGCATGCACTGAAAATTCTTACCTGGCCCTCTCCAACTGTTTCGGTGTCGATAACTGTGATGATGCCTGGGACCAAAGGACTTCGCCGTGAATTACTATGAATCGCAATGTCATCTTCTGTCACACCTGAGGGCAGCGTACCTGTCAGCTGAGTTACCACTTTCCCAACCATTGTCAGACCACTTTTCAATGTCTGTACAGTGAAAAGTAAAATGTATGACATTCCATCAGTACCTTGGTTCTAAATAAAAATATGCATCCTATTAATTCCACTATTCATTACATTAAATTCTTTATTCTCTTATCATCTTTATATGCCAGTAAACATAGAAATTCAACCTGATGATCTTGAATTTTAGTTAGAAAATCAGTACTGGTTTGATGAAATGGCATCAGTAAAGTACTCAGAACATGGTGGGAATAAAGGGATAACTTAATAATTAAAGAGTACTATCTCACATAAAGGTACAATTACATTTTTATTTTTTAAAAATTCTCTTGTGCTCTCCCTTTCATGAATACATCTTAAAATACATGACAAAATGGGGCCAGGAGGTGGTGCAGTGGTAATGCAATACTCTGTGAGTCTGACCCACACGGGAAGGTCCCAGGTTCACAAATGGAGACTTCTCTGATGCCTGTAATCTGGGACTAGCTAAGGCTGGGGTGGACTGTGGCTTGGGAATCCTGTTAGAGATGCCTGCCCTATTCTCATTGATGGAAGAAATAAATACACTTGAAAAAAATACATGACATACTAAGAAGTAGGAATTATGTAATGTTCAGTTTTTAAAAATATTATTAAAACCATTTTCATATCTATTTTCTAGCACAAATAACATTGAAATGTTGGTAGATTACATATGTGGGAAAGACCATGCTTTCAAAGTAAATCTATAATATGCTGTCATAAAATACGGTACACCAAAATTTGAGAAATATAGTCTCTATCCAAGATACTAATTAATAAATTAATGAAGTATCATATAAAATTAGCTAAGAGGGTTCCAGAAAACAATACAATGTATTGCATCTAATATACATTTCAGTTAAAGATAACTTAAGATGTTTTATAATTACATTTTAGTTCCATTTCATTCAAAACAAATAGGTAAAACTAACTCATGTAAAAGTACATTTCCTTATATATAAATTTCATATAATTATCCTCACATGCCTTAATAAAAATATTGTTTAAAGTAACAAAAAAGCTAAAACAGAAAATTGTGAGTCATAAATCACTAAATAAGAGTCTCATCATTAAAGTCAAAACAGTCATATTACATGGACATACTAAAAATTATGTAAGTATTAAATAATATACACACTTTCTTTTCCTATTCTCATGTGACAAAAGGTTTTGTTAAAAACATTCAACTTAAATCTTCTTTTCTAAAATGATGATGGGTGGGAAAAATGCGCTCTATAAGAGGATGCTCTAAAATTTCATGAAAATGCACACTATGAAAAACCTATGCATGAATTTCCAAATTTTTTGACCCAAAATAAACTCATACTTTAATTCAGTTTTTCCACAAACTTTTTGATGCACCTGCATATATTCTGGCATATGCTATAGCTAAATATTTAAATATAAATTATTACATATCATGGTATTTCAAATTTTAACTTTTAAATGGTATACAAATCAGGTTCTTCATCAAGGATAAAATATGACTCAAACAACAATCAAATTCCAATGTGGAAAAAAATATTTTCTAAATAATTTTCCATTAACACCAAATAAATAACACTAGTAACATATACATTCTTTTACTGCAGTTATATTCTGTGATATTTTTACTATGGACGGCAGACTGGTCAGAGCTCTTAACAGAAATGATCTCTAGACTTCCTCAAATACCTGAATTTTAAAGAAGAGAAAACTGAAGCTGTGAAAGATCAAAAGATGCTCAAACTGCTACCGAATGACAGAGCTAAGTAAAAACCAAAACTAAACCTGTTTGTCCCCAGAGTCTGATTTTTAACCATTACCCTATACTGCCATATAATTTATTCCTGTTATGACTTGTGATCTCACAGTTCATGAATATAAAACATAGCTGCCTGATTGGGGGTGGAGGGAATAGGAACCATAATAATGTATCCTAATAAATACTTAAATAAAATGACCAGCAAAGCCATCTGCTGAATTTTAAGCAAAAAGACATAACTTAGAGCAGAATGAAACCCAGAAAAAGCCACAAATCAATTGTAACTGTTTTGTTTAGTGCTAAAAACTCAAACTGCAGTGATTATAAAACACATTAGCGTTCCTCAATTAGCAGCCAAACGTTTGTTTCAATAATTCACTAGAAATGACTTACACAAAGTCTGTGAGAGTGTTGTCAAGTAAGCCTCTGAAGGACCAAGAGAATCAGGCGCCACAGTGTATTGATGTCAAGAGCTGGCCAGGAAGCCCGATTAACCTCTGAGGTGCCTCAGCTGATGTACTTACTCCATTAATGCTAATGGAGATGCTTCCACTTAAACACAGCTATCCCTTTATCAAAGGAATGCCTTTTAGTTCTAACATCTTTGGTTGTATATCCTCTGCATTTGCCCCTGAGCCTATTATTTCATGCTCTTATACCAATGAATAGAATAAAACTAAAAGAACTGGAGCACATGAAAAAGTGGAAAGTAATGTACCAAAGTAAACCACAAGACAATGGTAAAAGTTAACGTAAGGGAAGGAGAGAAATGATCCACAAAGAGAGGGAATACAACATATATGTTAAGTCAAAGGCTCATATTACATGAAAAGTTTTTGGTATGTCTTTGAAAAGAGAAAGAAAAAAAAAAAAAAAAAAAAAAAACTATGGCTACCAATAGAGTCATCTTATTTACAAAATCTACACCCGAAACTTAACAACAATTAAATCTGAAATTTGGATAGAAAGTTACAAATTACTAATTATGCCAAGAAGAAGGTGAAGAAAGAGTGAGGGAAGTTTTGTGTTTTATTAAAGACTTTTACTTTCAGGATGAATTTGTTGTCGTTTAAGAATCAAGTACATCTGTAAGCACTAGTGTCCAGAAATAATCTATAAAACTGCTAGTTGACAGTTCTCATATACCATATTTAGAAATTTAAATGATCTCACAGTAACTTATCTATTCATTTGATTTTAGCAGACAGGGTATGTACATACCTAAGAATTTCCTCAAGTATATATGAAAAATTATTAAGGCCAAGCAAAAATTAAGAATAGAGAAATAAAAGTTTACCTAATGGAGACAACAAATTGAATGTCCTCACAATTTGACAGATCTAAACTAAAAAGTTCATTAAATCTCCAATTAATCATTACAAGAGGACTGTACAGAACTGAACTCTGGTTGTAAGACAGCTGAACATTACACGATAACGAATGTGTGAGAAAATCTGGTATGACCTATAATTCAAATCAGCATGGTACTTATTCAGTTCTGTCGTAAGCAGATTTGCCAAAGGGTCACTAGTCATCTTTAACCTTTCCCATGCCATATCAGTTGTCCTTACTATCCATTAGTGCTAATGGTGCAGCTCTCACAAAAGCTGTTAGTTGTCATTAAGAAGTTATCAGATAACAAGAGAAAACGGACATTTTTATTAAGTAAATTGCCCACACTAGGGCTAAAACATAAGAAAATAAGACAGTTTAGAGGGAACTGGAAAACATAGAACAAGTATTTTGCACAATTTCAATTACAGTTTTTATCACTACCATAAAATAGTCATACTTTTATAGTTTTATAAGAAAAGTCAAATCATTGTTATAAAAATCAAAGAGAGTAGACCAGCCCTCTGGCAATCAAAAGGAAAAAAAGAAAAGAAAAAAAAAAAAACATCAAAGGAAAAATCTATAAAAATATAAAGATTAATTTTAAGTGTTATTTGGAAGCACAAAAAATGCAAAAAAGATTATTTCCACTAAATAGGTCAAATCCAAGAAAACCCAGACATCCCAGTTGGGCATTTAGGCCTAGAGAAACCTGTTGATTTTAGAAGAGGTTAATAAGAGAAGAATCAGTGCCCTTGCAAAACTGTAAGGTCATATACTAGAATCAAAGGACTGCCAAGTGGTGACATTCTCTCCATACATTACTTGGAACATAAAAAAGATATATACAAAAGGGAGTGAACCTCTAGCAATATGGTAAGTACAAGTATTCCAGGTGAGCTTCACATAAATAATTTAATCAGAATCTTTGGAATTGTATTAAGATGGTACAAGACTTATAGTATTCTAGAATTCCCTTATCTCAAACTCAAAAGTGTTCTTAAAAATTTTGGAATTGGGATGAGCAGATGGCCTAATGGTTATGTCACTGGACTCCCAAGTAGTCACCTGCAGTTCAAGCCCAGACGTGGCATCTTAAAATTCATGCCAGGCGCATGTGCATGTGTGTCCAAAATCCCGAGAGGAGAATGTAGAAGAAGGGAATGCAACATGGTCATCCTCCCTGAGGGGAGGGTGAAACAGCCAGACATGAAGTATCAGAAAGAAATTTTAATATGACAGATTCACTATGTTTAAAGAAGTTTGATAATTTGAGAAAAACAGAATCTGAAGAATGAGAGAAATGATGAAAGAGAATTAAGATAATATTGATAAACTATTGTCAGTAATACTATTGTAGTGTTTTATATTAACTCTTTTCCCATAGCATTGACTGTCAATGCTCATGGGATATAAACTTAATAAAATATTTAGTAACAAAAAAATCGAAAATATTCATGTCTTCTAACTCTGGAGTCCAACACAGAATGATAAATATTTGTGTATCTAAAAAAATTTTCAAAAATATTTCATGACATTTGAATTAGGTTTAGTTTTAAGTTAAAAGGTAAGGGTACGGGGCCAGTCCAGGAGCCTAGTGGTTAGAAGAGCCAAATCCCGCAAGACCAATTGTACTTCAATCCCTGGCTCTGGCTACTTAAAAAACACACCAAGAATTTGTGCACGTGGGCCTAAAATCCTAGTAGGAGGAAAAGCAGAGAGGGGGCTGCAGTGTGACCACAACCCCTGGGGGTACTCTCCCTCTCTCTTTAGAGAGTACATGTGCCCTGTGGCGATTTAAAAACAAACAACAACAACAACAAAACAAGGTAAGGGTACAACAGGCAAATGGATTGGACGTATTTCTAAAAAATACAACCTGTGATGGCTGGCCGTGGTTTGAAGCCCAGACCTGGCAGCTTGAAAATCACAGCAGGCACATACGCATGTGTGCCCAGAATCTCAAGGAGAGAATGGAGGAGAGGGTTTATGGTGTGGTCATAGCCTCTGCGGGGTGATCTCTCACTTCCCCTCTCTCTGTCTCTGTCTCTCTCTGGCAAGTGCACGTTCCCTATTGCAAAAAAAAAAAAAAAAAGCTTTAAAAAATTTTAAAAGTAAAAAAAAAAAGAGTGAGTATATATGTAAAAATATACAAGGCTGTCAAGAAACTAATGACTTTCGGACCAGCAGTTAGCGTAATGGCTATGTCACTGGACTCCCACGTAGTTGACCGCAGTCTGAGTCCCGGACCTGGTGGCTTAAACTCACGCCGGGCACAGGTGCGTGCGTGCACAAGATCCCGAGAGGAGAATGGAGGAGAAGGGATTGCAGCGTGGCCATCCCCCGGGGGGGGGGGGGGGGTGATTTCTCGCTTTCTGTCTCTCTGTCTCTCTCTCTCTCTGGCGAGCGCAAGCACCCTATAGCAAAAAACCTCTCCAAAAAAAAAAAAAAAAAAAAAAGAAAAGAAACTAGTGACTTTAATATCTGTGGCTTTATTTTTTCCTTCATTTTGTAAATTTACAATGATGAAATGAATAAATACTAACATCAGGCAAAACAAAGTAAAATTAAACAGTGCCCACTTCATACAAAAGCTAATGGCAGAATTTTATATAATGCCAGAGTTAATGAATTCCAGTCAACCTACTGGGGACCAATGGTCTATTTGAAATACTTGATTAAGGTAAAGAAGTAAACAGTATCTCTTAAATCCTAAACGTGGAAATACAAGTATATACTTCACAGTCTCCAATACTGAGGTGTGAGGTAGTAGGGAGTCTAAATCTGTTATTTCAAAATGAATGAAGTCTAGCCTCATTTCAGCATTTCCACAGTAAAATAAGCACTACATGAAGCAAGTTATTTTCCTTTCATGTAAGCACACAAACACATAAAACTGCAAACAAGAGCTGAAAAGTTATCCTCCATTCCATAAAAGAAAAATTATTCAAAACAATAATATGATGTGCTATCCTAATCTAAGCATGTGAGATTTAGTTAAGTATAGAACAAGTCTAATACTTGAAAAAGAGACCTCATTGCTATATTTAGAGGCTAAGTGACTACAATAACCCTGAAGATGCTCCCTAATTACTCTTTAACTGACATAATTTTTGTATACACAATGAAGAAAAAGCAAGCAATCTTAGTAAGGATTGAAATATAAAATACATGCTGCTGTAAGTGTACTTATTCATTATTTCCCTTTTGAGTGAAAAATGTTAGGCTTCTCTCATCAGACAAAGAAACACATTCTGAAACACATCATGCAAGCGTTTGTGATCAACCTTGAAGCATTTTTGTATTTGTTTTACATAAAACAGTGTGACCTTTGATTCCCTCCCTGTGGTTTCCTTTAAACTGTTGTTCTTTTTCTGAATAGTTGTGCTTTCTATTACATGCTGTCATTTAGATTCATTCTGTCATCCCTATTATTAGAATTGTTTTGTTGTATACTTCACAATTCAAAAGGATAGTAGTTATAAGAATACCTTATAATCAGCATATAGCCATCATCAAAATTAAACCTCACACACACAAAAAAGAACTCACTTGAGAAACATGAAGGGCAGCCCCTCTATATGAACAAATCTTCAAATGGGTCAGGGAATTGACTTGTTTTCAAAAAGAATGATATTCTTTTTATGTTGAGAAGACTAGAAATGTACAAAAATGCATGGTGGTACCAGTATAGGGTAGACAGAATGGTGTAAATCACAAAGAATCCAGAAGACACTATTTAAAACACGTAAAGCTTCTTTCAAATGTGGTATTAATTAGACAATATCACTGAATTTAACTAATAGACTTAAATATTTTAAATGGGTAAACACAAACCCAAGAACCATTACATTAGAAAATGAAGTACTATTTACAAACTTGGAGGAACTGAATGCCAAATCATTTAGTCATTCCAGTTTACGTCTTAAATTTATTTTACATTCGTGAATGAAAATGGAAGGAACAATTTCAATACAATTCGGGAAATAAACCTGGTAATAACTCCACATAATCACAATTCCCAGAGACTACTGAAGTACTCACTTTAGCAGCACTAATGACTGTGGCAGTGTAAGACTGAATGTTGTCTCCACAAGCTCCACCACGGGACTGATGACATCGAATCAACTGAGGGAGGTGGGAGGGAGAGAAAGAGAACCAGAAAGTCATTTCTACTAAACTGTTTAACTCTATAGGCTATTAGGATAGAGCTTATTTACCATGCATAATGATGGTGGTGGGTGGGAATGTTTGCATGAGTGTATTTCAGACAAACAGCTAAAAGCCCTGCTGAGACACTTTCAGCCCTTTTTATAATCTACTGGTGCCACTCAGGCAGTTTCATGCTCAACTACGGTTTTAATTACAAGATGAATAGTCTTTAAGAATTCATAAACTCAGAAATGGTAGGATTTAGGGTCTGGCAGCCTTTCTACAAATAAATTTTAAAAACACAAAGGACTTAGACATGACTTCCTAACACGAAATGTTTGACATGCTAGCAAATTGGATGTTTTGTACTCTTAATTCCTCCACAAAGACTGTAAAAGGAAACATAAAAAGGAGACAAAAGATTTTGCCATATTTGCCTTTTCAATTTTGCCACTGGAGAAGTGGCACAAATTACGCATGAATCAACAATGACATATATACTAGCGGTCCACTTCAGAGGGCTTTCTACTGCTATCATTAGTAATGAAAAAGATATACCCTTAGTTTGTGTCTGGTGTAAATAAACCAACACACAAATTTTCAAAGTGATCATTACTTTGATTCTCTCACATGCTAAGCAATAAACCAGGATTGAGTTCTTTACTAGTCCTATAGATCTTATATTTAGCAAAAACATCTCGTCAGAGTTGTATGTTTAAATCTTTTTTAAGTAAAATGACAGTAGTGAGAAAAGGACCACATTGCAATATAAAGTTTTGTTTTGTTTCTTAATTGCCATAGAGTATACTTGCTAGGGGGAGGGAGAAACAGAGAAAAAGAAAGAGAGAGAGAGAAAGGAAGCAGCCCCCAGTGGAGCATGGTCATGCTACATTCCCTTCTCTTCCATTTCTATCCTGTTGGGATTTAGGGCAAGCACATGAACATGCTGAATATGTTTTTTCAAGCCACCAGGACAGGATCTGGAACACAGTCTTTATATGGGATTCAGCTCCCTTAACCAATAGATCAAGGGACCAGACCTGTAATATGAGTTTTTTTTTTTTTTTCAAATAATTATTTATTTATTATTATTATTGTTAATATTATTTTTCACATAAGTTTTGCCAGAGAAAGAGAGAGAGGGAGAGTGAGAAAACAAACTGCCAGGTCCAGGACTCAAACCATGGCCAGCCATGTGGGAATTCCAGCACCTTAACCATCATGCCACCTGCTGGCCCGAGGATTGTGGGTTACAGTTAAGCTGTAATATGAGTTTTTTAAATGCATCTAAAACTTACAAAGAATCTACAATCTATCTCCTGAATGTACAAAACAAACAAACAAACAAACAAACAAAAAACATAATTGGGCCAGCAGGTGGCATAGTGGTTAAAGGGCTATACTCCCACATGGTAGACCAAGTGTAAGTCCTGGACCCAGTGACTTGAAACTCATGCCAGGCATGTGCATGTTTGTCCAAATCCCAAGAGGAGGATAGAGGCCAGCAGGTGGCATGATGGTTAAGGTGCTGGAATTCCCACATGGCTGGCCATGGTTTGAGTCCTGGACCTGGCAGCTTGTTTTCTCACTCTCCCTCTCTCTCTTCCCAAGAAGAGACTGAGGAGTGGCCATATCCCCTGGGGGGGTGATTTCTCATATTCAGTCTCTCTGTCTCTTCAGGGAGCACACACACCCACCCTATAGCAAAAATCTCTCTCGAAAAAGAAAATAAAAAACTCTGTGTGTGTGTGTGTGTGTGTGTATACACATATAAATACATATATAATTATATATGCATACATAATTATATATAATTTATATTTATATATAAATTATGTTTCATATGTAAATATAAAATTTATACATATATGTATATATAAAATTTAAAACCAAGTCCTCTGATGAAGATGATTAGGTAATCTTTCTTAATTCAAAATATTCTTCTTCACTGACTTTTAAAAAATCCCTCCAAGCAATATTAGGGTGTCATAAAAGAATAGAACACCTTAAAAGTCTGTTTTGTGGGGACCAGCAGTTAGTGTAATGGCTATGTCGCTGGACTCCCACGTAGTCGACCGCGGTTCGAGTCCCGGACCCGGCGGCTTAAACTCACGCCGGGCGCGTGTGCGTGCGTGCCCAAGATCCCGAGAGGAGAATGGAGGAGAAGGGATTGCGGCGTGGCCATCCCCCCTGGGGGGTGATTTCCTGCTTTCTATCTCTCTGTCTGTCTGGCGAGCGCACGCGCCCTATAGCAAAAACCTGTCCAAAAAAAAAAAAAAAAAAATCCCTCCAAGCAATATTAGGGTGTCATAAAAGAATAGAACACCTTAAAAGTCTGTTTTGTGGGGACCAGCAGTTAGTGTAATGGCTATGTCGCTGGACTCCCACGTAGTCGACCGCGGTTCGCGTCCCGGACCCGGTGGCTTAAACTCACGCCGGGCGCGTGTGCGTGCGTGCCCAAGATCCCGAGAGGAGAATGGAGGAGAAGGGATTGCAGCATGGCCATCACCCCTGGGGGGTGATTTCTCACTTTCTGTCTCTCTGTCTCTGTCTGTCTGGCGAGCGCACGCGCCCTATAGCAAAAACCTCTCCAAAAAAAAAAGAAAGAAAAGAAAAAAAAAAGTCTGTTTTGTGATATCAAGCTATTTTTTAGGCAATCTCTATCATGACATATTTAATTGCTTAAGTAGATTTCAAAGTAAGTGGTGACACATCTTCAAAATGATTCACCAATAGCAAATGTAGTTTACGTAAAGTAAAATAAGTTATTTGAAAAATAATCTTTTTAGTTAATAAAAAGAATCTGACACACTCATTTATCCATAAATACACATTCAAAGAATTATGAAAATTATTTCTCTGCTGCCTCCTGCTGCATGAACAAGGAAAGACAGTATTTTGAAATGGTTTTCATCTATGCCCTCTATCAAACGCACTAATTTCGAGGAAATACCGTCAAACAGAAGAAATCAATGTGTAAACTATAACTAGTTACCATTTTAAAATATTTATGCTTTTTATCAGTATATTTTAATATGTTATATTTATTTATGTTTCCCTTTCTCACACAAAAGATAATATAGCATATATGCTCTTTTACACATTGTACAAGCACTTTTCTGTATTAAGGGATTAAACAAATGAGCAGATCTGCTGGTGTTAGGGTCTACTGTGCAAAAGAAGGAACATTTTATAAATACTAAAAGGTGAAGGCATGAAAGAATCCTGAGGAAGTACTAACGTGAATTCATGATTTCTAAAGCAAATGTATATGTGAATGAATATATAGGTATACAAATATATTTGCCTTTTTGTGTATATATGTACACATATGTGTTTCCTAGCTTTGTCCTTTGAAAGTATCTATTGGGTCACCAGAGTCATAATGTATTTCTCCATGTTTTTCTATGCAAAAATGCATCATGACTTTTCTGATCCAGGATTCAAACTGCAGTCAACTACGTGGAAGTCCAGGACCTTAACTACTACACCACTTGCTAGCCCCTAAAATTATATTTTTAAACAAAAAAGAGGCAGGGCCAGCAGGTGGCTTGGTAAATAAGGTGCTAGACTCACACATGGTCAACTGCAGTTCGACTTCTGGACCTGGCGGCTTGAAACTCACGTTGGGTATGTGTGTATGTGTGCCCAGAATCTCAGAAGGAGAATGAAGAAGAGATTGCAGCATGGCCATCCTCCTGGGGGGGTGATTTCATACTTTCTGCCTCTGTTGAGCACACATGACCCATGGCAAAAATCTCTCAAAACAAAAAGAAGACACTGGAAAAAATAATCCCATCATAAAATACAGATTCTTCCATAAGATTTTACAGTCAAACAGCATTTCCATTAAAAGAGATTGTCGCTCCAAAATTTAATTCTATTTTGTAATTCCACACTCGGTCCAACATCTTAAACTATCAGAAACTGTTAATAAGTACCAGTTCTTATAGAAATAAGAACATTTATCTAGAAATATTTCTAAATGATGGCACAACCATTTGATTAACAAGCTCTTTAAGAATGCCACCACATTATCTGGTCTCTGTATAACACATCAGATTACTAACATATATCTCTACAAAGGCAAAAAAAACTGGCACATATCCAGGCTATGTATCTATAAATATATAAGTATACATAACATCTCCAATTTCAAATAGACAGTTTCCTACATGTGAGAATACATGTATAAGAGCCTAGGGACAATTTGTTCTTCAACTTCTTGGATGTGTCTAGCATTCAAGGGGAATGCAGTATAGATGTAAACAATAGATATATATTTAATTATAATTTTAAAAGATTTTGAATATATCTAAATAAATAAATATATTTAATATATTTTATATCTAAATAAATAAAATATATTTAAATGTAATTTTAAAAGAGTAATCAGGAAAGAACTATTTTTATGAGCTATATAGAAAAATTTAGAAAAAATAGGATGAAACATAAATAAAGCATTCAACAAGACGCAAAATATCTAATTTTTCCAGGTGGATTTTTTTTTTTTTTTTTTTTGGAGAGGTTTTTGCTATAGGGCGCGTGTGCTCGCCAGACAGACAGAGAGAGACATAGAGACATAAAGCGAAAAATCACCCCCTGGGGGGATGGTCACGCCACAATCCCTTCTCCTCCATTCTCCTCTCGGAATCTTGGGCACGCATGCATACGCGCCCGGCATGAGTTTTAAGCCACCGGGTCCGGGACACGAACAGCGGTCAAATACGTGGGAGTCCAGCGACATAGCCATTACACTAACTGCTGGTTCCCTCCAGGTGGATTTTTAGACAAGATACTGAGAAATTCAACCACAAACATAATTTACTGAATAGTTTCTTAATCTTGTATATTACAAAGGCTAGAGATTTACTATTTCAGTGACTTCACCAAATAATTACTTTACTTACCACATTTTGATTTTGTCATGAACTACTCTATATTATTTCATTATTTTTTTCAAAATATAAAAATCATAAATCAGCAAAAATGAGAAAAATAAATCATCTTTGAAGATGATTAAGATCTAGAAAATTCAACAAAATGTAAGCATATGTGATTTAATTACTAAAACAATGGGCTGAACCCTTGTTTAGATCAAAATATCTATGATCTAGTTGTTGACATATAAAGTCAATTAAATTATTCTATGCCCCAAGTTTCCAATATACCAGTGAAGAGAAAATTCACTCCTAACTCCTCATTTCTAACTTAGCAGAAACTGCTAGGGGGTTTTTGTTGTTGTTTTAGGGGTCATGTGCTAGTCAGAGAGATACAGAGAAAGACGTGAGAAATCACCTCCCTCCCCCGGGTAGATGGTCACACCACAACCGCTTCTCCTCCAGTCTCCTCTAAGGCTTTTGTGCATGCACTCACATACATCTAGTGTGATTTTTTAAGCCACTGGGTCTAAGACTTCCAACCCATGCAATCACCTATGTAGGAACCAGCACCCTCAGCCTCCATGCCGCTGCTGCCTCAATTGCTAACATTATGACATCACTACTGTAGTACTACGAGTGCCATGCTTTAATATTAATAGGACAAAGTTTTCTATATAAAATTAATCTTCAGGACCAGCAGGTAGCAAAGTGGTTAAGGCACTGGACTCCCACATGGCCAAACACGGTTCAAGTTCTGGACCTGGCGGCTTGAGTGCGTGCCCAAAATCCCAAAAGATGAATGGGAGAGAAGGGATTACAGGGTGGTCATCCCCTGGGGGAGTGACTTCTCACTTTCCCTCCCTGTACTAGTAAGTACACATATCCTACAGCAAAAGTATCTCTAAAAAAAGGAAAAATAAACTAATCTTCAAAAATAAAGGTTCTACAGAGTCTTAATTTAAGGACACCTATCAAACATATATCATTTAAAAAGTCCAATTATTGGCTGCATAATTAAAAACTAGTAAGTTAAAACATTTAATTTTGGTAATCATCTCTAGGTATTTCTTACAGAAAGTCCTTCAAGTAACCCAAACATGGGCCATGTCTTACCTTGTTTTCTGCATAAGCAAGCCAGCGACTCCCAAGAGCAATAGGATTCATGTTTGGCCCAGGACAAGGATAGCAGCCTGTAAAATTTCAAATAGAAATATTTGAAAAATTTCCTAGTAATTTTTCTGTTGGTGCTTCACATTGATGTCAAAGAACATCGAAAATCAAATGCTTATGTTTCTCTTTATTTAAGAGAGTATTTTGCTGTTGTTGTTTTTTTTGTTTTTTTGTTTTTTTGTTTTTTTTTTGCTATAGTGTGTGGGCACTCACCAGAGAGAGAGAGAGAGACAGAAAGCAAGAAATCACCCTCCCTCAGGGGGCATGGCCACACTGCAATGTCTCCTCCAGTCAGTCTCCTCCCAGGTACTCGCGCACACAACTACTGGCATGATTTTCAAGCCACCAGGTCTGGGACTTGAACAAGAGTCAGCCATGTGGGAATCCAGCGACATGACCACTACACCATCTGCTGGCCCCAAAATGCTTATGTTTTTTCTAAGTCTAATATAAAAAAAAAAAAAAATCCCGTAATACTTCTTTTTGTTCGGTTGGTTTTGGGGGGTTTTTGTTTTGTTTTGCCATAGGGCGTGTCCACTCACTAGAGAGAGACATCCCCTAGAGGGGATGGCTATGCCGCAATCCCTTCTCCTCCATTCTCCTTTCAAGATTTTAGGCACCCACGTTCAAAGGCATGTGTTTCAAGTTGCCGGGTCTGGGAATCAATCTGCAATTGGCCATGTAGGAGTTTAGAACCTTAAAACTATGCCACCTGCTGACCCACATTTTTTTTTTTAAGATAGGTCTCACTATGCCTTCCTTCTGCAACTACAAGTGCACACCAAAGTACTTGTTTGCTTTTTAGACAAGGTCTTGCTATGCTGTCCTGGCCCGTCACAGTCTCCCACAGTTGGGGAATTACAGGTGCACACCACAGCACCTAGTCTTAGGTCAGAATCAAACTCCGGCCTCCCAAGAGGTCCCAGTCTGAAGAGCACTGCATCTTAGTAAATGTCACTGTGGTTTGGCTCAGTTCACTTTTTGACTTTAAGTTTTTAGAAACTCAGTGAGCCTCAAGGATTATAGTTTATTGGAATGAAAGAAAATTGTTTTTCTACTTGCCAAAACAACATTTTGTAGCTGGAATCAGCAAAACATCAGCCACTCAGCACTAACCAAACCTTTAAACCAAGACTCTTAAAAAACAAGCAGGAAGGTGGGGGGTGGAGGCAGGAGGGTAGGGGAGAACTCAACACAGGACCCCAAACTCCATAATACAAGGCCTAATTCTACCATGTTTACGATGTTGCTGAACTGGATATTAAAAGAACTCGGGTTTCCCAATTTAAATAAAGGTGAAATTCAAGGAAAGCACACTAAACGAATTCTTCTGTTAGTAAACAAATAATGAAGAAGGCACATGCGAATGATGCAATTTTAGGTGGCTTTCTATCAGAAAGTTGGTATTAATGATCAGGTGACCTGACTTTCATGATGCTTTGTCCTATGTTCTTCAGCAAGGACAAATCAAAGTTTCTGATGTTAAAAAATAAAAAGCAAAAACAAGTTATCTGTGTTTACAGTCAAATGATTTCCTACCAGCCAACAATGAAAAAATAGTCTTTTGGAGGCCAACAAGTGACATGGTAGTTAAGGCACTCCCATGTGGTTGATTCGAGTCCTAGACATGGTAGCTTAAAACTCACTCCAAGCAATGGGCTTGTGTGCCCAAAATCTTAAGAGAAGAATGGAGGAGGAACTGTGGTGTGGCCATATTCCTTGGAGGGTAATTTTTTTCTTTCTGTTTGTCTCTCTCTATCCAGTGAGCACATGCACCCTAAAGCAAAAATCTCTTACCTAAAAAAAAAAAGAAGTCTTTTCAATAAATAGTGCTGGGACAACAGGATATCTATATACAACATAGTAATACCTCACATCACACACAAAAATTAACAAAAAAGATTGTGAAATTAAAAGTAAAAAACAAATCAACTGAAAAAAACAAAAAGTCTTGGGACCAGCAGATGGGGTAGTAGTTACATCGCTGGACTCCTACATGGCCAACTGCAGTTCGAGTCCCAAACCCGGTGGCTTCAAACTCATGCTGGACCCATGTACGTGCATGCCCAAGATCCCAGGAGGAGAAGAAACTGCCGTGTGTCCATCCTCTTTGGGGGTGATTTCTTGCGCTCTGTCTCTCTGTTTCTCTGTTGAGCGCATGCAACCCTATAGCAAAACTATCCTCCCCACCACACACACAAAAAAAATCCTTCATAAACTTGGAATGACACCTGACACCTAAAGTAAAAGGTACAAAAGAAAGAAAGAAAAAAAAAGACAAACTGAACTTCATTAAAACTAAAACTTGTGTGTTTCAAAGGATACCATCAAGGAAGTCTTAAAGGGCCCAGCCACAGTGGCACTGCTGCATGATAGTGGAATCATAAGGGAAGACCAAGGTTTGGATCTTGGGTCGATCAAATATACTGAGAACACTCCGGAGCATGCCCATTACCCTGACTGTCTGGAAACCTGAGGAAAGGATTGCAGCAAAGCAAAAAATTATGAGGGATTCAATCTTTTTCTCTCAATGAAATATTGGGTCATAGGGAAAGTCATAACGTATTTTTCTAGGTTTTGCTGTCCAAAAATGCATCATGACTTTCCCAATGATCCAATATAATTCCGTGATGAGAATAAAGACTTTATAGATTCTGTAAAATGGATAAAAATTGATTAGCATCTAAAGACAACAAAAGACACCATTCACAGAGGTCAGCCGGTAAAGTGTGGTTAAGGCTCTTAACTCCCACATAGTTGACTGAAGCTCGAGTCCCCAACCTAGCTGCTTGAAATCACACTGTGCACATGTACATGTGTACCCAAAATCCCAACAGGAGAATGGAGGTAAAGGGATTGCAAAGCAATTGCGTAGCGATCCCCCCCCCCCCGCCCCGGGGAGAGGGGGTAGTTTATCGCTTTCCCTCTATATGTCCCTCTGTCTCGCCCCAGCAAGCACATGTGCCCTATGGGAAAAACCTTAAAAATAAAATTAAAAAAAAAAAAAAATGGGTATAGTATGATGGGTATAGTATGATGTCCAAAAAAGACTATGAATAACCTCCCCCAGAAAACATATAAGCATACAAAATATTAAATGCCACTTGTAGATTTTTTTAACCATCTTACAACTTATTAATAACTCTGTGAAGTTTCAATGAGCTTAGATCTTTTAAAACAATTCCATTTTATTTTTCTCTATTTTTCATGTATATGAAACATATCGTGCATTTCAGAGTACAGTTTTCTAATAGTCAATGGGGAGGAATTACATACAGGAATAGGAAAGTCCCAAATTAGTTCACTCGATACATGTTTACTGAATGTCTGCTAATGTACTAGGACCCTGAAACTGCATTGCTGGACTGACTAAATAGTAATGGAAACAAGTATTATCTGTTTTTTTCTTTTTATATTTTTGCCAGAGGGCAAATGTACTCTCACCAAAAAGAGACAGACAGAGAGAGAGAAAGAACTCTCCCATAGAGAATGGTCACATCATAATCTCTTCACCATTTCTTCCTCCTTTTGAGATTTTGGGCTTCCACACAGGTGCACCTAGTGTATCTTTTCAAGCTGCTGGGTCTGGGACTTGAACCATATAGTTAGCTACATAGGATATGGCTACCCTAACCACCATGCATGGGCTGGCCCGAAACAAGTATTATTAAAGTATTTAGTCTCTCTTGTGTTCTTTCAATTGTTCATGATACAAAGAAGACATCTGAGGTGTTCAACAGTGTTTCTGTTATTGTAGGCATGTACTTACTTCCTAAGTGCCATACGGCTAGCCATGCAAATATCATGTCCATTTTATGCAAGACCCAGAACAGATATGGGTTTTACTTTTAGCTTAAACTGGACTTAGATCTCACATTAACCTCTCAATCCCTTCTCATAAATATTACAAATTTGCTTATTAACATTAAAACCAAAGCTCCTCTTTCCAAAATTAAAAATAATTTTGCATTTGAAAGCACCTTTAAATTCATTTCCACTTGTTCCATTTATTATTCATCATTGACAGGAATAAAGAACACACATATCAACCGTGAGAAATCACATTAAGGTCATAGGAATAATTTATCCTCAAAGTAAAAACAGAGGCAGTAAAAAGAGACTGCTTACCATACACTCCTTTGGTCTCTCTAGAGATTTCATATCTACCTTTCAACTTGAGGACACTGAAAATGACTGTTAATGACATCTATCAGTCTTTGTCTTTTGTTTGCCTAATCATACCTGGGTTTTAGGTTTCCACATCACACAGCTGCTCAAGGCCACCTTTCTGTACATCCAAATAGAAAGGTGTCTCCTTTCTCATCATATTGGATGTGTTCCATTAACAGTTCTCTATCAGCTCTCTTTACCTGCTCCCTCCACCCTTTGGCACAAATTCCTTTGATCCTTGCTCTGATGGGCACAGCTGCCTCTACTTATTTTACAGTCTCTTCACTGTATTCATGCATAACTAAGGCACTCAACTAAGAATGTATTATACAAGAGTTTTTCAAGCTAATTTAGAAGGTAAATGCTTGCATGATCAAAACAATTATGATGATTAAATGAAGATCTACTCATTCTGCATGGACTATGTCCTACCTCTTTAAGAATTCAGTACAAATCAATGTAGAAAAACTATGTATTACAGAGAAATTAGCTATGATAGTAAGTGCGATTCAGTATACCCTGTCCCACCAGCTTCCCCGCCCACCACTCCCTAACTCTCCTCTTTTTCATCTAACAGACAAAATCAGCTTACACAAATGGGAAAGTTAAATGCAGGGAAATGCATATAATCTATACCATGCCTTTTTCTACCTACAAAAATACCCAGTGTGTAAAAAGGAAACAAGAGATGCAGAAACTGGACAAAAATAAGCCTAAGTTATTTAGTAGTACCTTTTATTCCTTGATTTAAAAAATGTGGTCAAGATGAATTTCATTTTAAATATTGATATAAATCACTTTAGATGATATTGTAATTTAAAAAGAAGCAGCTAATTTTTTTTTTTTTTTTTTTTTTGGAGAGGTTTTTGGAATAGGGTGTGTGTGTTCACCAGAAAGACAGAGACAGAATGCGAGAAACCACCACCCAGGGGGGATGCCCACGCTGCAATACCTTCTCCTCCATTCTTCTCTCAGGATCATGGGCACGCACATACACGTGCCCGGTGAGTTTAAGCCACCAGGTCCGGGACTCGAACCGTGGTCCACTATATGGGAGTCCAGTGACATAGCCATTATGCTAACTGCTGGTCCCAGAAGCACTTAAATTTTTTCAAATACTTGCTGGATATCAATTTTACCAACTAAAATCACATGCATAAATTTGATCTCTAGAGTTTACAGTTAAATAAAATAATGACACATTTCCTCCTAATGGTAAAGGTATTTGTAGATGAAAAGGTTAGAATGATTTGTTGTAAAATATTACAATAAGCAATATTCAGTGTACAAAGCAAGAAGGTACAAACTTTTGCTGTTATTGCTTTCACATTGTTATTTAATGAATAAATTAAAATATAATCTGAACACAGTACACAAACCAACATATATAAACAGCAACCAGACCAAGAAAAAGAACACTATAGACTTCCAAAAGACCCCCCTTTACTACCCTCCTACTTTCCCAATGATAAGCTCTATCATGCCTTCTGATAACTATACTAACATTAAGAATATCTGTCCCCAAAAGACATCACAGGATTTAAATACATAGTGTATTATTACTTATTTCCATCTTCAGTTTTTTTGTTTGTTTTATTTTATAGGTTTTTGTCACAGGGCATGTGCTCTCTAGGGAGAGAGAAAGAGAAAGGGAATGTGAGAAATCATGCCCCTGGGGGTGTTAGGGAGGAGCGGAGGCCAGCCACAGTCCTTTTTCCTCCATTCTTCTCTCAGGATTTATCTCCAGAAATGACAATTATATTTTTGCTTCTTTATCTTCAATATTTTGACAGTTAACTAACATACATTTCACATTTTATGGAGTTTGCACTAAGCAGATTTTAAGGCATCCTCAACCATGAGAATATTTTTACACACACTACTGTAACAGAGAAAGTGATCATCCTCATGGATCAGGAACAACTGAGAAATTATTACCATGGATCTCAAGCCACTTGACCAAGACTTAATTATAAGCCACATGTCACTTATAAAGTACATGACTGCATTATCAGAAACATCATTGACAACTCAGATCTCTTCTTTCTATATCAGGAACAATTCACAAAATGCAAAAGAGACTAATACTTTAACCTTTTCAGGCATTTAGTGGGTCCAGCAATGCATGGGAAAACATTTAGGAATATATGACAGAGATGTACCAAAAGCACATAAAGAAAAAAGAATGGAAGCCTTTAAGAAAGAGTGCTAGCAATTCATTTTCCCACTCACTTTTTATCAAATTTGACAGAAGATTTTTGTTGGAATTATTCATTTTTAAATTTATTCACTTGATTATTTTAATGTGACAAGAGAGAGAGAGAGGACATGTGAAAGCAAGCCACCAGATCTGGGAATCGAACCATGGTCGGCCATGTGGAAGTGTCCAGCACCTTAACCACCATGCCACCTGCTGGTCCTTTGACAGAAGTTTGTGCTTAATAAAGACTTGCAAAGTCCCCACAGGAGAAATCTTTTAGACATCCAGGAGAGAAGCTACAGATACTGAAGAAACATTCAAGAGCTGACACCTACAAAGATAATTTTCCTTCTTTTTAAAAAAAAAAAAATTTGCTATACGGTATTCTCTAAAGAGAGAAAGACAGAGAGAGAGAGAAAGTAAGAAAACACCACCCGAGAGACCAGCAGAAGGCATAAGGGTTATGTTTCTGGACTCCCACGCAGTCAACCAAGGTTCGAGTCCCATAGCCAATGGCTTAAAACTCATGCCGAGTGTCTGTGCGTGTGTGCCCAAGATCTCAAGAGAATGAAGGAGAGGGGACTAAAGCATGGCCATGCAGAGATTATTCCCATAGGGTGCATGCACTCACCAGAGACAGAGACACATGGAAAGACAGAAAGGGAAAATTCACCCGCTAGGGGGATGGCCACACCACAATCCCTTCTCCATTCTCCTCTCGCGGTTATGAGCATCACATTCATGTGCCCGGCATGAATTTCAAATGGCAGGGTCCAGGACTTGAACCACCGTAGGCCATGTGGGAATCCAGCACCTTAATCACTATACCACTACCTGCTGGTCCCAGAGATAATGTTCTAAAAAGCTTATACACTAGAGAGAGAAACTCTCCCTAACAGAGAGACTTCAATATATAAACCTACATATACTCGTGCCTTTAAGTTATACACTTAGCATTTACAGTTGATTTTCCACTCGAACCTAGACCACTTTCTCTACAGATCATGGTGGTTGAGCTTGACTTATTCTTCATAGTATACACAAAATGATTTCTAAAATACATTATAGGGGCCAGCTGGATTCCCACATGGCCAACCATGGTTCAAATCCCAGGCAGGGCGACTTGCTTTCTCACTTTCTCTCTCTCTCTCATCAAATTAAAATAAACATATAAATAAAGATTAATAAAATAACTCTTTAAAAAATCTGACTTGTCTGCCCCCACAATTTAATGGGCCAATTTCCTTAAAAATCAATCCATTCCTACCAATCTTTATTTCTGTCCCTTCCTTCCTCCTTCTCTTTCTGTGCCCTCTCTGTATATAAATTCCTAGATATAATTTTATATAGTATAAAATGTATTAGTTCTGTCAGTGTGAGCATAGTTTGGATCCTGATTCTGTGAGTTTCAATTCCTTTGTATAGGATAATCCAGTTAACTCTTTTTTTTTTTTAAGAGGTTTTTGCTATAGGGCGCGTGCGCTCGCCAGACAGAGAGAGAGACAGAGAGACAGAAAGTGAGAAATCACCCCCCATGGGGGGTGGTCACGCCGCAATCCCTTCTCCTCCATTCTCCTCTCGGGATCTTGGGCATGCACGCACACGCGCCCAGCGTGAGTTTTAAGCCACCGGGTCCAGGATGCAAACAGCGGTCGACTACATGGGAGTCCAGCGAAATAGCCTTACGCTAACTGCTGGTCCCCAATCCAGTTAACTCTTAAAATATGGTATGTTAAGTGATTTAAGAACTGCTTTGAAAGTATAGAATGGTTATATTAAACTAAATCACAACTACTCTAGGAGAATATATAAATAGAAACTGACAATATAAAACAAATCTTGCCACGTAATACTCTGTTATTGAAAAAGTCTTGACACATTTTTCCACAGGAAAACACAGAAAAATATGTCACGACTTTTCTGACAACCCAATATGAAGGGAATGTGTTGTAAAGTTGAAGATATGTATTATACAATTATACAACTGAATACAGACCTCCACAGAATCATGGAAAAATCATCCTAGCTGAAAACCCACGAAATACTAATGATACGATTACAGGTACTCAGTTGAATATATCCAGGAAGTACTGTACACTCAGATGCATATGACAATAAATAAAACAATTTGGTACATACTTGTGACAAAGAATTTTTTTGTGAAAGTACAGCTGTCAAATGCAGCAATTTTCTCTTGCAAGACTACGACAAGGATCCTAAAAATCAGAGAAAAAAACAAAGGAAAAAAGTGAATGTGAGATTCTACAAATCAAGTAAGTAAATCACCTAGATGAAAACATGTACCTACCAATGCATTTTGAAACTCAAACATTTCTTATATTTAATCTATAATTATTTGCCTCCTAAAATGCAAAAAAAAAAAAGCATAGAAAACTTTATATAACCATGAGAGAAATGACTAAAGAGATGGTAAGATTAAAAACTGTTGACTATTTGCTAAAATGTTTTTTAAGTGATGTTTCAGTGTCCTGGAATTAAACATAAAATGGATTTTGGTAATCTAGCATTTAAAATGATCACTGCATTTACCACCACACACACACACACACACACACACGCACGCACACAAAGAAATCAAAGACAACTGCTACTCAGTATTATGAATGACTCAATACATAACATTTATTAAGAAACTGTATAAAGAGGGACCAGCAGTTAGCGTAATGGCTATGTCGCTGGACTCCCACGTAGTCGACCGCGGTTCGAGTCCCGGACCCGGCGGCTTAAACTCACGCCGGGCGCGTGTGCGTGCGTGCCCAAGATCCCGGGAGGAGAATGGAGGAGAAGGGATTGCGGCGTGGCCATCCCCCCTGGGGGGTGATTTCCTGCTTTCTATCTCTCTGTCTCTCTCTGTCTGTCTGGCGAGCGCACGCGCCCTATAGCAAAAACCTCTCCAAAAAAAAAAAAAAAGAAACTGTATAAAGAGTATTTCTCCCAGATCCAAAGATTTACAAATAGTCTAGAAAATAATTTATTTTTAAATATTTTTAAAGTATAAGTCTTTCTTTTTTTTGAGAGGATTTTGCTATAGGGCACATGTGCTTGCCAGAAAGACAGAGACAGAGAGACAGAAAGCGAGAAATCACCCCCTAGAGGTATTGGCCATGCTGCAATCCCTTCTCCTCCATTCTCTTCTTGGAATCTTGGCCACGCACGCACACACAGCTGGTATGAGTTTTATTTTTTTTAATTACGTATTTAATTTTATTTGTTATTATTTTCTTAAATTTGACCAGATGCAAACGGAGAGAGAAAGCAAGCCACCAGGTCTGGGACTCAAACCATGGTCAGCCATGTGGAAGTCCAGCATCTTAATCACCACGCCACCTGCTGATCCCAACTAGCATTGAGTTTTAAAATACAAGGCCCGGGAGTGGAACCCCGGTTGACCATGTAGGAGTCCAGTAATGTAACTATTATGCCATCTGCTGGTCTCAAAGTAAGATTATTTTTATTTAAAATATTTATTTATTTATTTAATTCTACTTGCTATTATTTTTAAAATTTGACCAGAGAGAGAGAAAGGGAAAACAAGAAAGTGAGTCACCAGGTTTGGGACTCAAACTGTGGTTGGCCATGTGGGAATCCAAAACCTTTAGCCACCACGCTACCTGCTGGCCTGCAAAGCAAAATTTTTAACTATATCCACAAATAATACTTTAGAGTACAATACTCCTTGTAAGATGTGAGTATAAATAGCCAAGTTTAGTAGTTATTTCAAAAATCCAAGACTGTAATTGTTACTAAATATTTAACATACTAATAGTTTATTTTTCAAAATTGGAAGCGAGAATATCTGAGGAATGGATGCTAATGATGAGTAGAGAAAAAAAGAAAAACACACTATTCAATAGGCATACTTTATTAATTTGTTTTTCTGTTGTTGTCAAAACAGGACAATTTCATTTGCTGATACAGAACACTTCTTTTTTTTTTTTTTTTTTTTTTTCCGAGAGGCTTTTGCTAGAGGGTGCGTGCGCTTGCCAAAAAGACAGAGAAACATAGAGAGATAGAAAGCAAGAAATCACCCCCCAGGGGAGATGGCCACGCCACAATCCCTTCTCCTCCATTCTCCTCTCGGGGTCCTGGGCACACACACACACACGCCCAGCATGAGTTTAAGTCACCGGGTCCGGGACTTGAACCATGGTCGGCTACACGGGAGTCCAGAGACATAGCCACTACGCTAACTGCTGGTCCCCTGATATGGAACACTTCTAATGAGTTACAGCCTCTTGATCTTTTCCGTATTCAACTAGGTCTATTAAAAACTTTATTTTTTGCTGGATTGTTTCTTATTACTAAGTAGTAATTTGCTATATGTGTGGTTTGTGTTTATGATGCTGTAGACATGATAACCTTAAAGAAAAAAATGTGAGATTCTAGATAAACTTGATGTAAAGTCCATTTATGTTCTGTTCCTATAATAGAGTCTCTAATCATCTCACCTTCACATTGTATCAACTCAATGCCTTCTTAACATCATGGCAGAAAAGGTATTTCCATATGTAAATATTATTTATCAAGGACTGAACTGCTCCTCTGCATATAATATTCTGATATAAAATATCAAATAATGAAACGCACAAAAAGGAAAATATGCACCATTGTTAAAAGTGAACTAAAACAAAGAAAGAGAGCCAGATCCAGGGACATGCATTGCTAAGATACTGAGAACTGCAGACTGGGGCCACACTAGAGGCCTGATTTCCATTCCTACAGAGGTCCCACCTAAAGGAATCCAGCTGCTCTAACCTCTCTGCCACCTGCTGGCCCACCCTGTTGCCTTTTATGACCCATTCTGTGAAAAAGCTCACCTCACCACCACTTACTTCCACTTTATTCTAGTCAACGTGATTTATCAAGTCCAGCCCCTAATCAAAGTTGGAGAAATTAAATTATGCAGGGAGTATTAAAGAACCTAAGAATAATTGTAAACCACCATAGTTGTTTAAGTTTTTATGTAAGTGATTAGATTATTGGCACTACTCTCACCACAAAAAAATACGCACACTCTTCCTTCCTGCCCTCTCAAAACCATCAAAAACCTCATTCCTTTACAGACCAGCATGGACTCTTGTTATTGATCTAAATCAGGTCCAGGTGCAGATGCGGATATAGCTGTTCAAGTACAGTTCCTCTCAATCTGAAGACTGGGGGTTAAGGATAAGTTACTGTTCTCCCACACCACACACAAGTACCAAAAATATAATGGTAGGATATGCACAAAATAACTGCTAGCTTTAGGAATGGTGCATTTGGGGGTGTTAAGGTAAGGGAGTGGCCAATCTTCTGACAGTGCTATGACCTCATTTCAGTAAGGCTCACTTCATACCTTTGCTTTATTATATTTACTTACCTGGATCAACATTCCCCTTAAAATTGCCTGCCACACTACCAGAGTTTCCAAGGACAGGTGCTCCTATACACTTTCCAGCCCCTTTTGACTCCACAGAGATTCCAACTCCTAGGTCTCTGACAGTTGCCTGGCCCTGCTTCTAGAAGTGATCACAGTTTTGTTTTTGTTTTTGTGGTTTTTTTTGAGAGGTTTTCGCTATAGGGCGCGTGCACTCGCCAGACAGAGAGAGACATAGAGACAGAAAGCGAGAAATCACCCCCCAGGGGGGATGGTCACGCCGCAATCCCTTCTCCTCCATTCTCCTCTCGGGATCTTGGGCATGCACGCACACACGCCCGGCGTGAGTTTTAAGCCACCGGGTCCGGGACGCGAACCATGGTCGACTACATGGGAGTCCAGCGACATAGCCATTACGCTAACTGCTGGTTCCCAATCACGGTTTTTTAATATCTCTCTGTACAATTAAAATCTCACCATACTCTTCTTTCTTCCACATTATCTCTCTACTATGTCACCTCCTGTCACCTTTGACATGACTTTTTTTTTTTAAGAGAAATTTTTGCTATAGGATGTGTGCGCTCACTGGAGAGACAGAAAATGAGAAATCACCCCCTCCCCCCCGGGGTATAGCCACGCCACAATCCCTTCTCCTCCATCCTCCTTGTGGGATGTTGGGTACTCATGCACACGTGCCTGGCCTGAGTTTTAAGACACCAAGTCTGGCACTCAAAGCACAGTCAACCACATGGGAGTCCAGCAACTTAATCATGATGCCATCTGGTGGTCACTTGCATGGCTTCTTAACCAAGCTCTGCTGGTCTTAAATTTAAGATTTCAAGTTATTACAGTATTCTCTCTTTCGTAGATACTAATTAAACATGGCTACAAGTGATTTTGTGTACTGGGTTTTTGTTGATCCCTTTGTTTTGTAGAGAACAAGGGGCAATTCAGACACTGGTGCCAGAATTTATCTATGGGAAATCAGAAAATTTATTATTATTATTTTGCTTTATTTATTTCTTCCCTGAGAGAGCCAGAGAAAGAGACACAGAGAGACAGAGAACAAGAGATAGGCACTGCCAACAGAGTTGTCATACTATAATCTACCTCCAGTCTTCCCCGGCAGGAACATAGGCACATGGACACATGCTAAGATGTTCAAGGAGGTTCCGGGCTGTGAGCCCAGGACATTTCCCAGGTGAGTTGAGCTGTATTAGCACTATCCCACCAGAAACTCTTTTTATTATATACTTAAAGCTACACTACACATATATTATACTGTTAATTTTTGGATGATATACAATTATAGTCTAGAAATTCTGTCTACCTCCCTCTCTCCAGCAAACACACACACCCTATGGCAAAAAATCTCTTTTCATTGGGATCAGCAGTGGTGTAATGGCTATGTCTCTGGACTTCCATGTAGTTGTCCACGGTTCAAGACCCAGACCCGGTGGCTTGGACTCACACTGGGCATGTGTGTGTGCATGCCCAAGATCCCGAGAGGAGAATGGAGGAGAAGGGATTGCGGTGTGGCCATCCCCCCTTGGGAGGTGATTTCTCACTTTCTGTTTCTCTTTGTCTTTCTGGCAAGTGCACGTGCCCTCTACAATAAACCTCTCCAAAAAATAAAATAAAAAACCTCTTGAGGCCAGCAGTTAGTGTAATGGCTATGTCGCTGGACTCCCATGTAGTCGACCGCGGTTTGAGTCCCAGAGCCGGTGGCTTAAACTCACACTGGGTGCGTGTGTGTGCGTGCCTAAGATCCTGAGAGGAGAAAGGAGGAGAAGGAATTGTGGTGTGGCCATCCCCCCTAGGGGGTGATTTCTCACTTTCTGTCTCTCTGTCTCTCTCTGTATAGCAAAAAACTCTCCAAAAACTAAAATAAAATAAAATAAAATAAAATAAAATAAAATAAAATAAAATAAAATAAATAAAAAACCTCTTTTATAAAAGGGGGTCAGCAAGTGGAATAGTGGTTAAGACACTGGACTCCCACATGGCCAAGTGCAGTTCAAGTCCTGGACCAGGCAACTTGAAACTCATGACAGCATGTGTGCATATATCCCCAAAATCCCAAGAGGAGACTAGTGGGGAAGGGACTGCAGTGAAGTCATCTCCTCACTTTTTCTCTCTCCGTCTTTCTATGTCTCTCTGATGAGTGCACATTTTAGCAAAAACCTCTCTAAAAAAAAAAAAAAAAAGTAAAATTTAAATCTAAATTGTTTCACTTAAATTTATTAAAATAGCAGAAGATAAATCATTTACAATGTTTACTTTCTGATAAGATAGAAAGATAGAAGATTTATACTTTGTATCTAAAACTTTGATCGAGACACTTATTGGGCTCACTCTGTGATCTGATGATTAAGGTAACCCAATCTCAAATGATCAACCCCACAGATCAAGACCTGGACCCAGCAGCTTCAGAAATATACCAGGCTCATGTGTGTACATGCCCAAAATCTCAATAGGACGTTGAAATAGAGGAGGAGGGATTTTGGTATGCCTATTCCCCATGGGGGATGCTTTCTCCCTCTCCCTCTATCACATACATTTGGCTTCTGGCAAACTTTTTAAAAAAACTTTTAAAAGGCAGTAACCATCTTAGTTAGGGTTTTTATTTTCCTCAGAAATAAAAGAAAAGTGCTGAGTAAAGGAAGATTCCTAAAGTTTCTTTTTCACAATGCTCTGTGGTTAATGTGCCATTATCACTAGAGGTCAGGTAAAAATTCAACCTAGAGCTGAATATTTTTCCAGTGATTTTAATTAAATAAATTTTAAAGGAGAAAAATCTATTTAGTCCTGGTATATGGAATAAAACAAAACAAAACAAAAATTCTAAAGCTTTGTTTACATTTCAAAAACACATTTTTCAAAATTTTGGTGATTCTCCACAGCAAAATTACATTTTACATTATAAACCTATAAACACATAGAAGCATACACATTATATATATAAATAAGTTATGCATATAAAAAAAGTTTTCAGAACAATACTTTAACATTGTTTGCCCATGTATTTTCTATCAATTTCCATTTTGTTTTTGAAATGTTGGTTATATCCCACTGTACAAAATCCATAATTCCCTAATGAATCATGAATGGAAGTTTAAAAATATTCATCAAGAAATCTTGGGCTGTTCCACTGGACAAATTTCAAAAGTTTTTTCTCATTTTTTTCTTTTTTAATAAATTTAATTTAATGAAATTGTTAGAGCTCTCCATGCCTAGGAGGTGTATTACATTATATAAGAAACATTAAAAAGGCTTACCGCTTGTTGCAGTGGAGATCATAAATAGGTGTCTTAAACTGAATGGACTTTACCATCTCCCCAGTACGAAGTGAATATAGATCCACACAGCAGTAAGGTGGACTTGTGCTAAAAGAAGAAAACAGGCCATTATCTTTAAAAGATGGAAAAGCTAGTAAATTCTACATTTGCTTATTAACATAACATTAAAGCCCCCTCCTCTTTTTTGTAGTTTTTTGGTTTTTGTTTTTATGGTGTGTTTTTGGCTATAGTGCTTGGGCACTCACCAGAGAGACACAGAGAAGAGGGAAGAAAGTAAAAAATCATACACCAGAAGGAATGGCCACATCACAATCCCTTCTCCTCAGTTCTCCTTGGAAATCTGGGCATACACGCACAAGCACACACACCCAGTGTGATTTTCAAGCCACCAGGTCCGGGATCGAACCACAGAGCCAGTCACCTGGGATCCAGCTGCCTTAATCTCTGCACCACCTCCTAGCCCTTGAAGTCCATATTAACATGGTATAAGTAAGCTGATTGAAACCTTGCATTCAATTTATCTTAGCAATGCAAAATTGGGGGATGGATAAAAATAGTGTAATTTACCAATTCATAGCATACAAAAGAAAAATGCTAAGATTATTTCTATAGATGCAGAAAGCATCTGATAAATTTAAAAGTCTGTCATGATAAGAAGTACTTTTTAATCTTATAGAGGGTACTAACTTTAAAAAAAAAAATTTGCTAGGCAAAGACTTCTTAAATAAGATCCCCAAAATAGTTAAGTGGGATTACATCAGACTAAGAACTTTTTGCGTGGGGAAAGACACAGTAATTAGTGTGAATCACAGCCCTCAGAATGGGAAAATATTTTTGTAAACTATGTGTCAGATAAGGGACTGATAAACAGAATACAGGAGGAACTCAAGCAGCCTTTCTGAAAAAAGATGATCAACCCTATTAAAAGATGGGAGAATGAGTTGAAAAAACCACTCTCAGGATGACATACGAATAGCCAAAAGGCATATGAAAAAATGCTCAACATTCCTCACTGTAAGGGAAATGCAGATCAAAACAACAAGATACCACCTAACCCCAGTCAGAATGACTAAGATTAAAAAAAAAAAAAATGACAGGGACCAGCAGGCAGCGTGGGTGGTTAACGCACTGGACACTCCCATATGGCCGACCACGGTTTGGGTCCCTGACCTGGTGGCTTGCTTTCTCACTTTCTCTCTCTCTCTCTGCCTCTCTCTAGTCAAATTAAAATAAGGAATAAATAAGATTTAAAAAATGATAAGTACTGGTGAGGGTGCGGTGAAAGGGGAACTCTCTTACACTGCTGGTGGGAATGTAAATTGGTCCACCCACTGTGGAGAACAATTTGGAGATTCCTCAAAAATCTACAAATAGAACTTCCATATGACCCAACAATCCTACTCCTTGGTATCTAACCAAAGGATAGAAGAATTCTTAATAGGAAAAGTACTTGCACAGCGATATTTATTGCAGTATTCACAATTGCTAAGATATGGAACCAACCCATATGCCCACAAACAGATGAATGGATTAAAAAACTGTGGCACATATACTCTATGGAACACTACTCAGCCATAAAAAATAACAAGACCCGGGAACCAGCAGTTAGCATAATGGCTATGTCGCTGGACTCCCACGTAGTTGACCGTGGTTCGCGTCCCGGACCCGGTGGCTTAAAACTCACGCCGGGCGCATGTGCGTGCATGCCCAAGATCCCGAGAGGAGAATGGAGGAGAAGGGATTGTGGCATGACCATCCCCCCTGGGGGGTGATTTCTTGCTTTCTGTCTCTAATGTCTCTCTCTGTCTGTCTGGCGAACGCAAGCGCCCTATAGCGAAATCTCTCCAAAAAATAAAAAAATAACAAGACCCTGGCTTTTGACAGAGTGGATAAATATGAAAGATTTACTGCAGAGTGAAGCAAGCCAGGCTATAAAGGAGAGACACTGTATGTCCCCACTTAATATGTACCAATTTTCCACATTCTATGACCAAACTGAATAACTATAGGATATAGAAGCACACTAAATGGTTGTGAATACCAGATACAGTGTGGGAAAAGCATGGGTGAAGAAATAGAGTCTGAGGAAGGACATTAACGAGAAAAATGTAAAGGCAAAGCATTAACAGGACAAAGAAGTGGGGTATTATCTGTTTAGGATAACTTATAGTATAATCAACTGGACTGTGAAGAAATGTAAACATGTTGGAATATTTACTTTATAAACTAAATGAAGTGACTGAATGTATATAAGAACTTGAAATAAAATAAGATAAAAAAATAAAATAAATTAGCAAACATCATATGTAATTATAAAATTCTTAAAGTTTTGACTATAATATAGAGAAGCAGATATAAATACTTTTTTTTTTTTTTGAAAAGGTTTTTGCTACAGGGCGCATGCGCTCGCCAGAAAGACAGAGAGAGACAGAGAGACAGAAAGCGAGAAATCACCCCCAGGGGGGATGGTCACACTGCAATCCCTTCTCTTCCATTCTCCTCTCAGGATCTTGGGCACGCACACACGCACGCACACACACCTGGCATGAATTTAAGCCAGCAGGTTCAGGACTTGAACCATAGTCGACTACATGGGAGTCCAGTGACATAGCCATTACACTAACTGTATAGAAGGTCTTATGCATAAGCTGAGAAAAGCGATTATTGCAAGATCAAACAAACAAACAAAAAAACTGTCATTCTTTGCTGAGGCCTCATTATATAAGTACAAAGCCTGAAAAATTCTCTAAGTCGATAAAGTGAAAGCTTCATAAAAATGATACCTCAGTCTGAAATATATATAAAAATGCCAAAGTATATATGGCAAAAAAAGTAGGGAAGGTAAGCAAGTTAAAACACAATAAAAGTACAATCAGAGAACTGGTAAAAATACAAAAGGAAAATGAAATAACATGAATAAGTAATAAGAAAAATTTGGGGAGGGGTTTTGTTTTTTGTTTTTTGTTTTTTATTAAATTTTGCTATAGGATGCATGCGCTTGCCAGACAGACAGAGAGACAGAAAGCGAGAAATCACCCCCAGGGGGGATGCCACGCCACAATTCCTTCTCCTCTAGAGATCTTGGGCATGCATGCACATGCAGCTGGCATGAGTTTTAAGTCACCGGGTCCGGGACTCGAACCACGGTCAACTACGTGGAGTCCAGTGACATAGCCATTACACTAACTGCTGGTCCCAATAATAAGAAAATCATAAAACCTAAGTCTATGAATATATCATGAAGTTAGTAATTCTAGTCAAAATAGTAAAAAACCCAACTGCTGGTCCCCCCATCTCTGCTTTTTATCTCTCTGCCTTTATACCCATTTTGGTTACTTTATAAATATGGCTTCATATAATATATGACCTTTGATGTCCGACCTCTTTCAGCTAGCACAATGTTTTTGAGGTTCATCCACATTGTAACCTGTGTCAGTACTTCATTCCTTTTTATGGCTGAATAATAAAATATTTATGTATATACTGCATTTTGTTTATCCATTCATCTGTTGAGAGACATGTGGGAATCTCTACTTTGTGGTTTTCATAAATAAAGCTGCTATGAACATTCATTCACAAGTCTTTGTTTGGACATCTGCTTTCATTTCTATTGGGCATATGCCTAGGAGGAGAATCACTGTGTCTCAAAGTAATTTTTTGTTTATCTATTTGAAGCAGCAAGCTATTTTCTGTAGGACCTGTATGCACTCTGGTCCAGAGTTCAAATGTCTTTACATCCTCACCAACATATTTTCTCATTTTTTTTTTATATTACAACAAACCTAATGGGTGTGAAATTATATCTCATGGTGGTACTGATTTACATCACTCTAACCACTAATGTCATTGAATATATTTTTATATGCTTGTTGGCTCTTCATTTATCTTCTTTGGAGAGCTGTGTATTGACGTTCCCTACCTATTTTTCATTCATTTCTTGTTTCTGAAACAGAAAGATTCTCAGTGTATTCTAAATGCTACTGGGTTGTCAGAAAAGTCATAATGTATTTTTTTCTGTTTTTCTATGCAAAAATGCATCATGACTTTTCTGAGAATCTAATAGATTATTATTTGATGTATTATTTACAATTATTATCTTACATTTTGGGGTTTATTTTCTCTGTTTAAAAAAGTTTACTTACTTATTCTGTAAGTGAGAGACCAAAACAGCACCTACTCCCAACAGGGTTTTGATGCCATGATCCACCCCAGCGTTAGCCAGCCCAGATCATGGGCACGTATGTGCATTTTCCATTCCCTTTATGAACATCCCGCTTACATACATTTATGTTAAATACCATTCATTTATCATTTTAACTTTTTTTTTACAGAAAGATTTTTACTGTAGGACACGTGTGTTTGCTAGAGACAGACAGAAAGCAAGAAATCTCCCCCACCCCAGGGGGGTTGGCCATGCCGCAATCCCTTCTCCTCCATTCTTTCTTGGAATCTTAGGCACGCACAAATGCGTACTTGGCATGAGTTTTAAGCCACTGGTTCAGGACTCAAATGACATTGACTACATGGGAGTCCAGTGATGTAACCATTACACCATCTATTGATCTCCTCTTTTTATTTTTTTAATTTGCCAGAAGGTATCTGAACTTTCCAGAAAGAGACAGAGAGAGCAGAGAAATAAAGCACCTTGAATAGGGTGTGGTCATGCTGCGATTTTTCTCCATTTTCCAATCCTGTCGAGATTTTGCATATGCACACACATGTACCTGGTATGTTTTTCAAGCTGCTGGATCAGGAATTTGAACCTCATGGCCATGCAGCTCCCTTAGCCATGGCATTGGCCAACTTATTTCCTGCTGGCCCTAAAAGGCTTATAATTTAACTGTTATATTTAGATCATTGGAACATTTTGAGTTGACAAATAGAGGTCTACTTCTTTTTTTTGCATGTGGATATTTAGTGTCCCTGCTAATATACTGAAGTGACTGTTCTTTCTCCATGGAATGAATTTGGTACCTTTTTCTTTTTTTTTAAGCTTTTATTTATTTTTTTTTTTCTGGAGAGGTTTTCGGTATAGGGCATGTGTGCTCACCAGGAAGACAGAGAGACAGAAAGCAATAAATCATCCCCTAACGGGGATGACCACGCTGCAATCCCTTCTTCTCCATTCTCCTCTCAGGATCTTGGGCACGCACGCACACGCACCCAGTGTGAGTTTAAGCCACTGGGTCCGGGACTCAAACCACAGTTGACTACATGGGTGTCCAGCAACATAGCCATTACGCTAACTGCTGGTCCTTATTTTTTTATATTTCACCAGAGATAGATAGAGAGAAAGGGAGAAATCAAGCCGCCAGGTCTGGAACTCGAACCATGATCAGCCATGTGGGAATCCAGTGCCCCTAACCACCATGCCACCCGATAGGTTTATTTCTGGACTTTGAATTCTATTCTCTTGGCCTGTATGCTAAATATCAGTATCATGCCAGTATCTGAAAGTTTTGAATTCAGAAAATATGAGTTCTTGAACTTTGTTCTTTTCCAGTACTGTCCTGGCTGACTGGTTGCTCTTGTAATTCTATTTGATTTTAGGCTTGACATTTTCATTTCTGTGAAACAAGCTTCTTGTATTGTTTCCAATCTTAGGGAGAAAGCTTTCAGTCATTTATCATTGAGTCTGATAGTTGTGGGTTTTTCATGAGCCCTTTATCATGTTTATAATGTCCCTTCAATTTCTAGTTTCCTTTGTGTTTTATTATAACAGGATGCTAAATTTTGGCAAATGCTTTTTTCTGCCATCAGTTAAGATGATCATGTAGGTTTTTGTTCCCCCTCATCTATTAATGTGGTGTATTACATTGATTGATATTATTTTGAACCATTTGCATTCCTGGGATAAATCCCACTTGGTCATGGTGTATAATCCTTTTAATATGCTATTGTATTTAGTTTGTTAATCTCTGCGGAGGATTTTTCCATTTTATTCATAAGGGATATTAGTCTGCAGTTTTCATTTCTTGTGGTATGTTCTTGTCACTTTTGCTATCAAGGTAATGCTGGCTTCATAGGATGAATTAGAAAATGTGCCTCAACTTCAATATGTTGGAATAGTTTGAAACAATTTCATATTGATTCTCTTTTAACTCTTTGGTAGAATTTATTAGTGTTATGACTAGTCCTAGATGTTTCCTTATTGGAAGATCTCTTAATACTAATTCAATATCTTTATTCATCTGTCTAGATTTTCTATTTCTTTTTCATTCATTTTGGCAATTTGCATTTTTCTTAAAAAATTTTCCATTTCACTTGTGTTGTCTAATTTACTGATATAAATTGTTAAGAGTGTGTGTGTGTGTGTTTAACGACAGAGGGAGAGAGTGTGGAAGGGGATTGGGCATGGACAGGTGCAACTTTGACAGGGTTTCATTATGCTGCAGTCCTGCCTCAGCCTCTTAGTTAGTCAGACACAGGGACATGCCACTGTGCCTGGTCTGTTTAGGATGGGTTGGGAACCAAACTTGGGCCTCTCATGAGGTCCCAGCCACTGTAATGGTACCCCTTATGCTTGTGCCACCGTGGCTCAATCTGTTAATAGTACTTTCAAAATTTTTCTTTAAGTTTATTTATTTCATACATGAGAGAAACAGTCAAAGAGACGGGGACCCTCACCAGGGTGCCTACACTGTTTACCACACCTAACCTCAGTTGGTTCAGATCATGGGCACATGTACACCTGCTGTGCTCAAGGAGGTCCTGGAATGGGATGTGAGTGCATTACCTTCCTCATGTGGTTTCAGTTTTGTTATTACTCTGCCACTCCCTAGCCCTTCTTATCATTATTAAAGTGACAGAGTCTTAACTATGTTGCATAGAGCAGCCTCAAATTGTGATGCTCTTGTCTCAGCCCCGGGTGTCTGAGATTACAGGAGTGTGCCTGTATCCAGCTAAAGCAGAAGGTGCTGGAGGGGAAGAATAAGCCTGCATCCAGTATTTCGAGGCAGTCTCCCATCCAAGCAACATACAGGCCTGACCCTATTTAGCATTTGAGATGAGGTGAGATCATGCACGTTTAGGATGTTATGACCATTAGACCTGGCTCTTCTTTTTTCTTTTTCTTTCTTTCTTCTGTAAACTTCACATCTGCATTCATTATGGAACTTGTGTGTGTGCATGAAAGAAAGAGAGAATCCCCCCCTGCAGGTTTGATCACATCCTCCCCTTCAGTTTTCTAGTCCCATTAGATCTTGGGCACTTGAACACGAAAAAATAGGGGCCAGCAGGTGCCGTGGTGGTTAAGGGTGCTGGACTCTCACATGGCTGACCACGATTTAAGTCCCAGACCTGGTGGCTTGATTTCTCACTTTCTCTCTCTCTCTTTTTCTGGTCAAATAAAATAAAATAATAATAATAAATGAAGTTAAATAAAATCATTCTTTTACAAAAATTCATGCATACGTTTTTCACAGTACTCACTTTCCATGAATTTTTTGAAGCTCCTGCTCATATTTAGACTCATACAGTTTGTAGCCTATTCTAACTGATGTCTTTCATTTAACAATACACATTTAAGATACCTTGGCTTCTTACTGTGGCTTGATGGCTCATTTCTTCCCTTCTCTTACCTTCCTTTCTTTATTCTGTCAGAGGGCACATATGCTTGCCAGAGTGAGATAGAGAAAGAAAGAAATCGAGAAAGCATTATCATGGGACATGAACATGCTACAGCTTCTTCTTCCCCTCCTCCATTTTCTATCCTTTCGGGATTTTGGACAAATATGCACAAGTGCCTGGCATGTTTTTCTTTTTCTTTTTTAGAGAGCTTTTGTTTTTGTTTTTGCGATAGGGCATATGTGCTGGACTGGGAGACAGAAAGTGAGAAATCACCCCCCCTGGGGGGGGGACGACCACACCGCAATCCCTTCTCCTCCATTCTCCTCTTGGGATTTTGGGCACAAACACATGTGTTCCAGGCGTGAGTTATAAGCCTCAGGTTTTGAATGCAAACCACATGTAGTTGACTACATTGGGAGTCCATCGACATAACCATTACACCAACTGTTGGTCCCCCTGGCATGTTTTTCAAGCTGCTAGATCTGGGACTTGAACATTGTGGTTGTGGGATACAGCTGACTTAACCACCAGCTGTCCGAATGGCTCATTTCTTATTGCTAAATAATTTTACATACATGTGTGTATATATTTACACACATATGTTTAAAATGAATTTGCTGAAGAGAGAGAGAGATAGTGAGAGAGAAAGTGAGAAATCATCCCCAGGGGGATGGTCACGCTTCAGTCCCTTCTCCATTCTCCTCCTGGGATCTTGGGCACGCACACACACGTGCCTGGTATGATTTTCAGGCTACTATGTCCAGGACTTAAACTGCAAGTGGGAGTCCAGTGATGTAACTGCTCGGTCTTCTGTTGGCCCCATGACCAATATTTTATTAGCAACAAAATTTAGGTGTAACACAAGCAATTTATTAGGTCATCAGGAAAATACTGATGTATTTTTCTGTGCAAAAATGCATCATGACTTTCCTAACAACCCAGCATATGTAGAATATAGAACATAGATCAATATAGAATATAGATATGTGAAAACAAAGAAGATATAAGTAAATAGGGATGCCATATACATGGATGGGTAGGCTTGATACAGTCATTCCTTCCCACCATGATCTGTACATTTAGTACAATCCCTGTCTCAGTACCAGCACATTATTTTGTGGATATGTATCAACTAATTCTAAAGTTCATATGGAATGGCAAAACTCATGAACCATAACATAGGAGAAAACCTAGGTGACCCTGGGTTTGGTGATGACCTCTTAAAACTACACCAAAAGTACAATCCATAAAAGAAAAAGTTGGTAAGTGGGTCTTTATTAAAATTAGGAACTGCTCAGCCTGGTCCTGTAGCCTAATGGTTAAGGGAGTTAAATCCCTTATGGATGACTACATGGTTCAAATCTTGATCCTTGTGGCTTGAAAAACACACCAGGCACATGTATATGCATGTCCCAAATTACAGCAGGATTGAGAGATGGAGGAGAATGCTTTGCTGTGTGACCTCCGTGCTACTGAGGAATGCTTTCTCTGCCTCCCCCGACCACCCTTGAAAGCTCTCATGCCCTCTGTCAATGAAAAAAAAAAAAAACAAACAAACAAACAAAAATGAATAACTGCTTGGGACCAGCAGATGGCATAATGTTTATGTCGCTGGACTCCCACATGGTTGACTGCGATTTGAGTCCCAGAACTGGCAGCTTCAAACTCACGCTGGGCACATGTGCGTGCATGCCAAAAATCCCAAGAGGAGTCTGGAGGAGAAAGGATTATGGCATGCTCATCCTCCCGGGGAGTGATTTCTCACTTTCTGTCTCTCTGTCTGTCTCTGTGTCTCTGGTGAACACATGCACATGTGTGCATGTGTTCCTGAAAGGAGGGAGAGATGGAGAAAGGTTTGTGGCTTGACCATTCTCCATGGGGGTGTGCTTTTTCCTTTCCCTCTGTCTTTCTGGCAAGTGCATCTGTCTTCTGGTAGAAAAACAAATAAACAAACCTGAAAACAACCAAATATCCTTCAATAGGTGAGTAGATTAACAAACTGATATATTCACAAAATGGAAATTAGTCTCATTGATTTTAAGTGAGATATCTTGTTATCTCCTTCTTACCTTCTCAGTCTGGTTGTTTGTGTGATAGTTGCAAGTGTAAGTTTAACCTATTAAAGTGTTGTTCAGGTAACTATTCAAATATTTTTCTCTTAAGACATCGAGCGTAAATATTTTATTTTATAGTTTATAGTTGTGTTATTTAGCCATTTTGTTTTTAATACATGAAGCATCTATTTTTAAATTCACTTTTTAAATAGTTACAATCAGGGGGCTAGCTAGTGACCCAAATAGGTAGGTTCTATGTTTGGGTTCACAGACATCCTTGAGTGTACTAGACCCACATGTGCTCATTATCCGGGGTTGGCTGTAGCTGAGGGTGGATCATGGCACTGAGATGTTGAGGGCCCTGTCTCTCTTTTTATGTCTGTTTCTCTCACTCATGGAAGAAATAAATAAACTTAAAAGGTATTTATAATCAAACCTCTTTACTGAAATTAATGAACTGTGTAAATTGCATACCTCTCTCTCTCTCTCTCTCTCTTTTTTTTTTTTTTTTTTTTTTTTTTTTTTTTTTTTTTTTTGCTATAGGGTGCTTGTGCTCACCGGAGAGACAGAAAGCGAAAATCATCCCCCAGGGGAATGGCCATGCTGCAATCCCTTCTCCTCCATTCTCCTCTCGGGATTTTGGGCACACACACATGCCCAGTTTGTGTGTTCAAGCCACCAGGTCTGGGACTCGAACCACAGTCAACTACTTGCGAGTCCAACTGGACCCAGTAAATTCCATACCTTTAACTGTTGTAATATAATCTTTTAAAGAATTATTTTATTTAACTTTATTTATTTATTTGTTTGTTTGTTTTAATTTGACTAGAGAGAGAGAGAGAGAGAGAGAGAGAGAGAGAGAAAGTGAGAAAGCAAGCTGCCAGATCTGGGACTTGAACTGCTGTTGGCAATGTGGGAGTCCAGCACCATTAACCACCATGCCACCTGCCAGCCCCTGACTATTGTAATATATTTAAATGAGAACTTTTTCTTCCTTGATAAAATCTTTTTTTTAATTTAACTTTATTTATTTATTTATTTATTTAAATTTGATCACAGAGGGACAAGTGTGAATGGGGGGGGGGGGGGGAATGTAAGAAAGCAAGCCACCAGGCTCAGGACTCGAACCATGGTCGGCCGTGTGTGAGTCCAGAGCCCACAACCACCATGCCACCTGCCGACCCCTTGCTTAAAAAACTCTTAATAACTTCCTTTATGGCTACAGCTCAGATTTTATGGTAGGTTAACAGATTTTTCTGATAAATCTTTAATACACATGCTAAGTAACTCTCTAGAAAAAACAAGTTACTTAGGCAAAGAAAAGATCAGGTAAGGAGAATTCACATTCTTTTCTAATTTATATTTATGATGTAAAGTATAAAATTCCTCTATGTATTTTAATATTTATGTATTGAAAGACACAGGTGCCTGGGTACAATTTAGAAGTTTTTGAAAGGACCATTTAATAATAAATTGTATGTGACCAGCAAATGGTATAATGGTTACATTGCTGGACTCCCACATGGTCGGCCACAGTTCGATTCCTGGACCCAGTGGTTTGAAACTCATGCCAGGCCATGTGTGCACATGTGTCAAAAATCCCAAGAGGAGAAAAGAATTATGGTGTGACCATCCCCCCTGGGGAGTGATTTCTCACCATCTGTCTCTCCTTCTCTCTCTCTCTGGAAAGTGCACATGCCCTATTGCAAATCCCTCTCTCAAAAATAAATAAATAAATAAATAAAATTGTTTAATTTCTGCCTTTTCTATAATTTCTGGTGTTTCCTTACAGTAGATTTCATTACATGTAAAACTTGGCTCTCAAAATTTATATTATGAACTTTCTCTCCTTTAAACAAATAGGTTTACTTTTAATGTGAAGCCATAGTTCTTTGTTAAACACACAAACCATTAAGAATGTTAAGCTACATAAGCTCTATAGAAATCAGATAAAGACTGTTCTTTATGCAGCATGCTTGTGGCACTGTTTTCTGCACCATTTGCATGCTATATAATAGAGTAGAAAGTACAAGCTTGTTTCATGCTTATATGTTTCAGTATAACATGTTACGGGGCATGCATGCTGATTATTTTATAGAAAGCTTTCTCATCAGTCTGCCCATGAGGAAAATTAAAATTGTCTTGTGACAGCCCATGGAAATGGCTAAGGCTTTTGAAAAGAGAAAACTAGAGAACAAAAGGATATGTCGGGCGTGCACACAACTGTGTTATTGGCAGGAAGTGCCCTGACTTCTTTATGAATGTGTGAATTTGGGAAAGCTCTTATTTTAAAGAATTTATTGGTCTTTGAATGAGAGATTTTTTTCCTCATATGTTTCAGTAGAGTTTCTAAGTCCGCCAAATCTTGTTTACATAGTTATAAACTTAGCCTCATACCATTGTTTTGTCTATTTAAACTTTGTGCAGGAAGAATCTCAGTTGTGAGATTACACTGATGATGCCAGAGAAGTGATCACAAATTCTAGAACCCAGTGTGTTGTAGCCATAATGAGTGCCTAATTGAAGGTGACAAGCTGTTTCTCTCCCTAGTTGGTCAGGCAAAATGTTAGATTTTTACTCATGATTAACTCGTTCCTTAGCAGTAGAAGACTATTGGTTGGGAATACAAGGAAGAGAACTTTTGCCTTGCGTCAGTTTTAGACATTGAAGTTCAGGCTTTTACAAGCTGCTCCCCCACCTGTAGTTGTTCTCTTTGTATGCAGCTGTATCACTACCACCATAATAATGATGCTGCAACATTCCTGTCACCCCAAAACGTTTCTCACGTCACTTTGCACTCTTTACCTTTCCTTTGTTCTTGTTCTCTGACAACCTCCTATTATTATAATGTGAGGGTATTTTTAAAAGCTCATGGAAAAGTTGAATGAAAGAATTAGTTTATTTTTGTGCACAAATTGGAGTAATGTATACATTTTTTTTAATATATCATATGCATTTTCCATGAAACATTTGGAAGACCTTAGGTAACTTGTCACTGTCTTCAAAAAGGACTGCTGGGATTTTGATTATTATTATTATTGAATATGTTCATCAGTTTTGGGAGATTTGTCATTTTAAGAATAGTATCTCTACCAGGGCAGCAGGTGGTGTGGTGGTTAAGGCGCTGGACACCCACATCTATGTCTACGGTTCGAGTCCAGGAACTGGTGGCTTGCTTTCTTGCTTTCTCTGCCTCTCGCTGGTCAAATTTAAAAAATAATAATGATGAATATAATTAAATAAAAGATCACTTAAAAGAAAAAAAATAATATTATCTTTACCAATCCACAATGTGGTATTTATCATTATTTACTGGTTAGTTAGGACTTTGATTTCTTTGGACTACATTTTGTAGTTTTCAGCATACATATTTAATATGTATTTTGTAAGACTCAAATGAAAATATTTCATATTCTCACCCTTTTATGAATGATACTTTCAGTTTTGAACTACTTGTTTCTATACAAGAATGTGTATACAGATTTCGAATTTAGCAATATAAATTCCACTAGTTCTAGTAGCTTTTCAAGAGATTATTTGGGATTTTCTATGTAGATAATATTGTCCGTGAACAGGGATGGCTTTATGTCTGCCCTTACAATCTGGATGTATTAAATTTCTTCATCTTTATTGCAACTGGATGGGGCCTTCTATACAATGCTGAATACTAGTCACAAAAGCAGACAACTTTGCCTTTTCCCTGATTTTTCAGGGGAAGTATTTATTCTTACACTTCTAGAGTTTTTTCTTTTTCTATAGTTGGTTTTTATCAGGTTAGAAGTTCTCTTCCTACTGTATTTTGTTGAATCATTTATATCATGAAAGTGTGTTGCATTTTTAGTCCTAATTTCATATAATAATTATATCTTCTGATATGGTAATGATTATAGTAATTTCTTCCCTTTTTACTATTACTATGATGAATTACAATAATTGATACTTTGTAATAAACAAATCTTGCCTAAAATCCCAAAAGGATGGAGAAATGGAGGAGGATACACACCATCTGGTTTTGTATTGCTGGATTTTACTATTTTTTTTTTGGAGAGGTTTTTGCCATAGGGCGCGTGCACTTGCCAGACAGACAGAGAGAGACATAAGAGACAGAAAGCTAGAAATCACCCCCCATGGGGGATGGCCACGCTGCAATCCCTTCTCCTCCATTCTCCTCTCGGGATCTTGGGCACGCACGCACATGCGCCGGCGTGAGTTTAAGCCACCGGGTCCGGGACGTGAACCACGGTCGACTACATGGGAGTCCAGCGACATAGCCATTACACTAACTGCTGGTCCCGCTGGATTTTATTTGGTAATATTTTGTTAAGGAGTTTGAGTTGTATGAGAAATACAGCTATATAAGTTTATTGTTTCTTTTCTTGCAAGTTAATTCAAGAATTAATTAATGAATTTGCTATTGTTGGTCGTAAAATAAGTTTCTGCCTTCTGAAAGATTTTGCGTATGATAGGTGTAATTTTTTGTTTAAATGATTGATTAAATTTATAAATGAAGGCATTTTGGGAGGATATCTTTTTTTTTTTTTTTTTTTTTTGGAGAGGTTTTTCGCTATAGGGTGCGTGCGCTCGCCGGACAGAGAGAGACATAGAGACAGAAAGCGAGAAATCACCTCCCAGGGGAGATGGTCACGCCGCAATCCCTTCTCCTCCATTCTCCTCTCGGGATCTTGGGCACGCACGCACACACACCCAGCGTGAGTTTTAAGCCACCGGGTCCGGGATGCGAACCACGGTCGACTACGTGGGAGTCCAGCAACATAGCCATTACGCTAACTGCTGGTTCCCGAGGATATCTTTTTGAGAAGTTATGAATTAAATTTCTTTTCTTTCCTTTTTTTTTAGAGAGAGATTTTTGCAACAGGGCGTGTATGCTTGCCAGACAGAGAGACAGAAATCGAGAAATCACCCCCCGGGGGGGTGGCCACACTGCAATCTCTTCTCATCCATTTTCCTCTTGGGATCTTGTTTATGCACACACATGTACCTGGCATGAGTTTCACGCAGCTGGGTCCAGAACTCGAACCTCAGTCAACTATGTGGGAGTCCAGCAATGTAACCATTATGCCATCTGATGTTCTCCTTAATTTCTTTTATAGATATCAGGCTATTAGGGTGATCTGCTTCTTTTCTTTTAAAGAATTTATTTAACTTTATTTATTTATTTACTGATTTTAATTTGACCAGAGAGGGAAACAGCGAGAGAGAGAGAGTGAGTCAGCAAGCAAGCAAGTCACCAGGTCCAGGACTTGAACTCTGGTCAGCCATGTGGGAGTCCAGTACCCTTAAAAACCACGTCACCTGCCAGCCCTTCTTTTTCTTTTTCTTTTTTTTTCCTTCTTTTTGTGGAGAGGTTTTTTGTTTTGTTTTGTTTTGTTTTGTTTTGCTATAGGGCACATGTGCTCACCAGAAAGAGAGAGACAGAGAGAAAGAAAGTGAGAAATCACCCCACAGGGGTGATGGCCACCTCGCAATCCCTTCTCCTCCATTCTCCTCTCAGGATCTTGGGCAAGCATGAACACACGCCCAGCATGAGTTTAAGCCACCAGGTCCAGGACTCGAACCGAAGTCGACTACATGGGAGTCCAGTGATGCAGCCATTATGCTAACTCCTGGTCCCCTCTGTTTCTTTTTATACTGGTTTTCAAAGTTTGTTAGTTTGGAGGAATTTGTGTCTTGAATTTGTCTATACTGTCTGACTATTTCCCACTTCTTTTCTTACAGTCTGTCTCCTTTTTGTTGTTGTTGTTTTTCTTTTTTACTATTTTGACTAGAATTACTTATTTCATGATGTATTCATAGACTTAGGTTTTATGTTAAAATTTTTCTTATTACTGGGACCAGCAGTTAGCATAATGGCTATATTGCTGGACTCCCATGTAGTCGACCGCGGTTCAAGTCCCGGACCCGGCAGCTTAAACTCACGCCAGGCATGTGTGCATGCGTGCCCAAGACCCCGAGAGGAGAATGGAGGAGAAGGAATTGTGGCATGGCCACCCCCCCTGGGGATTTCTCTCCCTCCGCCCCCCAAAAATTATTTTCTTATTACTTATTCATGTTATTTCATTGTTTTTTTTTTGTTTTTTTTTTTTTGTTTTGTTTTTGTTTTTGTTTTTGTTTTTTGGCAGGGGGAGAGAGGTTTTTGCTATAGGGCACGTGCTATCGCCAGAAAAACAGAGAGACTGAAAGCAAGAAAAATCACCCCCCCGGGGGGATGGCCATGCCACAATCCCTTCTCCTGCATTCTCCTTTTGGGATCTTGGGCACACACGCACACGAGCCCAGCATGAGTTTAAGCCACCAGGTCCAAGATGTGACCCATCCCCCTGAGGGGTGATTTCTCGCTTTCTGTTTCTCTGTTTCTCTCAGAGATGGGAAGGAAGAAAATAGGTGAGATGGTTTAATTTACATGGGAATTTCCTTTTTTTTTAAGAGTTTTTTTTTTTAATTTAACTTTATTTATTTTAATTTGACTAGAGGGGAACAGAATGAGAGAGAAAGAGAAAAAGAAAGAGAGAGAGAGAGAGAAAGTAAGAAAGCAAGCCACCAGGTCCGGGACTCAAACCACAGTCAGCCATGGGGAAGTCCAGGACCCTAACTACCACGCTGCCTGCCAATCCCAAGACAGATTTTTGCTATAAGGCACGTGGTCTCACCAGAAAGACAGAAAGAAACAAAAAAACAGAAAGTGAGAAATCACCCCCTAGGGGGATGGCCATACCACAATCCCTTCTCCTCCCTTCTCTTGGGATTTTGGGCACACATACACACACTCCCAGCATGAATTTCAAGTTTACAGGTCTGAGATTCGACCATGGGTCAGCCTTGTGGGAATCCAGTGATGTAAACATTATACCACCTACTGGTCCCCCCCCCCTTTTATTTCCAGATCTTGCCATTGGGTGCATGTGCTCACTGGAGAGAAACAGGGAAAGAAAGAGAGAGAGAGTGACAAATCACCACCCAGGGGAAATGGCCACATCTCAATCCCTTCTGCTCCATTCTGCTCTTGGGATATTTGGGCACACATGTGTGCCCAACAATCCTTTTCAAGCTGTCAGATCCAAGACTTGGACAGAGCCGTGGGGCATGTGGGATCCAGTTGCCTTAACTCCCACACCACCAGGTGACCATGGGGTTTTCTTTTGGTGTGAGGAAAACAATATATTCTATAAATACATGTAGTAATTATGCAACACTGTGCATGTATTAAATGCTACTGAAATATATACTCTAAAACAGTACATTTTATGTTAGATTAATTCACTTCAATTTAAAAGAAAGAAAGCAGGGGTCCCAGTCAGATTAACATACAATGAAATAGATTTCAGGAATAAGAAAACTATCAGAGACAGAGATGGATATGATGACATTAGTTATACAGTGTGTCAGGCACTATAAAAAATACAGGCCCAAATCCTTTCCCTTACTGAACATATTCTAGTAGGTGAAGACAAACGTAAACATATAAATAAGTCAAGGGCATGGTCTATTAAGGCTTGAAAAATAATATGCATGAAGGAAACCACACATTAGGGAAGAGAGTCCATAAAGCTATATGTATGAAGATTACGAAGTAAGCGGTAGAAGTGACGTGAGTTAAACAACAGGCAGGGTGGGGTGCATGCACACCCAAAATCCTAGGAAGAGAATTGATTTCTTTTGATTACTGATAGAAATCTGTAAAAAGGGCACAATTTGGGGCCGCAGGTGCCATAGTGGTTAAGGGCTAGACTTGCACATGGCCAGGCGTGGTTGTGTCCCAGATCCGGCAGCTTGAAACTCATGCCGGGCACGTGTGTGTGCATGCCCAAGATTCTCAGAAGAGAATGAAGGAGAAAGGAATAAGGGATGGTCACCCCCTGAGTGGAGAGTGATTTCTCACTTTCTGTCTCTGTCTCTCCAGTAAGTGTACATGCCCTATAGCAAAAATCTCTCAAAAGAAAAAAAAAAGGGGCACAATCCATGATGATGGCAACAGGTGGATAAATGACACTGTGACTGTGGGTAAACAGAGAAGAGGGAGACGGCCACATCTTGCTGAAGGTATGGAGAAGGGATCTCTTTATTTCAACAAATGGTGATGGAGACATTAGGAAAAGCGCAATTTTATATTTTATGTCAATTTTAAAAAACATACACTGGGCTAGCAGGTGGCATGGAGGTTAGGGTGGCTGGATCCCATACGGCTGGCTGCTATGATCAAGTCCAGACGCGCCACCTCGAAAAGCATGCTGGGCATGTAGTGTGCATCCCGAAATCCCAAGAGACTGGAGAAGAAAGGATTGAGGCATGGCTATCCCTCAAGGGGACAATTTCTCATTTCCCCTTTCCCTGTCCCTCTCGTCTCTTTCTGATGAGTATACACACCTTGCAGTAAACTAAAATAGAATAAAATCTTTTATAAAAAAAAATAAATAAAATAAACCAGGGCCAACAGGTGGCATAGTGGTTAAGACGCTAGACTCCCACGTGATCAATTGCAGTTCAAGTCCCGGACCTAGCACCACGTGCATGAGCATGCTGTACCCAAAATCCCAAAAATGGAGAAGAGATGTAGCATGGCCATCCCTGCTGGATGTTGATTACCCACTTTAGTCTGTCTCGCTCTCTCTCTGGAGAGCACATGCACCCTATAGAAAAAAATCTCTCCCCTACAAAAAAAAAAAAAAAAAAAAAAAAAAAAAAAAAATATATATATATATATATATATATATATACACACACACACATACATACATATATACACACACACACAAATACAAACAACAAAAAAGATCATTAAAATAACAGTAAATAAATAACAATGATAAGAGAATGAAAAAACTGTTAGTATTATTATGAAATATTGTCTTTTTAATTTTGTATTCACAATGGACAGCACCTGTGTATGGGTGAGACAGAGAGTAAAAAGCAGCCTCAATATGGTCCTGTCGTGCTGTGAACCCCTTCCCTAGCTCTCCAGCTTTTAAAGATCTTGGGCACATGTGGCGTATTTAAGGCCAACCAGTCCAAGAATCCAAACCTCTGGTATGCCACGTGGCTTCCAGCACCACAGTACAGTAACCTACCACCTGCACCACTAAGGCTAAACCAGGAAATAATTCTCTTTTGAAAGAAAGCCTGGCTTTAGATATAAAGAATTAACTTTCAATACAATAATAAAACCTAAGAATATAGAAGTGTGAGGTACCAGAAGAGATAGAAGAGAGAGAGACTGCACAAGTAAGCAAGTTTAAGCACTGCTTCAATGAAAATATAGAGAAATGGAGGAAGGAATTGTATCTCACCAGCTGCCTTAGAGGATCATACTCCCACAAAAAATATAAAATATTTGGAGACACAAGAAGAGGCCTTAGAACTGGCTATAGTTATGATTCCGAATAGAAAATTGAGAAAAAAATTGTTCCAGCACATTCTTTCTAACCCCCATGGATGCACATGGTACCTTAGTGCCAGAAATTAGCTCCAGAGTATGAGAGGTTTCCAGCAGATTAGGAAGTAGTATCAGCTGGCGCTCGGCAGTTTGAAATGTTGAATTCTGGATTAGGGATGTTCAATCTGTACTTCAAAATGACAATGGTTTTGTTTTTTTTTTTTTTTTTTTTTTTTTTTTTTTTTTTTTTTTTGAGAGGTTTTTGCTATAGGGCGCGTGCGCTCACCAGACAGACAGAGAGAGACAGAGAGACAGAAAGCAGGAAATCACCCCCCAGGGGGGATAGCCACGCCACAATCCCTTCTCCTCCATTCTCCTCTCGGGATCTTGAGCACGCACGCACATGCGCCCGGCGTGAGTTTAAGCCACCGGGTCCGGGACTCGAACCGCGGTCGACTACGTGGGAGTCCAGCGACATAGCCATTACGCTAACTGCTGGTCCCAACAATGGGTTTTTTTTTAAAGAGATTTTTTTTTAAATTTGCTATAGCCTATGTGCACTTACCAGAGAGAGATAGAGAAAGGAAAGTGACAAAGCAAAGCACCAGGTCTGGGACTTAAACTGTAGTTAACCATGCAGGAGTTCAACACCTTAACCACCACACCACCTGCTAGTCCCAGTATTTTTTCCTTTTAAGGTTTTTGACACAGGGCACATCTGCACACCAGAGAGGCAGAGGTAGACAGTGAGAGGGAAAATGAGTAATCACCTCCCCAGGGGGAAGGATCACATCAAACCCCTTCTCCTCAATGCCCCTCCTGAGATATTGGGCAATCACGCACCCACATATACACACACATCCAGCGTGAGTCTCAAGCCTTCAGGTCTGGGATTCAAACTGCAGTCAACATGTGGGAGTCCAATGTCCCAACCACCATGCCACCTGCTGGCCCTCAAAGTGAAGTATTTTTAAACGATTATATTCTAAGAACAGACTGAATTTGAGCAATGTAACTACAACTATGATTTTATTATCAATTTAATCACATCAAATTATTTCCCTACTTAAATATATAGAAAATTACAAAATAAATCATATTTGGAATTGGCAGGCGGCATGGTAGTTAAGTTGCTGGACTCCCACATGGCTGACCACAATTCAAATCCTGGACCTGGCAACTTGTTTTCTCAGTTTCCCTCTCTCCCTCTCTGTCTCTCTCTGGTCAAATTAAAAAAATAAGAATGAATAATTCTTAAAAAAAAAAAAAAAAGTTTAAGTTATTTTAATTTTAGTAATATAATCTATCCTGAAATAATTTTTTTTCTTTTTTTTTTTTTTTTAATAATTTTGCCAGAGTGTGCATGTACTCACTGGAGAGAGACAGAGGAGCAGAGAAGAGGGAGTAAGTAAGCAACGCCCATGGGGAATGGTCACAACACTCCCTCTCCTCCATTCTCCTCCCAGGATTTTGGGCATGCATGCACACATACCCTGCCTGTTTTTCAAGCTGCTGCATCTGGAATTTGAACCATGCAGTAACCCATGTGGGATCCAGTCGCCTTAGCCACCACACCACCAGATGGCCCTGTCCTTTAATGTGAACATGCTGGTATTCTAATTCACTTTGTCTGTGTGTGGATACATGCTTCTGTGGTATTATTTTAGACAGGATCCCAATGTGTCAGGATCCTATTGCCTCACTCTCCAAAGCTAGGACCACAGCGGCATATCACCACCTCTGGCTCTTTCAGACAGTTTCCCTGTTTTACCCACACTGGCCATGAGCTCTCAGTGATCCTGCCTCAGTCTCCCAAACAGCTGGATGACAGACATCTCAGGGTGGGCAGAGAACTGAACCTGGGGCTTTCCGTGTGGCCTCATCCTGCCAACCAACAGCATCCAGTGCACACTACCATAGGTGGGCCTTATCTTGCTTCTATTAAGACAATAGAAACATTTTCCAAAATGCTAAAACAGAGAAGTTACTGAACATTATGCAACTTTTATTAAAAGTTATTTTAATTTTCATAAATCATATAAGTACTTTGTTCTTAATGAATTGAGATTGACCAGTTAAAAAAAAATCTGTGTACATTTGTTAAATTTCACTTCATTTGGTTGAGTGATCTTGAGAACTCTCAATCCATAACTCTGGAATCTTTTTATATACAAATACTATTATACATGTTGTAAACATGGGGATACATTCTGAAGTCTGTTTCAGATCCAACAATTACTAATTAAGTTTGAAAAAGTCAAGAATGTAGTGAGGCCTAGTGAAATGAACCACTAAAAGGAGACAACATGAATAGATTTTTTTTTTAAAAAAAAGAGGAATGGAGGTATGTCACTTAAGCATTTTTATATAATCACATCTTTATTTTTTTTTTACGAAAAAAAAAGAGATTTTTGCTATAGGGTGTGTGTGCTCACCAGAGAGACAGAAAGCAAGAAATCACTCCCTACCCACCCAGAGGGTATGGCTACGCCGCAATCCCGTCTCCTCCACTTTCCTCCTGGGATCTGGGGCACACACACACACAAACCCGGCGGGAGTTTAAGTCTCTGGGTCACGGGCTCAAACTGTGGTTGACTACATGGGCGTCCATGACATAACCATTACGCCATCTGCTAGTTCCTATAATCACGTCTTTGCATAACCATTATGCCATGTGCTAATTTCTATAAGCATGTCTTTTTTTTTTTTTTTTTTTTTTTTTTTGGAGAGGTTTTTGCTATAGGGCGCGTGCGCTCGCCAGACAGACAGAGAGAGACAGAGAGATAGAAAGCGAGAAATCACCCCCTAGGGGGGATGGCCACGCCGCAATCCCTTCTCCTCTATTCTCCTCTCGGGATCTTGGGCACGCACGCACACGTGCCCAGCGTGAGTTTAAGCCACCAGGTCCGGGACTCGAACCGCGGTCAACTACATGGGAGTCCAGCAACATAGCCATTACGCTAACTACTGGTCCCCTATAAGCATGTCTTTTGATGGCAAGACCAAAGATCTGTTTTCTTTGCCATAAACAAAGTTTTTAGTACCTACAGAATAAGAAATGAGGTAGGTATCATGAACTTTTTATGAAGACTTAACTATGACAATGAATATTTAAACATTTTCTTAAGTAAAATACTTGAGCAAAGAAGATGATAACCTCACAAGCTATCTTTGAAATCTACTTACTGACAAATTGTGTATCAGGTGAATGCAAAAGGATCTTTTAAGCTTGATGGTAAGACAAGAATTACAAATACTATAATATTAAATTCAGTTCTTGCATTCAACTTTTATAAACCCCTAATAAAATTATTTAAATTTTGCCTCGCACATCTATTTTTAATTATTTTTAACAGTATGTTTTTTCCTTTACATTCATGTATTATATTAGAATCATTGCCATTCCTTAACCCAGACAATGTTTTAAAAATAGGTTTTGTTTTTTTTCTCAAATGCAATACAATGAACATCACTTTAAAGCAATGTAAAATATGGCTTTCATGATTTCAGAATTCTAAACATTAATATCATTTTCCTTTACAAAAACTTTTATTATTTTCATTCATGATATTTAACAGATTGAAACAAAATTAGGAAAAGCGGAACAAAGTATTTGAGAAAGTGACATTTTCCAAGAATGTGCATGTATAAGTGAAAAACAAAATAGCAAAGACATTTAAAATCTACCACAAATTGCAAGAAGCATGGAAACACTTATTATTAAATAGGAAAAAGCTGCACAGCCTTCAACATGTGTTACTGGATCTAATCCTTTAAATATAAGAGGAAAAATTTTGATAGTATTACATTATTTGTATTCTTATTGAGCTCCTAAAGAACAAAAGCCAGTTGGTCTCATTTTTTTTTATTAAGTAATTAAAAAAGAAAAGGCAAAGAAAACGGAAACTTTCCCATATTAAAAGCTAAATTTGTGATTAGCCTAGTTAATAACTTTTTAATCTACATTTTTCTACTGCAGTGTTCTGAATAAAACGCTGAGTAATTAAACCTTCCAACACTCCCACAACTTGAAAAAGTGGTATTAATGATGTTCTAACCTAGGAAGGTACACTAGGCAGGAAGCGGAAGCAACATTGCCACATAAAATGAAGAGACAATGTTCAAATTGTGGTTAAGTTAGATGTTCTTCAAAAGAGATTCTAGGGAACCAGCAGTTAGCGTAATGGCTATGTCGCTGGACTCCCACGTAGTCGACCGCGGTTCGCGTCTCAGACCCGGTGGCTTACAACTCACGCCGGGCACATGTGCGTGCGTGCCCAAGATCCCGAGAGGAGAATGGAGGAGAAGGGATTGCGGCATGACCATCCCCCCTGGGGGGTGATTTCTCGCTTTCTGTCTCTATGTCTCTCTCTGTCTGTCTGGCGAGCGCACGCGCCCTATAGCGAAAAACCTCTCCAAAAAAAAAAAAAAAAAAGATAAAAAGAGATTCTATATACCAAATAAGAGGCAACCAAAAACATTATAAGAGATAGAGGGAAAAAAGTATCTATTATTTGCAATTAAATGCAAAGATGGTTTAGAAATACTTTCTAGCTTCGGGACCAGCAGTTAGCATAATGGCTATGTCGCTGGACTCCCACGTAGTCGACCGCGGTTCGCATCCCGGACCCGGTGGCTTAAAACTCACACCGGGTGCGTGTGCATGCATGCCCAAGATCCTGAGAGGAGAATGGAGAAGGGATTGCAGCGTGGCCATCCCCCCTGGGGGGTGATTTCTTGCCTTCTGTCTCTCTGTCTCTGTCTGGCGAGCACACACACCCTATGGCAAAAAACCTCTCAAAAAAAAAAAAAATACTTTCTAGCTTCAAGGAGCATTCAATACAATTAGCTGGCCTTTTTTGGTAAAGGATACAAAATGAAGCCATATTATAAGGAGATATGCTTAATAATCCCCAATGAAAAGCAAATGCAATGGAAATTAGTGGGGGGCGAGCAGATGGCGTAGTGGCTATGTCGTTGGACTCCCACGTGGCCAGTTGCAGAGTCCTAGACCCAGTGGCTTGAAACTCACACTAGCATGTGTGCATGTGTGCCCAAGATCCTGGGAGGAGAATGGAGGAAAGGGGATTGTGGAGTGGTCATCCCATGAGTGGGTGATGTCATATTTTCCCTCTCACTGTCCCTGTCTTTCTCTCTCTCTCTCTCTCTCTCTCTCTCTCTCTCTCTCTCTCTCTCCAGAGTGCACAAAGCAAAAACCTCTTGAAAGAAAGTATAGATGAGATGTTACAAAGAATAGAAATAGTCTGTCAGTTTATCTGTATTTTTAATAGGCAGGTAATATATACACACACATTAATTTACATAATAATTTTCTACTATTCCTATACAATCTTCCTACACTAAAACAATGAAAAAATACAGCACTAATTAATGTATCACACTTTTTTAGTAAAAAATTTCAAAAACATCAGTGTATAGAAGTCAGCCGACTTGAGAACAGCAGGTGGGAATGGTTACATCACTGGACTCCCATATAGTCAACCACAGTTCGAGTCCCAGACTCAGTGGCTTAAAACTCACACTAAGTGCCTGTGCACGTGTGCTCAGAATCCTGAGAGGAGAATGGAGGAGAAGGGATTGTAGTGTAACCATCTCCCCGTAGGGTGATTGCTCGTTTTCGGTCTCTGTCTCTCTCAGTCTCTTTGGCAAGTGCAGGTGCCCTATAGCAAATATTTATTTAATTTTATTCATTATTATTTTTTAAAATGACCAGAAAGAGAGACAGAGAGAGAGAGGGAAAGTGAGAAAGCGAGTCGCCAGATCTGGGACGAAAACTGCAGTCTGTCATGCGCCCTAACCCCCGTGCTACCTGCTGGCTTCCTAAAGTTTTATTTAAACATAGACAGCCATATCCGCTTATTTCTTTATTATCTATATTGAGATGAACAGTTGCCGAAGGCATATAGTCAGCTGAGCATAAAATACTTCCTTTCTTCCAGGAAAAGCCTACTAACCTCTAAATATTTAACTCACCTGAATTTAGGCTACTTTTCACTGTCCTTCTTGGAGGCTTTATAGCATTTGGTCTAGTTATGTGGGAGAATATGTAAAAGTCAGGTTTTCCCCCTTTATTAAAGTTCATGAAACCCAGGAACTTCACAATGATTGGAATGACTCATTCTGAGTACATTTTGCCTGTGACACACTGCACTGTTACATTACATCAACTGAGGTTCTTTTATTTCCTTAAAGTTTCTTAATGTGCAACTGAAATACCTCCTCCACTGCATTGTGTTGCTGGTCTTAATTTTCGTCCTATTTTATTCAACCTCTCATTTTACTCTGTTTTCTATTTATCCTCACCCCCCCTTCCACGCCTTCCAGTTTTATAATATATTTTGTGATAAATTTGTTGGGCTTTTCCTCTACTTTCCAGAGGTTATAGCTCTTCTATTATTTCACCATGTCTTCCCTGAGTTCTCATATTTATTTTGTGGTCTTTCTACATAGAGAAAACAACCTTTTTAATTTAAGTCTAAAATATTCCAATTAAATTTTATTTATTTTTCACAAAAGGTCTCACTATGTCACGATCCTCTTGCCTTAGCCTCCCAAACAGGTGGGATGACAGGTGAGTCCAGTTTTGTTTTTGTTTTGTTTTGTTTTTTCAAATTTTTAAGTTTTTTTTTCATAGGACACATGTGTTCAGTCGAAGAGAAACAGACAGTGAGAAGGAAAGTAAGAAATCACCCCCTCCAACCCAGGGAGATGGCCATGCCACAATCCCTCTCCTCCATTCTCCTTCTGTGATTTTGGGCCTGTGTGCAAAGGTGCCTAGCAAAGGTGTCCACCATGATTTTCAAGCTGCTGGATCTGGGACTTGAATGACAGTGAGTCATGTGAGAGTCCAGTGCTGTAACCATAATTATGCCACCTTCTGGTCCCAGGAGCCCAGACTCTTAGAGTGGGCTTAACTTGCCAAGAAATAGCATATTGCCACAGCTGGCCTAAAATTTCATTTTAAATTAAATTTTAAAAAATAATTGTGGAGCTGGACCTGCCGAGTGGTTAAAGGAGCTTGATCCCACATGGTCACCACAGTTTGAATCCTGGCCCTGGCAGTCAGAAAAACTCACAGGTCACATGTGTATGCACACCCAGAACCCTGACAGGATGGAAAAAATGAAGAAATCTCAGCATGACTATGTCCCCCTGGGGAGAGGGGGTTGTTCTCTCTCTCTCTCTCTCTGGCCAGTACAGATATTCTCCAGCAATATGAAAAAGTTAGGTTTTCCATCTATCCATTTCATGTAAGTCACCAGGTCTACTGGCATAAAGTTGTTACGTTATTTTTTAAAAAAGGTTTGAGCTACAGGGCATGTGCACTTGCAAGAGAGAGACAGAGAAAGGAAAAGTGAGAAATCACCCCAAGAGTGACAACCATACCATAATCCCGTCTCCTCCACTCTCCTCTCAGGATTTTAAACATGCATGAACATGCGCCCAGCATCAGGTCCAGGATGCAGATCATGGTTGGCCATGTAGGAAATCAGCACCTTAACTCCACGCCAACCACTGGCCCATATTACTTTATTGACTATATTCAATAATTTGTAGTGATGCCCCTTATTTCACTCCTGATATTAGTAATTTGTTTCTTCTGTTTTTCTAGATCAGTTTCATTCAAGAGCTAACAATTTTATTGATGATGTAAAAGAACTAGTTTTTAGCTTAATTCTAAGAATTGAAGAAATTCCAAATAAAGTTTTAGTGAAGTATAAGATAGGGTAATCTGCTGAATAATAAAGGCCATAAACAAGTTGTAAATATTCGGACTAGAGAGTTTGCCATAATTTGTTATATACATTTATTAAATACACTTTTTACTAATTTGAGTTTTACTATCCAACTCTAAATAATTCAGCTATTCCAATAACTCCAAAGAGAAGTAAAATATAAGATTAAGGTGTAATCATTTCACAACACAGCAAAATCATCATGTCTCCAAGAGAGCAGACACTGGAAGATTAAAATTCAGGATCTGCCTCTGCCAAACAGCTAAATCAACAAATATCAAAGTTACTTAGCATATCTTAGAACTTCTCAACTAGTTTTAGTTAGACTATTGAGGTACAAGTGAAATATACTCTAATGTTCTACATAAGCTGATCTAAAAAAGTGTATATCTATGTTTGGGATGTTATAACTGAAACCCTAACACACAGGAAACATTTTACTTTTTCTGTTCACTTCAAAAATATTATAGGATATGACTCTACCTAAAAGTGTTAAATAATAACTCTTAACTCAATATACATGTGAAATTACTGGTAAATAATATTAATGATCCAATTAAAGAGTCCAACATTTCCAAGGATTAGAATACAATGAGCTATTATATATATAATTACAACTATTACAGCATATTGTTTGAAAATAATAATTCGAGATATTAATAATCTCACTTTGTAAATATGTGAGTAATTTTAAAATGAGTTTATATTGATAATAGTGAAAAATATTAACAAGCTGTTCACTAGTTTATTCTTTAATTACATGCTAGAGGGTATGTGAGTCCATGAGCAGGAGAGTGAAAGAAAGAGACAGAAAATACCCCCCAATAGGGCCTGGTCACACCGCAAACCTTCCTCCAATTTATCATCTCATTAGGATCCTGGGCATTCTCAAACATACCTGGTGTGTAAGTCACCAGGCTGGGGTGTGAACTTGGTCCACCCTGTGGGATTCTCTATACAGGACTTAACCACTGTTCTATGTGGCCTGCTCAATTGTTCTTTATTATTTTATAATTTTAGAAGATACTTAAATTCAGTGGGTCTATCAAAAAGTTACATTGTACATTTCTGGGAAGAGCACTTGGTGTAACGTTTATGTTGCTGGACTCCCATGTAGCTGGCGGTTCAGGTCCCAGACCTGGTGGCTTAAACTCACAATGGGCACATGTGAGTGCATGTCCAAGAGGGGACTGCGACATGACCATCCCCCCCCGGGGGGTGATTTCTCACTTTCTGTCTCCCTGCCTCTCTCTCTTTCTGGCGAAGGCACGTGCCCTATAGCAAAAAATCCTCCCCCCACCCCGCCAAAAATATATATGAACTAGCTCTGTATACCACAGCCAAGTAAAAAATTTTACAGCCTTTGGAACCAGCAGCTGGCGTAATGGCTATTTCACTGGACTCGCATGTAGTCATCCATGGTTTGTGTCCTGGACCCGGCGACTTAAAATTCACACCAAGTGCATGTGGATGTCCCCCAAAATCCCAAGAGAAGAAAAGAGGAGCAAGGATTGTGGCCATCCCCCCAGGGGGGTGATTTCTCACTTCCTGTCTCTATCTCTGTCTCTCTTTATGTAACCTATAGCAAAAATCTCTCAAAACAAAAAAAAAAGAATAGGAGGCAAAACATAAGTTAAAAATCAAAATTTACTTGGTAATTAAGAAATACATCATAAATAAAATCTACAGAACAATCTACAGTTAATCTGGAGCCACTGTAGTATTAAAAAAACCTTTGGAGGGACCAGCAGTTGGCGTAATACCTATGTCGTTGGACTCCTGTATAGTCAACCACGGTTCGAGTCCTGGACCCAGTGGCTTAAACTCATGTCAGGTGTATGTGTGTGCGTGCACAAGATCCTAAGAGGAGAATGAAGGAGAAGGGATTGCGGCGTGGCCATCCCCCCTGGGGGTTGATTTCTCGCTTTCTGCCTCTCTGTCTCTCTCAGTCTTCCTGGCGAGCACATGTGCCCTATAGCAAAAACCTGTCCCCCCCAAAAACAAACAAACAAACTTTCCAACCTATTAATGTGCATGAAGTTTGAGTATATTTATAAAATCAATAGAAACCATTTTATTAAACATGTCAACGAAACCAAAAGTTCACTGCAGCAGAGATTACTGAGAACCAAAATAATGCTAAAACTACAGTCTTTCTTTCTTTTTAAAATTCATGACGAGGCTGTGCTCGCACATGAGAGAGAATCACCCTCCAAATGGTCTGATTATGCCCAAGGCCCTCCCTCCAGTTCTCTAGCTCATCAGATCATGAGCACACACATGAGCACACACATAAGAGCCTGGTATATTTCAGGCTGATCTGGCTGGGGATTCCAACTGCAGTCGCCAGGTGAGATCCAGCTTCTCCTGAGCAGCGCAATACTGCTGCACCGTGGAGCTAGCCCTAAAGTTAATAGGTTATACTTACAATCTACTTTTCAAAGTTATTTTTCTTTTCAATATTTAAAATCTAAAGTCTGGTGATCCACTGTGCAGCATGGTAATTACATTTAATGATAATGTATTGTATATTTTAAAACAACTAAAAGAGAAGACTTTAGGAGCCAGCAGATGATATAGTGGCTATGTTGCTGGACACCCAAGTAGTCAACCATGGTTCGAGCCCGAGAGTTGGCAGCCTAAAATTCATGTCATGCGCATGTGCGTGCCAAAAATCTCAAGAGGAGAATGGAGGAGAAGGGTTTGTGGTGTGATCATTCCCCTTGGGGGGTGATTTTTCACTTTTTGTCTCTCTCTGTTTCTCTGGGGAGCGCATACACCCTATACCAAAAATCTCTCTTAAAAAAAATATAAAGAAAGAAAAGACTTTAAATGTTTCCACAACAAAGAAATGATAGCTATCAGCATTGGTAGATATGTTAATTAGCCTTATTTGATCATTTCAATTACACACATGTACTGAAACACATTTACCCAAGTACACGCACATACACACACACACACACAACACAACTGTTATTAGTCAATTAAAAATAAAGTTAAGGCCACCTCTGTAGCCTGGTGTAGGCAGCCAGATCCCACATAATCCAACACAGTTCAAATCCTGGCTGTGTCAACTTGAAAAATACACTGAATGTGTACACCTGTCCCAAATGCCAACATGGTGAAGAAATAGAAACAAAGGGATTGCAGCCTGACCATGTCATGACCATGACCTGTCCACCTCCTCTCTCCGGTAAGGGTGTGTAATCTCTGGCAAAATAAATATACAAAATACTTAAAATGACAAAATAAAATCTAAGCATTTGCTTTTTAAATTAGTGAACAATGAAATATCCCCATTCTAAATCAATACATTAAATTGATTTATTGTTAATGTATAACAAAATCATAATTCTGACACTAGAAAGTATGTTACCTTAAGAGTTGAGTGTACTGGCGCCAGTAGATAGTAGCCATTATGTTACTGGACTCCCATGTGGCCAACCAAGGTTGGAGTCCTGGAACCAATGGCTTGAAACTCACATCGGGCATGCATGCATGTGTCCTAAGAGGTGAATGGAGAAGGGACTGTGGTGTGCCCATCCCCTATGGGGGGTTATTTATCACTTTCCCTCGCAGTGTCTCTCCCTACCCACCCCACCCCAAGCACAGGTGCCCTAAGGCAAAAACCTCTACAAAAAAAAAAAAAAAAAGAATGGAATATAATGTTTACATTCAGTATCTACATATTTTTAGAGTACCTAATTGATAAAGTCACACTAGTATAATTTGTATTTCCTGTAAGATCAGAATAAGTAAAAATGCATGTGAGACTATACTGTACTTCTTAAGATAATATCCAAAGTTATTTCATAGTGAAGTACAAGTGAAATTGCACCAAATGCATAAAGATGCAAATATGGCTTTAAAAAAATCCAGTATTATTATTATAAAAAAAAATACTTTACATACTTGACAGAGAATTTTTTTTTTTTTAATTTGCTAATGGGGGAGAACAGCAGCTGGTGTGGTGGTTAAGGTGTTGGACATTCCCATGTGGTCAACAGTGGTTCGAGTCCCAGACCTGTTGGCTTGCTTTCTCACTTCCTCTCTCTCTCTCTCTCTCTCTCTCTCTCTCTCTCTCTCTCTGGTCAAATTAAAAATGAATGAATAAATAAAAACAAATAAGTAAATAATTCTTTTTAAAAAAATTTGCTAACAGGCACAGACACTCACCTGAGAGAGACAGAGAGACATAGACAGTAAGAAAGCACTTCCCCTAGAGATGGTCGCACTACAATCCATTCTCCATTTCTCCTTTCGGGATGTTGGGGGTGTATCTATGCTTGCCCAGCACGTTTTTCAAGCCACCAGATCTGGGACTCGAACTGCACAATCAACCATGTGGGATCCAGTCACCTTAACCACCACACCATCTGCTGGCCTTTTAAGGTGTTTTCTTATTTGTCTTCTCTTATAACGGCAAGTGGGATTGAGGATTCAATCAAGGGGAGTCAAATGAGAAAGCAAAATCTTATGAAGCACATATATTACATTCATGCCAATAATTACGATTTTGAAATAATACATTAGAATTAAAAATATATAACTGCCTTACCACTAATTTAAAAATTTTATAAACATATGTACTATACAAAATAAAAAATAAAATACCTGCAGCATAATTTTGAAATTTGGTAATTCAACAAAATAGCCTTCATTCATAATCCACAAATAAAACTACTATATGAATGGCCAGCAGATGGTGTGATGGTTAAGAAACTGGACTCCCACATGGCCAGCCATGGTTTAAGTCCTGGACCTGGCAGCTTGCTTTCTCATTTTCTCTCTTTCCTTCTCTCTCTCTTTCTCTGTCTCTCTCTGGTCAAATAAAATAATAATAATATATAAAAACAATTTTCTTTTTTAAATTACATAAATATAAAACACACAAAAATGTGCTTTTAAAAGCAGAGGATAGGGGCCAGTCAGTGGCATGATAGTTGAGGTGCTGGACTCCCACATGGCCAAACAGGGGTCAAGTCCCAAACTCAGAGTCTTAAAAATCATGCTGGGCACTTGTGCCTGAATGTTCAAAATCCCAAGAAGAAAATGGAGAAGGAGGGACTGCAATATGGCCATCGCTCCTAGAGGGTGATTTCTCACTTTCCCTTGCTCTGTCTCAAGCACAAGCACTCTATGGCCAAAAAAAAAAAGGCAGAGGATAAAAAGCAGGTGGTTTTCAGATAATTTACTTTTCATTTCAAAGTTGTATACAAGAGGCCAGAAAATTTATGAAAGATAAATGGGATGATGTAAAGTTTCAGAAGATTAAAGGGAGGTGTCTCTTAGGTTCTAGTTCTACACAGATGGAGAGCTAAAAATGGAAACTGGAAATTCCCATTTCTACTTCTAGGATTAAGTAATTTTATAGTTATCAGTTTCATACTACAAAACTCACTAGAATTCATTTTGAAAAGTACACTCTGAGATCCCAGTTCTCCTAAAAACAGGTAGAAATTTTATTTTCAATAATCAAAAATAACTTCTTTGCATTTTCAACCTAAAAATATAAATTTTAAACTAAAAGAGAAACTTGAAAAAAAAAAAAAAAAAAACCTACCTCGGGCAAGCTTCAGTTCACTGGATCTATGTCACATTGATTTATAACAGTTATTTCTTAGGGAGGGGGAAAGCACACACAGATGCAAACAATTACTCTATTTTTGTAGGCAACAAGTGAGGTGGGTGGTAACTGAGAAATTTTTTTAAAATCCTGTCACAATATTCTGCTTTTTCTTAAGAAACCCTCCTCACACAACAAACGTTTGCCACATCAGAGAATTTCCAGGGCCTGAAGCACCACTTTGATTCCAGACCGCTGCAGGCATTAGCAGGAGGTAATTAGGGTAAAAAGTTCAGCCACAGTTCCATGTCTAGAGTCCTGCCAGAAATAAATTTCCTCTCTATTCACTGGTTTCTACTGTACCCTCCCTAAGAATCTTATTGAAAACACATTTATCTTTGTAGAGTTTGTTCCTCTTCTAATTAACTTTATGGCGTTTACAGTGTTTAATAATTTAAAACGGCCCCAATCACAGCAGTTTTACCTTTAATAGTGGAGGAGGGGTATTATCATTTCTCCTATATTGCCCCTTCATTTGACAAGTGACTCACAGAAATATGTACTGCAGCTGTTTCACCAAGCTGTCTGGTAATCAAAATGTATGTTTTTTTTTATCTTGTTTGAAAAAAGGTACATAGATAAAATTGACAAACAAATGTATTCAGAATGTATTCTTCCAAATGTTTCAATAAAGACTAACCAAAAAATAAAGTTTAAAGTATAATAGGAGTGATGTTACTTTACAGCACGCAAATTTATTACTGCATTTCCTTTTTCATAGAAAATTATGAACTGTAATATTAAAATGGGAAATATTACACATTTTAAGTTAAGCTAAACAAAAAAGCTCTAAATGGGCACTAAAATACTGTCTTGTTCTACTTTCCATTCACCTCCAGTATATTCAACAGCACCCACACAAGGTGGCTCTAATTAATGTGCCAGTTAATTTTACAATAACTATGTAACCTTCTTTGTATATTGTATTTGAAAAAGAACTCTTGGGCCAAGCCCATAGCATACAGGAGTTAGAACCCATCCAGCCCACTGTGGCTTGAATCTTAGCCCTAGCAGCTTGAAAAACACACTGGATGGGTGTTTTCATGTGCCCAAAATCCTGACAGGATGGAGAAATGGAAGAGAAAGCATTGCAGTGTGACCATGCTCCATAGGAAGGAAAGCTTTCTCCTTCCTGGCCTCCCTTTCTCCCTCTGGTATAGTGAACACACCATATGGCAATTAAAAAAAATTTTTTTAAACAATTAATGATACTATGTGAACACAAATAAAAAAATACTTAGGACCAGCAGTTGGCGTAATGACTATGTCGCTGGATTCCCATATAGTCGACCGTGGTTCGAGTCCGGGACCCGGTGGCTTAAACTCATGCCGGGCACATGTGCTTGCGTGCCCAAGATCCCGAGAGGAGAATGGAGAATGGACTGCGGCGTGATCATTCCCCCTGGGGGGTAACTTCTCCGCTTTCTGTCTCTCTCTGTCTTTCTGGCGAGCGCACTCGCCCTATAGCAGAAAACCTCTCAAATAAATAAATAAATAAATACTTATTATGGTAACCGTTTTCTAACAAAGGATAAAAATTAACAAAAAATAAAGATAAAACATCTAACTCAGGCCCAGCCACTGTAGCACAGGTGGCACAGTGCTTCTGTAATGCTGGAAACCACATGGCCAACTGTGGGTTCAGGGCAGCCTGAGAACACACAGGGCTCCTAAGTAGGAGTCCAGGATCCCGAGGATCTGCAGGGTTAGGGAGTTGGAATTGTAGCATGGCAGGGCTCTAGGAGTCTCTCATAGGTGAGCATATATGTTCCCTCCCATGAAAAAATATATATATATAACTCGAATAACTTTAAAAATAAGTCTTTTCAGGGGACAGGCAGGTGGCATGGTGGTCAAGGCACTGGACACTCCTACATGGCTGACCACAGTTCAAGTCCTGGACCTGGTGGCTTCTTTCTTACTTTCCCTCTCTCTCTCTGTGTCTCTTTCAGGTCAAAATAAAAATAAATGAATGAATAAATAAAATTAAGTAAAATAATTCTTTTTTTAAAAAGCCTTTTCAGGACCAGGAGTTAGCGTAATGGCTATGTCGCTGAACTTCCATGTAGTCGACCACGGTTCGAGTCCCGGACCCGGTGGCTTAAACTCACGCTGGGCGCGTGTGCATGCGTGCCCAAGATCTCAATAGGAGAATGGAGGAGAAGGGATTGTGGCATGGCCATCCACTCTGGGGGGTGTTTTCTTGCTTTCTCTCTCTTTGTTTCTCTCTGTCTTTCTGGTGAGCGCACGCGCCCTACAGCAAAAAAATTTAAAAATAATTAAAAAATTTAAAAAGCTTTTTCAACGCAATATTTTTTAAAATAATTACTCATTTTATTTTTTATTTATTCATTCACTTATTTTTTTAATTTGACCAGAGAGAGACAGAGGGTGAGAGAGAGAGAGGAAGTGAGAAAGCAAGCCACCAGATTCAGGACTCGAACCCTGGTCGGCCATGTGGGAGTGTCCAGCACCTTATCCAACACGCCACCTGCTGGTCCCCATTCAACGCAATATTATATTATTTGTGAGAGTTACTTTACTGAGGCCAGACTTTATTTTTAAAATAATAATCTGTTTATAAACACATATAAAACAATATTTCAAATGGTTTGTTTTCAACAAAGTACATGTGCCAAAGGAGTTTTTTATATCTTTTCCAATTCTCTTCAAATATTTGGTTCTCGTTATTCTAAGATATGACTAACAGCTTTACACACAGAAATAAACAAGGAAAGTATGCCCTGTCCCATCCTGCACAGAATATAAACTCAAGATGTCACAGCATAAAAAATTTCCTCTACTTCAGCATGATCTTTCCTACCAAGTAACTATCAAGACTTCCTATTTCTCTTCAATTCTTTTGGTGATCTGAATGACATCAAGGATTTCTGTCAGCTTCCAAGGAAATTTGCTAACTAGACTTTCACAACAACACTGTGTTCTGTACTATCACAGCTGGACTTAACATTACTCAAACACAAAGAAACACTAATTAAAAATGCTCACTACCTAGAACACTAGAAAGAGAAATTAAGAATGAAACGTATATTAAAATGACTACAGATGGAAATAAAAGCATACCTGGATTTCAAATCCCAATATTCTAGCAAGCCTTATAGGAGTCATTGTATCATCAACATAGGAAATGCTGCACATTGACTATACTGTTCTAATTACAGGATAATTACATATACTGCAGTAAACCAAGTCTTGTAGAATGGTAAGAACTGCGTGAAATTATCTAACAAAGCTCTACCCAGCAAGTCTACTCCTAGTTTTCTATGTGTGTGTCTGTGTGTGTGTGTGTGTGTGTGTGTACATACATACACACTGTTCTGCTTACTGTATGTACATATGTATACCTGTATGGAATTCCAAAAAGTCAGAATCTATGAAGATATTCTTCCCTTCATGGTTTTCCTTTAATTTGAAAATCTATATATACATATACACATAAACACATGGGTATACCAATAAAATGTACAGAAATATTTCCATAAGCACTACTCATACCCAAAACAGCGAACTGTCCAAATGTCCACCACCAACAAATACCACTGTCCTGTCTAGCATTATATAACCACCTTATCTACTATTTTCTATACATCACTTATCACCACATTATTAGGTCATTGGGAGAAGCCAGGACATACATTTCTTTGTTTATCTATGCAAAACTGCATCATGACTTTTCCCCGATAACCCAATATATATTTATTTGTTTATTGCTTTTAACCCTAGCATACAGATTTTTGTCTTCTTAGATCATGGTTTCTCAACTTTGACTCTAACATCATTATGGGCCGAATAATTTTTTGCTGTCAAGGATGGATATAGAAAATTTAGCAGTATTCTTCACTCCACTTACTAGATGCCAGTAGCACCTCTCTGATACATAATATGACAATCAAAAAATGTCCCCAGACACCACCAAGTGTCCTCTACAGGTCAAAATCACCCCTCTCTTTTCCCCCTCCATTAAGAAAAAATGCCTGGGGTCAGACAATGGCATAGCAGTTACGTTGCTGGACAGCCAAATGGCTGACCTCTGTTCAAGTCCCAGAACCAGTGCCTTGAAAATCATACCAGGCGGGAACTTAGCATAATGGCTATGTTGCTAAACTCCCATGTAGTCGACCGTGGTTCGAGTCCCAGACCCGGTGGCTTAAATTCATGCCAGGCATCTGTGCACGCATGCCCAAGGTCTCGAAAGGGAAATGGAGGAGAAGGGATTGCCATCCTCCCTGGGGGTGTGATTTTTCGCTTTCTGTCTCTCTGTCTCTCTCTGTCTTTCTGGTGAGCGCACATGCCCTGTAGCAAAAAATAAATAAAATAAAATTTTGGCGTATGTGCCCCAAATCCCCAGAGGATGAGAAGAGACTGCACATGGTCATGCCCCTTGGGGGGTGACTTCTCACTTTCCTTCTCACTGTCTGTCACTCTCCTCCGTACCCCCTTCACAATGAGTGTACACACCCAAAAGCAAAAACCTCTTTAAAAAATATCTTAATTACTACTAAAAGAGAAGCAGACACTAGGGGTTAGCAGGTGGCATTGTGATTAAGATGGATGGATCCCACATGGCTGACTCCCAGTTTGAGTCCTGGACCGGTTTGAAGATCAGGCCAGGCATGTGTGCATGCATACCCAAAGTGGCAAGGGGAGAATGGAGGAGAAGGGATTGGGGCATGTCCATCCCCCCTGAGGGGGGGGAGAATTCTCACTTTCCCTCTCTTTCTGTCTCTGTCCAGCAAGCACATGTACCCTATAGCAAACTTTAAAAAAAAAAAGGTAGTGAACGCATAATAGGCACCCACAAACGTCTGCAAAGAATTTAAAGAAGACCCTTCTTAGAATAAAGTTGATAAAAAAAAAAATCTAATGAAGCAGCTTTTTCAGACTTCTACCTACATGGCAGGATGGATGATCTTTGCAAACACTTTTAAATCATACACACCACATGTGATTAGCTCAGTAGCAGTCAAGGACTCTTCACTTCTTACTGAGGCTGGTTTACAATTTACAGAGTAAATTACACATTCAAAATGTTTTCAATTATAATAGCTTTAAACTTTAGTTAAAACAAATTACTTTTCTCAAATCCTAATGTGTTAATACAAGAAAATTATCAAGTTAACACAATTATTGAGACTAAGCAAGGCTTTATTCTGGCTAAACATTATATAGCAAAAAATTTTATTTTTTTATGCTGAAAATAACTTGATTTGGAAACTGTCAAGGTTCTGTTTTAAGGAACTGCTTGACTGTCTACCTCAGATTTGTCTTTAAGAAAATCTCAACACAACAGAGATCTCTTTTCAGGTTTATTCATTGTGCACTTGCCCTATTGCACCAAAAGAAGAGTATGTATGTTGCATGGAATTCCACAAAGTCAAAATCTATACAGATGTTCTTTCCTTTCTGGTTTTCCTTTAATTTGGAAATCTTGTAATCTAAGCCTGAAGTTGACTGAACCAACATTTAAACTAGTATAGCAGCAATATCAGCCAAAAATTCAATGTGTTTTCTATTTGTATGTCAAGACTGCATCCTTTTTGGAGCTGAAAAAACTATTGTTTTAAAATGATTACACAGACAAACTGCAAGCCCTTTAGCAGTTTTAGAACTAGTTCTAGATGGAAAGCTTCATTTTAAATGGCCTTCACATTAATTGTAGAGAAGAAGAAAAAACCATACTGAACTCAAGATTTATCTCCATATTTTTTACTATATACTAAAGTCACCTTAAATTACATGATGGCAAATTAAGTCCCCAAAAAAGCATATTAAAAGTGAAAATGTCACTGGTATTCAAAGAAACTTATTACACAGAAATGTTTCTTCTAAAAAGGATGCATTACAAAGAGGCATGAGGAAACTATTGAGTATGCTCATTATCTTGATTGGAATGATGGCTTCATGGATATATACAGATGTCAAGATTTGTCAAACTGTACACTCTGAATATATGCAGTTTACCATGTTTCAATTATGCCTCAATGAAAATCTATAACAACTATTATAAGGCAATTAAAACTATGATTTAAAAATGAGATAATAGATCCTTCAAATTTTTAAAATAAGAGGCCGGCAGGTAGTGTAGTGGGTAAGGCACTCGACTCCCACACGGCCGACCACAGTTCAAGTTCCAGACCTGGAGGCTTGAAAATCATGCCAGGTAAATGTGTGTGCATAACCAAAATCCCAGGAAGAGGATGGAGGAGAAAGGATTGCAGACTGACCGTCCACCCTAGGGGTGGTAATTCATTTTCCACTCAATGTCTGTCTTTCTCCAGTGTGCACACACACTCTACGGCAAAAACTTGAAAAAGAATTTTTTTTAATAAAGGTTTTGTGTGTGTCTAAAATAAACATCTTTATATATGTGAGAACTTCTTTTGAAAATATAAACAAACTACCATTTTCCAATTAATGTAAACACCTTCAGATACAGTACTATGTTAGACTATGGATACAGACAAATCCATAATACAAACACTGTACAGTGCAAGTGGGCACAGCGATATTTCTCAAATAATAATACAAGCAAAGCTTTCAAAAAAATATGTATGTGAAGGCCAAGCCAGTGGCATGGCAGTTAAGGTAGCTATATCCCATAAGGCTGACTGCCTAGTTCAAGCTCCAGATGCAGCAGCTTGTAAAAACACACCAAGAACATGTGCATATATGTCCAAAATCCAGAGAGAAGAAAGGAAGAGAAGGAACTGCAGTATGGCCATCCCTATCAGGGAGGTGCTTTCTCACCATCTCTATCTCTGTCTCTCACTGGCAAGTGTATGTACCCTACGGCAAAACTTAACAGCTTTGGAATCAGATAATATGGAAGCAAATTTCTCACAAATACTTTCCTCTCTTTTACTTAATCAGCTGCTAAAGCCCCAAAACTTGTAATTGAAATTCACTTGCCAATGTGACAGTATTTAGAGGTGCTGCCTCCAGGAGGTGATTAAATCATCAGGTCAGAGCCCTTATGAGTAGGGTTAGTGGACTTATAAAACCAAACCATAATATGCTAATAAGAGGGAAAAGCACACATTAAGTATAATACAATTCACATTTTTTAACGAATGTGTCCATGCATGTGTTTATGACCTAAATCCAAATATCTTTATTAAAAGAAAAAAGAACACATATCAATAACAGAAACAAATCAAATGACTCCTAAATCACACCACAGCATAACTGGGAGACAGAAAACCCACTAACTTTAAATAACATTTAATGGGGGATTAAAAGAATTTTGGTGAAAACCACTATGCCAAAAAAAGTATGTAAAGTTGTATAATTCTCGAAAAGCATTATGTAAAATAAGTCTATAACTGAATAGCAAGATTCTGTCTAGGGAAAAAAAAAAAAAAAAGTACTGACCTCAGGGAGACGTAATTCAGCTTTCTGACTAAAACTAAAACTCTTCTATTTCTACCCTACGAGCCTAACCTGACTACCAGGCAATATCCAGGCAAGTGCATACACACACATGCATGTGCACACACAGACACACACAAACAGACACACACACACACACAGAGTATACGGGCTCCATTTCTCTGGGGGACCCTGAATATAGACACACACCACATAAGGATATTTTGGTAACAATGGACCACATATAAAAATAGTGATACCACACAATTATGCCATATATCATAGATGTTAAGTAGACTCTAAGATGTTCGCACAAGAAATCACCTAATGATAAAATCACCTGATAATGCACTTCTCAGTGTGTATCACCATTGTTACGCAATGCATGACGTAACACAACCCCGTCATCATCATCCATCCCTTAGTAAATGATCTAATCTCCATCTACAATTACTGTATCCTTACTTTTTGAGGATATTTTATGACAGTGATAATTCAATAAATTAATCCTGTAAAAGTAAATCTCTTAATCACAGAGTAGCAGAGTTGATAAAGAAAGGAAAGTCTTGAAAATTGCAAAGCAATGTAACCTACAAAAGCAGCCAAGCTCCTTCCACGAACTCAGCTTTGGAGGCTTTCACCCATTTACACACATCCGAAAATTTGAAATCAGACTTTCTCTTCATTGTAGTAGTGTGTCTTGCTTTTCTATTTCCCATTTGCTTTCGGCCCCCATATTAACAATCAGTTCCCTCATCTTTCTTATGTAATCTTGAATATGGTGTTGAGATCTTCTACTAAATCTATAATACCACATTTTTTCAACAACAGAATTTTCATTTTGTTTTAACATAATTTGTAATTTCATGCTGAGATTCTCTATTTATTGAGTTATTATTGTCATACTTTCCTTTAATTTTTTAAACACAGTTCATTTAGTTCTTAGAACATATGTGGGGACTTCAAAAAGCTTATAGAAAAATGGACTTAAAGTATGAGTTTATTGTTAAGCCAAGAAAATTGAAACTTATGCATAGCTTTTTCATAATATGCATTTTCTATAAACTCCTTGAAAACCCCTCATTTTATAATAGCTACTTTAAAATCCTTGTTCAGGGACCAGCATATGGAGTAATGGTTACATCACTGGACTCCCACCTAGTTGACTGCAGTTCAAGTCCCAGACCTGGAGGCTTAATACTCACACAAGGTGCGTGTACATGCATGCCCAAAATCCCTAGAGGAGAATGGAGAAGAAGGGATTGTGGCATGGATCCGCCCGGGGGGGTGATTTCTTGCTTTTTGTCTCTCCGTCTCTCTCTGTCTCTATGGCGAGCACACATGTCCTCCAGCAAAACCGCTCAAAAAAAAAAAAAAAATCCTTGATCATAAAAATTAACATGTATAGACTCTATTGCCTGTCTTTTTTTCTACACTTTACAACTTCTCAACATATTTCATAATTTTAAATTTGAAACTAGGCATGTTACATTATATGGTATAACAATTCTGGTTCCTTTTTAATCTATTTTCTTCTGCAATATATAGCTATTGAGATCTCTGGCTCGGTTTTCTATTTTATTGTATTTATTTTGCCTCTAGGGGAGTACTCATGTGTCTATGTAACTTAGTGGTTGGCCAAGCATCTAACGGAGAATTTGTTTAAATTCCCTGAGTCAACAAAGGTGGTAAACCTTTTTTAAAAATATGGACATTACGGGCTGGTAGGTGGCACGGTGGCTAAGAGCACTGGACTCCCACATGGCCGACTGATGTTCAAATACCAGACCTGGCGGCTTTCTCTCTTTCTATTTCTCTCTCTCTCTTTCTCTCTCTCTCTCTCTCTCTCTCTCTCTCTCCTCTATCCCTCTCTCCCCCTACTCTGTTCCTCTCTGGTCAAATTTAAATCAATCAATCAATCAATAAAGTTAAATAAAGTAATCCTTTAAAAATAAATAAAAGACATTCAAGGTCACACTATTTTCAAATCTACCCAGATTTTTCATTCCCATATACTTTCATCCTCTCGGGATCTTGGACACGTACACACACGCGCCCGACGTGAGTTTAAGCCACCAGGTCCGGGACTCGAACCATGGTCAACTACGTGGGAGTCCAGCGACATAGCCATTACGCTAACTGCTGGTCCCCACATTCTTAAATCTTTGGGAAAGTAATTGGATTTTCATGCTTGTAAATTCTTTTTTTTTTTTTTTGGAGAGGTTTTTCGGTGTTTTTTTTTGTTTTTGTTTTTGTTTTTTTGCTATAGGTCGTGTGCGTCTTTCTGGCGAGCCCATGCGCCCTATAACAAAAACCTCTCCAGAAAAAAAGTCATTTTTCTCTGCAATGCTAATCTTCTACTTCAGGACTATATTCTGATCTATTACTGGCTTTCTATTGTCTCCTACTGTAACCATGTATATGAAAAAATAGCAAGCAGAGGGACCAGCAGATGGCGTAATGGTTAGATCGCTGAACTGTCACGTATCTGACCATGGTTTGAGTCCCGGATCCCGCAGCTTAAAACTCATGCCAGGCACATGTGTGTATATGCCGAAAATCCCAAGAGGAGACTTGAGGAGAAGGAATTGCAGCGTGGCCATCCCCCTTGGGGGAATAATTTCTGGCTTTCTTTCTTTCTCTCCAACAAGCACACATGCCCTATAGCAAAAATCTCTCTTAAAAAACAAATAGTGGGAACCAGCAGTTAGCGTAATGGCTATGTCGCTGGACTCCCACGTAGTCGACCGCGGTTCGCGTCTCGGACCCGGTGGCTTCCAACTCACGCCAGGCGCGTGTGCGTGCGTGCCCAAGATCCCGAGAGGAGAATGGAGGAGAAGGGATTGCGGCGTGACCATCCCCCCTGGGGGGTGATTTCTCGCTTTCTGTCTCTATGTCTCTCTCTGTCTGTCTGGCGAGCGCACGCGCCCTATAGCGAAAAAAACCTCTCCAAAAAAAAAAAAAAATAGTAAGAAGACATATAAGTTTAGTGTCTGTGTCATACAATATCATAAATATTTTTTACTCTATACTTTACTTTTAGTCCTCTGTCTTTTATCCTGTCAGAAATTAGACTTAAGTCTATGAAGATATTAAAGCATCAAAGCTCCCCTTGTGAGATAATAATACGTATTTGTAATACATGATTCAAATATCCTTACCCAGAAGATCCAATGCTCTTACAAACACCAAGCAGGGGTCTTTTTTCAGCAAAGTTATCACACTTCTGAGCACCTGACAGAGAGCATAAAAGAAAATGTAAACTTTGAGAATTATTCTTGGATATCTTTAAATATTTTTATACTTTCATAATATTTACAATTGAAAAGATGGAAAGGTAGTTACTGTAAAATAGTATAATGTATATACTTAATTAAACAAATTTAACTACTAAATACATGTATAATTGTTAAAGAAATAGATGCAGCATTTTTAAAAAAAGTTTTTTTTAATTGGCACCAGTTTCAATCTTACACACCTCCTCCAGAGGATCAGAGAACAACTCCCACCATACCAACTAGTTATTAGTAGTGGTATAATCTTGTTATCAAACCTAATAAAGGCTGGGGCCAGTAGGAAGCATAGTGGTTAAGGTGCCGGACTCTGCAGTTCAAGTCTCAGATGCAGAGGCTTGAAAATCATGCTGGCACATGTACATGTGAGCCCCAAATCCCAAGAGAAGAGTGGAGGAGAATGCCATTCCCCTTGTGAGATGATTTCTCACTTTCCCTTTCTTTTTTTTTTTTTTGGAGAGATTTTTGCTATAGGGCGTGTGCGCTCGCCAGACAGACAGAGAGAGACATAGAGACAGAAAGCGAGAAATCACCCCCCAAGGGGGATGGCCACGCCACAATCCCTTCTCCTCCATTCTCCTCTTGGCATCTTGGACACGCATGCACACGCACCTGGCGTGAGTTTTAAGCCACCGGGTCTGGGACTTGAACCGCGGTCAGCTACGTGGGAGTCCAGCAACATAGCCATTACACTAACTGCTGGTCCCTCCCTTTCTTTCTCTGGCAAGCACATTTGCTCTATGACAAAAGTCTTAAAAAGAAAAAGAAAAAAAAAACTAATAAAAGCAATTCACAACAATAAAATTATAAAAATTTTAGGCAATTCTCAATATGTAAAAATGTAAAAGTTCTAAAAAAATTAGTAAACTAAGTAGCAATATAGAAAACATAATCTTAGTAATAGTAACAGTATCACATTATAAAATCTATTAAATTTATCATATTAACATTTCAGCATATGCACAAATGTATTCAATTAAATTCCACATTAAATTATGAATAAAAAGTATTTTAACCCAAAAAAGGAATATCTACAGCAAACTTTTTTTTAAGAGAGAGGTTTTTGCTACAGGGTGCATGCGCTTGCCAGAGAGAAAGACACAAATAGAAAGCATGAAATCACCCCACAGGAGAGATGGCCATACCACAATCCTTTCTCCCCGGGTCACCTCTAGGGAATTTGGGCACACATGCATACATGCCCAACGTGCATTTTAAACCACCGGGTCCAGGACTCAAACCATGGTCAACTATGTGGGAGTCCAGCAACAAAACCATTACGCCATCTGTTGGTCCCTTACAGCAAATATTAAGAAATGGTTCAGTGCACCAGCAGATGGCGTAATGGTTACATCGCTGGACTCCCACGTAAGCAACCACAATTCACGTCCTGGACCTGGCGGCTTAAACTCACACCAGGCAAGTGTGCATGTGTGCCCAAAATCCTGAGAGGAGCATGGAGAATAAGGGTTTGTAGCGTGGCCACCTCCCCTGGGGGTTGATTTCTTACTTTTTTTCTCTCTCTGTCTCTCAGGCAAGCACAAAAACCCTATAGCAAAAAATCTCTCTAAAAGCAAAAAAAGGAAATAAATGGTTCAGAGTATTCACATTATAATAAGTTTTTTTGTTGTTGTTGTTGAGGTTTTTGCTATAGGGTGCATGCACTCGCCCAGAAAGAGAGAGACAGAAAGAACGTGAGAAATCACCTTCCAGGGTGGATGGCCAGGCTGTGATCCCTTCTCCTCCATTCTCCTCTCGGGATCTTGGGCATGCACGCACACGTGCCCAGCATGAGTTTAAGCCACCGGGTCTGGGACTTGGACTGCAGCCGACTACATGGGAGTCCAGCGACATAGCCATTACGCCAACTGCTGGTCTCCATTATAATCAGTTATACAAGGATATCAAAATTGGTTCTCCCATTCAACCCTATCCTGGAAGTCCTAGTTGACATAATAATAAATGACCTCAACAATATTGCTGGATAAAAATATCAATATAATACAAACAAAAAGAAAAAACAATAATAATGATGGCAGGAAATACAGATGGCTCTGAACCACATAAGGAGACGCTTAACCTCATGCATGAGAGAAATTCCCAAACACAATACTGATATGGGCTAGCCCAACGGTGCAGCAGTTGAGAGCTGTGCACTGGGAGCTGGATCCCACACAGCTGACTGCAGTTCAGGCCATAGCCTCAACAGCCTGCAAAACACACAGGGCATGTGTGTATGTGTGCCCAAAATTCTGACAGGAAAGAGAATTGTGAAATGATGACACGGGGATTCTTTCTCTGTGTGATTGTCTCTCTCGCTCTGGAGACCACATGCGGCTTCTGGCAATTAAAAAAAAAAAAACATAAAACACTACAATGATAATGGCATTAAAGGAGTTTAGGACATACTACTCCAAAATGTATAACTTTGGCATACTGATTATTTTGAGCTAATGGTCTTTGAAAAACAGCAGATTCAAGAAGGGGACCAGCAGGTGGCGTGGTGGCTAAGGTGCTGGACTCCCACATGGCTGACTAGGTTCAAGCACTGGACCTGAAGGCTTGAAAATCAAGCTGCGGGATGTGTACATGCAAGCCCAAAATCCCAAGAGGAAAATGGAGGAGAAGAAATTGTGGTGTGGCCATTTTTCACTTCCTTCCCTCTCGCCGTCTCTCTCCAGCTACCACATGCACCTTATGACCAAAAAAAGTGGGGGGCATTCATCTCCCTTTGATTCCTGAAAGCAAGAAAAGAACTTTCTGATGTGAAAGATGCCCTCCTGATATCAGCAAGGAAGAATCTAATCATCAGTAATGGAGAGTTAAGGATGAGAGAAATCTGTAAAAACAAACTCTTATTTCTTAGGTACTTTTCCACAAATGCCACTCTTTATTCAATCTAATATATAGGTACTTAGACTTTGCCACTTCTTTGTGTCTTCATTTTTTTGTGAGGACTTCCATGCATGTAAAGTGTTATTACATAAAATTTTAATGCTTTTCTCTTGTTAATCTATCTTATGTCAGTTTCTCAGGCCCAAAGACTCAAAGTTTAGAGAAGAAATTTTTTCCTCCCCTATGAAACTATTGTTTATAATTCCTGGGTCCAGCAGGTAGCATGGTGACTAAGGTGATGGATTCCCACGTGGTCGGCCATGGATCAAGTCCCAAACCCGGTGGCTTGAAAATAACAACAAATAGTGGAACCAGCAGTTGGCATAATGGCTATGTCGCTGGACTCCTATGTAGACGACTGCAGTTCGAGTCCCAGACCCAGTGGCTTAAACTCATGCTGGGCGCGTGTGCATGTGCGCCCAAGAACCCAAGAGGAGAATGGAGAAGGGATTGCGGTGTGGCCATCTCCCCTGAGGGGGGTGATTTCTCACTTTCTGTCTTTCTGTCTCTGCCTTTCTGGTGAGCATGAGCGCACTATAGAAAAATCCTTCCCCCCCCCAAAAAAAAAAGTTAATTAGTCCAAAGCCCACAATGATTTTATTACAAATTAATCATCACTGAATATCATTTGTACAAGGTTAACTCTCTACTCCTACATGTTTCACCTCCAGGTTTAACAATATCTATTTTCCTCCTACTTCATGGATGTTGCAGAGTCTTTATGCTTTGTACCTGTATTATACATACCAATTTGATATTTTGATTAATGAAATGTCAAGTTTTTTAAATGCAAATAATATTGGCCATAATGGTTTGATTGTTTCACTTTTCTCAAACATGAACTGCCAAACTTCCCTAGTTTCCACTGAGCTGCTCAGGCGCAGCAGTTCCGCAGACGATGCTCTACAAGTCAGTCAGTCGACACTTACTCCCATGGAGTAGACTGCGATTCGAGTCCCAGACCCAGTGACTTAAACTTACGCTGGGCACGTGTGCGTGCGTGCCCAGGATCCTGAGAGGAGAAAGGAAGATAAGGTATTGTACTGTGGCCATCCCCCCTGGGGGTGATTTCTCGCTTTCTGTCTCTCTATCTTTCGGGTGAGTGCATGCACCCTATAGCAAAAACTGCTCAAAAAATAAAACAAAATCTTAACTGTCATATTTTATTGTGCCCAGATTTAGTAAATATTAAAAACAATTCTTAAAGTGCTAGTATAAAAATTCTACTATCTCATGAATACTGTAGCTGTGAACTTGGTTTCTCAGGCAGTACAATAGTAGCATAAACTCTTCTTGATGCCTAATGGAGTCATCACCCTCCCATAATGTAATCCTCCAAATTGCAGCGGATTAACTTTTTATATATAAAATTGTGTGTTTATTTGCATGTACAATAGAGAGAATGACGTTATACACACCTGTTCTGTAGCATTTAGCAGAATGTACCATGATGATTGAGATGAAAAGCAGCTAACCAAATCCATCAAATATAAAAACTATTTCAATCCTGTTGTAAAGTCCTTTTGTTAAACTCCTCTTATTCTAAATCCTTTTAATTCTGTCCTATAACACTAAAACATTTATAAAAAGCTTAAAATCCTAATAAATCACACAATTAAAATAATGAAAATGGGCTTGCCCACAAGTCACCAACTCCTCTTCTACTCAACAAAATTCAAAACAGTTTGCTTGTCAGAAAACGTTAAATAATATCCCTCACCATAGACACCATTGTAAACTCATGTAAATGAAAGAATTTAAGCTCATAAAACAGCCTTAAAGATTTCAAGACATCAAATAAAACAGCTTCTATCTGTGTCAGAAGGCAGATCCAGAGGCAAATAAAAATCCAACAGATGATGAAACATTCCAACTCTGCTCTTTTGATGCTGAGAATGATGTCATTCATATAAAGATTTACACAAAATTATGCTAATATTAATATGTAACAGAAAATCTTTACTGGAAGAATTCCATTGAACTAGTTTCTTTCTATGAGCTAAACCATTTCTAAGTCTTCCATTTCATTTTCTCTTATATCAAACTTATTTTCATTAGATTTTATTTCGTCAGTTTGTCCTTGTCGAGATTTTTAGATTCTAAGTGACCTTTCAGGCAATAGTCAAATTTTATAGAACTAAATTTTAGTTAGAAAGCTTAGTTGTAAAATCAATAAATATTGTCTCTAAATTTCTCTGTTGGAACTTTCATATGCTACAAAATTGAATTTTTAAATCAATTTTCCTATAAATAATCTCTATTATAAACTAGTTAATCATCTAATTTATTTCTTATCAAAACAGAAAAACATCAACAATTTTTTTAGACTAAAAAGAAAGGGATAAAGTGGAAGGTAAGATGAGGACGAAGAAATGGGAAAATATATACAGAGGCTGTGGGCACCATCAACCAACCATAAGAAAGAAAACCAGGACCTAGATCTTATGACCTTGAACTGTGTTCCCTAATATGATTACCAAAGATGCCTTTGCCATTTGCCTTAAATATCCAAAATATGAGTACATATTTTAGCCTCCATGTAGATTTCAAAAAGTCTATTAAAACATTATGTCTCGGGACCAGCAGTTAGTAGTAGACCGCGGTTCATGTCCTGGACCAGGTGGCTTAAACTCACGCCGGGCGCGTGTGCGTGCGTGCCCAAGATTCCAAGAGGAGAATGGAGGAGAAGGGATTGCGGCGTGGCCATCCCCCCTGGGGGGTGATTTCTCGCTTTCTGTCTCTCTGTCTCCCTCTCTCTGTCTGGCGAGCGCACGCGCCTTATAGCAAAAACCTCTAAAACAAAAAAATATGTCTCAAGACCAACAGATGGTGTAACAGGTACATTACTGGACTCCCACATAGTGGACCATGGTTCGAGTTCTGGACCCAGCAACTTAAAACTCATGTCAGGCACATGTGCGTGCATATCCAAGATCCTGAAAGGAGAATGGAGGAGAAGAGATTGTGGTGTGGCCATCCCCGCTAGGGGGTGATTTCTCATTTTCTGTCTCTCTGTCTCTCTGGCAAGGACACATGCCATAAAGCAAAAAATCTCTCAAAAATAAATTTAAAAAGTGGGACCAGAAGTTGGCATAACAGCTATGTCGCTGAACTCCCATGTAGTCAGCCACGGTTCGAGTCCCGGACCTGGTGGCTTAAACTCGCATCAGGCACATGTGCATGTGTGTCCAAGATCCCGAGAGGAGAATAGAGAAGGGACTGAGACATAGCATCCCCCCAAGGGGTGAATTCTCGTTTTCTGTCTGTCTTTCTGGCGAGCCTATAGCAAAAACCTTTCAAAATAAATAAATAAAGTTAAATAAAAAATAATTCTTTAAAAAGTAGTAATTATTACTTATTTGGGGCCAGCAGGTGGCATGGTGGTTAAGGGGCTGGACTCTCACAAAAACGGACCACAATTCAAGTCCTGAACCTGGCAGCTGGCTTTCTTTTCCCTCTCTGATCAAATTAAAAAATTATGATAATAATTAATAAAGTAAAAGGTAATTCAAAAACATTTTTTATTTAATTTTATTATAATTTTTTAATTTGACCTGAGAGACACACACAGAGAGAGGTAAAGTGAGAAAGCAAGCCCTCAGGTCCAAGACTAAGACCGTGGTCAGCCATGTAGGAGTCTAGCGCCTCAAGCACCATGCCACCTGCCAGCCCCTAGACTCATCAGACTTTAAAAAGCACCAATTAGGGCCAGCCCGACAGCATGATGATTAAGGGAGCTAAATCTCACATGGCTGACCAGTTTGAGTTCCAGTCCCAATTACCTGAAAAACAAACTAGGTTTGTGTACATGTGTACTAAAAATTCCAATAGGATGAAGAAATGGAGAAGGGACTGCAGCATGATATGGTCACTTCTACACTGGAGAAACACTCTCTCTCTTTATCTGGTCTCTCTCTGGCAAGTGTGTGTGCGCTCTGGCAATTAAAAAAATACAATAGAATAAAAAGCACCAAATGTAACTCTTCCATTTTACAGAGCAGTAAAACTGATCTTAAGAAAGATTGGTCCAGCTGATGGTGTGGTGGCTAAGGTTACTGGATCCCACACAGCCAACTGCATAATTTGAGTTACAGACCTGGCAGTTTAAAAAACACACCAGGACGGGCCTGCAGGTGGCGTGGTGGTTAAGGTACTGGACTCCCACGTGGCCAACTGCAGCTCGAGTCCCAGACCTGGCAACTTGCTTTCTCACTTTCCCTTTCTCTACCTCTGTATCTCTCTGGTCAAATTAAAAATAATAATACTAAATAAGTAAATAATTTTTTAAACACACACACACACCACTAGTACCAATACACTGCTGCTGTCTGTGTGTGTGTGTGTGTATGCATGAGAACGTGCACAAATCATGAAAGCAGGGAGAAATTGAGTAGAGATTGCTATGTGTCCATTCTCCTCAGGAGGGGCTTTCTCGCCCCCATCTTCATCTTTCTCTGGAAAGCTCACGTGCCCTCTAGGAAATTAAGAAAAGGAAGGAAAGAAGGTAGGTAATTTGGTCAAATAACTTGTTTGAATTGTTGTGGAACTAAATGCCATATCTGAACCTGAAAGCTCACCAAGAATTCCTTCCTCTTTTACCCTTACATACTATAAAAAGCTACCATTAGGAAAAATTTATGATCGACTCCTCTACTGAAAATTATTAACAACAAAAAAAAACAATTTTGGAGAGGTTTTTGCTATAGGGCGCGTGTGCTTGCCAGAGAGACAGAAAGCGAGAAATCACACACACACACACACCCCCGGGGGGATGGCCAAGCCGCAATCCCTTCTCCTCCATTCTCCTCTAGAGATCTTGGGCACGCACGCACACGCGCCCGGCATGAGTTTAAGCCACCAGGTCCGGGACGTGAACCGTGGTCGACTACATGGGAGTCCAGTGACATAGCCATAATGCTAACTGCTGGTCCCAGCAAAATTATTGATAAAGGCTAATGTATTCAGGGTCAGCAGGTGGCATGATAGTTAAGGTGCTGGACTCCCACATGGCCCACTGCGGTTCGAGTCCTGGATCTGGCAGCTTGCTCTCTCACTTACCCTCCTCACCCTCTGTCTCTCTCTAGTCAAATAAAAATAATAATAATTAATAAAATTAAATAAATGATTATTTTAAAAATTTAATTCTAAGGTGTTTTAATTTTCTTATTTCAAGGTAAAGTGAGGATAAGTACCAATATATTGCACAGGACTGCCATGAGTATTAAAAAAGACAATTCACACAAAGGACTAAGTATGGTGCTATAACATATAAGAACTCGAACTTGGGACCAGCAGTTAGCGTAATGGCTATGTCGCTGGACTCCCATGTAGTCAACTGCGGTTTGAGTCCCAGACCCGGTGGCTTAAACTCACGCCGGGTGCGTATGCATGCATGCCCAAGATCCCGAGAGGAGAACGGAGGAGAAGGGATTGCGGCATGGCCATCCCCCCTGGGAGGTGATTTCTCGCTTTCTGTCTCTCTGTCTCTCTCTCTCTCTGTCTTGCAAGCACATGCACCCTATAGCAAAAACTTCTCCAAAAGAAAAAAAAGAACTCGAACTTTATGCAATTGTTATTGTTTCTGGTAAATCTAACGTGGTGAAACCATTTATCCATTTTAAAACTTAAAAAGATATATACTGTTCACATCCTTGACTCATGCTCTTAACTCTGGCTCTTCCTACCATAATGCCAACCTCTCTCTGACCTATCTCTACATTGCTCACTTTTCACCCACACTGGAATATGCCAAACACATTCTTGCCCCAGTACTATTGTACTTTTTACTCTACTACACAATACCCACTTGTTTCTCTCTTTTATTTTTTTTTTAAGGAGAATTTTTTTTGTTATAGGGCAAATACACTCACCATAAACACAGAGAGAGACAGAAAACGAGAAATTACCCACCAGAAGGGAAGGCCACGTTGCAACCCATTCTCCTCTCAGGATTTTGGGCATGCATGCATACATGCCAGGTGTGAGTTTCAAGCCACCAGGTCCAGCACTCAAACCATGGCCAGCCATGTGGGAGTCCAGCAATGTAACCATTACTTCATCTGCTGGTCCCATTCACTTGTTGCTTAATGATCTTCATAGTGCACTTGTATTCTTTTTTAGGTCCTTGACAAAATATTTCCTAATCAGAAAGTCCTTTCAAGAGACCCACCTCCATCATACTCTATCTCTGGGAACCAGCAGTTAGTGTAATGGCTATGTCGTTGGACTCCCACGTAGTCGACCGCGGTTCGCGTCCCGGACCCGGTGGCTTAAAACTCACTCCGGGCGCGTGTGCGTGCGTGCCCAAGATCCCAGAGGAGAATGGAGGAGAAGGGATTGCGGTGTGACCATCCCCCCTGGGGGGTGATTTCTCGCTTTCTGTCTCTCTGTCTCTCTCTGTCTGGCGAGCGCACGCGCCCTATAGCGAAAACCTCTCAAAAAAAAAATCATACTCTATCTCTTATCCTGATTTAATTTTGCATAGTTCTTAACAGAACCTTATACTGTGCCATTATATTCTTGATTTAGTTATCTAGTCTTCACACTCAAATGTAAACTTGATGAAACAAAAAGACTTGTATGAGAATTTTCATTAAAGCTTTACTCATAATATCTCAAAATTGCTCAACTCAAATTCAATCAACAAGAAAAATGGGTGCAATAAATTCATACAATGAATCACTACTGAGCAATAAAAAGGAAAGACATCCCCATGCATGGAACATCCAAAACATGGAAAACTACTCTCTCTGAAGTGAAAGAAATCAGAACAGTAGAAGCCCCTCGGGGAGATGAAGGTGACTAGGAAAGGTCATATAAGAGCTTCTCATTCTTCCAGCAGGAGAATGGAGAAGAAGGGATTGTGGTGTGGCTATTTTCCCAGGGAGTGATTTCTTACTTTCCCTCTCTCTCTCTCTCTGGCAAACACATGTACCCTATGGCCAAAAAAAAAAAAAAAAAAAAAAAAGATGGGCAATACATACTAAACCATAAACCTTTATGGCAGCCTGATCTTTCTGGAGAAATATGGCCTGAAAAACAAAACAACCTTAGAATAAGCACTTGGGATAACAGATCTCTCTTCCATTTTAATTGCTATAAAGCAAACATGAGCAAGTCATGCATAATCCCACCGCAATGTCAAATAATATTCATGAGTCTCCCCAATGAGTACACTGAACTTTTTACATACTTATAGTAATACAAAGGAACTTCAAAAATTTCACAAAAAAAATGGAATTAAAGTACAAGTTTGAGACAAAAAAATTTGAAATCCATAATTTTTTCATAATATGCACAATTTTCCATGGACTTTTCAAAGTATGTATGTATATATTTTATTACATTCCAAATTTCTGCCAATACATAGTATATAATTTTTAACATTGTGCTTATATGTCCAGTAAACATTAACATCCTGAAATTGCTTCTAAAATTTTATCAGTGGTGAATTGCAATGACCAAACATATATATTATTAAATTTGGTAAAGAAGGGACGAGTAGATGGAGTAATGGTTACATTGCTAAATTCTCACGTAGTCGACCAGACCTGGCGGCTTAAAACTCACACAGAGCATGTGTGTTTGTGTGCCCAAAATCCCAATTGGAGACTAGAGGAAGGGACTGTGGCATGGTCATCCCCCCAGGAAGTGATTTCTCTCTGTTTCTCTCTGTCCAGTGAGCACACATACCCCATAGCAAAAATTTCTAAAACAGTTTTTTTTTTTTTTAATTTGGTAAAGGATTTACTAGATTTTTATTTTACAAAATTTGATTATACGATGCACATGTGCATCTTATATTTCTTTCAGTACCTTATATAAACCCTTCCAGGTCTATACACATCTAATAAAGCTTTTTAATAGCTTCAAATGATTGGCTAGTATGGCTACAACAATTTATTTGACGATTCCTACTGATATAGGAATTTTTCAGGTTGTCTAACTATAAACGTTCTTGTAAATATATTTCTTAAATGCTGACATTTTTCTTCCTATGACAGACTTTCAAAAGTGAAACTGCTCAATTAAAGGGCTTGTATAGAACTACTAAATGCATTTAATTTAGTAAATATTGCTTGCAGAGTTACTTTCTAAATGCTTTTCAAATTCACACTGCTCCCCAAACTTGTAAGAGTACATTCAATCAACACTCAGTAGTATTACCACTTGTGGGACGTACAGGTTTGGTTCCAGACCCAAGTGCAATGAGGTAGCTCAGACCGGAAATCCTAGCCAACTGGGAGGCTAGGGCAGAGGACTGCAATGAGAAGACCCTGTCAACACCTCTTCCTGTCCTTCCCTCCCTCCCTCCACTTCCTTTTCTAATCTCCCCCACACCTCTCTCCTCTTCCTGGTCTCTAGCTTTTCTCATTTAAAAAAAAAAAAAAAAGATTGGGGGGAGGTGGTGGGCAGCCCCTGGCCTAGTTGTTAAGAGATCCAGGTCTCACATGGCGAACTGTAGATTGAATCCTGATCCTTGAAAAAACACACCAGACATGAGTACGTGAGTGCCCCAAATTCCAACAGGATGGAGAAACGGAGAATCAGCAGTTAGCGTAATGGCTATGTCACTAAGCTCCCATATAGTTGACCGCGGTTCGAGTCCCGGACCCAGGGGCTTAAACTCACACCGGGCACATGTACGTGTGTGCAGAAGATCCCGAGAGGAGAATGGAAGAGAAAGGATTGCAGCATGGCCATCCCCCCGGGACATGATTTCTCACTTTCTGTCTCTCTCTGTCTTTCTGGCGAGCACACGCGCCCTATCGCAAAAACCTCTCCAAAAAAAAAAAAAAAAAAAAGAAGGAAGGAGAATCGGAAGGGAAAGAATTACACTGTAACCACACCCCATTAGAAAGAAAGAAAGAGAGAGAGAGAGAAAGAAATTAAAGAAATATGTTTTTTGTTTTGTTTCATTTTTTAGAGGGATTTTTGCTATAGGACACATGCACCTGCCAAAGAGATAAGAGAGAGACTGGGAGACAGAAAACAAAAAATAATCCCCCAGGGGGAATGGCCACGCCACAATCCCTTCTCCTCTGTTCTTCTCTTGGGACTTTGGGAATGCACACATACACACCTGGCATGGGTTTTAAGCTGCTGGGTCCAGGACTCAAACCACAGTCAACCATACAGTCCAGCAACATAACTATTACACCATCACCTGGTCCCAGAAGGAACATGTTTTATTTGAGAAATATAGCCAAAAACTGAGGCCAGCAGGTGGCATGTTGGTTGGGGCACTGGACCCCCACATGGCTGACCAAGGTTTAAGTCCTGGACCTGGCAGCTTGTTTTCTTACTTTCTCTCTCTCACACACACACACATGTGCCCTATAGGAAATTTAAAACTAGCAATAAATAAAACTAAATGATTCTTTAAATAAAAAAAGGCAAAAATTAAAATAGAACCATAAAAAAATTATAGGTGTCAAAAATACCTTGAAATGCCAACATTTAAACATTTCCATATATAGCTAATAAAATATGATCAGATATCCTGCAATTAGCACAGGAAAGTATCTCCAAAAATGCAAGACTGTATTAGTAACCTGAAGAATTGTAAAGGACCTCAACCTGGAAGTAAGAAGCAACAAATTTGCTAATTCATTCCCACCACAGCCATTATTCTCCCTGGTGCCTCAGAGGATACAAAGTATAAAGGAAGCTCTGTACCAGGGTTTAGATGGAACTACTTTCCAAACAAATTACCCAAACATTTGTATTAAATGAGGCCAGCAGGCGGTGTGGTGGTTAAGGCACTGAATCCCAGATGGCTGAGTGCTCAGTTTGAGCTCGTGACCTGGCAGCCTAAAAAACATCCAGGTTCGCCTATGTGTGTCCTAAAAATGCCAAAAGAAGAATAGAAAAAAAGGAAGGGCAGTGTGGCCATCGCCCCTGGGGGGGTGGTGATTTCTCACTTTCTGCTCTCCTACTCTCTACCCCACCCTACCCATGTCTCTCTCAGGTAAATGAACGTGCCCTGTGGCAAGAAAAAAAATAATAAATTTAAATGTATACACACTCACACACACACACATACACACATATATATTAAATGACCTATTTTCAGCACTAACAAATTTTTGTGTATAAGAGATTATGTAAAGTGTTGATCTGATAAGAACTCTTAAAAACATTTGATGATTTCCCCAAAGATATGGAAAGAAATAAATGTTCCTTTTAATATTCACTTCTTTACATCACTGGTCTCCCACACAGTCGACCACGGTTCAAGTCCTTGACCCGGCGACTTAAAACTCACGCCAGGCACGTGTGCATGCATACTCAAAATCCCAAGAGGGAACAGAGAAGGGGTTGTGTTGTGGCCATCCCCCTAGGGGGGGATTTCACACTCTCTGTTTTCATCTCTCTGGCAAGTACATGTGCCCTATAGCAAAAATATTTCTCTCAAAAAAACTTTTTTTTTAATTCACTCCAAACTTTGTTTCTTATTTATTTGAAGCCACGAAATGTATGAGAGAAAGAAAGAATACATGAAAGAGAGCACATGCTCAAGAGCCAGCAAGCGAGCACGCCCCGTCGGAGCCTGCTCACACCATGATCGTGACATGAATCACAACAACGACGACAAAATTTGAATCAGAAGGGTTTTACTGAGATCAAGAAATGAAAATAACAAAAATTCCAAAATATTGGTAAACCCATATATACATAAAAACTGCAAAGTACATTAACAAGAGGGGAAAAAATTCATGAAAACTAGGTTAAACAGCAGATGCCAAGAAAACAGTTCAAATGATGACAACAGAGCTCTACAGCTCTTGTCTGTAAGACTAAAAGCATCACAGAGGAAAAAAAAGAAAATGATGTCATCCACTGGAAAGCAACAGTCACAGTCCCCTGATGATAATTAAACAAGACTCCTTTACCTATTCATGAAATCACAGGAAATAAAGGAATCCCTTAGTGCTGTATTACTTTCTTTTGCAACTACATCTAGCTTCAAGGAAAAAAGTACAATTAACAACATGATACAGCCCAAAATTTCTCATTATCTGCATTTTTCAAAGGATCTGAAATCAAAGTTCTCCAAAGATACATTGAATTTTTAAAACGATACTACAAATAAAATCCAATTCCAAATTTATTTTTTTTTTTACCTAAACTCATATAGAGCTTTTACTATGTGCTGATGCCATTCTAAGATTTCTAGAAATCTTTAGGAAATTTATACAAAATGTGGAATTAAAGCAAAATGTTGAGTTTTTGCATCCGACCACAATGGAATAACAAAGATTAAACTTATCCTCCTGCTAGAAAAATGTAACAACAGATAAAATATATGCAAAAACAGTTCTCAGACATTGATAACAGGCACCCCGGGACAGTGATGCTGGAGATGAGGGAAGAAACTGATGTGACCCCAGTGTATACCCCACCTTACTAACATTCATTTAAGTACTGTCAAAAACTCCTTTTATCCACAAATGGCAAGATGAATAGTCAAACAGTCCTAACAGATACCACATGGCACATAAGCCTAAAACACTTCCTATTTGACACTTCAAGAAAATAGCTGCAGAACTCTGCTCTAGACTAACAGCTATTCCAGGCATACCTAACAAAAAGTAAAAGAAAGTACTACAACAATGAAATTATGTCCAAGTAATTTAACTGCGCCCAGGACAAAGCCCAAAAATATTTAAAGGAATACAAAATATCAGCCCTGAGCAACATAAAACTCACATGCAGTATGGAATAAAATTCCAGGGCATGGAAAGGGCTGGCCACGTAGTGCTGTGGTAGTGTGGTGGTTAAACGCTGTGCACAGGAAGGAAAATTTAAGACTCCTTTACCTGTTCCGTGTCGCAGTTCCCACAGGGGGCCATGGGCGGCTACTGTCCTACAGGGATGACTGTGGTCTGTGGTTTGAGTCTCAGCCCTAGCGGTTAGAAAAACATGCTGGACATATTTGTGTATATGCCTAAAATCCTGACAGGAGGGAGAAATGGAAGGAAAAAGGACTGCAGCATAACTACACTACATTAGGTGGCGTTTGTTTTCCTCTCTCTGACAAGCACACACACTCTCTGGCATTTCAATAAGAAAAAAAGAAGGAAAACAGGACCGATGTAAGGAGAACATTCAATCAATGGGATCGGATTACATAAGAATATTAAAACTGCTATGATAAACATATTCCACTTTTACAAGGAGGTAAAGTCTACCCTTGTTTAGAGACACATGGACGATCGATCTCCCTCTACACAGCGACACACACATGCACACATACACACAGCCTACAAATAAATAATATCAGCCAGCAGGTAGGGTGGAGGTTAAGGAGGCTAGATCCCACATGCCTGACTGTGCAATTTGAGTCCTGGATCTTGTGGCTTTAAAATTACACTGGGCATACGTGCTTGCATGCACAAAATCCCAAGAGGAGAATGAAGAAGGGACTGCAGCATGGCCATCCCTTGTGGAGCTGAGTGCACATGGCCTATGGCAAAAACTAAAACAAACAAGCAAAACAACAACATCTGAATGAAAAATAGAGTGGATGAGTTAACAATATTAGGTACTATAGAAGCAAAGGTTAGGAAACATGACAAGGCAGCAAGAAAAAGTATTCAAAGCACAGAGGGGAAAAGATGACTTAAAAACAAACAGAACATCAGCCTCAATGAGTTGTGAAACAACACCAAATGAACTAAACCACATATGGAATAAGGTAAGAAAAATATTTGAATATGCTCTGTAAAAAAGACTGAAAAGATAAGCCACAGGCAGAGGAAAAATACAACAAACATAATCTGAAAAAGGATTGCAGTAGTCCACCCTAACCCACAATTTGTAAAATGTTAGAAGTAAACAATTCATGAGTTTTAAGTTGAATGCCATTCTGAATAGCCATCCCATTCTGTCCTATTCTGTTTTGCATCGGACAATACATCATTGCTTTGTCCAGCACGTCCCAGAGAAAAAACTCTTAAACCCGACAGTAAGAAAACAACCAGATTTTTCTAAGTGAGCAAAAGAATGAGTCCCCTCAGTAAAGAAGAAACATATGTGGCAAATAAGCATACAAAAAATTCTCCACTCTTGTGCCATGAGGAAATTACAAAACAAAACAACACTATTCCATTGCATAGCCATTAGGATGGCAAAATTCCAGGACACTGACATCAAATGCTGGTGAGCATGTGGAGTGACAGAATTTCTTTGCTGGTAGAAACGCAAAATTTTCAGGAACTATGGAAGGTATAAGAGCGATTTCTTACAAAACTAAGCTACTCTCATAAAATGCCAAAATCACACTCCTTGGTATTTACCCAATGAGTTGAGTGCTTCTGTTCACACAATGCCCTACATATGTATGTTTGCAGCAACTTTATTTATTATTGCCAAAACTTGGATGTAACCAAGATGTCCTGCAGGAGAATATATAAACTATAGTTCATCCAGACAGCAGAGTATTAGTTAACACTAAAAAGAAAGCCATGAAAAGAACACAAAGGAATGCTAAATACTTAGTGAAAGCCAATCTGAAAAATCTGCACATTATGATTCCAACCATTCAACATTCTGCAAAAGGCAAAATTACAGGAAGAGTAAAAAGAATAGTATTTAGAAATTAACAACAGAAAGATATCAGGGTTAGACAGTGGCACAGCAGTAAAACATGATATCCTGCAAAGCTGACTCAAATGGACACGTTCTGGGTTTATGTCCAGAGACCTCCCTGAGTACACCTGGCATGCATTTACCATGATCAGGGGTTGGCTGGGGATGGACGGTAGCATGGCAGGCCTCTTGGGCTGTTTCTCTGCCCGTCTCTCTCTCTCTCTCTCTTGCTCTTGGAAGAAATAAACTTTTTTAAAGATGAAATCTCCTAAAATGTGTAAACAAAACATCTTTATAACTCATGGTCAAGGACAAAAACCACAAGGAAACCTAGAAAATGTGTTGAACTGAATGAAATGAAAAACGTAAACTATAAAAAAGGGGACAGACAGTGGTGCAGAAGTAAAATGTGACACTCTGTGAGGCAAACCCACATGGGAAGGTTGTCAGTTCAAGTCCAGAGACCTTCCAGAATAAACTCTGTATACATGTGCTCATGATCCAGATAGCTGAGGCTGGGGGTGGATCCCGGCATCTCAGCCCTGTCAGAGGTGCTGTGTACCTGCCTCGTTTTCTCTCGCAGTCTCTCTCATTCGTAGAAGAAATACATAAACATCAATTTTTTTAACTCAAAATATTGAATTTCATCAAAATTTAAAAAGAAATTTCAACAGATCTTTCTGTAAAGATATAAAAACACAAGTAAGCAAAAGAATGATGTTCAACATCATTGCCATTTGATAAATAGGCACACTGCTGATGGGATTACAAAACAGTATATCCACTCTGGAATACACTTGGGGATATAAAATCAAGCATGCTTATTAAACCCAGTAATCCTATTCCTAAATACTGACCGCAGGAAAAAAAAGGAACTTGTCCACAAACAATTATTCAGTGCACCTTCATGTACAGAGGCCAAAGAACCCCAGTGTCTATTCCTTGGAGAAAGGAAATTATAGTACAGTCAAACAATGGAATACTACTCAAAAATAAAAACTAACTACTCTGAAATGTTAAAAAGTAATGAGAAACTGGGACCAGCAATTAGCGTAATGGCTATGTCGCTGGACTCCCACGTAGCCGACCGCGGTTCAAGGCCCAGACCCGGTGGCTTAAACTCACGCCGGGCACATGTGCGTGCGTGCCCAAGATCCCAAGAGGAGAATGGAGGAGAAGGGATTGCGGCATGGCCATCCTCCCTGGGGGGTGATTTCTCACTTTCTATCTCTCTGTCTGTCTCTATCTGTCTGGCGAGCGCACACGCCCTATAGCAAAAACCTCTCAAACCAAAAAAAAAAAAAAAAAAAGGAAAAAGTAATGAGAAACTGACACACAACATTGATTGTTTTCAAAAGCCTTACATGAAGCTAAAAAAAAAAAAAAAAAAGAAAGAAAGAATAGAAAGGCACAAAAATGTTAATGCTATTATATATTATGTTCCATTTTTTGAAATTCTAAAAAGGTAGAAGTAATAGTGACATAAATGAGATTAACGGTTGCTAGTGCCACAGGCATAGATAGGTTAGGGCACAAGGAACCTTTTATTTTCAATATCTTTACTGATGTATTAAATACCATATACTTTACCAGTCTGAAGTACACAATTCAGTGGTTTCTAGTACGTTTACAGAGTTGCACAATCATCAGCACAGAAAGAAACCCTATATACTTTGCTAGTCATTTCCCTGCTTCAAATGACAACCCAAACTTAGGCATCTGCTAATCTGTTTCTGTCCCTATGGATATACCATTCCTGATAGTTCATGCAAATTGAACCAGTATGGTGTCTCTGGTCTGTGTCCTTTCACTTAGTGTAATGGTTTAAAGGTGTATCATACTGTAGCAAATATCAGAACCTCATTTCTAATAATGGGCCAATAATATTCATTGTATGGATATACTGTATTTTACTGATCAGTTAACAAACATTGGGGTTGTTTTCACTTTTTTTTTTTTTTTTTTTTTTTTGAGAGGTTTCTGCTACAGGGCACGTCCACTCACCAGAAAGACAGAGAGATAGAAAGTGAGAGATCACCCCCTGGGGATGATGGCCATGCCGCAATCCTTTCTCCTCCTTCTCCTCTCGGGATCTTGGGTACACACAAACGCACCCAGTGTGAGTTTAAGCCACCAGGTCCGGGACTCGAACCGTGGTCAGCTACATGGGAGTTCAACAACATAGCCATTATGCTAACTGCTGGTCCCTTCACTTCTTTTTTCTTGAGAGATTTTTGTTACAGGGTGCGTGAACTCACCAGAGAGAGACAAAAAGACAGAAAGAAAGAAATCACCATCTAGGGGGGAATGGCCATACCACAATCCCTTCTCCCAAGGATTTTTGGTACACACACACACACACCTGGCCTGAGTTTCAAGCTGCAGGGTCCAGGACTTGAACCTCGGTGGGCCACATGGGAGTCCAGAGCCTTAACCATTACACTACCTGCTGGCCCCAGGTTGTCTCTACTTCCTGACAGTGCCTACATTATCTCATGAGAATCATGAGACCCATGTCTGAATATTTCTATTTCTATACATTAGTTTATTATAGTCATCCTAGTAGGTGTGAAGTAGGCAAATGGAGTTTTTGTAGTGATGTAGAGGCTTTGTATTTTCATTGTGTATGTATTTTCATACACAACTGCATCCATCTGCCAGTATTTAAACTATATGCTTAAAATTGATGAACTGTTGGGACCAGCAGTTAGTGTAATGGCTATGTCGCTGAACTCCCATGTAGTCGACCACGGATGGAGTCTCGGACCCAGTGGCTTAAACTCACGCCAGGCGCGTGTGCATGCATGCCCAAGATCTTGAGAGGAGAATGGAGAAGGGACTGCAGCGTGGCCATCCCCACTTTCTGTCTCTCTGTTTTTCTGGCTAGCGCATGCACCCTATAGCAAAAACCTCTTAAAAAAGAAAAAAAGAAAGAAAATTGATGAACTGTTTGTATGTAAATTATTTCTCAATAAAGTTGATTTTCAAAAAATAATTAAAATTGAGTGTTACTAAATTATGAGCTTTCATTCTTACATCTAGGAATGTGTTATGATTAAGTGAATGAAGATTTCTAAGACCACAATCTTGCTCATTACCTAAGATACACTCTTCTTTACAGTTGTACAGTAAAAAAGTATTTAAGCTCTAATCATAGTAATCAGCATCTCTATTACAAGTCTGTTTACTTGGGTCAAATCATTAAGCTCACATGCAATTCTGCTCTTTCATGTTATATCTTTTTCTTTTCTTTTTTTTATCTGATTTGGAATATCAATCACTAACGCTTTTGATGTTCTTTTAATAGTTTATTCTAAGTGGCTGTAAAAGAGAACCAGCAAGTCTTTAAAATATTTGACTTAATTCAAGGTGAATAGGTTATCACTGTCTTAGTGACATACTTTATCCCATAAGCTTACATTTTAAATGTAGTAATTAACACAATGATTTTTCTATAATTTTGGTCATAATGACTATTTTCTCTGGTTTTCACTCTTAGACTAGCCAATCACAGTCTCCAGATATAATGAAGTCACTAACATAACTGAAGGTATTTTACATGCCCACCACTCCCTGAAAAATAGGAAAAAAAATAGAAACAATGCTACTTTGTTACTACTTTTTTGGGGGGTGGGGGGTGCACATGCACCTGGTGTGACTTTCAAGCCTCCAGATCCAGGACTCAAATGCGGAGTCAGCCATGTGAGATCCAGTGCCTTCACCTTCACACCACCTGCTGACCCACATTTCTATGGTTTTTTTTTCAGTCTTGCCAAAGGGTGCATGCACTCGCTAGAGACAGAGAAAAGTGAGAAAGCACATCCCATGGGGAAGGTCACATCACAATCCTTTCTCCTCTATTTCTCCCTTGTTTCTGGATTTTGTGCATGCATACACATACACCTGGCATGTTTCTTAAGCCACAGGGTCTGAAACTCAAACCGCACACTCAGCCATGGCAATCTGGCTGCCTTGAACACCACATTATAGGCTGGTCTCTTTTGACATATTTCAATGCACACACAAATATATGGTTTCTGTAGTCAGAGAGGAAGCTTAGACACACCTGGATTAGCTAAAAGTGTTTCCTGCAGTAATGGAGAAATCATATCCTAGGCGATTGTAGGGCCTCAGTAAAATGAGCTTTAAAGTGTAAGTTTCAGCCTCAACACTTACCACTGTGTGACTCTATTATGGTCACTAATTCTCTTTAAGTATCCTCACCAGTAAACTAGGAAAATGCAGAACAGAACAAGGATAAGGTGGTGGTGAAGTGTATAGTTAACCGACAATGTCATTTGAAAAATATTAGGTCACTGGAAAAGTCATGACATATTTTACTATGTTTTCTCTATGTAAAAAAGCTTCACGACGTTCTTGATGACCCAGTATCATCAAGAATTATAGTTCACTTAGTATATGAATTAAACTACTCTCTTTTCTATTCAATATATTTCCTCTCTTATTTCATAGGAAAAGGCCCTAACCATAGGGTTCATACAGGTATAAAACAAGAATACTCTTAGCTCAATTTTTGAAATCCAACACTGTAACATTGCCAATAACTAAAAAAACAGCACTTCTAATGGAGACATTCTTCCCTCGAAACTGTGCTGTGACCAAAAAATTTAGGAAATCTAAGATGAACAGCGTATATGTTGCCTAGGTGTCATTTACCTACATCACAAGCATAACAATGCACTGTTAAAAACCTATGTGATCACAGCAGGAATGCCTCAGTGATGAAGACGAGGTGTTATGAAAGAAATTTGTAATATGCAAAGCAAACTGAGGAGTAATTAGAGCAGAAAACATTAGGGAAGCCCTAAATCTCATAGTTTAGCCATTTAAAATGTCAATAAGCCTGTTTCCTCCTCTTTGCAATATAGTGGTGATGACTATAAGCAAATGTCAGTTGGCCTACATTTTGAGGTTTGCTAGTGTTCTGGCTGAACAGACTGTGCTGTGTGTGTGTGTGTGTGTGTGTGTGTGTGTGTGTGAGAGAGAGAGAGAGAGATAGGATTTAGTTGTTTAACTACAGCCATTTAAAAAAATTATTTTAATGAAAGATGGGGGGAGGGTGAGATAGGTATTTTTGACAGTTTCTCACTCTGTTGCGATTCTTCTCCTCCAGCCTCTCTGCTAACTAGGATTACAGGTGTGTGCTACTCTACTCAGCTATATGCGCTGGTCCAGGAACCAAATCCAGGCCTCCCAAATGGCCCTAGCCTATCTCAATGGCACCCAACCACTTGCACTACCTTGGCTGAGCCTAAGTCATTAACATTTCACATAAAATTTTTAAATTACAGCAAACCCTCTAGAGAACTTAATTTTAAATTCTGACTTCACGCAGCTGAACAAATCAGTTTCTCTTTTACCGTGATTAAAAACTACGTTAACTACCTGAAAAGGATAAAACAGGTATTTGTATCTTAATAAAACTACTGAACATTCAACAAGTAGAATGTATACTCTATTTAAAAATTCACAAAAAGAGAGCAAATTAAGAAAGAAGTTCAAGTGACTAACAACTCTAAATGTGTCCTGCTCATACTCACTTCTAGAAACATAACTTTAACCATTCATATTATTAAAAAAAAACTAAAAAAATGGAAATCAGCGGATGGCGTAATGGTTACGTCACTAGACTCCCACATAGTCAACCATCATTCATGTTCCAGACTGGGCGACTTGAAACACACAAGGCAGATGTGCATGTGTGCCTAAAATTCTGAGAGGAGAATAGAGGAGAAGGGATTGCAGCATGGTCATCTTCCCTGGAGAGTGATTTCTCACTTTCTGTCTCTCTGTCTCTTCTGCATGCGCATGCACCCTATAGCAAAAATCTCTCAAAAAAAAAAAAAAAAAAAAAAAAGAACAACCAGTATTGCTGTCTGCATGGGTGAGGGTTCACAAATTAAGCATCAGAGAAGATAGGCCATCAGCACATCAAATAGGAATAAAGAGCTGGATGCTCAGACTTTCAATATTCTGAGATATGAAATTGTGGACATTGTAGAGCAGAACTAAACAAGCAGTAATAATGACATAATCTAGGTGCTGACTACTATTTTGAGATGAGTGCCAGAAATTGGGCTTGTAGATACTTCAGAAAAGTATATTCCCAAACAATCTTCCTATCCTCGGAATAAAGGCACTAATAAGAAATTATTCAAAAATATTCATATATGAAGTATATTTGAGGACATATGACACTGAAGTCCTAAGGATGAAGAATAAGATTGAATCTACATTTCGAAGAAATGACCTGAAGCCAAAATGATTTGTCTTTCTCTCGCTCTCTTTTTTTTTTTTTTTTTTTTGAGGTTTTTGCTATAGGGTGCGTGCGCTCGCCAGAAAGACAGAGACAGAGAGACAGAAAGTCAGAAATCACCCCTCAGGGGGGATGGTCACGCCACAATCCCTTCTCCTCATTCTCCTCTCGGGATCTTGGGCACGCACGCACACGTGCCCGGCATGAGTTTAAGCCACTGGGTCCGGTACTCGAACCGCAGTCAACTACATGGGAGTCCAGCGACATAGCCATTACACTAACTGCTGGTCCCTTGATTTGTCTTTCTCCACCAGCAATTAGGAAACAGCATGTGTCCAAGGCTAATGTAACGCCTAAGAGTAACAAAGTCTATTAGTGTACAAAACAGCATTATCCATTTCACTACTGATGAATGAAAAACAACAGTTAATAAAAAGTAGAGTTCTAAATTCTCTTGTATAAAATATTGAATGAATCCATTTTAGGGGTAACCTTCGTTAGCTATATCTTGCAGAAGGCACTGAATAGAATGCAAAGATTAGTTAAGCAAAGTCCCTATTATTCCAAAGAATTAACACTAAAATAGAGAAAGTCTAACATACAGGGAAATTTACCACAAATTTTATGAAAATCAGTGCATGGCAAAGAAACAACTATTCCTGACAATGAGAAATAAGGAAAATGGGCTGCTTCCACAGGCTGGAGGTTACAGCCGTCAGATTCCACAGGGCCAACTGCACAGAATAAGTCTCAAATCCAGTGACTTGAGAAACACGCTAGGCATGTGTACAGACGTGCTAAAATTCCCACAGGATGAAGCAATGGATGTGCAGGGACTGTGGCCTGACCATTTCCCATGAGAGGTGCTTTCTTCCTCCCTCACCTCCCCAACCCCTTCCCCACCCCACCCCCACCCCACCATAGTGAAAGTACCCTCTGGCAAAATTTGTAAAAAGGAAAAAAAGATGAAGGAAATGTAAAAGAAAAAGAAGACATATAACAAAAAATTTAAACGTTCAAGGAGTCATGATTTTAAATTAGACATATGCAATACAGAAGGATGTTTTTAGTATAAAACTGAAGACAAAACTTTTTTTTTTATTTTTTGAGAGACTTTTGCTATAGGATGTGTTCACTAGCCAGAAAGATAAGAGACAGAGAGACAGAAGCGAGAAATCACCCCTCATGGGGGATGGTCACACCACAATCCTTTCTCCTCTGTTCTCCTCTCAGAATTTTGAGCATGCACGCTAATGCATACAGCGTGAATTTCAAGCTGCCAGGTCTGGAACTCAAACCACGGTCAATCAAACGATGTAACCATTATGCCATCTGCTAGCTACAAAATTCATTTTTTTCCAAGAACTATCTAATTTTATTTATTCATTAATTTATTTTAATTTAACCAGAGAGAGACACAGAGAGAGAGAGAGGGAAAGTGGGAAAGCAAGCCACCAGGTTCAGGACTCGAACCCTGGTCACCCATATGGGAGTGCCCAGTGCCTTAACCACCACTCTACCAGCTAGTCCCTCAAAACTCATTTTTTAAAAGCTGACAGATTTCACCAAATAAAATAAATGACCAACTATACATGAAATGTATAGGACACTTATTCATAATAATATATCACTAACAATAGCCTAATTTTAAAAATTGAGGAATAAAAAAGACAAAAAATATTATATTAATATACACAAATGTATATATCCTTTTTTTTTTTAAGAATTACTTTAGTTAATGTTTGTTTGTTTGTTTTAATTTGGCCAGAGAGGGAGAGAGAGAGAGAAAGCAAGTGAGAAAGCAAGCCACCAGGTCTGGGACTCAAACCACGGTCAGCCATGTGGGAAACCAGCGCCCTTAACCACCACACCATCTGCCAGACCCTAAATGTATATATCCTTTGCTCAAGCATTTCCCCATCCAGGAGTTATCCTTTCATAAATAATTCCTTCTCTTTTTTTTTAATATACACACTACACACAAGAATTCTTTAAAAAGTTAATGAAAAATGGGTATTATAAAATAAGCTGTGCACGTCGGGGCCAGGGTGGCATAGTGGTTAAGGCACTGGATTCCCATATGGCCAACTGCAGTCTGAGTCCCAGACCTGACAGCCTGAAATTTACACTGAGTGTATGTGTGTGAAGCATGCCTAAAACCCCAGAAGGAAATGGAGAGAAGGGATTGTGGTGCAGCCATCCAGGGGGTAGTGATTTCTCACTTTCCCTCTTATTGCCTCTCTCTGTCTGTCTCAGGCAAGTACAAGCACCCTATTGCAAAAACCTTAAAAAAAATAATAGGTACCAGCAGATGGTATAATGGTTACGTTGTTGGACTCCCATATAGTCGACAATGGTTCAAGTCCTGGACTCAGTGGCTTAAAACTCACACCAAGTGTATGTGCATGCCCAGGATCCCAACAGGAGACTGTAGGAGAAGGGACTGTGGAGTGGACATGCCCTTGGAGGAGGGAGTGTGATTTCTCACTTTCTGTCTCTCTGTCTCTCTGGCTAGTGCACCCTATAACAAAAATCTCTCTTAAAAATTTTTAAATAAATAAAATGAATTATGCGTGCATTTTTATACACTGAAACTAATTCACATTTTAGTTCCATTTCCCCACAGACTTTTTGAAGTATCTCCTATGTGCCAGTATCTGAAAATATAACCGATAATGATGGAAAAGTTGTAAACAATATAAATGTTCACATAGTGGGATGTTACATAATTTAGATGTGTTCCTGCATACTCAAAATCCTGAAAGGAGAATGGAGGAGAAGAGAGTGCATCATGGTTATCCTCCATGGAGGTGTTTATCTCACTTTTCCTCTCTATCCTCTCTTTGTCTTGCTCCAGCAAATGCACACACCCTACAGGAAACTAAAATAAATAAATACATATATACATACATTTTTTTAAAAAGTTCACCAGGTGTGTATAAATGCATTATTATATAAATATAAAATCTTCAAAGGAGGAAGAAAGGGAGAACAGACTGCAGCATGACCATTCCCTGTAGGGCGTGCTTTCTCTCTCTCTCTCTCATGAGTGTACTCACTCCTTGGCAACTAAAAATAAGAAGACACTCTATAAAGTTTTTTAACTATTTTATTTTAGATTAACCAGAACAGGGGGCAGAACACCTTGATAATGTAAGTTATATAGAGAGAGAATAAACAAAACGTCAGGGAAGAAATGGACTGGCCCTATGGCTAGTGGCTAAGAGAACTGGATTCCACATGGCCAAAAACATGGTTCAAGTTCTAACCCCAGCAGTTTGGAAAAACATGTTAGGCTCATGAGTGTGTGTGTGCCCCAAATTCCAGCAGAATAGAGAAATAGAGGAAAAAGGATTGCAGCATGACCATATCCAATTGAGAAGTGCTTTCTTCCTCTTCCTCTTTCTCTTGCTTTGTCTCTGATAAGTGCGAGTGCCCTCCAGCAAAAGAAAGGAAGGAGGGAATGAAAGAAGGAAAGGAGAAAGGAAGAAAGGAAGAAGGAAGGAGGGAAAAAAGGAGGCAGACAAAGAAAAAAGTCAACATAAGGATTGTAGAAAACATCTCAAAAATATAGGACTAGCACCAGGCAGTGGCACAATGGTAACACTACTGGACTCGCACAGAAAGGTCCTAGGTTCATGTCCTGGGACCTTCATGAGCACTCCGGGAACACACACACATACCCTTGATCTGGCCCAGCTGAAACTGTGGATGGATCATGGTGTGAAGACAACGTTAGACGTACCTGTCTCCTCTCTGTTTCTCTCTTATGGAAAAAAAAAAACAAACTTAAAAAGGAAAGGAGGAGGCCAGTAGGTGGCATGGTGGTTGGGATGCTTGAACCCCACACAGCCAACCTTAGTTTGAATCCCAGACCTGGTGGTTTGAGGGTTATGACAGGTGCGTGTGCATGTGTGCCCCAAAATCCCAGGACAAGAGAGTGGGGGGGAGAGGGGATTTGGGTGTGGCTGTTCCCCCTGGGGAGGTGATGTCTCACCTTCTCTCTCACTGTCACTCTCTCTGTCTTTCCAGTGGGTACACTTGCCCAAAGCCAAAAAAAAAAGAAAAAAGAAAAGGCAGCTTAACTCAGTAGCTGTTGATTGTTTAAAATTTTATATATATATATTATATATATTATATATATTATATATATATATATATAATATATATATATATATAATATATATATAAAAATTGTGTGTGTGTGTGTGTGTGTAAGCATATGTTTGATTTATATTTCCACACTGAAGGGGTCAGCAGACCAGGGATCCTGGACCCAATGGCTTCAAACTCACGCTAGGCACACATGCATGTGTGCCCAAATCCCAAAAGGAGAATGGAGTAGAAGGAACTGTGGCATTGCCCCCCCCACCCCCACCCCGGGAGGGTGATTTCTCACTTTCTGTCTCCCTGTCTCTCTTTGGTGATTGCATTTACCCTATAGCAAAAATCTCTTAAAAAAAAAAAAGAAAAAAAATTAGAAAGACATAACACTACGAAGTTCTAGAATGTGGGGAACAAAGTATATGTTTCTATGAGCTCCCAGAAAGTGAAACAAGCCATATACAAAGAAAAACATATTTAAAATGGCTTCAAACTCATCAACATTAGTCTAAACCAATGCCTTCAAACTTCTTTTTTTAAACAAGATTTATTTTACTTAACTTTATTTATTTATTTTAATATGACCAGAGAGGGATAGTGTGTGTGTGAGAGAGAGAGAGAGGAGAGTGAGAAAGTAAGCCTCCAGGTCCGGGACTTGAACTGTGGTCAGCCATGTGGTAGTCCAGTGCCCTTAACCACCACACCACCTGCTGGCCCCTCAATGCCTTCAAACTTCTGAAGTTATATTATAACAAACAAGTATTTGTCCTTCATCCGAATTATCAATCAAGAGTTAAAGAAGAATAAAGACATCTTCAGAAAGACAAGATCCCCAAAAATGCTAAGGGACTCTTCTACCAAAATGAAGGAATAAAGCAAAATGGGTCAAAGAAGCCGTGAGTTTCAGGTTAAGCACCCCAAAGCCAAATATCTGAAATCTAAAATGTTCTGAGAATTTTATGTACATGGCACATGTCTGTGTACCTGAAGTGCTCAAGAAGGTCCCAGGGCACGAGCTCAGGACCTTTCCAGTGCAAGTCCAGTTGTGTGATCACTGTGCCACTGCCTAGTACAAGTTCTATATTTTTTATTCTATATTGTTTTCTATAATCCTTGTAGATTTTTTTTTCTTTTTGCCTGTCTGCCTTTCTTTATACTCTCTCTTTTCCTCTTTCTTCCTTCCCTCCTTCCTTCCTTTCATTGGCCAGAGGGCTGACACAATACAAGTGGAAAATTCCACATCTCACTTCATGGATGAGGTGCAGTCAAAACATTACAATACCAAAATATTATATAAAATAACTTGCAGGATATGTGTATAAGATGTACATGAAACAAATGAATTTCAGGTTTAGACTTGTAACCCAACCCCAAGATAGCTCATTTATGTACATGCAAATATTCCAAAAAAAAAAAAAAAAAAGGAAGTTAAAAAAAAAAACCTGAATTACTTCTGGCCCAAAGCATTTCAAGTAAAGGATATTCAACCTGTATTACTATTTTTCATTTGACATTTTTGTCATCAGTTGTATGCCAAAAAATAAATAAATAAATAAACCAATCAAATGCACAAAAGAAACTACACATAAATTTTCAAGCCATAACAGAGCCCAGATAACATTACTTTTTTTAAATGTATTTTTTTGTTCATGACAGAGCATGCGTGCACACACCTGACAGTAAGAGCTAGAGAGAGAAAGCAGGACCCTCCACAGGCTCTGGTCACACCACAATCCCCTTCCTCTAGTCCTCTAGCTCACTAGACCTTGAGCACTTACACATATGTCCAGCATGTTTCAGGCTGACCGGGCTGGAGATTCAAAACCACTGTCACTATGTGGGATGTGGTTTCTCTTGAGCAGCGCATTACCACTGCGCCACGGAGCTGGCCAATAATTATAGTTTAAATTTAACAATATATATATATTTTTTTAAATAAGTATATCATAGTGGAAGAAGAAATCTTTTCAGGGGCCGGCAGATGGCATGGTGGTTAAAGGCGCTGGATTCCCACATGGCCAACTGTGGTTTGAGTCCTGGACCTGGTGGCTTGCTTTCTCACTTCCTCTCTCTTTTTCTCTCTCTCTCACTCTGTCCCCCTCTGGTCAAATTTAAATAAACAAATGAATAAATAATAAATAAAGTTAAATAAAATTTAAAAAGAAGAAATCTTTTCCTAAGTAGGAAAGTAAATTAAACCTATAGTTATGTAAAATTGTATATTTATAAGCTAACAAAATTAACTGTTCATCATTTGATACTTTTATAAAGTATTTATACCTCAAGGAAAAGTTGAGAAAAACTGAACATTAATAACTGACAAAAAAAAAAAAAAAAAAAAAAAGAGGGGAAAATCTGCCTCTGTGAATTACATACAAAAGAAACAGACACAGGTCCTGGTAGGTGGCATGGTGGTTGGGATGCTGCATTCCCACATGGCTGAATGTGGTTAGAGTCCCAGACCTGGCGGCTTGCCTTTTCTCTCTCTCTCTCGCTCTCTCTCTACCTAGTCAAACTGAAGAAGAAGAATAAATAAATATAACAAAATAAAATAATTCTTTTAAAAAAGAAAGAAAGAGAGAAAGAAAGAAAGAGAGGGACACAGCAGAGTCCTTTAGTAATAAAGTTTTTCTTGATTCCAACCACCAAAAATGAGAACTGGCTATTCCAAAAACTTTCTAGAAATCAAGGACCTGGAATCTTCTTTGTCAACATCAAAACAAATGGCAAGTGAAAAGGACGCAGGAAAGAGGCAGAGAGAAAGAAGAGAGGGCGTGCGTGTGTGTGTGTGTGTGTGTGTGTGTGTGTGTGTGAAGGAGAGAGCTAAAATGCGTATGTCCTCAGTGGCTGAGGAGCAGGGAGAAAACTGCCACGTGACTGCAGAATATCGTTGCCGTGTTACCTCTAACCTTCCCTTCTCATGTAAGCAGATTTAATCACTAAATTAATCCCTAAAATTATTTATGCACAATCACACTGTCCTAGGTTTTAGTAAACATCATTCTCACCAATTTAGAGAATACAGAGAATTAACAGCTAAAAAGAAGTCTCGTAAGTAAGATTTTCCATTTCAAGATAATCTTTAAAAATATAATGGAATTAAAATACTTTAAACTCCTTTTTTAAAACCCATTTTAAAGTATCCACAAATGATTAATATGATTATGTTTACTGGGCATAAAAATACACTGAGTGAACACACAGGCAAATTAATGAGAAAATACGACCTTTTCAAAACTCTAGGTGTTAAAAACTGGAGTTACTTAGCCATCCAAACAGCACATTTGGCATAGATATATAGAGACCATTTTAAGTAAATATAAAATACATATACTATTTAAACACAGCATGGAGAAGTATTCACTATTAAAGGAGAGCTGCAAGGTTAAAAGGCTGAAACTCCTCTTCTGACGGGGCTGGAGAAGCAGACAGCAGAGTCATCTACAACGGAGATAACAGTGAAAACCAAGCTCTCCCCGGCAGTGAGTATCACTGAGAAGAAGGGCAAAAGCAGGAGAACAACAGAGGCTTGAGGAATCCCCAGAAGAAAGCCACGCCAGAAACATAACAAAGGCAGCATAGTCAGCAAGGAAGGGCTCTGTGAAGAACTGTGCCATGAAATCCAAGAGAGAAGAGGGCTTCAAGAAAGAGCCAGCAAAGGCAGAGGCTAAATCGAGATCAAAGAGGGTGAAGATAAATCAAAACCACAGCAGAAAGTGAATGGCCATATTGAATTGGTTAAGATTACCTATTTCCATCTCAACTGACAGAACTAAGAGTTTATCTTGTGAGGAGGAGGGGAGAGGGAATGGACACTTGGAGGAAAACAGACTTCAGTTATCATTCTTGCTGTCTGTTGTTCAAGACCAACAAAAGAGAAACTCTGAATGATTTGCTTTTTCTTAAGGGCTACACTCACCAAACTGTGGAGCAGGCAAGATCCTAGCCGCTCGAATTGGGCCATGTCGAACAGAAAAGAGCTCCTGTGCTTCCCCACTGATCTGCATCAGAGAAGACAGAAAAAAACAAACAAACAAAAAACAGTAAATAAATACACAAGTCACATTATTATACAAAAACAAGATCTCCTAAATTTTATAATTTTTGTCTGGAATATATACATATATACACATATATCTGCTATTTCATATATAAATACATATATAAATACATGCACATACTTACATATATTTATGATCGGTCATACACATTAAGTGTATTCATTCATATCTTACATTATCACAGCATTTGCATTTTTTAAATTTTATGTATTTTTTATTTTAATTTGATCAGAGAGAGACACACAGAGAGAGAAAGACAGAGAGAGAGAGAGAGAGAGAGAGAGAGAGAGAGAGAGAGAGAAAGTGAGAAAGCAAGCAGCCAGGTCTGGGATTTGAACCATGGTCAGCCATGTGCGAGTGTCTAAGGCCTTAACCACCACACCACCTGCTGGTCCCAGCATTTGTATTATAGAAAGTTATATGAGTACACATTTGAGGGACCAGCGGGTGGTATGGTGGTTAAGGCACTGGACACCCACATAGACGATCACGATTCAAGGCCCAGACCTAGTGGCTTAAAATCATGTCGAGCGTGTGTGTGCGTGCGTGCACAAAATCCCAATAATGGATTACTGTATGACCATCCCCCCAGGGGACTGATTTCTCACTTTCTCTGTCTCTGTCTCTCTCTGGCAAGTGCATACACTCTAAGACAAAAAATCTTAAAAACAAAAAATCAAAAAAACAAAAATAGGTACACATGTAATATGAACAGAGTAAAAGGGATGTGTCAGTATATGTCAAGAGTGAAAATAACTGCTCTTTAACTACTGACTGAGGTAGTGAGTAGTTCAAAGTTAATTCTCTTTCTCTCTCTTTTTTTTTTTTTTTTTTTTTTTTTTTTTTTGAGAGAGAGAGATTATTGCTATAGGGCACATGTGTTCTCTGGAAAGAAAGAAAGAAAAAAGGCGAGAAATCACCCCCGAGAGAATGGCCATGCCCCAGTCTCTTCACCTTTAGTCTCCTCTTGGGCACGCATGCACATGTGCTCGGCTAAGTTTCAACTTGCCAGGTCGGGGACTCAAACCGCAGTCAACTATGTCCAAGTCCAACAACGTAACCATTACATCATCTGCTGGTCCCTCTATGTTAATTCTTAACTTAGAATTCAGTAGGAACAAATTGAGAGATTTACTGTAAGTGGTAAAGTACTTCTCAATATATTTTCATAATTGTCCATTGTTTCGGAGAATATGTAATATCAAAAAAGGCAATTTTCTTTTAAACATTTTTAATTATTTAATTTAATTTATTTTCATTTGACCAGAGAGGACCAGAGAGAGATCTGAGAAAGAAAGAAATCAATCCGCCGGGAACCAGCAGTTAGCGTAATGGCTATGTCGCTGGACTCCCACGTAGTTGACCGCGGTTCGCATCCAGGACCCGGTGGCTTAAAACTCATGCCAGGCGCGTGTGCGTGCATGCCCAAGATCCCTAGAGGAGAATGGAGGAGAAGGGATTGCGGCGTGACCATCCCCTTTGGGGGGTGATTTCTCGCTTTCTATCTCTACGTCTCTCTCTGTCTGGCGAGCACACGCGCCCTATAGCGAAAACCTCTCCAAAAAAAAAAAAAAGAAATCAATCCTCCAAGTTCAGGACTTGCACTGCAGTCGGCCATGTGGGAGCTCAGCGGCCTTAACTACCATGCCACCTGCAGGCCCCAAAATGGCAAATATTCAACAGATAAAAAAAAAATCAATAAACACACTGAAGTACTTTTTAATAGGCCTGCCAAATAAGTAGTTTAAAATATATACATTATCGCAGCTGGCAGGTAGCATGGTGGTTAAGGGCACTAGACTCCCACATGACCAACCACAGTTCGAATCCCAGACCTTATGGCTTCCCTTCTCACTTTCTCTCTCTCTCTCTTGCTCAAATTCCTCACTTTCCCTCTCTCTCTGGCCAAATTTTAAAAAGTAAAAATAAATGAATAAATAAAATAATTCTTAAAAATACATATATACATTGTAAAAAAGGTACATACATCTTCAACTATTAAGCTATAAACTTAAATCTGCAGAACTGCCCATTAGATTTTTTGATAATCAGGTTCTCTTCTATCTGTATTTAAGAACTGCAAACTATAAATATTTTTGTCTCATAAATATTATGTTATGGTAATGCCTAAATAGCTATCATTTATTTTGCTTACGACAATTATTACAACTTATTTACTGGCTGCATTGGGATACAGACAATGTGAAGAATGCTAAGACTAACTGTGCAACAATAGCACCACCTATCACAAAAGCAGTAAAATCAGTAAACTACGAGAACTTATCTGCTCTACAAATCACTTTGTGGCCTTTAATTTTCACAATAAAAAACATGACCGTTATACACTTCAGCTCTTAAATTCTACGTTTTGTTATTTTATTATGACAGAACAGAATATAAAAGTTATAAAATGCCTTTAAAAGTTTTTGTTTTGTTCAACGCCCCAACCAATGCAATAATCTTACATACTCTGAAACCTAAAAATGACAATCTTTTCCTTTTAAGCACACATATGCTAAAAGGTTTAACACTAATATAATCTAATTATAACACAGATACATTATTGGTTATTTCCATCTACCAAGTTCTTAAAATTTTAACAGTACCTAAAAATATTTTGTAAACTGAAAAGCCATTTACATCTTAAAAAAAAAAAAAAAAAATGGTAGGCACCCGAGAAATAATTCTACAATATACATACTTCTATTTAAAAAATGAATAATAAGCTTTAATATGTTATAATGCTATAGTACTTAAACTGAAACTATGATTATGAAAAACACTTCTCACAAAGTTTACACCTATAATAAATTATAGTATTCTAACAAAAAATCTACTACACTGCAAGATATGCCTAAGTTAGCATTTAGCTTTTGATTCTATCAAATGAACCCTTAATGCTAACAAACAATAACCATATTAACTAAGCCAGTGTACAAAATTATATGAAATAATGAGGATGATATAATCTCTCCTGGTATATTCACAATATGGTAAATGTTATAACAATATTTATTGAACAATACAGTGTACTTTAATACACAATACAGCATATTTGACATACAAAAATATTTGGAAATCTGAATACACCATACTTTCCTGTAAAACAGCTTTTTAAAAAAACCTAAATGTTCTTTTTGTTCTAAATTGTTCTGTATAGGTTTAGCAGCAAGTGAGAAAAAACATTAGGGCTGATCATAAAATACATCCTCACATTCATTGCCCAGTCTTCATCATCCCTAAATTAAGGTCCTAGAATTTTTGTTTAATTATGATGGGGTAGAATGGGCAAGGAGAGGTGTGTCACATTTATATTTAGTTGCGAATATATTAAAATCTCAATTATAAAACCTACTGAAATTAGAAACATAATTCTAAACTATCCACATGAGTCACAAATGTCAGTCTTCTAAGAAGAGAGAAACTCTACAAGCAGGAGATGAGAATTTTAAGTCAGAATATCATTTTCAGAACAGAAACAGAGCTAACGAAGTATATGCAGGCAGGATGTGTACACTTTAGAAGAATACACAGAAGATGGACATGTCCTTACGGATTCTGCTTTAGCTGCCACTATGAATTACCTCTGATAATCACTTGGCTTTCAAATAAATGAGTGTCAAATTATTGTTTTTAAAAAAAAAAAGCTGTCAAAGGTGATCCTTTAGGTTTCTTAAACTGTTTATTGAAAGTGATAAAGAATCTCAGACATGAGGATTTTATAAGCCCTGACAAAATTCTAAGGAGCTGTATACTATTTAATCAACCATAAAGTAACAGAGTAGAACTACAGTAAAGAGTGCACCAAGCAGAGTTCCAGCTTCCTGGCAACTGTGGTAACTTGGGGAGAGGAGTAAACAGGGAGGAAACTTCTCCAAGAGCTCCTCATGGTCTCTGCCTTTGTTCTTACTGGCATTTTAATTTCTGATGACAGACTTTTGTTGTTTGGGGCATAAACCGGACGTACCAGTTTGGAGGCACAATAAGGAGAACAAAGAATGATTTGTTCACACTGTAGGAAAAAAAAAATCCTTTTCCAACCATAGAAAATAGCTTTCGCATGGTGAAAATATGCAAATAACATACCAAACAAAACCAAAAAAAAAAAAAAAAAAAAAAAAAAAAAAAAACCCAACAAAAACCGGGGGAGTACAAGTTTAGAATCTCACAACTCAATCTAAGGCAAAAAGAAATTACAGCAGAGACAATAATACACACAGAGAAAAGCCTATGAAAATTCTGAGAGAGCAGCAGAGCGCTTGCTAACAGCTCTAAATGAAAATGAAGGTCGTCAAGCATGGCACCAAACCTGCTTCTAAAATCTTGATGACTTTTCATAGGATATCTAACTACCAAATAGAAAATTCAGTTAAATGCCAAAAACAATAAAAGTGATGCTCTCGGGAAAAAAAAAAAAGTGGTATTTTCCACTGCCACAAAATCAGGACAAGAGTGCACACTCACACTCCCACCTCCCCCTTGGACCCGCCTTCACACTTCTACCTTCCCCTTCACATCAGTAGGAAGTCATTTTTTTTTTTTTTCACAAAATGTACTGAAAGACAAGTATTGAAAAACTCCATAAATCATAAGTTAAATGTATAAGTTAGTGACTTTCAGTGTTCATACACCTCTGCAGTTATCAAGAAAGAGAATATTGGGACCAGCAGTTAGCATAACGGCTATGTCACTGGACTCCCACGTAGTTGACCGTAGTTCGAGTCCCGGACTCGGTGGCTTTAACTCACGCCGGGCGTGTGTGCGTGCGTGCCCAAGATCCTGAGAGGAGAATGGACGAGAAGGGATTGCAGCATGGTCATCCCCCCTGGGGGGTGATTTCTCGCTTTCTGTCTCTCTGTCTCTGTCTGTCTGTCTGGCGAGCGCACGCGCCCTATAGCAAAAACCTCTCCAAAAAAGAAAGAGAATATTTAGGATCCTCAGAACGCCCTGCCGCATCCCTTTTAGTGATAAACTCAACTCAAAAGTAAACCACACTCTTCAATATGTATAACTATTATATGCAAATTAGTAACTACCATAAAAAGGGTAACCACAATTCTCATATTTTACATAAATTTTACTTCTACAACATAAATGAAATCAAACATTTACTGTAGTAAATGGCTTCTTCTGCACATTACTATGCTTATTTAATTAATTCATATTAAAAAAATTAATTCATAGGGAACCAGCAGTTAGCGTAATGGCTATGTCGCTGGACTCCCACGTAGTCGACCGCGGTTCGCGTCTCGGACCCGGTGGCTTACAACTCACGCCGGGCGCGTGTGCGTGCGTGCCCAAGATCCCGAGAGGAGAATGGAGGAGAAGGGATTGCGGCGTGACCATCCCCCCTGGGGGGTGATTTCTCGCTTTCTGTCTCTATGTCTCTCTCTGTCTGTCTGGCGAGCGCACGCGCCCTATAGCAAAAAAACCTCTCCAAAAAAAAAAAAAAAAATTAATTCATATTGCTGCATGTGATTGTATTTTGTTGTTTTTTTTTTTTTTTTTCATTTTCCTTCTGTAAAAAAACAACAACATTCTACCATTTAGATAACACTGGGTGTTTCTTTTCTAACTCCTATGATGTCAGGGGAAAAAAAACTCAAGATTTTGAATAGAAGAAAGGTTATTATGGTTCTTTCAATGGATCACCAAAAATTCTCTAGTGGGTCCCATGGGCTTATCTGATTCTCTAAGGATTCACAGCTTTGTCATTAGGCTGGTTTTATGATCTTGAGTTGCAGAGAATTGATAGTAATGCAATTAATTCTTACGCACAGAAATAAAAATGAATCATCTGGTAGAGATACAATTGAATTCCATTCTTCAGAAAACATTATTTCAAACACTAAATTTTAGGGACCAGCAGTTACCGTAATGGCTATGTCGCTGGACTCCCACGTAGTCAACCGCAGTTTGTGTCCCGGACCCGGTGGCTTAAAACTCACGCCAGGCGCGTGTGCGTGCGTGCCCAAGATCCCGAGAGGAGAATGGAGGAGAAGGGATTGTGGCGTGGCCATCCCCCCTGGGGGGTGATTTCTTGCTTTCTGTCTCTCTGTCTCTCTGGTAAGCGCATGTGCCCTATAGCAAAAACCGCTCAAAAAAAAGAAAAAACACTAAATTTTAGTGCCAGGTTTGCATCAGTAAATTCATTTCAGCATCCCTAATTGTTTTCTACTCATCGCCTTTTCCTTTGAAACATCTGTAATAAATTGCCAAATCCCTCATTTGTAAATGAGTTAAGAAAAATATAGGATACCTACTCATTACAAGTTGTATGAGAACTTTAATTCTGTCCCTTGAAAAATAACATCTTAAGGAATACTACTGTGGGTGCCAGCTGGTGGCATACAGGAAAAATGAGGCACCCTGCAAAGCAGTCTCCTCGGGCACACAAGGCATGCTGTACCCTGTACCCATCACCTGACTGGCTGAGGCTTAGGGCAGACCCCGGTGTCAAGACCCCATCAAGGGTGCTATATCTCTTTCACTCTCTCTTTCTCCCTTCTGGAATAATTAAACTTCAGAAAAAAAGAATACGACTGGGTCAGCAGGTGGTGTTTAAAGCACTGGATCCCAGATGGCCAACTGTACAGTTCACGTGCAGATAGCAGCTTGAAAAACATGCCAGGCAAGTGTGTGTACGTGCATGTCCAACATCCTGAGAGGAAAACAAATTGCAGTATGTCCACCCCCACCTGGCAAATGGTTTCTCACTCTCTCTCTCCCTGGCAAGCATTCTATAGCACAAAAACAAAAACAAAAAAAAAAAAAAAAAAAGAATAAATAAAAGACTACTACTGCAAGTAGTCTCATAAGTATTTTTTAGGAACCCTGTACTTCTTTTTTTTAAAAGAATTATTTTATTTAACTTTATTTTAATTTGACCAGAGATGGACCGGGGGGCGGGGGAGGGTGAGAAAACAAGCTGCCAGGTCCAGGACTTGAAACGTGGTCAGCCATGTGGGAGTCCAGTGCCCTTAACCACCACGCCAGCCCCAGTGAACCTGTATTTCTTTCAGATGCATATCTAGTAGTATAATTGTTTCTATTTAAAGATACTATGGTAGACATACGTGCAGCTCTTACAGATTTTTTTTGGGGGGGAGAGAGGTTTTTGCTATAGGGCACGTGCACTCGCCAGACAGAGACAGACAGAGAGACAGAAAGTGAGAAATCACCCCCCGGGGGGATGGCCACGCCGCAATCCCTTCTCCTCCATTCTCCTCTCAGGATCTTGGGCACGCACGCACACGCGCCTGGCGTGAGTTTTAAGCCACCGGGTCCGGGACGCGAACCGCAGTCGATTACGTGGGAGTCCAGCAACATAGCTATTACACTAACTGCTGGTCCCGCAGCACTTATAGATTTTAACAAAATTGTTTTCCAAAGGGACCAGCAGTTACTATAATGACTATGTCACTGTACTCCCATGTAGTTGACTGCGGTTCAAGTCCTGGACCCGGTGGCTTAAATCCACACCAGGCACGTGTGCGTGCATGCCCAAGATCCCAAGAGGAGAATAGAGGAGAAGAGATTGTGGCATGGCCATCTCCCCGCGGGGTTATTTCTCTACCTGGCCATCCCCCCAGGGGGTAGTTTCTCGCTTTCTGTCTCTCTGTCTCTCTCTGTCTTTCTGGCAAGCACATGCGCCCTATAGCAAAAAAAAAACCTCTAAAAAAAATTGTTTTCCAAAGTAATTGTACCAATTTACACTCCTACCAGCAATGTATAAGGTTCTATAAGCTCTACATCCTAGCCAACAATTAGTCAGTCACACTGGTGGATGTACAGAAATTATGGATTTAAATCTATTATGCATGGTAAATGAAATGCACAAATCAATCTTCTCTGGATATGTAATGCTGCCTCAAACTAAATATGTAAACAAACAATCTTTCTTATTATACAATAGCCCTCCATGAGGGTGAAACGATAGACTTTTGTCATAAAGAAACTTTTATTTCCAGAAGGAAATACAATGGTACAGAATATAAATGAGAAACAAGGATTCATGTCAGCAGCTCTGGGAAAAGGTAGACTATCTGGCACCTAACCAAATTTTAATCATTTTGTCTTCTTTATTTATGATAGGCTGTGTGCACATATACATGCGAGAGATAAAAGCACACTCTCCAGGCCTGCAGGTGGCATGGTTATCAAGTGACTAGATCCCACAAGGCCCACCGTACAGACTGAGTCCCAGACCCAGCAGCTTGAAAAACATGCTGAGTGTGTGCGTGCATGCCCAAGATCCTGAGGAGAATGGAGAGAAAGGATTGTGCTGTGGCCAAACGCCCCTGGGGGGTGCTTTCTCACTTTCTCTCTCTCTCTCTCTGACAAGCACACACGCCCTATAGCAAAATAAAATAAAATAAAATAAAATAAAAATGTATAACTGATCATCTAAGAAAAGTAAGAAAATGAAATAAGATTCTCCTCAAACTACAATATGCAGGAAAATGTGAAAGAAAAATAAGAACAAAAAAATTAGAACAATAAACAGAAAACAGTAACAAACATGATAGGCTATTAATCCATCTACACTAACAATCACCTAAAATGTACTGAAGCAAAATATGTCATCCCAAAATATACTACTCTGGTATATTTTGAGATAATTATTCAGAGGGGGCTGCGAATGAAAAATAAGCTTAATGCCACAGTAATTAAGACACTGTGGTATTAGTGAAAGAATAGACAAATAGATCAATAGAACAAAACAGAAAGCCCAAAAAGAAATTCCCATAAATATATGAGTGGTCTCCAAGAAGTTCATGGAAGATGTATGTTATTTTAAAAGTCCATACACGGGTCAGCCTTTGGTCTGGTGGTTAAGGGAGAGTCAGATCTCACATGGCCAATTGTGTGGTTTGAGTCCTGGTCCTGGGGGCTCAAAAAGTATACCAGGTGCCTGTGCCCAAAACCCCAAAATGAAGGAGAAATGGAGGATAGAGCATTGTGGCATGACCTTCCCCATAGAGGTACTGTCTCCCTCTCCCTCTCACTCCTCTTTGTCTCACTCTGGCCAGCACGTGAATTCTCTGACAAAAAAATTTAAAAAAAGGAAAGAAAGAAAAAGAAAAAACATAAAAACCCCTACTCTATGTGAATTTCAAATATTTTTCCACCAAAATAAACCCATACTTTAATTCTATTTTTCCATTAACATTTTGAAGTAGTCATATATAGGCAACCAATCACCAGCAGATGGCATAATGGTTACGTCGCTGGACTCCCAAGTAGTCGACTGCGGTTTGAGTCTCTGCCCCAGCAGCTTAAAATTCACAGCAGGCGAGAGGACATGCGTGTCCAAAATCCCAAGAGGAGAGTGGAGGAGAAGGGAATGCAGCATGGCCATACCCCTGAGGGGTGATTTCTCACTTTCTGTAACTCTCTTCTGTTTCTCTAGTCAGAGCACTCCCCCATAGCAAAAATCTCTCTAAAGAAAAAAAGAAAAAAGAACAGAGGCCAGCAGATGGCGTAGCAGTTATGTCGCTGGACTCCCACAAAGCTGACCACAGTTCAAGTCCCAGACCCGGTGGCTTGAATCTCACACCAGGCACATGTGTATGAGAGCCCAAGACCACAAGAGGAGAATGGAAGAGAAGTGATTGTGCTGTGGCTACCCCCCAAGGGCAAGGGATTGATTTTTCACTTTCTCACTCACTTTCTCTCTCTCTTTCCAGGGAATGCATACAGTCTAGGCAAACACACACACACACACACACACACACACACACACAAAACTGCAAATAATTAAAGCAAACACTTAAAAAAAAAAAGAACATAAATAATACAATGATGCAAAGATAGTCTTCAACAAATGGTGCTGAAACAACAGGGCGTCTACACAATTAAAGGAATGTAGAATCAGACCTTACATTCTTTACAAAAATCAACTCGAAATGGATTATGGATCTGGGCTACTAGGTGGTGTGCTAGATCCCACATGGACAGCTCCACAGAGCCCTGAACCTGGCAGCCTGAAATTCATGCCAGGTGCATATGTGTGCCTGCCCAAAATCCTGAGAGATGAATGAAGGAGAAGGGATTGAGGCATGGCCCATCCCCACCCCCCCCCCCCCCCGTGGGGGTGATATCTCACTTTCCCTATCTCTGTGACTCTCTCTGGTGAGCACACACACCCTATGGCAAAAACTAAAATAAAAATTACAGATCTGAATGTAAAAGACAAAACCATAAAAGCCCTAGAAAGTAGGGACCAACAAATGGCATAATGGCTACATTGTTGGACTCCGACGTATTCAACCGTGGTTCGAGCCCTGGACCCAATGGCTTAAAACTCATGCCGGGTACATGTGCATGTGTGCCCAAAATCATGAAAGGAAAATGGAGGCGATGGAATTGCTGCATTCCCCCCCAGGGGGGTGACTTCTTGTTTTCTGTCTCTCTATCTCTATCTCTGTCTCTCCAGCAAGTACACATGCCCTGTAGCAAAAATCTCTCTTTAAAAAAATTCTAGGAAGTAATACAGTAGAAAAATTAGATGATGTGGACATGGTGCTTTTTTTTTTTTTTTTTTGAGAGGTTTTTGCTTATAGGGCGCATGCACTCACCAGACAGACAGAGAGAGACATAGAGACAGAAAGCGAGAAATCACCCCCTAGGGGGGATGGTCACGCCGCAATCCCTTCTCCTCCATTCTCCTCTTGAGATCTTGGGCACGCACGCACACGCGCCCGGCGTGAGTTTTAAGCCACCGGGTCCAGGACGCGAACCGCGGTCGACTACATGGGAGTCCAGCGACATAGCCATTACGCTAACTGCTGGTTCCCGGCCTGGTGCTATCTTTTCAGATACACCAAACATACTACTTATTAAAAATAAAAAAAGAAAGAAAGAAAGAAAAAATTGATGAGCTGGATTCAATTAAAAAAATAAAAATCTCTGCATTGCAAAAGACAATGTCAAGCTGGGCATACTGGCACATGACTATAACACCAGATACTCAGGAGACTGATGCATGAGATTGCAAGTTCAAAGCCAACCTGGGCAACAGAACAAGACCTCAACTTGAGAAAAATAAATAAATAAATAAATAAATAAATAAAAGTACCAGCAGTTGGTGTAATGGCTATGTTGCTAGACTCTCATGTAGTCAACTGCGGTTCCAATCCTGGATCTGGTGGTTTAAACTCATGCCGAGCATATATGTGTGCATGCCCAAGATCTGGAGAGAATGGAGGAGGAGGGATTGCTGCGTGGCCATCCCCCGGGGAGTGATTTCTCGCTTTCTGTCTCTCTGTTTCTCTCTGTCTTTCTGCAGAGTGCAAGCGTCCTATAGTAAAAACCTCTCAAATAAATAAATAAAAAGATAATGTCAATAAAATAAAGTAAGCCATAAACTGAGAGCAAATATTTCAGAAGATACATCAGATTAAGCACTATTATCCAAAATATACAAATGACTCTTTTTATTTATGGGACCAGCAGTTAGCATAGTGGCTATTTCACTGGACTCCCATGTAGTCGACCGTGGTTCGCGTCCCAGACCCGGTGGCTTAAGACTCATGCCGGGCGCGTGTGCGTGTGTGCCCAGGATCCCGAGAGGGGAATGGAGGAGAGGGGACTGCAGCGTGGCCATCTCCCCGGGGGGGTAATTTCTCGCTTTCTGTCTCTCTGTCTCTGTCTGGAGAGCGCACGCACCCTATAGCGAAAACCTCTCAAAAAAAAAAAAAAAAAAAAAAAAAGACTCTTTTTATTTATTTATTTAAAATAATTATTTAATTTTATTCATCCATTTTATTTATTTTTTTCTTTTTTTGGAGAGGTTTTTGCTATAGGGAGCGTGCACTCACCAGACAGACAGAGCGAGACAGAGAGACAGAAAGCAGGAAATCACCCCCCAGGGGGGGATGGCCACGCCGCAATCCCTTCTCCTCCATTCTCCTCTCGGGATCTTGGGCACGCACGTACACGCGCCCGGCGTGAGTTTAAGCCACCAGGTCCGGGACTCGAACCGCGGTCGACTACGTGGGAGTCCAGCGACATAGCCATTACGCTAACTGCTGGTCCCTTCATCCATTTTATTTTTAAGAATTATTTTATTTTATTTTATTTATCTATTTATTTACTTATTTTAATTTGACCAGAAAAGACTAGAAAGAGTAAGAAAGTGAAAAAGCAAGACAACAAATCCAGGACTTGAACCGTGATTGGCCATATGAGAGTCCAAAGCGCTTAACCATCACGCCACTGCTGCCCCTATCCATTTTATTTTAATTTGACAGAAAAGGACACACAGCTAGAGAGAGAGGGAAAATGAGAAAGCAAGCCACCAGTTCTGGGACTCGAACTGTTGTTAGCCACGTGGGAGTGTCCAGCACCTTAACCACCATGCCACCTGCTGGTCCCCAAAGGACTCTTAAAACTCAACAACAAGGAAAAAAATCTGATTTTTCAAATGGGTCACTAAACATGGAAGATAATAAATAAATTTCTTATGTCCATGTCAACCATCATTTTCTGGTCAAAAATATTTTTCCTATGAGAGACCTCAGGATAAGTAATGGCTCTAAATCTACCTACCCTAAGAAGTTGTACAAACAAAAGCAGTCAAGACTACACCTGAGATCCTGGAAGTTTTATTCTTATTACCAAAATCACAGTCTGTGCTAACAATGCAAGTATGCACAATATACCACAGTGTACCAGTTACAAATATCACACAAGACATCAATGATTCTTTATTTTTTTTAAATACAGTGCCATTTATTATAACTTCTCAATCTTTGTTTAATGGCAATTTTACAAAGCAAAGCTACCAGATCCGGGACTTTGAACCAATTTTACAAAGCAAGCCACCAGGTCCAGGAGTTGAACCATGGTCAGCCATGTGGGAATGTCCAGCACTTTAACCACCATGCCACCTGCTGGTCCTCGACATCAATGATTCTAATGGTCTAGAAAATAAACTGCGGCCAGCCCCATGGCCTAAGTGGGTAAAGCAGCCAAATCTCGCATAGTTGACCACCATATAACAATTTAAAAATTAAAAAATCCCCTTGCCCCAGCCTCCCAGCTAGCTAGGACTACAGGCATGCACCAGTTAGCCCGGTCTCTTTATGTCAGGACAGAAACAGAACTTGGGACTCCCATGTGGCCTCAGCCTCTCAGAAGGAGCAACCTAGCAGCATGCTCTACCACAGCTAGGCCAATCATTTATTTTTAAGAAGGGAAAATGGTAAAAATACAAATGAAAATGGAACAAGGCGTGGCAGGTGTCCGCTTATACTCAGGAAGTCAGTTAAGAAGCAACAAAAAAGATCTCGCCTAGCCCTGTGAGTATCCATGACAACTACAAAACAAGCTCTACTAAGAGCTAATCACCCTGCAAACGAACTTTATGATACATTTCTTATTTTAAAGATTAAATAAAGAAAAAGAGTGCCGAAAAGTGACCACCCTGAAGAAGCATCAGAATCTCCTATATACTACATTCATTGAATTCTTCCACTCAGGCCTTTTTCCCTAATGATCACTGGCAGGGAAAAAAGGTGTTTCAGCCCTACCCCAACAACTTCAAAAATAAGACAGCCCAGTTTATTTTTAATAGTAAAGAGCAGTCTTTCTAAAAGCTCCTAAAAATAAGAGATGAAAACAAGTTTTTTGTTTTACTTTTGCCTGCCTAGTACAAATGATTCAGCTAATGTCAGAGTGTCACTATTTCTCCATATACTGTCAAAAAAAAAAAAATTGCAAACCACAAAAACCACCGAAAATGCATACTAGTGAGGAATAACAACTTATAGAACAGATATTTGCTAACCACATAAAGGAAACTGCAACCCAGTCTCTGTTAGTCTTGACACTAAATTCAAAATACAAAACTTAATGCAGGAATGAAATGAATTTCAAGAACAATATGAAAACCACAGAACACAAATAATGAATGGGACATGTAATCATATTTTCATACTTCCAATTTTCACACACATAGAAAGGAGTAATTTAAGGCAACTTTAACCTTTACCTTTCAGACTGATTTTCTAACGGATGATCAAAGGAGAGCAGTTTGAACTCACACGTTCCTTCAGTTATGCAACACTGATTTAGACATTACACTTCAAAACCCCAGCCATTACTTCAGCACCACCAATCCAAATATCATGCCAGTCCTTTGAAGCTACCCTAATGGTATCTTCCATTTGCAGCTAACACATCTGTAGTCAAAAGATCTTACTCGGGGTAGATGTTAATGCACAACCACTCAGACTACGCTGACACACACGCCTGAAGGCAGACTGGAAGGTGTTCAGAAGTCAATGTAACACCATTAAGGCGAGTGTCAGCCTAGCAGCTGTCATAAACACTTCATAATCACTCAGACATACGAACTGGATTCCATTTAATTTGTTACTTCATTACACACTGAATAGGTGTCCAATTGAAAAGTAAAGAGAGAAAACAGCAATAAGATAAGACAACGTTGGCTTATAGCCTCTTTCCACTTTTAGACTGAGTGTGTTATATTTTATTGGTATTGTAAGCCTATCCTTATACATACTGACTGAAAAAGATGTATTTGTAATAGATATCTAATCAAGGTAAAACTGCTCATATTGCACAGAAGTCTAAAAATTTTCTGCAAAATAAGTATCATCCTAACTTGTAAAACTGACAAGATGATTTTTGAAATGACTGACAGCACCAGTAGTAGTAGTGAGTGGGAAAACTGAAACTCTCAGGTATTGCAGATGGAAGCGTACATTGGTACAACCTCTCAAGAAAACCCCTAAAAAAACTTCTAGTTACATATATGCCATCTACCATGTGACCCAAAATTTCACTAAGGACACACTTTAAAAAGAGAGGAGTCCTATGCCTACAAGAAAGCCCTAGCTTTATTCAGAAACACAAACAAGGGCAGCGGCCAGGGCACAACAGTAGCACAACACTCTGCAATGCTGGACCCACATGGGAAGCCATGTAGGACACTAGACGTTTGGACCCCAAGTCCAACTTGGCAAACTGGGTGCACATATACCTATGATCCTGGCGGCTGAGGGAAAGGAAGACCATGCTGTGATCGTCCCGCCACTCTCTATTCTTCCTTTTCTTCCCTCCCTAGTTCTCAAAAACTAAAAGAAATAAAGTCAGGGGCCAGTGGGTGGTATGGTGGTTGGAACACCTGACTCCCACATGGCCAGCCATGGTTCGAGTACCAAATCTGGTTGCTTTTTCTCTCTTTCTCTCTCAAGCATGCATGCTCTATGGCAAATTTTAAAAATATGGGGCCAGCAGGGGGCATAATGGCCGAGATACTGGACATCCACATGGCCGACTGCTGTTCAAGTCCCAAACACAGTGGCTTAAAAATCACACCAGGCGCATGTGTGAGTGTGCCCAAAATCCCAAGAGGCGAATGGAGAAGAAGGGATTGTGGCATGGCTATCCCCCTGGGGGGGGGGGGGGGGAGGTGATTTCTCACTTTCCCTCTCTCTTTCTGTCTCTCTGTGGAGCACACACACACCCTATGTCAAAAACTTTTTTTTTAAGAATTATTTTATTTTACTTTATTTATTATTATTATCATTATTATTTTCCACTTTGATCAGAGAGAGACAGAGAGAGAGAGAGAGGAAGTGAGAAAGCAAGCCACCAGGTCCAAGACTTGAACCATGGTCGGCCATGTGGGAGTTCAGCGCCTTTAACCACCATGCCACTTGCCGGCCCCATATGTCAAAAACTTTAAAGAGAAGGGGCCGGCAGGTGGCATGGTGGGTAAAGGGCATTGGATTCCCACATGGCCAACTGCGGTTTGAGTCCTGGACCCTGGCAGCTTGCTTTCTCCCTTTCCCTTTCTCTCTCTCCTCTCTCTCTCTCTCTCTCTCTCTCTCTCTCTCTGGTCAAATTAAAAAATAATAATGGCAAATGGAATTAAATAAATAGTTGTTTTAAAAGAAATAAAAATAAAATTAAAACCTTAAAAGAAAAAGAAAAACACCCTGGGCTCCTGTGTGTACATGTCCAATATCACAAGAAGGGAAGAAGAGATTGTGGCACGGCTGACATCCCTAGGGGATGATTTCTCACTTTCCTTCTTTCTCTGTTTCTGGGAAGGGCACCTGACCTATAGTAAAACTAAAAACATGCAAACAAACAAAGAACTTGCATATTTCTTCTAAAAGTTTTAGTGTAAAAGTTCCACCAAAAGCTTTAGAGGAAATACTTCTTTTCAAGAAACAACCACACTTTTCTTAGCTCAATGCATTAGCGACACCTAGTGTCACATCTTTGAAATATATACAAAGTTCCTAGAAAACAGTACATGTGTTAACTACCAAAACTAAAATACACTGTTTCATATAATACAACTGCCATCTTTGGGGTGCTCTAATAAGCGTATGTTCAAGATGCTATTTAAGAATGTTAAAATTTTCAAACAAATATGAGAAAACTAGCTGATTTCCATTGATTATAATAGAAATCAGTAGAAAATATTAGATGATTTACAAAGATACTATCTAGGGCTTCTAATCCAATGTACTGAAAATGTTAAAATAAGAACCCTTTACTATTTCTAATATAATCTACTACACAATGCAATTTTGCTTTACACCACCTGCTGGCTTTACACAATTTTTCACAAAGTAAAAGTCTAATAAACAAATACTATTCCTTCTAAATGATCCATCTTATATACCAGACTGCACCAATCCCCATGGTGAGATCTTAGAAATATTTCTGACATTTTTTTTCTTCTCTGCTAAATGTCTTATTGCTCACCACAGTTTTCTATAATCCTTGCACAATAAAAACTAGGTCAGGTTAGGGCAGGCAGGTGGCGTGGTGGCTAAGGGTTGCTGGACTCCCACGTGGCCGACTGCGGTTTGAGTTCTGGACCTGGCAGGTTGTTTTATCACTTTCCCTCTCTCTGTCTTTCTCACTCTGTCTCTCTCTGGTCAAACTAAAATAAATACATAAATAAACAAAGTTATATAAAATAATTATTTTTTAAATTAGGTCAGGTCCTCAACGGTAGCATTTAGACATTCCTTCTTAAGTCTTGTTTCTTTATTCATGATAGAGCACACACGTGCAGCCCTGATGGGGAGCACCGTCCACAACACAGCCCAGCATGCTGCGCTCCACCTCCTCCAGTCCTGCAGTCGGCTGTGCCTCGTGTGTGACCCCGACTCTGAGCTGGCCTCACAACCTTCCTCTTCCCCTTATTCTGTATTCAGCTCTCTGCCACTGCACGATCAATCCTTATTAAATACAGATTTTCCATTGCATCTATAACAAAAAGATTTCCAACGAGTCCACACCAGTTGAAAGATTAAATTCAACTCCTTATCCTGAAATTAAACTCTCTCCTGAGATATTCTATATTCTATGCCATACCCTCTTTGTGGGTATGGCATAGAATATAGAATATAACTGCTAAATGAATGCTAATAATCACGGAGATGCAAATTGTGTTAAATAAAATTATACATGATTACACATTATCTAAAAATATACTCATTGTGGTAAGTAACTCCTCCAGCTGAATACCCTGTTGATAGTGCTCTTCACATCATGTTATACAGGTCCTACTACTTTTCAAAAAACAATTTTTAAATTTCTGATCTGGCACAAAATATATATTTCTATAAACTACAAACGCATGTTTAGGAAATGTGCACTGGCAAACAAGTACAGGTTTTCTAAAACCGTTCATTTTATGTACTTAACCTTGCTGCAGACAATAACATTTGCTATCACTGGTTCACACACCAACACCATTCCACAATTCATGCATTAAAACCAAAATAGCGGCCAGCAGGTGGTGTGGTGGTTAAAGGAGCTGGGCTCTACATGGCCAACCGAGGTTGGAGTCTCAGACCTGGTGGCTTGCCTTCTCATTTTCCCTCTTTCTCTCTTGCTCTCACTCTCTCTAGCTTACTCTGTCCCTCTTTGGCCAAATTTAAATAAATAAATAAATTTATAAAATAATTCTTTTAAAAAAATATGTATCTTGCCACCTAAATATGTTTTTCACAGACCTTGAACTATAGAAATGATTATCACTGTTTAGCTCTGTTCAAAATCCTCCAATGGCTTCTAAAACTCAATTTTATCAATTATTGCTAACATATATAAGTGACTAGGAAAAACATAAAAAGTTATTCAACATTAGTAGTCATCAGGGAAACACTAATGCTAATTAAATCCTTAAAATCTCATGCATGAATGGCTAAAACTAAAGAGACAGTCAACATCAAATGTTGGTCAGGATGTAGAAACACTCATACATTGTTGGGGCAAAGTTTACTTGATACAACCAATTGGGAAAAGGTTTGGGAGTTTGTGATAAAACTAAACGCATTCTCGGAACCAGCAGATGGTGTAATGGTTACATCAATGGACTGCCACATAGTCGGTCGTGATTCGAGTCCCGGACCCAGTGGCTTAAAACTCACGCCAGTCACACATCATTTGTGCCCAAGATCCCAAGAGGAGAATGGAGGAGAAGGGATCGCAGCATAGCCATCTGCCCTGGGGGGTGATTTCTCTCTTACTGCCTCTCTGTCTCTCCAGAGAGTGCATGTACCCTATAGCAAAAATCTCTCTTTAAAAAAATGTTTTTAAAAATAAAAACTAAACACCTTATCTTTGTGCCAGTGACCCCACCTATATGCATTTAAGAGAAATGAACACACATCTTTTTTTAATGATTTATTTATTTATTATTATTCATTATTTTTAATTCTGACCAGAGAGAATGAGAATGAAAGTGAGAAAGCAAGCCTCCAGGTCCAGAACTCAAACTGAAGCCAGTCACATGGGAGTCCAGCACCCTAACCACCACTCCACATGCTGGTGCCATGAACACTTATCTCTACAGAAAGATTCACATGAAGTCTTCACAGCAATTTTATCCATAATAGCCAAAAACTTCTAAGAGAAGGGAAAAATTGTAGTTTAATCATGTATCAAACTACTCAGCTATAAACAGAGTGAATCTCACACACTTTATCCTGAGTGAAAGAAACCTTACACAAGGGACCAGCAGATGGCGTAATGGTTACATAGCTGGACTCCCATGTAGTAAACTGCAGTCTGAGTCCCGGACCTGGTGGCTTGAAACTCATACCAGGCATGTGTGCAGGTGTGCTCAAAATCCTGAGAGGAGAATGGAAGAGAAGGGATTACAGCACAGCTACCTCCCTGGTGAGTGATTTCTCACTTTCTGTGTCTCTGTCTGGCAAGGACACATACCATACAGCAAAAATCTCTTTTTAAAAAAGAAAGGAAGGAAGGAAGGAAGGAAGGAAGGAAGGAAGGAAGGAAGGAACCTCACAAAATGAATATATACTGTATAATAGTACAGTAAGTTCTAAAACAGGTCAAAATAGGTGGGAGAAATAAAAAAAAAAAACATAAAGATGGTAGTTGTTTCTGGACAATAGCACAATTAATTGGGAATACTAATAATAAGGAAGATCTCGAGAGAGATTTGGTTTACCAAGGTGTATTTACTTGTCCAGACACAAGAAAATTTACACTTAGGATTTATGTATTTGGGTACACACATGCCCTCTGGAAACTTAAAAAAAAAAAAAAATGTATTTGAACTGGCCACGTCGTATAGTGCTTAAACACCAGGCATTAGAAGCCGGATCCCAAATGGCTCACTGCAGACTGAGTCCCAGCCCTGACAGTTTGAAAACCATGCCTGGTTGGAACCAGCAGATGGCACAGCAATTACACTGTTGGACTCCCACATAGATGACCACGGTTTGAGTATTGGACCTGTTAGCTTCAAAATCATACTGAGTGCATGTGCATGCATGCCTAAGATCTCAGGAGGAGAATGGAGAAGAAAGGACTGTGGAGTGGTCATCCCCCCAGGGGTGATTTCTCACTTTCCCTCTCATGTGTCTCTCTCCCTCTCTCTCCTCCAGCAAGTGCAATCACCCTAAGGCAAAAATCTCTTAGAAAGAAAGAAAGAGAGAGAGAGAGAGAGAGAGAGAGAGAGAGAGAGAGAGAGAGAAACAGACAGACAGACAGGGAGGGAGGGGGAGGGAGAGAGGGAGGAAGGAAGGAAGAAAGGGAAGGAAAGGGAAGGAAAGGAAAGGAAAGGAAAGGAAAGGGAGGGGAGGGGAGGGGAGGGGAGGGGAGGGGAGGGGAGGGGAGGGGAGGGGAGGAAAAAAAAGAAAAGAAAACCATGCCTGGCTGGGGCCAGCAGGTAGCATGTTAGTTAAGGCACTGGACTCCCACATGGCTGACCACAGTTCAAGTTCCAAATCCAGCAACTTGAAAATAACACCAGAGACCAGCAGATGGCATAATGGCTAAGTTACTGGACTCCCATGTAGTTGACCTCAGTTCAAGTCCTGAACCCGGCAGCTTAAAACGCACATCGGACATACGTGCGTGTGTGCTCAAAAATCTTGAAAGGAGAATGGAGAAGGGCTTGCAGCATGGCCATCCCTTATGGGGGGTGATTTCTTGCATTCTGTCTCTCTGTCTCTCTCTGTCTTTCTGTTGAGCGCAGATGCCCTGTAGCAAAAATTAAATAAAAAAAAGGTTTACATATCCTCATAAAGACTGATAAAGCTCTAGCCTGCTGCCACCCCTTTTACATAATCTCCGTTTATTCTTTTTTTATTTTTTTCGGAGAGGTTTTCGCTATAGGGCGTGTGCGCTCACCAGACAGACAGAGAGAAACATAGAGACAGAAAGCGAGAAATCACCCCCCGGGGGGATGGCCATGCTGCAATCCCTTCTCCTCCATTCTCCTCTTGGGATCTTGGGCACGTACGCACATGCGCCTGGCGTGAGTTTTAAGCCACCGGGTCCAGGACGTGAACCGCGGTCGACTACGTGGGAGTCCAGCGACATAGCCATTACGCTAACTGCTGGTTCCCATCCGTTTATTCTTTACCTTGCTCACCCAGCTGTAGCTAAACTTCCTCCTTGCTGTTCTTCAACATAGGAAATAAATTCCCACCAGAGTTGTTTGTACTGTCTTAGAATTCTCCTCCCTCAGATTGCCCATTTGGGCAACTCCTCACCTCCTCTCCACTGGGTCTTCAAAAGGCTTTCTAAGACTACACTTTGTAAAGGACAACCACAGCAAAAACAACCACTCTACCATATTGTTTATTACCTATCTTTCCCTTGCTCCAACTCACTCAAGAATAGAAATTCTACAAGAAAAGTAACTTTGCTTTGTTCATTGCAATTTTTCCAGCACCTTCAACAACAAGCATATAATAAGCAATCAATATGTCTTTGCTGAATGAATGAATACTGTAAGTATAACTGACATAGCTTCACGAAATACAATCAGACAAAGCTATCAAGAGCCTTACCTTAATTGATTTTTCCAAATTACATAGCCATAAGGATATTTATTTCAATAGTCTTTAAATTAAAAAAAGGTAGGAAATCTAAATCAATGTCTAACAATAGAAAAGAGAACATTTCCGCCTAAGAGACTCTGACAAGTGTTTGTTAGTCCAATCTTCCCCTAACTAAATCTTTTTTTTTTTTTTTTTTTTTGAGAGATTTTAGCTATAGGGCACATGCACTTGCCAGAGGGAAACACAGACAGAAACTGAGAAATCACCCCTCCAGGGGGTATGGCCATGCTGCAATCCCCTTTCCTTCCCTCTCCTCTCAGGATTCTGGGCACACACGTGTGCACACACACCCAGTGTGAGTTTTAAGTTGCTGGGTCCAGGACGCAAACAACGGTCAACTATTTAGGAGTCCAGCGACATAACCATTTTGCCATCTGCTGGTCCCTTCCTGACTAAATCATATTCTTTAGATTATATGCTACTTAATATATAATCTCTTAAGCTTTTCTTCATATTACCAGAAGAAATTTTTTTAACTGCCAAAGGGTATGTGTGCTCACTAGAGAGAGAGAGAGAGAAAAACAGAGAAGAGGGAGAGAGGACTCCCCGGTGGGGAATGGCCACACTGCAATCCCTTCTGCTCCATTTCTCCATCTTGTCAGGATTCTGGGTATGCACACACACGCACCTAGCCTGTTCTCCAAGTCACCAGGTCCAGGATTCACATTGTGGTCGGCCATGAGGGATCTGGCTCCCTTAACCGCTAGGCTACAAGGTGGCCCCTAATTTAAGATATTTCTATTTAAATCTGTCTCTTCTACAAGTTCCATGACAGTTCACCACTGGACCTCTGTTGAATAAATGAACACTATTTAAATCCTCATAGTTCACCACCAAGTCAATCAATGTCTAAGATTGGGGGGAGTCAAGAAGTATGTTTTGTTTTGTTTTATTTTGTTTTGTTTTGTTTTGTTTTAATTTAAGAAACAGGCTTGCTCTCTCACAGGGGCTTGCTCTCTCTGTCCTGCCTCAGTGCCCCCAGCAGTTGAAAATAAGAAGCACATCACAGTACTCAGTTTTTAGGATGAGTGAGGATTCAAACTGAGACCTCCTCGCTATGTGGCCTCAGCCCACAGAGCAGCAGCTTCTTACCAGTGCCACCGTAGCTGGGCCAAAAGTATAATATGTGGCCAACAGATGGCACAGCAGTTACATCACTGGACTACCACATACCCAACTGTGGTTCAAGTCCAGGACCCAGTGGCTTGAAAAATCACACCCGGCATGTGTGTATGCATACCTAGATCCCTGGAGGAGAATGGAGAAGATGCCACTGCTGCATGGCCATTCTGCCGGAGGGTGATTTCTCACATTTCCTCTCTCACTGTCTCTGTCTCTGTCTCTCTCTCCCTTCCTGTCTCTCTCTCTGTCTCTCTCACCCTAAGGCAAAATCCTCTTTAAAAAAAAAAGTATATATATATGTGTGTATATATATAAAAAATACTTTCTGGCGAAAATCTCTCTGTTATTTCTGGCGAGCACACGTGGCCTATAGCAAAAACCTATTAAAAAAACATATATATAATTTTTAATGTATTTTTCTATCAGGATGACAACAAGGCCAGCAGATGGTGTGGAGCTTAAGGCAGCTAGATCCAACATGGCTGACTGCAGAGTTCGAATCCTGGACCTGGTGGCTTGAAAATCATGACAAGAGAGACCTGTAGTTAGCGTAATGGCTATGTCACTGGACTCCCATGTAGTTGACTGCAGTTCGAGTCCCGGAACCCTGTAGCTTAAAACTCATACCGGGCGTGTGTGCGTGCATGCCAAAGATCCCGAGAGGAGAATGGAGGAGAAGGGACTGCAGCATGGCCATCCCCCAGGGGGTGATTTCTTGCTTTCTGTCTCTCTCTCTCTCTCTCTGTCTGGTGAGTGCACATGCCCTATAGCAAAAATCTCTCCAAGGAAAAAAAAATGACGGGCATGTGTGCATGCTCAAAATCCTGAGTGAACATACATGCCCTATTGCAAACTTTAAAAAAAAAAGTATATATATATATATGTGTGTGTGTGTGTGTGTGTGTGTGCATGTGTGTATATAAATATCCTGTATTTACTTATTTTCTTTATCTGAGATTCTCAAGTGGGATATTTATATAAAATTTAAAAAAGGGGGCTGGCCTCACAACCTAGTGATTGAAGAAGACAAAGCCCACATGGCCAACTATGCAGTTCAAATCCCAGACCAATGGCTTGAAAAATGGGCCAGGTACACGCGCATGCCTACACAGCATGGAGACATGGAAGAGAAGGGTTTGTGCTGTTATCAGGCCCCATTAAGGAGTGCTTTCTCCCTCACTGTCTGTCTGTCTCTGGCAAGTACACCTGCTCTTTGACAAATTAAAAAAATATACATATCAAAAAATGAAGTCCCATGCACATACTAAAAGCAAACCCTTCCACTAGACAAGGATAGGCTTTCTGCTCGTCCACTTACTCAAAAGCAAATGTGGTTTACAGTCTGCAAAGGTTCATGAGAGCCATTTTTCCCTGGATTAGGCAACAAAAACTTCCCACTATGTAAGCACAGAATTACTGAATAAATGACTGTCTTAAGTTTCAAAAGAGTTTAGACAGAATAATGGCTAACAGTCACAGTAGTCTTTAAAAGATAATTATGAATATTTGAAGGCACATCCTAACCTTTTACAAAAGAAACTAAAGCTAAACTATTAAACTACATGCAAAGCCTTATCTTCTGCTATCAAATTTCAGAAGTAATTAAGCATAATTCCTAGCTCATGGGCTTTGAGTTTAAATTCAGACAGAGCTAGGCTTGAATTCCAACTCCATACAAGCAGTGTGACCCAACGACCTGCAAAATAGGGTAACTTCTACCTCACACTATACATTAAATAAATCTCCTTGACCATATTAAGAACTCCATCAATGGAACAGAAAAAGGTTTCCCTAGACTGACTCCTAATTCTTGAAACAGCACTAAGATATACAACTACAACAGTATATCCTAGTCAAAAAAAAAAAAAAAAAAAAAAAAAGAAGAAGAAGAAGAAAAGATCATTCTCATTCTTATCTCTCAAGACATAATCTGGGTATAATATAAAAGGCCTTCATATTATTCAGAGAGAAACACAAGTCAACTTTAAAACTATTAAAAGTAGTACCTCTAATTATAACCAAAACAAGTGGGCAGCTAAAGTAACCTGAACACTACCAAAGGAATGCGCTCAATCCAGTCAACACCCCTAATCACACAAGGTTTATTAACCTGGTTAAAGCTCTAACTTCCTCTTTGCTTTCAATTCTGTCAACAAACGGCCTATGGAGTGAAATATAGTCATCTCTATTCATGAAAACGGGGACGTGTACAGATTATTTTCTTCGATCACAATCTAGAAATATCTCTCATGGTAGGGAAGAAAACGCTGCCAGATTTTAAGTTCTCTGTTGTACCTTTGACCTGATTCTTAAATAACAAAGAACAACACTACAAGGCCTTGAAAAATGTCAACTGCATATTCCACAAGGCAAAAAGAGAAAGAATACATTCCTAATTCTTTGACATGTCAATATGATTTTTCTACTTCTGCAAAAGAAACACAAGTTTTAAAAACAAGAAAAACAAAACCTCAAATCCTAAACATCTAATAATATGATTAGATGGAAAAATCAAGGTTCATCGTAAGTGATTTCTCAAAGATAAGTTTTTAGTTTAAAATCTTAAAGACTTATGAATGTTTGTTATTTAATATCCTAATACCATTCAAGCAAAATTCTATACATAAGAACATCCTAACTTCCATTAAATCTGAAGTAATATATATTTGTTAACCATATCACTGAAAAGAGCAATCACAAAAAGAGAAAGGAAGGAAGGAAGGAAGGAAGGAAGGAAGGAAGGAAGGAAGGGAGGGAGAAATTCTGATTGAAACACACCCTGTCTGTCTCTCTCACTCATGGGGCTTCAAACAAGTTTGATGAATTCATTTATTAAAGGTACAAATTTGGGGTCAGCAGGTGACATAGTCATTAAGGTGCCAGACTCCTAGATGGCTGACCTCGGTTAAAGTCCCAGATCCAGAGGCTTGAAACACACCAGGCACTTGCACATGCATGCCCAAAATTCCAAGAGGAGAATGGAAGAGAATGGACTGTGGCATGGCCATCCACCCTAGAGTGTAATTTCTCACTTTCTGTCTCTCTGTCTCTCTGGTTAGTGCACATGCCCTGTAGCAAAAAATCTCTCTTTAAGAGACAAAAAAGGTACAGGGCTAGCAGTTGGCATGGTGAGGGGCATTGGACTCCTATATGGTCCACCACAGTTTGAGTCCCTGACGTGGCAACTTGCTTTCTCACTCTCTCTGTCTCTCCCTCCCTGCTCAAGTTTGTTTGTTTGTATAAATAAATAAATAAATAAACACATAAATAAATAAAGTTAAAGCTTAAAAAAAAAAGAGGTACAAATACAAATCCTACTGGTCTAGAGCCTCCAACTGCAAAAGAATCACACAAAAGAAGCCCACCCACCTACTAGAGAGATGTGACATTTAGACCATGCTTTAGCATGGATTTATCCTAAAATTCAAGTGAGAGAAGCCTAAATATGTGTTCTAAGCTGTACTACTCCTATCTGCCTCCCCCTCTGATGCAGTAACTCCACTGAAAGGAATTTAGCCAATAGAAACACAGACATAAAATAACCTTCATTCCAATTCATTCATTACATCACTGTTTTTCATTTTAAAAAATGGACATGTAGGGCCAGCAGTGTGGTTTGGACCCCAGCCTGGCTATGCTGATTTGTGGTATTGACAGCCATGTGGTTTTGATCCCTCAGCCTGGCTGACCTGAAGCACCCCAGGTGTAAGCTCCGGGCTACGTAGCCTGAGGGGCTGGAGGGCTGGGGAGAGGGACTCACAGCATGAGGGTGCCTGCCTTTTTTTATCTTGTGCATGTATAAACTCTCTCATGAATGAATTAAAATTAACTTAGAAGAAATTAATGCATGGGGCTAGTAGGTGGTGCAGTGGTTAAGGCACTGGATTCCCACATGGTCAACAGTGGTTTGAGTCCCAGGCTTGGCAGTTTGAAAATCATACCAGGTACATGCACACATGCCTAAAAGTCCATAGACAAGAAGTGATTGTGGTGTGGCTATCTCACAGGGAGGTGTTCTAACTTCCCCTCTCTGTTTCTCTCTGGTGAGCACACACACCCTATAGCGAAACCTTATAAAAATAAATAATTGACACTTAAAGTTTTTTTCATCCATAGAAAACTAGTTAGGGAAAATCCAAAAAACAACTATTCTGCAGTTATAAAAGTCAGTAAAGAAACTCTTTGAATACTGACATTATCAAGTAAAAAAGCAGCAAGATTAGACCAAAGGTGGAAGAACTATTTACACATACTTTTTATTTGCATAAAATATAGCCATAAGAATACCTCCTAAGAATTGGCCAGCCAGAGGCATGGTGATTAAGGTGGCTGGCTCCCACATGACTGACCACACAGTTCAAGTCCCAGAACCAGGAGCTTGAAAAACACACCAGACACGTGCATGCATGCCCAAAATCCCATAGGGAGAAATGGAGAACAGAATGCACAGTGGCCATCCCCCATAGGGGGTACGTTGTCACTTTCCCTTTCTCTGCCTCTCTCGCACAAGTGCACATGCCCTCTCACAAAATTTAGGGGAAAAAAAAGGAATACCTAAAAACTAGAATTCATGGTTGACTCAAGGGTAGGGGAAAAGAAGGGACAAGGATAGAAGGGAGTTGTTTTTTTTTACTCTTTTGTACTTCTTGAATCTTATATCATGTAAATAGTTTAACTGATTCAAAACACTGATACATTGTTAACAACTGCTAATTTAAAGGGAAAAAAATCTTCCATAAATCTCACTTTGCTCTTTTGTACAATGAGAAAAATAGTATCTATACCAACTTAACAGGGTTTACAGTAAAGTGAGATCTTGCATGTAACATAATTTGCACAACTGTTGACGTACTTCAGGAGACATTTACAGCATCTCTGATTTGCCACTTATCCTTCATTCTCAGTGCTTTATGTGGTGTCTCACACACAGCAGTCTCTTAGCAACTTCATGTGAAATAAACTGATGAGACCTTAATAAAAGTATAAAGTATCTCTAGGTTTCACTAATGAAATCTAACACACTGCACACTATTATGTTTTAAGGATTTAATCACTTGATACTTACAGGGATGCTCCAGACCTGCATTCCATCACTGTAGCCAATCATAATCAATAAAGGTGGTTCATTCCCAGTGCTATGTATTTCATGAAATTCAAGATTTCTTGATGTATCTGCATTAGAATTAAATAACAAAGAAGCAAATTTAAAAGATACAATGTCGGTCAAGAAAGCAACTATAGTTCTCTAAATCTAATAGTATAACAATTTTTAAAATGGTTTCTTTTTGGGGACTGACAGTTGGCAGGGTGGTTAAGGGCACTGGAGAGTACTGGACTCCCACATGGTAAGCCGTGGTTTGAGTCCCAGACCTGACAGCTTAAAACTCACGCCAGGCACACATGTGTGCATGCCCAAAATCCCGAGAGGAGAATGGAGAAGGGATTGCACTAGGCCCACTTCCCTGGGGGATGATACCCCATCTTTTGTCTCTCTGTTTCCAGCGAGCACAGCACCCTATAGCAAAAATCTTTCTATGGAAAAAAAAAATCAGGACCAGCAGTTAGCGTAATGGCTATGTCACTGAACTCTCATGTAGTTGATTGCAGTTCAAGTCCCAGACCCAGTGGCTTAAACTCACACCGGGCACATGTGCATGCGTGCCCAAGATCCTGAGAGGAAAATGGAGGAGAAGGGATTGCGGTGTGGCCATCCCCCCAGGGAATGATTTTTCACTTTCTGTCTCTCTGTCTCTCTCTGTCTTTCTGGCAAGCGCATGTACCCTACAACAAAAACCTCTCAAAAATAAATAAATAAATAAATAAATAAATAAATAAATAAAGACATCATTTAAAAGAAAATTAACAAAATGCTGAAATTAGGAAACTAGTATGTATTATTTTAAGCAGAGTACCTACAATTATCAGCATTAAGTAAGGTGGAGTAGTTCTCAAGATTTTGGGGAGGATTTTTTGTTTTTGCTCATTCGTATTGTTGGTACTTATAAGAAAAAGAGAAAGAGACAGGTACCATTGACAAGGTTTCATCATGCTGCAGTCCTCTCCTCAGCCCAAGGGTAAGCGAGGACCACAAGAGTATGCAGGCATGTGACCAGTGTGTTTAGTGGACCTGAGATCCAAACTCAAACCTCCCAGTATCATGCAGCTGTGTCCTACTGCCTGTACAACTGGAGCCAGGCCAGTCAAGTAAGGGTTTAAAAATCAAACTCGGGGAAGCAGCAGATGGCGTAGCAGTTCCATCGCTGGACTTCTATATTCCATGTTTGTTAACAGCAGTATCATAGTGCCAACACAGTTTTGAAACCTTGGAGTCATTTTTATTATGTGCCAGTATTGGGTCGTTGGAAAAGTCATGACATATGTTTCTGTTTTTCTAGGCGAAAATGTGTCACAACTTTTCCGACGGACCCAATAAAGGAAGATAATGGTAGAAAGAAACATTTCCACGAATTGGCCCCGTATAGAAAGATCCTGAGGCATGAAAGGTCTATGCCTTTAATGACCTGAAAGGATAGCAGGGTTGGGGGTTATTAAGGGGAGATACATGGGAATAGAAATCAGACCTTGAGGCACCTGTGGCACACTTAAGATGTCTAGAAGATAGTTGAAATGAGAAGCCAATCTTCCAGAGCAACAGAGGCTTGTAGTTTTATTTACTTCACACACTTAATATTCAGTACCTCCCCTCCTGCCTGGTAACTAACCTCATCCTACGCCAAGCACAAGGATAGGCACGTGGCCAGCTGAGCCCAATCTAGAACCTCCTTGGCCACAGTGACTACTCCAGTAACGGGAAGGTGACCCAAGCTAAGCCATCTATAATAAGTCTCATAATGAATATTTTTGCCTCTTTGATCATATGGTATAATTACACAGGCAAGAACAGAGAGCTTTGAACAACCACTGCTCCAACCTCATTAAAGTAATCAAAGAAGAGAAGCAGACATTCAAGAGAAGGAGTGAGAAGAAGTGGAGAAGATGAAAAGTATCAAGTCCCTATCCTTTCTAAACATAGAAGTGGATTAAAACATAATGCCCTATGGAAAATAATATGATGGTTCCTCAAAACTGTTTCAAAATAATTAACAACAGGTATTCAAGAGGTATCTGCACACCTGTGTTCATAGCACTGCTCAGAAAGCCAGAAGTAGAAGCAACCAACTGTCCCCTGATAGATGAATAAACAAATGTGGTATATAAATACAGCAGATTATTCCTCAGCCTTAAAGAGGAAGGAAATTCTGACACATGCCACACCATAAATAAACCTTGAGGTCATTATACTAAATGAAATAAGGCAGTTACAAAAAGTATCATATGATGCCATTTATATGAGGTACCTAGAGTAGTCAAAATCATAGAGACACAAAGGAGAATAGTGGTTGCTGAGGGCTTGGAAGAGGAGGAATTTATGTACGATGAAGAGTTCTACAGGCTGGTTATGCAACAAAATGAGTATACTTAACAATATTTTTTAAAGAATTATTTATTTTATTTAATTTATTATCATTATAGTTCTTCAGTTTGACCAGGGAGAGACACAGAGAGAGAGAGAAGGCAAGCTACCAGGTCTGAGACTTGAACCACAGTCAACCATGTGGGAGTCCAGTGCCTTAACCACCATGCCACCTGCCAGCCCCAACTTAACAATATTAAATCATGTATTTGATAATGGTTATTGTGTTAAGTATATTTTTCCAAATGAATTTTTTTTCTATAGGGCGTGTGACTCGCCAGAGAGACAGAAAGCAAGAAATCCTCCCCCACCCCCCAAAGGGGATGGCCATGCCACAATCCCTTCTCCTCCATTCTCCTCTTGGGATGTTTGTTGGGCATGCACGTACATGCACCCAGCATGAGTTTTTAAGCTGCCAGGTAGGAGACTTGAACTACAATAGATTATATGGGAGTCCAGCGACATAATCATTATGCCATCTGCTAGTCCCCCAAATTAAAATATTTTTAAGAGCCCGTTTCTGGGATTTTTTAATTTTTAATCAATTACTTATAACTGGGAAAAAAAGGAAGCAGCTACTAAATATGAATACTGGCACTAACAGTACCCGACCTTAGGGCCAACAGGTGGTATGGTGGTTAAGGTGCTGGACTCCCACATGGTCAATCATGGCTCAAGTCCCAGACCTGATGGCTTGCTTTCTTGCTTTCCTTCTCTCTGTCTCTGTCTCTCTCAGGTCAAATTAAAACAATAATAAATTAAATAAATAATTCTTAAAAAAAAAAAAAGTACTAACCTTGATATTAGAACTAGTAAAATATGTCTGAGGTAAAGGGATGGTAAGAATTTCTCCACACAAGCTAGAAAGTTGGCAGTTACTGTTATACAGTGTATATACTGCTGTTTGACCTAATTTATTCTGGAACACAAACTACCATTTGCTTACTATTAGGGAATTTGACAGAAAATGTCAGTACGTTAAACTGCATCAACTATTTTTTTCAGTATGGTGTGTCAAAGAAGCAAGCTTCGGTATAAATCAAACTACCTGAAGTAGAGGAAAGTGATCGCAGTGAGACTGGACCTGTGGAAGGTGCTCATTTCTCTCACTCTCATGTGCACATATACACACTCTCTCATGAATAAAGATAAAATATGAGCTGGCCTCACAGCCTAGTGGTTAAGAAAGCTGGATTCCACATGAGTGGCCACAGTTCAAATCCCAGCCCCAGCACCTTGAGAAACATGCCTGTGTGAGTATGCACCAAATCCCGACAAGATGGAGAAATGGAGAAGGGACTGCGACAGCACTATGCCCCACTGTGAAGGGTGCTGTCTCCCTGTTGCTCTTCCTCTAACACTCTGGCTAGTATATGTACCCTCTGGTAATTAACGAAAATAAATTTAATGTTTGTTTTGTTTTGTTTTAGGGCACGTGCACTTGCTGAAGAAAGAAAGAGAATGCAATAAAGTATGAAATAACCCCCTAAGGGAATGGCCACACTGCAATACCTTCTCCTTTATTTTCCTCTTTGGATTTTGGGCACACATGCACTTGTGCCTGGAATGTTTTTCAAGGCACCAGGTCCAGGACTCAAACTGTACAAGCCATATGGGATCCAGCCCTCTTAACCCCCATGCCACCTGCTGGCTCTTTAATTTTAATAAACCAAAAATAATACTCTGCAAGCAGAAAGAACCCAGTGACTATTAAACCAATGGTTGATTAATCATACTCTCTAGTGAACTTTAAAAATAGGATCTAGTAATGGATACCAGTAATCCACTGGGAAAAGAAAAACCTTTTTAGTAAATGGTGCTGGAAAAACCAGTATCCACCTGCAGAAAGATGAAACTGAATTCCCACCTTTTACCATTATCAACTCAAAAGTGGATCAAAGATCTGAACTTGGGGACTAGCAGTTGGCATGTCGCTAGACTCCCATGTAGTCGACCGCGGTTCAAGTTCTGGACCCGGTGGCTTAAACTCATGCCAAGCACGTGTGCATGTGTGCCCAAGATCCCAAGAGGAGAATGGAGGAGAAGGGACTGTGGCACGGCCATACCCCCTGGGGGGTGATTTCTCGCTTTCTGCCTCTCTCTCTGTCTTTCTGGGGAGTGCGCACACCCTATAGCAAAAACCTCTCAACAAAAACAAAAAAAAAAAAAAAAAAAAAAAAAAAAAAACAATCAGATACCACCTAACCCGTCAGAATGGCAAAGATTAAAAATAAAAAAAAGTTAAATAAAATAATTCTTTAAAAAAAAATTTTTTTTAATTTAAAAAGTGATAAGTGGTAGGGTATATAGTGAAAGGGGAACTCTCCTACACTACTGGTGGGAATGTAAACTGGTTCAGCCACTGTGGAAAATAACATGGAGGTTCCTCAAAGATCACAAATAGAACTACTATTTGATCTAGCAATCCCACGTCTGGGGATCTACCCAAAGGACAGGAGAATGCTCAGTCAGAAAAGCAGCTGTACATCAATGTTTATTGCAGCATTATTCATGATCACAAAGACATGAAAACAACCTAAATCCCCACAAACAGACGAATGGATGGAAAAAGTGTGGCACATATACTCTATGGAATACCACTCAGCCATAAAAATCAAGACCCTGGCATTCCATAGAAAGTGGTCAAATATGGAGGATCTATTGTTGAGTGAAGTCAGCCAGGATATGAAAGAAAGATATTCTGTGTATCCACTTAATATATACAAACTATCCATACTTTATGGTAGAAATCGAAATAATAGAGGGCATAAAAGCAGTGAAAATAGTTATGGATGCTGAAGATAGTATGGAACAGGGCAGAGAGAAGGGAAGAGTATAGAGAAGGATTGCAAAAGAACAAATAGAGAGGCATGACATTAGAGGGACGCAGAAATGGTTTATTACCTGTTGATGACAGCATGCATAGTGTTCTCAACTGGACTGGTCCAAGAAGTATTTCATGTGGGTAAATTCTTTATACAAGCCAAATAATATATAGAGATTGAATGTTTTTTTTAAAAAATGGGAATAAATAATAATTAATAATAATCTGAAAAAATGATGAAAAGCTATTTGACGATAGTGATGTGGATAGTGATACCTTTGTCTTGACTGATATGCATGATAATTGTGCTGGAAAAAGAAATGTAATACACTGTAAAGATATATGTGATTTGATATAATATAAAAAAGATTATGATAATAAATTAAATTAAATTTTAAAAAAATAGAGTCTTGTCAACACTAAGCAAAAGTTAATAAACTGATTAAAAATGCAGAAACTGAGACCAGCAGGTGGTGTGGTGGTTTAGTTGCTGGACTCCCATATGGTCGACTGTGGTTCAAGTCCTGGACTTGGAAGCAAGAAAATCACACCAGGCATATGTGCATGTGTGCCCAAAAACCCAGGAGGAAAATGGAGAAGGGACTGCAGCATGGCCACACCCATGGGGGTTGATTTCTCATGTGCCCTATGACAAAAAGAAAGAAAGAAAGAAAGAAAGAAAGAAAGAAAGAAAGAAAGAAAGAAAGAAGAAAGAGGAAGAGGAAGAGGAAGAGGAAGAGGAAGAGGAAGAGGAAGAAGAAGAAGAAGAAGAAGAAGAAGAAGAAGAAGAAGAAGAAGAAGAAGAGAACATGTAGAAATCAGGCCGACCCTTGGTTTAGTGGTTAAGGCAGCTGAATCCCACATAGCAGCTACAAGGTTCTAGTCCCAAACTCAATGGCTTGAAAAACATGCAGGGGGCCAGCAGGGGGTATAGGGGTTAAGGAGTTGGACTCCCATGTGGCCATCTGTAGTTCGAGTCACAGATCCAGTGGCTTGAAACTCCCTCCAGGCCTCTGTGCGTAGTGCCCAAAATCCCAAGAGAATAAAGGAAAAGAAATTGCAGTGTGGTCATCTCCCTGGGGTGAAGGAGAGGGGTGATTTTTTGCTTTCTGTCTCTCTGTCTCTCTCTGTCTCTCCAGTGAATGCATGTACCCTAAAGCAAAAATCTCTCCCCCAAAAAACTAAATAAATAAATATAGGAGCCAGCAGATGGCATAGCAGTTATGTGACTGAATTCCCACATGGCCAACTACAATTTGAGTACAGGACTCAGTGGCTTGAAACTCATGCTGGGCGCCATGCATGCCCAAGATCTCAGGAGGAGAATGGAGAAGGGACTGTGGTGTAGCCATTCCCCCTGGGGGGTGATTTCTCACTTTCCTTTCACTCTCTCTGTCTTTCTCTAGTGAGCACATATGCCCTAAGACAAAAACCTCTACAGAAAAATAAACAGGGACATTTTATGAACAAAATAAATACAAATTTAAAATAGGGAATTTAATTCGGAAACCATAATAGTTACACAGGTGATGGACGAACTGAGCTGCCAAACAAGGAACTGTGTGGAAACCTATTAGATTAACAACAGCAGGAAAATAATACCATCCCTAGGCTAGGAGGACAAAGAGGAGCACAGGATGGTGAGTCACCTGGCAGGACTGGAATACCAGCAGGGTTGCCCAGGGGAAGCTAAACAGGAAGGAAACACAGCTGCTGACAAAGAGGTAGTAAAATAATTTTATCTTTCACTCTTCCTTTTCTACTATTCTCTCACTGAATCTTTTACCAACTCAGCCAGGAGACAACAGAAACATTTAAGGGATCATCAGCTTGCCAGAGAAAGCAGAAAAGAGCAATGAAACGTTTCTGAGGAGAAACAGACCTCGGGCCAGTATAAATTCTGTTTAGAACAAAAAAAAGTCTGAAAGTTCAAATGTTAATGATAATTTTGGCATTATAAGTCCATACAACTGGCAAACTTGAATTAACAACATCTTTTTTTTTTTTTTTTTTTGAGAGGTTTTTTTGCTATAGCACGCGTGCACTCACCAGAAAGACTGAGAGAGACAGAGAACGAGAAATCACCCCCCGGGGGGATGACCACACCACAATCCCTTCTCCTCCATTGTCATCTTGGGATTTTGGGCACTCACGCACACGCGACCGGCATGAGTTTAAGCCACCAAGTCCGGGACTCAAACCGCAGTTGACTACATGGGAGCCCAGAGACATAGCCATTACGCTAACTGCTGGTCCCTTAAGAACATCTTTTCTAAGAAAATTTTAACTCGCTTGAATTTTTTTTTAAGAGAGATTTTTTTGCTATAGGACACGTGCACTTGCCAGAGAGACAGAAATCACCCCACAGGGTGGACGGCCACACCACAATCCCTTCTCCTCCATTCTCTTCTCAGGATCTTGGGCACGCATGCTCACGTGCCCAGAGTAAGTTTAAAGCCGCCAAGTCCGGGACTTGAATCCTGGTCGACGACATGGGAATCCAACAATGTAACCATTACGCCAGTGTAACCATTACGCCAACTCACTTCAGTTTAACTAAAATTTAAGGCTATACACTGTATTACAGTTACTGAAGACCTATGCAATACACTATTAATTCCAGAGGTGTTTCTTGAGTGTTGTTATTTAATTAAAATTAATTTTGAAAACAAAAATGTTACTAAAGAGAAAGTAATCTGACCAAAGAGTTCTCTTTCTTCAGTCAGATTAACCTCAAACATTTAATGCACATGTTACAAAAAGTTAAAATCATACCATTTAAGTCTGCATTTTCAAATCTGACCCAGACTATTTTCTCTTTTTCTTCTGTGAGAGGTGTTCCACTGTAAGCCTGCATAAGAAACAGAAACATGTGAATAATTGTACTTTAAACTCTAATAAACGTGTGAAATAACATGACATAAATGAAGCCAACCCTAACCCTCTCCAACTTCACCAGCCCTACATCTTGGTAACAAGTATGTTTTGAAACATTATTACTCCCAAAGAATTTTATCCAAGAACCTGATAACCTGGATCAAAAAAGAGTTGTAAGCTATTAAGGAACTGCATAGATATAAAATAACAATAATTACAATCTATTATGAAGCATCACTGTAATTCAAAGGCACACAATATACAAAGTCACCTCCTTTACTAGTCACCAAATGAGAAGGCATAGGAAATTGACAACTACCATCCTTATCTATTTAGTTTCCAGATGTTTATAATCAGGCCATTACACTCGAACTATACTTCTAAAGAGTTACTTTTTCAGTCTTTTTATCTGGCTTCCAGACTCAACCCATTCTCATTCCTACAAACCTGCAAGGGTCACAAAGATAAGCATTAATGGCCATAAAGTGTCAACAGAAACCATTAGTATTCAGGAATATCATCTCTCCATATAGCACATTTTTATTTAAAAATGTTAAAAGAATATATACAGTAGAAGTATTTAGAATATTGACAAAACAACTTTTTTTATAATTATAAAGTGGTTTTCAATTTGCAGAAACTGAGTCAAAAGCATAGAAAACACTATCTTCCTATATACAATTTGTTATACAACCAACTATAAATTTCCATGCCAATTTACAACACTCATATTATACCATACAAGATTAAGGGCTACTGAAAATGCCATTAAAAGACAGGGTTATAATACCAGATTAAGAACACACACACAAAAAAATACACATCCATTGAATTTCAAGTCTCTTTAAAAAAAAAAAAAAAGTGAGATATGGGACTAGCAGATGGAACAATGGTTACATTGCTGGCCTCCCACATAGCAAACTATGGTTTGAGTCCTGGACCTGGAGGTTTAAAACTCATGCCAGGCTCGTATGCATGTGTGCCCAAAATCCCAAGAGGAGAGTGAAGGAGAAGGGACTGTGACATAGCCATCCCCTGGGGGTTGATTCCTTGCTTTCCATCTCTCTTTCTCTCTGGCGAGTGCAGGATCCCTACAGCAAAAATCTCTCTTACAAAAAAAAAGAAGGAAAAAAATTGAGATACGTATAAGGCAGCTAATTCCTTTGGAGAATAGAAGAACCTGCACTGGAACCAACTAATCCATCAACCTTATCTTCAACCAACTTATCCTCATGTTATTTCATGATCTCGCATTTTATTTTCATCCTTCAAAACTTTTTTAATTAGTTAATTTATTTAATTCCATATGTTGCTTTCTTTTTTTGGAGAAGTTTTTGCTATAGGGCGCGTGCGCTCGCCAATGAGAGACAGAGAGAGACAGAGAGATAGAAAGCGAGAAATCACCCCCTAGGGGGTACGGCCACGCCGCAATCCCTTCTCCTCTACTCTCCTCTCGGGATCCTGGGCACGCACGCACACGCGCCTAGCGTGAGTTTCAAGCCACCAGGTCCAGGACGCGAACTGCGGTTGACTACATGGGAGTCTAGAGACATAGCCATTATGCTAACTGCTGGTCCCATGTTGTATTATTATTATTTAATTTGACCAGAGGGAGACGGAAAGAGAGAAAGGGAAAGTGAGAAAGCAAGTTGCCAGTTCCCGGACCTGAACCGTGGTTGGCCATGTGGGAATCCAGTGACTTTAACCACCATGCCACCCACTGGCCCACCCAATTTTTTTTTTTTAATTTTGCTATAAGGTATGTATACTCTCTAGAAAGAGACAGAGAGAGGGAAAGTGAGAAAGTAAACCACCAGGTCTGGGACTTGAACCATGGCCAGTCATGTGGGAGTCCAGTACCTCAATGACATGCCAATGCTGGTCCCCTCAAAACTTTTATTATTTTAAGAGAGATTTTTACTATAGGAAGCATGCAATTGCCAGAGAAACAGAGAGAGATAAAGAGACAGAGAGACCAAAAGCAAGAAATCATCCCCTAGGGGAATGGCCATGCCACAATCCCTTCTCTTCCATTCTCTTCTTGGGATATTGGGCACATATGCACATGCAACCAGAATGAGTTTCAAGCTGCCAGGTCCAGGGACTTGAACATTGGTAAGCCATGTGGGAGTCCAGTGACATAACCATTATGCCATCTGCTGGTCCCTCAAAACCTTTTTTTTTTAGAGAATTATTTTATGTCTTTTTCAAATTTGACCAGAGAGGGACAGAGTGAGAGAGAAAAAGAGAGAGGACAAGTGAGAAAGCATCCTGCCAGGTCCGGAACTCGAACTGCAGTCGGCCATGTGGGTGTCCAGCGCCCTTAACCACTATGCCACCTGCTGGCCCCTCAAAACTCTTTTTAAAATAAACTTTTTTGGGTCAGTCCATGGTGTGATGGTTAAGGTGCTGGATTACACATGGCCAACTGTGTGATTCTAATCTTGGATCTGGAGTCTTAAAAAACACACCGGATATGTGTGCATGTATGCCCAGAATCCCAAGAGCAGAAGTGAGGAGAAGGGACTGTGGCAAGGCCATTTGCGTTGGAGGTGATTTCTCTTCCTCTTTCTCTGTCTCTTTATCAAACACATGTGCTTTATTGCAAAAATACATAAATAAAATAAACTTTATTTTGGAAATCATTTTAAATCATTAAAATGGTAGACAGAATTCTCCTTACCCAGTTTCCCCTAATATTAATCATCTAATAGAATCAAATTTCACATTACCATGTTGCATTGGTCAAAACTACAAAGTAGAGGCCAGCAGGTAGCATGGTGGGTAAGGCGCTGGACTCCCACATAGCTGACCACAGTTTGAGTCCTGAACCTATTTTATTTTATTTTATTTATTATTATTTTAATTTGACCAGTGAAAAAGAGAGTGAGAAAGCAAGCTGCCAGGTCCAGGATGCGAACCATGGTCAGCCATGTGGGGGAGTCTAGCACCTTAACTACCACACCACCCGCTGGCCCAAAATTTGCTGAATAAATATTCTAATGTTTCGTTATAGGCCTATGATTTTACTTTCATACTTTCGAATTTGACCCAAATCTTCAGGGGATCAGCAGTTAGCGTAATGGCTATGTCGCTGGACTCCCACGTAGTCGACCGCGGTTCACGTCCCAGACCTGGTGGCTTAAAAAACTCATGCCAGGCACGTGTGCGCACATGCCCAAGATCCCGAGAGGAGTATGGAGGAGAAGGGATTGCAGCATAGCCATCCCCCCTGGGGGGTGATTTCTTGTTTTCTGTCTCTGTCTCTGTCTCTCATTGGCGAGAGCACGTGCCCTATAGCAAAAACCTCTCCAAAAAAAAAAAAAAAATCTTCAGGGTCACTGCACAGATTATTGTCTCCTTTCTTCTTTATTCTTTTTTTGGAGAAGTTTTTGCTATAGGGTGTGTGCATTCACCAGAAAGACAGAGGCAGAAAGTGAGAAATCATCCCCCAGGGGGATGGCAGTGCCGCAATCCCGTCTCCTCCATTCTCCTCTCGGGATCTTGGGCACGCATGCACACACGCCCGGCATGAGGTTTTTTTTCGGAGAGATTTTCGCTATAGGATGCGTGCGCTCGCCAGATAGACAGAGACATAGAGAAAGAAAACGAGAAATTATCCCCCAGGGGGATGGTCACGCCGCAATCCCTTCTCCTCCATTCTCCTCTTGGGATCCTGGGCACACACGCACACACGCCTGGTGTGAGTTTTAAGCCACCGAGTCCGGGACGCAAACCATGGTCGACTACGTGGGAGTCCAGCAACATAGCCATTACGCTAACTGCTGGTTTCCGTGCCCGGCATGAGTTTAAGCCACCAGGTCCGAGACTCGAATTACGGTCGACTACATAGGAGTCCAGCGACATAGCCCTTACACCAACTGCTAGTCCCATCTCCTTTCTAAAGTATGATATTCATAAAAATAAAATTGGGTCAGCAGGTGGCATGGATTTTAAGGCATGTGGATCCCACTTGAATCTATACAGTTTGAATTCTTGACCCACTGTCTTGAGAAACACACTAGGTATATGTGTGCATATACCCAAGCTTCCAAGAGGAGAATGGAGAGGGGATTGTGGTGTGGCCATCTCCCTGAGAAGTAATCTCTCTCTCTCTTCCTTTCTCTCTCTCTCTTTCTCCCTGTTTCTCCCTGTATCTCTCTGGCAAGTGCAAGTTACTATCTTAAAAAATAAAAAATAAAATGTATCTCCTAACTTCCATTATTTTTACCCCTATCAGTTTCACCAACCCCTTGTTTTCTGCATAACAAAAGTTACTCAACCTAGCATTCTTGTTCCTCTGACCAACTCTCCAACTACTCCTTTAGAATCTCTGACCACAGCCTCTCTCCTCCAGCCAACAAAAACTGCTTGCTACACAGGGTCCCTAGTAGCACAAAAGGTGCCATTGTATAAAAATTTGATAAAGAGGCATCTAAGGGCAGACAATTACAAAGATTTTAAAATGTTGTTTCTTTGCACTGTAGCCTCACTCTAGGGCTCAGGGCACTCAGAGAACTACTTGGGTTTCAGTCCCCCAAGTACTCTCTAACCTGACACGCTGCATGGAGTACAAGACACCCTGTTGCCAGAGCAGTCCTGCAGGGCATGGTGGCAGCAGTCTCCTTCTACAGCGAACACCCAATCTTTTCATTTCAACTAATGGTACTTCTAACATCCTCTGGAACTCAACTCTCCTTCTTTTGCTGTACATCCCCTTAGAATTAAGTATTCTGTCTGTACTAGGTGTAACATTTATTAATATGTTGTTATTAATCATCTCTGATTGGTTCATGCAATTTGACTTTCCAAGTTATTTCTTCCTTACTTGTGCCACAAACCTTGTTATCATGGTCTACTCTCATTAAAATGGAATTAATATAATAAAGCAATGCCAGGGACCGGGAGATGGTGTAATGGTTATGTCACTGAATTCCCACCTAGTCAACCATGGTTCGAGTACCAGACCGGCAGCTTAAAAGATGTCAGGCACATGTGTGTGCATGCCCAAAATCCTGAGAGGAGAATGAAGGACAAGGGACTGTGCTGTGGCCATCCCCTCTGTGGGGGGGGATGATTTCTCGATTTTTGCCTGTCTCTGTCTCTCTGGTGAGCACATATGCCCTACAGCAAAAATCTCTTTAAAAAAAATAAAGCAATACCAATATACTTTGGTATTTTGTCCTTATTTGATAAATACATTTTATTTAATACAACGAAAATCTGGATTTTGGACATTATAGGACCCTCCCATAAAGCTGGGACACTGATCTATGAATGTCCTTTTTGAACAGTGCAGCTACAAATACCATGGCAGTCAAGGAAGTTGACATCACTGTAAGAAAATATAAAAACCTTTCTGTTTAGCAACTGCATTAAAACTGCTTCCCAAAGCTATCATTTCACAAGAATTACCTGAGACTCTTACTATAGGCACAAGTTACCGGGTATCACTTCAAATTCACTGTGTCAGACTCTCTGGGAGAGAAGCCCGGAAAATATCTTTACGTTTGTGTGTGGCAAGATATACTTATGTTGAGTTTGGACAATAGTACATTAGATGATTCCAGTAAGGCTATTCTCATTCTCACATTTATAGAAAGTAAATAATAAGGGGCTTGATCTCTAATAAGTTACAGTAACAAGGCCAACCCTACTTAGCATAAATGCTGCGTAACATGAAAGAGATGTAGATTCGTGCTCATTTTACAAGACCTAGTTAATATTCACTGAATGAAGTGTCTATTTTCTCACTGTAGACAGGCAATATTTAACTAGAAAAAGGTAAAAGATTTTGGAAATGAAATCAACCAGAGTCCCAATTAATTTTTCACCTTGATTCCTTGAGGAAGACCAAGTTCTAAATGCCACTGTCCCCACGAAATTGAAGCACAACCAGATAATAATGTGAATGGTTCCACCTACTAATTCTCAGAATGCTAAGACATCTAAAGCCTCGCCGAGGTTGCTGATACTAATGTCACCTTCAGGAAACAGAATGTTTCAGAACCTCCCTGGCCATGAGCCAAAGCTATTTCTAAAATCACATGTAGACACTTACCTGTGGCACAACATCTTGAAGAAAAGTCACAACACTTTCCATGTAGGACTGCTCTCTGGAAAAAGGTGAAATGGATAAAATTTATCATGACAATTCACGACAGACCATGGAAAAGTTCTATTTACAAGTTCTGGAAAAATCACTCATAATGCTAAAATAAGAGGGGGGGAAAAAGTCACCTCCTATCATCTCATAATTCAGCCAACCTCCTTTCTAGTTTCATGAGTCTTTGTATGTTATCAAATGTAAATAAGGCTTTAACATTTTTAAATATACTCTCCTAATCTGATAATGTCTAACTTGAATTCGAAGGAGTGATGACAAAAGACCCATCTAAGGCAGAACCTTCCTCTTGAGTCAGAGAAGAATGCCCTAGTTAGACCAAGAACAACTATTGCTGATGACTCAGTATTTAGTGACCATCTCTGTAAATTGGTTATAAACCCAGTCCTTTACCTGTATATAAAAAAATAATTCTGGGACCAGCAGTTAGCGTAATGGCTATGTCACTGGACTCCCACAGAGTCGACCGTGGTTTGAGTCCCGGACCCGGTGGCTTAAAACTCACGCAGGGCGCGTGTGCGTGCGTGCCCAAGATCCCAAGAGGAGAACAGAGGAGAAGGGACTACGGCATGGCCATCCCCCCTGGGGGGTGATTTCTCTCTTTCTGTCACTCTGTCTCTCTCTGTCTGGCGAGCGCACGCGCCCTATAGCGAAAACCTCTCCAAGAAAAAAAACAAAAATGATTCTATAAGGGCCAGCAGGTGGCATGGTGGTTAAGGGCACTGGACTCCCATTTGGCTGACCACGATTCAAGTCTCAGACTAGGCAGCTTGCTTTCTCATTCCCCCCTCTCCACCTCTCGTCTCTCATTCTGTCCCTCTCTGGTATGTATGTATGTATGTATGTATGTATGTATAAATAAATAAATTAAGTTAAATAAAATAATTCTCTAATGAAAAGTGATTCTAGGGAACCAGCAGTTAGCGTAATGGCTATGTCGCTGGACTCCCACGTAGTCGACCGCAGTTCACGTCCCGGACCCGGTGGCTTAAAACTCACGCCGGGCGCGTGTGCTTGCGTGCCCAAGATCCCGAGAGGAGAATAGAGGAGAAGGGATTGCGGCGTGGCCATCCCCTCTGGGGGATGATTTCTCGCTTTCTGCCTCTATGTCTCTCTCTGTCTGTCTGGTGAGCGCACGCACCCTATAGTGAAAACCTCTCAAAAAAAAAAAAAAAAGATTCTACAATTTGATGCAAATTTAGGCATTAGAATGATTTATTAAAAAGTCTTTGAGGGAACCAGCAGTTAGCATAATGGCTATGTCACTGGACTCCCACGTAGTCGACCATGGTTCATGTCCCGGACCCGGTGGCTTAAAACTCACGCCGGGCACGTGTGCGTGTGTGCCCAAGATCCCGAGAGGAGAATGGAGGAGAAGGGATTGCGGCGTGGCCATCCCCCCTGGGGGGTGATTTCTCGCTTTCTGTCTCTCTGTCTCCCTCTGTCTGTCTGGTGAGCGCACGCGCCCTATAGCAAAAACCTCTCAAAAAAAAAAAAAAAGTCTTAGAAAGGGGCCAGCAGGTGGCATGATGGTCAAGGTGCAGGACTCCCACATGGCCGATTGTGCTTCAAGTCCCAGACCTGATGGCTTGCGTTCTCATTTCCCCCTCTCTGTCTCTCTCTAGAGAGTACACATGCCCTAGAGCAAATTAAAAACAATAAAAATGAATTTTAAAATTAAGTAAATAATTATTTTTTAAAAAGTCCTCACAGAAATTTTGTCATACACAAGGCATGAAAAAATATTAAACTGCATTAAAGTGGGGGGAAAATATATTGTTACAGATACTATTGGGTTGTCAGGAAAGTCATGACACATTGTTTAATAAAAAATACATCATGGGAAACCAGCAGGTGGCAAGGTGGTTAAGGCGCTGGACTGACCGCAGTTCACGTCCAGACCTGGAGGCTTGCCTTCTCTCTCTCTCTTTCTCTCTCTCTGTGTGTCTCTCTCGGGTCAAATTTAAATAAATGAATAAATAAATAAAGTTAAATAGACACTTCTTTTAAAAAAATACATCATGGGCTGGCAGGTGGCACAGTGGTTAAGGGCACTGGACTCCTACATAGCTGACCATGGTCTGAGTCCTGGACCTGGTGGCTTGCTTTCTCTCTCTCTCTCTCTCACTGTCAAATTAAAATAAATAAATAAAGTAAATAATTATTTTTAAAAAAATCATGACTTTCCCAACAACCTAATCAATTAACACTTTTTCTTTTTCCTTTTAAGGTTTTTGCCATAGGGTACATGCACTCACAAAAAGAAAGAGAGAGAGGGAAAGTGAGAAATCTTCCCCCAAGGAGATGGCCATGACACAATCCCTTCTCTTCCACTCTCCTGGGATTCTGGGCACACATGCACATGCACCTAGCATGATTTTCAAGTTGTCAGATTCAGGACATGAACTGTAATCAGTCAAGTGGGAAGTCAAGCACCTTAATCACCATGCCACCTGCTGGCCCCTATTTTATTCTTTATTTATGAAAGAGTGCACATGCACCAAGCTAGCAAGTGGCATAGAAGTTAAGGCACTGGACTCCCACATGGCCAACCCCAGTTTGAGTCCTGGACCTGGCGGCTTGAAATACACATTGGGCACGTGCTTGTGTGTGTGCCCAAAATCCCAAGAGGAGAATGGAGAAGGGATTGTGGAGTGGTCATCCCCCAGAGGGTGAGGTCTCACTTTCTGTCTCTCTGCCTCTGTCTCTCCAGCGAGTGTACATACATCTCTCTCTGTCTCTTCAATGAGCACACATGCCCTATAGATAAAATCTCTCAAACAAAAAAAAAGTGCACATGCACAAAGGTGAGAACAAAGGAGAGATGGGCACCCTCTACATGGTCTGCTCGTGCCATGATTTCCTCGTTCACTCCTGCAGCCCAGCAGATCTTTTTTCCATTGAATTTTTAGTTTTTTGGGGGGTATAGGGCACATGCACTCACCAGAGGGGCAGAGACACAGATGGAAAATGAGAAAGCAATCCCTACAGGGGAGAGCCATACTACAATTCTTTCTCCTCTGCTCTCCTCTAAAGATTTTGGGCATGCATACACAGGCAGCAGGCATGTTTTCTAAGCTGTCAGATCCAGACCTTGAACCACACAGTTGGCCATGTGGAATCCAGTTACCTTAACCACCATGCCACCTGGCTGTCCCCCCCACCCCACCCCCGCATTGAATCTTAAAGATTTGTGTGTGTGCCCAGCGTGTTTCAGACTGAGTGGGCCAGGGATTCAATGTACAATCTAGCTTGTCTTGAGGAGCACATTACCACTGCACCATGGAACCAGTCCTAAATTAACATATTAAATGGAATGTGTCTTGCTGACACACAAATGTCAGCAAATGGAGAAAAACAATTTCTTCAAAATATTAAATCAAACTGATTTCAGGAAAGATGTGAAAAAATATACCTAAATAAAATAGTAAGGGGCATGGGACCAGCAGTTAGAGTAATGGCTATGTCGCTGGACTCCCACGTAGTCGACCACGGTTCGAGTCCCGGACCCAGTGGCCTAAATTCACGCCGGGCGCGTGTGCGTGCGTGCCCAAGATCCCGAGAGGAGAATGGAGGAGAAGGGATTGTGGCGTGGCCATCCCCCCTGGGGGGTGATTTCTCGCTTTCTATCTCTCTGTCTCTGTCTGTATGGTGAGCACACGCACCCTATAGCAAAAACCTCTCCAAAAAAAAAAGAAAATCGTAAGGGGCATGGGACCAGCAGTTAGCGTAATAGCTATGTCGCTGGACTCCCATGTAGTCGAACACAGTTCGAGCCCTGGACCCAGTGGCTTATACTCACGCCGGGCGCATGTGCGTGCGTGCCCAAGATCCTGAGAGGAGAATGGAGGAGAAGGGATTGCGGCGTGGTCATCCCCACTAGGGGGTGATTTCTCACTTTCTGTCTCTCTGTCTCTCTCTGTCTTTTTGGCAAGCGCACGCGCCCTATAGCAAAAACCTCTCAAAAAAAAAAAAAAAAAGAAAATAGTAAGGGGCTGGCAGGTTGCATGGTGGTTAAGGCAGTTGGACTCCCACATGGCTCACCGTGGTTCAAATCCCAGACCTGGCAGCTTGCTTTCTCACTTTCTTTCTCTATCTCTGTCTCTCTCTCTGGTCAACTTCAAAAAAAAAAATAATGAAAATGAATAAAATTAAACAAAATAATTCTTGGGACCAGCAGTTGGCGTAATGGCTATGTCACTGGACTCGCACGTAGTCAACCGCGGTTCGAGTCCCGGACCTGGTGGCTTAAACTCACGCCGGGCGCGTGTGCGTGCGTGCCCAAGATCCCAAGAGGAGAATGGAGGAGAAGGGATTGTGGTGTGACCATCCCCCCTGGGGGGTGATTTCTCGCTTTCTGTCTCTATGTCTCTCTCTATCTGTCTGGCGAGCGCACGTGCCCTGTAGCAAAAACCTCTACAAAAATAATAATAATAATAATTCTTAGTTATCTTAAATCCTATGAAAAACAATATGCCTAAGAAACCTACAAAAATTGATCATGCCTAGGGTGGCATGGTGTTAAGGGCACTGGACTCCCACATGGTCAACCATGGTCCAAGTCCTGGACCTGGTGGCTTGCTTTCCTGCTTTTCACCTGGTGACTTGCTTTCTTGCTTTCCAACTGTCTGTCTGTCTGTCTCTCTCTGTCCCTCTCTGGTCAAATTTAAATAATTAAAGTAAAAATAAAGTTAAATAAAATAATTCTAAAAATAATTGATCATACCTAAAAAACTAATAATAACAATTAGAGCTACCTCTTCAGCCCCAGTTTTTAGACATTCTCTTTTTTAGTTTGTCTGTTTTTTTTTTTTTTTTTTATGTTACTTTATTTATATATTTATTTGATTCTGACCAGAGAGGGACAGAGTGAGAGAGGGAAAGGGAGAAAGTGAGCTGTCAGGTTTGGGACTCGAACTGCCATCGACCATGTGGGAGTCCAGCGCCCTTAACCACCACATCACCTGCCAGGCCCAATCTCTCTGTTTTTTGTTTTTTTTTTTTAAGAATTATTTTATTGACCTTAACTTATTTGACCAGAGAGGGACAGAGCAAGAAAGAGAGAGGGAAAGTGAGAAAGCAAGTCATCAGGTCCAGGCTCGAAGCATGGTGGGCCATGTGGGAGTCCAACGCCCTTAACCACCATGCCACCTGCCGACTTCTGGCCACTCTCTTAACTCACTGTTTGAGCCACATGCAACTTCAGTCCTTAGACTACACTAAAGTTGCGCCAGCCACTTGGAGTGCTGCTTAAAGGGAACCAAATCTACATGACTGACTGTGTGTAGACTGAAAAACACACCAAGTGTATGCATGCCTTAAAGCCTGACAGAATGCAGAAATGAAGAAGGGACTATAGTATGATCATGACCAATTAGGGAGTGCTTTCTCCCTCTCCCTCTGTCTCTGTCTCTGTCTCTCTCTCTCTCTAGCGAGAGAACATATTCTCTGGCAAATATTTTAAAAAGAATACAACAAGGTTTTTAAATCAAGAGTTTTATGCTATCTTTCTGCTTGAAATCCTTCCTGCATTCTACCCTTCCTTTCAAATCTCCACCATGGGTGTTGTCTCCTCAGAAAGAGCTTTCCTAATAGAATTTGGATAAGAGTTTGGATAGAATGGATAAGAGGTTTTTTTTTAAGTTCATGAAAAATGAATATAGAAATTTTATTTATGGGGGCCAGCAGGTGGTGTGGTGGATAAGGGTGCTGGATTCCCATATGGCCGACGATGGTTCAAGTCCCAGACCTGGTGGCTTGCTTTCTCACTTTCCCTTTCTCTCTCTCTCTCTCTCTCTCTCTCTCTCTCAAAAAAAAAAAAAAAAAAAAAAAAACTAACAATAACAAATGGAAATAAATAAAATCTTTTTTAAAAAGAAATAGAAATATTATGTATGAATTGTAATTGTTTTCTTTTTAGATTTTTTTTTTGTCATAGAGTGTTTGGGCTCAATGGAGAGACAGAGACAGGGAAGTGAGAAATCACCCTGGGAGGTGGCCACACTTTAATCCCTTCTTTTCCATTCGCCTCTTGGGATTTGAGGCACGCACGCACAAGCGCCCAACATGTTTTTCGTTTTTTTTTTTTTTTAAGAATTATTTTTGGGGCTGGCAGGTGGCATGGTGGTTAAGGGCACTGGACTCCCACATGGCCAACCATGGTTCGAGGACTGGACCTAGCAGCTTGCTCTCTCACTTTCTCTCTCTCTCTCTCTCTCTCACTTGTCTCTCTCTGGTCAAATTAAAATGGGTAAATAAATAAATAAAGTTAAATAAAATGATCTTTTGGGACCAGCAGTTAGTGTAATGGTTATGTCACTGAACTCCCATGTAGCCAACCATGGTTTGAGTCCCAGACCCAGTGGCTTAAACTCATGCCGGGCACGTGTGCATGCATGCCCAAGATCCCAAGAGGAGAATAGAGGAGAAGGGACTGCTGCGTGGCCATCCCCCGGGGGGTTATTTCTCGCTTTTTATTGCTCTGTCTCTATCTTTCTGGCAAGCACATGCGCCCTATAGCAAAAACCTCTCCGCTCGCCCCCCCCAAAAAAATAAAATGACCTTTAAAAAACAAAGATTTAAAAATATATATATTTTTATTTAGGAACCAGCAGTTGGCTTAACGGCTATGTCGCTGGACTCCCATGTATTTGACCACGACATAGCCATTATGCCAACTGCTGGTCCTTGTACTTCATTTTTTAATATAGCTCCTGGTCCACTAATTTGCTAAACCTACAGTATGAAAGTTTTAGCTTAGTGCTCTTCAAATACTCTATAAATGTGCTGAATTCATCAACTTAACCTTTCGTTTACTCTTTTAATTTACCTTTAACAATATCTACCCATCCTGAAAGACAAAATTAAAAGAATTTGTACAATAGTAAGCATGGTTCAAAATGAAAACTTGAACATCAGTTATTATTCTTAGTAATCTTTTCTTCAGCTACAAGGTTTATCTGAATTGTGCTTGCCTGGGACCAGCAAATGGCATGATGGTTACGTCACTGGACTCCCATGTAGTCAAACACAGTTTGAGTCCTGGACCTGGTGGCTTAAAACTCACACTGAGCACATGGACATGCATGCCCGATATCCCGAAAGGAGAGTGGAAAAGGGATTGCAGTGTGACCACCTCGGGGGTGATTTCTCACTTTCTGTCTCCTTTGTGTCTCTGGCAAGCGTACATGCCCTATAGCGAAAATCTCTCTCTTAACAATGACAACAACGAAAAAGAATTGTACTTACGTGACAGCCTGAGGGCGAACCACAGCTCCACCAGTACAACGACTGGGTCTTCTGGGGGAATCAGTAGCCATTGCTTCATTCATAAAACCTGTTTCCAGAGTGAAAAAATAGGAAAAAATGGATCGTTATCATTGAAGGTAAAAGACGAACTTTATGGTTGATCACTAGAGATCATAGCCAGGTACAGTGGCTCACACCCATAGTTCCAGTGACTCAGAAGGCTGAGGCAGGAGGACTTCAATTTCAAGGCCAGTCTGGGTAACAAGAGATGCCCATCTCTTGAAAAAAAAAAAGCAGAGCCAGCAGATGGTATGGAGGTTAAGGCAGCTGGATCCCACAGTACTGACTGCACAGTTGAGTTGTGGACCTGGCAGCTTGAAAATCATGCTGGGAATTGGGACCAAGAGTTGGTGTAATGGCTATGTCGCCAGACTCCCATGTAGTCGACTGAGATTCGAGTCCCGAACCCTGTGGTTTAAACTCTTGCAGTGCGTGTGTGTGTGTGTGTGTGCCCAAGATCCCCAGAGAAGAATGGAGAAGGGATTGTGCCATGGCCATCACCCCTAGGGGGATGATTTCTTGCTTTCCGTCTCTCTGTGTCTTTCTGGCGAGCGTACCTGCCCTACAATAAACCTCTCCAAAAAAAAAGAAAGAAAGAAAGAAAAGAAAATCATGCTGGGAGCACGTACATGCCATGTCTGCCCAAAATCCAAAGAGAATAGAGAAGGGATGATGACATAGCCATTCCCCCTGGGGGCAATTTCTCACTTTCCTCCTCTCTCCCTCTCTGGCAAGTACACACACCCTATAGGAAACTAAAAGAAAGAAAGAAAAATGTCTGTAACATAGGAACTCTTCCATCAATTCCTATTACACTAGAAATGAAAATGAGGAAGTTTTATTATTATTATTATTATTATTATTATTTCAAATTATCATGATGGTTTTTTTTTGGGGGGGGGTTTTGTTTTGTTTTGTTTTTACATAGGCCCATGCCTCAGAACCAAAAATCCAGTTTAAGACACTGGCTGGATGTTCTCTTTTGTCCTTAACATAAACTGGAAAGGTAAGAGAATCACATCAAGAGATGGAATGAATAGCGCAGGATTGCTTAGGTAAACAAATGAGCAACCTTTGTGAGCCAAAATTAAAGAATTTGCTGGAATTTTATGCTGAGAGTGAAACTACACATGGCACAGTATTTCAAAACCAAATGGAGCACTGACTGGTTACCACTTTACCTTCCAAGTAAACCTGTTGGGAACCTATGAGTAAGACCCTACAGCTGCAATTACATTTTTAGCCCCCTTCAATTGTACCCTGCTCACCAGAGTCTAAACAAATAAGCAATATAAACTTATCTGATGTTAGAAGCCCCCTCTTTTCCTATTGCATCACTAAATCTTGGATCCTTGGACGTCTAATAAGCGTCTGAATCACTGAGGAGGTTTTAAGAGCATGGAGTCTACTTGGTTGAGGTTAAAAGAGAACTGACGGCACTATTAAAAATCTCTCACAGTGCTCAGGGAAGCCCACTGTCTGGATATCATCTTGAAAACATCTAAAACCATCCCTTCTAAGTAGAGGAACATTCTATTACATTATCTGAAAACTCCCAAGCTAGTGAGCCCCACCTCCTATGACTTAAATAGCCTTTACTCCAACTAGCCCAGCTACCCCTTTCTTAGAGGGTACCCTCACCTCCAGCCCCTCAGCCCTTCTCATTTCCATGCCACCCTTTTTTTCCCGAACCACAGTATCCTCAGCCCTATCTTCTAAAGGCCCTGTCTCCTGAGCACGACCCTCACCAGCCCCTCAGGCCCCCAGCGTCTGAGAGCCACTCGCACCGGGCTACCCACTTAACCTCCAACACCAAGCCACCACTGCCCCCGGCCGCCCTCTGGCCCCTTGCCTTCTCCCCTCCCCCTCCAGCCTCGACACCTCTCCCCAGTAGAATTCCGGCCAGCCAGACCCGGTCCCCTCACGCTGACAGCCCATCGTCCACTCCAAGCCTCCCCAAAGCCAAAGCCCCACCAGCCCTCTCACCGGCCGCTCCGCCGGTAAACGCTGTTCTCCAGCTCAAGGCTCACTGTTTGGAGTCTCCCCCTCTTGATTGACGTCTACCACTTCCTACCACGCCTCAGCGGAACCACCTGTCCAGCCAATCCTCGAAGGAAACGGGCAGTGACCGGGCACCGCCCTTGGAGGTCCGCTTCGCCAACCAGCAATTAGAAAAGAGGCGGACCCGCCTCCTGAATTGATCCAATCCGCTGGAGCTGGAGGGAAAACACAACAGCATATAAGTTCGGGTGAAACCGACGTGTCAGGTTCGGTTGCGAGCGCAGGTAGGTGGGGAGGAATTAGGGATATGTCTATTTTCGTTGCAGACAGCCCCGTCTTGGCTTTTCCAAAAAAAGCAACATGCCCCAAGCTCCTGCCCACCTCATCCGAGCGTCTCAGGCAAGGAAGCAAAGGATAAGGAACCCGGTCTGTTTACATCGAATTCTCGCGACAGCTAGTTCGATGCTCAAAGCACGTGGACATGGCAGCTGCCAATCACTTTTAGCTGGCCACTCACCCATCCCAAGCCCGCCTTCTGCCCCGCCCTTTGCGATGTGTTTACCTTCCGGGAGCCTAGGCTGACTCGCGCCTCGGGTCAGCGGTGGAGCCTGGAGGTGTTGGTCCGAGTAAGGGTCGCGTCCGATATTCTTGTCAGTTAGTAAACCACGCCAGACTCCTTTCTTATCACAGTTTTTATCTCCTGTGTCTTTGAGGATCGAGATTTCGCCTTTGTATATTTTTCATTTACATTTCTTTGATAAGATAATCTGATTATTACACGCCCAGCACAGTCCTTCATTTTCTTGATATACATTACTTCACATGTAATATCAAATTTAATGCCAACGACAGTTTCAAGAGGATTTAACATATTCAAAGGTATGTATTTGTAATGAGTTGCCTGATATAACAGTAAAAAAGTTCTTAGCACAATGAAGGAGGGGAAAGTTGAGTGGAAAAACTGCCTTACGGGAAGTATGCAGTTAATCAGAGACAAGAGAGATACATAGGTGTAGTTGTGGATACAGATATATACATTAATACCATCGGAGGTAACAAAGTAAGTCATTTATCAACCTAGTATTTCAAGAAGGGACTAAGAAAAGATTTGAGGGACCAGCAGATGACGTAATGGCTATGTCGCTGCACTCTCATGTAGTTACCTGGGACCTGGTGGCTTAAACTCATGCTGGGCTCATGTGCGTGCGTGCCCAAGGTCCCTGGAGGAGAATGGAGGATAAGGGATTGCCGGGTGGCCATCTCTCTTGGGGTGTGGTTTCTCACTTTCCTTCTCTCTTTGTCTTTCTGGCGAGCTCACATGCCCTATAGCAAAAACCTCTCAAAAAAAAAAAAAAAAAAAAAAAAAAAAAGGATTTGAAATGTTCCACCCTTTTCCACTCCACAAATTCCCTAATTATGAACCTTTTAAGATTTGTTTCCCTTTGGGACCAGCAGTTGGTGTAATGGCTATGTCGCTAGACCGTAGTTGGAGTCCTGGACACACGCAGGTGCGTGTGCGTGCGTGCCCAAAATCCCAAGAGGAGAATGGAGGAGGAGGGATTGTGGCGTGGTCATCCCCGGGGGTGGGGAGTGGGAGTGGGGGTGGGTGGAAGGGTGATTTCTCAGTTTCTGTCGCTTTCTGTCTTCTTTCTGGTGAGCCCACGTACCCTATAGAAAAAATCTTTGTTCCCTATAGAAAAAACCTTTGTTCCCCGTAGGCCGCAGGTGGTGTGGTGGTTAAGGTGCTGGACTCTCATATTTCTGACTGCAGTTCTAGTCCTGGACCTCACAGGTTGCTTTCTCACTTTCTCTCTCTTTCTCTAGTCAAATTAAAAAACAATAATAAAATTAAGTGAATAATTTTTTAAATTGTTTTATACACTAAGCCCACTAAAGAATGTTTCCAATATTCCAAATTCCTTCTGCTCTCGTTTGCCATCACTATCTTTGTTGTTTTTTAAATGTTTTCAGTGTGTTTCTCTTATGCATATCTTATTTTCTCCAATTAGAAAGTTAAATTACTTCTTGGTAGACTATGGCTTTTACAATCTTGAATCCCTCTGAACATCTAACAGTCCAAACACCAAACAGGTATTTTAAAATTCAGGCATTTGAATTACAGAATTATTATTCTTATATTGTGCAGGGCCCAGAGCAGTAATGAGGGAATCCAGAGAAGACCAATAGGTAGCACTGACAAATGAGATCCACAGTTTTTGTACAGTTTTTCAGTTTATATAGCCATTTCATATGCATCATTAAACTCTCTAACTCTTTGACCATTCATCTAAACAGTTATGGAAAAATTAAGCAAAACTTAAATCATGAAAGATATACTTGTACAGAAGTTCATTCTCTCATTCATTCCAAAATATTTGAGTACTTTTTTTTTTAATTTTTTGACCATAGGGCATGTATGCACTCACCAGACAGAAAGGGAGAAAGTACCCTCCAATAGGCCGTGGTTGTGCAACAGTCCTTTCTCCTCCATTTCTCCATCCTTTGGGACCGTGAGCATACATACATGTGCCCAGCATGTTCTTCAGGCCACTAGGGCTGGGATTCAAACCACATGGTAAACCAAGTGGGATCCAGCTCCCATAACCACTAGGCTATGGGGCCAGCCTAAGTTTACATTTTTTTTCATAGAAAAAAAGCTTTAGTGGAGATGGGAACAAGGACAGACACAATATATCAAGCACAGAAGCTATTTCAATAAATCCAGAGAGGGCCAATAAGTATTACTCACAAATTGGATAAACAGGATTTGTATAGTTTTTCAGTTTATATGGCTGTTTTATATGTTAAGCTTCCTAACTCTCTGACCAGGTGGGAAATGAGGTCTGAAACTAGACCTAGAAAGAAAACAATAGGGCCAGCAAATGATGTAGCGGTTAAGATAGCTGGATTCCACATGGCTGACTGCACAGTTCGAGTTCCAGACTGGTAGCTTGAAAAACACTAGGCAGGGTGAGCAAATAGCATAGTGGTTATGAACCTGGACTCCCACATAACCAACCATGATTTGAGTCCTACACCCAGTGGCTTGAAACTCATACCAGGTGCATGTGTGTGCATGCCCAAGATCCTAGGAGAAGAAGCGACTGTGGTTTGGCCATCCCCCTGGAGTCTGATTTCTCGCTTCTCCTCTCATGTCTCTGTTTCTCTCTCTCTCCAGCGAGTACATGTGCCTGAGGGCAAAAACCTCTACCAAGAAAAGAAAAAGAGAGAGAGAGAAACACCAAACACATGAGTGTTTGCTTTCCCAAAATTCTGAGAAGAAAATGGAGGAGAAGGGATTGTACTGTAGCCATCCTCACTGGCAGAGGTGGGGTGTTAGAGAACTGCTTCCTCACTTTCTCTTCTCTCTCCCCTTCTCTTTTGAGCACATGTGCCCTATAACAAGTTTAAAAAAAAAAAAAAAAAAAAAAAAAAAAGATGGTGTAATGGTTATATCGCTGGACTCCCACGTAATCGACCATGGTTCAAGTTCCAAACCCAGCAGCTTAAACTCATGCCAGGTGCGTGTGCATGCATGTCCAAAATCCTAAGAAAAAGAATGAAGGAGAACGTATTGCATAAGCGGCCATCCCCTCCCCGGGGTGAGTTCTTGTTTTCTGTCTCTCTCAATGTCTCTTCTGCCCTATAGCACAAACAAATAAAACTGTCAAGAAAAATAGAAAGAAAAAGAAAGAAGTAGCCAATTTCAGAATGCATTTGAAAGAAAATTGAAGGACTTCGTAATATGTTAATGTGGGATGTAGGATGTTAAGCAAATATTTTAAAATAATTATTTATTTAATTTCATTGGTGATTATTATTTTTTAATTTGACCAGACAGAAAAGGAAAGCAAGAAAGCAAGCCAGTAGGTCTGAGACTTAAACCACAATCAGCCATGTGGAAATCCAGTGTCTTTAACCACCACACCACCTGCCAGCCCAAATATTTTCTTTAAGAGAGATTTTTGTTATAGGGCACACACACTTACTGGAAAGACAGAGACAGAAAGGGAGAGATCATTTCCCAGGAGGATGGCCGTGCTGCAATCCCTTCTCCTCCATTCTCCTCTTGAGATTTTGGACATGCACACATACACCGAGGGTGAGTTTTAAGCCACCACATCCAGGTCTCAAACCGTGGCCAACTATGTGGGAGTCCAACAACGTAACCATTACACTATCTGCTGGTCCCATGTTAAACAAAAAATCATAGGAGACCATTGGTTGTTCCAGACAGACAGAGACATAGAGACAGAAAGCGAGAAATCACCCCCCAGGGGGGATGGTCATGCTGCAATCCCTTCTCCTCCATTCTCCTATCGGGATCTTGGGCACGCACGCACACGCGCCTGGTGTGAGTTTCAAGCCACCGGGTCCGGGACGCGAACCACGGTCGACTATGTGGGAGTCCAGCAACATAGCCATTACACTAACTGCTGGTTCCCAGGAGACCATTGTTTTGAACTGAGCTCCTGCACTAGGCCTTAACAGACCATACTGAAAATCAAATCATGGAGTCACTTATGCACCAAGCAACTGTTTGACCTTTTGAGAAATGAGAAGCCCAGAGATAACACCCATGTTTTCCAACAGGCCAGTTTCAATCAGCATGATAATGAAGTTCCCTCAGCACTTAATCTTACACACACATACACACATAATTTAAAGTAATTTGATGTTAACTAGTTATTTTTATTGGTAACTCTCCAATTCCCCACCTTAGTATGAAAGTAACTGAAATCTGGACCCAGGAGCTGCCTCCACAGCGCAGAGCTCCTCATTCCTTCAGGACCGACCTGCGGAGGCCCAGGGCAGGGGCCAGCTCTGGAACCTCTTGGGGGCTCATCCACCAGATGCCTTGCCCAGTGCTGAGGAAGGGGCTTTGCTGTGGCTTCCGGACGGTTTTCTTAAATACCAGTGATGTAGTAGTCAAGGTGCCAGACCTTGACATGGTCAACTATGGTTCTAGTCCTGGACCTGGCAACTTGAAAATCATGCCAGGCACATCCGTGCCCAAAATCCCAAGAGGAGAATGGAGGAGGAGGAATTGTGGAGTGGCAATCCCTTTTCAGATTTCTTTCATGTAAACTGTTGTCAGCATTCACACGTGGTGGACCATCAGAAGGTGAATCAGTCTCCAACACTCGTATAACACTAATTTCTTGAGGGAAATCAGGAAGTTATAGATGTTTACCCAACTCCTTCTGGATTTCATGTGAACTATTGACAACATTCACACCTGGTCGAACATCTGAAGGAGAATCAGCCTCCAACACTCATATACCCTCCAGTTTGTCAAGCTCCATTTCTTATTTTCATTCTTTTTTGTGTCCTTCACACTCAGAGTAGAATTGCTACTTGGAAAGAAATTCATGAATAAAGCCTTTGGTTTCTAATAATTATACTGAAAAAAAAAAAGCTACTTTCTTAAAAATCCCAACTCTTTCCCATCTAAATTCATTTACTAATGGAAAAACAATTCAAAAATATCAACTACATCCAAGAAAATGTACTTTTAGCTTCACAAGGGAGATAAATGGTTCAAGTTGACACATGAGTTAAACTATGAAAAATTTTATCTAAGCACAAAGAAATGCTTTATATTAAAGAGAGAAAATAAAGAAGAGGAGCTCTCCAGACAAAAGTGGGAAACAACATTCTACTTAGCAAACAGAGTTGAGCACAAAGATTAGACACAGGGAGTGTAGATGTTTCCATAGGAACTTGAAAGGAAAGCAGGAACTACAGCAAAGCTAGTACTGGGGATGAACACTACACTGCAGGGTAATGTTGTTCCAGAAGCTCACCCCCTACCAGGAATGACTGTAAGACCTGGAAACAGTATAGATTAGTGCTATTACTTTGGGTATTATCTATATATATGATATTGTTTAATTTTAATACTTTTAATATATGTGGCATATATAACATGAAAGAAGAAACTAGGTAAATACTGGAGGTTGAGGAGGATCCTATTTTTAAAATATCCATTTGTCACTATATGTAATTCAAAAAGCAACAGTCTGGTTAGTTACAATTTTGTTTAAAAATAAAATGATGACATAACTTTTGTATGTTTAGCCTAGTACCTAAGCATAATATGAACAGAGAATTGTCATTACCTTTTCATGCAATAAACAGCATACATAAGAAAAAAAAAAAAAGAAAGTAACTGAAATCTTTTTGTTCTGTTTCTGCTTTCTTTATCCTTTCTCTATCTTAAACACTAATCTTTTCTACTCAGCTCATAGGAAACATTCTATTTTCCAGGGTGAAATGTGCAATTCTAGAAGCACAAATAAAATCAATTAAGTCTTGTTATTTGGGGGGCCAACAGGTGGCATAATGGTTAAGGCATTGGACTCCCACATGGCCAACTGCAGTTTGAGTCCCAGATCAGTGACTTGAAACTCACGCCAGGTACTTGTGCATGCATGCTCAAAATCCCAAGAGAAGAATGGAAGAGAAGGGATTGTGGCGCAGCCATCGCCCAGGGGGTGATTTCTCACTTCCTGTCTCTCTGTCTCTGTCTGATGAGCTCATGTACCCTATACCAAAAATCTCTTCAAAAAATCTTTTCTTTTTTTATACTTTTTTTCAAAGTTTTGCTACAGGGCCACTAGCACTTGCCAGAGAGGTACAAAGAGAGAGAGGAGCGGTGTTGCATCTCTAGTCTGCTAACGGGCCAGGGCTTGGGGCCGAGGGTTGAGAAGTATGCGTTTTTCTCTCTTCCAGGGCCCTAGTGAGTAGCTGAGATTTCTTCCCATAAGTTTAACAATCTGTCCTTTGGCATGATGGATTTGCTTTCGGAGATTCAGACTGAAGCGTTTGTTCTGAAATGTTCTGCTTCACAGGCTCTACAAGCCTATATTGATGATTTTGATCTAAGCCAAATATATCCTGGTGCAAGTACTGGACAAATTAATATTGACAAGGGTGCTACAAATATGCCACAGTTCTCCAACCATATATATAAAGCACACAATGCTTTTGAAAATCCTGATCACAAAAAGCACTCCAACTCCATATCCTCTAGAAGACTATGAATGATATAGACTCTATTAGCCTAACAACTGATGATCTACTAAAACTCCCAGCAGATGGATCGTTTTCTTTCACTTATGTTGGACCTGGTCACTGAATGAGCAAAAAAACAACAAGAAATGCTTTGAAAAACTGAGTTCATTGAACACAGAAAAGAATCCAAATTTTCAACAACCCTCCACACACGTGGACAAGGATAGCTTAGTTATTCCTGTTGTATATACAAATATAAATGGAAATCAACGCGGTAGGTTAAAAAACCCAAAACTTATGAATAGGACTAATAAATGCATTTCTGAATCATCTGTATCTTTTCCTAAGAAATCATCTTTCGAGGACAGTTCAGAACAGTCTTGCAAAGAATTATCCAGGATGGCTCACTAGCCAGAAATCTGACCTTAATGTTTCAGGGATTACTAGTATACCTGATTTTAAATACCCAGTCTGGCTCCACAATCAAGACTTGCTACCTGATGCAAATAGTCAAAGGGTTCATAAACTATTTAAAGATCAGTGTTCCCTTAGACATAGTTATCAGGCACAAAGAACTTCTCAGCTTGTGAATAAATTAGATCGTTTTGAGTATTCTTTAGAACCCTCAAAATCTCCAAATTCCTTGAGTGATAATAAAAGATTAGTTAATGAATACAAATGTGATTCTGTTTTTCTTTCCTTTTTTTTTTTTTTTTTTTTTTTTTTGGAGAGGTTTTTGCTATAGGGCGCGTGCGCTTGCCAGACAGACAGAGACAGAGAGATAGAAAGCAAGAAATCACCCCCCAGAGGGGATGGCCACGCCGCAATCCCTTCTCCTCCATTCTCCTCTCGGGATCTTGGGTACGCACGCACATGTGCCCGGCGTGAGTTTAAGCCACCGGGTCTGGGACTCGAACTGCGGTTGACTACGTGGGAGTCCAGCAACATAGCCGTTATGCTAACTGCTGGTCCCACAAATGTGATTCTGAACATAGCCAATGTCAGTGTGAGAATCCACTTCTCCCAGGACAATCCCAAAAGCCATTCAGTGGTAATACTTTGTTTTTAGTAATCTGTTTTTCTAAACCAAAGGATGTGCTATTAATTTGATTTAATATCTAGCTTTTATATTTTATTTTTGATGTATTGATAAGTTCTTATGAACACTTCTAATTTTCAAATATGTAGCATTTTTTAAAACTAGAAAATGTCTTTTTTTCCCCATTTTCTTTGCTTGGAATGTCACATATTAACATAATTTGCTATTATAAATGTGTATATATTCCAAATTGTTTGAATTTTTATTGACCTTGTTGAGATTTTGTTGCACTTTGCATTTTTTTCTGAAGGACCTAATATAATCTTTTAAAATTAGGTGACAAAATTGAACTGCCTATCCTAAAGGCCAAGAGAAATCTAGAGGAATGTACTGAAGAATTACTAAACTCTATGAAAAAGGATGGTAGTCCCTGCTCATTAGATAAACTGGAAACAGAAAGATCATGCAAAAATACTCCTATTACTTTGTAAGTAAGTGATAGTGGAAAAATTGGCTAGTTACCTTAGTGAAAAATATGTGACCATCTGGTTTATTCTTGAATAACTTACTGATAATTAATAATGGTAATAACTTTGTAATTTTATAAAATATAGCTTTCAGTGTTTGCTTTAATTGTACTTTTTATTTATTTCTACAAGATGGTGCCTTTTTTCATAACAATAGGTACATTATATTATATCTGTTTTTGTTACATGGTTTATTTTGTTTAATGATAAAATATTAAAATATACGTCTTAATATCCTAAAAAAAAAAAGAGGAAAAGTGAGAAATCACCCCTAAAGGGGAATGACCACATCACAATCCCTTCTCCTCCAGAACTCGAACTCTGCATTCCGCCTTGTGCTGCTCATCTGCCTTAACATCCACGCCACCTGTTGGCCACCTCTTTTTTATATTACACTTCTCAATTTCATGTATTTTTATGTGGTTTTTTTTGGAGAGGTTTTCACTATAGGGCGCGTGCGCTTGCCAGACAGACAGAGACAGACAGAGAGACAGAAAGCAAGAAATCACCCCCCAGTGGGGATGGCCATGCCGCAATCCCTTCTCCTCCATTCTCCTCTCGGGATCTTGGGCACGCATGTACACGCGCCCGGCGTGAGTTTAAGCCACTGGGTCTGGGACACAAACCGCGGTCGACTACGTGGGAGTCCAGCAACATAGCCATTATGCTAACTGCTGGTCCACCTATTTTTATTTATGTTTTAAAAAACTATTTTATTTAATTTTATTTGTCCATTCATTTATTTTCATTTGACCAGAGAGAGAGAGAGAGAGAGGGAAAGTGAGAAAGCAAACCACTAGGTCCAGGACTCAAACCATGGTCCACTATGTGGGAATGCCCAGCACCTTAATCATTATAGCATTCGCTGGTCTCTTATTTTTTATTTTTTAATTGCTAGAGGGTGAGTGTGCTCACCAGAGAAAGATGGAGACAAGGAGAAAGCACTCCGCAATGCTGTGTGGTCATGCCACAGTCCTTTCTCTAATTCTTCATCCTGTTGAAATTTCAGTCACACCTGCATATGCACTCTGTGTTTTTCAAGCTTGTTGGGTCAGAATTTAGACTGCAGTCAGCCACGTGGGATCCTGCTCCCTTCAACCAAGAGGCTAAGAAGTCAGCCCTCCTGTCTCTTTTCTGAGTCCCAAACATTGAGTATTTTGGGGTTTGCTTCTAGAGGGCTCATGTGCTCCTTAGAGACAGAGAGAGAGAGGGAGAACAGAAAGCATCCCCCAAGAAAATGGTTATACCACATTCTCTTCTTCTCCATAGCTCCCTCCTTTCTGGATTTGGGACATGCACACGCATGAATCTGAGATGCTTCTCACATCACAAGGTCTGTGATCCAACCACACAACCAGCTATGTGGAATCCAGTTGTCTTATCCACCAGGCCACAGAGCAGGCTGGGAATTACTGTTTTTTTTTTTTTTTTTTTTTAATCATAGCATGTGCACACATAATAGAGAAAGACAGAACTCTCAGCAGGGTCTGTCACACTGATCCCCTTCCCCCTGACCTCTGGCTCTTCAGAATCCTGGGCATCCAAATAGATTCCAAGTATTTTCGGACTGACCCAGGATCTGAAGCACAATCACCGTGTGGCTTCCAGCCTTTCAGGACCCTGTGCCATAGCGGCTGGCCCAATTAAAGTGTTTATAGACTAAATTTGTTCTACGTTTTGTCTTCTGACAAGTGAAAAATCAAGAATGATTCCTGTGTTTGGGGCTTGATCATTTGAGTGGTGCCATTTACATATATGATGAACACTAGCAGGGTTACACTTTTTTTATTTATTTTTTTGCTATAGGACATGTGTGCTCGCCAGGGAGACAGAAAGACAGAAAGCAAGAAATCACCCCCCCAAGGGGGATGGCCACGCCTTCTCCCCTCTCCTCCCGGGATCTTGGGCATGCACTCACATGTTTCTGGCGTGAGTGTGAAGCCACCCAGTCTGGGACTTGAACTATAGTCGGCCATGTGGGAGTCTAGTGACATAACCACTACACCACCTGCTGGTTCCAAGTTATGCATTTTTTTTTTGGTGGAGGTAAATTTCTTTTTTTTTTCTTTGAAAAGCTATTTTTATTTTATTTACCTTTAATTTGACCAGAGAGGGACAGAGAGAGAGATGACAAGTGAGAAAGCAAGCTGCCTGGTCTGGGACTCGAATCGCAGTTAGCCATGTGGGCGTCCAGGGCCGTAACTACCATGCCACCAGCTGGCCTACTGGGGATAAATTTTTGTCTTGTTGCATCTTTTGTGAATTGTGGAAAGAACATAAGCCTGATAGGCATATTGTTTCAGAAGAATTATTTAATTTTATTTATTGTTATTATTAATTTGATACAGAGCACACGTGAACACCAGAGACAGATAGAGACAGACAGAGAGAAAGTGAAAAAGCAAGCTGCCAGGTTCACTCGGACCACAGTTGGTCATGTAGGAATCCAGCAGCACCTTAACTACCATGCCACCTGCTGGCCACCTTGTAGGCTTTTTTTTAAGAGGTTTTTGCTGTAGGGTGTGTGCATTTGCCAGACAGAGACAGAAAGCGAGAAATCACCCTCCAGGGGGGACGGCCACGCCGCAATCCCTTCTCCTCCATTCTCCTCTCGGGATCTTGGGCACGCACGCACACGCGCCCGGCGTGAGTTGTAAGCCACCGGGTCCTTGACGCGAACCGTGGTCGACTACGTGGGAGTCCAGCGACATAGCCATTACGCTAACTGCTGGTTCCCTCTTACAGGGTTTTTAAAAGGGTAAATGGGCATTGCCTGGTAGTTAAGGGAACCAGTTCTCACATGGCCAACCCTGGTTCAAATTGTGGCACCAGGAGCCTGAAAAACACTGGGAAAGTATGAGTGTATTTTCCAATCTGAATAGGATGGAGAAATTGAGAAGGGATTGCAGTGTGATTACACCTCATTGTTGAGGTGCTTTCTCCCTCTCTCTTTCTGTCTCTCTCACATGAGTACCTGTGCCCTCTGGCAGTTAAAAATAAATTAAATAATAAAAGGAATAAATGAAGTTCTTAAGAACCAATTCGAAATCTCTCCAAATGAACTACCAGCTGGTTCTTCTTCTTTTTTTTTTTTAAGTTGTCAGGGATCACATGTACGCACCACAGAGACAAAGAGGAAAAGGGACAAAACACCTACACCACAATCCCTTCTCCCAATTCTCCATCCTGTCAACATTTAGGGCACACACTCACATGCACCCTGCAGGTTTTCAAACCACCAAGACCTGGAATTGAACTTTGGTCATCAGTGTGGGATCCAGATTTCTTAACCTCTATGCAATGATGATATGGAAAGACCCTGAATTCATGAATAACTTGGATGAGAGCTAAGGTTTCTGTCTCCAGCTGGCAAACTTACTGCCCCTCCCCAGAGCTACAGGATAAAAAACCTTAAATAGATTAGTACCTTGAATAGATTAGACTTCTTGCTTCTCCTCCCTTTGATGCTGCATAGGGTGGGTTCTGAGCCCAATCCCTATCCTGAAACCTCCCCTTCCTCAATTCCCCCATAAAAGACCCTGTCCAACCCCCAACTGGGGCTGGAGATTTAGTGTGTTAACTCCTCAGTGCTCGCTGGCCTAATAAACAGTTTTCCTAATCTCTCTGAGTGCTGCTTTACATTCCTGGGTATCTGGTTTTCTGCAACAATGGAACCAGCTCCCAAGCAATAGTAATTATTACATTTTCTTTTTCACAAAGATAATATGAGATTTTATCATTAGTTTTTTTTTTTCTTTTTTCTTTTTTTTTTCTTTTTTTTTTTTTTTTCTTTTTTTGGAGAGGTTTTTGCTATAGGGCGCATGCACTCGCCAGACAGACAGAGAGAGACAGAGAGATAGAAAGCAGGAAATCACCCCCCAGGGGGGATGGCCACGCCGCAATCCCTTCTCCTCCATTCTCCTCTTGGGATCTTGGGCACACACGCACACGCGCCCAGCGTGAGTTTAAGCCGCCGGGTCCGGGACTCGAACCACGGTCGACTACGTGGGAGTCCAGCGACATAGCCATTACGCTAACTGCTGGTCCCATTAGTTTTTAAATAAGGAAAAGATGAAAATTCATGCTTATTGGGACCAGCAGATGGTGTAATGATTATGTCACTGGACTCCCAAGTAGTCGACCCAGATCCAGTGGCTTAAAACTCGCCAGGCACATATGTGTGCATGCCCAAAATCCTGAAGGAGAATGGATTGTGATGTGGCCATGACCTCTGGGGGGTGATTTCTCACTTTCTGTCTCTCTGGCTAGCCCTATAACAAAAATCTCTCAAAAAAAAAAAAAAAAATCAGGGAACTACCCATGTGGAAACCAAATGTCAGTGTGTACTTAGTTATTTTGTTTTTGTGTGATCGAGACTTTTTTACCTTTAAGCAAGCCTTGCACTGCCTCACTTACCCAAGCCACCCAAAACAACTTAGATAATGATCACATGACTTCAGCAAGGGTGAACTAATCTGTTTTTACATACAAGTATAATGGATATTAGTATTTTAATTTTCAGTAAAGTAAATGAAAACAGATTTTAAAAATTATATTTATCAGGACCAGCAGGTGGCATGGTGGTTAAGGTACTGGATTCCCACATGGCAGACCACAGTTTCAGTCCTAGACCTGGTGACTTGAAAATCACACCAGGAGTGTGTACATGCATGACCAAAATCCTGAGAGAATAGTGGAGAAAGGATTGCAGAGTGGCCATTTCCCCACCAGGGGGTGATTTCTCACTTTACCTCTCTCTCTATCTCTTCCTGTCTCTCTCCAGTGAGTGCACACACCCTATGGCAAAAACATATATATTTGTTTTATATATATATATATATATATATATATATATATATATATACACATATATATATGTGTGTGTGTGTGTATATGTATATATGTATATATATGTATATATGTATACACACACACACACACACACACACACACACATACCCGAAATCCTCCAGTAGTAAAGTAAAATATCTCTGTGAAAGAACAACACTCCAGATCAGTTTGGGGAGACCTCATTAAATCATAACCCTGAGATTTGGGTTTCAGTTTACAGTAAACAAGTTGTGATACTCAAAAAAGATTATGGTCTTCCAGTGTAACTCCCACCCTTTGTGCTTCTTAAGATTCTTGAGTTCATGATGCAAAAAGTAAGGTATGGTCAATCAGTTGCTTGCACTATTTTTTTTTTCTAGAGAGATTTTCTGTATATGGCTGCCAGAGAGACAGAAAGCAAGAAATCATCCCCCAGGGAGGATAGCCACGCCATATTCCCTTCTCCTCCATTCCCCTCTTGCGATTTTGATCACACACACACACACACACACACACACACACACACACCTCTGTATGAGTTTTAAGTTGCTGGGTCCAGGATTTGTACTGCCATCAACTATGTGGGAATCCAGAAATGTAACCATTACACCATCTGCTGGTCCCATACTATTTTCTATGTAAACTCTTGACAAACAACTCGTAATCTCCCCTCTTCTGCCATTTATCTAAATATACCAACTTTTGGGGTCACTACTGGGGTGAACACATGTCTGGGAAAGTAGAATTTTGCTCATCCAGGTAATTCATACTAAGCCGTGGCTCAACTAAACTTTTATTTGGTTTTTATTTCACTTGTTATAACTCAGCCTTCTTTTGGGGGTTGACACATTAAAAAAAACATTATGTACATTTTCTTTAATGCATTTTACGATAACTTTTCTAAGGTTTTTACCATAGGTCTTACGTACTTGTCAGAGAGAGCAGAGATAGAGAGGGAGAAATCACCTCTAGGCAAAATGGCCACACCACAATCTCTTTTCCTCCATTCTCTTCCTGGGATCTTGGGCATGCATGTGCCTGTACCTCACGTGATTTTCAAGCCACTGGGTCTAGAATTCGAACTGTGGCATGCCACGTGGAAGTCCAGCACCTTAACTATCATGCCACCTACTGGCTCCTAGGTTAACTTCTCTTTTTTCAAGGTTTTTGCCTTACTGTGCGTGCACTCCCTGGAAAGACAAAGTCACAGTGAGAGGAAAAGTGAGAAATCATCCTCCAGGCGGCATGGCCACACTACAATCCCATCTCTGTTCTCTTACCGGGATCTTGGGCATGCACACACACACGTGACTAGTCTGAGTTTCAAGCCACCAGGTCCGGGACTCAGACTACAGTTGCTGTGTGGGAGTCCAGTGATGTAACCACTATGTCATCTGCTTGTTCTTAGGCTAACATTTTTTAACAGTACCTTTTGTAGCTGTCCCCTAAAAAATAGAATTCCAGGCAGGTGCAGTAACATGCACCTCTAGTGCCAGGTACTCAAGAGGCTCAGGCAGAGGATCAAGAGTTCAAGGCCAGTCTCAGCAACATAGTGAAACTCTTAACGGTAACAACTAAAAAGGAGAATTCCAAAATTCCTACAGTAACAAAACCAATATAATCCAACATCAGAATACCTCACATGTATTTCATTGAAAAATAATGTAAATTACTGGTTCTTCCTGAATATTACTAGATAACTATAACTCACTTACAATAGAATTCTGCCATAATTTCTGAGTCTTTGCATTATTTGATTATGTTGGGCCTTTCTGTTCATTCCTAGGTCCAGCAAACAAAACACAATGCTATAATTTTCCATTACTTTTTTCATCCTCTTGAAACTAATTAGTACCTATAAGATGGCCATATACCTTATCTTAACCAAAACACTTTTGTGAAATGAGGATCTATAATAATTACATAAAAAAGAAAGGTAAACCAATTTTGGGACCAGCAATTGACATAATGGTTATGTCACTGGACTCCCACGTAGTTTACCATGGTTCAAGTCCCAGACCCAGCGGCTTAAAACACACCAGGCACATGTGCATGCATGCACAAAAGCCTGAGAGGAGAAGGGATTGCGGCGTGGCGGCCATCCCCCCAGGGGTGATTTCTCACTTTCTGTCTCTTGTCTGGCAAGCACACACACCCTTTAGCAAACATTTCTCTCTTTAAAAAAAAAAAGGTACACCACTTTTATTCTAGCCAAATAACTGTGGTTACTCTTTGACACATTGGTGTTACTTTGTAACTATTTTCAAGTTGATTAATGAGAATTTTATTTCTCTTTAGATATAATGTAACAAAATTCTTTAGCAGAAAGAATTAATTAATTCATTTCTTTTCTCCATAATGCTTTTCCACTTATTGAGAACAATTACATCAGGGACCAGCAGTTGGCATAATGGCTACGTTGCTGGACTCCCATGTAGTTGACTGCAGTTCAAGTCCCGGACCTGGTGGCTTAAACTCACGCCAGGTGCATATGCGTGCGTGCCCAAGATCCCTAGGGGAGAATGGAGAAGGGATTGTGGCGTGGTCATGCCCCCAGGGGGTGATTTCTCATTTCCTGTCTCTCTGTCTCCCTCTGTCTTTCTGGGGATCACAAGCACTCTATAGCAAAAACCTCTCAAAACAATTACATCAGAACCCTCACTATTTATCCAAAATCTTGATCTGGTATTTATAATGAAAGAGAGTGTCAGCCTGTGGCATGTTGGTTAAAGCAAGTGGATCCTACACAGTATATTATATGGTTCAAGTTCTGCACTTGGAGGCTTGAGAAACATGCCAGTTTGGAAATAGAAAAGATGGGATGGGGTTGCGGCCATCTACCTTGGGAAGTGGCTCTGTCCTTGGCTCTCTGGCAAGCACATGTCTCCTATAGCAAATTTTAAAAGAAAAGAAAAAAATATATAATGGCTCAAAACCTAAGTCTGGTGAAAGTCATAAACTTACAAATTCAAGTTCAACAAACTCCATACTAAAACCCCAAGTAAATTCACACCAAGACATATAACCAAATTGCTGAAAACTAGAGGTGGGCCGGTCAGTGGTGTGGTGGTGATGGTGACTGGATCCCACATAGCTGACTACCCAGTTAAAGAGTCTTTCTGGTGAGCGCACATGCCCTATAGCAAAAAACCTCTCCCTCCCAAAAAGCAAAGTGGGGATTTGTTCTGAGAAATGTATCTTTAGGCAATTCCATTCTTGTATGAACATACCAGAGTGTACTTAAACATAGAATGCTATAGCCTGCTAGACACCTAAAGTATATGGTATAATCTTATGAGACCACTGTTGTATATGCAATCAGTTGACCAAATCATGTGGCACTTAACTAGAATTTATTTTTTTAAAGAATTATTAATTTTATTTATTATCATCATTTATTTTTTCTAATCTGACCAAAGAGAGACAGAGTTTACACTTTTAAGTGAGAAAGCAAGCCACCAGGTTCAGTGGCTGTGGTCAGCCATGTGTGAGTCCAGTACCTCAACCACTATGCCACTTGCTAGCCCCTTATTTTTTTATTTTATTTGTTTTTGAGGGTTTTGCCTAAGAGTGCTTACACTCACCAATGAGAGACAATGAGAGGGAAAGAGAAATCACCCCCCGAGGGTTGGATAGCCATACCACAATCCTCCTCCATTCTCTTCCTGAGACCTTGGACATGCACACACACACACACCTGGCATGAGTTTCAAGCCACTGGGCCCAGGACTTGAACTGCAGTTAGCCATATGGGAGTCCAGCAATGTAACCAGTATACCAAATGCTGGCCCCTAGAATTTATTTATTTATTCACTCATTTTATTTAGAGATATTTTTGCTATAGGGCAGGGCACTCTCTGGAGAGAAAGAAAGCAAGAAACCACCCCTGTAGAGAGGATGGCCACACCACAATCCCTTCTTCATTCTCAAGATTTTTGGCATGCATGCACATGCACCTGATGTGTTTTAAACTGATGGATCCAGGAATTGAACCACGGTCAACTACATGGGATTCCAGTGACATAAGCACTATGCCATATACTGGCCCCTAGAAATTTTTAAAATTTATTTATTACTTATTTTTTTAAGAGATTTTTGCTATAGAGCATGTGCACTCGCTGGAGAGACAGAGAAAGACAGAAAGCAAGGAATCACCCTCACCCCAGGGGGAATGGCCATGTCGCAGTTCCTTTTCTTCCACTGTCCTCTTGGGTCTCGTAATACCCATAAGAGTCTTGTGGGAAGGGAAGCAGATCCTCCAGCCCATCATGCCCTCAAATGATTGTCCATTATATACTGCTACTTTATGTGTTGCACAAATATCAACAGACACATGAAAGCATTATTTGTGATTATATAACATCTTTAACTTCCTTAGAGAATAGATCTAGTCAGGCCAGCCAGTGGTGTGGTTAAGGTAGATAGGACCCACAAGACCAACTGCACAGTCTGAGTCCTGGACCTGAGAGCTTGAAAATCACACTGGGCGCGTGTGCATGCCTGCCCCAAATCCCCAAAGAATGGAGGATTTCCCTCTATCTCTATCCAGCAAGCACCCTATAGCAGAAACCTAAAATAAAAACTAACCAAAAAAAAAAAAAAAAAAACCCAAAAAAAAACCAAAAACACAACTAACCATAGCCCCTAGAGTCACATACAGAAAAAGAGCTAATTTTAGCATTTGCAGTTACGTTCTTAAAATGAAAAGGTTTCCAATATTAGATAACTACTTGTCTAGACTTACATCCCATTGCACTAGGAAATAATATGATGTAAGAATGAATTAATGCTATTGACACTTTTAAATTTTAAAAAATGGATTTGAAAGATAAAGATGACATAATCCACTAATCAAGTGAAAATTGTAATCTTATAGGATTATTTTATTTATAATCACTGCTAGAAAAAGTAAAAAGTACCTAAACAGATCTTAATGTACATTCAGATTTTCAGAATTTCTACTTGGTGCAGTTAGGATGGTATCACAAGGCTAAAACATGGAAAAAGCCCTTTACAATGAATTGACTCCAAAAGTGTCTAGTAGTTGATGTGTCTCTATTTTGGAAAGAGCTGAAACCTGAACTCTTCAGTATCCAGAAATCCTTTATAAAGACCAGGCCTAGCCCAGCCACAGTGGCAGTGGCAGTGCATTGTTCTGTGATGCTAGAGCCATATGGAAGACTAGGGTTCAGTTCCGGAACTAACCTGTACATGCCGAGTGCATGCAAACAAGCATGTGATCCTGGCCGGCTAGGAAGGCTGGGGGAAGGAATCCAGCATGAGACCCTGTTGAAGGTATTTGTCTTTTCCTCATGAAAAACAGAAATAGAAAACCAAAACCAGCCACAAATAACATTTCATGTAAGACCACCAGTTCTCAGTATTTCTATGGAAAATTGGTATCGTTCCAACGACACTCTTTCCAGCATAATGTACAATTAATGTTTTTTTTTTCATTCATTTATTTTAATTTTACCAGAGAGAGACACAGAGAGAGAAAGAAGGAAAGTGAGAAAGCAAGCCACCAGATCCAGGACTTGAACTGTGGTCGGCCATATGGGAGTGACCAGTGCCTTAACCGACCATGCTATCTGCTGTCCCCTACAATTAATGTTGAATAGATTAATTAAATCTTCAATCTCATTACAAATTCATAACTTTTGAAGATTTTTCACTGTAGAACACAATTTTACCACGCCAAAGTTATATACTTAGTGCTTTAGTAAGAGTTCCTCCTAGGTATTTTTTCCTATAGTACCTAAGTATACAGTTTACATATACATATATTATAGACAGATTTTTATATATATATACATATATATATATATATATATATATATTTTTGCTATAGAGCATGTGCATTCACAGGCGAAACAGAGAGAAAGTGAAAATTACTCCCTAATGGGATGGTCATACTGCAATCCCTTCTGCATTTCTTTCTTGAGATTTTGAGCAAGAACATACACATGCACCCATGTTTTCCAAGCCGTGAGGTCTAGGACTTGAACTGTGCAGTCAACCATGTGGGATCCAGTGCCTCAACCACAATGCCACCTGCTGGCCCAGTATACAGTGTTTTATTCATGCACAAGTGCATTTGTGCCCAAAATCTCCAGCGGAGAATGGAAGAGAAGGGACTGTAGTGTGACCATCTCCCCTACGGGGTGATTTCTTGCTTTCTGACTGTCTCTCTCCAGCAAGCACATGCGATCTACAGCAAAAACCTCTTAAAAAAAAAGTTATCAAAGGTTTATAAGCCATAACTGATGACATCATATTCTTATTGTTGAATATTTAGCTTGTTTCAATGTATTCTGTATAACTGTAAAAACTCCACCACAAGGGTAAGGTGGTGTAGCAGTAGCACACAACTGCACCTGGGATATACATGCCATGATGTGAGGCAGATCACAACATCAACAGCCTCTTGAGGGTGCCTATCTCCCTGTCTCACAGAAAAACTAAATAAATAAATTAGCTTTTAAAATAAGTAAATAATAGGGTCCACCAGATAGCAGAGCAGTTATGTCACCAGACTCCCACATGGCCGATTGCAGTTTGAGTCCTAGACCCAGTGGCTTGAAAAATCACCCTGGGCACATGTGGCAAGTACCCAAGATCCAAGGAGAAGAGTGGTGGAGAAGGGAATGTGGCGTGGCTGTCCCCCAGGGAGGTGATTTCTTACTGTTCCTCTCACTGTTTCTGTCTGTCTCTCTTCAGTGAGTGCATGCACCCTAAGGGAAAACCCTCTTTTAAAAGAAGTAAATAATAGGGGCCAGCTGGTGGCATGGTGGTTAAGGTGCTAGACTCCCATATGGCCCAATGCAGTTCAAGTTCAGGACCTAGAGGCTTGGAAACCACACTAAGACATATGTGCGTGCATGTCTAAAATCCCAAGAAGAGAAAGGGGAGAAGGGATGGCAGCATAGATACTCCCCCTAGGGAATGATTTCTCACTTTCCCTCTCACTATCTCTGTCTCTCACCGGCAAGCGCAAATGGCCTATGGTGTAAACCTTAAAAATATTTTTTTTTAGGGGAACCAGCAGTTAGCGTAATGGCTATGTCGCTGGACTCCCACGTAGTCGACTGCGGTTCGCATCCCGGACCCGGCGGCTTAAAACTCACGCCGTGCGCGTGTGCGTGCGTGCCCAAGATCCCAAGAGGAGAATGGAGGAGAAGGGACTGCGGTGTGACTATCCCCCCTGGGGGGTGATTTCTCGCTTTCTGTCTCTATGTCTCTCTCTGTCTGTCTGGTGAGCGCACGTGCCCTATAGCGAAAAACTCTCCAAAAAAAAAAAATATATATATATATTTTGGGGGGGATGTCCAGCAGGTGGCATGGTGGTTAAGGTGCTGGGCACTCCCATGTGGCCAACCAAGGTTTGAGCCCCGGGCATGGTGGCTTGCTTTCTCACTTTCTCCTCTCTCTCTCTCTCTGGTTAAATTAAAATAAATGAATAAATAAAATTAAACAAATAATCTTTTTTAAAATAATTTTTAAACAATAAACAATTCAGAATGCAAAAGGAACATTATTCATAAGTTATTTCACTAAAGCATGATCATGGCACAACATAAAGCTAATATGCACTATTAAAAAAAAAGAGGGCCAGCAGGTGGCGTGGTGGTGAAGGCACTGAACTCCCACATGGTCAACAGCAGTTTAAGTCCTAGACCGGGTGGTAGCTTTCTCACTTTCCCTCTTTCTCACTCTCTGGTGAGTACACATGCCCTATAGCACATTAAAGAAATAATAATATTAAATAAAATTAAATAAATAATTATTTAAAACATTCAGCAACATTAGAATGGTTCACTGATTTATTAGATTAACAAACATATGCCCATATGATCAATGAAACTGTCTGATATAAAATAATTTAAGAAATGTTGGGGATTAGCAGCACCATATGTTATTGAAATAGCAAGAAAAACTTCACATATTTTAAGCAAACACTTGAAGAGGGTAACTACTTTAAGACCTCATGATGCCACTGGTCTGGGATGACTGCGAAGGGCATTTTTTTAGGCAAAAACACCTCTATGCCAAAGAGTCTGAGTATATCTGGTGATTACTGTTTTAGAAAATGCTACTATAATAAAAGATAATGCATAGTATTTCAAGTGAGATAAGAAGACTAAAGTCCAGCTACATTAGCATGGCTCAACACTTCTATGAAAAAATTAGCTCTGAATTATGAAATTAGAAATAAAATAATCTTTAAAAGACACTAGTAGTCTCTAAGAAACAGTAAGTGGATCACAAGTCACTATGAAAATACATCACTTTTCCAGTCTGCTTAATAATTTACTTTAAAAAATTGTGTAGTTTCCATCACAAGTGGCTTATACAAATTTTTTAATAAGCATTTTAAAAAGTTTAAATGTATTTCTAAAATGTAATAGATATTTTGATTTTTGTTTTAAATATTTAGCCCTATTGTCACAATTACTGTGTATCAGAGTAAGAGACTGATTTTGTGAGAAGGATACAAATTCACGCACATTTTACGGCAACTTAGACCCTAACATCTACAAAATTCACATTTATAATACAAGCAAGTACAAGGCCAGGATAAAACTGCTGAATTCCAAAAAGTCAAACTGTATATACTCTTTTTATTTTACCCCTTTAAAAAAGTTCGATTTCGGCACCAAATTTAAAAAGCTCACGTTTATCCTAAGTTTGCCCAGATACATTTCAGCAAACACAAACAGTTTTCCTGTGCTGATGTAGCAAAGGATTTCCAATTTTCTTCTGGCCCCTAAGTCTGCGTCGCATGGTCAGTTTAACAGAGTTCTTTCGCTGAGTGGTTGTGGGGAGGCTTGCAGGCTGAGCACCACCGCTTCGACTTAAGCCATTTCGTCTATGCTTCTTCATAAGGGGGCCAGAGTTAGATTCTTCTAATGTCCTTTTAAAGTTTGCTGGAGGGGTTCTTTCAACTTCTTGGGCTTTCATTTGACCAGGAGTTGACATCTTTACATTTTTTTGGTCCATGATGGTGTTTGCTGAATTGGTAGGCACAAGGCCAACTGACAGGCTATTATTCAAAGAATCCTGTAACCTTAAAGTCAGGGCTTTAGTGCAATTTTCTTCAAGTGGCTCTGGCTCTTTTGAGGGCATGACTACAGCCTGGATACTCCCTCGAGCTATTTCAGCTGGGACCTCCAAAAAATTCTCTGAGAAGGCATTACTACGAACAAGGGCAGGTATGTGGTCCTTAGAGTTCAGCCTTGGCCATGGTTCTTCCTCCAGTGCCTGTAAAACAAATAAGAAATGATTTATTCGACACCTGAGTCCATGATGTGTCTTGTGTCCCTTTCACCCATTCATTCACCACACTGAACTATGTGCAAAGCCCAATGGGAGGAATCTGAGATGGCAACTAAAAGTTAGCAGTAGGGGACCAGCAGGTGGCATGGTGGTTAAGGTGCTGGACTCCCACATGGCCAATTGCAGTTCAAGTCCTGGACCTGGCTATTTGCTTTCTCTGTCTCTTTCTGGTCATATTAAACTAATAAAAAATTAAATTTAAAATGATTCTTGTTTTTTTTTTTTTTTAAAGAAGTTTTTGCCTTAGGGCACATGCACTCACCAGAGAGACATACAGACACAGTGAGAGGGAAAGTGAGAAATCACTCCCCAGGGTGGATGACCTCCATAACCCCTTCTCCTCCATTCTCCTCCTGGGATCTTGGGCATAGCATGATTTTCAAACCACTGGGTCCAGGACTTGAACTGCAGTCAGCCCTGTGGGAGTCCAGTGACATAACCGCTACGCCAGGTGGTATGAAGGTGAAGGTAGCTTGATCCACATGGCCTCTACTGGGGGTCCCAGACCTGGGGGCTTGAAGGCAGCTTGAAAATCATGCCGGTGCATGAGCATGCCCAAGATCCTGAGAAGAGCGGGGAGGAGAAGGGATTGTGACATGGTCATTCCCCCTTAGAGTGCTTTCTCCCTTTGTGTGTATGTCTCTTTCTCTCCAGTGAGTGCATGTGCCCTATAGAAAAACTAAAATAAAACAAAATTTGCTCTTTTTGGAGCTATTGGCTCAGTGGTTTCTTATATACTACATAGTTTTGTTTTTAAATTACCACAGGGTGCATGTACCACAGGGTGCATGCCAGAGATAGGAAAAGGAAGAGGGAGAAAGCAACCCCTAATCGGACATGGTCATACTTCTTCATTTCTCCATCTTGTTGAGATTTGGGGCACACATGCACATATAAAAACAGTGTGTTTTTCCAAGCCACCAGGACCAGGATTCTGACTGTGGTCAGACATGTGGGGATCTGGTCCCCTAACCTCTAGACTACAGAGCCAGCCCACTGCAGGCTTTGTTGAAAGACTGAGTATTCTTGTATTTTTTTAACACTGACTAGATATTGGGTAGCAACCTTAATTCAAGGTTAGGATAAGGGTTACATAACAGTCTCTGTGCTAGGACACTTACATATGGCTTTTGAATAAAATCAACACTGAGAGTTGCCTGCAAGTTTATCTCTAAATTATATTAATTCAAATGGTCACAAGCATGATCTGGCAGAAAAATAAGTAATAAAAGTAGTAAGTAATCACTGACCAAGAATTCATGCTACTTTAATATAGAAAAAGCATATGCAGGCCAGCTGGAAGACCAAATGGTTAAAGGTGTCAGATTCCACGTGGCTGACCACAGTTTGAATCCCAGCCCTAGCAGCTTGATAAACCATGCATGCCAGCTACTATTGGCATAGTGGTTAAGGCAGCTGGATCCCAAGTAGTCAACTTTGTGATTTGACTCCTGGACCTTGCAGCTTATAAACATGCCAGCATGTGTCCCCAAAATCCCAAAATGAGAATGAAGAAGGGATTGTGGCACGGTCATCCCCACCCTGGGAATGTGTTCTTGTTCTTGTTCTTGTTCTTGTTCTTGTTCTTGTTCTTGTTCTTGTTCTTGTTCTTGTTCTTGTTCTTGTTCTTATTCTTATTCTTATTCTTATTCTTATTCTTATTCTCTCTCTCTCTCTCTCTCTCTCTCTCTCTCTCTCTCTCTCTCCAGCAAGCCTATGTGGCCCATAACAAATCAAACAAAACCACTACACAATGCCCAAAATGGAGAAGGGATTGTAGCATGACCAAGCCTCACTGGTGGGTGCTTTCTCCCTCTCCATCTCTGTCTTTCTCTGGTGAGTGCATGTGCCCTCTGGCAATTAAAAAAAGAAACAGGATGTGTACCAAGGCGGCAAATTGTCTAGGGGAAGGGATTCTGCTAACAGACCACTTCAGGAACAAAAAAAAGGTACTAATCAAGCAATTTACTAGAATAGAATATATAGCTCTAGGATGGATAACAAGATTAGATGTTAGCTGGAATTCTTTTCTCTTTTTAATTTGGCTAGGATTCTTTTATAAAAGAAAAATAATGTGACAATTTCAGAGTTAACGCAATTTATCGTCATTTCTGTTTGCTGTGGTTATTTTTTTGGAGAGGTTTTTACTATAGGGTGCGTCCGCTTGCCAGAAAGACAGAGAGAGATAGAGAGACAGAAAGCGAGAAATCACCCCCCAGGGGGGATGGCCACGCCGCAATCCCTTCTCCTCATTCTCCTCTTGGGATCCTGGGCACACACGCACACACGCCCGGCATGAGTTTAAGCCATCAGGTCCAGGACTCAAACCGCGGTTAGCTACATGGGAGTTCAGCAACATAGCCATTACGCTAAATGCTGGTCCCTGTTTGCTGTGTTTTTTTTTTTAAATTTACACATTATTATTCTGATAGTATAGGTATGCTGGTTTTTCTTCCCCCACATCCTTCTTGGTCTTTTTGTTTTCTCTTTTTATTGGCATTCTGTGGGAACACAATGTATGTGTTACAATAGGCAACTGCTTAGTCTTACACTCACCCTAGATTAACTTGTTTCTTTTTTATTTTCAAAGAATTATTTAATTTTATTTATCATTTTCATTTTTAAGAATTATTTTTATTTAACTTTATTTATTTATTTTTAATTTGACCAGAGAGGGCCATAATGAGAGGGAGAGGGGAAGTGAGAAAGCAACCCGCCAAGTCTGGGAATTGAACTGCGATCAGCCATGTGGGAGTCCAGTCACCTGCCAGCACCCATTATTTATTTTTTAAAATTTGTTACAGGGCTTATGCACTTACCAGAGAGATACAGAGAAAGAACAGAAGCGAGAAAGAGGGAGAGTGAGAAAGCAAGCCACCAGGTCTAGAACTTGAACCATGTGGGAGTCCATGCCACCTGCCAGACACACCCTAGATTAACTTGTATCACACTAAACTTTCTTGCATGTTCATGAAACATTTATGTGAAATTGAGAGATTACTTCCAAAAGAACACACTTTGGAAATCACACTGCTTCAGGAGTCAGATGGTGGCGCTGTGGTAACACAACTAGAGCTCAGGTTTGTGCCTCCAGGTGTCTGTGCATTCAAGATGCACATGGTGCATGCACAGGGTTTCTCTGTATAACCCTGGCTGGCTGAGGCCGAGGCCGAGGCTGAAGCTGGATCATTGTGTGAGGACTCTGTTGAGTCCCCCTCTCTCAAGAAAGAAATGTACTTGAAAAAAGAGAAAGAAACGGGAACCAGCAGTTAGCGTAATGGCTATGTCGCTGGACTCCTACGTAGTCGACAGCAGTTCACGTCCCGGACCCGATGGCTTAAAACTCACGCTGGGTGCGTGTGTGTGCGTGCCCAAGATCCCGAGAGGAGAATGGAGGAGAAGGGATTGCGGCGTGACCATCCCCCCGGGGGGGTGATTTCTCGCTTTCTGTCTCTGTCTCTCTTGTCTGTCTGGCGAGCGCACGTGCCCTACTGCGAAAAACTCTCCAAAAAAAAAATAAAATAAAATAAAAGAGAAAGAAACAAGGAATCTTCCTTCCTTCCTTCCTTTTTTTTTTTTTTTTTAAGTTTTTTGCTATAGGGCATGTGTGCTCAATGGAGAGACAGAGAGAAAGAAGGAAAGTGAGATAGCACCTCCCAGGGAGTATAGCTTTACCACAGCCCCCCTCTCCCTCCATATTGTTCTCTGGATTTTGGCACGGCACACTCATGTGCATAACATGTTTTTCAAGTCTAGGTCTTGAACATAGTCGGCCATGTGGGCTCCACCTTGCCACCTATTGGCCCTCTTATGCACGTTAAGAGGTCTATTATCAATAATTAGGTCTATAATCCTACAGAATAATAATATCAGCACTATTTCTGGGTTATGAGGCTCAAAAACATATATTATAAATGAAGGTGTTTCCAAACATCTAAATGCTTTGCAAATAAATGTTCACATGTTCACAATAATAGAAGGGGATCTATGAATTCCAAATACTAATATTCCTCATGGGCTATGATCACTTTTCTGTTGATAGATGCTATATACACAGTTGGCACTCAGAATTACTACTTCACATTCACGAGTGAGGGAGACTGACAGTAAGTCACATTAACAAAGATCTCATTTCTTTTTCTTTCTTTTTTTTTTTTAAGATCTCATTTCTTAAACCTAGTTTAAATCCACAATTGCATTAAATAAAGAATCTAAGGACTGTTTTTAGGTAACATCAACCCACTAACTAAAGAAATTCTAGGGCTAGCCCTGCGAACTGTGGTTAGTGCAATATATCAAGAGCCAGATCTCACATTGTCATGGACAGTTCAAATCCTCGCCCTGGAAGCTTAAAAAAATATGCTGGACACAATACATACCTGCCCTTGGGAACCAGCAGTTAGCGTAATGGCTATGTTGCTGGACTCCCACGTAGTCGACCGCGATTCAAGTCCTGGACCCGGCGGCTTAAACTCACGCCAGGCGCGTGTGCGTGCGTGCCCAAGATCCCAGAGGAGAATGGAGGAGAAGGGATTGCGGTGTGGCCATCCCCCCTGGGGGGTGATTTCTCGCTTTCTCTCTCTCTGTCTCTCTCTGTCTGTCTGGCGAGCGCACGTGCCCTCTAGCGAAAACCTCTCAAAAAAAACCAAACAAACAAACAAAAAACAAACAAACAAAAAAAAACAAACAACCTCACGCAGGGCGCGTGTGCGTGTGTGCCCAAGATCCCGAGAGGAGAATGGAGGAAAAGGGATTGCAGCGTGACCATTCCCCCTGGGGGGGTGATTTCTCGCTTTCTGTCTCTCCGTCTGTCTCTGTCTGTCTGGCGAGTGCATGCGCCCTATAGCAAAAACCTCTCCAAAAAAAAATACATACCTGCCCTTCAAAATCCTGACAGGATGGAGAAATGTAGGAAAAATTGTGGCACTAGCATGCCTCAATGGAGGGTGCTTCCTCCCTCCCCCAAAACAAGTACATGTCCCCTTTGACAATTAAAAAAATTATTTTTAAATATTCTATTAAAACATCACTTTAAAATTGTCAAAATAGGTCCAGCCATGGTAGCACATAATGGGAGCTGCCACCTGGTAGGTTGGAGTCACCTGGTAGGCTTGGGTTGGATTCCCAGCCCACCCTGAAAAGCTGAGAGTGGTGGGACATGCCTATAGTCCAAGCGACTTGGAGACAGGAGGATCGGAGGATCGTGAGCTTATGGCCAGCATGGGCAAGACCTGTCTGAAAAAGCCAGGAGTAGCAGAATACATCTGAGATCCCAACTACTCAGGAAGGTTGCAGAAAGATCATGACAGAGCAAGATGTTGTCTAAAATAAAATTAAATAAACAAACTTTAAAAATATATACCTTGACTGGTGGTGTAGAACATGGGGAAGGAGGCATCACACAGGTTTCTTGACTATTATAGGAAGGGCTGTCACTCAAGTTCAGATAGAACTCATCTTCACTGGTGGAGCTCCCCTGACTGTCCACTCCTGGAGAGATGCAGATTACTATGGCACTGGTGTTATCTGCTCGGAGCATACGCTGCCTCCAGCGGCCTAGTGCTCGATTCACCAGCATTTTGGCACAAGATTGTCCATGCTCACCCTGTATTTAAAAGAACAAGGAGAGGGAAAGTAACAACTCAGATTTAGTTGCTTCTACATCTGTACCAAACTAACAGTTGGCCAAAATAAGTTAGTGAAGCTCCCAATTTTCAAATATTATCCACAATTCCCATACCTATGTTAAAATAGTACTCCTTACAAGTTTAAAAAAAATCATAAAATTTGGCTTGGTTATAATTCATTCGTATCCCCCCACCCCTTTCTTTATAAGAGAGAGTTAGAACATGAGTGAAATAGAAAGAGAAAAAGATAGGTATTTTTGATAGGGACTCATAGTGTTGCAATCCTCCTGCCCCAGTCTCCCAATGAGCTGGAATTACAGGCGTGTACAACCATGACTGATTTGCTCAGGTTGGCCCAAGAAGCAAACTCAGGTTTCCCATAGTTTCCAGCCTTCCAAGTGGTGGCAATATATGCAAACCACTGGGTCTGGGTCCATTTATGTATCTTTAGCGTTTTATCAAAAACTTGGGGGACAAGTAGTTGGCATAATGACTATGTCACTGGACTCCCACGTAGTTGACCATAGTTTGAGTCCCAGACCCGGTGGCTTAAACTCACGCCGTGTGTGTGTGCGTGTGTGCGCGCACGCGTGCCCAAGATCCCAAGAGGAGAATGGAGGAGAAGGGACTGCAGCGTGGCCATCCCCCCGGGGGATGATTTCTCACTTTCTGTCTCTCTGTCTTTCTGGTGAGCGCATGTGCCCTATAGCAAAAAAAAAAAAAGAACTCTCTCTCAAAAAAAACAAAACAACTCTTGCCTCATAATTAGCAAACTCAGACTTCCCATACAGCTTTGAGCCTTCCAAGTGGTGACAATACATGCATACCACTGGGTCTGAGCCCATTCATGTATCTTTAACATTTTATCAAAAACTTGGGGGACCAGCAATTGGTGTAATGGTTATGTCACTGGACTCCCATGCAGTTGATCACGGTTCGAGTCCTGGACTTGGTGGTTTAAACTCACGCCGGGGCATGTGTGCGTGCATGCCCAAGATCCTGAGAGGAGAATGGAGGAGAAGGGATTGCGGCATGGCCATCCCCCTAGGGGGTGATTTCTCTCCTCTCTGCCTCTGTCTTTCTGGTGAGCACATATACCCTATAGCAAAAACCTCTCAAAAGAAAAAAAAAACTCAAAAAACAAAAACAAACAAAAAAACTTGTTCTTCACTACAATTTTAATTAGGAAAAATTATACAGAAGTTACTTAAAAGAGAACGTAAAAATCACATTATAGAGAAATATAATTTACAAATTAGACAATTAGGCATGGTGAAGTAACGCATTGTAGGAAGCCAGTAGGTGGCATGGTGGTTAAGGAAGTGGATCCCACATGGCTAACTCCACAGTTTGAGTCCAGGACCCAGTGGGTTGAAAAACACACCAAACACGTGTGCATGTGTGTTCAAAATCACAAGAGGAGAATGGAGGTAAAGGGACTGGGTGTGGTCATCACCCTGGAGGGTGATTTCTCACCTTCCCTCTCTCTGGTGAGCATACATGCCCTATAGCAAAACAAAACAAACAAAAACCCAAAAAACTCAGTTTCTTCTATTTTTTTTTTTGGGGGGGGAGAGGTTTTCGCTATAGGGCGCGTGCGCTCGCCAGACAGACAGAGAGAGACAGAGAGACAGAAAGCAAGAAATCACCCACCGGGGGGATGGTCATGCCGCAATCCCTTCTCCTCCATTCTCCTCTCGGGATCTTGGGCATGCACGCACACGTGCCCGGTGTGAGTTTTAAGCCACCGGGTCCGGGACGCGAACCACGGTCGACTACGTGGGAGTCCAGCAACATAGCCATTATGCTAACGGCTGGTTCCCAGGGACAGTTTCTTCTAAATGTTAAGAATTTTTACAAATCAAAGAAAATAACATAAGAATTGTCCAAAGAACTGAACAAACTTCAGGGACAAGGAAATATACAGGTCATATACTGCAGCAGCAACTTTGTTTTTTAATATGGACAATACCATGTGACTTGAAAGCATCATTTTATGTGCCAAAAAGAAAAAAATTGCCAATAGAACTATGTCACACCATTTAGAAAAAGCATTCCAAATTCAGCGATGTTAAAAAGTAAAAAAATATGCAACTCAGAACTGAGGAGAGGCAGCAGAAATCTCTAATTTATGAATCACACTCCTCAGAGCACGTTGTTCATTACACTTCAAATACTAGCTGACTGAGGACTCTCTGAAGTTCTCCCTTACCTTTCACTTTTTTGGTGGGCCTCTATTCTCCCTTCCTAGTACAGCTCCATGAAGAAAGAAATCTAGAAAAATCATTTCCACTACCATACCTGTATTTTTTCCTCAGCTCATAGAATTCTGATTTGGGTTCCCCTAATATTGTGACTTTTTGTAGCATATGATCTCTGTAACTGATCTTATATATTGCCACAGTCTTGCCCAATTACTGTTAACTTTCAAATGAGTATTTCCAGGACTCCCACGTAGTCGACTGCAGTTCATGTCCCGGACCCTGTGGCTTAAAACTCACGCCGGGCGCATGAGCGTGCGTGCCCAAGATCCCGGGAGGAGAATGGAGGAGAAGGGATTGCGGCGTGACCATCCCCCCTGGGGGGTGATTTCTCGCTTTCTGTCTCTATGTCTCTGTCTGTCTGGCGAGCGCACGCACCCTACAGCGAATACCTCTCCAAAAATAAAAAAGTGGAATATCCATCAGTGGAAGACTATTCTATCATAAGAAAAGAAATTGAGTACTGATATAACTAACAACAATATGGAAGAACCTTAAACATGGAAAATGAAAGATGCCAGATACAAAAGGCCACCTATTAATTGTATGATTATTTTTATGAGAAATATCAAAAATAGGCCAATTCAAGGGGTCTTTAAAGATAAAGCTTCCCATACAGCTTCAGACTACCAAACAGTAGTGTCCAGCTCATTCTACCATGGCTGGGCCAATATATCTCAACTGAAAAAAAGGACTGGCAAGGTTTTGCAGGCCAGTAAGTCAAGGGCTGTTCATACTAAAGTCAGTAGTTGCCTGTTTTATTATCTAGTTTTATTTATTTCCTGTCTCATTCCCCAAATGATTAAGAGCTGCAAAGGCTATATTCTACCTAGGAGGAGGGCCAGGCAATGCAAAAATCTACCCAAGGTGATCATCCTTAAATATAACTCTGACAAAGGTACCAAAACAATGTTCAGACAAAAATATCCAATTATTAATTCATTTTTTATTTATTTACTTAAATTTGACCATAGTGGGACAGAGGGAGAGTGAAAGTAAGAAAGCAAGCCGCAAAGTCCAGGACTTGAACCGTAGTTGGCCATGTGGAAATACAGCACCCTTAACCACCACAACACCTGCCAGCCACATTAATTCACTTACCATCAAATATTTTTTCTCCTCTTGGTCTTGACACATCGAGATGGCATCTTGAGGTGGAATCATATTCCAAAGTCCATCACTCCCCAAAATAATATACTTATGCTTCTGGGGGTCAAGAGTGTGGACACTTGTATCTGGTTCAGGTGATACCACAAACTCACCACTGAAGAAATCATAGCTCCACAAATCACCTAGGGGAAGGAAGCAGAAGATGCAGGAAGTTATTATTTCCAAGCTAACAGAATCACATCAAAACTTTAAAGGAGGGGCCAGATAGTGTCAAAGTGGTAAAATGCAATGCTCTGAAAGGAAATCCCAGATGGGACAGTTCTTAGTTCAAGTCCAGACCCATTCTTGAATACACCAAGCTACCATGATCTGTAGCTCGCTGAAGGTTGGGGTTGGACTGTGGTATCAGAACCCTCTCTGATTTATGGAAGAAAAAAGAAACTTAGAGAAAAAGATTAAAGGAAAAATCCACATGTTCATATAACAGACACACACAAAAAATCTGGTAACGTTCAAAATGCATCCATAATAAAAATGTCTAGCAAGCTAAGAAAAAAAGGGCAACTCTCTTGGGCCAGCCAGTGGCATGGTAGTTAAGGCAGCTGGATCCCATATGGCCAACTGCACAGTTGAGTCTTGGACCCTGCGGCTTGAAAACATGCTAGGCACGTGTGCATTCCCAAAATCCGGAGAGAAGAATAGAGAAGGGATTACATCATAACCACCTCCCACAGGATGATCGCTTGCTTGGGTGCTCTCTCCCCCTTTCCTCCCTCCCTCCCCAGCCAGCACACATGACCTACAGAAAATTTAAAGGGGTGGGGGGGTGCTCTCTTAAATTGATAAAGAATACTCACAAGAAACCTATAGCAAACATCTTACTTAAAGGTAAAATCTTAAATGTTAAAAGTATTCCCTTTAAAATGAGGGAATAAAAGGCCAACAGGTGGAATGGAGGTTAAGGGGGCAGGATCCCACATGGCTAATTCCACGGTTTGAGTCCCAGTCCCAGCGGCCTGAAAATCATGCCAGGTGTGGGTGTGTGCATGCCCAAAATCTTAAAAAAGGAATGGAGGAGAGGGGATTGTGTCATGGCCATACCCCCCCAAAGGGTGATTTCTCATTCTTCCCCCTCCGCTCTGGTGAGTACATGCACCCTATAGCAAAAAAAAAAAGGGGGGGGGGGATAAGAAAACTATGCCTGGTATCATCACTTTTCAGCCGATACTGTACTGCAGGTCCTACTTAGCAGAGTAAGATAATAAATAAATAAATAAATGAATGAATGAATGAATGATAAATTGTAATGGAGAAAAACTACCATTACTTGCTGATGACTTCATTTCTACATGGAAAATCAAAGATAAATTAGATAAATTATTAGAATTAGTAGTATATTTTAAATAGGGTTATCAAATACAAAAGCAATATATGAAAGTCAACTATATTTCTTTTTTTAAATGATTATTTAATTTATTATTACGTCATTTGGTGTAGGGCTTGCATGTTCACCAGAGAAAGAGAAAGAGAGAGGGGGGCCAGCAGGTGGCATGGGGTTAAGAGCACTGGACTCCAGTAACCACGGTTCAATTCCCGGACCTGGTAGGTTGCTTTCTCACTTTCCCTCTCTCTCTCTCTCACACTCTGTCCCTTTCTGGTCTAGTATAAATATATACATACATACATAAAGTTAAATAAAATAATTCTTTAAAAAGAGAGAGAGAAAGAGAAAGTGAGAAAGCAAGCCTCTAGGTCCATGATTTGAACTATAGTCAGCTATGTGGGAGTCCAGTGCTTTAACCACCATGCCACCTGCTGGCCCCAAAAGTCTACTATATTTCTAAACAATAGTAATATATGGAAAATAAAAATTTTAGTCTTTTTCTTTATTTTTACTTTTTATTTTCCAGAGGACTGGTGCATTGACTGGAGAGAGAAAGAAAACAAGAAAGCACCCTCCCCTTGGGGATTGTCACACCACAATTTCTTCTCCATCTCCATCCTGACAGGGTTTGGGGTACAAATGCAAACACGTCTGATGTATTTTTCTAATCTTTTTGCTCAAATCTGCAAATTAAAAAGAAATTTTACAGGTTTTACCACAGGGCGTATGTGCTCGCTGGAGAGAGAGAGAGAGAGAGAGAGAGAGAGAGAGAGAGAATATGAGAATCATGCCCCCAGCAGTGGTCACGCCGCAATCCCTGATCCTTCATTCTCCTAAGATTTTGGGCACCCATGCACATGCAGCCAGCATGATTTTCAAGCCGCCAGGTCTAGGCCTCAAACTGTGGTCAGCCATGTAAGAATCCAGAGCCTTAATCACCATAGCCAGAAGCACGTAATGTTAAACTAGCACTCATTAATAAGAATAATTTTTATCATCCAAAGTATTGCCTAATTTTCTACTGTCTACTATTTTTTCTTTCTTCCAACTAAGAAGTAGTCTGTGATGGGACCAGCAGATGGCATAATAGTTACGTTGCTGGACTCCCACACAGTCAACTGTAGTTCGAGTCCCAGACCCAGTGGCTTAAAACTCACACTGGGCTTGTGAGCATGCATGCTCAAGATCCTGAGAAGAGAATGGAGAAGGGGTTGCAGCATGGCCATGCCCCCTAAGGAGTGATTTCTTGCTTTCTGTCTGTCATTCTGTGTCTCTCTGACAAGTGCATGCACCTCATAGGAAAAATCTTTCTATTAAAAAAAAAAAAATGGGGATGGCAGGTGGAGTGGTGCTTAATGCGCTAGACTCCCACATGGACAGAAGTGATTTGAGTCCTGGTCCTAGCAACTTGCCTTCTCACTTTTCTTTTCTTTCACTCTCTGGTCAAATTAAAAAATAAATAATAGTAACAAACAAAGTAAAATACTTTTTTTTGAGAGGTTTTTGCTGTTAGGGCACGTGTGCTCATCAGAAAGAGACAGAAAGCAAGAAATCACCCCCCCCCCCCCCCCAGTGGGGGATGGCCACACCGCAATCCCTTCCCCATTCTCCTCTTGGGATCTTAGGCATGTACACATACGCGCCTGGCATGAGTTTAAGCCAACAGGTACAGGACTCGAACCGTGGTTGACTACGTGAAAGTCCAGCAACACAGCCATTATGCCAACTGCTGGTCCCTCTCAGGATCTTGGGCATAGACACACAAGCTCCTGGCGTGAGTTTAAGCTACCGGGTCTGGAACTCAAACCACGATTGACTACATGGGAGTTTAGCAACATAGCCATTACGCTACCTGCTCGTCCCATAAATAATTTTTTTTTTTTTTTGGAGAGGTTTTTCGCTATAGGGCACGTGCGCTCGCCAGACAGACAGAGAGAGACATAGAGACAGAAAGTGAGAAATCACTCCCCAGGGGGGATGGTCACGCTGCAATACCTTCTCCTCCAGTCTCCTCTCGGGATCTTGGGCATGCACGCACACGCGCCCGGCGTGAGTTTTAAGCCACCGGGTCCGAGACGCGAACCGCGGTCGACTACGTGGGAGTCCAGCGACATAGCCATTACGCTAACTGCTGGTTCCCCCCATAAATAATTTTTTAAGAGAGAGTTTTTTGCTATAGGGTACATACACTCACCAGAGAGACAGACAGAAAGCAAGAAATCGCTCTCCAGGGGGATGGCCATGTCGCAATCCCTTCTACTCCATGAGTGCCTAAGATCCCAAGATCCTACCAGGTCTGGAACTCAAACTATGATTGCCCATGTGGGAGTCCACCACCCTAACCAGTACGCCACCTGCCGGATCCACATACCAATCTATTATTCAATACAAAGATATTCTTCAAGGAACTGATGTAATCCTTTTATTATCCACTCTCAATGCCCTCATCCTCACACCATCCTAGTAAAAACCAACAGGATATGTAACAGAGACATAACCTTGAAGCAGTTTATAAGAAAAATATCTGGAGATCTGAGCTTAATTAGCCAATATGACTATTATAAGCTAATGACGATCAGAATTCCGGGACTCCATTAGTAGAAGTACAATGCTCAGGTAACAGGAACTAAACATTTCCATTGTACTTCAACCTGGACAGTCAGGACAGCCCTGCTCAGCTAGGTCTTGGCTCTGCCCTGCTTGGTCTTGGTTGCACTAGGCTGTGGCTCGGGCCCTGTGAGCTCAAAGAGGGAGGAAATGCTTGGTGAGCACTCTTAGAGCCCATTACAAGTTCCAAGGGGGAAGGCATGCTTGGGAGAGAATGAACTCTGTGAGATCCCCCTGAACTCAGTCAATAAGCAACACGTCAGCTGTGCCTTGTACTTTTTTTTTTTTAATGCATATATGTATATAAGTATGTATGTATGTATTTTTGGGGAGGTTTTGCTATAGGGCGAATGCACTCACCAAAAAGACAGAAAGCAACAGAAATCACCCCCCGGGGGTATGGCCATGCCACAATCCCTTCTCCTCCATTCTCCTCTCGGGATCTTGGGCAAGCATGCATACGCACCTGGCGTGAGTTTAAGTCACCGGGTCCGGGACTCGAACAGTGGTCGACTACGTGGGAGTCCAGCGACATAGTCATTATGCCAACTGCTGGTCCCCCTTTCATCTTTTTCTAACTTCCAATGTCTCAGTTGGACCTACTCTTTGAAGGAGGAACCTTGCAAGACACATCCCAAACTCCCTTTTTCCTTGCAAACAACTAGAAGATCAACTGTAGCACATGTCTATACTATGAAGGAATAATCTGTGTAACAGCCTTCTAGGTACACACAAAAAAATCTATGAAATACGTAAATTATTTAGAATACTGCAACAGGTCCTCAAATAATATCCTGCGCTGCAATTTTATTTTGCTACAAATTTAGCCATACACCAGCCTTAAAATAATCCTTTAAAAACAAACTGGATCGGGGCTGGCAGGTGGCATGATGGTTAAAAGCACTGAACTCCTCCATGGACGACCATGGTTTGAGTCCCAGACCTGGTAGCTTGCTTTCTTACTTTACGTCTCTCTCTAATAAAACTGGAAAATAATAATAATAATAATAATAATAATAAGTTAAATAAAAATAATTCTTTAAAAAAAAAAAAAAACAACTGGATCAGGGCCAGCAGGTAATGTGGTGGTTAAGGGCGTTGGACTTCCACGTGGCCGACTGCAGTTTAAGTCCTGGACCTGGCGGCTTGCTTTCTCACTTTCCCTTTCTTTCTCTCTGTTTCTCTTTGGTCAAATTTTAAAAAATAATAACAAATATAATTAAATAAATAAAAATTATTTTTAAAAGATAGGTAACATTTCTGAAGCATTTATAATGTGTCAAGAACTTTTTTTAAAAATTTACTAGAGAGGGGGGAACCAGCAGTTAGCGTAATGGCTATGTCGCTGGACTCCCACGTAGTCGACCGCGGTTCGCGTCCCGGACCTGGTGGCTTAAAACTCACGCCGGGCGCATGTGCGTGCATGCCCAAGATCCTGAGAGGAGAATGGAGGAGAAGGGATTGCGGCGTGACCATCCCCCCTGGGGGGTGATTTCTCGCTTTCTGTCTCTATGTCTCTGTCTGTCTGGCGAGCACACGCGTCCTATAGCGAAAACCCTCTCAAAAAAAAAAAAATAAAAAAATAAATTTACTAGAGGGGGGATCCAGCAGTTAGCGTAATGGCTGTCGCTGGATTCCCACGTAGCCGACCACGGTTCGCGTCCCGGACCCGGTGACTTAAAACTCACGCCGGGCGCATGTGCGTGCGTGCCCGCCCAAGATCCCGAGAGGAGAATGGAGGAGAAGGGATTGCGGCGTGACCATTCCCCCTGGGGGGGTGATTTCTCGCTTTCTGTCTCTATGTCTCTCTCTGTCTGGCGAGCACACGCGCCCTATAGCAAAAATCTCTCCCCCCCAAAAAAAAAATTTACTAGAGGGTATGAGTGCTCATGGCTGGAATTGGTATTCTTATATAAAGAGGGTAAATTTGACCCCCTCTTCTTCTGCTTTCTCACCTTCTATCCTTGCCTTCCATCATGAAATGACAGAGGAAGAGGCCCTAGCCAGATGTTGGCACTTAGAATACTGTATTTTGCAATTTTAAAAACAGAGCCAATAAATTTTGTTCATCATAAATTACCCAGTATTATGTATAGCAGCACAAAACAGACTAAGATAGTGTCACTGGTGAGTGTTGCAGCATGGCTTGGTGATACCCAGGTTGTTAGTGTTTTAAACGAAGAATTGAATGAAACACACTAATACTGAAAACAAATGATAGTTCATTAAGTAAAAGTGTAAGTATACTCTTAAGAGTGAGGAGTGAACGGAGAGTGAGAGAGCCCTGGTATCACTTTCCATGGGGTCTGTAATTCCTTAACAGGGGTTGTGCCAATTGATCATGGGTTAGGCTCACTAACTGCTTTTATCCCTTGGCTACAGGCTGCGTGCACTCACAAGATAGACAGAAAGCGAGAAATCATCCCCTGGGAGGATGGCCACGCTACAAACCCTTCTCCGCTATTCTCTTCTCAGTATGTTGAGAATGCATGTACACGTACACGGTGTGAGTTTTAAGTCACCAGATTCAAGATTGGGACCACAGTCGACTCCGTGGGAGTCCACCATACCTATTAAGCCATCTGCTGGTCCCCACGATCCTTCTTAATCAGTTAAGTGTCCTCATTTCCACATTCATTTTATTTATTTATTTTTAAAATTTTTTAGTTTTGCTATGGGGCATATGCCATCACCAGAAAGAAAGAGTCAGAAGAAAGAAGGGAGTGAAAAATCACCCCTCAGAGAGGATAGCCACACCGCAATCCCTTCTCTTCCATTCCTCTCTCGGGATTTTATGCATACTTGCACATGGGCCCTGTGTGTTTTTCAAGCCACCAGATCCAGCACTCGAACCACAGAGTAGGTCATGTGGGATCCAGTGTCTTAACCTCCACAACACCTGCCTCCACCCTCATTCTTATTTTTAATTCTTTTTTTTTTTTGAGGTGTTTTTTTTTTTTTTTTTGCTGTAGGGCACGTGACCTCACCAGAAAGACCGAGAGACAGAAAGCAAGAAACCACCCTCCCAGGGGGTATGGCCACGCTGCAATCCCTTCTCTTCCATTCACCTCTCGGGATCTTGGGCACACATGCACACGTGCCGCCCTGTGTGAATTTAAGCCACCAGGTCCAGGACTCGAACCACACTTGACTACATGGGAGTCCAGCGACATAGCCATTATACCAACTGCTGGTCCCGTCCACCCTCATTTTATGTCTTTACCTCTGTCACACTGGCCTCTTGTTCCTTAAAGATACCAAAACCTTTCCTTCCTGTATTAGATTCTTTGCTTGCAAACAATAATTTCTAGCCCAGATTAACTTAGATCAAAAAAGCAATTTAGAGGATAATCAAGTAGCTAAAAGAGTAGAAAAGCTACAGAATCTAGTATGGAAACAAGGCAGTGCCAAGCAACCAGGAAAGAAAACTCAACCATATCAATGAGGGGCCACAGTAGTAAGGCCAATATCCCTAAGGTCAATTCACTATAAGTGACTTTTCTTTTTTTTTCAGTTTTGAAAGTATGTACTTGACCAAGAGCAGGAGAGAAAAACTGAGAAATCACTCCCCAGGAAGGATGGCCACACCACAATCCCTTCTCCTCCATTTTCTTCCTGGAATTTTGAGCATACATGTACCCTATGTTTTTCTTTTTCTTTTCTTTTCTTTTTTTTTGAGGTTTTTGCTATAGGGCGCGTGCCCTAGCCAAAGACAGAGAGAGACAGAAAGCAAGAAAACACCCCCCGGGGGGATAGTCATGCCGCAATCTCTTATCCTTCACTCTCCTCTCAGAATCTTGAGCGCGCGTGCACACACACACACGCGCCCGGTGTTAGTTTAAGCCACCAGGTCCAGGACTCGAACCTCAGTCAACTATATAGGAGACCAATAACATAGCCATTATGCCATCTGCTGGTCCCAAACCCTGTGTGTTTTTCAAGCTTCCCAGTGCCAGGACTCAAGTGGCACAGTTGGCCATGTGGGAATCCAGATGCTTTAAACACCACGCCACAAGTTGGCCCCTATAAATGATTTTTAAAATGTTCGTCCAAAGGCTGGCCCTGTTGCCTGGTGGTTAAGGGAGACAAATACCACATAGCTAACCACATGGTTCAAATCCTGGTCCCAGTGGCTGGAAAAACACTCTAGGTACATGTGCATGCATCATCAAAATCCCAACGGAGTGGAGAAATGGAGGAGAAGGGACTGTTGCATGACCATGCCCCATAATCATGCCCTTTGGTGAGTACTTTCGCCCTCTCCCTCTTTCTCTGCTTCCCTCTGTTGAGCACATGTGCCCTTTGGCAGGGGGGAAAAAAAAAAGTTTGTCCCTTTTTTAGATTCAAAATCCATAATCCCAAAATAGAGAATGTCAGTGACCTACCTGTGATTATTGTATGCCTGATCTTTTATATGCTTTATAAAAAGATCCTAAGTAGAAATGTTTAAACTGAAACTATATGGTAAGAGAGATACAATTTCAAAAAAAAAAAAAAAAAAAAAACAGACCAGGCTGTTATTTAATAGAAAGAGAAAATCCCCCACCCATGCACACCCAAAATCAAATGGCCACTAAATGCCTTTGTTATGACTCTATTTTGACTGCTATTTTCCTTGGTCCCTTCATCTTCAGGCATTACTCAAATATCACCTCCTTTGAGGGGGATCCTTGTTCATCTCTAAAGTAGCATTCTCCAGTCACTGACTATTTTCCTACCCATTACTATCACATCACCTTGTTTAATTTCTTTGTGATAATTTTAAGATGTTTTTCTTGTTTGTTTGTTATCTATTAGTCCAACTAGATTATAGACCCTATGGTTAGGTTTATGTACATTTGACCATTAAAGATCAGTAAGAGAGAGCACATAGGATGTAAAATGATCTTTTTTTTCCCCTTTTTATTGCCAGAGGGCATGTGTGCTCATGAAGGAAGGAAGGAAATCTGATAGGTTTTCATCAAATTTAAGTCCTACTTACCAAGTGCTCTTGCTACAGCCAGAAAAGGAATCTGGTCAATAACTGTGCTCCTTCTAACAGGTCCATTGTGAGTGAGCCGAGGTCGTTTCCAAACTACACGATTCACTCCAGACTTGTTCATCACACTAAAAATTAAATAGAGTTCACATAAATACTCTAAATTATTAAAATATTACAACTAAGGTAGCTCAATGTGTTAATTAATAAGACTATATTATCACAAAACAATGACTTAACTGTTTCAGCTACAAACATACATATACCAAAGTTCCTCTACCAAGAAGACAAAATAGGGTACACAAGAGGAGAAGAATTTGGAGATTACTAAAGTAGGGCAAAAGGAAGTACTATGAAGAAGAGTTACTGTGTTAAAGAAAAAAGCAAGATGACTTGATGACTGAAAAATTGTGGAGAAGGTAGGAAGAGATTTTATAAAGAGAGGAGGATTAAAGGGTGATAAAAGAAACTGAAAGGGGACTGGACATTGCCACAGTGGTAAAATGCAATGCCCTGCGAGGCTGACCCAAATGGGGAAGTTCTGGGCTCACACTGGGACATCTCCCTAAATATGCTGAGCTCGTGTCTGCCAAGAACTGGGGTTGGCTGAAGCTGAGAGTGAACCGTGACATCAAGACCTTACTGGGATGCTGTTTTTTTCTCTCTCTCTCACTCACAGAAGAAATAAATAAGCATTAAGAGAAAAAGAAAGCCAAAAGGTTATATATTAAATGGTTGTCAGGAAAGTCATGACATTTTACAATGCAAAAACTGCATCATGACTTTCTCAACAACCCAATAGTTCTGATGGTTTCTATAGAGAATAGGGGGAACACAGAACTCCAGTTTTATTATCTTTAATTTGAGGAGTCACAAGGAAATACTTCAACAGCAATGCTTATGTACTTAAGATATTTCTGTAACATGAAATGTAGGACAAGAGTTTGGGAAAAATATCAGCTGTAGAGATGTAGATTTGGGATTTACAGAATTAAAAAACCCTCATAGAAACCTGCTGTAGAAACAACAGAAATCTGTAATTTGTACAAAGATTAAAAAAAGTCAATAGCGGGTCAGCAGGTGGCATGGTGGTTGAGTAGCTGAACTCAACTGTAGTTTGAGTCCTGGACCTCATGGCTTGCTTTCTTACTTTCTTTCTCTCTGGTGAGCACACGTCCCCTATAGCAAATTAATTATAATAATAACAAATAAAGTTAAATAAATAATTACTTTTAAAAAGTCATTAGAAAGGAAACATATCTCTGAAAGGCTAGAAAAGGTAGGGATGGGGGAAGAATGGCAGGAAGCATGTCCAAGAAGTAGTATTAGTCTGCCTGGTAGTAGGTCCACTTAAAGACAGAAATTGATTCTAAAGACAGACTTTCAAAGAGAAAGAGAATAGTAAGATAATCTAATTAGGGACCAGCATGTAGGATAGTGGTTAAGGGCACTGGGCCCCAACATGGTTGACTGCAGTTTAAGTCCTAGACTTGGAAGCTTGCTTTGTCACTTTACCTCTCTCTCTGTCTCTCTCTGTCCCTCTCTAATCAAATTAAAGTAAATAAATTAACTAATTAAATAAAATTTTAAAACTTCCTTCTCAAAAAAAAACACAAGATAATCCAAGTAAATCCCCTCATTGAAGTCAAATCAGCACCCAAAAACCCTCGAATATAATTTAAATAATTTACAGAAAAACTATGCAGACCAGCTGACAATAATAAGTGGTCTTCCTATCAGTTATTTTCCTATTATTAATGAGTAATATGACATCCTGATATATCTATCAGTCTATTACTAGTTTACCATATTGACTTTGAGTAATATGAATCTAATCCCCTTAACAATGAACATATCAGGGCCTGCAAATGGCGTAACATTTACATCACTGGACTTCCACATGGCTGACCACAGTATGAGCCTGGGATCCAGTGGCTTGAACCTCATGAGGTATGTGCCCAAGATCCTGGAAGAAGAATGGAGGAAAAGGGATTGTGGCATGGCCACCCCCAGCGGGTGACTTCTTACTTTCCCTCTCATTGTCTCTGTCTGTCTCTCAGAGAGTCCATGCAACCTAAGGCAAAATCCTCTACAAAAAACAAGGGGGGTGGGGGATTAGGCAGGTGGCATGGTGGTTAAGGGTGCTGGACTCTCACATGACTGACTGTGGTTCAAGTCTCAGACCTGGTAGCTTGCTTTCTCACTTTCTCTCTCACTCCGTCCCTCTCTGGTCAAATATAAATAATAAACAAACAAACAAACAAACAAATGAACTAATGTAATCAAAATAATTTTTTTTTGGAGAGGTTTTTGCTATAGGGTGTGTGCGCTCGCCAGACAGACCGAGAGAGAGACAGAGAGACAGAAAGCGAGAAATCACCCCCAGGGGGTTGGCCACGCAGCAATCCCTTCTCCATTCTCCTCTCGGGATCTTGGGCACACACGCACACGCGCCTGGCCTGAGTTTTAAGCCACCGGGTCCGGGATGTGAACTGCGGTCGACTACATGGGAGTCCAGCGACATAGCCATTACGCTAACTGCTGGTCCCAATTAAAATAATTTTTAAAAAAATTAAAAAAAGAAGAGTTAAAAAATCTCTAACCGGGGGACCAGCAGTTGGTGTAATGGCTATGTCGCTGGACTCCCACGTAGTCAACCGCGAGGTTCATGTCCCGGATCCAGTGGCTTAAAACTCACGCCGGGCGCGTGTGCATGTGTGCCCAAGATCCCGAAAGAATAATGAATGGAGGAGAAGGGATTGTGGTGTGGCCATCCCCCCAGGGGGGGTGATTTCTCGCTTTCTGTCTCTCTGGCAAGCACTCGCACCTTATAGCAAAAACCTCTAAAAACAAAACAAAACAAAACAAAACAAAAAACCTCTAACAACAACAACAAAAAAACAAATCGGTATGGAAAGCTAAAAACAGAGTTAATAATGAACACCTCCAAAGGCATGTAGGTGTGTCAAAGAAATGTACTACATCTAAGGAGCAGTCAAACAGTTCACCTGCTCTGTTCTAACTTCACAGAAATGAGGATGCGAGAGAGAGAAAACAAATGGAGTAAAAGTCCTAAAGGAAGCAAGATAAAGGCATAAATCTTATAAGACCAATACTCCACTAAACCAAGAAAAACATGAACACAGCAGCAGAACAATCACAATTTTCCCTCTAAATTAGAAAACAAGTTACTCAGAAGAGGGCAGGCCAGGACATTTGAGCAGTGCTATCTCATAAAATCTCCTACAGTGACAGAATGTTCATTCTGCACTAACACAAGCATTCACTAATCCGTGTGTGGTTACAGTGTATTACCTCAGACAAATGAAGAACTGATTTTTAAATTTAATTTTTTTCAAATTTTTTTGTTTTGTCAGATAGCACATGCAGTCATCAGAGAGAGAGAGAATGTACCTCCCAAGGGGCATATCCCACTGTAATTCCTTCTCCATTTCTCCCTCTTTTGGGGATTTTGTGTATGCATGTGCACGCACTCAGTGTGTTTCTTAAGCTGCTAGGTCCAGGACTGGAAACTCACAGTCAGCCATGTGGGATCCAGCTGCCTTAACCACTACACCTTGGGCTGCCCTAAATTCAGTTTTTATTCACTGAAATGTAAACAGGCACATGTGGTTAACTAAGAACGAGCTGAGAACTGCACCAAGTTCAGAAGGACCAGAAAACACTGCAGATGTAAACACAAAGAACAGAAATTCCAGAGTTGCTTATTTACCATGCCCTTAATTCTCAGTTCTGATAACATCTACCTAGGTCATAACAGGAGTCAGAATATCCTGTTAAAGTTTGTTCTTTCCTGTACCTGCTTCCTAAAAGGTCAGGCTTACTATTTAAATAATCAGAGTAACTGCTTCCAATTTAACTAGACTAGCTATCTTAATATCCAAGGATATTGGGAACCAGCAGTTAGCGTAATGGCTACGTCGCTGGACTCCTGTGCAGCCAACTGCAGTTCGAGTCCTGGGCCCGGTGGCTTAAACTCACGCCAGACGCATCTGCGTGCATGCCCAAGATCCTGAGAGTAGAAGAGAGAAGGGATTGTGGAGTGACCATCACCCTGGAGGGTAATTTCTCGCTTTCTATCTCTCTATGTCTATCTGGAGAGCACACACGCCCTATAGCAAAAACCTCTCAAAAAAAAAAAAAAAAAAAAAGGAAAACCCAAGGATATTGTGGTCTCTGTCTTTCTGAGGAACAAAGAGATAAGAGTAGTGGTTAAATCATAGATAAGTTTAAATTACAGCATTAAAAAAATTCAAAGCTTTTTCATAAGATACTGCTTATTCTGCATTCTCTGTTATCCTGTATGATTAAAAGGCATATAAAAAGGCACAGTCTAACATGCAGAGAGCTGACTGAGCAGCAACAGAAGGCTAAAAAAACAGTGCTGGCCACTTGCCTAGGTTGGGACAGAGGGGAGTAAGGAAATAATTTCTAATAAAATGGCCCAATTTTGGCAAAAAGACACCTGCTCCCAAATGGCAAAGCTCATCTGTCCAACTGTCCAGATGGTATTTTATACCATAAGGCAGAAACAAATCTTTTTTAAAAAGCTATTAATGTCAAAGAAAATAAATTTTAAAATTCACATAGAAAAATAAGAAAGAACAGTAAAAAATATATAGAGTTATTTATTTCTTCTATGACCAAGAACGACAGAGAAAGAGATGGAGACAGAGAAACAGAGATAGATAGCACCCCCAACAGGGTCTCACCATGATCCACCCCTAGTCTTCAAACAGCCTTGAGGCACAAGTACTCTCATGTGCCTGGTGTACTCAGGGAGGTCTCCAGACTCAAATCAACAACTTTCCCATGTGAGATTACCTCACAGAGCACTGCATTTTACCACTGTACCACTACCTGATCCAGAAAGAAAAATATTTTTTAAATGATTCATTTTATTTATTATCTTTTAATGTGTTATAGGGCACATGCACTCACAGAGTTGAGAGAGAGAGAAAAAGTGAGAAAGCAAGCCTCCAGGCCTGGGACTCAAAATGTGGTCAGCCATGTGGGAGTCCAGTGCCTTAACCACCATGTCACCTACTGGCCCAAAAAAGTTTTAAATATTTTAAAAGAATTATTCATTTAAATTTATTATTATAATTATTTTTAAAATTTGCTATAGGGCATATGCAGTAAGCAGAGAGAGACAGAAAGCCGCCAGGTCCAGGACTCAAACTACGCCTGCCATGTGAGAGGTCCAGCACCTTTAATCACTATGGCACCTGCTGGCTCAACAAAAGTTTTTTTTTTTTTTTAGAGGTTTTTGCTATAGAGCGCCTGGGCTTGCCAGAAAGACAGAGGAACAGAAAGTGAGAAATCACCCCCCGGGGGGATGGCCATGCCACAATCCCTTCTCCTCCATTCTCCTCTCAGGATCTTGGGCACAGATGCAGATATACCTGGCAAGTTTAAGCTGCCTGGTCCGGGACTCGAATGGCAGTCAACCATTATGCCAACTGCTGGTCCCTCAACGGAAGTATTTTTTAAAAATTGGGACCAGCGGCAAAAGTATTTTTAAAAAATTGGGACCAGCAGATGGCATAATGGTTATGTCAATGGATTCCCACTTTGTTGACCGCGATTCAAGTCCTGGACCCAGCGGCTTAAACTCAGGGTGGGTGCTTGTGCGTGCATGCCCCAGATCCTGAGAGGAGAATGGAGGAGAAGGAAATGCCGCATGGCCATCCCCCCTGGGGGGTGATTTCTCACTTTCTGTCTCTCTGGCTAGCGCATGCACCCTGTAGCAAAAACTTCTCCAAAAAAGAAAGAAAAGAAAGAAAAGAAACGGGTGACCAGCAGATGGCGTAATGGTTGCATCGGTGGATTCCCACATCATCGACCAGGTTTGAGTTCCGGACCCAGAGGCAGAGGCTTAAAACTCACGTCAGGTGCATATGAGTGCAAGTCCAAAATCTTGAGAGGAGAATGGAGAAGAAGGGATTGCAGTGTGCCCATTCCCCCTCAGGGGTGATTTCTCACTTTCTGTATCTCTGTCTCTCTGTGAGCACACATGCCCTAGAGCAAAAATCTCTCTTAAAAAAAGAAAAAATAGGAAAAAAAAAAAAAAAAGAAAAAGAAAAAGAAAAAATAGGGACCAGCAGTTGGCATAATGGCTATGTCACTGGACTCCCATGTAGCCGACCATGGTTTGAGTCTCGGACCCAGTGCCTTAAACTCACACTGGACGTGAGTGATGCATGCCCAAGATCCCGAGAGGAGAATAAAGGAGAAGGGATTGTGGTGTGGCCATCCCCCTGGGGGGTGATTTTTCACTTTCTGTCTCTCTCTGTCTTTCTGGCGAGCGTGCGTGTCCTAAAACAAAAAATCCTTTCCAGAAATAAAAACAAGAAAGAAAAAATAATAATGAAAAGGAATCAGGTCTATTAAAATTAAAAGTTATACTAATGTCAAGGACCAGCAGATGGTGTAACGGTTATGTTGCTGGAATCCCAAGTAGTTGGCCACAGTTAGACTGGCAGAGCCAGCAGCTTAAAACTCACACCAGGTGCATGCGTGTGGGTGCCCAAGATCCTGAGAGGAGAATGGAGGAGAAGGGACTGGGTGTGGCCATCCCCTGGGGAGTGATTTATCGCTTTCTGTCTCTTTGTCTCTGTCTCTCTGGCAAGAACACGTGCCCTATAGCAATAAAAAACTCTCTTAAAAAATAATAAAATAGATAGATAAAACTTACGGTACTTACAAATGAACAGGTGGGGAAGAGAGGAATGGCCCATAAAGAGACTCAAATATATTGGGTGGTTGGAAAAGTCACAACACATTTTTTCACAGAAAAACGTGGAAAAAAACGTGTCGTGACTTTTCCGACATCCCAATACGTGGACCTTCTAGTTTTAAATGGCAAAGCCCACTTTGCAGGACTACTAATGCAGGACTCAGGTATAAAATGACCTCCATACTTATGAGACCAAATGCTCTATAGCCTGAAAGCAAGTTCATTTAATGTTGCTGGAAACTGCAAATTCAAAGTCTGTCCTATCCAGATGCGGGTACCATTCGAAGGTCACTGTATAATAAGTATTAGTGCTTTTTTTTTTTTTTTTGAGAGAAAGAGAGAGATTTTTGCTATAGGGCACATGCGCTCGACAGAGAGAGAAATAGAGACAGAAAACAAGAAATCATTCCCGGAGGATGATTTATCGCTTTCTGTCTCTTTGTCTCTGTCTTATGGTACATAAATTTTAACCAAACGAATGTTACCATTTAAAAAAAGGGAAGAGTGGGCCCAGGAGGTGGCGTGGTGGTTGAGGCACTGGACTCCCACATGGCCAACTCTTGTTCATGTCCCAGACCTGATTAACTTGCTTTCTCACTTTCCCTAACTTTCTCTCTTTGCTCAAATTTTAAAAATAATAATAATAAATAATAAATAATAATAAATAGCAATAATAATCAATAACATTAAATAAATAATATTTATATTTTTAAAAAAAGGAAGAGTTGGGCCAGCAGGTGGTATGGAGGTTAAGGCAGCTGGGTAATTCATGGCCAACTAAGCAGTTTTAGTTCCAGACCCAGCGGCTTGAAAATTATGCTGGGTACATATGCATGTGTATCCATCTTCCCTGGAGGGTGATTTCTCTCTCTCTCTCTCTCTCTCTCTCTCTCCTCTCTCCCCCCCCCCCCCTTTCTCTCTCTGTGTGTCTCTCAGGGTAGCAAATGCAGCCTATAAAAAAAGAAAAAATAGGGGCCAGGGCCAGCACACGGCATGGTGGTTAAGGTGTTGGACTCCCACATGGCCAACAATGGTCTGAATCCCAGACCTGGCAGCTTGCGCACACATGCTTGCTCTCGCTCGCTCGCTCTCTCTCACGGGCATACACACACATGCCCAATGGCAAATTTAAAAATAATAATAAATAAAATTAAGTAATTCTTAGCAAATAAATAAAAAATTTTAAAAAGGGAAGAGTTCAGTTCATGTATCTATATAAAATCTCATCACTCAGATGGTATCATTTGTATGTTTCCATCCTGTTCCCTTGTCTCTGCATAACTAACACTACAAATAATATTGTATATCCTGCTTTTTTGGTTTCTAATAAACACTTTTTCTCTTTTTTTTTTTTTGGAGAGGATTTTGCTATAGGGGGTGTGTGCTCACCAGAAAGATAGAGACAGAGAGACAGAAAGTGAGAAATCACACCCCGGGGGGATGGTCACGCCACAATCCCTTCTCCTCCATTTTCCTCTTGGGATCTTGGGCACGCACGCACACGCACCCGGTGTGAGTTTAAGCCACCGGGTCCAGGACTTGAACCTTGGTCAACTACATGGGACTCCAGCGATGTAGCCATTACACCATCTGCTGGTCCCTCTAGTAAACATATTCTTAAATCATTAAAAATTCCCATAACTCTCTCTATCTTTACTTATGTTTGTAAATTCTCAGAAAACCATTATTTTTAAAAAATTAATTATAAACACTATTATAATGGATACATCATATTCAATGTTATGAATATGTACTAAAGATACTTAGCTATTTTCCAACTATTGGGTGTTTTGAGTTACTTCTAGCCTTTAACTGTCATTAAATAGTGCTACAATCAATAATTCTGTTCATATGGGGCTAGCAGGTGGTGTGGTGGTTAGGGCACTGGACTCCCACATGGCCAACCACGGTTCGAGTCCCGGACCTGTTGGCTTGCTTTCTCACTTGCTTTTCTCTCTCTCTTTGGTCAAATTAAAATAAATGAATGGGAACCTGCAGTTGGCGTAATGGCTATGTCGCTGGACTCCCATGTAGTCGACCGCGGTTCGCGTCCCGGACCCGGTGGCTTAGAATTCACGCCAGGCGCGTGTGCGTGCGTGCCCAAGATCCCGAGAGGAGAATGGAGGAGAAGGGATTGTGGCGTGATCATCCCCCCTGGGGGGGTGATTTCTCGCTTTCTGTCTCTATGTCTCTCTCTGTCTGGCGAGCGCACGCGCCCTATAGCGAAAATCTCTCTCTCAAAAAAAAAAGAATGAATGAATAAAATTTTTAAAAATTATGTTCAAGTATTTTGTCGACATTTCAGATTTCTTTAGAGCGGATTCCTGAAATTCCTGAGTCAACATATACTTGGTATATATTATTTTCTACATAGGTCATACTAATTCAACCCTGACAACACGGTACCCATTTCAACAAAAATTTGAACATAATCTCTATTTTTTTTTTTCATTTGCTAGAGGGTATGTGCATTCGCCAGAGAGAACTAGAAAAGAGAGAAAACATTCTGCAATGGGGCATGGTCACACTGTGACCCCTTCTCCTCCCATTTCTCCTCCTCCGAGACTTTTGGGCAAACATGCACATGCACTCAATGAGTCTTTGAGCTGCCAGGTCTGAGATTTGAACAGCATGGTTGGCCATGTGAGATCCAGCTCCCTTAACCACCACAAGCTGACAAGAAAATCTCTTTTTTAAATCTATACTAATCCAATAGCAAGAAATAAGTTTCATTTCAACAATGTTAATATTTTTTTCAAGTGATCATTATTCTTTTCCACTTTTATAAGCTGTTGTTCTGACTTCCCCCTCGACTTACCTATCCAGGGTTGGAGTTGTTTTTAGTACATTCTTTACTGACTTACTAAATTTCATCTGTTTTGTTTGTTTGTTTGTTTGTTTGGAGAGGTTTTGCTACAGGGCGTGTGCACTCGCCAGACAGACAGAGAGAGCTAGAGAGACAGAAAGCGAGAAATCCCCAGGGGGGATGGCCATGCCACAATCCCTTCTCCTCCATGCTCCTCTTGGGATCTTGAGCAGACACACACATGCGCCTGGCATGAGTTTAAGCCACTGGGTCCAGGACTCGAACCGCGGTCGACTACATGGGAGTCCAGCGACATAGCCATTATGCCAACTGCTGGCCCCTAAATTTCATCTGTTTTAAAGATGTTAATTCTTGGGACCAGCAGGTGGCCTGGTGGTTAAGGTGCTAGACACTCCCACATGGCCGATCATGGTTTGAGTCCCGAACCTGGTGGCTTGCTTTCTCACTTTCCCCTTCCCTCCTTTCTGTGTCTCTTTCTAGTCAAATTAAAATAAATGAATGGATAAATAAAATAATTCTTTAAAAAAAATTAGGTCTTTAAAAAAAATGTTAATTCTTCCTCTCCGTTTTCTATTTCTCTGGAAAATTATCAAAGTAGATAAAGTGCTAGACTCCCATGTAGCCAACCATGGTTCAGGTACTAGACCTGATAGATTGCTTTCTCACTTTCTCTTTTTCTCTCTGTCTCTCATTCTGGTCAAATAAAATAATAATAATAATAATAAATAAAAATTTTAAAAAAGTTTGGTGTAATTTAAAAATTTTTTATCTTAATCACTTTCCTGATATTTAGAATCATTTATTTTAGTTTAGATTATGAAAATACTATGCTGAAATCAATTTCAGTCCTAATTTAAAAACTACATATACTTTGAGTCATTAAAGTGAAACAAAATAAAATAACTGGAAAGTTTTTTAAGAAATCTGAAATCAGAGAAAAAACTAAAGGTTAATTCTAACTAAACTCTTTTCTTGAAACCAGATTTAAACTGTTCTACTATAGAACTTTGCTCTGTCAAGATTCTGAATATCATGCTGATCAAAATTTATATGAACAGGCTTAAATAAAACCACTTGTATGTACTGTTACTTGAGGCCCACTGAAATATTTTTCTTTGGGGCCATTATCAGAAATAAAAGTCAAGGGGCAGTAGATGTTATAATGGTTACATTGCTGGACTCCCACATGTCTGACTGCGGTTTAAGTCCAGGACCCAGAGGCTTGAAAATCATGTCAGGCAAGTGTGGGTGTGCACCCAAGATCCCAGGAGAAGAATGGAGGAAAAGGGATTGTGGTGTGACCATGCCCCGGGGCGGGGGGTGATTTCTTACTTTCCCTCTCACTGTCTTTCTCTCTAGTGAGCACATGCACCCCATGGAAAAAACTTGTTTAAAAATAAGTCAGTAAGGTAACAAGATAAATATGAACGTATACTGGCACAGCATCAAGCAAACTGGCCCATCATTAACAGGCCAGCCGGGTGGCATGGCGGTTAAGGTGCTGGATTCCACATGGCCAACTGTGCAGTATGACTTCCAGAACTGGCAGCTTGAAAAACATGCTGGCATGCCTGTGTGTACATGCCAAAAAAAAATTTTTTTTGAAGAGGTTTTTGCTATAGGGCGCGTGTGTTCGCCAGAGAGTCAGAAGGCAAGAAATCACCCCCCAGGGGTAATGGCCACACCGCAATCCCTTCTCCTCCATTCTCCTCTTGGGATCTTGGGCATGCACGCACATGCGCCCGGCGTGAGTTTTAAGCCACCGGGTCTGGGACACGAACCGCGGTCGACTACATGGGAGTCCAGCGACATAGCCATTACGCTAACTGCTGGTCCCTATATACCCAAAATTCTGAGAGGAAGGTGGAGGAGGTGTAATCACCCCTCTGGAGGGTGATTTCCCATTTTGCTTCTCTCTCCCTCTCTCATTCCAGAGAGCGCACAGGCCTATAGCAAAGTTTTTAGTAATAAATGAAAATAATAGTAAGAAAGAAACTTCATTAAAAGGGAGAAGTAGGTCAATTTGGTTAGTAAAGTACAAAAAGACTAAATAAAACCGGAGAGGAAAAACAAAATGACAGGATGATTACCTCCCACCAAGTCCTTCGATGCGTTCTCTTTCCTTGGGAAGTTCTGGCTTATGGTCCTGTGTCACCTCCACAGCTCTGACAAAATCATCCTTTGGGTCATCTTGAATTCCAAGAACCACACCTGAGTCACCCACATGAGCTACATACATCTTCATGCCCCGTATGATGACCACACTGGCAGTTGTCCCTGATGTGCTGGGAAGACCTGTCATAGTCTTTGGCCATTCTGCTGTAAAAAGAAAGAAAACATTTTACTCTTCCAGGTATATACATCAATGTATTGTCAGAATACAAATAGTAACAGATATATCCTGAATTAGTAAGCTAGCATTTGAATTAGCACAGGAAAATATTTTTTAAAAATATTTTGAAAACTACTCAAGATGGTTTATGTTAATTAATACATTAATAAGCTAATTTTACAAATAATATAATCATAGTATTATGCAACTGTGAAACCAATCCTAAAACAAATATATTACAGGATAGGCTTTCTTTTTTCTTTGAGAGGTTTTTGCTATAGGGCGTGTGTACTCACCAGAAAGACAGAAAGAGACAGAGAGACAGAAAGTGAGAAATCACCCCCCAAGGGGAATTGCCACGCTGCATTCCCTCCTCTTTCATTCTCCTCTCGGGATCTTGGGCACGCATGCACACACACCCGGTGTGAGTTTAAGCCACCAGGTCTGTGACTCGAACCACGGTCGACTACATGGGAGTCCAGCAACACAGCCATTACGCCAACTGCTGGTCCCAAGGATAGACTTTCTTATTCCATATAACTCTCAGTCCTAACTAAGAGGCAAGGATGTATTAAGAGTTTGATACAATTTAGCCAGTCACTTAAGCTTTTGTTTATTAATCTCAGAAGAGATTTTCTGGAAAAGTTACCTGATTCATTTTTTTTTAAAATAATTATTTATTTATACTTTTATTTATTCATTCATGTATTTTTTATTTGACCAGAGAAAGATACACAGAAAGAGAGAGAGAGAGAGAGAGTAAGCAAGCTGCCAGGTCCCGGACTTGAACTGTGGTCAGCCATGTGGGAGTGTCCAGCACCTTAACCACCACACCACCTGCTGGTCCCCTGATTCATTTTTGAAATAACTTTTCTGAATATTCATACCACAACAAATAACATTTATTGAGCACTCTCTGTGTACAGGTTCTATACTTAGAGAATCACTACAGGAAGAGACCCAGTCAAAAATGCTCATCTTGGGATCAGCAGATTGTGTAATAGTTACGGCACTGGACTCCCACATAATCGACCATGGTCCGAGTCCCAGACCTGACAGTTTAAAACATGCTGGGCGCATGTGCATGTGTGCCCACATAGTCAACTGTGGTTCGAGTCCTGGACCGGCCAGCTCAAAACATGCTGGGCAAAAATTTCTAAAAAAAAAAAAAAAAAAAAAAAAAACTCATTTCGGGACCAGCAGATGGCATCGCAATTACGTCGCTGGGCTCCTATATGGCTGACTGCAGTTTGAGTCCCAGATCCAGTGGCTTTGAAACGTCAGGGTTATGTACATGTGTGTTCCCCTGGGAAAATGGAGAAGAGATTGTGGTGGTGTGAAGACCATTCATCCTTGGAGGGTGATTTCTCACTTTCCCTCTGTCTCCCCAGTGAGCACATGCACCCTAAAGCAAAAACTTCTAAAAAAATAAATGGTCATCTTGGGCTAGCCCATGAAGGTTAAGGCAGCAGCACAGATCAAGTCAGTCCCAGAGGCTTGAAAAACCCATGTGAGGCATGTGAGCATATAAGCCCAAAATCCCAAAAGGAAAATGGATAAGAAATTACAGCATAATCATTCCCTGAGAAGGCTGCCTTCTCACTTTCCTTCTTTCTCTCTCCAGAAGGCACATGTGTCCAATGGCAAAATCAAGAAGAAAAGGAAAATAAAAACCTATCTCAAGGGGCTGGATGGTGGCACGTCAGAGAAACACGATACTCAGCAAGGCTGACATACAAGGGAGGGTTTCCGGTTTACGTACAGATACCTTCCTGGGTGCACTGGCTAGTATGTACGAGCCAGGGCAGGCTGAGCCTGGAGAGGACTGTAGCACTGGGACCCTTTTGGAGGTGCTGTTTCTCTCTCCCCCTCTCGCTAATGGGAGAGATAAAATAATAGATAATAATAAAACTGCCTACTTCTGGGGACAACAGGTGGCATAGTGGTAAGGCGCTAGACTCCCACATGGCCGACTACGGTTTGAGTCCTGGATCCAACGGCTTGAACTCACACCAGGTGCATGTGTATGTCCCTGAAGTCCTAAGAGGAGAATGGAGGAGAAGGGAGTGCTGTGTGGCCATCCCCTCTGGGGTTGATTTCTCTCTCTCTCTTTCTTTCTCTATTTCTCTGGTGAACACATGCACCTTAAAGCAAAAATCTCTCTTAAAAAAAAAAAAAAAAAAAAAAAAGCCTGCTTCCTTCCCTCTGGTGCTCACTCTAAAAAAGATCAAAAAAAAAAAAAAAAGAAAGAAAGAAAAAGAAAACTCTCTTGGGGCCAGCAGGTGGCATGGTGGTTAAGGTGCTGGATTCCCACAATGCCGATGGCAGTTTGAGTCCCAGACTTGGTGACTTGAAAATCACACCAGACATGTGTGCATGTATGCCCCAAATCCCGAGAGAATGGAGAAAGCACTGCAGTGTGGCCATCCACACCAGGGGGTGATTTCTCCCTTTCTGTCTCCCTCTGGTGAGTACACAGGCCCTGTGGCAAATCAAAAACAAAACACTGAACTTATATTCTGAGGAACTGATATATTTTCAATGTTGTCATAATTATAGTATTCCTCATTTTCTACTTTATATTTTAATATTCATTATTTTAAAAAAGATTTATTTAATTGTAATTGTAATTGTTATTATTATTACTCAATTTGACTGGAGAGAGAAAAAGAGAGGGAGAGTGAGAAAGCAAGCTGCTGGTGTGTGACACAAACTTCAGTTGGCCATATGGGAGTCCAGCGCCCTAACCACCACACTGTCTGCCAACCCCAATCTTCTTCATTTTTTTAAGTAACTTAAAACTTGGAGTATATTAAACAGTATCAGATAGGGCCAGCCCTATAGTGTGGTGATTAAGCTTTGTGCATAGGGAATAGGATTCCACATGGCTAACCCCAACTGAAATTCCTATCCCTGACAGCTTGAAAAACATGCCGGGTACGCATGCACAGGTGCTCTAAATTTCTACATGATAGAGAGATAAAGGAGAAGAGATTACTGGGATTGAGGCACGACCATGTCTCACTGGGAGGTGCTTTCTCTTTCTCATCCACCTCCACCCTCAGCTAGCCCTGAATCATAGGCGTACACATGCCCATCCATACTCGGGGGGTTGGGGCATGTTTCTGAACCCAAAGCTGGAACCTCTCCATGTGGGTCGACCTCACAGAGCATGGCTTTTTTTAAAAAAAAAAATTATTTAATTTTACTTTTTATTTAACTTTATTTATTATTATTATTTTAATTATTTCCAGAGAGAGACACAAAGAGAGAGAGGGAAAGTAAGAAAGCAAGTCTCCAGGTCCAGGACTCAAACTATGGTCAGCCATGTGGGAGTCCAGCACCCTTAACCACCACACCACCTGCCAGCCACAAGAGCATGGTGTTTTTTTTTTTTTTTTTTTTTGGAGAAGTTTTTGCTATAGGGTGCGTGCACTCGCCAGACAGACAGAGAGAGACATAGAGACAGAAAGCGAGAAATCACCCCCCAGGGGGATGGTTACGCCACAATCCCTTCTCCTCCATTCTCCTCTCAGGATCTTGGGCATGCACGCACATGCGCCCGGCGTGAGTTTTAAGCCACCGGGTCCGGGACGCGAACCGCGGTCGACTACGTGGGAGTCCTGTGACATAGCCATTACGCTAACTGCTGGTTCCCAAGAGCATGGTGTTTTAACTTACCACCTTACCACCATCTGGCCCCTCGGCAAGTTGTTCTTTTTTTTTTTTTTTTTTTTAAATCATGACACATAGCATACCTGCTTGAGGATCAGGGGAGAAATAGAGAAAAAGAAAGAGAGGAAAAGTGAGCAAGTGCCTCTCATGGGAATGGTCATGCCACAATTCCTTCTTCATTTCTCGCTCCTTTTGGGATTTTGAACACCCACAGCGAGTGCCTGGTAAGTTTATCAAGCCACAGAGTCTGGGACTGGTCATATGGCATCCAGCTACCTTAACCACCATACCATGGGCTGACTCCGAAAGTATTCTTAAATGAAATAATACTAAGAGTCATAAATACAAAGACTAAGATTTTAATAACATAATATCTGAACATAGTAAAGCGATTAGAAATAATCACAGAACATATATGTTCTTTGCAATAAACTTATTTATTTTTAAATAATTATTTATTTAATGTTATTTATTCATTCATTTTAATTTAACCAGAGACACAGAGAGAGAGAGAGAGAGAGAGAGAGAGAGAGAGGTAAGAAAGCAAGCCACCAAGTCTGAGACTCCAACCATGGTCGGCCATGTGGGAGTGTCCAGCGACCCAACCACCATTCCACCTGTTGGTCCCTCATTTTTTTAAGAGAAATTTTTGCTATAGGATGCATGCCCTCAACAGAGACAGAAAGGTAGAAATCACCACCCCGCCACAGGAGGATGGCCACACGTCAATCTCTTCTCCATTCTACTCTTGGGATCTTGGGCATGCACACACACGCGCCCTGCTAGAGATTTAAACTGCCAGATCCAGGACTCAAATTGCGGTAGTCCAGCGACATAACCATTACAACATCTGCTGGTCCCTGCAATAAATTTAAATCTTTTTAAAAAAGTATTATTTTATTGAACTTTATTTAATTAATTAATTAATTTTAATTTGACCAGAGGACAGAGAGAGAGAGGGAAAGTGAGAAAGCACGCTGCCAGGTCCGAGACTTGAACCATGGTCGGCCATGTGGGAGTCCAGCTTTCTTAACAACCATGCCACCTGCCAGCCCCCAATAAACTTAAATCTTAAGGCATGGAAATATGTACTATTGGGTCCTCAGAAAAGTCAAAATGTATTTTACTATGTTTTTCTTTTTTTTTTTCCTTATTGCGTGCATGCACTCGCCAGAAAGAAACAGAGAGATAGAAAGCGAGAAATCACCCCCCAGAGGGGATGGCCACGCCACAATCCCTTCTCCTCCATTCTCCTCTCGGGATCTTGGGCACGCACCACACGCGCCCGGCGTGAGTTTTAAGCCACCGGGTCCGGGACGCACACCGCAGTCAACTACATGGGAGTCCAGCGACATAGCCATTACGCTAACTGCTGGTCTCAACTATATTTTTCTATGCAAAAATGCAACATGAGGGGCTGGCAGGTGGCGTGGTGATTAAGGACGTTGGACTTCCACATGATCGACCATGGTTCAAGTCCTCAGACCTGGCAGCTTGCTTTCTCACTTTCCTTCTCCATCTCGCAGTACTCTGTCCCTCTCTGGTCAAATTAAATAAATAAATAAAGTTAAATAAAATAATTATTTTTTAAAAATGCACTGTGACTTTTCCAATGACCTAATGTATGCCAATTACCATCTAATGACTCGTTTAATTCTCAAGAGGTAAGTACTACCATTATCTCTATTTTATGGATGACAATGCTCTAGCACAAAAAGGTTTACCCAGGATTATACACACAGAGATTGAAAAAGCTGGGGAAAAGCTGGGATTTGAACCTAGATAGGACAGCTCTAGAGCATATGTAGAATATGTAGTACACTAGAAGTTCTTCTAATTCCAAAGCAGTATGGAGATGTAAAAGGCTCCAGAAAAGCAATCTGAAAACACTTTTCAACAATCATCAAAAGGTATGCATTGCTTAACCAAATAACTGAGCTTTGAGAAATGTTTTGAGTTTATAATAAACATGAAGGAAAAGGCTATATTGCTTTAACTTCATCCATTATTTATTATATTAAATGTAGTGCGCACCTGTGTGGCAAACTCAGCTCTAAACCTCACCCCAAACCTGCCTCATAGCTAGTGTAGTCTCTGAATAACTGCAGCAATCAGCAGCTTCCCTTCTCAGCTCATAACTGGCAGGTTAGGAAGTCTATTTTGGCAGAAAAGGCTAAGACTAGAGCACTCCTAACTATGATAATCTCCTTCGAAATAGTAAATTACAAATATTACCACATCCCTCAAAGAATCACAAAGTCGATGCCACCACTAAAACATGAAAAAAGCAGGAATGGTGATCCTATATATTCTATTTTATGGTTTGACCAATGCAAAAGTCTGGTAGCTCTTGGAAGATGACAGTGGATTATCATAACCAAATGATGATTCTAAACACAGTTGTTTCTTGTTTATTTTCTTTACGGAAACAAATAAATATAGCCATGTTACCTGGTACACATCCTGCAGCAGAACCCTGCTGCAATGTTATCTACAGGGGACACCTGGAGGTGCCTGGGTTTCTGATCTTTCTGAGATCTATTTCGTAAGCTTTGCCTTTTCTTTTATGCAAGAATAATTCAAAAACTCTTCTTCCGAAGCCAATAGTGAGTAAACACAAGAAGATACCCTATCACTCCCAGATATTTCTTTTTTTCTTTCTTTTTTTTGGGGGGAGAAGTTTTTGCTATAGGGCGCGTGCGTGAGCCAGAAAGAGAGAGACAGAGAGAAAGAAAGCAAGAAATCACTCCCCAGGGGGGATGGCCACACCGCAATCTCTTCTCCTCCATTCTCCTCTTGGGATCTTGGGTATGCACACACACGCAACCGGGGTAAGTTTAAGCCACCGGGTCCGGGACTCGAACTGCGGTCGAGTACATGGGAGTTCAGCGATATCGCCATTACGCTAACTGCTGGTCCCACTCCCAGATATTTATACTACCTAATTTCTCCAAACAAGGAGATCCTCCTAAGGTTACCAAAATCAAGAAGTTAACACTGATAACCATACTACCATCTAATCCATATTCCCCAAAGTTCAATTATCCTCACAATATACTTTATATGTAATGAAGGGTAAAATCCAGAATCTGTTGTATTTACTTACGTCTCTTTAGTCTCTTACGATATGAAATAATTGTTTTGTGTTTTCTTGATGCTTTTGAGGAGCACTAGGCCAGTCATTTCAAGAGTATCTCTCAGGGAGCCAACAGGTAGCACGATGGTTAAGAGCCTGGACTCTCATATGGCCAACCATGGTTCAAGTCTAAGGCCTGGCAGCTTGCTTTCTCACTTTACTTCTCTCTCTTGCTGGCTCTGTCTCTCCCTCTGGTCAAATTAAAATAAAGTTAAATAATTATTTTTAAAAAAGAATATCTCTTGGGACCAGCAGTTGGCATAATGGCTATGTCACTGGACTCCCACGTAGTCAACCATGGTTCAAGTCCCAGACTTGGTGGCTTAAACTCACGCTGGGCGCATGTGCGTGTGCCCAAGATCCCGAGAGGAGAATGTTGGAGAAGGGATTGTGGTGTTGCCGTGCCCCCAGGGGGTAATTTCTCACTTTCTGTCTCTCTCTGTCTGTCTTTCTGGCAAGTGCATGCGCCCTATAGTAAAAACTTCTCAAAAAAAAAAAAAGAATATCTCTCAATTTGTATTTGTTTCATGTTTCCTCATAGTTGTATTCAGGTTACACATTTTGGACAAGAATATCAGAAATGTTCACTATGATCTTCTCATTGCAAGCAATATACAATTTCAGTATGTTCCATTCGAAGTCCTGTTACCTTGGATGACTTGATGAAAATGGTGTCTGCCAGATTTTTCCACTGTAAAATTAATTTTTGTCCTTTTGTAATTGGTAAATATTTTATGGGAAAGTAATCTGAGACGATGTAAATCTCCTTTTAGTGGAGTGATTGATACTTCCTACCCACAAGTAAAAAGATACATCCACCTCAAGACTGTGAATGTGACCTCATTTGGAAAAAGAGTCTTTACAGATATAATTAGGTTAAGAATCTTAAAAGAGATCATCCTGGATTAGAAGGGGCACTAACCCCAAAGACAAGTGTCCTTAAAAGAGAGTGGAAGACACACAGAAGATGATATAAAAAATAAGGCTGTGGTGACAGCCGCAGTGGTACAGGAGGTAAGGCTCCTGTGTGAGGTACTGGAGCTGCATGAGGCCCCAGTTCAGATCCCAGGTTGACTTGAACACACCAGATGTGGCCGTAATCCTCAAGAGAGAATAGAAGCATGATTTATCTGTCTGTCTCACTCTCTCACAAAAAAAGATCAAGAATATACTGGGGGGAGGGGCCAGCAGGTGGTTTGGTGGTTAAGGTACCAGACTCCCACATGGCTGAACGTGGCTTGCTTTCTTGCTTCATCTCTCTCTCTCTCTCTCTCTCTCTCTCTCTCTCTCTCTCCGGTGAGCGTGCATTCCCTATATCAAATTAAATAATAACAAATAAAATTAAGTAATCCTTAAAAAATAAAAAGAATATACTGGGGAGAAAGGAAAAAAAGGAATAAGGACGTGGGGATTGACTGATATGTCTGTAGGCCAAGAAACACCAAAGATTCCCAGTAACCACCAAAAAACAGGCAAATAACAGATTCATGAGAGCTTCCAGAAAAGAACTAACACTGTTGACACCTTTATTGCAGATTTCAGGACTCCAAAACTGTAAAATACTAAATTCCTACTGTTGCAAAGCATTCGGTTTGTGTAACTTGTCATTGCATCCCTTCAAGATGAATATAATTCTGTTTCTCAAATTTTCACCCACTTGTTTAGCACTTGATGACATTCCTTGGCTGAACTGTAAGTTATCAAACATGATTTTCTTTTTCTTTTCTTTTTCTTTTTTTTTCTTTTTATTTTGAGAGGTTTTTGCGATAGGGTGCATGAGCTCGCCAGAGAGACAGAAATCAAGAAATCACCCCTCAGGGGGGATGGCCACGTCGCAATCCCTTCTCCTCCATTTTCCTCTTGGGATCTTGGGCATGCACACACACACGTGTGAGTTTAAGCCACTGCATCCGGGATTCAAACCATGGTCGACTACATGGGAGTCCAGCAACATAGCCATTACACCATCTGCTGGTCCCCTAAACATGATTTTCTAATATTATTTATTTTCCTTCTACACTTGAGGCAGAAGAATCAAGACAGCAAGATTCTGTATTTTTTTTTTTTAAGAATTTTTTTCCTTCCTTCCTCCCTCCCTCCCTTTCTTCCTTTTCTCCCTCCTCCCTTCCTTCCCATCTTCTAATTTGACCAGAGAGGGATAGAGTGACACAGAGAGAGAGAGAGAGAGAGAGAGAGAGAGAGAGAGAGAGAAAGCAAGAAAGCAAGCAACCAGGTCTGGGACTCGAACCACAGTCAGCCATGCGGGAGTCCTGAGCACTTAACCTCCATACCACCTGTCAGGCCTACAAAATCCTGTCTTAGGAAAAAAATGATGGGACCAGCAGTTAGCGTAATGGCTATGTTGCTGAACTCCCACGTAGTCAACCGCAGTTCAAGTCCTGGACCTGGCGGCTTAAACTCACACTGGGCGTGTGTGCGTGCATTCCCAAGATCACAAGAGGATAATGGAGGAGAGAAGGGACTGCGGCGTGGCCATCCCCCAGGGGGTGATTTCTTGCTTTCTTTCTCTCTGTCTCTTTCACGAGCACATGCGCCCCGTAGCAAAAAAAAAAAAAAAAAAAAAAAAGGAACCAGCAGTTAGAATAATGGCTATGTTGTCTACTGTGGTTGGAGTCCTGGACCTGTGGCTTAAATTCACACCGGGTGCATGCATGTGTGTGCCCAAGATCCCGAAAGGAGAATGGAGAAGGGACTGCAGTATGGCCATCCCCCCTGGGGGGTGATTTCTTGCTTTCTGTCTCTCTGTCTTTCTGGTGAGCGCACACGCCCTATAGCAAAAACCTCTCCAAAAAACAAGGGGGGGGGGGGGGAGAACACCAACAGATGGCGCCATCATTAATGCGCTGAATTTGCACATAGTCGACTGAGGATCAAGTCCTAAACCTGGTGCCTTGCTTTCTCTCTCCATTTCGCTCTGGTCAAATCAAAATTAGTAACAAAATTTAATCAAATAATTCTTTTAAAAAATCAATTGGGGCCAGCTGGTAGTGTTAAAGCTAAGGCACTGGATTCCCACATGGTTCAAGTCCTGGACCCGGCTTGAAAATGCACATTGGTGACCACCCCCAGGAGTGATGAAGTGGATGGAGTCTGGCTTTGGCCCAGTGTTCTTGCAGCAAGAGCTCTGACAGCAAGACCAGGCAGCTTCAGCCTCTGAGAAGACTCTCAGCCAGTGCTCATCCTTCTCCTCTCCCTCCCCTCCGGGGACCACTGCAAAAAATGGGTAAGAAACAGAATGGAAAGAGTAAAAGAGTTGAGGCAGAGCCTAAAGAATTTGTGGTAGAAAAAGTACTGGAGTATTTCCTGAAGTGGAAGGGATTTCCAGATGCTGACAATACTTGGGAACCAGAAGAAAATTGAGATTGTCCAGAGTTAATTGAAGCATTTCTTAATTCTCAAAAAGATGGTAAAGAAAAAGATGGTAGTGCACCCTTTGGGTATGGCAGAGAGAGAAGTAAACGAAGACTTCATTTTCAAGATGGAAAGTCCTCCAGACCCACCTGTGATTTCACCTGGCACTCCACAGGCCTGTGTGACTCCACCCTCACCCCATACAGATAGTTCTTGAAAACAACCTACGAGTGCCACACTTAGGGGAAAATTAAGGAAAACAAGGTCTTCACTTAATTCCCACTACAGTGTGGTAAAGCGTCTTAAAGTAGAGAATGAAGAAGGTGGCCAGGCTTTCAGAAAGGAGCATCTTCAATGGAAGATAACTGTTTGAAATTTCAGGAAAGTTTTAAACACAGACAGTGAATTTGAAGAAAATGCATGTTTGAAAAATGCCTTCAAGAGTATCAGTACATGTGAATCAAAATCACTTGACACAGATGCTCTCCAAAATAATTTTTTGAAGGAGAGTTATCCTAAACAAGCATTAGATGAAGAAAAGGCAAAACTGGTGAAGCAGATTCAGGAGAAAGAAGAACTTCTTCGGAGGCTAAAACTAGTCAAAATGTATAGATCAAAGAATGACTGGTCTTGGGGACCAGCAGGTGGCATGGTGGTTAAGGCGCTGGACACTCCCACATGGCCGACCAAAGTTCGGGTCCCGAATCTGGTGACTTGCCTTCTCACTTTCCCTCTCTTTCTCTGTCTCTCTCTGGTCAAATTAAAATAAACAAACGAATAAATAAAATTAAAAATAATTCTTAAAAAAAAAAAAGAAGAATGACCAGTCTCAATTACAGTTGAATATAGAAATGGAGAAGCTGAAGCCAACTGTTGCTTTATGAGTTGCAGTCAGCTATGTCTGAGAGAACAAGAAACTAAGTCTGACTCAACTCATAGACCACTATGGATTAGATGATAAATTGCTACACTGTAACAGAAGTGAAGAAGAATTTGTAAGTATTTAATTCACAAATTTTTCTCCAGGATATCTTTAAGAATGACAACTTAATTAAGAGACACACATTTTAGAGGGAAGATAAACATTAGGGCTTAAAGGAAGGTAACCTGATGGACATGATTTTAGGGTACAAACACAAACTCAGTTCTAAATGGAAACAATATTTTGGATCGATTTGCAAAACAAAATCAAAAACAAAAACAAAAAACAAAAAACTTGACGCTTAAAGAAATGTAACAAAAATTGAATTGTGTTTAAAAAGTAATTTGGGCAATTCTGGAAACCAGTTTAATATACTGCATTGTTTTTCATGATGAAAAGTTTTATTTTAAATGTTAAAAGATTGTCCAATCTGGTGAATGTCTAAACCTAACCTGGTCTAAAATATGCTTGTCTCTCTAAGTTTATGAAATGTGTTTCCATTCACTTACCACATGTTTCCATCTGATGATCTAGCAGATAATTAAACTGATAATGTCTGAAGTTAAAAAAAAAAGGAAAAGAAAAGGATGGTACAAAGAGATCATCTTTATCTGACAGTGAATCTGAGATAGCAAATCAAAGAAGAGAGATGCTGATAAACCAAGAGGCTTTGCCAGAGGTCTTGATCCTGAACGAATAGTTGGCGCCACAGACAGCAGTGGAGAGTGGATGTTTCTCATGAAACGTAAAGATTCAGATGAGGCAGACTTGGTGCTAGCAAAAGCAACAAATATGAAGTGTCTTCAAATTGTAATTGCTTTTTATGAAGAGAGACTAACTTGGGATTCTTGTCCAGAAGATGAAGCTCAAAAATTGTTTGCACTGTGTGTTTGTATGTATATATATGTATATATATACATACACACGCACATGCACTATATATATATATATATATATATATATATATATAATTGCATTGTTTTATAAATATATATTTTATATATATGTGTGTGTGTGTATATATATATGTATATCTATATCTATCTATCTATCTATATATATATATATATAAAATCTGGGTCTAGGATTTTGGTTTACTAGTGTGGAAAAATAACTGCATTCTAATGGAAAAATTAAGTTTGATACGTTTGTTTCGAAAGTAGTATTGGGGGATTGGGGGGGAGGGTTGCATCCCAACAGCACACTGGTTACTGTGAACAAATAAAAGCTTTCTGTAGTAGCTTTCTTATTGGAGAAGAACATTACATACCATGGTATTTTATCCTCTGCATTTGGGAACAGGTTTTCTAAATGCTGGGGAAGTGTGTCATCGTCATGACCTTGTGTTTAACTCACAGGCCTCAGTCCCAGCCTGGGTTTTTTGTTTTTAGTCTGTGTGTGTATACCTAAGATAATACGTACATGGCTTTCTGTTTTTGAAACCTTTACAGAAACAAAAATTGTGTATAAGCTCATGTGTCAGACACCACCACTCTGATCAACCTCTGAATAAGAAATAAGTTGCTCAAAATTAAACTGAAAGTTTCCCTGAAGCCATAACCTTTCAAATTAAATGATTTTGAAATTGGGCAGTCTAAATTGGATAACTTAAAAGCAACCATATCAGAATTTTTTTTATCTAAAGTCATGTAAATTATAGTTTTTTTTTTTTTTTTTTTTGCAGAATTCCTGAAAAGAGAAACTGTACTATTGCCAGCACGCTCCCCTCCCAGATGACAAAAACAGACAAATCCCAGTGTTTAACTAAGAAAGACTTAAAGTTAAGTGGTCATTTTAATCCTCTAGTGAACTTTCCTTTACAAAAAGTTGAAATCCTTATGCTCTACTCACTAAAAGATCATTACTCATGAAATGTCTAAGATTTGGCTCATGGAAAATTAATCAGATGGTTAAAGATGTTAGCAGTTTAGGACTTGCTGGCATGAATGAGTGAACAAATTTGTGATATAAACCACTGTGCATGTTTCTTTTCTTAACCCCAATTCATTCCTTACATGTAGGCCTCGATCTTTTCAGTACTTTCATTACCTGTTCAGCAGGAGCAAGGAAAATCAATAATTCTGTAGTAGTCAGAATGTTACCCACCTGTATATTGTTTATTGCAAAAACTGGTGAACAGGGACCAGCAGTTAGCGTAATGGCTATGTCGCTGACTGTGGTTCACGTCCTGGACCTGGCGGCTTAAACTCATGGTAGGCGCGTGTGTGTGTGTGTGTGTGTGTGTGTGCCCGGGATCCCAAGAGGAGAATGGAGGATAAGGGACTGCGGTGTGGCCATCCCCTCTAGGGGGTGATTTCTTGCTTTCTGTCTCTGTCTTTCTGGAGAGTGCATGTGCCCTATAGCAAAAACCTCTCCAAATCATCATCATCATTATCATCATCATGCTGAGGGCTGGACCCATAGCACAGCAGTTGATAAATGCACAAAGGAAGCCAGATTCCACATGGCTCATCAAGGTTCCAGTCCCAGTCCAGAGGATTTAAAAACACAACAGGCGCATATGTGAATGTCCACCCCAATGGAATGGCGAATCAGAGGAAAATGTACTACAGTATAACCAGATTCCACTGAGTACTTTCTCTCTCTCTCTCACTCTCTCTCTTTTTTTTTTTCCTTCTTCTTTTTTTGGGAGAGGTTTTTGCTATAGGGCATGTGTGCTCGCCAGACAGAGAGAGACATAGAGACAGAAAGCGAGAAATCACCCCCCAGGGGGGATGGTCACGCCGCAATCCCTTCTCCTCCGTTCTCCTCTCGGGATCTTGGGCACGCACCACACGCGCCCGGCGTGAGTTTTAAGCCACCGGGTCCGGGACGCACACCGCAGTCAACTACGTGGGAGTCCAGCGACATAGCCATTACGCTAACTGCTGGTTCCCTCATTTTTAAATTTTTACCAGAGAGACAGAGAGAGAGAAAGGGAAAGTGAGAAAGCAATCCTCCCGGTCTAGAACTTGAACCATGGTCAGCCATGTGGGAATCCAGCGCTCTTAACCATCACACCACCTGCCGGCGCAATAATAAATATTTTTTAAAAGATTCGAATTACGTAAACTTTGAGAAGAGCAAAATAACCTGTAAGACAGAAAGCAGATCAGTGACTGCCTAGAAATGGAGGTGGGGAAGGTGGAGTAGAATATTACAAATGGGCACAAGGAAACTTCGGGGGGGGGGGGGGGTTAACAGATTACCTTGACTGTTATGATACTCTCACAGGTCAACATACATACACACATATAACAAAAGTTATCAAACAGGATCCTTTAAATATGCACTATTTATTGAATGTCGATTATACCCAAAGTAGTTTTAAAAAGAATAGCCACATGTAGCCAGCGAGTACTAAAATTAGCAAACATACACACATACATAAAAGACACAAAATGATAGGCCCAGCCTCTGTGGCAAAGCAGTAACAGAAGTACCCACCAAGGATGGAAGCTATATGGCAGGCCACGGGTTCAGATCCCCAGGGCAGCATGAAAATACACTAGATGTGCAATCAAATCAAAGTAGGTGCCCAGGATCCTAAGGAACTGAAGAGTTGGGGAAGAGGGATCTTGGAATGATAAGACCCTGTCAGAAGTGCTTCTCCTTGTCTCTCACATAGGTTTGGATGCCCTATCATTAAAAAAAAAAAAAAACAAACAAACAAACAAACAAAAAAAAACAAACAAAAAAAACAGTCCAAAGTCCAATTCTGTGGTGCAGCTATAATGTACTGCTCAAGGGATGTCAGATCCCACAAGGTTCAAATCCCTGGCCCAGTCAGCCTGCAACACTCTGGGCACATGCAGGAATGCCCAAGACCCAACGGGCTGCAGGACTAGAGGAAGAGGATCACAGCATGACCATACCCTGTAGAAGGAAGATGTTTATCCACTCACCCCTGCAGTGTGCATCCTCTATCATGAATTAAAAATAAAACTGATGGATACAATCGCAAAAAGCATAACTGTATCATTTAGAAGAGACTATAACAGCAATTTTATGACTTTAAGATACAGAAAGATGTCTTCAATAAGATTTTTTTTTTTTTTTGAGAGGTTTTCGCTATAGGGCGCGTGTGCTCACCAGACAGACAGAGAGAGACATAGAGACAGAAAGCGAGAAATCACCCCCCGGGGGGATGGTCACGCCGCAATCCCTTCTCCTCCATTCTCCTCTCAGGATCTTGGGCACGCACGCACACGCGCCTGGCGTGAGTTTTAAGACACCGGGTCCGGGACGCGAACCGCGGTTGACTACATGGGAGTCCAGCGACATAGCCATTACACTAACTGCTGGTTCCCTTCAATAAGATTTTAAAAGCACAAACTATGAGTAAATTATGACTGATAACTATGCTAGGGCTGGCCCCATGGCCTACTGGTTAAGGGAGTGGGATCCCACAAGACTGACCATGGTTTGAGTACTGAATTGATGGCCTGAAACACATGCCAGGCCCACGTGCATCCATGCACAAAACCCAGAAAGGATGGAGAGATAGAGAAGGCACTGCAGCATAACTATGTCTCATTTGCTGGGGGAGCAGGGGTGGAGACACTTGCTCCCTTTCCCTCTCTCTCTGTAAGTGCATGTGCCTTTCAGAAGAGGAAAAAAAACTGTATTAATGATATATCTAAGATCTTAAGTTCATTAATAAACATTACAAAATGAACAGAAAACCTAAAAATTGGAAAATATGTGCAACCTCTATAACACAGAAATCCAAAATACATTTTTAAAAAACTTCTACCAATAACCAGCAATTCAATATTAACATGGGCAAAAAAAAGGTGTTTCATAAAGAGAAAACAAAAATGTCCCACATAAACATAAAAAGGCACTCAATTTCATTAGTAATCAGGGAAATGAAAAAGCCACAATGAGATACAATTTCAAACCCACTAGACTAACAAAAGAAGTGCAAGATGTACAAATCCTATCACCCGGCAATTATTCTTAGGACATTAGAACAGGGTCAGCAAACCTCTTCTATAAATGGCAGAGGAAATATTTTTGGCTTTGCAAAACATATGGTCTCTCATATGGTTTCTGTTGCTACAATTCAACTCTCCTGTTACAACATGAAAGTAATTACAATATATAAACAAATGTTCCTGGCAGTGTTCCAAAAAAATTTTATTTACAAAAACTAGTGGTGATCCAATCTGGCCAACAGGGTTCAGTTTGCCAAGTCCTGACTTAAGAGTAACCCTCACGCATGTGAACAATAACAGAAAAAGACATATACAAGGATGATCCCAACATCGGTTTATAATTATAAATAGGTGGAATAATCAATATATATCAAGGATACAATGAAGGAGCACAATGTCTGTATATTTATAACCATCCATAAGTAAAAATGAACAAACGAGAGCACATGTATCAAAATAAAAAAAAAAAAAATCACAACACTGAACTAGAACTGCAAGACCCCAGAAGAAAACATAAAGATGTCATTTATGGGCCAGCTGGTGGCCCATTTATGGCGTGGTGGTCAAGGCAGCTGGGTCCCACGTGGATGACTGCTCAGTATGCGTCTGAGACTCAGTGGCTTAAAAAACATGCCAGGCATGGGACCAGCAGTTAGCATAATGGCTATGTCGCTGGACTCCCACGTAGTTGACCGCGGTTCACGTCCCGGACCCGGTGGCTTAAAACTCACACCAGGTGCGTGCGTGTGCGTGCATGCCCAAGATCCCAAGAGGAGAAATGGAGGAGAAGGGATTGCGGCGTGGCCATCCCCCCGGGGGGTGATTTCTCGCTTTCTATCTCTCTGTCTCTCTCTGTCTGGTGAGTGCACGCGCCCTATAGCAAAAAGAAAACCTAAAAAAGAAAAAAAGAAAAAAAAAAAGAAAAACCATGCCAGACATGTTGCGTGCATGCCCAAAATCCTGGGAGAAAAATAGAGAAGGGATTGTGGCGTGGCCCTCTGGCTGGAGGATGCTTTCTCTCTTTCTCCCTGTCTCTCTCTGATGAATGCATGCACCCTATAGCAAACTTTAAAAAGTAAACAATGCCATGTGTAAGTCATAAAAAATGGCCAGCAGGTGGCATGATGATTAAAGCACCGGACACTCCGATATGGCTGACCATGGTTTGAGTCCTGGACCTGGTGGCTTGCTTTCTCTCTCTCTCTCTCTCTCTCTCTCTCTCTCTCTGGACAAATTAAAATAAATAAATGAATAAATAAAATAAATAACTATTTCTTTAAAAAGTATTATATACATGCTAAAGGTACATAGTGACATACTAATTTTAAAATGTGTGGAAATGATAAACACTGACATTAGGAGAATACTTGCATCTCACAGGAAGGGAAAAGGATACATCAGAGAAGGAGCATCAACTATATTTATAACATTTTAACTTTTTTTTTTTTTAATTTGTCGGAGGGCACATGTGCTCATCTGAGAGAGACAGAGGGGTGGGGGAAAGTGAGAAATCTGCTATGGAAGATAGTCATACCCAATCCTTTCTCCTCCATTTCTCCTTCCTTTCAGGATTCTGGGCTCACATGCACAGGTGCAGGCATGTTTCTCAAGTCACTAGGTTAACTGGGGATGTGGGATCCAACTGCCTTAAACACACCACTGGTTAGCCCTTAACTTTTAAATGGGGTCATGGATGAGTGTTTTTTGCTTTTGTGTGTAATATCAAAGGGCACATGTATGCACACAATAGAGAGACAAAGAGACAGAGAAAGAAAGCATACCTCAAAAAGGCCCAATCATACTATAATCCTTTTAGCTCCAATAATAAGTGTTTATTGGGAACCAAGAGATGGCATAATGGTTCCGTCTCTTGGACTCCCACATAGTCTACCGAAGTTTGAGTCCTGAACCTGGCTACCTAAAACTCACGCTGGGAGTGTGTGCATATATGCTCAAGATTTCGAGAGGGGAATGGAGGAGTTGTGGCATGGCCATTTTCCCTGGGGGGTGATTTCTCGCTTTCTGTCTATCTCTCCGGTGAGCACGCATGCCCTGTAACAAAAACTCTCAAACACAAAAGTCTACACATTTTTTTAAAAAATAATTATCTTTTATTCAGGACCAGCAGTTGGCATAATGGCTATGCCACTGGACTCTCATGTAGTCAACCGTGGTTCAAGTACTGGACTCGGTGGCTTAAACTCATGCTGAGTGTGTGTGCATGTGTGCCCAAGATCCCAAGAAAAGAATGGAGGAGAAGGGATTGCGGCGTGGCCATCCCTCTTTGGGGGTGATTTCTCGCTTTCTTTCTCTCTCTCTCTCTCTGTCTTTCTGGTGAGCACACGTGCCCTATAGTATAAAAACCTCTCAAAAAAAAAAAAAAAAAAGAAGCTTTTATTTAACTTTATTTATTTATTCACCCATTTTAATTCGACCAGAGAGGGGCAGAGAGAGAGAGAGAGAGAGAGAGAGAGAGAGAGAAAGCAAGCCATCAGGTCTGGGACTCAAACCATGGTTGGCCATGAGTGAGTCCAGCACCCTTAACCACTAAGCCACCTGCCGGCCCCAGGTCTATACAAATTTTTAAAACATTATTTCTTAGAAAAAAACATAAAGAAGAGTAAACCTATATACATAAACATACATAAATTAGGCATGTACTATAAAGATCAAGAGTAAAAAAAAAATGACCTCTTTAAAATGGATTTATTCAAATACTTTCTCATTCCATCCTGTATTCATCAAATCTTCCTACCTCAAGACAAAAATAAGTCATTTTAAAAATTTCAAATACATTGGGCCAGTCATGGCATGGTGGTTGAGGTGGCTAAATCCCATGTAGCCAACGGCATGGTTCAAGTCCTCGACCCAGTGGCTTGAAAATATGCTGGGTGCATATGTATGTGCGATCAAAATCCTGAAAGAAGACCGAAATCGAGAAAGGACTGCAGCGTGACCATGAAGGCTGCTTTCTCACTTTCACTCTCTTTCTCTAGCAATCATATGAACCCTCCAGCAAAATTTTTTCAGATAAACTGATTTTCCTTTCAGTTTCAGAGAGGCACACAAGCATTAGAAAGACTTTTTTCTTCAATTTTATTTATTCATTCATTTATTTTAATTTGACGAGAGAGAGAGAGAGAGAGAGAGAGCAAGCCACCAGGTCCGGGACTTGAACTGTGGTCAGCCATGTGGGAACGTCCAGTGCCTTCACCACTATGCCACCTGTTGGTCCCTAGAAAAACTTTAAAAGATAGTATTTTACACCCATTAGGATGACTACTTTTTTTTTTTTTTTTTTTTTGGTTTTATGCCATAGGGTATGAGCTTCCTAGAGAGGAACAGTGATTTCACTTACAAGAGTACCTGGAACAGTCAAATTTATAGCTAGAGTTAACAGGACTTGGAGAAGAAGAAATGAAGTTTTTGTTTTTGGGATAATGAACATATCCTGGAAATGCATATAGTAAAGACTGTACAACACTGTGAATGTACTTAACGTCACTGAATTGTACAAGAAAAAATGGTTCAGATGGTAAATTATGTATTATGGGTATTTTACCACATTTTTTTCTCCTTAGAGAGAGATTTTTTGCTATAGGGCTCATAGGCTCAACAGAGATACAGAGACAGAAAACGAGAAATCATCCCCAAGGGATGATGGTCACACCACAATCCTTTCTCCTCCAATCTCCTTTTGGGAGTTTGGGCATGCACCCACATTCAGCCAGTGTGAATTTTAAACTGCCGGGTCTGGAACTTGAACCACCCCGCAGTTGACAACATAGGAGTCCAGCGATGTGACCATCACACCATCTACCGGTTCCATTACTACAATTTTTTAGAAGAAAAAAATTCTTAATCAAAACATGTAAGAAAGCCAGTTAGGGACAGCCAGTTGCATGTTTATTAAGGCAACTGGATCCCATTGGCTGACAGCGCAGTTTGAGTCCTGTACCCCAGCATCTTGAAAAACACACTTGGGCACACATGTCCGTGTCCAAAATCCCAAGAGGATTTGCAGTGTGGCCATACCTCTTTGGAGGTTCTTTCTCACCCCACCCCCCACCCCACGAGAACACATGCCCTATAATAATTTTTTTAATTATTTAAACAGAAATTAAACTAAACACAACTCTTTGTTACGCTGATACTCTGAGGTAGATGCTATGTAGTCAACTCTAAGAGGATTAGTACAAGATGTATAAGGCACTATCTTTACCCCATGGACCTCAAGATTTAGCCAAAAGGGGGATACTACAGCATATTGGCTTCTCGCAGTGATCTGTATAATCTGCATGGGAATCCCACAAGACCAACACTATTTTCATAATAATTCTAAGTGTTTGTTGATGATTCAAAAGCAATGGCTGGGAAAACTGCTGGTGTCTGGACAGGAGTCAAGGCAGTGGCACCAACAAACTGAGCTAAGAAGCAATGTATCCTTCATGGATACTAACAATTAAAAACAAAAGCAAGCCAGTTTCACCTAAGAATGCCCTGAGACGGACCAGCACATGGTGTAATGTTACATCGCTAAACTCTCACAGAGTCCACCATAGTTCTAGTCCCAGACCCAAGGGTCTAAAACTCATGGGCACATTTGCGCACATGCCCCAAATCCCAAGAGGAGAATGGAGAAGGGACTGCAACGTGCCTGTCCCCCCCGGGAGGCGGTTTCTTGCTTTCTGTAGTTTTAGCAAGCACACGCAACGTATAGCAAAAATACTTCCTGGCCACCAGGTAGCATGGTGGTTAAGGGTGCTGGACTCTCATATGGCTGACCAAGGTTCGAGTCCTGGACCTGGTGGCTTGCTTTCTCACTCTCGCCCCACTCCCTTTTATTCTCACTCTAGTTCTGTCCCTCTCTGGTCAAATTAAAAATAAATAAAGTTAAATAAAATAATTATTAAAAAAAAAAAAAAAAAAAAAAAGACAGGCCGGCAGGTGGCATGGTGGTTTAAGGGCACTGGACTCTCACATGGCTGTTGGTGGTTTAAGTCCAGGACCTGGTGGCTTTCTCACTCCACCTACACACACACTCTGTCCCTCTCTGGTCAAATTAAAAATAAATAAACTTAAATAAAATAATTCTTAAAAAAAAAAAAAAAGAATGTCCTGATGATACAGTAGGTTCATTTTATCAATCCAACTCATAAATACACATCTTCTTAGTATTCTGTGTGACAAAAAGAAGAATACACATAATGGAAAGGTTTGTGTATCCAAGTCCTTAAACAAACTGTCCACATTTTTCATAGTCCATTATTATTTATTTTTAGAGATTTTTTGCTACAGGGCGTGTGCTTCTGCCAGACAGAAACAAAGAGACAGAAAGCGATAAATCACGCCCAGGGGAGACGGCCATACCACAATTTGTTCTCCTCTAGGAATTTTGGGCACACAGGCATACACTTCCAGGGTGTTTTCAAGATCTAGGTCTAGGACTGCGGATGACCATATGGGAGTCCAGCGATGTAATCTTTATGCCATATGCTAGGGACCATTATTTTTACTCAAAAGACTAATAAACTATGTTAATAAGACTTGAGGATTTGGTGTAAATTTTCCTCAAAATGAATAAAGGCAAGCTTTTCAGTTTAAGACAAAAAACTGACAGTATCAGTGCTAATTATAAATTTGTAATTCATGGGACCAGTAAGTGGTGTGGTGGTGGAGGCGCTAGACTCCCACATGGATGACCATGATTTGAGTCCCTGACTTAGCAGCTTGCTTTCTTACTTCCCCTTCTCTCTCTCTCAGTCTCTCTTTGGTGAGTGCATATGCCTTACAGCAAGTTAAAATATAATAATAATGAATTAAATTGATAATTCTTTTAAAATAATTATTATATTTTATTTTATTCATCATTTTTGGGGAGAGATTTTTGTTACAGGGCACATGCAGCTTACCAGAGACAGAGAGAGAGAGAGAGAGAGAGAGAGAGAGACAGAAAGTGAGAAATCACTCCCCCAGGGGGAATGGTCACATAGCAATCCCTTCTCCTCCATTCTCCTTTTGGGGTTTTGGGCATGCACACACACACATCCAGCATGAGTTTGAAGCTGCCATTTCTAGGACTCGAACTGCAGTTGACTACATGGTAGTCCAGCAATGTAACCCTATGCCATCTGCTGGTCCTCCCAATAATTCTTAAAAACATTTTTTTTGTAATTCTTGCTAGAACAACTCATATTTTGGAAAATGTGAATCTCCTATGGTTAATTAGATAGCTTCCTAATACTTAAGAATTTTCTATCAAGATCAGTGGTATTAATATATATGTGATGTTTGATATTTTCATATTGTATAATAGAATACATCACTATTCAGAAGATGTTCGTAATTTACTGAAACTTTATTTTCCAAATGACTAATGAACCATGTCACAAAATTACAAATGGGTAAAAGATTCATTCCAAGAGCAACACAGTCAATAAATCTTAATGTAAGAATATGAAAAGTTCATTGGTAAGGTTTCTTTCACAGGCCTATCTGACTAACCTTAATAAAATATCATTTTGGTTCAGTATACCCACAATAATCTGGGGAAAAAAAAAATCCCAACTTTTCCTACCACATATACAAGGGTTTTCTTCCTTTTGAAGTTTACGCCATGAATAAGAGATACACAGAGACACAGAAATCCCATCAGGGTCTTGATGCTGAATCTGCTCTCACCCTCAGCTAGATCACGGGCACAGACATATCCTTGTACTCAGAGAGGTCTCTAGACTCAAATCCAGAACCTCTCCACATGGGTCACTCCACAGATAGTGACATTTTGCCTCTGTGTCACTGTGTGGCTCCTTTTTTCTTTATATGTATCAATCAACATGGCACAACAGACTGAATACAGAAGCAGATATGAAAACTTTTTTTTTTTTTAAAGGTTTTAGCCATAGAGCACATGCATTCACCAGAGAGAGAACTAGTGAGAAGTCACCCCTCCTCCTAGATGAGATGACTATACCACAATCCCTTCTCCTCGATTCTCCTCCTGGGATTTTCGGCAAGCACACACACGTGCTGAGCATGATTTCAAACCACCAGATTCGGGACTTGAACAGTTCAGCCATGTGGGAGTCCAGCGTCTTAACTACCACACCACCTGCTGGCCTCAGCTGTATTTTTTTTTTTAAGAGATTCTTGTTATAGGGCACACATGCACAGAAGACAAACACAGAAAGTGAGAAATCAGCCCCACTGAGATGGGCACGCTGCAATCCCTTCTCCTCCATTCTCCTCTCAGGATTTTAGGCACATACGCATACATGTCCTGCTTGAGTTTCAAGCTTCCAGGTCCAGGACTCAAAATGCAGTTGACCATATAGGAATCCAGTGATGTAACCATGATACTAGCTGATGGTTGGCCCAGTTTTTTTTTTTTTTTTTAATTTTAAAAATTTATCTTTATTCATTTTAATTTGATCAGAGAGGGAAAAAGTGAAAGAGAGAGGGAAAGTGAGAAAATAAGCCGCCAGGTCCAGGATTCCAACCACGGTCAGCCATGTGGGAGTTCAACGCTCTTAACCAACATGCCACCTGCTGGGCCAGCCCCCAGTTGTATTATATTAAACTAGTCATTTCCAAAATGTGAAACAATGGCACTTTTACCACCAGTATTTATTGTGGGAAAAATTGTCCATTTAAAAATTAACATATAATGATTTAGTGTTTTTAAGTAGAATTTTAATTCTTAGTTTACATTCTTCACAGTAAATACAGGTAGATGCCATGTATATAAACAAAGCTCTCTGGAACCTCTACAGTGTCAGAGTACGAAACGTCCTGAAAACAAGTAGTTTGAAAACTACTGCTGTAACTCAATGAGAACTACAAAAGTAGGAACAAACATGTTCAAGTCCTAAGAAAAATAAGTTTTCAAAGAAGAAACAACTGAACTAGGAGTGTGTATAATTAATATACTTTAAGTTTTCTTTTTAGGGGAAGGGAATCCAAGAAAATGGATTATTCGCTGTGTCCTAGAAAAAAGATGAGAGACTAAAATGTGATAGAAAAGTGTGTAACTGGGACCAAGAGATGGTGTACTAGTTACATCACTGGACTCCTATGTAGTTGACTGCAGTTCGAGTCCTGGACCCAGAGCCTTAAAACTGCCAGGTGCACGTGTGCCTGTGCCCAAAATCCGGGAGGAGAACAGAGAAGGGATTGCTGTGTGACCAACCCCGGGGTGTGGGGGAGGGGTGGGGGTGGTGAGTTCTCATTTTCTGTCTCTTTGTCTCTTAGCCCTAAAGCAAAAATCTCTCTTAAAAAAAAAAAAAAAAGTGTGTGTGTGTGTGGGGGGGGGGGAACACACCAGCCGATGGTGTAATGGTTATGTCACTGGATACCCATGTAGTTGACCTAGGTTTGAGTCCCGGACCCAGAGGCTTAAAACTCACGCCAGGCCTGTGTACCCAAGATCCCAAGAGGAGAACGGAGAACAGATTGAGGCATGGCCATCCCCCAAGGGGTGATTTCTCACTTTCTATCTGTCTGGCAAGTGCATGTGCCCCCCCCCCCCAAAAAAAACACCTAAAAAAAAAATCAAGAAATAAAAAGTGGGTAACATATAGTTGAAGAATATGGAAAGCTAAATTTGGACCAGAAAAGGTTTATCATATAAGTTACAAACTATAGAGTTTAACTTTATTTTCACTAAAAATTGAGCCATCCATCTATACATTTGGACCAAAATAAATTTTTCTAAGACCCGTATTTCCCGTATCGAAACTGCCATTCAGCATACTCTTTTTTTTTTGGGGGGGGGGGGAAGGTTTTTGCTATAGGGCGCATGCGCTCGCCAGAAAGACAGAGACAGAGAGACGGAAAGAGAGAAATCACCCCCCAGGGGGGAATGGCCACACCGCAATCCCTTCTCCTTCACTCTCCTCTCGGGATCTTAAACTCGCGCCTGGCGTGAGTTTAAGCCACCTGGTCCAGGATTCGAACCACAGTCGACTACAAGGGAGTCCAGCGACATAGCCATTACGCTAACTGCTGGTCCCTCAGCATACCCTTTTTTAATTCACGTTTTGAGGACAGAGCCTGAAGTTTAGCTGTGGTACAAAGGATTTTAACATCTGCCTGGAATATAAAGGCTCTAAACTGCATCTCAGGAATGAAAACTTGATTCAAGTAGTATGTATGTGTAAAAAAACTTACACATTTGTATTTAACACATGGTTCCTGCTTTATTAAAAAATACTCATGTAACAAGATTTTAATCCTAAAAGTTTTTTTAACTCCTTAAACATATGGCAAATTTGCCCTGCTTCAAACATCCTGAAAATAAACAGGATTCTAAGCAGTTCTTTGTGTCTAATTTTCCTCGGTCTTGCTGCCTTGTCCATTTCTACTTGCCCTTCAGCCAATGATATGACGTACTTCTAGAATATACGACAGCGCTTTCAGTTCTCCCTGCCTACACAAAAAACAAAATAAATCCATAATAGGGGCCCCTGGGATTGGATGGGCACCACCTCCAACTGGCCCTACTGGCTAGACTTTGAGTCAATCAAATAACTGTTGGAAGAATGCCAAGCAAATAGAAAACAGACTTTGAAAACCAGCTAGTCTACGACTCTATGAAAATATCTTTCTAAAAATGTTCTGTATTTGACAGTCTTTAACTTTTGTGTTTCTGTCCCTCTGATGAAAACAGCTTTATTAAGCTACCATAAACAAGAGGGTTTTGGAAATAAAACAGCTTTATTATGCTACCATAAACAAGAAGTGTTTTTTTAGTGTTTTCTTTTCTCGAACAACGATGCAAGCCTTTACTCACAGCAATAGATTACTATTCCTACATGAAAATATATCGACGCTTTACAAAACATTCAGAACTTAGATAAAAATACAACTACAAAATGTGACTCCACTGAATTTTTAGGAACCAAGGTCTCTATCTTCTTTTGGCATACAGTAATAACTCTTTAACTTTTCCTACTTGGATGGGCATTTACAACACACAAGTACTTTTAACCGGCAACAACTGAATACTATCTTAAAGCACTTAGGTAAGGAGGAGGGAAAAAAAAGCCCCAGCAGAATTTAACCCAACGCCCTTAATAAGGGGGCCAGTTTAAAAGTTAACAATATGTTCTGCACTTTCAGTTTTCCTAGCAGTAAGAGCTTATGATCCTAAAACATCTTATGATCACAACAGAATTCCTTCCCAAGACTTTAAGTTGCTGGGTGATTACATTTCAGCCCTTCTAAATTAGTTTACTCTTTACTCAATAACGAACCTTCCCGGGTCAATTGGGAGAAATGACACCACCGGTAGGAGGCAACCGACAGGGTAAGCACTTCAAGAGCAAAGTTATGACAGAGTCTAAGGAAACGCTCCGACTTCTGTCATCTCCCGCTTCCTTCGCCTGATACAGGTAGCAACACCGCTTCAATGTATCCCGTGGCTAAAGCCCGATGCCAGGTTTCAAACGCCTTCTCACTAGCTGCCATCAAAGTGAAGCAACGAGGGGAGGAGCGCTTCCCATTGATCCGCGCAGGGTGGAATTAAAAAGGAGCAGTTGCAGGGAGACAATCCTCTCTCCCGAGGCCACTTTGTCAGCCTGGACCTCCGCTCTGCAAAACGCTACTCGATCGCAAAGTCTTCACTTCTGTCAATTTACACTTTGATCTCGCTCTCGGTGTCAGGGACACATGCGGTGCCGGTGCCATAAAAGCTCCGAACTGCCTGATAAAAGGCAGCGGGTGTCAAACAAGCCAAGGAACTTACCGAGTTTCTTCCACATGGCCAGGTGACAAGCGAGGAAGCCTTTCCGGATGGCAGCGCAAACCTTGGCTGGCTCGGACGAGGTGAAGCCCTTCTGCTTCTTGATGAAACCCCACAAGTGCTCCCGGGCGAACTGTGCCGCCTCCCGCCCGCCGTGCCCGTCGCACACAGCGAAAAAGGCCACGGAGGAGCGGCGGCGGCAGCAGCAGCCGGCAGCCGGCGAGGCCCCGGCGTCCGGGACAGAGTCGGGAGCCTCTCGGGCGGCCACCGCGGGGCCTTTGCCCGGGACTTCGCCGCCAGGGAGGGCGGACCGGGACGGCGGCGGCGGCTGGGAGAGCGACCGCCGCGGCCAGGGCTTTTCTTCAGCCGTCAGCTCGGGCTCCACCACGATCTGAGTAACGTCCTCCATGTACTTCCTCCCGCCCTGGTCGGAGAAGACGCTCACTCCCAGCGAGTACAGCCCCGCCATGGCCGGCTGGCCGGGATCCCGCCGGTCCCACGCAGCCCGCCGAGCCCGGCGGCGGGAGACAGTCGGCGCTCGCCGGCCAACTATTGTTTATCTCCGCCGCCGAGCGGGGGAGGGGGCGGTCCCGGGGGGGCGCGCGATGTCTGGACTTGTCCGCGAGAGCTGGGCCGGAGCGCCGGGCGAGAGGAGCCGAGACCGCGCCTGCGCGCTGGGCTTCCCCCGCCCGCCCGCTCCCACCGCACAAATCAGGCGTTCTCCGCGGCTGGCGTCACGCGGCTCCCCGGGCTGGGCCTATCCCGAGTCGAGGAGAGCAAGCCCGCCCCCCGCCCCGGCTTCTCCTTGCAACGGCTGCGCTCCCACCTCCCGCTGCGGGCGCTGGGCCCCGCGCACCCTTCGTCCTGCCTACCCTTGTTCGTGGGTTTCTGCGCGCGCTAGGGTTTCGTCCGTTGACGGCACCTACCGAGCAATTGACTCTGCCGCCTTTTTGCACAGTTCCCGGGGTCCTGCGTGGCCAGCTGCCCTTCGCATCCCGCTGCTTGCGTTACAGGGAAAGTAACGTAGGCTCTGGCCTCCCGCGTCGGTGGAGACTGATTTCAAAAGATTTCAACCTTCTACTCGAGAAATGGCGGGAAAGTACCCTTCGGAAGGTCGTTTGTGAACAGGGGCTGGGAGCAATCCAATTTGGTTGTTTGGAAAATTTCCTCCATCAGCTGCACAGTTTCACTTAACTGGGTATGCCAGAGATTTAAGGGCTATATTTTAATTCAGTCTTAACAATATTTCAGCTTTTGTTAAATGTAGTACTTTCTCCCAAGTAGCTCTGGATGGAGTATTTTATTTCTGCCGTGTCCAAGTGTGGAAAGAACTTACAAAAACTTCTGCCAAGAGCACTTTGTTTATTGTCCCCTCCCTTTGCCCGGTAGGTCTCAATGGAAGCACAAAAACCTTTGGAATTTCCATGAAATTGAAGTAAGCCTCCGAGTAGGCACATTATTACTATTTTAGTGGCAAAGTTTTTTTTTAATAGTCAATTTAAAGTTCCTTTTTTCCATTTTGGGACACTTCATCATCAACTCTGTTGTGTTCTTTTAAGATTTCCAAATGGAATGTTACCAGTATGGGAATGGGGAAAATGTACATACAACTGACCCAAGGAATGCAAATAGAAAAAAATGTGCATATCAATACAAACATAAATAAGGAAAATCAACTCAAAATGTAGAAAATCTGAATGTCAAATTAATAAAAGTGAAATACAGTCAGATACCCCCACACCAAAGCATTAGACCAGATGGTTTCAGAGTGTAAAAACAGTTGAAAGAAACTGCCAGCTTGTTTTGAGAGGTGATGGTAACCCTATATTCAAAACCTAGCAATTATAATACTGAAACCTGTAGAACATATTTTATTGCTATGAAAAAAGGCTTGACCCAACCTCAATGGTGCAGGCAGTACCAGCCACATGAATGGGTTCAGATTCTCAGTCCACCTGAAAACATGCTGAGTGCCACCAGACACAAGATCCTGTTGAGCTGGAGGGTAGGGGAAGAAAACCAGTGACAAGACTCTGTAGAGGGTACTTCTTTCTCAATCTCATTAATAAAAATAAACTGGGGGGCCAGCAGTGTAGCAGTTACTTGCCTGGGCTCCCACATTGTCAACCACGGTTTGAGTCTTAGACCCAGTAGCTTGAAAATCACCCGGGCACATGTATTTGCATGCCCAAGATCCAGGGGGTAGAATGGAGAAGGGATTGCAGTGTGGCCATCTCCCCTGGGAGGTGATTTCTCACTTCCCTCTCACTTTCTCTGTTTCATGCTCTATCCTGTGAGTTTACCCTAAGGTTAAAAACCTTTAAAAACTTAAAAATAGGGACCAGCAGATGGCATAATGGTTACAACTCTGGACTCTCACATAGTTGACTGCAGTGCGAGTCCCAGATGCGGTGGCCCAAGACACACCGGGTTTGTGTGCCCAAAATCCCAAGAGGAGAACAGAGGAGAAGGGATTACGTACGGCATGGCCATCCCCGCTGGAGGGTGATTTCTTGTTTTCTGTCTCTGGCGAACACACACGCCCTAGAGCAAAAAATCTCTCTCTAAAAATAAATAAATCATTGAAAAATAAACTTTGGGGAAAAAAAATAATTCCTTCACAATTTACAATCCTTTCACCTCAGTCACAACCCAATCTCTGGGTCATCCATCATTACCCTGACTAGTATCTGCGTGCTTTTTTTTTTTTTTTTTAAGAGGTTTTGCTATAGGGTGTGTGCGCTCGCCAGAGAGACAGAAAGCGAGAAATTACCCCCCCCAGGTCATGGCCACACCGCAATCCCTTCTCCTCCATTCTCTTCTCGGGATCTTGGGCACACATGCATACGAGCCCAGTGTGAGTTTAAGCCAAGTCCAGGACTCGAACCATGGTCGACTACATGGGAGTTCAGTGACATAGCCATTACACTAACTGCTGGTCCTCGTATCTGCACACTTCTATGAGTGTTTTCATACCCCACTCTTTGCCATCCATCGTAACCATTTCACTCGGCACTTTAGATCTCAACATCTGTTAGGAGCCATTTCCTTTTTTTAACTCTTAGCTTTATTTATTAGTGATAGAACGTGTGTGTGTGCACGAGAGGGAGACAGAGGAGCACCCTCCACAGGGTCTGGTCACACTGCCAAATGCTTCCTCCAGTCCTACAGCCCATCAGATCTTGGGCGTGTGTTTCAGGCTGACCAGGTGGGCACTGGACCTGTGGCTGCCATGTGGGACTGGACTTCTCTCATGAGCCATTACTGTCGTGCCACAGAGCTGACCCATTTCCCCTTTATTCTTGGCCTCTAAATGTTCCCATCAATTTCTCTTGCAACTTTTCAACTATAGGAGGTTATTTTTTCTCTCATAGGTAAGCTTATCTTCTAGTTTTGTTTTGTTTTTCCTATAGGGCATAGGCACTGCATGGAAAGACAAAGAGAGGCAGAAAGACAGAAAGGAAGAAATCATCCCCCTCCCCTGGGATGATTTTCTCCTTCTCCCCCTTCGCAATCCATTCTCCTCCATTCACCTCTCAGGATCTTAAGCACGCATGCACACATGATTGGCATGAGTTTTAAGTTGCCAGGTCCAGGGTTCGAACTACGATTGACTACATGGGAGTCCAGAAAGGTAAGCATTACACCATCTGCTGGTCCTCAGGTAAGCTTATTTTACAGCCTACTGCTTATATTGCCTCCAAATCATTTCTCTTCCTTCTTATGGGAAATCATCCAGAGGCGGGACCAGCAGTTAGCGTAATGGCTATGTCGCTGGACTCCCATGTAGTTGACCGCGGTTCAAATCCTGGACCCGGTGGCTTAAACTCATGCCGGGCACATGTGTGTGCATGCCCATGATCCCGAGAGGAGAATGGAAGAGAAGGGCTTGCAGCGTGCCCATCCCCCCTGGGGGGTGATTTCTCGCCTTCTGTCTCTCTGTCTCTCTCTGTCTTTCTGCCGAGCGCACATGCCCTATAGCAAAAACCTCTAAAAAAAAAAAAAAGAAAGAAAGAAAAGAAATCATCCAGAGGGGATGAACCAAGTTATTTTTTATTTCTTTCTAACAATTATTTATTTTACTTTATTTATCCATTCATTCATCTTATTTTGACCAGAGAGAGAGAGACACAGAGAGAGAGAGAGAGAGAGAGAGGGAAAGTGAGAAAGCAAGCCGTGATACCATGTCCAGGACTTGAACTGTGGGAGTGTCTAACACTTTAATCACCATGCCACCTGCTGATCTCCCAAACCCACTTCTTTTAAAGTTAATGCAAACTGCCCCTACTCCAAGATGCTGACACCTACTGACTCCTGGTAACTTTTCATTTGCTCATGGCCCACTTTGTTCCTTTCTTCCAATATTCACTTCTCAGGTACCTTATTTTTCAAAATGCTATTCATACACTTTGGCTCATAGTTGCTCATCCTCTTCATGGTGAAGTGCTCTTGCTAATACCAAAGACAACCTCAGCACTTGTGTTCTAGATCCTTTCTCCTCTCTCTTTTTCAAGAGCTTTGTTCCAACAACGATCCTTTCTTGCCCTTACCTCATCAATTTCTCCCTTTTTCTTTTTTTGGGAGATTTTTGCTATAGGGCACATGCACTCGCTGGAGAGACAGAGAGACACAGAGACAGAGAGTGAGAAATCACCCCCCAGGAGGGATAGCCATGCAGCAATCCCTTCTACTCCATTCTCCACTCAGGATTTTGGGCACACACACACATGCACTAAACATGAGTTTCAAGCCTCCAAGTATGGGACTTGAACCACAGTCAGTCTTGAGGGAGCCCAGTAACCTAACCACTATTAAATCTGCTGGTCTCTCTCTCTCTCTCTCTCTCTCTCTTTTTTTTTTTTTTTTTTTTTTTTTTTAGTTTGCTATAGGGCAGGAGGACTCACTGCAAAGATGGAGGGAGGGATGGTTATGCTGCAATTCCTTCCACATTCTCCTCACAAGATTTTGGATACACATGCATATTTACCTGGCGTGATTCTCAAGCCACTGGGTCCAGGACTCAAAATATTCAGTAGGCTGTGGGATCCAATCACCTTAACCTTCCCATCACCTGCTGGTCCTCTTCTTTCTTTTCCTTTTCCTTTTTTGTTTTCTTTCCTTTTGTTTGTTTGTTTGTTTGCTTGTTTGCTTTGCTTTGCTTTGCTTTAGGGCACATGCGCTTACCAGAGAGAGAGAGAGAGGGAAAGCAAGAAATCCTCCTTGGGGGGATAGCCATGCCTCATCCCTTCTCCATTCTCCTCTCAGGATATGGGTATGTACACACACTTGCCCAGCATGTTGCCTTTTTCTTAGAGATTTTTGCCATAGGATGTATGTGCTTGCCAGAGAGACAGAAAGTGGGAAATCATCTCCCAGGGGTAATAACCATGCTGCAATCCCTTCTCCATTCTCCTCTCGATATTTTGGGCACGCACATACAGCGTTGAGTTTCAAGCTGCCAGATCTGGGACTTGAAACATGGTTGACCACAGTGGAGCCAAGCACCTCAACCGCTATGCCACTTGATGGCCCCACCAAGCGTATTATTTTAAGTTACTGGATCCAGGTCTCAAACTATACAGTTAGCCATGTGGGATCCAGCTGCCTTAACCACCACACCATCAGCCCTCAATTTTTCCTGTTCTGCTAGGTACTAGGTCATTTCCATTTGTGTATAAACATGTTCTGGTTTCTATCTTCGACGAACAAAAACATCTTGATTATACTACTCCATTGCTCTGCTTTTCTTTACAGCAAGATTGTTGTTTTTTTTAATTTGCCAGAAGGCACATGCATTCACTAGAGAGAAAGAGAAAGTTCCTCCCTGGGGGAGGTCATTCTCATCTCAACCTCCTTTAGGGATTTTGGGCACACATGCACGGAACCAGCATGTTTCTCAAGCCGTGGGTCCAAGAATCAGACTGCGCAGTTAGCCACGTGGAATCCAGTTGCCTTGACCACCATACCCTCAGCTGGCCTCCACAACAAGAATTTCTGAAAAACTTTTCTGTATGTAGCTACTAGTCCCAATTCCTGCTTCAGTTTTTCTTGAAGTCATTCCAGTCAGCCAACCATTCCCATTAACTAAAACTACTTTTTTAAAGTTTATTTTCTTACTTTTTTTAATTGGAGAGAAGGGTACCACTGACATGATCTCGCTACGTGAGATCCTTCCCCTAGCTTCCCAGCAACCAGGATCAGAAGCATGCCCCGGTACACCCACATGTTCAGTAGGCCCTGGATCACCAAGGCCTCCAATATGGCTCCACTGGACCAGGGCTGCTTTTTAAACATAAGCAGACCAGTTTCCAGAGCTAATAACTTTTTTTTTTTTTTGTATTGACTACTGTTCCAACCAAAATAACAAATTGAATCATTACTTCCTTCTTGAAACTTCGTAGCAAGTCAAACCACTGTCCAACTATTGTTTCCTTCTTTGGGGGGGGCACCCCCAACAGTGCCTCATGCTGTAATCCCCCCCAGCCTTCCCAGCCAGCCAGGGTCATGAGTGTGAGCACAGATCAACCAGGGACCGGAACCCATGATAGTCCATATGGATCCAGCTTCACTTGAACAGCATACTATGCCACTGAGCTGGCTATTTCCTTAAAACTTTCCTCTCCAGCTTGTATGAGACCACACTTACCTAGTCATCTTCCTACATCATTGACTGACCACCTCTCCTTACTTTCCTTTGCTGATTTCTCCTCAGTCAGATCTCACACTGTCAGGAGTGCTCCTGACTTCTTTCTTTGTAAGACTCCCTAGGTAACTCCCAAATGAATGTATGCCTCCAGTCCTGCACTTTACCTGACTCCCAGACTCCATATACAACTGCACACTTGACAGACTTCTACAGACTTTTATTTTTCAGATTTCTGCCATCAGGCACATGCACTCCTCCGCTGGAGACAGAAGGAAAGTGAGAAATCATTCCCCCAGAGGAGCATGGACACACTGCAATCCCTTCTCATCCATTCTCCTCCTGGGATTTTTGGACACACACTCACATGCACCTGGCCTGATTTTCAAGCCAGGACTCAAACTGCAGTCAATGATGTGGGAGTCCAGCACCTCAAGCACCATGCCACCTGCTGGCCCCCCTCCACATAGACTTTAATGGGCATTCATCTTAACGTGGCCAAAACAAAACTCCCAATTTTTCCCGTATTTCCTCCTCCCTTAGTCTTATCCATATCAGTAAATGGATCACCATCTACCATACCATTCAAGTGCCAAAACATAGGATTTTGTCTTTATTTTTCTTTCCTCTCCCTACCATTTTCCATCCTTCTAATTGATCAGTAAACCCTTTGACTAAACCTTCAAAATCAATACTGAACCCACCATTTTTCAGTCTCTGTCACTTTCACCCCAATCCAAGCCACTATTTCTTCTCACCTGGACCACTACATATGCCTCCTCACAAATCTTTCTTTCATGGTTAGCCCTCTGCAGTCCTTCTTCCACTAGCTACTATAGTGATCCTTTATAAACCATAAATCAGAGACCAGCAGTTGGTGTAATGGCTATGTCACTGGACTCCCATGTAGTCGACCGCAGTTCCAGTCCTGGACCCAGTGGCTTAAACTCACACTGGGCACATGTTTGTGTGTGCCCAAGATCCCAAGAGGAGAATGGAGGAGAAGGGATTGCAGCATGGCCATCCTCCCGGTGGGTGATTTCTCACCTTCTGTCTCTCTGTCTCTCTCTGTTTTTCTGGCGAGTGCATGTGCCCTATAGCAAAACCTCTCAAAAACAAAACAAAACAAAACAAATACATGAATCAGATCAATGATTTCCATCACATTTAAAATAATATGCAAACTCCTTATGAAAGCCTTTGTATCTATTTGGCCACTAAATATTTTTCTAATATCATCATTTCATAACATGTTCTCCTCCTCCACTACCCCCTAGTCTCACTGGCCTTCCTGTCCCCAGAATATACCAAGCTATTAGGAGCCTTAAGGCTTTTTTTCTAATTTAGGAGTTGGTTTTTAAAAATTTTTTAAAGAATTATTTAACTTTATTTATTTACTTATTTTTTATTTGACCAGAGAGGGACAGAGTAAGAGAAAGAAAGTGAGAAAGCAAGCCACCAGAGTCCAGTGCCCTTAACCACCATGCCACCTGCTGGCCCCAAGGGTTGTTTTTATTTTTAAAGAATTAATTTATTTAATTCCATTTGTTATTATTATTATTTTTTATTTTGACCAGACAGAGACAGACAGAGAGATAAAGGGAAAGTGAGAAAGGAAGCCGCCAGTTCTGGGACTCGAACCACAGTGGGCCATATGAGAATCCAGCGCCCTTAACCACATTGCCACCTGCTGGGCCCAAGAGGAGGTTTTTTTTTTAATTAATTATTTAATTTTTAATTTTATTTACTAATTCATTTATTTTTTTAATTTGACCAGAGAGAGGTCAGGGGGCGGGGAGATGTGAAAAAGGAAGCAACCAGGTCCAGGACTCAAACTGTGGTCAGCCATGTGGGAGTATCCAGTGCCTTAACCACCATGCCACCTGCTGGTCCCCTTCATAGAGGTTCTTTTTTTTTCTTTTTTTTTTTTTTTTTATTAGAATTTATTTTTTTGAAGTTGACCAGAGAAAGCGAGAGAGAAAATGAGAAAGCAAGCTGCCAGGTCCGAAACTCGAACCGTGGTCAGCCTTGCCGCGGTCAGCCTTGCGGGAGCCCAGCCGCCTTAATCACCGCACCACCTGCTGGCCCCCGCTAAACGGCTACTTTGATGGGTAGGGAGAAGAGAAAGATCTCCTCCAGGGATTTAATCTTCATGTCTTTGACCAGGCAGCCCAGCTTGTTGACCGGGATTCATTCCTTGTCCTCGGCCTTGCCTCCGTGAGCTCTGCGGCCCCGCCCGTGGCCCGGGCCCCGGCCACGGCCCCGACCACGGGGGCCGCTGCAGAAGCCTCCACGGAACCGCCGCGGCCTCTTATCCCAGGACCCCCCAGGGCCTCTGGGCCCTGCCGCTGCCCTGGCGTCATCCACCATTTGGTGTTCTCTCCGGGAAGAAGGACCTTTATAGAGGTTTTTGTCATAAGGTGTATAAGCTTGCCAGAGAAAGACCAAGAGGGATAGGGAAAGTAAGTAGCCCCCCACCCCGAATGGCCACGCTGCAATCCCTTTTTCCTCCATTCTCCTCCTAGGATTTTGGGCATGCTTGTCCACATGCCCAGCATGAAGGACTTGAACTGTTTTCGGCCATGTGGGAGTCCAGCAACATAATCACTATGCCATCTGATGGCCCCAGGAACCTTAGGGCTTTTGGTACCAGCTGTTCCTTGCTTAGAATGTTCTTTTGGTGCCCAGCAGCTTAAGCTTTACAAATTTTAGATTCTTTTTTTTTTTTTAAGTAGGTTTTTGCCATAGGGCCTGTGTACTCTCCAGAGACAGAGGAAAAGTGAGAAATCCTCCCCCGCCCCCCCACCAGAGGTGTTGGTCATGCCACAATCTCTTCTCCATTATCTTCTCAGGATTTTGGGCATGCACACATACGACAGTGTGAGTTTCAAGCCACCAGGTCTGGGACTTGAACCATGGTCGGCCACATAGGAGTCCGGCACCTTAACCACCATGTCACCTGCTGGCCCCACAAGGTTTAGATTCTTCTCACTAGAAGATTAATTTAAATGTTAAGGGGCTTTCCTAACCATCCAAACTGATGCAGTCATCCAATCTAAAGTATTTCTATTATATCATATAACTCCATTTTAATTCTCTGCAGAGGTCATCTACTATCTGATCCTGTTTGATTATTTGTTTTGTTTTGTTTTGTTTTGTTTTGTTTTGTTTTAGGGAGATTTTTGCTATAGAGCGCATTCACTTGCCTGGAGAGACATAAAGACAGAAAGCAAGAAATCACTCCCCAGGGGGTATGGCCATGCCACCATCTCCTCTCAGGACTTTGGGCACACACTAATTTGCACTTGGCCTGAGTTTGAAGGCTTCAGGTACAGGACCTGAACCGCAGTTTACTATGTGGGAGTCCAGCAACGTAACCTTCATGCCATCTGCTGGTCCCTCATATTAACTGTTCTCATCCACTGATTTATTGCTTTAAGAGTTATGTCCTGCCTTTAGTTTTTTGTTTGTTTGTTTTAATTTGCCAAAGAGCACATACACTTGCAGAAAAAAGACAGAAAGGGAGAGAGAGAAAGCCACTTCGAAAGGGCTGTGCTTTCCCTTCTCCATTTCCCTATCCTGTTGGGATTTGAGGTATGCATGCACACATGCTGGGTACTTTTCAAGCCACCAACCCATACTGAACGTACTACATGGTGGGCCATGTAGAATCCAGCTGCCCCAACTACCAGGCCACAGGGCTGGCTCTAACTGTCTTTTAAGATTTTTTCCCCAGGGGACCAGCAGTTGGCATAACGGCTATCTCGCTGGACTCCCACGTAGTCGACTGCGGTTCGAGTCCTGGACCTGGCGGCTTACAAACTCATGCCGGACGCGTGTGCGTGAGTGCCCAAGATCCCAAGAGGAGAATGGAGGAGAAGGGACTGAGGCATGGCCATCCCCCCGGGGGGTGATTTCTCGCTTTCTGTCTCTCTGTCTGTCTGGTGAGCGCATGTGCCCTATAGCAAAAAAAAAAAAAAACCTCTTCAAAAAAAAATTTTTTTCCCCTAAAGTTTATTTCTTTCATAAGAGATAGAGAGAATGAAGGACTCTCAACAGGGTTTCATACTAACCCCAGCCCTCCCTCTCAGTCTTCCAGCCAGCTAGGATCATGGGCACACACGTGCACATGTTGACCCAAGAACTGAACCCTCCTCTCCTGTATAGTTTCTAGCACTGCAGAGCATTGAGCTCCACTGCAGCTGGGCCATCTTTTATGATCATTTCAATTACTAGAGCTCAAAACCTTCAAATATACACTCTAAGAATAAATTTTAGAAGGAAAATAAGAATCTAATTAATTTGCTATTGTTCCTTCCCAAGGCTAGAAAATATCAGTAACGCTATTAAGTAGTAGGCCATTTGTTCACCTATTAGAATCACCCTGTGTGTTTACAACTGTGAGATAATGTCTCAAGAGGTTAAATTTTATAAACTATGCCTTACTCTAACCCTGTTGTTTTTACAACTTGCTATTTAACAAAATAATCAGTCTAATCTGACTACCACTGTCACATTCGTTGTGTGTGAATCTAAATTGGTGGGAGACACAAAATTAGAATCACTGCTGTCAGAGTCCCAAAGGTGTCAAACCTGTATGTGTTCTTAATTAGCCGTGGAAACTCAATCTGTCATGTTTCCTACAGATAACTAGTTTCTGAGTCATTAATGTGGAAAGAATATTCATACCTCTTTTCTTCAGATAGCTCGACTTGCACGCTCTATGCACTCCTTTTTTTTTTTCTCCTAAAGAGATCTTGCCTACACTTGAATTTATTGCTTTTCTTCAATGAAAAGTTCCCATTTTCTCATTTTCTAAAAAGGTGAACAAAAGCTATTTGTTTAAAGAATTTGGAAAAAGTATTATTTTTCTGGGAGCAATTAGTGTCTGGTTTAGTTGTACTCAGCAGTACTAATTACTATACTTCTGTGGATGAAAGTTATAAGCTAGATAGTGTGCCCCTCAGAATTTAAGAAGAAATCAGAAAAGACCTCCCTTAAGATAAAAACTAGCACATTTGTGTTTAGGTGCTAAGAGGCATCATTTTAGTTTCTGAAATAGTGTAGGAGCAGATTCTATTAGCACAATCACTGCCCACTTTGTGCTAAGCTACTACATGTTTTTTCCCCCTATTTTCTCCCTCTGTCCAATCTGTGGGACTTGAGTAAACTTAGAAGGGACTCCAGAACTGACTTAATGGTGAACTATTAAATAGGCTATTAAAAGAAGGGAAGTATGTGCTTTTTGAAAGAAAATTAGCCATCTGGGGGCCAGCAGGTGGCATAGTGGTTAAGGTGCTGGACACTTCCACATGGCCGACCGTAGTTTGAGAACTCACTTTCCCTCTCCCTCGCTCTCTCTGGTCAAATTAAAATAAAAATGAATGAATTAAATAAATAATTCTTTTTTAAAAAGAAGAGAATATTAGCCATCTAACAAGAATACTTATTAATAATAGCCAATCATTTGCTTTTGATATAATTTGCTTATATATATATTTTTTATTTTTATTTATTTTTTAATTTTTTTTTTTGAGAGAGACTTTTTTGCTATAGGACATGTGTTCTTATTGGAGAGACAAAGAAAGAGAGAGACAGACAGAAAGCGAAAATGACCGCTAGGGAGGATGGTCATGCCACAATACCTTCTCCTCCATTCTCCCTTGGGATTTGGGGCATGTGTGCACATACACCCAGCATGAGGTTCAAGTTACCAGGTCCAGGACTCAAATTCAGTTCATCCACATGAGAGACCAGCACTTTATTTTTAAAACGTTTTTTAAGAATTATTTTCTTTCTTTCCTTCCTTCCTTCCTTCCTTTTAATTTAACCAGAGAGGGACAGAGTGAGAGAGAGAGGGACAAAGTGAGAAAGCAAGCCGCCAGGTCTGGGACTCAAAACACAGCCATGTAGGAGTCCAGCACCCCAACTACCAAGCCACCTGCTGGCCCCCATCTTCTTTACCTTCCTGAACCAGTCACTTCTTATTTCTTACTTCCTAATTACCAAATTCAGTTCAAATTTTCTTTGTCATTTTTTAAAACTTGCCAGGGAAAACATGCACTCCTTGAAGAGACAGAAAGTGAGAAAGCATTCCCTATAGAGAATGGTCACGCCACAATCCCTTGATTTTGGGCATATGTGCACACACACATGGCACATTTCTCAAAGCGCTGGGCTCAGGACTCAAACCACAGTCAGCCATGCAGGATCCAGCTGCCTTAGCCACCATACCACCGCTGGCCGTTTCTATTTTTATGCTCACTGAACTCTCTGCCTCATTTAGCTTTTGCCACACATATATCCATGTATCTTAAATATTTTATTTTAACTTATATAAACATACATTAATTTGTCATTCTTTTGATGTAAAGCTAAGACCTTTACTTTGAAAATGAGTCCAGTGCTTGGAATTCAGCATCCCTCTTTCTTATATAAACCACATCAACAGTGCATCACCTATAACTTTCAGTGTTGACTTCTTTAAAGTGGAACAAGAGCTTAAAAACATTTACAAAGTGCCCTTAATACAGAATCCTTCTGGATTTTATCATTTCTCTAACCCACCATCAGTCTTTTATAATAGTGTCACCCATACCTGTTGACTGCAATTTTAAAAATTGATTTGCCTTTATTGAGTCTTTCCAAAGTATTCAACTTAATTTTCATAAAGAGAGGTTATTTTTTTTCTCCACTCCTATTTCATCTTGTTATGCAACATTTAATTAAATACATAATTAAAACAAGAACAACTAGAACAAACAGGTTTGTGAAGAAGCATTGACTCAACCTGTGGGAGCAGCAGTGTGTGGTGTACAGAGAATCGAATTCCATCCTCAAGGATTCATCGTGTTTCAGTATCTTTCTCAGAGGGAATGGAGAGTGGCTAATTAAGTATATCACTTAAGTGATGACTGGTGGAAAGAAGCTCTATTGTGTAATTATTCTTGGGTAGACTTTAATGGAAGATAAGGTGAAGAAGTTAAAGGATTCATCGGTAATGACTATCTTTTCAATGAAAATAATATAGCTTTCGTTGCCTAATTATCTATCAATAACTGAAAATCACATTAAGTATGTTTTGATACTCTAGCGGACATTGTTTTTTCCCTGTCCAGCATTCACTCACCTTTCTTTCAGTAAAATGATAAAATGATTTTCTTTCTTTTTTTTTTAATTTGCTACAGGGCACATGTACTTGCCAGAGAGAGAGAGAGGGAGAGAGAAATTACCATGCAAGGGGTGCCACGATCCCTTTTCCTCCATGCTCCCCTCAGGATTTGGGGCATGCACATACTTTTCAAGCCACCAGTCTGGAACTTGAACCACATAGTTAATCATCCAGGTGACATAACCATCATGCTCTAAACCGATCTTTTTTTTCTGAGTAATCATTCTCTCCTCTACTGTCAAGCTATGTGACTGGATAGACGTGGTTCCAACCCCAGCTCTGGGAGAGGACTCAGACTGGTTTAGGCCAATAACCATATTCCATCTTGATCACCTTTGTGATGAATTCATTAATGAACCCAAAGCCCAATCAGAAGCCAGCGAGATATGAGGACATTAGCTGGTGCTCTTAGAAAAGAAAAACTCTGTAGTAATGGAGCTGCTAGAAGAAAAACTCCAAGGATTTGTTGTTCTGTAAATTGGAGATGGGACTGCTGTAACCATTCTGCTTAGGAAGGAAACCAGCCTGAATATGAACCTAACACTCAGAAGATGATCTGGGAGCTAGGTCCTGGTAACATCATTAGAACTTTCAATAAGTCATGACCACACCTGAATTTACCAACAATCTTTTCAGTTTCATTTGCTTTTTCTTTTTTTTAACATTTGGCTATTGGGCATATACACTTGCCAGAGAGAGAGAGAGACAAAGAGGAAAAAGGGAGAGGGCACCATGGGGCATGGTCATGATGGAACACCTTCTCCATTTCTCTACTCTGCTGGGATTTTGGGCATGCATGTATCCATGCCATCAGGGCTGGTATTTGAACCACACAGTAGATAATGTAGGATGTGGGTGCCTTAACCACCAGACCACAAAACTGGCCCTCAGTTTCATTTTATTTATTTTTAAATTTAATTAACTTATTATTTTCTTTAGGTTTCTGCCATAGGGTGCATATGGCCACTGGAGATAGAGAGAGGGAAAATGAGAAATCACCCCCCCCCCCCCCCCCGGGGAGATGGCCACACCACAATCCCTTCTCCTTCATTCTCCTCTCAAAATTGTGGACATGTGTGCACAGGAGCTGGTGTCATTTTCAAGCCGCCAAGTCCAGGACTCAAACCACAATCAGTTATGTGAGGATCCAGTGCCTTAAGCACCATGCTACCTACTGCCCCCATAGTTCCATTTCCTTTCTTTTTTTTTTTTTAAGAATTATTTTATTATTATTTAATTGAACTTTATTTATTTATTTACTCATTTATTTAATCTCAATTCGACCAGAGAGAGGGGGAGAGAGAGAAAGAGAAGAGGAGGAGTGAGAAAGCAAGCCACCAAGACCTGGACTCAAACCATGGTCAGCCTCATGGGAGACCAGTGCCCCCTTAACCACCATGCCTGCTGGCCCAACAATTTCATTTTTCTTTCTTTCTTTCTTTCTTTCTTTCTTTCTTTCTTTCTTTCTTTCTTTCTTTCTTTTTTTTTTTTTTTTGGGGGGGGGGTTCTTGCTATAGAGCGCATGCACTCGCCAGAAAGACAGAGACAGAGAGACAGAAAGCGAGAAATCACCCCCCAGGGGGGATGGCCATGGTGCAATCCCTTCTCCTCCACTCCTCTCAGGATCTTGGGCATGCATGCACATGTGCCTAGTGTGAGTTTAAGCCACCGGGTCTGGGACTCAAACTGCGGTTGACTACATAGGAGTCCAGTGACATAGCCACTACGCCAACTGTTGGTCCCGCTACAGTTTCATTTTCTTCTTCTTCACTTATAACATAGTCTTCACTGACACAGCTCTCCTGTTTCTCCTTGCTAGGGAACTGGAGATGGTGTGTAACTAGTATGGCTGGTCTTGTTTGTTTGGGCTCTGCATTCTTCCTTGTTGCAGTGTTTCTTTCATCCCATGTTGTCTGTTCTAAGATTTCATCTGATTCTTTGTATTCTTGGTAATGTACTAATTTAGAGTACAACTTTTATGTATTGAGACTTTACTGATTACTTTGTAGCAGGAAGTTATTTTTATACAGATACTGATTTTTCACACCCAGAAATTCCTATTACCTCATGACCCTTCCTTTGAAGCCTCAAGGACATTTCAGCTGATGCCTCTGAAAGTAACATTAAGGGGAGGGAAAAAGTTAAATATTCAGGTTTTTTGTTTTGTTTTGTTTTTAATTTGCCAGAGGGTGTATGTACTCACTAGAGACAAAGAGAGAGAGAGAGAGAGAGAGAGAGAGGGAAAATGAGAAAGCACCCCATAGGAGACGACCATGCCACGATCCCCTTTCTTCCATTTCTCCTTTTGGGATTGTGGGGACGCAGACAGGCACTTGTGTTTTGCTCTTTTTTCTTTAGGTTTTTGCCATAGGGCACGTGTGCTTGCTTGAAAGAGACAGAGAGAAAGAGAGTCAGAGAGAAAAAGAGAGAGAGAGGAAAGTGAGAAATCAGACCCCCCGGGAGATGGCCATGCCACAATCCTTTCTCCTCCATTCTCTTCTCAGGATTTTGGCACGCACACACAGTGCCTGGAGTGATTTTTCAAACCATTGGCCTGGAACGCAAACCACGGTTAGCCATGTGGGATTCCAGTATCTTAATCACCATGTCACCTGGTGGTTATTATTATATAATTTCATTAGTTTTTATTTTTATTCACAATGTAGAGTATGTTCACGAGTGCATGTGTGTGAGAGAGAAAGAAAGTAGAATAGATGGGGTTTTATCATACCTCAATTGCCTTCCCTTGGTCTTCCAACTTGTCAGGATCTTGGCTACGTGAACACGTACAAGATGTATTCCAGGCCCACCTGCAAGGAGATTCAAACAGGTCTACATGTGACTTCCAGCCCTGTAGTTCAGTAAGTTACTGACTGTGCCACCAGGCTGGGCCTGGAAAACCTAGGTCTTTCTGTGCAAAAATATACAACTCATGACAGCTGACTTTTTGTACAATGAAAGTGTTAAAAATTTTACAAACCCACAAGAAGACATATCCAAGATATTCATTGTGTCATTGTTTAAAATAGCAAAAGTTGGGAACATCCATCAATAGTGGAATAGGTCCGACTATGTGATAGTTCTGACTATGATAGCACTTAGAAGGAATGTTCTTTTTAGAATGTATCAGACATTGGTTGATTCATCCATCACCCATTCCTAAATCCATTCACCACTTGATGCCTTCTGTATAGAGGCCTAATAGGCTAACTAACCCCTTTCCTAAACTCTAGTGCGCTGAGGCCAAAAGAAAATAATAGCTGGTGAAATTTAAATGAGTTGGTTGGAGGATTCTAGAGACAAATGCATCTGGCATTATCTTTTTTTCTCCACATAAAAACATGAAGGATGTGCCAGGAGAGGTACAGAAATTCTGGTCTTGACATTACTTAGCTATAAAAGAAAAAAATGCTGGGACCAGCAATTGGCATAATGGCTATGTCGCTGGACTCCCATGTAGTTGACTGTGGTTGGAGTCCCAGGCCCGGAGGCTTAAACTCACGCCGGGCGCGTGTGCATGTGTGCCCAAGATCCCGAGAAGAGAATGGAGGAGAAAAGATTGCAGCCTGGCCATCCAGGCCTGGGGAGGTGGGGGGTGTCATTTCTCACTTTCTGTCTCTCTGTTTCTCTGTGTCTTTCTGGCGAGCACACGTGCCCTATAGCAAAAATCTCTCAAATAAATAAATGGAGAAATGCCAGCAACTATTCACCTCCAGACCACTTGTTATGTGAAAGAAAAAATATATAATAATCCCTTTTTAAATTATTCTTGGTTGGATTTTACATTATTCAAAGCCAAAGTCATTCTTAATCAGTACAGTTTTGAAATGGAAATAACTCAAAAAATAATGTTACAAGATATTAAGTGAATAATGTTAAATGCAAACAAATTGATATGGCATAGCATATTTATTACATCGATGTCATACAAGCTCAAGCAATGTTTTGAATTGCTAAGTACAGTCATGCATCATTTAATTACACGGATACTTCCTGAGAAATTCCTAGGCAATGTCACTGTGCTAACATCATAGAGTATACTTACACAAACCAAGGTGGCACAACCTACTACATACCTAGCCTAGGTGGTATAGCTTATTGCTATGAGCATGTACAGCATATCACTGTAATGAATGGTGTAGGCAACTGTAACAGTGGTACTGGTATATCTAAACATAGAACGTATACAGTAAAAATACGTATAGGGGTAACAAATGATACACCTCTTAAGACATTTTAACATGCATGAAACTTACAGTATTGGAAGTTACTCTGGGTGAGTAAGTGAGTGAATTATGAGTAAATGTGAAGGTCTGGGACATTACTGTATACTACTGTAGCTTTATAAACACTGTACATTTGGGGCCAGCAGTTGGCATAATGGCTATGTTGCTGGACTCCCATGTAGTCAACTGTGGTTTGAGCCCTGGACTTGGTGGTTTAAACTCAAGCTGGGCATGTGTGAGTACGTGCCCAAGATCCTGAGAGGAAAATGGAGAAGGGATTGTGGTGTGGCTATCCTCCCTAGGGGGTGATTTCTCGCTTTCTGTCTCTGTCTCTCTCTGTCTTTCTGGCGAGCACACATGCCTTATAGTGAAAACCTCTCCAAATAAATAAATAAATAAACACTGTACATTTAAGATATACTAATTTTTAAAAGAACTATTTTATTTATTCATTCATTTACTTTAATTTGACAAGAGATAGATAGAGAGAGAGGAAAAGTGAGAAAGCAAGCAACATAGCCATTACGCCAACTGCTGGTCCCAAATTAAATAATTCTTTAAAAACAAAAGCAAGAGGGACACTATGGGACAGTTATCTAAAAGATCCCGCCCCCCCCCCCCCCACACACACAGGGCATATGCACTTGATAGAGAGAGGGAGAGCCCACACCATGGGGCACTGTCATGCCTCAATCCCTTCTCCTCCATCTCTCCACCCTGTCAGGATTTTGGGCACACACCCAGTGTGTGTTTCTCACACTGCCAGGTCTAAGATTCAAACCATGGGTTGGGCCATGTAGGATTCAGCTGCCTTAACCACCAGCCCAGTCAGCCAGCCACTTGGATTTCTTGTTTGTATTTCTCAATTCTAATTCTTCATCAAGAGAAAACAGTTCTTAAAACCTGGCTTCAAATTACAAGTTGGAGCCGGTCAGCCTCTAGATCTAGTATCAGCAGAGGGCACAACTGAGCCTCAGGTGCAGTGAAAAACGTTTCTGGACCCCAGCCTGAATCTCTTGTGTTTCAGAAGCTCCTTGGCTGAACAGAGTTGTTTCTGAGATAACCAGGTTAAGGCCTTAGAGCTGGCAGTCATCACAGCAGTGGTGAGATCTAGTTGGGTACGAGGCTGATTCTGCTAGTCCAGGGATCACACGGAAAACTACTGATTAAGAGTGTATATAGAGGGAACCAGCAGTTAGCGTAATGGCTATGTCGCTGGACTCCCACGTAGTCGACCGTGGTTCGCATCCCAGACCGGTGGCTTAAAACTCACGCCGGGCGCGTGTGCGTGCATGCCCAAGATCCTGAGAGGAGAATGGAGAAGGGATTGCAGCGTGACCATCCCCCTGGGGGGTGATTTCTCGCTTTCTGTCTCTCTGTCTCTCTCTCTCTCTGGTGAGCACGTGTGTCCTGTAGCAAAAACCTCTTAAAAAAGGAGTATATATAGATGGGACCAGCTGTTAGTGTAATGGCTACCTTGCTGGACTCCCACATAGTCAACTACTGTTTGAGTCCCAGACCTAGTGGCTTAAAACTCATGGTGGGGAGGAGAGTGGCAGGTGGCGTGATGGTTAAAGGTGTTGGATTCTCACATGGCTGACTGCAGTTCGAGTCCCGGACCTGGTGGCTTGCTTTCTTGCTTTCCCTTTCTCTTTCTCTGTCTCGTCAAATTAAAAAATAATAACATGTGGAATTAAATATTAAATAATTCCTAAAAAAAAATTCACACTGGCACATTGGGTGCCTACATGCGTGCCCAAGATCCCGAGAGAATAGAGGAAAAGAGATTGTGGTGTGGCCATCTCCCCTGGGAAATGACTTCTCACTTTCTGTTTCTCTGTCTCTGTCTCTCTGATGAGTGTACACACTCTATAGCAAAAATTTCTTTTAAAAAAAAAAAGTATATATAGAAAAAAATCACCTTAGGAGAGGGAGCACTACAACTAGGAAGAGGAAAAATCAAGAACTGATAGGGTTACAGATAAGTTTGTAGGTTAGGGAGGAGGTAAGACACTGAAGAATTTACTACATGTTGGTCTATACCTTCTTGTGAATCAGGAGTGAAATTATTAGCTACAAATGAGGGGAAGGATAATGGGATAGGAAACTAAACATTAGGTGAAGACTCATTACCTTCTGAATAGCTCTTATCATAACACCATACTGAAAATCATTTTGTTTTGCTATTTATTAAAGGAACATTTTGTAATTGATTTATCCAGACAAGTTGACCAGCAAGTTACATGGTGCAAGAAGAAAATTTATTAATATTTTCCTTTAGCTCATAACTAGAAAAACTTGCTTGGAAATTTTCAAGCTTGTGTCTAGTAGATTAGGTGCTTTGAGGTAGACATTTAGGAATTTAATTGATTCTAAAGACATACTGGCAGAGAATTTAAGCAGGGGATGGTCTCTGCAAAAAGTGGTTCTGGCTTCTAATTCTCCCTCACCATTTACCACTGTAAAACTTGAGGCAAATGAGTTAACTTCTCTAAGCTTTAGTTTCTCATCTGTAAAATGGGGATAATAATGGCATTTACCTCGTAGAGTTGTTGAGAGGATTAAATGGATAATATAAGAAAGTGCTTCAAACGAGTCAGCTTCTCTCTTTGATTCTGTTTCACAAGTCTTGTGAGGAAATTTGATTAACTTGACTCTAAAGCCACATCCATTTTCATCCAGAATTCAAGGTGACCATGCATACAAATTTGTAAATAAATAAATAAATATTATATAATGTATATATTATTTTAAGTACTTGACTCGTATGAATTCGGTTGATTCTCTCAACTCACCTCCATGAGGTGGATGCTCATATTATCTCCATTTTGTAGATGAGAAAACAGGCATTTGAAGAAAATAAATAAAAGCCAGCAGGTGTTGTGGTGGTTAAGGTGTGGACTCTCACATGGCCAATGTGGTTCAAGTCCCAGACCTGGTGGCTTGCTTTCTCACTTCCCCTCTCTACATCTCTCTCTGGTGAATTTAAATAAATAATATAATATAATATAATATAATATAAAATTTTAAAAATCCTTAAAAATTAAGAAAAGAAAAAACTGGTTTAAAGTCACACAGAAAATAAGCAGTATAGTTTGAATCAAAGTAGTATAACTCCAGGATTAGATTCTCAACCACCTCACCATATAGCCTCTTCAGGGCTCTGCTCATTGAATTAACTTCAGATTATATGACAAATATATGGATTGGATGAGATACTGTAACTTGGTATAAATGAATCTTAAGATTTGTTTTCAGAAATAAGCTCTTTCTGTTCTTGCTCAGATCCTAAAAAGATGACCTGTGGTGAACAAGGGGAGGGGCACCTATTGGAGTTCAACTTTATATTCCTTCATGCAAACTCTCAATAGCATCTTCTTTGGGACTGGAATTGTAGTTAGCCTTAATCACCCCACCACCTGCTGGCCCCTGTGGCAAATATATATTTTTAAATTTTATTTATTCATTCATTTCATTTAATTTGACCAGAGAGACACAGAGAGAGAAGGAAAGAGAGAAAGAAAGCCACCAGGTCTGGGACTCGAACCGTAATCAGCCATGTGGGAGTATCCAGCACCTTAACCACCATGCCACCTGCTGGTCCCCGGCAAATTTTTTTTTTAATTAAAAATGGAAAACAGGAGCCAGCAGGTGGCAAGGTAGCTAAGATGTCTGGGTCCCACATTGTCAATTGTGGGGTTCAAGTCCCAGACCTGGTGACTTGAAAATACACTGGGCATATGTGCAAGTGTGCCTGAAATCCAAGAAAGAGAAACGGAGCAGTGTGACTAGCCTCCAGGGGAATGCTTTCTCTCTCTCTTTCTCTCTCTCTCTCTCTCTGTTGCCCAGGCAAGAACTCACATTCTCTAGTTACATTTTTTCAAAAAGAAAGAAAGAAAGAACCAGAAGAGTCTATTAGGATTTGTTTCAGTTAAGGGCACTTGGATAACTTCAAGTTATCTTCTGTCTAGGATGCTCCCATCAGTAAGCAGTTTTTCTATGGCATAGCAGGCTAGTGGGATGCTCCTTATGAAATACGTTTCTTGATCCCTGGAAGTTCCATTTAAGAAAACCACACACCGGGACCAGCAGTCAGTGTAATGGCTATGTCGCTGTACTTCCATGTAGTTGACCGCGGTTTGAGTCCCGGACCCAGTGGCTTAAACTCACGCTGGACACAACAGGTGCATGCATGCCCAAGATCCCGAGAGGAGAATGGAACAGAAGGGATTATGGTGTGGCCATCCCCCCCAGGGGGTGATTTCTCGCTTTCTGTCTGTCTGTCTCTGTCTCTCTCTCTGTCTTTCTGGTGAGTGCACACACCCTACAGCAAAAACGTCTTAAAAAAAAAAAAAAAAGAAAGAAAGAAAGAAAGAAAGAAAGAGAGAAAGAAAGAAAGAAAAGAAAAGAAAACCACACACCTTAAGGAATATGGTGTGTTCTACATCAGGATAAGATTAAGTTGAACTGTGATGAAAATTTATAATCTGAACCTGAGTGTGATGGGAAAAGAACAAGCTTTAAATAAAGACTTTTTCTGCAGAGATGTAAGAGACCTGAGTAGAACCACATTCAGAAGGAGCTTGCCTGGAGTGAAGTTGATCTGGAAGATGAACTTCTAAAAGAACAGAGTGGACCTGGTCAAAATCACTTTCCCACAAAAACAATAAAAATTCTGGCAAAACCACTAAAACCAACCATTGTAGAACTCTGAAAATAAACCAAAAACCAAAAAATAAACTTAAAATTGTCTATCCAAGAGAAACTACTGTACTGTGGAGAAAGAGTGGAATCTGAGATATTTTCTCCTTGATGCTATTTCCATCCATCCCTCCTTCCCAGCTTAGTAGTGGTAACCCCCAGAAGTTGGCAGTAACTCAGCCAGTGGAGAAGGCTGATTTCTTGTGAAGCTGAGTTAAAAGAAATATCCCCAGAGCACAGTCAATATTTTGTTCAAACTTGCAGCTCCCTGGAAAATGTCTTTGCCTACAGAATTGTGAATATTTTACTTGACTCAGAACTCTGTTCAGCGGGAAAGTCTACCTCCAGAGTATTATCAAAACAATAGCCATCTGCTGGCCACACTCAAGCTGCTTAAGGCTGTGCTTTCAGTTGAGAAAAGCAAGAGACAGGCTGGGAATGTAAAAGTACATCTGGGAGAATTAGACAACCACACACACTTATTTAAAAGATTAAATTGACTAATTTATTATTATTTTAATTTGAAAAGAGAGAGAGAGAAAGCAAGCCACCAGGTTTGGAACCACAACCACAGCTGGGCATGTGGGATTCCAGCGCCTCAACCATCACACCACCTGCTAGCCCCAATCACAGACACTTTGAAAAGCTTTAGTATATTCCAGGAGATCTCAAAGTTTGTGTGAATACACAAGGCTATGCATATACCCAGGAGAGATATGGAAGTGGAGAAGGTCTCAGTCACTCATCTCTGGTGGACTTTAAGGCCTTTTGCAAGCATTATACACTGCCTAATGCATACTGCCTTAACTATGAAGGCACGCCGCCACTTCCTCTTCCTCCTCCTTTTTACTAAGTTTATGTTTTCCATGCATGAGACAGAGACAGAGAGACAGCACCCTACCAGGATTTTGATGCCACCAGCTACTCCCAGCATCAGCCAGCCCTGGATCATGGGCATGCATGTGCCTGACATACTGAGATGTCTTCAGACAAGAATCTGGAACCTTCCTTTATGGGTCAGCCTTGCAGAGCATGGCATTTTGCTACTGTGCCACCATCCAGCACATGAAGCCATGCTTTCTCATGCAGATTCCCTTGACAAAGAATAGAAAATGTAAAGACAGGCTTTAAAGGAAATCTGATCAAGTCTTAGTTGATCACTAAATTATACTGACCCAGGAGCAACCCCTAAGAACCCAGGCTTAAAAATAAAAACAAACTCTTTTGTTTATGTTTTTTGAAAAGCTAGCAGAGAACTCGGTGGCCACATACTGCATGGAATACAGACTACAGAATTACTCCAAAAAATCTTTATTTTTTTAAAGACAGATTTTTTGCTATAGGGAGTGTGCACTTGCCAGAGATAGACAGACAGAAAGTGAGAGATCACTGCCCAGGGGGATGACCATGCTGCAAACCCTTCTCTTCCATTCTCCTACTGGGATTTTGGGCATGCACACACGTGTCCAGCATGAATTTGAAGCCACTAGGTAAAGGACTTGAACTGTCATCAACAATATGAGAGTCTAGTGATGTAGCCATTACGCCATCTGCAGGTCACCCCCAAATCTTAACAAACAAATAAGCAGTAACAAGAAAAAAAGGAAAAAAAAAACACAACAACCAGAAAACCCTCAAAAGTATGCCACATACCCAAGGCAAGGAGTAGCTAAGAGAAAATGTCCCCAAGGTCTTAGATTTTGAATTCAACAGTCAAAGACTTTAAGTCAGCTATTATAAATATGTTCAAAGCACCAAAGGAAATCATGTCTAAAGAATTAATATAAGCCAACAACACCTCACCAAATAGAGAATATCAATAAAAGATAGAAATCAGATCACAGTAGAATTTCAGGACTTGAAATACACAATAATTGAATGAAAAACTATCTAGAAATGCTGAACAGTGTGAGCCAGCCCCATGGCCTCCTGATTAAGGGAGCCAGATCCCACATGGCTGACTGCATGGTTTGAGTCCTGGTCCTGGCGAATTGAAGGACATGCCAGGCATGCATGTGTGCGCATGGCTAAAAGTGGGATCTTGAGAACGTATGCACACGCGCCTGGCATGAATTTTAAGCCACCAGGTCCAGAACTCAAACTGCGGTCAACTATATGGCAGTCCAGCAACGTAACCATTATGCTATCTGCTGGCCCTTTCCCTGACTTTTTTTAAGAGAAGATTTCAAGACTCTTGTCTGTAAGTACTCTATGTCTGAAACCACGGAATGCTTTTTACCTTTGAAAGATTTCAAGGGCTGGCCTTATAGTGCAGTGGTTAAGTGCTGTGCATAGAAAGCTGGCTCTCACATGGTTAACATTGGTTCAAATCCTAGAAAAGGTGGCTTGAAAAACCATGCTGGGCACATGTGGGCGTGTGCCCAAAACCCCGAGGGGATGGAGAACTGGAAGAAAAAGGATTGTGGATGACCACTCCCCAATGAGGAGTGCTTTCTTTCCCTCTCTCTCTCTGTCTGTCTGTCTGGTAAGCACATGTGCGCTCTGACAATAAAAATAAATATTTCCAGAGTTCTTAGTTGTTACTCTCAGAGATAAGGATAAATGGTTGTAACATATGTTTTCTAAATAATAAAGAACCTACTTATTTCTCATGATACGTGGGTTTTGGGTTGAGTGATTTTCCTACTGGGTAATAAGTACTCTATGCTGAGAGAGCAGACATTTTAACTCCTAACTTCTCATCACTGCCTAGCACCTGAATACCTGAATAACACCATATACTTTCCCAAATTATTTTGCCATAACGGTCAATAACTTGGACATCATGATAATGTGAACTGGTACAACAAATATTTGCCTCTTAATGATTATATTGTGATTGGGGCCAGCAGGTGGCATGGTGGTTAAGGGCGCTGGACTCCCACATGGTTGACCACAGTTCGAGTCCTGGACATGGTGACTTGATTTCTCACTTTCCCTCTCTCTCACCACCTCTCGCTCTGTTTCTCTTTGGTCAAATTAAAATAAATAAATACATAAAGTTAAATAAAATAATATCTTAAAATGATTATATCATGATTAATTTGGAGGAAAGTAGAAAAGACAGGAGAAAATATATTGACTTGATTACAGGCCACGTTGGATGGTTTGTGTGATGGATAGGACCCCCCAGAGAGTCTATTATCCCCCTGGGCTTCCTCCAGTGATACCACTGTTGTGATTCCTTGCTATAATGGAAACCATACTAGTTCTCTCCACCAGGGGGCACTTTCAAAATATATTATAGAATGTATACAGTTATTTTGCAAGATGTGCTTTGGCCAAATTGGGGAATGATGCAGAGTTATAAGATTGAGGTATTGGGCTGTAGGAGATGGCATTCTCCACAGACAAATTATGAAAACAGAATATATAGCCTCAAAGTAGCATGTGGACCTAAATACCTAAATACCCATAAGTTCCTCCATCTGTCAGATTTATAACAAAATTAATATGAATGGAATAAATAATTCCAGTGTGATGGTGGTTGCATGGAGCATACCACTGTTAGCAAAATGGCAAAATTCTTTTTTTATTTTTTTGAGAGGTCTTTGCTGTAGGGCACACGTGCTTGCCAGAGAGACAGAGACAGAAAGTGAGAAGTCACCGCCCAGGGAGGATGGCCACACCGCAATCCCTTCTCCTCCATTCTCCTCTCAGGATCTTGGGCACGCACGCACATGCGCACAGCGTGAGTTTAAGTCACCAGGTCCGGGACTTGAACCACGATTGACTACATGGGAGTCCAGCGACATAGCCATTATGCCAACTGCTGGTCCCCATCAACAATTAATTTTAGAGGCTCTCAAATTTGTCTTAAATCAACAACCTTCTACTCATATAAATGTCTTGATTAAAATACCACAATGCAAATAACCATACATTAAGTAAAAGAATTCCAGCTGGTAAACATGACTGGACATTTTTAAGAATATATTTAATATATGTATACCCATGATTTTTTCAGATAACAAGAGGGGAAAAGCTGCACGATTTTTTTCCTCTTGTTAAGGCACTGTCATTAAAAGCCTGGAGTACTCCGAATTCAAGTTTTCAAGATGAAAACATGGTAAGAAGTGTCAGATGGCAGTGACGTAAGCATGTGTGTTTCTGAAAAGTAAAAAAATCTCAAGAAGGAAAATAAGAAATGGCATGCTTTATCCATCTCGCTTAGTGAAAGAGCTGTAACTGAAATTGTTTAAGGGAGCAGGTACAATGATTGTCACAAATTGTGTTAATTTTGAAGCGGTGTGGGTGCTGACTACTAGTAGTATCAAAAATATGTTCAGGATTGTTTTGATACCTGTATTTCTAAGAAAAAAAATGTTGGAGGGGTGTATTGATGAATTTCTGTTAAAAGCCATTCCTGGGTATAGGTAAGAGACATGGTAAATATTTGTTTACACTTTTGTTGCAAAAACCATGCATTTAGGTTGAAGTGAAGTCAACAAAAAGAAAATAGGTGTATGAATATGTGATTTTGAGATTAAAGTTAGTCTTAAAATGTAAATAAAATGCGTAAAATGTAAATAAAATGGAAAGTGTCCTCAAAAACAAACAAACAAAAAAGATTGACATCTAATTTCAGAGAGGGTAGAAGAAACCATGACCTTTAATGACATTTGTTAGTAGAGAAGAAAGGTATTATATATGATTTCTCTTGCCAACCCTCAGTGAGCTCTACAGATTCAAGTGTCACCTGGACATTATGGACTTGATGGTCCTGATTTTTCTTAATATTTAAGGCACATTTTGTTTGGTTAAGGGTACCTGAACCTCCCTCCTCCCACTTGGACTTAAGGTCTAATGCTATGATACAGAGATCTGCTTATTGCCTCACAGAGATCCTCATTCACCCAAAATGGACAAGAAAATGCAAAAGGAAGTAACAACACTGAGCTTCTTACTGATCTCTAGCAAACCAACAAGAAACAGACATTCAGATTAGCTAAACGCAGACAAGAGTCACAGTTCCTAAGATCCTCAAATAATGAAGCACTGGGCCAGCCAGGCAGTGTGGTGGTTAAAGTGGCTACAACCCAATTATCCAAATGTGAGGCTCAAGGCCCAGACCCAGCAGTTTGAAAAACATGCCAGGTACATGTACATGTGTGCCCCAAATCCTGAGAGGAATGACGGAATAGGGACTGTGATGCAGGTGTCTTCTGGGCATGCTTTCTCTTTTTCCCTCTCTCCCCCCTCCAATCTCCAGCAAGAGCACATGCCCTACGGCAAATTTAAAAATATTAAAACACTGATGTTACTTATTGCTATTACTTGGTATCTCTACCTTTTCCATCTTCTGGTAGAAGATTCACCCTCTATGTAGAGGGAGGGCATATCTTTTTTTTTTTTTTGAGAGAGATAGATTTTTGATACAGGGCGCATGCACTCACCAGAGAGAAAGTGAGAAATCACACACCCCCTGGGGAATAGCCATACCACAATCACTTCTACTCCATTCTCTTAGAATCTTGGGCATGTATGCACACACACTCAGTGAGTATTAAGCCACTGAGCCTGAGACTCAAACTGTGGTCAGCTATGTGGGAGGCCAGTGATATAACCATTACACCATCTGCTGGTCCCAGAGGGCATATCATTAAGATGGGATAATAATAACACTTAAACTATAGGGATTTTGCCACTAGTGGTCATGAGGAGGTACATATTTGAACTTATGAGAACTACAACCTTGAGTGGAGACACAAGAAACAGAGATGAAGGGGTGAGCAGGTGGCATGGTGGCTAAGGGACTCAACTCGCACATGGTTTACCATGGTTCGAGTCCTGGATCTGGTGGCTTGAAAATCACACTGGGTGCATGTGTGTGCATGCCCAAAATCCTAGGAAGAGAAGAGATCGTGGCATGGTGGGACAGTAATTTCTCGCTGTCCCTCACTCTGTCTCTCTTTGGTAAGCACGCATGCTCTATGACAAAAACCTTAAAAAAGAGAGAGAGAGAAAGAGATAATTAGAAGGGAGAAGCCTTATGTGACAGTTTAATGAGAATTTCTGTGAAATGCTTGGGATGGCCCACTATTTATTCTTTCCAATTTAGCCAGAGAAACTGAACAAGAAAAAATAAAAGGTATTCAAATTTGAAAGAAATAAAGCTACATTTACAGATGAGTTGACCTTACATGTAGAACACTAAAAATATACATATGAAAATGTTAGTGAATTCATTCAGATTAGAGGTATTTATTATAAAATGTTAGAACTAATGCTAGATTTCAATAAAGCTGTAGGATACTAAATCATCCTGTAAAAACCAGTTGTATTTCTATTTGCTAGCAGTGAATATTCTGAAAAGAAAATTAAGAAATCACTTCTATTTATTTATCTATCTATCTATTTATAATTTAATTATTGGAGAGGTTTTTGCTACAGGGCATGTGCACTCACCAGAAAGACAGAGAGAGACAGAGATAGAAAGCGAGAAATCACTCCCCAGGGGGGATGGCCACGCCACAATCCCTTCTCCTCCATTCTCCTCCTGGGATCTTGGGCACGCATGCACACGCACATAGCGTGAGTTTAAGCCACTGGGTCCAGGACGCAAACCACGGTTTACTACATGGGAGTCCAGTGACACAGCCATTACACCAACTGCTGGTCCCAAGAAATCACTTCTATTTAAACTTATTAAAAAAGTTGAGATCCTATCCATGGAAGTGCTGGTGAATTGTATGATGCTGGAGCCATACAGGAGACCTGATTGTGGATCAGGATCGTGCTATGGCAAGATCCTTTCAAGGGTGCCTCCTCCTCCTTTCTCAATAAGTAAATTTTTTTCCATTTTAAAATTTTATTTGTTTTGAAATTTGTTACTGAGCATTTGCACTCACCAAAGACAGATAGAGAGAGAGAGAGTGTGCAAAAATCAGAAAACAATCTCCCCCCCTGTACAGGATGGCCATGCTGCAATCCCTTCTCCTCCACTCTCCTCTTGGAATTTTGGGCACTCATGCACATATGCCCAGGGTGTTTTTCAAGCCACCAGGTCCTGGATTCGAACCACACATTCTGCCATGTGAGATTCAGCCACCCTAATTTCTATGCCACCTGCTGACCCTCAATGAGAACATTTTTAAAATATTAAATGAAGGGCCAGTCCTGTAGCCTAGTGGTTAAAGAAGACAGGTCTAATATGGCCTAACATGCAGTCTAACATACAGTTCAAATTCCAGCCCCAAAGGCTTGTAAAATCACAGCAGGCATGTGTGCATGTGTGCAAAAATCCCAGCAGGATGAAGAAATGGAGAAAAGATTGCAGCATAACCTTGTCCCACTGGGACACTCTACCTCTCTGTCTCTGGCAAGCACATGCACCTTCTGACAACTAAAATAATAAAAGAAAAAGAAAAAAGTAGTGGTGATCATTGTACAATCTTGTAAATGTAATTAGTGCTATTAAATTATATACCTAGAAATTATTAAAATAGGGGGGAAAAGACTACTATTTTTTCCAAGATTTATGAGTTACCTCAATGTCTAATTTCTTCTCTATTTTGGGGATTTTTTTTTTTTTTTTTAAGTTTTGCTATAGGATGTGTGCACTCACGGGGGCTGGGGTAGAGGGGAAACAGAGAAAGTGAGAAATCACACCCCAAGGGGGTTGGCCATGCCTCAATCCCTTCTCTTCCATTCTCCTCTTGGGATATTGGGCATGCATGTGCACGCTCCTGGCATGTTTTTCAAGCACACAGGTCCAGGACTTGACTAACTACACAGCTGGTCACGTGGGATCCTGGCACCTTAACCACCTCACCACTGGCTGACCCACAATCTTGTCAATTGAAGGCAAATAATCAAATTCTATAATATTTCAATTCATGTTTAAAATACATGATATTGTTTGTTTCTCTTGGGTCCGTCTTTCCCTTTGGAGTTTATACTCGAGGTTAATGGAGAGGAGTAAGTAAATGCTACCAGGGCAGTCTTGGGAATGAGACTCAAATTCTGAGCCTCTAACTGTCTGGTTTTCTATGGGTCAATTTTACCTACTTTCTTAATATCTTTGGCTTTACAATACATAAACAGCCTTAAAATTCACAAACCAAAATTTACTAACTTTCATTCCTGACATTCCACTGTGATGTCTCCATCCTCCACCCTCATATACCCAAAGCAATGGAAGATTCAGAACTAATTCTAGCTTGTAGAAAGCTCTTCTGAAAGCAACGAAAAAAAAAAAAAAGTGATAATTGTAAGAATGAATAAGTACTCACTAATATTTGAAATATTATGGCCCATTCCCCATACAAAGACATACGTGACAAGTCACATACTCAGGTCATTTATGGAGCTGAGTCAAGTGAAACCATACATGACAAGATCAACAAAACTAGACCAAGACAGCACCACACACACAGGTCCACAAAAGGTCACGGTGAGGCTGGTTTGGATGCCAGACTGAGAAGGGAAGTCAAGCTCACAGACTTCATATCTCATCACAGAAGATCTCCACAAAGCGAAAGTTTGAAAGAGCATATTATGAAAGTAATTTTCAGTGCCTATATGAATAATCCTGGCTCCATAGCAAATTCTCACACACTGGATGTCTTTAAATGATAGAAAAGTATTTTTTTACAGTTCTGGGGGTTAGAAGTCCCAAATCAGGGATCGACAGAAATACTCTCTCTGAAGGTTCTAGGGAAGACTAACTCTTGGAGCTGTTAAACAAACATTTATTGCCTGTAGTTTTAGAGGCTGGCAAGTGCAAGAAAATGTGCTGGCAGATGATGAGTGCTGGTGAGAGCACTCCTCCTGGTCTGCAGACAAAGCTTTCTCATATGGCAGAGGGTTAAGAAAACAGGAAGACTGTTGACTCTTCTAAGCTTCTGAGGGTTGCTGTCCATTCTTGGCAGTCCTTGATTTGTAGATGCATGACTCTAATCTCTGCCTCCGTCATTACATAGTGTCCTCCTGGGTGTCTGTGTCTCTGTGTCCAAATTTCCTACCATGGGGCTGGCAGGTGGTGTGGTAGTTAAGGCGCTGGACTCCCACAAGGCCAACCATGGTTCAAGTCCCAGACTTGGCAGCTACTTTTCTCACTTTCCCTCTCTCTCTAGTCAAATTGAAGAATAATAATATATATATATTTTTAAAGCACATGTTTCTTTTTAAAAAACGTCCTATTACGACAACAACCATTACCCAATCAGGAGCCACACTAATCCAGTACAATCTCATTTTGTCTTGATTACCTCTGCGAAGACTAAGTGGGGTCACATTCTGAGATACTAAAGGATAGGACTTCAGCATATCTTTTTTTTTTTTTTAATTTGTCAACTATTTTTATGACAGGGTCACACAATATTATGATCCTCCTGCCTCAGCCTTTCAAATAGTGGGTACTACAGGCATCTTCCACCATGCCTGACTTTTAGCTTGGGCCAGGAATCAAATCCAGGCCTCTTGTGTGGCCTCGGCCTACTGAGGCAGCATGATGTGTAGCAGCATCCACCAGTATGTTACCGCAGCTGGGCCAGGCCTTCTATGTATCTTTTGGGGAGGGGAACACCATTCAACCTTAACAGTGCCTGAATGCAGATAAAAAGTATTGATAATTCAGTGCTAGCATTTCTGAAAAAGTAGTTTTGGGGCCGGCAGGTGGCATGGTGGTTAAGGGTGCTGGAATCCCACATGGCCAATCATGGTTTGAGTCTCGGACCTGGCAGCTTGCTTTCTCACTTTCTCTCTCTCTCTCTCACTCTGTCCCTCTCTGGTCAAATTAAAATAAATAAAGTTAAATAAAATAATTCTTTAAAAAAAAAAAGAAAAAGCAGTTTCATTAAGGTATAGTTTATATAAAATTTACCTATTATAAGTGTATAGTTCAACATATTTAACAAATATATACATCCATGTAACTGTTAGCACAACTGCTCTAAACTACAGTTACCTCAGGCTCCTGTGCAGTCTATTTTTCCACCCTTGGCACCAGGTACCCATTTATCTGCTTTCTAGATAGCTTACATTTGCATTTTCAATAGTTCTGTATAAATGCAAGCATATATTAATAACATGCAGCTTTTTGTAAGTGGTTACTTTTCTTTCCTTTTTTTTTTTTTTTTTTTTTTTTTTTTAGAGAGAGAGATTTTTGCTATAGGGCACGTGTGCTTGCTGGAGAGACAGACAGACATAGAGAGAGAAAAAGAGAAATCACCCCCAGGGGAGATGGCCATGTCACAATCCCTTCTGCTCTATTCTCCTCTTGGGATTTTGGCACACACGCACACATGCCAGGCGTGAATCTCAAGCCTCTGGGTCTAGGACTCAAACCGCAGTCAGCCATATGGGAGTCCAGCAATGTAACCATTGTACCATCTGCTGGTCCCATAAGTGGCTACTTCAACTTTTTGTAATAATTTTGAGATTCATCCATGTTGTTGCATGTTATCAGCAGTTGGCTGTATTTCATTTCTGAATAGTATTCCATTTCATGGATATTCACGATTTGTTTATTTATTTAAATATTTGGGTTTATTTGCAGTTTTGGTTATTTTAATAAAGTTGCTATGAATTTCTGAGTACCAGTCTTGTGTGAACATACACTTCTGTCATGGGTAAACATTGAAGAGTGGGATGGCTGGGTTGTATGTGTAGGTTTAGCTTCAGAAAAAAACAGCCAAATGTTTTTTAATTCCTTCCTCTCTTTCTTTTCTTCCTTACCTTTCCTTATTTTAATTTGCCAGACCACATGTGCACTTGCTATTCAGAGATAGAGAGGCAGACAGTGAGAAAGAACCCTCATCCTCTCTTCATGGGGAATGGGCACATGACAAGTCTTCTCCATTTCTCCTTCCTTTCAGGATTTAGAGCATAAACAGACACCTGCCCAGTAGGTTTTTGTTGTTGTTGCTGTTTATGATCAGTTATTTAATTAGGTTCTTGGCAAAAAACTGAGAACACCCGTTTGTGAGGATAAACTCCATTTGTAAGGGCAAACACGGATCACAGGTAGCCCTGGAGCTGAGAAACAGCTTTGATTTTTGGTAAAATTTGCGAATCCACAGCTTTCTGATCAATCTTGTGCTGCTCTGAAATCTCATATTTCTCCTTCTCTGCGTTGAAGATCTCACCTTCCCGGTGTCTGGGCTTCTGCAGTTTCTTTTTCTTGAAATAAGCATCAGTAAGGTGCTTTGGGATTTTTACTTTGCTAATATCAATATTCGTGGAGGTGGCAATGACAAATTTCTGGTGTGTTCTTCACAGTGGAACTCGATTGAGAACCAGCGGTCCAGTTACAAGTAGCAAGCCACAGCTCAGCTGCCTCAGGAAAGCGACTCTCTTGCCTCTGTGGCGTCCAGTGAGGATGATCAGAATGGTCCCAGGAGTGATGCTAGCTCGCAGCTTTCTCACATGCTGACTGAAGGGTTTTTTGTCATGGCTCAACAGTTTTTGAGGCATATCTTCGGTAGGATAATACCTGGGCATTTTGCACAGTTTAACCACCTGGGTACGACCAATCTTATCTCCACCAACTGGTTTTGTGACTGTTTCAAGAACCTTCTACTTCTTTTTGTTTTCGATCCTGGATTTGGTGGCAGAGTATTTCCTCTTGTACATGACCTTCCTGGAATACATGGCAAACCAGGAGTATCTGCCGATGCCCCGGACTAGGATGGGGTTTCGGCTGCAATGGGGCTTCCCCTTCTTGGGCTTTTTAGCCTTGGGGTCACCTTTTTTAACCTTGCCACTGGCATCAGCCTTCTTGGCTTCAGGTTTCTTCTCCTTAGTATCCTGCTTCACAGCTTTTTCACCTGCCATCTTGTATAGTGGGAAAGAGCACGCCTAGTGTGTTTTTCAAGCTGCTGGGTCCACAACTCAAACTGTGTCATCAACCATGTGGGATCCAGTCACCTCAACCACCATGGCACAGCTGACCCAACCAAGCTGTTTTCTTTTTCTTTTTTTTTTTGGAGAGGTTTTTGCCATAGGGCGTGTGCGCTCGCCAGACAGACAGAAAGAGACATAGAGACAGAAAGCGAGAAATCACCCCCCAGGGGGGATGGCCACGCCGCAATCCTTTCTCCTCCATTCTCCTCTCGGGATCTTGGGCACACATGCACACGCGCCCGGCGTGAGTTTTAAGCCACCAGGTCCGGGACGTGAACCGCAGTTGACTACATGGGAGTCCAGCGACATAGCCATTACGCTAACTGCTGGTCCCCCAAGCTGTTTTCTGAAGTGGTTGTACCATTTTGCATTCCCACCATCAATTTATGTGAATTTCATCTGCTCTATATCCCTGCCAACACTAGGTATTATCAATCTTCTTTTAAATTTTAATTTATTATTAGTAGTAGTATTTTATTTGCTACAGGGCACATGTGCTCACCAGAGAGAGAGAGAGAGAGAGAGAGAGAGAGAGAGAGAGAGGGAAAGTGAGAAAGCAAGCTGCCAGGTTGAGGACTCAAACTGCAGTCAGCCGTGTGGGAGTCCAGTACCTCAACAATCACATCGCCTGCTGATCCCCGTATTACCATTACCAAGCTTTTTAACTTTAGTCATTCCAATGAGTATGTAGGGGTATCTAGTCGTTAAATATGCATCTCCTAGATGACTAATGGTGTTGAACATCTTTTCATTTGTTTGTTTGTTTTTGGTTAAGTGCCCTTTAAAACCCTTTACCCAGTATAGAACCAGGTGACTGCATCCATGTTGTTGCATGGGTTCCTATCTCAGGGCCTCCTTGAGGAGACTGGGGACATGAGTACCTGTGATCTGGGCTGGCTGAGAATGGGAGTGAATTGTGGCGAGAGAACACTGTTAGGGTATCTGTCTCTCTCTCTTTCTCTCTCATAGAAGAAATAAACTAAAAAAAAAAAAAAAATTGGGGGATGGCCCTATTACCTGGTGCCTAAGGGGGCCAGATCCCACATGGCCAACTTGTGTGGCCCAAATCTCAGCCCTTGAAAAACATGCTGGGTACACATGTGCAACAAATCCCAAGAGAATGGGAAATCGGAGAAGGGACTGTGCTGTGACTACACCCCACTGGGAAGTGCTCTCTCCTTCTCCCCATCTTTGTGGCAAGTATACAAGCTCTCAGCCAAATTTAAAAAACACAAGTAAAGGGACCAGCAGTTAACGTAATGGCTATGTTGCTGGACTCCCATGTAGTCGACCGCAGTTGGAGTCCCAAACCCAGTGGCTTAAAACTCACACCAGGCACGTGTGCGTGCGTGCCCAAGCTCCCAAGAGGAGAATGGAGGAGAAAGGATTGCGGCATGGTCAAACCCCCTGGGGGGTGATTTCTCGCTTTCTGTCTCTCTGTCTCTCTCTGTCTTTCTGGCAAGCGCACACACCCTACAGCAAAGACCTCTCAAAAGAAAAAAAAAAAAAGAAAAACACAAGTAAATTCATTTTTGCCCATTAAAAAAAACAAGCTGCTTGTATTTTTCATTAAAAAAAAAAAAAAAGTCCACTTTTTAAATTTAAAAACATCTTGAGATAAGCAGCTGGTTGTTGCTGGACTCCCACATGGCTGACTGTGGTTTGTGCCAGGCATGTATGCGTGTGCGTCCAAGATCCTAGAAGAATAAAGAAGGGAATGTGGCATGCCCATCCCTCCAGAAGGTGATTTCTCACTTTCCCTCTCACTGTCTTTGTCTCTCTGTCCAGCAAGCACAGACACCCTAAGGCAAAAATCTGTAAAATAATTTTTTTAATGTTTTAAAGTTTATTTTTGGGATGGTTACATCGCCGGACTCCTATAGGACTGAACATGGTTTACATCCTGGACCCAGTGGCTTGAAACTCACCCTGGGTGTGTGTGTGTGTGTGTGTGTGTGTGTGTGTGCCCAAGATCCTGAGAAGAAAATGGAGATGGGATTGCAGCGTGGCAGTTCCCCCGGGGAGTAATTTCTTACTTTCTGTCTCTCTGGTGAGTGCATGTGCCCTATAGCAAAAATCTCTCTTAAAAACGTATTTCAAAGTTTATTTTTATTTATGATAGTGTGTGTATGGTCAGCTGGTGGCATAGTCATTAAGACAGCTGTATCCCATGTGGCTGACTACAGTTTGAGTCCAGGATTCAGATCCGGCAGCTTGAAGAACATGCTAGACATGTGTGCCCAAAATCTTGAGAAATGAGGAGGGATTATGGGGTGGCCATCCCCTCTGGGGAGTGATTTCTCTCTTTCCCTCTCTCTGGCTCTCTATGGTGAATGCATGTGGCCAATAGCAAAAATTAAAAACAAACAAAGAAGATAGTGTATGTGCGTGCACAAGAAAGAAAGAGAAGCAGCCTTTACAGGGTCTCATCATGCTGTGATCCCCCCCACAGCCCTCTAGCTTGGTAGGGTCCTGGGCTCCTGTGCACTCCCAGTGTGCTTCCAGGCAAACTCAAGGATCCAAAAACCATAGGCCAAGCTGCCTCCAGCACTGACACGCGGTTGGCTACCAAATGCACCACCAGGCTGGACTCGGTGTTTTTCTTACCAAGTAGGAAGTGGTCTTTATATATTTTGGGCACAAGTTCTTCTTTAGATATAACTATATGTATATATTTTCTCCCAGTCTATATCTTGCATTTTCCTGATGATCCCTTTCAAAGAGCAGAGGTTTCTAATTTTAAAAAGTCCTAATTATCATTTTATGGTTCACCTTTTTGTGTTCTCATGAAGGACCTTAGCTTGCTACGTGGTCATGAAGAGTTCTTCCATTTCTTTTATTTAGGTTTGGTTAGCTTTTTGAACAATGAAAAGGTGGGGGAGAATCCATTCAGCCAGTCCAGAAATGCAAACGATAAGAGCAGCTCACCGGGAAAACAGGAAAAATTCTCTAAGTACTGTGGAGCAGGAGGCAGCAGCAGCAGTAGCTACTGAGGCACACAGCAAAGGGCTGCAGAGGCAGTAGAGGTAGAACTGGGGAATACAAAACTGTAATTTTTTTTTTGAAAGGTTTTTGCTATAAGGTGTGTATGCTTGCCAGAAAGACAGAGAAACAGACAAAAAGTGAGAAATCACCCCTCAGGGAGAATGGCCACACTGCAATCCCTTCTCCTCCATTCTCCTCCTAGGATCTTGGGCACGCATGCACATGTACCCGGCGTGAGTTTAAGCCACCGGGTCTGGGACTCGAACCATGGTTGACTACATGGGAGACCAGTGACATAGCCATTACGCCATCTGCTGGTCCCACAAAACTGTAAGTTTTGCTTAGAAAGATGCCTTTTACCAATATTTGGAATCACATCCCTAAAAAGAGAGCGGAAATCACAATATAAGACCTCTTCGGCACTGGGTGTCAGGAATACAGAAACCAAAGATGAAAAAGAAATTCAGAGGTTTTAGGAGGTGGCCGGTAGTATAGCTCTTAAGCGCCATGCATAGAAAATTGGATCCCACATGGCCAACCATGGTTCAGCTTGCATCTCAGTGCTTGAGAAACACGTCAGGTGTGTGTGTGTGTGCCCAAGGTTCTGAGAGGATGGAGAAATGGAGGAGAAAGGAGGGCTACGTGACTATACTCCATTGGGGGGTGCTTTCTCTTTCTCTCTTTTTCATATACATGTGCACATGAGCATGCCCCACTGGAACTTAAAAAAAAAAAAAAAAGAAAGAAAGAAAGAAATCAGGGGCCAGCAGATTGCATGGAGGTTAAGGTGGTTGCATCCCACATAGCCAACTGAGTAGTCAAGTCCCAGACCCAGTGACTTGAAAAACATGTCAGGTGCAGGTGTGCATGTGCCTGAAACCCAGAGAAAAAAATGGAGAAAGGGTTGTGGCATGGCCATCCCCCCTGGGGAGTACTTTTACTTTCTCTCTCTCTCTCTGTATTTCTGGACAGTATATGCCCTATAGCAACAAAAATGAAAAAGAAGAAAGAAAGAAAAAGAAAGTAGGAGGTTTTAAGTATGTGAGGTTTTAGTATGAATGCTAAGGAAAGCAGGAAGATGCAGTGAACCATTTGTAACTGTTTTTGGCTGTCCAGAAGAAACAGTCCTTCTTTGGGGCAGTGGTCCCTCACTCTGTAGTCTATAGAAGGCTATCTGGGCTCACAAAAATGCTATAATACTGGAGAATCAGGCTCAAAAAACGAAGAGGCAGAGATAATGCAGGCCCAAAGAGCAGGAATCATCACCACTATCTTTTCTCAGTGTGTACTACTGCGGTGACTAGACACTGCCACTACAGTCCCTCTTGTGAGTAAATACCATCATCACTTCATCTTTTCATAACTCACTCAACATTCAAATTCCTGAATAGAAGCATTTGTTTGGTCTTGGGTTCTGGCTACTGGGAAGGAAAGAAAGACAGGGAGAGGAATTTGCCCCTTTGATTTCTGTAATGCATGTGAGCTACTACCTTTCGCCGTGAAAGAGGTTTGGATAATTGATACCAATTTTTTTTTTTAAAAGCCCAATTACGGGTCTTAAGAATAAGCATTACCTATTCCCATTTTTTTTTTTTTTTTTAAAGACAGAATCTCATGAGGTCACCCTTCTGCCTCAGCCACGCAGCTGGGACCACAGATGTGCACATCATCCCTGGCTCTTTCTTCGGACAGCAACTTGCTGGCCTGCCCAGGGCAGCCTCAAGCCTGTGACAGTCCTGCCTCAGCCTCCCTAATTGCTGGGATAACAAGCATGTGCTCCATGCCTAGCTCTTATTTAAGATGGGGTCCTAATATGTCACAGAGGCCAGCCTCCGCCTCTCTGAGTTACCGAGATTACAGGTGCACGGCACTGTGTGCGACTTTTAGGTTGGACTGGAGGTGAACTGGGCTTCTCGTGTGTTTCCAGCCTGTGGAGCACAGTGCCTGAGCTGTGCCCACCACCATGGCTGGTCCTCTCACTTATGGACTTTCTCCCAACTGAGTATTAATTTCATAGGTGATATGCTCTGAATATCTGAAACAGACAGGTAAAACTTACTGCAGACCTAAAACAAGAAAGCATTTTTTTTTTACTGCTGTTTTTGCCCAATAATACAATTTCTGCTATGGGTCCATAACCTATGGATGTGGATTGCTACTATATTATGGAAAGTCACTAATGCTTAGGAAATAAAGTGTTGTAGAGGAAAAGTTCCTTCTTGACCTCGGAAAAATACAGAATTGGGCTGGAACATTCCGGGAGGAGCTGGAGGAACCATAATGGGTCTAGTGGAAGAAGGGCTAATCTATCTAATGGCTGTAACACAAAGAACTCAGTAAGTGGGTACTTGAAAGAAACCTCTTCAGCTAAAACCCTGCAAGAGAAAAACTGAGAAAGGAGAAATGTGGGGAATTTAATGCTGCTGCTTCTTTTTCTTTTTTCTTTTTTGAGAGGTTTTTGCTATGGGGCGTGTGCCTATAGCAAGACAGAGAGAGACAGAGAGACAGAAAGTGAGAAATCACCCCCCGGGGTAATGGCCACGCCATAATCCCTTCTCCATCCTTCTCTCAAGATCTTGGGCACACACACACACACACACACACGCACCCAGTGTTGAGTTTCAGCCACTGGGTCCAGGACTCGAACGGCAGACGACTATATGGGAGTCCAGAGACATTACACCAACTGCTGGTCCTGCTCCTTCTTCTTTTTAAATTTGGTATAGGGCATGTGTGCTTACCCAAGAGAGACAGAGAAAAAGAAAGAGAAAGTACCCACCCTAGGGGAATAGCCACTCCACATCCATTTCGCTCCACTCTCTCAAGAGTCTGGGACACGCACGCACACAGACTTGGCATGTTTTTCAAGCAACTGGGTTCAGGATTCAAACCACGCAGTCAGCCATGTGGGATCTGGTCAACCTCACCACACTACTGACTGGCATTTTCATGTTTCTTTGGGAATAAAGAATAGAGACTAGGACCAGCAGTTAGCGTAATGGCTATGTCGCTGAACTCCCTCCCATGTAGTCTACCGTGGTTAGAGTCCCGGACCCGGTGGCTTAAACTCACACTGGGCGCATGTGAGTGCATGTCCAAGATCCCGAGAAGAGAATGGAGGAGAAGGGACTGCGGCGTGACCATCCCCCTGGGGGGTGATTTCTCACTTTTATTTCTCTCTCTCTCTGTCTTTCTGGTGAGCGTGCATGCCCTATAGCAAAAGCCTCTCAAAAACAAAACAAAACAAAAACAAAGAATGGAGATATACTTTGGAAACATCAATTTTTCATAGAAGAGAAAGGAATCATACTGTTACATTTCAAATGTTATGACTTTTAGGAAAAAAATGGCAGAGGCTAGCCATGGCGGTAGTGGTTAATGCAACGCCACACAATACTGAAGCCACATGAGAAGGCTCCAGATTCACGTCCTGAGATCTCCTGTACATGCTAGGCACGTGCTTATGACCCTGGCTGGCTGAGGCTGGGGGCAGATCATGGCATGAAGACCCTGTTTGGGGGTGTCTCTCCCTCTTTCTCTCTTCCTTTCATAGAAGAATAAATTAAAAACAAAAAACCTGCCCTGCCCCGTATTATTTGGATGGTACCAGCTAATAAACCAGATTTGAAAATATAATTGAAAACTAAATAAGCTGAGAATTTTCATGTAGCATATAACTTTTGGATAGGAAGTGAAAGTTCTGCTTTGACCTATTTCAAAAGCTTCAGAGACCAGTATCAAAGAGGCATTCATAAAAGCCTTTGTCTTACACACCCAGACCAGTGTCTGGGAGGCTGGCCCAGGATGTGTGGGCAGGATTTGTCTGACAGCACCTTGATCACCTCTCCTGGAATAACCGAAAGGAACACTGTGTTCCAGGAAAGACTGGTACAAAATGTTCAGCATAAGACAAATTCTGAAAAACCTGCTTACTGGACTTTTAGTCTGACAAGATACTAGAAAACATTAAAAAGAGAAAATAGAACATGTGAAATTTAAACTCTTTCTTTCTTTCTTTTTTTTTTTTTCAGTCTGAAAACAGCCACTGTTTATTTACTGATCAGATTACCAGATTACAAATCCAATCGTGGTGGATACCTTAGTTCATCCTTCTAATAAGTCTGTTGATCTGGTCTTCCCTGTTGCCAACATCTCCACCTTCTACAAAATGGGTGGTCTTTTTCTTCATTCCACCTCGTGGAGAAGATAATTTGAAGGGCCACAGGAAGTTATTTGCTTCTCTGAAGCGTTTTCCAATAATATAGATTTCAGGAATCAGATCCTCCATGCAGATGATGCCAAATTTACCAAGAGATCAAGCAATCAAAGAGTTATCTGTCAAAGCAATTCGCTTCTTATTGATTTTTGTCATAACCATGTTTGTAGATCAGTTCATTTACTGACTTAAGGTTCAGGTACCCCCATGCAAAATATGGTTCCACAATTCTCAGCATGTTAACTGAGGCCTTGTTGAGTTTAACAAAGGTGCCATTGAGACCTGGCGAAGATGAAGAAGCTGCAACACCTTTCGAACCTTTGGCCTCACTCCATTGATACCTCTGATCCTGATGACAAATGTCAATTTGGGTTCTGCAGGTACATAGAAGTTGCCAGCTTTTCTAGCCATCCTGGCCATGTGAATCTCAGTTCTGTACATCTGTCTATATTCCTTATGCTAGTGTTTAGCTTTTTCATAGATAAGCTTCCTCCTTGCCTTTCAAAGCATCTTTTGAGCAAACTTCTTTCTCAGGCTCTTGATCTTCAACTCTGCAAAACTCCTTCACTTTTTCTTAAGGGTTTCTGACATAGCAGGAGCCTTTTTCTTGGTGGCTTCCACCTCAGCAGGAGCCTTTTACTTGGTTTCTGCCAGAGCAGGAACCTTCTTTTTCTTCTCTTGAACATGCCCTCCATGGTTCCAGCCAGAAAAGAGCTAAACTACTTTTTCTTAAGTCAAAACTTACCAGAAGTAAAGACAAACTCCAAATTATAAACTAGTATAAAAATTTTGTATCATTTCATAAAGTAGTAGTGTTCTTAATATATATTAGAAGCAAACACTCAGTAGGGAGAAAAGGAAAAATGTAAATATGAAGTTCATAAAAAATAATAAGCAAATGGTTAATAACAGGAAAATGTTCTCAAATTCACCAATAATTTAAAAATACAAATGACTGCATGGGCCAGCTATGTGGCCTGATGGTTAAGGCAGTCAAGATCCCTCATGCCAACCTCCCATTTAAAAAATCAAAATATTTTGGAGAGGTTTTTGCTATAGGGCACGTGCACTTGCCAGAGAGAGAGAGACAAAGAGACAGAAAATGAGAAATCACCCCCCAAGGAGGATGGCCACGCCGCAATCCCTTCTCCTCCATTCTCCGCTTGGGATCTTGGGCACTCACGCATACACGTCCAGCGTGAGTTTAAGCCACCGGGTCCAGGACTCAATCTGTGGTCTACTACATGGGCACACATGTGTGAGTGTCAAAAATCCTAAGAGGGGAATGGAGGAGAAGGGACTGCAGGGTGGTCATCCCCCCAGGAGTGATTTCTTTTCCCTTCTATCTACTGGCAAGTATACACGCCCTATCATAAACTTAAAAAAAAAAAAAAAAAAAAAAAAAAAGTACAGTAAATAGGCATCATCAAATTTCACTTAGAGTGACCTGGCAGTCCAGGTAGGATATATTCTGAGTAATTCAGAGTAAATAGATGTTCTTAGCACTGACATGATGTGCCAAGAGCATGAGGAATATGATTCGTCATCTGTTACCTGATTAGACATTGGCCTGTGTTTTTGCCAAAGCTGGAGACCGGATTTCAAGAAACAAGGAAGTGAAGTAGGAAGGAGGGTAGGAATAAGAATAGAGGCTGAACGACAGGTTTACATTAGATTGTGAAGGGCTTTAAAAGCCATATTATGAAATGTAGACTTTACAATGCGGGCAATGAGGAATCACCAGAAATCTTTATTAGGAAAGTAAAACGGTCAATTTGCACTACAGACGTATACTCTGAAATCAGTAACTATGGAATGGCAAACCAACACTCCAGCTTTCTAACTACTTGCCTCAAGAAATACAGTTTAATATAACCGGTGGCAACAGGGATTAAACCTTGACTTCTCCAGTCATACAATGGACCAACAAACAGATCAACAGGCAAACAGAAATGAGCCCTTCTAGACCCTAGTCAATTCTTTTTCAAACCAGAGCTGAGAAACAGATCCCCATACTCTTCCTCAACAAGAATAATCCTGGGGCAGCAGGTGGTGTAGTGGTTAGGGTGCTGGACTCCCACACGGTCGACCACAGTTCGATCGTAAGCGTGGCAGCTTAAAATGCATGCCAGGCATGTCTGCTAAAAATCCCAAAAGGAGAATGGAGGAGAAGGGATACCAGTGCACCATCCCCCTGGGGGTGATTTCTTGCTTTCTGACTTTCCAGCAAGTGCATGTTCCCTATAGCAAAAATCTTTAAAAAAAATAAAAGTAAGTAATCCTATAGGACAGCCTCTCTCCATGCCCTTCTCGTGAATCCTGGGGTGCACTCATCTAGTAGTGATAGGGAGGATTTGAGGTATGCCTTCTGTTACTAAAACTAGACTCATCACATGTCTTAAAAATTGAGGAGCACAGGGGCTGCTCCACAGTCTAGTGGCTGACTGTACAGTTCATATCCCAGCCTCAGGGGCTTGAAAAACATGCCAGGCATGTGTATGTGCATGCCCCAAATCCAGGCAGGGTGGAAACAGGATACAGGATTATGGCATGATCACACACCATTGGGAGGTGCCTTCCCTATCTTTGTCTCTGGCAAGTGCATGTGGCCTCTGGCAAATTAAGAAAAAAATCTGGGAAGGGTAGATTTTTTTTTTTTTTTTTTTGGGGGGGGGGGAGGTTTTCGCTATAGGGCGCGTGCGCTCGCCAGACAGAGAGAGACATAGAGACAGAAAGCGAGAAATCACCCCTCAGAGGGGATGGTCACGCTGCAATCCCTTCTCCTCCATTCTCCTCTCGGGATCTTGGGCACGCACACACACGCGCCCGGCGTGAGTTTTAAGCCACCGGGTCCAGGACGCGAACCGCGGTCGACTATGTGGGAGTCCAGCGACATAGCCATTACGCTATGGTTCCCAGAGAAGGGTAGATTTTGAGACATTCACTTACAAGAAAAAGGAAATTTCATTTTTTACTTCAATTTCTCCCCAAGGATGCCTGAATGTGTGAGGCACAAGATCTAGATTCAAACTGGAAATAAGAGACCCTTTTTGGTTTCAGATTTACATTAAATTACAACTTAGGAGTATTTGAACTTGTCTGTCTGTCTGTCTATATACAGATATAAATTTGCTAGAGGGCACATGCATTCACCACAGAGAGACAGAGAGAGAGAGAGAGAAGAGAGTGAGCTTGGGCCAGCATACAGCATGGAGGTTAAGGTGGAGGGATCCCACATGGCTGACAGCGTGGTCTGAGTCCTAGACATGGCGTCTTGAAAAACACACCAGGATGGCCAGCAAGTGGCTTGGTGGTTAAGGCAATGGATTACCACATGGCCAACCACAGTTCAAGTCCTGGACCTGGTGGCTTGAAAATCTTGCTGGGTGCGGGTACATGTGCATGTGTGCTCAAAATTACCAGAGAAGGGATTGCAGAGTGGCCATCCCACCCCCAGAAGGGGTGATTTCTCACTTTCCCTCACACTGTCTGTCCCTCTCCAATGAGCGCACGCACCCTATGGAGATGGTGACAGTGCAATCCCTTCATCTCCATTCTTCTCTTGGGATTTTGGGCAGGCATTAACATGTGCCCAGTGGTGGGCCAGGGACTCAAACTGTGCAAGTGACCCTATGGGATCTAGCTGTCTTAATCATCACACCACTGGCTGGTCTGGCACATCCATTTTAGACTGTTAAGGTTCTTCTGCTTCCAAGCAAAAGAAACAGACCCTGAAAATCATTTTTGGGCAATGAAAATATACTGTATTTCATAAGGAGGGAAAAGTTGAAGTGATAATAGTCAGAAATGAATAGAATCAGGGCAGTTTCAGAGAAGAATGATGAAGTTGCCCTATTTACTTCATATAATTGTGCACTCTGTGTGTGCATGTGTATAGTTAACAAGATATATTTAGTTAGAAAATATACATTTAGAGACCAGCAGATGGCGTAATGGTTACATTGCTGAACTCCCAAATAGTTGACGGCAGTTCAAGTCTTAGACCTGGAAGCTTAAACTCACGTGAGGAACGTATGTGTGTGCCCAAAATCCTGAGAGGAGAATGGAAGAGAAGGGACTGTGACGTGGTCATCCCTCCTGGGGGATGATTTCTCACTTTCTGTCTGTCTCTCTGGCAAATGCATGCACCATATGGCAAAAATCTCTCTAAAAAGAAAAGAAAATACATTTTTAAAAATAACCTCACCTATTTCTTTTTACTTCGTGGTTACTAGAAAATTTCAAATGACATGGCTTGTATCACAGTTGACTACGTGGGAGTCCACTGACATAACTACTACTCCATCTGCTGGTCCCAACCTGTTTTCATTTTAATAGGAGTTTGTAATGTCCAAATATAAAAGAATAACCAATAAGAGGAATATTCTGATATCTTGACAAGGGGAAAAGATATCTTTGGTTACATAGGCCTTTTTGATCCCTCTCAGCCCTCATTGAACTCTACTTACAAAACTTTGAAAGTTTGTGGAAAAATGGAATTAAAATGAAAGTTTATTTTTGTTCCTTTTTTTTTTTTCCAGAGGTTTTTGCATTCGGGCACATGCCCTCTCACCAGAGAGAGAGAGAGATACAGAGACAGTGAGAGGTAAAGTGAGAAATCACTCCCCAGGGGGATGCCACATCACAGTCCCTTCTCCATTCTTTTCCCGAGATCTTGGGCACTCATGTACACATGCTCAGTGTGAGTTTCAAGCCACTTGACCTAGCACTTGAACTGCAGTTGGCTAAGTGGAAGGCCAGCAATGTAATTACTGATGTCCAAGACCCTGAGAGGAGAATGAAGGAGAAGGGATTGGGGCATGGCCATTCCCCTGGGGAATGAGTTCTCGCTTTCTATCTCTCTGTCTTTCTGGCAAGTGCACACACCTTATAGCAAAATTCTCACTCTCAAAAAAAAAAAAAAAAGTAAATTATTATGAACTATAAAACAATAGTTTTAGGGAACCAGCAGTTAGCGTAATGGCTATGTTGCTGGACTCCCACGTAGTCGACCGCGGTTCGCGTCCCGGACCCGGTGGCTTAAAACTCACGCTGGGCGCGTGTGCGTGCGTGCCCAAGATCCCGAGAGGAGAATGGAGGAGAAGGGATTGCAGCGTGACCATCCCCTCTGGGAGGTGATTTCTCGCTTTCTGTCTCTCTGTCTGTCTCTGTCTGTCTGGCGCGCGCACGCGCCCTATAGCGAAAACCTCTCAAAAAAAAAAAAAAAAAAAAAAAAAAAAAAACCAACAATAGTTTTAAAGGGTTTTAATTTACTATTTCATGAATGTCATATATACATATATTTTTCTCTAGGGTATGTGTGTTCATTGGAGATGGGGGCTGGGGGGTTGAAAGAAGGCCAAGCAGCAATCCCTTCTCCTCCATTCTCCTCTTGGGATTTTGGGCACACATACACACATACCCAGCATGCTTTACAAGTCACCAAATCTGGGATTCAACCATGCAGTTGGCCATGTGGGATGCAGTTGCCTTAACCTCTGAGCCATCTGTTGGCCCTCATATGTTCTTAAGTGTCCAAAGAAATTCATCAAGTTCATACACTAATAAATATATTCACAACATTTAACTTAACCATTTGTTAGTTATCAAGAAAAAAAATTAGCTTTTTAAAAAACTGCCAGAGGACATGTGTATTTGCAGATAGAGGGGCAGAGAGAGAGAGACAGAGAGAGGGAAAGAAAGCACCCCCAATGAGGCATGACCACACAATAAACCCTTCATTTCTCCATCCTGTTGGGATTTGAGGCACACAAGCACTTACATCTGACATGTTCTTCAAGATGTGTGGGCTGGGATTTGAACCACGCTACTAGCTACATGGGATCTTCAAGATCCTGAGAGGAGAATGGAGGAGAAGGGATTACTGCATGGCCGACCGCTCAGGGGGGTGATTTCTCGCTTTCTGTCTCTCTGTCTCTCTGGCAAGAGCACGCACCCTATAGCAAAAAAAGAAAAGCTTTGCGACAAAATTAATTCGTATTTTAACTTCACTTTCCAGGAGCTTTTTGCAGTCCCCCCATCCTTATTGAGCACCTATTATATGCTGGGTACTGTTCTAGTTATTAAAGATAGTGTAAAGAACAAAAAGAGAAAAATACTGGGACCAGCAGGTGGTGTGGTGGTTAAAAGCACTGGATTCTCACATGGCTGAACGTGGTTTGAGTCCCAGATTTGGCAGCTTGCCTTCTCACTTTCCCTTTCTCTCTCTCTGTCTTTGGTCGAGTTAAAAATAAATAACAAACGGAATTAAATAAATAAATTATTATTTAAAAACAAAAAAGGATAAAAATACCTGTCACAGTGGGACTTAACATTTCAGCAGGAGGAGAGGCAGTATAGCTTATGTGGTATGTTAGAAGGCTGTACAAGGTATGAGAAAACAGAGCAGAAAAAGGAGAGGCACAGGAGTATGTGGGTTGGAGAGCTAGTTATGTTAATTACGGGTGATCAGGGAATGTATCATTGAAAAGGTATGATTTGAGAGCCAGCAAGTAGCATGGAGGTTAAGATGCTGGATCTCACATGGCCAACTACTCAGTTCAAGTCTCAGACCCAGTGTCTTGAAAATCACGCTAGGCGTGTGTGCGTGTGTGTGTGTGTGCGCACGTGCGCACACGCGCCCAAAATCCTGAGAGGAGACTGGAGGAGAAAGGATTGTGGCATGGCCATCCCCCGAAGAGTGTTTTTTCACTTTCCTCTCTCTCTTGTGAGCACATCTGCTCAATAGCAAAAAAAAAAAAAAAAAAGGTATCATTTGAGCAAATACTTGAAGAAGAAAGTATGGGTGGGAAGAGGCTCCAAGAAGAGGGGACAGAGGCGCAAGCTAATCCCTGAGACTGGAATAAAGTGAAAGAGCATAAGAGCATAAGGAAACCAGGTCAGAGAGGTGAGGTGGGATGGCGAGACTTCAGATTGTGTGGCGTCTGTACCCACTGTGAGAACTTGATTTCTGAGTGAAATGGGGGAAGCTACTGCAGTGTTTTGAGGGTAAATGCAGTAAGGCCATTTTAGGAGATTATCCCAATCATCCGATAGAAGATGATGGTGGCTTGAACCAGGATGGTAGCAACAGACAAAGGGAGACGTGATTGAACTCTATTATACATATATTTTGAAGGCAGAGCCAACAAGATTTACTAGTGGGTGGCAGAATGTGGAAAGAATGAAATTAAAGATGATTCCTAGTGAATCCCAGTGGTAACTTTTCCATTTCCAAAGATAGAAAAAAACAGTAACCTCCCATGCTTTCTCATAGGCAATAGTAGATGCAAAATGACAATAGAGTAGTGTTTACTTCTTTAAGGGAAAAGGATTATGATTCTACACTGTTATACCTGCTTCTCTGGAAGTGGCTATTGACTGAGGCAGCTAGAGAGATTAGCTGGCTGAGAGCCAACTAATTTTAGGCAACCACAACCAACAAGGAAAGAAAGAATTAAAAAGAAAAGGCTCAGCACAACTGTCAAATCACATCAGTGAGATCCCTTAAGCTTCCCCCACATCCCTTGTTTTCTTGTGCTGGCAGGGTCTCCCTGCCTGTTCCACGCCCACGCATCACACCCAGGGTAAAGCCTGCCAGCAGAGTGCTGCAGCCTTGGGGTGGGAGGCCCAGCTCAGGGGAAATGGAACCGCCAGTGACTGATACAAGTTTGAGGGAATGCAACCATCTAGCAACAGAGATGTTTTTCCCCATGTGATTTGTTCCTATTGTAACAAAATGAAAAATGAATCTCGATAAAGGGATTTTAAAAAGAGGAGGCATGACAAATAGTGATGAGCAAAGAAGCTGGCAAAGCTTACAGATGTAGAGTAGAAAGAGTCGTTGATAGGGATGTTGACGTTTAGAGCAGTTCTTCAGGAGAGATTCCTAAAATAGAAGAGACATAAAAAAAATGAATAACAATTTTTAACTAAATCACAACAAAAGTGGAAGTGAGGTATAATGCAGGGAAGAATAAAATCTTGCTGAAAATATCCTCAGGGATGCAAGATTATTGATACTGCTTCTTTTTTCTTTTTTTAGGAAAAAAAAATAGAGTTCTTTTGTTTTGTTTTGCTTTTCTGTGAGAGATTTTGCTATAGGGCATGTGCGTGCTAGCCAGAGAGAGACAGACAGAAAATGAGAAATCATGCCCCCAGGGGGGATGGGCATGCCTCATCCCTTCTCCATTCTCTTCTCGGGATCTTGGGCACACACACATATGTGCCCAATCTGAATTTTAAGCCTCCGAGTCTGGGACTCAAACTGTGGTCAACTATGTATGAGTTCAGCCACATAACTATTATGCCATCTGCTGGTCCTGATACTGTTTCTTAATGGTCATAAAAATATTAGTTCAGATCATAATTGTTTGCAATTTATAAATAAACGCTGGTAAAGAGAAAAAGGATTTAAACAGAAACGGCAAAGCTCAATGTCCACAGAGGCCAGAGAAGTAATGTAGAGAAGGTAATGGAACAGAGTAAAGTACGTTTTTCTTGAAACATGGCCTTGGGTCATAAAAATGATAAAGTCATGGAAACAGAGAAAACATTCTACCATTAGAAAATATTAGTGCAAACAAAGATCATAGGCTGAAGTCTTTCACTTTGGAAAAATAACACAATGGTGGGGACTGACTACGGTGAAACTATGAGAGTGTGGGGGCCTCACACTGCAGACCTTCACATTTCTTTTCTTCATGGGAGAGAGAGCGAATGAGACAGGTTCCCTGGACAGGGTCTGATCATGCTGCAATCCACATCCCTCCCTCCCCGCTGCCTTCCACTCAGGCTCATGGGTGCAGTCATGGGCACACCCAACATGTTCAGGCTGAGCCAGGATCTGAACCTGGATCCTTCCCATGTGGCTCTAGTACTGTCCTACTGTTTGCATCACACAGCTGGGCCAGACCGTCTAATTAAAAAAATAATTATTTTATGTAACTTTATTCATTTATTTATTTAAATTTGACCAGAGAGGGGATAGAGTGAGAGAGAGAGGAAAAGGGAGAAAGCAAGCCACCAGGTTCGGGACTCCAACCGCCACTGGCCATGTGGGAGTCCAGGGCCCTTAACCACCATGCCACCTGTCGGCCCCTGGACCTTCTAATTTTTAAAGTGTGGACAGACATCTAAATTTCCAGGTGAATATCTAATTTTTTAAAAAAGAACTGTTTACTTAATTTTATTTATTACTGTTATTTTTTAATTTGTCGAGAGAGAGGGAAGGTGAGCAAGCAAATCGCCAGGTCTGGGATTTCAACTGCGCTTGACCATGTGGGAGTCCAGCGCCTTCACCATGCCACCTGCGGGCCCAGAAATAATATCCAGATTTTTAAATGTAGGCTCAAAAATAAATAAATAAATAAATAAATATTCTGTAAGGTAAAACAGTAAAAGTAAAATATTAAAAAGCCCCAACCAGGGCCAACACCATAGCCCAGTGATTAAGCATAATATATCAGGAGCTGGATCCACATAGCAGACTATGGTCCAAACTCTGACCCCAGTGGCTAGAAAAGCATACCTGATGTGTGCATCAGAAGATCCTTACAGGAAGGAAGATTGGAGGAAAAAGCTTTGCAGTGTGATAGTACCTCAATGCGGGGGTAGAGAGATGTGCTCTCTTTCTGGAGAGCACGTACATCCTTTGGCAATTGAAGAAGAAGAAAAAGGCCCCTGCCACAACTGTGGGTTAAATACAAGCTATCAATTTGCAACCTCTGAGAAAGTATTTCAAAATTACTCAGTAAGAAATATAAAATACCTAAACCAAAACACAGGAATAAGAACAAAGACATGATTAATCATGATGAAAGTGAAAGTAATACATTCTCCCATTCAAAGTCATGTTGAGAAAAGGAAAAATTCCAGTTATAAGTCAGTGATTTATAGTTGTCTGTTTATACCTGAAACAAAATGACCAGAAGTATGAAAATAAAGGCAGTATTTATATCAAAGCAAAGCTAACAAAAATGCTTGTGACTAAAATGATAAAGAAATGTACTGGCTCACGTAACTGTAAGACTAATGTTAAGGTGGCGTCTATGGTTAGTTCAGTAGCTCAGTAATTTCATCAAGAACTCACTGTGTTTGGTCTACCTGATTTGCCATCAGAAATATATTCTTATTAAATTGGCTTCTTTTATGATTATAGAATAGCTTCCAACTACAATCTGAATATAGATTTTCATGTTTGCGGGTAGTGAGAGAATTGATCACTCAACTGTTAAAATTAAATGAAAGTCTGGAGCAAGCCCACGGCACAGAAGTTAGGCGCTGTCTGGAGAAAGCGGATACTACATACCTATCAGGGTTTGAGTCCTAGCCCCAGTAACTTGAAAAACACACTATGCACTGAGTCAGCCCAGGATCTGGTGGTTAAAGCAGTGGATCTTACATGGCCAACTGCATGTTTTGAGTCCTGGACTCAGTGGGTTGAAAACATGCCCAGTGTGTGTGCATGTGTGACCACAATCAAAGGAGGGAGAATTGGAGAAGAAAGGGTTGTGGTATGACTGTTCCCAAGAGAGTGCTTTCTCACTTTTCCTCATTGTCTCTCTCTGGCAAGTACTTGCACCCTCTAGCAAAATTCAAACACAAACACACACACACATGACATGCACACATGCCAATGATTCTGATGGGAGAACTGAAGGATAAAGGATTACAGTGTGACCAGGCTCCCTGGGAGAGTGTTTTCTTTCTCTATCTCTCCCTCTCTGTCTTTATCTTCTGTGCATGCACAGGTACCTTCTGGCATTGAAAAATATAATGTCTGCCCCTTTGGTCCAGTTGTGACACATTAATAACATGTCTATTCCTACACCAAAAAAATTCACCTGGGTAATGCCACATGCATATTGGCTTAGATCTGGGTTCCTAAACCAATCTTGTATCACTCTGAAACTCAGTGGCTTAAAACAACAATACTTTTTTTTTTCTTTTTTTTTTTTTTTTTGAGAGGTTTTTGCTATAGGGCGCGTGCACTTGCCAGAAAGAGAGAGAGAAAGTGAGAAATCACTCCCCAGGGGGAATGGCCATGCCGCAATCCTTCTCCTCCATTCTCCTCTCGGGATCTTGGGCATGCACGCACACATGCCCAGCGTGAGTTTAAGCCACCAGGTCTGGGACTCGAACCACGGTCGACTACATGGGAGTCCAGCAACACAGCCAGTATGCTAACTGCTGGTCCCAACAAATACTTATTATCTCTCAAGTTTCCTGAACGTCAGTCAACAGCAGCATAGCTGAGCACTTCTGGCTCAGCATCTCTTGAGAAGGTATAATCAAAATATCAGCTGGAGCTGGATTCATTTGAGGGATTGACTGAGACTGGAGAATGCAAAGAAGAAGAGAAAGGGATAAGTGAGAGAAAGCATCCATCAATGGGACATAGTCATGCTGCAGTCTCTTCTCCTCCACTTCTCCATTCTGTCAGGATTTTGGTCATGGTGTTTTTCTTTTTTTTCTTTGAGATATTTTTGTTATAGGGCGTGTGTACTTATTGGAGAGAGAGAGAGAGACAGGGAGACAGAAAGTAAGAAATTACCACCCAGGGAAGATGATCATGCTGTAATCCCTTCTCCTTCAGTTTCCTCTCAGGATTTTGGGCATGCACACACACATGCCCAGTTTTAAGCCACTGGGTTCAGTACTCAAACTGTGATGGACTATGTGGGAGTCCAGCAACATAACCATTACTGCCATCTGCTGGTCCCATACCTGATGGTTTTCAAGCTGCTGGGGCTGGGACTTGAACTGCAGCCAGCCATGTGAGATCCAATTCCCTTAACCATTAGGCTATGAATAGGTTCTTAAACTTTTTTTTTATTGTCAGAGGGTGCGTGTGCTTGCCAAAGAGAGGCTGAGAGAAAGAAAGCACCCCCAATGGGTCATGGTCACGTTACAATCCTTTTCCTCCACTTTTCCATCTCATCAGGATTTTGGACACACACATGCCCAGTGTGTTTGTTTGTTTTTAATAATTATTTAATTTTGGAACCAGCAGTTGGTATAATGGCTACGTCGCTGGACTCTCATGTAGTCGACTGCAGTTTGAGTCCAGGACCCAGTAGCTTAAACTCATGACAGGCGCGTGTACATGCGTGCCCAAGGTCCCAAGAAGAGAATGGAGGAGAAGGGATTACAGCGTGGCCATCCCCCCTGGAGGGAGATTTCTTGCTTCCTGTCTCTGTCTTTCTGGTGAGCACACACATCCTATAGCAAAAAACTCTCAAAAACAAACAAACAAAAAAAAGAATTACTTAATTTTATTCATTCATTTAAAAAAAAATTTTGACCAGAGAGAGACACCCAGGGAGAGAGAGGGAAAGTGAGAAAGAAAGCCACCAGATCCAGGACTCGAACTGTGGTCAGCCACATGAGTATTCAACACCGTAACTACACACCAACCACTGGTTCCCCCAGCGTGTTTTTTGAGTTGCTGGGGTCAGAATGTGAACCGCAGTCGGCCATGTGGGATCCATCTCCCTTCAGTGCTGTGCTACAGAGCCAGCCTCATACACTTTTCTTATTGGAATAGCTCATCACTCCATGGTGAATTTTTTTTTTTTTTTTTGAGAGGTTTTTGCTATAGGGCGCGTGCGCTCGCTAGACAGACAGAGAGAGACAGAGAGACAGAAAGCAGGAAATCACCCCCCAGGGGGGATGGCCACGCCGCAATCCCTTCTCCTCCATTCTCCTCTTGGGATCTGGGGCACGCACGCACACGCGCCCGGCGTGAGTTTAAGCCACCGGGTCCAGGACTCGAACCGCGGTCGACTACGTGGGAGTCCAGCGACATAGCCATTACGCTAACTGCTGGTCCCTCCATGGTGAATTTTTGTGAAACACAGAAACTATAATTATTTTAAGTTTATTTATTTCTTCCATGAGAGATACACACCCCAAAAGGTTCTTCATGCCACAATCCACGACCAGCCCCAGCCAGTCTGGAACACAAGCATGTACCTGGTATATACTAGGAGACCTTGGGATGCAAACTCAGCAGGACCTTCCTATATGGCTTTAGCATCATGGAGTATGTTACTGCTGCACCATGAATTAGCCTTGCAAAAACATTTTAATACCACTTCACACCCATTAGGGTGGCTATTATTTTAAAAATGGGACAAGTACTGACAAAGATGTAGAGAAAATGGAACCCTTATGTATTGCTTGTGGTAATATAAATTGTTACAGACAAATTGAAAACACTTTGGCAATTGCTCAAAAAGTTAAACACAGAATTACCAGATGGTCCAGCAATTCTACTCATGGGAACATTTCCCAAAGAGTTGAAAATAGGACACAAACAGATACCTGCACACCTATGCTCATGGCAGCAAAATTCACATTCACCAAAAGATGGAAAAATCCAAATGTCCTTAGATAGGACAATGGTATCTATCAGGAAGTCCAAGAGTTTGTTATTCTAGAACTAATCATATTGCCTATAGTTTACCTTGTTACCGTCTTCTATCTCATTGAAAAAGGCATAACTTCTCACTGTCAGAAGTAAAAAACTAAGATTCTCTGGGCCATTTTTTTTTTTTTAAGTTTCTTTCTTTCTTCCATGAGCAAGAGAGAGACAGGCAGAGAAAGAGACGAGTACCCCCATGACTATCTTCACACTGTGATCTACCTGTACCTTCAGCCAGCCAAGACATGGGCATGAGTGTACTGGCATATTCAAGGAGATCAGCAGCCATGAATCTTGAACCTCCCCCTGTGGCTCAGCTTCAAAGAGCTTTCTGTTTCCGTTATAAAACAAAGGCTTTGATTCACAATTTTCTATGTATTTATATACTCTGATAACTAGATAATTTTCCAGAAACTCACCACATACGATGTCAAAGTGAACCCATTTATAACTGTTCAAATAAATCTGTCCCAGTGTTTTCCTATGAATTTCACTGCAACTAAAAGTACTTTGTAAAACAACTTATTTTGGAGCTGTTACAACATCATACATCTAAAACCAAACCCTTATCTTCTCCTCAGTTCTCCTGTATCTTATGTAAACCCTATGAGAGTATTTCTCATACTGAGCTATTATTATTGGATACATGTCTATCTTTCCAAAAATGACCCATAAGCCTTTATTCCATATGTTGGACCAGCATTGGCAGCCAAATCTAAAACCACTCAGTCCTTATACAGGGATGAATTTACATGCTTAGGGATTGGAATGAGATAGTCTAGTTATCCTCTGTGGCACAATAAACCATCCCATCTTCAGTGATACAGATGAACAACCATTTTATCATGCTCTTGTGCATCAGGAATTCAAAGCACAGCAGGAATGCTTCTCAGCTTGGTGATGCTGAGTTGTTATCTGGAAAGCTGAGGGTGACTCAAATGTCTCAGAACTGGAATTATCTGTGGATTTTTCATTTAAATACGTTGTACCTAGGCTAGAATGACAACAAGTCTGTTCTCTGGGATTGTTGATAAGAGTGCTTCTATGCAGTCGTCCATATGAGTTGGGCTTTTATACAGCATGGTGGCCTCAGGGTAGTTGATCTTTTTACATAGTGGTTTGTGGATCTAAGAGTATTCTGGGAAACATGATCTTTTCGGATCCAGTGTCATTTTTGGTGCACTCTATTGCTTGATGCAGTCACAATTCACCCAGATTCAAGAACAAGGTATTTAGAGTCCATCTCTCAGTGAAGGGAGCCTCAAAGAAAGTATAATCTAAAAGTTGTCACAACGAGGCCAGGTTGTGGTGAGGTGGGTAAAGCAGCTGGATTCCATATGGCCCGCCCATACAGTTCGAGTCCTAGAAATGGCAGCTTGAGAAACATGCTGGGTGCATGTGTATGCATCCTGAAAGGGGGGAGAGATGGAGGAAAAGGGATTGTGGCGGAGTGACCACCCTCCACGGGAGATGCTTTCTCACTCTTTCTCTGTCTCTCTATGGTGAGCACATGCACCCTCTGGCAAAAAAAATTTTAAAGTTGTCCTCTAGCCTAGTGGTTAAGAATGTCAGATCCCACTGGTTCAGATCCCAGCACTAATGGACTGAAAACACACTGGGCATGTGTGTGTGCATGCCCCAAATCCCAACAGGATGGAGAAATGGAGGAGTGAGGGTCACAGAGTGACTATGCCCCTTTGGGGGTTGCCTTCTCTCTCTCTCTTTGCTTTTCTCTCTCTTCCTGGCAAATGCATGTGCCCTCTGGCTATTATAAACAAATAAATGAAGTAGTCAAAATGAATAACATAGCCTCTTAGAATTGTCTAGAATCTTTTTGGAAAAGGCTAACATCTCAGTTATCTCTGATGGTGCAAGGCCTCAGACCAAATCTGAGGCTGGAAGTTAAGGCTTAATGAAGATCTGGTGCACTGTAGGGTTAACTCTGTGACATAAAAGTCCTCTGTCAACCAAAATGTATAGATGGCTACAACAGTTTAGCAGGCCTCTTCAGTATTCTACCCTCCTGGAGCTGAGAACGCAAGATTCTAGATCTCCTGGCTCTCTCTCCTGGTCAGATTACTGCCATCTTTTTTACTTCACTTTACTTCTCTGCTTCCAATACTTTAAGGATTCCCTATGGTCTCCAAAATAAAGTCCAAGGCCATTAGCATCACATGTATGCCCCTTCATGATCTGGCTCTGACCAATAGGAATGCAATATTTGATGCTATAGTCTAAAATACAAAAAGCAACTTAGTATAATTATTGAGTTCAAATCCCAGCTCTGGCAAGCCTCATTAATTTCTTGGCTTGCAGGCAAGGACCTTCATTCCCCTCAATTGAGGACAGTCCACAATAAAAGTGACCTATTTTCTACTTTTTCTTTTAAAGAATTATTTAATTTTATTTATTCATTCATTTATTTTAATTTGACCAGAGAGAGAGACACACACAGAGAGGGGAACTGAGAAAGCAAGCCATTAGGTCTAGGACTTGAACCAGAGTCGAGCACTTGGAAGTGTCCAGCGCCTTAACCACCATGCCACCTGCTGCCCCTCCCCACACTGTTTTTTGTTCGTTTGTTTTATTTAGCCGTATTTAACTGCCCCATCCCACAGATGGATTCTTATTCTGGAGTCAGTGTTTACCCTTGACCCTTGGCCCTTGGCCCTTGATACAGACATTGCCCAATGCTCCTAACTCCTCCAACCTTTAGAGTAAATTGTTTCCTAGAAACCTCAGCCTGTTGAGCATTGTACTCTTGATCATGGCCATCCAGTTCAACGTGCACTTTTTTTTACTTTTACTTTATTTTTTAGTTTTTTGCCATAGGCCATGTGTGCTCACTAGTGAGAGATAGTGAGAAGGAAAGTGAGAAATCATCCCCCCCCCGAAGGCATTGCCACACCACAACCCCTTCTTCTCCAGTCTCCTGGCATTTGGAGCACACACACACACACACACACACACACACACAAACGTGCCCGGCATGTTTTTCAGACCGGCAGGTCTGGGACTCGGACTGTGGTCGAGCATGTGGAAGTCCAGTGACTTACCCACCACGCCACTTGCTGGCCCCATAGTCCATGAATTTTATGTTCCAACTGCAATTACTGAAGAACACAGGACCTTGGTCTTTCTTTTGTCTTCCATGTTACAAACTGACCCATGAGCTAAGGCCTGCAGGATCTTTAACTCCTGCTCACAGGCATAGCTGACAGCCCACTGTGCTTCAGTGAGCTTCTTCTGAGCTGGGGGCTTTTCTTGGCAACCCAGGGCCCTCTAGATTGACTGCCATCAGACAGGAGCTGGGAGCCATGCTGCTCCCTGTCCCCTTCCACTCTTAAAGCCCTACAAGTCCCATGGCCATGTGGGAGACTTGACCTAGAGAGTTGACACGTACGGTACAGGGGTGATCTGGCCCACACTTGCAGTGAGACACAGGTTCTTGTCCCATGCTCAGAAAGAATTAGAGTTGTAGACCCAGAGAATAGGTACAGCAAAGCAGGGATTTTATTAGCAAAGAGGGGGAATAACAAAGCGGGAGTTTATAAAAGGAAAAGGAAGGAAAAACAGAGCCCCCAAGAAGGGAGGGGTCCTGGAAAAATGGGTTGCCAAAGAATTATTTTATTTAACTTTATTTATTTGTTTATTTTAATTAGACCAGAGAGGGACAGAGAGAGAGAGAGAGAAAGTGAGAAAGCAAACCACCAGGTCTAGGACTCGAACCACAGTCAGCCAAGTGGGAGTCCAGTGCCCTTAACCACCACACTACCTGCTGGCCCCCACCATGCACATTTTAATAACCTTTCATCTCAAAGCAGTGAAAAAGAGAGCAAGAAGCTCTTTTATCCTTAGAGTCCCTTCTATGTCTATATCCATTTTAAAATCTTATTTATTTATTGTTTATAAGCCAGAGGGCAAGTGCTCTCATCACAGAAAGTCAGAGAGAGCAAGAGAGAGAGAGAGAGAGAGAGAGAGAGAGAGAAAGTATCCCCCAATGAGGCATGGTCATAGTTATACTTCAGTCCCTTGTCCTCCATTTCTCTATCCTCTTGGGATTTGGGGCACGTATGTGCATGGCATGTTTTTCAAGCTCCCAAGGCTGGGACTTGAACCACTGTCAGCCATGTAGAATACATCTTCCTTAACCACAAGGCCACATAACTGGCCCTATATACATTTTTAAATGTCTAACTCTGCCTATCAGCATCTAAGATCTTATAACGATCAGTTTGTGTGTCTGACAAAAATTTACCTGTTTAAATGATTTGTATTCAGACCCACATTTAGCCAAGGTGTCCTAGAACACCTGCATCCAATTTTAGAAGATTCATGGATCCTCCAAGGTAAGATTACTGAGTAAAATATATTGGGTCATTGGAAAAATCACGATATATTTTTCTATGCTTTCCTATGCAAAAATGCTTCATGACTTTTCTGATACCCCAATAGATGCCCAATTGAACTTGAATTTCAGCTAAACAACAAATAATTTAGTATAGTCCCATGCAATATTTGCATGTATAATGGATAATTGTTCATTTCTGTAGAGAGGGAATCCACAAGTTTACCTGAGCTTCAAAAGGCTGTTTAAGAACTTCTGATACAGGATTTGTTGAAGGAACTGATACATGTGAGTGACTAAGGAACAGTGGGTACAATTACTACATGGAACATACTCATATTTAAAAACCATGTATGGGGAACCAGCAGTTAGCGTAATGGCTATGTCGCTGGACTCCCACGTAGTCAACCGCGGTCCGCATCCCGGACCCGGTGGCTTAAAACTCACGCCGGGCGCGTGTGCGTGCGTGCCCAAGATCCCGAGAGGAGAATGGAGGAGAAGGGACTGCGGCGTGGCCATCCCCCCTGGGGGTTGATTTCTTGCTTTCTGTCTCTCTGTCTGTCTCTGTCTGTCTGGCGAGCGCACGCGCCCTATAGCGAAAATCGCTCCAAAAAAAAAAAAAAAAAACCATGTGTTGGGGCCAACAGGTGGCATGGTGGCTGGACTCCCACATGGCTGACTACGGTTCAAGTCCCATACTTAGAGGCTTGCTTTCTTACTTTCCCTCTTGTCTCATTCTATCCCTCTCTGGTCAAATTAAAAATAAATAAATAAACAAAAAAATTAAATAGTAATTTAAAAAACCCACTGTTTATATGAAATGAAAATGTAATTGGACTTTTTTTTTTTTAATTTTATTTATTTTAATTTGACCAGAGAGGGACAGAGAAAGAGAAAGAGGGAAAGTGAGAAAGCAAGCCCCAGGTCTAGGACTCAAATGAAGGTTGGCAGTGTAGGATTCCGATGCCCTTAACCACCACGCCACCTGGCGACCCCTACTTTTTTTTTTAAAGAGAGGTTTTTGCTATAAGGCACACACTGGAGAGACGAAGAAAAAGAGACAGAGAGATAGAAAGCGAGACATCACCCCACCCCCCCCCCCAGGGGGAAATGGCCACTCTGCAATTCTTTCACCTTCAGATTCTTCTCAAGATTTTGAGTGGGACCAGCAGTTAGCGTAATGGCTATGTCGCTGGACTCCCCCATGGTCGACCGCGGGTTCGCGCGTCCCAGACCGGTGACTTAAACTCACGCGCGGGCGCATGTGCATGCGTGCCTAAGATCCCGAGAGGAGAATGAAGGAGAAGGGATTGCAGCGTGGCCATCCCCCCTGGGGGGTGATTTCTCGCTATCTCTCTGTCTCTCTCTGTCTGGCGAGCACAAGCATCCTATAGCAAAAAAAAAACTTTTTTTTTTTTTTTTGAGAGGTTTTCGCTATAGGGCGCATGCGCTCGCCAGACAGACAGAGAGAGACATAGAGACAGAAAGCAAGAAATCACTCCCCAGTGGGGATGGTCACGCTGCAATCCCTTCTCCTCCATTCTCCTCTTGGGATCTTGGGCACGCACGCACACGCGCCCGGCATCAGTTTTAAGCCACCAGTCCCGGACGCGAACCACGTGGGAGTCCAGCGACATAGCCATTACGCTAACTGCTCGTTCCCTAGCAAAAAAGACTCTTAAAAAATAATAAATAAAAGATTTTGGGCGCACAGGCACCCAGAATGACTTTTAACCCACCCAGTCTGGGACTCAAATCATGGTTAACTACATGTGAATCCAGCAACATAACGGTTAGGCCATCTGCTGGTCCCGCTTTTGTACTTCTTTTACTTGCTAAATCTGGCAAACCTATTTACGTGAGAGTCCAGCGACATAGCCATTACGCTAACTGCTGGTTCCCTCTGGCAAACCTATTTTGAGGCCAAACACAGATTACCAGGTTCATAGATTATAAAATAAGAATTATGACAGACTGAAGAAGACTATGCATGTGCTTTTATTTTCATCAAATTATCGATACTTAACGATTTGTCATTGAAATACCATCAAAAGGGTAAACTGAAAGAACCCCTTCCAAGTTCTTTAGCTCTGAATATGAAGACATTATTATTGGTTTTTTTCCCAGAAATTACATTATTATTGAGAGATTATGAGATTGACAGTGTCACCAATTAAGGCCAGTAATTTCCTAGGTAAGTTCCTAGAACAGAATGATGTTGCATTAAGTTCTTCAAGCTACAGACTCAGAAAATTAAATAGCAGATGCTCAGGACAAGGAAGGAAACAAGCCGAAACAAGTACTCCCAATTATACAACAGTCAGTCGAAGCCAGGACTCTTAACTGTGGGAGAAAACTAAAATCTTCATTTCTTTTCATGAAGTCCTATCATAACCACCATTTAGCTTTTTTCTCTTACCACTAGCTGTAAATCCAAAAACAGGCTAAATTTCCTATCAAAATCTTCTCGAGCATAAGTTCTTTTTCCTTTTTATTTATCTATTTATTTATTTTGACTTGTTTAGCACATTTTATCTGGATAAAGAAACATGGTAGAGTTCAAATGGTGCAAAACCAAGTCTCCCTTCCACCCTTCCACCGTGACCCCTACTTCCTGGACCGCGTGCGGGGTATTTACATGGGTTAGAGATCCGGACCTAGAGAAGGTTTTTCTGCCATAACACGAATTCCCTGAATGCATCATTTCCAATGTACAGATTATTGTGCACTTTTGTGGGAAGAGAATCCAAACTTTTACCTGAGTCTCGAAAGGGTCCGTGCCTAAGAATTCCCTACGCAGGACTTGCTGAAGAAACCGATGCGCCGGAGCGACTCGGAAGGGGGCAGGAGAAAGAGTTAAAAACAACATAAAACCCCCTGTAATTATTCGTCCCTGAGTGAAAAAGCTAACCCAATCCACCCAACTCCTGGAGCCCTCGGAAAGGACGTTCTCTGGGGGAGGGAACACGCTCGAGCTTCCCAAGTTTTCCGCCTGCCGCATTCCTTCCCTCCGGCGCGCCGGCGTGCGCTGACGTCATGACGCCGCACACGCAGTCCCGCCCCTGCAGAGATCGGCGCTGGGACGAACCCGGGCTCCTCTCAAACCCGGAATGTGAAGCCTTGGCCCGGTTGTCTTCTGCTCTCTGGCCCGCTCTCTGTCCAGGCCTGCGCCTGCTGCCGTTGTTCCCCAGCCCGTCCCCGGAGGAACCAGGGCGCTGTACCCTTCGGCCGTGTGCCCGCGTGGCTGCCGCCGCCCCTCCGAATCCTCCGGGGCCGCAGAGGAGTTCGCTACGGAGGGAGGCGGGGGCCTTCGGGAGGAGGAGGCGGAGGAGGCGGAGGAGGAGGGAAGGAAGATGGCGGCCGTGGAACTAGAGTGGATCCCAGAGACTCTCTATAACACCGCCATCTCCGCTGTCGTGGACAACTACATCCGCTCCCGCCGAGACATCCGCTCCTTGCCCGAGAATATCCAGTTCGATGTTTACTACAAGGTACGGGCCGCGGGCCTGCTCTCTGCTCTTCTGCCGCAACCCCTAGGGCCGCACCCCCTTCCACGTCTGCGAACCCCCGCAGTTAACCCCTCACTCCTTGTAGCAGGATCGCCTCCCGAGACGTCTGGTGCGGTGTCCGAGTTGGCAGTGTAGAAACAGCCAATCTCCACATCCTGTCTCTTATGCTTCGGGGCCTTGATATTTCTTCCTAATGAGTCTTGGTTCCTTTTGGTGTCCACTTTACATAGTGCCCCACTTGGGTAGGCCTTTTGCGTGGACTTCCTCTGTTGCTGCCCTGTCCCACCCAATTCTTCCCTAACTAGCCTGTATCTTCGGGGTATTTTCCGCCCTCTGCTCCCAATTAAGTGTCAGCATCAGCTGGACGTTTTGCTCTGCTCCTCCCCTCGCCCCTTTCTACTTTCTCATTTCGCCGCTCTCCCGCCCCAAGTGCTTTTTTGTTTTGCTTTGCTTTGCTTTGCTTCTTGTTCCTTCATTTCTCCTTTCTCTTCCCAATTGAGAGGGAATTAGAGATTACTGAACATAGTCTATGTGCTTTATTTGCAAATTCTTTAAAGCTTTTGCTTTTTTTTTTTTTTTTTTTTTGGTTTATGCTTGGGTAGAATCGAGTACTTTACCAATACGGGAGTGTTGATCAACTGTTGAAAAAGAAAAGGGAGAAATCTTTCGTGAAAGAAAAAAACACTTTAGAATTTAAATTATCTCTATGTATTTGAAAGTTGCAATCTTGCAGCATACTTGAATCGCTCCCCCTCAAAAATCTGAACAAAAAGTCTCCAAGACATTCTCCAAGGAGTTTCAAGGGTGTCTTTAAACATGAACAGTTTTTGCAGTGTTTGAAAGGGAGGAGAACTTTATGGACTTGTAGCCTCCCTTTTCCTCTCCTCCCACATCTGTATGTGAACACTGAATTTATTATTCAGTCCTTCTAGCCTTGAATATGCAAGGATAACTCCTACTTTCCAGTAGCCACCCATGCAAAATGTGGCCAGAAGTAGAGTATGATTTATTTTTAACATTTTAAATACTTCCTTTTGACTTGAAAGTGGGCTAGAACAATGTAACTGACATGTATAGTCTTAGATATGCATGATGTTTTCTGGCAGTTGTTTTGGGAAGATTGCCCTCTTAACCTCCCCAGAATATTTTTGCAGAATTAGCAGCTGAGATGCTGAATTTTACTAAATATAGCTACTTTTCATCAATTTTTAAAATTAAAATGGTTTTCCCCCATAAATATTTGGAAAAGATTCATTTTGATGTGTATTTTTGCAATTTGGTTTTGTATTTAAAGAAAAACCTCTATTCCAGATCTCTTTGATTCGATACATTTACTTAACTTTGTAGTATATCTAAGAAAATTTTTGTTCATTTAAGATGTACAGTTTTGTACAGCCTCCTGAGTGAAGGATGAATTTGATTTGTCTTTCTCAGCCTGGAAACTGCAACTTTACGTTTGCTGTCTCTGTTCATTTTATTAAGTCATATGCAATCATGTACACTTTTAGAGAAAATAATGGGAATTTAATCTATCAAAGTATATTTACTAGTTGAATTCCCATAATATATTTGAATATCTTCTAGTAACTTTCACTTTTAATTGAAGCTTTTCATTTGAAGATTATTATTAGTGAGTATGAACAGATGGTGCTCTTGTCACAAATTCTGTTTCACATAATTCACAAAGTTCTAATATTGTTCCTTTTCAGTACACTTTTATTCCTTAATAGTTGTATGCTATTTGGAAGCATAGCACTGTGCCAAGGTGCAGGAAGATATTATTTAAGATGTGCCTAGAATGGTGTTAAATATTTTACATAGACTATTTGTTTAATCCTTACAATTTAGGTGTGAAGTAGAGTATTATAACTATTTTACAGGTTAGAAAGTTAATTTAGTCAAAGTCTTAAATTTAGTATGTAGTACCTGAGTACTTTGACTTTTTACTTAGAAAGATTTTGTGTCTTGAGGTAGTAGCTTACGCAAATAAAAGATAATTATAGAACTGATTGTTGGCTCCTACAGAAGTAGCAGCTAGGTAGAGACAATCCTTGAACTCTAGATTTGAATCTAATGAAAACACGAGAAGGAATTTTTCTTCCTTTTAAACACCTTATCAGCACATAAATATAAGATACTTTTTAAGCATTATAAATATAAATAAAAGATACGCATCCTGGGCCAGCAGGTGGCTTGGTGGTTGAGGTACAGGACTCCCACATGGCCAACCACTGTTTGATTCCCAGACCTGGTGGCTTAAAAATCACACTGGGCTTGTGCCCAAAATCCCAGGAGGAGAGTGGAAGAGAAGGGATTGCAGTGTGGCCATTCCCCTTGGGGGGTGATTTCTCACTGTCTCTCTGACATACATAAGCCCTGTGGCAAAACAAAACAAAACACCTTTAAAAAAAAATGAAAAGATATGCATCCCCTGCCCAACCTGTGAAATATTTAGAAGCTTTCTGTTTACAGTTTACAATTCCCTCCCCCTCAGAACCAAGGAGAAACTCAAATCAGATGCCTCTTGCAGTCCCAGTTTCTATCAGTGGACAGAGTTATAGACAAAATTGTAATATTTGTAAAATCAAAAATTTCTTCATTTTTTTTAAAAAAAATTTGCTGGAGGACTAGTATCCTTGCTGGAGAGAGAACAGAGAGAGACGGAAGGAGAAAGAGAGGAAGCATCCCCAGTAGGGGAGACTGATATTGCAGCCCCTTCTCTTCCACATCTCCTTTCTGGATTTTGGGCACACATGCAAACGCACCAGGCATGTTTTTCAACCTGCCAGATGTGGGACTAGAACCCTGCAGTCAACCTTATGGGTTCCTGCTGTCTTACTCACCACTCCACTGGCTGACCCCTCATCTTTCTTGATTAGTGTAGTCCAGTGTCACTGTATTAAGTTTTGTCAGTAACTTCAGATGACCGCACAGTCTTTTTTTTCTTTTTTTTTTTGGAGAGGTTTTTGCTATAGGGAGCGTGCGCTCACCAGACAGGCAGAGAGAGACAGAGAGATAGAAAGTGAGAAATCACCCCCCAGGGGGGATGGCCACGCTGCAATCCCTTCTCCTCCATTCTCCTCTGGGATCTTGGGCACGCACGCACACGTGCCCAGCGTGAGTTTTAAGCCACCGGGTCCAGGACTCGAACTGCAGTCGACTACATGGGAGTCCAGTGACATAGCCATTACGCTAACTGCTGGTCCCACCGTACAGTCTTAAAGCATTAGGAGAAGGAGTTACAGAATGACCAGGAGGTGAAGAAATAGGATGGTTGACTATTCCTTAGGAAGGGAAGGGAGAGAGGAATTGGTAAGTAGAAAGGGTAAAATATGAAATGATTTTTTCTTTTTAAAGAATGTAAGCCATTAGCATATATTTGTTGGCTGAATGGCAGAAACTAAAAGAGAATCAGAGGTTGACTGTACAAGAGAGATGGGAAACAAATTATGGAGCAGTCTTTGAGCAGGAGCATTAACTAATGAGTCTTGCCCCTTCTTGATCCCCTTCACTGTGCATAAATTAAGCTGTTAGTCTTACATTAGATTTGGGGAAAGAGTATTTGTTCCTCTAAGATCAGAAGGAAAGAGTTAAAAATACAAGATGTCAGTATAGATAAGTTCATAAAGAATAATTGTCACAAATTAGAGATCAGATAATCAGCTGGGAGTAAGAGGTAGGAGTGGTGGTTTCTATGTAGGAAGGTTAAAAAAAAGTTGGAAATGACTTCTGAGGTATATGGGAAAGGAAACTGATTAAAAATAGGTAAAAGAACTTGACAGCATATAGATGGTTCAGTAAAAATCAATACCTTACAGAATAATGGTTTTGATTCTGAATATTTTTTCCCAAGGACAGAAAGATTTTGATAGAGAAATAGGTAAGGTGAGTTGAAAGAATTGTAAAACTGTTTACAGAGTGAAAGCAAACAGTGTTAGGGGCTGTGTTCTCAAAAGAGTTAAGTTTATGGGCCACATGGTGTGTACTGGTGAAACAAGTTGCTCTGTAGGGCAATCCCACACAAGAAAGTTCCCATTTCAATTCCGGATACCTCTCTGAGTATCTGGACATAAATTTGCTCATTACTGGAGGCTAACTGAATGCTAGGGGTGTTTCACAGCATCAGGACCCTGTGGGGATGCTGTCTGTCTCTCTCTACACCCCTCCATCTCCTTCCCTCCCTCTGTCTCTCTGTTTCTCTCTCGTCTCTCTTGCACATGGAGACAATAAATAAAATAAAACAAAACAAAATAAAATAAAATAAAACAAAAAATAATAATGTTTATGACCTTTTTATTTTAATTGCTGATTGATCTATTGTAAATGCAAAGTCTGCTGTAGTTTTGGCTAGGTGAAGTCTTTCAATAATGTTTTTTCTGTTTGTTTTCACAATCTTAAACTGAATTATTTTGTTTCATACTGGAAACATATTATTTAATACCTAGTTTAGAATTAGAGTTAATATTTTTTCCTTTTTTTGTATGTATTTCTGTTGTATAGCTACATACAGCCTCAACCAATATTACAAGAATCTTTTAAAATTTGCTGGTATCATGTTAGAAAACAATATTTCTGACATAGTTGAAAGCAAGTGAGTTAATATTCTTTTCATTGAAAGATCTCTTAGGTTCCATAAAATGAGAGAATTCAAACTTTATGGTCCAAAGAAACATAAAGAACATAAATAGCCAGAAGTCCTACCTATTTGATGGGAAAGTAAAACATGTGTTATGGTACTTCAGAAAGTTCATGAAAAAAATGCATATTATTGGAACCAGCAGATGATGTAATGGTTGCATCGCTGGACTCCCACGTAGTTGACCGCAGTTCAAGTCTTGTACTCGGTGACTTAAAACTCACGCCAAGTGTGTGTGCATGCATGCCTAAAATTCCAAGAGGAGAATGATGGAGAACAGATTGTGGTGTAACCATCCTCCCGGAGGGATTATTTCTCACTTTCTGTGTCTATGTTGAGCATATATGCCCTATAGCAAAAGTCTCTCTCAAAAAAATGCCTTGGGTAACTAGCTATTTGAGGGAAAAATTAGCTCTCTAATTCACACCATCAGGACCAGCAGATGGTGTAATGGTCATGTCGCTGGACTCTCTCTTGGCTGATCATGATTCAAGTCCCAGATCTGGAGACTTAAAACTCACAGTGGGCGCATGTGCATGCTTGCCCAAAATTCCAAGAGGAGAATGGAGAAGGGATTGCGACTTGGCCATTCCCCGCTAGGGGGGTATTTGTTGCTTTCTGTCTCCGTCTCTCCAGCAAGTGCACGCACCTGATAGCAAAAATCTCTTTAAAAAAAAAAAAAAAAAAAAAAAAAACTCACACCATATACCAAAATGAATTTCACATGAATTAAAGACCTAAATTTGGCTGTTGACAAATAAAATTATTAATAAATTATTGTGTCAATATCTTGCAGTGGGAAATGACTGAAATTTGTTTTTTAAAGAAATTACTGTTGAGGTAATTTATAAATTACAAAAATGTCAAACATAAGAATAATACAATATAGTAATAAGAGGTCATGTCCGGGACCAGCAGTTGGCATAATGGCTATGTCACTGGACTCCCATGTAGCCTACCGCGGTTCGAGTCACAGACCTGGTGGCTTAAATTCACACTGGGTCTATGTGCATGCATGCCCAAGATCCCGAGAGGAGAATGGAGGAGAAGGGATTGAGGCGTGGCCATCCCCCCTGGGGGGGGAGGTGATTTCTCGCTCTCTGTCTCTCTTTCTGGCGAGTGTATGCGCCCTATAGCAAAAACCTCTCCAAAAATTAAAAAAAAGAGGTCATGTCCTCTATTACTCATCCTGCCAGCACTGCAATGCCATCTTGGCATAGAGAAGACTTTTCTAAGCATGAAAGCAAAACCCAAGAGGGGAAAAAAAAAAAAAAGTTGAGTACATTAAAAAGTAGGGAAGAAAATGTGAGCACATTTTTTAAAAAAAACTATGCCAGTTGCATCATGTGACAGATAAAAGGTGAGTTTCCTAATACAGAAAGATCAAATACTAATCAGTAGGAAAAAGGCAACCAACTCACATCCAGAGAACCTGAACAATCAGTTTATAAAAGAGGAAATATGAATAGCTAACACACATCAAAGGATACTTAGCTGAAATGCAAATTCAAATGCAACATCAAGCCAAAGTGATTTGTGAGGAAGAGGAAAGAAAATCTGGAGGACCTAAATCACCAAGTACATAGCTGTAACAGTTAAGATAGTATGGTATTGGTACTTGGATAGATAAGTAGAACGAAACAGTAAAGAAATAAACACATATATTGGCACCTGCTTTATTGTAAAAGTGACACAGCAGTCAAAAGTGAAAGGAAAGTCAAATGAATGGCGTTGGTCGTATATGAAAAGCATCTCACCCTTACCTGCCATCATGTAAAAAAATCATTTCCAGATGGGTTGCTGATCTAAATGTGAAAAGTTGAAGTTTCCTAGGGGAAAAAAAGTTTTCATTATGTCAGCAAAGGTTGATCAAGTGGGATACAAAATCAGCTAAATGCAAAGAAAGTTTGATAAATTAGACCATATTAAGATCAAGAATATCTAGGCCCAGCAAGTGGCATGGTGGTTAACGCACTGGACTTCCACCTGGCTGAGTCCACCGTTTGAGTCCCAAACCCGGCAGCTTGAAAATAATGCCAGGCACACATGTGCCCCAAATACCAAGAGAATGGAGGAGAAGGGATTGCAGCATAACCATCCCCCCCTGGGGATGAGTTCTTGCTTTCCCCCTCTCTGTCTCCAGCGAGTGCACGTACACTATGGAAAGGACTAAAAAAAAAAAGAACAAAAAGTTCAAGACGATCTGTTAATCAAAAGATAATAAAGAAAAAAACCCAAGCCACAAAGTGGAAGAAGATATTTGCAGCACCTGTGTCTGACAAAGTACTCACCTGGCATTTAAAAAACTGAATTAATAGCAGAGAAAAACAGTCTAGTTTTGTCTTAATGGAGCAAAAAAATGGTTGTCTACAAAGAGAATATTCAAGGAACCAAACATTTACATGGTGACTCAACCTCATTTTGTCTTCAGGGAAACACTGTTTTACTGTGTATACTCATGGGAGTAACTAAATGAAAAAAAAGTATTAGCAAGGATATGGAGGAGCCAGAACTCTCAGGCACAGTTGAAGTGTAAATTGGTATACCATTTTGTAAAACTAGCATTATGTACTGTAACTGAACATATACATGCCTTATAACCTGGTAATTCCACTTCAAGATATATACACTTACATTCATAGCAGCAGTTCATAATAGCCAAAACCTGGGAACTATCCAAATGCTAGTCGATTGGAAAATTAATACAAAAATTATGGGGTAGTTGTATAGTGGAGAATTATTTAAAGAAAATGAATGAATGATAACTGTTTAAAACCAATGGGTAAATCTCACAGATGAAAGAAACCAATCACAAGAATATATAAGCGGTTCCCAAACTATCTCCCTCTCTTGGCACCACCAGGTCAAAAGAAGTAATTCTTGTCCTGTTTATTAGGTAGTTAGGTACAAACAGTGATCTCACTTCCTAGCTACTTAAGATCTGCTAAAGAAATACTTGAAGGTAAGAAAAAATTGGGGCCGGCAGGTGACGTGGTGGTTAAAGACTATGGATTCTCACATGGCTGACCACGGTTTGAGTCCCAGACTTGGCAGCCTGCTTTCTAGCTTTCCCTTTCTCTGTTGCTGTCTGGTCAAATTTAAATAAGTAAGTAAGTAAATAAATAACAAACGGAATTAAGTAAATCATTCTTTAGAAAAAAGAAAAAGGGATCAGCAGTTAGCGTAATGGCTATGTTGCTGGACTCCCATGTAGTCAACTATGATTCGAGTCCCGGACCTGGTGGCTTAAACTCACACCGGGCACATGTGCGTGCATGCCCAAGATCCTGAGAGGAGAATGGAGGAGAAGGGATTGCGGTGTGGCCATCCCCCCCCAGGGGATGATTGCTCACTTTCTATCTCTCTCTCTCTTTCTGGGGAGGGCATGCGCCCTATAGCAAAAACCTCTCCAAAAAAAAAGAAAAGAAAAAAAAAAAGTAAGAAAAAATGGTTGCACCAGCCTGTGGCCTGGTGAATAAGGAAGATGGATCTCATATGGCCAACTACTTGGTTTGAGTCTTGGACTTAGTGGCTTGAAACACAAGCTGGGCACATATGCACGTGTTCCCAACATCCTGAAATGAGGAAATGGAAGAGAAGGCATTATGGTGTGACCATTTCCCCTAGAATTTCCTTTCCTCAAAAAAAAAAAAAAAAAAAAAATCCCTTTCCTTGTGAATTTCCTTTTCCTCTCTCTCTGGTGAGCACATGGACCCTCTGGCAAATTAAAAAAAGAAAGAAGTATTGGGCAGAGTGTAGTTAAAGGTAAATGCACGTGCCCTACAGCAAATTATTTTAAAAAACAAGAATCATTTGGGGCCAGCAGGTGGCACAGTGGTTGAGGTGTTGGACTCCCATGATTCAAGTCCTGGATCCGACTGTTTGAAACTCATGCTAAGTGGTATATGCATGTGTGCTCAAGATCTCAAGAGGAAAGTGGAGAAGGAATTGAGATTATGTGGCCATCCCGCCAAGGGGTGATTTCTTATTTTTTATCTGTCTTTCCAGTGAATGTGTGTGCCCTAGAGCAAAATTTTCTAAAAAAAGAGAATAATTATTTAAAGCATTTTATTCTCTCTCTTTTTTTTTTTCCTTTTAATTGCTAGAGGGTGTGTGTGCTCTCCAGAGAAAGAGAGGCAGGAGAGGGAGAAAGCACCCCCAAACAGGACATGGTCTACATTACAACCCCTTCTTCATTTCTCCATCCTGTTGTGATTTGGGGTATGCATATACATATGCCTGGTGTGTTTTTTGAAACCACTAGGGCTAGGACTCAAACCACATTTGGCCATATGGGAGTCAACTCCCTTAACCACTAGGCTATGGGGCTGGCCCCTAAGTAGTATTTTCATTCTAAGTAACCACAGTTACTTACTAATAGGATGTTTGTGTTTGTTGGACACTTTACAATATCTCAAACCTTGGGTTCAGTTTGGACACCACCACCCTCCTTTCCTGTTCTATATTTACTTTTGCAAATTACTTTTTAACATACCACCCATTGAAAGCCACAGCTTTGCAAAGATGTCATTTAAAGTAATATAACAATCTAGTATTTTGATAGAGAGTAATATACATGTGGAATATTGTTTCCTTCAGCTCTAAAGTATATTGCAGTGGCCTTGGACACCTTGTTGCAGTTTGGAAACCATGGGTATATAATGTATGATTCTGTTTATATAAAATTCAGAAAGGAAAAATTAATCTTAGGTTGAAAGTTGGGAGAGATTCCCCAGAAGGAAAGTGACTGTCCAGGGGCCTGTGGGAAAGCTGAGATTCTAATACTTCGTTTCGTGTCTGGATGCTGGTTACATGTGTATATTCGCTTTGTATACATTTATCAAGCTTTACATTTAAAATGTCACTTGTGCACTTTATGTATGTTATACTACAATAAAAAGTGTTTAAAATACCATGACCAGTCTCCACCCATCAGATTCTCAATGTTTAAACATTCAAATTATATGTACCCTTTAATCCACAGTATAATTAAAATAATTTTCCCTACAGGAATACTTACTGAATATGCAGAAAATTCTTTTCAAGGATATTTAATACAGCATAGTTTATGATGGCAAAGATTGAAATTAACTATATACTGTTCAATTAGGAATGAAATATCATACTGTAGTTATTAAAGAATGAAGATTTTATATATATGCTGATGTGGAGAAGCCAGAGCACAGAACAAGTACAGAGAATAAAAAGTATCTTATGGAGGGACCAGCAGTTAGCATAATGGCTATGTTGCTGGACTCCCGTGTAGTCAATCACGGTTCGCGTCCCAGACCTGGTGGCTTAAAACTCATGTCGGGCGCATGTGCATGCGTGCCCAAGATCCCGAGAGGAGAATGGAGGAGAAGGGATTGTGGCGTGGCCATCGCCCCTGGGGGGGTGATTTCTTGCTTTCTGTCTCTCTGTCTGTCTCTGTCTGGCGAGCGCAAGCGCCCTATAGCAAAAAATCTCTAAAAAAAAAAAAAGTATCTATGGGAACCGGTAGGTGGCATGGTGGTTAAGGTTCTGGACTCCTACATGGCTAATTATAGTTCAAGTCCCAGACCTGGCAGCTTGCTTTCTCACTTTTCCTTTCTCTCTCTGTCACTCTCTGATCAGATTAAAATAATAATAATAGCAAATGGAATTAAATAAATAAATAAATTATTTTTAAAGTATCTTATGAAGTAGTGTGAATAACATAATCTCATGTGGGTTTTTTTAAGCCGGGGTAATATATATGTATTTTTTCTGTGTATGCATTGAATAAAAAGAATATAGAGGAACATAATATTTTAATGGTGTTTACTCAAGGAGTAGGATTATAGTCATTCTTTACTTTGTACATACATCCTCTATTTTTTTTTTTTAATTTATTTCTTCCACGAGAGGTAAAGATGGTGAGAAAGTCACTCCCACGTTCTTAGTCTTTACACTGTGTGCAGGGAGACCCCAACCTTCCCATGTGGGTCCATTGGTGTTACCATTGCATCACCATCTGACCCCTTTTGTAGTTTTTTAAAACTTGTTTTTTTGTTTTTGTTTTTTATTTTTAATTGCCAGAGGATGCGTGGCATGCACCAGAGAGAGGGAGAAAGCAAGCACTCTCAGTGGGGTGTGATTCCATTCTCCATTTCTCTATCCAGTCAAATTCCAGGCACACATGTACATGTGTCCAGTCTGTCGTGGTCAGCCATATGTGATCTGGCTCCCTTACCCCATTGTGTTACAAGGCCAACCAAAGAAAGTATATTTAAAAGAAGAACTGAAAAGGATTTTTGGTTTTGTTTTTGCTACTGGGCTTGCACACTTGCTGGAGAGAAAAAGGCAAAGAGAAATTTCCCCCTCCAAGGAGGATGGCTACACTGCAGCCCCTTGTTCATTCTCCTCTTGGGATTTTGGGCACGCCTGCACATGTGTTTTAAAGCCTCCCAGTTCAGAACTTGGAACTACACAGTCAACCATGTGGGATCCAGCTGTCCCAACCACCACATTACCAGCTGGCATAAAATGGAATTTTTAGGAATAACGTATTGAAGGCACAAAGTTGTACTAAGAGGGTAATAGCCTATATGCTGATATTCTGAATATTTTTTAAAAAATTGTTAGAATGAACAAGAAATAGGTCCAATAATTGTTTAAAAATAGTTAAACTATTGGGACCAGCAGTTAGCGTAATGGCTATGTCGCTGGACTCCCACATAGTCGACCGCGGTTCGAGTCCCAGACCCGGCGGCTTAAACTCACGCCGGGCGCGTGTGCGTGCGTGCCCAAGATCCCGAGAGGAGAATGGAGGAGAAGGGATTGCGGTGTGGCCATCCCCCCTGGGGGGTGATTTCCTGCTTTCTATCTCTCTGTCTCTCTCTCTCTGTCTGGCGAGCGCACGCGCCCTATAGCAAAAACTTCTCCAAAAAAAGAAAAAAAAAAAATAGTTAAACTATTTCAATACCAGTTAATTCAATAGCTAACCAAATCAAGAATCATAAGAGAAAACATAAATTCTGAAAATTAAAAACAAGAAAAGGGAAACAACCGGAAATACAGTGGAAATGGTGGGGGGGGGGGGCTCTTTTTTCTTTTTTTGGAGAGGTTTTTGCTATAGGGCGTGTGCGCTCGCCAGACAGAGAGAGACAGACAGAGAGACAGAAAGCGAGAAATCACCCCCTGGGGAAGATGGCCACGCCACAGTCCCTTCTCCTCTCGGGATCTTGGGCACGCACGCACACGTGCCCGACGTGAGTTTAAGCCGCCAAGTCCAGGACTCGAACCGTGGTCAACTACATGAGAGTCCAGCAACATAGCCATTACGCTAACTGCTAGGAGGCGGAGAGCTCTTTATGGAATAGTTTTTTTAGATACAGAATAGCAAATCAGTCTAGAAAATTTAATGAAACTGTGTTTTTAAAAGATACAGATGACTATATCTGGGACCAGCAGATGGCATAATGGTTATGTCTCTGGACTCTCACATGGCTGACCGCAGTTTGAGTCCTAGACCTGGAAGCTTGAAACTCAAACTAGACACGTGTGCATGTGTGCCCAAAATCCCAAGAAGAGACTGGAGAAGGGATTGCAGCGTGGCCATCCCCCCTGGGGAGTGATTTCTCACTTTCTGACTCTCTGTCTCTGTCATTCTGGCGAGCGCATGCGCACTATAGCAAAAACCTCTTTTAAAAATAAAATTATTTAACATTTGTTTGTTTGTTTTAATTTGACCAGAGAGCAACAGAGTGAGAGGAAAAGAGAGGGAACGTGAAAAAGCAAGCCTCCAGGTTCAGGACTCAAACCGAGGTCGGACATGTGGGAGTCTAGCATCCCCAACCACCACGCCACCTGCAGACCCCCCCCCCAAGAGAGAACTTAATAAACTATAAAACTGAAAGAGGGACCAGCAGATGGCAAAATGGTTATATCACTGGACTTCCACATAGTCAACCATGGTTCAAGTCCCAGACCCAGCAGCTTAAAACTTTTGCTGGGCACATGTGCATGCGTGCCCAAGATCCCAAGAGGAGAGTGGAGGAGAAGTGATTGCAGTGTGGCCATGCCCCCTGAGGCGTCATTTCTCGCTTCTGTCTCCCTTTCTCTGTCTGGTGATCGCACATACCTTATAGCAAAAAAAAAAAAAAAAAAAAAAAAAAACTCAAAAAAAAAAAAAAACTGAAAGAAATTGAGATTATTTTATTCATTTAGTTAGTTTTGTCAGAAGGCAGGTCCTTTCTCCAGAGTAAATAACAGCCATAGGGAATGATCATGCTGCAGTCTGATCAGCTCTTCCCCCCTTAACAGGATTTTGGCACACACATACATGCATGCACACATACCTGGTATGTATCCAAGGCCACCTGGTTCTGGACTCTTGTCCCTGGACTGAAACTGCATGGTCAGCCATGTGAGATGCAGCCACCTTAACCACCACACCATCAACTGGCCTGAAATTGAAAAATATGCGTCTTGCTCTGTCTGCGCTCTGTCTGCCAGTCTCTTTGAAAGAAAACTAACACCAACTTCAAACATTTGGGGAGTATATTCAAAGAACAATTGATGCTATTGGTATTTAAATTGTTCTAGACCGCCCTAATTGTTTCAATTTTTTAAAGAATTATTTTATTTTTTGTTATTTTAAAAATTTGACTAGAAAGAGACAGACGGAGAGAGAGAGGGAAAGTGAGAAAACAAGCTGCCAGGTATGGGACTCCAACCATGGTAAGCTATGTGGGAGTTCAGCACCTTAACTACCATGCCACCTGCCAGCCCCCCCGTTTTTTATTTTTTTTTTTTTAAGAGAGAGATTTTTCTTATAGGGTGTGTGCACTCACTGGAGAGACAGAAAGTGAGAAATCACCCCTTGGGAGAGATGGCCACACCCATTCCTTTCTCCTCCATTCTCCTCTCAGGATCTTGGGCACACTTACATGTCTGCCTAGTGTAAGTTTTAAGCTGCCAGGTCTGGGGCTCAAACTGTGGTCGACCATGTGGGAGTCCAGCGATGTAACTATTACATCCGCTGGTCCCAATTGTTTCCAATATTTTAAAAAATTACATTGCTAAACAGTTATCTCCTAGTGGACAGCTGGATTCCACCTGGCTGACTACAGTTTGAGTCTCGGCCCTATGTGGCTTGAAAAACAGACTGGATAGGTATGTGTGCATGCATGCATGCAAGTGCATGTGCCTAGAATCCTGATGGGATGAAAAAATAGAGGGTTGGGGCCAGCAGGTGGTATAGTGGTTAAGGTGCTAGACTCCCACGTGGATGACCGTGGTTTGAGTCCTGGACGTGGTGGCTTGATGGTGCATGCCTAAGACCCCAAGAAGAGAATGGAGGAGGAGGGATTGTAGCATGACCATTCCCCTGGGAGGTAATTTCTCTCTCTCTCTCTCTCTCTCTCTCTCTCTCTCTGGTGAGTGCACATGCCCTATAGCAAAAATTGCTATTAAAAAAAGAAAAAATGAGAAGTCTCTCTTTCTCACACACACATGTGAGCACACATGCCCTCAGGGAAAAGATGACAGGTAAAGGATTGTATCATAACTGTACCACATTGGGAAGTATTTAATCTCTCTGGTGAGTACAAGTGCCCTCACGCAATTTAAAAAAATAAAAGACCAACATAACATTGAGACCTACTCCTAAAATAGCAACAAAAAGAAAACCTCATTTGTGAATCTTGAGGCAAAAGGCAATAATAATAATAATAGCAAATACATGTCAGTAAGTCTGTTAATATAATTAATCGCATTCATAGGACAGGAGAAACTGTATCTGTGATGTGAAAATTCAATATCTCAGGCTTGCCTCATGACCTCATGGTTAATGGAGCCAGATGCTTCATGGCCAGCCACAGATCAATTCCTAGCCCTGGCAATTTGAAAAACATATCAGTTGTGTGTGAGGTGCCCCAAATCTCGATGATGAATTTGAAGTAATAGAGAAAGGATGTGACCATACCCTATTGTGGGGTGCTTTCTCCCTTTTTCTCTGTCTCTTTTTCTGGCAACAAGCACACATGCCCTCTGCCAATTAAATAAAAAATGTTAGTAGATGAGTTGTTGGATTTTTCTAATCACCAGAGTATGCATGCATTTGTCAGAGAGAAAGAGGAAGAAAGCACCCTCCAGTGGGGTGTGGTCATGCTGCAACCCCTTCTCTTATTTTTCCATCCTGCTGGGATTCTCAGCACACACATACATATGCCCAGCATGTATCTGATGCTGTTTGGGCTGGGATTCAGACTGTAGTCAGCCAAATGGGATCTGGCTCCCTTAACCAGTAGTCATGGGACTTACCCACCATTAAACTTTAAATAAGAGATACACAGATCTTGGGACCAGCAAATGGCATAATGGTTTTGTCTCTGGACTCCCACATGGCCAACCATGGTTCAAGTCCTGTACCCAGTGGCTTACAGTTCAGGCCAGGTGTGTGTTGTGTGCATGCCCAGAATCCTGAGAGGAGAATGGAGGAGAAGGGATTGTAGTGTGGCTATCCCCCCCCCCCCGCAGGGGTGATTTCTTGTTTTCTGTCTCTCTTTGTCTATCAAGTGCATGGGCTCTGTAGTAGAAACTCTCTCTCTAATAAGAAAGATACAGATCTTTCTGTGGCATTATAAACATGCTACCCTAACAAAAATTTATACACACTCACAGACACACACAGGCCAACAGGTGGCATGGTAGTTGAGGTGGCTGGATCCCACATGGACAACTGCAGGGTTTGAGTCCCAAAACTGGGTCTTGAAAAACATACCTGGCATGTGTGTGTGTAACCCTAAAATCCCTAGAGGAGAAGGGATTGTGCCATAGCAATCCCCTGGGCCTTCTCTCTCTCTCTCTCTCTCTCTCTCTCTCTCTCTCTCTCTCTCTCTCTCTCTCGCGCGCGCGCGCTCTTGCTCTCTCTCTCTCTCTCTCTCTTTCACTCTCTGTCTCAGGCTGGTGCACATACCCTATAGCAAAATTTTTTTTAAAATCTCAGGCCAACAGGTGGTGTGTTGGTTAAGATGCTAGACTCACAGGTGCTTGACCACAGTTCGAGTCCTGGACCTGGCAACTTGAAAACCATGCTGTGTGTGTGTGCGTGTGCGTGTGCGTGTGTGCCCAGAGTTCCAGGAAGCGAATAGAGAAGAAGGGATTGCAGTATGGTCATAGCCCCTGGGGGTGATTTTTTACTTTCCCTCTCTGTCTCTCCTCGGCAAGTACATGTATTCTATGGCAAAAATCTAAAAAAAAGAAAAAAGAAAAAAATAAGCAAAAATGGATAGTGATAAAAGCTTTAAAAATATTGATTAAGGGCCAACTCTGTAGCCTACGGGTTAAGGGAGCCAGGATCTCACATGGACAGCTACATAGTTTGCGTCCTGGACCCAGGACTTGAAAAACATGCTGGGTGCTTGTGCTAGCATGCCCAGAATCACAACAGGATGGAGAAATCGAGTAGGGTTTGTGATGTGACCATGCCCATTTGGGCAGTTCTTTCTCACTCTTCCTCTCTGTCTTTCTGGTTAGTGTATGCCTTGTAGCAAATTTTTAAGAAGTAAAAATTTAGATTGAAATCAAGACTGTGATAAGGTATCTTCTATTATCAGTATTTTTGTTTTAAAGTCTAAAAGACTTTCAGACATTTCAGAAACTGTACTACATACTTGCCTTTCTTGAAGTGCTAACCAATGAAGTTAAAATAAAGAAAAAGCTAGCTAAATCACCTGACAAACTAGCAGTAGGATAATTCAGTAAGGAGGCTGATTACACATCTATAATTTGTTTTTTAATTTTTAAGGTTTTTACCATAGGGCATGTGTGCTTGCCAGAGAGAGAGAGAAAGTGAGAGATCACCCTGTTCCCCCCGGGGGGGATTTCCATGCTGCAATCCCTTTTACATTCTCCTCTTGAGATTTTGAGCACACACACACATGTACCTGGCTTGAGTTTCAAGCCACAGTTGGACATGTGGGAGTCCAGCCCCTAACCACAACATCACCTGCTCATCCCTGAAATTAAAATTTTAACTGTAATATAGGAAAGATATGTTACTCAAAATAACAAAAAAATATATGTCAAGGAGTAAATTTCTAAAGAGATCTGAAAGTTGGACCAGCAGGTGGCATGGAAGTTAAGGCCCCTAGATCCCACAGGGCCAACTGTGCGGTTGGAGGTCATGCATGTGTGCATGCATGTGCAGAATCCCAAAAGGAGAGTAGAGAATGAGGAATTGTGACATGGACAGGAGGAGGTAATTTCTCACTTTCTCTTTCTCATGCTAGCTAGTGAGCATCAACTATGACAAATTTTTAAAAAGAGAGAGGAAAGCTAGGTCCCACATGGTAACTGCAGTTCAAACCCCTGACCAAGTCATCCTGAAAAACCAGGGGCATGTGTGTAAGTGCCCTAGATCTGATGGGCTAGAGTACTGGAAGGAGAGGATTGTGGCATGACCAGGCTCTGTTGGGGGGTTGGGGGATACTTCTCTCTCTCATTCACTCAGTCATTTTTTTTTTCATTGTCACGTGTACACATATATGCTCTATCATGAATAAAACAAATTTAAGAAAAAAATAACCTTTAAAAAATGTGTAATGGAAGAAAATATGGTTTTGAAGTTTTTGCTGTAGAATGCATGTGCTTGCTGGAGAGAGAGATAGATAGTGAGGGAGAAAGTGAGAAACTTCCATGAGAGATGGCCACGCCACACTCTCTTCTCCATTCTCCTCCTGGGATCTTGGGCACACGCACATGTGCTTGGTTTGATTTTCAAGCCACCATGTCCGGGACTCAAACCACAGACAACCTTGTGAGAGTCTAGTGCCTTAACCACCACACCACCTGCTGGCTCCAAATATGTATACTTTTTTTTTTTTAGTAGACCACAGATTAGTTTATTTTTAACACCCATCATGCCATGAATTCATAGGGAACAGGTTCCAGTAGCTCAGGCTCCTTTCCATTGGTTCTCACAAAGTGTGCTTCTCTGGGTGGAGCAGACTGGCACTTTAGTTGAACCCAGGTACCTTTCTCTTTGGCTTCTTTATTATTCTGGTCATTTTCCTTCACACGTTTTAAGAAGCTATCTCTGCTCTTAGAATGTTTAATATGCTCAATACGCACATTGATTCTCTTGGCAAGAATCTTGCCCTTAACTTGGTTGTTCACAACAGTGCCAACAACATGCTGAGTAACATTGTAGACTCTTCCAGTTTTGCCATGGTAACATTTGTGGAGCATTCCTTTTTGAACAGTACCCATTCCCTTAATGTCTACAATATCACCTTGTAGATTCACATATATGTCGCCAAAGGAACAACTCCATGTTTCCTAAAAGGCCTAGAGAACATATATCGGGTGCCTCTCCTCTTTCCCTTTGTGTTCGTCATTTTGGTTAATTACTGGAAGGTGGCGGTTCCGGCCAAAAGGAAGGTCAAATATGTATACATTTTTTAATTGTCAGAAGCCATGTGTACATGCAAGAGGGAAAGAGTGCACCCAGTGGGACGTTGTCATGTCACAAGCCTTCCATTTCTCCATCCTGTTGGAATTTAGGCTATGCAGCCCATGAATCCAGCATGTTTTTCAGGCCACTGGGGCTGGGTTTCAAAACAGCCATGTGGGATCCAGTTCCCATTATACCACACTTAACTGCTACATGGCAGGGCTGGTGCAGAAGAAAAATATTTTTAACTTAACATAATATGGGATTGAAATTTATAGAGCACATTCATAACTCCTACAAATCAGAAAGAAGAGGATTGGTAAGTGCCATTATGTGGCCAGCCAGTGGTGTGGTGGTTAAGGCAGCTGGATCCCACATGACCAACTATTCATATTGAGTCCCAGACCTGTTGACTTGAAAACACACTGGTTGCATGTGCATGCATGTCGAACACATCAAAAGGAGGGAAAAATGGAGAAGAAAAGATTACAGCATGACCCTCTCCATCCTGCTCTCTTCTTCTACCTCACAGCTATACTTCTACGTTTTACCAGGGATTGGTAGTGAAGCTTCAAGAAGAGAAGCTGAAAGAAATTATAGGAGTGCTTTCTAATTTTTTCTCTCTTTCTTTTAGTTTTTGTTGTAGAGCATATACACATGCCAGAGAGAAAGAGAAAGATAGAAGGAATGTGAGAAATCACTCCCCCAGGGGGAGAGTCATGCCGTAATCCCTTCTCCATTTCCCTCTCAGGATTTCTGGCATTCATATACATGTGCCTGGTGTATTTTTCAAGTCACCAGATGCAAGACTTAAACAGCACAGTTGGCCATACGGGATCTAGCTGCCTTAACCTCCATATCACCTAGTCGCCCAAATGTTCTAATTTTTCTTTTTTGTTTTCTTTTCTTTGAGAGAGGTTTTTCCTATAGGGCACATGTTCTCTTTGGATACAGAGAGAAAAAGTGAGAAATTACCCCCCTCCCAGGGGGCATGGCCATGTCACAATCCCTTCTCCATTCTCCTCTCAGGATTTTGGACACGTACACACATACACTCGGAGTGAGTTTCAAGCTGCTGGGTCTGGCCTTCAAACTGCAGTCAGCTATGTGGCAGTCCAGCAATGTCATCACTATGCCACCTCTGGCCCAAAATTTTCTAATTTTTCTTAAAAATGTGTATGTAATTTTTTTTTAGAGGTTTTTGCTATAGGGCGCGTGCACTCGCCAGAAAGATAGAGAAACAGCGAGAAATCCTCAGGGGGGATGGCCACGCCGCAATCCCTTCTCCTCCATTCTCCTCTCGGGATCTTGGGCACGCACGCACCCGTGCCCAGCATGAGTTTAAGCCACCGGGTCTGGGACTCAAAACGTGGTCCACTACATGGGAGTTCAGTGATAGAGCCATTACTGCTAACTGCTGGTCCCAAAAAATGTGTATGTAATTCTGAAGTCAGAAGAAACAAATGTTTTAAAGCTAATTAGAATACAGAATGGGGCCGGGAGGAGGCATGGTGGTTAAAGGTGCTGGACTCCCACATGGCCGACTGTAGTTCAGGTCCTAGACCTGGCAACCTGCTTTCTCACTTTCTCTCTCTCTCTCTCTCTCTCTCTCCATTTCTGGTCAAATTTAAATAAATAAATAAATAAATAAATAAATAAATAAATAAAGTAATTCTTAAAAAAAAAGGGGGAGGGGGGAGGAAATACACAATGAATTTTCTAATAAAGATATGATTAGGACCAGCAGATGGTGTAATGACTACATCACTGGACTCACATAGAGTCGACCGCAGTTGGAGTCCCAGATGCGGAGGCTTAAACCTCACGCCGGGGTGTGTGCGGTGCATGCCCAGGATCTCGAGAATAGAATGGAGGAGTAGGGATTGCAGCATGGCTATCTCCCCGAGGGGTGATTTCTCGTTTTTTGTCTATCTTTCTCTGTCTCTCCGGTGAGCGCACGCGCCCTATAGCAAAATCTCTCTCACAAAAAAAAAAAAAATAAAATAAAGATATGATTTCTTGCTTGCTTTTTTAATTTTTAAAGAGATTTTAGCTACAGGGCATGTGTGCTCACCAGAGAGACAGAAAGCAAGAAATCATCCCAGGGGGATGGGCATGTTGTAGTCATTTCTCCATTCTCTTGGGATCTTGGGCACGCATGCGCGCACGCGCACACACACACACACACACACGCATGACATGAGTTTTAAGTCACCAGGTACGGGACACAAACCGCAGTTGACTGTGTGGGAGTCCAACAGCATAGCTTACACCATCTGCTGGTCCCATGCTTTTTTATTTTTGCTAGAGGACTCATGCTTACCAAAGAGAAAAGCAGAACGAGAGAGAAGAAAGCACCACTCACGGGAATGGTCACACCACAATCCCTTCTTTTCCATCTCCCTTCTGTCAGGATTTTGGGTACACACACATAAACACACACAGTGTGTTTCTCAAACTACCTTTGGACCCAGTCCAGGATATGTTTTTTTGTTGTTGTTGTTTTTGTTTTTTGAGAGAGGTTTTTGCTGTACGGCGCCTGCGCTCGTCAGGCAGAGACAGAGACAGAAAGCGAGAAGTCACCCCCCGGGGGGATGGCCATGCTGCAATCTATTCTCCTCCTGGGATCTTGGGCATGCATGCACACATGCCCAGCGTGAGTTTAAGCTATGGGGTCCGGGACTCAAACGATGTCAACTACATGGGAGTACAGTGACATAGCCATTATGCCACCTGCTGATCCCCCAGGATGTGTTTTCTTACAAAGTATATTTCTGTGCTGTCCATTGTCACCATTAGTATTTCTAAACCTAGTACAGTGTCTTACACAGATATTACTTATAAAGTTAATAAAAACAGTATTATTATTAGAATGTTACTAGTTGTAACATTACTTTCTTTTGAGAGGTTTTTGCTATAGGGCGCGTGCGCTCGCCGGAAAGACAGAGACAGACAGAGAGACAGAAAGCAAGAAATCACCCCCCAGGGGGGATGGCCACACCACAGTCCCTTCTCCATTCTCCTCTCAGGATCTTGGGCACGCATGCACACGTGCCCGGCGTGAGTTTAAGCCACTGGGTCCAGGAGTCGAACTGCAGTTGACTACATGGGAGTCCAGTGACATAGCCATTATGCCAACTGCTGGTCCCAACATTTCGTCTTTGATGTGAAAATCACAAAGACAGCAAGGTACAGTAATCTAAGAGTTTCATGTAATGAATATGCCAGGTTACTTGGTAAAAAGATCAGATGTTACAATAGGAAACACCTATTTTTGTGTATAAATTTAAGTAGCTATTTTCAGAATTTGTTGCTGTTTCCATTTTTGTTATTTTTTCATAAGTAGAATTTTAAAGTAGCTGTGGCACTAGCTGCTGGCACTTTGTTGTTCTTCATGACTCTAGCTTAATTTGTGCTCAGGGTTTATTGATGAACTTGTCCTGTGCAGGGTAAATAAAAAGATGTTACATAAGACTGCCACTAAATCTTAGTGATGGGGTGAAATTGGGGGTTTTCCCTTAGTGTCAGATTCACTTACCAGATGAATTTGGACAGTTTCTTTTCTTTTTTAAGACAGATTTTTGTCATAGGGTACATGTGCTCACCAGAAAGATAGAACATGAGAAGTCACCCCCTAGGGGAGATGGCCACACCACAATCCCTTCTCTACTCTCCTCTTGGGATTTTGGGCATCCATGCACACACACCTGGCATAAGTTTTAAGCTTCCAGTTCTGAGACTTGAACTACTGTCAGCTGCAGTGGGAGTGCAGTGATATAATCATTACACCATCTGCTGGTCCTGAATTTGGACAGTTTCAATAACGATAGAATAACAATACTGAATACTTAATTCTCTAATTATAAACTCCTGACCAGAAATTGTGTTTTGAATTTTTTTGTTTCTTCTGAGATTGAGTTCCATCCAAAGTAGATAACTACTAGTTCGGATTATTCATTCAGAAAATACTGATTATCTAGTGTTAGACACTGTGCTAGGTATTGGGTGATAACTATGCCTCTTCATAGAATGTAGAATATAATGGAGTGACATATTTAATAAATGACTGCTTAAGTGACTGCATGCATGTGTGTCTTGATGCTACTCTGGAGGGACAAATACAGTGTGTTATGAGAATGAATAATGAAATAGAATTTAAATTGGGAAGTTGGGGGAAGGTCTCTATTAGGAAGTAACATATTAGTTGAGATAATAAATAAATTATGGGAGCAGCAGATGGTGTAATGGTTACATTGCTGGACTCCCACATAGTCGACTAAGTTTCAAGTCCCAGACCTGGTGACTTAAAACTCATGCTAGGCGTGTGTGCGTGCATGCATGCCCAAAATCCTGAGAGGATAATGGAGGAGAAGGGATTGTGATGTGGCCCTCTACCCTGGAGTGGGCAGGGGGGGGAGCGATTTCATGCTTTCTGTCTCTGTCTCTCTATAGTAAAAATCTCTCCCCTTTAAAAAAAAAAAAAAAAAAAAAAAAAAAAAAAAGAGTTACAAAGTAACCAGGCAAAGAATCATGGTGCAGGTTGAGTATCCTTGATCCAGAAATGCTTGGGACTAGAAATGTTTTGTTTTGTTTTTGAGTTTGGAATTATTTACATGTATAGAATTTATTTATTTATTTATTTATTTTTCTTTTTATTTATTATTTTTTTTTTTTTGGAGAGGTTTTTGCTATAGGGCGCGTGTGCTTGCCAAACAGAGACCCAGAAAGCGAGAAATCACCCCTAGGGGGATGGCCACGCCGCAATTCCTTCTCCTCCATTCTCCTCTTGGGATCTTGGGCACGCCCGGCGTGAGTTTTAAACCACCGGGTCCAGGATGCGAACCACGGTCGACTACATGGAAGTCCAGCAACATAGCCATTACGCTAACTGCTGGTCCCCCTACATGTATATAATGAAGTATCTTGGGGATGAAATCCAAGACTAAACACAGAATTCATTCCTATGTTATATACGCTTTATACACATAGCCTGAAGATCTTTTTTTCATTTTTTACGAGTTTTTTGCCTTAGGGCACTTGCACTCTCTGGAGAGAGACAGAGACAGTGAGAGGGAAAGTGAGAAATCACCCTCCAGGGAGAATGGCCATGCCACAATCCCTTCTTCTTCATTCTCCTCTCAGGATCTTGGACTTGCACGCACATGCTCCCGGTATGAGTTTCAAGCCACCGGGTCCAGGACCTAAACCATGATAAGTCATGTGGGAGTCCAGCAACATAACCGCTGCACAATCTGCTGGCCTCAAATAGAATTTTTTTGAATTGCCAGAGGACATATGTATGTTTGGGGCAGGGAGAATGGGGCGTGACCATAGTACAAACCCTTCTCCATTTCTCTGTCCTGTCGGGATTTGGGGACATGCACACACATGTACCTTGTGTGTTTTTCAAGCTTCCAGAGCTGGAGGCTGAAATGCAAATGTGGCCAACCATATAGGATCCAGCACCCTTAAGTCTATGGGTCTGGCCCAACCTGAAGGTCATTTTGTACAATATTTTGGTATTGGTGCATTTTGACCGCACCCTATCATGAGATCAGGTGTGGAATTTTCAACTTGTGGTTTCATGTCAGCACTCACTCAAAAAGTTTCAGATTTTAGAGCAATATGGATTTTAGATTTTCAAACTAGAGATGTTTAATTTATACTGTGCTGCTTGTGGAGACAATAGCGTATCTGTGCAAACATCTTGAGCTAAAAGAAAGCTCAGATGACAGGACTAAAAGGGGATAGGGAGAAATACTGGTGAAAAGTGAGGTCAGAAAGCGAAAATGATGTTTAGCAACTTGGAGATCACATTAAAGATTTTGGATTATGGGACCAGCACGGTGGTTGGGGGAATCCCACAGAGCTGGCTGGGCAGTTTCAGTCCCAGACCTGGAGGCTTGAGAAACATGCCTGCACGTGTGCATGCATGGCTGAGCTCCCGAAAAGAGGGAGAGATGAAGGAGAAGATATTGCTTCATGACCTTACCCCATGGAATTTGGGAGGTGGTTTTTCACTTTCTTTCTTTCTCTTTCTTTGTCTGTCTCTAGTGAGCACACATGCCTTCTGAGAAAGTTTCTCTCTGTGTGTATGTATAGACAATTTTGGATTATGTTCTGTGTGTATTGTGGGGTTAGCAGAAAAGTTTTTTATTTAATTTTATCTTTTTTTATTTTTGAGAGAGAGAGATTTTTGCTACAGGGCACAAGCACTCGCCAGAGAGACAGAGAGAGAGAGAGACAAAAAGCAAGAATTCACCCCTCAGGAGGATGGCCATGCTGCAGTCCCTTCTCCTCCATTCTCCTCTTGAGATTTTGGGCACACACATACATGAGCGTAGCATGAGTTTCAAGCCACTGGGTATAGGACTTAAACCGTGGTTGACTACGTGGGAGTCCAAAGATGTAACCATTTTGCCATCTGCTAGTCTCTACCATGATTATTTTTTAATTTGCTACTGGGTTTGTGTGCTCGACAGAGAGAATGCGAGCAAGCAAGTTTGTGTGTGCAAGTGAGAAAGCAAGCTGCCATGTCTGGGACTCTGAACCTCGGTCAGCCATGTAGGAGTCCAGTGCCTTTACTACCACGCCACCTGCTGACCCCATAGAAAAGTTTTAAACAAGGGAATGGCGTGAAATAATTTTATTTTATTTTTAACAATCATTTATTTAATTTTGTTTGTTACTGTTACTTTTTTTTTTTTTTGGAGAGGTTTTCGCTATAGGGCGTGTGCGCTCGCCAGACAGAGAGAGAGACGTAGAGACAGAAAGCAAGAAATCACCCCCCAGGGGGGATGGTCACGCCGCAATCCCTTCTCCTCCATTCTCCTCTCGGGATCTTGGGCACGCATGCACACGTGCCTGGCGTGAGTTTTAAGCCACCGGGTCCGGGACGCGAACCGTGGTCAACTACGTGGGAGTCCAGCGACATAGCCATTACGCTAACTGCTGGTTCCCCGTTACTGTTACTTTTTAATTTGACCAGAGAGAGACAGAGAAAGGGAAAGTGAGGAAGCAAGCTGCCAGGTCTGGGACTCTAACCACAGTCGGCCATGTAGGAATCCAGTGCCTTAACAACCATGCCACCTGCTAGTCCCCTAAAAAAGTTTTAAATAAGAGAGTGGCGTGAAATGTTTTCCTTTTTTTTTGTTTTAAGAATTATTTATTTACTTAATTTTGTTTGCTATTGTTATTTTTTAACTTGACCAGAGAGAGAGAGAGAAAGGGAAAGTGAGAAAGCAAGCCACCAGGTCCAGGGCTCAAACTGTGGTCAGCCATGTGGGAATCCAGCACCCTTAACCACCACGCTACCTGCTGTTCCCCCTAGTTACTCTTAATGCTATAATTTTGGATACAATATAATAAAAGCTTTCTAGGTTTTTGTTTGGGGAAAGTAAAGTTGATTGCTTTGTGTGCTAATTTCATGTTAAGATTATCTGTTCACTCTTAGCCTGTGGTAATTTTGAATTTACTTGGAAAGCAGTAGTACCAATTCAAAATCTCTTGGGTTAAGAAAGACTTTCCTTTCCATCTTTATCCTCCAAAGAGTTCTATGGATTTTGGCTTGTTTTGCATCACCCTGACAGTATTTGCCTTTAACTGTCTTATAAGACTTCTTTTCTTTTCTTTTTTAACTTTTCAAAACTGTGCATTTATCATTATATTATTTTAATTTGCTATAAAGCATGAGCATGCACCAGAGAGAGAGAAAAAAGAGAGAGAGAAAAAATGAGAAAGCAAACATCCAGTTCTAGGATTCAAGCCAGGATCGGCCATGCGGGAGTCCAATGCCATAAGCACCATGCTACCTGTGAGCCCCAACTTTTTTCTTTTTATTTCGTGAGTAAGAGAATGAGAGACCACATGAAAGAGAAAGAGATAAGGCACTCCCAAGAGTCTCCTCACACTGTGATCCCTTTCTTCTAGCCCTCCAGGTGGTTAGGATCAGGGAAACTCGTGTGTACACACGTTTCAGGTAGACATGCCATGCACAATATGACTTCTCTTGAGTCGAACGTAACCCCTGTGCCACAGAGCTGGCCTGTTTTAATTGTCCGTTTCTATATCTGGTGGGAGATAATTTGCGTACTTCTAGGAATAAGCCCATTATTCCTTATTTATCTTAAGGTATGTACCAACAGCTAAAAGTAGTAACTATAGCCCTTTAATAGCTTCACTGTTCTCTGAATACAGAATATTAACTCTGAACTAAAGTCAAATTTTAAACATGAGAATTGGGGCTGGACAGTAGCTAGTACAGTGATAAAATTCAGTGCTGTATGAGGCTGACCACTTAAGAAGGTTCTGGAGCAAAAAAATTAATTAATTAATTAATTTTTTTTAAAAAATGGGACCAGCAGTTAGCATAATGGCTATGTCGCTGGACTCCCATGTAGTCGACCGCCGTTCGAGTCCCAGACCCGGTGGCTTAAAACTCACGCCAGGCACGTGTGCATGCGTGCCCAAGATCCCGAGAGGAGAATGGAGGAGAAGGGATTGCCGTGTGGCCATCCCCCCGGGGGGTGATTTCTCGCTTTCTGTCTCTTTGTCTTTTTCTGTCTATCTGGCAAGCGCAAGCGCCCTATAGCAAAAACCTCTCCATAAAAAAAGAAAGAAGGTTCTGGAGCTAGCTGAAGCTGGGGTGGAATTGTTCAAGACCCTGTTAGGGATGCTGTACACCTGTCTCTTTCTTTCTCTCACTGCCTTGCTTGCTCATGGAAATTTATTTAAATAAACTTAAAAGAAAATCTATTATGAGAATTGTTACTAGATATGAGAATCTTTACCAGAATGTAGAGCCTTGGTTTCCGATCCTGTAAATTGTGCTTCATAAGATGTTTGAATCTGTGAAGGGGTTCATCTTTAAACCTCTTTAATTTCTATGAAAACCTTTAAATTTTTCCATTGTATGCTTTTAAAAAATTCCATGTCTTACTATCTTCAAGAGGCAGTGTAACTTCAGTTGTCATGGATATGGATGTTGGGACAGACTGGGTGGGGTCAGATTCCTCTTTCCTGCTTCCTAATTGTGTGACTTTTGAGCCAGTTAGTTAGCTCTATATGACTCAGTACCCTCATCTGTAAAAGGACAGCATGAAATTATGAAAAGCACTGAGAACAGTACTTGGTACACATAAGATCTCTGTAAGGATTGGATGCTGTTTTTTATTGTAGATTGATATTTAAAAACTCCTGTAGTTCATAAAATGTGTGTGTGTGTTTATTTTTTGGATAAACTTGGTAAGGATGAGTTGAAAACATGAAATCATTACCCTCTCCCCACAATTTAAACATGAGCCCATTTTTAACTAAGAAAATTAAATAGCTGAATACAGAAAAATGCCTTTGTTAGTAGGGCATATCTTCAAACTGTAATTAAGGCAGCACTTGTCCTAAATTCTTTTTTCAAATCCCGTTTTAGTAGGATGTACTAGTTTCAGTAATTGAAAGGGTAGTATGGGTTGTACAACACATAAAATTGAGTTTAGTTGTTTTAACTAGCGATAGTCTGATTTACAGTGGCTTGACTTATGGTATTTCAGGATGTAAACTACCTTAAGTCGAGGAGTACTATACTGAATACAGACAAAGTAGTTGTATAACTTGTTTTCATTTCTTATATCTTATGAAACAAATTCTGTGCCTTAAGTTTAGTAATACAGACAAAGTAGTTGTATAACTTGTTTTTAATTCCTTTCCTTTTTTTTTGAGAGGTGTTTTTTTTGCTGTAGGGCGCATGCACTCGCCAGAGAGACAGAGAGATACCGAAAGCAAGAAATCTCCCCTGGATGGCCACACTGCAATCCCTTCTCCTCTATTCTCCTTTCAGGATCTTGGGTACGCGTGCACACGCGACCAGCGTGAGTTTAAGCCATTGGGTCTGGGACTCAAACCACGGTCAACTACATGGGAGTCCAAGTGATACAGCCATTATGCCATCTGCTGTTCCCTGTTTTCATTTCTTATATCTTATGAAAGAAATTCTGTGCCTTAAATTTGGTAATGATGATCAGCCATTTTGATAAAAAGCAATTTTTAAAAAATTCTATTTATTTATTTATTTTTAATTTGGCTAGAGAGGGACAGAGAGAGAGAGAAAATGAGAAAACAAGCTGCCAGGTCCAGCACTTGAACCGCAATCAGCGCTCGTAACCACCATGCCACCTCTTGGCCCCAGCTATTTTCTTTTTTTAAGAGATTTTGCTATAGGTCATACCCACTCGCTGGAGAGACACTGAGACAGAAAGTGACAAATCACCCCCTGGAGGGATGGCCATGCCAGAATCGTTTCTCCTTCATTCTCCTTTTGGGATTTTGAGCATGCACACACACACATGTGCCTGGCATGAGTTTTAAGTCACTGGTTCTGGGACACAAACCATGCTCGACTACATGGGAATCCAGCAACGTAACCATTATGCCATCTACTGGTCTCAGAAGCTGTGTTTTTAAAGTTTAACTATATATTTCTTCCATCAGAGAGAGATGGAGACAAGCACACCTAGGGTCTCACCCATGATCCACCTTTCAGTCCCCTAGATAATGTGCAGGTAGCATGTGTCTAATATGCACAGGGAGGTCCCCGGATGTAAACCAAGGACTTTCCCTGTGGGTCTAGTTGCATTACTGCTGCACCACTGCCTCATCCCAAGAAGCTAAGATTTTTGTCTTAATGTTTTTGGGTATGCTCTTAGGTTTATTTTGATAGCCATGTTTGTTCTTCTGCCCCAAATCAGAAATTTATCATATTAGTAAGCCCACAAATAGAACTTTGATCACAAATTCTCAGTTTTATATTCCCTTAGTTACGGTCTATGTAAGTTAAGAGTCAAGTAAATACAACAGTGATTAATAGTAGTGAATTTTGGAAACCAGCAGTTAGCATAATGGCTATGTCGCTGGACTCCCACGGAGTCGACCGCATTTCACGTCCCGGACCCGGTGGCTTAAAACTCACGCCTGGCGCGTGTGCGTGCGTGCCCAAGATCCCAAGAGGAGAATGGAGGAGAAGGGATTGCGGCATGACCATCCCCCCGGGGGGTGATTTCTCGCTTTCTGTCTCTCTGTCTGTCTCTGTCTGTCTGGCAAGCGCACGCGCCCTATAGTGAAAACCTCTCCAAAAAAAAAAAAAAAAAAAGAATAGTAGTAAACTTTACTGCTTACATTCCCTAAAGTTCTTATTGTTTGCATCAGGAAATAAGAACAACAAATATTGTTTTATGAAGGTTTTGACGTTAATATGAATATCCAGCTATTACTTGAAAATAACTTCTGCCTCTCCTTCCTAAACATGTCATGTTCTATGTCTCTTCTCCCTTCCAGCATGATTATGGGTTTTTTGCAGTAATCACAGGATCTCCATTAAAAACTTTTTTTTTAGCCTGGTCTCCATTGTGGCTTAATGACTATGCCTGAGAGTGTTTTGAGTTTGTAGAATGTTTTCTCAGCGCAAAGTAAAATTAACTGGCCGTTTTGAAGAATGAATTCTAGATCTTGTCCTTTTTTGAAACCTATTTTCTCAACTTGCTAAATGTTAAATGTCTGTAGTATAAACTGAATTAATATATGGCATTCTTGGGACCAGCAGGTAATGGACTCCCACTGGCCAACTGAAGTTTGGTTTCCGGATTTGACAGCTTGAAGAATCACACTGGGCATGTGTGCATGCTTGCCCAAAATCCCTGGAGAGAAATAGAAGAGAGGGGATTGAGCTGTGGCCATCCCCCCAGGGGATGATTTTTCACTTTCCCTCTCCGTCTGTGTCCAGCAAGCAAACGTGCCCTCTGTCAAAACCCTTAAAAAAATTTTTTTTTCTTTTTTTGGAGAGGCTTTTGCTTTAAGGCACATGCGCTTGCCAGAAAGACACAGAGAGACAGAGGGACAGAAAGCGAGAAATCACCCCCGGGGGATGGCCATACTGCAACCTTTTCTCCTCTACTCTTCTCTTGGGATCTTGGGCACACATGCACACATGCCCGGTGTGAGTTTAAGCCACGGGGTCCAGGACTCGAACTGTGGTCAACTACATGGGAGTCCAGAGATATAGCCATTAAGCTATCTGCTGGTCCCTCCCTCCCCCCAATTTTTTATTGATATGACATTTTTGTCTTCTATGGGACTGTGTTTTAATTATATATGTAAATTCAAAAGCATTTATTTGATGAAATTTTTAGGCAAGGAGCTAAAGGGCAATAGTATTTGTCTTTTTTTAACCATGTTCATGTGTTATTTGAGGTAAACATTTAACACATTTATTATAACGTTATTTAAGTAGCAGTTAGAAAAGTCAGAATTATAAAGGGTTATGACATGACAAGATACTCTGCCATCTTGGATTACTAGACACTATAATATAATGGTTTTTGTGTTTATGTAATATATAATTATGTAGTACTTTGTGTCCTTAACCGTGTTCTGGGTGCTGTTTTAAGTGTTTTATAAATATTCAAGCAATTAAATATAACTTTTTAAATGATTTTATATTAATCATGGAAATTTGTTAGTGTTAACATTTCTCTTAGCATAAGAATCTTGGCTGATACTATTGTGTAATTATACTTATTTGGAATCATTCTTATGAAATTCATCTAGTATTAAATTCATCAAATTATATTCATGAATATAATTTAAAAAGAAGTTTAAATTATATTTTAAAATTTTTAAATAATTATTTTCTCATTTTTTATTTTAGCTTTACCAACAGGGACGCTTATGTCAACTGGGCAGTGAATTTTGTGAATTGGAAGTTTTTGCTAAAGTATTGAGAGCTTTGGATAAAAGGTAAAGAAACTTTTTAATTGTGGTTAAAATATACATAACATAAAGTGTACAGTTTTAAGATTTTTAGTCTACAATTCATTGGCATTCAGTACATTCACATCACTGTGCGGCCATCAACACCATCCATTTCCAGAACTTTTTCATCATCCCAAACAAAAACTCTGTACCCATTAAATAATAATTCACCGTCTCCTCCCTCTGCCCCCTGACAGTGTTCATTCTATTTTTTGTCTCTGTGAGTTTGACTATTCTGGATACCCCGTGTAAGTGGGATCTCATGTTTGTCTTCTTGTGTCTGGCTTGTCTCAGTGTACTATTTTCAAGGTTCTGTGTTGTAGCATGTGTCAAAATTTCATTGCCTTTTTTTTTTTTTGGAGAGGTTTTTGCTATAGAGTGCGTGTGCTCGCCAGAAGACAGAGAGAGAGAGAGAGAGAGAGAGAGAGAGAGAAGCAAGAAATCACCCCCCAGGGGGTATGGCCATGCCGCAATCCCTTCTCCTCCATTCTCCTCTCGGGATCTTGGGCACACATGCACACACACCTGGCGTGAGTTTAAGCCACCGGGTCTAGGACTAGAACAATGGTCGACTACATGGGAGTCCAGCGACATAGCCGTTACGCTAACTGCTGGTCCCATTGCTTTTTAAGGCTGATAATATTGTATGCATATACCACATTTTGTTTATCTATTCATCTATTGATGGATCTTTGGGTTATTTTACCTTTTGGCTAGTGTGAGTAATACTACTACTGCTATGAACATGGGCTTTAAATCCCTCCTTTCAGTAATTTTGATTTTTTACTCAGAATTGTTGAATTTTATGGTAATTCTATGAGGAACTATCACATCGCTTTCCATAATTTTTAAAAAATAATAGTGCATATGCACTAGAGAGAGAGAAAAGGACCCTCAACAGGGTCTTACAATACCATAATTCCCTTTTCCCAGCCTTCTACCTCTTTAAAATCTTCAGTGCCTGTGTCTGGGTATCTGAAACTATGATCAGCCACATGCCTTTCAAGCTTGAAGGGCACTCGTGTTACTGCTGCTGTGTCCCAGTAGCTGGGCTCATAAATTCATTTTTAGATAATATTTCTGGGACCAGCAGTAGGCGTAATGGCTATGTTGCTGGACTCCCATAGTCGACCGTGGTTCGAGTCTCGGACCTGATGGCTTAAACTCACACCAGGCACATGTGCATGTGTGCCCAAGATCTTGAGAGGAGAATGGAGGAGAAGGGATTGCAGTGTGGCCATCCCCCCTTCGGGGTGATTTCTCATTTTCTGTCTCTCTGTCTTTCTGGCTAGTGCATGCGCCCTATAGCAAAAACCTCTCCAAAAAAAAAAGGTAATAAATAAAAAGATGATATTTCTTTTTTTCGTCATTCTTTAATGTAATCTAGAAAGTAGTTCTTAAATATGATCATATCAGAACACTTGGAATGGTAAAATAATCTTGCTTTTGTAGCTATAGTGCCAATATAAATCTATTAAATTGTTTCACTAAGAAATTGTCTCAACCTGATTTTTTTAATATATCTGGGTTGGTTTTACTGTGTTTTATGTTTATTTACTTGCCATTGTTACCAGAACCTCAGAAGCTCTATCCTGCCATTTTTCAGTCACTGTCTCCCCTTCCCCAAGGTAACTAAGAGGTTCATTTTTCTTCCTTTAGAATTATATATAATTGTTTTAGTCTACTTTTTTTTTTTTGCTAACAATTGGATACTATACTGAGTAATTTATAAAGAATAGAGGTTTATTAACTTATGACTTTGTGGTACAAGGTCAAGGGGTTGCATCTACTGAGGATCTTTTTGTTGGTGGGAACTCTCTGCAGAGTCCCAAGGGAGTGCAGGGCTTTACACAGCAGAGCTTGTCTGTCTTTCAGCTCTGGTTCTTCTCCTCCAAAACCACCAGGATTCAGGACCAGCAGTTACTGTAATGGCTATGTCGCTGGACTCACACGTAGTCGACCACGGTTCGCGTCCCGGACCCGGTGGCTTAAAAACTCACGCCGGGCGCATGTGCGTGCCCAAGATCCCGAGAGAAGAATGGAGGAGAATGGAGGAGAAGGGATTGCGGCGTGGCCATCCCCCCAGGGGTTGATTTCTCGCTTTCTATCTCTCTATCTCTCGCTGTCTGGTGAGCGCATGTGCCCTATAGCAAAAACCTCTCCAAAAAAAAAAGAATAAAACCACCAGGATTCAATCATGGGGGCTCTATCCTGATGACCCTATCTGATCTTTTTTTTTTTTAATCTCCCCTAATCTTTTATTTATTTATTTTTACATTTTCCCCCAAGCATTTACTTTACATATCAAAGAATTTTTGCTCAAACTCCATTGTTCTTTTTTTTTTTTTTTTTTTTTTTGGAGAGGTTTTTACTATAGGGCACGTGTGCTCGCCAGACAGACAGAGACATAGAGACAGAAAGCGAGAAATCACCCCCCAGGGGGGATGGTCACGCCGCAATCCCTTCTCCTCCATTCTCCTCTCGGGCTCTTGGGCACGCACTCACACGCGTGTGCATGAGTTTTAAGCCACCGGGTCCGGGACGCAAACCGCGGTCTACTACGTGGGAGTCCAGCGACATAGCCATTACGCTAACTGCTGGTTCCCAAACTCCATTGTTCTTGATAGTTACTAAATAACTCAACATTTCAAAAAACTGAATTTTAAAGATAATGTTCAAAATATTTGTTATAATTTTGTTTGTGGCTCTATAACAGAGACAGTATGGTTTTAAATATTTCTTTTTTTTTTTTTTTTTTTTTTTTTTTGGAGAGGCTTTTCACTATAGGGCGCGTGCGCTCGACAGACAGAGAGAGACATAGAGACAGAAAGCGAGAAATCACCCCCCAGAGGGGATGGTCACGCCGCAATCCCTTCTCCTCCATTCTCCTCTCGGGATCTTGGGCAAGCACGCACACGCGCCCAGTGTGAGTTCTAAGCCACCGGGTCCGGGACGCGAACCGCGGTCGACTACGTGGGAGTCCAGTGACATAGCCATTACGCTAACTGTTGGTTCCCTATTTCTGAGAAAATATTTACATGTCAACTACTAAAACTGTTGAAAAGCAAACACCCAGCACACAATTCACACAAAAACTCTGAATTCAGCCCTGCCTACCAAGTATTCTGTGATAATACCATCTGCTAGCAAAGATCAGTCTCTTTTTCTTCCTTCAAAGCCTTCCTCAAAATAGTTCTCTGGTTGTGGCTGCTCTTTTGCAGTCTCTACTGACTACAGTGCTGGACTGGAAAAGTCCAGGTTATTTTATGCTATGAATTTTTTCATATAGCTTCTCCAATCCTCTCTGCCAGGCAGAACTGTTTATGGTGCCAGGCCATCTTTCCAAGAGCTTCCATTGGCTTACTTGAGATTTACTTTCACTTCATAGTTTACTGGTTTAATCTTCAGATAAGACATTCCAGTCAAAGCCCTGTCCAATAACGTGTATTTCCAATTTCTGATTCAAGGCAACAGGTATTACTGAACTTATGCAAATAATCATTCTGCCACAAAATAAGAAAACCCCCAAATATTTTTCAATTCCAGAGGGGTCAGAAAGGGAGAAAAGTTTATGTTTCCATTTAAAGAAACAAACAAGAAGAAAAAAACATTTTAACTGATTGCTAAACCTATCAACTAGCTCAACAGAAAGCAGAATCCTTAAATTGGAAAAACAAAGCATAGTAAAGAAAAAGACAGTAATGTTTTACTCAGAAGTCATAAAATTGTATTTCACCAGTTCAGTCTAATATAATTAATCTTTCTTCTGTTGAATTTACAGTGTTACTGTGGTCCGATCTTTCCATTTAAGTCCTGGAAGTTAACATTCAACATTATTGATATTTCTTGTCCCTAGCATTAAGTTAGTCATTTTCTTGGTTGCTTTTTGTTCTCTTATTTCTGTATGCATGTCTTTAGTTTTTCTGGTAAAGGACTCCTTCCAGAACTTCTTAAAGAGCTGGTCTGGTGTTGGTAAATTCTTTCAGGTTTTGTTTATATGAGAATGTTTTTATCTTTTCATCCCATATGAAGGATAATCTTGCCAGATATAGTATTCTTGGTTGAAACTGTTGTTCACTTAACTCTTTGACTGTATTTTCCCATTTTCTCCTTGCTCACATTGTTTCAGATGAGAGGTCTGATGTTAACCTGATGAGGTAACCTTTAGAAATAACCTGACATGGCTCTCTTGCCAATTTTAGTATCTTGTCTTTATCTGTGAATTTGGCCAATATGGCTGTGATGTGCCTTGGAGAAGATCTTGGGTTGATTCTGTTAGGAGTCCTTTGTATTTCTTAGGTCTGGATATTTGATTGCCTCTTCTAAATTTGGAAAGTTTTCTTTCAGGATTTCATGGATTAGATTATCAATGCCTTTATTAGTCTCCTCACCTTCTGGGATACTGATTATACAGATGTTAATGGTGTCTAGTATTTCTCATACAGTATTCTCATTTTTTTGTTGTTATTTTCTCAGTTTTTTTGGTTGTTTTTTTCTAGGTCAGAGGTTTTGCCTTTGACATCTGAGATTCGATCTTCTGCATGGACTAATCTTTTAATACTTTTTTTTTTAAGAGGTTTTTGCTATAGGGGATGTGCGCTCGCCAGACAGACAGAGACAAACAGACAGAAAGTGAGAAATCACCCCTCCAGGGGGGATGGCCACACCTCAATCCCTTCTCCATTTTCCTCTTGGGATCTTGGGCACGTGCGCACATGCGCCTGACGTGAGTTTTAAGCCGCCCGGGTCCGGGATGCGAACCGCGGTCAACTACATGGGAGTCCAGCGACATAGCCATTACGTTAACTGCTGGTCCCAAATCTTTTAATACTTTTGAGGGAGGTTTTGATTTCCCATATTGCAGCCTTCATCTCTAACAGCTCTATTTGATTCTTTTTTATGGTGTGTATTTCCTCCTTTAGATCGTACAAGAACTTCCTCACCTCCTGGAACTCATCTCGTTTCTCCTGCATCTTCTGGAGTTCATTGCTTCTTAGCTTTTGTGTCTCATTTAGTTTTGTCACTATGAATATTCAGAAGTTCCACAAGTTCCATTGTACTATCTGTGGATGATGAAGGAGTTTCTTTTCACTTAGGGGAGAAATATTTTCTTGGTTTCTCATATTTCTTGTGCCTCTGCAGTGGTTTCTGGTCATTCTGTGACAAAATCACTCCCCTGCTTCTCTTGAGTGTTTCGGGGGTCTAGGAGATGAGGTTTAGAGCATAACTTTAGTCACCTTGGTCCCTGAATGTGCCAGGACACACCTCAGATTTAAAATGGCTTCTTGTCTGAGTGTTTCGGGGATCTAGGAGATGAGATTTAGAGTATAACTTTAGTCACCTTGGTCCCTGAATGCCAACCCTATTTAATTTTGATCATCTCCCAAAAGCGTCACTCCTCAACATGATAATCCTGTTGCTTCTGCCATTCTAATACCTTCACAGTAAACAAATTTTAACACATGAACAACGGGGAACATATTCAGACCCTAGGAAGAAGCACTGAAGCTCAGCCACCACGTGGCATAGTGGTTAAGGTAACTGGATCCCAAAACTGGCCAGTTGCACAGTTCAAGGTCCAGACCTAATGACTTGAAAAACATGTTAAAAGGACCAGTAGATGGCATAATGGTTACATTGCTGGACTCCCATATAGTTGACCATGGTTTGAATCCCAGATCCAGTGGCTTAAACCTCTCACTGGGCTTGTGTGCGTGCATGCCCAGAATCCCAAGAAGAAAAATGGTAGAGAAGGGATTGTAACATGGCCATCCTTCTTGGGGAGGTAATTTCTCACTTTCTTTATTTCTCTGTTTGTCTCTCTCTCTTTAAAAAAAAAAAAAAAAAAAAAAAAAGCCAAATTTGTGTTTGCGTGCCCAAAGTCCCAAAAGAAGGGAGGAAAATGGAGAAGGGTTTGCAGCATGACCATTCCCCTTGAGGAATGCTTTCTCACACCCATCTCTGTCTTTTTCCAGCAAGCATATGTGCCCTCTGTCAACATGGAAAAAAAAAAAAAAGAGAGACCAGCAGGTGGCATAGTGGCACTGGACTCTACATGACTGACCAGTTCAAGTCCCAGACCTAGTAGCTTGCTTTCTCACCTTCCTTTTCTCTCTCTGGTCAGATTAATAATAATAGCAACAACAACAACAAATAAAATTAAGTAATTCTTTTTTTAAAAATGTCCATAACAAGTTGTATATCCTTTTCTGTCTGACTTTCCCTCCCCAATAGTATATCTATAAGGATCACCTATATTGTTGTATACAGTTGTAGTTTGCTCATTTTTTGTTTTTTGGGGGAGAGGTTTTTCGCTATAGGGCGCATGCACTTGCCAGACAGACAGAGAGAGACATAGAGACAGAAAGTGAGAAATCACCCCTCCAGGGGGGATGGCCACACCTCAATCCCTTCTCCTCCATTTTCCTCTTGGGATCTTGGGCACGTGCGCACACGCGCCCGGCGTGAGTTTTAAGCTGCCCGGGTCCGGGATGCGAACCGCGGTCAACTACATGGGAGTCCAGCGACATAGCCATTACGTTAACTGCTGGTCCCAAATCTTTTAATACTTTTGAGGGAGGTTTTGATTTCCCATATTGCAGCCTTCATCTCTAACAGCTCTATTTTATTCTTGATTGTGACCATCCCTGGGGTCCGGGACGCGAACTGCGGTCGACTACGTGGGATTCCAGCGACATAGCCATTATGCTAACTGCTGGTTCCCTTTTTTTTTTTTTTTTTTTAAGAAGGATTTTTTTGCTATAGGGCACATGCGCTCACCAGACAGAAAGCAAGAAATCACCCCTCAGAGGGGATGACCACACCACAGTCCCTTCTCTCTAATTCTCCTCTCAGGATTTTGGGCAAGCACGCACTTGGTGTGAGTTTTAAGTCCCTGGGTCTGGACTCAAACCATGGTCAACTTCATGGGAGAATGTAACTATTAACGCCATCTGCTGGTCCCTTACTTTGCTCATTCTTATTATGTATATGTGGAGTGTTCCATCATATTAATGCATCATTATTAATTCTCTTATTGATGGACATTTCAGCTGTTTCTAATCTTTAGCTATTGTAAATAGTACTATTGCAAACATTCCTGTATGTCTTTTGGTAAACATATAAAGGAAATATCTATTAGATACATACCTAGAAGTAGACTTTTAAAGCAGATTATTTTAAGACTTAAAACTGGGGAAGTACCAGCCAACATGATACTGATAATAGTAAAAATATCATCACAGTAATGGACAGTCAAAAAAATAATCTTGATGACAAAGAGGATAAAATTTGTTACACCTATTTCCATCAACTTTGGAACATTAACACTGGTAATTAGGTTTTCTGAGTTCAAGAAAGGGAGACTAAATTCATCTTCCCCTTGTGGGTATTATCAGGTAGTAGGAGCAACAGAGGGATGATCGGACCTTTGATTATACTTTCTGTCTTCTTTAGCATTCTCAATTGTTTTTTTAATGAATTATTTAACTTTATTTATTTACTTATTTTAATCTTGACCAGAGAGGGACCTATATATATACATATATATACACATATGTGTGTGTGTGTGTGTGTGTGTGTGTGTATACACCCTAAAGAAAAGTTAGTTTTCTAGGATTTCAGTTTCTCTCTGTAGTTTTTTTGTTTGTTTGTTTGTGTGTTTGTTTTTTGAGAGGTTTTTGCAATAGGGTGTGTGCACTCGCCAGAAAGACAGAGAGACATAGAAAGAGAGAAAACGAGAAATCACCCCCCTGGGGGATGGCCACGCCACAATCTCTTCTCCTCCATTCTCCTCTCAGGATCTTGGGCATGCACGCACATGCGCCTGGCGTGAGTTTAAGCCACCAGATCCAGGACTTGAACCGCGGTCAGCTACATGGAATTCCAGCGACATAGCCATTACACTAACTGCTGATCCTTCTCTCTGTAGTTCTTTCCATTGAAAAGATTTAGTGGAGAGAACAGCAGATGGTGTAGCTGTTACGTCGCTTGACTCCTACATGGCTGACCACCGTTTGAGTCCCAGACCCAGTAGCATCAAAATCACGCCAGGTGTATATGTGTGCATGCCCAAGATCCTGGGAGCAGAAGGAGGTAGGAGGCATTGCGGTGTGGCCATTCCTCTTTGGGGAGTAATTTCTCACTTTCCCTCTTGCTGTGTCTGTCTTTTTCTCTCTCTGGTGAACACACACACCATAAGACAAAAACCTCTTAAAAAACAAAAAGAGAAAGCTTTAGTAGAATACTTAACTCTCTTTCTTTCTTTCTTTCTTTTTTTTTGAGTTTTTTTTTTTTTTTTTTTTTTGCTATAGGGTGCATGCACTCATCAGACAGACAGAGAGAGACAGAGACAGAAGGCGAGAAATCACCTCCCAGGGGGATGGCCACACCGCAATCCCTTCTCCTCCATTCTCCTCTCAGGATCTTGGGCACACATGCACACACTCCCGGCATGAGTTTTAAGCTACTGGATCCGGGGTGTGAACCGCGGTCAACTACATGGGAGTCCAGCGACATAGACATTACGCCAACTGCTGGTCCCAACTCTCTTTCATCTTTTAGGTTATCTTTCACTAAGTCCATATCCCTCGGTAGGTGTTTTATGTATTTGTGAAAATAAATTTGCAATTTTGTTTTATTAAAGATTGTTTCACTGATATATAATTCACATACTATAAAATTTGCCATTTTAAATTGTACTGTTGACTAACTTTTAATGTATTCACAAGATTTTGCAACCATCACCATTAATCTTAAACACATCATCACGCCCAGAAGAAACCATTAACAGTCAATCTAGTGACTTACTGTTACTCTTTCAGGACCTCTTTTTTAAAAGAATTATTTAATTAGTTTTATTTATTTATTTTTAATTTTGCTATAGGGCATGTGCGCTCATCAGAGAGAGACAGAGGAGGGCAGAAGGAAATTAGAAAAGCAAGCCATCAGGTCTGGAACTCATACTGTGTTTGGCCATGTGGGAGTCCAGCAGCTAACTAACCACTCTGCCATCTGTTGGCTCCAGCTTAGCTTGTTTTCAAGGTCATTCATGTTGTTGCTTATATTCACACTACTTTCCTTTTTTTGGAGAAAGATTTACATTTTTGCTATAGTGCTCATTGTGGTGGCCAGAGACACAGAGACAGAGAGACAGAAAATAGCCATCACCTCTCCAGGGTGGATAGCCACACTGCCATCCCCTCCCCTCTGGTCTCCTTTCCAGATTTTGGGCACACATGCATACACGCCCAGTGTGAGTTTCAAGCCACTGGGTCCAGTATCCAAACCAGTTAACTACGTTGGGAATCCAGCGACATAATCATTAACCCATCCTCAATCCCCTACTTTGCTTTTTCATGGCCAAATAATTTTCTCTTGTAAAGATAATACTGTATTTGTTTATTTAGTTATCTGTTGATGAATATTTGGTTTATTGCTACCTTTTGTCTGTTAAAAATAATGTTGTTACGAATATTCATGGACAAGATTTTGTATGAACATACTCTCAGCCCTCTTGGGTATATGTAGGATATAAACATATAACCCACCCTATGTTTAACTTTTTGAGGAACCACAAAATTATTTTTTGCAGCAGCTGTACCATTTTACATTTCACCACCAATCTATGAAGATCCCAATTCTTTCATGCCTTGCAAACACATAGAGAAAAAAATATTATGGTCATCCCATGTGGTATGTATCTCATTGTGATATTGATTTGTATTTTTCTAATCACTAATGACATTGTGATTTATATTGGCCATTTGTATATCTTCTTTAGAGAAGTGTTTTCCATTGCCTTTTTTTTTAGAGATTTTTGCTATAGGGAGCATGCTGTTGCCAGAGAAACAGAGGCAGAAAGCAAGAAATCACTCCCCAGGAGGGATGGCCACACCACAGTCCCCTCTCCTTCGTTCTCTCTTCAGGATCTTGGGCATGTATGCATGTGCACCACTGGGTCCAGCATTCAGACCACAGTCAACTATGTGGGTGTCCAGTGACTATTCATTACGCCATCTTCTGGTCCCTCATTGCCCATTTTTAATTAGGGTATTTGTGGTTTTATTGTTGAAATATAATTTACTTTTTAAAGCTGATTTTAAGTTACCTTCATTCTTCATTGCCATCAGGTTATACACTGTGTTCTTCCTAAGTGTTAAAGGATCACTCAGTGATTTGCTGAATAAAGACATTAGACTAAATTTGGAATTACTATAGCCTCATAAAGGCAAAATGCTTATCTTACTTCATACTGGAAAATATTTGTGTTGTTATTTAAAAGAGAAGCAACTAGTGCTCTCTAAAAGGACAAGAATAAGTTACCTCTATAAAATAACCTATTCCTTCTCTTTCAGACATTTGCTTCATCATTGTTTTCAGGCCTTGATGGATCATGGTGTTAAAGTTGCTTCAGTCTTAGCCTACTCATTCAGTAGGCGGTGCTCTTATATAGCAGAATCAGATGCTGCAGTGAAGGAAAAAGCCATTCAGGTTGGCTTTGTTTTAGGTAAGTAATGGTAAAATAGAGGAGTGAGAAGTGTTTCGGTCCCATGAGAGACTCAGAAATAAACCTGTTAATAATAAGGGGTTTCTGCAGGAATTTTCCAAAGTCTACATGAGGAGTTTATGAGAAAAACATCAAAAGAATTACATATAATTTGTTAAATATTAACTCTGTGTCAGGTATCATTTTAGGCTTTTAAATGGTGTCTTTCTAAAATCCTCATGGCATTTCAGTGAAGTGATGATATTAATAGCATTTTATAGATGAGGAAATAGAAAAAGTTGAATCGGGTTCAAGTCACATAGCTAGTAATGGAGCTAAGTTTAAAATCCTGTGTTGGGACCAGCAGTTGGCGTAATGGCTGTGTTGCCGGACTCCCATGTAGCTGATCATGGTTCGAGTCACAGACCCAGTGGCTGAAACTCATACCATTCACGTGTGCTCAAGATCTCAAGAAGAGAATGGAGGAGAAGGGATTGCGGCGTGACCATCCTGTCTGTCTCTGTCTTTCTGGCAAGCGCACACGTCCTATAGCAAAAACCTCTCATTCATAAATACATACATACATACATACACACACATACTGTGTCTATATGATTTCGAAGCATATTATTTTCTACCATGTTCTGCTGCCACCCGTCTTTTTCACCTGCTTACTATATACTGTGCTATGGGTCCCTTCACTCCTTCTCCCTGACCTTTGAGTTCTCGTTTTTCCCATCTCTAAAATAAGGGTTATTTTGTATTTTTTCATGGAGAAGTTATGAGGATCGTGAAAACATGAATGTAAAAATACTCTGGGAAACTTTTGTATGTGATATATATAGGAAAATAGTGGTTAGTGTTTTTATAGCACTTTATGTGTTTTTTTTTAAATCTATATAGGTAAGTTTGTTTTAGGCAGCTATTTAAGTTGTTCTACCTTTTTTCTTTATTTTTAAATTATCTTTTATTTTGTAATGATTCACCTGGAAGTTGGAAAGAGTACCTACAGTTCTTTGATCCACTCCTCCAGCTTCCCCCTGTGCTGGCATCTTGTATAATTAGGACAGTGTTGAAACCAAGAAATTGACATTGCTGTTACACTGTCTGCTAGACTGTAGACCTTATTCAGTTACATGCACTCATTTGTGTGTGTGTTTCTGTGCAGTTGATGCCACATAAAGATTTATATACCCACCATCACTAGAATCCAGTACTGTCTCATCACCACAGATTACCTTTTAACTTCTCACATGAATGTGAGCATGTTCATGTTTTTCTCCTCTGTCTATCCATACACATGTGCACATACCTGTCTGTCTTGATCATTTACTTTAATCTTAGAATAATTACTTATAGTACTCAAAGACATTTTGCTGAAAAAACTTCAAAACATTATTTTCTGAAAAGAACCCTCAGCATTTATCCTGTAGTAGTCACTTGGAATATAAATTGCTACAAATAATTGTTTAAAGGATGTCTCTTACAATAGCATTTATGACCTTGACAAATGTCATTGTGACATCCCTTTAGTTCTAGATGGTCATGTAAAACTCTTTGTGGAAGAAATTTAGTAAAAGTCAAAATGGCCTTTCTGTGCAGATAGCACACCCACAAACATGGTGAATTTTCCTAAAACCCAGTGGACTTTCTGTAAGAAGTGTGGCAAGCACAAATGTCACAAAGTGAAACAGTACAAAAAGGGCAAGGAGTCTCTGTGCTCAGGGAAAGGGCATTATGACAGGAAGCAGAGTGGCTGTGGTAGACAGACTAAGCCTATTCCTGGGAAAAGGCAAAAATTACAAAGAAGATTGTGCTGAGGCTTGAATGTGTTGAGCCCATATGCAGATTTAAGATGATGCTGGCTATTAAGAGATGCAAGCATTTTGAACTGGGAGGAGATAAGAGAAAGGGTTAAGTGACCCACTTCTAAGCTTCATCTTTTGTTTTTTATGAAGATTATAAAATCTTGAGGTGAATGTTCACCTCATTTGATTACAGTTGATCTTTTTGTGAAGGAATAAAGTGATCAATAGAATTCCCCTTTTGGGGAAATCTGATTCACAGCAAAAATAAAATAAAATAAATTAAATTAAAATAAAATAAGACAAGGTAAAATACAGAAAGGCAAGTGTTCATTGAAGTCCTTTCTCATGTGCATGTGACATACACTTACGCCAATCTGGTCATTGTAATGACCCAGATAGATAGCTTCAAGCTAGTACCAAGTCATAGCAAACTCATTATTTAATCAATCTTTTTTTTTAAAAAATCATGTATTTAATTTTGTTTATTATTATTAATTTGTCCAAGAGAGACAGAAAATGAGGGAGAGTGAGAAATTAATTTGCCAGGTCTGGGGCTCAAACCACAGTCTGCCATGTAGGAGTCCAACATCTTAGGTACAACACCACCTGCTGGCCTCCTATCAGTCTTAATTCTAAAATTATTTATAGAGTATAAAAACTTCTTAACAGAAGTATACAATGATAGTTTTTAAAAATAGCCTTATTGCAGTATAATTTACATATCATATAATTCATCCATGTAAATTATACAAGTCAATGATTTTCAGTACATTCATAGAGCTGTACACCTGTCACCACAATAAGTATTAAACATTTTCATCATTCAAAAAAAGAAACCCATACCTGATATCCATTAGTAGTCACTCCCCATTTCTCTCCAACCCAGGAAACCATCAGTCTACTTTCTGTCTCTATAGATTTGCTTGTTTTCATACATTTCATATAAATGGACTCATAACTCTATAGTCTTTGAGACTGGCTTGTTTGATTTTACAGGGCCATCTACATCATAGAGATAATTTAAAGTAAAGAGTTTTTTAACTAAGCATTAACTGGAAACGCAAAAATGGAATACGAGCACTGTAAGGATCAGCTCCCACACCTAGGACTTGAAGAGGAAAAGTTTGGAATTATTAAAATTTAGGAGCTCCAGGAGGTGCACCATGGAGCTGGGTTGCTTCTGTACTGGTAGCTCTGAAAGTGGGGAGCCGTGGGCTTAGGATTTTAGACCTATAGGAGGGGCACCTGGCTGGCTGTTGCTGGTGTGCTGTGAAATTGATTTTGCAAATGTTGGACAACTGCATCTGGAATGAACTATTGCTTGCTGGAATGAATTTTGCCAATGCCAGTGTAAAGAAATATACCCTAGGATATTAGAAAAAAGCGTCATTTGCTCTTCCAGTCTTGTAGTCCCTCTCACTAACTCCTTCTATTGGCAGAGCTTAACAGGCAGCCAAAGGTTATATATGTTTTGTAAATCCTTGCCTCAGCATCATAAAATAGTTTTTTTTTTTTTTTTTGAGAGGTTTTCGCTATAGGGTGCATGCACTCGCCAGACAGACAGAGAGAGACATAGAGACAGAAAGCGAGAAATCACCCCTCAGGGGGGATGGTCACGCCGCAATCCCTTCTCCTCCGTTCTCCTCTCGGGATCTTGGGCACGCACGCGCCCGGCATGAGATTTAAGCCACCGGGTTCGGGACGCGAACCGCAGTCGACTACGTGGGCGTCCAGCGACATGGTCATTACGCTAACTGCTGGTTCCCAGCATCAAAAAATAGTTTTGAAGGGTGGATTTGGCCTAGCACAGAGCTAAGTGCTGTGTGGAGGGGCCTGATCCCACATGACTGATCACAGTTTGAGTTCCCCGGCAGCTTTAAAAACAACTTGGGCACATGCACAAATGCCCAGGATGCTAATGGAGAAATGGAAGGAAAAGGATTGTGGCATGGGCTGGCCCTGTAACCTTGTGGTTAAGGGAGTAAGATCCCACATGACGGGAACCAGCAGTTAGCGTAATGGCAATGTCGCTGGACTCCCACGTAGTCGACCGCGGTTCGCGTCTCGGACCCGGTGGCTTACAACTCACGCCGGGCGCATGTGCGTGCATGCCCAAGATCCCGAGAGGAGAATGGAGGAGAAGGGATTGCGGCGTGACCATCCCCCCTGGGGGGTGATTTCTCGCTTTCTGTCTCTATGTCTCTCTCTGTCTGTCTGGCGAGCGCACGCGCCCTATAGCGAAAAACCTCTCCAAAAAAAAAAAAAAAAGAAAAAAAAAAGAAAAGATCCCACATGACCAACTATGGTTCAAATCCTGCCCCTAGCAGCTTGAAAAACACATCTGGCGTATCTGCCCACATGCCCCAAATCCCAACAAAACAGAGAAATGATTGCAGTTTAACCATGCCCTATTGGGGTATACTCCCTGTTTCTCTGTCTCTCCTCACCCTTCACCCCTCCCACCCCCCACCTTCTGTCTTTTTGTGTCTCTGGTGAATGCACGTGCCCTCTAGCAATTAAAAAAGGGTTGCAATATGACCAACGGTCACTTGGGGGTGCCTTTTTTCTCTCTCTTCTCTCTCTCCCCCTTCACACCTCCTCTTTTGAGCACATACATTCTCTGGCATTGAAAAAAATAATTGTGGATTTAAAGCTCAGAAGTGATAACTTAATGACCAGTGCAGCACACAATATTGTTGGGATGATGAGTAAAAGATTGCATAGTATGAATATGTATAACTTACTATTCTCGTCATTTGGTTAGGGCCCTAGAATGTTCTAAAGCACAGTTCTCTTTAGTTAATAAAATAATATCTGATTACATGTAAATGTAATTAAACATAAACATGGATCTAAAAAATATGTAACATTGTTACTGTTAAGACACATCAAACATGTTTTCTTTTTATTACTGGAGGGTACATGGATTTGCCAGTGAAAGAGAAAGAGAGAAAGCAACCCCCAGTGGGGCATGGCCATACTGCAGTCTTTTCCTGCGTTTCTTCATGCATGCATTCACTTATGCCCGGCATGTTTTTCAAACCACTGGGGCCAGGATTTGAACAATGGTTGGCCATGTGAGATCCATCTCCCAATGCAGAGCCCTTAACCACCATGCTACAAGGCCAGTTCTATATTTAGAAAAAATAATAATAATTGCAAGAGAGCATGTGCACTTGCCAGAGAGAGAAAGAGAAAAAGCACCCCCCGGTAAGGTATGGTTATGCTGCAGTACCTTCTCCATTTTTCCATCTTGTTGAGATTTTTGGCATGTATGTATATGTGCCCAGCATGTTTTTTTAAGCCATCGGGCCAAGATTCAGACCATAGTTGATCAAGTAGGGTCAGGCTCCCTTAACCACTAGGCAACAGGGCCAGCCCACATTGTTTTTTATTTTTAAATTAATTTTTTCCCTTCATTAGAAAAGGATGGGCCGAGACCACCAGATACTGTAATGGTTATGTCGCTGGACTCCCATATAGTCAACTGTGGTTCAAGTCCCAGACCCAGCAGCTTAGAACTCATGCCGGGTGATTGTATGTGCATGCCCAAGACCCTGAGAGGAGAATGGAGGAGAAGGGATTGCTACCTGGCCATCCCCCCCAACTGGGGGTGGAGTGTATGATTTATCACTCTCTGTCTCTCTGGTGAGTGTTTGTGTCCTATAGCAAAAATCTCTTTAAAGAAAGAGAGAAAGAGAGAGAGAGAGGGAGGGAGGGAGGGAGGGGCCAGTAGGTGGTGTGATGGTTAAGGTGCTAGATTCCCACATGGCCAACTAGGGTTTGAGTCCCAGACCTAGCAGCTTATTTTCTCAGCTTCCCTCTCTCTCTCTGTCTCTGGTGAGTGCATGAGCCCTATAGCAAAAAAATAATGATAATGGTAAATAAAATTAAATACATAATTATTTTTTAAAAGAGAAACAAAGGGGTGGAAGAGAGATAACATAAGTACCCTTGACAGGGTCTTCACACCACCATCCTTCACCCAGCCCTGGAGTCAGCCAATGTCATAAGTGTATTCAGGTAGACCTGGGATTTGAACTGGGAGTCTTCTTATATGGCTTCTAGTATTGTACAACAGTGCCCCTACTGCCTGTGTCACCACAACTGGACCATATTTTTTGTGCTTTCAAGAAAAAAAAATGCTGCTAATTATTGTAAGATACCATTAGTTTTATGATATATTCTAATTTCAGAGATTCATTATTATGTAAAAGTTGTGTGTTTTTTGGATTCAAGATACATGGTATGTAACTGTGTTTTCTGGTTGTTATAAGTAACTTTGAATAGCACTGGGAAAATATTGCTCAGGTTAGTTAATACAGTATAGCAGGACTTCAAAAAAATTCATGGAAAATAAAATGAAAAGATTTAAAACTTTAAACTTTACTTCTCAGCATAAGTTCCTTGAAGTTTAAGAACTTTTGAGGATACCAGCCATTTAGTCTATTCCTGAAGAACTGAAGAAGCCTAACCCTGTGGCCTGGTGGTTAAGGAACCCAGATCCTGCATGGTTGACCACACAGTTTGTCTCCTGGCCCAGCAGCTTGAAGGATATAGTAAAATTATGCTTCAGGATCTTGATCCCACTTATTTAAAATTTTCATTGAAGGCTCTATTCTTATCTGCAGATGATATAGGTGCAGCAGTTTTGACATCTAACCAACAGAATTTGCTAGACTGTAATTTTTCCGTCAGGATTCTCTAAACTGAACCAGTTGATTTGATTTTGGGGTTGGCTATTGTTTCTGCTATTGTCATTCCTCTTTATTTATATTTTAAAGAATCATTTTATTTAAATTTGACCAGAGAGGGACAGAGAAATCACCCCCCGCCCCGGGGGATGACCATGCCGCAGTTCCTTCTCCTCTATTCTCCTCTTGGGATCTTGGGCACGCATGCACACGTGCCCTGCGTGAGTTAAAGCCACTGGATCCAGGACTCGAACCGCGGTCGACTACATGGGAGTCCAGCGACATAGCCATTATGCCAATTGCTGGTCCCAATTATTATTATTTCTAATTTAACCAAACAGAGAGGGAAAATGAGAAATCAAGCCATCAGGTCCAGGACTCAAACCATGGTTGGCCATATGGGAGTCCAGCATCTCAATTAGCACACCATCTGCCCACCCTCTAAATGGGTTTTGGGGTTTTTTGTTTGTTTGTTTTTGTATTTTTTGTTTTGTTTTAGTTTTTGATAATATTCTCTGTAAACATGTCATTTTAGCTCAGGCAGTTTATTGAATTATCTAAAGTTCCTGTTTTTTCTTATTCTCTAGGTGGCTTTCTTTCAGATGCAGGCTGGTATAGTGATGCTGAGAAAGTGTTTCTGTCCTGCCTTCAGTTGTGTACTCTACATGATGAGATGCTTCATTGGTTTCGTGCAGTAGAATGTTGTGTGAGGTAAGTTGGAATAGATCCTATATTATGTGCTGTGATGGTACCTAGTGGCTTTTTATAGTTTTAGGTCTTCTAAGGTCTGGGACTTGAACTGTGGTCAGCCATGTGGGAGTGTCTAGTGCCTTAACTACCACGCCCCCTGCTGGTCCCCAATAACTGCTTTCTTTAAAGATACATTTATTTTTTCCTTACAGATATCTTAATGGAAGGACAAAAAAATCTAGAAGTAACTCTGCTTTTATTGCTATTACCTTTTTTTCCTGCATATGTAAATTTAGCATCCACTATTTTCATGTAGGTTTTCTATCTCCCAATTTGATATAGCATATCTCTTTTTTTTAAGAATTTTTTTTTATTTAACCTTATTTCTTTATTTTAATTTTATCAGAGAAGGACAAAGAGAGAGAGGGAGGGAAAGTGAGAAAGCAAGCCTCCAGGTCCAGAACTTGAACCACAGTAGACTATGTGGGAGTACAGTGCCCTTAATCACAACGCCACCTACCAGACCCAAAGCATATCTTTTTTTAAGAACTACCTATTTAGTTCTACTCTTTATCATTATTACCTTTTCTTTTTTTTGGGGGGGGAGGTTTTTGCTATAGGGTGTATGTGATCACCAGAGAGAGAGACAGACAGAGAGAGACAGAAAACGAGAAATCACCCCCCCAGGGGGATGGTCATACCGCAATCTGTTCTCCACCATTCTCCTCTCAGGATCTTGGGCACACACGCACACACACCCAGCGTGAGTTTAAACCATCAAGTCCGGGACTTGAACCACAATCAGCTACATGGGAGTCCAGCAACATAGCCATTTCACCATCTGCTGGTCCCCATTATTACCATTTTAAAATTTGCTACAGAGCATGTGTACTCATCAGAGAGAAACAGAAAGAGGGAAAGTGAGAAAGCAATCTGCCAGGTCCTGGACTCAAATCACAATCTGCCATGTGAAAGTCCAGTGCCAGTGCCCTAATTATCACACCACCTACTGGTCCTAATTTGGCATTTCTTAAAAATAATTTTTTTAATGTAAAACTAAAAGAAAATCAAAATTAAGTAAAATTTCTTTTGCTTTGTTAACTAAAATTCTATTCATTTGCTGAATTTAGTCTGCTTTTATGGAGTTAAATTTTGTAGGTATTTCATAGATGATTTAATTAAAACTGAATTCTTTCAGAGCTAGCATATAGATTCTTCTATAAACCATTGTTGATTTAAGCTAAGACTAAGTTTTCTCTCCCTCTTCTGTTTTATTAAGCTTATTTATGTATTAGAGAGAGAGGCAGCACCCACTACAAAGTTCTTGATGTCATACTCTACTGTCACCCAGTCCTGGATCATGCATTCCTGGTCTGCTCAGGGAGTTCTCCAGACACAAATCTGAAACCTTCCCATGTAGGTCAGCCATGCAGAGGATTCATTTTCCTGCTGTGCCACCCTTTGCATCCCTTCTTATTTTTTAAAATAATTTGGATTTCTGTTTTTTTGAGGCTGTCATAAAAATATTCAAATCCTAAAGTTAATTTTGTAATGTATGAATTTAATTATAAGTAATATTTAAGAAATTTATTGTAATTTCTGATGTATATTTTAGAAGTACATTATAAATTATAGAAACATTTGTGTGCAGAAATTATAAAGGATTGGTATTTGGCCTGTTATTTATAGTATTGACAAAAAATAACCTCTGTTTTGTCTTTTTTTTTTCTCTTCTGCTGATTCTGTCTTTGTAGAAAATGGACTATCCCATATGGGATTTGGTGGGTTTAAATACATCTATATACATGAACTGAAAAGCTATTTTGTATGATTCTTTTATAGATTATTCTTTACAATAGCCTTGACTTAAAGCTAAGCATTTTGGTTTTGTATGCACTTGATTTTTGTTCTCAAAATCAGAGTTATTTCACACAGGTATCTAATGTTTCTTCGGTCTAAGGAGCCTATACACATTTGCTTTAGCCTATCCAGAAGGTTTAGTTTTCTTACAGTACCGGATCTCCTCTCCTTCCTAGTTTGTCTTTTTTTATTATTATTATTTTTTCAATGGAGTGCACTTGCTTGCCACAGGGAGACAGAAAGCGAGGGTGAGCGAGAAAACACCATCCCCAGTGGGGCACAGTCATGCCACTGTCTCTTCTCTTCCAGCCTGATGCAGGATGAGAATGTTATTTTTCAATTTAATATCACAAAGCCATTTCTAATCTGAGACTTGCATCAAAACATTATAGAGCAAGTGTCAGAAAACTTTATTGACCTTTCCATAGTTAGACCTAGTGCCACTTGTAGTCTTTTCACATTCCTTAGGGACTCTGCCTGTTACTCTTTACTCATTTTCTGTTTAATAGCTTTATTTGATCTCTTTATATATGTCTGTTCCCAAACAAATTCAGAAAATGCTGAAAACTATAAAGAAGAAAATAAATATTTTCTATGACCCTATTTCTCAAAAATAATCAGTTACTGTATTGAAACATTTTTGGAAGAAGACAGCCTAAAACTAAAAGCATATCTCCAACTGCTTCTTTTCAACTATTCTCTGGAATTAATCTGTCCTTGCCTTTGAGCTGGACTCATGCTGGGCATGTATGTGTGCATGCCCAAGATCCCAAGGGGAGAATGGAGGAGAAGGGATTGTAGCGTAGGCATCCCCCCGGGGGCGGGGGTGATTTCTTGCTTTCTGTCTCTGTCTTTCTGGCGACCACACGTACCCTATAGCAAAAAATAAAATAGCATTTTGGGAGTAGATGGTCATGATATTTATATGAAATATTGAATAAAATTGATGTAACTGAGCCGTACACTTTTAAATGGCTAGTAGGCAGATACTGTGTTATAATTTTACCACCCGTACCATTAACCCAGTGGGTAATGGAGCTGTAGTCCACATGGTTGACCGTGTAGTTTGAATCCCAGCCCCACTGGCTTATAAAACACTCTGGGTACCTGCTGTATCCAAACTTGAACTGCATAGTTGGCCATTTGAGATCCACCTGTCTTAACACTCACACCACCAGCTAGCCCACTTCCAAAAATTTTAACTAGTTCTTAGAAAAAGCCATATAAGGAGAGAGAGATTCTTTCCCTTTAGGTTTGCTTTCAGTGTATTTTCTTTCTTTCTTTTTTTTTTTTTTTTCCTTAAGCTTTTGCTACAGGGCACGTACACTCGCTAGAGAGTGAGAAACAGAGATGAAAAGTAAGAAATTATCCCCAGTGGGGGTGGCCATGCCACAATCCCTTCTCCTCTATACTCCCCTTGGGATTTTGGGCATACACACACACACACACACACACACACACATACCCAGCATGATTTTCAAGCTGCCGGGCCTAGGACTCAAACCAGGGTCGGCCATGTGCGAGTCTAGCACTTTAACTACTAAACAACCTGCTGGCCTCTTCTTGTATTTTATTTTTATTGTGCCTGTCTGACGAGTATAGTCATTTTCCTCAGTCTTACAGTAAATATATTCATAAACTAATAAAATATACATATTTTCCATTTTAAACAATGAATAGCTTAACCAATTGCATAGTAATTGCTTTTGACATTAGCTGTTGATCAGGTAAATGTGATCTTTATGTTCTTTATAAGTAAAATACTATGCTCAGGGGGTAACACCACATTTGGAAAACCTTGAGAACCTGCTTTTTTCTTTTTTAAAAAAAATTATTTTATTGCACTTAATTTCTTTTATTTACTTTAATTTGACCAGAGAGGGACAGAGAGAGAGAAAGTAGAAAAGCAAGCTGCCAGGTCCAGGATTTGAACCATGGTTGGCCATGTGGGAATCCAGTGCCCTTAACTACTGTGGCACCTGCCAGTCCCAAGAACCTGTTTACTCCTTAAGCTGAGTATTGAGACAGAATTAGACCAGCAATTGGACCAAAAGTTTCTAGATTTTTGCTTCCTGCTCACTATCAGTCCCAATGGACACACAGACTCTAAGGAGTCTCCATATGTTTAATTTGCCCTTTTGTTTCAGTAGACAGTTAGCGGGAACTAGACAGTATCAAGCTGTGCCTTTCTGGTGTAAAATGTTTAATTTGCTACCTCATCATATGCAGTTACTAAATAATTTCCAGAATTGTTTCTGTCAGATAATACATATATGGTAAAAGTCATTGGAAATACAATTCTTAGCATTATGGAGATGAAAAGCAAGCACTGGTTTTTTTTTTTGTTGTTCTTTAAATTTACCCTGTGCCTGGGTTTTTTCTTTTCTATATTCAGCCATTTTACCAGTCATCCAATCTCTGTTTCTTATAATAATTCTTGCTTTCTCACAGATGTTTTTCCCTGGATGGATATAATGTCTTCTATCCTAGTTGCTTTGCTTCCACTTTTGACTTTGCTATAAACCTTTCACCGTATGGCAGCAAGAGCAGTCTTTCAAGAGCTATATTGTCCCAATGGAAGCCATTTACCATATGTGACTATTTAATATACTTAGAATATTACTTTGCTTGAGGGTTTTATTGTTTTCTTCTTCTAAGATTTTTTTTAATTGCCAGAGGGCACATGCACGCACCAGAGAGGGGCAGAGATTGAAGGGAAACACCCCACACACACTGAGTTATGTCTCCCTGTAGTCCCTTCTCTTTTGTTCTCCATCCTTTTGGGATTTGGGGCTTGCAGCACACATGCTCAATGTGTTTTTCAAGCTGCTGGGTCTGGGACTTGAACCACTGTCAGCCATGTGGGATCTGGCTCCCTTAACTACTGGACTATTGGGCCAGGCAAGTTTTATTCTTTTCTAAAAGCAAGTAACTATATGGTGAGTGTCGAAGGCTATAAACATTATTTATAAGCGTTGTTTAGTATTCTGTCTTTTGAAGTTATTCTGTTTGTTCTTCCCTGACTATCTAAAGAAATTATAGCAATCAGAAAGTTGTTTGAATTTTTTTCATTTTAGATTATTGAACTATTAGTATTTTTGGTATAAGTAGACAAATGAAGTATTTTTTTTTTTTTTTTTAGAGTTTTTTTTTTAACTATAGGGCGCATGTGCTTGCCAAAAAGACAGAAACAGAGAGGCAGAAAGCGAGAAGTCACACCACAGTCTCTTCTCTCAGGATCTTGGGCACGCACACACACATGCCAAGCGAGAATTTAAGCCACCAGGTCCAGGACTCAAACCATGGTCGACTACATGGGAGTCCAGTGACATAGCCATTACGTCAACTGCTGGCCCTGGAAAATTAAGTTTTAATTACCTATTGATTTTACATTTCTAAAGAATGTTCCCCAACATTTCCATTTTTTATTTTTCTAAGTGGCTTTTATGTAAGGAGAGGTCTTCAAAAAGTTTATGAAAAGCTCATACTGAAAAAACTATGTATGGGGACCAGCAGATGGTGTAATGGTTTCATTGCTGGACTCCCACATAGTTGACCACAGTTCGAGTCCTGGACCTGATGGCTTAAAACTCACACCAGTTGCATGTGCATACATGCCCAAAATCCCGAGAGGAGAATGAAAGAGAAGGGATTGCAGCGTGGCTATTCCCCTGATGGTGGGCGGTATGATTTCTCGCTTTCTGTCTCTCTGTGTCTCTCCAGCAAGCGCACATACCCTAGAGCAAAAATCTCTCTCTCTAAAAAAAAAAAGAAACTACTCATGGATTTTTTTTTTTCACTAAGATAACTTATAACTTAAATTCTGTTCTTTTTAGGCAGCAGACACTTTATTTATTTATTTTTAAGTTTTTTTAAATTTCTTCCATGCATAAGAAAAATAACATTCCAATAGGGTCCAACCCCAGCCTCAACCAGGCCCAGATTATTGGTACATTTATGCCCAGTGTACTTGGGACGGTCTCTAGATGTAAACCTGGAACTTTCTCACGTGAATCAGCCTCACAGAGCATCATATTTTACTGCGGCAGCATCATCTGGCCCCTAATTCCATTTCTCCATGAACTTTTTGAAGTCCTCACATACCTTTGTTCTCTCTCAGGCCAAGATTGTCAGAAAATTATATTTAGCCTAACACAAGGACATAATATTCTAACTGGCATTATAGTTAAATATTTGCCCAGTCCTACATTCCACATTGTTCTCCTCCTGTCTTGTACAGTCTGTAGATTTATTATAAGAGTCAGTTGCTATCTAGACTTCAGTGAGATCCAGAGCATTTTACTACTCCTGCATAGTCAGAATGGTTGTACAGTTACTCTGTATAAAGAACTCTGTTCTGCATCATACAGGGTAGAGGTTGTAAAAGGGCCAGCAGATGGCATAGAGATTACATTGCTGGACTCCCACATGCTGACCATGGTTTGAGTTCTGGACCCAGTGGCTTGAAACTCATACTGGGTGAATATGCGTGTGTGCTCAAGATCCCAGGAGGAGAATGGAGGAGAAAGGATTGAGGTGTGGCCATCTCCCCTGAGGGGTGACTTCTCACTTTCCCTCTTACTATCTCTGTCCATCACCCCAACCTCTGCCCTGCGAGCACACACACCCTAAGGGAAACAAAACCTCTATCAAAAGCAAAACAAAAAAGTTGTAAAAGAATTAGCTAACACTACTGGTATTGTCGGTGAACTTACCTTATCTGAAAGATAAGCAAAAATGAGCATTTATAAATCATTGTGAAATCAATAACTAATCAATCAAGTGTTTCACAAATATACTAAAAATAAGTATAGAAAGTAATTGTGGGGTAATATTATTTCATGTTGACTTTTATTATTTTCCAAATTACTTAAATTATATTATTGTGGATTGGAACAAAAAAAATAAGTATTATTTTTAAAAAAATAATACTTATTTTTTTTGTATATAGTTTGTGCTGGACCAACACATGGCATGGTAGTTAAGGTGGCTGGATCCCATATGGCCCACCACACAGTTCAAGTCCTGGAACCATCAGCTTAAAAAACATGCCTGGCGTGTGTGCATGCATGCCCAAAATCCTGAAAGGAGGGAAAGATGAAGGAAAAGGGATTGCGGTATGACCTTTCCCCATGGGGGGTACTTTCTCACTACCTTCCCCCAGTCTCTCTGTCCAGCATACATGCCCTCTGGCAAATTTAAATAAATAAATATGCTGCATGCTGATTATACAAAGTATACAAAATATCTAGAGAAGATAAGAATCAAAGTTAGCTAAATCTTGAGAAGGTTTCTGGAAAGAGCACGTGGTTCCTTTTACAGGTGTTATTCAACCCCAGTTTGAGCCACACACTTGTTTTCCCGTGCTGCCTCATTTCTTACATCCATGTACTTTAAGGCATTTGAGTACTAATAGTGCTCTGTAGGAGCTTGTCAGATCTACCTTGTTGGAAATACAAAAAAAATAGAGGATTATTATTTGTGTTTCTGCAGGTTGCTTCATGTGCGCAATGGGAACTGCAAATATCATTTGGGTGAAGAAACATTTAAGTTAGCTCAGACATATATGGATAAACTGTCAAAACATGGCCAACAAGCAAACAAAGCTGCACTCTATGGAGAACTGTGTGCACTCTTATTTGCCAAGAGTCACTATGATGAGGTAAGTGTTTTGAGGTACATTTCATCGTGACCAGTAAGTACCTGTTAAACAGAGGATAAATCAAATAGTCTTCTTTTACTTAAAGATCTCATTTTCATGTATTAAGTTTACTTAAAACAGCTTACATTTTTTTTTCTGGTTTTTTTTTTTTTTTTTTTTTTTTTTTTTTTTTTTTTTTTTTTGAGAGGTTTTCGCTATAGGGCGCGTGCGCTTGCCAGACAGACAGAAAGTGAGAAATCACCGCCTGGGGGGATGGCCACGCCGCAATCCCTTCTCCTCCATTCTCCTCTCGGGATCTTGGGCACGCATGCACACGCACCCGGCGTCAGTTTTAAGCCACCGGGTCTGGACGCAAACCGCGGTCGACTACGTGGGAGTTCAGTGACATAGCCATTACGCTAACTGCTGGTCCCCAAACAGTATACATTTTTAATGAAATATTTAGGAGTATTTTTGACTTGGCCTCTTTCTGTAATTTTGACACATAAAACAAAGAACCCCATTTACAGAAGGCCTTTGGGCAGATAGCCAACTTTGCTGAAAATGAGAGCAAGGTCAACAACATTGAGTTGAATATTGAGGAGTGCTTTTTTTTTTTTTTTTGAGAGAGATTTTCGCTATAGGGTGCGTGCACTCACCAGACAGACAGAGAGAGACATTAGAGACAGAAAGGGAGAAATCACCCCCCAGGGGGGATGGTCACGCCACAATCCCTTCTCCTCCATTCTACTCTCGGGATCTTGGGCACAGACGCACATGCACCCGGCGTGAGTTTTAAGCCACCGGGTCCGGGACGCGAATCGTGGTCGACTACGTGGGAGTCCAGCGACATAGCCATCACGCTAACTGCTGGTTCCCGAGCAGTGCTTATTTTAAAAGTTCTTCAGTGGGGCTGGGTACTGGCGCAGTGGTAAAATAAAATGCAAGGCTCTACAAGGCAGAGTGGTGGGAAGGTTGCTGGTTCAAGCCCTGAGACCTCCCTAAGTACACCAAAGACGTGTTCATGATCTAGGCTGGCTGAGGCTTGGGGATGGATCTTGGCATCAGCACTGTGTCAGGGATACTTTGTGTCTCTGTCCCTGTCTCTCAATCATGGGATAAATATACTTTTTTGAAAAAAAGAATTGTTTATTTTATTCCATTTGTTATTACTATTTTTCAATTTTACAGAGACAGAGAGAGAGAAAGAGAAAGCAAGAAAGCAAGCCACCAGGTCCGGGACTCGAACTGTGGTTGGCCATGCAGGAATCCAGCGCCTTTAACCACCACACCACCTGCTGGCTCCTAAATTAACTTTTAAAAAGGGAGGAAAAAGATCTTCAGGTGCCTCGTTTTTTTTTTCTATCTCTGCAGAGTAACTCATCTTCGTCATAGCTTTTTCCTCTTAATCATTTCTTTTCATTCCTCATTTCTCATACTGTTCCTAGAAGACTATACAGTAGTCCCCCCTTAAAGATGGGGAGTATGTTCCAAGACCACCAGGGGGATACTTGCAACCACAGATAGAATCAAATCCCATACAATGTTTTTTTCCTGTACATACATACCGATGATTTAGTTTATAAATTAGGCACAGTAAGAGATTAACAATAATAATTAGTAATAAAGTAGAACAATTATAATCATATTTTTTTAGAACTTTAAATTTTATTTCCATCATGTCAACATTCTTATTAATATGGCTTAATCTGAAAAAGTCTGACTTACAAATATGTTAACTATTTCCCTTTGGAACTGATTAAATCAGAGAAAAATTAAGTTTATTTAAAATATAGAACAAAGATGTTGCTTAATGGGATTTTATCTGTTTATATCAAAAAGTATTCTCCCAAAATAAGGTTTCTAATTCAAGATTCCCTTGAATGAAAAAGTAACAGACAAACCAAATCTATCTTCTAAAACAGTATGCTTACAAAATAATGTGGCAGATTGCTAGGTACACTTAGTGAACACAAAAGCATGTTTGCTGGAAAGAACATTTGAAACATGACCATAACTCTTTATGAAAAATTATAACAGATTCTTCATTTAATTTTAGTTATTTAATAATATACCACAAGAATAACTAGGTAGTTTATGATAAAACTGAGAAAATTTTCTTTTCCCATAAAGTGAACCTGTCAGTCTTTCCCTTTGGTTCCTTCCAATCCTCCTTCATGTGTAGAAGAGATACTGAGTTCTTCTAGGGTTTTGGTTAGGTGGGTGGTTTCCGAACAGACTGGGCTCTCCGGGTAGGTAGTTCCCGCACAGGGTCTTCCTGTCACTGGATCTGTGACTTTCCCAACTTTGAAAACAATCTCAGCCAGTTCATGTTTTACGTGCTTTGTTCGTGGAACAGGTAAAGCTTTGAGAAGCACGATATCCCCGACTGTACACTGCTGAAGGGCATCGTGGGCAAAGTAGGTTTTTCTCTTATTAAAATACTTTAATAAATAGGGATTCAGAACAAGCCTGGTCACTCTCACTTTAGCAGTTTTTTGCATGGCTGTCCCAATCACTTTCCCCATGATCCACTTGGCATGGACAGATGAACGAGTTACTGACATTATGGCTCTGGTCCCTGCAGTTCTGCGGTACAATTGCCAATCATATACTTTTAACAAAAGTCATGCATATTAGTCTCTGTCTCTCTCAATATCTTGCTGTACTGTATTACTGATAATTGAAACCACAGGAAGCGAAACCATGGATGAATAACAAAAGGGGGTTCAGAGACCAGCAGATGGTGTGATGGTTATGTCACTGGACTCCCATGTAGTTGACTATGGTTTTAGTCCCAGGCCCAGCAGCTTAAAACTCATGCTGGGTGCACATCCATGCGTTCATGCCCAAAATCCTGAGGAGACTGGAGGAGAAGGGATTCCAGTATGGCCATCCCCCAAGAGGGTAATTTCACACTTTCGGTCTCTGGCAAGCACACATGCCCTATAGCAAAGATCTCTCTCTCCAAAAGAAAAAGTGGGGAATATGAAACTCCTCTATGCTACAGAGTGGTCCATATCTTGCCATTCTTTACTCAGGTCTAGGACCACCTTAGTATGTGCAGACCCACCAGTGTACTAAAACAAAAGTGTCTTTTTACTTACCAGTTTGCACTTCCTTAAAAAAGGAAAATTTTGTTGCATTTTTATTGATGGTTATTTCCTCCTACATTTGGATTTAGAAATTTATACTGTGACTTATTCATGGTTTTGAATTTGTGCTATCAGCACATTCACGAGGAATGTTTAAGTCTATAGCTGTTTCTTTGACAATTTTGACAGTTTATCCTTTTAATTATGAATAATTAAATTTTGCATTGATATCTACAAGAAAATACACATATCTTGAGAATCTAAATTTCTAAAAAATTTGCCATAAGGCTTATGCATTTGCCAAAGAGAAAGGAAGAGGGAAGGTGAGAAAGTACCCCCTATGGAGGTTGGTCATATGACAGTTTCTTCCCCATTTCTCCTTTAAAGATTTTGGGCATGTATGCACATGCTCCCAGCATGTTTGTTTTGTTTTGTTTTTGTTTTTGTTTTTGTTTTTGTTTTTTAGGGTCCTTTTGTTTGTTTGTTTGTTCATCATAGGGCATGTGTGCTCACTGGAAAGGAGAGACAGATTCAGAGAGAAGGAAAGTGAGAAATCACCTCCCAGGAAAGATGACCACGACATAATCCCCTCTTCTCCCTTATCTTCTCAGGATTTTAGATGTGCAATCACGTGTGCCCTGTGTAATGCTCAAGCCTCTCAGTCCAGACTCAAACCATGATCAACTATGTGTGATTCCAACATCTTAACCACACCACCTGGTGGCCCCACCCCCAGCATGTTTTTTAAGTTGTCTGGTTCAGAATTTGAACCATGCAGTCGACTGTTTAAGATCTGGCTGTTTTAACTACCACACTATCAGCCGACTCCATTCTTAGCATAGGTTATGCTCAAATAATAATCAATGCCAAAATAGCAGTGGATTAGAACACTAAAAGTTCCTTTTTTCATTTCATGTGTTTATTTTCTTTATTTCAAGAGAGACAGGCACTCTCCATAGGGTCTCATCATATAATAATTCTTCCCTGCCAAGTCTACCAGCCAGCACCACAGGCATAATCAATGTGGTCAGGTCAACCTGAGATCTGAACCCTGGTCTTCCATGTGACCTCTAGCATGGCAGAATAGCACCCTACCACCTGAGCCACCATAACTGGGTTCAATGCTTTATTTTTTACTGTATTTATTTTTACACATTGAATTGCTATACATCATTTAGCTTGTAGAAAGAATTTACCCACCATGAAATATGCCTCAGACCAGTCCAGTTGAAAATGCTATACATGTTACCATCAATAGATGAAACCATTTCTCTGTCCCAGAAATGTCTTGCTTCTCTATTTTTTCCCAAATTTTCTTCCCTACACTCTTCACCTCTCCCACCCTCTTTCTATACTGTCTCCAATATCCGTAACTATTTTCAGTGCTTTTATACCCTCCATTCTTTCAGTCTCTACCATTGAGTGTGGACAGTCAGTATATGTAAAGTGGAGACATATACAGTGTCTCTCTTTCATAGCCTGACTCACTTCACTCAGCTATAAATCATCTGTATTCATCCACTTTCTGTCAAATGCCAGGATCTTGTTGTTTTGGATATCTGAATAAGTATTCCAAGGAGTATATGTGCCACACTTTTTCAGTCCATTCTCTCTGTCAACATTTGGGTCGGTTCCATGTTAACAACTGTAAATAATGCCGCAATAAATAGATGTGCAAGCACTTTTCAGATTGAGTATTCTCCTGTTCTTTAAGTAGATATTCAGGAGTGGAAATGCTGGATCATATGGTAGTTCTATTTGTAGGTCTTTGAGGAACGTCCATGTTGTTTTCCACAGCGGCTGGACCAATTTACATTCCCACCAGCAGTGTAGGAGAGTTCCCCTTTCACCACAACCTTGCCAACACATACCATTTCTTGTATTTTTAATATTCGTCATTCTTACAGGGAGTAGGTGGTATCTCATTCCAGTTTTAATCTGCTTCTCCCTTATGATGAGGGATGTTGAGTGCTTTTTGACTGTTCATATGTCTTCCTTTGAAAGATTTTATCCAGCTTATTTTCTCATCTTTTAATTGGGTTAATATTTTTTTTCTTATGGTAAGCTGCTTGAGTTCTCTGTGGATTCTGATTATCAGTCCCTTATCTGAGGCAAAGTTTACAAAAATATTCTCCCATTCTGAGGGTTGTCGAGTCATACATACTAATTACTGTATCTTTTGCTGTGCAGAAATTTCTTAATCTGATGTAATCCCACTTGTCTATTTTTGGGACTATTGCCTGTGCTTTGGGGAGTCTTATTTAAAAAGTCGTTGCCTGGGGCCAGCAGGTGCCATGGTGGTTAAAGGTGCTGGATTCCCACATGGCCGACCACAGTTCAAGTCCTGGACCTGGTATCTTGCTTTCTCACTTTCCTTCTCTCTCTCTCTCTCTCTCTCTCTCTCTCTCTCTCTCTCTCTCTCTCTGCCTGTCTCTCTAATCAAACTGGAAAATAATAATAAATAAAGTTAAATAAAATAATTCTTTTAAAAAAAAGTCTTTGCCTTCCCCAATGTCTCCGAGTTTCCCCAGTGTTTTCTACCAGTAGTTGTATAGTTTGAGGTATTAGGTTTAGATCTTTGATCCATTTTGAGTTGATTTTTGTTAATGATGAAAGATGGGGGTCCAGTTTCATCTTTCTGCATGTTAGGATATATAGTTTTTACAGCACCATTTACTAAAGAGATTTTTCTTTTTCCACTGGATTCACTGATATCCTTTGTCAAAAATCAGTTGGCTGGGGGCTGGCAGATGGCGTAATGGTTACGTCGCTGGGCTCCCACATAGTTGACCATGGTTCGAGTCCCAGACCCGGCAGCTTAAACTCACACCAGGCCCATGTGCCTGCCCAGGATCCCAAGAGGAGAATGGAAGAAAAGGGATTATGGCATGTCCATCCCCCAGGGGTTGATTTCTTGCTTTCTGTCTCTCTGTCTCTCTCTGTCTTTCCAGCAAGTGCACACGCCCTATAGCAAAAACCTCTTTTTTAAAAAGTCAGCTGGCTTTATGTTTTGGGGCTTATTTCTGGAGTCTCTGTTCTGTCTAATTGTTCTACCTGTCTGTTCTGGGCAGAATGTTTATTTCTCGCTCATCCTAATTTCTGTCTTGGGATGACTGTGACTGTAATATTATGTTTACTTTTATTTATTTATTTATTTATTTATTTATTTATTTAGGTTTTTGTCATAGGGAACATGTGCTTGCCAGAGAGACACAGAGAGAGATAAAGTGAGAAATCACCCCCCAGATGACGACCACACTGCAGTACCTTATCCTCCATTCTCTTCTTGAGATTTTGGGCACACACACACAAGTACCCAGTGATTTTCAAGTCACTGGATCTGGGGCTCAGACCATAGTCAGCCATGTGGGAGTCCAGAGCCTTAACCACCATGGCACCTGCTGGCGCCATGTTTATATTTTTAAAGTTTATTTATATATTTATTTTGTGAGAGAGAAAGATAGCACCCTCAATGGGGTCTCATGCCACAATTGTTCCCTCAGCCTTTCCCAGACATTCAGGATCATGGGCATGTATGCACATGCCTGGTGTGTACAGGTCATCTCAGGAACTGAACCCTGATCTTCCCTATAGCCTCCAGCATTTCAGAGCATTGCACTACCACTGCACTGCTGCACCTGGGCCCAGTATATCTACACTTTGATCAAAACCCAATGTGGGTTAGCACATTGGTGTGAATATTTACCAACTTTGGAGCAAAGGCAGAAACATGAGGAGGTTCTACTGGCTTCAGAACCTTTTTCTAAAAATGTTACTTCTCATTATGTTTTAACTTTGTTTTTCTTTTAATTTTGCTATAGGGTACATGTGCTTGTCAGAGAGAAAGAGAGGGAAATTGAGAAAACACTCTCCAGGGAAATGGCCATACTACAGTCCTCTCTCCTCCATTCTCCTTTCAGGATTTTGGGCACATACCCACATGTGCCCATTGTGTTTTTGAAGCCACAGGGTCTGAGACTCAGTTGCACATTTGGCTGTGTGGGATCTAGCTGCCCCAACTACTGTACCACTAACTGACCCACTTTGCTCATATTTTAATTGGGCAAATGAAATCACAGCCATGCTTGCTTAATGTGAAGAGGAAGTATATTGTTCCTAAAACTGGGAGAGGAATTAAGGTAGTAAATTTCTTTTCTTTTTTGCTATAGGGTGAGATAGAGAGATTTTTGCTATAGGGTGCGTGCGTTCATTAGAGAAACAGAAAGCAAGAAATCACCCCCAGAAGGGTGACCATGCTGCAATCCCTTCTCCTTTCTCCTCTTAGAATTTTGGGCTCACACACACACCCAGTGTGAGTTTTAAACCACCGGGTCCAGGAATTGAATCATAGTCAACTCCATGGGAGTCCAGCAGTGTAACCATTACACTATCTGTTGGTCCCAGTAAATGATTTGAAACGCTATTTTAGGCTACTGCTACTCCAAAGAGTTTACTTTATTTCTTGGAACAAAAATCAACTAAAACATGTTTTTTGGCCTAAATTCAAATCAAATAAATATTTCATCGTTGCATTAGAAAGTGCTTCTGAAAAACTACATCTTTTAAGTGACATGAAAGAAGAGGAAACTTCCAGAAGAGATCAAATGTTTATTTTCTAATGTATTCTTCCCTATTCTTTGTGACCTCTTCATAATACTGTTTTGTTTTCTTTTAGTAGTAACAGCTATTAAAAATAATTTATTTTATCTTTTTATCCCTTTCTCCCAAAGAGCGAGGGGAGAAAGGACATTTTTTGTTCTGCTTCCTAATGCATACCTACATGCTAGCACATTATCTGCTGCTTACCCTCTCCGTGCCTCAGATTCCCATAGTAGTACATATTTTATAGGACTATTGTGTCTATTAAATGTGTTCATGTACATAAAGTACTTAGAACAATAGCTGACACAGACTAAGCACTCAAAGGGCAATCAAGATACAAATAGTGAAGTGTTATAGTAGATGTAAGAAAGTACAGGAAAATACAGGAAACCATCTAGGACTAAAACCCAAAAGACAAATTAGATAAAAGTATTGGAAGAAGGGAGACTGTATTCCAAGGTAGAGACTGTAGTAGGTATAAAGACTTCTGGGGAGCCAGCAGATGGTGCGGAGGTTAAGGTGGCCAGATCCCACACCAGCATGTGTTTCCAAAATCCCTAGAGGAGATAGGATTGTGGCATGGTCATTTCCTCTGGGGGGCACTTTCACACTCTCACTTTCTCTCTCTCTCTCTGGGGCGAGCAAGTACCCTATAGCAAACTAAAAAAAAACAAACAAACAAAGACGTCCAGGCAAGAGAAAATATACCTGTTTTTTTTCTTTTTAAATAATTTTTTATTTATCATTATTTGTATTATATAGAGAGATTTTTGCTATAGGGCACATATGCTCTCCAGAGAGACAGAAAGTGAGAAATCACACACACACACACCCCAGGGGGATATGGCAACCCCGCAATCCCTTCTCCTTCATTCTTCTCTCGGGATTTTGGACACACACACACACACACACACACACACGTGCCTGGCGTGAGTTTTAAGCTGCTGCATCCAGGGCTTGAACCGTGGTCAACAACATGAGAGTCCGGCAACATAACCATTATGCCATCTGCTGGCCCCTCATTATTATTATTTTTATATTTGCTGCAGGACGCATGCGCTCACCAGAGAAGAATGAGGGTAAGGGGTTAGACAGCAAGCCACTTCGTGTGGTCGACCATGTGGGAGTACAGTACCTTAACCACTGTCACAGCTGGCCCCCTGATTTCTTACTTATGTGTCACAAGTATGCAAGATCTGATTCAGACAAACTGTAGATATTAAGAAAAAATAATAATGTAACAAATTTATACTTTGAAGAAAATTTATCCTCAGAAAATGTTAAGTGTAGGTGCCAGCAGGTGGTGTAGTAGTTGAGGCCGCTGGACTCCCACATGATGAACTGTGGTTGAGTTCCAGACCTGGCAGCTTGCTTTCTCTCTCTCTCTTTCTCTCTCATTCTGTCCCTCTCTGGTCAAAATAAAATAAATAAGTAAATAAATAAATATAGTTAAATAAAATAATTATTTTTTTAAAAAAAAGAAAATGTTAAGTTTAAGAACTGCCTTTGGGGGCCAGCAGGTGGTGTGGTGATTAAAGGCACTAGACTCGCACATGGGTGACCACAGTTCAAGTCCCAGACCTGGTAGCTCACGCTCTCACTTGCTCATGCTCTCTCTCTGATCAAACTGGAAAATAATAAATAAATAAATAAAATTCTTTTAAAAAATAAAATATATTAAAAAAGAAAATGTTGTCTTTGCAAGTCCTATTTAAGAACTTCAAAAGCTTGCAGGAAAAGTTTACAGTCATTTTGTTAAATACTGTCAATTAAACTTAATCACAGTTCTGTCTCCTATAAATATTTATTTTTTTAAGGCATACAAATGGTGCATTGAGGCAATGAAAGAAATCACAGCAGGCTTACCTGTCAAAGTTGTGGTGGATGTTTTAAGACAAGCTTCTAAGGTGAATATAATCTTAAAATTACTAAATGAATTATAGAATGTATCAGGCTTTAAAGTTAACCTATTGTTTAATATACTGCTTGTTGTGGACTCCATAGACTAATAAGGTATATGTATTTTCTAAGTTTCCGTGCTCAGTTTTAGAAACCCAGTTTCTAACAAAAACCATCTCACATAGACTTTACCTAATTTTCCTTTACCAAGAAAACCTGTGAAATAATTCATTTTAGAAATTGTTTCAGCTCAGTGAAGTACAGATTATAGTAGTATTTTGGTGCTGTTTTGGCTTCAGTTTGTTTTGTTTGTCGAGCAGTTTTCTTTGTTGTTGCTGGGTTTTTTTTGTTTTTGTTTTTGTTTTTCTCTAGCTGCTGTTTATTCTATAAATAAATAAATCTGATAGTATTTCAAAATTGCTGCTTTGGTGCATTAAAGCAAGACAGTATAATATTCATGCAAGATTTATACAAGGGGCTTCAAAAAATCATGGAAAATTATATTATGAAAAAAATCTGTGCATATATTCACAGTTTATTTGCATCAAAATAAACTTGTACCTTAATTCCGTGCAAATTACCTGAGATTTAAAAACTAGTATTTTCATGGCTCAAAATGTTTTATGAAGTGATAGGAAAACTTGAAATTAGTAAACGAAAACCATAAAAAATTAAGCCACTTTAGAACTAGTATATAAGTACCTGGTAAACCCTCCTGTCACCATTTTATTTTAATAATATAGAAGGATATGGATAACACCAGCTTTGTAAGAGACCTTTGCTATAACAGATTTGCATTATCTGGAATGACTATCAAAATTTTTAACTTTATAATTTTCCCAGGTTATATATAGATCTGTTTATAGTAGAACTTTGAAGTACTTGGAAAGAAATTACAAATAGAACACTTCTATTTATGTTTAAATTTTTTAATATCCAGAATATATAAACTGTATTTATTTTAGTACACTAATGAACTGTTTGAGAGTTATTTAACAGTTTTTCACTTTGTCTTTAGGCTTGTGTAGTAAAACGTGAATTTAAGAAGGCAGAACAATTAATTAAACATGCAGTGTATTTGGCACGGTAGGTGATTGCTATTAAAAATAGTGTTTTAAGTTGTCTCTCTACTTTATATCCTAATGGTTTTCTGTCTTTTTATAGGGATCATTTTGGATCCAAACACCCAAAATACTCTGATACATTGCTAGATTATGGTTTCTACTTACTCAATGTAGATAATATCTGTCAGTCTGTTGCAATTTATCAGGTATGTTAATGATTACCATTTTTTTCTTTCAACCTAAATTGACTTGCTAACCTGTATTTGCAGTGTATAAACCAGTCTCTAAAAATGACTCCTTGAACCTCACCTCATGTAGGGCACACTCAGCAGTATCTGGAAGACTGTAAAGCTAATGCTTTGGAAATGAAAGAGAATCATTCAGAAACTAAATTACTGGGGTTTGTAGGCCCCCTATCTTCCCCCCACTTTTAATTTGCTATCAGGTGCATGAGCTCACCAGATAGAGAAAAAGTGAACAGTACCCCCCTGGAAGGATGGCCACATTACAATCCCTTTTCCTCTATTCTCCTCTCAGGATTTTGGGTACACATACCTGGCAAGTTTTTGAAGCCTCTGACTCTAAGACTATTAACCGTGGAGTCAACCATGTGGCATCCAGCCACCTTAACCACCATGCCACTAAGCTGGCTCTGTGGGTCCATATTTAGGAATACTTTTCTGTTTTTATTTAGATTAGATGGTGGCTTCTCTGTTGTTGGTTTAGCAAATGTCACTATAGCTGTTTCATAGTAGCAAAGGGGGCTAATAGCAATCATTTTAAGCCTTATCTTAGTCATTCTCTGTTTAAGGTATCTTTGATTTTATAGTTCACTTTTGAAGAAGGACAAAAAGAAAAACACTGCTGTGGTCCCTAAGACATAGGAATGATTATTATTATAATTCACCCATGTCTTTTTAAAAAATAATTATCTTATTTAACTTTATTTATTTATATTAATTTGGCCAGAGAGGGACAGAGTGAGAGAGAGAAAGTGAGAAAGAAGCCAGCAGGTTCGGGACTCAAACCACAGTCAGCCATCTGGGAGTCCAGCACCCTTAACCACCATGCCACTTGCTGGTCCCGACCCACTGTCCTTTAACTCAGACTCCATCTTTAGAAAATCAGGCCATCTGGGGGCCGGCAGGTGGCATGGTGGTTAAGGGCACTGGACTCCCACATGGCTGACTGCAGTTTGAGTCCTGGACCTAGCAGCTTGCTTTCTTGCTTTCTCGCTTTCTCTCTCTCACTCTTTCCCTCTCTGGTCAAATTAAACATAAATAAATAAATAAGCAAATAAAGTTAAATAAAATGATTCTTAAAAAAAAGAGAAAATCAGGCCATCTGGTCTTATGCTATACTGTGATTTAAATGCAGCAGGACTATCTTGATTCAAACTTACATGATTGGGTAAATACTATATATTTACATTATTAGGATGTTTAATTTAGGAGATATTTTCTAAAGGTTTTCAGTATTGTCACATATTTTTATGATTCTTCCAGGCAGCCCTTGACATTCGACAGTCAGTGTTTGGTGGCAAAAATATCCACGTAGCAACAGCTCATGAAGACTTGGCCTATTCTTCTTATGTTCACCAATATAGCTCTGGAAAATTTGACAATGCACTGTAAGTTCCACATTCTGTTTTCAGTGAAAGATTAAGTACTACTGGGACCAGCAGTTAGCATCATGGCTATGTCACTGGACTCCCATGTAGTCGACCGCGGTTCGCGTCCCGGACCCGGTGGCTTAAACTCACGCCGGGCGCGTGTGCGTGCGTGCCCAGGATCCCGAGAGGAGAATGGAGGAGAAGGGATTGCGGCGTGGCCATCCCCCCTGGGGGGTGATTTCCTGCTTTCTGTCTCTCTGTCTCTCTCTGTCTGTCTGGCGAGCGCACGCGCCCTATAGCGAAAACCTCTCAAAAAAAAAAAAAGATTAAGTACTACTTTTTCCCTAATACTGTAGTACTTATTATACTTTATGGATTAAATTTGGAGCTTCTTGGAGCTTTAACGGAATGCCTAAAATGTTCTTTAAGTCATTTCAAATTATACTAGTTTATAAGACATTTATTTAGACTTTATGTGGTTTAATATTGAGACATGTATATTTTCATGTAGTATATGACTTATCTTTGAGTATTTCCTTCAGTAATTTTCCTTTGAGTAATATAGCAGCCTCTAGCTAAATACCAGACTTAACCTAAAAACTTCTTGCTAAGAACAAACAGAAATACTGAATAAAATACAGTTTTCATCTTTTAAAAATGCATCACTGAACTTGCAAGAGTGACAGGAAATACCCAAGATTCAGTAATGGACATTTAATTCCAAAAATTTAAGTATGAACTATGGTGTAACTACTCTATAGTGGTTGGGAAGCTTGGTGGTTTCTGTAACCTTAGTTGAAGAACAGTCCTGCGTTTGAGAGATATTTAGCCCTTAGCAGGCCATTAGGTAGAATTGAAACAACCCTCGCATATAGCCAGGATCAAGGCTTCATCCTTTAGGGGAAGGCTTCACCTTCAGAGAAAGGACAGACTAGGGGAAAAAATTCTTCCATTGGCAGAGAGATGGTAAGAAAACTTACCCCATTTGAGCTTGGGTTCACAGCTGAACAGAAAAAGAATAAAAAAAGAAGCCTCAGAGTTTATAAACTATAGACTTATACCACTTAAGTTTGGGAATCATGAGTGCAGGAATCCCCAAACAGAGCGGGACCAGCAGATGGCGTAATGGTTCCATTATTGAACCATGGTTTGGGTCCCAGACCAGCAGCTTATAAAACTCACCTTAGGGGCCAGCAGTTGCCATAATGGCTATGTCACTGGACTCCCATGTAGTCAACCGTGGCTTGAGTCCCGGACCCAGTGGCTTAAACTCGTGTGTGCGTGCGTGCCCAAGATCCTGAGAGGAGAATGGAGGAGAGGGGATTGCAGTGTGGCCATCCTCCCTGGGGGGTGATTTCTCGCTTTCTGTCTCTCTGGCTCTCTCTGTCTTTCTGGGGAGCACATGTTCTCTATAGCAAAAACCTCGCCAAGAAGAAAAAAAGAAAGGGAAAAAAAAAAAAAAAAAAAAAAAAAAAACACCTCACCTCAGATGCGTGTGCATGCTTGCCCAAGATCCCAAGAGAAGAATGGAGGAAGGATTGCCTCATCCTCCCTGGGGGTGATTTCTTGCCTTCTGTTTTTCTCTGTCTCTCTGGCGGGCGCATGCTCCCTATAGCAGAAATCTCTAAAAAAATAAGAGGAATCCCCAAACAGAGAAAAATATTTTAAAAACATTTTGGAATAGGACCAGCAGATGGCATAATAGTTAGGTCACTGAACTCCCACATAGTCAACCATGGTTCAAGTCCTGGGCCTGCCAGCTGAAAACTCATGCTAGGTGCGTGTATGTGTGTGTCCAAAATCCCAAAAGGAGAATGGAGAAGAGATTGTAGTGCGGCCTTCTCCCCTGGGAGGCAATTTCTTGCTTTCTGTCTCTCTGGCGAACAAACGCACACTATAGCAAAAAAAATCTCTCTTAAAAAAAAACAAAAACACTTTGGGGCAGCTAGTTCTCTTGGGATGCCTTGTGGCAGAAATGCAAAACTCTTGTAAATAATTAACTTTCAGCCCAAACTATATAGATATTTCATAAGTGAAGCTCTACTTAAAATGATCTCAACATCAAAAATTACAAAATATATAAGGAAACAGTGTCTATGATTGAGAGTCAGCAGAAATAAAAAACAGGATTAAAAACATAAGAACTTGGGAACCAGCAGTTAGTGTAATGGCTATGTCGCTGGACTCCCACGTAGTCGACCGCGGTTCGCGTCCCGGACCCGGTGGCTTAAAACTCACGCCGGGGGGACCAGCAGTTAGCATAATGGCTATGTCGCTGGACTCCCACGTAGTCGATCGTGGTTTGAGTCCCGGACCCGGTGGCTTAAACTCACGCTGGGCACGTGTGCGTGCGTGCCCAAGATCCCGAGAGGAGAATGGAGGAAAAGGGATTGCGGCGTGGCCATCCCCCCTGGGGGGTGATTTCTTGCTTTCTATCTCTCTGTCTGTCTGGAGAGCGCACGTGCCCTATAGCAAAAACCTCTCAAAAAAAAAAAAACTCACGCTGGGCACGTGTGCATGCGTGCCCATGATCCCAAGAGGAGAAAAGAGGAGAAGGGATTGCGGTGTGACCATCCTCCCTGGGGGGTGATTTCTCACTTTCTGTCTCTATGTCTCTTTCTGTCTGTCTGGCGAGCGCACATGCCCTATAGCGAAAAAAACTCTCAAAAAAAAAAAAAAAAAAAAAACAAAAACATAAGAACTTGGCCAGCAAGTGGCATCAAGCTGGGGTGGCTGTATTCCATGTAGCTGACCATTTCGTTCTGGTCCCAGACCTGGTAGTTTGAAAAACATGCCAGGCACATGTGCGTCCATGTCCAGTATCCCAAAAGGAGAACAGAGGAGAAGGGATTGTGTTGTGGTTATCCCCTATTGGGGGTGATTTCTCATTTAACCTCTCTCTCTCTCTCTCTCTGTCTCTCTGCAGCGAACACATGTGCCCTGTCACAAAAACTTAAAAATAAAAAACTAAAAACAAAAAACTTCGTATAACATAACTTTTTTGGTTGATACTATAAAGAAATTACTCTTAAATGATTAAAGATATAAAATAGATTGGCCAACTATGGCTTCTAGACAAAATAGTTTTACTGAAACACAGCAAATTTTGACTTTCACACTACAACAGCAGAGTTTAATAGTTGCAACAGAGAACGTATAGCTGACACAACCTAAAATATTTACTATCTGGCCCTTTACAGAAATAGTTTGCTGAGGGGCCAGCAGTTGGTGTAATGGCTATGTTGTTGCTGGACTCCCATGTAGTTGACTGCAGTTCAAGTCCCAGACCCGGTGGCTTAAACTCACACCAGGCGTGTGTTCATGTGTGCCCAAGATTCCGAGAGGAGAATGGAGGAGAAGAGATTGCAGCGTGGCCATCCCCCCAGGGGGGTGATTTCTTGCGTTCTGTCTCTCTGTCTCTCTCTTTCTGGTGAGCACATGTGCCCTATAGCAAAAGAAAAAAATTCTCAAAAAAAAAAAAGAAAAGAAAAGAAAAGAAATAGTTTGCTGACTGATATAAAAGAAAGAATCAATAATATTTTGGAGGGAAAATGAAAAAGGGAGATAAAAATAACTTGATACATGCAGCAACATTAATGAACCTTCAAAACATTGTGCTAAGTAAAAGAAGGAAAGATTCTCACAAAAATCACATATTGTATGATTCCATTTATATGAAATGGCCAGAATAGACAAACGTGTAGAGACAGAAACTAAATTGATATTACCTAGGTTGGGAAGTTGGAGGAAGATGGGGAGCGACTGTTAATGAGCATGGATTTCTTTTGGGGTTATGAAAATATTTTTAAATTGTGATGGTTGTACAATTCTATGAATATATTAAAAGCCACTGAATTGTATTTAAGTGGGTCAATTGTGTGATATTATATCTTTATAAAAAGAGCTATTATGAAAAATAAATAGCTAGAAATAAAAAGTCCTTGTTGACGTTTAAATTCAATAGGCAGATTAATCAACAGATTAGTTACAACTGAAGAGAGTATTAGTGGCTTGGAAGACAGATTTGAGAAAAGTAATGATTATCTGGAAAATGGGAATAAGAGGCTTAGAGTTATTTGAAAAGAACTGGTAGGTGAAAACAGACAAATAGCTTACCTTTTATTTGGTGAGATGGAGCATATACAGCTAACTAGACAAACAAATAACTGTCAGAATACATACTGTGAAGAAGAAAGAATAGGCTAAAAGTTTAAAGAATGATAATAGGTTTTTTAAGGGACTTTTATATATTCTGATCTAAAAATGCCTGTTTAATGAGGAGTGAGCTATGTGGCTATTCAAGAGAAGAGCTTTGCGGAGAAAGGTTAAAGCAAGAAAGCACAAGGGTAACTGCTAGGGCTGTGTGGCTGGAGGGAAAGAGGGTTGGTCTGAAAGAGGGTTGATCTGATAGGTAGCAAACAGTGAAAAGGGAATGTTCAGCCTTACAGGACATAATAAGGACTTATTTTATTCTGAACGAGATAGAAATCCATTGGATATTAAAAGTTCAATACACCACAGATTGAAAACTTTAAAACAAGAAACTTGTTCACCAACAAACGTGGTTTTAGAAATGCTTTATATCAGGGACCAGCAGTTAGCACAATGGCTATGTTGCTGAACTCCCATGTAGTCAACCGCGGTTCAAGTCCTGGACCTGGTGGCTTAAACTCATGCCAGGCGCATGTGCATGCATGCCTAGGATCCTGAGAGGAGAATGGAGGAGAAGGGATTGCGACGTGGCCATCCCCCTGGGAGGTGATTTCTTGCTTTCTATCTCTCTGTCTCTCTCTGTCTTTCTGCCGAGCACACGTGCCCTATAGCAAAAACCTCTCCATAAAAAAAGAAAGAAAGAAAGAAATGCTTTATATCAGTGTTATGTTATAGATTATGATTTTTTTAATGCTTAAATCATTTGTAACAACAACAAAAATGCCAGATGATGTCTACCTGTGTTGCAGATTTCATGCAGAAAGAGCTATTGGTATCATTACCCACATCCTACCTGAAGATCATCTTCTTTTGGCTTCTTCAAAGAGGGTGAAAGGTATTTGTGATTTAGTCTGATTTTTTTTTTTAATCGATGACATAGGGTATAAAACAGGGATGTTTGTTTTCTAAGAGGCAGTAGCACAGGATTAGACTCTTAACTACCTCTTCCCAAGATAGCCAACTCACCACAACTCCACGTAAGGATTTCTCTTGGTTCACAGTGAAAGATTATTCACTTTTCTCATATAAAATGTTGTTAATAAGTCAAAATTTCTTTCTTTTATCCCTCCTTTTTTATTCACTCATACATCCATTAATTTCTTCTGAGGAGCTCATAAAAGACTAACACAAATTGTTCTGCAGAAGCATGGATAGGAAACTGAAGTTTGGTTTCATAGCTTCAGCTTTATAGTCCAGGTTTCTTAAACTGACCTTAATATCATGTTACTCTGAATGTTGCAAGGCTCTTGCCAAACACCACTTGTTCCTTTTCTTATTTTAAATTTTCTTCTAATCACCACTAAGACATTTGAACTTAACCCATTTATTTTGCTAACATTATTGATTCACTTATAAGTTAATCTCATGCACGCTAACTAAATTTTACCTTAATTCTGGAACTGGGTTTTTTCCTTCCTCTAGGTTTGCATTTTTTTAAGTTATACAAGTAATAATTAAAGTAAAAAAAGTAAATAGAGGGACCAGCAGGTGATGGGGTGGTTAAGGTGCTAGAATTCCCACGTGACTGAATGGAGTTGTAGTCCCAGACCTGGCAGCTTGCGCGCGTTCTCTCTGTCTCTCTCTCTCTCTCTCTCTCTCTCTCTCTCTGGCAAAACTCATGTGAGAAAATAATAATAATAATAATAAAATAATTCTTTTAAAAAAGTAAATAGAAAAGAGAAAAAACAAAGTAATTTGAATGCTATACCAATCTTAAACCAACATTTTGGCAACTGTTATTTTAGTCTTATTTCTTTCTTTAAACAAGATAATTTAATAAATGAATGTTTTTATTTTAATTTTATTATCTATTTTTCACTTAATATATCATAGACATTGTCCATTTTAATACACATAGGTTTATACCTTTTTTATCCTTTTTTTCTAATATATTTAATGTCATCTCTGTTATTGTACTTTTGTTGTTTTTAAGCTTTTCTTTAAAAGTGATGTAGTGAAGTAAATCATTTGACTCTTCTGTTTACTTTTATGTACATGGACAATTTTCCAAGAAATAAAGTTACTTGGTAAAATGATATGTATATTTTTAAGGCTTTATATGGAATTTGAAAGTTTTGAATACAGCTTTGAAATCAAAATGTCTTCTTGCCTGATTTTGTTGGTCAAGTGAGTAGGAAGAAGCCAGTATTTGTGTTTGGTTAAAGGTTATGTTTTATAAAGTGTGGTTTCAAAATTTTGAAAAGTACTAAGTACTCCTTGGCACAGTTTCGTAACTTTAAAAAGTTTGCCATTTACTTAAAAAAACAATTCACATCAGCAAAGTATAGCAATCTATTAAAAGAGAAGTTAACTTTACTTAATAATTTGATAAATTCCATTGGTATTCTTAAATTTGAATTAAGTATACGGTGCAAAATAGAATACTTAAAGGGGAATAATTTCATCTTGACTAGTTATAAACCATAATCACATTTAAATATAATTATAAACATCAGTGTTATTTTGTTTTAAATTAGATGGTCTAATTAGCTTTGATAGATGGTTTTGGAGTGCACTAATTTATTGCTTTCTTTATCAGCACTTATTTTAGAGGAGATTGCAATTGACTGTCATAATAAGGAAACTGAACAGAGACTGCTTCAAGAAGCTCATGATTTGCACCTGTCCTCACTCCAACTAGCTAAAAAGGCTTTTGGGGAATTTAATGTACAGACTGCAAAACACTATGGGAACCTTGGAAGACTTTATCAGTCAATGAGAAAATTTAAGGTAGAAACATGTTTTACTCTATTTCTTCTCTCTAAATCTTAAATAATAAAATCTTAAATAATAAATTTTCATTAATAAAGTATATATTCTCTTTACTCCTATCTTATTTCACAAAAAACTTTTAAAATACTATAAATTTATACTTGAAATATAAATAAAATAAGAATTCTAAACACATCAAACAAAAAAGGCTAATATGATTATTAGACTTCAAACATAATTCTTAGCCAGGTTAAATATATGTACAGGTTTTAGCAGAATGCCTGACACATGGTAGGTAAGAAATATCAGAAATAAGTACTGTAGCAATAAAAATTAATGATTTTAATTCTCTTTTAGGATTTTGATTTATAAATTCCTAATATTGTCCAATTTAGGGCCACAGAAAGGAAAAAAGTGAGTGTACCTGACCTGTGCATTTTCACCTGAAAATCAATTTATATATCCCTCAATGTGCCTGAATTTAGTTTGTTAGAATAAAACTTGTCAAGACTTAAAAAAAAAAAAAAGAAGTATATACCTTTGTAAATTAACACATTATAAGTCTAGTTTCTTAAAAAGGTTCTATTAAGTTTTGTAATGTGTTAACAAATTTTTATTTTTGAATTTTTAAAAATTTCTTCTAACAGTTAATTTTGTTAATTTCCTCTAACAATATATTTTTCATTCCTTCCATCATAAACAAGTGTCCCCAAAAGGTCCCCATGCCACTGTCCATGCCCAGCCTCATCCAGCCCCATGTCTATAGACACAAGGAGACCTTAGAATGGAAGTCCCAGGACCATCATGTGTGGACCCAGCATCACAGAGTATTGCATTACCGGTGCACCACCACTGCTGGCCCAGTTTCTTCTAACAGTTTTTTATTACCAGCACAAGTTTACCTTTGTCACTTTTGGCATAAGACACTATTACTATCATCAGCTTATGTGTACAGTTTCCAAAAACCAGAAATTCTTTCCATAGGCAACCTGTGGGGAAAATACAGTGTGTTCTTTGATCTGATTACCTTATGGCATTCATAAGACGTCTTTGACATTTGGAAGACTCTTGCTCATTGGGTAAGAATTGTGGGACATAAGAAAAAATGTAATCTAATGATTGCGTTGACATAATTATTTTTTAGGAAGCTGAAGAAATGCACATCAAAGCAATTCAGATTAAAGAACAACTTCTTGGTCAAGAAGATTATGAAGTAGCCCTTTCAGTCGGACATCTGGCTTCTTTATATAATTATGACATGAATCAGTATGAAAATGCCGAGAAACTTTATTTGCGATCTATAGCAATTGGTATGTTACCTGTAAATTTTCTTTAGTTAGTTGATTAGAGATCAGCCTGTCAACATGTTTTTTATTTTAAACATATTCAGTATTTTTTATGTGAAATGCTTCAGATCAAAAGTGGTTTTGATTCTTTTTTCTTCAGATTTTAAAATATTCAATATGCATTATGAGATATCCTAGGAATGGGGCCCATGCTAACATAAAATTTATGGTTTTTTTTAAGAATTATTTAACTTCATTTATTTATTTACTTACTTTAATTTTACCAGTGAGGGAAAGAGCGAGAGAGAGTGTGCACAAGAGAGAGTGAGAGAGAAAGCAAGTTACTAAGTCTGGGACTTGAACCACAGTCAACCGTGTGGGAGTCCAGTGCCCTTAACCATCACTCCACCTGCTAGCCTTTCATAAAACTTGTATTTTAGGGACCAGCTGTTAGCATAATGGCTATGTCGCTGGACTCCCATGTAGGCGACCGTGGTTCACGTCCCAGACCCAGTAGCTTGAAACTCACGCCGGGTGCGTGTGCGTGCGTGCCCAGGATCCCAAGAGGAGAATGGAGGAGAAGGGATTGTGGTGTGGCCATCCCCCCTAGGAGGTGATTTCTCGCTTTCTGTCTCTCTGTCTGTGTCTGTCTGGCAAACGCACGCGCCCTATAGCAAAAACCTCTTCAAAAAAAAAAATTTATGTTTTATAAATTATACCTATGTTTTATAAATACACCTTACAAACACAGCCCGAAGATAATTTTACATAATATTTTGGTATTGCAGCATTTTGACAGCAGCCCTTCCTATCAGATCAGATGTAGAATTTGTGGCATGATGTAAACCTCAAAAAGTTTCACATTTTGGAGCATTTCAGATTCTTGATTTGGAGATTAGGAATGCTCAACCTGTGTTAGGGAAATGTTATTATTAATATATAAATGAGTTTAGAGCTTCTAGATACCCAAGGACCACTGAAAAATCATCACGACCATTTGCTAAAGGTGTTGTTTTGATGTTGAAGTCAGTGGAAAGTGGTGTGACAGTAAAGTGTCAAATGAAGGCAAAGTATTTGTGCATTAAAACTCCTGATCAACTCCCCTGCCCTTTTCCTGACTTTTAACATCTTAGATCAGGAGTCTACCAGCAGATGGTAGAGCGGTTATGTTGCTGAACTCCCACATGGCCAACCGCTTTTCGAATACTGGACCGGTGATTTGAAACTCAGGCCAGGTGCATGTACATGCATGCCCAAGACGCTGGGAGGAGAATAGAGGAGAAGGGATTGTGGCATGGCCTTCCCCCCTGGAGGCTGATTTCTCACTTTCTGTCTTACTGTGTCTGTCTCTGGCAAGTACACATGCCCTAAGGCAAACAGCTCTTAAAAAAATTAAAACCAGGGACCAGCAGTTAGCGTAATGGTATGTCGCTGGACTCCCACGTAGTCGACCGCAGTTCGCGTCCCAGACCTGGTGGCTTGAAACTCACGCCGGGCACGTGTGCGTGTGTGCCCAAGATCTCAAGAGGAGAATGGAGGAGAAGGGATTGCGGCGTGGCCATCCCCCCAGGGGGTGATTTCTTGCTTTCTGTCTCTCTGTCTCTCTCTGTCTGGCAAACGCACGCGCCCTATAGCAAAAACCTCTAAAGAAAAAAAAGAAAAAAAATTAAAATCATAGATCAGGTCTACCTGTGTTTTTTTGTTAAGAGGTTTTTGCTATAAGGTGCATGCGCTTGCCAGAAAGACAGAGAGAGAGAGACAGAAAGCCAGAAGTCACCCCCCAGGGGGATGGCCACGCCACAATCCCTTCTCCATTCTCTTCTCTGCATTATGGGCACATACGCACACATTTCCAGCATGGGTTTAAGCCACCTGGTCTGGGACTCAAACCCTGGTCGACTACATGGGAGTCCAGCAACATAGCCATTACACCTTCTGCTGGTCCCTGTTTTTTTTTTTTTTTAAGAATTATTTTATTTAACTTTATTTCTTTAATGTGACCAGTGAGAGAGAGCACGCGAGAGAGAGAGAGAAAGCTATCTGCCAGGTCTAGGACTGGAACCGTGGTCTGCCATATGGGAGTCTAGTACCCTTGACCACCACACCACCTGCCAAAAACAGGCTTACCTGTTTTTGAACTTGATGTAAATGAAGTTGAAGTTTATATTTTATGTATCTGGTTGCATATTGCTACTACTTATCACTTCCAGTGTTATGTAGTAGTTTACTGAATCAATATATAATTGTCCATTCTACTTTATGAACATTTGGGACATTTGGGTTGTTTTCATTCCAGGGCTATTACAAAATGAGATGCTGTGGCCTTCATCTTATGAAGTACCTGTTAAAACTAAGCCTATTTTTATATTGAATTGTCTTGATTTTTTAAAAATTATTTATTTATTTAATTCCATTTGTTATTCTTTTTTTAATTTGACCAGACAGAGACAGAGAGAGCAAGACAGAGAAAGCAAGAAAGCAGTCGCCAGGTCCGGGACTCAGACTGTGGTCAGCCGTGTGGGAATCCAGCAACCCTAAGCACCACGCCACCTGTAGGCGCCGTGTCTTATCATTTTTTTTAACTGACTTACACAAGTTCTTTTTATACTATGAATAAGCCCTTTGTTGGTTGCATGTGTTGCAGATTATCTTCTCTGATTCAACTGCTTGTTTCCTATTTATGCCTTTTTAAGGACAGAAGTTCTTAATTTTTTTTTTTTTTTTTTGAGAGGTTTTTGCTATAGGGCGCGTGCGCTCGCCAGACAAACAGAGAGAGACAGAGAGACAGAAAACGAGAAATCACCCCCCAGGGGGGATGGCCACACCACAATCCCTTCTCCTCCGTTCTCCTCTCGGGATCTTGGGCACGCACGCACACGCGCCTGGCGTGAGTTTAAGCCACCGGGTCCAGGACTCGAATCACTGTCGACTACATGGGAGTTCAGTGACATAGCCATTACGCTAACTGCTGATCTCAACAAACCTACTACTTAGAGTTTCTTTGTCTTTAACCTGAAGTAGTATGTATTTGCAATACTATATTCAAAAGTTACTTGAAGTTGTTTACAACCCTCTCTTTAGCATGGTTATGTAATTTATTTGAAAGTCAATTAGGTTCATTTGTTTATATCTCTATTGGACTTTTCTCCCATTCACCTTTATTTTATTAAATTTTTTGAGGTAAAATATTAATGTTCTAAAATCAGAACAGTAGGGCCAGTCAGTGGTGTGATGGTTTGGGTGCTGGATCCCATATGGCTTATTTTGTTGTTCAAATCCATGACCTGATGGCTTGAAAAGCATGCCAGGTATGTGTGCGTGTGTGCCCAAAATCCCAGGGGGTAGAATAGAGGAGAAGGGATTGTAGCATGGATATCTTCCCTGGAGGGTGCTTTCTCACTTTCCCTCTCTCTCTGGAGAACACATGCACCCTATGGCAAAACTTAAAAAAAAAAAAAAAAGGAAAGAAAAAGAAAGGAAAAAGAAAGAAAGGAAGGAAGAAAGAAAAAAAAATCAGAACTATACAGAAAAGTTTATTCAGAGGTGTATAATTTCCCCTAATGTCTTCTACCCAGTTCTTACATACCTGCTCTGGGTAACCTATTTCATTAGTTACTAGTTTTTTTCTTTCCTGTGTATCTTTTTTGCACAAATGAGCAAATAAACAAATACTTTCTCTTTTTTTTCCTTTTTTGAAACAAAAGGTAGCAAAAGATAGATACTTTCTTACTTTGACTTTTTCATTTTATTTTAATTTGTCCAGAGAGGGATAAAGCAAGAGAAAGAGAAAAGAGAAAGAAAAAATAAGAAAGCAAGCCGTCAGGTCCAGGACTCAAACCACAGTCGGCCATGTGGGAGTCCAGTACCCTCAATCACCACTCCACCTGCCGGCCTGCCAGCCCTTATTTTTAAGTTTTAATTTGCTATAGGGTACATGCACTCACCACAGAGAGAGAGAGAGAGAGAGAGAGAGAGAGAGAGAGAGAGAGAAGAAAGCCACCAGGTCCAGGACTCAAACTGCAGTTAGCCTTGTGGGAATCTAGCACCTTAACCACCATACCACCTGCTGGTCCCACTTTGCTTTTGCTTTTTCTTTTTTAACTTAACACTACAATCTGAATTATTTCATATCAGTTCACAGAGTTGAGTTTCTTTTTTTGTAAACCACCTGCATAGTGGGCAACTGGGTGAATCTTCTCCACTTGATCGAACTATTCTCCTATGTAATTGCGTTTGTTTCTTTTATTTTGCAGTTACGAACACTGCTGCTATGAATCATAGCCTTGTGCACATGTATTTTTTTATGTTGAAGGAACTGCCATTCTTCATTAAAATCTCCTTAGTCCCTTTAATCCATTAAATTTTATAATTATGTATATAGTAAGGCCAGCTTCTTTAGATAAGAGAAATGTTTTAAATGTTTTTTAAGAATTTTTTATTGGGACCAGCAGTTAGCGTAATGGCTATGTCACTGGACTCCCACATAGTCGACTGCAGTTTGAGTCCCGGACCCGGTGGCTTAAACTCACACCGGGCACATGTGTGTGCGTGCCCAAGATCCCGAGAGGAGAATGGAGGAGAAGGGATTGCGGCGTGGCCATCCTCCCTGGGGGGTGATTTCTCACTTTCTGTCTCTCTGTCTCTCTCTGTCTGTCTGGCGAGCGCACGCACCCTAGAGCAAAAACCTCTCCAAAAAAAGAAAAAAAAAAAGAATTTTTTATTTAACTTTATTTATTTATTTTAATTTGACCAGAGAGAGACAGAACAAGCAAGAGAGAGAGAGACAGAAAGCGAGAAAGCAAGCTGCCAAGTCCAGGACTCAAACAACAGTCGGCCATGTGGGAGTCCAGGGCCCTTGCTAGCCCCCAAGAGAAAAATTTTTTAAAGTCTTACAGATAGGGGCCAGCAGGTGGTGTGGTGGTTAAGGCACTGGATTCCCACATGGCCGACAGCAGTTGCAGTCCTGAACCTGACGGCTTCTTTTCTCACTTTCCCTCTCTCTCTGTCTCCTTCTGGTTAAATTAAAAAATAATAATAAGTAAAATTAAATATTTTTTAAAAGAAATTACAAAACAAAGTCTTATAACTAGCTCAAGGGTGAGACTAGTTTGGAGGGTGCTAACACAGAATTCTATCAATTCCTTTCAGGATAAAACCAAGCCAACCCTATTTAAAGACTTGAACTTGTGTGCACATTTTAGAAACCACTTGTTATTCCATTATTTGAGCTTTCTTTCTCTTTTCTTTGGTTACTTTCAGGGAAGAAACTTTTTGGTGAAGGCTACAGTGGACTAGAATATGATTACCGAGGTCTTATTAAACTTTACAACTCCATTGGAAATTATGAGAAAGTGTTTGAATATCACAATGTTCTGTCTAACTGGAACCGGTTGCGGGATCGGCAGTATTCAGTGACCGATGCTCTTGAAGACGTCAACACCAGCCCCCAGTCCACAGAAGAAGTGGTGCAGTCTTTCCTGATTTCTCAGAACGCTGAGGGACCGAGCTGCTGAGGGAGCACCTCAGTGAACCAATTACCTTTTCCCAGATTGCAGGGAATTCATACTGTGAAATCAAAACCATGTTGTTTTTGGGGGCTGGAATTTGCATTGAAACACTGGTCCAGTCCATTGAAGACCCTACTTTGGGTGATCCCTATCTTGCAGAGTGTCTGTAGGAGTAAGCATATATTCAGTTATATTCAGCATGTACCGCATGTATAAGTAGTCTGGCCCACATTTTTCAACATAGTAGAACAAACAGGAAATCCTTTTTTGTTTTTCTTTTTAAAAAATAATTCATTTTGCAGAAAGCCTGAAAGAAAAAAAGAACCCTAAATAAAACTATTTAAGAGTTTAAAAGAGTTGCATTCTTATTAATGTAAGGATGATTTTAACAACTTTTTAACGTATAATTCTTCCATGTGGAGGTATTCAATACTGTATTGTAAAGAAATTTTATGGGGGAAATCTTTATATGCAGTATAGAAAAGTGAACACAAATACTAATAACAGAGACACATCCCAACTTAGGTTTGGCTACCTTACCCAGAGCAGTGGATATAACCACTCCAGAGCTATATTACAAGGGATAGACTGTCCAATTATCTGAACTGGACCAGTGTTGATCTGTAAGTAATAGAAATGCTGAAAGACCAACAGTCTTTCTTTTTTTTTTTCCTTCCTTCCTTATTCTTTCTTTTCTTTTTCGTGGTACAACAGTGCAAGATGCTCTGATAGCGTTTGCTAACAGGACCAGGAGGATCTACAAAGGACCAGCCCAATGTAGAAGGTGGTTATTTGGACCAGAGGCTTCAGATGATTATTTTATCCCCTGCATATACTTTTATCAGTAGAATGATTTTATTTAGATGTACAATGAAAAGTGATAATGCAAAAATTATATTCATGCAATAGATACCAAACTAGGGAAATTTGGCAATTTCAATTGCGTATCTTTAGTCGAAGTACACAGATGGCAATGCTGTAAGCAAGGCTACAAATATCTGCTGCAGCTCCCCTCCCCCATTTTAACTGTTACCCTTCTAATCAACGCAGCTAATATGTACGTTGGCTATGAGTCATGTCCAGATGAGAAAGTTAGGTTACTGTACAATTTTTTTTTTTAGAGGTTTTTTCGCTATAGGGCGCGTGCGCTCGCCAGACAGACAGAGAGAGACATAGAGACAGAAAGCGAGAAATCACCCCCCAGGGGGGATGGTCACGCCGCAATCCCATCTCCTCCATTCTCCTCTCGGGATCTTTGGCACGCACTCACATGCACCCGGCGTGAGTTTTAAGCCACCGGGTCCAGGATGCGAACCGCAGTCGACTACGTGGGAGTCCAGCACCATAGCCATTACGCTAACTGCTGGTTCCCCAATTTTTGAAGATTCATGGAAAGCAGATGCCCAAAAATAAGTCTTAGAAAAATCCTTCATTTTTATGGTAAATAATAGTACAATGAGTCATTTTATTTGAAATCCAGGAGTCAAACAGATCTCGTAATGATTTATCTATTTCACTAACTTGTCTTTCTTTTTATTGGATTTTGATTTTATTCTCTCTCCCTTTTTCTTTCCCTTAAGCCAGTGAGGTTATTTAATGTTGAGGTAATATTCACATTTAAGAAGTTGTAACATGTAGCAACTCAAGAAACAAAAAGGTCTTTTGCTTTTACCTCAATTCTTATTATAGTGGCCCATCTGGTGCCTCTATAGTTACAAATCTGGGCTTCCCCCCTATTTTCAGGGGTTCATGACTTGGCTGTTGAAGATGCTGCTCCTGGCTGATACTGGGAGTAGCCTTGGGTGAGTGGATGTGTGTTGAATTGTGATTTTCTTTTGACACGTGCATCGGGTGGTAAGAGAGACCATCTAGCTGCCACATTGAGTACAGAAAAAATTAATTCGGAGATTTTTAAGTACTTTTTTGAACTTCCCGACTACAACCTTGTTTGAAACTGTTACTTGCAGGCTTCTTAGTTGTGAGCCAGTGTGTTTTAAGTCCCCAGGAGGGATTGACTGGGGGATGCAGTTAAAAAGCCGAAGCCAGCCCACACCCTGAGCTCATAAATATGTGATGTAGAAACCTGGTTTAATCCTCAACTTTAATTGTTTTCTTTTTAAATTTTGGAAAGAGGACATTGGCACACCTGCAATTTATGAAGCTGGTCCCCTCTCACTTAATTGTAATGTAATGCCAAGAGGCGCCTCTTCCTTAATTACCAAATAGTCTGTGTGACCGAGGACTAACGCGAAGTTTGAGTTGAGCTCCATCCTCGTGGGCCTGCATATCTAATACCTCCAAAGAGATTTCAGGATAGGCTTTGTGTACTTTTACTGGTTACTTAGAGTCCTGTGGTATGTTTGTGGTATAGGAATGTCATGGTAAATTGTTTTTCAATAAATATTTTGAAACTTATGTTTCCATATGAAGTTTTTTTTTTTTTTAATCTGTATTTTTGTTTTGTTTCGTGCACATATAGCATTTCCTAGAACAAGATCAAACAAATGACTCAAGGCCTCATCCTCCCTAACTCAGTTTGAACTCAACTTAGCTCACACTCAGTGATAAAGCCACATGATAATTACAAGTCTAGAATCACAGGGTGTTAACAACAGGTGACAGCCAATATTTTTTTAGCATCCTTATCAGTAGTTTCACCTGGCCACCGCTGCTTTAATGTAGTTTTTATAAATCCGTGCACGTAAATCACACTTTGATTTAGTGTATATACTCTAGCTTAAGAAAACAGATTGCTATTTTCCGTTAGTGATATGACTTAATATGCTATTATTTATGGTTCTAATGAAGAATAATACCCTAATAATTTTAAGTGTGGGGTTTACCTTTTTAGTAGGGATGTTTTTGATCAATTAGGGAGATGAATGCCACCGTGATTCATGGGGTTAAAAAAAATCTCAAATGAAGGAAAGAATAAAATTTTTCTTGCAATAACCAATAGCTTTCACAGACTTTTTATGTGTGATGGGGAGTTGTTTGTAAGGTAGCGCTGGCTAACTTAAAGATTTTTCTGTTAGTTCAGCAGAGTAAGAGACCTTTGGTCCCATCCTTCCTGGCTTTCTTTTCTTCTTTCCATTCTTTTCCCAAAGTTTGGTGCTACTCAAGTTGGGTGCATCAGGGAGCTCAGCTAACACTCAGATGTGCCACACAGGTGGGCAGTCACTCCTGCATTCAGTTTAATGAAGCCAGGTGAGTTTTCTAGAGCATAACCTTTACAGGTCCCCTATGCTGACTTTGCCCAAAAGATTAGGCCCCTATTACTGTCTCTGCGTGGTTAAACATGAACCTGCTATTGCTCTAAAGTAACCTCTGTCCAGGTACCCACTTGTGAAAATGAAGGACTTAACAAAGAACTGTATTCCTAACCTGTTAAGAACAGTTGGTCATTTTGTGAAAATTAAATACAGAAGCCACAGTCCGGAAACAACAAGGGTGCCATTTGGTTGTCCTTATGGTGCAAACTGAAAGCGCATGCCTAAAACATGCTGGAAGCTGTTGGTCAAAACTTCACGAATTAGAAGAATGATCTGCCAAGTAGCAGGCATTGTTAACTGCCACCTGTTCTTTGTATTATCCCCGGTAGTCCTATTCTTGCTGCTTCCAAACTTTTTTTTTTTCCTGGATGCAAGGCTGCTGGACAAATATTTATAATTTTTTTAAGAGTTTGTGTTTGCTTTAAAGATGAACACATTTTATTTACCTCTTGGCTTTAGAGGACCTTACTTGCCAGATTTTTTTTTTTTTAATATGACTTTAGGATTAATCTCCAGCTTGAACACTAATAGTTCTTTTGCCCACAAATCTCAGGAATGTTTTAGGCAGAAAACTGGTTTTGCCCTGTTGATGATCTGAAGGAGTGTGCTTTAGAATTTATTAAATAATATTCTTCTTTCATTGCAATCCTAGGTATCTATAGCATGAGTGGCCTTAGTGAGTTTGTTGAAGTGCACATGTTTTTCAAAAGTAAAATTTAAGATTAAAAATATATGCTATATATAGATATCTAGAAAACTTGGTTTGTGGTGCACAGTTAAGTGTCGGATCACTAAATAACCGTTGCAGGTACCATTTGTGTAACATTACTCATTTCTGTATATTTCTTTTATGGGAATACATGTTGCCATGGTAACTAAAACTTTTCAATTTAGTTCTTTTTTGACGCGAATGAATGCTACATTTTATTAAATATTACCAGGTCAGTACTATTTTTATACTTTATTAAGCAACAGGGGATTTTAGTTTAATAGACTCAAAATAAAAAGCTCTTAATGGAACAGTTAAAAGCAAGTCATTTACAATCTTTATCTGAAAATCCCCACTAATAGTGCCACAGTAATTTCTATAGAAATATCTAAGGTCATTGATAGATTTTCAAAGCCAGTTCTTTATTGTATCAGAACAACCTTTCATATCATTCTCACCAACTTGTAGTGCCCACCATTGTTTGTAACTATTAAATCATACTAAGTATGTTTGTAACCAGCATTGTGATATATTCTGTACTTGTATTGCTCAAAATGAATTATTGACCTAATAAATATAGTGTTCCTGCACTTGGAGTGTACGTTTTCAATTTAGTTGTGATGGCTTTTGTTTGGGACTTGGGACAATTTAAACTGTTGCATACTGTTTTTATTGAAACACAGAATGAGAGAAACTGTTGGAACCAAGCAAAGGTGTTCTTGTGCAAGAAAATTAAGATGTGTGACAGAGGAGGTAAGATGTGAGACAGAGGAGGCACATGGTGGCAGATCTGGAGAGGTTGCCCAAGAAAGTACTTTGGGAGAAGACAAAAGCACGGCGTTCATGCAGGGGGATTTTTTAGTCTTTGGGAAAGTCTTTATGAATCACTATGTGATTCTTTGTCTTGGTCTTGTAACTCTCAAAGGCTTAAGGTGCTGGGAGACATGGTAGAGTTATGCTGGGAACAGTAGGGGGAACTCTAGGTTTAATTTCAGTTCTGGCTCCACCTCTGAACTGTAGGAATTTGAATTATGTCATCACAGCCCTTGTGTTTCATTTCCTGACAAGAATGAGGGGGTCAAGTTAGGTCTTAATCAGCTCCACCAGGAAACAGCATAGCTCTTAAGCACCCAAGAACAATGAACAGGAAATGAAGTCACGTTTTAGAAGATTATAAGAAAACTCCTATTGGGACCAGCAAATGGCATAATGGGTACAGCGCTGGACTCCCATGTAGTTGACTGTGGTTTGGATCCTGGACCCAGCAGCTTAAAACTCACACTGGGCGTGTGTGCATGCATACCCAAGATTCCAAGAGGAGACTGGAGAAGGCGATGCAGCATGACCATCCCTCCTGGGGGGGGGGGGGGGGGTAGGTAATTTATTGCTTTCTGTCTCTCTGTCTCTCCAGTAAGCACATACACCTTATAGCAAAAATCTCTCTTAAAAAAAAAACTAATATTTTAGATGAAATCCCACCTTGGAAATCACTAACCTCATTGCCTGCCACCTTCAGTGATACTGAATTTTCTCATTTTTCTTTGTACTTACCTATGACTTTGAATCTTTGAATATGTGCCATTTCCTCTTCTGTGTGGAATGCTTTTGGGTCTTCAGGAAAGTGAAGACACATTTTTGCATAGAAAAACATAGGAAGATGCATCATGACTTCCCCGATGACCTAATATTTCCTAGGTAAAGTCTTACTTATCTGAAGGGCTCAAAGGTCAAGGAAAGTCTTCCCTTAAAGCTCAAGTTGCCATTTCTTGTTGATAATGAAGCTCTTTATTTAAAATTTTAATAATTACCATACGGCCATATAATTCATGGTGTTAAGACTATTTCCAACTTGGAAACTGTGGATATGTGCATTTAACAAACAACATAGAACACTTAACTTTTTTTTTTAAGAATTATTTTATTAATTTTATTTATTGATTTATTTTAATTTGACCAGAGAGGGACAGAGCCAAAAAGAGAGAGAGAAAGTAAGGCAGGCCGCCAGGCCCAGGAATTGAACCATGGTTGGCCATGTGGGTGCCCTTAACCACCATGCCACTTGCTGGCCCCAGAACACTTAACTTCTAAGTGAGTTAGCAAACTACACTCAGTTACTTTAAACACACTGGTTTCAGTTCTGAAATTCAAGACGAACACACTCATTGGAATCACTGTTAGGAAAAGCAGGAAATAACAGACGTGTTGGCACAAATGAGAAACGAGTCTGTCTGCACTACTGGTGGGAATGAAATATGGTGCGTGTGCTATGGAAAACAAGACAGCAAGTCCCCAGAAAATTTTTAAATACACCTCTGGGTATGTCTCAAAAAGAATTGAAAGCAACTTGGACCAGCCTTGTAACCTCACAGTTAAGGAAGCCGATCCCACCTGACCGCAGTTTGAATTCTGGCCCTGGAGGCTTGCAAATACTCTGGCCACATGTACACCTGTGTGCCCCACATCACGATAGGATGGGAAACAGAGAAGGGATTAAGGTGTGAATGTGAGGGAGAAGTAGCAGGAAGAGTAGTGGGGATAAACTGTTTTAGTTTACATGCGTTCTTGTTCTATAACATTTATTTACAAGCATTCTGTGTCTGTTCATTATTTTTCCTGATCCCCTCCCTAACCCCCTACCCCTCAGTGTTCCCTAGTGTCTACAGTAGCCTGTCTGGAGGCAGAGAAGCTCTCCAGACCCGAGTGCAACCCCAGCGAGGTGGTCCAGGAAAGCATGGAAGCAAGCCTATCTATGAGACTCAAGAAGCAGACCTGCAGGGCCAGCAGGTGGCATGTTGGTTAAGGACTGGACTTCCACATGGCTAGCTGCAGTTCAAATCCCGGACTTAGCCGCTTGCTTTCTCACTTCCCTTTTCTGGTCAGATTGAAAAATGATAATGATGAATAAAATAATTCTTTGAACAAAAAAGAAGCAGTAGGTCCTGAGTGGCCTACATGAAAATAAAAGAAATAGGTATACCACAACAGAGTGAAAGGGCATTGCCAATCACATGTATCTATATCATCTACATCAACCATCTATACATATGCACCTATATCTCCATATATATCTTCAAAAAAAAAAAAGAACATATTGAAAGTGCACAACACAATGTAATGTTTTCTGTTGAAAATATTGAATCTGGTAATATCTTCAGTATTTGGGACCAGCAGGTGGCGTTATGGTTATATAGCTGGACTCCCACATACTTGACCATGGTTCAAGTCCCAGACCCAGTGACTCAAACTCACGCCGGGCATGTGTACATGCATGCCCAAAATCCTGAGAATGGAGGAGAAGGGATTGCAGTGTGGCCATCTCCCTCCTGGGGGGAAGGGTGGTTTCTCACTTTCTGTCTGTCTCTGTCTCTGTCTCTCTGGGGAGTGCATGTGCTCTACAGCAAAAATCTCTAAGGTATTCACACACTGCATGCAAGCTTTGGGAAACCATATTGTGGTGTCTAGTCCGGAAGCCCTAGAGGGCATCTCGGAGAAAACACTGCTAGCTGCCCTCTCAGTGCGCCAAGGCCCGCCATGCTGGCCCTGCGAAGCTGCCTGACTAGGGCTCTAGCCGCGCAGACGCTCGCACCTCAGGTGTGTTCATCTTTTGCTACGGGTCCCAGGCAACCTGATGGAACACTATGAATTTCGTACTTGCTGCCTTAAACCTTCAAAAATGAACGAGCTCCTGGAAAGTATTAAGAAAGTCATTCATCATCAGACAGCTCACTCTGAATTGGTTGGATTCTGGAGTACAGAATTTGAAGGCAGAATGAATAAAGTGTTTCATATTTGGAAATATGATAATTTTTTTTCACTCGTAGAACTGAAGTTGGGAAAGCCATAGCAAAAGATAAGGAATGGCAACAAGCTCTTACACCAAATTTGGCTCTCATTGATAAATAGAATGAGATTACTTATCTGGTACCATGGTGCAAAATAGAAAAGCCTCCAAAAGAAGGAATCTATGAACCAGTCATTTTTCAGATGAAACCTGGTGGGCCAGCTGTGTGGGGTGATGCATTTAAAAAGGCAATTCATGCACATGTTCATCTAGGCTACACGAAATTAGTCGGTGTTTTCCACGCAGAATACAGAGCACTCAACACAGTTCATGTCCTGTGGTGGAATGAGAATGCAAATAGTCGTGCAGCTGGGAGACATCAGTCTCATGAGGATCCCAGAGCTGTGGCAGCTGTTCGGGAGAGTGTCGACTACATAGTTTCTCAGCAGAATGTGCTTCTGATTCCTACTTCATTTTCACCATTGAAGTAGTTTTCTATGGAAAAATCACGCATTTCATTAACTGCTATGAGATATGCCTGTTAATGGTGCTTAAATTCTCCCAAGCGGGTCTTCATTTGAAGGAGATGGTAAGTTAATTCACTAAGTTTCTTGTAGTGGGTTTTTTTTCTTTCTTTCTTTCTTTTTTTATGCTTTTGTCATAAGTGTGTTCACTAGAAAGTGAAAAATCACCCCCCAGGAGGGACGGCTATGCTGCAATTCCTATTCTTCCACTCTCCTCCTGGAATTTTGGGCACACACCTACATGTGCAGTGTGATTTTCAAGCCACAGGTTCAGGACTTGAAACTTGATAGGCCATGTGGAAGTCCAGTGCCTTAACTACCGTGCTAACTGCTAGGCCCAAGTTTCTTGTTGTTTTAAAAGCCACCTCTGACCATTGTCACCATCACTTTAGGATGTAGCTCTATTCATTTTTCTCATTGGTATTTCAGTATCTATTATACATTAGAAAGAGTTGTTACTGTTTCTGATTTTTTCATTTGTTTCAGAATACTGCTCCTGTATTTTGACAACTTTTTGCGTTACAGTATTATTTTACACTCAAATAATGATTGTACATTTCCTTACCTGACAAGATTTTTAAATTATTTATACATATTTATATTTTCATGTCTGTTTTATCTGAAATTTAAACAAAATTTTGCCCAGTAAAATTTATTTTGTGATATCAAGTGGGATTCATAAATCCTAAATGTATTAGGGCAAGTATATTTCTATACTTTGGAAAGCATAGTATCTTCTGCATCATTGGGGTTAATTATGATTTTCACATTATGTCATGCTTACTTGGAAAATAATACAATTAGATCATGGCATTAAAAATCTAGAGAGGTAGGGACCAGCAGTTAGCGTAATGGCTATGTTGTTGGAATCCCGTGTAGTCAACCGCGGTTCGAGTCCTGGACCCAGTGGCTTAAACTCAGGCTGGGCGCGTGTGCATGCGTGCCCAAGATCCCGAGAGGAGAATGGAGGAGAAGGGATTGCAGCGTGGCCACCCCCTCAGGGGGTGATTTCTTGCTTTCTATCTCTCTCTCTCTCTCTTTCTGGCGAGCGCACACGCCCTATAGCAAAAACCTCTAAAAAAAGAAAAAAAGAAAAAAAAATCTAGAAAGGTAGAAAAAAATCTAGAGATTTGTTGGATTATATGTAGAATGTGTTCATTTGTGATTAATTTTATTAATTTGTACTTCATTTTGGATCATTATTTAACAATTGTCTTTGGGGACAATTACTTGTTTTAAAGAGATTTTTATTGTTATAGAAATGCTTGCTTTAATAAAAGCCTGCATATTTGGGACCAGCAGTTAGCGTAATGGCTATGTCGCTGGACTCCAACGTAGTCGACCGCGGTTCGCGTCCCGGACCTGGTGGCTTAAACTCACGCCGGGCGCATGTGCGTGCGTGCCCAAGATCTCGAGAGGAGAATGGAGGAGAAGGGATTGAGGCGTGGCCATCCCCGCTGGGGGGGTGATTTCTCGCTTTCTATCTCTCTGTCTCTGTCTGGCGAGCGCACGTGCCCTATAGCAAAAACCTCTCCAAAAAATAAAAAAATAAAAATAAAAGCCTGCATATCTAAAAAAAAAAAAGAGAAAAAACATTGTGAACAAAGATGTGAACAATTAAATTAAAATCAGACATAATAAAATAAAATTTTAAATAACATACTATTTATACCATTCTAGGCAATTCTTCTAATAGAAATTATTGTAAAAGAGAACAGGATAAATACATTAATAACAGCAATCTGTTCAATGTTATTGCAACTAACCTATAAAATGGTGGAAGTGATTTTTTTTTTGAAAGGTTTTTGCTATAGGACGCAAGCACTTGCCAGAAAGAGAGACAGAGACAGAAAGCGAGAAATCACCCTCCAGGGGGGATGGCCATGCCTCAATCCTTTCTCCTCCATCCTCCTCCTGTGATCTCGGGCATGCATGTACAAGTGCCTGACGTTGAGTTTAAGCTACCGGGTCCAGGACTCAAACCGCTGTCAACTACGTGGGAGTCCAGCAACATAGCCAGTACACCAACTGCTGGTCACCCCAAGGAAGTGATGCTTTTTTATAGTAGAAATAAAAACTATTGTCTCTTATAAAAAATAAAAGTTTGTTTTCTTTTTTTAGAGAGAGGTTTTTTTGCTACAGTGCACTTGTGCTAGAATAAGTAACAGAGAGAAATCACCACCACCACCCCACCCCTGGGAGAGGGCCACACCACAATCCCTTCTCTTCCTTTCCACTCTCAGATTATAGGCACATATTCACACGTGCCCAGTGCTAGTTTCAAGCAGCTGTGTCTGGGACTCAAACTGTGGTCAGCCAGGTGGGAGTCCAGCACCCCAACCACTGTGCTACCTGCTGCCCCCATAGTAAGGATAAATATTAGAGGGCCTTATAGGCCCTTACAATGATTTCAACTTTTTTTTAATATATAAAGGTTTTTGCCATAGGGTATGTGGGTTTGCCTGAGGCAGGGGTGGGGGGTGGGGAAGAGTGAGAAATTACCCCCCAGGGGTGACGGCCACACTGCAGTCCCTTCTCCTCCTTTCTCCTCCTGGGATCTTGGGCATGTTACATGCATATGCCTGACATGAGTTTCGAGGCACCCCGTCCAGGACTCAAACTGCCTTCCACCATGTGGGAGAGTCCAACAACGTAACTGCTCTGCCATCTGCTGGCCCCAATGATTTCAACTTTTACTCTGTGTGCAATGAGCTGTTAGGAGGTTTTGAGCAGAGCGAAAATGTGATCTGCTTTCTGGGGATATTAAGCTCCTACTGAATTTGAGGAAAGAGTTAAGAAGCTCCAAAACCCACTCTCTCTTTTTGCCCATTTTGCCTTCAGGCCTTGGGATTGCTCCCAAGGGTGATAAGAAACCTCCCATTCCCCACCACCACCCCTCTTTTCCGTGTTCTCTCAAGTGATCTGCCCGCGCTTCCCTGGTTGGAAGATTAAGGCTGTAGTGTCCCATAATTCCTCTGGGTGGCGGTGCTGCCTCACATAACAGGGAACACCATTTTGGTCAAAATAGTCTTAAGACTTCGTGAAATCTCATGAGAAAAAAGTAAGTGTCCCTAATCATCGGCCTGCCTGCCCAAATCACCTCTGCTTTGCCAAATGGTCAGGGGCCAGCCAAGCAAGGCTGAGCCCAGGCTTAGGCCTTGGCAGTCTCATCTTGCTGCTGACAGAAGACAGTGGACAGCAGGAACAGAGAGGGAACTTCCCCTCCTCCTTTCCCTAGTCATGCTTCCCTGCACTTGCTCAAGGCCAGACTGATTGTCAACGTTTTAGGGCGGTCCAAGGTCTGACGGTTAAGGCAGCGGGATCCCACACGGCCAACCGCATGGTTTGAGCCCAGCCTCAGTGGCTTGGAAAACATGCTGACACATGGGCGTGTGCCGCAAACCCCAAAGGATGGAGAGATGGAAGAGGGATTGCGGTGTGACCATTCCCCATGTGGGTGCTTTCTCCCTCCCTCTCCCCCTGCCTCTTTCTAGCGAGCACACACACCCTCTAGCAAAATAAATAAAGTTTAAGCCTTCGATAATGTTCTCACCTGAACGCAAACTGAGGAAAGAGAGGAGAAAGGGTCACACATTCACCCTGGCCCTGCCTGCTCTGGGGCATCACTGGGCCCTGTATGCTGCTCCCTCAGCAGAGCCCTGATTAACTTGTCAGCTGTGTTTGGGAAAGGTTTGCTCCTGCTTCCTCTTCGGGAGGTCACTACCACTGGCCTGGTTTCCCTAACTAGAAACAATGTGTCTTCTTCAGTTTCTCTTCCCTCTTCCCCTTTATCTCCCACATCAGTCACCGAAACTGTCAACATGACCTCCCCTCTCCTTTATAATTTCATAGTAGGCTACTCTTTTTTTTTTTTTTTTTTTTTTTTTTGTAATTTGCTAGAGGGCTCATGTGCTCTCCAGAGAGAGAGAGAGAGAGTGAGAAAGCACCCCTATGGTGGATGGTCACCCTATAATCCCTTCTCCATGTCTCCTCTCAGGATTTGGGACATGCACGCACACAGGCATGTCTTTCAGGCCACCAGGTCCAAGACTTGAACCATGTGGTCAGCCATGTGGGATCCAGCTGCCCTAACCACTAAGCCACTGGTTGGCCCCCAGTACTTTTCCTTTCCCTCGCACCTTTGTTACCTTGGTATACTGCCAGGATAGCAAGTACTGAAGCTACAAGGGGCGCACAGGTGACCTGAGGCCGGCGTGTAAGGCAATAGGGAGGGGCGGCATCTGTGCTGGGCTGCATGGCCAAGCAGGGAGCCGACACACTGCTTCTCAGCCCCAGCCAACTGTCGTCACGAGGACATGGGCACAAGTTGGGAGCACCCAGAAAGCCCTTGTTTTCAACATGAAATAGTCCAAGGTTTAATGCTGCCAGCTGATTTTTCAAATGTTCTAAATAACAACAGGAAACCAACAATGGGATTTTAGCACGCGGGCGGCCAGCTTTTGACCACCGGTTTGAGCCACCATCCTAGCTGAGGCCGCTGGTGGCACTCCCTGATAGCTAGTCTCACTCACCTCCACGCAGATTACTCTCAGTCACCAGAGCATCTCCTCAGTACCCCAGTCACACCTTCCTCCGCTTCACACCTCCCCTGCCACTGCCCGCCCTGAGTTACCCACAGTCCAGGTGATGTGGGCAGGCTGCCAGACTCGTCACTTCCAGATCTCTGTGCATGGATGGGGCAGCTGCCACTTAGAAAGTGACTGGCAAAAGTTTTCTAAACAAATAAGAAATAGGGCCAGCGGGTGGGGTGGTGGTTGGGGCTCTGGACACCCACATGGTCAACCACAGTTCAGGTCTCAGGCCTGACAGCTTGCTTTCTCACTTTCCCTTCCTCTCTCTCCCTCTCTCTCTCTCTGGTGAGTGTATGTACCCTATAGCAAATTTTAAAATAATAATAATAATAATTAATAAAATTAGGGACCAGCAGTTGGCATAGTAGCTATGTCACTGGACTCCCATGTAGTCAACCATGGTTCGAGTCCCAGACCCAGTGGCTTAAACTCACGCCGGGTACATGTGTGCGTGCCCAAGATCCCAAGAGGAGAATGGAGGAGAAGGGATTGCGGTGTGGCCATCCCCCCCACACCCCCCGAGGGTGATTTCTTGCTTTCTGTCTCTCTCTGTCTTTCTGGCAAGGGCCTCTCTAAAAATAATAACAATGAATAAAATTAAATAATTCATTTAAAAAAAAAAAAAAACAAGCAACAAATGAATGATGACTATCTTAAGGATGTTTATTTCCCACCCCACGTATTCGTAATCAAGACTTGAACATCTTTTTATAAGAACAATTTCTTCTTTCTCCTATGGGCCCCCAAGTCCCAGGTACAGAGGTGTTGGAGACAGTGCTAAGTGCTCTGTCCCCACAGGGCTTCTTATGGGCAGGTCTCTGGAGTTTCTGGGACTTCTTTAATCCTCTTTCTCTTGGGTTTTGGTTTTTGAGAAAGTTTCCTTAAAGAATCTGAAAAAAAGAAAGAGGAAATCCTGGCAACACCCCAAATAGTCAGGCATCCTTGTGTGTAACATATGGGGGTTTGGTGGTTGGGCTTTCCGCCTACGTCCCTTACCCTGTTCTCACAGAGCACCTGTGAGGCCAGGAGATGCTACTGCCCCCTGTTAAGCATAAGACTCTTGTCTAGGCCAGAGGAAGGAAATGAGCTGCCCACTTAGGGGCACAGTTTGGACCTGACCCACCTGTTCTGCACCTCTGGCTTCAGACCCTGAGTCCTCCCCACTCCCTTCTCAGGTCTGATGACACAGTTCCCAGTACTTTGCTGCTAGACTATTTGCAAACACCATTGCCAAGTTCTAATTAAGAACTGACCTATGGGGACCAGCAGGTGGCATAGTGCTGGACTCCCACGTAGTCGACTGTGGTTTGAGTTCAGTGGCTTAAAATTCACACCAGGTGCATGTGTGTGCATGTCCAAATCCCGAGGGGAGAATGGAGGAGAAGGGTTTGCAGGTGATCATCCCCCTGGGGATGATTTCTCGCTTTTTCAGTGTCTCTTTGGCTCTCTGGTGAGCACACATGCCCTATAGCAAAAATCTCTCTAAAAAAAGAAAGAAAGAAGAAAGAAAGAAAGAAAGAAAGAAAGAAAGAAAGAAAGAGAAAGAGAGAGAGAGAGAGAAAGAAAGAGAGAAAGAAAGAAAGAAGAAAGAAAGAAAGAAAGAAGAAAAGGAAAGGAAAGGGAAGGGAAGGGAAGGGAAGGGAAGGGAAGGGAAGGGAAGGGAAGAGAAGAGAAGAGAAGAGAAGAGAAGAGAAGAGAAGAGAAGAGAAGAGAAGAGAAGAGAAGAGAAGAGAAGAAAAGAAAGAAAAAGAGAGCGAGAGAGAACTGACTTGTGAACATTATTTTTTGAGATAGGGTATCATGATGTTGCCCAAGCCGGACTCAAACTCATGATGTTCCTTGCCTCAGCCTCCTGAGTAACAGGGACTACACGCATGTGTCATCGCACCTGGCTTCTGTGAAGGCTACTTTCAGTTGCAGAGTTGGACTCAATGATTAATCTTAGACCGTTCATGGTGGAGCCACCAGATATTCTTATATTCTTATTTAACAATGGGAGAAACATGACTTCATTTGTATTGTACCCTAGCCAAAAAACGTTTAACTTGAATCCATCAAGACTTTTTTTTTCTTTTTTAAAAATTTTCCAGAAAGTTGGGCGGGCAGGTGGTGTGGTGGTTCAGGGTCCTGGACTCCCACATGGCTGACTACAGTTTGAGTCCTGGGCCTGGCAGTGTGCTCTCTCTCTCTCTCTCTCTCTCTCTCCTACCCCCCCCAGTCAAATGAAAATAAATAAATAGATAAATAAAGTTAAATAAGTAATTCTTTTAAAAAAATTCCCAGGAAGTATATATGCTTGCCAGAGAGTCAGAAAGGCAGAGGGGGAGGGAACAAGCACCCCTCCCGTGGGGTGTGGTCACGCCGCAATCCCCTCTCCCAGATTTTCCACTGTGTTGGGATTTGGGGCACACACGCGCAAGCACCCGGAGTGTTTTTCGAGACACCGTGCAGTCAGCCATGGGGGTCCCCTTAGCCACAGAGCCTGCCCAAGACTTTCAGTCTTCAATCCTATTTATAGATGGAGGAACAAGCTAAAAGATACCAAAGGAAGCAATAAGGGAAAAAAGCAGAAAGTGGACTATTCTGCAGAGTGGTGGCCTGATCTCCTCCACAGGTCAGGGGTGTAAAAAAGAGGACTTTGTTAGGGTAAAAGATTTAAGAGGCCCAGCCATGGCGTTGCAGGTGGCGAGACCCCAACCCGAAGGCTGAGCTCCGGACTTAGGCCAGCTGCTCTCTCTACCGGGTGCTCTGTCTCTTAGTTTACTTCACCCTGCGGCATCTCGATGAGATGATACTAATACCCCGAGCTCTAACAAATGAGCTCTCTGAGGGTATGTTAACCAGGCAGGCTGTGTGGGGGTCACAGTTGGAGGAAGGGACAAGAAGATGGACAGAGGAGAGGAGGGTGGAGTGGAAAGACAGGCATGGCAGAGGCGAGAGGCAGGGAGCAGATGCCTGGGCATGGCGGTGAATGGAAGAGCAGGTCTGCATCCTGGTTTGACCCGAATCCCCCAGACATGCCTCTGTGCAGGGCGATCCTGGCTGGCTGGCAGACTGGAGGGAGGGTCACAATATGTCAAAGCTACTTTTCTCTCTCTCCTTCCTTTCCTCTCTTTCTCTCTCATGAAAAAAATAAAATAAAATAAATTTTTTTGAGCGTTTTTTGCTATAGAGCATGTGTGCTCACCGGAAAGACAGAGGGAGACTGAGAGACAGAAAGCAAGAAATCACCCCCCAGGGGGGATGGCCACGCTGCAATCCCTTCTCCTCCATTCTCCTCTCGGGATCTTGGGTACGCATGCACACACGCCCGGTGTGAGTTTAAGCCGGTGGGTCCGGGACTTGAACTGCAGTCGACTACGTGGGAGTCCAGCGACATAGCCATTACGCTAACTGCTGGTCCCCCTTTTTTTTTTTTTAACTTTAAAATTTTTAAGAGATATAACCAGGTGGAAAAAATGACATGGGAAACCAATACAAACGTTACTCCAACTGTTGGGGAAATTTAAATATGGAGTATTTCAACTATTAGATGAAATGACAATGTTGACATGGAAAGGCTGACAGCACTAACTTTAAAAATCAAGTTCAGGGCCAGCTGGTGGTGTGGAGGTGAAGGCAGCGGGACCCCAGTTGGCTGACTGCAGTTAGTGTCTCATACTCGGCAGCTTGAAAAACACACCAGGGTGTGCATGTGTGCCCAAAATCCCAAAAGGAGAGAGGAAGAGACGAGAAGAGATTGCAGTGTGACTATACCCCACGGGGGTGCTTTCTCGTTCTCATTCTTTGTCTCTCTCTGTCCTGTGAGCGCATATGTCCCCTGGCCAAAAAATTTTAAAAACATCTAGAAAGTGTTAACAATGGTGTTGATGATGTCATTTTTTTTTTGAGAGGTTTTTGCTATAAGGGCGCGTGCACTCACCAGAAAGACAGAGAGACAGAAAGTGAGAAATCATCCCCCCAGGAGGGATGGCCACGCCGCAATCTCTTCTCCTACATTCTCCTCTAGGGACCTTGGGCACACACGCACACGCGCCCGGCATGAGTTTAAGCCACTGGATCCAGGACTCAAATCACGCTCCATTACATGGGAGTCCAGAGACAGTCATTATGCCAACTGCTGGTCCCGACGATGTAATATTTTTTGCTTATTTGTATTATCTAATTTTCTACAATATGTTTCCATTTATAGTAATAAAAATCATTTTAATAACTGCATGTAAACCAAACTTCTAAACTCCCATCCAGAGCTATTTTCTGCTATGTCCCTGCCCAGCCCTTCTCCAACCTGGTACAGAGAGCGGCTGGGCCCAAAGTCAGAACTCCCTTTCTTCATCTGCTTCATGGACCGCTTGGCTGAGAGCACCTCAGCTGTGGACCAGACTTCATTCTTGAGGTCCCATTGTATGTTTTACTTTCTTAATTTAAATTGTGAGTCCGTGGCCAAAGTCCTTAAGTAGAGCCCAGGCAAGGTTCTGGGCCTTGGACCCGCTGCTACCCACGCCAACTGCCCTAGGTGGAGGAGCTGCTCCCAAGGCCAACTTGAGGCCTGTATTAGCCCCAGCCAGTCAGGCCTTCAGAGGAACACTGGGGTCCATCTTGGGACCACACCCTGCGGTCCTCAGGCCACCCTGTTTGCCTTCACCTTCCCCAGCAGTGGCCAAGTGATGACAGCGAACTGTGGCCCCAGATGCCAGTTCCTGAAGAGTGAGAGATGGACGGGTACGACATCTCTCTGCACCTCAGTGCTATGGAGTCCAGTGCCGGCTGGGCCCTCTCACCAAGAGGCTCCATCCCTGACCCCACAGCCTCCATCCAGACAGGCTCTGAGGTCATTACCAAGGCCAAAGCTGCGTGGAGGCTGGTTGCAGGCCATCTGCCAAACTTCCTACTCAATGTAGGGTGAGTCCCATCCTTTCTCTGAACACTACCCGCCCCTGGCAGTGCGTGTCCTGTTACTGCTGCTTGGGCACTTTCCAGAAGTCCCCACCACCGGCCTCTTAGAGACTGTACTTACCGGGCCGCTAGTCATCCTGGAACGTGCCTTTATATTAACTGGAAATGCAGGACTCAAGACTCTGAGACCTCTGCTGGGGAGAAACTACACAGAACACTGAGGAAACACTCTGAAGTAGAAATGGTGGTGGTTTCTGAGTGGTGGATGACTCTTTTATTTTTATTTTATTTTATTTTTTTGCCAGAGAGTATGTACACTTGCCAGAGAGAGAGAGATGGAGAGAGAAAGAGAGAAAAAGCCTCCCTCCCAATGGGACATGGTCATGCTGCAATCCCTTCTCCATTTCTCCATCCTGTCAGGATTCTGGGCACACATGCGCGCACACACACACACACACACACACACATTCAGTGTGTTTTTCAAGCCACTGAAGCTAGGATTCAAACAACACAGTTGGCCATGTGGGATCTGGCTCCCTTAACTACCATGCCACAGAGCCAGCCCTGACCATTTACGATGGTCTTTCTCTGTTGCCACCTTCCAGCCTAAGGCTGAGTAGCCAGGAATACAGGTGTATGGCTCTCACCTGGCTTCTACCAAGGCCTCCCGTGTGGCCTCAGCCTGCCCAGCAGGCAACATAACCAGTGCACGCCACCACAGCCGGGCCTCTCTCTTCTTTTTAACCGTTATCTGCATATTTTAACCACAGCTGGGCCTCTCTCTTCTTTTTAACCGTTATCTGCATATTTTAAACTTTCTACAATGAGGGGCCCGCAGGTGGTGTGGTGGTTAAGGCACTGGACTCCTGCATTGCCAAGCACAGATCAAGTCTTTGACCTGGCGACTTGGCTTTCTCATTTTTTCTCTCTCTCTGTATCTGGTCAAATTTTAAAAATAATAAATTAATTTTAAAAAGAAAAAAGAAACTTTCTATAATGAGCATACCCAGACATGAGGAATGGGAAAAACTAAAAGAGAAAAGCAAAAAGTGAAGAAGGGGAAGGAAAGAAGGACAGCAAGAAAAATGAAGGATGAGAGACGATGGAAAGGCAGGAAGGGGAACTTGGGCTCAGGGCACAGTCTGCTCTGGGGAAATGCCCAGACGGCGGCTGCAAAGCCCCTTGTCCAGGCGCTGCCCTCACACCAGACAGCAGTTACCTCTCCCGTCATGGCCGTGAGGCCATGGCTCCCCCAGCAGGGAGGTCTCTCGGCCTGGCGCCTGCATCCTGGACAGCCTCTCCTTCATGCCGCTGATGTTGCCGTGCAGGCCCCAGGCGCTGCAGAGCTTGGGCAGACTGTCTTCCTGGTCGGCCAGCAAGGACCTCTCCGATGCGTCCAAAGGGCAGAACGCCACCTGCAATGGGGTTGCAGTAGAATGTTAAGGACCTCGATTATTAGGAGATCGGTTTTTTTAGGAGGCTGCACCTCACACTCACCTAACCAAAAGGATGGAGTGAAGATCACAAATGTGGGAGAGAAAGGAACTTGGGGACCTTGAGGCCAGGCTTTCAACAATCGCTTCTCAGGTTAGACTTAATTTTGAGATGATAAACTCCACCTCTTTTTAGAGTTATAGAGACTTATTTTTTAAGAATTATTTTAATTTAGGGGCCAGCAGTTGGTGTAATGGCTATGTCACTGGACTCCCATGTAGTCGACCGCAGTTTGAGTCCCAGACCCAGTGGCTTAAATTCATGCCAGGCACATGTGTGTGCGTGCTCAAGATCTTGAGAGGAGAATGAAGGAGAAGAGATTGTGGCATGGCCATCCCCCATGGGGGCTAATTTCTCACTTTCTGTCTCTCTGTTTGTCTCTGTCCTTCTGGCGAGCGCATGCGCCCTATAGCAAAAACCTCTAAAAAAAAAGAATTATTTTAATTTATTATCATTATTATTTTTAATTTGCTATAGGTAACGTGCACTCACCAGAGGGGGCGGGACGGACAAGAAAGTAAACCTCCAGGTTCAGACTCGTATCGTGCTCAGCCACATGGGAGTCTAGTGCCCCAACCACCATGCCAACTGCTGGTCCCAAGCCTTATTTGTTTATAATAAAACAATAGGGGCTGACAGGTAGCATGGTGGTTAAGGTGCTGGACTCCCACATGGCTGACCACAGTTCGAGTCCTGGACCTGGTGGCTTGCTTTCTCATTTTCCCTTTCCTCTCTCTCTGGTCAAATTAAAAATAAATAAATAAATAAAATTAGATAAGTAATTATTTTTAAAATAATAAAATAAAACAATGGTACTTGAAATCCTAACCTGGCAAAAGTTAAATTGAGAGACTAGAGATGTTTTTTGAAAATTTTCTGGCCAGTGAAATCCAGGAATCACTAAAACGGCAGTTCCTCATATTCAGAACTGATCCATCCATTCGTGGGCAGAGGATGAAACAAATGCAGAGAGGGAGAGGATGTGTTAAGTCGGCACAGCGAGGGCAGCGACAGGGCCCGCGCGATCTGAGGGAACTTTTATCTGAGCCAGGTGGAGGCTGAATCCTGGCTCTTTCTTCCCACTCACTACGTGGCCTGGGACAAGTTAGCTTACTCCCCCACATTCAGGATCTTCCTTTACAAACTGCAGACAATATTCGAATTACCACTGAAGGTTACTTTTGCAGATTACCTGAGGAAACATGAAGGGCCTGGCACACAGCTTTTATAACTGTTGTCTGTGATCATTATGCTCAACCAGTGGTTCTCAAAGTGTGCTGTGCAAACCCCTGAGGGTCCCAGACAGCTCCGTTGGGAAGTGGGGTCCATTTAAAGTACAAATGAAAAACCAATGAATTCTAATGAAATCTGGTATGAAAGTTCATTGATCTGCACCTGAAAAGGCTACGAACTGTATGAGGCCAGCTCTATGAGGGGGAGGCAAAACTGTGGAGACAGTGGAAAGGCTAGCGGTTACCAGGGGTTCCAGAGGAATGGTAGAGGAGTAAACAGGGCTTTCTAAACAAGTTTTTTTGTTTGTTTTGTCTTTCTAATTTGCAGTAGGGCACATGTCCTCACCAAAGAGAGAGAGACAGAGAGAGAGAGAGAGAAAGTGAGAAAGCACTCCTCAGAGGGGGTGGCCACATTGTAATCCCTTCTCCTCTGTTCTCTTTTTGAGATTTTGGGCACGCACACACTCATCGATATGTTTTTCAAGTCCCTGGAACTGTCACTCTAACCATACAGTCTGCCATATGGGTTAGAGACGCCTTAACCACCATACCACCAGGGGTTTGAGTCCTGGACCCAGTGGCTTAAATTCAACCACCTGATAAGGGGGCTTTTTAGGGTAGTGTAATTGTTTTGTATGGTACTGTAACTGAATATATGTCACCATGCACTTGTCAAAACCTATAGAGTGGGAGACCAGCAGATGGCATAATGATTACCTCACTGGATTCCCACATAGTCAACTGTGGTTCAAGTCCCAAACCCGACTGCTAAAAACTCACACCGGCTGCGGGGACCAGCAGTTAGTGTAATGGCTATGTCGCTGGACTCCCATGTAGTCGACCGAGGTTCTAGTCCTGGACCCGGTGGCTTAAACTCACGCCAGGTGTGTGTGCATGCATGCCCAAGATCCTGAGAGGAAAACAGAGGAGAAGGGATTGTGGCATGGCCATCCCCCTGGGGGGTGATTTCTCGCTTTCTGTCTCTGTCTTTCTGGCAAGCACATGCGCCCTACAGCAAAAACCTCTCCAAAAAAAAAAAAGGAACTCTAATATGAACTATGAACTTTAGCCATTAATAATGTATCAATATTGGCTCATCAATTATGAGAAATGTACCATTCTAATGCAAGATGCTAATTTAAGGAAATGGGGTGGGGGAATATATGGAAACTCTCTGTACTTTCCACTCAAATTTTCTGTAAACCTTAAACTGCTCAAAAAAAAAGCCTGTCAATTTAAAAAAGTTCACTGACATGATTCAGATTCTGTATTGCAATGAAGAAACTGCCACTTTTGTGCTTTGGTATGGTATCCAAGAAAAATGACCTGGAGACACTAATAAACAATGATCATCGTAAGATCTGCAATTCTTAAAATCATCTTCTCTTTTCCAATTATATAACTGTATGGTGCTGGGCTTCTTTATGTACTTCAACTAGCTCAGTATCTCATAAGGGACTGAATACAGAAGCAGATAGGAGAATTCAGTTCTCTTCTATTAAGAGATTTCCGGGAACCAGCAGTTAGCGTAATGGCTATGTCGCTGGACTCCCACGTAGTCGACCGCGGTTCGCGTCTCGGACCCGGTGGCTTAAACTCACGCCGGGCGCGTGTGCGTGCGTGCCCAAGATCCCGAGAGGAGAATGGAGGAGAAGGGATTGCGGCGTGACCATCCCCCCTGGGGGGTGATTTCACGCTTTCTGTCTCTATGTCTCTCTCTGTCTGTCTGGCGAGCGCACGCGCCCTATAGCGAAAAACCTCTCCAAAAAAAAAAAAAAAAAAAGATTTCCAAAAACGGGGGCCAGCAGATGACGTAGCAGTTATGTCCTGGACTCCCGCATGACCAACCAGGGTTCCAATACCAGACCCGGTGGCTTGAAAATCACACCAGGCGCTTGTGCGTGTGTGCGTGTGTGCCCATGATCCCTAGCGGAGAATGGAGAAGTGATTGTGGTGTAGCCATCCCCTTTGGGGGACTGATTTCTCACTTTCCCTCTTGATGTCTCTCTCTTTCTGCCTCTCTCCAGTGAGTGCACAATCCTCTTTAAAAAAAAAGACAGAGAGATTTGCAAAAATACAAAACTTTGTTATTCTTCTTGTTTAATTAGTTTTGTTTTGAAAAGTATAGCTATTCTTCATGAAAAGTATTTATGTTAACATACAATAGTCTCTTTATTTTTATTTTAAATGAATTTAAATACATATTTTAATATTTATTAAATACATATTTTGATTATTATTATGTTTTAATTTGCTATAGAGCATATGCACTTAGCAGAGACAGACAGAAAGAGAGAGAGAGAGGGAAGCGAGAAAGCAAGCACCAGGTCTGGGACCACCAACAGTGGTCGACCATGTGGAAGTCCAGCACCTTAACCACCATGCCACCTTCTGGCCCCCAGCTTTAATTTTTAAAAAATAATTATTTACTTAATTTTATTTATTGATTTATTTATTTTGGAGAGGTTTTTGCTATAGGGCGCATGCACTTGCCAGAAAGAGAGAGAGACAGGCAGACAGAAAGCGAGAAATCACCCCCCAGGGGAGATGGGCATGCCACAATCCCTTCTCCTCCATTCTCCTCTTGGGATCTTGGGCACGCACGCACACGCACCCGGTGTGAGTTTAAGCCACGGGGTCCAAGACTCAAACCGCGGTTGACTACATGGGAGTCTACCGACATAGCCATTATGCCAACTGCTGTTCCCTATTTTTATTCATTTTAATTTGACCAGAGAGAGAGAAGGAAAGTAAAAAACCAGGTCCAGGACTTGGACGGCAGTCGGCCATGTGTCAGTCCAGTGCCTTAAACACTACACCACCTGCTGTCCCCCTAGCTTTCATTTTTAATAGGATAACTTTTAATAGATATAGCCCACATTAAAAAATTCTGGGGGGGAAACGTGGCATGGTGGTTAAGGTGCTGGGCTCCCACATGGCCGACCATGGTTCGAGTCCTGGACCTGGCAGCTTGCCTTCTCTCTCTCTCTTCAAATTGAAAAATAATAATAAATAAATAAAATTAAATAAATAATTTTTAAAAAAACTTTTTGGGGACCAGCAGTTAGCATAATGGCTATGTCACTGGACTCCCATGTAGTCGACCGTGGTTAGCGTCCTGGACCCAGTGGCTTGAAACTCATGCCAGGCGCGTGTGCGTGTGTGCTCAAGATCCCGAGAGGAGAATGGAGGAGAAGGGATTGCGGCGTGGCCATACCCCTGGGGGGTGATTTCTCGCTTTCTGTCTCCCTGTCTCTCTCTGTCTGTCTGGAGAGCGCACGAGCCCTATAGCAAAAATTTTTTCCTAATCTAAGAAAAAAAAACTTCTTGGAATTCCTTTTTTTCTTTCTTTTACTCATGACAGCGCACTTGCATGTGCATGAGAGAGAATATCACCGTTCAGAGAGCTCCATCATGCCGCGATCTCCTTCCTTCAGTCCTCCAGCCTGCCAGGGTGCTGGGCACACACACACACGCTGGCATGTTTTCAGGCTAATCAGGCCAGAGACTGGAACCACAGTCCACATGTGGCTTCCAGTTCCACAATTATGCCACTGACTGCACCACAGAGCCTGGGCCCTCAGTGATTTTAAGAGGGTAAATGTGGCTCGGGACTACGATGTTTGAGAACCACTATTTCTGGACAAAACCAGGCCAGGCTCTGTTCACAATCCTGGAACACTTCCCCAACTGGACTTTCTGCCTGTCCTCAACTGCCCCCACTCATGGCTCCTCCATGAGCCCCTGACTCTGCTAACATCAGGGTGTGGGGGTAAAGGGTGAAGAAAGGCTGAGAACTGGATATTGAGCCTCTGCCCTCTCCAGCCCCACTCTGTGCCCAGCGCAGGGTAAAGGTAGGGGCAGTACAGCCTCTTTAGGCAAGGAGTTGTGGAAAGGACCAGAAGAGGGCTCTGAGTGTATCAGAGGGCCACTCAGTCCCAGCCTGCCCCTGGTACTCCAGGACCACACCAACTAGTCCCCAGCAGAGCTGGGAGTCTCCCTGACCCCTCACCAGGAACTTGGCTGTCTGGTTGTTCTTGGAGTACTTGTAGAGCCGGCGAAGCTGCTTCGCTTCCAGTTCTGAGAAGAGGGAGACGAATCTCCAGAGCATCCTGTGGGGAGAGACCTGGGCTGAGGGAGGCGGAGCACAGCCCTTTCTCCTGGCAGCCTTGACTTGTGACCAGGTCCCAGACCACCCGCTGCTTCCTCAGTTTGGGGTGGGGAGCGGAGGCAGGTTCTGTCAGAGGATGGATATTCTGGCCTGGGGAGGAGCCCTGTACACACTACTTGTCTCATCAGAGGTCATTCTCCTCGGGGTCAGGAGAGGTCTTTGCCCACTGGGTGAACCAAGGGGCAATTGGTCTTTCTGTGAGTGACAAGGCAACACTGTTCTCCCTACCCCCGCCCCTTCCAGGATCCTGACTCTTCCACGTAAAGATAAAGATGAAAGACTGCAGAATCTCTCTCTCTCTCTCTTTTTTTTTTGAAGAGGTTTTTGCTATAGGGCATGTGCGCTCGCCAGACAGACAGAGAGAGACAGACAGACAGCGAGAAATCATCCCCCAGGGGGGATGGCCACGCCGCAATCCCTTATCCTCCATTCTCCTCTCGGGATCTCGGGCACACACGCACACGCGCCCGGCGTGAGTTTTAAGCCACCGGGTCTGGGACGCGAACAGCGGTCGACTACATGGGAGTCCAGCGACATAGCCATTACTCTAACTGCTGGTCCCAAAGACTGCAGAATCTTGACTAGGGTGTGGCCTTGAATGGAGAGGCGGTGGCCCAGGAATGGGTGTGTGCCTTGAATGGAGAGGCGACAGCCCAGGAGGGTGTGGGGGAGAGTAAGGAGGCCGCCCTACTTTCTCCAGTGCTTGACTTCCCAGGCTCTGCAGTAATGCTGGAGAAAGGTGTTGATGTGGTCCCCCAGGACCACGAGACTCTGCTTCATGTGCTTTAGCTTCTTCCTCTGCGGAAGGTCCCTGGGCGGGCACAGCTTGCGCAGGAACTTCTTCAGGGGTCTTAAATATTCCTTACACTGAGGAGCAACAGGAGAGGTGAAAAGAGGCAGCTGGGCTGCCCCGAGGAACCAGCGGGTTGGCCTGGCTGCAGCCCTTACTGGCCCAGGGAGGGGTGTGTGTGTTTAGTGAGGAAGCGCCTGTCACCCCACTTCCCTTCCAAAAGCGTGACAGGTGGGGCAGTATGACAAGTGCGCTGTGGGGTCTGAGGCCCCCACATTTCCCAATCAGATCTCCTGACTCATGGCACACGGGGGCGGGGGGTGGGGGGGGACAGTGTTCCAGGCTGGTCCTCACTCACAATTTTGAAGGTGTCCTGGTCCAGGCCCTTGGCATGGCGCACGAGTGAGTCTCCTGCAGGGATGGTGCTGGAGCTCCTCTCTAAGCAGAGCACATTCGTCACCTGGGAGGAGGCAGGGGCAGTTGGCTGGGAGGATTGGGCCCCTGTTCCTGCAGGGTGATATTTGGCAAGCGCTGGCCCAAATGGCAGACAAAATCCCCTCCATTCTCCCTATGCTACATTAAAAAATAATAATAATAATAACTATTTTATTTAACTTTATTTATTTATTTATTTATTTAAATTTGACCAGAGAGGGACAGAGTGAGAGAGCAAGAGTAAGTGAGAAAGAAAGCAAGCCACCAGGTCTGGGACCACAGTCAGCCATGTGGGAGTCCAGTGTCCTTAACCACCATGCTACCTGCCAGCCCCATCCCTATGATACATTTTGATGATGTCCCTCAAAGTTTATGTATTGAAATTTGGTTGTGTTTTGGAGGTATTAAGGGAAACCTTGATCCAGCTATGATGGCGAGAGGTGTGGCCTTTGGGAGGAGATTAGGATCAGGGTGAGGCCTCCATGATTGAATCCTAGTGGGTTTATTTATTTTTTATTTATTTATTTATTTTTAGAGTTTATTTTTTTTTCTATAGGGCACGTACACTTGCCAGAAAGACAGAGAGAGACAGAGAGACAGAAAGCAAGAAATCACCCCCCAGGGGGGAAGGCCACACCACACTCCCTTCTCCTCCCTTCTCCTCTCAGGATCTTAGACACGCATGCACATGCGCCCAGTGTGAGTTTTAAGCCACCGGGTCTGGGACTCGAACCGTGGTCAATTATGTGGTAGTCCAGCGACATACCCATTACGCCAACTGCTGGTCCCCCTAGTGGGTTTATAAGGAATGGGAAGAGATAGACACACAGATACAGATGTGCTCACTCAAGCTCTCCTTAATCTCATGAAGCTCTGTGCTATCTTGGGACTCCACAGAGAGTCCTGATCAATAAGAAGAGCCTCACTTGATGTCCTTAACCTTGGACCTCCAAAACCGTGAGCTAAATAAACCTCTATTCTCATAAATTACCAGACACAGATATTTCTGTTATTGAACAGAATGGACTAGAACATCCTGTGACCCGTTTCTTGACCCACCACTGATGTGAGTGACACCTGAGCAAAGAAAGCCATTTCTGAGAATCTCCGCTTAGAAAACTGAGAAGAGCATCAGCCCTTTGGCCTAGAGATTAAGGGAGCCAGATCCCACATAGCTGGTTGTGTGGTTCAAATCCTGGTCCTGACAGCCTGAAAAATATTTCAGACGTGTGCATACATGCCAACAGGATGGAGAAATGGAGGAAGAGGGATTGCAGCATCCCTTCTCCCTCTTCCTTTTTCTCTCTGTTGCTCTCTGGTGAGTTTTGGCATTTTTTAAAAAGAAACCTAGAATATTTCACCTATTTCTTTTATAATAATTATACTATACTATGCTAGGTAACTTTGCAAAGCACTTGATACATATTAATTCATTTTATTCTCCTACAAATTCTGTGAGGTTAAGTATCATCATCTCTAGTTACAGATGAGAACACTGAGGCACCAAAAGATTTAAGTGACTACTTGGGGAAATACAGAGGTTCATTTATTAATTCACTCAGCAAGCATTTACTGACTGCCTAAATCCCAGGCCCATTGCTTTACATTTCTAATCTTTCACATCATGCCATGCATCTAAGGGACATTTAGAAAAAATGGGTAACGGTGATGTGTTGAAGAGAAAGAAACTTTTAACAGAAAAACAGGGCAAAGGAAGCTGAAAATTAGTGGAGACAAAGTGACCATGACATATTAGAAGTCGGAGTACAGGATTAGATTGACACAATTTAATTCACATGTCATTTTTTTTTTTTTTTGGAGAGGTTTTTCGCTATAGGGCGCGTGAGCTCGCCAGACAGACAGAGAGAGACAGAGAGACAGAAAGCGAGAAATCACCCCCCAGGGGGGATGGTCACGCCGCAATCCCTTCTCCTCCATTCTCCTCTCGGGATCTTGGGCATGCACGCACACTTGCCCGGCGTGAGTTTTAAGCCACGAGGTCCGGGACGTGAACCGCGGTCGACTACGTGGGAGTCCAGTGACATAGCCATTATGCTAACTGCTGGTTCCCTCTCATGTCATTTTTCAAAAGCCTGTCAGAAAAGTGAGCACTGGGCTAGTTAGGGGTGTGGTGGTGAAGGAGAGGGATCTCACATGTCCAACTATGCAGTTAGAGTCCAAACCCAGCAGCTTGGAAAATCCACCATGAGCCTGTGTGTGCCCAAAATCCCAAAAGTAGTAGTGGAGGAGAAGGGATGGTGGGGTGTCCCCCATGCCAGGTGCTTTTTCACTTTCTCTCTCTCCAGTGAGCACATGCACCATCTGGCAATCTTTTTAAATTAAGAAATAAATCAATTTTACAAAAAAAATTGTAAAAGTAAGCATTAAGTTCTGTCTCTGTTGAGGGGGAACAAGGAAGGGAGAGGCCAAGCAAGAGGGAGGGAAGTGGATGGAGAGATCTCTTCCAGGTCTCAGAGAGGGGATTCGGGTTGGACAACTCCATAAATGTACCCCTCACACCGCACAACCACACATACAAACCATAACACATGTGTATACACACACACATGTGTGCACATACTCTTGAGTCTTCGTCATCAACAAGATGGGATCCCTTCCCATCCCCTGGCCAGGAATACATGTCTTTGATAAACTTCTATTTGAATTCATTAGTGTTCTCTAGATCTGGAGGCCTCTTGCTAACTTGTCTACCCCACCAGTTTTCGTTCTCTCCTCCTCTGAACTTCATCTGTGCTTTCCAAAACCAGTCCCTCAGGGGACCTCCTTCCTTCCCTCCCCTACACCCTCGGCCCCACTTCACCTTCTCTAGTGGCTTATCCCCTTCACCCCCTGGCCCATCTGAGGCCTCCATCGCAACTGCTGTGCTGGTAGGCTCCAGGGTGGCACTCCTCACGATCCGAGACTTCTGACCTCCTGCTTCTGTGACCTGAGCGTCTTGGAGGGTGGGCAGGTTGGCTCCAGAACTCAGCAAAACCATGGCAACTGCCGACACAGAGCCCACTCCCTCCCCCTCCCACACCCTCATTCCTACAGGTGGCCACCAGCCATCTCCTCCAGCTGGGACCTGGACTAGGGCACTGAGCGAGACGGGCCAGGGAGACCCAGGATCTCACCAGAGCACAGGTAGCCAGAGGGGCTGGCTCGCTTTCCCCACAGTATCCCAGGCGCTGTTGATTTTGAACCTTGATAAGGTCTGGAAGTAATATTGGTTTGTCTCATTCCTGCCTCCTCATTGCCGACTCAATGTGAGGACCAAGGTTGGTAACCTTCCCTTCCCTTGGGACGCAGGGCTAGAGAGTGCACTGAAAGAATAGGAACCCGAAAGTCTCTGCTGAGACACATCTCTACTGAGACCTCTTCTGTCCCCCTGAAGCATCCGACAGTTAACCAGTTGTGTTTGGGTGGCGGTGTGGTTTTTAAGGGGGTGTACAAAAACACCAGCTCCCATGTGTTCTCTCGCTTTCCCTCACACGACCTTCCATCGGTGGTACCAGTAGTGACCCCACTTCACAGAGAGGCCCTGTCACTTGCCTTAGGTCCGCAGCCTCAAAGCGGAGCGCAGTGTTTGGGCGGATTCCCAATGTACCCGAGGCCACCGCAGGAAACGCGGTTGGCAGGGCCTGGGCGTCTCATCGGTCCGCCTCGCCCGGAGGCCCTCGGAGGTGCCCGATCCAAGCCAGCCACCTCGCCCTTAGCGACACGACACAAGCGCTCCCCGGCGACCGGAGTGGGAAGACCGTTGCTGCCGTAGTTAATTAATTTAAACCACAGCTTCTTTCCCAGAAAGCTGAATTCCACTTCCTGGACTTTCATTTGTGTACTCTGGGCCTGGGGCCCGGTTCTCCCCACCCAGTTAGACCCTGTCCCACCTCTGTCTTCGCGGCCACAGGGTCGGACCACCCTGGGCCAACGAGCGGAGGACACGGGTCCTGCGGGAGGGTCGGCCTGGGCCCCTCTCGCCATCTAGCGGCGGTGTGGGCACATGGCAGGGACATTGTGGCCCTAGACTGCTTTAGGGCGGGTGGCCTGGTGGCCTGGAGGTCTGGGGGTTTGGTGACTTCCCTTTGAGTCGGGAGACTTTTAACCAGTTTTCTTTGCCATCATGTTTAGCAAATCCCTGTGAGTTTTTGAGGAGGAATAAAAGTTCCCAGTTTTCTGCACTGAAACGGGAAAGTCTGTTCTGTGAGTATTAATTTGGGTTTATTTTGCGGATTTTAAAAGGATAAGTATGTGGGCAGGAGCAAAGGGAAAGGAACGTTCATAGACACTTTTATTGCCAGAGGTAATTGAAAAATTATATATTTCAAAATGTTAAATGTGCACCTCTGGGGCCAGCCAGGTGGTATGGTGATTAAAGTGACTGGATCCCACATAATCCACTCCGTGGTTCAAGTTCTCTACCTGGTAGCGTGAAAAATACACCAGGCAAGTGTGCGTACATGGCCAAAAATCACGAGAGGAGAATGGAAGAGAAGGGATGGCGTGATCATCTCTCCAGGGATGTTTCCTCACCTTCTTTCTCTCCCTCTCTCTCTCTTTCTCTCTGTCAAGTACATGTGCCCTATTGCAACTTTTAAAAAATAGATAAATAGGGAACCAGCACTTAGCGTAATGGCTATGTCGCTGGACTCCCACGTAGTTGACCGCGGTTCGCATCCAGGACCCAGTGGCTTAAAACTCACGCCGGGCGCGTGTGCGTGCGTGCCCAAGATCCCGAGAGGAGAATGGAGGAGAAGGGATTGCAGCGTGACCATCCCCCCCTGGGGGGTGATTTCTCACTTCCTATCTCTCTCTCTCTGTCTGTCTGGCGAGCTCATGCACCCTATAGCGAAAACCTCTCCAAAACAAAAAAAAAAGATAAATAGATAGATATTTAAATAAACAGATAGATAGATCTCTGTGGACTGACCAATGCTTCTAAGAATTAGTCCTAAGGAGAGAAGATGATGAGAACTGTCACTATGGTGACAAATTGGAAACAACTGAAATGTCATCAAAGGATAAATAAACCATATATATCATTTATAGACATAAGGATATATTCATAAAACATCAGAAATGCTACTCTTGGGCCAGCCAGGTGGCATGATGGTTAAAGTGGCTGGACACCACATGGCCAACTGTGCAGTTCGATTCCCAGACCTGGAAGCTTGAAAAACACACCAGGCATGTGTGCATATGTGCTCAAAATCCTGAGGGGAGAGTGGAGAAGGGATTGAGGCATGGCCATCCTTCTTAGGCTTTGCTTTCTCACTTTCTCTCTCTCTCTCTCTCTCTGCTCTCTCTCTGGCCAGCACACACACCCTATAGCAAACTAAAAAAAGAAATGCTCTTAAATATGTATATATAGACATGGAATACAGAAACTAAAACAACATGTCTGGTATGATTTTATTTTGTAAGTATGTATATACACATAGAAAAAGTCTTGAAGAATACATTTCAAAATATCAAGTGTGATTTTTTCACTGTCTTTGCATAGTGTTTGCATTTTAAAAAATAATGAATATGCTTTACTTTTACAGTGAGAAAAGAATTTTTTTTAAAAAAAGGTTTATTTATTGAGAGAGAAAGGTACCCTTGATAGGCCTTCACCTTGCTGTGATCCTTCCCAGCCTCTTAGCCAGACAAGGTCAAAGGAACTCGTCGTGTTCAGATCTGCTAGGTCGGAGCCTCTCATGTGGCTCTAGCATTATCCAGCCCTACTACTTACATTGCTGCAGTCGGACCAAAGAGTCTGTCTTAGGGTCAGCCCTGCAGCCTATTGGTTAAGGAAACCAGATCCCACATGGCCAACCATGATTCTAAGACCAGACAAAATCCCGACAGGGGAGAAACAGAGGCGAAGGGACTGCGGCATGACCATGCCCCATGGAGGATGCTTTCTCCCTCGCTCGCTCGCTCTCTCTCTCTCTCTCTCTCTCTTACAAGCACACACACCCTATGGCAAATTTTTTAAAAAATTAAAGAACACATAGTGATAAATTTAAAAACAACACAAGGGGCCAGCAGGTGGCACGGTGGTTACGGTCACTGGACTCCCACATGGCCGACCGCAGTCGAGTCCTGGACCTGGCGGCTTGCTTTCTCACTCTCTCTCTCTCTCTCTCTCTCTCTCTCTCTCTCTCTCTCTCTCTCTCTCTGTGTGTGTGTCCCTCTCTCCTCAAATTAAAATAAATAAAGTTAAATAAAATAATTATTAAAAACCCAGAACACAAAAGGGTATGTACATTGCAACTCATAAGGACACATGAATATAGAACAAGACTAGGAACAAATAAAAAAAAAAAAAAAAAACAGTAAAAAGAAACAAGGAATCGAGTGTGTGTATGTGTATTTGTATGTGTGTGTCCCCAGATATGGAAGGGAAAATATGTGTTAAAACTGCAAAGCTTAGCTGTCCCAGCCTGTTCTTCACTCCATCCTGTTCCTTTTCAGAGCCTCCAGCAAACCCTAGGTTCTGGATGGCTGCCCTCATCCCATAATAGTTTTATTATCAGTGATGGGGAGTAGCCTCGAGAGACAATTGAATCTAACAGCAGCCAGGAATAATGGCTCAACACATGACATGAACTAAGACAAAACAAACATCCATTGCCTTTGGGACACATTCTTCAAAATTCAGTTGGTTAGCCTAAAATGACTCTGTAGGGCAAGTCAACTCTATTCCCCCAATATTTATTTTAAAACTAAGAACTATATGCCATGCGCTTTAAGGCATCCAGAAGGTAGGAGGGTGGGGACTGTTAATTTGTTCACTCTCCACTCTATGCAGGCTAGCGTGCTCCATGATGTCACAAACCAGCTCCACAGTCCTCACGATTCACCCCACCCCCCGTGCACATATAGCACTCAAGAAATTCTTGATGAAAGTCCTGAATTAAGTCAACATTGAGAACAACTCTTATCTTCTGCTTACATTTCTCCTTGTAGATCTGAAGATCTATATTTCTTTCTCTGAGTTAAATAGTGGCATAGTGGGGCCTGCCAGTGGTGTAGTGGTTAATGCCCTGGATTCCCACATGGCTGACCATGGTTTGAGTCCCAGACCCGGTGACTTGAAAATCACACCGAGTGTGTGTGTATGCTGAGAGGAAAATGGAGGAGAAGAGTTTGTGGCTTGGCGATCCCCCTTAAGGGGTCCTTTCTCACTTTCCCTCCCTCTGTCTCTGTCTGCCAAGCACACACGCCTTATGAAAAAAAAAAAAAAAAAAAAAAAAACTAAAAGAAAAAGAAAAGAGTGACATAGAATCTTTTTATTCCCCCAAAGAAGGGAATCCTTTCCTTGATATCCTGCCTTGATAAGGAGCTCGAGGGTATCTTGAAATTGCCAAAAAATCTCTGAATCTTTCTCTTGGTTATCCAATTATCTAATCAGAATTGTATCAAGAGTCCAAGAAAAGGAAGGACTTTTAAATTCCTGTCATAGCTGGCATGCTGAGTCTGTAGAGCATGTTAGCAGCTCCTAGCTTAAGGCCAACGCATCCCTACGCCAAGGCCACCCATGTCTGTCTGAATCACTGCCGAAGACAGACCTGTTTAAAAAATAAATAAATACATTTTTGAAAACTTTTTATTTGGGGCCAGCAGATGTCATGGGTTAAAGCAGCTGGATCCCACATGGCCAACTCCGTGGTTCAAGTCCTGGACCTAGGGGCTTGAAAATCAAACTAGGCAAGTGTGTGTATGCCCTAAATCCTGAGAGGAGAATGGAAAAGAAGGGATTGCAGCATGGCCATCTCCCCTCGGGGGGGGGGGGGGTAATTTCTCACTTTCTCTCTCTGACCACTGCATACACCCTATAGCAAAAAACTAAAAAAAAAAGAAGAGAAAACATTTTATTTTGGGGCCAGTAGTAGGTGGTGTGGTGGTTAAGACGGCTGGATTCTACATGCAGTTTGAATCCCAGACCCAGTGGCTTGAAAAACAAGCCAGGTGCATATGCGTACGTGCCCAAAATCCCAAGAGGAGAGTGGAGGGGGAAAGACTGTGGTGTAACCATCCCCCACAAGGCTGTGATTTCTCACTTTGCCTTTTTCTCTTCCTCTCTCTGTTTCTGGTGAGCACAGATGCCCTATAGCAAATGAAAACAGAACAAAATAACCTTCTTTTCTTTTTTTAGTTGACAGAAGATGCATGTGTTCCCTAGAGAGAGAGAGAGAGAAAGGAAGGAAGAGAGTGCGAGCACCCCAATGGAGCACGATCACACTGCAATCCTTTTCCTTCACCCCTTCTTCCTGTCAGAATTTTGGACAAGCACCCAGTGAGTGATTCAAACCACACTCAGACATGTAAGATCCTTAGCCACTGTGCATGGGCTCTCTCAATAACTACATTTTTTAAAGTTTAGGGGGCTGCCGCCAGCTTATCGGCTCTGACACGACCGGTTCCTTCTGTTCACGCTGCAGGGCGTCTCTTCAGAGGCTGCTACACGCAGGGGGCTGGAGGTGGTGGAGCCCATCGTGCTGGTGGAGGTGTGCACATTGAGCCCCAGTATAGACAGTTTGCCCCGTTGACCAGATACCAGATGATCCTGGGTGAGGTCGTCAGTGGGACCACGTGGTTCTGGGTTCCCCGGTGCCTGTGGCATGACTCAGGTGCTGAGTGGACAGATGAAGAATTAGGTCTCCTTTCTGGTGTTGGCGACTAAAAGCACAGACTCAACTCTTTACAAGAGCCAGGTGAGAATTTCAAGTTACGGACTTCATGTCATACATTAAAGTTTTAAATTAAAGTGGTTTGTTCACACACACACACACACACACACACACAAAGCTTTCTGTGCAGCTAGCAGGCCCACAAGCATGGTGAACGTCCCTAAAAACCAGTGGACCTTCTGTAAGAAGTGTGGCAAGAACCAACCTCATAAAGTGACACGGTGCACAAAAGGCAAGGAGTCTCTGTGCTCAGGGAAAGGGCATTATGACAGGAAGCAGAGCGGCTACGGTGGACAGACTAAGCCTATTTTCCGGAAAAAGGCAAGAACTACAAAGAGGATTAAATATGTTGAGCCCAACTGCAGATCTAAGAGGATGCTGGCTATTAAGACATGTGAGCATTTTGAACTTGGGGGAGATAAGAAGAGAACGGGTCAAATGATCCAGTTCTAAGCCTCATCTTTTTTATTATGAAGACGACAAAATCTTGAGGTGAATGTTCACCATATTTGATTACAGTTGGTCTTTTTGTGAGGGAATAAAATAATCAATAAAATTCCCCTTTTGGGGAAATTTGATTCACGGTTAAAATAAAAAAGAGTTTAGGGACCAACAAATGGCATAATGGTTTCGTCTCTGGACTCCCACGTAGTTGGCCATGGTTCTAGTCCCAGACCCGGCGGCCAGGTGCCCTGTGAGTGTGTACGTGCCCAAGATCCCAAGAGGAGAATGGAGAAGGGATTGCAACATGGCCATCCTCCTCGGAGTGTGATTTCTTGCTTTCTGTCTCTCTGTCTCTGTCTTTCCAGCAAATACACACACCCTTATAGCAAAAACCTCTCTTAAAAAAAAATGAGTGTATTTTATTCATGAGAGAGTGAGTACGTGCGCGTAAGACAAAGAGACAGAAAGACAGGAACTCAACAGAGTCTCTTCGCGCCATCCTCTTCCCCTAGCCCTCCACCTCACTGGGATCTTGGGCCTACTAGAACCTAGCATTTCAGGTCAGTTGGGGATCTGAACTTATGGCTGGAAATGTGGCTGCCAGCACTGCAGCTTAGTATACTACCATCTGTGCAATGGAGGCTGGGCCCAGAGGCTCTTATTAGGGAGTGAATAACCCGTTGAAACTTCATCCAGAAAATTATATGTGAAGACTCATCAATTAAGTGTGTAGCCCCAATATTAGGAACCAATGATTTAACAAGTCTAACTTAAAGGTGTGGAGCTTCTTCTCAGCAGTGGGATTAGATAGGTCTTTAAATCTGAGTTCATGGAAGCCCTCAAATAGAGGTGCTATGAAAAATACCGAACACAAAGCTAGTCTTGAATTTAAAAAAAAAAAGCAGACAAAGAAGGCAAGGGACTTTAAAGTGTCACTAATCATATTCCAAGCCCAAACCCAGGAACCAGGACTAAGCAGAAGGCCCATAAGGTCCTTGACCATCTGTAGTGGAAGCACGGGATCCCCGACCAGCAGCCTACACCTGGACCTCACCGGTGGACAGGAGTGGAAGCGCCTCTGTGCTCACCCATGTGTCAGGGCCTATAAAGACAGGCTGCAGGTGGGAGGCCTTGCTCGCCCTCCCCCTCCCACCACTGGCAGGACACAGATACAGCCATGAGCATCTCGTCATCGGCTGCTCTGCGCAAAACAGTTCACAGAAATGGTTAGTACTTTTCCCCCTCTTATCTAATATTTACTGTAGTTTTCCATTGGACAGAGCCCTATTTGAATTTCACTTTTTTTTTTTTAAGCAATGTTTTAATTTAGGTTTCATGTGCTCTAAAAATATCTTGTCAGAGTATCAAAATAACACTGCAGAATGGCAACCGCAGAACTCCAGAGCATGTTTCTAAATAGTCCAATGATATGCAAGTGTTTGTAATCGTGTCAAATTGCTGGGCCTAATGATTTCCACTTGGTTTTTTCTGGAAGGTTTTCTTTCCTAAGATGGGATTCGGGAAGGTAAGCAAGAGAGAACTGCAAAGTCAATGAATGTTGGAGCTGGGAATGATTTTTGGAAAGCAAAAAAAATGCATCTAAAATTTGCAGCAATTTCTCACCAAGGACTCACTCTCTCTGCTCTCCTCTCTTCTGGGGCGCTGTACTTGTATCCTTCTCCCTCAAGCCCTGATTTGATAGGGATTAATATCAAAATTTTCCAGATTGAGAAAAATCACCTTGCCTCAGACATTCAAAGTGTCCCAAGAGGGCCTGAGATTCAGTATTTTAGTAGATGTCCCTGACAGTTTTTTTTTAAAGAATTATTTTATTTTATTTTATTTTATTTATTTACTTAAATTTGACCAGAGAGGGACAGAGTGAGAGAGCGAGAGAGGGAAAGTGAGAAAGCAAACTGCCAGGTCCGGGACTCGAACCACAGTCAGCTCTGTGGGAGTCCAGTGCCCTTAACCAGCATGTCACCTGCTGGCCCCATCCCTGGCAGTTATTATCAGGCAAATTTGGAAAATACAGGTGTGGTATTTGGGTCTAATTGGGTAAATTAAGAGCTCTCCACTATTGTGCTAGAGCTAGCTCTGATAGGCTCACCAGGGCTGATTATTAAATTTTTGGCAATTTTGTTATCTGTTGAACACAGATATGAATGACAAAGTGATATTGAAGTAGGGACTCAAACAGATACTTGCACATCAGTGTTAACAGCAGTATTCTTCACAGTAGCGAAAAGGTGGAAACAGCCAGTGTCCATCAACAAATGAATGGATAAATAAAAGTGCTATATCCATACAATGGAATATTACTCAGCTATAAAAAGGAATGAAATTCTTTGGGCCTGGCCAGTGGTGTGGTGGTTGGGGCACTGCACTCCCACATAGCCAACTGTGGTTTGAGGCCCTGACCTGGCTGTTTGCTTTTTCGCTTTCCCTTTCTCTCTCTGGTCAAGTCGAAAACTAATAATAATAACAAAAGAAATTAAATAAATAAATCTTTCAAAAAAGAGAAAAAAAAGAAATGAAGGATCAGCAAGTGGTGTAATGATTACATCACTGGGCTCCCACATGGCCAACTGTGGTTCAAAACCCAGACCTGGAGGCTTAAAACTCATGCTGGGTGTGTGTGCATGCATGCCCCAAATCCCGAGAGGAGCGTGGAGGAGAAGGGATTGCAGCGTGGCCATCCCCCTTGTAGTGGGGGTGATTTCTTGCTATCTTTCTCTTTGTCTCTCAGGCAAGCACATGTGCCCCATAGGAAAAAATCTGTCTTAAAAAAAAAAAAAAAAGAATGAGGGATCAGCAGATGGCGTAATAACTATGTTGCTGGACTCCTATGTAGTTGAATGTGGTTTGAGTCCCAGACATGGCAGCTTCAAATTCACACTGGGGGTGTGTTTGTTCATGCCCAAAATCCTGAGAGGAGAATGGAGGAGAAGGGATTTTGGTGTGGCCATCCCCCTTTGGGGATTATTTCTTGCTTTCTGTCTCTCTGTCTCTCAGGCGAGTGCATGTGCCCCATATCAAAAATCTTTCTAAAAAGAAAAAAAAAAAGGAATTAAATTCTGATATAGGCACAATGTGAGTGAATCTTAAAAACATTATACTAAGTAAAATAAGCTAGAACAAGTAGTGCATGAATCAGCTTATAGTAAATATCTAGAGTAGGCAAGTTCATAGGAATAGAAAGTAAAAGAGAAGTTGTCAGGATCTAGGGGGAAGGAATAATGGGTTTAAAGGTTTTTTAGGGTGATGGTAATAGATAAGTGGTGATGATTATGCAACATCGTGAATGTACTTAATGCCACTGAATTATATTTAAAAATAGTTAAAATGTAAACTTTGTTATATATATTTTACCACAATTAATAAGTTGAATTCTATAAAAAAAAAAAAATAAAAATTTACAATTAAGGACTGGCAGATGGCGAAATGGTTATGTCGCTGGACTCAGTCGACTGCAGTTGAGTCAGACCAGGCGGCTTAAAACTCACGCTGGGCACGTGTGTGTGTGTGTGTGCCCAAAATCCTGAGAGGAGAATGGAGAAGGGATCGCAGCATGGCCATCCCCCCTTGGGGTGATTTCTCACTTTCTGTCTGTCTCTGTCTTTCTGTCAAGCATATGTGCCCAAGAGCAAAAATCTCTCTCAAAAACAAATTTACAATTATATTGAAAATAAAGGATGATCAGCAGATGACGTAATGATTATGACACTGTACTCCCCCATGGCTGATCATGGTTTGAGATCCAGACCCAGAGGCTTGAAACTCATATCAGGCGCATGTGTGTTTGTGCCCAAAATCTCAAGAGAAGAATAAAGAAGGGATTGTGGCATGGCTATTCCCACCCCTAGGGGGAGTGATTTCTTGCTTTCTGTTTCTTAGTGTCTCTATGTTTCTTGGGCAAGTGCACACACCCTATAGCAAAAATTTCTCTCTCTCTAAAAAAAGAAATATAGTTTACTTATAAAAAAGTATAAAAACAGGAAAGAAGAGAAAGGAGAGGAATAGGCCAGCCTGTGGCATGGCAACTGAATCCCACATGGCCCACTCATTGTGCAGTTCAAGTCTCAGACCTAGCAGCTTGAGAAACACAACAGGCAGGTGTGTGTGCATGCCCAAAATCCCAAAAGAAGGAAAAGATGGAGGAGGGATTGACCATTCCCCATGGGGAGTGCTTTCTTGTTTTTTCTTTCTCTTTCTCTCCAGCAAGTGCATGCACCCTTAGGCCAATTTAAAAAAAAAAAAAAAAAGAAAAAGAAAACATAAATAAATACTTGAAACTCAATACTTCCTAATCTTTCTACATTTCTAATTGTCTCTTCTCTTGAAGTTATTTATATCTATTGTATTTCTATAATATAAATTCAGAACTTCAAAAAGTTCACAGAAAATGCAGTTAAAGTACAATTTTATTTTCGTGCAAACTTTTTTTTTTTTTTTGAGAGATTTTTGTGTGCATTCTCTGAAGTGACAGAGACAGAAAACAGAAAATCAGAAAACACCACAATTCCTTCTCCTCCATTCTCCTCTCAGCATTCTGGGCACACATGCACATGCACCCAGCATGAGTTTTAAGCTGCCAGGTCTGGGGCTCAAACTGTGGTTGACTATGTGGGAGTCTAGTGATGTAATCATCACACCATCTGCTGGTCCCAGGTGCAAACATTTTTAAAAAGTCATGCGGGGGGGCCAGCAGTTAGCGTAATGGCTATGTCACTGGACTCCCATGTAGTCGACTGCGCTTCGTGTCCCGGACCGGGTGGCTTAAAATTCATGCAGGGCGCATGTGCATGCGTGCCCAAGATCCTGAGAGGAGAATGGAGGAGAAGGGATCGCGGCGTGGCCATCTCCCCTGGGGAGTGATTTCTCACTTTCTGTCTCTCTGTCTCTCTCTGTCTGGCGAGCACACGCGCCCTATAGCAAAAACCTCTTAAAAAAAAAGTCATGCAGGGGCTGGCAGGTGGCATGGTGGTTAAAGCGCTGGATTCCCACATAGCTGACCGTGGTTCAAGTCCTGGACCTGGTAGCTTGCTTTCTTACTTTCCCTCTGTGTGTGTGTGTCTTTCTCTCTCTGGCCAAATTTAAAAAAAATAATAAGTAAAATAAAATTTTAAAAAGCCATACATAGTTGTTGTTGTCATTTTAAAAGTATTTATTTATTTATTTTCAAATTTCACCAGAGAAAGACAGAGAAAGGGAAAGTGAGAAAGCAAGCCAGCAGGTCCAAGACTCAAACCACAGTTGACCACGTAGTAGTCCAACACCTCAACCACCATGCCATTTGCCAGCCCCTGCATATTTTTTTAATAATGTATATTTTCCATGAACTTTGTGAGTACCCCTCAAACAATATGTTATGTATTTATTTATTTATTTATTTTTTTAGAGAGGTTTTTGCTATAGGGCGCGTGCGATCGCCAGACAGACAAAGACAGAGAGACAGAAAGCAAGAAATCACCCCCCTGGGGGATGGCCATGCCGCAATCTCTTCTCCTCCATTCTCCTCTTGGGATCTTGGGCACGCACATGCACACGCGCCCGGCATGAGTTTTAAGCCACCGGGTCCGGGACTCGAACCGCGGTCAACTACGTGGGAGTCCAGCGACATAGCCATTACGCTAACTGCTGGTCCCAACAATATGTTTTTTAAATTTCCTTCTATGAGAGAGAGTGACAGGGTGGGGGCACCACAAACCTGGTCCCTACACCACAGTCCACTTCCTGCCAGGATAACAGGGAATTCATCCACCATGTGCACATACAGGAAGACCTCAGGAAGCAAACCCGAGACCTTCCCACATGACGTCCGCATCACAGCATGTTGCACCACCAACAGTGCCACCATGGCCAGCTCTCCATCCTATTTAATGGTGTACAGTTGAGCATCCCTTCCTAACTCGGCATTGGGTGACGTCGCTTGGGTAGCTGGATATTGGCTAGGGTGAAAGTATATTTACACAACAGAAATTGAAAACACCAGGACCAGCTGTTAGCGTAATGGCTATGTCGCTGGACTCCCATGTAGTCGACCACGGTTCGCGTCCCGGACCCGGTGGCTTAAAGCTCACACCAGGCGCATGTGCATGCGTGCCCAAGATCCCGAGAGGAGCATGGAGGAGAAGGGATTACGGTGTGGCCATCCCCCCTGGGGGGGTGATTTCTCGCTTTCTGTCTGTCTCTGTCTGTCTGTCTGGCAAGTGCACGGGCCCTATGACAAAAATCTCTCCAAAAAAAAGAAAAAGAAATTGAAAACACTACACCTCTGCATTCCCCACCAAGCCGGTCGCCAGGCATACATCAGCACACCACTATCTCTGAGCCACGATTCTTCAACAGGGAAAGGAGATGACAAAACTTACCTCACAGTTTCTCTAAGGGCTAACTATAGTTTGGGTAAACGGGCCCATCGACTTTCTCATTTTCTTTCTCTCTCTCTCTGTCTCTCTCTAGTCAAAATAAAATAAGTAAATGAATAAATAAAATTTAAAATAAATAATTAAAAAACAAAAGGGCCACCAATTTGTTTGCCCAACTGCTTGATTGGCTTCGTTCCCTTTCTCCAGAGGCCTTGGGCTCCCTGAGGGCAGAATCCTGCTTAGTTAGCTTTATCGTCCTCCAGGTCTCTGTGCAGGGGTTCAATAGACGTTTGTTGAATTGAATAACTGAAGAACTGGATGGATGTACCTCACCAATGAGGAAAGTTGTGTGTGTGTGTGTGTGTGTGTGTGTGTGTTGTTTTATTTTTGCTATAGGGAGCACCAGCTGGAGGTAGAGACAGAGAAAGTAAGAAATCACCCACTGCCCCACGCCGCCAAGCTGCGGTCCTTTCTCTTCCCTTCCGCTCAGGATTTGGGACTGCATGTGCCCAGTGTGATTTTCAAGCCACCGTTGGGGACTCAGCTGAGCAGTCAGCCATGTGAGATCCAGCCGCTTTAACTTCCATGCAACCTGCTGGCTCAGAGGAATAGCTCCCTTAACAGATGGCACCAGCATTTCTTTCAGGAAAGGAAACAACTTCAAAAGCTGCATGGGAAGAAGTGAGAACTGAGGGCATGGCAGGAGTCTTATCACCAAAAAGAAATAACTAAACTGCTCTGAAGGAGAAAATGGGAGTCTGACCTTTGTTTTTGTTTTGTTTAATCTAGAAAGGTTGTCAGACAAGAGAAGAGAAAAAATGGACACTGAAGAGAAGAAGACAGCGAAACAAGAGATGCTGAGTGGCGGGGTTACCACGAGGTGAGTGGGGCTGGGTAGGATGGAAACTGCACTGCCAATGAAACTCTCCTGAGGACAGAGTGGCCAAAGGAGGAACACAGATTGTATTTGCTTATTGTGGGGTATGGGATGTAACTGTTCACTAGGACCCACAAACCTTCAGCAAAGTTTCTAGTCTACTCAAGAATTTGGATTTGTTTTTGTTTTGAAATGGGATAAATCAAAACATAGATAGGTTAGGCTATTTTGGGCACAGGCTGCGAATGAAGAGATAAAGGGACAGAGAGAAGATATGATGTAACAGGGTAAAAAATGTAATAGAATTAGGAAATATGATCAGAAGGGACCACCATGATGACATAAATTCCAGGGAATTTGGAGAAATCTTGAGAAGTACTTTGGACTTCCATGGTGTTTGTATTGGAAATTCAAATAAATTTTCTCTAGATTTTAAAGACGTAGGAGAATCCCAGATGCTAATAGACTTCATTGAATCATGTTAAAATTTTTAGAGCTATGGAATGTTCTGCTACTTGACCAGTGGCTAGTAATAAATTTTGGCTTTTTTTTTTTAAAGAGAGTTTTTTGCTATAGGGCGCATGCGCTTGCTGGAGAGACAGAGAAAGACAGAGAGACAGAAAGCAGAAAATCATGTGGATTCCCACATGGCCAACCACAGTTCAAGTCCTGGACCCAGTAGCCTGAAAATCATGCAGGGTGCATGTGTGTGGCCAAGATCCTGAGAGGTAAATGGAGGAAAAGGGATTGAAATGGAAGGTTGAAGTGATTTCTCACTTTCCTTTTCACTGTCTCTGTCTCTCTCTTTCTCTCTGGCAAGCGCACACATCCTAAGGCAAAACCTCTAAAAAAAAATTAACTTACAAAGTAGTAACATGTTTTGGTTTGTATTGCTTCTCTAATTCGTATAAAGTATTCCATATTTTAAAAGTTTATTTATTCATATCTTCTATGAGAGAGAGAGAGAGAGACCACTTCCAACAGGGTCTTGATGCGGTATGTAACCCCAGCTTACGGCCAGTCCCACATCATGGGTACATGAGTGCCCAGTGCTTTCAGAGGAGCCTCCAGATATGAGTCAGCAACCTTCCCATATGAGACTGCCTTGCAGGGCATCACATTTTACCACTGCACTGCCATTTGGTCCCAAATGTTGAGCATAATTTTGGATTCAGATTGCCTGGGATCAAATTCCAGTTCCATTGTTAACTAGTTGTATGACGTTAAACCTGCTCAAGTTCTTTATCTGTAAAATGGAGATAATAACGACATCTACCTCACAGGGCTGTTACAAGAATTAAGTAATTTTGTAGTATGTGTAAGATGCCTTAAACTAGGGTCTAACGTATATAAGAGCTTAATAAGGGGCCAGCCTATAGCATAGTGATTAGGCAGCTGGACCCCACATGGCCAACTGTGTGGTTCAAGTCCCGGACCTGGTAGCTTGAGAAACATGCCGGGATGCGTGCATGCCCCAAATCCTGAGAGGAGAATGGAGGAGTAGGGATTGTGGTTTGACTGTTCTCCATGGAGAGTGCTTTCTCACTTTCCACGTCTCTCTCTCTCTTTCCAGTGAGTTCATGTTCTTTCTGGCAATTTTTTTTATAAAGAGCTTAGTACTAGCAATTAATAAATTAAGAGAATTTTCCTTATTGTATCTCTTATAACATTAACTCTTTATATGTCTTTAGAATGTAAGTAAGTAGCTTATTAATTAGTTTTAGTTGACAAGACTTCTGATATAGGTCCAGGGATTTCAGAATAATAAGTTTTGTTTTGTTTTGTCAGAGGGCACACACACTTGCCAGAGATACAGAGAGAGGGAGAAGGAGAAAGCGCTCTGCATGGAGCAGGGTCACACTGTAGTCCCTTTTTCTAGAATAAAATTATACACCCTACAGTTACGAATAGGCTGAATACAAGACCTGCCTTGTATTTAAATATTCTTTTAAAACGGAAAATGTGAGAAGATTGTTTCTCAGCAGTCACTCTTTTTATAATTTGTGTTCTGGGAGCACAATGATGATATTTCAATAAACTAATCCTAGTATCTTTTGTTACAGAGGCTGATGTGCATTCTCCTGCAATTTCTCTGTTGTGCAAAGGAAGGCCTAAGATGCCATTAGTGTGGTAGGTAACTCAAAGACTGATGAAAAGCTGAGTTTCAGTTTGGCCAATCCTCTCCTTTCAAGGAGGATTTCTCCTATAATTAACTCTATAGGGAAATGGCATGTGTCTTCTTGTAGACATCTGGGCAGAGGGGAATGAAAGGATCTTCCAAAGGTTTATACAGAAGTCAAGTCAGGATTTGCCCTTGTGTTTGCCTTTGTTCATGCTTAGGATATACTTTTATTTTTTTCTTTTTGTGTGCTAGAGTATGAGTGTGTTCACCAGAGACAGACGGAGAGATAGGGAGGAGAGAAAGCACTCCCCATGAGGAACAGTCAATCGCAATCCTTTCTCCTTATCTTTGAGATTTTGAGCATGCATGCACACACATAAGGCATGTTTCTCAAGTTGCCAGGTTTGGAATTCAAAGTCAGAGTCAACCAGGTGGAATCTAATTGATGTCACCACTAGGCCATGGAGCTGGCCCCAGGACATACTGTAACATATTTATTTTTAAAACTTTTTGCTGGGGCCAGATGGTGGTGGAGCAGTAACACAACTGGACCTATATGGGAAAGCTCCAGTTTTACATCCCAAGGCTTGCCTATCACTCTTCCTGTGTGTCTCTCTGGCTCTCTCTCTCATGAAAGAAAGAAATACTTAAAATCAAAACCTTTGGGTCTGGAAATAAAATCTGAGAAAAGAATGGAGAAGGAATTGTGGTACTGCCATCTTCCCTGGGGGTGATTTCTCACTTTCCCTCTGTCTCTGTCTTTTTCTCTCTCTCACTGTGAATGCACGCACCCTATAGTAAATTAGTTAATTAATTAAAAACCCAAAGCACTGCAACAACATTACATTTTCCAAAGAGTAAGAGCCAAAGTCTTGGGGTCAGTGGACGGCATAGTGGTTGAGGCACTGGACTCTCTACATGGTTGACTGGAGTTTTAGTCCCAGACTTGGAGGCTTGCTTTCTCTATTTCTCTCTCTTCCTGGTGAGCACATGTGCCCTGTAACAAATTAAAAAAAAAATAACCATGATAAATAAAATTAATAATTCAAAAAAAAAATAGTAAGAGCCGAAGTATTTTATAAGAGAGATTTTTTTTTTCCTTTTTTTTCCCTTTTTTTTTCTGGAGAGGTTTTTTCTTATTGGGCACGTGCGCTCGCCAGAAAGACAGAGAGAGAGACAGAGAAATAAAAAACGAGAAATCACCCCCCAGAGGGGATGGCCACGCCGCAATCCCTTCTCCTCCATTCTCCTCTCGGGATCTTGGGCACGCACGCACACGCACCCGGCATGAGTTTAAGCCACCGGGTCCAAGACTCAAACCGCAGTCTACTACATGGGAGTCCAGCGACATAGCCATTACGCTAACTGCTGGTCCCTTATAAGAGAGATTTTTTAAAAAATATTTATTTTTAATTTTATTTATTCATTTGTTTAATTTGACCAGATAGAGACACAGAGAGAGAGAGAGAAAGTGAGAAAGCAAGCCACCAGGTCCAGGATTTGAATCGTGGTCGGCCATGCGGGAATGTCCAGGGCCTTAACCACCATGCCACCTGCTGGTCTCATTTAAGAGAGATTTTTGCTATAGGACACATGTGTTTGCCAGAGAAACAGAAAGCGAGAAATCACATCCCTGGAGGGATGGCCATGCCATCCCTTCTCTTCCATTCTTCTCTCAGGGTTTTGGGCATGCACACATACGCACCTGGCATGAGTTTTAAGCCATTGGGTCTGGGACGTGAACCCTGGTTGACTACATGAGTCTAGTGATGAAACCACTACGCCATCTGCAGGTCCAAAGAGAGCCAAAGTCTTTAAGGAGGATTTGCGCCCATCCACTTCCATCACTGTTGCAGTCACATTTGATTCCTTATTGGTCCTCACACCTGCCAGGAACACTTGTATCTCAGTGCCTTGGTCAATCTTCCCCTGCATAGCCAGAAGGTTTACTTCATCATCTCTTTCAGATTTTGGCTTAAATGTCATCTTTTTTGCTCTCCTCTGGGAATTCTTTTAAAAATTACAGCCTTGGGAACCAGCAGTTAGCGTAATGGCTATGTCGCTGGACTCCCACGTAGTCGACCGTGGTTCGTGTCTCGGACCCGGTGGCTTACAACTCACGCCGGGCGCGTGTGCGTGCGTGCCCAAGATCCCGAGAGGAGAATGGAGGAGAAGGGATTGCGGCGTGACCATCCCCCCTGGGGGGTGATTTCTCGCTTTCTGTCTCTATGTCTCTCTCTGTCTGGCGAGCGCACGCGCCCTATAGCGAAAAACCTCTCAAAAAAAAAAAAATTACAGCCTTCATCTCAGTACTTTCTGTCTCCCTCTTCTGTAATTTTTCCTCTTGAAACTTGTGCACAACTGACTTACTGTTATTATTTTACTTGTTATTATTTTATTTTTTTTCTCTCCTACTAGAATGTAAATTCTATGAGAGCAGGAATTTTTACTTTGCCCAATTCTGTGTCTTCATTGCCTAGAACAATGCCTGCTCCATACTAGGCACTTCAGACCTGGAAGGAATGAACAACTGATTCTCATTTATCCTGAACAACTCATATCCTCCAGGCTTCCTTTCTTCCAGCTCCTTCGGTTTGGACTAATATCTCTCCCTAATCTGGGTTACCAACATCCTTTTTTATCTTGATCATAGTCCTTCCCAGAGATTTTATTTTAAGTTCACCATAGTATTCCTTAGAATTTAGCATACAGAAAGTGCTTTATAGGTCCAGCCAGTGGCGTGGTGGTTAAGGCAGCTGGATCCCACATGGCTGGCTGCATGGTTTGAGTCCTAAACATAGTAGATTAAGACACCCCAAAATCCTGAAAAGAGAACTAGAGGAGAAGGGATTGCAGAGTAATCATTCCCTTTGGCAGATGCCTTGCTCACTTTCTTTCTCATGAGCACACACACCCTATAGCAAAGTTAAAAAAAAATGCTTCTTAAGTATTAAAATGAACTGTATCTTCTAAAAGTTCAGAGTAGGTCAGCAGGTAGTGTGGAAGTTAAGACAGCTGGATCTCATATGGCCAACTTCACAGTTCAAGTCTTGGACTCTGTGACTTGAAAAATCAAGTAGGATACATGTGTGTGTGGGTGACCAAAATCCCAAGAGGAAGATGGAGAAGGGATCGTGGCATGGCCATTCTCCTTGGGCAGTGATTTCTCACTTTCTCTCTCTTTCTCTCTGGCAAATAGACATGTGCTATAACAGGAAAAATGTTTAAACAGTCACAGAAAATGTGTATTATGAAAAAACTATGCACGAGTTAATTTTTTTTCCACAGGGCCAGCAAGTGGCATGGCAATTGAGGCACTGGACTCCCACATGGCCAACTGCAGTTCGAGTCCTGGATCTGGTGGTTTGCTTTCTCACTTTCCTTCTCTCTTTCTATCTCTCTCTAGTGAGCATATGTGTTTATAGCAAATTAAAAAATGATGATAATAATAAATAAAATTAAATAAATTTTTTTTTTTTTAGAGAGATTTTTGCTATACAGTACGTGTGCTCGCTGGAGAGATGGTGACAGAGAGAAAGAAAGCGAGAAATCATCCCCCAAGAGGATGGCTACAGAACAATCCCTTCTCCATTCTCCTCTCAGAATTTTAGGCACACACAGACATGTGCCCAATATGAATTTCAAGCCATCAAGTCTGGGACTCAAACTGTAGTCGGCAATGTGAGAACCCAACTTAACTACTATGCCACCAGCTGGTCTTCCAATTTTTTTTTTTTTTTTTTTTTTTTTGCACCAAAATAAACTCATACTAACTTGTTAAAACATGTCTGAACAGGATCTAGTTAGAGACACTAAGAAAGATAAGGTATCGGGCCTGCCCTGGGTCTGCTGTTTAAGGAAGCTAGATTTCACGTGGCCAACTGTGCAGCTGAATCCTGGACCCGGCTTCAAAAACACATTGGATGTGTGTATGAATGCATGCCCCAAATCCTGACAGGATGGAGAGATGAAGAAGGGATTACAGCACAATGATGCCCTAAAGAGGGCAGTATGATTTCTCCCTGTCTTGCTTCCTCTGTCTCTTCTATGAATGCACACACCCTCTTACCAAAAAAAATATCAACTTCAAGAGAGCCCCTATTAGAGCAAGATGAATTAGGCTAAAACTGAAGCAAGAACAAACATCAAATTTATGGTGAAGCAAGGTTGGGTGAAAGAATGGTGAAATCATTGATGTTTTATGAGAAGTTTATGGAACAATGCCCCAAGAAAATCAGCAGTTTATAAATGGATTGCTCATTTTAAGAAAGAGATGAGATGATGTTGAAGATGACACCCACGGTGGCCGAGCATCCAATCAATTTGCAAGGAAAAAATTAATCTCGTTTGTGCCCTAATTGAAGAGGACTGATGATTAACAGCAGTAACAATAGCCAGCACTACAGACATCTCAATTACTTCAGCTTGCCCAATTCTGACTGTAAAATTATAGTTGAGGTAAGTTTCTGCTGGGTGGGTGCCAAAACTGTTGCACCCAGATCAGCTGCAGAGAAGAGCAGAGCTTTGAATGAAAAATCCAAGGGCCAACCCCATAGCACAGTGGTTAAGTTCAATGTAGCAGGAGCTAGATTTCACATGGCCAACCACAGTTTGAGTCCCAGTTGCGGTGACTTGAGAAACATGCCAGGTGTGTGTGTGTGTGTGCCCCCAAAATTCTGACAGGATGGAGAACTTGAAGAAAGGTGTAACCACAGGCCATGGACTCTTTTTCACTCTGGTGAGTGCACTGTGAACCTTCTGTCAATTAAAAACCCAAAAACAGAAGCAAAATGCAATTGGGAACAAGGTCCTGAAGTATTTGTTTGAAGAACTGAAACAGGAAACATCTTATGGCTTTATCAATATGATCCCAAAAACAAAGCACAGTGAAAGCAATAGCTACCAGACTGACCCTGCAGCCGAGTGATTAAAAAAGCTGGATCCCGGGACCAGCAGATGACATATGGTTATGTCACTGGACTCCCACATGGCTGACTATGGTTCGAGTCCCAGACCTGGTGGCTTGAAACTCACTCTGGGTACATGTATGTGTGTGCCCAAGATCCCGAGAGAATGGAGGAGAGATTGCACTGTGGCCATCCCCCCTGGGTATGATTTCTCACTTTCAATCTCTCTATCTTTCTCTGTCTCTTTGGTGCATGCACCCTATAGCAAAAAAATCTCTCAAAAAAAAAAAAAAAATCCTGAGAGGAGAATGGAGGAGAAGGGATTGAGGCGTGGCCATCCTCCCTGGGGGGTGATTTCTCACTTCCTGTCTCTGTCTTTCCAGTGAGTGCACGCACCCTATAGCAAAAAAAATCCCCCCCCCCCCGCAAAAAGAATGTGTCAAAACCTTTCCAATGACCTAGTATTTAAATTTCTTACCCCCTTTCCCCACAAACTTTTCAGTCACCTCGTATTTGCAACACTTATACTAAATGTAAGGGCAATGGAAAAATGTTAAATAGGTATGAGTGAAGGTCTTGTCAAATTCCTCTTTTGTTAAAATTTGGCCAGAAGATGCCTGTGTTTGCTGGAGAAGAGGAAAGTACTCTCAGTGGGTGTGGCCATGCTGCAATCCCTTCACAATTTCTCTATCCTGTCTGGATTTGGGGCACTCACATACATGTGCCTGGTGTTTTTCAAGCCTCTGGCTGGGATTCAAACTGCAGGGTTGGCTATATGAGATCTGGCTCCCTTTACCACCAAGCTATGAGGCTGGTCCAACTTCCTCTTTTTATATGAATTTCCTTCCTCTTTCTAAGAAAGGCCAGATTTCATTTTCTCTATGTCCTATCTCCCCACAACTTCCAAGCGCCAGTGATTGAACAGTGTTGCCCAAAATTTTTGACCGAATGTGTGATTTTGTAGCTTTAAAATTGTTTGGAAGAAGCTTTCTTTTTTTTTTTTTTTTTTAAACTTAAAAGTTTATTATGAAAATGTACACGACCTGGTTTTTACATCATAGTAAAACAGGTCCGTTGATGAGGGGACGTGGATTTTTCTGTTGAACAGGCATTATTTATACTCGTTCCAATGCTCCTAACATGATGATACTATTTCCTCGTAATACCACCATTCCAGTATTGTTCTGGTGCCCACTAGTTGCCATCTCCACACATTCACCCATCACAAGATTCATAAATGGATCAACCCCCCGCAATATTCCTTGGACGTGTCTGTCACCATTTCATTTCAATAACTTCTTGTCCATAAGTGTTTTCAATTCAGGAGGGTGAGCTTTGCTCATGGTAGCTACTCAGTGGGCTCAGAGATACCTTCTGGAAGAAACAATTGAGATTCTCTCTCTTGCTCTCTTTTTAATTGCTAGAGGGCATGTGTTCTCACCAGCATGAAAAAGAGGGAGAAAACAAAGTGTGGGCAGCAGCCCAGAAAGCACCCCAAAAGGGGTGTTATCATGCTGCAGTCCCTCTTCCTCCATTTCTCCATCACATCAGAATTTAGGACATATTACATCCAATATGTTTTTCAAGCCTCCAGGGCTGATTTAAACTGTAGTAGACCATGTGGATCAGGTTTCTATTCTGTTTCCCACCTTTTACTGAACTAGTATTTTGCTATTTTTCTAAGTTTCAGCCCTTTCCTGACTGGGTTTCCTGATCAATAATGATTATTTTGATACTTAAGAAAAAAATAATTGGGACCAGCAGTTAGCGTAATGGTTATGTCGTTGGACTCCCATGTAGTCAACCGCGGTCCAGGTTTCAGACCCGGTGGCTTAAAACTCATGCCGGGCGCGTGTGCGTGCGTGCCCAAGATCCTGAAAGGAGAAGGGAAGAGAAGGGATTGTGGTGTGGCCATCCCCCCTGGGGGGTGATTTCTCGCTTTCTGTCTGTCTCTCTCTGTCTGTCTGATGAGCACATGTGCCCTATAGCAAAAACACCTCTCAAAAAATAATTTAGGAAATAAAGCTAAATATATAGCATATGATTTGTGATTCTAGGTTTAGATAAAACTTTTTACTTGGTTATACTTATCCAATAATTGACATCTTTAAAAATTTTGGGGGGGGGCAGCCCTTAGTTTGGTGGTTAGGGTGGCTGGATTTTATATGACTGGTTGCTCAGTTTGGTCCCAGACCTGACAGCTTGAAAGACACGCCAGGTGCATGTGCATGCATGCTCAAAATCTGGACGGGAAAGAGGAAAAGAGAAGGGATTGCAGCATGAACCCTTCGCTGTGGGAGGATGTGCTTTCTCACTTTCTCTCTCGGGCAAGGGTACACACTACCTAGGAAAGAGAGGGAGAAAAGGAGGGGGAGAGAGAGAGAATGTACACTTCAAGAGATAATACAATGATATGGGACCAGCAGTTAGCGTAATGGCTAAGTCACTGGACTCCCTCCCATGTAGTCGACAGCGGTTCGAGTCCTGGACCCGGTGGCTTAAACTCACGCCGGGCGCATGTGCGTGCGTGCCCAAGATCCCAAGAGGAGAATGGAGGAAAAGGGATTGCGGCATGGCCATTCCCCATGGGGGGTGATTTCTCACTTTCTATCTCTCTGTCTCTGTCTGGCAAGCACATGCGCCCTATAGCAAAAACCTCTCCAAAAAAAGAGATAATGCAATGATAGAATTTAAGAACTGGGAAAAGCCTGATTGAGTTTAAATTTCTCATTTACAAGATGAAGACATTAAAGTCAAAGGCACACAGCTAGATTTGGCATTTCTCTCTGACTCTTTCTGACAAGCACATACACCCTACAGCAAAAATCTCTCTTATAAAAAAAAATAAAGAACAATAAACAGAAGAAATATTTTTAATTGTAGATTGGAAAATAATGTATCTCTGGTGATTTTTTCCAAAATTTTGTAAAGGTTTAAAATGAAAATGGGACCAGATGGTGGTGCAGTGATAATGTGACTGGACCCACATGGGAAAGGTCCTCAATTTGTGTCCTGTCCCAGGACCTTTCTGAGCATATGAAGCTCATGTGTACTCTGATCCCAGCCAGCTAAGATTTTGGATTTTGGCATGAAGACCCTGTTAGGAAGACCCTCTCTCACTTAAGAAATAAATCTTGGGACCAGCAGGTGGCATGGTGACTAAGGTCCTCGACTCCCACATGGCCAACTGCAGTTCAAGTCCTGAACCTGGCGGATTACTTTCTCACTCTTTCTCTCTCTCTGGTCAAATTTAAAAATAGTAGTCATGATGATAATTAAAATAAAATAATTATTTTTTAAAAGAAGAAATAATCATTAAAATGAGAGGCTAGCGGGGTCGGCAGTAGTGCGGTGGTTGAGGGTGCTGGACTCTTACATGGTTGACTGCAGTTCAAGGCCCAGACCTGGCGGCTTGCTTTCTCTTGACCTCTCTCCCACTCTGGTTCTCACTGGTCAAAATAAAATAAAGTTAAATAAAATAATTCTTTTAAAATTTCTTTATTGCCTAAGTTATCTTCAAAGAACTCAGGGAAGGTTATTATTCTTCCCTCCTGCTGGTCTAATAAAATAATGCTTAAAAAAAAGAAAAAGAGAGAGAGGTCAGCAGGTAGCATGGTGGTTAAGGTGCTGGATCCTCACATGGCCAACCACATTTCTAGTCTTGGACCTGGAGGCTTGAGAATCATGCTGGGGGCACATGCATACAAGCATACCCAGAGTATTGAGAGGAGATTGGAGCCAAGACTGTGGCATGGCCATCCCCATTGGGGGCGGGGTGAATTCTCACTTTCTCTTTCTGTCTCTCTTTGGAAAACTCACATAGCCTATAACAAAAACCTTAAAAAAAAAAAAAAAACTTCATAACGAATTAGGGATTGACCTCATGGTCCGATGGTTAAGGAAGCTGGATCCTACATGACTTACTGAGTTTCAAGCCCCATACCCTGCAGGTTGGAAAGTGTGCTTGGTGATTGTGTGTGTATGCACAAAATCCTGACAGGATTGAGAAATGAAGTGATTTTGGCATGATTATGCCCTGTTGGCAGGTGCTTTCTCCTCCCCCCCCCGTTTCTGGCGAGCATGTACACCCTTTGGTAAAATAAAATAAAAGTAAGGATTCAATTCTTTGCTGGTAGGATTTGTAGGCAGTCAAGGATAACGTCAAAGATCTGCTTACATCAGTATTGGCAAGAGTGAAGGGAAATTGGCTTCCTTGGATACTCTTGATTAGAATGTAAATTGGTCCCACTTGTTAGGCAGGCAATTTGGCAATGTCTATTAGAGCTTATAAGGAAAAAAGAAAAACTTTGAAAGTATTCAAATCCTGCAGTTCTATTTCTGGAAATTCCATTTCCGGATGTATTTACATATCTAAACAAGGATGTTTATTGCAGGATACATGCTAAAGATATTTGCCTGGGTTACTTATTGCAACAATGTTTGCAATACTGGAGAAGTACTTGAAACAGTCTAATGCTCCTCAATAGGTGACTGGTTAGTTATACATTAATATACACACTGGGAATATTATGTATCTGTTAAAAAGAATATGGCCTATCTCTTTGCTGACATGGAATGCAGTCTGAAATACAAAATTGATTGAAATGAAGGAACTGAAGATAAGTATGCAGACTATAAAAAAGATAAAAGCATACATTTCTATATTATATGTATGAAAAATGTGTTGGTGTAATCAAAACTGGAATAAAACACATTTACCTCTAGGGAATGACACTGGGTGAAGCAGGATTTAATCTTCCACATTATACACACTTGTGTAGTGATGAAAACTTTTTTTTTTTACTATGAGCATGTACTATTTGTATAAACATAGTTTAACATGCTTTTAGTGTAAACAGCAACAAAAAAATAATGCTGGTGATCACACCTTCATATTGTGTCACTATGAAGTAACAAGTCCATAATATTGGAGAATCAATTCTCTTATTGTATTGTATTGTATTGTTGTACATCATGGAGTACTTGTCTCAGGTTGTGGAAATCAAGGTATATATAAATCATGTATTGTTCCACCTCTCTTTATTGTATTGACTCCCCGACTCTAGCTTACCTAGGCTTCTTTGGCAATAGGACTCCATCCTATTCTTATGTCATTTCTCTGGGAGTACAAGCTGAAGAACATGGTTATTTAAGTTGCTCAACTGGAAGTAGAAATTACATACCAATCTCCCATGCTTTAAATCTTCACATGGACTACTCCTTAATAGGCATGTAATTATAGTTAAAGCAGTGGCTTCCTTAGTGCAAGCTAATGCTTAAAGTGAGGTGGCTGGCCAACCGTGCAGTGTATTAAGTAAAATATAATGAAACTGAACAAACTAAATGATTAATAGAATTCCAGTCAGCATGGCAAGTAGACTTCAGATTTTCTACATCATCAAACTTAAGTATTGTATCAATTTTAAGTTATATAAGGATGAGGATGTTTAGCATTTTATTGCCCAGTACCATGTAATATGAACCAAAAGGCAGGTTTTAATCCCAGTTTAGCATTTAAAATTCCTTTCAGACATAACTATGCTTCACTGCCTTCGGTACTTGCTTAATTTAACCCAAAGGAGAAATAGTATTTCTTAGTTTGCTATCTCAACTCACAATTTTTAGAAATGTTTAATCCATGATAAACTTTGTGATGAACATTTTTTTGGCCTTCAGGAAAGCCAGGCCTAAAACTGAAGAAGGAAAATTTAAAAGTTCCTGTGTGTTAATATTGTTCTTAATCCTCAGTATTTTATTTTAAATAATTCACTGTCTCATGAGTTTGCTTTTTTTTTTCGGTGTGTGGATATTTTTGCTATAGGGCGTATGTGCTTGCGGAAGAGACAGAAAGTGAGAAATCACCCCCTGGGGGGATGGGCATTTTCCTCTCAGGATTTTGGGCATGCATGCACACGTGCCTGGCTTGAGCTTAAACTACTGGGTCCAGGACTCTAACCATGGTTGACTATGTGAGAGTCCAGTGATATAACCATTACGCAATCTGCTGGTCTACGGTGAGAGACATTCTAACTCTAGTCCCATGTTTCAAGTGGGCGAGTGCCACAAAGAGATAAAATAATTTGCTTCTGGGGCCACCAGGTGGCGTGGTGGTTAAGGCTCTGGATTCCTACATGGCTGATTCCTGGACCCACCATCTTGAAAATCAGGCTGGACGCATGTGCATGCATACAGTAAATCCCAAGAGGAGAGTATAGTAGAAGTAACTGTGGCATGGCCATTTTCCCTGGAGGGTGACTTCTCACTTTCCCTCTCTCAGACCCTCAGGTGAGCACACATGACCTATGGCAAAAAAAAAAAAATAAATAAAATAAATAAAATTGCTTCTAGCTACACTGTAAATCAAGTAGGTAGGTAAAAACTCATTTCTTCCCTTTGAACAGAGGTCGCCTTTCTTTTTTTTTTTTTTAGAGGTTTTTGCTATAGGGCGCGTGCGCTCGCCAGACAGAGAGATAGAAAGCAAGAAATCACCCCCCAGGGGGGATGGCCACGCCGCAATCCCTTCTCCTCCATTCTCCTCTCGGGATCTTGGGCACGCACGCACACGCGCCCAGCGTGAGTTTAAGCCACCGGGTCCGGGACGCGAACCACGGTTGACTACGTGGGAGTCCAGCGACATAGCCATTACGCTAACCGCTGGTCCCGAGGTTGCCTTTCAGTACTGATTCTTTAGGACTATAATACCTACCTACCATCTGTAGCAAGTGAACTTTTTTTTTTTTTTTTAACAAAAGTTTCTTCTTAAATGTACAATACACTCTAAGACAACACTTCATTCTAGTTGTAGCTGCTACGGTAGGGAATCCAGATGTTTAAATAGGAAAGGAATCAAGGGTGGTTGCCATGGTTAAGATACAAGGAGCACCTTACTTCTTGCCAGATTTCTGAATTCCACCTGAGACTGCCTTCTGAATCCCTGCCTTCGCTGCCTTCACTTTTAGCTCCTTGAGCTTCTTCTGCTCCTCTTTTTGCTTCTGCTTGAAAGCCTTATCTTCCTCGTCCATCTCCTTGGCCTGCTTCTTGGGCTGTTTCAGGGGCTTCTTCTTGACACCTTCGCGGCCAGACATTGCGCCTGCTGACTGCAATTGAATCTTAAGGGTCTTTTCCTTTTTAGATTCACTTCCCATAATTACCATAATCTAACTCAGAACTCTACAGGTTGAAGATGACTTTTATTTATTTACTTTTGTACGAAGATGTCTGTCTACATAGAGCTAATGACCTGGAAATTAAAGGCGAAACACATTCCCAAACCCCTGAATCATGGCCTTTTACTAATGTAACTAATCTGAGGTCTTAAAATTAACTGCCTCACAGTGAACTGGAAAGGGCAGCGCTGTGACTAATGGCACGCTGCTAATCTGGTCTGCCAGGAAAGGTGAGAAGAAAAACAAAATATTGTCTTCTTTCTCCAGTAGGGCATACTAGAATCTGTTAGCTTGAAGAACTAAAATCCTTTTGCTGACCCTAAATTATATAACTTGTACTTCAAAGTCTATTTTAATCCAAGTGGTTATTTTTCAATGCCATTTCTCATCCAGAGGCTTTATACTGTGACTTCCAAGGTGAGGTCAAAAGCAAACTAAAATTAAAAAACTAGGAGATAGGGCCTGGCAGATGGCATGGTGGTTAAAGGTGCTGAATTCCACATGGCTGACGGTGGTTCAAGTCCCAGATCTGGCAGCTTGCTTTTTCGCTTTCCCTTTCTCTTCTGTCTGGTCAAATTAAGAAATAATAACAAATGGAATTAAATAAATAAAAAACAAGGAGATAAATATTCTTATACAATAATATTCATATATAATAAATATTCCTATTATATATTGCTATATATATTATATACATGTCATATGTACACAGATAGCACTTTTTGTTTATCCATTCATGATACGTGGGTTGTTTTTACCTTTGGGGTATCAGGAATGATATTGCTAAGAACAGGGATGCACAAATAGCTACTCACGTCCCTGCTTTCATTTTTTAGAAAAAATTTAAAAATAATTATTTTATTTGTTATTATTATTTAATTTGACCAGAGAGTGACAGAGAAAGAAAGGGAAAGTGAGAAAGCAAGCCACCAGGTCCCAGGAATCAAACCATGGTCCAGCCATGTGGAAGTCCAGCACCTCAACCACCGCGCCAACTGTCACAGACCCCTTTCAATGTCTTAAGGTATGTAATATAATCAGAAGTAGAAGTGGAATTGCTGGATATGATAAATCTGGGAAATTCTGACACACGCTGTATGTAATACCATGAACCTGGAAGACTTAAACTAAGTGAAATAAGCTAGCCATAAAAGGAGAAATGCTGTGGGACCAGCAGTTAGCGTAATGGCTATGTCGCTGGACTCCCATGCAGTCGACGCGGTTCAAATCCCGGACCCGGTGGCTTAAAACTCACGCTGGGCGCATGTGCGTGCCGGGCGCATGTCCGTGCGTGCCCAAGATCCCAAGAGGAGAATGGAGAAGTGATTGCGGTGTGGCCATCCCCCCTGGGAGGCAATTTCTCGCTTTCTGTCTCTCCATCTGTCTCTGTCTGTCTGGCGAGCGCCTGCGCCCTATAGCAAAAACCTCTAAAAAAAAAAAAAAAAAAAAAAAAAAAAAAGGAGAAATGCTGTATGGTGCGCTCATGAGATTCTTAATAGTCAAAGTGATAGAGATATAAAGTGTAATAGGGGTAGGGTGGGAGGAGACAAGGGGAGTCATTGTTGTTTACTGGGCAGTTTCAGTTTTGCAAGATGAAAACAATTCTGGAGGAGTATGGTGGTAGTGGTTACACAACAATGTAGGTGTACCTAATGTCACTGAACTCAAAAAGTTTAAAGGAGGAAGCTTTTATGCATATTTAACCACAATTGTATTATTGGAAAAAAAAAAGGGTAAGTCATTATGTCTTAAGCCTTGCAACCCACATTTCTGACAGCAACTCTTCGAAAGAGGAGAGAGAAGCCTTTTGCAGAAGGGTTTCCAAAGAATCTGCACAAGAGACAAGTTCAGAACAGAGGGGTACTGAAGGGCAGCTGGGATTTCAGACGCGAAAGGAAACGCAGAGGCAACTGGGGAACCAGATGACGCGAATAGGACTCAACTTCGCTAACAGGCTCAGTTTCCTTAGGGATTTCCCCGCTAGGAGGAAGAATTCTTTCGTCACAGGAAAGCCCAGAGAATCTTTCCTTTCTTAACTCCCTCCCAGTCAGAAATGTCCTCTACGTTAGGAGTTGCGCGCATGCCCGCCGCTTCCGCCCACGAAGAGCAACTCTCAGACCTCTTCCCCGAGGTTCCACTCGTTCCCAGGCGGGCTCTCTCGCGCCACACCAACCGTCAATTACCCCGGCCGCGCCCGCCGAGCGCGGGAACGCGCGGGCGGGAGGCGTCCTCGACCGCCCCGGAAGTCGCCGCCCGCCCTCCCTCTTCCGCGGAGGCTTCCGGTGGGTCTCGCGGCCTGGGATTGGTGGGACGGGGAAGGATAACGCATTACGTAAGGAGTGAGGCCCCGCCCTTACGCTCGTGCGCGCGGGCAGCGTGGGGCGGGGCGGAGCGTGTGGCCCCGGGCGGCCATTACCCGGAACAATCCCCGGCCTCGGGTCAGGTGACCCTCGGCGAGGCTGGAGGGAGGGGCGCGGGGGGCAGGAAAGAGGGCGTGAAGAGGGAAGAGAAGGGAGGAGAGAGCCGAAGGGCGGAGTGGGAGGGAGGGGAAGGGGGCGGGGTGGGAGCGGGTCACGTGATTCGGCATGGAGGCGGTGGCGGCGGCCGGGAGGAGCCGCCGGGGCAGAAGCCGCACTTGTTAGTGTTGGGGGAGGAGGGGGCTGGGGGACGCCGACACCGTCACCCGGGGACGCCGAGGAGAAGGCGAGGGGGGTAGGGGCGAGAACCGGCTCCGACCCCCGGCCGAGGGGATGAGGGGAGCATGGGCGCCAAGGAGTCACGGATCGGATTCCTCAGCTACGAGGAGGCGCTGAGGAGAGGTGAGGGGGGAGGGGTCCGGGCGAGCTGCCGGGGAGGCCGGCGACCGGCTGCCCAGGGGGTGGGTGGCCGGGGAGGGAGCGGAGGGGAGGGCGCGGGGCGCCTGAGGCGGGAGGGAAAGGAGGCCAGCGCTGGGGACAGGGGGAGAGGCCGGGTGGGCACTGGGACCGTGTGGAGGGGGCGAAGCTCTCGGAGGGGTGCGGGCACTGGCGGGGCAATGCCGGTGCTGTCTGGTGGCGTTGTTATCTCGGATGTGCAGGGGAGTTCTCCGCTCCCCCGTTTCTTGGGTGGCTCCAGCCCTTCCAGCCCCCTTTATTCTTCCCTGCCATTTTCTTGTATCATTCCTTCATAAAAAGCACCGACATCCGAATCTCGTTCCGAACAGCCTTGGCTGGAGGGAGAGAGGCGGCGGCCGCACAGAGCTCCTCTTGCTGCTGGAAGCCCTTTCCTCTTAGGGAGCCTTTTCCGAGGGCCTTTGCCAGTCTCCGTCCACGCCTGTCACCCCTCACCGTTTGAGCGGCTGGCTGTGATAAGAGCGACTTGAAATTGAGTTGTGTTTGTGTCACCTCGAGACAGGACAGCTGGCGTTGCCACAAGACCTTGGCTTAGGTTTCATCTCCTCAGACGTTCACCAGAGCCTTTCCCTTTCACGGCACTTGATTCCCTCCCTCACCCTTCGCACTCCCCATAAAATGGCATTCAGAAATCCAGCATTCTGATACTGTGTTACAGCTCCCTTTAGAGCCCGGCCTTGCTTTCAGTCCCGGCCTGCTGCTTATTGGCCTTCTGCACAGTGCCTTGTTAACAGTCCCAACCCCCTACCACTTAGTCTGATACCGCTGTCCGTGATCACTAAAGCACACACTAACTGGAAGTGTCTATTGCACAGTTTACGGCTGGAATGTGACTTAATTTTTTATGACTAGGATTTGAGTGTGTGTATCTGTGTATGCTGGCTTTCCTTTTCGACATTTAATGGGTTTTCTTAAGAAGTGAAAAACATTAAGCAGATTAGGAGCTAGGCATTATTGTTAACAGGTTTCTAAGTCAAGAAACCAGCCACACTCCAGTTGGATTTAGTATTTAAGAATATAAAATGAAAATTAGATGCAATGACAAGCATTCAAAATGAGAATTTAAGAGCGAGCTCTTGTTCATATGTTGGAAGAGGAGGTATAAGTGAAGTGGCCATCAACTGACAGTTAAAAAATTTAGATGTATTGGTTGTGGACTTAATCAGTAACTGAAATAGTCTTTTTATGTCTCTTTTCCCTCCCTGTGGAAGTGTAATGATCGCTCTTACAATCTCACTTGAACATTTCTTTCCCTGCCCCAATATGAGAAATATTCTAAATTCTTGATGTGTTTCCAGCACTAGTAGGCTAGTCATTTCCGGGATGCTGTTGAGTCTGACAGGTCTGGCCTCAATTAGGCAATGGCTTGCATGGCTTGGAAGAGAGCATCACTCAAACTGACTGACAGCTTCAATATTCAGAAGTGTTTCTTAAGTTTAAGAGTACAAATACCCGTGATGTACCTGGCATTAAGAAATACTAACCAATCCAACTTTAAGCCTGCCCAATCTCCTTTCAAACTAATAATATGTGTTTGTATATGTAAGCAAAGTTAATGATGCATTTTAAATTGATCTGAAAGATTTTTGTTCTTTGTTATGCAGTATCTGCTTGTTGAATTTTTAAAAATTACGGGACCAGCAGTTAGCGTAATGGCTATGTCGCTGGACTCCCACATAGTCGACCACGGTTCGAGTCCTGGACCTGGTGGCTTAAACTCACGCTGGGCGCGTGTGCGTGCGTGCCCAAGATCCCAAGAGGAGAATGGAGGAGAAGGGATTGCAGCGTGGCCATCCCCCCTGGGGGGTGATTTCTTGCTTTCTATCTCTCTGTCTGTCTGGCGAGCGCACGCGCCCTATAGCAAAAACCTCTCCAAGAAAAGAAAAAAAATTATTTAATTTTATTATTTTTTATTTTTATTTTTTAGAGAGATTTTTACTATAGGATGTTTTGCCCTCGCTGGAGAGACAGAGGGTGATAAGAGACAGAAAGCAAGAAATCTCCCTCCCCAGGAGGGATGGCCACGCCACAATCCCTCCTGTTCTCTTCTGCTCTTGGGATCTGGTTCCGGGACTCAAACTGCAGTAGATTATGTGGGAGTCCAGCGACATAAGCATTACACCATCTGCTATTTCCTATAAAATGGTATTTTAAAAATGTAGACCAGGAGGGCAGCAGATGGCATTGTGGTTAAGGTAGCTGGATTCTATATGGCCAACTGTGTTTCAGGTCCCAGACTTGGCCGTTTGAATATCACAGCACACGTGCATGTGTTCCCAGAGTCTGAGAGGGAATGGAGGAGAAGGGATTGCAGTGTGGGCCATCTCCCTACCCTCATAACTTCTCACTTTCCCTTTCTCTGTCTCTGTGTCTCTCTCTGGCAAGTACATGTGCCCTATGGTCAAAAAAAAAAAAAAAAAAAAAAAAAGTAATCCAGGAGTCTTTTTTTCCTCTTTCCTGGTGGGTAACTTACACATGATATTCTTACTCTAGTAGATGTCAAGACCTTGTAAGACTTTCTCAGTGAGATTACAGAAAAAATTTGTAATGCTTTTGATAGAGCTAAAAAATGGTTTGAGAACCTTTCTTGGACACATCAATAATCTAATTATATCTACAAAAAAAAAATCTAGGTATGAAAACCTACATGCGTTAATTTTATCTGCTTGCTTATATTGTATAAGGTGAGCAGGGGTGGAGTATTTGACAGTGATGTGTGTTACATGAATCATTGTACAAGTGAAAAAGCAAGCTTGACATAACTACTGAAATATTTGTCCTCTTGGCTTTACTTAAAATTATTGAGCACTAAGTAATGCCTAACCACAAGTAGGTAATGTTTAAAAAAAAGGGTTATATATTACCACATTACAGATATGGAATTATAGGCAGTTAATCTTGCACAGCAGAGCGTAAGAAATGAAATGTTCTGTTAATGACAGATAACACTTACTGGACTTGAATGAAAGGTCGATCTAGTGACCGTATATACATTTCAGAAGCTGTAGAAATTAGGAAGATTGGTTTTGCTTACTATTTAATCAGACTGTATGATATATAAATCGTAATAGTTTTCCAAAAGTATACCTTTAAACATTTTTAGGGAGATTTATTAGTGATTACTTTTTTTTTTTTGGAGAGGTTTTTACTGTAGGGCGTGTGTACTCGACAGAGAGACAGAGACAGAAAGAAATCAACCCCCCAGGGGGATGGTCATGCAGCAGTCTCTTCTCCATTCTCTTCTTGGGATCTTGGGCATGCATGCACACGTGCCTGGTGTGAGTTTAAGCTACTGGGTCCGGAACTCGAACCATGGTCGACTACTTGGGAGTCCAGCGACTTAGTCATTACGCCAGCTGCTGGTCCCACTTTTTCTTTTTTTCTGAGAGAGATTTTTTTCTATAGGGTGCATGTGCTTGCCGTGCAGACAGAGACAGAGACAGGAAATAAGAAATCACCCCACAGCAGGTTGGCCGTGCTGAAGTCCCTTCTCCATTCTCCTCTTGGATCTTGGGCATACACGCACAGGTGTCTTGCACGTTTTAAACTGCTAGGTCCGGGACTCAAACCGTGGTGGACTACGTGGGAGTTCAATGATGTAACCATTATGCCATCTGCTGTTCCCTGTTCCTCCCCACCTTTGTAAAAAGATTTTGCCCGAGGCTAGGCATTTACCAGAAAGACTAGAGAGGGAGAAGGAGAAAGTGCCTCTCAGTGGTGTGTGATCACAATCCCTCCTTTTTTTCTATCCTGTTGGGATTTTGGACCCACACATGTACCTGCTATGTTTTTCAAGCCACAGAGTCTGTGTCTGGAACCCTTCGTTTGGCCATGTGGCGTCTAGCTCCCTTAACAATGGGGGCTGCCTAGTAGTGTAGCTTTTATTTTTTGACTTGTCTATCTTAAATAGCTCAAGTAAAACACAAGGGAATACTTGGCTTCTGTTTGGATTTCATGAGTTTTCTAAGGCAACACACCTGTTGTACATCATGGATCTGAGAATTTCAGAAGCTCTGTTCTCTTTGTGGCTTGTGTAGTCTTTTTTTTTTTTTTCTTAAGTTGTCAGAGGGCACATATGCTCATTAGAGAGAGAGGAAGACACAGAGAGGGTACTCCCTAGTGGGGTGTGGTCACAATACAATCTTTTTTTCTCTATTTCTCCATCCTGTCAGGATTTGGGGCACACATGCACATGTACCTGTTATGTTTTTCAGGACATCTGGGCCCGGATTTGAACTTTATTTGACCATGTGGGACCTGGCTCCTTATGCACAGTACTTAACAGTTGCCATGGAGCTGGCCTGCTTTTATATTCTTTTTTTTTAAAATCATTTTTATTTAACTTCATTAATTATTATTATTTTAACCTGAGAGAACGAGAGAGCGAGGGAGAGTGGAAAAGTGAGAAAGCAAGCCTTCAGGTTTGGAACTCAAACCATGGTTGGCCATGTGGGAGTGAAGCACCCGCAACCACAAGGCCACCTGCCGGCCCTACTTGTATAATCTTAAAAATATGTTCTAAATACCTGAAACACAACAGAAGATGTGGACTGAAAGATGACTTGCAGGTTAGAGCATTTCAGAATGCAACGAAACCTTAAAAATCTTCTCTAGTTTTTTTTTTTTAACTACGCTTTCCTGACATTCATTCATTTTAGGTTTTTGTTATAGGGTTCGTGTGTTTGCCAAAGAGAGACACCGATAGAGGAAAGTGAGAAATCACCCCCAGTGGGGAATGACCACGCCACAGTTTACTCTCCTCCATTCTTCTCTTGGGATCTTGGGCACATATGCACAGGTATCTGTCGTTTTTCAAGCTACTAGGTCCAGGAGTCCAACCTGAGTTAGGCAAGTGGGATCCAACATCTTAACCACTATGCCTCCTGCTTGCCCTGCTCCAATTCTTTTTTTATTTTAAAAATGATTTTATCTGTTGTTGTTATTTATTTTTAAAAAAAATTTAAATTCATTCATTTATTTAAATTTGACCAGAGAGAGACACAGAGAGAGGGAAAGTGAGAAAGCAAGCCACCAGGTCCAGGACTCAAACTGTGGTCAGCCTTTTGGGAGTGTCCAGTGCATTAACAACCCTGCCACCTGCTGGTCCTGTTGTTGTTGTTATTATTTTTAAATCTGCAATAGGGCATGTGTGCTTACCATAGAGAGAGAGAGGGAGGGAGGAAGGATGGGGAGAGAGAGAGAAAGTAAGCTACCAGATCTACCAGGTCTGGGACTTGAAATGAGGTTGACCATGTGAGAGTCCAGTGTCTTAACCATCATGCTACCTGTTGACACCTCTCTAGTTTTTTTTTTTTTTTTTTTCTTTTTTGGGGGGGATTTTTGCTATAGGGCACGTGTACTCACTGGAGAGACAGAGACATAGAGACAGAAAGCAAGAAATCACCCCCCAGGGGGGATGGCCATACAGCAGTCACTTTTCCTCCATTCTCCTCTTGGGATCTTGGGCACATGTGCACATATATGCTCTAGGTGTGAGTTTTAAGCCACTGTGTCTGGGACTCAAACTGTAGTCCACTACTTGGGAGTCCAGCTATGTAACCATTATACCATCTGCTGGTGTCCACCCCCCAGTTCTTCTTTCTTCCCTGTTTCTCTTTCCATTCTTTCTTTATTCTAGAAACTAAGGATTGTAATACTTTTTTTTTAAATGCAAGAATTGAGTGATATAAAGTGGTTCTTAATTTTATCTTTAATTTTTATTATTTTTTTATTGTTTTAGTTTTTGGTATAGGCATGTGTGCTTACCATGGGAGAGAGAGAGAGATCACCCCAAAAGGGGTGTTTACCTTAAGGTGTGTGCAGGAATATCCAGAGCCAGCCATTGGCATGGTGGTGAGGCAGCTGGATCCCACATGGTTGACTGGGTGGTTGAGTTCTGGACCAATGACTTGTGTGTGTGCATGGCCAAAAATCCCAAGAGGAGAATGGTGGACAGAGGATTGTGGCATATCTGTTTCCCTGGGTCTGCTTTCTTTCCCCGTGTCTTTCTTCTGGCGAGTATATGCACCCTGTGGCAAGTTAAAATTAGGAGGTCTCAAATAAAGTAAAAATGTCTAATTAAAAAAATTAAGACGCATTGGGCCAGCGGATGATGTGGAGGTTAAGACAGTTGGATCCCTCATGGGTTTGACTTCCAGACTCAGTGGCTTGAAAAACACAGTAGGCATATGTGTGTGTGCATGCCCAAAGTTTGCAGAGAATGGAGGAGAAGGGATTGCAAGTAACTGTCGCCCTGGGGGGTACTTTTCTCAGTTTTCTCTCTCTCTCTGGTGAGCGCACATGCCCTGTAGCAAAAGATATTCCCAAAAATAAAGTATCCATAGGGGTGAGAATAAAATAATTAGAACTTCTACTTATAGTTCTACTTTCCATGTTCAATAATGTACATAATTTGGGGCTGGCAGGAGGAATAACAGTTAAGGCAGCTGAACTCCCTCATGACTGATTGCAGTTCAATTTGCAGACCTGAAAGTTTGCTTTCTTACTTTCCTTGTCTCTCTGATCAACTTTAAAAAATTAAAAAAAGAAATGATGACAATGAACAAAGAACTCTAAAAAATGTACGTAATTTGTTCTAAAGCAGTATATATGTGTATCATTTGTAAATGATTAGTATATATATTGTATGTATATGTATAAACACACACACACAAAGTGTTACAATGCTATAGAAGAAAGTGCTATAGGGGTGCAGAATGTATGTGGGTATCTAGGATGGCCTGGAAGTGCCCCAGCACTACATTGATTTCATAGCGTGGTATGTACTCAATAATTATGTGTTGAAGAATTTAATTTTCTAGTCACTTAAGGGGTTTTGTATCTGCTAATGGGATAATTAGGTATGTAATAGTTGACTATTCTGGTATTTTTTAAAATAAATTTTCTTAAGAATTATTATATTTAACTTTATTTACTTATTTTAGTTTGACCAGAGAGAGAGGGAGAGAGAGAGAGAGAGAGTGAGAGAAGCAAGCCTCCAGGTCCAGGACTTGAACTGTGGTTAGCCATATAGGAGTCCAGCACCCTTAATCACCACGCCACCTGCTGGCCCCCCAGTATTTCATTTTACTTATCCATCAACTGTAATATTCTCTCCAAGATAGTATTCACCAAGTTTCTCAGTATTATTGAAACTTAATAAGAATTATACTACCTATGATGTGACATTAGCTGGTTTAGCATAATATTCTGTAACTGAAAACTAAATTTGAGAGTACCTTCTAGGTTGCATTATTTATTCTCCCTTGTTAGGACACTTATTTGCCTTCATCTGTTAAATCTGCCAGTCAATTCTCTTATCATTAGTGTGGAATTGTAGGTTTTGGTTAAACCTTTTACAAGTAGATGGGGTTCTTGCTGCCAGCAGGTGGCATAGTGGTTAAGTTACCGGACTTGCACATGGTCAACGGTGGTTCGAGTCCTGGACTTGGCAAATTGAAAACTCTTACTAGGCACATGTGTGTCCATTCAAAATCCTAAGAGGAGAATGGAGAAGAAGGGATTGCGGTGGGGTCATTCTCCTAGGGGAATGATATCTTGCTTTCTGTCTCTCTCCGCAAGTGCACACGCCCTATAGCAAAAATTTAAAAATAAATAAATAAAAGTATACTAGGGGTCCTTAAAAAGATCTTAGAAAATGCATATTATGAAAAAACTTTGATTTTCAAAATTTTTGTACAAAAATAGATTTATACTTTAATTCTATTTTTCAAATAGTTCATAGATGCATATTTTTTCTCTAATACACATTTTCTATGAATTTTTAAAAGCTTCTTATGTAGTCACTTAAGTAGTTATGAAAATGCTGTTTTTCATAGTCTTAGTTCATACTAGAGTGTCAGTGACAAAGAGGAGGTAAATACACTGATAAACCGTGGGGTTGGGGGGGGGGTGAGGAATATCAGGTGACATCACTTGCTGATTGGTAACCTCCCCATTTACCAAGCTGGACAGCTGTTGCTTGTTTTTTCTTGTTCATTGTCTTTATGCTTAGACAGTGGTAGCACTCAGGGTTGCCTTTCAGAAAGATGTGTAAGTAATTTAGAGTTGGGATTGCAGTGACCAACTAATAACCAGTTAATTTATCAGGAGGAGAAAGAGAAGGTTTTTTTTTTTTTTTTTTTTTGGTGGAAAAAAAATGCTAGGTCAGAGGAAAAGTTACAGAAATGACTGCCATTGCTATAACTGTAGAAAACCTCCTTTTTTTGGAATACCAGAGAGTAACAGTCTGGATTAGAATCTTTAACGTTAAACAACTGCAATGGTAAAGAGATTTTATTTATGGCTTAAAAGTTGGTAGTTTGGGAGCCCACAGGTGGTGTGGTGATTGGGGCACTGGACTCTCAAATGGTTGACTGTGGTTTGACCTGGTGGTTTGCTTTTTCACTTTCCCTCATTCTCTTTTTCTCTGTCTCTCTGGTCAAATTTTAAAAAATTACTATAAAAATAATTCTTAAAAAAAAAGCTAGTAGTTTGAGAGTGGTACTGAAAAGACTAAGGTAGGGGTGATGGTTCTTTTTATACTATAACCAGGAATCATGGCTTTTCAAGGCTTTTACTTTTTAGGTATCATGATATATATGTTTAAATTGAGCCATTATGTCTCTTTTTTGTTGTTTCTTTTATAATAAAGAGCTCTTTATTTTAACCTCTTGTAGGTTAGAGGAAGAGTGCTTCTTACTAATACAAGTGCTGGATAAAACTTATTTTTTCCTGCATTTACTGTTATAGTCAGAGACCCATCTATTTTAAATCTTACAGGGACCAGCAGATGGCTTATTGGCTGTGTCACTGGACTCCCATGTAGCCGACTGCAGTTTGAGTCCCAGACCTGGTGACTTAAACTCACGCCAGGCGCGTGTGCATGCATGCCCAAGATCCCAAGAGGAGAATGGAGGAGAAGGGATTGCGGTGTGGCCATCCCCCCTGGGGGGTGATTTCTCACTTTCTGTCTCTGTCTTTCTGGCCAGCGCATGTGCCCTATAGCAAAAATCTCTCAAAAAAACCCCCGCAAAAACTTATCTATTCAAAGATGACCAGTATTCAAGGCATTTCTCTTAACTCCCTTCTATATTAGGAATTTAATACTCATTTGTGTATTTTTTTCAAAATTGCCAAAAGGAAAGAATTTTGAGATGGATACATTGCTTAGTATATGCAATCTCTTTCCATATTCTCTCTCTCTCTCTTTTTTTTTTTTTCCTCTATAGGGCATGTGTGCTTGCCAGAGAGAGATAGAAAAGGGCAAAGTGAAAAATCACCCTCTGGGGGGGATGTGCAGTTCCTTCTCCCCCAGTCTCCTCTTGGGAATTTGGGTACACATGCACACACACCTGGCACGATTTTCAAGCCCTGGGACCAGGACTCGAATCACAGAACTGGCCAGTTGAGATCGAATACTTTAACCTCTATGCTACCTACTGGCCCTCCATATTTCATTTCTTGTCTCTCTTTTTTTTTTTTTTAAGAGAAATTTTTGCTATAGAATATGCGTGCTCACCAGAGAGACATAGAAACGAGAAATCACCTCCAAGGCAGGATGGCCATGCCATAATCCCCTCTCCTCCATTTTCCTTTCTCAGGATTTTGACCATACATGTACACGCACCTGGTATGAATTCCAAGCCTCTGGGTCCAGGACTCAAACCATGGTTGGTCATGTGGGAGTTCAGGGCCTTAACCACTAAGTCACCTGATGGCGTCCATACCCCATTTTTTAATCCCTTAACCTTACAAACATGCAAGTTTTCCTCATCTATCATTTATATATTCACCGGCCATTCAATATTTACCAAGCACTTAAAATACACCAGGCACTCCATCATCCTGGCACTGGGACTTAGTAACATGCTTGGCAATAAATATGATAATTATTTGTTATGATAAAGGCTGTAAACAAACTATTGAGAATACTGTAATAGTGATAGAAGAATACCACTTCATATAAGATGATAAAAGGAAGGCTTCTCTGAGGTCATCTGTGATGCGGGATCAGGTATAAGAATGAGTCAGACGTGTAAAAATTTGTAAGTAGCCTGGGGCCAGTAGATGGGGTTGTGGTTAAAGTGCTGGATTTCCACATGGCTGACTGGGGTTCAAGCCCCAGACCTGGTGGCTTGAAAATCAAGCTGGACATGCTTGCATGTGTGCTCAAAATCCTGAAAGAACAGAGGAGATGGGATTGTGGCAGGCCGTCCCCTCTGGGGAGTGGTTTCTTCCTTCTTCTGTTTTTGGTGAGCGCACAGGACACTTTGGCAAAACCCATAGAATAAAAAATGTGTAAATAGCCTTTCCAAGCTGAAAGAAAATGGCAAATGCAAAGGCTACAATCCAGGATAATGTTCTAAGAACAAAAAGAAGGTAAATGTGGTCAAGTGTACAGAGGGCAAAAGGAAAATTACTGTGATTGAATTTGGAGTTTGAAGTAGGAACCAAATTATGTAGGCCCTTGTGGATCATTATAAGGATTTTTCCCCCCTGAAGTAATATAGGCATTAAAGAAAGAAATGACAAGATCTGATTTGGATTTTAAGAGTAGGCTGCTGTGTGAAACTGGTAACCACCGCTCAGTGTCTTAGGTAGAGATGATTGCACCTGGTGCTAAATTGGAGGCAGTGATGAGCAGAAATGAACTGATTGGACTGGATACCAAACTAGTAGGTCTCAGTAGTAGATTCAAAGTGGAGATAAGAGGATGGGTCAGATAGTGAGAAAAGGGAACTGAGAATGTCTTTAGATTTTTGGCTTTAGCAATTGAGTTAGAATAGTGGTGCCATTTATTGTCAGGAGAAAGACTGTTCTAATCTCTGCTGATTGCCTTACTGCTTAAAGCATAGCTGCCATCCCAGGATCTTCCTTTACCGTTATCCCTTTACTCTCTTTAGTTGGATTCTGTTTTCTGTTTCCTTCCCTCCTCCCATCTATCCTTCCTTTTACAGTTTGCTAGGGGGTGCATGTACTTGCATATGTACATGTGCAAAAGAGAAAGAGAGGGAGAAATCACCCCTTGAGATTGCTGTGCTGCAGTCCCTTATCCATTCTCCTCTCAGGATTTTGGGCATGCAAGCACATACATCACGAATGTTTTTTAAGCCACTGGTCTGGGACTTGAACTGTATGTGGGATCTAGCTGCTCTAATCATCACATCACCAGCTCTCCTGAGAGGTTGTTTTTAGACCCTTTTGAACTGATGCCTTCTTTTTTTTTTTTTTTTTTTTTTTTTAAGAATTTTTTAATTTAACGTTAATTATTTAGTTATTTATTTTAATTTGACCAGAGAGGGACAGAGTGAGAGAGAGAGAAAGAGAGAAAGTGAGGATGCAAGCCACCAGGCCCAGGATTCAAACTGTGGTTGGCCATATGGGAGCCCAGGTCCCTTAACCACCATGCCACCTGCTGGTCCGTTGAACTGATGCTTTCTTATTTTAGGTAATTTTTTTTTTTTTTAAAGAGATTTTTGCTATAGGGCACGTGTGCTCACTGGAGAGACACACAGAGACAGAAAGCAAGAAATTACCCCCCCCCCCCCCGGGGGATGGCCACACTGCAGTCCCTCCTTCACTCACCTGTTGGGGTCTTGGGCATGCATGCACATGCACCAGGTGTGAGTCACTGGGTCCAGGACTCAAACCATGATCAACTACATAGGAGTCCTACGATGTAACCATTACGCAATTTGCTGATCCCTATTTTAGCTAATTCTTAAATCTCTGCCCTTTCGTTCTACTCTTTTTACTTCCAGGAGCCTCTATTTCCAGGTTTGGGTCTTGAACCATGGTTGGCCCTGTGGGAGTCTAGCACCTTAACTACCACACCACCTGCCGGCCCCAGAAAGTGCCTTTTTTTTTTTTTTTTTTGAGAGGTTTTTGCTTTAGGGCGCATGCGCTCAGCAGATAGACAGCGAGAAGTCACCACCCAGGGGAGATGGCCACGCCGCAATCCCTTCTCCTCCTCCATTCTCCTCTTGGGATTTTTGACCCATGTGCTCATGCGCCAAGTTGTGAGTTTTAAGTCACTGTCTCCAGGACCTGCACCATGGTTGACCATGTGGGAGTACAGCACCTTGATTATCATGCCACCTGCAGACCTGTTTGAATTATTATTTATTTTTCTTTTCTCTCTCTTTTTTTTTTTTTTTTTTTGGAGAGGTTTTTGCTATAGGGCGCGTGCGCTCGCCAGACAGACAGAGAGAGACAGAGAGACAGAAAGCAAGAAATCACCCCCCGGGGGGATGGCCATGCCGCAATCCCTTCTCCTCCGTTCTCCTCTGGGGATCTTGGGCATGCACACACACGCGCCCGGCGTGAGTTTTAAGCCACTGGGTCTGGGACGCGAACCGCGGTTGACTACGTGGGAGTCCAGCAACATAGCCAGTGACATAGCCATTACGCTAACTGCTGGTCCCTGTTTGAATTATTTTTAAGTATACAATTAGTGGCTTTAAATCCATTTCATTATAGTGCAGCCATTACTGCCTCATTTTGGAACTTGTTCATCATTCCAAATAGAAATTATTACCATTAAATCGTAACTTCTCGGGACCAGCAGATGGGGTAATGGCTACATCGCTGGACCCCCATGTAGTCACTGCGGTTCAAGTCCTGGACTCTGTAGCTTAAACTCATGCCAGGTGTGTGTGCGTACATGCCCAAGGTCCTGAGAGGAGAATGGAGGAGAAAGGATTGCAGTGTGGCCATCCCCCGGAAGGGGGTGTGTGGGGGGGTGGGGGGTGATTTCTCACTTTCTGTCTCTCTGTCCCTTTCTGTCTTTCTGGCGAGCGCATGCACCCTATAATAAAAACCTCTCAACAAAACCCCAAAACAACAACAACAAAAAAACCCTCATTCCTGAATACCCTAATTCCTTGTAACTGGTATTCAATTTTCTGTTTTTATGAATTAGTTTTTTCTTAGTATCTCATATAAATATAATTGGATAGTATTTATCCTTTCTTATATTATTTCATTGAGGATAATGTTTCCACATTTCATCCATGTTGCAGCATATAGCAGAATTTAATTTCATTTGATGGCTGAATAATATGGATATACCATGTTTCACTTATTCATTATTCTGTTGGTGGGACATTTGGGTTGTTTCTATCTATTAGCTATTGTGAATTTTGCTTCTGTGAACATTGGTGTGCAAATATTTATTTGAGTTCTTGCTTTCAGTTCTTTATTTAAAAATATTTACTAAATTTTATTTATTCATTTATTTTAATTTGACCAGACACACACACACACACACACACACACACACACACAGAGAGAGAGAAAAAGTGAGAGAGAGAGAGAGAGAGATAGAGAAAGTGAGAAACCAAGCCACCAGGTCCAGGAGTTGGACTGTGGTCCGCCTTAACCACCACGCCACCTCTTGGTTCCTCAGTTCTTTTAGGTATATACCTAGTAGTGGAATTGCTGGGTCATTTGGTAATTCTATATTTAGCTTTTTTAAATTTAATTTTTAAAAATTATTTAATTTTATTCATTCGTTTATTTTAATTTGAACAGAGACAGAGAGAGAGATGGAAAGTGAGACAGCAAGCCACCAGGTCCGGGACTTGAACTGTGGTTGGCTATGTGGGAGTGTCCAGCACATTAACTACCATGCCACCTGCTGGTCCCTCTATATTTAACTTTTTGAGGGACTGCTAAACTGGTTTCCACAGTGACTGCACCATTTTACATTCCTATTATGAATGCAAGGGTTCTAATTTTTCCATATCTTACCTAATGCTTGTTATTTTCTTTCTTTTTTAAAAAAATGAATAGCCATTGTAACTAGTACAAGGTAGTATCATTGTGGGTTTTTTCTAAAGTTTTTTTTTTTATTTCATGAGATACACACATATACACACAAGTGATCTTTATAGGACCCTGCCACATTGTGATCTTCCCTTCACCCTCTCAGCCAGTCATAGGCATCCTTTGTGCTCAAATCAATTCAGAATTGGGTCCTGAACTCTAGCCTCCCATCTGGCACCAGTGTTATGTAGTGGTGCCCTTCTACTTTTGCCCTGCAACTGGGCCTCATTGTGGTTTTGATTTCTAGCTTCCAAATGACTAGTGACTGATGTTGAGCATCTTTTCATGTGTGTGTTGGTTGTTCATATATCTTTTCTGGAGAAATGTTTAAGTCTTTGCCTATTTTATTTGTAGAGAGATTTTTGCAGTAGGGCACGTGTACTCATCAGAGAGACAGAGATAGACAGAAAGCGAGAAAGCACCCCCCCCCCCCCCCCCCCCCAGGAGGGATGGCATTGCTGCAGTTCCTTCTCCTCCATTCTCCTCTCGGGATTTTGGGCACACATGCCCAGCATGAATTTGAAGCAACCAGGTCTGGGACTTGAACCTCAGTCAACCATGTGAGAGACCAGTGACATAACCATTATGCATCTGCTAGCCCCAGTTTTGCCTATTTTTAAATTGAATGTTTGCTTTTTTGGTTGTTGAGTGATAGAATTTCTTTATATATTCTGGCTATCAGATAAATGATGTTTGCAAATATTTTCTCTTATTTTTGAGGGTTTCCTTTCTTGCTCTTGATAGTATAGTTTTTTTTTTTATTTTTATTGCTTCTTGCCTTTGGGCATATGTGCTCATCAGAGAGAGACAAAGAGACATTAAGAGGGAAAGTAAGAAATCACCTCCCAGAGAGGATGGCCATGCCACAGTTCCTTTTCCTCCATTCTCTTCCTGGGATTTTGGACACACATTTGCGCCCTGTGTGATTTTCAAGTTGCTGGGTCCAGGACTCGCACTATTGTCTTCCCATGTAGGAGTCCAGCCCATAACTACCATGTTATCTGTTGGCCCCTTGATAGTATTTTTTGATGCTTAGAAGTTTAAATTTTTGCTTTATTTTTAATTTGCTATAGGGCGCGTGTCTTGTCAGAGACACACAAGGTGAGAGTGTTGAGAAAACACACCCTTCCACCCCCCAGAGGGATGGCCACAGTCCCTTCTCTTCCATTCTCTTCTAGGGATTTTGGGCATGTATATACACGTACCTGGCATATATTTCAAGCCACCAAGTTAGGAACTTGAACTGAGCAATTAGCCATGTGAGATCCGACTGCCTTAACCACTATGACATCTGGTTGTTCCAGAAGTTGTAAGTTTTGATTAAGTTAGACATGTGCTTTTGAATTTCTTTCTTTTCTTTCTTTTTTTTTTTTTAAGAGAGATTTTTGCTATAGGGTGCATGTATGTGCTCACCAGAAGAGACAGAGACAGACAGACAGAAAGCAAGAAATCACCCTCCGGGGGGGATGGCCATGTCACAATCCCTTCTCTTCCATTTTTCCTCTTGGGATTTTGGGCATGCATGTACGCACACATGCCCGGTCTGAGTTATAAGCTACTGTATCTCAGACTTGATAGAGAAATGGAGGAAAAGGGACTGGGTGCTTTTCTCCCTCTGTGTCTTTTTCTGATCTGTGTCTTTTTCTGATGAGTGTACACATGTTCTGACAACTAAAAGCAAACAAAACTATAACTGTTTTTATCCATAGAATCTACTTTACTACATGTAAAACAGAAAAGGAAAAAACAGTGTAAACCAAAGTGATAATGTACTACATATTTGTTGTATACTTCATGAGTGTGAATGTATGTGTTTAATCCTAGAATACAGATTCTAATGCGCTCTGTGGTTTATGGTGCATTGTGGATGTTAGTTTAAATGCTGAATAATGAGAAAAAGATTAAAATTACTAAAGTAGGCAATAAATCTATTATATATAGGCAGTTCTTGATTTGCACGTTATTGTGGGACTATAAAAGTGACCACACGAGCTAGGCAGGGCGTGCACCTGTAGTCTCAGGTATTTGGGAGGCTGAGGCAGGACTTTGAGTTGGAGGCCAGCCTGGGTAACATAGTGACATCTTGTCTCTAGGATAGAAAAAAGTGACCATGCAAGTTGAGGCTGTTCAAGTATTGTATAATCAGTGTGAAAAATTATTAGCATGTGTGTGAAACCTTTAAAGATTTTTATCGAAACATTAAAAATACTCTTATATATGAATGTACAGGGAATTTTAAAAGAAAAAGAAAAGCTAGTATTTATGTAGTATAGTGTATTTTGAGATATCAGAATTAATGTATTTGATTTCTTCGTAAAAAATATAAAGAGTAATTTGAATAATACTTTTTTGTTTGGTTATAGGGTGTGTATGCTGGCCAGAGAGACGGGGTAAGACAGTGAGAAAGCATCCCCTACGGGGGATGGCCACACCACTGTCCTTTTTTCCATTTTCCTCCTGGGATTTTGGGCACGCATACACATGTACCTGGTGTGTTTTTCAAGCCACTAGATCTGGGGCTCAAACTACATAGTTGGCCATGTGGGATCTAGCTGCCTTAACCACTCTATGTCTTCTTTTTGTATAAGTTTAAATATAATACGGATTGAACTATTTTTCTGTTTCAATGAATTGTTATACCCTTCTATATTGAGTTCAGCTTTCAAAATTTCACTTATATATTTTTTAAAAATATTTATTTATTTAATTCTATTTGTTACTGTCATTTTTTTTTTTTGAGAGGTTTTCTCTATAGCACATGTGTGCTCGTCAGAGAGAGAGAGATAGACAGAAAGCGAGAAATCACTCCCTAGGAGGGATGGCCACGCCACAGTCTCTTCTCCTCCATTCTCTTGGGCACGCATGCACACGCGCCTGGTGTGACTTGAACCGCGGTCATCTATCTACATGGGAGTCTAGCGACATAGCCATTACGCTAACTGCTGGTCCCTGTTATTATCATTTTTTAATTTGACCAGACAGAGACAGAAAGAGAGAGAAAAGAAAAGTGAAAAAGCAAATCCCAGGTCCAGGACTTGAACTGTTGGCCATGTGGGAATCCAGTGCCTTAAACCACCATGCCACCTGCCGACCCCCTACTAACATATTTTCAGTGTTGTGAAATATCTGTGAGCATTCCTTTAGTGTAAAGCTTTTTTTTTTTCCCTATTTTTCTTTTTCTTTTTCTTCTTCTTCTTCTTTTTTTTTTTTTTTTTTTTTTGTGCCAGGAGCACCCCCTCTGGATATTTTTAAACTTTTTGACATAACTACTTTCTTGATTTATATCAAGTTCACCTTTCATTGCTCATCTGGCTGTGTATCTATGTGGATCTATAGTCCTTGAAAAGCAGTGGTTGAAAAGTTCCATGAGCAACTCTTCTATAAATCTCCATATATATGTAATTGAAATCTAGTGTTACCATTTTTCATTTCTTTGCTGCATTTTCATCTTTTGGGCAGTGCCCTCACGCAACCCACTTTTTTTTATTATCTACTTTCATAAAATGGTATGTGTATTTATCACATAGCTACTACAGTTTTACTGTCTGTGTATGAGCTAAATAACAGATGTATGCTGACCAGTCACTGACAAGCTTTGAAAGGAGTGACATAATTGGTCATGGATCATGATGTGCATGTTGTTAACATAGGGATTTGTGGACTGAAGAGCTAGCAGAGAAGTTTGTACTTTATACAGTTATTCACAGTTACCATATTGTGATGACTGAAATTCGATCTGTGTTTTTAGGGGACTTGGGTTGTGGTAACGGAAGTTCAGAAGAAAAATGCCTTCACATTAAAAAGAATTAACCTTAGTATCTTTCATTGTTTGTGAAATACATGTTTTGGATAGAACTTAATTTCTCAAGAAAGGAAGGCATATGTGTGTGGTTTGTAGGAAAAAGATTTGAATGTTTCCCATGGGGGATGCTTTCTCTCTTTCCCTCTCTGTCTCTCTTGTAAGTGCACATCCTCTGTGACAAAAAAAAATTTTTTTCGAGTTTATCCTTAAGATGATAAGTTTCTAGTTAAGATCTGAAAAATATTTTGCTAGTGTGACTTTTTCTTGAGAGATTTTTTATATAGGGTTTGTGTGCTTGCCAGAGACACAGAGTGAGACAGAGATAGAAAGCGAGAAGTCATCTCGCAGGGGGATGGCCATGCTGCAGTTCCCTTCTGTTCTATTCTTGGGATTTGGGGCACACACAGGCACGTCCAGCGTAGGTTTCAAGCCGCCGTGTCCAGTACTTGAACCATGATTGAATATGTGAGAGTCTAGCCACGTAACCATTATGTCATCTGCTGGTCCACTAGCATGACTTCTAAAGAGAAGTTAAAGGTAGACTATTTACGTTGAAATTGGCAGAGGGTGTGTGTATGCTCACCAGAGAGACAGAGAGAAAGAGAAAACACTTCCTACCCCTAGTGGGCTGTAGTCGGTAGAGAGACACACAAACACACACACAAAGAGAGGGGGAGAGTGAGAAAGAGAGTGAAAAAGCAAGCATCTAGGTCCTTTCTTCCATTTCTTGATCCCATGAGGATCAGGGCACACATACACATACCCAGCATGTTTTTTTTTGCCACCCAGAGCTGAGATTCTAAGCATTGTAAGCCATGTTGGATCAGACTTCCCACACATAGTGCTTAGCACCATGGGACCAGATTATTTTAAAACTGTTAAAGTTTCAAAAATGAAATCCAATCAGAAATCTGATTTCTCTTTTAGGTTCTTTTGTATATATATTAATTTCTTTTCTCTTTTTAAAGAGGGGGGCCAGTGGGTAGCATGGTGGTTAAGGTGCTGAGCTCCCACATAGCTGACCACGTTTTGAGTCCCAGACCTGGTGTCTTGCTTTCTCATTGTCTTTCTTTCTCTTTTTTGCTCCCACTCTCTGTTTCTCTGTGTTAAGCACACATGCCCTATAGCAAATTAAAGGAGATAATAATGTTGAGTTGTCAGGAAAGTCATGATGCATTTTTGCATAGAAAAACAGAAAAATATGTCACAACTTCCCTGACAACCTAATAATAATAAAAAATAAAATTGAATAAATAATTCATAAAAAAAAAAAAAGACTATGGTCTCTGGGTCAGCCAGGTGGTTAAGGTGGCTGGATCCCACATGGCCAACTGTGCAGTTTCAGTCTTGGGCCCATTGGCTTGAAAAATATGCCGGGTACATATGTATGCATGTCCAAAATCCCAAGAGGAGAATGGAGGAGAAGGAATGGCCATCCCTACCAGGGGGTGATTTCTCACTATCCCTCTCTCTCTGTTTCTTTATAGTGAGCACATGGGCCTTAAAGCCCCCCCCCCCAAAAAAAAAACAAAACACACACACACACACACACACACACACACATATATATGTAGAGAGAGAGAGAGTCTGTGCTTTGAATCAATATAAACCCTAGGTTTCTTATGGTTATTAGAGTAAGTTATTGAATTAACTATTTATTTCAAAACCTTTTTTAAAAAGTTTATTCATTTTCTCCACGAACAAGTGAAAGAGAGACAGTACCTGTAATAGAGTCTTAGCGCTGCAGTCCACCTTGGCTCATGGGCACACTTGTGCCCAGTGTACTCAGGGAAGTTTCCATAATCAATCTCAGAATCTTCCCAATTGGGGCATCCTCATAAAACATAGCATCCTTATTTATTTATTTATTTATTTATTAAATATTTATTAGTGCCTATGCTATCCTATGCTTTGTGTGGGTTTTTACTTTCTTTTCTTTTTTTTAATCTAGACTACCCCCTGTGATCTGGTGGTTAAGGGATCTCACATGTTCAACCACATGGTTTGAATTTTGGACTCAGCACCTTGAAAAACATGCCAGGCACATGTGTATGGGTGCCCCAAATCCCAAAAGGATGGAGAAATGGAGAAGGGATTACAATGTGACCACATCCCATTGGAGAGTTCTTTTTGAAAACTCCCCCTCCCCCCGAAAGTTCACCTGTCCTCTGGCAAATGAAATTTTTTTTTCTTTATTCATGATAGTATGAGAACATGCCTGAGGGAGAGAGGAGCACTCTCCACAGGGTCTGGTCATGCTGTGATCCCTTCCTCTAGTCCTCCAGCTCTTTGGATCTTGGACACTTGGCACATGCCTGGTGTGTTTCAGACAGACCAGGCTGGGGATTGGACTAGCAGTCACCTAGTTTTTCCTGAGAGTACGTTACCACTATGTCATGGAGCCAACCTTAGGCTCTCTGTTTATTGTAGGGCATGCCAAGACATAGAAGATATAATACTTACCCTCAAAGAACTTATTTATCATATATAATAAGGTAAAGCAGAGACATGAAGGAGAGTAGTAGTCTGAGGATGAGAGGAAAGAGGAGGTAACATTTTAGCCAAGGTTAAAAGGTTAGTTGTTGTGGGACCAGGAATTGGCGTAGTGGGTATATCACTGGACTCCTCTGTAGTTGACTGCAGTTCGAGTCTCGGACCTGGTGGCTCAAACTCATGCCGGGCATGTGTGCATGCATGCCCAAGATCCCAAGAGGAGAATGGAGGAGAAGGGATTGTGGTGTGGCCATCCCCCCCGGGGGGAGGGTGATTTCTCACTTTCTGTCTCTCTGTCTCTCTCTGTCTTTCTGGCCAGTGCATGTACCCTATAGCAAAAACCTCTCCAAGAAAAAAAAAAGATTTGTTGTTATTAAGGTGGCTTTGGTAAGAAGTAGTATGGTATCGACAGGAGTTGGGAACATTGTAAACAAAGGCAAAGAAGAATAGCAACTACCAACTAACAATTCTTTTATAAAATTTAATTAAAAATTATGGAAGCAGGGCCAGTTCTGTGACCTGGTGATAAAGGTGGCTGGATCCTATGTGGCTGACAGATTGATTCTTGGACCCAGTGGCTTGAGAAATACACTGGGCATATGTAGGTATGTCCCCAAAATCTTCAGAGGAGAAATGGAAGAGGGATTATGGAATGAACGTTCATCATGGGGTGGGCTTTCTCCTCTTCCTCTCTCTGTACCTCTCTCTGGTGAGACACATTGTCTAGCAAAATGAAAAAAAAAAAAAATAACAGTATTACTGAGAGACTGAAAGATAAAGGAAATAAAGAAATTCCTGTAATAATCCCATTACCTAACCCAGCTAATAATTTTGAATCTTGCTTTGAGCTATTTTTTTAAATAATTATTTTCTTTAACTTTATTATTTATTTTACTAACTTTATTTATTTTACTTATTTTTTAAAAAAGAGAAGGATAGAGCTTGAGAGTGAGAGGGAAAGTAAGAAAGCAAGTTGCCAGGTCTGGGACTCAAATTGCAGTCCTCCATGTGGGAATCCAGCACCTCTAACCACCATGTCACCTGCTGGCCCCTTGAGCTATTTGTTTTTATCAGGGTGATACATATATAGTTTAAAGTGTTCAATAGTTTGAACAAGATTTGTTAAATGAGAAATAATTCCCTTACATTGTTTGTTCTGTGGATACTTTCCCAGAGGAGACCACTTTATATTCTTCTAGTCAATCTTGGGTATTTGGAACTGATTTTTCAGTTTTAGGTTCTCCCTGTTGACTTCCCACTTCTGAGCATGAGAATTTATCTTGCTTTCTCCTTTCCCCTCAGCCACTTCCTTTTCCTCTCTGCCTGTTGTTACTTCATCGTACCACAGTAGTTATATGGTAATTTGTGTTAGAGAGTGAGTCAGTGTTCGTTTATTTTTTGAGAGGTTTTTGCTATAGGGTGCATGCACTTGCCAGAAAGACAGAGAGGGACAGAGAGACAGAAAGTGAGAAATCACCCCCCAGGGTGGATGGCCATGCTGCAATCTCTTCTCCTCCATTCTCCTCTCAGGATCTTGGGCACTCATGCACACATGCCTGGCTTGAGTTTAAGCCACCAAATCCTGGACTCGAAGGGTGGTGGGCTACATGGGAGTACAGCGACCTAGCCATTACGCCAACTGCTGGTCCCCAGTGTTTTACTTTATTATGACCATGTGCATATGATTTGCAGCTAAAGTTACTTAGTAAGCTATGATTTCTAGCACAACACCTTCCCCTGTTTTCTTTTTTAAGAGAGATTTTTGCTATAGGGTGCTATAGGGTGCATGCGCTTACCAGAGAGACAAAGTGAGAAATCACCCCCTGGGGGAAGGCCATGCTGCAATCCTTTTTCCTCCATTCTCCTCTTGAGATCTTGGCCACACATGCACAGGCACCTGGTGCGAGTTTGAAGCTGCTGTGTCTGGGACTCGAACTGCGGTCTACTATGTGGGAGTCCAGCATGTAACCTTTATGCCATGTGCTGGTGTCTCTTCCCCTCACCCCCCAACCCCTGGTTTTCTTTGGAGCTAATGATTGTTGTGGTTTTATTGGGTTTTGGGGGAAGTCATGATATGTTTATGCTTCCCATGTTTATACACATGGGAAAATATGTCACGATTTTCCCAGCAGTATCCTAAGTTTTTATGACTAATTCAGTCTTAAACTGTATCACCTGCTTAAGTCTCCTCTTTATGATTAACAGATGTTGGCAGTTTCTTCTTCTAATGTTTCATGTCCACAGTCTTCATAATACTGGTTTCTTTCTGAACTTGGCCCATACTTACAGTTCTGTGAACTCCCATGACCTTTATCCTGTGGATTCTCCTATTACCTATATCCTGTATATTTATTTTTAAGAATTACTTATTTTATTTATTCATTCATTTTTTATTTATTTATTTATTTTTTTTGGGAGAGGTTTTTTGCTATAGGGCGCGTGCGCTCGCCAGCCAGACAGAGAGAGACATAGAGACAGAAAGCGAGAAATCACCCCCCAGGGGGGATGGTCACGCCGCAATCCCTTCTCCTCCATTCTCCTCTCGGGATCTTGGGCACGCACGCACACGCGCCCGGCGTGAGTTGTAAGCCACCGGGTCCGAGACGCGAACCACGGTCGACTACGTGGGAGTCCAGCGACATAGCCATTACGCTAACTGCTGGTTCCCTTCATTCATTTATTTTAATTTGACCAGAGAGAGACACTGAGAGAGAGGGAGAAAGTGAGAAAGCAAGTCACCAGGTCCAGGACTCAAACCATGGTTGGCCATGTGGGGAATGTCTAGTGCCTTAACCACCATGCCACTTGCTGGTCCCTATCCTATATCTTTTGTTATTGGAATTTTATCTCATTTTGGTGGATGACTTTCTCTGAGAACTTTTGAAGAGTTGGGTGTTTTTCATTTGTTTTGTTTTTGTTTTTGTTTTTTAATTTGTTAGAGGGCGTGTTTGCCAGAGAGACAGAAGGAGAAGGAAAGGGAGAAAGCACCTCCAATGGGGCATGGTCATGCTGCAATCTCTTCTCTTCATCACTCAACCCTGTTAGGATTTTCAACATTTCAACATGTATTATACATAGCCCGAGTATGTTTTTTCTTTTTTTTTTCTTTTTTTTGGAGAGGTTTTTGCTATAGTGCGCATGCACTCGCCAGAAAGGCAGAGAGAGACAGAGAGACAGAAAGTGAGAAATCACCCCCCTAGAGGGGATGGCCTCGCTGCAATCCCTTCTCCTCCATTCTCCTCTCAGGATCTTGGGCACGCATGCACACACGGCTGGCGTGAGTTTAAGCCACCAGATCTGGGACTCGAACCATGGTCGACTACATGGGAGTCCAGCGACATAGCCATTATGCTAATTGCTGGTCCCAACTGAGTATGTTTTTGAAGCCACTAGGTCCAGAATGTAAACTGCATAGTCACCTAAGTGATATCTAGCTTCTCTAATCACCAGCTTGGAGCCTGCCCTGAGAAAGTATTTATGTGAGGTTGTTTGAGATTCATAGGTTTGAAAATATTTTAAATTCATCCTATTACTTGACTGAAAGTTTCAGTTAAAATTCTAGTAAGTTAGAAATAATTTTTTTTTGTAATTTGCAAATTTTTATTAAAAAAATTTTTTTTTAGAGATTTTTGCTATAGGGCGGTACACTGGCCAGAAAGAGAAAGACAAAGAGAAAGAAAGTGAGAAATCACCCCCTGGGGAATGGCCATGCCCCAATCTCTTCTCTTCCATTCTTCTCTCCGGGATTTTAGGGATGCATGCATACATACCCATCATGAATTTTAAGTCGCCAGGTCTGGGAACCAAACCATGGTTGGCCATGTGGGAGTCCAGTGTCATAACCATTACACCAGTTTCTGGTCCCAGTATTTGCCAAAGATACTGCTTCATTTTTCACCTAGTTTCCCATAAAAGATATCCAGTGTCATTCTCATTTTTGTTTTTAAAAAATAACCATTATTACTTTTTTTTGTTGTTGTTATAGAGCACTTACATGCTAACCAGACAGAAACAGAGAAAGAAAGGAAGTTTCGGAAAGTGAGAAATCAATCCACCAGTTCTGGTACTTGATCTGGGAGTCCAGTACCACTCCAGTTACTGACCACTTCATTCTCATTTTTGGATCTTTGCAGTTGTTTCTGTCTCTAGAAGTTTGTTATATGTTTATCCACAATGATCTGAAATTTCACATTTCATCTGAAATTTGCGCTTCAGTATAGCTGTTTTTGCTTGTAAAAATTGATTTCTTTAAAGTTCAGTGTTCTTCAGTTCTGGGAAATTTGCCTTAATTATTGTATAGATGATTTTTTCTCTTATATTTTCTGTCATCTGAAACTCTAGTTGGTACCTGGCTTAATGATAGTTCAACTTTACAATAATGTGAAATCTATGTGCATTCAGTAGATACTGAACTTTACCTACCAATGTAACCATTTAGTTTTTCACTTTCAGGATAGTATTTAATAAATTACATGAAATAATCAACATTTTATTATAAAACAGGCTTTGTGTTAGATGAGTTCCCCCAACGGTAGGCTGATATAAGTGTTGTGAAGGTGTTTAAGGTATGCTGGACAAAGCTATGATGTTTGGTAGGTTAAGTATATGAAATAAATTAAATGTATTACATGAATATTTGACTTAAGACATTTATAATTTACAGTGGGTTTATTTATTTCAGTAGAGCATCTGAATGTTGTATTTCCTGGATAGATCTCCTAATTTTTTCTTTTTTAAAAAAAAATTAAAAAGAGAGAAGAAAGCAAGGAAGCACTCCCCCACCCCCCTAAAGGGTTGGGCACACTGTAATCCTTACTCCTTCATTCTCTTCTCAGGATTTTGGGCATACACGTACACATGCCCAGTGTGTTTTTTAAGCTGCTAGGTCTGGGACTTGAACTGTGAAGTTGGCCATGTAGGATCCAGCTGCCTTAGCCACCAAACCACTGGCTGGCCCATGATGTCTTAATTTGTCGAACCTTTTTCATGTTTGTCATTGTCATTTTACTACTTTCTGCAAAATTTCCTTTACCTCATCTAGTTTTTCTTTTCTTTTTCTTTTTTTTTTTTTTTTTTTTTTTAATTGCCAGAAGGTGCATGCACTGGGGGCGGTGGTGGGGGAGGATACAGAGAGAGAAAGCACCCTCTGCTGGGCTATGGCTATGCTACAATTCTTTTTCCTCCATTTCTCTATCCTCTTGGGATTTTAGGCATGCATGCACGAATTCCGACATGTTTTATCAAATCTTTGGATTGGGGTTCAAACCATAGTTGAACCTATGGTTCATTGTTTATCTGCTGCATTATGGGACTAACCCCCTGTTTTTATATTGATTATCATTTTTCTTTTGTCAGTTTTTAATTTTTAAGAGCTCTGATATTTTTCCTTTATTTAAAGTTTGTATGTAGTAAATTTATGTTATTAAATTTTACTTGATAAAATACACAAAAATTTTTTTAAAAGAATTATTTATTCTTAATTTTTCTTATTTATTCTTCATCTTGACCGGAGAGAGAGAAGGATAGAGGGTGGGTGAGAAAGCAAGCTGCCAGGTCCAGGACTCAAACCACAATCAGCTATGTGGGAGTCCAGCCTCTTAATCACCATGCCACCTGCCAGCACCCCCAAATGCACAAATCTTATGTGTACACTTCAGTGAGTTTAAAAATACATGAACCCGTGTAAACCCATACGCCTAGAAGGTGCACACATTAAATGTACATTTCTTTGACTTTTTTATTTTTTTTTTTGAGAGGTTTTTGCTATAGGGCATGTGCGCTCGCCAGAAAGACAGAGAGACAAAGAGACAGAAAGCGAGAAATCACCCCCCATGGGGCATGACCACGCCACAGTCCCTTCTCCTCCATTCTCCTCTTGGGATCTTGGGCACGCACGCACATGTGGCTGGCGTGAGTTTTAAGCCACTGGGTCCAGGACTCGAACCACTGTCGAGTACATGGGAGCCCAGCAACATAGCCATTACGCCAACTGCTGGTCCCAGTTCTTTGACTTTCGATAGCTACTTTACACGTGTTTTGTCACCAAGTTCTAGATACAAGATATTTTCATCACCCCGTGAAGATCCTTTATGTCTTTTTCCAGTTAGTCATCCCCTCACCAGATACAACTACTAATCTGATTTCTGTCACCATGTATTCATTTTATTTTTTACTTGCTATAAATGGAGTAAAATGATATTCATATGTCTTTTTTGTCTGGTTTTTCTTGCTCAACGTGATGTATGTTGGAAATAAATAATATTCATCCATTTTGTTGCTGAGTAGTACACAGTTATTAATTTTTTGTTTTTGAACCGTTGAATTTCCAGCTTTTGGCTATAATAAGAAAAACTGTTGAAAACATTTTTTTTTTTTTTTTTGTATAAAAACCAGAGGGCATATGTGCTTGCCAGAGAGAAATGGAGAGAGGAAGAGGGGGAAAAAGCACTCTCAATGGAGAGTGTCATGCCACAATCCCTTCTCCTCATTTTTGCAATCCTGTCAGGATTTTGTGCACATGTGCATAAACACCTGGTATATTTTTCAAACCTCCAGCGCCAGAATTTGAACCATAAGATTGGCCATGTAAAAGCTAGCCTTCTTAACCAGGGTACACAGGCCCTCAATGTAGATTTAGTCTTCTATTCCTTGATGACTAATGATGCAGAACACCTTTACATATGTATATTTGCCCATTTGTTTGTCTCTTAAGATTCCTTTTTTTTGTTCTGTGGGTTTGGTTAAATAATGTTTTGCTTTTTTTCCCCCATCTTTCTGTGAGGATATTAACCTATTTTTTAGTTTTTTTTTTCCCCCCTGAATAGACTTTTGCCTCAAAAAATTTGTTTTGTTTCCTTGATAGAGATAGGAAGAGAAAGGGGAGGAGTGAGAAAACAATCCCACCCTCTTCCATGGGGAATGGTCACTCTGTAATCCCTTCTCTATTTCTCCCTGCTTTCAGGATCTTGGACATGCACATGCACACATACCTGGTTGTGTTTTTCAAACTGCTGAGTACAAGACTAGAATGTGTAAATTGGCCATGTGGGATCTAGCCTCCTTAATCACCATGTCATGGGCCGGCTCATTCATTGTTTTTTTTTTTTTTTCATTTACTATAGGGTGTATGCGCTCATCAGAGTTGGGGGTCGGCATATTTTTCAAGCTACCAGGGCCAGGATTGAACCACGTGGTAGGCTGTATGGGATCCAGCCTCCTTAACCTCTGTCCTGGCCCCATAATTTTAATTTTTCTTGAGTGCTTAGTATTCTACTGACTGGATCCCCCCAAATTTTCTCTTGCCCTATTGAATTTCTTCCAGTTTTCTGCTTACTGCATAATGTTGAAAGAAATATCATCATAAAGCCACCCCCCCCCCCCCCGCCTTTTTAAGGATTATTTCCTTGGACCAATCAGTAGTGGGGTGGTTAGAGCTTGCAGCATGACCATGCCCAGTGGGGGTTACTTTCTAGTCTCTCTACCTCTGCTTTTCTCTGGTAAGTGGATCTACTCTTTGGTAAATTAAAAAAAGAAGAAGGAAAGAAAAAAAAATGTTCACTGTGTATTTTCTCAGAGAAACTTGCATCATAGCATATGAAGTACAGACTTACTTTTTTTTTTTTTTCCAGACTTGCTTATTGTAAATTATTTTGTTCCCCTTTGCTTGTTTGGGAAGTGTTTATATACTTTTGCTTTTACGTAACTCAACTCAAGAATGTTGTCATCTTGAGGTTATGTATAGAGCCATATGTGGCTATCAGGAAATTCTGACATTTAGGGAGTACTTATTGTGTGTAATGAAGAAAAGAGACCCCTAGACTTATTTTATGTTATCATTATTATTTAAAAAGATTTTTTTAGAGACAGGGTCTCACTATGTTGCCTAGGCTGGTAATCTTGCCTCAGCCTCTTGAGTAGCTGGAACTACAATATGTACTATCATGCTTGGCTATATCCGTTATTTCTATTTTTTTTCCCTTCACTAAAATTTAGTGTTTATTGCTTTCTTTCTTTTTTTTATTTATTTATTATCATAATGTTGTTTATATTACATTGAATCACATATAACTATTGTATATTACCTTTCTTTTACCAAAAGGATTACCATGCATATCAGTCAATACAGAGACATTAAAATCCCCATCTTCGGGACCAGCAGTTAGCGTAATGGCTATGTCGCTGAAATCCCATGTAGCCGACCGTGGTTCGAGTCCCAGACCCGTTGGCTTAAACTCATGCTGGGCACATGGGCATGTGTGCCCAAGATTCCGAGAGGAGAATGGAGGAGAAGGAATTGTGGCATGGCCATCCCCCCTGGGGGTGATTTCTCACTTTCTATCTCTCTTTCTGGGGAGTGCACGCACCCTATAGCAAAAACCTCTCAAAAATAAAACAAAACAAAAACCCATCTTTATCATCCAATAGCTTTTCATTTTTTTCCTGATTATTATTATTATTCCAATTATTTTTTTAAACAATCACTATTTATCATTTTGCTTGTAAAAAGACCTTACCCAACATGAAATACTTCTCAGACCAATCCAGTTGAGGGTACTATGCACGTCATCAACAGGTAATAAACCATATCTGTGTCCCACTATGTCATACCTCTCTATTTGTTCTTTTGCTATCTTTCTCTATACTCTCCTCTCCTCCTGTCCCATTTCACACTGTCTTATTGTCGTTAACTATTTTCACTGCTTTTATGCCCTCTAATATTTCTATCTCTACCATAGAGTGCGGATAGTCAGTATATATTAATGGGATACATACAATATCTTTCTTTCATATCCTGGCTTATTTCACTCAGCAATAGATCCTCTATATCTGCCCACTTTCTATCAAATGCCAGGATCATCGTCATTTTTTTTTTTTTTATTACTGAGTAGTATTCCATAGACTATATATGCCACATTTTTTCAATCCATTCATCTGTTTGTAGACATTTGGGTTGGTTCCATGTCTTGGCGATCATTAATAATGTTAATAATGCTGCAATAAACATTGATGTGCAAGCACTTTTCCTACTGAGCATTCTCCTGTCCTTTGGGTAGATACCCAGAAGTGGGATTGCTGTATCAAATGGTAGTTATATTTGTAGATCTTTGAGGAACCTCCATATTGTTCTCCACAGTGGCTGAACCAGTTTACATTCCCACCAACATATGTTTATTATTTTTTGATGGCCAGATTTAATTCTTGGTTTTAATAGGTTTTGTGTGTATGTGTATTTTGTTTGTTTGTTTGCTTTTAGCTAGGACCTCAGTATAAGATATATTTTCCCTTCAGTTTTCATTTTTTCTTAGTGACCTTACAATGAACTAATTTTGTTTGAACTGGAGACTTGATGAAAAGATGTTTTAGTAGAGACACTCCTTTAGGAATCTGAATATAGCAGGATCTCTTAGGAAGTACAGCTTCTCTCCTCCCTGACTTCTATGGAGTAAAAAAATTTTACTATTTATGGGGAAAAAAAGCAACATAATATTGATAAAACTTGAGGTTTTTTATTATTATTTGATAAATTGCATTTTTAAAAGAGCGGGACCAGCAGATGTGGTGGTTAAGATGCTGGAGTACCACATAGCTGACCATAGTTTGAGTCCTGGATCTGGTGGCTTGAAACTCACTCTAGTACACGTGCATGTTTGCCCAGAATCCTGAGAGAACAGAGAAGTGATGGTGATATGGCCATCCTCTCTGGGAGGGGTACTTTTCTCTCTCTCTCTCTCTCTCTCTCTTTGTTCAGCAAGTCAAGTGGATATGTCCTATGGCAAAAAACCTTTAAAAAAAAAAAAAGCTGGCTCCATGGTGCCATGCTTAGGAGAGGCAGGCTGGATCTCACAGGATAACTGTAGATCTTCTAATCACTGGCTTGGTCAGCTTGGAGCTTGCCAGGCATGTATGAGTACCAGGATCTGATGGGCTAGAGTGTTGGAGGAGGTTAATTGTGGACTAGCTGGACTCTGCAGGGCATCCTCTTACATCTCTCTTTTACTCTCACTCTCATATGCATACACTCTGTCATGAATAAAGAAGAAAATTGGAATAAATTTTGGAATAAATGAACAGATAGCCAGCTGTATACTACTCAGTACGTTAGTATATGAACTATTATACGTTATTGTCTTTAAATACTATTTTTCCCTTGCAGAAAAGACAAAATTATGTTCTATGAAACAGAGCAAAGTTGGTTAGATAGAATTTTTAAAAAATATTTAATTTTATTAATTATTATTTTTAGTTTGCTATAGGGCACATGTGCTCACCAAAGAGAGGCAGAGAGAAACACAGAGAGAGAAGGAAAGTGCGAAAGAAATCCTCCAGGTCTGAGACTTGAACTGTGGTCAGCCATGTGGGAATCCAGTGCCTTAACCACCGTGCCACCTGCTGGTCTCAGGTAGAAATCTTTTCTTACTGATAACTCTTTTTTTTTTTTTAGTCTTTTTTTTTTTTTTTTTTTTTTTTTTTTTGAGAGGTTTTCGCTGTAGGGCGCGTGCGCTCACCAGACAGACAGAGACATAGAGACAGAAAGCGAGAAATCACCCCCCGGGGGGATGGTCACGCCGCAATCCCTTCTCCTCCATTCTCCTCTTGGGATCTTGGGCACGCACGCACATGTGCCCGGCGTGAATTTTAAGCCACTGGGTCTGGGACGCGAACCGTGGTCGACTACGTGGGAGTCCAGTGACATAGCCATTACGCTAACTGCTGGTTCCCTTACTGATAACTCTTGAATTTTCTTTTCTTTTCTTTTCTTTTCTTTTTTTTCTTTTCTTTTCTTTTCTTTTCTTTTCTTTTCTTTTTTTTTTCCTTGGTGACTGGTTAGCTTATATGGTTCTGTGAAGTATAAGTAATTCTTTAAAAAAGAGAACTTAAAGGCCAGGACCTGTGGCACAGTGGTAATGTGCAATGCTGGATCTGTATGCATGATCATAGGTTCTGTTTCCCTGTTGACCTGTACACACCAGACTATTGGGCCATGTACTTAGGATCTTGACTGAATAGGAAGGCTGGAGGTAAGAGGGGGATCATGATGTGAGACCCTGTTGAGGATGCTTGTCTTTCTCTCTCTCATGAAAGAAATAAAAAAACTTAAAAAACAAGTTTAAAATTCTTACTCACTTTAATAATACCAGTGTGTTGTTTCTGGAAGAAAGGCAACACCAAAATTTTAAGCAATATATTTAAAAGAAGAAATAAGGATATTTGTAGAATTATAGGAATAACAAAAAGAGACTGTTACCAAATCTAACTATTGATAAATTGTATTTCTTTTCCCAAAAAGTACAGTGAAATAGTCATTTAAAACAATTATTTAATTTTATTTATCATTATTATTTTTTTCTTTCAATTTGCTACAAGGCATGTACACTCACCAGAGAGAGAAAAATGAGAAAACAAGCTGCCAGGTCGAAGACTTGAGCCATAGTTGACCATGTGTAAGTCCAGCACATTAACTACCACACCACCTGCCAGCTGTGACATATTCATTTTAGTTTTAAATACCAGATTCCTAGAATTATTACTATTAAAAACTGGATTAGCTTCTCAAGTCATTTTGAGACCAATACTTGGCAGAAGTCTGGGCAACTTCTTTGGGTAACTTCATTCTATTAATAGTTTTTTTTTTTTAAATAAATTTGTTCTGCGGCATTATTTTTAGTATTTAAAAATTTTATTTATAGGGGCTGGCAGGTAGTATGGTGGTTAAGGTGCTGGACTTCCACATGGCCAACTGTGGTTCAGGTTCCAGAACTGGCAGCTTGCTTTCTCACTTTCCTTCTCTCTCTGGTTAAATTAAAAAAATAACAAATAAAATTAAATAGTTCTTAAAAAATATTATTTATAAAAATGCCTTCTCTCAGGGCTGGCAGGTGGTGTGGTGGTTAAGGGCACTGGACTCCCTTGTGGCCGATCTCAGTTCGAGTCTGGACCTGGTGACTTGCTTTCTCACTTTCCCTTCCTCTCATTCATCACTCTGGTCAAATTAAATTAAGTAAATAAATAAAGTTAAATAAAATAATTATTAAAAAAAGAAAGAAAGAATGCTTTCTCTGAATGAACCTATTTCATAACAATTACCGTGAATTCACAATATAGAGAATGAAAAAGTAATACAAGTGTTTTACTTAACTAGGACAAGAATCCGTTGGGGAAATGTTGAGTGAATGATTACAGGAAAGGCAGTTCTTTAGTTACAGATTAATTTCCTTGAAAGTTAAATTCAACTTTAAAAACATCATTTTAAAAAACGTTTATTTATTCTGAGAGAGAAAAGGAGAGAGGCAGGCAGGCAGGTGGGAAGGCAGGTAGGCACCCCCAATCAGTTCCTCACACCATAGCTTTCTAGGCACAGCCAGCCTGGATCATGGGCATACATGCATGCCTTGCATGCTCGGGAATGTCCCAGGATGTGAATCCAGGACCTTTTCCATTTGAGTCCAATTGTATTACCACTGCTCCACCACTTGGCCCCTAAAACACAAATGATAAAGAAACTTATGAAATTAGACTAACTAAATACTTAAAGTTTAGCTGATAAGACTTGAAAGCAATGAACATGCTTTATTTTTTAAACAAAACTAGTTTTCACTTGTTGATGTAACTTTCTTTGCGTTGTTCTTCAAACCATAAACTGGCTCTTACCTCTTCCTTTACTTGAGTTTTTATTATTATTATTATTTTTAATTATTTTATTTAACTTTATTTATTATTATTATCATTATTATTTTCCCGTTTGATCAGAGAGACACAGGGAGAGAGAGAGAGGAAGTGAGAAAGCAAGCCACCAGGTCTGAGACTTGAACCGTGGTCGGCCATGTGGGAGTCCAGCGCCTTTAACTACCATGCCACTTGCCGGCCCCTGAGTTTTTATTATTATATTAATGACTTTTCCAAGCTTATCAGCATGCTGCTGGTATGTTACTATCTTTTTTTATTTTTTAATTTTTTTTAATTTTTGACAGAGGATGCGTGGGCTTGCTGGAAAATGGAGTAAGAGCCCACACAAAAAAACACCTCGTCTTCAGGGGGAATAGTAATGACTTAATCCCTTTTTTTCCATTTTCCCCTCCTTTCAGAGCTTTGGACATGCACGTGCCCAGTGTGTTTCTCAAGCTGCCAGGTCTAAGACTCACACTCCACAGTAGGCCATGTGAGATCCAGCCACCTTTACCACCACACACAGGCTGAACCACCATCTACTTTTTTTTTTAAAGGTTTAATTTTACTTATTATATTTTTAAAATCTGTTATAGTGCACATACATTCACCAGAGAGAGAGAGCGAGCAAGCCGCTAGGTTCAGAACTTGAATTGTCAGCCTTGTGGGAGTCCAGTGCCTTAACCACCATGCTACCTGCTGACCTCACCACCATTGACTTTTTTTTTTTGGAGAGGTTTTTGCTATAGGGTGCGTGCGCTTGCCAGACAGACAGAGACAGAGAGACAGAAAGCGAGAAATCACCCCCCAGGGGATATGGCCACGCCACAATCCCTTCTCCTCCATTCTCCTTTCGGGATCTTGGGCACGCACGCACACGTGCCCGGCGTGAGTTTTAAGCCACCAGGTCCTGGATGCGAACCGCGGTCGACTATGTGGGAGTCCAGCGACGTAGCCATTACACTAACTGCTGGTCCTGACTTTTTTTTTTTTAAAGAGAGATTTTTGCCAGAGGTGCATGTGTTCACCAAAGAGACAGAGAGACAGAAAGTAAGAAATCACCCCCCCACCCCCAAGTGGGATAGCCATGTTGTAATCCCTTCTCTTCTGTTTTCCTCCCGGCATGAGTTTTAAGCCAGTGGGCCTGGGACATGAACTGTGGTCAGCTATGTGGGCATCCAGCGACGTAACCATTTTGCCATCTGCTGATCCTATATGTGTTCTCCACCAGTTTGCCAAGAAGGATGTTAGAAAATCCCAGTTATTTTCATTTTGTATAGAAAGTTGGAGAATTTCAAAATGTATTAATATATTTTCTTATAATAGTTTTGTTTCCAAATTTCATGAATTTTTTTCTCGTCTAAGGTTTTTTGTAGTGCCTTTTTTCTTTAAATCAGCATTTCATACCTCTGTTTAATATATTACACCTTTTATTTTTTAACTTTATTATTATTATCATTATTACATTACTTTCCAGTTTGATCCGAGAGAGACAGAGAGAGAGAGAGAAGAAGTGAGCAAGTAAGCCACCAGGTCCGAGACTTGAACCATGGTCGGCCATATGGGAATCCAGCGCCTTTAACCACCATGCCACTTGCCGGCCCCTTGTAGTGCCTTTAATGGAATCTCCATGACATGTAAGGATGGTGAACCTTTCATAGAATTAAAGGAAACATTTTATGATTTCTTAGCTAAAGGGGTGTATACAAATAACTTTATTTTTTAAAAGAATTATTTTATTTAACTTTATTTATTAATATTAATTTCACCAGAGAGGTACAGATTGAGAGAGAGAGGAAAAGTAAGAAAAGCAAGCTGCCTGGTCTGGGACTTGAACCTTGGTTGACCATGTGGAAGTCCAGCACCCTTAACCACCAGCTGGCCCAGACAAATTTCAACTTGAACATTATGAGTTTAGCTAGTACTTGTATAGAATGTAGAAGACCTGACTTTCTTCCTGTAATCATTTGATGAAGGTATAAGCCTATGTTCTTATTTGTGGCTTTCTTTACAAATGAGAATCTGAAATAAAATTTCAATTACATATTGAAGATTAATCTCATTGTAGGTTTGAGCCGGTGGATGTGCAGGGGCAGGTTGACTGGCTGGCTTTTTCTTTTCTCAGTATGTGTGCTGGCTATATATATATATATATATATATATATAGAGAGAGAGAGAGAGAGAGAGAGAGAGAGAGAGAGAGAGCGCGCGCTGCGCGCGCGTGTGTGCATGCGCGAGTGAGAGTGCGCACTCTCCAGTGTGGTATGGTTGTGTCATAATCCTCTTTCATCAGGATTTTGGGCACGCACACCCATGTTCCCAGTATATTTTTTAAGCTCCTGGGCTGGAATTTGGTCTGTGGTTGACCCCCTGGATCTGGCTTCCTTAACCGTTGTACTGTGGAGCTGACCCAGTATTGGGATTTCTTTTCTTTGCAAGCACATTAGTGAATGGTGATGTTTATGGGAAGGGGGAAGTTTAGGATAAATTATGTTGGTTTTTACATTGAGTTGTAAAAGATTGTTCTTAAAAGTGAAATAGAATGGAGGTAGTAATTGTAAATTCATGAATATTAAATGTGATAGACTTAGTAGGTGTTATGGTCTTAATGTTTGTGTCACACAGTCGTATGTTGAAATGTTATTCTCATTGATGGTATTAATAGGTGGAGCCTTTGGATGTGATTACATCATGAGGGCAGAGCCTTCATGAATGGGATTTATACCTTTATAAAAGAAGCCTAAGAGAGTTTATTTTGCCTTTTTCTGCCATGTGAAGGCACATAGAACAGACTCTCACTAGACATTGAATCTGCTGGTTCCTAGTCTTGGACTCCCAGCCTCCAGAAGTATGAGCAATTCATTTCTGTGGTTTATAAATTACTTGGTATATTGTATTTTTGTGATAGCAGTAAAACTTGACTAGGACAGTAGGTTTTAGGCAGTGGAAGTGAAAAAAAAAATCACTGATTCCTTTTGGGGACCTCAAACCTTGTAACTTTGTGAGTGAACTGGCTTGCTTCCCTCCCTCCTTCCTTTCTCCTCTCCAAAATAAAAGAACCAGTACAGAGATACATGTGTTATCTTTATCTCAAAAGACTATTATAAGAATCTGGGACCAGCAGTTAGCGTAATGGCTATGTCACTGGACTCCCATGTAGTCGAACACGGTTCGTGTCCTGAGCCTGATGGCTTAAACTCACGCCAGGTGGCGTGTGTGTGTGTGCCCTAGATCCCGAGAGGAGAATGGAGGAGAAGGGATTGTGGTGTGGCCACCCCCCTGGGGGTTGATTTTTCGCTTTCTGTCTCTCTGGCAAGCGCATGCACCCTATAGCAAAAACCTCTCAAAAAAAAAAAAAAAAAAAAAAAAAAAAAAGACTATTATAAGAATCTTATGAGATAGTGTTTGTGAAAATGCTTTTTAAAGTGTAAAATACTAGGTTTGGGGGACCAGCAGTTAGTGTAATAGCTATGTTGCTGGACTCCCATGTAGTCGACTGAGGTTCAACTTCCTGTAGCTTAAACTCACACCGGGTGCATGTGCATGCCTGCCCAAGATCCCGAGAGCAGAATGAAGGAGAAGGGATTGTGGCGTGGCCATCCCCCCTGGGGGTGATTTCTCGCTTTCTGTCTGTCTCTCTCTGTCTTTCTGGCAAGCACATGTGCCCTATAGCAAAAACCTCTCAAAAAAAAAAATTATTAGTTTTGGTGCAGTATTTATTATTAGTTTTATTTTATAGGTTAGAGGTACTAAAGACAATTTATTATTACATTTTAGTTAGATTTGCAAAGGGAATAGGACTACTAGATGTCTTGACTAAGAGTGTATTTTTTTATTTTTTTAATTTTTTTATTTTTATTTTTAATTATCTATTTTTTTATTACATTGAATTACATATAACTTTACAGTGTATTACATTGCTTTTTCAAAAGGGAATGCCATGCATGTCAGTCAGTACAGAGACATTAATCTCCCTGCTTCAATATTCAATATCTTTCCTATGTTTCCCCCAATCATTATTATTATTATTCTAATTATTTTTTATGATAAACATGATTTTTTTTTCAATTATCAGATCATAAAGTTCCCAACAATAGGAAACGTAGATTGCACTCAGGGTTGGACCAAGGGTGGGTCTCGTGCAGCCCCGCAAATGTAGGTGAATCTCCATGGAACACAGTTTCAGGAACGCGGCTCAGGAAAGCAGAGACGGCCATCAGCGGTTGGGGCACGCGGGGCAGACCCCGGCCACGGCACGCGGGGGACAGACCCCCCCGGCCACGGCATGCGGGGGGGCAGACCCCGGCCACGGCACGCGGGGGGCAGAACCCCGGGGCAGAACCCGGCCACGGCACAGCGGGCCACGGCAGCGGGGCAGAGTCCCGGCCACGGCACGCGGGGGCAGGGCCCCGGCCACGGCACGCGGGGCAGAGCCCCGGTCGGGCCGGACCTCCGGATAGGGCATGTGGAGCAGAGCCCCGGCCACGGCACACGGGGCAGACCCCGGCCACGGCACGCGGGGCAGAACCCTGGCCACGGCAAGTGGGGCAGGCCCCGGGCACGGCACGCGGGACAGAGTCCCAGCCACGGCACGCGGGGCAGAACCCGGCCACGGCACGCGGGGGCAGACCCCGGCCACGGCACGCAGGGGCAGACCCCGGCCACGGCACGCCCCCCGGCCACGGCACGCGGGACAGGGCCCCGGCCACGGCACGCGGGGCAGGCCCAAGAGTGTATTTTTTAAGTTTAAAATTTTAAAACAATTCTGCCTGTGTGAGGAAAATGAGGGTACTTAGAAACCTATTTTAATGTAGTTGAACTAATAAGTGCCATGTTGCTGATAGCTTTAGAAATTTATAAACCAAGAGAGAGATAAATTGTGTTTGACTTGAGAAACTGCTAGAAGCAAATGAATAAACTAGAAAACCTGTCATCAACATATGTTAAATAGTCATTTTGTTATATTATGGAAAATAAAAATCTAGTGAATACTTAAGGGAATTAGCTCCATGGTATTTTTAAGGTTCCCCTGCAGCATTTAAGTATACAACAGATTTTCTGTGACCTACTAAGTGATATCTGTTTTTATTTATGTTCCATTCTTATGGGCAATTTCAAAAATACACCTTTAGGAATTATTTGAAATTGTTAACTTTGTAGTGTCATGTTTCTTATGTTTCAGAATGAGAGCTGATTTTTTTTAAAGGAATTATTTAATTTTATTTATTCATTCATTTATTTAATTTGACTAGAGAGAGAGAGGAAAGTTGAGAAAGCAAGTTACCAGGTCGGAGATGGGACGTGAACCATGGTCAGCCATGTGGGAGTATCTAGTGCCCCAACCACCACGCCACCTGCTGGCCCCTGGAGAGAGCTTTTTTTTTTTTTTTGAGAGGTTTTTGCTTTAGGGTGTGTGCTCTGGCCAGAAAGAGAGAGAGAGAGAGAGACAGAAAGTGAGAAATCACCCCCCCCCCCCCCCCCCCCCCCCCAGGGAGAATGGCCATACTGCAATCACTTCTCCTCCATTCTCCTTTCAGGATCTTGGGCACGCACGCACACGTGCCTAGCATGAGTTCAAGCCACTGGGTCTGGGGCTTGAATTGCAGTTGACTACGTGCTAATCCAGTGACGTAGCCATTACGCCAACTGCTGGTCCCAAGAGCTGTTATTTTTAATACAAGAATAGTTCCCCAACTTCCATGTTTGTGGTTTAAAGTTTGTAAGTGTTACTGATTCATTCCTTGCCAAAGTAGTTCTGTTGTCTGTCTCACAAATTTCATTCTATATTATGCTTGCTATTAAGAACTTTCTAACAGAAATGAGCAAGCAGAATTTTCTCATAGACTACTTCAATATTTTATGTAATGCACCAAGATTAGAGATGCTGGGAAAGAGAAGTATAGTGGCAGATGGGGCGACCTGATGCTCTGAAAAAATGGGGTGGTTCATTTTGATTACAGACACTGGCAGTCTGTGACGAGAAGATAGGGAGCCACAACCTATTCTACATGCTGCACTAACCATGTGTGTTGTGGTAAAGCCAAGAACAACTTTGTATGGACATAGTAGACAAGATGACTGGATCCACTTTTAGTTTCTAGGCACTCACCCACACATAGCAATACTGTGAACACTATGTCTTTGAGTGCTGAGGCCAAATGGTATGTATATTGCCACACTGTTTTCTACTTAGAATAACATGATCTGCTCAGGGATATAAACTAGGATACAATAGCAGGGAGCCAGATTTATACCTTTTGGATAATGGAAGTGGAGATTAATTTTTCTCTGTTATGTAAACAGCCACCCTCCAATGGGCTATATAGGATATATTCATTTAGAATTTTTTAAATTTGAATTGCAGAGTCTAACAAGCAATAGCGACTATAAAAGGCTAGGAAAGGCACAGTTGTGGGAATGTAAATTTGTAGGAAGTTTGGTATTATTTATTAAAATATATGCATAATCCTAGTACTTATTACAGTAGCACTCTACGTGTACTGTACATGTCCAAAAAGCCATGCATGTGCTTTTTCATAACAAGTGTTATATGAAGGAAAAAAAGGTAAAATGGCCTCTATATTCAACTCTAAATAAATAGGTAGATTGTGGTATTATGCAATGGGGTACTGTGCAGCACATAAAGGAATGAGCTAAATCTGTATGTAATAAGAGTGAGTTGTGTTATATCAATAGTATTTATAATATGATATTACTTAAATTTTTAATGGATACTTATAAAAATATGAAAAAAAGATCTGAAATAAGCCAAATTAAAAATTGATTATCTCTCTTGGGAAAGATCGGGAGTGAGTGGAATTAGGACTGGAGGTAGGAAATAACTAAGATTCGGTGGTAGTGGTAGTATCTTTAGCTTTATTTATAAGTACTATTTAAAAGAAGTTGCCTTTACTAATTACTCTTTATTAAAATCCTAACTACTACCCAGTGCAACCACTTGTTTTCCCACATTGTCATCATTCACTTGTGTGTATATACACATATTCACATATTATAAATATAGCTCGTTGGGAAGTCAGACACACTTTTGCATAGAAAAACATAGAAAATAAGCCATGACTTTGCCCAAACCTGAAACTTCCCCAAAACCTAAGTATTTATTATGGACTTTGTGCGTGCGTGCGTGCGTGTGTGTGTAATTTTTTTTTAATGACTTTTTTGGCCATAGGGTGTGTGCACTTGTAAGAAAGAGAAAAACATAGGAGGGGGAGTCATAAATTACCCCCCGGGGAATAGCCATGCGGCAGTCTCTTCTCCCTTCTCTATTTTCCTCTCAGGATTTTGGGCACACATGCACGTACCTGCTGTATTTTTCAAGCTGTTGGGTCTGGAACTCAAACTGTTCTGTTGAACATGTGGGATCCAGCTTCCTTAACTTCCTTCCATACCATCTATTGTTCCCAGATTGCTCTTTTAAATTTTTATTTCTTTACTTGTGATAGAGAACACATGTGTGCACACTAGAGAACAATCTCAAGAGACACTCTGGACAGGGTCTTGTCATGCCACCATTCCCTTTGCCCAGCCTTCAGGATCTTGGGCATGCACTTGTGTGCCCAGTATCTTTTCAGCCTGAACTGGCAGTTGTCCACGTGGCTTACAGCACTGCAGCTTAGTTTGCTACTAATTGTACCACAGACTGGGCCTAGGGTGATATTTTTCAAATCATTATCAAATTATCTGTAACCGTATTATATTCTAAGAGTTGATTTTCGGGACCAGCAGTTAGCGTAATGGCTATGTCGCTGGACTCCCACATAGTCGACCGCGGTTCGAGTCCCGGACCCGGCGGCTTAAACTCACGCCGGGCGCATGTGCGTGCGTGCCCAAGATCCCGAGAGGAGAATGGAGGAGAAGGGATTGCGGCGTGGCCATCCCCCCTGGGGGGTGATTTCCTGCTTTCTATCTCTCTGTCTCTCTCTGTCTGTCTGGCGAGCGCACGCGCCCTATAGCAAAAACCTCTCCAAAAAAAAAAAAAAAAGAAGAGTTGATTTTCTTGTTTCATCCACTAGACCATGAGCAACCTAATGTAGTAAAGCCATTAAAAATTAGGTTTCTTGAAGAAATGGATATTCCAATAGCCAAAATTATCTCCTGTTAACTGTATTTTTATTTATTTATTTTTAGAGAGATTTTTGCTGTAGGGCGCGTATACTTGGTGGAGAGACAGAGAGAGACAGAAAAATAGAAATTGAGAAATCACCCACCACAGGGGATAGTCACACCTCAGTCCCTTCTCCATTCTCCTCTCGGGATCTTGGGCACGCATGCACATGTGCCTGGTGTGAGTTTTAAGTCACCAGGTCCAGGACTTGAACTGTGGTGAGCTGCATAGGTATCCAGCGACATAACTATTACTCTATCTGCTGGTCCCCTGTTACTGTATTTTATGAGATGAGCTTTGTTCTGTTTTTTTCACTTTCACATTCTAAAAAGAAAAATGAAATTAGTATTTTGGAAATATTAATGAGTAATTTTTAATAAATTATGTACCTATTAGTCATACTTTTCCCTAGCTACTTATTCAAGTATTAATTCTTACTGTTTATCATTGCTCCACATGTTACTGAACCATGAACCCTCCCTCCCTTTCTGCCACAAACATTTACAGAGTGATTAGTTATGTGCCAGGCACTCTTTGGTCTTTATCTTGTTGGTCCTTTCTGCTCTACTGGAGACTGTTTATCAGTCCCTTCTTCCTGGCCTTTGGAGACTATACTCTTCTGTTTTTCTTTCTTTGTAATTTTGCTGTAGGGTGTCGGGGAGAGACAGTCATAGTGAGAGGGAAAATGAGAAATCACCCCCCCAGGGAAGATGGCCTCACTGCAATCTCATCTCTCGTCTTCTCCCGCCTCTTCCTTTCCTCTTCCTCTCCTCTCCTTTTCCTCTTCCTCTTCTCCTCCTCTCTTCCTCTTCTCCTCTTCTCCTTCTTTCCTCCTCCTCTCTTCTTCTCCCAGGATCTTGACACGTACGCACACACACCCAGTGTGAGTTTCAAGCCACCAGCTCCAGGACTTGAACCATAGTCGGCTGTGTGAGAGTCCAGTGATGTAACCGCTACACCATCTGCTGTTCCCTTGACCAGTTTTTATCTGAATTGTATCTGACTGTATCCCTTCCTTATTATGACAGAACAGAGTCTCTGTGACTGGGACCCATTGCCCTTCTAGGTTTATCATTTACTGCTCCTTGCCTTATTTTGCTGTAGTATATGCCATACATCTCTATACATCATTGTACTTTAGAAGAAACTATTTGGACCAGCAGATGACATAATGTTAACGTCTCTGGACTCCCACAAAGTTGACCATGGTTCGAGGTCTGGACCAGGCTGCTTAAAACTCATGCTGAGCATGTGTGCGTGTGTGCCTAAAATCCCAAGAGGAGAATGGTGGAGAAGTCATTGCAGTGTGGCCATTCCAACTGGGGAGTGATTTCTGGCTTTCTCTCTGTCTCTCTTAGGAGCACACACACACACCCTATAGCAAAAATCTATTAAAGAAAAAGAAAGAAAGGAAGGAAGGAAGGAAGGAAGGAAGGAAGGAAGGAAGGAAGAAAGAAAGTAAGTTATTATCTTATCTCTGCCTGGCATGCCCTTGTTAATTTTGCTTGTGTTAGCCTTTAAAATTCAATTGAAGGGGGGTCGTCAGGTCAGGTGTGGTGGTTGGGGCACTGGACTCCCACATGGCGGACTGTAGTTCCAGTCCTGGACCTTGGGGCTTGCCTTTTTTTTTTAAAAAAAAAAAAATTTATTTATTTATTTCCATTTTTAATGTGATCAGAGATAAACAGAGAGAGAGAAAGGGAAAGTGAGAAAGCAAGCCACCGGGTCTAGGACTCGAACCGTGGTCGGCCATGTGGGAATCCAGTGCCCCCAACCACTATGCCACCTGCTGGCCCCATGGCTTGCCTTTTCACTTTCCTCTCTCTCTGTCCCTCTCTGGTCAAATTAAAATAAATAAATGACTAAATTAAAAAAAAAAAAGAATTCAATATTTGGGACCAACTGGTAGCATGGTGGTTAAGGCGCCTGAATCCCTTTTAGCCAGCTATGGAGTCTGAGACCTGGGGGAAAGAAAGAACAGGCCAGGTGCTTGTGTGTCTATGCATGCATGCCCTAAATCCTGAAAGTAGAAATGGAGAAGAGATTGTGGCATGACCATCCCTACTTGGAGTGAGGGGGTTGCCTTCTCACTTTCCTTCTCTCTCACTGTTTTTCTCCAATGAATACATGCACCCTCAAACAAAAACAGAAACAAGACTAAACAAAATTCAGTGTAGCCTGGGCCATAGTAGTATGTGCAGGATGCTGCTCTGTGACAGGCTGACTATATAGGAGGCCCCAGTTAGATTCTGGGCTACCTCATGGCCAGGATAGGCAACAAAAAGAGACTTTGTGTTTCTAAACGGGCCAGGTATGATGATGTGGTGGACATCTGTAGTCTTAGCTACTTGAGAAGCTGAGACAGGAGATCATAAAACAGCAAGACCATGCCTAAAAACAACACACACCACTCCTGCCCACACATACATATACGCACACACATAAAGAAGGTGGTTTAATGTAATCCTTTTCTGTTTTCAACTAGCATGGGTCAAAGGAGCCTTTCTTGGGCTTCCATTATGATTATTGAATGGGTCACATAATATTAGGGTATTTATTTCTCTACCCTTGTAGAAAGATTATTCTTTCCATTGGGGGGGGGGGGGGGGGGGGAGTCCTCTATCTCTAAAATAATGACTCAGTAGTTTTTTATTTTGGGGTATTAAAATTTTGGGGTAGTATTATCTCCGTAAATTATTTTCTTTCCAAATAATGAATCTATGCTAAACTTGGGGTCTGTCCTTCACAGGGATAGATATGTGCTCAAGGAATGTGTGTGTGTGTGTGTGTGTGTGTGTGTGTGTGAATATATATATATATATATACACATATGTATATATATATAAATAAACACAAAGGAAATGCATGTATTGTTGCTTAAAAGATTAGTGCCAGAATCCAGTGCCATTTAGATTATCTGCTGATTTTTCTTTCTTTCTTTTTTTTTTTTTCTTTTTTTTGGAGAGGTTTTTGCTATAGGGCGCGTGCGCTCCCCAGACAGACAGAGACAGACAGAAAGCAGGAAATCACCCCCCAGGGGGGATGGCCATGCCGCAATCCCTTCTCCATTCTCCTCTCGGGATCTTGGGCACGCATGCACATGTGCCCGGCGTGAGTTTAAGCCACCGGGTCCGGGACTCGAACCGCGGTCGACTACGTGGGAGTCCAGCAACATAGCCATTACGCTAACTGCTGGTCCCATTATCTGCTGATTTGAAACATTTGCTGCCTTCCTTGCCCTAGCCTAAAATTTGTATGGATATTAATTTCCTTCCTTCTCTTCCTCTTTTCTTCCCTCCTTTCTTCCTTCTTTCCTTCAACAAGAGAGACAACCAGTATCCCTAACAGGGTCTTGGTGGCCATTTAAATCATTCATGGACATAGGTGTTCCTGCTGTACTTAGGGAAATGTTCTGATGCACATCTGAGAGTTTCCCATGTGGGTCAGCCTAGCACAGCATTGCATTTTTGCTGTTGTGCCAGCGTTGGCTTCTATGCCTACTTAAGAGTTTTGTCTTTTGGAAAATAGTAGATCAAAAATTTGTATAATTATTTTTTAGATTAGATTTGAAAATGTTAAAATTATGAGTGTCATTGGATATGTTTTACTTTGATGAAACATAAGTAATATTAGCCAGTTTTTCTTAGGACCTAGGTTGAAAAAGATTTTTTTAGAATTATTTAATTTTATTTATTATTATAATTATTTAATTTGCTATAGGGCACATAAACTCACCAGGGAGACACACACACACACACACAGAAAGAGAAGGGGAGAGTGAGAGAGATTGAATGAAAAAGCAAGCTGCTAGGTTCAAGACTCAAACCTCGGTCGGCCATGTGGCAGTTAACTTTAACCACCATGCCATTTGCTGGCCAAAAAAAGATTTTGAGAGCCTTTTTTTTTTCCTGGTTTCTTATCCATTTTTAATTTCTGAATTGCAGTTACAGATGTAGAGCTGAAACGACTGAAAGATGCCTTCAAGAGGACCTGTGGACTTTCTTATTATATGGGCCAGCACTGCTTCATCAGGGAAGTGCTTGGGGATGGAGTGCCTCCAAAAGTTGCTGAGGTAATATTTGTGTTTTAGATTTTCCATTGAAATAGTTATCCATCAGTCTAAATTCTTGCAAGATCTCCTGGTTTTACAGATTTAATCTTTCTCACAGTTATCTTTCTTGCTAAGTAGACAAACAGGTCTTCTCTTAGATGTTAATATGGCTGTTCTTAGAGGCTCAATGGGAATGCTGCATAGCTGCAGTTCTTTCTCATACTTTTAAGCACTAATGGTTATAATCGCAGGACCATTTGTATGGTTGGATTCTTATTCTTAAAACTACTCTCTCTACACCATAAAATTTTTGTATAGTAAGTGTGGTTTGGTTTTTTTTTTAGAGTTTTTTTCTTTCTTTTCTTTTTTTGGGAGAGGTTTTTTTTTGCTATGGGGCACATGAGCTTGCCAGAAAGAGAAACAGAAAGCGAGAAATCACCCCCCGGGGGGATGGCCACACCACAATCCCTTCTCCTCTCAGGATCTTGGGCACACACTCACACGCGCCTGGCGTGACTTTAAGCCACCGGGTCTGGGACTCAAACCACGGTTGACTACATGGGAGTTCAGTGACATAGCCATTACACTAACTGCTGGTCCCAATATCAGTATCTTTATAAGGAAAACTATAGGAGCCACTTGAATTGACGGTTGTAGATGGGAAAATAACTTTATTCCCTAGCTAACCAGTGTTTTTCTTTTATAATTAAAGCAATAACATATTTTTCAAGAGTAAAGAAAGGTATTTTTTGCAATTTTAGCAAAAAAGAACAATGAACTTAAAAAAATAAAACAGTAACTTTGGAATATTATAAGGAAGCAGTGTAAGTTTCTGAGTTATTTTCTAGAAAACAGCATTCTATTTTTTAGAGTAAAAGATTTGTTTAGGAGAACTGGAACTCTTATTTTTTTTACTTTCTCTGAAGATTTGATATTATAAATTTCAAGGCAGAGGTTATTTTGGATGAAAACTAAGTACTCATGATAGTTTTTAATTTTTAGAACTTTAGCATCAATCCTGTTTTTTTTTTTTTTTTTTAAAGAATTAGTTTATTTGGGACCAGCAGTTAGCGTAATGGCTATGTCGCTGGACTCCCACATAGTCGACCACGGTTCGAGTCCTGGACCTGGCGGCTTAAACTCACGCCGGGTGCGTGTGCGTGCATGCCCAAGATCTTGAGAGGAGAATGGAGGAGAAGGGATTGCGGCTTGGCCATCCCCCCGGGGGGTGATTTCTCGCTTTCTGTCCTTCTGGCGAGCGCATGCACTCTATTGCAAAAACAAAACAAACAAACAAACAAAAAAAAACCTCTCCAATAAAAGAAAAAAAAAGAATTAGTTTATTTGACTTTATTTATTTATTTTAATTTGACCAAAGAGGAACAGAGTGAGAGAGAGAAAGTAAGAAAGCAAGCTGCCAAGTGCGAGATTCGAACCGCATTCGGCCATGTGGGACTCTAGTGCCCCCAACCACCATGCCATTTGCTGGCCCCAGCATCAATCCTGTTTTACTTATGGTTTGAAAATTAGTATAGTCAGTATTTTGGTACATTTTTTATATCATTTATAATAGTATCTCTGTATTTCTTGAATAAAATTAAATGAACAGGGGACCAGCAGTTGACGTAATGGCTATGTCTCTGGACTCCCATGTAGTCGACAGCAGTTCAAGTCTCGGATCCAGTGGCTTAATCTCATTCTGGGAACGTGTGCGTGTGTGCCCAAGATCCTGAGAGGAGAATGGAGGAGAAGGAATTGCAACATGGCCATCCCCCTGGGGGGTGATTTCTCCCTTTTTGTTTCTCTGTCTCTGTCTTTCTGGCGAGTACACGTGCCCTATAGCAAAAACCTCTCAAAAAAAAAAAAAAATTAAATTAACAGAATTTGAGGGGATTTGAGAAAGAAGATAAATGATAAATGAGTGAAAAATGTTTTCTATTTGAAATTTTAAAAAATATTTATTTAATTTTATTTTTTATTATTATTATTATTTTTAAATTCGCTATAGGGCACATGCACTTACAGGAAAGCCACAGAGAGCAAGAGAGAGGGAAAGTGAGAAAGCAAGCCGCCAGGTCTGGGATTCAGCACCTTAACCACCACACCACCTGCTGGGCCCTTATTCTGTTTGAAATTACGCTTGTTTAACTAAGGTCACAAATTCTTTAATAATCCAATATTTTAATTTTCTTTAGGGTTCCATTCCCCCACTACTTCTCTTCCCAAAGGAATTTAATAGCAGAGCATTTCCATGTAATATTAAGTTGTAATTGTTTCCTGTTGTTTTCCCATTCATTTATAATGCTTTTTAACCATTTGAAAAATCTGCTAGACAAATAAACTTACAGTATCTACCCATTAACGCTATTTAACTGGAAACTCTTAAATCCCTATTCCAGGATCGATTTTAATTTTGGATGACTAACTAGGGTAATAATATCACTCTACCTCCCTCCATAAAGTTGTCATCTGACTGTTTTAGCCACATTTTTTTTTTTCCTGTCCCTGAGCTCTTATTTATTTTTCTATTTATTTGTTGTGAATTTCAAGCCGCTGGGTTTAAGACTCAAACCACGGTCAACCATGTGGGAATCCAGCACCTTAACCTCCATGCCACCTGCTGGCCCCTCCTTAAACTCTTAAAGACAGTAAAGCCTTCATCTGTAGTATACATGTATCATGACATTTTATTATTTTTGCATAGAAAAATGAGTCATGACTTTTCCGATGACCCAGTAGATAATGGTTTGTTTGCTAATTGTTCATGTATATCTTGTCTAACTAAATTATGATTCCTAATGAGCAGATTATGACTCCCTTTTTTTTAGAATTATTTAATTTATTGATTTATTGATCTATTTTAATTTGACCAGAGAGGGAGGTCCAGGACTTGAACTGCGGTCTACCATATGGGAATCCAGCGCCCTTAACCACCATGCCACCTGCTGGCCCCGCAGATTACGGCTTCTAAAACATGTCACACAGTACCATGCATATAGTATAAACTTGATGAATATTTGATTTATTAATACTTTCTTTTTAGTATTCTTTCTATTTTTTTAAACAGGAATGACCAAGATAATGACCAGGAGGCATACTCATGAAACCAGTTAGCTTTGCTGATCTCTCAGTCTTTGAACACTTATTTTTCAAATTACAGGAAAATGCACATTTTAAGCAAATGCAATCAAGAACCTAGAACGTTTTTAGACTTATTAACACAGGAAAACACACAACTGTAAGAAATATTTCCATTAGTGTCAATAAAGTTATGTGGAGGTATTCATGTTGCATTTAGATCCCCTTTGGGGACTAGGAGTCTGAATTATCTAGGTTTAGGGGAACTATCACAGAATAGTGTTTTTGTTTTTTTTTTAATTATTTTTTTATGACAGTTCGTATTACAGATTAAATCTCTTTATGTTGGATTTATTGGCATCATGGACTTTCTTGACAACTCTAGTCATTGATTGTTAGCTTGTGATGCTATTGATCATTGATTGTTATAATACATCTGGCCCTTTTATCTGTGGGTTCCATATACATAGATTCAACCAACTGTGGATCAGAACTATTCAGAAAAAACAAACAAAACAATAAAAAATAATACCAAAAAAGCATTATAATTGCAATTTACATTGTATTTTAGTTATCATAAACAACCTAGAGATGATTTAAATTACAAGGGGGCAGATCATATGGAGTCAGATGATGGGACATCAGCAACACAACTGGACTCACATGAGAAGGTCCCTAGTTTGTATTCTAGGTCCTCTCTGTATATACTGTACATGGGCACATAATGCCTGTGATCTGGACTGGTGGAGCCTGGAGATGGATCATGTCATGAAAACTCTATTGGTGTTGCCTGTTTCTCTCTCCTTCCCTTTCTCATGGAAGAAATAAACTTAAAAAAAAAAAAAAAAGGATATAGATATAGGAGATGTGTATAGGTTATTTGCAAATACTATACTATTTTATATAAGGGACATTCAATGGTCTTTAAGTTGTTTCTCTTTTCTCACTCATGCTAGTTCTTAAATTTTATTATATTTCAGTACTTTCTTTGTAGGACAGCAATAATACCACTTTTTTCTCGTTAAAGTACATATAATCAAGTATTGTTTGATGGTCCTTAACTCAAATTTTAACTTACAGGGACCAGCAGTTAGCCTAATGGCTATGTCACTGGTCTACCATGTAGTCAACTGTGTTTCGTGTCCTGGACCCGGTGGCTTAAACTCACACCGGGCATGTGTGCGTGCATGCCCAAGATCCCGAGAGGAGAATGAGGGAGAAGGGATTGCGGCATGCCCATCCCCCCGAGGGGTGATTTCTCGCTTTCTGTCTCTCTGTCTCTCTGGCGAGCGCTTGCACCCTATAGCAAAAACCTCTCAAAAAAAATTTTTTTTAACTTACAGCAGTTTTTTTAAAGTGTTTTGTTTTGTTTTGTTTTTGTTTTTGTTTGCCACAGTGCACATGTGCTTGCTGGAGAGAGTGACAGAGAGAGGGAAAGGGAGAAATCATCTCCCAGGGGGGATGGCCACACCGCAGTTTTTTCTCCTCCATTCTCTAAGGATTTGGGGTACATGTGCACACATGCCTGTTGTGATTTTCACACCAGCAGGTCTGGCACTCAAACGGTGGTAGGCCATGTGGGAGTTCAGTGGCCTAACCACTATGCCACCTTCTGGCCCCTACAATAGTGTACTTTTTAAAGTCTTGTAATTATTGTTATTTAATTATTCCTTATTTCAATCACATGTAATTTAAGTAGAATTCTTAGGCTTAGCCAGAGGAAATCTGATCATCATTTATTAGGGAAAATGCATTTTGTATTCTTGAACAGTCATTTTAACAAACTGTAGCTGTATAGTTTGCTTGTAAATTGTGAATGATTTTCTTGTTTTTTAATAACTAGAACAACTCATGAGTTATTTTAAGGTCTGCCTTTGGGGGCTTAGATTTTGTTTGATTTTGCTCTGCAATCAGTCTTTGAATTTTCTAGGTTATTCCATGAAGCTACAGACTTGAACTCAATGAATGAGCTCACATGATAGTTCAAACCTTAATTGAGTTATTTTGTTCACATGGTTCCAGTGACTTTTAAGAGGGCAGAGAAATGGAGCATGTAACATCCTCTACTTTTGTATTTTAAAACTAAGAAAATGTTTACATTTTTTTCTTTACAAAACAATGGGACATCAGGAAAAATATCAAAGACATTTCTAGCATGATGATAGTTAAAGCTCAGGTATAGAAATGATTAATTAAACCTTTTTTCTCCCAGAAAAGTGAGTCAACAAATTAAGTACCATATGCATGTAAACCGGTTCTCAGCTATTTGCATACCTCTGCCTTGCTGCACATCTCTTGAAATTTAACTGGCAAGACCAGACTTACTATTGTATGTGAATTTCTTTTTTTTCCTTTTTCTTATAATTATTTAATTTTATTTGCTATTATTATTTATTTATTTTAGAATTATTTCCTTTATTTTATTTATCATTATTGTTGTTTTTAATTTGATCAGAGTGAGACACAGAGAGAGAGTGAGAGAAAGCAAGAAATCAAACAGCCAGGTCCAGGACTTGAACCATAGTCAGCCATGTGGGAGTCCAGCATCTTTATCCACCATGCCATCTGCTGGCCCCTATTATTTATTTTTTTTAATTAGACCAGGCAGAGACAGAGAGAGAGAGAGAGAGAGAGAGAGAGAGAGAGAGAAAAGAAAGGGAAAGTGAGAAAGCAGGCCACCAGGTCTGGGACTCAAACTACAGTTGACCATGTGGGAGTTTAGTACCCTAACCACCATGCCACCTGCTGCCCCATGTATGAGTTTCTATGCCTCCCTCTAATACGCACACTGTACTTTTAGTCTGAACCTTGTAAATATTTTGTTGTTTTATAATATGGTTCTTATATCTAAATGCAAGTAGGAGTTATCAAGTATTACGAGACTATAATTGCCTAGATTATAGCCTTGGTGTATAACCTAGGTAAGTCTGAAAACCTTACCTGTTCTAATAGCTGGTGAAAAGATCATAGAAGCACTGTCTTTTTAAACAAAATATATGTATGTTTTAAATTTATTTTTTCATACTATTATTTTAAAATTTGCTCTAGGGCACATGTCCTCATTGGGGAGAGAGAGAGAGAAAATAAGAACGCAACCCTCCCACCCCCCAGGGGAATGATCATGCCAGAATCCCTTTTCCATTTTCTTCTTGAGATTTTGGGCATGCATGAACATGCCTGGTATGTTTTTCAAGTCTCTGGACCCAGGACTCAAATCATGCTATAGGCCACATGGGATCCATCTGCCTTAACCACCATGCCACCTACCTGGCCCTGCTTTCTATTTTTAAGTAAATGCTTCTATTTTCCAGGCAATGAACAGATATTTTTAACTTTTTAAAACATATAAACACTAGTTATGTAAATCTGTCTTGACAGCTTAGTTAATAATAATTTGCTAAGGCAGTAGATCTTAAGTATTCTTTTTTTTTTTTTTGGAGAGTTTTTTTTGCTGTAGGTCGCGTGCGCTCGCCAGACAGAGACAGACAGAGAGACAGAAAGCAAGAAATCACCCCCCATAGGGGATGGCCACGCCGCAATCCCTTCTCCATTCTCCTCTCGGGATCTTGGGCATGCACGCACACGTGCCCGGCGTGTTTTAAGCCACCAGGTCTGGGATGCGAACTGCAGTCGACTACATGGGAGTCCTGTGACATAGCCATTACGCTAACTGCTAGTCCCACAAAGACTTTTTTTTAGAGAAGAAGGGATTGCAGCATGGCCATTCCCCCTGGGGGGTGATTTCTCGCTTTCTGTCTCTCTGTCTCTGTCTGGCGAGTGCACGTGCCCTATAGCAAAAAACTTCTCCCAAAAAAAAGCATTCTTACCACACAGACACATACATAAAGATAACGGTGAAGTGGTATATCAAGATTGCTACAATGTAGCAATTTTTATGTATACTTACATAAAAATCAAACTGTATACCTTAAATGTGAGGATTTTCATAAAGTTCATGGAAATGCATACTATGAAAAAAACTGTAAGAATTTCAAGAAAATTTTACACCAAAGTAAACATGCATTTTAAGTTCATGTTTCCACAAACTTTTTGAAGTCCTTTCATATATATAATACATACTTGTTACTTCTATTTCAGTAAAGCTGAGAAAAAATAATTCATTTTGCTGTTCTTTTGAGTAGTATTAGAAAGTCTCATTTAGTAGTAGGAAGATGAAAAGAACAATCCTAAAATAAAAGTTATAAGGAAAAGGGAAATTTATTGTTGTTACAAAATCAGTGTCAAATAAGGGTTAGACCTTGGGGCATGCAGTCAGGCCCACCAGCAGCATGGCCAGATGGAAATGACAGTATGCTCAAAGACTTTGAAAAAGTGAGAATCTTTTTTTCTTAAGTTTTTGCCATAGGGCATGTATGCTCACAAGAGAGAGACAGTGAGAGAAAAAGTGAGGAATGACACTCCCCCTGCCCCCCAGGGGAGGGGGAAGGGGTGGCCACATCACAATCCCTTCTCTTTCATTCTCCTCCTGAGATTTTGAGCACACATACACACAGGCATGGCGTGATTTTCAGGCCACCAGATTCAGTCGGCCATGCAGGAGTTCAGCACCTTAACTACCATGCCAGCTACTGCGCCCTATAGCAAAAACCTCTCCAAAAAAAAAAAGGTTTATTCTCTTTGCTGCTATGATAATTCTTTGTATTTACTATGCAGTTATTGGTGCCTTTTAAAACTAAAACCAAAATCTTATAATTATCAGCCTGTGTGTTCTTCTGCTTTCTTTCTTCCTTATCTTGAAAAAATTTTGCTGGGGCCAGCAGGTGGTATGGTGGTTAAGGCACTATTCCCACATAGCCAACTGCAGTTAAATCCCAGACCTGGCGGGTTGCTTTCTCACTTTCTCTCTGTGTGTCTCTCTCTCTGATAAACACATGTACCCTGTAGCAATTTAAAATAATAAATAAAGTTAAAGAGTTCTTTAAAATCATTTATTTTACTTTATTTATTATTATTATTTTAATTTGACCAGAGAAAGACAGAGAAAGGAAAGGTAAGAAAGGAAGCCATTAGGTCCAGGACTTGAACCATGGTGGGCCATGTGGGAGTGTCCAGCGCCTTAACCACCATGCCACCCGGTAGCCTCAATTATTTATTTCTTTTTAAGAGATATTTTTGCTGTAGAGTTTATGTTTTTGCCAGAGAGACAGAAAGCAGGAAATCACCCCCTGTAGGGATGGCTATGCCACAGTCCCTTTTCTTCCAGTCTCTTCTTGGGATTTTGGGCATGTACACACATGCACCCAGTGTGAGTTTCAAGCCACCAGGTCTGGAACTTGAACCATAGCCGACCATGTGGGAGTCCAGTGACGTAACCATTATGCCACCTGCTGTCACCAAATAAATCATTCTTAAAAAACGTACACTAGGGAACCAGCAGTTAGCGTAATGGCTATGTCGCTGGACTCCCACGTAGTCGACCGCGGTTCACGTCCCGGACCCGGTGCCTTAAAACTCACGCCAGGCGTGTGTGCGTGTGTGCCCAAGATCCTGAGAGGAGAATGGAGGAGAAGGGCTATGTGGAATCTAGCCATCTTAACCACTGGCCTACCTGAGTGTTTCTTTTAACTTGTTTTAATAAAAACACATTTACATTACTTTTGGGTTTTATTTGATATACATAACCTATTCAGTGGATCCTGTGCTTTCAGACATTGGGAAAGGCAACACAGAAGCAAGTATTCGATGTGTTCTTAATAAAATACATTAGATGTATAATGAATATATAACAGCCAGTTGACAAATGTAAATCTGGGAGAGAAGTGATAAAAGAAGGGGCAGCAGGTGGCATAGTTTTTAAGATACTGGACTCCCACGTGAGTGACTACACTTCGAGTCCTGGACCTGCGACTTGAAGATTATACCGGGTACGTGTGAATGCATGCCCAAAATCCCTAGAGACTGGAGGACAAGAAATTGTGTCTGTGCCCCCTGGGGGATGATTTCTTACTTTCCTTTTCTTGGCCTCTCTCTCTCTGTCTTTGGTGAGTACAAGTACCCTATGGCAAAAACCTACCAAAAAAATAATAAAAAGGATGATGTATAATACTATTTTTTTAAGATCCTTTTTTATTATGAAATATTTCAGATATCCAAAAACAGGGAAAAATATATCCTCGCACTCACCTTCCTGCTTAAGAAATAAAATACTGTAAATATAATTAAAACTTCTTCTGTGTACTGATATCAAATTTCCTTTGGATGTTATGATTAGAATGATATTGTTATTATCCTACCTTCCTTAATTACCTTAGCTCTTTGATTCCCTCTAAAAAGAAACAGTGACATTTTGTTCATATTGAAACATTTAATCCATATAAAAATGTAACGATTAGCTTAATTGGAGATGAGATGGAGAGAAACGTCTGTATATGGGAGTATCGGTATATATTTGTGGTGTATTTTAGGTTCCTAGCTCTGTTCACTGAGGAGTTCCCAGGAACAGTCTCCTCACTGTGGCAATAAACTGACACCCTGATTGTAATCTCTGAATATCATTTTCCAGTTCCTGGGACTGCTTGGGAAAATGTCTGATTATAGATCTAGGCCAGAAAATTAACAAAGTGAAGTTGGAACATCTTGTCATACTGGAAAATAAAGAAGGTATCAAACCCTGGACCAGGAGATGGTGTAATGGTTATGTCGCTGGACTCTCACATGGCTGACTGTGGTTTGAGTCCTGGACCCAGCAGTTTGAAATTCATGCTGGGTGTGTATGTGTGCATGTCCACATTCCTGAGAGGAGAATAGAGGAGAAGCAATTGTAGCATGGCCTCAGGGGGAATGATTTCTTGTTTTCTGTCTCTCTGGTAAGTGCACCTACCCTATAGCAAAAATTTCTCTTAAACAAACAAACAAAAAAGGTATCAAATACTACTAAGAATCATAAAAAATATCCCATATGAGGAGGTTCCCTCTGTGCAAAGATGGGGAAATTTGATAATCAATAAGGATAATTGTAGTAATTGCAACATATCTAATATAGTGATTTTTTGAGGGGGGTTGGGAAGAGATTTTTGCTAGAGGGCACATGTGCTCACCGGAAAGACAGAAAGAAAAGGTGAGAAATCACCCTCCAAGTGCAGTGGACATGCTGCAATCCCTTCTCCTCCATTGTCCTGTCTGGATTTTGGACACGCATGCACACATGCCCAGTGTGAGTTTCAAACTGCTGGATCTGGGACTTGAACTGTGTTTGGCCATGTCCAAGTCCAGCACCTTAACCACTATACCACCTCCTGGCCCCTAATATAATGATTTTTTTTTAAACTGCCTCTACTGGGGCCAGCTCTAGGGCCTGGTGGTTAAGGCAGCCAGATACCACATGGCTGACTACATGGTTAAAGTCCTAGACCCAGTGGCTTGAGAAACATACTGGGTGTGTGTTCCTGCATGCCCAAAGTCCCAAAGGGAGGGAGATGGAGAAAAGATCGTGGTGTGGCCATTCTTCATTGAAGAGGGGAGAATACTTTCTCTTTTTGTCTCTCTGCCTCTCCCTGACAAATGCATATGCCCTCTAGGAGAACAAAATAAAACAAAATAAAACCCCTCTGGACACTGTTGGGAGTCTCCAAGATCACCCCTAGGTTTAGTGATTCACTAGACTCACAGGACTTGGGACCTAGTCATATTCACTGCTATACCTAAAAAGCAGGAGGATCCAAAACAGTGTCAGCCAGAGAAAAGGCATGTGGAGGAAACCAGGTGCAAGCTCCTGAGAGTCCTCTCCCATGGAATTGAACAGGATGCTCTGAATTTCTCTAGTAATAGGTTGTGACAACAGATGCAAAATGGTATCTACCAGAAAAGCTCATAGCAGATACACTGGCCAGGGTTTTTAGTGGGACAAGTCACATAGTCACTCTACCTATCATGACCAAAATCAGAAACTTCGATGAGGAAAGTAGATACTGAGCATAAACTGCATTGTACAAGCAGTTTAGGCATAATCAACTACATTTAACACTTAGGGAATAGTGAGAACCTTTCCAAAATTCCAAGTTTACAGATATCAGCCAAGGACCAACCTTGCAAGCAGACCTAAAGATAACAGTATCAAGTGTTTATTTTTTTTCTCTCCTTTTCTTTTCTTTTCTTTTCTTTTCTTTTCTTTTCTTTTCTTTTCTTTTCTTTTCTTTTCTTTCCTTTCCTTTCCTTTCCTTTCCTTTCCTTTCCTTTCCTTTCCTTTTCTCTTCTTTTCTTTTTCTCTTCTTTTTTTTAAATTTTTTTTGCACAAGTACCTTTGGAACATGCTGGGAAACCAGCTTATTATTTTTAAAAACCCGATTAATAAAATATAAAGAAAAGAAGTGTGAGAAGGAAAAATAGAAAAAGAAAACTGATAGATTAAAAGAGATTACAAGACTATCAACTAATTACATAGAACAAATAAGCTGAAAAAAAGGCAGTTGGGGATATTTGAATACTGACTAGAACTTTCATGATATCTAGAAATTTTTGTTAGCTGCTTTTTTTTTTTTTTGAATGTGATGATGGTATTATGACTGTATAATAACACTTCTGTCCATGAAGGATGCACATAGGACTGCATAGGCTGTACCAGATAGCCTAGATGTGTAGTAGGGTATGCCAGCTAAGCTTGTATAAGTACACTCTGATGGTCACAGAACTGCAGAATTGTCTAATTACTTGTTTTTCAAACCATATCCCTGTCATTAAGCAGTGCATGATTGTGTCTTGCTGAGATACTTAATATTTACAGATCAAATTAATAATAAGGTGAATAGCAGTTTTTTTTTTTTTTAAAAGCATAAGGTAAAAGTTTATTATTCCAGGTATTTCTGGAAAATTCATTTCTTCATTAAGACATTTAGACCTCCAGATTTGATGTGAGGAAACTGGATTTGATAGAACAGTATATATAAAAATATAGAAAAAAATTCAATAATGGGTAAAAGCTACTTGATGAATCAAATCTTAAAAATTTTAAATAGAGCCCAGCCATTTTAGTGTGCACTGCACAATGCTGCTATCTTGCAGGTTAAAGGCACATAGAATGCCAGGGTTTGATACCTGGCCCACCCTAAAAGCTAACCATGGTTGCACATGCCTTTAATCCCAAGGACTTAGGAAGGCTAGGCAGGTGGATCATAATATAGCGAGATCTTGTCTTTTATTTTAAAGTTGCTTTTTATTTTTTTATTTTTTGAGAAGTTTTCGCTATGGGGCGCATGCGCTCACCAGAAAGACAGAGAGACAGAGCGATAGAAAGCGAGAAATCACCCCCCAGGGGGGATGGCCACACCGCACTCCCTTCTCCTCCATTCTCCTCTCAGGATCTTGGGCACGCACACACATGCGCCCGGCGTGAGTTTAAGCCACTGGGTCCGGGACTGGAACTGCGGTCGACTACGTGGGAGTCCAGCGACATAGCCATTACACTAACTGCTGGTCCCAATTTTTTATTTTTTAATTTGCTAGAGGGCGCATGTGCTCTCTTCAGAGAGATGGTGGCCGGGGGTAGTGAGAAAGCACCCCCATTGGGCTTGACACATTGCAATCACTTCTCCATTCTCCTTTTGGATTTTGGGCATGCATGTGTAGTACCTGATTTCAAGCCACTGGGTCTGGGACTCAAATTATGCAGTCAGCCATCTGGGATCCAGCTGCCTCAACCACCATACTACCAGCTGGCCGGAGGCCATGTATTTTAAAAAAAGGAAAAGTAATGGTGCTCAAAAAACATTATATAAAGGACCAGCAGATGGCATAATGGTTATGTCACTGGATTCCCACATAGTCGACTGTGGTTCAAGTCCTGGATATGGCAACTTAAACCTCATGCCAGGCACAGGTATGCGTGTGTGACCAAGATCCTGAGAGGAGAATGGAGAAGGGATTGTGGCATGACCATCCCCCCTGGGGGAGTGATTTATCGCTGTCTGTCTCTCTGGCAAGCGCATGTGCCCTACAGCAAAAATCTTTCTTAAAAAATTTATATAAAGGGACCAGCAGTTAGTGTAATGGCTATGTCGCTGGACTCCCACATAGTTGACCGCGGTTCGCGTCCTGGACCCGGTGGCTTAAAACTCACAAGTGGTGTCAAGCTCTGACTTCTGCCTTCTCCTCTGAGACAGCATTTCCCACATGGGCTGCTCTTCAGCCTAGGTCTTGGAAAGAGGATGCACGTTGCCTCAACATGGAATGGAATGAAAGTAAGGCTTGGGAAGTTAAGTAATTTGCTTATGAACCACATAGCTGATGTACTAATAAAGCCTGACTTTCTGACTCCCAAAAGCCATGAAATGAAACAGGATGCATTCTTACTGCTCCCCCAAGCAATAGTCAAATAACCCTTTACCCTATATCCAGAAGACTGTAGAAGGAGGAAAAGTGCCAGAATCTCAGAGCAGCAGTTGAGACATGACACAGCCTTTTCCAGACTCTGGAGATGTATGCACATTTCCCTTTTCAACCTCTTAACTATAAAGCAAGAGATAGGTTTTTGGTATATCGTATTAATATATTTATATTAATAATATAAATGTTTTTCTTTTAAAATGCAGGCTGCTCTTTCTTCTGAGATAATCATTTACTAGGATGACATCATTGTCAGAATGGTAGTGAGATCATTATCAAGAGCATCAATTTTATTTTACTTATTTTATTTTTTAAAATAATTATTTTATTTAACTTTGTTTATTTAATTTGACCAGAGAGGGACAGAGCAAAAGAACAAGAGAGTGAGAGCAAGAGTCAAAAAGAGAGGAGAGAGGGAAAGTGAGAAAGCAAGCCACTAGGTCAGAAACTCAAACCAGGGAGTCTAGTGCCCTTAACCACCACGCCACTTGCCAGCCCCAAGGCCCCAAGAACATCAATTTTATACTCTGTTAGTAAAGCAGAATCTCTAGTCTCTGATATTCATAGCTATCAAATGTTTGAGAAAAGGCTTTCTTCCTCTTAATTTTAAACATTGAAAGAAAATTATTACAAGAATTTTAAAACAAAGATCTTGCAATAAATTGTAATAATAGTTGCTAGGATGGTCTTGGTCACAGGCTGTTAAGGAATTCACAAACTCAGAGAGAAATTAGGTTGAAAAGGTTTATTTACAGTTTATTTACTTTTCAAGAGAGAGGAGAAGGTCCAGATGCCTAGAATTGCATCAGCTGAAGGATGGAGGCTCGGAGCTTTATTGAGTCTAAAAGCAAGGGGTTTCATTTTGTTGTAAATTTTTGTCATGGCTGTGTGCACTCACTGGAGAGAAATAGAGGGAAAGTGAGAAATCCTACTCCTCCTCCTCTTCCCCTTGTGAGGGGATTGCCATGCCACAGTTCCTTCTCCTCTTGGGATTTTGGGCACACACACATATGTGACTGGCATGTTTTTCAAGCCACAGGGACTCGAACTGTGGTGTCAACCATGGGGGATCCAGCATCTTAACCACCAAGTCGTCTGCTGGCTCCAAGGGCAAGGTGTTTGTAGTTGGTTAATTTGGGCCATCCTTGGACAGGATGGCTGTTGATCTTTTGCAATCTCTGACTATTTCCTCATTATCTCTGGTTGTCATATCCTACCCCTTTAATCTGCCATGTATTTGGATGTTTGCTGATTTCTAGTGTCAACAAGAGATAGCTCTCAATCTCTGTGTCTGAAGGCAGAAACTTAAAAAAAAACCCAGAAGTCAGATGTAGAGGGACCAACTAACTGGGGAAAAAACGGAAGGAAGAAAAAGAAGGCCTGAAGCACCTGAGAGGGTTGTTGAGCAGCCCTTCTTGATTAAAATACTAATGTGGCAGTGAGACCCTGAGTTAACCCTTTCAATTCCCTAAAATGCCTGGGGAACATTTTTAAATTAATTTTTAAAATGTTTAATTAATTAATTTACATTCATTCACTGAGCATTGTCACAGCATACAAAATGTGATTTCCAATCCAGAATATACTGCATAGTGACTTAATCATACATGTTATCATCAATAATTTTCCATGTCTAGTTTCATATATATATATGTGTGTGTGTGTGTGTGTGTATATTTCTTTTTTTTTTTTATGTGATCAGTTATTTAATTAGGTTCTTGGTAACAAATCTAGGACACCAATTTGTGAGGATAAACTCCATTTGTAAGGGCAAACACGGATTGCAGGTAGTCCTGAAGCTGAGGAACAGCTTTGATTTTTGGAAAAATTTGCGAGTCCACAGCTTTCTGATCAATCTTGTGCTGCTCTGAAATCTCGTATTTCTCCTTCTCTGTGTCAAAGATCTCACCTTCCTGGTGTCTGGGCTTCCGCAGTTTCTTTTTCTTGAGGTAAGCATTGGTAAGGTGCTTTGGGATTTTTACTTTGGTAATATCAATTTTCGTGGAGGTGGCAATGACAAATTTCTGGTATGTTCTACGCAGTGGAACTCGATTGAGAACCAGAAGTCCAGTTACAAGTAGCAAGCCACAGCTCAGCTGCTTCAGGAAAAACCACTCTCTTGCCTCTGTGGCGTCCAGTGAGGATGATCAGAATGGTCCCAGGAGTGATGCTAGCTCGCAGCTTTCTCACATGCTGACTGAAGGGTTTTTTGCCATGGCTCAACAGCTTTCGAGGCACATCTTCAGTAGGATAATACCTAGGCATTTTGCGCAGTTTAACCACCCGGGTGCCACCATTCTTGTCTCTGAAAGGTTTCAGCCGGCCGATCCTCCTTGTCCAGGGAGTGCTACGGCGACCCCAATCAACCACAAAAGTCGGTTCTTGATGTAAAGTACAAGAGGCTTTATTTCTAGCGCGCTAGGACTCCACTCCCGGTCTTACAAGACACGAGGAAGAGTGGAGCCCCGAACCAAGGGACATTCAAGTTATATATACACAAGTCAGCGGTGTGGGGGGAGGGAGGGAGCAAGATAAGGGGCTATTAGGGTAGGTTTATGGCCATCCTGAAGCTGCCTGCTTCAGGATCAGATTTGCAGAGGCATCTGACAAATGGCTCCGGGCTTCCTGCAGGGTGCTAAACTAACTGGCAAATGGCTCTGGGATTCCTGCAGGATGCTAACAATTTGCTCCGGGCTTTCACAACTTCAGCATTTTATTAAGGGGGGGGGGGGTATGGTTTACTTTCATTCTTACATCTCCACCAACTGGTTTTGTGACAGTCGCAAGAACCTTCTCCTGCTTTTTCTTTTCAATCCTGGATTTAGTGGCAGAGTATTTCCTCTTGTACATGGCCTTCCTGGAATACATGGCAGACCGGGAGTATCTGCTGATGCCCCAGGCTAGGATGGGGTTTCGGCTGCAATGGGGCTTCCCCTTCTTGGGCTTTTTAGCCTTGGGGTCACCCTTTTTAACCTTGCCACTGGCATCAGCCTTTTTGGCTTCAGGTTTCTTCTCCTTAGTATCCTGCTTTGCAGCTTTATCGCCTGCCATCTTGTATAGTGGGAAAGAGTTATATATATATTTCTTACCCTCTGCCATTTTTCACCCTCCTCCCACACTAACTTTGGTGTCTATGGTTGTTTTCCATTCCTTCCCCCCCCACACACATTTTATTGATTCACAAAATTTCTAAATAATATAACTACTTTCAATTGCAAGTTTAGCTGATATATACATATCTGTGAATACATGTCTAACTTTAAGCATGAAACTCTGAGTAGAATGAATATACTATAAATAGCACCTAGTTGATGCTATATAGTTTACTACGGTCATTAAATAGGTATTTTAAATAGATTTTTTAATTTCAAGAAAAGCAGTTTAGCATTAATAAATTAAAGAAATGCTAAGGAACTTTGCTTAAAACTTAATGCCAGGAAACAGGTTAGGATTCTGTTCACAGAGGAGGTACATGACCCTATCGCCAGCTCAAGACAAAACAAAAATCCTTAAAACTGGAAAACAAAGCCTAGAAGAAAATCAGCAATGTTTTAGTCAAAAGTCATAAAATTCTATTTTATCAGTTCAGTCTCATGTACTTAATCTATCTTCTGTTGTGGTCCGATCTTCCTGATTAAATTCTGGGATATAATATTCAATTCCAGACTCGTTCCTATGATTAAGTTGGCCATTTTCTTAGTTTTTGAACTCTTATTTCTGTGTGTCTGTATTTAATTTTCCTGGTATAGCACTCCCTTGAGAACTTCTTGGAGATCTGGTCTAGTGTTGGTAAATTCTTTCAGGTTTTGTTTATCTGAGAATGTTCTTGTCTTTTCTTCCCATAGGAAGGAAAATCTTGCCGGATACAGTATTCTTGGTTGAAATTGCTTTTCCCTTAACACTTTGAAACTATTTCTCCATTTTTTCATCGCTTGCATTGTTTCCGATGAGAGGTCTGCTGTTAGCCTGATGGGATATCCTTTGTAGGTAACTTGGCATTTCTCTCTTGCCAGTCTTAGTATCTTGTCTTTGTCTGTGGTTTTGGTCAATTTGGCTATAATGTATCTTGGAGAAGATCTTCTTGGGTTGATTCTATTTGAGGTACTTTGTATTTCTTGGGACTCGATCTTTGAATGCCTTCCGAGGTTTGGAAAGTTTTCCTGCAGGATTTCATGGAATAGATGATCAGTGCCCCTATGAGTCTCTTTGCCTTCTGGAATACCAACTATCTGGATGTTTGGACGTTTGATGGTATCTAGTATTTCTCATATATTATTTTCAATTTTTTCTGCAATTTTCTCAGTCTTCATGGTAGATTTTTCTGTGCCAGCGATTCTATCTTCTACATCTGAGATTCGATTTTCTGTATGATCTTAGTCTGCTCTTAATACTTTCAAGGGAGGTTTTGACTTCCTGTATTATGGCCTCCATCTCTAACAGGTCCATTTGATTCTTTTTTAGAGTGTGTATTAAATTTCCTCACCTCCTGGAACTTATCAACTCCTTTCTCCTGCCTCTTGTGCAGTTCGTTGTCTCTCTTCTCTTCCATCTCTGTTAGCTTTGTCACTATGAATATTCCAAGTTCTTTATCTGACATTTCCAAGAGTTTCATTGTACTGTCTGAAGATAAAGAGGAGTTACTCTTTTCCCTTGGAGGAGAGGCATTTTCTTGCTTTCCCATATTTTTTTGTGACCCTGCAGTGATTTCTAGTCATCTGATGGATGGTGCGTTTCTTTCTAATACTTGAAGTTCAGTCTGAGCGCTTAGAGGTGTGCAGGAAGAGGTGATCTGCAATCTCTTCTCCCTTCCGTTTTTCACTCTTTGTGCTTCGGATTCAGTGGGAATTCAAGAATATTCTGACCCTAATCACATTCAGATGTTTAGATCTTGTTCACTTGGACTTGTCTAGACACTCAATGCATAGAGGCTAAGCAGCCAAGGGATAAAGATAAAAAAAAGAGGAAACAATTAGGGAAGAGGAAAGAAGGAGAGAAAATAAAATAAAAAAGAACAAAAAAAAAGATAATGAAAAAAAACTTTAGATTTTAATTTTAAAAAGCGAAAAATGAAAACTGTGCTCAGAAAATATTTTTAGTCAGTGAAAGCAATATTTCACAGCTCAAATTCAGTATCCATCTCAGGATGGTCCTGTGTTTGAACTTTTCCTAAATGGGATGGAGAAAGGCACAAATTAGCACTATAAAGGAGGGGCTTGAGAGCCCCGAGAATACTTTACCTTAAAATTAATTAATTAATTAATTAATTAATTAAATTAAAAGACACAAGGAGACAGAGAGACGGAGAGGAGAAGGCAGAGGTAGCCCTACACACTAGAAATGAATCTGGAGGGAGAAGTCTCAACAGAAAAGCTTCATTTTTAGTTAATGAAAATAATATTTTACATCTCAAGTTCAGTATCTATCTCAGGATGGGCCTGTGTTTGTGCTTTTCCAACTAGAAATGAACCTGGAGGGAGAAGTCTCAGCATAAAATCTTCATGCCTGGGGAATATTTAATCCTTTCAATAGTTAGCATTTATTAAGTGCTTTTAAAAAAATATCAAGGGCTAACCACACCAATGTGGTGATTAAACGAATGCATGTTTAACTGTGGGTATAGAATCTTGGCCTCAGCAACTTGGAAAACATGTTGGGTGCATGTGCGTGTGTCCCCAAAATCCCAGCAAGTTGGAGAAATGAACGGATTGTGCATGACCATACCCCACTGGTGTCCCTCCCCTTCTCTCTCTGTCTCTCTGTTCCTCTCTGGCAAGCACATGCACCCTCTAGTTTAAAAAAAGTAAGCAAGCAAGCAAGCAAGCTAGCTAGCTATCAAAATCCTTACTGGAGCCCACATGGCTGACTGCAGTTCGAGTCCCAGACCTGGCACCTTGAAAAACACACAGGGTACATGTGTGCCCAAAATCCCATGGAGGAAAAGGGATTGTTGTGTGGCCATTCCCCTTGGAGGTGATTTCTCACTTTCTCTCTCTCTCTGTTTCTGTCTGTCTGGTGAGCACACATGACCTATGGCAAAAATCTAAAAAAAAAAAAAAAAAAGAAAGAAAGAAAGAAAGAAAGAAAATCCTTGCTATCCTATGTACATCCCTTCTCCTCAAGTCCTAAAAGTTAAAGCTGAGTAGAAATAAGCATGGCACTTAATATTATCTAAATGTTAGAGCACTATCAGTTGTAAGGTGACCATTGATTTAAAAATAGTGTTTTTTTAGTGAAAAAGATACTACACATTGGCTGTGTTAAGTGCATGCTGATTTCTGGAATATTAATAAAAGATGGAAAGTATGTACATCTTAGAACTCAGGAAATGTTTTCCTGTGCTTCATTTTCTAATCTGTTAAATGATCTGGGTGATTTTAGAAGACCATTGCTGCTATTGTATTTTGGGAGTGGTATTGGCAAAACTGAAAAGTCGTACCTTGCTCCAAATTTCTTTATTGACTTTTCCTCACTACTTTACTCTCTTTGTATTAAAGTCAGTGAAATGATCAAAAGTGGAAATATTGAATTATCAAGTTAGAGTGGTGGGGAAGGAGTAGAAGGTGAAAAAGATGTCAGAGACACGGTATTTATAACTTGAATTTGTGATCATTAAAATGTTCTTGGTTAAATCTTCAGGCGATTTTACCAAAATGATGTATGTTTTGGTGGGGATATCTTTCATATGATTCTAAAGAAATTAGTTAAAAATGAGCCTGCTTATACTACAGAAGTACGAATTGATGAGGAATTCAGTTTCAGGAATCTGTCTTATCTAGGTATGAAACTTAGGTAATAACACTGTTATTTCATTAATATATAACTTTGGATGTTACTTTTATCTGTTTGGATTTCAGTTTCCCCAACCCCCAAAATGAAGATTTTAATAATACTTTCCTCATGGAGTCATTATGAGGCTTAATACTAGAAAAGCACTCACAACAATTATATGCTATATAACAAGCATTTAATTGCTAGCTGTTGATTTTATTATTTTGAAAATAAGAATTTTTAATGGAGTTAATATTGGGTTTAAACACTAGAGTGCTAAGATTAAATAATCTCTTGCAGGCTGGCAATAGAAAGATTGAGATGTACCACACATGAGTTGGTATAATATACCGTTTAATGGTATATTAATATTTGCAAGTAGTAAATACAACAGCATACTCCTAATTCCTTTCTCCCTTCTGTGCTGTTGTTGTCATGTGTTTTACTTTTGCACATGCTATGAACCTATGTTACGTTTCTTCTGTTGTTGCTTTAGACAACCAATTATCTTTCAGAGCAATTAAAAATAAGAAAAATAATTTTACATTTACTTTCATTTATGCCATTTCCATTATGCTTGTTTCTTTATGTAAGTACATGTTTCTCCTAGATACAATTATTTCCTTCACCCTGAGGTACTTCGTTTTATTCTTTTCTGTAATGCAGGGTTGCTGGAAATGGCTTCTGTGCTTTTGTTTCCCTGAAAAAAAGTCTACTTTTCCTTTCTTTCTGAAAGATATTTTCATCAGGTGGTTTAGGATTCTTGGTTGAGGTTTTTTTTTTTTTTCTTTCTCTCTTAGTGCTTTAAATATTGACTTCTGGCTTATGTATAGTTTTTGATAAGAAACCTGCTATAATTCCTTTGTTCTCTTTAGTATAATATAATGCGCTTTTTTTTTTGGAGAGGTTTTTGCTATAGGGCGCGTGCACTCGCCAGACAGACAGAGAGAGACATAAAGACAGAAAGCGAGAAATCGCCCACCAGGTGGTATGGCCATGCCGCAATCCCTTCTCCTCCATTCTCCTCTTGGGATCTTGGGCACATGCACATGCGCCCGGCGTGAATTTAAGCCACCGGTCCGGGACTCGAACCGTGGTCGACTACGTGGGAGTCCAACAACATAGCCATTACGCTAACTGCTGGTCCCATAATGTGCCTTTTTTCTTCTGGCTGACATCAAGATCTTATTTTTATCATTGGTTTCAAGTAGTTTGTATATCACTTGTCTAGTTTGTTTTTGGGTGGGTTAGAGGTATGATTTGCCCTGCTGGTTGTCTGAGCTTCTACCTTTTTTTTTCTGTGACTTTTGTCTCTGTATTATCTTTGGAAGATTATCAACTTTCATCTCTTCAGAAATATATTGTGCCCACTCTCTATTCTATGATTTTAGTTGCATGTTAATTACTGATACTGTCTCAGAGCTCTTGGATTTTCTGTTCTGGCCATCCTCCATTCTCACCCTTCCCTGTCTGCCTAGCACACACATCTTTATTCCCTTTGTGTTTCATTTTGAATAATCTGTTCCTAGACTCTCTTGCATTTACTATTGAGCCAGTCCAAAGCGATCTTCTACTCTATGACCATGTTTTTCCTTTGTTCGTAACAGTATTCTTTTAAAAAAAAAAAACTTCTTTGTGGGACCAGCAGTTAGCATAATGGCTATGTCGCTGGACTCCCACGTAGTCGACCGCGGTTCGCGTCCTGGACCCGGTGGCTTAAAAAACTCATGCCAGGTGCGTGTGCGTGTGTACCCAAGATCCCGAGAGGAGAACGGAGGAGAAGGGATTGCAGTGTGGCCATCCCCCCTGGGAGGGGGTTTCTCGCTTTCTGCCTCTCTGTTTCTCTCTGTCTGGCGAGCACACGCACCCTATAGCAAAAACCTCTCAAAAAAAAAAAAACACAAAAAAAAAAAACCCAAAAAACTTCTGTGTGAGAATTGGGCTGTGAAGGCTGTTTTGTATAGGGCAGTAGAGATTAGGCTCAATATTTATTCATTTCACATGGGAGCTGATTCAATCTAATCTGTAGTTGAGCTGTATTTTGGTTTTGTTATTGGCATAGTTACTCACAGTGTGCTATACGAGCTTCAAATTCCACTTTAGGATTACCTTTTTCCCTTTTAAAAGGTTAGTGGTTCTTTGCTAGAGACTCTAATGTCTGATCATCCAATCAACTTTTGATCTGTTCCTGCACTTAGAGAGGATTCTCTGTGCACACTCTTCCTTCTTCTCAGCTCTATGATATTATTTATTCCTCTGTGCTTGCTAGCACAATGGTGGAATTAGGGAGTGCTAGGGAAGGGGACATTATTGTCCCGTTTCATCTTTTTTTAATTTTATTTATTTATTCATTTAATTTGACCAGACAGACAGACAGACACACACACACATATACACACACACACACACACAGAGAGAGAGAGAGAGAGAGAAAGTGAGAAAGCAAGCCACCAGGTCCAGGACTTGAACCATGATCAGCCATGTGGGAGTGTCCAGTGCCTTAACCACCATGCCACCTGCTGGTCCCCATGTCCTGTTTCTATCTCAGTTTTTATTTTTATTATTTTTATTTATTTATTTATTTATATTTTTGGAGAGGTTTTTGCCATAGGGCGTGTGCTCTTGCCAGAGAGAGACAGAAAATGAGAAATTACTTCCCGGGGGTACGGCCACGCTGCAATCCCTTCTCCTCTATTCTCCTCTCAGGATCTCGGGCACACACACACATGCACCTGGGGTTAAAGCCACCGGGTCCAGGACTCGAACCGCGGTCGACTACATGGGAGTCCAGCGACATAGCCATTATGCTAACTGCTGGACTCTATCTCTCTATCTCAGTTTTTAGACAGGCCTTGTGTCCTTGAATCTGAGGAGGAGGGTGTGTGTGCTCAAGATCTTGTCAATGAAACTACTTCTTAGTGGAAGTAGATCTCTCAATGGCTGGGACCATTATGTTTTTCCTGCCTCTCCGCTGGGAGAAAGGTTTTTTTCTGTTACCTTCCTCCTTTGGGGTTGGGAGGTAGGATAGCTAAGAATAGTTACTTCACAAATGGAAGTACAAAGTAGGAAAACAGTGCCTTTTTTCCTGTTCTTTTTATATATTTTTATGTTCTGATCTGCAGCCATCTCCTTTGCTTAGTTTTTTTTTTTAAGTTGAGTTGTCATTGGCACTAGAGATATCGTTTTTGGCATCACTTGTCAGGATATTATATTTGTGAATATGATTTAGTTAATTATATTTTCAGTTTTCATATTGACTATGTTTTATTCTTGAAATATTCTTTAATCATGCCTTTTTATTAACCAAAATGATGCACAACAAATATGAGCACTCAACTACCAGATCTGTTGAATGACTGAATGAATTTATAGTTATTATTGTTGGTGTCCCTTTTTTATGTATAGTTTTGCTTCTTATGATACTGTGATACTCATTTCTGACAGTGTAAAATTTATTTATTTATTTATTTGTTTGTTTGTTTGTTTATTTATTTATTTATTTTGGGGTCTCTTTATAGTTCCAAATATTCAATTACAGAATGCCTTTCTTTCTATTCAAAATGTATATTTTACTGAGGTTGAAAGAAGTTCTGTAATTGCATGAAATCTTGACCCTTCATTGCTGCTATTGAAGGAGGACCTTTGTCTTCTTGGGCACTGATAAAGATGCCCAATAGAAAGAATAATATTCAGTTGTGTGAGCCTGTAATATATAGTATGTTTTTTAGTATACTCTTGACTAAGCAAATAATAAGATTAAAAAGAGGAAGAAGGAAGAGAAACTTGACATTTTTTTTTACTAAAGTTTACCAGGTTTTCCTGGAGATGATGACGATTTTTTTTTTCTTTTTCTTTTTTTTTTTTTTTTTGGAGAGGTTTTTGCTATAGGGCGTGTGCGCTCACCAGACAGAGACAGAGAGACAGAAAGCAGGAAATCACCCCCCCAGGGGGGATGGCCACGCCGCAATCCCTTCTCCTCCATTCTCCTCCCGGGATCTTGGGCACGCACGCACACGTGCCCGGCGTGAGTTTAAGCCACCGGGTCCGGGACGCGAACCGCGGTCGACTACGTGGGAGTCCAGTGACATAGCTGTTACGCTAACTGCTGGTCCCATGACAAGGTTTTTTTAAAAGTGATATTCACTTCAGATTTCTCAAAAACTAAACATCTCCTAAGGTTGACTCTATCATTTTCTTTTAGGTGATTTACTGTTCTTTTGGTGGAACACCCAAAGGGCTGCACTTCAATAACTTAATAGTTGGACTTGTTCTTCTTACAAGAGGCAAAGATGAAGAGAAAGCACGATGTAAGTACTTTTATTTTCTGAAAATGATAATACCATATCTGTGTACAGAATAATTTACCTCAAAATTCTGATGACAGGCAAAGGATTTATATGAACATTTCTCTAAAGAATGTATGTAATTTTTGGGGACCAGCAGTTAACATAATGACTATGTTGCTGGATACCCGTGTAGTTGACCACTGTTCGAGTCCCGGACCTGGTGGCTTAAACTCACGTCGGGCGCGTGTGCATGCGTGCCCAAGATCCCAAGAGGAGAATGGAGGAGAAGGGATTGCGGCGTGGCCATCCCCCCTGGGGGGTGATTTCTCGCTTTCTCTCTCTCTGTCTCTCTCTGTCTCTCTGGTGAGCGCATGCGCCCTATAGCGAAAAACCTCTCAAAAAAAAAAATAATAATGTATGTACTTTTTTTAATATTTAATGCTCAACATAACTAATCATTAGATAAATGTAAATTAAAACTACAATGAGGTACTACTTTACGCATACCTATTAGGGTGGCTAAAATAAAAAAGACAGATAATGGCAAGTGTTGATGAAGACATGGGAAAGTTATAGCCCTCCTACATTGACGGTGTGAATATAAAATAGTACAGTCACTTTGGAAAGCAGTTTGGTAGTTCCTCAAACTGTTAAACATTAAGTTAGCGTATGACCCAACAATTTCACTCCTAAGTGTATACCTAAGAAAATGTAAGATGTATTCATACACACACAAAACATGTACGCAAATCTTCATAGCAGCATAGCTTATAATAGTCAAAAATGTGCATAATGGTAATATCTCTCAATTGATGCATAGATAAAATGTGATATATCCATACATTGGACTATTACTCTACAATGAAAAAAAATAATGTACTGATTCATGCTATAACATGAATGTATCTGAAAATATTTTGCTGAGTGATAGATGCTGGTCACAATAGCCCACGTATTCTGTATTTTGATACATATTCTGTATATAATTCCATTTATGTGAAATTCCCAAATTAAGTAAATTCATACTGGCAAAAATTAGTATGGTTGCCGGGGGTTTGAGGAAGAGGGAAATTGAAAGTGCTACTGGGTATGGGGTGTCTTTTGGGGGTAATGAAAGTGCTCTGGATATAGATAGTGGTAATGGTAATATAACTTCATAAAAACTTCCACTAAATAGGAAAATACTTTAAAGAGGAGGCATCATTTACCCCTACATGTGAAAGGGAAGAAAATCTTTTTTTTTTTGGACAGGTTTTGCTATAGGGCTCGTGCACTCGCCAGAAAGACAGAAACAGAGAGACAGAAAGTGAGAAATCACCCCCCGGGGGGATGACCATGCCGCAATCCCTTCTCCATTCTCCTCTTGGGATATTGGGTATGCACACACATGCGGCCGGCGTGAGTTTAAGCCACCAGGTCCAGGATTCGAACCGTAGTCGACTATATGGGAGTCCAGCGACATAGCCATTATGCCAACTGCTGGTCCCGATAATCTTTTTTTTTTTTTTTTTTGAGTTTTTTTTTAGGCTACCGGGTCCAGGATTCAAACTGTACTGTTGGTTATTTGGATCTGGCTCTTTTAACCAGGCGTTGGGGCCAGCCCCTTATCATCATTTTTTTAATTTGTCAGAGAGTGCATGTACTCACTGGAGAGACAGACCAAGAGAGGAAGAAGAGGGAAAGTTTGACGCCCATGGAGCATGGTCATACTGCAATCTCTTATCTATTTCTTCCCCTTTTTGGGATTTTGGGCATGCATGCGTACTCAGTGTGTTTCTCAAGCTGCCGGATCCAGAACTTAAACTGTGTAGTCAACCATGTGGGATCTAGCCGCTTTAACCACCACACCCCCTGGCCAAGGATAAATAAAATCTTTATAAATTATGCAGACTATGGTATTCTGTAATAGCAACAGAAAATAGACTTAAGTCATCTATAAACCTAATTTTATGTATTTGAATATGTGCGATCATGGTTTTTGCAAGTTAACATTCCTCCACCAGCAAGCACATGCATAGTACTGGCTTCACACAGCGCTAATTGAAAGTACCAATTTTCGGGATCAGCAGTTGGCATAATGGTTATGTCACTGTACTCCCATGTAGTCGACTGCGGTTTGAGTCCGGACCAGGTGGCTTAAACTCACGCCAGGCACATGCGCGTGCATGCCCAAGATCCTGGGAGGAAAATGGAGAAGGAGGGAATGTGGCGCGGCCATCCCCCTTAGTGGGTTATTTCTCATTTTCTGACTCTCTGTCTCTCTGGTGAGTTCATGTGCCCTATAGCAAAAACCTCTCCAAAAAAAAAAAAAAAGCAATTTTTGGGGTCAGCTGGTGGCATGGTGGTTGGGGCTCTGGACTCCCACATGGCCGATTGTGGTTTGAGTCCTGGACTTGGCAGCTTGCTTTCTCACTTTTCTTTCCTCTCTCTCTCTCTGGTCAAATTAAATCATAATAATAACAAAATAAATAATTTTTTTTAAAAAATAGCAATTTTCACGGGCTTAACTGTGGTAGCCTTTGCTGGATACTACTGTTTGGTAGGCTGAGGCCACATGGGAGTTCAGGGTTCGATTATGTTCTGGCCAATTGTATGGCAGACCTGGTCGCTTGCTTTCTCACTTTCTCTCTTTCTCTCTTTCTCTCTTTTTGCGGTTTCTCTCTGATGAGCACATGTGCCCTATGACAACTTAGTAATAATAATAATAAATAATTTTTAAAATAGATGTTGATTTTTCTTGAGAGATTTTTGCTATAGGGAATGTACACTCACCGGAGACAGGCGACAAAAAGTGAGAAATCATTCCCCCAGGGTGTATGGCCATGCCACAATCCTTTTTCCTTCCTCCTCCTCTTGGGATATTGGGCACACATGTACTTGATGTGAGTTCCAAGCTGCTGGGTCCCAGATTCGAACTGCGGTTGACCAAGTGGGAGTCCAGCACCTTAACCACTGCGCCACCTGCTGTTCCCTACAACAAATACTGATTGAATTAAATTTATTTATTTACTTATTTACTAGAATCTAGTGTGCATTTGCCAGAGAGACAGAGCATCCCTTAGTGGGGCGTGGTCACACTACAATTTCAGAATCCTTTCTCTTGCTACAAAATTTAGATTGTTCTTAATATTTCTTTCATTCTTTTTTTTAAAAAAATAAAACGGTATAACTGCAATAAAATACACATATACAAATTGTGTTTTTGATATGCTTTAATGTGTATATATACTCATGAAACCATTCTACATTTCTCTCTCCTGTTGAGATTTGGGGCATGTATGCATCCATGCTCAATGTGTTTTTCAAGCTGCCAGGGGAGCTAGGATTCAAACCATGGTTGGCCATGTAGGATTTAGCTCCCTTAATCACTGGGCTAATGGGCCAATCCAAAACAACCAATATTTATTATCTTAAAACTAGAAATCCAAATTCAAAGTTTCTACTAGACCATGTTTTCTCTGAAAATGAAGAATTCTTTTTTCCTCATTTCCATGATGGTTGTCAACCCTTGGTGTTTTCATCACATGGGTTTCTTTCCCTGTGTTCTTTTTTCCTCTTTTTTTTTTTTTTTTTTTTTTTTTTTTTTTTTTTTTTTAAGAGGAATTTTTGTAGGACCAGAGTGATGTGGTGACTAAGGTGCTGGATTCCCACATGGCCTGCTGCAGTTCAAGGCCCAGACCTGACAGCTTGCTTTCTCACTTCCTCTTTCTTTCTCTTGGGTCAAAATTTTAAAAATAATTGGGACCAGCAGTTAGCGTAATGGCTATGTCGCTGGACTCCCACGTAGTCGACCGCGGTTCGAGTCCCGGACCCGGCGGCTTAAACTCACGCCGGGCGCGTGTGCGTGCGTGCCCAAGATCCCGAGAGGAGAATGGAGGAGAAGGGATTGCGGCGTGGCCATCCCCCCTGGGGGGTGATTTCCTGCTTTCTATCTCTCTGTCTCTCTCTGTCTGTCTGGCGAGCGCACGCGCCTTGTAGCAAAAACCTCTCCAAAAAAAAAAAAAAAAAATTTTAAAAATAATAATAAGTAATTCTTAAAAAAAAAAAAAAAAGGATTTTTTTCTATAGGGTGTATGCGCTTGCTGGAGAGAGAGAGACAGACAGCAAGAAATCACCCCTGGGAGATGGCCACACTGTAGTCCCTTCTCCTCCATTCTCCTATTGGAACGTTGGGCACACAAGCACAAGCGCTCGGCATGAGTTTTAAGCTGTTTGGTCTGGGACTCAAATCACCGTTGACTACATGGGAGCCCAGTGACACAACCATTATGCCATTTGCTGGTCCCTTTTCCTCTTCTTAAAAGGGCATCAGTCAGGGCCAGCAGGTCAGGGGTGGTTAAGGCTCTGGACTCCCACATGATCAACCGTGGTTTGAGTCCTGGACCTGGTGGCTTGGTTTCTCATTTTTCTTCTCTTTCTCTGTGTCTCTGGTCAATTTTTAAAATAATAACTATAATAAAGGGAAATAAATAAATAATCCTTTTATAAAAGAATGGAAGTATTAAAAAAAAGTGGGGGAGAACATCAGTTATGTTAGATTGGCTTTTACCCTAGTGACCTCATTTTAACTTCATTACAGAGACTTTTTGTTTGTTTGTTTGGTTGGTTGGTTTGCTATAGGGGGTGTACGCTTGCCAGAAAAGTACAGAGAGAGAGAGAGAGAGAGAGAGAGAGAGAGAGAGGGAGGGAGGGAGGGAGGAGAGGGAGGGAAGTGAGAAATACCTCCTCAGTGGGGATGGTCATGCCACAATCCCTTCTCTTCCATTCTCCTCTAGGGATTTTTGGGCATGCATGCCCTTATACCCGGTGTGTTTTTCAAGCCTCTGGATCCAGGACTCAAACCATCCAGTTGGCATGTGGAATCCAGCTGCTTTAACCACTATGCCATTGGCTGACTCCAAAGCCCCTTTTTAAAAATAAGCTCATATTAACAGGTGCAAGGGACCAGCAGTTAGTGTAATGGCTATGTCGCTGGACTCCCATGTAGTCAACAGCGGTTCAAGTCCTAGACCCGGTGACTTAAACTCAGGCCGGGCGTGTGTGCTTGCGTGCCCAAGATCCCGAGAGGAGAATAGAGGAGAAGGGATTGTGGCGTGGCCATCCCCCCTAGGGTTGATTTCTCGCTTTCTGTCTCCCTGTCTCTCTCTTTCCCTCTCCCTGTCTCTGTCTTTCTGGCGACCGCATGCACCCTACAGCAAAACACCTCTCCAAAAAAAAGAAAAAAAAAAAACAGGTACTTGAAGATTTGAACTTCAGCATATCTTTTTGGGTGTTACAGTTAAACCCATACAATGTTTCTTAACATTGTATTATATTTGTCCCTTATTTTGAAAATAAAATGTTACAAATAAGGTGAGATACTTTTTGTACCCCTTAATGATCTCTTCCTTATTCTTCCCATCTTTGAGATCATCACCCTTATGAATTTGGTGATCTTTCATTTATCTTACAGGTTTTATTTTTATTTTATTTATTTATTTTTTTAGAGATTTTTGCTATGGGATGTGTGCATTTGCCAGACAGAGACAGACAGAAGGCGAGAAATAAATAATGCCCCAGGGATGGCCATGAAGCAGTCCTTTTTCCTCCATTCTCCTCTTGGGATTTTAGGCACACATGCATATGCTCCCAGCATGAGTTCTAAGCCACCAGATCTGGGACTCCTAAACTCGGTTGGCTACATGGGAGTCCAGTGACATAACCATTACGCCATCTGCTGGCCCCAGTCTTACAGGTTTTTTTTTTTTTTTTTCCACATTTATACCATAGTTGTATATTTTTAAACATATCTTCAGCTATTCTGTAGTTTCTAAACTTTCTCATAAATGCTATGCTATACAGATTACCTTGTAATATACTTTTTCCCTGAAATTTTTTTTATATTAACATCTTAAAATGTAGTTCCTTTATGTTACATAATATTTCATTCTATGTATGTATCTCGGTTTGCCTGGTTTCTTGTTGGTAGAGAGTTTTCTGTTTTCTAATTTTCACTCTTAGAAAAAACACTCTGGTGATCATCTTATATCTTATACATTTTATCAAGGTGGGAGTGGAATTTCATGAAAGTGGAGTTTCTAGGTCATTTTTACTAGATTTTGGCAAATTACTTCCCAAAGAGGTTATAGTAATTTATACTCCCATTAATATCCCCAAAATAAATATATAAACAATAAACAAATATATGACACTTGGTATTGTGACACTTAAACATTTTTGCCAATTTAGTGTGTTTGAAATGATGTCACATTGCTGTTTTAATTTGTGTTGTTGGGTTGTTTTGAGCAATAAATTAAATTATAAAGTGTTTGGCCTGGTAATCACTCAATTATTGGGACCTTTTTTTTCTTCCACTAATATATATTTGATATCTGTTAAGATTAATTTATTCTATCTTTTCCCTAGACATTTTCAGTCTTTTTTCCAGTGAATCTGGGAGCTATGTTGTACGGGAAGAAATGGAAAGAATGCTTCATGTGGTGGATGGTAAAGTCCCAGATACACTTAGGAAGTGTTTCTCAGAGGTATACTTAAACATTTACATTTATCTTTTCTTGTTGATAAGGTATTAACTCTTATTTGTGTAATAAGCTTAGCCATGATGAATAGATATTTATGTACAGAATATTTTTGGCATTTTTATATTTAGTTATTGATGTTTCAGCTATTTTTTTGCAATGCTCAAAGGTCTGTGACTTATTGCTATATTTGTGAATCTGAAAATTCCCAATTCTACTGTAGAGGCAACTAGTAATTCTTACTATGTAATGAAAAAGGCACAGCAACATATGTACAAGCACATAAAATGCCTCAGGAATCTGAAACAGGACTCATATTGTAGCCATTGAACTTCATCATAGATGTATGTAGGTATATCATTCATTGGCTGAGCTATTCTATGACCTAGTTTATTACAGCCTACTTACCATATATTTTACTTAGTTGATTTACATAATGAAATTTAGGGCTTAAAAATTATAATTTTTTTCTTTTTTCAAAAATAATATATTTTCATGTGTCTTTAACAGTCAAAGCAATGGAAATTTAAAAATAGAAGCAGTTTAACAATATAAAATGCATATCTTTTTTTTAAGAGAGATTTTTGCTAAAGGGTGTGTACACTAGCTGGAGAGACAGAGACAGACAGAAAATGAGAAATCACTCCCCCAGTGGGCATGGCCACACTGCAATCCCTTCTCGTCTCAGGATCTTGGGCACACACACACGTGCGCCCAGTGTGAGTTTCAAGCCACTGGGTCCAGGACTTGAACCGCAGTCGACCAAATGGAAGTCCAGCGACGTAACCATTACCCATCCACTGGTCCCTCATTTCTATTTTTTAACAAAATTTTTCCAGAGGACATGGGCAGTCACCAGAGGCAGGGAGAGGGAGAAATCACCTCCCAGTGGGGTATGGTCACGCCACAGTCCTTTCTCCTTCACTTCTGTATTCTATTGGGATTTAGGGCATGCACATATGTATTTGGTATGTTTTTTATGTTTTTCAAGCAACTGGGGTGAGGATTTGAACTACTCAGTTGAGCATGTGAGATTCGGCTCCCTTAACCATCAAGCCACTGGGCCAGCCCAAATCGTGTCTTTGACAGAGAAAGCTTGTTTATTTTTCTTTTCAGGTGTCTGCTAATATGTGAAAAGTCTCTAGACATGATAGGATAAAAACCCCTCTAAAACTTTCTAATCCTTTCATGTAGTATTCAGTGCTGTCCAATTTCTTCTAGGTTGGGAAAGTATGGTCATGCAGCAATCCCTACTCTATTTCTCCATTCTATCAGAATTTAGGGCATACACTCACATGCATGTGGCGTGTTTTCCAAGCTGCAGGGACTGGGATTTGAACCGTGGCTGATCATGTGATATCCAAGACCATTAACCATTAGGCTATATGGCCAGCCCTGTAATGTTATTCAAATAATCCTTCCTTTGTACATAGTAAAAGGGTAAAAGTCAGCTATTTGCAAAATTTAGGTCATGTAGGTTCTAAGGTACCTTAAAATCTGACTAAACTTATGTTTTCTTGTTTTAATTTTAGGGTGAAAAAGTAAATTATGAAAAGTTTAGAAATTGGCTTCTTCTAAACAAAGATGCTTTTACCTTCTCTCGTTGGCTACTATCTGGAGGTGTATATGTTACCCTCACTGATGATAGTGATACTCCTACTTTCTACCAAACTCTGGCTGGAGTCACACATTGTAAGTTATGGCATTTCATTGTTTTCTGCTCATCTTTTAATACAGTTGCCTGGTAATATGGGAAAACACTTACAAAGAAGAAATTTTTTGTCAGTATGTGTGTGTGTGTGTGTGTGTGTGTGTGTGTGTGTTTCCCTCCGCTGTGTATATAATAAAATGAAGTGCTGTTACATGGGAAACAGTCCTCTGTGAATTTTCCTTAATGAAGTTACTGGGTTGTCGGAAAACTCATGATGTATTTTTCTGTTTTTCTATGCAAAAATACATCATGACTTTTCTGGTTACCCAAAGTATTAGTTTCTTATTGGCTGCCATTACGAATGATTACAATTCATAAACTGAAATAAGAGTTTGACACACTTCTAGTAGCTGCAGTCAATAGGTTGTGTTTTTGTTTCTTTCTTTGAAGGTTTTTGCCATAGAGCACATACACTCACTGTAGCAAAACAGTGAGAGGTAAGTGAAACATCACCTCCCCTGCCACAGGGTGTTATTGCCACACTGCAGTCCCTTTTCCTCTGTTCTTCTCTTGGGATTTTGGGCACTCACACATACACACCTGGTGTGATTTTTCAAGCTATGAAGTCCAGGACTTGAACTGCAGTTGGCATGGGAATCTAGCACCTTATCTGCTATGCCATTTCCTAGCTCTGAAGTCAAGCTATTTTAACAGGGCCATGTTCCTTCTGACTTCTCTAGACAATTCTTTCTTGCCTCAGAGTTTTTGGTGACTCCAAACATACTTTGATTTTTAGAGACATAATAACACTCTCTACCTCCATCTTCATCTTTATGTGGGCCATTTCTGTGTTCTGTCCCCTTAAGAGAATACCAGTCATTGAATTGAGAACTTAGCCTAATCCAAGATAATTTCACCTCAAGATTCTGAGTTCATTATAACTGTCTGCAAAGATCCTATTTTCAGGGACCAGCAGATGGCATAATGGTTATATCACTGGACTCCCCTCCCGCATAGTTGACCACAGTTTGCGTCCCATATCTAGTGGCTTAAACTCACGCCAAGCACACCTGTGTGTGCTTGCCCAAGATCCTGACTGGGGAATGGAGGAGAAGGGATTGTGACATGGCCATCCCCCAAAGCAGGTAATTTCTTGCTTTCTGTCTCTCTGTCTCCCTCTGTCTTTTCAGTGAGCGTAGTCACACTATAGCAAAAATCTCTCTTTAAGGAGTTCTGAGCAGCCTCTTTCAGGGACTAGGACAACTGAAGACTTTCTGCCCAGACTTCACCCTCCAGTCAATTACCAGCCATTTGTATTGGAGTTCTGAGCGGCCTCTTTCCCTGCGGTGCACAGTTTTCATTTTTTGCTTAAAAAAAAAAAAATACTGTTTTCAAACAAGGTCACATTCCAAGGTTTTAGGTGATCATGAGTTTTTGGGAGGAACTATTCAGTTCACTGCATACACCCAAGGGTCTTCATGATATAGTCTCAGTCCCAGCCAGCCTGGAATAAGGATCCATGTGTGCACCCAGCATGCTCAGTCAGGTAGGCCTTAGACCTTGAACCAAGGACTTTACCGTGTGGGACCAATTGTATTTCTGCTGTGCCTCTTGGCCGCAACTATTCATTCAGCTTTCTTAAATCTCTTCTCTATTGGCTTTTTTTTTTTTTCTTCTTCAAAGAATTATTTAAGTTTATTTATTTGTTTATTTTAATGTGGTCTGAGAGGAACAGAGAGAGAAAGAGAGGGAAAGTGAGAAAGTAAGCCGCCAGGTCCGGGACTCAAACTGCGGTCGGCCATGTGGGAGTCCAGTGCCCTCAACCACCATGCCACCTGCTGGCCTCTCTATTGGCTTTTGAAACATAATAATTTTCTTGTTATTTCTTTACTGCTCTCCTTTACCATCTACTTTTTTTTTTTTCTTTTGAGAGGTTTTTTTCGCTATAGGGCGAGCTCGCCAGACAGACAGAGAGAGACATAGAGACAGAAAGCGAGAAATCACCCCCCAGGGGGGATGGTCACGCCGCAATCCCTTCTCCTCCATTCTCCTCTCGGGATCTTGGGCACGCACGCACGCACACGCGCCCGGCGTGAGTTTTAAGCCACCGGGTCCGGGACGCGAACCGCGGTCGACTACGTGGGAGTCCAGTGACATAGCCATTACACTAACTGCTGGTTCCCACCATCTACTTTTTAAATGTAAGTTATTTTTCATGGATGAGCACTTACCTCTGTTTTATTCTTGAATGATTTACGTGCTTCACTTCATCAGATCCATTTTTATTGTTTCACCTGACCCTCATATCTTTGTAGGTGATAACTACATAAACTTTAATGGTCTTGAGGTATCTCCCAAATAAAACATTTATTTAAATAAATGCCTTCTGCTTATATGGTCTAATACCTTAATCTCAGTTCTAAAACAAGATTCATCTTTCCCTCCCTCAACCCACCTAGAGGTAAAAAAATGAAATAAGACATTCTTCTTCATTTTCTTTCTTTCTTGGCTGATAGTGTTTGTTATTCCACTCCATCTTGAGATTACCATTGACTTTTCCTTATTAAGGCTTATATTATATCCTACCAGTCTTTTTTTTTTTTTATGCATTACTATTTTTTTGTCAACGTATACCTCAATAAAATTGTTAAAAAGAAATAAAAGGGCTGAAGACAAAGAGTTTAAAAGAGCCAAAATAACTTTCTTTTTGATGTCCTTAGTTCTAAGTTTAATTCCATGTTGTTAGATCTACAGTTTAATTTCTGTACTTGTGGACTTCCTTTTATACAACATGGTCCAAACTCCTTATCAGCTGTCCATTATTTAGACAGCAAGTTAAAACTGTGCAAATCTCTAGTCATTTTTCAAATTATGTATGGCTCTTTCCTCTCAGTAACAAAACTTGTTAATGGCACTATTTAATACATAAAATAACTATACCACTGTACTTTGTCATATTTATTTTAAAAATCTGATAAATATATTTCCATTTCACAATGCATAAAAGCACAATAGACATTAGCTAATTGCTGAGAAGTGAGAATTAAGACAGAATTTATATGAAAATAAGGAAGATACCAAAAAACAAAAATTACAGAATCTTTTCTAAAACGAGAAAACACAATGATGTAGTTTTTTTTTTTTTATTTATATAAACCACATTTCTCAGGTCTTTTCTAGTCTGTTGTAGCAAATACAGTTTGCACATGGTAGATTTCATTTTTCTATTAACCAGATTATATAGTCTTAAGTTTCCAAAAGCTATTAAACATGATACTGACAGCTTTGTCAAAGCAAGCTTTGTGTTCTCTTGTAATGACTGCTATATTTAACTTTTAGCTGATTAGATTGAATTGTGGCAAACTATCAATACATACTAAAAGCCTATTTTTTAAAAAATAATTATCTTATTTAACTTTATTTATTTACTTACTTATTTTAACTTGACCAGAGAGAGAACGAGAGAGAGAGGGAAAGTGAGAAAGTAAGCCACCAGGTTTGGGACTTGAACCATGGTCAGTCATGTGGGAGTCCAGCACCCTTAACCACCACACCACCTGCCAGCCCCACTAAAAGCCTATTTTAAATGTTAATTTTAAATATATTTAAAACTTTTTGTTGTCATTCTCAAGTTTTGTGGGGTGTGTTTTTAATTTCCCTATTACTACCAGTCTCAGGGAAAACAAAAAACTAAACTTTTAATGATAACTGGGGAATTTGATAAGGGTATGATTGTGGAAGTAGGAAGCGTATTGCAGCCTTCTTAGAAAATATAGTTTAAAAAAACAACAAACTCTTCAGAGTAGACAAGTCTGTCATAAAACCTCAAACATTTTTGTTCTAGGATATGGTCTGTACAATTAGAATATATTTAAGTATGGGAATGAGATAGGGGAAACTAAAAGTAAACAAAACCAGAAAAATCAAAATATAGGGGCCTGCTGCTAACCCATTAGTTAAGGCACCTTGATCCCATGTGGCTGACTGAGTGGTTTAAGTCTTAGGCCTGAAGGCTAAAAAACACTCAGGGCATATGTGTGTACATGTCCAAAATCCCAGGAGGAGAATAGAGGGGAAGGGATTGCAATGGGGCCATTTCTCCCTGAGGGGGTGCTTTCTTACTTTCTCTCTCTGTGTCTCTCTCTCTAGTGAGTACACACACCCTATAGCAAAAGAAAAAGAAAAAGAAAAATACATTTACATAGAGTCAAAAGTACTCTTCCGGGACCAGCAGTTAGCATAATGGCTATGTCACTGGACTCCCATGTAGTCGACCATGGTTCGAGTCCCAGACCTGGTGGCTTAAACTCATGCCAGGCGCATGTGCGTGCGTGCCCAAGATCCCAAGAGGAGAATGGAGGATAAGGGATTGTGGCGTGGCCATCCCCCCTGGGGGGTGATTTCTCATGTTCTGTCTCTCTGTCTCTGTCTTTGTGGTGAGCACACATGCCCTATAGCAAAAACCTCTCCAAAAAAAAAAAAAAAGTACTCTTCCAGTCAGCAGTAAAATGAATGATTTTAACTTTAATGTACAAATAAAAATAGTTGTTTACCATTAATTCATTTAATAAATATGTGCATGTAATAATGAAAAAGCTTAGCTTTCTTTTCTTAACCTAGAAAGTAATCATCATCTTTAATAAAGTATAACTATATTTTAATAAGTGAATAATCAGGTTGTGTTTAAATACTAGTACCTTGAACATTATAGAGAATGACAGTATTCTGAAAATGCAATTCATTTTTCCATGTTGTGAACGATCTGGTACTATCAATATTAGCCATATTTCTTGCATCTTTCTTCTTTGCTATCATGATTACTGTAGTTTTTTTGTCTCACTACCTTTTAATGGTAAGAAACAATCAAGGGAGGGGCCGGCTGGTGGTTCGGTGGTTAAGGAGCTGGACTTCCGTGTGGTAGACCACAGTTTGAGTTCCAGACCTGGTGGCTTGCTTTCTTGCTTTCCCACTCACTCTCTGGTCAAATATAATAATAATAGTAATAGTAATAATAATAAATAAATAATTCTTTTTAAAAAAGAAACAATGAAGGACCATATGACTTATTTTTTCTAGTTGACATAAATTTATATTACACGGGGGCTGGCAGGAGTGTGGTAGTTAAGACTGCTGGACTCACATGACTAACCGCAGTTCAAGTCCTGGACCTGGTAGGTTGCTTTCTCACTCCCCCCCATTCTCACTCTGGTCAAATATAAATACATACATACATAAAGTTAAATAAAATAATTCTAAAAAAGAATTTTCAATACATTTATAATAATTGCATCACTTTTTTGCTCAAGAACCTTTGAGGATTCTTCCTTGTGTCTGAAACAAAGATTAAACTCCTTAACATGGCTTTAATGTCTCTTAGTTTTCTATTCCTGACTTTTCATACCCATTTCTGTTTACACGCAAAGCACTGGTCAATATTCCTTGACTGTACCTGAACTTTTTTTTTTTAAGTTTGTTTTTTTTCTATGAGTGAGTGAGTGAGAGAGGCAACATTCTCTCATATTTAAACAGCATCTCAGCACTGTGATTCAGTACGCTAGCCTTCAACCAGACCCAGTTCATAGGCAAGTGTGTGCCCTGCTTACTCAAGGGGGTCCTCAGCCTTGAATAAGGAATTGTCCCATGTGGGTCAGTCATGTGGAACATTGCATTTTACTGCTGTACCACCATTTGGCCCCTGGTTTACTTTCAATACACGAGACTTATCCATCTGATCAATGATTTTCCCTAGTCCTGTAAGTTCCCATTGATTTCCATGGTAGCCATGAAAATAAGTCAATAATAGGTGATAAAAGCCTGAAGAAATATTACGCTATTTTCTGAGTTATTTATAACATTTTTATTTGCTGACATCTTAGTGAGTTTTGTCATGTTTTTATTTCTTATAAGAGGAATACCCCAAAATAAAAAATGAATAAACTATAAGTCTATTATAATATATTGGTAGTTACCAGCTTTAATCAAGCATCGGAATTATTTGCAGAGAGTATAAGCGTATGTTACTGGCTTTACTGTTCAAGAATTTTATATATGGACCCTTGGATTCTGTACTCTGTGTGCTACTGAGTAATTTTGCTGTAAATAAATGGTGAGGTGGGACCAGCAGTTGGCGTGATGGCTATGGCACTGGACTCCCATGTAGTAGACTGAGGTTTGAGTCCCAAACCTGGCAGCTTAAACTCATACTGCATATGTGTACGTGGTGCATAATATAAAATCCTTTTTCTTTTTCTGTCTTGTTTCTGTTTTGTCTTCAGACTGTTACACTTCCTGTTTTACTTCTGCTTATAATATCCTGTCATACTCCTTTTCCTTCCCTTGATCAGCTAACTTTAAATGGTCTTTATGTACCTCTTTAAATATTGAGACCTCAAGGGCCTGCTCAAATATGCTCCCAGAAAGCCTTGTTTCTATTAATTTATTCATTTTTAATTGACAAGTTGTAATTATTTATATTACATGGTTTTTTACTATAGTTTCTATACTTGCTTTTTTATTCCTCAAAAATACTTTGCGTGGTGGAAAGTTCCATCTTACCACATGCAGATTGAGCACTTACTATAGGAGACAATGTACCCTGTATCATCTTATGCTATCTCTGAGGTTCATTTTCTTTTTCATTATTTATTTATTTATTTATTTTTGGAGAGGTTTTTGCCATAGGGCACATGCATTCGCCAGAAAGACAGAGAGAGACAGAGAGACAGAAACCAAGAAATCACTCCCCAGGGAAAATGGCCACGCTGCAGTCCCTTCGAACCATGCTCAACTACATGGGAGTCCAGCTACATAGGCATTACATCAACTGCTGGTCCCATCTGAGGTTCATTTTATATCCATTCTAAAAGTGAGGAAACCAAGGCTGTGAGAAGTTAAAATTTCTCAATATCACATGGCTGATAGATAGCATAATTGGGTTGTTTGAACCTCAAAGCACATGCTCATCCTCATTTTAGGACTGGGAGAGTTGATTGACACGTAGTGATTTTATTCTGTAATCTTTTATGCCAATAAAAGGGGTTGATCATGTAGCATTTGTAGTTGGGGTAAACCACCTTCTTCAGACTCATTTCAGGATATATTGCAGATTTATTTTTCCAAATACCTTTTTTCTTTGGCATACTTAAAATGATTATTTTTAATTTCTCTTCAAGAATTTATTTTATTTGATCCAAGCAAGATTTTTGAATGATGACCCATTTTCTAACAGTGAAGTAGGCACTAGAATGTTCAAAATTGTTTTAAGGACTATTATTAAGAGTTATTTTAATTAATATCTTCTAAATATATTTGGAAGAAGATGTTTATATATTCTTTATTGTACTTATGTTCTTAAATCTTGAGTTTTTGGAGTTTCCCAAAAATTCATTGTAAGAGTGAATAAATCTGCTATGACTTCATGATTTCTTTGGAAGGGAGAATTTGAATTCTGAAGTAATTATTGTCATATTTTTGGTGAATTTTAGGGCCATATAATTCATTTTGATTTTTTTAATGCCTAAATCAAGAAATACGTATATAGTTATGTTTCTTTACCACATTTTATTTTACAGTATTAAACCACCAGTAGGGAAAAAAGTAATAACTTCATTGATTCTTAGACTATAAACAGTCTAGTAAATCTGCATGTCTCTCCTTCATTATCCTCTTATCTGTTAGTAATGATGTAAGGCTTACAGCCATTTTAAGTAGATCTCAGAAGGTCATTGCTTCTGAGAGCAAGTTGTCTCCTCAGAAATGTTAAAGAATTGTGTTACTACATGAAAATGCTTGGATATTGTGCCAGGCTTTCTTGATGATAATTTTAACTTCTGGAGTTAAAGAGCTACTTCTGCAACTGGAGCCTTCGGTGAGGTCAGACTTGAATAGGATGGCCCAAAGTGCAGACCAAGAACGATTTAGAATGTTGGGAATATGGTATGCTGCTGTCGTGACCCAGAAAAAATTATACCTATAGGTGGGTGATAATTCATTCTTATTTAGTCGTAGAGTATGTTTTGTTACTGACTTAAGAGTTGAAAATAGAAGGAGTACCTACTGAAATTGCTGCCTATACTTTAAGTGAAAATAAAGTTAGATGAATTTCTTATACCCAGCAATTCATCTACCAATTCATGTAAAATGTTTGATAATAATTTAGTGTATACAATTTACTTTAGCTTGCTTTTGGCCAATGTTCGATTAGGAAATTGGTAGTCTATATCCAGAAAATGAACAGATCATATAAGCTAAAGTACAAAAGCATGTTTTTTTTTTTTTTGTTTTTTTGTTTTTTGTTTTTTTTTTTTTTTGGAGAAGTTTTTCGCTATAGGGCGCGTGCGCTTGCCAGACAGACAGAGAGAGACATAGAGACAGAAAGCGAGAAATCACCCCCCAGGGGGGATGGTCACGCCGCAATCCCTTCTCCGCCATTCTCCTCTCGGGATCTTGGGCACGCACGCACACGCGCCCGGCGTGAGTTGTAAGCCACCGGGTCCGAGACGCGAACCGCGGTCGACTACGTGGAAGTCCAGCGACATAGCCATTACGCTAACTGCTGGTTCCCCAAAAGCATGGTTTTAATTGCTGACTCTGACCAGTCTGTTTTTTCTTTCTAAAATTTTTCTACTTGTTTTTCTACATTTCTGCTTCAGTAAAGAAATTGGATTTTTTTTTTCTTTTTTTAATTTGTTAGAGGGCATGCATGTTCACCAGAGAGAGACAGAGAAGGAGAGAGAAAAAGCACCCTCTGACAGGGCATGGTCATGGCATAATCCTTTCTCTGTTTCTCCATCCGGTCAGGATTTGGGGCATGCACACACACCATCTAGAATGGTTTTCAGGACTTGAATCACAGTTAGCCTTGTGGAATCTGGCTCACTAAACCAGTAGGGCATGGGACTGGCCCAAGAATTGTAATGATTGATAAATACAGCTTTTTGGTTTTTAGAGAGATTTATGCTATAGGTCGTATGCGCTGACTGGAGAGACAGAGAGAGAGAGAAGCAGAAAGCAAGAAATCACCCCCGGCCATGCCACAATCCCTTCTTTTCCATTCTCCTTTCAGAATCTTGCACACACATGCACATGCACCTGGTGTGAATTTTAACCTTCTGGGTCAGGGACTTGAACTGCAGTTGACTACCTGGGAGTCTAGCAATGTAACCATTACACCATCTGCTGGTCCCAGTTAAATACAGTTTTCAAAGTAAAAATAAAGAAGGAAAGAAAGAAATCACAGTTTTGTTTGTTTGTTTGTTTGTTTTTGATGTTTGAAGTTACTGTACTACAAAACATTAATTAGAAGAAGTTTTATCAAACACCTATTATATACATGGTGCTTAGGAGCCAACCTCGTAACCTACTGGTTAAGGGAGCCACATCCTGCATAGCTGACTGCAGTTTTGAGTCCCGACCCCAGTGGCTTGAAAAACATTCTGGGCACATGTGTGTGCCATGGTAGCTCAGGGGTAGCACAATATTTATCCAAACTCCTGACAGGATCAAGAATTGGAGAAGAAGAAATTGCAATATAATCATGCTGCATTGCTGGGTACTTTCTCATTCTCTCTGGAAGAGCACACACTCTTTGGCAATTGAAAAAGAAAAAAGAACATGGTTTTTATTGTCAAAACCACTGTCTTCCTTCTTTTACCTCAGGATCATATTTTTTATATGCCTGTCTACTATTTGGAAGAAAGTTTAGAACCTGAGAAAGCTAATGTTTCTATGGAGAAATAAAGAGTTTTCTTATCCTTCCCTCCTTTTTTCTTCCTTCCTTTTAAAAATATATTATTAATGGAATGGGGCCAGCCTTGTGCCCAGCAGTTAGATGTTGTATAGGAGAAGCTGGATCCCAAATTGCCAACCAGGGTTTGAGTCCCAGCCCCAATAACTTAGAAAACCCACTGAGCATGTATGTGTGTACCCAGGATCCTAATAGATTGGAGAATTGGGGGAAAAAAGGATTTGGCAGTGTGACCACACCCTGTTGGGGGTTCCTTTCTTTCTCTTGTGCACGTGTTCCCTCTGGCATTAAAAAATTGCAGTAGATACATCTAATTTAGGAAGAGGGACAGTAACTGTGATCTTAATTTATGTATCAGAGTTGTGGTATTTTCCCTATTGCTCAAAATTTAAGTACTCTCTCCTTTTTTAATTTAAAAGATTTTATTAAAAAACTAAAAGAATCTTTTATTCATGAGGTAGAGAATGTATAAGAGAGAGAGAAAGGAGGAGAGAGAGAGGAGGGGACACACTCCACAGGCTCTCATCACCTTGTGATCCTCTTCCTTCATTACTCCAACCAGTCAAGATCTTATATATGTGTGTCTGGCATGCTTAAAATGAATTCAGAATCTGAACTGCAGTCAGCTATGTGGCATCCAGCCCTGCAGATCAGTATACTCTCTGTACCACTGCAGCTGGGCCTATTTATTTATTTTTATGAGAGAAAGACACGGTGGCAGAGAGAGAAACTCCTGAAAGGTTCTCACCATGCTGCTATCCTTTCACCCCAATCTCCTAGCCACTCAGGATAATAAGAGATGCTGCTGCACCCAGCACATTCAGGTTGGTTTGGGCTCTAGACACTGACCTCCTATGTGACCATGGCATTGAGCAACAGTACCTGCTATGACTTGTGCCACCACAACTAGGATAAAAAAAATACTTTCTCCTTTTTAATAAATTCTATTTTCTGGGTATTTGAAGTTGATACTTTAGTTACTTTATTATTATTATTTATTTAATTTTATGTATCATTAATTTTTTTTAGAGATTTTTGCTACAGGGCATGTACGCTTGCTGGAGAGACAGAGACAGACAGCAAGAAATCATCCACCAGGGGGATGGTCACACCACAGTCCCTTCTTCTCCATTCTCCTCTTGAGATCTTGAGCATGCACCCACACATGATCGGAGTGAGTTTTAAGCTGCCACGTCTGGGACTCGAACCAAGATCCTGATGAGAAGGACAGGAGGAAGGGGATCACAGTGTGATCCATCTTCCTGCAGAAGATGCTTTGTCTCTTTCTCTCTCATGTGTGCACTATATCAAGAATAAAGAAAAAAAAGTGTTTTTAAAAAATAAATGAATCACGGGAACCAGCAGTTAGCGTAATGGCTATGTCACTGGACTCCCACGTAGTCGACCGCGGTTCGCGTCCCGGACCCGGTGACTTAAAACTCACGCCGGGTGCATGTGCGTGCATGCCCAAGATCCCGAGAGGAGAATGGAGGAGAAGGGACTGCGGACCAGCAGTTAGCGTAATGGCTATGTCGCTGGATTCCCACATAGTAGACCGCGGTTCGTGTCCCGGTTGCTTAAAACTCACGCCAGGTGCGTATGCATGCATGCCCAAGATCCCAAGAGGAGAACGAAGGAGAAGGGATTGCGGTGTGGCCATCCCCCCTGGGGGGGGTGATTGCTCACTTTCTGTCTCTCTGTCTCTCTCTGTCTGGCTGGCGAGCGTACGTGCCCTATAACAAAAACCTCTCCTGAATGAATGAATGAATGAATGATGGGGACCAGCGTAATGGCTATGTCGCTGAACTCCCATGTAGTCTCCTGCAGTTCGAGTCCTGGACCCGGGCTTAAACTCAAGCCAGGCGCGTGTGCTTGCATGCCCAAAATCCCAAGAAGAGAATGGAGGAGAAGGGATTGCGGCATGGCCATCCCCCCTGGGGGGTTATTTTTCACTTTCTGTCTCTCTGTCTTCCTAGCGAATGCACACGCCCTATAGCAAAAACCTCTCAAAAAAAAAAAAAAATGAATGAAACTAGTATAGAAATCAGTATCGTTTTGAACATTTGATATTTTGGTAGATTTGTTTTCCAATTTTTAAATTCCATTAAATATAAATGTGTGTATTTAAGCTAATTTACTGATCATTTGGTTCAGCATCATTTGTATGTATCTATGGCAGTACTTCTATATGGGGACAATTTTGTCTCCTACAGGACTTTTGGCTGTGTCTGGAGACTTTTGGTTGTCACAACTTGGAGGCTGCTACTGACATCTAGTGGATAGAGGCCAGGATACTGTTAAACTTTCTATAATGAATGCACTGGACAGCCTCCTGCAAAAAAGAATGATCTGATCCTAAATATTACTCATATCAAGGCTGAGAACTTTTGGTTTATCAAACAAAGAAAAAATGTTTGATTTAGTGTTTTTACTAAGTGCCAATAAAATAAGAGTTGCTAATTTCCTTGCTCCTTTCCAAAGTTAAAGTAACATAAATGATTAACAGTACAGAAGCCTAATAAAGATAATGAAGATTGATTCCCATTTTTTTTTTTAACTTTCTTAAAATATGTTGTCTTGGGCCAACTCTATGATGTACTGGTAATGCGCTGCTCTAGATAAGGCAGAGCCCACGTGGTCACCACAGTTCATATCCCCAGCCCGTCAACCTGAGACATGCTGTGCACACATGAGAGTGCCCAGGATCCGGTGGCTGGAGGACTAGAGAAGGGGAATGGAGACATGACCAGACCCTGTGGAAGGTGCTCCTCTCTCTCCCTCTCTCTTAGGTTCATGTGCATATGCTCTCTCCTGAATAAAGAAGAAAAAAATGTTATAATCCTGTCACATTATTGTTTATAACTACCCATAGTAATTAGTTCCCTTTAGATGCAGAAAGTGTGTATGTATAGATGACTTAAACTCTTTAGTAGGTACCACTGTATCATGGAGCTGACCCATCATAACATATTTTAAGAAGTTAAACAAAAATAGGAATGAACCTTAATGACCTTTTTAGACTTCTTACTGTTAATCATTTATGTTACTTTAACCTTGGGAAGGTCTTCGTGCTTCTATTCTTGCTGCCCCCAGCCCATTGTCAAATCAGCAATCAAGAATGATTCTATAGGTTAGATCATGTTACTATTTTGCTTCAGACTCCCCAGTGGTTTACCATTTCATTAACACTAAGGTATTTTTTTTTATTAAGTTTATTTTATTTTTTTTTATTTTTACATTTTTCCACAAACATTTACTTTACATAGCAAAAAATTTTAGCTCATACTCCATAATTCTTGACATTTTACAAACAACTTTCAAAATTTCAAAATACTGAATTTTAAAGATAATGTTCAAAATATGTCTTATAATTTTGTATAATTTTATAACAACATTAAGGTCTTTACAGTACCCTATATAATCTGACCTCGGTTTTCTCTGACTTGATCTCAGCATTCTCCCGTTTTTGCTCTACTTTGTTGCTCTGATCTTTCTCTTCCTTGACTGTACCAGGCACTTGCTCTCCGTGGGTCCTTTTGTCTCCTTGTTCCCTCTGTCTACAATGTATTTTTCTACATGATTTGTCTCTTGGCCTCCTTCAAACTTTTGCTCATATGTGATATCCACATTTTTGTGAACCTCCATAACTATTTACGCTATTATCAGGGCCCATTGAGGACCATGGTATACTAATGCATTTATTCAGATCTTCAATATTATTTATAAACTTTCTTCATTAATCTCATGTTTCTTAAAGTTTAATTAGGTATTTTTTGCTGTCATCAATGTGCTTTTTTGTATGTGTTTTATTACATGCTACTGACATTAGGTATGAAAAACATTGATTTTTGTGTGTTTATTTTGTATACTAACAGATTTTTTTTTAAAAAAAAGAAATGTTATTTAACTATTTGTTTGTTTATTTTTAATTTAACCAGAGAGGGACAGAGAGAGAGAGAAAGAGAGAGAGGGAAAGTGAGAAAGCAAGCTGCCAGGTCTGGGACTTGAACCATATAGTCAACCATGTGGGAATCCAGCACCCTTAACCACTATGCCACCTGCTGGCCTCCCTAACAGATTTTTTTTTTTTTTTTAATTTGGTATAGGGCATGTGTGTTCACCTGAGAGAGAGAGAAAGTGAGCAAGCACCTCCCAGAGATATGCCACATTGCAATCTCTTCTCTACCATTCTCCTCTTAGGATTTTGGATGCACATGCAAATGCACTTGGTATTTTTTTCAAGTCAATGGGTCTGCGACTTAAACCAGCCACGTGGGATCCAGTTGCCTTAACCACTGTAACACCTGACTGACCCTCTCAATGAGTTTTGAACTATATTTTAATTCATACATGGATTCTCTGGAGTTTTCTTCTTATTGTTAGAGGGTGTGTGTGCTCACCAGAGACAGAGAAAGTGCCCCTTCCCCAACAGGGTGTACTCACTCCTTGATCCTTTTTCCTCCATTTCTTCTTACTGTCTGGATTTGGGCACACACGCACATGTTACCTGGTATGGTTTTCAAGCTGCCAGTGCTGGAATTTGAACTGCCATGGGCCTTGTGGGATCTGGCTCCCAGTGCACAGGGCTTAACCACTGTACTCGGAATCAGCCTCTTGAACTTTTTTTATATCCATTCTGCTTATATGTAAATAATAGCCTTGCTTTTTCTTTTCCTATATTATGCTTCATTCTGTTGTGTGTTATTACAATAGTGAGAATTTTCAGAACCACGTTAACAGTAGTAATTGGAGAGAGAGGGTTTCTGCTTCAGGTTGGGAAGTAGAAGGACATATAAAACTTTCACTTCCAATGTAATAACATGAAATTACTAAAACATAAACATAAATTATAAAACATTAAATAAGTAATTCTTTTTTAAAAGCCATCGAAGATGTATAACAGCAAAGAAATTGTATGAGTCAAAATAAAACTGAACTCCAGAGGGATGAGCCCTTCCTAGGTTCTCAGGGGATGTAATACTTTCATATCTGAGGCCAGATGCTAGTAGTAGGGATAAGGCTAGAATGAGGAGGAACCAGCCAAACTTTTAAGAATCCTCTTTCAGATTTGAATCTGAAGCCATCCTAAGTACGAGGGTAATCCTTTCCACCCAGTAATTCTCACAGTGGAAATTTTGCTGAGAGTAGGGGCAAGCTATAATTGAAAAGATATCTTAGAACTGTAAAAAGATCAGTGGTTTCCAGGAATTAGTGGGGTGGGAAAGCAAATAGGCAGAACTCAGAAGATAAGGCAGTGAAACTACTCAGTCATTTTACAATAGTGGATACATGTCATCATACATTTGTTCAGACCCATAGAATGTACAACAGTAAGAGTGAATCCTAATGTCTTTTATTGACTTTGTTGCTTCTAACATTTTTTACCTTTATCATACTTTATTCAGTAAGTATTGAATGTATAAGTCAGTTACCATATAGACCAGATGAATCAAACGTGGGTCTTGCTATTAGGAAATTTAACAAAGATGAATACAAATAAAAGTTATATGAAGCCTTGGGACCAGCAGGTGATGTGATGGTGAAGGCGCTGGACTTCCACATGGCCAGCTATGGTTTGAGTACCAGACCTAGCGGCTTGCTTTTTCATTTTCTTTCTCTCTCTTTCATGAGCTCACGTGCCCTATAGCAAATTTTAAAAAAATAGTAATTATAAATAAAATTAAATAAGTAATTCTTTTTTAAAAAGTTATATAGGAAGCACAAAAGAAATGGCTTAATTATATATTATTTTGCATGTTGAATTTAAGCATCTTACCTAATAGGAAATTCAAAAATTTTAAAAAATTTTTATTTTAAAGCCTTTTACTTTTTTTAAAGAATAATTTTATTTAACTTTATCTATTTAATTTGAGCAGAGAGAGCGGGAGAGAGAGAGAGCAAGCCGCCAGATTTAGAACTTGAACCATGGTCAGCCATGTGGGAGTCCAACACCCTTAACCATCAGACTCCTGCTGGCCCTTCCCAAAATCTTTTGCTTTTTCATTTTCATCTAATTTTTCTACCTTTTTTTATAAATTAACCTTTCCAAGGTTTATTTTTGGTCATGATTATTTTTAACAGTTGAATCAGGAAATTAAAATATATCCTTAGAAGATACAGTATCAGGATAAATTATTGCTCAGGAGAGAATTCAGAGGTTTTATAATCTTGTTTGATTTTGCTTTCAGTGGAAGAATCTGACATCATTGATCTTGAGAAACGCTATTGGTTGCTGAAGGCTCAATCCCGAACTGGACGATTTGATTTAGAGACATTTGGCCCATTGGTTTCACCACCTATTCGTCCCTCTCTAAGTGAAGGTAGGAATCATTCTGGTTTTTTTTTTTTTTTTTTTTTTTTTTTTTTGGAGAGGTTTTTTGTAATAGGGTGCGTGCATTCACCAGAAAGACAGAAAGTGAGAAATCACCCCCTGGGGGGATGGCTACGCCGCAATCCCTTCTCCTCCATTCTCTTCGCAATCCCTTCTCCTCCATTCTCTTCTCGAGATCTTGGGCACACATGCACACGCACCCAGCGTGAGTTTAAGCTACCAGGTCCAGGACTCAAACCGCAATCGGCTACATGGGAGTCCAGCGACATAGCCATTATGCCAACTCCTGGTCCCAGAATAATTCTGTTTCTACAAATGTTCCTTGGTAATCGTATCTAAGCCTCATCTCTTTATTTCTAACCAACATATTTTAACTCTAAAAGGCTGTGTTCTTACAGGTTTATGGATTTCTTGCAAATAGTGTGGTGTAGTTAAAAAAAAAAAATAAACAAACAAACAAAAAACCTGAAATGGGAATTAGGCCCAGCCTCTGTGGTATACTCAGTAGCATATTGAACTGCAGTGCTGGAGGCCACTTGGCCAACTGCAGGTTCAAATTTCCATCCTAATCGATCTGAAGTGCACTAAGCACGTGTGGGCCCCAGATTCTGATGGACAGGAGAGCTATGGGAAGGGGATCATAGTGTGACAAGACCCTATTGAGGGTGCTTCTTCCTCGCATACACATCCATGTACATGCTCTCTATTATGAATAAAAGTAAATAATAAACTCTTAGCCAAAGATTGTATTCACTAGAGTCATATTTTACTTGTATAACCTTGTATAAATTAGTTTAGCACTTGATATATAGATGAGTTTGGTCAGGTCAGTGGTTATGACATTGTACACTGGTAAGGTACATTAGCAGCTGGTTATAGAGATTGAGGTGGCTATGGAATGGACAGAGCTCCACCTTTCCACACATGAATGACCCCAACTCTTCCACAGCTTAGGTGCTTCCACTTTTTTCTTTCACATTAAGATTCTGCTGCTGTATCCCTCCCTCACACAAAAAATGATTGAGGAACTATTAAACTAGATCATCTCTGAGTTCCCTCTAGCTCTAAATTTACAAGGGCATGGTGTGGTGGCTAAGGTGTTGGATCCTACACAGCTGACTCCAATGTTTGAGTCCCGGCCCCAGCAGCTTCTAAAACACACCAGGCCACATATGTGTATATGCCCAAAATCCCAAGAGGACAATGGAGGAGAAGAGGGATTACAACATGGCTAGCCCCCAAGGAGTGATTTCTCACTTTTCCCCCATCTCTGTCTCTGTTGTTTCTCTGGTGAGTGCACGCAGCCTATGGCAAACATCTGAAAAACAAACAAAAAAGAAATTTGTTTATATGTTTTTTGGCCTCTAGCTTTGCTAGGCACTTGTACCATCATTGTGCCATAGAAAACAAACCTCCATTTCTGTTTGTTTGTTTGTTACTTTAGTTAGTTATTTTTAATTAGACCAGAGAGAAACAGAGTGAGAAAGAAAGGGAAAGTGAGAAAGCAAGCCACCAGGTCCAGGACTTGAACCTCAATTGGCCATGTGGGGGTCCAGCGCCCTTAACCACCACACCACGTGGCCTGCTGGCCACCTGTTGTTTTTATTTATTTTTTTAATGAAAACCACAGGATTAGATTATAAATTGTCTTTTGTTTCTGAAATACTAAATATTCATATATTAAAGGTTAATTAGTACAAAGAATACATCGTAGTAGAGAATTTCTCTCATTTATTTACGTATCAGAGAGATATTTGCCATAGGACATATACGCTTGCCAGAGAGACATAGACAGAAAGAAAGAAATCACCCCCTGAGGGGTGGCCACACCACAATCCCTTCTCCTTTAGTCACCTCTTGGGATTTTGGGCAAGCACACACATGCACAGCCAGCATGAATTTTAAGCTGCTGGGTCTCGAACCATGGCCAACTATGTGGGACCAGTGACATAAGCATTACACCACCTGCTGGTTCTGAGAATTTCTCTCTTTTTACTATAATCTATTTTCAGGGCCACCAGGTAGCATGTTGTTTAAGGTGCTGGATATTCCCACATGGCCGACCACAGTTCAAGTCCTGGACCTGGTGGCTTGCTTTCTCACTTTCCTTCTCTCTGTGTGTCTTTCTCTGGTCAAATTAAAATAAATGAATGAATAAATAAAATAAAATTAAAATAATTATATAGTCTATTTGCCCTTGGTTCATGACAAAAAAACTGGGAGCTTATTTATGATATAATGTTATATCTCTGTATATTCATTTAATAAGTAGTTAGACTTTTACCTCTCTTTTGCTTCTGTCTTTCTAACTAAGGATACTTGTTATTTCTGAATCTTTTTTTGGTTCTTAATATTTATTTATTGACTTTTAAGAAATATAGGCACTTTAGCTATTGGAAGTGATAGCAGAGACGATAGGCATAACCAAACACTAACTGATTATAATGTATTTTTTGCTAGAATTGTAATTTTCAGTTGTAATTTTATCAAAAGAAAAACAAATATTTTCTGAAACGTTGAGAAACACCAACAAAGTTTGTAAACTAAATTTTAGCCAGTTTATGGAAATGTATCATTCCTTCCTACATAAATATGTCAGTATTAATATTAGGAAATTTTTCTATTTTGCAGGTTTGTTTAATGCTTTTGATGAAAATCGTGACAATCACATAGATTTTAAGGAGATATCCTGTGGGTTATCAGCCTGTTGCAGGGGACCACTAGCTGAAAGACAAAAATGTAAGTGTGTTTAATATTGTCGTGGCTTAGTATTTAAGGAGCTGGACTCCCACATGTGGATCTTGGTTTGAGTCCTAGAGCTGGTGACTTGAAAATCACACTAGGTGCATGTGTGTGTGCATGCCCAAAATACCAAGAGGAGTATAGAAGAGAAGGGATTGCAGCGTGGCCATCCCCTGGGGAATGATTTTTCACTTTCCCTCTTTCACTGTCTCCTTTCTCTCTCTGGCACACCCACCCTATGGCAAAAAATCTTTAAAAAAAAAAATTGTGGGGTCAGCAGTTAGTGTAATGACTATGTTATTGGACTCCCATGTAGCCGACTGTGGTTTGAGTCCTGACCCGGTGGCTTAAACTCACGCCGGGTATGTGTGCATGCATACCCAAGATCCCAAGAGGAGAATAGAGAAGGGATTGCGGTGTGGCCATCCCCCCTAGGGGGTGATTTCTTGCTTTCTGTCTCTCTCTCTGTCTTTCCGGCGAGCGCACGTGCCCTATAGCAAAAACCTCTCAAAAAAAAAAAAAAAATTGTCACAGATATTACAAACTGTCTGAAGAGATAATGAGCTTTCATTCATGTAAATCATCTGAGGATTAAGGCTTGAATTTTCATAATTTTGTCAGATCGGCAAATATTAATCTCTTTTTGGGGTTTTAACAAGGTCAGTCTAAGGAATAAATTACCTATTATTTTTTACTGTGGAGTAGTTTGGGATCTGTCTTATTAATGATGGGGTTGAGGGCCAGCCAGTGGTATAGTAGTTAAAACAGCTGGATCCCGCATGGCCAACTGCACAGTTCAGTCCCAGACCTGGTGGCTTAGGAGACACATCAGCCACGTGTGCCCAAAAATCCCAAGAGGAAAATGAGGAGAAAGGATTGCAGCATGACTGTCATCACTGTAGGGTACTTCTCGCTTTCCGTCTGTTTATTTTTGATGAGTGTACATGCTCTTTGACAATTTTTTTTTTTTAATTGGGGTGGGAGGTGATTATCCTGAAGGATTTGTAACTTCCAAGAAAAAAACAAATCAACCAGGCCATATTTGAAAATTTTAAGCATTTAGGAAATAGTTTTGTGGTAGTCTGTATAGAAAAAAATTGCTTCACATAACTTGAGGTGTAATTACTTTCTGTCACTTGCACACAATGTTTTATTACCAAAGTGAAATTTATGATCAAAGTACAGTTTTATTAAATACTGATGGTCTTTTTAACTTAGCTAAAATGTTGATTTAGCGTAATTTATAAGCATAAGTATGTTACATTATTAAATCTTAACCATATTTGAGAAACCACAGCAGTATTTAATTAGAACCTAATTTAAATATATTTACTTAGTTCATCTCTGCGTCTTTCTAGAATAGAACGTCACAAATGTTGCCAATTTTGGGTATGGTGTTTGATATTTTTGGTCTTATTTAGTAATATTGTACAATGCTGCACTAAACTGATTTAATACCATAATTATTCTGAGGGTTATATCTAAAAAATTTAGATTTCTTTTTTATTTTTGTTGATTTAACCATTAATACAAACTGGCTTTATGACTGATTATTTGTTTCCATTAAAATTTAATATTAGGTCCAGCCGAGGTAGTACAGACTGATGAAGAGCAAGACCACATGGGAGGCCTAGGTTAGATTTCTGGGCCACTCTAAAAAAAACCTAGGTGCGGTGGTACACACCTATAATCCTAGCAATTCAAGAGGCTGATGCAAGAGGATTGTAACATAATGAGACCTTGTCCCCCACACCTCCCCCAAAAATTAATGTTAAATATGGAAGCTGATGAACTAATGGAAGTTAACAAAGTAGAGTGATATTTTGTAATTAATAAGGTACTGGGTTTCTAATTATTATTATTTTTTATTTTGGAGAGATTTCCGCTATAGGGCGCGTGCGCTCGCCAGACAGACAGAGACAGAGAGACAGAAAGCGAGAAATCACCCCCCCGGGGGGATGGTCACGCCACAATCCCTTCTCCTCCATTCTCCTCTCAGGATCTTGGGCACGCACGCACACGCGCCCGGCGTGAGTTTTAAGCCACCGGGTCCGGGACGTGAACCGCGGTCGACTACATGGGAGTCCAGCGACATAGCCATTACGCTAATTCTTCACATATTGTATATAAACTTCATTGAAGAGCTAATTGTTCTTGTTAAAACAGAATGTTCTTTATACTGGAGATAAGTAACAGGCTATCTTTACACCAGCATGCTATTACTTATTCTTAAGGTAAAGGGAGTGTTTTAAACATGTAAGATAAAATTCTGTAATGTTCAATTTTGAATATTAGAAATAAATTTAAGGAATTGTATTATCCCCTAAATTTAAGGAATTGTATTATCCCCTCAAAACCTATAAGGAATTATAGTAATGACTGTATAATAACCTAGCCCTTTCTTTCTCGTCTGTAAGGAATTTGGTTCTAGATTTGCTTGAAAGATGAGGCTCCCCAATCTAGGTAATGGTTTAGAGAGATAGATTTATGAAATATGTTCAAGAAGACCTGGGAAACCCCAGGATGTTAATGACAGTATGGTCTATTGCAGATGAGGACTGCTCCAGAATTTATTGGGTCATCAGGAAACTCATGATGCATTTGATAGAAAAACTTAGAAAAATATGTCTTAACTTCCCTGATGACCTAGTACTTGTTTAAGAAACTAAGTAATTATACAAGAACAGCTTTTAGTAAAATGTATTATGCTTTAGACTATAAAAATAATTTTCCTTCTTACGAGTTTCTTTGTATTAGTTTGCTTTAAGGTGTTTGATGTTGACCGTGATGGAGTTCTTTCCAGGACTGAACTGAGAGACATGGTAGTTGCACTTTTAGAGGTCTGGAAGGACAACCGCACTGATGACATCCCTGTAAGTTCTCATTGTATACATTTTGTTGCATATAAACTTCCAAGAGGAAATATGGAGTAATGATTCTTTTTAAATGAGAAAATAATTTGTTACTGCTTTTAATTGCTGTATTATACTAAAAATATTCATAGCTGGGAACCAGCAGTTAGCGTAATGGCTATGTCGCTGGACTCCCACGTAGTCGACCGTGGTTCGCGTCCTGGACCCGGTGGCTTACAACTCACGCCGGGCGCGTGTGCGTGCGTGCCCAAGATCCCGAGAGGAGACTGGAGGAGAAGGGATTGCGGCGTGACCATCCCCCCTGGGGGGTGATTTCTCGCTTTCTGTCTCTATGTCTCTCTCTGTCTGTCTGTCTGGCGAGCGCACGCGCCCTATAGCGAAAAACCTCTCCAAAAAAAAAAAAAAAATATTCATAGCTGAAGATGCAAAATAAGGAGAAATTTGGCTTAGAAAAATTGAATAAACCGAACTTACTGTAAAAGTAAGAATGAAACAACAGGAATATTATCTCAATTTTTAAAAAAATATGACCTATTTATGGTAATTTTTAAAATATTTGACTGGGGCCAACAGATGGCGTGGTGGTTAAGGCTGTGAACTCTTATGTAGTTAGCTATGGTTTGAGTCTCAGACCCAACAGCTTAAAAATCACACTGGGCATGTGTGTGTGGATGTGTACCCAAAATCCTAAGAGGAGAAGGGATTATGGCATGGCCATACGGCCTGGGGAAGTAATTTCTCACTTTCCCTCTATATATATCTGTCTTTCTCTCTTCTCTGGCACATGCGCCCTATGACAAAAACCTAAAAAAAAAAAAAAAACTTAAAAAATATTTGATTAATATACAGTATACCTTAGCCACTCAATAATGAAAATTGTATCTTACTTTCTTAATTACTTCTTTGGTGTTTTTTAAAGGAATTGCATACAGATGTCTCTGATATTGTAGAAGATATATTGAATGCACATGACACCACAAAGGTGAGTCCAGCTAGAACTAATTTTTTTTCTTTCTAAAAATAACACATATTCTGAATTGGGATGTATAGCTTATATACCTACTTTATATACATGCTTGAATCTCTTTTGTATCATTCCAGCCAAGTACTTCTTGGACCTATGGTTAAAATATTCCAAGTGATGGGACCAGCAGTTAGTGTAATGGCTATGTCGCTGGACTCCCATGTAGTCGACCGTAGTTCGCGTCCTGGACCCGGTGGCTTAAAACACGCCAGGCGCGTGTGCGTGTGTGCCCAAGATCCCGAGAGGAGAATGGAGGAGAAGGGATTGCAGCGTGGCCATCCCCCCTGGGGGGTGATTTCTCGCTTTCTGTCTCTGCGTCTCTCTCTCTGTCTGGAGAGTGCCCATGCCCTATGGCAAAAACCTCTCCTTTAAACAATCCTATGATGTATAATATGTGAGAAAACATATATAGTCTGCACTATATGTTTTATAAGAATTAAGTAGCAACAGCTCTTAATATCTGTAGTCTATAATCTTTATTTCTTCCATGTTAATAATTTATAGTAGAGCTAACTTAATACTGAACAGAAGTCCAACAAAAAAAAGAATAGATACTGTATAATTCCATTTATCTGAAGTTCATGAATAGAAGCAACGCTGTCATATAGTTGGAATACTGATTTCAGCACTAAGTAAATTAACTAGAAAAGACTGTAAGGTTAAGATGAGGAAAATGTTTTTCTTTAATACGTATATTCTTTAAAATAAAATTTCAAATAGTTATGGTGATTTTGTTTTATTTTTAAATAATTACTTTATTTAACTTTGTTATTTTTTTTTTTAATTTGACCAGAGAAGAACACAGTGAAAGAGAGAGAGAGAGAGAGAGAGAGAGAGAGAGAGAAAGTGAGAAAGCAAGCCTCTAGGTCTGGGACTCGAACTATGGTTAACCATGTGGGAGTCCAGTGCCCTTAACTACCACTCCACCTGCTGGCTCCAGTTATGGTGATTTCTTTAATAACAGCAAGAATAAGTATGTAATAGCAGTGATAGCATGTATTTTAGAAAGAATACATTTTCTAAAAATAATTTTATTTATTATTATCATTCTTAAGTTTGACCAGTGAGAGACAGAGAAGCGAGAGGGAGGGAGAGTGAGAAAGCAAGATGACAGTTCCAGAACCGGAACCATGGTTGGCCATGTGAGTCCAGTGCCTTAGCCACCCATCTACTGGTCCCAAGAGAATAAATTTCTGAGGACTAGCAAATGACATAATTGTTACATCACTGGACTACCACGTAGTCGACTGGTTTGAGTCCTGGACCTAGTGGGTTAAACCCCACACCGAGCACGTGTGCATGTGTGCCGAAAATCCCAAGAGGAGAATGGAGGAGAAGGGATTGTGGCATGGCCATCTCCCCTGAGGGGTGATTTCTTATTTTCTGTCTCTCCAGGGAGTATGTGCACCCTATAGCAAAAATATCTCTCTCAAAAAAGTGAAGAAATTTCTGAATTATTTAGTTTGGTAAATATATTAGTAATGATAGCTTAATAGATTTACTCCTGTAGCTTGCATTGCTCTGATGTCTTTTGTGTTCCTATGAAATTTAAAGTAATTTACGTAGATAAGACACATTTGAATTAGAGATTTTCTGCTCAAACATTGACAATTAATCAAGTAGCAGGTTGTTGGAATAGAGACTATAATGGTGTTGTTAATTAGAGATTTGGGGGGAAATAAAGAATATTGGTGTTCTTTTTTTTTCCTCAATTGCAGTTACAGAAGGAATCATAATTGTTCTGTTTACTGATTATCAGTAGAAACAAATACGATGTTTTCAGGGCTTGAGCTTTATTAGGCAATTTTCACCATCTTCTTCCCTCTTTTTTTTCCCCCTAAATATTATGTTTTTTTCCTCCTTCTTTTTGCCAGTTAAATACAGAGTTTTAATTTCATAACTTAACAATAAGGGGGTCATACACTGAAGTCGATATATATATATATATATATATATATATATATATATATATATCTAGCATTTCAGTCTAAACTCATCCATGTACATAGCTGAACTCAGTTAACAAGGAATGGCCTAAAAAATGCTAGGGGAACATTGTAGGTTTTTTTTTTTTTTTTTTTTTTTGGAGAGGTTTTTGCTATAGGGCGCGTGCGCTCGCCAGACAGACAGAAAGAGACAGAGAGATAGAAAGCAGGAAATCACCCCCCAGGGGGGATGGCCACGCCGCAATCCCTTCTCCTCCATACTCCTCTCGGGATCTTGGGCACGCACGCACACGCTCCCGGCGTGAGTTCAAGCCGCCGGGTCCGGGACTCGAACCGCGGTCGACTACGTGGGAGTCCAGCGACATAGCCATTACGCTAACTGCTGGTCCCCACATTGTAGTTTTTATAGCTATTAAAACTGCATCTTGTACACTGAAGTCAACATACATACAAGGCAAAGTCAGAACTTTTATATTTGCATTTATTCTTTGTTTAACTTTTAATACACTACCATAGATGAATGTTAAAAACAAAAGTAGTGAAGATGTTATCATTATAGTCCTCCAGTCATTCACTACTGCATATAAAATGCTAACAGTGAGTGTTACTTGCTCACTGCTAAGAGTAAGAGGTTTGACACTGAACACCACCTTGGGGATGATGTTCATCATCCTCATAGGCTTCTCATTGTAATAGCACCATCTTTCCTGATTTGGATCAAAGTCCACCAATTCTACCTGATCCATTTCATCGGTCTCTTCTATTTTATTCCTCTCAGGTAGAAGTTTTTGTTTGTTTGTTTGTTTTTTGTTTTTAGCAAAGAGAGTTTATCAAGAGACAGAAAGCCATTCTAGAAGAGTTTACCTTAAATTCAGTGATTAAGCGACCCTTTTCTTTTGGTCTATGTTAAATTGGAATGCTTTCATTTAACACACACTTGATATATCTGTGCTTGATAATCTGACCTGGATGAGAGGTAATAACTGTGGTTCAATTGTCAAGAGTGGACACTGGCTTCTGGAAGCCACACAATGCTTTAGGCAGCTGCATGTCCATATACATGAAAAGGTCTTCTCACTGAATTTAAAATAACATGATCTTAATGATCTAATACAATGATATCTCCTGACTCCAGTCCTGGTTCTTGGTCTCCTTCACCGTAGAATGTTATCTTCTGGCTATCTTTCATGCCTTTGTCAATATGAACTTCTAGAATCTTCTTGTCTCAAACTATTTTTCTTCCGTTGCAACTTTTACAACTAGCTTTAGGACTGATCTGTTCCCCGTGGCCATGGCACTTCATGAATACAGACTGAATTTTCTGAACTATGCCAGGTCCTATCTGATGAATTCTTATTTGCATTCTAGTACCTTGGCAGTTGGGACAGCAGTCTACTGCTCCTTTCTTACCACCTCAGCCTACACATTTGTCACAAATCACAGGGCAAGTTTTCTTGTTGCGCCATTATTTCAGTCTTCTAAGGTTACCAACAGCTGATGAACAACATTTTTACCTCTTATTTCTCTCTGCATCCTTCCTCTTCTCCAAAAATCATATCAAAGATGTCCATTGGGGAGCCAAAACTGCCATCTGTTCCCCACTCTTGAATGGCTTACTGTCCTCCTTTGTCATAAATTTCCCTTTTCTTTACATCAGAGAGAACTTTATAAGCTTGAGAGATCTGTTTAAACTTCTCGCCTTCATTTGGATTCTTATCAGGGTGTATTTCAAGGCCTGTTTCCTGTAAGCCTTTTTCAGTTCTTCCTGGGTGGCATTGGGTTGACTCCCAAAATATCATAGTAAGTAGTTTCTTTCACCATTTTCTACAACTCGTGAGTAGGCTGGGGCCAACATGGGGAAGCAGAAAGCTGCCCGTAGCTGTGTGCATCTTGGGCAGCTGCCACTCCTTAGCTTCTGACTGAATGGTCTGGAAAGTCCTCCTTCCTCCATCTTTTACCTGCCTTTGCCAAAAATTAAGGTATACACTTTTGTTTTAAAGACATATTTTTTTATTTAACTTATTTGTTTGTTTATTTTAATTTGACCAAAGAGGGACAGAGTAAGTGAATGAGAGAAAGAGAGAGAGAGAGAGAAAGAAAGCAAGCCACCAAGCCCGGGACTTGAACCATGGTTTGTCATGTGGGAGCCCAGCGCCTTTAACCACTGTGCCACCTGCCAGCCCCGGGTATACACTTCTATCTACTATATATAAGAATAGAATCCTGGAAAAGTTTCTTTTAGAAAATACCTCATGTAGGGACCAGCAGTTAGCGTAATGGCTATGTCACTGGACTCCCGTGTAGTCGCCGCGGTTCGCATCCCAGACCCGGTGGCTTAAAACTCACACCGGGCGCATGTGCGTGTGTGCCCAAGATCCCGAGAGAATGGAGGAGAAGGGATTGCGGTGTGGCCATCCCCACTGGGGAGTGATTTCTCACTTTCTATCTCTCTGTCTCTCTGTCTGTCTGGCGAGCGCACATGCCCTATGGCAAAAACCTCTCCAAAAAAAAAAAAAAAGAAAATACCTCATGTAGAGGTATAATTTCTAATACCTTATTCTGAATATTTTATAAATACACAGATGTTATTGTGCCTGTTTTTATGAAAGATCAAATTTCTACTTCTGGTTCTGTTATGAACATTAAACAAGGTGATCGAACTGCTCAATTTTCATGTAACCATGATAGTGAAATGCAAACAGTTTAGGATAGAACTTGGGTTTTTCTCTTTTTTTTAAAATATTTATTTATTTTTTTTATTTGTTATTATTATTATTTTAATTTGACCAGGACAGAGAGAGTTAGAAAGGGTAAGTGAGAAAGCAAGCTGCCAGGTCCAGGACTTGAATTGTGGTTGGCCATGTGGGAATCCCAGCACCTTAACCACTGAGCCACCTGCCAGCCCGAACTTGGGTTTTTCAACCAAACTCATTAACCATATTCACTGGTAACTAGATTATACCAATATTATGTATTCTTTTGCTCATTAGTCTCTTTCATCTTTTCTAATAAATTTATCGCTCTAAAAAATTATTTGCTGACTTTCTATAGTGGCTCTGGATCTGAATGTTGCCCTTCAGGAGTTTGCAGTCTAGAGTTAAAGATAAATAGCACTGGGGCTGGCAGGTGGCATGATGGTTGAGGCACTGGACTCCCACATGGCCAACCACAGTTCAAGTTCCGAACCTAGTGGCTTGCTTTCTCACTGTCTGTCTCTCTCTGGTCAAATTGAAGAATAATTATAATAAATAAAAGATTAAAAATAAGTAAATCTTACAGAAAATAAAGATAAATAGCACTGACTATACTGAGATAGTGCTGTCAGTAGTCTGCCCAGGGTATATGGAAGCATAGAACTCTGAGATTCGGGGCCAGCAGGTGGTATGGTGGATAAGGGCGCTGGATTCCCACATGACTAACTGTGGTTCAGGTCCTGGACCTGGTGGCTTGCTTTCTCTCTTTCCCTTTCTCTCTCTCTCTCTCTCTCTCTCTCTCTCTCTTGTCAAATAAAGAAAAATAATAACAGTAACAAATGGAAATAAATAAATAATTCTTTTTTTAAGAAAAGAACTCTGAGTTTCAAGGTTTCTGTTGGGATGTGACACTTGAATAATTAGATAAATTGTGACTAATAGAATTAGAAGGTTGAAATGTGAATTTTTTTTTGGAGAGTTTTTATTTTTTTTCTTATTGGACGTGTGCGCGTGCCAGAAAGACAGAGACTGAGAGAGAGATAGAAAGCGAGAAATCATCCCCCTAGAAGGGATGGCCACGCCGCAGTCCCTTCTCCTCCATTCTCCTCTCAGGATCTTGGGCACGCACACACACACACCTGGCGTGAGTTTAAGCCACCGGGTCCGGGACTCGAACCGCGGTTGACTACATGGGAGTCCAGCGACATAGCCATTACGCTAACTGCTGGTCCCCGAAATGTAAATTTTTAAGAAACAACCAGTGGTAGGATAGAATACATTATCGTGTTAAAAAAAAAAAAAGAAAAGAAAAGAAAAGAAACTTGTGTGATCCTGTGTGGTAGCAATGCAGTGTGAACAATAGGCCTATAAGTCAAAGCTCTTTTTGGGTGTCTTGTATTACAAATCCAGATATATTCAACCTCTTGTAATGTATTTGGGGAAAGATCTCTTACGAACACATTCTTTTCGTTGTAGATCAACAGGATAATGTTTTAAAGTGATCAGGATAAGGAAGAGGTTGTGGTTTGGTGTTAGTCATAATCTAGTGGTTTGCCTACCCATTTATTTCTAGCCTCTAATTTTGAGCGTGAACTCATTTGAAAAAGCAAGAATGAGCTTTTCTTTTTTTTCCCCATTACCATGTTTCTCTACTTGATTTGGAAAATATTTTTAACTATTAAATGCTCTATTGTTTGCTTGTTAGATAGTTGAAGTATATAATTCAGGAATTTTGTCAGTCAGGTTTATTTTTTCTTTGAAAGCAGTGTGGGGCTGGCAGGTGGTTAGGGGCGCTGGACTCCCACATTGTTGACTGTGGTTTGAGTTCCAGACCTGAAGGGTTGCTTTCTCACTTTCCCTCTCTCACTCACTCTGTCACTCTGTCTTTCTCTGGTCAAACTAAAATAAATAAAGTTAAAATAATTCTTTTTTTTTTTTTTTTTTTTTTGCTATAGGGCGCGTGCGCTCACCAGACAGAGACATAAAGACAGAAAGCGAGAAATCACCCCCCAGGGGGGATGGTCACACCGCAATCCCTTCTCCTCCATTCTCCTCTCGGGATCTTGGGCACGCACGCACACGCGCCCAGCCTGAGTTTTAAACCACCGGGTCCGGGATGCGAACCACGGTCGACTGCGTGGGAGTCCAGCGACATAGCCATTACGCTAACTGCTGGTTCCCAAAATAAAATAATTATTTAAAAAAAAAAAAAAGGCAATGTATGGGGACATAGTAAACTACTGTTTGAGTCCCAGACCCAGTGGCTTAAATCTCATGCCAGGCATGTGTGCGTACATGCCCAAAATCCCAAGATAATAATGGAGGAGAAGAGATTGTGGAGTGGCCATCCCCCTTGGGGGGTGATTTCTCACTTTCTGTCTTTCTCTGTCACTGGCAAGCACACATGCCCAATGGCAAAAATCTCTTTTAAAAAAAAAGGCAATGTATGAGTATATTTTCCTTATTAATAGTGAAGACTGCCACCAGTGAATTTGAGGCATGAAAGAAAGTAAGGGTTGAGTTGGCCTTGTAGCCTAGTGGTTAAGGGGACTGGATCCCACAATGGCCAACCTCAGTTTGAATACTGGTGGCTTGAAAAACACAGCTAGTACATATGTGTGTGTACGTGCCCCAAATCTAGGCAGGATAGAGAAACAGAGGAGAAGGGATTATGGTATGACCATGCCCCATTGTGGGGTACTGTTTACCTCTCTTTCTTTCTGTTTTTAAATAATTATTTTAACTTTATTTTATTATTATTATTATTTCCAATTTGACCAGAGAGAGGGAAAGTGAGAAAGGAAGCCATCAGGTCCAGGACTTGAACCATTGTTGGCCATGTGGGGATTCCAGTGCCTTTAACCACCATGCCTCCTGCTGGCCCGTTTCTCTCTCTCTGTCTGTCTGTCTCCCTTTGGAAATTTAAAAATAAACAGAAAAAAAAAAAGTGAGGGTTAATGTTACTAGAATAGCTTTGTTGATTTCTTACTGTTTTTGTGAAGTTCAGTAAATATTTATATCAAGTGGCCTACCTAATTAAACCAAATATGTTTGCATTAACACAAATTATAAATTTTTCTATTAAATGCATCAGGGTGGATCAGCCCTGTTACTTAGCGGTTGAGGGATCTGGATCCCACATGGCCAACTGAGGTCGAAAATCCCAGCAGCTTGAACAATATTTTAGCCATGCCCAGAATCCTCACAGAATGGAGAAATAGAAGAAAAAGGATTATGCTGTGACCATACCCCATTGGGGATAGAGCATTTCTCTCTCTCTCTCTCTCTCTCTCTGTCTCTGTCTCTGTCTCACAGGCACTCACAGCACCTGGTAATAAAAGAAAAATATTTTTAAAAAAGAAGAAAAAATAATTCATCTAGGCAGACATACGGGAACAAACTTATACCAGTTTACCCACTATCTTAGAGTAGTTAGTAGGAAAGTGAAGAGGAAGAAATCTTTTATTAGCCAACATGTAGATTGCTATTAACATATGTAAACAGCAGTTGATCATGAAAACCAGTAGCTATAATCAGGGTGATTTAAAATCTTTTATATAGTATGACATTATATAATGAAAAGAGACTATATCCATACATTAAATAATAAATGCAGAAACACATATTAGGATTTTTAGGTAACGGTTGAATACATGAAGTAACAAACATTTGCTTCATTTTTTTGGTCATGCAAGAAAAAAATATATTGGCTTTTGTATATACATGTAATTTTTGGTACATACTGACATGACAATATATGTCATTTTACTCAATTCAGAGAAGTAATGTTAAGTTATATTTTGGGGAAATGCAATATAGATACTCATCCTTGATTATATATTAGTTCCTTTAAGTCTTTAAAAAGTCTTAGTGTTGGCGCTGGCAGGTGGTGTGATGATTAAGGGCACTGGACTCCCATATGGTATGACCATGGTTCAATTCCTGGACCTGGTGGCATGTTTTCTCACTCCCCCACCCCCTCACTGGTCAAATTGAAATAAATAAAATAAATAAAGTTAAATAAACTAATTCTTTAAAAAAAAGTCTTGGTGTTGTCATGTTTCTGAGCCTTAAATTGTTAGTATGAAAGAACATAATGCTTTTTGGTTTCAAAATTAGTAAATATTCCATCTTACATATACCCAGAGCATTTTGTGTTTTTTCCATAGGTAGCCCTTGTGGCAGAAATAGTATAAGTTACTTTCCAAGTCTTAATGGAGAAAGATTGTCAATGATAATTTGCCTGTTACTGCTGATTGCTTGAAAAGAATTATAAATGGCATTTGTACAAGTTTTGCCACTTTCAAATTTACACTAGCTGGCCTTCTTTTCAGATGAACACAGTATCTACTATAAGTTATTGGTTTGCTCTCAGAAAAAATGACCAATAAAATTTTAATAAACCAGATTTTATTCGAATGCTATAAAAAATTATGTTCTTAACATGAGCTCTTTCTGAATGTCTTTCAGATAGGCCATCTTACTCTGGAAGACTATCAGATCTGGAGTGTGAAAAATGTTCTTGCCAATGAATTTTTGAATCTCCTTTTCCAGGTATGTTTAAAATAAATGACAGGATCAGAGGGTAATACTATCAGTAGTTTTACATCTTTTCCATCACATTATATTTATAGTTATCACATCTAGGCTACAAAACCATGTATTATTAAAAGACAATTATATTATCTTCTCTATCACCTAAGAAATTAGAAGATAAAGTATGAATGGCCTAGCTGCTGTGGTGCAGGGCTAGCGCTGATGCCCTGCAGTATTGGAAGCTGTATTGTTGACAGCAGTTTGGATCTTGGGGGGGGGGGGGGGGGTAAAAACAACATCAGTTGCCCATGTGGGCATCAAATCCTGAGGAACTGGAGAAAGGAGATCATGGCATAACAAGACCCTATCAAGGATGCCTTTTCTCTCTTTCATGCATGTGATTTCTATCAAAAGAAAAGAGAACATGAATGCATGCTAAAGTTTCTTAAAATCATGGTAGGAAATCAGAATGTAAATGATGTTTATGTTACAGCTTATGATAAAACAGCATGTAGACATGTAGAGAATAATTTAAATTGCAAAAGCCATCATAATTTGCTTTTTTTTCCCATTGGTGCTGGGTTACTTGGTATCTAAATATAGAAAAAAATTATCATTACTCCTAGCTTAGACCATACATAAAAATTTCAGATAGCTTTAAATTATCATTACTACTAGCTTAGACCATACATAAAAATTTCAGATAGCTTACGGATCTAAATGTAAGAGGCAAAAAATAAAGCTTTTAGAAAAAAATGTAGAATGTCTTAATGATTTTGATATGGTAAAGAGTTCTTTTTTTTTTTTTTTTTTTTTGGAGAGGTTTTTGCTATAGGGCGCGTGCGCTCGCCAGACAGAGAGAGAGAGACAGAGAGACAGAAAGCAGGAAATCACCCCCCAGGGGGGATGGCCACGCTGCAATCCCTCCTCCTCCATTCTCCTCTCGGGATCTTGGGCATGCACGCACACGCGCCCGGCGTGAGTTTAAGCCACTGGGTCCGGGACTCGAACCGCGGTCGACTACGTGGGAGTCCAGCGACATAGCCATTACGCCAACTGCTGGTCCCATGGTAAAGAGTTCTTAAACAAGGCGCATAAAGTACTAACCGAAAGAAAATATTGTTAATTTGAACTTCAATAAAATTAAGAACTTTAAAAAAAAAAATCTCAGTATATACCATTAAGAGGGTGAAAAGATAAACCAGAGTAGGAGAAGACATTTTTAATATTTATATCCAACAAAATACTTGTATCTAAGTCATACAAGGAACAAAAATCAATAAGAAATATATACAATCCGTAGGTAAAAATGTGCAAAAAAACTTAAAATGAAACTACAAAAGAGAATATCCGAGGCTAACCGCATAAGCTAGTGTTAAGGGAAACCAAATCCCACATGGTCAACCATGATTTAAATCCCAACCCTGGCAGCTTGACAGACACACTGAGCGCATGTGCATGTGTTTACCCAAAATCCCAACAGGATGGAGAAGTAGACGAGAAGGAACTGTGTAGTGGCCATGCCCCACTGAGGGGTGCTTTCTCCCTTTCCCTCTCTTTCTATATCTCTCTGTCTCTGGTAAAAGCAGGTACCTTCTGGCACTTTAAAACAACAAAAACAAAATGAAAAACAACAATAAATATACCCAAATACCTGATGAATTTATGGAAAAGGGCTAACCTCTTTAGGTTACCATGGAAATACATACTAAAATCACACTCAAGGGACCAGCAGATGGCGTAAAGGTTATGTTTCTGGACTTCCACATAGTTGAGTCCTGGACCTGGCGACTTAAACCTCACACCAGGTGTATGTGCGTGCATGCCCAAGACCCTGAGAGGAGACGAGGAGAAGGGATTGAGGCGTGACTATCCCCCTGAGGGGGGTGATTTCTCACTTTCTGTCTTTCTGTCTCTCTCTCTCTCTCTCTCTCTCTCTGTCTCGGGAATGCACTCAACCTATAGTAAAAATCTCTCTCTTAAAAAAAAAAAAATCAGGGAACCAGCAGTTAGCGTAATGGCTATGTCGCTGGACTCCCACGTAGTTGACCGTGGTTCGCATCCCGGACCCGGTGGCTTAAAACTCACACCAGGCACGTATGCGTGCGTGCCCAAGATCCCGAGAGGAGAATGGAGGAGAAGAGATTGCGGCGTGACCATCCCCCCTGAGGGGTGATTTCTCGCTTTCTGTCTCTATGTCTCTCTCTGGTGAGCGCATGCCGCCCTATAGTGAAAACCTCTCCAAAAAAAAAAAAAAAAAAATCACACGTGAAATCCTCTGAGGGGACCTTAAAAAGTCCATGGAAAATGGAATTTTAAAAGTGTTTATTTTGATACCAAAAATGTTTGAAACCTATGCATAGTTTAGTTTTTTTAATAATAGAAATTTTCATGATCTTTTTGAAGATCTTTCATATTAGATACCCACCACGATGACTAGTTTTTAAGTGACGTGAGGTATTATTGAAGATAACAAGCAAGTAGAACTCTCACACATTGCTGGTGGGAATGTAATTTGTATACACTTTGGAAATTGGCATTATTTATGAGATATTTATAGAATTATCTGGCAAAATATGGAACCGGACATAATGTATACCTTGTGACCCAGCAAGTCACAAATACCTCATATGTGTACCTAAAGAAGCTTCTACATAAAGAAGCTTCTACATATGAGCACCACAAGTCATACAAGTGTGTTCTTTTTTTAAAAAAAAAATGTATAATTTTTTTATTGCAAGTAAGTACATGGGCTCACCAGAGAGAGAGAAAGCAACCTCCAATGGGGCTTAGTCACACCACAACCTTTTCTCTTCCATTTCATCAGGATTTGGGGCCTGCATGCATGCCTACATACCCACTGTGTTTTTCAAGCCACTGGGGCTGGGACTTGAACTACAGTCAGGTATGTGGGATCTGACTTTCTAGGCAAAGCATTTAACCACTGCACCTTGGGGCAGCTTATGCGTATTTTCATAAGCATTCTTTGTTAGAATCAAAACCAGAAAATGACTCATATCTATCAACAGAGTTAGGTAAATAAATTGTAGCATCTGCATTCAGTAATACATGTTGCAACAAAGAAGTACTCTGTGAGCATCATATTAAAATATATAGTATTGGTCCAGCCCAGTAGCACAGTGGTTAAGTGCTGGCAGAGAAAGCCAGATCACACATGGCTGACCAGTGTTCGCATCCAGCCCCAGCTGCTTCAAAAACATGCTCAGCATGCACTCACATGCCCAGGATTGTGACATAGAGAATTGCAGGAAAAAGAATATAAGACCAGGCCCCATTTGGGGGTGCTTTTTCCTTCTCATTCTCTCCTGTGCATGCATGTATCCTCTGGCCAAACACACACACACACACACGCACACACACACACACACACAGAGTATTGAAATATTCTGGGGAAAAAAAAACTTTTTTCCCCTCTTTTCCTTTCTTTTACCATTTCTTTCCCACTTGGAGATTTTGAAGTTAGTGTCCACTGGAGTGGTTTTTTTTAAAAAAAAAACAAAGATCAGTAGGTGGCATGTTGGTTAAGGCACTGGACTCCCACATGTCAGTTCAAATCCTGAACCTGGCAGCTTGAAAATCACTTCGGGCACATGTGCATGCATGCCCAAAATCCCAGGAGGAGAATGAAGGAGAAGGGATTGTGGCATGGCCATCTTCCTGGGCAGTGATTTCTCACTTTCCCCTCTTTCTGTCTCTCTTCAGCGAGTACATGTCCCCTATGGAAAAAAAAAAAAAAAAAAAAAAAAAAAAAAAACTAAAAAACAAATAACACTCAGCTAAAGTTGAAATTTGCCCAAGATAATAATTGATAAGTCATCAGTTGAAAGTCATTGCTAAATCAGATTCTCGTCTAGAAAGTGGAGATTGTGCAGAAAATGTGGAATATTATACAGGCTAGTCATTGGCATCAATCAAGTTTGATTTACCATCTTTTTCTCAAGGTGTGTCACATAGTTCTAGGATTAAGACCAGCCACTCCAGAAGAAGAAGGACAAATTATTAGGTAAGTCTGCTGTTCTAATTTGCATTATAACTAAATAGCTGAAATTTCATTGTATAGTTGAAATTTTTTTTTAATTTTAGGTTGATTTTATTTATTTTTTCCATATACAAGAGAGACACCAAACCCCAATATAGTCTTAATGCCATAACCTATTCTCAGTTCAGCCAGCCCAGGGTCATGTACATTTGTATTCCAGCATATTAGGGAGGTGTTTGTGAGCTAAGAGCCCTCCCATGTGGGTTAGGCTCTCCGTGTTGTCTGGTTTTACTGCTTGGCCAGTGTCTGGCCGGTTCCAGTTGAAATTTCTAACACCTGAAATATATTAGTTACTAAATAATTATGAAGTCTGTCTTAAGGTAATCATTATAGTAAAACTTTGTTTCTCAAAAATAGACATATATTGAAATACTTTTATTAAAGTACCTTCCTAGCCAGGAGACTAGACTAATTTAGAGGCCAAGTTTTAATACTAAATTTAATTTTTTGAAATAAAGACATAAAATAAGGGATAGCAGGTGTTGTGGAGGTTAAGGCGGCTGGATTCCACATGGCTGTCTCTGTGGTTTGCATCCAAACCGGGCAGCTTGAAATGCATGCTGGGCATATTTGCATGCATGCCCAAAATCCTGAGAGGAGGCTAGAGGAGGAGAGATTGCAGCATGGCCACCATCATTATTAACCAGTTATATCATTCCATTTATATGAATAATTCACAAAAGGCATATCTTTAAAAGATACAAAATAGATTCATGATTTTCTGGGGCTGGGAGTGGTAATAGGGATTGTCAAAAAGTGAACACAAGAGGTGATTTTTTGGGGGTAATTGAAATGTTTTAAATGGTTTGTGGTGGTGATGGTTACATTGATAAATGCACTGAAATCATTGTTATATACTTAAAACAGACTTTAAGTCTGCTTTGTTAATCTGTATAAATTATTCCTCAATAAAGCTGTTTACTTATTTTTTATACTTTTTTAAAAAAATTTTATCACAGGACTTATGTATCAGGGGAGAGAGAAATAGAGAGGGTAAGCGAGAAATGACCCTCGACGGGGCATGGTCATGCCATGATCCCATCTCCTCCATTTTTCCCTCCTGTCAGGAATTTGGGGATGCAAGCACCATGTACCCAATGTGTTTTTCAAATTACTGGGTCTAAGACTCAAACCATGCAGTCGGCCATGTGGGATTTAGCCGCCTTAACCACCACTCCACCAGCTGGCCCAGTGAAACTATTTTTAAAAACATTAGTATGATGTTTCATCTGTGACTCTCGAAATTGTCTTAACAACAGAAACAATAGTCATTTTAATTTCAGCAATCTTTCCTGAGTACCTGTTTCATGTTTTTTCTTTGTAAAACTTCTAGTGACAATTTGGGCATGTTGTCATCTGTCTTACACAACTTAATTTGCTATATTGAATTTCTTTTGTATATACAGAGGGTGGTTAGAACGAGAGAGCAGGTATGGTCTGCAACCAGGACACAATTGGTTTATCATTTCCATGCAGTGGTGGCAACAGTGGAAAGAATATGTCAAATACGTGAGTTATATTCCTGTTTATCTATGTTTTTCACTGGATCTTTACATTCATCAGATTATGAGTGAGTACCAGTTGTAAAATGTTCCTACTTACATTAAAACTTCATGGAAAAAAATGAATATTTATTTAATACTTGCTATAGGGCTAGGCTGTTTGCTTAAACTTAAACTTAAACTTCTTTCTTTGCAACAACACTATGAGAAAAGCAATATGAGGCCAGGGTTGACTGCATGAGGGGACTTCATAAAATTTGTGGAAAAATGATATTAAAGTACAAGTTAATTTAGGTGCAAAAGAAATTTTGAAGTCAATGCAGTTTTTTTATAATAAGCATTTTCTGTGAGTTTTTTTGAAGGTCCTACATATATGTCATATATCTTACATCTCATTTAACTCTCACAACATCCTTATGTGGACGTTATTGTACCCATTTTACCTAAGAAGATCCTGGTGCTGAGAGAAAAAGTAATCTGAATATCTTGTTCAGAGTAGATCTGGAATCAAATCTAAGGATTGACTTTAATACCTGTGTTATCTCAACTACATTGTTTTCACATTGTCCTCCATTGGTTTCCTTTTTTTTTTTTTTTTTTTTAAAGAGAGGTTTTTTCTATAGGGCATGTGCGCTTGCCAGAAAGACACAGAGAGACAGAGAGACAGAAAATAAGAAATCACCCCCTCCGGGGGGGGATGACCACGCCACAATCCCTTTTCTTGCATTCTCCTCTCAGGATCTTGGGCATACATGCACATGTGCCCAGCATGAGTTTGAGCCACCAGGTCCGGACTCGAACCATGGTCGACTATGTGGGAGTCCAGCGACATAGCCATTATGCCAACTGTTGGTCCCCATTGCTTTCCTTTTTCCATCAAAAAGTTGAAGATCTTGGGACCAGCAGTTAGTGTAATGGCTATGTCGCTGGACTCCCACGTAGTCGACCACGGTTCAAGTCCCGGACCTGGTGGCTTAAACTCTTGCCGGGCATGTGTGCGTGCGTACTCAAGATCCCAAGAGGAGAGTGGGAGAGAAGGGATTGCAGCATGGTCATCCCCCCGGGGGGTGATTTCTTGCTTTCTATCTCTCTGTCGCTCTCTGTCTTTCTGGCGAGCACACGCGCCCTATAGCGAAAACCTCTCCAAAAAAAAAATGTTGAAGATCTTTGGGTGAGAAGTGTTCGTTTCCTATTTAAAACAGCTAATTTCAGAACTAACATCAGAACTCAGAATTTCTAAAAAAGAATCTACCATTTTTTCAAACCAAGAGTTTAAGAAGAAATTCTTGGGACCAGCAGATGGTGTAATGGTTACGTTGCTGGACTCTCATGTAGTAAACCATGGTTGGAGTTTTGGACCTGGTGGTTTAAACCTCATGCAGGGCGTGCTTGCGCATGCGTGTGTGTGTGTGTGTGTGTGATGTGTGTGTGTGTATGTGATCCTGAAAGGAGAAAGAAGGAGAAGGGATTGTGGTGTGGCCATACCCCCTGGGGGTGATTTCTTGCTTTCTGTCTATCTCTCTTTTTCTGTCTCTCTAGCAAGCACATACACTCCATAGCAGAAGAAAGAAAACTCTAAAAGAAAAAAAGAAATTCTCATCACTGAGTATTCTAGAGTCTTATTTGAAACATAGAATTTTTATTTTTTCTTCAGAATTAGAAAACTTGAAAGAATAATGCAGGAATCAAATGTTCTTTTTCTGGGAGACCCATTTGATATATAGACTGGTTGTTATTTGCCAAATGACAACTAACCAAAATTATAATTTTATTCACATTTTCTCCTACATTCTTTTTGTCACTACTTATTATTAGATTACTGGTAGTTAGGTAATTTTTTTTTACATTATGTACCCCATCATTTTTCCTTGTTCTCTTTCAGTTTTACTGAGTTGGTAGTGTGTTTTCTCATGTAAATATATTAACTAGGAAGCATGAACTTTTGTTGTTTCTTTGAAGGAATAATTGTAGGCTAATGACTTCAAGACTTTGTAGGTAGATGATGATAAGTAGAAACAGAATAACTGGAACAAAGCATCCATCTTTCTTTTGATAGGTTTTTTGGTCTTTATAGTCTTAGAATGAGTAGTTAGTCCTTCCTTTTGGCCAGAACCGCCATCTTCCAGTAATTCACCAAAATGATGAACACAAAGGGAAAGAGTAGAGGCACCCAATATATGTTCTCTAGGCCTTTTAGAAAACATGGAGTTGTTCCTTTGGCGACATTTATGTGAATCTACAAGAAAGGTGATATTGTAGACATTAAGGGAATGGGTACTGTTCAAAAAGGAATGCCCCACAAATGTTACCATGGCAAAACTGGAAGAGTCTATGATGTTACCCAGCATGCTGTTGGCATTGTTGTGAATAAACATGTTAAGGGCAAGATTCTTGCCAAGAGAATTAATGTGGGTATTGAGTATATTAAGCATTCTAAGAGCAAAGATAGCTTCCTAAAACGTGTGAAGGAAAATTACCAGAAAAAGAAAGAAGCCAAAGAGAAAGGTACCTGGGTTCAACTAAAGCTCCAGCCTGCTCCACCCAGAGAAGCACACTTTGTGAGAACCAATGGAAAGGAGCCTGAGCTACTGGAACCTATTCCCTATGAATTCATGGCATGATGGGTGTTAAAAATAAACTAATCTGTGGTCTATAAACATGTTTGCCTTAATTAAGTAGAATTATGTTCCCTCCCTAAAGCTAATTTTTATTGGACTCTAATTCATTTTGTAATATCTTTATTCAAATATAGTGTTCTTTCACCTTAAAGATGTTAGTTGGTTTGGTTTATACAACAAATAAAACTCAGTTGGTTGAGGGAAAAAATAAAGGAATGAGTAGTTAGTAATGTCTTACTTAGTAAAGACTCAAAGAATAACCTAGCTTTGTCCTGGATGTATTACTTTTTGTGTTCCTTGTACCATGGTAGAGGTCTTGCCCTTAATAGCATGTTCTCTATAAACAGAAGCACACTACCAAGCACATGAACTTAGTTTGTTCTTGCCTGCCATAATCCTTTTGTGCATTAAAAAAGTGAGGGGGGGATAGTAAGGGAGAGATATACCAGGAGGGATCTCCATATTCCTGTCCCTACTCTGGCATTCTGTATTATTACCTAGTATGTGGCTGTCACATGCAGCCTTTAAAATCTACTTAAACAGGAAGGTTAACTAACTTACGTGAAACCTGGGAAGAGAGTATCAGCTTATACAGAGGGGAAGGAGGTAAAGAACTATGGTAACTTATTTAGTAAAATTAGGGGGAAATTTAAGTGGAGTAATAACAGTCCTTTCTAAAGGTATATATTAGAAAAGTGTTCTTTACTAAATAAACAGAGACTGTGTGTGTGTGTGTGTGTGTGTGTGTGTGTGTGTGGGGTTTTTGCCATGGGGTGCATACACTTGTAAGAGAGAGAAAGTGAGAAATCATCCTAAAATTTTCTTTCAAATTAAATTTAATGTGTATGTCTTGGTATAGATTCAATATCAGAAAAGCTGTGAGAAGCTCAGTATTAATCTTTAAGAAAATAAATGACCAGACTGGCAGGTGGTGTGGTGGTTAAGGACACTGAACTCTCCCATATGGTTGACTGTGGTTTGAGTGCCAGACCTGCCAACTTGCTTTCTCACTCCTCCCACCCCTGTCTTGCTCTGTCCCTCTCTGGGCAAATTAAAAACTAATTAATTAATTAATTCGTTAAAAAAGAAAAAAAAATGACAGTCATGTACTGATAACATTTCAGTCAATCATGGATCACATGTATAACAGTTGTCCCATAAGAAAAAACATCTAGAGGGGTTGGCAGGTGTTTAAAGGCTCTGGACTCCCACATGGTCCTAGACCTGGTGGCTTCCTTTCTTGCTTTCCCTCTTTATTTCTTTCTGTCTCTCTCTGGTCAAACTGGAAAATAATAACAACAACAATAATAATAAGTAAAGTTAAAATAATTCTAAAAAAAGAAAAAGCATCTAGGTTATCCCATATACTCGAGGTGTGTAATAGGCTGTACCATCTAGGTTTACGAAATACACTCTATAGTGTTCTCATAAGGCATATCACCTAAGGGCCGTGTGGTGGTTGAGGTGCTGGGCTCCCACATGGCCAACTGTGATTTGAATCCCAGACCTGGTGGCTTGCTTTCTCACTTTACCTTTGTATCTCTGTCTCTCTCTGGCCGAATTAAAAAAATTACAATAATAATAAATAAAATGAACAATTCTTTAAAAAAAAAAGGGGGGGGGAAGGAACAGGTGACATAATGGTTACATAACTGGATTCCCACATAGTCAACTGTGGTTTGAGGCCCAGACACAGTGGCTTAAAACTTACACCAGATACCTGTGCATGCATGCCCAAAATCCCGAGAGGAGGATGGAGAAGAAGGGATTGCAGTGTGGCCATCCCCCTTATGGGAGAGATTTCTCTCTTTCTGTCTTCATCTCTCCGGCAAGTGCATGCACTCTATAGCAAAAATTTTTCTTAAAAATAAAAAGAATAAATCACCTAACTCACCTAACTCAGAACATATTTCTCAGAACGTATCTCTGTTGTTAAGTCACAAATGACAGAGAATTCAAAAGATTCAAGGAAAAGTAGAATTCAAGTACAGAGTTTATTTTGGTGCAAAGATATCTTTAAATTCATGCAAGTTTGTCCAAAATATGAATTTTCACAAACTTTTGAAGACCCTCTCCCTCCCACCATGCTTAGGCTGAATTTATACTTCTTACATTTATACTTCTTTTGGCCATAGGTCATTGTTCTCTTTTCTATACAATTTTGACTTCTTTGATTAGTAGTCTGATTTAAAATACTGATAGTGCAAAATTTACATTTAATGTAGATGACCAGTTCTTAATCATTTGTGTACTGTGGTTACCATTTTTTCCCATATAATGCCCACTATTATTTATTTACTATATATAAATAAATTCATATAAATATATGTAAAGAATTTCACCATTTTTACTTAGTTTTTTTTTTATTTATTTTAGTTTTGCTGTAGGGTGTGTGCTCACCAAAGCGAGACAGTGAGAGGAAGGGAAAGTGAGAAATGGTTCCCTCAGGAGGGAATAGCCATGTCGCAGATCCTTCACCTCCATTCTCCTCTCAGGATTTTGGGCACATGCACCTGTACCTGGTGTGTTTTTTAGCTCACTGGGTCTGAGACTGAAATCACGCAATTGGCCATATGGGATTCAGCCTCCTTAACCACCATGCCACCAGTTAGCCCAAGTTTGTTTTGTTTTGTTTTGTTTTTAAGAGAGAGAGATTTTTACTATAGGGCCTGTGCGCTGGCTGGAGAGACAGAGACACAGAAGGCAAGAAATCACCCCCTGCAGGGGGGAGATGGACATGCAGCAATCCCTTCTCCTCTAGTCTCCTCTCAGGATTTTGGACACACATGCACACCTGTGCAGCGTCAGCTTCAAGCCTCTGGGTCTGAGACTCGAATTGCGGTTGGCCATGTGGGAGTCTAGCAACATATACCATCTGTTCGTCCCACAAATGTACTTTGAAAGTAAATTTTCTGTTACTACATTAAATGGAAAATCAATGTTACTTGCCAGAAGTAGAAGGCAATAATGTTATTAATTTCCAGCTAAACACATTGCCCTTTGAAGATTCTGCTATTGTGGTGTACTATCTAGTCTGCTATTCTTCTTGGTTAAAAACAGAAATGATCAAGCACTAAATTAGCATATAAGCACCAATTTTATACCCTTTCCTTTTAAGTAATGAGAGGATTTAAAGAAAATTTAACAGGGAATAACTTCTTCCACTGTAAATTAATTATTTAATATGTATTTTTAAAATCAGTTACTTTTCTCTGACTTTAACAAAGTTAATAATTACCAGAAGATACTAACATTTGGATCTGTAGCAAAGAATATGAATATTTATACTTCTGAAATGCTTGGAATTTTGACTGTAAGACTGTATTGCTGGGGCCGACAGGTGGCATGGTGATTAAGGACGCTGGACTCCTTTAACCATGGGAACTTGCTTTCTCACTCTCCCTCTCTTTCTTTCACTCTGTCCCTCTCTGGTCAAGTTAAAAGAAAGAAGAAAGAAAGAAAGGAAGGAAGGAAGGGAGAAAAGGAAGGATAATTCTTTAACAAAATAAAACTATATAGCTATTTAAAATTTAAATCCAGTGAAATTCATTGGTATGTGGCTAGAAACCAAATTTTTATTCTCATTCTTGACACTCTTTAATCAAAAGTAGTGGAATTTGGGAACCAGCAGTTAGCGTAATGGCTATGTCGCTGGACTCCCACGTAGTCGACCGCGGTTCGCGTCTCGGACCCGGTGGCTTACAACTCACGCCGGGTACGTGTGCGTGCGTGCCCAAGATCCCGAGAGGAGAATGGAGGAGAAGGGATTGCGGCGTGACCATCCCCCCTGGGGGGTGATTTCTCGCTTTCTGTCTCTATGTCTCTCTCTGTCTGTCTGGCGAGCGCACGCGCCCTATAGCAAAAAAAAAAAAAAAAAAACCTCTCCAAAAAGTAGTGGAATTTCTTTGGAGCTGACTTCTGAAGGATCCACAGACTGATAGTATTCACCTGGTTTACAAATCAAAGATGTTGATCAGCGGCTTATGTTGGCTAAAATTAGGGACGTTCTGATTGCTTTAAAAAATATCAGGACCAGCATTTAACATAATGGCTGCGTCGCTGAACTCCCATGTAGTCGACCGCGGTTCAAGTCCTAGACCCAGTGGCTTAAACTCATACCGGGCGCTTGTGCGTGCGTGCCCAAGATCCCGAGAGGAGAATATAGGAGAAAGGATTGTGGCATGACCATCCTCCCTGGAGGGTGATTTCTCGCTTTCTGTCTCTCTCTGTCTTTCTGGCAAGCACATGTGCCCTATAGTAAAAACCTCTCAAAAAAAAAATTAATACATTAACTATGTTATTGATGTGTTGTGACTTGGAGTTTGTCTTTTAAATTTGCTATTTACTTGGGCTTCAGTTGATTACTTTTTAAGTAATGCCTTTAAGACCCACATTGATCAGCATGTTTCCAAGAGCCGTGGCTGCTGGTAGCCATGGGTTCTCCAACTGCATGCAAGAGCAACGTGGAGGGATTTTGACAGCCCAGGTCACACTGTACCTGCAGCTGCCACTTGCCTTTCCTATAAACTCCCCGACATGCCGAGGACCCCGCAGCCCATGCTGGGAGCGCTCATACCAGGCTTTGGGGTTTCCGTTGTGCAGGTGCGGCTCCCAGCAGGTGGCTGCAGAGCCATCAGGGCCCTTTGCTCCCAGAGCACTGGGACCAAGGCCTGTGTTCCTGGGAGCCGGCTCTGCAGAGCTGAGAGACACAGGAAGGGCAGCACAAGGAAAAGCAGAATTCCTGGTGGCAACAGCTAATGTAGCTCTGAGTGGCCAATAAAAGAGACTGGCAGTGAAAAAGAAAAAAAAAAAAAGACCCACATTCATTGATCAGTTTATCTAATTCATGTCATAACTTATTGAATACCACTAAGTTCTTCTACCCATGCTTTTGCTGGTCTCCTCAGATGCCTGTGGCATCGTGTTTCATTGGTTAGTCCTTTTGATCTCTCTGTACCATAAGTCACAAATTTTCTCTTTAAAATACAGATACACCTCAGCATTCTCCCTTCTCCATCTCAAGTCTTCTCTGTTTTTTTTTTTTTTTTTAAACCATTAGTACTGTTTTAATCTGTGGCCAGCAGGTGGTGTTGTGTTTAAGGTGCTGGGTTCCCAGATGACCTACTGTGGTTCAAGTTCCAGACCTAATAACTTGAAAATCAGACTGGGTGCATGTGCATGCATGTCCAAAATCTCAGAAGGAAAGCAGAGAAGGGACTGCAGCATGACTGTCCCCACTAGGGGGTGATTTCTCACTTACCCTCTTTCTGTCTCTTCTTCAAGCACATGCACCCTATGGAATGAAACCTAAAAACAAACGAACAAACAGAAAACCCACACACACATAAAACTGTTTTAGGCTATTCTCTGTTGCTTAGTAACTGAATACCACAGACTGGGTAATTTATAAAGAATAAAAGTTAATGTAGCTCAGTGTTTTGGAGGTCTGAAATCAACAGACCACATCTGCTCAGGGTCTTTTGTGGAGATTCTGCACAGTCCTAATGCAGCACAGGACATCACACGATGAGAAAGCGAGAGCTGGTGTCTGTGTTTGTATGTCTGGACTCTCTCTCCTTATGAACCCATAGGTAATGAATGATGTGGCCTCACCCTGATGACTCTGTCTAATTCTGATAACCTCCCAAAGGCTCCGCCTCTTAACCCAATAATTGGATTAAGTTTCCACCCTCTTAATACCATTGTGACCGAATTTTAATGAATTGTGGGAAAATATATTTAAACCAAAGCATAAACTTAGTGGAAGATATTTATATACCTGTGATTTGCACTTTTGAGTTGTTATAAATCAACTGATTTATATTTATCTCTCAGATCATTAAGGCTCAGTATCCCAACAAGATTCTTCCATTACCTAGTCAGTAAATATTGTTTACTTTTCATTCTACATATACCATTTTCTTGTGCTTCAGGATGTCTAATAAACCCCACATCTTTTTTTTTCTTTTTGGAGAGGTTTTTTGCTATAGGGCGTGTGCGCTCGCCAGACAGACAGAGAGAGACATAGAGACAGAAAGCGAGAAATCACCCCCCAGGGGAGATGGTCACGCCGCAATCCCTTCTCCTCCATTCTCCTCTCGGGATCTTGGGCATGCATGCACACGCACCCGGCGTGAATTTTAAGCCACTGGGTCCGGGACGCGAACCACGGTCGACTACGTGGGAGTCCAGCGACATAGCCATTACGCTAACTGCTGGTTCCCATAAACCCCACGTCTTTACATCACTCCTCTTTCTGTGTTCCAAATACTATTGGATCATTGGAAAAGTTATGACTTATTTTTCTATATGGAATACATCATGACTTTCCCGATGACCCAATAGATTCAAATGTCATATATTTTAAACCAGAATGTACCAAAATCAGCTCATTCCCAAAGCCATCCCATTTACCTGTATATCTTATTTTATAAATGTGTCAACTCCCAGTCAGTCTTCTAAGCCAGCATCCCATGTTCTTCCTTGGAATTACTGTTGCTTCTTTTTTATACACAGTTGTCAGATTTTCTCACTGCCTTCATCTCTACTAAATCCATGTTCTCTTTTATTGCTCCTTTTCCATACACAGTTGTCAGACTTTTCTCAGTACCTTCATCTCTACTAAATCCATGTTCTTCTCTTCATTTCTTTATTTCTTGCTCTAACTTGAAATTATCATTATCGTTGTCTCTTGTTTGAATTATTAACTTGTCCCCGTTTTAGTTTCTGCCTCTAGTCTTTTCTACACACTATACTAGTTACTTACAAAAGTTGTATTATGCAATTTCTGCTTAAAAGCTTCTCACAGAAAAATCCTATCTAAAATGTTAAGTGAAAAAATAGATATATAAGTATATATATCTACCTTGTTTAAAATGTTGTTTAGAACCAGCAGGTGGCATGGTAGTAAAGGTGCTGGATCCCACATGGCCTACTCCACTGTTTGAGTCCCAAATCTGGTGGCCTGAAAGTCTCTCCAGGAACCATGTACATGTGTGCCCCAAATCCTGACAAGAGAATGGAGAAGGGATCATGGAGTGGCCATACCCTCTGGGAGATGATTTCTCACTTTGCCTTTCTCTCTGGTAAACATGTGCATCCTATGGTAGAATATCTAATAAATAAATTGATTGATATTTCTATTTAACATAGCCATGAAAGTTCACACTGAATGCTAGGTACTTTACATGCTTCACTCATGTCGTCTTCACATTCCATGACTAAATAGTACCCTAACTTATGCCCACGAAAAACCTGAGGCTTAGAAGCTTAGTTATTGCAAAAAAAGTCACTTGGTTGGTAAGTCATAGCCTTGCCCTCAACTCTTAACTGTGTACTCCACTCATCTTTTATATATATTTATACATATATATTTTCAGTCATAAGAAATATGTCAATATAATTTGCTAAATGATGAACTCTGAGTGCATGTGTTATTTATTTTCATCATATTTTCTTAATTTTCTATAGTGACCATGTGATCTTTAATAATAAAAAATAAATAAGATAAAATTGTTTTTATTTGCTATAGGGCATGTGTGCTCACCAGAGAGAGAATGTGAGAAAGTAGTCCTCCTCTCAGAGAGGAGAATGATCACTCCACAGTCCCTTCTCTATTCTCCTCTTAGGATTTTTGGGGGAGCATGCACATACTTGTGCCCAGTGTTTTTTTGTTTTGTTTTGTTTTTTCCCCAGTGTGTTTTCAAGCCACTGGGTATGGGACTGAAATCACACAGTTGGCCAAGTAAGATCCAAGTAGGATTCCAGCTATCTTAACCACCATACCACCTAGCTGGCCCTGATTTAGCATTTTTACTATCAAAAAAGACTTCCAGAGACCAGCAGATGTTGTAATGGTTATGTAGCTGGACTCCCATGTAGTCGACCACAGTTCGAGTCCCAAACCTGGTGACTTAAAACTCACACCAGGTGCATGTGTATGCGTGTGCCTAAAATTCTGAGAAGAGAATGAAGGTGAAGAGATTGCAGTGTAGCCATCCCCCTGGTAGGTGGTTTCTCACTTTCTGTCTCTCTGTCTCTACGGCAAGTACACACACCCTATAGTAAAAATCTCTCTTAAAAAAAAAAAAAAAGACATTCAACAGAATAAAGTTTGAATTACTTTGTTTGGCAGTTCTGTGCAGTCTATTTCCAATCTACCTTACTAGTCTTTTTTTTTTCCTGGACAGGTTTTTGCTATAGGGCATGTACACTTACCAGAAAGAGAGACAGAAAGCGAGAAATCACTCCCCAGGGGGGATGGCCACGCCACAATCCCTTCTCCTCCATTCTCCTCTCGGGATCTTGGGCACGCACACGCATGCGCATGGAGTGAGTTTAAGCTACCTAGTCTGGGACTCGAACCACTGTTGACTACATAGGAGTCCAGTGACATAGTCATTACGCCAACTGCTGGTCCCATGCTTTATTAGTCTTATGTATATATATATACTTGTTAACCCTTTAAAGAGATGAAAATTTAGTTAAATATTTAAATGTTTTTAAATAGTAATAGTCAACCACAGGAGGATAAAAACAATAGGTAATTGCATTATTCATTTTTGAAGGCTACGTAAGTGTCACGTTATTACATTTTGCTTTATATTCTCTGACTTCATAATTTTAGGATGCCAACCCTGTTGTAATTGAGCCATCATCTGTTTTGAATGGAGGAAAATATTCATTCGGAACAGCAGTACATCCTATGGAGCAGAGTGAAGATAGAATTGGAGGCAGTCTCAGTTATGTGACTACTACAGAGGAGAAATTTTCAGATAATATTTCTACTGCCTCTGAAGCCTCAGAAACTGCTGGCAATGGTAAGTATGTTTCCATGAAGGTTAATCCTGGTTAGTTCTTAAGGAAGTTACCTTGGCAGGTGATATGGTAGGTGGGTTACTGGGCTTCAGACTTCCGTTAACAGAAATAAGTTTGAATTAAATAGTTATTCTTGAATTTACAAAGAAAAACTCTTGTCTGTCCTACCTCATTCCTCTATCAATAATCTGTCAATATCAAGCTACTTCCACTATTTTCATTGATGATGAAACCATATCTCTCCATTTGGTTTTATTTTGTCAGTAAATTTAGATTTGAGAAAATAACATATTTCATCACTAGGAGACTCTTAAGTAACCATAAGCATACAGGGGGACCTCAAGTTTCTGGATGGGACTGACAGGTGGCATGTTTGTTGGGACACTGGAGTTCCACATGGCTGACTACGGTTTGAGTACCAGACCTTGCACTTTCCTTTCTTACTTTCCCTTTATTTCTCTCTCTCTCTCTGGGCAAATTGAAAAATAATAGTAATAAATAAAATGAAATAAAATTATTATTTTTTAAAACTTTTTGGAAAATGGAATTAAAATACAAATTTATTTTGGTGCAAAAATTTTTGGAACTCTATAAATAGTTTTCTATTTATTTATTTATTTAACTATCTATCTTATCTATCTGTCCATCCGTCCATACATACATCCACGTCAATTTGACCAGAAAGGGGTAGAGGGGAGAGAGAGAGAGAGAGAAAGTGGACAGCAGCAAGTTGCTGGATTCAGGACTCAAACTGTGGTTGGCCATGTGAGAGTCCAGTGCCCCTACCCACCATGTGACCAGCCAGCCCCATGTTTTTCATAATACACATTTTCTGTAAACTTTTTAGAGACCTCTCATACCTTCATTGGATTAAGTGCACCCTCATATCAGATTCTATGGACATTTCAGATCTGAATTTTGGGATTGTTTTGTTTTTGTTTTGTTTTTGTTTTGTTTTAAGACAGAGGCAGAGAGACAGAAAGCGAGAAATCACCCCCAAGGGAGAATGGCCATGCCGCAGTCCCTTCTCCTCCATTCTCCTCTCGGGATCTTGGGCATGCATGGACACGCACCCGGTGTGAGTTTATGCCACCGGGTCCGGGACTCGAACCGCAGTCGACTGCATGGGAGTCCAGCTGCATAGCCATTACACCAACTGCTGATCCCGTGGGATTGTTTTGTTAGAACATTGAAAAGGGGGCCAGCAGTTAGTGTAATGGCTATGTCGCTGGACTCCATGTAGTCAACTGTGGTTCGAGACCTGGACCCAGTGGCTTAAACTCACACCAGGTGTGTGTACGTGCATGCCCAAGATCCCGAGAGGAGAATGGGGGAGAAGGGATTGTAGCATGGCCATTCTTCCTGGGGGGTGATTTCTCGTTTTCTGTCTCTCTCTGTCTTTCTGGCAAGCGCACACACTCTATAGCAAAAACCTCTCAGAAAAAAAAAAAGAAAACAAAAACCACTGAAAAAGAATTCGTGTCATTCCATTTAGTCCTTGGTACTTACCAAAAACTTAGTGATTCCACACTTACAGAGAAAGGGAATATGCCTTGTTGTTTTTGTTACCCAACTGAGTTAAATTGATTACTGCTGTTCTGCAGTTTGGTAGTAAGACCCTTAATTTTACCCTGTTGTTACTTCCTTTTTGAGATTTTCTGGGAATAAGTGAATTAGACAGAGCTAGCGGTTTTGCTACAAAACTCTTGGCTTTTTTTTTTCCTGGAAGTTTTTGCTTTAGGGCGCGAACGCTTGCCAGAAAGAGAAAGAAAACACCCACAGGGGGGATGGCCACACCACAATCCCATCTTCTCGGGATCTTGGGCACGCATGCACACGTGCCTGGCGTGAATTTAAGCTGATGGGTCTGCGACTTGAACTGCAGTCTACTACGTGGGAGTCCAGCAACATAACCATTATGCCATCTGCTGGTCCCCTAAGCTCCTTGGGTATCTTTCTGATTGGGTTATTTTTTTAGCTCCTTTAGTAGTTTAGACTTCTTACCTCTATTGTTCACCAAGAGCATTGGAATGTGTTTGCAGGTAGGAAAAAAAAGGATAAAAGTGAAATTTTATGAAAGCTCAACTCTGTAGCTACATCTTTTCTCTTCCTTTCATAGGACATATAATTCTCATCACAAATTATTAGATATTCTAGGAGGGTGGTCAGTGTTCATTTGGTAATAATTTTAGACGTTTTTCTTAGTGTCTTGCTGTGTAATGTTTAGAAAACAATACATCTGTATTTTCTTTTATAGCTATATCAGAATCTAAAACTATATTGACATGCCAATAGAATAATAACATCAATCCAATAAATGGACACTAAATTTGTATCTTCAAGTCTATTTATGTATAACTAAACAAAAGATTCCATTCTCTTTCTTTATAGGCATTCTGCATTCTGCCACACCAGGGACTGATATGTGTTTTGCTCGACAACATAACAGTTCTGACAATAATAACCAGTGTTTGTTAGGAGCCAATGGGAATATTTTGTTGCACTTTAATCCTCAAAAACCGGGGGCTATTGATAACCAGCCACTAGTAACTCAAGAGCCAGTAAAGGTAAGTAATTTGACAACTAATTTTTTTTTGACAACTAATTTAAAAATTACTGTATTTCCAGGCCAGCAGGTGGCATAGTGGTTAAGACTATGGATTCCTACATGGGTTGACCATGGTTTTAGTCCTGGGTCTGGTGGCTTTAAACTCACGCTGGGTGTGTGTGTACCCCAAATCCAGAGAGAATAATAGAGGAGAAGGAATAGTGGCATGGCCATCTCCATAGGAGGTGGTTTCTCACTTTCTCTCTCTCTGTCTCTCTCCATGTCTACAGTGCGCACATGTGCCCAATAGCGAAAAAAAAAAAGATTTTAAACTTCGGACCAGCAGATGGCATAATGGTTATGTCGTTGGACTCCCACCTGGCCAACCGTGGTTTGAATCCTAGACACAGCAGCTTGAAACTCATGCCAAGTGCATGTGTGTGCATACCCAAAATTCTAGGAGGAGAATGGAGGAGAAGGGATTGTGGTGTGGCCATTCCCCCAGAGAGTGATTTTTCCCTTTCTGTCTCTTTATCTTTCTCTGTCTCTCTGGTGAGGACATGTACCCTATAGCAAAATATCTCTCTTAAAAAATTTAAATAAAAAACTCTTAAAAATAATATCTTTGAAGTTGACAGTAAATTTCATTTTAGAGGTGTTATTAGCACATAGCAAAACATTGCTGGCTCATTACAGATGGCAATTTCTGCATAGTTCATTTTGATGAAAATGTTCTATGATGTAGTACCTACTTAGAAGTAATAGAGTGATCCTTAGAAATACTATTATTCTTACTAGGCAATTACTTTGAAAATTTTTCACATGTATTTGGAAATTTTTTTCAAAAATAATATTTTTATTGTTTGAAAGAAGTATGTGAAAACTAGTCTTATTACTTCAGAATGTTTCAATGATTTTTCCAAATGATTTGTCTTGAGTTTCCTTTCTTAAATAGTTTATTTGGAAAGTCAAATAAAAATCTCTTAAAAGGGACCAGCAGCTTGCATAATAGCTTTGTTGCTGAACTCCCACATAGTCGACCACAGTTCAAGTCCCAGACCCGGTGACTTAAACTCACGCTGAGCACATGTGTGTGCGTGCCCAAGATCCCAAGAGGAGAATGGAGGAGAAGGGATTGCAGTGTGGCCATCCCCTCTGGGAGGTGATTTCTCGCTTTCTATCTCTCTGTGTCTTTCTGGCAAGCGCACGTGCCCTATAGCAAAAACCTCTCAAAAGTAAAAAAAAAAAATCATCTGTTAAAAAATTCAGTTTTTCTAGTAACATGAAACTCAGTAGTGACATGAGTTTGTTCTCCATCTTTAGGTTTTGTTAAAATACAGAGATTTTGTAATATTAAAAATTAACATTTGGGGGCCAGCAGGTGGCGTGGCAGGTAAGGCACTGTACTTCTACATAGCTGACTACAGTTCAAGTCCTGGACTTGGCGGCTTGCTTTCTCACTTTCCCTTTCTCTCTCTTTTTCTCTCTGGTCAATTAAAACAAAATAATAATAATAAATACAGTTAAATAAAATAGCTCTTAAAAAATAACATTTATATTTTGTTCTTTCTGAGGCTACATCATTAACACTAGAGGGAGGACGATTAAAACGAACTCCACAACTGATCCATGGAAAAGATTATGAAATGGTCCCAGAACCTGTGTGGAGAGCCCTTTATCATTGGTATGGAGCAAACCTGGCCCTACCTAGACCAGTAAGTATACTGGTGCCTAATATAAGGCATAATCATAAGCGAGTTCTATTACATTTTTATATGAATCTCATCATCTATAAATGAGGTCTGGTCTTATGGTAGTAGAGTACTTGGTACATGTTCAAATTAGTGAATAATTTTAGATTCTATAACATTCATTTATGTATTAAACATTTATTAAGTACTATATTAAGATCAAACCTAGAGGGAACCAGTAGTTAGCGTAATGGCTATGTCGCTGGATTCCCACATAGTCGACCGCAGTTCGCGTCCCGGACCCGGTGGCTTAAAACTCACGCTTGGCGCGTGTGCATGCGTGCCCAAGATCCCGAGAGAATGGAGGAGAAGGGATTGTGGCGTGACCATCCCCCCGGGGGGTGATTTCTCACTTTCTGTCTCTATGTCTCTCTCTGTCTGTCTGGCGAGCGCACGCGCCCTATAGCGAAAATCTCTCCAGAAAAAAAAAGATCAAACGTAGAGACCAGTAGGCAATGTGGTAGTTAAGGCGGTAGACTCCCACATGGTCTACTGTGGTTCATGTCGTGGACCTAGCAACTTACTTTCTAAATTTCCCCTTGTCTCTCTCTCTCTCCCTCTCTCTCCCTTGCTCTCTCTGATCAAATTTTTAAAATAGTAATAAAATAAATAAAATTTTTAAAAATCAAACCTTCATAATATACTATGGTAGTGGGTAGTTAACATGAAGGAGTAAAGTAACAGATTAAAGTTAAGAAATTATGAGATGAGTGTGTTAAGTCATTCATATGTGTGAACATCTGGGATAATTTAGAATTTAAGCTAGAGAGGAAGAAAAGCTGAGAGCCAGTGCCAAAAAGTTCAGTGAATATAGAAGTAATGCAGAGGTTATTTCTGAAATTACTATTCTCATTAATCACGTAGACATTCAGTTAGGGGATTGAGTTCCTCTAGCTTTTGGTGGATGTTTGTAGTTTATCTTTTTTTTTTATAATTTTTTTTTTTTTTTTTTTTTTAGAGAGGTTTTCACTATAGGGCGCGTGCGCTCGCCAGACAGACAGAGAGAGACATAGAGACAGAAAGCGAGAAATCACCCCCCAGAGGGGATGGTCACGCCGCAATCCCTTCTCCTCCAATCTCCTCTCGGGATCTTGGGCACGCACGCACACGCGCCCGGCGTGAGTTTTAAGCCACCGGGTCTGGGACGCAAACTGCGGTTGACTACGTGGGAGTCCAGCGACATAGCCATTACGCTAACTGCTGGTTCCCTGTAGTTTATCTTTTTGAAAGAGGAGCATATAAAAGATCACAACATACGATAACAGGAATTCCAAGTTAATGGATTCTGATTGTTACCATCTCTAAGATAAGTAAACTACTCTAAATAATTTAAAGGATTTAGATGATAAAACATTAACATATTAGTAAGTTACCTATGCAACATCATATTCTGTTCTTATACAGTGAGCGGCATAACTTTTACTAATTTGGAAGCTAACTTTTTACGTTGTCAATAAAATAAAATATCACATAACAGGAATATTTTTGGTATATTAAGAAATACCTGAGGGCCAAGCAGATGACGTGGTGGTTAAGATGGCTGGATCCCATATGGCCAGATGCATGGTTCAAGGCCCCGACCCCAGGACCTGAAAGACACACTGGGCCCATGTGCACGTATGCCCAAATCCCAAGAGGAGAGCAAAAGAGAAAGGATTGCATCAGTGGTCATCCCCTTTGAAGGGTTACTTTCTGACTTTTTCTCTCTCCTTCTTTCTGACTCTCTCTGGCAAGTTCCTGTGCCCTATAGCAAACTTGGAAGGAAGGAAAGGAGGGAAACCCTTGGCTTAGCCTGGTAGTATAGTTAGTTGATAGCAAACTGAACTGCAGTACTTGAAGCTATGACTGACCTTGGATTTGGATACCTAGGTCAGTCTGAAAGCATGCTGGGCATGTGCCCCTAATTCTAATAAGGGAAAGAGCTGAGGGAAGGGGATGGCAGTGTTATTGACCCTGTCAAGACTGCATCTCTCTCTCTTTTCTCTCATCATATACATATGCTATCTATCATGAATGAAAAAAAACTCTCTTTTTTATAATGTCCAAGCTAGAGCTTCCTTATACCAGGAATGTTTTGTATAGGTGAGATAGGGTAAGTTAACTTCCAGAGAGTAGACGCCTATTATTAAGTCTTAGTCTGTAATGTTGATGTAGATTTTGAGTTACTAATAATTATATTTGTTAAAAACTATACTTAAGGGACCCAACAGATGGCATAATGATTACGTCACTGGACTCCCATATAGTTGACCGCAGTCAAGTTCAAGTCCCAGACCCAGTGGCTTAAAACTCATGCCAGGGGTAAATTCCAAGAATAGACTGGAAGAGAATGGATTGTGGCATGATCATCCCCGAGGGAATGACCATTGATGCAATCCTTTCTCTTCTGCTCTCCTCTTAGGATTTGGGTATATGTGCACATGGGCCCAGTGTGTCTTTCAGGCCCTGGGGTCGGGGCCTTGAACCATGCATTTGGCCATATGGGATCCAGCCATCTTAATAACCACCACGCCATCTGCTTGGCCCTCAAGTATTTCTCGCTTTCTGGCGCTGTTTCTCTCTGTCTCTCTGGCAAGTGCACGCAACCTATAGCAAAAAAAAAAAAAAAAAAAAAAAAAAAAAAAAAAAAAAACCTCTATTAAAAAAAAATTATGCTTAAGACCAACCCCATAGTCTAGTGCTTAAGAAAAGCCAGATGCCACATGGCCAACTCTGGTTCAAGTGCCAGCCCCAACAGCTTGAAAAACACACTAGGTGCGTATGCATGTGTGCCCTAAATCCCAACAGGATGGAGAAATGGAGGAGAGGGAATTGTGGCATGATTATGCCCTATTGGAATACTTTCTTCATCTTTCTCTTTCTCTCTCTCTCTCTCTCTTTCTCTCTCTCTCTCGGTCTTTGTTTCTCCGTTGCAAGTGCATGTACTGTCTGGCAATGTTTAAGAATAAAATGAAATAAAAAACATTTTAATTTAAAGGTACATCTCAGAAGTTAGATTAAAATGGCATTTTTGTTTCTTTTAGAGTGTTCACTTTTTATCTCTTAAAATAATAGGTGATCAAGAATAGCAAGACGGACATCCCAGAGCTGGAATTATTTCCTCGCTATCTTCTCTTTCTGAGACAGCAGCCTGCTACTCGGACACAGCAATCTAACATCTGGGTGAATATGGGTATGATGAGCCTGAGAATGTTTCCTCAGCATTTACCGAGAGGTAACTTTAAGAATGCAGCAAGAATACCACTCATTTCTTTTTTAAAAAAAAAGAAAAAGAAAAAAGAAAAGTGATAACCAAGTTGCTCAAAGTCTGGTACCACTGTACTAATACATATTCCTATCCACTTTTATACAGAATCAGTAAATACTTGTGGGGCTTAGATCTATGATCATGCGCAAGACTGAATGGAAGTAGAGGCAAAAATCCCAGCAGCAACTGAGAAGGGTTGTTTCCTCGTCTAGTTTGTAAACTTACAAAAATAATTAATAAAAATAGGTTTTACATACTTTATTTCTTTGAGATAAGCTGTTGTTAATTATTGATAGACCTAAGTTGAAGACTGTGAGTTATTGACTGATCTTTTCATCTCTACTCAAACCTATAAGAAGTAATTTCTTTGGACACTATAATCTTTTTGTTTAATTTTTGGATTCTTTTTTCTATTCATTATTTTTGGCCAAACATGATGTGTTTTGCTAGATACATCATTTACTAGATACATACATGCTAGATCTAAGGAGACTTTATAAAATACATAATACAGAACCACAGCTATGTTTTTAAAATGAAAATAGCACATTAACTTTGAAAACCACCAATCCTATCAAAATGACAATAAATTCCCATTTTAAGACATAGCATGTATAAATTTCCCCTTTGATTTCTCTGAGAGGTTAAATTTTACTGATGGACAATACTTGTACTATGCTTTTGCCTTGTAAATATTTGACATTGTTCTTCTGTAGTAAAGAAACGAATTCATCCACTTACACCATCTCAGACTTTGTGTTAATGCCAGAAGATTATTATAATTAATATAAGTTAGTATGCTAGAACTATCTCGGAACCCACACCCTTTTTGTGTAAGTACTAACACTCCTTTGAAGCTGAACAAATTAGTTTTTTTGTCTTTCTTAAATATTATTTAAAATAATATATGAAAATCCTTTAACTTTTTTGTTTTGGTTTGGTTTAGTTAGAATTAGAGCAAAGCAGTGCTCTCTGCTTACACCTTGTCTTTGGGGAAAACATGAAAATCCAGGAGTAATGAAATATAATCTCTGAAACCTCTTGATTTAATTTCCCATTGAATAGACGTTTTAGCCTAGCTTCCGTGGCACACATAGCATGTCTTCTTTGATTCTCTTTGAAGGATAACATGAGAGGCAAGATATTTTGCACTTTCGAAAGTATTCTTTGTAACTCTTGTGCTGATCCTAGATTTTTGCTGCTTCTGTAAATTTCAGTAGATTTGTTGGTGCTATTCAAAAGTACAAAATTATATATAATTGGCTGCCTGCTTAATGAGCTATGCAATACGTACTATCTAGAACTCAAATTTTCTTACCGTGGCTTGGGACCACAGAGATTGACTTAGATGCTATAATATGCTTCTAAATCCTACAACTAAGTAGTTCTGAGGCTCCAAATTTATTCTTAATTTGAAATGTCATTCCTTACTAATTAGTTGTGAAATCAATCATTAATCATTTTGAAGTTTATAAAACTATGCTTTCTTGCTGTAATCTTATAACTAATCCTCTGATATATAATTGGACAAATTTTCTACTTTGTTTCTTTTAGGGATTACTTTTTGCTTGCGGATAGTAAAAGATTTGCTTTGCTGTATGTTTAAAATTGATCATAGTTGGGTTTTGTTCTGTCATAGCATAATGTTTATCTTTCTCAAATACTCAGTTTGTTACAGATTTTCTAGACTCTTTTACTGTTTTTGAAATGACTAGTATACAAATCTTGCCTCAGTTTCAATGATTTACATTTATTTAGCCTTTCCTATAGATAAGGCTACAAAAGTCGTTCCTTAGATTATTATTTTTAGCCTGTTTTAAGTGAGTAGGTTCTTTTTGGAAACTCTAAAAAGCAAATGATGACAGTATTTTTCTCAGCTTTTGTTTATTAGGTGAAGACTCATTAAAAGCACATTTTATGAGAGAGAAAAAGCTAAGTCACCATTGAATGGGTAGAAAACTACCTGGGATGTATACTTGTACCATAGAGGGATTATATTCATATATTAAGTTTAAATTTTCACTTTGGGTTGCTCAATAAAATATAGCCTCTTAGGACCAACAGATGGTGTAATGGTTACATCACTGGACTCCCATGTAGTCGACTGTGATTCGAGTCTGACTTGGTGACTGAAACTCATGTTGGGCACATGTATGTGCATGCCCAATATCCCAAAAGGAGAGTAGAGGAGAAGGGATTGTGGCATGCCCATTCTCCCCAGGGGGCGATTTCTCGCTTTCTGTCTCTCTGTCTGTCTGTCTTTCTGGCATAGCCAAAGCCTTTCAAAAAAATATATAATAATAATAATACAGTCTCCCACAGACAAATGACCATTTTAAGATACAGCTTTTCTCTGGATTTTTGGCTGAATAATAACCAGTGGTTTGCAAACTTCTTATGTAACCTATCTTTAATTTCCATTATCTCTTGACATTTCATCCCCCTCTTTTGAAATATGAGGTTAGATTTTTTTTTTTTTTTTTTTTTTTTTTTTGCTGTTTTCTACACTTTTTGTTTCTACATTAAGCCCTTCAGGAATTCAAGGTCATGTCACCTGTCATCATATTAGACAGGCAGGTTATAGATTTTCTTCCCTCATAGTTTCCAATGGGGCAGTTTCTTTTTGTTTTTTGTTTGTTTTTTTGTTTTGTTTTGTTTTTTATGTTTTTGCCATAGCTGGAAATACAGAGAGACAGTTAGAGGGAAAATGAGAAATCACCCCACCAGAGGGATTGGCCATGCTGTAATCCCTTCTCCCTTTTCCTCTTGGGATTTTGGGCATGCATGTACACATGCCCAGTGTGACTTTCTAGCCATTAGGTCTGGGACTCAAACCATGGTCGGCTTATGTGGGAGTTCAGCACCTTCTGATCTGCCACCTACTGCCCTTTTCAATAGGGCGATTTTTAATTCATTTATAATTATTTTTATGTGGGAGACTTCTTAGATTCATTTTTAAATTGTGTAGGGCCAGCACCATTACCCATTGGTAATGGACAACTCAAGAGAAGGCAGATCCCACATTATGACTAAGGTTCAAGTCCCTAGCCTGGTCAGTCTGAGACATACCAGGCGCACACGCTAGTCCCAGGATCCAGTGGGCTAAAGGACTGGAGAAAGAGGATTGTAGTATGACTAGACCCTGTGTAGAGTATCTGTCTCTCTTTCACAGTCATGTGCATGCATATGTGCTCTATTGTAAAGAAAGAGGGGAGAAAATATAACTCTGTTTGGCCTTGTAGAGTCTGTACCTTTTTAGTAATTTAAGTAAAATTTTCAGTGTACCAATTATCAGGCCACTTAACAATTGAGAGTGATGCAAGTAATAATTAAAAGTTTAAAAGAAGTGAATCAGGTAAATCCAGTTATTTCTATGTGCCATTCAGAGCCAGTCCCATTTTATCTCCCCCACTCAGTGCTGAGTTTTATTTCATTTTACTATTGAATGTGACCCATCTGAGGGCAGCCAGATACTAATGCCCACTGTGCGCCCGTATGTACCCACTCTTCTTGGGATCCAAATGTTGTCAATTATTTGGGCTTGTGAATTTCTGCTCTTCTTTTCCAAGTTAAAACTTGGGACTTATTTAAGACACTTGGATATCCTGTCTTTATGTATTGTACTCTTTATATTTAAAATGATTAAACCGTAATTTTCATTTCTTGTCATTATTTCCTATAATAGTATGGTCCCCATTGCTAAGAGGGATGCTTTAAAAAAAAAAAAAAAAAAAACTGTCTTTTTGTGATTACTATAACCATAGGAAACGTACCTTCTCCGAATGCACCTTTAAAGCGGGTTTTAGCCTATACGGGCTGTTTTAGTCGAATGCAGACCATCAAAGAAATTCACGAGTATCTATCTCAAAGGCTGCGCATCAAAGAGGAAGATATGCGCCTGTGGCTATATAACAGTGAGGTAAGAGGCACTTCAGAGTCATGATGAGTCTGTGTGTTAAAACATATGTCACAAGTATGGGATTTTTTTTCTATCTAGTAAATATGCTAAAAGCCATATCTAGGATTTCAGTTAAAACTTCACATTTTAGGGCCCAACAGGTGGCATGGAGGTTAAGGTGACTGGATCCCACATGGCCAACTGCTCAGTTTGAATCCCAGATCCAGTGACTTGAAAATCACACGAGGCTCATGTGTGTGTGTGTGTGCTCAAAACCCCAAGAGGAGAATGGAAAAGGGACTGTGTCATGGCCATCTTTCCTGGGAGTGATTTCTGACTCTTTCTCCCGCTCTCTCTCTGGTGAGCACACACACCCAATAGCCAATAAAACAAACAAGCAAGACAACTTCAACATTTAAATTTCTATACGCATACATGTAGATATTTGTCACTTAATATACATAATAATAGTGGACCGTAATGGGTAGTACCATCTTAAAAACATTGTTTTATTATTAGCAATAGCAAATATCTCTTATATCTCTTTTACTATATATATATATATTATATATATGTGTGTATATATATATATATATATTTTTTTTTTTTGGATTTGCCTTAAGATAATTTATCACATTTAAAACATTCAAGCAAGAGACCTGCAGCCACGGTTCAAGTCTTAGACTTGGTAGCTTACTTTTTCACTTGGCTTGCTCTCTCTTTCTCCCTGCCCCCTCTGGTGAGTATACATGCCATATAGCAAATTAAAAAATAAATAAATGAAATAATTCAAAACAAAAAATTTAAACAATACAAAAGTATGCAGTGAAAATTTCTCCTTTCATAGGGCCAGCCTGGGGTGGCTAGATTCCACATGACAAGCCATCCTGTTTTAGTCCTGGACCTGGCGACTTGTAAAACCTGCCAGGTGCATGTACATGCGTGCCAAAAGTCCAGAAATTAGGGAAAAATAAAGGTGAAGGGGTTGTTACATGATCATTCCCCATAGGGGGAGGCTTTCTCATTTTGCTTCTCTCTGCCTCTCTGTTTCTCTCCTGTGAGCACATATGCCCTCTGGCAAATTAAAAAAAGGAGAAAAATTCTTCCCATTCTCCAGCCGCCCCCCCCCCCCCCATCCTCCAACCTCATCAGAGGAAATGCTGCCTCTGTTTAAATTGTTTATATATTCTTAATTGCTTAAATAGCCTTCCTGATGTATTCAATATAGATTATACTCTGAAATTGGATTGTAAAAGTAGTTTTTATCAGTTCTCTAATTCCCTGGCGTGTTTTTTTTTTTTTTTTTTTTTTTTTTAATATCCTCCTTTGGTCACCACTGGGAGGCAGTATCGTATCGTCATAGACCACATTACAGGAAGCCTTGTTGCCAGAAATTAAATCTTGGCTCCGGCCACTTTTTAGTTGTATAACTAAGAGTAAGTCGCTTCACCTTCTGTGCCTTAGTTTTCTCATGAGCAAAATGGGGAAATAAAAGTATTTCTCTCAGTTTAGTTGTAAAAGGTAAAGGAATTAATTGTATAAGTACTTTAGACAGGGTGAGTGTAAACAAAAATGTATAATTCTGTATGACATTTGGCTTTCCATTTTCTGTTTTTAGTAATTGATCAAGTTTCATTAAACACATTTTCTTAATTTCATACTAAATACTAAAGAAATTCCTGTATGGTATTCAACCTCTGAATAACAGGGAGAATCATGTTTATTTTATATTAGGTGTTGCAATGTGTAATATGCTTACCATAGTAAACTACTACCATATTTTTAAAAATAATAATAAGTCCTTCTGAGATAATTATCTTTGACTCCTGTGATCAATAAGAAAGGTAATGTCTGTCCTGTGGACAAATGTCACTCCAAGACTAGAAAAGTAATTTGGGGGCAGATGTCATTACAGTAGTACTTTTTAATGTAAGATTTCAGTGGACTTTGCACCAGATTGCAATTCTGGCAGAGTTCTTGTGACAGTTCTTGTTATCAGGCATACTTGCTTGAGCATCACCTCCCCAACCCCCCATGGCCTTCCTCTACACAGTTTTATTGGGGTTTAATACAAGTTGACACAAATGACTCCATTTTGATTCTGAAAACTTTCACAAAACTTCAGAATATTCAAGTCTTGGGGACCAGCAGGTGGCATTATGGTTAGGGCATTGACTCCCACATGGCTGACCACGGTTCAGGTCCTGGTGGCAGATCTGGTGGCTTGCTTTCTCACTTTCCCTCTCTTTCTGTCTCTCTGTGGTCAAATAAAAATAATAAGAATAATAAATTAATAAATAAGTAATTCTTAAAAAAGAAAACGAGTATCTAAGTCTCAGTGAACTTTGGTTAGATATGTGATGGATCTTCTACTGGTCTCTCAAAAATTATATACATTTTTAGGGATATAGAGAATGTTTATGAAGTACACATTGTTTTACCCCAATTTGCCTAAATTATGAATATTTGTGAACAACTGTAATATGCAAAATATTTGTGACATGAATTCAGTAACTATAAGAAGTTTTTCATTGACATTCATTTTTATTTCTTTTTTTTAATATTCTTTTATTTATTGTTACTAGCATATTAATTTTTAGTTTGACCAGAAGCAGGGAGAGAGGGGGGCAGGGAAGAGTGAGAAAGCAAGCCACCAGGTCCAGGACTTGAACCACAGTCAGCCATGTGGGGAGTCCAGCATCTTAACAACACTATGCCACCTGCCAGCCTCCAACATGCATTTTAATTTCTATGCTTGTTCAAAGTTTACCAACCAAATTAACACTTCCTCCTCCTTACACAGAATTATCTTACACTTCTGGATGATGAGGATCATCGATTGGAATATTTGAAAATCCAGGATGAACAACACCTAGTAATTGAAGGTACAAGATGGAAGCATATATCTGTATTTGATTTTAGTGGAAGAGTTTAAAGAGTTACTAATAATCTATTCTATAATTTTTCCCAAAGCAACTATTAGTTTATTATTATGTCATCCTAACAACTTTACTTAGATTGCTGGAAAAGAAAAATAATAGTCAGAGGCTAATAAGGATAGGAAAGGTAGGTAGGAGCAAGTGAATTCAGTTACAAACTTACAAAATTTCTTAACATTTTTAAGCTGCTTCTTTGAATTTAAGTAAGGAGACCAACTGTCTTGCATGGTTGGTGATTCATCAACCTTAGCTGCTCACTCACAGAGCTACTTGTATATTCACATGAATTCACACATGTGCCTGTCATTGCAAACTTGAAGTCTTTTTCTATCAAATTTCATGCTGCCTTTGTGTTAAAACAAACTACTCTGACAGTTGTTAAAATTTAGGAAAGAATTGTATTTCTAATATTTTTGTCTCCAAATTCTAACCCAGTAACTTTATAAACAGTAGAAATGGTTTCAGAGCCTCTCACTAACATTAACTTGATTTTTTTCAGTTTTTGATCTAGAAATAAGAACTCTTTTTTGAAAAACAATGACAATTAAATGGGTATGAATTAAATTAATATATTCCTATTTGTCTTTTCAGTTCGCAATAAAGACATGAGTTGGCCTGAGGAGATGTCCTTTATAGCAAACAGTAGTAAAATAGATAGACACAAGGGTAAGTCTCCCGTGTATTATTTTTAAAGAGATTATTTTAAATTTATTCTTATTTTTCTTCTCTCAACTACTACAGGGTTAATAACTTTCAGTGGGTCTCCTTCTATCCCCTTCTTTTCCTGAAGCAGCATTTGATGTTGGTAAACTCAGCATCAAATTATTTTCTAAGTTTCTTTACAATCCTACAATTAAGTAATTTATATATTTTTAAAGACATACTAAGAGGAAAATTGCTTGAATTCTTTTAAAAATACATAGCAGTAGGGACCAGAAGTTAGCATAATGGCTATGTCGCTGGACTCCCATGTAGTCGACTATGGTTCGAGTCCTGGACCCGGTGGCTTAAACTCATGCCAGGCACGTGTGCGTGCATGACCAAGATCCCGAGAGGAGAATGGAGGAGAAGGGATTGCGGCGTGGCCATCCCCCTCGGGGGGTGATTTCTCACTTTCCGTTCCTCTGTCTTTCTCTGTCTTTCTGGCGAGCACACGTGCCCTATAGCAAAAACCTCTCCAAAAAAAAGAAAAAAGAAAAACATATCAATGCTGGGGCTGGCAGGTGGCATGGTGCTTAAGGTGCTAGACTTCCACATGGCCAACTGTGGTTCCAACCCTGGTCCTGGTGGCTTGCTTTCTCACTTTCCCGCCCTCTGGTCAAATTTTAAAATAATAATAATAAATAATTCTTTAAAATAAAAATAGCATTGGGGCCAACAGGTGGTATCGTGATTAAGGCACTGGACTCCCATGTGGTCAGCTGTGGTACGAGTCCTAGACGGGTGGCTTGAAGCTCACACCAGGCTCATGTGCATACATGCCCAAAATCCTGAGAGGATAATGAAGGGATTGCAGCATGGCCACCCGCTTTGAGGGTGATTTCTTGCTTCCCATCTCTCTGTTTGAGCATTTGCACCCTATAGCAAAAATCTCAAAAGAAAAAGAAAATAGAGCATTAAATAATTTCTACTTCTAGATTATAAATGACCTTGGATCATCATGATTGCCAGAGACACTCCATGAAAAATAATTTAAATACTTAAGTATTTGAGAGACTTGCTACAGAAAAATTAGTACCATTTAGCTAGTTAGAAGCGTAGTAAAGATCACTGTATTGAATACAAGTGACCGTTCTATGTCATATCAACAGCTAGACTTTTGCTCTCATCTTTTTTTTTCCAGTTCCCACAGAAAAGGGAGCCACAGGTCTGAGTAACCTGGGAAACACATGCTTCATGAACTCAAGTATCCAGTGTGTTAGTAACACACAGCCACTCACACAGTATTTTATCTCAGGGAGACATCTTTATGAACTCAACAGGTAATCTTTCTTGAGTCATTGGCATTTTGGTGACTTTGATCTGAATCCAATATCACGTGATTCTTCTCTTTCCTTGCCCTGTGGAAGAAAAATCTCATTTGTCCTGTTTAGTATGAAATAAGGACCACGGGATACTTCTTGTTTCAAAAAGAAAATATATTTTGATGTGAAATATTGGACATTTCTGTGCCCCCATGATTGTGATATATATGAGAATCTTTGGTAACATATTTTCCTCTCAAACTTCCAGGACAAATCCCATTGGTATGAAGGGGCATATGGCTAAATGCTATGGTGACTTAGTACAGGAACTTTGGAGTGGAACTCAGAAGAATGTTGCCCCATTAAAGCTTCGGGTAAGCAGGTTAAAATGATATAGAAGTACTTAATTTCTGAACATTTATGTAATTATTTTTTCTATGTTTTGTTTTTCTATTTAATCCGTGTGTTTGTATTTTTGTATCTTTCACTAGACATCAATCATATGTCAAGTACTTTTACTTGTTCAGAAATGTAAACGACTACTGTGTATGTAGTGGGTAAAAAGACCAAAGGCATGGCCTAAATTTGGGATGATGTTCGTTTTACTAACTTATCAAATATCTTACTTGTATGGAGAGTAAAAAGTAGTAAAACAAAAGAGTGTATTAATGGATATAAGTTTTGTTTGTTTGAGAGGTTTTGCTATAGGACACGTGCACTCACCAGAAACAGAGAGACAGAGAGACAGAAAGCGAGAAATCACCCCCCGGTGGGATGGCCATGCCGCAATCCCTTCTCCTCCATTCTCCTCTCGGGATCTTGGACACGCGCGTACACACGCCGGCTGTGAGTTTAAGCCATCGGGTCTGGGACTCGAACCGCAGTCAACTACCTGGGAGTCCAGCCACATAGCCGTTACACCAACTTCTGGTCCCTAATGGATGTGTTTTATTAATAGCATATATAATAGATCTTCATGAAGTTTGGACTTTATTTAAAAATAAGGAAAAACCTTTTAGGTTAAAAATTGACAAGCAGTTGGCATAATGGCTACGTCGCTGGACTCCCATGTAGTCGGCCACAGTTTGAGTCCTGGACCTGGTGGCTTAAACTCATGCTGGGTGCGTGTGCATGCATGCCCAAGATCCTAAGAGGAGAATGGAGGAGAAGAGATTGCGGCATGGCCATCCTCCCTGGGGGGTGATTTCTCACTTTCTGTCTCTCTTTCTTGCGAGCCCATGCGTCCGATAGCTAAAACCTCTCAAAAAAAAAAAAATTTATAATCGTAATTGTTAAAAATTTGAATACCACTTGCCAGACCCTAGTCTACCTACTTTATGTGTCTTAACTCATGTAATCCTATAAATAATCCTACAGTGTAAAGCAATATTTTTATCCCCATTTAATGACTTAGGAAACTAATGCTCAGACAGATTAAATTGCTTGCCCAAGGTTATAAACTAGTAAGTCCTCGTTGTTAGACTTTATGTTCTTTTGAGTCTAATAATAAAACAATACAAGACCAGAAAAGATATCAATGGAAGGAAAATTTGGGGCTGGCCATAGCATAGGAAATCTTCTGGGCTGGCCCTGTAACATAGTGGTTGAGCCCTGTGCTTAAGGAACCAGACCTCCCATGGGTGATTGTGGTTTGAATCTCAGCCCAGCATGTTGGTACATTTGTGTATATGTCTGAAATCCTGATAGGATAGATAAATGAAGGAGAAAAGGATGGTGGTATGACCACATCCCATTGAGGGGGCGGTGGTGCACACTCTCTCTCTCTCTCTAAAAGGATAAAAAATAGAACAGGAATTCTTTTAATGTGAGCAGGTACTATTTTAATATTTCTGTCTTAGTAGTACATTTAAACAACTCAGTTTGCTTATATGATACTGAGCTCGTACACAGTACTGGCCATACTGCTTCTCTTTTTTGGGGGGTCATTTGCGATTAAGATAAGAAATATTTTATGATTATCAAAAATGTATTTGATGAAAAAGAGGCAGACTTAATACTGTACTATTTTCTTCCTTATGCTGCCTCTGATTGAGGCATGTTCCAAATTTTATAGGATAGGAAATAAAGACTGTGACTCCTCTTATATTTATAGTGGACCATAGCAAAATATGCTCCCAGGTTTAATGGGTTCCAGCAACAGGACTCCCAAGAACTTCTGGCTTTTCTCTTGGATGGTCTTCATGAAGATCTCAACCGAGTCCATGAGAAACCATATGTGGAACTCAAGGACAGTGATGGCCGACCAGACTGGGAAGTAGCTGCAGAGGTTTGTCGGTTTTGAATTTCTCATGTAAGCAATACATAAAATGATGTGACCACAAATACATGTTGTATAATGTAAATGCAAATTAAACTGTTCTGTGATCAGAATTTTATTGTGAAAACAAAGAAATTTATATATTTCTGTGTCTAATTATTACATAATAATAAAACAAAAGCACCTTTACTGAAAATAGAAGAATGTCACCATTTATGTTGTAAGCTTTATGAGACATGATTTAGGAATAAATATCCAATGGAATTTAAAGAGTCCCCATAATTGCTAGAGTAATGTATATAGTGTCCTATTGGCATGTTTTATCTACCTCTGGATGGGCAAAAAACTTTAATACTTGGACATAATGGTTATGTCCCTTACGTTGCTGGACTTCCACATGGCTGACCATAGTTCAAGTCTCAGACCTAGTGACTTGAAACTCACGCCAGGATCATGTGCAAGCGTGTCCAAAATCCCAAGAGGAGAATGGAAGAGAGGGGATTATGGTTGGCCATCCCCCTCGGGGGGTGACTTCTGTTTTGCTTTCTTTCTGTCTCTCTAGCAAGTACATGTGCCATATAGCAAAAAATAACTTTTTCTAAAAGAATTCTTTATTTAACTTTATTTATTTACTTATTTTAATTTGACCAGAGAGGGGTAGAGTGGGAGGGAGGAGTGAGAAAGCAAGCTACCAGGGTACCAGCAAGTGGCGTGGCAATTAAGGCACTGGATGCTCCCACATGGCCGACCACAGTTCCAGTCCCAGATCTGGTGGCTTGCTTTTTCACTTTCCTTCTCTCTGTGTGGCTGTCTTTCTCTGGTCAAATGAATATAAATGAATGAATAAATAAAAGTAAATAAATAATTCTTTAAAAAAAGAAAAAGGCAAGTCACCAGGTCTGGGACTCAAACCGTGGTCAGCCATGTGGGAGTTCAGTCCTCTTAACCACCACGCCACCTGCCAGCCCTGTAAAAAAGGACTTTAATATTCACCATTGTTACCTTGGTAAGAATAAATGAAAAAGATTTTTTTTCCCATCTGAATTTAATATTTTAATTTAAATTTATCAATATTTTATAGGTTGGACAGAAAGAATCACCTTCTGTTCTTGTAATGGCTTTCTCCCCTCTCAGTAGGCAACACATTATAAATTACATACCTGAATTTTAAATTTGTAGGCTGAAAGCCTATATATTCATAAATGATTATTAAGTATTCTATTCTTCGCTTTTAAATCTAACGTATTTGACCAGTTTCTTTGAATTTTATGGAAGTACTTATCTCTTGTATTTTAGTGGGAAAAAAATTCTGTAATCTTTTTCTTTCCTAGGCCTGGGACAACCATCTGAGAAGAAATAGATCAATTGTTGTGGATTTGTTCCATGGGCAGCTAAGATCCCAGGTCAAATGCAAAACATGTGGGCATATAAGTGTCCGATTTGACCCTTTCAATTTTTTGTCTTTGCCACTACCAATGGACAGTTATATGCACTTGGAAATCACAGGTGGGTCACAAAGTTCTAAAAAATTATTTGATTCAGGGACCAGCAGTTAGCGTAATGGCTATGTCTCTGAACTCCCACGTAGTTGACCACAGTTCGGGTCCCAGACCCGGTGGCCTAAACTCACGCCGGGTGCATGTGCGTGCGTGCCCATGATCCTGAGAGGAGAATGGAGGAGAAGGGCTTGCGACGTGGCCATCCCCCCTAGGAGGTGATTTCTCGCTTTCTGTCTCTCTCTGTCTAGTGAGTGCAAGCGCCCTGTAGCAAAAACCTCTCAAAAAAAAAAAAAAAAAAAAAAAAAAAAAAAAAAAAAAACCCTGATTTCCTCAAGTACCATCTGTTTTAGCTTTTACATAAAAAATTTAAAATTCTAGGGAACCAGCAGTTAGCGTAATGGCTATGTCGCTGGACTCCCACGTAGTCGACCGTGGTTCGCGTCTTGGACCCAGTGGCTTACAACTCACGCCGGGCGCGTGTGCGTGCGTGCCCAAGATCCCGAGAGGAGAATGGAGGAGAAGGGATTGCGGCGTGACCATCCCCCCTGGGGGGTGATTTCTCGCTTTCTGTCTCTATGTCTCTCTCTGTCTGTCTGACGAGCGCACGCGCCCTATAGCGATAAACCTCTCCAAAAAAAAAAAAAAAAAATTTAAAATTCTAGATTGTAATTTTTGCTATTTGCAAGCCAAATCCACATGCAGTATATGAAATTTTCAATGAAACCTGGATTTTACTGATAATTTTTTTTTCTCTTTTTGTAGTAATTAAGTTAGATGGTTCTACCCCTGTACGATATGGATTGAGACTGAATATGGATGAAAAATACACAGGTTTAAAAAAACAGCTAAGCGATCTCTGTGGACTTAAATCAGAACAAATTCTTCTCGCAGAAGTGCATGGTTCTAACATAAAGGTAATATTAATTACTCTTTCTAGTAAACATTTTATTCCATCCTTCAAATATCACAATTTGTTCCACTTTTTAAAAAGTTTGTCTGCTTTTTCTATGAGATGGAGAAACAGAGGCAAAAATGTTCCCATGCTGTGATCTACCTCCAGTCTCATGTGCACAGGTCCTGGGATCTGAACCAAGGACCTTCCCTATATGAGTCCAATTATGTTATACTACACCAGTACCAGGCCCTTTTCTCAATTATTATTATCAAATAATTGTTATTAAAACATAACCAAAAATAACTACTGAGTTTCGCAACCCACAAACTTAAAAAGATAGTCTACCAGGAAAAAAAAAACGTGATAACATTGGTGGTGTTTTGGGGCCGGCAAGTGGCGTGGTGGTTAAAGGTGCTGAACTCCCACATGGCCGACCACGGTTCAAGTCTTGGACCTGGTGGCTTGCTTTCTCACTTCCCCCCTCCCTCCCTCCCTCCCTCCCTCTCTCTCTCTCTCTCTCTCTCTCTCTCCGATCAAAATGAAAAATAATCATGATATAATAATAAATAAAGTTAAATAAAAATAATTCTTTAAAAAAAAAACATTGGTGGTGTTTTAAAGAAGGAAGAAATACAAGGCTGTCTATATGGAGTGGTCTAATTATATCACTATAGCATAAATTTCCTCCAAAGACAGCTACACATGACTGCTCTTCTGTATTACCACTGTCACCAGGATTCTTCCTAGGTTAAAGTATTTTATGTATTTATGAATATATATTTTTAGTTTTTATTTATGAATATGTATACTTGGCTTTAGAAATTAGAAACTAAAGACAAATTGACATAAACCATATCTTCCTGCATAGCATACCAGTTAGTGGAATAATCTAATAAACATATTATTGCCCAGGGCCAACCCATGGCCTGGTTGTTAAGGTGGCTAAATCCCACGTGACCAACTGCACATTTCAAGTCCAAAACTCAGTGGCTTGAAAAACAAATTGGGGGGACCAGCAGTTAGCGTAATGGCTATGTTGCTGGACTCCCATGTAGTCGACTGCAGTTCAAGTCCCGGACCCGGTGGCTTAAACTCACGCTGGGTGCATGTGCGTGCATGCCCAAGATCCCAAGAGGAGAATGGAGAAGGGATTGCGATGTGGCCATTCCCCCTGGGGGGTGATTTCTCACTTTCTGTCTCTCTGTCTCTTTCTGTCTTTCTGGCAAGCGCATGCGCCCTATAGCAAAAAAACCTCTCCAAAAAAAAAAAAAAACAAATTGGGCATATGTGTGTGTGCTCAAAATCCTGAAAGAAGGAAGAATTAGAGAAGGGATTGTGGTGTGACCATGCCCATGGTGTGGGGGAGTGCTTTCTCACTTAACTTCTCTCTCTGTTTAATTTCTCTCTGACAAGTGCATGTATGCTCTGACAAAAAATTTATATATACGTATATGTATATTGGATTGTCAGGAAAGTCATGCATTTTTAGAGTTTTTTGTTTTTGTTTTTGCTTAGGGTGTGTGCACTCACCAGAGAGAAGCAAAGAGACAGAAAAAAGCGAGAACTCACCCCCAAGGGAGATGGCCACACTGCAATCCCTTCTCCTCCATTCTCTTCTCAGGATTCTGGACATGGACACACATGCACCTGATCTGAGTTTCAAGTTGCTGGGTCTGGGACTCAAACCACAGTCAGCCATAATGGGAATCCAGCACCTTAACCACCTGCTAGTCCCAACATTCATCTTTGGTATTTCTCAGTAGCCTACCACCTCACTGACATTTTTATCATAGGAAGTGTGAAGGCAAGCTCTCTCTGAGGTTTTAATGTTTCGATGCTTGAAATGGAGGATGACACTTGAAAAGTCAATCATACATAACATACTTCCTTCCTATGGAAAGAGAAACTGTTTTTCTTTGGTGGTGAAGTTAGTTTTTAGTAATTTTTAAATTTGTTTGTAATTTTGCTATAGGGAGCCTATATATTGCCAGAGACACAGAGCAAGTGAGAAAGCACCCCCAAGGGTGATGGCCATGCCATGTTCTCTTCTCCATTCCTTCTATTCTCCTCTGGAGATTTGGGGCATGCATGCACTTGTTTCTCAAGCCACCACGTCCAGGACTCACAGTTGGTCATCTTAGAGCCACCTGCCTTAACCACTGTGCCACCAGCTAGCCCCAGTGTTCAGTAATTTTATGAAGAATTCATTTTTTAGTTTAGTTGAAAAAAATTGATTATCTTATTGGTTTTACTGATGAAAGTATCTAAGGCATTCTCTGCAAATACATGTGAGCAACAATTTTTCCATTTTATTTAAACCATCTTCCTGGGCCATCCTTACAGTGCAGCAGTTAATTAGTATGCATAAAAAGCCAAATCCCATGTGACCAGCAGTGGTTTAAATCCTGGCCCTAGTGGATTGAAAAACATTGTGTGCCCAAAATTCTGACTAGATGGAGAAATAGGGGCCAGCTTGTCACATGGTGGTTAAGGCAGCTGGATTCTGGGCCCAGCAGATGGTGTGGTGGTTAAGGTGCTAGACTCCCACATGGCCAACTGCAGTTTGAGTCCTGGACCTGGTGGTTTGCTTTCTTTCTCTCTGGTGAGCACAAGTGCCCTATAGCAAAACTTTAAGAAAGAATAATTAAATTAATTAAAAAAAAAAAAAAAAGACAGCTGGCCATGTGGTTCAAGTCTAGGACCCAGCAGCTTGAAAAATGCACTGGGTACATGTATGTGCATGACAAAAATCCTAGAAAGAGAATGGAGGAGAAGAAAATGTGGTTGGCTATCCTCTGGTGGAAAAGAAAATGTAGTGTGTGGCCATTCCCCAGTGGTGATTTCTCACATTCTTCCTCTTTCTTTCTCTTTCTGTCTCTGCCCCTCTCTCTCTTTCCAGCAAGTACATGTATCCTATAGCAAAACTGAAAAGAAAAAAAAAAAATGTAGGAAAAAGGATTAGTGTGACCACATCCCTTCACAGGATGTTTTACCTTTGTCTGGGAAGCACACACACCCTCTGGCGATCAGTCAGTCCATCAATATTTTAAATTTTAAAAAACAGAAAATTTTATTTTCATCTTGCCTTTTTTCTGTAGAATTTCCCTCAGGACAACCAAAAAGTGCGACTCTCAGTGAGTGGATTTTTGTGTGCATTTGAAATTCCTATTCCTGCATCTCCAATTTCAGCGTCTAGTCCAATTCAGACAGGTAAGACAAAACTAGAGCTTCTTTTCATGATTTCAGCTTTAGATATTGATCTAGGGGCCAGCAGATGGCGTGGTGGTTAAGGTGCAGGGCTCCCACATGACTGACTGTGGTTCAGGGCCTGGACCTGTGGCTTTCTTTCTCACTGCCCCCCTGACCTCCATCTCTCTCTGGTGAGCATATGTGCCATATAGCAAATGAAAAAATAATAATAATAAATAAAATTTTAAAAGTAATTCTAAAAAAAAAATTGGTCTGAAAGTTGTCATTTTTTTTTTTATGTTCATGCTAAGAATATTAGAACAAAAGAATGTTACAGCCTGAAGGAAACCTTATTAACTAACCATTTGGCTCAAATTCCTCTTTCTGAGTACACATTTGGTGGAAACTGTACAGTATTCATTCAACCATGTTGTTTTTAATTTTCAATACAATATTCTGTAAATTACATAAAATATTAAATACCTTATTGTAAAGTAGGCTTTGTGTTAGATGATTTTACCCAACTATATACCAATATAAGTGTTTTGAGCATATTTAAAGTAGGCTAAGCTGAGCTGTGGTACTTGGGAAGATAGGTATGTTAAATGCATTTTTGACTTACGGTGGGTTTATCTTTATCAGGATATAATACTGTAAGTTGTGGAACATCTGTATAGCATTAGAACTCAGATGTATTTAACTCTTACCTAATATTACATGGCAATAGGTGGTGTGAGAGGAACATAATACCAGAAAACAATGTATAATTGAAAAGGAATCTATTTATCCAGTTCTGCATGTGATTTAAGATGATTACTCAGTCTTTTGGCCATTAATATGCTTTACCCATTCTTCTTTCCACTACTTATAAGGTTAATTCACCTACATAAAAAGCTCTGTAAACAGGCTTCTCTTATTTACTCATAGTAGAAGTACTGATGGTGATTTGGTGAATGGTTTAATGGTTCTTTATGTTTAGAGCATCACTGGTGATAGAACTCCATAATGATGGGAACATTTTATAATCTTTACTCTCCAGTATAGTGTCCACCAGTCACACGGTCTCTTGAACACTTCAAATATGGCTAATGAGATAGAGAGAATGCATTTCTAATTTAATTGTTATTTAAATGTAAAAAGCAACAGCTGGCTAGATACTGGATTAGAGCATTTTGAAAGAAATGGAGAAATGTGTTTTTAGAGGAGAGAAAAGAGAAAGCAAATGGTAGAACTGTGAATGCCACAACATCGTGCTGATACAGGTTTTTCAAAATTTCTACTCAACAGTTTCCAGCATTTATTCTTGTTTTGCCATTTAGTCATAAGTGTGAGTTTAAGTAAAATTTGAAATTAAAATCTTCCAGTAAATCTAGAATTATTATTTGAACTATAATGTTTCCCTGTCCTGTGTTTCAAAAATAAAACAAAAGACTACTCTGTCACTGGTCCTAGTCTTTAGGATACTTAAGAAAGAAAAGCAAAGATATAATGCTGTACTTATCTTTGAATTTGTAGATTTCTCTTCTTCTCCATCTACAAATGGAATGTTCACTCTAACTACCAATGGGGACCTGCCCCGACCAATATTCATTCCCAATGGAATGCCAAACACTGTCGTGCCATGTGGAATTGAGAAGAACTTGACAAATGGAATGGTGAATGGTCATATGCCATCTCTTCCTGACAGCCCCTTTACAGGCTACATCATTGCAGTCCACCGAAAAATGGTTAGTTAAATTTTAGGCAACTCAACTCCTGCCAGTATCATTTGTGAAACATAGCCATTTTCTATCATTCTAATATTTTCGTTGAATGTATTTTCAATGTGTTGTGTATGCTAATGTAAATGATGGAGCCAGGATTTAATGTCACGTGATGGCCAGTGTATGAAATGACTGTTCTCTCTCTTACGTTAAGAGGCAGCAAGGCAGCCAGTGTAGCTGAATACATTTTCTTTTAAAATTTCTATATCCTGTTTTTCCATGTAGGCATGTATATCCACTCTGCCATATAATGTGATGTCTTTGGGGCAGGCTTTGTTCTGTGCACGTGTGTGTATTTCGTTTGAATGTTTTGGAATGTTCTTGGGCAAAACAATATGTGCCTAATTCCTCCCTTAATAGACTGATATAGCCATTGTGTTTAAGGCTGACTCTGATTTAAGGGAGGGGGCAAAGAAGGAAAATGTGAAAAGTGTGATCAGTGAATGATTGTTAAAGAGGTATTCATTAGGGAACCAGCAGTTAGCGTAATGGCTATGTCACTGGACTCCCACGTAGTCGACCGCGGTTCGCGTCCCGGACCCGGTGGCTTAAAACTCACACCGGGCGCGTGTGCATGCGTGCCCAAGATCTCAAGAGGAGAATGGAGGAGAAGGGATTGCGGAGTGACCATCCCCCTTGGGGGGGTGATTTCTTGCTTTCTGTCTCTATGTCTCTCTCTGTCTGGCGAGTGCATGCACCCTATAGTGAAAACCTCTCCAAAAAAAAAAAAAAAGAAAGAAAGAAAGAGGTATTCATTAGGTACAATGGCAGCTTGGTAGAATAGAAAGAGCACTGGACCAGGAAGTGAGCAACCTATGTTTTAGTTCTAATTTTGCCACTAGAATTAGATAGCTGATTTAGTTCTTCAGACTTTACTGTCTTAATTTTATAAAATAAAGGAGTCAGACTGCTAGATAATTTCTAAGATCCACTAGTGATCCCTACTTCTGCTCACAAAATTATTCTTTTTATTTTTTCTACTCTCATTGTAATTATTGGATTAAATATATTGGTCCCTACTCATTTAAAAAATAGATGAACTGAGCTTTGTAAGGATGCAAAGGCAATATGAAAAAAAATCAAGTATATTAATTATGTAACAGCAAAAAGAGAAAATGAAATTGCAAAAAAAAGTACTGCATTAGTTTCCACAAACTTAGTGGCTTGAAAAGACCTGAAATTTTAGCCATCACTAACAGTCAAGGGTTTTAAGAGCTATGCAGAGGAAGCTGGATCCCATATGTGGCACACTAGCATACATGCACATATGCCTGGAATCCTGACAAGATGAAGAAAGGGAAGAAAAAGAATTAGTGTGGCCAGCCCCTATTGGAGGGTGCTTCGCTTTTTTCCTCCCTCTCTCTCTCTCCCAACATGTAAGACAAGTTTATTTCTTTTCTTTTCTTTTTTCTTTAAGATTTTTGCCATAGGGCATGTACACTCACCAGAGAGAGACAGAGAGAGGGAATGTGAGATATCACACACACACACACACACACACACACACACACACACACCTGTAGAGATAGTCATGCCACAATCCCTTCTCCTCCAATCTCCTTTCAGGAATTTAGGCACACATGCACATGTGCCTAGCATGATTCTCAAGCCATTGGATGTGGGACTTAATCAATGGTTGGCCATGTAGGAGTCCAGCCCCTTAACCACTACACCACCTGCTGGCCCCCAGAAGTTTGTTTTTTCACATTCTGGAGGTCAGACATCCAAAACTAAGGTGTTAATAGAGCTATGTTCCCTCTGATGGTTCTAAGGGAGAATGTTTCCTTGCCTTTTTCAACTTCTGGTAGCCTCAGGCAGTCCTTGGTTTGTGACTGTGTAACTACAATCTATCCTCACATGGTTTTCTTCTCTCTCTGCTTTCCTGCCCTTTTTTTTTTTTTTTTCTTGAGAGGTTTTTGCTATAGGGCACGTGCACACACTAGAAAAAGAGAGACAGAAACCAAGAAATTACCCCCCCGGGGTGGGGGGGGGGTGGCCACACTGCAATCCCTTCTCCTTCATTCTCCTCTTGGGATCTTGGGCATGCACACACATGTGCCTGGCCTGAGTTTAAGTCACCAGGTCCGAGACTCGAATCACAGTCAACTACGTGGGAGTCCAGCGACATAGCCATTACGCCAACTGCTGGTCCCTCTGCTTTTCCTCTTATAAGGTCACTTTTCATTGGTTGTAGGGCTCACCCAGATAATCCAGGATCATCTCATCTTGAAATCCTCAACTTAATTATGTCTACAAAGGATCATTTTACCAAATTAATTCACATTTGCTGGTTCTGGGACTTAGAACACAAACTTATCATTCAGGAGGCTACTGTTCAACCCACTACAGATAGAATTTATCATCATATCAAAAAAAAAAAAAATTAACTCTCCCAAAAAATCAAGTACTGAGGAATGAAAGATACAAAGGATCCAAACATAGTGATACACAAGATAGTGCCATCAACTTGGTAGGCCTCATGGAAAGCCCAGGTTTGGTTCCCATTTGCCAGTCTGAACATGCCAGATGTGTTCGTGTATACCTGTAATTCTAGCTAATTGAATGGCTGGGACAATGGAATCACCACACAGTAAGTCCCTGTCACAAATGTCTATCTCTTATCTCTTTCCCTTTCTCCTTCTCTCTTTCCCTTTATGAGAGGAGGGGGAAAAGAAGGAGATGATATTCAAGGCATTTTTATTTTTAATTTGTTGTAGGGCACATACACAGAGAGAAAAACAGAGGGAAAAGTAAGAAAGTACCCTCCAGGGAGGATGACCACACCACAATCCCTTCTCCATTGTCCTCTCAGGATTTTGGTACACACGTACAGGCACCTAGCATGTTTTTCAAGCCACTGGGTCTGGGACTTAAACTGAGCAGTTAGCTATATGGGATCCAGCCACCTGAACTACCACACCACTGGCTGGCCCCAAGGTACTTAGAAAGCAATAAAATATTAATAAATATTAATAAAAAGTTAAAAAAGGAGCCAGCTGGTGATACATGGGTTGAGTCAGCAGGATTCCCACATGATTGACTGTGTTTTCTGAGTCCCAGACCTGATGGCTTACAAAACACGTGGATGGACTAGCTGGTGGCCTGGTGGTTGGAGCAGCTGGATTCCATTGGCTGACTATCCTGTTCAAGTTCTGTACCTGGCGAATTGAAAAACACACCCTAAAGGGCCAGCAGTTGGCGTAATGGCTATGTTGCTGGACTCCCATGTAGTTGACTTGGTTCGAGTCCCGGACCCGGTGGCATTTTTAAACTCAAGCCAGGCATGCGTGCATGCGTGCTCAATATCCCGAGAGGAGAATTGAGGAGAAGAGATTGCATTGTGACCATCCTCTCTAGGGGGTGATTTCTTGGTTTCTTTCTCTCTGTGTGTCTCTGTCTTTCTGATGAGCAGATACATCCTATAGCAAAAACCTCTCCAAAAATAAAGAAAGAAAGAAAGAAAAACACACCCAAAATGTGTGCCCAAACTCCCAAAAGGAGAAGAGATTGCCATCTGTCCATTCCCCCCCACCCCCCGTTGTTGCTTTCTTTCTCCCTCGATCTCTCCAGCAAGTCCACACACCCTATAGCAAAATTTAAAAAAAAAAAAAAAAAGAAAAGAAAGAAAGAACCAAATAGTGGTGTAATGGTTAAGGTGACTGGATACCACATGGCTGATACTGTGGTTAGAGTCCCAGACCTGGTGGCTTTGCTGCATGCCTAAAATCCCGAGAGGAGACTAGAGAAGGAATGTGGTGTGGTCATGCTCCCTGGAGGGTGTTTTCTTGCGTTCCCTCTCTTTTCATTCTTTCTTTTTCTGATGAGCACACACATCTCATAGCAGAAATATAAAAAGAACTTACCAGGTACTTGTGTATGTGTGCCCAGACTCCCAACAGGAGGGATAAATAGATGAGAAGGGATCACAACATGACCATGCCTCATGAGGGGTGATTTCTCACTTTTTTGTTTGTTTGTTTGTTTGTTTTTTGAAGAGGTTTTTGCTATAGGGCGCGTGCGCTCGCCAGACAGAGAGATAGAAAGCGAGAAATCACCCCCCGGGGGGATGGCCACACCGCAATCCCTTCTCCTCCATTCTCCTCTCGGGATCTTGGGCATGCATGCACACACGCCCGGCGTGAGTTTAAGCCACCGGGTCCGGGACTCGAACCGCGGTCGACTACGTGGGAGTCCAGCAACATAGCCATTACGCTAATTGCTGGTCCCTGTTTGTTTGTTTTTTAAGAGATTTTTTTTTTTGCTTTAGGGTGTGTGCGCTTCCCAGAAGGACAGAAAGCAAGAAATCATCCCCCAGGGGTGTGGCCATGCCACAATCCCTTTTCCTCTGTTCTCCTATCAGGATTTTGAGCATACACACACACACACACACACACACACACACACACCTGGCACAAATTTCAATCCGCTAGGTCTGGAACTCAAACCACAGTCAACTACATGGAAGTCTATTGCCTTAACTACTATACCACCTACTCGCCCTGATTTCTTGCTTTCCATTTCTCCCCATAACTATGGTTATGTCCAGCGACATAACCATGCCATCTGCTGGCCCCAACTAAGACACTTTTAAAAAGAATAAGGCATTGGGGACTACAGTTGGCATAATGGCTACGTCACTGGATTCCTATGCAGTCGACCACAGTTTGCGTCCCGGACCTGGTGGCTTAAACTCACACCAGGCGCATGTGCATGCGTGCCCAAGATCCCGAGAGGAGAATGAAGGAGAAGGGATTACAACGTAGCCATCCCCCTGGGGGGTGATTTCTTGGTTTCTGTCTCTCTGTCCTCTCTGTCTTTCTGGCGAGTGCACATGCCCTATAGCAAAAACCTCTCAAAAAATAAATAAATAAATAAATAAATAAATAAATAAGGCATAAAAGAATTGAGCTACTGGATATCAATATTTATTTTATAGTGGCCGGCAGGTGGCGTGCAGGTTGGGGCACTGGTCTCCCACATGGCTGACCATGGTTTGAGTCCTAGACATGGCGGCTTGCTTTTCCACTTTCCTCTTTGTCTTCCTCTAGTCAAATTAAAAATAATAATAATGAAATAAAATCATTTCTTTTTTATTTTTTGGAGAGGTTTTTGCTATAGGGCGCGTGTGCTCACCAGAAAGACAGAGACAAAAAGCGAGAAATCACCCCCCCTGGGGGGATGGCCACGCCGCAATCCCTTCTCCTCCATTCTCCTCTTGGGATCTTGGGCATGCACGCACATGTGCCTGGCATGAGTTTAAGCCACCAGATCCGGGACTTGAACCACGGTCGACTACATGGGAGTCAACAACATAGCCATTACGCCAACTGCTTATCCCTAAAATAATTCTTTAAAAAATCATTTAAAATGAAAACAAGATTTTATAAAGCTACAATACTTAAGACAATGTGATACTGGTATGAGAATAGACAAATAAACTAATGAAACAGGATTGAGAACCCAGAAGCAGGTTCACACATGTAAGAACACTTGATTCATAACAAAAATGACATTGCAGAGCAGTGAGAATGACAGAAAAATAGTTATTGTAGTAAATGATGCTAGGACAATTAGATGTTCATGTGAAACTTGCCACCTACTTCTCACCACAGTTCCCAATGAACTATAGAACTAAATTTGAAAACAAAACAATAAAACAGCACTTGGGAAATAATAAAGGTTAATATAGACATGATGTTTGTGCAGAGAAAGACTGCTTAACTAGGATAAGGAACGGCATAAAGGAAATATTTGATAAGTTGTGTTGACTTCATTCAAGTTAAGAATGGTTGTTCCATCAAAAGACACCAATAAGGGGGCCAACAGTCGGCATGATGGTTAAGGCTGTGGACTCCCACATGGCATACCACAGTTCAAGTCCTGAACCTAGAAGCCTGCTTTCTTGCTTTCCTTCCCTCTGTCTCTCTCTATCGCTGGTGAGCTGGTGGCCTGACAGGGACCCGGGGCAGCGGCACAGGGACCAGCCAGCTGCTAAATGTGTTGGCACAGGCGCAGAGCAGAAGATAAAATAACAATCCACATTATAAACCGTGATGGTGAAACATTAACAACCAAAGGAAAAGTTGGTGACACTCTGCTCGGTGTTGTGGTTGAAAATAATCTAGATATTGATGGTTTTGGTGCATGTGAGGGGACTGTGGCTTGCTCCACTTGTCTCCTCATCTTTGAGAAGCACATATTCGAGAAGTTAGAACCAGTCATTGATGATGGGAATGAAATGCATGATCTGACGTTTGGACTAACAGATCACGTTTGGGCTGCCAAATCTGTTTGACAAAATCAATGGACAATATGACTGAATACCTGATGTAGTGGCCATTGGCAGACAGTCCATTGCCATGGGCAAGAATTCCTAAACTAGAATAAATAAGAATATTTTAATTAAATTTTACCTTTTTTTTTTTGGAGAGTTTTTTGCTATAGGGCATGTGCACATGCTCACCAGAAAGAGAGAGACAGAGAGACAGAAAGCGAGAAATCACCCCCCAGGGGAGATGGCCACGCCGCAGTCCCTTCTCCTCCATTCTCCTCTCGGGATCTTGGGCATGCACGCACATGTGCCCAGCGTGAGTTTTAAGCCACCGGGTCCAGGACACGAACCGTGGTCGACTACATGGGATTCCAGCGACATAGCCATTACGCTAACTGCTGTTCCCAATTTTTACCTATTTTTATAATTACTATTTCTCAATATAAGGAAATGAGAATGTGGATGAATGCATTTATTATTAGGACTAGCTTTACTAGTTTAATTCACCTTGCGTAACTACTGAATTTTGCATTTTCAGAACTGAAAGTGTTCCATTTTTATTTTGGTTAAATTATAAAAATGTCATAAATTATAAAAATGTCAATCAAATATTAGAAAATAGTTAATATGATAAATATTTTACTTTACATTTGTTTAGCAACTTTAACAAAATGTTTTCACATAATCTTATGTCTCTTTACCTAAAAGATACATTTAAAGAAGGGTATTATCGTTCTTTTTTGATATGGGTAAGGGCAGAGCTCTAAAATGGCTTGTTTAGACCCATACAACTAATTAGAAAATCTGTATTATAATTTGCGTTGTGTACCTAGTTAAAAGCCCTATGTTCAGACTGAAACGAAGAATTATGAGTATCTTATATGTAGAAGTTGTTAGATGTGAATGTATCTGGTGAAAAATACTTCAGTGAACTGTTTAACTTCAAAGACAGTATTTACTTCTTAAGTAAATCTTTCAAATTTAAGTCTGAACATAGGCATTATAACACTGTCAGAGAATTTGGTCTCTGTTTAGACTAAACTAAAGGAATAAACTGAGATGTTCTTTTCTGAGAAAAAAAAAGAATGGTTACTATTAAAACTTAAAAATTGAGGGAACCAGCAGATGATGTAGTAGCTAAGGCGCTGGGCACTCCAATATGGCTGACCACAGTTCGAGTCCTGGACCTGGTGGCTTGCTTTCCCACTTTCTCTCTCTCTCTCTCCCCCCTCTCTCTCTGTGTCTCTTTCTGGTCAAATTAAAGTAAAAATGAATTAATAAATAAAAAATTAAATAATTCTGAAAAAAAAAAATTGGCACTTCACCAGAAAGTCCAGATAGCCAATAACCATATGAAAAAGTGATCAACTGCACTAATAATCAGAGACATGTAAATTAAACTCATATTATGCCAATTAAAACCACTGTACACCTACCAGAATAGTTAAAAATTAAGCAGACTGGGACCAGCAGTTAGTGTAATGGCTATGTCGCTGGACTACCATGTAGTCGACCATGGTTCAAGTCCCGGACCCAGTGACTTAAACTCACACCAGGCGCGTGTGTGTGCATGCCCAAGATCCCAAGAGGAGAATGGAGGAGAAGGGATTGTGGTGTGGCCATCCCCCCTGGGGGGTGATTTCTCACTTTCTGTCTCTCTGTCTTTCTCTGTCTTTCTGGTGAGCGCACATGCTCTATAGCAAAAAAGAAACTCTCAAAAATAAAAAAGAAAATTAAACAGACTGTGTAAGAATAAAGCAACAGGGATCAGCAGGTGGCATGGTGGTTAAGGTGCTGAACACTGCGGCTGCCACAGCTCTAGCCAGAGCCGAGTGCCCACCGCTCCCCGGCCACCTGCTGCATGCGCCCCCCCCACCTGCCATGGCCAGCCTCAACTCCCTGGAGGCGGTGAAATACAAGGTCCAGGCCCTGCAGCAGCAGGTGGATGAGACTAGAGGACTGCATACAGGGCCTGCAGGAGAAGCTGGACCACAAGCGACGCAAAAAAACTGAAGGTTGGGGATCAGCAGGTGGCGTGGTGGTTAAGGCGCTGGATACTCCCACATGGCTGACCATGGTTCGAGTCCCGGACCTGGTGGCTTCCTTTCTCACTTCAACACTCTCTCTCTCTCTCTCTCTCTCTCTCTCTCTCTCTCTGTGTGTGTCTCTCTCTGGTCGAATTAAAATAAATGAATGAATAAAGTTAAATAAATAATTTTTTAAAAAAAAGCTGAAGGTGATGTCTCAGCTCTCAATTGACGTATCCAGCTGGTTGAAGAATTGGACAGGGCTCAAAAACAACTGGCCAAGCCCTGCAGAAGCTGAAGAAAGTGGAAAAGATGGCAGATGAGAACGAGAGAGGAATGAAGGTGATTGAAAACCAGGCCATGAAAGGTGAGGAGAAGATGGAGATTAAGGAGATGCAGCTCAAAGAGGCCAAGCACATTGTTGAGGAGGCTGACTGCAAATATGAGGAGGTAACTCATAAGTTGGTCATCCTGGAAGGCAAGCCGTAAAGGGCAGAGGAACATGCAGAGGTGTCTGAACTAAAATGTGGTGACTTAGAAGAAGAACTCAAGAATGTCACTAATAATCTGAAATTACTCGAGACTTTATTTGAAAAGTATTCTGAAAAGGAAGACAAATATGAAGAAGAAATTAAACTTCTTTCTGACAGACTGAAAGAGGCTGAGACCCAGGCCAAATTTACAGAGAGAACAGTTGCCAAACTGGAAAAGACAATTGATGACCTAGAAGAAAAACTTGCCCAGGCCAAAGAAGAGAATGTGGGCTTATATCAGATACTGGATCAGATACTGAGTGAACTTGGTTGTATATAACCAAAACGGGAGAGTCTTGTTCCAACAGAAACTCTAGAGCTCTGTCTTTCTCTTCCCTGTAAGAAGTTTCTTTTGGGGACCAGCAGATGGCATAATGGCTACATCACTGGACTCCCATGTAGCCAACCACAGTTTGAGTCCCGGTGGCTTAAACTCACTCCTGGTTCATGTGCGTGCGCGCCCAAGATCCCAAGAGGAGAATAGAGGAGAAGGGATTGTGGCATGGCCATTACCCCCTGGGGGGTGTATTTCTTGCTATCTCTCTGTCTCTCTCTTTCTGGTGAGCGCATGTGCCCTATAGCAAAAACCTCTCCAGAAAAAGTTTCTTTTGTTATTGTATCTTTGCTTTGCTGGAAATGTCAAACAAATTATTGAATACATGACCACATATTTTGTATCTGAAAAGCTTTGCGCACCGGTTAAATCTAATTTCTTCCTTATTTCAAATGGCACTAGCTTTTTCAGCTTTGTTATCATCCTTAAGTTGCATTTATTCCTGAGGTAGGCAGGGTATTTCATAGCATACTTTTTTTTTTTTTAAGAGGTTTTCGCTATAGGGCACGTGCGCTCGCCAGACAGACAGACAGAAAACGAGAAATCACCCCCCAGGGGGGATGGCCATGCCGCAGTCCCTTCTCCTCCATTCTCCTCTTGCGATCTTGGGCACGCACGCACACGTGCCCAGCATGAGTTTTAAGCCACCGGGTCCGGGACGCAAACCGCGGTCGACTACGTGGGAGACCAGCGACATAGCCATTATGCTAACTGCTGGTCCCAGCATACTTTTAAGACTGAAGGCATCTGGTTCCTAGGAGAATAGACTCTGATATCTAGTCATAGATCAATTTAAAACACTGAAGAATATAGCCTTCTGGGTCACAGTCAGTCAAACTATAGAAGGCCTATAGACCGTTACATTAAATGGGTGGGAATTGTCCATCCAGAGTAAAACAAAAGAGTGGGGGTGGCACTATTGTGGGAAGTCATAAACCTGAGATAAACTTAATCATCCTGGCCCTTCTCCACACTCTATGCAGAACAAACATCCTCTGAGCAGTCAGCATGAGAATACTTAGGAAATAGCCGTAATAATTACCCAAACATTTTCTGGATAGATCCTGTTATGCTTTTCCACATATTTCTTTCATTTTAAAGTTATTCTCTGAAGAGCACATTTGTATTCCTTTAAGGACCCGTGTTTGTTTGCTCTAAGATCATCCACTCAGCAGGAATATGGTGGAGTTCAGTACTATTCAAGTCAAAATGACTACTAACCATCAATAAATTGAGCAAAAAGAGTTTTGTTTATTAACTCTTCAGACAGGGCTTCTCTGGAATCAAAGCAGAGATTAAAAAAAAAAGTAATTGATTCCATCTCCATATTTCAGGGAATGGCAAACTGAAGATTTACTTACCTGGGACTTTAATTCCTTCTTTGGTACCAAGTTAAAAGACCAAGAAACTCCTGGTTAAACTGGGTATGGAGTATTTTATAGACAGGGCTGCACATATTGGCTTTGTTCTAGCTCTTCTTTTTCAGTTGACATCTCAGAGCTGAAACATTCCACATTCCACATCCCCAACAGTGAGGGGACCAATTCAAGTTTACGTTCTGAATAAAAATCACCCTGCTTCCAGCTTATCTGAATACCCTGCCCCTCACTACTATTTATAAGCATCACACTACCCAGGAGATACTCTAGCAGATTGTGCAATTGAATAAAACCCACACTTTAGATTCTTGCAACTGTATCATATCACTTTTCCTACATTTTGGTCAAATAAATTTTTACATAAACTACCAAAAAAAAAAGTCCATTTCCAGGGCCAGCAGGTAGTATGGTAGTTAAGATGCTAGACTCCCACACAGCCAATTGCAGTTCCAGTCCCACACTTGGTGACTTAAAAATCACACTGGGTTATATCAGTGTGTATGCCTAAAATCCTGAGAGGAGAATGGAGGATAAGGGATTGTGGTGTGGCCACCCCCTTTGAGGGATGATTTCTCTCTCAGTTTCTCTCTTTCTTTCTCACTCTCTCCAACAAGTACACACATTTTATAAGGGCAAAAACCTAAAAAAAATTTTTTAATTCATTTCCAAGCTAAGTCTTACAGTATCTCTATTATTAAGGAATATCATAAAAATCTCTAACAAACTCAAAGCAAATTTTTTTAAATTTTGGGACCAGCAGATGGCGTAATGATTATGTTGCTGGACTCCCACATAGTCAACCACGGTTCGAGTCCTGGACCTGGTGACTTAAAACTCACACCGGGCACATGTGCATACGTGCCTGAGATCCCAAGAGGAGAACTGAGAAGAAAAGGATGCAGCGTGGCCATCCCCATGGGGGATGATTTCTCACTTTCTGTCTCTCTGTCTCACCAGCAAGCATGCATGCCCTCTACCAAAAATCCCTCTAAAAAAAATTAAAAGAAAGAAAAAAGAAAAGAAAGAAAAAAAATTTTTTACTTTACCTTTCATTTTATCATATATTTAAAAAACAAAAAGGGTTAAATTCACTTAGCTGTTTAAGGAAGAGTAGGTAACTTGCTATGAAATTAAAAAACTGGGTTTTACAAGTTTCCAAAAATTGGGAAATTGCCACTCTAACAACCACTATTAATAACTTATTCTTAGGAAATTGTGTTTTGAGAAAGAAAGGGTTTTAATTGTGTAAAAGCTTTGAGCTATGAAACTTACTAGTTTTTATGTATTATTCAGTGTGTGTGTTGAGAAATGTTAGAGAAAACTGTTATTGATGGTCTTAGAAGAATGATAGAGAGGCATCAAAGGTCTGTCTTCTAAACTCTCCCTTCCTTTGTTTATACATCCAGATGAGGACAGAACTATATTTCCTGTCATCTCAGAAGAATCGCCCCAGCCTCTTTGGAATGCCACTGATTGTCCCATGTACTGTGCATACACGGAAGAAAGACCTATATGATGCAGTTTGGATTCAAGTATCTCGATTAGCCAGCCCACTCCCACCTCAGGAAGCTAGTAACCATGCTCAGGATTGGTAAGTTCAGGGGATCATCTTAGATGTATGGTTTCCTAACTCTAGTAGAATAATTCTGTGTGATTTATTGGATCCTTTCATGTCAAATTAACTACTCTTTGAAGAACCATTCATTGAGCACATAAAATTCAACCATTTGGTTTGATATTTTGAGGAGAGACTATACAGCTTCATTTAGTCATCTAGACATTGCAGTCTCTGATAATTCTTCTATTCTCTAATACCTTACCTAAATTCCTCCTGCCATTGCTTCAAATAGTATGTTTGTCTTCTACTATTGCAAGAGAAGGGAATATGAATTCACCAAGAAATTCATATTATCTTAATCTTCTGAAACTCAAAATTGGAGTGATAGTATGCATATCTATACATAAACTCTGAGGAACTTTCATGCCATGACAAATGACTCACTTGAATTGGTTTCTACATCATATCATTTTTTTTCTCATTAAATAAAAAAGTATTTGATTAATATATATTAATTATACAAATATGTACAATTTTTTTTAAAGGTTTTTGCCATAGGGCTGTGTGCTCTCCAGAGAAACAGAGAGAGGGAAAGTGAGAAATCATCCCCTGGAGGGATGGCCACACCGTGGTCCCTTCTTCTCCATTCTCAGGATTTGGGGCATGCACACATGCACCCAGTATGATTTTCAAGCCACCAGGTCTGGGACTCGAACAACAGTCATCCTTGTAGGAGGAGTCCAGCACCTTAACCATTATACTACTTGCTAGTCCCTTTTTTTAGATTTTTGCCATAAGACATGTGTGCTCTCCAGAGTGACAGAGAGAGAGGGAAAGTGAAAAATATCTCCCAAAGGGGATTGCCAGCCTGTGATTCCTTTTCTTACATTCTCTTCTTGGTATTTTGAGCACACTTGTGCCCAGTGTGTTTCTCAAGCCACAGAGCTGGCCATGTGAGATCCAGCACTTTAACTACCATGCCATCTGCTGACGTCATTTGCCCATTTTGTTTGGTTTTATTTGGTTTTTAAAGAGAGATTTTTGCAATAGGGCACTCGCAAGAGAGACAGAAAGTGAGAAATGACCCCCTAAAGGCAATGGCCACACTGGCATCCCTTCTCTTCTATTCTCCTCTCGGGATTTTGGGCATGCATGCATACATGCCTAGTATGAGTTTGAAGCCACTGGGTCCAGGATTCAAAACGTGGTTGACCATATGGGATCCAGTGACATAACCATTATGCCATCTGCTGGTGCTGCCATTTGCCGTTTTTGTTTTGTTTTGTTTTGTTTTGTTTTTTGAGAGGTTTTTGCCATAGCGCGCGTGTGCTCATCAGATAGACAGAGAGACAGAAAGAGAGAAATCACCCCCCCCAGGGGGGATGGCCACGCCACAATCCCCTCATCTCCATTCTCCTCTCGGGATCTTGGGCACACATGCACACGCGCCCAGCGTGAGTTTTAAGCCACCAAGTCCGGGACGCGAACCGCGGTCGACTACCGTGGGAGTCCAGCAACATAGCCATTACGCTAACTGCTGGTCTCTTGCAGTTTTTTTAACTGAGATTTGTTTTGTTTTGTTTCTTTGCTGCTAAGTTGTTTGAGTTCCTTTTCCTTGTGTATTTTGATTATTAATCCCTTGTCAGATACGTAGTATCTGTAGGTTGTCTTTTCATTCTGTGGATTTTTTTCCTTTGCTGTGCAGCTTTTTAGTTTGACATACTCCCATTTGTCTATTTTGCTTTTGTTGCCTGTGCTTTTGTGATTTTATTTAATAACTCTTTGCTCATACCAGTATCCTGAAGTGTTTCCCTTATGTTTTCTTCTAATAGCTTTATTGTTTAATGTATTATGTTTAAGTCTTCAGTCTATCTGAATTAATGGTTACCACAATGGACTCCCATGTAGTCAACTGTGGTTCGAGTCTCGACTCAGTGGCTTAAATTCATACCAGGCACGTGTGAGTATGTGCCCAAGATCCCAAGAGGAAAATGGAGGAGAAGGGATTGCAGCATAGCCATCCCCCCAGAGGGTGATTTCTCACTTTTTGTCTCTTTCTGTCTTTCTGGCAAGCGCACATGCCCTATAGCAAAAACTTATCCAAAAAATAAATAAATAATAATAATAATAAATTCGACCAGAGAGAGAAAGTGAGAAAGCAAGCTGTCAGGTCCAGGACTTGAACTATAGTTGGCCATATGGAAGTCCAGCACCTTAACCACCCTGCTACCTGCTGGCCCCTTTTTTTTTTTTTAATTTGACCTGACCAGGGGTGGGGGGTAGGGGAGAGAGGGTAGTGAGAAAGCAAGCTGCCAGGTCCAGAACTCGAACCATGGTTGGCCATGTAATGATAGAGAAGCAGTGCCTTCACCACCACTCCACCTCCCAGCACCTATGCCATGGAATTTAAACATGGAATCATTTTTAAGTAATATGTAATGATACTATACATTTTCTGTTTTCATTCCTCCTTCTACTGTTTTATTGAATTAATAAGTATATTTTCTTTGTATAATCATTGGTATCATGATGCCTAATTTATGTCTCAATTGAATTACATATCATTTTCTTGCTATCCTAGTACAAATGAGAGTTCTGTTTTTGTGGTGATTGAATAAAATGTTTCTCTGCTTGCTTATTTGTTATGGAATAAGATCTTTCGATGATTAGGGTAAGGCTTAATGTAAATAAATCTTGAGGGACCAGCAGTTAGCGTAATGGCTATGTCGCTGGACTCCCATGTAGTCAGCCGTGGTTCGCGTCCCGGACCCGGTGGCTTAAAACTCACGCCGGGCGCGTGTGCATGCGTGCCCAAGATCCCGAGAGGAGAATGGAGGAGAAGGGATTGCGGCGTGGCCATCCCCCCGGGGGGTGATTTCTCGCTTTCTGTCTCTCTGTTTCTCTCTGTCTGTCTGGCGAGCGTATGCGCCCTATGGCAAAAACCTCTCAAAAAAAAAAAAACCTTGAAAGAAAACTGCAAATAATAGATAAGCTGTTTAATTGATAAATGCCATGTTTGAAATTGACAGGTAAGATTAAATATGAAGTGAAAATCTGATTGAATTAAAAGGCTTCTAGATAAGGCCTTCTCCCATGACCTGCTAATAAATTGAATGTGGAGTTTGAGGGAAAGAGGTGTCCAGGCTAGGTTTTCAGCCTGAGTAATTGTTTGTGGATGGTGGTTCCATTTAAGGGAAAGAGTTAAACTGAAAAGGAACAGATTTTGGCAAGATATGACAAGAATCAATTTATATTCAAACTGTTATGTAATCAAGTGGGGAATGTTATATAACCAAGTGGGGAATTAATGTGAATGTCCTTTACTGGAAGTACAAATATAGCTGTCCTCAAAAAATAGTTGGTATTTAAAATCATGAGATTAGAGAGTTAAGAGTTGATGGGAAGATGCCCAAGATCTAATTTCTGGTGCATTTAGCACTTAAACTTTGAAAAGAGGAAGAAGGAACAGCAAAGGAAATTAAGGAGTAACCAGTAATGTAAGGAAACCAGGAGTGAACAGTTAACCAGAAGTTAAGTGAAGAAAGAATTTCAAGGAAGGAGTGATTAATTGTTTAAAATGACAAGAGATTGAGTAAGAAGAGGACTGAAAATTGCCCCTGGATTTGATAATATGTCATTCTTTGATGACCTTTGTGAAAGCTATTTTATTAGAATAGTGTCAATGAAAGCATGGAGAGTGGAGTGAGTCTAAGACAGAATGGTCCTCCTACAGGCCATTAAAAAAATAGTAAATACTGAAACCACATTTTTGTTACAGGGTTTTATCTAAGGAAAAAACCTTAAATAACAAAAGAAATAGTAAATGCTTTTTTAGGGAAAATACACTCAAAATACTTATGGATATGATGATAAAGTGCCTTTGATTTCCATCAAAAGAATCTAGTGGATCATAGTAGCCAAAAAATGAAAGGAGCCCAGATGTTCATCATGAGCTGAATGGGTAAACAAAATATGGTATGTGTATACAATAGTATATTACTCAGCCATAAAGAAATGAAGTTCTGGTACATACTGCAATATGGATGAACCTCGAAAACATTATACTAAGTGAAGTAAACCATACACAAAAGATCAAATCTTGTATGATTTCACTTTTATGAGATACCTAAAATTGGCAAATTCATAGAAATGAAAATAGAATAGAGTCCAAATTTTGAGGGGAATGAAAGAGGAGTTATTGCTTAATAGGTTAGAATTTCTGTTCAGTATCACACCTGACACGTGTGCATGCGTTCCCAAGATCCTAAGAGGAGAATGAAGGAGAAGGGATTGCAGTGTGGCCATCCCCTGGGGGGGTGATTTCTTGCTCTCTGTCTCTCTGTCAAGCACATGCACCTTATGGCAAAAATCTCTCTTTAAAAAAAAAGATGGAGCCGGCAGGTAGCATGATGGTTGAGGACACTAAACTCCCACATGGCAGCATGGCTGAGTCTTCAACCTGGCAGCTTGCTTTCTCACTTTTTCTCTCTCACTCTCTCTGTCCCTCTCTCATCAAATTAAAATAAAGAACGTTAAATAAAAGAATTCTTTAAAAAAAAAGAATTTCTTTGTGGGAGATGGAAAAGCTCTGGAGATGGATGGTGGTATTAGTTTTACAATACTGTAAATGTAATTAATACCACCAAATTGTATAATTTTAAATAGTTAAAATGGTAAGTTTTAGGGACCAGCAGATGATGTAGTGGTTACATCAGAAGACTGTGCTTCAAGTCCCGCACCTGGGACTTAAAACTCATGTCGGGTGCATGTGCATGCATGCCCAAAATTCCAAGAGGAGAATGGAGAAGCAGGTATTGCAACATGGCCATCCCCCCAGGGGGTAATTTCTTGCTTTCTATCTCTCTGTCTCTGTCACTCCAGTGAGCACATGCACCCTATATCAAAAATCTCAAAAAAAAAAAAAAAAAAAAAAAAAGGTAAATTTTGGGACCAGCTGGTGGCATGGTGGTTAAGGTACTGGGCACTCCCACATGGCTGACCACAGTTCAAGTCCTGGATCTCATGGATTACTTTCTCACTTTCTCTCTCTTTCTCTCTCTCTTTCTGTGTGTGTGTATGTGTGTGTGTATGTGTGTGTGTGTGTGTGTGTGTGTGTGTGTGTGTCTGGCCAAAATAAAATAAATGAATGAATACCAAAATTAAATAATTTTTTTAAAAATGGTAGATTTTATGTTCATGGTTTTTTTAGAATGGGGAAAATACTGACTTTAGGTAGAGGTGGGTAAGGGTATGAATAAAATAAGAGTGGCCTGGAGTATATGATTATTGTATTTGGTTGGTGAATACATGGGAGTTAATTGTGGTTAGTGTTTATCTAAATAAATTTGAAAGTCTAGATTCAGTGGACAAATTCCTAGAATTAAGGGTCTGTGCAAAAGAATGATTATTTTGTGGCCAGCAGGTGGCAAGGTGGTTAATGGCCTTGGACTTCCACGTGGCTGACCATGGTTCAAGTCCCAGACCCAGTGACTTGCTTTCTTTCCCCTTCACCCACCTCTTGGCAAATTAAAATAAAAAAATAAAGTTAAATAAAATAATTCTTTAAAAGAAAAGAATGATTATTTCAAGGATCACTAGGTAAAGAGGAAAGTTAAAATTTGAGGACAGTGACTGGAGGTTTCTTTTTTTTTTTTTTTTTAAGTTGTTGGGTTTTTTTGTTTTGATTGTTTGTTTTGCTATAGGACATGTGCGCTCGTCAGAAAGACAGAGAGAGAGAGGGTGACAGAAAGTGAGAAATCACCCCCCCCCCCCCCCCAGCGGGGATGGTCACACTGCAGTCCCTTCTCCTCCATTCTCCTCTTGGGATCTTGGGCACTCAGGCACCACACACCCAGCGTGAGTTTAAGCCACTGGGTCCGGGACTCAAACCACTATCGACTATGTGGGAGTCTAATGACATAGCTATTACACTATCTGCTGGTCCCATGACTGGAGAATAAAGAGATATGAATATTGATCAAAAAGATAGTCGATAATGGTTGCAAAGTAGAATACTTGGAATTGAGGGGTTTTTGTTTTTTTGTTTTTTTTTTTTAAGAATTATTTTATTTAACTTTATTTATTTATTTATTTATTTATTTTTAGTTTGACCAGAGATGTCACAGAATGAGAAATAGTGAGAGTGAGAAGAGGAGAGAGGGAAGGAAAGTGAGAAAGCAAGCTGCCAGGTCCAGGACTTGAACTGTGGTAGGCCATGTGGGAGTCCAGTGCCCTAAACTACCATGCCACCTGCCACCCCAGAATTGAGATTTTTGTGGTGGTATTGTATTGACAAGTTACAGAATATGACAATTTAAGACAGTAGAGCAAATAGGGAGAGTAAATTATTGTTGGAGGATAGAAAGCAGAGGTATTACATTAATGTTGCCAGGAATATTAGCAGAAGAAGGTGGTAAAATCTCTAGTGAATAAAGAAGAGATTCACCTACCAAGTAGGAATAGTAGTGGCATAGTTAGTAGCACATGGTACCAAAGAAGCCAGATTTTTTTTTTAGAAAGAGAGGGGAGGATAAATCATCTGGAAGAGGCAAAAAGGAGTAATGGGAGCCAGATGGTAAAATGTGATACCCTGCAAGACTGACCCACATGAGAATATTCCAGGTTTAAGTCCAGAGACCTCCCAGAATACATCAGGCATATGCATGCCCATGATTTGGGGCTGCCTAAGCTGGGGGAAGATGGCATCAAGATACTGTTGGAGTCCTCTCTCTCACTTGCAAATAAATAAACTTGGAGGAAAAAAAAAAAAAAGAGGAAGAAGGAATTGATTCATATCCCCTCCAGGTTCTAGGGTGTATAAATAGTATTCAAGAGGCTGTAGAGGAAGTAATGTCTTCAAGAAAGCCAGGCTTTCAGTCAGAGCAAAAGAGTAAAGGCAGCTTTCAGAGAGGTACCACCCAGTTCCCTATGAGAGTGCTACTTGATTATTTTGTCCCTTTGTCTTTGTTTTGATTCCTTATTTACTGTTGCTCTGATTTGGATGTGATACTGGGCGGTATGGGCAATCATTAATCATTCACTAGATGAGTTACTTAGAAAGATGGCAATTGCTGAGCCAAATGATACTCGCTTTTGCCCTTAGATTCAGATTTCAGTACCTCAGCAGCCACTACTACTAATTCCCAAATGAGCTGTAAAATATGCTACTCTTCTGCTATATTCCATGCATTGCTTTACCCTTTCTAGCCCCTTCTTTATCGAACTATAATTGAAAAATAAGAGCTTTATATATTTAAAGTGTACAACTTTCGTATAATGTGTTACCTTGTTTCTTTGTTGGGGCAAGGATCAGTAAATTTTTCTAAAACTGAAGAACTCACAGGGCTATCTTGACACTGTAGTTGACAGTTAAAAGAAGTTAGTCCAAGAATAGTGTGTAGCCTGTAGCTTTGAGTAGATATGAAGAGAAAAGGTATACCTAGCATGCACCACATCATGAAAGGTCTAATTACTTTAGTGTGAATTAAATCCTCTGATAGAATTAGAGCTGAGGGTAATTGGTGCTCGATTTCATAATTGGCTTATATTGTAAGATTATCATGTACCACATGTACTCTCTTAGAGACATCTGGCAATCTGGGGTGTCTAGCTCTGTAAGCAGGGATACAGCATAGAGTCCAAAATGTGGTTGGTACAGGGCTGTAGCTAACGGATTAGGATAAGCAGCATCGAACTGCCAGCACAAGCATACTGCTACAGCAAATGACCCTTTCTACGAGTACTTCAAGGGACTATGAAAAGGAGTTGGACCTCAAACCAGAAGTGCTTCTTACACTTTTTGGTTTATATTCTCTTCTGTTTCAGTGATGACAGTATGGGCTATCAATATCCGTTCACTCTACGAGTTGTACAGAAAGATGGGAACTCCTGCGCTTGGTGCCCATGGTATAGGTAAAGTGACCTTCTGCACAAAAGAAAAATTTTAGCAGAATTGCAAGCTTCAAATATTATTCCTTTGTCATAAGATTTCCAGTTTTGAGAAGTAACGGCAAGTAATGAGAAGCTTGAAATAAACTTAGTAATTGTTCATTCATCCTCTTCCTTGTGAGGTCAATAGCTTGTTTTGCTTTTGAGACAGCTGGTTTTATAAACTACAGTCCTTACCAGATTCATAACTTATGATAAATTATAGTCAATAATTTCCATACCATCTGCTCCGTAAATATAAATCAGTTTGGCAATTCTGAATCCAGTAGGAGAACATAGTGTACTTACTAGACCTTGCTGGAAGTCTGGTTTGGGTTTTTAGAAAAGTTATGGAGATTGGTTGTTGCTGTTACAGCAGGGAAAGGACCTGATATTACTAAAGTCTGCCTTTAGAGAAGTGTAAGAAACTTAGCAAACTGAGTCTAAAGTAGGCATTGGAAGCTTGGCTTTATCATGTCCTCCCCTTCACCCTCCTTCTCCAGCAATTCCATGAATTTTTTTATATGTTTACTTAACATGACACTTTACAAACAAGGAGATAGGCATTATATCATAAATTGTCCTACCTTAGAGCATTAAATGACTGAATTTAGAATTTCTTTAGAGCTGTTACTATCTCAGGTAGTCATTTCCCATATCATTAATTTGTCATAAAGTTCACACCTTCTTGTTTATTAACAAATGGTTATCAAACACTTTCTAAAACTAAAGACTTAAGAAGTGACAGACATGATTTCCTGAAATACTAATTATTAATAAATATTCCTCAGACCAGCAAATGGTGTAATGGTTAACATTGCTGGATCTCCACGTAGTCAACCACAGTTTGAATCCCAGACCCTGTAGCTTAAAACTCATGCTGGGGGGACCAGCAGTTAGCGTAATGGCTATGTCGCTGGACTCCCACGTAGTCGACCGCGGTTCGAGTCCCGGACCCGGCGGCTTAAACTCACGCCGGGCGCGTGTGCGTGCGTGCCCAAGATCCCGAGAGGAGAATGGAGGAGAAGGGATTGCGGCGTGGCCATCCCCCCTGGGGGGTGATTTCCTGCTTTCTGTCTCTCTGTCTCTCTCTGTCTGTCTGGCGAGCGCACGCGCCCTATAGCAAAAACCTCTCCAAAAAAAGAAAAAAAAAAAAAAAAAAAAAAAAAAAAAAACTCATGCTGGGCATTTGTGCATGTGTGCCCCAAATCCCGAGAGAACAGAGCAGAAAGGATTGCGACTTGGCCCTTGGGAGTGATTTCTCACTTCCTGTTTCTCTGTCTTTCTCTGTCTCTCCGGCGAGTGCATGCACCCTATAGCCAAAAACTCTCAAAAATAAATAAATAAATATTCCTGCAATTATCAGAGTCTAAAGTTAAGAAACCCATCACAAATCATGAAAACCAAGAAGAAAGTAGAGAAATAGTAAGGGAGATTGCTTCTGATTAGGAAAATTTAGATTCCCTTGTAATTATTTCTTTTTCAATGAATACTCCCCCCTTTTAGATTTTGCAGAGGTTGTAAAATTGATTGTGGAGAAGACAGAGCTTTCATTGGAAATGCGTATGTCGCTGTGGATTGGGACCCCACAGCCCTTCACCTCCGCTACCAAACGTCACAGGAAAGGGTAAGTACTCGCAGCCACTTTAGGCTGGTGATTTTATATGGAAAACTTTTCCCAGTTGAGCTATATCATTTCTCTTTTAGATAACTTAAAAATAAACAGAAAAACATTCATCATCATTCTCTGTGGCACCTAATATTTTAATGTGATTGCTTGAGTTTTCCATTTTCCAACATCTAGAGTTAGTTGCACCTGAGGTATTAGATTTCATAATATTAATAATACATAAATCTTGAAATAAGATTTGATTTGGAGGGATTTTTTTTTTGAGAGGTTTTTGCTTTAGGGCACATGCACTTGCCAGAGAGAGAGACAGAGACAGTTGGAGAGAAAGTGAGAAATTACCCCTCAAGAAGGATGGCCACGCTACATTCTGTTCTCCATTCTCCTCCCAGGATCTTGAGCATGCACACACATGCGCCAGCATATGAATTTCAAGCTACTGGGTCTAGGACTCAAACTGTGGTCAACCACATGGGAGTCCAGTGACGTAACTGCTATACTGTCTGCTGGCCCCAAAACTGGGTTTAAAAATAAGAAGTTGTTTTCAGGCCGGCCTGTAGCATGGTAGGTAAGGTGCTGATACCTCCACGACCAGCTACAATTTGAGTCCTAGACCTGGTGGCTTGCTTTGTCATTTTCTGTCTCTCTCTCTCTCTCTCTCTCTCTCTCTCTCTCTCTCTCTCTCTCTCTCTCTCTGGTGAGTGCATATGACCTGTAGCAAATTAAAAAATAATGAGGGAGGTAGTGTGGTGGTTAAAGGCACTGGACTCCCACATGACTTACTATGGTTCAAGTCCTGGACCTGGTAACTTGCTTTCTCACTTTACCTCTCTGTTGATCAAAGTAGAGAATAATAGTAATAATAAATAAAGTTAAATAAAATAATTATTTTAAAATAATAATAATTATAAATAAAATTTAAAATAATTCTTTTTTTTTTTTTTTTAAGAGAGATTTTTGCTATAGGGCATGTGCACTCACTGGGAGACAGAGACAGAAAGTGAGAAATCACCTGCCCAGCGGGGCTGGCCACACTGCAGTTTTGAACTACAGTTCAAATCCCTTCTTCTCCATTCTGCACTACACGTATACATGCCTGGTGTGAGTTTGAAGCCACTGAGTCTGGGATTTGAACTGTAGTTGACTACGTGGGAGTCCAGCGACATAACCATTACATCATCTGCTGGTCCCTAAAAATAAAAAATAAAAGAAGTTATTTTCTCAGGCCGGCAGGTAGGGGAGTGGTTAAGGCACTGGATCTCATATGGCCAACTTCGTGGTTTGAGTCTGGGATCCAGCAGCCTGAAAAACACACTGGGCTCGTGTGCATGTGTACCCCAAATCCCGAGAAGAGTGGAAGAGGAGGGATTGCTGGAGTGCCATCTTTCTGAGGGGCGATTTCTCAGTTTTCCTGTCTCTGGCTTTCTCTTTGTCTCTCCAGCAAGCACACATATTCTGTGGCAAAACAATCTTAAAAAAAAAAAAAACAGAAGAAAAAGAAGGAGTTATTTTCTCTGCCCATGACATACCAATAAACATCCCTGCTCATTTGCTGAATATTACTGATGCTGCAGCATTTGATAGCCACAGTTACTTAGCTCAAATGCATCCCAGAGTTATAAATGCTATCTTTAATGGGAAAATAATCAGAAAAATTAGACAAAGATTGGAAATGTTTCAAGACTGGACACCTAAGAGTCCATCTCAATGACTGTTCTTTACACTTCACATTCCTCTAGTGCTACTTTTTAAGTTTTGAAAATGTTACTTCAGAAAGAATACTAACTCTATACCTTAAAATGTTTGCCTCAGGCAATTTTTAATCAACCAAGTATTATTTGAAGAGTAGAGATATTAAGAATCTGAAGCAGAGGGCCAGTAGGTGGCATTGTGGTTAAGGCACTGGGCTCCCACATAGTTGACCATGGTTTGAGTCCTGGAGATGGAGGTTTGCTTCTCACTTTTCCTTTCTCTCTTTTTCTGTCTCTCTCTGGTAGAATTAAAAAATAATATTAAATAAAATAAATAATATTTTTAAAAATAACTTGAAGTAAATGCAACAGAATCAAACGAGCACATGAGGGGGGCTGGCAGGTAGCGTTGGTTAAAGGCACTAGATTCCCTGGCTGACCACAGTTCAAATCCCGAACCTGGCAGCTTGCTTTCTCATCTCTCTCTCTCTGTCTGATAAGATCAAAAAAAATAGCAACAAATGGAATTAGATAAATAAATAAATCTTTTTTAAAAAGTCACATGAGGAATTGTAGTTTTTGCATTTATATGGCTCTTGATAACTATTTTTTTCTTTCACTATTTTTTTTTTTTTTGGAGAGGTTTTTTGCCATAGGGTGTGTGCACTCGCCAGAAAGACAGAGAGAGACAGAGAGATAGAAAGCGAGAAATCAACCTCCAGAGGGGATAGCCACACCACAATCCCTTCTCCTCCATTCTCCTCTCAGGATCTTTTTTTTTTTTTTTTTTTTGGAGAGGTTTTTACTATAGGGTGTGTGCGCTCGCCAGAAAGAGAGAGAGAGACAGAGAGACAGAAAGTGAGAAATCACTCCCTAGGGGGGATGGCCACGTTGCAATCCCTTCTCCTCCATTCTTCTCTCGGGATCTTGGGCACGCACACACACGTGCCCGGCGTGAATTTAAGCCACCGGGTCCGGGACTCGAACCACGGTCGACTACGTGGGAGTCCAACGACATAGCCATTACGCTAACTGCTGGTCTCTACTCTCGGGATCTTGGGCACACACGCACACGCACCTGGCATGAGTTTATGCCACTGGGTCCGGGACTTGAACCGCGGTCAACTGCATAGAAGTTCAGCGACATAGCCATTATGCTAACTGCTGGTCCCTCCTTCACTATTTTTTAAAGCCTTCCCTTTCAATAACTTATAAAGGCAATATATTTCTCTGTCTTTTTATCTGCTGAAGAGTAGGGAAGCTATCAATTCCAGACTAGTTCCCTATTTGGAGCCTTAAATATGCCCCCCAACCTGGAGCTCCTGGCAACTCTTTTTAACCAATGATGAATATAATTTATGGATACTTGCCAAATGAAATTTATTGACTAAAGCCAAAGGAACCTAAAGAGATATTGGTGTTGTAGAGCATGTTCACTGTAGGAAGATAGTTCATTAACCTCATCCATGCTTCCTTTGAAGAGGGAAAATTTTAGCAATTGATAGGGTCCTAAATCTTCATCAGCACAATATCTGGTGAGACATTATTCTGACAAAACACTCCTGATGCAAAATTGTTTGGTTCTGTAAATCTCTTCCCCTTTTTAACAAACCCAGTATACAATCTGAAAAGCTCTGAGGACTTCCTCCTACTTAAAGGAAGAAAGGACTACGTGACCTGTTAAATCTCACTATTTCCACTTTCAGTGATGCACATAGGATTCCATGGAAACAGAAACTGTGGAGATATCCTGCCTTGCTGGGTAGGGCCACTTGACTAATCTGGGCTCTTCCAACATGTGGATTCTGCATGTGCTTAGAGTCACATAGACAAAAGAGATACCTTGATTCAAAATTGCTCTGCGCTTTATATTTTTTTATGCCAGTGATTTCCCTTCTAGGAATTTATCCCAGGGAAATGGGATCCTCTGTAATCTCTCTGTCAGTTGCATACACATGTTCACCATAGTTTATTGTATTTTTGGGTCTTTTTGTTTGTTTTATTACCAAAGGACTTGTGTATTGCCAGAGAGAGAGAAAGAAACAGAAAAGGGAGGGAGAAAGAGGATACACCCACCAGTGGGACAGGATCATGCCACAGCCTCCTTTTCCCTTTCTCCAGGCTATCAGGTTTAGGTCATGTACACACATGTGCCCATCATGTTTTTCAAGCTGCTGGGTCTGGGATTCAAACTGTATGGTTGGTCATATGGGATCTAGTTCCTTAGCCACCAGGCCACAGGGCCATTCCAGCATTGTTTTTTTAATAATTGTTTAGTTAGGGGGCTGGCAGGTGGTGTGGTGGTTAAGGGCACTGGACTCCCGCATGGCCGACCACGGTTCGAGTCCCAGACCTGGTGGCTTGCTTTCTCACTTTCCCTCTCTCCCTGTCTCTCACTCTGTCCCTCTCTGTTCAAATTTAAATAAATAGGGAACCAGCAGTTAGCGTAATGGCTATGTCGCTGGAATCCCATGTAGTCGACCACGGTTCGTGTCCTGGACCCGGTGGCTTAAAACTCACGCTGGGCACGTGGGCGTGCGTGCCCAAGATCCCGAGAGGAGAATGGAGGAGAAGGGATTGCAGCGTGACCATCCCCCCTGGGGGGGTGATTTCTCGCTTTCTGTCTCTATGTCTCTGTCTGTCTGGAGAGCACACGCGCCCTATAGCAAAAATCTCTCAAATTTAAATAAATAAATAAATAAAGTTAAATAAAATAATTTTTAAACAAAACAACAACAACAAAAGAATTGCTTATTTAGGGACAGCAGATGGCATAGTGATTGCTTCACTGGACTCCCATGTGGCCAACCACAGTTCAAGTCCCATACCCAGTGGCTTGAAACTCAAGCTAGGCACAAGTGCATGTGTGCCCACGATCCTAGGGAGAAGAATGGAAGAAAAGGGATTACCAGTTCACGCCACCATGTTTGGCTTTAAGTTGGACTGGGGATTAAACCTATACCATGGTCCCAGCCTGTAGAGTACAGTGAAGCTGGGCCTTACGTGTATGGGGTTTTTTGATTTAATTTTGCCACAAGGCATATACATTCACCAGAGACAGACAGAGAGAGGGAAAGCAAGAAATCAGCCCTCATGGGGCATAGCCACGCCACAGTCCTTTCTGTTTGTCCCTCCTGTCAGGGTTTTGGCATGCACACAAACACACCCTATGTGCTTTATTTTTGCTTTGGTTTTTTTTTTTTTTTTTTTTAAGAATTATTTATTTAATTTTATTATTATTAATTTTTTTTAATTTGCAATAGGGCACATGCACTCACCAGAGAGAGAGAGAGAAGGAAAATGAGAAAGCAAGCCTCTAGGTTCAGGACTCAAACTGCAGTCGGCCATGTGGGAGTCCAGTGCCTTAACCACTATGCCACCTGGTGGCCCCACCCTGGATGTTTTTCAAGCTGCCATGTTTGAGACTTGAATTGGTCAGCCACCCCAACCACCATGTCACCAGTTGGCCCCACCAGTATGGTTTTCTATCAGCTTTTCTTCCTCCCTGTTTCCCTGTAGCTCTATAGCCTTTGTCCCACAGAAAATATAGTCAATAAAAATCAACATTGCTTCACCTGTTTAATTTGTGGTTGACCATAAAGCATCTCTGGCAAAGATAGTAGAGATAATATTTAACAGCCTCTGAGAAAAAGACACTATATTTGATACACCTCTTTTTCTTCTCATTCCAACAACCATAATACAACATGTTTCCTTTTGAGGTGTGCTAGTTTTTCCCTGGAGTGACTAGTTCAAAAGATGATTAAAATATCTTGTTATCATAGATTATGTTCAGATAATAAGTGGGGTACCCAAGATCAAGCCAGGTGTTTGTTGTTGTTGTTTTTCCCTAAAAACTAATTTTCCAAGCTAGCCTCATAGTCGAGTGGTTGGGGGAACCAGAACCCATATAGCCAACCACAGTTTGAATCCCAGCCACAGTGGCTTAAAAAATACATTGGGCAGGTGCGAATGCCCCAAAGCCTGTCAAATTGGAGAGGTCAAAGCGAAGGGATTGCAGCATTTCTCTCCTCTCCCTTTCCAGTGATCACATGTGCACTGTGGGAATTTAAAGTGTGTGTACATTCATGTGTGTGTATGTGTTTGAGTTTGTGTATAATTTCATCTAAGTTCCTCTTTTTAAATGAGTTCTTTAGACCAGATGGTGATGCACTGCTAAACCGTAATTGCAAGATCATCCCCAACCTTGGTAGTTTATAGAGTGACAGCCCTGTGACTCAGCCATTCTCTCTGAAGGGAAAATGTCTCACCAGGCAACCTATTCTAAACTGAATGTCCTGAGCTTTGCCAATATGTGATCCAATATTCCCATCATAAATTTTAGGAAGGGAAACATGGAAGAAATTGCCTCAGGCAAAGAGAACCAATTCACCTCTGGAAGGGAGGAGCACTAACTGGGGTTATATAAATATGTGTGATCTTTGCCAGGAAGAGAAGAGTCACTGTTGGACTTATAGTACACGCTCTTCTTTAGGACAAAGCTCTCCCTTTGTGAAGTCTCATAACATTCATAGTCCTGGTGCCGTGTGCCTCACTCACCTTCCCATACATAATAGAGACAAACAGAAGGGTCCAGGTCCCATGGTTCTTTTTTTTTTTTTTTTTTTTTTTTTTAATTTATTTATTTATTTTCCATCCAAAGTACACTATATATCATCTCAATCAAGCACATCAACAAACATGTTATTGTCAGTAAATGATCTTACATTTCTTGTCTTCTGTATGTTTTGCTTTTTTTCCCCCCATCCTTGATTCTCTACCTCTTACCCTCTGCCATCTCCCAATCTCCTCCCACAGTCTCTGGTATCTATGTTTGCTTTCTATACTGTTTTCTCCTCACATTTATTATATCGCCAAAGACCCTAATCAATCCAAATACCCTCATAGCAAACACAGGTGATACCCACATTTCCATGAACACAAGTCTTACTTTACGCATCCTATAAAGTAGCACCTAGCTGTGGCTACATATCCTACTGCAGTCATTAGGTATATATATATATTTTTTTTTTTCTGAAACTTTTTTTTTTTGTAACTCAATTTACATTCCTTCCCTAAGCTTCATCACAGCATACAAAATGCAATCTCCCATCCAGTACACACTGCATAGTGATACACTCATGCACATTACAAAAAATTTTCCATTACTAGTTCCTAGAATTACTTCCACCCCTCTTTCTGACCTTCTGTCCCTTCCCACCCTTCTCTCACACCACCTCCGGTGTCTACAATTGTCCTTCATTCCCTTCCCACCCACATTGCATTGATCACACAATTTCCTACATAATCTAACTACTTTCAGTGTTGAGTTCACTCATTACTACTAAGAAAACCAGTTTTAACTTGACTCAAAGAAATGCCAAGGAACTTTGCTTAAAGCCAGGAAACAAGTTAGGATTCTGTTCAAATGGTAGGTGTATGAACCTATCAGTCTCATGTACTTTTATCTTCTGTTCTGGTTCAATTTTCCTGATTAAATTCTAGGATATAATATTCAACTCCATACTTGTCCCTATGATTAAGTTGGCCACTTTCATAGTTTTTGGACTCTTATTTCCATGTGTCTGTGATTAATTTTCTTGATACAACACACCCTTGAGAACTTCTTGGAGATCTGGTCTGGTGTTGGTAAATTCTTTCAGGTTTTGTTTATCTGAGAATGTTCTTGTCTTTTCTTCCCACGTGAAAGATAATCTTGCCGGGTACAGTATTCTTGGCTGAAATTGCTTCTCTCGTAACACTTTGAATATATTTTCCCATTCTCTCCTCGCTCGCATTGTTTCCGATGAGAGATCTGCTGTTAGCCTGATGGGATGTCCTTTGTAGGTAACTTGGTGTTTCTCTCTTGCCAATCTTAGTATCTTGTCTTTGTCTGCGGTTTTGGTCAACTTGGCTATAATGTGTCTTGGAGAAGATCTTCTTGGGTTGATTCTATTTGGAGTCCTTTGTATTTCCTGGGACTGGATCTTCGAATGCCTCTCTAGGTTTGGAAAGTTTTCTTGCAGGATTTCATGGAATAGATTATCAATGCCCTTATGGGTCTCTTCCCCTTCTGGAATGCCAATTATCCGGATATTTGGACGTTTGATGGTATCCAATACTTCTCACATATCATTCTCAAATTTTTGAGCCATTTTCTCAGTCTTCGAGTGGTGGATTTTTCTAAGCCAGCCATTTTCTCTTCTACACCTGAGATTCTATTTTCTGAATGATCTAGTCTGCTTTTAATACTTTCTAGGGAGATTTTGACTTCTTGTATTATAGACTTCATCTCTAGCAGTTCCGTTTGAGTCTTTTGTAAAGTGTGTAATTCCTCTTTTAGATCTTGCAAGAATTTCATCTCCTGGAACTCAGCAACTTCTTTCTCCGTTCTCTTTAGCAGTTCATTATCTCTCTTTTCTTCCATCTCTGTTAGCTTCGACATTACGAATGCTCTAAATTCCTTATCAGACATTTCCATGACTTTCACTGAACTGCTTGTGGATGAAGGAGAGTTACTCTTTTCCTGTGGAGGAGAGATATTTTCTCGTTTTCCCATATTTCTCGTGATCCGGCGGTGATTTCTTGTCATCTGATGAATGGCGTGTTTCTTTCAAATTCTTGAAATTAAGCCACAATGTACAGGAACAAGCAGACAGAGGTGTTCTAGAATCTGTTTGCCGCTCTGTTGTGATCGCTGGTGCAGCAGATTTAGTAGATATTTGGTAGAGAGAAAAGAAAAAGGAAAATGAAAAAGAAAGAGAGAAACAACAACAAAAAGAGAGAAAAACAGACAAAAAAAAAATTGTAAGTGCTTTTCTTTTTTTTTTTTAAAGAAAAAAATCGGAAAACAGAAAACCGCGCGGCGCGCTTGCGCACCGCGCGAAAAATCTAGTTCCCAGTAGCCATGAGGAGTCTGCTCAGAGAAGGGCTCAACTCTCCTGCCTGGGAGGAAGAAGCAGAAGGGATTATTAACAAAACAATAGGAGGAGCTGGGAGCCAGAGAAAAACTTTGCCTTTAAAAAAATCGTAAAAAGGAAAAATTACCAAAAAAAAAAAAAAAAGAGGAGACAGGAGCAGAGAGAGACAGAGACCTCAGAGACACAGAGACAGAGATAGAAGGCCAGAGGGGCTCCCTACCACACTAGCTCTGCTTGCTGGAGGCTGAATTATGAGTAGAAAATCTTCATTTCTCCTGTTCCCTGAAAAATCTAGTTCCCAGTAGCCATGAGGAGTCTGCTCAGAGAAGGGCTCAACTCTCCTGCCTCTCTGCTTGCTTGAATTTTAGAAAATTTTTTTTTTTTTAGTTCCCAGTAGCCATGAGGAGTCTGCTCAGAGAAGGGCTCAACTCTCCTGCCACACTAGCTCTGCTTGCTGGAGGCTGAATTATGAGTAGAAAATCTTCATTTCTCCTGTTCCCTGAAAAATCTAGTTCCCAGTAGCCTTGAGGAGTCTGCTCAGAGAAGGGCTCAACTCTCCTGCCTCTTTTTTTTTTTTTTTTTTTTTTTTTTTTTTGAGAAGTTTTTGCTATAGGGCGCGTGCACTCTCCAGGAAGACAGAGAGAGACAGAAAGTGAGAAATCACCTCCCAGGGGGGATGGCCATGCCGCAATCCCTTCTCCCTTTCTCCTCTTGGGATCTTGGGCATCCACACACGCGCCCGGCATGAGTTTAAGCCACTGGGTCCAGGACCGAACCGCGGTCGACTACGTGGGAGTCCAGTGACATAGCCATTACTCTAACTGCTGGTCCCAGTCCCATGGTTCTTGATTGCTTATCAGGTGACAGACAGGAATGACAGAGGGCAAAATTATTTTTTTTCTGTTGTATCCTAGGTCACCTTCCTTTTCTTCCTCCTTTCTGCCTTACACTATTTGCATGCTGACAGCAACAAAGAAGTATCAGAATACCATATAATTATCATGAAGTCTCATGCTTCATGGGGCCTTTCTATCTGAGATGGCAACAAAAAGAAAAGCAAACTCAGGGCCAGCAGGTGGCATAGTGGTTAGGGCACTGGACTTCTCCATGGCAGGTCATGTGGTCTGAGTCCTGAACCTAGACTCCAACACACCCCTTTACACACCTATTCCCTTTTGCACTCTCATTTCTTACCTTCTTCTTGATACAAAGCGAGAAAACACCCACCCCCAGGGGGATGGCCACGCCGCAATCCCTTTTCCTCCATTCTCCTCTTAGGATCTTGGGCACGCGCACACACACACACGCACACGGCGTGAGTTTAAGCCACCGGGGCCGGGACGTGAACCGCGGTCGACTACATGGGAGTCCAGCGACATAGCCATTATGCTAACTGCTGGTCCCTGATGTGTTTTCTTTTCATAGTGAGATTTTCTGTCCCATTTCTTATTTTATCCAGATCTGGCATCAGTGTTTTTTTTGTTTTTTTGGAGAGGTTTTTGCTATAGGGTGTGTGCGCTCGCCAGAGAGAGACATAGAGACAGAAAGCGAGAAACCACCCCCCAGGGGGGGATGGTCACGCCGCAATCCCTTCTCCTCCATTCTCCTCTCGGGATCTTGGGCACGCACGCACACGCGCCCGGCTTGAGTTTTAAGTCACCGGGTCCGGGACGCAAACCGCGGTCTACTACGTGGGAGTCCAGCGACATAGCCATTACGCTAACTGCTGGTTCCCTGGCATCTGTGTTTTTAACAGTGGTATTTCTCCTAGCTTCTGTAAAGCCTGCAGCATACTAATGATGCTTTCTAGTTAAAAACTAACCAGAGAAGCCAGCAGATGGCGTCGTGGTTACGGTGCTAGACTCCCACATGGCTCACCGTAGTTCGAGTTCTGGACCCAAAGGCTTGAAATTCATACCAGGCACATGTGCATGCATGCCCCAAATCCCAAGAGGATAATGAAGTGGAAGGGATTGCAGTGTGGCTATCCCCCTGGGGGGGTGATTTCTCACTTTCTCCTGTGAGCATATACGCCCTATGGCAGAAATTTAAATAAATAAATGGCTTACTCTAACCCCCCCTGATATAAAGGACAGCTCATATGTAAACCATTTTAGGATTCCACAATTGTGAAATAAAGAAATAGTTCCTTATTTGTGTATGTTTAAAGCATTTTAAAGCATTTAGAAATTTTTCAAGAAAACTTACGGTTATATGAGTAAAAAATTTTATCCAGGATGCTCTTATTTGCTCAGACTCTACTTTAGGTTATATGTCTTTCTTTTTTTTTTTAGAATCATTTTATTTAACTTTATTTATTTTGTTTATTTAATTTATTTATTTTAATTTGAACAGAGAGGGGCAGAGTGCGAGAGAGAGAGGGAAAGAAAGAGAGCAATGGAAAGTGAGAAAGCAAGCCACTAGGTTCAGGACTCAAACCATGGTCAGCCATGTGGGAGTCCAGCGCCTTTAACCACCATGCCACCTGCTGGCCCCTGGGTTATATTTTCTTCTCCTCATGTAGACTAGGGTAAGGGTGAGTGACGAGGATAATACACAACCAAGTGACCATTTTAAATGCCCTGTCCACAACCCCCATTTTCTCTTCCTATATGCAGGTTGTAGATGAGCATGAGAGTGTGGAGCAGAGTCGACGAGCTCAGGCGGAGCCTATCAACCTGGATAGCTGTCTCCGTGCTTTCACCAATGAGGAGGAGCTAGGGGAAAATGAGATGTACTACTGCTCCAAGTGTAAGACCCATTGCCTGGCAACCAAGAAACTAGATCTCTGGAGGCTTCCCCCCATCCTGGTATGTTACAGCTCGGCCTCTTAGGGAGCAGGAATACTGCATAAAGGAAATAAACCATGTACAAACAGAGGTTTCTGTTATTTGTAGAATAAGGTCCTTCTACAGCCATATTTAAAACACTTTTTCTACACAAGGTTTTTATGCTGAGCATAAAACAGATGAACTGTTCTCCAAGTATTTGGTTAGCTTCTACTCCTGGTCATACAGACCAGTAACTACAATTAAACGCAATGCGAGAAGTGTCACAAGTGTTACAGCCCAGTGAGGGTGAAAGTACTTCTGGCTCTGTGGAGAGAGGAACCTTCAAGATAACCCTCTGTAGACTATCCAAGAGCAACTGAGCTAGGAATTCCCAGTGCACACTGATGAGTTAGGAGTGTGTGCTTAAGCACTCCAGTGCATTGGAGCTTGTTCTTTTAGATTGGGTTTGCTTCTCTCTTCTCCCTGATGCTTGTCAGGAGAGTTTGAAGTGACAGATCTTCCTACTCATTTAAGAAAACTTTTTTCTTAAGTGTGGAAGTACCAGCAAATGTAACTATAAGGTACTAGTATATGTTAACCAGATACTGTATGTATTTTCTTATTCATGTCTTCATTCTACTACTCTGTGAAACAATGTAGGTTTTTCTTTTCTGAGACCAGAGCAGCTTCCCAGGGATGCACAGAAATTAATAACATTGATTAAACAGCTCTAGGATTGAGAACTAGGGGAGGAAAAGCTGAGGGAAGGGGCAGGTAAGGGGACAAGATAGGTGGGGGAGGGCAAGGATTTTTTTAAACTTAGGTACATTAATGTATGATTAAGTGCATAGATTTTAAATGTTTGGTTTGATGAATTCTGACAATTGCATACACATATAACCATTATATAAAGCATATTATGGAGTAAAGGCATTTATAAAAACTGTATTTTTGAGGTCTTTAAAGGATACTGCAGAGTAAATATTATATATTCTTGAACATTCATACATATTAGGCCTACTTTTTATGTAAATTTTATATTTTTAGAATCCACTAATTGTTTTCTACCATTTCTTCTCCAGATTATTCACCTTAAACGTTTTCAATTTGTAAATGGCCGATGGATAAAATCACAGAAAATAGTTAAATTTCCTCGTGAAAGTTTTGACCCAAGTGCTTTTTTGGTACCAAGAGACCCGGCTCTCTGCCAGCATAAACCACTCACACCCCAGGGGGATGACCTGACTGAGCCAAGGGGTCTGGCAGGAGAGGTAAAGAAAGCAGATGCCCAGGGCTCAGCTGGGGAAGAGGATATGCTCCTGAGCAAGAGCCCATCCTCACTCAGTGCAAACATCATCAGTAGTCCCAAAGGTGAGGAGGCCTAGGGGCCTGATGGAGGAGGGGATTTCTGGGGGCCCCTGTAGACTACTCCTATTTCCCTTTGTCTTCTGCTCTGGTGGGATGGGAGGAAACTATATGGAGTCAGATCAATCTATATTCCATTTATAAAATGGAAATGCTACCAAGTTCAGAATAAGAGTGTTTAATATATCAAGAGTGAAGGTCTTTTGGCTAGAACCGCCATCTTCCAGTAATTAACCAAAATGACGAACACAAAGGGAAAGAGGAGAGGCACCCAATATATGTTCTCTAGGCCTTTTATAAAACATGGAGTTGTTCCTTTGGCAACACATATGCGAATCTAGAAGAAAGATGGTATTGTAGACATTAAGGGAATGGGTACTGTTCAAAAAGGAATGCCCCACAAATGTTACCATGACAAAACTGGAAGAGTCTACAATGTTACCCAGCATGCTGTTGGTGTTGTGAACAAACAAGTTAAGGGCAAGATTCTTGCCAAGAGAGTTAATGTGCCTATTGAGCATATTAAACATTCTAAGAGCAGAGATAGCTTCCTAAAACGTGTGAAGGAAAATGACCAGAAAAAGAAAGAAGCCAAAGAGAAAGGTACCTGGGTTCAACTAAAGTGCCAGCCTGCTCCACCCAGAGAAGCACAACTTATGAGAACCAATGGAAATGAGCCTGAGCTACTGGAACCTATTCCCTATGAATTCATGGCATGATGGGTGTTAAAAATAAACTAATCTGTGGTCTATTAAAAAAAAAAAAAAGAGTGAAGCAGTTTGGGCCAACTCATAGCCCATAACCTACTGGTTAAGAGAACAGAATCCTGCATGGCTGGCTGCCCTCAGCCAGAGTCCTGGCTCCAACAGCTTGAAAAACACACTAGGTATATGCATATGCCCCATATCCCAAGAGAATGGAGAAATGGAGAAGGGATTGGAATATGACCATGTCCCATTGGAGGATGCTTTCTCCTTTTCTCTCTGGCCAGCACACATGCCCTCTGGCAATTAAAAAATTAATTAATGAAGAATTGAGGCCAGCCAGTGGTGTGGTAGTTAAGGCAGCTGGATCCCACATGGCTAACTGCAGTTGCCCCAGGCCCAGCTGGTTGAAAAACACACCAGGTGTGTGTGCACACATACCCAAAATCCTGAGGAGAAAATGGAGGAGTAGAAGGGATTGTGGCATGGCCATGCTCCTTAAGGGATGCTTTCTCTCTCCCTCTCTCTCTCTCTCTCTCTCTCTCTCTCTCTCTCTCTCTCTCTCTCTCTCTCTCTCTCCAGTGAGTGCACACTCCTTATAGCAAACTAAAAACAAAACTAAAAACGAAAATGAAAGAATGAAGCACTTAACATAATGCCCGATGTGTGGTAAACACAAATAGTAGTTGTCATCCTTGTTCATTTACAATAGCAGTTCTCAAAGAGTAGTCTGGGGACCTCAGGAGGTCAACTGTGGCCCTTTCAGAGCTTCTAGAGGATCAAAACTATTTTCACGAAAATACTAAGATAATATATGCTTTTTCACTTTCATTCTCTCACAAGTGTATAGTGGAGTCAGACAACATGATGTGATTCTATCATTGCCTTGACAGTGAAATGCATGCTTGTGAATTGAATTTTAAGTGCCTCAGTTTTAATTTTTAACATAAGAAATATTGGTAGATAAAACCCACTAAACAGAATTTCCAGGTGTCTTCAAAGTTTCAAGGCTATGAAATGGGTTGGGGGGCCAAGTGGTGGTACAGTGGTAAAACACAGCACTTTTTAAAGCTGACCCATATGTAAAGGTTCTGGGTTTGTGTCCAGAGACCTGCCTGATTATGCTTGGCATGAGCATGCCTATAATCTAGGACCGGCTGAGGCTGGGGTAGAATGTAGCATCAAGACCCTGTCAGGAGTGTGCTCATTCACTCTCTCTCTCTCTGTCTCTTGCTCATGGGAGAAACACATAAATAAAGTTTAAAAGTGGAGAGGGAGTTATAACCAAAAAGTTCAAGATCCACTGCTTTGGGCCTGCCAGTGGCATGGTAGTTAAACTGCTGGACTCGCACATGGCTGGCTGGTTCGAGTGTCAGAGCGAGTGGCTTCAAATTGACGCTGTGGGACCAGCAGATGGCATAATGGTTACGTCAGTGGACTACCGTGTGGTGCACTGAGGTTTGAATCCCAGACCCAGAGGCTTAAACTCATGCCAGGCATATGTGCATGCATGCCCAAGATCTCGAGAGGAGAATGGAGGAGAAGGGATTGTGGCATGGCCATCCCCCCCACAGCGGGGGGTGATTTCTCGTTTTCTGTCTCTATCTTTTCAGCAAACACACACACCCTTTAGCAAAAATCTCTTTGGGGAAAAAAAAAATTCACACTGGGTACGTGTGCGCATGTGCTCAAAATCCTGAGAGGAGAAAGGAGAAGAAGGGATTGCAGCGTGGCCATCCCCCGGGGGACGATTTTTCACTTTCCCTCTCTGTCTCTCTCCAGTGAACGCATGCACCTTATGACAGAAACCTTAAAAAAAAAAAAAAAAAAAAAAAAAAAACAAGATCCACTGCCTTGCAGGACTTCTGTGAGAGGTAGAGGTAATAGGGAGGGAGGTGTCCAGGACCGTGCCCAGCAATAACAAGTACTTAATAAATAGTGGTCATATTTTTTTTCTAATTTTACAAAGGAGAGGAATATGTATTTGCAAAACTCTTTAGTTCAATAATTACACTGTTTCGAACTAAAGCTTGACATAAGTCACCTTTTTGCCATTTTCTAAGTCCCTACAATGAATTTTATATTTTCAGGACATTCCTGCCTAGAGACTTGACACTGAGAAAGACAAGAATGTAATAGAAACTATAGCGTAGGTAGTCAGGACTCCCATCTTTATACATGCTTTTGTGAAGCTGTCTTCAAAGTTAGCATTTGATGAGTAGTATAACTTGCGACATTTGGCTTTATGAATCTTTCTTTCCCTCTTGTTCACAGGTTCACCTTCTTCATCAAGGAAAAGTGGAACTAGTTGTCCTTCCAGCAAAAACAGCAGCCCCAACAGCAGCCCACGGACTTTGGGGAGAAGTAAAGGGAGGCTCAGGCTCCCCCAGATTGGCAGCAAAAACAAACTGTCTAGTAGTAAGGAGAACTTGGATGCCAGCAAGGAGAATGGGGTTGGGCAGATCTGTGAGCTGGCTGATGCCTTGAGCCGAGGGCGTATGCTAGGGGGAAGCCAGCCTGAACTGGTCACTCCTCAGGACCACGAGATAGCTTTGGCCAATGGATTCCTTTATGAGCATGAGGCATGTGGCAATGGCTATAGCAATGGTCACCTTGGAAATCACAGTGAAGAAGACAGCACTGATGACCAAAGAGAAGACACTCGTATTAAGCCTATTTATAATCTGTATGCAATTTCGGTAAGTGGTTTGCTGAAAGGTTTTTAAAGAGAGGTCTGCACTTTTCTGTGATTTGCTCACTTGTCTTGGTTCATCAGTAAGCATTTGTTTCAGGGCTTGCTCATTTGCTAGGCCTTGAGCTTGGTGATAGCTTTCTGAGTAGAATCCAAGGAGCTCACAGTATGCTGTGGGGAAGATAGTCATGCAATAAATGGAGTCACAGCTTCAAGTCATTCATAAGTGTATGTTTCTAAGGAATTTTTACTTCCTAAAAAATAATTATAACAATAAAATAGTTGTTTATGCACATAAGATTTATAGCCTGTGACTTTTTAATTTTGCTTTTTGTTTATAGAAAAAAATGAGATGGTTCTAAAACATGTTTTTCTTAGTTACCTAGGTGGTCAATGTTTTTCTGTTCAGATCCCAGTGTTGCACCCTTGCTGCGGGACTGTTACCTACTGACATGCCTCTACTCGCTTCTGTCTTCCAGTGCCATTCAGGAATTCTGGGTGGGGGCCATTACGTCACTTATGCCAAAAACCCAAACTGCAAGTGGTACTGTTACAACGACAGCAGCTGTAAGGTAATTATTCAGTCTTTGAATGAAAATTAGAAACCAGAGGCCAGCTGGTGGCATGGTGTTTAAGGGTGATTCCCTCATGGCCTACTGCAGTTTGAGTCCCGGACCTGGCAGCTTGCTTTCTCACTTTCCCTTTCTCTCTCTCTCTGTTTCTCGCTGGTCAGATTAAAAAAAAAAAAAAAAAAAAAAAAAAAAAAAAAACCAACAAATAGAATTAAATAAATAATAATTCTTTTAAAAAGAAGAAAAGATAATTAGAAGCAAATGTCAACAGAGCTGGGGAACATTTGTTGAAATAATGGATTTTCTCCTGAATAGAAAATACAGATGGTCACTAACTTATGATCGTTTAACTTACAATAGTAGTAAGTTGATGGTGCAAAAGCAGTTTGCGTTCAGTAGAAACCATACCTTGAGTGTACCCATACAGTATGAGTTTTTCACTTTCAGTATAGTAGTCAATACATTACATGAGATAGTACTTTATTATAAAATAGGCTTTGGTGATGTTGCTTAACTATAACCTAATGTAAATGTTTTGAGGACATTTACAGTAGGCTAGGCTAAGCTATGATGTTCAGTAGGTTAGATGTATTAACTGCATTTCTTCCTTTACATATTTTCAACTTACAATGGGTTTATTAGCATGTGACCCTGTCGTACATCAAGGAGCATCTGTAGGTATTTCTGTTAGGATCAGTATGTAAGTGCTGTCACTATAAAAGAAACAAAAGTGATATCAAAGTGGAGGGTGAAAACATGAATAGGGCCAGCCCTGTACCCTAGTGGTTAAGGGTACAATTCCACATGGCCATCCACTGTTCAAATCCTGGCCCTAACAGCTTGAAGAATATACTTCGTGTGTACATATATTCTTACAAATCCTGAGGGGATGGAAGGATGTAAGAGATAGGATTGCTGCATTATCATGCCCCACTTGGATGAGGGCATGCTTGCTCCCTCTCTCTTTGTCTCTGTCTTTCTCTGGCAAACACACCATCTAGCATTCAAAAAGAAAAGATTATGGTCGAACAGGTAGCATAGAGGCTAAGGCAGCTGGATCCCACATGACCAGCTGCATGGTTTGAGTCCCACACCCGGCGGCTAGAAAATCATGCCAGGCACATGTGCACGCATGCCCCAAATCCCAAGATTAGATGGGATTGTAGCATGGCCATCCTGCTGGAGGGGGGGTGATTTCTCACTTTCCTTCTCTTTGTGTGCCTACCATGAGTATACATACCCAATAGACAAAATTTTTTAAAAAAAGAAGAAGAAGATTAAAAAAGAAAGAAATTGGGCCGGCAGGTGGCATGGTGGGTAAGGGCACTTGACTCCCATATGGCCAACCATGGTTCAAGACCCGGACCTGGCGGCTTGCTTTCCCACTTTCCCACTTTCTCCTCTCTCTCTCTCTCTCTCTCTCTCTCTCTCTCCCCTCTCTGGTCAAATTAAAATAAATAAATAAATAAAGTAATTCTTTTTTAAAAAAAATTAATGGAATTTATTTTAGGGGTAGACATGAGATAGCTGAAATATTAAACTGATCAGAAGCTGTCAGGTTTACTAATTAAAGAGTTTGTCCAGCACTTCAACTATTACTCCACCTGCTGTCTCCCACATGGTCAACTGCAGTTCAAAATTCAGACCCTGAGGCTTGAAACTCAAGCCTGGTGCATGTGCATGCATATCCAAAATCCTGAGAGGGGAATAGAGAAAAAGGGATCACAGCATCGCCATTCTCCTAGGGGGTAATTTCTCGTTTTCTGTCTCTTTGGCAAATACTGCACCCTATAACAAAAATCTCTCAGGGCCAGCAGGTGGCATAGCAGTTACGTTGCTGGACTCCCACATGGCTGACTGCAGTTTGACTCCCAACCCAGTGGCTTAAAAATCACACCAGGCGTGTGTGCGGACCTGCCCCAGATCCTGGGAGGAGAATGGAGGAGAAGGGATTGGGGGTGGCCACCCTCCCAGGGGGTGATTCCTTACTTTCCCACCCACTGTCTCTGCCACTCTCTGCAACAAGTGCACATGCCCTAAGGCAAAAACCTCTTTTAAAAAAAAAAAAAAAAGGTTGGTCTTCCCTTTCCTGGCAATGATAAGAGCCAGCATAGGAATGGCTTTTTATTAAAGATTTTTCTTGTCCCTTCAGGAACTTCACCCTGATGAAATTGACACCGACTCTGCCTATATCCTTTTCTATGAGCAGCAGGGGATAGACTATGCACAATTTCTGCCAAAGATCGATGGCAAAAAGATGGCAGACACAAGCAGCATGGATGAAGACTTTGAGTCCGATTACAAAAAGTACTGTGTGCTGCAGTAAAGCTACCACTCTGGCTGCTAGACAGGCTGGTGGTAAGGGAGATGACTCCTTGTAGCTGACATTTGGCAAAAGCGTGCTGAAAAGCAAGCTAAATGTAGTTATTTTATCCTGTGACCCTGAAGCACAAAAAAAAAAAATCCTAATTAAAATAGCCAGTTAACTATAAGAGTAGTAATACTTTTGTTTTGAAGTCTCACAGAAGCTCTCTAATAGAGAACTTTCAGGCAGATCCCACCATTAGCCTGTAAACAAAAGGGTTTGGCACCAGCCACCTGGGACCAAATAAGAATTAAGTTGTGCTTGTCCAGTTATGAACAACGTAGTGAATATAGAGTTTACCAATAATCATAACAAAGTACTAGCGATTTCCTTGGAGTCAGAGTCAAAAACAAAAAAAAAATCGTAGTGTTGTCTGGGGACGACATGATATGCTACCTCCTCTTCCTGAAGTTGTATTCCATTATATTGATGTGGTGGAAAAAGCAAGATCATGAAAAGTGTGCAAATGATTCTGAGGGTATGGATGCAGTTTTTAACTTATTTTTTTTTCCAACTGATTCCTTACTCTTTGTCTTTCTTGTTTTTTGTTTTTGTTGTATTTGGGTTTGAGTACAACCAGTCATTGGTGGCAGAGGCATATGGTGATCAGTCTGAAAGGGAGAAGCTCTTAAGAACTATGTGCCTTCTACCCAGGACCTTGGTCGGGAGACCCAGGAGATCAAAAAGCATCCTGGGAGATCTAGCCCTCCAAAAAGAGGCATTCCACTTTTAGAATACTTCAGGTGTCCTCAAATGTATCCCTCTTCTCCCACCACTGAGGGTGGCCGGGTAGTTGCCAATATTTGTACCACCTTGATATACACGTGTTATGCAAAGAGCTTCTGGGAAGGTAAGCGGCATCCACACTGGGTGGTATTTCACTTTAGTGGTTTTTTTTTTTCTGTTTCTTTGTTGTGCACTTTAAAAAAGAGAGAGAATACATGCAAATGAACTTACCTGTTCGTATTAGATGGCTCTAAGGGCTAAAAATTAACTTGATTGGGGTATTTTCACCCACCATATTAAATTTAAAAATAAAATACATCCCAAATATTGATAGTTTGTAAGTATTTTTAATTAAATTGGTGGTTTTAGGAAGTAAACTTTAGTTTGCTTTTTCTTTTTGTGCATGTCCTTTTTTTTTTTTTTTTGGTATTCTTTTTTATTTTAAATTAGTCATCAAAAGTTATGTTTCTTTGCTTTAATTTTTTCCCTCTGATTATTCATGACTGGAACAAAAGTATAAATGTTATTTATTTCGGGCAGCATTTTTTTCTATGTTGTTTTTTAATATATATTTGAAGGAAATATTTTACCCCCTTTTTTTTCCTCCGTATTTAGACCCTAGAAGTTTATTCAGACTGTCAGATTCCATTACCTTTCCTTCCTCATAGGTAGTAAGTACCAATGTAATTAAGCATTTGTGTTCTGGTATCTGAGGCCAGTAACTATCGAGTTCTTCTCAGCATTTGAAAAAGTCGTCTTAAATGGCTACCTAAGTTGAAACCTTTTTCAGAAGAATATAATCACAAGTAGGAAGGAGTGGTCTAAATGGTATAATATAATGGAGTCAGACAAAATGCCTACTTTATAAAACTTTCAGATTTTTGGAATTTGAAATCTGGAAATCTGTCCATTTCTACCTGGACAAGTCCCATGAAAAAGTGGAAAATAAATTTCCTTACAGATGTTTTATTTAAGCAGGTAGCACAATCTAATGTTGTTTGATCTGTGTTTGTTATATTGGTTGTAATTAATTTTTTTAATCATAAACTAGCAGAAAATTTATTAAATTAACTATTAACTACATTCACCTTGTAAATTACTGTATAAAACTTGTTGACAATGCACTGACTTTAGAAAGATGTTAATGTACATAAATAGAGTGTAAATAAAATAGTGTTGATGTACTGAAATATAAACTGTATAAAAAGTATTGGTAATTGTATATGGAGTGTACCTGTTTATCTGTAATTATTATCCAAACAAATTAAATACTGTGGATGACTCTCTGCTGTTTTTCCTCATACAAGAAACACAAAAAGTCCAATTGTTCAGGCTTTCTTTCAGTGATCTTGCTTTAATACTCCTTGAATAACGTCTATCTGATTTACAGAGTGGACACTCCAACTCTGAGGGAAGAGAAACTGTTGAGGGTATAGAACAAGATACCTGCAGTGACCAGGTGAATTTGAATTAAATGTGACTCACATCCCTTTTGGAAGGTTACTCAGAAGGCATGGAGAGTGAAGAGAGAGGAGGGTGGAGAGCAAGGACAGGGAAATGCGAATTGGCTGGGGAGGTCCTATCGTAGTATTTACGCAGTTTAGAAGAGGAGACTTCTCATTTGTGTAGTGCCTCGAAATGACTATAGGTTTCTAGGGAGCACGGAGAGGGAGGACTCCAAGAGGGCAATTGGTAACGTTAAGAAAAAGTGAAAGTTTGGAGTCATAGTTCTTTACCTCAGACTCTGTTTACCTAAAAATGAGTGCCTAACACTCAGGCTTATAAGAAATGAATGAAGTATATAAATGCCTGGCACAGTTTCTTGGTAAGTACTCAGTGAATCCTACCTCTGTAGCATTTAATCCTCTTTTGCAAAAGGTTTTTTTTGTTTGTTAGTTTAACCTCCTTGCTATACTGACACTAAAAGAATTTTTTTTCATTTTTTATTTCATTTTCTTTTATACATTCAATCACATTATTTAGCTTACGAAATGAATATTTCAACAGGTGAACATTTCTCCCTAGTCCAGTTGATAAAACTATAAAATATCTTCAACAGATAATACCACATTTCTTTGTCCCATTAATGCTTTGCCTCCCTATTGACACGAAAATAATTTAATAGCTTTACTTACAACTTCCAAAAACAAATACACATTAAAAAGGTATAAAATGGGGACCAGCAGATGGCATAGCGGTTATGTCGCTGGACTATCACATGGCTGACCGCAGTTTGAGTCCAGGACCCAGTGGCTTGAAACACACCAGCATGTGTGCATTTGTGCCCGAGATCCCAGGAGGAGAAGGCAGGAGAAGGGATTGTAGTGTGGCCATCTCTCTGTGTGTGGGGGGATGATTTCTCACTTTCCCTCTCACTGTCTGTCTCTCTTCAGTGAACTCATGTACCCCAAGGCAAAAACCTCTAAACCAAAAAAAGGTATAAAATAATAGGGGCTAGGCAATTGCACAGTAGTAAAACATAGTGCTCAGCGAGGCTGACTCGTGGGAAAGTTCCAGATTCAGGTCTGGAAATCTCCTTGAACATACTAGGTACGCACTTGGCCGCGATCCGAAGCTGTTGAAGCGAGGGGTGGATCATGGCATTAAGATTCTGATGGGAGTTCTCCCTCTCTGAAAAATAAACTTTTTTTTTTTAATTGTCAGAGAGCATGTACACTCACCAGAGGGAGAGAAAGCACCCCCCCAATGAAGTGTGGTCATGCCACAGTCCTTTTTTCTCCATTTCTCCATCCCCTGAGGATTTGGGGTATGCACAGACAGGACTGGTGTGTTTTTCAAGCCGCCAGTGGTGGGGCTGAGAGGAGGGATTTGAACCATAGTTAGCCACATGGGATCCAGCTCCCTATGCACAGAGCTTAACCACTGAGCTACAGGGCTAGCCTGTTAAATAAACTTCTTCTTTTTAATGTATAAGATGAAATGTTAAATCTGCAACAGTGACAGCTTGTTTAAGAAAAGGGACAGACAGAAAATGGATCAGAAAACAAAGCACAGCTCCTAAAGTGCCAGTATGTGTTCCTAGCTTTTAAAAAGGCAGAGTTGGTGGGGCCAGCAGATGGCATAATGGTTACGTTGCTGGACTCCCATGTAGTTGACCACGGTTCAAGTCCCAGACCCACCTGCTTAAAACACACCAGGCACGTGCCAAAAGAGCCCAAGAGGAGAATGGAAAAGGAATTGCAGCATGGCCATCCCCCCCAGGGGTGATTTCTCGCTTTCTGTCTCTGGTGAGCACACGTGCCCTATAGCAAGAACCTCTCTTTAAGAAAACAAAACAGAGTTGGAGCTTACGGAGCTGGGCATTTTATTTCTAGTCCACATAACCCTGTATCTTGAGAGAAATTCTCAGTCTCTCGGCCTTTCTGGCTGTCGTAGTTGATTCCACGTGGAGTCTCTCTACCACTTGGTGGCATTGCTTACTGTGGCTTCTTTCTTACCATTGAATTGGAGCAAGCAGATTTTCCACATTTTCCCTGGCTATCTTTAAGGTTGAATATAGAACTTTATTGAAACTGCCCAGAACGCGTAACTTGGGGAGCAGAGATCTAGGTTTCCTTGATGACTTGCCAGCAGGCTCCTTAGTACTGAAATCACAAAGTCAGAACCGCACCTCTGTGATCAGAGAGACCTGTACAGGACAGAGCAACAAAAAGAAGCTGTTTCTAGGTGTGCCAAACTTCCTGATCAGTGGGAAGCAAAATAATAGATAAAAGTACAGGAATTGCAAACTCAGACTTATAGGGACCAGGCTGGGAATAGAATGTAAAAGCAAGTCTGACCATGGACGAGAGTGGGGAGTGGTAGGGACTGTGGTGAGTTCTAGGCACATGTCCAGCTAAAGGCTCCATCTGATTATTGCTATACAGGATTATGGGCCCCAGTGTTAGCCATATTTCCCCCCCCTAAAATGCCAGAAATCCTGATATTAAGGAACTGGCAGAGGGTGTAATGGTTACATCACTGGACTCCCACCTAGTCAACCACAGTTTGAATCCCAAACCTGGAAACTTGAAACTCATGCTGGGCGCATGTGCATGAGTGCCCAAAATCCTAAGAGGAGAATGGAGAAGAAGGGATTGCAGTATGACCATTTCCCCTGGGGGGTGACTTCCTGCTTTCTGTCTCCCTGACAAGTATACACACCCTAAAGCAAAAATCTCTTTCAAAAAAAAAATCCTGATATAAATATCCAACTTAGAAATCTGTTTGTTTTGTTGTTGTTGTTTTTCCTATAGGGTATGTACGTACACTCACCAGAAAAGGAAGGAAATCACCTCCCAGAAGGTATGGCCATGTTGCAATCCCTTCTCTATTCTTCCTGCAAGATTTTGGGCATGCATGCACACACACCCAGCATGTTTTTAGCCCCATAGCTAAAATCTCTCCAAAATAAATATTTTTTTTAATTTCTAAAGATAAATGTGCTGATTCCTCTCTATCATTGTCACTTTGTATCTATGTGCTATCCTATTTATACCTGTACTTGTGAGATCACTCTCTCCCATGCATCCCAAGAATGTGCACATTAGGTTCCTCTGGGGTGATTCTTTGGCCAGTTTGCATTGGTCTGCAGATTGATCATTATGGACATTGTTGCTGCAGGAAATGAATCATTGTTTCCAGATTACTTAGGGAAAGATGATATTCAGATGCACACCTGTAAGATGGAGTGATAGTAATTAACCAGAAGCTCCCTAGGCAAAATTGTCTAATAAAGTGCTGGCTGAGGATATTGGACAGAATGCTGTTGATTTAGGGAAAACTAAATAGAAAAGGGAATTGAGGTGCACCATGAAGCAAGATCAGGATTGTATCATCAGAAGTGTGGAGAGCAGTCTAGCAATCCAGACAGGCGACGGGAGCACAGGCAGGGTTCAGGTGGTATATTCCCGACGTCATATAGGCCCGTTTGTGCTGAGTTGAAGGAAGGCAGACACCATGTTCTGAAGGCCTTTGAAAGTCAGACCCAGTCATAATAAAAGCATTTCATTACCAGGTATGGTTTGCAGAACATTTTGGTAGAGTTCATGTAAGTTCCTACCAGTAAGTTCATTCACTTTTTGCTGAAATTTTTCTTGATAATAAGATAATAAGCTTTAGACTTTGCCAGAAGTCTAAGAAAAACTCATAGATGGTTGCTAGTTTCCCCACGAAGTGGCCCAGCCTAGCCGCACACTTGGGCTTGAAAGGATGCCAGGCACTGCATGTGTGCCCACCGTCCAGGACCTGGGAGGGCTGAAGAAAGGGGATTGCGACATAAGACCCTGTGATGGGTGCTTCTTTCTCTCTCCTTATTCATGCTCATGTGCTGGTCATGTAAAAAAATATATATATATTGAATAATAAAAAAAGTTTGGGGGCCATCAGGTGGCATGGAGGTTATGGTGGTTGCATCCCACATGGCCAAGTACATGATTCAAGTCTTGGACCTGGTGGCTTGAGAAAACACCCTGGACATGCACGCCCAAAATCCTGAGAGGAGAATGGAGAAGGGATTGCAGTATGGCCATCCCCCCTGGGTTGTCATCTTTCACTTTCCCTCTTGTCTCTCAGTCTGTGTCTAGTGAGTGCATGTGCCCTATAGCAAACTGGGGAGAAAAAAAAAAAAAAAAGTGCTCCAAGACGAAGGAGGGGAGGACTAGAAGAGCTCTGGAAAGGGAGAAGGAAGCCATAGCGAAGGGCGGCCCAGGAGGAAGTGCTCTTGGGACAAAGGGCAGGGCTTTTTTGTTGCTGTGGTGGCTTTTTCAGTGCCTCTCTTCAATTCTTCACAGCAGGTGCCTCTACTGCTGATGGCTAGATCCAGTGCCCACTAGGATTGCAAGTCGGGCGGGGCTGCACAGAATTAGCAGGGAGCTCTCCGGAATGGAGTGGGAGATGCCACGGAGAGCAGCAGCCTAGGAGTGTAGTCCACAGTACTCGTTCAGCACCTAACAGGTCGTATGCACTTAGCCAGTCACTTGCCTCCTCCATGCCTCAGTTCCTTTTGTGAATAATGAGGGGGGGTAGCACTGGGTCAGCGGCCTTCAGCTTTTATTTTGAAATATCAGGACCAGGCCTTTCTTCCAAGCACATTTTACCTGAAGCAGATGAGGGTGGAGTTGCTCAGATTGAAGTGAAGATGTGGGGACGAGGTGCTGCCTTAGCAACCTCTGTGGGCTCTGACTGGATGTCCACTAAAGCGCTTTCACCTCTCAGCACTCAAGAGTCAGTCATGCCGTACTCCCAGTAAGTGGTCCCCAAGGAGCTCCCAGAAAAGTGTCTCCAGCAAGAGGACTTGGAATGTTCCACAGGGGGGACACTCTCATTTGGTCTGCTGGAAATCACAGTATCAACCCCCGGTGGGCCTTTCGCTATTCTCAGTCCATCTGGGACACTGCTAGACACAGAGAGGACAGACAGCCCTTCTCCCTGCAGAGAACACAGGGAGTGCCTGGAGCAGCTAGCCTGCTGCCTGGCCTCTGTCCAGGAATGGGCAATCTATAGAGCCAGCCCCGTGCCTGTGGCCTTTTGTTTTTGTGCCAGCTGGAGAAGTTACCACTGCCACTCCTTGTTTGCAGAGCTCCCTGCGGTGTGGAGCTGCCTGTAAACATCCTCCTGCTTTGGGAGATAAGGAAAGGGAGAGGACTGAGCTTCTCACTTGTTCATCCAATGTTTATGAGTGCCTCCTATGTGACTGAAAGGTCAGTCCTGATCTTGGAACGGAAGAAAAGCTGGAGAGGACACTGAGACGTCTAACGGACTTCTACCGCCAGCCCCCACGCTACGCAGACTTCGTTACTGAGTGCTCACCGCAGCTCTACCAACGACGCGTTAGCAGCCCTCTTTATAGAGGAGACCCTGAGCTCAGTGAGGTCAGCGCTTGCCCAGGGCCTCGCAAGTGGAACGTTTCGGAGCTGGTTTCCAACCCAAGTTGATCAGCTGCCTCTATGTTATCCCACTGTCCCCTCAACTGGAGTCTGTGATCCCCCTGAGCAGTTTCTGGAAGGACAGACAGCCAGGGTCTCACATTTGATAAGAGATGAGGGTCGTCATGACCCCGACTACCTTATAGTGCTGGGATAGCACTGAATGAGAAAGCGAATGTGAAACCCTCCGTGACTGATAACACTTGTGCAAAGGCAGAGTATTATCACATATGATAATATGGGTGGGTGTCCGGAATGCAGCTCTTCCTGCTCTCGAAAGATGAGAAACTCAGGCACAACTGGGAGCCATGCAGTGATTTAACAGAAACTGACATCTTGGTTTTGTTCTCATTGCCCCTGCAGGCTTACAGACCTTAGGAGCTAATTGAGAAAGGGGGAGCAGGTGAGAAGGTGGGACTAGGGCCAGAGAAAGAAAAGATTTGGGTGGATGCGCTTCCGGCACAGGTGGCGAGAGCAGCCGAAGCAAGATGGGTCAAAGAGTGGCGGTCATGGTCCTGGAGGTGGCAAGAAGGATGACAAGGACAAGAAAAAGAAGTATGAACCTCCTGTCCCAACTAGAGTAGGGGGAAAAGGAAAACTAAGAGACCAGATGTTGCCAGCAAACTGCCACTGGTGACACCTCATACACAGTGTCAGTTAAAATTACTGAAATTAGAATTAAAGACTACGTTCTCATGGAAGAAGAATTCCTTAGACATCAGGAACAGATGAAACCATCAGAAGAAAAGCAAGAGGAGGAAAGATCAAAGGTGGGTGATCTGGGGGGGGACCCCGATGTCAGTAGGAACGTTGGAAGAGATCATTGATGACAATCGTGCCATCGTATCTACATCTGTGGGCTCAGAACACTATGTCAGCATTCTTTCATTTGTGGACAAGGATCTATTAGAACCGGGCTGCTCGGTGCTGCTGAACCACAAGGTGCATGCAGTGATGGGGTGCTGAGGGATGACACGGATCCCTTGGTCACAGGGATGAGGGTAGAAAAGGCCCCGCAGGAGACCTATGCCGATACTGGGGGGGCTGGACAACCAAATCCAGGAGAGTAAGGAATCTGTGGAGCTTCCTCTCACTCATCCTGAATATTATGAAGAGATGGTTATAAAGCCCCCAAGGGGGTCATTCTCTATGGTCCCCCTGGCACAGGTAAAGCCTTGATAGCTAAAGCGGTTGCAAACCAAACTTCAGCTACTTTCTTTTTTTTTTTTTTTTTTTTTTTTTTTTAAGAGGTTTTTGCTATAGGGCGCGTGCGCTTGCCAGACAGAGAGACATAAAGACAGAAAGCGAGAAATCACCCCCCAGGGGGGATGGTCACGCCGCAATCCCTTCTCCTCCATTCCCCTCTCGGGATCTTGGGCACGCACGCACACACGCCCGGCGAGAGTTTTAAGCTACCGGGTCCGGGACGTGAACTGCGGTCGACTACGTGGGAGTCCAGCGACATAGCCATTACGCTAACTGCTGGTTCCCTTCAGCCACTTTCTTGAGAGTGATTGGCTCTGAACTTATTCAGAAGAACCTGGGTGATGGGCCCAAACTTGCATGGGAACTGTTTTGAATTGCCGAAGAGCATGCAGCATCCATTGTGTTCATGGATAAAATCGGTGCCATTTGGACAAAAAGATGTGACTCAAATTCTGATGGCGAAAGAGAAATTCGGTGAACAATGTAACTGTTGAACCAGCTGGATGAATTTGATTCAAGGGGAAATGTGAAAGTTCTTATGGCCACAAACCAAATAGAGACTTTGGATCCAGCACTTATTAGACCAGGACGCATTGACAGGAAGATTGAGTTCCCCTTGCTCGATGTAAAGACCAAGAAGCACAGATTTCAGCTTCACACAAGCAGATGACACTGGCCAATAATGTAGCCCTGGACGACCTGATTATGGCTAAGGATGACCTGTCTGGTGCCAACATCAAGGCAATTTGTACAGAAGCTGGTCTGATGGCCTTGAGAGAACGCAGAATGAAAGTAATAAATGAAGACTTCAAAAAGTCTAAAGAGGGAACCAGCAGTTAGCATAATGGCTATGTCGCTGGACTCCCACGTAGTCGACCGCGGTTCGCGTCCCGGACCCACCCGGTGGCTTTAAACTCAACGCCAGGCGCGTGTGCGTGCGTGCCCAAGATCCCGAGAGGAGAATGGAGGAGAAGGGATTGTGGCGTGACCATCCCCCCTGGGGGGTGATTTCTCGCTTTCTGTCTCTATGTCTCTCTCTCTGTCTGACGAGCGCACGCGCCCTATAGCGAAAATCTCTCTCAAAAAAAAAGAAAAGTCTAAAGAAAATGTTCTTTATAAAAAACAAGAAGCACCCCTGAGGGGCTTTATCTCTAGTGAACCGCCATCACTTCAGGAAAGTGGTTGGCAGTTTTCCTGAGGTGGGGAACAAGTTTGGGAACATGCCCAGAAGAATCCATGTTCCAACTGATTTTTACTACAGACCTCCCATGTGTCTTCTGGAGTGTGACGTGGAGAACGCCCACTGGGCAGCCTTTGTCTGCAGGTCAGTGTGCAGCACAATAAAGTGTGCTCTTTCACACACAAGAAAAAAAGAAAGAAAGAAAGAAAAAGAAAAAGGAAGGACTCTGGCTTGCATTTAGGTCTCTAAATCCAAACTGGACTTTGGAGTATCTGACGGTATCTTATCAGAGATTTGACAGGGATGTGGTGGTTTCGAGGGAGGGATGGGAAAGACAAAGTTGAATGAGCTATTCTTGGGAAAGACACCAGCCCCAGCAGCCATGAGATCTGTGTTCCCCACTGGCCCCCAGCCAGACTGGCCTACCTGACGATGCTTAACCCACTGAGGACAATGGCTTAATCTGGGGCGTTTTCCTTCCTGGCCTTTCCTCGGAAGGGAGAGAACAATTGAGCCTGACCACTTCTCCCCAGGTGCTTGCTCTGCAGCAGCCTGGGCTCTAAACCAAATACCACATGTCCATCCAGCACTGTGACAGGCGCAGCCGGCAGACTCCCCAGCTGCCGCATCCCCTGCATCCGTCCAGCCCTGACCACTGAGTCCCAGAGAAGCAGGGACTTGTCTTTTTCCCCTGGGCTTCTGAGTCCAGCATTAGTTTTTCACGGTTCTCCCCTTCATTAGTAATAGAAGTGCTAGGCCTCAATCCAAGACTGAAAATAGATCCGAGAAAAAGAGAACCTGATCGCTCCTAATTTTAACTCTGGGGAAATAATGTGTGAGCTTGGAGGAAAATTCAAATTTCATAACTGACCTGAAAAGCAATGTCCAGGACCTGCCACACGTTGGTGTCGATAGTTTGTGCTCACTCAGGACATCCGCCAGCCTCAGCCCCTCTCCATGAGGCATTCCCACACTCCAGGCAGCGGTACCTCTTGAATCAGCTTCTGTGCCGGCTGTTGTCTCCACCACAGCAGCCTCAATTGAAGTGAGGTGTCACTCACTGTAATGACTCAAGTTCCTCTGGGCCTTGCCCTTAACTCTCTGCAATGTCCCACTCTTCCTATAAATACTGATGGAAGCCTCCACAGAGTGTCTCAAATGTGCTCTTAAACTAGTCCTTTCAGGGCCAGCCCTATAGCCTAGTGGCTAAGGGAACCAGATCCCACAGAGCTGAACTCAGTTCATATCAAAGCCCTGGTTGCTCAAAAAAATACTCTGGATGCATGTGTGTGCATGTCCAAAATCTCAACTAGTTGGGGAAATGGAGTAAAAAGGCTTGTGGTGTGGCCACATACCATTGGGAGTTGGGAGTTTCTCGCTTACTCTCTTTCTTTCTGTTCTTGTCCCTGATGAATACATCCATCCTGTGGCGATTTAAACAAACAAACAAAAAAAAGAACTAGTCCTTTTAGCTGCCATGTGGTGTCTACTAGGTACCCCTCATCTGCCGTGACCACCACTGCCTCTTCTAGGCACCAGCTCACAGGGTGGGCACCAGGCCCAGAGTTGCTCATGGGCCCCTTATATTCCACTAGAGCGTTCCGAAACAAGTGGTAGTGTCTTCATGAAGTCCCTCTTTGTTTTCATGTACAGCTTCTGAACTCCTCCTAACCGCAGTATGAGTCCCAGATGCTGAGTGGTCATACACCAATCTCAGAGTCCCTTCTCCCCTGCAACTCTGAGGCTTCACCCAGACCTTGCTTGTCATGTCCAACCCTATTCCCTTAAGAGAACTGTCTTCCAGGAGAGCACTCAGGCAGTCGACCCAGGAAGGTCGGTCCCTGCTCACTCTGGTCAGCTCCTGAAGTGGCCTTGCTTCATGGCTGAGCATGCATCCACAGTTAAGCTGGAGTGAAACCCTGGTTGGACCTGCAACCTCATGGAGACTGTGGGCAGATCAGGCCAGCAGAATGGAAGGGGACCACGTAGGGCTCAAGAATACTCTGAGCTGAGGAACAGTGGAAGCTGAGGACCAAGCACTTTGTGCACTCAGGCCCCACAGGTGGAAACAGCTGTTCAAACTGTCACCAGACTAGGTCGATTGTGTCAGCCACGGGAGAAGTTGGCTTAAACAGAATGTGGAAAGCAGGCTTATCTCTCAGCATTGCCCAAAAGGCAAGGTAAATATTTAGTTCCAGCCCCGGAATGGTGCCTGGTAATTCCATTCTTTATAATCATTCTTCCTTTTATTCATTTATCTTCCAAACATTTGCTGCCAGTTGTCTTCTGTATGACCAACCTTGGCCTGGGCACTTTGAAACCCTGATGGCTAAGACATGATCCTTCAGTCCTTCCCTTTGATAGTCTTGGTGGGGGAAGAAAAGCAGGGACAGCTTCATGAAAGAGGCACCTTTTTTAAAAAAAGAATTATTTAACTTTATCCATTTTAATTTGAACAGAGAGGGACAGAGAGAGAGAGAGGTGAGAAAGCAAGCCACCAGGTCTGGAATTCGAACCACGAATGACCATATAGGAGTCCAGTGCCCTTAACCACCACACCACCTGCCAGCCCCCAGAAGAGGTACCTTTTAAGCCAGGTCTTAGCTGATGGGTGGACTTCACAAGAGGCGCCGTGGGAGGGTGGGCAGGGAAGGCATTCCAGGTCTAGAGTGCAGCATGTGTCTCAACCACTGCCTGGCATGGGGATTTCTACATCCGAGTGTCCCATGGATGAGGTCTCCCAAGAAGCACTTTCAGGCCAGCAGCACTCTTTCATTCATTCATTCGTTTGTTTGTTTGTTTGTTTGTTTGTTTGTTTATTTATTTATTTATTTATTTATTTATTTTTGAGAGGTTTTTGCTATAGGGTGCATGCACTTGCCAGAAAGACAGAAAGCAAGAAATCATCCCCTTGGGGGATGGCCACACCACAGTCCCTCTCCTCCATTCTCCTCTTGGGATCTTGGGCATGCACACACATGCACCCGGCATGAGTTTAAGCCACCAGGTCCGGGACTCAAACTGTGCTGACTACATGGGAGTCCAGCGACATAGCCATTATGCCAACTAGCAGCACTCATTTAAGGAACAGCAAGGACTGTGGAGTTTGCAGATCTGAGTTCATTTCCTAGTTTGGCCACTTATTACCTGGCAGGGAAAGATTCCTGTACCTCTCTGAGCCTCAGTTTCCATGGGAAAGTGGTAGCATAGTGATTCCAAGAGGGTCAGCTTGAGTATCGACTGGCCTCAAATCTTGACTCTCCTACTTGTTTGCTGTGTGTCCTGTGTATTTCATTTCCTCATCTGAAAATGGGGAGAATAGAAATCACCTTGGAAGGTTATTCTAAGGAAGTGAAATATAGGTCACAACAAATAATTACACCTGAGTGAATGCCTTTGCACCTCCCCTGGTCTTTTGCGGAGTAGGGCAGGGCAATGTCCACCATGTTCCTCTGTCACAGTGTTGATGGGGGCCAGCTCTCCATTCCGAGCTGTTCTGGGCACTGACGTGCCTGCTTCCTAAGAAATCTGGTAAGGTTTAGAGTGCAGAAAGATTGCCAGGGAGTACCTCCAGGAGGACACCTTTGGAAGGGAGGGGAGGGGGCAGGAATGGGAAGGGGGAAGAGGGCAAGTCCAGCTGCTGGGAAGGCCAGTAACTTTGGCTCTATGGGGAGCTCTGAAGCTGGAATGGCCCTTTGAAGCCTGCCCAAATTGACCAACCCTTTAAAAAAAATTATTTTATTTAACTGTATTTATTTTATTTGACCAAAGAAGTACAGCGTGAGAGAGAGAGAAAGTGAGAAAGCAAGCCACCAAGTCTAGGACTTGAACCACAGTCGGCCATATGGGAGTCCCGTGCTCTTAACCATCATGCCACCTGCCGGCCCCTGGACAATGCTTTTTATATTTTCAGTTGTCAGAGGGCACGTGGGCTCACCAGAGACAGAAGCAGAGAGGGAGGGAGAGGGAGAAAGCACCCCTCAGTAGAGCATGGTCATGCTGCAATTCCTACTCCTCCATGTCTCCATCCTGTTGGATTTTCAGCATGCACACACATGCACCTGGCACGTTTTTCAGGCTGCTAGGGCCACGATTTGAGCTGCACAGTATGCTATGTGGGACCCAGTTCCCTTAACTACTAGACTATGGGGCCAGCCCCAAGACCTATTGGCCTTTATACCCACATATCCACTAGCCATTGGCTGCGGGCCACCCCAGAAAGGAGTGTGACCTGGAGCATTGAGGCTCCCTCTCCCTGGGTGTGCTCCCTGACAGCACTCACGGCAGCTGGGATAGGCCATTTTTTGAAGGACATTCTGGGCTGTGTCCCAGTGTCTACCATAAGCAGTAACAGAATAGACCAAAACCCCCACTCTCAGGGTGGGGGGGTGAGTCACAGTGGGAGTGTATGTCCTAAAGGTTGTCCTCTGGATTAGGGGAGATAACGAGTGTAAAGTACCTCACCACCACGGGCCTGGCATAGCAGGTGTGCAAAGGGTAGCCAGTGACATGGCAGGGAGATTACAAGATGAATGAGTGTCTAATTTGGACAGAGGGGACTCAGCTCCTTGCTGGTGTCTGGATCCCACCCTTCCTGTACTCCAGGCGGTGACAGTGATGTGAACAGCCCACTCCAACCCCAGGTCCTGCACCTCTTAAGTCTGTCCTTGGTTTGTAAATAAAACCCTGGCATCAGGCCCCTCCTCCCCTGTCCTGGGGCGGCAGCCAGGCGCTGCCTGAGGGTTCTTTTCCGAGAAGGGCTGAGATGATGGGGGACTCTGGGCTGCTGGGAAGGTGCCCTAGAGGCCCCAGCTTAGGCAGAGACCTTGGGAGAAGGAATGAGCCATTTTCCTGGCACTGGCCTCCCCCCTGGTGGTTGAAAACTGTGGGGAGAGAGTCCCCAGGCAGGTGGGCCTTCTCCAGAGTCCGCCCTGAGGCATGCCCTGCTCTCCTCCCCACAGGGAGCAGAAACTGGAATCACCCAGGAGGGAAAATCCCTTGACCGTCTGTTATCAGTTCCTAGAAGGTGTGGCCAGGTGGATGGCCACGGGGAATGGGGAGTTGGCAATCTCAGTAGCTGCCTTTTTCTTGCCCACTCCTCTTTTTGGCCTCAGCAGGTGGGATGGGGTGGGAGCATCAGACCTAGTAAATAAAAATATAGGATAACCAGTTACATTTATTTATCTTTCTGAGGAAGAGAGGCAGAGAAGGAAAGGAAGAGAAACAGGCATTATTGACAGTGTCTGGAACATACAATCCTCCTACCCCAGCCTCCTGCAGCTACTCCTGTGCGAATACCAAACCCTGGCCTCCCACGTGGCTCCCAGCCTCCCAAGTGGTGCTTCACGTGGCTGGGCCAACAACCAGTTAAATTTAAATTTCAGAAAATAACAAATAATGTTCTGGTATGCAATTTTAAAAATTGTTTATCTAAAATTCAAATTTAATGGACATCTTTATTTTATCTAGATGAGCACCAGCCTTGTGCTGGGGGAAACCTGTAGCCTATCTAGGCAGGATAGGCCTACTGACAGACAGAGCCAGGGACACAGCAGAGGGTACACAAGTGATCCTGGGGCTCTGGGGGAAAGGGAGAGCAGGCTTAGAAGAACAAGAAATGAGGACCTGGTCCCCAGCTCTATCAATGCCCACAGCAAGAAAGCAGGAGGGGGACCAGCTCATGGCCTGGCAGTTTAGGCAACTAGATCCCATGTGACCAGGTGCATGGTTTGAGTCTAGGACATCCGGCACGTGTGCGAGTGTGCATGTTTGTATGCCGAAAACCCCAAGAATAGGGGGAAATGGAGAAGAGATTGTGGTATGACTATACCCATACCCATGGAGGGGGCTTACTTTCTCTCTCTCTCTCTCTCTCTCTCTCTCTCTCTTTCTCTCTCTCTCTCTGACAAGTGCATATGCCTTCTGTCTATTTTATACTAATAAAAAATAACTAAATAAGAAAGCAGGAAGGACCCTGGGAAGGCCCTTTTTCCTGGGATGTGGGCTCAGCCCAGCAACGCAGGGACAAGAGAACCGCAGAGCAGCTTCAGGCCTCCCAGCCCCCTTTTCTCCCTCTGAGGTTTTTGGTGGCCTCAGGCTGCTCTGGGCACAGGTCAGCTTGGTGGTCTGCCTCAGTGTGCTAGTCTGTATGGTTGGGACAAACATGCTGGGTCTGAGCGAAGTGACCCCTCATGGTTTCTCCCTTGGATAGGAAAGGCTTACCACCCCCACTACGTGCCACTTACCGCAGAGGGGAGTCAGTGTGTCACTCCCCACTGTCCCTGCCTCCACTGTGATTCCATCCCCACCTACATGGTCTACCCACCCTTCAATGCTCTCTCTAATAAAAAGAATCAAAATAACAACTACAGGGGCCTGCAGGTGGGGTGGTGGTTAAGGGCTCTAGACTCCCACGTGGCCAACTGTGGTTCGAGTCCCAGACCTGGCAGCTTGCTTTCGCACTTTCTCTCTCTCTCTCTCTCTTTCACTCTGTCCCTCTCTGGTCAAATTTAAATAAATAAATACTAATTTTTTTGGAGAGGTTTTTGCTATAGGGCGCGTGCGCTCGCCAGAAAGAGAGAGACAGAGAGATAGAAAGTGAGAAATCACCCCTCAGGGGGTATGGCCACGCCGCAATCCCTTCTCCTCCTTTCTCCTCTCGGGATCTTGGGCACGCACGCACACGCGCCCAGCGTGAGTTTTAAACCACCGGGTCGGGGACGCAAACCGCGGTCGACTACGTGGGAGTCCAGCGACAGCCATTACGCTAGCTGCTGGTCCCAATATAAACTAATTTTAAAAAATAACAACTACAGATTGTTGAATATGTCCTCCTAGCCAGGCATCTTATTTCCTCTCTAGAATCACACAATAAAGTAAATGTTGCCATCGTTCCTATTTTACAGGTGAGGAAACTGAGGTTCAGAAAAGTGAATTAAATTCCCAAGCGTTGTGCCAGCTGATGGCATGGTGGTTACGGCAGCTGGATGCCACATGGCCAGCAGTGCAGGTTGAGTCCTGGACCCGAGGGCTTTAAAAAACATGCTGGGCACATGTGCATGTGTGCCCCAAATCCTGAGAGGAGAATAAGGAAAAAGGATTATGGAGTGGCCATCCCTCCTAGGGGTTTCTTACTTTCTCTCTTTCTCTCTCTCTCTCTCTCCCCTCTCTCCTCTCTTCCTCTCTGTCTCTGGTGAGAGCATATGCCCTATAGCAAATTCTAAAAAAAAGGGAAAAAACCAGGGAAAATTCCCAAGGGCCCCTCACTAGTCGGGAGTGGAAGGGGACTCAGCCCTGGGACTGTGTGACCCTGGGTGCATCCTCCTGTCTAGGTGCACCCTGCCCCGGACCTGGTACTCCTCTGCCCGATGTATCTGCCCTGCAGTTGGAAGTCTGGAAAGAAGGGCCCAGACTGGGTTTTTCTCCCTGAATCCTCAGTCCCTGGCACAGAGAAAATAACAGTGTTTGTTGGGAGAAAGACTAACCATGTTCAAAATGTGCTCACAGCCCACCCTGTGTCCTGCTCCCCGTCCCTCTCCTGTCCTCCCAGGCCCGGCAGCTGCCACTCGGAACAACCTGCAGGACCTCCCACGTGTCCGTGTGTCCTGTCTCCGGGAGTAGGGCTCCGAGGAAGGAACTGGCTTGTGGCTATCTGTCCTGCAGCTCCCCTCCAGAGGAAGCCCCTCCCAGGCCTGCCTGGGCTCTGGACTTGTCCTTCGTCCCTAGAGGAGGTAATGCCTTTGTCCCTTCTCAGATAAACAAACAGAGCCGCTGGGACGTGTGTAATGCAAGGTGCAGGAGATAGGCCTGGCCTTCCTCCCAAGGTCATCAGCAGGAGCCTAGTAGAGGCAGGAGACCCAGTTAGATGGGAGGGCCAAGCTTTGCCCCTTTTGCAGGTGGATAAACTGATACACTGAGGCCATGACAACAGGGCCACCAGCTTCCCTTCCTCTTCGCTCCATGATACACAGTAAGTGCTGAGCCTCAGGGCTGCTCCACGCCGGGGTGCCATTCACAGTGTGGTCTCTATATGGGCGCCCCCTGGAGCTTTGGGACACAGCAGCTATAGAGTACATGTGTGCCCACCCACAGCACAGCCTCTGGGTGATCTGGGCCCCTCCAGACCCTTCTCAGGTCCCCTTCCTCTCCCCGCCTCTGACTGTCAGATCAGAGCCACAGGAAGCAGGGCCAGCAAGTGTGCAAACCGAGAGCCAAGATGGGGAAGTTTATTTTCCAAGAATCATCTAAACACATGGGGAGTATTTTTAGCCCCTGCCTCCTACCCGGATGCCAAACCTAAACGGGGGCCAGAGACATGGCCCATTAGGGACAGAGACCAAGCAGCAGAGATAAAGGGGGCCGGGGCACTGGAGACCCCACCCTATCTCCCTTGGATGCCAAATAAGAGACAAGAGAAAGCTGGCTGTAGGAACCCAGGGCGTACAGAGAAGGCGCCCCCAGTTCTGAAAGGCCCCCTGACACCTCTCTGCACCTCAGCTTCTTCGTCTACACAGTGGGAGATGGAATCCCACCCTTGAAGTTTGCAGTGAGGCCCAGGCCCGCCTTAGCAGGTTTTCTGTGGGCGTTGTGTTCTCTGCCAGGACCTTCCAGGAAAGAGCCAGCGGCCTTTCTCAGACCTGGTCAGATGCAGGAGAGAGTGTGTGCCCATGTGCGCACACCCGAGGGGCATCAGGAGTGAAGGACACTGTGGTAGCCCCTGTCCCTCTGAGAACACTGGGCCCGGAACTGGCCCAGGCTGGGCACACAGGGAGCCTTCCCCAGGGTGGGGGTCTGCTGCAGTCAGCAGGCAGCATGGAGGGAGAGCGCTGCTCCAAAGGGAGGCCCTTCCAGAACACACACATGCTTGGAGGAATGCTGGTCGGCCTCGACCTTGAGGGTGCGGGCCTGTTCCAGCGGTGGGCTTCCCACTCCCAAGGTGGTGGCTGGGAGTGACTTTGCTAGGAGTCCTGTGCTGGAAGCACCTGTTCTGTCCTCCGGGCCAGGAGGGCTGGCAGGACATGGAAGTGGCCCGAGGCCTGGGCCCTGGACATGCCGTGCCCGTTCTGGCTCCCTCTGGCCAGCTTTATTGCAAAGGGCTCAGGCAGCAGGGGAGGGCTGGGAAAGGCCAGGGCTCCCCTAGTCTCTTGCAAAGACCTGGAATTTCCTGGTTCTGCTGCCACTTTCTTCACTGAATGTTGCCTTGAGGGCATAGATGAGGGCGGGGGCAAGGGGTGCAATTCTGACCTCAGAGCCCTGAGCCTTGCAGCGGGCACCTTAGCTTCCAGCAGGCTGTGTGGGAACCGAAGGAGAACAAGTTCAGCGGCCAACACCCCCTGCTGACTCAGGCTGCCTGCAGTTGCCAAGGCAATAGCAGTGCCACCCCCCACACATAGCTATGTGGTCACCGGTGAAGGGAGAGGACATTTGTTCTGGGCCAGAACAGTGACAAGGGCAGGGAGAGTGGAAAGGGAAGAGAGCAGTCCTTTGTCTTCTTCCTGTCACCTCTTCTAGAACTCATCAGGGGCTCGGGAGCCACCAGGGTAGGAGAAGGCTGAGAGGTCTCCCCCTCCAACCAGCTCTCATTAAGCGAGCAGCCAGCAAGGCTTCTAGGACTGGGTGGTGCATCCCTCACCTTCCTTTGGGGAGTCTCAGCACCTCTCTGAAGAGCCTGTTAGAAGGATTGGCCTCCCACTGAGCCAGAGCAGCCTGACCCTGGCCCCTCGGGTCACTGGATGACTCAGCGAGGCCTGTTCCCCATGTGCCCCCCACCTCCACTCATGGACCCACTCCTAAACCCAGTCCTGGGGATGGTGAGGTCGGAGAGCCGAGAGGCCCGCCCTGGTGTCGGGGGCTGCCTGTGGGTCCCCTTTCCTTCTCCCCTGATGATCTGGACCTCCCATTTGTCTCGTCCTCCAGGAGCCCCAGGTGGGACCAAAACCTCTAGAGACACAATCACAGAGGTGGGGGGAACCTTCACAAGACCAAAGGGCGTAGGCCCAAATCCCTTGCGTTCACCATGACCCCTATTCCGCTCCCACCCCACCCCTGCAGTAGCCTCCCCTCCACAGCTCTACTCCAGCACACAGCCAGATCAAACCCCCCAGGAGCTGGAAACCAACGTCATCCATGGGTCCTCCAAGTCCCAGCACCATCTGTGCCCCCCCCCCCCACATACCCACACACGGTCCTCCCTCACACACTCCACTCTGCCGGCTCCCTGCTGTCTTCCGACAGGCGCTCTCTCCTCCACACCTGGACGCTTGCCGCCTCCAGATGGCCTCCTTCCTTGCCTCCTTCCAGTTCTCAGGATGTACCCTCCCCAGCTGCCTCCCTGCCACCCACGTAAACTGCGGCCACCCCTCCCTGATCCGGCCTGTTTTATTTATAGTCTGTCCACTAGACCGGGGACTCCAGGAGCCGGCGTTTCTGCCCATTTCATGGCCCGTATCCCCAGTGCCGTCTAGAACACGCATGTTCAGGAAATGTTTGGCAAGGTCCCTGTTGCCCACCACAACCCTCTCCACAGAGGGTCAATGCACTAGGCAGGGGTCTTAGCTGCTCTGCTGTAACCCCAGTATGTGGCCTCCCTTCCTGAGCCTCAGTTCCCCCTACTAGATATGGAAGAAGTTGGACTGGAACCCCTCTGACTCACTGTGCTGGGGCCCCCAGGTGCCCGCGGCATCTCTGGCCACGGGAGAAGAGTGGGGCGCAGACAGGGAATGAATGGACAAGGCAGGAATAGGGACACCCATGCTACCTACTTGAAAGAAACCTTCAGGCCTTAAGTCCCCTGCCCTGGAACAGGGTTGGGGAGGGGAACAGAGCAGGGGTAGTTGTGGGATCTAAAAACAGCAAGTGGTATGGTGGTTAAGGCCCTGGACTCCCATATGGTTGACCGTGGCTCAAGTCCCAGACCAGACTCAGTGGCTTGAAAATCAGACCAGGTACATGTGCATGTGTGCCCGAAATCCCAGGAGGAGAGTGAGGAAGGGATTGCAGCATGGTCACCCCCCCTGTGGTGTGATTTCTCACTTTCCCCCTCTCTCTGTCTGTCTCTCTGGTGAACCCATGTGCTCTGTGGCAAAAACCTTAAAACAAAACAAAAACAACAGAAAACCAGACTTGAGAAAGATGTGTCCAAAAATATATCGATATTTTAATCATCTCCAAAGTCCAGCCCGAGAAGCCTAAGAAACGAAGCCCAAGCCCTCCAAGGGCTGAGGTCAGAGTCATGTATCGTGGAAGCCATCATCAGAGACCAGCCATCAAGCAAGTTAACATGGGAACCAGCAGGGCAGGCAGGGACCAGGGCAGCAGCTGTCCCGAGGCCTGGGACGTGAACACTGTGCGCTGCCCAATGCTCTGCACGGGCCTGATGTTGTCCGTCATGTTCAGGCTCCGCTCCGAGTCGTAGTACAGGTTTCTGGAGAATGCCAGGATCTGCGGAAGGGCCGGGGCTCAGCAGGCGGGAGCTGGTGGAGCTCCCGCCTCACCTTTCTGAGCCCGCATTAGGAAAGAGGGGCTCAGAATCCCTACCTGTCAAGGCTGTTACAATGAGAAAAGGAATGATGGGAAGGGCTTGGCCTCAGTAGCGGGCAAGAGTTCCCTTAACACCCAGTGTCGAGCGTCTATACTACGCCCACAATTACCACCATCACCGTGGATAGAGCTTCTCAAACTCCAGCATGTGTTAACATCAGGGGGGCCTGTCAGGCCCCACCCTCAGTGTTTTCCACTCAGTAGATCTAGAGTGAAGCCTGGGAGTTAGCGTTTCTTTCTTTCTTTTTCTTTTTCTTTTTCTTTTTTCTTTCTTTCTTTCTTTCTTTCTTTCTTTCTTTCTTTCTTTCTTTTTTTCTTTTCTTTTCTTTTCTTTTTTTTTTTTTGAGAGGTTTTTGCTATAGGGTGCATGCGCTCACCATAAAGACCGAGAGATGGAGAGACAGAAAGCAAGAAATCACCCCCTGGGGGGAAGGCTACACCGCAATTCCTTCTCCTCTATTCTCTTCTCAAGATCTTGGGCACGCACTCACACGCGCCTGGAGTGAGTTTAAGCCACTGGGTTTGGGGCTCGAACCACAGTCGACTACATGGGAGTCCAGCAACATAGCCATTACTCCAACTGCTGGTCACAGCATTTCTTTTTTTTTTTTTAAAGAACTAATTATTTTATTTATTAGTAGTATTATTTTTTAACTTGATATAGTCATCAAAGAGAGAGAGAGAGAGAGAAGGAAAGTGAGAAAGCAAGTTGCCAGGTCCAGGACTTGAACCAAGGTTGGCCATGTGGAAGTCCAGCACCTTAAGCACCATGCCACCTGCTGGCCCTGAAAGTTAACATTTCTAACAAAGTCCCACTAGCGCTGACATTGACGCCCCTCTTCTTAGGACCACACTTTGGGAATCACTGTTATGGAACGAAAGTACCACAAGGACAGGGATCTGGGTCCTTTGGCTTGCTGCTGTCTCCTCAGCCTCAGTTTCTCCACAAAATACAAAAGAGGTAGGATTGGAGTCCTCTGGCTGCTGCTGAGCTGAAGCCCCACCCTCACTCCAGCCTAGTGTGTTGTAGAGTAAGGGAGCACCTTCGATGAATGAATGAATGATTTCCTACCACTGCTGAGCAACCACTCACCAGCCCCAGTCCCTCCCCATGCTGACACTCTCCCTAGGACCCTGGCTCCCTGCCTCTAATGTGGTAGATTTCCTCAGCCTTTGCAGGCTTCAGCCTGGAGGACTTTTCTGACCACCCAGCCCTCAGTACAGGGACCGAACAGCCGATTTTTCTGTCTCCCCACACCACCCCAGGGGACTTCTGGAGCAAACAGAGGGCCATTTCTGGGGAGCCAGGCAGTAGGAGGTTGCACCTTGCTGGGACCCTGCGTACCTGATTTTTGTGGAGCTTAATGCGCTCCTGGAACACTGTCCACACGACCGTCTCGTTGCAGTTGGGCGTGGTGAGCGAGCCCATGTAGCGGAAGTAGTGCCTCAGGTTCTCCTCCTTGGGGAGCAGGTCCCACAGACTGCTCTCTCTCATTGTGATCTCCATCTCTGGAGCAGGGGACAAAGTAAAGAGCCCCTCACACACATCACTCTATGTCCAGCTGCCCCACCACCCCAGCCCCTTCCTATGTGGGGAGAACCTCCCTCCTCCCCAGTCCCAACTCACCAGGAGTGGGGATGGAAGACAGCGCCTCCACCAGGGGCTGGAAGCCATTATTCACCTGGGATCCTTCCTGAAATGGGAGGGGAGGGGGCTGGAGAGCACACCAGGGGCCCAGAGGGGAGCCAGTGGTGGCTGGTGACACCAATTCATTCCTCCCCATCTGGGGAGGGGAGCAACTACTCGCCAGCCCCAGTCCCTCTGGGGTTAAGGCTCTGAGATTTCCACCTGGTTGTGGGCATACAAGACACCGAGAAACAGGGAATCGGGGCCTCCTGGCCTCTCCCTGCCTTGCCAGGACACAAGAACCCTGGTCTCTGGACCTTAAGGAGCAGTTCCTTCAGGGCCAGCAGGTGGCGTTGTGGTTAAGGGTGCTGGACTCCCACATGGCTGACCATGGTTTGAGGTCCGGATCTGGCAGTTTGCTTTCTCGCTTTCCCTCTCTCTCTCTCTCTCAATCTGTCTCTGTCTCATATAAATGATAAATACATACATAAGAAGTTAAATGAAATAATTAAAAAAAAAAAAAAGCAGTTCCTTGGACTCTGGCTCCCTAGGAACTGGGAGGACTGGATCCTACCTCCACCAGAAAAGCCAGAACGGCGATCTCGTCTCCAGAGTTCTGCTCCTCCTCCTTCCGCGTCTCCTTCTCTTTCTGATGTACTATGTGCATCTGATGGACAGTGGGAGGGGTGGAAAGGACGTGTGAGGGGCCTGGACCACTCTTCTAGGCCAAAGCAGATACACCCAGAGCCTAGCTCAGGCACTGACCCATTAGAAAGGGGACCCTCACCTCCATGGCGAAGCGTTCACCATTGAGGCTGTGCTCTGAGCCCGCATTCAGCACCATGGACCAGTGTAGATGCAGCTGCGTGGCCTGGTAGCGGGCAGGCAGTCCTCCTCCAGAGAGTGTAACCGTGTTCCCCAGCATCACCATCACTGAGGTCACAGAACAGAGTCTTCTCTCTGGCCTGGCAGAACTCAGATCCCCCAGTCCCTGATCCCAACCCCATGCAGACAGGACCTTCTCTCCCACCCTCCCACCCTTCAAGGCTCCGGCTCTAGACCTGGAGGGATGGACATGGCGGGCAGCTCTGGATCCTTCCCTGGCCCCCTCACTGGCCTCCTTGCAGGCCTTCCCACGCACTGTCCCAAACACGCAACTGGGCTCTGGTCCCTCCTTCATGCTGCCCTGGTGTCCTCAGGATAATGTCCAAACACCTCCACCCCCAAAGGGCTTGCCCCTGGGCCCCTGCCCAGCTGAGCCCCGGCCTTCTCCAGCTCCTCCCAGCTTCACTCCCCTGCTCCATCAGCAGTCCCCAATACCCAAGTTGTTTCATGCCTCCACACCTTTGCACATGCAGTTCCTTCTTTCTGGAATGTTTCCCTCCCCCCACTTCCTGGCTGGTCTGAGCAAAGTTCTGAAAACACAGCCTAGGCCTCTCCTCTTCCAAGCCCTCCCCTCTCCTCCCTCACCCCGTCAGGGTTTTCAGACCCCTTCTCAGCAAAGACAACCTGAGCCTGGCGTGTCCTCAGGGGGAGCCCCTCCTGCCTAGGCCTCCAGGAACTCAGGGGTGGCTGTGCTGTCTGTCTGCCCGGCACCCCCCTAGCCCAGCCGAGACCCACCTGAGTGCCCATTGTTTTGGATGGTCCATTTGTGCTTCTTGTCATAGCCAGAGAAGGAGAAGCTTGTCAGGTGTGAGCCCACCTTCACCTTGGTGGTGTCAATGTCGATAGGGGACTGGCGGTCCTTCTGGCAACTGCCACCCCACTGGTCTGGCCCTGAGCAGGGAGGGAGGGTGGGCTGAGAGTCAGGAGCACCCAGAGCTGTTGTTGCCTCCTCCACCCCTCTGGGGGCGCCACGCATGTACCAGGGGTCTTGGGAGAGATGGAAGGCGAGGCAGGCTGCTTGGCTCAGAACTCTGCCCTCACCGTCCTCCCTGGGCCTTCCTCCTCCCGCTCCTCCACAGACATACACACATGTGCGTGCACACATGTGCGTATGCAAGGCCGGTAAGTCTAGCTCTCTGTGAGCTCTGGGGTAGGGACAGCCTCACAAGGCTGGGCAGCTGGCCTCTCTGCACCCTGGTTTTCTCAACTGTGAAATGGGAACTTCAGTTATAGCCCACTTCCCAGGGAGGTGCACGTGAGAGGCTTTGGAAGCTGTGAGTGGGATCCCTGGGAGGGCTGCTTAGGAAAGGACACCTCAGTATGGGCGGCATAGGATGGAGGGAGGAAGGGCCTGCGTCTCCACCCTGGTAACTCCAACACCCAGGCGGCAGGTCAGAGGGAGCAGCTCCATCCAGTCCCTGAAACCGCAGGGCCTAAAGGAGGCCAACTGCGGAGGCTGGCCAGCAGGTGCCAGCGGGACAGGTCACTCGACGTCCCTGCTCGCTGAGCACTGGGGAGTGGTGGTGTGTGTGTTGGAAGCTAATATCTGACTGGGGAGGGCCACCATCACCCCTCACCCTGCCACTCTCCCCAGGTCTGCATTTCCACTTGAATGGTCCCCACCATGAGGAAAGGACCAGGACAGTCCTGTCCCCAGGGTTGGCTGTACTCACCCAAGCAGGCAGAGTCACTACTGGCCTTGGCTTGAATCTCGTAGCACCAATGGGTCTCTGGAGCAGAGAGAGAAAGCATGTGAGGCCTGCGCCCCACGTGCTGGCATATCTATGTGCACTTCCATCTCTGTGTGTGAACTGTGCACACCAGCAACTGTGTGTGTGTGTGTGTGTGTGTGTGTGCGTGCGCACTTGCGTGCGTGCCAGAGGATGGGAACATCCCTGGTATTGGAGCCCTCCCTCGGGTGTACAAGGACTTTCAAGCCGTGCAGGACCTAGGGCCCCAGGGAGGAGACAATAAAACATCTCGTAGGAGGATCCCTCACCCACCCAGGGCTCATTCACTGCTCATCTTGCCTTGAGCACTTTTCTTCAGACTTGGCCAGGCAAAGCACCTGTGGGCCCTCCAGGGGTCCCTCTGAAACTTCCACTCCATTCCCCAGCTGTCTTCTCCCCTCCCTTCCCCCTCTCTCTGTGGCCTGGAGGCTAGGCCTCCCCCACCAGCCTTCCCCTCCCCACTTTGCCAGTCAAACAAACCATTGCCAGTCGCCCAGCCTCCAGCCTCCACCTTCCTGAGAAGCTCAGGTGAGAGGGGAGGGGAGGGGTAGAACCTTCCTCCCTCCTGCTGGGACAAAGGACCCAGGCTCAGCCTGCCTGCCTTCCCGGAGTTCATCTGAGATGCTGGGGAAGATTAGGCGTCTGCTGCGAATGCCCTTCTGGTCTTGGCTAAAATCTCCTAGCTCCGCCTTAGGACAGAAAAACCTGACATTAAAGACAGGCCATATCCCAAAGGCACCACACTGATGCAAGTTCGTAAAAACGGGAAGCTGCCTGCAGGGTGGAGGGGCTCCGTGCTTTCTTCTCAATTTTTCTATAACCTAGAACTTTTCTAAAAACGAAATCTATTTTAAAAAAAAGAAAAAGAAGAAGAAGGGGCCAGCAAGTGGTGTAGTGGTAACCACTGGACGCCCACATGGCCAGCCACGATTTGGGTCCAGACCAGAGGCTTGAAAATCATGTGAGGTCTAAAATCCCGAGAGGAGAATGGAAGAAGGGATTGTGGCATGGCTATCCTGGAGGGGGGATTTCTCACGTTCTCTCTCTTAACTATCTCTTTCTCTCTGTCCCGTGAGTGCACATGCCTTATGGGAAAAAAAAACTAAAATGAAATGAAAGGTTGCCCCAACAGGATGGACAGAGCATTTCTTCCAGAGCTACAATTCTTTTTTTAAGAGTTATTATTTATTTAACTTTATTTATTTGTTTATTTTAATTTTACCAGAAATGAACAGAGTGAGAGAGAGGAGAGAGAGAGAAAGTGAGAAAGTGAGAAAGCAAGGCCGCCAGGCCAGGTCCGGGACTTGAACTGTGGTGGGCTATGTGGGAGTCCAGTGCCCTTAACCATCATGCCACCTGCCAGTCCCTCCAGGGCTACAGTTCTAGGTGAGCCAATTAGGAGCATGAGTTTAGAGGCAAGTCACTTCATCTCTCTGAGCCTCCGTTGTATCATCTGTAAAATGGCACTAACATAGTCTCCTCACAGGGCTGTGGACAGAATTAAATGAGGGATGGTACAGAGAGTTCCAGGTGGCACTTAGTAAAGTCCCATCCACACACAAATCCTTCCCTCCGCCTCCCTCGGGTAGCCTCCTGTCAGTGAGCAGATGGCCAAAGCAGTGAGGGGCAGAGGGAGGAGAGAAGTGGAGCTGGCAAAAACGCAGCCATGAGGAAATTTCTAAGAAAAGCCCTGCTCCCTGCTCAGCTGAACTGACACCTCTGAGCCTGAGCTGCTTCCCCAACCCCAACCGTCTCCTCTGGAGTCTGAGCCAGGGGTGGAGTCCCAGAAGGGGGACAGGGTGGGGAGGGAGTCCTGAGAAGGTCAGACTCTGGGCGGTGGAGGAGGAGGAAGGGATCGAGCCACCCTCCCTCTCAACATTGAAGAGCCCTTTGGGTTTTTGAGTCCCCGGCTCTGGGCCAATGCTGGCATCACCGGTTCAGAGGTGTCCAGGACAGGGCTCTGCCGTCCCTGGAAGCTGCCGCATCTGGGGAGCCCCCACAGCCCTTTCCTGCAGGTGGAGGTGGGCGGAGCTGGGAAGCCCAGTCTTCCAGCCCTGGCTCTGCCGAGTCTCTGAGAGCCAGTTCGCTCTTTCTCCCTCGGGCTGGGCTGTGGCGCTGCCTCCGCACTCCCAGGACTTGTTAGAATCCTCCTGTCGCCACACTCCCGAGAGGTCCTGAAGGCAGAAGGGGTCACTGGGTGCAGCTGGCCGTTCCTCTCCTATCTGGGCAAGGTGAAGGGTCGCTGGATGGGGAGAGGGTGGGAAGGCAGCCTTGAGAGGGTCAGGCTTCTCTCAGTGGAGTCAGAGAAGGGAGTTCCAAGGAACCGCTCTTCCAGAAGCCTCGCTGAACGCTGGAGCCCGAGGGCCAGCTCTGCCGGCCAAGCCCCCTGCGAGCCTCCCCAGAGGCCCTTCTGGTTCAGGCTTAGCTTCTCTTAGGAATGTGCTCTTTCCTGGCTCTGGCTACAACTCCTGGGTTTGTAGTGGTGACCTCTGATCCACTGTCTTAATCACAGAGACTTTTGAACTGCTTGGCTGAACACTCTTGTAACTACCCTCTTCAGGAGGCTGGAAGCAGGAAAGCGCAGTGGTGATGAGGCCAGGAGTCAGATCTGTGTCCGTGGGGTGAGGTTCTGGCTCTCGGTCAGGAGGTGACAGCGGCACCAACCCACTGGGATTCTTGTATCCTTTCATGAGACAGCCACCCCTGCAGATGGCTACCAGCCCGCTGCCTCAGGCTACCTCCGACAAGGGCCTTGGAAGGAGAGGGGCTGTCCGTAGAGCTTGGTTCCAAGCTCCTCAGTCCATCTGCCCTGACCAGAGATGTGGTTAGAGACCTGCAAACCCTTGCCAGTCTCCCAGCCTCCAGCCCCCACCTTCCTTAGAGGTGACCGCAGAAGCTCTCTCTAATGGACCTTGCTCACCCCACCCTCCCACACTGAGAGAAGGGGAGAATCTTGAAAACCAGCTCAGCAAAATCCAAATGAGTCCTGGGCAAAGTCTCTGCAACTCCTGGCCAGGGGTCTGGGGCTCTTGAAGGGACCAAATGTCCTTTCCCTCTTTTTTTTTGTTTTGAGAGGTTTTTGCTATATAGGGCGTGTGCGCTCACCAGACAGACAGAGAGAGACAGACAGAAAGCGAGAAATCACCCCCCAGGGGGTATGGCCAAGCTGCAATCCCTTCTCCTCCATTCTCCTCTCAGGATCTTGGGCACGCATGCACACGCACCTGGCGTGAGTTTAAGCCGCCGGGTCCGGGACTTGAACCGTGGTCGACTATGTGGGAGTCCAGCAACATAGCCATTACGCCAACTGCTGGTCCCTCCTCTCCCTCTTCAGTGGGAGCCACTGCTCTAGGAATTTGCAAGTGCAGCCGCTCACTCGCTCACTCTCCAGCCTTACTCCTCCCCAGGCTGAGTGGGAAGCCCTGGCACTGCTGAGGAGTGCAGCGTGTGGAGAGGGCCAGCGGGAGCCACCTGCCACTGCCATGCGCAAGGCAGGCACTAAGCACTTAGGCCTGTTATCACGTTTAATCCTTAAAACAACACCTCCAGTCGGAATTGCTACCCCTGTTCTGTAAAGGAGACTGAGCTTAGGCGGTTTACCCAAGGCCAGTCAGCTACAAAACACCTGCCTTACCTAGAAAGCGTTTCTCTACTAAACCCAGCTCAGGAGATGACAAACGTCCAACTCCACAAATTAAAATGTTCACATTTTGCCTTTTCTCTTTCCTCCTCCCCAGGGAAGGGGCGGGGAAGACTTGCTGCGAGATGCCTCATTCTCACCCTCCACTGGGCCAGCTGGCCCTCTCTGCGGCCCAGGGCCCACCCACCCCCACTCTACAATTCCGAGGGCGGAGCAATAACTTTGGAGGGGAGCTTTGGCCAGGTTGGACCCCAAGGAGCACCCCAGAGTTAGCTGGGCTGTGACTGGCAGATGGGGTCCTCCTGTGGTGTGGCCGCAGTGTCTCAAGAGAAGTGCCTCCCTGATCCCTGCGTGTCCCAGACCCCTGTGCCCGGCTGCTAAAAGCGCCTTCAGTTCCTTATCAAATATTAACACGCCTCGCATGCCACCTCCCACCTAGACGAATAATTAAGAGCTCGGCCTCACCATTAATCTTTAAACAAAAATCACCCTGTCCGGAAAGACCGGCTTGGCCAGGACCTTGGGTCTCAGGGTGCCCCCCGCCAAGCTCTCAATCCAATGCTGGGGGCTGGGGGAGGGAGGGGAGGCTGCCACCCTCAGGGGCAAGGAGCCCAGAACAGGGAGCGGGGATGCCAGGACCCCACCACGCCCTTTTTGCGGTTTTTGCTCCAGGCGGGGGACAACCACTCAGCACTGACCCAAGCGGGACCGACAGCGACCCACGGACAGACTGAGGAAGACCAGGTGAGAAAAAGAGGCGTGCATGCAGGGGTGCGTACAGAGAGGCATCCTTATCATCGACTCGACTCACGCCCGTCTCTTCATGGGACGCCGGGCCACGCGCGCACACCCCGAAGCTGCGCACACGCATGCACACTCGCCCGCACTCGAACGTGGACACGCGTGTGCGCACCGGCGCTCGCCACCAGCCGGTCGCCCGACCCTCGCGGCCCCCGCGCGCACGCAGCCCAGGGGCAGGCGCGCAGCGCACGCAGCCGCAGCCGCAGCCGGCCGACGAGCCTGGGCAGGGGCCAGCGGAGGGCACCTGGGGCCGCGGCCCGGGCGCTCACCTGCGCGGGCCAGGGGCCGAACCGCAGCGAGGGCCAGGAGCGCAGGCAGCAGCAGCATCGTGCGCGGGAGCCAAGCGGTCGCCGAGCCGGGGTCGCGCACTGACCGGGCTGCCAGAGGTGCGGCGCTCATGCGGGCCGGGGTTATATAGCGGAGCGGGATGGGAGGGTGCCCCGACAGTGGGACGCGGATGGCGGCTCCTCCCCCTGGCGGAGCCATCCCTCCCCGGCCCTAATCTGAAACCTCCGCTCTTCCCTAGACCCCCTTCCCTGCGCAGCCACCTGTTCCCGCGGAGCGAACCCGCTCGCCTACCCAGGGCTCTCTCTGCTCAGAAGCGGCACCCTCCCTGGCCCCCCACCTCGTCCTCCCTCGGCCCGGGTTCGGGAGCAGGGAAGGGACATCACAAGGTATTCGCCTCCCCCAGGAGTGAGTGCCCGGATTTCTGACTTCTACCTTTTTAGCGCCAGCCTCCCGCGGTAATCTCGGAATGGGCCTTGGACTGGTCGTGGGTAGCGGGTGGGTAGAGATGGCCTCTGAGAGAAGAGGCGCCGCTGTGTGTTGAACGGGTGGCCCCAGAGGAGAGCTCTCCTGTCTCCCTGAGGCAGCGGTCACTGATCGCAGGGTCTCATCTCGTTTTCCGTTAGTCCCGAACTTCTGCAGACCAAAGACCCTTCTTCCAACACAGAACGAGCTTGTCCCCAAACTGCAGCTGGGGGTGTGTGTGTGAAAACCAGAGCTGGGGCTGGAGGGCTGGGGCGTGAGGGGCAGAACTGAGAAAGGGTCGCAAAGGGGCGCAGTGAGAGAGCGATGGGGTCATGGGGTTGGGTGGGAGGGAAGGAGCTGGAGCCCTCATCCCCCAGACCCGGAGGCCCAGGCGAGATGGGGAGAGACCAGAGTCTGAATGGATCCCTAGTTCTTCCTCCAGAACCGCTAGAGGAGTTCAGGGACCAGGGACGGGAAAGGTCGCTGAGGGAGGGCTCAGCATTTGGGAATGGGGGCTGCTCCCAATCCACAGGAGAGGCCTTTTGCCTCTCTTGGTTGAAGTACCCTACTACTGCAGGTCATATGTATCCACTAGGGGTGAGGGTTTCTGTGAAGCTCAAACTGGGGGACAGGGACCCCAGTGGCCCTGGATCCCTTCCCTCAGCAGGAAGCCCCAGTTTTCTGGTGCAGCCACTTCTCCACCGCCAACCTTTCACCCCCTACCGGCCTTTGAATCTGGCTTAGGGACCTCAGAGCAGGGATTGCCTCCTCCAGAATAATCCTGGCAAAGGGGCTTCCTCCTGGCTCGACCCTCCTGGCCCAGGATCACAAAGCCTCATAGGGCAGCTTTGATCCTGCAGAGAAGCAGGAGGGAGAGGAGGGGTGTCCACAGCAGGCTTAGAGGCCTATTGTCTACACTGCTTTCAATTTCACTAACAACCTGGGGCCATGGCAGTCAGGAGAGGGGTTCCACAGGCCTGAGCCCTTTCTGGGGAGTGGATTTTTGTTCCTGGGGCTGTAAAAATGTCTCTCTTAGGACCGGGCAGTGGAGGAGGAGGAAGCCTATTAATTACCAGGAATTAAGACCACTCCCAGGGGTCCCTGTGACCACAGGCCAGGCCGGAAGAGTTTGGGAAGACTTGAAAGCTTTTGGAGGGGTTAGGGACTATTGATTAGTGACTTTTGGACCCACTTCAAAGTTCATTGCATAAGTGCCCTCCCCAGGAATGTAGAAGGGCCCTAGGTGTTTGCAGAGCTAGAAAGATAAGGGCGGAGAATCAGGCCTGGTGGCACATCCCTTGGAGGATTGCAGGCGGAGGGTGGGAGCTGAGGGCACTTCCTCACAGATGCACCTGAGTGTTGGGCACCACGAGGGGGCGAAGTGGGTGGGTGGGGGTGGCTCTGTGTGCCATCTCTGACTCCAGGTCACACAGAGTGGAAGGCCTTCCTCACTCCTGTTCTTAACATTCTTAGCCTATCTTTAGCCCTGACCCCGGTCCTGGCCCTGCCATAAACCAGTCACCTGTCCCTATTTAGGCTCTGTGGGGCCCAGCTTCCTCACAGGAATACAGCCTGATTTAGGGTCATTAGAACAGGGTTGGGTGCCGATGTGTCCCAATGACTTACAGGGCCCATAAAGTGGCCAGCCCAGTTGGTTCAAGTGGGAAAACCTAGCCCGGCAGCCTCCTTCCTCTTATTCAACACAGGTCCCCTGGTATCCCGAGTTCAAGTCTGCTGTCCTCTGACTCAGGGACGACCTTGGGCAACGTTCCTATTCCTCTCTGATGGCAACTTCCTCATCTATAAAGTGGGGACGATAATCCCTGCACTGCTGATTTCTGCCAATAAACAGCGATTGGGAGCCTGAGCCGGAGCCTGCCCAGCCCAGACTTTCACAACTGGCCTCATGGTGCTTGGGTGTAGCCACTGGCCTATGGCGGATGCAAAGATGAATCACAATCCTTGTCCTCTGGGGATTTTTCACTTGTGTAGCCTTTTCTGGAACAAAAGGGAGGCAGTGCTCAAGTTAAAGGGCTTTGAGGTCAGACACCCCTATGGTCACTTCTGGCTCTGCCCAGTTGCTCTGCAACCCAAGAAGGCTGGATTCAGGGGACCAGCAGGTGGCACGGTGGTTAAGGGTGCTGGACTCCCACATGGTTGACCGTGGTTCAAGTCCCAGACCAGGCGGCTTTGTCTCTCACTTTCTCTTTCTCTTTCTCTCTCTCTCTCTTTCTCTTTCTCTTTCTCTTTCTCTTTCTCTTTCTCTTTCTCTTTCTCTTCTCTTTCTCTTTCTCTCTCTCTCTCTCTCTATCTCCCTCTCTGATCAAACAGAAATGAATGAATACGTAAATAAAGTTAAATTTAAAAAATAATTCTTTAAAGAAAAGAATATTTGGATTCAGTCCTTCCTGGGCTGTAATAGGTACGGGGCAGAGGCAGAAGGGACCTGAGACTCTGTGCTCTTGGTGTCCATAACTCAGGGGAAGGTCAAACGCATAACTCTAAACAGAAAACTGCCAAGCCTTATTATGTCTAGGGCGGGGTGGGGGCAGACCGAGTAGAAGGCAGAAAATCAGAACAGCTATAGGGCAACATACACATGCACACATGCGCTGGGACCAGAGCTCAAACCCCAGTCAGTCATGTGGTATCCTGCTTCCTCTGCACAGCACATCACTGCTGCACCGTGGAGCCAGCTGCTGAGCTAAGTCTTAAAAGGCAAGTAGATATTAACAAACAAACAAAAACAAACAAAACAGAGAGGAAGAGGTATATGGAGGGAAATCCATAACTAGACACAACATTGTGAAATAGCAGAACACTAAAAACCAAAGAGAGGACAGATATGCGATATGGTGCCTACAAAGGAACAACTATTAGATAGCTGACTTCTTAACTGCCACCAGAAGACAACAGGGCAATATCCCAAAGCACTAAGAGGACACAATAAGCAACCTAGAGTTGAATATCTTCCAGGACAAAGGTGAAATCTTCAGACAAAAAAGAAAGAAAGAAAGAAAAGGGAAAAAGAGAAAAAACGTTGGGGGAGAGAAGTCTAGACACTGAAAACAGAAAGAGAAAATGCATGAAGTGGGGTGCACCGGAGCATCAGGTGAGGGGTGAGCATATTGAAAGATGAGCCTATAGAGACATTTGTGGCCAGACAGAACTTGGGGCCAGATGGAAGTGCAGCTATAAAACACAGTCATCTGGGAGGCAAACCCACATGGAAGGTTCCTAGTTCGAGTCCAGAGACCTCCCTGACAGTGCCTGGCATGCGTGCCTGTGACCTGGGGCTAGCTGAGACTAGAGGGGATTGTGGCGTCAGGACCCTATTGCCATCTCTTCTCTCCTCTCACTCACTCATTAATGGAATGAATACACTTGGAAAACAAAATAGGGCTGGCCTCATGGCCCAGTCCTTAAAGAAGCCAGACCCACAAGGCTGAGCATGTGGTTGAAGTCCCAGCCCTGGTGGCTTCAAAAACACAGGGTGTGTTTTCCTCAAATCCCAACAGGATGGAGAAATGGAGGAGAATGGACTGCAGTGTGACCATGCCGTCGGGGGTGCTTGCTCCTCCCTCTCCTTCTCTCTTTCTCTGGCAAGGGCATGTGCCCTCTGCAGGGGGAAAAAGTAAACAGGACTTGTCTGTTGAGATTAGAAGTTTGGACTGATCTTTTCTTCGGTGTGGGGTGGATTCCAAGATCCTGATTTGATAGGACAGAAAACATCCTCAACTCTAAAGGGGGATAGGGATTCTTAGTTACTTCTTTTTCTTTGGGGGGGGGGATTTTTGCTATAGGGTGCATGCGCTCTCCAGAAAGAGAAAGAGAGACAGAAAGCAAGAAATCACCCCCCCAGGGGGGATGGCCACGCCGCAATCCCTTCTCCTCCTTTCTTTTCTCAGGATCTTGGGCACGCACGCACATGCGCCTGGTGTGAGTTTAAGCCACTGGGTCCGGGACTTGAACCACGGTCGACTACATGGGAGTCCAGCGACATAGCCATTACACTAACTGCTGGTCCCACCATGTACATCATTTTTAACAAAGAACCTTACATTCTGTGTCTGTTAAATCTCTTTTCTCTAAACCTGTCCCTGCCTCCCTTGGTTATTTCTTTTAGCTGCAGAAGAGGAAGCCAAGGCTCGTAAATGGCAGTAATGGGACCAGCAGTTAGTGTAATGGCTATGTCACTGGACTCCCATGTAGTCGACTGCGGTTCAAGTCCTGGACCCGGTGGCTTAAACTCACGCTGGGTGTGTGTGCATGCATGCCCAAGATCCCGAGAGGAGAATGGAGGAGAAGGGATTGCGGCATGACCATCCCCTCTGGGGGGTGATTTCTCGTTTTCTGTCTCTGTCTCTCTGGTGAGCGCATGCACCCTATAGCATAAACCTCTCCAAACAAATAAATAGCAGTAATTATCCAAGTTGCCCAATAAGAAGGGCAGAGGTGAGATTTGAACCCTGATCTACTGTCCCCCTTCCAGTATTCTTTCCACACTATCTCACTTCACCCTCCTTCCCCCCCCAACAGGTTCCTCCCATTTGGAGCCCCAGCTTTTATCTGCTCTTGCTTCCTGCACCCTCAGAGTCTCTACTGATTAGTAGATGATTCAGGGAAAGGTTTGCAGTCCCTGGGTGTTGAGATTAAATCTACACCCAGAGCAAGATTTAATCAGTAGCCTGGGTTCCACCACTCCCCAGCTGGATCTCTGCCATTACTCCAACAAAGACGAACTCCTCTCCTCCCAGCACCTGCGAGGCCGTAGTGCATCTTCCTATCTCTTTATGCCTCCGTATTTCTCTGGACTTTGGAAAGGCTCCTAAGGGACTAGAGAGAGGAGGCCGGGAGAGAGAGCTAGAAGCTGTCTCGGGCAGGAAAGGGGCCAGCTTGTAGAGGGGTTGGCAGAAACTTCTGACCATGAACACTCTGAAAGAGCAGTACTACTTAGTAGGACGCGTGGAACAGTCCAGCAATGGAAATGACATATTCTCTTCCTGCTCTGCAGAAAGCTTGAGAAGATTCTATGGTTGGCTTCTCCCAGAGTCTCAGCCACAGGAGCCCATGCTCGCACCAGCGGGAGGCTGGGATCAAAGCTTCTCTGAACCTTCCAACAGTATTCATTTGTGTTCTAGCTTTGAGGGGGAGGGACCCCTTAAGAGGGAGATGAGAGAGAATCTGGAGAGGAAAAAAGGAAGAGTCACACAGACACCCTTTCCAGAGAGGGGAGAGTCTCTCTTCAACTCCTTCAGGATGTGTGTCACTAATAATCTTATCTCCCAGAGGCAACTATTTTACAATTTCACACACACACACGCACACACACATTTAAAATTTTCCAGAGGGACCTCAGATAGACTGAGAGTGAGAAAAAGAGGGAAGCTAGAAAGCACCCTCTTTCTAGCGGAAATGGCAATGCCATAATCCCCTCTCTTCCACTTTCCTTTCAGGATTTTGTGCACACATGCACACATGCCTGGCATGTTTTATAAGTCACCAGGTTCGGGACTCGAACCTGGACCATTCAGTTGGCTGTGTGGGATCCAGCTGTCATAACCACACCACCACTGTCTGGCCCACAATTTCACCTTTCTTCTTCTTTTTAGGTTTTTGCCATAGGGTGCATGCACATGCCCAAGAGAGACAGAGACAGAGAGAGGGAAAGGGAAAAATCTCCCAGTGAGAATGGGCAAGCCGCAATCTCCTCTCTTCCATTCTCTCTTGGGATTTTGGGCATACATGCACATGTACTCAGCATAATTTTTTTAAAACATATAGCAAATAACTGTTTATTGCAGACCTTCCAGCTGACTCATGTGAAAAAGGCACTATGAAAATTCTTAAGGTTTTTTTTTTTTTTTTGGGGGGAGAGGTTTTTGCTATCGGGTGCGTGCGCTCGCCAGAAAGACAGAGAGAGACAGAGAGACAGAAAGTGAGAAATCACCCCCCAGGGGAGTGGCCACACCACAATCTCTTCTCCTCCATTCTCCTCAGGATCTTGGGCACGCACGCACACGTGCCCAGCGTGAGTTTAAGCCACTGGGTCCGGGACTCAAACCGTGGTCAACTACATGGGAGACCAGCGACATAGCCATTACGCCAACTGCTGGTCCCTCTGAAAATTAATGAGTCTAGATGATCTCTCTAAATGGATTTATGTTAAAATATACAACATTCTTACATAATATCTGTTTTGTATGTGTGAAATAATATAACATTTAATGACAAAAATCGTGTTTCCAAAAATAACTTTTGTTGAAGGTTAGGTATCTTTCTTTTCTCTATCTAGAATCTTTCACAAGAATAAAATATGTGGAAATTAAGTTCTTATTATCAGAAATCTTAACATAGATAAACACATAAAATGGCCCCAATTTCCTTTTAACTACTTATACCAATATTCAGAACTGAGGCCTTCTTTTTTTTTTTTTTTTTTTTGAGAGGTTTTTTTTCGCTATAGGGCGCGTGCGCTCGCCAGACAGACAGAGAGACATAGAGACAGAAAGCGAGAAATCACCCCCCAGAGGGGATGGTCACGCCGCAATCCCTTCTCCTCCATTCTCCTCTCGGGATCCTGGGCACGCACGCACACGTGCCCGGCGTGAGTTGTAAGCCACCGGGTCCGAGACGCGAACCGCGGTCGACTACGTGGGAGTCCAGCAACATAGCCATTACGCTAACTGCTGGTTCCCGAGAACTGAGGCCTTCTTTAAGCAACATACCAACGTATGCTACTTCCCGTGATAGATTTTGAATGTTTAATGACCGCTTTTCCACTTGTGCTTTCTCATATTTAAGAACACAGTATCAGTAGTAAGTAGAATAGAAACAAAATCAAAATACAAGCTCTGCAACGAATTGGGATGAACAGAACCGTGACAAATAAAATGTACTGGGAATGTGCTATAGGTTTGTATTTGTGTGACCAAAGCCTAGCTGGACTTTACAGTTCATTCAAATGTTGTAATGTTTCTAAACTGTTGGCATTAAGCACTTCAAATAACTGTAAATATCGTATCATTGAGTGTGTCAGAGAAGAGACCTATGTAGCAGAGACTAGCCTAAAGTGAGCTCCACCCCGAAGGACAGTCATCATATTCATGGGCAAAACTGAAATTGTCTGGATTTCACGAACAATATTTTTGCTTTGCTGCAGTGAATAAATTCACCACTGTCAGAACATTCCTGCTTACATACTGAAGTAAGAATGAAATAATTAATCTAACAAAGAAAACATTACGTTGGTAAAGTAGAAAAAAATATTTTCCAAGGTCATAAATATCCATTTAAAACGTTTCAGTTTTAATAAAAATAATGGACCCACAAACAAATCCTCTGCTTACTTAGGTTTGCATTTTTTTTTTTAAATGGTGATAAATTAAGTATACCGGAAAGACAAATCTGACACTCCCTTCAAGGCTTCTTAAAACAAAGCGTGTTGGAATAATGCCAAGAATAATGGAGTTTAGGGGGCCAGCAGGTGGCGTGGTGGTTAAGGTGCTGGACACTCCCACATGGCCGACTGTGGTTCTGAGTCCTGGACTTGGTGGCTTGCTTTCTCACTTTCTCTATGTGTGTCTCTATGGTCAAATTAAAATAAATGAATGAAAAAATAAAATTAAATAATTCTTTAAAAAAGAGAAAAATGGAGTTTAACACAAACAAATAAACAAGTTAGTGACTGCTCCCCTCATCAAAAGATTCCACTCCTGAATGGCTAGCAGCAGCACTGATTCTTTCTGTCGTCTTCACATAATTTCTTGCAACTCAGAGCTGCCATCGTTATCCTCTAGTGCAGCTTTTTGTGCAGTGATTTGGCTAAGGCTCTGGCCCCTTCAGGGCGGACTGTCCTCAGCTCATCTTTATTGAGAGAGAAGGGTGGTGCACCATTTAATACTCCAAGGCTGCTGACAGTCGCAGGGTGAATCCCTTCGACTGTAACCATGCCTTCACGTCCTCCGGTGGCGTTGTAAGTGATATTGACCATGGCACATTCTGCCATGGCACGTGGAACCTCAAAGCGGCACTCTGGCCAGTGGTCAGTCTGAGGATGGGCTCGTCCTGCACTTCCTGCATTTGAGATTTCCTTGGGTCAACTGGAAGTGGCTTGTGTCTCTGGCTATCCCGCACAATACTGCCAGCACTGTCGCTGGAGCTGCTGTTCTGACGGTCACATTTGCCGGGACCTTTGACAAAGGATCAGGTGCTGGAGCAGAAGTGGGAGTGGTACAGGGACAGGAGCTGGGGTTGGAGGTGGTGATGGAGTAGGGGGAGTAGCAACTGGTCGTGGGCCATACTCCATCCTTTGCCTCTGTAAGGTACTTTTGTACGGTGGATCAGCACGTCCTAACCCAGATTCCGGAGGTCTCAGGATATCCAAAATGTTATTTGGCACAAATCAGAGTCTCCACTTGCATTTTGAACTTTTCACCATTGCTTTCTATCACCAGGTATCTCTAAAACATCATCCTTTAGAACTGACAGCTCACTGCTGTTCCTCGCCATAAAGTCATACTTGGATCTGGCGTATTTCTTGGGTTGTGTTTTGACTGGGTCATAATTTCTATCCACATGGTGATTAGGAGTTGCCTTAAAAGCAACAGCAGCCTCCCCCTGGTCCAGAGAGGGCCCTTTGTGTAGGCGTTGAATGCACAGCTGTGAGCTGGAGGGTACTCGGATACACTGGGGTGCTCTGTGGATAATCTGTTTATGTCTTCTTTGCGCTGATGCTCTGCTACATTTCCACAGACTCAGCCAGTTGATAAAGATCCTGTCCCATTGGTACACCCATGAAGTTCAGTACTGGGGGCTCCCAGCCATTGCGGAACCGTGGGACATATGGTGGAATGAGCTGTTATTTTGGCCACTCCGCTCTGGCTTTCATCCAAGTTTCGCCCAATGACATTCGCAGCTGCCATTCCTCAGGACTGACAGTATAATTTAAGAAATCAATTGTATCCTTGGTCAACAGGGGGTTGAGCACTGAACTGGCTAGTTCAGGCCTCCTGTTGCCTGCACCATCGTATTTACCGGAATAAATAGAAAATGAACCAAATCTGCAGCATTGGGATTCTGGATGTGAGACCAATTTAGCCAGAAGGTTAAATCCATGCTTAAAGTTTTGGAAACAGTCAATAAATTCATCGGGAGGTGGGGGTTTTGCCCGCAGTGTTAAAACACCCTCTCCTGGTCCTTCCTTTCGACCTTTCTTAGTTTTCTTTCTTTTAGAAAGCTCAGAAAATACTTCAGCTGCTTTTTTGGAGTTTTGTCATTAAAAAATTCAGTGTCATCCAAAATGTGGTTTAAGATTTGCACATCTCGGGACCAGCAGTTAGCGTAATGGCTATGTCACTGGACTCCCACGTAGTCAACCGTGGTTTGAGTCCCGGACCCGGTGGCTTAAACTCACGCCGGGCATGTGTGCGTGCATACCCAAGATCCCGAGAGGAGAATGGAGGAGAAGGGATTGCGGTGTGGCCATCCCCCCTGGGGGGTGATATCTCGCTTTCTGTCTCTCTGTCTGCCTGGCGAGCGCACGCGCCCTATAGCAAAAACCTCTCAAAAAGAAAAAAGAAAAAAGAAAAAAAAAGATTTGCACATCTCTGTCAATTCAGGCTGCCACCACTTTGGGTATCTCTTCCTACTCACAGTACTGCCTTGGTCTCTCAAAATCTCCTTGGTCTGCTGCCCACGCAGACCAGGCTGCCACCCGACTTCTGACGCTCACTGAGTAACAGTCCCAGCGGCCTGGGTGCTGCGGTTCTGGGTGGAGGTGCTGTACAGAGTCTGGTTTGGGATTCATCCTCAGGGCTGCAGGCTGCCTCTTGTGTTTCCCCCCTTTGCTATCACCGATGGCATTTTCAATATCTTCACTAATTAGATTTGCCTTAATCTCATCACATTGGAAAAGATGAAGATCTGGCTTGTTCTGGGTTGGTTCTTTGCACACCAGGGCAAGAATGGAATCAGAGTTGCACGAATGCATCACAGCTTGACAGCGCTGAGCTGTGTTCAGAGGAAAAATCTCCAGTTCATTCTTTGATTCTAAATCAATCAGGCTCACAGCTCTGTCATCCACCTGAAGAATCATTTATTTTTGAAAAGAATTACTTTATTTATCTTTATATATTTATTTATTTTAATTTGACCAGAGTGGGGCAGAGAGAGAGAGAGTGAGAAAGCAACCTGCCAGGTCCAGGACTCGAACTGTGGTTGCCCATGTGGAAGTCCAGTGCCCTTAACACAGCACCACCTGTCAGCCCCAAGAATCATATCTTGAGTCCACACTTTTCCCTTGGCATCAGGCAATTTCAGCCTCCTTTTCCTGTCATCAGCAGGTATCATAGCGTCTTTCCGACCCAGAACAAAGGGAGTCAAGGGTTCAGCGCGGCACTGAGATGTCTGACGCACTGCTGACCCCGTCCTGTGCGCGTCTTCCTTTGTTCACAAAGGGCCTGTGCACTTGTTTTTGAACTGAGGTGTCTGTCCATCCGTGAAAAGGTGGGTGATGATCTGTAGCCATTCATTTGAGACAGGCACATTCCATAATCACTGAGATGATTAGAAATATGGCCATTTGGGACCAGCAGCTGGCATAATGGCTATGTCGCTGGACTCTCATATAGTCGACCGTGGTTCGAGTCCCGGACCCGGTGGCTTAAACTTGCACAGGGCATGTGTGTGTGCATGCCTAAGATCCCGAGAGGAGAATGGAGAAGGGATTCTGGCATGGCCATCCCCTTGCGGGGTGATTTCTCGCTTTCTCTTTGTCTCTCTCTTGCGAACACATGAGCCCTATTAACAAAAACCTCTCCAAAAAAGAGAGAGAGAGAGAGAGAGAGAGAGAGAGAGAGAGAGAAATATGATCGTTCATTGTGACTTTCCCTTCTATGTTCTCAAAAATGAAAATAAGTTCCAATTCTTATGTTTCCACTTCAGTCCAGTGAAGGCTATCTTCAGGTGCGCTCGCCCCGCCACTGCCTGAGAAGTCTGGAACTGCGTGCCCGCCTGTGGCCACGCCGCCTGTGGCCGCGCCCGCCTGTGACCGCACCCGCCTGTGGCCACACCCGGTCATGCGCCATACTCAGCATGGGTTTTAAGCTGCCAGGTCTGGAATACTCAAACTGCAATTGGCCTTGTAGGAGTCCAGTGCCTTAACCACCATGCCCCCTATTTTACATAATTTTAAAAATTTAACTTTATTTATTTACTTATTTTATTATTATTTTTAAAATTTGATCAGAAAGGGACAGAGAGAAAGAGAGAAAAAGAGAAAGAGAAAGAGAGATGGAAAATGAGAAAGCAAGCTGCCAGATCTGGGATCCGAACTGCAGTCAACCTTGTGAGACTCTAGTGCCCTTAATCACCACGTCATCTGCTGGCCCCCAATTTCGCATATTTTCAAGAAAGAAAAAATGAATCCACCCTTAATCCTGTTTGATTTTTCTGTGTTCTTTTTGAAGTTTTGTCTTTATGGAAAGACACTATTGACATAGTGAACAACTGAGCGTCCCCGCCTCTTAACCTTTACATGTCAGTGCAAACGTGAGCCCATTTACTGCTCCGTAACCATTTTCTGTTTGTTTAAGAATTATTTTATTTAACTTTATTCATTTATTTATTTTTAATTTGACCAGAGAGGGACAGAGTGAGAGAGAGAGAAAGAGAGGGAAAGTGAGAAAGCAAGCCACCAGATCTGGGACTCGAACCACAGTCGGCTACGTGGGAGTCCAGCGCCCCTAACCACCATGCCACCTGCCAGCCCAGCTGTTTTTAACCTTTACATGTCAGTGCAAACATGAGCCCATGTTACCGCTTAGCTTCCACCACTGTCATTTTGTGGCCCCACAATATACCCAAGTGTGTCATCAGCTTACTTTCCATTATAAATAACACTGTGGGGAACATCTTCCCAGTGGAGGGATAGGGCCACAACGTGGGTGAGGAAACTAGAAGTCCGGTTCCTCTTCCCAGCTCCTCATTGAGCAGAGCTGCCTAAGTTCATGAAAATAGTTGGAGGCATTGCGAGGGTTAAGGTAATAGGTTTGCCAGACTCTCTTGGAGGCAGGCTAGAGAATGAGTCTGCAGTCCTAACTCTTTGACCTCTGATGTGCCTGTAAGGTAGGGGATAGGTGTGTGAGAGGGAGTGTAGATTTACAGACCAGATTTGAAGCGTCGGAAGGATGTGCTTGTGGGTGCCTCCTCCAGGACAGTGTTTGCACAACAGTGGCGCCCTCTGCTGTTCCAATTGTCCCTGCTCTTCCAATTGTTCAGGGCTTTTAGTTTGGAAGTTCTCCCTATCTAACTGTATGTTTACCCTGCCTTAGTGTTTCTTTCACAGTTGCGGGGAGGGCATCCCCTAACAGCAACGAAATAGCGTTCAGAGAGTCAAAAACAGCTCTTTAGATCTACCTTAAAATCCCGTCCACTATAGGAGACTTCCCAGACACTACTACCCCCGACAACCTTCGATTCGAACCACTCTCTCTTAGATATCAGGGGAGAAGCAGATGAGAATGTGGCTGCAAGTTTAAAAAATCCAGCTGTAGCCACTTCCTTCTCCAGGTGTGGCCCCTGGCTCCCTCGTGCGCTCGGGGGTGGTGGAGATATTAGAGCTGCAGAGAGAAGCTGAGGTTTAGCAAGGCAGCACAGATAGCTCTGCCTCATGTCATAGAAGGGCTACAGGTGGATACAGTGGAGTGATTAGACCCACCCACCCGGCTTCCTTCCTGACTATGGCAACTAGAGAAGGTGGGGTGAGGTGCGTCGCTCTTCCATAGTAAGTAATCCCAAAATCCCCCGAAGTGTTAAGTTCAATGAAGACTATGGGGCAAAGAGGGGCAGGCCGGCTTCATGGGTGTGGTAGGAGACACTGCACTTAGAAGCTATCTACACTCGGTTTAACGTTCTGCTGTCATTGTCTTGGAATTCTTTTTTTTATGTATTTAATTTTTTAAAAGAATGATCTATTTACTTATTATTATTTTAATTTGACCAAAGAGATACATAGAGAGAAAGGAAAAGTGAGAAAGCAAGCCGCCAGGTTCAGGACTCAAAGAAGGGTGGACCATATGGGAATCCAGCACCTCTAACCACCACGCCACCTGCTGGCCCCAATACACACACACACACACACACACACACACACACACACACACAACTATACATATACATATATATTTTTTAAGAGAGATTTTTGCGGTAGGGTACATGTGCTCGCAGGAATGACAGAAAGAGACAGAGAGACAGAAAGCGAGAAATCACCCACGGGGGGATGGCCCCTCCGCCATCCCTTCTCCTTCATTCTCCTCTCGGGATCTTGTGCATGGAGACACAGACGCCCAGCCTCAGTTTCAGCTGCTGGTTCGGGACTCAAACCTTTATCGACTACGAGGGAGTCCAGCGACGTAACATTTACACCATCTGTTGGTCCCGGAACTCTTAATTTTTGAACAAGCTCCGCGTTTTCATTTTATAGCATCTAGTTGGGGAGTGACCGTGGAGTCTGTCTTCTGGCTGCACCCTTCCAGGGCTGGCCAGGAACAGCTGGGCAAGGGCAATGGGCGCCCAGCCCACCGCGGCTCACGGCCCACCGCGGCTCACGGCCCACCGCGCAGTGCCGCTGTCCCTCCGCGCGCGCCTCGGCTTCTCCCGCCGCCGGGAGGTGTTCAAGGTGCCGGCGCGCTCCGGGGCCTCCAGAGCGCCACCTGCTGTTGGGGGCGCTGCCTGACGAGCGCCGTCTCCATCTGGGCCAACGTCGTCCTAGAGCGCTGACCCGGCCGGGCGCCGACAGCGGGGCAGCGCAAACTGGGCCCTGGGCGTTCGCTGCAGGTTTGGCTCTCCTGGAACGTTCTGGATCGCACCTGCCTGCCTTCTAGCCTATACTACCTGATCTTGCTCTGCGCTCAGGGCTGAAAGACCGCGCGAGGACGCCCAGGGAGCCGACCCTAGGAGACAGTGCGCCCGGGAGGCGGGTGCAGCGCGGCTCTCAGGACTTGGTCCCGCGCACAAGCACAGCCTTGGCCATTCACTATGCTTTCTGGACCCTTTTCTGAACCGGTCCCTGCTCCGAGGACTTGTACCCCGCGTCTTCGTGCTTCCCGCTATTACAGTCATTAGGATCACGCAGTGGGCAACCTTGTCTACACCCTCAGAGGCAAGAGCCTGGTCCCGAAGTTGTAATACCGTTCACTGTGAATAGCTGAGCCTCACTCGTTGCCAAGACTTTGGGAGCCAAGGGATGACGACCATGCGGGCTGGGGGTCACCAAAGTCGACGGAGGACAGACCGCACAGAAGATGGAAGGGAGGCATTTCAGGTGTTGTGTTTTGTTTCGTTTTTCTCTCCTGTCCACAGGTAGCAGGATCTCGCCCCTTGGATGCCATAAAGAGACTGAGTTCCTGGAAACAGAAGTCTTCCCCTGGCGCCGCCTCCCCCACAATTCACGGGATAGGTCTGGAGTGGGCAGAGACGACGTTCATACTCATGAAGTCCTGCCAGGGCAGAACCCAGGATCCGAGTTTCGCCCACCGCTCCCGCGCTGCCTGGGTCTGGCCAGGACAGCTTGTCCGCGTACTTCCACGCAGGCCACCCACACAGCATGAAGCAAGCCACCGCTAGTTTTTGTTGTTGTTGTTGTTTTGTGGGGTGTTTTTTTTGTCTTTTAAAAAGGATTATTTATTTCATTCTATTTGTTATTATGTTTTAACTTGATAAGAGAGAGAGAGCGAGAAAGGGAAAGCAAGGAAGCAAGCAAGCTCCCCCCTCCCCCGTCGGGGACTCCAACCACGGTCGGCCATGTGGGAATCCAGCGCCTTTTACCACCACGCCACCTGCTGGTCCTGCCGCAGCTAGTTCTACCACTGTGGGAAAAGCCAACAAGGTTCCTGCCCTAGAGAAGCTCAGGGCCTCGGGCTTGTAGGAGATGGAGCAAGGCAGAGGTAGGAATTCCATCCAGTGACCTCTGCCACGAGACATGGGCCTGGCTGAAGGGTCCCGAGCTGGGGGGGATACTGCCGGGATGGGGTATTGAGACTGGGGCTCTTCAGTCCTAAGGGAGTTGAAGCTTGACCGGGACAGGAGAGGAGGGCTGTTCAAGTAGGTGACCTCAGAGATGCAAGGTGCCTTCGGTTCCCCAGCGGGTGTCTGAACTCTTGAGGCAGACGTCGATTCATGTGGGTTATTAGACCGGTGTGGACGCGTCCTGGATCCTGAGTATAGGCTGCAGGGGAGGAAAGGGGAGACGGCTCCTTGCGCTCGGCGGAGGACATGGGCCTCTTCAGCACCACGAGCTGGACAGCGCCCTCGCGGCGGCCGCGAACCCTCCAGCCGCACCGCAGCCAGCGCGGCCCGCCGCCCTTCCGCGCGCTGGGCGATCTTTCCCGGGGTGGCCTGGCGGAGCTCCAGGCCCCGAGGCTGCGTGGGGCCGGATCCTGTGCCAAGAGGCTCTGGTTCAGCCTGAGGCCAGGGATGAGGAGTAGGGAGGGGGCCGGGGGCCAGGCCGAGCTGGTCGCGGAAAGCAGGTGTCAGCAGCCGGCCCGGGCGCGGAAGGCGGAGCCGGGCTACACACCTCGGGCCTCCTTCCGGTTCGCTGCGCTCGGGTGTGGACGCTGCGCCGGTGCTCGTTGCCACCGACCTTCTGGGACCCACCGGCCAAGACGCGCAGCCTCCACCTCGACCTCCCACCCCAGGTTAGAAGGTAAGATAAGGGTCACCTCTGCTGGGAAACGGAGGTGCAGAAAGGCTGTTTGAAGGGGGCCAGGCAGAGGCTGACCCGGCCGCAGCGAGGGGAGGTAGGGACTGCCTTTTGTAAATGGCCACTGTAGGGCCGATACCACACAGTGTCTCCTCCGAGCCTCGCGACAGCCGAGCAAAGGAGACCCGAATCCATGAGCGGTCTCAGGGAGGGCAGCAGATCCCTGTAAGTTCTAGGACTCGAGTGCAGGGTTTTCCACGTCGGCTCAGCTGTTCCCCTCTGCCGGGCTGTTTGGGGCCTGAGGGGACAAAGACAGGAGAGGTACTTGGGGACCCGGTGGCAATACGGGCGAGAGCGCACGTGTCACGGGAACCCCGGACAGGGAGGATCCGCTGACTGGTTATGCCTCCGAGGTGGTGCTGAACCCAGATTGGTCCTGGGGCCAGCAGTGCAGGCAGGGCCCAGCTGAAGTACCTGAAAACTTTTGGGTATCTATTGTTCACAGCATTGTTCACAACAGTAAAAAATGGGGACAAGGAACCAGCAGATGGCGTGGTGATTAAGACGCTAGACTCCCAAATGGTCCACTGTGGTTGAGTCCCAGACAACGTTGCTTGAAACTCACGGCAAGTGTGTGTGTGTGCCCAAAATCACAGCAGAAGAATGGAGGAGACAGGATTTTTACGTGGGCATCCACCCCGAGGATGATTTCTCACTTTCTCTATGTCTCTGGCGAGTGCATGCGCCCTATAGTAAAAATCTCTTAAAAAAAAAAAAAAAGTGGGAACAAGGCAAATGTCCATCAACTGATAATAAAATGTGGTGGGACCTACAGTTGGTGTAATGGCTATGTTGCTGGATTCCCATGTAGTTGACCGTGGTTCGAATCCCAGACCTGGAGGCTTAAACTCACACTGGGTGCGTGTGCGTGTGTGCCCAAGATCCCAAGAGAAGAATAGAGAAGAAGGGATTGCAGTGTGGCCATCCCCCCTGGGGGGTGATTTCTCGCTTTCTGTCTCTCTGTCTCTCTCTGTCTTTCTGGCAAGTGCACACACCCTGTAGCAAAAACCTCTCTTCCCCCCAAAAAATTAAAATGTGGCATGTCCATATAACAGAATTTTATTCAGTTATAAAAAGGGAAGACATTGTGATACATACTAAAACATGGATGAATCTTGAAAACATTGTGCTGTGCCAACAGGTAGTAGAGTGGTTAAGGTGCTGGACTCCCATATGACTGTTGTTCAAGTACTGGACCTGGAGGCTTCAAAACCATGTCAGGTGAGTACGCATGTGTGTACAAAATCCTGAGAGAAGAATGGAGAAGGGATTGTGTCTTGGCCATCCCTCTGGTGGGTGACTTCTTACTTTTCTTCTGTGTCTCTCTCTCTGTCTTTCTCCAGGGAGTGCATGTACCCTATGCCAAAAAAAAACTTTAAAAAAAGAGAAAAAAAGACTTTTTCTTTTCTTTTCTTCCTTTCTTTTTTTGCACCAGGTGCATGTGTGAACATGCCCAAAATCCCAAGAGGAGAATGGAGAAGGAATTGTAGCATAGCCATCCTCCCTTGGGGGTGATTTTTCACTTTCTCTGTCTGTCTGTCTCTCTCTCTCTCTCTAGCAAGTGCAAGCACCTGATAGCAAAAATAAATAAATAGATAGATAGGGACCAGCAGATGGCGTAATGGCTATGTTGCTGGACTCCCATGTAGTCGACCACGATTTAAGTCCCAGACCCAGTGGCTTAAACTCATGCTGGGCCCATGTGCATTTGTTCCCAAGAGGAGAACGGAAGAGAAGGGATTGTGGCATGGCCATCCCCCCTGGGGAGTGATTTCTCGCTTTCTGTCTCTCTGTCTCTCTCTGTTTTTCTGGTAAATGCATGCAGCCTATAGCAAAAACCTCTTCATAAATAAATAAATAGATAGATAGATAGATAGATAGATAGATAGATAGATAAAATAATAAATAAGTAGGAAAAATATATAACATTTACCTGATTAAAGGTCACAAAGATTTTCTCTTATTGTTTCTGGAATTTTTACAGCTTTAGTTTTCTTTTTCTTTGTTTTAAGAGGTTTTTGCCTTAGGGCATGTGTGCTCGCAGGGGAGAGAGAGAGAGACAGAGAAACTGAGACAGTGAGAAGGAAAGTGAGAAATCACTCCCCGGGGGGGGGGGGGGGGGATGGCCAAGCAGCAATCCCATCTCCTTCATTTTCCTTCTGGAATCTTGGGAATACATGTGCACATGCCTGGTGGGATTTTCAAGCCACTGGTTCCAGGACTTGAACGGGACTTGAACTGTCGACCATGTGGCAGAATTATCTATTTAACTTTATTTATCTTTATTATTATTATTTTAGTTTGCTACAGGGCTCATGTGCTCACCAGAGAAAGATAGAGAGGGAAAGTGAGAAAGCAAGTCACTAGGTCCAGGACTTAAACTGCAGTAGGCCATGTGGGAGTCCAGCACTTTAACCACCATGCCCCCTGCTGGCCCCCATATATGCTTTCTATCATGAGTAAAGTAAATGAACTTAAAATATATGTTTTTTGTTTCCTTCATGATTTCTTCTTTCACCCATAAATTATTTCAAAGTATATAATATATATTTAAAGAATTATTTATTATATTTTATTTATTCATTCACTCATTTTTAAAATTTGACCAGAGGGAAAAAGAGAGAGAGAGAGAGAAAGCAAGCCACGAGGTCCAGGACTCGAACTGTGGTCGACCATATGGGAGTGTCCAGCACCTTAACCACCACGCCACCTCTGGTCCCCACATATATATTTTTTAAAGAAGTTTTTGCTTTAAAGTATGTGTGGTTACTGGAGCCAGAGAGACATTCACAGGGAGAGGGAAAGTGAGAAATCACTCCCCAAGGGGATGGCTACACCACAACCCCTTCTCTGTTCTCCTCTTGGTATTTCGGGCACACATGCACATGTGCCCAGTGTGATTTTTAAGCCACTGGGTCTGGGGCTTGAACTGCAGATGTAACCTCTATACCATCTGCTTGTCCCTTGAAGTATATTTTTTAGTTTCAAAATGTTTGGGGATTTTCCAGAAATATTTGTTATTAATTTCTTTTCTTTTTTTTTTTTTTTTTTTTGAGAGAGACTTTTGCTATAGGGCACATGCGCTTGTTGGAGAGACAGAGAGAGAGAGAGAGAAAGAGACAGAAAGTGAGAAATCACAGGGGGGATGGTCATGCTGTAATCCCTTCTCCATTCTCCTCTTGGGACTTTGGCCACGCATGCACATGCACCTGGCTTGAGTTTTCAGCCACTGGGTCCGGGACTTGAACTGCAGTTGACTACATGGGACTCCAGTGATGTAACCATTACTTCATCTTCTGGTCCCTTATTATTGATTTCTAATTTAATTCAGTTGTAGACAGAGAGGGGGGAGAAAGCACCTTCCAGCGGAGCCAGCGGAGCATAGTCGTGCTGCAATTCCTTTTCCTCCATTTCTCCATCCATCAGGATTTGGGACATGTATGCACATACATCTGGTGTGTTTTTCAAGCTTCTGGGGCTGGGATTCAAACTGTGGTTGGCCACATGAAAGTCACCTTCCAAAGCATGAGGCTTACCCACTGTGGTTAAGGGGCTATGGGGCTGGCCCTGGTTTTTTGTTTGTTTGTTTGTTTTGTTTTTTTGTTTTTCGTTTTTAATCACTTTTCTTCTTTTTTCGTCTTTCTTGTCTTCTTTGGGCTTGAAAATCTTCTGGTCTCATTTTACCTTGACCACTGTGGAGGTTATAATTCTATGCCATTTCACAATTTCACATGTAAGAGTCTTACCAAGTAACTCCTATTCCCCATCATCATTTTTGCTTTTGTTTTCATATATTTAATACTATATGTGTTATACACTCCACAACGTATTCTCTTTTTGGAAGATTTTTGCTACAGGGCACATGTGCTTACTGGAGAGACAGAGAGAGACAGAGAGACAGAAAGGGAGAAATCACCCCGAGGGGCTGGCCATGCCGCAGTCCCTTCTCCTCCAGTCTCTTGGAATTTGGGGCATGCACATACACCTGGCCTGAGTTTTAAGTCACTGGGTCCAGGACTCAAACTGCAGTTGTCCACATGGGAATCCAGTAATGTAACCATTATGCCTTCTGCTGGTCCCATTTTTTTATAGACCATAGATTATTTATTTTTTATTTTTTATTTATTTATTTTTTTTGGAGAGCTTTTTGCTACAGGGCGCGTGTGCTCGCCAGACAGACAGAGACAGAAAGACAGAAAGCGAGAAATCACCCCCCAGGGCGGGTGGCCATGCCGCAATCCCTTTTCCTCCATTCTCGGGATCTTGGGCACGCACGCACACGCGCCTGGCGTGAATTTAGGCCACCGGGTCCGAGACTCGAACTCTGGTCGACTATGTGGGAGTCCAGCGACATAGCCATTACGCTAACTGCTGGTCCCAGATTAGTTTATTTTTAACACCCATCATGCTATGAATTCATAGAGAATAGGTTCCAGAAGCTCAGGCTCCTTTCCATTGGTTCTCACAAAGTGTGCTTCTCTGGGTGGAGCACGCTGGCGCTTTAGTTGAAACCAGGTACCTTTCTCATTGGCTTCCTCCTTTCTCTGGTCATTTTCCTTCACACATTTTAGGAAGTTATCTCTGCTTTAGAATGTTTAATATGTTCAATATGCACATTAATTCTCTTGGCAAGAATCTTGCCCTTAACTTCTTTGTTTACAACAATGCCAACAGCATGCTGGGTAACACTGTAGACTCTTCCAGTTTTACCCTGGAAACATTTGTGGGGCATTCCTTTATTTCTTTTTAAAGAAATATTTTATTTAATTTTATTTATTCATTTATTTATCTTAATTTGACCAGAGAGATACACAGAGAGAGAGAGGGAAAGGGAGAAAGCAAGCCACCAGGTCTGGGACTTGAACCATGGTCGACCATGTGGGAGCAGCGCACCACCTGCTGGTCTCCAGGGCATTCCTTTTTGAATAGTACCCATTCTCTTCATGTCTACAATATCACCTTTCTTGTAAATTCACATATATGTTGTCAAAGGAACCACTCCATGTTTTCTAAAAGGCCTAGAGAACATATATCAGGTGCCTCTCCTCTTTCCCTTGGTGTTCATAATTTTGGTTCATTACTGGAAGATGGCAGTTCCGGCCAAAAGGCCTACTGGTCCCATTTTTAAGAATTATTTTTTTAGGGGGACCAGCAGTTGGCGTAATGGCTATGTCGCTGGATTCCCATGTAGTCACCCACGGTTCGAGTCCTGGACCCGGTGGCTTAAAACTCACACCGGGCACATGTGTGTGCGTGCCCAAGATCCTGAGAGGAGAATGGAGGAGAAGGGATTGCGGTGTGGCCATCAACCCTGATGGGGGTTGATTTCTCACTTTCTGTCTCTCTGTTTCTCTCTCTTTTTCTGGCACGTGCATGCACCCTGTAGCAAAAACCTCTCAAAAAAAAAAAAAAAAAAAGAAAGAAGTATTTATGTAGGGGCTGGCAGGTGGTATGTTGGTGAAGGTGCTGGACTCCCACGTGGCTGACTGATTTGAGTACCAGACCTGGTGGCTTGCTTTCTTACTTTCTCTCCCCTCTCTCTGGTGAGCTCATGTGACCTACGGCAAATAAAATCATAGTAATAAATACAATTAAATAAATAATTCTTATATTATAATAAAATTAATTCAATAAAATAAATTATTATTAGATTATCTTATTTTAAAGAACTATTTTATTGCTTTCTTACTTTCCCTCTCTGTCTCTCTCTTTCTCTGTCTGTTTCTCTGGTCAAATTAAAAAATAATAAATACAATTTATAAAAAGAATGATTTATTTTATTCCATTTTTAAAAAGAATTATTTTATTTAACTTTATTTATTTATTTTTAATTAAGTCAGAAAAGGACAGAGTGAGAGAGAGGGAAAGTGAGAAAGCAAGCCTCCAGGTCTGGAACTTGAACCATGATCGGTCATGTGGGAGTCCAGCACCTTAACCACCACATCACCTGCCAGCCCCTAATTCCATTTGTTTATCTTATTTTATTTTTAAACATAATTATTTTATTTAACTTTATTTATGTATGTATTTATTTACTTTTAAAATTTGACCAGAGTGACAAAGTGAGAGAGCAAGAGAGCTAGAGAGAGAGAGGGAAACTGAAAAAGCAAGCTGCCATGTCCAGGGCTTGAACCATGGTTGGCCATGTGGGAGTCCAGTGCCCCCAACCACCATACCACCTGCCAGCCCCCAAAAATGTTTTTCTAATTTCTAATCTGCTTACAATTTCTGGTGCTCCTTTGTGTAGATCCAAATTTCCATTGGGTATTATTTTCCTTTTGCCTGATCACTTCAACATTTCTTGCACTGCAGGTCTCCTGGTGAAGAATTCTCATGGCATTTGTTTGGCTGAAAAGTATTTTGTCTTCATTTTTATTGGATGGGAAGGAAACTTGGGGGTCTCATTTCCCCTTCGCTGCTTCTCACTGAGCAGAGTTCCTATGTACCTCTGCCATGTAGGAGATAGACGAGTTAAGTGGTTCATAAAAACAACGGCTCCCTGGGACCAGCAGTTAGCATAATGGCTATGTCACTGGACTCCCACGTAGTAGACCGCGGTTCGCATCCCGGACCCGGTGACTTAAACTCACGCCAGGCGCGTGTGCGTGCGTGCCCAAGATCCCGAGAGGAGAATGGAGGAGAAGGGATTGCAGCGTGGCCATCCCCCCTGGGGGGTGATTTCTCGCTTTCTGTCTCTCTGTCTCTCTCTGTCTGTCTGGCGAGCGCATGCGCCCTATAGCGAAAACCTCTCAAAACAAACAAACAAACAAACAAACAAACAAACAAAAAACCCAGCTCCCACTTCATGTGGAACCTTTAGAGGCTCTTAGAGAATCTGTTTGGGCAGTCCTGGCTCCTTTGATGGTTCTGTGTCCTCAGGAATGTCAGGTGGGAGATCTAGGTATATGTGCAAGTGAGGGAGGGTGTGAGAAAAGCAAAGTGGGGTGTGGGCAGTTGGATGTGCTCAGGGAACAGCAGTGTCCTCTATCATCTGCTTTCCCAGCACTGCAGAGACTGTGGAGAGTGCAATTCCATAGCCTCTATCCCTTTTGTCTGTGGAAGTCCTCCCTGAAGTCTAACTGCAGATCACAGTGTCATTGTCCAGAGTTGATGGACATCATTTCATGACTATGAAACTAATGACTTGAGTGCACCCCACCTAATCCTCCAGCCTCCTTCACATGACTGCTACCGGCAACTTCTCTTGGACCAGAAGGGAAACAGGCACACTGGCGGGCCCTGAAGAGCCCATCACAGACATTTTCTCTTGGTGCTGGCCCTGGCTCCCCATGCTCGGGGTTGGGGGTGGAGGGCGGGGAGGGACGGAGCTGTTCGAGCTGCAGAAAGAAGCTGAGTTTAGCAGGGCTCATCCTCATCCACGCCATGCTTCTGATAAGGGCAACAGGTGGCACATGGGAGATGAGGTCAACCTGCCGGCCCCAGTGTGGCTACCCAGGAAGTGCGAGGCATTGGAGCTCCTGGTTGTAACCCGAAAGCTCCCGAAGTACAAAGTTACACCTTTATTAGGTGGCCAGCTCCCAGGAACTGCGAGCTGGAACTGTACCCTCCCACGGCTGTACAGGAGTGTGGAATCATGAGCACCGCTGGGAACTGCGCGGGGACAGCCAGTCCCATTTGGAGTCCCGAGTTGGCGCAGGCCCATCCTGTCGCCACTTCTCCCCGCACTCTCGATGCTCTTTCCCACCACCTGGAGATGTTCGAGGTGCAAGCCGGCGCCTGGACCTGCTCCTCCCTGGCGGCCAGTCCACCTAGTGTCCAGGCAGAGGTGGAGTCCGAGCGGGGCTGCCAATCACCTCGAAGGCCCGTTCTGTCCCGGCTTGGAGCGCCCTCTGGTGGTGCCCGGCAGGACCTGCGATTCCCTGAGTGTCTCAGACTCGCTGGCCTTCAATTTGCTGCACAGCTTCTGCATCAGCGTAGACACCTAGTTGCTGGGCCTGGAGTCATATCCGTCTTTCTTTTCTGAACTGGCCACTGCCCAGAAGAGCTGTACTGGCTTCGTGGGCTCCCCCAACCTCACTGCCGTCACAGCAGAGACCACTTCTTTTCCTGAACATTGGAGGAGTAGGGGCGTGGGGGTCCATGCAACCGGGAAAGCATCCAGAGTAGAGGGAGGGGCTTCTTCACTGCGTGGGTGTGCGTGGGAGGGATTCCAGGAATTTTCTCTTTTGTGTTGGAGTCACCATCTTTTGCCTTAAAGGTAGAGGAGTCAGAGTGGTTTGCGTGAACTGGAGTGGTGTCAAGCCCTTGAAATTTGCGGGGACTCTCCCCAACCTTAGCCTTTGTATACAACTCACAGGACAAATCTGGAACAGGTAGCAGCCATGTTCTCCGTCGTGGACAAATTTTTATCGTGTCAGATAGGGCCCAGGGCTTTAATGTGGGCCCGAACAAGTCACTGACTGTCCCAGGTAAGCTTGGACAGTCTAGGAGGCTTTGGGGTCAAACCAGCCGTGGTCAGAACTGCTGAGGAGTACAAGAAGCGCTGCAGGTGACTGAGTTCGTGTGAAGGCCTCTTGGATTTCGGGCCAGGTTCTGGATGGCTGCTGGAACCGAAGTAGCTGCAAACGGCGGCGGCAGGTGTGCGGCCCGAGGGGAATCTGCCGCTTCAGCACCGAACACTGGACAGCGTACTCGGGGCGTTAGAGACTCCGAAGGAAGACCCGCTGCTCCAGGCGTTAGAACTCCGCCTACAAAAGCAGATGGCATTCTGGACCCACCTGATTTTCGGAAACCAGACTTCAAACGTGGTCTTGGGGCCTAGAAGAGTTAGATTCTAGGTATCACGAAAATAATCCTTTGTAGCGCTTCACATTACAAAACTGTTTACATTTGGTCTCCTATCTGCTTTACAACAGCACAGGAAAAAAGTCCCAAACTTCGGCTGTAACAGACGAGGGAGCTCAGAGTGGGTAACTGATCCCTCCCCCGCAAGTCACGCAGCCAGTTAGGGGTCTGCGCCAAGACTGGAACCTACACCTGGTTAAGCTGGGCCACCTGGTGGGCTCTGAGGACAAGCAAGGCTCCTAACAAAATGTTTTCTTTGTCTATACTTAAAATCTGTGCTGGCATTCAAGGCCCATCACAGCCAGATCAGGACTAGGGTATAAAATAAGGAGCACTTTCTCTTAGGGTCATGCAAGTGCAGGCTAACACCAACAGGGCCCTATGAGTGAGTAGCACTCCACCCCCTGCTTCCCTCTTCTGCCATTGCTCTAAGCTTTAGGTCCTAGAAGACAGAGGCTGTGTCTTCTAATCCCCAGGGGTCCTCAGCATCTGGGCAGTGCAGTGGACATAGTTATAGCCTAATTAACACTTGTTAATGGCCAAGCCTTGTCTTTCCTCTATGTAAAATGACTCAGGGGAGTCAGACAGTGGCGCAGCAGTAAAAGGCAACTCTGCAAGGCTGACCCACGAGGGAATGTCCCAGATTGCAGTCCGGAGACCTCCCTTGGTACACAGGGTATGTGCGTGCCCATGATCCAGGGCTGGCTGGGGTGGTGTGGATGAAAGTGTTAGGACCCTATTGAGGATGCTGTTTGTCTCTCCCTTTCTCGATTGCTCGTGGAAGAAATAAACAAACTTTTTTTTTTCTTCTAAAAAAGAAATATGGTATAGGCTGGGAAGCTCAAGTTCCTGTGTGCCACGCGATCTCATCGACTCTGGTTTGGCCAAAGTCTGGACTTCTCATAAACAGATGAGATGGGCTGTAGAACATAATGTAAGATTCAGAAAGAGCGGGAAGGTAAAAGATATTCAGTCCCACGTATTCTTTTTATAGGCTTAACCGCAGAGCTTGAGAACAGCGATGATTTGCTCCAAGTTTCCTAGCCACAGAAGGACAGGGACAGGGCTACACAAATTCTTCAACGACCTGCCCTAATCCAGGAAAAAGCTTGATGCGCATCGAGTGCATCGACGTTCTACTGACGAGGCCTGGAACACTGAGCAGGATCAATCTATTGCTTTTGACTGCTAGTAGAGGCTGAGCGCTGATTGGTCTGAGTTCAGGAAACGAAAAAGAGGGCGTGCCTAAGGGCGCGCCGGAGGGCGGGCGTGCGTGCGGCAGTGCGGGGATCGCTGCGGGAGGTCATGGCGTCGCTGAACTGTAGCTCTGTGGTCTGCGTGGTCTGCCTGGAGAAGCCCAAGTACCGCTGCCCGGCCTGCCGCGTGCCCTAGTGAGCGGGGAGGTCGGCCGGGCGGGAGGTGCGGGGGGCCGGGAGGGCGCGTGAGGTGGCGGGGGCCCGGGAGGGCGCGGAAGGTGGGAGGACCGCGGGAGGGCCGGGAGGGCCGCGCGGCTCCGCGCTGACGCTGCCCGCGGGCTCCGTTACAGCTGCTCCGTGACCTGCTTCCGGACGCACAGAGGTAAGCCTCCGCCCCCACCTCGGCGCCCCTGCCACCGGCTCGGGGACCCAAGTCCCGGGAGGGGAACCCGCCCCCGCTAGCCTTGGCGGCGCCAGATCCCGTCCCTGGTGCGCTGGGCCTCCCCCTGTGTGCGCGACCTGTTCCTGTCTGCGGGTTTTGAACGGCCAGAACTTTTCTCATACCCTGTTTTTCCCTCCTGCCACGCTTTCTGCCTTCGTAAATAGTTCACTGCTTTCGCTGCAGGAGTCTGCCCTAGGTGTTTCTTCCTTTTAGCATTTAGGCATTGCTGTTCACCGTTTGGCAAAAGCTAAGAGAAACTTTTTTTTCAAGAAGTATTTAACTTTATTTACTAAAAAAAAAAAAAAAAAAAAAAAAAAAAAATTGACCAGAGAGGGATAGAGTGAGAGTGAGAGAGAGAGAGAGAGAAAGTGAGAAAGCAAGCTGCCAGGTCCAGGACTCGAACCGCAGTCAGCCATGTGAGAGTCCAGCGCTCTTAACCGCCACGCCACCTCTTGGCCCGAAGAAACAATTTTTCTATTTTTTGGGGGGAGAGGTTTTTGCTATAGGGCGCTTGCGCTCACCAGAAAGACAGAGAGAGACAGAGAGACAGCGAGAAATCACCCCCCAGTGAGAATGGCCATGCCACAATCCCTTCTCCTCCATTCTCCTCTCAGGATCGTGGGCACGCACCCACACGGCGTGAGTTTAAGCCACCAGGTCTGGGACTCGAACCGCAGTCGAGTACATAGGGAGTCCAGCGACATAGCCATTACACTAACTCTGGTCCCAACAATTTTTCTTTTTTAAGTTAACGTCTTGGTGTTGGTCTGTGGCCCTGCAGTAACACAAGGCTGACCCACATGGGAGGATTCTCTGTTTAAATCCAGGGACCTCCTCAAACATGCTTGGCCAGTGATGTTAATGATCTGGGACTGGTTGAGGGTGAGAATTGTGTGTGATTTCATTTTATAACTGATATAACCGTTATTTCTATGACATAATCCTTTAATGGTGGATATTTGAGTTATTTTGCTTTTGTTGCTGCCACAGGCAGTGCTAAAATGATTTATCTAAAAAAATTTAAGGGCCAGTGGTGGTGTGGCAAAGGTGCCTGGATCCCACATGGCAAAGAGTGCGGTTTGAGTCCTGGATCTGGTAGCTTGAAAAACACACTGGGTATTTGTGTGTGTGTGCTCCAAATCCTGAAATGAGAGATGAAGAGAAGGAATTGCAGTTTGACCCCCTGCCCCCTCTCCTGTCTCTGACATTAGCAGCCAAATCCAAACCCACCAGGTCCAAGACTCAAACCTCAGTCAGTCATGTGGGGTCCAGCACGTTAAACACCACACCACCTGTTGGCCCCCCTCTGTTGACCTTTTTTTTCTTAAATTATTTTATTTTAACTTTATTTATCCAATTTTAATTTGACCAGAGAGGGACAGAACAAGAGAGCAGAAAAGTGAGGAAGCAAGCTTCTAGGGCCAGGGACTTGAACCGCGGTCGGCCACGTGAGTGAGAGTCCAGTGTCCTTAACCACCCTGCCACCTGCCGGCCCTGACTCTTGTATTTTTCTTTTTTAAAGATTTATTTTATTAGGGCCAGCAGGTGGCAGGGTGGTTAAGGGCGCTGGACTCCCACATGACCGACCACGGTTTGAGTCCTGGACCTGGTGGCTTGCTTTTTCACTTTCTCTCTCTCTCTCTCTCTCTCTCTCTCTAACTCTGTCTCTCTCTGGTCAAATTAAAATAAATAAACAAGGTTAAGTAAAATAATTCTTTTAAAAAATATTAAAAAACAAAAGATTTATTTGGGGCTGGCAGGTGGCGTGGTGGTTAAAGGTGCTGGATTCCCACATGGCTGACCATGGTTCGAGTCTTGGACCTGGCAGCTTGCTTTCTCACTTTCCCTTTCTCTCTGTCTTTGTCTGGTCAAGTTAAAATAATAGTAATAATAATAAATAAATCTTGTAAAAATATTTGTCTTACTTAACTTTATTTATTTTAATGTGACCAGAGAGGGACAGAGAGAGAGAGAGAGAAAGCAAGAAAGCAAGCTGCCACGTCCGGGACTCAAACCACAGTTGGCCATGTGGGAGTCCAGTACCCCTAACCACCATGCCACCTGCTCCCCCCATTGGCTCTTAAGTCTGTTTTGAGGATTAGAGAACGACTGAAAACGTAGACGTGGCAAAGAGAACTTACGAGATGCTGGGGCTGCACGGGGAGCAGGAGCAGTAACTTTGGCTCTGCTTCTAGTTCTATCCCCTCTCGTCTCTGCTTACAGTGGGAGGTCTCAGCACCTTTTCTTTTCCTGATGTCTCTGGAGCATTTTCAAGAAAAACCTTATTTGCTTGCTGGAACAGCAAAGGGTTGGGGACCTGGGGTCCTGAGTACTTTCCTTTTACCCTGCAGCCCTATCGGGCTGCTCTAGGAATCCTAGGGCAATCGGGCGTATCACTGTCGCTGGCGGTGAAGATTTGAGCTGTCACCTTCCTTTTCCAGCATGGAGGGCGTTGTAACCTGGGTATTGCTCTCCCTAGAGAGACACATGGTCACAGTGTTCTTGTCACAGTAGCTGAGGAGGGGTTGGTGTTACTGCTGGTAACTATCCTCCTGTGTGTGAGGCCGTTGGGCCATCCTCTGTGACCTGAGTACCAGTAGTGCCTTTGCTGAGAGACATGGTCTGGGGAAGGAAAGTGAACTTTCATGTGTGTTGTCCATTTGCTCTGGCTTCCTCCTAGGCCCCAGCCACCTGCCAGCAGTGACCTACCCTCCCAGTCAGCCAGCAGAGGCTCATCGCCTTCTTAGTCTTTTTTTAAAATATTTTTTCCATAGGGCGTGTGTGCTTGCTGGAGAGACAGAGAGACAGAGAAAGTGAGAAATCACCCCCCAGGGGGATGGCCACACCTCAATCCCTTCTGCTCCTGGGAGGGAGGTGCATGTGCCAGATGTGTTTCAAGCTCTTGGATCCTGGACTCAAACTGCAGTTGGCCGTATGGGAGGAGTCCAGCACATTAACCACAATCTGCTGGCCCCTTCCCTTATTCTTTCAAGCATCAGGTCCAGGCCTAGAACTGTCCTTCTGCCAGGAATGTTTCTCTTACTGCCTGGCCAGCCCTTCTTCTCTGAGTTCTCTTGTCTCCTGTCCCTCTCAGGTCAAACTAGACTAGATCCTTCTTTCTTTATCCCTATCTCTAGCTGTCATTCCTAGAGTAAGCCCCTCTGCGTGGCTGTGGTGACTTCTAGCTGGAGAGTCCCAACAGCACAAGCAAGTCTGGAATCTGAAACTGCTGGGAGAATTATTGGGCACCCATTGAAGTCAGTGTGCCACTTAATTGTGGTGAGACTCCTGAGATGAGGCAAGGCGGAAAGGATAGGGACAGGATTCTGGGGTGCATGAGTCCTGCTTCTGCAGCCCCTCTGCGTACTGCTCCCTGCTTTGCTCTCTCGCTTCCTTCATACCCACCTCACCCCACTCATGTCCCGTACCCCACACACGTGCTTCCCACATACATGCAGGCATGGGGGGTGGGGCCTTTCACTGCAATGAGGGTGATGTGTGTCTGGCATTTATGTCTCTTTCAGAACAGTGCAACCCTGGAACTCGTCCTGTTGAGAAAAAAATACCTGCAAAAACTGTAAAGCCTGTGGAAAACAAAGGTGGGTTGGTTGACTTCAAGCTAGACAATCTACAAGAGGTTTTAGATAGACTGAGTTGAAAGAAAAGAGGAGACTGGGGATGTACGGGGAGTGAGAGCAATGGCTTCATTGGGGGGGAGCAGCTGCCCAGCCCTCACCATGAGGAGTTAGGGCAGGTGTTGCCACAGATGGTACTGAGCAGCCTGAAGCGTCCTCAGAAGAGATACAGGGGGCAGGAGGCAGAGTCCATGGCCATTGTTAGGGGGTTAGGAACCTTCTGTAGTCACAGCTTGGTCTCCCTCTTGAGCCTGGCTGGGCTGTCAGCTCCCCTGAGCTAGTCCCAGGGAGGAGGCTTCCTTTGGCCTAGGTCAGGTCACCTCGCTACCACTGGGAGTTCCTCAGAGCTTACAGGGCATGTGTGCTTGCCAGAGACATGGAGAGAAGGCGAGAAATCACTCCCCGGGGGGATGGCCTTGCTGCAGTCCCTTTTCCTCCATTCTCTCTGGACTCTGGGCACGGACACACGCACCGGGGGCATAAGTCTCAAGCCGCTAGGTCTGGAGCTCGAACTGCGTCAGCCATGTGGTAGTCCAGTGCTTTAATCACTATACCACTTGTGGATCCCCCAGCGTTTCTTTACTACCCCTGGGTGTCATTCCCCATGCCAGGCTCTGGGAGCAGCCTCGCTGGTGCCACCAAAGAGGTATTGGACATTCATAGTGAACGAATGACTCGTTTTTGTCCTTAGAGAAACTTCCAGGGTGGATGTAATGTTAAATTACCTATTATTCTTTTCATTTGCCTTCTCTTTCCTATTAATTAAAGAGTGTTGGTATAGTCATGAATTCCAGAGAAGAAAGTTGTTTTTCTTTATAACTACTTGTTACAGCCCTATCACTGTCACATGCATATACATGCTTTTTTGTCTTTGTTTGGGGTTGTTAAAAACTGGGACCCTGCTTTTCTTTTAAGACATGGCAGTTGATTGTGCTGTATGTCCCTTAGATGACGATGACTCTATAGCGGATTTTCTCAATAGTGACGAGGAAGAGGACAGAGTTTCTTTGCAGAATTTAAAGAATTTAGGTAAGTCTATATTGTGCTTGTTTATTTCGTCAGCCACTGAGATCATTTACTCTGTAGCGTGGCGTGTGGATTTTGAGTTGAGATAGTTCAGAGTGGCATGCAGGGCCTTCCTGCGCCAAAGCATGTGGGCTTTCCCAGCTCCCGGCCTGCCCGCAGTGCCGGTCTCTGCCTGGAGGCCCACTGGTCACATGGCGAACAGCAGTCTGCTGCTGCTTTAAGGCTTGGCTCATGCTTTTTTTGCTCAGCTAAGCTTTTCTTGAACTGTTGTCTCTTAGCCTATGTCCTGTTTGACTTCCCTTTGTGCCTTGATGGTCTTAGTAATATCCTGCTCACCACGTTTGGTCTTGCGTCTCGCACACACCCATCTGTAGGGCAGGGACCTGTGTTCCTGTACTCCCAGCGCTCGATTTACAGGTCAGACATCAGTGCACACTGCTAATTGTAGGATTCGTATTTTTAGGGGGAAATGGGTGTTGATGTACATTTTTATATTGGGTTGTCAGAAAAGCCGTGATGAATTTTTGCATAGGAAAACACTGAGATATGTCATAATTTTCCCAACAACCTAGCACTGCTTATTCAATTCTGATAACAGTTCCATTACATTAACTGACTAATGTAGTTCCTACAGATGGGCATTATTTTCATTCTTCACATTTCACAGAATCGTGCTGAAAGGTTGTGCTTTGCGCTTAGTCCCATGGTCGTAATTAGACTGAGGTTGGCGTTGAACTTGTTATAGGCGTGAGAAATTTTATAAACTGAAGCACCATACGGGTGTTGGTTCACTGCTGTGGTCCTGCAGCACCCTGGATAACGTGCTTTGATGTCAAGTATTTGGTATAACTGTCCACCACTGAGAACCTCTGTGCCCATAAAGGAGACATGCCAGCAGCTTAAATGCTGTTCGTGCTGAGAAAAGTTATTTTTTTCCTAAGGTAAAATATCATGAAGTCACTGTATTTACAGATACCCAGAACAGGAATCTGTTAGTGTTTAGCTTGGAGATCATTTGATTTTTTTTTTTTTAAGAATTATTTATTTATGGGACTAGCAGTTAGCATAATGGCTATGTTGCTGGACTCCCACGTAGTCGACCACGGTTTGAGTCCTGGACCCGGTGGCTTAAACTCACGCCAGGCACGTGTGCATGCGTGCCCAAGATCCCGAGAGGAGAATGGAGGAGAAGGGATTGCGGCGTGGCCATCCCCCCTGGGGGGTGATTTCTCGCTTTCTGTCTCTCTGTCTGGCGAGTGCACGTGCCCTATAGCAAAAATCTCTCCAAAAAAAAGAAAAAATAAAGAATTATTTATTTATGTAATTAATTCCATTTGTTATTATTTTATTTTTATCAGAGACAGAGAAAAGGAAAGTGAGAAAGCAAGCTGCCAGGTTCAGGACTTGAACCATAGTCGATGATGTGGGAATCCAGCACCTTCAACCACCATGCCACCTGCCAGCTCCCATTTGATGTTTTGATCTCACCTTGTTTATATGAGACTTTTAAAAATTCATGGGAAAATAGAATTAAAGTATGTTTGTTTGTGTATGGTTTTGAAACCCATGCAGGTTTTTTTTTTAAAGAATTATTTTATTCAATTTTATTCATTCATTCATTCATTCATTCATTTTAATTTGACGAGAGAGAGAGAGAGAGAGAGAGAGAGAGAGAGAGAGAGAGAGAGAAGTGAGAAAGGAAGCTACCAGGTCTGGGACTCGAACCATGGTTGGCCATGTGGGAGTGTCCAGCGCCTTATCCACCACGCCACCTGCTGGTCCGCACCCATGCAGGTCTTTGATACATACTTTCAATTTTTTGAGGCCCCTGCACATGGGAACCATTGGGGTTGATTTGTGAGTGTAAAGGTTATAGGGATGTAGTATCTTGAAAGTTGTGTATTATGTTAGAAAACATTTAGATTTCAGCATGTTTCCACTTGAACTCAAATTGGCTTTTGTTTTCTTAATTTTTAAGAGGACTCTGCAACATTAAGAACATTACTGCTCAATCCCCACCTGCGACAGCTAATGGTCAGCCTGGACCAGGGGGACAACAAAGCGAAGCTCATGAGGGCCTGCATGCAGGAGCCCTTGTTTGTGGAGTTTGCGGACTGCTGTTTGCGAATCGTGGAGCCGTCCCAAAGCGAGGACTCCTAGGATGGCTTAGTGTGCTGCTCGCCCACACACGTGCTCGGCTCCCAGGACTGGCCCGCTCCTCCCCGGGAGACCAGGTAGTGTGGGGCCTGAGAGAGGGAGGCGCTTCCCACCTGGCTGGTGCAGGTTATGTGGAGCGTCACCACCATCACGTGGGCTCGTGCTTTAGGCCGATGGTGTGCTCTAGGTGGCAAATCCCTTATCAAGAGGATACTTAACATTCAGTACTTGTTTTAAAAAGTTTTATTTTTGGTACAGATAGCATTTATCAAGTTTCACACTCAAGTGAGTTAAAAACTTGATCAGTGTTACTAAATAAAATCAAGATGTGATCCTGTTGTACTCTCATTACTACTGTCCTGCTTCTAATCCAGTTGTTTGAAGTTATGTTAAATAAATCAACTTGTTAAATAGTACAGTTTCGTTCCTTTTTAAAGGAACTAAATGCAAATTTCCCCCCAAACTTCTAGAGACTGCCTGGTTTCTTCCAAAGTGCTTGTGAGGATCAGAGTGCCCCGCCGTCGTGAGACAGTTACGGGTGCTGCTGTTTGGTCTGTAGTGAAATGTGAAGTTCTCTGTGGCCCCAATCCTGCCTTGGTAACGGCCAGCCCCTACTCCCCATCCGTACTTGATGGAGGTGCAGAATGGAGCCCAGCTTACCGGTGTCCTGGCCAGGCAGCCCTGGCTCGCAGGCTGGAGCTGTTGCTGGCATGTGGGTTTGGAGTTGCTGTGGGAATAGTTTGGCAGCTGTATGTTGATTAAATGTCTTTGGCAAGACAGCTGGCAGGAAACGGCCTTGCAGAAACAAAGGCAGAAAGACACTTGGCCAGGTGAGGGTAGAGGGTGAGGAGAGGTCACACGTGGATCAGTGTCTTTCCAGCAGAATCTGATTAAAGCCGGTAACAGTGTAGGGCGAGGGTTCAGGGCAGATGTCAGCATAGCGCAGTGGAGACTTTCTGCAGTGAAACTTCACCGAGCCCTGGGGAAGGAGAGAGAGATGCAGCTTAGCCTTGGCTCGTGGGAAGGCCAGGGTTCCTCGCAGCGTGAGTGCGAGAAACACAAAGAGGTGGGTTGAGCAAGTGTGGCGTGAGGGGTACAGCAGTGGCAGGATTAATGCTATTCTAAAATGGCGGCTAAGCCCAAAGCAGTACTAAAGTACGAACATTGGTATCCAGGTAGGGAATGCCCTCTTCCTGAGTGTCACCCTGCGTTTTCCTGACTGCTTACAGCCGGAGCATCGAGACCGTTACTCTTCTTTTGGCGCTTGCTGTACCCAGGTAGAGCCTGTAGTAATTCCTTTGGTATGGTAGTTCGTTCTCTGCCTTCTGCCTTGTCAGTCTTGGGTGCTCTTTGCCATGACCCCACGTAACAGGCTGTTAGTCCAGTTTATAGATGAAGAAACAGGGTCATCCAGTAAAGGGGGCAAGCCAGACCCAGGCCTTGGGTTCTGCTTCTAGGCAGAACACACCTTTCACCTTCCCTCGACCCCTTTATTTCCATGAGGCCTGGTTTGCTGGGGTGAGCCACAGAGCCTGGAGTGACACCACGCTGGGTGCTCATGCTGTAAAGCACAGGGCCTGGACCAGCGAGTCCTCAGTGCTGTGTTCCTCGGCTGGGAAATGACATAAACCAAGCAGTACAATTTGAAGCTTGTGCCATTAGAGCTAACACACTGTCACCAGAGCCGAGTTTTTAGAGTGAGACTGATTAAAAGATTCAGAAGCGGTGCTATGACACCCAGAGGCCGTTTTTAAAAAGTGAGGGTCTCTGCTCCAGCTGTCACAGAGGAACAGTTCAAACTTGCAGCTGGCTGGGAAGCACAGGTCCCAATTTACCCAGTGTGGTTTGGGCTGGCTCTTGTCCCAGGCTCAGTCCTGCCCCCTGTGGACTCCTAGGCTGTGCTCCTGCCTTCTAAGGTGGGAATGAGGCACCCAGACCCCTCACACATAGCCTACCTGGGGCAGCGCTCGGATGGACGTGACTCCAGCCTGATCTTGTTGTGCCGCCTGGAGGGCATAGCCAGTGGGGCTGCTGGTGGGAAGCTGAAGGCAGGCCCAGACCACCAGCCTCCTCTGAAAGCCTCGGACACCCACAGCTGCATTGGCCAGGACCAGTCCCAGAGGCCAGAGGCGGATTATTGCCCCCAGGAACCCGGTCTGCTCTGGGGTCAGCTGGGAGGAGCTCAGGAAATGGGGAGCTTGAGACAAGTGTTTTTCTTCCACACCATCCAGTTCTTTAGCAGCAAGGGAGGCCATCCTGATCTTAAAAAGAAAATATCTCTTTGTAATTTAAGGTTTATTTAGCTTTCTTAATTAAAAATGGGAGCCAGGACCAGCAGTTAGCGTAATGGCTATGTTGCTAGACTCCCATGTAGTCAACTGCAGTTTGAGTCCCGGACCCGGTGGCTTAAACTAACGCCAGGCACGTGTGCGTGCATGCCCAAGATCCCAGGAGGAGAATGGAGGAGGAGGGATTGTCACGTGGCCATCCCCCCTGGAGGGTAATTTCTCGCTTTCTGTCTCTCTCTGTCTTTCTGGCGAGGGCATGCACCCTATAACAAAAACCTCTCAAAAAAAAAAAGTGGGGGGGGAGGGTGCCAAATCCATTTTCGTGTCAGCTGAACACAGACATGAACGCACTGGTTGTGAACAGCTGGATGCTCTGAGCTAGGCTGCACAGTGTAGCAGGTCCAAACCCCTCCAAGCATCACCACCCTGACTTCTGAGTCGTACTCACTCTCCATTTCCGCCACACGCGCTTGATGGCCGTGGCAGCTGTGTGCAGCCTCTGGATGTGTTTCCGAGTTAACCAGGAACGAATGGCTGAGGGGTTTGCCCAGAAAGGGGAAAGATAATAAAGCGGTCATTAGAGCTGTCAGTGACTTGGCTCTGCAGCAACGTCAGCATTACTGTAAAAGTTTTAAACACGTAGCTTTTCAACAAATGGCTACCTTGTGCTACTGTGTGAAGTAAGGTTTGAAGGTCAGTATGTGAAGCAAAGTTGGCTTCGTATATTCAAACTGCTTACCTGTGGAGAGACCTACACATGGAAGGAGCAGCGGGGAGCCTGGCAGTCACCTCCCATCTCAGGCTCAGTCCATGGCAATGCCCAGGGAACTACAGGGTCTGGACTTCCTGTGCCCTTTTAAATTCTTTTTAAACTGTCAGTTGAATTGCTTACTTCAGGAGTCATGATGATACCACATATACCCAAATACCAATAAAAGTAGTTACTGGGGGACCAGCAGGTGGTGTAATGGTTACATTGCTGGACTCCCACTTGGCTGACTATGGTTTGAGTCCTGGACCAGAGGCTTGAAACTCACATTGGGTGCATGTGCGTGTGTGCCCAAAAGAGGAGAAGGGACTGTGGCATGGCCATTCTCCCTGGGGGTGACTTCTCGCTTTCTGTCCCCACCTCTTTCTCTCCAGCAAGCACCTGTGCCCTATAGCAAAATCTTTTCTAAAAAACAAACAAACAAAAAGTAGTTATTGGATACTGGGGATTTGAATTTCCTTCTTTGGAAATTTTAGCATATTTTTATTCTTTTTGGCATAATAATAATAATAATAGAGTAATAAAGGGTGGATCAGCAGGTGGCATGGAGGTTAAGGTGGCTAGATCTCACATGGCTGACTGTGCGGTTCAAGTCCCAGACCTAGAAGCTTGAAAAATATGCTAGGCATGTTTGCATGCATGTCCAAAATCCTGAGAGGAGACTGGAGGAGAAGGGATTGTGGTGTGGCCATACCCCTGGGGGGTGATTTCTTGCTTTCTCTCTGGTGAGTACATGTACCCTATAGCAAACTAAAAGCTATTCTGTAACTACCAATACATTTAGAGTCTAGAAAAGCAAAAACTTTAAAGACAAAAAACACCTGTTACTTGGGGCCAGCAAGTGGCATGGTGGTTTAGGGCACTGGATTCCCACATGGCCAACTGTGGTTTGAGTCCTGGACCACACATGAGTGTGGCGTGCCTTGCTTTCTTGCTTTCCCTTTCCCTTGCTTTCCCCCTCTCTCTCTGTCTGTCTTTCTCTGGTCAAATTAAAAAAATAATAACAAATGGAATTAAATAAATAAACAATTATTTAAAAAAAAAACCTGTTACCAAACCTACACAGACGATTTTATGGCATTTGTTTACACAACCTTTGATGCTTGTATACACAGGAACATACAAAGGTGGCATCACCCATGATAAGTAGTTGGCCTCTATGTTCAAATATCATATTAAAATGGTTTCCCTTTAACTTTATAATATTTTTCAAAAATACTTACTGCAATATGAGGATGGTCCATATTTTAGCCATTACAGTTGTTTCTTTCATGTATATGTAAAACTGTTTTTTCTTAAGAAAGATTTTTGCTATAGGGCACATGTACTCACCAGACAGACAGACAAGCCAGAAATCACCCCGGAGGGAATGACCTCAGTTCTCTAGGGATTTTGAGCACATGCACACACATGTGCCTGGTGTGTTTTAAGCCACCAGGTCTGAGACTCGAATTGCAGCTGACTACGTGAGAGTCCAGCGATGTAACCATTACGCCATCTGCTGATCATTGGGTTGTTTCTACTATCTTGAATTTCAGGATAGCTCTGCTGTAGTCATGCCAACTCACATGGCTCTTCCTCTGAGGAGACCCTGTATTATACCTTGTCTTTGAAGTCATCCTGAGCCCTGAGCCCAGCAGGCCGTGATTTATGACTGGAGTAAGTGTCGGCATGCACAGCCGTCTAGGTCTGAGAAAGGCAGCCAGGAGTGAGAGGCAGGCTTTAGCCTCCCCCACCTACAGAGCACCCTGATTTGTGATGTGCTTTGGTTCCACTGAGTTGAAGACACTGGGTAAGGGGACAGGGAATTCGAGTCCTATGGCGCCTCAGGGACATGCTATCCACCTCCAGGCTGGGACACAGTCGGCCTCAGGAGTTTTTCACAGGACATGGCATCATGTGTATCTGGGCGTGGTTGCTGCCGGGCAGCCCGGCCCTTACCTGCCTGGATGCGTGTGGCGGCCCACCTCTGCCTCGCCTGCTTTCGGCGTTGGTGTCGCCTCCAGCCAGCCTGGATGCAGCAGGCGCACTGCTCCAGCACCTGGGCACGCCTGCGTTCCAGAAGCTCCAGCTAGGGGAAGGGACACCCACTGAGACCCTCAGCCTCTCCTCCCCTGCGTGAGGGGCCCAGGCCCCATCCTGTGAGGACAGCAGGCAGCTGGCTCCTCTGACCGCCTCGGCCCCACCCCAGCTTACCGTGGAGTCAGTCATGAACACCTTGGTCCTGCCGCAGTGCACTGGGGCTGCTGTGGCCCCAGCTGGGTCACCCGGTGTGGCTGCTGCCTGAGTCGGACCCGGCAGTGTGTGGAGGATGTCCTGGACAAGAGGCTGCAGCATGGCCTCCTCGGTGTGTAGAGGCCACTCTGGGGGACAGGAGACAGGTGCTCCATCAATGCTTGTCATCACCACCAGCTTCTGTGGCCACAGGAACTGGCTTTGGCCTCCCAGCACTCTGCAGGCCACTTTGCTGCTAGTCTTGCCTCTCACCATTTCTTCCTCCTTCCCTTCCTGAGAAGAGGCCTGGGGCAGCCCCTGTGTCCCTCAGGTCCCTGGGTTCCACACCCTCCATTGTCTGGGGTAATGGGCAGGCTGGCAAAGGTCCTTGCGACCTGGGAGAGCGATTCCTCCAGCCTGGGAGCCCAGGCTGCTCTCTTCACTCCCCGCCACATTGGGAAAGGGGGGCACACCCAGCCCTGGGAAGGCCCATCGGGTCCCCCCGCCTGCCCTCCATATCTAGCCGGGTTGGCTCTGTTAGGGGAGGGTTTACCTGAGGGCTTGGACCACCTTGAGCTGCTCAGGTCCTCTCTCTGGAGACAGAGGCTGCCAGGGAGGTGCCAGAGATAAGAAGCAGCAGCCAGATCAACAGGGCCAGAGCAAGAGACCCAGAGCAGGACAGCAGAGCACAGAGAGGAGATAGAAAGCAGAAAGGGTGAAAGGAAAGTGGCAGAACTGCCCAGAAATGGAGGAAAACAAAGCGGAGTTGTCTCCACAGGGTCTGCTGGCTCCCAGGGTAAGGCTGGCTGGGCTGGGGTCCTGCCGAGTGGGGACCCCTGTCCCTCTGCCCTCACACATGGCACGTTTGGTCTTTTCTGAGTCTGTTTCCACCACTGAACCATGAACCAGAGGGCAGGGCTGAACCCACAGCCCCTGGCCTTGAGATGGCATGGGGCAGGTGCTCAGTGAACTGGTGGGACAGATGACGAGTGGGTGTACTCACCAGAGTGCCCTGTGGCAGAATGTGGGCCATGGGTGCCAGGGGAAGTGCGAGAGTGGAACCTTCTGAGTAACTTGTACCGTTCCACAAAGTTTTGGTGAGAGACCCTGGAGGCAAAGCAGGCAGAAGAATGAGCTCATTTGTGAACATGCACATGCTCTGGGCTCAGCAGGACTTAGGGAATGTGCGAACAGCCCAGCCCTGCACTGCCCTGACGGTCCCCGCTGGATGGCCCGACAAACGCAGTGGGAAGCCCATGGGGACCATCTTGAGTTGAATCAGATCTCCCTGCTGCCTTGGTCTGCTACACTCTGTAGCCTGTCTCCTGCACTCCTGCCACACCAGCTTGGCCATGGCTCCCATCTGACCTCTGATCCTACCGCCTCCCCTACGTTACAGTAGCATGTCTCTAAACAGCTGCCGACACCAGTACCTGCACTTCCTCCTCCCAGTTGCGGTCTGCAGTCTTCCCAAGTCTGCCTTATGTCCCCAGCACTACACTACTGTGGCTCTTGTCACATCCTTGGTCTGGACTGCTGTCCCCTCCAAATCTTACGGGTGGGCCTCTTCCTGTTAGTCTGTCTAGTGGCATTATTTCTTCCCTAGCACTGATTACACTTTTTACCTATTTTTCTTGTTTCTATAGGAAAGTTTGCCCCAATAGGGCAGGCCACCTTCCTTACACACTGATAGGTTGCTGGGTATAGACCAGTGCACAGTAAGTGAAGGGACAAATGAAGGGGCATGTGCCTTCAGTTCCAGGTGACTCACGGACCCGCCTTTCTCTTCATCTCCAGGTCCTGCTCTGGGTTGACAGGCTCTTGTCTGGCCCAAGTCCTGGGTGCCAGCCTGGCTTAGGCCTTGCCCCCTGCAGTGACCAGACTCACTCACCGGATGGGGAAGCCAGCAGCACTGATGTGAATGGTCTCCACGAGGCCACAGGCCTCCAGCTGGCTCAGGACCTGCAAGGGTGGGCAGACAGACACTGGCAGTCTAGAGCCCCCAGGCCAGACGAGCCATTCCTCTCGCCCTTCTTCTCAGCCCTAGTCAGGGGGAGCTGCAGGTTCTCCTGAGGCTTGGCTGATGGGGTATATTGTTGGGACAGTAAGATATCAAGGGACCTTTGGGGAAAAATCCCCCTTCTGGAAAGGGTCCTGGTCCCAAGCCCCCCTTATGTGATGCACAACTTCCGACGTGGCCAGGCAAGGGATGTATTTCTGGCTATCTCCTCACTTTCTCTGTGCAGGCTCACTGCCTCCCAGTGCAGCCCAAATGAATTTCTAGTTTTGTTTTTATTCTTTGCAGAGGAAGTGGTTCAGAGCTGTGGATATATACCATCCAGCCAAGTTATCCTGGCTACAAACCCAAGCCATGTCTACCAGGTGACTGTGGGACACTTCAGCGCTGTCCAGACTCGTACCTCATCCACATCCCTCAGAGCCTGATCCCTGAGTAAAGGGCAGCTGCTGGCCACAGATTGCTTTTGTGCAAATTACAAAACAAAACAATACAAATCACAAATTACAAAAAACAGTACCTCCAGTCAGAAATAGCCACATTGTGCATGGACTGTAAGGTGACACAGACTTTCAGCTATTCTCAAGATACCCATTATCTGGGTGTTTCAGTCTCTCCTTAAGGTACATGGTTTGGTGAGTGGAGAACAGGACACATGGGAGCCTGTTCCCCTCCTTGGCTAGGTCTCCAGGCAGTGCACAGATCACACAACTGCCCTGTCATTTTAGGGGAGAGAAGCCCTCCCTAATGTCAGGCCCAGCCTGAGAGCCCCGCTCTGGTCCCTCCGTCTGGAGCATGCCCTGACCTGTGGGGCTTTGGTCAGATGGGGCTTACAGCCTTGGCCCAGTGTTGCTTACCTCTTCCTGGAGGAAAGTCTGTGCCTGCCCTTGGCTGTTAGGTTTGATGCAGCGAATGTAGTGGGGCGTGGTGCTGTGCAGGACCTGCAGGAGCTGCTCCAGGGAGGCCTGCAGATGGGAGGGATGGTGGGGTCAGGCAGGAGTTGGGGCTGCCCAGGGCCATTGGTGAGGCCCTGGTTACTGACTACATCAGACACCTCCAGCCCCCAACTCCCCCAGGACCAAGGAGACCTTATACACTTGTACAGAGCATGCCCAGAGCGTACTCCTTTGCCGACCTCTGCCTCCAGGGATCCTTCTGGACCTGTGACCTTCACATGTTGATCTCCCTGCATCTAGTCTCATCCTCCTCCCATCCTCCTCAGAGCAATCTTTCTCTCTTGCAGAGAACTATCTCCTATGTCCCTGCCTCTCACCCAGGCAAGACCTGTTGTTATTAAGCCTGTCGTATGTGTGGGAGGCTATGCCAGGGGGCCATGTACATTCGTCTGCTGTCTCAGTTCAGTGTAAAGGGCCACACATGTTGGGTGGAAAGTGCCCACCAAACTGGTTTCCCAGAGTGCACCCTCAGGAGGTGATGATAAGCTTATTAGTGCTATGGTTCGAATACTGGATCGTCCCCCAAAGGTTCGTGTTTGGGAATTTGGTCCCCAGTGTAATGGTCGTGGGAGGTGGTGAGAATGTTAAAAAGGGATGCTTAGTGAGTGGTGACTGGATTATGGAGGCCTAGCTCTCATGGATTGATTAATGCTGTCTTGTACAAGACCAAGTGACTTAACTTCCATGAGAAGGGGTTAGTTCTCATGAGAACAGGTTGCTGTAAAAAGAAAATGGCTGTCCCAGGTCTCTGACTCTGTGCATGCCTGCCATTGTCTCTACCTCTTCTGGTCATGTTGTGTTACCAGCCCACATTTTTGGACTTTCCAGCCACCAGAACCATAAGTCAAGTAAACTTTAATATCCCTATGTATATGTAAGTGTGTGTGTGTGTGTGTGTGTGTGTGTGTGTATCTATACATACACACACACACACACACATTTAATTTCTTTATTTTTTAAATAAATCACCCAGTCTCTGGTATTTCTATGAGCAACACAGTAGTGCGCTGAGACACTGAGGCCTGGTGGATGGAGAGGGATAAGCTAAAAGTGGCACGGTGTGTGCAGTCGCGAGGTGACAGATCTGCTCCAGTGGAAAGTAGGGCCTGAGCAGGAGCTAGGGCTGAGAAGGGGCCAGGTCCCAGAGGTCCATGAACTCCTGTTCTGTGACCACCCTTTCAGCAGAGTGAGCGGCCCCACTGCAGCCTGTTGTACCGTTACACCGGTTTTCTGTCTCAGCCCTCCACACTGAAACACCCGCTGTGGGGGGAAACTGGACCACATCTCTTTGACTCCATACTGCTTCCCAGTAAACAGCATCAGCATTAAAAAACATGAGACTGAGCAGTGAACTGAGCACCTCACGTTAGCATTCCAGACTTACCTTGAACTTGGACACCACGGTCAACACAGGGGCCCTGCTCTGACCAGCTGGCTCCTCCTGGGTCTTCTCTTCGGGGTTGGTAGGGAACAGCACCATGAGCAGGGGGTCCTGAGATTGCTGCAGCAGCCTGGTCAGCTCAGGGGGCACAGGGTCCTACTGGGAGAGGGCAAGGGGGCAGGTGAGAGCAGGTGGCCTGCTACCATCTCCTTCCAAGCCCCAGAGGGTGAGGCTTCCAAGGACAGGAGAAGAGCTAGTCTGCTGGATGACCAGACTCGGAGTTCCATGGGTCACGGCCAGGTGGGTCATGTTTGATTAGCAGAGACCTTGGGCAGATGGGCCCAGATGGTCACCCTGGATTCTGGGAAGATGTCCAAGGGGGAGCGGATGCACGATGGGAGCTCCTATGTGTGTAGCATCAGGCCCCCAGGCTGCAGCCCAGTGCTTGCCTTGTTCTTCTCCACCAGGCCTGCCGTGTGGTACCGCACAGGCCCTGCGTAATGCACCACCACGAAGCTGGGCTCTGGGCTGAGCCTGTTGTGGCCCAGGCAGGGGCTGCCGGCCAGGGCACTCTCGATGCGCGTCTGGAGCTGGGCTGCACTGCTGGGCCGATTGAGGCGGCATTCCTGTGGGGTGGCAGCAGGCAGTCAGCCCCAATAATGAGAGGGTCTCACCGCAGCCCCTGCCATCCCCACCCTGTGGCTCCCACAGGCACCACAGTGACCCCGACAGGGAAGAGGTACAGGGGCTAGCTAACCCATCTGGCAGATAAGGAGAGGCAGGCACAGAGGGGTCAGGGTGGTCATCAGGGCCCCAGGAAAATTCAAAGGGCACTTGTGCGCAGCTGACGTAGCTAAGCCTCCCACCTCGTTGATGAGGGAGCAGATGCTGATGGGGCTCCCCTCGATGAGATCCAAACAGGTCTGGTTGTCCTGGTAGTTGACAAATGACCACTCCAGGCCCTCAGCTGCGTATTCCTCCTAGGGGCAGATGTGGGAGAGCAGCAGTCTCAATGGGCCATCCAGGCCGGCCTCGGCACCACAGCACATTCCAGAAAAGCACCCAAGGGGGACAGGTTATCAAAACATCCCATATATATAATTATCTTATTATTATTTTGTTTAGTTTTGCCAGAGGGCATTTGTACTTGATAGAGAGAAGAGAAGTGAAAATCACTCCCCTGGGATGGGCTGGCCATGCTGCAATCCCTTCTCCATTCCTCTTGGGATTTTGGCACACACGCACATGTTCCTGGCCTATTTTCCAGCCTGCCTGGTCTCGGACTCAAACCACAGAGTCAGCCACTGAGAGTTAGGCCTTGACTACCATACCACCTGCTGACCCATGGTTACCAATTAAAAAAAATAATTATTTATTAAATTTTATTTATTCATTCATTTACTTTTAATTTGACAGAGACACAGAGAGAGGGGCGGGGGGAGTGAGAAAGCAAGCCACCAGCTCTGCGACTCAAACCATGGTCAGCCATGTGGGAGTATCCAGCGCCTTAACCACCATGCCACCTGCTGGTCCCCTACCAATTTTTTTTAATTGCCAGAGGGAACCTACTGGCCAGAGAGATTGGGAGAAAACACTCCCCAATGAGGCTGGATAACACTGCAGTCCTTTCATTTCTCCATCCCATTCGAATTTTGGGTGCACACATGTGCCCAGTGTGTTTTCAAGCCACTGGGACCAGGATTTGAACCATGAGGTTGGCCACCACTAGGGTACAGGGCCAGCTCCATATATACAATTACTATTTCTCAATTAAAATTAAGAAAGGGGCCAGCAGGCGGCATGGTGGTTAAGGCACTGAACTCCTATTTGGCTGACCTCAGTTCGAGTTCTGGACCTGGCAGCTTGAGAATCAAACCGGGCACATGTGCACGTGTGCTCAGGATCCTGGGAGAGTAAAAAAGGAGGGGACTGCGGTGTGGCCATCCCACCTAGAGGGTGATTTCTCTCTTTATCTCTCTCTGGTGCACACACTTGGTATGTGTCTATGGTAGAAACCTAAAAATAAGTTGAATAACAACAAACTAAAACAAAAGGCTATACCAGTCAGAACCTGAGCCGGCTGGGCGGCTAGAGAGCCAGGAAGAAACAGCGGATGCAGGAAAAGCCCTCTCCCCACCTCCCCTATGCCTCACCTGCTGAGCCCTGAGGTAGTGTGCCACGAAGTGCTGCTGCAGCTTCTCGTTGGCATAGTTGATGCACAGCTGCTCCAGGCTGTTGTCAGGAAATGACTCAAATCCGTACACATCCAGCAGCCCTGGGAGGACGGAAGAGAACCCATGGGCCTGCTGAGGGAGTGGGTGGGGGCCAGGGACTGCAGGAACCTAGGCAGCCTGGGGATGAGGCTGAGTGAGTGTGATGCCAAACAGTGGGTGGCAGCACCTCTTCCACCCTGCACCCCCCACCCAGGAGGGTCCTCAGCTCCACCCCATCCCCCTCAGAGTAGGCAGAACAGCTACATGAGGTGTGAGGGGCAGCCCGGGGCAGCAGGTGCATTTCTGAGTCTAAATTCTGGTTCTGCTAGGCCCCTCCTGAGCGGAAGCTGAGTCCCAGGGAGCATTTTCCGTGTCAGATCTTAGTGTACAGGCCTTGGTGTCGCCAGCCTGGTTGGTGCCTAGGACCCCGCCATCCCATGAACAAACTGCACTGTACTTTTAAGCCTTACTTCCTTCCCTACCCAGCTGCCCCACCCAGAGTTAAAACCACGTTGGGACCAGCAGTTAGCGTAATGGCTATGTCGCTGGACTCCCACGTAGTCGACCGCGGTTCGAGTCCCGGACCCGGCGGCTTAAACTCACGCCGGGCGCGTGTGCGTGCGTGCCCAAGATCCCGAGAGGAGAATGGAGGAGAAGGGATTGCGGCGTGGCCATCCCCCCTGGGGGGTGATTTCCTGCTTTCTATCTCTCTGTCTCTCTCTGTCTGTCTGGCGAGCGCACGCGCCCTATAGCAAAAACCTCTCCAAAAAAAGAAAAAAAAAAAAAAAAACCACGTTGACCTCAGTCATGTCCCCCAAGCCTTCTCATCTAGCCCTTCCACCCATCCCTCACTGCTGTCCTGTGATTGCAGCTCGGTCTCTGGGGAAGAAAAGGGACCCTTATTGACAACAAGGCTCCTTAGGTCTGTCTGGAGAGCTGCAGATAGGTCGGACTGGGCCCTGGAGAACCAGGATTTCACCCAGTCACTGGTAGATGGTAGAAGAGGAGACAGGGACTGCAGGGAAGGGAAAGAAGCTGCCCGGAGTCACCCAGTGGACAGGGCCCCTGCCTCTCCCTCCAAGGGTCTGTTGCTCCTTTTCTGGATGCTCTCAGGAGGGCGAGCCCCTGCTACCTATGAAAGTGGTCCAGGAGTCAGGGTCTGCACAGATGCTGCTGTTGATCACCGACACCAGCCAGTCAAATAGCCTGTGAGGGGAGAGGTGGGCTCTGGTGAGAAATGGTTAGGCTGAGCCTGACAGGTCAAAGGCCAGTTCCCCCCATGCTTCCTGCCCATCTTGTTTTGACCTACTACAGGTATAGGCTGTACCTGGTGTACCCAGCAAGACTGACTGAGGACCAGGGAGACTCCTGGGCTAGGTGGGGAACAGGTCTGTTAGTCACGTGACCTGACACCCAGCTAGGGCCCTGACCAGAGAGGGCTGAGCAATAGTCTCTTTAATTCTGTAAAGAATTAAGTTCAGGGATCAGCAGTTGGCATAATAGCTATGTCGCTGGACTCCCATGTAGTCGACCATGGTTCGAGTCCCGGACCCAGAAGCTTAAACTCACGCCAGGCACGTGTGCGTGCATGCCCAAGATCCTGAGAGGAGAATGGAGAAGAAGGGACTGTGGTGTGGCCATCCCCCCACAAGGTGATTTCTTGCTTTCTGTCTCTGTCTTTCTGGCAAGTGCACGTGCCCTATAGCGAAAACCTCTCCAAAAAAAAAAAAAATTAAGTTCATTGAATTTCTCTAAAACACTCTACCTGTGGAACCCTGAGCTTTCTTCCTTACAATTTTGTCTTTTTTTAAAAGAATTATTTTATTTAACTTTATTTATTTATTTTAATTTGATCAGAGAGTGAGTGAGAAAGCAAGCTGTCAGGTCTGAGACTCAAACTGCAGTAGGCCATGTGGGAGTCCAACAGCCTTAACCACCACATCACCTGCTGGCCCCACAATTTTGTCTTTAATTGTTTGGCAGCTTTTTAAAATCAGTAAATAAAAGGTTTTTTTTTTTTTTTTTTTTTGAGAGAGAGAATTTTGCTATAGGGTGCATGTGCTCACCAGAGAGACAAAAAGTAAGAAGTCGCCCCTGGGGAGGGGGGAATGGCCATGCTGCCATTCTCCTTTAAGAATTTTGGGCATGCACGCACATGTGCCCTGCCTGGTTGACTACGCGGGAGTCCAGCGACATAACCATTATGCCATCTGCTGGTTCCAGGGATTTTCTTTTTCCAAGAGGAAGTTCAGACACCCATTTGCAGTACTAATGATGACTGACCTACTGTTAGTGACTTGATAGTTTCTGTGTGTAAGATTTTCTATAGGGGTCAACAGATGGCGTAGTGGTCACATCGCTGGACTCCCACATGGCCCACTGTGATTTGAGTACCAGACCTGGTGGCTTGAAACTCATACAGATCTTACGCGTGTGTGCCCAAGATCTCAGGGATTGTGGTATGGCCATCCCACCTGCAGGGTGATTTCTCACTGTTCCTCTCGCTGTCTCTGTCTGTCTCTCTGGCGAGCACACACGCCCTAAGACAAAAACCTCTTAAAAAAACATGATTTTCTATACATGGTCAGACACTTTCTGTGATCGCCACACTTTATCCAGTCATTTTGCAGTAACAGTATACACAATGGCTTAAAAAACCTTTGGTCTTGGAGCTGGCAGGTGGCATGGTGGTTAAGGGCGCTGGACTTCCACATGGTTGACCACGGTTTGAGTCCTGGACCCGGCGGCTGGCTTTTTCACTTTTCCTTTGTCTTTTGCATGCTCTCTTTCTCTCTCACTCTGTCCCTCTCTGGTCAAATTAAAATAAATAATAAATAAAGATAATTTGATGTGAAGTCGGCTTTGAGGCAGAGGTAATTTCTTAAATGGGTTGAGTCTGGGCCCAGTTCCCCTGGGCCATTTTCAACTCAGAGGACCTTGTTCCCTCAGCAGTGCTTAGGTTCTTAGTTCCTTGAGAAGTTCATGAAAGCAAGGGGACTCCCTCCCCAGAGGGCACTCAGGATCCCATTTGCACACCCACGCCCACATACTCCTGTTCTGTCTCATAATTTCAAAAGAATCTGGGTCCCATGGAGCCCTTACAAAGCACCTGAACCCACCTGGTTCTCAGAACCCACCTGGTTCTGAGAACCCACGGTGAGAAACCATCCTCAAGCACGTGGCCAGAAGGTGGAGGTGCCCTGTAACTGCCCCAGAGGTCAGCCCCCAGCTTCACCACTGCGCTCAGCTCCGGCTTGCTGCAAGCCATGTTGCCCAAGTCTGCAGGCTGAGCCTCTGGCTCTCCCTCCTCCTGCCAAACTCGCCAGCTGACTACATGGGCCTTATGTCCAAGGATACAGGAAGACAGAGGAGCCTATTCAGCCAGGAGTTTGAACCTGGAACTGTGCAGATCACCTCTGCGGCCTGCACTGCCAGTTTCTCACCTACTGCCAAGGTCAGAACAGGTTCCTGTATGAATAATGAGCTGAATCGAGGCCAGGAATGTGGCAACTTCCCATTCAGTACTCAGGATAGAGGCCAAGGGTACTGCTCAGGGAAAACCAGTGAGCCACACCCAGCTGTCCCCTCAGTTTAGCCGTCAGCCCCGACCCTGGGCCTGGGGTCCCACCTGATGGTGTAGGGCTCCACCTGGGGTGGGAGGCAGAGTAGCTGCTCACCGTGCGTAGACCAGTTTGGCCAGACAGTCTCTGCGAGTGTCACACTCGGCCCGGGAGCAGGGCTTCCGGAACACCTGCTGCTGCCTGCCCGCCCTGATGGTTCTAATCCGCAGCGTCTCCAGCAGCGTGTCCTCTGGGAGCCGCAGCAGCAAGGCCGATGTCTGGACAGAGCCTGGGAGGGATGAAGCCTCCTTAGCAAACCACCCGGTGTCCTTTTCACTAGGCACTTTGGCTCTTTCTGATGGGCCTTGCAGGACTCGCCAAAGGTCTCCATAATGGCAGAGTGAGGCCTCGAACCCAGGATTTTGATGCTCCAGGTCCACACCAATACATGCAGGACAAATCACTTTATAAACTCTGAGACTCTCATTTTCTCATCCACAATGGGGATGAGACTCCTGCCTCACCAGTGATGGATGAGGCTGGAATTTCCAGGGCAGGGTCCTACAGTGGTTTAATTAAGGGCATTAGATTCAGAGTTTCACCCTCTGGCCTCCCCCCAGTCCCACCAGTTTAGGGTATTTTCCTGGCAGGACCTGCCCTGCTCCCCACCCTTGGCCCCTCACACGTGGCCTCGTCCTTCAGCTGGCAGGGCTGGCCTTCGTCCTCCGAGTCAGCAAAACAGATGTTGCCAAGGTGCAGCAGTCCAGCCAGGGCCTGAGGAGGCGGGGAAGCACGGTCAGGAGCAGGGGAGGACGTGGACTGCACCGGCATGGGAAGGCCCCTCCTGCTGAGTGGACCAGGCAAGCAGGATGCTGATAGCACCCCACGGCTGCCCAGCTGAGCCTGTTTGCACCTGCACAGTTCATGGCCTCATTGAACCCACGAGGTACGCGCTATGACCATGCCCACAACAGCCTTAGTTGGGAGAGGTTAGGTCGTGAGCCTGTGCAGACACTGAAGAGGAAGATCGGACTAGAACCCAGGCGGTCTGACATCAGATGCCTCCCAGGGCAGCCAGTGGGGTCCCCAAGTCCACCACCACCTGGCCATCGGCCTCCTGCTCTCCAGGGACAGTTGGTGTGTGCAGGACAACACTCCCCTGCTAGCACGGGCCAGGGTTCCCGTGTGTCTGAGGGGGTTTTGCTCCAGCTCCTTCTGTCCCTGGCTCAGCACTGTTAGCTTGTGACAGCCTGGCCTGGGGGAAACACTGTGCTTTCAGTGTCAGTGCAGTGGGTGCCCTTTTGTTTTGGCACCCAATGCTCCACATGGACAAGCCTCCAGGGGCTATAGACAGGAGAGCCCCCCAACCAGGCAACTTCAAAGCCCTTAGGGCTGATACTGTCAGATCAAAGCCCTTCTTGCCATGCCTGTCTGTTCCCAGGCAGGTGCTTCAATGCTACTGGCCTTCTGGTCACAGCTCAGCTCAGAAGGCTGCTGTCCAACAGGCAGTATGGCTGTGGCAAAGGGTCATGCCAGCCCAAACTGATATTCCCGCCTGGAGGCCGAACGCTGTCCACATATACTGCCTTGTCCTCTGGCCTGCTCTACTTGGCAGTACCCACCCTGGGTGTGACATCCTTCCTGCTGAAGCATTCCCTGCCTAGGTGTAGAGGCCATTTTCCTTTGCACTGCCCTCTCCCTGCAGGGCTTCCCTGTCCTTGCTGCCAGCCCATCCTAGCTATCTCTTCCTGTCACTCCGGTGGGTAAACAAGTGAGGGGGGAGGCAGGCATCCCTGTCAGCAAACCAGAGGGAGAAGGGAGGTGGAGATGAGAGGGCCCAGCTCACCTGGGCTAGTACCAGGCCCTAGAGGGCAAAACGGGGTCTGAGAAGGGAGGAGGAGGAGAGAGGAAGGGGAACTTGGAATTACTACATCTAGTATAAATCCACTCTGTATCACTCAGTGATATCTGACCTTGGGCCAGTCACATCGCCCCTTTGGTTTTCTCAGGTGAAGGTGGAAATGATTCCACCCACAAAGGACTACTGACAAAACCAACAGAGCTATGAGGTGTGGACAGGGTTTTGATGTTTTCGCATACTAGACAGATGTACGGCAGGATCACTTCTCTATCCTGCTTACCGCAGTGATCTCGGACCCAAGCAGGGGTCACTGAATATGCTGTGTACTCTGGCACGGTGCCCTGCAACACTGTCCTCTAGGGTCTCGTCCACCTGACCTCGTCTCCAGACTGCAGCACAGGGAGGGTCAACTCTTTGGAGGTTGTACAGCGGGGCCCAAGTCTGGGTGCTCAGGGAAAGACAGCCTCCAGTCCAGGCAAGGACCCCGGTCACCTCTGCCAAATGTTAAGTGGTATGGTTTTTCTTCTGACCTTAAAGATGTTGTTCTGGGTGGGAGTGTCAATGCCCAAATGGAGCATGGCCTCTCTAGTCACGTCGAAACAATCCTCTGAAAAAGAACCCAAGGCACAGCCCAGTGTTAGGGCCAGAGGTTGGCAGGGCAGGAACGGGTGAGGAGACAGGCCCTGTGTAGGGTGGGTGAGTGCTGCCCAGCAGCACAGGGGGCTGAGTGAGGCTCCCCCTACCTTCCAGGGTCTTCCCTGGGTTGGGCAGCCAGGAGAAGGTGGCTCCCTCGGGGAGGTGCCACTGTAGTCTCTCGTCCACGCTAGCTCCTTTGCAGATCTGTGGGAAGGGGATGGCAGGTGGCTGAGCTGGGGCACAAGGGAAGCCCTGGCTTACAGAAGCCTGGGTTTGGGATGAGAGAAGTGAGAAATGGCAGCAGCATCGCAAAGCTGAGGGGTCCCTGTAGAGCCCAGGGCAGGCATGGCGGTGAGAGCAGCGGCAAACACAGCTCTGGATCTCTGACCTGATGCAAAAACAGAAATAGAGACAAAAACCCTGCTCTGGAAAGCCTGTTCTGATGGAGAAAGCCCAGGTCCTCCCCCAGTCTTAATGAGAAAGGCAGATCCTTTCCACCTAAGGATGCTCCCAGCCTGGAGCAAGGGAAGCACTGGCCGAGCCTTGTTGGCCCCAGGCTGATGGAAGAGACACATGGCCAGAGAAGCCGTTATTCTGCTGGGGACAGCAGCCATCCTAGGAGGGCCCTCAGTCTGATGATGGTGACAGCTTTCACCTAGAGTCAGAGTCTCAGCCTCAAGGAACTTCTGGTCTGCTAGAAGAGGAACCCCCAATTCCAGGTCAGAACTGTGCAGGAAGCCAAGGTCCAGTGTGAGGCCCAAGTGTTGCACAGTCTTCAGGAACGAAAGGCAGCACGTTGGAAGCCAGGTGAAGGGGCTGGCAAGGAGCACGCAGGGCATGGGGCTCAGAGACAGACCCATCCTGCCCTACACTGGGCGGTGGTCGGCCCCACCTGGCACACACCTGGTAGAAGATATGGAAGTTCCTCTCGTTGGAGGCCTGGCAGGCTACGCGTGTTTTCTCGAGGAGGTAGGTCTGGACTGCTGCTCCGGTCATCTGCTGGGCTCTGGGCACACAGATCGGAGCCTGTTAGCTGCCTGTTCACTCCATAGCCATTTATTTGGCCCTTACTGTGAGACAGACTGCCACCAAGCAGCTCCCTGCCAAGCTCTTCCACTTAGCCAGTGGAGGATCACAAGGGTGAGGAACGTGGGGTGCTCTGGGATGTCCCCCAACACCCAGCTCAGGTGGGCAGGGCCAAGGCCTCTGTAGTTTTTTCCCCCATCCCATGCCTAGAGCAGAAGCCCCAGCTTCAAGCCCACAGTTATGGCCCCAAAGATGGCAAACTAGATGTCCCTGAGCAAGGGTAGGAACAGGAGGAACACAGGCTGTGACAAGGCTTCTGAAGTAGGAGCAGCCACAGTCTTCCAGGCTCAGAGATCACCCTCAGGGTTCCCCGAGCCTAAGGAACCCTATGTCTACACAGGCTAGAAGCAGGGTTTTGCCCACAGAGGTGGCCTAGGCTGGAGACTGCCCAGCCACTTTGAACCGCCCACCCCATCCTCCAACCAGCGAGGGGGGCAGCAGCTGCTACCTGTTCAGCTGGAGCTGGATGAACTTCCCAAAGCGGCTACTGTTGTTATTCCTCAGTGTACACGCGTTCCCTGTGGACACACCAGTGTTTACACCCCCAGGGTTAGCGTCCCCGTGGCCTTGTGCCAGACTGTGTCCCTCTCAAGTCACCCAAAGGCCCCTGTACTGTCTTCCACGTCACAGGGGACAGATGAGGGACTGGGACTCAGGCTTTGGCAAGAGGGATTCAGGAGAGTCGGAACTTCCTGGCAAGTACCTCGAATGAGTAAGCCTAGGCAGCCAGGGAGGGGTCGGCACTAAGCTTAGACAGTGAGACAGAACTCTGGGCCCGAGCCCCAGCACGGATACCCGCATCTTTACACAGGCCCCTTCTCTGAGCCGTCAGGAAACTGGACAGGAAGGTAGGAGTTGGACTGGGTAAGCACAAGGCCCTCCCCTGCACCACTGTTACGTGTGCTCAGGCTGGGGTGACCAAATGATGTCACACCAATTTGTAAGAGGCAAAGAGGAGGCTGGAAATCCAGGGTAGTGAGGAACACACTCATCTTCCAACCCCCAGAGGGTTACAAAGCACCGTCCTTCTCCCTAGAAGGGGCAACTCCCAGAAGAAGTGGGACTGAAGTTCTGTGCAGAGGACACTGATCTCACCAAAGGCTTCCATGACAGGGTTGGAGTTTAAGATCCGTTGTTCGATCCTTTCTGCAATCTTATGGCTCTCCCAGGACGTGGGTGAGGCGGCCACCACGGCATAGAACTTCATCAGGCAGCGGGAGGTCCATGTCTGTGGCAGAAGCAGCGTGTCCATTCCCTCCCCTTCCGAGCCTGCTGGAGGGAGTGGCGCCACCAGCGCTCTCTCCTCTACCTTGCTGTTGCGGACCAAATCAGGGACGCCAGATTCAACTGCAGCCTGGAGAGAGGCACTCCCTCATCTATGAAATGGGGGTGCACATCCCAACTCCAGAGGATGCTCTAGGAATGAGGGGAGCTGGGCTAGAAAAGGGAAAACTCCTCTGACCTGGGCAGACTACTCTGTTTCTGAGGCCTCATGGCTCTGTGGCCAGGTGTGTTTTTCAAGCCACTGGGTCCAGGACTCAGACTGGGCAGTTGGCTATATGGGATCCAGCCACCTTAACCACTAGGTCACCTGCTGACCCACTAAGTACCTTTCTGAGATGCTCTTTAAAAAAAAAAAAAAAGATTATTTTATTTTCTATTTATTTTAATTTGATGTGAGAGAGAGAGAGTGAGAGAGAGAGAGAGAAAGTAAGAAAGCAAGCCGCCAGGTTCAGGATTTGAACCGTGGTCAGCCATATGGGAGTCCAGCACCCTTAGCCACCATGCCACCTGCTGGCCCCCTGAGATGCTGTTAACCACTATGCTGAAACCCCCAACAGGAGACTGTCAAATGGTGTCAGAACTGGGAGATACTAGGACCAGCAGATGGCATAGTTGTTGAACTCCCACATGGTCGACTGCAGTTTGAGTCCTGAACCTGGTGGCTTCAAAATCATGCTGGGCACGTGAGCATGTGTACCTAAGATCCTGGGAGGAGAATGGAGAAGGGATTGTGGCTTGGCCATCTCCCCGGGGGTGATTTCTCACTTTCCCTCTCACTGTGTCTGCCTCTCTCTGGCAAGCACAGGTGCCGTAAGACAAAAAACACCCTGGGGGGGAAAAAAGTGGGAAATACCTTTCATGAGGAACTGAAGGCTCAAAGGGGAAAGCAACCCACCAGGTGAGAGCAAAGCTAGTGGTGGGGATGGCCTAGAACCCTGCCCCTGACGCTATCCTAGTGCTTGCCCACCACTGCCCGCTGGTTCCTACTCTGACTAGCCTATCTGGGAACCATGAGGCAACAAACGACTCCACAGGGAATGACCCCTGTGCCAGTCACAAGCGGACAGGGCGGGAAAGAGGCTCTCCTACCTTTCCAGCGCCGCTCTCTCCACTGACCACGATGGACTGGTTTACTGGCTCGATCAGGCTCCTGACATTTCTGTAGGTCTGCTCGCCCACGGTGAACACATGGGGCTTCAGTTTCTGAAACATCAAGAGGGGAGAGGTCATAGGAGGGAACGTTTTCAAGAGTGGCTGATGCAGGGATGGCTGCTGACAGCAGCACCGGGATGCATCTTTCCTTCAGGAGTCTCTTGGATGTGACGGTGTTAGCCCCAGCTATGCGAACCTTGTGGTGGCTTTACCCATTTATCATTCTCTCGGTCTGGAAGAAGTACTGGCTTCGACCGGTCTGTGAAATTAATGTTTTGTGCTCTCATCTTACCTTGCTTTATTGGGCTTATTCTGCCTGATTATCTTAAGCATAGTACTTTGCAGAAAACTATTTTTATAAGTCTGTGCATCAGTGCATCAGCTGGATAGCTAACCCTGTTTTATAGAGAATCTGAGGTTTAGAGGCCTTCCAAGGCCCACTCAGCAAGTGCATTCATGTGATTTGACTGCCAAAGCCACTGTTCTTTCCTCAGTGTGCCAAGCATCAAGCTCTGGGCAGTGGAAGACAGAGGGGACCATGACCTGGCTTTTGCCTTTGAGGAGATGGGGCAGAGAGTCAGACATGGGCTCTCAGGACAGACTGCTCTTGGGGTCCACTGGACACTTCATGAATTCATGCATGATTTCCTAGAGGGCCAGCTATCTGCAGACGCCTCGTCAGCTCCCCAGCAAAGATCACCCACCCACAGCTTCCCGAGGAGCAAGGCCCCTGTTACAGGTAGCGTCAGAGGCATCCCTCTACACCTGTCCTTGCCCCAGCCGCCTATCACCTGAACTGTCATCAAACCTCCGACTGAGGCCAGCTCCCACAGTGGTTATTCCCCCAGAGGGCTCCAGTCCCAGCGCCACCTCCACCTAGATGATGAAGCTTCGTGGACTCTGCTTCTGTGCTGCTTCGGACCCTCCACACTCAGCCCTGGCTTTCCCATCTTCCTCCCCTCATCTACTGCCTCTCTCCCCACAGCCTCACTCCTGCCAGCAAGTCCACCCTGGCTTCTCCCTGGACTCACCATGCGTCCCAAATCCAACAAGCCCATTCCTGGCCTTCACCTCCCCTTGCCCCAAATAAGTTATTCTTCTCTGAAGAGATAAGTATGTGTAGAGGGGTTTAGGGTAATACTTAGCACATGCAATGTTATTCTTTTCTAGAAAGGTGATTTATTAAGTACACAAATATACCTTTATAAGTCCTCCCCCCGTTTTGGTTTTGGCTAAATGTTTTTAGTATTCTATAGCTGTTTCATGCATACTTAAATTATCTTACTACAGGAGGGGAAAGAAGAGGCTCTTGCAGATTCCCAAGGAAATGTCAGAAAGGCAAAATATGCCAGCATTATCCATTTGCTTTTTGGGGTTTATGGATGAATAGCATTTTCCTTACATAGGTATCTGACCTCAGGTTTTTCATACTGAGAACACTGAGATTTAAGTTTGAAGACACCCTGAAATCACTCCAAACACACCCTAATAGCTAGTTTATATAGGCAGAACAATTTGATCCTTCATTTTAGATGGCTGAATGTGGAAAATCTTAGAATCATTTGCCTCATTTGCTAGGAAAATTTAGGAAGTGGCCTTTTGGGACATTTTGACTTGGAAAGTGCAATACTGGTACAAGTCAAGTCTTAGGCATTTAACATTTGCTTGTTGAAACCAGTGTCATAAAATCAAACATATTTTTCTTTTTCCTCACAAGAACATAAAAATTAGAGGGAAACTTAATAAACTTAATAAGAATAAAAAAAATAAAAAACAAGAAAAACGGGGGCCAGCAGATAACATAGATAACATGGCCAACCGTGGTTCAAGTCCCGAACCTGGTGGCTTGAAACTCACACCAGGTGTGTGTGTGCGTGCCCAAGATCCTAGGAGGAGAGTAGAGGAGAAGGGATTGAGTTGTGGAAATCCCCCCCACCCTGGGGTGTGATTTCTCACTATCCCTCTCACCATCTCTGTCTCCCTACCCCCAGCACACATGCCCTAAGGCAAAAGCCTCTATAAAAACAAAACAGGGGCTGGCAGGTGGCGTGGTGTTTAAGGGTGCTGGACTCCCACATGGCCGACCACAGTTCAAGTCCCAGACCTGGCAGCTTGATTTCTCACTTTCTCTCTTTCTCTTCTTTTTACTCTTGCTCTGTCCTTCTCTGGTCAATTAAAATAAGTAAATAAAAATAAATAAATTAAAAGTTAAATAAAGTAATTCTTTAAAAAAACAAACTAAAACAACAAACGAGAAAAACATTCATTTGTCCTGTCTCTATTTTAGGTTCCAGACTCAGCTAAATGTTTATCTATCACTTTACACCTTTTCTTTCTTTTTTTTTTTTGGGGGGGGGGGCGGGGAGAGGCTTTGCTCTGGCGTGCACTTGCCAGAAAGACAGAGACAGATGGCAAGAAATCACCCCCTGGGGGGATGGCCACGCTGTAATCCCTTCTTCTCCATTCTCCTCTTGGGATCTTGGGCATGCATGCACATGTGCCTGGCGTGAGTTTAAGCCACCGGGCCTGGGACTCGACCCACCATCGACTACATGGTAGTCCAGCGACATAGCCATTATACCAACTGTTGGTCCCACACCTTTTTTTTTTTAAGAGAGAGATTTTTGCTATAGGGCGTGTGCACTTGCCAGAGGGAGACACGGAGAAAGAGAAAGTGAGAAACCAACCCCCAGGGAGAATTGCCACGTCATAATCACTTCTCCTCCATTCTTCTATTGGGGTTTTGGGCGTGCACACACAGGTACCTGGCATGAGTTTCAAGCCACCAGGCCTGGGACTTGAACTGTGGCTGACCATGTGAAAGTAGAGTGTTTTAACTACCACACCACCTGCGGCTCCCTCTTACTTTACACTTCTTGTCCTGTAGTTGGTTCTTTGTGTGTCCCTAATTCTGCAAGCTCCTCTTGGGCACAGCCTGACACCAGCAGACTTTATTTATTTAGTTAGTTTTTAGAATTATTTATTTATTTATTTTTTTAAGAATCATTTATTTAAGTTTGTTATTATTGCTATTTTTTAAAAATTTGTTACAGGGCAGAGAGAGATAGGAGGGAAAATGGGAAAAAAGCTGCCAGGCCTGGGACTCAAACCAGTCGGCCATGTGGGAGTCCAGCACTTAACTACCATGCCACCTGCTGGCCTCCTCTAGACTTTATTTAGGTTTTCTTTTTCTTGGAGAGGTTTTTGCCATAGGGCGCGTGTGCTCGCCAAACAGACAGAGAGACAGAAAGCGAGAAATCACTCCCCAGGGGGGATGGCCACGCCGCAATCCCTTCTCCATTCTCCTCTCGGCATCTTGGGCACGCACGCACATGTGCCCAGCAAGAGTTTTAAGCCACCGGGTCTGGGACTCGAACTGTGGTCGACTACGTGGGAGACCAGCGACATAGCCATTACGCTAACTGCTGGTCCCAACTTTATTTAGTTTTTTAAATAATTATTTTATTTAACTTTATTATTACTTTAAAATAAATAATTATTTATCTAATTTTATTTATTCATTTACTTATTTTGACCAGAGAGAGACATAGAGAGGGAAAGTGAGAAAGCAAGCCACCAGGTCCAGGACTGAAACCGTGGTCGGCCATGTGGGAGTGTCCAGCACCTTAACTACCACGCCACCTGTGGTCCCAAATTTATTTATTTATTATTTTTCAGTTTGATCAGACAGAGAGAGAAAGTGAAAGTGAAAAAGCAAGCCACCAGGTCCAGGACTCAAACTGTGGTCAGCCATGTGGAAGTGTCCAGTGCCTTTAACTACCATGCCACCTGCAGCCCCAACCCCCTCTAGACTTTAAATGACTAGAGGGCTCTGGGTAAACAGATGAGTGAGGATGGAGAGCTGTGGGGAGACCTGAAGCTACAGGCAGCAGCCGAGCCTTACCTGGGGCTGAGGTGCAGTGTGGTACTCTCTCATCAGCTCTGTCGAGTAGAGCTGAGGGACGGGCTTGAAGGGGTTCAGAGCAACCAGGGTGCAGCCAGCATTGGTGTAGAATATGTCTGCCCCATACCGGGCCTGCAGGCACCTCAGGACTGAGGCAGAGATGTCTTTAGTAAACTGGTTCAAATACAGACAAAACCACATACACAGACACACATCTGCCTAATGGCTCTCCCTCTGCAATTAGCCAAGTGCCCTTAGATCCCAGCAGCTCCCTGATGAATAGATACAAGATCTAATTAAGATGAGCCCCAAGTCTGGAGCAAAGGCTGCCCTGGGGAGCCCAGGTATAGTACCAGGCTCCCTTGGGGTGAGATCTGGAGCAGCCCATCTGGCTCGGTCTGACCCGGGAAAGCTGTGCATTGAATACCTTTACTGTATTGCCATTTTCTTGGAAATGACACTTTTGAGGAATGGGAAGCTCATACCTGTCTCCAGCGTTACAGGGTTCACCTTGGTGAGGTCATCTAGCTGGTGCAGTGGGGCTTCCCCACCCAGGAACTCCTGCAGGTCTCTGAGGGATTCCCTGTCTTGGGCCTCAGAGCCTGGACCGTGGCCATTAACCTGAAAGGGAATAACATGAGGGCCATGACGGCTGGGTCTCAGACCTCTGGCAGCAGCTACACAGGGTGGGGTCCTGTACGGTGGAAAGAGATGGGTCTCTAGTATCGTCGTCTGGATGGGTGGGAATTTCATTTTGCCGGTTACTAGCCCTGGGAACCCGAGTAAATGATTAGGTTGTCTGGAAAGTCACAACATACTTTTCTGTGCAATAATGTGTCATGACTTTTCCAGTGACCCAATATCCCCTCTGAGCCACAGCTTTTTTTTTTTTTTTTTTTTTAGAGATTTTTTGCTATAGGATGCGTGCGCTCACCAGAAAGACAGAGAGAGACAGAGAGACAGAAAGTGAGAAATCACCCCCCAGGGGAGATGGCCAGGCCGCAATCCCTTCTCCTCCATTCTCCTCTCGGGATCTTGGGCACGCACGCACATGCGCCCGGCGTGAGTTTAAGCCACCAGGTTCAGGACTCAAACCACGGTCAATGACATGGGAGTCCAGTGACATAGCCATTACGCTAACTGCTGGGTGAGGATAGAGAGCTGTGGGGAGCTGTTCTCAAGCCACAGCTTTTTTATTTACAGATAAAAAGAAATAAACTTAGGAAGAAGAGAGATACAAAGCATTCAGTCAGGGCCTAACACATAGTACATAGTCCATCTCCTCTACCAGAAGCTCCAGTCACGTTAGTGTCCAGGCTATCAACCTTAGTGGCTGGCCAGGGCTGGGGCCCAAAAGAGGGGCTGCTACAGGAGTACTTCCAAGGAGAAGGACCATGGGGTGTGCCTTTTCTGAGACCAACATGGGACGAAAACAGCTGTTATCTTCCCAGAGACGTAGACCCATGCCTCCATCACCTGCTTCTCGGAGCTCAAATTTAGCTAATGAGTTGGTTCCTCTAGCCGGGGTCTACCTGAGAGGAAGCCTAGCTCAGAGGTGTACGAGGTCAAGAATGAGCACCCGTCTCTCTTGCCCATCCTTGATTCCAACACTTTCCACATATTTCGTCAGCCCACTCCCTCCCATGGTCCCGTTTTTCTTCCTGTCTTCCTGAGGATGCAGGAAAGGTGGGATAGGAGTAGAAGACAGGCATCTGGCTGGAGTCTGCTTTTGGAGAAAAAGGAATGTAACATGATGTGTGTTTCCAAAGGTCAGTCCTCTCAGGGAAACAAGCCAGGGTGGCCAGTTTTATCTGAGAGGCTCAGGAACAAGCATTTTCCAAAGATGTTGCCTGTTCTCTGAGCTTTGGGCCCACCATAATGTATGGCTCTTGGCCTCCAGGGTAAGAGCACAGCTAAGGTCAGAGCACAGCTGGATCCATTCACATCGCTGCTCCAACGAGAAAAACAAAACGTTCACAAATTAGCTAGAGTTTATGAACAGCTCTGCTCTAACCAGAGAGGTACCTGACCAGAATTTGTGCTAGTTATGTAATCTTATACAAGTTTCTTAATCTCTTGTGCCTCAGTTTCCCTCACCTGTAAAGTGGGAATGGCAATAGTACCTACCTCACAGGTACTAATGAAGCATTTAGGAAAATATCTGGAATATGCCCCTCAAATTTAGTTACTATTCTACTAAAAGTAGTTTTTGCTTTTTTTTTTTTTTTTTTTAAGAGAGAGATTTGCTATAGGCTACGTGAGCTCACTAGAGAGACAAAAAGACAGAAAGTGAGAAATCACTTCCTCAGGGGAGGTGGCCACACCGCAATCCCTTCTCTATTCTCCTCTCAAGATTTTGGGCACGCACGCACACACATGCCGGATCTGAGACTCAAACCGCAGTCAACCATTTGGGAGTCCAATGACATAACCATTACTCCATCTGCTAGTCCCCTTAACTTGCCTTTTTCTTGTTAAAGAAGCAGTAATGTTCACCATAACCATGCTAGCAGCTGTTCTGTATTGAGCCCTTGTTACATGCTAAGCACTTGATACATGTCATTTTGTTTATTGTCACCACATCCCTGTGAGGTTCAGAAAGGGTAAGTGGCTTATTCAAGAGCGCATACGCCTATGGCAAAAAAAAGCACCTGCCACAATTCCTTCCCCTCCATTCTCCTCTCAGGATTTTGGGCATGTACATATACGTGCCTGGTGTGATTCTCAAGCCACTGGGTCTGGACCTACAAACCGCAGTTGGGCACATGGGAGTCCAGCACCTTAACCACTACATCATCTACTGGCCCTTCCTTTCTTCTTTTTTAAATCTGCCAGACAATGTATGCCCAGCTGGAGAGAGAGAGAGGGAAAGTGAGGAAGCACTCCCGTGGAGAATGGGCACACATCCACACGTGCCTGGTGTGTTTCTCAAGCTGTAAGGTACGGGATTTGAACTGCACAGTTGGCCATGTAGGATCTATCCACCTTAAGAACCATGCCATGGGTTGGCCCCAAGCCTGAGTCACCAGACAAACTGGCTAGAAGGGCAGGCGGCAGTGTCTACCATGGCCTTTGAAGCTGGTGGCCCTGTACTTGGTTATCCTATTTCTCAGGCACTTACCTACCTGAGACTCCTCTAGACTGTGAGCTCCTTGAAGGCATGTACCATCTTAAACATCCACTTCAGCCTAGTGCCATGGGTTGGCCCCAAGCCTGAGTCACCAGACAAACTGGCTAGAAGGGCAGGCGGCAGTGTCTACCATGGCCTTTGAAGCTGGTGGCCCTGTACTTGGTTATCCTATTTCTCAGGCACTTACCTACCTGAGACTCCTCTAGACTGTGAGCTCCTTGAAGGCATGTACCATCTTAAACATCCACTTCAGCCTAGTGCCTGGCAACACTTGGTAAACATTCAGCAAGTGTCTGCTGGTGTTCATGCCGGACCATGAGCTAGACCTCCATAGTGCAGGGTGATTTGGAATCCCACAGGCCTGGCGGCACCTGTAGCTTTTTTAGAGAGGCAGAGACCTGGAGTAAGCGCAGGTTTCATATATCCCATGATCTATTCGTTCATCAGAATCCTCAATTTCCGGGACCAGCAGATGACGTAATGGTTCTGTCACTGTACTCCCATGTAGTCGACCATGGTTTGAGTCTTGAACCTGGTGGCTTAAAACTCATGCCAGGCACATGTGTGTGCATGCCCAAAATCCTGAGAGGAGAATGGAGAAGGGACTGTGGCGTGGGCAACCCCTGGGAATGATTTCTCACTTTCTCTCTGGCAAGCATATGCCCCATGCCAAAAATCTCTCTTTAAAAAAAAAAAAAAAAGAAAAAGAATGGTTCGAGTCCCGGACCCGGTGGCTTAAACTCATGCATGTGTATGTGCATGCCCAAGATCCTGAGAGGAGAATGGAGGAGAAGGGATTGCGGCATGGCCAGCCCCGGGGCGGGTGGGGGTGGTGGTGGTGGTGATTTCTCACTTTCTGTCTCTCTGTCTCTGTCTTTCTCGTGAGCACATGTGCCCTATAGCAGAAACCTCCCCCCCACCCAAGAAAAAAAAGAGAAATCTAAATTTCCACATAGGTCATCTTCTTTCACATTTTTGCACAGGCTGACCCTTTGGACTGATTATTTTCCTTCTCCACTTGGTTAGTTTCTTCTTCTTTAAGGCTCAGCTTCAAGGAATACATCTTTTTGGAAGCCCAAGGCTCTTCCTGTGCCTCGGCAATTCAGATAGCAGGGACATCCCTCGGGACTGCCTCTCTGCGAGGTTATCAAAGTGTCCTAAGGATTTCCTTCCCATGTCACCATACCCATCCCAAGGAAAAGAGCTAAAAACCATGAACGAGGAGATTCAGGTTAGATATTCAGAAGAACTTCTTGTTGATGGGTGAAAGGCATTAGAGTGATTATGTGAGGAGAGAAAAGACCCTTAAAAAGTCTTTCCCTTCCTGCCAGATAAAGGGCAGCGGAATCTTCATTCAGACAAGTCACAGATGAGGCCCTGAGGCATCTAAGGTTGAAGTTTACCTGCTGGCGCATCCTGCTTCAATGTGGTCAGCCAGGGTTCGGGTTACAGGTGCTCTCTGCCTGGTCATGGGGCCGCAGGTTGGTGCATGGCTCTGGCACAGGGCTCAATTCTGGAGGAATCTGAGACAAGTCACCTCAGAGCCTGTGACATGGGAGAGAAGATGAGGGCCACACACAGGTGAAGGCTTCTTCAGGTGACTCACTCATACTCTTCCCATCAAGCAGGAGGAACTAACTGAGAAGCAGGACAGGCCCGGGCAGAGAGCGAGAGTCGAGTCCTTTCCCTTGCCAACTAAGGAACAGGAGAAACTTTTATGAGAGCCTCCAGAGGCTTCCCAGGCTCCTCCTTATTTTCCCTGTAGTAAAATGTCACGGTCTTTTATTTATTTATTTATTTATTTATTTATTTATTTATTTATAGTGTTTAGGTGAAGCTGCTAATCTTCTGGGTCAGTATGCCAGGGAGGATGAAGAAGACACCAGAGAGACAGAGAAGACTGCTCTATTAGCTCCACTAGACAAAAATGTCCTACTTCAGTATGGCCAGTAGGTGGTGGACAGGGGAGGCTGGAGCCAATTCTTTCTTTAGAATTATTTTATTTAACTTTATTTATTTATTTTTAATTTGACCAGAGAGGGACAGAGAGAGAAAGTGAGAAAGCAAGCGGTCAGATCCGGGACTTGAACCATGATCAGCCATGTGGGAGTCCAGTGCCTTAACCACAGGCTGCCCCCTGGAGCCTATTCTTGATGCTCTAGGAAAGCTGCTGGGTAGGAACATACAGAGGGAAATCACAGCTCATTCACTGGGTTCACTGGTGTGTGACCTTGGGTGAGCCACACGGCCTACCTCTCACCTTGAAAATAGAGAAACTTAAATCTCACAAGAGGTTCAGCAGGTAGTGTGGTGGTTAAGGCACTGGATACCACATGGCTGGCTGTGCAGTTCTAGTCCTGGATCTGGCAGCTTGAGATATATGCCAGGCCCATGTGCATGTGTGCCCAAAATCCTGAGGGGAGAATGGAGAAGAGACTACATTGCGGCCCTCTCCCATGGAGATGATTTCTCACTTTAGTTCTGTCTGTCTCTCTACAGTGAGCATACATGCCGAATGGCCAAAAAAATCCAAATAAAAATCTTCCTCACTGGGACCAGCAGGTGGTGTAATGGTTCCGTCGCTAGACTCCTGTGTGTTTGACTATGGTTCTAGTCCTGGACCCTGCGATTTAAAACTCACATGGTGCGCCTGTGCGTGCATGCCCAAGATCCCAAGAGGAGAATGGAGAAGGCATTGTGGCATGGTCTTCTCCCTGGGGGGGGTGTGTGTGGGGTAATTTATCATTTTCTGTCTCTCTGTCTAGGGGAGCATATGTGCCCTGTAGCGAAAAACCTTTCAAAGAAAAAAAGACCCCAGGGATAGGGACTTCCATTGAAAAGGACAATTCAGCTAAGATAGGGCATCAGAACCATACAGGACACTTTCACCCTGAACGCTAACTGTACCCCATAAAAGCGACAGCCATGCAAACTCAGGAAGACCAAAACTCCCTCAACTGGAAGCTCACCTTGAGAGAGGTTCAGAGGGGAAGCAGAACAGTCTGTGGGATTAGAATTCAAAGCCCACAGTCAGACTATTGTAGGTCACAGCTCTAAACCTCGTTTACTCTTCTGCCAAATGGAGTAATGATACTGACCTCATGTGCTAAAATAAGGATTAAACTGGCTAGTACCTGGGTTCAGCTCCCTGCTGGAATCAAGTCAGATTGGAGCAGTTTTCTCCAGCTCTCCCAGCTCCTGCTCCCACCGTCTTTGTGGTTACTAGCCAAGAATTTCTGGAAAGGGTGTGACCACTGTGGGCAGAATGGAGACAATAATGAATAGGTGGAACACTTAGTCAAGGCAAGTGGCAACCTGATCACCAGCTCCTCCTCCCCTCCAGCCTCAGCTTCTCAGGAGAAAGGGCAAAGCGCCGGGTGAGGGTCTTCGGAGACGGCCGGCCCCGCCCCCGGGTGCCTGGCGGGAACCTGGGAATCCGGATCCGGGCGACAGGCCCGTGGTGCCCAGGGCTGGGATGCCGCTCCGGAAGCACCTGGCACGGGGGAAATATGTCCTTCGCGGGAAGGTGGACATGACCCCAGCCAAGGGCGCGGCTGCCCTGACACCCTCCCCCCTCCCCCAGGGCCAGCCGCCCCGCGCCCGCCGGTTCGGCCTCCTGGCTAGGGCGAAGGGAAGGAGGGAGCTCTGACCCAGCCAGCCAGCCCCCCGGGACCCTCTCCCGACACCGGTCTGCCCCCTGCCGGCAAAGTGGAGGGTGACCACGAAAGGTTCTTGTTCTGAGCAAGGGCCAAGAGCTGGGTTACCTCCTCTTGGGACAGGAGAGGTCAAAAGGAAAATGGAAGAAGGAAGAAGGGCGCTCGGAAAGGGGTCCAGGAGGCGCCGCCTCCTTCCTTGACGCTGCGGGACAAGCCAGTCTCCCTGCCCCTTCGGGGTCGTGAAGGGCTTCGGGTCTGCCCTGAGGGTGGCACTCACCGGTCCCACGCCCGACCCCGGCCGGCCCGACTGGACAGGCCGGCGGGCCGGGTGAGCGGCGGGAAGAGCGCGGCCGGGGCGCGGGAGCGGTCGGCGGGGAGGCGAGCCGGGCTCGGATCGCACCACGCCGGCTGTCGCTCTGGCAGACGGGCCGGGAGCCGGCGGCTCCTCCCCCGGGGCGGGGCGCGTACCCGGGGCGCGGGGCACACGTGGCCGGCCGGGGCCGTGGTGGGCGTGCGGGCTCTCTGGGTGAGAGACTGGGGCCCCGCCGTGAGCTGAGGGTGGGGCGGCGGCCTCCGTGCCCTGTGGGAGAAGCGTGGGGAGCACGGTGGCCCGAGACGGCGGGCGGCCCAGGGCGGTGGGAGCTTTCAGCGGCGGCTGCCGTGGCCGGTTTTTGCACGGGCTCCTCGGCCTCGCCGTGGGGACGTCCCTGTCACTGGCCGGGGCTCTACCCGAGAGGGTCTGGGCTGGACATGCACAAGACAGCGGGGCAGGCGTGGGGGACCGTGGAGCGCAGGGACCTGGTGCCGCTCCGCACCGGGGCGTGCGGAATCTGCCGGCCCGGAAGCGCAGGCTGCCCGGCGGCGCCCGGAAGCGCTGCTCGGAGGCGGAAGCGGCAGGGTCCCGCGGTGCGGTGGGAGGCCCGCGGCACGGCCCACCCCGCCGCCGCCCTCTGCAGGGGCTCCGGCTCGGCGCTCTCCACCCGTGGTCCTCTGCCGGGTGCGCCGCACCGCCCGGGGCACGTGAGCTTAAAGGGCAGGGCGCGCAGAGGCCGGTGTTCAGGAGAGGGACTTAAAAGAGCCAGCCTCTTCGGGGCCCTTACGGTGAGGATTGTTGCAGGCTCTGACAGGCCGTGATGCGTGCATGCATTCATTGTGTGGTTCGTGATTGACCAACAGATTGGCCACTTTCTTTTCAGACACTGATATGCGGCAGAGAGATTTTTTTTTTTTTTTTTGGAGAGGTTTTTGCTATAGGGCGCGTGCGCTCGCCAGACAGACAGAGAGAGAGAGAGAGACAGAAAGCGAGAAATCACCCCCCAGGGGGGATGGCCACGCCGCAGTCCCTTCTCCTCCGTTCTCCTCTCGGGGTCTTGGGCACGCACGCACACGTGCCCGGCGTGAGTTTAAGCCACCGGGTCCGGGACGCGAACCGCGGTCGACTACATGGGAGTCCAGCGACATAGCCATTAGGCTAACTGCTGGCCCCGAGAGAGATTATTTTTAAATAACAACTATTTATTTAATTCCATTTGCTATTTTTTAATTTGACCAGCGAAAGTGAGAAAGCAACCTGCCAAGTCCGGGACTCCATCCGTGGTCACTCACATGGGAGTCCAACACCTTAATCAACAGGCCACCTGGGAGATGTTTTTCATCCCCTTAAAGATAGCAGCCTGGGCCAGCAGGTGGTGTAGAGGTTAAGGTGCTGGCCCACTGCAGGGTTGGCATGGTTGGAGTCCCAGACCACTCCAACTGTGGTTTCAAAGTCACTCTGGCATGGGTGCCTGTGTGCCCAAAATTCCAGAGGAAAATAGAATAGAAGGGATTGTAGTGTAGCCTCTCCCTGCTACCCTGCAATCGCAGATGCCTTATAGCAAAAATCAATCAATCAATCAATCAAGGCAGATAACACTAGTGTGTGCTGTATATGTTTTATATCCCCCCCCCTTTTTTTTTTTTTTTTAAGATTTTTGCTATAGGGCACATGCCCTCACCAGAGAGAGGTGGAAAGTGAGAAATCACCCCCCCAGGGGGGATGGTCACACCACAATTCCTTCTCCATTGTCCCAGGATTGAGGGCATGCACACACATGCACCTAGTGTGAGATTCAAGCCACCGGGTCCAGGCTCCAACCACGGTCAGCCATGTAGGAGTCCAGCAAGGTAACCGCTATGCCATCTGCTGGCCCCTCTACATTTATTCTTTTTTTTTTTAATTCTTTATTTAACTTTATTTATTCATTCATTTTAAATTTGACCAGAGAGACAAACACAGACAGAGAGAGAGAGAAGGTGAGAAAGCAAGCCACGAGGTCCAGGATTTGAACCGTGGTCAGCCATGTGGGAGCATCCAGCGCCTTAACCACCATGCCACCTGCTGGTCCCATCTACATCTATTCTTAATGCTTCTGTTCTATCTAGGTACACATTAAACTGGAAATGTGGCTGTCTAGGGGGCAGCAGGTGGCATGGGGGTTAAGACTCATTTGTGAGTCTGCCTTCTACTGAGGCTAGCTAAATCCTTCTAAACACTAATTTCATACTATTACTGTGACATTGCTACCCTAATGCTTCAGGTTTCTTCCCACAGTCCTTGAAAGGGGAATCAGAAGTCCTAGGTTCTGTTCCTGATTTGAAATCATTACGGTCCAGAGTTCTGCTCTGAAACCTAGGAATAAAAGTCAGATAGCATATAGGCCAATTCCACAAGAATATTGCTTTCCACAAATCTGTTCTTCTGCTCTTGTTTCCATAGGAAGAAAGAAAATGTCTCAAAAGCAGATGAAGGAGGCTTTTGTCAGTAACCTCAATGGAACCAGCGTGCTGGAAGTCACCGAGGGCTTGTGCTTTCCTGCGTTCTGTGTCTTGTGCAGAGGCCTCCTGATTATCTTCTCACAGTGCTTATGTTCCTCACATACCTGGAGAACTCGGTTTCTCATTGACTTTGTTATTCTGGTAGTTCCCCTGGTGGTCACTTTGACCATTTGGTCTACATTTGTCCTCCTCGAGTATCTCGTTGTAACTATCTTTGGGGCAGGGCTGTTGTACCAAATATACCAAAGGAGGACTTGTCATGTCAAAGTGCCTGTCCAGAAAATCTTTGAAAAATTCTTAAAAGTCAATCTGGAGTCAGAACACGTTCCCGCCATCTCCTGTTTCCGTGTAAGTAACAGTATATTTACTGCTATTGCCATTTTGGCCGTGGACTTCCCACTTTTTCCCAGAAGATTTGCCAAAGCTGAGCTCTATGGAACAGGAGCAATGGATTTTGGAGTAGGTGGTTTTGTTTTTGGGACTGCAATGGTTTGTCCAGAGATCAGGAGGAGAAAATACATGGAAGGATCCAGATTTAATTATTTTGCAAAATCATTGTATTCTGTTTGGCCATTAGTCTTCCTAGGAGTAGGCCGATTAGTCATTATAAAATCAATAGGCTATCAGGAACATGTAACTGAGTACGGAGTTCATTGGAACTTTTTTTTCACCCTAATAGTTGTGAAATTGATAACATCACTGCTTTTGGTTATTTTTCCCGTAAATAAATCCTGGATTGTGGCCATCAGCATTATCGTATTATACCAGCTAGCCCTTGACTTTACCCCACTGAAGAGGTTAATTTTGTATGGCACCGATGGCAGTGGCACAAGGGTTGGCTTACTAAATGCTAACCGAGAAGGAATAATCTCTGTATTTGGGTATGTGGCAATATACATGGCTGGTGTACAGACAGGGTCCTGTGTGCTTAAACACAAATCACCTGTCAAAGACTGGATGAAAGTAGCATATTGTCTTCTGTTGGCAGCCGCCAGTCTCTTCACATCTCTTTACGTAGTTCAAATGAATGTAGAAGCAGTATCTCGAAGAATGGCTAATTTAGCCTTTTGTATTTGGATAGTCGCTTCTAGTCTAATTCTTCTTAGTAGTTTATTACTGGGTGATATAATTTTGAGTTTTGCCAAATTTCTAATTAAGGGGGCTCTAGTGCCATGTTCTTGGAAACTTACCCAGTCACCAGCTACAAATAAAAAGTATTCAGAATCTCTAGGAGCTGGAAGAAAGGAACGCAGTCTCTGTTTAATCACAGCTATGAATGAAAACCAGTTATTTTTTTTCTTGCTGTCAAATGTCACAACTGGCCTGATCAATCTGATGATAGATACATTACACAGCAGTACTTTGTGGGCCTTATTTGTGCTTCATCTCTATATGTTTACTAACTGCTTAATTACATATGTACTATATTTGCAAGATAAGACTATAAAATTCTGATGATCAATAGCAGTAGGATGTATCTGTATTTTGGAAATATTTTAATGGAGAATTTACAAAATGTGCATTTGGCAACCCAATGTAAACCATATTTAATATAAAATCAGTGTCAATCCTTCTAAAACAGTACTGATGCTTAATTTTCTTATCAAAGAAGTATTTTATTTAACTTTTATTTATTATCATTATTATTTTCCAGTTTGATCAGAGAGAGACAGAGAGAGAGGAAGTGAGAAAGCAAGCCACCAGGTCCGAGACTTGAACCGTGGTCGGCCATGTGGGAGTCCAGCGCTTTTAACCACCATGCCACTTGCTGGCCCCCATTGATACTTAATTTTTAAATGTATCTCAGCACTATAAAACAAACCAATGGGACCAGCAGTTGGTGTAATGGCTATGTCGCTGGACTCCCATGTAGTCGACCACGGTTTGAGTCCTGGACCTGGTAGCTTAAACTCATGCCGGGCACCTGTGTGTGCATGCCCAGGATCCCAAGAGGAGAGCTAAGGAGAAGGGATTGCAGCATGGCCATCCCCCCTGGGGGGTGATTTCTCGCTTTCTGTCTCTCTGTCTCTCTTTGTCTTTCTGGTGAGTACATGTGCCCTATAACAAAAACCTCTCCCCCCAAAAACAACAACAACAAACAAACCAATAGAGAATAAAGCCTTCTGATTAGCTATTTATTAAATGTCAATATTTTAAAAACTACGGTTGTAGGAGTTGGTTTAAAGGTGCTGGATCCCACATGACCGATTGCAGTTCAAGTCCTGGACCCAGTCACTTGAAAATCATGTTGGGCATGTGCATTGCCCAAAAATCCCAACAAGAATGGAGGAGAAGGAATTGAGGCCATCCCCCCTGGAGGGTGATTTCTCATTTTCCTCTCCTTGTCTCTCCCTATGGCAAACAAAATAAATAACTACAGTTGTGACACTCAAAGATTGGGGGGTGAGGAAAAGGAATTTTCTAACTTAGTATCGCTTCATGTCATTTTTTAACTGTATCACTTCTAACAAATGTTTTAGTTTTGCTATAGAGTGCATGTGCTACCAAAAGAGAACGTGAAACGTGAGAAATCACCTCCCAGGGGGATGGCCATGCTGCAGTCCCTTTTCCATTCTCTGCAGATTTCAGATATGCATGCACATGTATCTAGTGTTTTTTTCAAGCTTCTAGGTCTGGGACTCAAACCATGAAGTCAGCCCTGTGGGAATCAGCTGCCTGGCACCAGTGGCTGGCCCTATAGTATTTACATTAAATACAATATTGGGGTGGCTCCAGGGTCTGGTGGTTGAAAGATTCAGATCCTACATGGCTGATCTCAGCTGAAATCTCAGATTTTGGGACCAGCAGGTGGCGTGGTGGTTAAGGCGCTGGACACTCCCACATGGCCAACCAGGGTTCAAGTCCTGAATCTGGTGGCTTGCTTTCTCACTTCCTCTCTCTCTCACTCTCACCCTCTCTCTCTCTCTGGTCAAATTAAAAAAAAAATAAATGAATGAATAAAAAAATTAAATAATTATAAAAAAAAAAAATCTCAGATTTCGTGGCTTGAAAAACACGCTGGATGCATGTACATGTGTATCCAGGGTCCTGACAGGAGAGGTGGAGTAGAGGGGATCGTGGTGTGACCATATCCCATTGAGAGGTGCTTTCTCTCTTTCTCTCTAGTAAACTGGCAAAATTAAGAAAACAAACAAACAAAACTTTACATTATGACATTTCAGTGTGTTGAGGCCAGCAGGTGGCATGGTGGTTCAGGCATTAGACTCCCACATGGGTGACTGCGGTTTGAGTTCTGGACATGGCAGTCTGAAACTCACAGGATGTGTGACATGACAAAATACCAGGACAATAGAGAAGGGATGGCGTTGTGAAGGAGTGATTTCTCACTTTCCGTTTCATTGTCTCTGTCTTTTTCCTGTGAGGACATCTGCCCTCTGACAAAAACTTTAGGAAAAAGAAATGAAAATCAATGAGAAAGTTGTAAGTCATAAGTACCTAGTCTAACATCATACAATTATGGCTACATTAAGGCTTAATAGCTTACTTGAGAGCTTGAGTCATTTAAAAACTTCAAGCATGGACCAGCAGGTGGCATGGAGGTTAAGGCCCTCGGTCCCACATGGCTTGCTGTGTGGATTGAGTTCTGGACCTCCTGGCTTAAAAATCACACGGGGGGGGGGGGGGGAACCAGTGGATGGCATAATGGTTACTTCAATGGACTCCCACATACTTGACCACAGTTTGAGTCCCAGATGGGTAGCTTAAAATTTACCCCGGGTGCATGTGCATGCGTGTCCAATATTTCTAGAGGAGAATGGAGAAGGGATTGTGGTGTAGCCATCCCCTCTTGGGGTGATTTCTGTTTTTCTGAGAAGCACACGTGCCCAAAAGTCTCTAAAAGAAAAAAATCACACTGGGCATGTGCTTATGTGGCTAAAGTCCTAAGAGGAAACTGGAGGAGAAGGGATTGCAGTGTGCCATCCATGGGGCCAAGGAGACAGGGAGGTAGGGGTGTGTGTGTAGGGAAGGACTTCTTACTTTCCCTCTCTCCTCCCAGGACAAAGCACAAGCTCTATAACAAAAACTAAAATACAAAGAAACAAACCTTCAAGCAGACCTTTGAAACTACTGTTCAAAAATCTAAAATCTACAAAATCTTTAGTTTCCAATTTTAATGTTCAATGAGTATCATTTAAAGTGAGGCTTTTCCCATTCCAGACTGCATCGGGTCAGCTTGTTGGTCTCTGAGACCTGAACGTTAACAACTTCTTTGCGTCCAGGAGGCTGCTCCTGGTGACTCTGCAGCCGTCACATGCCACAAAACGAATATACTGAATTACATCATAAACGCTATGGATACTGTTTGGATTACCATGAGAAAAAGAGAAGGATAGTCAGGAGGCTCATGAACATTCAAAGAAGGCAAAAACGATGACTGGTCCAGAGGCTAAGCTCTATCATAAACTGTGCCATGCTGAGAAAATACAAATGAAAAAGACTATCAAGATGTATGAAAAGAAGAACACCAAACAGAAGATTGATGAAAAGACTCCACAAGGAGCAGTACCTGCCTATCTGTTGGACAGAGAAGGACAGTCCCGAGCTAAAGTACTTTCCAATATGATTAAAATCGGAAAGAGAAAGCAGGAAAATGGGAAGTCCCTCTACTCAAAGTTCGAACCCAGGGAGAAACAGAAGTGTTCAAAGTTATACGCAGGTAGCGTAATGGCTATGTTGCTGGACTCCCATGTAGTCAACCGCGGTTTGAATCCTGGACCCGGTGGCTTGAACTCACACCTGGCGCATGTGCGTGCATGCCCAAGATCCCGAGAGGAGAATGGAGGAGAAGGGATTGCAGTGTGGCCTTCCCCCCTGGGTGGTGATTTCTCCCTTTCTGGTGAGTGCATGCACCCTGTAGCAAAAAACTCTCCAAAAAAAAAAAAAAAAAAAAAAAAGTTATTTGAACAGGAAAGAAAAAGAAGGCATGGAAGAGGATGGTTACAAAAGTCAGCTTTGTTGGAGATGTGAAGATGACTTTACTAGAAAACCACCTAAATATGAAAGATTCATTAGGCCAATGGGCTTACGTTTCAAGAAGGCCTATGTAACACATCCTGAACTGAAAGCCACCTTTTGCCTGCCAATACTTGGTGTAAAGAACCCCTCATCCCCACTATATACAACTTTTGGTGTTATCACCAAAGGTACTGTCATTGAGGTGAACGTGAGCGAGTTGGGCCTTGTGACATAAGGAGGCATGGTTATTTGGGGAAAATATGCCCAAGTTACCAGCAGTCCTGAAAATGATGGATGCATAAGTGCTGTCTTACTAGTTTGATAGCAGTTGCATACAAGTAACTCCTTGTAATTTTTGAAGATGATACACCAATCTGGAAAACCATCATGACTGATGTTTCTGAAAATAGTCAGTCTTACATGTCTGCAGTGATCAAAAGATTATTTATTAAATGTACAAAAACATTAAAGTGGCCTGGTTTTACCAAAAAAATAAATAAATAAAGTGAGTAAAGTGTCAGTATTTTGTTCTGTTTTCAAGTAGAAATTTTATTTATTTATTTATTTATTTTTGGAGAGGTTTTTGCTATAGGGTGCATGCACTTACCAGAAAGATAGAGACAGAGAGCAAGAAATCACCTCCCAGGGAGGATGACCACATCACAATCCCTTCTCCTCCATTCTCCTCTCGGGATCTTGGGCACACATGCACACGTGCCTGGCGTGAATTTAAGCCACCGGGTCTGGGACTCAAACCACAGTCAACTACATGGGAGTCCAGTGACTTAGCCATTATGCTATCAGCTGGTCTCAGAAATTTTAATTTTTTAAGAATTACTTTAACTTTATTTGTTTTAATTTGATCAGAGAGGAACAGAGCAAGAGAGAGAAAGTGAGAAAACAAGTCACCGGGTCTGGGACTCGAACTGTAGTGAGCCATGTGGGAGTTCAGTGCCCTTAACCACCACGCCACTGCTGGCCCAAGAATATTTTTAAAAATACTTATTTTTTATTATTATTTTTTAATTTGAGGAGAGAAAGAGAGAGAGAGAAATTGAGAGAGCAAGCCGCCAGGTCTGAGACTCAAACTATGGTTGGCCATGTGGGAGTCCAGTACCTTAACCACCACACCTGCTGGCCCCAGAATATTTTTGTTTTTTTTTTTTTTTTTTTTTGGAGAGGTTTTTCGCTATAGGGCGCGTGCGCTCGCCAGACAGACAGAGAGAGACAGAGAGATAGAAAGCGAGAAATCACCCCCCAGGGGGGATGGTCACGCCGCAATCCCTTCTCCTCCATTCTCCTCTCGGGATCTTGGGCACGCACGCACACGCGCCTGGCGTGAGTTGTAAGCCACCGGGTCCGAGACGCGAACCGCGGTCGACTACGTGGGAGTCCAGCGACATAGCCATTACGCTAACTGCTGGTTCCCCAGAATATTTTTGTTTTAAAGAATTACTTCTGGGGCTGGCAGGTGGCGTGGTGGTTAAGAGCTCTGTACTCCCACATGGCTGACTGTGGTCCACGTCCTGGGCCCAGTGGCTTGCTTTCTCATTTTTGCTCTCTCTCACTCTATCCTTCTCTGGTATGTATGTATGTATGTATGAATGAATAAATAAAGCTCAATAAAATAATTCTAAAAATAATTTAAATAAAGGAAATAATTCTTTAAAAATATTTTTTATTGAACTTTATTTCTTTTAATTTGACCAAGAGGGTCAGAACAAGGGGGGGTAGTGAGAAAGCAAGCTGCCAGGTCTTGGACTCGAGCCACGGTTGGCCATGTGGGAATCCAGTGCCCTTAATCACCATGCAACCATCCAGTCCCAATTTCCTTTATTTATTTATCATTATTGTTATTTTATTTATTTATCTTTTAGAGGTTTTTGCTATAGGGCACATGTGCTCGCCAGAAAGAGAGAGACAAAGAGATAGAAAGTGAGAAATCACCCCCCAGGGGGAATGGCCACGCCACAATCCCTTCTCCTCCATTCTTCTCTTGGGATCCTGGGCACACATGCACACGTGTCCAGTGTTAGTTTTAGCCGCTGGGTACGGGACTCAAACCACCGTCAACCACATGGGAGTTCAGTGACATAGCCATTACGCTAACTGCTGGTCCCATCATTATTGTTATTTTTAGTTTGACCAGAGTGACATAGAGAGAAAGAAAACAGGCTGCCAGGTCTGGGATACTGTAACACGGCACGCTAGTTTTGAAGCAGATCATGGGACCAGCAGTTAGTGTAATGGCTATGTCGCTGGACTCCCACGTAGTCGACCGCGGTTTGAGTCTCGGACCTGGTGGCTTAAACTCACACCGGGCGAATGTGCGTGCGTGCCCAAGATCCCAAGAGGAGAATGGAGGAAAAGGGATTGCAGCGTGGCCATACCCCCTGGCGGATGATTTCTCGCTTTCTATCTCTCTGTCTCTCTCTGTCTGGCGAGCGCACACGCCCTATAGCAAAAACCTCTCAAAAAAAAGAAAATAAGAACTTTAAAGCAGATCATTTAAATTCATTGTTTCTAGTTGTATTTTTGAGTGATTTATACAATTATCACCTCAGACAGTTTATCTTTTGCAGGGAGAGTGGGAATATTAGTTGAGTCATATGGGAGTCCAGCGCCTTCAACCACCACACCACCTGCCAGCCTTGGGATCAGAATATAAAGTAATAAGATATTTGGTAAACAATCTAGATTATTTGTGTAAGGTACAGCAGGTGGAGTCTTCTGATATTAAATTGTGGAGATTTTAAGTAAACTTTTTATATGCTAATTTGTTAACTATGACTATTATACTAGTTTACCTTAATTTGTTGAATTGATGGCCAATTCAACATTTAATTGCACTTTTATATTTGCTAACTGTAATCAATTACCTTTGGCATTAATCTGTTATTGAAAGGAATTCTCCCCCTAAAGAAATCAGTACATGAATGGTTATAAGCAAAATTTATTTAAAAATTTATTATTTTTAGAGAGATTTTTGCTATATGGTGTGTGTGTTCACTGGAGAGACAGAGACAGACAGAGAGACAGAGAAATCACCCCCTGGGTGGATGGCCATGCTAGTCCCTTCTCCTCCATCTCTTCTTGGAATTTTGAGCATGCACACACACCCAGCATGAGTTTTAAGCTGCCAGGTCCAGGACTTGAACCATGGTCAACTACGTTGAGTCCAGCAACGTAACCCTATGCTTTCTGCTGGTCCCTATTATTGTTCATTATTTTTTTTAAAGAGTAAAGTTTTTTTTTTTTTTTTCCTGGCTTTTGTGTTTGTTTTTTTAAATAATTTTTTATTTATGACCCAGCAGGTGGTGTGGTGGGTAAGGCGCTTGACACTCCCACATGGCTGACCATGGTTTGAGTCCCGGACCTGGTGGCTTGTTTTCTCATAATCCCGCGCAGCCCTACCCCCCCCCCCCCCCCCCCCCCCCACCGCACCACATGTGTGTGTGTTTCTGTCAAATTAAAAATAAATGAATGAGGGTCCAGCAGGTACTGTGGTGGTTGAAGGTGCTGGACTCCCACAAGGCCGACCGCGATTTGAGTCCTGGACCTGGAGGCTTGGTTTCTCACTTTCTCTCTCCTTCTGGCCAAATTAAATAGATAAATAAAATTAAGTAAAATAATTCTTTTAAAAAAAGAAAATTAATCTGCAATCCCTTCTCCTCCATTCTCCTCTCGGGATCTTGGGCACGCACGCACACACACCCGGTGTGAGTTTTAAGCCACCGGGTCCGGAACTCGAACTGTGGTCGACTATGTGGGAGTCCAGCGACATAGCCATTATGCTGACTGCTGGCCCCAAAATTCATCTTTTTTAAAAACAATTATCATTTTCTTTGCAACTATCAGTATTTTTGTTTGTTTGTTTTTTTCAATTTGAACAGAGAGACAGAGAAAGAGAAAAAGGGTAAGTGAGAAAGCAAGCCACCAGTTCCAGGACTTGACTTGAACTGTGGCTGACATGTGGAGTCCAGCGCCTCAACCTCCACACCACCTGATGGCCTGAAACTATTAGGTTTTGAAGACAGTGAAGGGAGAGGAGAAGAAAAGTCAATGAGGATTTAATTAGGAAGACTATATATTCTGGTCTAGGACCTCAGCCATTCTATGATTGACTCATTCTCATGAGTTTAATGTCACACAACTATAAAGTGGGGATATCTACCACATTATGTACTGATAGCTACATTCAGAAGATGACAACCAGTTTCATTTTTACTGAGTATCAATATCCAATGTTATGTAAGTCACACAAAAACATACCTTGCCCCTAGGAGTTTATGTATAGTCTATGAAGATGATAAGGAATAAGTAGGTACTCTTCAGCTATTTTACATCTAGATAGCTTGAGTAGTCATATTTCATTTATAGGTGAGTTTTGTGGTTGGCACCTCACACTTTGGGGGGTAAGAATGGCATTTTGCTGATAATTTATCACATCTCCATCACTCCGTCTTTTGTTAGGTACCAGCAAAACATGTTCTCCAGTTGAGTGCTTTTTTTTTTTCCTTTGGCCTTTCAACTCCTTCAACCTTGTCCTTCACAATGCCAATACTGAAACTGAAAAATAGGCAGCAACTGGCTTTTTTTTTCTTTTTAAAGAATTATTTTATTTAATTTAATTAATTAATTAATTATTTTAATTTGACCAGGGAGAGACAGAATGAATGAGAGAGAGAGAGTGAGAGAAAGTAAGCCGCCAGGTCCGGGACTTGAACCGCGGTCAGCCATGTGGGAGTCCAGCATTCCCAACCACCATGCCACCTGCCGGCCCCAGTAACTGGCTTTTTTATATAGCAATTATTTACAGTATTTGGTCAATTAGTGGTAAGCTCTCTACTTAAAGTAATAGGACAATACTCATGAAGTATTTGCTGTAGCACAAGTGGGTGAAGAGATAAAGAATAAAAAATAAGTGCCCACTCTAGAACTAGGAAGATGTACAGTTAACAACTTCTAAAAAATTGTTTTGCAATGAAATAATTTTTTTTAAAGAGATTTTTGTTATAGGGCATGTGTGCTTGCCAGAGACAAAAAGGGAGAAATAACCCCCCAGGGGAGATGGCTATGCTGGCAATCCCTTCTCCTCTATTTTCCCCTAAGGATTTTGGGCATGCACACACACACACACACACACACACACACACACGCCCAGCCTGAGTTTCAGGCTGCTGCGTCCAGGACTTGAACCTCTGTCAGTCATGTGGGAATCCAGCGATGTAACCATTATACTATCTGCTGGTGCCCCACAATGAAAGAATTTTCTAAGCATTTCTCCTTGAAGATGGATTTTATCTTTCTTATGAAAGGTCAACCTAGCAGGCAAATTATCCACCTTTTTAGCCTTAAGAATACGTATTCACTGAATGCTTACTGTATGTGAAACATTGTCTAAAGATACTAAGTGCTCTGTGGCTCTAAAAGATAAACTTAAATTAGGGAAAAAGAAAACTCAGATGGCCTCATTTTATTATGTTTTATATCTTGGTTCTTTTTTTTTTTTTTTTTTTGAGAGGTTTTTGCTATAGGGCACGTGTGCTCGCCAGAGAGAGAGAGACAGAGAGACAGAAAGCGAGAAATCATCCCCCAGGGGGGATGGCCACGCCGCAATCCCTTCTCCTCTGTTCTCCTCTCGGCATCTTGGGCATGCACGCACACGCGCCCGGTGTGAGTTTTAAGCCACCGGGTCCAGGACACGAACCACGGTCGACTACGTGGGAGTCCAGCGACATAGCCATTATGCTAACTGCTGGTCCCTATATCTTGGTTCTTAATGCCTTTTCAAATTTAGATTTAAGTTCCCAGGGTGAATGCTCTGTTCTTTGGTACTACCAGGAGTGTGTTCAGTAATGAAAAGTAATTAAAATTAGCACCTACACAATGAGTTTGTAATTTTCAATGTTCTTCACAAACCATTATGTAAAAAAAGTAGAAGGCTGAAAATTGCTGAGGCCAGCAAGTAGCATAGTGGTTAAAGGTGCTAGATTCCCACAGGGCTGACTGTGGTTCAAGTCCTGGACCTGGTGGCTTGCATTCTCACCTTCTCTTTCTCTCTCTCTGATCAAATTAAAAAAAATAACAACAAATGAAAATAAATAAATAATTCTTAAAAAAAAAAAAGGAGGGACCAGCAGTTAGCGTAATAGCTATGTTGCTGGACTCCCATGTAGTTGACCACGGTTTGAGTCCTGGACCCAGTGGCTTAAACTCACGCCGGGCATGTGTGCGTGCGTGCCCAAGATCCCAAGAGGAGAACAGAGGAGAAGGGATTGCGGTGTGGCCATCCCCCCTGGGGGGTGATTTCTCACTTTCTGTCTCTGCTTCTCTCTGTCTGGCGAGCGCATGCGCCCTATAGCAAAAACCTCTCCAAAAAAAAAAAAAAAAAAAAAGAAAAAAGAAAATAGAACTCATAGTCTTTACAGGTGCACCTCTAGACCTTAATAGCTACTGTATCCTTTTTTTCTTAAGAACATTTTACATAAAACAGAAGATGATTTTAAAATGTCCACACCTTGGCTATATAGTCAGTCCAACCTGTCAGAAGCTGTGTGTATTTCCTGTATGCCTACTGGATTAAGGAATGATCACAGTCTTCTGCTCTCTTAAATGGCTAAAAGACATAAATATTGGATAGTCATACCTTTGGGATTGAACAGTGGTTCTGCCAGTTTATTATGTCACCTACCCTAATAATGACCACACAATGTCATAAGTCAACATGGTTAATGAGGCACTAAGGGGATTTTAGTTGTTGTGAACCTGAGACTTCATGCAATGACCAAAACACTTTTTAAAGGTATCACATTTGTAGTCCCTTCTACCAGGAAACAGATCTGTCCTTAAGATTAGTCAATAGTAAGAGCAATTGAAAATTTCTTACAACTAGCAAGACTTTCAGGATTGGCAGGTGGCCTGGTGGTTAAGGGCTCCCACATGGCTGACCGTGGTTGGAGTCCTGGAACTGGTGGCTTGTTTTCTCACTTTCCCTCTCTTGCTGTCCTTTTCGAGTCAAAATAAAGTTAAATAAAAAATGATTATAAAAAAAATAGCAAGACTTTCATATGTGAAATACTTCCCAACCACTATTTTGGCATTACAACCGGTCTTCAAAGTGATAGGTGAGCCAAGCTTGCTGTCCTACAGTAATGGTCATGGGGAAAGGCCTATGGCCAGCAGTACTTTGCCCAAAGGAACCTCTAAGTTAATATTAACCCAGTCCAAGAAATTCTTTTGGTAAGGACACATGCACAAGCCACCATGCAGTTTTCCATTTGCCTCTCATGTAACAAAAACAACTGTCAACACTTTAATATTTCCTGTCCCCTTGGCGGGACGCAGTCCCAGATGGGGAAGCAGTTTTGGGACTGGCTTCTGATGACTCGGCGTGTCAGTCCTTTGCTTCTCCAATGTTCCTGCGGTGGAAGGCGGATTAAGGGGTGTCAAGTACCTAGAAACCAAGGCCACAGTCAGTCTCTCAGCCCCTCGATGCTCACGTCCCCCTTTCCCTCACTCTCGCCTTCCGCTCCCACTGACCTCGGAAGCCTCAGCTCCTCCCCACTTACCAAGTGCTCACTGGGCCTCGACCTACAGGTCCGCCCTGAGCACGGGCGGGCTGGACTGCCTGTGGACGGTTCCCAGCCCGGCGCGGCGGGCGACCCGTCCTTAGCCCTATACACTCCTCCCTCACCTAGATCGGACTTATCTGCGGAGTTAAGGCCTGGGGCAGGGCGCGGGCGACTCGCACAGGGCTGCTCTGGAGCACCCCCACACCTCCGCAACCAAGGTTTCGCAAGCGGGGACCGGAGAGGGGCGGCCTAGGTCTCGCGAGAGGAGGCGGGCCCCGCCCGGCGTTCTCGGCCCCTCCCTGCCCCGCCCTCCCCACGTCGCCCGCCCTCCCTCCCCCACTCCCCGTGGCGCGAGCGGCTGACTGATCCTGGAAAGGAAACGGCGTTCGGAGCCGCGCTCCCGCCCAGGCCGGCCCTGACGCGGGCCTCGTCAGCCGGTAACGGGGAGCAGAGCTGGGGGTCAGGGAGGCGACCACAAAAACGGTGAAGGTCAGAGCCGAGAGCCCTCCTCCGAGAAGGGTGAGGACAGGGTCTACGCCTGCCCACCCCGGGACTCTGCAGAGGCGGGGTCGACCCCTCCCAGGGGCGGGGTCGCGCTGGGCAACTGCAGCCGAGGGGAGACTGGGCGGGGCGCACCCAGAAACGGGGAGAAGGGGTCAGCTGTGGGTGGAGGGCACCCCAGCCGCGGGTAGCGGGCAGTGGGCGGTGGAGCTGAGGCCGGGTGTGGGCTGCTGGGCCGGGACTCCGGTGACGGGCGGGGAAGCCTCCAGGCCGACGGGCTCCTTCCGCCTCTCCTTTGGACCCTGATGAGGCCGGCGGGCGGGGGGAGAGGAAGAGCGGCGCGAGGGGGCGGGTCCCGGCGCAGCTCGGCGCTGATTGGCTGAGCGTCTGTGGAATCGGGTGATGGGAAACGCAGACCTGCTCTCCAGTCCCCTCCGGGTCGGCTCGCCCCCTCCTGTGGCGAATGTGCTGCGCCGCGGCGGGTGCTTACGCTCGCGGGGCTTGGCTGTTGCAGGCAGGAGCTGGGAGGAGGCGGCAGCGGCAGCGGCAGGAGCAGCGGCGGCGGCGGCAGCGGCAGCTGGGAGGAGGCGGTGACGGTGGCAACGGCAGCGTCGGGGACGATGGCGCGACTGGTGGCAGTGTGCAGAGACGGAGAGGAGGAGTTCCCCTTCGAGAGGAGGCAGATTCCCCTCTACATTGACGACACGCTCACGGTGAGCGGGCCGGGCCGGGCTGGGCCCGCCGCTCCTCTGGCAGCTGTTTCCCCTCCTCCCCCTCCCCCAGGCCGAGCGCTGCGCACTGGAGGAAGAGTGTGTTGCAACTCCTAGGCGAGGCCTTCTCTCCAGCAGGCCCCACAAACTCGCCTTTGCAGTGGGTCGCTCAGTAACCTCTGCGGGCCCCACACCGAGCGCTCTGTGCGCGTTTTGAGCCACTCTCCCCAGGTTTTCCTTCCGTTTTCAACCTGCTTCCTTTACGCTTTCCCTTTGGGAGACTTGGTTTTGCGAAAGCACGCGCCCTCAGAGAGGTTGAAGGATCTTGAGCGTCTAGGGCCTATCCCTTACAGAAACCACCTACCCTCGGGGAGGCTTAATTATCTGGAAATGTCGCAGCTGCACTGCTACCTGTACATTTTCTATTTTAATACTGTAGCTCTCACTCCGTGAGCGTAATTACTGAGTGACATGCTCTTGCACAGTGGATTCCTCTAAAAGGGCTTGTTTTCGTTATAAATACGAGCGTTGCCTACTACGTTGAAACTCTTGAAATGATTGTATTGGTAGGCCATGACTCTTCAAAATGGGCTTTTTTGGCATTCGTTACTCCTTAGTTAACAGGTAGCTTTTTTTTAGAAGCCAAATTATCGAATGTGTAAGAGTACTATAAAAAGCTGATTGTTCATCTTTAGTGTCAAGACCTGGTTTGGGGTAGTTTTTCATTTTGGAGTTGGTAGTATAGCAGTACCGATGTCATGCTCTGTGTTGCTGTACTATTTCCTTTAGAAGGAAATGGCAGAAATTTGAATTGAATCTGAACAGGAAATGAGTGCAGTTGCTTGCCACTATTTCTTAAGAAATAAAAGAACCTTTTCTGAGTATCTTTTCAAATCTGTATTTTGATCATGTTCAAGTTTTGTATTATACAGTTTACTATTTTGACAAGGTGTAGTCAGATTTCATCATATTGCCACCTTTGGCCTTTTTTTGCCTTTCAAAGGCAGTTGATCGGTTTTGCTCCTTATTTAAAGAAAATTTGCAAGTATCTACTGAAGTTTTTCAAATTTTATATAAAATGCAAGTCATTGTAGAGATGCAAGTCTTTGCCTTTCTGCTTGCCAGTCTCAATTAAGACTTGATTGAGCTGCAGTACTTTGAAAAAGACTAGAAGAGCTATTGGGTGACTTAATTTGTTAGAACTTTTTAAGTGAGAGCACCTATAATTATCCAAGTGCATTTTTTTCCCCGGAGAAAGGTAGAAAGAATGATGTGGCCTGACATAAAGTAAATAGAATTTGTGTTGATGCTTTAGAAAATTCTTGCATGCCTTGATTACGATTTCTGCCTTTTCGCATTAGAAATATAATGGGCTTGTATTTTAAATAACTTTAAAAAAAACTAACGCCCTATCAAATTAAATGATGCATTTCTCGATTTGAGAACTCCTCATGGGAGCTCATTTGTTGATATTTTCGTCTCTCCCTTCCAATATAAACATTTTCATAAAGTTTGTTATCAACCTTTTAAGTTTGTTGTCCCAGAATGTGTCTGAAGCTTTTTGTTTGTTTTCTTGTTTGTTTGTTTTAGAGATTTTTTGCTATAGGGCTCATGTGCTTGCTGGAGAGACAGAGAGAGACGGAGAGACAGAATGTGAGAAATCACCCCCTCAGGGGGAATGGCCACACCACAATTTCTTCTCTTCCATTCTTCGCTCAGGATTTTGGGCAGGCATGCACGCACATGGCCTGGTGTGAGTTTTAAGCTGCCGGGTCTGGGACTTGAACCAAGGTTGATTATGGGAGTTCAGTGACATAACCATTATGCCATCTGCTAGTCCCCAGAATGAGTCTGAAGTTTTTTTAAAAAAAATAAAACCTCTGTGTTTGGTTATAAAATTATTTTTGAGTGTGTAATATCAAAACATAAGGAAAAATCAACATAAATTTGAGCATTGACAAATTGAGATGCTATTGATTCTTTCTTTGTACCCAGATAGAAGCATCTTTCTTTCTTTCTTTCTTTCTTTCTTTTTTTGGAGAGGTTTTTGCTCTAGGGTGCGTGCGCTTGCCAGAGAGACGAAGAGAGACAGAGAGACAGAAAGCGAGAAATCACCCCCTAGGGAGGATGGCCATACCGCATTCCCTTCTCCATTCTCCTCTCAGGATCTTGGGCACACCCAGTGTGAGTGTAAACCATCGGGTCTGGGACTCGAACCGTGGTCGACTACATGGGAGTCCAACAACTTACCCATTATGCTAATCTTGGTCCCGTAGAAGCATCTTTAACTCGAAAGCAGCACATTGATACACCTGTTATATAGCACTTTAAAACAGTCAAACTTATTTATTTATAAGGTTTTGGCCATAAGGTATATGTGCTCTTCAGAAAGAGATAGACAGTGAGAGGGAAAGTGAGAAACCATCCCCAGGGAAGATGGCCACACTGCAGTTGCTTCTTCATTCTCCTGGGATTTTGGGCATGCACACACATGCACCTGGTATGAGTTTCAAGTCCCCAGGTCTGGGGCTTGAGCAGTGGTTGGCCTTGTGGGAGTCCAGTGCCTCAATCGTTGTGCCACCTGCTGGCCCCACAGCCCACCTTTTTTAGTGCTTTTATACTTTATTCTCTTCGTTGTGGCATGAACTTCCGAATTTTTTCATAGACAAGGATGTAGCCTTGCACTGTGATTTAGTATGGGACTGACTTTGCACTGTACCTGGTGATTGAATTTTGCTTTTATTATGGGCTCATGACCAAAGCAAATACAATTTAAGCTTATTTAATTTAAATATCTCAAAGTGATGTTTTATTTAGGAAGATGTGTTTTCCTTTGCTTTGGTGTGGGTTTTGTCTCTAGGGAATGAGTAAGACCTTTATTACTTTGTTTTGGAACTTATGCACAGTCATTGAATGCTTCGCGAATAAATGTTAGTAAAAATTCTTGTCAGGGATGCACTTTATTTAGGGAAACAAATTTCTTTCAAGACCGTTCTACCAAATGCCACTTATAGGGAAAATGCAGAGCAGAACACTTGTTGAGGACAAAGGGCCAGAAGAGGAAGACAAAACGCTGGTAGTATAGGTTTTGCTCGTTGCTGGTCCTTCGGAAGTTTAAGGCAGTTATGTGCCTGAAGTTAACCTTTGGTTTGGTTTTTCTTCTGCAGGCTGCAGGAAACATGGTGTGACTGTATTTCCAGGAATCTCAGAATCTTGTCAGCTAGATGTCACAGTCAGGTTACAATGTTTGCAGTCTCCACTCAGTGATAAGTGTTACCATTTCAGTTGTGATGCTGTAACTTCTAGCCTTAAACTGGTGACTTGTACTCGGATTTGTAAAAAGAAATTAAGTTGATATGTGAAGAAGTAGCTTCCTTTTTATGTGATATATTGTATCCACATTTAAAAGATGCCTGCAGTAGTAAGTAGTTTTCAAAAAATTTTATAGACACAAAATATGTACTCCTTATAAAATAATCTTGAAAAATACCACAAACAATGAAGACAAATTACTCTTAATCGTACATCCGAGAGATTAGCCGCATTTGGTGTAATTCCAGTCATAGACACATAGATGTAGTTGAGATTTATTTTCTTCTGTAACATTTTATACACTACTTTTTTTTTTTTTTTAAAGAGATTTTTGCTATAGGGTGCATGTGCTATCCAGAGAGACAGAGAGACAGAAAGTGAGAAATCACGCCCTGGGTGCAATCCCTTTTCCTCCATTATTCTTTCAGTATTTTGGACAGACACACACATACCTGGTGTGAGTTTTAAGCCACCGACTCTGGGACTCGAATTCAAACTGTGGTTGACTACATGGGAGTCCAGCAATGTAACCATTATGCCACCTGCTGATCCCATTTTAAATCCTACTTTTTTGCACTAAGTGTAATATTCAGAACATCTTCTTTGTCTTTTTAAAATTTTCTTTAAGAATTATTTTATTTAACTTTATTTATTATTATTATCATTATTATTTTCCAGTTTGATTAGAGAGAGACAGCGAGAGAGAGAGGAAGTGAGAAAGCAAGCTGCCAGGTCCAAGACCCAAACCGTGGTCGGCCATGTGGGAGTCCAGTGCCTTTAACCACCATGCCACTTGCCAGCCCCATTTGTCTTTTTATTTTTAACTGGTAGAGGGTGCACACCCTTGCCAGAGAGAAAGAGAAAGAATCTCCCCAAATGGGGCATGGTCACACTGCAGTCTCTTCTCCATCCCATTGGGATTTGGGGCACATATGCACCCCACGTTTTTCAAGTTGCCAGGACCGGGATTAAAACTGTAATGGGTTGTATATGATCCAGCTTCCTTACACTGAGCTATGGGGCTGGCCTTTTTCTTGCCTTCTGCAGTGTTTTAAATGGCTGTTATAGGTGTTGTATGTTATTTCATAATTTAATAATTATTCCATTGTTGGTCAGAGGGGCTTCTAGTTTTTGTCATGGGTAATGCTATAATCGTACAAACAATGCACGAATCTTCACATTAAAATTTGTTTTCTCGGGACCAGTAGTTGGCGTAATGGCTATGTCACTGGACTCCCATGTAGTTGACCGTGGTTCGAGTCCTGGACCCGGTGGCTTAAACTCATGCCAGGTGTGTGTGCGTGTGTGTCCAAAATCCTGAGAGGAGAATGGAGGAGAAGGGATTACAGCATGGCCACCCCTGCTGGGGGGTGATTTCTTGCTTTCTGTCTCTCTGTCTCTCTGGTGAGCGCACATGCCCTATAGCAAAAACCTCTCACACAAACATAAATTGTTTTCTCAGGCTTTTGGAAGTAGAATTACTGATCATAGGACAAGAGCCTTTCATAATGTTCTTGATACATATTGTCAAATTGCTACAGTATTTCTGGGATACAGTTTATCTTCCTAATTCAAACCAATCCAAGTGGACTAGAAACTCTGATAAGAATTTTTAACTGAGCCTTTTAAAGATAATATATCTAGCCAGTGCAATGCAGTGGTAACACAGTGCAGGGGACCACGTAGGATCCCCTAGAAACATGCCCAGCACCCAGGATCCTGAGGAGCTGGAGGGCTAGGGAAAAGAGAATTGCCACAAGATGAGACCAATAGGCTGGCCTGTACCCCAACTGCATGTATGCACGCATACTTTCTATCATTAAAAGAAGGAAAAAGAAGATAATAAATGATAGCATAGTCACTTTGGGGTTAGGTATTTATCATATCATAAAAGCTTTCTTTTGGGCCAGCCCTATGGCCTAGTGGTTAAAGGGAAACAGGATCAATGACTGGCTGAGGTTCAAGTCCTGGTCCCTGTGGCTTGAAAAGCACACCAGGGGGCCAGCAGGTGGCATAGTGGTTGGGGTGTTGTACTCCCACATGGGTGACTGCAGTTCGAATCTTGGACCTGGCAGCTTGAGAATCACTACAGGCACGTGCATATACCCAAAATCCTGAGAGGAGACAGGATTGCTGTGTGACCATCCCCCCTGAGGGGTGATTTCTCACTTTCTTTCTCTGTGTCTCCAGTGAGCACATGCGCCCTATGACAAAAACCTAAAAACAAACAAAACAAAGTGTTCCAGGTAATTGTCAGTGCATGCCACAAATCCAAACAGATTGGAAAGATGGAGAAGTGATTGTGGTGTGACCACACTCCACTAAGGAGGGCTTTCTCTCTCTCTCTCTCTCTCTCTCTCTCTCTCTCTCTCTCTCTCTCTCTCTGGCAAACACATAAGCCCTCTGCCAATTAGAAAGACAAGTTTTCTTTCAACTCTTGATTTGATTATTTTACTGTGGTGGATATTACAAATAGCTGTGTGAATAAGATAGTAAGGGTAAAACCAAAGTGGCAATGATTTTGATAAATGGAAACTTAGTATCTCTGGTTAGAGTTGGTGAGAATGGGCTAAAAGATTTTTTTGTGGTCAGGAGAAACCAGGACAGATCTGTTAGAGTGAAAGTGGGTAATGGAGTCAATAAACTTTATGAAGCAGTAATTGTGACACAGTGACTCGTGTTTTTGGCTAGCTGTGGATAGACGACCTCATCATGAACCTGAACACTTAATGATTCCTCTGTGAACCACACCTGAGCCTTTACAGGACTGTCTTTCCTTAGGTAGCCTAGAATCTCAAGATTAAGTCAAGAAAATGGTTTTAAAGACTGGAGGGAGGGCCAGCAGGAGAATGGAGAAGGGATTGTGCTGTGACCATTTCTCCGTGTGTTGTGGGGGTGAATTTTCACCCTTCCCACCCAAGCGCACACTCCTATAGCAAAACAAACAAAGAATGGAGGAGGGGCCAGCAGATGGCATGGTGGTTGGGTGCAGATTCCCACATGGCTGACTGTAGTTTGAGTCCCCAACCTAACAGTTTGCTTTCTCACTTTCTGTCTGTCTCTGTCTCTGTCATCCTCTTTCTCTCTGACTAGTGCATGAGCCCTATGGCAAATTAAAATATAATGATAGTGGGGCTGGCAGTTGATGTGGTGGTTAAAGGCGCTAGATTCCCACATGGCCGACTGAAGTTCAAGTTCTGGATCTGGTGGCTGGCTTTCTCCCTTTCCTTTTCTCCCTCTCTCTGGTCAAATTAAAAAATAAAAATAACAAATAGAATGAATAAATAAATAATTCTTAAAAAAAAACAATGATAGTAAAATTTTCTTTCTTTTTTTTTTTTTTTTGGAGAGGTTTTTGCTATAGGGTGTGTGCGCTCCCCAGAAAGACAGAGACAGAAAGCAAGAAATCACCCCCCGGGGGATGGCCACACTGCAATCCCTTCTCTTTCATTCTTCTCTTGGGATCTTGGACATGCATACACATATGCCCGGCGTGAGTTTAAGTCACCGGGTCTGGGACTTGAACCGCAGTCAATTGCATGTGAGTCCAGCGACATGGCCATTACGCCAACTGCTGGTCCCTTAATGAAATTTTCTTTAACAGTAATAAAGAATTATTGAGGCCAGCAGGTGGTGTGGTGGTTAAGGGCACTTGACTCCCCTATGGCTAACCTCAGTTTGAGTCCCATTCCTAGCAACTTGTTTTCTCAATTTCTTTCTCTCTCTCTCTATGCCTCTCTGGTCAAATTAAAATAAATCAATAAATCAATAAAGTTAAATAAAATAATTCTTAAAAAAAAGAAAAATAATTATTTATTTTGAGACTGGCAGGTGGAGTGGTAGTTAAGTCACTGGACTCCCACATGGCCGACTGAAGTTCGAGTCCCGGACCTGGTGGCTTGCTTTCTCACTCCCCGTCTCTCTCTTTCTGTCTCTCTCTGGGCAGATTGAAAAATAATGAAATAAAATAAGTAAATCTTTAGAATAAAGAAAAAAAGTTATTTCATTTATTATTTTATTTTTAATTTTTTTTTCCTTTGGAGAGGTTTTTGCTATAGGGCGCATGCGCTCGCCAGACAGACAGAGACAGAGAGACAGAAAGCGAGAAGTCACCCCCAGGGGGGGATGGCCATGCTGCAATCCCTTCTCCTCCATTCTCCTCTCGCGATCTTGGGCATGCACGCACATGCGCCCGGCGTGAGTTTTAAGCCACCAGGTCTGGGACACGAACTGTGTTCAACTACATGGGAATCCAGCGACATAGCCATTATGCTAACTGCTGGTCCCTTTATTTTTAAAATTTGACCAAAGAGAGAGACAGAGAGAGAGAAAGGTAAAGTGAGAAAGCAAGCCTCCAGCTTAGGGACTCAAAAACACAATGGGCCACGTGAGAGTCCAGCTCCTTAGCCACCATGTTACCTGCCGGCCCCTGAATAAATAAATCGTTAAAAATTTAAAGAAAAATAAAGGGGAGGAAGGAAATAATGCCTTTTGTCTCTTTCCCTTTCCCCTTTTCTACTGTTATTTGTTAAAACATTTAATAGAATGTAGTGATTGATCAGGAAACAGTAAGGTAAAGAAAAAAGCCATTGTCTTAGACCAGCTGATGGCACAGTGGAGACACAGTATGGAAGGGTCTGGAGTTTGTATCCTGAGACCTCTCTGTGCACATCAGCCATGCTCATGTATGTGATTCAAACTGGTAAGACCAGGGTGGATCATGGCATGAGTCCCGGCAGGGGTGCTGATCTCTCTGTCTCTGTTTCTCATGGAAGAAATGAATAAATAAAACTGTCTAGAAAGGAAAAAGAAAAAACATTGTCCTAAGTGTTTAAAAGGCAGGGACAGAGACCAACATGTGGTGTGGTGGTTAAAGTGCTGAACTCCCACATGGCCTACTGCGTTTCAAGTCCCGTACCTGGTGGCTTGCTTTTTTACTTTCCCTCTCTCTCTCTGATGGATGTATGTGCCCTATAGTAAATTAAAAAAAATAATAATAATAAATAAAATTAACTTTAAAAAGGCAAGGACTGAGTAATTACTGTGAGTACAGAATCTCTAGCCAGGATGTTATAGAGTAAGAACAAGAGAAAATTTTATTATTATCTAAGCCAGGGAAACCCAGGAAAGAACAGTAATAGAGTGGATCTTGACATTTATCTACACTAGTTAGGTAAAAATATAATAATCTTTTGTTTGTTTGTTTTTTAGAGGTTTTTGCTATAGGGTGCATGTGCTCGCCAGAAAGACAGCGAAAGAGAGACAGAAAGCTAGAAATCACCCTCCAGGGGGGATGGCCACACTGCAATCCCTTCTCCTCCATTCTCTTCTTGGGATCTTGGGCACGCACGCACACACGCCCGGCATGAGTTTAAGCCACTGGGTCTGGGACTCGAGCTGCAGTCAACTACGTGGGAGTCCAGTGATGTAACCATTACACCATCTGCTGGTCCCGAAAAGATAAGATTCTAGAAATGAGCCTTTTGGGGTTGTCTGTGACCTAGTGGTTAAAGGGAGTCAGATGCCATGTGGCTGACTGTGGTTCAAATCCCAGCCTCAGCAGCTTGAAAAACACATCAGGCGATGGGGCCAGCAAGAGGCGTGATGGTTAAAGGCGCTGGACTCCCACACGGTCAGCTGTGGTTCGAATCTCAAACCTGGTGGCTTGCTTTATAATTTTCCCTCTCTCTTATTCTGTCCCTCTCTGGTCAAATTAAAATAAATTAAATGAACCACGGTCAGCCATGTGAGAGTCCAGCACCCTTAACCACTATGCCACCCACTGTCTCCCCTGTTTTTTTTTTTTTTTTCCTTCAAGTTTTGCTATAGAATGCATGCACTCAACAGAGCGAGACAGAGGGGTGAGGATGGAGTGAGAAATCATCCCCCAGGGTTGCTGGCCGTGCAGCATTCCTTTCTCCTCCGTTCTGTTCTTGGGATTTTGGACACACATGCACATGTGCCCAGTGTGATTTTCAAGCCATCAGGTCTGGGACTTGAACCGTGGTTGACTGTATGGGAGTCCAGTACCCTAACCACCACCCTTTTTTCTTTCTTTCTTTCTTTTTTTTTAATAGTGATAGAGAGAAAGCGCCTCAACAGAGTCTCATCATACCACAGTCCCTTCTCCCAGCCCTCCAGCTCCCTACGATCTTAAGTACCTATGTTTGGCTGATATGTCCTTTAATTTTTTTCCTGTAGGGTGCATGTACTCCCAGAGAGAGAAAGAGAGAGCGAGCTGGGGAGAGAGAGGGCGAGGGAGAAAGCAACCGCCCCCAGAGGGGGTGGCCATGCTAGTCTCTTCTCTGTTCTCTTCTAGGGATTTTGGGCACACATGTTTATGTGCCCATCTTATTTCTCAAGCTGTCAGATCTGGGACTTGAACTATGTAGTGAGCCATGTGGGGGCCATTTGCCTTAACCACCACACCACTGATTGGCTTCTCCTTCAATTTTTTCTAAATGTTTATTTATTTCTTTTGATGAATAAGACACAGAGAGGGGCGAGCAGGTGGTGTGGTGGTTAAGGGCACTAGACCTCCACATGGCCGACTATGGTTTGAGTCCCGGACCTGGTAGCTTTCTTTCTCACTTTCTCTCTGTCTCTCACTCTGTCCCTCTCTGGTCCAATTAAAAATAAATAAAGTTAAGTAAAATAATTCTTTTTTGTTTTTAAAGAGGCTTTTGCTATAGGGCGCGTGCGCTCGCCAGAAAGACAGAGAAAGACAGAGAGACAGAAAGTGAGAAATCACCTCCTGGGGGGGGATGGTCACGCTGCAATCCCTTCTCCTCCATTCTCCTCTCGGGATCTTGGGCACGCACGCACACGCGCCCGGTGTGAGTTTAAGCCACGGGGTCTGGGACTTGAACCACGGTCAGCTACGTGGGAGTCCAGCGACATAGCCATTACGCCAACTGCTGGTCCCAAGTAAAATAATTCTTAAAAAAAAAAATAAGATGGGATGTGAGACAACCCCACACATGTTCAGGTCCAGAGACCTCCTCAAATGTACCGGGCACACATGTGTGAATGATTCAGGGCTGGATGAAGGATGGTGTGCATCACAGTGCTAAGACCCTGTTGGGATCTTTCTTTTCTCACTCTCTGTGTCTTTTTTTTTTTTTTTTTTTTTTTTTTGGAGAGGTTTTACTGATGTGTCACCATATGGTATCTCTCCCCAACGGGGAAGCCGTGACCCATTGCAAGCAAGCTTCAGCCATCCCTGGGTCATGGGCATACACGTGCTGATGGACTCAGGAAAGTCTCTAGATTTGAATCTGGAACCTTCCCGTGTGGTTCAGCTTCACGGAGTATACATTTTTGTCTGTTTTCCTCTGTATTACTGCCTGGCCCCTTGCTTTAATTTTTGAAACAAGCAGTTAATCAGAATAGAAATAATTTACTTAAGCTTTTACCTAAGTACCAGGCTGTAGAGACTTAAAGTTTTTAGCTTTGATTCTAAAATGGTATAGGTAATTATCTTCATTTTTTCGCTTATTTGCCAGAGGGCATGTGTTCGCCAGGTGGAGGGGCCAAGAAGGGGAGGAAGAAAGCACCCCCGTATAGGGTATGGTTGTGCCGCACCTATTTGTCCATTTCTTTTGGGATCTTGGGCACATGTACCCAGCATGTTTTCAAGCTGCTGGGTCTGGGAGTCGAACCATGTAGCTCTCTGGGATCTAGCTCCCTTAACCACCAGGTCACTGGGCTGCCCTCGTCCCCCAAGTTTTAATGGTGGCAATTGGTATGTGGTTAAATAGTACATACAGTTGGTCTTCTCTATCTGCGGGCTCCCCTCTGTGTATTTAACTTGTGACAGCTCAGGACGTGCCAGTCATTATGATAAAAGGCAGGGAGATAGGGGCTAAAGAAGTTTATGTGTGTATTTTCCTATTCACTTATTCATCTGATACTAAGTTAAACATAATCTAGAGATAATTTAAAGTATACAGGAGGATAGCACTAGGTTACATGTAAGTACTACGCCATTTTATTTATTCTTTTAGTTCTACACCAAGAGACTTGAGTATCTGCAGATTTTGGTATCTTTGGGGGGTCTTTGAACAGGAACTATATTTGGGTCATTTGGAATAAGTGAAAATGCAAATCAAAGTGCAGTTTGTTTAAATAGTAGGTTTGGAGTAACTTGCAGTGTTCTATTGAGTTACATAATCCTGCAAGTTTATCTATTTCTTTTTTTTTTCTTTTTCAATTGCCAGAGGGTATATGTGCTCACCAGTGAGAGAGAGAGAAAGCACCCCCAATGGAGTCTGGTTATGTCATACTCTCTTTTCCTCCACTTCCCCATCCTGTCAAGATTCCAGGCATGTTCGCATACTTCCCACTCGAGCTGGGATTTGAACAGTGGTCAGCCATGTAGGATCTGGCTTTCTATGTACGGCGCTTAACCATTACATTACAAGGCTGGCTCTGTCCTTTACCTTTTTAAGACTTGACAGTTAAATTTGTGTCTCAAACTGTGATAATTCTAGAGAACAAAATATGAGTTAAATTACGAGGTATTGTTATTTTATTTTAAACATTTTGTCAGAGGGCACGTGTTCTTTGGGAGAGTCGGAGAGAAAGCGCTCTCCGGTGAAGGCTCATTGCAATCCCTTCCTTCTCTGTACCTCCTTCCTTTTGGTATTTTTGGGCATGCACACACACACACACGCCTGGCTTGTTTTCCAAGCTGCTGGGTCTGGAACTTGAACTGCACACTCAGCCACTTGAGATCTAGTTCCCTTAACCACTAAGCCATGGACTGACCTCCACTTTTATTCTTTTGTCAGTTTTTCGGGCCATTTCTAATAGGATGTCTAATGTCAGGATTATTAAATATATTATGTTAATTACAATAAATCTAATGGGCAGTATGAATTGCTAGATATTTTGCCCATTTATTTGAGTTGTCCTCATCAGATCATTTGGAGCTGTGCATTAAAGTAGACTAATGTGGGCCAGCAGGTGGAGTGGAGGTTAAGGCGGCTGGATCCCAAATGACTGACTCCGTGGTTCGAGTCCTGGATCTGGTGCCTTGAAAATCATGCCAGGTGAGTGTGCATGTGTGCCCAAAATCCTGAAAGGAGAATGGAGAAGAGATTGCAGTGTGGCCATTTCCCCCAGTGGGTAATTTCCCTCTCTCTCCCTGTTGAGCACATGTATCCTACAGCGAAAATGTGGGGGAAAAAGAAAAAGGTAGACTAGTGAATTCAGTTTTACTGTGTATGTTGGTAAAGTTAATAGATGAAAGTGCTTGGAATAGTGCTTAGTATAAGTGAAACCACATTTATTATTATTGTCATCATTCTTTGGAGATATTAATAAGATAGAGAAAGAAAACTAGAGACAGGATATAGGGTAGCTAAACCTGAAAATTGGGTAATTGTTCCTTGAATTGTGATATTTGAACCTTTTAGGTTCAAATAGAAGAAGAAACTTCCAGAACAGTAAAAGCTATTGAGATGGAAGCAATGTTTGAACATAAATATATGGATGCAGGGAACATTATCTTTCCCTTGATAATAAGGAGTATATGTGCAGTGTAATAAATTGGGCAAGATAGAAACACACAAAACAATTCATCTCTTACCTTACTGTCTAGAGATAGCCACATCTAATATATTATGTATTTTCTTTATCTGTAGGATAAAATAGAGAAGAATTTGAATAATTTTGTGCATGGAGTCTTTGATTTCGTGACATACAGTGAAGTTCTTTGAATTGTTAAGGTGGTGATTGTGTCATTGCTCACCCTCTCAGTGTCCATTTTTCACCATCCTTCGCCTATCCAGTATTATTCCTCCTTTCTCACATCTAGAAAATGTCTTGTACCTGTTGCTTACATTTGCCTTGTTACTAAGACTTTACTTATTGTTAGAATAAGAATGTCTTGGGCTAGCCAATGGCGTGGTGGTGAAGCCATCTGGATAGACATGGCTGACTACAGTTCCTGGTTGACTGATGGTGGCTTGAAAGCACACTGGGCACGTGTGCCCAAAGTTCCTAGAGGGGAATGGAGGAGAAGGGATTATGGCATGGCCACCCCCCTGGGAAGTGCTTTCACACTTTCCTCTCGCTGCTCTCAGTCTCTGGTGAGCACATGTGCCCTATAACAAAAATTATTTTGAAGAATTATTTATTTAATTTTATTTATTATTCTTCTTCATTGTGACTAGAGAGAGAGGGGCTGGGAGAGGGAGAAATTAAGCCACCAGGTCTAAGACTTGAACTATAGTCAGCCATGTGGGAGTCCAGTGCTTTAACGCCATCTGCTGGCCCCTAGCAAAAAAAAATTTTTTTTGAAAAAGAACATCTTGAATCTCAGGTAGAGGGAAAGTAATGGCCAACTATATTAAAGAGGCATGTCTTCATAGTGCTGCTTTGAGGAAGAGAGGGTTTTTTTTTTTAATTCTAAATTCATCATTATCATATTTTTTTTATGTCTTTAGTTGCTATACATCATTTAGCTTGTAGAGAGAATTTTCCCAACATGAAATACATTTCAGACTAGTCCAGTTGAGAATACTATATGTGTCATCATCAACAGGTAATAAACCATTTCTGTGTCCCACACGTCTGTCCTCTCTATTTTTCTCCCTAATTTAATTCCCTATACTCTTCTTCTCCTCTCCCGCCCTCCTTCCATGCTATCTCCAGAGTCCATAACTATTTTCACAGCTTTTATGTCCTCCACTCTTTGAGTGTCTACTATAGAAGCAGTCGGTCTATGTTAAGTGGAGACATACAGCGTCTCTTTCATAGCCTGACTTGCTTCACTCAGCAATAAATCTTCCATATTCGTCCACTTTCTATCAAATGCCAGGGTCTTGCTTTTTATGGCTGAATAGTATTTCATGGAGTATATATACCACACTTTTTCAAGCCATTCTTCTGTTCATGGACATTCGGGTGGATTCCATGTCTTAACAATCGTGAAATATGCTATAATAAACATAGATATGCAAGCATTTTTCTGACTGAATATTCTTTTGGATTCCCAGGAGTGGAATTGCTGGATCATATGGAGGTCCTATTTATAGGTCTTTGAGGGACCTCCATATTGTTTTCCAGAATGGTTGGACTAGTTTACATTCCCACCAACAGTGTAGGAGAGTTCCCCTTTCACCACAACCCGAACACTTAACATTTTTTCTTTTCTTTTCTTTTCTTTTTTTTTTTTTTTTTTTTTTGGAGAGGTTTTTGCTATAGGGCTCGTGCGCTCGCCAGACAGAGAGAGAGAGAGAGACAGAAAGTGAGAAGTCACCCCCCAGGGGAGATGGCCACGCCCCAATCCCTTCTCCTCCATTCTCCTCTCGGGATCTCAGGATCTTGGGCACACACGCACATGTGCCTGGCGTGAGTTTTAAGCCACCGGGTCTGGGACGCGAACCGCGGTCGACTACGTGGGAGTTCAGCGACATAGCCATTACGCTAACTGCTGGTCCCCAACACTTAACATTTTTTGTATTATTATTTTTTTAGAGAGTTTTTTTGCTTGTGTACACTCGCCAGAAAGACAGAGACAGACAGAAGGTGAGAAATCAACCCCAGGGGTGATGGCCACTCAGCAGTCCCTTCTCTAGTCTCTCGGGATCTTTTTTTTTTTTTTTTTTTTTTTGGAGAGGTTTTTTGCTATAGGGTGCGTGCGCTCGCCAGACAGACAGACAGAGACAGAGAGATAGGAAGGGAGAAATCACCCCCCAGGGGGGATGGCCACGCCGCAATCCCTTCTCCTCTATCCTCCTCTCGGGATCTTGGGCACGCACGCACACGCGCCTGGCGTGAGTTTAAGCCACCGCGTCTGGGACTCAAACTTCGGTCGACTACGTGGGAGTCCAGCGACATAGCCATTATGCAAAATGCTGGTCCCATCCTCTTGGGATCTTGGGCGCACACACACACACACACACACGTGCCCGACAAGGGTTTGAAGCTGCCATGTCTGGGACTTGAACCGTGGTTGACCATGTTGGAGTCCAGCGATGTAACCATGACACCATCTGCTGGTCTCTGTATTTTTTTAAAAAAGAATTATTTTATTTAACTTTATTTTAATTTGATTAGCGAGGGACAGAGCGAGAAAGAGAGGGAAAGTGAGAAAGCAAGCCGCCAGGTCCAGGACTCAAACCACAATCGGCCATGTGGGAGTCCAGTGCCCTCAACCACCATGGTACCTTCCAGCCCCCATTTTTTGTGTTTTTAATCTTTACCATTCTAACAGTTTATTTAGGTGGTATCTCCTTGTGGTTTTAATCTGCATCTCCATGATAAGGGATATTGAGCATTTTTTCGTATGCTTTTTGGCTATTCATATGTCTTCCTTAGAAAGTTTTTTGTTCAGTTCATTTCCTATCTTTTAACTGGTTTTATCATTTTTTTGGGGGGAGGGAGTAAGCTGCTTGAGTTCCCTGTGGATTCTGATTATCAGTACCTTATCTAAGGCATAGTTTACAAAAATACTCTTTTAGGGACCAGCAGTTAGCGTAATGGCTATGTCGCTGAACTCCCATGTAGCCGACTGCGGTTTGAGTCCTGGACCCGGTGGCTTAAAACTCATACTGGGCGCGTGTGCGTGTGTGCCCAAGATCCCGAGAGGAGAATGGAGGAGAAGGGACTGTGGCATGGCCATCCCCCGGAGAGTGATTTCTCACTTTCTGTCTTTCTCTCTCTCTCTCTGTCTTTCTGGCGAGCGCACGCACCCTATAGCAAAAACCTCTCCAAAAAAAAAAAAAAAAAAAAAAAAAAACTCTTTTATTCCGAGGGTTGTCGATTCACACTACTGTGTCATTTGTTGTGCAGAAACTTCTTAATCTGATGTAATCTCACTTGTCTATTTTTGGGATTGTTGCCTGTGATTTGGGGGATCTTATTGAAAAAGTCTGCCTGCCCCAGTGTCTCTCAGAGTTTCCCCAGTGTTTTCTGTCAGTAGTTTTATAGTTTGAGATCTTAGATTTAAATTTTTGATCCAGTTTGAGTTGAGAGAGGGATCTTTAGATTTAAGACCCCATTTTTATTTTGGGTTATATGTATCTCTATCCACTCTTCACTCTTCCTGTATGTAGGAGTTTGTGGCCCTCATCATCTGGAAATAGTTTATCCTAGCACAGTACCTTTTGGATATTGTTAACTTGTTGCAGTTAAAACTTAACATGTGTTGCTTTATTTCATGGTTTCAAAGGTATACTTTCACATATTAACATCTCTGAAATTGGGTTGCTCCTTTAATATGACATCTTAACAGTTAAAGTAAGTTTTTTCTTAGTACTGAACTTTTTTTTCCTTTTTGACTGCCAGAGGGCATGTATGTTCACCAGAGAGAGACAGAGAGAGAAAGCACTCTCATTGGGGCAGTGGAGGTAGTCACACTACAGTCCCCTCTCCTCCTTTTCTTCATCCCATTGGGATTTTAGGCATGCACACACATGTACTTACCACATTTTTCAAGCCACCTGGGCCAATATTTGAACCCTGGTCAGCCATACAGGACCAGCCTGACTATGATACTTTTTAACAGTTAAAAAGACTTACTGTAGGGGCCAGCAGGTGGCTTGATGGCTAAGGCTCTGGACACTCCCACATGGCTGACCATGGTTCAAGTCCTGGATCTGGTGACTTGCTTTCTCAACACTCCCCCCCCCCCGCCCCACTATGTGTGTGTATGTGTGTGTGTCTCTCTCTCTCTCTTTTGTCAAGTAAAAATAGATGCATAAATAAATAAAATAAATCTTTATAAAAAACAAAGACTGACTTACTGTAGTCTACAGTGATAAGGAATAACTAAAAATAACAGGTTATTTCACTTATTGAATGTTTTTTGTTGGCCTTTGCAACAAACATTGTATAATTTAATCCTTAAACTACTCTGTGAGATAGATACTGGAAATTTTTACTCAGTTTCATTACTTAATTTCATTTTGTAAGTGAGGAAATTGAGAATGAAGTTAATTAATTCACTCCGATTTAAGAAATTGTAAGTAGAAGAACTTAGATTTCAGTTCACATCTACCTGACTTCAATGCCCTTTCTTCCGTGCTCCCAATGACTATGTCATTCTGACTTTAGAAACTTGCGTGTTGGGGTCAGCAGGTGGTATCAGTGGCTAAAGTGCTGGACTCCCACATGGTTGACTGTGGTTCAAGTCTTGGACACTGCGGCTTGAAAATCATGATGGTGCATATGCATGTATGCCCAAAATCCCAGGAGGAGAATAGAGTAGATGGGATTGCAGTGTGTCTCTCTCCTTGCAGGGGTGATTTCTCACTTTTCCCTCTCACTATTTCTTTCTGAAGAACACATACGCCGGAACCAGCAGTTAGTATGATGGCTATGTTGCTGGGCTCCCATGTAGTCGACCGCGGTTCGCGTCCCGGACCCAGTGGCTTAAAACTCAAGCCGGGCGCATGTGCATGCGTGCCCAAGATCCCAAGAGGAGAATAGAGGAGAAGGGATTGCAGCGTGGCCATCCCCCCTGGGGGGTGATTTCTCGCTTTCTGTTGTTCTGTCTCTCTCTCTGTCTGTCTTACGAGTGCATGCACCCTATAGCAAAAACCTCTAAAAAAAAAAAGAACACATACGCCCAATGGCAAAAAATTAAAAAAAAAAAAAAAAAAGAAAAAGAAACTTGTGAGCTTAGTTTTTTTTTTTTTTTTTTTTTTTTTTTTAACGATCCTTTGAAAGTGTAGTCAAATCTAGCCTTAAGGATTTATTTCTGTCCTAAGAGTTTTTAAAAGAGGCTGTGTTTGAAGAGTATAAAATAATTTGTTTTTGTTTTGTTTGCATTTTAAGATGGTGATGGAATTTCCTGACAACGTGTTAAATCTAGATGGACATCAGAATAATGGTGCACAACTAAAGCAGTTCATTCAGGTAATAATTTTTAAAATTAGTATTTTCAATGTTGTGTGTTTTAAAGAGTCATTTAAAATTTAGCTAAAAGTGTGTTAGCCCATAACATGGTGGTTAGGGTGACTGGGTCCCACATGGCCTACTGTGTGGTCCTGAACCTGGTGTCATGAGAAACATGCCAGGCTCATGTGTGTGCATGCTCAGAATCCTGAATGGCGAAATAGAAGAAAAGGAATTGCAGTGTGACCATCTCCCATGAGGGCCACTTTCTCACTTAACACCTGTCTCTTTGGTGAGCAAGCACATGTGCTTTTAGCAAATTAAAAAAAAAATAGCTATAAGTATTAATTCTGTTTTACCTAGAGTTTCCTAGGTATTAAAACTGCCATGAAGTTACTATCTTTTTTACTATTGCTATAGTGAATTTAGTTATATACCCGTTTTATGTATCCATTATGTGAGAGAGAATTGGAGATGATATGTTAACATTTTGTGTGTCTGTAAGGCTCTAATTTTACCAAGTGGTCCTCTTTTTTTTTTTTTAGAATGATTTTATTTTATTTATTTTTATTTTTTATTTTTTATTTCAATTTATTTATTTGCATTCGTTCACTGTACATCATTACAGCATACAAAATGAGATTTTCCATCCAGAGTATATTTATTTATTTATTTACTTATTTATTTTAGGTTGACCAGAGAGGGACAGAGTGAGAACAAGAGAGAGAGAGGGAAAATGAGAAAGCAAGCCACGAGGTTCGGGATTTGAACCATAATCAGCCATGTGGGAGTCCAGCACCCCTAACCACTATACCACCCGCTGGCCCGATCCTTCCTTGTTTGTTTTTTTTTTTATTTTGAGATGTTTTTGCTATAGGGCACATGCGCTCGCCAGACAGACAGAGAGAGACAGAGAGACAGAAAGCGATAAATCACCCCCCCAGGGGGGATGGCCACGCCACAATCAATCCCTTCTCCTCCATTCTCCTCTTGGGATCTTGGGCATGCACGCACACACCCCCAGTGTGAGTTTCAAGCCACCGGGTCCAGGACGCTAACTGTGGTCGACTACATGGGAGTCCAGCGACATATCCATTACACTAATTGCTGGTCCCCCTTCCTTGTTTTTGAAAGGGTATATGACTTACCATTGAGAACTTGGAACTTTCCTTTTCTTTCTTACGCTCTCTCTGGTCAAGCTACCCAGTCCAGAACCTGAACCACGGTTGGCCACGTAGGAGTCCAGTCCCTTAACACCACCTGCTGGCCCCCCTCAATTATTTTTCTACCTTATCATAACCAACAGATAATATTTATGTGCACCAGCATATTATTCTCTGCAAGCTCCTCCATAGGTAAGATAGGTATTGTTCTCTTCCACTAAGGTAGAACACTTGTCCATATCTCCAGGTTAAGAATTATTACTGTACATGATCACCATCCTAACTTGACTTTTTTTTTTTTTTTCTGCATAGGACATGTGTTCTCACCGGAGAGAGAAAGGGAAAGTGGGAGAGCACCCCCCGGGGTGGATGGCCATCCACATTCCTTTCCTTCTCCTCTTGGGATCATTTGGGCCACACGTGTATACATACTGAGTTTGTTTTTTAGGCCACCATGTCCAAAATTTGAAGTAGGAAGTTGGCTACATGGGATATAGTGCCTTAACCATCATACTACCTGCTGGCTTTAACTCGACTCTTATAACTAAATATTAGGCTGTTATAAGTTGAAAAGAAGACATGTTTAAGTTTGCGTTGTGTTTTATTCTTTCTTTTGTGCTTTCTTTTTAAGTGATTGTTCTCACCAAACGGGCCCTAAATTTCCAGGTTCAGGGCTTCTTTTTGTTATACTGGGACTCATACTACTTAGCCCTGATATCCAGACTAAAATTTTTATCCCGTTCATTCTAGAATGGGGTTTGTGGAGTCAATTCAATACAGTATAGACAAGACTGACCAATTGCCTTTCTGACTCAGTTGCAGATAGAATTGGTAAGCCCTGCCCAGGTTTTACTTAACTGCACAAGAACCAATAGTGTAAAAGTAATTTTTTTTTTTAATTTTTAATTTTTGGAGAGGTTTTTGCAATAGGGCGCATGCGCTCGCCAGACAGAGACAGAGAGATAGAAAGTGAGAAATCACCCCCCAGAGGGGATGGCCACACCGCAATCCCTTCTCCTCCATTCTCTTCTCGGGATCTTGGGCACGCACGCACACGCGCCTGGCGTGAGTTTAAGCCACCGGGCCCGGGACTTGAACCGTGGTTGACTACGTGGGAGTCCAGCGACATAGCCATTACGCCAGTCTGGGACCAGCAGTTAGCGTAATGGCTATGTCGCTGGACTCCCACGTAGTCGACCGCAGTTAGCATCCTGGACCCGGTGGCTTAAAACTCACACCGAGTACGTGTGCGTGCGTGTCTAAGATCCTGAGAGGAGAGGAGAAGGGATTGTGGCGTGGCCATTCCCCCTGGGGGGTGATTTCTTGCTTTCTGTCTCTCTGTCTCTCTTTGTCTGGCGAGCACATGCGCCCTATTGCAAAAACCTCTCCCCCCCCCCCAAAAAAAAAAAGTAATTTTAAGTCTTTCTTCAGGACTGTTCTTCATTTGTCTTTTTCTCTTTTCTCAGCGACATAGTATGCTTAAGCAACAAGATCTGAGTATTGCCATGGTGGTGACATCACGTGAAGTTTTGAGTGCGCTTTCTCAGCTTGTCCCATGTGTCGGTTGTCGTCGCAGTGTCGAGCGCCTCTTTTCTCAGCTTGTGGAGTCTGGAAATCCTGCACTTGAACCCCTGACAGTAGGGCCCAAGGGAGTCCTATCTGTAACTCGAAGCTGTATGACTGATGCAAAGAAGCTTTATACATTATTTTATGTACATGGGTAAGTACAATTAATTAGAGGGAGAAATGGATTTGTCCATTTAAAAAAATATTTTATTTGTTTATTATTATTATTATTATTATGATTATTTTAATTTTACCAGAAGAGACGGGGCGGGGGGGAGTGGCAGGGGGGAGTGAGAAAGCAAGCCGCCAGGTCTGGAACCCAAACCATGGTCAACCACGTGGAAGTCCAGTGCCTTTAACCACCATTCCACTGTTGGCCTCTGGGTTTGTTAAATTTTTAAACTGTTGGTGAAAGTGGCAGCTTCTTGTTTTTAAGCCCTGTATTTGTTTAGGGCAAAGATAGGGTCTAATTCAACAGTTTTATTGAGTAGCTTCTATGTGCTAGTGGTTGTGAAATTTCTGCTCTCATATGTGGACAGACAGGTAGCAAATATATAATTTGTCAGGTATAATAACTTAAAAAGAAATCCAGTAAGGGAGATAGAGAATGGGTAAGCAGAATTAATACGAAGAAGGGTGGTTAGGGAAGGCTCTTTGATAAATGACATTGAACATAGGCGTGAGTAATGTGAGTGAGAGAACCATGTAGACAGCTGAAGGAAGATAGAGAAGGTCTGGGTAAGTAAAAGTTCAGAAGTTGGTGTTTTCTTGGCATGTTTGAGAAACAGCAAGGAAGCCATTGTGGCTGGAGCCAGATGAATAAAGGGGAGCAGTAATAGGGGAATAATAGAAGGTCCAATCATGTAGAGCCTCGTGGGTCTGGAAGTCTTCTGGTTTTTCTCTGAGTGAGGTAGAAATCGTTGGGAGGGTTTGGAGCAAAGTGGCATAGTGGGACTTGAAATGTGGCTTACGTTGACCACTTTGAAAATAAAGTGAAGGGCAGGTGCGAGGGCAGGAGTGGAAGCAGGCAATTTAGTGATTCATGGGAAAGATGTGATGTCTTGGACCAGAGTGGTGGTCATGGGGATGGTGAGAAATGGCTGTATTTTGAGAAATGATCCAGCCAGGGTTCGTCGGCAAGTCTTGAAGATGCCACCCAAAGGAAAAAGTGGTTCTGGAAACAGGTGTAAAGAGGGAGCAGCATCTGAAAGTGATAGTGCTGACAAGAAGGCTCAGGGTCCCAAAGGTGGTGGCAGTGCAATAAAGGTCAGACACATTCTATGTGGAAAACACAGCAAAATTATGGAAGCTATGGAAAAGTTAAAGTCTAGAATGAGATTCAATGAAGTGGCCACGCAATATGTTGAAGGTAAAGCCAGGCAAGGGGGTGACTTGGGTTGGATGACCAGAGGATCCATGATTGGACCATTTCAAGAAGCAGCATTTGCCTTGCCGGTCAGTGGGATGGATTAAACCTATGTTTACAGACCCACCAGTTAAGACAAAATTTGGATATCAGATTATCATGGTTGAAGGGAGAAAATAAAATTATATGAAAGACTGAAGAAAAAAAGAAATGACCCAGCAACAATTTTGGATAGATTGTGGGGGAGAGTATTAAGGATGATTCTTAGATTTGCTGTCTAAAGACTAGACCATTAGATTTCCATTTCTGTTCTAAGAATAGGTTTCCATTTTCTCAGGAGTAGCTTTGCAGAGCTCACTTGTGGATATGTTAACTTTGAAATACCAATTGAGGGAACCAGCAGTTAGCGTAATGGCTATGTCGCTGGACTCCCACGTAGTCGACCGCGGTTCGCATCCCGGATCCTGCGGCTTAAAACTCACGCCGGGCGCATGTGCGTCCGTGCCCAAGATCCCGAGAGGAGGATGGAGGAGAAGGGATTGCAGCGTGACCATCCCCCCGGGGGGTGATTTCTCGCTTTCTGTCTCTATGTCTCTCTCTGTCTGTCTAGCGAGCGCACGCGCCCTATAGCAAAAACCTAAAAAAAAAAAAAGAAAAATACCGATTGAACTTCCAGGTAGAGTTCAGAGAGGTCTCTCCTAGAGCTATTACTTTGTATCATTTAGTAAGTATAAATAGGAAAAGAGAAGAGATCTGAATGCCAAGTTCTAGGCTTCTGTATTTGGAAGAGTGGTAGGAACTCTGGACTTTGACCCTGCCTGAGAAAAGAAGCATTGGATGGTTTTTGAACAGAAGAATGATACAACCTGATGCATGTTTTAGAAAGATCACTCTAGCTGCTGAGCAGAGCCTACAGTAAAGGGCAAAGGGTATTAGCAAGGTGGCCATTTGGGAAGCCAGCCACTGCAATTGATTTAGAGGTTGGTGTGTTGGACAGAAATGATGATGATGGAGGTGGTACGTGATTTGATTCCAGATATATTTAAAAGTTAGAGTTGATGGGCTTTCTGATTAATTGGATGTGAGGTGTAGATAATACTGGACCAAATTCTATACTTGTATAAAATTTCTGCAGATGGTTCCTTGTTTTTCTCTGAGTGAAGTAGAAAGGATATTATGCATTTAGATGTTTGGGAAAGGAGAGTAGTTGAGATTCAGATAGTAGTCACTTACAAAGTACTTAGTGCTAGATACTGGGAGAATTCAAAGGTGTGTGAGACCGATGCAGTTGAGGGAAAAAGTTACGTTGACTAGAGCATGGCTCTTTCAACATTTTGATTGGCTGGCTGGGAATAGAGAGGCAAGACACGTGTACAGAATCTTTTGGGGTTAGAATAGATGAGAAATTTTCAGGGTAGATGATTGTATCTGTAATATTTTAAATATACTTCTCCCTAAAAACAGTAAATATATTTTTTAAAAGAATTAGTTAATTTTTATTTATTTATTTGGAGAAGTTTTTGCTATAGGGCGCATACACTTGCCAGAGAGACAGAGAGAGACAGAGACAGAAAGCGAGAAATCACCCCCCCGGGGGGACGGCCACGCCACAATCCCTTCTCCTCCATTCTCCTCTCGGGATCTTGGCCACACATATACACGTGCCTGGATTGAGTTTAAGCCACTGGGTCTGGGACTCAAACCGCCACTGACTACGTGGGAGTCCAGTGACATAGCCATTATGCCAACTGCTGGCCTCCAAGAATTACGTATTTAATTGCATTTGTTATTGTCTTTTTTTGGAGAGGTTTTTGCTATAGGGTGCATGTGCTCACTAGAAAGACAGAGAGAGACAGAGACAGAAAGCGAGAAATCACCCCTTGGGGGGATGGCCATGCCGAAATCCTTTCTCCTCCATTCTCCTCTCAGGATCTTGGGCACACATGCACATATGGCCGCATGAGTTTAAGCCACCATGTCTGAGACTTGAACCTCAGCCGACTACATGGAAATACAGCGACATAGCCATTATGCCAACTACTGGTCCCCAAGAATTATTTATTTAATTGCATTCATTATTATCATTTTTTAGTTTGTCCAGACAGAGGTAGAAAGGGAAAGTGAGAAAGCAAGCCACCATGTCTGGGACTTGAACTGCATTCGACCATTTGGGAATCCAGTGCCTTCAGCCATCATGCCAAATGCCGGCTCAGCAGTAGTATTTTTTAAAATTAGAAAGAGGTGAATATTAATGGAACCTTTCATGTTTTTTTTTTTTTTTTAATTAGGTCCAAACTAAATGACATGATAGATGCTATTCCAAAAAGTAAGAAGAACAAGAGATGTCAGTTGCACTCCTTAGATACGCACAAGCCAAAACCTTTGGGGTAAGTAGAATTGAATACTCAAATGCTTTGTCCTTGTTAAGATTATAAACATTGATCATTTGTAGTAAAAAGAAGAGACGTTGGAGAGATGTTGCTAGTTTTAGCTCATTAACTGTTCACATTCTGTGACGTAGGTAAAAATAAATGTTCCCTGGTTCTGTAGGCCTTTTTGCATTGAGAGTGTATGTAGTCTTAATACAGATTTAATCTTTAAGGTTTTTTTTTTTTTTTTTTTAATATTAAATGTCTTAGAAGAAAGAGATTGAGATCTCTGGATTTTTTTGTATTATTATTAAGGTTTTCAAAATAGTGGTAGTCACTCTTCATCTATGTAATGGTTATAATATATTTTTTTTTTTTGTCTAATCTTTAGACTGCCTAATAATTTATCAAAAATTAAAAAAACTCAGGGAACCAGCAGTTAGTGTAATGGCTATGTCGCTGGACTCCCACGTAGTCGACCATGGTTCATGTCCCGGACCTGGTGGCTTGAAACTCACGCCGGGCGCGTGTGCGTGTGTGCCCAAGATCTCGAGAGGAGAATGGAGGAGAAGGGATTGTGGCATGGCCATCCCCCCTGGGGGGTGATTTCTCACTTTCTGTCTGTCTCTCTCTCTCTCTCTGGCGAGCGCACGTGCCCTATAGCGAAAACCTCTCGAAAAAAATAAAAAAATAAGAAAAACTCTAGAGTTAGTAATAGCAGTATGTATGTATGTAATTCATTTGCAGTTTTTTTCTTGGTGAGGGCCTGCAATGTCCATATTTTACCCCCATCTCCCAGCACAGTATGATAGTCGCCCCCTACACAATTGCTTGGGGGTGGGGATGGTAAGGAAAAGCCATGGAATTTGAAGGGAGTTTTTTTTTTTTTTCCCCAATTTTTTAAATTAAATTAAATGTTATTATTACTGTTTTTAACTTGTTATATACCACATACGCTCACTAGAGGCAGACAGGGAAAGCCGCCAGGTCCAGTAATTTAATTTCGATTAGCCATGTGGGAGTCCAGTGCTTTAACCACCATGCCACCTGCCAGGTTCCTATCCCCCTGCTTTTTTTTTTTAAGTTTTTTTTTGGGGAGCACATGCTTGCTGGAGAGAGAAAGTAAGAGAGAATATGATAAGTCACCCTCCCCCTCCCCCAGGGGGAATGGGTGTACAGCAATCCCTTCTCCATTGTCCTGGGATTTGGGGCAGGAATGCACCTAGAGTGATTTTCAAGCCTCCAGGCTGTGTGCGCAGTCGGCCACGTGGGAGTTCAGCACCTCAAACACCATGCCACCTGCTGGCCCCTTGAAGGGAGTTTCTAAAAAGTAATTTTTTTTTTTACTACTAGCCTTTATTATTTTATTTTATTTTATTTTATTAAAAAAATTTTTTTTAACTTTATTTACCCATGTATTTATTTATTTTTAAATTTGACTAGAGAGGGACAGAAAGAGAGAGAGAGAAGTGAGAAAGCAAACAACCAGGCCCAGGACTTGAACCGTGGTTGGCCATGTGGGAATCCAGCACCGTTAACCACCGTGCCACCTGCTGGCCTCTAGCCTTTATTTTCAAAAAGGATTATTTATTTAATTGTATTTGTTATTATTTTTTAATTTGCTACAGGGGACATGCACTCACCAGAGAGAGAGAGAAAGTGAGAAAACAAGCTGTCAAGATCGGGGCTCGAATCGCAGTTGGCCATGTGGAAGTCCAACTCCTTAATCAGCATGCCACCTGCTGACCCTTAAAAAGTAACTTTTGTGTTAGAGAGAATGCCATGATGTAAAACTATACTTTGAAATTCACTTCAAAATTTAATTTTTTAATATCTCATAGTGTCATTAACAACATTGTCGTGTAGACATTTTTCTCCTAGCATAAAGACCTAGATGACCAGGGAGTGGTGTGCTAATATAATAACATATTAAAAATGTTTCTTTCCTTATACTCAGATACCAAAAAAAACCTTGAAATTTTTACTATGAAAACTCAGTCTCAGTAAAGTAGAAAAAAGTATACAAAGAAAGATGATACACAGACTCCTCACGTTTGCTTTCACCCAGATTCAGTAATTAACAAGATAATTACAATTGTTCCATATATCCCTTTTTCGTTCCCTAATTTTTATTTATGTATTTTTTTTTAATTATCAGAGAATGTGTGTGTTGAGAGAGAGAAAAAGGGAGAAAGCAACCCCTAATGGGGTGTAGTCATGCCATAGTGCCCTCTCTCTCCTCCATTTCTTCATCTAACGGAGATTTTGGTCACGTAATGCCTGGAGTGGTTTCCAAGCCTCTAAGGCTAGGATTTGAACCATGGTCAACTATGTAGGATCCAGCTCCCTTAACCACTAGACAGCAGGGCCTACCCTGAAATATTTTGATGCAAGTCCCAGGCATCATGTTATTCTACTCCTACATACTCTCTCACATTTTTAAATATATGGACATTTTCTTTCATAATGTAGTGCCATTATAACTCTTAACAAAATTAATAATAATAATGTAGTACCCATTTCATAAGTGTCTTTACACTGGTTTGGTTGAATCAGGATCTGAACAAGAACCACACAGTACATAATTTTTTTTTTTTTTTTGGAGAGGTTTTTGTTATAGGGTGTGTGTGCCCGCCAGAAAAACAGAGAGACAGAAACTGAGAAATCATCCCTCAGGAGGGGGTGGCCATGCTGCGATCTCTTTCTCCTCCATTCTCCTCTCGGGATCTTGGGCACGCACACACACACGCACACGCTCCTGGTGTGAATTTAAGCCACCAGGACCAGGACTTGAACCGTGGTCAACTACATGGGAGTCCAGCGACATAGCCATTACGCCAACTGTGCTGGTCTCTAGTTCATAATATTTAAATGTGGGAGTATTTTGGGGCCGGCAGGTGGCGTGGTAGTTAAGGGCACTGGACTTCCACGTGGCCAACCATGGTTTGAGTCCTGGACCTGATAGCTTGCTTCACTTTCTCTCTCTCTCTCTCTCTCTCTATTTCTCTTTCTCTCACTGTGTCCTCCTTTGGTCAAATTAAAGTAAGTAAATAAATAAAAGTTAAAATATTTCTTTAAAGAAAAAAAATGTGTCAGTATTTCGAATCCAGCAAAGCTTTACACAACCTAAAGTAGTTTTCAGAGGATAATTATTATTTCACATACTTGATTTAGAGAATTCCTAACTCTAAATTCAGTCAGATTTTCTCATTAGAGAATGACTTGTTGTCTGAAGGCATAAAGTAGTATGGTACAGTAAAAAGCCTGTCTTCTGGTTCTGTCCTTTTCTTTTCTCTTTTTTTTCTCTTTCTGTTACGCACATTCTTCATTGAGAAACTGCACAGCCACTCTAGTATCTTACTTCATCTCTGCTCATGGTTGCCTTCCTGATTCAAAGATCTGTCCTTCCACTTTTGCTTTGGATTCCATCTCCTCTTTTGTTCTCAGTGACTTTTCTTTGTCAGTTATTTACTTCCTTTAAATTGGCAGACAACTGTGTTTTCCTATCTTTGAGCCTAAAAACAAAAATCAAACATGCACAGACTTCATATCCCCTTCCAGCTACAGCCCCACTGCTTAGGAAGGCAAATATTATTTTAGGAGATTGTTTACCAAGTATGGAATTTGTTTGAGTAGATTTAGTTGTCCTTTTCAGGGTCTCTTGGCTGAGGTAGCTTCGTCTCTCACATTCTGCATGGGGAACAGGCCAGGGAATACAGTCTCTCTAGACAAAACTCCTTCTCCTCCACCTTGGATGGTCACTAGGGTTGTATGCTAGTGTCACTCTCTGTTGTTTGTATTTCTTTTTTTTTTGGAGAGGTTTTTGCTATAGGGCGCGTGCGCTCGCCAGAGAGACAGACAGACGGAAAGTGAGAAATCACCCCCCCAGGGGGGATGGTCATGCCGCAATCCCTTCTCCTCCATTCTCCTCTCGGGATCTTGGGCACGCACGCACACGCGCCCGACGTGAGTTTTAAGCCACCGGGTCCGGGATGTGAACTGCGGTCGACTACGTGGGAGTCCAGTGACATAGCCATTATGCTAACTGCTGGTTCCCTGTTGTTTGCATTTCTATGGTTACCTGTTCTCTCCTACCTTTTTTTGTTCACACTTTCTCCAGGGAAGGTACAATACAATTGATTGGGCTTCAGCCTAATAAATAGCAATCTGGTCAGTTTTTCTGAGAGCATTTTCATGTAAGTAAATCCAGATTATTATCTGTCTGGTAGTGAGTTTGAGTTTCAAAACAAGGGTCTAGGTTAGAGTTGCAGGCCTAGAAGCTGATCATTAAGAATTATTTAGACTTGGGACCAGCAGTTAGCGTAATGGCTGTGTCACTGGACTCCCATGTAGCCGATGCGGTTCAAGTCCTGGACCCGGTGGCTTAAACTCACGCGGGGCACATGTGCGTGCATGCCCAAGATCCCGAGAGGAGAATGGAGGAGAAGGGATTTCACCGTGGCCATCCCCCCTGGGGGTGATTTCTTGCTTTCTATCTCTGTCTCTCGCTCTCTTTCTGGTGAGCGCACACGCCCTATAGCAAAAACCTCTCCCCCCCAAAAAAAAAGAATTATTTAGACTGATATGTAGGGGGATCTTCAGAAAGCTCATGGAAAATAGAATTAAAGCACAAGTTTATTTTAATGTAAAAATATTTTGAATCCGTGTATAGTTATTTCTTTTCTTCTATTGCTATTTTTTTAAAAGATGATTTTATTTAACTTTGTTTATTTATTTTAATTTGACCAGAGAGGGACAGAGAGAGAGAGGGAGTGAGAAAACAAACCCCCAAGTCTGGGACTTGAACCATGGTTGGCCATGTGGGAGCCCAGCACCCTTAACCACCACGCCATCTGCTGGCCCCTCATTGCTATTTTTTTATTTTCCAGAGAGCACATGCACTCCCCCAGAGAAAGACAGACAGAGAGGGGAGAAAGCAGTCTCAGTGGGATGTGGTCACACTGTAATTCCTTCTTTATTTCTCCATCTTGTCAGGATTTGGGGCACACGTGCACATGCCTGCCATGAAGCTGCTGAGGCAGGATTCAAACTGAGTTGATGGCCACATGGGATCTTCCTTTCAATTACTAGGCAGTAGGGCCCGCTCCATGGTTATTTTTAATTGTTTTTAAAAGAATTATTTTATTTAACTTTATTTATTTAAATTTGACCAGCAAGGGAAAGAGTGAGAGGAGGGAAAGTGAGAAAGCAAGCCTGCGGGTCCAGGACTCGAACCACGGTCGGCCACGTGGGAAGTCCAGCATCCTTAACCACCATGCAGCCTGCTGGCCCTGCCATGGTTATTTAAAAAAAAAAATTTTTTTTTCTTCAGGAAGGTATTATTATTTTTTTTTAAAGAATTATTTAACTATTTATTTATTTATTTTAATTTAACCAGAGAGGGACAGAGAGAGAGAGAGAGAAAGCCACCAGGTCAGGGACTTGAACCACAGTTGGCCACATGGGAGTCCAGAGTCCTTACCTCCGCATCACCTGCTGGCCTCACGGTTATTTTATAATACACCTTTTTCTATTAACTTTTGGAAGATCCTGCTAATATTGTCTAGAGGAAAAGAGTAGAGTAAGAGAAAAGAATGTTAGAGTTTATTAGTTTAATAGTGGAATAAAAGAAGCCAGTAAAGAAACTTGAGAAAATGACAGGAAGGTAAGAGGAAGCCATGGTGAAACACGGTTTTGAGGAAGTCCAGTCAATTACGTTGAATATTGCTGAGTTGTCAAAGGCTCAAGGTGGACATTGGACTTAGCAGCAGTGAGATCATTGGTGATCTTGATGGATGGAACTAGTGGCTGAAACCAGATGAGTGTGTGTAAAAAGTGAATATGTAATGTAAGGTTGTACTGGACTAAGCCATGAGTGAAAAGTACTAGAGTAGAATAAGGAAGTAGGAAGACTACTTTTTCAGAAAGTTTCATCTGGAAGCAGTAATTTTTTAAATTTTTTTTTGGGGGGGAGAGGTTTTTGCTATATAGGGCATGTGCACTTGCCAGAAAGACACAGACAGAAAGCGAGAAATCACCCCCCGAGGGGATGGCCGCGCCTTAGTCCGTTCTCCATTTTCCTCTCATACACTTGGGTGCGCGCACACACACACACACACACACACACACACACCCCTGGTGTAAGTTTAAGCCACCAGGTCCGGGACTCCAACTGTGGTCGACTGCTTGGGAGTCCAGCGACGTAGCCATTATGCTGGTCCCTGGAAGGAGTAATTTTTAAAAGAATTATTTAATTTTACTTATTATTTTAAATTTACTTTAGGGTACGTGTGCTTGCTATAGAGAGTGAGAGTGAGAGAGAAAGCAAGGCACTAGGCCTGGGATTCAAAATATGGTTGGCCATGTGGAAGTCCAGCATCTTAACCAACATGCCACCTGCTACCATGTTAAGGCATAAAGTCTGGAAAGATGATGGCTAAAAATCCTAATTTGAATTGTAGAGGTTTTTTATAAAGCCTTTTTTTTTTTTAACAGTATTTTTACATTGATACTTTAATATCATTCCCCAACTTTGATTTCTTTTCATGAACCTTTTCCTCAGTTATGAGAACTTAAGTTTGAGAATTATTCAGTTCAATGAGATTATGGATCACTCAAACCTAATTAGAGAAGGAGGAAATGTGGGAGTTGAGAATAGAAGGGTGTAACATGGAAGGTGGTAAAACAGAATTGAGGTTTTTGTTGTCAAAAATAGGGAGAGCTAAACCTTGGCCTGAGCTCTCGGGGGGGGGGGGGGGGGGGGTGAGGGAGTGAAATTGAATGATTGAACTTCTGTCATCCTGGGCTGAGGAACACCTGTTTAGCTATACAGAGTAGGTCAATGAAAGATTTGGCAGGTTTTCTTTCTCAAGCATCCAAGGTAATGAATTTCTAGTATAGATAGCAGTGAGGCTTGCAGAAAAACAGGCAGCAGCAAGTTCAGAATAGTGAAAAATTAAAAAGACTATCATTGAATGGAATATAGACACATTTCTCTTGGATTGTATGCCTACAATAAAGCACAGTGCATGACAAACGCCATATTGAAACCTCTGAGGGAAGGAGAATTTAGGAAGTTTTTAGTAAGTTAAAAAAAAAAATGGTATTTATTACTAATTTAGGCTGTGTAAAATGTTTTGTCTTTGTATGCTGTCTTTGTTTTCACAAATGTAAAAATGTATTTAATCTGACTTCCCCAGTTGTAAATGTGAAGGTAGATAAGAGTTTTGTTAATGTGGACAATATAAAACGGAGTGATAGTTCAAAAAGTCACTTAAGGGGCTGACAGGTGACTTGGTGGTTAAGGGTGCTGGACTCCCATGTGGCTGACTACGGTTCAAGTCCCAGACCTAGCAGCTTGCTCCCCCCCCCCCCCCCCCGTCAAATTGAAATAAATAAATGAAAGAATAAATAAAGTTAAATAAAATAATTAAAAAGTCACTTAATAATCACAATAAAATTTGTAACATTTCCAATTTGTGGAAGATTGATTCATGTTTATAGGTAAAAATACTCTTAATTTTTTTCAACTGTTGTTACTTTAGAATATCTCAGCTATATTTGCTCATAAACTTTTAGTGTATTAACCAAATGTTATCTTGATAACTGTAGATGTTGTTAAATTGTATAAACTTGATAGTCAAGTAGAAATTTTTGTATAAAGATATGGGCACACATTTAAGTAACATTTTAATATGACTAAAGTATGTATGTGATTATTATACAAATTTGCAAACTTTTCCTACTAATGTATCTTACATATCTTTAATAAATTAAAGAGTTGATGTTAATTTAGACTGTAGACATGACTCCTCAGATGATCTCAGTGTCACTAAGCTTTGTGCTATACTGTACTGCAGTGAAGGGAGCAGTAGCAGTGTCAGTTCAGAGAAGTTAAGTACAGATAAGAGAAGTAGTGAAGACCACAGGAAGGACAGCAAGTGTAGGATCATTTTCCATTATGGACCTTTCCAGGGAACAGCCAGGTAAAATCAAGCAATCATTTACTCTTTTTTTTTTTTTTTTTTTTTTAAATGTTTTACCCTTATATATTTGTTTTTTCACTAATATTTGTTCTTTCTGCAGAGGTTGTTGGATGGATGTATGGGAGCTAATGTCCCAGGAATGCAGAGATGAAGTAGTTTTAATTGACTCTAGTTGTCTTTTAGAAACACTAGAAACGTATCTGCGAAAACACAGGTGAGTTTGAAAGTCATTACATATAGCATTACATATAGTGTGTCAGGTTCCCTAGCTATCAGTCATCTAGAGTAACCTGTCATTGACCTTTGTGTAATAATACTCCAGCCTTGCCATTAATACCTGGTACTAGGTGTAGGTTAATGTCTGGGTAGGCAGTTCCTTTATGCGATAGATGGCTCTCAGAGTTAGCTTTCCTTGTGTTGAGCCAGCATCTCCTTTTTCATAATTAAAAAAAAATATTTGTTGCTGTAATTTTTTTAATTTAATGAGAGGAGAGAGAAAGAGAGAGCAAGCTACCAGGTCCAAGACTCAAACTGTGATCAGCCATGTGGGAGCCCAGTACCTTAACCATCATGCCACCTGCCAGCCCCCTTTTTCATAAATTTTTTACCTGTTTGTTCCATATTAGCTTAAGAAAGTTAGAATGACTAAATTGAGTAAAGTGTACTTAATCACTGTGGAAACTGGTTCTCTCTGTTTTTAAAATGGAATCTTTTTTAGGGTTTTTTTTTTTTTTTTTTTTTTTTTTTTTTGCTATAGGGCATGTGCGCTTGCCAGACAGACAGAGACAGAGAGATAGAAAGTGGGAAATCACTCCCCAGAGGGAATGGCCACACCGTAATCCCTTCTCCTCCATTCTTCTCTCGGGTTCTTGGGCACGCACGCACACGTGCCCGGCGTGAGTTTTAAGCCACCGGGTCTGGGACGCGAACTGTAGTCGACTATGTGGGAGTCCAGCGACATAGCCATTACGCTAACTGCTGGTCCCAAAATGGAATCATTTTATGAAAGCATTTCAAAATTAAAGTTAAATTAGCAGTTTTCGCTAATATTTTTAAGTATTTCTCTAATTGTTTGACAAGATCTAAAAATATAGAGTTAGAATTCATGTGCTTTATGTACTATAAAAGTAACCAGATTTTTATTTTTAATTTTTATTTTTTTTCTTTTTCTTTTTTTTTTTGGAGAGGTTTTTGCTATAGGGCGCGTGCGCTCGCCAGACAGACAGAGAGAGACAGAGAGATAGAAAGCAGGAAATCACCCCCCAGGGGGGATGGCCACGCCGCAATCCCTTCTCCTCCATTCTCCTCTCAGGATCTTGGGCACGCACGCACACGCGCCCGGTGTGAGTTTAAGCCACCGGGTCCGGGACTCGAACCGCGGTCGACTACGTGGGAGTCCAGCGACATAGCCATTACGCTAACTGCTGGTCCCCAGATTTTTATTTTTAGAATACTACTTTTACAATGGAATTTTCTTTAAGAAAATTAAGATTTGGAAATTCGTAGGGAGGGAGAGTGCAGTAGGAAGGAGACTGGTAAGGGAGCCGTCTAGAGATGGCGTTCTGGGGGAAGTTTGTCACATGTTGTGTTTGTGATTATGTGTCTTTCAGCCTTGGGATAGATATACACAATTACTTTGGGGACACTTCTCAAAAACAGGTGAATGATAAACCTGGTGTTATCAAATTATGGTTTATTGTATATGGCAGTGAACTAATGACTAAACCTGTATGTACTAAATTTATTAGGTGTTTTTCTTTTTTCAGTTACAAACTTTCTTGTTTATTTGCCTTTTAGGTTGGGTATACCTAAGAGATAGAGAAGGTGTCAGTTATTTGGAGTTCTGGAAAACGACATAGACATAAAACATATATCCCTCCTCTTTAAATATGAATTTGTCTTGGGACCAGCAGGTGGCGTGAAGGTTAAGGTGCTGGACACTCCCACATGGCCAACCACAGTTCGAGTGCCGGACCTGGTGGCTTGCTTTCTCACTTTCTCTCTCTTTCTCTCTGCCTCTCTATCTCTTTCTGGTCAAATTTTTTAAAAAATGAATGACTAAATAAATAAATAATTTTTTTTTAAAAAAAAAGGAAAAAAATATGAATTGGTCTACCCAAAAGATAGCTTTTTGGGTTTATAACTGCTAGTTTCTGGAGTTAATGTTTTGGAGATTCCTTTAATGGTTGTAAATATTTCCTGTTTTGGACTAATGTTTTATATTATTATTATGGTTTTTGTGTAAGTTTTTTTAAGAATTACTTTATTTAATTTTGTTTATTACTGTTATTAAATTTGACCAGAGAGAGAGGGAAAGTGAGAAAGCAAGCTGCTGGGTCTGGAACTAGAACCATGATTGGCCGTGTGGGAATCCAGCACCTTAACCATCATGCCACCTGCCAGCCCCCATATAATGTTTTGTTTTCTTCTATTTTTGAGAGACTTTTGCTATAGGGCATGTATGTTCACTTGAGAGAGAGAGAGACAAATCATGTCATAGGGAGGATGGCCATGCTACAGTCCCTTCTCCATTCTCCTTTTGGGACTTCGGGCATGCACGCATACATGCCTAATGTGAGTTTCAAGCTGCCAGGTCTGGAAGACAAATCTTGGTCGACCATTTGGGAATTCAGCACCTTAACCACTATACCACCTGCTGGCCCCCTTTATAATGTCTTTAATATGCTGTTTACTTAGCTTATAGTTGCACAAACACACATTAAACTAGTCTAAGGATTTCAAGCAGTAAAATAAGGGGAAGTTTTATTATTGCATTATTTGACATTTGACCATTTATTTACTTGAAGGTGTAAATTTGCCATCTATAATCTGAAAACATGGGACTATTTGTTATTTCTGTGTCCATTTTTCTTCTCCTAAGGTAGAGAATATTTAATTGTGGTTAAAAAAAAAAATCCACAAGGGACCAGCAGGTGGCATGGTGGTTAAGGTGCTGGATACTCCCACATGGCTGACCACGGTTTGAGTCCTGAGCCTGGTGGCTTCCATTCTCACTTTCCTTTCTCTCTCTGTGTCTCTCTCTGGTCAAATTAAAATGAAGGAATGAATTACTAAATAAATAAATAAGTCTTTAAAAAAAAATCCACAAAACAGGGCTGGCAAGTGGTGTGGTGGTTAAGGGTGTTGGACTCCCACGTGGCTGGCTACAGTTCGAGTTCTAGACCTGGCAGCTTGTTCTCTCTCTTTTTCTCTTTCACTTTCTCTCTCTCTTCTCCCTCCGATCAAAATAAAATGTAACAATAATGATAAATAAAATAGAGGAAATAATTCTTTAAAACAAAACAAAAAACACAAAACAGGTACCAGCAGATGGCATAATGGTTACGTCACTGGACTCCCACAGTCAACCCTGGGTGAATTCCTGGACCCGACAGCTAGAAACTCGTGTCAGGCATGAACATTTGTATGTGCCCAAAATCCCAAGAGGAGAATGGAAAAGAAGGGATTGTGGTGTGGCCATCCCCCTGGGGGATGACTTTTTGCTTTCTTTCTCTCTCTCTCTTTCTCTCGACGTGTGTCTCTGGCGAGTACATGTGCCCTATAGCAAAAGTCTTTCTCTAAAATCACACAGAGAAAACATAAACTTACTGTCTTAACTTTTTTGTGTACATTATGAAACTCTTAACTGTGTGCATGCACCGTGTTGTACAGCAGATCTCTAGAACGTTTTCGTCTTGCATGGCAGAAACTGTACTCACTGAGTAAGAACTCCTTGTTTCTTCCTCTCCCTAGGCCCAGCCACTATTCTGCTTTTTATTCTTATGAGTTTTATTATTTTTGATGCATCGTGTATCCCACGGGAGTTGATCACAGTTGAAGCAATCCCTTCTCCTCCATTTCTCCCTCTTTTTGGGATGCCGGGCATGCACACACGTGGCCCAGTATGTTTTCAGGCTCCCGGGTTCCTGACTCAGACTGAGCAGTCAGCCGTGTGGGATCTAGCTTCCTTTACCACCGTGGTGTTGTGGTTTGTCTCTTCTAGGGATTTTATAGTTTTAGGTCTTACCATTTAGGTGTTTTTTTGTGTTCTTCTGTTTTTTTTTTTTTTTTTTTTTTTTTTTTTTTTTTAAAGAGGTTTTGGCTATAGGGTGTGTGCACTCGCCAGAAAGACAGATAGAAAGCGAAAAATCACCTCCTGGGGGTATGGCCACACGTCAGCCTCTTCAGCCTCTTCTCCTCCATCCTCCTCTTGGGATCTTATGCACACACGCACACGCGTCTGGCATGAGTTTAAGCCACTGGGTCCGGGACTTGAACCACAGTCGACTACATGGGAGTCCAGTGACATGGCCATTACACTAACTGCTGGTCCCACCATTTAGGCTTTTAATTCATTTGAGTTAATTTTTATCTATGTCTGTATCCATTTTTAAAGCATTAGTGAAATACAGTGATTTAACATTACTTGGTTTTTGCCATAGGGCACGTGCGCTCTCCAGAGACAGACAGAGACAGTGAGATGGAAAGTCAGAAATGACCTCCCCAGGGGAGATGGTCACGCTGCAATCCCTTCCTCTCCTGTGATTTTGGGCACGCACACGCATGTGCCTAGTGTGCTTTTCTTTTTTTTTTTTTTTTTTGAGAAGTTTTTGCTATAGGGCTTGTGCGCTTGCCAGAGAGACAGAGATAGATAGAGGAACAGAAAGTGAGAAATCACCCCTTAGGGGGAATGGCCACGCCGCAATCCCTTCTCCTCCAGTCTCCTCTCGGGATCTTGGGCACGCTCACACACACGCCCAGCGTGAGTTTAAGCCACTGGGTCTGGGACTTGAACCAAGGTCGACCACATGGGAGTCCAGCGACATAGCCCTTATGCCAACTGCTGTTCCCCCCAGTGTGGTTTTCAAGCCACCAGGTATAAGACTCTAACCATGAGCAGCTACGTGGGAGTCCAGTGCCTTAGCCACTATGCTGCCTGCTGGCCCCGGAAATCTGCCTTCTCAAGTAGTGCGTTACCACTGTGCCACAGAGCCAGCCCGCTTTTAACATTTCTTTCTTTGATTGATTCATTTATTTAATTTATTTTTCAAGTGAGATTTTTGCTACAGTACACATGTACTCACCAGAGAGACAGAGACAGAGAGGCAGAAAATGAGATAATCACCGCTTGGGAGGATGGCCGTGCCGCAATCCTTTTTCCTCCATTCTCCTCTTGGGATTTTGGGCACACATGCATGCACATGCACACACCTGGTGTGAATTTCAGCCACTGGATCCAAGCCATGGTTGACTCCATGAGAGTCCAGTGATGTAACCATTACATCATCTGCTAGTCCCTGTGTTGTTTTCTTTCTTTTTAAAATTTTATTCATTGTCATTATCTTATTTTATTGTTAAAGTTGATCAGAGAGAGAGAGAGGGAAAGTGAGAAAGCAAGCTGCCAGGTTCAGGACTTGAACTGCTGTCATGTAGGAGTCCAGCCATCAGTCATGTGGGAGTCTAGCCCCCTTAATCACTATGCCACTTACTAATCATTGTGTTTTTTTATTTCTGACCTGTACAAATAGTTTTTTTTTTTTAAGAATGATTTTTATTTAACTTTATTTATTCATTTACTTATTCATTTTAATTTTACCAGAGAGGGACAGAGTCAAAGAGAGACAGAGAGAGACAGAGAAAGTGAGAAAGCAAACCACCATATCTGGGACTCAAACTGTGGTCTGCCGTGTGGGAGTCTAGCACCCTTAGCCACCATATCACCTATTGATCCCATTAGTTCTTAAATTATAGATAGGCTAGAGTTTGGCAGCTCATATTTTCTGGTCATGTATTTTATAAAATAATAGATAACATGTCTGCCTCATTCTTTTAGCCCATGTTCTTCTGTTCTTTAAAAATTATTTGGGACCAGGAATCAGCAGTTAGCATAATGGCTATGTCGCTGGACTCCCACGTAGTCAACCGCGGTTTGCGTCCCAGACCCGGTGGCTTAAAACTCACGCTGGGCGCATGTGCGTGCGTGCCCAAGATCCCGAGAGGAGAATGGAGGAGAAGGGATTGCGGCGTGACCATCCCCCTGGGGGGTGATTTCTCGCTTTCTGTCTCTCTGTTTCTCTCTGTCTGTCTGGTGAGCACGTGCGCCCTATAGTGAAAACCTCTCCAAAAAAAAAAAAAAAATGATTTGGGACCCAACCGTGGTGGTGCATATTGCTTAGACACTGTGTTTCATAGGCTGAGACCATATGGGAGGCTTGGGTTCAATTCCCAGTCCATCTTGAATTCTGGATACAGTGGCATGTATCTGTAATCCCAGTGACAGACAAGGTTGAGGCAAGATTGCAACACAGTGAAGCCCTATCTTTAAAAAAAAAAAAAAAAAAATCACGTGTAGGCACAACCATGGTGGCAAACACTGCTAAGATGCTATTACTCAGGCCAAGGCCACTTGGGAGGGCTGGGTTTGATTCATAGACCAACCTAAATAGCCCAGGCATGGTGGCACATACTTGTAGTCCTAGCTAACTGAAAGGCTGGGGACAGAAGGATTGTAACATGGCAAGACCCTGTCAAACGTTTCTCCCTGCCCCATTAAAAAATAAAATTTGCAGGGACCAGCAGTTAGCGTAATGGCTATGTCGCTGGACTCCCATGTAGTCGACCAGGTTCGCGTCCTGGACCCAGTGGCTTAAAACTCACGCCAGGCGTGTGTGCGTGCCCAAGGTTCCGAGAGGAGAATGGAGGAGAAGGGATTGCGGCATGGCCATCCCTCCTGGGGGGTGATTTCTCACTTTCTGTCTCCCTGTCTGTCTCTGTCTGGCGAGCGCACGCGCCCTATAGAAAAACCTCTAAAAAATAAAAATAAATAAATAAATAAAATTTGCAGACAGAAGTCTAGCTATTGTTAGGTAATCCTAAATTCGTGCTTACCTTATATGTGTGTGTTTGTAATGTTTATTTGAAGGCCCTTTCTTCATGCTCTAGATGGGAGGGGAGTGCTGTCGTCTAGTACATGAAATAGTTACACAGCCAGTTCTTCATTTTGATGTTTTCTTTCAACAGGTTTTGCACTGACTGCAAGAACAAAGTCCTCCGAGCATATAATATCCTTATTGGTGAACTTGATTGCAGCAAAGAAAAGGGTTATTGTGCTGCACTTTATGAAGGCTTGCGGTGCTGTCCACATGAGCGACACATACACGTCTGCTGTGAGACCGACTTCATTGCACATCTTTTGGGTCGTGCTGAGCCAGAGTTCGCAGGAGGGTATGAGTATGTAATTTGCTAGAATGGGCTATCTAGCGCTTTGCTTCATTTTATTACTGAAAGTTCATTTCTGTCACCTTCTGCCTCAGTACTTATATGTGTAAAGTGTGCCTTTACAGATTTTGCGTTTCTTTAAAAGTGTGCATTTCTGAAATGACTGAGTGAAAATAGGGAAATACTGTTTTCTGCTGTTTGGTTCAATCCTCTGCTACTTCTTGCTTATAGGAAGGCAGGCTTTTTAATTCTTTTTTTTTTTTTTTCTTTTTGTTAGCTTTCATTTTTTATAGATTATCATTTTCACTTGAAAATGATTAGAAGGGGTTCATCTCCATCCATGCATTATCATAATATAAACTTTATTCACAATGATTTTGGCATAAGAAGTGAGGTCTTTGCAACGGGGGTTAAATACTTTATTGAATGTAATTCATGAACTGTATATATTGTATCAGTCATTACGGAGTAACCTAAATGTTATCTCTGGCGTTGTTGTAAAAATAAAATCAGAAAAAGTGTATATTGCAGAATAAGACCCAGCCATTTATCTTTGTGCTTTGTGTATCAGCCCTCATTGAGAGCACACTTTCTGTTAGGCGTTTTAAAATAAAAAGACTTCTTTTATCACTGAAGTTCTACAAACGCCTTTACTAAAGACTGGCCTAGAAGGCTTTTGCCCATGATGGAATCACTTTGGCATTGCCTTTTCCAAACAAAGAAAAACCAAATAGACTTCTGCTTTCAGAGAGAGACCTGTATACATATGACGTCTCTATGTTTTAAAGCCCATCTCTTTAGAGCCAGTTCCTGAATTACCTGATTTTTAGCAGTAGTAGAATGAGTTGCATGTGTACTTCTCATGGATTATATATTCTTGAATTAAGTGTAAATGTGTACGCTTTTTATTAGGTAGGTAGATTTAATATGCACTTAGAGTTGTGATATCCATCTCTTACTGTTTTATTTAAGGGTATTAGGGATTGACGTGTGATTTATTCTCCTAAACACAGGCGAAGAGAGAGGCATGCCAAGACCATAGATATAGCTCAAGAAGAAGTTCTGACCTGCCTGGGAATTCACCTTTATGAAAGACTGCATCGAATCTGGCAAAAACTACGCGCAGAGGAGCAGACGTGGCAGATGCTTTTCTATCTTGGCGTTGATGCTTTACGCAAGAGTTTTGAGGTGAGAACAGTGAGCTGCTTCAGTGTCTAAGATTGCATAGTCAAGTTATTGGCTGAATCTTACGTAAGACACCAGTGCTTCAGAGGGCTGTGATCCACTGATACAGTTTTAGGACTTTGGGTAGAGAGAGGTTCTGAGAAACTGAAATTTAGAAGTCATTTGTGGAGTTTTTTTGTTTGTTTGTTTTTTTAAAGAGATTTTTGCTACAGGGTGTGTGTACTTACCAGAGAGAGAGACCAAAAGTGAGAGATCATCCCCTGGGGGGATGGCCATGCCGCAGTCCCTTCTCCTTCATCTCCTCTCTCTCACGTGCATCCTGCATGTGTTTTAAGCTACCAGGTCTGGAACTAGAGCCACATTTGGGTCTGTGAGAGTCCAGTACCTTAACCACTGCGCCACCTGCTGACCTCAAGACTCTCATCATTTAAGATATTAAAACTTAAGGGTGGGACCAGCAGATGGCAAAATGGCTATGTCACTGGGCTCCCATGTAGTCAACCAAGGTTTGAGTCTCGGAACTGGTGGCTTAAACTCACACTGGGCGCATGTGCATCCGTACTCAAGATCCTGAGAGGAGAATGGAGGAGAAGGGATTGCAGTGTGGCTATCCCCCTGGGTGGGTGATTTCTCTCTTTCTGTCTCTCTGTCTGTCTCTGTCTTTCTGGCGAGCACATGCACCCTATAGCCAAAACCTCTCCAAAAATAAAAAGAAACAAACAAACAAAAAAACTTAAGGGTGCCTGCAGGTAGCATGATGGTTAAGGTGCTGGATCCCACATGGCCAGTTGCAGTTTGAGTCCCGGACCCTATCACTTAAAAATCATGCTAGGCGCATGTGTGTGTGCATGCCCAAAAGCCTGAGGCGGGAGAGTGGATTGTTGTCTGGCCATTCTCCCTGGGAGGCAATTTCTAATCTTCTGTGTCTCTGTCAGCAAGTACATATACCCCATGGCAAAAAAAAAAAACAAGCTTAAAAAAATTAAAATGCAAACTTCTTCATGGATGCTGTCTCGCCTAATTGTAGTATGAAATGTTGGTTTTGCATGTGTGAGAGATAACCATCTAAGTTTAACAAATGAGAATTTCCATGGAAAATAAAGTCAGATCAACCAGTAATCACTCCAAACTTTGTTTTTAAAATAGATGACTGTGGAAAAGGTACAGGGTATTAGCCGATTAGAACAACTTTGTGAGGAATTTTCCGAGGAGGAACGAGTAAGAGAACTCAAGCAAGAGAAGAAACGCCAAAAACGGAAGAACAGACGAAAAAATAAGTGTGTGTGTGATATTCCTGCTCCCCTACAAACAGCAGATGAAAAGGAAGTAAGCCAAGAGAAGGTAGTATTGCTTAGTATCAAGTCATAAAATGTTATATACTGCTTTAGAAGTACTGCTTTTTGCTAGGTTGAGCATTTTTGCCATGCTTTTCCAGATGCAAGCTTCTGTAGTTTCCATATCAGCTTTTTCTTTACTGTTAAATTTATTTTATTTTATTTCTTTTTAGATTTTGTTTATAAAAGGGGTGGGGGAGTGAGAAGTCACCCCCCAGGAGGGATGCCCACACTACAGTCACTTCTCCACTCTCCTCACAGGATTTTAGGGCATGCACACGCATGTGCCCAGCGTGATTTTTAAGCCACCAGGTTTGGAACTCAAACTGTGGTTGGCCTTGTGGGGTCTAGCCCCTTAACCACTATATACCACCTGCTGGCCCAGAGTGTGTTAACTTTTTCTATTTTTTTAATTGATTACCAGGGCACGTATGCTCCTGGGGGGGGGGGGGGGGAGCAGTTCCTTGGGGAAAGTGGTCACATCACACTGCAGTCCATTCTCCTCCATTTCTTGTTCTGTCTAAATTTGGGGCCTGCTTGCACTTATGCTCCTTAGAGAGGAAGGGAAGGAGGGAAGGGGAGGGAGAGGGAGAGGGGAAAGCAGTTCCTTGGGGGATGTGGTCACATCACACTGCAATCCATTCTCCTCCATTTCTCGTCCTGTCTAAATTTGGGGCCTGCTTGCACATGTACCTGGTGTGTTTTTCAAGCTGTGGAGGCTGGGATTTGAAATAGATTGGCATGTAGAATTTTGCTTCCCCAACCACTAAGCTGGAAGGCTGGCCTATAAACCTTTTCAAATAATTGAGGATATTCTTTGATATTATAACAAGTCGTATTTCCCGAAAGATTAGTTACAGTGTGAGAGCTGACATCTTACCAGTGACCTCTTCATACTCTGTTAAATTAAGTTCCTTTAGACTATATTAAAATTTGAATAGATCTTTTACTCATGCATGAGTTTTTAACATTCATGCATTGGAATTCATGGAAAACGTACTGGTTGACTTGAGTTATGCAGAAATCACATGTATTAAAAGTTACTACTGATTTCCTCAGCAAAGTCTAAATTATTAGGAAGCTTTAGGTTTCAAGTGTATACAAGTGCTTAAAATTCTAGTGGTTGTTTCAGAATTTGAATTTTTTTTTTTTTTTTGAGAGGTTTTTGCTATAGGGCGCATGCGCTTGCCAGACAGACAGAGAGAGACAGAGACAGAAAGCAGGAAATCACCCCCCAGAGGGGATGGTTACGCCGCAATCCCTTCTCCTCCATTCTCCTCTCAGGATCTTGGGCATGCACGCACACACGCCCGGCGTGAGTTTAAGCCACCGGGTCCGGGACTCAAACCACGGTCGACTATGCGGGAGTCCAGCGACATAGCCATTACGCTAACTGCTGGTCCCCAGAATTTGAATTTTATTGATAATAACAAATACTGTCCATTTTTTTCCTTGATGTGACATACTAACTCGCTTTTTTTATCGTATCTTTTTTTTTTTGGAGAGGTTTTCACTATAGGGCACGTGCGCTCACCAGACAGAGACATAGAGACAGAAAGCGAGAAATCACCCCCCAGGGGGGATGGTCACGCCACAATCCCTTCTCCTCCATTCTCCTCTCGGGATCTTGGGCACGCACGCACACGCGCCCGGCGTGAGTTTTAAGCCACCGGGTCTGGGACGTGAACCACGGTCTACTACTGGGAGTCCAGCGACATAGCCATTACGCTAACTGCTGGTTCCCCCATACTAACTCACTTTTGAGAAAATGCGTGCTAAATAGGCAAGGCAGAATAACCACAGTTTTTCTGTCATTCTTTTAAATGAAATCGGTGTTCTAGGAAAAATCTTGCAATTGAAACAGTTGCATAAGTACTTTTCCTTGAGACAGCCTTTGTGCGTTGGTATGTAACAGATGTACTTTAAGCATATGTTCTTTTCATCATATTGACTATTAAAAAGATATCTATTTGACGGGACCAACAGATAGAGTAGTGGTTAAATTGCTGGACTCTCACATGGCCAATTGTAGTTCAAGCCCTGGACCTGGTGGCTTGAAACTCAACGCTGGTCACATATGCATGCATGCTGAAGATCCTAGAAGGGGAATAGAGGAGAAGGGATTGCAATATGACCATCTTCCCAGGGGGTGATTTCTTACTTTCCCTCTTATTTTCTGTCTGTCTCTCACACTCTGTCGAATGCACGCACCTTAAGGCAAAAACCTCTTTTTTTTTTTTTTTTTTCGCAATTCCTTCTCCATTCTCCTCTCAGGATCTTGGGCACGCACGTACACACGCCTGGCGTGAGTTTTAAGCCACCGGGTCCGGGATGTGAACCGCGGTCGACTACGTGGGAGTCCAGCGACATAGCCATTATGCTAACTGCTGGTTCCCCCCCCCTTTTTTAAAAAAAAAAAAAAAAAAAAGGTGGGGACCAGTGGATGGCATAATGGCTGTGTCGCTGTACTCCTACGATATTCGACTGTGGTTCAAGTCCTGGACCCGGTGGCTTAAAACTCAAACTGAGGGACAGCAGTTAGCGTAATGACTATGTTGCTGGACTCCCATGTAGTTGACTGTGGTTCACACCCCAGACCTGGTGGCTTAAAACTCACGCTGGGCGCATGTGTGTGCATGCCCAAAGATCCGGACAGGAGAAGGGATTGCGGCGTGGCCATCCCCCCTGGGGGATGATTTCTCGCTTTCTGTCTCTCTGTTTCTCTCTGTCTGTCTGGCGAGCGCATGCGCCCTATAGCAAAAAAAAAACCTCTCCAGAAAAAAACAAAACAAAAAAAACTCACACCAAGCACATGTGCATGCATGCCCAAGATCCTAAGAGGAGAGGAGAGTGGAGGAGAAGGGATTGTGGTGTGGTCATCCCTTCTGGGGGTGATTTCTTGCTTTCTGTCTTGCTGTCTCTCTGTCTCTCCTCCAAGCACATGTGCTGTATTACAAAAAACCTCTCTTTTTAAAAAAAAAGTCTGTTCATGGTATCTAATAAAATTAATATTTTTACTAATTCATCAAAGATACTTATAATTGAAACACCCATTCGTGTATTTTTGCTGCAGAGTGCGTCATGAGTAAAGGATTGAGTGACTTAACACGTTTTGGTTGCTGCAGCCTTGATTTGTGCTAAGGCTATCAACCCTAGCCGCCATTGCTTTTGTGCCGTCAGTGTACGTGTCCATCTAGTAAAAGAGTCAAATAACATTATGACGATGAAAATAAATTTGACCTCGGGAACTCTTTCCCTAGCTGACCAGGGTCCCCAGACCACACTTCAGGAGCTGTTCTCCTAGAATTATCTGATATCATTAACTCTGAACTTGCTTTTAGTTGGTTTAGTCTGAAAGCTAATTTACGATTTTTTATGAGACTAATCTTTTTGGTTATTAGCCTCATTAAGACCTATATAATTAGTAAATGTTAAGGAAAGTAAAACATAGCCATTGTGGAAGTAAAGCCTTTTACTCTGAATCTTGCCCCATGAAGGAAACAGACTTCCTAGAAAATAGCTGCGAAGCCTGTGGCAGCACAGAAGACGGTAACAGTTGCGTAGAAGTAATTGTCACCAATGAAAATACATCATGTACCTGTCCTAGCAGTGGCAATCTTTTGGGATCCCCTAAAATAAAGAAAGGTAAATAAATCATTTCTTCTAAAAGTTAACTCTTAAATTTATTCTTAATTTTGTACACAAGACCTTCTAGAGATTTTGGAATCCGGAATTTAAAAACCACTTTGTAGCCTCAAGAATATCACTTAATTTAGTCAGATATGTAATGTTTCCTTTCTCTTTATGTCCTTGGAATTGTTACTGTTTGACAAAAGCAACAGAAATGCAAATTCCTAATCATATATTCGTTAGTTTACTTTCTCCCTTCAGTGAGCTATTAGTTTCTAAATTTTTCTATGGTGCTTTTTGTCCTAATATTAACTGTAACTCTCACCTGATTCGTTCTCAGGCTTATCTCCACACTGTAACGGTAGTGATTGTGGATACTCATCTAGCATGGAAGGGAGCGAAACAGGATCTCGGGAGGGCTCAGATGTTGCCTGCACTGAAGGCATTTGTAATCATGATGAGCATGGTAGGTTCAGATGAAGCTTACTTATTTCTACTACATGGCTGACTTCAGGGCATAAATAAGAAGGGTTATTGATTTCTGCAGGTGATGACTCCTGTGTTCATCACTGTGAAGACAAAGAGGATGATGGTGATAGTTGCGTTGAATGTTGGGCAAATTCTGAAGAGAACAACACAAAAGGAAAAAATAAAAAGAAGAAAAAGAAAAGCAAGCTGTTGAAATGTGATGAACATGTGAGAGTTTTAACTTGGAATTCTTGAACCTTTGGTGTTGAGGGTGGAGCCGCCTGTTTTCCTTGGGGTGATACCTGTGCAGCTCAGCTGCTAGGATTTATTGTTTCTTTTTTCTTTTTAACGATGAACTTTATGTGGTTCCATTGGTTGCTCATTTTGTGATAGTATGTGTGTGAGAGAGAAATGTGGCCATCTGTCCAACAGTTGGTGTTCGTTCTTTTCATAGTACTTTTCCATTTTTTAGCTATGTGATCTTGAATAATTTGTTTAACCCTAGTTTTACATTTGTAAAATGGGGATAATAATGCCTATCGTAATAGGTGATGTGAAGAGGAAGGGAGAGTATATTGGCAGGTGGTATACCCTGGTGTGCGCTAAGTGCCTAGTAAATGCCAGCTGCTGCTGTTACTCAGTCTTCCTTCTAAAGACTTAACATTCTGTCAGGGCTTTTTTTTTTTTCTTTCAAGAATAAGTGATATTATCCTCTGCCTTCTCACCTGGGAAATCCTTTGCTGTGGTTTCAGATCCAGAAGCTTGGAAGCTGTATTACAGATCCAGGTAGTCGAGAGACCTCAGGAAATACCGTGCACACAGTGTTTCACCGAGACAAGACCAAAGATGCACACTCTGAAAGCTGTTGCAACTCTGAAAAGGGTGGGCAGCCACTGCCTTGGTTTGAACATAGGAAAAATGTCCCCCAGTTTGCAGAACCTACAGAAACGTCCTTTGTTCCTGATTCTGGAAAAGGTGCCAAGAGCTTAGTTGAACTCCTTGTAAGTAATGCACGTGCCTTATTGTGGGTAACTATGCATGAAGGAAGTGTGAGAGGGTTTAATTGGGAACTGGAGGGAGGCTGTTAGGAAATCAAGGGCTGTATTTCATTTTTGGTGACTTCATTTTTGCTCTTCTGTTCAGTTTATACAACTGCTCTGGAACACATTTCCGTGTCCTCCTTAGTCTCAAAGATGGAAGAAATAGTTAGGAATGGGGGTAGAGGCAGTATTATGTCCAGGAGTCTGCTTTCTTGAAGAGGGCTATTGCAGACAAACTTGGCCTCTCTGAGTGGAAGTTCGTGGTAGCCTCCTTCTAGATAAGGAAAGAATTTAGAACCTGAGCTCCAGAGCCTCTGTACTAGGTTTCTTTCTTTAGATGTCTCCTGGAGAAAAGTATAACTGAGGTTGGAAACTTCTATAACTGACTCCAGTCCCTGAGACTTTAGATGAATTGCACCTGATTCCAAGTGACCCAGCGCATAGTGTGTTTGGTGCTTAGAGGAGGGGAAGAGGGGGAGAAGAATGGTGACTTTTCCATAGTAATTAGGGTCCTAATGGAGCCAGATGTATTAGAATACTACTAGCCTTTTGTTTTGGGGGGGGGGGGGGTATTTAATTATTTATTTATTTTTTATGTGGTTGTAAAATTAATTTTTTAAAAAGAATTATTTAATTTTATTTATTTATTATTTATTTCCATTTGACCAGAGAGAGACACACAGAAAGAGAGAGAGAGAAAATGAGAAAGCAAGCTACCAGGTCCAGGATTCAAACCGTGGTCAGCCATGTGGGAATGTCCAGCACCTTAATTACCGCGCCACCTGCTGATCCCCATGGTTGTAAAATTTAATAGTGATGCTGTCTAACTTCCTTTTTAAGTGAAAAGGGGTTATCTTTTATTTAGTTGGTAGAGATAAAAGTTTCAGCATAAGACCACCTAGAGATAAGTCTGGTTATTTAAAATTTGAAAGCTAGTTGTAACCATCTCTTGCCCTTTTTAGAGAGTTTTTTTTGTTTGTTTGTTTTTGTTTTTTGCTATAGGGTGCTTGCACTCGCCAGACAGAGAGACAGAAAGTGAGAAATCGTGCCCCAGGGGAGATGGCCATGCTGTAGTCCCTTTCTCCACTCTCCTCTCGGGATCATGGGCACACATGCACATGCGCCCCGCATGATTTTCAAACCGCTGGGTCCAGGACTCATACCGCAGTCAACTACATGGGAGTTCAGCGACATAACCATTACACCATCTATTGGTCCCTGACCAGAGAAAGAGAGAGAGAGAGAAGGAAAGAGAGAAAGCAAGCTGCCAGATCCGGGATTGGAACCGTGGTTGGCCATTTGGGAGTCCAGCACTTTTTAACCACCACACACCTCCTCTCTTGCCCTTTTTTAAAGGCAAAGTTATGGTGGTAGTCTGCTAGGCTCATAAGCCTCTAAGATAAATGATAGATTATTGATTCAGGGTTTCAATCCGAGTTGGATTGGATTCTTTTTTTTTTTTTTTTTTTTTTTTTAAGAATTATTTATTTAATTTTATTTATCCATTTATTTATTTGACTTGGGAGGGGGGAGGGTTTTAGTCCGAGTTGGATCGGGACGGGGGAGCGAGAAAGCAAGCCACCATTCCGGGACTCGAACCATGGTTGGCCATGGAAAGTCTGGTGCCTTAACCACTATGCCACCTGCTGTCCCCCTCCCCAAGTTGGATTGGGTTTTATTTTCACTTATTACTAAGAATGATATGATGCTAATTCTGTAAACACTCAAAGACTTTATGTGACTGAATAGAAACTAAAAGCCTCAGCTGCTTTCATTTTTAGCTTTCTTCAATTAGCATAGCATTTTGCATTCTTAATTTAAGTCATAGTCTTAACTACTGCTTTAATTTGCAGGATGAGTCTGAATGTACTTCAGATGAAGAAATCTTTATCTCACAAGATGAAATACAGTCATTTATGGCTAATAACCAGTCTTTCTACAGCAATAGAGAACAATACCGACAGCATCTGAAGGAGAAATTTAATAAATACTGCCGCTTAAATGATCACAAGAGGCCCATTTGTAGTGGCTGGTTGACAACGGCTGGAGCAAATTAAATAAAATAGCTCTGTCTTTCAATGAAACACTCAAGATGACTACTGCGCCTTCTCTTTCAAAAAACTCTTAATTTAGTGACTTATGGCAAAATTTTATCTTAAATCAATGTGATTCTTTCTTGTTTTGGGAGACGGTGGAGGTAACCTCATTAGTTTGTTCTTTCTCCAGGCTTGTGTCTTTAGTTGCGTGGCTGCGCAGGCCTGCCATATGATTTAAGCCATCTCTTTTCATTAAATGTTTCTCTTCCTGTGAGACTTACTAAAGCAACTTAGTGGCAAAAAGTAATGTTGTACTTATACTTCTGTACAGAAATGACAATGAGCTGAATATATGGTTTTACAAAGTAGACATCCACTTGCCGAAATGTTTGGATGTAATGTTGAAGCGCAATGTGCAAAATTTAAAATAAAGAATATTTATTAATACGCATAGTAAAATTTGGTGTACATGTTTCTACTTAAGTTTGCCACTTGTGGACTTGGTACTTGACCAGTATTGATGTAAGAGAGGATGAAAAACAGTTGAGAATAGAGATGCAGATGTTGAAGACATTGCCTTAGATCAAATTTGATAATGGAGAAAAACAGTTTTCGGTCTTTGAAAGAATAAATTTGCAGCAGTATATTTTAAGAATAATTTTGCTGGCTAGCATCTTTCTCATGAAATTTTAATTGCAGTGCTAAAAAGTTCTCTAAATGACACAAGCACCTCTTCAATTCAGGAGGTTCATAGTGATCTTAAAGATTGAAAACAAAACTCAGCAAAATTTCAGCCAAGGGTTGCACGATAAGTAATGACTTGGTGTGTGAGCCTGGGATCCAGGAGGCGCACTGAGCGCAAACCACACCGTCGTCTGTGTAAGTGCATGTTCAGCCTTATCTTGTTTTCAGCAGTAAGTCACCGTGGCCTCACAGTTTACTGCTGCCACCAGGTGCCTGTGAGTGCTGCAGGAGAAGATTCCCCTAAGAGTGTACTCATTTTGCTGTTATTTAAAAAGCTCAGTCGGGCCAGTAGGTGACAGGTGGTTGGGGTGGCTGCATCATTTCACATGGCCAGCTGCACGGTTCAAGTTCAGGACCAGGAGCTTGAAAAACACACTGGGGATGTGTGCATGGGTGCCCAAAATCCTTACAAGAGAATGGAGAAGGGATGGTGGCATGGCCATTCCCCCCCAAGGGAATGCTTTCTCACCTCCCCTCTCTCTGTCTCCAGCAAGTAAACACTCCTACAGCAAAACAAAGTGAAAAGTTAGCTGAGTTAAATAGCTCAGTAAACTCTGAGTAGAGGCTTGTGTCTGCATGATAATACTTGGTGTGCAGTAGACAAGTGGTGGGACAGTCTGTACTAAAGCACTGTTAGATGGAGTGGAGTTTATGAGCTTTTTGTCACTTAATTGGATTTTAAGTGGGCAACAGCACAAGCTTAGATTGTTTTTATGGCATTTCCTTGACCCACCTTTTGAGCTGTCTTTCAAATCTAAGTGCTAAATGGGAATATGGGGCAGAGGTAAAATGTCATTCTTCTCAGATCCTTCTTTATTTTCATCCTGGAATCCGTTAAAAAAAAAAAAATGACCATCTCTCTCACAGTTCTTGACTCTGAGGCAAGTCCTCTCTCCTTCACCATTACACTCAGAAGTGTTCTTATGAGATCCCCAAAAGCAAGTTTTTATTTTATTTATTTTTTTTGTTTGTTATTTAGTTATTTTCTGATTTGACCAGAGAGCGAGAGAAGGGGAAATTGAGAAAGCAGGCCACCAAGTGGGGTACTTGAACCTCTTTGGGCCATGTGGGAGTCCAGCACTTTAACCACCACATCACCTGCCAGCTCCAAAGCAAGCTTTTAGCTTTGCCCTTGAGGCCAAACAAAAGATAAGCAAGGGAGTTTATTGAATGAATAAACCAACCACAGTCACTGCTTATTCCATTTCCTGCTAGGGAGGGATCCAGTAGTTACTCATACGTTTTCTTTGGACGACTGGCTGGCTATGTTAAGAATGTAGAAGTGAAGCAGTTTTCAGACTTTGATTGGGAACACCATGAGTGACAGCAAAGCAAGCTCTTAAAACCAGCAACCAACCCAAGAAGCGACAACGGAGTGAAGTCTGCCTAGGAGGGCATACTTGTCCCAAAACTGGATTGCTGGTGGTCCAGACCGTGCTTCATCCCTTTAAGTGATAGGTACTGTCCCATAGAGTGCTTGTGCAGAGTAGTTAACGCATGTAAGTGCTTAAAAGTGGGTGTCACAAAGTAAGCACTCATGAGATACATGTTAGTAATTGTTTTAACCTGGTACACGTTGTGGTACATTTGCTATAACGTGCGGGTGAGAGGTAGCTACAACAGTTGGGAACAGTCACTTAGGGACAAGACCCCCCAATGCGTGCACTTGGGAGTGCTTCCACTTTGAATCATTCAGTTCTCTAAGGCAAGGGATCAGGTAGAGGTAAGAGGCCTTACTTCCCAAGGTCACCCAGTCTCGATGGCGGAAACACTCCTGGGCTGAATCCTTCCCATCAGCCACCGGCTGGCTTGGGAGGGTGTTAGAGTCACCCTTAAACGCCCTTAATTCCTCCACCTAGCCTTGGGGGTAAGGGAAAGGGACAGGAGATTAAGCAGGATATCCTCTGGGCTGAAGCAAGCCCCGCCTGAACCTCGGGTTCCCCGCCCCAAGTGGGAGAGCCCCGGGGACGCCGCAGCGCCTGCCGTGCGCGGAGTGCGGTTTCCCGGGGCGGGGCGGGGCGGGCTGCTCGCGCAGGGGGCGGGGCTCACGCTCGCGGCGGACGCAGGGGGCGGGGCTCGCGGGGGGGGGGGCGGGGCTGTCGGCGGGCTCAGGGGCGGGGCTCGCGGCGGCGCAGGGGGCGGGCGGCCGTCGGTCCTCGGGCGGGATGTGGCCCGGCGCCGAGCTCCGCAGGGTGGAGCCCCGCCCCGAGGCCGGCCGGGATGGGGGAGGGTGGGGGCGCGGGTCGGACTCGAGCAGGCCTGCGGTGTCTTCCGAGGCGGTGACCGGAGAGCGGCCGAGCTGCTGCGAGCCGGGGCGGAGCTCCGCGGTCCGAGTGCCCGGCTCTTCGAGCGCGGTGGGCGGGCGGCTCGGGACCATGGCCAGGGCCGGCATGGAGCGGTGGCGTGACCGCCTGGCGCTGGTGACGGGAGCCTCGGGGGGCATCGGCGCGGCCGTGGCCCGGGCCCTGGTCCAGCAGGGACTGAAGGTGGTGGGTTGTGCCCGCACCGTGGGCAACATCGAGGTAAGGCCGGCCGGGAGCGAGGGCGCTTTGGGGAGCGTCGTTTCCGCGGCGAAGGGCCCCGGGTGGGGGCGGGGTGGCCGCAGCAGGTGTGACACTGCCCACGATTGCCCCCGCCCCGGGCCATTAGCCGTGGGCTCTGGGGCAGGTGTGATGCTCGGCCGGAGAGGCCTCTGATGTTTTAGGGCGGGCTTCTATCTTCTCTTTGACTCTCATCTACTGAGGAGCCATTTTCTGACCTCCGGTGCTCCCGGGTACCAAATCTCTGCCCCTGGCATCTCTCCCCAGCAACTCCCTCGCCGGTGGCCCAGGACGTTAGCCTGGGGAAAGGGGGACCGGGAGATCAGGACGGCGGCTGTCTAGCCTCACTGGCCAGGTTGGCTGCCGGACTGCCTGCTCGTCCCGCCTCAGCCACACCAGGCAGAGGGGTCGGCCTGCATGGTGGGCAGGAGGTCCTCTGAGTTTTCACCCAACTGAGGGTGGGACTGGGGTGAGAGAGCTTTCCCGAAGAGCCTCGGCAGTCCCCCACCCCCATCTGAGGATTACTCTCACCCGCGGGCATAAGGGATGAATGGAATATTCTTTAGTAGAGCTTCCTCCAGTTCATTCTCCCAGGTGGGACTGAGTAGGTGAGATAGGGCACTGAGCAGTACACTCCTGTTTCTCCCCTAACCTGGGCTTGAGAGCACCCAGTTATGGGTGACAAGAGCCCAGAGAAAAATGAAATGCAACTGGCCATTTTGGAGCAGGAAGGGACACAAGAGAAGTTTGTCACAGGTGATCTTTGGATTGCTTTGGTGAGATCACTCTCAGGGTCTGGGCTAGTGCTTAGCTATGGGTTATCTCCTCCATGGCTCAAAGTCCCTAGGTAGGGAAAGGGTAAGGAGGCCTTGGGTGGGGACAGGGGGAGAAGGTATACAGGAAGGAGGCGTGTCCCTTCCCCTGCTGCTGACCAAAGGTCCACTTTATAACCTTCCAGATAATCTCAAGGTCACCTGCCTCTGCCACTGCCCCATGCTGCCCCACCCTTTCTCCTGTTCTGAGGAGTCAGGGCCCAGCCCAAGCCTCGGAGCTTGGAGGATCAGGCCAGGGAATGGACAGCTGGCTTCCTAATTCTGGAGCCACTCTTGCCTTCTCTTCTTATGCCTTCTCCAAACTAGCCAGGAGAGGGGACCTCTGGTCCCCAAGGAAACACCCAGGCTGACCACTCAGCCTAGGGTGACCCCCATGTCATGAGAGAACGGGCATGATTTCAGGGCATTTTTGCGGGTAGGTGTGGGAGATGGTCCAGATGACACAGGTGGAGCAGGAGGAGGCAGTGACAGGGAAGAGCCCATTCTCAGTCCCTCTATTCCGGCTTCCCTGTGGGGGATTTTGAGTCTGGAGGAGAAAGGCTAGGTTGCATACCAAGAGGGCAGCGTCCCAGGCTTCCTCGCCTGTGGCTGCTTTTATTGATTGCTACATTCACTGATCTTGAAGCAGAGTTTGGGTTTTGGCTTCCTCCAGAGGAAAACTCCATTTCTTGAGTTTTTTATTTTTATTTTTATTTTTTTTTTTCCTAAGTAGGCAAAAATCTAGGGAAGTGGGGGTTTTGGAGTCCCAGAGGACTATACCCCTTGAACTCCCAGAAAGTTAAAGCAGATAGGAATGTCCCTGGTCATCTGATCCAGCACATTATTCCTAGCTTGGGTTGGGAGAAGGAAGGGGCTCCAGGCCAGGGCAGCTGGCCAAGCCGGCCTTTTTCTAGGGCACCGTGCACCCCCTCCCCCCCACATGTACAGTCACCTTTGCCAGGCTCAAGTGCCCTGTCACTGGCCTCCAGTGCCACACAGCTCATTTTCTTCCTGCTTCCGAATGTCAGTTTCCTCGCAGCCATCTCAGTGGCTCTGCGTTTTCAGGTCTTTCTCTCTCAGGGTTCCTTGGTATGCTGAGGGTCCTGGAGATGTCCACATGTCCAGTGCCACCCGACTGCCCTCATAGTCTCCAGAAAAACCTTGGGTAGAGGGTGGTGCACCGGGATCAGGGTGAGGAAGAATCTACACTAGGGAGAGACGGGGGAGATTGGCAGTTGGGCTCAGCTGAAGGGTAGGTGTGAGAGCTCCAGGCCAACGTGAAAGCTCAGAGTGGAGCTCTCTGGGGCAGTTGGAGCAGCCAGCGCCCTGAGCCCAGGCACTGGGGAAGAAGCCTGAGGTGGGCTGAGGAGGTGTTCCTGTTGGGGAAGAGTCATGAAGAAAGGATCGCTCCATTCCCAGGATCCCTGACCCCCCTCTTCCCTTCTTAGAATAGAAGACTTGAGTTTATGAGGTTCCTCCGTTTCTCTCAGCTTTTCCCCTCTCTCCTTCAGGGAGTGCGCTCACCCCCTGGGAGGACAAGTTCTGGGGTGGGCAGTCCCCGCCTATGTGGCCAAAAGGCAGCTGCCAGAGAGAGTTCTCTGAGCGTGCCAGTGGAGGGAGGTCTGTCTCTGGGTGTGGAGGGGTGGGCGTGAGCAGCTCACCCCAGTTAGACCCCTGTTGGGTTTCTTAGGAGCTGGCTGCCGAATGTAAGAGTGCAGGCTACCCCGGGACTTTGATCCCCTACAGATGTGACCTGTCCAACGAGGAGGACATCCTCTCCATGTTCTCGGCTGTCCGCTCTCAGTACAGCGGCGTGGACATCTGCATCAACAATGCTGGCCTGGCCCGGCCGGACACCCTGCTCTCGGGTAGCACCAGCGGTTGGAAAGACATGTTCAACGTAAGGGCTCCAGGCCTGGTGTGCGGGGTTGGGAGGAGAGCGCGGAGCCAGGGCTCTGAACCAGAGGGCTGCTGGGGACAGGGCAGGTAGGAAGAGAGCTGTGGGTTCCCCCCAGGCATCTTGACTCTTCCTTGGCTGTTATCCCTGCCAGAGAGAACGAGCAGGGAAAGGGCCATGTCTTTGCAGCTCTTCTCTGCTTTGAGCCCCAGAGGTGGTTCTTACAGACTAGATGGACTTCTTGGGTTGGAAGAAAGATTGGTAGGGGAGAGAACTGCTCTTCACTGAATGCCCCCACGTGTCAGCACCATGCTGGCTACTTGGGAACATGGTCTAACGGAAGGAAAGGAACAGAGACCGGAGATGATGTTCTTGCCCAGCCCTGCCAGTAACTCTGGTTTCAGGCAGGTTAGTTACCTTTTCTGGGCTTCCACATGGTCACACTGAATTGGGATGAACATACCTATGTCATCGATATCTGCAGTTACAAACTCCAATGGCCCCAGGGGCCAGGTAGGTACGTGAAGGCATGAGGCAGGTCAGGCGGGGTCTGCAGTATGTGTGAGAGCGCACAGCCGTGGACGGGGTGGCCACTGCTCAGACCCGGTGTAACTGCCTGCTGCCCCGCAGTGTGGGCCCAGAGTGGCCAGATCTTACGGTTTCTTGTTGAAAAGTGGGAGTCTGCATTTTCATGTGACATCCCACCTCCCCCATTCACTAAAATGTCAGCTCCACTAGAACAAGGATTTTTGTGTTTTATTCTCTGGTAGAGCTCCAGCCTACAAGCACTCAACAAATATTGATTGAATGAGTGAAACTTTCCAGGACATATTGGAAAGGTATTTAAATGTTTTAAAACCTTGTACAATCCAAACACAGCTCCCCGAATGTGGACTGTCAACTTTTGGACTGTATTATGGGGCGATTGTAGGGCATGAAAATATTGTGAGAAGTTGGAAGCAATGTGTAAACGGGATATTTCTTTTTCCTTATAATCTGTTTCGCTTCTGGTAACAATAGATTTAGCAACTACTAGATGCCTGTACCTGGACTTGAACAGTGAAAATGAAGCCCTGCCCTCAGAGAGCCTTCTGGGAGATCAGTGGTCCTCACTTAGAGCGAGGGGGTCTCTAAACCTGGACATCCACTTCCCACCTGTGGAATGAGAGACTGGTGTTAAAGCGCTAAGGCCTTTTTAAGCCTGTGGGGATCATCCTCTGAGACATCTTAGCCTCAGGAGCTGAGTTCTCTGCTCACAAACCACACTGCTGAGAGGGCAAGACCCAGAGCTGAAGTCTCCCCTGCCCTGGCACACATCTCTTCTCCTGCCAGGAACTCGGGGGCAGGTTCACAGTGAGCGTCCTGGCTCTGACACCTGATAAAGAGACACGTCTAATCTAGAGGAGAGAGAGCCGGGAGGACCTGCTGACAGCTTTATCTCTGCTTGCTGCCCTCATGGGCGAGGCTAAAGGCAGAACTGGTGCTTCATAGCAAATATTTCTCCAGGCCTCTGTTCCATGAAAAGGGGGATTTGGGGTCACCTATGCCAGAGGGAGTAGGAGTGGCAAGTCACCCCCCCATCTAAAGGGTCTTGGGGCCTTTTGATGGCTCACAGGTTAAAGAGGGCAGAAGGGGCGGGAAGGAAGGTCAGGCTTCTCCTGTTTGCAGTCTCAGGGAGGGTGAGGTGGGGAGGAAGACGGAAGGGCTGAGGAAGGTGGGGAGAGGCTAGGGTGTGTGCTAAAACAGAAAGAGGGTTTTTTTAAAAAAAATTTTTTTCTATAGGTTAGGAGAGAGAAAGAGAAAGCACCCTCTGAAGGGATGACCACACCATGACCCACTCATTCCCTGTCTGGCTTTTGGGCATGCATGTTCATGTGCCCAGTGTGTTTTTCAAGCTGCCAAGTCCAGGACTCAAACTGCATAGTCACCATGAGGGATCCAGCTGCCTTAACCACCATACCACCTAACTGGCCCAAGAGTTTTTTGTTTGTTTGTTTGCTGCAGGATATGTGTGTGCTCACGGGAGACAGACAGAGACATAGAGAGAGAGGGAAAGTGAGACCCCCCCCCCACCACCACCACCAGTAGGGATGGCCACACCGCAGTCTCTTCTTGTTCACTCTTTCTGTTTTGGGAACACACACACATGTGCCTGTCCTGATTTTCAAGGTGCTGGGTCTAGGACTCGAATGGCAGAGTTGGCCATGTGGGGTCCAGCTGCCTTAACCTCCAGGCCACCTGCTGGCCTATCAGAAGATCTTTATATTACTTTAATTGCCAGAGAGTACATGTGCATGCCAGAGAGACAGAAGCAGGGAGAGGGAGGAACCACCCCCAAACAGGGCGTGGTCACGCCACAATCCTCTCTAGCATGCCTCATGCTGTCAGCCATGTGGGATTCCTGTTAACCACTAGGCCCTGGGGCCAGCCCTGGAAATTGCCAAGACAGAGTCACCAGAGTCTGGGATGGGTTTGGAGGGTTTCCATTCCTGTTTGCAGGAACTTGGGGGATCCCTAGGAGAGGATCTGCCTCTACTGCCAGCTTTAGGGGGAAGGGCGCTGGGGTGATTTAGCATGACATTCCAAAAGCATCCAGGTCCTCCCAGAGACTGACAGAGGCCCAGGACGCCTTGTTGACGTCCATCACCTGCTTAGTTGGGCCCAGGCTGGAGACACGCTGTTGCCCTCCCTGGCCCGCAGGTGAACGTGCTGGCCCTCAGCATCTGCACCCGGGAAGCCTACCAGTCCATGAAGGAGCGGAATGTGGATGACGGGCACATCATTAACATCAACAGGTGAGGGCAGGTGGCTGGCAGGCGGAGCAGTCACCCTCCAAGCCGGGGCGTCTGCTATGGCTCACTTGACTTCTTTGGAACCCACGTTCCCTGTTGGTAAAGTAGGGATGTAGCTAGTACCCAAACGGCATGATCGTGGTGAGGAAAGAATGCCATGTGGCACATCCTGTTTGGCTGGAATGGGCAGCTCATCCCCATTCCCTTTCCTCTGCAGCTAAAGCCTGGGGCTCTCCTGGGCTCAGGCCCTGGGATGGAGCTTACCTCGTGGCACAGAGACCACACTGTCTTTGCCACCCCAGGGGTAATATGGCCTCTGCCCGTCCCAGAGATCTCCCCATAGAACCATCTCATTGAACACACAGATGAAATTGAGAGATTTCTGACATCTTGCATGCCCAGGAGACTATGCTCCTTGGTCAGTGCAGGGACCTCTAGGAGGAGGAGGAGGGTCTTCAGGGGTGACTTGGTGGCAAGCTAGATCAGAAGGCTGTGGATGGCCACCAGAGGTGCCCTTGGGAAGGCTTCCCTGTTGGCATCTGGGGCAGGGTTGAATGGTAAGGCAGGGCACCGCCGCTCTGTGTGGAGCTTCATTCTCTCCTTTCCTCCCTCCCACTATTCAGCATGTCTGGCCACCGAGTGTTACCCCAGTCTGTGGCCCATTTCTATAGTGCCACCAAGTACGCCGTCACCGCGCTGACAGAGGGATTGAGGCAAGAGCTTCGGGAGGCCCAGACCCACATCCGAGCCACGGTGAGGGGCTGGGGCAGGCAGCTCTCCCTGCCCACACATACTGCCAGGACGCTCTGGCTCGGGTGTACCCTGGCCTGGGTGTGCCACTAAACGCTCCTGGGGGTGAGCTGGGCACAGGACTCCTGGGCTCTGCTGCTCCCTGCATGGCCCTGCCGGTCCTGAGCTTCCTCATTTCACTGATCCGGGAGCCAAGGGCCAGACTTAGACTTCGAGATGAGTGGGCCTGTCCCAGGGGAACCCCTAGAGTAAGATGAAGGGAAAGCAAGGGATTGTGGGAAGCCAGGTGCTCAGTTGCTGGAAACTGGGACCCCGGGCCCTGCTCTTGGGGGCTGCATGACTTTGGGCAAGTCACTGAACTTCTCCCGTGCTCCATTCTCCGTGTCTCCTCGTTTGTGAAATGGAGTTGACGTTAAGAGGTTTTAGGGGACCCTGTTTTGTAAGACATGTACCCGACAGGATGGGCTGTGGAGGTGGTGGGTATCACCGTGGCCATTGCCAGTGGCAGCTTTGGAGGGAGGAGGCAGTTGCTGGACACGGAACAGCCGTCACTGTGAAGTGGGGGCCCTGTGGCCGCCCCACTCCCAACCTCTCCCCCAGGCCTGGCAGAGCTCATCCCCTGAGCGGGTCCTCTCTGTTGGCCAGTGTATCTCTCCAGGTGTGGTCGAGACACAATTCGCCTTCAAACTGTTCGACAAGGACCCTGAGAAAGCAGCTGCCGCCTATGAACACATGAAGGTGAGGCCTCCCTTTGGGTGGGGTGAGGGGTGGGATGGGGGTGCCGGAGAGGACCTCAGTGGTGGGAGGGGACTTGGGTCCATCCTATCCTGTCTCAACCCTTTTCCCTGGTGCTCTCAGTGTCTTAAACCCGAGGATGTGGCCGAGGCTGTCCTCTACGTCCTTGGCACCCCCCCACATGTCCAGGTGAGTCTGCTGTCGATCCCCTGGAGAGCGACCATCCCCAGAGGAGGGAAGCAGGGAGGCCTCCAGGGTGTGGGCAGAACGTCCTGGCTACCTGACGCCTTGTGCCTTCTGCAGATCGGAGACATCCAGATGAGGCCTACGGAGCAGGTGACCTAGTATCCCGTGGGCCCTCCTCCTCCTTCCCACCCCTCACGGCTCAGCTCCTGCCTCTGGATTTTAGGTGTGGACTGTGGACCCCATGGTGGTCCGTTCCCCCACCATGGGCTAGAAAGTTTGGGGGTTTTGCATCATCTTGTCAAATTGTTTGCATTGCAAATGTGCAAAATGGGCTGGGAGAGGAGCCCTGCTCGGTTACCTGTCCACCTCATGGTCCCCTTTTGATACTCCTTGGCCTATGTCTGCTCTTCTCAGCCACTTCCCTTTGACCTGGGAAAGAGGTTGCGGGCCTAAAAGGGGGCTTCTTCCTGTCTTCATGTACCCAATTTTTGCCCCTCAGGTTGGGGTGGCAGAGAAAGGCCCTCATTTTATATCTGAGAGGTTGTCCAGGGCCCCAGGCTTCCTGTTCCCTGCCCTCTGCTCCCACACCCCTCTGTCCCTCCTTCCCAGCTCTCCAGCCCAATCGTGGCTTTTTGGCCCCCGGTAGGGTCATGGCTCCACTCTGACTGTGGCAGCAGAACACCAGAGCCTGCTCCCAGTGGTTTTCACTGTGATAATTAAAAAAAAAAAATTACAACCGACCTTCTTTGGCTTCAGATGTGTCTTTCAATTCCCCCTTCTCTGTGCCCAGGGATAGTTGTGTGTGAGAGTTTCTTCCAGATGAGTGGATTTGGGGCCTCACACCTGGAGGGTGGGTCACCATAGGTAGCAGGAGTAGGTTTGTGTTGGGTCTTGCAAACAGCAGGACAAAGAGAAGATGAGCGGGTAGATGGGACCCTGAAGTGCACCTGAAATTATAGAACAGCACAGAACCTACGCGCAGGAGGGAGCTGGGCTGACCGGTCCTGCCTGGATCATTGCTGAGTGCTGAGCAAGGGAGTAGCTATTACTCGTAGGCCAGGGACGTTGCTTAGCTTGTCAGCAGGGCCACAACGTCAGAGATGTCGCTTGGGAAGAGAATCAGCAGAAACGGGATAGGGGTTATTATTGGGGCCTGCTGGGCTGGTGACAGGGGTCTGAAAAGAAACAGCTTCTGTGAAGCGGGGCCCGGTGGCCTCCCTCCTCACCCCTGACCTCTCTAAGGCCTGGCGAGTCTCTGTCCTGAGCATGTCTCTGTTGGCCCAGTGTGTCTCTGCAGAGGTGAAGACACAGTTCACCTGCACCCGAATGTGGGAGGGGGCATCCAGACTGCCTTGGAAGGACAGGAGGGTTTCATCTATCCTCTTAAAGTGTCCTTTGCTGGTGCGTGGGTGAGTGCGCCCCCAGCCTCCTGGGACCTCAAAAGGGACAGGATACAACAGCTGGGTCAGCTCAACTGGAGCACCGCCTTGCTGCCTCCTTTGAGCGGCGGGTGTTATCACTCCGCCAGTCCTGTAGGGGGCGCCCTGGGGACGTCCTGGCTGCCAGGCATGCGCGGTGCGTGGCGGGGCTGGACGCTGGCTGCCCGAACCCGGAAGTGGAGAGACCCACGTTGGATCCCTTGTAGGGTGATGGGCGGTCCTCGTGCACAGAGTAGAGGGTGATGGGTCCTGTCTGTGGGCGCAGACGCCAAGTACCTGTCACTCCCGTGTGGGGGACCTGAGAGTGGCAGCGGTGACCGGTCCCGGGGACGCAGCAGGAAGCATCGAGTTTCTAGCGTGGCCCGCGACATGGGGCTGCTCTCACAGGGTGCGACCTGGCGTTGCTCGGGTCGCCTGGTCACCCGTCATTTCTCCCAAGCGGCGCGGCGCGGGGAGCGGCCTGGCGGGGAGGAGCTGAGCCGCCTGCGCCTGGATGACCTGGCGCCAGCTCCGCGGCTGGAACTTCTGTTTGGCCTGTCCCCGTGTCTCCTGGCTCTGCGGGCCGCCCGCCGCCGAGTGGCCCGGCTCCTGCTCCAAGCCGGCAGGACCGGACTACAGGGAGAGCGCGCCGAGCTGCTTCGAGTGGCCGAGGCGCGCGGTATCCCAGTTCTGCGGCCCAGGCGGCAGAAGCTGGACGCCCTGTGCCGCCACCAGGTCCACCAGGGCGTCTGCATGGAGGTGAGCCCGATGTGCCCCAAGCCCTGGACTGAGGCCAGCGAGGCGACCCCTGGAGACTGCCCCCAGCGGCTGTGGCTTGTCCTTCAGGAGCTCCAGGATCCCCGAAATCTTGGGGCTGTGCTGAGATCCGCTCACTTCCTTGGAGTGGATAAGGTCATCACCAGCCGGAGAAACAGGCACGGACCGCCCTTAGTCCCCCGTGCCCCAACCTAGGGGCGCTGTCGAGTTCCTAAGCACCTTGACCCTTGGGTGACCCCTCAGCCAAGCCTCGGCATCGCCAGAACTCTTACCCCTAATCCCTGGGATTGCGGGAAGGGTAGGGTGCTGGACTGAGTTTGCCCAGCCTAATGCGGGAATGGGGAATCTTTGCAGCTGCCCGCTCACTCCCGTGGTCAGCAAGGCCAGCGCGGGGGCTATGGAGGTGATGGACGTGTTCTCCACGGATGACCTGGCCGGGTTTCTGCAGGTAATCGGGCGACAAGGGAAGGAGCAGAAATGACCTTCGCTCAGCCTCTTCAACTCGACCCCAGTCGATTGGGAGGGAGGAGAGGGCACGTTGTCATGCTTCCAGTGACCTTCTAAATCCCTTTGGGAAGGGAAGGGTCCTGCAACTTTAAAAGCACCTCTGGAGCACTGTCTGAAGGTAGGGCCTTCAGGGCGTCATTCCCTTTACTCCTCACCTCTCCCAGCGCACCTCATCTGCCCGCTGTAAGTCTACCTCCGCGTCTCATCACCTAATAAGTAGATTTTCCTTAAATTCTTCTTGTGGGGAGCTGATGGGCAGGAGGCCTGGGTTCTTCAGTAGGGCAGAGCTTGAAAGGGTCTTGGAATATGACTTTATGTCTTTGCTATCCTGGAAGGGGCAAACCCTAGGAAACCCTGCTACATGCAGGGGTCTGCAGCTGTGCTTCCCATGCTGGACACAAGGTGGCAGTATTGCCCTGCGTTTGGCAACCTCGTGCCCGTCTCTTCCCTGATTTGTGAGCCATACCCCCTCGCCTTTAAAACAACTGATAATTTATTAAAATAGTTGACTTAAGGATCTGCAATGGTGACTTTAACCTCAACTGTTGAATAGTGATGGAAGTAATCTGTTCAACAATCGCAGAAGGACTATGCAAATCAGTAAGTCACTTGTGAATTCTCATCTGGGAATGATCTCATGTCTTAGAACCTTCACCACAATGAGATTTTCTTGTAGTGATTCCCACAGTCTGGGTGGGCATCCGAACTGGTCCTTTCACTTCGAGATTCTATTCCTTTGCACCTCTGACCAAGTCAGCACACACTTCGTCCAGGGACTTCGCATTGCAGCTGCTTAAAGTAATTCTGTTTCGGTGAATCGCCCAGTCCCTCTGGCTCCACAGATGTTTTTCCAGTATCTTCAAACACCAGGGCAGCGGTGGGTCTTCCTGACTGACTTGTTCCTCTGCAAGAGCGAAGAGCAGTGAGTCAGGCTCAGGAGCTGGCTGACCAGAGCTTTCCCTCCCCTGTGTCCATGTCTTTCTCGAAAAGGAGAGAAATTCCCCTCTTGTGAAGGATGAGATGAGATGAGCCTAGAACAATGTGTAAAGTATAATGCCAGCCACACAAGTTAGTTTTAGGTATTCTAGTAACCACACTGAAAGGTAAAGCTGAAATTAAATTTAGTAATTTACCCATTATATCCAAAATATCATTTCAGCGTGCAGTCATTTTAAATATTGTTAATGGAATATTTTACATTCTTGGGCCGGCAGGTGGCTTGGTAGTTAAGGGCACTGGACTCCCATGTGGGTGGCCACAGTTTGAGTCCTGGATCTGGCGACTTGCTTTCTCACTTTCCCTCTCTCTCTCACTTGGTCCCTCTCTGGTCAAATTACAATAAATAAATGAATAAATTAAATTAAATAATTCTTTTTAAAGAATTCTGACTTCCAGCCCTTGAACAAGGAATTCCTGAAAACAAAACAAGAAACCACTTTGCAAAGCACTCACTTAACTCCCATCATCACGTCTCCCTCCTCCTGTCAGCTGCTGGGCCTGCAGTCTGTCTTCGTTCTGTTCCGTGGAGAAGCTGGAGGGGCCCAGGCCGGTGCTGGACTGGTTCCTCCCTGCCCCCCTGCTCAGACACTGCCCCTGCACGTTCTCTCCTCGCGTTGGCCACCACTGCCCTGCCCGTGTCAGCCAGCGTCCTCCCATTCTCTCGGTCTCACAGCAGTCAGACCCTCGCTCCCACACTGAACCACGGCCCTCGTCAAGGTCACCATGCTCCGGGTGACTGCATCCGGGGTCCATTCTCCGTCCTCACCTGATGTGCATTCTGGCACAGATAACTCCTTCCTCCTTGAAGCTCCGTTCTCTGGCTTTCTTCTGCTTTGCTGCACTCTCTCGGAGTCACCGCTGGTGATTCCTCAAGCCTCAACCTCCAAATGTGAGAATTTCCCAGGTCTGGGACCAGCAGTTAGCGTAATGGCTGTGTCTCTGGACTCCCACGTAGTCAACCACAGTTCGCATCCCAGACCCGGTGGCTTAAAACTCATGCCGGGCGCGAGTGCGTGCGTGCCCAAGATCCCGAGAGGAGAATGGAGGAGAAGGGATTGCGGCGTGACCATCTCCCCTGGGGGGTGATTTCTCGCTTTCTGTCTCTCTGTCTCCATCTGTCTGGCGAGTGCACGTGCCCTATAGTGAAAACCTCTCCAAAAAAAAAAAAAAAAAAGAAAAGAATTTCCCAGGTCTAGGGGCTGGCAGGTGGTGTGGTGGTTAAGGCCACTGGACTTCCACATGGCTGACCACGGTTCAAATCCCAGACCTGACAGCTTCCTTTCTCACTTTCCTTCTCTCTCTCTGTCTCTCTCTGGTCAACTTAAAAAAATAATAATTACAATGAATAAAATTAAAACAATTCTTTGGAAAAAAAATAAATTCCGAGGTCTGGTCCTGGGAGTGCTATATATTCATTTCTTGTGGGTCTCATATCTAGTCTCACTGCTTTAAATGCCATCCAGGTTCAAATGCCTCCCAGATGAATATCCTAGCCTGGGCCCTAGGCTGGCTCTCACTCTCGAATTCCAAATTCACTGCTCTAGTTGCCTATTGGGCAGCTCACCTGCTCTCTTTTAAAAAATGTATTATTATTATTTTTTACCTATTTCCTTCATGAGCAAGAGGGAGACAGAGGCATCCTGACAAGGTCTTCACGTTGCAGTCCACTCCCAGTCCCAGCCAGCCTAGAGCACGGGCACGTGTGCACACCCAGTGTGTGCGGGCGCCCTGCACACGAACCTGGGACCTTTCCCGTTGGGTCCAGCTGTCACACCACACCTCCTGGTCCTGACAGCTCTTCTGTGCTATCTAAGGGGGCCTTTCAAACTTAACGTTTCCTAAATGAACACCTGCTCCTGGAGCTTGCTGTTCTAGTCTCTTCTCTGTTGCTAATACCAGAAATACCCGTGTGTGCTGGTTTATAAGGATGGAGGTTTGTTTAGTCGGTTTGGGAGGTCTGAGGTCCAGGGGCCGCACCTGGTGAGGGTCTTGTGGTGAGGACTCTTAATAGACTCCCAAGGTGCCACAGGGACAGAGCAGAACGTCTGTGTTTATGTGTTTGCTGTTTGCTTTCTGTATAAGGGAGAGAAACAGATTGATCTCCTTTATTTATGACAATGTTCATGCGCATGAGAGAGAGATGAGCACCCTCCGCAGGATCTGGTCACCACACAGTCCCCTCCAATCCTCAGCCATCAGATCTTCAGTGCTCTTGCTGCGCTTCATTCATTCATTCATTCATTCATGTTTGCCAGAGGGTGTGTGAACTTGCCAGAGAGAGACACAGAGAGGGAAAGTGAGAAAGTACCCCATGGGGACGGTCATGCCTCAATCCCTTCTCCTCTTCCTCCTCTTGTGATTTTGGGCACACACGTACACAGCCCGGTGTGTTTGTCAAGCTCCCTAGTCTGGGAATTGAACTGCGCAGTTGACCATGTGGGATCCAGCACCTGAATCACCGTGCCTCGGCTGGCCCCCTGCTCCCCTTGTCCGTCAGGGGCGCCCCACTCTGATGACCTCTTCCAGTCCCACTCATTGCCCACCTTTCCACACCATAGTTGGATTAAGTCTCCACCCTCTCCACACTGCTACAGGGTTCCCCAAATTTCAGCACAGGAATTTCTGGGGGACATGTGCCAGCCATAGTACTTACCAGCTCTCTCGACAACTTGGTCCCTTTTGTTTAGGCCAGAATCTCAGCAGGGGCCTCGGTTCTTCCTGTCCCCACACGCACACTCCTCCAGCTTTACCTGAAGTGCCCTGCATGCTCTCACCGCTTCTTCCATCTCCCCGGCTACCGCTCTGGGCCACGCCACCCTCGGCTCTTGGCCGTGCTGTTGCAGAAACCTCCGAGCTGTGCCCGTCCTTCCGCCTTGGCTCAGCGCAGCAGGCCGCGTGTGTCCAAACATGCGTCAGACCTCGCAGTCAAAGCCGAAGTCCTCCCAGTGGCCTCGGAGGGCCTACTTACGTGACTGTTCCCTGTCCTGTGCCCTCAGTGGTGCCCTTCCACCGGTCGCCTTACTGTGAGATAAGCACCCACCTTTGGGTCTTTCTGCTTGCTGATCATTCTGCCTAGAATATTCTTCTCCCAGTTGTCTGCATGGGGCCCCCTCTTCTCCTTCCGGTCAGCACTCAAATTCACTTCAGCGAGGCCTTCCCCAGCCTCACTTCCACAGATTGGCTTTTTTGTTGCTGTTGTTTTGTTTTTGTTGTTTTGTTTTTTTGAGAGGTTTTTGCTATAGGGTGTATGGTCACCAGAAGGACGGAAAGCGAGAAATCACCCCCCCCAAGGGGGATAGCCACTCCGCAATCCCTTCTCCTCCATTCTCCTCTCGGGATCTTGGGCACGCATGCACATGCACCCAGTGTGAGTTTAAGCCACCAGGTCCCGGACTTGAACCGCGGTCGACTACAGGGGAGTCCAGCGACATAGCCATTACGCTAACTGCTGGTCCCTTGTTTTGTTTGTTTTTTAGCAAGGGTCTTGGTATGTCATGCTCCTCCGACCTCAGCTTCCCAAGTAGCCGAGACTACAGGCCTGTGACCCTGTACCCGGCCTGTAGGGTGGGCTGGGCGTTGAACCCAGGCCTCCCATGTGGCCTCAGCCCACCATGGAGCAGCGCCTACCAGTGTGTGCTCCTGTAGCCGGGCCATGACTGTGCACTGTCCTCTCCCCATGGTCCAGAGCAGCCTGGTTAGTAACTATGGACCAAGTGAGTGGACTTGGATGGGCAAGGCTGGGCTCCTCCATGGCCAGGCCCCTCCGTGGCCAGGTGTCTCTGATAAGGGGAGGGTGAACTAGAGCATGACTACTTCTTCCATCTTTCAGGCCAAAGCCCGGCAGGGCTGGCTCGTAGCAGGCACGGTGGCCTGCCTAGGGCCTGAGAGCGCACAGCCCCCCAAGACCCCCACCATCAGCTGCTTGGAGTTCCTCTGGGACCGGCCCACCTTGCTTGTGCTGGGTAGGTAGCTGGCTCTGCTTTTCTGTGCTCAGGTGTCCATTTCCAAAGCTCTTGGGGTCCAGCTGGCACACCCCAACCCTCTGCCCTGTGCCCTGCAGGGAATGAGGGCTCTGGTCTGTCCCCGGAAGTGCAGGCCTCCTGCCAGCTTCTCCTCACCATCCTGCCTGGGCGCCAGCTGCCTCCTGGACTTGGGTCACTGAACGTCTCCGTGGCTACAGGTGAGTCCACACCGTCCCTTGTTCTCACCCACTAGTTCCACCAGTGCAGGGACTGCTACTTTTGTGTCCCGTTTATTAGATGTTTTTTCTTACTCAAGTCACTTAATCTTCCCGTGCCTCAGTTGATGTACGTACTGAATGGAGGAATACATCCTCTTTTTGTTGTTTGCTGTAGGGTGCATGTGCTCACCAGAGAGAGAGAAAAGTGAAAAACTGCCTCCTGGGGGGTGGCCACACCACAGTCCCTTTCCCTTCGTTCTCCTTTTTGGACTTTGGGCACACACACACACACACACACACACACACATACACATCTGGTTCTGGGATTTGAACCGTGTAGTTGGCCCCACATGGGATTCAGCCAGCTTGAGCAACATGCTACCAGCTGGCCCACATCACATCCTTTTGATGAAATGAGGGCGTGCTTGACTCGTGTCGGGGCTCCGTCCACGGCTCTGTCCTCTCCTCTTCCCCCTGTCCTTTTGTCTGTGCAGGAATCCTTCTTCACTCCATTTGCAGTCAGAGGAAGGGTTTCCCAGCAGAGGGGGTGAGAAGGCGCCTTCTCCAAGACTCCCAAGAACGCCCAGCCCCGTCTGAAGGACTCAGAGAGCATCAGCACCCAGGGCTGTCTTTGGGGTCAGAAGAAGAGAGACGAAGTGGCGGCTGACGTGGCCCGTCTGCGATATGCCCCGGCTGGAGTTGGGGTGGTTGCACACACATCCACGGCTCCAGGTGCCAGAGTCTGCCCGCGTGTGCGCCCTGGCCCCTGTTTACTGACCACAGCCTTGGTGGAGACCAGAGGAAGTTCAGTTTCCTGTTTGGATGGACTTGCAGTTAGAGATGGTGGTTTAATTTCCAGAATGCACTAGAAGGAGGGCCCTGCTTTGGAAGACAAGGGGAAGTCCAGACATCAGAAGGGAAGCAGGCAGCTGGGTCCAGTCGTCCTACCCCACTGGAACCAGTTGCCTGGGTGAGTGTGAGAGTGTTAGGGGAGGGTCAGGGCCCTCTTGTGCCACATCCAGGCTCGAGCAGCTCCCCACTGGGGGACTTTGAGCCCATGTCTTTGTATTTCTGTGCCCCGGGGTCCTTGCCTGCGCCCACCTCACAGGGTGGTTGTGAGGATCAAATAAAGCATCCTCTGGTATCCGGTATCCGACGCCTCCACTAGGTGGCAGCCTCGCTCTTTGGGAAGCTCTGACAGCCACCTGGGTAGACTTGGCTGTGGCCTCCCCAAGAGACAGGAGGAAATTAACAAACACCTGAATACCTCCCCCCCTCCCTAGGACCCCTGGCGACTCATCAGTCACTTCTCAGTGGACGGAACTCTTGATCCTTAAGCCCTGGCCTCTGAGCCAGTCAGGTGGTGAGGACAGGATGGCTGGTTACTGTAAAACCCAGATTTGTATTTCTTACCTGGGGTCCCACAGTAGAGTGGGTAATGTAGGGCAGTCTTGTCTCTACATTAGGGCTGCCTGGCAAGCTTTAAAACAAGCCGGGGCCAGTGGATGGCGTGGCGGTTAAGGCTGCCGGATCCCACCTAGCTGGCCGCTCGGTTGAGTCCCAGACCCAGCAGCCTGAGAAGCCCCCGGGGGCGTGTGTGCGCATGCCCACAGGAGGAATGGAGGAAAAGGAACTGCAGTGTGACTCCCCCGTGGGTGCTCCTTTCGCATTCCCTCGCTCTGGTAAGCATACATGCCCTCTGGCAAATTAAAAAGACGAAAGACCAGAATCTGGTAAAGTGGGTCTGGGCAGAACCTGGGCATCGCGATTCCGGAAGCTCCGCAGATGGGTCGTGTGCAGCTGAGGCTGAGAACCCGCCACGCGGTCTCTCCACCTGGGCGCTGCATCGCTGACGTTCGGCCCACGCCTCGGTGCTGAGGGGAGGCGTGGTCGACGTTCAGCAGCACCGCCGGCTTCCACCCACTAGATGCCAGTAGTACCCCATCCTCCAGTGTGAAACCAAAAATCTCTCCAGACGTGGGCAAATGCCCCTGGGCGACAAAACCACCCTGGTTAGAACCACTGCCCTAGGACGGCACCCCCTAAATTGTTTATTGCTGGAGGGTATGTGTGCTTGTCAAAGAGAAAGTTGCCCCTCGGATCAGGTGGTCACACCTGTACGTTTTCCTCCATTTCTCCATCGCATCAGGATATGAGGCACGTGGGCACACAGTGCTTAGCTGCTGGGCTACAGAGAAGCCCCAGCACCGCCCAAGCCATAATCTCGATTACTGGGGAACCGTGGGGAACCTTATCCACCTGAGCCTCGGTCCTGTCCTCAGTGAAAGGTGACTAACCTTACTTTCCTGGATCACTGAGAGGATAGAGAAGACAGGAGGGGGGCCGGCAGGTGGTGTGGTGGTTAAGGACACTGGACTCCCATGTGGCCAACGGCAGTTCGAGTCCTGGACCTGGTGGCTTACTTTCTCACTTTCTCTGTCCTTCTCTGGTCAAATAAAAATAAATAAATAAAGTTAAATAAAAAAGAAGACAGTAGGAACTTGGTGCTTCACATGTAGTAGGTGCTCAGCAAATAGCACCCTTTGGGCTGGACCCCATTTGGCTGACCGAGTGGTTAGATCCTGGCCCTTTCAGCTGAAAAAGCACGAGGTACATGTGTTTGCATGCACCAGGTCCCTATAGGGTGGAGGAATGGAGAAATTATGGCATAACCATGCTCCATTGAGGGGTGCGTTCTCCCTCTCCCTCTCCCTCTCTCTCTCTATCTCAGGAAACACATGAACCCTTGCAAGTTAAAAAAAAAAAAAAGTACAGGGATCAGCAGGTGGTGTAGTGGTTAAGGTTCTGGACTCCCACATGGCTGACTGATTTGGGTCCTGGACCCAGTGACTTGAAACTCACACCAGGTGTGTGTGTATGCATGGCCCAATCCAAGAGAACAGAGAAGGGATTGTGGTGTGGCCAATCTCCCCAGAGGTAATTTCTCACATTCTCTGTCTCTTCAGCGAGTGCATGCACCCTGTAGCAAAAAATCTCTCTAAAAAGATAATACTCTCCTTTTTCTCTGGAATCCACCTATAATGGATTTCTTAGGATTCTAATGGTGATGCTATTTAGAACACTTGAATTTGCTTAAAAAATACCTAACGTCTCTTTGAAGTCAAAGGTTTTCCTCTCAGGAGAGAGGCTAGAACACTTCATAAACCCCACTGATCACCACCAGCATCTGTCCCTCTTGGGCTCTTTGTCCTCGACTGCCATCCAGGCTCTGACCTCTGCTAGCATGCCTCAGCCCTGGCTGTCCCACACCGCCTCCTCCTTCCTGCTTCACTCTTGTCCAAGAGACTTGTCTAGGACATTTTTTTTTCCTTTTTTTTTTTTTTTTTTTTTTTGAGAGGTTTTTGCTATAGGGTGCATGCGCTGGCCAGACAGACAGACAGACAGAAAGTGAGAAATCACCCCCTGGGGGGATGGCCATGTCACAATCCCTTTTCCTCCATTCTCCTCTCAGGATCTTGGGCACACACGCACACATGTCCGGCGTGAGTTTAAGCCACTGGGTCTGGGACTTGAACTGCGGTTGACTACATAGGAGTCCAGCAAGGTAGCCATTATGCCACCTGCTGGTCCCTGTCTAGGATATTTAAAGAATTTTAATGTATTTTAAATTTGCTATAGAGTAGGACCAGCGGGCGGAGTAGCAGTTATGTCACTGGACTCCCCATGGCCAACCTCAGTTAGAGTCCTGGACCTGGTGCTTGAAAATCACGGCAGGTACATGTGTATGCAGGCTCAAGATCCTGCGAGGAGGAGGGCTCGCAGGTGACGTGGTGGTTAAGGGTGCTGGACTCCCACATGGCAGACCACAGTTCGAGTCCTGGACCTGGCGACTTGCTTCCTCACTTTCTCTCTCTTTCTCTCCTTCCCTCTCTAGTCAAATTAAAATAACAAACAAAGTTAAAGAAAAAAATAACTTTTTTTTTTTTTTTTTTTTTTTTTGCTATGGGGAGCGTGTGCTCTCCAGAGAGACAGAGAGACAGTGAGAAATTGTCCCCAGCGGGGATGGCCACACCACAATCCCTTCTCCTCTGTTCTCTTTTTGGGATCTTGGGCACGCACGCACATGCGCCCAGCGTGAGTTTAAGCCACCGGGTCCGGAACTCGAACAGTGGTCGACTACATGGGAGTCCAGCGACATAGCCATTACGCTAACTGCTGGTCCCAGGAAAAAATAATTCATAAAAAATTCATTAAAAAAATAGAGGTCGGGAACCAGCAGTTAGTGTAATGGCTATGTCGCTGGACTCCCACGTAGTCGACTGCGGTTCGCGTCTCGGACCCGGTGGCTTACAACTCACACCGGGCGCGTGTGCGTGCGTGTCCAAGATCCCGAGAGGAGAATGGAGGAGAAGGGATTGCGGCGTGACCATCCCCCCTGGGGGGTGATTTCTCGCTTTCTGTCTCTATGTCTCTCTCTGTCTGTCTGGCGAGCACATGCGCCCTATAGCGAAAAACCTCTCCCCCCCCCCCCCCAAAAAAAAAATAGAGGTCCTGGGAGGAGAATGGAGGAGAAGGGATTTCAGCGTGGTCATCCCCCCCGGGGAGGTGATTTTTTTACTTTCCCTCTCACTGTGTGTGTCTCTCTCTCCCCAATGCGTTCACATACCCTAAGGCAAAAACCTCTAAGAAAAAAAAAGTTTGGGGGTCAGCAGGTGGTTAAGGCACTGGACTCCCATGTAGTCAACCATGATTCGAGTCCCAGACCCAGTGGCTTGAAATATACACTGAGTGCATTTTCGTGCATGTCCAAAATCCCGAGAGGAGAATGGAGGAGAAGGGATTGTGGTGTAGTCATTACTCCTGGGGGGTGATTTTTAACTTTCTGTCTGTCTCTCCAGAGAGCACACGTCCCCTATAGCAAAAATCTCCTTCTCAAAAAAAGGTTTGGCTATAAGAAATGTATGCTCACTAGAGAGCGAGAGATTGCAAGCCACCAGAACTGGACTTGAACCATAGTTAACCATGAGGGAGTCCAGCGCCTCAACTACCATACCACCCGCTGGTCTCATTGTGTAGGATTTTTAACTTTGGTTCCACCGTAGAGTCACGGAGTCAGGGACAGCATAGCTTTTAATATCCCGGATGCTCAGTGGCACCAGACCAATCAAATCACAGTCTCAGGGTAAGGAGCCGGGGAACGGTATTTTCTAAAGCTCCCAGTTGATCTCATTGGGAACCGCTGGCCTTCAAGCTACCCGCCTTTGTCCAAAAACACTTCTTCCCTTTTACACCAAGAAGCACATTCACTGGGGCCAGCAATGGCATAATGGTTATGTTGCTGGATTCCCACATGGCTGACCACGGTTCGAGTCCTCGATCTGGAGGCTTGAAACATGCTGGGTGCATGTGCATGTGTGCCCCAACCTCCTGGGGGGTGATTTCTTGTTTTTCTGTCTCTGGTGTGTGCACATACCATACAGCAAAAATCTCTCTCTAAAAAAAAAAAAAAAAAAAGAAAAGAAAAGAAAAACATATTCATACTTACGTGTTGGAGCTCGTGCCTGAAAGTTTGAGCGAGTGACCCCTCATTCCTAAGATTTTTCAGACGTGTGGCTCCAGTCCTGGCTCTAGAGGGCTGCTCAGTGTGTAAAATGAGGCTAGTGCCGTTAACGGTGACTTTATCTACCCTCTTCCCAGCAAGGAAGTTGTACAAAAATAAAATGAGGGCATATCAAATGTCTCACAGACCAGAAGGACTGTGCTGTGCACTTTAGGATTAGCACACGATAGTACGAACCTCAATGTGAAGGTAATTTTAGGTATCAGCTTGACTGAGCCATGAGGTGCCCAGGTCTTTGGTCAAACATTAGGGTGTTTTTGGAAGAGATTAACATTTAAATCAGTAGACTTAAATATCAAACAGATGGCCCTCCCTAACGTGGGTGGGCCCCAATCAGCGGAGGGTCTGAACAGAAAGAAAGGTTGACCTCATGAATAAGAGCCTTCTTCCCACCTTCAAACTTGAACCAAGGGACCCGCAGGTGCCATGGTGGTTAAGGTGCTGGATACTCCCACATGGCCGACCACGGTTCGAGTCCTGGACCTGGTGACTTGCTTTTTCACTTTCCCTCTCTCTCTGTCTCTTTGTTTCTCTCTGGTCAAATTAAAATGAATGAATGAATAAATAAAATTAAAATAAATAATTCTTAAAAAAAAAAAAAGATGGGGCCAGCGAGTGGCATGGTGGTTAAAGGCACTGGACTCCCACATGGCCGACCATGGTTCAAGTCTTGGACCTGGTGGCTTGCTTGCTCACTTCCTCTCTCTTTCTCTGTCTCTCTTGGATCAAACTGGAAAATAATAATGATAATAATAATAAATAAAGTTAAATAAAAATAATTCTTTAAAAATTTTCAAAAAAAAAAGAAAAAAACAAAACAAATGTGAACCGAAACACCAGCTCTTCCTGGATCTTGAGCCTGCTGGACTTGGGGTTGGCACTGTACCAGCGACTTGGTTCTCAGCCTTCAGACTCAGACGGAAACTAAACGATCAGCTCTCCTGGGCCTCCAGAATCTTGGGACTTACCCGCCTCCATAGCTGTGCTAGCTAGTTCCTTACAGTAAATCTCTACACATGCACACACACGCACGCACACCCTGCTGGTGGTTTATCTGGAGAGCCCTCACTAATATACTTGATGCAGAATGAATGCAGGTGTCTCCCTGCTTCTTCATGTAGGAGTCCACCACACCACCTGCCTGCCTCATGTACATTCTTTTTTTTTTTAAATTATTTTATAGAACTTTATTTATTTTTTACTTATTTAAATTTGACCAGAAAGAGACAGAGAAGGGGGTGGAGTGAGAAGGCAAGCTGAACTCTGCCCTCCAGGACCAAGCCCAGCATGAACCTACGAGTTGGGGTTTGGAGTCCAGAGTCCCTCTCCTGCCCACTGGCTCCTCTGTGGTAACTGAGCCCTAGTTCAGCTGCCCCGAGCAGGCATCATCAGCTGCTCCGAGCAGGCATCATCAGCTGCTCATCGGCTTTCTGGGTCCTAGCAGTGTAGGCCGTCTGAAGGGGTCGTATTCCTGGACTTATAGCCAAGTCCAGGGGCCTCCTGGCTTCACCCCCTGGGCAGCAGGCCGGTTGGCCTCTGGAAAGACAGGCTCACTTGAATCAAAGAGAAGGGAAGCTGTAAGTTACCTGCTGTGCACACATGTTCCAGTAGTTACGTCCTGCACGCAGGCAGTTCAGGGCCTGGGGTCCTGAGGTCAGGGGGATGAGGTCTCCCTCAAGTGGCCCTGGTGCCAGATACAGTGCTGGCACACAAGTGCTGCTAGCAAATGTGGCTTGAGCATCCATAGCTGTGGTGGCCGTGGGTATGAAGGGGCTGGCTGGGGGTCCACCAGCTGCAGGGCAGGGTTGGGGTAAAGCCCGGGAGAGGATAGTGATGACTAAGTGCAGGACCCAGCTGTTAAACAGTGCCTGAGTTCCAGCTCTGTGACTTGCTTATAGTATAAATGTGGACGTGTCCTTTAGATTCCAAGCCTTGGGGGGCCAGCAGGAGGTGTGGTGATTAAGATGCTGAACTCCCACATGGTCGACTGTGGTTCTAGTCCCACACCAGGTCACCAGGTGTGTGTGTGTGTGTGTGTGTGTGTGTGTATGCTCCAAACCCCGACAGGAGAGTGGAGGAGAAGGAATTGCGGTGTGCTCATCCCCCCCGGGGGGAGTGTGATTTCTGTCTGTCTGTCTCTCTCTCTGTCTCTCTAGCGAGCACACATGCCATATAGCAAAAGTCTCTCAAAAAAAAAATTCCAAGCCTCAGTTTCTATCATTTATAAAATGGGGACAGCAATGGCATCCACTTCAAAGGGTGATGGTATGGATGAAAAGAATGTACATGGGGAGGCCAGCAGGTGGCATGGTGGTTAGGAGCGCCGGACTCCCACATGGCCGACCGTGGTTTGAGTCCCAGACCTGGCAGCTTGCCTTCTCACTCCACCCCCTTCTCTGTCTCTCTCTGGTCAAATTTAAATAAATAAAAAATAAATAAAGTTCAATAAAATAATTAAAAAAAAAAAAATGTACATGGGGCAGGCAGGTGGTGTGGTGGACTCCTACCTGGCCAATTGTGGTTTGAATCCTGCACCTGGCAGCTTGCTTTCTCACTTTCCATCTCTCTCTCTGGTCAAATTAAATAATAATAATAATAATAATAATAATAATAATAAATACAATTAAATCATTATTTTAAAAAGAAAAGAAGAAGAAAAGCGAGCACACGTGTAAAGCCCTCAGCCCCCGCCTTGAGGAGAAGCTTGGCTGTTCCAGCTCCTGGGAACAGACCCAGGGGTCAGGACACTGAGCTGCGCTCTCCTCCCCCCAGCCTCAGTTTCCCTCTAGACTCTAGGGCCCCTTCCAGCCTCAACACACAATGATGTACCCCCAGAACTGCTGGAGAGAGTTGGGGAGCACAGGGATCCCCACTTGTTAGGACTCCCCAGCTGAGGGGAAGGGCTCAGAATCCATGCTGACCGCGTACTCAGAGAAGGGAGTGGTGGCCAGCACTCGCCACTTCTCCAGGGCTGGAAGCTGTTTTGGCAAGAGGCAAAATTGTCATCCCTCCCTCTCCCCAGTCTGGGGTCCTCAACAGACACCCCTACTCCTGCAGGGCCAGGCGCCAGGGAGCCCCACAGTTTGTAAATGTAATCAACCCTGAGGTCTCTCTCCTCCACAGGTGCAATTAGCATGCCCATCTGCTAATCCCTGATTAATGGTGTTTACAAACAGGGCTCCACTGCAGAGCTGCTCAGCCCCTCCCTCCTAGCGCTGGGAGGCAGGGGTCTTCCCAGCAACCCCTTCCCACTTCCTCGCCCCCCCCACCCCACTGAAACCCCTCTCCCTCCCTTGCCCCAGGCAGAACCCTTCCCCCCTAAGGAGCCTTGGTCCAATTCTCATCATACACGTGTGGAAAGGAGAGGCTGGCTGGTAGTGCTAGGGCCCTGCCTGTCCCTGTCTTCCTGATTCTGGAACTGCAAGGACAGGCAGTGGGCACGCAGCCTTTATCCACCACCCCGGCTCCAGCCCCAGGGCCACTCATACACACACGCCTCCCTGCTCGGAGTTTCAGTGGGCCCAGCTCAGAGGCATGTGTCAAAGGCATGAAGAACCCAGACTTCTGAGTCGCACAGTCCTGGGTCCAGATGCTTGCTGTATTTCAGGCAAGTCGCTTAACCTGATGGAGCCTCCACATCTTCATCTGTAAAATGAGATAAGAATTGTGCTTACTATATAGGCTCAAAGTGTGTAAATGAGAATTAAAGATGTATGAAGGGCCAGGTTCGTGGATCAGGGAACCAGATCCCACATGGCTGATCACACAGTTTGAATCCCAGCCCAGTGGCTTGAAAAACACGCTGGGCATTTGTGTGTGTGTACCCCAAATCCCACTAGGATGGAGAGATGCAGAAGAGATTGCAATGTGATCACACCCCACTGGAGATGGGGTGCTTTCTCTCTCCTTTCTCTCTCTGGCAAGTGCATCCTCTGGAAAATTAAAAAAATAAGATAAAAAGGATGCATGAAGAAGATTTAGCACTGGGACATAGTAGGTGCTCAGTAAATTTGAGCTTTTTATTGCAATGAAGAGATGATGATGAAAGGAGGCTTTTGAAGCTACAAAGCTGCCTAGGGACCTCTCCCCTCACTCCCTCTGGAGGGATAAGGCAGGTCTCAGCTCATTACTGGGGCGGGGGCTGGGGTGGAGGTGTCAGATTGGAATCACTCCTGGGTCTCTTCACAGCTTCCCTGTTTCATTAACACCTCCCTGGTGGTCTTCAGCTCATCTGCTGGGGGAGGTGCTCCAGAAAGTCCTGAGTACCTCTGCCCCAGCTCAGAGCTCAGTACCCCTCACTTCTAGGCCCGCCAGAGGCACTGGAAGGGATTTTATGCCAGGGAGCATAAAATCAGGGAGCACTGACCAGGAGGCTGTCATTGTCCCCCTCTTCGGAGGGTCCTGGAATCCTGGTCAGGGGACATGGCCCCTGGGGTGACTCCTTCTTTTCCCCCTCCCTCATCAACCTTGAATCCGTGGGTTCCAGCCAGCCCCACCCACCCCTGTATCCCAATCTGACCACGTTTCCTTCCTTTGGGGTCTCGTGAGACTTCACTCTGTGTGAATTGGATACTTGGTGCGGCCTCGGGTTCTAATCCCGACCCACTCCTTCCTAGCTGGACGACCTAAGGCCGGCAACTCCTCCTCTAAGACATTTCTGCTGCCTCGTCTGTGCAGCACGGAACCTCACGCCGGGCTAGCTCAGTGCATGGTAAAGAGGACCCGCAACCTCCGGCGGCCGTCCTTGCTATTTTACCGCAAAACGACTGCTCTCAGAATTATCTTTTTAAATCGCAGGACCTCGTTTAGCAGAGGGGTGGGTGGAGGGGAGCAGGCCCATGCCCCGAGGACCGTTAGCAACCCCCCCCCCCCCCCAGGAGCAGGAAAGGGCATGAGCTCTGCCACTGGCTAATCGTCCCAGCTTCTTTCCCAGATTGGGAACAGAAGAGGGGCTGCTCCTTGAATCAGGACTGGGAGATTTACACCGCAGGCTCTGCAAAAGCTGCTCTAAGCAAGGTTCCTCTCCGCTACACTCCAAGAAGGGTTTTTATGGAAATGCCTGTCCTTCGCCCCTGCCCCATGCCCTCCCTGTCACAATATCCCATTTCAGAGGACACCCTTCACCAGCTGCGGTGCCCGAGGAGGAGGGGCTGGGCCTGGGCTTCCTCCTGCCACCTCTGTAGCCGGCCATCTGCTCCTCAGACACCCGGCTTTTGTGCTGAGGTTTGTGGGTGTCAGAAGGGAGGCTCCGTGAAAAGCAGTACCTCTCATGGTGTATCTGCAGCCTCAAAAACACTTCCACGGGCTGAACAGTTTCCTTTAGAAAGAAGAAATCTTCGGGCCGGCCTGTGACCTGCTGGTTAAGGGAGCTAGGTTTTATTTGACTGAGGTTCGAGTCCCCGCCCTGGAGGCTTGGAAAACACAGTGGGTGCATGTGTATTTGCATCCCAAATCTGACAGGACAGAGAAATGGAGAAAGGATTGTGGCGTGACCACACCCCATTGGGGACTGCTTTCTCCTCTTCCTCTCTTTCCATCTCTCTGTCTCTCCATCTCTATCTGGTGAGCACATGCACCCTTTGGCAAAATCTTCTCTCTCTCTTTTCTTTTTTTTTTTTTTTTGGAGAGGTTTCTGCTATAGGGCGCGTGCGCTCGCCAGACAGACAGAGAGAGACAGAGAGACAGAAAGCGAGAAATCACCCCCCAGGGGGGATGGTCACGCCGCAATCCCTTCTCCTCCATTCTCCTCTTGGGATCTTGGGCACGCACGCACAAGCGCCCGGCGGGAGTTTAAGTCACCGGGTCCGGGACTCGAACCGTGGTCGACTACGTGGGAGTCCAGTGACATAGCCATTACGCTAACTGCTGGTCCCGCCTTTGGCAAAATCTTAAAAGAAGAAATAGGAAACTATGTAACCGTGGGCTTGGTCTCTTCCTGCAAGCAGCCTTCCCGGCCACCCTGCCTCTACACAGGCCTCTGCAGACACACACCTCCCACAAAGGACACACCCCTCTCACACACGCGCACACGGTCCCTTAGACTTGCAGGGCAAGATTTAGCTTTACTCATTTCGTACTTCCAGTTCCCGGGCCAAGGCCAGGCTCACACTGGGCATTTAGAGATGACGTGTGAACAACCAGCAAGGCCTGAGGACTGCGCCTAATGGCCTCCCCTTCGCTTCTCTGGCAGGTGGAAAGAGGGGAATCTCCCAGCACATTCCAGCTGACCTTGACCTTCCACTTTCAGAAGCTTCAGAGAGGGCTCGGCACAAAGGCCCCTAGCCACAGCTGCTCTGAGTCTGACCGAGGGCCATGCGGAGCTCGCAGGCTAAGGCCCCTCTGCATCCAGGCCCTACATGGTTAGGGGCGGGGTGTCCAGCAGGGGTCAGGCCAGGCTGAGCCCTGAGGCTGATGGGCAGATGGCCACCAGGTGCTATGGGAACCTGGAATCCGTGCTTGGGGCAGCAGGGGGAGCAGCGGATGGTGGTGATGAAGGTGCTGGTGCATACACTTGCCACGTGCTGTCGCACAGGCCTCGTCTCACTTAATCCTGCTCCTTTGGAGTAGGGACTGTTACTACTTTCGGTTTATAGATAGAAAACTGAGGCTCAGAGACATTGAGTAACTTGCCCAAAGTCCTGCTGTGGTAATCACAAGGGTTTGGAAGGGTTGGGGGAGAGGAGGGAGAAAGGACAGGAAGCTCGGCCTTGGGAGGAGAGAGCCGCCAGCCCAGCTCTGCTCGGGCCTGCCGCGGAGCCAGCAGAACTGTACCTGGTTAGTCCACGCCTCTCCGCCCCGGCCCCCGCCCGCGGTCATGCCAAACCCCTCCCATGCAGCCCTCACCCATCTCCCCTGCACCTCTCCTGAACCATCTCCACAGGCTCCGTGTGGGGCATCCCAGTACCGGGAGACGGGCTCCTCACCCAGCTTCCCACGGGGCTGTGGGTGCGGTGCCGGGCTGGAGGCCAGAAGTGACAGCCAGGGCTCCTACTATGGCAGTCGTGGGCGCAAGACCTGGCTTTGCTCCCAGATCTAAAGGCTCGGGGTTTGGGTGAGTTCTTAATCTCAGGTGCTTAACTCCCTGTAAGATGGTGCCCCAAACTGCTTCCCCCAGGTTGCGCTCAGGCTTGGGAGAAGAGGCCCCTGGCACACAGCAGGGCTGCAGCAACCTTTCCTTTCTGGCTCTTCATTCTCTTTCTCACGTGTGTCTCTCTGCCCTCCTAGCTCAGGGGCTGGCAGCTCCTCTCCACTCATCTCCACTCTGGCCTGGTCACTGGGGGCTCCCTCTTGCTGCCCCCTCTCTGAGTGTGTCTGTCTGCACACCCTGCCTGTCCCTCTCTCTGCTTCTCCCCTGGCTCCCGATTCCCCCAGGGCTGATCGATGGCAGCCGCTGGTTATCGATCGAGGTGGGCGTCCAAGTGCGGCTGCCAGAGGCTGGTATTGACTGGCAGCATTGGTGCTGAGGCCTGGGTGGAGGGGCAGCTGGGGAGCCTGGGGCTGCAGGGGAGTGGGGCTCCCCCCTCTCCTGCGAGACCTGACAATGGGAGTCCTTAAAGCTGCAGAGCCACCAGGATGGGAGTAGGGTATGGGGACAGAGGGCCTTTGCGGACAGGGACCATGGCTTAGCTCATGCTACCATTTAATAAGTATTTATTGAGCACCTATGATGTGCCAGCGGGGACTCAGTGGTGAACAAATCAGCCGAAAGCCAATAAATACATAAAGTTATATGGCATGTTATAGGCGGGGGCTTAAGAACGTTTGTGGAAAATGCATGTCATGGGGCCAGCCTGTGACGGTTAAGGCAGCTGGGTCCCACATGGCCGACTGCATGGTTTGAGTCCTGGACCTGGCAGTTCGAAAAACACACCAGGTGTATGCACACACCTGTCCAAAATCCTGAGAGGAGAATGGAGAAGGGACTGCCGAGTGGCCATCCCCCTCGGATTTTTTCCCTCACTTCACCTCTTTCTCTGTCTCTCCACCCAGTGAGTGCACGTGTTCTATAGCAAACAACGAAAAGTGTATTATGAAAGACTCTGCATGAACCTCAATTGTTTTATACCAAAAGAAACTCATGCTTTATGGATTTATTCTAGCTTCTTTATTTATTTCTTCCATAAGAGAGAGAAAGGGCACTCCCACCAGGGTCTGTGCAAGCCCAAGTCACGGGCATAGGCACGTAGGCCCCTGGTAGGCCCCTGGCATATACAGGGAGGCCTCAGGACACCAACCCAGGGCCTTCTTCCCACGTGGGTCCAGCAGTGCAGAGAGCTGCATTACCACCGCAGCCATCTGACCCCTTAAACTCATGCTCTAATTCCAAATTCCACAAATCTTTGACGTTGCCTTGTACCTCTGTGAAGTTTATAATGAAAAAAATCTAGGTCATGTCAGTAGGTCATTGGCTGGACCCACCGATTGTTCTCATCTCATTGGCTCTCTCAAATGCGGCTGGGCCCATGGAGTCATCTCACTGCCTCTATTGAATGTGGCTTAATCAGCTAGCCCTCCCCCACTAATCTCCTTCCCACATTACTGCACAGGAAATTGTCTGCCCTGGTCTAATTTTTCCACCTAGCCACAGAGGCAGATGCTCTAGCACTCTTACCAACCTCCATTTGCTAGTTTTCTCCTTCCTCACTTCCTAGCCTTCATAATGGAGGAAACATAGGCGGCAGAGCCTGTCAGACTTGGATCAGGGGCCACCTCCGCCACTCACCAGCTGTGTGGCTTTGGGCATTTTTTCTTTCTTTCTTTCTTTCTTTCTTTCTTTCTTTCTTTCTTTCTTTCTTCCTTCCTTCCTTCCTTCCTTCCTTCCTTCCTTCCTTTCTTTTTCTTTCTTTCTTTCTTCCTCTCTTTCTCTCCTTCTCTTCCTTCCTTCCTTTCTTTCTCTCTCTCTCTCTCTCTTTCCCTCTCACTCTTTCTTTCTTTCTTTCTTTCTTTCTTTCTCTCTTTCTTTCTTTCTTTCTTTCACACAGGTTTTTGCCATAGGACACGTGCACTCACCGGAGAGAGACAAGAGAGAGGGAAAGTGAGAAATCCCTTGGGGGCAATGGCCATACCACAACCCCTACTCCTCCATTCTCCTCTTGGGATTTCAGGCACACACACACACACACACACACACACACACATGTGCTCAGCATGATTTTCAAGCTGCCAGGTCCGGGACTTGAACTGCAGTCAGCCGTGTGGGAGTCCAGTACCTTAATCATTACATCACCTGCTGGCCCCTGGACAATTTCTTTAACTTCTTGGATTCTAATTTTCTTCCTCTGAGCAAGGGGCTATCGCCTCTCTTGCAGGATTTTCTGTGATGACCATAGCAGGTGTCTGGGACCTGCAGGTGTGCAGTATATGCAGCAACCAGAATTAACCCGATAGTTGCCTCTCTCCCGTCTCAGAGGCCATGACCTGAGCCATCTGCATATGCCCTGTCTCCTGGTGACCACGTCCCACTGCCCTTGGCCCCCGTCAGCCCTCCACCTGGGAGAACCTCAGTCTCTCATCTCCAAGAGTTGGGGATCCAGATCTCCGGATCCAAAACCCAGCTTGGTCGCGGCGGACTCCCAAGCCAGCTCAGGACCGTCTCTGTACTGGCTGGCGGGGACTGGGTGGTGGTCTGATGCCGCAAGTCTCCATCCTCCATCTCTACCTGTCCCTGAGGCTGCCGACCTTGGGGTTTCCCAGTCCTTCTGCCCTGCACCCCCTCTGCCCTGCACCCCCTCCTGCCCTGCACTTCCTCCTGCCCTGCACCCCTCCTGCCCTGCACCCCTCCTGCCCTGCACCCCTCCTGCCCTGCACCCCCTCCTGCCCTGCACCCCTCCTGCCCTACACCCCTCCTGCCCTGCACCCCCTCCTGCCCTGCACCCCTCCTGCCCTGCACTTCCTCTTGCCCTGCACCCCTCCTGCCCTGCACCCCCTCCTGCCCTGCACCCCTCCTGCCCTGCACCCCCTCCTGCCCTGCACCCCTCCTGCCCTACACCCCTCCTGCCCTGCACCCCCTCCTGCCCTGCACCCCTCCTGCCCTGCACTTCCTCTTGCCCTGCACCCCTCCTGCCCTACACCCCCTCCTGCACCCCCTCCTGCCCTGCACCCTGTGCCTGGCTTATTTCCTTGCCCATCCCACCCAGAGATTCCCCACCTAACCCCAGCCCAGCCCATCATGGAGAAAAATCAAATCTCATTAAAAGCCATTGATTTTCTTCCAAATTTGCTGCGAGTACACGTGGAGGCTCCTCAGTGTTACTACCCGCTCCCACGTCCCCACATCCAGCCCCTTGCCTATCACCACAGCTTCACGGGGAAGCAGGGATGCCAGAGCTGCAGGTGGCACCAGGTGTGAGGGGCCCAGGGGACCCGTCTGCTGGAACCCCTAGCCCGCTTTGGCCCTTCAGTGTGGCAAGGTCCCGGATGTGCCACTGACTTCCGGGGAGTATGCCCCTGTGTGGCTGCCCCTCCTCCTATGACCTGGACAGAGGGCTGCTTCCGTGTCTGTCTGCGTCAGGGCATGTTTGCCTGTGTCTCCGTGTTTGCCTGCGTGCCTGCCGCATGTCACTATGCATCGGTATCTACTCACCTCTGTGTGTATGTGGATGCCTCTGCGTGTGGGTACGTGTGTGGGTATATGTACACGTGTGTGTGCATCTGCACGAATGCAGGCAGGGGCGAGGGCTTGGTTTTCCAGTGAACGCTGATGCTGTGCGGCCCGCGAGACAGCTAGCGGGGGGAGGGCGCTTGCCCTGGGAGAAACCCAAGTTATGGCTCTTCCCCAGGGGCTCAAGGGCCGGGTGGCACTGGGAAAGGAGCACAGGCTCCTCTGTGTCCACCCATCCCGATGTCATCGGAGATGGGACACCACTTTGTTGATTTGGTGTTAGCAGAAACTGCGTGTTAACTTGTGTTAGGTTTGGGGCCTTAGAGGGTTCTGGCGGAAAAGATGCTGCACCTGATGTGGGGGTCATAAATTGCTTCCCGACCTCGATCTTCAGTGAAGAGCCGTGCTGGGTGTGTTTGGAGTTGGACAGGCACACATTGACCCGTGAGCCTGGGTAGAGTGGGCCAAGGCATAGGCTGGGCAGTGGGTGCCCTGGAGAGGGAGGCATGGGGGCATTCGCGTCTGCCTGGGTCGTGTTCCTGGTAGTGCCGAGCACCAAGGTCAGCCTTAACGGGAAACGTCACAGGCAGGGGTCGTTGGTTCTGTAGGGTAGGAAACGTGCAGCCTGGCTGTCCCCGAGCCACTTGCCTCTAGCCCACCTGGCAGGGCCAGAGGTCAGCAGGGCTGCCGGACGGCCTAAGCCCTGGGATGCTGCTGAAATGTCCTATACCCCAGGGTGGGCATCTCAATGGGGCCTCCTACAAATGTGGGGGAGCAGTGTCTCTAGATGCCCTCCATGAAGCCTCGCCACCACCTCTTACCCCAGCCATGCATGGGAGTTCATGGATGTGCATGCGTGTTCTCCCACTGCCTCTGCCAGGGAGCTGGAAGCAGCTCTCCAGGTTCTGGGGACAGGCCAGATTTATGGTGCTGGGAGAAATATTTAGGCCTGAGACAGTTTGGTTGTGTTAATTATGGAAATCTAAAGATAATCTATATTTAATGCTGAATTTTGTCAAATTTGCTAAAGAATTAGGGGAGCGTGTGCAAACAGTGACACTTCAATGAAGAACAAGGTGCAATTAAACTCTGAAATTTACAGTGGAATAATTGGAGAGCATGACAAATATAGTTATCAGCAGCAACTAATTAGGGGTCTGCTCGAGGCTTCTGGGCTTGATTAATCTCGCCTGGATGCTAATACGTTATGTGGGGCAGATGATACCAGTTTGCTGCCTCCGTTCTCCTATCCTGTCTCCAGAGCGCTTGGGGGTGAGAATGTGGCCCACTGGGTTCATCCCACTGGTCAGCCTGGCCTGAAGAGGGGCACTAGAGCTCCTGTGCTGAGACCCCCTTCCCAACTAAGGATGGTGCAGGCACCTGGAGCTCCCCGCCCAGTGCTGGGTCTCACTGGTTGGTAAGTCCTTGGTGTTGCGCTCGAGGCTTGTTGGGGTGGGAAGAGGATGGGAGGCTGAGTTTGAGTGGCCGGATTTGCTCCCTCGCCGTTGCTGTGGTTTAGTCTGACTTCCGTCTCCTTTCCTACTTCATTTCTGTGGGGAGAGGTGCTGAGGGCCCCCCTGACCTGTGATGGTTCCCCGCTCCCCTCCCTTGGCCAGGCGCCTTTCTTCCTCCCTCCCAGGCCTCTGCGGATCTTCCTCACTGCTCACTGTGGCCCGGCCTCAGACCCACGGCTTCAGTTTAGGCTGAGCTGATGCCGTGACCCGGCGGGAGCCTGGCCGACACCCTGGGCACCACTGCCAAGCCCAGCTGTGAGACCAGAACCCCCCTCACCCCCGCTGCCCCTCACCCAGTCTCTGTCCCCTATCTTCTGTCTCTTCCTTGTCCTGGAAGCCTCCCTCAGACCTGCTGTCCTTGTTACCCTTCAGCCGCCCTCCCTGGGAGGGGTGGCTCTGTGTGACTAGCCAAGAGGACAGAGTGCCACCTGCCCCCCAAAGAACCCTCTCTCTCACCACGCACCTTTTCCTCAGAAGTTCTCCTAGCTGCCAAGTTCCCCTCGTGAGGTCTCCCCCCGGGGTCTCTCAAGGCACAAGGAGGGGTCTCCTGGGTCTGTACTTGGACCCTGTCCTAGCAACCCTCCTGAGGTGGCTGGTCGAGAAGACTGCTGAGGCCCAGGCTTGCTGGTGCGAGCTGGAGGGGCTGTGCATGTGGCCGGGCCCACATGAGAGGCCCAGGGTCAGCTCTTGGTGCAGACTGGTGCGTGCTGTGGTCCCAGCCAACAGGGAGGCTGGGCAGGATTGCGACAGGGCAAGACCCATCAAAGCACCGACTTCTCTCTCTTTTGCTCTTTTTCTCTCATAAAAGGAGAAGAGGAGGCCCAGCCGGTGGCATGGTAGTTAAGGCAGCCAGATCCCACATGGCTGGCCTCATGCTTCAAGTCCTGGACTGGATCCATGTGCACCCTCCCCAAACAAACAAACAAAATAGTCTGTTCAGAGTCGCCACGCTAGTTCATGAATTATCTTTAGTAATTAAAGCAAAATTTTAAAAAGAAGAGAAGGATGAGAAGGGGGAGGAAAAGGAGGGGAGGGGAGGGGAGGGGAGGGGAGGGGCAGGAAAACGATGACTGCCAGGCGGGTTGCTGGAGGAGGGCCGGGTCTGGTACTAGGCCACAGTGGTCCTTCCGGGGGAGGGAGCGGCCTCTCTGAGGCCTGTTTCTCCTCCTACTTTCGGTATGAAAGCAGGTCTTCCACCTGCTCCTAACCAGGTGGAGTCTTGATTCTCTTCTTATGGAACCTCCGGTCCAGGACGGGAGGGGGCGGCTGAGCAGGCCCTGAGTACAGGGGCTCCCTCTCACTCCACTCCCCGCTTCCCCCTCCTGCCACCTCTCAGGTGGGCTTGTGTACCCTTTTCATCAATGCCCGGGGCCTGCCAGGAAGGAGGCTGGTGTGTGTGTGGGAAACCAGAGCTCAGAGCTTCACCCCCCACCCTCATCTGCGTCCAGGTGGGCAACCCGCCCAGCGGGAGGCCAGGTGTGCAGTGGGGAGGAGTCTCCGGCCAGGCAGGTGTGAGCGATCGGCCAGGTGTGCTGCTGTGGTTATGAGTAACCCTGCGCCTGGAGAAGGTGGCTGCACTTGCCCCCTTGCCCCTCGCCTCTCCAAAACTGCCTGAGCCGTAAACCCGACCAGGGCCTGCGCTTGCTGGGAAACCTCCAGAGGCTCTCAGTTGCTTTCAGGGTAAAAGATTCAGACTTCTCAGCTTCAGGTCAAAGCTGTTCCTCGTCGGCCCTAGTCAGATTCCTGCTTCCCTGTGGGTATCTTGAAGTCCCTTCACTCTACGCCCTCCCCAAAAGACACCTGTTCCCCAAACACCCTTAGCACTCAACCGTCTAGGCGTTCCTCAGAGCTGTTTCCACGGCCTGACACACCTTCCCTTTCACTCCCATCCCCACACCCACCTTTGCGAAGAGCCAGCTCAAGTCTCATCATCTCCCATAGCCTCCCTGATGCTCCAGCTGTCCCCCTTGTCTGAATCCCTTTGGGTTGTCTAGGCGTCCTCGTGTCTGTGTCAGACTCCACCACCAGAGGGCGGTAGACACTGTGGGCGCAAGCTACATGGAGCCCAGGGTGGGAGGCATCCCGCCTCTGCCGCTGTTGTCCGGACTTCCAGCCTGGCATCCTTGCTACTGGACTTGAGGGCTGGGGAGTCTGGAGACAGGCCATGTTTTGTTCCCTTCCCTGGAGAGCTGCCACCCTTTGAGATCTGGGTAAACAAGGACAGAACTAGCTTCAGGTTCGTCCTGGTGCAGGGAGTTTCCCACTCACCTGGGCAGCCGGGTCCCCAGAGCAGGGCTTAGTTGGCCCATTTTACAGATGAAACGTGTCCTGATCGTAGTTGTATTTTGCACGGGCTGGCAAGTCACATGTGTAGAATGCACGGGGTAAACTGAGGCTTGAAGCAAATTTGCTATGGGTGATATGACCCACAGGGTGAGGGGTAGCTTTCGAATGTCTCTCTGACTTCCGAGTTAGTGTGTATTCCTGCACACCAGCTTTTTGATCATTCAAGATTCTGGTCTAGGGACAGCAGGTGGTATGGGGGTTAAGGTACTGGACTCCCATGTGGCCAACCACGATTTGAGTCCTGGATTGGCGGTTTGCTTTCTCACTTTCTCTCTCTCCCTCTCTCTCTGGCTGGTGAATGCACATGCCCTCTAGCAAATTAAGTAATAATAATAATACATAAAATAATAATTAAAAAAGATCCTAATCTAACTACTCCCTGTCATTGTCACAGTCCTGACGCTGAGACAACTGTACATAGTATCTCAGGGCCTGGACCGCAGCCTCTAATTCCCCATGTGCTATGCATCTGTGGACAGGTCACTAGCTCCTCTGTAAAACAGCCAGGCAATGCCAAGTCTCTTTGCAAGCTAATGTGGAGTAAAGTGAGACCTCGGCTTCCCTAGGATGGACTCCCTGAGCTCTGGGCCGGGTCATTCCCCCAGGGGCTCTTGGCGGGGGGGAAGTACCAACACCCACGTGTCTCCTCTAGCCCTCACCTGGAGGAAGCAAAGAGATCTGGGGGTCTCCTTCCTTGGGAGTCTCCAGCCCTTGCAGCTACTGAGAGTGCTCAGGCTCCGTCACCATGGCAACGCAGGCCAGTCTCCTGCAGGGCCGGTCCTGTGCCAGCACCGTTGACCTCACTTAGGATGATTACCTTTTGCCAAATAAAATAATTGTGTTAATAAAGAGGCTGTTTGCCCCCTTCATCCCCCACCCAGCGTGGCGTTTCCATCCCCACTCGGGGGAAAGACACAGGCTTCTCCCCACCCAATTACCAGGCCCGTGGAGGCCTCCTTCTTGAATAAGTTGTTGGCTGAGACCCTGACTGGGCGTTCATTTCTGCCGGTGTTAACCATCTCCCACCTTGTCCATTTTGCCTGTCCCCCCTGGCCCTGACGTCTTTGCTGAAGTTGTACCGTCGCGGTAACACCACTCATTCTGCCTGACTTGGGTGTACTATTGGGAACAGCAGCTGGGTCTCTCAAGCTATTGTCATAATAAATTCTATTTATGGTGCTCCTGTGTGTGACCCCTTTTGCAAATGACTTTGCAAATATCCTCTTTTTTTTTAGAGAGTTTTTTTTAAAGCATTATTTTACTTAACTTTATTCATTCATTTATTTTAATGTGACCGGAGAGGGACAGAGTAAGAAAGAGAAAGAAAGAGAGAAGAAAAGTGAGAAAGCAAGCTGCCAGGTCTGGGACTTGATCCACAGTCAGTCATGTGGGAATCCAGCACCCTTAACCACCACACCACCTGCCAGCCCCTACAGAGAATTTTGCTATAGGGTGTGCATGTGCTCTCTGGAGAGACAGAGACAAAGGGACAGAAAGTAAGAAATCACTCCCTCCCCGCAGGGAAGATGGCCATGTCGCAATCTCTTGTCCTCCACGCTCCTCTCAGGATTTTGGGCACACACGCACATGTGCCTGGCATGTTGCGAGCCACCAGGTGAAGGACATGAACCGTGGTTGACCACGTGGGAGTCCAGTGACATGGCCATTATGCCATCTGCTGCTCCCACACACGTGTTCTCTTTAATCCCTTTGATAGTTGTGCAAGTCAGTAGCTCTATTGCCATTTATAGACGAGAAACTGAGGCTCTGAGAGAAAACAAATGCTTCGATAAGGCTAGAAACCTGGGTCGCTCCAGCCTTTGCACTTCAGAACAGGGTCTCCTAACAGCCACTTGCCGGGACTCAGTACTGGGCTGAGCATCTGTGGGGAAGAAGAGAGGAACAGGCCCCTCGGAGGCTCCGAGCCTGGGGTGGGGCGGGGTGGGAGTACATGGCCACAAGCACAGGAGGTGGAGAAGCAAGGTGCCGTGTGGTCGGTGAGCCGCGCCCAAGGAAGCCCGTGGCAAGCCAGCTCGCTACTATGGAGGCAGACCCCGAGGTAAAGACTGACCTGGAGGCAGAGGCTGACCCACAGGTGGGGGCGCCTGCTGCCGGGGGAGGATGAGGTGGCAGTTACAACCCTCTGGTAAGCAGCTGACACTGCCGGGCACGTACAGTTGTTATCCACGTGACACTCGCCACAACCGTTTGCTTTTATTTATTTTTAAAAGAATTACTGTATTTATTATTATTAATTTTGCTGTAGGGCAAATTTGCTCGTGAGAGAGAGAGAGAGAGAGGAGGAAAGTGAGAAAGCAAGCTGCTGGGTCTGGGACTCGAACCATGGTCAGCCATGTGAAGAGATCAGTGCTTTAATTACCAACTCACCTGTTGGCCCTCACAACCCTTTTATAGATGGGGCGTGTAAGGCTCAGAAACGTCAAGTGAATTTCTCAAGGACGCACAGCTGGTGTGGAGCCGGGATGCACCACAGAATGGCTGAGCAAGGCCGCACCTGGGCCTTTCCCGGGCCTGACGATGGCCCCTGCTCACTGAGGCTCTCCTTACAGATAAAGGCTCCCTGAAGGCCGTTACTAAAACGGTGGCTGACTTGGGAAGTTTACTTTTCACCTGCGGAAAAAGAACAACACCATCGGGCTATCGGAAGGGTCATTTTAAGTCTTACAAACAGTGATTAAGTTGGGGCCCTGCAGGGAATGTTCTATGACAGAGCAGAGCTCTCGGCTCCTGAGGGACTGTCCTTGCCGGATTCTGGGGTCTCTGGACCCCAGGGATAGTGTCATCTAGACATTATGTCATGAGTCTAGGTCGAAGGCCTGCTGTACATCCGAATCCCGGACCAGAGACCCCTCCTTTTCTCATTAGAGGTCCTGCCCTGGACAAAGTGAACGGACCTGGCAGGGCCCCCACAAGCTCTGGGGTGCTGGCAGGAACACTAGGTGGCGCTCTGATATTGCCAGTCCTCTGAGCGACGGGCTGCTTGGTTGCCGGGGCAGGGTGGGTGGGAGTGGCTCTTAGGGGACCCTACTCACTGGTCCTGGCACCTGGGGCTAGGGCTGGGCAAGAGGCACTGGGGACGGCAGAGCCAGGCTGGGGATCAGGGCTCTGCTCCTCCCCATGACTCCTGGTCATTCAAGGGGCCCCCGAAACTGGGAGCTGTAACGTGGAGAGAGGGACCGAGAGACCAGAGGGGAGGCAGGGGGGAGGGGCGAGAGGTAGGGGAAGGGCCACAGCACAGGGTCTGGTGAAGCACCCTCTGCCAGGTGACCCTCAGCTGGGTGAGGGCCATCCTCTTACTGACTAAAGCCCAGGGCTGCAAACCTGGGGTCCACCTGGAGGTGAGCCTTGCCCACCTTGCTGGTCCTGGGGCGCTGGGAAGAGACTTGGGGGTTACTTGTAATATCTCCAGTGATTATTACAGAAGCCTTGGGAAAGGTTGGCAAGGGATCGACTTTGTTCTAAGGGCAAGATGCAGGCACCGGGCCCAGAGACTTTGTAGAGCTGTGTCCTAGCCACGTGACCTTGGGCGAGCCACTCAGACTTCTGGCCCTTGTCTGGGAAATGGGGGTGACAGTATCGGCTTTCAGAGCTGTGGGAAGCACCAGCGAGGCCATGCACTCAGTGTGCCTGCTATGAGGCCTCGCCGTTCTCCCAGTCCCTTAATTGCCATCATGTCTGTCCTCCTTGTCTGCAGGCCCAGTAAACTCGGGGCTGTTGACTGATTAACGGCCAGGGTGGAGGCAGCTGGAGCTGTCAGCTTTCTAAATGAGGGCTCTGAAACCTCACCCTCTGGGGAGCCACCCTTGGGAGACACCAGTCTTTAGATTTTAGCAGTTCTCCTGTTTAGAAATGCATTTCTTGGGTGTTAAGGGAGGTGGTGGCCTGGTGGTTAAGGGAGCTGGATCCCATGTGGCAGACTGTGTGGTTTGAATCCTGGCCCCAGTGGCTTGAAAATTATGCAGGGTGTGTGTGTCTATGTGCCCAGAATCTGGATAGCAGGAAAAATGGAGGAGGATTGCGGTGTGACCACATCCCATTAGGGGGTGCTTTCTCCCTCCCTTTCTCTGCTCTCTCTGGCAAGCACACGCACCCTCTGGCAGAAGGAAGGAAGGAAAGAAAGAGGGAAAGGGAAAGTCAAAGGAGAGAAAGAAATGCATGTCTTGCAGACAGCCCTGTAGCCTAGCTCGAAAGGGAGCCAAATCCTACATTGCTGACCATGGTTCAAATCCCAGCCCTAGCAGTTTGAAAAACATGCTGGGTGTGTGCATACGTGTACCCCAGATCCCTACAGGATGGAGAAATAGAGGGAACGGGATTGCCACCTGAGGAGATGCACGTACCCTCTAGCAATAAAAAAAGAAGATAAGAAAAAGAAACGCATGTCTTGGTGCTGGGCCTGAGACCTGAGATGCATGCCTGCCTGTGTCTCACCCCTGGCCGGCTCCTCGCTGTATCTGGGGCTCTGTGAGATTGAAGAGAAAGGGAATGTCCATACCCCCTTGAGGAAAAGGAAGCGAAGGGGCAGGCTTCACCCTGGGCCTTTTTTTTTTTTTTTTTTTTTTAAACTTTGCTCTAAGTGCACATGTGCTCACGGAGACGAATGAGAGAGAGAGAGAGAAAAATCACCCTCCAGGGTTGGATGACCAGGCCGTAATCTCTTCTTCTCCATTCTGCTCTTCGGGTTTTGAGCATGCACACATATGTACCCTGTGTTTTTCAAGCCACAGGTCTGGGATCCACAGGTCTCCGCAGTTGGCCATGTGGGACCCAGCTGCCTCAACCACCATGCCACCTGGCTGGCCCGGCCCTGGGTCTCTTTTTAAGCAACCTGCTTGCCTCCTTCTCTTCTACCTGGTGTTGCTGGAGAAACTGAGGCAAGGGGAAACCATGGGGCAAACCACACGTCCCTGAGTGCTGGTAGGCTGAGCAATGGGGTGATGAATTGACTTTCCTTGGGGATCTGAGTTACCCTGAATGACAGGGGGAGTGGTCCTGAATGGTTGGCTAGAGAAATGAGGGGTTAGGATAGAGAAAAGCAGGAAAAGGACTCTGGGAGGACTAGGCCGAGGGCAAGGGCAGTGGGGCAGACCGACTTGTTAGCAGACATTCCACAGAAGTTTATGAGCAACTCACGTGGATCAGTCACTGGCCTTGTGGCTGGGTTCAGGGCTCCCAGGTAAATAAGGTCCTGCCCTCATGGAGTCAGGCTGTTTGGAGCTTGGCTGCATGTGGTTCTCCAAGTCACCTAACATCGAGAACATCCTTGTTTCACCATCTGTAAAACAGGGCTAATCAGAACTGCTCTCGTTCGGGATGGCTGTGACTGTTAGAGGCACAGAAGGTGCTTAGCATGGGCCTGGCATTTTATAAATGCGAACTGTTGTGGATTTTGTCAGAATTACTAGAAGTTCTAGTTCGGGAGGGTGTGACCTTGAGTAGATTGCTCACCTTCCTTGAACTTTGGGTTTCTTATCTGAAAAATGGGTTCATAACATCAGCCCTGCCCCTCTCCACTGGACATTGTTGTGAAGTCTAAACCAACTGAGATGATGCATGGGGGAGCGCTTTGGAAACTCCGTCACGCAGCGAGGGGAAATATCAGTTGAAATGGTTCAGGGCGAGTGTGCATAGGTGTGCGTTGTGCGTGTGCACACAATTGTGCACACGAGCATGAGTGTGCTAGCATCAGAGACCCAGCACTTGTGCTCCGTCTTTCCTGCAGGCCGCGAGCTCGGGTTAGCTGTCTGATGGATGAGTGGGGCCCTGGCAGTTCCCGGCAGGAGCCTGCTCCTGGAGCCCTGGGGCTAGAACTGAGGAGCCGGTGGAGGATTGCAAGATCTCTACGAAGGCCTTAGGGAAGTCAAGAAGTCTGTCTGGGATTGAGATGAAATCAGCCCTTCTCTCTGTTCCCACTCTGGGTTGGGGGATGGCCAGAGCTGCCAGCAGAGGTCAGGGTCTTTGCTCCCCTTTTGGGTATCCTCCTTCTCTTGCACCCCAATGCTGCGTACCCTGCTAGGCCTAATTTCCGTTACCAAGCTATGGAACAACTCACATGGAAAAATAATAATTCTGTCGGACTCTATCCCAGAGAGGTTTTTGTTTGTTTGTTTGGTTTCTTTCAGAGGTTTTTGCCTTGGGGCTTGTGCACTCTCCAGAGAGAGACAGAGACAGTGAGAGGGGAAGTGAGAAATCACCCCCCTTCAGGGGGGTTGGCTATGCTGCAATCCCTCTTCCTCCGTTCTCTTCCTGGGATCTTGGGCACATATACACATGCACCTGGTGTGATTTTCAAGCTACCAGGTCTGGGACTCAAATCGCACGGGCAGTCACGTTCAGCAATGTAAACGCTATGCCATTTGTTGGCCCTGGTTATTAAAATTAATTTTATTGCACATATTAAGGTATACAACATGATGCCATGGGGTACTTACAGATAGTGAAATGACTACTATAGTGTAGCAAAGTAACATATCCATCGCCGCATGTCACTATCCAGTTTTCATTTTTCTTTTTGTGTCAAGAACAGCTAACATATATGAATTTACCCAGACTCCCAAAGGAGACAGGATAACTTTATCTTTTTTTATTAGGTTTTTGCCATAGGGTGTGTGTGCTCATTGGCAAGGGACAGAGAGACAGAGAGAGGGAAAGTGAAAAATCCCGTCTCTTCAGGGGTGGTGGGCCACACCGCAATCCCTTCTCCATTCACCTCCTGGGATTTGGGGCATGCATGCACACGTGCCCGGCATGAATTTCAAGCTGCCAGGTCCGGGACTCAAACCATGGTCGGTCATGTGGGAGTCCAGCACCTTAACCACCGTGCCACCTGCTGTCCCCAGGACAACTTTATCATTTCTAGCCCTCGAGTTATGTGGTAGATCTAGACTTGCTCTTCCTGCATAGCTGCTCTTCATATGCTTCGCCCTGCATCTCTCCCCTCTCTCTCCCCACCAGTAACAACTGTTTTATTCTCTATCTCTGTATTTTTTACTTTTTCTTTAAGCTCTGCATGTAAGTGAGGTCATGCAAGATTTTCCTTGCTGTGCTTGGCTTATTTCCTATCACGTAATGTCCTCCAGTTTCGTCCATGCTGTAGCACGTGGCAGGATTGCCTTCTTTTGGAAGGCTGAATAAGCTTCTGTTATATGCACGTGTGTGTACATAGAGTTTATCTATTTATACACATATGTTTATATGTACACATACACTCACACAGTTTCTTTTTCATTCGCCTGTCGACAGCGCCTTGGGTTGTTTCCGTCCTTAGCTGCTGTGACTCGTGCTGCCCTGGGAGCACGGGAGTGTGGGTATCTTTATAGGGTGGGGATTTCATTTCCTGAGTCGAGTCTATGCCCAGAAGAGGAATTGCTGACCCTGGGGTTCTGACGTGTGCCTCCTGGGTCCTGGTGCCGAGAGGGAGGAGTGCATCTCCCCTCCACGAGTGCTCATTAGCACCGGGGCTTCCTGACCCATCCCACCCGCCATTCCCTCACCTAACCCCAGCTGAATGGTGGACTGCACCGGGCTGAGGCAAAGAGCTAGGACAGCAGTCTTACTCTGGGCAGGTTAGGGGTGGAGTCAGGAGCAGTAGCTATAAGGGTTTCTAACCACCCCTCCCCAGGAAAAGGGGGGTTGGTGGCCGTGTGGGGTCAGAGCCGTTACTAGTTGGGGTGTCCTGGGCAGGGCGTGAAGTGATGGCAACAGACCCTGCTCTGTGGGGCAACATGCCATTTTCACAGGATAACCTGGATCGGTGCCTCAGACGGTGATTTGAGGCCTGGTCTGTTAGGCCAGCTCTCTAGGATTTGGGCCAGTCTGTGGTTCACCATCTTCCCATTCCAACTGCTTTTCTCAGCCCGTTAGTTGAGTGACGAGGTGAAAGGCACCATGGGAGAGGGGCGAGTCGCCGTCCAGTTGGGCAGTATGGTCGGAGCTGGAAAGTCTCAGACTAGCCAGGACAGCGGAGAAGGAAAAGAGCTTTTCTGGCTAGGCGATACCAAGAAGGCCTCCCGAGCGAGGGAGTGGGGTCTCTTTGCCAGCCCAAGCCTCCAGGTGAAGAAGAGGAAGGGGTGCCTGGAGGAGGGCATGGTGTGGGCCAAGGTCCAGAGAGAGGAAAGCAGAGGACACCTCCGTGGAGCTGCGCGCAGGTTGCTTTTCTCAGCAAAGGGTGAGGGCACACCGAAAGGCAGCTGTCCCACATTCCTGGCTAGTAAAAATAAAGGGGGTGTACTGGGAAAAGAGTAGGAGGCTAGATTATTTAGATAATTTCTAAAACATTCTTTTTCTCTAAAAAAAATTATTTGCTTCATTTTATTTATAATAATAATTATTATTTCATTTGCTATAGGGTATGCGTGCTCACCAGAGAGAGAGAAAGTGAGAAAGTAAGCCACCAGGTCCAGGACTCGAACCACAGTGGGCCATGTGGGAGTCTAGCACCTTACCACCATGCCACCTGCTGGCTCCTAAAATGTTTTTTCAAGTCCCTAGATTTGCTTTGCTCCCTCAAGGAGGCCTGCCTCTTTTTCCTTCCCTTCAGAATGACAGGCTTAAACAATGACAGTGGTAGGGGCCAGCCCTGTAGCCTAGTGGTTAACAGAGCTGGATCCCATGTGGCTGACTGAGATTCATATCCCAGCCCGAGTGGCTTGAGAAATATGCCGGACATGTGTGGGTATCCAAAATTCTGAGAGGATGGAGAAATTTTTTAAAGAATTATTTTTTAAATTAAATTTTATTTATTCATTAATTTATTTTAATATGATGATCAGAGAGAGAGACACAGAGAGAGAGAGAGAGAGAGAGAGAGAGAGAAAGTGAGAAAGCAAGCCACCAGGTCTGGGACTTGAACCATGGTCAGCCATGTGGAAGTGTCCAGCACCTTAACCACCATGCTACCTACTGGTCCCTGAGGGTAGAGAAATTTAAGGGAAGGGATTGCAGTGTGACCACGCCCAACTGAGGGCTGCTCTCTCCTCCTCTCTCTATCTCTGTCTCTCTCTGACAGGCAAATACCTCCTCTAGCAGTTAAGAAAAACATCCCACAAAGAAGATCCTTTCCTGAGACCAGCAGTTGGCATAATGGCTTTGTCGCTGGACTCCCATGTAGTCGACTGCGGTTTGAGTCCTGGACCTGGTAGCTTAAACTCATGCCAGGCACGTGTGCGTGCGTGCCCAAGATCCCGAGAGGAGAATGGAGGAGAAGGGATTGCGGCGTGGCCATCCCGCCGGGGCGTGATTTCTCCTTTCTGCCTCTCTGTCTCTCTGTCTTTCTGGTGAGCGCACGCGCCCTACAGCAAAACATCTCTTAAAAAAGAAGATCCTTTCCTTCTTCCTGCCCTTTCCCTTAGTTTATCATGCTGCTTCCTTAACCCCATTCCCACTTGTCACAGAAAGAGGGTGGTGTTGGAGGAAGACTGGGGGGGATGGTGGTCCCCAAACTCATAGCGAGGAGAGCTGGCCTCTTGTCCCAGTGTCTGGGGCCACGTTTCATCCTTGGGGCCCGAGGAGCAGATACATGGGAAGGGCTTTGTTCCCTGCCAGAAATACTGTTGAGTGATCTGCAGCAGCCAGGCTCACAGCCCTCTTCTTCGAATAGGGTGGGAAGGTGGTGTTTGGGCAGCAGGTGGGCAGGGAGGGGTAGGCGGGGAGGGAGAAGGAGGAAAGGAGGAGGAGGAAGAGCAGGGAGAGTGGGAAAACAGGGAGGAAGGGGGGGGAAGAGGAGGAGGTGGGAGGGCGGAGCAGAGGCGGCCAGCTGTCAGAGCTGCCTGTTCTGTTTCCCTGTTCCTGAGCAGGATGGCAGAGGCCAGCCCGCACTGCAGTGACAGTGGGCAGGAGAGTGTGGGCTAATGGAGGGGACGGTGTGGGCCAGAGGAGGGGACGGTGTGGGCCAGAGGAGGGGACGGTGTGGGCCAGAGGAGGGACGGTGTGGGCCAGAGGAGGGGACGGTGTGGGCTAACGGAGGGGACAGTGTGGGCCAGAGGAGGGGACGGTGTGGGCTAGCAGAGGGGACAGTTGGGGCCAGTGGAGGGGACCGTGTGGACTGGAGGGGATGGTGTGGGCTAGCAGAGAGGACGGTGCGGACTAGAGGAGGGAACAGAGCCTGCTTCCCTCCCTGCTCTGGCTCTGCCTCCATCTCCCTCTCTCTCCTCTTCTTTGCTTCTCTCCCCCTGTGTCTTTCAGGGTCTCTGTGTGGATGAGACAAACTCCAGTGATTTCTTGAGTGCCTGTGCGTCCTGGGAGCACACAGGCTAGGTGGCATCTGTCCCTTCTCACTGTAGGCTGACCTTGGGATTTTTCACACCCGTTACTGAGATATGGCTTTGGTTCCCTGTGGGTGGCCTGGGGTGAATGAAGAGCCCACATCTCTCCCCCTCCATTCTTCCGGAGCCCAGCGGGCTATCGGCCACCAACTTCCTCCTCCATGGAGAGTGTCCAAAGCTGCAGAGCCCGCCCTCCCACTCTATCTCCTGTCTTTTTCTGTATATGAGAAAAGGATCCGAGAAGTAGCTAAAGAACTTCCATTTGTCAGCATTCACATTCCGGTCGGCTCTACCTGGATGTGTCCTGCTTCCGGGGCACATCGGTCCAGGGGTCTGAAAAGACCTGAGCACGGTGCGCTGATTCCACCCTGTGACCTGGTTTAGCCCCTGCCCTCCTGGGCACAGGGGTGTCCATCCCCTTTTACAGATGGGACAGCTGAGGCACCTTCATGGCCCAGCTTGGACTTAACCCAGTTCTCCTCTGGGAGGGTGCAGGCTTCTTCCCGGGCAGTACGTTCCTGCTGTCCCCTAACACAGCTCACACAGACATCTGCAGGGTGGCCGAGCCCACTGTCTTCTTGTCATTTTAATGGCCACATGGCGTTCCGTCACGTTGATGGGTCATCATTTTGTTTGGTCACTCCCTCGTTGGGTATGTGAGAGCCATCTAATTTCTTGCTATAATGAAAGCAACTGCTGTGGGCATTGTGCTCAAATTATTTTCATTGTCTTTGTCCTCAGTGTGGTCCACGAGTAGGTTCAGGAATGAAGCGGCGTGCTACCGCTCAGTGGGGCTGGGGTCAGGGTCATGGTCAGTGCCTGGTACCATGACCCAGAGCACGACCGATGCAGAGACAGATGGCAACCACTTCTTGTGAGTGGTTTGGATGCACTTTGAGCCAGAAGAGGGCTGGCACATTGCCGCACTGAGTTCCGTGTGTGCACACATGGCAAAGCCCGGACCCGTGTCACCGATACTCGGCATGGCTCAACAGCGTTACTCAGAGCCGGCACCAGCAAAACCAAGGGCTGAAATGACCCACAGTAGAAATAGATCTGCATGGAACAGTAGTTGGAGGGCTGTGTGGGGGCGCAGTGAACTGAACTACCATGCTGGAAGCCACATGGCTGACCACAGGGTCAGAGCCCCAGATGGGCCTGACAGCATGCCAGGCCGGCATGCAGGTGCCCAAGAGCCTCAAGACCCGGAGGGCTGGAGAAAGGGGATTGCAACGTGACAAGACCCTGATGACCTGATGAGGCTGCTTCTCTCTCTCTCTCTCTCTCTCCTGTGCATTTACACACTATCTTGAATGAAATAAACTTAAAAAAAATACTAGCCAGGAGATTTACCATTAGCCAAGTGGCCAAGGTACTAGCGCTGGCTTAACAAGAACTGTTAATGCAAGGAACAAGGTTTAGAACCTGAATGTGGTTGAATGGAAAACCCATGAGACTTAGTCCTTAGCTATATAACGTATCTGTTCAGCATAAAGTGTCTATTTTACGAACAAAGTGGGTGATTTAAGAAAAGAACCACAGGAGAGTCCGTGGAAGGGAGGTTGGTGGTTCCGTTGGTGAAGGAGTTGGGAACTAGACGGCTTTCCAGGGTGAGAGGCTCTTACGAGCTGGCCAAGGAGGGGAGCAGAACACATCAGTCACCATGGAGGGACAACGAGGAGACAGAGCCTCCCGATCCAGGGGGAGATGAAGGCACAGAGCAGGAAGGGACCTGCCTGGGGTCAGGGTAGGATTCCTGTGGAGTTCTGAGCATCTGAGCCAAGCTGCCTCCTGGTTTTGCAAAGCATGGATATTAATAAGGGTGATTAGTAATCATGACGTGTGAATAATAAGGGGATGGTTAATTGTCCTGGTTATGATGAACAGCAGTTACTGGGAGTGGGTGGGGGAGTTGGGACCCTCAACACATGCACACACTCACACACACACACACTCACACTCACACATTTGAATTGTCTTGTCTTCTTTTTATCAGACGGCAGAGCCAGCAAGCTGGAGGGGCACCAGTATTTTCAAAAATGAAACCTAATAAGACAGAATTTATTTTACTTTATTTTATTGCTATAGGGTGCCTGCATTGCCAGAGAGACACAGAGAGAGGAAAAGTGAGAGATCCTCCCCCCTCCCCAGGGGAGATAGCCATGCCACAATCCCCTATTCTTCATTCTCCTGTCAGGATTTTTGGTAGACATGCACACACACATGCCCGGTGTGGTTCTCAAGCCACCAGGTCCGGGACTCGAACCATGGTCAGCTATGTGGGAGTCCAGCACCTTAACTACCATGCCTCTTGCTAGCCCTAAGACAGAATTTTAAATTTCTAATTTTCTTTTATAAAATTATGAAAGGACATAGAGTCATCACAGAAATTTTGGGAAATACAGAAATACATAAGAGAAAAAAAACAGCGTAAACATTTTGGTGTTTGTCCCTTGTGTCTTCTATGTATACATAAACGAGTCATAAAGTGTATTTAAAAACATAATTAGGATTGCATTCTATATATATATTTTTAAGGTTTTTGCCATAGGGTGTGTGCTCTTTCCAGAGAGAGAGCGAGAGCGAGCGAGACAGTGAGAGGGAAGGTAAGAAACCACCGCCCCTGCCCTCCCGGGGAGGATGGTCATGCTATAGTCCCTTCTCCTGGGATCTTGGGCGTGCATGCACACAAGATCTGGGACTTGAACCACAGTCGGCCATCAGTGCCTAAACTTACACTACACCACCTGCTGGCACCTCTTTTTTACTTTTCAAAAATTTTTCTCCAGGGACCAGCAGATGGCATAATGGTTATATTGTTGGACTCCCACATAGTCAACTGAGGTTCGAGTCCCAGACCCAGTGGCATAAAATTGTTGGACACGCTGGGTGCGACCCAGTGGCTTAAAACATGTGTGCGTGTGTGTGTGCCCAAAATACCAAGAGGAGAGTGGAGGAGAAGGGATTGCAGTGTGGCCAGCCACTCCGGGGATGATTTCTTGCTTTCTCTCTTCTGCATGTGTCTTAGAGCAAAAATCTCTTTTTCTTTTTCTCTATCATTTATTTATTTTTACATTCTTCCACAAACATTTACTTTACATAGCAAAAAATTTTAGCTCATACTCCATAATTCGAGCAAAAATCTCTTAAAAAAATTCTTCTCCATGGTGTTAAATGGATTTTGAGAATTTTTTTTTTTTTTTTGCACACACTCGCCAGAGAAAGGGAGAGGAAGAGAGGATGGGGAGAGTGAGAAAGTACCCCCCAATAGGGATGGTCATGCCACATCCCTTCTCCTCCACCTCTTCCCTCCTTTCAGGATTCTGGGCTGCATGCACATAAAACTGGTGTGTTTTTCGAGGTGCTGGGTCTGGGACTTGAACTGCACAACTGACCATGTGGGATCTAGTGGCCTTAACCACCACGCCACTAGTTGGCCTAAGAATGTAATTTTTTAATAAGGAGAACATTATTTTGGGCAATGAGGAGTTTGTAGGAAAATAATTCTATCCTTCTCTGCTTTTGTTAGAGAACCTGTAGAGGAGGGATGGGGGTCCTCCAGGTTGGTGCTATGTGAATGAGGGGATCCGTGGGTAGGGTGGGGCAGGGAAGCTCAGTGGGCCCCTGTGGGTCAGGAAGAGGGGCAGAGGGACCAGCAGTTAGCGTAATGGCTATGTTGCTGGATTCCCACATAGTCAACCAAGGTTCAAGTCCTGGACCCGGTGGCTTAAACTCACGCTAGGCGCTTGTGTGTGCGTGTCCAAGATCCTGAGAGGAGAACGGAGGAGAAGGGATTGCGGCGTGGCCATCTCTCCTGGGGGGTGATTTCTCGCTTTCTGTCTCTTTGTCTCTGTCTCTGTCTGGCGAGCACACGCACCCTATAGCAAAAAAACTCTCCAAAAAATAAAAAAGGAAGAGGGGCAGGAACGCTTCAGAGCCTGGTTGATGGAGGAAAGAATCTGAAAACACGTGAATAGTTTTCCTCATTCTCACTGAGGGTAGACAGGCAGAACCCTTCACTAGACACGAGGGGGCCCGACGCCAGTGCTAGTGTGTGGCCCTGGGGACATCTTCAAACCGTAGAGCTGCAATTTCCCCACCTGGAGGGAGAAGAAGGAGCACCTCCCTCTCATCCACCTCTTAGAGGGCCATCACCCAGGACTGAGATATAAGCCCATTTAGGAAGGTGAAAAATACGCCCACCACGTGGAAAGAGCCTGACGAACCTCCTGGGAGAGGGGTCGGAGACACGGCTTTCCTGACTGCCTGGGACCCGGGGGAAGTCCGAGCTCTCCACGGGCCTCACTGGCATTCCACAGTAAGTGTCCTTAGAGCTTCCAGCTCCGAACTCCTCTGACAGGCCCAGCAGGGTCATGGTATGCACGTTCAGGACACCTGGCTGGTGCCGGCAAGGGGGAACCAGTAATGCTCCAGAGTCTGTTCTTGGGGGAGAGCTTCCAGCTGGAGCCACACACCCTCGGTCCCAAGGTCGGGCCACTTTGCAGAGGACATCTGAGATATGGGATTGGGTGTTATTTCACCCTTCCTAAAACTAAGAAGGAGATCACAGGACAGGGCCTCATGGCCTGACCTCACGGGCTTTCCCACCGACTCTGAGGCGCTCAGATGGCCTCTGACTTAGACCACCTACTGAGACTTGTCCCTGCTTAGCACCCTCGCATGCATAGACCGATGGCTGATGGGGCACCACAGGATCCCTGGCCCTTGCACACTTGTGCCTTGGTTAGTTTTCTTATGCCATTTGTGTTCGTTGGTTTTTTCATCCTCCTGGTAAAGAATTATCCTCCATGTTTCGTGAATCGCACTCCCACTACCTGGGAGCTCTGTGACCGTAGTGGCGTTCTTTACCTTCCTGGTCTCAGTGTCAGTGCAACGGGTACTAGAATTGTGCCTTCTCATCATATGGATGTAAGGGATGAGCTAAGATAGTAAATGCAGAGTGCTTCGGACAGTTCCTGGGACACAGTACGTGCTCAGCAGCCCTGAGCTGGCACCATCACTGTCACCAAAACGGCTCTGACTCCTACGCATGCCAGGAGCTGTGGAGGCTCAGTCCCTGCTCTGGGGGGGCGGGGGTGCCAAACCGGCTGCAGCAAGCCCTCAGGTCCAGGCCATGTGCTCTGGAGCACAAAGAAGGGAGTGGGATTTTGACAGGCAGCCCCTCCACTCTGGGCCTGCTCCCAGTGGTCTCCCCAAGACCCGGTCCAGTGTGCAGCCCACCCCAGTCCATAAGCAGCCAGGCCAGCCCCTCCCCTCCTCCACTGCGGTAGCACGCAGGCGACTTGGAGAGGTGACAAAAAATTAAAATTAAAGCTAAATTAAAAAGAAGATTCCCATTTCCTCTCCCCATCGCACTTTCCACCTTAATTTTATCGCATCTTCCTTCTCGTTTTATTGACTTTTAGAAGCATTGCCACAAGATTTAGTGTTGAGCAGGAGGGGAGGCAATAAATGTGGGGCTCCTTTCGCCTCCAGTTAATTCTGCCAAGGGGCGGGGGCAGGTGGAGAGGAAGGGGCTGCCCCTTCATGGGAAACCCCAGAGGAGGGATACCCCAAGACCACAGAAGTGAGGAAGATACCCCTAAGGTGGGGGAGAGGCCTCCAAAGTGGGGGTGAAGGTGGCTTTTGGCCTTTGTCCCCTCCCTGGACCTGTTCCCTGATGGCCAGAGAGAAATAGAATCAGTCTCATTTGCAGTAATCAGGCCAGACAACTGAAATCAGAATTTACACTCTCCTGGTCCGGCTTTCAAAACGACTCCAGAACTCTCGTCTCCCCTGGATTCCACCATATTTCCTGGCCTGAAGATCCCCCACCCACCAAACAGATCTTTATTTAATTTAATTTTATTTCATGCTCTGTTGGAGCAAGACCTCTTTTTCTTTTCCCCACCCTCCCTCCTTTCTTCCGTTGTTTTTTTTTTTTTTTTTGCCTGCTCCCCCAATCTCTAATATCATTTTCACCACATGCAGCGACGCTGCGTGTTTGTAATTTTCTTCTGACCCTAATGGCTCCGTTTCCCCTCAGTATTTAAGCGGAACAAGACAGAGGTAAGTGGCAAATAAACAGCAGTTCCTATTTACGCTGCCAATTTCGGTTGATGGTGGAGAGGCTGCCTTGAAATTAACTCGGCTGCTGTCTGACATGGAGGAATGCCTGCAGGCAGCCGGCTCCCTGGTGCCCATCAGAGCCGGTCACCTGTCATCCGCCTGGGCTACACTGGGGGAGTGGGTGCCCACACACACAGTGCCTTCCCTCTTCTTGGCTTTGGCCTTCCACCTACAGATCAGTGCTTCTCCAGGCTCCCGGCATGGTCCCCAGGCCAGCAGCATCCACATCACCAGGGGACTTGGTAGAAATTCTAGTTCTCTAGCCACCCTGGACCTTCTAAATCAGAAGCTCAGGTGAGGATCCACCAATCTGTGTTTTTTGAAAAAGAACAAAACAAAAACAATTTTAGTATAATTTACATACTATAAACATTCACCTGCTCTAAGCATACGGGGCACTGATGTTTAGTAAATGGACTGAGTTGTGCAACCGTCACCACGACCGGTTACAGAACATGTCTGTCACCCCAGACGTTCCTGGGGTCTGCTGACAGTTCACCCCCTCCCCCAGGCAGCCATAATCTCCTTTCTGTCTCTATAGATTTGCTTTTTCTGGCTGATCTTTTCTGAATCTGATTTCTTTTACTTAGCATAATGTTTTGTTTTGTTTTATTAACAGCTTGATTGAGATATGTACAATTCAATGGCGGTTAGTATGTTCAGAGTTGTACAATCACCATCACCATCCATTTTAGAACACTTTCATTACCTCCCAAAGAAACCCCTGTGCCTCTTAGCCGTTATCTCCAAATTTCTCTATTCCCCCCTAGGCAATGACTAAGTTTTCTGTCTCTAGAGATTTGTTTATTCTGGGCATTTCAAATAAAGGAAATCCCGTCATGCACGGTCTTTGTGACCGGCTTTTTTCACGTGGCATATTTTGGAGGCTCCCTCCCATCGGAGCAATGTGTCAGTAGTTGGGTCCTCTTGATGGCTGAGCAGTATTCCATCGTGTGGACACGCCACATTTTGTTCCTCCATTCTCCACTGTGGACGTGCGGGTCGTTCTCACTCACTGACTGTCATGAATTATGCTGCTGTGAACATCCTATACAAGTGTGGGCATGAACATAAGGACTGCCGCACTTGAGAGCCATGGCTGTAGGCCTCAGCTCCTTCTCCCTTCTAGAGCTTTCCTTCATGCCCCCATTGCCCAGCGAGGCTTTTCTTTAATTCCTTGAACACACATTGACAGGGCACTTACAGGTGTTCCAGGGTCAGGGCGGGGTGGGTAACCAGCTAAGGGCGGGCAGAGTCCTGGGCTTCCCACCACCACGCCCAAACCCCAGGAGAGCAGGCCTGGACACATCTCGGCCCTGTGATACCTGTGACAGCGCCCCCAGCTCGGTGGGGATCAGCCCGCCCGGCCTGCAGGCCAAGGGGCCTTGGAGTCTCTCACCGACTCGCCGAGTCCACAGACTTCTGGGTACCTGGGCTTTCTCGGCGGGCAAAGCCGATGATAATGCTGACCTCCGGGCGGCCAGGGCGTCCCTGGTGGGGGCCCTCCCTACCCCTGCACTCAGCCTCTTTCCCACCGAAGTAGCGTCGCCACGCCGGCCCCACCTGCAGCACGTCCGGCCTTTCCCCGCCCGGCCTGCCTGCCCTCCGGGAACCACCTCCACCCGCTCGCGGCCAGGGCTCCGGGCCAGCCCCAGAGCTCCGCGTTCTCCTTCCACCCTTGCCAGGAGTGGGGAGGGCCTGGGGCGCCCGAGGGCCGAGGGCCGAGGGCCGGGACCATGCGCAGAAATCGCTGAGACGGAAAGGTCTTTGGAACCGCCGAGTCCAACCGGGATGGGCCCAGGGCGCACAGCGACCACCGCCACCCAGCTTGCGGCGGGGCGGGTGTGCCTGGATTCGGTGTGTCTGGAGCCTCCGCTCGGTGCAGACCCCCCTGGAAAGTCGGAGGGTCTCGTTCTCTCTGCCCGGTCCCGCCCGCCGAGCATCGAGTCCCCTCGGGGCGCGCTCGCGGCTCGGCTGCGGGCAGTCTCGCCCTGGCCCTGGGTCTCCCTAGCTCGCCGTCCCTGCCCTGCGGCCCGCTCCCGGGGCGCCCTGTCCCCCACCCTCCCACCGCCTGGCTGTCCCTCCTCTCCCGGGAAGCCGGGACAGCCTGGGTGCGCGCCACCCGCCGGCCCCGCATTACAACTCCTCATTAGCGTGTTTGTTTTTATTGGACGCACAATAACCGTAATGGGAGCCGAGTGCGCTCTCTAATTACAGCTATGAATATTCATAGCGCGGGGACTCGCGGCGGGAAGACGCCTGGGGGAGGCGGGAGGTGGGGGCGGCGGTCTCCGGCGACCCGGGGACAGCGGGACAGCGCTGGCTTCCGAGCGAGGCCAGAGCAAGGGGAGTGGCCGGGACCGCTGCCCCTGTCCGCGTCGAGCGTTCTCTGGAGCCGCAAAGCCAAACGCCAGCCACCCTCTTCCCTCCTGCATCGCTCAGGTCCCCCCTTCTCTTCCTTTCCCGGCTGCCCCGCGGGTGTCCGGCGGGGACTGGCCGCTGCATGAGGCCTCCGCAGCTGCAGCTCCACCCGCGGGCCCCTGTCTCCGTGATCTTTGTCGCTCTTCCTTTGTCTCCTCACCCGCCACCCTGCCACAAGAGAAGTTCGTGTTCCACCAACTCCTGGCGGGGACAACGGGGTTGGGCGCCGTCAAGGGGAGCGTGTGTCTTGTGAATTAAGAGATTTAGTCACTTGTGGAATGACTTTATTTTATAGCGACTTCCTCCCCGACTGAGTGATGTTGCATGCATTGGTTGTATTTATAACTTAATAGCTTTTCTCAATTTTATTATACTTTTTATGATACTTGTGGCTTTATGAGACTTCATAATTTTTTCTCAGATTCATTAAATTCAGCTGAGGGTGGAGCTAATGACGGAGCAGGTACCCTATTCCAGAGTGGAATCTGCCACCTGCCACCCTCCCTAGCTCTGTCCGTCAGTGCTGTCTTTTACTGAGTGGTGGTGCTGGGTCTCTGGGGGGATCTTGGCTTAGTTTTCTCATGGGGCGGGGGACTTTCAGGGGAGCCTTCCTGAGAACTTCCTGGCCCTTTCCCAGGCAGGCAGTCTAGCCGTCATCCCATCTTTCATCTGGGACAGCCTCTGGTTTGGGTACCACCCGCCCCTGCGTCCCTCCTGTCTCATCCTTTTCAACACTATTTCCTAGAACCAGAGAGACGCTTCTAGATGGCCCAGTTCCACCTCCTCCCTTTACCTGGGGAAACCGAGGCTCGGAGAGATGCCATTACAGAATCAGGGGTGGGAAGACCCCGCTTGTCCTCACTCCCAGTCCAGGCCTTTCCCCGCTACTCTCTGCTGACATTTAGCAACAGCTTCCTATTTGTTGGCTTCACCCCCATTTCCCTGCTGTCCCCTGATGTTACGTCCTGCTATGAGCCTCAGAGGGAGAGTGTAATCATCACAGTTACCGTTTGTAGAGCGCTCACATTGTGTCCTGTAACCTTCGCACAGCTCGGCTGGAGAGCGGCCAGTGCGTCTCCTTTTACAGAGGCGGCGGTGGAGGCAGAGCGGGGAGGCCGTTGGCACAGCGCCGGTGCCGGTGCCGGGTGGAGAGGCGCCTGTGCTCTGTGGTCCAGTCAGGGCCCAGTGGTGGACTTTTGCCCGTTTCCCCTTTGACTTCTCTCTTCAAGGATCTTTTCTTGTTGGGATGAGGTGTGTAGGAAGAGCAAATAGTTCAGAGGGTAAAGGGGTCAGAACAGGGGCTCTCAGTTCTGGAGCGGGGGTCTCGGTGGAGGGAGGGGGTGAGAGGCAGAGGATGGTGGGTACCAGCGTTCCCTCTTTGGGACCTGTGGCATACAGATGGTAGCACCTACTGTTAGATGAGTGACTTTCCCCTGTGCCCTGTTCCGAGCCTCCCAGGGGCCTGAGCACTCTTTCATTCCTGAGGCTTCACTGCATCTGTGGGTATTTCATATGTGACGTGCTCACGGGGAGAGACAGAGAGACAGGGGGTAAGAAAGCACCCGCTGGGGGCTGACCATCTCTTCTCCTCCATTCTCCTCTTGGGATCTGAGGTGCAAACATACATGTGCTTGGTGTGTGTTTTCAAGCCACTGGGTCTGGGACGCCAGCTGTGCAGTCGGCCATGTGGGATCCAGCCACCTTAACCCCCATGCCACCTCTCTGGCCCTCCAGTGCATTTTAAAATAAAGTCGTGCTTGGGCCAGCCAGGGGGCCTGGTGGTTACGGAGGCTGGAGTCCACGTGGCCAGCTGCACAGTTGAGGCCTGGACTCCGCACCTTGAAAAAAAAAACACAATGTGTGCATGTGCAAGTATGCGTGTGCCCAGTCCTGAAAGGAGGGAGACATGGGGAAGAGACTGTGTGGTTTCCGCCTCCCACAGTAGGTGCCTCCTCCCCCACCCCCTCTCTGTCTCTCCAGCTTGCAACCCTATATATCTGACTCATCTTCCACAAGTTAACACTTTCCACTCGCAAAAAACAATTCTTGTAAGTGTGCAGCTCACAAATTCCTTCAAGGCCTAGTAAATGGTGAATGCAAGCTTGGCCTCACAGGAGCAGGTTTGCTGCCCCGTTTTTTCCCTACGGTGGCTCTGTGTCTGAAGCAGTGCTTGGCACACACTGGGTGCTCCCTCCTCCTGGCTGCTCTCCTGATGCCTGAGCGGTGCCCTCCAGGAGTGAGGGCCGAGTAAGACTCCCGTTCAACATACTCCATTTGGAGATGGTGATGAAAGTGTACATTCGGGTCCTTGGAGGCTGCCAGGTGAGTACCTTGGACAGGCTTGTCCCACATGGGCCTCGGTGTGCTGGGCTGCCTCCCTCCACCCCTTCTCAGGACTTGCTGCTCTCAGGAGCCTCTCTGGCCTAATCTTACCACTCCCTACCCTCAAAAGCTACATCTCACACACAGACTTTTGGACCCTTGGGCTGTGGTCCCTGGTGGAGGAGGGGCCCTGGTGCTCTTGTAAAGAAGTCTGCTGGCTCCCCGGTGTGCCTGACTATGCCTGGAGACCGACAGGGACTCTTGTTTATGCCTATGTTTTCGTTTTCTTTCCCAAGACTGTGGTGATGAGTACAATTAAAATTCCTTTGGGACTAGCAGTTGGCGTAATGGTTACAGACTCCCGTGTAGTTGACCATGGTTCAAGTCCCAGACTCGGTGGCTTAAAACTCACGCCAGGCGCGTGCGTGTGCATGTCCAAAATCCCAAGAGGAGAATGGAGAGGGGATTGCAGTGTGGCCATCCCCCCTGGTGGTGGTGGTGGTCGTATGTGTGTGTGGGTGATTTCTTGCTTTCTGTCTCTCTGGCAAGTGCATGTGCAAAAATCGCTTTCTAAAAAATTCCTTTAAAAATGTGTCAGCGGGGGTGGAGGCAGCAGGTAGTGTGGTGGTTAAGGTGCTAGATCCCCACACGGCTGATGGCGAGTCCTGGACCCATTGACTTGAAAATCACTTCAGGCATGTGCGTGTGTGTGTGTGTGTGTGTGTGTGTGTGTCTGTGTGCACGCATGTGTGTGTGTGTGCCCAAAACCCTGAGAGGAGAATGGAGGAGAAGGGATTGCAGTGTGGCCATTCCCCCAGGGAGCCATTTCTCACTTTCCCACTCTCTCTGTCTGCTTCTCTCCAGCAAGTGCAGGTGCCCTATAGTAAAAACTAAAAATGAAAAAATGAAAAAGTGTTTCTGGATTTATTGAATGATGATATATTTCTTCAATCTACACATTAGAAATTCAACCATTAGTGAGGGTGTGAGTGTTAGGTAGCTTTTAGATGTTAGGAAAGATGTTAGTGGCTGGCCCCTTAGTGCAGTGGCTAAGTAGTGCACTGGGAGCAGGACCTCACATGGTCGACTGCTGTTCAAGTCCCCACCCTGGCAGCTTTGAAAACATGCCAGGTGCGTGAGTGCATGTGACGAAAATACTGACGAGATAGAGAAATGGAAAAAAAAAAAAAAAAAAAAAAAAGGAGGGGGGGGTTGTGGTGTTACCATGCCCCATGGGGGAAGGGTGCTTTTTCTCTTTCTTTTTCTCTCTCTCTGGTGGAGTACACATGCCCCCTGGCAATTAAAGAAAAAATGAAAAATCTCAGGATCTTGGACACACACGTGCAGGCACCCGGCGTGAGTTTAAGCCACTGGGTCCAGGACTCAAACCGTGGTCGACTACATGGGAGTCCAGCGACATAGCCATTATGCCAATTGCTGGTCCCCAATCATAGCATCTTAAGTCTCAAGTTTCTTGGGGCCAGTAGATGTTGTAATATTTATGCTATTGGACTCCCACATGGCCAACCAACGTGGCTTGAAACTTACGCTGGGTGCCTGTGCATGCATGCCAAAATCCTGAGAGGAGGTTGGAGAAGGAGGGACTGAAGCTTGGCCATACCACCGGGGGGGGTGGGGGGGTTCTCACTTTTTGCTCTCTGTCTGTCCTGTGAGTACACATGCCCCATAGCAAAAATCTCTTTCTCAAAAAAAGTCTCAGTTTCTTTACCAATAAAATGGGTAAAATATAACAGATGGCATGGTGCTTAAGGTACTGAATTCCCATATGGCCGACTATGGTTCAAATCTTGGACCTGGCAGCTTGAGATCACAGGGGGCAGATGTGCGTGCATGCGTGCCCAAAATCCTGAGAGAGAACAGAGGAGAAAGGATCACAGTGTGGCCATCGCCCCGGGGGGTGATTTCTTACTTTCCCTCTTTCTGTCTCTCTCCTCCAATGAGCACACAGGCTGTCAACAAATCTAAAAAATATATAAAAAATGGAAAAAGGGTGACATAAAACCAGTTCTTTCAAAGGGTAGTGATGACCAGGAAAATGCTTATAAATCACAAGCTGCCAAGTCAGTCCTCATGGTGGGGCAGCCAGCACTCCTGGAATCCTTCTCTCCCCAAGGTGGGCACTCTGTCAGTCTGTTCTGGGAGACGGAATGACCAGCCAGACTGAGAGTGAGACCGTCCCTGGCTTCTGCCTTGCCCGGGTACTCTGGGCCTTGGAGAGAGCTGTGCCTCAAGCTCACTCAGCTCAGAGCCTCCATTACAGACCTCGAGTACAGAACCCTCAAGATGCATTTGTAATTTTTATTGTTATATCTTTTAATTTTATTTTGCTCTCCCCGCTGTCTTGAGCAGGGAAGATAGGGAGCTGGTATTTATGGCTGCTCCCGCGACCCACCTCTTGGAATGTATGTATCAGTTAATTTAATCTCCCCTGGTTTTATTTAAACTGTTTTTCCTGATTCACTCTCTTCGGTTCTCCACCCGCAACTTCCCTCCCCCACTGCTCCCCCTTCGCCCCCACATTCCTTTCTGTTTCCATTTTTTTTGGACCCAGTCCCTTTCTTCCTCCTTCTCCCCCTCCTCCCTGTCTTTCCACTTCCTCCTCCCCTCCCCTTCCTCTCTCACCCCCAGGCCCTTGCCTCTGGTCTGGGCCTTTTCAACCCTGGGTTCTGGGAGGATGAAGCAGCCTCTTGTATGGAGGTTGCTACAGTATTTTCCTCACTCCCCCCATCTCTCTCTGCCCCGTTGCCTGATTGACATTTACAAATTACCCAGCTGAAAGTGTTCAATCCCTGACCCGCCTGTTTCTGTTCAGCAATGAGTGAGATTTGCAAGCATTTTGTCATATAATTACTGCAAATCCCTTGAAAATTTCCACAACAAGGCCAGATGAATGGTAATTTGGGGGCCTCCAGCCCCCAGTCGCCTCGCCAGACAGTCTGAGGCCAGAAACACCAACCAGCCCCCAAGTCCTTTTTATTTATTTATTTATGATGGGGCGGGGGACAAGGGGGCCTCATTGGTCATTTTGTTTATTTCCCCTAGAGATTTTTGAGAAAAACTTGATCGGTGCAGACACACGCTTCTCTACCTCCTCCGTGTGCGCATGCTGTAAAATATTTGGATTGGGAGATTTATTTGCTTTACACGAGTGTATTTGTGCTGATTTTATTGTATTGACTGGGTGCATTTTTTCTGCGTTCTCCTACAGTTTTATTGTGTGCCAGTCGTGGGCATACATCACCCACATTGTTTTCTGCAAAAATTACGCCTGTTTCACTGTGTCTTGATAGGACCGACTGCGTTAGTACCTAAGTGCCGAGATTTGCGGTGGCAGTAGCCGCCCCACCACCCTGGGGCTGCCCTGTCTGGGTAGCACCATATGCTTTGTGCTAAAGACAGGGCACCCAGGTTTCTGTGGCCGTCCCTGTGGCCCCTACTGTCTGGCAGCCCTCACCCATAGACCTGGGGAGGTGGATGGACAAATGAGCTGGCCAGTGGGCCGGGGGGAGGGCGTGGGTAAGGACTGTGGTCGTGGTACTGAGGGTGGGGCGGCCCTCAGCTGAGCAGCAGGTCAGGGAGGGTCCCCCGTTCATTTGTCAGCTTTCTGCCAGCCTTGCCCAAGTCACTACCCACAGGCTGGACTCATCCCTGAGGAGCTTTCAGAGACCGTTCATGGCTCTCCTGGGGACTAATAATCATGACAGAATCAAATTCCACACTTAAACCGTGGAAGAGGTGTTCGCTAGTATGATACAGTTCTCCCCATTTTACAGATGGGGAAACAGTGTGGAGAGGCTTGGTCATTTGCCGTGGGTCACGTAGGTAACAAGTGGTGGGTGGAGACTGGAGCCCATGACTACCTGACACCACAACCTATTTCTTTATTGGTTTTTAAATTTTTGGCATAGGGCATGTGTACTTGTCAGAGAGAGACAGAGAGAGAGAGAGAGAGAGTGAGAAATCACCAATCCCCCAGTGGGGATGGCCAGGCCGCAGTCCTTTCTCTTTCATTCTCCTCTCGGGATTTTGAGCATGAATGTACATGTGCCTGGCATGACTTCTAAGCCACCAGATTCGGGATTCGAACTGTGGAGTTGGCTATGTGAGATCCAGCTATCTTAACCTCCATGCCACCTGCTGGCCTCATAGGCTACTTCTTACACCTTGGGAAAAATAGGAGAAAGGAGCGTGTACTAAGGATGGTGACTTAGGGCAGAGGGGTCTAAAGCTGAGAAAGGGTCTTGGAAACCACTGAATCTACCTCCCTGAAAGATGGGGAAACTGAGGCCCTGGGGAGGTCAGCCTTGCCTAAAGCCAAGTAGACTGTTGATGCTCAAGGAGAGGAGCCTTGTTTTCCTCCTTCTCTTGGGATCATGTATAGGGCTGAGGTCTGACTTTGGGGTGTTTATCTGGCCTGGCTGGCTGCGTGTGCCATAGTGTGTGTAAGTTTCTGTGTACGTGTGTAGGTGCATGTGGGTGGTGTGAGTGTGTGTGAGTGTGAGACTGCATGTATATGTACATGTCAGGCAGAGGGTAGTGGAAGCAATCCTCAGCCCAGCTGGGTTGGTGGGATAGAGTACCTGAGGTAGGCCTGGGCCCCACCGTGCCCCAGGATGTGGGGACTTGGCCTGCGTCTCCCCTGGGTTCTCTTGCCTGGTAGTTCTCAAAGCCGCCTGCACCATGACGGTGTTTTATGTGGGCTCACAGACTGATTAGAACTTGGCCCGTGCCCAGGTCTTCCTCAGCTGCCTTCCCATTTATACCCACACACCTGGGGAGATCAGTGAGCATAAGAGAAATGCAATGGATTGATTTAAACATATCAATCCCTCTCACTGTTTTTGTTTTTTGGAGAGGTTTTTGCTATAGGGCGCGTGCGCTCGCCAGACAGACAGAGAGAGACAGAGAGATAGAAAGCGAGAAATCACCCCCCAGGGAGGATGGCCACGCCGCAATCCTTTCTCCTCCATTCTCCTCTCGGGATCTTGGGCACGCACGCACTCGCGCCCGGTGTGAGTTTAAGCCACCGGGTCTGGGACTCGAACCACGGTCGACTACATGGGAGTCCAGTGACATAGCCATTACGCTAACTGCCGGTCCCACTTTTTTTTTTTAAATCTTATATAATTAAATGAAAAGAAAACGTCTTTTCATAAACTATTTCCTTGTAATAAACTCCCAGGTAAGATTATAATATCATACCTAGAAATGTTTTCCTTTGTGTATTAGCTGTTTCTTCGAGTTAATTGTTTCTTTCTTTCTTTTTTTTTTAGAGAATTATTTATTTTAATTTTATTTATCATTATTATTTTTTTTTTTTGGAGAGGTTTTTGCTATAGGATGTGTGCGCTCACCAGAAAGAGAGACAGAGAGACAGAAAGCGAGAAATAACCCCCCTCAGAGGGGATGGCCACACCACAATCCCTTCTCCTCCATTCTCCTCTCGGGATCTTGGGCATGCATGCACACGCGCCTGGAGTGAGTTTAAGCCACTGGGTCCGGGATTCAAACCATGGTTGGCTACATGGGAGTCCAGCGACATAGCCATTATGCTAACTGCTGGTCCCTCATTATTATTTTTTAATCTGTTCCAGAATACATGTGCTCACCAGAGAGAAAATGAGAGAACAAGCTGCCAGGTCCAAGACTCGAACCAAGATTGACCATGTGGGGACCCAATGCCTTAACCACCACTCCACATGCCAGTCCCATTAATTGTTTCTTTTGTCATCTCTGGAGCTTGCAGGAGAAGGCGATGGCCTTACCTCCTGCCTCAGCAGCGCCATCTCCAGGAGGGTCCTCTGAAGGAAGCCTGTCAGCGGCAGCGGTGAGGGGGTCCAGGCCTAGCTGGTCCATCTGCCTCTTGGGGACACCTCTGGGAACGCTCCGCACACAGGGACCCCTACAAGCATGGCCAGGGAGGCTTTTGTTCCTCAACAACCCTGCAGGCTTGGCATATGCCCCACCCTTCTGCACATGCACCTGCACGTGTGACCACCCCGTGGTCATACCCACAAAGGTCACAGACCAGTAGGCTGACAGCTGCCACATTCAGACACCACTCACCTGTGTACAAACACACACAGACTCGTGCATATTGTGGGCGCTGCTTACACACATGGGTGTCAAAACTGAATTTATGTAAACTTTTTCCTCAAATCAAAGTCAGCCTGTGGCTTCAGAGGCAAGAGACCAGCTTCTGGTCTCCCCACCCCCACCCCCACCCCCACCCCCAAGCTGTGACTCTGTGAGCCAGGGCAGTTCCTCACCCTCTCCAGGCTGTGGTTCTCCCGGGACAGCACCCACCGGCTCCAGCGCTGAGTCCTACCTTCTCTCCTCTTGGTTATTTGCTTATTTTTCACTCCGGGGTTCTCAGCAGGAGGCCTAGTGGGGCTCTCCCTGTTTCTGATCTCTAGCCCCAGCTTTATCTCTTGGTATTCGAGGTCCCCCCACTTCCTCTGGCCATTCTGTCTCAGAGGTCTTTACTCACAGCGTCCGGGAGAACACAGGGCAGGCCACAAGCTGGGGAAGCAGGCAGTGGTGGGCTGGCCACGGCCCCTCCTTCTTTTCCACAGTTGTCAAAGGCATGACAAGACACCTCTGAAATCTGGGATCTCCTGGGTGCCCCCACCCCAAATCCCAAACATCCCCATGCAGGTTTCCATGCACCGTGGCAAACATGGCTTGTCCTCGCCAACCTGGGCTTCTAACAGGCCAGAGGGGCCAGTCTTGGGAGAGAAGCGGAAGAAGAAGCCAGGCTGTGAGGGGGCAGGGCCATGAGGGCATGTTGGGACGACGTCACCCAAGGTCATCTGTGCCTCCCCTGGGTGCGGCTCCTGACTCAGTTTCCCCTGACAAAGTCAGAGATGGAAGTATAGAGTGAAGTTCCGGAAAGGTGTTTGTATTTGTGTCCTGGATGGAATTGCATAGCATCTCATTCTCACTCCCCCTAGATTAACACTCAGTGTGGGGGGGGGGGCAGGGTGGTAACCAGGGCAACCCTCCTCTCTGTCCCTCATCCTGAGTTAATGCCACTGAAGAGCTCTCCAGGGCCTGTGAATCACCCACATCATTATCCCTGGAGGTAATGGGCTTGGAGAGGTGGGCTGGTGGGGGGAGGTGGCTGGCCGCGGAGGGGAGCTCCGGACCAGGGGTTTGTTGAGGCTGGGGGAGCAGAGGGATCTCCCGCTCTGTGGGAAGTGGGCAGGGACAGAACACAGGTGCTGAGTAGGTGCCTCCACCCCGTGCCACTCTACACCCTCGCCCCATGTCTGCTTTTCCACGGTGACACGGACCATCCGACCTGAGGTGGAGGGGTGGGGGAGGAAGGGTTCCACAGAGGTAGTGTTCCCTTGCTCACAGCTGACTTTCCAAGAATTGAAATTGACAGTGGCTCGTCTTCTATTGTCTGGTTGAAACCTGGCGTGCCTGTCCACGTGTGTGTGTGACTCAGGGTGCTCTAGCTTGGAAAGAGTTCAGAACGGGGCACCGTGCTTCAGGGCCTGCTCTCCCTCTTCCATCCAGCTCCCTCCTCGGGAAGGTGTGTGGCCTCAGCTCCCTCACTCTGAGATAGGGAGGAAAACCACCGTCTTGGCTGGCGGCCTGCCCCCCCCCCCCCATTTCTACGTGGAAGTTGGAGGGAGTGTGAGTGTGAGTGTGTGCATGTGTGTGTGAGAGAGCGAGAGGTTGGCAGAGACAGACACACAGAGAAACAGACAGGCGATGAGGGCCCAAGCTGGGCAAGCCTTTCCTGGGTGCAGGGAGGGGGTGATCTTTGAGGCTGGAGCTAACGCCCTGGGCACAGGGTCCCAGTCTAGGATGAGACAGGGGAGCAGAGTCCAATGGTTAGATCTACATCATCAGCATCTCTGTCTCCTGCCAACCCCTCGCAGCTCCAGCACAAATTTGCATTTAAATAGAGATTTTTTTTTTTTTTTTAAATGAGAAGGACCCAAGGGAGCCCCCAGACTATTAAGTTTTCTTCTGGGGGCTGCTCAGTGCCTTCTTCATTCGCCCCTCCACTCCAGCCTCCCGGCCCTCCTCCCCCAGCCGTCATATTATTCTGCAGCCGTATATCCTGAGGGCCAGATGAGGCCCAGCCTCTGACGATCTGAGGGCACTTGTGGGGACAATGGGGCCAGTGCTCCTGGGAAGATAGAGAGTGCTCAGTCCTCGACCCCAAGACTTCCTTCTTCTTTGCCTGCTTGAGGCCCCAGCACCCCACCCTCAACTCCTGCTAGGCCTGGACTGGTCCTGTCGAGGCTTCTGGACTGCAGACGTTAGTGGCAGTATCTGCGTTACCATTGAACTGGGCAAAGTGCATCAATTAGAAAACAGGAGACCCAGTTTGAGTCCTGGCTCTGCCATTCGCTGCAGCCTGTGTGACCTTGGGCAAGTCACTCAGCCTCTCTGAGCCTCAAGTTCCTGGCCTGTGGACTGGGGAGAATAGCACAATCCTCTTCATGGGTGGGTGTGAGGTAGGCCGGCGCACAGCTCAGTGCCTGGACACAGTGTGTGTTCAGTTGTCACATTGAGAGGACGGTCTAGAGAGTTCAAGGAAGGCGTCTGAGGCCGATGTAGGCAGAGAGCAGGACTCGGCCACGAGACGGGGGCCCTTTCTCTGCAGCCCCGCTCATAAAGCTGCAGCTTCTGCCCCTGGCTTAGACTTCGCTCATCTGCTGGCTGGAGATTCCGAGGAAAATTCACCTCAAAGAGCTTTCGTAAGCATAAATGATGCAACCAGGACTCAGCACCCCTGCTCCCCAGCCCTGCACACAGTCGGTGTTCAGGAAACATCGCTCCTCCCCCTCCCCTTCCACAGGTGGGCAGGTGTCCCGGGCTTGGAGGGTGAGGCGGGGGAGGCCCTTGGGGAGCTGACACTCTAGAGGAGATGGTAAGGGTAGATCCCCGGGCCCCCATCTGGGGAGCTGGGCATTGAAAGCCCAGATGGTCAAGGAGAGCTCCCTCCTGCCAAGGCAGGCCCTGATGGTGGAGACAGCGCATTGTGTGTGTTGGGGGTCACAGGAGGTGAGGGTGTCAGCATGCCCAGGCTGATGGCAGAGGAGCCTGGGAGGGAGATGGAAGCAGAAAAGCTCAGGGCAGGTGGCCCCACAGCCTGCCTCCTCCCCAGCTCCTCATCACAGTTCTGGGAGAAGGAAACGAGACGTGACAGGCCCCTGGCCCCTGGGATGGGCTGAGAAGGGCGACAGGATGGACATGGGAGGTGTGTGTGGAGTGTGGTGTGTGGGGGAGTGGGCGAGGGAGAGGGGGAGAATGAGGGGAAGGGAGTAAAGAGAGGACCCAGAAGGAAGGAAAAGAAGAGAGAAGGAGGGAGAAAGGGAGGGATGGGGAGAGGGAGACCTGTTACTCCATTCATCAGCCCTCCCTGCCCCACACCCCTGCTGTGGCCCACTGTCAGTGCTGGTGTCTCAGCCAGCAGAGTGACAGCAGACAAGTTCTTTGATTAGAAAAAGTCTCTGTGGTCTGCTTTTCTCTCCTCTCTTCCTCAGACTGGTCCTCTCCCTCCCTCTCTTTTCTCTCTCCCCTCTGCCTTTCTCCCTCTTTCTCTTTTTTCCCTCCTTCTCCTCTGTCTCAGTTTCTACTCCCCACTCCCACCCCTCTTAATCTTTAAGGTAATACTGTCTTACAGACATACTTGAAAAGCTCCCCCTGCCCCCTCAGCATGGCCAGCGCATAAGGCAACTGTGAGACTCAGGAGGAGAGTCCTCGGGCAGACCAGCCCTGGTGCAAGGTGTGGCTGGTTGATGGTGTTTTCTGTGGGCAGTAAGAGGCATCCTATCTCCTGGTGGGCACAGCCTCATACCAGGGCATGGCTTGGTAAAGACGGATAGAGCAAAAGTTGGACTTTCGCCCTCGCCAGCTCCATTGAGCAGTTAACAACCTGCAGGCCCGTGTAGATGGCTTCCTACCCCGCCCCTTTCCTTCTGTCCACCCCGGACCGGCTCAGTCCTGCAAATCCTTTGTATTCATGTTTTTATTCTTTTATTATTATTTTTTTGTTTTTTAGATTTGCTATAATGAGCCTGAAAGAAAGAGAGACAGAAAGACTGCACCCCCCAAGGGGGCTGATGGCGCCACAATCCTCTTCCATTCTCCTCTAGGGGTTTTGGGCACGCACACATGCTTGGCATGTTTTTTTCAAGCCACCAGGTCTGTGACTGGAACTGTGTGGTCAGCCATGTGGTGTCCAGCTTCCTTCCCCACCTGGCCACCCACTGGCCCCATGTCCACGTTTTCACATCCCCCTAAGCCTTTTCTCAGCTTGCTCCTCCTCTCTTTTCTGCCTCCTCTTACTCACACTCATCATTACGAGTCTTACACACAATCTTTTTGCATGCCTGCCTGTGTCTTTGTGTAGCAAATGTGGTATATGTACATTTCAAAATTTTAAATGCGTTTATTTACTTATTTAAAGTTTATATATGTCTTCCATGAGTGAGAAAGAGAGAAAAAGAAGGAGGGTGACAGAGAGACACAGCACCTCCGACAGGTTGATGCCATGACCCACCCCCATGTCAGCCAGCCCTGCCCGTGGCCACATGTGTGCCTGGCACACACAGCGCGGTCTCCTGAGCAAAGCCCCAGCTGTGCAGCGTGGGCCAGCCTCACAGTCTCGTTTCTATGCACCACCTCTGGTCCCTATGTTATTATCTCTACACACGATGTATGTTTTTGCGTGTTTAAGGTTTGGCACACAACGGGTGCTCAAAATTGTGTGACCAAATCGTGTGTGTCTATGTGTGTCTCTCCAGTTACGGTCCCCCAGGCCACTCCTTCACCCGTGTCTAGAAAGAAGGGACAGCCAGCCGATGGTGTGGTGGTTAAGGTGCTGGATCCCAGAGCTGACCCTCTGGTTCGAGTTCTGGACCTGGTGGCTTGAAAGTCATGCCAGGCGCCATGTGTGTGCATGCCCACGTGCCCAAAATTCTGAAAGAGAATGGAGGAGAAGGGACTGTGGCATGGCCATCTGCGCTGGAGGGCGTGTGCACCCTATAGCAAAGAAGCTAAAAAAAGGGGAGGAGAAGGGATCAGAGGGAAAGCCCAGAAGGCTGTGACCCTGTTCCCTCCAATCCCCTCTCTGTCTCTTCCTGGTCCACAGTTTTTCCCCGTGATACCCAATCTCCACAGCACCTGAAAGGGCACACGGAGGCCCCTCTTGCCCTGCCCCGGCCCGCTGGCCCTGAGGTAGATCCTCCTCTATCTCCCTCCCCAGGTCTCCCAAGGCCTCAAGACCAGAGTTGGCCAGGCTGGGATGGGGGAGGGGAGAGGTGGGAGGAGGCTGGGCAGGGGCTGGCGGCCCCTGGGACCCCTTTCCACAAGGACAGAGGCGGCACCAGCTGCTCCAAAGAAGAAATATTCCCCAAAGTCAGAGTGGTCGTCTCGTATTTTAAGTGGCCCTTATTTATCACCGTCCTCCTGGGCTCCCTTTCGCGGCAAATGATGATAAAAGACGGCAGTGAGGGGGGGCGGGGGCTGTTCCCGGCTGGCCCTGCAGCTGGCGGAGGTGGCAGCAGCAGGGAGGCGCAGCGGTGCACACGTAGGCACACCAACACATGCACACAGACACACCAAGTCGCAGACACATACCATGGTGCACACACACAGATGCCAGTCCTACTCATGCCAACAGCCTGGCACACGTGGTGACACCTACACACGATTCAGCTTCAGCACTGACATGCTCACGAATGCTGATGCAAAACATACACTATCTAAAGCTATGAACATACACCCAGCCTGGCACACGCTCAGGGACACACCCGTACTCACATGCTACACCACCCTGCACGCATGCACATGTCCAGTAGTAGGTACAGACATCACAACACAGACACTGGTGACATACATGTGCGCCTTTGCTGAAAAGAGAATGCACTCACATGCATGCCTGGTCCTCACTCCTGCCTAACAACAGCACCTGCTCTGCCGGCCCATCGTGTGGACGGATCCCCCGACTTCCTCCGTGTGGCTCTGCGTGTGCTCGCCTTCAATGGCCCTGCACGCGTGCCCCCAGCCAGGTCATTCTCTGTGTGTGGCGGCCCACGTGTATCTACATATGTATCTACTCCACACACGTGGATCCCACAGGCTGGTGTGCAAATGCATTCACAGGGGACCTGAAAAGATGAACATGAAACCTTACCTCATGTCATACACAGAAATGGACTCACAATGGGTGGCAGACCTAAATGCAAGGCATGAAACGATGAGGCTTCTGAGAAAACGTAGGAGAGATCTCCAGGACCTTGAGGGAGGCAGGGATTTCCTAGGTAGAACAGTCACAGGCTGGGGTTGCAGTAAGCCCGGGCTGGGAGACCAGAGAGCTCTCCGATGGCGGCCTCACTGCCTAGCTGGCTGCAGTAACCTGGGGACCTTGCTTTCTCTGAGCTCAGATGCTATCGCATGATGGACTACTACTTACTCTCACTCTCACTCTCTGGTCGCCGGTGAAGTCCAGAGGCCAAAGGCATGTGAAATACCCTTTATTTTTTTATTTTATTTTTTAAAAATAATTATTTATTTAATTTGATGTATTCATTTACTTTAATTTGACCAGAGAGAGACACAGAGAGAGAGAGAGAGAAAGAAAGAGTGAGGGAAAGTGAGAAAGTAAGCCACCACGTCCAGGACTTGAACTGTGGTCGGCCATGTCGGAGTGTCCAGCACCTTAACCACTACGCCACCTACTGGTCCCCTGAAATACTCTTTAGAAGTTGTGATGTGCCATTCAAAGTTTGGCTTATTAGGGGGAAAATTATTTTCCTGTATTGTAACTATTCACATACACACCTAGGCATCCCTCCTGAGCAGCAGTCGTAACCCATGTACCCTCCTGCCTTCTTCTCACTCAGGGGAGTGGGGGGGGGGGGGCATATAGACCTTCCCACTATGCAGGGAAGCCTCCCCCCACCCTAATCCCACACCCTTTTCCACATCAGCGGCCCAGTTGCCAATCAACCTCCCTCCCCAGCCTCAGCCCATTAGTACAGCTCCCTGGGGGAATCTATTTTTTAAAGGTTATTAGCAGATTATTGGTTCTTTATCAACCCCAGGCCCCAATCTCCAATCTCCCAATGAAACCATTGTCGCCTAATAAGATGCACTTGATAATCTTGGCATGAAGGTGGTGGAGGGCCTGGCGGGGGTGGGGGCAGCCGGAAGGAGGGAAGGGTTAACAGTACCACCCCAGCCCCCACCCCGCCGGTCCTCAAATAGCTGAACTACTGTATGTTGTAGTTTTCAACTGCAAATCATCTTTAATAGCAGACATCACGGGATGGCTCATTACATTAAGCTATTTTTCATGCTATCTCCTGTAATATCCTCTAATCCAATGCGTTTCAAATCACCTCGGGCTAAAATAAGAGACATAGCGATGTAATAGCCTAGTGTATTAGTGGGTTAATTGCCCTGTTGTACTCTTTCTAGTAGCTATCTCTGGAATGACTTCTATATTAATTGTAAATTGCTTAATACATTTAACTCCTTGCCACCGCCCTATCCCCTAACGAAGGAGGCCACTACCCAGTTGCTTGATGGGAGTGTATGTCTCTGTGTTTTGTGGCCTTCCTTCCTAACTCTGGTTCCCTGCTGTCTGTTGGCCCAGGCTGGAAGAGCAGGCTTGGAGCAGACTTCTCAGTCTAATGAAGGGATGGGAGTGAGATCAGCATTTATTGAACACCTAGTATATGCCAGGCCCTGGGCTAGGCTTTTTGAGTAAATGTCTCATGAGTGCCTCACAAGCGGCAGCATTCTCCCTGCAGGTCATGCAACTTGTTCAAGGTCACAAAAGCTCCTGCGCAGGAAGGAGGGACATGGCCCTTGACCTGGGGGAGTCCCTGCTATGATGAGAGTGCCCCAGTCTGTACCTTGGGAAGCCTCCAGTCTTGGCGAGGCAGACACTCTGCCAAGGGGACAGCCCACAAATGGGAAGGCAGCCCCTAGGGAAGAGATTTGGAGGAAACCCGATCTGCTAGGAGACATACAGCTTCCGCCCTGGGAAGTGCTCTAGTCTGATGAGGAAAACAATTTCCTTCCTGGGGGACAGTCAGTTGGAAGAGGCACTGATCCCCACGAGGCAACAAAAACAGGGTGGGAACGAATGAGGCAGGAGGCAGAGCGAAAGGACACTGCCCCCGTGGGTGGGTTGGAAGGTAGGGCAACCTCAGACCCAGCATGCTGGTGCCCCAGGGCCAGTGGGAGGGCTCTAACCATGGCGTGGGCCCATCCCTACCTCTGGGGCTGCTGTTCCCTCTGCTTGTCCTGGGCTGACCCTCCCCACCTGCTAGGTGGGAGGTCTGAGGCTAGAGCAGAGGCCCAGGCTGCCTCCCCCCCAGGTCCTGGTGATCCTGCCCCTCCTCCTCAGATGAGGCCCAGTGGTCTGTGTGACCAGGACGCCTGGGAAGGTATCCCCCTTCCCTTTCCTCTCATTTCTCCTCTCTGGAAGGGTATCAAGTGGGGATTCTTGAGGAAGAAGAAAGAAAGATCAGAGTGGGACAAGGGGGTGAAGGAAAGGGGCAGAACCTGGTGAAGAGATGCCGAGATGGACACAGGAGCCTGCTAATGTGTACCTGCTACAAAGTAGCACTTTCCACACACACACACACACACACACACACACACACACACACACACACTTGGTGCGTGATGCGTGAGTCACAAGGGAGTTGCTGGCTTGCAGAACATTCATGTGTATTCCGGGCATGTAGCTGGGCAGAGGAACCCAAGTGTACAGCTGCGGGGCGATGACGACCGCCTGCGCCAAGCTGGGGGTCGTGCGACCTCAGCCTGGGCTAGAACCTGAACTCCAGGCTCTTGGTGAGTTGGGGCCCTGTGGCGCCTGCTCCCTGAGAGAGGTGCCCGGGACAGAAAAGAAGAGAGAGAGAGAGAGAAGGAAAAGGACGGAGAAGGGAGAGGCGGCCAGGGCAGGCGGCGGAGGGGGCGCCCCTCCCAGGCCTCTGGGTGGGGGTCCAGGCGGGCGTCAGGGCAGCGGCGGCGGCTTTGTTGGCGGCTGGCTGGGGAGCAACCTTGAGCGCGGGCGCGGAGACAGTGATTTAGGTGCTGGCACTGGAGCGTGAAGGTAAATGGCCACATTTCACCGTCAGGAGGTGAGGCGCAGGCGCCCGCCCGGCCCTTCCCCCAAGGCCCGGCCGGCGGGGCGGGGTGCTGGCTGCCCCCACCCCTCCCGATCCCGCCCCAGCCCTGCAGCCCCTGCCGTGCCCCTCGGTGCTCTGCAGGAGGGCGAGCCCGCGGGAGAGGGGAGAGGCGCTCCTTCCCGTCCTGTGAGCCGGCCTCTCCCACCTCCCCGTCCATCTGGCCTCCTTCCAGAGCCGCTGGGAGACAAGTTGTGAAACAAAAGCTCGGGCCAGGGCGCTTGGGCCGTCGGCCCCGTGGGGCGTGGAGGGGCAGGGGGCGCCTTCTGGTGCCAGGCAGCGTGCTCAGCCCACTGGGTCTGGATCGGCTCCTTCACTCCCACGGGGGGCCGTGAGGTACCTCCCCCCCCCCCCCCCTTGTCCTCACCTTGCAGAGGTAAAAACCGAGGCTCAGCAGGTTAAGGGACCTGTCCCAGACCACAAGACCACGGCTGGGTGGAGGGGAGGAGGCTGGGACCGGGATGGGTGAGCCCCGGTGCTGTGTCGACTCGAGGACTCTGGGACCTGATGGGAGTGGGAGCTGCTGGACCCAGCAAACCTCACTGCTCGGTGTGTGAAGCCCACATTATAAAAATAATGCCTGTTCTTCCTGTTTGAAACATGCAGAAAACGGGGCCGCAGGTGGCGTGGTGGTGAAGGGCACTGGACTCCCACATGGCCAACTGTGGTTTGAGTCTTGGACCTGGTGGCTTGCTTTCTTACTTTCCCTCTCTCTCTTTCGTTCTTTCCCTCTCTAGTCAGATTAAAATAAATAAAGTTAAATAAAGTGATTCTTAAAACAATAAAAGAGAAAACATGCAGAAATGTGGGTTTGATAACCCTTCCACTGGGCAAAGCTTCCTCCCTGAGAGCCCTGCCCTCCCTGTGGTGCTGAGCCCCTTTGGCCCTCTCTGTTCAGGTGGAGCACAGGTGTGGAATGTTGAGATGAGTCCTTGGGTTCACCTCGCTATTTCCTGTGGAAAAGAGGGAGAAAGAAAGAGAACCATGCTGGGGCAGTGAGCTTTGCCCAAGTAAGGGCAGAGGGGGCAGCCTGGCCCCAGTTCCTCAGTTCCAGGCTGGGCCAGAGTGGAAGAGCAAGGCAGGGTGGAGAAGGCAGGGGTGAGTGGGCCCAGGGCACTGGCCCTGGCCAGTCTATACGAGGCCCATAGCAGGTAGAGGGGAGAAATAGCAACTGATTCCTCTGGGACCATTGTGGTTGTTATTATTCACAATAACTGTTCTTTGTTTAACTAAAGAATTATTTTATTTAACTTTACTTATTTATTAATTTGACCAGAAAGGGAGGGAGGGAGGGAGGGAGGGAGGGAGAGAGAGAGAGGGAAAGTGAGAAAGCAAGCCTCCAGGTCCAGGACTCGAACCATAGTTGACCATATGGGAGTATCCAGCGCCTTAACCACCATATCGAGTGCTTTTTTCTAGGACAGCTCTGCTAAGGAGTCTAGGTGGGACTGCAGGTCACGGCAGAGGATGGTCCAGTGAGGTTGTGGGGGTCTAAGTTTTTAGCTGGCCTTGAGGTGCCAGGGGATCTGTGGGTTTCTGGCCAGGGCCTGCTGTCTCCATCTGGAATGGGAGAGCTCACCCTTAAGGGTCTGAAGCGTTCCTGGAGAGGCCAGAGAAGCCAAGTAGAGATGTCCTGTAGGGATGGAGGTGGTGTAGACATCCCGGGGTGTCCACCAGACCCAGGTGCACGGCAGGCTGAGATGGCGGTGGGGGAGTAAGGCCCAGGAACAGAAAGCCTCAGCTCCTCAGACTCCAAACACGATGCCAGCTTCTAGTAGCTGACCCTTACCGAACATCTCCTCGATGTCCCCAAAGGTGCTGAGCCTTCTCTTAATCCTGACGGCCACAGTGTATGGTAGGCACTGTTACTGACCCATTGACAGGTGAGTAAACAGAGCCACAGGCTCCCCTCCGCTGAGACTGTCCCCTGGGCCTGCTTCCTATAGTCTGGGGCAGGAGGGCACAGCATCTAGAGAGGGGCCCCCAAGCTTTGAATCTCTACACGGGCCTGTCACCTGGAAGCCTCTGTGGACAGCAGCTCTTATTATCATTCTTGGGAGGAAGCTTCAGGCTGGGCCCACCTTGCCTGCTTGCCTGCCTGCCTTCTTCTTCTTTTTTCCTGCTATAAGGTGTGTGTACTTGCTGGAGAGAGAGAGAGAGACACACACACACACAGAAAGTGAGTCACCCCCCAGGGGTCATGGCCACACCATTATCCCTTCTATTCCATTGTCCTCTTGGATTTTTGAGCACACACACAAATGTACCCGGGGTGAGTTTCAAGCTGGTGGGTCTGGGACTCGAACTGTGCAGTCAGCCATGTGGGATCCAGTACTTTAACCACCACACTACTTGCTCGCCCCCACCTTGCCTTTAAGCTCATTGTCACCGTACTTGGCTCTGAGAGCCAGTGGTTCTGTCTTTCTACTTGGGGCCTCAGACATACCTCCCCCTCATCGTCTTCCGAATCTGTCTTTGCACCTCCGTCCCAGCTGTTGGTCTGGGAGAGACCATGTGGGAGCGCCTGTGTGCATGTGACCAAGACCGAGGGGGAGTGAGTGGCTTCAGAGATGTCTGTCCTCCTGTGATGGAGAAGGCCAGGCAGAGGGCAGGGAAAGGTCTCCTGGAAAAGCCCCCGAGGATGGGGTCTGATCCTAGGTCTGGGGAGAACAGGACCTCGGTCCCACCACTCCCTTTCTGGGCTGAGGTGGTCACATGGGTAGAGGTGGGGTGCAGCAGACTGACCTCGCCCCTTCATCTGTCTTCACGATGCGACGTGGCCGGGGCACCGTCCTCATCTGGGTGACTCCCTCTCTCCTCAGAATCATTGGTTGGCCTGACCCAATGCCACACTTAGTGGAGATCCCAGACTCCAGCGGGTCCAATCCCCTCTTTTGACAGATGAGGAAAGAGACTTGCACGGTCACACGGTGAGGTAGTGGCAGGCGTGCCATCTCTGCTGGCGCCGGGGAGGCAGCCCGATGAGACTCACAGGGCTCCCAGGAGATTAGAGGAGCCCTGAAAAGTGAGGGGTGCCCCTCCCTCCTCTTTCCTGGGGTGCCTGCTGGAACGCTGGCCGCCCCATCCCCATGCGCCCGGACCAGGCGGAATTGTCTTAATGCAGCAAATTGTTCATACACATGTAAGCAAATATCTCCTCAAATTATCTCTTATCACCAAACAGGCTGCGATGCTCACCGGCTGGAGGGCTGAGGTTGTCTTTCAATCCGCTGATGATGGGGAGGGGGCCGGCGAGGGGGGCCGGCTGACACCAAAAATAAACTGGCGGAGCGGGGATGGTTGTCGCAAGGGGCAGAGCGAAGTTGTCAGGCGGCGAGAGCGTGTGAGGCGGCAGGACGATAATGTGGCATGACACTTCTGAAATGAGCGGCCCGTTGCCATGGTGAGCAGCCAGGAGGGACCGGCTCTCCTGAGGCTGAAATAAAACATGCTTTAAATGATGTTTGATTAGAATTTAGATCATGTAACCGAATACCTCAGTCCTCCTCTCCCTCTGCTTTTCTGCTTTTCTTCTCCATTCTCCTTCTCTTCCCTCTGTCCCCCTCCTCTCCCCACCCTGAGGCAGACCCAGACCCACACACACACACACACACACACACACAGACACGGACCCACATGCACCCACACAAACGTGCACAAGTACACACAGGCACATTAAGTGTGCACATGGACACACCTACACACGCAAACGCATACCCTTCACTTCACCTCGGTTGTTGTATGCCTCAGCTCTGGACCTTGGATCAGAAAATCCAGCTCAGGGCCAGCAGGTGGCGTGGCGGTTGGGGCGCCTAGACTCCCACACAGCTGATCACAGTTTGAGTCCTGGACCTGGTGGCTTACTTTCTTACTTTCCTTCTCTCTCTGGTGAAGTAAATAATAAATAAATAAAATTAAATAAAATAATTCTTTTTTTTAAAAAAAGAGAAAATTAATTAATTAATTTATTCATTCAAATTTCACCAGAGAGAGACAGAGAGAGGAAGAGGGAAAGTGAGAAAGCCAGCCACCAGGTCCAGAACTCAAACTACGGTTGGCCATGTGGGAGCCCAGCACCTTAACCACCATGCCACCTGCTGGCCCCTAAATAAATAATTCTTTAAAAAGAAAGAAAATCCAGCTGAGAGAAGATGCCAAGGAGCCCATAGGTCACAGCACTGAGCCAGGGGTCAGTGGCCTGAGTCTGCTCCTCCCCTCCCGTAATAGTATTGCTAGAATCGTCCACATGGTCCAAGCCCTTGTTGACGTAGCCCCTTAACTTCACAGAGCACTTTCAAACCCAAGTTCATACTGTGTCCTCACCAGCCTAGTCATGATCATACCTAAGTGACATGACTGGGGCCCAGAGAGGCCAACCATCTGGTTCAGGATCATTCTGCCAACAGGACACCAACCTGGCACTTTCCTAGACTGCCTTTAAGGCTCTTAGGAGAAGCCCCTATAGGCAGAGGGGGGCACAGCCAGCTCTCTGTCCTCTGGGTGCTCAGGCCTCTACTGGTCCAGCGTGTCTGGAATACTTTCTTTGCTGCTGGTGTGGCCTGCATAAACCACTCAAAGGTTGGGCAGAGAGGCCCTGGCCTGCTTCCAGAGGGATTGTAGAAACTGAGTTTCTCTGGCTGCATGCCCCCACTTTCTGTTTGGTGACAGAGCTGTGTTATATTTGTGGTGTTTTTCCAGGGCATCCTGCCCAGGTGAGGAAGACAGCCAGTCAGGGGGTGGCGGGTGCTGCTGCTGATTGTTTAGAGTGGGTATTGGAGGGCAGGCTGGCATGGATGCATGGGGCCAGCAGGGGTAATCCCCGAAATGCCCATGCTCTTCTGTGAGGCCCTGGAGGGCGATCACCATCCTTTTCTGTGTCAGAGAGGCATGGCTGGACTCACTGTCCATCTTCCTTAACAGACCAGTATCTCCAGATCCTCTTTTCCATCAGCCATTCCAGACACTCACTCACTCACCTAGCCAGCACGCGTAATACCTGTTCAGTACCTGCCGAGCTCCGGGACTCCAACTACAGGGTCACACCTGGGCTGCACCTTCGCAAGGCAGGGTTTTTAGGCAGGTTGCCTAGAGACAGACAGACAGACAGACACACACACACACACACACACACACACACACACAGAATCTCCATTAGGGCAGAGTGCAAAATGCTTTGATGGAAGAGGGAGCAAAGGATGGGGATCATGACTGTCTTCTTGGAGGAGGTGTTTGAAGTAGGAATCTTCCAGGTGGTTGTTCAGCAAGAGGCAGCCTAGGAAGAGAGACCTTAATGTGGAGAGGTTCACCCTTTCTCAACACAGTAGAAGCTCCTACAGGGTGGGAGCTTGTGTGTCTCTCCCATCAGATTCTAAGCTTTTTTTTTTTTTTTTTTTTTTTTTAAGAGAGAGGTTTTTGCTGGTGCCAGCAAGTGGCATGGTGGTTAAAGATGCTGGATTCCCACATGGCTGACTGTGGTTCGAGTCCTGCACCTGGCGGCTTGCTTTCTTCCTTTCCCTTTCTCTATCTCTCTCTCTTGTCAAATTAAAAAAAAAATAATAACAAATTAAATTAAATAAATAGTTTTTAAAAAAGAGAGAGAAGTTTTTGCTATAGGCAAGTCTGTGCTTGCCAGAGAGACAGAAAGCAAGAAATGCCCCCCTCCCTTTCCCTCCCTCTTCCCCCTCTCCCCCCCCTCTCCCCCTCCTCTCCCCCTCTCTCTCCCCCTTCCCCTTCCTCAGGATCTTGGGCACACACACACGCACACGCAGCTGGCGTGAGTTTAAGCCACTGGGGCTGGGACTCGAACTGCAATCAACTACATGGGAGTCCAGCAACATAGCCATTACACCAACTGCTGCCCCCCCCCCCATGCTATTTAATTGATGAGAAAACTGAACATTAAGGGCTGGACTGTGGCGAGAGGTTCTGTAAGGCCGACCCACGTGGAAAGGTTCTGGGTTTGTACCTGCAGACCTCCCTGACTGTGCTGGGCTTATGAGTGCCCATAATCCAGGGCTGGCAGAAGCTGGAGGTGGAGCACAGCATCACTACCCTGTTGGCAGTACTGTCTCTGTCTCTCTTGTCCATGGAAGAAATGTATAAGTGAAACTAAAAAAAAAAAAAAAAAAAGAAAGAAAAGAAAACTGAGTTATAGAAAATGTAAAAACATTGAGAGGCAAGAGAGAGAGGAAGAGAGACAAAAGGATAGACCTGGCCCTGGCTTAGACCTTTAACCCTTAACCTCTAACCTGAGAGCTATATCTTAGGAGAGGGCCATCAGGGCCGTTGAGCTTCATGTTTTGGGAGAAGTAGGAGGCTCATTAGGCTAGAAAATGAGTATATCAGTTCAGCTCTGTCCTTGGGGTCAGAGGTGGCCAGGTCAAGGCCTCTATAGCCATTAGAGCCCAGATGACAGTGTGATTCGCTAGCCTGGGAAAGCCGTCCCATGAAACCTGAAATAGGAGGGAATGGGTTGGGGCTGAAAGACGCGCAGTGGGCTGGGCCAGGGCAATTGGAGTACTGATCCTGAGGCCTGTGACCAAGGATAGTCTCAACTGCATGGCTCACGTGTCAGTGAGCTTCGTCCTGGTAGCGCGTGTAGCCTGGTTAGTAAAAGGACAGCCTTGCGCCTGTCACTTTATTTGGGGGTGAGAGGTAGGGCTCAGCTTGGCCCAGCACAGTAGGGATAGAGTGGGCTTGGGGGTCAGGGAATCTGGGCTTATGGTCCTATTTGGCTGTAGGGAGTCCTTTAACTTCCCTGTGTGCCTCAGTTTCTCCAATATAAGTTGTAGGTGTAAGAGCCTAATTTGGTCATCTCAGGGGGTACCTCAGAAATGACGGGGGGGAGGGGCAGCTGGTGGTATGGTGATTGGGGCTGCTGGAGCTCACCGCATGGTTCAAGCCCTGAACTTGGTGGCTTGGAAGACATGCCAGGCACTTGTGCATGCCCAAAATCTTGAGAGGAGAAGGGATTGTGGTGTGGCCATTCCCCTGGGAAGTGTTTTCTCATTTCCCTCTCTCTGTGTCTCTTTTTGGCCAGCACACATGCCTTATAGCAAATTAAAAGAAAATAAAAAATTAAAATTCCTTTGATAATTCCTTTTTTTGTTTGTTTGTTTTTTAGAGAAAAGTTTTTGCTATAGGGTGCACGTGCTCACCAGAGAGACAGAGACCGAAAGTGAGAAATCACCCCCCTGGTGGGATGGCTGCACTGCAATCCTTTCTCCCACATTCTCCTCTAGGAATCTTGGGCACACATGCACACATGCCTGGCATGAGTTTTAAGCTGCTGGGCCCAAGACTCGAACCATGGTCAAGTACGTGACATAACCATTACACCATCTGCTGGTCCCTCCTTTGTTAATTCTTTAAAAAATGAAGTGATAGGGACTTAAAGGTCAAACGCGAACAAAGTTGGTCAGTAGCTCTTTAATGAGATGAAGCATGTGAGGACCAGCCCTTCACAGGCTCTTCCTCGGCATGGCAGCCCCATCAGGGTAGACATCATTAGTGAGACCCTGTGGGGACATGACGGGGCTCAGGCAGGGCTGGAATCTCTGGAAGGACAGGACCAGGAGAGGTGGTCCTGGCAGATGGAGGCTGTCATCCCTGCTTTTTAGGACCTGCACCCCTCTCTCCCGCAGCTGACCTGGAGCCCGGTGAAGAACAGTGACAGTAATCCAAACTGGAGCTCTAGCATAGTGCTAATGAGCTGCTCGGGAGAAGCTGGATCCCAGTGGCAACTGTGGCTCAAGTTCCTGACCTGTCCGCCCGAAACACTCCAGGTGCACAAGCCAGAGCCCAGGGTCTGACAGGCTGGAGGGCTGGAGGCAGGGGATCATGGGTGACCAGACCCTGTGGAGGGTGCTCAGCTCTCTGTCAGTCTCTCTCACACACAAACTCTCTCTCTTTCTCTCTCACACTCTTTCATGTACATTCACATGTGCTATCATGAATAAAAAATAAATAAAAGTCCATATTTATGGAGGCCTCACCAGTTGTCGATCTCCATCCTAAGCACTTTACCTGCATTAGCTCATCTGTCTCACAACTCCATGTGAAGGATTCGCTTTCTATGCCTCTTTACAGATGCAGAAACCAGAGCAGTGAGAGACTCAGGGTCACGGGGCACGGCTCAGTCCCAGGCGGTTCTGGCCTGTGCTATGCTCTGTTCCCAGGAAGTGATCCTGAATCCTTGCCGTTGGAGACTGAGCCCTTAGCTACAGGGAACTTGTTTGCTCCCAAGCCAATACTTGGCACAAGTCCCCTCCTCCCCGACCAAACAAAAAACCTAGATTTGAACCCCAGCCCTGGCTGTTATTCACTGCTGTGTAATCTTGGGTAAGTTAATTTACCTGTAAAACGGGTGGACAAACATTTTCTGAGCACTTATATACCATGTTTAATTTAGATCTCATCACAATCTATTTTTTCCCCTCCAATAATTGTTTATTTGATTTTATTTATTATTTTTTAATTTGTCCAGAGAGAGACAAAGAGAAAGGGAAATTGCTGCCAGGTCCAGGACTTGAACCACAGTCAGCCATGTGGAAGTCCAGCTCCTTAACCACCCTGCCACCTGCCAGCCCCCATCATCACAGTCTGATGAGGTAGGCATTATTTCCTCTGTTTCACAGTGGGGGAAGTTGAGGCACAGAGGAGTTAAGCAAATTCTCCCAGGCCGTACTGAAACAGACTGAAATCATACCACCCTATCTGATCCTAGAGTTGTCCTCCCTACTCCTTTTTCTCCAAGGTATGACCACAAAGTCTCAATTCCTGGGGTGTTAATGAGTGTTAAATGAGAAGCCAGCAGGTGGCGTGGTGGTTGGGATGCTGGATTCCCACATGGCTGACTGTGGTTGGTTCGAGTCCCAGAGACAGTAGCTTTACATTCACACTGAGTATGTGTGCATGCGTGCCCAGGATCCCAAGAGGAAAATGGAGGAGAGGGGATTGCGGCGTGGCCATCCTCCCTGGCGGGGGGGATTTCTCACTTTCTGTCTGTCTCTGGTGAGTACATGCACCCTGTAGCAAAAAAAAAAAAAAAACAAAAAAACAAAAAAACAAAAAAACAACAAACTCTCAAAAAAAAATATTTTTTTTAAAAAGTTTCTGCGATTAGCTTTGTTTAGGGAAGGCTGTTTTCACCAAAGTCAAACACATTCTTTGCTGCAGGACTTCTCAGAGCCTTTATCGTACTAGTGTGCACTGGATCGTTCCAGGAGTTCAGAATTAGTGTTAATTAAATCTTTGCCGTGGAAAGTTTGTCGAGGAGACTTGAGGGACAGTGTTCCTTGGACCTCACTTTGGGAAATCTGTCTTTACCCCACCCTGTCTCTTTGCTGAGGATAGCAGCTCGAACAGCGCAGTAACAGTAACTCATAAATGGGATCATTGCTGTCATTAGGAGCTTTGTCTCAATTGCAATATTACATTCCTGTCCATGTTTTGGGGGAACTTTTCCAGGAAATTGCCTTTTTTTCTCCCCTGATTGGAGCGCCCTAATTCATTTCTTGAACTCAGGGCAGCTCCAGCTCTCAGGGCTCAGTGTTCCCCGAGCTGGGAGTGTCTCTGCTCTTACCTCCACACCTTTGGTTGGACCGTGCCCCCCAGTCGGCCCTCCCCTCCCTGTCCTCGCCAACCTTGTTCCCGAGGACAGTGAATGAGGCTGAGAGAGGGGACGTGGGGTGGCCAGGGCATGTGAGGACCCTGCCCTTTGCATCGTCTGCCTTCCCTCCCTCCTGTGCGCTTGTGCTGTGGAACACCTCCTCCTCCTTGCCTTCTTCTGTTCTTTTTAAAATTTGCTGTAGGGCGTGTGTGCTCACCAGAGAAAGAGAGAGAGAGAATGAGAAAGCATGCCTCATGGGGATGGCCACCCCACAATCCCTTTTCCTCAATTCTTCTCTTGGGATTTTGGGCTCCCACGCATGCGCCTGGCATGTTTCTCAAGCCACCAGGCCTGAGACTCAAGCCACACAGTTGGTCATGTGGGACCCCACGCCACTGCCTGGCCCCCAGAATACCCTTCTGAGATATGCATCCCAGAGCTAACCACGTTGCTACTCTGGGCCTCTCTTAGTCTTGTAAGTTTCTATTACACACCGTGCAATGCAAAGTAAAGGTTGTGTTTTGTTTTGGTTACCATATTCATTTTTTTTTTCAAAACCAGTTTTATTGAGGTTTAATTCAAATACCATAAGAATTACCTGTTATCATACTCATTTGAAAATGGTTTATTATAATTTTTTACATAAGAAAACCTGAGCACACAGTGATGAATTTGTACTGAACACCTGTGGCTTCGGCACCCTCATCAGAAACAGGGCATCTCCCTGTGCATCCTCTGTCACCCCAGGGTTAAATGTGCCCCCATTTCCACCTCCACAGAGATTTATTAAAGATTAAACTGACGATCCTTTCTTCCCTCTATCCCTTTTTTCTTTGTTTCCTCCTTCCTTCCACGTCCCTTTCTCCCGTTTGCATTCCTCATTCCTTTCTTCCTTTTTCTTTTTCTTTTTCTTTTTCTTTTTCTTTTTCCTTCTTTCCGTGCTTCCTCCCTCTTCTCCATCCTCTTTTTCTTCCTTTCACTTCTTACCTCCCTCCCTTCTTTCTTTCCTTCCCCTCCCCACCTTTCTGTCCTCCCTTCCTTTTTCTTTCTGCTTCTATTCCAGCATCCGCTGAGGCAGATAGTAAGGGGCACAGCAGGAGCGAGTGCAAAAGCCTTCAAAACTGTGCCTTGGGAGGCAGCGAGAAATGGAGTCAAGAACCGAAAGACTTAAATCCTGTCTCGGTCCTGCTGGCTGTGAGGCCTGGGGCTCGCGAACACACCTCTCTGTGTACCAGTTTCCTTCTCCGTGAAATGACAACAATAACGTGACTGACTTTAAGGGGTGCTGGGAAAATTAACAAGGTATTTTCACATATGCCTGCCAAGTGTTTACCGTGTGCTTGCACACAGGAGTTGTCAGTACGATCCCCCGGGTAACTGCCTTTCTCACTAAGATGGGACATGGTGGTGGGAGATGGGAACCACTGCTGTTTATTGAGCACATACCTTCACCGCCCACCTGCACAGCAATCCAGGAAGGGGAAGCGTTATTGTCTTCATTTCATAGACGAGGGAGTGAGGCCCAGGATGGGGAACCCTGGAGACATGGGTGGTGAAGTGTGGGAGCCAGAGCTTAGGCCAAGTTTGGCTCGAGTGCCCACACTCCTACCTATCGGCAAACCTTGTGTATCTTTCTCCTGGGCTGCCTAAGGTCTCGTTAGAGCTGTGAGCTTAATATCGTCCTCAGCCCACTGCTCCCTAGGACCAGACTGGGCCAGCCATGGCTGCTCCCCTTGGCATGCTGGGAAATCTGCCTGAAGCAGGGGTGGGGCTTTTGGGGAGAGGATAGTTGCCCAGGGCAGAGAGCATCAAGCAGTGGAGGCTTCAGATGTCCTGGGTGTGGGCAGTGCCTGGGCCTCCTGACAGCATGGACCTTCAGCTCTAGGGACAATCTGGGGCCCATAGCAGGGGGTCCTGGGGGCAGAGGAGTGGCCCTGTGGGGTGGCTCTGGTCCCTGGGGTGTTGCAGGAGAGCAGCCGGGCCTGCGTCCTGGGGATGAACACCTTCCACGGGCAGGGCCAGGCAGATCGTGGGGTGTGGTGTTGCTGGACAGCTCTTCGGCTGGGAGCTGCAGCAGGAGGAGCCTGGAGGGGAAATGCCAGACTCTGCTTCAGTGTCTCCGCCAGCCCCTGCTTCCTGGCAGGGTTTGGCGGGAGCAGGGACACCACCTGCCCTTCTGTTGGCCGCCATCATCTCTGCCCTGACCCTTGAGTTCCCTGGGGACAGCATGGACATCTGTATCCATCTTGCCCCAAACTCTGGAGATTCTGACAAATTTCCTTTCATTGCTTCCAGCCATGTTATTTAAAGTAATTAACCTTAATTTATAAATTTTTATATCAAACTGCCTTTTAACTTTTAGAACTGGCAGGAGCAGCCTTATCCCTGGGCTCCTAATAGTTCTCCATTTAATCAAAATTCATCCATCAGGTTCCAGTGTTAAATCATCTTTTAATTGGGAGTTACATTCTGGTTAATAGTTTTATAATTCGCCTCCTCTAATAGTTTTTACCACAGGGATCTCGACTCCATTTTTCCTCACTCTATTATTGCCTGCGTGCGGTTCTGCCGGGATGGCTTAGCGGGCCCCGCCTCTCTGGCCTCTGCTGGTCGCCTCTTTTGTTCTTGGTGGTCTCATTAATTCCTGAGAAGAGTCCTCTTTCCTCCTCATTATGAGAGCAGAACGGCTCTCCTCTCCTTGTGAGGGACAGCCTCCCCGTCTCCACAGCCTCGGAGCCGGAGCTGGCCAGGGCCTGCTCCTCTGCAAGAGGGAGCCAGGCGAGATGGAGGAGAGGAACAGAATAAGGGGAGGAAGGGGGCTTGGGAGGCTGCAGGGCCGTCAGTTCTCTGGGAGGAGAGAGAGGGAAGCAGAGAGTTTGGACATGGCCTGGACTGGCCCTGGCTCCTGCTCACCACCACCCCTCTGCCATCATCTCCCCCAATCTGCCTGGAAGTGTGGGACCTTGGGCCCAGGAGGATGAAGTGAGCAGCAGCATGGCCCCATCTGAGCCCCTGAGTGCCTGGAGGTGTACCGGGGCCTGAGGACGCTGAGCAGTAGGCCCGGGGATTCCTGGAGGCCCCAGGCAGGGAGGCCCGGCCCACTCCCGCTCACTCTGGGTTGCTGCTTGCTTGTTACAGCATTGAAACAGCCACCAATGAGCCCAAGGGCCTCCTGACGGCTACGGGGCTGAGGGTGAGGAGATCACAGCCGCAGAGAGCGGGAAAGAGACTTGAGAGATACAGGGGAGGAGATAAGAGTAAGAAAAGTGAGAAGAGTGGAGGGAACGGGGGAGAGGAAGGGAAAGAGAAATGAAGGGAGGAAAGGGAGTGAGAAGAGGGACTGGTCAGCCTGTCAGGGAGCCCTGGCTGTGAGCAAGCAGGCCTATGCGCATGCATGCCCATACATAAGTGTGCATGTGGATACTCACATGTGTACATAGGTCTGAAACTGGGCCTAGGTGTGGGTCTAGGTGGGGCAGGGGAAGGGCCAGTGGAGGATGGGAGCTGGAGAGCCAGGTCTGGGACCCCGAGGTAGACTGGCTGGAAGGGGAACTTGGGGCCGGTGCTACCCTGAAGTCATATCCCTCTGAGTCTCTAACTTCACCCTGTCCCTCCCCCGGGCACTGTTCCTTTGGAGAGTCTCAGCCCTGGCTGCACGTTGGAGTCACCTGGGGAGAGTTTTAAAATCCCAATGTCTTGGCCCCACCTCCCATCATCTGATGGTTCTGAAACGTAGCCACAAATTCTCTGACACCCGTCTCTTCTAAGGTGGAGTCTAGCCCCTTTTCCTAGAACCAGACTCCCTTGAACAAACAGAAATCAGGAAGGACCAAGTGTGATGTAGGAGCCTGGGTGACAAAAGGCACCTGAACTTCCTCTGGGCACTTCTGGCTCACTTGCTGAGAGAGAAGCGGCTGCCATGCCTCCAGGACACTCGGGCAGTCCTACAGAGAGGCCCAAGTGGCAAGGAACCAATGCCTTCTGCAGACAGACCCGTGAGAGAGTCATCTCGGAAGCAGGTCTCCAGCCCCAGTCAAACCTTCGGATGACTGCAGGCCTGGCTGACATCTAAACTGCATCCCCATGAGAGATCCCGAGTCTAGAAGTCCTGGCTGAGATGCTCCTGGGTCCCTGACCCTCAGAAGCCAAGCGAGGTGATACATTTTGGTTGTTTTAAGGTGCTAGATTTTGGGGGGTAACTTGTATGTGGCAATAGATAACGAATACACACACGTCTCAGCAGAATTCTCAGGGTGGGGCTGGGAACAGGTGTGTTTAAAGGCTCCCGAGGTGACTCCAGTGTACTTCCAGAATTGAGACCTTTGCCCCGAGGCCTGTGTGTGCTCACAAAAGTATTTGTGCATGCACATCTGGGTGTGTGCGGGCGTCAAGTGCATGTGCATTGGGGGAGGCCCTTCACCATAGCTTTTGCCAGGGTGTGTAAATATGAGCACCCCTTTGGGTGTCCTTCTCAGAGTGAGTCAGTGCATTTGCACCAAGTACCTGTTTCAGGGCTTGGCTCAGGAAGGTCTGAGGCTGGCTCAGATACGGTGGTGTGAGCTGCTATTTTGTACCATGGGTGGGAACCACAGGGGAGGCTCAGGTTCAATTCCCAGTCTAACCAAAAGTCTAGGTGCAGTAGTGCGTGCCTGTAATCCCAGTGACTTGGGGGTAGGGGCTGAGGCAGGAGAATTGTGAGCTGAAGGCTGGCCTGGACAGCCTTAGACCCTGTCTAAAAAAGGGACTGGCATGGCAAGAGTCTTGGAGACTTTGGCCAGACCCACATGGACTGCTCACCATTTTCTCTCTGTGAGCCTTCTCAGTCTCCCCATCTGTGAAATAGGCGCACAGAGATCACTATTCCGCCCGAAACTTCGAGGAGGCAATGTCTGCGCTGGCTGCAGGCCTCTTGGGCAAGGTTTTGGTAGCACTGGGACTTTGGTTGCTATGGCTCTTGGTGAAATGTGATTTGACCTGCAGCACGCAGACACAGTCAATCAAACGTGCATGTAGTCTCCTCGGCAGGGCCTGCCCTGAAGGAGGGTCTGCTCTGGGCAGGGACGGTTTTAATGATGAGTGGGTTAAGGTTTGGGACTTGAGGTTGATAGTCTTGGCCTCCTGAATCCTGGTTCAGGTTGGCAGGAGTCGGTCTTCACGTGCTGAAAGCGAAGATGATCACTCTGAAGCACAAAGCAGAACGGGCTGCCTTGAACGGTGGGAGGCTGGTGAGTCTAGCTGAGTCCAGACTCCTGTAGCTCTGCGTTTGGGCTGAGCCTCTTATCTTTGCTAGGCCTCAGTGTTCTCTGTAAAATAGAAAAGCGAACAAGTTACCACCTCTGGCCTATGATGTGTGGCATCTCCCCACCACAGCCCCTGGCAGGCCATAGGGTGGCCTGGAATGTGGACTCTCTGACCCTCAGATCCAGCCCATCCTCAGGCTGTGCCTCCCCACTCTTCCCCAGTCCTTTGAAACTGACTTTACCCTTGAGAGCCCCATTGAGGCCTGTAAGGCAGGTGAGGAGGAGGAGAAAGGTCACCACACATCTGCTATTACTGTCTTGAACAGGGAGAAATCATGGAGGACTGAATGGAAAAGGAGCTTGCTGTGTGGAGGAGGTTGGGTTTGGGGCTTTGTGGTTGGCGGGATGAAATGCCTTGAGTTCTAGGAGGAGAAGGACAACGACGGCAGTGTATGTCGTGAGCCCGCCATGTGTCCCAGGAGCCTTCCAGTCCCTTGTGACGCCTGAGCCTCATGAGTGTAAAGATCACTGTTCCCACGTTACAGAGGAGGGAGCTGAAGCTCAGGAAAGCTAAGGAAGTTCCCTGCTCAGTGTTCTAAGGAATGTGGAACTAGGACTGCAGCTCGGTCCAGCGACTGGGCTTCTCTCTCTCTCTCTCTCTCTTTTTTTTTTTTTTTTGAGAGGTTTTTGCTAGAGGGCGCATGCACTCACCAGAAAGGCAGAGAGAGACAGAGAGACAGAAAGTGAGAAATCACCCCCCCCCGGGGGGATGGCCACGCCGCAATCCCTTCTCCTCCATTCTCTTCTCGGGATCTTGGGCATGCACACACCTGGCATGAGTTTAAGCCACCGGGTCCAGGACTTGAACCACGGTCGACTACATGGGAGTCCAGTGACACAGCCATTATACCAACTGCTAGTCCCTCTTTTATTTTTTTAATTCCCCCCCCACACACAAGGCATGTGCATTTACCAGAGAGGGAAAGTGAGAAGTCACCTCCCAGGGAGGATGGCCATACTGCAGTCCCTTCTCCTCTATTCCCCTCTTGGAATTTTTGGCACACATGCACACATGCCCAGAGTGGTTTTCAAGCTGTCAGGTCCAGGACTTGACCATGGCTGGCCATGTGGGGGTCCAGTGCCTTAACTGCCATGTCACCTGCTGGCCCCATGCCTAGGCTATCCTGTGAGATCTTGAGGGCAGGAAGAGGTCCAGGCTTCAGGCCCCACTTGCTCCCAATGGGGCCTTCAACCTCCTATCTTTCTCCCTCTAGAGGCTGTCACTGGGTAGGGATGGGTGAGTAGAAATGATGGTGGAAGGGAGAGGTACCCAGGTGCTCCTGAAGCTAAAGGACATGGGTTAGACTTGTGGAAGAACACAGGTCCTGAGTGCCCAGCATGGCAGGGAGTAAGGAGCCTGGGGTGACATCTCTGGAAGCTCAGGGACTGGGCAGGAGCTCAGGAGCCGCTCACATGCAATCTGCCTGAACTTTAGAAGGGGCAAAGGTTGATCTTCTGGGGAGGCAGGCTTGAGGGAGGCACCAACCTCTGCGGGGAGCCGCCAAGCTGCATTTGGGTAGACGACCCACTTCTGATTTTGCTGGTGCATCGTCGTCGAGTTCACAGGCTCCAGATACCAAAGCTTATAGTCCACCTCACATGTGTTGCAGAGTGACTTTGGATGAGCCATTTAACTCCCTGTGCCTGAACTTCTGTATCTTTAAAACGGGGCTGAGAAGAAAAGCTGTTTCCTAGGTGATGGGAGTGCTAAGTGAGAATGCTCTGTAGCACCCAGCCAAACGCTGGGCGCACAGACTCACCCAGTGAGTGCCGAGACGTCAGGAGGAGCAGCACGCTTCCCAAGTCTGCAGTCCTGCCGGGGGTGCTGGGTGGTCTGTGCTTAGTCTGTTCTGTGAGACCTTGAAAAAAATCTATCAAACCTCTCTGAACCTCAGTTTCTTTAATAGCTAGTCCTTGGCCTTCTTTGGGGACAAAGACGATTGGTGGCTTGAACTGTGTCGCAGATGTTCTATGCGTGAGCAGACAAGCCCACTTCTCACCCTGTTCTGCTGGGGTCTCTCCTGGGGCTCCCATAATAATCCTTGTCTCAACTCCCTTCCATAATAAATGGAAAAAACACTTATTGAACCCTCCACTATGCCAGACACTGCCCGGGCCACACAGGTTGCAAGCAGCACTCGATGGGCATCACCGCTGTGGTTTAATGGTGCATGACCACCTGGAACTGCGCAATGACCTGTGCAGGGTGACCGTCACTCCCACTCTACAGGTGAGGAGGACGCAGCTCTGAGCTGGGAGGTAACCTGCTGCAGGTCAAGCGAGAAGGCAATCATCCAGCTGTTATGCCACCCACTTCTTCCTCCAAAGCCCTATCTCCTGTGCTCTTCATTCGGCTACTTCCTGTTTTATCCACAGGGCTCTCCTGGGAGCTAAGGATTACCTCCTTTCTGTAAATGGGTGCCCGCGATTCCCGGGGGTTAAATACTTTGTCTAATGCCCTTCTACTGTCAGGCTGTCAAATCCACCTCCAGTCTTGGGTTCCTGTGACCCAGAGCCCTACTCCCTTCTGCCCAGTGACCCTTTACCTTCATGGGACACTGCTGCCTTCTGGCTTCAGTCTCTGTTTTCCTTGTGACCGTCTGTGTGTCTTGAATGAGCCTCCGGTCTCTAATGACTCTGTGGTTGGGGAGCTTTATACATTGCAGAGTTGTCAGTGGGAGGGTCCTTGTGTGGGCCCATGGCCTCGGAGAAGAGCTCTGTGCAATGACATCAGAGGATTGTTAAATAAGGCATGGCAGTCCCCATAGCACCTTGTCCGGCCTGGCTCATACCTCTGACAAGCTAACTCCCGCCGAGCCCATTTCACAGGTGAGGCAGTTGAGGCTCAGAGAATTGGACCCTCTCCCTTTCTTCAGGGGCCTGGCTGGCTCAGCTCTCTGGCGGGAGGAGAGGCAAACTCAGGGCCAGAGAAGGAGGGAGTGGAGGAGGTGCAGCTCAAGTGCAGAACTGGCCTTGTGTATTTGTGGGGTCTTAGGAAGGGGACCGAGAGATGGAGTGCTGCTTCTGGCCCAACCTGGCTGCGGGAGCCTGATGCCTTGGCAGGCGGATGTCCAGCCCTGGGCCTGGGTCGGCTGCCATGCAGCCTTCTGCTCACCCTGCTCCCTTCTCACTAGGACTGTCCCTCAGCCCAGGGGTGGTGGAACAGCTGAGAGAAGGTATGGGGAGCCAGAAGGAAGCATTTACTTTCCCCAGGAGGGAGGCAGTGGTGGAGAGAAGGAGGAGAGGAGAGGATCATGGGAAATGCACTGCAGAAGACAGAGCAGGGCCCAGAAGCTGCAGGTCCTGACTGTGTCAGGGGAGGCAAAGAGCTGGGCCCGATTCTGTTGGGGAAGAACTCCGACTCTGCAGAGCAGGAAAAGGAAGTTCTCTGTGTCCCTTTTGGAGATGGTAGGGGCAGGCGGGACTCCTCCAGCCAGGGCCCCTCCCTTTCTGTCACCCAGATCAAGTCTGTCATGCCTTGAGCAAGCCTCTTCCGCCCTCTGACCTCTGACCTGGGCGGACATGATTCCCAGGACTGTGGGCTGCCAGAATTTAGCCTTTGAACGAATTACCCCTCTGTCTTACAGATGGGAAACAGGTCAACAGGGCCTGGGCTCAGATTTCAGTGCACCAGGCTGGGCTCGCTCCTGCACAGCAGTGACTAGGGGCACAGCCCCAGCCCGCAATGCGAAGTCTTGGCTGGTTTTTGGTTTCCTGATTCTCCTGGGAGGAGGGGGACAGACCCAGGACCCCTTTTTCCTCCCAGCACTGTGTAGATGACACTGGGGAGAAGCAAGGTCTAGAGGTAGTGGGGAAGGGGGGGCAGAAAGCATATACCAGGGGCCTCCTGGGGGTGGGTATTTTATAAATGCTGCCCCTTTGACTCCTCACCATCTGTGGGGCAGAAATTATTACTCCAATTTTACCTGCGAGGAAAGCCAGACTCAGAAAGGTTAATTAAATTGCCCAAGGTCGCTCAGCTGGTGAGTGCAAGTCGTCAGGATTTGAATCCAGGTCTGGTCCCAGTGCTGGGCTCTTCCACGCTGCTGTGGGGGGCGGGGGGGTGAGAAGTGGAATGGAGGGGGAGCAGCTACCACGCTCTGCTCTCCCTCCCCTCAAACTGGGCCAGGAGGACGGGGGGACTGGCACCGTGGGCAGAGTGGGCAGGTGCCCGCGTCCTCAGCCCGGAAAACGCAGGTTGGAATCCTGGCCCTGCCACTCTGCTGGGTGAGGTGTGGGGCAAGTGCCTTCTCCCTCTGAGCCGCACACCAGGGGCTCCAAAAAGTTCATGGAAAGTACACACGAATTTCAAGATTAGAAAATATCTCTTTTATTATGCTACCGGGCATGTGTGCATACGAGAGAGAGAGAGAGAGAGAGAGAGAGAGAGAGAGAGAGAAGAGAAAGCACCCATGGTCAGCCACGTGGGATCCAGTTTCCTCTGCGTAGCACTTAAACATGGCGCTGGGGGGCCAGCCCAGATTTCAAAACTTTTTTGCACCAAAAGAAACTCCCATTTCCATGAACTTATTGAAGCCCCCTCATATAAAGGACGAGGCTATGAGGTGTCTCCCAGCATTCTGTGAGTGGATGAATGAACAATCGAAAGTGTGAGGAAGAAGAGTCAAAGGCTGGGTAGAGCACCTGCACAGGCCTAGCCCCTGCATCTCTGCCTCTCTCAGCCCTCCTAAATGGAGTCCTCCCATCTTCCCCAGATGTCATGCAGGGGCTAAGAAGCCCGCTGATGGGGGCGTGTGGGGGTGCACACACGGGAGGCCCCAGACTGCTGCCTGTCCCCCCCACACGCCCTCCCCTATGAAGTCACCCTGAGATCTCTCTATCCCCGCTAGGTTAGTTGCTGTTAATTAAACCATTGTTGGACTTAATACCCATCCCATTAACATGTCTCCTCCGCCTATTAATCACGGCAGCGGAGGAAGGGGCTGGGAGCTTCGGTGCGGGTAGAGTGTCCTGAGGACCAAGCCTGGTTGCCTCCTGGAGAGGAGAGGGGCCCCAGAGGTACTCAAGCTCATCCTGTTCCTTCTTGGGAGTCTTGGAAACTTCTGTTCCAGACTCAGAATTCCTGGAAGCCTGCAGTATCTGCAACCCGTGGGGTCCAGTGAGGCCTGGGTACCATAACCTTGGGGCGCCCTTCGCATTCAGCTTCCCTGGAGGCTCTGGGGGCAGGGCCTAGCAGGGAGTGGAGATTGCAGTGGGCCCTCTGTAAGGTCAGAAGGGAGGCCGGACTGCGCTGAGGGTTCAAGTTGGGCCTCTTCCCTGTTCCGCCCCACCTGTCCCTCTGTCCTGTTCCCTCTGTAGCTCTTTGGGGACTAGGTAGGGCCCCCCCAGATACCTGACTTCTCTGTTCAGGCCTTGCTGGAAGGTTGGTGGACTCAGGCAGATCACGGGCCCACCAAGGGTGCCGAGCTGACCAGCTGTCTCCTTCCTCTTTCCCTCCCAGCTGGGCCCTGCCCCCTCCTGCAGTGTCAGGGGCCAGCAGGGGCAGGGAGGGAGCCAGGGTGGGGCCCACAGAAGGTGCATAAATCATTATTGGCGAAGACCTCAGCCCTCAGCCGCCGGGTGGAGGCTGCTGCTCTTGGTTCAGGCCAGGGCATAAATCATAATTCCCCTACAATAGATCCTTTTGCAGCCGCCATCAGGAAAACTGTGTTGGTTTTATCGATTTTTTGACACGGGGGCCTAGGCAGCGGGCGGCTCCTGAATCATTATGAAATGAAACTGATTAGGAATTCATGGAATACTAAATAAACTTTACGAGCCCGTTGTAAGTTTTTTGATGCATGGGGAGCGGAAAATGAAAACTAATGATATAAAAATTACACAGCGTGCTGAGTATTATTATACTGCTATTGATTTGTTTCAAACTGTACATCAAATCGAAGAGGGCTGGGACGGCCCCTGCCGCGAAGCTGGGATGTTCGGGCTCACCAGGGCTGGAGGACTTTTTTCCCCTCTTCTATTTGTATTTATTTTTTTCTTTCTCTTTCTTCTATCCTCCTGCTCTGTAATCTGACTCCCTTCTCTCCATCCCACTCCCACTACCAGGGGAGGCTCTTTTATCCACCCACAGGCAGCCCCCTCCTCAGCTTGGAACTGCACCCTGGCTCAACTCGAATTCCTTGGCCTTCACTGGTATCTCTCTGGAGCTGCGTTTTCAACTTGTGAGTTTCTCTTTTTCCCCCTTCTGTTACCGTCCTGTTTCTTTAGAGAAGAGAGTTGAAGATTTGTTTCTCCTTTAGCACCGTGCTGTGTGACCTTTGGCATGTTGCTGTGCCTCTCTGGACATCATTCTAGATAACGGCGACTCACCAAAAGGAGTCCAGTGTCAGCCGGGCACCTGGGAGAGGTCCCAAAGGGACGGGTCGGGAGACAAGGCAGTGGGTATTGTAATTTGCTGTGCCACACCCTCCTGGGCTTGGTCTCGGGATTTGGGGTCCAGGGTCTCATGCTGCTGTTTTACCCAGGTGTGTCCACTTGACACAGCCATGCGTCTCCTCTACTTCCTGTGAGACCCGGGCCTTCCTCTCCAGAGTCTCCAGTGGGTGCAGGTGCGGCTTCAGCCCGTGGGCACAAGCCATCTCCAGTCCCTTCGTCTCTGCCTCCCCAGGGGACGCCCACGAGCTCTCTCCCGGGCTCCCCAGTGGAACTGCTGTGATCATTTGAAGCCTTTAAGGACTACCCCTTATTCTCTGGGTTCGGAGGGTGAATTGAAATTTCAAGTGATTTTTATGAAGTGGAACGTACTGGGTAGCTTTCTTTTCAGTGCAGGCTACTCTCACCACTGCTAAGTCAGGCCACTTGTCTCTTCTGCTAGGATCGTTCTTGTCATGTCCAACCTCATATCAGCCTGAGTCTCAGAGAGGTCGCCCTCTTCCTTTGCACACCCAGCATGCCATCCCCAGAGCCGTATTACTTCCCAGCTCTGGACACGGCATTCGTGCTTGATGTCTGTGGCCCAAGTCTGGCCCTTGGGGACCCGTATCTCTCTGGGGACACAGAAACACACACACATACATGCATGCACACATGCTATGTATACACTGTACATACAAACCTTTCCTCAGAATTAAAAAATGGACCACATAATGATCCAGCTTTCTGAACACAGGAGTGTGAATTTTTTTTTTCTTTTTCTTTTTTTGGAGAGGTTTTTGCTATAGGGCACGTGCGCTTGCCCGAAAGACAGAGACAGAGAGACAGAAAGCGAGAAATCACCCCCCAGGGGGGATGGCCACACCACAATCGCTTCTCCTCCATTCTCCTCTCGGGATCTTGGGCACGCACGCACACGCGCCCGGAGTGAGTTTAAGCCACCGGGTCTGGGACTCGAACCGCGGTCGACTACGTGGGAGTCCAGTGACATAGCCATTACGCTAACTGCTGGTCCCCCAGGAGTGCGAGTTCTAAGGTAGGAGTTTGAAACTCAGTTCTGCCCGTAACTGGCTGTCTGTGGTCTCGGGTAAGTTATTACTTTAGAGTTTCCATCACTGTCAAAGATGCATCTGGACTCAGTCTACCCGAGAGCCGTCCTAGGAGATGAGAGTAGGCAGAGGTTAGAACGCTGGCACGGTTCTCACAAGAGGTTGGTGCCATGTCATCCTCTTTTTCATTCGGAGAAAGAGACTGATGAAACGAAACTCAGGGCTGGCCGATGGCCCAGTGGTTGAGGGAACTGGGTCCCACATGGCTGACCATGCAGTTTGAGTCCCAGACCAGGCAGCTTGAAAAACACACCGAGTATGTGTGCGTGCATGCCCCAGATCGGACAGGACGGAGAAATAGAGAAGGGATTGCAGAGTGGCCATGGCGCATTTTGAGGGGTGGGGTGCTTTCTCCCTTCGCCTCCTCTCTCTATCTCTGGCAAGCACACGTGCCCTCTGGCGAAAGGAAGGAAGGAAAGAAGAAAGGAAGGGAAAAAAAAGGAAGAGAACAAAAGAAAGAAAGAAAAAGGAAGAAAGAAAAATGAAAGAAAGAAAGAAAAACGGAGGGACTCAGACTGGCTTAAGCACAAAGGAGTACTGGCTCCTGAAGAGACCGAGGGAGGCCTCAGGTACAGCGTGACTCAGCAGTTCAGATCATGTTATCAGAGGTCTGTCTTCATTGCTCAGCTCTTCTCGTCTTTTCGGCTGACCGCATTCTTACGTGCGCCGTCTCGTGGTGACAAGATGGCTGCCAGTAGTAATCCTAATGGTTAACCACCTGGAGGAAAGGGTGGATTCCACCTCTCCTTGCCAATAGTAACAGTACAGTTCCTAAGATGGACTTTCATGGGGCCAGCTTTGGTTACATGAGCCAGTCAGTACAGCTGGGGACAGAGGGAAGACCTTAGTCCCACGGCCGTCCCTGGAACCAGCTCGAGAGTGGGCTCTGCCTCTGCTTTGGGAGAGGGATACACGTTCTAAAGGAAATGTGAGGTTTAGTCTCAAAAGAGAGCGATTCTGGGCAGATAAAAGGCACAGATGCCCACTGACGTCCCTGAGGTTAGGGGCAGGGATGGTGAGAGCAGAGTAGGCCGGGCTTTGCTGGCCCTGAGTCAGGTCTAGAGTTTTGGAGACAACTGGGTAAAACCAGGACTGGGGGTGAAGGATACTTCATATGTCAGGGGAGCTTGGGGACAGCAGTGTAGCCCTGAGGCTGCTTGGACAAGAAAAAGGGTACTTCATCGCCACTGTAATACCCCCATTTCTTTTTTTCAAAAAAATGTATTTATTTATTTATTTATTTATTTATTTATTTATTATGTTTTTTAGAGGTTTTTGCTATATGGCACATGCACTTGCCAGAAAGATAGAGAGAGACAAAGAGACAGAAAGTGAAAAATCACCCCGGGGGAGGGGGAGATGGCCACGCCGCAATCCCTTCTCCTCCATTCTCCTCTCGGGATCTTGGGCATGCACACACACACGCCTAGTGTGAGTTTACGCCACTGGGTCTGGGACTTGAACCGCCGTTGACCACATGGGAGTCCAGCATCATAGCCATCACGCTAACTGCTGGTTCCAGTACCCCCATTTCTCCATAAGCGTGACTGGTGAGGTTCCAGCTGGGTGAGTCATGAGCAACGCTGGCCTCCCGTTACAGACCTGGGTTCTCAGCCAGCTCTGCCCTTCCCAGCTGTGTGGCCCCCAGCCGATCCCTAATGTCTCTGAGCTGAGTGTCTGAGGACTGAATGAGGAAATGAAAGTGTGGGTCTACCCTGGCTCCCAGAAGGTCCTCAGGCGAGATTCACTTACTTGCTCTCTGGTCCTAAAATGTGCCCTAACACACAGATTTTTTTTTTTTTAATACGAGCATATGTGCTCACCAGAGAGCAAGAGACAGAGAGGGAGAAAGCACTTCCCACGGGGACATAGTCATGCCGCAGTCCCCTCTCCATTTCTCTGTCCGGTCTAGATTTGGAGCTTAACATGCGTATTTTTTTCAAGCTGCTGAGGCTGGGATGTAAACCGTGTGCTCGGCCAGGTCGGATCGGCCGCCTTAACCACCAGGCCGTGGGGCCAGCCCAGCACACTAAATACATCCCTCGTTCCAGACCGAGGTCTGCTGTGTCATCCCACTAGTGTTTCCCAGAGGACCACGACACATTCACGGTCACTCCAGCCTCGACCGCCTATGCGTGGCCACAGGATCCCTCTTGGCTATGGAATGGAGAAACAGCACTGGCTGATTGGGGGGCCCTCCACCCTGGTGACCTCACTTTTCAGCTCTGCCCTGCCCCACGCTCACCCTGCAGCCAGCATCACAGGTATAGCTTGTTCCCAAAGTGGACAGGACAGCGTGGATTGTACTGGAATTCTCTTGGGACAGCGGGAGCAGAGGACACCACACGCGTGCTCCACACTAATTGTCCCACCCGCGGGCCTCCCTTCTCTCCTGGCCTCCCTTCCAGGCAGCACTTTGCCCCTCCTCTCCAATCCCAGTTTCCCAGGGAAGCCAACCCCAGCCCTCATTTTGTACCCACTGTTCAGAAAGCACAGGCTGAGTAGTCTGTGCTCCACTCGGGCCCGTCCCGCCTGCTTCGTGCCCACTTCCACTCGGTGGCCTACCCCAGCCCCCACCCAGGCCCTGCGTGCCCAACACCCGCCCTTGGCGTTGAAACCCTGAGGTTCAGAGGGGGGTCGCGCCTTGCTCATGCCACCCTGTCCCTCTGCAGAGCTCCTCCTAGGCCCCAGAAAGGTCTAGGTTTGGTCCCCCCTCCAGGCTCATTCGCCCCCTGGGAGATGTGGGCGTGGGTGGGATCGCTCCAGCTGGCTGATCCCCCTCATGGAGCTGGGGGTGCTACACACACTGAATTTAGATGTGGCTCAGAGCAGGCCGTTCATTCATTCCTGACCATATCGACTGCAGAATTGAGTGTTACAAGTAAGACGGAGTTTAGCTATTATTCTCCTACTGATTTGATTTAATGTTTGGTTTATTCCTGTCCCTCCTCCCCTCCCCTCATCAGCTTGACATTTGCATAGTGTTTCCCCGCAGTTTTGTCGAACATACTGTTTTTCTGGTAACTCCCTGCTTTGTCTTGAATGGTTTTCTTTGGGGAGTTTGGAGCCCACTGAGTCATCTTCTCCCTCCCCTGGACTCACGTTCTGGCCACCCTCTCGGGGAGAGGCACATGCATAGCCACAGTTCCCAGCCTCCTGCCTCTGTGAGCCTTCCAGGTCCCTGCTGCCTGAGGACCTTCAAGTTTTCCTGAGTGTCCCTGGAGGGTGGGGGTCCCACCTCCTAAGTAAGTCTACCCCCTCCTACTGGGTGACCTGTGCCCTTCCACTAGGCATCCCTGCCAATACCTTGTCCTTGGGGTGCCGGCAAGGCCTAGTGGGGAGGCGGGCATGTTCTGTCCTCTCTGTCTCTGAGTCCCACCTTTTGTTAGAGGAGTCCCCAGCAGGCTGCCATGGCCTCGGGGTTGCGGGGCACCTGCTTGTCTGAGTTGATGTCCCTCGCCCCACCCCGCACCCCCCCAAAGCAGAGCTGAGACAAGAATTCAATGCAAGAGGTTTATTCGGGAGGTGAAGGAAACCCCTGGAAGGGATGGAAAGTGAGGCAGGGAGGGATACCACTGTGGGTGGCTGAACTGGGCCTGCCTCGGTTCTCCAGGCACCCCAACATGCCAGAACCCCAGAGAGAGTACCAAGGGTGAGGGGTGATCAAGCTGGGGCCCCTTCCTCCCTACCAAAAGGCTGCTGAGCCAACTGAGGAAGGGCCTGGTGGAGACAGAGAGATCTTCATCAGAAATCTAGATTCCCGACTTTAACTGCCTGTGACCGGACCCCTTTATCCACCCGGCCCTAGAGCAGAGGTGGCACCGCTGGGATGAGGCTCCAGGGAGGCAGGAGCAGCTCCAGAGGAGGCCTGTGCTCAGGCAAATGCATCAACAGTGGGACCAGCAGGAGAGGATCAGGTGATTGAAAGTGATCAGTCAGGGGCCAGCAGGCCGTGTGGTGATTAAGGGCACTGGGCTTCTACATGGTAGACTGCAGTTCAAGTCCCGGACCTGGCAGCTTCTTTCCTTTCTCTCTCTCTCTCTCTGTCCCTCTCTGTTCAAATTAAAATAAATAAAATACAATAAATAAATGACGTTAAATAATTCTTAGGGAAAAAGTGATCAGGCAGAGGTGGAATCAACACCTGTCTGCCATCAGCCAAAGGCAGGGGCTAGCACGTGTTAAACACCTGTGCACCTGCCCTGGGTCAGGGGCTAGGAGGCAAGCACCTTCTTTCTCTTCTTTCCTGTCTCTCCCCTCTCCTCTCTTCTCCCTGTCTCTCTTTCTTCTTCCTTTTCTTTCTTTTTAAATTGCCATAGGGTGCACGTGCTCACCAGAGAGAGAGGGGGAGAGAGGGATGGAGGGAGAGAAAGACACCCCCCCCCCCCCCGCCCCGCTGGTGGTCACGCTGCACTCTTGTCTCCATTTCCCTGGCTCACGGGGAGCTGGGCAGACGTGCACACGTACCGGGTATGTTTTTCAAGCGACTGGGCTGGCGTTCAGACAGCAGCTGGTCGCGTGGGATTCAGCTCCCTTATGCACTTGGCTACAGGGCTGGCCCAAAGGCAAGCTTTTTTCTTCTCTTTTTAAAATGTGTTACAGGGCACTCCCTGAAGAGAAACAGAGAAAGAGAGAGAAGGAAAGTGAGAAAGCATCCCCCCCCCCCCCCCCCCCCCACACACACCCCAGGAGGAGGGCCATGCTGCAGTCCTTTCTCCATTCCTCCTTCTGGAATTCCGGGTACACACGCACACAGGCTCAAAGTGTTTTTCAAGCCGCAGGGCCTGGGATTTTAACCACGCCGTCGGCCATGTGGGATCCAGCTGCCCTGACCTCCACGCCACTGGCTGGCCCAATGCAAGTTTCATAGAGGCTGGGGCTCATATTTATCTACCTTGGATGCCCGGTGTCTAGCACTGTGCTTGGCTCCTGCTTATAAAACCTAGAATAACAGGAAAAATAGGTCCCTGACTGTATTTGTTTAATGACTCCTCCCTGCAGCCATTTGTGCTAGGTGCTATTATTTCCACTTTACAGACTAGTAAACGGAGGCTCAGCGGGGCTGAAGGACTTGCCCAGGTCTTACATCACCTCCGCAGCAAACCCAGTGTTTAAGTCTGCCTGCCTGCCTGCAGCCGGCCCTGCTTTAGACTACAGACGTCCTTGGAAGGCCCTCTTGCTTCCGCTTCTGTCTTGTTAGCTGCCACCTCCCTCCACCCCCACCCAACCGCGAAGAAAAGGAAAAGTCCTTTCCTCCTCCTCAGGTGGCTCGTGGCAGATTACTTAGCGCTTGACACGGCGTGTCTCTGTGTCACTGTTCCCGGGCGGAATTAAATCAGGGCAGGAAAATATTAATTTGGAGTTGGGGATGGAGGCGCTCCTTTCATTACTCTCCACCCCGTCAGGCTTATCCTGGCGCAAACAAGGAAGGAGCTGGATTAATTGCTTTGGACTCTGCCCTACTCCGGGCCCAATTACTGGGCCGGCTTGGCTCCTAGCATTATGAAGCGCACTGCTGTGCAGGAAATTGTGTGAAATTTTAACGGATTTTCAGACACAATGATGGAGCACAGGATTCGGGGCCAGCCTTCGCCAGGCGGCTGGGCCCTCGGTGCCTCGGCCGAGGTTAAGCTGGTTGGGGTTTCTTTGTGTATTAAAAGATCATCTGGTTAACCTGAAAGCCCAGGGTCACCAGGACTGTTCAGACCCTGACCTTGAAGAGGCAGGGTCAGCTCCTGGAGGACGAGGGAACCCGTGGCCTCGTGATGAAGCTGACTCCATTCTCTGAGCCGCCATGACGTGCCAGGTGCCTCCCACGTCCGGAAGCCTCCTCCTGGGAAGTTCTGATTGCTTACCCCTGTCTTAGGAGGAAAAGGGGCGCAAAGAGGTTGAAGTAATTTGCACAAGGTGATCTGGGGCTTAGTGGCAAAGCCAAAATTTGAACCCAGGTCTGTCTCCAAAGTGACCCTGTTTTCTGGCACCTTCTGCCTCCTCCCTCATCTTCTTTTCCTTTCTTTTTAGTTTTTGCTAGAGGGCGTGTGCGCTAGCCAGAAGGAGAGAGAGAGAAAGGGAGAAAGGAAAAGTGAGACAGCATTCCCCAAGCATGCCACATCCCCTTCTCCTTCCTCCTCCTTTCTGGATCTTGGGCATGCACGCACATGTACCCAGTGTGATTTCCAAACCTCTGGGTCCAGGACTCGAACTGTGCTGTTAGCCATGTGGGATTCAGCACCTTAACCTCCATGCCACCTGCTGGCCCCCTCCCTCATCTATCTCTTCGTCTCCTCCTCCTTCTACACCAGGGGTGCATGCAGCTGTCAGAGAGAAATAGAGTGGGAGGGAGAGGAAGAAATCACCCTCCCTGGGGGTTGGTCACATCCCAATTCTTCATCCATCTCTCCATCCTGTTGGGATTTTTAGAATGCACACACACATGCTGCCAGGCCAGAATTGAACCACGTGGGGTTGGGCTCCCTTAATCACCAGGCTATGAGGCCAGGCCTACTCCTTAAGGCTGCATTATTAATGTGTCTCCCTGCCACACTGGAGTCCCTGGGTGCACGGTCCTTTCCCTGTCTCTGTGTCTTCACCCGTTGAATCTGGCATACAAGAAGTACCACGAGGGCCTTGTTGAGCTCTTTGGTCCTGCACCGGACTCCTGGATTCGTTGTGGGATGAGCACAGTAGGCTGGTGCAACCCAGACACCGTGACCATGTGCTCCATATGAACTGTGTGGAGCTCCATGGGAGGATGGAGAATGCCTTCCCAGACCGACGTGTGACAGGGGCTTCCCACATAGTCTCTGTTCATCTTTACCATGCCCCTAAGAGATGAGGCTCAGAGAGGTGCGAGGACTCATCTGGGGTCACACAGCTAGTAACGAATGACCTGATCCGCCACGTCCAGAGTCCCAGGATTTTGGTTTGCCTTACTTAGTTAGAGCTGGAAAGGCCTGGGAGGTGGGTCTCCTGGGAAGTGGGGTCCCAATTCCAGGGGTTCCATAACTTTCAAAGCGTTGGCACTGGTGATGTAAGTATCACACAAAATTCTGCTTGCACGTTCTATATGTCAAACTGGTAAACGTGAGGTGGTCTATCAGAAGAGAGGCTTTGGGACCCTGCTTCTTGGCTTTATCCTACACCCTGAGTGACTCTTGGAGAAGCTCCCAGGAACCCCTGGGCTCTGCAGAACAGGATCTGAAAACTACTGAAGGACCACTCCTGGCCTTCCAGTTTTATGGAGAAGGAAGCTCAGGCCCAGAGAAGAGCAGTGGTTTGCCCCACGTTGTACAGCACGGGAGCCCGGCCTGGGAGTCTCTGTTGTGTGATTACACAAGGTGTGTACCGAGCAGTAGGTGTTTCCAAACAGCTGAAACTTACTCCGTTTCTGTCTCTTGAACCAAGTCTAAACCAAGGATCTGGAGACCCCTAGGAAGAGGTACCAAGGGTGTGGGGTGGGAACGGATCTTCTGTCTCCCACCATCTCTGTCCCTCCTTCATTGGCTCTCCATCTCCCGGGTCTTCCTCCCCATGAGCCTCAGCATCCGGCAGCTTCAGACCAAGCTTCTTTCAGTCAGGGCAGTTCCCTTGCACATTCCCTTCCGCTGTGCATGTGGTGACTTTTCAGAGACCAGGAGGACCATGGCATGCCCATTCCCAATTCCAACTCTTGCCCTCCACCTCAGCCTCTCATGGTCTCCAGCCCTTGTCTGTAATCATGAGTAGAATGAAAAAGAGGGCAAAAACATTGTTTTTCATGAAAATCAGGCTGATGAACACTTTTGCAGTTAAAACTGAGCTCAGAGCTTCCTAGCAGCCAAAGCAAAAAGGAAAACATTGTGGTGTCATAGTTCAGATTGTTTTAATAAGAGGATGCTTGCTTTCCTTCTTGGGCTTATGCTCTGAAAGGTTGTTTCTGGTGACTCTTTAGCCAAGAGAGCCTCAAAGTGACATAATGGATGTGTCCTCAGTTTTGCAGAGCTGCTCACACACGGGCATCTGTGTATTCATGCCAGTCATCTGGAAGTGGGTACCTAAGAGGGGAGGGCTCTCCTATTGCCAAAGACAAGAGGAGGCTGATGGTTTGCAGGGCAGTGGGCACTTTGGCCTCTGTGAAGCCAGCCTGGAGGCTATGACACTATTATAAAAATGCACTGGAGGGGACCAGCAGTTAGCGTAATGGCTATGTCGCTGGACTCCCACGTAGTCGACCGCGGTTCACGTCCCAGACCCGGTGGCTTAAAACTCACGCCGGGCGCGTGTGCGTGCGTGCCCAAGGTCCCAAGAGGAGAATGGAGGAGAAGGGATTGTGGCGTGGCCATCCCCCCTCGGGGGTGATTTCTCGCTTTCTGTCTCTCTATCTCTCTCTGTCTGTCTGGCGAGCGCACGCGCCCTATAGCGAAAACCTCTAAAAAAAAATGCACTGGGGATGGGGTCAACAGGGGGCGTAGTGGTTAAGGAGCTAGACTCCTACATGGCTGTATGAGGTTTGAGTCCTGGACCCGGCAGCTTGAAACTCACACTGAGTGTGTGTGCGTGTGTGCCCAAAATCCCAAGAGGAGAATGGTGGAGAAGGGACTGAGGTGTGACCATGCCCCTTGAGGGGGGTGATTTCTCACTTTCTCTCTGTCTTTCACTTTATCTCTGGCAAGTGCATGCGCCCTATAGCAAAAATCTCTCTTAAAAAAATGCACTGGGGCAGCTGCAGGGGCACATTAGTTACACAGCATGCCGTGCTGCTGCATTGTGGGAGGGTCCTGCGTATGGGAAGCTTTGCGTCCCAAGGCCTCCCTGTACATGGTGGTCTCTGCACACATGTCTGTGCTCCTAGCTGGCTGAGGCTGGAGGCAGATTGCAGCGTGAAGACGTCATTGGGTTTCTCTCTCTCTGTATCTATGAAGAAAGAAATTCATTTAAAAATGCACAGAGGGGGCCAGCAGGTGGCATGGTGGTTAAGGTGCTGGTCTCCCACATGGTCGACCATGGTTTGAGTCCCAGACCTGGCGGCTTGCTTTCTCACCATTTCTCTTTCCCTCTCTCTCTTGTTCTCTCCCTGTTGAGCACACATGGCCTGTGGCAAATTAAAAATAAAATTAAGAAAAGACTTTAAAAAATGCACTGCGAAGATGCCATAAATCTGCCAGCAGAGACAGGCAGTGGGATAGGAGACGACAGCCATGGGATATGGGGTAGAGGGACCAGTGACCATGGAATAGGACAGCCCTTGCCTCGGGGCATAGATGTGAAGGGAGGAGATTCCCCTACGAGGGAGGCATCTGGGAGACAGGCTGGATTTGCATTCTGGCCTCACTCCAACATCTCGGAGAAGATTCCACTACGGAACTCCTCTGGGGGCGCTGTGGTATCATTGCCCAGACTGCGCTACTACAATGGCTGTCATTAGACCTGGCTGGAGGTTCGGCAGGGAGGCCTAGGATGGCTGTGAGGGGTGGTGGGTCAGTGACAGAGCTGTCAAGAGGGGCAACTGACTTGGTGGAAGGGACAGTGGTGTGGCGCTTAGGGAAGTGAGCACTACGTAGTCCATGAATCTCAGGCTCTGGTGGGGCCACTGCATGGGAAGAAAGTTGGACTTCTGTGGTGAGGCCCGAAGAGAAGGCCCCTGGAGATGATGAGGGTGGTGGAGGAATGAGCGTAAGACACGCAGTGATCATCATTAGCTGTCTGATTCTTGCCCGCCCCTTTTAGCAAAAGGAGAATTAATTATGTGCAGGGGCTGCCCCCTTAATGGCCATCATTTAGTTTAATTTAAGAAACAGGCCCCTCTGCACACCCCCTCAGCCAGCAGCTCCGCCACTGGCAGCTGCATTGATTAATGGCCTCCTCTGGATACAGGAGGGCAGTTCTCAAACCTGAGTGTGCCTCAGAATCACCTGGAAGGCTCCTTAAAACAAGGCTGGGCCCCTGGGTAGTGGCCAGCAATTTGGATTTCTTTTTCTTTCTTTTTTTCTTTTTTTGGAGAGGTTTTTGCTATAAGGCACGTGAGCTTGCCAGAAAGATAGAGAGACAGAGAGACAGAAAACAAGAAATCACCCCCCGGGGGGATGGCCACGCCACAATCCTTTCTGTTTCATTCTCCTCTCAGGATTTTGGGCACGCACACACATGCACCCAGCGTGAGTTTAAGCCACCGGGTCCAGGACTTGGACCGTGGTCGACTACATGGGAGTTCAGTGACATAGCCATTATGCCGACTGCTGGTCTCGCAATTTGGATTTCTAACAAGTCCCCAGACAGTGCTGATACTACTGGTCTGGAGAACGCACTTTGAAAATCACCGTAGGAGAGAAGGGAAGGTGGGGGTGTTTCATGTAGCCCCATTCCAGTGCTTGAGACTCTGCCTCTCACCCCCCAGGGTCTTCGAATCCAATGGGGGAGGGGCAGCCATTTCTGCCATTTTACTGCCCCTGAAGGCACCCATCCCTCCAGTGACACATGCATTTCTGTGTCTCAATGGCCCCTGTCCCTGGGCATTTCTTTCCTTTTTTTTTTTTTGATTTGCTAGAGAGTGTGTGTGCTTGCTGAAGAGAGACAGAGCGAGAAAGTGAGAAAGCACCTCTCCTGGGGAATAGTGACACTGCAATCCCTTCTCCACTTTCCTTTTGGGATTTTGAGCACGCATGCACACGCACCGGGCATGCCTCTCAAGTCGCTGGGTCCAGGACTCAAAACATGTCGTCGGCCACATCGAATCTAGCCACCTTAACCACCACACCAGCAGCTGTACCCTCCCCCACCCCACACACTCTTGCATCTTTCAATCCCAGAGAGGGAGGGTAGATGCACTCCTTCCTGAGCTGGATTCTGGGGGACACCTTGCTGCATCCTCAGCCTCGATCGAGCCCAGAGGGGTCCAGGGGAAGCTGGCCTGTCTGCAGGTCCCCTGCTCCCACCCCACCCGGTGAGACAGGTCACAGCACATCTCCGGCAAGCAAGCAGTGGCAAGAGGGGGCCTACAATTACAGACCTAATTGTGTAGCCACGGGCAGGCCCGTCCCCTGTGGATTCGGAGCTGGCTCTGCAGGCTTTGCCAGGGCTACCATCCAGAGAGCCTGTTTGCACCTGTGTCAAGGCGAGCTCAGAAAACCTAATTATCTAGTTTGGTGTTTTATAATTAGGTCCTTTAAAAGAATTCATAGGTGGTGATAATAAGCCCATTTAGAAATCTATTAAGCTTTGGGGGAAGTTGAACGGAAACCTTGTAACTATGCACACTTGCTTTGCTTTCCTCTGCTTCCTGCGCTTCTCTCTTTTCCCTGGTCCCTCCTGCCCTCTTTCCGTCCGCGTCCTCAGTCACTCTGACTCCTCCAGCAGTGCTAAATGCTAGAACCTCTCTACTGCTCACTGTAGGGCAGGAAGTGCCACACTCGTGCTGAGTCACTTAATCCCCCCAGGTGGCTGCTGTCATACCCATTTTACAGGTGAGGAAACGCAGTAAGAAAAGGTTGAATAACCCACCTGAAGCTGCATGCCTTGAAGCAGCTGAGCCAGAAATCAAACCCGAACAGTCCAGCTCTAAGCGCTCCCCCAGCCTCACTTTGCTCCACCTGCATACGTGCTGCCATAGCCCCAGTACTCCTTGCTCCAGTGCTCCACTGACGGGCTGAGCTAAATTCACAAATCAAATTCGTCCTCAGAGAACAGGAGCCAGAACTTCACAGAGAACTCTTCAGATGAGTCTGTATGGACAATGGCTTTTAATACATTTTGCTTCTCTAACAACTCTTCGCACCTGGATTTCTGCCAAGGTAATATGGCAGGAGCAGGTCAGTGAGTCATCCTGTCCTCCCTCCCTCCCTTCCTCCCTTCCTCCACTCTTTTGCTTCTTCCCTCCCTTTTTCTCCCTCCCCTCCCCTCCCTTCTCTCTCCTTTCCTTCCCTGTACTGTGGTAGCTGGGAAGCCAGAGGTTTAGTTTCCAGGGAAGGGGTGCCAAGGGGACCCCTGAGATACTCTAGCCCTCTCTACTACCCTGTTTATTTCCTTCATAGCACACTTACCAGGACATGGCATTCTCTCAACAATTTGTTCACTCATTCATTCACTTGTTTGTTTGTTTTTTTTTCTTTGGAGAGGTTTTTGCTATAGGGTACATGTGTTGGCCAGAAAGACAGAGAGAGACAGAGAGACAGAAAACGAGAAATCACCCCCTAGGGGGGATGACCACGCTGCAATCCCTTCTCCTCCATTCTCCTCTCAGGATCTTGGGCATGCATGCACACGCGCCCAGCATGAGTTTAAGCCACCAGGTCCAGGACTCAAACTGCAGTTGACTACGTGGGAGTCCAGTGACATAGCCATTATGCTAACTGCTGGTCCCCATTCACTTGTTTGTTACCTGCCTACTCATGTGAAGGCAAGAGCTGTGGGGCAAGGACTTCAGGCAGCATTGGTTCCTAGCCGGCGCAGGAGTCAATAGCGTTGAAGGAGCTAATGTGTTGAACCTGATCCTTAGTCCCCTTAGCTATAAGATGGGGTGAATGGGACCAGCAGGTGGTGTAGTGGTTAAGGCACTGGACTCTCACATGGTCAACCAAGGTTCAAGTCCCAGACCTGGCAGCCTGTTTTCTCACATTCCTCTCTGTCTGTCTACCTGTCTCTCTCTGGTGTGTGCACGTGCCCTATAGTAAATTTTAAAAGATTAAATAATTCTTTTCATTTTTTAAAGATGGGGATAATAATATCTCTTCCACAGGGTGTAAGGTGCCTGGAACATAGCAGGTGAACCAAGGGAGGCTGGAGGCTTTACTTCACCCCTCCCACCTCCCTTACATTAAGCACTGAGGTACCCAGAGAAGTTCTGTTACTTAAAAAGCCTTGGGTGAAGCCTCTCTCTTTTTTTATAGTGGAAAGCGTTTTTCTGTAAAGCAAATGAGCCCTCCTAGATTTATCTACTTTGAAAATTGGGTGTTTTTGTGTGCATTGGGCTTTCTTAAAGTGGGCTGACTGAGTGTGTGTAACTATAGGAATGTATATATTACTGCCGTGTTACAATAGTTCATGATTATGCAGATTCTGGGAGAGAAAGTTCCAATTATGCCCCTTTGCAGCATAGCAATGACTGCAGAGAGAGAAGAGCTCAGGGCTGCTGTTCCTTAGCAGGGTCGGCGGCCAGCGCGCGCTCTAGAGACAGCGGGGTTTGGGTCCAGGGTCCTCCGCTGGTAGCTCCGTGACCAGTGGCCAACTACTGCCTCTCTCCAAGGCGAAGCTTTCGCTTCTGTGAAATGGGGGCTGAGAGTGGTAATGTTCATGCCTATCTTATAACATAACAACCCTATCCAGTGAGGCCATGAGATTAAGCCTTCATTCAATAAAAGCTCATTGAACACCTACTATGTGCCATACATTGTTCGGAGCTCTGGCGATTCAGCGGAAAGACATTTGATGCCCCATGAGGCTTACATTCTAGTGGAAGGTCATGCTTGCAAAGCTCTCAGAACAGTACTGAGCGAATGCTGGCTGGGGGCGGGTGTGTGTGACGTGTGCGCAGAGTGGCTATACAGTGACATGGCTTTGGGGTATCAGTGCCTGCCTGCACAGCCTCGTCAATGGGAAAGGTACACATGACGGGACACAGCTCCATGAAACAGATCTACGGCAGGGGCCGACTCTGCTCTTCTCTCTCACGAGGTGGGGGTTCTTGGTATGCTGTGAGTGTACACGTGTGTGTTTTGGAGATGGGTGCATGGCTGCTTGGCATTTCCAATGTGGCATTCAGTGGCCAAGTCTCATCTCATCTTCCTTGCACAACTCACTGCCCCCTCACAATCACCCTTCTCCTTCCACACCCTGCTTTTGTGCACCCTGGCCCCGATGCCTGGACTGCCGTCTTCCTGTCTCTGCAAACCCTACCTGTCCTTCGAGGCCTCCCTTACGAAGCTATCCTGGGCCCCTCGGTTGGGAGGGAACCCTCCGCCCTTGAATCCTCCTTCTCTTTTGGGTCTGTTCCCTTCCTCTCCATGTCCTTTGGCTTCCTTCTGTCCTACTCAGCCATGGACCCCTTCAGGACTAGATCCTGTCCTGGCCATCTCTTGAGTTCTCTATACTACACTTCACTTGAAATAGATTCTCAGCAAATATTTCTTAGGCAAGCCAACAAGGGTGTGGCCCAGAGGACTCATTCGAATCTCAGACTTTCCTTTTTTGGGAGTGGAGGATGGCAGCAGGGCCTTGTCTGGAAAAGGAAAGCCTTTTCTGCGGCTGCTGCTCTGTACGCAGAAGCTCTGTGTACACGGAAACCCACCTCTTCACACATTCTCACATGCGTCCATGGGGCCCGGGTGGTTGTCCTGGGTATGTGTTGGAGGGTGGGGGGTATGGTGGCAGCCCAGTGCCCAGTGATGGATGAGGGGGGGTGGAGGTGACTTTCCCAGGGGAAGATTAGCGCCTGGCAGCTATGATTTGTCTCATGCCCTCCTGTCCTTTTGCTGGGCCCCACTGCAGAGTCATTCATTACAGAGGCTGCTGTCACAGGCTGGGGGCAGGGGCTGAGAACTGTGTGGGGTGGGGCTGGGACCCCTCCTGTAGAAGAGACTCATGCCAGAGCCCAGAGCCCACTGTGGCTATGCAGCAGCCCTCTGGAGTTCGGAGAGAAGAGGACCAAGTTGTAATTCACCGTCTGTGACAGAGCACTGCACCCAGGGCCCAGGGCGACACTGTGCGATTGGGTGTGGAGGGGCATTCATTCATTCACTTGGCAAACAACTGTATGGAGTGCCCACCAGATTTGTTCTCTCCCTTCAAGGAATTCACCACTGAGGGATGCAGACGAGCATGTAGCTAGACATGCAGGGAGGGGATGGGGCTGGTGAGACAGGCACCTCCAGCCGGGGGCACCTGAGGGCAAGGAGAAGCCACAGGGGGTAGTGGTGGAAGGAGCAGTGGACTCGGAGACCGAAAACTTGGGCTTCAGTCCTGGCTGTAGCACTTACCAATCTACGGCCTTGGGCAAGTCTCTTAAAACCTGCTGAGGCCTCAGTGTCCACATCCGTGTAAAGGGGCTGATGATATGGCCTCCATCCGTAGGGCTATTTAGAAAGTGAAAAGGGGGCCAGCTCCATGGTGCAGCAGTAATACACTGCTCTGAAGAAGCCAGATCCTACATGGTGACAGTTCGAATCCCTGGCCTGGTCAGCCTGAAACACATGGGCACTCACAGGAATGTCCATGTCTGATGGGCTGGAGAACTGGAGGAAGGGGATCCTGGCATGACCAGACCTCATGAGGGTGCTCCTCTCTTTCTCTCTCTCACGATCATGAGGAAAGGAAAAAAAAAGTGTTAAAAAGGTGAAGAAAACTCTCAATGTGCCTTTTTTTTTTTTTTTTTCTTTTTTTGGAGAGGTTTTTCCTATAGGGCGCGTGCGCTCGCCAGACAGACAGAGAGAGACAGAGAGATAGAAAGCAGGAAATCACCCCCCAGGGGGGATGGCCACGCCGCAATCCCTTCTCCTCCATTCTCCTCTCGGGATCTTGGGCACGCACGCACACGCACCCGGCGTGAGTTTAAGCCGCCGGGTCCGGGACTCGAACCACGGTCGACTACATGGGAGTCCAGCGACATAGCCATTACGCTAACTGCTGGTCCCTCTCAATGTGCCTTTTTAAAAAAATAATTATTTCTTTAATTTTATTTTTCATTCATTTATTTTAATTTGACTACAGAGAGACAGAGAGAGCGCGAAAGTGAGAAAGCCAGCCACCATGTCTGAGACTTAACTGTGGTTGGCCACATGGGGGTGTCTAGCGCCTTAGCCGCTACGCCACCTGCGTGCCTTTTAAGCTAAAAGGTGCTATATAGATTGGGTGAGAGTACTGTTTTTCCATCCTGTGCAGGGAGGCTGGCTCAGGACAGAGAGGTGAAACTCCAGAAAACTTAATATAACTTCACCTCTGTGCTCACACAGGTAGTTTCCAGCCCTCTGTGGTGTACACTGCACCTTCACCTCTATGTATTTCTCTGGCCTTACAATAGCTATGCAGGTCAGGTCGAGGCAGGCAGCGTTGAATTCCGTGCTGCAGGGCAGGAGAAGACGCTCAGAGAGGATAAGGGACTGGCCTAGGTCACTCAGTGGGTGAGCCACAGCTGGAATCTCTTGCCTGATACTCCAACTATGTGCCCTTTTCCTGTTTCCACACGAGAGTCCCTCCTCCTTGGGACCTGTCTGTTGTCTGCTGTGGCCTGGGTGACATTGCCTGCACCCCTGTGGCTCCCGATTCCTGAATGAGTGCAGTGCCTTCCCCATTTCCTACGTTGTCATTGTGTCACCTCGGGGCCACTTTTGGATGCAATAGTGTCAGGACGTAGGGGATGAGCAGAGAGAAATCTGTAGATATGATATGTTCGAGGGAGAGGGAAGGGTGAGCTGAGATTTTCTTTTTTGGAGAGGTTTTCACTATAGGGCACATGCGCTTGCCAGAAAGACAGAGACAGAGAGACAGAAAGCGAGAAATCACCCCCCGGGGGGATGGCCACGCCGCAATCCCTTCTCCTCCATTCTCCTCTTGGGATCTTGGGCACACATGCATACGCACCCGGCATGAGTTTAAGCCACCAGTTCTGGGCCTCGAACCATGATCAACTACATGGGAGTCCAGCAGCATAGCCATTATGCCCACTGCTGGTCCCACAAGCAGAGATTTTCTAAGAGCTCGCACCCACATCGAGCAGGCTAGCTGCTACATTAGTATGGTTAAGAGAGGAGAAAACTGAGGGGAGAGGAAGAAGAAAAAGCAAACTGGAAAGGAGAGAGAAATGGAAGTTCGGGAGGAAGGAGAAAGGAAAAGTAAAAGAGAATGAAGAATGAGGGGTCATACGGCAGAGCAGCTATAAAAAGCAATGTTCTGCAGGCAGAGCTGAATGGAAAAGCTTGGGTTCGAGTCCAGAGAACTCCCTGAGTTCATTGGGCACATGTGCGCCGCGATCTGGGCTGACTGGGGTTGGGTGGCTCTTGGAATTAAGACCCTGTCTGAGGTGCTGTATTTCTCACTCTCTCTCACTCATGGAATAAACGAATACACTGTATAAAACACAGAGACTGGTGAATGAGACAGAAATCTGGGAGAAAAGCAAGGAAAGAGAGAGGGAGAAAAGGAAGGAGGGTCAAAGAGACTGGAGAGGGTTCTGGGGGAGGGCCAGCTCTGCTCTGGCAAGGGTGGGAGATTGAAGGCTGAATCGCAGCAGGCAGTGGAGGAGAGGAATAAGTCATAAACGCTGTGGGGGCAAGGGTCAAATATAGACTGATGGCTCCATTGTTTCCCAGCCTGAGAGGAGGACCCTGTTGGAGGTCGCTGAAATGCTTAACCCTTCCCTGCCCAGCCTCTTCATGGTGAGCCGGGTGTGGGGATGCAGAGTGAGAAAAGCACGTGTGTGTTGGTAAGACGGGGGGGTTGGAGTTCAGGTTGGGTAGGAGACAGGGTGGAGACTGAGTCTTGGGAAAAGAGGACTCAGGAGTACTTTCCATTTACGTTCATTGGTGGTAGAATAAAAGAAAAACATGCTACCTTTCTTTTTCTGCTGATAGGAGTCTTCTTTTGTATCTCTCTGTATGTGCGTGTGTGTGGGGGATTTCCTAGGGAAGAAGGAAGTTCTTGGAAAATGATTCTTGAGTAACACCTATCAACCGCAATAATAATAAATAGTATCAACAATATAAAATGGTTATTTACTAAGTAATGAGAGTATGCTTATATCAATATTTATCATCAATGTATTAATGCATATTATAGGTGCAGTGCTTACGGTTTGAAAGTAACATTAACAAACACAGTATCGTTTAAACCTAATGACCCTGTGTTATTGGTATGATCAGCACCGTTTAACCAATGAGGAGATTGATGTTCAGATTTGTCCGGATTGTGGCAGCCTGCAGCTTTCTGAATCCGAACCCACAGATCTCCCCACTACTCCACAACTTTCCTTGGGCAATATCATACCTACCACAAAGGGAAAAATATAAGAATTTTCAGGAGATACTTGATTATGAAATGTCTTGCCAGTTCAGAAAGCCACGTGTAGTTGGCTACGGAGGGAGATGAGACAAAGTTCATTTGTGGGACAGGTTTTCAGCACCGCGGACAGTTCCCGGGCCTCCTCCCTCTGGCCTCTCTTCTCCAACCTCCTACTTCATCCTCTTCTCCATGGGCCCTCCCCAAGGGAAAGCGAGGTTTCTGGGGGACCGGATGCCGACTCCTCGTGGGCTGTGACTCCACCCCCCATGATGTATAGACTGACAAAGGACTTAATGCTGTGAATACATAAAACGGCGGAGGCCTGGGCGGTGGAGGGTGACAGCTGCCCTTTAATGCTTGGCTTTTTAAAGATCATGGTAGAGTTCAGAAAGTATAGTCATGAGGTTTAATGATTTAATGGGGACGACTGGGGAGCAAAAATAGTTACTGCGCCCTGGGGAAAAGTGACTCCTCATACATATTACTTTAGCCTAATGGCCTATAACGCCCTCCCCCCGTGCCCGCGGGGGGAGTCACGCTACATAGCCGCTGTAATACCGAATGGCCTGATTAAATGCATATTAAACAATACTAAATTGGGAAAAAAAAAAGGCAGAGGCGGTGCTAAATGTATTTATTCAGTTCTGTGGGGGGAAGCTATGGCTCCTTCTCGGATGCGGGGAGAAGTCCTCCTCCTTAGCCTGCTCCCCAAAAGATGCGGTGCCCCAGTGCGGTCTAGAGAAAAGTGGGAACCCCAATTCTCTGAGAAGAACCTATGGAGAAAGACGCCTCCAAAAATGGGGCGGGGGGAGATGGTAGGGTCTGGAATGCCAGGAGAAAGGTCAGACAGACACCGTCCCAAGAGGCCCATGTGGTTCCCAGCTTGGAGACCAGCCACAGATATGGGGTTCAATGCCAGTCAGTCACTTTAGAAAGGCTGCTTTTCTGTAAATCCTAGGGCTACTCTAGGACTCTTGAGTCTATTGGGTTAGTTTCCTTAACTTGTTTAATCTGCCCTCCCCCCACACACAAACTAACATGTCATTGTCATTAGCTTCTGTAAAATCTCTGACTAGGTTACAGTGAGGGTACTGCCTTAGTTCTTCACTGCAGCTGGGTCCTACAGACCAGGAATGCATGTTACAATTGCAGCCAGCTGCAGTGGCAGAGGTAACACCACACTCCGGGGTGCTGAGGCCACATGGGAATGCCTTGCACCCTGAAATCTCTCTGTATGCACGGGGCATATGCTGTGATCCTGACTGGCTAAGGCTAGGTAGATTGTGGGGTGAGGAACTTCTCTTTCTCTCTTATGGAAAAAATAAACTTTAGAAAAATCACCTGAAGGGACTAGCAGATGGGGTAATGATTATGTTGTTGGACTCCCACATAGTCAACTGCAGTTCAATCCTGGACCCAGAGGCTTAAAACTCACACCAGGACTATGAGTGTGTTTGCCCAAAATCCTGAGAGGAGACTGGAGGAGTGATTTCTTACTTTCTGTGTCTCTCTGTCTCTCTGGTGAGTGCACGCTCCCTATAGCAAAATCTCTCTCTAAAAAAACACAAAACAAAACTCTTAAAAAGTCATCTGGTAGAGGCCAGTAGGTGGCATGGTAGTTAAAGGCATTGTAGTCCCACATGGCTGGCTGAGGTTCGAGTCCTGGACCTGGCGGCTTGCTTTCTCACTTTCCCTTTCTCTCTCTCTGTCTCTCTCTGGTCAAATTAAAAATAATAATAATAACCAACGAATGGAATTAAATAAATAAATAATTTAAAAGATAATCTGGGTAGGTTTTTTTTTTTTTTTTAAATGTCAGTGTCTAGATGATATCCCCTATGAGATTCTGATTCATTTGGCTTAGGGCATAACCCGGAGTTTATTGTTCCAAAGCTACCCAGGTGATTCCAACATAAATCTAAAGTTGGGAACCACTTCAATAGAGTGTCAGAGCTGGGAGATACCTTGGAAAACACTGGTTTAAGTTTGTTTTTTTTTTTTTTTGGAGAGGTTTTTGCTATAGGGTGCGTGTGCTCGCCAGACAGACAGAGAGTGACAGAGAGACAGAAAGCGAGAGATCACCCCCCAGGGGGGATGGCCATGCTGCAATCCCTTCTCCTCCATTCTCCTCTCGGGATCTTGGGCACACACTCACATGCGCCTGGCGTGAGTTTTAAGCCACTGGGTCTGGGACGCGAACCGCGGTCCACTATGTGGGAGTCCAGCGACATAGCCATTACCCTTACTGCTGGTCCCAACACTGGTTTAAGTTCTTTATCTCACAGATGAGGCATTGAGACTGAGAGAGGCTGCACTTCTCCAAGATCCACAAAGATGGACCAGACTTTGACTCCCAACCCGGTACTCCGCTCACGGCACCTCTCCCATTTTTATGGTAGCGTGAGCAGGGCCCATGTCAGAACCAGGGGCTATCACCCCCGAAGGCCAACCAGGCCAATATCCTATCTCTGTATTTCATCACCTCAGAAGGGCCAAGACAAAAACCGGACCAGGCAGACCCAAGATCGCATCTCCTTTTCTGGACTTGGGGAAGAGGACATCCTTATGCAGTCGCACAGCCCTGTCTGACATACCAACACATGAGTTTCTGATCCTAAGAACTTCCCAGATCACCTTTCTGGTCCTGGGTTTTAGGTAATCTATATCTTCCTATAGAAAGGCATTAAAGGCTTTAATGGATTTCGGGGGCAAAGCTGCCTGAATTTAAATCCTGGACCTGATACTTACTACAGGTATAACTTTAGGCAAGTTCATTAACACCTAAGTGCCTCCGTTTTCTCATCAGTAAAAGGGACATAATAACAGTACTCACTTTCTAATTTGGGGTAGGATCAAATTAATGAATATGTGTAAAAGTACTTAGAAAAGGTGTAGCATATACTAGTTGCCGTGGAAGCGATAGCGGTTATTGATTTAGCATTTCAAATGTGCCTCCCTATCATAGACTGCAGTCATTAAGTTATTTATCTTCCTGTATCTGCTATGCAACTCCACATTCCTTAAGGGTGGATTCTAGGGTCTCTACTTCAGAGATTTGGTTCCTTGGGGCCTGAGTAGCCTCAGGACCTAGTCAGGATGCAGTGAAGTTCAGACATTTTCTTTCCCAAAGTAAAGAAGAGAAAAACTTTCTGAAGCTTTTATGAGGATGGGGTGAGGAAGACAGGAACAGTTATGAGAAACTCAGTTCCAGGACAGGTCCTGCCCGTCCTCTTGGGATATTTGAAATACTAATGGATACCTAAGTTGGTGCTGATGGGTGCTATATCCTCCCATCCTCCCAAAAACCCCACTGACAAGTGAATATTAAATAGAAATGCGATTTTGAGATCTTGAAAGTTGTTTGTAAACTGTCAAGAATTATGGAGTATGAGCTAAAATTTTTTGCTATGTAAAGTAAATGTTTGTGGAAAAATGTAAAAATTAAAAAAAATAAATAAATAGAAATGCGTTCTGCTGGTGGTGCCCTCCTGGGAATATGGGGATTGTAGGTGCACATCCACCTTTTTCACACCCACAGCCTGGCTTCATGAGGCACTGCCTGATTTCCCATTAGATTTCTGGTTTGCTCAGCCACTGACTGGTGTGCAGAAACCTTCCAGTGCATGGGCTGCAACCTCTGGTATTCTTCCTTGCTCCTGTACCCATGAGGGGCCCAGGGAGCTATGGTGTAGTGTAGTTTTGATAAGGGCAGTGGGAGAGGGAAACATTAAAGGCTGTAGAGTGTTCAAGACTGGGATCATTCCATTGGGTGACTCAGAGGACACTTTCGAGATGGGATGGCTTTTAACCTGGGCTTTGAAGGATGGGCAGAGTTTGGACATGGAATAATGGAGAGGAGCAATTTGGATGAAAGGAGCAGGATCACCCAAGACTGGAGTGTCAATAGAGCAACATGAATGGGGGACAGCCGGGCTGTTGTCCAGGACAGAAAGCTTGGAAAGGGCAGTCACTGGTGATGACTCTCACACAGTCCTGTATGTCATGGATCTACTGCTGGACTCTAAGCTTCTGGAAGGAATGGGCCCTTGCCTAGCCAATCGATGAGTGCTCCATCTCTAAAACCTAACACTAGAGTTGTCACAGAATTGGCATGTATTGTTGAACAAATGGGTATAAGGTTGAGTGGGTGAGTGACTGCCCTCACCTACCCTGAGGGCCAAACCTCATATTAAATAAGTCCGGAGTTAGCCATCCCTAGACCTAGTCAGAAGGAGTTCAGAGGGGTGGAAAACATCCCCTTGGGAGTCTACAAAAAGTCCTCAGCTCCAATCCTAGACCATTCCCCTGAGGGAGCAGAGAGGGAGGGAGAACTGTGATTGATTCCTCCTTTCTGTTCCACCAGATACCCCTCCACACACTCACACGGTGTCACATGCACAGACTTCACTGCCTGCTCTCCCACCTGCCTCCTCCCTGCACTGCATTTAAAATAAATGCCCATTATAAAAAAAAAAATCCTCCTCTCTCCTTGTCACTACACAGGCCAGACCCTCCCACCCCCAGGTCCCTGACGCTTTTAGATTTTCCTGCTGCCACGTTCCACCCTGAGCCATGTCTTCTAGTATTTTGCTTTCAAATTGTGTCTCCTGCCATTTGTGCCACATTTAAAATGCTAACAGTACAGAATGTCATTTACAGAACCGGGGCGTTTGCTCCGGAAAATTAATTTGACTTATTCCTTCTGCCTGTTCCTATCTCCAGGCCAATATTATGCTACTCATTCTACAAGAGTAATACTTAATGAATAGGACTATTAATAATGTCAAGGTCCGCAGGGGCCTGGCGGCTAACGGATAGGCGTAGACGGAAGGAACCCATCACCTGACTCCTGGTTTAATGTCCCATGAAAATATCAGGCACTGCAGTGTAATTATGGAGCAGGGAGAAGCGAGCGGATGACGACCCAGAGTTTCTTAAATATTTTTCAAATTAGTTGATGCTTTTCCTTTTGGGGGAGGAGGATGTTTATTTCCCCTTCCCCCATTTTTAGTTCTGGTCTGAAAGAGGAGGTGGACCTGTTTTTATTAAATGCACACACACATACACACATAGAAAACAATGTGTAATACAGAGATGTTCATAGCTGCTCTCACTCCAACGTGTTGGGTATGAGAAGGGAGAAGAAGAGCGCTTAGGTTTTCATTTAGCAAAATAAAACAAAAAGGAAAAATAGAGTAAAAAAATCTGATTTATAAAGAATATCCCAGTGACTCTTTTTGCTTCCTCCTGTCCCAGTGCATGCAGAAATACAGCGCTAACAGGGTCTTCTGGAGAGAAGGGAGTTCTCTGGTTACCTGCAGACCGAGCCCCCATTGCCCTCTGCCCACAGTCCTGAAAACTCAAGGGCAGCAAAGAATGTGCCTTGCCATTGAGCTGCTTCCTTACTGGAATCCTGATCTCTCTCAGGCTCTGAGATGATTGCCCTGGGATGGCCCACATGGCTGCTTTTATAGAAATGGGTCAGCAGGACTAGCAAGAACCAAGGGAAAGGGGAGAGGGGAGGGATGGGGGTGAGGGACTGGGGATGAGGGAGTTCATGTGGGAGTCCTGTGTGTCAATCTCATCTCACGTGCAAAAGGGGGATAAGGATATCTGCCTTGCAGGATGGCGGTGAGGCCACAAGATAATGGGTGCGAAGGGCCTGGGGCCATGGCTGGCACACAGAAGGGGCTGATAATGTTACTCCTTTTTGTCCAGTTCACAGATGGTGCCGTCAGACTCCACCATAGCAGGAACCAAGAACCTGTCCCCGGTACAGGGCTGAACAAAGGAGATGTACCTCTTGTCGTGGGGGAGCCTGATGCATGGGAGCTTCCAGGGTAGTGGGGGATCTCCTGCTCTCTAGGGGCCCCGGACTCCTATGAAGGAGTCGTTATCACCATGGTTCCCAGTCTTATGGGACTCAGCACCTGATGTGAGAGGGGCTCCCAGGCTTATGGGGAAACACAGTGCCTTCCAGAAGAGCTCCCCCCGCCCCCGGTCTTCTAAGAGCGTTCCAGCCCCTGGTCTGGGAGGTATTCTAATCTTATAGAAAACTAGTTTTTTGTCAGGGTGAAGGGCCTTCTAATCTGGTTGGGGAAACTTCTCCCTACCCTGGAGGAAGCCCCGGTCTGACAGAGGAGACACAGCCTCTGTTCTGAGGAGGCCCCCAGTTTGAGGATGGGGATGAATTCTTGCTCCCAGGAGAGCTCAAAGTCTCTAAGTGATGGATGCATAACCCTTGCAATAATAACAGTCTGACAGGACAAAGTTTGCCTTGGAGAAATTACTCAGTCTAATGAGTAACGAGGTGGCCTGAGGAAGGTCCAGACGAGGGGAGAGACCAGAGCCTGCCCTCAGAGAGCCCCAGATCACTGGGGATACAGACCTCTGAACCTCAGGGAGTACCAGTACGTTGTATAGACAAGGGGGAGGCCTTTTATGAAGTGACGGGTCTCCGGTCTGATAGTTTTATTGAGGAGGCATGGTGTCCACTCTGGGGCGGCTTCCACCCTTGACAGAGGTAGCAGGGCAAGTACAAGGAGGTAAACCGGAGTGGAGGCGCACATGGTCCCAGGCACATCAGAGTGGCAGGTACTCAGTCCAGTCAGCCTGGAAGCCCAGGAGCCCTATCAATCTGTGCCTGAACCTAAAAACAAACAAAACCAAAAAACATTTTCAGCACCACGGACAGCGGCCACACGCGGGAGTGCACCCCAACTCTTCTGCGCGGGGGCGGGTGGGGGGGCTGGCACCCAGCCGGCCCTGCTGCCTGTCCGTGGGTCCGCAGGGAGGGCGGCTGGTGTGTGAGAGGCGGTGGGGCGCCTCTCCGTGCGTCTCTCCACGAGTATCTGTCTCCCCCATGCGTCCGCAGCTCACACGGAGGCAGCGGGAGTGCGCGTCCACGTCTCCTTCCCGCGCAGCGGCTGCGCGCATGCCTGGTCCTGCGAGGAGAGGAACACTTTCTTCACCTTCCCCCCACTCCAGGGTCAGGAAGAGGGTCAAGGCTTCCTCTTGGGGTCAGGTCAGTGGGAGCAAACCAGGTCTCTCTGGAGACAAGGGTGAGTGGGTGTGTGCGCGCATGCACGTGTATGTGCGCCTTTGAGAATGTTGCCGACAAGGGGTCAGCTTAGTACTCAAACCTTGTTAGGGCGCTGCAGAGCTGACCAGGAGGGGGACATCCTTCTGGCTCTGGCTGCTCTGTCCGCCTCCTGGGAGGTCATACCTGGGTATCTGATCTCAAATAGCCTGTGTGGTAGTGTGTGTGCGGGATCACCTGGAACCTGCAGGGAACCACGGGGCTCACCCCATGCCAGCCTCAGGTCAGCATATCAGGGGCCCTTCCTCCTTCACTTCCTGGTTTGGGGCCTTGAACATGTCTCACAAAAGACATGCTCGTGGCTCCTTTCTGTACCTGAACCCTAATCTATCCAGGTGGTCCACACAGCCCCTCTGGTCATTCCACTCCGTAGATACCAGCCTTTCAGTAGAAAGATAAAAGGGTTGAAGCCCTGGACACAGAGAGTCACCCCATTTCCACCCCCACCTCCATCCTCATAAAAGCAAATATGGCATCAGCAAAAAGAAAAAAAAGACCAAATAAAAAGTAATAAAGTCATCCAATTAATAATTATTCTGTGGACTCATCAGAATTCACAGCTGGCCCAAGATAAGGGTGACAGGAGGGGGTCAGAGAGGACAAACGAGAGGATCGCCTTCTTGTCCCTCACCTGAGGGTGAGAGTAAAAGCGCCTCCTGCCAAGTTCTCGTTTTCTCGTTCACTCCTTTTTTCTTTTTTTTTTTTTTTATGGGGCATCCTGAGTGTAAAAAATATGACTTGCCTTTATGGTGCTCCAACAGGAATGAAGCTATAAAATTATGAACAGTTTTTATGATGGCTATTCGGGGGATGCTTTTATATTGATGGTATACAGCCTGAATCTGTCTTTTTTGCATCCCACCCCCCTTCCCTGGGCGGGGAGGGGAAGTCTGTGTAACTATTTTTCATGCATTTAATATATTAATTATCCGGTAAATGCTCCCCAGGCTGTGCTCGGGACATTGGAGAGTGACAGGTTCTCAGCGAGCCTCCAAAGGCAGCGCATCAGCCTGCAGTGTATTATGTCGGCGAGGTCAGGGTGGGGTTAATGTAACTTTTTATTTGCTGATTTTTCATAGGCGGGAGCAAAGCTGGGATGGAGGGAGGGAGGGAGAAGGAGGGAGAGAGGGAGGAGGGGAGGGAGGAGAAGGTGCCATGAGAGCAGAGATAATGGTGAGGCAGATCTCTCCACCCCCAGTTCACCTCTGTCAATGCCAGGGGGTTTGATTAGGTAGGAAAGGAGCAGTGGCCTCTCCTGCTGGTCCCAGCACCCAACGCCACACAGCCCGGGTAACACTCCTGGGCATTGGCTCTCTTCTCTGCCTCTTGCACCCTTGCATGCAGGCAGCCTCACTATCTGACTCCTTCTCATTCCCTGAAACCAAAACCCAGGGTCTCTGGCCTGGTTAAAAAAAGAAAAACAACAACAACAAACCCCTAAAAGCTTACCTGGGGAGTGTCTGGCGAGCTTCCCTTTGGACGCTCCTAGATGAGCATTTGCACACAGCCATGTGGGCTTGTGCACATGCAGGATGGCTTTGTCACTTGGTTCTGCGTTGTCCCTCCTATTTTCACACATTGGATTCTCGTTAGACTCATTCACAAAGCACAGCTCCTAGGGGTTAAGTAAGAGGAGCAATAAATGGGTCCCTAAGGTCAGAATTCTCTTCTCTGTCCTGCCTTCATGCCTACAGCTGAGATCCTGTCTACCCTTCCAGAGAGAAAATCCATCCCATTCCTGCCTGGAAATCTCAGGATTTGGGGGGGATTCAGTGTGCCCAATGCCAAGGTGACTAGGGGCCCGTGTATGTCCTAAGTTCTGAGAGAGTGAAGGTTGCCGGCTTAGACCAGTCTGCTGCCTCTCTGTTCTCAGCCTCCTGCCCCGCCACCTGCCGGCCCCAAGAGGGCAGCACAGGTGGGCCTTCTGTGATCCTGAATCGCTCTGTCCTGACTCCCTGACCCTCAGGAGCCATTATTTTTGTTATTGTATAGCTTTTTCTTTTCCTGTAACAATGTTTAATCATTCAGAAAAGTACAGACACTGTTGTTATTATTATTATTTCAGGGTTGGCAGGGATACTTTTGTGTGTTGAGGCAGAACAAGGGCTGCTTCTGCAGAACCAGGAACCCAGATGTTCAAGGCCTCGGTTCTGCCTAGACGTGTCATGTGGTATCCCTCTTTTCTACACGGAGGCTCTGAGGTGTGTGTGTATGTGTGTGTGTGTGTGTGTGCGTGCGTGCAAGTGTGCCCACCTTATCCCTCTCTGAGAGAAGAGCTTAAGTTCTAGAAACAGACAGGCTAGGTTCAAGTCCTTGCTTTGCCAGTTCTCGCTCTGTGACTATGGGAGAATTCCTCCTCTGCTCCCAGACTCAGTTTCCTCATCTATAAATTGGGGCTAATTGTATTGGTAAGATCTTATAGGGATGTTATAAAGAGGGCTGGCTGTGTGGCATTGTGGTTAAGTCCTGTATATTGAGAGTTAGATTCCCACATGGCTGACCACAGTTCAAATCCCACCACAGGTACCTGTACATGCATGCCAGAATCTTGATGGGAGAAGGATACGGAGGAACAGGGATTGCAGGGTGACCATGCTCCACTGGAGAGTGCTTTCTTTCTCTCTCTCGATCCCCCCCCTTCTCTCTCTCAGGTAAGTGCACACACCTTCTGGCAATTAAAAAACAAAAAAAAAAAAAGGAGGGGAATGTTATAAAGTGGTTAGCCCAGTCTCTGGCACAAACATTACTGTTATTGCTTTTGTTATAATTACTATTATTTAGATTCTACACACTCCTACACACCCACGCTTTACACAACTCAACAACTCCTTCATAAGCTTACAGATTCTGCATTGGCACGGCTATCTCCTTGTGGGCATGTGGCTGAGTTGCAGCATAGCTTGAATAGGTGTACAGCAGTGGCTAATTATGCTGCAAACAACAAAGCTTAGTAAGCACACACCGCTGTCATTCCTATTAAGTCAGCTTGGGGAGTATCGCTCAGAAGCCAACACTATTAGGTACTATTGAATGCTGAGGACGTCACATGTGTTGTCTCATTCATTTTTCTCAATGACCTTATGAGGTATGTAATAATAAACCGTCTCACTGGTGAGGATCCTAAGGGTCAGGAAGATTCAGTCAATGACATGCCAGCCTGAGGTCATCTGGGTGATAAGAATCAGGGTTGGGATGCAAGGCCACCCAACTCTGAAGCTCATGTGCTTTCTATTTCTTCCCTTTGCTTCTGGCTCTGTTTTTAAAATGATATATCACGTGAAAGCCATGATAGTGATCTTGGAAAAATCTACATGACTACTATCTGTCAGGCTCTGGCGAGGGGCTCATGGGAACTTGCAAGAATGAGCTGTTGCTGCTGCCCTGGGGGAATCTGGAGGCCACTTGGGGGAAAGAAGACATTTAATAATGTAGTAGTATCGGTGCTGCTACCACTCCTGGAGCTACCATCACTGATATCTGTAACATTGACCGGAAGAACTCACACTTACTAAGTCAGGCACTTTCCCACGAGCGTTATCCCACAGCCCCATAGGACAGGTAATGCTATCCCCCACTGGCCTGAAGATGAGGAAGCTCTGAGCTGCAGGGATGTTAAGGTGCAGAAAATTTGCACAACTGTCTAGCGGAAGGTTCCGCCTTAGAGCTGAGACAGACCAACTCCAGTGACAAGGCTTTCAAGCCTGTACCCTGCTATGTGCCAGTGTTTGCTTTTCATAGCTCCCTCCTAAGCTCAGTCCTCGTGCCCATTTGGGGGTATGTATATTTGTGGGTCCTTTTCCGTTTTTTTTTTTTTTTTTTTTTGGAGAGGTTTTTGCTGTAGGGTGAATGCACTCGCTAGAAAGACAGAGAGAGACAGACAGAAAGTGAGAAATCCCCACCCCCCCTGGGGGGGGATGGCCACGCTGCAATCCCTTCTCCTCCATTCTCCTCTTGGAATCTTGGGCATGCACACACAAGCGCCCGGCATGAGTTTAAGCCACCAGCTCTGGGACTCGAACTGTGGTCGACTACATGGGAGTCCAACAACATAGCCATTACGCTAACTGCTGGTCCCTACATTTTTTGTTTTTGTGCAAGCATTTTTGAAAAGTTTATTTACTTATTATTCACACAGGTGGAGGCCATGCCCGCCAGGATCTCCACATCATGATCCACTCCCAGTCTCAGCTGGCCTGGATCACTGGCACACCCGGCCCAGTATGCTCAGGGAGGTCCCAGGACATGCTCTTTCTCTATGGGCCTAGTTGTATTACCACTGCAGCATCACCAGACCCAATTTTGCACAAGTGGGTAATGAGGGTATTTTGAAAGCCATGTTTCTGATTCTAATGGCGGTACCTAATTACTAACTGACATGGAGTTAACATTCGAGGGCCTCCTAGGTGCCAGCTAGTGCTTTGTTTGCGTTACCTCGTCCCATTTCCTCAACAGCCTTATGAGGTATGTACCATTACCAACTCTATTTTATGGATGAGGAAACTGAGATTTTTTTTTTTGGGGGGGGGAGGTTTTTGCTATAGGGCACGTGCGTTCGCCAGACAGAGAGAGACAGAGAGACAGAAAGCGAGAAATCACCCCCCAGGGGGGATGGTCACCCTGCAATCCCTTCTCCTCCGTTCTCCTCTGGGGATCTTGGGCACGCACGCACACGCGCCCGGCGTGAGTTTTAAGCCACTGGGTCCGGGACACGAACCGCAGTCAGCTACGTGGGAGTCCAGCGACATAGCCATTACGCTAACTGCTGGTCCCAGGAAACTGAGATTTTGAGGCGATCTCTCTTCCTCTCTCTGGTGAGTGTATGTACCTCCTGGCAATTAAAAAAAAATAGGGAATGCTATAAAGAATAACAATGTAGATACATAGAAAGTGTTTAGCTCAGTCACTAAAGTCACCTAGTAAGTGGGGCCTGAAGTCACACAGTAAACGGTGGAGCCAGAACTTAAGTCCAGACAGTCCGTCTGCAGAATTTTAGCTCTTAACCCAGAACCCTTAATGAGAGAGATGCTTACAGAACCAGAGGGACAAGAGCTCTGTTGCCTCTCGTCACCCGAGTCACACTGCTCCCCTCAGAGAGCGAGGAGGCAGAATCTCCCCAGAACCTTTATATGGATATAAAAGAATGGCAAAAACTATATCTCTATTTTTCTATCTATATATGAATGTATAAGTGTATACAACCTTATTACATATACATGCATATATGTAAATGTATGTATGTATGTGTGTGTATATATATGTATGTGTGTGTGTGTGTGTGTATATATATGTATATATGATAATGTCCAGAGGGATTTTTTTCCCCATGCAGGTAATCATTCTGTTGTATTGTTGCATAGCTTTTCTCCTCATTTTAAATCGGTACAAGCAGACTATTTTATTCTTTTACCTAACATTCCACAGAATGGGTTTACCCTAATTCTCCCATTGATGGGCGTGTTTCCCCCCAGTTTTTTGATACTGAATACAAGGAGCATGCTTCCCGAACACTCTAACACAAGCCTTTTTGCATGTGTGCTCAATTCCCAAAAGTGGAATTACTGCGTGGCACAAATGCGCCTTTACCGTGTTTATAGTTTTGGCCACACTGTCCTCCAAAAGGGCCGTGTGCGCTCCCTGAAGCTTACTCAAGGGCCGCATTTCCTTATAGCCTTGCCCTTCATGGCCGGCATGCAGGTTCCCCCCACTTTTCACTAAGCTGGTGTATGAAAAGACATCTCTCTGTTTTAACTTTCTTGATTACTGATGAGATTGGGGACCTTTGTATTTATGTGCCTTTCCCCCCATCTTCTTTGCCATTTTTCTGTCCCATTAATACATTGCTTTGCCCATTTCTTGATTGGGTTGAGTTTAAAGTTTTTATAATATTATTTTCCTAATTATAAAAGTAGTATATGCTAAATGAAGACCATCAGAAAACACAGGAAGCAATGAAGAAAATGCATGTCACATATGATCTCACCAGTCAGAGGGAACACTTGGCAACATACTGGTGAACCTTTGCCGTTCTTTTCTCTGTGCCAATATCTGCACTTCTCACCCACTAGCATACCATCATCTCGTACCCTTTTACCCATTTGACATTATAAAGGGCACTTTTTCCCTTTTTTAAACACAATTTTTATGTTGTTTAGTATTGCTCTAATTCATATGTCAAAAATTATTTAACCATTATTTTAATTCATGGGAGAATAAGTTGTTTCTAGTCTTTTTTTATTTTACAGAGAGATTTTTGCTATAGGGTGCATGGGCTTGATGGAGAGACAGAGTGATAGACAGAAAGCGGGAAATCACCCCCTCCAGAGGGGATGGGCATGCCACAATCTTTTCTCCTCCATTCTTCTCTTGGGATTTTGGGCATGCTTGCACACATGCCTGGCGTGAAGTTTAAGCCACTGAGTCTGGGACTCAAACCACCGTTGACTACGTGGGAGTTCAGCGACGTAACTATTACACCATCTGCTGGTCCTGTCTTTTACTATCATAAATAATACTAAGGTGGGGCCCAGCAGGTGGCATGGTGGTTGAGGTGCTGGATTCCCACATGGACGACAGGGGTTCGAGTCCTGGGCCTGGTGCCTTGCTTTCTCACTTTCCCTTTCTCTCTCTCTCTGTCTGATCAAATTTAAAAATAATAACAACAAGTGAGAAATAAATTTAAAAAGAAATAGATCATTAAAAAATAATAATTCTACAGCAGACATCTTTGTCCATCTTTGTGGACATCTTTGTCCACATTTTTGACCATTTCCTCAGGACAGTGGAATTAGTGGGTCAAAGGGTATACATTTCTTTTGATTTTTACCTATATTGACAAACTGCTTTCTAGGAGGGTTATATTGATTTATATCCCCACTCAATATAGATGAATGATGTCTGTATTTCCACTCACACATTTAAGTGCACACTTTATAATTAAAAAAAAACCACACTTTTCAATTGGGAGGTAAATATATATTATTATTTTCATATTTGCTGTCTCTTTATGGTGAAATTAAATGTATTTTAAAATATTTAGTTTTATTTATTATTATTATTGTTATTATTTAATTTGGGCATATGCTCTCACCAGAGAGAGACAAAGAGAGAGAGAAATGGAAAGTGAGAAAGCAAGCTGCCAGGTTCAGGATTCGAACCGCAGTTGGCCATGTGGGAGTCCAGAGCCCTAATCACTCCACCTCCTGGCTCCCCTAAATGTATTTTCTACATCCTTCAGCCATTTGTATTCTGTGAATTGTTTAACCATGTCCTTTGCCCTCTTTCTTTCTTTTTTAGAGTTTTTTGCTATAGAACATGTGCGCTCACCAGAGAGACAGAGACAGAAATAGGGAAATCACCCCCCCCCCCAGGGAGGATGGCCATGCCATAATCCCTTCTCCTCTATTCCCCTCTCATGATTCTAGGCTCACATGCACATGCGCCCAGCATGTTTCAAGTAACCAGGTCCAGGACTTGAACCATGGTCAGCCATGAGAGTCCAGCAACATAACCATTGTACCATCTGTTGGTCCCTTTGCCCTCTTTCTTTTGGACTTATTCCCATTTTTTAGACAGAGGCACAGAGAAGTTAAGTAATCTTCCCACAGGTACACATTGGCAACAGCCAGAGCCAAACTGCAGGCCTCTCTCCCTCCAAATCCCGAGCTCTCACACCAGGCTTTTTCTCTATTGCTCAAGAGCAACAGTTGGCAAGCTGCTGCTCAGCCTGCTATCTTTGTGAATAAAATTATTGCGGCCAAGCAGCACTCGCTTATTTACTATCACCTATGGATGCTTTTGCTCTACACTGGCAGAGTGGAGTAGTTGCAACAGAGACCATCTGGCCCACAAAACCTAAAATATTTACAATCTGGTTTTATAGAAATGTTTTACAGAAAACACTGATGTATATAGTTTTACATTTCCTTGCAATGCTATTTTAAAAAGTAAAAAGAAACAGGTGAAATTAATCTCAAGAATATATTTAACTTAGTATAAACCAAGGTATTATCATTTAGAAATATAATCAATATAATCAAAAATATCAATTAATAATGAGATATTTTTTCTTTTCTTTTCTTTTCTTTTCTTTTGGTACTGTCTGAAACTGGTTATGTATTTTGCACTTACACCTCAAATATTTTTAAACAATTATTTATTTAATTTTATTTATTTATTCATTTATTTTAATTTGACCAGAGAGAGACACAGAGAGAGAGAGAGAGAGAGGGAAAGTGAGAAAGCAAGCCACCAGGTCTGGGACTTGAAACGTGGTTGGCTGTGTGGGAGTGTCCAGCGCCTTAACCACCATGCCACCTGCTGGTCCCATCACATCTCAATTTGGACTAGTCAAATTCAAGTGTTCAATAGCTCCATGTGGCTAGAGGCTTATTAAACGAGACAGTGCAGCTCAAGAATCCCAATGTTTTCGTCTGTAAAATGGGTACAGTGCTAACACCACTCACTTCAGAGGGTTGTTGCAAGAATTGAACGGGAGGCTATACGTGTATACAGTTGTAAACTGCTTCATGTGTGCAGTAGGTTACGATTATAACCATGGGCTGGGGCATTCAGGGATCGCCTGCCTTCCACACTGAAGATTGGTCGGAATTTGATGGATAGAAGATAGTTGTTACCTAAGACAGCCCAGATTCTCTCTCTCCCTCTCTCTCTCATACACACACACATGCTCATACTAGGATTCTGTTCCTTCTCTTCACTAACTCAGTGTCTCCAGAGCAGTATTCAGGCTTTGAGAAGGTAAGAATTGCTCTTGCTCACTCAGTCCAGAAGAGACTGTTCTGCTAATTCCTCAATGCCCCATCATTTCTTCTGGGCTTTGCTCATGTCACTGGAGGGGTCCGTCTCTGAATCGCCCCACTCGGCTGCCAGGTAGAATGAAAGTTCAGCTTTTCTTGGTTTACTACATTCATTCATCAAATACTTATTAAATACCTATTGCCCATCAGCCTCTGAGATAGGAGTTCTTTTCATCAAGGATTTTCTTAAAAGATGCATCTGCAACAAAGTCAAATTAAAATGGAGAAGCAGTGAGAAGGAGGTAAAGGTGTCTGGGCATGGAGCTGATGTAACCTGAAATTAGGCTCAGAGCTTCTTGACAACGAGCGCAAAAAGGGAAATATATCAGAATACATCATTTCCACTATCCAGGAGAAAAAAAAAACCCATGCCACTTCTTTTAAGAAACACAGACTATCCCCTGGTACTGCATTCAAACAGGCAGCCATCACATGAGGCGTAGCTCAGGGGCTCCGAGCAGCGTAATGGACAAAGACTTCGATTGCAGATTTACAGCAAGAGCAGCTGTGATCTTCCTGTGGCTGCTTCTTGTATCTGCCCTCAATAAAAGCAGAGGGCACCATGTTAAAGCCCAGACTCAATGAAGGTGATCCCGCAGCCGTCTAACCCATGTAGTCTAGGTATATGGCTTTCTAGGGATTTAGCGTGAGCAAAGGAAGGGTTTAGAATGCCACGGGAAGGTAGAGCCCAGCTGTCTCTCCAGACCACCCTCTTTTGTCCCACCTACACCAGCCCTAGGTGGCTCTTTCTTATTTCCTGGCTCCCCTTTAGTCTTCCCCCTGACTCTTTTTTTTTTTTTTTTTTTTGGAGAGATTTTCACTATAGGGCGCGTGCGCTCGCCAGACAGACAGAGAGAGAGATAGAGACAGAAAGCAAGAAATCACCCCCCAGGGGGGATGGTCACGCCGCAATCCCTTCTCCTCCATTCTCCTCTCGGGATCTTGGGCACGCACGCACACGCGCCCGGCGTGAGTTTTAAGCCACCAGGTCCGGGACGCGAACCTCGGTCGACTACGTGGGAGTCCAGCGACATAGCCATTACGCTAACTGCTGGTTCCCCCCCCGACTCTTTTTCACCAAGCAGCCGGTGACCTTTTTAATACACAGACTTGATCATCACCCCCACACTCCATGGGCTTCAAATCTATCAGGGAGAGTGAGCAGGTGACATGGTGGTTAATGCATTGGACTCCCACATGATCAACCACAGTTCGAGTCCTGGACCTGGTGGCTTGCTTTCTCATTTTCTCTCTGTCTCTCTCTAGTGAGTGCATATGCCCTATAGCAAATTAAAAAATAATAATAAATATTTAAAAATCCTTTTTAAAGAAATTAAGTTTCATCTTTTAAAAAATTATTTTATTTGACTTTATTTTAATTTGACCAGAGAGAGACAGAGAGAGAGAGAGAGAGGGAAAGCAAGAAAGCAAGCCACCAGGTCCGGGACTTGAACCACAGTAGGACATGTAGAAGTCCAGTGCCACCACACCACCTGCTGGTCCCCAAAAACAGTTCTTTAAAAAACAATCTATCAGGGATCTAAGTGGTGGAAGTTGGGGGGAATTTGCTCTCAGCTTGACTTTTTTGTTTTCTGTTGCAGAGCACATGTGCTTGCCAAAGAGAAAGACAGAAAGTGAGAAACCACCCCGTAGGGGAAAGGACACTGCAATCCCTTCTCCTCCATTTTCCACATGGGATTTTGGGCATGCATGCACGCACATGAGCCCTCCTTGTTTTTCAAACTGCTGAATCCAGGACTCAAACCATGCAGTCGGCCATGTGGGATCCAGCATCACCTGCTGGCCCTCAGCCTGGGATTTTTAAACATAGTTTGATTTTGTTTTTAAATTACAAGCATGAGGGAACCAGCAGTTAGCGTAATGGCTATGTCGCTGGACTCCCACGTAGTCGACCGCGGTTCGCGTCCCGGACCCGGTGGCTTAAAACTCACGCCGGGCGCATGTGTGTGCATGCCCAAGATCCCAAGAGGAGAATGGAGGAGAAGGGATTGCGGCGTGACCATCCCCCCGGGAGGTGATTTCTCGCTTTCTGTCTCTATGTCTCTCTCTCTGTCTGGCGAGCGCATGCGCCCTATAGCGAAAATCTCTCAAAAAAAAAAAAATTACAAGCATGAGTCATACTTATAAAAACAATAGTTTACTTTAGAAGAAAAATCCGGACCAATTTGCTGGGATGTGTCAAGATGCTAATAGTGGTTACTTCTGGGTGGTGGGACTATGGATGATTGTTATTTGAAATTTTCTCTCTCCTTATATATACTTTTAAAGCTTTTGTAAAAAAAAAAAAATATCAAATGCCTTCTTGTTTTCATGTACCTGATACCTACCCACTCCTCTGAGCTCTCACAGCTTCCTTTGCATAGTGACAGCATTTAGTAGGCGCCTACCGTGTGCCAGGCACTGTGCTAGGCATTTTGAAAAAAATGAGTATTGGTGGTTTTAAACCACATGTAAGTCCATTTTACGGATAAAGTAAACTTAGGGCAGCTATGGAACTTGCCTGTGGTCATGGGCTGGAGTGACAGAGCCGTGGTGAGGACCCAGGCAGTCTGAAGCCAGGGTCTGAGTTTCTCTCTCCACCGACTTAGTACCTAAGTCTCCTACTTAGTACTTTGGGTCTATTTTCTTTTATCCCAGCATAATACATGGCATAGTCTAGGTGTTCAATGAATAGTTAAGGTGGAGTAAACGTGCTTCCTAAATTTCTTTCTGTGCTGGGGTGTTTTTGAGATGCTTATTGATTTTTTTTCTCTCCTCATACCTTCCCTTCCTTTCACCCCTCAGCACCACTGCCTTGATGGAGGGACTGGGCAGTGGAAGGCAGAAATGAAGGCTTTTGGTTTTGGTCAGCTGGTAGCAGTGGCGCAGCAGTAAAACCTGATGCTCTGCGAGGCTGACCCACATCAGAAGGTTCTGGGTTCGTGTCCAGGAACCTCCCTGAGTATACTGAATATGTGCATTCATGATCCAGGGCTGGCTGAAGCTGGGGTGGGCTGTGTGTCAAGACCCTGCTGGGCATGCTGTGTCTCTGTCTCTCTCTTCCTGTCTTTCTCTGTCGTGAAATAAATAAATAAATAAACTTGAAAACAAACAAACTAAAGAACAGGTTCTTGGGAGCCAGCAGGTAGCGTGGTAGTTAAGACACTAGATTCCTAGATGGCCAGCCGTGGTTTAAGTCCTGGATCCGGTGGCTTGAAAATCACACTGGGTGCATGTGCATGTGTGCCCCAAATCTCAGGAGAATGGAGGGGAAGGTATTGCAGTGTGGCCATTCACTATGGGAATAATTTCTCACTTTGCCTCTCACTGTTTCTCTCTGGTGAGTGCATGGGCCTCATGGCAAAACAAGTAGACACAAGCCATCAGGAGGATGGACAAACATTTCCAGGTAATGCAGACTTTGCTGGACCTCAGAGGACAAGGCCTGAGCCCAGGCAGCCCCATGAGAGCTAAGATGGCATGGCTGAAAGGTGGTATCCAGATGGCTTTGTGGAGACTCCCATGCCTACATGGGGGGTGGTGGTGAGCAGAGCCTGGAAGAGCACAGAGCAGAAGGGGCTATGTGGGCAAGAGAGGGTCCTCCTGGAGGGGCCTGGTGAGCAGGTGGCACGGAGGACCCGAGAACGCACCCCTGTATCCCAGCACCGGGTAGCTTAGATCTAAGTCTAGGGAAAGGGCAAGAGCACGGAGGAAATCCTGAAATGACTGAGACTGAACTTTTTCCCCATCACCAGGGGGATGGGGACTCAGAATGGAAATCAAATGGCATTAACAAAAAATAAAGATTTATCTTCCACCTCGAGTCCTTGGACTGAGACTCTGATTACATTGCCCTTAGCTGGGCTTTTGCTTTGGGGTGGAAGAGTCCAATTTAAGACTGCGCTGTCCTTTGAGCATGCAGAAGGAAGCCTGGAATTTCGAGTCACCCACTGAGGGTGGGGACGTCCTCCGACTCTGGAACCCAGGAGAGTTGTCGAATAAACTAAGACGAAAATTGATCAGTACTCTCCCTACCCTTAAGGGTTCCCCACTGTGCGTGTAGGTGGAGGGCCCCCTTGTAGGCAAACTTAGGGCACCTCTAAGGTCCTTTTGCACCCATCATGCTCCCAGGCAGGAACTTAATTTAGACCCATAATTCCACACCATCGACCATGACAAGAATGATCTTGGCCTGAAAAACTTTCAGAGCAGATATGACTGGTTGCCCACGTGTGCTTCATTAGTGACCCAGTGGACGCTCTCCTGGGCAGCACTGCTCTCTGGGGGGACTTCAAGATGAATGAGCCATGAAATGGCCCCCCAGGGTTGAAAAAGACCAAGTCAGGTCCAGCAAGTGGTGTGATGGTTAAAGCGCCAGACTCCCACATGGCCAACCACGGTTTCAGTCCTGGACTTGAAATTCATGCCAGATGCATGTACAGGCATGTCCAAAGTCCCAGGAAGAGAATGGAAGAGAAGAGATTGTGGCATGGCCTTTCCCCCGGGGCCTGATTTCTCACTGTCCCTCTCTCTGTCTCTCTCCAGTGAGGACATGTGCCCTACGACAAAAACCTGAAAAAAAAAAAAAAAAGACGGGGCCTGCTGAGTGAAGTTACTTTCGAGTGACGCTGTGAACTTGAGCCCCTGTTCGGCAGGGACAGTGGTTTTGGCTTTGCCGTAGTTGATGCTGTAGGCACGAGGGCAGTGGGGAAGGCGGGACCACGGTGCTGGACTGGCCCGGCAGGGAGGGCGGTGCTGCCTGCTGCCCTGTGATCACTCCACTGTGCTGCAGCTGCAAAGTCTGGCTCAAGTTTCAGCTCTCTCTGAGCACTTCCCTCTCTGAGCTTCGGCGCCCTGTGTTAGCAACGTCTTCCTCCCACGCCGGTGGGGAGGGCACTTGGTAAGCTTTTTGCGGCTTCCCCTAAGGATCTCTCATCCTATTTCACTAGAAGCAGCCTCATCCAGTCTTAGCGGCAACCCCATGTCACCCGTGGAAATCCCGTTATCCCATGAAAATGGTGTGATTCAATGCAATTAGGATAAGGAGAGACGTGGGGGCAGCCAGCGGTGGTTCTGCTGCAGTTGGGAAGCCAACGTCCTCTTTACTGCCAGGAAGCATGGGTGTCCCCCAACCTGGCCGGATCCAGGCCTTCTCTAAAGCCAGCTAGTCCGCATTTCACACAAACATTTTTATTATGCTCTTCCCTGGAGGTGTGAGGTTGATTACTTTCTCTTGTTCGATCCTAGGATACTCTGCAGAGGCAAGGGGGCAGGCATTATCTTACCTTTTATTATTATTATTATTATTTCACTTTTTAAAGTTTATTTATTTCTTTACTTCATGAGCAAGAGAGCTAAAGACAGAGAGACAACATCTCGAAGAGGGTCTTCATGCCAGGATCCAGCCCCCGCATCAGCCAGCTTCGGATCATGGGCATGCATGCATCCAGTGTTCAGAGGTCTCTGGAGATAAACCTGGGACCTTCCCACATGAGTGGGGCTTGAAGTGTCACGTTACTATTGCACCTTTTTTTAAAAAATAATTACTTATGGGGACCAGCAGGTGGCATGGTGGTTAAGGTGCTGGACACTCCCACATAACCAACCACAGTTCGAGTCCCGGACCTGGTGGCTTGCTGTCTCACTTTCTCTCTCTCTCTCTCTCTGTGTCTCTCTCTGGTCAAATGAAAATAAATGAATGGATAAATAAAATTAAATAAATATTTATTTACATTATTCATTCATTTATTTTCATTAATGAAAATTAAATAAAAAATTAAAATTAAAAAATTTATTTATTAAATAAAAATTATTTAATTAAAAATAAATAAATAAATATTTATTTATATTATTTATTCATTTCTTTTCATTTGACCAGAGAGAAACACATAGAGAGAGAGAGAGAGAGAGAGAGAGAGAGAGAGGGAAAGAGAGAAAGCAAGCCACCAGGTCTGGGATTCGAACCGCAGTTGGCCATGTGGGAGTGTCTAGCACCTTAATTACCATGCCACCTGCTGATCCCCTGGCCCCTTTTCACCTCTCTCTAATGTGTTCATATCTCTCTGTCAGCTCTGCCTTGTCCTAGTTCAAGCCACTTTCAACTCTATTAAGCTTTTCTGAGATATACCATTTATTCAGTAAAGTGCACTAATCCCAAACATACAGTTGGATGATTTTTTTTTTCTTTTTGGCTATAGGGTGTGTGCATTCTCCAGAGAGACAGAAAGCAAGAACTCACTCCCCAGGGGGGATGGCCATGCTGCAATTCCTTTCCTCCATCCTCTTCTCAGGATTTTGGGCATGCATACTTATGTACCCAGTGTGAGGTTTAAACCACCTGATCTGGGACTCGAACTGTGGTTGACTACGTGGAAGTCGAGTATGTGGAAGTCCAGCAACGTAACCATTATGCCCTCTGCTGGTCCCCCAGTGGGATGAATGTTTATACCCATGTAACCACCACCAAGATCAAGATATAGAACATTCCCAGCTTTGTGGCAGGCTCCCTCCCACCCCTCCAGTCACTGTCCTTCTCAAAGAGAGTAACTATCCTGACTGCTATTCTTATAGAGCTCTTTCACCTGTTTTTGAACTTCATGTAAACAGAACCATATAGTACGTCCTGTCTTGTCTTGTGAGATTCATCCATGTAGAGCACACCACCAGACAGTCCTTTTAAAATATATATCTTATTTATTATTATTATTAAAAATTTGACACAGAGCACATGCATTCACCAGAGAGAGACAGAGAGAGAGAGAAAGAGAGACAGTGAGAAAGCAAGCTGCTGAGTTCTGGGTCCGGGACTTGAACTGCGGTTGGCCATGTGAAAGTCCAGAGCCTTAACCACCATGCCACCTACTGGCCCCTCAGATGGTCCTTCATAATTGCTGTATAATGTTCTGTTAAGCAGCTATACCATAATTTATTTACCCATTCAACAGTTGAACATTTTGTTGTTTTTAGTTTTGGGCAATACAAATAAAGTCTTTTGGTGAACCTTATGCTAGATCATAGGTGCATTTATTTTTAGCTTGAATAAATACTATTGAATATTATATCAAGTATATTTAAAAGAATTATTTTATTTCATTTCATTTATTTATTTATATTTTAATTTGACTAGAGAGGGACAGAGTGAGAGAAAGAGAGATTGAGGGGAGAGAGAGAGAGAAGGCAAGCAGCCAGGTCCGGGACTTAAACCGCAGTCAGCCATGTGGGAGTCTAGTGCCCCTAACTACCATGCCACTGGCCCTAATATATCAAGTATATTTTTTTCCCAAGTAATGATACTAATTTGCATTCCCACCAGCAGTGTATGAGAATCCTAGTGGTTCCGGCATTGGTGTACTGCTGCAGTTGCTGGAACCACATAGCCAGCTGGGGTTCGGATCCTGGGTCAAACCAAAAATAGGTGTGTACACCTGTATTCCTGGCAGGCTGGAAGGCTGAAGAAGGGATTGTGCTGTAATAAGACCCCATTGTGGGTGTCTCTGTCTCTCACGGAAGAAAGAAACTTTAAAAAATAAAGCAGGTGGGGTGATGGTAAAGGTGCTGGACTCCCACATGGCCTGTCCCAGCCCATGGGACAATCAAGCAGGGTGCCTGAGTGAGAGAGCGGAGGTCTGGAACCGGCGCAGTGTCACAGCACGGGAGCGACACAGTGTCACAGCTCAAGATGGTATGCATGGGAACCAGCAGTTAGCGTAATAGCTATGTCGCTGGACTCCCACGTAGTCAATGGCGGTTCACGTCCCAGACCCGGTGGCTTAAAACTCACGCCGGGCGCCTGTGTGTGCGTGCCCAGGATCCCAAGAGGAGAATGGAGGAGAAGGGATTGCGGTGTGACCATCCCCCCTGGGGGGTGATTTCTCACTTTCTGTCTCTATGTCTCTCTCTGTCTGTCTGGCAAGCGCACGTGCCCTATAGCGAAAACTTCTCAAAAAAAAAAAAAAAAAAGATGGTATGCAGTTGCTCGTTTATTGAGGGCCAGAGAACATTCTTATATACACAGGTAGGAAGCTGATTGGTCGTACAATGAGGGATGCAATTCTACAACTACCGCTTGGTTGCTGCGTTAAAGGGTAAAGCCAGGAGGCGAGGTAAAAAGAGGGCGAGAATTGTCGCGGACCTGACTGAGGACCTGCCTGAATGAGGAAGTCTCAGGGTGAATTGTCTACTCCCAGAACAAGGATACTTGAAGGTCCTTGTATGAAGGTCATGTCAGCCATTTTGGTGCATGTGGCTTCCCACAATGGCCAACTGCAGTCTGAGTACTAGACACGGTGGCTTCCTTTCTCACTCCCTGCCTCCTCCCCCCACCCTCCATCTCTCTCTGGTGAGTGCACGTGCCCTATAGCAAACATTTAAAATAACAATAAATAAAAGTTAGAAAAAATAAATAAAAAATTGTAGCCACTCTGCTGGCTCCGTAGTCCAATCCCATGGTGATCTCAAGTCGCTTTCCATTTGTGTATTGTGAGCCCCTGTTAATGTTCTCATAGGCCACGAGGGCTCCTAGCTGACCTCCCGGTGTCTGCTTTGGACCGCTCCTCTCGTTCCTGCTCAGTACAGTGGCAGTGAACAGTATTCCTGACATGGAAACTGAGTCATGTTACTCTTCTGCTTAAAACCCATCTATGGCTTTCACCTGCCCTTTGGGTCAGGTTCAAAGCCAAATCCTGCCTACCTGGGACACCTGCTCACCTCTCCAGCTTCATTGAAGACCTTGCCCACTTTGTGCTCCAGCCACTCTGGGCTCCTCTGGGCATAGGAGTGGTTTCCAGGTTTTGGCTATTACCAGTAAGTGCACGTCTTCTCCTCCACAGCGTGTACCGCATTCTGTAACTATATACAGACGCAGTGACCTGCCTGGTGTCTGTCTCTGCTAGATCATGGGCACTATAGGAACGAGCCCACACACGTCTTCTCGTTACGCTATTTCCAGTGTCTAATGTAATACCCAATACGTGGTGGGTCCTCAATACTTATCTGATGGGTGACCAGCTGTGCCTTCAGTTTACGAATGAAGAAACCGAGTCTCTGAGAGGGAGTGGACCCTCAGGTGGCAGTCCTGGAGCGAGAAGCCAGGTATCCTGACCAGTGCTCTTTCTGCCATATTCCTACACCTGGCACTTTCGCACAGTTCTCCTGTAAGGACGGCTATGTCATGGTTATTGTCGTTATGACACTATCAGTATCATCAGTGCCCCAAGTCAGCTCCGGGAGGGCAGCTATGGTGTCAGTTTCGTTCGTGGGTGGAGCCCCAGAACTCAGAACAGCACTGGAATATAGGAGGCACTTAGCATTGGCCAGAGGGACAGGTAACTACTGGTTGAATGGAATCATCGTTAGCATAGATCCGAATAAAGAAAAATGTCAGCTCCTGCCAAAAGCAGATGCTATGGGACCGTCCGCATGTTCTCACTTTGCTGAGGTTTTATGGGGCTGATTATTGTTCAAATTAGGAAGCTGGTGACTAGTAGCTGGAACTCTGTCACAGACTAAATGGCAGCCACTCAATCCTTGGTAATCCAAAACTTCCTCTGGTTGCACTGAGGCAGGTCGCCTTTCATTTACCCTCTTGGGAAAAAGTTACCTTGAATCACGAAGGATGGAAACAAGAGGGCCACAAGGAACCTACCACAGAGAATTAGGACTTTGCTCATTGTTGGCAAACAAATTGATGCTGCTCATTGCAAATGAATCTTGTTTGTCCCCCATCAAGTCTCATCTGCTCCTCGTGGCAGGTCCTGTTTCGCAGTGCTTGGCAGCGGATGGGTTCCAGGGGTGGCAGCTCTGTGGAAGTAATAAGGCAGCGTTTCTTTTCCAATTGTCTCTCATTGAGACTTCTTGGTAATTCAGATTGATTGTCCTGCAGCCCAACGTGGGGACTGACTGAGTGAGGTTTGTCTGGGCCAGGACTTTGATTGCTGTCTCGGGAACGGAATGATATACAGAGCAAGCCTGTCTCCAGTTGCCCAGGGACTCTGTCCTATCCAGGGAGAGGCCATGGCCTGAGGGTGGGCGAGGTGGGCAGGCACCTGCGAGTCTGGATCTAGGCTTCAGGACTCCTGATCCAGCTCTTCCCAGGACAGCTGACAGGTCCCCAGGAGCAAGCCTGTAATCGTCGCCATCTCTCTGTCTCGGCCGGGACCATGGTGCCTTGGGATTGCTAGTGGTGTCAGGCTTTGTTTGCAGTGGGACTGGCTCGTCCATCCTCTCAGACCCACCCATCTGTGAGCTCCAAGGTGCTCCTAGGGGTGTAGCTCCACACCCGTCCTGTGGCTCGGCCAAATCTGTGGTGCCTGAGGGGGTAGAGAGTATCGGTAGCTCCTGAGTTCTGAGACTTTTTTTTTTTAAGAAGAATTATTTATTTAATTTTATTTTGTCTTCTTCTTCAATTTGACCAGAGGGATACACAGAGAGAGAGAGAGCGCGTGCACAAAAGCAGACCCCAGGTCTGGGACTCAAACCACAGTCAGCCATGTGGGCCCGCTCCCCAGTCACCACACCACCTCCCAGCGTCTGGGTTTTATTTCTATGAGCAGGGCGAGTCGGAGGTCCTCGGGTGCTGCGGGTGAAGCTGGAGTGTGGCAGGGCTCTGTATACCCACTCACACCAATAGCTACACCACCAGCCGGCATGGCACAGCTTGCCACGCTCTCCAAGGTCCTGCGTTTAAAGGGCCAGGTCCCCACCCCTGGGATCAGGCTGGCTGGATGCCCCCTCATTCCCTTTCCTTTCCATTTCTGTGAATTGTTTAGTTCTCCTCCTGGCCCTGTCTCCTCTCTCCCTCCTTTTCCACGTCCCTATCCCCTCAGACCCATCTCCCCCTCAACCCCATCCAACGACCAATTGAAAAGGCCTGAAAATAATGTGAAATAATATAGTTTATCACCCAGAGGCTGCTGACAGGCAGCGCAACCACCTCTGAAAACAGGCGGGGAGGCGGGGAGGGCAGGGAAATTATAGGCTGCACAAAGGAGAAAAAGTTGAAGTGAGAGCTCCATAAAAGAAAGTGGAACTATTATGCTGCAAAATGCCAACTCATTACAAAGCGGCCAAATAAGAGAGAAATACGGCGCTGCCTGTAATAGCAGTTTACAAGGGAGCATTGTACAGCAACAAGAGACGCTGCTATAATTTGCTCTAACAACTCCAATTATCCCTTTTATTGATTTGGCAACACATTTAATAGGAGTAGCCACACCTCTTCTGTTACAAATCATTAAAGGTGTTGAACGGTGTAATTTTAAAATTGTCCTCCTACCGTTGTCAGTATGACAGCATAATTCCCCCTGATTTCGGCTATGTAAACACCGAGGCACAGTCATTTCCCCCTTACAAGGCCAGAGATGTTGTCAGCCTGGGGTTTTTGTGCAGAAACATCCATTTAACACGGATCTTTTTTCCCCAGCCGGCCCTCCTAATTGCAGCGAGGTTTGGTTTAGGTGTTGTTCTCCCCCCCACCTTTCTCGCTCACTCCTTTTCTCTTTTCTTTCCTTCCAGCTAGGAGGTGTGTGTGAGGAGGGTAGCCGGGGGAGGGAAATAAACAGGCTATTTAGACTTTTCTTTCTTCCCTGGCCGCCTTAATTGCTACTTAAGCCTGGGCCCTGCACTTAACATCGGGGTGCACAGCCTTGGGAGGCCACCCGCGCGCCCCCGCGTCAGCCTGCGAGAGAGCCGTGGCGCGCACGCGCTTTCAGCCGGGCGGAGCTGGGCAGGGAGGGCGGGCGGTCTGCAGGGTGCGGTGGCTGCGGGTGGGAGAGGCCGGTGGGTGTCGAGGGACAGGAGGGGCGGGGCTCTTCCTGCACCACTGCGCCTTGTCGGCCTGCTGGAGCCTTCTGTGGGGTCGTTTGCCCTCGGCTGGCATCCTGCTCCCCTCTCTCATCTGTCTGCCAGGTCCTTAAGATTTTGTCATTTGAGTCACCACCGCATCCCAGTGGTTAGCCCAGGGAGGAGGCCCTCCCCACATTTTTATTGAATGTAGGCAAATGCGGTGTGAGGAAGGAGGCAGAGGAAAGTGGGTGACTCAGATGGTGGGAAGGGAGGACGGGCAGGCAGAGGGTGCCGGACTGGTAGACCGGGTACCTTAGGTAGGCCAGTGGAACCCCGCTGGGACAAGTGGAGTGGCTAGGCTGGTCCTCCTTCCCTATCCCTTCCCCAAGACCACACCCGAGCCCCCTCAGTCCCATGTGGGTGGACCTGGGCAGGAGCTAGGCTCTGTGTTCAGGTTCTCCCCACTCTCCCCCCCCTCCCCACGCGCCACTCTTGTTAGGAACCTGTGACTAAGTGCTATGGGGAAAAGGGTGTGGTTCAAAGAGCCAGCACCCCTTCCAGATCCAGCTCTGCCAGAGTGTGGGCCGTTTTCCTCTGGGTGGTGGAGCCCCGGGTTCTCTGAGAGAGTGCCACTTTAGGTGGCTTCCAGCAGGCTGGGCTCCTGGGTGTGGGGAAACACCTGCTGTATCGCCTTGTGCTCCTGCACCCTACCTCTGGAATTGCACCTAAGCTGCAGGGATTTAAGTTAGACCCAAAGAATTTTTTATAATTTAACTTTATTTATTCATTCATTCATTTTTATTTGAGCAGAGAGGGGGAGAGAAAGAGAGAGAGAAAGTGAGAAAGCAAGCTGCCAGGTCCGGGACTTGAACCACGGTTGGCCATGTGGGAGTCCAAGGCCCTTAACCACCACGCCACCTACTGACCCCTAAACCCAAAGAATCTGAGCTCTAATGACTGCCTGGTTCCAGATTAGGAAGCTGAAGGCTCTCTTAATGCTGGAGGAGAAACTTACTGTGCATTTGGCCAGCTGAAGGGCTCTTGGTTTGGGGCAGGGACGTTGCTGACCCAAGTGTAATCATCGTCACTACGGCTGTGCACTGCCACAGAGTCTGCAGGAGCAGGGCCCTTGGTGGACTTCCAGGGTGACCTCAGCAGCTGACATCTTCCTGGCATCTGCCCACACATTTGCAGACCTGTTTGCTTCATCAGAGCCTGGCTCTTCCCCCACCTGAACCAGCTGTGGTCCTCCAAGAAAGCTTCGTCATCTCCAAGCCTCCACCCATGCAAACCTGCAGAGGAGAGTTTGGGGTCTTCCAGGAGGAGGTCCTGGGAAGGGCCCTTCTGTCTTCCTGTACAGCAGAGGGGTGTGTGCATGCGCGTGTGTGCATGCATACACATCTGTGGGCATCTCTGTCTCTTGCTCTCTGAGTCTCTGCTTCTGCCTTCCTCTACCTCAGCACCTCTGGGTTTCTCTTTGTGCCTTTTTCTCTTGTTTTTTTTTTTTTTTTTTTTTTCCTTTGGTTTTGTTTTTGTTTGTTTTTTGCTTCTCTGGGCCTCCTCTTTTCATCTTTGTGTCTTCTGCTCTCTACATTGTAACTGCTGTTTCTATGCTTGCTCTCTCCCACCAGACCATAAACTCTGTGAGGGCAAAGCCTTTTATCTCCCCCTGTGAGCACATAGTAGGTGTGCTCCGTTTTCCATGGGAGAACGGTGGGATAGCTGACTCTGCCTAAGAACCCTTTTGTGTCTTTCTCTGGCTGTCTGACTTTCGGGGTCCCGTGACTCAGAAGCTAGTTCTGTAGCTCTGTGTAGAGCCGTGTCTGGTTTATTCTCACGTGTAGCTGCACTTCCTGGGGTATCATGCCCCTGTCTGTGTCTGTCTGCAGTTCTGCTGACCACCTGAGTGTCTCTGTGTGTAGCCCTCCATTTCTCCCATGCCTGCTGGTCTCAACCATGGAGCATAAAGGCTGCTGTATCCAGAACAGGTACCCCCCGGGCATTCACGCGGGGGAACTGGACTTCCAAATCTACCCCCTTCCCATGTGAGCAAGCTCTCCCCAGACTACACCACGAGAGGCTGTGAACACCCGAAAGTGATCACCTCCCTTTCAGCCTATGGTGGGGGTCAGCTGTGACCCTCTCCATCTCTTCCTCTCACTGTGACCCCAATCACAGCACCTGCCCTTCTTTAATTGGCCCATGTCAGTGGAGGGGGGAAGGGACGGCTGATGTCCAGGGAGGAAATCCCATTAGGGGAGCTGGAGCCAAGTTATTAGTGGTTAAGATGTAATTGGAGTTGGTGAATAATCTCATTCGATTCATCACGTATTTATGGCCCACCCAGCTGTGCGACCTTGGGTGAGGTACTTCACCTCTCTGATGAAATAAGACTTCAGTGTTTGCCACAGACCTCTGGATTTCTGGGATTCTGAGTCCCTGAAGCTGGAAGGAATCTCTCCACTGAATTCTGAAAACTTGCTAATACCTCTCCCTGGAAGGTGCTCAAACCTCGCCTCTAACTTAGTTGTGCAATTGCCTGACTCCCCCTCCTGAACTCTGTACTTGTAGATAGCAGGGCCTTGTTTATGCCCCACAGTTAAGTGTCTTCACACAGTAGGTGGTTTATCAGTTTTGAGAATAGATGCCTAAATGACTGGATGCGAAGCACTGTGGTTAATAACAGAGACACAATTATGAGACTTCAGCAGTACACAGTTTGGGGGTGGGAGTGGGCGTGACCCTGCCACTTGCTACTTTTGTGAACTTAAGTGAGTTCCTCAGCCTCTTGGTGCCTCTGTTTCTTCAGTAATAATATGCAGAAATAACGGTGATCACATAGGGATGTTGTGAGGATTAAGTTTGATCGTGTGTCTTGTTAAATCCTTAGTGGAGAGCTTGGCCCTTAGTGGATCTTTGGTATGTGTTTCTGCTTTATTCCTAAGTAAAGAACAGGACCGAACCCTAAGGATGGCAGAAGGGGAGAAATCAATATGGAGTGGGATTTTTTGGACTGAGGCTGGGGAGTGGAGATCTATCCTTGCCAGTTAGATACCGCTTTTTTGGTGCCCCATGGGCTTTTCCGCTTCTTTTATCTCCATGCCCCTCAACACACACAAAGACAAACGGCAGGTGCTCCGGAAGTGTTTGTGGAATGAATGAATAAAATGAAGCCCAGCTCTTTGTGGCTAAGGACAGCAGATTCCAAACCAGACTCAACGGAATCATCGAGGAGGATCTTTTAACTAATCGACTTTCCTACCCCTTGAATCCAAAATTCACTCTCTCACACGTACTCATGTGATTCTGACTCTAAGTGTGGGCTCAAAAACGAGTGTTTTTTACAGCTCCCCAGGTGGTCTGATTTGTGGACACTTCAGGGTACCTTGGCTTGGGAGGTATCTGAGGTTATACATTTAAAGTCCATTTAAAATTGTTGTTATCCGGTTGTAGGAGACAAACACTAAACAGTACGTTATTATTTAAATGGTATTTATATATAGTTAAAAAGCCTGTGCTCCATCCTCTGTAGTCTTAATACATGGCGGGGGATTCAGGGAGAAACTGGAAGCAACAGAAGAGAGAGCGCAGGCCGGAGGCTTCCTGCCGAGCTGCAGAAAGGAGCCCCTAGCCCCTTGTTTTGGCTGGAACTCTACCTCCATGGAGGCTCCGAAGAGCTTCTCCTGAACTCCCCACTCTCCAGCCTTGAGAGGGGACCCAGGAGCTGGACAGAAGCAGCTGTATCTCCCACAACAGCATTCAGCCCTGTGTAGCTTTCCAAGGACTGAAGGGTTGTGTTAGGATAAATAACTGAACAGTAATAATAAATGATAGCTTCTCCGTGGAGCTTTGCGATTTCGTGTGTGTGTGTGTGTGTGTGTGTGTGTGCACGCATGCGTGTTTGGCACCCTTGGTTTATCGTGTCTGATACCATTGCCACTGTGAGGTAATACTGTTTAGAAGTGACCACCATGTGCTAACACAACCCTGTAAGGTAGAGGTTATTGTTTCCACTTTACAGATGGGGATCCAGCTCAGCAAGATCGGCCTTCTTGAGTTCACACAGCCAACGAGAGGGAGAGCTGGAAGCGGAACACAGATCCCCTGATTGCAAGGCTCGGGACCCGCCATGCCTTCTGGGAAAGGGCCTCGGGCCAAGGGTTGGAAGTTGTGAATGTGGTTGAGCTTCTGCTGGGGTGCGAGTGGCTGCCTGATCCCTCCTTTTGTTCCTCTGTTTTTATTTATTGATTGATTTATTTGATTTTTGTCATAGGGCACATGCAGGAGACAGTGAGAGGGAAAGTGAGAAATCACCCCCCAGGGGGGATGGCCATGCTTCAATCCAATCTCTCCTTCTTCACTCTCCTGGGATTTTGGGCACATGTGCACACACACACGCACGTGCACACACACACACACACACACACACACGCCCAGCATGATTTTCAAGCTACTACGTCCAGGACTTGAACTGTGGTTGGACATATGGGAGTCCAGTACCTTAATCACTACGCCACCTGCTGGGCTCCCTTTGTTTTTTTGTTAACTGCGAGGTCCAGCTGGTGGAGCCTGGGAAGGAGTGGCCAGCTCCCTGGACCATGCCTCCATCCTCCTTCTTGTCCCTCATCCCACTTTTCCTGCTGTATCCAGCCCAGTGATCTTCTTGGTGTCTTCTCTGAGAGGCAGTTGCATCCAACCCAGTGATTTTTCCTGGTGGCCACTCTTCAAGAGTGTGTCTTGTGCTCAAAGAAGCTCTTCTCTCACCCGCCCTCTTCCCCCTGCCCTGTTTGGTTTGGCTTCATTCACCCATGCATCTGTTCATCTACCAAATCACTCAGCGAGCGCTCAGCAGGCTCGGCTGGGCATTGCGCTGGGCTCGGCTGTCCAGAGGTGAAGAGGACTTTTAGGAGCTCTCAGGCACGAGAGGGCAGTAACTCCATGCCAGTACACGGAGCCAGCACTCCGCGGCCAGCATAGGCAGAGCGGGGGCAGCCAGCCTGGGAAAACCAGTCTTCTCCTATGGCATGTGACAAAGGTCCAGCGGGACTGGCTAAACATGCCCACAGTTGGGGGGCATGGTGGGCACTTGGGGGCCCTGAAGATGCCCAGCTGATCAGGTGCACAAGCCACTGGCCTTCTGGGTTGGAAGGGTCCTCCCTCCTCCAATCCTCTGTCTCTAGTGTCCCTCAACAGGCTTATTTACGCTGGTTAATTTTCAGGTCTTTGAAATGATCTGATCTTTCAGAAGGGCTTCTCCTTCCCTAGAGTCCCGTGTCCCCATTGTGTGTGTGTGTGAGAGAGACACAGCTAGGGAGACGGAGGGGCACATCCTGTACCCCATCTCAGCCGCCCCATCGCTGGTCTCAGTAGCTGGAGAGCAGGAGCCCCATCCTTGCCTTGTAGGGAGCACGGGGGGCACAGGTGCCACCCTAGTTCCTACCCTCGGAGAGCTTGCAGCCTGGCAGGGAAGAGAAGACATCCTTATTTTGTATAATTTGAGATACGAGTAACCGAGCCTAGGTCTCAGGAGAAGAGTGAGCTATCGGGAGGAAGGAGGTGGACAGGCCTTGACCGTGGGACACGGGATGACCCAGGGAAGACTGCACTGCCCATGGCCGCCACCTCCCAGGAAGACAGGAACCAGGGATCCTGAGCAGGAGCAAACCTCCTTCCTCCCACAGCTGAGCACCCTATCCCGGAGGTGGGCTAGGTCCAACCTGGTCTGGGCTGTGTGTGTCCCCCAGTGGGGGCAACTCAGCGTAGGGGGCAGCAGTTCTGAGGTCTCAAGGGCCAAGGGGTTAAGCGGGCAGCAGAAAAGTTTGTGGTGTCAGCCCTTTTCTATCTCCCTCTTCCTCATCCCCCAGCCCCCCTCCAGCCCCCAACCCAATCCTCCTCCTGGCCTGCTCCTCCTCCCTTTTCCATTTGGAAGAAGAAGGCTTGCTGTCTTTGTATTTTAACTGTAGCAAAAAGATTAAATTGTTTACGAGCCGGGAGCCTCGGCTGGCTGGATGAGCCGGAAGAGACAAAGATAGACATTCTAATTCTCCCCTGTTCTCCGGGCCTCCGTCCCCCTGGCTGCTGCTAATTCTTTTATCTGCCCCCAACACTCCAGGCATTATGTGCATTCATAAAAAAGGGGGGGTAGTGGAGAGAGCCCTCGCCGAAGCCAGCAAAATTACTGTTCTCTGCGCGGTTTCTCCGATAGCAATCTCTTGAATGCTGATTACTTTTTTCCCCTCTCCCCTGCCCCCTCCCCCTTCCCCAGCACCCAACATAAGTTGGTCTTTAACCCTTTATCTTTAGCAAGCAGAAAGACACGGAAAACATCTCACTCAGTGGGTGGAAAAAAAAAAAGCAAGAGGGGGAGGGAAAGAAAAAAAAAAACCTAGCACAGAGAAGAATTACTGTTATCTCCCCACCAGAAGAGGAACAGCAGAGATAAGGGAAGCCTGAAGAATTAAAAGAAACGTAGCGTCGGGGGCTCTAAATTCACGCCGAAGCTGGTTGTATTTGTCTGTCACGGGGGTTCATAATTTTCCGAGGTTGTTTTGATAGACTTATTGTGCGGACTGCATAGAAAACTCATCAGCATTTGTTGCCTCTGAGCATTATTGTCAGAGGTAACTGCGTGTCTATAGACTGGGGGAGATAATGGCTGAAGTAGGAAGCAGATAAAGCCCCGGCTCTTCTCATTAAGGACTATCTCTGCCTCCGCAGACTGGCTGGGATGGAGTGACTGGGGCGGCAGCTTGGGGCATACATTATGCCGTGAAAGCGAAAGGCGGAGTCATTACTGTGGGCAGCCCGCTGGCCCCCTGGCCCTTGATGAATGGCCGACTGAGGCTCCGTCGTCAGGGCCCTCGGCCTGGCCACCTGGAGGGTGCTCGGAGCGTATTTATCAGCAGGGCCGTGAGCCAGGGGTACTCTGGGGCTCTCTGAGCCCAGGGGTGTGTGGAGGAGCAACACGGAGTGGAAGCAGCTCTTTGGTTCCATGCCGACTGCACAGGTGGGGAAATTGAGTCCAGAGAAAGGAAAAGGAGTGTCTGAGGCTTCCAGGTAATGGGAGGCAGAGCAGGTTTCTGTGATTCTGAGGTCTTCACCTCCATCCATGCCTCATGTGTGAGATTAGTGAGGGATGCGAGGCCCCCGTCCACGGGGAGAAGTGGAGGGGCCATCTGTTCTGAACACCTAGGACCTGTGGGTGTCTCCCTCCCTCCCGCTGGCCCTCTAGAGCATTCTTACTGAGTGCCCAAGAGCAGCCGGGACTGCAGACCACTGAGAGCACTCTGTGAGATGCATGGGACAGGTGTGCTCTGTGTGTGAATCCGTCGGTCACCTCCTCCCTCTGCCTGCCGTGGAACCACCCCTGCTCTGCCTCCTCCCAACGTACAGCCAGCAAAGAGATTGGGCAGAGCTGGACAGACAGGCTCACAGACGCCCTCCAGCCAAGCCCCCTAAAGCCAGCGAGGGCCAGGCTGTATAGTGAAAGAGGGGGCCGGGGTCAACAGAACCGGGCCCAGCATGGCTTGGACACGAGCCTCCTCTGCCCTTTTCTTACCTGAGAAATGGGGATAATAACGTAGCCCACTTGATAGGTGGCCGGAAGGACTGATGAGCTCATTTACATACAAGGTTTGTTAGCACAAGGCCTGCACATACTAAGTGCTCAGTTAATCGGGGGCTCTGCCTTCATCTGGCCCAGGGTGGGGGCTCGGGGAGCAGGGTCTAAGCTGCCCATGAACGCTTGGTCCTTGTCTCCTGCTCCCACAAAGGTGAGACCTTGGCGTTGTCTGAGTCTATCCCTCTCAGTTGAGTGATGAGAAACTGAGCCCGGAGAAGGCAGGGACAGGCCCAGGGCACACCGTAGGGCCCAGGCAGAACTGGACAAGGCCTTAGGTCCCTCAGCTATTGGGGTTGCTTTCCTTCTCAGCATCTTGCCTTCCAGGAGGCGGGGCAGGCAGGAGAGAAGACGGGGCACAGAGGGTACCCAAGGCCTGCTGCGGGCCACAGGGCCCTGGGCCCATTCCTGGTGATTCTGTCTGTAGCTTCCTCAGAAGGCCCTGAGACAGCCTCAGGGATGCGAATGTGTTTAACATCGTTTGGTTTCCCCCATGCGGTTCGGCTCCAACTGACCAGGAAGGAGCAGCACCAGTACAGGGATTTCCTTAGGAAGAAGGGGGTGAAATCAGGACAGGAAGAGGGGCGTCAGAAAGACACTGCTGGAGCAAGAGACTCAGTCTTGGGGCTACTGGCCACAGACTCTGTAGTGTGGACAGTTGGGAGCCACCTTGACCCCCTAGGACTAGTGGGGACAACTGATAGTTATATAAATCCTGGCAATCCACCAATATAATAGCTGGGAGCAGGAGAACCACAGTTCAGGGGGGACCAGCCAGCCCTGTCCAGGGTGGAGAACGGAGGTCAAGAGGACAGCGAGTCAAGCCTTCAATGGCAGAAGGCAGATAAGGTAGAGAGCAGCATTCCGAGCAGAGGGAACGGCCTGTGCAAGGACCTAGAGGCAAGGAGGCCTGTGAATAATTGTTCGAGAACAATCAGGAGGTGAGTGTGTGCCAGGGGTTGGGGAGGCATATTGGAAAGGGCCTTAAATTCCAGAGGAAAGAGACAGGGCTTGACTCAGTGCATGGCTGGAGGCCGAGTGTTCTTCAACACTTGAAACTCTGACCTTCCGGAAATGGACCTTCAGTGATGACCACTACCCTCATCACCGCTGTCCCTCCACCCCCAGCTGTCACCAATCAGAAGGACTGCTTACTGACTGCAGGAGTGGAGGAGTGTGGAGTGGAACAAGCAGACCCTGGAATGCCTGACGCATACATTCCAGCCGTGTGGCTTTGGGAGCCGGGCATGTAACCTCCAAGGACTCAGCTTGCTCATCTGTAAAGTGGGAACACTGATCTAGCAGAATATCTGTGACGATTAGCTAAGGATGGTACAACGTGCCTGGCATGTTTGCTCCTTTCAAAACTTGCCATGGTGGCACAGCAGTAACGCACCTGGACCCACAAGGTCCTGGGTTCGCACCCCAGGATTTTCCTGAGATGAGACTTGAGGTGGAGTGCGACATGGGGACCTTGCTGGGCGTAGCTTCTCGCTCTCTCCCTCACTCCCTCTCTCACTCTCACGTTGTCTTTCATGGAAGAAATCAACTTTTAAAAGAAAAAGGAATTAAAAAAAGAGAAAACCCAAAGAAACGCCAGTTCTGCCTCTCCTCCCACCTGTGCACTAGCTGTCTTCTGACCTGCAGGGCTCCTGCTCCTTGGGGGTCCCCTGCAGCCCTGTGCGCTCTGTCACTTGCTGCCATCTGCCCGCGTCTAAGCATTCCCCATCGCTTTTGCTGACACTGATGTCCGGGCATGGGTCCCGGCCTGCCCTCCTCAGCAGAACACTGCACGTTCACTCACAGAGCACCCACCAGGAACACCTGTCAGCCCCGCCTCCCCTGGGCCAGTCCTGGGCTGGGACCTACACCGGCGCCCAGATCTACAGACTGTCCTCTAGCCTTTCCTAGCTCACCAGACCTGGCCCCAAACGCACATCTCACCCTGTCCCTGGTAACAGGGCCGGGCCCTCGCAGGTCTCAGAGTCACCCCCACAAAGCTTGGGTTGGGCAGAGGGGTAGATTCAGGCCACCCTGGGGGCCTGTGTTCTGAGTAAGGAAGATTGCAGGGACAGCTCGACCTAGTGGAGAGGGCTATGGCTGAGGATCAGGAGCCTTCGCCGAGCTCTGAACTCTGGCTAATTAGCTGTGTGGCCCTAGGTAAGATGCTGCCATCTCTGGGCCACAGATTATTAACCAATAGTAGGCGAGGATCCATCTCTAAGGCTGTTCCGACGCTAACGGTTTTATAGGTAGGGAGGGCCAAGGGTCCGCAACCAAGGTCTGTAACCCCTGTCCTCTCCCGCGGTGAGGGGGCAGCGGGAAGCCCTCCGCCTTCTCCGCGCAACCCCGCCCCGCTGTCTCCGCGAGACCCGCCGCCCCCTCCCGGGATTTACAATGGGCTGAATTCATTTGCATGACAAAATTGGCTCGGGTATCCAAGTGTTGCAGGAAGACAAGTGTAACATTACGCAGAACAAGCAGCCGGGAGGAAGGTTACCGCCGACAAAGAGGGAGCAAGCCGCCCGCCCACCCGCGGCTCCTGCCAACCTTTCATTGGCAGGCGTGGGGGGGCTGCCCGGGGGCGGTGTCAGGGGGCGGGGAGGAGAAATCCATCGGCCTGGGAGATGGCGACCTGCCCAGGGATCTGGGCTGCGGGTGAATTGGAGACTTCCGCTTCCAGTGTCTTCTCACCATTAGGGTGGAGAGATCGCCTTTGCTTTTCTATGTGCCTCCTTAAGCGGTTCCAAGGTTAGGTCCCGACCCGGGCCGACCACACGAGAACCCGCTGAACTGCTCCCCGTGCACCGTCCCCTCGTGCACCGTCCCCTCACCCACTCACTTGTGGTTACTCACGCTTCCACACAGCCGCCGTGTATCTTCCCGCCGGGTTCGGAGCCCTGGGTCTGTTCTGGGCCCTTGACTTAAGTGGAGCAGGCGGGGTGGGCCGGCGCAGGGAACTCGGGTGGGGAAGGTGGACCTCCACCTGGCTTTGGAAGGAGGCCTGGGCAGTGCTCCTGGCCGTGCTGTGGGAGGCGCCAGGTTTGGCCTTAGGTTGGAATATGGACTGTTTAACCCTCCTCGGGTCAGCTCCGGGCAGGACCAGCTGCCTTCCATGCAATACCACGGGGTGGGCCGAAGATGAACCCACGGAAAGTACAGGAAAGCACTTCTGATCATTTGTGATGCTAAAGGTCAGTTCCTAACGTGCAGGATTATGCCCGGTGGTGCAGCCATTGTCCAAAAAGTACCATTATATTAGAGGGAGCAGTAGTATAGAAGGGTTGTGGCCTTTAGAACACTTTAGGCCTGAGTTCGAATCCGCGTGTTGCCCAACACTATCTGCATGACCCTGGGTAAGTCTCCAGACTTCTGCGAAGCTAGTCTGAGGACGGGAGGAGTAAACCTCCCTCACAGTATTTTGTGAGATGAAGTAATAATTGCCAACACTGATTTCCTGCAGGTAGTTTGGCTGAATGTGCTAATTAGGAAGTCCTCACAGCAAACTCATGAGACAGGTCCTTTCATTTTTAAAAACGAACTTTTAATTTTAGAATAATTTTAGATTTACAGAATAGTCACAAAGAGTACAGCGAGTTTCCATAACCCCCGGCCCAGTTTCCCGTTTGGTAACCTCTTCTGTCACTGTGGTGTATTTGTCAAAATTAAGAAACCAACATCTGTGGGGCCAGCAGGAGGTGTGTTGGTTAAAATGCTGGACTCCCAGGTGACCGACTGCGGTTCAAATCCCAGGCTCAGCAGCTTGCTTTCTCACTTTCCCTTTCTCTCTCGCTCTCTCTGGTAAAATAAAAAAATAAAAAAATAAAATAAATAAAATTAAATAATTCTTTTTTTAAAATTTCTAAACAAAACAAATAAAAAAGAAACCAACTTCTATATATAACACCTTTAATTTTTATTTAAAATTTTTAAAAAATTATTTTATTTAACCTTATTTATTTATTTTAATTTGACCAGAGAGGGACAGAGAGAGAGAGAGAGAGAGAGAGAGAGAGAAGAGAAAGTGCGAAAGCAAGCCACCAGGTCCAGGACTTGAACCACGGTCGGCCATGTGAGAGTCTAGTGCCCTTAACCACCACGCCACCTGCCGACTCCTTTAATTTTTATTTTTTTTTAAATTGCCAGAGGGTACCTACACTGGGCAGAGAGAGAGACGGAGATAGAGAAACTGAGAGGAGGAGGCAAAAAGCACCCCTCAATGGGTCGTGGTCACGTCACAATCCCTTTTCTTCATTTCTCCATTCTGTCAGGATTTTGAGCACCCATGCACGGGGTATCTTCCAAGCTGCTGGGACAGGAACTCTAAGTGCATATGAGATCCAGCTTCCCTTAAACACTAGGCTATGGGGCCAACCCCTTTGTGATTTTAATGATTTCCACTGCAAATAGCTATGGGGCCAGCCTGCTTTAATGATTTCCACTGCAAATGAAATTACAGAGGCACAGAGAAGCTGAGACTAGCCCAAGATCACGCGGTATTATGATACACTCAGTGAGATACAGCATGGGAAAAGCCCTATCAGAATGCTTAGCTTCGATGCCTTTCCCATTCCAGAAAACCTGGGTTGGATCTGGCCTCCACTCTCTTTCCTAATAAGAGTCCCTGCCAGTTCGGACCCAACCTCTGCATCCGTGTCCCTCTTCCCTGCAGGATGTTAGGAAGGAGTGGCACCAGGAGCACTTGGCAGAGACCAAAGGTTGGCTCTGCTCAGTGCTTGTTAGCAGGCACACAGTAGGTGCTCAGGAAGGAGTTGTTGAGTAAGGTAACAAATGAGCGAGTGAATGCAGTTTAGGGAGCTTTCTGCTCTGTGGAGGCAATTGAATTCAGGCCCTTCTAGGAGCATTTCCAAAGGTTAAACTCTGGGGATTTAGGACGGCCACTGTCCTCCCCTTCCGGGCTCCCTCCTTCCCCTGAGAAATCGGAAGTACCATCTGTGTCTTGTATACAGTAGGTGCTCAATGGATGACACCAATGTGGATCTCTCTACCCTCATTTCCCTTGGTCCCAATGTCACCTCCATTTATTGAAATTGTGTTTTACTCTGTTGCATGTCTTTGGCCAACCCTTGAGTTGTAGGGGCATGTGTGTGTGTGTGTGTGTGTGTGTGTGTGTGGAAGGTGAGACTGGTGGGTGGTCTCCCACCTCGGGGTTCTCAGGGGCCTTTCCCTGGAGGGAAAGGACCATCCTGGGTGCACCAAATGGCACTCTCTTCCCTGTACCTGCCCCGGCAATCGCACACTCAGGGCCGGAGTGCGACTCTTTCTCCGAACCGTGGGCTCTTAGGGCTCTGGACCTCAGAGTGGATCCTCCTCCTGCCTTCCCTCCTTAGAAGTCCTTCTCATCACCTCCTGACCCTCCCTCGTCTCCTTCTTGTCCCTCAGCAGCTCAGACTCCCTTCCTGGGCCCCACAGAATTGAGTCGGCCCCTGCCAGGCACCCCCCGGCTTCCATGTGTGTGCGTTTGGCTCCCTCGTGAGACGGAGGGCCTTGGAAACAGGAACTCGGCTCCTCTTTGGGCCCACCCTGGTACAGGGCACAGTGCGGGCATGTGGGAAGCGCGCCAAAAAGGCCCTGTTCCTTCCAGAGCTCGGCGTTCCTATACACACGGCCTGGGCCCTGGGCGGCTGGCCACCAGCCTGCAGGAGCCCTAATGTCTACAGGTGGGAGTGAACAAGGGGGACACACACCAGGCTGGTGGGCCTGGGAGGATAGGCCATCGCCAAGAGGGTCACATTTGGGGTGCCACTGCATTTCCTCTTCCACGGCAACCCAGAGAGCTCCTGGAGTGGGTTGAACTGTGCTCCTGGAGAGATAAGTTCCAAACCTCTGCCCAGTCCCTGTGAACGTGACCTTATTTGGAATGGTCTTTGCAGATGTCGTTAACTTGACCTTGAGATGAGATCATCCTGAATTAGGGGACTCTGAATCCAATGACTGGTTCCTCATAAGAGACAGGAGGAGAGTCGAGACAGACAACCATGGAGAAGGCCACGTGACAGCGGAGGCCGAGATCGAGGGGTGCAGCTACAGGCCAGGGAGCACCGGGGATCGCCAACAGCCACCAGAGGCCAGGAGAAAGGTGTGGATTCTCCTTTGGCGCCTCCAGAAGGAGCCAGCCACGCTGACATGGTGATTTCAGACTTCTGGAACTGCGAGAGAATACATTTCGGTGTTTCAGGTCACCAAGCCTGTGGCGACTCATGAGAGCGGCTCTAGGATACCAACAAGCTTCTGTCTCAATGTCTCGGCTTCTCTGTTTCGAGCACGATTTTTGGGCAGCCCCTTAGAACAGCAAGAGGACATGGCCCATCCTTACCCCTCAACCAAGGGGTGCACAGGGCAGTCTCACCAGCGATGCTGTCACCTAGGCACTGGTGACTTCTAGCGCACCCTCCTCTGGGTCTCAGTTTCCCCATCTGGGTAGTGAGGGTTGGACACGTTGATTTTGAAAGCCTCCTTTCTGGCTTTGCAAGTCTGTGTGGGGGCCAGCAGGTGGCATGGTGGTTAAGGTGGCTGGATCCTATATGGCTGACTGCAAGGTTTGAGTCCCAGACCCGGAGGCTTGAAGAACCCTCCAGGTGTGTGTGTGGGGGAGTCAAGATCCCAAGAAGAGAATGGAGGAGAAGGGATTGCAGTGTGGCCATCCCCCTGGGGGATGCCTTCTCATTTAGCCTCCCTCTCTCTCTGTCTCTTATCTCTGATGAGTGTACCCTATGGCCCCAAAATTTAAAAGGCCATGCATCTAAATGCACTTTTTAAAATTTAAACATTTCTAGATTCTCCAGCTTGGTGACATGAGGAGGCACCAGACCCTGTCCTTGGGGTGCTGGACTCTGCCTCCTCCGCCTCCCCGGACTGTGAAACACTGGTTCGTGCAGCTCAGTGAGGGACTGTCCCATAGGCACCCCTCATGGCATTTCCTCAGCTACTGAATTGGTGAGTGGGAGGATGCTCCTTGGTGCCAGTGGGCAGCTGGTTTAGGCGATGCTGGGTGAGGTCCTTGGCTCTGCCAAGCCCTGCCTTTCCCACCCTCCCCACCCCAGGCACACACGCCCACCACATGTGCACAACCCAACCCTCTTTCCTTCTTCCCCTGCTTCTCCTGCACGTGTGGTGAGTGACTGCCCACATGTGCCCAGTGGCCTTCCCTGGGAGCCCTGGACCCCTCTGCTCGTGCCTGTGGGACAGCAGTTACTCACGCAGTGACTCGCAACCCCCTGAGCGTTTGAAACACCCAGGCCAGGGCTCTGCCTCAGAAACTCAGCTGTAGCGAGTCTGGGCATGGGAGTCCAGGAGACTCCAAAGTGCATCCCACCCAAGGACCACCTTGCTGGTCGTTTGCACGCTCCTCTCTGGACAGGGTGGGCTCCTTGGTACCTGGGTGCTCACTTCTCTCCCCTGCCAAGTGCAGGTCCTTCTGGGTGGCAAGGCCTTATTGAACATCATCGTCAGCTCCTGGCAAGGGCCCAGGCTCAGCAGACCTTCAATGTCCCGTCTTTTATTATTGTCATTATTACCAAAGGGCACATGCACTTGCCAGAGAGAGTGAAGGAGAGGCTTCCAGTGGGGCACTGACATGCTGCAACCTCACCTCCATTCCTCCTTCCCATCAGGACCCTGGACACATGAGTATTTCTAGCTGCCAGGCAAGTATTTGAACCCATGGGCCAGTCACATGGGATCCCGTCACTTTAACCACTACACTAAGGGGCCAGCCCTCAACATCCTATCTTTGGCAAAGGAGAGAGATTCACGAGCTTGAGAACCAGAGGGCCAGGAACTGCCAGCGGCTGGGATGCTGCGGAGAAATGGTGATAATGACAGTGAAAGCAAACGGGGTTTTCAGTACCCATCGCAGGCAGGTGTTTTGCAGGGATTCCCCCAAGCTTTCTCATTAGGGCCTGCTACCCCAGTTCTGCAGAAGAGCTTTCGGGGGTTTCCCAGGGCCCAGGATGCTGCAGAGGTGACAGAGGACTCCATGTACTGCAGCTTCGTGGGCCGGGCAGGGTAGGGGCCTGGTCTTGGGGAGAATGAGAACGTACAGGGGACTGAACGTGGTCAGACTAGCGAAGGAAGGAGCGAGGAGAGAAAGGGAGGCGGGAGGAAAAGATGAAATGAAGATGGTGTCTGGGGTTATGGGAGAATTCAGGCGCCCCTTCCCAGTCAGCTGCCAATGCCTGACTCCAAGGCCCTGGAGCTAGGGGACGTGACATCAGGCACTTGGTGACCTGTGCCCAGAGCTCTGTGGCTCACTGCGGGGTGACCTGGGGAGGGCCTGCTGTGCACGGACTCCTTGCCCCTCCCTCCTGCCTAGTGAGGGGCTGGCTGTTGGCTGAGCAGGTCCGTGACCCACTCTTCTCTATTAATAGTGGCGCCACTTCCTGATCTCTGCACCGGGCGTGGAGTCCCATCCTGGTCCCACCACCCTGGTGGGTTCCTCGGTGTCTCCATACCTCCGTTTCCCGTCAGGGGACTTGGCACAGGGGTCGACACAGGCGTCTGCACCACGGCCTTCGTGCAGTCTAGCTGAGCTTCTGCATCAGCGGACCGTGGGGGACCCAGTGAGCTCTCTCTAGGGCAGTGTTTGCTGTCACCAGCATCACGGCTTTGTCATTGACAGACAGAGCACTGTGCTAAGTGCGTCATTAATTCCCGCATCCCTCACAGCCCCGCAGAGCTGGGGGTCGCGGCTTGAGAGCACATACCTACTTGGGTCCAGCAGAACCCCAAGTCTCCTCCCAGGCTGCCTGGCCCCCAAGCCCCACCTCACCAACCCAGCACTGTCTTCCAAGGACAGGGTCTGCGCCAAGTTCAGCGGGAAGGAGGAGATATTTACTGGGCTCTTACTGTGCTCTCATGCTTAATTGTAATCGTTACAACGGGCATGGGGGGCTGGTCTAATTCTTCTCTAGGTAGATGAGGAAACTGAGGCTCAGAGAGGCTTGTTACCCTGCCTGTGGCACAGCAGTGTGGAGGTGTACAGTATACAGCACGCTAGTGTGCATGACGCCTGACCCCGGAGCCAGAACCTCCCCACACCAGGGCTGTGTGCCTGGGAGCGTGGCATGGTGTGGGCGTCAGGGAAGGTGGGAATGAGCATGGGAGTAAAGTTCCTCCTCCCAAACCCCACGCAGGCTGTGTGTGTGTGTGTGTGTGACAGAGAGAAGAGGTGTGTGCATGTATAAGGGAGAGAGAGAGGTGCGTGTGTGCGAGAGAGAGGAGAGTTGTGTGCGAGAGAGGGGTGCACGTGTGTGGCAGAGGGGGGAAAGTGTATGTGTGTGTGGATGAGATAGAGAGGTATATGTGTTTTGCGTGTGGGGGAGGGAGAGGGTGTGCCTCTGTGTGTGTGTGTGTGTGTGTGCCAGGGGACAGGGGCTTTTGTCTCCTGGGCCCTGCACACCAGAGAGCTGGTGGATGGGGGTGGGGAGGAGTCACCTTGTAAGGCCAGAGAGCTGGGAAGGGGGAGGAGGGCAGGACAGCCCATTAATGCCACCCCCTGGGGGGGATGCAGATAAGTGGCCCCAGGGGGCTATACTGAGGACCCTCTAATTAGCTTGTTGCCATGGGGATGCTGGCTGTGAATACAGGCCTGTAAGTCCAGCTTGAGCCTCCCTTTCCTGGCAGGTGGAGACCCCCAGCTGGGGGTTGTCTGGGACGGGAACTGAAGGGCCATCCCATCTTGTCTCGCCATTATTTTAAGTGAAGGCCTCAGTTCCTTCCGCATCTCCTCAGGAGGGCCCTCCTGGCTCAGGGGAAAGCTGGCTGTCTCCATCCTCCCAACATGGGCCAGTGGCCTCCTTGCTGACGGGTGACCAGGGCAGAAGGGGGAACACATGTGGTCACACACCCATGCTCAGACGGTGCAGCCAGCCCCACCGGAGCCCCAGCCTGCTGGCCCTGGGGGCGCTGAGTGGTGTGGGCCTCGTCCCTGAGCGATGGCGAGTTCACGTGAGAACAACCAACCCTCCTGTGGTGGGGGTCTCCCTGGAGTCAGAACACCTGAGGGTTTTCGTTAATGTTTTATTATGAAACATTTCCAACTTTAAAGACTAGAGAGAAGACTAAGAGAACTCCAAGTATCTACCACTCAGTCGCAACAATGATCAGCTTTGCCCATCCTGTTTCGTTTCTCCTGTTTTTGGCCAGGATGGTTAAAAGCAATTCCCAGCTATCAGGTCATTTCGCCTGGAAATGCTTTAGTAGGTACGGCTCCAAGGTAGCTGACCATCCCGCGGTCACGCCTAACAAATCAAACAATAATCCTCGTGATGAATACCATCTGATCCTCAGTCTGTCTCCATCCTGCCTGTACCTCATTAAAAATATAAACCCATTGGAACCAGCAGATGGCATAATGGTGATGTCTCTGGACTCCCATGTCGTCAGCCACTGTTCAAGTCCTGGACCCAGCAGCTTGAAACTCACGCCAGGCGTGTGTGTGTGTGTGTGTGTGTGTGTGTGTGTGTGCCCAAAATCCCAAGAGGAGAAGGGATTGAGGCATGGGCATCCCACCTGGGAGATGATTTCTCACTTCTGTTTCTCTGTCTGTCTTTCTCTGTTTCTCCAGCGAGCATATGCACCCTACAGCAAAAATCTCGCTCTAAAAATAAAATATATAAAATAAAAATAAATAATAAAATAAAATAAAGTTATATACACATATATATTAGTGTACATATAAATATAAACCCATGCACCAAGGGTGAGTGGAGGGCCATGTGGCAGGGGTGGCTTTCTGTGCTATAGCTTTGAAGTCACAAGAGAGTGATGGTTGAGTGACTGTGGCTTTCAGTGAGTTATCTTGTTTTTTGGGGCCTCAGTTTCTAAGCTGGAGGTACTTTCCTCTTCCAAAGCTGTTGGGTGGATTGAATGAGATTGTAGAAGTACAGTATAGTTGCTAAGTCACAAAACTCTGAGTAGTGAAGCTGAGATGGAGACAGACCCTCCAAGGGTACTGGGATGTCCCGTCAGTACAGTCACTCTCCTCCCCCAGTCCTGCCCCTACTCACCGCCACCCTGCATTTCAAATGGAAGTGATGCAGAAGGTGGTAATGGCTGGTCCTCTTTCTCTGGAAAACCAGTGGGTCAGTCATGGTACTGTGGGCTGACCAATGGTGGGACAGCCCTAGGCTTGACTCCAAGAGACTTGGAGCAAGATCTTTTCCCTCGTTGAGCCTCAGTTGCCTCGCCTGTACCGCAAGGGCGTTGGCCTCTACATGGTCTGCAATGCCTCTGTCATTCCTGCTTTGTGTCAGGGTTAGTAACTTTGGGAATGTGGGGGATACTAGAAGCTGACAGGGAGTTTCAAAGCAGCCCAAGACCCCAGGCTGTGGGACAGTATGAGGGTGAAAGTGGCCATCCTGTATTAGAGAATAGGGATAGGGTGTCACAATTCAGTACTGAAGCTCCCTTACTCTCACTGGAGTGTAGGCCTCTGAAACTTGAGATGTGGATTGTACATTATGAACATCACATTAGTGAGTTACAAAGTTTTTTTTTTTTTTTTTTGAGTCTTTTTTTGGAGATTTTTTTTTTTTTTTTTTTTTTTTTTTTTTTTGCTATAGGGTGCGTGTACTCGCTATAAAGACGGAGAAAGACAGAAAGTGAGAAATCATCCCCCACGGGGGATGGCCACGCCGCAATCCCTTCTTCTCCATTCTCCTCTCGGGATCTTGGGCATACACGCACGCGCGCCCAGCGTGTGTTTAAGTCGCCAGGTCCGGGACTCGAACCACGGTTAACTACATGGGAGTCTGGCAACATAGCCATTATGCTAACTGCTGGTCCCAGTGAGTTACAAAGTTCTATTGATGTAATGAGTAGAACATTAGATAGAAGATCAAAAAGGAAATAGACAACTTGAAAACCAGCACGAACTAAATGGATCTAACAGATACTATTTTTTTTTCTTTTTTTTTTTTTGCTATAGAGCAGATTCTTGCTATAGGGCATGTGTGCTCAGTGGAGAGACAGAGAGAGATAGAGAGAGAAAGCAAGAAATCATCCATCCAGGGGATGGCCATGCCAAAATCCCCTCTCTTCCATTCTCCTCTCAGGATCTTGAACAAGTACTCACATGCACCCAGTGTGAGTTTCAGGCCTCCAGGTCCAGGACTCAAACCGTAGTTGGCCATGTGGGAGTCCAGTGACATAACTACTACACCATCTGCTGGTCCCACAGATATTATTTTTTAAAATAGAGATCTAATTGAACATCCCGCCCAACAATAGCAAAACACACATTCTTCTAAAGTGTCCATGGAACACTCCAGGATAGATAATAACTTAGGCTAAAAAATTAAGTCTCAATACATTTTATTTTATTTTACTTTTTTTAAAAAAATTTTCCAGAGAGCATATGCACTTCCTAGAGAAACAGAGAGAGAGAGAGAGAGAGAGAGAGAGAGAGAAAGCACTCCCCCCGCTAATGGAGCATGGTCATGCTACAGTCCCTTCTTCAGTTCTGCATTGTGTTGGAATTTAGGGCATACATTTGCATGCACCAATTGTGTTTTTCAAGCTGCTGGATCCAGGATTTGAACCATACAATTGGCCATATGAAATTTGGTTCCCCTAACCACTAGGTCATGGGGCAAATCCAAGTCTTGATAAATTTTAGAAGATTTAAATCATACAAAGTATGTTCTCTGATGACAGTGGAATTAAATCAAAAACCAAAAACAGGAGAAAATTTGGAAAATTTACACATGTGGAAATTAAACAGCACAGTTCTAAATAACCAATGGGTCAGAAAATGAACCACGACAGAAATTAGAAAATACTTCGAGATACAACACAACATACCAAAACCTATGGGATGCAGCCAAAGCAGTGCTCAAAGGGAAAGCCATAGCTGTAAATACCTACATTAAAATAGAGGATCTCAAATCAGCAACTTAACCTTCCACTTTACTAGAAAGAGAAGAGTAAATTAAACACATGGTAAACAAATAATAAAAATTAAAGCAGAGGTCAGTGGATCAGAAAATAGAAAACAATAGGGAAAATTAATGAACCAAAGATTGGTTCTCTGAAAAGATCAACAAAAGTGGGACCAGCAGTTAGCGTAATGGCTATGTCCCTGGACTCCCATGTAGTCGACCATGGTTCGAGTCCCAGATCTGGTGGCTTAAAACTCACACCGGGCGCGTGTGCGTGTGTGCCCAAGATCCTGAGAGGAGAATGGAGGAGAGGGGATTGCGGCATGGCCATCCCCCCTGGGGGGTGATTTCTCGCTTTCTGTCTGTCTGTCTCTGTCTGTTTGGCAAGCGCATGCGCCTTATGGCGAAAACCTCTCCAAAAAAAAAAAAAAAAAAAAAAGATCAACAGAAGTGACAAATCTTCAGCTAGACTGACCAAGAAAAAGAGAGAGAAAACTCAGATTACTGAAATAAAGAGTGAATGTGGAACCCTCACTACTGAAATAACAAGTATTATAAAACGTCACTGAAAAACAGATTTGAAAGAAGCTCTACATTTTTCTAGAGATATAGAGAGAATTACCAGAAGGCTGGAAAGGATGGAAGCAGGGCATTTACTTTTCACCATAAGCCCATAAGGAATATTTTTGTTAATGCTTTTATTAAAAAATAAAATCATGCATAAAAATTAATTTTTATTTATTTTTATTATTTATTTATTTATTTATTTATTTATTTATTTATTTATTGCTATAGGGTGCATGCATGTTCCAGAGAGAAACATGGGAAGTGAGAAATCCTCCTCCTTCCCCCCATAGGGAATGGCCATGCTGCCATCCCTTCTCCATTCTCCTCTTGGGATTTTGGGCTTGCGTGCACCCATGCTCATCATGATTTTCAAGCCACCTGGTCTAGGACTCAAACCGTCGAATCGGCCATGTGGGATCTCATCCACCACACCAACTGCTGGCCCCAGAAAGGTGAATTTTTTTAAAAAAGAATTATTTAACTTATTTATGTATGTATGTATGTATGTATGTATGTATGTATTTTGACTTGACCGGAGAGGGACAGAGTGAGAGAGAGAGGGAAAGTCAGAAATTAAGCTGCCAGGTCCAGGCAGCTGTGGTTGACTCTAATCCACCCTGCCACCTGCCAGCCCTGGAAAGTGTATTTTTAAAAAGTGCAGGCCAGGGACCAGCAGATGGTGTAGTGGTTATGTTGCAGGACTCCCACGTGGCTGGCTGTGATTTGAATCCTAGACCTAGTGACTTGAAATGCGTGCTAGGTGTGTGAGCGTGTGTGCCCAAGATCCCAAGAGGAGAATGGAGGAGAAAGGATTGTGGCGTGGCCATCCCCTCAAGGTTATTTCTCACTTTCTGTCTCTCTGCCTCTCTCTGTCTCTCCAGCGAGTGCAGGTGCACAATAGCAAAAAACAAAAACAAAAACTCTCAAAAACAAAAATGAAAAAGTACAGGTCAGTAATCTATCACCAAGCAAATACCTGTAGAAACACCACCTAGTCAAGAATTAGAACACTGACAGCTCCTTCCAGCCCCTCTTGTACTCTAACCAGCACTCTTCCCCAAGGATAACCACCTCCTGAATATTTTAAAAAGTGTATCTGTGTGTGTGTATATATATATATATATATATGTAGATGTATATGTGTGTGTGTATATGTGTGTGTGTGTGTGTGTATATATATATATATATATATATATAGAGAGAGAGAGAGAGAGAGAGAGAAGAAACAATCCCCAACAGTGTCTGTTTTTTATTTTTTATTTTTTGAGGTTTTTGCTATAGGGCGTGTGTGCTCGCCAGAAAGACAGAGAGAGAGACAGAGACACAGAAAGCGAGAAATCATCCCCTAGGGGGGATGGTCACGCCACAATCCCTTCTCCTCTATTCTCCTCTCGGGATCCTGGGCATACACGCACACATGCCCAGTGTGAGTTTAAGCCACCAGGTCCAGGACTCAAACTATGGTCAACTACATGGGAGTCCAGCGACATAGCCATTACACTAACTGTTGGTCCCCCCAACAGGGTCTTGATGTTGTAATCCAGCCTCAGCCTCCGCTTCAGCCAGGCACCCAACGTTCTCAGGGTCTCTAGGCACAAGCCCAGAACCCTTCCACGTGGGTCAGCCTCACAGAACATCAAGGCTTATCATGGTACCACCGTCTAGCCCCCTCCTACTTTTGTGGCAAGTGCCCATGCTTTTCTCGACAGTCTTGCTATGTCCGAAGCTGGTAGCTAAGTCCGTACTTTGGACTCTATATGAACCAAATCACACAGCCGTTCTCTCTTGAGCCTGACTTCTTGTGTTTGTGCAGTCCCTCCATGCGGGTGTGTGCAGCAAAGGCTGGTTCATTTTCTTCGCTGTATTATATTCCATTTATGAGTACACCACAATTGAGTGTCCATTTAACTACTGACGGAATGGGTTTTTTTAAAAAGCTGTGTATATGACGGTAAATGGATACAAATATGTTCAATACAATGCTAATTAAAAGTGGAACGTACCACATGCCAGTTTAATTTGTATTCCTAAGACCCACACTTTCTTTTCTGCTCTAGACCATTATAAAGTCAGTCTGGATCCCAGGAGAAAATAGGCCATTTAGTCAGGATCCCAGAGGGACCAATCCAGGAGGAGGTGCCTGCACCTCCCCCTGCCCCCGGGTCCTCTCATTGCCCTCTTTTTCAGCCTCAAATAGGGGAGCTTACACAGATGGAACAAAACCACTCTGTCCCTTCCACCCAAGGCTTGTGTCTTCCCAACGTGCATGTGAGTGCACGCCCAGGCACTAGGCAAGAGCACACGTGGGCACACATACGGGCACCTGTGTGTGTCACAGAGCTGGCAGTGCCTGCAGCCACCTGACCAGCAGGCGAGGTCTGGGCACGAAGTTGGTGGAAGAAGAGGAGGGGAAGGAGGGGGGGAAAAATCCCCTCATTTCTGAAGAAATGTCCCAGATTAGATTTGTAAATCAAAAACCAATATATAACATGCAAGAATTGATCTGTTTTATATTCCTCAGTTACATTTTTGTGAAGCACATTTAGAAGATTTAGAACGTATTTGCGCCTGCTGGTTGGGCCATTATATGCTTGAGTTCATACATCTATTTGTGAGGCTATAAAACAGGCATCGACTACCATGTAAATTGTGTTCTCCACAATAAATTATATGCATACTTGCAAAAATACATAACTGCCGTGGCTGGGCCAACGCGGCCGGAATACTAATGAGGGCGAAAGTTGCTTTGTCCCTCTTCTCCGGCCTAATTTAGCCTCTACATCAAAAATTATGTAGGAAAAATCACTTTATCCTCTCACTGAGAAATAAAATAGCACTCATGGGCACCCTCATCTCTTCCTACCCCCCCTTCCTTTTAACCGAACACTACCATTTTCATACTAATTTTAGCTGCTCCAGGTTTACGGGGGAGAAAACGGGTTCAGCTGAAGCTGGAAGCCACTGGGCTGTCTATACGCGTGAGAGAGCTGTTGGAGCCGGCACGTGCACACACACACGCACGCGCATACACATGTATGGACGTTCCCCCCTTATGGCTTAAATTTACTGTGCCAGGGCATCTTCGCAACATCCACACAGACCCACATGGAAACATGAGGATTTGTCTCAGACGCAGGCACAGACACCCACAAGCATTTGCCCACGTGGCACCTTCATTCCCTCTCCCTGGTACAGGCTCATTTGTGTAGAGACACACCAGGGAAATTCAGTTCCGTTCAGTTCAAATCAGTTCAACCCAGTTCAGCCCAGCAAACGTTGACTGAACACCGACTACCTCCAAGGGCTGTACTTGGCCGTCGGGATACTGAGATTTGAAAGAAAGGACAAGTTCTCAGCTCAGCTCCCAGTTCAGGGGTGAATAAATGCAGACACGTGGATGTGCTGAGCTGTAGCAGAGGTAGAGAGCACACACACTCACTCACACTCACACCCTGCTGCTCGTCAGTGTGCACGTTCTCCAACACTCACATGTATAACACACACACAGGGTTCCCGCACTCACACCACACACACACCCGTGTGGATATTCAGACACCACTTACACAGGTTCATGCGTGCAGACACAACTCACGCACACATGCACACACACACACACACACACACGCTACATGTGAGCAGCAACACAGCCACCCACCCACTCTGCTGCTTGCGGATGCCTGCCTCCCGCTGTCTTCCGCATGTCAGAATTAACCTCATGACCCATCTGGTTTGCCCAGCTCTTGGATTTTATTACTCTCTGTCTATTCTGAAAACACTAAGCTGGCTGGCGTTGCTTTACTTCCCCTGGTGGCCTTGCTCCCAGGTCCCATCTTGCTGGGACCTCAGAGGGTTCACAAGAGGGAAGAGAAGTAGATGCAAGGAAGACTTTGCTTCTGTGACCTCAGGCCAGTCTCTCTTTTGCCTGGGGCCTCAGTGTACCTGTTCTTTAGATGTGGGAATTGGATGGTCTCTGAGGCCATTAAACTCCAGAGGCCCACTGTTCATTGCTGAAACTGGGCCTCTGCCTAAGTCAGCGAGCGTGAGAGATGACTGCCGAGCTGGCCCTGAACTGGAGGAGGCTCAGCCCACTCTGAGCTCTAGGTATGAGAAGAGCGTTAGATCTTGGGGCCATGGCTAGGGGCGGAGGCCTCTGGGGAGCAGGAGGAAGTGTGTCCTGGAGAAAGCAGTGGCCAATGCGGTGGAGGAGAGAAGTCCCGTTGGTAAGGGGGCCAGGCTCCAGCTCGACCCAGCTCAGTATTTATACAGGGCCAGGCAGTTCTAGTAGCATTTCATTTTGTCTTCAAATCCCTGAAGCGCTGCCATGGCAGAGGGACTTCTTCTCTGTGACCAGAACTGTGGGTAGGAGCTCCAAGGAGACAACCAGCCTTCAGTGCAATATAACATCAATGTGATTTGTGACGTGTGAGTGTGTGTGTGTGTGTGTGTGTGTGTGTGATGTGTATGTGAATTCTGCTATTGCATTTTTAGTTTTCCTACAGGCCTTTATCTCATCTATTCCCCTATATCTTACCTTAAAGCTTTTCCATACCATACTATTTCCTCTTTATCTCAGCCTATTCTTTGAGTAGAAAATGTTTTCTTTGAAAATGAAAATAGTACATATTTTCATTGAGAACAATATCACATACACAGGATGAAAAATTCAAATTGGTCCAAAGGAATACAGTGGAAAGCAGGTCTCTCTCTCTCTCTCTGCTTGGACTCCCTCAGTTGTTCCATCTCTAGAAATAACCACTGTTATAAATTGCTTAATAAAAAATTATTTTAGTTAAATTTATTTATTTATTTATTTATTTTTTATTTATGAGATTTGATGAGAGAGAGAGAGAGAGAAGGAAAGCAAGAAAGCAAGCCGCCAGGTCCAGGACTTGAACCATGGTCAGCCATGTGGGAGTCCAGTGCCTTTAATCACCACGCCATCTGCCAGCCCCCCACTGTTACTAATTTTTATGTGTTTTTTTTTTTTTTTCCAGAAATGCGAGGGATCTTCAAAAAGTTGATGGAAAAATGCATATTATGAAGACTATGGATGCCAACATTTTTGGCACTGAAATAAACGGCCTCCTTCTGTACCGTGCATGCCTGGATCCCTCTCTACTTACCTATTATCTAGATCCTTATTTTCGATTTTTTTTTTTTAATGCCAGAGTGTATGAACACACCCATGTGAGAGAGAGAAAGAGAGGGGAGAAAGCACCCAGCAGTGGGGCCTGGTCATGGCCCAATCCTTTTTCCTCCAGTTGTCCATTCCATCTGGATCCTGGGCATGGGCATGCATTACTCCACTGCACTTTTGTCTCCAGGCTGGGATTCAGACCCTGGTCGGCCACGTGTGGTCCAGCTTCCTCTGTGCAGCACTTAGCTGCTGTGCTATGTGGCCAGCCCTAGACTCTTCATTTTTAGAGAAAATGTGAGCAAACTATGTGATCTGATTACTGCTCCCCCTCCACCAACCTAAACATGCATCTTGGGAACTACAATATTTATAAGAGAAGCTTTCCAGAGGGCACAATCCGACAGTGAAATCGCTGATGGGTTAGTTCCCCAGTGCTGGAGATGTGGACGCCCAGATTAGATGACAGCGTCAGGAAGTGAATGGGAGAGCCCAGCCCTGGATGGGAGGGAGGTCAGATGCATACCTTCTTCTTCTTCTTCTCTTCTTCTTCTTTTCTTCTTTTCTTTTATTTCCTCCTCCTCCTCCTCCTCCTCTCCTCTTCTTCTAAGAGGTTTATGCTATAGGGCGTGTGCGCTCTCCAGAGAGACAGAGACAGAAAGTGAGAAATCACTCCCCAGGGGGATGGCCATGTTGCAATCCCTTCTCCTCCATTCTCCTCTCAGGATCTTGGGCACGCACGCACATGCGCCTGGCATGAGTTTAAGTCACCGGGTCCAGGACTCAAACTGCGGTCGACTACATGGGAATCCAGTGACATAGCCATTACGCCAACCGCTGTTTCCACGCATACCTTCTAAGGCTCTTTCTACCAGCTAGGTTCTCCGATACAAAAACAACAGCCCTTTATCCCATTTTCCTTCCCCTTTCTCTCCACACTGTCAGGTCCCCACAAGCCAGGCCAGGGCACCAGTACCTAAAGCGACCCAACGTTGGCTTCCAGCCCTTGTGTAATTGACAAGAACCCCCCAGAGATGGCCTCTCTCTGTGCCAGCCACATGCCACTAAACTCCAAATTAAGAGACCCAGCTGAGATTTCTGTCTCATTCCATCCATGCCCCTGGGACCAATCCTCTCTCATTTCAGGAGAGGAATGGAACTAGAAGTTTGGATTTGGGAAGGGGGGCAGAGGGGGCCCACCACCAAAGCCGGTGCCTCTATGCTCCAGAGAGATGTGCGTGTCCTACCATGCGGCTTAAGACTTCTCCAAAACACCGTCCCCCCAAATCCAATAAAATTGCAAATTTCACTGTATTTCACAATATCCTAAATAAACATGAACAGCATGCGTTTCTCTCCCTTGCATCAAATATTAATCTGCCCGTGGCCAGCGCCCGCTCCCCTGCGTGTGTGCGCACGCTGGGTAAACACCGGGGAGATTGGGATGCCAGACCTTCCCTTCTCTTCCCCAAGTCGAGAGCATGACAAATTTTTCTCCTAATTACACCTGCCACTGTTTGCCTTCTAATACAGTAAATCCTCCGTCACATAGTTTTTCAGATTCGGGATTAGGTTCTCTTCCTGTCGTATAAATGATTGGAGGGGGCAGGGATGGAGGAGAGGGTAGGGAGGGGCAGGCGGAGGACAGAGTGGGCTGTGTGGTGTTGCTTTGTGAAATTTCTCCATGGGGGTCCCTGAGCTGGGCGGGCAGTGTTCCCAGGCCCCTGACCCAGGCCTCTGGGGTGGGAAGGAGATTTCAAGGGGCAGGGTGGGAGAGGGAGAGGAAGAATGGAGAAAAGACCCTTGTTCAGGTGTTGAGAACCTACTCACCCCAGCTTCATCACCTCCCTCATCACCCAGGAATCCTCGGATGAAAAGAATCCTGAGATGGAAGAGAGAAGATGGATGAATGGCGTCGAGTACAGGCCCAGCCCAGGGTAGGGGACAATGAGCCAGAGATCCTGTCCTCTTTGCTCTGTCTCCCAGCTGGGTCTATCATCAGCTCTCTCCTGGACCATGTGACCTTCCTCGCTGATTTCCTATCTTGCCTCATCCCTCCCTGACAACCCCATTGTCCCCAGTTGACTGCTCTTTCTAGAGGCCTGAGCTCCCCAGTCATGGCAGCCTCTGCCTCAAAACCCCCAGTGATGTCCACTGTGTTTGACCGATGCCAGCCCTCACCTCTAAGGCCCTCTGTTGCCAGACCCACCTTGGCTCTGTGGGCTCTCTTCCCATGCTCCCTGTCCCTCACTCTAAGCTATGGACACCCTGCCCAGCATCTTCCACTTCGCAAGATGCACCGTGCAAGGCACTCCCTCCGTTCCTTTGCTCAGGAATTGACATTTCAGCATTCTTTCCAGGTATTCACCACCGAGGGCACCTCTTCCTTGAAGCCTTTCCTGATCCCCTGGCTAATTAATTAATTAATTAATTAAAAAGAATTTATTTATTTAATTTAATTGTTTATTATTATTATTGTTATTTTAATTTGTACACCAGAGAGAGACAGAAAGTGAGAGGAAAAGTGAGAAAACAAGCTGCCAGGTCCGAGACTTGAACTGCGGTCAGCCATGTGGAGTCTAGCACCTCAATCACCACACCACCTGCGGGCCCCCTCCTTAGCCGTTTTTTTATTTTGTTTTGTTTTTTGTTTTAGGTTTTCGCTATAGGATGCGTGCACTCACCAGAAAGACAGAGAGAGACAGAGACAGAAAGCAAGAAATCACTCCCCAGGGGGGATGGCCACACCACAATACCCTCTCCTCCATTCTCCTCTCGGGATCTTGGACACGCACGCACACGCGCGTGGCATGAGTTTAAGCCACCAGGTCCAGGACTTGAACTGCGATCGACTACATGGGAGTTCAGTGACATAGCCATTACACTAACTGCTGGTCCCGTCCTTAGCCGTTTTAAAGCCTGCCTTTCTCTGGGCTACCATGGGGCTTTGTGTCTATTGTGTCTGGGGCTCAGAACTTCACGTTGCCTGCCCATGGTATAAGAGGGTCTGTGTTTGCCTCCCAGGTCATAAGTGTCTCTGTCACTTCTGTGTCCTTCCAGCTTCCAAGTCTGGAGACTGCAGCAGAGTGATACTCGGGGGCTTCTTGCTGCCCCTCATCCCATGACTAAGCCAACTGCCTGCCCCACCTGTGGCTGAGAACAGGCAGCCCTGTCTGCCCCACTGGGCAGCCACCTGGCCTGGCAGAGAGCATGGAGCCCTAACCCTCAAAGCCACAGTGGGGGGCAAGGGACAGAGGCTGAAGACACCAGAGCCCTCTTGCGATTTCCCTCCCTGAGCCTGCCAGGGTCTGATAGCGTTCTCTCCCAGGCACCTGAGTGTCTGGAGCATCCCAAGTGACCCCCAAACGACACCCATGGCGCTCCCCAGGACTTGCATTTGCAGTGTTATCAGCTACTGTTCCCTGGGAAGGGGTGCAGGTAACGGCTTTGCCCTTCTGATTCCACTTGGCTGCTAGAGACCCTTCTGCCTCTCAAAGCTCCAGCTCACTGGCCTCATCTGTGGCTGGAGCCTAGGACTGGGCTAAGGAGGGCAGTTTCGGGCATGCTCCAAGCCACCAGGTGAGGTCTCCATCCTCCCCAAAGCCCCTAAAGCTGTTCTTGAAGTCTTCTCTCAGAGTCAGCTTGTTCAGCTTGAATAATAACTGTCCCTGGCCCTGTCCCCTCCCCACACATTTCACCTTCAAAGGGCTGGGAGAAATTTCCCTAATTAATTAACTCCTCTGCCGCCTGCCCTCCATGTCATTAGGTGATTAATCGTCACTGTGACTTTAAATCCAGGGGCGGAGGGAAGTTGGCAGTGGGGGATGCCAGAAGCAGGAATGTTGAGGAGGGGGCAGCCTGAGGGCCTTTCCTGGGGTTGGAAGACCCCTGCCTCACCCCCATTCTTGCCCTTGCCCAGGGCCTGGCTGAGAGGCCCCAGAGCCAGACCACAAATGCATCCATCAATAATCGATCGATGAGTCTCAAATACGAGACTGTGAGAACTGGGGCATTCTGGAGAGGCGGGGTGGCTTTGCTTATCCTAAAGTCTGCAAAATAGGGCCATGGTTAGGGGCATGGGCTTTGGAGTCAGTAAGAACTGAGTTCTAATCCTGACTGTGCTTTTTTCTAACCAGGTGACCATAGATAGGCCACCGTGCTTTCCGGGGTCTCAATGTACTTGCCTAAGCAAGGGGGATTAGTCCTAGGACCTGCCCCCAAGGGCTCTGGGAAGGTGGCAGTGTGAAGCTTTTTGTGTGGTGCAGGGTATACAGCCGGTGCTTAGTGACAGCGATGGTGCTGCCGCTGCATCGTGACGGGGCTGCACGGCTGGCCTTCTCGGCCCCAGTGTCCCGCCAGGACCTTCGCTCCCTACCTCTGTTCTCCTTAGCGCTTCCTCTCCCTACCCACTCCCTGTGCAGTCCCACAGCCCGGTCCAGCGGCAGAACTCACCTGTAAGGTGACCCTGGGCAAGGTCCTCACCTTCCTTAGGTCTGGTGGGTCTTTGCAAGGATGTTGACTCTGAAGGAAGTGGGAGCCATAGGAGAGTTTAGCAGGGCAGGGGTATGATCCAACGTAGTTTCAGGAGGTCCCTGTGGTTGCCGAATGGAGAGAATACTGCAGGGGGGTGGGTGGGGGCAGGAGAGAAGCAGCAGGGCCATTTGGGGGCTACTACAGTCATGCAGGTGAGAGGTAATGGCAGTTCCAGCCAGCAGAGGTGGAGGGCTGGGGTCAGATTCTGGGGCTGCCCGGATTTGCTGTGGGTTAAGTGTGGGTGTGTGACACAGGGGAGTCAAAGGAGATGAGGCCCGAATGCAGCTGGGGTAGGGTGCTTGAAGTGTGTGGAAATGAACTGATGGTTTCCTTTTGTACAGGCCATACTTGGGCCACTTCCCCCAACAGCTCCAGTCTTTCTTCCACCCCACTAAGGTCTCGGAAAGGCATTTTTTCTACAGCGTGGGCCTCACATGGGGCCTGCCGGGGGAATGTGTGTGCTTAGGAGCTCAGTGCACACACGCACACATAGGCTGTCTCTGGGTGCTTGAAGATCCTGTTTCATGGGATTGGACTCAGGCCTCCCTCCTCCCATTGAAGAAGAATTAAAAGAAGAGTAAGGAGCTGGAGCCCTTCCGTGTGTCTGAGCCGTGGTGTGCTCATCTGAGATGCGGGGGCAAAGACTGTGGAATTATCCTGGGCTGGGCTGCGAGTGGCGTAAGCGGGAGCTGGGATGTCTGGAAGTTGTTGCAATGAGGATAGGCAAGGTAGAGGTACAAGGGCGGAGGTAGCTGACGGGGGTGAGGGTGGGTGGGAGGGCACAGAGGGAGTAGAATGTAGAGATGTGTGGGGGTGAGTCCAGGGTGGAGTATAGGGGGTGGGCTTGGGGGAGGGTCGAGGGATGAGGCAGGGAGTGGCAGAGTGGTGGTGCTCCGGCATGGCGGGTAGCCGTGTCTAGGGGCTGGGTGCTCATGTGCCGGTTATGTGATTGACGCTCAGAGTGTGCACAGTCTTCGTGACCTCTTTGACCTCCTCTACACTGTGCTCCCACCTCAAGGCCTTTGCTCTCTGTCCCCTCTGTCAGGAATGCTTGTCCTCCCTTATCTTCATCCTGTCTCTGTTCAAAGTGCCCTCTTCAGTGAGGCCTGCCTTGACCGTCCGTTTCAATCCTGCAGCCACACTCTGGCACCCGCTTTTCCCTTCTCTGATTTCCTCTCTTCCCATAGCCGTTGTGGCCATCTGCTATGGTTTGAAAGTGTCTTCCAAATTCACATGTTGTAAACTTCATTCTCAGTGTAGTGGTATTTAGGGGTGGGGCCTTTAAGGGTGATTGGGTCACGAAGGCAGAGCTCTTGTAAGTAGATTAATGTTTTTGAGGGAATTTCCCATGGGAGAGAGTTTTCTTGAGTGGGTTATTTCCTCTTGTGGTCTCTCTCTTGCAGGCTGTTTTGCTCCTCCACTTTTTTATTTTTATTTTTATTTTTTTGCCATGTTATAATACAGCATAAAGGCCCTCAAGTATAAAGGCATGCCACCAGCACCATGCATGTCTTTGGACTTCCCAGCCTCCAGAACCATGAGCAAAATAGACTTCCTTTATAAATTACCCAGTCTCAGGTATACTGTCATAGCTACAAAAATAGTCTCAGATGCCATCTTTCATGTATTTCATTATTTTATTTATTGCCTGTCTTTTTCCATTAGAATCTAAGCTCCATGAGAGTAGGGACTTCTTATATATATTTTAAAACTGTGGTAAAATATACATATTTGTCATTTCAGTCACCTGTAAGTGTATAATTCAATGCCATTAAATATGTTCGTTCTTTTTTTATATTTTAATTTGCTATAGGGTACTTGTCTGCCAAAGGGAGACAGAGAGAGAGAGAGAGAGGGAGCAGGAAAGTGAGAACAGGCTAGTGACCATATTGTAATCCCTTCTTGGCCATTTTCTTCTTGGGATTTTGGGCATATGCACACATGCACCCAGTATGTCTTCTAAGCCAGCAAATCCAGAACTCAAACTGCACAGTTGGCTGTGTGGGATACAGCTGTTCCAACCACCACACTACTGGCTGGCCCAACATTAAATACATTTGCAGTGTTGTGTAACTATTAGTACTATCTATGTTCTCTGTTTTTATTGTCCCCACAGTAAACTCGTTGATTAATTGGTAACTCCCCATTTTCCCCTCCCCCCAGCTTCTGGTGACCTCTATTTTTTTTCTTAATTTGCTATAGGGTGTGTGTGCTCACCAGAGAGAGACAGAGGAGAGAGTAGTGAGAAAGCATTCCCCCCAGGGGGGATGGCCATGCCACAATCCCTTCTCCCCCATTCTCCTCTCAGGATTTTGGGCATGCATGCACTCATGCCCAGCATGTTTTCCAGGCCTCCAGGCCTCCAGGTCTGGGACTCCAACAATACAGTCAGCTGTGAGGGATCCATCTGCCTTGACCACCACACCACCAGCTGGCCCTGAATTTGCCTATTCTAGGTGCCTTAGGTAAGTAGAATCATTTGACATTTGTCCTCTGTGTCTGGATTATTTTACTTAGCATAATGTTTTCTAGGTCTATCTATGCTGCAGAATATATCAAAATTTCACTTCTTTTTAGGGCTGAATCACATTTCATTGTATGTAGATACCATGTTTTAGCTTTAACCGTGTGCTCTGTGCCTAGCATAGTGCTCGATAAGCACTATGAATGAATGAATGAATGAATGAATGAATGAACGGCAAGGGTAATGGATCTTCTGGGTTTTGCTTTTGTTTTACAACCACTGTGTTTGAGATCCTAAAGGAGCATTCAAACAGAGGTGGTGCTGAATGCTTCTGGACAGTGAGGAGGAAGAGGGCCAAGAGTACACGGGCTACTGGGAAGCTATGAAGAGGGGGTTCGGCTGTTCTCTGAGGAAGGGGTTTCTTCCTGTCTTGGGCAGAGCGCCTCGGCCCTCCCTTTCTCACTCCAGAGGAGATGGGCAGGGAGTCTTGTAGGAATCTAATCTAAAGCTTCCTAAACCTGGTCTGATCCAGTTGCTTCTCTTCTCCCCTTGGGTTGCTGAATATATGCGGGGTATTCTGTACCTGTGAAGGGGGCCCCAGGCCTGGCAGGCTGGAGATGATGTCCCTGCAGGGCAAACGTCCTCAACCTGGAAGTGCTGAGGATCTGAACTCACAGCGAGAGGGTCCAGATGTCCAGCCTCATCCCTGCTAATTAGTGCAATTAATTAACGAGTGGCTTTGTAGCTCTGGGAGCCCTGGACTCCCTTGGCATGCTGGAGCAGCTCTGTAAACAGGTGTTGGGGGGCCTCTGTGGAGTGGGCAAAGGGAACGGGACTCTATGCTGAGCCTTTTCTGGACAGAGAACACCCCCCCACACACCAAGAGTGATTGCAGCGGCCTCTCTCTTCTATCTTCCTAGACCCAGAGGAGCTATGGCTGAGAATGGGTGGGATGCAGTGAAGCCCCACCAGGAGGCCCAAGTCCAGTGAACAGAGCTGCAGAAAAAATAGGTGGCATGGAGGTTAAAGTGGCTGGATCCCACATGGCTGACTGAGCAGTTCAAGCCCTAGATGCAGCGGCTTGAGAAACACGCAGGGTGTGTGTGGTGTGCCCAAAATCTTGAAAAAAGAATTGGAGCAGAAGGGTTGCAGTGTCACCGCTTCTATTGGGGAGAGGTGTGCATTCTCTCTCCCTTTCTCTCTTTCTTTCTCTCCAGCAAGCACATACACTCTGGCAAGTAAAAAAACAAAACAAAACAAAACAAAAACAAAAAGGCAGCATGGCATTGTCTCTTCCAGGTTGACAGAGAAGACAGCAGAGCCAAAGAGGAGCTCCTGGGCTGACGAAGGCAGACACAGCCGTGGTGGGGGACTTCCTGATCTGATATGGGGAGACTGGATCTCCCCAGTCAGATGTTGGAGTCAGGACGGTTGTCCTGGGGAGCTCCTCATCCGATGGGCAGAAACGGCCCTGCCCTGGGGAGGCCCCAGCCTAATGGGTGATGAAACTTCAGACACAAACTTGAGGAAAGAGGCCCGAGCCCTTGGAGTGCTGCTGCGATTAGTGCCCTGGGAGGGGGTACGGAGAAGGGAGGGTGAGCAGGGTCAATGGCCAGGAAGGCCTCCTTTCACTCTTTTCACCTGAAAACCTGATTTCCCCTAACACTGAGATCACGTGGGAGCAGCCCTGAGCCACGGCCAGCCCAGCTGTAGCCTACTCAGCCCTGACTGCCCAGAACTGCCCCTTCTCTTGAAATGGCATGGGCCCCAGGTTCTGGGCTCCATTCTTGCTGTTCTGCGTATTCATGAGGAGCCCTGGGACCCACTTGTGGCATTTCCCCACGTGTGTAGGGTGCGTTTGTGTTCACAAAGCACTGGGACGTGCGTCATCTCGTTTCCTCCTGACAGTCCTGCAGGGCAGGTGCCTTACAGCTTTTTATTGGCTGAGGACGGAGGGCTCCGAGCATGAAGAGGACTGCCAGACGCCTACAGCCAGCTGGGCCAGGGCTGTTCACTGCGGGCTGGGGCTCCCCTCCTTCCACTCTGCCACACCTCCCAGCGGACTCTTTCACCCTGCTGTGCCTCAGTCTACGACCCCGACCCCGGTAAGTGAGCTGAGTGACTCAGTCCTCTTTAAGTTCCTTCAAGTTTTGACATTCCAGACATGAAAAGGTCAAGGGCAAAATGCTAAGAACTTTTTCTTTTAAACAAACTTGAAAAATTCTTCAGAATGGGCTGGGTGTGTACGTGTGTGAATGGATGTGTGTGTGTGCCCGAGTGTGTCAGCATCGTGAGAATGTGAGCGTCCTGAGGGTGCCTGGTGTGGGTGTGACTACGCAGGTGCTCAGCTGTGCCTCTGAGTGCTGGCATTGTGAGTGCGTGGATGTGTCATGTGGGTGTGTGAGGTGTGGATGTGAGTACGCAAGCACACCTGTCGGGGCTGAGCATTGTGTGTGGATGAGTGCTGGGGTGTCTCCTCCTCCCCACTCTGTGGTCTCTGGCCCCATCCTCACAGGATCTGTGGGGGTTCCGGGCCTGAACGCCTCCACCAAGGGTCAGCACCCCCTTTGGGGTGGGAGCCCCTTTCCAGTGCGGCAGTGCGCGAAGGGTGCCGGATTAGCAGATGAGCCATACAATGGGCACATATGGCCCTGAGTGCCGGCGCAGTGTGGCCCAGGGCCCCTACTCAGTGCCACTGGGATTAGACCTAATGAATTGGAAGGAGTTAACAATGCTTCGGGGCCGAGGAGGCCCAGGAGGCCGGCTCGGCTCAGGCCCAGCGCTGTGGCCGCCTTTCACCACGGAGGTGTAATCCGCTTTGAAATCAAAGGTGGTACAAAGTATGAATTTAAATTTGACATTTATGGCTCCGGTGAGATGACGTATTCTGGAAAGGTCTCTTCTTCTTTAAGGGGCTGGGGAGGTGGGGGAGAGAGCGAGGAGAGGAGAGTGAAGCCATCTGCTCTCAGAGAAGGCCCAGGCTGGTGGTTCTGGCCAACTCTCCCCCATGCCTTTTGCTGGGCAGCTGGGGCCGGGGGGTCCTGGGGACATCTGAAAAGAAGGAGGGGGCAGCACAACGCATTCTCCCACCCTCAATTCAGAGGGTCCACCTGTGCAGAGCTCCCCTGGTCCCTAGGAAGGAGTCCCTGAGAAGATGGCTAAAGCAGAATTCTTGCCAAAGAGATGCTGGCCCTGTTCCTCCCCCACCAGGATTTTAAAACATGTTTTTAATTGCGGTAAATAAATATAAAACTTGCCATTTTAATCATGTGTAAGTGTACAATTCAGTAACATCAGTTATATTTCACAATGGGCTGCTCCCACTTGACGATTTCAGTTTTAGGAAAAAATCAAGTTTTCAGGTCAAAAGAGAAAGGAGAAAGCACTTCAGTGAGAAAGTGAGAAAGCGGGTCTGGCCATTAACCCTGTGCGCCCTCCCCTCCTCCGGGGCCGAATCCGGGCAGCTCTTTAAGGGCTCAGGCCTCTTTCCTCAAATTCGTGCCTGCAGTTTCATCCCCGCATTAGACCAGGGGCTTTCCCAGAGCAGGGGCTGGGTAACCGTCGCCACTCTGTTCCCAGAATCTGCCCACCACCCAAACAGATGCGCTGTGTGGAGAGGGCGGTAACGTGCCGTCCCCGCCCCACGTTCCCGGGTTCCTCCTCGTCCGCTTTCCGTGTCCGTGAAAGTGCCCGGTGCAGCCATTTCACATAAGCGTGATTATACAATATTTGTCCTTTGTGGCTGGCTTATTTCACTCAGCATAGTGTCCTTGAGGCTCATCCGTGTTGTAGCCCGTGTGGTGACTTCATTCCTTCTCATGATGGAGTAGCCCTCTGTCCTATGCATGCACCCCATTTTGTTCATCCATTCACCTGCAGATGGACATTTGAGTTGTTTCCTCGTTCTAGCTGTCGTGAGTAATGCCGCTGTGAGCGTCGTCGGAGTCGCGTCTGACTTCCTGGTTTCAGTTCTTGTGGCATCTACCTGGAGTGCAATTATGTTTCACTTTTTGAGGAACCTTCAAATAGTTTTCCATGGCAGCGGCTGCGTCTTACCCTTCCATCAGTAATGCACACATTTTCCAGTTTTGCCATGGCCTTGCCAACACTTATTTTTATTGTAGCCATGCTAGGAGGGTGAAGTGATACCTTGTGGTTAGTGGGTTTTTTTTTTTTTTGTTGTTGTTGTTAGGTTGTTTTAGTTTAGAGACAGATAAAGTGAGAAAGCCCCCCCCCCCGCCCCCGCCAAGAGGGGATGGCCACACTGCAATCCCTTCTCCTTTATTCTCTTTTTCAGATTCTGGGCACGCACACACACACACACACATACGTGTTCATGCCCAGTTGATTTTCAAGCCTCTGGGTCTGGGACTTGGACCATGGCTGGCGGTGTGGGAGTCGAGAGCCTTCACTACCACACCACTTGGTTCTGAGTTAATGTCCCTAATGACTAGTGGTGCCAAGCATCTTCCTACGGGCTTCTTTGCCATTTGCATGTCTTCTCTGGAATCCGGCCTCAGGTACAGATAAGGAAGCTGAGGCTCTAAACTCCCTCCTGTGGTGTGGTCCCTGGGCCCTTCTGCATTGGCTCAGCCCCTCTAGGCCCTGATCCTTCCCCACTCTCATACCCCAGCAGCCACGAGTGACTCCAGTGTTCCCCAGACATCTCTTGGACTCTACTGAGCTGGATAGAGGAGAAAGGACAGGCATCCATTATGTGCCAGGCAGACTCCTTCACCCTGGCCCCTGCTGAGTCCCCTTCTCTCCACACCCCTACACGATGACTGCCTACTCATTCTTCCTCTCTGGGCAAACTCAACAAGCCGCCTCTGGCTCCTGAACTCTGTCCATGTCCCAGCAGCGAGCTCATCTCAGTGGAGGGTAAGTGTTGGTTTCGGTCCATTTCTGGGTCTTCTCTAAGAGTAGAGCTATGCTCCCTCCCCTGGGGCCCTCTGGGTCAGGTAGGTGACCTCACGTTTTGTTTCCTCCCCACTCTGGAGAGGATGGGCAGATAGGAAAGCGCCAGCACAGCCGAGCACTTACTGAGCACTTAGGTGTGCCTGGCCGGGCCATGTCCTTTCCTCGTATTACTGGTCAATCTCACAACCACCCCACATAGTAGGTACTTCTGGGATCTCTCTTTTGTTGTTTTATTTATTTCTCTTCCATGAGAAAGAGCCAGAGAAAAAGACAGAGACCAACAGATAGACATAGTCACCCCCAATGAGATCTCCATACTGTAACCCATCCTCATCCAGCAGGCTAGCTCATAGGTGCACACATGCTTGCACACTCAGGGAGATCTCAGGATGTGAACCCAGGACCTTTCTGGTGTGGGTCCAGATGCATTTCCACTACGCCACTACTTGGTTCCAGTGTCTCCTATTTTTACAGAGATTGAACTCTCACTGCTGGGCTCAGGAAGGCCTGTTTCCAGGCCCTGCCCTCACATCTTAGGTGGCCACCCTGCACCCTCCCGAGCCTCCCTTTACCTAGCACAGCCCTCCTGACTCCTCTTAGCTGCTTCCTGCTTCTCTTTCGGAGTCAGACGGCAGAGATCAACTGACCTGTCAGTGAGAAAAGCACGCTTGACCAAAGTGTAGGCGGGGCTTCCTGAGCCCATCTGTAGGGACCCAGGAACCCTCTGTATGGTAGGTAGGTGGAGTTATTCTGCTACAGATTAGGAGACTGAGGCTCAGAGTGGGGATAAAGACTGGTCTCAGTCTCAGATCTTGGGCTCTAAAATCCAGAGCTAAAAATCTAAACCTAGAGCTAAAATCTGAAACCTAGAGCTCTTTATTTTAACCAAGTTACCTCTTTAGAAGCAAAAGCTGATTCCATCAACCTTAGCAGATATTCTAAAACATAACCTTGGGCCAGCAGGTGGCATTATGGTTAAAGTGGGTGGATCCCACATGACCAATTGCGCAGCTGAGCTTTGGACGCCGTGGCTTGAAAACCACATTGGTGGGGAACCAGCAGTTAGCGTAATGGCTATGTCGATGGACTCCCATGTAGTCGACCACGGTATGAGTCCCGGACCCGGTGGCTTAAACTCACACTGGGCACGTGTGTGTGCGTACCCAAGATCCCGAGAGGAGAATGGAGAAGGGATTGCGGCATGGCCATCCCCCCTGGGGGGTGATTTCTCGCTTTCTGTCTCTGTCTGTCTCTGTCTTTCTGGCGAGCACGTGCACCCTATAGCAAAAACCTCTCCAAAAAAAAGAAAAAAAAAAAAAACCACACTGGTTGCATATATGTGTGCCCACAATTTTGAGCGGAAGGTGGAAGAGAAGGGACAGCAGTGTGGCTAGCCCCCTGGGGAGTGCTTTCTCACACCTCCTCCATTGCGCCTCTGACTTTGGTAAGGGCACGTGCCTTTAGCAAATAAAAATAAATAAATAAATAAATAAACAAACAAACAGACACGCGCGTGCACACATGCACACACCCCAACCTTAGTCAACCATATGCTGACCTCCTCCAGCCCTTAATTTTCTCATCCCTAAAGTGGGAATGTTGAAACCCCCTCCCACCGCTACTGGAAAAGGGTATAGTGAATGGAAAACCTCTAGCACAAGGCCGGGCACATGGTATCTGCCGCTCCAGAAATTACTTTCTTTTTGCTCTTTGGGCACAACCCCCCACCTTTTCTTGGGGGTCTGCCATGGTGGGAAATGAGAATTTCTGGGTTGGGAGGTAGTCAACCACGTTTGAAGTGACAGTGACAGATGGGGGTGGTGGCTCTCCCAGGCGCCCAGCCAGCCCCATGGTGCGTGTCCACCAGTCCCCGGACATTTCCTCCCTCCTCCTGGCCCACAATGAGGTGTCATTTGCCGCCTGTCCCTTCTCGTCATCGATTTCCAAGTCGTTAATTAACGGGGCTTGTCAGCTGGGAAGATGAATTCTGTCCTCAGCTCGCGGGGTCTTTTGTTTTGGGATTGTAAATGTTATAGATCTCCCATGATGGAAGGCCGTGGGGTCAGGGGTGCTGGGCTGCCCAGTGGGGGTGGCAGGCAGGGAGAAGAGCCTGTGGGCTTGGCTGGGCCTTGCTGGTCTGAGCCAGGCCCCCAGAGGCCCCTCACAGTGGCCTCTCTGGCTTGGTTCCCTAGGGATGGGGCAGGAGGGACAGGGGAATTTTTCTGTCTCCCAAAGCTTCATTCCGGGAGAAGCTGCTTGTGGCAAATGGTGTAGATTCAGCCATGCTGTGAATAGTGACTGGCTGGAGGAGGGATTCACACCCTACTCAGTCTGACGAGGGAGATGGCATTATCCTCCGAGGAGCTAGTCTGATGGGAGAGACAGTGCTGTCTTTGGAGAATAAGTAGTTTGAGGACAGAGAACTCTCAGTCTGATGGGGAAACACAACTTCTGTCCTAGGAGAACTCACCTTCAGATGGGGGAGACAGAGACCTCATCCTGGGACAGTGCCACTGAAAAACAACAAAACAGCTGTTGGCCCAAGCCACTCACAGGTTGGCTTAGCCATTTGAATCCTCTCTTTCCCGGTGTCTGAGACGAACCATTCCCTGGACCAGGGGGTCCCTGTTCTGAGGGGATCCAGGCCATCCTCTGTCTCTTCTGAGACCACAGGATAGACAGATTATCTCACCAACAGCTGAACTGGATTCAGCAGGGCTGAAGGAAGCCTCAGAACACGCTTGATACAAAAATGAAAGATTATATGCTTGGTTTTCGGTGACTTGGACCGTGGATATTACAGGAAGAGCTCCAGACCACAGGCCAGTAGCCACGAGGCAGCCACATGGTCAGCCACATAAACCAGGAGAGCCGGGTGTGAAGGAGGGACACATGACCATCTCCTGGGAGGTGGGGAGCTGCCCTGGCTACTAGAGCCCAGGAAATGCCCTCGCGGAAACCCAGGGTGAGCGGCATGATTGCTTCTCTCCTGCCATGTGACCCAGGGGATGCATCCCTGTTTCTGGGCCCCTGTTTCCCACAAGCGTGGTAGAACAAAGGTGCAGACGCTACTGGGAATTCTCAGAAGCAGCATGAGTGGGGCTCATACTTCCAAGCCAGATCTGGATTTGAATCTGGTCTCTTTGGCCAAGCAGCTCAACCCCTTTGAAGTTCGTTTCCGACCCGTAAGCTGGAGATCATAGGAGCGCGGTTTCGGGGTTGTTGTGATGGTTAAACGACCTGCTATGGGTCAGTGCTTAGGACAAGGCCCGACTCGACAGCTGTGGCTGTCCATCATTATCTAGGCTGAGGTGACTAGAAAACCTGAAGAGAAACCACAGGCCCCAGCTCCTGGGACCCACAGGCCCTAGTGCTGCTCATGGCTGGGCAACCAGACTGGCCACTTTCAGCTCCTAGAGCACTGGTGGGAACTCAGTGGTTGTCCCCTCACCATAATCGTTTCATCACCTTCTCCTCTTCTGATGCCTGAGGTCCCAGATAGAGGCTACCCTGATGCCCATCTGCTGCAAGGGGCGGGCAGAAGAGATACATCCCAACCTGGGCTCTCAGTAGCTCTCCCCAGCCCCAGGTTCCTGCTGGAGCAGAGGAAATGCAGTCTGCTTGGATAGCTGTGCTGGAGGAGGGGGTTCAGCCTTGGGGTAACTTGGAAGGGAGTGAGGAGGAGAAGCAGGGGACTTTTACTGGTGGCAGTGGTAGGGGGCCTTCCAGGAGCCTGGGAACTCACTGAGGTAGGGAGGGGGCACCTTGTCTCTGTGACAGCCCCAGGGGAAGGGAGCAGCTGCCTATACCCCACCTTGGCAATGGAACCAGGAGGGCAGGTCCCCTCAGGCCTTACCCAGACTTGGGCAGCAGGCCACAGCCTGACCTGAGCACAGGGCTACTGCTCACGGAGCAGCTCAGTGAGTGCTGCCCCAGGCTGAGGTAGACCCTGGGTTGGGAAGGGCAGAGAGATGCCTCCTTAGCCACCATCTGACCCAGGCCCTCATCTTACATGTGGAAGAACTGACATCCAAAGGGCCACTTACCCAAGGGAATACCAGCAGAGCGAGACTGGAGTCCAGACCTCCAGGCTCACAGTCCATGCTCTTCTCCCATCACCGTGTGGTAGAATGGGGCCAGGACCAGGCCAGAAAGTGAGCCTGAGGTCTGCAGCCCCACTCCCTCAGGACACTCCATGGCTTCCTGTCTGTGGTCTAGGTCCTCTGGTTGAGAGCGAGCTAGTGAGTGAATGGATGAATGAATAAGAAAGAATGAATGCAGGGGTTCTCTCCTACTCTCTAATGGGACCCTTGGCTGCATACCTCCCCAGTTCGGAGGGGTCCCCCAGTAGTCCCACTGAGCAGCCGGACAACTGGAGGTCCAGGTGAGTGATTCTGGAACCTCTCCAGTATCTGATGTTTCCTGGCTTTCCTTCCCAGGAGACTTGGGAGTGGAGTGGGCAGGTGGATGGGGACGGAGCAGAGGACAGCAGCCAGGAGGCAGAAGAGTGATTTCTGGGAGCGGGGGCGGGGGGTAGTTTTGGTGAACACCTGGAGTCCCTGTCTCAGGCCTGAGCGAGGACATTCCTCTGCCAGGCTGCAGGGGCAGCTCGAGGCTCCTGGTTCTCTCCCTCCGTAAATCACCAGCTAAGGGGCTGGGATCCAGGAGGAGGAGCTGGGCAGGGCACTGCTGGGAAATTTATGGCAGTCATTTCCTCCTCCACACTGGGAACTGAGGGGGCTGCAGTAACTTTGCTTCGGCTCCTTATAAATATCACCCACGTCCCCCGCCTGCTGCTCCATTTACCTCGCAGGGAGCCGGGAGACCACTGCAGGGACGAAGCAGGATAGACTTCAGCCAGAACTTCCCAGATACTGTACACTTACAGATAAGCAATGGAGGCATCCGTGTGCGGACTTGGAGGATGGATGGGCTGGCCTGAGGTCCCACTCATCCATTCGGCAAATATCTGATGGGCATCTAGCATGTGCCAGGCTCTGCCTTGCTGTGCTGCTGAGCATGACAAGTGAGAGCCAAACTTTAGGAGCCCAGGAGTGAGATGGACTTTCATGGACAAACCGCATAACACGTCCTCCCCAGGGACAAGCCTTCCTTCTGATTCCTGCCGCCGGAAGGAATCTGGGGGAATCACTACCCTCCAGTGTTCGGGCCAGGTCTGAGGCCTGGGAGCTGCCTCCGGGCCCATGCTGACCTCTGATGGAGGTCTTAATTACCACTGCTGACCTGTGCTGGCCTCTCGTGGTGACATCTTCATAAGGCCTGGGACCAACTTTGCTAGTCTCTCCTCCTGGCCTCTTTCAATGAAGTCTCAGGCACCCCTGCTTTCTGTGGAATAAAGCTGGGCTGAGTTGGGCTGGGCTGGACTCTGGGAAGAGCATGACCCTCCCCTCCCACCCCTGAGTCTCTAAATGCCTGAGTCCCAGACAAGGACTCAGGTAGGAAGGAGGTATTGCTTGAGCAGCAGAGTCATCTTTCTGGCCTTCGGAGGGTAATTTAAGATGCTTAACTGAGATCCCAGACCCCGAGGCAGCCTGGCGAGGAAGAGCACGCGGTGCTACCAGGGAGCCTGACTCCTGGCTTGGTAACCCATCTGCAATGTCACCCGGGCAAGCACCCATTGTAGAACGGGGTGAAACACACCCAACGTTGTCGTGACTCAAACAGGAAAATACTTCATAAAGGAAAGGTCTCCGTAGACAGGCAAAACAAGGGGACAAGATCAAATAATAATAAACTTTTTTATGCACCTATTCTGAGACAGAATGGCCTTACTTAATCCTCACGGTAACCCAGTGGGCAGGCATGCTTAATCTCACATGTTATAGGAGGAAACTTCATTCAGAGAAGTTAAGCAGTTTGCCACAGAGTGGGGCTTGAGGCTCAAACATCAGACTCCAAAGCCTTGACCTCATCGGCCAGTGTGCGAGTCGGTAGCTGGGTGCAGTTGGGCCTCCCTCCCCCAAGGTCTGCCAGCCAAGGTGTGTAAGAACCAGAACATTGTTTTTCCAGAAGTCTTCTATGTGCTTATGCTAGGTAATGTCCTCCCATAGCACAAAATTCACGAGGTGCGAATAGGTGAGAGCAGGGAGTAAATCTTCCTCCTCCCCTTGCAACCAGGCCCCTCAGTTCCCCTCCTAGGAGGCAACGATTACTGCTTGTTCAATTGTAGAGCCTCCTGGAAAGCTTATCTATGCATATTAGGCTTATATGTATTTATATGTATTTATGTACATATTTGTATATATTTAGATAGATTGGTAGATGATAGATCATTTGAATTTTTTTTTTTTCAAAAAGAGGCACACATTAAATGCACTTGTATCTAGGAACCATTTTCTAACAGCCAGAAGTGAGCTCCCCATTACAGGAGGCATTTATAAGGAGGCTGAGTAACGGCCTGGTGTGCTGCAGAGAGGAACCCAGAATCACAGGTGCCGTCTTCCAACCTGAATCTTCTCTGTGCCCACACTTAGCAGAGGTGGAAATGAGGTGTGGAGAGGTGAAGGGATGAGGTCTGCCCCTTAGTGAATCTGCAGAAGAGACAGTGAAGACTGAGTGTGTGAAAATGATACTGGGGCCAGGCCCATGGGGACGTGCCCTGTGGTGCTCTGGTCCAGGGCAGCCCAGGAGAAAGGCCAGCAGGCCTCAGTGGCAAGCAGGGAGAGACGGCAGCCCTGCAGGCCTGAGTTTGTTTGTAAAGGCTCAAGCAGGAATCTGCCCTCAAGATCCCAAGGCCTCAGATTGCAGGGCTCAGAGCTAGCCCTGGGGACAGGGTGGGGCAACCACTGACTGACCCCCTCTAAACCTGAGTGCCTCCACTGATCACCAGGCCAGATAAGGGGCAGGTCAGCTGCTGACCTTTGGGCCTTGGGGGCCCTTGGCAGGGAGGGGGGCTGTACTGCAGTTAGAGGGTTCCATTCTCAGGATTGGGAACCTCCGAAAGAACTTCTCATCCTCTATTTCCAGATGTTCATCATTTACATTCTGACTTCCCCTAACATTTTTAAACTTAAAGAGCGTGTATCTTAAGTGCACAGCCTCATCCATGTTCACGGGTACGTTTGCCTGTGGAATCATGCCCCATCCCAATATGGAATGTTTTCAGCACTTAGAAGGTTCCTTCATGCTCTCTCCTGTTCCCTAGGTTAGTCTTACCTGTTTTGGGTGTCATATAAATGGATTCATCCAGTAGGTTCTCTTCCTTGTCTTGCTACTTTTACTCAACAGCAAACATATCCGAGAATTCCACCCACATCAGTAGGTGAGACCGTGGCTTGTCCATTTACATCCTGTATAGTATTCGATTATATGGCTACATCACAATTTAGTCAGACATTTTCCTGGTGATAGACTGAGTTATTTCCAGTTTGGGGCCATTATAAATAGTGCAGCCATGGACAGTCCTGTGCATGTCTTTTGGTGAACTGTTAGACATACCCCTAGGAGGAAGTGCTGGGGTGTGGGGTTTTGCCCTATATTACCGTTTACTTTGTGCGTGTGTGTGTTTAATTTGCTCTAGGGTGCACACATTCAACAAAGAGAGACAGAGAGAGAAAGAAAATGAGAAAGCAGGGCCAGCAGGTGGTGTAGTGGTTAAGGCACTGGACTCCCACATGGCTGACTGCGGTTTGAGTCCTGGACTTGGCAGCTTGAAACTCGTGCTGGGTACATGTGCGTGCATGCCAAAAATTCCAAGAGGAGAAGGGATTGCAGCGTAGTCACCCCCTGCCCCCAGGGGTGATTTCTCACTTTCTCTTTGTCTCTGTTTCTCTGGTGAGTGCACACACCCTATAGCAAAAAAATCATTCTAAAAAAAAAAAAAAAGAGAGAGAGAAAGCATTCCACAGGAGGGCTGGCAATATTGCAATTCCTTCTCCTCTCATGATTTTGGGCATGCACATACATGTGCCTGATGTGTTTTTCAAGCCACCTGGTCCAGGCCTTGAGGAATTCAGCCATGTGGTCTAGCCACATGGAATACAACCACCTCAACCACCATGCCATCAGCTGGCTCCATATAATATTTTAATGGGTCCACTTTTATGTAAAAATATATGCAGAAAAATATACAACTTACAAGTGAATAGATGAATTTTCATGAAGCGAACATGCTCATCTAACTGGCCCCCAGAATGAGAAATAAAACATGACCAAAACCTCAGAAATTCCCATGTTCCCTTTTGAAGTCTCAGACTCTGCCTAGGGGTAACTGCTTTTGTGACTCTTAATACCACAGATCAGCTTTGCATTTTTAAAAACTTTATAAAAATGGAATCACCTGGAACAGACTCTTTGATATTTGGCTACCGGTACTCAACATGATGTCTGTGAGGTTCATTTGTGTTGCGTGTAATAGTAATTTGTTATTTTTTGAGGCTGTATAGTATTTCATTGTATGTTTATATCATAATGAATTTACCCATTCTTCTATCGGTGAGCATTTAGCTATTACAAATAGTGCTGTTCTGAAGAGTTCTGGACTTATATGCATTTCTAGAAGTGGAATTGCTAGTGAACAAACCTCATGAACTCAAATACATTCACTGTATTTTAAAAGGAGTAGATTCTATTTTTGTTGTTGTTGTTGTTTTTTGTTTTTGAGAGGTTTTTGCTATAGGGCGTGTGCGCTCGCCAGACAGAGAGAGACATAAAGACATAGAGACAGAAAGCGAGAAATCACCCCCTAGAGGGGATGGTCACGCTGCAATCCCTTCTCCTCCATTCTCCTCTCAGGATCTTGGGCACACATGCACACGTGCCCAGTGTGAGTTTTAAGCCACTGGGTCCGGGACGCGAACTGCGGTCGACTACGTGGGAGTCCAGCGACAGACACTCTTTCTTTTTTTTTTTTGGAGAAACACCAGCTAACTGCTGGTTCCCTAGAATCTATATTTTAGGGAAGTTGTGAGTTTGCAGAAAAATTGAACATAAAGCACAGAGTTCTCTAACGTTCCCTGTCCTGCCGCCGCCCAAAAGGTCTTCTGTTATGAATGTCTTCATGTCCTGTGTTGCTGTGGAACATCAGTTAAATGGATGAACCAACACCAATACATTCTTATTAACTAAGGTCCGCAGTTGGGGTTTATTCTTGGTGTCGTACAGTTCCATGGGTTTTGACCGTTGCCTGGTTTCATGTGTCCATTATTATGACATCACACAGAATAGTTTCACTGCCCTAAATCCCTTGTGCTCCATCCAGTCATCCCTTTCCCTAACCCCTAATCCCCTGGCACTGATCTTTCACTGTCGCCAGAGTCTGGCCTCTTCCAGAACATCATATCATTGGGATACAGTATGTGATCTTGCAGACTGACTTCTTTCACTCAGCAGTATGCATTTTAGTTGGCTCTGTGTCTTCCTGTAGTTTGAGAGTGTGTTTCTTTTTAAGGCAGAATAATATTTCATTCTATGATTTTATAGGTTTGTTTATCCATGCACCTATTGAAGGCATCTCAATTGCTTCCAAGTTTTAGCGGTTATAAATAAGCTGTTATAAACATTCACGTGCAGTTCTCGTGTGTGTGGACCTAAGGTTTCGACTCAGGGTAATACCTCAGAGTGCAATAACTAGATCATATGGTACGTCCATGTTGAGCTTCGTAAGAGACTGCCGAGGTGTGTCCCCAGGTGGCTATACCATCTTGCGTTCCCACTGGAAATGACTGCGAGCTGCTGTCGTAGCATTTAGTGCTGTCAGCATTTTGGATTTCAGTTATTCTAAAGGTGCATAGCAGCTTGTTTTCATTTGCAGTTCCCCCGTGACAAATGACTGTGAGCATCTTTTCATATGCTTATTTGCCATCTGTATGTCTTTTCTTTGAGGCCGACCATTGAAATCTTTTGCCTCTTTTTAATTGGGTTGCTTATTTTCTTATTGTTGAATTTTGAGAGCTCTTTGTATATTATGGATACTAGTCCTTATGTGTTTCAAAAGTCTTTTCTCCCAGACCGTAGCTGTCTGCTCATTCTCTTAAAATAGTTTCATGTTAAAATGAAATGTTATATCACAACAACAATTGGGGAAACCAGAATAATTTGCCATGAAAGAAAACAACCATATAAATAAACGAAATTAAAAGTCTCCTGTCGTTGCCTTTGACCGAGTCCTGGCATTTGCTCCTGATCTCTGAAACCTGAGGCTTAATCTCTCCTGTTCGCCAGAAAAAATAACAAATGGTAGCGAGGTGCCCAGGCTGGACAGCACCAGACCAAGATCTTCTCCAACTCAAAATCAGAAAGTCTGAAAAATGATCTCTGTGTAAGCAATGTGATTTAATGCCGGCCAGTGTGTCTCCTAAAAAAAAACAACCAAAAAAAAACCAAAAACAAAAACAAACCCTTGGGAGCGACTGATACAGTTCACCCGCTTGCCCTTGCCTCTACTCTTCCAGTGCTAAACTCCTTTGATCTTTCGCCCAGTGCGTGCACACCTCCAGTGACCAGGAAAGCGCTCTTTCCAAGTCAGCCTCTCTCTAGAGGCCACTCTGGTAGGAAGTTCTTTTTTTGCAGCAAGCATGAAATCTCCCTGTAGCTTCCTCCACTAGCCCTACCTCCAGAAACTGCAGATGCCGGGATGAAGGCTAATCCATTTGCCCCAGAAAGTCATTTACCTTTCAGAGCCTCAGTTTCCATCTAAAAAAAAAAAGAAAAAAAAAGAAAAGAAAAAGGAAACAATAATAGCCACTTGCCAGGGGCTTTTTAAACGAACGAAACAAGATACAGCATGGACAGCGCTCAGCCCTACGCCTGGTCACAGGGGAGATGGAAGAGAAGAGCCCTTTTGTTGATGCAACTGTGAATTCACCTGTGGGAGGAGATGGGGAGGGGTCAGTACAGTTCTGAGGTGGTGTCTTAGCATAATTAAGAGGGGCCGGGATCTGAAAGTCTGGGGATGTCTCACATTAAATATCTGGGTCTATGTCCTAATAGAACCTTCAGATAATCTGATCCAGCCTCTTCATTTTACAATTTAAGAATCTGGAGTTAGAGAGGCTGAAAAACTTGTTCAAAGCCATACAGTAAGAGGCAGAGGAGAAGCAGGGTTGGCAAGGATTTCTCAGTGGTGTGTAGAGTCCCTGGAAGGAGCAATGGACTCTGGGAAGGAGTCCTGAACCATAGCTATGGGATACACAGCTATATAGACACCTTACTGTGTGACCTTGGACAGTGTCTTTCCCACTCTGGGCCTCAGTCTTGCCACTTGTAAAATGAGTCATTGACCTAAGTGGTTTTTAAGACTCCTCCTGGCTCTGAAGTTCTATGGTCAGGGGATGGTTCTTAAGATTAAAGGAAGAGTGGGGACCAGCAGATGGCATAATAGTTACATCACTGGGCTCCCACATAATCGACTGTGGTTCCAGTCCTGGACCCAGCAGCTTGAAACTCATGCTGGGTGCATGTACATACGTGTCCAAAATCCTGAGAGAAGGGACTGTGGTGTGGCCATCCCCCCCAGGGGGTGATTTCTCACTTTCTGTCTCTCTATCTCTCTGTCTCTCTGGTGAGTGCATGTGCCCTATAGCAAAAATCTCTCTTAAAGATTAAAGGAAGAGGGACCAGCAGTTAGCGTAATGGCTATGTCGCTGAACTCCCATGTAGTCAACTGCAGTTCAAGTCCTGGACCTGGTGGCTTAAACTCACGCCGGGCGCATGTGCATGCATGCCCAAGATCCTGAGAGGAGAATGGAGGAGAAGGGATTGCAGCGTGGCCATACCCCTGGGGGGTGATTTCTCACTTTCTGTCTCTCTGTCTCTCTCTGTCTGGCAAGCGCACGCGCCCTATAGCCAAAACCTCTCCAAAGGAAAAAAAAAAAAAGATTAAAGGAAGAGTGAGACCAATTCAGAGATTGGGTGTGGATTAAATTGGACATTTGGGGGGATGAGACACCAGGGCACCATTAGTGTTAGGAGAGCATTTAGCATGATATCTGATGCAGTAACTTCCTTTCACCTTCTCTGAGCAGAAGTTCCCATTTCACATCTCTACCTCATCCATTACATGGAGGGTAATATTTAAGATGGGCTTGTTGAACCCAAGTCCTTTCTCCTCTTTTTCCAAACAAAGACATTCCATCCCTGGCTTGTCACATAGCCACCCAGCTCAAGACTAAATTTCCCAGCCCCTAGGTAGCTTGCTCTGGCCAGGTACAGGCCCCCAGTAATGGAATGAAGTGGAAGGGATATGTTGCTACTTCCAGACCTGGTCCTTAAAATGCTCTGCACATGCTCCTCCCACTTTTGCTCCCGTAGACACTACACGGACTTGCCTGAGACCCCGCATAACCAGAACTTCACCTAGGAGTAGTAGAGAATACCTCATGGAAGGAGTCAGGGTCTTGTACGGCTGTGTGGAGCAGAACCACCTTCTTACCCACCCTGTTACATGAGAACAAGGTTAACCTTTCCATTCTTTCGGCCAGTGGACCCTTTGTTAAAGCAGCTCAGTCTTTTGCCACAACCAACACAATGTCCCTACTGAGAAGGGGCAGATGGGAACATTAGATGGTTCTTCAATGTCAAGTTTTGGGGGTTTCTAAAGGTTAACTTGCTGCTCCCCTCATAAGGATCTCTGTCTTTGACCTCTCTCTCTGGCTCTAAAATTCTATGATCAAGGAAGTGGTTCTTAGGATTAAAGTAACAGTGAGACCAGTTTATCAGGTAGAAACAGCACAAAGGCTGGACCGATGACTGGATTATATTAGACATTTGGGGAGATGAGACTCTCTGGGTGATGGCTATCAGCCTATCCAAATGAAGGGAACTGAGCCAGGTGGCACAGTGGTAACATAATAGGACCCACATGGGGTTTGTGGGTTCATGTCCTGGGACCTCCCTGAGCACACAGACTGCCCATGATCCAAGCTGGCTGAGGCGGGGTGGATCACAATATGAAGACCCTACTGGGGGTACCTATCTCACTTTCATAGAAGAAATAAATAAACTTTAGAGATAAAATAAAGATGACATAAATATAACATCTCTATCCAAAAAAAGGAAAGAAAAGAGCGGGAAGAAAGGAGGGATAGAGGGGAAAAGGGAAGGAAAAGCAAACATAAAGCCAAAGAAAGATTCCTAGGGTCACAGGGCAGTAAGAAGTCTTAGCGATGGCCTTGTCCACCTCCAGCCTGCCCAGCCTTCTGCCCCTGCCCCTGCCCCTTTTACACAGGAGGAAATGGAATCTCAGGGAAGTATAGTCCTAACTAAGACGTTTGGGAGCTGGAAGAAGCAGGTGCGGGCATTCATGCTGTTGTCCATGGTCCTGAAATTTTCGTATGGCAAAGCGTGATTATTTCCCCCTCTCTGGGACATGGATGATTCCTGTTCTCTTCCAAGAACTCTTAACCAGGGAAGAGCTGATGGGATCATGGTGCAGAAGGGAGGTCACTGAAGGAGAAGGGCTAGGGACAAAGGCTGTAGGCAGGCGTAGCTATGATAGGCTATCAGAGAGAAGAGAGACTTTTGTTTTGATATTGTTTTCAAACAATGGCAGTTACCTGGAAAGAAACTCACCACTATACAACTATAGCCTAAAATCAGAAATAATTGAAGAGGAATAAGAAATGTGTGTCTCAAGCGATGCAAAGCCGTGCAAGTGTCAACATGAGCAAACTAATTCAAATGGGCAGGCAGAACACAAATGAATGGGGATGGGGCTGGCTGTAGTTATTCTTTGCTTTTTTCCCCCTTATCTGATGAAAAATTTGCAATTTTTACACTGCCACCAAGCAATCAAAACTGTGATTATGTTTCACAATTTTGACAGCTAGTTTCACATACTTTAAGTAGTTCTGTTCTGTTTTAGACAATTTGAACAATTTCCTTTTCCCTGAGAAGTTGAGGAAAGACCGCAGTGCCTCTGCTTCCACTGCACCCCTGTGTAGAGCAAACCATGCCGCTGGCATGTGTTGAATGCTGCCTGAAGGTATGGAGCGTCAGAACACATGTATCCTTATAACGACCCTGGGAGATAGGTACCCTTAGAGCAGTTGAGGAAACAAGTGGAAGTTATCTGGTCCAAGGTGACCAGGAAGTAAATGTCAGGACCAATGTTTGAACCAAGTGGTCTGGCTCCATATCCTGAATTTCCAGCTCCTACTCTACCAGTTGGCATCTTGCTTGGCCACAGCAGAACCAGAAGCAGGCTGCCTGATTCCCAGGGTAGACTCTGGCCTCTGCGCCACCCCAGGGAGGTTCATTGCGGACCTGGGGTGCACGTGCTTAAAGGAGACACAATGGTAAGAATTTAGGCAGATCAGCTCTGTAACTGAGGCACAGGGCTGCTGTTGGAAGGGGACACATGGGGAGGAGAAAGTGGGCTCCAACTGAGACTGAGCTCCTGCCCCCCTCTATGCCCCAGGGAGCTCTGGTCAGGGAGGAAGATCCAATTTCCAGGCATGGTTGAAACCGGAGCTGGGTGCCCCCTCCTGCTGGCCTCCTGTGTCCCTCCCCCGTGTGTGCTGATGTGAAAGAGGCCGAGGGCACAAGGGGAAGCATTGTTCCTGTCCCCACCCTGTGTGACCCAGCTCTCAGCAGAGCGTGGAGGAGTTTGTGTAACTTTCCTGGAGGTTAAGAGCAGGTCAGCGCGGGGCTGTAGCTCAGGCCACTCTCCCAGCAAAGGAAGCCTCGGGCTAATCCAGGTGGCCCGTGGGAACAGAAGCACATACCTGCTGCCCATGTGCTGAAACGGGAGGGAGTCCAAACTGCTGGACCTGAAGCACAGACCCCTAAATTCCCCAGTCACCCTCCTGTAGGCCTGGGCCTCAGACACAGAGACAGATCACAGAGGCCTGTAGTGATGGGGGACCTAGAAACAGCCCACTGCCCACATTTCACAGGTGGGCAGACTCAGCACAGACAGGACAGAAGAGTCACCAGGAGTCATGCATGCATTCATTCATTCAACAAACGCTTGTGAAATGTTAAGTGCAGACGCTATCCTAGGAGGTTCATTGCATTCCACTTTCAAGGTTGGCATTCAGGAGAGAAAATACAGTCTCAGAGAGAGCATGAGATCTTTCCAAGATCACACAGCTGGTTTGAAGCAGACAGCTGGTAGCATGTTTGACTCAGAAAAGTCGGATGAGGGGGCCCTAAGAAGTATCTGACACATTCACCTGTCTCCTGGCAAATGGTATGACAGAGTCAATACTATTCAACAATTTATTTGGTGTCTACTCCGGGCAAAGTACTTAATTGATCCTCCTCTTCTGGGAAGATTTCCAGGAATCCACCAACCTTCCACCTCGGGAAGTTAATCCTGATAAAATCTTCCTGCTTTAATTTAAGCCGTTTCCCCATTTGTCATACATAGGATGTGACTAGAGCTTGTTTCGAGCAAAGTTCTTCCCTGTCCCAGGGTGTGCAAAGGCTGAAACAGGACCACAGAGGTGGCAGTGCGAAAGTGTGTTCGTGCTCCGGCACCAGCAGAGTGGTGGTACGCATGAAAGGATACACAAAATTCAGCACGTACCCCAAACAGTACCCCAAAGGTTTGTAGATATACACGCACACTCTTAGTCCACAAAGCAATCCTAGAAGGCAAGCATTTTATCCCCATTTTGTAGATGAGAAAGTCAAGGCTCAAAAAGCATAGATAGGTTGCTGAGGGCTGCTGAGCTCAGGATCAGTCCAGAATACTGGACTCCTGGGCCAGAATTCCCACTGTGACTTCACGGGCTTGGGCACACGTGCCCAGCGCTAGTGAACAATACACGGTGGTGGTGGTGGCGGGTTGTTTCTCTGGCTTCTCTGCTCGGTGGGAAATGCTCTAATGGGTGGAAGTCCAGTTCCTTCCTCCCCTGGGAGGTGGAAGTGGAGGAGGTGCATCTATTCGGCCAGATGTGTTGGGAGGGAGAGTGAGTTCATGGCTTGGGTTAATGATCCCTGCCACCCAGTCACTGGGTGGTGGGAACAGGTGGCTGAGGCTGACCGTCCAAGGAGTGGGGTGGGGCTGGCCCAGTCAGGAGGCACCAGCTGCGGCGTGAGTACAGATAACTTTGCATAGTCCCCTCCCAACCCCTAGAGATGATACGGGGTACCTCATCCCACGGTCCCCACCTTGGTTCAAAGCCCCTCCATGCTCTTACAGACCATTACGACTACCTCCCAACTGGTCCCGTCCTCAGCCCTGTCCAGGCCCATGCCTCCTCCTCACTGCTGGGTTTATACAGCACGAACCTGCACATGTCACTCTGCCCAGAGAATCCTTCACCCTTCCTGTCCTAGCTCAGAGCCTGAACTCCCACTGTGTGGTCCCAGCTCCTCCCAAACCTGTGTTCTGGGGCTCCTCTAGGGTGGCGTGCTTGCCCACACCTTACTGACGGAGAGCGTGAGGCTCAGAGAAGTCAAATGATAAAGCTCCCCTTTACGCCACCAGTGCCCTCGCGGAGGTTCCCCTCCCTGGTCTTTATCCTTGCCATTCCCTTGACCTGGGACGCCCACCCCCCAGTGCCTGAAAGGTTTCTCCCTCTTCTCAATTCTCAACTCAGTTTCTCTCTTGTGATATTTTCTCCCTTCTGACTCGTAATTTTGTGCATTTTCTCTCCTGCCCTGGGCCTCCTCATGCCTCCTTTAGCCCCCCTGGCTCCCAGCATGGCATTTAGTCCTGTAGGAGCCTAGAAGCCTACAGTGGTTGTGGGAAGGGGCTGGAAGGGGAGGGCAGTAGGAGGCGTGCCACATCCAGGCTCAGAGCCAAGCTGCGCCAGGATCCAAATCCTGGTTCTGCCATTTACGAGCTGTCACTTTGCTTGGCATCTGTGCCTCAGTTTCCTGATCTGTCGAGTGGGGATAATAATACTGCTGGGCATCTTCTTCCATCTGAGGCCCTGGTCACTTCAGCCTCTCCTTCTAGGTGGGGGCCAGGGGAGTACTCAGCTCGGCCCACAGCCCTGGGACCTTGTTCCTCCTGCCTTCAGACACTGTAGCTGCCAGGGCTGGAGGTATCTGGAAGACTAGTTTGGTCAGGGAGGAGCGTGAAATATAGGGTCTTGGCCTGCCTGGACCCCTGTTCTATCCCCATGGGGTACCATTTAACCCCCCTTGCAGGTACCATAAGCTCCATGTCCTAGATGGAGGTGAGGGGTAGGGCACCAGGCCAGAATCTGTCTTACTTCTTGGCCAAATTCCTGGCATTCCCACTGTGAGTCCCAGGACCTGACCTTTTCCTTGCCTCTGTCAGGCCTAGGAATCTGCTTCCCAGCCCTCGCCCCATGCTGCCCTGTGAGGAGGCTCATCCTTGAACCCAGGCAGTCACTTTATCACCTCTGTGCTCTGGGGTTTCTCTAGAGTGGCATGCTGACCCACGCCTTACCTACGGAGAGCTTGAAGAGAAGTCCAACAACAGGCTGCACAGCCGGAAGTGCCAGGACTAGGGCCTGAGTTCCCGCGGCTCCAGAGCATACGGCCTTTCTCCCATACCCTTTGGCTCCCTGGCTCTACCCCGAGAGCAAACACTACAAAGGAAGCCCTCTCACCACCCAATTCATGTGGCTGTTGAAATGGCCTGTCCCTCCTTGCCTAAAATAGAATTCCTTTGCTCCATTCCCAAGGAGGAGAGAAAGGGAAGGAGACCACAGTGGAAGGAACGGGCTCCCGAAGTTGAATGACAACAATGGCGGAGTAGCCCTGGATTGGCCTCGTTCTGGCCAGGAGCCACTGGTGAACATGGGAGAGCCTGGGAGGGAGCAGGCTGGCTGCATTAAAAGTGAAGGAAGACATTCAGGAAAACTCTGACTTTAAGTTGGAGTCTTGCTGGGTTTTTTTAGATCCCTGTGCTGATAGTTCAACATGCACCAGCATGTCTGTAGGGACTCTTAGTTGCAAGCAACAGAAGACCTTCCCCAAGCTGGTTTCAGACAACAGGGGATTTATTGACTCTCATTCTGAAATAGTTTAGGAGTAGGCCTGGCTTCAAGTGTGCTTTGATTCAGCACCCAATTGACATCACCAGAATCTGTTTCTCAGTTCAGTCGCCTGCGATTATCTCTGCTTCAGCTCCACGGGTGGCAGAAACGGCCATGCTGCACTAAGATAGATACCCACCCACCTCAGTGAGAAAGAAGGTGATGGGGGCCTTCCCAGAAGCCCCAACACTTCGCTGGTTCTGATCATTTATACGCCCAGAGTCGATCACTGGCTGAAGGCACATCCAGGCTCAGAGCCACGCTGTCCCAGGACCCAAATCCTGCCTCTGCCACTTACAAGAGACATGTAGACCGAACTGATCCAGAGTTTGTCTCTGGAATCATGGGTGGTACAATACCCCCGCACCACCGAGGGAATGAGGCACGAGTAGTGCCCGAAGGGGATTTGGGCTTTGGTTTTTAGAAGGGGCAGCATATGGTAGGCAGCCAATGGCACTATGGTTACTACCCACTCCCCCAGGAAAGAGAACTCCAGCCTCCACTCAGAAAGCCCAGGTTGGTTCCAGATTCCCCTCTGCCTCTCTCATCTCATCCCATCCTGCTCCTGAGCTTGAAGCCTGGGCTCCATCCTAGGTCAACCTCCCTAGAGGCAGAGCCTGAGATGAGAATTTGGGTATCTGGTATTTACCAGGGGAGCAGCCTCTGAAAGAGCATGAAAGCAGTAGAATTAGGCGAAGAAAGAGCTGAGCAAGGACGTTGTCTCAGCCTGATCTTGCAGGGAGTTCTGGAGCGTCAGCCATACCAAAGAGTTTGTCCCTTCTCACAGCGGGGGGAGGGGGGGCTGGCGGTTTACAGCACCCCCATGCTCCCTTCATGTCTGTCACCCATTGGTTGTGGGCTTCCTAGCAGTGCGAAACCTCTCAGGCAGCTGCCATTCACCAAGGGCAGTTCCTCAGAGGTGGAGGCCACTGAGAACTCTTAGCAACTAGCATGCAGCAGAGGATTTGGGCAGGGTGTCTACTGCAGGCTCCTTGCCTTGTCCTTCAAGCTGAATATTCAGTCCTGTTCCCTAGGCAATGACCTAACTCCCTCAGTGCTCCCTGGGCTAAATGGCCTTTATATTTCTCTGACTGCTTGTGAATGCGTCTCCAAGCTCCCAGCAGGACCCATGCTCTTACTTGGCCCCTGGAGCAAGAACCACCCAGAGAGAATGGCCTTGCACTGGCATGGAAGCAGAAGGAGCATTTCCAAGGGGCTGCCTTGTAGGAGGGCAATCTCTGGCCTCCTGGTTTTCTCAGCCTCACTCCTCCCAAATTCTGACCTTTGTCTGATGCTTCAGCACCTAGCTTTGTAGGACTTCTGCCTCCTTCTAGTGTATACATTTGGGTGTCTGCTCAGAATAGTCCATCTCCTTGGCCCTTCTGGTTCCCCAGCTCTAGGCTCTTCTCTAGGCACCCGATGCTTCCTGACAAAGGTAGTTCAAGAGAACTCTCTTGCCCAGTGCCAGCTGCTTTGAAAGGCTTATACCCAGGTCAGCAAGTGGTGTGGTGGTTGAGGTGCAGGACTCCCACATAGCAGACTGTGGTTCGAGTCCCTGACCTGGTGGCTTACTTTCTCATTTCCCCCATCTCTGTTTCTCTCTGGCCATATTGAAGAAGAAGAAGGAAGAAGGAAGAAGGAAGGAAGAAAAGGGAGAGAAGAGGAAGAGGAAGAGGGGAAGAGGAGAAAGAGAGGGGGGAGGGGGAGAAGGAAGAGGAAGAAGGAAGAGGAAGAAGGAAGAAGGAAGAGGAAGAAGAAGAAATAAAATAAATCTTAAAGAAAGGCTTATACTCTGCTTTGGGGGCTTTACTTATCTAGTTTAAGAGTGTCCCCCATGCAAAACTAAAGGATAAACAACAAATATTTGTAAAACGTATGACCAAGAAAAGGTTAAAATTCTAATATGCAAAGAGGTTTTATAAATCAATAAAAAATACATGAACACTGCAATAAAAAATTTAGTCAAAGGACATAACTGGGCAATATTACAAAAGAAGAAATAGAAGCAGTCAATATAGATATGAGAAGGTGCTTGACCTCTCTAGTAATCAAAGAAGTTTAAATTAAAGCAGCCATGAGAAATCATTTTTTGCTTTTCTTTCCAATGGGCAAATGTTCCACACTGATGAGGGTGTGGAAAAATGACCACTCTCATGCTCTGTTGATGGGACAGCAGGAGTGTAAAGAGATACATTTCTGGAAGGCCGTTTAGAAACCCTTGGCAAGCCTTAACAATGAGTATAGCCTTAGAATCTACAATTCAACTTCTTGAAATGTAACCTTGGGAAACACTGGGAGATGTGCCCAAAGGATGTGTAATGATGTTTATCTCAGCACTATTTATTATAAAAAAAAAAAAAGACAATGAGTTAATGATCCATCAATAGAGAACTGGTTAAATCAGTTATGCTTCATTCATATAATATAATCTTCTGTCATTAAAAATGATACCTAGTGACCAGGAGGTGGCATAGTGGTTAAGGTGATGGACTCCCATGTGGTTGATCATGGTTCAAGTCCCAGACCCAGTGGCTTGAAACACACTGGGCACGTGTGCATGTATGTCCAAAATCCTGAGAGGAGATTGGAAGAGAAGGGATTGCAGCGTGACCATCTCCCCCGAGGAGGGGGGGGTTCTCACTTTCTGTCTCTTTATCTTTCGGTGAGCACATACCTCCTATAGCAAAAAAAGAAAGAAAGAAAGAAAGAAAGAAAACAAAAGAAAACTGCATGTACTGACTTCAAGAGTTCATGATCCCTCAAGTAAAAAGAGGTTACAGAAGATAATGCAGAATGCTTCATTTTCACTTTTTGTGTTGAATTTTATACCTGTGTGTAAACGGCCTCAGGAAGAATGGAATTTCTGGGTGATGGGGACAATGGATTCTGTTGTTCGTACCTGTGTGTATAAATGGCCTCAGGAAGAAGTCTGGAATTTCTGGGTGATGGGGATAGTGGATTCTGTTGTTTGTGCCTTCTTTGGGTGGCCAGTGCCCACTGACCCTCTGGGCTTGCCACTCGCCCCCTGTTCTCATTCTGATGGTATTGACTCACCCAAGGATCAGGGTACCTGGCCGTGCCCCTGGGATAGGCTCAAGGGGTTTGACCACAGGGAACAAACCAGTGTGGATTGTTCTGGAGCTCCTGAGAAAGGCTATTGCATAACAAAGCTCTCCAGAACTTACTTGGTAGAAAATAACAATCATTTAATAACAAATTATGGCTTGGGAATTTGGAAAGGGACAACCAGAATGTCTTACTTTCATCCAGTGATGTCTGGGGCCTCAGCTGGGAAGTTGCAGATGAGCTGAACAGCTGGGACTAGAATCACCTGGAGAATTCTTCACCTACACATGTGATGCCTGGCATGTCTCACAGGCTGGACTTACTTGGGGCTGTCAGTTCCATGTCACCCACACGTGGGCCATGTGCGGCTCGAGCTCCTGACAGCATGGCAGTCCAGTGCCAAGGGAAGTATCTTCAAGAGGCAAGAATCTGGAGAGTGACTATTTCAAGACCAAGACAAAAGCTACAAGACTTCTCTGACTTAGCTCAGAGCCATGCCAGAATCCCTTCACACATTCTGTTGGTTACAAAGGCAGCTCAGTCACTAAAGCCAGCTCAGGTCCAAGGGGAGGGGAATTGACCACACCACTTGATGGGGAAGTGACAAGGTCACATTGCAGAAGAGCATGTGAGATGGGAGATATTGTTGTGGGCTTCTATAGATTAGACCGTCTTTCTTCCCTGCTGGACTCAAAGCTGAGAGATATGAGATTTGGAATAGCCACAGCCACCTCAAAAACCACAAAGGGGGGCGTGGTGGCGCCCGCCCTATGGCAAAAACCACAAAGGGGAAGCCTTTTCATAAAGCTAGCTTGGAGGAGAGCCAAGGGATGCCGAAGAGCAAGACTGAGAGCAAAAGAGACAGAGAGACAGATATCAAGACTAGAGGGCGTCATCCGAGCCTGACCAGGCCTCCCAGCTAATTCCACTCCCGACTCCTCTGTACCAACAGCCAGTAATCTTCTTATGCTGAAACCAGTTTGAACTGTCTTTACTATCACCTGTGAAAGAAATAGTCTTAATCAATATAAGGAGAGTTTACAAGGGTCTTACTGTCTTTTTTTATACATCTCTATACTGCCTGAATTTTCCACAGTAAGTACATTGTGTTTTCAATGTTTTAAAAATTTTTTAATTAAGTAACTATTTGTGAGTCATTGATGGCAATAATCCTGAATTGAATAACCTCACATTTTGATCAATCTGAAAACAAAAACCCTTTGCCTACGATTACCTTTTGTTTGTCAAAGTGCAGCTCCTCTGCTGCCATGCCACCACCCCTCACTGCTTCCTAAGTCTTCTCTAAGACTCGAGCACTTTCCAGCTGTTCCAGTCAGTGCAGTCAGATGGTATGAAGGGTTCTGGCACAGCCAGGCTTCTGGCCCGCAGCAGCTCTCAATCTAAGCAGGAGACAGAAATGCACAGAATCTTTCTGATCAAGGGCTGTAAGGACTAGAATGCAAACACAATGTGCTGGGGTAAGAAGGAGAAAGGGGCTTTTGAGGCAGAGGACCAACTTTAACAAAAGGCCTGCTAATGGGGCCATAAAGGATGTGTAATTCAAAACAAGTGACACAAAAACAAGTGACCACAAGATAGGGCATGTGATTTGGGCCCTGCAGTGGAGACTTACGAGACAGGGTGGAGCCTAAGTTTGGGAGGGCCTAGAATGCCAGGATAAGGAGTTGGACTTTATTCTAAAGATAATGGGAGCCACTAGAGGGATCTAAGCACAAGTATCATGAGCAGATTCTAGATGGGAAGGGAGCTCTAATGATGGTGTAGTCAGTGAATGAAAAGACCTCAAGCCAGGTAAGTGGCTATTGTAATAGTCCAAGCAATTAGTTTAAAAGGGCCGAAATTGCCTTCATCCTTGTAGCTACTCTACCCAATGCCCCGCTAAGAGCAGACCCAGGGCCCATGCTGGGGAAGAGAGCTCATTCTGGTGCTCTCCAAGGTCCTTAGTCTTGTCCTGACAGAGCCTTATTCATTTGGCTTCACTCCACTGGGGTCCTGGCTGCAGTTAGGGTGTGTGGGGGACAGAGAGCATCTTTATTTACTTTCATTCAATTGACCTGACTGAGATGTCTCCTGATTGGAAGCACGGCTTCAAATAATAGCAATTAAAAATAATAAAAATACGAACAGCTGCCATGGATTATCTTTGTGTGGATTATCCTGAGGCAGATCCCATTGCCATGTCCAATTTGCAGATGGGAAAACTAAGTCTCTACATCATTAATGCAGTAGCTGCTCACTCTGGAGCCTCCAGTACATATTTGGCATCTGGTTAGGCATTTCTTGAAGATTCCACTCCTACAGGTTATGGGGTTCTTGGTCCCCACAGCCTGGATGCAGTTGCCCACTTTCTACTGCTGTATCTGTCTAAGCTCAACAAGGATGTCCCCTCTTCTAGATGTCCCAACCACCCACCCCCAGCCCCACCTCTGCCGAGATCAGGTCTCCCTACTTCCCGCTCCTCTCTACTCTAGCAGGAAGCATACTGGCATGCTTGTTTGTACTAGAGAGTGAGCTCCCCAAGAGCATGCAGGCAGACTGGCTCAGCCAGTGGTCCCAGCAGCAGGACAGAGAAGCTCTCAACAACAGTGTCAGAAGTGGAAATGACAGGTGGAAGGCATCCTCTTTCCTTCCTGCTCTCTGGAGGAATGGGTGGCCTCCCCAGATGCCCCCTGCAACCTGCCCCCACCTCTGATGGAGGACTGAGAGGGTTTTCTCAAGCTGTGCCCTCCCACTTCCCCACCTTCTGCCTTCTCTTTTCCAAATAAGGATCCAATGCAAAGGCTGCCAATCATTTCCAACTAGAGGGAGGTTGGTGACTTGCTCAGACTCAAAGACCAGGGTGCCCAGCCTGTGGCCAGCCAGGAAAAACGAGGACAGAGAAAGAGGGCAAGTGACCAAGAGTCACTGAGCTGGAGGCAGACGAAGGAAGAGGGAGCGAAATGCATTCTTGTAGGTTGCCTCTCTCACATCTGGAATGCTCAGAAATGGGGGAGAAATTGTCCAGCCTTCAGCAGACACAATTGAGCAGTTGTGGTGTGCGTCGGCTTGTGGTACTTAAATGCAATAGCTGATCTAATCACTAGTCTCGTTCCCTGGGAAGCTTTTTGCTGCATTTTAGCACAGAAAAGTGTTGTCTTTCTCTCTTTTGTGGCTTGAGCTGCTATTTAAGAAAACGGAAAAAAAAAAAAATCAATATGTCTTCTCTGGCTTTCAGTCTTTTTCCCCCAAAAGGTGTTTCTATAGGGAGGGGGTAAGGTGGGGGGGGGGGTCGAGGAGTGTTTTTGTCATTCATAAGCCATGGCGACAAATCCTTGACATCATTCGAGGTTCCTATCGATCAGCTCTGTCCGCGGCACCAGAGGACAAATAGAAATCATTTGTCTGTCTTGGCTCCCAAACAGTCCGAGACAAAGGGCTAGGCCAGCAATCAGCAGCTGGAGGTATTAGCAGCAGGTCAAGTTCGGAGGTCAGAGATCAAACAGGTTGTCATCAGTTTCTCACAGCTATCAGAGCCAGGGCAGGGGAGGGGAGGAGTAAAACCCACCAACAACACAGCTGGTTTTTATTAGCCAAATCCTGCTTCCTTGTAAAGAGAGATGGGCCACCCCCACCCCCAGGGACACCCCAGGGTGCCAGGTTTCATGGCGGCAGGGCTGGGGGGTGGTGAGGGGCCAAGGAAGAAAAGAAGTAAGATCTGAACCATGCGTCCTGCTATCTGTCCTTCCCACTCTCCCAGGGGAGACTCTGAGTTATTCTGTCCTGGACCCTGAAAGAGAGTGAGAGGGAGACCTCGGATTTCTCTGAGACCCCGAGCAAGGAAGTTAATCCTGTAAAATTGTGAGTGGCTTAACTGGCCTGGGAAACGGGATGTAGCCAGGGGACAGTTGAGTCATTTTAAGTCCCTGATTACACACCACCTGTTTTAGTTTCTTCTCCCACCCTCAGAATGAGACCCAACTCTTGGAGAATTTAATCCAGGGAAAGATACGGATATGGGACTAGGTAGCAAATGCAGTCCCAGCAGAGTGACACAGGTGGCAGGTGACTGGAGAAGTGCAAGAGAAGCATGACAAATAGGATGGCACCTAACAGCTCTTATCGTTGAGCACCCACTACCAGGCAGAGCGGATCTCACCTGGGCATTGATGAGAACTCTCTGAGGGCCTGGTGGTCCCATTTCACAGATAGGAAGATGAGTTCAGAGAGATTAGATTGGTATCATTGAAGCCAAATAAAGCACATTCTCAAGAAGTGGGTCTCCAGGGAACAGAGGAAGAGGCACCGTTGATGGAACCCACTCAGTGGATATAAGCCCACCTGAGGGGAACAATGAAGAGAGTTCTGGGTTCCTGGTCTTACCAGCTCCTCCCTTGGCTAGATTGTCTTACTTCAGTTTTTTTAAAAAGTAATTTATTTACATGGTTCACAATTCCAAAAACTCAGAAGATTACAGAGAAGTCTACATCCCACCCCTATTCCCAGTCACACAATGCACCCAGTTCAGTTCTCCCTGGAGGCAACCAATGTTATCAACATCTTGCTTATTCTTCGAGAGGGGCCAGGTGGGTACAAACACATGTATCTCTTAGAAGGATTTTGATAGGTGAAGAGAAGAAAGGACACCAACAAAGACAGGATTATTATGGAAAAGACTCATCCTTGTACTCTTAAATTTGCTCTCTTTGTTTTAGGGGTGTCTCATAAACAGCAAATGATTCGATTTTAGTTTGGGCTTAATCTTTAAGTCTTTGTCTTTTAGTATGGAGGTTTTATCCATTTATATTTTTTTCTGTATCTAATTGATTTGGTCTTATTACTAGACAGAAGGGAAAGAATTTTTCTGGCAGAAACAAATGCCTCTTAATTTTACCTCCTGGTTGATTTTTAATTTCTATTTTCAAAGATTCTGATCTAATATTCACTGTCACTATTTCTTTTACTTTCTTCCCTAGTGTTTTGGAGGAAGTTTTTATTTTATTACTAGTTAACCGTACATTTTTTTTTTTTTTTGAGAGGTTTTCGCTACAGGGTGCGTGCGCTCGCCAGACAGACAGAGAGAGACATGGAGACAGAAAGCGAGAAATCACCCCCCAGAGGGGATGGTCACGTAACCGTACATTTTTAAAGACATATTCTTTAATGGGCAGCCATTTAGCATTTTTATTTTCTTATTAGTTTTTTAAAGATAGAGAACATGTGTGTGCATGAACGAAAGCGAAGCACCCTTGACAGGGTCCTGTCACCTTACCCCCCTGTCTAGCCCTCCTCAGGATCCTGGGTACCTGCTTGTGTCCGGCATGTTTTCAAGCCAACATGGGACTCTGAACCCGCGGTTGGCCATCTGGCTTCTTACAGGGCACTTATATTATTGCTGTGCCACAGTGGCCAGGCCTAACATTTTTATTTTGTGATCCATAACTATAAAGAAATATATAAAGAATAATATAACCAACATCTATATTCCCACCATCCATCATTAGTGTGTCAGTCATCAATTTATTGCCTCTCAGTTCCAAATCCATCATTGGTTGCCCTGCTTTGTGATACTACAGCTGGGCCCTGTAAACACCTCTCCTTCACCTGCAGGCACATCAGGCTTTGTGAGTAGGGGGCACTACAGAAAGCACGCACCTGGAGAGTGGCCACAGTGCAATCGCTTCTCCTCTGTCTCTTCTTCAGGGATTTTGTTCACATGTGCAAGAACACTGCAAGACATAGCAGAGGAAGGGACTTTTCTTCCTGCTTTTGTTTGTTTGTTTGTTTTCAGTTTGTTTCAGGGAACGTACACTCACCGGAAAGAGATTGGGGGGGATGGGAAATCACCCCCCAAGGGAGATGCCATGCCAAATCCCTTCTCCTCCCTTTTACTCTCGGGGTTTGGGGCACACACACACACACACACACACACACACACACACCCCAGGATGCTTTTCAAGCTGCCAGATCTGGGACTCGAACTGCACAATTGGCCATGTGGAATCCAGTCATCTTAATCTCCATGCCACCTGCTGGCCCCAGGGGCTTTTCTTCTGCTTCTTATATGCAAATCTTCAGCTTTCAGCTGCATGCAGGAGTCCCAGTGGTGCTTACTACACCAGCACCCCTATGGGCAGCTCCATGTGTGGTAGCCATGGACCAGCACTACTTAAAGCACCTTAGTGAACCTCTCACCACCCACAGTCACAGCATCTCTAAGGTCTCTCTGTTTTTGTTTTAGGATTTGCCAGAGGACACATGTGTTTGCCGCAGAGAGAGGGAAAGTAAGAAATCACTCCCTGGAGGTATGACCATGCCATAATCCCTTATGCCCATTCTCCTTCTGGGATTTTGGGCACACAGCACATATGCCTGGCATGATTTTTAAGCCATCAGGTCCAGGACTCAAACTGCGATCAGCCTTATGGGAATCCAGTGTCTTAACCACCACCCCACCTGCTGGCCCCTGACTCTCAGTTTGGGTTTGGGGCTTGAAGAAGCAAGTATATTCCTTCCTTTGTATACTTTAAAAAAAATTTTCTTGAAGAATTATTTTATTTAACTTTATTTATTTTAATTTGACCAGAGAGAAACAGTGAGAGAGAGTGAGCGCAAGCCACCAGGTCCAGGACTCGAACCATGGTCAGCCATGTGAGAGCCCAGCGCCCTTAACCACCACACCACCTGCTGGCCCCACCTTGGTATACTTTCTTACCAGCGGAGGTAGTAGCTGCTCCCCAGATTTGCTACTATTCTTTAGGAGGCTCTTTCACTCCTCTTAGTAGCTACCCAGCTTTTACTAGTTAATTTTTTAAATAAATTATTATTTAATTATAATTTTCCTCTGTATTTTCTCCTGACTAGACCCTAAATGATACTTGATTGTTTTTTTTTTTTCTGTGCTAGAGAATACGTGTGCTTGCTAGAGAGTGAAAGAAGAGAAAGCACACACACCCACACCCACACACACACACACGGAGAATGGCCACACTGCAATCCCTGCTCCTCTCTGCTTTGGGGATTTTGGTCATAGGCCCAAGCCCAGCACAGCTGGGCTCAGGTCTCTCAGCTGTGTGGGATCCAGCTGCCTTAACCAGGCCATGGAGCTGGCCTGATACATTGAATCAAATGAATATTTTGTCATATATTCTTGCTATTGTTTTCTTTTAAAGATATTCCATACTGTAGATAGAGCTGAAGTTCCTTTTGGTTGCCATTCGCAAGTACCTAGAACGGAGTTCTCCAAACGGAGATACCTTTTTTTCACGGTACTAGATGCTCCTTATTTGCTCTTCCGAGTGGTGAAATTTACACCTCTACCAGCTGTCCTTAACTGTGTCATTCCTCACATTCTCACCAACTCCTTGTATGGTTAGACCTCTTAATTTTCCCCCATCTGGTGGCTGAAAAATGGTATCTCATTATTTTTTTCTTTGCTTTAGTGTCCATTTGAATATCTTCTGTCGTTCCTCACTTTTCTGTTGGTTGATTTTTTCTTACAGAGTACAGGGATTCTTTATATATTCTGATAGACAAATGATATATTCCAAATATCTCCCAATAAATGACCCACCTTTGAATCTTATGATATTTTTCACCGAAGATTTAGTTTCACTAAAGTTAAACAAATCTACATTTTATTTTATAGTATGTTCTTCTTCTGTCTTTCTAGTCTGAGCAGTCGTTCACTTAAGGATCATCAGGATCCATGATACCGAGATCATATCCCCCAGGTAACTGGGGCATGGTCTGTCAAGGGCCATTTGTTGTTACAGAGGCTGTGCTTGTAATACTTCTCTTTTTAGTCAAAAAGTAGCTTAACGCCAAAAAGAAAAAGAAAAAAGTATTCTCTCTTCTGATACAAAAACTATGTTTTTTACCTTTTCTTCTGTTTTTCATGTTTACGTCACTAAAATGTCTTTTTTTTATTTGTAATGATTGATAACTTGTTTCATTTCTAATTTATGGTGACTGCTATGTCCTAGCTCTATTGTTAAAGAGTCTTTCTTTCCCTTAGTGATCAACAGTGACATCTGTAATATATGCCATGTTCTCATATATATATGTGAATATGTTCTAGGGCTCTCTATTCTGTTTTATTGGTTTACTAATTTGTGTGTGAATTAGGCTTTTAAAAAAAACTGTTGTAATAAGAGTTCCAACAATCATGTATCTTAAAGAACAAAGTATCTACTTTATGCATGTAACAGTTTGAGGTGAGTTCTGCTCTGGAGCCCTGTTCCTTCCATCTTGTGGTTTAGTCATCTGTTGTTGAAGTTTGGGTCACTGCACATTTGGGTTCCAGTCTAGGAGTAGGACAAGGAAAAAACATGGAAGGAACAATCCTAGGGCTTTAAGAATTGTAACCCAGTGCCACCTCTTAGTGTACTGGTTAAGTGCTATGCGCTGGGAGCTGGATCCTTTGTGACTGAGTGTGGTTCAAATCCTGGCCCAGCTGCTTGTAAAACATGCCAGGTGTGTGTGCATGAGTACCCCTAAAATGATTATGGCGTGACCATGCCCCATTGGGGATACTTTATCTCTTCTCTGGTGAATCTGCATACTCTCTGGCAATTAAAAAAAAGTTTTTCAAAAGTTTATTTTTTTAAAAATAGTTGTGGGGGCCAGCAGGTGGCGTGGTGGTTAAAGGGCGCTGGACTCCCACATGGCTGACTACGGTTTGAGTCCCAGACCTGGCGGCTTACTTTCTCAATTTCCCTGTCTCTTTCTCTCTCTCTCTCACTCTGTCCCGCTCTGGTAAATTAAAATAAATAAATAAATAAATAAATAAATAAATAAATAAATAAATAAAGTTAAATAAAAAATAATTATTTAAAACATATATATATATATATATATATATATATATATATATATATAGTTGTAGCCTAGGAAGGGGACATATCACTTCTTATGCTCATGGGTAAGAACATGTCCCGATAGCTCCACGTGACTACAAAACAAAGCTGGAAAAGCAATTCCCAGCTAGGCCACCATGTGCCGAACTGCAACTCCATTATCATGCAGGAAGGGAAGACAGGATTCTGGTGAATAGCCAGCAACCCCATTACACACAGTGGCTAATGGGGCCAGCGAGGTGGCTTGGGCATTAATGATCTACTGCATAGTTCAAGTCCCAAACTTGGTGACTTGGGTCATAGATGGAACACATGGGGTGCATGCTCAAAATCCTGAGAGGAAATGTAGGAGGGGGGACTGTGGCATGATTATCCTCCATGGGAAATGCTTGATCACTGTCTCTGTCTCTCTCACTTTGGTGAGCACACACACCCTATAGCAAAAAAACTAAAACAAACAAACGCTTGATCAAGCATTTTGTACAATGTTCCTCAACAGGGATTTGTGTAACGTTTTGTTTTTCTCGTGGTAAGACTGGGGTGAAGGGCTTCTGACAGGGAGATTGTGCAGGTAAAACCCCATTCTCATCACAGCATACCGAAGTTCATACTGCCGACACTTACCCCGACAGGGGTGTCTGAGACAGTGCGCGTCAGGTCTCTCTACTGTGAAGTTACTCCTTTCCCCCTCTTCCCATTCTGTCCTCTTTGAAAGAAAGTGGCCGTGCTAAGTCCCCACTTGAAGCCAGAGTATTTATGTAAATCACTTGGAGTTCTGTACAGGAGACATATCTATTATCTCCATTAACGTATGTATTCGACCATTTGTTTATCTGTATGGACTCATGGACATTGACTTACTTTGGGTTATAATCCAATACTGTGTCATTTATTTTGTTGCTCAAACTGTTCTATCTTTGACCACTAGGAGCTCTTTCCTTTGGCTCCTATGTCCCTTAGACATACCCCCATCCATAGTTGTTTCACAATTAAGCCCCTCCTTATCTGGGGCAAGACACGATGCTCCAGGTTCATCTTGTATACTTCCTGCCCCCTGTCCTAGAAGAATCAGACATTTCCCCAAAGATCTGGTTTCTTTTATTGGATAATGGGAATTAGAAACCAAGATCTGGGTTGAGGTGTGATCATTGCGGTGGAGTGAGGGGATATACAGGTGCATGTGTACTAACATGGGCACGCATACATCTGCTTATGTAACCCTCTGTACCTATAGTAAGGCAAGTCCAAGTGTGTCCTAATGTCTCCGGCTCTCATCTGTCACCACATGGATTATTCAGCTCAACCCCTTGCTTATCTATAAACCTCCTTCTACCACCGTGAGAAGCCCAGCCCCCATCATTTCCTTAAATGTTCAAGTCCAGTACACATCCAAGGGATCTTTGAAAAGTTCATAGAAAATACACATTTGGAAAACCTATTCATGGATTTCAACATGTTTTGGCACCAAAATCAATTCATACTGTAATTCCATGTTTTGGAAGAACTCTTAAAAGTGCCTCTAAATATAGTGGTTCAGGGGACCAGCAGGTGGCATGGTGGTTAAGGCACTGGACACTCCCACATAGCCAACCATGGTTCAAGACCTGGACCTGGTGGCTTGCTTTCTCACTTTCCCTCTCTCTCTGTCTCTGTCTGTGTTTCTCTGGTCAAATTAAAATGAAATAAACGAATGAATGAATAAATAAAATCTTAAAAATTCTTTAAAAAATATAGTGGTTCAGAATTGTTAACTCTTTCCTTGTCATTTAATTCTAAATATTAATTTTCATTGGTTTACTCTAACTGTTTCAAAACATAGAAGGTTTTGCTAGCTCTCTTCCTGTGATTTCTTTCTAATTTCTTTGCCTGTGGTCTGAAAACATGGTTCGTATAATGTTGATTCTCTAGGATGTCTGAGAGCTTCTCTGTGATGTAATGCAGTCGTACATCCCTTAGTTTTAGGAATATGTTCTGAGAACTATCATTATGTGATTTCATCCTGTGTGAACATCAGAGAGTGTACTTACACAAACCTAAATGGTGTAGCCCACATACCTAAGCTGAATGCTGTAACCCTATGGGACCACTGTCATATAAGCAGTCCATCATTAATCAAAATATTGCTATGCAGCATATGACTGTAAAAAAACTTCTGGGCTAGCCAGGTGGCATGGTAGTGAAGGTGGCTAGATCCCACATCAACTGTGCAGTTCGAGTCCTGGACCCAGCAACTTGAAAAACATACCAAGTGCACATGTATACATGCCCAGGGGAGAATGGAGGAGAAGAGATTACAGTGTGGCCATCCACCCTGAGAGTGCTTTCTCACCTTCCCTCTTGCTGTCTCTCTCCATTCTCTGTCACTTTCCAGTGAGTGTACATTCTTTCTGGCAAATTTAAAAAAAAATAGAAAAGAGTAAAAAGGAAAATAATATGGATTTACAGTGATAGGATTCTAGGAATTTTTTTCTTTTCTCAACGTTGTATTTAATTGTTGTTTTATTGCTTCTACAATGTATAAAACTAACATATACTGGCAAATATTGGTTTAGAAAATTAACAAAGAATCAAAATATTTAATTCTACAGACATTTTGTGAGCTCTTCCTACATACGGGTACTCTGTTGGATCCTATGGATCCAGGAATAAGAAATCGAGGTCACTTTTTCCAGGGCCTCTTAGTTTAGGAGGGTTAGACCAAGCACAAAGATTCCTCTGCAGGGCAGATGGTGTGAGGGCCTTGGAGGGGTTCATACACGGGGAGGGGTGTGCAGAGTTCCTTACTGGAACCATAGACGATCTCAGGGAGGGAGTACAGGCCAAGGGGATAAGCTGAATATTACTAAAGTACAGTATTGGTGTAAGATTTTATAATTTACAGATCCTCTGAACACACACACACAAGTGCACATGTATAATCTCATTTCAGTGCTGTTGACTCTGTGAGGCAGATAGTAGTTTTTGGTTTTGTTTTCTGGGTTCATTTATTTATTTATTTATTTATTTGTTTGTTTGTTTATTTATTTATTTATTTATTTAGAGGTTTTTGCCTCAGGGTGTGTGCATTTGCCAGACAGAGGGAGGGATAGAGACCAGGAGAGGGACAGTGAGAAATGACTCCCGGGGTTGGGGAATGTTGGCCATGCCACAATCCTTCTCTATTCCCTCCCAGGATCTTGGATGTGCACACACATCCACCCACTGTGAGTTTTAGTCCACCGGGTCTGAGATTCGAACCGTTGTCAGCCATGTGGGAGTCCAGAGACGTCACCACTACACCATCTGCTGGCCCTCAGATACTAGTATTTTTATACCCTTTTTACAGAGTTGGAAACTGAGGTTCAGAGAGGAGATACAACTTGTCCAAGGTTTTTGCAATGCACTTAGGAAGAGCCGTAAGAATGGTTCAACAATATATCCCACTGTATGAGAACATTATCAATGTGGAAACAGAAATCGGGGACCAGATGTCAAACAAGGGACAGCTGAACTGTGACAAAACCCAGGTGGGTGTTTTGTAGAACTAGATTCCAGTGCTTTGCCAGCCACAGATGGGGCCCATCCAGTTACCCCAGAGATCCCAGACCTCAGTGCTGGGAGCTCAGAGCTTCCACTGCCATGGGCCCATCCTAGATCCAGCTCTACAGCCCTTACTTGTGTAATCCAATGGACTCGTGGAATGAATGAACCAGCGGACAGACATTCTGCTTTTCCCCTCCATCCCTTTTCAGACCGCCCACATAGTTGGTATGAAAGCCCTATTCCCCTCTCTCAAGGGCCAACCTCAGGTATCCCTTCTCTAGTATCTGCACTTGATTTTTGCTGACTCCTCACCTAGACCCTCCTCCTCCTCCTGCCACCTTCCCAGCTGCCCACCAAGCCTTGGTAAGGACAGAGGTTGTCTGAGCACTGGCGCCCCCGAGGCAGTTCCTCCCTTGACACATACTCGTACATACACACACCCTCGATTACTGATTCTCCCTCTTCCTCTCCCTGCTCTCCCTCTGCCAAGCTACACTTTTAACTGACATGCGATATGTATTTATTATAGGCCATCTCAAGCCCATGTTGAGAGGATGACACTTCATTAATAATGTACTTGTTCCTTCAACAAATATTTATTGAACATTTGCTGTGTGTCAAAGCCTATGTGAGATACTGGAAATGTGACATTAAGCAAAACAGCTATCGTGCCTGCCCTTAGAGAGTGGACAGTCTAGCCAGGAGGCAGACACCAAAACGTACGCTCAGAAACACATGTGTTTCACGTGCCCACACATGTGCCCAGCCTTTGTGGTGCCGTCGGTAGCATACTAAACTATAGCGCTGGACGCCACGTGGCTGACCCACAGGTTGATCCTCAGCCTGGTAGCTCTGAAACATGCCAGGTGTACACGCATGAGCCTAAGAGATTTAAGAGCTGGAAGGCTGGGGGACGGAGACCACTGCATGACCAGACTCTGGGGCAGGTGCTTCTCTCCTATTCTTTTCCTTTATTCATGAAAGAGTGCATGTGTGCACACATGAAGGTAAGATAGAGAGAGACAGAGAGACAGAGAAAGAGAGAGCAGCACCCTCCACAAGGTCTGGTCACACTACAGTCCCCTTCTTCCAGCCCTCCAGCCCTCCAATCCATAGGATCTTGGGCATTCTTTTGCGTTTTCAGGCTTACTGGGCTGGGAATTCAAACCATGGTTGCCATGTGGGATCTGATGTCTTTTGAGCAGCACATTGCCCTGTGGCTTGCAGCCAGCCTAAGGGTACTTCTTTCTCGATATTATGTTCTCTATCATGAACTATATAATGTTTAGTTTTTAAAAAGGAAACATATCTGTTTTTTACTTTATCTCAAAGCACTTCTCATATATGACAAATGCTTTGAAATAAAAAAAAGAGAGAGCCTAGTCTAGATCTGCTTGAACACTCAGCCCATAGCACTAACAATGACAACACACACACTTAGGTCTATACATTTTCCAATATTACTGCTTTAACTGCACTCTACAAATTTTGGTATTAAGTTCATTATCATTCAATTCTAAATACTTAATAATTTTGCTGACTTCCTTTTAACCCATGGGTAATATAGGAGTGAAGGTTTTTAATTTCAAAACATGTAGGGCTTTGTTAGCTCTTTTTCTATGGTTGATTTCTACTTTTATTGCATTGTGGCCTGAAATCACATTCTACTGGGTCATCAGAAAAGTCATGACATATTTTTCCATGCTTTTCTATGCAAAGGTGCATCATAACTTTCTTTCTTTCTTTTTTTTTTTTTAAGAGGTTTTTGCTATAGGGTGTGTATACTCACCGGAGACACAGAGACAGAAAGCGAGAAATCACCCCCTGGAGGGATGGACAGGCTGCAATCCCTTCCCCTCCATTCTCCTCTTGGAATTTTGGATGCACACGCACATGTGCCTGGTGTGAGTTTTAAGCCTCCAGGTCCAGGACTCAAACTTTGGTCGACTATGTGAGAGTGCAGAGATGTAACCGTTACACCGTCTGCTGGTCCCGCATCATGACTTTTCTAACGACCCAATATAGAATGGTAATTCTCTGGAAAAAAATTTAATGTATTTATTTAAGTTTATTTATATTACTTCTTAATTTGTTATAGGGCTTGTGTGCTCACCAGAGAGAGAGAAGCAGAGAGAGAGAATGAGAAAGCAAGCTGTCAGGTCTGGGACTTGAACAGTAGTCAGTCATGTGTGAGTCTAGCACCTTAACCACCACACCACCTGCTGGTCCCCCCTTTTTAGGATTTTGCTATAGAGCACGTGCTCTGGCACGAGGGACACCGACAGAAAAAGAGGGAAAGTGAGAAATCACCCTCCGGGGGAATGGCCATTTCTCAATCCCTTCTCTAGAGCTTTTGGGCACCTACACATACACACGCCCAGCATGATTTTCAAAGTGCCAGGTCTAAGACTTGAACTGCAGCCCACCATGTGCGAGTCCAGCGCTGTACCCACCACGCCACCTGCTGGTCCCTCCTGGGAATGTTTTTAAGACTTCTTTGTGACCCTAGTCATTGTTTACATTAGGTTACTGTTTTTACAGACAAGGACTATTCAATGAAAAAAATGTCCAACTGAAAAAAAATTGTGTGTTGGTGTCTTAAAAGGATTATTTAAATAATCCTGAAACTGGAAAGATAAAAAAGTTACCCAGGAGAAGAGCATTCCAAGCTGAGAGAAGAAAATGAGTGGAGGCTTTGGGGCAGAAAGGAGCTGGGCACTTCAAAGTCGAATGCTGGCAGTGTGGCTCAAGCTGCGGGGAGCTGGGAGCAGACAGGCAGCGAGAGGTGAGGGAGGCAGCGGCCAGTTTATAAATAAATAAAATGGAACGAATATGAGTGAATAAGGACCGATAGCATGAACCAATGATCACCTCCAGGCTCCTTCCCACTCCCTCTAAAACGTGCAGTGCCGCAGACGTCATCCTGAACTGATCTGGAGTTTTGGAGTCCGGAGACAGCCCAGTGGGCAGTGTGCCCCGCATCCCTTGATTCTCAGCGACTCCGCTTGATTCGACTCAGGCCCAGGGTCCTCACCCGGGGATAATATCAGCTCTCTCCTGGAGGGGCTGAACTCAGGGGCAGGCATAATGGCTGGAATTCTTCCTAACCTGTGCGCAGAACCCGGCACCCTGCCAGCGTCGTTTCTGTGTCCTGACCCCCTGTCGGCTGACTAGGGGTGCTCCGGAAATGGTGAAGGGGATGGTGAACCCTCCAGCTGCAGTGCGTTGGGGCCTGGGTGCAACTCGGTGACCTATTATCTGTCCCTGGGCTGGAGGGGACTCGACAGCTGGGGTCTGCGCCTGTAAAAATGGAGTCCGTCCATCCCCCCTCATATGCGGGGTGGGTGGGAGTTTGTAAATGAGAGAGTGACTCAGTGTAGACACCGGCCCTGAGCCGGGCGCAGGGAAGCGCTCGGTAAGTGTGGTGCTACTGTGGTCCCCCACATTCAGGCGGTGCCCTCGGTGCCCTCGCCGCACTGTCTGTAACCCACTACCATCGCTGGGTAAATATTCACTTAGAGGGGGACAGACGGACTCAGTCACGTAGATGAGGCCGCTGTGCGGGGCCGTTTTCTCCTTCCCCGCCTCCGTCTCCTCCATCCCTCTGGCCCCGGCCAAGGGCAGCGCCAAGGGCGGCCTTGGAGGGCGCAGCTGCCCCGGGCAGAGCGCCACCCCCACCCCATCATTGCGCGGACGCTCCGAGCATCCAACTTCATTTCCACTTCAATTTTATCAGCTGCCGGAGAGCAGGGCCTGAGATAGGAGGCCGGCCCTGACACGAATTAGCCCGGAGATTGCCCGATACGGCTGGGCCCGGCTCGGTGCTCCGAGCGGCCTCCCTCGCCCCTCCTTTGTGTCCGCCTCGCCTCGCTCTGCCTCGCCGCCCTCCATTCCTGCCGCGCGCCTGCAGGGGCCAGCGAGGTTGTTTCCATTTCGCCACATTTACCAAACCGGGGCAGTGGTGGCGCAGGGCTGCGGTGCCCACACACCCATGGAGCAAGCCTGGTCTCCTGGGACTTAACCCCAGGAGCAGGGGCCTCTCTGGGCCTTGCTGCACCTCCCCCGCAGACCCTCTAGCTTCCTGGGGACCCCATGCAGGGAGGACTGGGGACCTAGGCTGGGAGCCTAGGGAACGCTTGTGGCGGTGTCCGACTGGGGCACCTGTCCCTCAGGAGCCGTGTACATACCATTCCATTTCATCCTCCCAAGAACCTGCAAAATGAGAAGATAGAAACGTGGAAACTGAGGCTCAGAGCGGCAATACCCGCCCAGGGTCACCCTGTAGGTGGCAGGGGGTGGGGGTCTGGCGGGTTTAGGCTTGAATCTGTTCATTCCTGAGAGCCTTGTTGAGGGTGAGTTGTCAGGCGTGTTCACACAATCAGTATTTCTCCTTTGCTTACTACTGAAGTTGCCGGAATTAATTATCCCCAAATTTATTGCAGGAGGAGACCGTGTATGATGAGGGTGATGGAGGCCCTTAGTGCTTTCAAGGAGGGGAGGGTGACTTCCTCCCACTCCCTCTCCTCACACCGGCCTCCCCCCCACACCCCCATCTGAGCTCCCACCCACTTTCCCCACGTTCCCCACTTTCACACTAGCCTTGGCCCATAGAAACCACTTTGCTCTGTCCCTGCTGGGCTAATGGCCGAGGCCCGGGGACCAAGGGGGTGTCTTCTCCAGCCCCTCCTCAGGTCCTGGGGTGAGGAGCAGTAGCCCACCCGTACTTCTGGGGTGCTGTTGGGGAAAATTTATGTCCCTCTCAGGTTTGGGAACCGATCCCACACTAAAAAGAAAGAAGAAAGAGAGAAAGAAATGATTTTAATTTTTTTTAGGTCCAGAAATGAAGCAGAAGTGAGTAAATTTTAATGAAACGGTGCAAAAATGACATCATTTACTCAGAAATCATTAATTTGTCAGCATTAATATTTCAGCTACAACATTGCCTGTCATTTTGTGCCTGCAATGACTGATAAATCTATAAAAGCGTGCTGCTAATTTACTGAATATTTATGTGCAGTGTCATTTGCAGAGTAAGAATGGAATTTATTTCATGCCGAGTTCTGCGGGAGAACATTCCCCACAAACCTTCACCCTGGTGGGTGGGGGAAGGCAGGGGGAGACTCCCAACTTCCTGGAAAACTGGCGAAAGGATGGGGGGAAAAGGGATTCCAGGGCTCAGCCCCAGTCCCTGCACACAGGGAGACACCACCTCACTTTGTTCCCGTGGTGCAAATGCACTCTTGGAAGGCCCTTCCCTTCTCCACCTTGGCAAGATCACATGTTACCTATCTCTCTCTTCCAATGTCTCCACCCCCAGGAAGACACCCTGGATTTCTCCACCCCAGCACTGCAATGGGAACGTGAGGCTACTGCTCCCTGGATGTGGGAGCAGGCCCTTATGCAGAGAGGATGGCAGGGCAATGGGCTCCAGGGCCTGGATGGGTTCTCTCAAGAGGCACTCTGGGAAGAAGTTAAGTGGCAGCCAGGCACCCTGACTTCCGATTCTGGCTCTATGAATGTCCTCAGCAGTCTAGCTCTCAGTGTCCTCTTCTGGGGCATGGGGCCACTACCAGTGACCTTATTAGTGCATATAAGGCTGCTCGGGGAGGGCCCCAGAAACAGCTGCTGCTGTTGCTGCCGGTGGAAAATATCGCTGTCCGATTCTCTGCTCCTGAAATATTCCTCTTCTGGGTCTCTTTCCCTGGTGGGAAGTGAGAAGGCCTGATACCCCATCCCTGCAATCCTGAGAGGAACATGTCCCCAAATAAGACGTCCTGCTCCCCTACCTGGGTCTGCTTCCACGCCTCAAAGGAGCACCCCACTCCCCCTTCCCCTCCCTCCTCATTTCCACCTGCTGTATCCGCAGAATCCCAGGATCTATCCAGAAGCACACAGCCCGTTATTTCCCTGGCCCTGGGGACCGTCTGTGGAAAGATGTCTGTTCACATGCCTCCATTTGACAGAGAGCAAAACCAAGGCTCCGAGATGTGGGCACCAGCTGCCCAACGACCCCTGATTCCCACTGCTCCGTCCCCCAAGCCAATGAGAGCACAAATCACATGCCTTCAGTTTTCCACAATTTTGCTCAATTTCCTGCCTGAATGGCACAGGGCCTGACCCGCGGCAGGTGCTCAGGAAATGTTGGTGGAATCAATAAAGGACAGCTAAATCTCCATCTTCTGAAGGCTCTTTGTCTCCCACCCCCTACTCCCACACATGATCAGGGGCCAGCTCTGGTGGCGTCCTCTCTAAGCCTCTCTGCCGGTTGCTTTCTCTTCTCTGCCACTGCCCCTCACTAGTGGAGTCCTGGATTAGCACTGACCTGGGCCACTGCAGGTGCCTGCTCAGGGTCTCTGTGCCTCGGTTTCCCCCTCTGCTGCAGTCGGCACAGAGCTGCCAGCACTGTCTAAGGGGCAGGCGTGAGAATTGCTCCTGGCTCTGAGGGTTCCTGGCTCCCCGAGGGCTCCAGTGACTCCCTGCTGCTAGAAAAATGCATTGGCATGCCCTTCCCTGCCCAGGGCACCCTGCTCCTGTTTGCTCTCTGACCTAGCCACCACCGTGTAATGTACATGTCCCACACTGACCTGTCCCCAAGCCTTTGCTGTCCCTGCAGCCAGCTGTCCTTTCAGTCCTCACAGCCAACTCATGTCTGTCTGTAAGGCCCATCCCAGCCACTCCAGAAAGTTCCCTGATACCCTCAGAAGAATTCCCACCTCATTCCAAGCAGGCCATGGGACAGGGAGCTCCCTCCTTTCCCAAGTGGGCCCTAGTGGGACGGGGGGGAACCTGTCAGCTAGAGGAGGGAAGGAGCACCCGTTTCTCTCGGTCCTGGGCTAAACTGGACTGTGCTGAGGGCCTGGTCAGCACTGTGTGGTCTTGGTCTTGCCTGTCTATGAAGTGGGCTGGTTCAGCTGTCCTTAGTCCCCTCTCTGAGTCTGTCATGCTCACAGCTGCATCCTACAAGCTTATTGCCAGGCTTATGGTAGTTGCTTGATAAATACTCATTGAATGACAGACTCTAAGGTCCTACCCCATGCCAGGGCTCTGAGCTTCTACCACTAGGCATTGCCTCAACAGACATTTGGGGACCGCCCAGGGATAGCCAGAGGAGAGGACTTCACTACTTTATTGAAGGACAGTACACTGTCACAGAAATGATGGCTAGATAACAAATAAATGAGGGTGAAGTAAGCCCTCAACAGCAGCTCTCCGTGGGCCGGGCTTCTCTGTCCCCATTCCATAGATGAGGAAAGTGAGGCTAGAAGGTTAAGTGACCTGATTAGGCTCCAAATCCCAGGCTCTGTTGCACCCGGATATTTCCTTTGCTCGTAGCATAAACCCCAAGCCCTCTGTGACCCATGAGGCCCTGTGATCATGCCCCTGTGACCCTCTCCAGGCTCATTCTCCCTCTGATCAGAGCCATGCGGGCCTCCTGGCTGCTCTCCAAACTGGGCACATTCCCACTTCTGGGCCTTTGCACTTGCTGTTCCATCTGCCTGGAGAGCTCATCCTCACCTCCCAGGTCTCAGCCGCAGTCACTCGCTCAGAACGGCCTTCCTCACCTGCCCCAGCTGAAGTGCATGCTTCCCTCCTAGGCCACCTGACGTGGTCTTGTGCACCTGTGGCCTCTATGGGCTGTGTCCCCCAGGAGAGTGGGACCCTGCTGCTTTCCTGTCCCCTGGGGCCCAGTCTCAGAAGCAACCCCCAGCTCAGTGGCTGCTGCTGGCAGGGCCCGCGCTTGCAGCTCTGTCCAGATGAGTTAGAGTGAAATTGAGAACTCCCGTCTTCCAGGAGATGCGGTGGGAGCGCTGGGGCTGCTGGGACTAAGAGTGGTTGGGGGGGGCAGGGATCTGGTAGGTTAGGGGTACCAGGACTTGGAGGAACAGATTGCTCCCAAAAACTGGATTCAAGAGGGGCTGAAGCCAGGAGGCATTGCCACCCTGTCCCCACGGCCCCACCCCCATGCCTCGCACTCATTTCCTTCCCGGAGTCAGTCTCATTTGCTTTCCCTAAAAGCCACTGGAGGAGCCAATATGTACGCGATGAATATTTCATCTCCTGAGCGTGGTTTGCGGGAGAGCTGTGATCACCCGGGGAGGGAGCGCTGCCCAGCCGTGCCTGGGAAGGAGGGGCTGACAGAGGCTGGCTCCGGGGTCTCGGAGATGCAGTTTCAGGGCCCCCACCTGCTCCTGCTGACGTCGGCATCAGGAGGCTTGTGGGGCAGCTCCAAATCCGGGGCACAGATAGTTCATGCTCTCTGGGCTCCCAGCTCTTCCTTGGGGTTCACCTGTGGCTAAGAGCAGACTTAACCATGAGCTCAGAGGTTCCAGTTGCCCAAGCCAGAGGGTAGGCAGGGCGGTGAGCCATGGTATGGAGCCTGACCTGGTCCTCCTACATAGCGGCTTCTCACCTAGGGACCTGAGAATGGTCTCAGCCCAGGGACTGAGCTGGAAACTACAGTCTGAGCAAGGAAAGGAAGAGGGAGGGGAGAGGCCTTGAGTGATCCAGCTCCTCCTGCCCCATGCCCATCCTAAGCCTTCCACGTGTGTGCCGCTCTCACCCGGGTCCACAGCACCTCACAGTGGCGGCCGCACTGAGCTTCTCCTGCCCAGCAGTCTGACCGTTCTGGCTGCCAATCCACCGCTTGCTCACTGGTTCGATGACCTTTGAACCCCTCTCAGCCTCAATTTACCCATCTGAAAAGTGGCATTGGTCATACCACCTGGCAAGGTTGTTCTGGAGAGGGGGGCAGCAGAGTGCTTGGCACAGGGGAAGGACTCGGGGATTTAGGGTTCACACCACATTCACACCCCTGTGCGTGCATGCACCACCGAGCGCCACCACAGTTCTTCTCTCATCCACCTCTGGTTTGAAAACAAAGCACCCTCCATTACCTCCTCCTTCACCCAGGTTCTCTCTCCTCTCCTCCTGCTCTGTCCACCCCATGCCACCCTCCGCACTCCACAACCTCTGCTCTCTGAAGAACGGAGGGAGTAGTAGGGAGAGAGTGGAGCTGTCTCTTGCTTCCTGGGCCTCAGCCAGCCCTGGGTCAAGATGACCCCTTGCTGTGCCCCCTCACCCCAGCCCCAGCCTTCTGCAGCCAGATCCAGCCCTCCCCCATCGGCCAGGAGCGATCCCATCCCTCCATCCCCACCCACCACATTACCCTCTGAATACTCTCATTATACCATTACTAATTAGGGCTGCTCAGCAAATTGGCGGCTGCATTAGAGGGAGACAGTGTGCGGGAGCATATGGCATAATATCGTATTAATGAACACTCTAAATTCAAACCCGGGTCAGCTGCTCGCTTCTCGCCGGTGTCACCCACACTGAAGGGAGGGAGGGGAAAAAAGCAGTCAACCTTTCCCTCATTCCGTTCCTCACTTTCCTCGCCTCTCTCCAAACACACATTCCCCGGCCTGGGCTGGGCTGGCCAGAGGGCTGGGCAGGCAGAGGTTTCATTGCTTCTGGTGAATGGAGAGAGGAATCAGAGCCAGCCGGCCCTCCTCACCAGGCACAAGTGTACACTCACGTAGTTATCATTAATGACAGCAGCCAGGGTCCCTAGCCGGGCTTTCCACCTAGCATGTCTCCCTGTATCTCGGGAGAAGGGGCTTAGCACAGGTGGGGGAACTGAGGGCCCCTGAGGTCCTGTCCCTCCTCAAGGTTGGAGAACCCAACTCCCTGCTCTTGAATTCACGTACCTCCTGTCCTGCCTAGCCCCATAGGTGGAGAATTGGGCTTAGAGAGCTCAGAGAGCCCGGATGGTAAAGGAGGATGGACAGCAGTCCTCTCCCGCCTCTCTCCCCTCCTCTTTCCTGCGTCCCACAGAGGACAAGCAGAATGACGAATCGCGGCTGGGTGTGAGTCTAGGAGGTGCCCTCCTGTCTCCCTGCATCCTGGGAGGAGGACGGAGGGACAGGCGTTGGCAGGTGGGGGACACATTTGGGTCAGTCTGGGGAGACCTTGGGGAAGGAGGAAGCTCTGAGCAAGGCTCCTGAGAGGAATGAGGAGCTCTGACAAGGCTAGCGCTTCCCTTCCGCCCAGCCCGCGAGGGCAGTGTCCACAGATACCTGGAGCTGTCCAAGGCAGCCTGGCTGCTAGTTCGCTTTTTTTTCCTCTCTCTCTCTTTAAAACGTTTTCCGGGACTCGAACCATTTAGTCGTCTGCCAAGTGGGATGCAGCTGCCTTAACCTCCACGCCACCTGCCGACACTGCTGACTGCCAGTTCCGAGCCAGGGATGAGCCTGAAAGGCCTCCCTGTACCATCAGTCTTGCTCTCTGATGGGCGAGGTCGGTGACCTGCGTGGGAGGCACCGCATTTCCTGAGCTCCCAATTCCCCGGTTCACAGCAAGGGGAAGGGCCACCCTCTGCCTGCTGCCTGCAGAGCCCAGACACTGGGGTGGGAGGCTGGTTGGCTGCTGCAAGGTCTCCCGTCCCTGCCAGGCTTATTGTTGCCCTGCTCCAAACCGCCTTCAACTCTGCTTGCCCTGGGAAGCCTTCCCTGATGAAGACCACGGAGCCATTGGCATCTGAGAGTGTCTTAGAGACTCATCTTGGGGGTACCCCACGTTGAGGACTGGGCCTCTATCAGAGGGCTGTGGGAGAGCCTGGCCAGATTCCCACAGTACAAAAAACAGCAAAGGTGCCCTCAGCCCACCCCCCACCCCCGCCCTGGGAGCTGAATTCTCTAGGGTGGGGCTGCCTTTGGTGTCTCAGAGGTGGGGTGTTCTGGGCTGGGTGTCATGGTGGAGTTCGGCCCCAGCCGAGTCACAGCACAGGCCCCTTCCGGCCCCTTCTCTGGCTTCAGCCCGTGTGGATTGAGTCCCTGACACCCTCCCTGCCTGCTTTCCCCCAGGGATGGCGAAGATCAGCAGCCGCTCTTGGTCTATGGAAGAGTTTATGAGGACACAGTGCTTAGGGGGAACCCTTGTCACAGGCTGGGGGTTCCTGGCACATGCCTCTCCTCTCTCAAGTTTAACAGGGACATGGAGTTCAGACCCCCCTAGGGTGAGTGTGATGAAAGTGGGGGAGGAAGTGGGGCTGGCAGGGCGCCAACTTCCTAGCAAGGCCCCAGCCTGCAATCGGGGAGGAGTCCCTGAGCTTTCACTCCACGTCATGCAGGTCTCCGGGGGTGCGTACCTACGCTCTCCCTCCTTGCCATCTGTGAAATGGGCGGGTTCACAGGATCGGGGATGCTTCTGTGAAAGACCTACTCACCGAGGCCTGAGACCCTAAGCGCAGCATCCCCTCCTCCCCAGTTGGCACCATCAAAAAGAAAGAGTGACCTGAATAAGTGACTGGCCCTTTCTCGGGCTGTCAGACGCGGATGGAGGCTGCACACTGCCCAAGACCCCTACTGCTGCTGGACCCTGCAGGTGCCCCCGGGGGGGCGTGAAAAGCCTCCTACCCTTGGGAGAGGCAGGATCCCCCTGATGGCCACACAGACTCAGCCTCAGCCTCCTTGGGAATCCACAAAACACAGCCCCAGCCTCCTGGCCACCCCAGCTGGCATCTACACCTCACTCTCGAATCCCTGAGCGCGGCCCTCCATCACTCATGCTGTGGTCATAGGATCATTTTCCTTTGTCTCTGAACTCACAGATCCTCTCCCTCCTCCCCAGTACTGTTGTCCCACCTAGGCCAGACCAGCCAGGCAGAAAGCAGGGGTGTTATCAGGACATTGATGTCAATGACTTCATCTGCCCCCACCAAGCCATAACCATACTACCCCCTGCAGCTGGAGCGCTCCCCGCTTAGATGGGGAGTAAACAAGCCCAGGAAAGGTGTTGGCTGCCTCAATTTTAGAAGCAGCTTGTTGTAACTTGCCTGGTGTGGGAACACCCTGCACGCCATCTCCCCAGAGACAGTAATGCAGCTCTGCGTTGAGGCTTTGGCTCTGCTGTGTGTGTGTAGGGGTGTGTGTGTGTGTGCATGTGTGTGTGCATGCACTCATGAGCCAAGATTCTAAGGAGGTTCAGCCTCTTCCCCAGGGTCGAGTAAAAAGGAGCTCAAAGGTCATTTCTTTGAAAAGCCTGAACCCAGGACCCAGAAGCAAGGTGCTTTGCCCAGGTGACATGGCCAGCAGGACGGAGCCCCAGGTCTGATCAAGTGCACTTTCTGCAAGTGAGCCCTGTTGCTAGAGCTCTGTTCTGGGACCCCTAAACACCAGAACCCCCAACTTGCACTTTGCATGCAGCCTGTTCCACTGGCCATAGGTCAAGGAGGAGAGAGGAACCAGCTACATAATTGAAACTGAAAGCCCAGAGCCTGGGCCAGCCAGTGGTGAGGCGGTTAAGGCAGCTGGATCCCTCACACACGGCTGACTGCGCAGTTTCAATCTTGGCCCTGGCAACTTGAAAAACCCCCTGAGCACGTGTGCACGTGTACCCAAAATCCTGAGAGGAGAAAGGAGTAGAAGGGACTGCAGCATGGCCGTGCCCCTGGGTGGTGATTTTCTTTTTTATCCTCTCTCTGTCTCTGTCTCTGTGACAAGCATGTGAACTCTATAGCAAAACAAAACACCCAGGTTCTTGTTCAAAAATTATGAAGTTTCCCAGGACATCATCAGAAGACCATTAAATCCTGACACCTAAGCGTAGGGCCCTGTGCACAGATCACCAGCCCATGACCTTGGCCCTGGGCTAGGACCATGTCTGTCTACTTCTTCTGTAATTGTGAACACCTTCGAGCCTAGATGGACCCCCAGAATGAGTGGGAAGCTGGCCCCGGAATCAGATTGAATCTGTCTCTTTTGGAGGTGGAGAGGGACAGCGAGTACGAGCTCTGAGGCTGTGGTTTCAGAAGAGGGTGGGGACTAGGCTTCTCTGAGGACTGAGCTGCTGCAGCGTCTCTAGATGGCACGCGTTGGTGACTTCTGTGGGTGTATGCCATGGGTGCAGGGATGCCGGGCTGGGTGTTTTGTGTGCGCATGGGCTACACATACACCTGTGTGTACACCCCCAGCCCAGGTGCAAGGCTTGCCCCTCCCCCACCCGCGCTGCCCCATGGGTGCCCTGGCCTTTGTTACGGAGGGCATGTTCCTATCCTCGGGCATTCTGCATTGGAATTCAGGCCCTTGCCAGCCTGTTCCCTGCTCGCTAACTATAAACTATCTGATTTATATTCATTAACCAGTACTAGACAGTGGCAGGCGCAGCAAACTTCAGTGGGGGACCTGCCTCCATCGACAGGCGGACTGCATTTCAGTTAATTAAGGGGCTGTAATTGTTGTCCAGGACAAGAGCCCCCAGGGCACAGGCTTTGTAAATAACTACCCTTCTCTGCTCCCACCCTCCATGCCTGCTTTCCTCCTCCCCAGGTCTCAGGGGCCAGGTACAGGAGCTGAGGAGACAGAAGGCTGTGTGTGGGGGGGTGAAGATTCTCATGTTGTCCTTGCTCCGAAAAAATCCACAGTTCCAGGGCCAGAGGTGGGATGGGGTGGCCCTCAGTGGACATGGCAGAGTTGGACTGTCGAAACCCTGGACTTTTGTGTTATTGTTGTTAAGATTTTTGCTATAGGGCGTGTGTGTCCTCTAGAAAGAAACAGAAAGTGAGAAATCACCCCCCAGGGAGGATGGCCACACCGCAGTCCCTTCTTTTCCACTTTCCTCTCAGGATTTTGGCACATGCACCCGACGTGAGTTTTAAGCCACTGGGTCTGGGACTCAAACCGCAGTCAAGAACGTGGGAGTCCAGCAATGCAACCATTATGCCATCTGCTGGTCCCGAAACCCTGGATTTTACTACCCAAACTGGCTATGTCCAGGAAGGCAGAACCCATGTACACACATGTATTGGTCTACACACGGACGTACACATGCGTGCATGCACACTCACACACCCTCTAGGCCTGATTATCTATGCTATTTCCTCCTCATCTACCCACAGGCTGACCTGTGAGCTCAGCCCTGGAACGTGGGCACTGCGCAGGCTTTCTGACACCTGTCAGGCACAAGGGGACTTCTGGGGGCCAGAGAGCTACACAAGAAGGTGTCCTCTTACCAATCCAAACAAAGGAGTGAGACCCCTCTTATAAGACCTTAATGAGGAGGGTCTGTCACCTCTGGGCCTCTCAGACCAATGGGGAAGTCCCAGTTTGACAGAGGAGTTGGGGTGCTAGCCAGGCCTTTTGCTGTGATAGGGCAGAGGGTCCTTCTTCTCAAGGAATTCCTTGTGACATAGAATGAGGTGTAGGGAGTGGTCTGGGAGGATAGGAATCCGAAGAGGAACACTCCGGCAACCAGTGTAAACAGGTACCCTGAAGGTGAGACAGGCACGGAGCAGGGGCGGCCTCCTGGGAGAAGTAGGCCTCCAACAGCTTTGAATTAAGGGATGAGCCAACTTGAGCTCTTCTGGAGGCCAGCTGTTCTCTGCATAGATGATTCTCAATGCCCACTATGTGCCTGGGATAAAATGGTAAAGAAGACTGCCAGGTTCCTTGCCTTTCTGCAGCACACGGGCTGGGAGACAGTATGTGCGCATCTGTGCAGACACCCCCTCGTGTGTGGGTCCCATGTCGGTGTATGTCTGTGCTCTTTGTGCAAAGTTTCCAAGCATCTATCGAGGGCCTGCTACATCTCAAAAGCCCTGTGAGACACAGGAGGAAGCAGCAAGTGTGACTGACATTACTTCTTGGCCTCATGGAGCTTACATTCGCCTGTGTGTGTGAGTGCGTGTGTGTGTGCGTGCCCATGCCCTGTGTACACGTGTCTGTATGTGAGTGTGCAGGAACTCCCTTCAGCCCATTCAGACTTGAGCCCGGACTCACACTACCTTGTGATCACTCCCTGGGAATTATCATCCCTGGACATTCTTGAACTTGGGACCATTTCTCTTGCCCTCCCCACCCCCACCCCCACTCCTCCCCAGTGCCGTGGGCCCAGGGAGCCTACACGTATTTTGTGTTTCAGCCTAAAAAAGGCATTGGTCGCCCTTAAATCAGTGAATACTCCTCCAAACCCAGATTAAAATTGATGTTCCTTACCTTCACTTGCAGTTTAGGATGATCCCTGCCCATCCTCCACGCACCTCCTGCCCCCCACCCCAGGTATGAATGTCAGGGTTGGCTATCACCCTGACCGTGACTTTGGACAAGAGGCTCTGGAAGTAAGTATTTAACTTGGCTCTATCTAGAAAGTCTAGCAAAGAGAAAATAAGCTTCCCTGTCCCTCCCCCCACCCTTCTACCCCCATTTCCACTATCAGCTCTTATCTGAAAGAAAAATTAGAGAGTTATTAAGAGTTTCATTAGGGGTGAGCAGGTTGGTAATGAAATTACATTTCAGCTCCTTCTCAGCCCCTGTAAGTATTAAGTGCTTTGATCAATGGTGTTCACACAATTAATTCTGCCTGATTGCGGAGAGTGACTGTATCGACAGTCAGGTTTCCCATCTCGAACTTTGTCTCTTTGCCAAACGGGCCTTCAGGAAGCTCAGAGGGTGCATGTGGGGGCTCCATCAGCAAAGATCTTTGCTGAATGCCAGGTTCCTTGCCTTTCTGCAGCACACGGGCTGGGAGACAGTGTGTGCGCGTCTGTGCAGACACCCCCTCGTGTGTGGGTCCCATGTTGGTGTATGTCTGTGCTCTTTGTGCAAAGATCTTTGCTGAATGCCACATTCAAACTCATGTAGATCCTTTTTTCTTTTTTTTGGAGAGTTTTATGTTTTTTTGTTTTTGTTTTTTTGCTATAGGGTGTGTGCACTCGCCAGAAAGAGAGAGACAGAGAGACAGAAAGCAAGAAATCACCCCTGAGGGAGGATGGCCACACCACAATCCCTTCTCCTCCACTCTCCTCTTGGGATCTTGGGCACGCACGCACATGCGCCCGGCATGAGTTTAAGCCGCCAGGTCCGGACTCGAACCGCGGTCAACTGCATGAGAGTTCAGCGACAGCCATTACGCTAACTGCTGGACCACAGATTATTTTTTCTTTACACTTAGGATCACACCAAAATTAAATCATTAAATCCTGGACCCAAAGAGACCAGATCACCCACCTCTGCCTCTGCCATGTGGACTGGCCGGCATTCCTTGGGCACCTGCACCAGAGCTCATGCCCTGTCCATTGCAGGCCTCCTTCCTGCCACAGCCTTCTCCTCTGGCCAGTCCTGCAGGTGACCCCAGTTGTCGAGAGAGCCTTCCTTATAGCCCCCTCAAATCTCTGCTGCTTCAATTTAATCCACTCTTGTTGGATCTTCTAGGGAAATGGACGCCTGCGTAGTATGGCCCTTTGTGAAACAACACTCCCAGCAACAACGGTTGTGTTCTTGAAGCTGGGGAACCAGGACGTGCTGTCTCTCCATCTACCTCTGGGCCACTGCTCCAGCAGAGATGAGCAGGCCTTTTCAGGTTCAAGGAGGCTCTATATAAATTGTAGGGTAAGCCCTGCTTCTCAGGATGTCTTTCAAGGCAGAGCCCACATCTATTGGAGTGGGGCTGTACAGGTGTTGGTCACAGTGACATGTTGGGAGGGGAGGGGCAGAGAATGCGGATAGTCGGAGGAAGACTGAGAAGAGGGAAAGGCTTGACGGCTACATTTCTTGAATATACACTGACAGGCGTGTGCTGTTTTAAGACTTGGTTTTAGGCTGGCCCTACACACAGTGATTAAGTGATATGCATTGAGAGCCAGATCCTACATGGCCGACTCAGTTTCAATCCAGCCCCAGAGGCTTAAAAAAATGCCAGCTCTATGGGACCAGCAGTTAGCGTAATGGTTATGTCACTGAAATCCCACGTAGTCGACCGTGGGTCGAGTCCCGAACCTGGTGGCTTAAATTCACACTGGGAGTGTGTGCGTGCATGCCCAAGATCCCGAGAGGAGAATGGAGGAGAAGGGATTGCGGCGTGGCCATCACCCCGGGGGGTGATTTCTCACCTTCTATCTGTCTGTCTCTCTTTTTGGCGAGCACTCGCGCCCTATAGCGAAAACCTCTTAAAAAAAAAAAAAAAAAAAAAAAAAAAAAAAAAGCCAGACCTGTGTGCCTGCATGCTCAAAAACCCAACAGGATAGAAAAATAAAGGAAAAGGACTGATCACGCCCATTGGGGGTGCTTGTTCTCTGGTAAGTGCACATACCCTCTGGTACTAAAAACAACCAAAACTAAACTGGATTTAAAAAGAAATGATTTTATGAAATCATGTCAACCACTCAAGGAAGTAGATGCTCTTTTTTTTTCCCTTAAGAATTCTTTTATTTATGGGACCAGCAGTTAGCGTAATGGCTACGTCGCTGGACTCCCATGTAGTTGACCATGGTTCGAGTCCTGGACCCAGAGACTTAAACTCATGCCAGGCGCATGTGCGTGCGTGCCCAAGATCTTGAGAGGAGAATGGAGGAGAAGGGATTGTGGCATGGCCATCCCCGCTGGGGAGTGATTTCTGTCTTTCTCTTCCTGGCGAGCGCACGTGCCCTGTAGCAAAAACCTCTCCAAAAAAGGGGGAAAATATTTTATTTATTTATTTATCTTTTTTTTTTTTTTGAGAGGTTTTTGCTATAGGGTGTGTCCACTCACCAGAAAGACAGGAGAGACAGAGAGACAGAAAACGAGAAATCACCCCCGCCCCCCAAGGGGGATGGCCATGCCACAATCCCTTCTTCTCCATTCTCCTCTCGGGATCTTGGGCATGCACACACACGCACCTGGTGTGAGTTTAAGTCACCAGGTCCGGGACTTGAACAACGGTTGACTACATGGGAGTCCAGTGGCATAGCCATTATGCCACCTGCTGGTCCCTATTTATTTATTTATCTTTAAATTGACCAGAGAGATACAGAGAAAGGAGAAAAGTGAAAAAGCAAGCTGTAAGGTCTGAGATTCAAACAACGGTTGGCGGTCCAGCACCTGAACTACCATGCCACCTGCTGCCTCAGTAGATGCTCTTTTATATACCTTGGAGCTGAGGAAACGGAGGCTCAGAGGAGTTAAGGTCCTTCCAAGGTCCCACCACTGGAAAATGGTAAAGCTTCCCAGGAGGAAGGGCTAGGAAGGACCATGCCTTCCTTGCTCAACTCGGACTTACTCTCTTGCCCAAAGACCCCCTCCTCCTTCGAGAAGCCTCCTCCAGCACAAACAGAATGCGAGGGGCCTCAGCAGCCCTGGGGCATCCCTTTCCCTCAGCATCAGGAAGGCCTCAGCCTCTGGCTGCCTTGTCTGCCTGTGCATTCTGGCTATTGCTGTTGGCCTGTTCTGACAGCGATGAGCCAGCTATCACATCTGACCCAGCACTGCAGCGCCAGGAAGAGAAGTCTGCACTCCTAACTAGCAGGGTTTGCTAAGACTGAGGAGGCTAGCTTGGGGGAAGGGCTCCTGAGCCAGGAGGGTGGCCTTGCAATTGGGTGGCTGAAAAGGAAGGAAAGGACATGGTCTGGGTTCCTCCTTCTCTTCTGTGTAAACATTTATTCCACACCTCCAGCCCAACAACCATAATGACTAATAACAACTATGTAGTGTGCCCGTTTCTATACATTCACCTCATGGAATATTATACAGCCATTAACAATGCATAATGACACAGGACATGTTTGTGACGTATTGTTAAGGGAAAAATCGGAGTGGAAATAGTACAGTCCCCACTTGGGTGTATGTGTGTGTGAGAGAGAGACTCTGTATCCGACCCCGTGCTGAGCAACATCTGCATGTCGTCTTGCTGACTCCTCGTCATGATCCTGAAGAGTAGTGATATTACAGCCTTCTTTTTAAAAAATAATTATTTATTTATTTAATTCCATTTGTTATGATTTTTTTTTTTAATTTGACCAGAGAGAGACAGAGAAAGGGAAGGCAAGCCACCAGGTCCAGGACTTGAACCTTGGTCGGCCATGTGGGAATCCAGCACCCTTAACCACCACGCCACCTGCCGGCCTCATATTATAGCCTTCTTATCAATGGGGAAACTGAGGCTCAGAGTAGCTAGGTAATATACCCAAGACCAAGCAGCTAATACCTGGCGAGGTCAGGATTCTGTCCCTGACTCTGGTCCCACACCTGTGTTCTTAACCATTGTCCTATAATGATCTCGCATGGTGGGTCAGTCCTTTTCACTCTACAAAACACCTTAATGCTATGATTTTATAGAAAAATCTGCAGTCACTCTATGAAGCATCAACGAGTAAGCCCATTTTGTAGATTAAGAATTAGAGACTCACAGAAATTACGAGGGGCCAGCAGACGATGTGATGGTTAAGGTAGCTGGAACCCACATGACTGACTGCATAGTTTGAGTCCCAGATACAGTGGCTTAAGAAACACACTGAGCATGCATGTGTGCATACCCAAAATCCAGAGAGGAGAATGGAGTAGGAAGGATTGTGGTGTAGCCTTCTCCCTGGCAGGTGCATTCTCTCTCTCTCTCTCTCTCTCTCTCTCTCTCTCTCTCTCTCTCTCTCTTTCCCTCTCCTCTTCCCTCTGTCTCTGCCTCCAGTGAGCACACACACCCTGTAGCAAAAATTTAAAAAAAAAAAAAGTTAAGAGAGTTTCCAAAAGTCACAGTTAATTGATTGTGGCAGAGGGTCTAACTTCAGGTTTGTACAAATCATGCAAAGTCCTGAGCTATTTCAAGGAAATAACAGGGGTGGGATGGTGACATAACTGCAAAATAAGATGCTCAATGAGGCTGACCCACCTGGGAAGGTTTCAGATTTATGTCCAGAGACCTCCCTGCATATGCTGGACACACATAGGCCATGATCTGGGGCTGCTGAAGCTGGGAGTGGAGCGTGTTATGAAGGCCCTGTTGGAGAGACCAGCAGCTGGCGTAATGGCTATGTCGCTGAACTCCCATGTAGTCGACCATGGTTCCTGTCCCGGACCTGGTGGCTTAAACTCACGCCGGGAGTGTGTGTGTGCGTGCCTAGGATCTCGAGAGGAGAAGGGATTGCGGTGTGGCCATCCCCCCTGGGGGGTGATTTCTTGCTTTCTGTCTCTCTGTCTCTCTCTGTCTTTCTGGTGAGTGCACACTTCCTATAGCAAAAACCTCCCCCCCCCAAAAAAAAAAAATACCCTGTTGGAGGTGTTCTCTTTCTCTCTCTCATGGAAGAAATCAATAAACTTTCAAATAAAATGAAATAAAAAGGAAAGAACAGAAAAAGGAGAAGCCAGCATGGACAGATAGTAAAACATACAACAGACAGTGAACCACAGCCTGCAAAAGGGAAGGAAACGCCTTCACCTCCCTCTGCCGGTCTCTACTCAAATGTAGAGGGGAAAAATCATTTAACGCAGATGCCTTGCAGCCTTGCATTTAAGAAAAATGCATGGAATTAAGTTCCTAAAAAGCTAGGAAAGCTGAACCAGACCATCATTGGGGCTTGAAATGAGATTTTATGTTTTCCTCATTCTGGGCACTGAGCCATCGAGGGTGCCACATGCCAGGCTGGTGAGGACCACTTGTTCACTGGGGCCCCAGGGGCTGGTGGCCATCCGCCCAGCCTGGCCCCGCCCTGGTGAGTGCCAGCTGCTTGCCAGCCCCTCACAGGGCTGGGCTCAGAGCTCGGCCGTTCCAGATCCTGCTGCTCCAAGTTGGGCCACAGACCTGTAGCAGCAGCACCGCCTGACAGTTCCTCAGGAGTATGGGGCAGACTGACAGGCCCTGCCTGCCCAGGCAGAGAGAGGGAGGGAGGGAGGGAGAGAGAGAGAGAGAGAGAGAGAGAGAGAGAGAATTTTTTTAATTATTATTTTAAAGATGTTTGAGATAGGGTAAGTGCACTTGCTGGAGTCAGGGGGTGAGACATCGCTCCCCCAGGGGTTTGGCCATGTTGCAATTCTCTCCCCTCCACTCTCCTCTCAGGATTTTGGGCATGCTCACACACAGGCCCGGTGTGTCTCTCAAGCCACCGGGGCTGGGACTCGATCTATGAAGACTGCCATATAGGATCCTGTGCCTTAATTACCAGGCTACCTACAGGCCCCCAGAGTTTAACAAGATGTATCTGCCAGCACATTTTGAGAAGCCCTGCTCTAGCTGAAATCTGAACAGATCCAAGTTGCAAAGGCCCCTTCCTCCTGCCCTGGGTCCCTGGAGCAGGGCTCCCTGGACTGCTCTCATAGATTCTGGGAGAGCTGAGCCCTGACAGCTGAGGCCCTGGAAGCAGGAGGAGGCAGAGGAGGAGGAGGCCCTCCCCGACCTGAGCCGCTGGAGGTGCCTGCCAGCCACAGCCACAGCCACAGCCACAGAGGGTGGGGGCGGGTAAGTTTGTCTCTGTCAGCAGATCTCTCGGGAAGGAAAATCAAGGTGCCCTCGTCCCCTCCCCTCCCACGTGAGACCAAGTCAGAACGCTGTGTGCAGGATGGTAGGGCAGGTGGCCAAGGGCGCTGCGTTCACCTTCCCAGAGGCACCAAGGTTGGTTCAGAAGGCCTGTCCCTGCCCTTGACAGCCTGGTGCTCCCACAGCGGCCCCAAAGCAGCTGACCCAGGAGCTGCTTCTCTCCAGAACAGGGAGAACCTCGGGCCCCTGCTCCCTGCCCCAGCCCTGAGGAATTTTTCCTCCCACGGCTCTACTGAGGCCCCTGCTCTTGGGCAGCCTTCTCCTGGCCACCTGGCCCACGGGGTCAGTCCCTCTGACAGCCTGGCCCTCTGGGGGGCTTTCGACCCACCATCTTATTAAAAGAGCAGCTCAACGTTCCTTCACAGTGTAACTGAGAGCAGACACAGAGGCCATGGCAGCGGTGAGGGCCAGGTATTGTGTCCATGTCTCTACCTGGGGTCAGGGCCAGGCTGCCACCATAGCTCCTAAGAATTAGACATTGTCTATCTAGCTCAAGGGATTCTCAGCCCCAACTGCACACTTAAATCACCTAGGGAGTTTTTGTTTGTTTGTTTCTTTGGTTTTTAAGAATTATTCTATCTAATTTTATTTATTATTGCTATTTTTTTAACATTTGACCAGATTGAGAGAGAGAGAGAGAGAGAAAGGGAGAAAGCAAGCTGCCAAATCTGGGACCTGAACTGCAGTCAGCCATGTGGGAGTTCAATGGCCCAATTACCATACCACCTGCCAGCCCCTCTAGGGAATTTTTATTTTAAACTGCCAGAAGATATGTGGCCTGTGACTTGCAGGGACAGGGAGTTGATGGCAGGGCAGGAGACCATGTCCCAAGGCCTCCCACCCCTCTGTGGGATATGGTCACGCTGAAATCTCTTCTCTTCCATTTCTCCATTTTGTCAGGCACGCAGGCATTGAGGCTGGGATTACGAACCACAGTTGGCCATGTGAGTTCCAGCTCCCTTAACCCCTAGACTACAGGCCTGCCCACTTGGGGAGCTTTAAAGGCACTGACACACGCAGGCTGGCCTAAGGCTAATTAAGTCAGAATTTCTTAGGCTCGGTGGGGGTCAAGAAGGAGGCATCAGTATTCCTTAAATACCGGCTGTGTGCCACCGAGGTCTAGAGAACCACTAAGCCAGTCCCAGGCTGACGGCTGACGATACCGATGAGGAGATGCGGCCCGATAATAACAGCAACAATACAGCTGTACTTCAAGAGGAGTGCTCGCTTAGGGTCCCATGGCAGAGCCAGGACAAGGACAACCGTGGGCAACACGGTGGGCTCTGGGCACTAAGAGGTCCAGGGCAGGCACAGAGGACAGAACAAGAGCCTCTCTCCTGGGAGAGCCTCCTCTTCACTTGCTGGCTGGTGCGAAGAGAGAGCTCTGCCCCCACAGCAGCTGTGTGACCTCGGCAAGTTGCTTAACCTCCCAGATGCCCACTTTCCTTACCTATATATCAGGAAAGGAAAGAAAAAAAGAAACCTAACTTGCAGACTTGTGGTGAGGATACCTGATACATGTGGGTATTCAAGGAGATGTTGCTGGTGCCCAGCCATGGTGGCGTGGGTAGAAGGGCACCACTGCACAATGCTGGAGCCATATGGGAGCCCAGGTTCCAACCCTGGGCTGACCTGATCGTAAGGGGCATGGCGGCGTGTCTGTGATCCTGGCTGGGAGGCTGGGACGAGAGGATCTCAGCATGGTGAGACCTGCCAGGGTGTCTCTCTCACTTGCCTTTTCACAAACAAAAAGTTATGGAAGGAAAGAAGGAAGGGAAAGGAAGGAGGTTGAAGGTCACATCTGGACCATCCCTAGGAGGGCTATGGGATGCTCCACTTAAAAATCTAAATCTGCAGGACCAGCAGTTAGTGTAATGGCTATGTCGCTGGACTCCCATGTAGTCGACCGCAGTTCAAGTCCCAGACCCCGTGGCTTAAATTCACGCCGGGCATGTGTGCGTATATGCCCAGGATCCCGAGAAGAGAATGAAGGAGAAGGGATTGCGGCATGGCCATCCCCCCTGGGGGGTGATTTCTCGCTTTCTGTCTCTCTGTCTTTCTGGTGAGCACACGCGCCCTATAGCAAAGGAAAAAAAAAAAAAAAAAAGAAACAACTCCCCAGAAAAAAAAAAAAAAACTAAATCTGCAAGGCCAGCAGTGGCATGGAAATTAAGGTGGCTGGGTTCCACATGGCTGACTATGCAGTTCAAGTCCTGGACACAGCAGCTTGAAAATCACACTAGACATGTGTGTATGCATGTCCAAAATCCCAGGAGAAGAATGGAGGAGAAGGGATTGTGGCGTGGTCTTCCCCTCTGGGGGGGGCGCGACTTCTTACTTTCTTTCCCAGTCTCTGTGTCTCTGGCAAGCACATGTGCCCTATAACAAAGCTAAAAATATAAGATCTGCAAACCACAACGCTGAGAGTTCTGGTCCTCCAAGTTCCAGAGATTTTGAAATTTCTGCTGGGAGGCGTGGGGCAGGGGAGGCTTTTCTCTAAAGGGCAAAGTTTATCCGCGTGGTTGAGGACCCAGGATTTCTGAAGGTGGGTGACTTGACAGGAAAATGAGCACTTCATTCATCTTTAGGCGGCCTCTGGCCCAGCCCTGTTCCACTGGAGTGACTCCAGCCCCACGGAGTCACTCCAGTGGAACAGGGCCTGGGGTACTCACTGTCTCTTCATTCCTCTGCCCTGTCGGGGCTCAGCCAGGACAGTTATGGGGTCACCGAGATGCTGGCCTGGCTGACCCCTGGGGCAGGGGGAGCCAGGCAGAGAAAGTCCAGCCAGCAGAGAGAGAGGAGGGGAGGGCCCTCAGAGCGCTGGGGGCAGGTAAGGGCCTCCTCTAAGGCTGCTGGAGGGGAGAGGGGGTGGGCAGGGCTTCTGCCACCACACCCACCCAATTTCCTGGTGCTCCAACCTCTCCACCTCACCACAGCCTCTCCACCTTCCATTAAAGCAGCAGTTCCTACCTGCCTTCCCTCTCACCCCTCACCCCTAATGTCACCAGAACCTCCGGTGTGGGGGAGGGACACCCCCAGTGTGCCAGGGACACAGGTGAGACAGGGCAGGGCCCACCGCAATCTGCTCTCTCATGGCCGCTTTGATGAGGTGAAAATGCTGTGGATGGAGAGGGCAGGCTGGCTGTACTGGGGCACGGGGGTGGGGCAGGCAGGAGTACCTCCTGGGATCTGGGCTGCCACCCCGAGACAGGAGGGGGCACGGGCTTGATTTTCTTCCTTGAGCAGGTACAAAAGAAGCCACATTAACATAGCTCTGCCTTTGAAGCTTGCCTTTGAAACCCGGACTCCTGGGTCTGTGCCAGTCAGGCTCAGGCACCAGTGCCCCACACCAGCCACCCCCAGACCTCCACCCAGCGAGATCAGAGGGTCCTGGCCCCTTCCCCTCAGTGCGGTGGAGAAAGCTGGGCTGGGGCAACTGTGAGGGTCAAGTGGAGTGCACAAAAAGTTCATAGAAAATGCATATTATGAAAAAACTATGCATAGCTTTCAAAGTTTCCGGCATCAAAATAAACTCATACTTTAATTCCATTTTCCACTGTTCGAAGCCCCCTTGTGTCACCTGCTGTTCACTCAGACACATAAATAGCCTCATTTCTTCCCCACAGTTGTTACTGTGTTCTGGGTCCCTTTTTACAGATGAGGAAACCGAGGCTTCGAGAAGTTACATAACTTATCTAAGGAGTTAAGATTGAATAACTTCTGATCTCAAATCCAGGGCTGTCGCCCCATTGGAAAATCCTACCACAAAGAAAGAAGATCATTTTCGTTGTTTTTGTTTGTTTTGTTTTGTTTTGTTTTGTTTTTACTGCCAGAGAGTGCATGCACTTGCCAGAGAGAAACAGACAGAGAGGGAGAAAACACCCCCCAGTATAGCACAGCCATGTTGCAATTCCTTCTTTTCCATTTCTCCGTCCTCTCAGGATTTGGGGCACATACACACACACACACAAACACACACACACACACATGTGCCCTGCGTGTCCTGCAAGCTTCCAGGGCCACAATTCAAACCATGGTCAGTCATGTGGGATCCAGCTCCTTAATCACTGGGCTATGAGGCTAGCCAGAAGATAATTTTCAGTTCCCAGTCACCAACCCTGTCATATGCTTCAGTCCCCAAAGCCAACGTCTCCTGAAAGGCCGCCCTTCACTTCAAAGTGCACTCCATGCAGTGGGCCCTTTCCTCCCTCGCCCACCCTCCGCAGGCAGGATGGACAGGCATCCAGGAATCCACTGGGGAGCTCTGCTTTCCTTGTCCTCCAGGCTCATCAGCCCTGATTTGCCTTTGAATTTTTGGCAGCAAGAAAGTTGGAGGCTGGAGCAGGAATACCTGAGTCTCCCCACTGAGTGCTTCTTGGAAGAACGATTGAGGCGAGTAAGGGCCAGCCACCCTGGGCCGGGACTCAGCTTCTTCCCAGGTGGAGGGAAACAGGTGGAAAACTCTACCCCCGCCGCATTCCAGCTCCAGCCACTGTGTCTCTCACCTGACCCTGCTCCTGGCCCTCTGCTTCCTCTTGCCTCCCACCACCCCATCTCCTGGCCCCTCACCTCGCTCCAGACTACCTGATCAAAGGCATTAATGATCTCCTCCTCTTCCCCCTTCCTCCCTTCCCCTCACCTCGCCTTCCTCTGCTCTTCCTGCCAGGACATAAATAACTGTTTCCTCCAAGCGGAACAGGACTGGGCCAGAGATGGACGGCCCTTCTACGCCAGCTTCCTCATTTTACAGATGAGCAAGCTGAAGCCCAAAGAGAAGACGACTTCGTTATAGGCACACAGCAAATGAGTGACTGAGCCGGGACCAGGGCAGTACTTAGACCCTTAGAACTCTAAGCAATGAAGACATTTTGTTTTCTCTCCCCACACAGTGTTTCAAAATAGAAACAGTAAGCTACCAAACAACGACTAAAACCCAGCACAATGCAATAGAACTTCCTGCGGTGAAGGAAATATTCTAGTTCTGCACTGTTCACTATGGTAGCCAATGCCACACAAGGCTATTGAGCGCTTGCATGATGGGAGACGTGAACTTGTCATTCTACGTCATTCTAATGAACTGACACTTAGATAGCCATATGTGGCTGTTAGCTGCAGTAGTAGACAACACAGAGTGAGTAGATAATTAACATCACTTGTGTTTAGATTTTCTGCTTGCAAAGTTCTGGTTAAGTTCATCAAAACTGACCTCTTTGGTTTGGGTTTTGTTTCTGTTTGAGAACCACCATAAACCACTCTTTCTATGGAGTAAACTTGTCCCATCCAGAACTCAAATTTTGGTCTGTAAAAAGTAACAAATGGGTGGGACCAGCAGATGGCATAAAGGTTGCTGGATTCCCATGAACAATGGTCTGTTCAAGTCCCAGGCCCAGGGGCTTAAAACTCATGCCAGATTGGGGACCAGCAGGTGGTGTGGTGGTTAAGGCACTGGACACTCCCACATGGCCGACTATGGTTCGAGTCCTGGACCTGGTGGCTTGCTTTCTCACTTTTCTCTCTCTCTTTCTCTGTGTCTCTCTCTGGTCAAATTAAAATGAAGGAATGAATAAATTATTTTTTAAAATCTTTAAAAAAAAAAAAACTCATGCCAGGTGTGTGTGCACGCGTGCCCAAAATCCTGGGAGGAGAATGGAGGAGAAGGAATTGTGGCAAGGCCATCCCTCTCTCCCCCCGGAGGGTGATTTCTTGCTTTCTGTCTCTCTGTCTCTCTGTCTCTCTCTCTCTCTCTGGTGAGTGCACGTGCCCTATAGCAAACTCCCTCGCAAAAAAAAGTAACAAATGGGGCCAGCAGGTAGTGTGGAAGTTAAGGCACTGGATCCCATGTGGTTAACAACGCGGCTTAGCAGCCTGGATTCAGCGGCTTGGAAATCATGCCTGGCACATGTGCATGCATCCCAAAAATCCCAACAGGGGAATGGAGGAGAAGGGATTGTGGCATGGCCATCCCCCCAAGTGGTGATTTCTCAACCCCTGCCCTGTCTCTCTCTGGCATATGCATGTGCCCAATAGCATAAAATGAAAATGAAATTAATGTTAAAAAGGTAAAAATGGTACAAAGAAAATTCCATGGGATATCGGAAAATGGATAGATTACATCCAGTATGTAGCTGAAGGGCACCTAAAGGAGATTTTCCTGGAAAGGGCATTGAGGTCGGTCTTGGAGGATCTTCAGGTGAGGCCGGTGAGAAGCAGCATCCAGCAGTGGGAAGAACACCGGCCGAGGCGCTGAGGCAGGAAATGCAGGGCTTGCTCAGGACCAGTGTGTGCACAGGATGCACAGAGGCTCCGCAGGGCCAAGACCTCCCAGTCCTCTAAGTGCATGCGGCCTCTCACCTCGTCGCGCACTAACCATTGCCCCGTTTTCCCCAGGAGGCATTGCGGCATTGCCTGCTGGTGGAGGAGGAGCCCCAGGTGAAGCGATGGGAAGAAAAGGGGGCAAGCAAGGAGGGCAGCCAAATGCCTGTGGGCCGTGTGAGAACTGAACAGTGATGGAGGGGCCCTGGGTTTCCCCATCTGCACCCTAACTCTGGAAAAGACCCCTCGAGGGTGGAACAGATGCTGAGGCCAGCCACTTAGAATCATAGTTCAAACAACCTTAGAGTCTCAAACTCCCCACTCCAAGTTTTGTCACAAGGTCCTGAGTAACAGCATTCTAATCAAGGGAGTGAAAAGACATCTCCATGGCCAGGTTAAGAATTAGGGATCCAGGGACTGGACAGTGGCGTAGCAGTAAAACACGATGCTCTGGGAGGCTGACACTCATGGAAAGGTTCTGGGTGTGTGTCTGGAGATCTTCCTGAGTACACCAGGCTCACATGTGCCCACGATCTAGGGCTGGCTGGGGTGGATCACAGTGCGAGGTCCCTATTAGGAATGCTGTCTGTCTCTCTCTTCTCTCTTGTTCATAAAAGAAATAACAATAAACCTAAAAAAAAAAGAATCAGCCGTCCAGAAACTACAATCAGAAATAAATATGACAAAGAAGAAAGATGAGCAAAGGATAGAACAGGCAAGTCACAGAAGAGGGAACCCAAATAAGTGCAAAAAAAAAAAAGAAAAAAGAAAAAGGGAACAGATGATCAACTCCACTAGTATTCAGGGAGATGCAATTAAAACAGTAGTGTGGTATCCTTTCCCATTCACTATATTGGCAAAAACTTTAGACCTGCAATATTTATGCATTGGTATGGATGTAGAACCACTCGACACCTTAGGGAGGGGACAATAGCAGGAGTGGGAGATTATAAATTAGTGCTACCTTTGGAGTCTTTTGGCAATAGCTCATAAAACGTGATGCTCACACCCTACTGTGGGAGACTGTTATGTGCACTGATGGTCTCCAGCGAACCTGCCTCCCACGTTGACTCTAGACCTGGCCATGTGACTTGCTTTGGCCAATGGTTATTAGCAAGACTGAGGCCAATAGAGACTTAATAAGCACTTGACCTCTGGAATACTCCCACCTGCAATTCTGAGGTCATCATGCTGTGAGGAAGCCCAAGCTATTAATAGCTTCATGGAGAGACCACATGGAAAAAAAACAAGGAACAGATCTGATAGCTAACACCACGGTCCTACACATATGGCCCCAGGTGAGCTGTCTCAGGTGTGTAAGCTGCCCAGGATGCAACCCCAGGCACTGTGGGAGAGAGACAAGCTGTCCCCACTGTGCCCTACTTGAATTCCTAACCCACAGAATTGTAATCAAATAAAAGCAGTGTTATTTTAAGCCACTAAGTTTGGAGCGGTTTATGATGCAGCAATAGATAACTGATAGACCTGTCACCCAGCAATTCGATTCCTAGTTATATGCCCCAGAGAAACCCTTGTATATGTGCACAAGGAGAAATATACAAGGGTACTTATTACAGCCTATCAATAAATGAAGGATAAATTGAGGCATGTTCCTTCCTTCAATGAATATGCACAGACCCACATGTGACAACAATGATGAAACACAAAACCACACCTGAGGTGAAGTTCACAAGCAAGGTGCTGCTGCTTACACAAAGTTTAGAAGCATTCAAACCCATACAGTATAGTGCTTATGTATTTATAACCTGTAGTTGAAAACTTGCAAGCAAAGTAAACCCTAAATTCAGAATGGTGGTTACCTATGGAAAGGGAAGGAGGAGAATGAATCTTGGGAGAAACCTACAGGGAATTTCCATTATACCTATAAAGTTTTGTTTCTTTAAGGAAATACATTTATAAAGCAATATGGCAAAATGTTAGGATTTAGTGGAGGCCAGCTGGTGGTGCTGTGATAGTACGATGCTCTGCAATGCTGGACCTACATGTGAGGGTCCCAGGTTCACCTCCTGAGGCCTCCCTCTATGAGCTTGCTGAGGCTGGGGGTGAATTGCAGCATGCAAACATATCGGGGGTGGCACGTGTCCTCTTTCTCTTCTTCTCAGAAGAAATGAATAAACTATTTTTTAAGAGAGATATTTTTGCTATAGGGCATGTATGCTCACTGGGGAGAAAGAGACAGAGAGACAGAAACCGAGAAATCATCCCTCCCCACCAGGGAGGAAGGCCGTACCACAGTCCCTTCTCCTCTATTCTTCTCTCAGAATCTTAGGCATGCATATATTTCTGCCCAGCATGAGTTTAAAGTCACCAGGTCCGGGACTTGAACCATGGTTGGCCATGTGGGAGTCCAGCAACGTAACCATCACATCATCCCAAATAAATAATCTAATTTCAGAAAGATTTAGGGCCAGCAGGTGGCATGGTGGTTAACGCACTGTATTTCCACATGGCCAACCATAGTTCAAATCCCAGATCCGGCAGCTTGTAAATCACACTGGGAACATGTACATGTATGCCCCCCAAAATCTCAGGAGAATGATGGAGAAGGGACTACAGGGTAGCTATCCCCCCAGTAGGCAATTTCTCACTTTCCTTCTCTCTGTCTCTGGTGAGCACACACACTCTTTGGCAAAAACTTAAAAAGGAAGGAAAAAATTTAACAGGGGCCAGCTGGTGGCATGGCGGTTAAGGCAGCTGGATCCCACATAGCCGATTATGTATTTCAAGTCTTGGACCTGGCAGCTTAAGAAATACATGGGGCATGTGTGTGTACATGCCCAAATCCCAAGAGGAGAAAGGAGGAGAGAGGATTATAACATGCCCAGCCCCCTGAGGGGTGCTTTCTCACTTTCTCTCTCTGTCTCTAACCAGAGCACATGCCCTATAGCAAAATTGAAAAAAAAAAAAAAAAGATTGAACAAAACTGAGTAGAAAATACACAGGTGTTCATTATATCATTGTTTATAGTTTTCTCTGTGTGAGAAATATTTCATAATAAAAAAGTTAATTTAGAAAATAAGAACGGAGGTGGTAAGCTCTGAATAGTGAAGGATGATTTACAAGGAGACACACAGGGAGAGATGCTTCCAATGCCTCCCAGGCCTGGTCCGAGAACCGCCTTCCCAAGCCACCGCATTCCTGCCCATGACTTCCTTAAGTCCTCCCCGTATCTTTATCATTGAAGCCCCTTTTCTATCAAAATAATAACAAGAATTGAGTTGCTTCATTCTGGAGAGAGGGTGCAGAGAAGCAGACTAGTAATAGGGCATCCGACCAGGACTTAGGAGACCTGAGTTTGAATAGTCAGCTTCTTCAAACCCCTTGTGTGACCTTCCCAAACTACCATCCTTCTCTGAGTCTTGATCTCCTCATCTGCAATATAAGCCTAGTGGTTTAAATCAGGGGGAGTCGAGGCAGAGTTATCAGAATCAACATGCACCCCCACGCACCCAGCCAAGGTGGCCAGTCTATCTCCATAAGGAAAGGGGGTGCAAGCATCTGGGAAAGCCCCTGGGGACTGTGGTACCCAAGCCAGGCTGAGCTGGCCTCTTGGGACCCTCCATTCCCAGAATTCTAGGGTTCTATGATATGGCAGAGTCTACCTAAATTCTATTAGGATTACAGCAAAATTAGTAGGATGCATCTAAGGAGTCTGGTGTACACACACATGCTCTCCCTGATCCTCAGGCTATTCATCCATGCACCCACCCATCCAAGAAACATTAAGTGCCTACTATGAGCCAGGCCTGTGCAAAGTGTTGGAGATTCAGTAGTGGCAAAACAGACGTAATCTAACACATAAATCTCAGTCTCACTTCTAAGAACTTCATACCAGTCTTTCCTCCCCCCACCCCCAATAGGGCACATGCACTCTCTGGAGAGAGACAGAGAGAGAGAAAGAAAGTGAAAAATCACCCTCAGGGGGATGGCCATGCTGCAATCCCTTTTTCTCCATTCTCCTCTCAGGATTTTAGGCACACACACATATGTGCCCAGCTTGAGTTTCAAGCTGCTGGGTCCAGGACTTGAACCACCATCAACTATGTGGGAGTCCAGTGCCTTAACCACTACACCACCTGTTGCCTACCCACTCCCACCATGAGTTTTTCAAGCCATAGGGTCCGGGACTCAAACCACGTAGTGGGCCATGTGAAATCCAGTGGCTTAACTATCAAGCCACCTGCTGGCCCGACACTTAGCAATTTATTTATTCTGAAAATAGCTCCATAAAGTAGACACTATTATTATCTTTTTATTACAGATAGGGAAGCTGAGTCACAGAGCAGTTACACAGCTTGCTTAAGACCACCAGTTAGTGACGGAGCCAGACTAGGAATCCCACGTTCCCACATGGGTGAGCCCGGGTGGCTGCTGCTCAGTCCCAGTCGGCATTACCCTCTGTCCACTCCCCAGGGCCCCCACACGGGTCTCTCTTCCCTGGCTTTCTCCCCACACCTCTCCACTCAGAGGGTGACTCTCTCTCCTACCCGCCCCTCAGCCCGACACCAGGCCAAAGGCCTTTTCTTTGTGCAGAGCCCTCATGACAGTTCTTGTTATCAGGCACTCTTGCATGAGAATTGCCCCTCCGTGGCCTCCCCTGGCTCCATTTAGTTGGGGTTTAACACAAGTTGACACAAATAATTCCATTTTGATTCTGACAACTTTCACAATATGATAGACCGGACACCTTACAAAACAAGCCTTCCACAAGAAAATACCTAGAAATGCCAGGTGAGATTAAACAAATATCCCATTACCTGAGTGGCAAAAATTTTAGGAAAATCATCAAGAGTCAAAACCTGAAGCTTCTGCCAACTCACGAGTTCTACAGGCCTTGAGGGGGACCCCACCATGCAGTGGTTAAGCGCTCCCACATGGCCAACTATAGTTTGAATCCTAGCCCTGGTGGCACGCTGGGTACATGTATGCATGTGCCCCAAATCCCAACAGAATGGAGAAATGGAGAAGGGATTGCAACATAACTATGCCCCATTGAGAGGAAAAGGACCCACTTCTCCACCCCCAGCTATTCTGATGTTCTCCTGGTTTCTGAGTGAAAACAAAAAGCCTCTCTAGAGAATTCTATAACCACAGACCCACTTTCCTATTGGGTGGATGCTACTGTTCAAAACCCAAGGCAATACATGAACTAAAATGGACCGACGCTGATAATCCCTTTAAGGTTGAGGCAAATGCAAATCCTCTCTGGAGGAATATACCTTCAATCCAGCCCTCTCTGGATTCTCACAGGTAAAACGCTTGCAGCACGAGTCCATATTCCAAAAGTATTACACATGCAAGGAACTAGGCACCCATGAGTGAAAGTACCAAAAAACTGAGCTCCAGATTAGATCCCTGGGAATTTCATCTCACAGAGTTATCCAACTGGGAACAAAATAATGTGTCTACTTAACATGTGTAAAGAGGGTGTTTAAGCCAGCCAGGGGCATTATAATTAAGGCAGCTGGATCCCATATGATGAGGTTCGAGTCTTGGACCCGGTGAGTTGAAAAACATGCAGAGCAAGTATGCATGTGTGCCCAAAATCCCAAGAAGAGAATGGAAGAGAAGGGATTGTGGTGTGGTCATGGCACCTGGAGACTGCTCTCTCACTTTCTGTCTCTCTCTCCCTCTCTCTCTCCAGCAAGTGCACACACCTTATAGCAAATAAAAAACAAAGGAAGATAATTAAGAATGAGTGAAGGTGATATTAGACTATGAGACTGGTGGTCAAAGAAGAGCATTTGAGGAAAACATCCTTGAGATAGACTTGAATGAGGGGAAGGAGACAGCCATGCAGAGATAATGGAGAAGAGCATCCCAAGCAAGACCCCAAAGCACAGCTGAACTTGGCTGGGAAGGCCACAGGGTAGGATGGCCTCGTGCAGGATGAGGAAAGAGAGATAGGAAGGGGCTAGACATGATGATGAGCCCAGAAAGTCCTGGTGAAAAGTCTGGATTCTATTCTGTGTGCCGAGAGAAGTCCTCAGGGACGTAAGTGGGACTTTGACATGAGCTGATCTGCATTTGTAAGAGATCTCTGGATATTTGCCATAGGGCGGGCGCCACCACGCCCGAAGATCTCTGGATATTTTAAACCATGTGTGGAAAAGCATTGCAGGGAGAAAGCATGGTGGCATGTTTCATGTTAGAGGCTACGATCCCAACTCTTCCAATCTTCTCCAGAAGTCCTTCCTCAGCCAGAGAGGGTTCCGTGAGGAATACATGTGTGAGCGGGGGGGGGGGGGGGGGGGGGGGGGGGGGGGGGGGGGGGGGGGCTGGAGGAGGTGGGGAGAAGCTGTCGCTCAGCAAACTCAGCTGCAAAGGCAGAAGTAAGGAACTGAGCCTGGACAGCCCACTCTGACCCAGTTCCTGACTGCATTTATCGGTCCAGAGACTCGCTCAGAACACCACTGTCTCCCCTGAGCCAGGTACTAGGTGAACATGGGACTATAGCGCTGATAAGCCCAGACTCTGCTCTGAGACAACCACAGTCCATGGGGCAAGTTCTGGGCCAGAGAAAGTCCAGGCCCATGGAGCCCAGAGGAAGAGAGAATGTGCCTTCTCAGAGATGGGGCACAATTTCAGGCACATTTCCCAGTAGGGGACAGGAGTTCATCCTCCCCTCCTGTCCAGTACCCACCCACCTGCAGCAGAACCTCCTGTGCCTCTCCCTGTGGAAGGGCAGCGTGGGACACGGTGCTTCTCTCACAGAGAGTCCTTAGCTGGAAGGACAATTTCCCTGTGGTCCCCTGAGGAAGGAAGAGAGGAGACAGCAGCTGAAAATAGCCACAAGACAGATCTGGGCCTCTTTCTTGTCTGTTTCCTTTTTGACCACCACAGCAACCTGATGATACCAGCAAGGAAAGGACCATCCTTACCCTATTTCATAGGTGCAGAAACTGGGGCTCAGCTAAGGGCTCCCAGTGAAGGCGTGGCCCGCCAGCAAAACTAAGTCTTCTGCTCCAGTTTTGTGGCATGTGGCCCTCCTCCAGGCCCTGCCCTCAGTCCCCTTCCTACCTGGTTGCCCTCCGCTGGCCATCAGGGCCCTGGCAGCAGGGCGGCAGTGGCAGCCGGAAGCAGGAGAGTGCAGGGCAGCCACGCCTACTTCCTAGGCCGGGCATCCTGACTTCTCCACAAGTTTCCTGGGAAGAGTCCCCCGGAATGGGGTGCCAGGAAGGGACTTTATAAAATTCTTCACAACCAGCCAAGCGGAACCTATTTTCCCTCACAATGCAATTAACGGCACCAACATTTACAAAATATGATTACAAGCGCTTTGGTTAAGTAGAGGAAAGTATATTAGATAGCAGCGAGGGGTTGATCTTAATGTGCATTTTTTCGAGAGACTTGCATTTTCTTTGTGCAAATAAAGAGGCCCTAAATTCTCCATAGGCACTAAAATCAATGCAGTGGAACCATGATAACAAACACAGGCTCCACTTTTTGCTACATCCCCCAATTAATTAAGCCTTTCACGGGCATGTAATTAGGAACATTAGCAAGTCATAAAATTGCCGTGAGTCTTTAAATTATGTGCTGGCCCTCAGCAATTTGTTTTTAATTCCTTCTGAAGACAATGGCACTGCGGGGCCCAATAGATCTTCAGAGCGGCCTACTGTGCTCTCCTTTATGGCGTGAGGCGTGAGGCTGCGCCTGCCAGGGCGCCCCTCGAGGTAGCCTGGGTGTCTGCACCGGGGCTCCCAGGGCCCGGGGTGTACCCGGCAGCTCCAGGCCTCCCTCCTCCTTCCTTCTCTCTCCCTCTTCAATTCCTCCTCCTCCTCCTCCTCCTCGTGTTTCTCTCTCCCTTCTTCCATCTCACTTTTTCTTCTCCTTTTCCTTTGCCTCTTCTTCTCTAATTCTTCTTCCACTGTTTCTTCCTTCCTTCTTTCCCATGGTCCTCCTCCCTCCCCCACACCGGGGAGCCATCCTCCTCCTCACCTCTTCCTCCTCCTTTCCCCTTGAGTTTCTCTGCTTTTTTCCTGCCCCTTTTTCCATCTTCCCTTTATTTCTCCTTTTTTCCTCCCTCCTTCCTTTTCCTTTTTTCTCCTTCCTTCTCTTTGCCTTTTGACCTCTTTTGTCCCCCTCCTTCTCTTCTTCCATCTCCTCCCATTTTCTCCTCTCTTCCTTCTCCATCTCCTCTTCATTCCCTGCTTTCCAACCTTGTCCCTCCTACCCCACTCCCTGGCTACTGCACAGGCTCCTCCCTGCCCTCTCCTTGGCCCCTCAGGAGTGAGTTGGGCATGCTGCTGCTGGCCCTCCGTTCCCATTCCCATGTAAGGGCCCTCAGAGCCGTGGTTTGTGGCATCAGTGACACTCCTTGGGAGACACACTCTGAAGCAGCCTGGAGGTGTCTGCTGGAATGAAGGGCAGGGGGTTCTGACGCCACTCCCACCACCTCTCCTCCTTTAGGGTGGGGAAGTCCGGCAAAGCAAAGGTCATGGTGTTTGTCTTGCTAGCCAAAGACCTCTGGAAAGGTCTGGATCTGCCTCGCTGTCATCTCTCAGGACCCCTTGGGACCCAGGAGACTTGGAGCATCCTGCCCCGTGACCCTGCACCACCAAAGAGCCTCCCCCCAACTGCTAAGTGTGGTTCTTCCATACCTGCTGCCGCCAGCATCACCACCTAGGGGAATTTGGTCTTTGAGTTCAAGCCTTCTAAACCCACCCTGCTCCCACCGCTCTCCACACATCTTCCTTTTCTACAACCAGAGGTTCGTAACACACGAATCAAGACCTACTAGAAGGTCGTGACATGCCCAGGTGCGCTGGCACAATCAACTCTTCTCCAAAGTTTGTTGACATTCTGGGGAGAAAAGACCTGACTTCTGTGGGGGACCCTGTGTCCTTTCTCCTCACCCCCAGCAGCCCACCCCACTTCTTGAGGTCAAAGGTTTCTGGGAGATGGTAGCACCCCCGTGTGTTAAAACTCGGAGAACATTATAAAAGAGCAACTGAAGCTTGTACCACGTCAGAGCCTCACGGCCAGGACAAAGCCCTGCTCGTCGCAGTGTCTGTGGCTCCTCTCTCAGTCTCTTCTCAGCTCCTCCTCTCACTGAAAACTATTAGGTCGTCGGGAGAGTTGTGACGTATTTTTCTGTTTCTCTATGCAAAAATGGGACACGACTTTCCCAATAACCCAATAACTCATTCCCTCTGCATTTCCCAAGTGTGGTAGACAGCACGAGAGCTGAATGTTATCTTGGGTTCTTGCCGCCCTGGCACACAGGAAGCTTGTATTAACCATCCCACTGGGGTTAGGATTGGCCTGTGGGACTTATCTAGACTGTCAAAGGTGGACAGAAGTGGTGAGTGTCACTTCCAGGTGGAAGTGCTTGAGAACCGATATACAAGGGCCAGGAGGGTGGCATGGGAGTTAAGGTGCTAAACTCCCACATGGCCAACAGCAGTTCAAGTCCTGGACCTGGTGGCTTGCTTTCTCACTTTCTCTTTCTCTCTCTCTGTCTCTGGTCAAATTAGAAAACAAAAATAATAATAAGTAAAATAAACAATTCTTTTTAAAAATCCTTCTTCCCAGGTACCATAGAAGCGCTTGTTGACAAGAACGAGCCACCCACCATGGAAGTGGCCTGGAATGCTCAGCCACCACACAGTGGCAGCTTCCCTGGAGAGTGGCCCAAACCCAGAGAAGGATTTTCATGACCAAAAAAAAGTAGATTATTGCTGTGATAAGCTTCTGAGATTTGAGTGTCGTTTGTTATACAGTATAACCTCACCTATCCTGACTAATACACCAAGAAAGAGCCTCTGGTTTATCCAACTTCTCTTTTTGCCTAAGCCAGGCATAAATCAAGCCAGTGTGCTAACTTGTTGCCTTTAGATAAATGCTTTCCCTGCCCTAATCAGCTCTTCAATCTGTAAGTTCCCCATAGTCCACAGGTTAAATGCTGACCTTCTCATGTGGGTCTAGGAGGTCCTCGATGAGCTGGCCCTTGCCTGCCTCTCCAGCAATATCTCCTGTTGCTTCCAACCCTGTTTCAGACCTCAGGCTCTGGAGACACTGAACTTCTCAGCCCCTCCTCACATCAAGCTTTCTCACAAGCCATCTGTTTATACACGCTGTTCCCTTGATCTAAAAAGTTGTTCCTTCTCCTAAGGTGATTCTACTGATTTGTAAAGTTGCAGGTCAAACGTTATTGGCTTTGCTTGTTTTGGGGGTGGATGGTGCCATAGGGTGTGTGTGTTCTCCAGAGAGAGACAGAGAGGGGGAGAATGAGAAATCAACCCCAGGGAGGGATGGCCACGCCACACCTCTTCTCTTCTCAGAATTTTGAGCATGTATGCACATGTGCCCGGTGTGATTTTCAAGCTGGTGGGTCTGAGACTCAAACAGTGGTCAACCATGTGGGGGTCCAGTGCCTTAACCACCACGCCACCTGCTGGTCCTCCTGTTTTTGTTTTAAGTCTTTCCTGGTTAATCCCTATCTGGGCTCACTCTGCACTTGGCCCATACTCCTACTTATACTTACTTTATCTGGCTCTCCACTCTCCACTAGACCACCAGCATCTCAGCTATCATTTGGCCTCTGCCCTCACTCCAGCACATTGCCTGACAGTAACAGCAACCACAATGAGGCTGCACAGAATGACAGCTTGCCACTGCCCTGCCCTGGGCTGAACGCAGAGCTGATCCCGTTGAACAATACTGTTACTGCCCTCTTTTGATATCCGTCAGAACCTCTCCACTCTGCTCCCTCCTCTTATGGTCCTGCAAGGGTGTTTAGTAATACTCTGTTGAATGAATCAAGGATTCCAGCATGAAATTAATAAATGAATGAATAAATGAATTCTGAGTTTTGCACAAAGGGGAAAGCCAGGAATTCATGTATCACACCTGTGAAAAGCCTGTCACTTCCTCTCCTAGTCACAGAGACCCACTTAATAAGCCGTGCAGGCAGCTGAGGACCTGTCCGCAGGGAGTCTGGGCTATTAGGCTGTCCCCGGTGGGAAGGACACACATTGCCCCTCCAGCTGGCACACGTAGGCCCCCTAGGCTTCTAGTCCCACGCAGGGCCCACTTGCTTCCCCTACCCCAGAGCCTGGCCTGGGGATCTGCTGGGCCCATTTTGAGGCAGCCTCATTCCCTCAGGACCTGAAGCTGTGATTGGGAGCCTGGCGAGCTGAGTCTAACCTTGAGTAAGTGTTTTCTTGTTGTCATCTACAGATCTACGCAAAGCCTGCAGAGAATACGCGGTGGAGACATATATTACACCCAGAGCTTTTCATCTCGCACATGTGACCCTGCCCATCATGCGCCGTGCGTTTTATTCTCGCTGGTGGGACAGAAACCACCTCCCACCGCAGCATATATCAAGGGGAAGAATGTTGAACTTTCTTTGCATTAATATAAATAGCTGTTTAGGCCTCATTCCCCAGCCCAGGACCCTCACCGCACCTGTCCTTCATCTACTCTATTTGGCATCTGGTTCAAGTTTGGTTTATTTAGAGCCCAAGATCGCGGGCTTTTACATATTAAAGGTGCATTTTAAAAGAGCATTTTCTATTCTAATTTGGGGGAGCCAAGCTCTTTAGGGCTTTCGGGAGCGGTGTCCACCTGATTTACATTTCCCCCACTGGAGCCGAGCCACAGACGCACATTAGAATGTAAATAATAGTGATGGATACATGTATCTTTAAAGATCCATTTTCTCTCCATTTTTTCTCTCTTTGAGGGGAGGGGACAGGCCAAGGAGGCACTGAAGTATCCAGGCTGTGCGGGCAGAGGAAAGAGAACAGAGAGGATGCCGTGGTTTCTCAGGAAGGCTGGGTCCGCGGGAGGAAAGGGGGCAGGCTGTCCAGAGGGCAGGGGGTCCCAGAGTATCCACAAAATGCACAGCCACCTCCTCCTTGGTCTGGGGAGAGGCAACCGTGTGGCAGTTAGGCCGGTGTTCAAGTATTCGCTCCGGCGTGGCTGCGGGAAAGCCCCTTCACCTCTCTGAGCCTTCCACACCCATTGGGCTACAGGGATCACCATGATTATCCAAGGCAGGGCTGCCGTGAGGAATAAATGAGATGACACCCGCGAAATACATGGCACGGTGCTCACCACTCAGCAGCTGAGGAGCTGATGACACCTTGGCTGTTGGTCCTTGTTACCAGCCTTATAAACCTCGTCTCCTACCTCCCAGCACCGTCCCCTGTACACGGGAGCTACTCGATTAGTGCATGTAAGCTGGACTTCATTCACTCCGTGTCAAACACTTGGCTTGTGGCCCAGGCACTGTGCACAACAGTAACGTGGCCACCCACAACCCTGGCTGGCTGGGAAGGCCGGGAGTGCAGGATCGCGTCGTGAGCTCCTGTTGAGGGTGCTTGTCTCTGTCTTTCTGTCTCTTACTCTCAGGAAACAAATAAATAAACAAGCTTAAAGAAAAAAATAAAATAGGCAATGTCATGGACAGCTGGAAGTCACATAGCCAATGGTAGGTTCAGATCCCTGGGATGGTCAAAAACACATTGTGCACATATGCTTGGTGCATGTGCCCAGGATCCTGACTACCTGGAGAGCTAGGAAAAGATGTATGCAGTATGATGAGACCCTGTCAAGGGTGCTTTCTCTCTCTGGCATTAAAAAAATATTTTGGGGGGTTGGCAGGTGGTGTGGTGGTTAAGGCATTGGACTCCCACATGGCTGACTGCAGTTCAAGTCTCAGACCTGGCAGCTTGCTTTCTCTGTGTGTGTGTGTGTCTCTCTCTGGTCACATTGGAAAATAATAATAATAGATTAAATAAATAATTCATTTTTAAGAAATCTTTTTTAAAAAAGAAATTGACCCAGCTCCTACTATGTCCATACCAGCTATGCACTCTCCTGCTTGCTTTTATTTTTTTAAAAAAATATTTTATTTAACTTTACTTTATTTATTTTAATTTGATCAGAGAGGGACAGAGTGAGGAAGAGAGAGGGAAAGTGAGAAAGCAAGTCACCAGGTCTGGGACATGAACTGTGATCAGCCATGTGGGAGTCCAGTGCCTGTAACCACCATACCACCTGCTGGTCCCTCTCTCTTGCTTTCTATGCCCTTGACCAAGGGCCTCCTCTCCACTCTTCTTCACCTGCATAAATCCCATTTGTCTCCCTCCCAGAAAGACTTCCCGCCCCTCCAATCTGGGTTAAATGGCCTCCTTGAGGGTCTGGAGTGCACATCCCTCCCCTCTACCACACTGCTCACCATCCATCCTACGTTGTAACGTGCACATCTATAGCTCTCACTACAAGTTAAGCCCCAAGAGAAGAGGAATTATGTCTGTTTTGGTCACCATTATATTTCCAGACTGGCACATATTAGGTGCTCAATAAATATTTGTTGAATGAATGGATCTCTATTTAACCAGGCCAGCACCTAGCACAGGGTAGATGCTCAGCAAATGTTTGTTAAGTGAAATGAGGTTGAGGCTTTCAAGAAATTCAGTCTCATCAGGATGGACCTACATGCAAGTTATTACAGGGCTGCCCCTACTGTGTGCGAGAGGAGCTAGAGCTCAGAAGGGGCAGCCAGGAGAGTCTGGAGGGCTTCGCAGAGGAAGTGGTAGTTGAATAGAGCCTTCAAGAATAAGTAGGGGTGGGAACCAGCAGTTAGCGTAATGGCTATGTCGTTGGACTCCCACGTAGTCGACCGCGGTTCGCGTCCCGGATCCGGTGGCTTAAAACTCACGCCGGGCGCGTGTGCGTGCGTGCCCAAGATCCCGAGAGGAGAATGAAGGAGAAGGGATTGCGGCGTGACCATCCCCCCTGGGGGGTGATTTCTCGCTTTCTGTCTCTATGTTTCTCTCTGTCTGTCTGGCGAGCGCACACGCCCTATAGCGAAAAACCTCTCAAAAAAAAAAAAAAAAAAAAAAAAAAAAGAATAAGTAGGGGTTGTTCCAGAGGAAGCAGGAGAGATGTGAAAGGGAGTGGAGTTTTTGTTTGTTGTTTTGTGCGAGAGGGTACTCAGTGGAGAGGAGAGAGAAAGTGAGAAAGCACTCTCCTTCGAGGATGGTTATGCTGCTCTCCCTTCTTTTCCAGTTCTTCCTCCTTTTGGGATTTTGGACACACTTGCACACACGCCTGATTTGTTTCTCAAGTCGCCGACTGCATGGCCAGCCCTGTGGGATCCGCCTTCACCACCATACTACACGGGAATAGAGATTTTGACAGGAGAGAGACCTTGAATGGGAACAAAAAGATGGAATTCTTTTCCGGATCTTGAACCAAGATGCTCGTAGATAGCTCACTGGACCCACCGTCTATGCGTTTTCACACAGGCAGATCTAATTGCAGAGGGCAGGGGACGGTTGGAGAAGTATGGGAGGTGGGAAGGGGGAGGCAGGGCAGGGAGAGAATGCCCACTCCCCACCCCTGAACGATCTGGCGGGGCCAGCCCATGGCGTAGTGATTAAGGTGACTGCATCCCACATGGTCAACCACAAAGTTCGAGTCCTAGGCCCGGCAACTTAAAAAACAGAGTGGGTGCCTGTGCATGCCTAAGATCTGAAAGAAGAAATGGAAAAGGGATCGTGTGGAACCATGTCTCCTTGGGTGTGCTTTCTCACTCTCCCCCTCTCTCTCTCTGTCTCTCTCTAATGAATGTGCATGCCCTCTGGCAAAAATTTAAAAAGAAAGAGAAAGAGAGAGAGATCCAGCTTAGGTGCCTGGGGCCCAGCAGGACCAAGTGTGGTTCTAAATTCTCTGAGGGATTAGGACAGCAAGGATGAAGGACGAAGATGAGAAGGGGAGGCCCTCCTGGCCTCAGTTTTCCCAACCGAGAAGTTTTGGCTAATAGGAGTGTTTCAGAAATCCAGGGCAGAAAGCCTAGAGCCCTTACTCACGGTTGGAAGGGGTGACATGGGACAGGAAATGGGAAAGCAGGAGTGGGGAGGAGAATGAGGACAGGTCCTCTTGCTACAGAGAAACAAAAACTTAGGGGGAGGGAGTGGGGAATAGGAAGGGGCCAGGAGGGTAAGGGGGTGCCGACAGGCAGGAGTGTGGGGACGTTGGGAAGGAGGTTCGGTTAGGGCAAGTGCTGGGAGAGGAGGAAGGCGGGAGGGGAGGACGGGAGGCAGAGAGGAGATGAAGATGTTCCTCCACCTTCCTCCTGGAGAGAAGGGGCCAGGCTGCGATAGAGAGAATGACGGAAAGTCTCACTGGAGCTGTTGGTTTGAAAGAATTTGTCTTTGGAACAAGCTTTTTATCAGTCAGCTTTAAAGATCAGGATTCCTTCGAGGCTGCTCCATCTTCCTCTCTCCGTTTCTCTCTCCCGTACCCTCCTTCCCCGCTTCCTCTGTCTCCCCACACATCTACAGTCCTTTTTTGGGCCCCACGTCTGTCTCTGCTTGAGTTTTTCCATCCCTGGAATCCTTTGCCACCTTCTTCTACCTTTCCCTGCTGCCTGGTGACAACAGACCAGGCCCTCCTCAGTGGCTCAAGGTGGCAGTGGGCTGAGAGGGCAGTGGGCAAGGCCTAGCCCAGCAGAGCCACCTGACCATGTTCTGGGCTAGGCTTCGCGGCCCTGCACCCAGGGCTGAGAGGGCTGCAGGGGGCCCCTGCCGCACACCACGCCAGCCAAAGCAACTCTTCCCACCATGGCCAGTTCCCCAGGAGCGGCTCTCACCTGCCCTGGGCCCACAGCAAATACAGGTTCGAGGAGCAAGGGGAAGAGCTGTTTCCTCTAGCCTTAGCTGTCACGTCCCCACCACCACCACCACCACCGAGACAGTCTGGGCCTGTCTCTGTCATGCCCTGGCTGAGATGACCTGGCCTCTCAATTGGACCCCTGGATGTTAAAGCTGAAATGTTAATTATTGGTGTTTGTTTGTTTTGTTTTGTTTTGGTGGGAGTAGGCGTTGGTGGAGTTGGGCTCAGGGTCAGAGGTTTCCGTGGAGCCACCGGAAGTTTCCTTCTTCTTAGTTCTTACTCCAGGTCTAAAGGCCCCCAGAAGGGATCATGACCTGGGCAGAAGGGCCAGGGGAGGGTGATCAGATGGTGGTAGATGGCCTGGGTGTCTGCCTAAGCTGCAGCCCCAGAAGCCCCAAACCTGGGCGAGCAAATCTAAGCCATCTCAGAAGTGCCGCATCTGCACCCCACCCTCCAGAGTTTGGGGTGACCCTCGGGGACACCCAGGGCCCTCTCCCTCCAAGCCCAAATGCTTTTCTGGTGCATCTGGGCAGGGCGGGGGCTGTGCTTGGGAGGAGCATGGCGCCACCAGGCCATGTGTACAGAGAGGCCTCAATTTCACAGGGCTTGCTCCTGAGTGAGTTTCGCATAAAAGGATTAAGGCGAGAGGAAGTGCAGAGGAAATGGGATGTTGGACACCTTGTTAAACGGGCTGTCAGGGCTCCCAGAGCGTGGGTGCTAACTCTATTCCCTGTCTCGGCAGGAGCAGGCCAGGCCATTACCTGAGCAATCAAAGATAGGGCCGCCCGAGTCAGGAGAGTCCTCTGTCAGTGCCTGGAGGCCCAGGAGGCTGGACAAGCAGGAAGTGCCAGCCCTGGACTAACACACCCCCCTCCTCAAACACACCTCCCTCCCTCCTCCAGGCCTGGGCCCAAGGGAATTCCTGGGGGGGCAGGGAATGGGGAAAGTGGGGCTCACTCTTCTATCTACTGCACCTGGGGAGCTCTTGGCCCTGGGCTGAATCCTGGTGTGATTTGGACAGGAGGTGGGAGGGTTGGAGGGGGCATTTGACCTAATGATGTGTAGATTATCATTTCCTGCCTTATCTTTACACCAAGGGACATCCTTTTTCCCTAGCTAGGCATTGGCTCAGGTCATGAATGAGTCTGATGGGATCAGCACTTTTGCTGAAGAGATAAAAGGGTTATCAGGGTAGGGGAGTACTTCCCCAGTGAGAATAGCAGGGAGAGGGGCTGCCTGAGGGTCTGGGTGGGGAGGCTAGTCTACCTAGCCAGAGGCCGGGGCAGCTCACACTTCCATGCACGAATCCTTCCTTTTTGCAGTCTGTCCCAGTCTGTCTGGACCGCCTCCTGCCCGCCTCACCCAGCTCACTGTTCAGAGGCTCACAGTCCCAGTTAAACACTCAGACCACCTGGAGAACTTTAAAAATGTATCCAGTTGGCACAGCTGGATCTAGCCGACCTTGCAGTTCAAGTCCCAGACCCAGAGACTTGAAAATCATGCTAAGTGCATGTGCATGCATGCCCAAAGTCCCGAGATGGGAGTGGAGGAAAAGGATTGCAGTGTGGCCAGCCCCCCCTGTCATTTCTCACTTTCCCCCCTCTCTTTCTCTTTCTCTCTGTCTCTGGTGAGCACACACACCCTGTAGCAAACAAACACAAAGTAAAAACTTATCCAGGACCCCCCAGGAACCAGAATCTCTGGGGGTTCAAGGATCAAAGCCCACTGGAGATTCTCCACGCACCCCTGAGGTCACCAGGGAGCGGGGTGTACTAGCTGCCCCTCTGTAAGACAGGTGTGTGTGAGGGGACAGCCAGCCCAGCGTGCAGGCAGGGAAGGGGGCGGGCATGTGCAGGCTGTGAAGCTGAGAGACGGCTGATAAGTAATGTGCTTTCACTTCAGGTCATTTCCTGAAAGTCAGATCCACTTTGCGTGTGAGGACAAGAGCGGGAGCTTCCGAATTCACTCTCGGGGCCTCCAAATTAAAAGCCAAATAGGATGTAGCTTTTGCCTGGGCTGCGTCTTCATCTGTCAAGAGCAGTTATCATCAGCGTCGCAGCTGGGGCCTGCGACTGTCACTCACCCCACCCAGCACCTGCCCCAGCAGGGGGAGGTGTCCACTAATGGGCCAGTGATCCCACTGGCTATTCAGGCAGGGAAGAGGTGGGGTTGGGAGCCCCAAGAAAGGGCCACCCAGCTGGGTCTTTAGAGAAACCTACTGCGTCCAGCCCCAACTGGAGGCTCGCCACTCAGGCCTGGGCCAGACTCCTGGAGGGTCTCTCTGGGGAAGGGTTAGGAGTTCTCTACAAAAGCCCAGCTATCTTAGAAGGGAGAAAAAGAGTACAGTTCAATGCTCAGAAACTGCCAGCTCCAGTTCTGGGTTGGGGTGGGACGTAAAGGGGGCCGGGAAGATAGATGGCAACCCAGGGAGAACCCAGAGAGGAAGAGCCTACAAGTGGCACGCTTAGGTTTTTCCACCCAGTTCGGGTGGGCCTTTACTTGCTGTGTGACCTCGGACCAACTGCTTTACCTCTCTGAGTTTCAGCTTCCTCAGCTTGAAGAGTCTTCTCAGCCCTGCCCTCTCTCAGGACCATCAACAGAGCAGCACAGAAGCCCCAGAGTGTCATTCCTGTTCAGGGCTGGGAGTCAGTGGGTCCCAGGGGACAGCCTGGGGGGTCGTGGGTTCTGCAGTGGGACCACCAATTTGGTGGGATCCTTTTCTCTCCTTGTTCCTCCCCCAAAAAGCTACAGGACTCGGAAGCTTAGTGGGGCTGTTTCTTTGTCTCCTCACTGTCTAAAACCTTCAAACAAAGTGGCATCATAGAAAAAGATACCTTTGTAATCAGAAGACTTAAGATGCCTCCCCAGTCATGTGATCTCTGGCAAATTATTTACCTCGCTGAACCTTTGGGAATCTCCTCTGTTTAATGGGGATGACAGTATCAAGTTGGGCCGTGGTGACAAAGTTGCCATAGGAATGTGAAAGAGCTTTGTAAATATGAAGGGACACACACTCACTCACGATAGTATCACCTACTTCCCTCTCCCCCAGTCCTTTGCCTTGATGCAGAGCAAGAACCACAGGGAGCAGGACTCTGCTCACACACTAGCCACCCCTCTCCCACCCCGCGTCCATCACTGCCAGCGCCTGCCCTAGACCCAGAGCCTGCCCTAGACCCAGCGCCTGCCCTAGACCCAGAGCCTGCCCTAGACCCAGAGCCTGCCCCAGACCCAGCGCCTGCCCCAGACCCAGCGCCTGCCCCAGACCCAGAGCCTGCCCCAGACCCAGCGCCTGCCCTAGACCCAGCGCCTGCCCTAGACCCAGAGCCTGCCCTAGACCCAGCGCCTGCCCTAGACCCAGAGCCTGCCCTAGACCCAGCGCCTGCCCTAGACCCAGAGCCTGCCCTAGACCCAGAGCCTGACCCAGACCCAGCGCCTGCCCTAGACCCAGCGCCTGCCCTAGACCCAGAGCCTGCCCTAGACCCAGCGCCTGCCCCAGACCCAGAGCCTGCCCCAGACCCAGCGCCTGCCCTAGATCCAGAGCCTGCCCCAGACCCAGAGCTGCCCTAGACTCACTCGGCATGATTTATTGGAGAACTGGTCACTCAAACCAGTGCTGGCCGGGTTCCCTGAACCCTAGTAGCTGAGCCATGCCCTGCTCTTTGGTTCAGTGACCCATCCACCCAAGTCGTCCAAGGCCTTGAACCTGCCTTGCTGTCTGAGAATTGATGGTCCCACATCCCAAGACTACTGAAGTTGGGTCTTAGAAAGGGGGAAGACCTCTACCCCACCTTCACCCAAGTTTCTGCATAGGGATCCCATGCCCTCTCTGTAAAATAATACGACATTGTGGACCAGCAGATGGTATAACGGTTACGTTGCTGGACTCCCACATAACCGACCGTGGTTCAAGTCCCAGACCCAGTGGCTTAACCCTCACGTTGGGCACATGTGCGTACGTGCCCAAAATCGCAAGAGGAGAACAGAGGATAAGAGATTGTGGCATGACCATTCCCCCTGAGAGGGGTGATTTCTCTCTGTCTCTCTCTGTCTCTCTGGCAAGTTCACATGCCCTAGAGCAAAAGTCTCTCTCTAAAAAAAAAAAAATTACAATATTATTTTTAAAATTTAGAAAGCAGGACCAGCAGTTGGCATAATGGCTATATCACTGGACTCTCATGTAGTCGAGCGCAGTTTGAGTCCTGGATTGGGTGGCTTAAACTCATGCCAGGTGCGTGTGCGTGCATGCCCAAGATCCCAAGAGGAGAATGGAGAAGGGATTGTAGTGTGGCCATCCTCCCCCCCCGGGGGGGGGGGGGTAATTTCTTGCTTTCTGTCTCTCTGTCTCTTTCTGGCTAGTGCATGTACCCTATAGCAACAAACAAACAAACAAACAAACAAAAAAAACCTCTCCAAAAATTTTTAAAAAGCAAAGCACACTTCTTAGGAAACATTTAAATATAGAAATATACAAAGGTTAAAAAAAGAAAGAGGGCCAGCAAGTGGCGTTGTGGTTAAGGTGCTGGATTCCCTCAGGGCCAGCCATGATTTGAGTCCTGCACCTGACAGCTTGCTTTCTCACTTTCCCCCTCTCTCTCTGTCTCTCTCTGGTTATATTAAAAAATAATAATAATAATGATAATAAATAAAATTAAATGATTTAAGAAAAAAGAAAGAACTGCTCTTGGCTTCCCCTTCCTCCCTCTCTCCCCACTCTGTTTGAAACCTTCAGATCTGCCCACTTCAGCCCACCTGGTTCAGGAGCAGCCAGGGGCAGCAATAGGGCCTCCTTGTCTGTGGGCCTCTTAGCACTATGCCTGCACATAGTAGGTGCTCAATAAATGTTGCTTGGCTGACCAGATGAGGGCATATTTCCTACTTCAGTACGATTTTAAAACCAAGAGGCCTGTAGTTAGTTGCTTAATTCTTGGGGGAGGGTGGGCAGCAAGACTTAGACATCATTGGACTAGCCTTGGACAGGAAAGGTACTCAAATGAAGGAAATGCAGCCTCCCAGCTATTAAAAAGAAAGGACTAGGGACCAGCAGATGACCATTCCCCATGGTGGGGGGCACTTTTTCACACCATCACTCCTCTTCCTCCAGCCTCTTTCCAGTGAGTGCATGTACCTTCTAGCAATTGTTTTGTTTTGGTTTGTTTTTTAAAGACAGGTTCTTGCTATGTTGCAATCCTCTTGCCTCAGCCTCCAGAGTAGCTGGGACTACAGGCATGCACCCCTGCTCTGGGCCTTTTCGTGTGCACCGGGAATAGAAGCTGAGCCTGCCATGTGGCCTCTCTGCCGAGGAGCAGTGTCCACCTGCGCACACTCTCTCAGAGGGGCCTTATTGCCGAGTCTATCTCAGTAAAGTTGGGGGAAAAGGAAGGACATTTTCCTGGAGGGAAAGCTATACTGAGTGGGGGTAGGACGAGTGACCTCTTTCTAAGAGGTGAGAGAACAGTGTGAACCCCGGACCCTGTGGGGGTCCACAGCAAGTGTGGGAAGGGCCTTTTACTGATCTCCTACAAACGGAAGATTCCCCGGGCAAAGGGAGAAAGGCTGGTCATCGGGTCCTTTGGCATCCAGCCTTTGAAACCCAGTGGTGCTTTTTGGGGGGGGTTGACTGGGGTTGAGGACGGCATGATCTGAGCTAGCCCCCTCCCATGGGACCCAGGGTCAGGTGATCCTGTCCTTGGGAATGAATGGACTTGGGGGAGACAGTCACTCCCTCCCCAGGCCACTCTCCAAAACTCTGCCTTTCTCTCTCCTCCGCCAGCCTCATCTCCCATCAGGCTTCGTACCCTAGAGTGGAGAAAAGAGAGACAGAGACAGAGAGAGAGAGACTAGGCCTAAGGACTTTCAGAATGCAGGGAAGGTTGAGCGTTCATCTTAACTAGGCCTCAATGCCTCCTGTCCCCCAGTCCCTACAGACAGTCCCTTCCCAGTTCAATGCCAGTGAGAGACACCAAGAATGCACAGACAACGAAGCAGGTTTTTCTTCTGGGGAGCTCAGTGGGGCATAAAAACTATTCAAGACTGTGTGACTAGTGGCCCAGTGGTAGCATCTGCAGGCACTGTGCAGGCTCAGAGAAGGAAACAGTTCCCTGTAACTGGAACCAGAAAGGAGAGGGGCTATCAAGCAGGGTCTTTTTTTTTTAATTATTAGTTAATTTTATTTATTACTATGTTTTAATTTGCTATAGGATAGTTTGCTCACCAGAGAGAGACACAGAGAGAGAGAGAGAGAGAAAGGAAAAGTGAGAAAGCAAATCGCCAAGTCTGGAACTTGAACCATAGTCAGCCATGTGGGAGTCCAGCACCTTAACCACCATGCTACCTACTGGCCCTGTCAAGCAGGATCTTGATGGCTGAGTAGTTTTCCAGGCAGAGAAGTGGTTGGAGGGTACTCTGAGCAGAGACAAAGCATGAGCAGAGTGTACAGGGGTGAGGAAAGCTGGGATGACACTCCCTGAGGTCACTGTGTAGGAGTGGAGCTGGAATGCCTGCGTCTGCATTCTAGAGGCTTGACTTCTTAGCTGTGTAACTTAAGGGAGTTTGTTTAATCTGACTGTGCCTCCCTTTCCTGTCAATAGGTGCTAATGGTTGTCCTGGCAGTCATTAATGCTATTTGCCAAACACTTCTGGCCATCTTCTCTTCCAGGCACAGGTAGAAGTTGAGGTGAGGTCGTGTGACTAGCCTGGGCTAATGAGTTGTGAACAGAAGTGTCATTTCCAGGCCTGGACATTCCGTGGTCAGTTGAGAGTCTTTAGAGCTCTGTTTTTGGTGCAGAGCAGGGTCCAGAAATGATTGAGGTATGATGTTCAATCAATCAGTCCAAGTCCCCCAGTCTCTTCAGTGAGCAGAGTCACTAGCAACGCACACTGGCCGCATGACTTGAACAAGTCATGGATCTTGGTTGGCTGAAGTCATTGAGATTTGGGTACTGCTTGTTACCACAGCATCACTTAGCCCATACTGACTGATACAATAGTATCTGCCTCAGAGGGTTGCCACAGGGACCCCATCAGTTAGTACACACAGAGCACTCAGACTAGCCCCTGGTATGTAGTGAGCATTCAATTGATGTTAGCTGCTATTGGAATTATTATGATCATTGAAAAGCTGAAGGTGAGTGGCCACAGAAGAGTCTAGAAAGTGAGGCAGAAGCCTGCTTTGGAGGGCCTTAAACACCAGGCTCTGAAGCTTCAGGCTGATCCTGAAAATAGCAGGGAGGCATTAAAGATTTGTGAAACAAAAGAATGGCATGTTTTACAGACAGTTCACTCCAGAACCTGGCAAACAGCAGACATTTAATAAATACTTCTTGTATAAATAAGTGGCTAGCGATTAGGGGAAGAGAGACCAATGACGGGACTACTTCAGTGACCGAGGTATCCCGTGGTAGTGGCCAGACCCAAGGCAGGTGCCTGGAGTTCAAGGGGGCCCACAGCCAGGCACTAGACTTCCTTGCCCACCCTAGCCTACCCCAGACAGGCAGCGTCCTGGGCGCTGCTGCTGTGTAGCACGCAGGCCCTCATAACTCACTGTGTTTATGATGAAGCTGAGCGGTTCTTTGGGAAGACAGCCACTCCGCTGCCTGAGGGCCCCCAGGGCTGCTCCTGATGTTTCTCTCCCACCATCGCTGCTAACAGGCCAGCTCTCTCGCTCTCTCTCCCACGCCCTTCTCCCCACAGCCCCTCTAATAGCACCGATCTCTCCCTCTACACACGCCCCTCCACCCGCCTCTCCAGTGCTACAGCCTGGAGGAAATTTATTGCAGCCCCAGACTGCTATGGGCAAATACTAATAAAATGCTGTTTTGCTGCAATTTGTTTAATTGGCCACAGAAGAGACGTCTTGAGCATGTGCAGGCCCTGCATGCGCACGCCTGCCCGCCCGCCCGGCTCACAGATGCTCTCCTCTCTTGGCCTTGTCCTCCCGGCTGTGACCACCTAGAATGGGATGGTGGGGAGAAAGGAAGAGGGGGATGAGAGGGAAGGCAGAAGGAGGTTGCTGACTGCAGAAATCAGGAATGAGCTGACCTCCATCTATTCTTACAGCACCTAAGCCCTTTCACCCATGAATCTTGAGATCCTGTGATCAGTCAGACGGGATCCCACCACTTCCTCTTCTTAGCTGCATGACCTTAAGAGGTTATACAACCTCTCGGTCCCCGTTTCCCATCTGTAGAATGGAGGTAATAGTGATCGTGTTATGAAGATTAAATGAGCTAATTCATGTGAAATACTCAGAACAATGACTGGTCTGTAGGAAGTGCAAAATCGATGTTAAGAAGTTGGACTGCTGAGGTTCTAATCCCAGCTCTGCTACTTAGCAGTTATGAGACCTTGGGCATGTTACTTAAGAACTTTATAGCTCAATTTCGCCATCCGTGAAATGGGAATATTAATTGCAACTACCTCATAGAGTTATGTGAAGGCTAAATGAACAATCAACTTAACCGAGCCTGCACACAGCAAGAGTTGCAGACGTGCAGACTGTTGTTGCTAAACAGACAGAGGCAGTGTGGTGAGCTAAGTGTTTGGGTGAGGACTGGGTGTCCTTCAGTGGGCTGGCTCGTAGGGCAGGGGTGAGTACCGGCGATGGGCATTCCCAATGATAAACAGTTCCTACTGCTTCCCAGAGTCTGGAGGCCAGCAGGCACAGCTAGCAGGTAGTGGAAGACCCTTGCTGAGTGTCTCCCGCGGGGCTGGGAGGTGCAGTGACCCCATTGCAACCCCCCAGATATAGCCTGGGGCTGGGCCACTGCCCGTGGGGTCAGCCCAGCCTCCCAGCTGCTCCCCTCTTGGCCCCTGGCACCCATACCCCAGGGGTGGGCACCTTGCCACCTGCCAGATGGCACCAGCAGCGGTGGGGCATAGAGGTGGGGTGGGCAGCATTAGGCCAGGCTGCAGGAGCTGGGCACAAAGGTCTCGGGGCAGATGGGCTTGTGTCTGTCCCAAGAACAGGATACTCAGGGCAGGGTGGGGCCAGCGCCATGGGGCTCCTGGGCACTGGCTGGCTGGTACCTAGGAGATGCAGCACATGTGAACATTCATAGGCACACACGTCCACACACAGAAAGGTGCTGTGTGTCTCTGGCAACCTTGACTTAGTGGGCTCAGGAGACTGTCCAAAGAAAATCAGCCCTCCTGAGGTACCTTTGAGGCAGCAGAGCGCGGCTGCTCTTAGAGTCGGGTCCAGCTGGGATTGAAGCCTGGTGGGTGCATCGCTAAACACTCCCACTCCGAGCTCTGCTTCCCTCATCTGCAAAATGTGAGAAGGCAAGTTTGGGGAGACAGCAGCCCTGAGGCGTCATTCTCCTGCCTCCTGGAGAGGAAACAGGGTGACATGGGATTGGTAGAGCCCTCTGGAGCCAGCCAGCCAGCCAGCCAGCCAGCTGGGTTCGAATCCAGGCTTTTCACCTGGAAATTCAACTGTGTGCTTTTGGGCAAGTGACATCACCTTTCTGCACCTCATTTTTATTTTTAAATCTATAAAGTGAGGGTGGTGGCAATAGTACAATGGCAGAGGGTTTGCAAGGTTAAAAATAAGTTAACACCTGCAGAGTGCAGTAAACAGGGCGTGGCTCCCATAGGCATTCACTATCCCTGGGCCACTGGACAGTAGCAGTTTCTGCTGTGCTTATGCTGGACTCTGACGGCCCAGGGCAGGGGCTTGCCCCACCCCTGCTACCTGGTAAACACTTGGGAAATGCTTAGCTGGCTTGTTGGCAGGGCAAGAGGGCTGTGCATAGGGCCAGCCTGCCAGTGTAGACAGGTTGCTGGGCAGCTTTCCCACCCTTCCCTCTGAGGGCCTCAGAACCTGAACCCTGTGCTGGAGAGAGGTCCTTTATGCCACAGCCCTGGGCTAAGGGCTCTGCCTCCCTCTCCTCTCCTCTCTCCATAGCCTCCTCCCTAGGCCTCCTAGCCAGTTCAGGCCTCATTTCCCCCAGCTGGGCTCTGGTTCCCGCTCCCTAGCTGGAGCCTCTCCCACAACTCCCTGGTGCTGCTCAGTGAAGTGCAAACACCCTCTCTGGCCTCCCGGCACCTGTCCCTGTAAGGCAAGGGCCTTCCCAGAGCAACCTACATCCCATTGTCAGGAAGAGAAAACAGGCCGCAGAAGGGAGGATGGGCCGTTTCTCCCAGGCCTGAGGAAAGGCAGCCAGGAGAGCCGGGATCAGGGTGTCCAAGAAGGAAGGGAGGAGGGGGCACTGCCAGCCTGGGCTAGGACTGAGTAAGTAGGTCCTGGCCCCCAAGTGAAAGTCTTCCAGTTGTGTTCACCCCCTTCCAATCTGGGGCATGAGGGGGAGTTGGGATGGTGGGGGCAGAGTTGCATGGCCGAGGCAGCCAGCTGTGGCAAGGAACAGCTGGACGTGCACGAGGATGCACGGTCTCACGCCCTCTGCCAGGGCCCAACAGGCAGAGAGGAGAGGGAGGGCCTGGGCCTGGGCAGCTGCCATGGATGGCAGTGCAGAGGCTGGTGAGGCCAGGGCAGGAGGAGGGGGCCTGGAGCCCCAAGAGGTCTCCAGGACTCCAAACCAGATATCTACACCCGACTCCACCAGATCTTGCATGTGGGTGGCTCCCGTAGAGGCAGCCTTATCCGGAGCCTTGTCCCCACCTTCCCTCTCTGGGGAATGGGCTGTTTCGTGATAGTAGGAGGGTGGTGGGCATAGGCAGGATCCCCACAGGCCCTAGGACTAGGTGGAAAAGGTGATCATTAGGAACAGCCCAGGGAACCAGGCCAGGGATAGGGCTCCATGAGCTCTGTTCCCATCACCCAGACTCCCTGCCTGAGGGGGATAAAGTAAACCAGTAAGAGGGAATGTGGTCGGGCTCTTGTCCCTTCACAACCATGCCCTGAGAACCAGCTTCAGGATGAGGAACCCAGTGAGAGCCTAATGGAAGAGGCAGGCAGAAGGCAAGGTCACAAGCTACTCATAGTGTGTGTGCAGAAGCGTGCCTGGAAGAGTGAGCACGCACACTAGGGGTCAGGGAAGTCTTCCTGGAGGAAGTGACAGTAAGCTGAGACCTGGAGGATAAGAAGGAGCGGGCCCGTGAAAGGAGCCAGGGCGAAGAAGAGTGTCCGTGACATAACAGCATGTGCAAAGGCCCAGGGTGGAGTGAGGGGGCCACTGTGGAGAGCCCAGAGTTCAGTGTGACCAGGAAGAGAGGAGTAAGGTTGGGAAGGGTCCCAGGTCTTACGAGAGTTTAAGACATTCACACTTTATCTCAAAGACCTTGGGAGGCCCAGGGAGGTTTAAGAAAGTAGGAACAAGCTCGAGTTTGCACTTTAAAATCACTCTAATTGTTGGACCAGCAGATGGTGTAATGGTTACGTTGCTGGGCTCCCAGGGCTGACTGCAGTTCAAATCCCAGACCCAGCGGCTTGAAACATGCTGGGCACATGTGTGTATATGCTCAAAATCCTGAGAGGAGAATGGAGGAGAAGGTGTGGCCATCCCTCCCCACCCCTGGGGGTTGATTTCTCGCTTTCTGTCTCTCTCTGTCTCTCCAGCAAGCACAAGCTCCCTATAGCAAAAATCTTTTTGAAAAAAAAATCACTCTGATTGCAGCTGGAGAGTAGATGGAGGTAGGGAGGCCAGGTAGAAGGCTGTTGCAGAAGCCCAGGATGGCAATCCTGGAAGTCCGATCTCAAAGAAATATTTAAGATGTAGGACTGACAGAACATGGAAATGACTCGCCGGTAGGGTGAGAGGGTAGGAGGGGCCAAGGGGACAGTCAGGGGGCCAAATAGTGGCAACACTTGCAAAGTAATCCCAGCCTGGGAAGTTCCCGGTTCAAGGTTGAAGACCTCCCTGGGTATACCAGATACATGCTTGCCCATGACCCGGGCTGGCAGACACTGAGGATGGATCAGGGTATCAGCTCCCTACTGGCAGGGCTCTCTCTCTCTTGCTTATGGGAGAAATAAAAGAAAACGGGGGAGATGGGCTGGCCCCATTGCCTAGTGGTTAAGGGAGCCCTACCCTACATGGCTGATCACAGTTCAGCCCCAGCAGCTTGGAAAACACACCACGTACATGTGCGGGCCTAAAATCCTGATGCGATGGAGAAATGGAGGAGAAGGGATTGTGGCATGACCATGCCACCAGTAGGACCCCCAAAAGAGATCTTTATTGCCCACCTCCCTTGCCGTCTTGAAGCTGCCCTCTGACTCTGCCTAGGGGGGCAGTGCTTTCTGCCCTGTCGGAGGGGGTGTCCTCCCCCTCCCTCTCTCCAGTGAGAGCACGCACCCTCGGATGGAAGGAGTCAGATATCTGACTGGGCCGCATCAGTGGCAGTGGTACCCGTCACCAACATACAAGACATCAAGGCATGAGCAGAGCTGATGGATGGGGCTGGGGCAGACCCCGGGCTTAACTTTGGTCCTATGCAGTGTGAGGAGCCACCTCCTATTGTCCCTATCCCCCATGGCTCCTTTCTGGCCAGTGCTCCAAGCTTCAGGTCCAAGTCTGTACATATGCTCACCACACATCCTCAGCACGTTGGCAGTGCAGGGAAGACACAGAAATCTCCAGCCACCTGGTTCCTGCCCTCCGGTCCCTGCCAGTCAGCAGGGAAGGTGGGCCACGTGTTCAAATACCAGCAATCCAAGGTCTGGTCCGTCCACGTCAGGACTTCATTACATTTGACCAGAGGCTGTTTGCAAGGGCAGTAAATGAGTGAGGGCCCCATGAGAAGTGTGGACAGTAATTGCCTTGGCGGTGAGTCAGAGAAGGAGAGCCCTCCTTGTTTGGGCCTTGGGGATGGAGAGCAGCAGGGCTACTGGGGTCCCGGGGACTGAATGCAAGGCCCCTACTATGCTCCAACTTGGATGACTGTGGCCAAGGGGCTATGTTTCTCTGAGCCTCTGTTTCTTCATCTGTAAAGTGTGGAGAGGCTAAAGCTCAAGTACTCCAACTCCTAGTCTGCTGTGGGATCAATGGGGAGAAAGGATCTCCTTTGCACAGGGTTGGGGTCCACTCTGCCATGGTCATAAGCTTTGTTCTGGAGGCCAGCGATTTTGGACCTGAGCAGCGTAGAGCTCAAATCCTGGCTCTGCCACCTATTGGCAGAACGGCTGGATGCCTTGCGCAGGAGCACACCTGTCCAGGCCTCGGTGTCTGTAACAGGGGATGGATATTTCTGTCCACAGGGTGAATAAGGTCACTGACGAGGGCTCCAGGGGTGACACTCATTGCCAAAGGGTGACACCAAATCTCTGGGACAAGTTTGCACAGCCTCAAATGTCCACAAGTCTTCCCAGCTCCACAAGAGACTTTTTTTTTTTTTTTCTGTAGGGTGCATGCACTCCCTGGAGACCGGGAGAGAGAGAGAGAGAGAGAGAGAGAGAGAGAGAGAGAGAGAGAGAGAATGAGAAAGCAGTCATCAGGGGGATGGCTACATTGTAACTCCTTCTCCATTTTCCTCTCGGGATTTTGAGTACACATGCACATGGGCCTGGTGTATCCCTCAAATCACTGGATCCAGGATACAAATTCAGTCAGTCATGTGGGATCCAGTCGCTGTAGCCACTGCGCCACCAGCTAGCCTCCCACAGGGAATCTTTATTGCCCACTGACCCTGCCCAGTGGGGACGGAGGGGTCGAGTCTTCAGCCCCTCCCTTACTCCACCAAACCCATAAAACACACACACCAGTGGGGACCTTCGCCTGCAGAAGCCGCCCAGATAAGCACGGCCTGAGCAGATAAGCGAGGCCCTGTCAGCGGGCAGCCTGTTCTCCAAACCACAGGTGCTGGTGATAAATGGATTGTGTAGGGGCTGCATCCGCCAGGCCTGGGGGGTGCTTTTCACGGGTCTGAGTTTGGTTTTGTTCTCTCTCACGATTATTAACAGCAAATGTTTGGCTCCTTTGGGGACAAACTAGTCCTCCGGAAGCTGAGGTCTCCCACCTTGGCTTCCCCTTCCTCTCTCTTTAGCATTTTGGTCAAAAGCCAGACAGACAGCCATTTGTTCCCGCCCTGGATTTCCACAAGGAGGAGATGGAGGCGCTGGAGATGGGATTAGGTGGTGGCAGACAGGCGAATTCTATTTAGGCTTCCTTGCGTTACAAAACCTTGGAGGGAGTGTCCCACAGGGACATCTGATAACAGCCAACACTACAGAGCATTTACGTATCAGGTGTAGCTTATCTGAGCTACTCATCTCTACTGCTCCCATATTACGGGTACAGCAACAGAGGCTCAGAAGGTCACTTATCAGGGCAAATAAACTTGGAATTGACAGCTCAAACCTGGGCTCTTGCCCTCTGCATCCCGTTCCCAAAGTCGCTCCTGTGTCGGCCTTTGGTGGGGATGGACAGAAAGCAGGAAAGTCTGAGCCCCAGCTGGAGGCCAGGCATGACCGGGGGTGAGATTGGGCTGGAAGTCCTCCTGGCTCCCTGGCTCTGGCATCCTCACTTCCCAGGCCTGCAATGGCCTTGGAGGTCATCCAGAGCAAAGGTCTCAGAGGACAAATGGAGAAACTGAGGCAAGCAGTAGAAAGACAGTGTCCATGGGGCCAGCCAGTGAGTCAGTACTCCGTTGGACTAATTTGGCTTCCTCTGGTCCCAACTCACTGATTGTACAGAAAAGGAAACTGAGGCCCAGGGAAGGGAAGGGCGTGCCACAAGTCTGGTAGTTAAGGTGGAGCTGGGAATTGAAGCCAGGCATCTTGACGTGCAGTGCAGAGCCACTTCTACCCTCCCGTGTTAGACACACAGTACTAGATACCACCACTCACACCGAAGAACACAGCCACGGACACTCACAGACACAGGTAGGGGCCCACTCAGATGGCTGTAAGACTCGCACACTGCCAAGTACATACGCTCGCGCTAATCCTCCCACGACACTGTGCGGGACCCTCGTCCACCTCTCCCACACCTCCCCTACTGAAGGAGACTCCGCTTGACTCGCTCGGCTTCCCCCCCACTGCCGTACCCCACCAGCCCCCACCCCTGGAGCAGCGCCAAGTGGAGAGCTCCACACTGCTTACAAAGGGCACTTAATTTTTCATTCTTAAATGCTGGGATGCTCTTGTCTTCCAGCTTTGCCCAAACCCCTCGGTGGAGATGGATGGGGGCGCAGAACACAGTTATCAGAAAGATTAAGCCAGGACTTGTCATTTTTTTATATCACGGAGCAGTCAACCCGACGAGTGATGTCCTCCACTCTGCCAGGATGAGTCCAGAACCTTTAGTGCCAGTAGTAAAAAAGACTATAAAAAACACCATCGGAGAAAGGGTAATGATGAAATTTAACTGCTCCCGATCACACACCTGGGGTCTGCTCGCCGCAGAACCGGGGGGTTCGGCCACATCATCCTTTACTGCCGTGTCCTTGTCTCCGTGTTTAAGGTCCTTCCACTGAACCAGAACACTGTGTCCACTGCTGAGAGCCTGGGGCCACCTGCCCCACCCCATCCCACCCTGCAGGGTGAGCACCAAGAGATGGAGCAGGACAGGCCCCGGGAGGCCTCCAGTGGGTCAGCCTGGCAAAGGGGTCCTGGGGCTGGACATTCTGGGAGGCCTGCTGAGCCAGAGGGTTACAGAGCACCTCCAGCCACGGCTGCTGTTGAAAACGGTGACCGGGCCTCGGTTCCTCCTCGTTCCTCCCTCCTCCTCCCTGTCTCTCCCTCCCCTCCTTCCCTCTCCTTCCCTCCACCTTCCCTTTACGTGCCAGGTTCTGTATTACAGCCATTCTCACCACTGGGCTCTTTCACTGCTCTTAGGGCACAACATAATTCCCAGCCTCTTACCCGCGCCAGCCCCTCCTGCCCTGCAACCTTGCACCAACTACCCCTTCGCCCCTCCTAATGCTCTGCTCTAGCCACATGGAAATCCTTCAGAATAATTTGCTCCTTCCAGCCTCTGGGCTTTCGCACATGCCGATCCCTCTCCTGGAACCCTCACCTGGCTAACTGCCACTTGTCAACAGGTCTCAGCTGCAACTTCCTCCAGGAAGTTCTCCGTGCCATTCTCTAAGTCCACTTCCTTGTCAGTTTAGGCTTCCTTGCCAAGAGCTCCCTACATTTCCCCTTCAATCCATGTTTTGCCCCAATACATTGTTATCATTTACCTGTAAGGTCTGTGAGGACCCTCAGGGAAGATCCTATACTGGGCCTGGGGATTTAGTGGCAAACAGAACAGACAAGATTCTTGGCTTTCATGAAGCGGATATTCCAGGGAGGTGGCGGGTGGACAAGGACCATCTTGTCTCTTTCGACCTTCAGGGATGTGTCACTAAAGGTGTGTTTCAGTTTAAGCCTCAGAAGGACCTGTGAGTATCCTGTGTGACTTAGAGCCCTTGGTCACCCAGTTAGGGACCAGCAGGACCAACGTTCAAGCCCAGGTCTGATGGCATGGGGAAATTCATCGCCCCATACTGTCTCCCCTGGCCCTGCCCACTCCAGCCTTCCTGCACTCCCTGCAATTCCTAGCACGTCGGGCCGTCTCTCACCTCCAGCATGCTGTGCCCTCTGCCTGCAGTGGTCTTCCTGCCGATGACGATGACGTTAGGCCCACCTTCTCACCTCCTTCAGGTCTTTGCTCAAATGTCATCTGCTCAGTAAGGTCTTCTCCACACAAATACTCTCAGTCCTCTGTGCCTCTCTACCGTCTACCGTGGCCACACCGACGAGAGCACAGCTCCCTGAGGGCAGGAATTTTGTCTTTTCTGTCCATGATCATGTTTCCAGTGGCTCTAACAGGTGCCCAGTAAATACTCGCTGGATGGATAAATGGATACAAGAGACACAGAACTGAATCAGGCTGGGCCCCTGCCCCGAGAGATCTCAAAGTCCAGTCAAGAGCGATGGACACCCTCATCTGAGAGGCATGTTCTAACAGCCTTGTCTACAAAAAAAGAGCAACCCTCCCACCCCCAAACACTTGTCTCCTTGCCCGCTCAGGACATTGCCCTCTCCCAAGACTCTCACTCTCTGTGAACATCCAGGCCATCTGTCTGTGGGCAGAGACGGCCTCAAGTTGGGTCAGCAGAGAGGGTTTGGGGAGCTGGAGACACAATGGCTGACCTGGCAGAGCTCGTGCAGCCTCTTCCGTTCTGGAGCAACCAGGGAAGCTGGGATTGCTCTTCGGTAGGACAGGCTACCACCCAAGTACCAGAAGTGGAGCCTCCCAGCCCCCCCCGCCTCTGATGCCATCAGCCTCTTGTGATGCCGTGGGTCCACGTAACTGCCAGGAGCCATTCCCTATGATCCAGGAGGTCCGAATGCCAGTCCAAGACCCCACCGTGACTCCCCCCACCAACCTTGAGCAAATCACCATTCCTTTTAGAGGTTCAGTGTTTTCTCTCCTATAAGATGAAAAAACAAAGTACACAAATGGCTTCAAAACGTTTCAAAGATGAGGACCCCCTTTACATATTTTGTACTGAAGTTTCATATACACACAGAAAAGTACACGTATCGCCCTCAGTGGTTGTGCCCTAAGTAAACCCATTCCTATCGCTAGCATCCTAATCAAGAAATAAAACAGTACCAGCTCCTCATAAGACCCCCTGGGGCTCTGCCCAGCCTCTCTCTCTCCTGAAGGTAAAGATTATTCTATTCTTTAATACTATAAATAAAGTTTTGCCTGTTTTTTTTGGACCTTGAAGGTACCCACACACACACTTTTTTTTTTTAGATTTTTGCTATAGGGTACGTTTACTCACCAGAGAGAGACAGAGATGGTTAGTGAGAAATCACCCATGGTGGGTGGTGGAGTGGGGTAGCCATGCCTCCATTCCTTCTCCTCCATTCTCTTCTCGGGATTTTGGGCATGCACACAGACACACCTGGTGTGTTTTTCAAGCTACTGGCTCTGGGACTTGAACCACAGATTGGGCCATGTGCAATCCAGTGCCTTACCCAACATGTCACCTGATGGCCCAGGGATCCCTTTTGAAGCTCTGCAAAATGCTCTTTTGATTTTAGCCAGCCTCCAAGATGGCTCCCAATGCTCACCTGCTAGTATTCACGCCCTTGTGATGGTTCAGGAGCCCAGAGAGAGGGAGGAGCCAGGGCACTGTGCAGTCCTCTCCTATAGTGAATCAGGGCGATCTTTGTGACCCAGAGTATGGCAGAGATGACACATTTGGCTTCCAAAGCTAACTCATAAAGGCACCTGGCCTCTGCTTGACTCTTGCAAATTCCTAGCTCTGGGGCACCATGTTGGAAGCCATCCTATGGGGAGCTCCACATGAAGAGGAACAGAGGCCTTCTGCCAACAGCCAGCACAACATGCCAGCCGTTTCAGTGCACCATCACAGAGCCTCTTCCAGCCCCAGTCAAGTCTTAAGATGGCTACGGCCCTAGGCAACATATGACTGTAACTTCATAAGAGGCCCAGGGACTAGCAAATGGCATAATGGCTACATCACTAGACTCCCATGTAGTTGACCGCAGTTCAGTCCCAGACCTGGTGGCTTAAACTCATGCTGGGTGCATGTGCGTGCTTGCCCAAGATCCCAAGAGGAGAACGGAGGAGAAGGGATTGTGGTGTGGCCATACCCCTGGGGGGTGATTTCTTGCTTTCTGTCTCTCTGTCTCTGTCTTTCTGGCGAGTGCATGTGCCCTATAGCAAACAACCTCTCCGTGAAAAAAAGAAGAGAGGCCCTAAGCCAGAACTACCCAGCCAAGACACTCCAGAATTCCTGACGCACAAACGCTGTGAGAGATAATAAATTTTTATTGTTGTTTTAAGCTACTAAGTTTTGGGGGTAATTCATTCACAGTAATAGATAAGTAATACAGTATTTATTGATTGAGCAAATACTCAGTGAATCAAACCTCTTAGACATTCAGTAACCCCTTAAAGGAATTAATTTTTAAAATAATCTTAATAGTATCTACTTGCACTTGCAAAAAAGGCTTTCGTTTTGGTGAATGACAAAGTCTTGGTTTAAGCTAAGGACTAGCAATGACTTCAAGGTCCCTCCAGAGTCTGAGGCCTCAGGTTGGGGTATGGTGGGGAGCACCAACGACTCAGTTTATTTCTTTCTTTTTCTGGTTTTGCTCAACAGAGAGAGGGAGGGAAAGTGAAAAATCACCCCATAGAGGAGACAGCCATGTTGCAATCCCTTCTCCTCCATTCTCCTCTGGGGATTTTAGACGTGCACACGCACACATACTTAACATGCCTTTCAAACTGCCAGGTCTGGGACTCGAATCACACACTGAGATCTAGCTGCCTTAACAACCATGCCACCAGCTGACCCTGACCTAGTTCATTTCTAAGCTCTTTTCATACCCAAACTCAGGGATCAGAGCCTTTCAGGGACCTGTCTCCCAGTTATGGCTCTCTTCATACAGTTGGTCTATAGAATGTCACAGGGAGGAATCCAAGCTTTGGCTTCAAGTAGACCTGTGTTCAAATCCTAGCTTCTCTTCAAAGTCTATGTGACCTCAGACAAGTAGCAATACTCTGAACCTCAGCTTCCTCATCAGGAAAACTGGAGAACAGAGGGCTAGACCGTAGTTAGCTGTAGGGAGAGGAACCAACACATACCTTGTCATAGCACCTCTGCAAACACTCGAGACACACTATGCCATATAATGAACATCAAAGCACAGACTGCCTGGGGCCTCTCAGGGGTGTCAGGGGACTGTCCTTCCCCTCTCACCCAAGCCACAGCGGCTTGGCCCCGCGTGCCACTGCACCCCTCCTAAGCTCACCGCTCCCCAAGAGTGTATTGGAAGGGCCAGGTGAGCATATGGCCGCATAACAGAACTTGGTTGGAGCCAGGCTTGCTTCCTCTCTCTCCCTCGTTAGCGTCGCCCGGGGGCCTGCGCTCTCCTTAGCAAAGGCCTGGATAACGAAGGCCACAGCCTATTAATTGCAGTGACAGTGATAAAGGAAGAGGGGGAGGCTGCTATTTGTCTTGCCCGTAACCTCTCGCATCATTCCAAGATGAATGAAAACTCATTTTCTGCTTTGATTCGGTCTAATTTCTCTGGGCCCCCTGGGCCTCTTGGGGGGAAGGGACTCACAGCCCCTGCTGAGAAGGAATTGAGGGGAGGAGGAGGAAGGGTCACAGGTCACAGAGGGAGGAGGATGGGCTCCACTAGGGAACGAGAAACACGGGGAGGTAGGTGGGGGGGCATTTATTCATTAAGTTCTGGGGCTTATACAGGTGCTAGCTGATTGGGGTCACAAAGAAATCCTGCAAAGGCTCTGCTACTCATTGCATCACTGGGATATGGTGGTGCTCCAAAGAAAATGACTTGCACAAGATCACATAGCAACTGAGGGCCAAAGCCCAGCTTCTGCAGGGAACAATCTTTCAGGGCTACCCCTGGCTCTTTCCCTGTCATCTGCGACATAGCCTCCCACGCTGAGGAGTGACTTGGCCAGCATGGAAGTCCATGCAGGGGACATGACCTTCCATGTATGGGGGATGGGAAAAGGAAAGGCGGTAGGGGGCTGGGGGCTGGCGGATAGCCTTTTTGCCCATCAGGGAACAAAGTCTGGCCAAGAAGGGCCTTGTTGGAATATTCCTCCTCTGATGTATAAGATGAAGCCAGAAGTCTCTGCCTCCCAGGACCACATGGTGGCTGGAGAAAGGTTGATGAAGATCCAATGAAGATGCTTCACCCCGGTTCTTCCTCTGTCTGTAGAAGAGAGAAGCCAGCCAGTAGCGTAAGGTGCTTCATCCAGGTTCATCCCCGTCCCAGAGTAACCATGTGTCTGGAGTAAGTGCCTGTGAGTCCCTGCACCCACCCTGCTGATCCCTTATTGCATTTCCTTGGTCCCCTCTGATGGTTCAGAGGCTCAGAGAGAGGGAGGATCCTGGGCCCTGTAACCTCTTTGCCAAGGAAGAAGGTGGTGGATACCCCAGATCTGCTGCAGGTTCACAGTAGAATCTCAGCAAAGTGTGTTGAGCACACTTCACACAACTTCCTCCCAGGGCTTTGGGGCTGGGAGTGGAGTTGCTACATGGGAGAAGCTTTAGGAGAGGCAGCGCATGGATAAGAGTGTGGGCTCTGGAGCCAGGCAACCTGACACGAGTCACAACAGTGTGACGTTGGCTGAGTTGCTTTGGCTCTCTGGACCTCCCTTTCCTCATCTGTAAAGTGGGCTACTAATCATATCTCCCTCATATGATTATGTATCGTTTATGTAAAGCACACGGAGCATGTGCTGTGTGTGTGCTGGGCACAGGCCGGAGCCCATTGTGCTCTGAGGGGCCGCAGCCAGGCTGGGAAGGGCTGGCCCAGGGTAGGGATGTGCATGAGAAGTGAGGCAGCTGACTTCCCGCTCCTCCCTCCCCCCATGCTCCCATCTGCCCTGATCAGAATTGCAAATGGCTTTCCCTTCTTCACCACCTCAGTTCCAGCCGGAGACAGCTGAGTCCAGGGAAGCTGCCACCCTGTCCCTGTAGGGTGCCTGCCTGTAGCCCTGCTCTGTCTCAAAGGGTCTGCAGGCGGAGCCCTCAGACCAGGGCCCTTTCCAGCATCCTGGGAAAGAGGAAGTAAGGCCCAGCTAGGAGTGCCCAGACCAATGTTCAAGGTCTTCGTGACCTGGGCCTGCCTTCTTTCCCTACCCCTGTGAGCAAACTGTGCCCACCCCGTCCCACCCCTTCTCCACAGGCCCAGCCTAAGTCCTACACTGGGGGGAGTGGTGTGGATCCTTGCAGAGTGCCCCCAGGCCCTCACAGTACTCACCAATGCCAGCCTCCAACTGTGAGAAACAGGTGTGTGCATTTAAGTCACCCCGTCCAGCAACGTGACAGCAAGCCAAACTGACCAGGACATGGGTGACAGGAGCCAGGTGATTCCTGGGTCACCACATGGAAGAAGTGAGCCTACAACCAGGAGCACCCATGTTTGAGCATTGCATAAGCAAGAAGGATGCCTTTTGGAGGGGGGAAGAGGGATGACATCTTTATTATAGCAGCCAGTCTTACCTAACAAATAATACATCCCTGGTGCATATATGCAAATGGCCCCTCTACCTAAAGAATAAAGCCCAGTCTCCTTACTGCAAACCCTCAGGCCTTTTTCAGTCTGGTTCCACCATCCTTCCACTGTCCCAACACCTTTAAAAAGAATATTTATTCAATCACAGAGCCTCACTGTTCCCAACGCAGTGTGTTCTTCATACCTGTGGGTATTTATACTGTTTGAGACATCATCCTCTTCTCTCTTTAGAAAACTCCTATACATCCTTCAAGACCCATTTACTATATTACATCCTCATTGAAATCTTCCCTGATGGTGTATTAGAGGAAGTTGCACCCACAGAAATTTCCACAGCTGCACTTTTCAGAGTGCATTTAGTTATTCATTTCTGTATCAAATTTTATTTATTTTATTTATTTGTTTATTTGTTTGTTGAGAGATTTTTGCTATAGAGTGCTCACCGGAGAGACAGAGAAATAGAAAGAAAGAAATCACCCCCTAGGGAAGACAGCCATACCGCAATCCCTTCTCCTCCATTCTCCTCTTGGGATTTTGGGCACACACACACACACACACACACACACTCACACACGTGCACAGCATGAGTTTCAAGCCACTGAGTCTGGGACTTGAACCGTGGTCAACCACGTGGGAATTCAGCGCCTTAACCACTACACCAGCTGTTGGCCCGCTATATCAAATTTCCTGATCAGGCTATGGACTCCTTCAGGGTTGGACTTGTGTTCCATCCATTTTCGTATTGCCAGGGCCTCCTAAGATGCTCACAACATGGAGGGCGCTCAGCGAAGAACTGAATGAAGGATAAACCAGTGAGCAGCATGAAGAATCAGGTTTGTACTCAGGCTCAGCAGGGACATCTGTTTCCCACCCTTCAAAGACAAAGTGATAGAAGCCCAGGGCCTGATGGGAGAACAAATTTGGTGTTCTTTCTTGTCCCTGGGGGGGAAAAATGCCTCTCATGGTCTGAACCCACAAGACCCCTTGGGCTAATTCCCGAGATGAAGAGGCTAGAGGAAAAATAAGTTCTAGACGTAAGTATTCATTCACCTGCTTCAAGGCTTACTGGGAGCAGAATTCCTGGCCTCAGGTCCTTCCTGGATAATTACGGTCATCTGCAGGGGTAGACAGCCCTGAGTCTGAATCCTGATTCCACTACTATCAGTGGAATCTGAACAGGTTGCTCATATTCCCACCTGTCAAATGGGAAACTATTCCCCAACTCACAGGCCTGTTGCATGGGACCAGCAGATGGTGTAATGATTATGTCACTGGACTCCCATGTAGTTGACTGTGGTTCAAGTCCCAGACCCATGAACTGAAAACTCACACTGGGGATGTGCGTGTGTGTACCCAAAATCCCAGGAGGAGAATGGAGGAGAAGGGATTGAGGCCTGGCTATCCCCCTGGGTGGTGATTTTTCACTTTCTGTCTCTCTGTATCTCCCTCTCTCCAGTGAGCACACGTGCCCTATAACAAATTAAAAACAAAATAATTTCTTATTGGGTCAGACTGACATTTTCTAACCTGAGAATGAGCCTCCCAGCCCAGGCCTGAGAGCCAGGCATTGCAGATCCCAGCCTGCAGTGTCTTCTTTCCTCCTTATCCCTACCTCCACCTCTGGTGGGGGCCTCTATCCATCTCCCTGAGAATCTCAGCTACTTTGTCAATGAATTCGTGCTGGATTTTTTTTTTCTTCTTACTTGTGGGGACATAGCAGAGACAGCCTAGGGGGTTTAAGTGAAAGAGAGAATCTGAGACTTGGAGAAGAGGAGAGAGGAGGGCAGGGAAGGAAACGAAGGTAAAACAGGAAAAGAAACCAGAATCAAAAGACCAGGACACTAAGAGACCAGAGACAGAACTGAGCAAGAAACGGAGGGAGGAAGCGACAGAAGCAGAAAGATGGAGCCACGGAGAAAGTGGGTCGGAAGGGAAGGGGCCTGGCCAGCTAGGCAGGACAGAGACAAAGCCAGCCCCAAGCTCCCAGCTGAGCTGGGCTTTCAGCCTCCAAGTGTTTCGCTGCTGAGAAAGAAAAGCCTCTTCTCCCACATGCGAATGAATTTGATATTCAATCAATGAAGATTAACTCGCCCAAGGTAAGGGGGTTTTTACATCCACAAGGAAGTCAAATACGATTATGCAGATGAGAAAATTATCCCGAGATGAGGAGCGCCTCGTATATGATAATTATGTGAAAGGGTGGACTCCTGCGCTGATTTGCATATCTCCTCCACCAGACTGAGATGGCGAAGGGGAGGATGAGCAAAGGTGACCAGGGATCTTACTCGAAGAAGTTGGCCAGAGATGTCTAGTCTCTGATGTCCTTTCTGAAGACCAGAACTCTGCTTCTGTCAGTGAAGACCTTAACTATCGCCTTGACCCTGCTGTGTCCATGGAAACTTCCTGGACCCGCCTACTCTTCTGTCAAAGGACAGAGTGCTCCCGAGCAGGGCTTCCCAAAGGAACCCTAACGCAGCTGTGAATCACCTGGAGGTTCCCCTAACATGAAGGCTCTGCTTTAGTGCATCCTAGGAGGAGCTGCAGGTGATCCTGGAGTCAGGGCCTGCAGTCTAATAAGCTCCCAGGTGATGCCAATGCTGCTGGTCCCCAGGTCATACTTTAGAGGCCTTTGCTCAATGGTTCGCAGCCCAGATTGCACATGAGAGCCATCTGGGGAGCATTTCAAACCTACCAATGCCCAGAGACCACCCAGAACAACTAAGTCAGAATCTCTGGAAAGAGAGCCTGGACACTGGCATATTTTGAAAGCTGGTTCTAGCGTACAGCCCAGGCTGAGAATTCCTGACCTGCATGATACCTGGGAGCCTAAGAAATCCAAGATATCTACTCCAAGTCTCCAGGGATCCTCAGACACAAGGTCTTCTGAAGCCACAGACTTGGGCTGGGGCCAGGACGAGGGCCATGGAAGAGGCAAGGAAGAACAGAAGATGCGGTGAGTAGCTTTAAGTGGGAATGTGTCTTCTTCAGGGATTCTGCCCTGAGTCTTCCAGGGAGTCCTGAAGGAACTAGGAAAAACAGTTCATGTACTAATTCCCAACTCTCCTAAACCTGCCACACACATCCTCTTCAGCCTTAAGGGGAGGTATTATCATCTCAAGCTGACAGATGAGGACATCAAACTCAGAGAGGCAAAGTGATTTGCCCAAGGCTGTAGAGGCAGGCTTTGAACCCAGCTTGGTCTGATCCCCAAAGCCCACGCTCCTTCCACTCTAATGATTGCCTTCTACCTGCTGGGGAAAGGGTCCAGGGGGTAACCTTGCCTAGGGATGCTAGAGGCTGGACCCTTCAGGCCTGGCTGAGCCAGGGGTCCCACCCTGCCTGCTGGGACAGGCTAGACTCAGGTGGTGGAGGGGCATGAGCAAGCACCTGGAAGTCAAACGGCCCTGGGTTCCAGTCTGTCTCCTACTAGCTGAGTGATCTTGAGCAAGTCATTACTGTCTCTGAGTGTCGGACTGGTTCCTTCTTGGTCAATAGGAATGGTAAAGCCAACTTCACAGGATCACTAGGAGAAGGAGATGAGGGCTAGGTGCCTAGTGGTTGGTGTAGATTTTCCTCTTTCGAGGGGATGGAGGTTCATGGAGCAAGGGCTTTAAAGTTCCAAGGCTCATAACTCTTGACTCCCACTCTCAGAGGCTCAGAGCCCATCTCTTCAGAGCTTTGGCCAGGTAACCACAGGCTCCTCCACTCTGGGGCAACGCCAATGTCAACACTAACCCAGTGTGTCCCACATGATGCACTGGGGCTGCACAGGCCCGTCTGGGCTCACAGCTGCTATCCCCACCATACAGGCAACACTGGACTGGCCCCTCTGCCCCAGAAGCAGGAGCCCATAGGAGATCTTGGGGTGCAGATTCAGCTTCTCTCCTATAGCAGACACCCTGTTTCCTCTTGGAGAACATAGCTCTTGCCTTCAAAATCCCCTTCTGTAAAGAGAAGCAATGGGCCTGGGCCATCTCCAAGGAACCTTCTAGCACTGGTCAGCCTTCCTTTCCTCTCCCAGAATGCCCCTGGGAGAACCATCCCATGTCTATTGCTGCTGAATGAAGTGGTGCCTACCCACTTGGCTGAGTGGGGCTGAAACTGATCCATTTACCACCCTATGTACCTGCCCAAAAGGGCTTGTTTGCTAATTGGTGCAAAAGCGCCCCACCCATCATGTCATCAGAAAAGAACTTACCTTCTGTGCGCCTCCGTTTCCTGCTCTGTAGAATGGAGACAGTGAGGGGTGCCCAGTGAAGATTGAATCCCTTCCTCCCCACCCCTTCCTGTTTATGAACGCACACTTTCTCCTCACCACCAGCCTCACCCCTGCACCCCTCTGACGACCAGTCACTCCGACAAGCAGAAACCAGGAGCTGGGGTATGGCCCGGTCCTCACCCTATGTTTCTATTTCCATATGGCTCCACAGGAACTCCCGTGCCCTGCCAGGGCAGTCGAGGGTGAGGGTGAGGAGAGGAGGGAAAGGGAAGAGGAGGGGCCTGCGGGGGTAAAGGCTGGAAGCTGCCCACTGTGCTCAGGCTCACGTGCTTCTCTCTGCGAGTCTCTGTTTTGTGTGTCTGTGACTCTCTGTCCACGTCTATGAGCCCATGTGCCTGTGTGGGCACCTGAGTGTGTGTATAGAGTATCCCTGTGACTTTCCCTGTGCACGTTGCAGAATTCCTTGTGTCTCTTGGTCTGTGTTGTATGTGTGTGTGCACATGGCCTCTGCATGTGACATGTGTATAGGGCTGGGTACATGTGTGTGAATCAAGGCCATCTCAGTGTATGTGTATGTATGCATATGAGTCTATCAGCATGTGGTATGTGTGTATCTTTGTGTACGTATGAATAGGCATTGAGAGTGTGTATGGGTATGAATGCCTGTGTGTGTCTAGGTGGGCGTGTATTAGTGGGTGGGATTATCGGGTGGCAGTATCTGTGGAGGGTTAGCATGTCACCATGGGTTTCTAACCATCTACACTGCATATGTGGGGTAGAGAGTGTGTGCATGTGTCTGTGGGTGTGTGTAGTCTGGGCAGGGCATGTCAGCATATGTGGGATGTATATCCGATGTGAGACTGGGTGAGAGCATCTGTGTGTGCTGTGTGGGTGTCAGTGTGGGAGTGTGCACGTGGTGTGCGCATGTGTCTTTATGTGACTCTACCTGGGAATGTTTCAGTGTGAGAGGAGAGTGCCTACGTACGCAGGAATCACCACGCACTGACCTGTTTATCAGTGCGTATTAACGCAGGGCGTTGTCTGCCCGTGCGTCTATGTGGAGCAGATCGGGGTGTGCGGATGTGTGTGTGCGCGTGCATGTCTATATATCTGTGTGTCTGCATGGGTCTGCACCTCTCCAGCTTGGCTGGGCCCCGGCACTGTAAATCCATCAACTCCACATGATTTTGTCAATTCTGACAGCTAACTTCGACATGACGACAAATCTGGCCCCAGAGGATATTAAGCAAAGACACATGAGCCTATAATTTTCTGCTTCCACGTGTGAGATGCTATAATAATCAAAAGAAAATGAGTTTCTAACTACCCCAGCTCTTTGTGCTGTTGCCTTCATGCCGGCTGCACTAATTGAATCACCCGGCACCACTGTATCAATGGTAACTTGGGTATTGGGGGGTAATCAGGCGTGTGGGGGGACCAGCTTGGAGAGGTGCGGGGGCTTTTGTGAAGGTCCCATCTGCCTCATGCACCAAAGCTGCCCGCCGCCTGCCCGCCCGCACTTGGCTGGACAAGGGAGCAACTGCAGGGCAGCCCTTCGCTCACTCTGGGAAGGGTCGGAGAGGGGATGCTTGGGGGAGGGGACACCTGCACCCAGATGCTGCAGCTTGGGCTCACGGTCCCAGAGAACTGGGCAAAAATAATAAAGATCTGATTTTAGAGGACCTACTTGAGTTCAATCCTGGCTGATGGCCTTTCTGTTATTTAACCTCTGGGGCCTGGTTTCCTTAGTAGAAAGTGGGACAACCTGTCCACATCCCCAGGGTATAGGGGGAATAAGTGTGGACATACAGACTACATGCCTCAGGTGCTAGGCATAGAGAAGGTGCTGGGATGTGGTCATGTTTTTGCCACTAGCAAGTTGGGCAGTGCTTAGTGGGATAATGTGTCAATGTGTCCCTTCACAGGGTCACATTGACACATTATCCCATCTTACCTCTTCACAAACTGAGGCCACAGAGATTAAGCAGAATGTGTGTGTGTGTGTTCAAAAAGGGAGGAGGAATAGTGTCTGGTGACTTCTGGGGCTCCTCCTGCAGTCCTGTGACTCAATAAAATTAATAAAAGTGTGGTGGTGTGCACCCCAAAACATAGTTACTGGAGGCTGGAGGATTGCAACATTAAGACCAGTCCTCTCTCTCTATGTTAGCTCCATGGACTGGGGGTTAATGTAACTGGATCCTACATGGCTGACTACACAGTTTGAGTCCCAGACCTGATGGCTTGAGAAACATGTAGGGTATGTATGTGTGCGTGCATGCCCAAATCCCAAAAGGTGGGAGAGATGGACAAGAAGGGTTTGTAGCATGACCATTCCCCAGAGGAGGTGCTTTCTCTTCTCCCTTTTTTTCTGTCTCTCTCTGGCAAGCACATGTGTCCTCTAGCAATCAATCAATCAATAATAAAGTCACTTACCATGGAGCACTCATTGTGTATTACTCACAGAGTCTTCACAATGAGTTTACAAGGAAGAAGTGCAATTATTAAAGACAGGCTGACGAACTTGCTCACATGGTTGCCAGGTGGAGGAATTGGGCTTCAAGCCTGGAAACTTTGTCTTCATTATTTGGTGGGAGAGGATAAAGGATGCAAATGAGGTTTGTCTTTTAAAGAATAATTATTTATTATATTTTATTTCTATTATATTTTGACTTGATCAGAGAGAGAGAGAGAGGGAAATTGAGAAAGCAAGCTGCCAGATCTGAGACTCGAACTGTGGGAGTCCAGTGCCTTGACTACCGCCATGCCATCTGATGGCCCTGGAGATGAGGTTTGAAGGACCAACACGTAGAAAAAAGTGCCTTGCTTATTTAGAGGTGAAAAGCAAATATGGAGACCAGCAGTTAGCGTAATGGCTATGCCGCTGGACTCACATGTAGTCGACCACCCTTCGAGTCCCGGACCTGGTGACTTAAACTCAAGCCAGGCACGTGTGCGTGTGTGCCCAAGATCCTGAGAGGAGAATGGCAGAGAAGGGATTGCGGTGTGGCCATCTCCCCTGGGGGGTGATTTCTCGCTTTCTCTCTGTCTCTCTCTGTCTTCCTGGAGAGCACATACGCCCTATAGCAAAAACCTCTCAAAAAAAAAAAAAAAAGCAAATTATGGAACACTTCATGAATTTGTCTGTCATCCTTGCACAGGGACTGTGCTGATCTTTTCTGATTAGCTTTAGTTTTAGTATTTGTGCTGTCGAAGCAAGCACTGTCTTCCTTTTTAATCTATCATGTGTTCTTCTTAAAGATTCAGCTGTAGTACAGCACACCCTCTTTCCCCCCAGTCTCTTAAACCAAATCCCTCCAAGAGATACCCTCTCTGTCCCCAAGGGACCACTCCTGCTGAGGTGAGGCTCCATGCCCAACTTCACTGAGCACCCCCCAGCAAGGCAGGAGACCATCCTGCGTCACTCTCCAGCTCACGCCTCCACCACTGCCAACAACACAGTGAGTATTCCCTGGGCAGCTGGTATGTACCTGGGACTGGGTGGAGAACTGAGGGCTCCAAAGGAGAAGTGAGTATAATCCCAACTTCTGTACAACGAAGCTTGGAGCAGTGGAAAGCACATAGGCTTCAGAGTCAGAAAGACCTGGTTTCTGATTTTGGCACTGTCACTGACTAGCTGGGGTCCTTGAGTTTTTTGTTGAATATGTATGTGGTTCAGTTTTCCCAACTATAAAATGGGGACAGTTTTCTTTCTAAGACCAGGAAAAAGGCAAAGATGTCTGCTCCTACCAGTCTCTCTTTTTAAAAAAAAAAAAAATTATTATTTTATTGAACTTTATTTATTTTAATTTGACCAGAGAGGGACAAAGAAAGAGAGAGTGACAAAATGAAAAAGCAAGTCATCAGGGTCAGGACTCGAACTGCAGTCAGCCGTGTGGCAGTCCAGTGTCCCTAACCACTACACCAGGCCCCTAACCCCTGCAGGCCCCTCTTTTTATTTTTTAAGACAAGGTTCAACATGTTGTGATCCTCCTACCTTAGGCTCCTAAGTAACTGAGACTAACAGCACACACCACTGTGCCCACTTTTAGGGTAGACTGGGAATCTAACCCAGGTCTCCCATGTGGTCTCGGTCTGCCAAGCAGCAGCTCCTACCAGTATGTGCTACCATTGCACTCTTGCCACTCTTATTCCTCCCTGCACTGGACATCCTGGTCATCACATGTGCCCTCGGGCACACATTGAAAAGAAAAAGTATAATAAATAAGATGAGAAAAAGAAAGTAAAACAATAAAAATAAATTAGAATTTGGAAAGAAAAAAAATTATTTCCATATGACATGATCATAGAAAACCCTAAGAATTGACTCCCCCAAAAGGCTATAGAACTAAAAAGTTGGGGCCAGCAGGTAGCATCGTGGTTAAGGTGCTGGACTCCCACATGATCGACTGTGGTTCAAGTTCTGGACCCAGTGGCTTGAAACTCATGCCAGGCATGTGTGCATGCTCAAAATCCCAAAAGGAGAATGGAGGAGAAGGGATTGTGGTGTGGTCATCCTCCCCTGGGGATGAGTTCTAACATTCTGTCAGTCTGTCTCTTTCTGGCAAGCACACGCACCCTAGAGCAAAAATCTCCTTAAAAAAATAAAATAAAATAAAATAAAATAAATTATGAAGTTTAGCCAGGTTGTAGAATTGGAGGTCAATATACAAGAAGTTTTCAAAAAATTCTTCAAAAGGAAACAGCAGTTAGCGTAATGGCTATGTCGCTGGACTCCCACGTAGTTGACTGAGGTTCGAGTCCCGGACCCGGCGGCTTAAACTCACTCCGGGCGCATGTGCGTGCGTGCCCAAGATCCCGAGAGGAGAATGGAGGAGAAGGGATTGTGGTGTGGCCATCCTCCCTGGGGGGTGATTTCTTGCTTTCTGTCTCTCTGTCTCTGTCTGTCTGGCAAGCGCACGCGCCCTATAGCAAAAACCTCTCCAAAAAAAAAAAAAAAAAATCTTCAAAAGAGAAGGGCAAGCCCCATAGAACAGCAATTAAGTGTCATATATAGGGAGCTGGATCCTACATGACCAACTGTGGTTCAAACCCAACCCTTGGCAGCTTCAAAAACATCCTGAGCATATGTGCATTCATGCCCCAAATCCTGAAGGAATGGAAAAATGGAGGAAAATGGATTGTGGTATGACCACACCCAATGGGGGGGCTGCTCTCTTCTTTGGTGAGTGCATGCACCCTCAGGCAATGAAAAAAAAATCAGCAGAAAATGCACATGATGGACAGCTATGCATGGATTTCATCCATTTTAGAACCAAAGTAAACTAGTACTTTTTCTTTTTTTTAAATTTTGTCAGAGGCCACATGTGTTCTCCAGAGATAGAAACAGAACAAAGGTGAGAAGGCACCTCCCTAATGGGACATGATCATGCTGTAATCCCTTCTCCTCCATTTCTCCATCCTTGCTTCTTTTGGGGAAGCAGCAGCCACATGCAGTTGGCATAATTTTTAAGCACTAGGGCCAGGATTTGAACTGCACAGTCGGTCGTGTCGAATCTGTATGCCCTAGCCACCAGGCCATGGAGCTGGCCTACTCATACTTTAATTCCATTTTTTATAAAATTTTGAAGTCCCCTCGTACAAAAATTAATTTTACTTCTACATGTAACAATAAATGATTGGAAATTAAAATCAAAAGAGGGACCTTAATCCCACCTCACAAGATTGCTAGGAGTCAAATGAAGTAATATTTATCTAGAAGTATCAGGCTTGTGCGCTTCCTGACTAGCTTTTTCATTAGGGGAAAAAAAGAAAAAGCTTCACAGAGAATCCCACCCAACACCCATCCCCTTCTCTCCATACCACAGCCACAAAGGGGGTGTTTCTGATATGCCCTGATCTGTGCCAATCACATACCGTAGGGCTTTATTTACCCACACATTTAGGCGAGCAGGAAGATGATTCATCACAATCTGGGGCTCCCTGGGAAACAGGTTGCCATGAACACATGACCCTTGTCACAGAGACTGCCGGGGGAGAAGGAACCGAGGGCACAGCCTGTGATAGCTCCCCCTTCTCATCTTTATATTGTGCTCTCCTGCTGAGCTGGGCTCAGGATGTGTAGTGCTCCCTGATCAGACCTCAGGCCAGTCTCCCCCTGGGTCACATCCAAAAGGAACCCCAACGGCCTCTCAAAGCTCTGATCTGCAATGAAGCCTTTCCCAAACGCTTGAAGAAGCAGCAAGGCTGGAAGGAAACCCCACCACACAACAGACAGCACAGCCCTCAACATCCTCCTTGGTCCTCTTCCCCCGAGTCTCAGAGCTCACTACACTCCTCCAGCCCCTTTGCTCGATCTTGCCTAAAACTCCAGCTCTGTTCACTCTGGCCTTCTCCACTCATCGGCTGGATCGATTCTATTCCTTTTCTAACCCTGAAGTTTGTTTCTTTCTTCCATAAATGAGAGCGAGAACGCCCCCAGCAGGGTTTTGACACGGTGATCCCTCCCCAGCCTCAGTCAGCCCCAGATCATGGGCAAGAGTGTATCCAGGACCCTCAGAAGGGTCTCCAGACTTGAACAGGGAACGCTCCCAGGTGGGATTGCCTCGCAGAGCATTGCATTCCACCATTTGAGCGAGTCTGTTCTGATCCAGATGTTGCCATAGATAACTTTGTGCTCTTCGTCGGGCAGAGCTTCAGCTCTATCTGTCCCTGTCTCCTTGGTCAGCCCAGTTGTGTGAACATAGGGGGAGCAGAAAGGCTGTAAATATTTATACCGTAATACCATGTGTCCTGACTCATTGGAAACCTTCAAATTGCTCACAGCCTTCGTAGGGAAGCAGTGATATAGACGGCTACACTGCGCCACAGTGACATTCTCCTCAAGGCTGCTCCAAAGCACTGTAAATGCCAAGAGGAGACTTGGTTCCTTCAGCAGGAGGACTTCAGGAGACGTCATTAATCCCAGGCTTGGAGGACACGTAGGCATCCACTTGAGGTGGGGATGGAATGGGCAGGAGAAAAGAATAAGCAGTTACACTTCACCTCTGGGCACTTTGCCTCCTTTCTTTTATTACCCACTCACCCCCAATGGTCTTGTGAGGTGTGTGTCCACTATATTCCCATTTTACTGAGTTGGAGAGCGAGGCACAAGAGGGAAATGAACTTTTCAAGGCCACCCAGAAAGTAGTTGGTGCAGGGAGAACTTGCATTCTGGTCTGTCTGGCTTCCAGAGTTAGAGGGAGAACTTCTACTAGCACTTGTGAGGGTGTGTGTTGGGGCAGGGCAGTGGGGGGAGGGACACTGGTCACTGGGACGTGCAGACGGGCGAGTGCGGCTCATCACCCACCACCCTGTACAGAAAAGGCGGGAAAAAATCACGCATTCTTGCTGACTCTTGCATGGACCATCTCTGGAAGGACACCCAAAATTTTAGGGATGCTGTTGCCTTGGGATGGGAACTGAGGAGTGGGAAGCCAGAGGAGTGAGGACTTGAGGCAAGGTGGGGGGAGACATGTCCCCCTCCCTTTATGTTTTCTGAGTCATGTGAATATGCTACCTTTCCAAAAAAGCAACTGTTTTAAAAATACAAGAAATATCGCATTAAAATACAGACTCAAGCAGTACTCGGTCATCGACTGTGCACTTGAGGGGTGCCAGGCCGGGCGGGCCGTCATGGAGCCTGGCTGAGTGAAGAGGGACATATGTGGGGCCGGCTAGTCTGCTGGGTGAGGGGCTGTCAGACGTGGGAGGGGGTGCTGCAGGCAAGACATGGGAGATGGGACAGCACATTTGGGCAGTTGGGGCCGATTTGTCGCCATTTTCACGGGCAGACTTGTGAATTAAGTGGCATGAAATTGAGCACAGACTAGGTCCCCCCCACCCCAGACGGGGCAGCCCCGGCCCAGGAGGGGAGAAGGCGAGGGGGCGGGAGTGGGAGGGGTGGTCGGGCGTCATGCTTGGCTGCTTCTGGGTGCAGATGGAAGGAGAATGGAAGGGGGCTGGGCTCAGCTCCTCCTCCATGTCCCTACCCACCCCCTCTCCTCAGACAAGCAGAGGGTCTGCCAGACCCCAGCGATGGGCTGAGCTTGCACTGGTGCCTGTGCCCAAGTATCCGGGGAGTCAAGGCTGGGGGTGGGCCTGGCGGGGGTCCCATTCACAGGATGCCTGTGTTCTTTCTAAACGTACTCAGCATCGCTCTGCTGTGGCTTTTCCTCAGTACCCCGGCAGGCTGACCCTGCTGCCCTGGTTAGAGAAGGAAGGACACGGTAAATGGTGCAAAGCATCTACTGGGGGTTCTCAGGGTCCTGGGGCTCCAGTGTGGGTTCTGTGTGGCCCTGAGTGAGTCACTTACCTTTTTCTCTGCTCTACCTCCTTGTCTGCAATAACAATATGCCCAGCGCTGTTCGAATGTCTGCGTGCTCTCGGCCGTTCACGTGCTCCTGAGAGTACCTTCTCAGGGGGTCAGCTGTCAGGAGTAACTGCTATCAGTTACAGCCCATTTTTCAGATGAGCAAGCAGATGTCCAGCCAGGGAGTGGTGAAGATGGGATTTGCTGGCTAGCATTCCACTACCTCAGGGAGTCAAGGGGAAGCTTAAATGAGATAGCGAACATTGACTTTCACATATGGCATGTGTGTAACCAATGTCAGTTGCTGTCAACACCATTCCATTTGTTCTTCAGTGGGGGACAGGAAGCCCAAATGCAGAGTGTTAGAACTGGAAGGAATAGTTACACTCTCATGAACTTGACAAGTAGGAAACAGAGACCCAGTGAAAGGAAGTGATAGGCGCAAGGACACTTGGGCTGGGCTAGGGTCAAACGGGTGGGTGAAAGAGCCCCTGTTCAGGCCCCTGAGGACCCCCAGGCCTCTGGACAGTCCAGCCTACCTTACTTTTCCATAAGAGAGACACGGCCTGGAATTACATATCTCATTGGGGCTGAGAAGCCCAGGTGGAGACAAAGAGGGAGGACAGCCTCGGTCTGCCAACCTGGGCACCTCCTCCTGGGCAGAGCTTTGCCCTACAATTAGGAAGGATGCATTTGCTTCAGCACCAGGCCCAGGAGCCCATGAAAGCCAGGAAGAGCCCTGCAGGTGGCCAGGGGGAGGACAGGCCTCATGGTGCTTAATAGGACCTAATCTCTGCCTGTGTTGTCGAAAATGAAAATGAAAAACAGCCACGATTTTGTGGTTTAAAAATTAGCATGTGCACCTACATCATAAGCCCCTGGCCTGCATTACCATACAGATTTATCCCAGGCCCAGCACGCGGCCAAAATATGTAATTGCACATGGGCTCAGGGTGGGAAAGTTGCTTTCCTCTTTGCTATCTATAGAACATGGATTTTTAAAACGAGAACTGGATGTTTACTTTCATGATGGGCCGACTTCATGAGGGGTGCATCGTATTTGAGGAGAGGGCGGGCCTGGGCCTCAGCAGCAGCACATGATGGGCAGGATGTGAATACACCGACTGCAGAGCCATACCTGAGGCTGGGGGAGGAGGGCAGGGAAAGGAGAGCTCTGCGCTGTGTTCCAGGCCCCACTCAGAGTTCACACACACGTCTCTCCTCTAACCTGAGAAGTAGGTTTCCTTGGGCCCATTTGAAAGAGGAGGAAGCGGAGGCTGCTAAGTGGTGAAGGCCAGAATTCAAACTCTTGGCTCCACAGTGTAAGCTCTTTTCTATATGCTGCAGATGGCTGCAACTTCATTAGGCTCTCCTCATCCAACTGATGAACATGGTGGGTAAGGTCCTGGATTTCCATGCAGCTGACTATGATTCGAATCCCAGGCCAGGCAGTTTGAAAACCTTGGGGCCAGCATATGTTGTGGTGGTTGAGGCACTGAATTCCCACATAACTGACCACAGTTCAGGTACAGACTTTCTTTCTCTCTCCCTCTCTCTAGTGAGCATACATGCCCTATAGCAAATTTTTCAAATACTGAGAATAAATAAATAAATTTTTTAAAAATTATTTTATTTAGCTTTATTTACTTAATTTGACCAGAGAGGGACAGAGTGAGAGGGCGAAAGAGAGAAAACTGATAAAGCAAGCTACCAGGTCCAGGACTCGAACCATGGTCGGCCCTGTGGGAGTGCAGCGTCCCTAGCCACCATGCCACCTGCCAGCCTCAAGAATAAATTTATTTTTTAATTCATCAGGAGAGGAAGAATGGAGTGATGGGTGCAGGGATATGTATCAGTGTCCAAATCCGAAGACTGGCAGTAAATTGGATTCTTCGTATGGTGACTAATGGCAGGAAGGGAAAGAAAAACAAAGATCCCAACCATTAGCATAAAAACTGATACATAGACTCCTGTAACAAATTAGTAATTGACAGAATGCAGAGACTGAAGTCTCAGAATAAAAACTAGCGTCCTTATTCAGGGTTAGGTGGTAGATAATGTCCAGATACTGAAAGAGATGACTAAACCAATGTCCCAATGTGGGATCAATGTCCCAATTCAGGGTCAGATGAGAAAAGAAGTCAACATTCCAATGTGGGAATCGATACCCCAGTGAAGACCTGGTTGAGGTCATCAACATCCCATATGTGGATTAATGTCTCAGTACAGAGTGAGTTGAGAGGAATCAATGTCCCAGCACAGAGATGGGTAAGAAAGTCAACATCCCAATGTTGAGATCAATGTCCCAATTCAGAGTTGATTAAGAGTAATCAATGTCTCAATGTGGGGATCAATGCTTCAAAATCAGGATCAATCTCAGTCAGTGAGATACAGGGTAGGTATACCAGTCAGTGTCCCAGTGTGAGGTCATTGACAGCCAACGTCCCACTATAGGAATGGAGAACCAGCTTACCGATATGGAGAACAAAAGGCCACCTATCCATGTCTTCTAGACTACCCTAGGGGATATGTCCATCTATTATTTGCTCCCAGGCTCCCTGTCCCATTTGATTCCCTCTACCCACATGGGGTCCATGTTCAGCTATAGCTTGGCCCAGCCCGGCTCTCTGCAGTAGTTCCCTTGGAGGACTCTCTTCCATAGCCTATCTCCGGAGACAGCTTGCGAGTGAGTCCAGAGGATGTTCTCAGCCCAGAAGAGGCTACTTACTTTCCCGGGATTATTTCCTGAGGGGAAGCCAGGCCTTGGGCTACTCCAGACTCAGCCCAAACCAGTAGCAGGTGAGATACGGTCACAGCCGGTCATGTTCTTAGCCTGTCAGCCTGATACGTGTCTAAACCCCACAGTCACCCGTGCTATGTAACATTGCATCTGGCATTGAGTGATTGCTTCCCACATTTTACGGCTGAGAAAAGTGAGGCCCAGAAGAAGACACTGGTTGGCTACAGAGAAGGGGCAGAGACGAGACTGGAAGCCTGATTCCTGCCTTCCAGCGCAGCCCTTTTCCAGGTGATTTAGATTGACACGACAGCTTCCCCCATCCCTGCCAGTACCATCCCCTGACATAAGCGGGTTCTAGAAGTGCAGCATGTAGTCTGGGCAAAGAGGTTCAAAGCATCCCTCCCCCACGCCTTCACTTTCCTGAATCTGTTTTCTATCTCCTATCAAATTCCCTCAACTTGGGAGACAGGATAAAGGCCCCTGTGGCTTTCCAGGGTCGGAGATGGAGTTGCAGAGTAAGATGGGTAAAACCTCCCAGCCTCAGCTGCCCCGGGAGCTTAAGGGGAGGGTGTGATTTTTCTCCTGCTCAGACAAAGGCTGGGGCTGTGGCATCTGTCGGCCGACTCTTGTGTCTCGCAGCTGCTCCGACAGTCAGACCCAAGGCAGGTGCCAGTTTGGGGAGGAGGGGAACACCCGCACACGCGCTCACACTCCCCTCTTCCCCTCACCCCCATGGACAAGCAATGCCTCTTGTTGCCTATTCCCACCCTGATAAGCCCACCCTGAACCCCCAAGACCCAGAGCCTTGGGGACAAAACCCTCATCTAGCATGGCTCCCCTGCTCCTCCGCGTGTGTGCATGTCCTGCCAAGTCCTGCTGCCAGTCACCCTCAGGTACCTCTGCTCAGCCAAGGAGGAGCCAGGCAGAAAGGGGTAGTCTAGCAGGAGGCTGGGATAGGATGTCTCTCACTCAAGGTTCTCTTGCTGGGGCCAGAGGGCTTCCCGGAGACCTCAGAGGCTGCTACCTCTGGGAAGTGGGGAGGGGAGACATGCAAGCCCAGAGATAGGCAGACATTGATCATGGGGAGAGAGCCCGTGTACTGTCAGACTACATGTGTGTGCAAGAGAGCTTGGGGACATCCCCAAACACCAGCATGTTCGTGCACATGCTTGTATACATACATGCATGTGTACGCACACACATACATACAAACAGGGAACCATGTGACAAGTTGAGAAAGTGTTTTGAACGTGCAAACTCTGCTCTCCATCTTTCCAAAAAATACTTATTTCTTTATGAATTTGTTTATTTAAATCATAGGACCACCCCATTGTCCCTCTGAAAATAGAAATTTTAAGGCAGCAGAGACTCCTCCATTTCAGCAACTAGTTGTGAGGTCTATTATTGTCCTCATGTTTTATTTTTTAATTCTATAAATGAAGTGAACATGGTAAAGGCAGTAGTGGGCCAGGGCAGGGGGCTGGTGTGGGGGTGAGTTTCCCTATTAAGAAGGTGATGCAGGAGGAAAAGAATATTTGTGCAAAAGCTGCATGGTGGGGGAAATGTACCAGTTTTGTACAGAGATGCTTCAGAGCCCCCTCCCTGGTGCAGACCTCTTGACCTCTTCCTCCCCACTCCCGAGCTCCCCACCACCTCCCCCTCTTGCTCTCTGCCTGTCCCAGGCCTCTCCTCCCTCCCTCCCTCACAGCCCCCGCCCCTCCCCAGGGCCCCCTCCTCAGATGCAATCCCCCTGCTGTAATTTCTGGGGGAATTGCTTCATCTCGGGTGCAGATATATTTGTGTCAAGGTGCAGCTGCACAGATAGCCTTCCTCTATGCATAGTAAGAGGGTTTCAGAGAGAGAGGTTGTGCCCAGAGCAAGGCCTTATCAGAGCAAGCTGCCTGCCATTTATCTGATTCCCCATCAAATAGGAAAACGGGCCTCAGGCTGCTGCTTCCACTTTCCTTGGGAAAGCCATGGGGGGAATAATAATTTACTCCAATCTTTTTGTTTCCAGCGCTCACCTTCAGCCTGACACAGCCCGGGGTCTCTCCACCACCCCTGGCTCCCAGCAACGCCTGCCTGGGGGTGCAAGGTTGAGCCCCAGTCCCCCTAGGGCCCACCCAGGGACACCTCCAGAAATGCTCTTGCTGGTTGAGTGGACCTTCATAATGGATTGGCACAGGCTGGAGAAGAGACTCTTTGGCATCAGGGAGTGTAGACGCAGGGGAAAGGGGGCAGGGACCCAGCGGGAGTGGGGAGGCTTGGCCTGGCTGCAGGGGGCCTGGCTTCCATCCCAGCCCCCACACATATGCAGATCCCCCATGAGCACTCTGTGTGTGTGTGTGTGTGTGTGTGTGTGTGCACGTGCACGCGAGCGCACGTGTGCGCACGTGCATGTGCATTTGTCAGCCTTGCGTGAGGCCCTATCAGTATCTTGTCTGTGTGTGTCTGTCCATCTGTCTGTCTATCTGTGTCAGGAGGAGATGAATGGAGGACGGGGCGGTTTCTGTTCTATGTCACAGACTCTGACCTCCCATCTCGGTTCACAATCCCAACAGTTGAGAACCAGCCCAAGACAAGATGACAGGGACTGTCTGAAAGGAACTGAGCAGCGGGTGAGGGAGGGGTCCCAGCCTGGCGGCCGGTCATCTTGCCTCACCCTCCCTGGCGAGCTGCTCCAGGGAGCAGCAGGCAGCCCATCTGGTGCAGGGGCTGCAGGGAGGTGGGCGGTGGGGAGGGGGCTGCTCCCCACAGGCCAGCCATAAATCACAGTTATGCGGCCAGGGGGCAGGGGCTGGCCAGGGGGCAGGGGGCAGCCGCAGCAGCACACGGGGGACGAGGCAGAGAGGCCAGGGTCAGGTGCGCCTGTAAATCGTCACCTAAATGTTTCCAAGTGAAGGCTAATCAGGGCACGGCGACACAACACGCCTGGCCCCACCCTGCCCCAGTGGGCACACTCACATCCGTGCAAGCACATGCACACTCACAGATACAAAGGCACACCCAGACATGCCCTGCATACAGAGCTGTGCCTGCAAAGGTGTCACACCCATACCTAGACACACAAAGACACATGCTTCAACTTCTGGTGTATGCGCTCTCACACACACTCTCTGTTCTCCAGCTCTGCACCCGCATGCTCCTTCAGACCCAGGCACACAAAGGTCCACCTAAAACACCTCAGAGTACGCACACACACACAGGTAGGCATGCAGAGCGGGGAGCCGACACTGTATGAGGGGTCTCCAAAAAGTTCACAGAACATGCATGTTACAAAAAAACTATGCATAGATTTTTTTTTTAATTTTGGCACAGAGTAAACTGGTACTTTAATTTCATTTTTCTCTGAATTTTTTGAAGTCCCGTCGTGTTAACACCCTGGGCCAGCACAACTTGTAGGGCAAACCTCCGGCAGGAAAGACATGGACCGAAAAGAGGTAGGCTCGCCCTGTGGGCCTGTGCCATGGAACCTGGGGCCCACAGTGCCTGCCATCTCCTCCCAATCTTTCTCTGGCTGGGCCTTTGTCCTGCTCAGCAGCCTTTCTTCAGAAGTTCATCTGCCACACTGTTGCCTGGCCTGTCCTGCACCCAGGCTGGAGGAAGGCTTGTTCATTCACTCATTCACCAGCATCTAGTAGACACGACTGTATCAGGCACCATGACAGACTCTGGCAATAGGACGTCTCACTCTCAGAACCTAGGAGAGAAGAGCAGCAGATGAACAGGTGATTCCAGGACGTGGGGGTTCCTGCTACGAGAGAGGCTCACGCAGGGCAGTGGAGGCACAAGGGGACAAGGAAGGCTTTCTAGAAGAAGCTGTGTCCAAGCTGAGGCCTGTCAGCCAGTGGGAGCTGGTCAGGGGTGAAGTGGAGTGAGAGAGGAAGGGCCTAACCCTATGACCATGTCTGATAGCGGGTAAGTGCTGGAGAGGGTGCAACCAGCCCACATGCATGTGAGGGTGCACCCATGAGGCACCCACCTGAGCCATGACACTAGCAGTGAGACCAACTACACTGCATCACCTGGGCCTCCAGGGCACACCCAGCTTGCATTCCCGGGGCTTCCCTCATACCCCTGACATCCTTTCTTCTCCACGCAAAGACAGTCATTCTGTCCAGGGAGGGAACTGGTAGCTAGGCCTCACCTTCACCACAGCCTGGAAGTGGAGTAGGGCTGAGGCTGCCCATGAAACTGGAAGCCCAAGACCAGAACCTCAGTACTCGCCTCCAGCCCTCTTCTCTCAGACCTCTCGGGATGTGGCAGCAATTCAGCTGGGTCGTTTCTGACTCATTCTCCACTGCAGAGGCTTTTTCAATGTGCTCAGTGTAGCTCTGTGGGTTCCACATAACCTCTCTCAGGACCCAGGGTGGTGCTGAGACCAGGGGGACTAGGGACTGAAAGGCGAACTTGGGAACCCAGCCACAACTCAACCTTTCGTCTGCTTGCCCTACTGGGCTTCCTGACAGGACCTCGTCCAAACAGAGTCCTTAACCCTGTATAGCCTGGAGCTCAGCACCCTCCCGAAGCTCACCGTCCCACCCTTACCCTTCAGATTCAGCCTACAGGACTCCACAGCCCTTACACTCCTCTGCTCTCCTCATCCCCAGCACCCCTTTCACGCACACATGTTCCATTCTCCCTCCCGCCCTCACCCGCCCCTGACCCTCCCTTTCAGCCTAACACTAAGTCATCATTTTTATTTTTTAATTCATTTTATTTGTTTGTTTTTACTATAGGGTACGTGTGCTTGCTGGAGAGAATCAGAGAGAGGGAAAGTGAGGGAACCCTCCCCAGGGGGATGGCCACGTTGCAATGCCTTCTCCTCCATTCTCCTCTTGGGATTCTGGGCAAGCATGCACATGCACCCAGTGTGATTTTCAAGATGCTGGGTCCAAGGCTCAAACTGTGGTCAATCGTGTAGGAGTCCAGTGCCTTAACCATCATGCCACCTGCTGGCCCCAGTCATTTGTATTTTTAAACATTCCTCACAACACAGCAATATATACACCATCTCATGTAAAGTCTCCTTTATAGAAGTCTGGGAGATATAGCCTCATTTTACAAATGAGGAAACTGAGGCTCAGTCTAAATGATCTGCTCCAGGTCACTGGTACCTTGGAAAACGTAGGGGAGATCTCATTCTGGGTCCAACCTGAGCCTCCAGGTACAGAATCTGTCTCTCTTGGGGTTCCAGCGGCACAATCAGTCAGCGCATGGAACTTATTCAGAACTTGTCCCCCTCCTCCCTCCCACCCCAGAATGGCACCAGAGCAGGGCCGTTCCTTCTCATTCTTGTGTCCATGGTGAGAAGAAAGAGTATGTTTTCAGGGGAGGGCCCCAGGGGACAAGGGTGCTTTTTTTTTTTTCCAATTGTTTGCTTCATTTTATTTATTATTCCTATTAATTTTTTTAAATTATTTTATTTAACTTTATTTATTATTCATTTGTTTATTTAAATTTGACCAGAGAGGGACAGAGTGAAAGAGAGAGAGAGAGAGAGAGAAGGTGAGAAATCAAGCCGCCAGGTCCAGGACTCGAACCACGGTCGGCCATGTGGGAATCCAGCGCCTTTAACCACCATGCCACCTGCCGGCCCCATTATTCCTATTAATTTTTAATTTAACCAGAGAGAAACAGAGAGAGATAGAAGGAAAGTGAGAAAGTAGGCCACCAGAACCCATGGTCGGTCATGTGGGAGTCCAGTTCTTTAACCACGCCACCTGCCAGCCCTGGGACAGGGGTGCTTATGGGTCGCATGCTTATAATGGAAGGCCTGGTCAGGTCACTGTGGCTATATCTTACGTGCGAGTGTCTCGTGTCCCCTCGAGGGCTGGTTTTCCTGAGGTGTCAATGGCTTCGGGAGGCAGAACAGGAGAGAAGAGAGCAGAAGCTCAGAGCCCTTGGCCATACTTCCAAGACTCTTGGAGCCTCAGTTTTCCCACCTCGTCAATGGGGATGGTAATAGGTTGTTGGAAGCCACTGTGGCCACGCCAGGAGCCTGCACACAGTGACCCTCCCCACACCAACATTGGCAGTGTTCTCCCACCCAAGCTTGGGATGGGCTACCACTCACTGTCTGGCAGAGGTAGCTGGGGTGGAGAGATCCCATCCTGGGGTTGCTGGAACCGCCAAGGGCCTCTGCTCTGGGCCGGGCTTGCAGGTGGCATTGTGGAGGAGGGTGGGCAGTAGCTCCGTCTGTTCTCTCCTGGCTGCCCTCTTGCTCTTAGAAAGGACCAGCCGCCTTAGAGTTTCAGCAGATACAGGAGATAGAGAGCACTGAGACCGTCCCCTTGCAGTGACACTCACCTGGCTAAATGTCTGTGTTCCATGTGGGGCTGGTCCTTTACTCACCCCAGCCACACAGAGGCACAAAACAACCATTGCCCCCTACCCTGCAGACAACAGCCTGATACCAATTGGCAGGCAAAGGAGTGGGGGTCAGTTCAGGTCAGAGGGAAGGGCCTCCTCTGGCCTGGAAGGCAGCTTGGCCAGCAGCCCATGTGCACGCAGGTGGGGGCCATGGCCTCAGCTCACTGCCTCACCCTGGCACAGAGGCTGGAAGGACTGAGGGCCCCCAGGCGGACCATATAGAGAGAGGGGCAGGGAATCAAGGTGGGGAGGAGAGAGAGCAGGCAGCCCAGCCACAGGCCCAGCCACTGCCCAGCTCTCCCCCTGCCCCCACACCCCCAAGCAGAGCCAGTTTTCTTGGTGTTGAGAAAATGGTCAGCAGCTTGTCACAGTCCACTGATTCCAAACAGCCTCTGGAAGTGTTGTCAAATTTTAATCCAAAGGCAGAGATACCCATGTACACGCCTGCTCCCCCTCCTGCCCCTTCCTCACATGCAGTTATCTCATGGCTACAAACACATCATGTGATTCAAGCCTGTCCAAAAGCATTTGAGTACCTCCATGTGCCAGGCATGGCCACTACAGACAGCTTCCACGCTCTAAAGGAACATAGGTTCTAAGAAGAGAGACGGCCGTGAAAAGAAGTCATCTCAGGGCAGGGGAACAGGCGTAATTACAGAGCACAAGACATCTACAGAGCAAAGTAACTCTGGGATCAGGAAGGCACTTCTCAGAGGAGGTGGTATCTCAACGAGGTTTCTAAGGCTGAATAGGACTTTGCCAGGTAGGGTAGCCAGAGGATCATTATCATTGCCTGCCTTCCCCATCCCCAACATCATTGGCCACACATTGCATTCCTCTCTTTTTTACTGACAGGCACTTCCTGTTATGAATTCCTTTTGCCTACACACTCTTCTGTCATTCCCAAGGCCCAAAATGTTCTTCCCTTCTTCCCTTGACTATTCCCTATTCAAACTTGAAGGCTCACCTTTAAGATTGTTCTCCTCAGAGAGAGCTGCAGCCCCCTTCTAGCCTATGCCTCCCCTTTCCTGTGCTAATACACATGCGTTTGTGTCATGAGGGTCAGGGCCATGTGGTGCCTACAGCACCTGGGACAGGGCCTGGCATGTTTCAGGAGCTCATTGGTTGGCTGGCTGATTAGCTGGAGGGTGGATGGACAGAGAGATGGTTTGTTCACAGAGCTGAAGTAAGTGAAAACTTAGAACTGTAGCGTACAGGGAGCCCCAGGGAATGACTGGTGGTGGGAGAATTGTAGGAAATGAGACCGAGCAGGCTACCAGGGGTGGAATCATGGAAGGCCCTGTAGCCATGGCTGGTACACAACGGCATGCAGAGTGTTGTGTGTTCTAGAACATTTGCTGTCTAAGGCCCCTTTGGGATTATACAGTCCTATCCGTCATCTTACCGGTGAGCGAGCTGAGGTTCAGAGAAGCAGGGCTTGTTCGAAATCACCCAGAGGGCAGGATCAATGGCTTTGTTGGGATTCATTCCTTGGGCTTGCCCTCCTGGCCCAAGGCCCTTTCCATGGGTGTACTCAGCCTTCCACAGCCCTGGAGGGATTGCAATATGATGACACACACCTTCACTCTCTGTGCGGTTCCCGGGCTGGGCCTGATTCTCTGGGTTTGCTGCCACAGACCAGGTGCTGACCCTTGTCTCTCTCACAGCACATGCACCCGTCAGAGCAAGTGACTGAAACCCAACTTAATCTAGTTTAATTTAAAAGGAAAGATTAATGCTGGCTCTGTGGTCTGGTGGTTAAGGCAGCAAGATCCCACCTGACCAAGCGCATGGTTTGAGTCCCAGACCCAGAGGCTTGAGGAACATACTGAAAATGTGTGTATGTGTGCCCCAAATCCCAAATGGAGGAAGAAAGGGATGAGAAGGGATTGCAGTGTGACCATTCTCCATGGGAGAGGTACTTTCAGAGTACAAGCGACCAGACGTGTACATGGGTATCTCTGTCCCAGGGTGCTTTCTCTTGTCTGTGTCTCTGGTGAGCACATGTGCCCTCTAGCAAAAAGAGAGAGAGAAAGGGAGGGAGAGATTTTGACTTGTGTAATTGGAAAGGACAGGCAGGTCTGACTTCAGGTACGGCTCGATCCAGGCACTCAAGCAGTATGACAAACCTGGCAACACTATATTTTACTACGTGTCAGCCACATCCTTTCTTCCTGGTGGGGTAAGGAAAGGGAAAGGATGGGGCATTGAGCTGGTAAGACAGAGAAGGAAGAAAACTTGCCCCTCTCAGAGGCTGTATATCAAATCCCAGCCAAGGGACCAGCAGTTAGCATCATGGCTATGTCACTGGACTCCCACGTAGTCGACTGCGGTTCGTGTCCCGGACCCGGTGGCTTAAACTCACGCCGGGCGCGTGTGCGTGAGTGCCCAGGATCCCCCGAGAGGAGAATGGAGAAGAAGGGATTGTGGCGTGACCATCCCCCCTGGGGGGTGATTTCCTGCTTTCTGTCTCTCTGTCTCTCTCTGTCTGTCTGGCGAGCGCACGCGCCCTATAGCGAAAACCTCTCAAAAAAAAAAAAAAAAAAAATCCCAGCCAAATATTCCAAAGGTTTCAGCTCAAGTCCAGTACCTACCTACGCCCAGGAAAATGGGCACTATGGGCAATCCAAGTTCTCATATCTACACTGATAGGGCAGGAAAGGGCGTGGTACAGCAGCTGACAGTATATCAAGTGAAATAGAAGTGAGTGTTATTATCCCAAGAAAAAAGGTGCCATTACCAGCAGATCAGGGAAGGTTGCAGAACAGTTAAAAACAACAGCGGATTATCATAGTGCTGGATTTGCTGGGCAGCACAAGCGTGAATACTGGAATATAATAATAGTAAGAGCCCAGCCAGCTAGGGGCATGGCGCTTAAAGTGGCTGGGTCCCACATGGTCAATTGTGTGGCTGAGTTCCAGACCTGGTGACCTGAAAAACATGCTGGCCACATGTACATGTGTGCCTAACATTCTAAAAGTAGAAATGGAGGTGGAGGGATTGTGGTGTGACCATTCCCCATGGGGGGTGAGCTTTCTCTCTCTCTTCCTCTGTCTCTCTCCAGGGAGTACACAGTCCCTCTAGAAAATTAAAAAGTAATAGCTTTTAGAGTATGCCATGCAAGTACCCGGTGTACTCATTTAATCTCACTTAAACTTGGAGTGAGAAAGGGACCAGCAGTTAGCATAATGGCTATGTTGCTGGACTCCCATGTAGTTGACTGCGGTTCGAGTCCTGAACCCAGTAGCTTTTAAACTCATGCCGGGCGCATGTGTGTGTGTGCCCAAGATCTGGAGAGGAGAATGGAGGAGAAGGGATTGCAGGGTGGCCATCCCCCCTGGGGGGTGATTTCTCGCTTTCTGTCTCTCTGTCTCTCTCTGTCTTTCTGGCGAGTGCATGCGCTCTATAGCAAAAAACTCTCAAAAAAAAAAAAAAAACTTGGAGTGAGAAGATGCAGGTTTGGGTCCCAGCTCTACCATGTATGAGACCCTGGGCTTGGCACTGATACCTTTGGAGCCTGTTTCCCCGTCTGTGAAATGGGGAGACTGTAGCCCATCTGCCTGGAGCTGTAGGAGGGTCCTCTGTACAATGCGAAGAGAGGTACAGCCCCAGAGTGGGGGAACTCTGGATAACACCTGCTCGCTGTTCCGGGGTAGCCACAAGGAACAGGAGATACTCTTAGCAAACCAAAAGGCATCCAGGCCAAGGAAGCAATGGGCTGGCTCCCAGCCTGAGCCACAGCAACGCCTGCACTGGAAGACCCCCCGCCCAGCCACTCAGTACCCGAATGAAGCGGGTGGGAAGAGGAGTTAATGGATTATAGTATAGGGCCAGGCAGGAAGAAGAGAGGATTTTTCATTTTTAAATGTTCTGAAATAATTCATATTTGCTTTGCAGGACGGCATTGTGCGCTGTCAGCTCTGTAATAACTTCTAGGCCTTTATTTATTGTTTTGCCTTAATGATTTCATGTTGCTCCAGTGTTGAGAATTCTTGGTGTCTTGTAACACGTAATGGCAGAGAAAGTCCAGGCCATGGCAGGCACGGGGAAGGGAGTCATACTCCCTATACACCCTGCTGGTCCCCCCCGGACGTGGCAGGGCCTAGAACAGGAAGCAGAGGTGGCCACGCTCTGTGCGAGGTGCTTAATGTGTGCACATCATTTCTCATAACACCCTACGGAGCTGGTACTAGCATCCCATTTTACAGAAGTGAAAACTAAGTCCTGGAACGATCATGAGGCCTGCCACCTGACTTCACATGGCCAAATCAAAATGACAATTCAGGCCTGTGGGGGCCAGCCAGTGACACAATAGTTAAGATGGCTGGATCCCACGTGGTTAACTGCAGTTTGAGTCCCAGATCCAGCAGCTTGAAAAACACACTGGGTGCATGGGCATGCCCAAAATCCGCAAAGGAGAAATGGAGGAGAAGGGATTGTGGTATGACTATCCGCCATGGGGGTGGGGTGGGGCTTTCTCTCCCTCTCTGTCTCTCTGGTGAGCTCACTGAATGGCTGACCACGGTTTGCATCCCCGACCTGGCAGCTTGAAAATCATACTAAGCACACCTGTATGTGTGTGCGTGCATGAGCATCCAAAATTGCTGGAGGAGGATGGAGGAGAAGGAATTGTGTCATGGCCATCCCCCCGGAGGGATGATTTCTCACCTTCCCTGCCTCTATCTCTGTCTCTCTCCAGCAAGTGCACATATCCTATGGCAAAAAAACATTTAAAAAAAAGAATTCAGGCCTGTTGGGCTTCAGCCCTCTGTGCACTGTGATATGTGTAGGAATCACCTGGAAAAAAAACCTTTAAAATGTGGGTTCCCACAGCTCCGTTCTGGGGATTGGGATCTAGTGGTCAAGGGTGGGGCCTGAGACTCTGAATTTAACAAGCTGCCCAGATGAATGTAGCCATATTGGGGAACTCTGGTGGCTGAAGCCACACTGGTCACATCCCCCACTGGACCCAGCTCTGGCAGAGCAGTGGTCCTGTCAGCCGTCTCCCCCGCAGCCCAGCCCTCTCATGAATGTCCCATCAGCTATTTTGTCCCTCTGTCATTCTCCATCCTATGTCCCTAAGGGCTTGGTTCTCCCCCCACCCCAAGACCTCTAGCCCCTTCCCTGAAGCCAGGAGAGGAAGGGGAGGGGAAGCAGGCGAGGCTTTCTTGGTTGCCATAGTGATTGTCCACCTCCCAGGCTGTGGGGGGAGGCAGCTTCTTTGTGAGCCTCCAGCCAAGGCCTGGAGGGAAGCAAGCTGTCCTGGGAAGGGAGGCGGCAGAGGGGCGGGAAAAGGACTCTAGCCACTGGGCAGAGAGGAAAAGGAGAAGGTATACTGCAGAGCCAGGAGGGGGACCCTGGGCCCAGGGCAGCCAGAGCAGAGAGTCAGCCTCTCCAGATGCCGGGGCTGCCAGCCTACAGTCCAGGGGGCAGAGGAGGTGTGTGCAAGAGCTGAGGTTGACAGGGCCTGATGCTCCCTGAGCCCAGAACTGGCAGGAGGCCGGGGGCAGGTGGTGGCAGGGGGGCAGGTGGTAGCAGAGATGCAGGAATAGAAGAGACAGCCAGAGAGGCTGACGCAGAACAGAGTCAGAGCCACGGGGCTAGGACTGGCCCAGCTCAAAAAGCCAAGAAGAGATAAGGAAAAACAAAACAAAGCAGGAGAACCTTGCGCAGACCCCGGACTGTGGCCACTCCCACCCCCAGCCAGGCCAGGGCTGGCACGGCCTGGGGTCCCAGCCTGCTGGGCTGGGCTGGGCCAGACTGGCAAACCGGATGGCACGGACTGCAGCAGAGGCAGATGGAGCGAGGAGGGGGCCTGACCCCCGGCCCACCAGGGAACGGCTGGGATTGTCTGTTTGTTGAAACCCTCCCACTGCCCCCCAAACCTCCGCCTCTGGGAGCATGGCTGGGGAAACGAGAAAGAAAAAGGGAAAAAAGAAGCAATATTTTGCAGCCAGCATCTCCACCTCCTCCTGCTCCTTTTGGCTTCCTTTCCTTGCCAGCGGCACGCACTGCCTGCTCTCAGCCTGGCTCTGGCAAAGACAGGATGCTGTTGGGGGCAGGAGACGGCGTAAGGGCGTAACAGAGGGGAGAGGGAGAGAGGAGGGAAAAGTAGGAAGATGAAGGAGACCAGGTGGTGACAATTCCTACCTCCACCATTTTTTAAACAAGTGCTTACTTTGTGCTAGGCACCACTGAGTGCTTTACATGTATTTTCTTTTCTTTTTTTTTTTTGGGGGGGGGGAGAGGTTTTTGCTATAGCGCACGTGCACTCACCAGACAGATAGAGAGAGAGACAGAGAGACAGAAAGCGAGAAATCACCCCCCAGTGGGGACGGCCATGCTGCAATCCCTTCTCCTCCATTCTCCTCTCTGGATCTTGGGCACGCACGCACACACACCCGGCGTGAGTTTAAGCCACCGGGTCCGGGACTTGAACCACGGTCGACTACGTGGGCATCCAGCAACATAGCCATTACGCTAGCTGCTGGTCCCAGCACTTTACACGTATGAACTCATTTAATCCCTCCAACAGTCCTAACAATGAGAAAATGGAGCAGAGAGACGTTGAAAGACCTGCTCCAGGTGTCAAGCTTGGAATCAGCAGAGAGTATTAGACCTCAGGAGAGGCTCAAAGTTCATGCTCTCAGCCACTACACCCTACTGTCTTTCATATTCGAGTCTTTACATTTATTTTCCCCTTTCCTCTTGATTCTTTCTTAGAGGTTCTCTAAGCAGGCTTTAGTCCTTCTCTGCCCAGGTCTCCACATTCTTGCCATTGCAGAATGGCTGTGTGCAAATACATACAAGAGGTCTTCTAAAAGCTCATGGAGAATGCATTGTACGGAAAAAAAGTGCATGGATTTCAATTTTTTTGCACCAAAATAAATTTGTATTTTAATTCCATTTTTCATTAACTTTTTCAAGTCCCGTTATACATGCATGAACACATGGACATTAATGTGTGACTCCTGGGGAGTCCATATGTAGGCAAATGTGTGTGCACACCTGTACACATGAAATACACACATGAACGTACGTATGCGTATGTATGTGTATACACACACAGGCCCATTCGCACATGGGAAGCCACCATACATACCACACCCTGGGCAGGTCTGGCGTTCTCACCAATGGAGCATTAACTGTGGCAAAGTAATCCCAAATGAGAGTTGAGCCAAAAAACTCTGGCTTTGCAATAAAGTTCTGCTTGGCATATGGGGTTTTTGGCAATACAGTTACCTTTCTAGGTTCAGCTCGGGCTGATGCGGCTTCCTGCATGACTGCGGCTTGGCAACCCTGACTTCGGGAATCAGCCTCTGAGAACCTGCCAGATGCCAGGCCCTCAGCAAGGCACTTCCCAGACATTCTCTGTAATCCTCACAGCAGCAGCAAAGGAGCCAGGTTTTGCCACTCCCATTTCACAGATAAGGACCTGAGACTCAGAGAAGTGCCATTTGCCCAAAGTCACAGGGAGAGCATGAGGATTCGAACCCCAGGTCAGCCCAAGGGTCTGTAAAGCTTGAGTGACTGCAGGTGGGTTGGGAGCCAGACATGCGACTTCCCAGGCGTGCCTCATCCGTCTGGAATGTGGCAGCTTCACCGTCTGGTCACGTCTGGGCCCCTCTTCTGAGGCCAGGCTGGTGGGTGTGGCTGGGCTGCTGAGGGTCAGGCTGAGCCACTCTGCAGAAGGCCCCACACAGGGCCGTGTGCAGCGAGGTGTGAAAAAGCGTGTCCCCTGTGATGAGGAATGCCATAGTGATGGCTCAGGCTGTGCAAAGATCAGACACACTTACTCCCACCACCTAGACTTGGGCATACCCATTCCTTCTGCTGTTCTTGAGTACCTACTATGTGCCAGGCATTTTACTAGACTCTGAGGACAATGCAAATGGAAATAAAACTGGACTCTGCCTCCCTTCCAATGGTTAGAACCATCTTCAGGTATAGAAATAGCCTTGATATAAGGGTAAAAGAAACCTAAATGCTGTAAGAGAAAAGCAGATAGAAAATGAGAGGGTACTCCAATTAGGGACATCAAGGAAACCTGCCTGGAAAAGGAGGCATGTGATGGGCCTTGAGGAGTGGGTATGGCTTGATATCGCAAAGCAGAAGGGGTTGTTGGTTTTCTGAAGAGCACAGCCTAAAGCATAGGGTGGAATATTGGTAGGTAGGCATGGAAAGAAGTAGCTCCATTTTTCTGTGAAGGAAGTGGTGACAGATGGATTAAGGGCAGGTGACAGAAGAACCTGAGACCAGGACCAGCAGTTAGTGTAATGGCTATGTTGCTGGACTTCCATGTAGTCGACCGCAGTTCGAGTCCTGGACCCGGTGGCTTAAACTCATGCCAGGTGCATGTGCGTGCGTGCCCAAGATCCTGAGAGGAGGATGGAGGAGAAGGGATTGCGGCGTGGCCATCCCCCCGAAGGGTGATTTCTCACCTTTTGTCTCTCTGTCTCTCTCCCTCTTTCTGGTGAGCACATGCGCCCTATAGCCAAAAGAAACTCTCCAAAAAAAGACAAAAAAAAAAAGCTTGAGACCCAGCATAAGGAGTGTAGACTTTATAGGCAATAAGGAGCCATTGAAGATTGTTGAGCAGGGGGAGACGTTGGGAATTTGCTTCATTTAGGAAGACTAATCTGCAGTTGGGAAGAAAGTAGATTTGAAACATACATGTATGCACATGTATGCATACGTGTACATCCTCAGGTGTGTTCAGAAACATATGTACATAAATGTACATGTCCAAAAGCAAGCATAGGATTAATTCTCAACTCCAGAGAATTGTGCTTGTTTATTTGAACAGATAATACATTCACAGGATCTAAAATTCAAATGGGATTTAAGAGCATGTGCTGAAAACCGAAGCTACTTCCCATCACCTGCTCCAGGACCCTGGGTCTTTTATCTAAAAACAAGCACCATGACCAGTTGAAGAGCTTCTTTCCAGAGATGCTCTGTGCTTAGATAAGCAAACATCAGCTGTATTTTTATCACACACATTTCTCTGAACATGGATTTTTGCATTTAATGATGTACCTTGGAGAACCTTACACATCAGTACATGGTGAGCTATCTTGATCTTTTTAACAACAGTATACTACTCCATTATAGTTGGACAGTTCTGTTATTTCTACATTTTTGCTCTTACAAAAATGTTGCAATAAATAATCACAAACAGGGACCAGCAGTTAGCGTAATGGCTATGTTGCTGGACTCCCATGTAGTCAACCACAGTTTGAGTCCCAGACCTAGTGGCTTAAACTCACACCGGGCACATGTGCATGCGTGCCCAAGATCCCAAGAGGAGAATGGAGGAGAAGGGATTGCAGCATGACCATCCCCATCTGTGGGGTGATTTCTCGCTTTCTATCTCTCTGTCTCTCTCTGTCTTTCTGGCGAGCACACGCGCCCTATAGCAAAAACCTCTCCAAAAATGAAAAATAATAAATAAGGTAATCACAAACATATGAGGGGGTCTTCAAAAAGTTTATGGAAAACTATAATTTAATGTACAAGTTTGGGGGCTGGCTCCAGGATGTAGTGATAATGCACTGGTCAAAGAGAAGCCAGATCCCACGTTGCAATCACAGTTCAAATCCCTGACTCAGTCAGCTCAAACATGCTGGGCTTGAACATTAATGCAAAAAATCCTGTGGGGTGGAAGACTGGAGAATGGGTGGAGTCACATGGAGAGTGCACCTACAGGAGATGGCAGGAGTTAGGCCACATGTCTTTTAAAATTCTTTCCAATCCAGAGAGTCCATTATTCCGTAAGACCACAAGAACGTTAATATTTCTCATTTTACAGATGAAGAACTGGGAGGGAAAACTGATGTGCACTGAGCACCTACTTTGTCCCAGGCACGTCAACATATATGATCTGATTTGAAAGAATGAGGACCAGGGTGGCCATGTGATTCACCTAAGGCTGCGCAGCAATCTAGAACTGGAACCCAGGTCCCAGACTCCTAATCTAGAGCCCTTTGCAATGAACCACTTGTCGCTATGGAATCATTAAACATACGTTCGTTGCATGTGTGTTGCATATGTAGTCTGAATGTGCACTAATAAGGATACTAAGAGCACATTACTTACAGGCTATTAGTGCAATTTTGCTTTGCAGCAGGTCGCTGCCTTGTGAGCAAGCACCGATTCCGTCTCCATTGTTTGCCTCAGTGTGAACAGTGCTCCCTGGAGTTGTGCAACGTGGTAGCCCTGGGTAGACTGATAAACGACCAGCAGTTTTGTAAGTGCTGTAATAAAATCATGCACAAGTTCCAGGGGGAACACAGATGCCATGAAAATTCTACCAGGAAAGGGAATGCAGAAGAGCTGCACGGAAGAGGTGCTGTCTTCACAGGGCCCTGAAGTGCATGTAAAAGGACAAAGGGCAGAAGAGAAGTTCATAGATCCACCCCATTCATAGCTCCATCTCCATTTATTGAGCAGCTGCAGGCTGCAGAAATAGATGAATCATTCACAGTCCAGTAGGGGAGACAGACAAACGACCAATGAATTGCCACCAAGCGTAAGTGCAACCATGCAAACATGCTCACGGTACAAACGTGGTGATAACTCCTGGAAGAAAGTGGACAGCCTAGGCAAAGCTCCTAGAGAAGTGAGGCTTGAAATTTTGGGAAGAGACATAGAGAACTTCTAGGCTGATGATAAGGGAGTTGGGAAAGAGGGAAAAGCATTCCAAGCAAAGGGAATGACATGTGCAAAGTTTCTGAGTCTTCAAAGATCATTCCGTCTTCAGGCACCTAAGCAGATAGGAAAAGCCTGAATGCCAAACACTGATGCGATGAGCAGCCAAGCGGGAGGTGGGGCTGACATGCAGGCTTTGGGCAGGGCCAGGTTTCCGGATGAATGGGGAAATGGCACTGGTGTGCACCCAGACTTAGCAGGCTTAGCAACCTTCCCTTCAAAGCCATGGCCCAGATTGAGAGCTGGAAGAGGAAAGTGTGAGCCACAAATCCCCAGCTCCTCCCTGCTGTGCCCAGCTCTGCAGAGCCGGGAGTCTCCACGGCTCTCCAGTCCCACCGCTGTGACCCCCGCTAATCCAGCCTCCTGGCCCATCTGACACACACTTCCACTTAACATTTTGTTAGCGACTCTATAAACGAGCTCTCCCTGACCTTCAATCCCTGGCTAATTGCTGGTTTCATGTACAAGACTAGCTTAATTTTACGTGATAATTACCTGAGAGTGGCAATACATATGGCATTGCATGTTCGAAATGTCAGGTCTGGAAAACTACCAAGTGGCCGTAGTCAGGGGCAAAGGGAGGAGGCAGCCAGGGCCATGAGAGAAGATGGAAAATGCCCAGTGCAGACCGAGCTCCAGAGAACTGGGGCCCCGGCCTTCCATCAGGCCCCAAGTTCCCCACTGGCATGGTGCACCCAGGGCACAGGCCAGGGGAGCAGCTCACAAATTTTGCAGTCATGTGTGCAAGAGTAACTATCTCAGAGAAACACAGACCAGGTTGGGGCACACTCGTACATGTGCTGTCACCCTTTTAGCTACTGTACACTGAGCCCTACTATGTGCCAGGCAGTGTGTAGGCTCTTGTTCTGGCTTCAAACCTCCACCCCACCCATGGAGGCTGAAACCACATGCACCGAATAAACAAGACCCAGGAATGCTAGATGGCCTGCAGTCCCCCAGCACAGTTCCATTCAGCAAGGAATCAGCCACCCCCAACGCCTGTGGTGGTTCCATCCTGAAACACTTTGGTGAGAACAGCTAGGCCAGAGCCACAGCCAAGAAGCCAAGTGGCCCCTGTCCTCTGGGAGCCTACAACTGGAGAAGGACCACAGCAGCAAGGGGTTGGAATGCACGAGAGGCAAGTAATGAAAGAGGACTAGGATGATGGAGTGGGTGCACTAACACAGTCTAGACTTCCGAGGAGGCCTCCCTTAAAATGGGTCCTTTCAGGAACAAGGCAGACATAGGAGGACTAATGTGTCATGACTCCACTTACATGAGGTCCTGAGGGTGGTCACACTCATCAAGACAGAGAGTAGGATGGTGGTTGCCAGGGTCTAGGGTGGAGGAGGCGAGCACGAATAGGGAGTTATCACGTAACGGGTACAGAGTTTCCGTTTGGGATGACAAGAAAGTTCTGGAGATGAATGGTGGCAGTGGTGGTAGTCGCACAACAACATGAATGTATTCAATGCCACTGAACTGCACAGGCAGAAATGGGGTAAGTGGTGCATTTTATATTTTTCTACCGAAAAAGAAGTATCAGGCCTGGTATTTAAGGCGGCTAGATCCCACATGACCAACTGCATACTTCAAGGTAGCTTGAAAACCAAGCCAGGCACATGTGCATGAGTGCCCAAAATACTGAGAGAAAAATGGAGAAGGGGTTACATGTGGCCATCCCCCCTCGGAGGGGATGCTTTCTCACCCTCCCTCTCTCCTCTCTCTCCTCTCTTTCTCTCTCTCTCTCTCTCTCTCTCTCTCTCTCTCTCTCTCTCTCTCTCTCTCTCTCTCTCCGTGTGTTTCTCTCCAACAAGCGCATGAGCCCTGTAGCAAAAAATTTTTTGAAAAGAAAAAAAGTGTCATTCAGCTTCAAACAGAAGGATGAGCAGGATACACCTTGTTCATTCATTCATTCATTCATTCATTCGCTGCACAAAATTCAGGCAGGCCTGGTAATGCACAGGGTTTGGGAGAATTTCTATCTTCTACACTCCAGGTTGGATAAACAAGGCAAGGTCTCTGTCCATGTTGTTTCCATTCAGCAGGCGAGAAGGCCGTCTCTCTGGTACACCACAGAATGGGTCCAAAGGAGGGAATGACAAGGCTTGGCAGAAACACGACTGGGAAGGAAGACAGTGCATCTGGGAGGACTCAGGAAGTGAATGCTCTTGAAGTGACCACGAAGCCATTTTGAAAGGTGGGCAGCATGTGTACTGGCTGAGGTGGGTGGAGAAGGCAATCCAGAAACTGCCTCTGTCCCCAGGGCAGATTGGGGGAAAGGAGCTGCTCACCATGGGAATGGAAGACCCACCTTCCCCGACATCTTCAGTGCCTAGCAGAGTGCCTGGCACAAATACGAACGGATATGAAACAGCCTCTGTTTATGGTGCACACAGACGGTGCAGAGGGACAGCTCAGGCCGGGTTTTTCATAACACCAGGGAGCAGGGCAAGGCGGGCTGGGTCCAGGGCCCTGTGGGAGGGGATAGGCCAGTAAAAGCAAAGAAGGAGAAAGGGTACCCCTGCCCCCTGGGAGGACCCGTGGGCTGGAGTCTCAAGCACGCACACACACAAATGCACACAGGCCACGGGATAAAGGAAGCCCAATCCCCAGATTACGATGAGTTCTAAAAACCCCGTTAGCCTCCTCACCCGTGGAATTGTGGACTCCTGAGCTATGTTGGAGTAAATTACTTGCTTAATGAGATTTCAATTAACAAAAACAAATTAAAATCACTTTGGTAATTAAGCTGCTGTGAACCTCACCAGCAGCGCTCTCTCAGACCTCAAATTTCCATGGGGAGAAGCTGGAAATGGGGGTCCACTTGGACCAGGACAGCAATGCTGCTGAGGTCTAGTTAGGGCTCCCTGAGAAGTTCCCTGCTTTGGGAAATCCCACGTCAAGAGCCATAGCCTCCTTGGGAACCAGCAGGTAGCGTAATGGCTATGTCGCTGGACTCCCACATAGTGGACCGCAGTTCGCGTCCTAGACCCGGTGGCTTAAAACTCACGCCGGGTGCGTGTGCGTGCGTGCCCAAGATTCCAAGAGGAGAATGGAGGAGAAGGGATTGCGGCGTGACCATCCCCCCTGGGGGGGTGATTTCTTGCTTTCTGTCTCTATCTCTCTCTCTGTCTGGCGAGCGCACACACCCTATAGCAAAAACCTCTCCAAAAGAAAAAAAAAAAAAAAAAAAAAAGAGCCATAGCCTCCCAGAGCCAAAGGTGGATGAGAGGAAGGTGGCAGGATACCGCAGGCAAGGTGGGGCTCTAAACATAAATTCAAACTGTAGCTTATCACTTGGTGCTGTGTGACCTAGGATATGTAAATTAATTAACCTGGCTGAGCCTCAGTTTTCTTATCTGTGAAATGGGGATAATAATAGTACCTCCACTCTCTCAGGCTGTAGGATGTTTATGTGAATGAATGTGTATAAAAAGTATTTAGAAGAGGGCCTGTCCCGTATGGTGTCAATCCACTTACAAGAGGTCCCTAGGGTAGTCACGTTCAGAGACAGAAAGCAGAATGATGGTTGCCAGGGGCTGGGAAGGGAAGAATGGGGAGTTATTGCTTAACAGATATAGAGTGCCAGTTTGGTAAGGGCCCTTAATGAGCTTTATACCCTACGTGGGGCTGAGCCTCTCCCTGTTCTTTTTTTTTTTAATAAGAATTATTTATTAAATTCTATTTATTATCAGTGTATTTTTTAATTTGATGTATCACATGCGTGTGCTCACCAGAGAGAGAGAGAGGGAAAGTGAGAACAAAAGCCTCCGGGTCTGGGACTAGAATCACAATGGGCCCATGTGGGAGTTCAGTGCCCTAACCGCCATGCTGCTGGCCCCACAGAGGGGTTTTTCTAGCCTTGTAATTTGCATTGTCTGAAACCTCCAAGACCTCCAGGGCAGCCCTGTTTTTTTTTTTTTTTTTTTTTTTAAAGAATTATTTATTTTATTTTACTTATCCATTCATTTTATTTTAATTTGACCAGAGAGAGACACAGAGAGAGAGAGAGAGGGAAAGTTAGAAAGCAAGCCACCAGGTCCGGGACTCAAACCGTGGTTGGCCATGTGGGAATGTCCAGCGCCTTAACCACCATGCCACCTGCTGGTTTTCTGAGTTAGGTAAGTGAGGATCTACCGGAGGTTCTCTTGGTGGTGGGGCTGCTCTGAGTTCTGTGCCATCCAGGCCCCCATCTCGCTCCATCAGAGCTAAGCAGCCGGGCTCCGGGAGCTGGGAGGCCTTCTCTTCTCAGGTTACATGGAGAGCAAAGGCTCTGGTCTCTGGATTACCACATCACTCCTGATCTCCCACAGGAGAGTTGGAGAGCTAGAGTGCCACTCGAGAGGCCTGAGCGTTGAATAGAGCCAGTGTCGCTGGTCCCATTCCATAGATGAGAAAATCCACATATACGTACCTGATGGTTGAAAGAGAAGAACTGTGTCCAGTGCTGGCAGAAATATGAAAATTCACACTTACATCCATTGCTGATGGAACTGTAAATTAGCACAACCTTTCCTCAGGGCAAGTTGGCCACACGTGGCAAAAGCTTTTACAATGGGCATTCCCTCTGCTTCAACAATTCTCCTTTGAGGAATTGCTCCTAAGGAAATGACCCGAGATACATGCAAAGATTTAAGTGCAAAAATGTCTTTCCCAGAGTTATTTGTTATGGCAATAAATTGGAAGTAATGTAAATGTTCAACCACCAGGTTAAACATATTACAGTGCATCTGTGCTCTGAAACAGCATGCAGCCCTCTCAAAGCATGAGCTAGATATGTTTGTAAAAGAGAAAGCATGGGGGGCTAGCAGATGGCATAGTGGTTAAGGTGCTGGACTCTCACATGGCCAACCTTGGTTTGAGTCCTGTCCTGCACCTAGCTGCTTACTTTCTCACTTTCCCTTTCTCTCTCTCTTGCTCTGGTCAAGTTAAATAATAATAATGATGATTAATAAAATTAAATAATTAAGTTTAAAGAAAAAGCATGAGCAGATGTGTATACAGAGTGCTCCAAAAGGCTTCCTGCAGTTCTAAGTTTTAATAAGTTCAGCAGTATAAGTGCTTTAAGTGTACCAAAAAATGTCATTTGCATATTTAATTATTTAAGTTTCTTTTACATTCCTTTTACACATATTCTGTCTTATGAATTTTTAATAATAAGGCTTTCGTTTTCATTTTTTTGTTTGTTTTCATTTTTGAATCACCATTTGCTGCCTTCATCCAGAGGGATGAAACAGAAACCTAAAATTGAAATGTATTATTTAAAATTCAAAAAACTGAATAGTAGTGTATAACAGATCTAAATAATTAAGATTTTGAATGATTTTTTTTTGTTTCTGAAGTTTGTTTTAAAGTTTAGAGCACTTATTTTTTGAAGTTATTAAGGCAAAAACTACAACTACAAAGGGACATCAAAAAGTTTATGGTAAGTGAAATTAAAGTACAAATTTATTTTGATGCAAAAAATGTTGAAATTCATGCATTGCATTTTCTCTTTTTTTTCCTTCAAATTTGATAGAGGGCAGGTGCACTTGCTGGAGAGAGAAGAGAGAAAACAGCCCTACACAGGGGATAATCACATTGCAATCCCTTCTCCATTTCTCCCTCCTTTCAGGATTTTGAGTACTCATGCCTGCACCCAGCTTGTTTTTCAAGCCATCGGGTCCACGACTCAAACCACACAGTAGGCCATGTGCGATCCAACCACCTTAACTACCACACCACCAACTGGCCCCACAGTATTTTCATAATATGCATTTTCCATGAACACTTAAAAGACTCCCCCATGTATGTTATCTGTGTGTGCTTTATTTACAGCATACGTTTTTTTTTTTGGGGGGGGTTATGTGTGTGTGCGTGTGTGTATACATGGACACCCATACGAAATGTTTTCTCTGTAGTGGTTAAAATTACAGATGGTTTTTATTGTATGTGTCCATTCATTCACTCATGCAAGAACTATTTTTAGTGTCTGTGAAGTGCCACAGTGAACAAGCAGACTTGAACTCTACCTTCAGGGGAGCTGCAGTCTGTGGATGAGGATGGATGCTGGACAGAACACTGTGGGGGGTATTATAGAAAAGGAAGGGCAGGACCGCAGAAGCCTATTATGAAAGGAGGCAATGGGGGCCGGGGAGGAGGGAGATCTGCAATAAACATTTATTTCTTTTGTAATTGGACTAAAGTAAAACCATTTATATATTTTTAAATGAATCCCAGGGGTCCCATAGCTAGTTAGTAACAGAACTGAAAGAAGACCTAAAAGCCTCTGGCTTCCAGGCAAATGAGGTTGTTATTTTTGTTTTCATCTGACACCAACACCCTGGAAAATTTGAACAGCATCCCAATTTTGAGTAAAAAACATCCCAAAATGGGCAAAGGAGATGTCTGACAGAGATGGATGGAGGAGGAATCCTCATTCACACTTGCATGCTAGATAAAGGTTTTGTGCACACACACACACACACACACAGAGAAATGGTGTGCCAGCTGGGACCGGGTCAATGGGTGTCTCGCCACCCAGCATCTCTGGAGGAGTCCCAGCAGCCCAGCTCTCTATGACAGCTGACCCCTCATGTTGTTTCTGCCCACTGTGGCCCAGCAGCCCAGCTCTCTATGACAGCTGACCCCTCATGTTGTTTCTGCCCACTGTGGCCCAGCAGCCCAGCTCTCTATGACAGCTGACCCCTCATGTTGTTTCTGCCCACTGTGGCTCTGCCTGCTGTCCAGGGGCCAGGCCCAGGGAAGGTCATCTCTGCACCCAGAACTTCCCACGGCCAGCTCCCTCTCTCTCTGACTAGTGCTAATCTTGCAGGACCCTCCTTAGAGGCCACTTGACCCTGGGAGGCTGAGGCAGGGTGCCCAATGCCTAGCTCAGGGAGTCCAGCTCCCAGCTCAGGGCAGAGCTGTCGAGACTGGCTTGTCCTCTCCCCCAGACTTCCTGTATCATATTTTGTGCTGACTTCAGACAACCAAGGGAGGACACAGAGTTGTACTTTCCAAGTAGCTGGCAACCCTTAATCAATGTTAATTGGCTCTAATTAGCATATGTTAATTAATGATATTTACTACAAATTAAAGGTATGAGTGCTCCCAGAGGGTTTCCTGTTCATCCAATTAGTGCCAATTAGTTGCAATTAACACGTGTAAATGAGATTCCATTGAACCCAAAACAAACAGCACAGAATCTCTCAGATTCCCTCTTGCACCTTTTCAGTCAACCAGGGGAGAGGGAGGGAGGGGTCTGAGAAGTGAGGGAGTGGGAGGAGGGAGAGAGAAAGACCTCTGGGCTGACCTCCTGGAGCAGGATGCCCACTCTCTGTGCACCAAGAGGAAGATTCTAGTTGGCCTAACAAGCCTCGGGCCTGCCTGGCTGCCAGTGAGGGCAGGGCTCCCTAGAAAGGGCCCTGGCCTTGAGGTGCTCTTGAGGGTGGGGAGGCCACCCCCCACCAGGACCTGCCAGGATTTAACCTGATGCATGGCACATAGTAGGTGCTCAATAGACACTGACTGAATTAAAAGTTGGTTCCTTTGCATCATGGTCCAATTTTATTATTATTATCGGCAGAGAATGCACGTTCTAGCTCACCAGAGAGACAAAGAGGAAGAAAGCACCCCAATAGAGTACGTCGCACTGCAGTCCCTTCTTCATTTCTCAATTCCATCAGGATTTTGGGCACGCACATATACCCAGTGTGCTTTTCATGCTCCTGAAGCCAGGATATAAACTGTGATGGCCATGTGGGATCTGAACCCTTAACCACTAGGATATCAGGCCAGCTCCAAGCTCCAATATCTTTAAATATATAAAATTAACATATATTGATTAGAAAAACATGCAGTATTCTCTTCTCTGTAAGGGTTTTCCAAGGGGCCCAGTTTCTTTCTTTCTTTTTTTTTTTTTTTTTTTTTTGAGAGGTTTTTGCTATAGGATGCGTGCGCTCGCCAGAAAGACAGAGAGAGACAGAAAGCGAGAAATCACCCCCCAGGGAGGGGGGGATGACCACACCCCAATCCCTTTTTCTCCACTCTCCTCTCGGGATCTTGGGCACCCAGGCACATGCGCCCAGCATGAATTTAAGCCACCAGGTCCGGAATTCAAACCGCGGTCGACTACATGGGAGTCCAGCAACATAGCTATTATGCCAATTGCTGGTCCCGAGAGTAGGATAGTTTCTACCTCCATGACAATATATAATCTATGTATGTCTACAGGGTTCACTCCACTGGTGTTGCCATTTCCTAACTTTATTTCTTTTTCACTCAACTACTGGCATGGGTAATTGGACAGAAACAACCAGAGGGACACCTGTGAAATGCTGCCCCAAATTCTCCATCACCAGAAAACCTTCTATGAAACTCTAATGTAAGATATAGCTCCCAAGAACTCATTTATTCCTAATCACTTTTGCAACACCAATCTCTCCGTTAATATTGACATTGGTAGGCCAGCAGGTGGCATGGTGGTGAAGGCACTAGATTTCTACGTCCAACCGGTTTGAGTCCCAGACCTTGTGACTTGAAAAATACACTAGGCACGTGTGCATATGTGCCCAAAATCCTGAGAGAAGAATGGAGAAAGGATCGTGGTATGGCCATCCCTCCTGGGAGGTGATTTCTCACTTTCCTTCTCTTTGTCTCTCTCTCTGGCAAACACATGCATCCTATGGCAAAATTTAAAAAAAGACATTGGTGAAGAACAGCCACTGTTCACTGTGTGCCAGGCGTACTATTTCAGAAGCTGGTGCTCCAGCAGTGGGCAAACCCCCTCTGACTATCTGCCCTCCCCACGCCCACACTCATTCCACTATGTATTTTTTAAATAATTATTTGGTTATTCATTCATTTCTTTTAATTTGACCAGAGAGAGACAGAAAGAGAGAGAAAGAGACAGAAAGAGAGGGAGAGAGAAAGTGAGAAGGCAAGCCACCAGGTCTGGGACTCAAACCGTGGTCGGCCATGTGGGAATGTCCAGCACCTTAACCACCATGCCACCTGCTGGTCCCCTCCGCTGTGTATTATTACCCTCCTGATTGGGATTGTGATGTATCTAGAATCACAGAGACTGGGGTTGCTATCCCAGTCTGCCTCTCGGTAGCTATGTGTGAGGCCTGTTTAATCTCTGAGCCTCAGTTTCTTTATCTGTAACTTGGGTAGACTAATGCCCATCTACAGTCACGTCATTGAGAGGGTTAAGCTCGCTGCCTTGTCCCATTTCTCGATGGAGCAGAATTTGGAGTTAAGCCACAAGGAAAGCAGGTAGGAGGAAGGGCCAAGCCAGCAACCAGGGCTGAGCTCACAGATGAACGTCTGATCAAGTCATCCCCTCTAAATCTGGATCAGCAAGTCAGGCTGGCCACAGCAGTTTCCCCCACCAGTGCGGCACTTCACAGTTTACAGAGCCATTGCACAACCAGCGTCCCAGCTAATCCCCACCAGCTCCTTACATAAGTGAGGCAGGGAGGAAATGGGTTCAGCAGCAAGTGCTTCTTGAGTCCTGCAGCTGCTGAGCCCACACCTCTGACTCCTTCCAGAATGTCCTGCTTTGTCCACGTGGCCTTTCTGAGTGGTGAGGGATGGGGGTGGGGGCAGAAAGGGTCAGTCTAACTTGCCAGGAGCAGAATGGCCAACTCGAACCAAGACCAAGCAACCAAGCATTGACCTTTGTGCAAGGCTCATCCTCCCACTGGCCCAGGTTGCGTTCAGGCCAAAGATCGCAGCACCTAGTGCTTTTGTAGCCCCTCTGTCCCTCTATGAACCCCACCCCGATCTGTGGGCCTTCAGGCAGAGTGTTTGATCATCCCAAATTGTCCCCGTGTTCTTTTCTGTGAAGCTAGGGAGTCTGCTGAGGTGACTTCCACAGCCTGTGGAACCTGAGGTCCTGAGATAGAGGATGCTGCCCTTGTTTCTACAGTGTGCACCTCGACAGTCGCACCTGCTGGGCACCATAGAAAGCCTAGTTTACTCTTCTTTTGGATCTCTCCCACCTATGATGGCCTCATGGGACCCCTAGCCCTCAGTCCTTTCCCACCCATTCTCCATCATCCTCTACTCCATTCCAATCTTCTCCTATATGATAAGGAACCACTCGACATGGTCTTCATGAGATCAGGCTTCAAAACAAGTGTTCTCTCACTCTGATCAGATCCAAGTTTGTTTGGAAGATGGTGGATGGGATGGAGCTGATGATTTTAATTTTTTTTTTTGAAAGATTTTTGCTATAGGTCAACGTACGCTCACCAGAGAGACATTACCTCCTCGAGGGAGGGCCATGCCGCAATCCCTTCTCCTCTGTTCTCCTCTCAGGATTTTGGGCACATACACACACGTGCCCAGCATGAGTTTTTTAAGTTGCCAGGTCTGTGACTCAAACCATGGTCAACTATGTGGGAGTCCAGCGACGTAACCATATGCCATCTGCTGGTACCTATTATTATTTTTTTTAAGAGGCTTGAGAACAGCAGTTAGCATAATGGCTATGTTGCTGGACTCCCATGTAGTCGACCACGATTCAAGTCCCAGACCTGGTGGCTTAAACTCAAGCCGGGAGTGTGTGCATGTGTACCCAAGATCCAGAGAGGAGAATGGAAGAGAAGGGATTGGGGCATGGCCATGCCCCCAGGAGGGTGCTTTCTCGCTTTCTGTCTCTGTCTGGTGAGCGCACGTACCCTGTAGCAAAAACCTCTGGGGTGGGGGTGGGGGGAAGAGGCTTATTGCCTTTGGGCATGTGTGCTTGCCCGGAGAGACAGTGAGAGGGAAAGTTAGAAATCACCCCTGTGTGGGGAAATGGCTTTGGTACAGTTCCTTCTCCTCTGTTCTCCTCCCAGGATCTTGGGTACACATGCACACACACGTGCCCAGAGTGATTTTCAAGCCACCGGGTTCAGGACTCAAATCGCCGCCGGCCATGTGGGAGACCAATGACATAACAACTAAACCATCTGCTGGTCCCTATTTTATTTTATTTTTATTTTTTAAAATACAGGTTGTGTGTGTTGCCCAATGAAAAACAGAGGGAAAGTGAAAAAGCACCTCTGCCCGGGGAGGGGACGGCCATGCTACAAATCCTTCTTTTTCATTCTCTTCTTAGGAGTTTGGGCATACATGCATATGTGCTTGGCAGGTGTTTCAGCTGCGGAGCCAGGACTCAAACTGCACAGCTGGCCATGTAGGATCCAGCTACCTTAATCATTGTGCCACCAATTGGCCCACAGATGGCTTTTAATACAAAGCTCAGCTGAGTCATCTGTGAGGGATGGTGTGTGGCTGTAACCTGCACTGGAGCTCTTGCGGCTCAGTATTTCTTTCCTACCACCTCACGCCTTCCCAGGACAGTGGGGTATGTTGGAGTAGAGACCTGGAAACAGGTGGAAAAGACCCTGCCCTGATGCCCCTCTTTCCCCCCCCTCCAAAAAAAAAGAAAAAAAAGAAACCACCCCTGTTGCATGCCTACTAAGTTTCAGGAACATGCTAAGCCATTTGCTGGTATCATTTCCATTTAGAGGGGGCAGCATTTGCTTCATTTTATCACAAGTGCTATGGGTACCTGGCTCGCTTTGGGGCAGATGATTGGCCAGTTTGGGCCATGAAAGGTACAACAGGAAGGGTGAAGTAAATAGTGAGGAGCATCTGCTGGGCTCCCCCAAGCTGCAGATATGCACACCCCTCTTCTGTGTGTCTTGGCCAGACGGATGCTGGCTCTAATCTGGGGAAAGGACAGACTGAGGGAGGCGGCAGTCATGAAGAAGACTGAGTGTAAGAAACTAAAGAAATTGGGGTCCCACTCTGCGTGCGGTGAACTCTCAGCTTTCAAGGACAAAAACATTACCTCTAAACCAGCAATTCTAGGTGCCCAGGAAACTCTAGGCTAGAGAAAAGGAACACTAGCAACGTGTCTGCTTTTTATCCCGCTAATGCCTCTTGAGAAGTGGGATCTCTCTAAAGCCAAAGTTCCTGAGATGAGGCTTAACATGGCCACTTTCGGGGGGAGTAAAGAAGAAAAAGGAATAAGAAAAAAACCCTCTGCTTCAGGAAAGTAACAACAGAAAATAATTAAGGTCTAATAAGGTCAGTGTTCCACCTTAACACCTTTTCAGTTCCAGTTAAAACCTCTACTAATTTGCCAAGAAAAACTAGCCTCACTTGGGTCTTATTATTTGAATCACGTCCTGTCTCTTAATTTAAACGAGAGACTCACATAAGGATTTTTTTTTTAATTTTAAATTACAATGCCGACTTTCTTCCAGTTGATTACGGTATATGACTCTCTGTTGGAAGGCCATTATTTTTTGCTATGATTTACAAAGCATTTAAAGCGAAATCAATGTAATAAATATTGAAGTATTGTAATAGATAATTCCATATATTTAACTGGAGACACAGTGCAGCCCTGGTTTGGGCAGTCAGGAGCGGCACGGGAAGAGGATGGGGTGGGGGAGCCACCTGGAATCTACCTGAAGGGTGATGCTGCCTCTTTTCTTTGCTCTTGTCTTCATTTAGCCAGGATTTTACCAAGCCCACCCTAATGTCCTGCCCACTGGATTTGGGACTGTGGGGAGTGCTGAGGTGCCTAAGATGTGTCCTCCAGAGGCCATGGACTGTTTGGAGAAATTCCCCTGTAACAGCCCGCTAGTAAGTAGAGGAGACCACCGTGGGCAGGTGGCCACAGCTCCTGTATGAGAAAGCCCTATGATGGAGGGAAGGGGTTGGAGAGAAGGGGGAGGAGTTTGGAAGAGGAAAAGGTCTGTGTTGGGGGGGAAGGTCAGAAAAGGCCTTCCCAAGCCTCTCTGCCTTCCTTCTTCCCTCCCCTACTTTTCCCTTTCCTTCCCTTCCCCTGCCCTCCCTGGGCTGAGCTGTCTCCAGGTCTCTGGCTGCAGCAGCATAGGTGCTGGCCTCTGAGCGAGCCGAGCTCTGCTCAGGACAAAGAGCCCAGCATTAGCGGTCCTGAAAGCCCACCGTGAGGGATTAGATGCGAAGGGAGACGAGGTGCACCGTCTCCACCAGTCCTCACAGGTGTGTGACCTCATGCTCACCTCCAGGCCCTTACAGCAGTATCTGCAGTGAAGGTCCAGGGGCTTCCTCTGGAGCCCAGCTGGGACCTGCCAGCTTGGGGGCAGGGTCCAGATTTCAAGCTGCCCTCACACTCACTCACCTGTCCATCTCAAAGAGGGCTCAGGAGTGGGTTCCTTTCCAGCTACCCCATGACCTCCCACCCCAGGGGGAGCAACCTGTCCTTCTTCCTAGACTCCGCATCCTTGTGTATGGGTCACTCCACTAGTCCTAGGTGGGCTCTATTCCCAGGTTGCTGGCTTGATTCAGAAACTCATGCCCACCAGTGAGGAAGGCATACACAGTCCGCTAGCCTACTTGTTGACCCCAATAACACAGCTCTAGTGTCTGCAGAGCCATTCAAGTGCCGTGGAGATCTTAATAAGGGCTTTGTGGACTCTACACTGCAGGCTTGTGATGGAGTGTGGGTAGAATGCACGCGCGCACACACACGGGCACACACACATACATTTAGCTGATCTTAGAGAAGGAAGATGTATTGTTTCTTGCCTTCCCACCCCAAGCCTGAACCCGAGCCCCAAGTCTCTAGCTTTGAACGGATTCCACCATAAATCCCAGGGAGAGACATACAGAGAAAAAGGGAGCAGAGAAAGGAGATTTACAGCAAACTTGCTTCCTGACACCTCTTCGGCCCATCCCATAAAATAACAATATCACCGGATAAATCATACAGAGTCTCGGGGGATCTTACCCTTGTCCTTGTGGGGTCTCTGGGGGAAATTGATTCACCCAGCTGGGTTCTCCCTGACTACATCAGTTCCATCCAACATAGGGGGCTCAGATTCAACCCTTGGGGTTTGTATAGGGAGATAGAAATGGGGTAAAGGGAAGAACATTAGCTGTCATCACCCAAGAGACAGCCTGGCATAAAGGATTCAGCCTGGGCTTTGAGCAAGTCCTAGCTGTGTGACTTCAGGCAAGCTACGTAATCTCTCTGGGCTTTGGTTTACTTCTCTGAAAATGCAGGGCTAGAATATGTCACCTAGGAAACCAGCAGTTAGCGTAATGGCTATGTCGTTGGACTCCCACGTAGTCGACTGCGACTCACGTCCCAGACCTGGTGGCTTAAAACTCACGCCGGGCGCGTGTGTGTGCGTGCCCAAGATCCCGAGAGGAGAATGGAGGAGAAGGGATTGCAGCATGACCATCCCCCCCGGGGGGTGATTTCTTGCTTTCTGTCTCTATGTCTCTGTCTGTCTGGCGAGCGCACGCGCCCTATAGTGAAAACCTCTCAAAAAAAAAAAAAAAAAAATATATCACCTGACAGGATACACGTGAAGATTTATGGAGAATAATGTATGCCGCAGGTGGCACATAGTAAGTATTCGAGTATGGCACCTGTCACAACCACAACTGTTTCGTATTATTTAAGGTACAAAACACTGGCAGGATTGGCAGCAGAAGGGATCTGATGCTGGGCCCTCCTCAGAGGGACACCACTCTGCCTATTCCTCTCTGGCTGTGGTTTCAGCCCTAGCTGTGAGGTCCGAAAGGCAGGGTTCCCATTAACTCACAATGAAGCCATGAGCCAGGTCTCAGTTTCCCACCTGTAAAACAAGGGGAGAGGACATACTTGGTATCTAAAGGCCACATTGATCATAACATAAAATCCCACAATTAGGACGAATTCCCTGTAGTATCCAAAGGGAGTGGGGGAACACAGCCGCTGCAGGCAGAGAGCAGCTGAAGCTGGCATGGGATGCAGACAGGGCAGGAGCTGTCGCCTTTCTGGGGAGGGCGTCAGGTCCTATAGCCCTGACCACCCCAAGTGAGAGACCCTCTGGTTACAGCCTGGATGGCCACCAACGAGGTCGATGGCATCGCGTTGCTCATCCTGCACCCAGAGGGAGGGCTGTGTGTCTGGAGGTGGGAGCTAGGTGGGCGAGGTCCCTCCAGCCTCCTCCCTCACACCTGGGGAGACTCCAGCAGGACTCCCTTCAGAACCCCCTGATTCTCTCAGAATCCTGTCAGCCTTTTGCCTTGGTCCTTCCTTCATTCCTCCTCCTACTTTTCCTTCTTCCCATGCTCAGTGCTCAGTTTCTTCCTTCTCCATTTCTCCTGGCCCTCTTTGGCCGCTCTGTGTTTTCCTCCCTCTCTCCCCTCTTCACTCTGTCTTCCTTTTCATCCCCCTCTTGGTCTTTCTGTGGGCTCCTTTACCCTTTCCACCCATTCAGGGGGCCGAGGTGGCCCTGTCTCGAGTAAGCGTGTGTCTGTGAGTGGGTGGGTGTGGGAGGCCTGGAGGTGGGGCCCCCCCACCCCGCTCTGGCCTGAGCCCCTCCAGAGTCTCTCCAGCCGCTGGAGGATCAGGAGTTCACCCGCAGGGCAGCTGTCAGCCACTCCGTGGATGGATGAGTGAAAGTGCAGGGGTGGGGGAGTCAAAGGTGCTCGAAAGGGAGCTGTCTTTAAATAAAAATGGAAGGAGCGTGGTGGATGGAATAATGGGGCTGTTTAATAATAAGCTCCACCCAAGGCACCTCTGTCAGGGGACCCCGCCCTCTAGCCTACTCCCTTTCAATCGCCATCCCTCAAGTCTCCCTAAGCACAGATGCCTGTTGGTTTCTCTGATCCTCTGGGCAGGCCGGGGAGCCAAGATCCTCTCACTCCCCAGACCCCCGTCTCAGCCCTCCCCATCTCCCACTGAGGAGTGGGGCCCTTGGGCAACCTGCTCCCAGAGTGCTGTCTGGACAGATTAGCACCCCAAAGCTGGCAGGCCTATTAGGAGGCCTTTGTGGGGGAGGGGGGTGGGGGAAGCGAAGGGGATTTTCCATTCTCTCTGCAACTGGATTACACAGCCAGGGGATCAGGAAGAACTCACTCTTTAAGCTGCCTCTTCAGGGGCCCAGCCTCTGCCCTGGTTCTCAGCCTCGCTCCCTCAGCAGGGCTCTTAGCCAGCCCTGCCTGGCTGAATTAGACACGTCTTGTGATTGGAGTCAGGTTTGGGGACAAAACCGAGTTTCATTTCCCCCTGCCCCACATCCTGAACTCTTATACCAGAGGGAGGGTCTTGGAAGGGATCAGCCTGCCATCACCTCCACTGACCCTCATCTTCCACAGAGACCCCTGGTCTGGAGATGAATCTAGAAGGTATGCTTCAGAGAAGTGAAGCTCCGAGTCACACAGCAAGTGAAAGGCAACCGCGATGGTTTCTTGATCATGGCTAGATTTCTGGGGACACCATCTCCGCAGCGCGAGCCAGGTCTATGTTAGGGGCTGGAAGGAGCCCAAGACTCTGCTGTTGTTCTGCACAAGAAGGTTTCCTCTGCGTGTCCCTTAGCCCAAGATGGCTTTAGAGGGAGGGGAATCCTACTCCCATTGGCTCTTCAGGCTGCAGGTGACCAGGCCGTAGTAGATGGTAAAGGGAAAATAGGGAGGAGACTAGGTTTAAAGGACCCAAAGTCTTAAAGCTAATCTCAGCTACCACTATGACTTTAGACAAACCACTTTCCCTCTCTGAATTTCAGTTTTGTTTTTATTTTTTAATCTACAAATGGAGATAAACACATCTTTCAGAACTGTCTCAAAGGCTGCATAAGACAAGGTACTGGACAGGTGTTGAGCACAGCACCTGGTACATATGAACTGCTCGATGAGTAACGGTGGGAGCAGAACTCCTTTCCCAGGAACTGAGCCATTCCCCAGAACGAAGGCTCTGCTGCACAGGCAGGCAACTCGTTCTCCCCACCAGGAGGGCAAATCCATCATGTTCACCAACCCTTGGCCTCCCCCACTGGTGTAAGGTTATTGGGGGGTCATGCCCCCACACCTTGGGTCCACTTTCAAGAAAGAGCCTCTGCAAGAGATACCCTAAGCCCCCGCCCCACTCTAGCCCCAGGTGGCCACTAGAGGACTTTTGCTGACAAAGTGGTCATCTCTGACCTTCCTGGTGGCCTATGTTCCTTCCAGCCAGAAAATTTCTATGATCCTTTGACCCCTAAAAGCCCTGCCTTGCTAATGGTTTTATGATCTTCCCTACAGAATGCTCTTTGCTCTCCCTACCCCCAACTCCAGTTGCTTTTCAGTAGGTCCTAGTCAAAATAAACAACATTTATGACCAGAGCAGGATTCAAGGTCTGCATTGCAAACAAATGTAAAGCTCTTTGAAGGTTCCCGGAGAATCTATCACTCCTGGGGTGTGATGCTCCCCAGGCCCAAGGGAGGAAAGCCCTGGGAAGGGGATCAAGCCTGTGGGACTCTGGGTCTGGATTGAGACTCCAAGGATCCTGTGCTCTCTCTAGGGGTCCCTCCTCAACACCACGTGTCTTCTCTGTGAGGAAGGGAAGAGGAGAGGGGCAGCAGGCCTGAGCAAGGCTTGAGATGTCCACTGTGATCGGCAACTTCTCCCATCCTGTCAGCAGGTTCCTTGACTTCACTGGGGATATCAGCAGGGGAGAAAGAGATAAAACAGAAGGGACGGGGGAAACAAAGAGGCAAACTGAGAAAGAGGTAGCAAATGGTAGTGGATGAGAAGGGGAGAGCCCCAATGCACAGGAGTCTCTGGCCTGGTTGCTGCTCCAGAGCTCCTCTGATAGAAGAGCAACAGTAGCTAGGTTGGGACGACTGTGCTGAAGATTCCACGGTGCAGTGGTAACGCACTGCTCAAGAGAGGCCAGATCCAGATCCTACACGGCAGCTGCAGTTCAGTTTCCCTGCCTGGTGGACCTGAAACACCTGGGCATGCACATGAGTGCCCAAGAGCCGATGAGCTAGAGGACTGGAGGAAGGGGATCATGGCATGACTCCCGGCTGATCTGAAGAATCACAGGAAGGCTGATTCACCCCAGGAGTGGCCGTTCCTACCACGAGTTCAACCTTCCGAAGCAGTGTATGAAAGATGGTATCACCGGGGAACCCCTGATCCACTGATACAATGGGAACCCTGTGTGGAGGGCGTACTCTCTCTCTTTCACCCTCACATGCACACGCCATCATGGAAAAAGAAAAAGAGAAAATAAAACTAGTACAGGGGCCAGCAAGTGGTGTGGTGGTGAAGGGTGCTGGACTGTAGTTCGAGTCCTGGACCTGGTGGCTTGCTTTCTCACTTTCCCTCTCTCTTTCTCTTGCTTTCTCCCTCACTGGTCAAATTAAAATAAGAACAAATAAATAAAGTTAAATAAAATAATTCTTTAAACACAAAAAAGAAAACTAGTACCGACACTTTTATAGACCTGTGGAGCTAAAGGAAGACAGATGGTGGAAAAGAGAGAGCCAGACTCCATTCTAAGTTTCTCTTGCTGGGCCTGAGTGTGACCTTTAGTGAATGGTAGCACCGAGTGGGAAAAAAAAAAAAAAAAAAAAAACGGGAGCCCTCTATCCAGACTGAACCCACTCCCCTCCATCCCACCTCAGTGAAAGGCAGACCCCCTCCCCCACGCTCTCTCCGACATCCTCAAACGAAGAGAGGTGCTCCCAGGCCACCCAGTTGTCTCACCTTCAGCTTGCTTGGCAATGAGAAGCCTCAGCTGGGCCCAACCTCCTCCTCCCGGCAGGTGTGGGCCCAGAGCAGGTTTGTTTCAAGGAAGACTGGCTTTACCTGGGGAACTATGGTTGAGAATATTAATGTGGGATTCCCGAAGGCCCAGGTCTGCAAGCAGCTTTCTAGGGCATACAGCTCAGTGCTCTCTCCAGCCTCCTCACCAGCCTCTGAAATTGGAGCACAAACCTGGGGGCTGGTGTCCTCCGACTCGGGCCTGCGAGAGGGAGGAACCGCTTCTCCTGAGGCCTGTGCCTTAACATTTGCCTGCTAAAAATAGGATACTCTCCCACAGGTTGGGTGAGGAGCTAGACGGGAAATATGTGTGGGCAAACTTAGGTGTCCGTCACATTTATCAGGCACCGCTTATAGGATCTGCATCTAATTAATGTTTGACGAGTAAGTGAAACAGAAGATTAGAAAGGAAGCAAACAGAGAGCTGGAAATGCAGGTATGAGCTTTTCCAAAATATAGTTTGTTCAAACTTATTCTCTTCCTAAACTGACAGAACGATCATTTGCATGACTTTTTGTGACCTTCTACAAATGCATTTAGAGCTTTGAGTGGCATGCCTTGGTGCCCAGCACAGTGTTTATGTGTAAAAGCTCTCCATGACCTCAAGTTTTAGGGCTAGAGGAGCCTTGGAGATCAACTAGGCCAGGGGGACTCAACCTAGGTTGAACACAGGATCCCATGGGAAGCTTTTTTGTAAAAACAATAAGATGCTAGAGACCCACTTCCAGAGATTCCTATCTAATTGGGGTGAAGCCCAGGACTCTGTAGTTTTGGAAGAGTTCTCCAGTTGAGTCTACTGTGTAACCACTGTGGAAAATCACTTGCCCACCACTATTTCACTTTACAAATGTGGAAACTAAAGCTCAAAGAACAGGTCCCTAGGCTCACACAGCTACCTTGAAGCAGAACTAGGACCCGAGAATTTGGTCAAGTATCCTGACTCTTACGTACCTCTCTCACATGTTGGTTAAAAGAGCAGATCAAAAGGCTGATCTTTGGGAGGCATTTCTGTGTGCAGGGACCAGTTACCCAATCCCTACCACCACATTTTCTTTAGAGGCCAGGCAGCCCGACATCCTGACCTTTCTTCTCCAGACTTCCCATTCTGAAGGTCTCAGAGCTTATACAGGGCAAACACACAAAATTTCTAATTCAGGGGAACCAGCAGTTAGCATAATGGCTATGTCGCTGGACTCCCACGTAGTCGACCGCGGTTCGCATCCCGGACTTGGTGGCTTAAAACTCACGCCGGGTGCGTGTGCGTGCATGCCCAAGATCCCGAGAGGAGAATGGAGGAGAAGGGATTGGGGCGTGACCATCCCCCCTGGGGGGTGATTTCTCGCTTTCTGTCTCTATGTCTCTCTCTGTCTGTCTGGCAAGTGCACACGCCCTATAGCAAAAACCTCTCTAAAAAAAAAAAAAAAAAAAAAAAATTCTAATTCAGAAACTGCCTGCCAGGTCTGGAGCCTCAGAGAGTATCAGGGCAGCTGCTGCTCCTTGGCTGTGGAGCACGTGAGTGACCGTCAGTGTCCATCCCAGAGCAGGAGTAAGGAAGTGTGTATGTGTACTCCTACTGACGCAGGAGCTCATGCAGAGCATTTTCCTGCTTGTGGACACACATCCTTGAGAGCACATGTAGTGCTTGGTAGTGAGAGTGCTTACACGGGTACGTAGACATTTCTACATGTGGGCGATACCGGCGTTGACATTAGCATCTAGTAGTGGCATAGATAAGTATATTAGAAAATTTGCATAGGGCTGGACCCATGGCCTAGTGGTTAAGGAAACTGGATCCCATAAGCCTAACCAAACAGTTCAAATCCCAATCCTGGTGGCTTGAAAAATATGCCAGGTGCCCAAAATTCCATAGTAGGGAGAGATGGAGGCGAAAAGATTATGACATAACCACATCCCTTCAAGGATTGCTTTCTCCCTCTTTCCTTTCACTGTCTCTTTATCTTTCTGGTGAGCACATGTGCCCTCTGGGGAAAAAAAATTTTTTAATTGTATAAATGTACCAAATACTTTGAACTGGTGCTTGAGTGTGTGCTGGCATCCAGAATTATGTACAAGCACATAAAGCTGAATCTCTGTTTACAAAATCTACATTTACTAATCAAGGCATGTATGAGGAAATATGTGTAAGGCTAGCTGGCTCTGTGACTATGTGTGACAGGCAGTCTGTGTGTGCAGGGTGCAGGTTTATGTGTGAGAGAAAGGTTTCTGCTGTTTCTATCACGTTTTTCCTAAGTAGTCATTGGAAAAGGTATGTGTCGAAAAACTATATCTTTCATGCTTTCATAGGTCTCAGCATACATAAGTGAAACATGATGCTATGCCGACTGAGATGCTACACATTAACATTGTTTATCATTGATAGAATTAAATAACCCATGCAAGGCTCTGGTAGCATTTCTTACAATTTTATTTAACTCTGTTTTGGTCAAGTAGCATTTGGCAAACGCACATATACATTGTAGATGACTGCAACCAATGCATAATTTATAGGATATAATATACAACACATACTAAGTATGACAAACTACTGTCATCTAAAAATTTCAACTCTCCCCACCTTCTCTTCAGGCTTACCTTATTCCTCTTCCTTCCTCACACTTGATTAAAAACCATCCCTTCACACTTCCCTAGGAGGTCTCTGCATTTGTGGCAAAGAGATAACTGGAGGATGAGGATTTCCAGTGGGGGAAGAGATAAGACAGGAAGACCTGGCCTCTGGAATGTGTCTACTCCTCCCCAGTCTGTCAGAGGTAGGCTCAAGCGCCATCATGTGTGAAAACAGGGACACCAAGAAAACATTTTTTTAAGGTTCTACAGAACCTCTGGTTGACCAAGTTATTCTGAAGGAGGAAAACGAACATTACACTCATCAAATTACTGGAAAACCCTTTAATAAAAGATCAGAGAGGGATAGTTCTGTAGCTTAGTGGTTAAGGGAGCCAGAGCCCACCTGGCGTACCACGGCTCAAATCTTGGACCCTGTAGCTTGGAAAAATACCACACTGAGCTTCTGTGCATGCATACCCAAAATCCTAACAGGATGGAAAAGTAGAAAAGGGATTGAAGCCTGGCTACTCCTCATTGAGGAAAGGGGGGGGGGGTACTTTCTCCCCATTTCTCTATTTCTCTCTGAGGAGTGTACTTTCCCTCTGGCAATTAAAAAAAATTCATATAAATGAATCCCTATTAAGGAGAACGATAGCCTTTCTGGGGCCCAAATGAGAACAGCCTTGTACAGACATGCTAGCTCACTTTTCAAAATATGTGCTGGCTAATGTATTAGAAGGTTGGCTACATTATAAATGGCCCGAGGGAAAAGAAAAGCTGAAAATCTGGGGAGCCTGGAGTCTTCACCTACAAGGCCAACCTAGAGCATGAGTAGGAGGAAGATGGCAGAATTACAAAGGGCATCAGACAAGCTGCAAATGCTTCCTTACCTGCCATTGGGCAGTAAAAAGAAATCATATTTAGCCCCTAAATATTACAAATAAATAATAGTAGGTCTTTCGGGAACCAGCAGTTAGCATAATGGCTATGTCGCTGGACTCCCACATAGTTGACCACGGTTCGCATCCCGGACCCGGTGACTTAAAACTCACACCGGGCGCGTGTGCGTGCATGCCCAAGATCCTGAGAGGAGAATGGAGGAGAAGGGATTGCGGCGTGACCATCCCCCTTGGGGGGTGATTTCTCGCTTTCTGTCTCTATGTCTCTCTCTGTCTGTCTGACGAGCGCACGGGTCCTATAGCAAAAACCTCTCAAAAAAAAAATATATATATAGTAGGTCTTTCCAGGGCCAACCAGGTGGTGAGGTGGTTAAGGCAGCTGGATCGCCCATAGCTGACTATGCAGTTTAAGTTCTGGTGGCTTAAAAAACACGTGAGGCACATGTGGATGTGTGCCTGAAATCTCCAGAGGAGAATAGAGGAGGCCATCCAGTATAGCCATCTCTCCTGGGGGGTGCTTTCTCATACCCCTCCATCTCTATCTCTTTCTAGTGAGCATATGTGCCATACAGCAAATATATCTATATCTATATCTATATCTATATCTATAGAGAGAGAGGGAGAGAGAGAAGGTCTTTCCAAACTGGCTAAGGACTTCATCTCCCAAGAGTCAGGGCCACAGTCCCACATAGATTGTCAAAGCTCTGCTCTCTGGGGTCTGTTTTTATCATCCCTAGGCTTCATTTTGGCATGTCGGTACCAAGATGGACACAAGGCACACCTCCCTATGCCTGCCTTCCTGCGTTCTAGGTTTCTTTCACCACCTTTTCTCCTGCTGAGACCTCTGTGGACTATGAGGTAAAGGACACCAAGCCCATTGGGACCGGCAGGTGGGGTGGTGGTTAAGATGCTGGACACGCCCACATGGCCAACCACGGTAAGAGTCCCGGACCTGGTGGCTTGCTTTCTCACTTCCCCCCCGCCCCCTCTGTCTCTCTCTGGTCAAATTAAAAAATAAAATAAATGAATAAATAAATTTAAAAAAAAAAGGAAACCAAGCCATTTTGAACAGCAGTTGGCCGTACCCGACTCCTGCTCTCCAAGTCCTCTGCCGCCAGCAATGAAATGGCCTTCAGAACTATCTTTTCAGACAGCCCTCGGCCCCTCTCCACCGGCAGGAATATCAGCCAACCTGCTTGAGGAACAGCTGGACACCAGCACCAGCATGTTCCGGATCATCTTCACATTGCCGAAGTCCGGAAGTTGCCTCTCCAAAGCCTGGTGCCGCAGGCTGTCTCCTGAGTGAATACAGAGAAAAAAAAAAAATCTTCCTAATGTTTGGATTTAAAGTGAGGACACTGACAAGTACCTATCAGTGAGTGTGCACCCCCAACACACACCCCACACCCCCACACACCTTTTCACACAGACAAAAATCGTGAATCATCTCCGTGGCTGAACATTTTAGCGTTCTGTAATATTCTCAGAGGCCCAAGGTTTTCAGCCAAATCCCAGGTCTGTGCACAAGGACACCGCATAAATCCCTCCCCTTATGAAAGGCCAGCCTGAGCAGATGGGACCACTCTTAAGTAAACTGTGGAACCCTCCCTTCATCCCTCTCAGGAGGAGCAGCAGGGAGCCAGGCCTTCCAGCCTGGACAGCAGAGAAGGCAGAAGCTGTTCATTCTGAGGCTAATATTCACATATCCAACTTCTCTCTCAGAGGGAAGTGTCCCTTTGACCACACAATCCTCCTCTCCTCCCCCAAGGGGACGTCAGATCTGGAAGTCAGACTGGAGGAAGCTGCTGCAGACCAAGTGGTGGCCAGAGGTGGGAAATCAAAAAGGGACAGCGGGCTAGAGCTAGGAGGAGGTGAGAGGCAAAAGGACACCTCAAACCCACTTTCTTTCCATGCTAAGTCTGGGGAAATAACCTCACGGCAGCTCCACTTTCTGATAACCTGCCTCATTAATATTTATTAAACAAAAGATGTTTTATAAGAAGAAAGGGCCAGATAATTAAACAGTGCATGGAGGTAGATGGCTTTGGTAGGCTTCCTCCACCCTGATCTGTCGGCACCCCCCCCCCCCCCAGCGGTCTAGGCCGACAGCGTATGACCCATCTACCACCCTGGACCCTGCTCATCTCCGCAGGTGCGACAGGAAGACATGAGGCAGGTGGATGGAGAGAGAGACAGACTCAGGCACCCCAGGTGCTCCCTGGGAAATGCATGGACTGTGAAATTATACCAGGGCTGGACAACTTACCACCACACAAGGACCCTTGGGGTACTGAAATAATTAACTTCCTAATCAGCTACACCTTGCTCTTTTCTTTCTTCCTGAAGAAAAAAAAAATTGCGAATTTCCTTCCCATCAGGTTCCTATGTCAGTCACTTGATGACAAACGATGCTTTTGAAGAAATACATTCTCTGTCGCCATGTAAACCGAGAGGGGTCAGCGGGTGTCAGCCTCCTCTTTCTCCCCACCCCTCCCTGCCAGGCTTCAGGGGGGACAGAGAGACAGACTGTTTCTGGAGATGCTGAGATTTTCCCCGTCCACAGCAGAGAGCTTTTCCGTCTCCGCTAAGCTTTCTCGCGTTCGGCCGGCCCTCTTTAGCCTGCTTGCTGGCACTAAACAGCCAAGATCCATGTGGAGAAAAGAGGATTGATTAGAATCGTAATAATAATCCCTGGCATTCGTCCGGCTTTAGCATTTACAAAGTGTTTTCACACATTATCTCATTCGGTCAGAGCAGGTTGGAGCTGGAAGGACCTCGACAATCATTTAGCTCAATCCACTTGTGTTAGAAGATGGGGAAACTGAGGCCACACAAGGTTAAATGTCTTCCCCGAAGGGCAGAGACAGGGTCCCTGCATTCATTGTCTGGGGAACCTGCGCCACCTTGGGTCCTCTGAAGAAAAAGAAAAAGCATGATCTATTTGCTGCATGGGAGATATAAACCAAAGCATCAAGAAATGTAAAAAGTAGGACATGAGAATAAATAAGAGCAACTCCTGTAAGAAATGGCTGGGGGAGCTGAGAGCAGTGGACATGAGGAGTTTAAGTCCTGAACAGCACATGTTAACAAACTTCTCTCTGTTCTTTGTCCCCATTCTTTATATCACTCCTTTTCTCTCTGGGTTTAAAAATATGAACACCATTCAGTCTGGGCTCTAAGGCTTAATTTGACTGTAGGTGGATGGTGGGAGGGTGGGAGTGGAGGCTTCTTGGATTCAAATCAGGCACCTGTAGTCCCAAGGGTTTAGAGCCTGGTGGTCTTGTGTGTGCATGTGTGTCCACTCAAAGATGGTGGATTTAGCGGTGAAAAACAGGCATCTTGATCCTTTCACAGATCAGATGATTTGCAAATTAATGACTCTTATCCCCCCAGGCTCTGAGGAGGTTAAAAAAAGATTTCTGGTGAAGAGGAGAAAAGAAGCAGAAAAATATAAAATAAGAAAGGAAGCAAAACTGACATTAGATTCTGCCAGGAATGTATTTCCCTGTGAATGGTGCACGTGTGCGTGCGTGTGTGCGTGCGCGTGTGTGTGTGTGCTCGCGTGTGTGTTTGAACGTGGATTTCTGCATTTCCGTGGGGCTCTTATGCCCCTGTTGCCCGAGCCTGTTGGAAGGTAAGCGGTTCCTTTGTGTGTTCGTTTATTACTAAGCCCAACTCTTTTCCCTCTAAAACTCCTTCTTCTCCCTGTTGAGCTGACCATGCTTCTGGATTTATGAAGAGAGATGTTTTAGCAGAAATCCCCCAGAGTGTCCCATCAGCCCTAAATCCCAGGCCCGCTCACCCCCCCAAGACCCCATGACACACAGCATGCCAACACGGCTTCCTCTTGCCTATGCATTAGCCATCCATTGTGGCAACCTGACATCTCTCACACATAAAACCGTAAGAGAGAAATAAAATATCTGTCTCTTGGCGAAAATAAAGCTTTGCCTCCCTCCTGATGTATAGGATATAAAATAAAGCCACGGCTCCAATAGTGGCTTTTCCTTATGCCGGAGTTGCCTTTGCACACACGGAGACAATGAAGACGGATGGTTTGGGATGAGGCCCAGCCTCCTGGGGCCGCCTTCACCCTCTTTTATTATAGTCTCTCCCCCCACCCACCTTTTTCTTTCTTCTTCACTTTCTTTCCTTTCTGCTTTGAATTTGCCTTTTATATGCCCTTCTCTTTCTTTCTTCTGGAACTTTATTCCTCTTGCTCACTTTCTTTCTAAAGGATGACAGAGTCAGGGAGAAAGGAGCCAAGTTTCTCACCATCTCCAACATGCCTACTGTGGTCCCTTGCCTCCCCATCTGCCCAGCCCTAGTTCTCTGCGGGCCATCAGACACTAGGACTAACTTTGCTCTTACTACTTGGGGATTTGCTTTGGTCAAATGTACAAAGGTTCCCAAGGGACAATTAAGGATGTGTTTGGTGGAGGAGGGGGTGCATTTTTTTCTAGGGAGCTGCCCTTTCCCTCCTCTCTCTCTCTGGGCTGGGCAGTTTATGGATCTCAGCATTTATTTATTTAGCCTCTGTGGAGGCCAACAGAGCAAATCTGCCACCTTGCAGAGGTGAGAGCTGACATTCACCTCCTAAACCCAAGCCTCCAAGCTGCATCACCAGACAGACTGTGGACCTTCGGCCTCTTGCATCACCTCACCTACCAAGGGGCTTATGGAAGCCCCACATCCTCAGTCCTGAGAACTGGGGGTGCTGTGGAGCCTAAGAGGGCCCTCCCCATGCACATGCCAAGAGACCAGAACTGTCTCCCTTCTGGTCACACAGGCACAGAGACACAGCCCCCTTCCTGCCCTCTCACACACTTGACGCTCTTTCCCACGGAGCACAATGACTGCCTTTTTCATCTTTTGTCCCTGGAGGCCTCATTCTTGCCAGGTGGTACCTGGCTCTCCACCATTGCTGTCTCTGTGTCTCTCGGTCCCCATCAGGGTGGGTTTGTCTCTAGACGCTTTTCCCCATGCTTGTCCAAATCCTACGCCTCCACTTCTGTTTCTGTCTGCCTCAGGCTGCGTCCCAGCCCATCTAAAACCTTCTCTAGGAGGAACTGCAGGACAGTCCCAGGTCCTAGGAAGAGAAGAGTGACGAAGAGAAGGGAGTGTAGGGTCTGGGCCCCTGGGGCAAGGAGGAAGGAGCTCTGTTGTGGCCTTGAGGCAGGAAATGTCCAGCAGAGAGGTGGTGGGTGATTCCCAGCCTCTGGGTTTGATGTCCGCAAGGAGAGGGCTGTAGAAGGGCCTCAGTGTGTACGTGTGTGAGTGACCAGGTCACCCTAATCTGAGATCTTTACTAGTGCTGCCCAAATCTGGAGGGGCAAGATAGCAACAGCTTTTGAACTCTGCCCAAAAAGGGGGATTGGGGGTAATAAGAGGTACCAAATCCAGGAAGAAATCAACCCCAGTCCCAAAGGTGGTGTCAGCTGGGGTTGTCTCTCTCAGCCTGTCTCCCAACTCCCACTTGATACCCTCCAGATATCTGTAGTGACCACTGCCATTAGGTAAGGGGAGAGAGTTAATTAGTGGGACGATTAATTACTCCGAGGCAGGAGCCCCGTTTGTCTTCCTTACCGCGTGTGAGTGTGTGTTCAGGCAGAGGAACACGGGCACGCACCCAAATACACATTGTTGCCACGCCGTCTTAGACGTTTTATTTATTTGTTGGATTCCTGCCCAGAGCGGCTCACACGCTTTTCCACGGGCGCTGAGTCTCCCACCAAACACACCGCCCCCTTTTCTCCCGCCTAAACGCGCCTGGCACACAGCGGCACACCCTCGGAGTCAGCCACACACTCTCGGCGCCTGCAGGGTCCTCGGCTCCGCGCCTGTCCCTGCCGCCTGTTCAGTCTCTGGGTCTCTGTTCTGTTTCTTTGCCGCCACTCCTCCGTGCATTTCTCCAACGTCTTCCCTCCCTTGATCTGCGCTTGCTTTTCCACGTTCCTGGTCTGCTTCGGTTTTCCGTCCAGATTCTCTTTTCCCGTCGGTCTTGCCTCCTCCTCGCTCTCCTCTCCAGCTCCCTCTCACCCTCCGGTGACTATCCGGGTCCTGTCTTTGCTTCGCCGCGCTGCATCCGACATCAGAGATCATCGCGCTCGCCCTCGCTGCCCCACCTCCCTTCCCGTGCCCGGGGTCCCGCCAGCCCTCGTGGGAAGCAGCACTGTTTATGCAGGCCGAGCGCACACCGTGACGCCGGCGATGCCCTCTCCCCTCAAGACCTCCTAGGAAAACGTTAGCCGAGGGCAAAGCGCACAGGGGCGAGACCGCAAGCCGCTCACCCGCACCCCAACTTTCACTTTCCATAGTGCTAGGATCTCTAACCTAACTTGGGCTTCCTGCCAGGGAAAGTGGGGATGATTCCGCTCCGTCTCCCTTACCCCCAAGCCCTTACGATGCGCTTCAGGGTAGATAATGACACCAACTGCTGCTGTAAGTACTGCACCCAGGTAGACTACTTCCTTGAGGGAATGACAGAGTGCGATTCAGGCACCCTGAGTCAAGAAAGACGGAGCGAGGGAAAGGAGAGAGAGGGCGAGGTCGCGGCTCCTAGCAGAGGGACCCGGGCCAAACAGTCCTCCGGTTAGCTCTGCGGAGTTTACATGGCCTCTAAGACCTGCAGGGTGCAGGGATGCGACAGTCGGGCTTCTTCCTCCCTCCTGGACCTGCGAGGCTGGGTGCGCCCCACTAGTAAGGCGCTGCACAGGGGCGCAACCCAGAGCGGCGCCGCGCGGAGCGCCTCCGTCCGCGACTGCATAGGCCCCTTTCTGGGGACCATAGCCTGGACAGGAGCGTGACGGGAGAGGGCGGCCGCTGCTCTAGGAATCAATACCAGCCGACCACCACTCGGCCGGCTCCGTCTTTCCGCCGCGCAAATCTCTCCAATCTCTCGGGAACATGGGGGGAGGTGTGGGGAGCTGGGGGAGGAGGGAGGTTGGCCTAGGGACTGAGGCTATGCAGGAGGGCCCTTCGCCCCCTAAATTGTTGGCAGCCGGGGGCTCTGCAAGCCTTCTCCATCCCCAGTTTCCGGACAGGGTCCCTCTTCTCCGGCAGGTCCTTAAGGAGCTTTTCAGAAGAGAAACCTGGGCCGTGAAAGCCACTTCGTGGCACCCAGGGGCTTTTTCCGCCTGTGCCTGGCAGTGCTGTGGAAAAGACCATGCGGACCCCTGAGCGCAGCGGGGCTGGGAAATTGGCCGGCATGCACCCCACCCAGAATTTCCAAATCCTGGGGAGGTGACAGTAGTTGTGGGTCTGTGTGACTTGGAGGACGTAGGGTAGGAAAGCGCTTGTGTACTTGAGGACTCTGACATTAAGGGTGGCGGTGAATAAGGAGGAAGGGTAAAGGTTGGTGTTCTTCCCCAGAGGACATTGGTTTAAATTCAGAGCTGAGCAGGGAGAATGAGGATTTAGTAAACTGGCCCAATTTTCTTCCCACATCTCTGCGACAAATTACATTTTAAAATAAAAGCTCAATGGAAACGAAAAAGATTACTGTAGTGTGCTGTGGCCATGGAGGCGTTAAATCTGGACTTTAAACCTAAAATCCAAAGCCAAGAGGTGCATCTTGAGATGTGCTCCCGGCCCCCTTGTAGACGCTGGATTTGGCTCCGGATGACCTGTTCACTGACTCATCGGAACACCGGCACAAGAGGGGCCGATATGCTCTAGAGACAGCGTCCAGTCCTCGCCCTAAACTCCCCTACCGCTATGGTCAGTCCCCGAGGAAGAGCCCTCGTTCCCCACATCTAGGTCCCAAGGTCCCTGGACTCTCAAACGGGTGGAGCAACCTCCTCTGTCCACCCGAGGGAGGTGGCAGGCCTTAGGTTCGCAAAGGGCCGGCAGCCGGGTCCAGCTGTCGCCCAGTAGGTCCCCAGCGGCTGTCCCCCACCCCTCTGTGGCCCCTCTGCTTTGCATTAGAAGGAGCCCAGCTGGGGCGGGGGCGGAGGCGAGTCACCGGGGACTGAGGCCGCTATAGATTCCAGAAAGGGGCGGTTGGATCGAGGGCGCTAGCGGCCAGAAACCGGACAGCTGGGGCGAGGGATGGTGGAGCACGGGGACCGCTCGGCTGGACCGACGCCATTCTGCACAGCCCGCTGGGAGGTGCCCCGGGGGTCTTGATCAAGGAAGTAATGACCCCGCGCTTCGCCGCTCTTATTGCCTCTGGGGGTGCCAGAATGTCGGTACCCATCGGCTTGCTCCAGGAAGTGTCGGGTCCTTAGAATAAACACGAAGCCAGGTTCGTGACCGCGGGACCCGGGATAGGTCTGAAAACCTCCTTCTCCATCTGCCGGAGCCCTGGCCTGGGAGACACCGGCGGAGGGGGTTGGTGTGCGGAAACTAATAAGCTCTCCTCACTTCCCTGTCCCGGAGCTGAGAGTTGGAGCTCGGGTGTGTCTAGGCCGGAGGAGAGACGAGTGCGCAGCAGGCCTTCGGGGGGGCCCCCCTGCTCAGAGTTCAAGGCTGAGCGGTGCGCCCAGGAGGCGCAGAGCGGGCCGCGGCGGCTTAGGTTTCCAGTGAAAAGGTGACACAGGCGGAAAGGCGTCGACCGTCGCTGGCCTCGGGGATACAGGACTGTACAGGCGGAGACAGCAGAGTGGTGTTGGCAGATCCCTAAAACACAATAGTTCCTCGAAACGCAAGCCAAATTCACGGTAGCGGCTTCCCTGTTCGTCCGAAAAGGGTATTCCATTTGCAGAGCCCGGCTCCCTGCCAGCCCAGGTTCGCTGGCACTGCGTTTCGGCGCGTGCTTCCCGCGGCTTAGTCTCCGGTCCCTGTGTGAAAAGTCCGACCCTTTATCGCGGGAGGAGTCAAAAGACCAAAATACCAGGTAGACCTGGCTGGCCACCCACCTTTATTTTCTTCCATACTTCCGCTGCCAAATGTGTCCTTCTAGCACCTCCTCCCCGAAAACGCAAAAACAGGGAGCAAAAGCGGAACGCCCAGCCCTGACACCTTCGTGCCGCACTTTGGAAAAAGTCTCACTTAAGCCTAGAGAAGCAGTTGCAACGGAATTGGGGCTTTGACCTGAGTGCGCCCGGAATCCACAGGGACTCTTCGCTGCTAAGGCTCTTAGGACCTCGACCCGACCCCCACATCTGGGCACATCCGGACCTCTTTCGCCCGTGAGCTGTCGTCCCGAGTTTATAGCTGGAGCGGGATTGAGGAAGTCTGGGCTGCCCCAGGAGTGAACTACGGAAGGTATGGTCTGCTCTTGCCTGGGGAAGCTGGAGCCAGCCCGAAACTTGGAAAAGCGGGAGGACAGGAAACGGGGCCCATTCGTCCTGGCACTGCACACCCCAAATCTAAAGCAGCCTCTGGGCGATACCTCCAGGAACTCCCTCCTCCCCTTCCCACCGCCTCAACAACCAGCCCCAGCCGCCTCCCGAGCCCTGAGGTTTCCCGCCTAGTCGTTTGTTTTGTATGTAAAAGGTGTCCCGGGATCACAGCTTTCTCACAACTTCTCGCCGGGGTTGCAACTCCACACCCAAGGCGCTTCCCCACCCACTCCTCCCCCCACAACAGGCGCCGCGCCTCCGGTCTCCCCCGCCCCCACCAGGAAATCGCCCCGAATCAACTTTCCAAGAGCGCTCTGCGGGAGACAGACACCCAGATCACCCAGAAACCGAGACCCGGTGGACTTTGGATGGGTTGGGGGAGGGGGCACAGAAAGAGGGACTGGAGGACGGTGATCCTGCTGTCAAACGCTCCCTCCCCCTTCAAAGACTCGCGCTGTGCCGCGGGTCAACTTCCAGGCCAAGAAATCGAGGGGGGAAATGCAAACACCCGCCGAATTGCGAAGCCAAACGGTGCACCAGGGCAGCCCTTGCTTCGGGACCCGGCTACACCACAACCTCCTCAAGGCTCAATCTTGGATTACCCCTTCCCTCCTGCAGAACTCTGACCTGCGCCCAAGCCTACCCCCTCGATCTCTCAGTCCCTCCCACCGAATCCAACGCCTTACCGGAGCAGAAGGGGGCCCAAGCACCTAGCAGCCGGTCGCCCGCGCCGCGCGGGGCGGCGGGTGCAGCCGCCACTGATCCTCTAAACGCGGTCTCCCCGCACTCTCCCCGGCCGGGGGATGCAGAATGGTTTACAGAGGGACCGCGAGGCGCTGATTGGTCGCAGGCTTCCGTGACGTCGGCGGGCGCTGCATTAAGGCGAGGGGGCTTCCAGAGCTCAGCCAACAGCCAGGAGCAGTGACCGAGCCGCCGGAGCTGGGGAGAGACGCGCCGGGGCGGCGGACTGGGCCAGGAGACCTGGGACCGAGGGTCGCGCGCTCAGGGAGAGCCAGCAACGAACCGCGGCCCTGGGCGGCGACAGCGGCGGTCGGCACCTAACTGTTCCAGCCACCGGCCTACTGTAGCCGCAGCACCAGGACATTTTAAAAAGCTCTCCAAGCTGCTCCCCTTCACCCCGACTCTTTCAGCAGCAAAAGGGGGGGGGGGGGGGAGGAGGAGGCTAGAAAAGAAACGCAGATCTGAAGCCACAACGAAAAAAGAGGGGGAAAGAGCATAAGGAAACAAAGTCGAGCAACGTGGGCTTGGACGGACGGAGCCGGAGCGTGGGCTGAGCGATGCGGGGCTGCGCGCCCAGGCGGCCGAGAGTTGTGACTGGAGCCACGATGCACGGCCAGGCGCGGTGAGGAGCCTGTTCATATTGCCTCCCCGAAGGAGACCAGGCGCAGGGAGGGCGGCCCGGAGGACACGGAGGCCGCCCTGCAGGCCACGGGCCGAGGTGACTGGGCTGGGGCGGTGGGAAGTGAGCGAGTGCGCCAGGCTGCGGCTGTCCGGAGTTGTCCCTCTCCGTTTTCGATTGACACAAACACTTCTCCAAAAGGGGGGAACCCTAAGCAACAACAGCCATCAACAAGATCTTCCTCCCACCCACCCCGCCCTCCCCCTCGGCCTGCCCCCGCCTCCTCCCCAAGGCCCTGCGCGAGCGCCCGGCGCGTCCCATCCCGCTGCGCGATGCCGGCTGTTTAGGATCCAAAGCTTCTCCACTCGTTTTGTTCTTTCCTTTCCTTTTCTCTTTTCTTTCCTTTCTTTCTTTCTTTCTTTCTTTCTTTCTTTTTTTTTCTTTTTAAAGGGGGGCAACCCCGGTGGTGGGCAGCCTGGCCCGCACACACCCGGCCTCAAACCCCGACAAAAACAGATGCACTTTGACTTCTGACAGCTCTACCTCAAGCCGGAGAGAACTCCGCGGCTCTTTCCCCAAAACCCGAGCTCGCCTCGTCTTTCTTCTCTCCTCAGTTTCAGTTTTATTTATTTATTTCCGACCCGCCACCGCTCTCAGTGACCTTCACTCCTCCGCGGGCTCTGGGCAGAAGGGTCGCTTTTTTGCCTGCTTGAGACTCCTTTTCCTCGCTGGGGGAGCTGAAGAGGCAGTGCTCCGCCCCCCAGGCCCTGGGACTCCGAGGCTGCACACTCTACGGAGGCGACTCCGGCCCTCCATCAGCCTCGCCTCCCCCGTTTTGATTTCCTGGTGTGGGTTTTGGCTTGTACGGCCGGCCGAGAGTGTCTCCTCTTTTTTGGAGGGTCTTGGGAGCTTGTGCCGGTCATCTTTGGGAGTCGTCTGCTTGGTTCTACTTGCTCCTCTCTCCCCCGGCCTCACCCGACCAAACCAAAGACCATGGTGCACTGTGCAGGCTGCAAAAGGCCCATCCTGGACCGCTTCCTCTTGAACGTGCTGGATAGGGCCTGGCACGTCAAGTGCGTTCAGTGCTGTGAATGTAAATGCAACCTGACCGAGAAGTGCTTCTCCCGGGAAGGCAAGCTCTACTGCAAGAACGACTTCTTCCGGTGAGTACTTCCCTCCAGCGCCTCTGCTGCTCCCTCCCTGGGGACCCTTCCTGGTCAGCTTCGGATCAGAGGTCAGCGTGGCCACCGCAACAGCATTAAGAGCTGGCTCAGGAGAGAGTCCCACGGGCTCCCGCCTCTTTGCCAACTGGCATACTGGTTGCTCAGGACGTGGCCCTGCATGCGTTCTGGAAACTGGGTCCTGGCTTGGCTGCACGTGCTTGGGAAGAAAGAGTCTGAGCCCATCTGGGCCAAGAGGCCCCTCCAAGCTTGGAAGAGCCAGGGTAACCTTGGGCATAGTAGTGTTGGCTTCTGTCTTTTTCTGGAGTCAAACTCTCTAGCTACTGCAACCCCCACCCCCTCCCCGCCTCCCAGGTTGCTCAGTCTCCTGGCTGGGCTTAGAAATCTGGGATACCTCCCTGCCACAGCATTTTTCGTTTGTGAAGGGTCTGGACAGAACCGCCAGAGTGTCCCAGCATTTGCCCAGACAGCAGCAAGAAAGAGCAGGGCCTTGAGGCCAATCCTGTATGCCCTGGGGATCTTCCCAAAACCACCACTGGCCTCCCAGCAAGACAGGGAAACTGCTGCACCGTAGCCTGGGAAGTGCCCAGAGCGCGCGCGTGTCTCTCTCTCTCTCTCTCTCTCTCTCTCTCTTTCTTTCTTTTCTCTCCCCCCCCCCCCTTCATCCTTGCTGCCGAGGTTGGCTAGTGGTTAGGCCTCAGCCCGAGCAATCTGGGTTCTGAGGAGCAGGCTGCACTCTGGAGCCCTCCCAGACACTGCTCCACCAAAGCTCACCACTTCAAGCTGGAACTCAGAGAAAAGCTGAGATTGCTCCTAAGAGCAGGGAGACACCTTCTTATTTTCCTCCTCCATTTACCATTTTAAGTGCATTCTCTTAAGCTCACTATTTCACCATCTCAGCCAAACACAGAAGTCCACAAAACTGTTGCCAATGCGAATTTCAATTCCACTGTGTGGATTTGAAATCTTTAAGTATACTAGGCTGCCTTGGTCTCTGCTTTTCTGAATTCGTGGTGATTGATCAAACCGGTGGGGAAGGCAAAAGGAGGAAGAATTTGAAGGCACTTGGCCGCTTTGCACAGAGGCCCAAGTCACACTGTCGTTCTCAATGCCGCTCCCGCTCTTGTAGCTCCGATTGCAGAGAACCAGGAGCAAAGCACTATGCAGCCTGTTGTCACTGGCCAGGAGAAAACGCGGGCTGAGGCTCTGAGCCTTGGCGACCTGCATCGCGTTTCCTCAGCAATGGCGGGATCAGAGTCCAAGGGTAACAAGCTGTACCCACTTCCAATGGGGCCCTGTGGCCTGGCTCTGGCGAACTGTGGCCAGAGCCCACTCAGCCTTGTCGCGGTTTCTGCTTGAGCCCACCTGCTAGACTTTGGGCATGAACGTGGCGGCTACCCAGCTACCACCACCAGGGCTATTTGCCGTTGTGTTTATTTACCCTCAGCCAACTGACCTCTCAACCTCCAGCTTGTGCTCAGATCCTTTTGCTACCATCCTTCTGGCCTCCCTCTCTGTGTGAGAGAGGCCACGCTAGGAGAGAAAAGTGGCTCTCCAGGCATGTTTATGTGGAGATAGAATTCGAATTTAATTTTTCTGAATCTAATTGGAAAATATGTCCTCTATTCCCTTCACTTCCCCTCCGCTGCCTTGCCAGATTCTTGGGCAATGCTTTTTTTCCTCGGGGATAACGCTGGGTGGGGGTGAGCCTGGGTTTGGGATATAGTTTGGGCCCCTTGCTCTAACCATGTGTATCTCCTCCCCGACTTTCCCCCTGGTTTCTCACGGTCTGGCCTGCTTCCTCACCTACTTAATTGGCATTCTGCCTCTCTCTCCCCCTTTTTCCCCTGTCTCTTTCCCTCTCCTTCTTCTCCCTGTCTTTCCTTCTTTCCCTCCTCCTTCACTTTCTACTTCGTTCTTTATGGGGTTATCGCCTTTGCCTGGCCACTGTCTTCCCCTGTCCCGCCAACCCACCCCTTGATCCCTCGTAGGTGTTTTGGTACCAAATGCGCCGGCTGCGCACAAGGCATCTCCCCTAGCGACCTGGTGCGGAGAGCGCGGAGCAAAGTGTTTCACCTGAACTGCTTCACCTGCATGATGTGTAACAAGCAGCTCTCCACTGGCGAGGAGCTCTACATCATCGACGAGAACAAGTTCGTCTGCAAAGAGGATTACCTAAGTAACAGCAGTGTCGCCAAAGAGAACAGCCTCCACTCAGGTGAGGTTCCAGTTCCCGGCTGGCTAGGATCTGGCAGGTCATGGGGGAAGAAGGCCGCCAAGGCCTCTGCTCACCCCGTCCCTTCCCTCTCCCCAGCCACCACCGGCAGCGACCCCAGTTTGTCTCCAGATTCCCAAGATCCGTCGCAGGACGACGCCAAGGACTCGGAGAGCGCCAATGTGTCCGACAAGGAAGGGGGCAGTAACGAGAATGACGACCAGAACCTGGGGGCCAAGCGGCGGGGGCCGCGCACCACGATCAAAGCCAAGCAGCTGGAGACGCTGAAGGCCGCCTTCGCCGCTACGCCCAAGCCCACGCGCCACATCCGCGAGCAGCTGGCGCAGGAGACCGGCCTCAACATGCGCGTCATCCAGGTCAGATCCCTGGCTCAGCTCGCTACTGCGTCTCCCAGGGCCCAGAGTCCAGGAGGGGACTGAGCCCGGGGAGGCTGATGGAGGGTCTGGGGAAGGCAGGAGGAACAGACACACCTCCATCCCGCGGGACCTTTGAAACACCTCCTGGAGCCTAGAGCGTCCAGAAGTCTCTCTTTTTAGCCTGAATGAGTGAGGTGGTAGTGGAGACTGGGGGGTCAGGAGGAGGAGGTTGGGATGGAAGTGATTGGGACCTCTCTTTTGGCACAGACTCCATTCCCGGTTAGGAAGAAGCCAGGTCACAGTGTGCAGCACAGCCTGTTACTCTGGCTTCTACACAATGTGACCTCCTTTAAGTCCTGGATCTCAACTTGGTGGGCTGTGCCCCAGGTCACGAGCCCCAGGGCAAAATTCAGGGAATTTTAGGAGCTCTGACTCCTGGAGGGAGTGAGGTGGGAAGGTCAGGCTATCTGAAGGGAGCTGGGCTTGTGGGTGTGGAGGAGGTGAAATTGCCTGTGATTCTGGCTGGTAGGAGTCTCTGGTTCAGTGCTACGTGTCCAGTCCGTGGTGTCTGGGGGGCTCTGCCGGGGTGTGGGTGGCTGTGCCTAGGAGACTCTGTGTGAATGGGCACATGTGCTCCGGGGCCCTCAGCTCAAGGCCTCTGGGAGGCTGCAGAACCTGGTCACGTAAGTGGGAGGTTGTGCATCTGTGTCACCACCTGTGAGCGGCGATGGCTAAGTATGTTTGGCGCTGGGAGATTGTGCATGGGTGTAAAAAGGAGATTGTGGGTTTTAGTGTGACTATCCTTGGGAGGCTGAGTGTCACCAGGAGACTTCCTGTGTCTGTGTCACTACCATGAGGGGGCTGCTGCCAGGGCTGGTGAATGGGAAGCAGGGAATGAGAGAGAGACAGACTGTTTTGGAGAGGTCTGGTGTTGACGCGTGGACAGCCCTGGAGAAGCTGTATCTGGGACAGTGTTACTGTTAGGAACAAGAAGGCTATACCCCACCTGCCTCAAGTAGGACAGGGCAGCCTGCCCAGGTCTTCTTATCTGTAATTCCGCTCATCATTGGTTCAGGGTCCACCCTGTTCGTCCTACTCTGAGCGAACTCCCCCCCCCACACACACACACACACTGAGGCCTGGAGTCAGTGTGAGGGGCTGGGCCGTGCCTTGCATCCAGGGCGGGGAGTGGAGTCTCCATGGCCTCACCCCGACCCATGTGCCATGTGCACTTCAGGTGTGGTTCCAGAACCGGCGATCCAAGGAAAGGAGGATGAAGCAGCTGAGCGCGCTGGGCGCCCGGCGCCACGCCTTCTTCCGCAGTCCGCGCCGGATGCGGCCACTGGTGGACCGCCTGGAGCCCGGAGAGCTCATCCCCAACGGACCCTTCTCCTTCTACGGAGGTGGGTGTGCGGCCGCGTGGCGGGGCGCAGTTACGCCGAGTGGGTTTCGTTAAAAGAGGGTGGCAGCGCGGAGGGCGATTCTCGCTTTTCATAGAGAAGGGAGTCAGGAAGGACCGGGCGAAGGCTGGGAGTAATTAAGGCGAGGTGGTGAGATCGAGGACCTAATTCCCGACCCGGAACCGGCGGGTGGGCAGGCAGGGAGCAGCTCCTGTGTGGACGCGAAACCTCCTGCCTGCTCTCAGGCCCGCAGGGGCGCCCCACAACGACTAGTTCTCGGCGCGGTGTCGCCCTCCCCGGTCAGCTCGCCGGGCTCCTTCTCGGGCTCGCTGTCCCTCCGGACCCAGGGCCCGCCCTGACATCCTCCTCCCGCCGCTCCGCAGATTACCAGAGCGAGTACTACGGCCCAGGGGGCAACTACGACTTCTTCCCGCAAGGTCCCCCGTCCTCGCAGGCCCAGACACCGGTGGACCTGCCCTTCGTGCCATCGTCTGGGCCGTCTGGGACGCCCCTGGGCGGCCTGGAGCACCCGCTGCCGGGACACCACCCTTCGAGTGAGGCGCAGCGGTTCACCGACATCCTGGCGCATCCCCCTGGGGACTCTCCCAGCCCCGAGCCCAGCTTGCCCGGGCCTCTGCACTCCATGTCAGCTGAGGTCTTCGGACCCAGCCCGCCCTTCTCGTCGCTGTCCGTCAACGGCGGGGCGAGCTACGGGAACCACCTGTCCCACCCTCCCGAAATGAACGAGGCGGCCGTGTGGTAGCGGGGTCCTGCACGGTCCTCGGAGTTCGTGGTTGTACAGAAACGAACCATTATTTAAGAAAAATAGAAAAAAGAAAAAAATACATAAAAAGCAAGCTCCCTCTTACTTCCTCCAGCCTCGGGGAACATTCTCCGGATAGGAAAGGGGGACCCAAAATAGGATCCAAATCCACCTCGGGGTGAGACTGGGATCCGCGCACTGGCTGGCAAGGTGCAGAACTGGGGCTCTCAAAGGGAAACAGAGACCTTGCCCCACCTTCCACCTGGACCCGGATCCGTGGACAGACGCCTGGAGCCTGTGCTCCTGGCCACGGGCAGACCACGAAAAGACACCCACAGCTGCCGCGGGCGTGCACAGCCACTGGTGATACCAGGAGCCGCAGGGAGGGAGGCACCGAGCAGCCGGTGAGGGAGGTGCAGTGGCCGGGCTCTCCGGGTCAGCCAGAAGGGTTCTAGCTCTGGGATATCCGTAATATCAGTGTTGTCCCAGAGTTCTGCAACAGCGACAACGAACTCTTATAGCTTCAGAAACGCCGACCTGCTGTGCATCAGGTGGGACTATATATATATATTTTTTGTCTATCTGGGTTTTTGGTTTTGTTTTTGCCAAAATTGCAAAATTCTAAATGTAAAGCCCTCAGTATCAACTCTTCTACCTTCACAAAGCTCTATACACACAGAGATACACACACAGACACACTCCGTAGGATGGTCTCCAGCCAGACCTCACAGTAAAATGACTTGAACATCAGCTGTACAAGGAAAGTATTCTACCTTCACACACAAAAAGTTAAAAAAAAAAAAAGACTATTGAACTAAAAACAGTCAACTGTTTACGTATAATGTTAAATTCAGGAGTTCAGTGTTTTACTAATATATCCTGTTTTGAAACCTCTTGTTCAAAAACAAAATGTTTTGAGCAATCAACCAAAATTGTTCCTTTTCTTTTCTGTAGATGTTCTGACAGATTTGCAGGGCTTGCGGCTCACTGTGCTAGTATGTGAAAAGGTGTTGTTTACAAGAGGCAAAGAGAAAACATGATATTCAGACAGTTGCCAAATAGAATAATTATAGCACAAATACTGTAAAGGTGCCTGGCACCAGCAACCTGAGAAAGTGTTAAAAAAAAAAAAAGTGTTACAAGGTTAAAAAAAAAAAAGACATCTTTGCTAATTTTTAGTCCTGTTGAACATTCATGGAATTGTTAATATGACTTATATAGACCCACACAGGTTTTATTTTTGTGTCTTTAAAATAAAAGTCCAAAATATTTAAATTTTATGGTCAAATATGCAGTCAACAGCTGCTACTTTTTTCTTTATATATTAAATTTCTCATATGTCTTTTATTGTTCTAATAAACCTAAGCTTGTGTGACCTCCAGTGCATATTAGACCATTCACTGTATGAAAGAAAACATGTTGAATAAATTTGTGAGTTTTTAATAAAAATAGAAAATCTGATGTTTAGATAATTGGTGTGTTATTTGATGTTTTCAGCAACTAGAGGGGAGCCCTGATGGGGGCTCAATGGGTCCTCAGAAACCTGGACACACACACAGAGATGCAGGATTGGGATAGTGCATTCTTTTTTTTTTTTTTTTTTTTTTTTTTTTTTTTTTTTTTTTTTTTTTTTTGCCTGGGCTGTGACTGAACCCTGCGCTATTACTGCCAGCCAAGCTTTTCTCCGTGGCTTCCTGCTGTTGTTAACTATAGATTTGCATTCTATGGGTTTTACTGATACAGTTGAAGAGATGTTTGCTGATAAGTTAATATAGAATTTGAAATAGAAACCAAATCCATGGCTAAAAATGAGTGGTCCTGGTCCATGATTAGATATGAGATCCGAACTGCCTTCTCCTCCTCTCCCCTGCACATGCAAAACTGAGCTTGTGAATGTCAGATACTTGTAAATACATAGTTAGAGGTGATTCTCTACAGTGTCAATTCATTATCCTTAGATAATCCTGCTTTCTAATTTGGTGGTTTGAAAGATAATGTAAAATGAATGTACAGTACAGCTAGAAGTGAAATACTTTAATCCCTTTCACAGAACTGATATGAAATTGTTGTTTTATATTATTTGTTACATTTGAAGTTCCCCAGCAAAACTCTTGCCTGGTGCAAGGTACATAATAAGTTTTTCTGAAAGATGAACAAAAAGAAGTAATAGAGAAATCAAACTTCAACTGGGAGTTGCCAACAGGTTCTGAAAAGTAGTGCATTGCCTTCCTAACCTTCATTAGACATGGAAAAGATTTAAATATTTTATCCACTATGACATACTCGCATGGGTGTATGCGTGTGTTTTAATATCAGATGCTGTTAGAGTTCGGAATTCCTTTTTCATTTCACATAGATTTCAGTCTTTATTATTTATTTCCTTATTTTTTAAAAAAATCAAAGGTTTTACATTAAATGGCATGTAATTTCCAGTGCTGTTTTCATATTTTGTTAAGACATAGCCAAGTTTATCTTTCCTGCAGAGAAGACTTTAACATATGCAATATTTCACTGCATGCATTTGATGGCTTATCTAGGGAGGGAGGCTATCAGGCAAAAATCTGGCAGTATTCTTTTAGAAATAAAAGTTTATGAAATACAAGGGAGACTTTGGAAACTCCTAGCCTCTACATAGGACCATTTCTTTATCTTTTTTATATGCAATCATTGAATCGGCTTGTCTTTTTTTTTTTTTTTTTTTTGCCTTTTTAGCATTTATACACATTAAATCATAGCTAACTGATTCATTATTGCCACCACCCCTTACCCCTCTTTAAAGATACTCATTTAACTGAACGTATGTTCCATTGGGAAGCTGCATTTTCCTATCAAGTCTCCTGAATTATTTAGCAGCTTTATTGTGGAATCAGGGTATTTGATAAGAAGCGAAAAGAGTTGGGCAGACGATGAGGGTTCCGTTCTGTCTAACTCCGTGGCAGTGTTTCCCCTCCGCGGGACATTCTGAACCCTGGCGAACGCCGGAACAGGTGGCACTGCTCGGCGGTCAAATTTGGAGCGAAGGCCTGGGAGGAGCAAGTCTCCCAGGGCCAGGGACTGGTCCCCTTCCCACCTAAGCGGCGCTGCCCGCCTCGGGCGCTGGGGTGTAGGGAAGCGCGGCACCATCCCCACTACTACTGCTGGGAGCAGCGCGCCGGCAGCCGGCAGGGAAGCACCCCGCGGTCCCCTCTCGACCAGGAGGCCAGCCTCCTCTCTGGCCAGGCTTGGCAGCTTGGTCTCTCCCCGCGGCCATCTTAAAGCCGCCACCTCGGTGCCTCCCGCCACCTGCCCTCAGGGTTCCAGCGGCCGGGAGCTGCCATCTGCACGGACAGACGAGGGAACCGAAGATCACCCACCCAACTTCTCCTGGCTTGCAGAGGCTGGGGGCAGGGGTGCTGCCTTTGGGATGAGACAAGGCAGGAGGGAGGCTGGGACCTGAAGTTTCCTGGCGTTTCAGAGACAGGTCTAAACCTGGTTTCCCTACACTCTGGACATTCCCGGTGAAGTGAACAGTTGTTTGCGACAACTGGAGCTGGTGGTCTTATGTACCCCTGCCCACCTTCTGCTCTTCTTCATCCCCTGCCACCATGCAGCCCCTAGAGAGCAGGCAGAGGGACTGGGAACCTGAGGATCGCCCAGCCTTCTCTGGAGAGGACTGCTCACCTTTAGTCTCAGCTCTCTGCTCCTCTCATCAGCTCTCCTCTCTGCACAGAGCTTCACACTTCTTCCAGGGTGTTGCAGTTTTTGAAATATCCCATCCTAGTCCACCCTCCACTTCCACCTCCACCTCCATTCCAATCCCCAAGAGGAAGCACCTCCCACCTCATCACAAGAAACTATAATAGAACGCAAGCAGCAAGACTCAACTTCTCTCAGTTGCATCTTAAGTCTTAAAGTTCTCTTCTCTTTCCTCCACTCCTAGAGTCCTCTTCCACCTTCATGGGGGCAAGGAGGCAGAGGAAACATCTTGGTTGGGAGCCCTGGGATGTGTATGACAAAAGTAGCCCATAGGAGTGGCATGGTCTTGATTTCTTCCTAAAAAGGCTTCCCATGTTAGTGAGGACCAGGACAGGGAAGGGAGAGTAGGGAAGAGGTCTATGGCATTTTCTGCTTGAGGGTTTGCCCAACACCGCCCCAAATCTGCCAGCAGTGTTCTATTGGCATGATAGCTAGAGGTGGTCTCTTCCCACCCTGACCTCCCTCTCCCTTTTCTCCCTCCTCTTTACCTTAAAGGCCATGTTTCTAAGCTCTATTCGTGCCCGAAATAGCAAGGGAAAGAGATGGGGTGGGGGTGGGGGGTCCTAAATGTGGTGTGGGAGAAACATTTTTGTCCTTTGGAGCTAGGCAAAGGCCTTGTCCAGGTCTAGAACAAACTGACTCTGGAGGTCCAGATGAAGGCACACAACTATAATGATATGTTTTAAAACAAAAAGGAAACAACTTGTTCTCTGGTACTGAGTTCTCTTATGGATTACAAAAAGCAGTTTTCCATACCTGAATTCACTGTTTAAGCTGGCATTCTTTCCTTTCCCATGTCTGAGCGGGTTTACTCTAATGCAAGGTCTCCTTCCCTTCTGCAGCCCTGCTGGTCTTCATTCTTCAGGAGCCACCTATGATGGGAACATGGGCAAGGCCACACTCCAGTGCTATCCTCTCATTGCTCTTGACCATGAGATCATATGAAGATTGTAAAAGTTGTGGACTCTTTCTTCTTTTTCTCTTTTTTTTTTCTCTCTCTCTCTCTTTTTTTTTCGGAGAGTTTTGCTATAGGGCACATATGCTCGCCAGAAAGACAAAGAGAGGCAGAGAGACAGAAAGCGAGAAATCGCCCCCCCCCCCCGGGGGGGGGGAAGGCCATGCTGCAATCCCTTCTCCTCCATTCTCCTCTCGGGATCTTGGACATGCATGCACACGCGCCCGGCGTGAGTTTAAGTGGCTAGATCCAGGACGCGAACCCTGATTGACTACGTGGGAGTCCAGCGACATAGCCATTATGCTAACTGCTGGTCCCTGGACCTTTTCTTCTGTTGGGTTCCACAGAAGACACTGGGGAGCCAAGGTTTCCCCAGGTTGTTCAACTGTGGGATCCAACTTGCTTCGGCTGTATCCATCCAATAAGGGGCACCACCACAGTGTATCACCAATGTCTCTTTTCTTGATTCTTCTGAGGCTGTTTCTGTTGAGGGTGTTCTAGGTATATATAAGTGCCCTCCAGCAGATACTGGAAGGATAGGCTACATTGTACTGCCACTTATCCCTTATTGCAGTTTCTGTTTACATGTTTGCCTGCCTCCTAGGCTGATCTTGGTCAAAGAATCTAACTTACTCATCTTGTATCCCATCTAGCAGTGCCTGCCACAGAGAGGGCAGTTAGGGAATGCTAGACAAGGAAAGAGAATGTAAAGAGGATATACTAAGTGCAATTTAAATTTATCCTATTGTCTTTATGTTTTAAGCCTACCACTCTAAAGGTAGACCTAAATTAGTCTGCATTTGTTCAGCAGTTTCAGGAGATGATAATGCCTCCATCTCTAACAGCAAAATAACAATTCCGAGAGGTGTTCAGTGGAGTAATCCCCCACCCACTTTTCTCTGCTCAGGAGAGGCTACTTGGAGAAGCTACAGAAATGATCTGTATTTATGCACATAGTGATTCCTAATCATTCCTATTAATAAAGACACCATTAGTCCGTGGTACACTTACACACGCACACTCTAGAGGTCAGGCCGCCGGAGTGAGGGGGTAAGGAGCAAGAGACATGTGTCCTGTCCCAAACTCCTCAAAATTGTCAAATGCCAAACTTGCTTTGGGTGCCAGTTTAGGCGTGAGCACCCACGGTTTGAGAAGCTTACTTTTTACTCCTCTCTCCCTCCCAGATCAGCTACCGTGGGCCATAGGTATATGTTTTATTCCTGAACTAACCTCCCACCAATCTTGACGCACATTTTGTGCAAACAGACAAGAACCGCACGCCTCCAGACCCGCGATCGGCTGCGGAGGCGGTCACGTGCCCTTGCGCGCTCCCGCGCCGCCCAACACACGCCCTCGACGCACGCGTCCACGCATTCGGATGGCGACGCCTCTCCAGCCTTCCGCGCGCTTCCGCCCGGATCCTAGCAACGCCCGTAGTGACGGGGCCGACCCCGCCCCCTCGCGCGCGCCTCCCGGAAGTTGCCAGCCTCGGAGCTGAGGCTTGGGCTCCGCGCGGTCCCAGACGGTGTCGCGGGCCAGTGTCTGACTGGAGGATCTTCCCGAGAGGAAGCGTCCCGGCCGCGGTTTGGGCTGCGCGTTCCCGTGGGCAGCTCGGACCGAGGCTGGGAGGCAATGGCGGGGCCGCCGCCTCTGGCGCTGCAGCTGGAGCAGCTGTTGAACCCGAGACCGCGCGAGGCGGATCCTGAGGCGGACCCGGAGGACGGTGAGGCCTGACTGGGGCAGGCCACGTGCGGGGCGGTGGGCTCGACCTCCGGCTGGCCGTGGGCGCCGGGCCGCGCCACCGGCCTACTCTCCGTCCCCTCGCGTGGTGGAAAATCGCCTGCAGCGAGGGCCTCGTGGCTGGGGATAGGGCTTAGGATTCTTCTGAAACCACTCTGCACAGGTGCTCTGCAGGGCGGGTGGGATATACCGAGGCCAGGGCTGGTTTTTGAATGAACTGGGTCGAGGGTTGCTGGAGGAAGCCAGAACCTGGTAGCAGGTTGGCAGTTATCTTGAAAGATGCCCTTGCTGGTATTTGCGTGAGAAAGGGGGAATCGAGCCTCAGGTTTTGGCGTTGCTGTTGCTTTAAACTCCACAAGCCCTCAGAACTAGCTGGAGAACGAAGAAGTAGGATTCCCCGGTGCTGTTTAAAGCCTCTTTAGGTCTCAAGACGCTTGCTCCAGAGCTGACGACGTCTGAGGCTGCTGCTCTGTAAGCTGATGTTCAGGGTCTAGCTGGGAGTAATCCTGCCTTAGACTCGAATCTGAGAAGTGTGAGGAAGGGAGAATAAGGAGGGATAAGTGTGAGTGCCCAACCGTGTCTTAGGAATATCAGTTGAAGAAACTGGGGACTGTTTAGCCAGGATAAGAGAAGAAAACTCCCTGAGGGATGGAAGGGAGTGAGGATGGAACAGGATGGCTGATTTAAGATACTGGAGCGACTGTCACACACGGAAGAGAAGCAACACAAGTTTTATATGATCCAAAGCATAGAAATATATCCCGCTGGTAGATGTGGGAGTCAGCTCTCTGTTCAGAAACGGAAGTAAGGTAGTGTTCTGCCTTGGAAGTGAACGAGTTTCCTCTTCCAAGCAGTTGGGGAATTTGTAGAAGACATCAAGTATGAATTAAAAGAGTCCAACAGCGTTTCCAAAGTTCTTTCTAACCTGGAAATTCTGATTTCTTACCCCCCTTTCCCACAGCCACTGCTGCCAGAGTGATTGACAGGTTTGATGAAGGGGAAGATGGGGAAGGTGACTGCCTGGCAGTAGGTAGTATTAGAAAACTGGCATCGGCCTCCCTCTTGGACACAGATGAAAGGTATTTGGGCAAGGCCACCTCTAGAAAAGCTTTGAAAGAAGATGATTGGGAACAGAGTCTGCCAGGTTCATTCGGTGAGTAGAACGTATTTACGTGCAATTTGTCTTCCCTATTTTTTGTGTTAAAATCCCTTTTATTTTAGTTTTTGGATGATCTCCCCAAGATTAGTTTGTGTCTCTATTATCTTAGAAGACTGTTGGTTTGGCATTAGGAAGGGCCTTAGAGTTTACTTTGTTTCACTTCATCAGAACTCCAAAGCACAGAGCCATTAGGTTGCTGTAGCCCTTATTTCAGACTAATGGTTTTCCCTAAAGTGGAGCAAAAGAAGAGGCAATACCTGTTGGATATTGGAGAGGGCTGTGTGTTGAAAAAGCATTGTATGTGATGAACATGCTACTTTTAAATTTTTGACCCTTTTCCTTCAGTGTTTCAGGTCTTGAGTCACTGTTGATCTCATATTTTGCCATGATAGAAGTAACATAATCCTTCCCTTGTCTCTGCAAGAGTTAGGAAGATGTGAGCTTATGGTTTGAAAGAACTGTAAGTTGCTCTGAATGGAAAAGGGGCAGTCCGTGGTGATTATTAAGAAAAATGTCACTTGTTTTCCTTCAGCAAGATCATAGATGCTACACTGAGGATCCATAGAAATATCAAAGGAACCATCATTCAGGTTATGATATCTGTGACTTAGTTTTTGATGTAGTTCTGGGAGCTCCTGATAAGCTCATTTCATATTCTTTGCCTAGAGACTGATAAAGGGACCAGTTATGAGACAAATATAATAATATTTATTGAACTCTCACTGTGTGTCAGGCACTGTGGTTAGTTCTCTAAATTCTAAGAGCCTGAGATACAGGAAGTTCTCAAAAAAATGTTATTACCATTATCATTACATATATCATTTCTCTAATCCTCCCAGTAGCACAAGAGGTTGGTATTATCCCCATTTTATAGATAAGGAAGTTGAGGAGCAAATTGGTTAAGTAACTTACTCAAGGTCACACAGCTAGTAAGTGGGAGATACAGGATCTGTATGGAGGTTTTCTGACACCAAGATATACACCCTTAACTACTACTCTCTGTGAATGTTTCTTAATCTGAGAAATGACCACATATTTAAAACATTTAAAAGATTATTTTTGTTTACTATTTTTGTATGTAAATTTCATATTTTACATTTCTGTATACCTCTGTAAAGAAGTATTAAAGACCCAGCATGTTTCCAAAATTTTTTACTTTATTTAAGAAGGTTATTGGTAACTTGTTCCTATATCTAATAATCAGGTTTGCTATACATGGGGCTTTAGGTTCTAGAATATAGATTGATAAACAGTAAACATTTCTAAGTATCAGGTGATACCGTAAGCATGAGTAAAACCAAGAGTTATAACTGGCACTTCACCTACTGTAGGATCAATCTTTCCCATAGGAAACAAAAGCCTTTACTGAATTTTAAAAAATTTTAATTTATTTTATTTATTTTAAGTTTTTTACTATCAGGTGTGTGTGCTCACTGGTGTGAGACAGGAAAAGAGAGACATGGAAAGTGAGAAATCACCCCTCAGGATGGCCATGCCACAGTCCCTTCTCCATTCTCCTCTTGGGATTTTGGGCATGCACACACACATGCCTGGTGTGTTTTTCAAGCTGCCAGTCTGGGACTTCCACTGCTTATTTAGTCATATGAGATCTAAATGCCTTAACCTCCATGCCACCTCCTAGCCCCACCCTTCCTGATTTTATTGCTGGTCAACACTCTAGGCTCGTTTTACTGCTTTTCACATATATTCTGTACCCTAGTGATGTATCCTCTTTTTTCTTCCCCCTTCTCTGTCTAATGAGCTGTTCCTTTACTTTTTCTTTTTTTAAAAGAATTATTTATTTATTGTTTATTTTTTATTCCATTTGTTGTTATTTTTTAATTTGACCAGAGAGAGACAGAGAGAAAGAGAAAGTGAGAAAGCAAGCTACCAGGTCCGGGACTCAAACTGCAGTCGACCATGTGGAAATCCAGTGCCTTTAACCACTTGCTGGGTTCCTTTCCTTTTTCTTTTTTTTTTTTTTTTTTTTTTTGAGAAGTTTTGCTATAGGGCGCGTGCGCTCACCAGAGAGACAGAGAGACAGAAAGCAAGAAATCACCCCCCAGGGGGGATGGCCACACTGCAGTTCTTTCTCTTTCATTCTCCTCTCAGGATCTTGAGCATGCACACACATGTACCCGGTGTGAGTTTAAGCCCCTGGGTCTGAGACTCGAACCTCGGTTGACTACGTGGGAGTCCAGTAACATAGCCATTACGCCAACTTCTGGTCCCTGTTCCTTTACTTTTTAAGTAAAATTATAATGTCTCCTTCCCCACCGGAAGCCATCCCTCACCTTTCCAGGGAAGTTAAGTGTTTACTTCCCTATTTGTAGTTGTACTACTGACATTGTTGTGATATAATTGTATGCATATCTACCTCCACCAGACTATAATCTCCTCACAGGTACTAAAATCTGTTTGTCTTTCCTTATCCCTAACTTGCAATGGGTACTTAATGAGTATTCAATAAATAGGGTACACTGGTGTGATAGTGTGCATTTGGGATAGTTAATGATATACTGTCTATTTTCAGATGCAGGTTTGGGAAAACTGGTAATCCCCAAACACCAGTTGAAATCTTAACCATTTGTCAAGGTCCAGACAAATGCCATCTCTTCCTTAGAGGCTTGCATAAGTTTATTTGCCGCACAGTTAAAATGTCGCCCTCCTTGGTATTATTGAAATTTTGTCAAAGTGCTTTTAATTCTTCCTCATGTTATAGTTTTCCCACTAGAATTTTGTGTTTAGAATAGGACCCATGTTCTCGACATCTTTACTTTCTCTTAGCATTTTAGAGATAGTAGATGTGTAATAAATACTTGTTGAATTGAAATGAGTAAATAACATATTCTCCCTCCTGCCCTGCCCCCCTATAAATATCCTTTAGTCAAAGTGAAAGATATGGCCCAGTATTTTTCTCCTTGTAACGCCCATTTTTTCTCCTCCCTTCTTGTTCAGACAGGGAAGTATCTGAAGAGGAAGGGTCTGGAGATGGAGATTCAGAGGGACTGGGTCTGGAGGAGTCGGAAGAGGATGACCTGAGTGCTGCTGAGGAGCAGGAGTGTGGCGATGATGAGGACAGCAGTCTGGCCTGGAGAAAGAACAGAAAGCACTCTGCAAAAACACCAGGCTTCAGTGTCCAGAGCATCAGTGACTTTGAGAAATTTACTGAGGGAATGGATGACCTTGGGAGCAGTGAGGAGGAGGATGAAGAGGAAGAGAGTGGCATGGAAGAAGGGGATGGGGAGGAAGATGTGGAGGGTGAGAGTGAAGAAGAACGGGCTGGAGACAAGAACAGTGAAGACGATGGCGTGGTGATGACCTTTTCCAGTGTCCAAGTTTCTGAGGAAGTGGAGAAAGGAAGGGCTGTGAAGAATCAGATAGGTTTGTATATAGTTTTTTTTTTTTTGTGTGTGTGTGTGTGTGTACACATTTAGTTTTATTGTAACAAAGCAACTTGTACACTTTTAACATTTTAAACTGAGCATCTTTCCTTTCCAGTGAAACAAAAAGAAAGTTTAAAAGTAAACAGGAACAAAATTACAATAGAGAATGTCAACTCCAAATAAGATCCTACAGGTTCTGCTGATTCTCCCATTGAGTGCAGGGCTCAAGTCATCATTAGGAGAGTATCTTATTTTTAAAAGTGTCATCTTAATGGGACCAGCAATTGGTGTAATGGCTATTACACCAGTAATAGTGGTTGGTGCTGGACTTCCATGTAGTCGACTGTGGTTTGAGTCCCGGACCCGGTGGCTTAAACTCACGCCGGGCCTGTGAGCGTGCGTGCCCAAGATCCCAAAAGGAGAATGGAGGAGAAGGGATTGCAGCATGGCCATCCCCCTGGGGGTGATTTCTTGCTTTCTGTCTCTCTGGCTCTGTCTTTCTGGTGAGCACACGTGCCCTATAGCAGAAACCTCTCCAAAAAAGAAAAGTGTCATCTTAAACTGTAAGGATGTCTGTTATACATCACAGTTAAACATGCCGAAGGATAATCCATGTTGTCAAAATGCCCTCTTAACCCATCCAAACATCTCAAACCCAGGCTTTGCTGACCTTCTATAGCCTCGTTTTTAAAAGTATTTTTTTTCTTTTTTCAAACAAGAGAAAGTAGACAGATACATGTTGGTAAATGCTAACTGTCCATATTCACACAGAGACACAGTGTAATCTCTGAGCCCAATTTGTATATAGTTTTGCTGATTGCTTATTTTTCAGAGGATCTGCATTTGGTCTACTTTTTGCTTATTTGTTTTTGGCCATTTGTCTCTCCTGTGTCCTTCCAATTAGTTTGTGACATGCCCCACTTACCTAGAGGCCTAAAGCCCTGTGCCTCTATGCTTAGCCAGCCATTTCTGCACTGAGCTGCTTAGCTTGTTCTGCTCTAGTACTTCAGCAGCTGGAAGACTGGAGAGAAGGGTGTTTTCTCCTCCCCATGGCCTTTAGCATTCCCTCTCTCAAGTCTCAAATATTTGCTTCTCAGATTCTGAATTTATTCTCTATAATAGTGTTTCTGTGGCATGAAACTGATAAAGATGTGCTACTTAGAAACTGTTGTGGTTTCTTTTTTCTTGCATTGCCAGAGACAGAGAGAGGGAAAATGAGAGAGTATCCCCCAGGAGGATGATCAGATGACCACACTGCAGTCCCTTTTCCTCCATTCTCCTCACAGGATCTTGGGTCTATATGCTCATATGTCCAGCATGTTTTTCCTTTTCTTTATTTTTCTTTTTTTTAAAGAATTATTTATTTATTTAATTCCATTTGTTGTTATTATTTTTAAAATTTGACCAGAGAGAGAGAAAGAGGATGTGAGAAAACAAGCCGCCTGGTCAGGGACTCAAACCGTGGTCACCCATGTGGGAATCCAGCACCTTTAAGCACCATACCACCTGCTGGCCCTGCAGCATGTTTTTCAAACTACTGGGTCCAAGACTTGAACTGCACAGTTGGCCATGAGGTACCCGGCTATGTTAACCACCATGCCACCTGGCTAGCCCTCTTTCTTTCTTTCTCTTTTTAATTTACTAAGGGTCCATGTGCTTGACATGGAGGGCAAAAGTTAGAAAGTACTCCCCCTTTGGGGCATGGTCACACCAGTCTCTTCTCCATTTCTCCCTCCTTTCATGGTTTTGGGCATGCATGTACTGTGCCTGGGATGTTTTTCAAACTCTTGAATCTGGGATCTACCTTCTTAAAACCACCAGGCATGGATTGACCTTGTTGTGGTTTCTTTTTCCTTTCCCTACTCCCTACCACAGGAAGATTTTGTAAATTATGGATAAGATTCTCTTTTCTTCTTTTTCAGCACTGTGGGATCAGCTCTTGGAAGGAAGGATCAAGCTACAAAAAGCTCTGTTGACCACTAATCAGCTTCCTCAACCAGATGTTTTCCCTGTTTTCAAGGATAAAGGCGGCCCAGAATTTGCCAGTGCCTTGAAAAATAGTAAGAATACTTAAGTCATATGGGGATACATAGAACCATTAAAATACATTGGAATTGATTTAAATGAAGAGGAGATTTGATTTTAGTAATATGGTATAGAATAGTGGTTTCAACTATTTGGAAAAATAGCAGTATAAAGTATAATTCTTTTATCAACTGGAGACAACTTTGAAATTGATTGAATGCTTGAGCCATGTCAATTCCTTTTTCTTCTCACCTGCCCTCACTTTTCTCTCTCACTTCCCCTTGGCTTTCTGTGTTTTGTTTTTTTTTTTTTTAGTGGGAAGGTTGAGAAAAGAGATGGACTTTTTTTTTTTTTAATAATTATTTATTTAATTTTATTTATTCATTCATTTATTTTAATTTGATCAGAGAGATACACACAGAGAGAGAGGGAAAGTGAGAAAGCAAGTCACCAGGTCCGGTACTCAAACCGCGGTTGGCCATGTGGGAGTGTCCAGCATCTTAACCACCACGCCACCTGTTGGTCCCAGAGATGGACATTTTTGACAGCATCCAGTCCTTACTATTCTTTGCCTCAGCCTCCTAATCAGCCAGGATATGGACATGTGCTTGCATGCTTGGCCTGTTTAGATTGGTTCAAGATCTGAACCCAGGCCTCCCATGTGGTCCCAACCTCATGCAGTGGTGCCGTACCATCTGCGTCACCATAGCTGGGCCCTGAGTTATTTTTAATGCTTAAGAAACACTATTTGAAAACCCACTGGTACAAAACAAAAGGGAGAGAATGAAAGACTAAAATTCAGTTCATTTAAGTTGGTCCTGCCATGTGCTTAAAAGATACCTTCCTCTTTTGAGAGAGGCTTTTAGAACAGTAAGAAAGGAAGATCTTATTCATGAACATCTTCCTATGGGTGGCATAGAATAAGGAAAGATGTCTACAGTGGGAGGAACTAGTTTTGGAAGAGAATTGCTGAGCTATAAAGTCAAGGAGTTCTTGAACAGAAAAGGAGTTTAGTGATTATTTGGTTCCCAATCCCCTCATTTTACGGAGGAGATAACTGGAGCCCAGAGAGGATGAATGACTTGCCCAGAGACAAGCTTCAGCTTTTCTGCCTTATAATCTTGGAGTCTTGTGCACCACACTGCTTCCTGTGTGCTGCATGCCTTTGTGCCCAGTGGCACCAAAGGACTGGGCAGAGGGAGATTTGGGGTGAGTGCCCTGTGGTTGAAATCACTTTGCCTTCTGTGCATGCTATGGCTTAGTGTTCTCATTTACCCTGTAAAACGTAGAGTATTTGGACCAGCAGGTGGTGTGGTGGTTTATGCACTAGACTCCCACATGGCCGACCGTAGTTTGAGTCCTGGCAACTTGCTTTCTTACTTCCTTTCTGTCTCTTTCTGTTGCGTGCATATGCCCTATAGAGAATTAAAAAAAAGGTGATGTTAAAGAAAATTAAATAATTAAAAAAAACCCTAGAGTGTCATGGAGTTAGAGTTAGATGAGACCCTGTGAGGCTATCTCATTTGGCATCTGACTCTTGGCAGGATCATCTCACACCATTCAAGGTAAATGTATAGGATATCTAAGGTACAGAATTTTGTGAGCATTTCTTGGAGGAGAATCCTTGGTTTAATTAGAAATGACCTTGTAGGATGTAATTTTTAGGTTTTATGTCTTGCCATATGTGAAGTCTGTTTCCGATTTCCTAAAAAGTCTGGACAATCCTTCCAGAAACTGCAAATACTATAAAGGTGATCTTTTATACCCTCACTACCAACTTCTTTCTCCTTTAAAAAGATGACAAATTAACAGTTTTCTCATTTTTTGAGACTTTTAGAATACTTCTCTACTCTATGTTTGTTTAGCTTTTTGCAGTAGGGTGCATGCATTTCCAGAAAGGGACAGAGAGAGAGAGAAATCACCCCCCAGGTTGCATGGCTATGCCACAGTTCCTTTTTTTCCAATATCCTTGGAATTTGGGGCACATATGCACATGTGCGTGGCATGATTGTCAAGCTGCCAGTTCTGGGACTCAAACTGTACAGTCAGCTGTATGGGATTGATGCCACTGGCTGACTCTATTCTCTGTTATTTTTAATGTCCTAATACTGTAATTCTTGGTATGTCTGTAGATGAGACCTAGACTGCTCAAGATTAAATGACTTAAACATTTCACAGCAAGACCTTTTCATTTTGTTACTTATCATTCCTCTTGAGTCTTCCTTTTTTTTTTTCTTTTTAATTTTCAGAGGGTACATGTATTTACCAGAGAGAGACAGAGACAGAGAGAGGGGGAGAGGGAGAAAGCAGTCTCCAAGGTGTCTGGGTCACACTGCCATACCTTCTCCTCTCTTTCTCCCTCCTGTTGGGATTTTGGGTGTGCACTCAAACTGGCTAGTTTTTCAAGCCACTGGGGCTGGGATTCAAACTAAAGTTGGCCATGAGGGATCCACCTTTCTTTTTTTTTTTACTTTTTTTTGAAAGTTTTTTTGTTGTATGGCTCGTGCACTTGCCAGAAAGAGAGAGACAGAGAGATAGAAAGCGAGAAATCACCCCCCAGGGGGGATGGTCATGCTGCATTCCCTTCTCCATTCTCCTCTCAGGATCCTGGGCACGCATGCACACACGCTCGGCTTGAGTTTAAGCCACTGGGGTCTGGAACTTGAACCGCAGTTGACTACATGGTAGTCCGGCAACATAGCCATTACACTAACTGCTGGTCCCGGATCCACTTTTCTTAACCAGAGGTTCTAGGACCACTTCTCCACTTGAGAGAATAGGAGGAGAGACAGATAAGTAGTAGTTGTTGTTGTTGTTTATTTATCCAGGTTTAATTCACTTTATTTTTCTTGTGTGAAAACTTGCTGTTGTAGCTAGAGCCTGGTTCCTCTGCACGGAGACTCTGGTGTGAGTCTTAGCGAGATGAGAGAAATGTTTTTGACAGAGTCTTGCCTTGTCCTAATCCTCTTGCCCCAGCTTTCCAGTTAGCTAGCATCACGGGTATGTGCCACTGCACCTGGCATATTTAGGTTGGACTAGGAATTGAACCCAGACCTCCCATGTATCTTCGTCCACTGCATAATGGTGTCCTTCCACTTGTCCCACTGTGGCTGAGCCCCATTTTCTTTTTAAAAATTCATCTTAAAATGTAGATATTGGGGAACCAGCAGTTAGCGTAATGGCTATGTCGCTGGACTCCCACGGAGTCGACCGCGGTTCGAGTCCCGGACCCAGTGGCTTAAAACTCACGCCGGTCGCGTGTGCGTGCGTGCCCAAGATCCCGAGAGGAGAGTGGAGGAGAAGGGATTGCAGTGTGACCATCCCCCCTGGGGGGTGATTTCTTGCTTTCTGTCTCTCTGTCTCTCTCAGTCTGTCTGGCGAGCGCACGCGCCCTATAGCAAAAACCTCTCAAAAAAAAAAATGTAGATATTGTAAGAGCATCATTTTAAAGAACACAGTTTTGTTCTTAGATACCATTTAGTTTCTTTGCTACCATTTTAATGTTATTTAACTTTTATTTTACCATGGTGCTGATCTTTTTAATCTGCCTTTTTTTGAACTTAACCAATTGCCTCTTTGCCTTCTTGGTGATCTTCAGTTAATCTGACAGATGTCTATTAGTCTGATAGGGTAGATTGTGGTGGAAGAGGGAGAAGAAAGAAATGTTTGTTTGTATCCAGTATTATAAAATGGGAGGGAAGGGAGTTCTCTACTAACAACAATTTCTGTGCATCTGAAGGGCAGCTAATTTGTTTCAGCCTTCACATGGCAGTGTGACATATTATGTTGTGTACTTCCCTGTCTTGGTAGACAGTTTAAGAAAAATTTCTTGACTGTATTACTCTGGATGACCAATTTATACTGTGCTATCTAGTGGTGTGGAACGTAGACTAAATTTGCACCAACCCCAGACTAAACACTGGAACTTATTGTCTTTAATTAAATCTCTTTTCAATTTGCTTGGTTGTACAAGAACAGTTAAAGTCATACTGCCTGAGTTTAGATTTCATCTCAGCAATGGATTAGCGATGTGACCTTGGGCAAGTGACTTAACTTCACAGTAAAATGGGATAATATGGTTGTGAGGATTAAAGGACAGAATCGATATAAAGCATTAGCACAGTGTCTGGCACACATCACGACATACATACGAGGTACTGTTATCTTTTTCTGCTAAAAGCGGCATTTGACAATGTTGAATGTCATCAGTAATTAACTATTATTCCCACTTTCTTTAGTGTTTTTTCACTTCTTAGTAGTATTCAAATTCCCTATATGATTTAAATTAACTATTTGTTCTGGGAGGTAGGTAGTTTTGTAGTTACAGGAACACTTATAATTAAGCTTTGGCCTCTAATGACACTGGAAAGTGGCCAGAAACTTCCTTATTGCCAAACCCAGCTACTGCCTCTCAGAAGCATTTAACCTTTGCTTAAAATCTTTTCCTTTGGCTTTGGTGACACTAGCTATGCTGTCTGGGTCCTCCTACCTTTCTCTCTTCTCAGGCTCTTCTTTTATTGTCTTGGTGTAAATATGATTACATTTAGAATCTTGCCTTCAGGTTGGATTTTCTTCGTACATTCTCTCCTTAGCACTTTTATTTACTCTCACAGCCCTAGTGATCGTCTCTAAAACAGCACACCTCCAGCTGTATTCCAGCCACAGCGAACTTCTGAGCTCCATGCTTTTGTACCTTTAGCACCCTAACTTACATTTTATGAAACTAAATGAGTATTTTCTTTTCCCCCAATTCACGTGTATTCTTAATCCCCAATCATCTTGGTTTTACATGTTGGTAATTATAGCTTTTATACCACAAAGTGCTTTCAAAGACATTTTTTGATGTTTTAGTGGCTGCTTAAGTGGTAAGTCATGAAGTAACTTAACAAAATTCAGAGAGTTTTCTGTGCATAAAACCACTTCTCTAAAATGATTAGCTTTTTCTTGCCTTTTTTTTTTTTTTTTCTTTTTTTTGGAGAGGTTTTTTGCTATAGGGCGCGTGCGCTTGCCAGACAGAGAGAGACAGAAAGACAGAAAGCGAGAAATCACCCCCCAGGCGGGATGGCCACGCCGCAATCCTTTCTCCTCCAGTCTCCTCTCAGGATCTTGGGCACGCACGCACATGCGCCCGGCATGAGTTTAAGCCACCAGGTCCAGGACTCAAACCGCAGTTGACTACATGAGAATCCAGCGACATAGCCATTACACTAATTGCTGGTCTCCTCACTAACTTTCTTATAAAAAGTTCTACAGGGCCACCAGGTGCCATGGTGGTTAAGGTGTTGGACTCCCATATAGCTGACTGCAATTCAAGTCCTGGACCTAGAGGCTTTAAAATCACACCAGGCACATATGTGTGCATGCCCAGAATCCCAGGAGGAGAAGGGATTACAGTGTGGCCTTCTCCCCGGGAAGATGAGTTCTCACTTTCACTCTCTTTCTGTCTTTCTCTGGTGAGCTCATACTCATATGACAAAAACCTAAAAAAAAAACCTAAAAAAAAAAAAAAAGAAGTTTTATAGTTTTAGGAGGTAGGCCTTCTTTATTAGTGGCAGTGATGTATAGGGAAGAAGGCAAGTTACTTAAGGAAATTTCAATGTGAGCTATTTCTACTTTTTAAATTTTTTTTTAGAGATTTTTGCCTTAGGGTATGTGTGTTCCCCAGAGAAACACAGTGAGAGGGAAAGTGAGAAATCACCCCTCCCCGGGGGGGAATGTTCATGCTGCAATCCATTCTCTTCCTGAGATCTTGGACGCGCACGCACATGTGTCCAGCATGATTTTCAAGCCACCTGGTCTGGGAGTAGAATGGCAGTTGGCCATGTGGGAGTCCAGCGATGTAACTATGTTATCTGCTATTGCCTAAACTTTCTTTTTTATATGTCAAGCCTATATAAAAGTACAGTAGTACAGTGAACCTCCATACACCATTACCAGTTAAGCCATCATCATCTCATGGCTAATCTGTTTTTTTTTTTTTTAAAGGTTTTTGCCATAGTGCATGTGCATGAGACAAAGACAGTGAGAGGGAAAGTGAGAAATTGCCACCCAGAGAGGACGGACATGCTGCAGTTCCTTCTCCATTCTCCTCTTGGGATTTTGGGCATACATGCAGACACACCAGATGTGATTTTCAAGCTGCCAGGTCGGGGACTTGAACCACCGTCAACCATGTGGGAGTCCAGTGCCTTAACCATTGTACTACCTGCTGACCCCATCTTGTGGCTAATCTTACCTCATCTATACTAATTTCTTCCCTTTCCCATTGTGGATCACTTTGAAGCACATAACAGATATTGTCTTATTTTATTAATCTTTTAGCACGTATGTCTAAAAGATAAGAGTTTTCTTTTTTAATTATTTAATTTAATTTTCTTTATTATTATTAATTTTTTTTGAGAGGTTTTTTTTTTTTTTTTTTGCTATAGGGCACGTGCGCTCACCAGACAGACAGAGAGAGACAGAGAGATAGAAAGCGAGAAATCACCCCCCAGAGGGGATGGCCATGCCGCAATCCCTTCTCCTCCATTCTCCTCTTGGGATCTTGGGCACGCACGCACACACGCCCGGCGTGAGTTTAAGCCACCGGGTCTGGGACTCGAACCGTGGTCAACTACGTGGGAGTCCAGCGACATAGCCATTACGCTAACTGCTGGTCCCTATTATTATTAATTTGACCATAGAGAGGCAGAGAGACAGAGAGAGGGAAAAGGAGAGTGAGAAGGCAAGCCGCCAGGTCTGGAATTCAAATTGCAATTGGCCATGTGGGAGTCCAGTGCTTCAACCACCATTCCATCTGCCAGCCCCCACCCCCCGCTTTTCTATTTTTCCTAAAGAGGGCTGTGCACTTGCTGAAGACACAGAGAGACAGAAAGTGAGAAAGACAGAAAGTGAGAAATCATCTCCCAGGGAGGATGGCTGCACCTAAATCCTTTCTCTTCCATTCTCCTCTCTAAATCGTGTGCACTCACGCACACATGCCTGGCATGAGTTTCAAACTGCTGGGTCTGGGACTTGAACTGCAGCCATGTGGGAGTCCAGCGATGTAATTACACCATCTGCTGGTTCCAAGAGTTTTTTTTTTTTTTTTTTTTTTTTTTTTAAAGTGCAATATCATGCCACATAGAAACATTAATAGAGTCATCAGGGCCAGATGGTGGCACAGCAGTGGCACAACCGGACCCACATGGGAAGGTCCCCAGTTCATATCCTGGGGTCTTCCTGTATATTCTGGGCATGTTATATGCCTATGATTTGGGATGGCTGGGGGTGAATATTATGTTGGGGGTGCCCCCTGGAAGAAATAGATAAGCTTAAAAAAATTGACAATAATTTTTTGTTGTTGTTGAGATTTTTTGCTATAGGACATGTGCATTTGCTGGAGAGACAGAGAGAATGGGAGAAATCACCCCCTGGGGAGATGGCCATGCTCCAGTCTCTGTTTCATTCTCCTGTCAGGATCTTGGGCATGCATGCACATGCACTCTCACCAGGTCTGGGACTCAAACTGCTGTCGACTACATGAGAGTGTAGCAATATAACCATTACGCCATCTGCTGGTCCCTGACAATAATTTCTTAGTATAACTGATCTGGATAGATGAGAGATTGAAAGAACATTTCTGTCATAGACCGTCTCTACTGTCTTTTTTAGTTTGCTCCATAGCTTTAAATGAAGTGATTAAAGGAGAGCTAAACTTCAGCTATAATAAGTTGACCTTTCAGTGAAATGCATGTTATTAATGTATTTAATGAGATGCATTACAAACTGCAGCGAGCACCATGTTTCATTACAGGTCTAAAACGCAATACCATTAAAGACCTTTAATAGAAACAATGGTTGACATTTTGCTATTTCCCATAAGCAAAACATCCAAGAACACAGTATAATGTAATATAAATATAGAAGAAGTATTACAGTTTTTTACTTGTCTAAGAATATAAATTACATTTTGCTTGCTCCCTTTCATCTTCCCACTTCTACTTCATATTTCCCCACTTGCCTCTTTGTGGCCTTTCTCCCCCATTACCCCCAACTATTTGGCTTAGACTAAAACATTTTTTAAAACAATTATTTAACCTTATTTATCCATTTATTTATTTATTTTAATTTGACCAGAGAGGGATAGAGTGAGAGAGAGAGAGAGAGAGAGAGAGAGAGATAAAGAGAGAAAGCAAGCTGCCAGGCCCAGGACTTGAACCGCAGCTGGCCATGTTGGAGTCCAGTGCCCTTAGCCACCATTCCACCTGCCAGCCCCTAGACTAAAAAAAGTTTTTTTGAGAGGTTTTTGCTGTAGTACATGTGCGTTCGCCAGAAAGACAGAGACAGACAGACAGAAAGCAAGAAATCACCCCTCAGGGGGGATGGCCATGCCACAATCCCTTCTCCTCCATTCTCCTCTTGGGATCTTAGGCATGCATGCACACACCTGGCGTGGGTTTAAGCCAGCAGGTCCGGGACTTGAACCACGGTCGACTACACGGGAGGCCAGCGACATAGCCATTACACCAACTGCTGGTCCCCTAGACTAAAATTTTTAATGCTAAGTCAACCTCCACAGTAATAGACGCCTTAAAGGATAATTTAGAATTTTTTTAGTTTTTTGCCATAGGGCATATGCACTTGCTGGAGAGAAACAGAATGAAGGAAAGTAAAAAATCACCCCTCGGGGGATAGCGACACTGCAGTCCCTTGTCCTCCATTCACCTCTTGGGATTTTGGGCATGCATGTACATGCACCCGGCGTGATTTTTCAAGCCACTGGGTCCAAGATTGAGCAGCAGTTGGCTCTGTGGGAGTCTAGTGCCTTAAACTGTGCCACCTCTTGGCCCCAAGAATAATGTTTTAAATTTTGAGTAAGTCCTGAGCACTCAAAGAGTTTTGATAGGTAATGTTTGTTTTATTTAAAAAATAAATACACAGTACATTTATATGGTTCAAAATTCAAAAGGTAGAAAAGACTGTGTAGAGGAAAAATTTTTTTCTTACCTCTTTACCCCTCCACCCAACTATCCCGTGGGCAACAGTATTATCAGTGAAACCCCCCTTTTTTAATTACTTAGTTGCCTGAGGTGACAAATCCACAAACACCTATTTCAGTGTTGTCTCAATTAACACTTTATGGATTCATGGCAGAGTTCTTTTTTTTTTTTTAAAGAATTATTTTATTTAACTTTATTTATTTGTTTTCATTTCACCAGAGATGGGCAAAGTGAGAATATGAACAGAGAGAGAGAGAGAGAGAGAGAAAGCAAGTTGCCAGGTCCGGGACTTGAATCTCAGTTGGCCATGTGGGAGTCCAGTGTCCTTAACCACCATACCACCTGCCAGCCCTGTGGTTCATGGCAGAGTTCTTACAGTGATCTGTAGGAGGCTGAAGTATTCTTAATTACTTGGGGTGGGTTTCAGTGTGACCTTGGACAAATGTACTTGTACCCTTCTCCAAATGTAGCATCGTGTCAGCTTAAGGACACTTACTACTGCATCATCTAGCCTGATGATATAAGGTTGATTTTTTAATTTTGTTTGATTTCAGCTGATGGCTGTAATTTTTAAAAATAGTATTACTATTTTAATTAAACATGTATGTCATACTTATTTCAAAAATTCTGAAAATACCTAAAAGCGTAAAGAAGAAAATAAGAATTACCTGTAATCCTATTACTCAGAAGTAACTACAGTTGTCATTTTGATGAATATTCTTCCAGACCTTTCTCTGCGCTTACATATATACACCCATACACACACACATACTCTCTTAAAAAAAAAAAAAAAGAAAAGAAAAGAAAAGAAAATGGAATCATATAAATATATATCATTTTATGAGCTTAGTTTTTACTTCATATTTCATGTCAGTATATTTAGATGTACATCAGCATTTTCAGTGGCTATGGAATATTCCATTTATAGATTTACTGCAGTTTACTTAACCACTGTGTCCTGATGGATGCTTAGGTTTATTCTGATTTTTCACTTTTACAAAGCATGCTTTGATAAGCATCTTTATACATACACATTTGTACAGTTTGTCTAAAAGTAGCACTGTCCAATGAGTATAATGCAAGCGATACATATATATAATTTAAAATGTCCTAGTAAGCACATTTTAGAAAGTAAGAAACAGGTAAAATTAATTTTAGTAATATATTGAATATTTTATTTAGCTTAGTAAGTCAAAATGTAATTTTAACATGTAACCAGTATAGAAGTGTTGATGAGGCATCTCTCATTCTTTTTTCATAGTAAGTCTTTGAAATCCAGAGTATGTGATGCCTTTCCAGCTCATCTCAATGTGGACTAGCCACACTTTGCATGCTTGGTAGCCACATGTAGCTAGTGGGCACTGTAGCAGACCACACCTGTCCATCTTCCCTGAAAATGTAATTGCTGGGACAAAGGATGCACTTTTTTTTTTTTTTTTTTTTTTAAGACTTTTAGAATATTGCCAAGCTGGCCCTTATAAGAATTGTAACAACTTAAATCCTCATCCGTAGCAGTTGTTCTCCTACATCCCTGCCTCCGACAGGGTATTATCGATCTCTTATTTTTCCTAAACTATAGGTGAGAAACGAAGCAATCATTTCATGATCACTTTGTTTGATATTTACATAATACCTGTTGACCTAGCATTGAAATGTGTCCCACATTTTGTCTGTTTGTTAGCGAATGAGCTCTGTGTGTAGGGGGACTTTGGGTTCCTGTTGAGACACTACCTTGCTCAGCCTGGTTAATAGGCATTTACATCATGTCAGGAGTAGGATCACAGAGCAAGTACTTTCCAGAAGTAACCAAGCAGTGGAACCAGAAGGAGAGTCAAGTTTGTATGCAGTGGTTGCACCTGCCCTGCAAAGAGGAGTCCCAGATTGGTAACAGAGCCATGGAAGCTAGGGACAGCTTAAATATGGGAACCAATCTAGCTAGAAAGTTCCCTTTACTCTTGTGGGATTGGGATTCTTTGGAGTGAGGTTTGTCTTCGGTACCAGAAGCAATTAGTAATAGTGATGAATTAGATAAGGAAGCATATGGTAGAGTCACTGTCCACTGTGTTCATGGTGAAGTTGTACGTGTTGTTGTATGTTAGAGCCTCTTCATATGTACATTTAATTAACTCAGAGGTAACCGTATGGGCCTGACAAAGAGGAAAAAAGGAAAAGAGAAACAGTTTATATAGTACCAATGATTCTGCTGGCCATTAAAAAAAATATTAAGTTAATTTTATTTATTCATTCATTCATTCATTCATTCATTCATTTTAATTTGACCAGAGAGAGACACAGAGAGAAAGAGAGGGAAAGTGAGAAAGCAAGCCACCAGGTCCAGGACTTGAACCATAGTCGGCCATGTGGGAGTGTCCATCGCCTTAACCACCACGCCACCTGCTGGCCCCTCTGCTGAGCAAATGCTGTGGAGTACGCTTGAGCTGGCAAGAAAGTCCCTGCCTCGGCTATAATAATCTATTCCTGGATACCTCTCTAGTGAGCGTCTTGATAAAGAGTGAGAATCTAGTGTTCAAAGTGGTAGCCTATGGTCTTTGTCAGTGTGGGCCCTCAGTGTAATCATGTGTATTTGTTCGATGAGGTAGCTGTGTGCTCTTAGGTTTGAGGGAAATGTTAGAGGGCTGCATTGAACTTACTGGAGAGAGCACAGTGCTGTGTTTTATGGGCAATTGTAGGGATCTTCAAAGTAGTTTTGTAAGAACTTGATTTTTACTTATGTTCAGACTTGAGAACCTATTACTTAAGGTGCTACTCTTTGTTGTTTATCTTTTTTTTTTTTTTTTAAGAGATTTTTTTGCCTTAGGGTGTGAGCACTTGGGAGATGGGGGAGACAGAGATGGTGAGAAGGAAAGTGAGAACTCACCCTCCTAGGAGGACTACAGTCCCTTCTTCTTTCTCCTCCTGGGATCTTGGGCATGCACACACACATGTGGGAGTTCAGCAGTGTAACTGCTACACCATCTGCTGGCCCCATGGTTTATATCTTAAAATCTACTCTTTTTTTTAAAAAAAGTTATTTTAAAAAGGAATTATTTATTAAATTAAATTATTTATTGTTATTTTTCAATTTGACAAGAGAGACAGAGATACAGAGAGAGACAGAGAGAGAGAGAAGGCAAGCTGCCAGGTCTGGGACTCAAACCGTGGTCAGCCATGTGGGAGTCCAGTGTCACCTCCATGCCACCACCATGCCACCTCTCAGCCCTTAAAATCTACTCTTAAATTGTCTTTTTTCTCTTTCTTTTTTTTTCTTTTTAAGAGAGAGATTTTTGCTATAGGGTATGTGTGCTTGCCAGAGAGACAGAAAGTAAGAAATCACCCCTGAGGGGGGTGGTCACACTACAGTCCCTTCTCCTCCATTCTCCTCTTGGGATTTTGGGCATGACGTGCATGCACCCTGTGTGAGTTTAAGCCACTGGGTCCAGAACTCAAACTGCAGTTGACTACATGGGAGTCCAGCAATGTAACCATTACACCATTTGCTGGTCCCCTTAAATTATCTTATTAAAATCGCACACAAGGGGGAATGGCAGGTGGTGTGGTGATTAAAAGCACTGGATTCCTACATGGCTGACTGTGGTTCAAGTCCTGGACCTGGAGTCTTGCTTTCTTGCTTTCTCTTTCTCTCTCTCTGGCCAAATTAAAATAATAATAATAACATAATGGAATTGAATAAATAAATCTTTTTTTAAAAAAAATCACACACAAGGGACAGCAGGGGTGTTTAGGTTAAGGCAGCTGGATCCCACATGTCTTCAAGTCCTGGACCCAGTGACTTGAAAATCACGATGGGTGCAGGTGTCTGTGTGCCCAAAATCCCAAGAGGAGAATGGAGGAGAAGGGATTCCAGTATCTCCAGGGGGTGTGGTGTGGTGTGGTTTCTCATATACCCTCTCTGTGTCTGCCTCTGTTTCTCAGGCAAGTGCACATGTCCTATGGCAAAAACCTAAAACCTTTTAAAAAAGAAAAACTACTCTTGGTGTGTGTGTATGGGGGCCCAAAATCATGCGAGGAGAATGGAGGAGAAGGCACTGTAGTGTGGCCATCCCCCTGGGAGGTGATCCTTCTCTCTTTCTGTCTCTCTGTCTCTTTGTCTCCAGAGAGTGCACACACTCTATAGCAAACGAGAAAAGAGAATAAATAAAATTACATATGAATATAATAAATAGTTTAGAAGTATTTAGGAAGACAATACTCCTTTGCCTCATATTCAGTCTTTTTTTTTGAAGAGGTTTTTGCTATAGGGCGCATGTACTCGCCAGGGAGACAAAAAGAGACAGAGAGAGACAGAAAGTGAGAAATCACCCCCCAGGGGACATGGCCACGCTGCAATCCACTGTCCTCCATTCTCCTCTTGGGATCTTGGGCACGCACACACACACCCAGTGAGTTTAAGCCACTGGGTTTGGGACTCAAACTGTGGTCGACTACATGGGCGTCCAATGACATAGCCATTATGCCAACTGCTGGTCCCCTTGTATTCAGTCTTATCCTTATTTTGTTTCACTACTATAATTTTACATATGTTTGTATTTCAATTTTTTAATGTATTTATTCTGTGGCATGGAAGATAAGAATGCTGTCAACAGGTTAAGTAAGATGGGGGTTGAGAATTAAATACACTGGTCTCTTATCTGTGGCATTGGTTTGTGGGTTGTCAGTTACCTGTAGTTAGCTGCAGTCTGAAAACAGGTGAGTGGAGCACAAAAGATTTTTTGAGAGAGAGACACCACATTCACCTTTTATTACAGTGTATTTTATTTAACTTCATTTATTTATTTTAATTTGACCAGAGAGGGAGAGAACAATAGAGAGAGAAAGCAAGCTGCCAAGCCCAGACTTGAACCATGGTTGGCATGTGGGATTCCAGTGCCATTAACCACCACACCACCTGTTGGCCCCTGTTACTCATTTCTTATTGTGCTTAATTTATAAATTAAACTTCATTATAAGTGTGTACATATAGGAAAAGACAGTATATATAGGACTTAGTACTATCTGCAGTTTCAGGCATCCTCTGGGGATCTTATCCAACCATGTATAAGCTCGGATCCTGTGTTTAATTTAGCAACAGGGTGGCCATCCTTGATCCTAACAAGCAGTTTGATGGAGTGGTAGGGGTACAGGCCTGACTGGAAAGAGGTATTTTTTTTTTTTAATTTTACTTAACTTTATTTATTTATCTGTCTATTTAATTTGACCAGAGAGGGACAGAGTGAGTGAGAGGGAGAGAGAGAGAGAGAGAGAGCAAACCACCAGGTCTGGGACTCAAACCATGGTCGGCCATGTGGGAGTCCAGTGCCCTTTACTTATCATGCTACCTACTGGCCCCTGTAAAGAGTTTTAAAAGAGAATGGGAAAAAAAGAATTTGAGACAGTGCTTATAGACAGCTCTTTCAAGCCATGTTGTTTTCTTCTATTATTATTATTTTAATTTTGTCAGAGGGTACATATGCATTTGCCAGAGAGACGGAGAAAGGGAGAAAGCACCCCCATAGGGCAAGGTAACACCACAGTCCTTTCTCCTCCATTTCTCCCTCCTTTTGGGACTTTGGGCACACACACACATGTGCCTGGTGCGTTCCTCAAGCTGCCGGGTCTGGGACTTGAACTATATGTTTGGCCGTGTGTAACCTGGCTCTTTTAACCACCAGGCCATGGGCTGGCCCAAGTCATGTTGTTTCAAAGGAGAACAGAGAAATGGGACATTAGATGGTGAAGGCCATGGAGTCAGGAGAGATGTTTTGCTGTTAAGATGGAACACTGATGATTTAGGAGAGAGGCCATCTGTGCAGTAATATCATTAAGTGGAGGTGAGCCTAGAGTACACAAAGGGGGGTGGCCTTGATAGCAGTGTGGACCATTTAACTGTAGTGACAGGTAGGAGGATAGGACATAAATAGACGTAGATAGGTAGGAGACTAACAACATTTTCTTTTGGTGGTTCCATTTTCTTTGAAATAGAAACCAAGGTCATAAACTGTAGATGAGGAATGGAGAGCAGGTAGTAGAAATTTTGAGAAGGTATAAAATAGTTACTCCATATTCTTTTCACCACAGCTTCACATTCTGCCCTGCAACTACACGCATGATTGCAGGGCTTTATTCATATGTTGACCCAAAGAGCTGAAGTCCAGTCAACTGCATTTACAATGTTACTGCTATGTAAATAAGACTTAATACTAGGCTAGAAAAGAACTGGAAAGTTCTAATTCTTTAAAAAGAATTATTTCTTTAATTTTATTTATTCTTATTATTTTTCAATTTGACCAGAGAGAGTCAGAGAGAGAAAGTGAGAAAGCATGCTGCCAGGTCTGGGGCTCGAATTGTGGTCGGCCATGTGGCAGTCCAGCTCGCTAACCATCATGCCACCTATTGGCCCCAGAAAAATTGTATGTCTTCTGTACATTCAGAGTTATGGCTCTAGTGCCATTCAAAGGAGAATCTTTCTGGGTAGTTCAAATGCTTAGTTCTCGGTTCAGGGAGAGCTTTCATTACCATCTATCAGTTTCTTAAGATCACTCTGTATTTTAGTTTGCTTCACATTTGTACTGTTAATTTATTGTATTCTTTTCCCCCTTAGTGTCCTAATTGTTTTTTCTCTTGTAGCTTAGTTTTAGTTTTATCTTACTCTTTTGTTTTTCAAACTTTAAATCATGCTCTCTCTTCTGTTACGTTTTCCGGTTTGAACTGGTTGTTCTCTGGGAGTCAGGGCAGCTGACTCCTTTCGTGGCCCCCCAGGATGGAGCTATTGCTTTCAGGCTTTCTTGTCTTCCGTTATCTGCACCTACTCTGTCAGTTTGCTGCCAAACGTGCACGGAGAGGACATTATCTCAGAGATTTAAAAATACTCTGCCCTCATTCTTCATTGGTATGTTCTTGTTTGACTGGGCACACTTTTCTAAGATGAAGCTTACGATCTTCAGAGTTTGAAAGTATCGTCCTGTGTTAGCTTTCTGTTGCTGCTGTAACACATTATTACAGGCTTGATGATTTAACAGGAGGAATTTATTTTCTCATAACTCTGAAGGTCAGAAGTCCTTAAAGCCAAGGTGCCAGCAGGGCTGTGCTCCTTGAAGGCTCTGGAAGAGAACCTTCTTTCCTTACCTTTTCCAGCTCTCGGAGACTGCCACAGTCTTTGGCTCATGGCCATTTCTGTCTTCAAGTGCCTCCTTCTAATAAGGACCCCTTGTGATTGATCATATTGGGCCCACTTGGCTAATCCAGGGTGATCTTCTGATCTCAGGATCCTTAACTCAGTCATGTTTGCAAAGTCCTTTTTTATTTAGAATTATCTATTTAATTTTATTTATTATAATAATTATTTTTAAATTTGCTATAGTACACATGTGCTTACCAAAGGGAGAAAGGGAGGGAGAGAGAGAGAGAGAGAAAGAAAGGAAAAGTGAGAAAGCAAGCCCCAGGTCTGGAACTTGAACCACAGTCAGCCATGTGGGAGTTCAGTACCTTAACCACCACCACACCTCCTGCTGGCCCTGCAGAGTCCATTTTTCTTTAAAGAATGATTTACTTTATTTAACTTTTTTTATTATTTTGATGAGAGAGAGAGAGACAGAGGGCAAGCCTCCAGGTCTGGACTCGAACTGTAGTTGGCCATGTGGGAGTCCAGCGCCCTCAACCACCATGCCACCTGCTGGCTCCTAGAGTCTGTTTTGACATGTAACATGTTCACAGGTTCTGAGGGAACTTTTTTTTTTTTTTTTTAAGAATTATTTTATTTAAATTTATTTATTTAAATTTGACCAGGGGGTTAGAGTGGAACACGCATGCAAGAGAGAGACAGGGAGAGAGAAAGCGAGAAAGCAAGCCACCAGGTCTGGGACTTGAACTGTGGTTGACCATGTGGGGGGAGTCCAGTGCTCTTAACCACCACGCCACTTGCCGGCCCATAAGGGAACATTTTTGACGGACCATTATTTAGCCTACGCCAAACCTTATTGTCTTCTACCACTCAAGTGTTTTCAATGAAAAGGTAATTGCTTGTTTGAATCTTTTTATTTATTTATTTATTTTATTTAACGTTATTTATTTCTTTATCTATTTATTTAAATTTGACCAGAGTGAGAGTAAGAGACAGAGACAGAGATGGGGGGGGGGGGTAAGAAAGCAAGCTGCCAGTCCAGGACTCGAACCACGGTCAGTCATTTGGGAGTCAAGCACCCTTAACCGCCATGCCACCTGCCAGCCTCTGACTCTTATTTTATAAGTGACTTTATTTTGTTCTTGAGAAGTATTTGAAATTTTCTTTCTAGTTTTGGTTTTCTGAAATTGGCTGAGATGTCCAAGTATGGATCATTTTAAATTTATTGTACTGCACACTTTCTGAGCCCTTTTGATGTGAAGACGGGGGTTTTTCAGTTTTAGGACAATCCCCTCTAATATATATTTATGTTTTTAAATTTTTTTCTTGACATTATTTATTTAATTTTTATTTATTTGTTCATTTAGTTTGACCAGAGAAAAACACAGGGAGAGAAAGAGGGAAAGTGAGAAAGCAAGCTGCCAGATCCCGGACTTAAACCATGATTGGCCATGTGGGAGTGTCTAGCACCTTAACCACCATGTCATCTGTGGATCCCTTAATACACACACACACACACACACACACACACACACACATACATTTTTTTAGAAGTTTTTGCTGTAGGGTGCATGTGCTTGCCAGAAAGATAGAGACAGAAAGTGAGAAATCACCCCCTAGGGGGGATGGCCATGCCACAATCCCTTCTCCTCCATTCTCCTCTTGGGATCTTGAGCATGCACGCACACATGCCCAGTGTGAGTTAAAGCCACTGGGTCCGGGACTCGAACCGCGGTCGACTACATGGGAGTCCAGTGACATAACCATTACGCCAATTGCTGGTCCCCCTAATATATTTTTATAAATAATATTTTTTAAAGATAATTTTCTGGGACCAGGAGATGGCATAATGGTTATGTCTCTAGACTTCCACGTAGTTGACCATGATTTAAGCCCTGGACCCGGTGTCTTAAAACTCACGTTGGGCATGTATGCATGTGTGCCCAAGATCCCAAGAGGAGAATGGAAGAGAAGGGATTGCTGCGTGGCCATCCCCGCGGGGGAGTAATTTCGCACTTTCTGCCTCTGTCTCTCTGTCTCTTCAACAAGCACATGCACCCTACAGCAAAAATTCCTCTTTAAAAAAATAATAATTTACAGTTAGTGTAATGGCTATGTCACTGAACTCCCATGTAGTTGACCGCTGTTCGAGTCCCAGACCCGGTGGCTTAAACTCACGCCGGGAGCATGTGCGTGCATGCCCAAGATCCCGAGAAGAGAATGGAGGAGAAGGGATTGCAGCATGGCCATCCCCCCAGGGGGTGATTTCTCACTTTCTGTCTCTTTGTCTCTCTCTGTCTTTCTGGCGAGTGCACGCGCCCTATAGCAAAAACCTCTCAAAAAAAAATTTTTTTTCTTCCCTCCATTTTCTCTGATGTCTTTTAGATTTTAAACCTGGATTTGTGTGTCTTTTGCATGTCCTTGCATCTTTTTGCAATTTGTCATGCCTGTATTCTGAAAGATTTTTTACCTTGATTTCTGGTTCTTTTAAAAAAGTATATTTTTAAATTATTTATTTATTTTATTATTATCATAATCTTGTTTATATTATATTGGATTGCATATAACTTTACAGTGTATTACATTGCTTTTTCAAAAGGGAATGCCATGCATGTCAGTCATTACAGTGACATTAATCTCCCCCCTTCATCATTCAATATCTTTTCAATGTTTTTCCCAATCATTATTATTACTCTAATTATTTTTTTAAACAGTCAATCACTATTTCTCATTTTGCTTGTAAAAAGACTTTACACATCATGAAATACTTCTCAGACCAATCCAGTTGAGAATACTATACATGTCATCCTCATCAGGTAATAAGCCATATCTGTTTCCCACTAACGTCCTGCCTATTTGTTCTCTTGCTATCTTTCTCTATCCTCTTCTCTTCACCCAAAAAAAATTAAAAAAAAAAATTTATTTTGGGGATCAGCAGATGGCATAGTGGTTACGTGGCTGGACTCCCACATGGCCAACCACAGTTAGAGTCCCAGACCTGGTGACTTGAAATCAAGCTGGGTGCGTGTGAGTGTGTGGCCCAAGATCCCTGGACGAGAATGGAGACGGGTTTGTGGCATGACCATCCTCCCTGGAGGGGTGATTTCTTACTTTCCCTCTCACTGTCTCTGTCGGTCTCTCTCTGGAGAGCACACATGTCATATAGCAAAATCCTCTAGAAAAAATAAAATTACTATTATTGGCCATGATTATTGTTTTTAATTTGCTATAGGGCTCGCGCACTTATCAGAGAGAGGAAGGAAGGGAAAGTGGGAAAGCAAGCTGCCATGTCCAGGATTTGAACCTCTGTTGGCCATGTGGGATTCCAGTGTCCCAAACATCATGTCACTTGCTGGCCCCTTAAAAAATATTTTTAATCTTGGGGCTAGCAGGTGGCGTGGTGGTTAAAGGCACTGGACTCCCACATAGCCAACTGCAGTTCAAGTCCCAGACCTTGTAGCTTGCTTTCTCGTTTTCCCTCTCTCTGTCTCTTTCTCTTTCTCTCTCTCTCTCTCTGTCCATCTCTGGTCAAATTGAAATAAATAAATAAAGTTAAATAAAACAATTATTTAGAAAAAATATTTTTAATCTTTAAGAGATCTCCTGCTTTCTGAATACTCCTTTTCTATATAATTATTACACCTAGAGTATATTACATACATTTAAAAAAATTTTTGACCAGACAGACAGTGAGAAAGGGAAAGCATGAAAACAAGCCACCAAGTCTGGGACTCAAGCTGCGGTCGACTATCACCGCACCACCTGCTGGCCCCTATTTTACATACATTTAAAGTTTTGGTTTTGTTTCATAGTTATTTTAGTTTCTTAGAATTGTTCCTGTCTTCCTCAGCTTTTCTGATTACTTTGGACTTTTTCTCTTTTAAAAAAAATTCTATTCAAGTTATATATGTATGGTTAAGTTAGAATCAAATAATTCTATAAAATTTGTTATAAAAAACAGTAGTCTGCTCTTTGTGCGTGTGTCTCTGCTAAAACTGACTCTTCTAAAGCAACAATTATATTTTAAATAATTTTCTTGTACTCTTACTGGGAATTCATGGATTTATCTCCATGCCATTAGTTAACATAGTGTATTTCTACTTCTTTTTGTTCTTTGATTTTAGGGATTATCTATTGATTCCTATTAAGAAAATGAAGACTTAGCTCATGTTCCTACTACACTTTTACATACTTTCTGGTTACATTGTTAATTTGTCCTTTCATGGTTAGATTGTAATGTAGTTAGATCAATATTCAGTGTTTACATTATAGTATCTGTGTAAACATTGTAACATATCATTTGGTTTTTTCAAGAGTTAATGCTGGTTACATTTTCATGTGTTTAATTTTCTATGTAGCAATTTGAGCCCAAACTTGTTTTCCAGTTATCTTAAGTCTTCCCCTAAGATTTCTGCCAAGTCATCTTCCAGAAGTCTTTCCCAGAACCTTTTGACCAGCTCTCATCTGGACTGTTCACCTTCTTAGGCACCCAGCTATCATGCTGGGATTTCCTGTCACCATCATCCTGGGGATTACTTCAGCTTCTCACTTTCACGGATCTCCTATTCCAGACTGTTTCATGGCTACTTCTGCCTTTAAAAAAAAAAAAAAAAAAATTAATTTGATCAGAGAGTGAAACAGAGAGAGAGGGAAGGTGAGAAAGCAAGCCACCAGGTCCAGGACTTGAATCATGGTTGGCCATGTGGAAGTGTCCAGTGCCTTAACCACTACACCACCTGCTGACCCCTACTTCGGTTTTTGATGAAGCATATATTCTTACAGCTTGCTGAGAAAGAGTATGTGGGAGGTAAAAGTTTTTAGATATCTATTGTCTGAACATATCTTTTTTCTGTCATCACGATTGATTGATTGTGTGTAGGATTCTATAGAATGTTCTATGGCCTTGCAGCTTTCAAAGTTGCTATTGGTAATTCAAAAGCCATTGTGATTTCCTGATGTTACTATTTTTACCTCCCTTTTTGGAAACTGGGACTTTTCCTTGTCTGTAGAATTCTAGAATTCTGAACTTCATAATGATGCATCTTGGTATCGATCTCTTTTAAGCCATTGTGCAGAGTAGTCAGAGTATCTTTTCAATCTAGAAACTCGTATCTTTTAGTCCTAGAAATTTCTCTTGACGTTATTTTTGGTTTGGGGACCAGCAGTTGGCTTAATGGCCATGTCGCTGGACTTCCATGTAGTTAGCCATGGTTCGAGCCCCAGACCTGGTGGCTTAAACTCACACCGGGCGCGTGTGCATGTGTGCCCAAGATCCCAAGAGGAGAATGGAGGAGAAGGGATTGCGGCATGGCCATCCCCTCTGGGGAGTGATTTCTCACTTCATGTCTCTCTGTCTGTCTCTGTCTTTCTGACTAGTGCATGTGCCATATAGCAAAAAAACCTCTCCCCCCCAAAAAAAAATATTATTTTGGTTTTGATTATCTCCCCTCTTTTCTCTTTTTTCCCTTTCTGGAAGGTCTATCATTTAATATTAGACTCATCTTGTGTTTTTCTTCAATTTTTCATCTCTCTCTTGCTTTCTAATACATTTCTTCAGCTTTATTTTTCAAACATTTCTATTGGGGTTTTTAGCTTCTATTATATTTTGATTTTATTTCTCTGGGGATATACATGATATATCTTTTCTCGAGGATTCATTCTCTAGGCTGCTGCTTTTTTTCTTTTTCTCTCTTTCTTTTTTTTGGGAGAGGTTTTTGCCTTTAGGAATCTTGGGCACACATGCACATGTGCCTGGTGTGAGTTTAAGCCACCGGGTCTGGGACTCCAACCACGGCCAACTACATGGGAGTCCAGTGACATAGCCATTACACCAACTGCTGGTCCCTCTTTTTCATTTTAAGAGAGATTTTTTTCTAGGGCTCATGCACTCCCTAGAGAGACAGTGAGAGAGAACAAGTGAGAAATTACCTTCACCGCCCCTCCCCCATCCCCGGGGGATGGCCATGCCATAATAATTCCTCCTGCTCCAGTCAGGACTTAGAACATGTACATACATGTGTCCAGCATGAGTTAAAAGCCACTGGGCCCAGGACTCAAACAGCTGTATGATAGTCCAGTGCCTTAACTATGCCACCTGCTGACCACCCCTCCAGGCTGCTTTTAAGAAACGTCTTTTTTTTTTTAAGATTTAATTTAATTTATTATTTATTTTTAATTTGATCACAGGGGGAGGGAGGGAGGGAGAGAGAAAGAGAGAGAGAGAGAGAGAGAGAGAGAGAGAAATAGAGAGAAAAAGGGAAAGTGAGAATGCAAGCTGCTTGGTCCAAGACTTGAATGTGGTTGACCATGTGGGAGTTCAGTGCTCCAACCACCACACCATCTACTGGCCCCTAAGAAATCTTTTGTTTAAAGAGATTTTTGCTATAGGGTGCTTGCACTTGATGGAGAGAGAGAGAGACAGAAAGGGAGAGATCATCCCCTGGGTAGGATGGCTATGCTGCAGTCCCTTCTTTGCCATTCTCCTCAGGATTTTGGGCACACATGCACATGTACCTGGCATGAGTTTTAAGCCACCAGGTTCAGGACTTGAACCATGGTCAACAATGTGAGAGTCTAGTGATGTAACCATTTGGCCATCTGCTGGTCCCAAGAAACCTTTTTAAAAAGCCTTTTGCTTTGGGACCAGCAGGTGGCATGGGGGTTAGGGGGTTAGGGGCGCTGGACTCCCACATAGCCAACCATGGTTCAGGTCCCAGACCTGGTGGCTTGCTTTCTTGCTTTCCCTCTCTCTGTCTCTTACTCTGTCCCTCTCTGGTCAAATTAAAATAAATAAATAAATAAAGTTAAATTTAAAAAGTCTTGCCTTTAAAAAAAACCATTTGCTTTAACCCCTGTATAGCATGTTATAAGAGATTTTTGTTCAGATATTCCATTCTCTCTGTTGATTTCTTTTTTTTTTTTTTTCTCTTTATGGAGAGAGGGAGTGGTGGGAGAGAGAAAGGGTAAAAGAGAAAGCGAGAGTTTATTTGTTTTTTTAAGAGGTTTTTGCCTTAGGGCATGTATACTTGCCAGAGGGAGAGACAGAGACAGTGAGACAGAAAGTAAGAAATCATCCAGGGGGACAGCCACATCACAGTCCCTTTTCTATTCTCCTGGGATCTTGGGCACATACGCACACATACCCGGCATGATTTAAAGCCACCGGGTCCAGGATTCAAACTCTGGGTGGTCATATAGAAGTCCAGTGATGTAACCAGTACGCCATTAGCTAGCCCAGAGAGAGCTTTTTTTTTTTTTTTTTTGAGAGGTTTTTGCTATAGGGCACGTGCGCTCACCAGAAAGACAGAGAGACAAAGAGACAGAAAGCGAGAAATCACCCCCCCAGGGGGGATGGCCACGCTGCATTCCCTTCTCCATTCTCCTTTCGGGATCTTGGGCATGCACGCACACGCACCTGGCATGAGTTTAAGCCACTGGGTCCGGGACTCGAACCGCAGTCGACCACATGGGAGTTCAGCGACATAGCCATTACGCCAACTGCTGATCCTGAGAGAGCTATTTTTGACAGGATCTTGCTGTATAGTATTCCTGCCCCAACCTCTAAATTAACTAAGATTACAGGACTGCAGCCGCATCCAGTGTGTTCTTATTGGCCTGGAACCAAACTGGGACTTATTGCCTCTGAAGAGGTGCTGCTTTGTATGCACCACCAGAACCAAAAGGTTTACTTGAGCTTTGTGTGTTTGAATATGGGTTTTTGTCATTGATTTCCATTGTAAAATGAGCTATTTGGGCCATTTAGTAAGTTGTTGAGAAAATCAAGATGTACTTTCTATGTGTGTGTGTGTGTTTTTTTTTTTTTTTTTTTTTTTTTTTTTGTGGCGTGCGCTCACTGGGGAGAGAAACAGAGACAGTGAGAGGGAAAGTGAGAAATCACCCCCCAGTGGGTTGGCCACACTGTAATTCCTTCTCTTCCCTTCCATTCTCCTCCTGGGATTTTGGACATGTGTGCACATGTGTCCTGCCTGATTTTCAAGCCACTGGGTCTAGGACTTTAACCACAGTCAGCCACGTGGGAGTCCAGTGACATGACTGCTACTCCACCTGCTGGCCCCTCTGTTTTTTAATGTAAAAATGAATTGTGACTTTCCCAACAACCCAATGTTAGGGGAAACCCTTCTGTCAGTGTCTTAAGATCTTTGCCCCTTATGGGATCTTAGTCACTATAGGGCTTTCAGTCTCCTGCCCAGCTGCTAATATTATAGTCCTTGAGTAGGCTGGGATCTCAGCATTTGATCTGTAAACATCAACTTATCTCCCTGTTTTAATATTATGTCTTTACCCTCAACTACCTCTGGTATCCTCCTGTCCAGAGACCCTTTGTTTAACACACTTTAAAGGATAAACTTCTAGGTGCCAGCAGTTGGCATGCTGAAGGCTCTGGATTCCCACATGATCAACTGACCACAGTTTGAGTCCTGGATCTAGTGGCTTGAAAATTACCCTGGGTACGTGTGTGTGTGTGTGTGTGTGTGTGTGTGCCCAAAATCCCAGGAGGAGAATGGAGGAGAAGTGGTTGCTGTGAGGCCATCCCCCTGAGGGGTGATTTCTCACTTTCCCTCTCTGTCTCTGTCTTTCCCCAACCCCAATCCCAGCAAACACAACCCTATGGCAAAAATCTAATAAAATGCAATAAACTGGGACCAACAGTTGGCGTAATGGCTATGTCACTGGACTCCCATGTAGTCGACCATAGTTGGGGTCCCGGACCTGGTGGTTTAAGCTCATGCTGGGTGTGTGTGCGGGTGTGCGTGCCCGGGATCCTGAGAGGAGAATGGAAGAGAAGGGATTGCGGTGTAGCCATCCCTGTGTGGGATGATTTCTCTCTTTCTGTCTTTCTGTCTCTGTCTTTCTGGCAAGCGCATGTGCCCTACAGCAAAAACCTCTCCGGGGCCCTGTCCCGCGTGCCGTGGCCGGGGCCCTGCCCCCGCGTGCCGTGGCCGGGTTCTGCCCCGCGTGCCGTGGCCGGGACTCTGCCCCGCGTGCAGTGGCCGGGGCCTGCCCCGCGTGCCGTGGCCGGGGCCCTGTCCCGCGTGCCGTGGCCGGGGTCTGCCCCCGCGTGCCGTGGCCGGGACTCTGCCCCGTGTGCCGTGGCCGGGACTCTGCCCCGCGTGCCGTGGCCGGGGCCTTGTCCCGCGTGCCGTGGCTGGGGTCTGCCCCCGCGTGCCGTGGCCGGGTTCTGCCCCGCGTGCCCCAACCGCTGATGGCCGTCTCTGCTTTCCTGAGCCGCGTTCCTGAAACTGTGTTCCATGGAGATTCACCTACATTTGCGGGGCTGCACGAGACCCACCCTTGGTCCAGCCCTGAGTGCAGTCTACGTTTCCTATTGTTGGGAACTTTATGATCTGATAATTGGAAAAAAAAATCATGTTTATCATAAAAAATAATTAGAATAATAATAATAATGATTGGGGGAAACATAGGAAAGATATTGAATGTTGAAGCGGGGAGATTAATGTCTCTGTACTGACTGACATGCATGGCATTCCCTTTTGAAAAAGCAATGTAATACACTGTAAAGTTACATGTAATTCAATGTAATAAAAAAATAGATAATTAAAAAAAAAAAAGAAATGTAATAAACCTCTAAACTTCTGCCTAATAAGTAAGGGGGAGGAGCTGGAATTTTAACTGCTTTTATTACTTTTACTATTGCTTTTATTTTTTATTTTTTAGAGAAATTTTTTGCTATAGGGCGCATAAGTTCACCTGAGAGACAAAGAGACAGAAAGCGAAAAATCACCCTCTGGGGAGATGACCACACCGCAGTCACATACTTCACAAAGGACTTGTGTCTAGAATATACAAAGGATTCTCAAAACTGGGCAATAGAAAATACTCAAAAAGGAACATACATGTCCAAAAGATTTGAACAAATACTTTATCAAAGAAGATAGATGATGGCAAATAAGCACATGAAAAGATGTTTAATATAATCATTAGTGTTTAGGGAGATACAAATTACAACTATAGTGAGATACTTCTACATACCTATCAGAATGGCTAAAGACAAACACACAACTGATAGCATCAAGTGCTGCCAAAGGTGCAGAGCAACTGGAACGTTTCGTATATTGCTGTGGGAATGCAAAATAATACAGCCATCTTGGAAAAACAGTTTAGTAGTTTTTAAATAATGTTAAACATGTATTTACTATATGATCCTGACCCAGTGGTTCCACTCTTTACATTTACCCTAGAGAAACAAAAACATGTTCACACAGACACTCATATGTGCATGTTTGTGGCAGCATTAGTCATAATTACCCAGAACTGGAAATGGCCCAGATGTCCTTTAGAGGCACATGGGGAAACAAATTATGGTACCGTACTGAGCAGTAAGAAGGAACAAAACTATTGATACACACACAGAGACATGGATGCATTGCCAAGGTATTGTGCCAAGTGAAAGGCACTAGTCTCAAAAGGTTATACCCATTAACATTGTGTTTATCTGACTTTCTAGAAAAGGTAAAACTGCTGGGACAGAGAACAGATCAGTGACTGACATGGGTCCATGATGGGGGAAGGGTTTGGTTACGAAGAGGCAACCCAGCTTTCTTTGTCTCCTAGGAGTTTCCGTTTTCCTCTCCAGTAGCCTCATTTCTTTGGAGTGTTTCCCACCTGTTTTCCACAGTGGCTCACTGTTGAACCCTTCAACTCGGCTTGGTGGTGAACGTTTTGCTTGGATTGAGGGAGGGGGTATAAATAGTTGTGTGCTTATTCCCACATAGCTCCGGGAATATTTCTTGTGGTAATGGATACATGATACAGTACTTCTAGGGATAGAAGAATGGGCTACATCAACCTGTAGTGTCACTTTTGTTTGAAATATATATCTTTGGTACTAAAACCTTACCCAGAAGAGAATAATAGATTACACAAAGCTTGTAGATTTTGATGTGGGTTAGTACTGAAAAATGAGATGTCTTTAAACTCTTTTTCCTTCTCTCTTTGATAAGTGATATAATGTGGTTTGGACACTCAGAGATTCCTGAGATTCCAGGTTCTGGTTGATGATTTACTGCAAAATTGCTTATAAATTGAAGTAGAAAATGTTTTGCAGACCTGGCAGCTTTCTGGCTTCACACCCATTTGTCACCCAGCATTTCCCTTTGTGTATAGAACAAGAATTAATTAGGCTGCACTGCAGGAAAAGTTTATGGCTATAATTTATATAGGATGAATTTCTTTTTAAAGAGACAGCATTATTTTGTTACACCTATATACATATTAGTATGTGTATATAGAAAGTGTTTTTTTTTTCTTCCCGCCTTAAAGGAGTAAACACTCATTTTTCTGCTTAATGCAAGATAGTGGGTGGAATATATGCTTTAACAGTGACTGCTTTCTGATTATGCTGACGGTCCTTTTGTTTCTAGTTTTTTAAATTCATTGTAGAGTAGTGAGACCACTCAGTTTTAGGCTTGCATTTTAGACGTTGGTCAGACTTGTCTGGTTTCCAGAGCTTTGTATTCTTTTGGTCTCTTAGAAGACTTGGAATTCTGTCTTTTTTTAGGGTCTTGCTCATTCAATTAATGTTTTCATAATCAATGCAAGTCAGAACTTGCAATTTGTTCCTGATTTGCACATTAAAGAGCTCCATTAATTAAGAATCCTGGTGTTTGGCATGTTCCCGCAGGATCTGTGCATTATTTACACGGTAAAAGTGTGAGATATAAGTTTCCCAGTTGTAGTGGCAATTGCAGTTAATCCCGCTTTTTCTTTTTTGCTTCCCTCCTTTCTTTTTGCTTGTGAGTAACAGTGATTTCACAACTCATTGAAACTCCTTAGGGATACATTGTACCAAAATAGGAACAAGTGATCCAAGTAGAGGGGCCATGATGAAAGAGAAGAAAGTAAATCCTTTGTCTAAAGGAAAACATTTTCCCGGTAGACAGGTAGATTGTATGTGTTTGGTATTCGTTGGTTTCTCCACTTGGCTAAATGGAGGCATAATAGCATGGAGTTGTAATTCTGTGTATTCTGAATTTCCAGATTTTTTTGACTAATAGTAGTAGTTGGACTGATAAGTAAAGTTACCTTTCTTAACCAAAAATAATCCCAGAAGTGGGATTATTTCATAATATTACTGTGTAGCTGCTTTTTTGTGAAACCTCCTTTCAAGAATACTTGGGTTCTGGAACAGAAGCTTTGGTCTTAGTCAGTTGTGGTCTCCATCTTGATGTGTCAGAGGCTGTAGAAAGCTGTCGGAAATACGAAGTCAGATCACTTGTTCAGCAGGTTCTTCCCTTCCAGCTTTAACCACGGCTAATGCTTACCTGCTCATAATGTGTTTTTCTACTACTCTTTCTAAAAATACCACGAGGTGCTGCACATTCTCCAAAAGTGTAGAGACATTTTCTTTCTGATATTTATTAAACTTGTTAGTGATTTTATGGGACTTAACAAGCTTAACTTAATCTGTGATCTCCCATTACGTTAAATATATACATATATATTATTTATATATATAAAGTAATTCATCTTTCCTCTAAAAAGAAGTAAACATAGGGACCAGCAGTTAGCATAATGGCTATGTCACTGGACTCCCATGTAGTTGACCACAATTTGAGTCCCAGACCCGATGGCTTAAACTCACGCTGGTTGTGTGTACGTACGTGCCCAAGATCCTGAGAGGAGAATGGAGGAGAAGGGATTGCGGCATGGCCATCCCCCCAGGGGGTGATTTCTTGCTTTCTGTCTGTCTCTCCCTGTATTTCTGGCGAGCACACGCACCCTATGGCAAAAACCACTCCAAAAAAGAAAAAAAAAAAAAAAAAAGTAAGCATAGATGTATGTCTATAGAGGAAGAAGTAAAAGCTATCCTACTTTTCCTGATTCCCACATCTTTCTCAGAGAAAATGTAGTTCATAATTTGGGGTGTATACTTTCAGATGACTTAATATAAATATATTTTTTCCATTTAAGAAATTATCTAATTTTATTTATTATTATTATTTTTCAATTTACCAGAGAGAGACAGAGAGAGGGAAAGTGAGAAAGCAAGCCACTTGCTCCAGGACTTGAACTGTGGTTGGTCATGTGGGAGTCCGGCGCCTCAAATACCATGCCGCCTTAACTGCCATTAAGTTTTTTGTTTTTGTTTTTGAGATTTTTGCTATAGAGTGCATACACTTGCCAGAGAGAGAGAGAGACAGGAAGCAAGACATTACTCATCATGGGAAATATCCATGCTGCAATCCCTTCTCCTCCATTCTCCTCTCAGGATTTTGGGCATGCATGCACGTGCACCTGGCATGAGTTTTAAGCTGCTGGGTCTAGGATTTGAACCATAGTCAACTATGTGAGAGTCTAGTGATATAACCATTATGCCATCTGTTGGTCCCACTGCCATTAAGTTTTCTATTTTTTAAAGAATTATTTTGTTTAACTTTATTTATTTTAATTTGACCAGAGAGGGACAGAGTAAGAGAGAGAGGGAAAGTGAGAAAGCAAGCTGCCAGGTCTGGGACTTGAACCGTGGTCAGCCATATGGGAGTCCAGTGCCCTTAACCACCACACCACCTGTTGGCCCCTTGCCCTTAAGTTTAACAAGGAGAGGACATTCCATGGGAGGGATGAGGGAAAAAAAAAAAAAATCAAGCCATAGGCTATAATGTTACTTATAAATTGTGTTATAGAATTTCTGTATGTTATGATACTTTTAAGACATAATTATCTCTTTTTTAAAAAGAATTATTATTTAATTTTATTTATCATCATCATTTTTGTGTTTTTTTGAGAGGTTTTTGCTATAGGGCGTGTGCGCTCGTCAGAAAGACAGAGCGAGACAGAGAGACAGAAAGCGAGAAATCACCCCACCCCACCCCCAGGGGGGATGGCCACACTGCAATCCCTTCTCCTCCATTCTCCTCTCGGGATTTTGGGCACACACGCACACGTGCCTGGCGTGAGTTTAAGCCACTGGGACTTGAACTGCGGTTGTCTACATGGGAGTCCAGTGACATAGCCATTACGCTAACTGCTGGTTCCTCATCATCATCATTTTTAATTTGCTATAGGGCACATGTGTTCACCAGAGAGAGACGGAGAAAGAGGGAAAGTGAGAAAACAATCTGCCAGATCTGAGACTCAAACTGTGGCCTGCCATGTGGGTGTCTAGCCCCTTCACCACCACGCCACCTGCTGGCCCCCATAATTATCTCTAAATTGTTACATTATAGTTATATTTTGAACCTGGGACTGGCAGGTGGTGTGGTGATTAAAGGCCTTGGATTCCCCCATGGCTCAAGTCCTGGACCAGGCAGCTAGTTTTCTCTTTCCCTTTCTTTCTCTCTCTGTCTCTGGTCAGATGTTAAAAATAATAACTAATCGAATTAAACAAGTAATTCTTTTTTTTTTTTTTTTTTTGAGAGGTTTTTGCCATAGGGCGCGTGCGCTTGCCAGTCAGACAGAGACAGAGAGACAGAAAGCGAGAAATCATCAAGGCACACGTGCCCAGAGTGAGGTTTAAGCCACCGGGTCCGGGAACCGCGGTCTACTACATGGGAGTCCAGCAACATAGCCATTACGTTAACTGCTGGTCCCTTAAACAAGTAATTCTTTAAAAAATTATATTTAGAGCCCATTCCCAAATAAGTATGCACATGCGATCTGCGTTGAAAGCTGGTTACATTTGGACTGTGCTTGACCTTGGCCTGAATTCTTTGGTAATTTTTTATGCCTTTCAAATAATATTGATTGTTTTACTTGATGTTTAGTCTTTTTTTTTTTTTTTTAAGAATTGTTTTATGGGACCAGCAGTTAGCGTAATGGCTATGTCGCTGGACTCCCACGTAGTCGACCGTGGTTCGAGTCCTGGACATGGTGGCTTAAACTCACGCCGGGCGCGTGTGCGTGCGTGCCCAAGATCCCGAGAGGAGAATGGAGGAGAAGGGATTGCGGCGTGGCCATCCCCCCTGGGGGGTGATTTCTCGCTTTCTCTCTCTCTGTCTCTTTCTGTCTGTCTGGCGAGCGCACGCGCCCTATAGCAAAAACCTCTCAAAAAAAAAAAAAGAATTGTTTTATTTAACTTTATTTATTTATTTATTTTAATTTGACCAGAGAGGGACAGAGCGAGAGAGAGACAGAGAGAGAGAGAGAAAGTGGGAAAGCAAGTGTTTAGTCTTAAATCTGCTTATTCTTATTTTCCTTGGGAAAGTTAAAGTTGCCTTTGGGAAAAACTAAAATGCTCTTTTGAGAAGAGTTCTTCCTGACTATTCATACTGTTTCATACAATAAAAGATTACAGACAGTGCAAATATTATTACATCCTAAAGGTGGTGCATGATAGTATATACCACACAAATGACAGTAGTGCTGAGGAGAGAGGGCCAGGGTTGAGGCAAACACTGTAACTCGTCATTAGAAAGCATTTCTGGTGTCCCCAGTAAGACTCATGAGATGTAAAAACATGAGTGCCAAGAAATCTAATATGACATCTTGATAATAGGAGTTATGAATTCACTTCTATCTTGGTATTCTTATTGTACTAGTACAATGGGAGGTGCCAGTATGCTCTAAAACTAATACATATAGCTCCCATTGGCTGATGGTGCAGTGCTCCCCTTGCTCTGTATTACACCTGTTCAGATGTCTCGTTTAGTTCTCATAGCAGCCTTGAAACAGGTGCTAGTCACGAATAACTATGTTGTACAGATGAGGAACTCAAGTCTTTTGTTTATTTATTTATTTATTTTTTTTTTTTTTTGGAGAGGTTTTTGCTATAGGGCGCATGCGCTCGCCAGACAGACAGAGAGAGACAGAGAGACAGAAAGCAGGAAATCACCCCCCAGGGGGGATGGCCACGCCGCAATCCCTTCTCCTCCATTCTCCTCTCGGGATCTTGGGCACGCACGCACACGCGCCCGGCGTGAGTTTAAGCCGCCGGGTCCGGGACTCGAACCGCGGTCGACTACGTGGGAGTCCAGCGACATAGCCATTATGCTAACTGCTGGTCCCGAGTCTTTTGTTTATTTTTAACAAAGGGTCTAGCCATGTCAAGCTCTTCCTGCCCCATCCTCTCCCAGTTGCTAGAGTTACAGGCGTATGCCGCTGTCTCTGGCTTTTAGGTTGGATCAAGAATTGGACCCAGCCTTGGAAATCAAGCCTTGGAGAGCTTAGATCACACAGTTGGTTAGAAGCAGAGCCAGTGCAGAAGCTGAGGTCTGTTCTTCCTTACAACCTTTGCTCTTGGCTGCACTGTTCAATCACTGTATATACACGGTTGTCCCTCAGTATCCAAGGGGAGATTGGTTCCAGGACCTCCAGGGACGCTGAAATCCATGGGGCATTGAAATCCACAGATGTTGGGACCAACCAGCAGTTGGCGTAGTTGCTATGTTGCTGGACTCTCATGTAGTCAACTATGGTTCGAGTCCCAGACCCGGTGGCTTAAACTCACGCCAGGCACGTGTGCATGCATGCCCAAGATCCCAAGAGGAGAATGGAGGAGAAGGGATTGCGACATGGCCATCCCCCAGGGGGGTGATTTCTCGCTTTCTGTCTCTGTCTGCTTCTGTCTTTCTGGCAAGTGCACGCGCCCTATAGCAAAAACCTCTCCAAAAATAAAGAAATCCACAGATGCCCACATCTCTTATATAAAATGTGATGTATTTGCATATAATTTATGTACATCCTTGTATATATTGGGTTGTTGGAAAAGTCGTGACTCATTTTTCATAGAAAAACCTAGAAAAAAATATGTCAGGACTTTCCCGACCACCTAATACCTTATTTATTTTGCTAGAGTGTGTGTGCTTGTCAAAGAGAGAAAGAAGGAAAGGGAAAGGAGAAAGCACTCCCCATGGTAAGTGGTCCCACTGCAAATCCCTTCTCCTCCATTTCTCCCTCCTTTTGGGATTTTGGACACATGTGCACATGCACCTAGATTGTTTGTCAAGTGTCAGATCTGGGACTTGAACCATGGGGTCAGCTATGCAGCCTTAACTACCAGGTCATGAAGCCAGCCCAATCCTTCCATATACTTTATTGTTTAATTTATTTGCTATAGGACATGTGAGCTCACCAGAGAAAGCAAGAAAGCAACCTTTAGGGGAGATGGCCATGCCACAATTCCTTCTCAATTCTCCTCTTGGAATTTTGGGCATGCATGCCCAGGGGTCTGGCTTATTATTAGGTCATCAAGCCATTGGGTCGGGGATTTGAACTGCAGAGTTGGCCATGTGGTATCCATCTACTTTGACCACCATGCTACAGCTACCCCTGTACAGTATTTTTTTAAAAAATTTTTATTGTTATATTGTTATGTTAATTTTTTCCAAATATTTTAAATCTATAGTTGGTTGAATCTGTGGCTAACCAGCAGAGTATAGTTTAATCTAACTCTTAAACCCCGCCCCACCCTACCCCATCTACCCCAACCCCACCCACCTTTGCTTTTCAAAGAAAGGGAATGTAGGTATGGAATAAATGCCAGAACTTAAAGGAACAGAAGCAGGAGAAATATGGACATGAATTTATTATAGGACAGAAGGCTTAGAATACAAGCAGTAAATATATCCTTCAGATTTTCTTTTTTTTATTATTTAATTTTATTTATTCATTCATTTAATTTTACCAGAGACACACACACACACACACACACACACACAGAGATAGAGAAAGTGAGAAAGCAAGCCACCAGGTCAGGACTCAAACCGTGGTAGGCCATGTGGGAGTGTCCAGCACTTTAACCACCATGCCACCTGCTGGTCCCAATCCTTCAGATTTTCTAAAGATTGTGTTACCTACATGCTGTTTTTGTTTTGTTTTGTTTTGTTTTTTTAAAGAGAGAGATTTTTGCTATACAGTGTGTGTGCACTTGCCAAAGAGGCAGAGAGACTGAAAGCAAGAAATCTCTCCCCCACCCGGGGATGGCCACACCACAATCCCTTCTCCATTCTTCTCTCAGGATATTGGATGGGCATGCACACACATGTGCTCAGCATGAGCTTTAAGCTGCCCGGTCAAGGACTTGAACTGTGGTTGACTATGGGAGTCCAACAGTGTAACCATTACGCCATCTGCTGGTCCCTGTGCTGCATTTTTTAGTAAGAGTCAGAAAGCCTTTCAGGACCTCAAATGATCTAGTCCCTTTTATACAGGCAGGTAAGACTTTTTAGATGATAAAGGAGTAGATAAATAGGTGTTTTTTCTTATTAAAAATGTAAAACATATTCATTGTGTACAATTTAGAAAACATAATTTAGAAGAATTTAGAAGCAGAATTAAGGAAATAGTCTTTCCCTAAATCCAAAGTTAAGATTTAAGTACTTTCAACATTTTTAGTATATACTTTATATTTTTCTAGTTGTTTTTCCCTCTGTGAGTATGTAATTAGAGCAAAGACTGGACCATATTCTGTATTGTTTTGCAAAATTACTTTTTCTACTTAACAGAGATTATGATTATTTTTCCATATCATTAGTTATTGTTCTATAGCATTATTTTTAATGACAGCATAGATTTTCCATCGGATGGATAGTTTAACCAATTCTTTACTGTTGAATATTTGGATTGTTTCTAGATTTTATTTTTATAAATAATGTAATAAAAATCACTGTCACTAAGTCTTTACTCAGAATGATCCATGATTACTTTGTTGCATAAAATACATTTCTGCATGTAGAATTAGTACATTATCTAAGTATATGCAAAATTTTCAGTAGCCCTTCAGAAAAGTTGTATCAGTTTACATTTTCACCTTCTTTATATGAATGTCAGTTTTTCTTATCCTCGTCAACACCGGGCATTATAGTTTTAATTTATCTTTGTCACTTTGATAAGTGGAAAATGGTACCTGCTTATTTAAATTTACATGTCTTTTAATGTATGATTCCTGATGTTCAATGATGATAAAGGTACTCCTTCCCTTACATTTATTGGTCCTTGCTGTTTCTTTTGTGAATCAAGCAGTAAAAATTTAAACTAGTTCAATGGATAGATGATTATCTTGTTAGTCAACCTTGTGGCTGCCTTTAATTCTATTTTAATTTTAATCAGTTTCTGCCATAGGGTGCATGCACTCCCCAGAGACAGAGAGAGAAAAAGTGAGAAATCACTCCCCTGTGTTGGGGGCAGTGGGTGGCCATGCCACCATCCTTTCTCCTCCATTCTTCTCTTTGGGATTTTGGGCATGCACTCAGGTGGACCAAACAGGATTTTCAAGCCACCAGGTCTGGACTCAGATTGGAGGAAGTTGGCCTTGTGGAAGTCCAGTACCTTAACCAGGGTCTTCACACAGCGATCTACCCCAGCCTTAGCCAGCCTGGCTCACCAGTGTGAACTGTGTACCCAGTGTGTGCAAGGGGTGAGGGCCAACATCTTGGGTGGCAAACCTGGGATCTTCCCATGTGGCCTCAGCATAGTGGAGCATTGTGTTTCTGCTGTGCCACCGATCTGGCCTTTTATTTAATCTTAATTGCGTTAAAAAGAAAAAAAATGAAAATCAATCTTGTTTGTTGTAAAAATATTTTATTCAAACTACTTAATCTGCTCCTTGCACCCTAAACTACTAAATTATGTAACATGGACTGTGAAAGTCCTCTTTTCCCTAATAGTGTTCTCCAGGGATAACATCACTTTAACAATTTGTTGTATATCTTTCCAGATACTTTATTAAATCATAAACTTATTTTGAAAATATAAATGAGATTATGCTTTCCTTTTTTTTTTTCTGGAGAGGTTTTTGCTATAGGACGTATGTGCTCGCCAGAAAGACAGGGAGATAAAAAGACAGAAAGTGAGAAATCACCCTTCTGCTCCTTCCCGGAGGATAGCCACACCGCAATCCCTTCTCCTCCATTCTCCTCTTGGGATCTTAGGCATGCATGCACACGTGCCCAGCGTGAGTTTAAGCCACTGGGTCTGGGACTTGAACCACAGTCGACTATGTGGGAGTCCAGTGCTATAGCCATTATGCCATCTGCTGGTCCCTCCATTTTTCCATGTCAATAGGAAAAAAGTCTACTTTTCCTTTCCTTAAAATAATTAAAAAAAATTTTTTTTAAAGATTTATTTTATTTAACTTTATTTATTTTAATTTGACCAGAGAGGGACAGAAGAGAAAGACAAAGAGAGAAAAAGTGAGAAAGCAAGCCGACAGGTTGGGACTCGAACCACAGTTGGCCATGTGGGAGTCCAGTGTCCTTAACCACCATGCTACCTGCCAGCCTCTAAAATAATATTTTACTCTATCTTTTTAAAGAATTATTTAATTTAATTAATTAATGTATTTTAATTTGACCAGAGAGGGACAGAGAGAGAAAGAGAAAGAAAAAGTGAGAAAGCAAGGTGCCAGGTCCAGGACTCGAACCGTCATTGGCCATGTGGGGAGTTCAATGCCCTTAACCACCACGTCTCCCGCTGGCCCCACTTTGCTGTATTGTTCTTTCTCTTTTTGAAGTGTTTAAATATAAAATACAATCATCATGACATTTTGTTGCTATATATTTCTATATATGACTAATAAATGAGAGTGTTTCTTACATAACGCTATCATCTCACCTAACCAAATTAATATTTTTAGTAATTATCTAATATGTCCACTCTATATTAAGATTATTTATCCCAAGAAGCCATTTGTGGTTTGGTGTATTCAAACGAAGTTCCACTTTTTAACACTTTTCAACAGCTACACAGAATGTCATCTGACTAAGCTAAAATTAATTTAAGCAATCCCCTATAAAAGGGCATTTGAGATATTTGCAGTTTTTACCTATTATAAACAATCCCGAAAGTAATATTTTTTTAATACAAAAAAATTTATTGTACAAAATTAAGGCATTCATATTTCATTATTCACTAAGGCTAAAGACTAATTTTTTTAAGCCCTTCACAAAAATTTCACTTTCATTTCCTCTCCATCTCCAACTATTAAAATGACCTGACCAAATGTTACCAAAACAAACAGTATAAATAACACCAAGTCCTTTTTAGACGACTCTTCTGAAAGTTATTTCTTGGCATAGGTGATCTTCATAGCATGTGATGGTGTGATCTTAAATCCTTGCAAAACATCCCTGGCAGCTCCAGCCTGCCCATCGTTCTCAAATTCAACAAAAGCAATGTCGTGCCTCCCAGGTACCAAACGTACTTCCTTGAAGCCAGGGAACTGATTAAACAGCATGGATAACATCATCTCGTTAGTCTCTTCTGGTAAATTATTAAGGAACAAAATATAGTTTGGAGGGTAATCAGGAACCTGAGGATTTGGTGTTGAATTTCCTTGGGTATTAGCTGAATTTGGTGTTCCCTGGCCAGGTTTTTTGTTTGTGGTTGTGGCAGCCTGTTCCACAGTTTCGGCTTTTTTCTTTTCTTTTTTCTTCTCTTTGTCAGCAAAAGTGCCATGCATTTTAGATATTATATTAGAGTCTGTTTTTGCATACTGGATTCGCATTGGCTTACCATAGAAAGGAAACCCTTGTAACTGTCTCAAAGCGTTCGTGGATGAGCCCAATTCCTTAAATATAACGAAGGCCTGCCCCCTCATCTTCATGGTCTTTAAAGCCACAATATCTACCACATGGCCAAACCGAGAAAAAAGGGCATACAGGGATCTCTTCAATTCTTCTTTTTTAATTTTGTCATTCATATTATTGATATAAATTGTATGATTTGGTCGGATATCCATGTTTGGGTTAGACTCTTCAAATAGCCAAGAGACAGCAGAGAATCTGAGGCCTACGCGTCTCCCGTAGGCCCGAAAGTAATATTTTTGCACCTACCTTTTTGCTTTGAAATCTGTTCCCTCAGGATTAATTTCTAGAAGTGGAATAGTGGGGTCATGAGGTATGCGTGTGTGAAACTTTGATTTGTTTTGCCAGGTTGCTTTCCGGATATGTTGTGCTAATTAAACTTGGTTATCTGTGGAGAGTGCCATTTTCCTCACATTCTTGCCAGCATTTCAGGCATTATCAGCCCCAATATCACATTGTTCTATGTTTTTATATTTAAATTATTTTTTATTAGTAGAGCTAAGTATCTTTTCTGATATATTTGAATTTTAGAGTTAATCTACTTTTCAGCATTCTCTCTTTCTTTTTTTTTTTTTTTTGGAGAGGTTTTCGCTATAGGGTGCGTGCGCTCTCCAGACAGACAGAGAGACACAGAGAGATAGAAAGCGAGAAATCACCCCCCAGGTGGGATGGTCACGCCACAATCCCTTCTCCTCCATTCTCCTCTCGGGATCTTGGGCATGCACGCACACGCGCCCGGCGTGAGTTTTAAGCCACTGGGTCCGGGACGCGAACCGCGGTCGACTACGTGGGAGTCTAGCGACATAGCCATTACGCTAACTGCTGGTTCCCCAGCATTCTCTTTCAGAGTAAGCAAATACTCCTTTATCTTGTCTTGTAGGACTTGTGTTCTGTCCATTGATTTAGGCTTCCTTTAGTGTTAACTTTGTTTTTTCAATTATGGTAATCAAATTTGGGCGTAACATAATTTTTTATTTTTAATTTTAGTTTTTGCCTAATATGTGTGCACTTGCCAAGGTGGGGGGGGAGAGAAAGTGAGAAAGCACTCCCAAAGGGGGATGACCACACCGCAGTCCCTTCTCTTCCATTCTCCTCTCAGGATTTTGGGCATGCACGCACATGTGCCGGGCATGTTTTTCAAGCTGCCAGGTCCAGACTCAAATTGGGAAACTGACCACATGGGATCCAGCCTCCTTAAACACCGTCCCATTGGCTCACCCTGGCCATGACATGTTAACAGAAACTCACTAGTGCTTTTATCATGTGATAGTTTGGGGGAGGGAAGTTTTGTTATCTTTTAGTTTAGTCATTGAAAATTTCAGGTCCAGGAGGTGGCGTGGTGGTTAAGGCACTGGAATTCCCACGTAGTCGACCACAGTTCGAGTTCTGGCTCTGGCAGCTTGCTTTTTCATTCTCCTTCTCTCCCCCCTCTGTCTTCCTCTGGCAAAACTCATGTGAAAAATAATAATCATAATAACTAAATAAATAATTCTTTAAAAAAATAGAAAAAAGAAAATTTCATTATACTTTGTTTCCCAAATAGTTTTGCCATATAACCTACACTGGTACATTGATCTAGAAAGTGAAAATTGCAGTTTTTTCCCAAGCTTGTAACAGTGTTTCGTGTTCTGCATCTATAAAATGATGACACAATAGTAGTACCTATCTGGAAGTACTGTTGTGGAGATTTAAATGAGTTAATACATATAAAGTACTTAAACTAGTGCCTGGCATTTAAATTGGTCCTTACTAAGTGTTAATTTGTTAATAATGACAGCACAGTACTGAGTGTGGTGGTGTGTGCCTGTAATCCCAGCTACTTGGGTTGCTGAGGCAAGAGAGTCACAAGTTCTAGGGCAACCTGGGCAACATAGCAAGATACCATCTCTTAAAACAAATGTGATTGTGTAGTCTTTTCTTAGGCTATAGGTCTTTGGCTACAGTGCTTATTTATCTCTTCTTGAAAGAGTTATATGAATAACTACTAGTATACATACAGTTCTTTGAAGATTATAAATGTACATACGAGGGGGTTTCTATATGTTCATCAAAAAGTGGAATTGAATTATGAATTTATTTTGGCGTAAAAACATTTGAAATTGAGGCTGGTAGGTAGCATGGTGGCTAGGGGTGCTGGACTCCCACATGGCTGACCACGGTTCGAGTCCCAGACCTGGTGGCTTGCTTTCTCACTTTCCATCTCTCTCTCTCGCTCTTTCTCATTCTGTCACTCTCTGATCAAAATAAAATAAAGTTAAATAAAATAATTTTTTTATAAAAAATATTTGAAATCTATGCAAGTTTTTTATTTTCTATTTTTTTAGTTTCCAGGTGGTGCATGCTCTCACCAGAGAAAGTGGCAGAAACAGGGAAAAGGAGAAAGCACCTCCCATGTCCCAATAGGATATATAGTCACACCACAATCCCTTGTCTTCATTTCTCTATCTTGTTGGAATGTGGGGCACACATGAACACATGCCTGACATGTGTTCTGGACTTGAACCATAGTCAACCATGTGGCAGTCCAGTGCATTAACCACCAAGGCACCTGCTGGCCCCTTAAACATCACTTAAATGTTCTCACAAGAACACAAACTCTCAAAATGTTTCATTTTCAGTTGGTGAATAAACATCCCTTAGTCTTACTAATATTAAAGGAAATACAAAAACAGTCTTTTAGGACCAGCTTTGTGGTGTGGCGGTGCAGCAGTACCACATTGCCCAGCAGTGCTACACCCATATGGAAGATCACAGGTTCAGTTCCCAGGCCCACCTATACATGTGGGGTTGGCTATTTGGGATCTCACTGCCTTAACCCCTAGGTCATGGGGCAGTCACTTTTTTTTTTTTTTTTTTTTTTTTTTTTTTTTTTTTTTTTTTTTACCATATGCCTTTTCTGTGAGCTTTTTGCATAGAAAAACAGAAAAAATACTTTATGATTTTTCCAACAACCCAGTAATTTTGATGCTCTTAGATGTAGCCCCTACATCTTATAGTTGGTATAATAAGGAAAATGTCAAGTGTGATCGGTTCTGTTCACCAAAGTTCAGTTTATTGAAGATCTATAGTTGATACTAAAGTTAGGAAATATGTAGCCCATATTTTGTTTGCTTGTGAGCATTTAGATTTAGAAATGATAGTGTGATCAGATATCCTGCCATATGACTTACCTATCATCTTTCTGAAACAAAAACATTGGTAGAATACCTTTATGGCCCAGGTGATGTGTTAGCTGCTGAAGTGACAGGATGAAGTAGACCTGTGCCCTGAAGCAGCTCAAACATAATAAAATCATACTCACCGTACAATATGGTACAATATGTTGAAATGATGATTTGAATGATCCTGAGAGAGGAGTGATTTATTCTGCATGGAATCTCCATTTCAGAAAGGTCTTTTCTGAATCCTCATTCTCATGTTATTCTTAGACCCATTCTATTGGAGAATTTGAGCATTTGATAAGGGACAGTTTTACCAACTCAAAGGCTGTTTCTATAAACGTTTTATAATGTGAAAGGCTCAGACTTTATTTTCAGTGAAACAGAGTTCCTTGGGTTGTGGTTCTAATTTTGTTTTGAATGTTTTCTTACTTCAAGGTTTACTTTAAATCGTAATGAAATTTCAGACTATGGAAGTAATATATGCTTGTAAAATATTCAAACAATTCAAAAGTGCATCACATAAAAACGAAAGTATCCCTAGTCTCCCTGGATAACTACTGTTAGATGATTTAAACAATTACTTGTAAATAAACTTGGATTTTAAGTACCTCATATTCTGAACATTTACTCTTCTGTTTAAAGGGGAAAAATAAAATGTCTCTTTTTAGGAAAAATACCCAGCAGCTGTGGAAGTTGTCTAGAAACCATGAAGTAGAAGGTAACTGTAGTAGATTTCAAGAAGTCCATTGATCAGTTAGATTGCTGTGTCCTATAGGGCTTTTTAAGGATTTATTGACACACTTCATCAAGGTATTTGAGAGAGTATTCAGGGAAACCTAAGAAATTCTACAGTTGTTTTCCCTTCCTTATAAATTCATGCCTGGTCAGAAATTACAGCTTGAGTGGGATGTCCCTCCACAGAACTCAAATACACTCAATCTATCATGTTACTTAGTGTGGCAGTAATGTAAAAATGTTAAGGATTTTTTTTCCTTTTTGTTTCTTTGTAAGGGAGTTCACTCAAACATATTTTATCATATGTCTCTTCATCTCTCTCTTATTCAACTTCCACTTACTCTCCCAATTCCCCACATCATTCTCTTAAGAGAAAAAAAATAAGTTTTGTCCACTGAGTCCTCTTTTTTATTTGATTTAATATATCTTGGGTTGAATGTTTCTCACAAAAACACTTTGCATTCAGAATTAGCCTATCAAGCTGTTTCCTCCATAGACCCCTCCATAGATTGCATGCCTTACACTGTGGTGCTCTCTGAGGTCTGCAAACCCTCCTCTGCTTTTGGCTTAGCCTTCATGATTTTAGAATATAAGTCCCCATGCTCTGCTTTGGAAAGTTATCCTTGTGGTTATTTTGTACCATGAAAAAATATTCTGTTGGTCTGCAGAAACAGCCAACATGCTAGGGCAGAGCTCCCTGCACTATTCCATTGAAAGCCATGGTTCTCATAATAACATAGCTGTTTATCCAAATCTGTGAATGCATGTGTGTACACACCTGTATATGTGTATGCATGCAGTGATATGTAAAAATTCTCACTGAATATAAGTTGGGTATGGTAGCAACTCATCCAGATGGTCAGTGTTGAGGAATTTGTAACCTGCAGTCCTCTTTCTTACTGGTAATGCCATTCTGCTTGGGGAATATAGAACAAGCCAAAACAGTAATACTGACAGAATTCGGAATTATGATACAGTGGAGCCTTCACGGAATTCTTTGTTGAAGAAGTTAGGACCTAAATGTTAAGGCTTATTGTTATTCTGAGTTGATAATCTCTGCCTTGCTTTAATAATTTTTCCTCATGCCTGGGTAGCCCGCGAGTTGCACAATAATCACTCACACAGCTTTGTAATCAATGCCCAAAGTAATAGGATTCCTCTGGCCACCGGCAATTAATAAATTTGTGTCTTTTTTAAAACACTAGCAAGTCGGGCCTGAAATACGACTGACTGGCTCTCCTCATTTGCATATTTATTGCAGTGGAAAAATTCTTACCAGATGATTGATGCTGAGCCTGCCTCTTGAATTCCAAGCAGCACATTATTATGAAATGAAAAATGCCGGCCATACAGTTGATTAAAGTTGAAGACAGTGGAATCGGTGTTTTTTAAGATTGTGGGAGAATTAAAGGCATATTTTAATAGATGTTGACAAGAAGTGAACTAACAAAAGCAAAGCAAAGGATTTGCTTGAAAAGATTTAATCAAACGTCTTTCTTGGGGGATTAATTGCTGGGGATGACTAGTGCAAGTGGCAGGCTTGTGTGGATTTGAATGAAAAGTATTGTTCTCAGGCCAATATATCGTGTGTCATTTTGACCTATAGTTTAGCTCTAGTTCTAGAGTTACTTTTGAAGGAGAAAAAAAAAAAATGCTCTTGTAATCTGTAAATTCTAGTTCAATGTGTTTATCTGGGGTAATCGGAATGTGGGAATTTATGTATACTTGTACATAAATAATTGTATTTTTGCCTATTTAAAAATAGCTGTGTAACTATTTAAAAACTGATAATGTAAGCTTTGTTTTACTCTATGCATTCACTCTTCCTATTCCCCTTCCATCTCATTGCCAGAAATTTTATTTTATTTTATTTTTTTCTTTTTAAATTGTCTAGAGACAGAGAGAGAGAAAGGGAAAGTGAGAAAGCAAGCCACCAGGTCCAGGACTTGAACCGTAGTTGGCCAGTTACTAGGGGAGTCCAGCACCTCAACCACCACGCCACCCACTAGCCCAGCCAGAAGTTTTATTATTAGTTTATAATCTAATTAATGAACTGTGTGCCTGTGTCCAAACTTATTTTCTGCCTACAATTTTGTTTATGTTGGACAGCCTAGATAAATCAGGGGAAAAAATAAAGCTGTTAGGTGAAAATGGTTTTTAGATTGGTGACATTTTATATACAGAATGCTTGTATATGGGTAGCATGTAAATGAATACCTAATATAGGAATCTGTGAATACTAGTTCAATCCTAGCACTGTATTTAGTACAAGCAGAGCATAAAAGATTTTCACCATGTGATAGATGCTTTTTTATAGTAAAATGCCTTCTGTTTTTACAGCATTTTTAATTTCCCAAATATCTAACATATAATAACACATTTATTATTTTCACCTGATATCTGTGAGAACAACAGACAAAGGGTTGTCTACATTTTATAAATGAGAAAATTGAGACTCAAAGATTAAATTGGTTAATTCAGCATTAACATGACTGGTTAGAAGTTGTGTTAGTTAGAGTATAGGGCTTCTGGCCCTAAGGAAAATACTCTTACCATTTATTCTCTACTCAAAATTATTTCTAAAGCTGGTAACCAAATGCTTAGATTGAATCTTGGGAATATAGTGAGGCATATGTCCTTCTTCATCTCCTCTTAAGGGAAAGGCCTCTGGAAATGGACCACATAGAGCAAAATAAATATATGTCTTTATCCTCGACACTCCACTGGTTTAGTGGCCAGCTGCCAAGAATTGCCAAGAGGGAGAGAGAAGGTGTATGAATCTTTGCTGCTTTTTTTTTTAACTCTTAATTCTTACAATAATTGGGAGGGGAAATGAGGTGAATTAGAAAGTGTTGATTCATTCTATTTATTAGTTGCAAGGTTGAACAAATAGAATTCAGCCCTATATGAATAATAAAGAAGATTGTTTGGATGGGAAAAATTCTCTGTTGGATTTGAGTCTTCAGGAGAGAGAGTCTTCTCTTTCTTGTCTGCAGTGGCTTTCAGTAGCTTACCATCTCTAGCAAAGGATTGCCCTGTTGTTCTTTCTGGTTATATATACCATCTAGAAGGAGATGTGACCCTTAGATCACAAAGAAGTGAGAATTGGATTCTATCTTCCAAGTCCCTTTATAGAAAGTTGTCGATGTGTTGGGCCACTGGTGACATTTACTCTGGTGAACTTCTTCCTTTTTTCTTTCTTTTAAAAATTTTTTTTTTCTTTCTTTCTCTCTTCCTTTCTTTCTTTCTTTTCTTCTTTCTTTTTTTTTTGGTGGTTAGAGGCACACAATTGCCGATTTCATCTCTGGTAGGTCTCTTGACACTTTGATGCATGGTGGTGCTATCCCTGAATGGAGCCTAAATACTTCAGGGCTACTTTCTGACTGGGTGAAGGGGTGTATAAAATGAGAACATATGAGAGAGTATTAACAGAAAGGCACACTTTGATTTACTGGTATTGGCTCCCTGCTTTCTTGTTGGATTGATATGCTGTCTAATATATCTGCAATGGATTTTTTTTAAACCGACTTGAACAAAATAAAAGGCCTTGTGTAGCTACTTGAAAATGGGCCTTAAAAGTTGTAGTCTTTCGTTGGGTGTTTTCACAATTCTTGGTTATGCTACTTGTTATGGTCAAATTATGACTGGCTTGTTGGAGGCGAGCAGCAATAAACATTATAGACTGCATTGCAGCTTCTTCCCTTTGTGGTTCTTGATTTTATATTTTAGGTCATGGAAACATGATACCTTGAGGAAGTAAGGAATAGGCACTTTGATATTCCTGTTCTTTTTTAAAGATTCTTTTTTTATTCCATGAGCTAGAGAGAGAGAGAGATAGGCATCCCCACCAGGGTCCTCATGCCACGATGCACACCCAGCTTCAGCCAGCCTCAGATCATGGGCATGTGCGTGCTCAGTGTGTACAGGGAGGTCTCTGTATGTGAACCTGGAGTCTTCCCATGGTGGTCAGCCTCACAAGAGTTTTGTATTACTGCTGCACCACTGTCCAGCCCCACGTTCTTTTTAACTTTTTATTGTGATAAACATAATGTAAAGTGTTTAATCTTGACCATTTTTAAGTGTACAGTTTGGTAGTGCTAATCATATTCACATTGTTGTGGAACCAATCTCCAGAACTTTTTCATCTTACAAAACTAAAACTCTATATATTATTAAATGACCACTCCCCATTCCTCCCTCTCTCCTGCTCCTGGTAACCACCTTTCTGTTTTTTGTCTCTATGAATTAGACTGCTGTAGGTTCTTTGTAAAAGTGGAATCACACAGTATTTATTTTTCTTATGACTCACTTATTTCACTTAGTATAGTATCCTCAAGGTTCATCCATATTTGTAGCATGTGTCAGAATTCCCTTCCTATCGAAATCAGAATAATACTATGTTTTCTTCCTGTTCTATTTGAATAGGCTCAATTTAAAGGACTATAGGTGATTATTTTTCTTTTTAGAGAGACTTTTGCTATAGGGTGTGTGCATGCACTCACTGGAGAGACAGAGACAGAAAGTAAGAAATCACTCCCCCCACGTGGGGATGGCCAGGCTGCAATCCCTTCTCCTCCATTTTCCTTTTGGGATCTTGGGCACACGAGCACACATCCCCAGCTGGGTCTGGGACTCCAACTGTGGTTAACTACATGGGAGTCCAGCAACATAACCATTACACCATCTGCTGGTCTCAGGTGATTTTTATTTTTTTTCCTATACGAGATGACCTGAGATGATAGAATTAGTTTTTATGCTCTGATCTAGTGATTTTTTTTTCCTATAAGGGTGTGTGTGTGTGCTTGCCAGAGAGAGAGAGAGAACGAGAGAGAGAGAGAGAGAGAGAGCGAGCGAGCATGAGAAATCACCCTCTATCCCCTCAGGGGATGACCACACCATAATCCCTTCTTCATTCTCCTCTGAGGATCTTAGGCACTTACGTACACGCACCTGGTCTAGGACTTGAACCGTGGTTGACTATGTGGAAGTCTAGCAACATAACCATTATGCCATCTGCTGATCTCAGGATTTAAAAAAAAAAATTGTTTTAAAATAAAATGACATAAAGCTTACTGTTTTTTTTTTTTAATTTTTTTAGAGAAAGAAATTTTTGCTATAGGGCACATGTACTCACCAGAGAGACAGAGAGGCAGAAAGCAAGAAATCACCCCTTAGAGGGCATGGCCATGCCATAATCCTTTCTTTCCATTCTTCTTTTGGGATTTTGGGTGCGTGCGCGCGCACACACACATCCAGCATGAGTTTAAACTGCCAGGTCTGAGGCTTGAATGGTAGTCAACTACATGGGAGTCCAGTGATGTAACCATTACACCATCTGCAGGTCCCAAAGCTTACTATTTTTAACCATGTCGTGTACAGCTTGGTGTCATTACTATAAGTTTTCGTGCAACCATCACTGCTGTCTCCTGGACTTTCTCATCGTTCCGAACTGAAACTATACACGTTACACAATAAATCTACATTCTCCCTTTCCTCAGCCTCTGATAAGCATTGTTCTACTTTCTGTCCCTGTGAATTTGACCATTTTAGGTACCTCATAAGAATGGAATTATACAATATTTTATCTTTTGCAACCGACTTATTTCAAGGTTTGATTTGGGAGGTTTTTAAAATAATTATTTATTTAATTTTATTATTATTTTCAAATTGCTATAGGGCTCCTGTGCTTACGAGAGAGAGACAGACAGAAAATGAGAAAACAAGCTGTCAGGTCTGGGACTTGAACTACCATAAGCCATGTGGGAGTCCAGAACCTTAATCACCATGCCACCTGCTGGCCCCACAGTCCAGGGAGTTTTTAAAACTACTTTGCAAATGCACAATTCATTTGTGGTTTTACTTTGGGAAACACACGATCTGTCTTGGAAGATGTAGTCATTTCTAGAAAAGAAGGTAAAAATAATGATTAATACTTACATAGAAATTGAATGTGATGAGATTTTCTGTTTCCAGGGGCTTCATTCCAAGTATTAGTGTCTTTTCTGTTTTCTTATTAAGATGCTTGCTATAACGGATATGCTTTCAGAACTTTAGCTACTATGGGATATCTGTTTACCATCCTCACGATAACAATATTTGTAGTTATCATTTGTAGTTTTTGCATTCCTCATTCCTGGAAGAATTTTTCATGTATTTATGTAATTTTGCATTGTCCTACTTAATACATTGAAATGGAATAATTCCTGCCTTTAAAATAGTTATATCTTTTTTTTTTTTCATTGCCAGAGTCCGTGTGCACTCACCAGGGAGAGACAGACAGAGAGAGAGAGAGAGAGAGAGAGAGAGGGAGAGAGGCAGAGTGAGAAAGCATCCTCCCCTCATGGGGCATAGTCACGCTACAATCCCTTCTCCATTTCTCCATCCTCTTGGGATTTTCGGCACACGTGAGCACACATATCCAGTATCTTTTTCAAGCTGCTGGCACTGGGATTCAAACTGTGATTGACTATGTGGGATTTGGCTCCCTTAACCACTAGGCTATGGGGCTGGCCCAAATTGTTTTATCTTTATGCTTTTTTTTTTTCTTCTTGTTTTCATCTTGTTTATACTTAATCCATTTAAAAAAAACTAAAAGTCCTGGACCTGGCAGCTTGCTTTCTCACTTTCCCTCTGTCTCTCTCTCTTTTTCTCAATGTGGTGAGCAAATAAAATAATAATAATAATAATAAAATAAAGAATTCTTAAACTGAAAGACACATTTTGTATTATTTTTCTCTTCATCACAAGAAACTTTTTATCTTCCCATTTAATGGAAAGCTGTGTTTTTGTTTATTTATTTTTTAAAGCTTTCAGTTGAATAAAATGGTGTAGTATGATCTCTGGAGAGGTTGTCCAACTCATGTTTTGGTGTGCCATTGAAGAGACAAGTTGGAATATAAAGTAGTAGAAGATTGCTTATAAAGGACAGGGTAAAAGCAGAAGCAGAAAAGAAATTAGAATAAGACTTTATAATAATTTAACCGAAGTTTGTGTGGTCTGAAGTTAGTGTGGCTTATAAAAAAAAAAAATGAATGTGGAGATTGTTGGATGAAAGTAGGCATGCTTGTGAGAAGATCATAATTACTTAGGGGAAAGAGGGAAGGAATGATAGAAGCATGGCCAGAGATAAAAGGACAATTATCAAGAATGAAAAATACAGGATTTAGCATCCAATTAAAAGTATAGACTAAGGGAAGCCAAATGTCAGTGACTTATTAAACAGAGAAGAGTAATTCAGACAAAGAAGTAGTAGGTAGGAAGAGAAAATTTCTTTTTCAGGCCCAGCAGATGGCATAAATGGTTATGTCTCTTGACTCCCACATAGTCGACTGCAGTTCGAGTCCCGGACCTGGCAGCTTAAAACTCATCCTGGATGCGTGTGTGTGCATGCCCAAAATCCTGAGAAGAGAGTGGAGGAGAAGGGATTGTAGCATGACTATCTCTCCTTGGGGATGATTTCTCACTGTCTCTGTCTCTCCAGTGAGCACATGCTCACTGGATTTTTGCCCTATACCAAAAATCTCTCTTTTAAAAAGTTCTTTTTTTTCCTAAAGAATTATTCAATTTTATTTATTGTTATTATTTAGATTTGCTATATGGCATGTATACTCACCAGAGATCGAGAGAGAGAAAGTGAGAAAGCAAGCTGCCAGGTCTGGGGTCAAACTGATCAACCATGTGGAAGTACAGTGCCTTAACCACCGTGCCATCTGTTGGCCCCAAGAAGAGTTATTTTTCTGACATGTATGTTTGAAGGAGCGATGGTGCATTCATGTGAAGATTTTCTGGCAGTTGCTTGAAATGTGCAAATTTCATTGTAGAGGGGACTGAGTGTTCTCATGTTCTCAACATGTGAACAGTAATTCTCAGTGTCTAGTTAGCCTTTTTGGTAGGATTATTTTCATAGAAAAGGTAAGAGAGCCAAGTTTTATCTGAAGGTTTTTAGCCATAGACTAATAGTCGCCCCCCCCCCCCCCTTTTTTTAAATTTGGTATAGGGCACATTAGCTCACTGGCTAGAGACAGAGAGTGAGAAAACACTCCCTGGAGGGATGGCCAGAACGCAATCCTTTTTCCTCCATTTTTCTCTTCAGATTTTGGGCATGCATGCACATGCACCTGGTGTATTTTTCAAGCCACCAGGTCTGGGACATAAACCATAGCTGGCCATGTGGGATCCATCCACCTTAAACATCACACCATTAGCTGGCACAGTAGTCCCTCTCTTAATCCATTAGGGATACGTTTCAAGACCTCCACTGCAAGCCTAAATCTAGCGATACTACCAAACCTTACATATACTGTTCTTTTTCTTGTGTGTACATAATTATGATAAAGTTTAATTTGTAAATTAGGTATAGTACAAGATTACAACAACAACTAATGATAAAGTAGAAAATTATAACAATATACTATCGTAGGAGCTGGCAAGTGGCATGGTGATTAGGGTGCTGGACACTCACATAGTTGACTGTGGTTCAAGGGCTGGACAAAGTGCTTAGAAACCCTCATGAGTGGGGCACATGTACATGTGTGCCCAAAATCCTGAGAGGAAAATGGAAGAGAAGGGACTGTGGTGTGGCCATCCTTCCCTGGGGGGTGATTTCTCACTTTTCCTCTCTCTCTCTGTCTCTCTTTTTGGCAAGCATTCTGTGGCAACAGCCTAAAAATTTTTTAAAAATATACTATAGTAAAAGTTATCTGAATGCATATAGTCTTTCCCTGTCTGTGAAAATAGATTAGTGTACTATACTTACCTATTTTTGGATGTGGTTCACTGTGGATAACTGAAACCATGGGAAGTGAGACCACAGATGAGAGGGCACCGCTGTGTATTTAATCACGATCAGCTGTGTTATAGATACGTCCTATTGGCTACAAGGAGAACAAGGTGAGAACTTTTTTTAAAAAGTTTGCTATAGGGAACATGCACTTGCTAGAGACAGACAGAAAGATGCAGAGGGAACATGAGAAATCATCCCCCAATGCAGTGGCCATGCCACAATCCTCTCTCCTCCATTATCCTTTCGGGATTTTGGCCCCACATGCACATATGTCTAGTGTGTTTTTTAAGCTGCCAGGTCTGGGACTTGAACTGTGATAAGTCATGTGGGATCCAACGACCTTACCCTCTGCGTCATCTGTTGGACTGATGTACATTTTTTTTTTTTTTAATTTAAGGTTTTTGCCATAGTATGTATGAGCTTGCTGGAGAGAGACAAGAGGGAGAGTGAGAAATCACCCCCCAGAGGGATGGCCACACTGCAGTCTCCTCTCCTCTGTTCTCCTTTTGGGATTTTGGGCATGCATGAACATGCGCCTGCTGTAATTTTTAAGCCAATGGGTCTGGAATATGAACTGTGGTCAGCTATGTGGAAGTCCAGTACCTTAACCACCATACCACCTGGTGGCCCCTCTGATATACAAAAATTTTGTGTGTATGTTTTTTGCTTTATGGGTTTTTTTTTGTTTGTTTGTTTTGTTTTTTTTGCCATGGAGCACATATGCTCACCGGAAATAGACAAAATGAGACAGCAAGAGGGAAAGTGGGAAATCACCCCCTAGGGGGGTGGCCACACTGCAGTCCCTTCTCCATTCTCCTCCCAGGAATTTAGTCACTTGCACACATGTGCCCGGCATGAATTTCAAGCCACCAGGTCCAGGACTCAAACTGTAGTTGGCCATGTGGGAGTCCAGTGCCTTAACCTCCATACTACCTGCTGGCCTCAGTGTACAAAATTTTAATACACAATTCGGTATTGCAAATAGAAAGTCATTAACTTGGGTTTTCATGTGTGAACAGAACTTTCCCTAAGGGTAGGGACACTTGAGAGACTGAATGAATGATATGGTAGTTCAAATCATAGGCAAGAGAGACCTCTGGGGGCAGGAGAAATATGGCTGTAGTGATTCCAGGACTCAGTTGTGCTCTTTAGGAAACGTGGAGTTGCTTAAGGAGCTGACCGATAGAGGGATACTCCAAAAGGGTGGTGGATTACCTGTAGGAAAATACCCAAGAAGTTTAACTTCAAGGGAACAAATGAATGATTATGAAGACAAGCAGGGAAACAGTTTGTCAAACTTAATAAATTTAAGAACTGACTATTTACTGAGCTCTTTATTATTGCAGACACTTTTCTAAGCACTTTTATACACCGTCTTTCTTGTTCTTCACAACAGCCCTATGAGTGGGCATTGTTATTCTTCCCACTCGGCGTTTCAGATTTTGTAGTCCCTGAGTACCTTGTATCTCCCCCTTCGTTCCTCCCAGTCAGAACTGCTTAGGAGCTATGAGTTACAGGCATCACCTACTTTGGAGAATTGCAGGTAATTAATTATCCCCTCTCTGTGCTTCATTTCCCAGATCACAAGGCACTGAAAGCATTGCTGAGGTCATTGGTAGAGCTTCAGGATGAGTTGCTTTTCCAGTACCCAGACACTAGATATCTGGTTGATGGGACAAAGCCCGGAGCTGAAAGGTAAGGAGGGAAGGAGCTACAGAATGGCTTATTTCCGTTCATCTGAGTAGTTTCCTAGCTTTTAGGAAAGAGAAAGCCAATCTGTCCAGGCAGATACCAGGCTTAATATTAGTGAAACAGAAAGAGCCTCTTAAATTTAAGTCATGGTTAGGACAGTCCTGAAATTGGGGATTAGATTGTGAGTTTTTAAATCTGTTTATACCTGATTCTCTCTGTGGGTTTAGATAAAAGACTTGTCTTCTCTCTCAATCTATCGAAACTCATAGATTGAGTTTTTTAAAAAATGTGTTTTTAGGTTTTTGCCATAGGGTGTGTATGCTTGATGGAGAGACAGAGAGAAACAAAGAGAGGGAAAGTGAGAATGACCCCTGGGGGGATAGCCGTAATCTCTTCTTCTTCTTCATTCTCCTCTCAGGATTTGGGGTATGCATGCACATGCCAGTGTGATTTTCAAGCCACCAGGTTCAGGGATTGAACTGTAATCGGTCATGTGAGAGTCCAGTGCCCTAACTATCATACCACCTACTGGGCCCTAAAAGCACATTTTTAATACTAAAACCTAATGTGTATGAAGCACCTTGTGCCCGTACCACAGAATCACTGTTCACCTCTACTTGTTTTTCATGAGGGGAGAAGCAATTATTTGAAAGCAGAACATTTTCAGAATACAACAACAAAATAACTCCTTTTCATTTCTGAAATTACCACATTTGATGACAGTTTTTTTCCCTTGTGCCTGCTATATATGGTACCTGTTTACTTTTTTCTTTGGTCTTGTCTTTTTCCATTCGTTTGTTTGTTTATTTCTTCTATGAACAGAGGGGCAGAAACAGAGAAACAGCACCTCCCCACCTCCCGCCCCAGTCTTGACATTATAATCCATGCCCAGTCTTCGGCCAGCCCCAGATCATGGGCAGACATGTACCCACTATACTCAGGGAGGACTTTGAACTTTGACTAGGAACCTCTCCACATGGAATTGTGTCACAGTGTTGCGTTTTACACTGTGACATTGTCTGGCTCATTTTTTTTTTTTCTCTGAACTAGTTGGAAAGACACAAAGAAAACTCTTATTTATTGAGCACCCATTGAGTTGGGGTCAGTAATCCAGTGAGTATAATTGGCTGTACAGTTGGAGGTCATATTACATTCTCATGACGGTTGCAGATATGAAATTTAGTGCTGATTCTGTGGCCAACCCCTCTGAGTTCTCTTCATGTTTAGCTTTTCTAATATTATTCAACTAATATTATTCTGAATAGTTGGTTACAGAGACATGTATACCATATTGATTTGGGGATTAAGGTCATAGAAATACAGCTATGTTTTTAATTTTTTTCTTAAAGACTCATTTAGTTTTATTTATTATTATTTTTTAATTTGATGAGAGAGAGAGAAAGAGGGTAAAAGAGAGAGGAAGTGAGAAAGCAAACTGCCAGGTCCCAGACTTAAACCATGGTTAGCCATGTGGGAGTTAGCACCTCAACCACCATGCCACCTGCTGGCCCATGTGTATTTGATTTTTGAATATTCTTCAACACTACTGGTCTGGTTCACATGCATTTTTAAAAGGATTATTTATTTAATTTTATTTATTTATTCATTTATTTTAATTTTTCCAGAGAGAGACAGAGAGACAGACAGAGAGAGAGAGAGGGAAAGCGAGAAAGCAAGCCACCAGGTCCAGAACTCGAACTGTAGTCGGTCCTATGGGAGTTTCCAGTGCCTTAACCACCATGCCACCTGCTAGTCCCCCGTATGCATTTTTTTTTTTTTTTTTTTTTTTGGAGAGGTTTTTGCTATAGGGTGCGTGTGCTCGCCAGACAGACAGAGAGAGACAGAGAGATAGAAAGCGAGAAATCACCCCCCAGGGGGGATGGCCACGCCGCAATCCCTTCTCCTCCATTCTCCTCTCGGGATCTTGGGCATGCACGCACATGCGCCCGGTGTGAGTTTAAGCCACTGGGTCCGGGACTCGAACCACGGTCGACTACGTGGGAGTCCAGCTACATAGCCATTACGCTAACTGCTGGTCCCCCCCATGTGCATTTTTAATAATACTTTTACAACCTTATTTATTTTTACAGTTTGTCTTCTATTTTTATTTTTTAAAGTTTATTTATTCTGTGAAAGAGAGAGACACACAGAGGATTAAGAGGCATCGTCACCAATGTCCCCATGTTACAATCCAGCCCTAGTCTCAGACAGCTGAGATCTTGGGCATGTGCATGTCAGCATGCTCAGGGAAGTCCCAGGACCTGAGGCCAGGGCCTTTGCCAAGTGGGTTCAGTTGTGCCACTACTGTGCTACTTATTTGCCTTTTAAAATAACATTTTGGGTCTGACTTGGTGGTACACTGGTAACATTCTGCTCAAGCAATGTTGGGTCCATATGGAAGATCACAGGTTCACTTCTTGACTGACTTATAAAGCTGGACACATATACCTATGATCCTGGCTGGCTGGGAAGGTTGCAGGGGTCAGGGGGATTATGGTGTGAGGCTCTATTGAGGTTACTTGTCTTTCTCTTTCTTTGTTTTGTACTCTTATGAAAGAAATAAACTTAAAAAAAAAAACTATTTAAAAAATATCTTGAGGTCTACTTGATAGTGCTACAGTTAAGGGAGCTGGATCCCATGTGGCTGACCATTGTTCAAATTCTAGTACCAGTGACTTGAAAAACATGCCAGGTGTGTGTGCTTGCATGCCCAAAATCCTGACCGGAAGAAGAAATGGAGAAAAAAAGATTGCAGCATAGCTGCAATAGTCCCATTGGGGGGTGTTTGTTCTCTCTCTTCCTCTCTGGTAAATGCATGTGCCCTCTGGCAATAAAGAAAAAATAATAAAAAATATCCTTTTTAAATAATAAACACCATTTTCATATCTTTGGTGTTATTTAAAAGGTAGACAGAATAGGGAAAGCCTCAACACTCTCTATTTCACATGAGCCTAGTTTTTTATATATTAATAGTATCTGTTTATTTACTTTAGACTTGGTGTTGTTATTGAATTTCTAGTGAGGAGATTTCTAGTGAAGATGATGAGCTGGTAGAAGAGAAGAAGCAGAGAAGGGCCCCACCGAAGAGGAAGCTGGAGATGGATGACTATCCCAGCTTCATGGCAAAGCGCTTTGCTGACTTCACAGTCTATAGGAACCGCACGCTTCAGAAGTGGCATGATAAAACCAAGCTGGCTTCTGGAAAACTGGGAAAGGTAAGTGTGTGTGTGTGTGTGTGTGTGTGTGTGCGTGTATGCATGTGTAAGACAGGTTGGGACAATCCAAAGCAGTTGTAGACACTGGAATTATGCCCATTTACTTGGGTGTTACTATGATGCACTAGTTGCAGTCTTTTCTGTAGCAAAATTTACTGAACTTCTACCACTGGGGCTTAAACAGACTTGGGATTTTAACTTTATTAGAAAGAATATTTTATTTTTGAGATTGAGGCCTTGTAAGTGTTCAAGGACTGAAATTACACTTTAAAGAAATGGATTTTAAAACAATTACTATTAAAGGAGCAGAAGTTAATTTCTGGGCATAGAAAAGTGGTATGACCTGCTTAAGACTAATTTTTTTTTTTCTTCTGAGAATAATTGCAGCCACTCACAAACTCAGTCCTTAACCAAAAGTCCCTCTTGGAAAGATGATTGTCTATTTCTCTGCTGACACAGAAAAATAGAGAAACCAGTGTGGCTGCCTTTAGCCCTGACTTTCTGCATTATCTGACACTAGTTAATGTTGTTGCAGGGTTTTGGTGCCTTTGAACGCTCAATCTTGACTCAGATCGATCATATTCTGATGGACAAAGAAAGATTACTTCGAAGAACACAGACTAAGCGCTCTGTCTACCGAGTAGTTGGTAAACCTGAACCAGCAGCTCAGCCTATTCCGGAGTGTTTGCCAGGAGAACCGGTAAGAGTTCTGGTGATTATGGGGGACAATTTGTCTGAGGCTAATTAACTGAAAAACAAATAGGTATTATGCTGGTATGAGAAGTTAATAAAAGAAAGGAAAACAGCATTATTTTATTGGATCGTTAAAAAACCAAGAGCATGTGGGAGAAGTTTTTCTTAAAAAAATGGGGCCTTTATTAACTCCATTGTCATCCTCTTTTAATTTTGATTTTGATACAGGAGTCTTGATAATGGAAGCATTTTTAATCCAGTTTTTAAAAGTACAGTTTAAAGTTACTTCTATAGAAATGTCAGTATTGAAGCTAGTGCATACTTTAGGCTTCATGTTTGTCATTTATGTACTTTTGGAAAAGATCCAAAGTGGAATAGTAAGATTTGTTAAAAGAAACATTTCTATTTTTCAGTAATAGAAAAAGAAATGTATATTTAATGCTTTTTTTTAAAGTTCATAAGAATTTAAAATGAAAAGTAAAATTTTCCCTATTCTTATACTTGGTTCTGAGACTTATCCATTCTTAATGGTTATAACAAGCTTTCAATATTTTATTTATATAATATTAGTACATATATAAAAATACAATTGTCTTTTTTTAACTAAATGAAATGAACTTTGTGTATAAATATATAAGGTATTACAACTATATATAACATCTTATAACTTCCTTTTACAATTTAATATATCCTAGACACTTTTCCATATTATTATGTAAGACCTACCTTGTTTTTCCTACTAACTACAGAGTATTCCACTATATGGATATATAATATAATTGATTCAAACAATGGATATTTATGTTGTCTTTCAGCTTAAAAACAGTATTACGGGAAGTATTCCTGAACATTCATTTCTGCAACTTTGTGTAAACATATGGATAGATTTTTAGAAATGAAAATATTAAAGAAGATACATTAAATCTTGATGGATGTTGCCATGTAGCCTTAAAAGAGGCTACATTAGGGACCAGCAGATGGCATAATAGTTAGGTCACAGGACTCCCTCATAGTTGACCATGGTTTGAGTCCCTTGAAATTCACACCGGGCACGTGTGCATGTGTGCACAAAACCCTGAGAGGAAAATGGAGGAGAAGGGATTGCGGTGTGGCCATCCCCCTTAGGGAATGATTTCTTACTTTCCATCTCTCTGTCTCTCTTTATCTCTCTGATGGGTGCACATATCCTATAGCAAAAGCTTCTCTTAAAAAAAAAAAAAAAGGTTACATTATTGATGATAACATGCATGATTAAGCCACTATGCAGTTTATTCTAGATGGGAAACCACATTTAGTATGTTGTGATGATGCTCAGGGAATGAATGTTAAGTAATTAAAAAAAAAAAGTAGCAGGAGGAAAAAAAAACGGTAAAACTGTTCGTATCGAAATTTAAAAAAAAATTCATATTTGATGACTGCAGTAAGCTATATAACCCCAGCTGGGTACTACTTTATAATATGTTCATTCTATTCACTGAGGTTTATGCCTAAAGTCAGACTTGGGTTCCTATATAGGTATATATCAGCTGTGCTAGCTATTGGATATATTTAGACTAATTAAGTTCATTAGCAAATCAATTAAATGGGTGGAGGAAGGCATAGAAAGCAACCATGGATACCAGAGACAATGTGGAAGGAGGTGGGACATGGCAGAGGGTGAGGGATAAGGAATCAAGGATGGCAAAACAAAAAACAAAGTATACAAGACATAAGAATTGGAAAATTATTTGCTGAAGACATGTATGTTGATGTGCTTGATTGAGCCAATACACAGTGTATTTTGGATGGAAAAAAAGAAAAGTTACATTAATTCTAGTCCCTCCAGCGGTGTTCTCCAATACTGTTGCCAATCCAAGAGGTGGAAATGGTATTTTTATATTTTAATTTGCATGTATTTCATTAGAGTGAGGTTAAACATATTTTCATATGATTATTTAGCTCTTTTTCTGTTAACTGCCTATTAATATATTTGCCTATTTTTTTACTGTACTGTTTTTGTTTTTAATTTTAAGAACTCTATATCTGAAGGATATCAGTGCTTTGACTGTCTTTTTTTATTTAAGAATTATTTTAATTTTATTTAGTATTATTATTTTTAATTTGATCAGAGAGAGAGAGAGGGAAAGTGAGAAAGCAAGCCTCCAGGTCCGGGACTCGAACTGCATTCGGCCATGTGGAAATCCAGCACCCCAACCCCTATGCTCCCTTCTGGGCCCTCAAGCTTTGACTGTCTTACGTATTATTTATGGTAGCAACATGATTTTGCTAATTTCATTGAGATTCAGTTTTGCCATACTTGTTGATACAGGAGGTCCTTCCTCAAGCCCCTGCCAATGCTCACCTGAAAGACTTGGATGAAGAAATCTTCGATGATGATGACTTTTACCACCAGGTATGATTTTTATACTCTTTTGTTACAGATCTGGTCTTGGCAGCTGATAGAATTCTTTTCAACAAAAGATAGCTCATTTGGGAAGGACTGAGTCAGGGAATTAGAACTCACTTTGAGAATTGACTTACTGTGTTCTAGATTTGTTGTTTTTCTTCTGCTTTATGTTTTCCTTTGGAAATGAAAACAGCTACAGCTACCTTAAGTTGTTGCCTTAGTGTAAATTATCTATGAAATATTTTCATCTTCCTTGAGTCAGATGGTTTATTTTAATTAATTAATTAATTAATTAAAAATAAATTTATTTATTTTTAAAGAGTTATTTATTTTAGGGACCATTGGATGGTGTAATGGTTACATCGCTGGACTCCCACATTAGTCGACCACAGTTCAAGCCCTGGACCCAGCATTTAAAATTCATGCCGGATACATGTTTGTGTGTGCCCAAGATCCTGAGAAGAGAATGAGAAGGGACTGTGGTGTGGTTATCCCCCCCACACACACCGTGGGGTGATTCCTTGCTTTCTGTGCCTCTGTCTCTTTCTGCTCTCTGGTGAGTACACATGCCCTATAGCAAAAACTTATCTCTGAACAAAAAAAAAAAAAAAGAAAAGAATAAGAATTATTTATTTTATTTATTATTACTTTTTAAAAATTTGACCAGAGAGAGAAAGGGCAAAAGAAAGCAAGCCATCAGGTCTGGGACTTGAACTATGCTGGTCATGTGGGAGTCCAGTGCCCTAAATACCACGCCATCTGTGGACCCCCAAGTGGATTATTCTTTCTCAGCTGTGTTTGATAATGTTAATGGAGAACTTGTTAATGATTGTTTTTTTGTCCCATTACTTTGGAATGGAATATGGAGCTGAGGCTCCAGAGTTCTTGAATTACACTTTTGCTTCTATTTTGTATTATGTTTCTTGTTTTTAATGTCTTTTTATGCCTGTTCAAATCAGTTAAATATGTAGTGAGAGTGTCTCTGTTGTTGATTATAATAACAGTATGATGCTCTGAAGATGGAAAGAGTTGGTAGAAGTTGAGATGTGGTCTAGTCCTCAATGTCTTCTTAAATGTCCCCCCTGTTTTTCTCCTGACATCTTACTGATGCTAAAGCTATTAAAGTAGAGTAAACATTTGGTCTGTTCTAAAGAACTAAAATAACTTTTTGTAGTTCTGGGTCTCTTGGTAAGTTATGCTTTTTGATGAAGTATGCTTTAGGATGTCTGTGCCTTTTCAAGCTGAGTGGAGAATCAAGGATGCTGTTCAGCAGTGATACCCCAGTTTTTGTTGAGCCATTGTTTATCTGGATAATTTTTTTATTGTCTTAACTTTTCCCTAAGAATTTTTAACTGCTTCTGAAAGGTATAGCCATGACAGCTGTTATATATATTGGGTCATCGGGAAAGTCATGACATATTTTTCTATGCAATGACCTAATATATGGGTATGAAGAAAGGGAGTAAAGCCAGACCAAGTGATTCTGTGTTGGGGATACTTCTAGATTTGCCCTTAAAAAATGAGATTTTAGGGGAACCAGCAGTTAGCGTAATGGCTATGTCGCTGGACTCCCACGTAGTCGACCGCGGTTCGCGTCTCGGACCCGGTGGCTTACAACTCACGCCGGGCGCGTGTGCGTGCGTGCCCAAGATCCCGAGAGGAGAATGGAGGAGAAGGGATTGCGGCGTGACCATCCCCCCTGGGGGGTGATTTCTCGCTTTCTGTCTCTATGTCTCTCTCTGTCTGTCTGGCGAGCGCATGCGCCCTATAACGAAAAAACCTCTCCCAAAAAAAAAAAAAAATGAGATTTTATATTAATCTTTTAATGAATTCTATAATATTTGATAAAATTATTGCCATAGTGAGCTTTAAAAATAATGATGCGAGGGTATAGGGAAGAGGATTGGTGTGTCCTCAACTGTTCCCAGTCAGAGGTCCTGATTCTTTTTTCCTTTTCTTCTTGTCTTATATCCATTTGTCAGAAGAGTAGGGAACTCTATTTTGTTCTGCGGTGTTTAAGGAAGGACCCGATATGGGATATTAATGCTGTATAATTGTGTGAGATCATGAGAGACAATCAAAAATGCTCCAGTCCTCATTAACTGAAGTGTACATTGTTCGATGGAAAGTGCATCATAAATTAAATAGGCTTAATAAAATAAACTGAAATTACTGGGAAGAAGTTGCTTCTACTGGCAATCCTTAGTGTGAAAGATTTTTTTTCTTTTGCCTGGAGGACTGTTTAAAAAGAAATAGCATTACTTGATTGGCCCTTCATCCCAATTAATAATTTTAACTTCGATAAATTCTGATTTCAGAGTTATGACTAGTCACATCTTAGCTTTTCCCCTTGCTGGTTAATTGGGGTGCTGGGGTTAATCTAAATTAAAACTTAAACTAATAGAGGTCAGCAAGGCAGCTGAAACACCTGAGTGAAACAAATGGGGCTGCCAGGCACAACTTTATCTTGGCTGTTTCCCAAGAGGGAAGTGGCAGCAAATTGGAGTTGTTTCAGCCTTCTGTAAAGGTGAGTGATGGGTGACACTTGTTAATGTACAGCATCTCCGGAAGCATTCCAGATTGCTTTGCTGCTGTACCAACTGCTGCCATCCCTGCACTGTCACTAGGAACTGGACCAGTTGCCAACATCTGGCAGCACAGCAAGGAATGGGTGCAAATCTTGAAACCCCGCAGATTCTAAATATGGTGCTTAGAACTGTGCAGGCTTTAATCACTTACTGCTCTTTGGCAGCAGGCTACGACAGCTTATCCTAGTCTCGTACATCACATCCCGACATCTGCTGAGCTGCAAGGCAGCTGCACATTCATTTTCTTTTCCTGCCTTTTCTCTTTGCTTCCTATTCCTCTTCTCCCCCTACCCCCCTACCTCCCTTCAGTTTTCCTCCCCCTCCCCAATATGCTTCTTGGGAGAGATGATCTGTAAAGATTACTGCTTCATTGTGTGCAAGTAATTGTGGTGATGCCAGGCCCTTGACAGACACAACGTAGCACCTGTTCTGCTGACCTGGTTAATTTCTTCTGTTGAGAGGGATTTGCCAGAGATTGGAGCTGAAGCCAATTCAATGATAAGGCTAAAGAAAATGGCTGTATGTTTTCTGTCACCTCCCAATTAAATTGGCTTCATAAAGTGCTTTCCTTTATTTGTCAGGGTAGTAAGCCTGAGCTAAGTGTTGCATTCAGAAGTGGTACGTTGTATTACAATAGGCCTATGAGTTTTCATTTGTGTGTGTGTGTGTGTGTGTGTGTGTGTGTGTGTGTTTTAATGTGATCATGTGGAAGAGCTGGATGGTGAATATTTTGCTTCTTTTTTAAAAACCATATTTGAAGCCATGCTCTTTGGGTCCATGTTTTGTAAGGAAGAGATTATAGCCACATTGAATTTTAATGTTTCATTGAAAGGGTTTAAAGGCTTACTCTGTTAATTCAGGTGTCATGAGGATGTGTAAAAACCCTAACTACTGAGAATGATGTGTAGGTCAGAAACCTTCCCTTTGAAACACATATACACACACACAATCATTCTCACTCTCATTCTTTTTGTTTCCTAATGGACCTTAATTTACTACAAGTTAGAAAATCTATCTGTATTATTTAATAAAGACATACATATGCATGTATTTGTATGTGCATGTATAGGCATGCTGTTTATATGCATGTATGGGAGAGGCATTGAAGACAGTATCAGATATCATAAATAATCTTATTTTTAGAGCTGGAAAGAACCTTATAAGAAGCCAAGTCCCTGGGAGGCTAAGCAACTTCCTGAAAGTCATATAGTAATTGGCAGCACTGGTGCTTTATTTCAAGACTTCTTAGACTAAGTCTTCTCTCTATACTTTTGTTTCTTAACTATTTCATTCTTGAGCCATAAAAATATTTCACTATACGGGGACCAGCAGTTGGTGTAATGGCTGTGTCGCTGGACTCCCATGTAGTCGACCGTGGTTCAAGTCCTGGACCTGGTTACTTAGACTCACGCTGGGCACATGTGCGTGAGTGCCCAAGATCCCAAGAGGAGAATGGAGAAGGGAGTGTGGCGTGGCCATCCCCCCAGGGGGTGTGTGTGTGTGGTTTCTTGCTTTCTGTCTCTCTTTCTCTCTCTGGTGAGCACATGCACCCTATAGCAAAAACCTCTCAAAAAAAAAAAATTCGTTATAGTATTGCTATTTTCAGCTTGTAAATAAAACAACCTTCATTTTCTTAAAATTGGAAGAAATATTGTGTTAGAAAATAATTTTTTTCCTTAGAAGGTAAGTGATTTATTGAACCCCTGTTACTTAACACTTCTAATGAAAAAATTAGCTTTATAGTTTGTTACTGGTTTATCTGGAAACTGGGATTGCTACAAGCTTGAAGTATAGCTGGTGGTGAAGGTTTTATGAGACTGTTCACCTGCTGGAGAAAAAGCATTGCAGGGTTTTACTTCCAAATGGAATAAGTTTGCATTCGGCCTGTTTCTTGTCAAAGCTCATCCCTGAAGACAATTTCACAAAACATGAATATTGTACATGACCATAAAGAATGAACCTTTTGGAAATGTTTTCAGTGTATATTTTTTATTTTCATGATTCTAACTGCTACTTTATAGTATTAGGTTCTTTTAAGATGTCTTTATCATCGTATAAGATTTTTCGTTGGTTTTGTTTTGCTTTTTTTAAACTGTCAGATGATCTCTGACTTGGTAAGCCTGAGTTCTTGAACAGTTCTTTGAACAATTGGGGAAAGACCGACAGTTGCTGAGCACTGGTTGTGTGCCGGCTCCGGGACTAAGTAGGTAGGTGCTTGACATACGTCTTTACTTAATCCTCACACCAGCCCCATTTTGTGGTCTGACTGCACTTAGCAATAAGCTATATAAAGTGACTGGTTTTGTTCTTTTTATATCCCAGATCTCAGACTAGTTTCTTGTCACCTCATGAGGTATTTTGTTCTGAAAGGACTAATTGAGCTTAGATGTTGACAGATCAATACCTGGATTTCTAAGGGTTCATTAGGATTTTGTATGTTGCTTCTAGCTCTATTTAGTTTTGATCTGGTTTGTCCTGTCACTTTGAATCTAGCCAAGAGTATCTAGAGAAAGGCATAATAGGTTCCATTCTTTTGATGACCACTTTGATGGGTTAAATTTGTCCTTTCATTTGCCATCAGGACATGCCTATAACTGACCTTGCCACATGCTGGACTTTTGTGTCTAAGACATTTGATAATACCATAAACAAGTAATTACTAATTCGGTGAACTATTAAGTCAATAATGTTGAGAAATAGAGAAAGAAGCAAGCTTTCTGACAAGATGGTTTACTTTAATTAAATTGGTGAGTGATTAATATGGACAGTCAATGTGGAGGTTTTAATTGTATGCATTTAGATCTTGATATGAATAAAAGATGTCTCGAACCATCCCCACAGTTGATGCAAAATATATATATATATATTTAAGAAGTTTTTGCTGTAGGGCGCGTGCGCTCGCCAGACAGAGACAGAGACAGAGAGACAGAAAGTGAAAAATCATACCCCAGGGGGGATGGCCATGCCGCAATCCCTTCTCCTCCATTCTCCTCTTGGGATCTTGGGCACTCATGCACACGTGCCCTATGTGAGTTTTAAGCCACCAGGTCCGGGACGTGAACTGCGGTCGACTACATGGGAATCCAGTGACATAGCCATTACACTAACTGCTGGTCCCCAATATTCTTATTGTTGGCATGACCCATCTTTCCAGTGGGTCAGCCAATAGATAATAACATGTTTTAATGTTTGATTTAGCCTGCTTCTCTTAGTGGGTTAGAAAATAGATGCCTTCTGTTTAGAGTAGTATTTCACTTTTATATTTTAAAATGTTGCTGGAGGGACCAGCAGTTAGCATAATGGCTGTATTGCTGGACTCTTATGTAGTCTATCGCAGTTCGAGTCCCGGATCTAGCGGCTTAAACTCATGCCGGGTGCGTGTGCGTGCATGCCCAAGATCCTGAGAGGAGAAGGGATTGCGGTGTGGCCATCCCCCCAGGGGGGTGATTTCTCACTTTCTGTCTCTCTGTCTCTCTCTTTCTGGCGAGCGCACACACCCTACAGCAAAAACCCTCTCCAAAAAAAACAAATGTCTCTGGAAATCTGGTTAGTATTTAAATGTGTGATGAAACTTATTACATATAGACTTTTTTTTTTTTTTTTTTTTTTTTTTTTTTTTAGGTTTTTGCTGTAGGGTCTATGTGCTCACCAGAGAGAGGGTAAGTGAGAAATCATCCCCTGGGGGGATGGCCATGCTGTAATCCCTTATTCTCCATTCTCTTCTTGGAATTTTGGGCACACACACACACACACCCAGCATGATTTTCAAGCCTCCAGGTCCAGGAATCGAATCATGGTCAGCCATGTGGAAGTCCAGTGCCTTAACCATTACATCACCTGTTGGCCCCAACAGAGACCTTCCTTTTAGAGAAAACATAAATATGAAGTATTTAAATTTTAAAATTGAAATTATAGTTGAAGATATGACAGGGAGTTAATCAGTTAGATGTCTTAGAACTTAGTAATGGTGTTTTAAAACAACCACAAACCAAATACCAATGTATTTTTTAAAAATCAGGGCATGACGTTAGTACTATTACTAAGTGAAAACAAAGGAAGACCTTAGAACAGTACCTAAAACAGTACATTTCATGGGGCCAGCTAGGGGAGAGAGAAGAGTTGGCTTATAACTGTTGAAGGAATTTTTCAAACATAGGTGGTATCCTGAGAGTTCAGTAGGCAAATATATGGCCAAAATTGCCTTTTTTACATACTAATTAGCACAGTGTCAGCTGGCTAAGTATAAATTAGACACAGGATTCCAGCAGTATTTTACTATCTCCAAGAGAAGAATTGAGCACTTCTCAAAAAATGGGAAACACTACCTACTCACTAGCATAGGTATAATGTTTTGGTTTTACATCATATTTAATGCATTGCTCCTTTAAAGTAACTTAGAAGGAAAATGACTTAGCAAAGAAAGAGAAGTTAATAAACATCTTCAAAAATATATATGTACTGGGAACCAGCAGTTAGCGTAATGGCTATGTCGCTGGACTCCCACGTAGTTGACCGCGGTTCGCGTCCTGGACCCAGTGGCTTAAAACTCACGCCAGGCACGTATGCATGCGTACCCAAGATCCCGAGAGGAGAATGGAGGAAAAGGGATTGCGGCGTGACCATCCCCCCTGGGGGGTGATTTTTCACTTTCTGTCTCTCTGTCTCTGTTTGTCTGGCGAGCGCATGTGCCCTATAGTGAAAACCTCTCAAAAAAAAAAAAAAATATATATATATATATATGTACTGTGGATCTAGAGTAGGGCATAATCATTCTCAAGTTGGAGAGTATCTTTGGGGACCAGCAGATGTCATAATGATTATGTTGCTGGACTCCCACGTAGTCAACCGTGGTTTGAGTCCCGGACCTGACAGCTTAAAACTCATGCCAGGCGTGTGTGTGTGTGCGTGTGCCCAAAATCCCAGGAGGAGAATGGAGGAGAAGGAATTGTGGTGTGGCCATTTCCCTGGGGGATGATTTCTTACTTTTTGTCTTTCTGTCTCTCTGGCGAGCACACATACTCTATAGCAAAAGTCTCTATTAAAAAAAAAAAAAAAAAAAGTGGGGACCAGCAGATGGCGTAATAGTTACATTGCTGGATTCCCATGTAGTCAACCGCATTTTGAATCCTGGACCTAGCTGCTTAAAACTCATACTGGGCATGTGTGCCCAAAATCCTGAGAGGAGAATGGAGAAGGGATTGCGGTATGGCCATCCCCACAGGGGGTAATTTCTCACTTTCTGTCTCTCTGGCGAGTGCTTGTGCCCTGTAGCAAAAATCTTTCTCTTAAAAAAAAGTTTGATTTCTTTCTTTCTTGAGAGTGAGAGATAAAGAGAGAAATGGAGATAGGCAAGCACCCTCAACAGTGTCCCATGCCACAATTCCTCACACCCCCTGCCTTCCCAGCCAGCCGGGATTATGGGCGTGTGTGCCCAGTGTATAGCGGTCCACCAAGGAACCAAACCCACAGTCTTCCATATAGACCCAGCTTCACGTGAGCAACATGTTACTGCTGCAGCACCGTACTGGCTTTCCAGCTGTCTCTTCACAAGGGAGAAACTGGAGAAAGGGAGAAAGTACATGAGTGGTATAAGATCACCCCACTTAGTGGGTTAGGACATGAAAACCTACATGTTCTTGCTCGCAGTTTGGTTTTCTTAGTGCATTGTGCTTTGGGTTGGACAAGTTGAAAGCCCATTTGAGAATTTTTTTCAAATCTGTTTAGAATTTTGCCATAGGACGAGTGTACTTGCCAGGAGAAGTCACCCCCTAGGGCAGATGCCCAGACCACGGTCCCTTCTCTTCCATTCTTCTCTCAGGATTTTGGGTTCACACACACATGCTCTGACTTGCATCTGGCATATTTTTCAAGCCACTGGGTTCCGGACTTGAAACACCACATCGGCCATGTGGAATCTAGGACCTTAACCACCATGCCACCAGCTGGCCCTCTGTGTAGAAATTTGAAGTACATTTATTTGTACTCTGACAATTCACGTGTCTCCTTTTTATGCATTATGAACTTTATTCATTTAACACTATGTCAATAGGTGCTAGGTTTATAAAGACTAGTAAGACAAAATCCCCGCTCAAGGAATTGTGTTATCTAATAAGAGTGAGGGTCTCTCTAATTCTGTGTAGTCAGAATTGTGTTATATAATAAGAGTGAGGGTCTCTCTAATTGTGTAGTCAGCTAACTCTCCTTTAAGAGTATACCTTTATATGACCAGCAGGTGGTATAGTAGTTGGGGCACTGGACTGACTGCAGTTCGAGTCCTGGACCCGTCAGCTAGAAACTCATGCCTGGTGCATGTGTGTGCATGTCCAAAATCCTGAAAGGAGAAGGGATTGCAGCGTGGCCATCCCCTTGGCAGGTGGGTGCGTGGGGTTCTTGCTTTCCATTTCGCTGTGTCTCTCCAGTGAGCATACGCCCCCTATAGCAAAACTCTCAAAAATAAATAAATAAATAAAAGGAGTGAAAAAAAGTGCACCTTAAAAAAAATGTAAGTGGGGAAAATAAATGGTGAAAGAGAGCAATCAAGTCCTATATAGAAGTTATGCATGTAGTTCTCTAATGTCTTATCGCTCATGTGCCTCAAGTGTTCATTAGTATGCCAGTTCATCCCCTACACCTGATCTAATAATTCCTAAAGTAATTCCTCTAAACTTATAAAGGGCCTTAAGAGATACTGTTTAATATAAACTCTGGATAATATAAATTTATTTTCAAGAATGTAGTAATTATTGAAAGCCAAACTGAGATGCTGATATCCACTGAAATTTATTTCAGGTTATGTTTTCAGGTTGACATTCGGTACAGGAGGATTCATTTTCCTATTTTCTATTTTATAGATGTTTGAACATTTTTGTAATTAAAGTTAAAGGGAAGAAAATCCTTCAGGTTTCTTTTTTTCCTTCCATTTATTCCTTAACAAATATTTGAGTATCTTCTCTATATTTATATTGTAACTATTGTGCTAAGCCATGCTGTCCAATATAGTAGCTACTAGCCACATGTAGCTATTGAAAACTAAATTTTGATTGATTAATATAGAATAAATTTAAATTCAGGTCCTTAGTCACTCTAGCCATAGTTTAAGTGCTAAGTAGCTGCATGTGCTAGTGGCTTTTGTATTGAACAGTACAAATACAGGGCATTTCCATCATCACAGAAAGTTCTCTTGAAGCTGTTAGAGGCTGGAAGAAAACAAAGTTCCTCCTCTCATGGGCATTCCTACTTAGGGATGAGATGAAAAAGAAATAGATAGTAAAAAGTACAGTAGAGAATGATAAGACTGGGAATGGTGAAAATGAGTGCCGGGATAAGGAAATAATAGTTATATAGTCTGTTCAAAGGATAAAGTGATATTTGAGTAAGACCTGAGGAAGTGCCTAATAAAGCCATGGAGCTATCTGAGAGAAGAGTGTTGGGGACAGTGGAATGGCAAGTGCAGGCTTTGAGGCTTAGCAGAGGCTAGCGTGTTCTAGGTACATTAAGGAGGCCATTGTCACTGGAGTGGAGCTGGCAAGAAAGGGAATGATAGCAGAGGAGGTGAAAGGTGATAGGAAGCCAGGCCCTATAGGATCTTGTAGGCCTCTGTAAGCCTATGATGTGGTTGAGATGAGAAACTGTTAGACGGTTTTGAATAGAGTAGTGACATAATAGGACTAATACTTTGAAAGGACCATTCTGATGGCTGTGTTGAGAGTAGACACAAGAAAATAGGGGCCAAAGTGACAACAAACTAGGAATAAAAGGGAACTTCCTCATCTGATAAAGACTATCTGAAAACCCACAAGTAATATACATAATGGCAAAAGATTGAATACTTTCTTCTAAGATTAGGAACAAAATGAGGATGTTTACTTTTACCACTTCTATTCAACATCATATTGGAGGTCCTAGCCATAAAAATTAGATAAGAAAAAGAAATATAAAACACCCAGATTGGAAAGGACAAAGTAAAGCTATGTTTTATTTGCAGATGGCATGATCTCATGTAGAGAAAATACCAAGGAAGCACCAAAAAACCTACTAGAATTAATTGATGAATTCAGCAAAGTTGAAGGATATAAGATGAATACACAAGTCATTTGCATTCCCTTATACTATTCATGAGCAATGTGATAAGGAAATTAAGAAAACAATTCTATTTATAGTAGCATCCAAAATAATAAAATCTCTAGGAATATATTTGACCAAGAAGGAGAAAGACTTGTACACTAAAAATATAAACATTGCTGAAAGAAATTAAAGCCCTAACTTAATGGAAAAATATCCCATTTTTATGGATTAGAAAACTTAGTATTGTTGGGGCTGGCAGGTGGGATGGTGTTTAAGGGTGCTGGACTCCTACATGGCTGACTGCAGTTCGAGTCCCGGTTCTGGTGGCCTGCTTTCTCACTCCCCCCCCCCCCCCCCCCCCGCATTCACTCTGTTCCTTTCTAGTCAAACTGAAATAAATAAATAAATAAATGAAAGTTTAATTAAAAAATAATTCGTAAAAAAAGAACACTTAATAAAAAAGTTTAAAAATACTTCTTTTTTAAAAAAGATTTTAGTCCCCAAATAGACCAAAGATTAAAACACAATCCAGATCAAACGTCAGTAGTCTTTTTTGCAGAAATTGACAATTGATTCATTCATGTGAAAATGTAAGGACCCAGAATAGCTGAAACAGTCTTTAAAAGGAAGAACAAAGTTAGAAGACTCACATTCATCAGTTTTAAAATCTACTACAAAACGACAGTAATCAAGATGTTGTAACTGGCGTAAGGCTAGGCATATAGATCAGTGGAGTACAACTGAGAGTCTAGAAATAAAGGCATGCATTTACTGTCTCTTCATTTTTGACAGGGGTGCCGAGGCAATTCAGTAGAGCAAAGAATGGTTTTTTCCACAAATGGTGTTAGGACAACTGAATGTTCACACACAAAAGGTGGAGTTGTTTATTACACCTATACAAAAATTAACTCATAATGGAGTATAGACAAAAATGTAAGAACTAAAACTACAAAACTTACAGAAGAAAACATAGGAATAAATCTTCGTGATCCTTGGTTAGGAAGTGGTTTCTTAGCTATGACACCAAAAGCACAAGTAACAAAATAAAAAATAGATAAATTGGATTTCATTAAAATTAAAAACTTTTGTAGTACAAATGGTACCATCAAGAGAATGAAAAGTGGGACTATCTTGGATATATCACTGGACTTCATATGATCGACTGTGGTTCAAGACCCAGACCCAGCATCTTGAAACTCACATGCGTGCATGCCCAAAATCCGGAGAGGAGAATGGAAGAGAAGGGATTGCGGGGTGGCTATCCCCCCCGGGTGACTTCTTGCTTTCTGTCTTTCTGTCCCTGTCTCTCTGGTGAGTGCACACACCCTATAGCAAAAATCTCTCTCCAAAAAAAAAAAAAAGAGAGAGAGAGAGAGAGAGAGAGAAAGGACAGCCCTCAAAATGGGAGAAAATATTTGCAATCATATCTAATAAGGGGCAAATATTGAGAATGTTCCAAGAACTCTTTTTTTTTTTTTTTTTTTTTGAGAGATTTTTGGGTGTGCTCACTGGAGAGACATAGAGATACAGAATGCGAGAAATTACCCCCCACAGGGGATGGCCATGTCTCAATCCCTTTGCCTCCATTCTCTTCTCAGGATTTTGGACACTCAGACACACATGCCCAGCATGAGTATTAAGCTGCCAAGTCTGAGACTTGAACCATGGTCCACCATATTGAAGTCCCGCACCTTAACCACCGCACCACTGCTAGCCCCTGAAGGTAATTTTATACAGCATTTTTTGTATTGCAGTATTTTGTGCAACTTATCATAAAAAGGTAGGTGTGGAATTTTCCACTTGTGGCGTCATGTTGGTACCCAAAGAGTTTCAGGTTTTGTAGCATTTTGGATTTTGGATTAGGTATGGTCAATCTATATAAATGACCAGTAAGTACAGGAAAAGGTGATCAATACCTTTGGGAAAATGCAAATTAAACTACAGTGAGCACCATTTCACACATACTAGGATGGCTATAGTAAAAAAGATGATAGCAAGTGTTGGCAAAGAGAATTTGAAACTCTTATACATTACTGGTAGTATTAAAAAATGGATACAGCCTCTTAGGAAAGCTTGATAGTTTCTCAAAATGTTAAACAGGATTACCACATGAGCCCTTGATTCCACTCCTAGGTATATACTTAGGAAAAATGAAATCATATCGCTTATAAAAATGTGTACATGAATGTTCAGTGTTATTCTCAGTAGCCACACACAAAAAAAATACCAGCTCAGGTGTTCTTCACCTGATAAATGGACAGACAAAATCTGATGTGTCTATATGATTGAGTATTATTTGGCCATAAAAAAGAAAGGAATACTGATACTAACATGGGTGAACCTATAAATCATGCTAAATGAAAGAAGCCAGTCACAAAATACCACATATTATGATTCCATTAATATGAAATGTCCAGAATAGGTACATCTACAGAGATAAGAAATGAATTAGTGATTGCCTAGGACTGGGATCCCAGCGTACTGGGCGGGGGTGGGAGTGAGCATTGGGGTAGGGAATAGCAACTAATGGGTAATGGGTTTTTTTGGGGAGGGAGGTAATGATTATATTTCAGAATTAATTGTGATGGTTGTATATCTCTATGAATATACAAAACCATTGAATTGTACAATTTAAATCTATAATTATGTGGTATATTAATTATATCTGAATAAATCTTTTTTTAAAATCAAATGCTACAGGTAGATCAAGTAAGATGAGGACTGAGAGAGAACTGATTTTTGTTTTAGCAAAGCAGAAGTCATCGGCAACCTTGACAAGAACTGTTTCTGTAGAGTGGTGGACTGGGTTTAAGAGAAAGTGGAAGGGTATAAATCGGAGATTTTGAGAAGACAACTCTTGAGTAGTTTTTCTGTAAAGGGAATAGAGAAATGAGGCAGCAGCTAGACGGTCTGAGAGTTTTGTTTTATGATAGGAGATGTACTAATGGAAATGATCCAGTAGACAGGAAAGAACTGACGTGGCAGGAAAGAGGTGAGAATTGCCAGTGAGTACACAAGTAGAGAGCTATGGTCTGATGGACAGGAGGGAAAGTGAAGCATCAGAGTACAGTTGCAAGAGGTGAGAGCATGTGCAAATTTGCATTGAATGCTTCTGTTTTATTTTTCAAGAAGCTGAAAGTGAGAAGATAGAGGAGTAGCTGAAGTTTTGATAAAAGAGAAGGTATAAAAGAGAAGGTATGGAGAAGTTACCTCAGAGTGGGAGAGTGAATGGACAAGGAAGTATAGTGGAACTGTTAGGTAGCCCTAAAGACCCACATAAGGTTAGTAGTGATGATTTTAACGTGAGACCAGTCTGCATGGTCTTGTACTTTTCTCTAGCCATGCTCATATGCGTGGGCACAAATGCTGAGATTAAACAGGTTTGGGGTTTGCCAAGGCAGTATGGGTACATTATCTCTCATTGTAGTTCTGAAATTAAAAAAAGACCTGAAAACTCTAGTTTGTTGTTTGTTTTGGCAGATTTGGCACACTGTTGTGGCGACATCTGATCTGAATGGTTGCAAACTTTTAAATTTTGCTGTAGGGCATGTGCACTTTCCAGAGAGAGAAGGAGAGAGGGAAAGTGAGAAAGCACTCCCTTGGGGAGGTGGGGGCAGAACATGACCATGTTCCCTCCTCCTCCATTCTCCTCTTGGGATTTTGGACATGCATGCACATCAACACACACCTGGCATATCCTTCAAGCTGCCAGTTTGAGACTCAAACCTCACAGTCATGTGGGATCCAGCCACTTTAACCAACAACCACTGGCTGATCCATCATGAAACTATTGGCATTATTTATCCCACTTAGTGCCAATACTCATATATTTTGCTCTAGAAATACTGTGTTTGACTTTGGGGTTCTCCCCAGACTTTTCTGGGGCACTTAATGGTATATATACTGTATACTGTTCTAAAATCCTAGGTCTGAATTTTGATATAGGTCAATCCCCAAGGCATTCAGGGCCCATATGACAGAGGGACTGCCTATAAGGGAGTGGAGAATGTGTGCCAGGAGTGATTATCTTGGACTGTGGAATTGCATCTACCTAGGTAAGGAGGGAAGTGAGCACTATGGAAGAGGATGAGGGATGCTGAGAAGATTGTTGGATCAATGGATTATTGATCCTGGTGGTGCTGAAGAATTACTGGCATCTGAATGCTAGAGAGAGGATACAGGAAAAATAGGGAGAGGTTTAGTTCAACTGGGCTTTTCATCCTTAAAGAACATAATTACAGAATACAAGTAAGTACTGGCCTTTTGGTTTTTTAACTTGTGAATCCTCCTTTAGTTTGGGATGACTTCCTCTTTATTTTTTCAACACAAATAATATATTGCATGGTGCCATTAAAAGAAACATTGCCGAAGAATGCCCAGAAATAGTCAGTAATTGAGCTGGTGTCTGAAAGGATATATAACCCTCTCCCCACCTTTATTACAGATAGGAAAACAAGGCACACACCAAGACATCCATCTGGTGACCCAAGGACAGAATATTTGAAATGCGGACTGTTGGAAAATCTAAACAATAGCACCCTCTATACATTGCTACTTTTGCTGTGGATTAGAAAGAATGGTGAATGAGTGCAGTTACTCAGTCCCTGTAAAACTTTTTTTTTTTTTTTTTTTTTTTTTTTTTTTTAATTTCTAGGGAAAAGAAAGGAAAAGCAAATTAGCAAGAGCTTCCTTAGCATTCAGGTTGCTCAGTTCTTACTCTGTCTTCACATGTCAGGGCCTAATACTGATAGTGATTTACTCACACTTCTAGTTAATAATTAGACATTGGGAGACACTATATATCATGCCTAATGGAATATATGGGGTCTGATGAGAAAGTTTTCTGTTTTGACTAATAAATTTTAACCCAAATGGCTAAGCTTAGTGAAATATTATGGACTTTGAAATATTTGAGGACTTGTTCTGAGGAAACAGTGCTACTTTATTCAGTGAATGAATTTATCATCCCTTCCAAATCATAAGCCTTAGCTTGAGATCAACAGCAGAGGCATGATGTAATGCTGAGTCAAAAAGTGGAAAAACTAATCAAACCCTTAAAGACCAAGGGCAGTGTGGCAGAAATAGGTTGACTCTTCAGTGGTAGCCTCTAGCTGTATACTGACTTATTTGAGCAACCAAAGATGGGTTATTTGTAGCTAATATTATGATGTTTTTTGGACATCCTGATTTCTTTCCATCCTTCCCTCTGTATTCTTTTTTGTGTAAATATCATATTTCCCCTTGCAAAAGTCAGATAAATACTTTCCATCTTTGTTCATAAGACTAGACGACAGCTTGTTACTAGTCTTTGATTTTAGAAATATGATTGTATGGTCACTTGTGCAAGGCAATGGGTGGAGCTCTGGGGGCGGAGTGAATATTCAAATCAGACTTCTCACCAGCCTTCAAGAAGCTTATAGCCAAGCAAGGGGAGTAACATAAAAACAAATAACCGGAATGCGTGGTGGAGGTATATTAAAGAATTCAGAAGAGGGAAAAATGAATAATTTGAAGATTTCAGGGAAGATGCAATAATATTTAACCTGGGGTGTCAACAAAGGATAGAGATAGGATTTTAGATAGATTGAATTCAGGGGGGTGGAGGATGGTAGAGGAAGTTAAAGGTCATGGAAAGGGAGTAGTTTATAGTTCATAATACAGTTTGAAAAACACACTGGGTACATGTGTGTGCCCATGATCCCAAGAGGAGAGTGGGGGAGAAGATTACATTGTGGCCATCCCTTTTGGGCGGTACTTTTTCACTTTCCCTGTCTCTTCTGTCTTAGCTTTGGCAAGTGCATCTACCCTAAAGCAAAAAAAAGTAAAATAAAAATCATTCTATATGTTTGTTATATAAGCCATCTGGTCTATGTGAAAGAAGAATATTGTTTGGGGAAAAGGTTTCATTGATAATAACAAAAATATGTCCCAGCAAAATGACAAGAAGAGGTAGGTTCATTCATTGCCTAGGTAGATACTAGTACTCAGGATTAGAGTCAAGATATTGTATAATGTGATTCCTTTTGTTTAAAAACTGTGACAAGTGGTAGTATGTGTATATCAATGATAAAGCAAACAAATATTTTGAATTTTCTCCCATAAACAGTTCTTTTTCCCCCTCTGTGTATGTATCTGTTGAGCTGCTTTGATGGACAAGTGCAGGGGACAGAATGGTGAGCATAGCCAGATGGAAGCTCTGTTCTCTGTGAAGCATACAGTCAGCTAGAGGAGGAAATAGACATTAATCAAGTAATCCTCTAATAAAATGTAAATGAGTACAACAAAGACATAGTGTATGTGGAGCATGTGGTTAAGGAAGGTTTCCCTGAGGAAGAGATGATTAAGCTGAGATTTTACGAATGAGTAGAGAAGGTGGGAGGTGAGCAGGTAAATGGTTAGGGAAGCTGTTCCAGGCAGTGCACATGCAGAAAAGGGCAAGTGAGCTTGGAGCATTTCAGGTACAGAAGGAAGCTCAATGGGGCTAGAGCTTGGAAGCAGAAGGTGAGGTCAGGTCAGAGAGGTAGACAAGGTGCCAGTGTCCTTCAAATGTCCTGACACATTGGCATAGTCCGAAAATAGTCCGACCGCAAGGAGGAGAGCAACATGGAGGGGAAGGACAAGAGTAAATGTGAGGGAAACATCACACTAACTCAAGTGAGGAGATCATGTCTGTTTTTTGTTTTTGTTTTTGTTTTTCACCAGTGGATTCATGCTTGTACATATGCAAGAGAGAGAAAGAGAAAGAGTGAGAGAAGGCATACCCTTTGGGGGCATGGTCACATCATGATCCTCTTTCCTTCATTTTTCCAACCCGTCATGATTTTGCGTGCACACACACCTCGTGTTTTTCAAGCTACCAGGGCCAGGATTCGAACTATGGTTGGCCATGTGGGATTCAGCTTCTGACACATGAGGCTTAACCATTGCATTACAGGACTGGCCCCAATGCCCATTTTATTCTTTTTTGTTTTTTTCAGTGTACATAAATGTTTGTGGAATAAATGAAGATGATAATACTCTATACGAAGGTGGAGGCAGTGTAGATAGAGAAAAATGGACAGCATCATGAATGTAAGACTTGGAGATGGATTAGATATTGGGCATAAGGTAAGAGAGTTACAGGGATAACTCTTAGGTTATCAAGACCTTGAGAATAGATAGAAACTCTTGAAGAAAGCTTATGGAGTGAGAAAAGAAAGCTTGGAACTGATGGCTGTGTAGAGTTGCTGGCTGAATGTGGAGTAAAACAGAGAGATGCCTCACAGATGCTAAGAAAAGACTTGTTTCAGTAGGGTGAGAATGTCCATTGTCATTTGTTGCTTTAAGAAGTCTAACGGAAATGGGAGGCAGCAGTAATAGTTATGTCATTGGACCCCCACATGGTTGACTGCGGTTCAAGTCACAGACCTGGTGGCTTGAAACTCACCCCAGGTGTGTATGTGTGTGCATGCCCAAACTCCTGAAAAAAGAATGGAGGATAAGGGATTGTGGTGTGGCCAACCCCCTGGAGGGTGATTTCTCACTTTCCCTCTCTCTTTCCAGTGAGCGCACGCTCCCTATAGGAGAGGAAAAAAAAAACTCTCAAAAACAAAGGGAGTCTAGGGGCCGCAGGTGGCATGGTGGTTAAGGGCACTGGACTCCCACATAGCTGACCACAGTTCCAAGTCCTGGACCTGACAGCTTGCTTTCTCACTCTCTCTCTCTCTTTCTCTCCCCTTTCTCTCTCTCTCTCTCTCTCTCTGGTCAAATTAAAATTAATTAATTAATTTAATTAAATTATATAGTTCTTTTAAAATAAAAAAAAAGAGTCTAATAGGATGAGTAATGACAGATGCCCATTAGACATAGAGATCTTGCGACCTTAGCATGGGTGGTTTCGGCAGAATAATGGAAGCAGGAACATGAGGTGGTAGAACTGGTCGAGGAGTGAGTGGGCAGTGTGAAAAGGAAACAAGTCGTTACCTACAAGGAGTGGGTCATTTTATGCCAGCTTTATACTAGCACAACCACACTGAAGTGTGTTAAGGACCCCTTCGACTTAGGACCAGTTCTCCAGGGTATGGGATTCCATTTCTCAGTCTATGTGAGTTGCAGGGAATTTCCTGTGACTTTCGGTGAGTGCACGCTCAGTCTGTCTTGTTCCACATTCGGTTAATATTCGCTACACAAAGAACAAGACTACTATTTTGTTCAAAAATTGCTACTTTATTGTGTACCTCCAGTAGTATTCAAAATAAATAAAACAATTGTGCTAGATTTACATTGTTGTGGTGTGGTGTGTCTTGTCACTTTCTGGCACTTATCTAATGTATGCCTTTTTTGTGGATACAATTACATTATTTCAGCGTGGTGTTGTGAGATGTCTATTGAAAAATACACACGCTGTGGCACTTGACACGCTACAAGACATCCACCCTCAAATTTCTTGCTTATTGACCAAATCGCTTAAGCACCTAGTTGTAGGAATAGAACTCAATCTTATGAGGACTGCCTGTAATTCCTTCCCAGCTATTTGAAGTAAATAGTATATGCAATTTATTTTTTGTATACGTCAAATGTGGTAAATAAAAATTGCAAGCAACTTCTTTTGGCAATAATTTGAAAGCTTGGGAGTTGAGAACAAAAAAGGTGGTAAAGCAGAGGTAGGGCAGAAAGAGATTTTTTTCACTAGAAATTCTTGTGGGGAAGGGAGAGGAAGCAAAGGGAAGAACAAACCCCAAACCCTGTACATCTGCTTTGTGTCTCTCAGTGAGGAAGGGGCTGAAATACATGTAAGAGGGTCCCACCAACTCTCTCCATATTGGGGGGCTATTTGCACAGTGCTGACTCAGCTGGGCAAGTAAGTCAGTTAGAAGGTTGCCTCAAGCTTTATCCATCTCAAGCATCTGTGACTATGTACCATGGAAACCTGAACAGCGGGGGGTCAGAAATTCAGAAAGCCAAGGAATATGTGGCTATAAAACCAAGTACTTTAGAAATTACTTGGCTTTCAACAAAGGTGCCAAGACAGTTCAATGGGAAAAAGAATAATCTTTTCAACAAATGGTGTAATTGGACATCCACATGTAAAAGGATGAAATTGGTTTCTTATCTATGGCATACATAAAAATTAACTTATAATGGGTTGGAGACCTAAATATAAGAGCTAAAATATAAACTGCAAAACTCTATTTCATGAGTGAGAGAGACAGAAAGATAGACCGTACTCCTGACAGGGTCTTGGCACCACAGTCCACAGCCAGTTTCAGCCAGCCCTGGTTCATGGGAACATGTCCTGGACATGAGCCTGGAATCTTCCCACATGGGTTACCCTCAAAGAGACTTTCATTTGGGAACCAGCAGTTAGTGTAATGGCTATGTCGCTGGACTCCCACGTAGTCAACCGCGGTTTGCGTCCCGGACCCAGTGACTTAAAACTCACGCTGGGCGTGTGTGCGTGCGTGCCCAAGATCCCGAAAGGAGAATGGAGGAGAAGGGATTGCGGCGTCACCATCCCCCCTGGGGGGTGATTTCTCGCTTTCTGTCTCTATGTCTCTCTCTGTCTGTCTGGCGAGCGCACGCGCCCTATAGCGAAAAACCTCTCCAAAAAAAAAAAGAGAGACTTTCATTTTTTACTGCTCTGCTACTGCCTAACCCTTATAAACTGTAAAAACTCTTAGAAGAAAACACTGAAGTAAATCTTCATGGGGGCCGGCAGGTGGTATGGTGGTTAAGGGTGCTGGACTTCCATATGACCAACCATGATTCAAGTCCCGGACCTGGCAGCTAGCATAATGGCTATGTCACTGGACTCCCATGTAGTCGACCGGGGTTTGAGTCCCAGACCCGGTGGCTTAAACTCAAGCCGGGCGTGTGTGCGTGCGTGCCCAAGGTCCCAAGAGAAGAATGGAGGAGGAGGGATTGTGACATGGCCATCCCCCCCCCCCCCCCCGGGAGGGGGGGTGATTTCTCGCTTTCTGTCTCTTTGTCTCTCTCTGTCTGTCCGGTGAGCACATGTTCCCATAGCAAAAAAAGACTCAACAAAAAAATCTTTATGAACTTGGGTTGAACATTGGTTTCTTAGATGGAATATCAAAAGTACAAATTACAAAAGAAAATATTAGACTACATCTAAGTTAAAAATTCTTCTACCATAAATGATACCATCAAGATGATGAAAAGACACAGAAGGGTGATCGATAAAGGACTGATATCCAGAATATAAATAAAGCACTCTTACTGGCCGGCTCTGTGGCCTGGAAGTTAAGGAAGCCACATCCCACCTGGCTAGCTGGTTTGAAGTCTGATACTGGCAGCTTCTATGTGCTGGGCACATATATGTGTGGGCCCAAAATCCCAAAAGGATGGAAAAATGAAAAAGGATTGCAATATGACTGTGGGGATGTTTTCTCCCTCTCCCTTTCTCTGTTTCTCTCTGGCCAGGGAGTGTACACGCCCTCTGGCGAATTAAAAAAAGAACTCTTAAAATTCAATAATATAAAGACAGATAACCTAATTTAAAAATGGTCAAAGGAGGGACCACCAGATGGTATAATGGTTATGTTGCTTGATGCCCGTGTAGTTGACTGCAGTTCAAGTCCTGGACCCAGCAACTTAAATTTGCCAGGCACGTGTACATGCATGCTCAAGATCCCAAGAGGAAAAGAAAGGAGAAGGGATTGCAATGTGGCCATTCCTGTGGGCGGCGATTTCATGCTTTCTGTCTCTCTCATGAGCGCACATGCCCTATAGCAAAAATCTCTCTTAAAAAATTTAAATAATGGGCAAAAGATCTAAGTAGACATTTCTTCAAAAAAAAGATAAATGAAGCGTCTTCAAACAGTTTGTGGGAAAATGGAATTAAAGTATGAGTTTATTTTGGTATAGAAATAATTTTGAAATCCATTCATAGTCTTTTCCTTTTTTTTTTTTTTTTTTTGTATGAGTATGTTCACTTTGCCCAAGAGAGATAAAGAAGGAGGGGAGAAAGCACCCCCCCCCATGGAGAGTAGTAATGCTGTGATCCCTTCTCCATTTCTCCCTCCTTTCAGGATTCTGGGTACACACACAATTGTACCTAGCATGTTTCCCAAGTTGCTGAGACGGGGATTTAAACATATGGTCAGCTCTGTGGGATCCATCAGACCACCAAACTGACCAACTATTTTTTCATAATAAGCATTTTCCTCAAGCTTTTTTGAAGACACTTCATATAAATGACCAGTAAGCACAAGAAGATGTTCTACATCATTAGCCCTCCAAGAAATGCAAATGGTAACACTTCACATCTGCTAGAATGACTATAAGTCAATGTTTGTATTATTATTACTAAACAAATGTTCACAAGTAACATGCTATGATCATATTTCCTTATACATTGGTTTTTCTTTTCTTTCTCCTTTCTTTTCTTTTCTTTTTTCTTTTTTTTTGCCTGAGGTCATGTGTGCACTCACTAGAGAGAGATGGTGAAAGAAGGAAAGGGTGTGATAAAGTAACCCTTGTTGGGGGGCGGGCATGCATGAACATGTGCCTGGCATGTTTTTTTTTTTCCCCCTCCAAGCTAAGGGTCTGAGATTTAAACCACACAGTGGGATCCAATTGCCTTAAACACCATGCCACCAATTGGCTTTGCTTTTCTTAATTATTTATTTCTTCTATGAGCAAGAGAGTGAGTGCATCCCCAACAGGGATTGACTCCACAATCTATCCTCAACTTTGGCCAGGCCTGGATCATGGACACACATGAGCTCAGCATACTCGGGGTGATCTCTAGGCGAGAACCTGGAATCTTCCACATGGATCAGCCTCACAGAGTGTTGTGGTTACCACTGTACCACCGTCTAGCTGCTTTGCAAATTTGTTTTTTTGTTAGAGCTAGTTGTACCTGTTTATGTTTGTTTGTTTGTTTGTTTGTTTGTTTTAGGTTTTTGCCATAGGGTACGTACACTCAGAGGAAAGACAGAGAGAGGGGAAAGTGAGAAATCACCCCAGGATGGATGGCCATGCTACAAACCCTTCTCCTTCACTCTTCTTTCAGGATTTTGGGCACATGCCCAGCATGATTTTCAAGTCACCAAGTCTGGGACTTGAACCACGTTAACCCATGTGGGAGTCCAATGCCTTAACCACCACACCACCTGCTGGCCTGCCATAATACCTTTTTTCAAAAGATTTACTTACTGGGACCAGCAGATGGCATAATGGTTACATCACTGGACTCCCATGTAGTTGACCATGATTTGAGTCCCAGACCCAGTGGCTTAAAACTCACGCCAGGCACATATGTGTTCGTGCCCAAGATCCTTAGAGGAGAATGGAGGAGAAGGGATTGCAGCATGGCCATCCCCCCAGGGAGATTTCTCACTTCCTGTCTCTCTGTCTATCTGGCAAGCACACACACCCTATAGCAAAAATCCCTCTCTCTCTCAAAAAAAAAAGAGTACTTAGTATTTTTATGTTTGTCTCGCTGTTTTTTCTCTATATGTTCTAAATGTCTTGAATATTACAAAATAACCTATCATTTCTCCCCTTTCCCACCCACTGTCTTTTCCCTGGAGACGTTCCTAGAGCTCTCTGGATTCTTTTGGAACTGTTGCTCTCTGGGCCTGTACTCTGTATTCCTTGGACTTACCCTTTTTTTTTTTTCTTTTTTTTAGTTTTTGCTATAGGGTGTGTGCATTTAGAAAAATCACTCCTCAAGGGTGGTGGCCACACCACAGTTCCTTCTCCTTCAGGGATTTTGGCCATGCATGCATATGTGCCCAGGGTGTTTTTCAAGCCACTGGGTCTGGGACTCAAACCATGGAGTCAGCCATGCAGAACCCAGCCACCAAAGCACATCTTCCTATGAAGAGCATGGGAAAAGTAAATTGTTGTGCCCTTGTGTGTGTGAAGACATCTTTATGTAGCTCTCATTATGCTTAGTTAATAATTTGGCTGCATATGGAATTTGAGATTGGAAGTTGTACTCCTGAGGATTTTGAAGGCATTACTTTAGTATCTGCTATTGCTATTGAGATGTCTAACCCCATTTAGTTTTCCATTTCTTTGTGTGTAGGGGGGCTATGCAATTCATTGTATAAAATGGGGCACTTAAGGTGCTAGCCTGACAGAATACTAGTACAGCAGGCATAAATCGGGACACTCTCCGGTAAACTGGGACATGTGGTCACCCTCTTTATATGTGACCTATTTTGGGGACCTTCTCTTTACTTCTAGTGTTCTACATTTCATGATGCTGTGTCTTGGCAAAGGCCCTTTTTCATTCATTATACTAGGTCTTTGCAGGCTTGTTCTTATTCTTTAGTTTGGGGAAATTTTCATTATTATTCCTTTAAAAATTTTTTACCAGCCTTTGTTAGTCAGATGTTTGACTTCCGGGATTGTCCTCAACATTTCTTTCTACTTTCACAAATAAGGGAGTGCTAGCCTCTGTTTTATGACTAAGCGATTTTTATGCATTTTCTTCTAGTCTTCTATATTTAAAATTTTGTTTTCTGTTTTATCATTTCAGTCTTTTTTGTTCTTACAGATGTGTACCTTCTCTTACATCTTTTCTTTTTTTCTTTTTCTTTCCTTTTTTTTTTTTTTTTTTTTTTTTTTTTTTTTTTTAAGGTTTTTGCCATAGGGTATATGCACTCACTGGAGAGACAGAAAGGGAAAGTGAGAAATCACCCCTCTAGGGGTGGATGGCCACATTGCAGTCCCTTCTCCTCCATTTTCCTCTCTGGATTTGGGCATGCATGCATATGTGCCTAGCATGATTTTCAAGCTGCCCAGCCCAAGATTGAAACCACGGTTGACTGTGTTTGAATCCAGCACCTTAAACATCATGCCACCTGCTGACCCACTTTTCTTACTTTTTTGAAGTTTGTTTTGTTTTGTTTTTTGTTTTTGAGGTTCTCTGCATTGCTTCCTTGAGTCCTTTTTTTCCTTTTCTTTTTTTTTCCCCCGGTTTATTATAGAGTTTGTACACTCGCCAGAGAGAGACAAAGAAGGAGAGAGAGAAAAAAGTAAGAGTGCAAGCCCCCAGAGTGTATGTATGTCTATGCCACAATCATTTCTCCTCCACTCTTCTCTCAGGATTTTGAGCATGTATGCAAATGTGCCTGGTGTGTTTTTCAAGCCACCAGGTCTGGGACTTGAGCCACATGATTGATCATGTGGAATCTACCCACTTTAACCACCAGTCCACTTGGTTAGACCCCAGTCCCTTTTTTCTGTTTGTTTTGGTCTGTGACTGAGGCTTTTCTTGGATGCTAGTGATCCTTAGCTGTCTATTCGTATTTAAGTGTAAGGTATTAAAATATTATTTGGAATCTCTGAAACCTGGACAGAGCTTTTGTCTTCTTTAATTATAAATATGCTATGAAGTAACCTTTTTTTTAGAGACAGTTATGCCATTTTCTTTTTAATTAATTGATTGTTATTCTTCAGTTTGACCAGAGAGAGAGAGAAAGGGAGAATGAGAAAGAAAGCCACCAGGTCTAGAACTTAAACCTCAGTTGACCACCATGGCCAGGTAACCACCATGCTACCTGCCAGCCCGGCTGTGAAGTAACCTCTTGATTAGAGTGCCCTCACCTTTGAGAGCTTGTATCTTAGTCTCTTTCTACTGCTATAATGTGTAATATATAAAGAATAGAGGGGCCAGCAGGTGGTGTGGTGGTTAAAGTGCTAGACTCCCATATGGCCAACCACAGTTCAAGTCAAGTCCTGGATCTGGAGGCTTGATTTCTCTCTCTCTCTCTCTCTCTCTCTCTCTCTCTCTCTCTTTCTCTCTCTCTCTCTGTTCCCCCCCCCCCCCTTTCTCACTCTGGTCAAATTTTAAAAAATAATAATAAATAAAATTAAATAAATGATTTTTAAAAAGAATACAAATTAATTTTTTCAATGTTCTGGAGGCTGTCTGATGAGGACTACTCTCAGTTTCCAAAATGGCACCTCAATTGTGACTCCTCTGGAGGTGAAGAGGTGGAAGAGCAAAAAGGGACAAATTTTCTCCATTAAACCTGTTTATACATCTAATTCCACTTGTGAGGATGGAGCCTACATTACTCAATCACCTCCCAAAGGTGACACATTTCCAATACTGCATTAGGATTAAGTTTACAGTATATGAGTTTATTTATTTTTTAAATTTTGCCAGAGGTTGTGTGTACTCAGTAGGGAGAGAGGGAGAGAGAGAGATGGAAAGGGAGAAAGTATCCCTCATGGGGAATGGTCATACAGCAGTCTCTTCTCCAGTTCTCCGTCCTTTCAGGATCTCGGACACACAAGCACATGCACCTGACATTTCCCATGCTACTGGGTCTGAGACTTGAACCACACGGTTGGCCATGTAGGATCCAGCCACTTCAACCACCATGCCACCAGTTAGCCCCCAACATGGAGTTTGGGAGATACACTCAGTTCATAGCAATTTGGAAGTCTTATTTTGGGGAGGAGAGGATACAACTATTCAGTTTTTCCAAAAAAGACTCTTGTGCTTTCCTGCCCCAGAAATGATACAGCTTGGTGTTAGCATCCTATAAACAGGGTGGAGGAAAGGGACAGAAGGGCTGCCAGATTAGCATAAAATTTTCTCCTGGTGCCTCATCCCAGCCTTGTTCTCTGCCTGTAACCCCCATTCTGGAGCTCTAGTGGCTAAGCTTTTCTAGTGAATAAAATTTCTTTTCTCAGAGACCGCCAGGTGGCATGGTGGTTAAGGCACTGGACTCTCCCACATGGCCAATCACAGTTCAAGTCCTGGACCTGATGGCTTGCTTTCTCACTTTTTCCCTCTCCCTCTCCCTCTCTCTCTCTCTCTCTCTCTCTCTCTCTCTCTTTCTCTTTCTCTTTCTCTTTCCTTCTCTCTCTCTGTATCTCTCTCTGGTCAAATTAAAATAAATGAATGAATAAATAAAATTAAATAAGTAATTCTTTTTTAAAAAAAATTCTTTTCTCTTAGTGAGAGGAGGTGGTAGAGGTACTTAGTCATTTGACTGTGTGGGATGATGGGGATAATGGAGAAGGCCCAAATGGTCTCCCCATTCCTGCTCCTCCCACCTTTCACAGTAACTGCCACCTGTGAGCTGATCCTCACAGGTGTTCTGTGGGCCTAGTCGGCTCCACCCTCACCTTTCGTTCTCTCTGAGCACTTGGGTGATAACTTTTACTCTGTCTCCATACTGTCTCGGAGAAATTTATGAAATACGCTTTCATTAGCTCTCTTTTTTCTTGTGGCTTAATACATTTATTTTATTACTCAATGGTCTTTTAGAGTTGTTGAAAAGGCAGAAGAGAGAAATTAATGTGTTCAGTCTGCCATTTTTAACTGATTGTGGTACACGTTTTTCTTTCTTCCCTCTCCTCTCCTCTCCTCTCCTCTCCTCTCCTCTCCTCTCCTCTCCTCTCCTCTCCTCTCTTCTCCTTATTGCCAGAGGGTACATGTGCTCACCGAAGAGAGAGAGAGAAAGTGTGGGGGAAAGGGGAGCATGGTCACGCTGCCATCCCATCAGTATTTGGGGCATGTGCGCACACACACATACCGATGTATTTTTCAAGCCACCAGGGCCAGGATCTGAACTGTGTGGGCCATGTGGGATCCAGCATTCTATGCACAGTGTTTAATCACTGTGCTATATGGCCAGCCCTGGCATGCGTTTTTCTAATCAAAGTATTACAAATGTTGATTAAATACTGAATAGATCAATGCTATTCCTCATTTATGTTGTTATGGATAAAATAGGTTTTGGGGGGTTAAGTTGAAAACTTAACTACATCTGTGATTTTCCCCTAGAACTAGAGATATGGCTATATGTTTCTTAGTTGATTATCTGGATTAATTATAATAGAACAAAAGCATTTCATACATCTCTTCGTTTTCTAAGTCACATAGAAAATGACTACAAATATTGTGTCATTGAAATGAAAACCTGTACTAATTACAACAGAATCTTGAGGTTTAGTGAAAAAGTTTCTTTATAAAGTTAAGCTGTAAAAATTTAACTCAGAGGCAAAATTAAGTTCTTCAGCCAGTAGCCCTAAAGATTCATTTTTTTAGCAACATTTTTGAAAGTAGCTTTCCTAATCAAATTAAACCCAAAGACAGTGATAGCTGTGGGAAATGGTAATAGCCACGGGAATTGTTTATTGTTGTTGCTTTCTGAGTTTTATCTTGAGCACAACCAAATCTTCTGAAATATTGGACTGAATAAGCTAGACCAAGCCAAGTAGGCCAATAAAATAACCCTCCTAGTCACAAATGATTGAGAACAGCCATGCGAAGAACTTGGGTAGGGAAAGTATAGCCCAGAATATGTATAGATAGTCCACCGAGTGCTCAAGCAAACACTGCAGCTTGGTGTTTGACTTGCAGACCACCGCACGTGTAATAGAGCCACTGCAGTTGTGCAGCTCCAATTTCCAGCCTTCGGCAAGGACATATGGGGCTCTCTTCCAGAGGATCGCCCCTGTTGTGCTAGGGCAGCCTTCCATGAGCTCAAGCTCCCCAGTGGCTGTGACTGCCCCAGTGTCAAGGGATCTGAGATGATTAGGAAAACCAGGAATGGTGGTTGTAATCTCCTGTGTGTCTGGGACAAGGTAAGGGCAGTGAAATGCAGTCATTTCATTATTTTCCTTCCTTTTTCTTTTTTCTTTCTTCTTTTCTTTTAATTACTAACCTCTCCTCCCAATCCCCCTACTCCCAACCTTGCTTTGACAGAATATTGACTAGGAACCAGAAGCCCATTTTTGCTTAGCCTTAAGGGCAGCTGTTTACACAGTAGCAGTGTTACATAGGTTTACCGTGTCGTATGTCTGTGTAACACTGGATTTGGATCTTGTATTTAGCTGCCAGAAGTGACTGTGATGAAGTAGGAGAGATAAACTGATAGATTGGCTGCCAGAAAGATGTTGGGAATCAATCAGATAAACAGGGTAGAGAAACAGCTTGCTGTTTTCTAGTGATAATAAACCGGTGGCCTCTGGTCCCCACATTTTTAAACGTAATTGCTGCAGTAATAATGTCTAAAATAAGCAAATGAAAAAATATCATGGGAGGTTTTTTAATTGCGATTGAGATATCCTTTTCCCTTTTGCAATAAAGATTCATCTTGTGGAAATGAAGATTTTTATACATTTGTTTTACTTCTTCCAGTGCCTACTTAACATAAACAAATGAAAATTAGAAAGCGAACTAGTTTCATAGGAATTTATTCTTTTCTTCTCCATCTTCTCACAGGCTTCAGCTGTTTAACTTGGCAAAATACCTGTATTACTACTGTGCCTTATCTACAAAATAATTGCTTATTTTTGCGAAGAAACACATTTTAAAGTCAAACCCCTGTTATTAATAGACGATTAGCAGGAGGAACTAGTTTATTTCAGCATCTTCTCTTTGATTTCTCTTAGATTTTTGGAATTTTTTTTTCTGTTGCCAGTTTTCTGCATATAGCATTAGTGTAGGAGAAGTGATATCTGGTTTCATTTATTATAAATTAAAATTCTCCTCCTTTAATGTTGAACTTTTAAATCCATTGCTTCTCTTCACCTGGGATTTATTTTAAGGTCCAATGCAGATTCTTAAGTCTGTGTGAAAAGTACAGATTTAGTCTTTGATTGGATGCAGTGGAGTACTCAGGATTAAAAGAAGAGTAGGAGAGTAATTTAGAGTTCCTGTGGAGTTAATTGTGTAAGATGAGAGACTAGTCCTGTGTGTTGTATTTGCAGTATGCTTACATGACTTCCTTTGGATTCCTTCTTAAAATTTTTGTGGCTGTGAATGTGTCGATGTTGTGTATGGTTAAATCACTTAATAGCAAACATGATAGAGTAGCGTCTTTGGAAAGCAAGAAGATGAAGTCTACACTTTGAATTATATAGGCTTTTGCCTGAGGAAGACCTTCCTGACGGCTGGAGGTTATAGTTCAGAAGTTAACCATGCACCATTATCCTATTGGTGAGAAGCGGATGCATTTTCCCTTTTGCCATGTAGCCCTTCCCATCTGACCTTTTAAAGATTCTCCATTGATATCGATGGGGCGAACAAAACTAATCATAAAAACAATGAAGGGGATGTTGCACACTCATTGATCCTTTTGAAATGAACTGTAGAACAATAAGTCTTCCAAATGGACTTGTATTCTCATCTACTGCTGTCGTCACCTTTTTAAAGAAATATAAATATGAAAGGGTTAATGGGAATTCAGTCAGGCTCTTGCCACTGGGTTGTCCCTTATTGATCGTAGTTTTAGAGCTGTCACTATGACATTCAGAATTCCTTCTGTGCCCTTTTAAAGTCAGTTGGTGCTGGGAGATGTTAAATTAGTTGCTTTTGTTTTTCCTAGCTTCTTCGAGAACTCATAGAGCGGAAGACCAGCTCCTTGGATCCCAATGATCAGGTGGCCATGGGAAGGTAATTGATATATGACTTTCTAGTCTTGTAAGCAGCCTATATAGTAGTTTCTCCCCCTGAGTCCACTTAATTCTACCTCCAAGGCAAGGATTTACCTTATAATTATCAAAGTTAAGCAAGATAATTAGAGCTAGAAAGACAAAGTGACTAATTGTTTACCCTACATTGCCTTAAGTGCAATTCGAAAAGAGATTATAAAACACCTATGTGTTTGTTTTGTTTCCGAGGTCGTCATATTCTTTGTTCCCTGGATTGTGTTGTGATTGTATCCATATCAATCTGCTGACCAGTGGATAAAAAGCAGCCACCCAAACGTGTGTTCTCAGCTGTCAGAATGTGGCACTGTGCACAACAGGTTCCTTGCTCCCAGTCGAATCTGCTTTGTTAAGTCTGCCCTAATTTAGACCTCCACCCCTTCAGTAAAAGCTGCGGCACAATTAGAAATGGGACGTGGCAGCATTACCCAGATGTCAGGGTAGAATGTAAAGTAGTGAAGGAAGGCTCTTGTGTGTATGCTTCATCCTGTGGTTGGAAAATAAAAAGGGCGTTTAGAGTGCTACCTAATGAATAGAGTACATTTAAATAGCCATGAGCCATCATTTGCAAAAGCATGAAAGGAAACAAAAGCGCCAAGTGCCAGAGTGGGATTCTGGGCAGAGCAGCGTTTTGAGAAAGCAGTACAAAATTTGTGTTGATGAAATAATTTTATTTGAGTAAAATTACTATTTGAATTTTAGGGTAGGATGTTGATATTTCTTGCATCTCTGGAATGTTATAGAGAGCAGTTCACTATAAATTTAATGTGATAGAGCAAATTGCATTTAAGTGGTGATTATATTGTACATTTATCTGACTTTACAATAAAATAGATTATGGTAATTAAGATTATATTAAGATTACAGTAATTGGATTTCCCTAGATTTTTTTTTTCCCTGATGTTGAGTTTTCATGGTATAAATCAGGTAAGATGACTAGCTGCTGTTGCTCTTTCTCCTCCTCCCCCCTTTTTAAAAACATTTGTTCATATGAGCAACTTATGAAGTTTTTCTTAGCCCAATATCCTGTATTTGAAAAATTAATTCCTTCTTATCTAAAATGACTGTAGAATATGTGAATCTTGTTTGGCTCCTGGTCCAAATAAACCAACTGTAAAGTTGAGACAATCCAGGAAACTTGAAGACTGAATATTTGATAGTAAAGAACTATTGTTATCTTTCTTTTTTAGGTGTGATAATGGTGTTGAGGTTATATCTGGGGAGTGGGGAGGGAAGAGTCCTTATCTTTCAGCAGCATGTACTGAAATATTTCTAGATAAAATGAAAATGAAATAAATAAAGTGATTGTAAAACTAGTATTAGTAGTGGATAATTATTTAAAAATTAGAACAACTTGGAAGGCACAGGGAAAGCACTTGGGTATTAGTAAAGAGAAATTTAGATTTAAAGAATTCATGTATTCAAGCCAACTAGCAGTTGCAACATTAGTAATAGAGTATGCTGCACAGCTAAAACATTAAAAGAAAATGCAAGTAGCTATACTCAATTTGATGGGTTTTCCTGCAGACTGTAGATTTAGTGCTTGTCACAGCAACTCCAAATACTAAGGAGCATTGTTAACCAGATTTGCTGTAGCATTTCCTAGCTGCCATTTGTTTTTCACCATTGCACAAATCCTCCTCAATTGATTAGTCGCTTTGGCCTCAGAATATCTTGAGGAACTTGGTATAAGTAGATGATTTCTTTCTGCAGGGTTGTTAGTGAGAAAAAATCCAATTTGTCAATATGTATAACTATTTCTGTTAGTGGTGATGCATAACATTGCTTGTAAATTTTCCAGACAATGGCTTGCGATCCAGAAGTTACGAAGCAAAATCCACAAGAAGGTTGATAGGAAAGCTAGCAAAGGAAGAAAACTTAGGTGAGTTACATTTTGAAAAAAAAATTTAATACATGTTGTATGTCTTCTCTTACATTTTGGCTGTTAGGTCATCCTTCAGTTTTTTTTTTTTTTTTTTTTTCCTGACTTTCCTGTTGTTCAGGATAAGAAAAATATCTAAAACTATATTTGAGGATTTTTAGTGACTCAGTTTTGCTTACTCTAAAATAGAGAGAGGTCCAGCTTGGTAGTACAGTTGATAGCAAACTGAAATCCTGGAAGCCACTTCTCTGACAGGGGTTCATAACCCTGGATTTGAGGCTTGCTTGTATGCCCAGGATCCAGACGTGCTAGATGGCTGATGAAAGGGAACTGGGTGTTGTGAGAGCCTGTCCAAGGTGCTGCTTTCTCCAACCCCTTCACCACCTCACCACATGTGCACAGTTTCTCTCTCTCTCAGGTACTCAGTCTGTCATAAATAAAATAAAAATAAATACTGGTTTTTTTTTTTTTTGGGGGGGGGAGGTTTGTTTTGTTTTGTTTTGTTTTGTTTTGCTATAGGGTGTGTGCGCTCACCAGAAAGACAGAGAGAGACAGAAAGCAAGAAATCACCCCCCAGGAGGGATGGCCATGCTGCAATCCCTTCTCCTCCATCCTCCTCTCGGGATCTTGGGCACGCAACCACACGCACCCGGCATGAGTTTAAGCCACCAGGTCCGGGACTCGAACTGCAGTCAACTAAATGGGAGTCCAGCGACGTAGCCATTACACCACCTGCTGATCCCAAATAAATACTTTTTTAAAGATTTATTTTCGTGAGAGAGATGAGCATCCCTAACAGGGTCTTCAAAGGCAAGATAATTTAAATTGTCTTTGGTTTTTAAAAATGGTGGGGTCAGGGCCAGCAGATAATATGGAGGTTAAAGTGACTGGATCCCACATGGCTGACTGCGCAGTTTGAGTCCTGGACCTAGTGGCTTAACGAAAACACACCAGGTGTGTGTGCCCAAAATTCCAAGAGAAGAATGGAAAAGGGATTGTGGCTTGGACATCCCACAAGGGATGATTTCTCACTTTTCCTTTCTCTCTGTTTCTCTTTGGCAAGCACATGCACTACTGGAAAATATTTTTTTAGAGGATTATTTATTTAATTTTATTTATTATTGTTGTTGTTATTATTCTTTAATTTGCCATATACCACATGCACTCACCAGAAAGAGGGAAAATGAGAAAAATGAGAAAGCAAGGTATCAGATCTGGGGCTTCAACTGCAGTTGGCCATGTGGCAGTCCAGTGCCTTAACTAGTACTCCATATGCTGGCCTGCAATATTTAAAAAAAAAAAAAAAAGATTTCTAGGAGCCAGCAGATGGCATGGCACATAGCCGACTAAGGTTCGAGTCCAGTACCCAGTGGCTTGAAACTCATGCTGGGCATGTGTGCATGTATGCCCAAGAACCCAGGAGGAGGATAGAGGAGATTCTTTTACATTTTGCTGCTGGCAGGGGGGTGATTTCTTTCTTACTCTGTGTCTATCTGTCTGTCTCTGTCTGTCTCTCTCTTGCGTGTGCATGTGGTCCCTAAGGCAAAAACTTCTACCAAAAAAAGGTTTCTATAGACTAATATAAGAATCTTGCTCTGGAGAACCAGCAGTTAGCGTAATGGCTATGTCGCTGGACTCCCACGTAGTCGACTGCGGTTCGCGTCCCGGACCCGGTGGCTTAGAACTCACGCCGGGTGCATGTGCGTGCGTGCCCAAGATCCCGAGAGGAGAATGGAGGAGAAGGGATTGCGGCGTGACCATCCCCGCTGGGGGGTGATTTCTCGCTTTCTGTCTCTATGTCTCTCTCTGTCTGTCTGGCGAGCACACGCGCCCTATTGCAAAAATCTCTTCAAAAAAAAGAATCTTGCTCTGGAGTCATATTTAGAATAGGGTTATATTGGTTCATTTTTATGATGCCATACATGTACACAATATGCTAAAAAAGATGGAAATGATCAACTGCAGAGAATGTTAACAGTGTACTGAAATGAGATGAGAAATAAAATTTTTATGAGAAAAAGAGACATTTCTGATTCTAGAGAAATCTTCTACTCTGTGAGTTCTTTAGAGTTTGGTAAGGGGCCAGCTGGTAGCATAGGTAGTTAAGGCAGCTGGATCTCAATGACGGACTGTACAGTTTAAGTCCTGGACCTGCTGGCTTAAAAAGCACTCTGGGCACATGTGCATGTATGCCCGAAATCCCAGAAGGAGAAATACAGAAGGGATTGCATCCCCGTGAGTGCTTTCTTACTGTCCCTCTGTCTCTCTCTGGGCTAGTGCACATGCTCTCTAGCAAATTAAAAAAAAAAAAAAAAAAAAAGCCTAATAATGATTCATACAAGAGAAGGGGCAAGAGTAGGAATTTTATACTTTTAGACTTAAATCTCTGGTAACTGTGTGTGTATGTCTGTGTAAAACACAATAGGGTCTGGATGGTAATGTAGCAACAAAATGTGTAAGGCTGGCCCACTGGGGAGGGTTCTGGGTTTGCGTCTAGAGCTCTCCCTGAGTACACTGGGTGTCCCCGTGCCCAAGGTCTAGGGCTGACTGAAGTTTGGGTGGATCGCAGCATCAAGAGCCTATTGGCGGTGCCTACCTTTTTTGTCTTCCTCTCTTTCTGTCTCTCTTGCTCATGGAAAAAATAAGTAAAACTTTAAAAAACGAAATAACAATATCATCACACAAAGCCTCAGTGTCAAAGAAACTCCTTGTAATTCAGGCACACACTGAAGGACTTCTCTTTTTTTTTTTTGAGAGGTTTTTTTTGAGAGGTGCTATAGGGCACGTGCGCTTGCCAGACAGACAGAGACAGAGAGACAGAAAGCGAGAAATCACCTCCCAGGGGGGATGGTCACACCGCAATCCCTTCTCCTCCATTCTCCTCTTGGGATCTTGGGCACGCACGCACACGCACCCGGCGTGAGTTTTAAGCCACCGGGTCCGGGACGCGAACCACGGTCAACTACGTGGGAGTCCAGCGGGATAGCCATTACGCTAACTGCTGGTTCCCCTGAAGGACTTCTTAAACTTGTTTTGTTAGGGTGGTTTTAAGTAGATAGCTAATCCTGGGACCTTATTAGACCCTACCTGTCATTAAATTCCCTTGATACAAATGTGGATCTATCTAATATTCACTCACTCATTTATAAAATTTATTTATTTCTTTCTTCCATGAGAAAGAATGAGCAAGATAGACACGCCCAATGCACCTTCATGCTGAAATCCATACAAGCTTCAGCCAGTCTGATCATGGGCATGGGGCACCAGTGTACTCAGGCTCATGTCCTGCCTCTGTTTGGATTTTGATGGTTATTTACTCTCTGGGCCTTACTTTTCTCATTTACTATGTGGAAATAATAACCCCTACTAGGTCAGGAGGTGGTGTAATGATAAGGTGGTGTATTTCATATGGGCAAGTGTGTGATTAGAGTCCCGGACCTGGTGGGTTGAAAAAGACACCAGGCACATGTCCATGCATGCCCGAAATCCTGAGAAGAAAATGGAGAGGGGATTGCAGCATAGCAACATCCATCCCACCCCCCATGCCCTATAGCAAAAACTTTAAAAAAAAAAAAAACCCTACTTTATATAGATGGGAATTAGAGGAAGTAATTTTTGCTATAGGACACGTGTGCTTGCCAGACAGACAGAGACAGAGAGATAGAAAGTGAGAAATCACCCCCCAGGGGGAATGGCCATGCCGCAATCCCTTCTCCTCCATTCTCCTCTCGGGATCTTGGGCACGCACGCACACGCACCTGGAGTGAGTTTAAGCCACCGGGTCCAGGACTCGAACTGCGGTCGACTACGTGGGAGTCCAGCGACATAGCCATTACGCTAACTGCTGGTCCCCTAGAGGAAGTAATTTTTGAATGGTACATAGTGGATATCCAAAAATCATAGTTTTTTTGTTTCTCTCTTTTTAAAATTTTTCTTCAGGTTTTTGCTATAGGGCATGTGTGCTCACTGGGAAGAGACAGAGATAGACAGAGATAGGGAAAGTGAGAAATCATCCCCATAGGGGATGGCCATGCTGCAGTCTACTCTCCTCTATTCTTCTTCTGAGATTTTGGCCACAAACACACATGTGCCTCGTGTGATTCCCAAGCTGTGAGTTTGGGGACCCAAACTATCGTGGCCATGTAGGAATTTTTTTAAACTCCAGCGCCTTAACCACCATGCCACCTGCTGGTCCCTCTTTGATTTCTTTTATGTTCATTAGCATTGCTATTGCAGATAAATACTTTTCAAAAATATGAAGAGAGGGAAAAGAATGCCATTACTGCATTGCACCATTTTTATGAATCTTAAAAGTATCAAGTGCATATGTTATGTGCCCTTTTGAGGTCAAGAATTATGTTTCTTTATCCTTTAAGACAATTCTAAACTTACTATCTAGTGTAATGTCTTATAGATATTAGTTAGAAAATGTTTTTGGTTGATTGATAGTAAAATTAAAATGCTCATCAGGTAATGAGAAATAGCCATAACTGTAAATATAACACAGACTAAGAGATCGGGATGAATGATGGAGAAATAAGCACTGTTCTAGTGTGGCAAATGACTTAGGAGGAGAACATGAATTCTTCCTCTCCCCCAAATCAAAAGAAATTGACCAGAAGTGTTATTTATCAGGTGGGGGAAAAGAACAAGATTTTGTTTTAATGTAACTGCTTCTGCTATAATATGATTTGTTAAACTGATCTTATTAGGGGCTGGCAGTTGGCGCAGTAGTTAAGGCACTGAACTACCCCATGGCTAACCACGGTTCGAGTCCTGGACCTGGCAGTTTAAAAATATCCCAGGCACGTGTATATGTACCCAAAATCCCAGGAGGAGAATGGAGAAGAAGGGATTATGGTGTGAGCATCTCTCCAGGGGGGGTGATTTCCCCCACTGTCTCTCTTTTCCCCCACTGTCTCCCTGTTCCTCTCTGGGAGTGCACATGTCCTTTTAAAAAGCAAAATAAATAACTTCATTAAACTATTAAAATAATAAAAAAACTTAAAAAATAAATTAATAAAAAATATTGAACTTTAAAAAAATAAATTCCTAAATTAGAAATACAGCAAAAAAAAAAACTTCATTAAAGTATTCATTAGAGTTTTGTGTCAATGCAATTATATACCTTTTCTCTTATAACATTTTGATAATGATTGAGATCCACACATCCTCATATATCCAGAGGCATTGAAATCTTAATCTAGCTACAGAGAGCAAGAGACAAACATTCCATTTCAACAGGGCTAAACATTACAATACAGGAAGTGAGGGCTAGCCCTGTGGTGCTGTGGTGGTGCACTGCTCCAGCAAAGCTGCCTCCATTTGGAGGACTGTGGAGTTGGTTCCTTGCTTGGCCTGTACACTTTGGGCACATTCCCCTATGACCCTGGTCAGCTGGGAAGGACTGGGGAAGAGGATCACAGCATGGAACCCTTTTGAGGATGCTTGTCTTTCTCTCTCTCTCAAGAAGAACATAGATATAAAAAATGAATATAGTAGTTGTAGTACCCTTCGTGTTCTAAAAACCATATTAGGTACTGGGAATCCCCAGGCTGCCCTGGAGGAGCCTAGGCTGGGGAAGATGGCAGGCAGAGGTGGACAGTGAGCATATGTGGTTGGTGCTACAGTGGAGATGGCCTGCCCCACCCCAAGGGAATGCACCATGCTCAGGAAGGCTTTCTATAGCAACATCTGCATCTTGAAAACCAGTAAGAACCCAGTGAAAGGCAAAAGGAGTATAGTGCACAAAACTGTATTTGCAGACTAAAGAGAGTGTAGGGCTTATTTGGAGAACTACAATTAATTTGAGCAGAGACTTTGAGTGGAAATAGGGAAATGGCAGAGATGCAGCTGAATGCACAGGTCAGTGCTAGCTGTTGGCCATGCTAACACTTTCTTCTGTGCACTGTCAGGGGTCATTGAAAGATTACAGGGAGAGGACTGTTGTCATCACACTTGAATTTTAGAGAGATAATACTAGGGCTTTTATAGAAGTGGACTAGAAAGTTCTGAGAGCAGATACTAGAAGGAAAGGGTTATGATGGATTGAGGGGCCTTTCTGTAGGTGAGCAGTTCATACATAAGAGTGATGTATGTGAAGAGGTGAAGGGAAGTGAGAAGATTAGGATGACTCCCAGATTTTCAGAGGGAACTAGATAAGTTTGGTATCATTCATTGATATGTGTTAAAGAGAGCATACAAAGAGGAAATCTGTTTTCTGTTTTTTTGAGGGAGAGAGTGGACACACTCTCTGAATATGTTAGATTTGACACAGTTTTGAGAAATCCAAGTTTAGGGATAGATTTTTGAGTCAAGAAAAGTCTGTTGGTATTTATTAGTTGATAGTCTAGAAACAGGTTAATTGCTATTTTCCAAGGATGGAGAGGGTGATAAGACTATAGAGCCATAAGACTAGAACACTGAGCAATGCCAACACACACCAGACAGACACACCAACACACCTGAGGGACCTGTGAAGAATGCTGAGGAAGGGACCAGCAGTTAGCGTACTGGCTATGTCGCTGGACTCCCACGTAGTCGACCGCAGTTCGCATCCCGGACCCGGTGGCTTAAAACTCACGCTGGGCGCATGTACGTGCGTGCCCAAGATCCCGAGAGGAGAATGGAGGAGAAGGGATTGCGGCGTGACCATCCCCCCCCGGGGGGGGTGATTTCTCGCTTTCTGTCTCTCTTTCTCTCTGTCTAGTGAGCGCACATGCCCTATAGCAAAAAAACCTCTCCCCCCCCCAAAAAAAAAAATGCTGAGGAAGAGTTGTCATTGAGGTAGGAGGACAGGAGGGTGCAAGGTAAAGCAGTGAACGCAAGACAATGTTTCATAAAGGTCAGGGCAGCAGGGAGGGAATCAAGGGAAGAAAAGAGAAAAACATGCAATGGACACAAAGATGGAAAATTATCTGTTGATACCAGTGTGTATGATAATTTCTTGGACTGGAATACAGGGTTATTCATGGTGGGAAAATTCGTTTTCAATGTTGTAAAGATACACAGTAATTGAATGTAAAACAAATTTTTTTGGAGAGATTTTTGCTATAGGGTGCATATGCTCACTGGAGAGACAGAGAGAGACAGAAAGCAAGAAATCACCCCCCAGGGGAGATGGCCATGCTTCAGTCCCTTCTCCTCCATCCTCCTCAGGATTTTAGGCACACACGCACATGCGCCAACATGACTTTCAAGCCACCAGTCCAGGACTCGAACCGTGGTCAACTATGTGGGAGTTCAGCAACATAACCATTATGCCATCTGCTGGTCCTGAATGTAAACATTTTTTTAATTAAATAAGAAAAATAAATAAATAAATAAAAGACTCAGAAGGGCCCAGTGCCTCAGAAATTAAGTCTTGCAGGGGCAGTTCATTTGTGATCAGTTTCTGTGCATGAGGTGCTGTTAGATTCTGTAGGAGTCCAGAAACCATAAACCAAGGGACTTCCCATACTGGAAAAGCCTATGGAATTTCTGCATGAACTTTTACTATCTTGGAAAAGTTGTATGGAATCCAGATGATGGGCATCCAAAAGTTACAACACAAGGTCAGGTATTATATTTAGAAGGAATGAGAGAAGTAAAAAATCACCACAGTGTAGGTACACACTACAGCAGTAATTTTTACAGACAGGATCCACCAATGGATGCTGAAGTCAGTGGGCGAACGTTTGAGGAGAAACGATGTATATTTGCATGGTTTCTGTTACAAAGGGAAAAACGCTATCTTTGAAGTAGAGAAATCCTTCCGATACCACCTCAACCCCTCAGATACAGGTAGGTGTGCCAGCTGTCACCACTGATACTGCCATTGAGCCATTTTTGCTCTTTGTGATAGGGTTGGAAAGAAATGTTATAGCAAAGATTAATGCTACTCGTGAAAGCACTTTAAGTGATAGCCTAGCCAAACTGGGCATGGCATCTTGCTAATTGGTTGCTAAGAAATAATTTTATTTATATATGTATAAATTTATTTTATATATACATAAAAGAAATAGAACAGCCCGTGGCCTGGTGATTAAGAGAGCTTGATCCCACCTGACCGACTGCGTAGTTTGTGTTCTGGCCCCAGCAACTTGAAAAATATGCCAGGTGTATGTTCAGGTGTGCCCAAAATCCCAAAAGGAGGGAGAAATGGAAAAGAAGGGTTTGCAATATGACCATGCCCCATGGTAAGGGTGCTCGCTCGCTCTCTCTCCTTTCTCTGGTGAGCAGACATGCCCTCTGGCAAATTTTAAAAAGAAGAAGAGGGACCAGCAGTTAGCATAATGGCTGTGTCACTGAATTCCCATGTAGCCGACTGCGGTTTGAGTCCCGGACCCAGTGGCTTAAACTCATGCCAGGCACGTGTGTGTGTGTGCCCAAGATCCCGAGAGGAGAATGGAGGAGAAGGGATTGTGGCGTGGCCATACCCCCTGGGGGGTGATTTCTCGCTTTCTGTCTCTCTGTCTGTCTGGCGAGCACATATACCCTATAGCAAAAACCTCTCCAAAAAAAAAAAAAAAGAAGAAGAAGAAATATTTTGTGTTTTGGAAGTAATTATAATCGGTGGTTATCAATATTTTACACAGTTTTATATAAAAATGTATTTAGTCATGGTAAAATCAGAAATTATCATATAAATCTTTGTCTTTTAATCACAAGATGTCTTACTATTTTGGTCTATTCTTCTACAACAGAATTACACTTCTCTTTTCTTCGTGTGGTTGGTAAAAGGGGTTTAAAACATGGACCCTTTCTCAGCAGCACTGAGATTAGGCAAAAATCGTTGAACCAAAAGCACATTATGGGGCTGGCAGGTGGTGTGGTAGGTTAAAATGCTGGATTCCCACATGGCCACAGTGGTTCGCATCCCAGACCTGGAGGCTTTCTTTCTCACTTCCCTTCTCTCTCTCTCTATCTCTGTCTGGTCAAATTAAAAAATGATAATAATTGCAATTAAATATATATATATATATATATTTGAAAGAGCATATTACCAGGGCCAGCAGGTGGCATGGTGGTTGTTGTGTTGGGCTGTCACATAGCTGACTGCAGTTCTAGTCCTGGACCTGGTGGCTTGCTTTCTCACTTCCTCTCACTCTGTCCTCTGGTCAAATTAAAAATAAAATAAAGATAAATAAAATAATTATTAAAAAAGAAATGAAAAAATTCATTTTAACTCAATATGTAAAAAATTTTTTCAATAATTTATTATTAAAAAAAATGATGAACAATACATATTACATTCTTTTTGGTCTAATTCTTCAAAATCTGGTGTGTGTCTTATAATGATAGTGCATCTCAATTCAAATACTCAGTCACCACATGTGGCTAGTGGCCACTGCATTGGACAGCGCAACTCCACAGTTCATGGTCTTTGTCCAAAAGTGAATGAAATCTTTGGCCATAGTCAGAAATAGTGTTCATTTTTTCAGATGGACACAAAGTTTGGTGAAGCCCGAAGACATTAGTTAACAGTATTTATACTGTATATTTAAGTAGAAGGTTATGTAAATTTTTATGCTCTCATACATGGACACAGCAACCTCTGGGAAGGCATTTTGGTTCATTATTTTAATTTTACATAAGCATACCTTTCAATTTAACAATTTCACGTTTCAAAATTTATCTCCTAGGAATACATGAATAAACAGAATATAGTGATGTTTATTTGGGTATTGTTTGACATGTTTTGGATTTTATTTATTTATTTATTTATTTTGAAAGTGTGCAGGGACAAAGCAAGGAAGTAAGAAAGAGAGGGGGATTTTCCGGTTTGTGTTTTTGCTATAGGGCGCGTGCACTCGCCAGACAGACAGAGACAGACAGAGAGACAGAAAGTGAGAAATCACCCCCCGGGGGGATGGTCACGCTGCAATCCCTTCTCCTTCGTTCTTCTCTCAGGATCTTGGGCACACACACACACACGCCCAGCGTGAGTTTTAAACCACTGGGTCCAGGATGCAAACCGTGGTCGACTACATGGGAGTCCAGCGACATAGCCATTACACTAACTGCTGGTCCCTTTCGTTTGTGTTTTTAAGAGAGATTTTTTGCTATAGGACATGCGCGCTCACCAAAGACACAGAGAGAGAGAAAGTGAGAAATTACCCCCTATGGGTGATGGCCATGCCATAATCCCTTCTCCTCCATTCTTCTCTCGGGATTTTGGGCTCACACATGTGTGCCTGGCATGAGTTTCAAGCCGTTGGATCCAGGACTTGAACCATGGTCAGCCATGAGGGAATCTAGCACCTTAACTACTACGCCACCTGCTGGCCCAAGAGAGGTACTTTTAACAGTGTCACATGTTGCTGTCCTCTGCCCCTTCTGCCCCACCTTCCCAGTCAGGTAGGGCCATAGGTGCATACCACTGGCCAGTTCAAGATGGACCAAGAAGGAAAGCCGGACCTCCTCCTATGCAGCCCCAGCCGTGGCACAGCAGACCTCCCACTTGTGTCACTGCAGCTGGGTCTGTTTAGTACGTTTTTAAAAGAGGAAAGACTGTATAAATGTCTACCAATAGAAGATTAATAAAGAAGTTACAATGCATTGACACAATACTGTGAAACTGAAAAAGAGTGGGCTATGCTATGTGGTTCAATAGAGAAAAAGCATAATACAGAATATTAAGTATACTACAACCTCATTTTTATGTTAAGAATATATTAAATTTATATTTAAACATGAAAGCTACATTCAAACTTAAGTTTCAAACAGTGATTATTTCAGGATAGACTATAGGGAACTTTTAGTTCTCTGTATTTGGATTCTTTTAATAAAAATTATATAGTAATTTTTCAGCTTGACTGTGGTGACGCAGGTGGTAGGCCACTACTATAAAACACTGGGGTCATAATAGAAAGGTCCTAGGTTTGAATCCTGGGATACCTGAAAACACCAGGTGCCTACCCAGGGGTGCATTTGTGATCTTGGGTGACCAGAAGGCAGTGAGAACAATTAAGGCATGGTGAGACCCTGACAAGGGTACTTGTCTCTCATGAAATAAGTAAACTTTAGAAAAAGAACTATTTATTAATTTTTATGATTAGAGCATAAGACAGACTTTTAAGACACCCAGCATACCAAGTTTTATACATAGTTTTTGTTTTTCATCTTATAAAAAGTGAAGAATTACAAGCAGTATAAATGTTCAAAAATATGAAAAATATAGTACTTCCACTCCTGGAAGTGTATGTAGTCACTCAGGTATTGTTTGTTTAGAATACTCTGTATGTGTGTGTGTGTGTGTGTGTGTGTGTGTGTGTATGTGTATCACCGTGTAAAGCCCACATAGCTATCAAAGTGGTAACTACAGTTGTTTCTCCTCAGGTAGAGGAACTGAATTTTTTGCGTGTTCTTTGTTTTCCAAATTTTCTGTAATGATCTATTCTATTACTTTTGTAATGGGAAAATCTCATCACTGTTATTCTTGTGAAATTCCATTTGTTGAGAGAAATAATGCAGTTTGGGAGACCTAGCTGTGAGGATACAATCGAGAATCAAATTATCTGAGGTGCAGCCGGCATGGTAGGGGAGCACCTGTAATCCCAGGGACTGGGGAGGCCAAAGCAGCAGGGTTGCAAGCTAGAGACTGGCCTGAGCAACATAGTGAGACCCAATATAAAACAAGAAAGATTAGGGGCCAGTAGGTTGCATGGTGGTTAAGGACGCCAGACTCCCACATGGTCGACCATGGTTCAAGTCTCGGACCTGGCGGCTTGCTTTCTCACTTTCTCTCTTTCACTCTCGCTCTGTCTTTCTCTGGTCAAATTTAAATAAGTAAATAAATAAATAGCTAAATAAAACAATTCTTAAAAAAAAAGAAGTGTAAAAATCTTTCTAAAACTGTAAAGCATGCACACAAAAATATCATATTTTTGTTTGTGGGTAGCATTTTGCTCAAGTAAGTTTCTTTTGGTTAGAATTGTATTTATATATACACACACACATACACACACACATATAAATATAAATTTATAAATATATAATATATAGAAATACATATGTATATATATATACACACATAATATATGTATTTATATATGTCTATGTGTGTGTGCATATATAATTATGCATATACATATACATTATAGTTGACCTTTGAACAACATTGATTTAAACTGCTTGGGTCTATTTATATGCAGATTTTTTCCCAATAAATATTGTAAATGTAGTTTCTCTTAAGATTTTCTTTTTTTTAGCTTTATTATAAAACTATAGCGTGTAGTACATATAATATATATACAGACTGTGTTAATTGGATGTTTATGTTCCACAAGGCTTCCAGTCAATAGTAGGTTATTAGTGATTAAGTTTTGGGGCAGTCAAAAATTATACCTGGGAGTATTAATGCCTCTCACCTCTGCATTATTCAAGGGCTCATTGTGTGAGTGTGTCCGTGTGTGTGTGTGTGTGTGTTCCTACGTGCCTCTTCCATTGTAATGAATAGAAAGGGATGCCTCTCTGAATTCTCTTGGTTTAATTTGGTCATATATTTGTTCAGCCCCTTTCACCAGGAATCTCAAAGCACTTTGTATAAAAATACCGTTTTAGGGAACCAGCAGTTAGCGTAATGGCTATGTCGCTGGACTCCCACGTAGTCAACCGTGGTTCGCGTCTCAGACCCGGTGGCTTACAACTCACGCCGGGCGCGTGTGCGTGCGTGCCCAAGATCCCGAGAGGAGAATGGAGGAGAAGGGATTGCGGCGTGACCATCCCCCCTGGGGGATGATTTCTCGCTTTCTGTCTCTATGTCTCTCTCTGTCTGTCTGGCGAGCGCACGCGCCCTATAGTGAAAAACCTCTCCAAAAAAAAAAAAAAAAAAAAAATACCGTTTTAGCCAGAAAATGTTGGTGATGTAACTTAAGTGCCCATAACAACTTGATTAAAGATCAAGAAATTAACCTTGTCATGAGCTCTGTTGTGCTCATTCATTTAGAGATGGGGGAAATGAAAGACAGTGGAGCTAGTGCCTGGAGATGATGTGCAGCTATAGAAAATTTTCTGACTCAGGGAACCAGTGCCAGTGAGTGATGGTTAAGGGAGGTACTACATTCAGATGTGATAGCAATACTGACATTGTTGCCAGTAGTTAGCTCTAATGACACTGAACAATTAAGATGTACCTAGAGGGAAAATGGGGTGGTCAGGTTCTCATTGTCTTATTTGGACTAATGTGTAAAGCTTTGCTTTGCTTAAGCACAAGTGTATCTACTTTTGGGGGGGATTGATTGGATCTGTGTTCGACTGCTGTCATTTACAGTGTGCTGTTAGACTTTTTCCTATAGCACTAAGGAAAAAGGAAAAATAGTCTTGTGAGTGGTGAGTGCCTATGAGTTTTTTCCCTGTTCCCCTGTGGAGCCAGATGTTCCCGTGATCAGTTCTGGAGTATGTTAACTTGTAAGAGTGTGTTTCTTTTTCTAGGTTAATAGTTACTAATGTTGCTGCCTATTTGTTTCCTGCTTTCTTTAGGTTTCATGTCCTTAGCAAGTTACTGAGCTTCATGGCCCCTATTGACCAGACTACAATGAATGATGATGCCAGGTGAGTAATAGATTAATTATATGTCTCAAATGGCTTCATGACAGCCTGGTATTGACCTGTTCCACAGCCTGTTGCCCTCTCCCCTTCTTCTTATCAGTTAACCATTTGTCACTGGCATCATAGCAAGGCTCCTTGTCACATTTCTTCACTTCCATAATTACTGTAAAATCAAATCAAAACTTTCCGTAAATCTCAGCAGTGCCGCTGGTGTTTGATTTGTTTTATTTTTAACTTCAGGCCACCTGCCTAGGACATCTGAGCTCCTCTCTAGGACAGAGGAGCAGGACAACACAGATGTTTGCTCTCTGTGTTTGGGAGTTTTGTGCATCTGCTCTTCTACTTCAGATGGCTCTAAAATTTGCTCTACAGATGTGCATATGTTGTGTTTGTTGAGTCTGCTGTTGAGGATTATGAATGTTTCCACAAAAGAGTATGTTCACTTTATAAAGCTGAAACAAGATAGGGAAAGGAATATATATATATACATGTACACATATGTGTATGTATGTATATATGTGTGTTTACATGTATGTGTGTGTGTGTGTGTGTGTGTGTGTGTGTGTGAGTGTTTAAAGGTTTTTGCTATAGGGCACATGTGCTTACCAGAGGGAGGCAGAGAGAGGGAAAGTGAGGACGACCCCCCGCCCCAGGGGGAATGGCAACGCTGTAGTCCCTTTTCCTCCATTCTCTTAGGATTTGGGGCACAGGCAAACATGCATCCAATATGTTTTAAAGCTACCAGGTTGGGAACTTGAACCACTGAGTCAGCTATGTAGGACCCAGCACCTTAACCAACACACCATCTGCTGCCCAGAGATAATCTTTTTTAAAATATTTTTTGGTGTATTTATTAATTGACATTCTACCATAATGAGGAGCTACCCCTTCTCCTTCATTTGTTTACCATTCATTTGTTCATTTATAGCCATACGCCTCATGCTTTCCTATTTTGTTCAATGAGTTATATTTATCTTGTTGTTAAAATTGTCCCAGATTAGTGGAAGCCCCTTCGAAGAACTGGCTTGTAATTTTTTGAGATGTCCTCAATCATTGAGTACTTTACTTTATTGCATAAGATGTTTGAGGCTCATCTTGTACCTCCCCTGTTTGAGCTGTGGAATCAATCTTTCCTTCCTTTTTTGTTTAAATAATTATTTTTTATTTAACTTTATTTATTTATTTACTTTAATTTTATCAGAGAGGGACAGAATGAGAGAGAGAGAGAGAGAGACAGAGAAAGTGAGAGACCAAGCTACAAAGTCCAAGACTAGAACCGCAGTCAGCCATGTAGGAGTCCAGCACCCTTAACTACCACACCACCTGCCAGCCCCAGGAATCAGTCTTTTCTTAAAGAAGCCTTAGTTCCTTTGAGTTGACAATGGTATTTAGAAACCAAGTTCTGGGTAGGGGTGCTCATTGTTTCTAGGGCATCTCAGTGTACAGAGCTAGGAAGTGTATGCATATGCGTATACATCTACATGGACAAGAACTACTGCTAACATTTCAGAACATCTCCTTTTAGTTTCTGTAAGTTTCCTTTCAGTATATTGTTTTTCTTTTTTATATTATGGAAATTACTGGGCCAGCAGAAAAGTCATGGCATATTCTTCTATGCAAAAATGTGTCATGACTTTTCCAATGACCCAGTATATCCCTTTATTTATTTATTTATTTATTTATTTATTTATTTATGTTGTATACTGTGAGCATTTCATGTCATTCAAAATAATTTTAAAAATTCAAATAACTACAAGGACTAGCAGATGACGTAATGGTTATGTCACTGGAGCCCCATGTAGTCGACTGCAGTTCAAGTCCTAGATACAATGGCTTAAAACTTAAGCTGGGTGCATGTGCATATATTCCCAAGATCCCAAGAGGAAAATGAAGGAGAAGGCATTGCGGTGTGGCTATCCCCCCCCAAGGGGGTGATTTCTGTTTTCTGTCTCTCTCTCTGTCTCTCTGACAAGCGTACATGCCCTATAGACAAAAAAAAAAAAAAAAATTCTTCCCCAAAGAATAATTTAGTCATATTTTCATATTAGCCATTCATTGATGAAAACTTAAATAATTTTTAATTGTTGTAAATAATGCTATGGTAACCATTTTTAAACATAAATATTGAGCAAATGAAATTATTGGTCATAGTGTAGGCACATTGAGGGTTTGCCAGCTCTATCCCTTAAACTTCATAGAACCTTCTCATTCGAGAGTACAACCACGTGTCATTTAATGTCATTAGGAGATTTTGTCATTGTGCAAACATATTTACACAAACCTACTGGTATAGCCTGCTACACAGCTAGGTTGTATGGTTAAATCTTATAAGACCATCGTCCCATATGGGGCCTACTACTGACTGGCCTGCAGTTATGTGGTACATGATTATATTTAGTTTGCTACCAGACTCTGTCAGCTCTCACGCCCTCTGCTTAAAAAGTGGTATTAATAAATCTGCAAGTTTTGTTTTTTGTTTTTTTTTTTTTTTTTTTTTTTTTTTTTTTTTTTTTTTTTTTGAGAGGTTTTTGCTATAGGGCGCGTGCGCTCGCCAGACAGACAGAGACAGACAGAAAGCGAGAAATCACCCCTCGGGGGGATGGCCACGCCGCAATCCCTTCTCCTCCAATCTCCTCTCGGGATCTTGGGCACGCACGCACACGCACCGGGCATGAGTTTAAGCCACCAGGTCCGGGACTTTTACCACAGTCAACTACATGGGAGTCCAGCGACATAGCCATTATGCTAACTGCTGGTCCTAATAAATCCGCAAGTTTAGGCAGACACAATTATTTTTCCTTTGGCTCACCAGTTCTTTGAGTGTGAAACAGCTTATGGATGGTTCCGAGTACATTTAGATCTGTCTTTGTGACCCCATGTGCTCGCCTATGTTTTGTAAGTGAATGTCTGGGTATGGCTGTTTATTAAACTCCTTTCTGGATTTAGTCTATTTAGGAGTTGTAGAGTAAAATGAGTGCACTTTGATTTCCTGTCAGGATGACATAAAAAAATTACATCAGTAACAAAGAAAGACTACATATTTCAAATTTAAACCAAACCAAGAAGTTACATTATTGTCCCAGGTATAGAGTGAAACCTAATTTAAATATTAGTGGCATCTTTTGAATGCTGTGCCACTAAATCATTTAGAAATCAATTTTCTGTCATTCCTGGTTGAGATTTTTTTTGAATCACCTAATTCCCCAGGAGCAGTTAGCCTTCCAGAATCTCACCTGTATTCACTCATAAAATTTTGAGAGTCTACTGCATGCTAGACAAAAAATGACTTGAAGGCCAGCTCCATAGTGCAGCTGTAATGTGCTGCCCAAGAGAAGCTGGTTCCTGTATGGCAGTGGTAGTTTGGATACCCAGGCTAACTGGGCTGAATTGGGTTCCCAAGATCTGATGGGCTGGAGGACTAGAGGAGAAGGGCTTGTTCAATGACCAGACCCTGTAAAGGGTGCTTATCTCTCTCTTTCTCTGTCCCCCTCTCATGCATCTGTTTTTATCATGAATAAAGGAAATTTTTTTTAAAAGTATTAGAAAATGAGTAGGGTGGCCAATGGGTGGCTCAGTGATTGAGGCACTGGACTCCCATGTGGCTAAGCACGGTTTGAGTCCCAGACCTGATGGCTTGCTTTCTCACTTTCTCTCTTGTATCTCTTTCTCTCATCTCTCTCTGGTCACTATCTGTGCCCTATAGCAAATTTTAAAATAATTGTAAATTAAATAAACAAATAATTTTATAAGATTATTTTTAAAAAAGAAAGAAAATGACTAGGATTATTTTAGGCTTGGTCTGAAAACAAAACAAAACAAAACAAACAAACAAAAAAAAACACCTGATTGAAGGTATAAGCAAATTGCAGGGTGTTTTTCTGACAGGATAATTCTAGGAATGGTAGGCACTTGTTGGCAGTGGCTTTTGCTTATTAATGATATTAATAAGGGCCAATGCATCTGGGTCTTTCCCCATGGTTTCAGGATGGCTGCTGCAGCTTTAGCCACAAAATATAAATTCAGGGCGAGAAGAGGGGTAAAAAATAGTGCTAGCTGTGTCTATGTTTGTTGTTTGCTTTTTAATCAGATAAGTAAAAACTTCCTTAGAGTCCCCCCCAGCAAACTTTTTCTTGTATTTCATTGGCCAGAGCTGTGTTATGTTGCCACTTCAGGTAGAGCAGGCAAGGGAGAAGGGCTTAGGGAGGCGTTTACTGTGTAATTGTCCTTGTGGCATTTGCTATTTATGGAGGGAAAGCCTTCGCCTTGTTGATTAATAGTTAATTAATCAGCATTGTTCTCCAGCTGGTTTAGCCACTTGACAAGGAATTTAGTAACAGTTCTGTCTAGAGGACCGAGCATTTGTTTTTTCCGAAGTGTACTCTGTTGCCATTGTGTTTCCTAGGACAGAGGCATGCAGACGTATTACTGCTTAAACTCTGCAATCTGAATAGACCAGATTAACAGTGTGTACAGGAACTGGGTATTCGCTCTCTCCGCTTCTGGTATCACCATCTCCAGGGCCGATAGATAATGTCAGTTATCTTGAGAAGGAGGGAGGCAGGAGTAGCTTCTCTTGCTTTGTTTATCTGTGGTAAAAAAACTAAAGTAGAAATAATCTAGTACTTGGGCCAGCCCCAGTGGTTAAGGGAGCTCTGATCCCACATGGCTGACCACAGTTCACATCCCTGGCAGCTTGAAAAGCACGCTGGGCATGTGAGCACATGCGTACCCCAAATCCTGACAGGATGGAGAAATGGAGAAGGGATTGATTACGACCATACCCCATTATGGGGTGCTTTCTCTTTCTTTCTCCGGTGAGTGCACATGCCCTAGGCAATAAAAAAAAAGAAAGAAAAAAGAATCTAGTACTGTGTAAATAATCCAGCATCATTGTGTTCTTTGTCCACAAATGGTAAACTTAATATCCTTCAGTGTTAGAGTATCAGTATTACTGCATACCACTTTTCTCAAGTGCATGTTTTGGTTTTGCTAAGTTACATATGTATCCTCCTTGGTGTGCATGTGTGAATAGACATTTTTTAAAAAATTATTTTAAGGTAGACAAGAATTTTATAAGCATGACACCAGGGCCAGAAACCACTAGGGAAAATATTGATAGACCCAACTACACAAAACCACACTGAAAAAAGGCATTAAAAAAAGGTTAATAGGTAAATGACAAACTGGAACAACAAATTTCAGTAAAGGATGTATTTACCATGGGAAGAGTTTTTATAAATCTCTAAGAATGTCCCCACAAGAATAATGGGCAATGCATGTCAATTAGCAAACTTAAAAATCATAAAAGAAAAATTTGAGATCGTCAGAAAACATAGACTTCCAACCTCATTAATCAAAGTAATGCAGATTAAAATAATGAGATTTCATTTTTCCCTTATTAAGTTGGGCAGCATTAAAAGGATTGGCAACCTCCAGTATTGATGGTGTGAGGAAACAGCACTTGCATATACTGTTGTTGGGAATGTAATTGGCAAAGTGTTTTTAAAGATGTGCTATATATTGGGTCGTCGGGAAAGTCATGATGTATTTTTGCATAGAAAAACAGAAAAATGCGTCATGACTTTCCCAACGACCTAATATATCTATTGACCCAGAAAAATCTTCTAGGTGCTGCCCTTAGGAAATGGCTAATACATTTGTATCAAGGATCTTTATTGTAACATTGTTTATTATAGAGAAAAAATAAGAAACAATTCCAATAGCCATCAATTGGGAAATAGTTAAGTAAATCAGTAAAATCATTAAGTAAAATTACAAGAAATATTTAACACACAATATAAAGGTCTCTGTTGAAAATGATGTATATAAAATCCTTGAATCAGTTGTTATGTACTGCATGCATACTTCGAAATTCATATTGTGTACTAAAAAGATAAACTGATGGATCGTAAATTTGAAAAATTTAAGCAATGGATAAAGGATAAAGTACAGCTATATATATTAACATAATGTTAAGTGGAAAAAATAGGCAACAGAAATACTACATTGTAATTCCATTGAGTAAATAGATACATACGACAGAAAAATGGTGCCTTTTTAAAAAATATGCTATTGCGGCTGGCAGGTGGCATTGTGGTTAAGGGTGCTGGACTCCCACATGGCTGACCGCGGTTCAAATCCGAGACCTGGCAGCTTGTTTTCTCACTTTCCCTCTCTCTCTTTTTTCTCTCTCTTGCTTGGTTCCTTTCTGGTCAAATTAAAATAAATAAATAAATAAATAGAGTTAAACAAAATAATTCTTTAAAAATGGACCAGCAGTTGGCGTAATGGCTATGTTGCTGGACTCCCATGTAGTCGACCGTGGGTCAAGTCCGGAACCCAGTGGCTTAAACTCAAGCCGGGCACGTGTGCGTGCATGCCCAAGATCCTGAGAGGAGAATGGAGGAGAAGCGATTGCGGCGTGACCATCCCCCCTGGGGGGTGATTTCTCACTTTCTTTCTCTCTCTCTCTGTCTTTCTGGCGAGCACACGCGCCCTATAGCAAAAACCACTCCAAAAAAAAAAAAAAAAAAAAGAATTAAAAAAAAAATGCTGTCACAGAAAGATTTCTAGGTTGTTACCTGGAAAAACAAACAGTACTTATAATCTATTTATGTTTTTAAAATAAAAATTAAACAGGTATATATGTTTACTGTAGACATTAATATATTATAGTGCTTACTAAAACATCTGGGAAGCCCATACATCACAATGTTCAGAGTGTTTACTTGTGGGGACGAGAATGGGATGAGGAAGGGGGTGAAGGGAGACTTGAAATTTTATTGTTTATACTTCTGTTTGTCTCTAATCTTTTGCCATGAAGATTTATTCATGTTCATTGTCATTTAAAAATGAGGACTTCTGGGGGACCAGCAGGTGGCGTGGTGGTGAAGGCACTGGACACTCCCACATGGCCGACTGAGGTTCGAATACCGGACCTGGTGGCTTGCTTTCTCACTTTCCCTCTCTCTCTCTCTGTGTATATCTCTCTCTGGTCAAATTAAAATAAATGAATGAATAAATACAATTAAATGAATAATTATTTTTAAAAATTAGGACTTCTGAAACAATGCACACCAAACTCTTCGTAGCTTTCTTGCTAGGTGTGGTGGCGTAGGGGAGACATTTTATTTTCGGGTCTATGTATTTCTGCAGTGTTTGAGTTTTTTAACAATAAGCTTGTGTGGCTTCATATTAACAGAAAAAGAGCATATTTTCATTTAGAAAATTACATATATAAAATATAGCTAGACAGTGGGAAGGTCCTGGTTATTTCTCAATAGAAGTATATAAATGAAAGGTCCTTTCTCACCTGTGGTTTCTGTCCTGAACTGGTGTTGTAATTCCTGGCTAGTGGCTTTCCCAGCTCCTGTCCCTCCCCACTACACACCTTTTAAGTTGTAGTAAAATACATATAACACATTTGGTTTCTCGTTCCCAGAGGCAGCTCCACCTATGGTTCCTAGCTTGCCAGGTGTGGAGAAAGAAGCCGCCTCTTTCCCTCAGGGGTGCCTTGGCTCTGGTGTACGGTTCTCATGTGTGCCTAAATCAGTCCGATGGCCCAGGGATGGGGTGCGAGGGGGTGGGAGGGGGGCCTGCAGCTCCTCCTTGAATCCTTCATATCCCTTGTCCAGTTTGAGCTCAGTAAATTTGCACTTGGTCAAAGTAAATTGAAACTGGAGCACAGCTCTCATTAAGGGAGGGAGGGAGAGAGAAGAAATCTTTAACACAGGATATAAAAATACCCTGGTGGAGGGACCAGCAGGTGGCATAATGGTTACATTGCTGGACACTCACATAGTTGACCACAATTCGAGTCCTGGACGGGGCGACTTAAAACTCACGCTAGGTGCATGTGCATATGTGTTTATAATCCCGGGAAGAGAATGGAGAAGGGTTTGTGGCATGGCCATCCCCCCTGGGGAGTGATTTCTCACTTTCTATCTCTCTGCCTCTCTGGCAAGCACACAAGGCCCTATAGCAAAAGTCTCAAAAACAAAAACAAAAACAAAACTCTGGTCGAGAAAGAAGTGGTATCTTTCAAAGGATCTATTTATTTATTTATTTATTTAAAATAATTATTTTATTTATTTATTTTTTGAGAGGTTTTTACTATAGGGCGTGTACACTCACCAGAAAGAGAGACAACCAGAGAGCAAGAAATCACACACACACCCCCCCCCCGGGGGGGGATGGCCATGCCTCAGTCCTTTCTCCTCCATTCTCCTCTCAGGATCTTGGACACGCATGCACACATGCCCAGCATGAGTTTAAGTCACCAGGTCCGGGACTCGAACAGCAGTCGACTACATGGGAGTTCAGCGACATAGCTACTACCCCAACTGCTGGTCCCTCAAAGGATTTTGTAGTGGCCTCTTTTGTTTCTCCTGTGGTGTGGTCTGTATTGTTACCTATTTAGTTAATTTCTGTTGATACAGATTGTTTTCTTGCACTAGGGCATTTTTCTCTTGAAGTGATCTGATTTTTTTTAAAGAAATTTTAATTTAATTTAATTTAATTTGACCAGAGATGGACAGACTGAGAAAGGGAAAGTGAGAAAGCAAGCCACCAGGTGCGGGTCTTGAACTAGAGTTGGCCATGTGGGAATCCAGCCCCTCAATCACCACGTACCTGCCAGCCCCGTGATCTAATTTTTTTTAAACCTTTTTAAATGCAAAGCAGTGTATCCCTGTGTTAACTCATTTTTCTTTGGGGACATGTCTTTCTAGGTATACTTCCTTACTAATGTAAATGCTTCCTTCTGGGTCTCCTTTGTTAGTGGATGTTTCCAGTAACCACCCCTGCTTCTTTCTGTGAGCTGCTCAGCAGATCTTTCTTTCTCCTTGAGGGGGCAGACAAGTGGTTCTGTTACACACCTGATGAACATTTCCAATACTGAGAGAAAACTAGACATCTCACCTGCACCCCCATGCATTGCCTTTGGTACAAGGGAGAAGATTTACCATGAGCATAAAAATGGTCACTGGCTTTGCTAAAGCCTTGCTGCTCTTGGCGGTGGTCAGCTTAGCTCCCAGGCAACTACTGTGAACCCTTCAGAGTCATCTTCACTAAGAGGTAGACTGAGAGGTAAAGGGTCACGTGATTCTGTAGAGACAGAGTGGTCAGTGGGCTAAGGAGGAGAGTCAGCATCTCATTGGTAGAGGCTCCTTCTAAGCATATTGTCACCAGCAAGAACAGGTCAGTACTTTACTGCATGACCCCCAGGGTCACTCCTCATTCCTCTGACGAGGTTAGGGCGGTTTAGAAACAGAGTTTACTTTACAGGATGTGAAACGCCCAGAGTGTTATTGCACTAGAGTGAGTGTGACATAGACATGCAGGTCGTTACTCAGGATGGTTCTGTTCTAGTAAGGTGAAGATTTGGGGGATATGGAAATAATCAGCTACTTTATGCCCATGTTTTTGACAGACTCTCTGCAGCAGATTTTTGAAGAAGTATTTTGTCATTTATCATGTTGGTGTAAGTCAGATAGTAAAATTCTACTGAGGTAACCTGCGGGTGGCCTGGGTTAAGGTGCTAGATTCCCACATAGCCAACTACAGTTCGAGTCCTGGACCTGGTGGCTTGAAAATCACACTGGGCACATGTGCATGCGTGCCCAAAAATCCCGGAAGGAGACCGGAGGAGAAGGGGTTGTGACATGGCCATCCTCCTGGGAAGGGGGGGTAATTTCTTACTTTGTTTCTCTCCATTGAGTACACATTCCATATGACAAAAACATAAAATACACACACACACACGTGCACATGCGCACACACAGTACTAGCAAGACTTCTGAGACAGCAAGAGACATGTGCCTTAGACCTGGCGCTGGTTCTGGTTTTTGATGTTGTTTGTTTTGGGAGAGGGAACCCTGTGAACTGTGCACCCTGTCAGCCCAGATTTGGTCGTCACCGTGGGAAAGGTCTGTGACAGCAGGCCCTGGATGTGTGCCCAGGAAGCTGGGCTCTGCCTTGTACTAGCTGCTGCTTCAGGGGGAGCTGTTTGATGAGCCCTGATTCTGGTTCTGTCTATTAAAGTGCAGGTTATTGTATTTTTCTAAGTAACTTTGGTTTTTTTTAATTCCCAAAGTGGTAGCAATGCTGATATTTTATAGGTCTACTCCATTCCTTTACAAAGAACCTAAAATAAATTCTCAGTCGGAACAGCAAAAATTTTCATTTGAGCCCCCCATTCAGTCCCTCAAAATAAAAAGCTACCTTTTTTGTTCCTTTTATAAAGCTGCTAGCATTACAAAAGAATGAGGAGAGGATCCTTTAATGATAAGTACTAAGCACCAAATACATTATTGTTTTACATCTGGAGTTTTAGAACAGAAGCGTACAAATGTAATCCAGCCTTGTAAAGTGCTTTGTCAACATCACTGCCACGTTGTTCTCGAGGTGCCTTGGTATAATAGAATGTGTACAGGCAATTTATCTTTGGCTTGCCATTTTTGCATATGGGTCCGCACCCTGAATATGGACAGATTCTCTCTCTCTACTGATGGTATTCTTTTGCTTCACTTGGTAATCCAGAGGCTGCTTAGACCAGCTTTTACTCCCCCTTGCCTACTTGACCTCTTTATTTAATAGAAATATGCACTGAATCATGGTGAAGTGTTTTGGTGTAACTTGTTCAGCATTTGAGAATACATCAGCCAATAACCCCAGAAATACCCTCACTAGAGCATTTTCTGTTGGTTAAAAATTTGCAAGCAAGAATGGTTAAAATACAGATGCTTTCTCCAAGGCTTCTTATCTCCCAAGAAGGCACAGGTTATTCTGACAGGTGAAACAAGCCGGGCAAATATGCAACATTGATCTAATCAGCAGGAACAAGCGCAATATTTTAACTGGTGCTACCTTTTACCAGCATCATTAAAGGCTCCCATTACTCTTTTATTAGAGGTTCCCTTTCTTCCTTATCAGATTACAGAATGAACATAACTCATGGCAGTGATTTGATCTCTTGTTAAAGAGGATTACAGCTTTGCATTAACTCGGATTGACACAGTTTATAATTCGCTTGTTGATACTCGGGCGGGTGGCATCACGTGTTTGACCCCCCAGCAGCGCTGAGGGGAAAGGACCCCCATATATCATCATTAAAGATGGTGTCCAGCTCAGAGATAGGCGGCCTGGGCCTTCTCCGCCAGTCATGTCAGAAAGGACAAAGGAAACATTCTCAAGTTCAAACCTGAGATTTGAGCCAGTTTTAAAAATTGGGTTGACAAGGAAGCACTGCTGTTGTTTCTTCTATTTTTTCCTAATTTGCTGTTCAGCTTCTTCTTCTAGAAAATTTGCATCATCAAATGGAAGCCTTGATTCCAAGCAGGAAGTAGAGTGATAAAAGCACATCTTCTAGAAGGAGACTGTAGATGCTGAACAGATAACTCCTCCCTCAAAACGGGGCTTATTGACTATAGTTCTCATCTCTGCGGTCACATTCTCATGTTTTGAAAGGATTGTAAATTCTCTTTTTTTCCTTAAAGGAATATTTCACATTCTTTAAAATGAATTTAAATGTTTCCCTTAAGGACTTGATGTTTTTAAGTGCTTTTATTAGTGTTGGCCTCTAAATATTATGTCGTATTTATATAAATCACAACTAAGTAGCCTGTAAGCAGGTAGGCGATAGTTAAGCTTTTCACCTACCGTTGCTTAGTCACCCACACATATCATTAATGTGTACCCCACGGTGCTAATGGAGCTGCCCTTGGATCACTGAGACAGACCATTTGTGTTTCCATGTGCGGCCATCCCTTGCTCTGATTTTCTACCTGCACCTGCTGTCCTTTCTATGATTGGCAATGACATGACGTAGAATAATAAGATCATATTCCTTTTTTTTTTTCTTTTTTTGGAGAGGTTTTTGCTATAGGGCGCGTGCGCTCGCCAGACAGACAGAGAGAGACAGAGAGATAGAAAGCGAGAAATCACCCCCCAGGGGGCATGGCCACGCCGCAATCCCTTCTCCTCTTGGAATCTTGGGCACGCACGCACACGCGCCCGGCGTGAGTTTAAGCCGCCGGGTCCGGGACTCGAACCGCGGTCGACTACGTGGGAGTCCAGCGACATAGCCATTACGCTAACTGCTGGTCCCAGATCATATTCCATTATTGAGCATTTATTATGTGCACTGAGTCCTTCACGTGTATTTTCATTCAGTCTTTAAAAGAGATCAGTGATTAGGGGTCAGCAGATGGTGTAATGGTCGCTAGACTCCAGCATAGTCAACCACAGTTCGAGTCAAAGGCCCAGTGGTTTAAAACTCACACCAGAGGGGACCAGCAGGTGGCGTGGTGGTTAAGGCACTGGACACTCCCACATGGCTGACCATGGTTCAAGTCCCAGACCTAGTGGATTGCTTTCTCACTTTCCCTCTCTCTCTCTGTGTCTGTCTCTGGTCAAATTTTAAAAAAACGAATGAATAAAAAAAATTTAAAAATAAACCTCACACCAGGTGCATGTGCGCATGTGCCCAAAATCCTGAGGGGAGAATAAAGGAGAAGGGATTGTGGTGTGGCCATCCCCCATTTCTTGCTTTTTGTCTCTGTCTCTCTGGTGAGCACATGTGCTCTATGGCAAAAATCTTTCTCAAAATAAAGGAAAAGAAAAGAAACCAGTGACATGTGGATTTTATGAAAAGAATGCTAAGACATAATACAATTAAGTGGCTTGTCCCCATTAAGCAGCAAGTAAATACTGGGACTGGTATATACAGTAGGAGCCTGGCTCCTAACCCTCTGTCGTTTGCAAGAAATTGGCAAGCTTCTAGAAATCTGTAGGAAGAAGATGCCAGAGGGAAGCTCCTTTCACACACACAAGCACACACAGCGCTCTTTCAGTTAAAAACTTCTCTTGGAAACATTTTTTTAATCTTCTTTGGATGAAAATGCTTTTTTTTTTTTTTCTTTCTTTTATAAAATAGAGATACTTCCAAATAGGAGTACCTATCATTCATTCACATTTCGTGTAAATCACTGTTCTAAAACCTGCTCTTGTGGTTTACCGTTCTTCTGGTTACAAAGATCCTAGACAGACCGCATGATTGACTTTGAATCCTCATCCTGTATTTAGGCATTGTGTTCTTAGAATTCTATCTTTGTCATACTGAGGTGCCCATTACTTACTTTCCTTTGCAACAGATGTTGCTATAATAGAAACAATACATGCTAATGGAAGAAAATTTGGAAAATACAGAAAGGACAAAGAGGAGTTATGTCTGTCACCTTGCTATTCAGAATTAGACATTATTAATACTTTAATATGTTTCCTTACAGGATTTTTTGTGTGTACATTTTATACAGATATATACTTACCTGTTTGAAACTCTTTTTCTAGTTAACTTTACACTGTAAGCATTTTTTAAAATAATTATTTAATTTAACTTATTTGTTTAATTTGACCAGAGAGAGACAGAGAAAGCAAGCCGCCAGGTCGGGACTTGAACTGTGGTCAGCCATGTGGGAGTCCAGCACCCTTAACTACTGTGCCACCTGCCGGCCCCCACTGTAAGCATTTTAATGCCATTAGGTATTTTAAAAAGCACTTTAATAATGCTGTAATACCCTATCATGGAATAGTATTCATGCCACAGTCCCCTCCTCCAGTTCTCCAGCCTACTAGGGTCCTGGACACGTGCACACGCACCCATCAGGACACATGTTAACCACAGTCGTCGTGTGCTTCTAGCTCCACAGTCTGGGTCTCTACCGACTGTACCAGAGACCGGGTCTGTTATGGAATATTACTGTTGGGCATTTCAGTTGCTGCTGGTTGCCTCTCTTTGTCTTAGAGTAATGCTGCAGTGAACGTATCAATATTTGTACAGAAATATGTGTTCTAGGTTTTGCCTTTAGAATAGGTTCATAGAAGGGTAATTCCTGGGTCAAATGTATAAGCTTTCTAGTATTCTTGATGGGCTATACTATCAATAATTTACATGTCCCCTTGACCCCAGCTTATGTCATTACATTTTTGCTAATAATTATCTTTTAAAAATGTTTCCTATATTGATGTTTTAAAAGTTATCGGGGCCAGCAGATGGCAAGGTGAATTAGGTGATGGATCCCACGTGGCCAACTCTGCGGTTTGAGTCCTGGACCTGGCAGGTGTAAAAACATGCTAGGTGTGTACACAAGTGTGCCCCAAAATCCCAAGAGGAGAGTGGAGGGAGGGGATTGTGGTGTGGCCATTCCCCCCCACCCCGCACCCCCGTGGCTGATCTCTCATTCTCTCTCTCTCTTAGACTCTCTCCAGTGAGTGCACGTGCCCTATGGCAAAAAATCTTCAAAGAAAAAATTGTCATTCATTCTTATTTATAAGTTCATAATAAATGATACCTTACTGAGAAGCTACAGTGTGCTAGGCTATTATCTAATGTTTATTTTCTCATTTAGTAGTAAACTTGAAGAGTGTGTCTTTATTAATCATTTATTTATATTGTTTGTATTTTTGTTTTCTATCTTTTGCCCATCTTTGTCTCTGAGTTTTAGTTTTTCTTTGCAGTTTGTATGAATTGTCTTCATTATGACTATATGCCTAATTCCGTGTTTCTTGTAGTTTTTTTTTTCATTTTGCTTACTGATGTTGATGTTAATAGTTTTTATCAATATATAAAAATTTCTTCTTTTTAATATTTGCCATTGTTTTTATGCTTAGATAGTCCCTCTTGTACCCAAGGATCAATTAGTTATTCACCTATACTTTTTTCTTAATTTCATCTGATTCCTTCCCATTTTTAAAATAATTATTTAATTTGATTTATTATCATCATTATTTTTTAATTCACCAGAGAGAGACCGAGGGAATGAGAGGGAAAGTGAGAAAATGCCAAGTCCAGGACTCAAACCGCAGTTGACCATGTGGAAGTCCAGCACCTCAACCATCCCACCACCTGCTAGTCCCCATCTGACTTCTTCCCTTTAATCTGCTTGGGAACTTTATTTTAATATATTGCTCAGCAGTTCCACCTTTTTACTTTTACTACCTGTTTCTTGAGTTCAGGCCTTTTTCATTTTAATTTCCCTCACAGGCTATTACACTAACATCTTAACCACCAGTTGCTGGTCTACCAGCTCGAATCATCTTCCTGAAATACCACTTAGAGCATGCGACTCCTTGCCTGTAGGGTGAAATCCATACTCTGGGGCCTGCCTTTCACAGCCTTGGGCGCTCTGCTGCCCTGCCACCCTTCTCTCCTCTCACCTGCTTCAGCATGCATGCCCTTCATGCTAGCCAGAGTGCACCCCTGCAGTCCCGGCACACTCGCCTGTGCCTCCCACAGTGTCTCTTCATCCACCCCTTAGCCTGAAGCATCTCCCACCCTCATCCCACGCTGTCATTTCCTGTTGAATGTTCACAGTGATTAAGGACACCAGCCTTGCCAGGGGGACTTTTACGATTCCCCGCCCCTCGCTGGGCAGGGGCTCTGTCTCCTTTGAATCCCTATTTTCGGTGTTCCTCTCTAGCAATACTGATCATAGTTCACAAAATTGCTTGTTAGGGCTTTTCTCTTGATCAGAATATTAGCACGTGAGTCCAAGAAGTATGCATGTATTTGCTGTAATCTTATATTTGTTATTATTATACCAGGGCTTATGCTCACACATTTGGCATAATGTATTTTAATTCCAATTCTGTCTTGCCTTATTACATGGCACTTCTGTAGCACAAGTATTGTTTGTGAAACAATTTATTTAGGTCCTTTTTCAGTTGACTGTGCGCCTCCTTCTGTTGGCCGGAGAATCGCTGCAGGATTCTGAGCACGTGCTGTGCCCCGCACTCACACAGTGCAGCCCCGGAGGGTCTCTGTGTGCTTGGTTTCTTTCTTTGTAAGGGGAGATAGCCCTTCTTACTCTCTAGATTCTTACGAATGAAATGTTCCTTTTAAGTTTTTGTTTTGGAGCACCAAAATGAGGGCTGGCTTCATGGCACAGTGGTTAAGTGCTGTGCCTTGGGAACCAGATTCCACATGGCTAGCTGTGGTTCTAATCCTGGCCTGGCAGCTTGAAAAACACACCAGGCATGTGTGCACACATGTCCCAAATCCTGACAGGATGGAGAAATGGAGAAGGGATTGCAGTATGACCGTGCCCCATTGGTGGCCTGCCTGCATGTGCTCTCTCTCTCTGCTGAGCGCCCACAGCCTTTGGCAATAAAAGAAAGAAAGAAGGAAAGAAGGAAAGAAAGAAAGAAAGATAGATTAATTTGTATCAAGAATTATTTAAGTGAATAAAATTTGTGTTTTGACTTGTCTATATAGTATGCCATTGTCCCTTTGCCTCCGACACAGAAATAGTTGCAAACCTTCAAAAGGCTGATTCTGGGGGCCGGCAGGTGGCGTGGTAGTTAAGGGTGCTGGACTCCCACATGGCTGACTATGGTCTGAGTCCCAGACCTGACGGCTTGCTTTTTCACTTTACCTCGCTTTCTCTCTCTCTCTTGCTCTGTCCCTCTCTGGTCAAATTAAAATAAATAAATAAATAAAGTTAAGTAAGATAACTCTTTTTTTTTTTTTTTTTTTTAAAGTTGGTTCCAGGCTTTATATCTGATATACCCTTGAAGACCTTCAGCTTGTAAGTCCTCGCTGGTGAAATCACTTTTGCCAGCAGTCCTACAGAATGGATGAAGAGGTTCTGCCTTTTTACTGAATCTCAAGGTCACTCGACGGCTTTCACGCGCTCCCCTCCCGTCCCATGTGCGCGTCCACAGCACACACGGCACCACCGGGCTGCTCCCTAGCTCTGCACGAGGTGCCCGCCCTAGAGCGTTCGTGTTGAGTGCCAGCTGTTTATTTGATTTGTAGCTCATGGCAGGTTGAAAATGCAGGATCTGACATGGGCACTTCTCATTCCCGACTGTTTGCTTAGAGGGTTTTTAGGTCATTTGTACTCTGGATGCGCCTTCGGGAAAGATCTCTCAAGAACTCCCCTATAGTTCCCTCACGTCAAGGTTGCACCCTTTTATTTTGTATTACGCTGTTGGTTTTCTCCTGCCCATCCTGGCTGTGATCTTTGTACTGGGTTTGGTTTTGGGTGGCCCTCTTACAAATGATCAGTTACTGGGGAAACATGGAGAGCACCCCGCAGGCTCTGTGGTGACCAGGTCCAGCTTTAGGTCAGGTTTTTGGACGCCTTTAAGCATTTCTTTTGCGTGAAAAGAAAAGCAGTTCTGGAATAGATTCTGCATATACACTAGCAAGGCGTCCTAGAGCCTGTACTCTCGTGTTATCTCCTGTGTCCGTTTTAAGTGTCAGATCAAAAAAGGGATATTTGGGTGAGAGGCAGTGCCTCATTGTCTGAGTTACAGCTGCTGGGAAACTCCTCTTACAGACGCTCCTACTCTCTCCCCTCAGAGGTCTTGAATGAGCCATGAGCGTCACCACACCTTGGGCTCCACCCATTGTCTCTCCCTGGGGAGCAGAGCACTTTATAGACATTAACTCTTTTACCCTCTTGGGTCTCCGCTTAAGAGGTAAATAAGACTGAAGGCTCTTTCTCCTCCAATACAGATGAGGAAGCATCAGCCCAGAGGGGAAATCACTTGCCCTGGAGCAGGTGAGATGTTAGTGGGCCCCAGGGTGTTTGGAGTCGCAGTGGCAGACCTGCCACAGCCATGGTGACCGCTGACACCCAGGAGAGGCTGTCCGGTGAGGTTCCCCTTTCTGCTGCTCAGGGGATGGGGGCTGGGCCTTTTGTCTCTTGTGTGGAATGTGAAATGCTGCAGAGATGAGCAATTGTTCTTCAATGCTTTGTGCTCCTTTATAAGAAAGGAGAAATCAATACACATTTTCTCATACACACACTTGGCAGCACTCCGCCTCCTCTTCCACAGCTCCGTCCTGGGGGGAGGCAGGCTAGGCAGCAAAGCCGACTGGCCGGCTTGCAGGGTAAGAAATGCAAACTACTCATTTTGCACTTAGCACTCAAGCTTTTTAAGGCCAATCATATAACTGGCTGAGGCCATCAAACTGCTGACTTCAGGGATCAGTTGGGAGGTGGCGTGGGGGCCGTAGCCCTGTTGTGCACATCCAAGAGCTGAGGAGGCCTGGTCAGTTCTCTGGGAGGTGACTAGGACAAACCTTCTTTTTCCCAAATTTCTCTCTGATTTACAGAGGAGGGAGAAGTTCTTTGACAGAGACAGTGAAGACCAGAAAGAGGGCCAGGTGGTGTAGTGGTAACGCAGCGCTCTGCTGTGCTGGGCCTACGAGGGGAGGCCCAGGTTTGCACCCTGAAGCCTCCCTGTGCACACTCCGGGGGACGCAGTACCATGATCCGGGGTGGCTGAAGCTGGAGTGGACTGCAGAGTAAGGTCCCTGTTAGGGTGCCCACCTCCCTCTTCTCTCTCTACTTCTCCTTCTCATGAAATAAATAAGTAAATAAACTTTAAAACAAAAAAAGTTGGACAGATCAAGGGCAACAATTTTTTTTTTTTTTTTGAGAGGTTTTTGCTATAGGGCGCGTGCGCTCGCCAGACAGACAGAGAGAGACAGAGAGATAGAAAGCAGGAAATCACCCCCCAGGGGGGATGGCCACGCCGCAATCCCTTCTCCTCCATTCTCCTCTCGGGATCTTGGGCACGCACACACTCGCGCCCGGCGTGAGTTTAAGCCGCCGGGTCCGGGACTCGAACCGCGGTCGACTACGTGGGAGTCCAGCGACATAGCCATTACGCTAACTGCTGGTCCCAAGGGCAGCAATTTTTGAGGCCAGCAGGTGGTGTGGTGGTTGGGGTGTTTGGACTTCCACATGGCCGATTATAGTTCAAATCCCAGACCTGGCATTTTGAAAATTATGCTGGGTGCATGTGCATGCATGCCCCAAATCCCAGGAGGATATGGAGAGGGGATTATGGTATGGCCACATCGCCCACCCCCAGGGGCTGATTTCTCACTTTCCCTTTTGTTGTCTCTCTCCTGAAGCTTTAGTAATAGCAGCAGTTTTCATTTCATCAGTTAATAGATATAAACTGTCCAAGAGCCCTGTGTCAGGGTGGACTTTAATTTTTAATCAGAGTGTGGCGCTGGCGTCTGTAACTCTGTCTGCCCAGTTCCTACCCCACAGGGTTAGGGCGTGGGTAGCAGGGTTTGCTGCTGGAGGGGTAGAAGTGGTGGTTTGGTGCTTTAGGTGGCAGAATGGCCTCCCAGGGCAGGGCATAGTGGCTCGGGGTGGAGTGGGGCCTCTGTCACGGCGTCCTCTGCACGGGGGCTTCCGTCAGAGCCCAGAGTGGGCGTAGCTCGCCCAAGGGTGTTGGTGTCCAGGGTGGAGAGGCCGAGAGGGAGTGTAGTGAGAGAAATAGACCAGGAGGGAGGAGGAGAGCTGGAAGCCCAAGTGCACTGCCCCGGGGGGGGGGGGGGGGGGGGGGGGGGGGCTTTCAGGAAAGAGCACTGTGCAGCCGTAGCCATGAGAGTCCTTATGTCCCTGAGGTTCCAGGGGCACCTTGCTGCCCCCGGGGCAGGGCGAGCCCACACCTGGGGGGGGGGATTGGGGAGCTGGCTCCTGATGTTTGCTCAGTAGTTGCCACTTTTGTGTTTGGAGTAGCTCTGGGTTTCAAGGTACAGGAAGTCCTCGGGCTCACTCCCAGATCCCTGGGCGGGGCCTCCCTCACTGACTCCTGTGTGTTCCCCCTGCAAGTGCAAGTGAGCTGGAGTGGGGATGCGTCCTGTGCCCCCAGGCCCGGGTCGGGTAGGCAGCCGCCCTGGGACGATACAAATGTAACTGGAGTGTCAGTCTCACCTTCCCTGCCGCGGGAGGAAGTGAAGCATCTACGCAGTGAAGCATCCCCTGGCTTTTAACAGGAGCTGTTAGAGGGGCTGCTGTTTGAACAGGAGCTTCATCTTCCTGAAGCCAGCAGTCACAAAACCGTAAACACAACGCCGGCCAACTCTATTCCGGGATCGGGGTGGCTTGACGTTAATATTAAACACCTCCAGGAAGGCAGAGCTCTGCAGCCCAGCTCTGGAATCAAAATAAATAAAAATAAAGAGAAAACCCTGCTTAAACGCAGTGAGATGATTTGTCGTCTTTCCTTTGTGAGGCCATTTGTCTTCTCTCGCATCAAATCTGTTATAAAACAGTCAAACTGTGAAAGTGAAAATCATCCCAGAATATGGAATATTAATGCACAGGAAAGGATCAACATCCCCTTTGTCTGAGGAGGCTCCTGCTCCCCCTTTACAAGTTCACTAAGGTAAATTATTTTTCTTTAAAAGATAGGAAAAACTTGAAGCTAGTGGTCAGGGATGGTGGAAGTTTCAAGAATGTTTCCTTCTTTGTTGAAGTGGAGTGAGTCTGTAACTGACGAGTAGGGAGGGAGCATCATGAGGAGAACCCTGTATAAATGCAGTCCCCGTCTCCTCCCCGGCCCTCCGTCCCTGTCCCTCTCCTTCCTTTTGCCCATTCTTTCCGTTCCTTTGTTTGGGGCCTGAACCTGCTTTTTTGAACATGTATAAATCTTGAGTCTGTCTGATCTTTAGGAGACAGGCCAGAGGCCACATGTCACTGTTTGTAATTTAAAGCTATGGGGCTAAAAGCATTTGCAGAGGTTTGAAGGACCTAGTTCTGACCTGACCAAAAGAGCGAATTGGAGCAGACCCTCCAGAGTCTCCTTCAAGCACTGGGGAGGATGGTGATGAGAGCAGACACCCGGGGTAATTTATGGCTCAGTTTGCTTAGCTGGCCGGCTCCTGGTCCGCGTAGAACTGGGTCACGTACTGCCACCTTGTGGCAGACTTGGGCAGCTGCAGTTGGGCTGTTGTGGAGCATTCTGAAACGTTCAGCTGGAGTCTGATTGGAGGTGATTTGCTTTGGATCTAGATTCAGATTCTTTTGGATTCTTTGTAGAGGAATTTCCAGAATTTTCTGGGTTGTTGTCTTTTGCTTGCTAATTTGATCCTCTGAAGAAATAAGTCTTAGGTGAGAGAAGTTTGCTTTATGTTCCTTTTACCTCCTTTCTTTGTTTTATACTTTTTGTGTGTTTATTTTGGGGAGGTGTGTTTTTTGATGTGAATTGTGATGGAATTTCAGGAAGGAAGCCTGTGGTGTGCTTTTGGTTGTTGGGGCTGTTGGGAGGAGAGAAAGGCAGAGCTGGGTCTGATCTTATGACTGCATTCAGGAATTGATTCCTAAGTTCTCTACTCCCATGGCTTTTGCTTGCCACTCTGACTAAATGATACTGGCTCCTTAGAATTGCTGCCTCTGTTTCTTTGTGGGATTCCATTCCAGCAGTCCAGTCTTCTCGTGAAACTAAGGCCTGCGTCACCTGCCTCTGGTCCCTTTCCTGTGGCACGCATACGGCCACCCTGTCAGCAGCACCCAAAGAGCACAGGCAATGGCTAGCCGTCGGGTCATGTATTTCCCCTTCTAGCTCAGAGAGACTTTCCTCTCACTTGTCAAGTCACTGATGCAGAGTAGACTGGACGTGGGGCAGAGGAAGGAGTGAGTGCAGGCAGGTGCCGCGCTGTGTCTCCTGTTAGCTAGGAGCGGAGCACAGCCGGGCAGGTGCGCCTTCACGGGACCCGCGGCTCTGGCACGTTGCTGCGACGTCTGCTCCATTGTTCACGATCGGAAATGATAGTGATGCGTGTGTGATGGGACTTTGCTTCATGCTCTAAAACAGTGTGTTTAAGGAGGATACTGTCACCATTTCTCTGGTGAGGAATCTGAAATTCAGAGGGCTTGGCCTCGGTGGTGTGGTGATTAAGGCAGCTGTATACCACGTGACTGGCCACACGGTTTGAGTCTCAGGCCTGGTGGCTTAAAAAACTTAGCAAGCATGTGTGTGTGCGCAAAATCCCAAGAGTAGGGAGAAGTGGAGGAGAAAGGATTGTGGTATGGTCAACCCCCAGGGGGAAGTGCTTTTTCACTTTCTCTCTCTCTCTGCCTCTCTCAGGTAAGCAAATGCACTCTGTAGCAAAGTATTTTTTAAAAATGCAGAGGGCTCAGTGACTTACTACGGTTGAAAATTTAGGAGGCTGTCAGACAGGATCAGAGCCACCCACAGCTCCAGTGTGCAGCCCTCTATGTGAGCTGTGCTGTGCACTTAGCCACAGACAAATGGTCTACTGTATTTTGGTAACTGTTTCAGTTAGAGATTTCAGTTAAACTTGCTTTTCTCATTTAATTATGTATATAACAAAAGAAAGCTGTTATCTCATGACTTTCAGTCATCTCTAAGAGGAAAATGAAACAGCCTTTGCCCTTTGGCCCACTTTGGTTTCTGGCTGAGTGGAAGCATGGGTTTTACTAAAGGAGGATCCTTTCTTTGGTGCCATTACCATGTGCCAAGTGAAAATTGGCAAGACAGCTTTTCCAGTGGGTACTTGGAACACCCTGGGCATAGTGGTAGGCAGATGAGAGTGGGAGCTCTGTGAGGGCAGGGGGAATTATATGTTCAGAGTGGAGGGCACAGTGGAGTCCTGCCTGCCCTTTGGGCCTAATAGACTGCGGGGAACATCGGATGGCAGAGGCTCTGAGGCCTCACTGTCGGAGTTCTGGCAGACAGGAGGGCTCTGAGGAACATAGTCAGGATGGCAAAGAGGCTTTGTCACGGGGTGCAGGGGAAACTGAGGCTGGCTAACTTAGGACAGAACAGGTTAGGGGTGGACATCACATTTTTGAGAACAGCAGTCAGCCTTGTTCCTCACCTGGCTCTGGGGGACAAGGGCCATGAGTGCGAGTCACAGAATGTCAGAGTTGGATCCGGCATGAGGAAGGACGTTCGTAAGTCTCTCCAAGCACAGCAGATTGTCCTGGACCATCCTGCCCCGGTTCACTTTCCCAGTGCAGCTTACGCTCATGTCTTTGTAATCCCCACAGATCTAACCAGGTTCAGATTGGTATTCCAGTATGAGTTTCTGATACCTGTGTGTTACATTTCTGAGGCCAGAGTCAATGTATAACTAGGACATGGCTATAGGTCTCCATTGTACTAAGTAAATTGTTTTTAAACATCAAGAGGTTTTAAAGGCACACATCTGTCACCAGCAACTGTACAGGCCAGTGCGTATCAGGCACAGGTGTGAGTTTCTGCACCAACCACATCTGCTCTGGGTGTCGTGTTTGGTCCCAACATGGGCACTGTTGGAATAGGAACCCTTAGTCTGACTTTCCCTCTGGGTGCTTCATTAATTGCCTTTGACTTTTAAGTGTAGATATAAGGAGTTAGGGCAGAAACAAACACTACAACCACTTGTGTTTGCAGTGCAGGATCTTCTGGCATGCGGAGAGGTGGAGGATTTGGAAGGAGAGCGGGAGCAGGGTATATTCAGGAATGTGTCTTACATATTTAGGGATATCCCTCCTCTATCAACCCCCAGTAAAGCAACAAATGAACAATTTCAAATTAACCGAGGGCAAATTAGGTCTATAATTTGAATCAGGAACGCTGCCATCTCGTCTCTGCGGGCATGCTCAGAAGACTGACGTGTAGTGCTTGCTCGGGGCCTGTGCGGTGCTTGCTGCAACTGTGCAGGTTTCCTGAGGGAGCAGGGGAGTGGCTGCTCTCTTTCTGTACGTGTTGGGCCAGAGGAGCAGGTAGGAATAGTGCAGAGGATGTCCTGGAGGTTTAGGGGTTTCTGGGCCCAAGTAGAGGGAAGCGCCTTCTTCTGGAGAACAGACAGTAGAGTTCCCACGCTGCAAGCTAGCGACCTAGCAAACTGAAAGCTCCACACAGACCAGGTTTAATATGCTCCTTTGTACTGTTTGCTCAAATAATATCGCCAACGACAGGGAGGAGTGCACACGTGGGACTGGAGGGAACGTGTATGGGGCTGTGTGGTTACACGCATGCACCCCATTTCATCCAGGACTGTTTAAAACTCACCCACCACTGACATGCTTGCATTTCATAGTCAGCTAGACTGTGCGAACTTTAAATCTCTTCAGAACAATCAGATAATAAATAAGCCAAATCCCAACACATACATGTACGTACATGCACACACAAGCACACACACACACACACACACACACACATTCTGTCTTTATGGAAAATGGCTGCTAATCTATGATCATTTTTTTCCAGAAACAGGTTTTATGATAATACAGTAAAAATATTAAATTAGAAAATGCCTCACTAAGGGTTATAAAACCTTACTGCACTAGAGATAGGTAATTATCCCCTCTATAGCCTAAATGACAGTTTAAAAGAAATAAAAATGTTAGTGCTCATTACTTGCTTTTGTAGGTTGCAATAAAGGGTAAGTTAAATTTTAATTCCAGGAAGAGCCCCTGCTATCGACCTCCTACCTCAGGTCCGAGTCCTGTTAATTACTCTGTGGGTTATCCGCCTGCACAGCACCTCGCTAATGCGTGGTCCGTGGTGGACAGTCCCACTGGCCATTGAGACCGAGAGTGTGGAACTGGGAAGGGAAGGCATTTCAGATCGGTGATTTAAATCTTGATTCTTAATGTGATAGGGAGCAGGAATTATGTATTAAAAAAAAAGTTCGTTATGCATAGCCTTAAGGGGACCTCAAGTATTAAACCATACACTTACCCTGGAGAATCTGACAGGGACAAGGTTACTGAGGATTGATAGTGGGCTTTTCTGCGTGGCTGAATCCCAGGCAGAAAAGATGCTGCAGGGTAAGCGTTCCTACAGTTCCTGGGCAGTCGGCCCTCAGTCCCATGGCAGCTTTTTGTTGCTTAGTTTTTAGGTTTAGTTTTGTTTTCTTTGGGCTGGGGTGAGGAATGTGGGTTTGTTTTCTTTTCGGTTGTGTTTACCTTTCTCTAAGCCTTGGCAGCAGATCAGGCACCTGTCGGGTTTGGAGGAAGCTGTGTCTCCCAGCATTCACACTGGGCTGCGCAAGAACTGCCGATAAGAAAATGACACAGGTCTTTTTTAAAAATTATTTATTTTATTTTATTTATTATCATTATTTTTAAATTTGCTGTAGGGCACACGTGCTCACCAGAGAGAGAGAAAAAGAGGGGGAAAGCAAGAAAGCATACTGCCAGGTCCAAGACTTGAACCACAATTGGCCATGTGGCCTCAACCACCACGCCACCTGCTGGCCCTGACACAGGTACTTTTAAGGAGTCTATTTCCAGACTCTCTAACCTAGTCATGTAAATAAGTAGATAGGAATTGGAGTTTTGTCGTTGCAGTATCATTTAATTCATTTAATTCTTGAATTAATATGGCCAAAAATCCATACAGTGATCCACCACCGAAATTTCGTGTTAATGATCTACTAGCTGAAAAGGCAACTCCCGTTCTCCTGTAGTTTGGCTGAAAGTAAAGACCTGGAAACCCTCTGACGTGCAGGGGATTTGTTACCCAGTCCATGGGCATTTCCCTTTTTAGCCCCTGCACCCTTACTTCCACCTGTCCTGGGGGGGAGGGGGGGCTGGAGGCTCTCGCTGCAGGGCAAGGTCCAAGGTCAGAGGGTTTCCAGGTCTTTATTTGCAGCCAAACTACAGGAGAATGGGAGTTGCCTTGTCAGCTAGTAGATCATTAACACTAAGTTTTGGTGGTGGATCACTATGTGGGCTTTTTTATTTTTTTTCCATTTAATTCAGAAATAACTAAATTAACTGAGTGCCATTGCTATGACAAAACTCCCATTCCTATCTATTTATTTATGTGACTAAGTTTCACAGTGCTTATATCTATAATTAATAATAATAATAATAGCAGTAGAAGATGTCCTCTTTCATTTTAGCAATTAATAATATTCATCCATGGATCCATGAACAAATAGAGGGGAAAGCCTCACTCATATCACGAAGAGAGCATTTACAGTAACATTGCATTATGTTGTCATTGTATATGTTGATTGTATCCTAATAATTATAATGAGAACCCATCCCAACAGAAAACATTTTAAATCACTTAACGTCTTCCTGTGTCAAAGAATTAAAATATTTTGATTTCCATTTTTTTTAGTTGCCAGAGAGTATGTACACTCACCACAGAGAGGGAGAGAAAAAGGCCCCGCAGGGAGACGTGGTCACACAATAATACCGTCAGGATTTGGGGCACATAGGTGCATGCACACATGCCTGGCTGGCTGTCAGGCCACCGACTGGGATTCAAACTGTGGTTGGCCATGTGGAATATGGTTCTCTCATCCACTAGGCTCTGGAACCCTCATTCCATTTTTTTAATTTCAAAAATTTCAGAAGTGTTCAATTTCAAATAAGTTTCTATTTCCATACTTATTTTTATGGCTAAGAAGTATGATAGCTGATCAATAAAAGACTTTCAAGCATGAAACAATTACAGTAGGACAGACATCTGTAGGGAAAAGTCAAATGGAAATACATATTTAAAAAGAAAAAGATGCTATAAAATTTCCAAGTTAAAGCGTTTGTTTATGTGTTATTTAAATGAATGATGATGGGTATCAGATCAGTACGGCATATGGATTCCATTGGGCACATTACAAGGGATGTTAGAGTTTTATTTTAAAAGTTATTAGTCACAACAATGTAGTAATTATATCCTTTGTGACTATTTCAAGTTATTGTGAAAAACTTTATATGGCAACTTACAGCATGTGAGGAGCAGGTGGGGTTTCGTGAGGTTCCTTCAGAAGGTAGGGGACATCCAGGCAAAAGGCCCAGCCAGGCCTCCTCCTGGCGGTTTCTCCCAGCACTGCTTTCTCCTGGGCCCCCAGAGCTGGAGCCCCAGCCGAGCGGGGAGAGCCTGGGAGGAGCTTCATCCCGAGGTGCTTCTGGTTACCAGGGAAGAGGGGATGCTTTCTCTGTCTCCAGAGTTGAAGCAGAGGGAGATGAGTTGGGGGGAGGGACAGGAGTCAGCTGGGAGGCTGTCACCAGGTCCTCGTAAGAGATGTGGGATCCAAACGGTGGCGCCTTGGGGGAGCAGCGGGTCCGATGTGGGGAGGTAGACAGTGATGGGTGGGAGTGGGCAAGGGAGATGCAGAAGTTGAGATTGCTTGGGGCTTTACATGAGAGCAGTTCCTTCCTCTCTCTCTCTCTCTCTCTCTCTGTGTGTGTGTGTAAAAATATTTTAAGAACCCAGACCACTCAGCTTTCCACGTTGCTTTGCCATGAACAGCTGCATATGTTTGTCAGCTTTGCCCACCTGAGTGTGAAATGATGTTCTATCAAAACATGGGTTTCAGCATTTCACTCTCTGCTCTGACACGTGAACCCTGCTGCGGACAGTAACTGCTGCCTTGGGCCCGCACGGGCCGATACTGCAGCGCCGAGTGGGAGCATTTGCTCGGCGGTAATGACGGGGTCTGGTGCAGGCAAGCACAGCGCGGGCTGTGATTGCAGAGGGCTAAATGGCACTGTGCGCCCCGCATTTCCCTCTCATCAGATGCGGCGTCTTAAAGTCACACTGTCCTTTTGTCATGGCAGCTCTCCCCTTCATGCCATTTAATTTTTTTGTTGTTGAAATGGCTAGTGGGACTTGTACTTATTGGCAAATAGGCAGCCTATAGCAGGAGAACGTGAAGCTGGGCAGGGCATTGCCGTGGTTACGTGATGGAGCCAGTGATTGCAGGCCACTGCCTTGGGAAGCCAAGCTGCTGCCACTCATTTGCATTGGGTCTGAGCTGCCGCCCACCCTGGACGGCTGTCTGGGCTGGTTGAGGGCGAGCCAGACAGATGTACAGAGCAGAGGGACAAAGAGACATGGCGTCAGGGCAATCTGTGCCCTTTGTCTGCAGGCCGCGGGGGCCGGTTGGCAGTTCAGGGTGAGGGTACCGGTAAATTCTTGCCGTACAATTCCTGTGATAAAAGTGGAGATCCTGGGAACCAGCAGTTAGCGTAATGGCTATGTCGCTGGACTCCCACGTAGTCGACCGCGGTTCGCGTCTCGGACCCGGTGGCTTACAACTCACGCCGGGCGCGTGTGCGTGCGTGCCCAAGATCCCGAGAGGAGAATGGAGGAGAAGGGATTGCGGCGTGACCATCCCCCCTGGGGGGTGATTTCTCGCTTTCTGTCTCTATGTCTCTCTCTGTCTGTCTGGCGAGCAAACGCGCCCTATAGCGAAAAACCTCTCCAAAAAAAAAAAAAAAAAAAAGTGGAGATCCTTCGTTTTCTGACCTACACCTTCCCTGCCTATCCTTTGGTCCCCAGTGTGATAAGGTTTCTGTGGTTTCCTCTTTAAGATGCTCACTTTTTACTTTTTTAAAGCTTTGATATGCTATTTCTATTGCTGGATTTTCCAATTATAGTTCCTCTATTCTTGTTCACAACTGTAGCAGGGCAGCTTCAAAAGGGCTAGTAAGTTTTTTGGGGTTTTTTTGGAGAGGTTTTTGCCATAGGGCGCATGCGGTCGCCAGACAGACAGAGAGAGACAGAGAGACAGAAAGCGAGAAATCATCCCCCAGAAGGGATGGCCACGCCGCAATCCCTTCTCCTCCGTTCTCCTCTCGGGATCTTGGGCACGCACGCACATGCACCCGGCGTGAGTTTCAAGCCACCAGGTCTGGGACACGAACCGTGGTCGACTACGTGGGAGTCCAGCGACATAGCCATTACGCTAACTGCTGGTCCCAAAAGGATTAGTAAGTTTTGTGTTGATGTCTTACCAAACCAAAACAGCCCTCTGAAGATGGGAGTTGATTGACTGACTGACAGTTTGGGGGCAGACACCCTCCACAGGGGGTTACACCCTGATCCTCCCCTCCCACGAGCCTTTCCCAACCAGCCAGCACCACAGACATGTACAGGCTGCTGGCATGGACAGGCCGGCCCAGGAGAGGACACTCGCCTGCAGGTGGGCTCCAGCATGGTAGTGCTTTGCATCGCTGTGCTGCCACAGCTGGGGCCGGCTGGGGTTTAGTTGGACTTGCTGCTGCTCACTCTGACCACGAGAGCACCTTTAACAGCCGGTCTGCTTACCAAGGAGGCAAGCTGTATTTCGGCTGCATCCTGAGCAGGCCTGGCTCCCTTCTGCGGTTGCTAACTCCCCGCCATTACCTTAGCCCTGTGCATGCTGCCCTCTGCCATGAGGCTCAGTGGCTGCCCCTGTACTCAGAGCACAGCCATGGGTACGCAGACCACCTGCCTCTGGGCCCTGTCCTCCAGGGCCTCTCCGCAGCGTCAGAGACTTTCATATGGGTCTGACCTTGGAACCTCACGGTTCCTCCTACCTCTGCTGAGAGGACCTAGCCAAGTCACGGAGTATCCTGGAGCTTCCATCACAGCGACAGGAAGGATCGCTCCTACCCCCACCCCCTATAGATTTTTCAGGCATTGGCAGATACTCTGGCCAGATGTCTGTATGCATGTTGCATTTACCAGCATGAACAGGGGTTGGAAGTGATCATTTATTTTATTTTCAGTTAGACTTTTTTTTAAAGTCGAAACCCAACTTTAGAAGTAAATTAGCCAGTCCAACTATTTGAGACTGAGAGTAGGGAAATGGGGGCCGGGAGTGAGGAAGAGCCTTGGTTCTGCACCTGAACAACCACACATAGGACAGGAATTGGAATCTCGTTGCTGGGTCATTTTCATTGTTTTTCAAGTACTGCCAAGTCCAAGAATATGTATGAAGACTAAATTATATCCCCTGCATTCCATGTCTGATTGAATCCTCCTCATCGCATGGCAGTCTCATACATCCTATTAAAATATTCAATCTTGTTTTCTTACTTGAAGAGCCTGTCTGTAAAGGGCAAACTTATAGAAAACCCGTTCCCTAGAGACAGGGTATCCAGCCACACCGGGCTATTTACATGTTTTACTGTTTGATTGGCTGCTCTTGGGTTTCTGCCGCCGTGGTGTTTGCGAGTTAGAGCTGTGGGATGCATTTTTAATTACACGGCTGTGTTTTCAATTGAAGAAACAGATTAGGGCATTTCCCAGCTTCTTACTTTCTTTTTAACCTTGCAGAGGTAACCAGTGTGTTAACCAGTGTGTTTTGTTTGTCTTCTAGGACAGAGTTGTATCGATCTCTCTTTGGCCAACTCAACCCTCGGGACGAGGGCCACGGGGACTGACCTCGCCATGCTCCCCGCGCAGCCCGAGGCAGGGAGTCCAGCGCCCAGAGCACCTTGGCCGGTTCAGCTGCTCATCCAGATGCAGAAACCCATCGACTTCCTGGGGAGGCGTTATCAGGAAATTGTCTGGGAAGGTGCTGGGTTCAGAGTGTGCCTAGTACGCGCCACCACCACTGGGTCCTTAACCACCACTAATAAAGTGCGCTATCACTGCCACCGCCTGTGGGTTCTTAGGCAGCGGAGTCAGTCTGAGGGAGAGCTCTAGCAGGTGGCACGCTTGTTGGGAGGGTTTTCCTTGCTTTCTAGTCAGATCGCCTCATATGATGTGGAACTGTATTCTCTTTATCCACTCACCCACTGATAGGCACGTAGGTTGTTTCCATATCTCCGCTGTGGTGAACAATGCTGTCATGAACGTGGAACACAGATGTCCCTTCTGTATATTGATTAGAGTTCCTTTGGATGTATTCTCAGGAGAGTTTTTGCTGGACTGTGTGTGGGTTCTCTTACTGGTTTTTAAGGAACCGCCGCACTATTTTCTGTGAGGGCTTTGCTAGTTCCTATTCCCACCAACCGTGGAAATGGGCTCCTCTTTCTCTGCATCATTGCCAACATTTACCTTTCATCTTTTTAATAACAACCAGTCGAACAAGTGTGAGGCAACACCTCTGTGGTTTTTATTTGCATTTCCCTAAAGATTAATGATGATGAACGTTTTCTATTAACCTGTTGGCCATTTGGATGTCTGTTCAACTCTGTTTGCTTATTGGCTTGTCTCCCAAAGGTTCACGTTTTGGAATTTGGTCCCCTGTGTAATGGCATTGGGAGGTGGTGAGGCCTACTGGGAGGTGATTTGGATCATGCAGGCAACACTGTTATAAATAGATTAGTGATGCCTCCAAGACCCAGTGAGTTCCAGCTCTCGGGAGAAGGCTTAGTTCTTGCAAGAGCACATTGTTCTGAGGGCGCGCTGCCCACATCGCTCAGCACGCACCTGCTGTCTTCTCTGCCTCTGTCCTGTGCTTGACATAGGTCAGCCTGACGCCTGCCTGGGACTTTCCAGCTACCAGAAGTGTAAGTTAAATAAACCTCTATTCTTATAAATTCACCCAGTCTCAGATATTTCTGTAAGCAGTGCAGCAAGGGACTAAAACAAGGTCCTCTGCCTGTTTGTTTGTTTTCTTTTTAAGACAGGGTCTCACTCCATTGCAATCCTCCTGCCTCAGCCTCCCAGCTGGGGCTACAGGCACACACCCCATACCTAACTTTCTTTTTTTCTTATTTAATCACTTTATTTTATTTTATTTTATTTTATTATCAGAGAGAGAGCGAGAGTGCAGCTGTCAATGGGATGTGGTCACACTGCAGTCCTTATTCCTCCATTTCTCCATCCGATCAGGATTTTGGGCACTCACACACACTAGGGCTAGGATTCAAACCATGTGCAATCCAACTCTATATGCACAGCACTTAACCACTGCACTACTGGGTCAGCCCCCTTACCTCTTCTTCAACAGGGAATGACTGTGTTGCCCAGATCAGCCTCAAACTTGCAATCTCCCCAGTTCAGCCTCCTAAGATGCTAGGATTACAGGCCCGTGCCACTGCACTCATTCTAGGTTGGACCAGAATTTTTTTTTCCCAGCTTCAGAGACATTCTATTAGTGACAAATGCCCCTTCCCCAAAAAACAACGAAGTGTTCTGTGTGCTAACAAAATAGCTTAAAGGAAAAAAAGGTAAAATTCTGCATTTTTATAAAACTTGATCAAAAATAATATTTCAAACTGTACAGTCACCAGAAGGACACAGTTATCAAAAATGCACACACTTCACTTGGCATCTCCAGCACCTTCAGCTTCCTGTGCCTGGTCTGTGTTGGCATCTTTGTTTTCTGTAGGGTTATTCCCATCCTTGCCAGCATCAGCTTTTCCCCTTTTTCCTTTGAATTTTAATTTTTCAAAAAAATTTTGCCAGAAGGCATGTGTGGTCACAGAAGGGGGAGAATGAGAAAGCACCTCCCATGGGGCATGGTCAAGCTGTGACCCCTCTTCTCCATCTCTCCCTTCTCTCAGGGTTTCGGGCATGCACGCACACACATACACACCCTCCATGTGGTTTTTAAGCAGCCAGGTTCTGGACTTGAACCAAGGTCAGCAATGTGGGCATCCAGCACCTTAACCACCACGCCACCTGCTGGCCCGATTTTAGTTTTGCTTTTTTTAAAAGAATTATTTTATTTAACTTTATTTATTTACTTATTTATTTTAATTTGACCAGAGAGGGATAGAGAGATAGAGGGAAAATGAGAACACAAGCTGTCAGGTCTGGGGCTTGAACCGTGGTCAGCCACATGGGAGTCCAGCACCCCTAGCCACCACACCACCTGCCGGCCCCTCCTGATTTTAGTTTTTAAAAAATGGGTCAGCAGGTAGTGTGGTGGTTAAAGGCACTGGGTTTCCACATGGCTGACCATGGTTTGCCTCCCAGACCTGCTGGCTTGCTTTTGCACTTTCCCTTTCTCTGTCTCTCTCTGGTCAGTTTAAATAATAATACTGAATGGAAATAAAATAAATAAATAATTATTTTTGAAAAAAGGAGGGGGAAGTCCTACAGGTTGGCATGGTGGTTAAAGCACTGGATTCCCACATGGAGGAGGATTGTGGTTTGAATACTGGACCCAAGAGCTTGGAAACCACAACAAATAATAGTTAAAGAAATGTTTGGGGGGAACCAGCAGTTAGCGTAATGGCTATGTCGCTGGACTCCCACGTAGTCGACCGCGGTTCGTGTCCCGGACCCGGTGGCTTGTAAAACTCACGCTGGGCGCGTGTGCGTGCGTGCCCAAGATCCCGAGAGGAGAATGGAGGAGAAGGGATTGTGGCGTGACCATCCCCCCTGGGGGGTGATTTCTCGCTTTCTATCTCTATGTCTCTCTGTCTGGCGAGCGCACGCGCCCTATAGCAAAAACCTCTCCAAAAAAAAAAAAAAGAAATGTTTGGGAAAAAAAAACTTCCCAAGAGGAATAACTTTGGGTAGAATGCTGTTTTCTGGGTGGATAATGTCTAGTGGTTTAACCATGGCTTTGAGAAGCAGAGACTTCCCCAGACCCACAAGCCATGTCTTGGAGACTGTACCTTGGAGATACTTGCCTGATTGTCACTAAGTACAAATCTCTGGCTCTTCTGTTTTTTTCCCTTCTTTTCATCTATAAAGATTCTTCCAGAGTCCTTTTCCAATCTCACCATTCCTAAATCACTTTATTAAGATTAGTTCTAACATAAATCTAGCAGGAGGGGATGATTCACTTGTTTTTCAGGCAAAGGTCAAAAGCTAGAAATTAAATCCCCATAAGGGGGATTTACTGGCCTGCTGTGGTCAATGTGCAGAGAAGATGATCTTGTATAAGTGCTGTGTGTGCGGGTGTACCAGCCTACGGGACTGACCACCTCACAGGACTTTTGCCCCCAACATTTATTGAAAGCCAAATTAGAGAAGAAACGTGCATCCAGGCAACCAAGTGCACTTGTTGTTAATATTGGGTCTTCTGAAAAGTTATGATGTGTTTTTCTATGCAAAAATGTGTCGTGACTTTTCCAACCACCCAAATAGCTAGTCCTTTTTTTTTAAATTTGCTATAGGGCACTTACACTTGCCAGAGAAAGATGGGAGATGTGGGGAGGGGTGAGAGCAGATGGCCATGCCACAGTTCCTCCTCCTTTTGGGATTTTGAGTACACACACATATCCAATGTGTATTTCAAGCCGCCGGGTCCAGGACTCAAACTATGTAGTCAGCTGTGTGGGATTTAACCACCTTAACCACCATGCCACCAACTGGCCCGCTAGTCATTGTTTTTAAAGTCAAATTTTGTTCTGTTTTAAAAATGTCAAAATCAAGTGACAGACTTCTGTGCCCAGGAATCTTGTGTATCATTGCCTTGGCGTCTGGGGATGGCTGCATAGTGCCCGAAGGCCAGACTCCAAATGAAGTGAGGCCTGAATACCGTGTGCGCCACAGTTGGGTTTTAACAGAAGTGTGTCTGCTGAGCTCAGGATGGGGCAAACGGGAGGGTGGAGGGTTTTTCCATCTCCTATTAATTGGACCTTGGTACATGCTGATTTGTTTTTCTGGTCTCAGCGGTTACCTCTTGGGCTTAACTGTCAGGGAAATGTTTAATTTTCATGTGTCTCCAGTTACCCAAAAGATCAATCTACAGAAGCAGAGTTCCCCCCACATTCATCCCTTCCAAAAGGATCACTTTTGATCTCCCCCATCTAGCCTGAGGGTTCTGGAAAATGCACGCTTGGACAGCAAGGAGCTAACCTCTTAATATTGACCTTTGTGTGAGCCCGATGCTAACCCATGTTCCTAAAGAAATAGAAGTCACTCTTTATCTGATGAAGAGAAAGATCTAAACAGGTGCTTCAAAATATTTGGAGTCCAGCAAGTTTAATTAAAATGAGTTAAAAACAGAAGAGATGAGAAAGAAGGAACTGACCAGATTTTCACGAAAGGGAGACTTGGCATTTTAAAATTCAGAAGGCCACACTCCTTCCAGCCAAGAATAAATTGGAAACTATTTTAATTGACACGGATACTGCAATTCAACTGTTACTAGAAAGACAGATTAGTTGATTGATTTGCATTTTAATAAAACTAATACTTTACATTTTGGTAGCTAATGCTGATTTTTAAATGAGTTGAGAGCAGTTATCAAGAGTTTCAATCCAGAGCCCTTTTTCAGTGTTGACTGAAGCATTCCTCTCTTTTGTGTGGAGTTTGCTTATTTTATTTTTGCCTAGCTGACTGCTTCACACACGACACACATCGCTGTAAACCTGAAAGGTCTCCCAGCACAGCCGATGCGTGGCAGCTTCCCACACAGCCAGGTTGGCCGCAGAGATGGGAGCAGGGAAGATGCACTGGACCCCCCCCTTCAGGGTAGAGAACATAGTAAGGCTGGCTTCTTCTCTTATTTTACTTTGGCCTTAAAAATTAATTACAGAAAAGTAGAATGAATGAGACTCAGCTGTAATCCCACTACCCAGAAATCACCACTTGGTTGTTGCCATGTACTGTCCACAGCTCTCTCCTGCACACAGGTACAGTTGTACCCGGTAGCCCCAGTGACTCAGGTGAAGAGGCGCCAGGGAGCAGGTAGGCTGGGAGACGTGGTTTTTACTTTAAAACTGAACTTTTCACTTAGCCATTTAAACCAATAAAAACACCGCACACAGGCATAGGGCCTTGCTTGCCTCCCAGTGCGCACATCGCCACTTGACAACCAGTACATCGTCTTCTGCATTTGAATGGTTGTATAGGGGGCTGGGCGGTGGCACAGCGGTAAAACTGGCTGCTCTGTGAGGTTGACCCAGGGGAACATGTTCCAGGTTCACATCCAGAGACCTCCCTGAGAACATGGCACACAGAACACTGGCCTGGCAGTGGATCACAGCATTGAGACCTCGTTGGGGGGTGCTGTCTGTCTCTTACTGTGGAAGAAATAAGTAAACTTTATAAAATGTAATAGTAGGGACCAGCAGTTAGCATAATGGCTATGTCGCTGGACTCCCACGTAGTCGACTGCAGTTCGAGTCCCGGACCCGGTGGCTTAAAACTCACGCCAGGCGTGTGTGCGTGCGTGCCCAAGATCCCGAGAGGAGATGGTGGACACATAGGAAGTGATGCCGTCATTCTCTCCCTGGCCGCCGCGCCTTTCTTCCAGCTGCAAGATCGCATGCTTTGTGCTCCCCGCGCTCCCCTCTAGTTTCCACATGCTGCTTTCAATGCCTTCATCCTGGGAGTGCGTGGGGGGTCTCCAGGCAGGTTTTCCGTACCTTGTACAGATCCGACTTCTCCCAGCTGCCCTGTACTTTGCTTTTGGTGTGTAACCATGTCTCTCCAGGGCTGTGAGCTGAGTCCCCTAGTGAATGTCATTTGGATACCCGAGTATCAATAGCAGACCCAGGGGCGTGACCAGCTCCAGCCAGTCCAGTCCGGACTCTGATCTTCGCTTAAGAGAACGGTTCCTGTTAGAGGTGGAATTTCCTGGCCTCCACGTGCATTGCTGAAACCTCTTCAAGATTACTGCCTCTTTGCCTCTTCCTGTTCAATTCAAAGGAACTTGAGTTTGAGGCTCAAAATGAACCAGATCTGACATTTGTTATGAGTGTTGTTCTGTTCCCCAGGACGTAGCTGTCACCACATGTGTGCCAAGGTCCCATGTCTCTTGGGCCAGACTCACAAATGAGGTTGCCACATGCCACCTCCAAGCTGCACAGCTGAGGAGAGGCAGACATCAGGAAGGAACCCGGGTGGAGAGTGCAAAAGTGTGGGCATTTTGGGGCCCACAGGTGGCATGATGGTTAAGGCGTTGGACTCCTACATGGTTAATCCACAGTTTGAGTCCTGGACCTGGTGGATTGCTTTCTTCCTCTCTTTCTCCCCGTCTTTGGTCAAATTAAATAATATAAATTAAATAATTCTAAAAAAGAAGTGTGGACATTTCATGCCAGGGCATCAGCCTATCCCTCTGGTGGCACCTAAATAATGCCACCCATACTACTGCTGTACATGTTATAAGGACAAACACCTGGGTGTCTGGCCAGGGAGAGAATCACAGCATCACTTCCTATGTGTCCGCCATCTTTCATTGGAGCATCTTAAAGCAGGTGGTTAAGGTGGCTGGATCACACGTGGCCGACTGCTCTGTGCCAGTCCTGTACCCGGCAGCTGGAGAAATATGCCAGGTGCATGTGTGTGCGTGTCCAAAATCCCGGGAGCAGGGAGAGAGGCAAGAGAAGGGATTGCGGTGTGGCCGTTCCCCGGGGGGGACTTCCTCGCTTCCCCTCCCTCTCTCTCGTGGTCTGTCTCTCTGGCAGGTGCATGTGTCCTCCAGCAAATTTTAAAAAATGAAAGAAAAATACCAACAGTAAGCCTCGTCTAAAACGGAAGAACCTTTTTCTCTGCATCTTTGTTTTTACTTTTTAAATGTCTGTCTGTACCTGTGTCGTGGGGGCGGTCTTGCTTGGAGTGAAACTGCGTTTGCCTTCGTGAACAAACCCATTCCTTTTCCTTTTTAAAAACATACCTACCCTCATTTTCTTTCTGACTTTTCTTACATTCTCTTTCTTCATAACATTTCGAAATAATTGCCAGTCATTTGGTAAGTTCATTAACTAACTCTCCAGTCCAGGGATCCATATCCCCTGCCGATCTGTGTCTGTCAATTCGCCCAGCAGCCCTATCGATGAGGCCTGCGGTCCAGGCCTGCCCCGGAGGGGAGAGGCGCGTGGGGCGGGGGTGGGCGCTTATCTCACGGCCGCGCTCCCTGTGCCGGTAGATTTCCTCTGCTGTGCCTCTCCGTCCTGTGGGCCTGCCAGCAGGGCCGCCTGGCAGCACTTCCGGTCCTGAGAAGTTTGCTCAGTTTATTTCCCCTGGTCCCGGGTTCTCAGAGTCCATCTGTTAAGGTCAAGGATTCTGAATTTTCAGGAACAAAGATTTAAAAGAATGTGGAGAAAAATCCCAATCCACATCATCGATAGAGGTCCCCACGACACACGGTGACAGTAGCACGTGGATTCCCGCTGCCCCTCGCTCCCCACCGCCCTCTGGCTGGGTTGGGAAGGAGCTTAGCCGGGGCCAGCAGGCCCGACAGGAGGTGCGGCTGCGTCCCCTCCTCTGCGCCCCCTCTGCGGTCTGCCCTTCAAACCTGCCAGGGTGTGACCCTGAGGAGGAAAGTCCCTTACCCTTGAGTTCTCCTTAGCAATCAGACCATCAGTAGGCCTGCTTCTAAAGCCCCTCCTGTCCCGAAGTGGCTGTTTCTAAGAAGGGAGGTTGGCAGGTTTGGGTTTGGCCCGGGTGTGAGGACGTCCCTCGTGTCCATCTACTCGGATGCTCATTGACCTCCTACCATGTGACAGGCACTGGTCAGGGCCAAGCGGAGGCTGTCTGGAGGTCGGTCCTCGGCATGGCTTCTGAGGGCAAGTCCGCTATACTCTAACTTGGGTCTGATCCAAGCCCGCTGCACCCCTGGCGGTGGCGCCATTAGCCCTGGCTGGTGCTCCTAGATGCCGTGGCTCAGAGCCGAGGCTTGGTGTTCCTTCCCGAGGTTCGGTTCTCCTGGCAGGAGCTCAGCCTGGGCACTTCCTCCTGAGGCTTTGAAGCTGGCTGTGGAGACCAGCCCGAGGGGTGCCAGGTGCATTAGCGTGCAGGTGTCGCCCCTACAGGCACAGAGCACTTAGCCTGCCGCTCTGCAGTGCCGCCTTTCCACAGCCACGGCAGCTCCAGGCCTCGCTTCCTCTGCCCGCGGGACCAGTGCCTTCCTCTTGCCTATGGAGAGGCCTGGGGGCCGGGAAGATGCCACCTCTAACCCTAGGAGTGGTCTGCAGCGTCTAGACCAGAGGTGTGGCTAGAACTGCCTGGGACGATGGAATGTAAGCCTGCCATGCCGTGCTCCCCTCTGCGGCACTTAGCCACGCGTGGCTTTTGAGCACTTACGTGGCCTGTGCGAGACAGCCAGGTCTATGTGGCAACTTCCCAACCTTTTGCAAAGCAGAACAAACTTGAAAATGGAGCAACTGGCCACAAGTGGGGGTGCGGGAGCTCACCTGTCCCAGGGCTGAGGGGCTGTGTCTTCACACACCCGTGCAGCTCCCAGCAGGCTGTGCAGAAGGCCCGCTCCGGCCCTGACGGTTGGCTGGTGGTGCGACCCGTCTCCACTGATTTCGGCCCTGAGCCTCGAGGTAGGTAGGAGGTTGGAGCAGCGAGGGGTTTCCTGCCTCTGTGCCCAGAGTGGGCCAGGGCGCCGGGGAGGCTGGCTTGGCCACGTCTCTCCTCCCGCGGGACTAAGTTGGGAACTGACACCCTGAGGCCGCAGTTATTTTCCAGTTTGACTCTTGTGTCCTTTAAAGTTGTAGCACACTGCACTCGGTTTTAAGAGCTAAATGTAAGACTAATACGGAACACTTTCAGTGTGATAACTCCGAGTTCATATTGTTCGAGAGATAAGCAGAAAGGAGCAGGTGCTTTTGAATTCACTTATCAGCAGCTAAGCAGGCTCCTGGGCCCGCCGCACCCCCACCTGGGTGCTGTGATGTTCCGGGAGGATCTGGGCGCTGGAGGCTTCCCCAGGCTGTGGGCCACCGTTTCATCTGCTCACCCTGCTAGTCAGGTCAGGGCTTTGTTCCCGGCGGGGAGTGCTCGCCCGGGTGCGTGTGCAGGAGGCTCTGAGCGGCCGGGCAAGGGGGTGACGTGGCCCCGGGAGTAAGGGAGTCAGCCCGTGACTGGGCCCTCAAGCCCTTGGAGCCCTGTGGAGAGTTTGCATTTTAAGGTCACATGCTGATCTTCCAAGGAGGAGGGCGAGAGGGGACAGATTAAGCCCTAGTTCTCAGTTATATAATTAAGCCGAGATTTTTCCTTCCTGAAGGAACAAAAAGAGGCCAAGGACAGCCTAATTGAAACCTCAGGATCGCTTCTCCGAGAGTGGCCTGAGCAAGTGGGCCAAGGGAGCTTTCCATCAGGGGAATGACGGGACAGTCCAGGCCAGCAGCGCCCAGGTCTGCCCTGGCCGCTACAGGAGAGGAGGGGCTGCCTGGTGGGGCGCCTCCCTCTGCTGCTTCCTTTCAGGGCAAGCCGTTGGCCTCCCGGCCCAAACGTGAGGCCTGGGGATCGGGCAGAGGCCTCACCGCCAGGCCTCCGACACTGACCATCCCTGCCCACCTGGTGGTTCTCCCAGCCGCGCAGCCCCCCAAATGCCTTTAGAGCGTGGGCCTCTGTATTTACAAGGGCGACAGCCAGGCTGGCTCTTACGAAGTGCTTCCTTACCAGATAAGTGACGGTAAAATAGTGATGCTTTATTCATCGTGGGTACAGCTGCTAATGAGAACCGGGCGTGTGTTCTTCGTACCTGTTTATACACTCGCTCCGGAGTGGAAGGACCTTCTCGTCTCCCCTCGCCTCTCCCCCACCCCCAGAAGAGAATTTCAACTTTAAGACAAACAACTTCATTTACAAGTGTGTCTCTAATTAGCTGCAGAATTAGGAAAGCTGAGTTTTCCCCCATAGATCGGCTAAACCCTCGAGGGAGACTGGTGGAATAGAGAGAATCGCATTTCCAATTATTTTGTTGAATTGCTAATTTAGTTATTGTGCCTGGTGTAATTGTGATGGGTATTGGGTGTGCAATTCAATTTGTTTTAAATATTTGTGGGAAGGCTGATCAGTAATGGAGCTGACCTATTTTGTGGCCCAAATTGAGAAAAAAAGACTAAAACACAACAGCCACAAAGATATAGTTTGTTTCCATTTTTATTTTGATCTCTCTCATCCCTCTTAAGACCATTGATGCAACAAAAGGATTAAATTAAAAGATGACAGCACTTTGATCTTCTCCCTTTGAAAGCTTAACTGTCCTTGGTAGTTTAATATGCAGATATTTTAGGGCAGAGTTGAGATGCATTGCTGGAGTTGAGTCGTTTCCACTTCCCAAAATTGCATTTCTGTGAATGCCTAGAAGAGATCTGGGGTATTGACTTTTGAATAGTGTGTCAAGGCATAGAGGTGGCATTTGCAACAAATAACACGAAGTCGTCACAGTCTCCAGGTAACAACTCTCCTGGGCAGAAGTCCATGGCAGAGACCGGGAAACTATGGAAAGGAAGGGACCTTCCCTCCAACCTGCGTCTAGTGCAGGACCTGGAGACCGGGGCCCCTCTGCTGGTGGCCTTTGTGCACAGATCTGTCCAAGGAGGCCTGCCCCTGGCTGGCCTGAGCCTGTGCGCTTGCAATGAGAGTTAGGTGGGAAGTCTCCTCTGTGCAGGGGTGATCCTGGTCAGAGCTCCTGCAGGGCCACTCAGAAACCGCCCTCTTGAGCCAGCGTCTGGGCCCAGGGCGGGGTGCATTCCCTTGGGTGCTGAGTAGCACCCAATCGAATTTGGGCTCCGGCTGGGGCTGGGGCCTACAGGGAAGAGTAACTGTCGGGCTCTGCTGAGATTTGAGGTCGCAGGAATAGGGTGCAGGACCCGAGCTTGCTGCCCAGTTACTGTGAAACCGTGTGAGTACTGGGCGTGGTGAGGGCCAAGCTTGGTAGCAGCGACCTGGAACCCTTCACCCTTGGCAGCCTCCCGCCAGGCCCCAGCCGGACCTTCTCTGACCTGGGAGGGCAAAGTCGGCCTGGGTCAGCCTAGGTCAGATTCTGAGGGAAAGGGAATCAGGGGCGGGGTCGCAGGAGCAGCGGTGGTAATGAATTTGATGCTAAAGGATTCATTTATAACTCCATTAGCTAAGAAAGGTGCCCACGGCCAGGTGGAGTGGAGGTTCGGGCGCTGGATCCTACCTGGCTGACTGTGCGATTTGCGTCCCTGACCCCAGCGGCTTGAAGAACACGTTGGGCTTGTGTGCCTGTGCCCAAAAGCCCGAGAGAAGGAAGAAGGGACTGTGGCATGGCCATCCCCTGGTGGTGCTTCCTCACTTTCCTTCTCTCTCTGGTGAGCGCATGTGCCCTCTAGTCAATTTTTTTTTTTAAAGGTGCCAGGGCCAGCTTCCGGCCTCGCCATCAAGTCGCGGTGTGAATTTCACCCTTCCGGTGCAGGAAGTCCCCAGGCCCTGCAGGAGGCACTTCAGGCTCAGGTTCTTCTCTTCTAGAGGGACTCGGGAGGACACGCTTCTGATCAGGGGAGCAGCTGGGTGCGGGAGGGTGGGCAGAGGGCGCTCCTCGCCAGGGCTCAGAACGGCCAGCGGGAGACGACTGGGTGCGCACCGGAAGCAGATGCGAGGCAGGAGGGCCTGCACGGGTGCGGAGGGCAGGCGGCCCCGCCTCTTGCTGGCTATGTGCTTTTCATAGCTTTGCTGTGGAGGTCCAGTTTGCACCCGGCGGAAGCGTAGGCTTCAGCGATTCGCAGTAAGCCTGAGCAGTCGTGCCGCCATTGGCGCACTCCACTTTCGGGCCGTTTTCATCACCCCCGCAAGGCCCTCCAGGCTGGTTTGCAGTAAATCCCTGCTTCCAGCCCCAGGCTATAACTTGCCTGTTTTCTGTAGCTATAGAGCTGCCCTTTCTGAACGTTTCATATGAACAGAATTAAACATCTCTGTGCCTGGTTCTTTCGCTAGAAGAGCATAAGGTTCGCCTTTGGGACAGCACAGCGGGTAGCCCGCTCCTTTTCATTGCTTACTAGTGCTCTGCTGTGTGGATATACCGCCGTGTTTATCCGCCCACTTCCCGGGGAGCATTTGTTTCCTGGTGTTGCCCATTACGCACAGAGCTGATAGGGACAATCACAGATCTTTGTTTCCTTTTCTGGGGATCAATACCTAGACACGGAAGTGCCGGGTAGTAAGTTCTTGTTTACCTAAGAAATTGCCGAGCTATTTCCCAAAGTCCCCATCTCACTTCCATTCCTGCTGGGAAGTGTGAGGTGCCGTCTTCCTGCTAGTGTTTATTATTATTGTCTGCCTTCTGATTCTAGCCATTCCAGAGATGGTGGCCTGTCACTGAGGCTTTAAGTGACATTTCCCCAGTGACTAATGACGTTGGGAATTTTTTCATAGTACCATTAAGGATGATGGGCTTATTAGCCATGCATATATCTCCTTTGGTGAACTGTTTACTCACATCTTTTGCTCATTTTTAATTGAATTGTCTTACTGCATTGTAAGAATTCTTTATGTATTTTAGATACAAGTTCTTTATCAGATATGTGATTTGAAAATATTTTCTCTTAGTCTGTGGCTTGTCTTCATTTTCTTTCTTTTTTATTAAATCTATTTCTTTTGGGGGGGGAGATTTTTGCTATAGGGCATGTGTGCTCACTGGAGAGACGGAGATAGAAGACAGCAAGAAATCCCCCCATTTCACAATCCTGTCTCCTCCATTCTCTCTTGGGCATCACACACACATGCACCCGGCATGAGTTTTTTGTTTTTTGGGTTTTTTTTAAGAATTATTTTATTGGGACCAGCAGTTAGCATAATGGCTATGTCACTGAACTCCCACGTAGCCGACCGCAGTTTGAGTCCTGGACCTGGTGGCTTAAACTCACACTGGGCGCGTGTGTGTGCATGCCCAAGATCCCGAGAGGAGAATGGAGGAGAAGGGATTGCGGTGTGGCCATCCCCCCGGGGGGTGATTTCTCGCTTTTTGTCTCTCTGTCTCTCTCTCTCTTTCTGGCGAGCACACGCGCCCTATAGCAAAAACCTCTCTAAAAAAAAAAGAATTATATTATTTAGGGGCCGACAGGTGGCGTAATTATTAAAGGTGCTGGATTACCACATGGCCTACCACAGTCTGAGTCCTGGATCTGGCGCTTCCTTTCTTCCTTTCTTCCTTTCCCTTTCTCTCTCTCTCTCTGCTTATATTAAAAAAATAACAGTGGGGACCAGCACTTAGTGTAATGGCTATGTCGCTGGGCTCCCATGTAGTCGACCGCAGTTCGAGTCCTAGACCCGGTGGCTTAAAACTCACGCCAGGCACGTGTGCGTGCGTGCCCAAGATCCCGAGAGGAGAATGGAGGAGAAAGGATTGTGGCGTGGCCATCCCCCCTGGTGGGTGACTTCTTGCTTTCTATCTCTCTCTCTCTGTCTGTCTGGCGAGCACACACGCCCTATAGCAAAAAAAACCTCAAAGATAAAAACCAAAAAAAACCCAAAAAATAATAGTAACAAATGAAAATAGATTAATAAAAATTAAAATGATCATAAATAATAATTTTCTTAAAAAAAGAATTATTTTATTTAACTTAAGTAATTAATTTATTTAAATTTGACCAGAGAAGGACAGAGTGAGAGAGAGAGAGGGAAAGTGAGAAAGCAAGCTGCCAAGTCTGGGACTCAGACTGCAATCAGCCATGTGGGAGCCTAGTGCCCTTAACCACCATGCCACCTACTGGCCCCCTAGTGTGAGTTTTAAGGCACCAGGTCTGGGACTCAAACCACACTCAGCTACATGGGAGTCTAGTGAAGAATCCATTACGCCATCTGCTGGTCCCTCTTTTTTTTTTTTTTCAATTTGCTGGGAGAGAGGGAGAGAACGAGCAAGAGCGAGAGTGGGAGCAAGAGAGAGAAAGAGAAGGAAAGTGAGAAGCACCTCTGTGTGTGTGTGGGGGGGGGAGGCCAAGCCACAATCCCTTCTCTTCCATTTTCCTCTTGAGATTTTGGGACTGTACACACATGCATCCAAGGTTTTTTTTTTTTTTTTTTTTTTTTTACTTTTTAAAGAATTATTTTATTTACTTATTTATTATTTATTTATTTAATTTTATTTTATTTTAATTTGACCAGAGAGAGAGAGAAAGAGAGTGTGGGAAAGTGAGGGAGTAAGCCCCCAGGTCAGGGACTCGAACTGTGGTCAGCCATGTGGGAGTGTCTAGCACTTTAACCACCATGCCACCTGCTGGTCCCCATCCAGGGTGTTTTTTAAGCTGCTGGATTGGAGACTTGTACCATGCAGTCAGCTATATGGGTGCCTTACCACCATGCCACCTGGTTGGTTCCTTGTCTTCATTTTCTTTTTAATTTTTTAGAGAGAGATTTTTGCTGTAGGGCACATGTGCTTTCTGGAGAGACAGAGAGACAGAAAGTAAGAAATCACCCCCCAGGGGAGATGGCCATGCCACAGTCTCTTTTCCATTCTCCTCTTGGGATTTTGGGCATGTACACACATGTGCCTGGAGTGAGTTTTAAGTCACCGGGTCCAGGACTCAAACTGCAGTTGGCTATGTGGGAGTCTGATGATAAAACTATTATGCCATCTGTTGGTCCCACTGTCTTCATTTCTTAACAGTGTTTTTCTGAAACACTTTTCATTTGGATGAAGTCTAAATGATCTATTTTTTTTTTATAGTTTATGTTTTTGATGTCATATCTAAGAAAACTGCCCAATCTGAGGTCACGAAATGTTTCTCTTGTTTTCTTTCAGAAGTTTTAGTTTTTGCTCTTATAATTAAGCTATAATCCATTTTGAGTTCATGTTTGTGCGTGATGTGGGAGTCTAAAATATAATTCTGCACGTGGATATCCAGTCATATCAGAATCATTTGTTGAGAAGAGCATCCTTTTCATGATCGTGTCTTGACTTCTTTGTAGAAAAATCAGTTGACCAATATGTAAGAATGTACGTCTTGACTCTCAGTTACGTTCCATTCTATTTGTTTGCTTTGATAGCTATGAACATTTTTTTTTTTTGGAGAGGATTTTGCTATAGGGCGCGTGTGCTTGCCAGAAAGACAAGAGAGAGACAGAGAGATAGAAAGCGAGAAATCACTCCCCAGGGGGGATGGTCACGCCGCAATCCCTTCTCCTCCATTCTCCTCTCGGGATCTTGGGCACGCATGCACACGCGCCCGGTGTGAGTTTAAGCCACCGGATCCGGGACTCGAACCATGGTCGATTACGTGGGAGTCCAGCGACATAGCCATTATGCTAACTGCTGGTCCCATAGCTATGAACATTTTGAAGTTAGGTAATTTAAGTCCTCCAAGTTTCATCAAAATGATTTTGGCTATTCTGGGTCCCTTTAATTTCCACATAAATTTTCGGACAAATTTGTTAACTTCTATAAAAGCATCTGTTGGGATTTGGGTAAGGATTACATTGAATCTGTAGATAAATTTAGGGAAATTGCTATCTGAACAACATTGAGTCTTCTAATCCATGAATATGGAATGTCTCTTCATTTGTTTATAGTTAATTTCTCTCAGCCATGTTTTGTAATTTTCTTTTTATTTATTTTTAGATGTTTTCTTTTATTGCCTTTGGAAAACGTGTGCTTGTGGGGGAGAGAGTCAGACAGTGAGAAGGAAAATGAGAAATCACCCCCTAGAGGGGTTGGGTACCCTGAAATCCCTTCTCCTTTATTCTCCTCCTGGGATCTTGGGCATGCAAGTACACGTGCCCAGTGTGATTTTCAAGCCACCAGGTCTGGGACTCACAACATGGGCAGCCATGTGGGAGTTCAGTGACGTAACCGCTACACCATCTGGCCCCATGTTTTGTCATTTTCATTGTACAAGGCTATGCACTTCTTTTGTGAAATTACTTCTAAGTGTTTTATTGCCTTTTAAAAAAAATTACTTATTTAATTTTATTATTTATTTATTATTTTAAATTTACTGTTGGATACACACACTCACCAGAGAGAGACAGAGAGAAAAGTGAGGAAGTAAGCTGCCAGGTCTGGTCAAGCTGCAGCCAGCCATTTGGGAGTCCAGTGCTTTAACCACCACACCACCTGCCGGCCCCACTACGTTGAAATTTTTATCTGGAATGAATAAGTTGGATTTCTGAGTCCTTTTGATGCAGCTGTTGAGATGGTTTTATCCTGTACTCCATTACAGCATTTTACATTAATTTTACATTGATTTTGGATGTTAAACTAACTGCACTCCTGGGACAAACCCCACTTGGCTGTGGTGTATCCTTTTTATTATTAAAAAAATATATATGTTGTTGGGGGATCAGCAGATGGCATATGGTTACATTGCTAGATTCCCATGTAGTCGACTGTGATTCGAGTCCCAGATCTGGTGACTTAGGACTCATGCCAGGCACGTGTGCATGCCCAAAATCCCAAGAGGAGAATGGACGGGATTGTGGCGTGGCCATCCTCTCTGGGGGTGATTTCTTGTTTTCTGTCAGTCTCTGTCTCTCCAACTAGTGCATGTGCCCTGTAGCAAAAAATCTCTCCTATACACACACACACACACACACACACACACACACACACACATATATGTTGTCAGATTCAGCTTGCTAATATTTGCCAAGGATTTTTTGCATCTATGTTCATGGGGGATATTGGTCTGCAGTTTTCTCGTGATGTCTTTGTTTGGCTTTGGTAGCAGGATAATACCAAAGCCTCACAGAATGAATTGGAAAGTGTCTCCTTTTCTGTATTCTTTTTTTTAAAGAATTATTTTATTTAACTTTATTTCTTTATTTTTTAACTTGATCAGAGAGGGACAGAGAGAGAGAGAGAGCAAGCTGCCAGGTCTGGGACTTGAACCATGGGCAGTCATGTGGGAATCCAGTGCTCTTAACCACCATGCCACCTGCTGACCCCTCCTTTTCTGTATTCTGAAAGAGGTTGTGAAGGATTGGTGTTATTTCTTCTTTACATATTTGACAGGACATTCACCAGTGAAGCTTTCTGGGACTGGGCTTTTCTTTGTGGGAAAGTTTTTGATGGTCACTTTCTTTTCTTCTTCTTCTTCTTTTTCTTTCTTCTTCTTCTTCTTCTTCTTCTTCTTCTTCTTCTTCTTCTTCTTCTTCTTCTTCTTCTTCTTCTTCTTCTTCTTCTTCTTCTTTTTTTTTTAGATTTTTGCTATAGGGTGTGTGTGCTCGGACAGACAGAGAGACATAAAGCAAGCAATCACCCTCCAGGAGGCCGACCATGTCATAATCCCTTCTCCGTTCTCCCCTTGGGATTTTGGGCATGCATGCACACGTGCCTGGTGTAGGTTTTAGGACGCCTGGTCCAGGGCACAAACCGCAGTTGACTGTGTGGGAGTCCTCCACATAAACCATTACACCATCTGCTGCTGCCTTCTATTTTCTAGTGAGAGGAAGGAAGGGAAGTATTTTGACAGAGTCTTGCCTCCTGGCAGTCCTTTCTGCCCCAGCCTTCATTAGGTAAGACCACAGGGACACACCACCACACACAGCCTATTTAGGTTGGGTTGTAACCAAACGTGGCTTTCCACGTGACCTCCACCCTCTCATTTGAACCGCTGCAGATGGTCCATGTCTAATTTAATGTCTTCACTTGTTATGGGTCTCTTCAGATTTATTTTCTCCTAAAGCAGGTTTTAGTAAATTTGTGTCTGTTTAGGGATTTGTTGGCATAATATTGCTATAATCTTTTACATTTTAGTAGAGTCACTAGTAATATCCCCTTTGATTTCTGATTTGTGGAATTTGTGTCTTCTCTCTTATTGATTATGTTGATCTATCTTCTCAAAGATCTAGCTTTCGGCTTTATTGACTTTCCTATTTACTGTTTTGTTTCATTCGTTTCTGCTCTAATTTTTATTTTCCTTCATTCTGCTTGCTTTGTTTGCCTTTGTTTACTTTTTTTCAGGGTAGTAGATTTGTTGATCCAGACTTATTATTGTCTATTTCTCCTGTTCTACCAATTTTTGCTTTATGTATTTTGGGCCTGTGTTGTTAGAAATGTATACATTTATAATCATTATAGGTCTCTAATTAATGCTTTTATCATTATAAATGTTCCTGTCTCTACTGTTATTTCTTACGGTATATTTTTTCCACTACTAATATAACCAATCCAACTCTTACAGTTACTGTGTTTGCATGGGTTATGTCTTTGAATCTAAAGTTTTTTCTTATAGATAGCTTTTTTTTTTTTTTTTTTTAAGTTTCACCATAGGGTGCATGTGCTTGCTGAAGAGAGATAGAGGGAAAGTGAGCAATCGCCCCTGAAGGGATGGCTACGCTGCAATCCCTTCTCCTCCTGGGATTTTAGGCATACACACATGCACCCAGTGTGATTTTCAGGTTGCTAAGTCCAGGACTCTGTGGTCAGCCATGTGGGAGTCCCACGCCTTAACCACTATGCCACCTGCTGGCTCCTGTTTTTTTTTGTTTGTTTGTTTGGTTGGTTTTTACCCAGTCTGACAGTCTTTTTTGATTGGAGTATTTGTCCACTCAAATATAATTTACTTTATTATATATATATATATATTTGCCATAGGGCACATACATTTGCCAGAAACAGAGAGGAAGTGAGAAATTATCCCTAGGGGAGTATGGCCCTGCTGCAATCCCTTCTTCTTTATTCTCCTCCCAGGATTTTGGGCGCACACGTCTGGCATGATTTTTCAAGCCACCAGGTCCAGGACTCGAACTGTAGTCTGCCATGTGGGAGTCCAGTGCCATACCACTATGCCACCTGCTGGCCCCAATTTATTTATTTCCATTGCCAGAGAGCGTATGCACTTGCCTGAGAGACAAAACAGGGGAGGGCAGGAAACACCCTCTATGTGGTGCAGTCCTGCCCAATCCCTTCTCTCTGTTTTCCATCCCGTCAGGATTTCGAGCATCCGCGCACATATACCTGATGTATTTCTCAAGCTGCTGGGCTTTATATTCAAACTGTGATCACTCATGTGGGATCTGGTTCCCTTAACACCAGGACACAGGGCTGGCCCACTTTTTTTTTAAAAGTTCACTTATTTCATTTCCTTCATGAGAAAAAAACAGGGAAGGGCACCCTCAAGAGGGTCCGTATGCTGCAGTCCACCCCCATCTCAGCTGCCCTGGCTCACTGACATGTGTGCCTGTGCCCAGTATGGTCTGGGAAATCTTGGGATGTGAAACTCAGGACCTGTCCCATGTGAGTCCAGTTGGCATTACCAATGTTCCACTACCTGGCCCCTTAATGTGATTTGTGTTTTTTCTTTTTTGGAGAGGTTTTTGCTATAGGGCGTGTGCTCGCTGGAAAGACAGAGAGAGACAGAAGACAGCGAGAAATCACCCCCCAGGAGGGATAGCCACGCTGCAATTTCTTCTCCTCCATTCTCCTCTCAGGATCTTGGGCATGCACACACGCCCAGCCTGAGTTTAAGCCACCAGGTCCGGGACTTGAACTGCAGTCGACTACATGGGACTCCAACGACATAGCCATTACGCTAACTGCTGGTCTTCTTAATGTGATCTTTGATAACCATTTTGTTCATTTATTCCTTGTTTACTACATTCTTTTGTGTTAAATAGTATACCATTTTAATTTTAAATTTTTGTATATATAATTATGGTGAAAAATCACATAAAATTTACCATCTTTATAATTTTTAAGTATACAATTCAGTATTGTTAAGTTTACTTGCACTTTTGTACAATAGATCTATCTTTTCATGTCAGAAAACTGAAATTTACTGAGCAGCTTCCCATTTTTCCCTCTCTAAACCCTGGTATCCACCATTCTTCTATTTCTGTGAATCTGACTACTTTAAAAATCTCATATAAGAAGAATTAGAATAAGAATTATATGGTATTTTTTAAAAAGAATTATTTAACTTTATTTATTTTATTTGACCAGAGAGGGAAAGAGTGAGAGAGAGCAAGCTGCCAGGTCCAGGACTTGAACCACAGTCAGCTATGTGGGTGTCCAGTGCCCTTAACCAACATGCCACCTGCCAGTCCTGGTATTTGCCTTTTGTTACCGGTTTATTTAACACTACGTTGGGGGATGCTTTCTACTGCTCCCTCCTTTGGTCTCTCAAGCAAGTGCATATTACTAGCAATTAAATATCTAATTAATGGCAGCATATCGGTTAAGGCACTGGACTTCCACATGGCCAGCCACAGTTGAAGTCCTGGACCTGGTGGCCACAAAAACACAATAGATAGATGACGAAATTTTTTTTTAAAAAGGAAAGAAATAGGAAAAAAAAATCAATTGAGAGGGCTGAATACTCCAATCAAAAGGCAGAGACTGTCAGCATAATGTCCTTGGGGTTCATCCATGTTGCAGCATGTGATAGTTCCTTCATTCCTTTTCTTTTTTTAAAGTTTTGATATAGGGTACATCCACAGGCTAGAGAGTGAATGGGAAAATGAGAAATCACCCCCCAGGGGGAATGGCAATGCCACAATCCCTTCTCTTCTTCTCCTGGGATTTTGGGGATGCATGCACACACACCCAGCATGATTTTCAAGCTTTGAAGTCCAGGACTCAAACCATTATTGGCCATATGGGAGGCTATTGCCTTAACCACCATGTCACCTGCTGGCCCCATTCCTTTCTTTTTTTTTTTTTGGAGAGGTTTTTGCTATAGGGCGCATGCGCTCGCCAGACAGAGAGAGACAGACAGAAAGCGAGAAATCACCCCCCAGGGGGGATGGTCACGCCGCAATCCCTTCTCCTCCATTCTCCTCTCGGGATCTTGGGCACGCACGCACACGCGCCTGGCGTGAGTTTTAAGCCACCGGGTCCCGGACACGAACCGCGGTCGACTACGTGGGAGTCCAGAAACATTGCCATTACGCTAACTGAAGTGATTGCTGGATTGTATAATGATTCTATTTTTAATTTTTTGAGGAATTTCCAGTGTTTTCTATAGAAGTCATACCATTTTACATTCCCACCAACTATGCATGAAGGTTCCAATTCCTCTCTATTCCTGGGACCATTTGTTATTCTCTCTCTCTCTTTAATAGTAGCCATCCTAATGGGAGTGAGGTGATATTTCACTGTGGTTTTGATTTACCTTCCCCTAATAATTAGTAATGTTGAGCATTTTTTTCATATGCATGTTGGCCATTCATATATCATCTTTGAAAAATGTCTATCTTTTGCCCATTATTAGTTGTTGAAATAGATATTAACTCCTTGCCAGATATATGATTTGTATTTATTATATGTTTTTAGATTATTTTCCTAGTGGTGGTTGGGATTACATTGCAGTCATTTTAAGATTAATGTAACTCTGGCAAAGTACAAGAACTTGGTCTGTGTGATTGCATATGTTACACTTATATATGCTATATATTAAAAATTACAGTGGTATAATTATTGTTTTATGTAATATTTTAGTGGAGTTAGAGAAAATACACACACACACACACACACACACACACACACACACAGTTTTTATATCTACCAATATATTTATATTTTCTGATACCTCTTTAATTTTTTGTGTAGATTTGATTACTATCTGGAATAATTTCTTTTCAGACTGAATGATTGCCTTTACTATGTCTTATAAGGCCAGTCTGTTAGCAATAAATTCTGGATTCTTTTAAATGGAAATGTCTATTTTACTGTCACTTGTTTTAATAATAGTAGTGCTAGATATAGAATTCTTGTTGTGAGGTTTTTTTCCTTTTCTTGTAGAACTCTGGCAGCTCTTGTTTTGTTGTTCCTCTGTAAATGATAAGTTGTGTTTTTCTCTAGTTTAAGATTTTTTGTTAGGGCTGGTGGGTGGCATGGTGGTTAAGGGTGCCGGATTCCCACGTGGCCAATCGTGGTTCAAGTCCTGGACCTGGTGGCTTGCTTTTTCACTTTCCCTTTCTCTCACTCTCTGTGCAAATTAAAGATCAAAATAATTCTCAAAAATTTGTTTTCCCTTTGTCGTTGAACTGTTTGACTATGATATATCTAGGTATAGATCTTTATGCATTTATCCTACTTGGGGTTTGTTGAGCTTCTTAGATCTGCAGATTAATGTTATCTATCAAATTTGGGAACTTTTCAGCCAGTATTCCAATATTTTTCTGCCTTTTCTCCCTATTCTAGCACTCCCATTACATGTATAATAGTATGGCTAGTGTTTCATTCAGGGGGTCTCTATTGGGTAACCTCATTTTCACACATTTTTCTCTAAATGTGATTTCCTTTAGCTATTTTGACCATATTTCTAATAGCTGGTTTGAAGTCTTTAAGTCCAATATTCTGAACCCACATTGAAGTACTTTCTATTAACTTTTTATTGCTCCTGAGAGGATGGGTTATACTTCCTTATTTGCTTGAATGTCTCATCATTTTTAGTTGAAAACTGGATATTTTTGTTAAGATGTAGCATGTATGGGTGATGATTTCTCTAAAAATTATTCTTGTGTGCATATTTTAAAATAACCTGATTGGATCAAATCTGTGGATTCTCTTTCCTCTGTGGTATCCAGACTCTGATGTTTCTGGTCTATTTTTCTCTTTAAAAATCTTCCCTCCCCCCAAATGGTATAGGCACGTGCACATGCATGAGAAAGTACCCTTGACCATCTTATTGTACTACAGTCCCTCCTTTGGCTCCTCCTAGGTCTTAGGCACCCTAGCATATGCCTGGCATGCGTTCAGGTCGACATGGGGATCCAAACCCATGGCTGACCATATGGCTTCTGGCACTGCAGTTCAGTATGCTAGACTGTGCCTTCTAGACGGAGCCCTTATCTTTAAGCAGTTTATTAAGGGTCACTCTTGTGCCTAATGGTTAGCCAATGATTTGGGGAGATGTACCTTGCGTTAATAAGGCTTCTACCCTCTGCTTAGGTCCATTTGTGTATGTTTGCAGGGAAGACAATTAAGTCTTCCTTGGCCTTTACTTTCTGACTGGCCCTCTTGCATTTCCTTTTCATGTACTCACAGGGATGTGGAAATGACTTGGACCCTTCACAGTCTCTCTGTAAATGTGTAGGGAGTGTATCAAGATCTCCATGGCTCTCTCTTTTCCAGATTTATAGCTACAGCTTGAGCCACTGATCATCTGTGTTTACAACTGAGGTTACTACTCTTCCCAACAGTCCACCAGGCGCAGATTGTATCCAGACTTCAGCCTCACCATGATCCCAGATTAGAATCTTTCTAGAGCTGAAAGAAATTTTAGGGATCTTCTCATTCTGCCCTTTCCTCCACATTCCAGAGAAAGCAAGACCCCAGAAAAATCCTTGTACTGCTTGAGGCCCCGGCGTGATGGCAGCCAGGCTTAGAGACCAGCTCATGACTCAGCTGCACTGCTCAGTGTCTCTTCTGCCATGTCCATGTAACCCAATGTCTAGAAGCAGTCCCTAGATCTTACCCTCGCCATGGAATTGTCTGGTGACACCCTCTAAAGAAGGTACTCTTGAATGGCAATAGGCTACTGATGTACACACAAAGGAGGGTCAGGGCATGGAGAAAACATGACGCATATTGAGGATTTGCTACCTATGCCCAACACTTGATTCATGTTAACTAATTTAATGAAATTTTTCAAAAAATCCCATTGAGGTTTCCACTATTATCTGCATTTCATAGATGAGTCAGTGACTTGCCTGAGGATAGGAGGCACTGGATATTTTAACTTGGTTCAGGCTTATTCTTTTTTTTTTTTTTTCCTTTTTTTGGAGAGGTTTTTGCTACAGGGCACGTGCGCTTGCCAGAAAGACAGAGGCAGAGAGACAGAAAGCAAGAAATCACCCCCCGGGGGGATAGCCACGCTGCAATCCCTTCTCCTCCATTTTCCTCTCGGGATCTTGGGCACGCACGCACATGCGCCCGGAGTGAGTTTAAGCCGCCGGGTCCAGCACTTGAACCCCAGTCGACTACATGGGAGTCCAGTGACATAGCCATTACGCTAACTGCTGGTCCCTGGTTCAGACTTATTCTGAAGCCTATGTTGTGCCTTGTTTAAAGATTTATTTAATTAAAATTCCATTTGTTATTATTTTCTATTTTGACCAGAGAGAGAGAGAAAAAAGGGAAAGGGAAAAAGGAGGTCACCAGGCCCAGGACTTGAACCGTGGCCAGCCATAAGGGAATCTAGCCCCTTTAACTACCACACCACTTGCTGGTTCCAAGCCTATGCTCTTTTAAGTGGCTATGAAAGGACTGGTCAGTATAGGCAAGAATGTTGTTCCCTTTTTCCTAATTCAGACCCAGACTTTCATAGCATAAGTTTGTTTCTCCTCACTTCCATTCCTGGCTTGAGAACGCCAGCCACTGAATCAGGACTTGAATCGTCATTCAACTCCTTTTGAGCTATGGTCTGTCGCATCTCATAGTTCCAAGTCCTCTCAGGACCGAGGCTCTGTTATTGTTCTGTCCTTCCTTCAGCCATAGGCAATCCTGTTTTTGAGGATTTTGCTTATTGAAATTCCACATTTATAGAGCTGTTCTATTACCGTTATTGGTTATCATTAACAGATTATTAATGTACCTAGCTTGAGATAACCAGTACCATATTTCCTAGATTAGGAAAACTCCAGTCAGCATAAAAACAATGGCACGGTGAGCTTTTGTTGCCTGACTGAGGCACACACAGGATTTCTGGAGTATTGCAGATAGCTGGTAGTCGCCCAACATTATTCTTGTGCCTCCCATGGGTGGCCTGGGCTTGCCATCCTGGGTGATCCATCCTGCTTGGGGTCTACACAAACCTGCTCAGCTTGGAGTCAAAACTGTGCTCTTTCCTTTCAGTCAGGCTACATTTTAAGGCTTTATACACAGCCTTCCCGTGCCCACAAACCATCTGATACTCCATTCTTCCCAAGTTTTGTTCCTTGGCCCAGCGTTTAGGATCTTCATGCTTTTGATGCCTGCTTGCTTTTTCAGATTTCATTACCCATCACTTTCCCAAGTGACTGCTCTGCTCTCTTCCCACATTCGTGTCCCTTGAGTAACTGCAAATGTCAGTGCTCTGTTCTGGGTTCCATCGTCTCCCAGCTAGAAGCTTCTCTCTGCTGATAGGTTTAGTCCTTCATTATCTGTACAGTTCACTGGGACCTTAGGGCTGTTGGCCTCCCCGTAGTGATCAGGGCAGGCCCAGGTGTCACTCTTCCGGTGCTTGAGGAGCCAGTCATCGAGGTAGATTTACGTCACAGCTTGGTGCCCCTCTGGGTCCTCACCGCAGCCTGATGTACCAGGAGTGCAGCTAAAAACATCGTCTTGGATGGTCATTAGTTATTTGTCTTCATCACTGTGGTCTTGTCCTCCAGCTGGGGAAAGAGGTGCCTAGGACTAGACCCCAGAACACTTGTTCGGTCTTCTCAGTTAATCCCAAGGGAGGATTTACATCTTAGAGACTGGTGGAGGAAATTCCACTCAGCCCTGTAGTATCAGACAAGTTCCAGAGGCAGAAGCAGAATCTTTTCCTGTTTACCAACTTATCCCAGAACTGGCTTAGCATGGGTAGGGGTGGCTAAGAGGCCTTGTTCTCACTCACTTGCTCAGGGAGGGGGGAATGAGGAAGGGAGGGCAAGGCTTCTATGCTGACCAGGACTCCCTGCCATAGAGCACAACTGCTGGGGGCAGAGAGCAGCACTTTCACCACTGGATTCCTTATCTTCCTTCTCCTTCCCCTTGCAAGCATCTGACTTGAGTGATTCAAAGCAGCATACATATATATATATATACATATATATATATATACATATATATATACACACATATATATGTATATATATATATATTTTTTTTTTTTAACATTTTACTTCACTTTAGAAAAAGCAACACTTTGCTTTGCTACACATCCGAGAGAGAGAGAGAGAGAGAGAGAAAACACGCATGTGCACACTGAGTTTAATAATCAGCAAAGGCCAGGGATTCCCTTCTTTCTGTGGTCTGTGCCTTTCTTTACAGGTGTTGAGACTGGTGCGTGCTCCTGCCTTAGCAACAGGGATTCATAGAGGCTTTTTCAGAGAAGAAACAGGCTGAAGATTAAAGGCACACAATTCTGAATATCCTGCCTCTAGTGCCTTTTAGTGCCCAAAGTTTAAAATCCATTAAATGCTAAGTCATTAAGAAAATCTAAAACCTCTAAGAACAGCCAACTGGCCCCAGTGTTTACACTGTCTCAGCCACCCCTGGCTCCCTGCGTGTTGGGAAGGGGTCGTCTGAGAAAGACTGACTCGGGCCTTCAGTGCCTGGTTGGCGTGGTTTCTCGCAGGGTCAGGAGGAGGCCTCTCACGGTGCTTTCCTCATAGAACAGTCAAGTTTCTGCTTCCTTGTGGCCTTCTTGTCCTTGCTCTACACCCATTCTCTCTTGTATATATATTTTTCCCTATATTCATGGTATATGAGAGAGGGAGAGATGACACCCTCCACAGGGTCTGGCGTGCTGTGATCTCCCAGCCTGTCAGATCTTTTGAACATTTCTGGCGTTTTTCAGGTTCAAGATTTGAACCATGGTTGCCAAGTGGGATCTGGCTTCTCGAGCAATGCATTACTACCATGCCACGGAGTATTCTATTTTGGGTGAGACACCATCCCACTCTTAGCAGTAGAATTGTCCATGCTCCACCCCCCAAAAAATAAAACCCACACACAACAGAAATGACAGAATTGACTCTGCTGTGGGGTCCCAGAGTGCTGGGGGTCCTACAGAATTTCACCTGCATTCAGCCAGTGAGGGGTGCTGGCCAACGCCATCTCTCTCATTCCTTCTGTCACCAGTTCAGGAGACAAAGGGCATGAGGTACTGCAGGGCCAGGAGGGGCTTACCGTCACTGAGCCTCTGTTCCTCTGCTGAAAGAGGGATAAGAGAGAAGGTGGCTGGTCACGGACGGGAATGACAAGCTGTGACTCTTCTACAAATGTAGGGCTTTATTTCAACAAAATGTGAAAAGAGTGCATTTGACGGAAGCTCCTTGCTCTCAGGGTAGGTGTCCATCGAATTCTCGCTGAGACAAGTGAAGGCTGCTTTGTGAACGAAGTGAACAGATAATATGGCAATCTCAGTTCAAACACGTCTTGGTCAATACATCATCGATACCCTCCTGCCTCAGTAAGCCTGCGCATGTAACAGGCTGTGGGAAGACCAGACTGCTCACACTGGCTGGCTCTTTCTGACTTCTTCATATGTAAAAATCCCTGTCCAGGGTAAGACCTAAAGGGAAGCGCTCTCAATGTGGAGTAGGCATTCCAGGTTCCAGAGAAACCACTCACTGAGTGTGTCATCTGGGGGAGAGGAGAGTGGGGAGGAGAAGAGCACAAGCCAGCCTACAGGAAAGGCCTTCTGGGGGTGTAGAGCTTATGCCACCTTTAGGTGTGTGGGACTCGATCTACTGCAAAGGGGAGAGGAATAATTTGGTCCGAGATGAATCAGATTCTTACTAGGTAAGCTTAACCAGCAATAGTGGCTGCTTCTTCCTGGACTAGGAATTGTTTCCCAGCTTTTTCTGCCTTGCACCTCCCCCAGGGGAAGTCTGGCCGTGGCCCTGACCGTGGGGGCAGGCAACTGTGCACCTAGCCATCCAGGCCCATCTGCGCTCCAGAACTGCTGTGAAGGCCAGTCAGTCCACTTGTACACAGTGCCTGAGGAAGGAGGAGGCGGAGCTCTTCCTGTGTGTGAACTACAGGGCCAGGGCTCATAACTAGCTTGCACAGAAGTGTTCATACTGCTGCTTCTATGCCCTCTTAGTGGTCTCCTCCTTGGCTGTCACTGACAAATGCAATTAGCTGCACAGCAGGAACCGGATGCTGCACCGGCCCCAATCACCTGCCACTCTTGCTTTAGGAACACCAACGGGGGAATCAGTAAGCTCTTTTCTTCAATAAACTGGTTGTTGAAAATAAACTCTCTCCACCACCCCTGTGGAAACCCCTGCTGCTGGCTGGGAGGGACCAGAAAGCCTGAAAGACAGCAGCACCATGACAGATTGTAAAAACCTTAAGGTCATGTGGATTCTGTGTTCCCTGGAAGTCTCCCCACACTGGAGCACAGCTGTCACAGGGTCCTTTCAGCCACTCTGGAGAGACTGGCTACCCCGTGTACATTCTCGGGAAGAGACAAGACCCAAGGAGAAGAGATGGCAGCTGCTAGTGGAGTTGCCTGGCAATAGTGATGAGTGACTGCTCACCTCTCACAACTATCAAAGCTCCAGGCTTCACAGTGACAGCCTCCCCAGTCCTAAGGACAGAGACTATCTGGTCACTCCCCCATGGCATGAGTAACTCATTACATCGGTGACAAAAGGGCAGTTCCCCAGCTCCTCCTCTGCCACACCAGCTACAGCACTGTCTACAGGAGCACTGGCGGAAGGCTGGGCCTTGCAGCTCCCAGTTGGGTGCAGCAGCCAGCCCCGCAATGCATGCAGGGTCGTGGGGGGCCAGCCATCTTCCCAGGAATTCCAAGGGAAGTTAACCCAAGGCGGAAGCCCCCTCTATCACCAATAACTTGGTCTATTTTCCTCCTCTACTTCTTGGACCACGGTTTTACCCTGGTCTGTCAGCTCCCACAGAGCTCACAGTAGATCTCATGCTCTGCCTTTCTCCATGAACAGGTGCCTCGGTATGGCTAAACTGAGCACGATCCGTCTCCAGTGCTTAGTGTGTGGCAGGCTGACTGGGGCATGAACAACAGGCTTGAGACGACTTCCTCTCCCCAGACCTGGCGCCGGCCTCAGCCCAGCCCTCCTCTGCTGCCTGTGGCGGCGGCTCATGGGGCCAGGAGGGGCAGCATTTGTGTAGGAAGACCTCATGGTACACGCTGTACCCTTCATTGCCTTCTCAGTCCTGTGTAGGGAGGAGGGGACTGTTGTCACAGCCAGGGTAATAAATACTGAGTGGGGTAGATGTGACCAGGGGGCTGGAGCAGGGGCTTTGTGATCCTATATCCCAGGAAGTCATGCATAACCTGAAACACTCGAGGGGAAGCAAAATGCCATCTGACTCCAGCGCTGGGTCTCCCACGCCTTCCCGTTACAGTGGTTCCAGTTGTAAAAGGCAGCTCGAGCCCTCTTCTCGGAGACAGGGCAGGGATGGGCAGGAGGCTCTTCCTACGTAGAGGGGGAATCCATCGTGGAAAGGATCCGTACAACCTCTGCTCGCTGAGTGGGTGAGATGTGCTGGGTCATGTGGACGATGGAGTCCATGGCAACTTCTGGATTGGCCTGCACCAAGCTGGAGAGGAGGAGCGGAGAAGGGGAAGGAAAGAGGGAGGCAAAAGCATCTGCGTTAGGGTAGCTTCAGAGCTGCCCGGGACACATGCTAACCCAGTCCCTTGTAGACCTTCGGTGCTCTCCCCACCTGACTTGTTTTCCTACACTGAAATAAATGTCCTCAGCAGCAGAGGTAACATAAGATGACCCTGCAAATGTGTATTGGATGCAGGGAAGTAATTTTAAAAAAAAATGAAAGGGGCATGTCACAAAGACACAGTGGGGCCTATATGAAAAAGACTAACTGTGAATCAGTTTGGGCATCAAAATAAGTACAGTAGGAGCCGGTAGGTAGCATGGTGGTTAAGGCACTGGACTCCCACATGGCCAACTGCAGTTCGAGTCCCAGACCTGGCAGCTTGGGCTTGCTTTCTCACTTTCCCTCCCCCTCTCTCTGCTGAGTGCATGTACCCTATAATTAAAAAATAATAGTAATAATAATGAATAAAATTAAATAATTCTTATAAAAAGGTTTACTGTAAAACAGTAAGTTTACCATAACAGTAAACATTGTTTAGTGTAAAATAGTAAACAGTGTTATACAGGCAGAAGCCTCATACATTTCATGTTTACCACATCTCTTAACTACATCATTTTCTCTTTTTTTAGGTTTTTGCTATAGCCATGTGCACTCACCAGAGAGAGACGATGAGAGGGAAAGTGAAAAATCTCTCCCTTCTCCATTCTCCTCCTGGGATTTTGGGCACACACACACACATGTGCCCAGCATGATTTTCAAGCCACTGGGTCTGGAACTCAAACCGTGGCTATCCATGTGGGAGTCCAGCACCTTAACCACACACTGCCTGCTGGCCCCTCTTGTGCTTGATTTTTTTTTTTTTTTTTTTTTTTTGGAGAGGTTTTTTGCTATAGGGCGCGTGCGCTCGCCAGACAGAGAGAGAGAGAGACATAGAGACAGAAAGTGAGAAATTACCCCCCAGGGGGGATGGTCACGCCGCAATCCCTTCTCCTCCATTCTCCTCTTGGGATCTTGGGCACGCACGCACACGTGCCCGGCGTGAGTTTTAAGCCACCGGGTCCAGGACGCGAACCGCGGTCGACTACGTGGGAGTCCAGTGACATAGCCATTACGCTAACTGCTGGTTCCCTTGTGCTTGATTTTTAATCATGTGTTTTTTGTTCATTATGGCTCTTCCAGTGGGAGAAGATGTGGAGGTGGAAGATAATGATATTGATAGTCTTGACTCTGTAGGCCTAGGCTAATGTGTGTTTGTGTCTTTAACAAAGTTTAAACAGTTTTAAAAAATTTAAACAGCTTTGGGACCAGCAGTTAGCGTAATGGCTATGTCGCTGGACTCCCATGTAGTCGACTGTGGTTCAAGCCCCAGACCTGGTGGCTTAAACTCATGCTGGGCGCGTGTGTGTGTGTGTGTGTGTGCCCAAGATCCTGAGAGGAGAATGGAGGAGAAGGGATTATGGTGTGGCCATCCCCCCTGGGGAGTGATTTCTTGCTTTCTGTCTCTTGTCTTTCTGGTGAGCACATGTGACCTACAGCAAAAACCTCTCCAAAAAAATTAAAACAGCTTTAAAAATTTTAAACTGTTTAAAAAGTTTAAACACTTAAAATGTTTCTAAATTTCAAACTGGGAAAAAGTTTAGAGAATAAGTATATAAAGAAAAAATATTTTTGTATAGTTGTACAGTGTGTTTATGTTTTAAACTAAGTATTATTAAAAGAATCAAAAAGTTTAAAAAGTAAAAGGTTGTGAGCCAGCTAGTAGAGTGGTAGTTAAGGTGGCTGGATTCCAAATGGCACATTGTACAGCTGAGTCCCGAACTTGGAGCTTGAAAAACACGCTGGGTGCATGTGCGTATGCGCTCAAAATCATGAGAAGAGAATGGAAGAGAAGGGATTGTGCAGTGACCATTCCCCCGGGGGTGCTTTCTCACCCGCCTCCCCATCTCTCCTATAAGCACCATATGCCCTAATAGCAAAAATACATTTTTTTAAAAAGGTACAATAAAATAAGATTATAGAGGACTAATACAATTTTTTAAAGAGTTTTTTGCTATAGGGTACTTGCACTCACTGGAGAGAGAGAGAGGGAGAGAGAGAGAGAGAGAGAAAGAGAGAGAGAAAGCAAGAAATTACTCCCATGGGACCAGCAGTTAGTGTAATGGCTATGTCGCTGGACTCCCATGTAGCTGACCGCGGTTCACGGCCCGGACCCGGTGGCTTAAAACTCACGCCGGGTGCGTGTGCGTGCGTGCCCAAGATCCCAAGAGGAGAAGGGATTGCGGCATGACCATCCCCCCTGGGGGGTGATTTCTCGCTTTCTATCTCTATGTCTCTCTTCGTCTGTCTGGCGAGCGCACGCGCCCTATAGCGAAAAACCTCTCAAAAAAAAAAAAGAAAGAAATTACTCCCTGATGGCCATGTGACCATCCCTTCTCCTCTATTCTCCTCTTAGGATTTTGGGCAGGCACACGCACATGCCCAACATGAGTTTCAAGCAGCCAGGGCCAGAACTTGAACCGTGGTTGGCCACAAGGGAGTCCGGCACCTTTAATGCTATGCCACCTGCTGGCCCCAAGAAAGGTTTTTTTTTTTTGTTGTTGTTGTTTTGTTTTTGAGATTTCCACTGTAGGGCTCACCTGGAAAGACAGAGACATAGAGGCAGAAAGTGAGAAATCACCCCTCAGTGGGGATGGCCACACCGCAATCCCTTCTCCTCTCGGGATTTGGGGCATGCACGCACCTGTGACCAGCGTGAGTTTTAAGCTGCTGGGTCCGGTACTCAAACCAGGATCAGCTACATGGGAGTCCAGCAACATAACCGTTATACCATCTGCTGGTCCCCAGGAAAGTATTTTTTTAAAAAATAAATGTAATATAGCCTAAGTGTACAATAATGTTCTAGGCCTTCATACTCATTCACTACTCATTACTCAGAGCAACATCTAGTCCTGAAAGCTCCATTCATAGTAAGTACTCTGTAAAAGTGTATCATTTTTAATCTATTATATCATATTTTCATTGTACATTTCCATGTGCAGCTATGTGTGGATCCATAAATACCTACCATCGTGTTCCACCTGCCTACAGCACTCAGTAACAGTAATGTACTCTACGGGGTTGCAGCCTAGGAGCAACAGGCTGTACATACAGCCCAGGTGACTAGTCTAAGCACTCCGTGATGTTCACGCAATGCCAAAACACCCAGTGATGGGTTGCTCTGAGCACGTTTCCACTGGCAAACAACACGTGACTGCACGTGTGGGAAAGAGTGAGCACACTCACAAGTGGTGAAGGGGACAAAACATAAGTAACAGGTAAACCCGGGTACAGGTTGATAGAGTGGGTTTTTGCACTGTTTAGTTTTGCAACTCTGCTGTAAATGAATGTTTCCAAATAAAATTTTATAAAAGGGCTTCAATAGCCTCTACCATATATCCTGACACTGGGCCTCTAGAAGACACCACAGCTGACACTGAGCTGGGACTGGAGAAAGTGCCATGCAATCGGCTTCCCTCCAGAGTCATTTACGTGGTTAGAGTACCTGCATTCGGAGCTAATGGGCGGGCACAGCAGATTAAGCCTGCAGCCAGCGGAGGTCACCGCTGGGGGCCATGGCAGGGAAGTGACCACGCGGTCAGCAGCAGTCCCAGACAACAAGAGATCACAGAGATCATAAGGCATCATCATCAGTTCACAACTCGTCCCCCATTTTTTACTCCACATGAATTAGGCCCCCTTCTCTAGCGGAGTCCCCTGCTGCTGAACTCACCTGCGGATCTGCTTGAGCACGTAGTCTCTGCTGATGTATTTGATGTTTTCCTCTATCACCGAGCGAACGCCATCCTCCTCCGTCAGCTGTTTCTCCAGCCACTCTACCAGGTCCTTGTTATTGTCCCAGACGTAGGCCTGCAAACACGACTCAGTCAAACACCAGGGGCCAGGCCAGCCTGGATACCCTGGAGGTTCAGAATCTAGAAGGCTTATTCCTAAGTGTTCTTTACAATTCTTTTCATGTTGGCACGGAAGTAGGAAGAAACAGGCCTGAAGGTAGGAGCTGCCCTCACACTCCCTGCCTTTCCTCTCCGATAGGACAGCAGAGGCCGCGTGTTCACTTGAGCTCTCCAGAGGCCATCGGTGCGCATGCTGACTGTACATCAGACTCCAGGGATCTCCCTAGTCTACAACGGTGCAGAGAATCCAACGACCTTCCGGATTTCAGAGAAACAGTTAAAAGCCCAAATGATTAGTGACGTATGAGAGGGGAAGGTGGCTTAGTGGGTGCTGTGCTTTCAGAGGCTAAGACACAATTCCTAAACTAGGTCTTCAGTGCAAACAGGCCTGGATGGACATTAGCGCTTCATGGTGGAGGGCTCCTCAGACACAGGCACTGTCGTGAGGGAAACCTTGCTCCAAGGGGACAGCCACCAGATCAGAAACCTAGCCTCCACTTTATTAACTATGAGCGTATTAGAAAGGGTCAGGACGTCTCTAACCCTGAGAGTCTCAACAAACCACCGTTCCCCTCTTTTTCAAGATCATTTAGCCCACTATTTCCTAGGTAGTTGACTACATGATAATTCAGGAGTGTGGTAGAGCCTAATAGCCTTCTCCTTGCTCTCTTCTCTCATTTTCTTTACAAATCATTTAGGAATCGTTTTGTTAATGGTTTCCGGAAAACCAAGTACCACCATTAGGGCTCATTCATATTTATGTCATTTTGTTTGGGTAATTAAACACAAAGCTCGTCATTTAAAGGTGCGCTATCCTTCTCTGTTATCACTAACGAAGTCAAAGTCAGAATGACAATGAGTTTGGTGCTGTAATTTAATAGGTGGGTGCTTAGGGACTCTCTAAGGCTTTGAGGCTTGAGACGTGACTACAAAACCTGTTTACATGCAATGGCACAAAAGCCACAGCCGTGACTATAGGACCTGAAAAGGCTCAGAGGAAACGTTTTCATCACACCCTGCGAGAGGCATCAGCAGTAAGCTGAGCTGGGGCTGTCTTGTAATTTGCGATTCATGCCTTTAAAAATAATGGTTTCTTGGGACCAGCAGTTAGCGTAATGGCTACGTCACTGGACTCCCACGTAGTCGACCGTGGTTTGAGTCCTGGACCCGGTGTCTTAAACTCACGCCGGACACATGTGCGTGCGTGCCCAAGATCCTGAGAGGAGAATGGAGGAGAAGGGATTGTGGCGTGGCCATCCCCCCTGGGGGGTGATTTCTCGCTTTCTGTCTCTCTATGTCTGGCGAGTGCACACGCCCTATAGCAAAAACCTCTCCAAATAATAATAATAATAATAATAATAATAATAATAATGGTTTCTTTTCAGACTGTCATACCTCATCCCTAACTGAATTCTACATTTCTAAAAACTCTTTAAGGAGTCCTTTACATTAGAAGAACTAAGGAGCATGCCCTTTCTAGCTCTGTCCATTTCATTTTCTGGCACTATGTTTGCCCATTTCTAGACTTAGGGTGATGTGGCCAAGACAGCGCAATGCTGAGCGAGCCTTTTCTCACGTGTCAGTCAGGACCACCAACGTCCCTTGAGGCTAGCAGGCAGAGAGCGGTGCTGCGATCCCTATTGACCGGGACTCGGCCAGCACCGTTCTCCCAAGAGGACTGTCTTAGCTTGCTCCTGGGTCCTGGGTTACTGCACACCCCAACTATGCGCAGACAGGTGTACCCACCTATACCCGGACTCTTAGCCACAGTCACCTGTCTTTTGTTATTTTACTTCCATCATAGGTAATTTAGACTTCTGTTCCATGGTTTGAGCACTTGTACACATTACCCTATTTATGAAGATTTGGGGGGAGGAAAAAATAAAACAATGAATGCTTCTTGGGTTTCAGAATGGAAAACACACACACACACACACACACACACACACACACACGTAGATTTACCCAAGAATCCCAAAGCCTTTAGTTTAGGAGAATATTTAATACTCTTATTAATCATTTTTAATCCGTTTGCTTTTAATTAAGAAACAGCATGATGCTTTCCTATCAACATATGCCAGGGAGCAGATTAATTGTGGCTTAAGATAACTCTCCTTGATTGGTGTAGTGTATTAGCTAACGAGATGCCTGCTTCTAACGGTGCTCAGACACTACACTGGAAAGCCAGCTCCCTCCAGAGAAAACTCTTCTGCCTTTCCCTCCTGCAGCCTGCGTGTACGAGGTGTTTAAATTAAACACTACAAAAAGTTCCCCGACAGGATTAGAACAACACATTCCAAGTTTTACAGTTGCTTAAAAACATGGGCCTTTTGTATGAAAAATCAGAGTCCGTGGAGGCAAAAGGGTCGCAAGTCCTAATCAGCTGCATTTTTAGCAAGAATAAACAAACTTCTGCACCCATGGTGCCACGGTTTTCTTCGACAGACCCAGGAAACTTTGTGATCTAATCTGCTCCACTTGGCCAGGGCAGAGAAAGTACCCTCCACAGGTAATGGAATCTATAATTTCTTATTATTAAAGACTCATTATCCCAGCCATTGAGAAAGATGGGTCACCCCTATTTTCCAGAAAAGAAAGGCATTACTATTTACCTCCTTAGAAGCCTGAACATGTGACCGGTTAGTCCTAGTATCCCAGTGTCGATTTTAACCAAGTGTGAAATATGGGGCTGATAATTTCATGATAGGCCGAGGCCCATATGTCACCTGCCTGACACTCATCTTAGTCAGAACAGTTTAATACCAATATCTGTTCAACAGACACTTTTTCTCTCTGTGCGTCAGTGGATAAGTATCTCAGGCACTACTCAGCCCCACTAATTAAATGTAGTAATTAGTCTATCTTACAACATCTAAATGACCTGTTTGTAAAGTTTCATTTCTAACGTATGGGATAGCCGTTAAGTCCTCTTCAGGAAATGGTACAACAGGGAACCACCCTACCCATACCCTACAAATAACTCACCTTGTGAGCTGTCTAGAGACACCTCCAGCTGGGGAGGGTCCTTCTAGTTCTGACCTAGATTTCTGGGAGCGAGGGGCGGGATGGCACAACCCCCTAAAATATAGGTACACTGTAGGAAGACATTTTATTATACCTATCACAAGGATAAGACCTGTCCAATAGAAATGGAGGAAGCAATGTAATTTTTTTTCAGAGGCTTTGGAACACAACAGCAGAAGACCATGTGGGCTCAGGATGCCTGCTGGACCCCCATCTCTTGAGAGCCACCCCCATCTCTGCTCCAGGCCCACCACAGGGCCTAGCCATGCTTTCCAGGCTCTGCCATACCTTCTCCCTCCCGGTGCCATGTAAGATGTCTGTGCATGATACCCATCTGTGGGTGGTGGGGGACGGTGGCCCTGTCAGTGATGCTCCTCCTCACAGACCTGCTCTGAGCTCTCGTTTCATCTGGAAATCCAGAATAAGGATGTGTGGAGAGCTATCTGGGCAGTATCGATGCATTTGAATTAGACTGCAAATGTAGCAGAGCCAGGCAAATCAAAGAACACTTGCGAAGCACCTATTGTGCTCAGGAGCCGATGGCCCTTCCTGTCGAGCCATTAAGTTACACATTTTTAACTGCTGGTCTGTGTTGTTATGAGTTGTTACCTTCTAACATGTCCTGAGAGACAAGGAGGAAACTAGCATATTTTGAGTATGTACTAAGTGATGGGCATTGTGCTCCATCTTTTAACATAGTTTTGTGCTTTTATTGTTTTTAGCTTATAGTTTGCTGTAGGGCACATGTGCTCGCTGTGGGGGGTAGGAGGGAGGTAAAGTGAGAAATCATCCCCCCTCCCCGGGGCAAGGCCATGCCACAATCCCTTTCTCTCCATTCTCCTCTCTAGGTTTTAGGCAGGCATATGCATGTGGGGTGATTTCCAAGCCACTGGGTCTAGGACTTGAACCACATAGTCAGCCGCGTGGGATCCAGCTTCCTTAACCTCCATGCTACCTGCTGGCTCAAACTTGTGATGTTATTTAACTCACTGAATTAGGCAAGCTCCACGGCTCAGTGATAATGTGCTGCTAAGTGAAGCCTGATCCCACTTGGCGACCACAGTTCAAATCTCCAGCCTGGCTGACCTGAAACATGCTGGGCACGGTGCAAGAGCGTGGACCTTCAGAAGCCGTCTGTGCTGCCTCTGAAGGGCCGAGACTCTGTGGAGGTGCTCATCTCTCTTATTCTCATGTAAACATGTATGTACTCTGTCATGAGTAGGAAAAAAGTTAAAAAACAAATTACTGTGGTGGTTAAGGCACTGGATTTCCACATGGCTGATCGCAGTTTTAATCCTGGACCTGGTGGCTTGCTTTCTCACTCTCCCATTCTCTTTCTCTGGTCAAATTTAAGAAAATATATAATAATAATAAAGAAAGAAAATTAAATAAAGAATTTTTAAAACCAAACAAAAACAAATCACTGAACCCAGTGATATACACATTATCCCCATTTTACACATGAGGAAATAGAAGCTTAAATAATATGCCCAATCCAATAAATGGCAAAGGTGAGATTCCAAAGCCCACATTCTTCTCACTGTCCTATGTAGAGTCCTAATCTCAATTTTTGCCATTCAGGTTTGGGGGAAAATCAGTCAGCCTGTTTAAAAAACCACACACTCCAAATCGGGGATCTAAGAATCAAGACAGAAAGCATGCCCATGAAACAGTCGTGTGCCATGTTCTTACGACCCAGTTTAAACCACAGTTCTTGTTATTTTTTCCAGGGAGCTGTAGTAACGCATTGCTTCTGCCTGCCGTGAAACTACGAACCATAAACCCTACTATTTTGTACAATAGGACTGTCCCAGTGGATTCAAGCAGAATCCCATAACTCACGGTAACAGATACCTCTAAGGGAAACAAAAGAACTACGTTGCTCAGTTATATAACATCACAGTGTCTTCAATTTTCTGTCCCAGAATCTCTCTTTTTTTTAAGGATTAAGATTAAGAAAACAAATTCTCTAGGAAAAAGAATACACAGCATGGCTAATAGATGCCTATCACTAATGTCTTTCCCTACCAGAAACCACAATAAGGATTAGAGGGTCACTTCCTGGTGCAAAGCCAGGGTCTAGACTCAGCCAGTCTTTGCACTTGAGAGACACAGCACACAATATTCACCACTGTTTGAAGACCTCCCCCACCTCAAGCCAGGCAGAAAAGGTGGTTTTAAGCCTTTTCCAAATACCAAGCAGATTGTACATCGGTCCTTCAGAGGCAGCACAGACGGCTTCTGAACACTGCAACACTTTCTTCTCTCAAGGGCGCTGCAGATTTTTATCACCCACTCCACACTAAACTAGGTCCTGCTGAGCCTGCAGAATATGGAAGGAGGTTTCAAAGCCATATGCCCTGACATCATAGGATCACCCTCGCTGTCCTCGTAGATGGAGAGCTCAGGAGAATGCTGTCTTTGTAGATGGGGGCAAGGAAAATAGCTCCACTTCCTGGGCATCCTCGGTTCCCAGTGCCTCGGCAGCTCTTCCGGAGCGACGGGGCTGGGGTTGCCTTCTGTACTTGAGTTCCAGCCAGGACCCTGTGCACGTATAATCAACTGTTCTCCCACTGGTAAGAGATGGCAATGACTTATTTCTTCACACACACTGTCCCCCTGGGAGCAGACGCTAAAGAGCAAGTGAAAGGGCCTATCTACTCACTTCATGCTTGGAGGGAAGCTATTCCTTCTCCTCATCCTTGTGCCTACCGAGGCTGTGCACGTCCATTAGTGACTAATGTGGTAGGAAGGCGGTGCAGGCCTCTCCTGGCCACACACACACACACTCCATTTACCTAGTCGGCCGCTCTTAACTGGAGAACAACCTCTTATTTTACACTTGCGTGACTTTCAATGCCAACTTCCACTAGGAGCTGCCAGTAGCCACTGACAAAATTGTCTCACTCAATTATGATGCCAAAGACTGACCTTAACCTGAACCAAATGTTGGAGAAGTCTGTGCTCCCCCACTGCACATCTGAAATATTTATCCAAAGAAGCTGTTCAGTCGTAAAGAAATGGGCAGATTTAACACAAAGGTGAATCTTAGAAGCACCCAACTCACTGGCTTGAAAACTGACAGCGAATCTTGGAGTCTCTCCCTAAGAACGATTAGCAGAGATTAGGCAACACTTTCAGGAAGAGGTTGTGCTGCCCCTTTTCAAGGGCTAGGGCTCCTCCAGCCACCACCAGCCCTCCAGCCATCCTCTAATCCAACAATTACCAAATGTTTCTGAACACACAGTACCAATATCCTGATAAAAATGAATATATAACTTCCATGGTTTAATCATTTTACAACCACTGAAATAGGCTATTTTCCTTTTCTTAGTGAAAACAAACAAATAAAAGTTACAGCTTTTCCTTTGCATCCTCCTGTGGGTTGTTCTGTGTAGTCCACTATTCCAGGGGCCAGTGCTGATGCTCTTACTCCGCCATCCTGACCTCAGAGCAGTCCCATCCCCTACCCTGGGGCAAGAGCACTGAGGACATAATCTTGGCAGAACCACTGCCCAAGGCCATGCCCTCTCCATGAGATCACCCTGGGAGGATGCTGGCTGCATGGCTCCCTGCATGCAGGGTGGACATTTCCTCCCAGCTCTGCTCGGACACCAGAAGCTCTTCAGCTATAGCCGAAGCACCTCCTGCCTACATTACTATCATGTCCTGTTGGACTTCCTGCTCCTGTACTTTAATTCTATTCCCCCCACAGCCACCGAGTGGCCTAAAACAGAAACCAGAACATGCTACTCTGCTGCTTAAAGCACCTCAGTGGCTTCCCACAGACCTCAAGACAGAGTCCAAACTCCTCGATACAGCTCACTCAGCCTCATGCCATCAGGCCCTTGCCCTGTCTTCTTGCCTGGCCCCTGTGCTGAGCCGTCCCATCCTGACTATGTGCAGTTCCTCAGTTGTGTGCTACTCCCCACAGCACGCCTTGGAGCATGCCATTCCTTCTGCCGGGAACATCCTTCCTGCTCGCCATTGTCCTCTGGTTCACTTCTATTTTGTTTTCAAGAAAAATATCTCCTCTCTTCTCTAGCTAGATGGCAGGACAAGTTACTGTGGGGGTATGCAGGCGGGGAGGAAACGCCTGAGGGGCTTGGACCTCACTGCTTCCCTTCCACTCCTGCCCTTAGAGGCCTTGTAGCCCTCAGGGAAAGATGAAGGATCCTCCTTGGGGGCCCACCTACCTTCACTGTTCCTTCCACTTCCACAAACCAGCGCCTCAACATGGCCTGGATCTGGCCATCAGTCAGCTCGGGGTTCGCATTGTGGATTTTCTTCTTGACCAAGTCCTCCAGCAGGAGACGCCTCAGTCGCCAGTAGAAGAAGGTACGAGATGTTTTCCAGTCCAGGATGTCCTATGTGCAGACAAGAATAACCTCAGTCACCCCAGCCCTAATCTCCACTGAGCACTCAGTCTGGAGAGAGCTCCACAGGCACAAAAACCTACTCTCCAAGCAAGCCCTGTGCTCCCAGCATCTGCAGACGTCCCCTGGGACAGAGCCCACACGCCCTGCTGGTCTCAACACTGTGCACAGCCTGGGCCTGGCCAATGCCCATCCCACAGGAGGCTGAAATGTTCGGGCCTGAAGAGGCTGTGAGCTCCCAGACAACCAGAGAGAAGAACGGGTGTGGAGCAGAGGGTCAGATGCCCTGCATGCAGAGCAAACATGAATGGGGTAATGCCGGAACCTTGACACTGTCGTAATACACAGACTTCCTGGGCAGCTGTCACCAATGAAGACACAGGTGACTCAGTTTCCCTCTAATAGACTGGAACTTGCTGCCTGAGGAGTCCACGGAAACCTATCATATACTGTGTTAAGATGTTAGTGGATACAGGAAAAGGGAAGTCTTTCAAACACAATGGAAAATGGTTTGATCTGCATAAGCTGTTTTAACCCTGCCCTAACAGCTCCCTGCTTGTGAGCCCATGTGCATGACACACACTCACTCACCCAGACACACTTGCGGGTATCTGACAAGGCGGCAGACGTGGCAACCATTGTACTTACGTTAATAACACCCTTCTCCTGCATCCGGCCTGGTGTGTCATGCAAGTCAGCAAACTGCACAGCTACCTGATGGTAAATGGGAATTAGGAACTCCTCCCGCTCCTTCAACTTGTTCTCCAGCTCCTTCCGCTCAGCTGGGCTTAGCTCTGGGGTGCCTGCAATTAGATAAACCTGCCCGTCACACTCTGCAGTGACCAGGAATCTCTGCACAGATGCAGCCACAGGCACAGGAGGTGCCACATCATCAGCTGCTTCCCTCTGGGGTCTGGCTGGTTCTCCATTGTCTTCCCCACTTTGCTGAGTAGCAGGTCTCTGCAGATGCCACACCTCTCTTTACCCTGCTACGGGAGCCCACATGTCTTCTTTTCCCTGGGGAGGTCACAGGTGTGAAAGAGTGATGTCAATTCCTCTGGAGCAGAAGCAAATGACCACCCAAAAATCTGCATCTCTCATCATCTTGCTAACTAACCACCAGGCCCCTCCAACCCCACAGGAAACCAGGATTGCTACTGCCCTGACACCATGCTTGTCCCTGCTGACAGAGTTGGAGTGGCTGGCTATCCTGACCATGGGATGTAGTAGAAGAGTGTCCCCTAGGCTCCAGGCACAAACTAGCAGCTCTGGTTTTCCCACGTCCATGTCAGTCACCTACCACACCTAGTAGGGACCTGAATAATTCCTAAAGTTGTAAGCCACAGTACTCCACAGCTTCTAACCTCAGGTTGGAGCATTACTGTAATCACCAGAGGGTATGTGTGCTGGCCAGAGAAAGACAGGGAGAGGAACATGGAAAAGAAAAGGAAAAAAGCAACCCTTAATGGGATGTGGTCGCACCATACTCCCATCTCCATTTCTCCATCCCATCAGAATTTTGGGCATGCAAACACATGTACCGAGGGTGTTTTTCAAGCTGCTGGGGCTGGGATGGAAACCAGTGATCAGCCATGTGGGATCCAGCCGCCTTAACCACCAGCCCGCAGGACCTGGCCCAGGTATGAGTATTCTTAACCTCAAATTACTAGGCTCCAGTTGAGTTAGAGCTAGATCCACGCACTTTGTGCTGGCTAAGTGGATTAGCCCCGGTCTCCCAACTGGGCTGCTACTGCCACAGTCACCTCACTCATCAGAGAGGAGACCGAAATTCTGTCTAACAAGGCGGCCTCCCTCCCTAATCAATAGCGTCCCAGTAGAGGTGTTGCTACATTGCGCTTTTTCTCCTAATTACTCTCAGAATGGGATCTGCAATCAATACTGAAAATTTAGTTGGCTGCCTGGTAAGGAGGAGTAAGTCTAGCTGAAGGAGCAATAGGTGACAGCCCCTGGTGTCGGGGACAACCTGAAGTGCTTTGTCACCAAAGCTGACAAATAAATACACGAGCACAGGTGATGGGATGTGGAAGAGAAAGGTCTATTTCAAGCATGCCTGTCTGGGAACAGGCCTTGTTCTTTATACCGCTATGAATCATATGCCATAAACAGCCTTGGGCTGCTGAGTGGGCCGTAAGTATTATACATAAACACATGTTAACAGAACAGGGATGTAACAGTGGTCCCTAGTCCCATTTTTATGAGTGTTCTGGATGCCCAACTTCACTTTTTTTTTTTTTTTTAATGTGCCAGAGGAGGAGTGTGCTCAATGGAGATGAGAGAAGAGAGTGAGAAAGTGAGACGCACCCTCCACAGGGACAATCATGCCATGACCCCTCGCTTCTGTCTCTCCCGTCTTTCAGGATTTGGGGCAAGCATGCACACGTGCCTGGCATATTCCTCAAGCCTCAAGATCGGGACTCAAACAATGTGGGATCCAGCTGCCTTCACCAGCACACAGACCACTGGCTGGCCCCCTACTTCACCTTTTTGTTTTATTTATTTATTTATTTTATTTCATTTTCTTTTATACATTCAATCGCATTATTATTTGGCTTACAAAATGGGTATTTCAACAGGTGAACATTTCTCCCTAGTACAGTTGATAAAACTACAAGATATCTTCAACAGATAATAGCACATTTCTTTGTGCCACTAATGCTTTGCCTCCCTGTTTTTCTTCTAAATGTCCTTCCTCAGACCCTCTTTTTCTTTGATTTGCCAGAGGGCAAATATACTCACCAGAGAGAAGGCAAGTGAGAAAGCACCCTCGGTGGGGGATGGTCACACCGCAATCCCTTCTCCATTTTTCCCTCCCTTAGGGACTCTGGTCTCACAGGCACATGCGCCCAGTATGTTTTTCAAGTTGCCAGGTCTAGGACTTGAGCTGCCCAGTAGGCTATCTGGGATCTAACTGCCTTAACCACCACACCACTAGCTGGCCCTACGTTTTTTTTTTTTTGGTTTGTTTGTTTGTTTGTTTTTTTAACTTACCACTATTTTGAAACTGTGATGAAAGGTGTTTAAGACTTTCTTGGGCTGTCATGTAGAGGGCACTCTGACTGCTGCTTTAGGCCCCTGATACCTCAGCAGCTTTCCTTCCAAAACGGGTAAAGAGCATGACCACACCGGGTCCCACTGTACAGATGACAGGAGGCCCACTGTTCGAGTGTGGCTCTCCCTAGAGAACTGCTGGAGGGGATGGACACCCTTCCAGGGAGGCAACGCACTTCCTCTTCACTGAAAGAAATCAAGAGTCCTTGGAGAAACAGCTGACTGGGGCTGGGACAGGGCAAAGTCTAAGGTGATCCTGGAATACGTTGTGACAAAAAGCAAAGAAGTGCTCAAAAAATGACTGACGTATATTAGAAAGACACAGAAGCAAGTCTGAAGGAGTTCCTACTGGCCAAATCTGGGACAATTTGAGCATCGAAACAAATAATTATTATTATCTGACAGAGTATTTATGGAATGAAATAAGAATCTATGAGTACATCTTGATATAATTAAACAGGGGAGAAGGGAAAGAGAATGCTCTCCCTTCCAGCAGAACAACAATAAACACAGAAGAAACGACAGTTTTAAAAATAACCATTTTATGCCATCATTATGATTGATTCTGTCAAGAATCCTCAATGCATGCTAAAACTAGTGGATATTTGATGAGAAACACAAAGTAGCTTCTGAAAAATAATGTATCAATCACACAGGGAAAACGGTAACTTTACTGTGAATCAACCTGATAAGCAAAAACTGCAACAAGTAATCGATTACCATCACCAACAACGAGGCAGACTGACGTATGCCTCTGACATCATGTACTCACAGACCATTATTTCTACAATATTCCTGCCCCGAATGCAGAGTCTGTATCTCTACGGGACTAATGCTAACTCATTTCATCTTCACAACAACCTTATGAGGTCGGTATTCTTATTACCCCCATCCCACAGATGAGGTAACTGAGGCAACAGGGATTTATGTAACATGCAAGATGACAAAGCTAGAAAGTGACAAGTCAGGACTTGGACGCAGCAGTATGGCTTCTGACACTCTTGAACACTTCTGTCTCCGCTTACTCAGGGCAGAAGACAAGTACTACAGTAGTCGTATCCTTCGGATTTCAGAACAGGCTAAGCAATGACGGCAGACTCATGGCTGATAAAAGATTTAGTGCCAGTCCAGTCCTTACATAACTAAGACCAGGATAATGCCTCGGGTAATTCCCACTCTGTAGGTCAGATATGATTTCCTAGGCAGGCCTAAGATTTAAGGGCAATTTCTCTTATAACTATGAAGTAAAAAAATCAACGCAATAGCAGGTAAAACCACAGCCCTGTTAGAGACCAAGGAATAGCAGGCCCAAGGACGTGGCTGAACAGGGCTCCAGATCCTCACAACTCTCTCTCTAGGTAAACAATCAATACTACGCTTGAATAAACACATACACACGGACCACTGCATTCCTGAGCATTTGCTGTGTGCCAGGCGCTGTATTCGTATCTTTCAGGATAATGTCGCCCATGAGTCACCCCACACAATTCAGACCTGGGTCTGATCAGCGGCTAACACTGCTGCCACTCTGAATCCAACGTTACTTAGCACTTTCCCGGGTTTTCACATACATTCGCTCTAAGTGTTATAGGAATTGGGTATGTATTTAACAAACAAGAAAACAGAGGCTCTGAAGTGTAAAGTGACTTATGAATGGCATCCAGCTCTTAAAAGGCAAAATCGGGACGTACACTTGGGTGTTGCTGTCTCTGAAGTCCATGTTCTCCACAGTAACTGGCCCCCAAGGCCGCCAAGGAGAGATCTTGGCAGTGGACACAGAAGGAAATCCAGCTGGAAAGCTGGTTCGCTTTGTTAGCAAGGAGTTGAGAGCAAGGCTCAATGTGGGATGTAGAAGAGGGAAGAATTAGAGGCTGAGGAAGAAGGTGTCCTAGAAACAAGCCTTTGGCTTAACCAAGTCAGAGGGACAGAGGAGGCCAGTTCCTGGGCTAACAAAGTCAAGCTATTTATTTGAAAGAATAATGAAATAAACTCCTATAATGCTCTGGCCCTACTGAGACTAGGAAGACTATGGGACATTCCCCCCAAGGCCAACTTGTTGGATTCCTTCAGTAATGCCTCGATCACAGTTCAAGACCTGCCTCAAAGAAGGCATCAATGCACGGAAAAGACTGACGTAGAGAATGTATGTGTTTTAAAATGCATATGATAAAGCCAAGGATTTATGTGCTTTGTTTTGGGGGGAAAGGGTTTTAAAATGTTTATTTTCTAAAAATAGACCACGGCTCTGAAGCTAGTTGTCCCTTGTGTTGTGCACTGAGGCGCCTCTCGTACAGCAAAGCAGCCAGCCCCGGTAATGATTTAGGGGAGATTAACAAATATGTCAATGTCTATTTTCTGCTTAATTTAAAAGCGGCGTCTATAAAGATTTTTGACTTCTGAACCCTGTTCTCCTGAAAGAAAGAAGGTAAGAATGAGGAGGGGGATAAGGAGTGATTATCCTATCATTGATCGTCTGTCAGGAGCATTTCTTATTCACTGGACTATTGTAAAAAGCTAAGCTCTCGATCAATCCTGTAAGCTCCCTGTACAATTAAATATCTTGGAATGGTTTTCTTTCTTTTCTAGCCAGATTGCAGGGCCTCGGGGTTTTTAGGAAAGCAAGTCAGTGTGTATGTGTGTGTGAGTGTGTTTAAGAATATGCTACAGAGAAGAAAGTGATTCTTTTCCAGAATCTTTTTAGGAAAAGACCAAAATGAAAGAAGAAAGGTAGGTTGCCCTATCCCATCTTACCCTAAATAAAAAGTCCCCATGAAAATCTAAAAACACAACCTTATAGTTAAGACTTATTATCTTTTTTCCAGATTTTTGCCAAAGGGCATGTGTGCTTGCCAGAGAGATGGAGAAAGGGAAAGTGAGAAATCAGCCCTGGTCAGGATGGCTATGCCACAATCTCTTCTCCTCCATTCTCCTCCTGGGATTTTGGGCGTGCATACACATGCACATGGCATGATTTGCAAGCTGCCAGGTTCATCATTTGAACCCCAGTGGGTCATATGGAAGTCTAGCACCTGAATCACCACACCACCTGCGGGCCCTAAGTTAAACATTTTTAATGCAAACACTTAAAAATCCAGGCCAGCCGTGGTAGCAACACAGTAGCACCTGCTCTGTGACGCTGAAGCCACGTGGGAGGTCCCAGTTTCCTGTACACACCATGTGCACGTATCTGTGATGCTAGCTGGCTGAGGCTGAGGGTGGGTTATGTCATAAAGGCCCTGTTCAGTATGTCTCTCTCATTCCAATGGAAAATATAAAAATAAACATAAAAAAGAATTAAATACAGAAAAAGCATTACTAGTCTGATCAAATAAGAGCTAACATTATTGAGATTGTGCTGGTACATTTAAATAATTTTCATTTCATTTAGCCCTTGCAGTGAACCCTTAAAAAAAAAAAATCACTCTTACAGATGAGGAAACTGAAGCACAAAAAATTTAAGAAACTTGCCCAAGACTACAAAGCTAGGAAATAATAGAGCTGAGATCTGGGCCCCGATAGTCTGGTTTAAAAGCCCATGTTCTTCAAAATGACCCACAAGTATCCATAGTATAGCAGCCTGTCAGTGATTCCTTTAGCCAAAGATGGGTATAAAGACCCATCTTTTCTCCAGGGAGTAAAAGCTGAAGGGAAACTCCTGGAGGAGATAGCTGATTTCTCCAGCAGTTTTTGTTTGTTTGTTTTTTTAAGAATTATTTTATTGGGGGACCAGCAGTTAGCGTAATGGCTATGTCGCTGAACTCCCATGTAGTTGACCGTGGTTTGAGTCCCAGACCCAGTGGCTTAAACTCACACTGAGCATGTGTGTGTGTGTGTGTGTGTGTGTGTGTGCCCCCAAGATCCTGAGAGGAGAATGGAGGAGAGCGGACTGCAGCGTGGCCATCCCCTCTGGGAGGTGATTTCTCGTTTTCTAGCTCTTTGTCTCTGTCTTTCTGGTGAGCGCACGTGCCCTATAACAAAAAAAACCTCTCCAAAAAAAAAAAAAAAAAAAAAAAAAAAAAAAATTATTATTTTATTTAACTTTATTTATTCAATTATTATTTTAATTTGACCAGAGAGGGACAGAGTGAGAGAGAGAGGATGGCAAGTCACCAGTTCCAGGACTCAAACCACAGTTGGCCATGTGGGAGTCCAGTGCCCTTAACCACCACACCACTTGCCGACCCCTGCAGCAGTTGTTTCTGACCCAGCTGACACTGAAGGAGGCGGGGAGAAGGCGGGCTCTAACTGCGTATAAGTAGACCACATCCTGTGGAGACGAGACCTTCAAAACTTAAGACTGAAATCAGACTGGTAGAAGCCAGACAGTAGCATGGTGGCAAAATGCACTGCTCTGTAAGAGACACCCACATGGGAAGGCTGCTGGCTCACATCTGCAGACCTGCCTGGATACTGGGCACTGTGATCATCTGGGCTGGTTGAAGCAGGGGCCCTCAGGGTATCAAGACACCATTGGGGGCCTGAATCTCTCTCTCTCTCGTGGAATACATAAATAAACCTGAAAGATAAACACCAGTAGACTAATTCTCTGCTCAGCTAAAGGTACTAGGTGACCCTGCAAAACCTTCTCTGCTCTTCTGAGCTCAGTTTCTCATGTATGTAATAACAATCCTATTCTGGCAAACAAGGAAAATGTTTTATAAAAGCATGTGATGGTAAAGTGTGTATGTGTTTTTTTTTTTTTTTCAAGAATTCTTTATTTACTTAATTTGTATTTGTTATTATCATTCATTTTTTAAAATTTGACCAGAGAGAGACATAGGGAGAGAGGAGAGAGAGAGAGAGAGAAAGGAAGACAAAGGGAAAGCGAGAAAGCAAGCTGCCAGATCCAGGACCTGAACTGCTGTCAGCCATGTGGGAGTCCAGCACCCTAACCACCATGCCACCTGCTGATCCAAGTAAAGTGTTTTTTAAAAACATTTTAAACTTTTTTTTTCTTTCTTTCTTTTTTTTTTTTTTTTTTGGAGAGATTTTTGCTACAGGGCACGTGTGCTCACCAGAAAGACAGAGAGAGACAGAGAGACAGAAAGTGAGAAATCACCCCCCAGGGTGGACGGCCACGCTGCAATCCTTTCTCTTCCATTTTCCTCTCGGATCTTGGGCACGCACGCACACACACACACTCCCGGTGTGAGTTTAAGCTGTTGGGTCCGGGATTCAAACCACGGTCAACTATGTGGGAGTTCAGCGACATAGCCATTACGCTAACTGCTGGTCCCCCAACATTTTTAACTTTTTAAAAGTTATACTAAGAAGCCTATGTAAATTTAAACCCAATTTTAACTTTTATGGGCTCTTCTTCCTTCTCTCAAGAAAGCAATTTGCTTTGATTGGTTAAATACTTACGATGCTAGAGATAAGAACTAGACCACCCTACCCACAAAGCTTCTGAATGTCTCAGATATTAAAACATATACCCATACCTCAACCTTGAGAGAAAAATCAGCATAAAAAAAGACTAGAATCTTATTAAGATTCAGAAGTATAAACATAAGTAGCTGTTTAAAAGATGTATGTAATCACATTTTCTATGTTGAAAGAAATTTCTCCATAAAGATAGTAAGATAGGGTGAAAAAAAAATCCTGTAAAACTATTTCTACATCCATAACAGGTGTGCCTTTCTTTATACAAAAGCATTCTTGAAAAACTGCGTAAATCAGATCCTGTTTTAAATGCCTTAAGGGAGCTATTTGGAAGGAACCCTGCAGTGAATCCTTTGGTAAAGCAAATAATCCTTTTGTAATGGGAATAATTTCTCCCAATGTATCTAGTTTTTTTAAAATCCCATTTTCATATATCTGTTTTTCTTCAAAGGGGGCCATACCTATCTAAATACAACTGCATCTGCATATTGATTTTAACAGCAATCCTCTCAAGGGATGTTTAACCCTAAAGTTTCTTGCAATCCTGTTAGTGCTCTGCTGTTCAGATTTTTAAAAAATTACAGTAAACCCAGAGATTTCCAAATAGAAATTAAAAACCATATTTCTCTGCCTTCAGCCCTGACCCTGTGCCCCCATGCAAACACATCCATACGACAGTCAGGGAAGAGACTAGCGTTCTCCAAAGTCTGAGAGAGACATACCTCTGTAGTCTATTATTTTCCTTCACTCCTTTGCTCTTTCTGACTCTGGCAGGTCAGGATACAGGGATCTGGGCCAGTTGGGACCAAGGGGAGAAGAAGGTCTCTCAGACATATTCTGGTGACAGCTTTCAGGCAAGGGAAGCTTGGGTTCATAATAAGAAAACGCCTGCCAGGTCCCTCTGGTCTCACAGAACTGGGAGGAGGTGAGCCTGGATGCTTTTATAAATACTGTACGATCAGATTAAAGGATCAGACTAAATGACCCTTTCTCCTTCCCAGAAAATGTTGTCACTATTGAACTAATATTACATCAAGCCAAATAGCTTCTGAACCAGAGTAAGGAGGCAAGCTTTCAGCTGCTGCTAACTTCAGGGAGTAGACAAGGCCCCACATCTCCCTTCATGATAGGAAACCGCATGTGTGTCTGTCTCATCAGCCTCCTTACCACAGGTGGCACAGTGGCCACACAACAAACGAGGACACTCCTGCATAACAGGTGAGCAAGGAGAGGCCACTCCTTAAACATGGGTATTAGGACTTCCTTCTTTCCTAGACTCGACTTCCAGGCAAGGAAATCATACAGCATGGTTTTTGCTTCAAACAAGCAACTTGGGCTTTTTTCAGCTTCCAACACCTTGAAGAGGGACATAAGAGATGGAAAAACACAGACAGCTCAGATACTGTGATCACCTCTGCCAGAAAGCAGCTTACCTCCAAATCCCTTAGCCAAAAGAACAGTCCTTGTCCTGTCACCTTGGCTGCTACAGAGAAGGCTTGTGAGGGATGGTATTCGTTAAGCTTTTTACTTCAGGAAAAAACTGGTGAGGATGTAAAAAACTGATGTGTCCTCACCAGCTGCCAAAATGCTACGTCTGCACCCAAGACACCTCAGGCCAGAAGGCATGTGGATACGGAGCAGGCCTGGAAGGAGCTGGCAAGGGCTACAGTGGTGCCAGTCAGGGCTGCTGTCAGGGCACGTTCCGTGTGGGCACAGCTGAGAGGTTGCATGGCAGGCCCCTGGCTGTCTCGGAACAGGGTCATAAGTAAGAACGAAGTTCTACTAAGTGGCTCCTCTGCCCAGATGCTCTTTGGACTGAAGGAGGGGGACAGTGGCTGGAAAGTTCTCTCTCCATCTGAATTGGTTTGTCATTTCTCTCTGAACATAGGAGGAAGAAAAGGATCCAGGAGAGGTCCACAGGTCAAGGCACTCAAGGCCAGGTTGGCAAGGTTGTTCTGCTCCACAGCCACTTTCCTTTCTCTCAGCTCCCCGAGGAAGTAGAAGGATGTCAGAGAGACACGGAAAGGCCTTGGAGGGCTGGGGCTCTATTCACAGGGAAGGAATTTAATTTCCTTAAGACAACCAAAATGGCAGTACATAATCTTTCCCACGTGACTCTGTCAAGCCCTACTACTGAGAATCCAGTGGTAGAACTAGATGCAAGACTCTGGTGTTGTCTGGATCCAGTTCACTCTCCTTTCTGAGATCAGTTTTTTCTTTACCTTTATCAGGAATCGATGTTATGCACTATTTTCTAACTCTGTTAGAATCTTAGGCCTACAAACTATTCTATAGTAATTCACCATTTTCCAACATAAACTAACTATGAAAAAATGACAAAAGGTAATTATTTAAAAATAAAAATTCTGGAAGAGATGAAGTTAGTCATTCAGAAATTAAATATGTCTTATTATTCTTAGAGAACAAACAGTGACTATGTTCTTGAAACCAGTCAATCGGTTGTGCACGGGCTTGTCTAAGTGCTCTGTGAGTGTGCCCCCAGTGCAGAGGCTGATTTGGGAAGAGATCAGGAATACAAGATAACATCCACTCCCACAGGCTTTCTTCTAAAACAGATTTTCTCGGTGGGATTGGCTTCAGATCACAAAAGGAAAGACTCCTTTAATTTAGATCAGGCTCAGTATTCAGCTGAAGTGAAATCTGAGGAAATCCTGAGAAAACCAGAACACAGAGAACGAGAATTCCATTCTGGGCTCTGATGTACGTTTATTTTGCATCTTAGATGATTAACGTAACCCTTCTTTTTTGCCTCAATTTCCCAATCTGGAAGAATGAGGTCATTTTCACCCACTTTGTGAAAAGAGATTTGGCAGTTTCAGCTCTAGGCACCACGAGAGGAGCCAAAAGTCACCGTGAAGCCCAAAGGAATTGGGTTCATAATATATGCTGATCTGTTTCACCACAGATATGCCTGGATGTGTCACTCTCCCTGAAAGACTACACACGTGTCCAGAGAGAAAGGAGTATTTCTATTTCTTTATTTCCAGATGTGGGTCTGAGCCAGAGAATACTCCATACCAAACATGGCCCTCTGCTTTTTCTAATGATTAGGACTAAAAAGAAATGATGCTACCCCTATGTCTGAAATCTGCTTCACAGAATCAAAGCCAGTGCCCTTTCATCTGATCCTCACATTAGCTAGGTGAGGTTATCATCCCACTTTCTAGGAAGTAACTGATGTTTGGAGAAGATAAACAATTCACCTGTGAGCAACATGTCCAAAATGCGTACATAGTTATTTTCATTCTACATCCACTGCTCGTGTGCCCAAGCTGCTCTGGGCCAGAGCTGCTTCACATTTAGCCGACTAAGGATTCCTTTTCAAGGGCCATTTTGGTCAAGGTTAAATAAATATGGCTTTCTTCAATGCGGATAGGAAATTGATAATGAGATGATTTGTAACAAATGATTAAAGAGCCATCACTTGAGCATCTCCTCCCTTTCCCCTTCGTGTGCTTCAAAAGTTAAAAGGTGCTGGGTGAAGGTGGGAGCAATATCACTTTCCCTGAAGAGAAAGAAGCTTCAGCCCCGCACCCCTCACCGTCCAGTTGTTCTGCAAACAGTTGTAGAGAGGATTCCTCTTCCTACCACCCAGTTACTCTGAAGGGATGATAACAGCCATTGGGGGGTTAAAAAGAGGCAGTGAACCCCCAGTTAATGAGTAGAAATTCAGCAGGCAGTGTAAGATAAATGGAGCTCTCTCTGCTTCTGCTAGAGTCAGCATGAACTGCGGCCCTGCGGCTTGTTTGTGGCAAATGGAGTGCGCGAAATATCAAAGGGCAGTGATCCAGAAGAAGACCGACTTTGACAAATTTTAAATTGGCCAGAAAGAAAACCAGCAAAAAAAAAAAAAAAAAAAAAAAAAAAAGAAAAGAAAAAAAAAAAAAAAGAAAAGAAAGAAAAAAGAAAGGAAAAAAAGAAAAAAAAAGAGAAAAGAATAAAAAAAAGAGTGAAAAGAATAAAGAAAAAAGAGTGAAGAAAGAAAGAAAGAAAGAAAGAAAGAAGAAAGAGAGAGAGAAAATTATACAATTCGTAGTCTTGCGATTGTGGTGCTGCTGGCTTCATAAGAATTAGTGGTAAAAACAGCAGCAACGATCGCCGGATGCTGGGAGCAATTATGAGCCATCTAAGTGAGATGCTTATCAGTGGCCGAAGCTTTTAGAGCTCTCTCTATGTACAGTTGTAAGTAACTTGCTCTTGAGCCGCAGTTACTTTAATTAAAGTGTATGGGGTTGGTCAGAAGTAATTATCCTGTTTGGAAAAGAAAGAGGAAAAAAACCACCTCAACAATTCCGGGTGGCAATAGATTCTAGAAACTACTTTGCCAATTTCTTCCTGTATGTGTGCATTTCCCATAAAAGGATCAGGCTGCGGTGGGTTAGAGTTATTGGTGGCTGTTACCTCATGGCAAACAATAGTATACAGGTAGGCTTATTGTACCCCAAGTCATCGTGTTTAGCATGTAACCTAGCTCACAGCTCCAAACGCCTGGGTGCGCAGCCTCCACAGTACAGGCAAACATTCAGGAGCTCTTTCAGTCTCTAGATGGTGAGGATACAGATTCCACAAATAGTACTTTATTAATTAAATTACTATTGAGAACATAAATGAGCTAGCATCTCTCTTTTTTACTCCTTCCATTCACTGAGTTTCAGTCCCTTTTAAAGACATTCACTCTATTCCTTTAGAAAAACAAAAACAAAAACCAACCAACAACAAAAGACCCCCCAAGCAATTATCTTGAGGAACATAGCAAGAGACTCAGTGGGAGACCTGGGCAGAAAACAAGTGTTTTAACAGAATCCGAAACTCATTCAGACCCCGGACCCCACACAGGGATCCCACAGTTTAGTTCTATGTTCACATCACAAGTGCCTTCCAAAAGCTCTGAAAACAAATGAGAACAGAGTAATGGTTAGGAGCATCAGGCACGAATGCTCCCAGGGCTATTGCTGCGGCAGCCACTGATGGGAAGCACACGGTGCACAATCTTTACTTCCATTTCCCTAGCTCAGGGTGACTGGAGAACACTGCCTGGGTAGGGACTTGAGCTTTTCTATCCCATGACACGGACTCTCACACCCCTCAGAAATGAGGCAGGTTGTCCAGAGAAACAAGGAGAACAGGAAGTGTTTAAGTCTAGAATATTCTTTGCCTGATTAGCCTGCTCCCCAACAGCAACTCCAGCTAATCGTTCTACACAAGGACATCCTAGAAAGATAGGCTGTTTGTACTATAAGGAAATATCAGAAGAAAAATTGGGTGACTTTTGCTTTTGTAGGGCTCACTTTCCCTCCTATTACACACACTATTTCATTCTACCAGGGTTCTTACCATATAGAGGACAGTAAATAAAGATTATCATGAATTTGATCAAATGCTTCAGTGCCTCCTCCCCTGCCCTATGAATGCACTCATTACAAATCAGCTGAATGGCTCATTGATTTGCCAGGAGGACAAGCAGACATACCCAATCGCTCAGCCAAGTGGATGTAGACAGGGTCCACCCGACGCATGGTTTTCACCAGATCCTTTCTGCGGAATTTGATTTCTACTGTCCCTTCTGGCTCCAAAACCGATCCCCTGGATCACAGATAAAGAAAACAAAACAAAAATAGAAGCATTTTAAAGGAAGGAGACAACAGAATGAGGCCAGTTACAATTTGTGGACCAGGAAATAGCTTCATTAGGGTTTTGCCCACCCATGGTTCACAGAAGTCACCCCAGGGAGAAAAGCAGGCACCGGAGAAGTGTATGAGAGAAAGGCCTGGCAAAAAGCAATTAAAATAATTCTCATTGCCACACCAGTTGACTTCCATCTCAAAGGGAGCAGAATACAGATTCCACCACCTACAGCTGATAAGGGTGACAGGAATCATTATTTTTCAGGAGAAAAGAAAAAAAAATAAAAAAGATGCTGTAAGCGCAGTGGCAGGGAAGTAGCTCCAGCACTTAAGCTATACCAGGAGGGGTCGATGCTGGCTGTCCTACAACATAGCTGTCAGTCTGCTGTTGGGACTCTGATCAGATACTTGAGGCCAGGCTGAGTGAAGGGAAAATATTCTACCCACTGCTTTGGAAATGAACAAGGTGAAAGTTCTCCAGGTTATTTCTAGTGTATACTAATAACCTCCTCCTCCTCCTCCTCCTCCTCCTTCTTCTTTTTTGAATTATTTTATTTAACTTTATTTATTTTGATTTGACCCAGAGAGGAACAGAGAGAGAGAGAGAGAGCGAGAGAGAGAGAGAGAGAGAGAGAGAGAAAGTGAGAAAGCCACCAGGTCTGGGACTCAAACCGCAATTGGCCATGTGGGAGTCCAGCATCCTTAACCACCACGACACTTGCTGGTCCCCACGAATAATGTTCTATTACCAGAAACTGTGCCCTTAAAACACACATACACACACACACACACTCTTAAGGTTTATTACTTATTTCATGAGAGAGAGAGTGAGTCAGACAGACAACCCCAGCAAGATCTTCTGGTCAGCCACAGTCACAGACATGCCTGGCTTGTTGAGGTCAACGAAATATCTGACCCCAGGCCTTCCCACATGGCTCTAATACTGCACAGTGCTGCCCTACTGCCTGAACCACCATGGCTGGATCAAAACTTTTGTATTTGTCCCCACTTAATATATACCGAGTGTCTGCACTCTAAATGTGTATATATATATACATATATATATATTTATATATATATATGTATATATATATTTTTGAAACCATTCTGCTTCTGTTGTTATAGAGTTTTAAAATTATACAAAATTATAAGACATATTTTGAACATTATCTTTAAAATTCAGTATTTTGAGATCTTGAAAGTTGTTTGTAAACTGTCAAGAATTATGGAGTATGAGCTAAAATTTTTTGCTATGTAAAGTAAATGTTTGTGGAAAAATGTAAAAATAAATTTAAAAAAAAAAAAAAAAAACTTTTGTATTTAAAAAAAATTATAGGGACCAGCAGATGGTGTAGTGGTTACGTCACTGGACTCCCACGTAGTCGATCATGGTTCAAGTCTTGGACCTGGTGACTTAAAACTCACGCCAGGCGTGTGTGCTTGTATGCCAAAATCCTAAGAGGAGAATGGAGGAGAAGGGATTGTGGTGTGGCCTTACACGCCCCCCCCGGGGGGGGGGGGGTGATTTCATGCAATCTGTTTCTTTGTTCCTCTAGCAAAGACTTCTTTGTCCCTATAGCAAAGACTTTCTCAAAAAAATAGTAATAATTACAGTTCATGTTTATTACATGCAAAGCACTGTGTCAAATGCTTACATATAAACCCTCACAACAACCCTATGCCCAGCCTTCCTCCACTATGAGGTAGAGTACTACTACTATCATTTGCAGATGAGAAAATCAAGGTATAGCAAGTTAAGAGACTTGTCCAAGTCAGGCAAGTGGCAGAACTGGACCTGAGATCAGATAGTCTGAGTCCAAAGTCTATATAGGAATTAAGCCTGATCTGCTATCAGAGCAGGGGTTAGATTATAATTTAAAAGTAATACACCCCTAAGCATAGAATACTAGCTTAGTGATTTGATGGTAAAACTACTAGATTCTCCTAAGCAGTTTCTGAAGTAGAGAGCTATATTTCTGGGGAAAAGAAAGAAGTGAATCCTCCAAGAAAATGACTAGATGTGGGAATTTTTATGGAAAATGTCAAGGAAATGAGGTTTGCTGCTTAGGAAATGATTGAGAACAGATTATGAAAGGATGCTGGGTTTGATTTGTTTTATTTAAGTAGCTTCAGGTACAACCTCCCAGCAAGCCTGAGTTTCTCTTTTACAGTTTTGTGTATGCTGCAAACACTACATTCCCCTGGAATGCCACAGTAAGACCTTAGGCTCTAAAGAAAAAAGCAGCTTTGTATGGGATTAGAATCCGGGTGCTGTGGTGCACCTCAATGACCCCACTCATTCTAGAGACAAGGAGAAGCCCAGGGAGAGTTAAGACTACTCAGGGTTTCTTGTTAAGTCAGTGGTGAGATGGGTTAAAACCCTAGCGCTCCAGACTAACAATTTGGTCCTTCCACTCCAATTCATTTTAAGCTCCCACTACCACACACCTAAGAAAGAGACAGTGAATAAGCAGATCTGAACAACAAATAGGAGAAGAAAATCTCTGAGTTCGGGGGTGCTTGGAAGACTTAATGTTATAAGAATCTGGGATGACAGATTGAACTGAGAAAGCCTGGCTCTAGCAGGGTTTCCTTTTCATGCCAGCAGACACTATTTGGAAAGGCTAATTTTCTGACCTTGGAGTCCTTTGAGAATAGACAGATTCAAATAAAGTTCTCTTGGCTATAGTGTTTTCTAGGAAGAAACCAAAAGCTAGAGGGTCCCGTGAGGCAATGAATGGAAATAAGGTAGGCAAGCTACCTGCTTTCGCGGTCAGCATACATCTCCATGTGCCGGGGGTTGATGGTAGAGTCAATCACAACCCAGGAGCCACCTCGTAGCTCGGCCTGAGGAGGAATGTAAACCAACACAGGCTGGGAGCACTCCCGCAAGCCGTCCACGATGTAAGCACCAAACTTCAGCACTTGATCATACATATCTACAAAGAATGAGACAAGTTAAAGGTTGTGAAACTTATCCTCTTCTAAAGCATTCGTTCTCAACACTGTCCACATCAAGGTGCACATAGAAAACAGTATCTGTATGGCACAGTATGCTTCTAGGATGTGGGGTTCCAGTTGCTCCAGGTCCTGTTTGGTCATCAGGAAAATTAGAGAGATTGTGGGCTAGCAGGTGGTGTGGGGGTTAAGGGTGCTGGACTCCCCCATGGCTGACTGCGATTCGAGTCCCAGACCTGGTGGCTTCCTTTCTCTCTCTCTTTCTCGCTTGCTTTAGCTCTGTCCTTCTTTGGTCAAAATAAAATGAATAAATAAAGTTAAATAAAATAATTATTTTTAAAAAAAGAAGAAAATTAAAGGGATTGATATCTCCACCTGTGTCCCACTCAAGACTCTAGAGGATCCTCAAAACCACAAGAGAATAATGTACTGTCTTTCAACAAGATTCAGTGTGCAAGCTCTCTGAACTGCATATCCATTTCATATCCTTCCTGAATTCTGTACTCAGGTTTCACCACATTAATTCACACTTGCTCTACAAACGTTGAGTATTTTTCATGTCAATGTGTGATCTCTCCCACTACATTAAGTTTTCTGGAGAAAGGAACTATTGTAGCTCTTTTCAATCCTTCTTGTGGTACTTAACATATGATGAGCTCTTAACATGTGCAGCTAATGGAAACAGATCTTTCAAAAATTTTATCTTCAGAAACTGTATCTCATCCTTGTATCCCATTGTCCTGCACAATTTCTCAGCCACAGTTAGTGCTCAGTAATTATCTGAATGAATGAATGAACGAACACACACACACTTTGGAAAGAATACAATCGGAAAGAAAAACAAGTTAATTCTTTAATAGTTGTATTTTATAGAAATATCAATGAGATATTTATAGGATATCAATGAGAAAGTTTAAAATATGCGTACACACATATTTATATATATGAAATATCAAACAGCTACATAAATAGAGCGACCACCTCTTTATTCTGCTAAAGAATGGGCCAGTCAGGGGGCATGATGGTCAAGGTTGCTGGATTCAATACAGCTGACTGTGCGGTTCAAGTCCTGGACCCAGCAGCTTGAAAAACGCTGCACACATGTGCATACCTGTGAGGAGAAGGAATTATGGAGTGGCCACCCCCACAAGGGGTGCTTTCTCACTCCCTCAACCCCCTTTCTGTCTCCCCAGCAAGTGTACTCTTCCTATAACAACAACAAAAAACAAACAAACAAACAAACAAAGAGTATACCTTGTAATTCCCCAAGGCCAGAAGCAGCCAGAAGCAAGCAAGCCCTGGTACATAAATAAAATGAGTCCTTGGAAAGCTGAATCAGTTATTTATTTCCCAACTTTTTATGGACTTCTCCCCATTTTCCAGCTTGCTGAAGTCTAAACATTGCTAAAGTTTTAGGTTTATGATTCCAGATGTTTAATGAGCACTTTGGTGGAGTCACAATGGATCCTTTTTAAACACCAAATCACAGGTTCAACAGAGTTCAAACTTTCCTATCAAAGAGAAGATCTCAATTTGGAATAAATCAATTCTGGAATTCCAAGGCAAAGAAGCATTTTTCAGAAAGTTAAGAGCAAACCAAATAGAAATTGCTTTCATTGTAGTTAGTGGCAAATTAAACTGCCACTTTCTCCAAAGTAAAAATGGCTCTCTATATAAACCATCAGAGAGCACAGTTCATGCAAGGCACGTGCCTTTCTCCATTGCCCCAACTGGGCTTGTCTGTATCCTTCAGAAATTTCAAGTGACCCCAGGAAACACTCCCTACTCTTATTCCACATGGAATGTATATGGTCATATACTCTGTATATATGATCACAGCAAAGACATTTATTCCTTTGGGAGGAAAGCAAAGACCAAAAAATTTACTGCTAATTACACAACTGCTATATGAAGAGCAGGGAATAAAGGACTTAAAGCGCTTTACGCTAATTCCGTGGTTATGAAAATAATTGCTCAGTTCAAATTATTTTAACTAAATTAATTCTTTAGTGGATATTTCAACTAGTGCTACATAATAAAATAATTGTGTAATTAGCAGTACATTTTTCAGTGCTGCCAAGGGTATAGTCTCAGAACAAGTAACAGAAAGATTGGCCCTCAACAGTATCATGTACAAGGAGGAAATGGAAGGCATAGATAAAAGGAGAAAACAAGACAACAGAAGACCAGACTAAAACTCATTTTACCTGAACAGGAAAAAAATAAGTCCAAAGTAGGGGCTGGCCCTGGAGCACAGTGGCTAGCCAAGGTGCAAAGGAAGCTGGATCCCACATGGCTAAAGGGGTTCAGCCCTTAGAATACCTTCTCTCTCTCTCTCTCTTTCCTGCTTATACACAAGCAATCGAGAGAGAGAGATAAAGAAAAATAGAAAGAAAGGAGTTAGAGATAAAGACAAAGTTTCCAGCTTTTCACTCATTTCTGTTTGTTAAAGAAATATCTGTATCAAAATCTGTCTCTGGGGCCAGAGGGTGGCACAGAGGTTAAAGTGCTAATCCCATATAGCTGACTGTGGTTCAAGTATGGGACTCAGAGGTTTGAAAAACATGCCAGGCATGTGTGCATGCATGCTTAAAAATCTGAGAAGAGGGAGGATTGCAGCATGGTCATCCCCCTAGGGGTGCCTCCTCACTTTCCCTCTTTCTCTGTCTCACTCCATTGAGCACATGCACCCTATGGACAAAAAAAAAAAAAAAAAAAAAAAAAAAAAAAAAAAAAAAAAAAAAAAAAAAAAATCTATCTCTGTAATATTAACAGACCTAGCTCCCAAAGAGAAGGGAAAAGACTTTGTTTAAAATATACTTTCATTCAGGGACCAGCAGTTGGGAGTAATGGCTATGTCGCTGGACTCCCATGTGGCTGACTGCGGTTCAAGTCCCAGGCCCGGTGGTTTAGACTAACGCTGGGTGCAAGTGCGTGCGTGCCCAAGATTCTGAGAGGAGAATGGAGAAGGGATTGCGGTGTGGCCATGCCCCCCTGGGGTGGTTTCCCACTTTCTGTCTCTCTGTCTCTCTGGTGAGCGCACGCTCCCTATAGGAAAAAAACTCTCAAAAAAAAAAAAAATATATATATATACTTTTGTTCATTCCATTAAAAAAAAAAGTTAATTTTACAGAATCTTAAAATAGTTTGGAATAGAGATGAGTGTGTTTTCAAACTTTCCTATCAAAGAGAAGATCTCAATTTGGAATAAATTTTAAAAAATTTTTGTGAAGTAGACTTTGGTGCTTCTCTTTCATTATCATGGCTACCGTATGTGGACCAGGGAACACGATTACATATACACACATAAGTCATTTAATCATCAAAACACCATCTTATTCATATAATCTACTTATAGATGAGTAAACTGAATCTTAAATAAGAATAAACAGCAGAGATAAGACTCAAATCCAAGAATTTTTGGCTCTGGAGTCCATAGTCTACCTCATTCTTACTGTTAGGGAAGAGAGCATAAAGCTGAGGTAATCTGCTTGCTGACACTTAATGTAATGGCTGAGTGGAATAAAATCCAGAAAAGGGACTTGAATAAATGATTGGATATTTTTAAATGTTGCCAGGGTTTTCTCCATGTTCAGAAATGTCAGAACTGTACTGATAACACTGCCAGCTATGTGAAGGGTTTGGGTTTGATAGCCAAACAATATTTTTAGATACCAAGACTACAAGGAGAAAAGGGGCCCCAGGCTTCATTAAAGCTGAAATGCTTGAGACAAGAATAATGTTTCTATTTAATGTGGGACACCAACAGACCTATGATCCAACAATCAAAACACTCAAAAGCAGGTTATTAAAACATGAATACAAACAAACTCTAGTCAGCTTTGGATAAACTGAATTTCAGCTGCCCCAAACCACGTGTTTTGAAAGCTAGGTTGAAACACTTGGCAATAATCTGACACACAATTTTGTCTGAAATCCCTTCATATAAGCGATAGCAAAAAGCACAGCTAAGAGAAGCAAGGGAAAGGGGATTCTCAAGGGTTTAAGGCTAGAAATCAGTGTAGGGACTTTTACAAGCTATGCATATGCTGACTGTCAATTCCCAGACCCTTAGAAAAACATTTGGAAATGCAAAATATTGATAGGTTCTTTGCTGGAGAGTAGGAGCTTGGAGTTTTCTAGCATTCTAAGTGAACCCCTTCTCATGAATGGTGATCACACATTAGCCCTTGTAGCATGTCCTTAGCACCCAGGCACCAGCTCTGCCCACTGTTACACAACATGGATAAACAGTGGCAGTCCCATGTCCCAAACAAGGGAGCAAGGTGGCAGAGTGTTTCCATACTACCCCGCACTTTCAAAGCTAAAACAGATCTTATTGGCTTGGGTGAGATTATCTGTTAGAAGCTGAAGGTAAACACTAGGCATACACAAGCTGCATATACATAATGTCTCTCATGAGTTCATTACGGCCAGCTGACACTGTATTTTAACATCCAAGTAATCAGAGATTTTAAAATAGACTTTCATTCCAGTTAAAGTTTTCAATAAATGTTTTTTTTTATTGTTATTTATAACCTGTCCCAGGAAAAAATAATAAGTATAACATGAAAAGCCAACTGAGAGTGACCCTGTAGCACCAGCAGTGAGGCAGCTTAATATCACTGGGATTTGCATCCTATCAAGCTATTCATGCTGAGGCTGGGACCCTGGTGCTAATTTCTAGTAAATTTCACGCTTGATGTCTCCCTGTTGTGGGTCATTGCCGGTTCGTCTAAATAAACTGCTTCCAAATGGCTCTTCCATCTAAATATTCAGCCAGTTTTTATAATTTAATTTTGCATTATGCTGAATAGCCTTCCGGCCAGATAGAGCTCATTGGGAAAAAAAGCACCAATACCATCTTGACATGCTTTTATTTATTTATTTATTTATTTATTTATTTATTTATATTTTTACAGCTTGAATTAGACCTCCTAGGCCGACAAGTAAAGAGTTTTTTTTTTTAGTGTGGTTTTTTTTTTTTTTTTTTTTTTGCCTCCACTAATGTCAATTTTCAGCATAGCAAGAGCTGTCTCTAATCTTTTCCTACTCATTACACACAATTTTGGAGTCATTTTACCCACAGTGCAGTCGGCTCCTGGCTGTGTGTTTGTGTGCACTGAGGGATGGCATAATTGTTTATTTTCCCTCCCTGCATAATGCCCAGCCAGTATTGAAACCAAAACTGCAAACATCTCCCCAAGGGATGTGGAGAATGACAAGAGGCTCTCAGTTAGGTCCCTTTACATGAGATAATATGTAGGAAACATCCTGACCTATATGTAAATCTGAAAGGTGAGGTTCCCTTTCCTTCCTACTTTCACATGGATCTCTATCTTCCCTCAAGCTTATCTGTCTTATATGCTATGTAAACAAATGTATCAGCATCAAAACTCAGAAGATAAAACTGGCCCTGGTCTCTATCAGGCCAATAACTAGTTTCTGACCAGGGGCAGGGGAGAAGAGAAAATTGGCAGTTAGGGTTTAATAGGCACAGAGTTTATTTTGGGGATGATGAAAAAGTTTGTGGTTTAGATAGAAGTGATGGTTACATAACATTGTGAATATATTTAATACCACTGAATTGTAGACTTGCAAATGATTAAAATTACAAATATTGTTTAATCAGGGACATTCCAAAAGCAGAGGGAAAGTAAGTGGAAAAAAACTTTCATAGAAACCTCAATATTCTATTCTAGGGCTATTCCAGCAGATATGCTTCTGGTCCTACACTCTAAAATCAGTCCAACTATGCTACAGAGAGTCAAAAACATTTATGTTCCTCTCCCAACTCTATCATTTTTTAGTTGAATGATCTTGGGAAATTTACTTAACCTAAGCCTCAATTTATATAAAATGCAGATAACAATATAACCTCTCAGAGGTTCTTATTGTGATGATTATGTAAGATAATACATCCAAATGGTTAGCACAGTTTCTAGAGAAAAGAACTCAATGAATCTTAATTGTTGTTCTTATGTTACAGGGCTAGCAGCCAATCTGGGCCTGAGCCAAAGCATGTACCAGAACTGAAGCTTTTCTTAGAAGTAGCTATCAGAAACTTATGCATTCTGATCTTCTCAGGATTAAATGGCCAGGCTGACTCCCATTCAGTAACATTACCAAGAATAATTCTCAATGCCTGTTCCCCTCCCCTACAGAGGAGGTGGCTAAGAAGTAACACTGCATTCTCTATCAGGTCTTTTTTTTTTTTTTTTTTTTTTAAAGAGATTTTTGCTATAGGGTGCATGCACTTGCTGAAGAGACAGAGACAGACAGAAAGTAAGAAATCACCCTCTAGGGGATGGTCATGCCACAATCCCTTCTCCTCCATTTTCCTCTTGGGATTTTGGGCACACACACACACATGCCTGGCATGTTTCAAGCCACCAGGTCCAGGACTTGAACTATGGTCGGTCATAGGGGAGTCCTACAACATAACTATTATGCCATCTGCTAGTCCTCTCCCAGGTTTTAAAGTAAATCTTTCAGCCAAAGAACTTGGGATCAAGTAAAATTTGATGCTAAGTGAACCTGATATATATGAATGAAAGAGGTTTCAGCACCCTCCCAACTTCAATGTAGTATGTTTTTTTGAAAACAAGCAAAGGAACTTGGGATCAAGTTAAATATGATGCTTGATGAATCTCATACATGTGAATAAAAGGAGTTTCAGAACCCTCCTAACTTCAATATACTTTCTCTTTCAAACACTACAATATTTTGTTTATACGCTAGGGATTTACGATACAGTCCAAGACATTTTTCTTGACTACTTGAGGCCATGTCTGTTTTTGACTTATCTTTGTTTTCTCTGAAGTGGCTGGCAGAGTTTTTTACACAAAGCAATTCAGTAAAAATGTGTACAACTGGGAGTCAGACAGTGGTATGGCAATAGAATGTTATGCTCTGTGGCACAATCCCACATGGGAAGGTTCTAGGTTTGTGCCCAGAGACCTTCCTGAGTATGCCAGGCACAGGTGTGCCCATGATCCAGGGCTGGCTGAAGCTTGGGGTGTATGGCAGTGTCTGGATCCTGGTGGAAGTGCCAGCTCTCTCTCTCTCTCTCTCTTTTGGTCTCTCTCTCATGAAACAAATAAATAAACTTACCAAAAAATGTGGGCTGGCTCTGTAGCACAGTGCTTAAGAGAGCTAGGTCTCACATGGCTGAACACAGTCTGAATCCTGGCCCCAGTGGCTTGAAAAACATGCTGAGTGCCTGTGCATGTTTGTCCAAAATCCTGACCAGGAAAGAGGATTTTAATATGACCATGCCCAACTGGGGATGCTTTCTCTCTCTCTTTCTCAGGTGAACACATGAGTCCTTTGGCAATTAAAAAAAAAATGTGTAGGATTGGGCTGGTGTAGTGGTAACATGCTGTCCTGGCAATGCTGCATCCATGTGGAAGACTGTGGGTTTGGTTCCCTGTTTAGACCTGTACCCACAGGTGTGCGTGCCCATGATCCTGGCTGGTATTGAGGGTTTGGAGAAGGGGATTGTGGTCTAAGACCTATTGAGGTGCTTGTCTTTCTCTTTCCTCTTCCACTTCCATTCATGAAAGAAATAAAAACTTAAAAAAACGAAGTGTAAGGCTGACTTGTTAAAAGTATACTCTCAATTTCTCATGGCATTTTCACTCATTTATTATCTGGGTCAAAAATAATTCATCTTGATAGCCTAAAATAATATGCAAACATTAATTTATACATATAGTCCAAGCCTCCCCCAAGAGAAGTGCAAAATAAATCAACTTGGTTTACATTCTGCAAGGGAGGCCTGGACATACAGGGCTCTTCCTAGCCAGGTAAGAGAAAACTGCTGGCAAAAATGATGACCGCCTCTCATCACATAGCTGATCATCTATAGAAGAGCAACTTCCCCCAGCTTTTCCACCTCAGAGGCGATGGGTGCTCCTGCCTTAAGCTATTTCTAGGTGCCATATTGAGAGTTCACTGCTTCACATTTTATGTCCTTAGCATCTCTGATCACTCTATTTACCCCCTTGTATCAGCTCCTTCTCCTTCCATTTTCCTGTTTTATTACTTGGCATCCTGAGCACTTCCCGAGTGTATGACATTCACACTCAGCAGCATATGCGGATACTGCCAGGTGTGAGTCTTTGGCTTTAGCATGGCCGTGATCCTCTGGCCATTGGAGAGTTTTACCATGTAAGAGGCAGAGTATGTTTCCTTTGGATCTCTGTACTGTCTACAGTGGCTCCGCACATGGAGGAGTCTCAGTAAATGGTGATACTGGCTGCCTAACCACCAAGCAATGCTCATAGCAGAGTAGAGGCTTTATAATAATGGTCTAATATGCTGGAGCCACAGGCACAGAGCTGATGTTGGGTAATAATAAAACATACCACAAACTGTCACAAAGAATAGCCTCTGATATAGAATTTGTTTATTTTCTCCCAATAAATGTTAATTTCAGTTGCTATCTTGGTTACTGTAAAACTTTAGACTAACATTAACCAGAAATATACCCAGAAAAGAAGGACAGAGACAAGTGTAGTCATTATCTCATATTTTCTTGGACCATCAGAATGATCCAATATCTACCTATGAAACTTAAATTAATAATGGTTGCTCACTTGGATAACACTAGTAGATTATTCTGAAATTGTGTTTGAAATTATAAAACATACTATACTTTTCTATTCAAGCTGCAACTCAGAAGATTTCTCAGAGGGAGCATAATTCCCCAAAAGCCTAGGATGATGGGCTCTGCCATAGGCTCTTCCAAATCTAAGCCCTCCCTTCTCTATAGTTGCTCAGTAATCAGTGGTACCCTTCAAAGCAAAGCTAGGCCAATCACCTTTCATTCCACCAGAGAAGCCTCTCCAGTTGGCAAAGACCATCAGAGGCAGCCCTTCACGGTTGAAGTCCTTGATGGCCTGATAGGTCTTAAATGCAGAATCTGGGAACCAAACCTGGCCAGCCTGCTGGATTATCTATTGGGAGAAAGTCAAAGAAGAAAACAGAATTAACAGTTAGAGGGAGAATCTCCATGGTGGACAAGATTTTACTGATCTCAAAGTCAAACCAAACAAATAAGTCATTGCTCGTCAAGAAGATCATCTCTGAGCACTGATTACTGGTGCAACTGGCAGCAAACTGAACTACAGTCCTGGAAGCCACATGGCTGACTGAGGGTTTAGATTCAAGGTCTGAAAACGTGCTAGATGTGTGTACACACATGTGCCCAAGACCCTGAAGAGCTGAAGGTCTGGCGAAAGAGGATTTGGGAATAATGAGGCCCTACTGTGGTTGCTTCTTTCCCTCTCTCTTTCTCTCTTTAGTGCACATGAATATGCTAACGTGAATAAAAAATAAAGATAGATCACTCTTGAAGTAAAAAAGAAAAAAGGATCCTGGACCTTTCCACATTGTTAGATATTCTTCTTTTTAAAGTCCTGACTATGTCACTACTCTTTAGTCAAAATGAGGAATCCTAAATGCTACTAAAAATATCTTAGGAATCCTTGTTCTAGACTTCTCAAAGGCAAATTTAGGGCTGGCCTCACAGTGTAGTTGTTAAGGTAGCAGGATCCCACATGGTCAAAAGCATTTTAAATCTTGGCTCCAGCACCTTGAAACACTCTGGGTTTGTGTGCGTACATGCCCCAAATCCTGACAGATGGAGAAATGGAGGAAAAAGGACTGTGGCATGATCACACCCACCAGGAGGGGCTTGCTTTCTCTCTCTTTTGCAATGTGCCTTTCAACAATAAAAAAAAAAAAAGACAAATGACTCATTTGAGTCATTTACACTCAATTACACTATTCCTCAAAGCAAGCCAATTGTACAGTCTCCAAGTCCTGTCACGTTTTTAGTGTAGTTTTATTTTTTGTTCCGTACTGTGGTTAATCAACAGAAACTAGGTCTCCTTCATCCCTCACTTTCTGGATGGTGCCAGGATGTAAAAATGTAATCCACTCTTTCAAAAATGATGGGCTGTGGTGTTCACCCCTTGTGTTAAGGCAGACTTCCTTAATCCTAGCTCCAGTTCTATCACATGCATGCTCAGAGGATCCAGGACCAGAAGGTCCTCAGCATTGTCTCATCTGCCTTTCTGTAAGACCATCTTTCCAATCAACTTAGACTGTTTCCTAGCATTGATGAGATCACTATAAAGGCCTATTTAATTTTTCAGGCATCATTTTGCTGATGGTCCATCTAGAGTCTTCTGAAAAATCAACACATGATGGTCTGAAATCATTGAAGGCTGCTGATGCCCCTCCTTCTAAAACCGGTGGTTTGCTATATACTCCTGCTATATCCACAGGCACTTCAGAAGGAAAACAAGCTCCAGGCACGAAGAAGCTCCAAGCACAATGTACTCGGAGTGACCTACCTTGGCTTCAGAATCCAGGTTTGCAGGATCAGCTGGGATACTTAGTTCTACTGTTCGGGTTTCTACAGCAACTACTCCCACAGGTATTCCTCCTAGCCTGATAAAAAGTGAGCCACATAAGAGCACAATGTATGTCAACATTATAGTCATTTATTTTCAAATCCCACATCAAAACATTGGGGGAAACACAGAGCAAGGAGTAATCTGACTCCTCTAGGGGTTAAACGTAAGATCCTAAGGATTTGGTACTTATCCTGTAAATACAGTGGGAAACAACCCTGGGGTACTCTTTCAAACCAAGGGTTGTACCTAAGAAGCCTCTATATTTAGACTCAGTAGCCTGGCATGCACATACACCTACCTCTGTGGATGCTAAATGGAATTTCTCGGTTCACTCTACACTGTGTCTTTGGTGAGAATGGTGGGAAATGGTCTAAAAGGTAACTTTTACTTTTAATGAGTTCTGGCCCTGCTGGAGTAGGGCTGTAATATTTTTCCTTCCTCCCTTCTTTATTTTTTCTTCTTTCTTTCTCTTTAAGAATTATTTACATTTATTATTATTATTATTATTATTATTATTATTAATTTCACCAGAGAGGGAAAGTGAGTAAGCAAGCCACCAGGTCTGGGACTGGAAGTCAGCCATGTGGGAGTCTAAAGCCTTAACCACCACGTCACCTGCCAGCCTCAAGGTGTAGTTTTCAATAAAATATTAATAATGTGTTTCCAGATAGAATTTGAGGGTATAAGGTCGTCTTACTGAAATGTAGATAGGGAGCATGTAGGTGTGCTATAAGGATGGTTAAAAAAAAAAAAAAAAAATGACAAGAGGGGGGAAGCGGTTAAACAAATTCTTAACTTTCTTTTTTACTGAAAAAGAGCAATTGGGACAGAGATAATTTTCAATTTAATCTTGGTGAATTCTATATCAGAAGCATATATTTAATCCCAAAGTTATGTTAATTTAAACTGTTAGAAGCTCGAAGCCTCTCTCTGCATCTATTTTCCATGACACACTCCTCCCAACTTGGTTGTCTTAAAGATTTCCTTGGAAAAATCAGAGGGGGGGCAGGGGGAGAGAGAAAGATGCAAAGTATAGGATGAGTCCTTACTCTGGAAAATATGATCCAGTCTCCATTCTCTCAGTCATTCCTTGGGGTTGGGGCTGGGAAGGGTTATAGTTTCTCATTACCCACAGCATTTCCACAACAAACTTTTCCATGAAAGATGGTCTTTGGTTGTTACATTGGCTATCAGAAATGGATTCTTGTCATCACAAGAGGCCTGACAGGGGTCTGAGTGGAGACCACCCACCCCCTTGTCACTTGTCTGCATTGAATCAGAATCAAAAGCCCTCTAGACAACCAGACAACGAGCAAGAGGTACACAGGAGAGTTTAGAAATATTTCTGTTCACAATGATTAACAATCCAACTGGAAACTTGTAATTGCAAAAGCCGCCCTAAATCGGTAACTTATAACTTATATATTAGGGCCCATGTGACCTAATAAAGAACATCTTTATCCGAGTATTACAGTTATTTATTGAACTTGAAAACAGCTCAGAACAACTTCTGTTTTCTATTATACTTCATATAAATTTTATCAGGCTAGCACATGAAGATGCTACATCTTGTTTTATAGTGTGTCCCTGGACAAGGTGCCATGGAATAATAAAAGACAATTTACAGCCAATAGCACACATATTCCAAACATACATACCAAAGATGAGTTTTGGCAGCACTTACAGTAACAATCCCAGAAGAATACATTTATATTTATTTCTCGAAATGCCATTGCTTTTGAAAGAAGCTAGCTCCATTTGTGTTTTATATACTTGTGAGCATGTGTATGTGTTTGGAGTAAGAAGCCCAGAACTCATCAGATGGAAAGAAAGGAAGAAGTCAGAGTGAGTGTTGCGATAAACAATGGCAGAGCTGAGCAAAGCCAAGCTTGACTGATCTTGGTCACAGAACAGTCCCTATTCTTCTTCCAATCATAAGTGTAAAGCATTATTCTCTTATTTTCCAAGGGAGGACCATAAAGACCTTAACAAAGGTTGGGCTTTGTGAGGCTTAAAATATGTCATGCTTTTTCACAGACAGGAAAACTGAAAAATAGGTGAGAGAAAAATTCTCAAAAAAAGTTGGTCCTAGTATGATGTAAGGATGCTCTGTAACATGCCAATAGATCCCAGGTAGGGGGTGCTTGTGCTTGTGCTAGTGCATCCTCCACCTCCACCTCCCCAGTGGGAATTTTACCAGGCACAAAGAATAACTCTCACTGGGACCTAGAAGCCTGGGGTGAGGTAAAAGACCTGAGACTTGAAAGAAAACGAGCAGCTAGCCTTTGTGAGTTTCCGTCTGAGCTGACTCCAGGTCTGACTCCTATTGAGAGTCACGGTGGAAGACCTTGTCTGTGGGATTTGCCATCTGATGGCTCCTTGTCACTGGCAGTGTGAGGCGTGCTGACCTGCTGTACTGAGGGAACCACAAAGCCTAGAATTATTCTCAAGGCTAGAATCTAAATTTCAACCCAATGTGGCATGTTTGAGAATCTTGAGCAGGTGCCACTTTTTACCAAGATAAGGAAAACTGATTGCCCCTGAGAGGAAGGTGAGCTCCAGATGCGGGTCCCTCAGGCAGCACGTCTCTGTAGTCAGAACTAGATTAAGATCAGCCTTGGCAGGTGCTCGTTATAGCGAGCGCTACAGATTATTTCGCACAGAGCTGGCTGTTGAGTGAAGCACTTCTTAGAGTGGGTATTAAAATTTAATAGAAACTTCAATTTCCCACTTGAAAAATATGGGTATCCCAGCAACCTATTCCAGCTTATTTTACTCACTCTTATTTTGGGTAACCTTTTTTTCCCCCTAGCAATTCAAATCTGATTATGGGTTGAGTATCCCTTACCTAAAATGCCTGGGACCAAGATGTTTTGGACTTTTTTATTTTTTTTAATATTTGCATACACATAATGAGATCTTGGAGATGGAACCCAAGTCTAAACATGAAATTTATTTGTATTTCATATATACTATATAGGCATAGCCTGAAAGTAATTTTATATAATATTTGGGTATTGCAGCATTTTGACCACAACCCATTGAATGAGGTCAAATGTGGAATTTTCCACTTTTGACATCACTCTGGCACACAGAGTTTTGGATTTTGGAGCATTTCATATTTCATGTACTCAATCTATACTAATCCAATACAGTACACATTTATTACTCATATAATCTTGATACTATGAAGGAACATCTCAGGCTATATAGAGAAGCAGAAGATTCTTATCGACTTGTCACCCATTCCTGAAAGAAAATGGCCTTCGCAAGAGGGGAAATCATTGGTGGGCTTTGGCTATTGTAGTTGGGATTTACAGTCCCTAAAGAGTTTTTCTTGCTGCATTATATAAAAAAGAAATGTGGACAAAATCAGCCTTCAGATTAAATATGTCATTGGAGTCAATCACTAAATGACTGCTGGGAACTAGTTATGTGATTATGAATTCAATATTCTTTAGCAAGTTTGGACAAAGAGCACATTATGTGTAAAAAATCTATATAGCCACGGTCCTTTGCTTTCTTATTTTTAATGTGGAGAATAAAGAATTTCCAAAACAAAAGAGCACTTACCTGGCTCTACCAACCACCACGGTCTGGGCCCAGGGCTGCATAATCTCTGAGAAAGATCCGTAGTCAAAAAATCCACTCAACCACTGGCCTTTTTGGGCTACAGGAGGAAAATCAAATAAAAAATAAAAACAGATAATAATCCACTGACAATGCACTGAAACTGACAAATTTAAAGTGGGATTTGGGGGATTATTTTGGGAAGTTCGTTGTTTCTAACCCTATTATAGATGGAAGCGTTAGGCAGTTGAATGTTCATCTGCCTTCAGACATCATCTATTTCATTTGCTAGTCTGCATAAAAGGAATCATTTATCAGCAAAAGCATCATTTATTGTTAAACGATGGGGTTCAGCTAGCAGAGAGTTTGCATGCTTTTAAATAAATAACCGAGCTTTTTTCAAGATACCACAAACATTTGTCAAAAGGCAGCCAAGTCATTAAAGATGTTTTCAAATGCCTATTTCTATTTTAAAACTTGCTTACAATTTTTTTTTATTCCACTGATTCTCTTTTAATGGATAGATGAAGACAGCTAAATGATAAATATTAATGATCAGACGAAGATCCAAATTTGGAGAAAAGAAAAAGGACTCAGTTTCTCTGCTAGAAAGTCAACAAGATATGTCTAGTTTATTTACAGCTGACGAAGTATAATCTTTCTACAAGAAAGGGCCATGACCACATACTCTTGACAGAGAACAAAAATATAATGGTGAAGACACACGCTTAATGCCATTAACCTTCCTTGCACATAAAATTTCCTTCACTGACAAGACATATAACTTTCAACATCTTAGTTTAAGCAAAAAAACTTTTGTTCCACAGGTATAAATGTTTAACCAAAGCCCCACAAAAGCTTCTGCAAATAACTGTTTCCTAGTTTGCCCTCTTGGCACACGGTGTCTCAGTGATTCTTCTAATTTGAACATGGCCCTCTACCCCCTAAAAACCCAAGTCCAAAACCAATTAAAAGTGGAGATCCGAGCAAGCTAACCTCTGCTGACTTAAACAGGATGGAGAGTGTTTTATCAAGACTAAACTTGTAATTACTGTGTTCTACATTCCTTGCCTCTATGGCCCCAGTGTAAAATGTGATCATCCATTTCAAAATTATCTCTCCATCGTGAGCCTAAAGCCGATCGTTTAGATTCTAGTCTCGTGTTGGGCGTCAGTTTGAAGAATATCACGGCACTATCTCCTCTAATAAATGACTTTAACTTTTCACCTAGAAGATATCTGCTTTAACTTATCACAGGGAATCATCTGCTTTCTTTAACGCTTCCACTAAATTAAAATCTGAAGTCACTCGATTTGGGAGCGAGTGTTAGCTGCACATAGACAGCAGGATGAATTACTAGGGAGCTGATGAAAAAATATTATCCAAAAAACAGAAAACTTAGTTTATCACAAATTTCATTTTATTCTGTGGATCTCATTAATAATGGCCAGGATAATGCCCACCTCCACACAAGCTTCTGTTCACTCCTGAAAGAGGGCTCAAATTTTGATGAAGCTTTTAAACCAAATTTCTAGGTCCATCAGAATATTGGAATTTTTCACTTTATATGCTTGGATCTTTTATGATTCCTACTTTAATAACAATAATTTGAAACTATGGAATTAATTTCAAAATGGGAAAATTATTTTCCTTTTAAAAGTCCTCCTGCCTTCTATGTTGAGTAGGGGGAAGGGGAGTTACTGGCTATTGTAGCTGAGTTTCAGTCCCCAAAAAGCAGATCAAATTCAGTTCAGACGTAGCACTTTGAAGTCACTGCTAGGATAGCCCCCAGTATTTCCCAGGAGAAAACTCACTGAGTCTCGTTCTGAATTCTAGAAATGGTCAATTTCATTCCTAGGAAAGTCCTGGATATTAGACTGTGTGGTATCTGAGGCTCATAGTCTTTATCATAATCATGATATAAAATAAAAAGAGATAAGGAGATTAATATGGTAGTTTTTCTGGCTATGTAAGAAAAACTATTTAGTTTTATGAAAATAACAAGAAAAGTCAGTGATAGGTAAAATTATAAATTAAAATAATAGGTAAAATTATAAATTAAACTAAACTATTCTCAGCTCAGTCACAGGGACAAAGTGGTAAAATGCTCTGTAATGCTGGAAGCCACGTGGGAGATCGGGCTGACCTGTATGTGCCCAGTGTGTGCACTGGTGCTTGTCCTCCTGCTTGGCTGAAGGCTGGGGTATGGCAAGGGGGGGTGAGGCCTGAGACCTTGTTGATGATACGTCTCTCTCTCTCTCTCTCTCACATAAAATAAACAAATACATACACAAACCTAGGGTGAGAAATCAACATTTCTCTGGTGATTTTACTGCAGTGTCTAAAGTTAGACTTCAGATGAAGCCCCAGATCCTAAGTAATGGCTGTGTGACTATGCAAAAATCATTTAGCTTCTCTGAGCTTGTAAAATAGTTATCTCATTTTATCTCTGAGAGATAATAAACGCAAATAAGATAATATATATGGAAGTACTCTACAGTTCCACTTGACTTAGAGTGAGTACCTACAAAAGCTTATTAAGTCGTCGTCTTTTTTTTTAATTTTGCTGTAGGGTGCATGTACTCACCAGTGAGAGAGGGAAAGCATCCTGAGCAGGGATGGTCACAATCTCTTCTCCTCCACTCTCCTCTCAGGATTTTGGCCATGCATGCACACATGCCCAATGTATTTTTTCAAGCAGTGGGACTGGGACTCAAACCACAGTCAACCACATGGGATCCAGCTACCTTCGCTACCACAACACAGGCTGGCCTAAGTCTTCCTTATAAAGACTTCTTTGTCAGCAAAATCAGAACTCTTATATTTAATGGAGTATCTTCTGCAATCCATTAGTCTTTTATATATAGCTTTTCTTTGAAATAGTTGCAATAAACATGTAAAAAAGAACAAGTATGTCCTGCCACAAAGCCTAAAAAGTAGATTCAGGGGCTGGCAGGTGGTATAGTATTTTAGGTGCTGGACTCTCACATGGCTGACCATGGTTCAAGTCCTGGACATGGCAGCTTACTTTCTCAGTTTTCCCTTTCTCTCTCTCTCTCTGGTCAAATTAATAAAAATAATAATGATGATGATGATGATGATGATAAATAAAATAAAATAAAAAATTCCAAAAAAAGAAAGTAATAAAAAAAGTAGATTCAGAATGTAGCAGGGAGGGTGGGGAGCAGCCTGCAGTATGGTGGTTAAGGTGGCTGGACCCCACATGGCCAACTGTGAGGTCTAAGTTCCTTACTCAGTGGCTTGAGAAACACACTGGGTGCTTGTGCATGTGTACATCCGTGTGTGCCCAAAATCCCGAAAGAAGGAAGAAATGGAAGAGAAGGGATTGTGGTGTGACCATTCCCCATGGTGTGTGCGTGTGTTTGTTTTTGTTTTTGTCCCCAACTCCATCCCCTAATGAGGGCATACACCATCTGGCCAAAAAAAAAAAAAAAAAAAAAAAAAGGCAGAAGCATAAGAATCTTCTCATAAGTAAGGTTTCCTAAACAGCCATATGGACTTCCAAATGAGAATGCACATTTGCCTTACATAGTTACCTCTTTTTTATGTAATCTTTACGATAGGTAAAATCAGTCCAAAGGCAGAGGACTAAGCCTGGCGAACTTTGTTCTCACTCTATTTATAGAATTCTGTTTATAGAATTGAAAGTTCTGGACAACTCTACATGAATAAATGATCTTACAGAGTAACTTTACATTGGTAACTGAAGCAAACTCCAATACTGTTGCTAAGTACCACAAGAAATGAAGGCACATGGCCACCCACGGTTTGAGTCCTGGACCTGGAGTCTTGCTTTCTCACTTTCTCTCTCTCTCTCTCTGGTGAACTAAAAATGATAATAATGATAATAAATAAAATTAAATAATTCTTAAATAAAAAAAGAAATGAAGGCGTGTGCAAGGTGGTGCTCAGCAAACAGCATACTGAGAAGAATGTTAGTTACACTCTACATGTAAGGATCTCAGAGACAGTTTCCAACACTGACCTTTCTAATGTCTATTTGTTCATTGAGACTAGAGGGTTGAAGATCCTAGTTCTATAAATACTATGACTTTATGGCTTACACAGAACAATTTTAAAGTCTTTGTGCCCATTAAGCAATGTGTGTTGATCACAGAATAAACAGAAGAAATTGATTCGTAATTGTACTGCTTATGACCCAATGGGTGATTTGAACATCTCCATTTATTTTTCATTTGTTCATAAAAGATTTCCTACATTTTTATTCAGAGAGCTGTTTTTCAGGTCTTTCTCATTTCTAGATCCTTAGCTGATAAGCTATCATGCAGGAATTAGATAAGTACTGAAAGGAAGACTAAAAGCTTGAGGGCCCAGCTACCAGAGTCCTCAAATATATACATACTTGGGTGAGGCCGGCCTGCTAGCATCCATCGAGGATCATATGGGGCCTTTGTGGGAACAAACTCGATGATTCTATCTATAGGGTCCTTGGAGCTCAGGAGAGGAACTGAGCTGTGCACACTCTAAAAGGAGATTGGGGGAAAAAGAACACAGCAGTCAGTGAACAACAGCCCAACAATCCAACCCAGCAACAAAAGCTACAAAGACAGCGCCCCCCCCCCCCCCCCCCAGTATTACCCCTTTGCCCCATCATCAGCTAGAAACATCCCAATTATGTGCCAAGCCCCAAGAAAGTCTCATTTAGGAGCCTGGCATTAAGTGGAGCATTTGACACTTTGATTTCAGTGTGCCTGTGTTTTCTGGGAAGCTCCCCAGAGGGATGGATGGCTATCATGAAGGAGGAAACACACAATGAGAAATAACCCTTGGTATGCTGGGGTCTGAGTGTAGATAGGCCAGAAGGCTTCTGTGACAGGAAAAATAGAAAGGAGCCTAACTAATGCAATCCAAAGGCCATTTGAAGGTAGAAGGCAAGAGACGGCTTTAAGAAAAAGAGAAATCAACAGTTTTTGAAGAAATATTTCACAAGAAAAGTCTTCGGTATAAAGACAAGACTCCAGTACCAAGGCAGTGACCGGGTAGCAGTGATGGTTCTACAGGCTAAGACAGTGCTGGCTGGGAAGGGCTCACCTTAGGCATGTAAGACAGCCAGAGCAGGATAGTGAAAACGCCCTCAAAGTCATCACAAACAGTGCAGTGGGTCACCCCGTTGTTGTGCATGATCTGGATGCCTCCCAGCTGGTTATTGGAGGTGTACACTTCCCGCCCAAGGACCTGAAGAAACAAACAAGAGAAAAGATAATTGTCTCTACAGAAAGGCATAGTCTATTTCATAATTCTCACTAAAGTGGGCTCCTTTCTTCACAAGGCAAGAGATTTCAGTCTTGGTGGGTTGTTCTGAGGGACTATCTGGACCTTTTTCCTAAAAAGAAAAGTTAGAAAACAAACAAAAAAATGCTTTGAACAATCACATATACCATTGCAGCATAAAACCAGAGTCTCCACCAGCGGTCATGGAAAGGCGTAGCATGCTTGACTTTGAGCTGAGACTGCAGGGGTTGAATCGGGGACCCTGAGACAGAGGCTGCCTCCCATGTGCAGGTCGGGCAGAGTGGTTCTACATAAACATAAGAAGAGGTAATGCGCCCATCTTTTGACGAGCTTTAGTGACAAGTCTCAGTTAAACAAATTCCGTGGAGGCTTGGGTTCCTCATTTTTTTTTCAGAGGTTTGTCTTTTCTCGTTACATTAAGATTTTAAAGCTGGTTCCCACACATAAGCACTAAGGCTGACATACCCTAAAGCAGGTCCCAATATATCTACTAACCCCTGAGTCTCAGGTCCTCTCTGTGTGCTGGGTGCAGGGCTGTGATTTATGCCCAAGCACTCTCTCCTCCATCCCTCCTTCTGCCTTTTCTAAGGTGTCCGGGAATTCAGGCTTTCAGTGCCCAATATGTCCCTAGAGGAGTTTAACCCTATAAGGCCAAAGGACACCTACGAGGGGAAACCACAAAGTTTCCCATAAAGAAAAAAAAAAAGGAAGGAAAAATATTCTCGGACTTGGAAATTGTAGGGTTTCTTTTTCCCTTGAAGATTGGCTAATAATTTCTTTCAGGGAGGGAGGTGTTCTGACCCAGCAGATGGAAGCCGGGCAGCCTGATCACTGACTACTGCAAACTGCTGAGTGTGTAGTAATTGCCAGTCATCTCGGGGAGCCCTGGAGAGCTCTAAACAGCTGTAGAGCGCTTACTGTATTTTACCTTCTCTTTCTCTTTCCCCTCCTCTTTAAAAAAATAACACGAAATTCCTTCCTTACTAAGTTTTATTCATTTTTGGTCTTTGGAATGGACCTATTAGATTAAAAGTCAGTGAATTCTCCCTGTATTTCTCCATTTTGCCCCTGGCTTGTTCAAAGCTTTAAGAGGTTTCCCTGCATGCTGGGTTGGCCCCTACATTGAGACCCTCCAAAGGCAGAGGAAGTTGGTGACAAAAGTAATGACCTCGGTGTCACCCAGCTGGCCTTCAGCTTCTATTTACCTTCAGTGGGGAAAGGCATAAGAGACTTTTCTGAAAGGAATATGGAAAGCAAAATTGCTCTCAGATTATTTTTTTTCTTGATAAGGAAGCACAGAGAACAAGCCTTGGCAGCCAGCCCCAAGCTGGGAAACATGCTGGCAGCGCCTTTGAAGGAGCCCCGGGAATGAGGGGGCCCACACCTGACCACTGGGCTCCCGTCCTCCTCTCAGTCCGTCTTTAATCTCAGCCCAGGCGCTGCGACTCTTTGCTCATTCTCCTGCTGTCTCTTTCCATTTGCCCTCTCCCTGACTGATACACTGATCTCTCGGTCACTCAGCTTTCTGCTCCACTGAGTCCATATTACTAATAACACCTCCGCCACGGCCAGTTTACCTCATGAAGGCAGGAGCACATCATTACAAAATAAACTCATAACTTTGACATTCTAGCAAATACACGCCGTTTGTTATTTTTATGGCTTTAGTCTTTCTAACAGGCAGAGGGCATTACATACCTGTTTCATTTATATCTTTAAATGTGTGCACACATGCACACTCACACATACATCAGGAAACAAAACAGAACAGAAACCGAACCCAAACAAATACCCAAAGTGGTCTGTGGATCGGAGAACCCTGATGGAGGCAGAAACCCTGTCACTCAGGGAGGCCATGCTCTGATCTGGCTCTGGTTTTATGGTTGTCATAAACCCGATGGCCCACAACTGGTCCTTCTGGGACAGACTGCCTCTCTGCTGGAAGTCATTCAGTGTGATCAGCAGTATTTTTAATTATTAAAATAAAATTGGAAAGGGGGAAAAGAAATAAAAAGGAGACACTGTGCTGACCCTGAATATCTGATATTCATAATCTATGCCTGGAGCCATGTACTCCTTGTTGCCTGAAAAACAGAGCTGGGGGCATTTTCTACCCAGAATCACTGTTTCCTTTCCTATCTCTTGTGTGTGATAATGTCTAACCACTTGGAATCCTACCTATCTCCGAGATTAGTAAGGGACCAATTGAGGACCAAGCTCGGAAGAAGGGACTGGAGCAGACCAAGAACTGCTTAGCTGTTGAAATACACTGCCCACAGTCATCTTCGCCTCTCATTTAAAACAGGGAGTGGTTATCCAGCACCAGGCTGCCCCTAGGGATGCTCTGCCACCTAGCCCTCTACTCCACACCTTTACCGAACAATGGGAGGACAACTTGAAGGAGTGGGAGTTCCATGACTTAGCATGTCTTTCCTCTACAAGCTCAAACTCGGGGTTCTGATGCTTTGGCATTGTTCTGAGAAGACAGCAGTATTTCTACATTTCTTCTAGCCTGGGTTCAGAAGAAACCTAATCAGGATTTAACGCAACCAAGAACATTCTATCTGGGCTAGAAACATGATTGCGATGTGAGAAGATTCATTTGATCTTGAAATTAAAAAGAAAAATAATAGGCTAGACTAAGAGAGTATCCAAATAGATCTCTCGGATCACCCCTCATCTTGGGAGATGGGGGCGGGGTGGGGACAGACACATGGAAATGAAACCTGCTTCACTAACCAGAAACAAATGCTAACAATCATAGCTACTTAACAGTCGGTGAAGAGAAAGCAGTGCCCTCCAGTTCATCTTCAGTGACCGTATGTTTGAAGTATGCACCAGCAGAAGGAGGGCGCACACAATAGTTCCTGATTTATAGGGGTCGTTGCTGACTCAAGTGGTTTTAATGATTTTAGAATACTTCACAACAAAAGCTCCAACCAAGGAAACAGAATCTGGGCTAGGACAAAATCCATTCTGTCTAACTCCGAAATGATCATGCTGGAACAGTTACACAAATCCTAATCAGCATCAGAAAGATGAAAAGCGCCCACAGACAGGACCAGTTTTATCCTTAGTCTGTGCCCTGCCAACCCTCTACAGGGAAATACATGGGGATCAACCCTCGTCAACCTAACTATTGCGTGAAGTAGGTGAGTTGCATTCATCTGTCTTTTAAGCCCCGACCTATGTATTTCTATTTTTTTTTTTTTTTTTTTTTGGAGAGGATTTTTATTTTTTGCTATAGGGCGTGTGCGCTCACCAGAAAGACAGAGAGTGAGACAGAGAGACAGAAAGCGAGAGATCACCCCCCCCAGGGTGGATGGCCACGCCGCAATCCCTTCTCCTCCATTCTCCTCTCAGGATCTTGAGCATGCACGCACATGCGCCTGGCTTGAGTTTAAGCCACCGGTCCAGGAATTGAACCACGGTCAACTACATGGGAGTCCAGCAACATAGCCATTATGCTAACTGCTGGTCCCCATATGTATTTCTATTATAGTTAAGTCGCTTGCCATGTTCTGGTTCCCAAATTTTCTCTCTCACATTTTCTACCGAATGATACAAACTTTCTCTGCCTGACAAGCATCAATAACCATTTAAGCATGGGAACCACTCGAACAGAGGTGACTCTCCGGAGGCCCCACTTTGTTGCCCTCTGGATCCAAGTGGAGAAGCAGTGCCATGACATATTATGAACAGGCACCACACCACCTCAGAGTCCTATGCTGAAGCTGTGCCCATGCCAACGGAACTGGATAAAGGTGAGACTCTGAGAAGGGAGAGAATTTTCACCCACTCTCATATAAACGGAAGCCTCATACAGCGCTTCATTCATTGCAGCTGGCAGACCTGAGAATTATGGCAGCACGTGAAAACTCGTGATTAGCAGAGACGCAATTGTTAAAGGGTCCACCAAAGATGCTCCCTAGCCTTTAGGAATGTTGAGCTACCCAAGAAGCACAAATGAATGCAGTCATACATACAGGCTAAGGCCTCTGCTGCTGTTGCTGCTTATCGAGAGACACTGCAGACAGCTCAGGTTTACCACAGCTGACAGGCAATGAAAACAGTCTAATATACCGCCTGCTCTTGCCCTTAAATCCCTTTTTGGAGATCAAGATAAACACGTTCTTCCTCTCCCCAGTGCTCCAGACGTTTGACTGAAGTGGCAGAGCATTGTGAGGTTTTGTGCAAATGAAATCACTGTGTAATGCTGAATGAGTGTAGTATTTACTTGTCAGGGTATTTGTCAGCACAGACGTTGAGATTTCCAAGTTTCGTAGATGCAACTTAACTCAATTTTTTTAAAATTGCTTTTATCCTGAAACACACCTTATGTAGGGGAACCTTAGATTTATAGGCAAATATTTGCAATCATGAGCTAAAGATCTGAAAAATAATGATGCATATTGATGATGGAGTGAAATATAAAATCCACCGCTGTTTCTCCCCCTTGTCTGGACTCCCCGCCCCCTTTCAAAAAAAAATCCTTGGTGGTTCAGGGCATCTTCTATTTAAAGATGCGGGGGTACAAAATTCCTCCTGCATTTGGGAATTATGCTACCCATGTCGGGTCCTTGCTGCAGTCCTTCTCATTAGGATATTTCCATTCTCAGGAGGATTTGAGGAGAGGTTTTATCAATTTACTGAGCAATTGTCATCACTGGGCTTCATCCATGATTCTAGATATCAAACTCACTCTGGGATTGTGAGGTTATTGATAAAGGTTTAGCTAAGGCAGAAAGATAGATACATATGAGAAAGAAAATTGTAGGAGTAGGGAAAAAGTGGCCAAAACAGGGACAAAAGGAAGGAGGAAGGGTGAGAAAGAGAGGAAAAGGGAGGAGGAGAGTAAAAAGGAAGGGAAAGAAAAAACTGTAATAGCTCATCTACTCTGCGCTGCTAACATCCTCCTCCCTGACCTGAGAGGACTACATTTTTAAAAGCTGACAAGTAATTCAATCTCCAATTAACAATTTTAAGTAGTACAGCACATATTATTGTGTAAATGTTTCTCCAGGAATACATCCAGGGGTGAGCAGAATTAAATCTCTAGGGAGACAGGACCAGTACCTATGTGTCCAAGAATATTTGAGTCCCGAAATATAACTTCATACACAGCCATGGGCGTGTAATTTCTTTCCCCACCTTTATGGCCATGATGATCACTGGCAAGCTGGAATGTCGGTTGGCAGCTGGTAGCCTGGGGCTGGGGAAGGTAAGAGGCTCAGTGGCAAACTGTTGGCAGAGGAGAGAGAAGCCTCTGACCTGAGCCACAAATGTATTCAAGACCATCCACTGCAAGACTAAAAATCTCTCTGCAAGCAGCAAATTATGAAGTGATCAAGTTTGCTGAAGGACAAATTGGGGCAAAGGGATTGTGCTACCAGTATTAAGAAAAGATATTTAGCCAAAACGAGACTGAGATACAGGCCAGAAATACACTGGAAGACTTGTGTTTACTGAGGTGTAAGGCTCACTGGAGATCAGAGGAATGAATTAGACGGCAGAAGGATGATAAGAATTTGAAGGTGGAGTGGGTGAGGAGCAGAGACTCATTTTTAATGGAAAGGGATAGCGAGGAGCCACATGATAGTTTGCTTGTCAAATGTATGAGAAAATGTGTAGGCTTCCAGAGAGAGTGACTGCCAAAAGAAATCACTCAGCCTCAGGATCCATCAACTGCTTAGAACTTGAGCATACTGACAATAAATTAATTCCCAATATGAAAATTTATAAAACGTTAAAGTCTGGTTTATTGAGGCATAATTTACATATAGCAAAATTGTCCATTTTAAGGTGTACAAGTCAATGAACACTGACAAACACATACAGTCATAGGTGTATAACCATCACCATGATCAAGGCAAAGAACATTTTCATCACCCTAAAACATTAAACTTTTTAATCAGTTTCTTCCTTTCAACCCAAACCACCACTGATCTGCTTTCTGTCCTGATAGTTTTGCCTTTTATAAAACATGATATAAACAGAGTCTTCTGATGACATCTTCTTTCCAATAGCATAATGCATCTGAGACTCATTCATGCTGGTGCAGGCATCAGTGGTTCCTTTTTATTGCTGAGTGGTATTCTATTTTATGGAAGCACCATAACTCATTATCTGTTTGCCTGTGGGTGGACATACATGTTGTTTTCGGTTTTAGGGGGTGGATTATAAACAAAGCTGCCATAGACACTGGTGTTCGGGTTTTTGTGTGGATATGTATTTTCATTTTTATTGGGTTAAATACTCAGGGGTGATATTGCTAGATTATATGATAAGCATATAGCTACCTTTATACACATTATATATGTGTGTATATATACACACACATACACATTATAAATTTATTTATTTTATACACACACACACACACACACACACACATATATATATATATATATATATATATATAAAAATATAAATAAATAAAGCCCCACCTTTTTCAAAGTAGCTGTCCCATTTTGCATTCCTAGTGACAATGTACAAGAGTTCCAGCTGTCTTGCATCCTCACTGACACTTGGTATTTGTCAGTTAAACATTAAAAATAATTTTTTTTAGTGGTATCTAATTGTGGTTTTAATCTCTATTTTTCTAATGGCTGGTAATAAGCATCTTTTCATAAGCTTATTTATTATCCTTATAAAGGATAAGGTGAATTATCTATTCTAATTTCTTGCCCATGTTTTTAATTACTGGATTGTTTCCTTATTATTGAGTTCTGAGAATTCTGTATCCTGAAAACCAAACTTTTATCAGATATATGTTTTGTACAGATAGAAATTTAAATAAAGAAAAAAAAATCCCTGTTAAAAAGCACCTCTAGCTAGTTTTTCTGGATAGGCCAGTATTGAAAGCAGATGGCTTCAGACTGACTGCCTCGCCCACAGAGCTAGGCACTAAGGTTTAGAGTTTGCTGGGGCCTGACTTCTTGGGGAGTAGGACCGACTCTTCTCTGCAGCCTTTTGGTTTCTGTGTTCTCATTTACAAAAGGTTGGCAGAAATTTCGTTTTCTTCTCATAAAACACACAAAAAGCCCATTACTTTTAGCCTAAAGTATAAGCTCCATGAAAGCAGGAATCATACGTGTATCTTCACAGCAAAAGTAGAGCTTTATACCTAAGAGGCATGCAATAAACACAGATGAACTATCACAATCGCTCATGCTTTATAAATGACACTTTGATTTATATTTTCAGTATATTGACTACCATAAACAAAACTCATCCCGGGCTGGCAGGTGGCATGGTGGCTAAGGGTGCTGGAATCCCATATGCCCGACTGTGGTTCGAGTCCCAGACCTAGTGACTTGTTTTCTCACTTTCCCTCTTTCTCTTTCTCTCTTTCTCTCTCATTCTGTCCCTCTCTGGTCAAATTTAAATAAATAGATAAATAAATAAGTGTTAAATAAAATAATTCCTAACAAAAGAAGTCTTTTGTATTAGTGTTATAATGTGTAGTGGCTTTCTTAAGCAAAACGAGTGGCTCAATCTTCCTACCTTTTTGGTTTTCCTCAGTATAGATGTTGGGTAATTTTTTTTTTTTTTTTTTTCCCCTTTCAAAATTTTTTTTATCTAGAATTAAAATACTAACACTATATATTATAAAGACATACAACATTAGAATTGCTCTAATGAACTGCATAAACCTGCTTTATTTTTCATAAAAGGCATATTTTATCAATGGGTCAGATAGAAAATGATGATACTCAAAAATTGATTATATGTTCCAATGGTCTTGACTTCTCATTTGCATCTTATAATATTGGTTAAACTTGAGTAGGTTCTTTTCCATAATAACTTTGATTTCTCAATTTCTCAGATATGCATACTGTTTTAAAGGACTTAAATCCTAGACAGTGAGACATTATTAAAATTAGGAACCAGTCGAATCAACCAGAAAAACTTGAAGCCCAGGCATGGTAATCTGTAGTTCAATCTAAAAAGCTTTTAAAGCTTCTCCTTTCATAATTCAGCACTCCTGACTGTGTACATTAACTGATTAGACTGTGTGATGATGACCACTCTGAATGAGAAGGGACATAGCTCGATTTGGATCCATGCACAGGGGACATTTCCTAGAATGATGAACAGTCAGGAGTCAGGTTTCTAAATAGTCTCATTTCCCACGTCTTTATCATATTCACACAGCAGTCTGTGCACAGCCAGTGCTCAGGTCTGTCTTCCTCCTAGAAAAGACTAGAGTCCTTGCATTTCTAATCTACCAACGTGTGCAGTTCTTGCACTTTTAATTTATGAGTGTTTGGGGGGGACCTCTCTGACTTGGGAACATATTGGCTCGGTCTAATGCTTGGAGATTATTAAACTTGGAGCTATGCTCCACTATCAAGTCTACAGATCTTTTATTTAGAAGATATGGTGCTCTAAATGCACAAAGAGCTCCCTGTCACCTTCACATTAAAGCCCCTAGTGCCTGGTAAATGGAATTATATAGCTGTCATCTCCTTTCCCCAAAGTTTTAAGAGTACAATGGGCTCATTTTTTCACACTCCATCCCAGCTTCAGAACTAAGAGACCTACTTTGTATTGATTTAAGGTCTCAGAAATAAATAAACCTGCTTCACCGCTGTGATTCACAACAAATTCATGATACACTATTGCATGATATATTTCAAGCTCTTGCTCTGGCTCTCTTTTTCCTCTGGTGAGTGATGGGGGAGGTGGGAGGTAGTGGGGAGCTGCAAAGCTGACAGCCTGATGGTTATTGGAGATGGCTGCTGACTGCAAATCCAAGAAAGACACACTGTTGGAGGAGTATGGGATTTTTATACTGGGGGGCAGGGGTGAGAAGCTAATTTACTCGGGTTTCAGACTAGGGTAGCGGGAGAAGAAAGGCTGAAAGGAGAAGAGGGACTGACAGAGTAGTGAAGCTTCAAGTGAACACTGATGTGCAAAAACAGAGCTATGAACTTGTGCAGAAAGGGAGAAGGGTGAAGAAAACCCAACAGTAGTGTACAGTTGAGTGGAAAATGAAGCTGAAGAAATGCTCCACCTAAGGGACCTTGCTCACAGACCTAAGTGGGCACTTATCTTGAGTTCAGGGGCTATGTTTCATTCCAGGCAGAAAATACAGAGATCCTATGTGCCCAGAACAGGAGAAGTACAGGCATTCTTCATTCTAATACTCAGGACACATCAGAATCCTACAAGTTGAAAGAGATACTCTAGAGAGAGGGAAAGATAAAAGAAAGATCCACATGGATGAAGTGAGTTAGAGACTGTTCACTGAGGTGAGAGGGTAATAAATTCTAGCAGTTTGGCTTTTGTGTGCTTTCAGGGTTTTGAGTACCTCAGTCTACATCACCTTCACCTTTACTCCACCAAATCTTAGACCCAATGTGTTTTAGCTAGTACCTAAAAATACAGCACTCAAAAGGATCTGTCCTCTAGCCATGTGTCAAGATCCTGACTTTCAACAAGACAGCTGATAAGAAAGTAAGAGATAATCAGGCTCCAAAGTCTTGCACTATGAGGGAGACCTCTAAGGCTCCATAGAGTACTTCAAAGGGGAACTAGGTTCTAGCTATTTCTCTTGTAATTACTACTTATTTCATATTTTGAACTGGTAAAATGTTATTTATGAACCAGTTTCTTTTCTATCTTGGGATGGTATTTTCATCTTTACTATATTTGTTGTTGAAACAAGGCCACTCTGAAGGCAAAAGTACACCCCAGAAAAGATTTTGGTTCTATTCAATATCCCATAGTCACACCACAAAAGTGGGCATTTCAAACACTATTTTTAAGAGCAGTATAGCTTTAAAGAAAAAGGAACCAGCAGTTAGCGTAATGGCTATGTCGCTGGACTCCCACGTAGTTGACTGCAGTTCGAGTCCCGGACCTGGTGGCTTAAACTCACACCGGGCGCGTGTGCGTGCGTGCCTAAGATCCTGAGAGGAGAATGGAGGAGAAGGGACTGCAGCGTGGCCATCCCCCCTGGGGGAGCGATTTCTCACTTTCTATCTCTCTCTCTGTCTCTGTATGTCTAGTGAGCACACGTGCCATATAGCAAAAAACCTCTCCAAAAAAAATTAAAAAAAAAAAAGTATTGAGTTCCTCTTCAGCTGAATTTTTAAAGCACAATTATTATTTTTTTAAGATTTTTGCCATAGGGCATGTGCACTCACCAGAGAGTGAGAGAGAGACACACACACAGTGAGAGGGAAAGTGAGAAATCACCCCCAGGGGAGATGGGCATGCCATCATCTCTTTTCCTTCATTCTCCTCTTGGGATTTTGGGCATATATGCATATGTGTTCAGCATGATTTTCAAGCTGCCAGGTCTGGGATGTGAACCACAGTCCACCGTGTGGGAATCCAGTGCCTTAACCAACCAGCATGCCACCTGCTGGTCCCTTTTAAGCATAACTAAGTAAATATCTGGCAATGGTGTCACAGAGGAAATTCAACCAATGTTTGAGTAGTTGGATTTTTAAAGATCTGTCTACAAAAATGTCAATATTTATCATTTTAGGTTATAATTGTGAACAACATAGAGCATTGGGCATTTACACTTACCTGAAAGGGAGGGAGAGAGGGAGGGAGGGAGAGAGAGGGAGGGAGGGGGGGAGGGAGAGAGAGAGAGAGAGAGAGAGAGAGAGAGAGTGAGAAATCACTCCCTGGGGGGATGGCCAGGCTGCAGTCTCTTCTACTTCATTCTCTTCTCAGAAATTTGGGCATGCATGTACATGTGCCAATGTGATTTTTAAGCTGCCAGGTCTAGCATTTAAACCACAGAGTTGGCCATGTAGGATCCAGTATCTTAACTACCATGCCACCTGCCAGCCCCAAAATATAGAAATTTTAAATCATTATGCTCTGCAGCTTCCATTCCATTCCATTCATTTCACAAAGACGTAAAATACGATGAGTTAATCATTAAGTATATGTGTTACATATACTTAAGATTACACTATTATGTAATCTCATTAATATATAATACCCTGAAGAGTAATAATGTCTTTTGGTTCCCCTCCCCTGATCTATCTTCTCCCTGACCCAGCCAAGTTATGGATGAGCATGGAGACTGCACAGTAACATGGTTTCTAGCTACAGATCGATATACATCTTCACAGCATCACAGGACACTAGAAATTAAAGAGAATTTAAGATTAAGGGATCCTCTAGTCTTTCATTTTAAGGTGAGAAATGTATTATGCCTCCTGTTTTACAAAGAGGAAACAGACCCAAAGTTAAAATTAGACCGAAGTTGTTGCTAACCTAGAAAATGGCTGGGAGGACAATGATCAAAAGTGTTTTGTTTTTGTTCTTATTATTTTGGTTCTTAACCTAAATTTTCTGTAACTCTAAAATTGTTGAACGTATTTGTAATAGGTTGTCAAACATGACAATTTCTGAGTATGTATTCAATGCCCCAAGCAGGGACTCAGAATCTTTGCTTTAAATGAGTTGGTACTTGTTGGTTCTCAACACTACTGTATACACGTTAGACTCCTTTAGAGTCAGAACGTTTGTCATGGAGCTCTGAATGACAACCCAGCATGCAAGATCTCCAAATCAGAGCACTCAGGATCAGGCTGCTGGTGTATTCATGAGTTAAACATATCTGCTACAGTTTTCTTTTTTTTCTTTTTTTTCTTTTTTTGGAGAGGTTTTTGCTATAGGACGTGTACACTCGCCAGAAAGACAGAGAGAGACAGAAAGTGAGAAATCACCATGCCGCAATCCCTTCTCCTCTATTCTCCTCCCAGGATCTTGGGCACAAACACACATACGCCTGGCGTGAGTTTAAGCCACCAGGTCCGGGACTCGAACCGTGGTCGGTTACATGGGAGTCCAGTGACCTAGCCATTACGCCAACTGCTGGTCCCTCTGCTACAATTTTCTACCAAACCTGAAGAAAGCTGAATAAAATACAAACAGAACCTCCCCAAATGGGGTCACATTTATCTATATTTTGTATGTGTATGTGGGTGGGAGAGTGGGTTTGAAAACTAACAGATCTGCCCATTGCAATCCTTTTGGAGAACTCATTCATACTGCTAAAGCAAGGCTTACTCAGACAGGAAGCTAAAATGCCCTCTTTAAAAAGGAGAGCGATCCCATCTGGAGTACAGGGACTGTCTATTGTGAAAATAGGTAGTTAGGGACTTTTAAAAATGCAAATTGCTGAACTGATCCTTAGAGTGATTATGGGCTATTGTATCAACAAGTCCTTGGGGACTACTGTAGACAGATGACTGACACATATACTACCCTATCATGACCGAACATGGTGCCTCTCACATTAATGGCTTTCCAAAGTGTGTCGATTGTCTTTAGATAACATCTATTGGGAAAGTCAATACACGAATGTACTGCCACTGCAAGAACTGCCATCTGACATGTTCTTAAAGAAATGTTTGCCTTCAAAGAATCAGAAAGTATAAAGAATTTTATTTTTGTGTTTCTTTTCCAGGGCCTGGATGATGAACTGCAAAAAGAACCCTAAATATACAACTCAGGGAAGACTACAACAGCATCTAAGTGCTTCACACACTAATCCATTTAATCTTCACAACAAAACCCTGGTAGGTAGGTTCTATTATTATTATCCTCCATTTTACAGTTAATAAAATGGTAGCCTGGAGATGCTTAGTAAACTGTCCAAAGTCACACAACTAGTAGTGGTAGAGATTATTAAACCCAGGTAGCCTGGCTCTAGAGTCCATGCTCTTAACCTCTCTAAGTTATGTGAAAGTTACAGTGCTGCCCAATCCACAGTGAGAACCAAATCCTCTCTCCTCCCTTCCTGAGCTTCCATGACTCTGTCACATGTGTGTGTCACAGAGTTACAGGTGAGCACAGAGACTGCACAGTATAGGCCCTGGTGCAACAGACAAGTTTCACTCAGCGGAGGAACTCTGGTACTTTGCCTGATAGAATCTGCTTGACAACTTCACATTTAATACTGCATAGCTACATAAAAATATGTTTACTGACATTGAGACTCAGAGAAAGATGTGATCTACTTGTACCAAGTTGTAACAGCATCAGCCCCCTATGGGACAACAGCCTGAGCCCCACCCATCATATGATTTATTTTTTTCTGGCAGATTCATTGGAAATAGGGGCTTGATTTCACTAAGGTAGATGAAAGTATGTTTTCTGTTTTTTGTTTTTTTAATCTTTCTAAAAGGTAAGAGGGCTTGGTCTGCTCTGTAGGCTGAGGCCACGTGGGAGGCATGGGCTTGATGCCCAGTCCACCATGAACGCTGGGCCATCCAGAGGCTGAGACAGAAGAATCACAAGCTTGAGACAGGTCTAGGCAACACAGTGAGACCCTACTTGAAAGAGCTGTGTGTAGTGGTGCACTTATAATCCCCGCTACTTGGGAGGCTGAGACAGAGGATCATGACAGAATGAGGCCCTATTGTAAAAAAGGAGAAAGAGAGAGAGAAGTAAAAGCTTTACAAAGTTTTACAAAGAAGTCAAACATTGGTGTCTGAGTGAATCTATCTATCACTCACACATTGGCCCCAAGGCCTTACCTCTACATGTCCTGAGGACAAGCATAAACAGCAAATCTGGTTTTCTATGTAGAGAGTGGGCTCTCATCAAGTCTGAAAGAATGAACTGGGAGCTAGCAGGCAAGAGCGTACATCAGTATCCCATTACAATACTAGGTCCTTCCGGGCTATCTGCCATCTGATGCTACATAAACACACGAAATATCATTAGAAACCCAGAAGAGACATGGAGGGGGCAGGACAGTAAATATGAACATTACTGCAAATTTCCAAATAGTATGTGATTAAAATGTTTATTTGGGGCTAGCAGGTGGTGTGGTGGTTAAGGTGTTGGCCTCCCACATGGCTGACCACAGTTTGAGTCCTGGACCTGATGACTTGAACATCATGCCAGGCATGTATGCTTGCATGATCAAAATCCCAAGAGGAGAATAAAGAAAAAGGGATTGTGAGAGTGGCATTCACCCCTGGGGGAATGATTTCTTAGTTTCCCTCTCACTGTCTCTTTCCGGCAAGAGCACAAACCCCGTGGCAAAAAAAAAAAAAAAAAAAAAAAAGAAAGAAAATTTTAAAAAGTTTATTTTATTCATAATAGCACATGCTTGCATGAGAGAGAAGTACTCTGAACAGTCTCATAATGCCAAGATCACCTTTTCTGCTCTCTGGCCTCAGGATCTTGGCATGTGTACGCACACACACAGCAAGCTGACCCAGGGATCTGAACTCACAATGGCTTCTAGCACTAAAGTTCATTTTGCTACTGGTTGTGTTACCAGGCTATGCTCTAAGAAGCATCTTGACTTAGGAATTTATATTCTACAAATCATCTCAGATACTTAAAGGTCTATCTTACTGATCTTCAGGTACATAGGTTTCTGCCTTTCCCAGGCCATTATCCCACAAGCAGGATAGTTTGCCACATCCATCAGGTCTGTCTTCACTTCAACTGAGGCATTTTGTGCCATCTGCCACCCATAGCATACAGTTCCTGGACTTAGGAACCTATGATCTACTACCTTGAGTGATAGCAGGCCCTTAAAAGCTTATTTATGTCATCACTCTTATAACTTTTGGATAAAAAGGAAAATGACCAGAACACTTTCATCTCTTAGGCCTGTGGACACTGAGCACAAAGGTCTGAGACCTTCTTCAATAAAACTTAGAACATGGAAGTTCAGGGACCAGCAGTTAGTGTAATGGCTATGTCCCTGGATTCCCATGTAGCCGACTGCCGTTCGAGTCCCAGACCCAGTGGCTTAAACTCACGCCAGGCGCGTGTGCAAGTGTGCCCAAGATCCCAAGAAGAGACTGGAGTAGAAGGGATTGCGGTGGGCCATCCCCCCCGGGGAGTGATTTCTCGCTTTCTGTCTCTCTGTCTCTCTCTCTCTGTCTTTTTGGTGAGCACATGCCCTATAGCAAAAGCCTCTCAAAAAAAAAAAAAAAAAAAAAAAAAGAACATGGAAGTTCATATCCTGGCCCTAACCTAGACTCTGTCAATGGAACCAAGTTACTTCCTCTATTACTGTTTTTAGGGTTAGGGTTACAGATGGGTTCTTCTGATCTGTAAAATGGCCCCAACACCAATACCTCACCCCAGAAGATAGCAAGGAACCAGACAGATGGTCTTGATTTTCATTTTCAAATAATGCCATTTGGGTTGCCTCTAAGCACCAGGCATTGTCTTCGGTTCAAATGTGCTTCTGCAACACTCAAAAAGATTCAAATACTCTATCTCCCTTTGACTTGGTAATACTTTCAATATTTTATAAATATCTATAGGCAACAAAGCAAGATCATGTGGAAAGAAAATATACAAAGACCACAGGAGAACGGGATAAGATTACAAATACAGAAACACTTTCGGGTCTTGGAATGAAAGACTAGGTCCAGATAGTGGCACAGTGCTAAAATGTGATGTTCTGCGAGGGTGATACGTAGGAAAGTTCCCGCTAGCATCCAGAACCTCACTGAGTATGCCCAGCACACACTTGCCCATGATCAAATGCGGACAGGAATAGGGTTAATCAGGTATCAGGTTTCTGTTGGGAGTATTGTTTCTCTGTTTCTCTCACTCACAGAAATAAATTAATCAACTTAAGAAAAAAAAAAAAAAGATACAGTGGCAAAGAATGGTGCCTATGATAAAAATGTTTAATGTATGGTAAAAACCACTGAAAGTGAAAATACAGGAAACCGCTGGAATATTTATATTTTATACGCCAGTTACTATTGTTGGCTAGAAAAAGAAATCCTTTACAAAATGAGTCTTGGGCCAGCAAGTGATGTGGAGGTAAAGGCAGCTTGATCCCACATGGCTGACTCCATGGTTCAAGTCCCAGACCTGGCAGCTTGAAAATCACAGCGAGTGCATGTGTGTGCATGCCCCAAATCCCAAGAGCATGGAGAAGAAGGGACGGGGTGTGGCTATCCCCTCGTGGGGGAAGTGGAAGGGGGGTGACTTTTCACTTTCCCTCTCTCTGTCTTTCTCCAGAGAGTTTATGCGCCCTACAGCAAAACTAAAAAAAAAAAAAAAAAGGAAAATGAGTGTTTGGAAGCTCAAAAGGTAGGAAGGTACAAATTAATTTAAAACAGGTCAGCTAACAATGGGCAACACCAAGCGTACACCGAGATAAAAGCCTGATGCACATATGCAACGTAGGTTTGGGATGTGTCTCTTTAGCTTCATATCTATTAAAGGAAGAAACAATTTACATGCTGCAGCATTATAGAAATATGATATGTGAGTGTCAACCCTTTCTCTTCGAATTGAACCATGTTAAGTCAAATCAGTGACGGGGTTGAGGGGGAGGAGGTAGAAGGGTAGGGAAAAAGGAGGAAGAAAGAAAGTTTTTTTAAAAAAATCTCTGCCTCAGCAAAAGTTTTCATTAAAATTTTAGACAAATGATCCCTGTGTCCTTCTCCCTGCTGCCTGGGGCTCCATGCTATTTCTATGCAAATAACAACCTCGTGGTTTATATCTTATTATTTCCACCGGAGCTGCAGCGACATGACCTGAGACGTGTAAGAGGTGGGGAGGGGGAGATTGGAGAGGAGAGAGAAAGAGAGAAAGGGAGAGAGAGAGAGAGAGATGGAGTGGATGTTCACTCAAGTGTGAAAAAATATTGTCAGGAGTGAGCGTCAAGAACAAAAAAAAAATTGCAGGGATAACGTGTTTATTTCAGTCCCCCCAGCCCCCCACCCCCAACCCCCCCTTGCAAACCGGCACCTTTTAAAATTCATTGGGCATCAGGCGATCATGCACAATCCATCTGCTTTCACTTTATCATTTGCATTTCATGCCTCCTGGCTTTTGATGTGCTGATACTTTGATGCAGTCAGGAGACGCGCATTATCATTATTTCAATTTTCAAAGGGGTCAACGGGATCGGCACTTGCACACACAAGATTTTTTTCCCTACAACCTCTGCACACCCCCCTTCTTATTCTTCACCCCAATGTTTAACATAAAGGATGAAGGCTCAAAAAGTCTAAGACTATATGTAAGCTTGCGTATGCTGCCTATGTTTCCACTTTATACAGGTACACAGATTCTATGGGCAAAATAGTCAAGATTGAAGGAAGGAGTCTCTACAGTGTTTCAAACACACAAAGACTTTCTCACACATCAACACTCAGGGAGGCACACATCAGAGAGAGAGGGATCTATAAGCAAAACATAGACACAAAGAGACAGAGAGACCAGCATTCACACAAGAAGAGACATGCACACAGAGTGATTTCACACACCCAGAATACTCGAGACAGAGAGATACCTACAGAAAGAAAGGCAACAGAGACAGAGAAAGAAACCAGAACACACAAAGAACACACACGAGCGGTGAGTGAGAGGAAGCAATCTGAGCATGGAAGCTCCTGTATAGTTTCCCTCTTCATCCCTGATAAGCCAAGGGGGTTGTAGGACATGCTTAATGAATTTGTACGAACTCTGGTGTCTTCTAGCAACATGACTCCATACTTAAAAGGTGCTGACATGAGGATAGTGAAGCAGGCAGAGCAAGGTTAGGCAACCTCTATAACTCATCAGTCCCTTCAGCTAAAAATGATCATGTCCTTTAGGAAATGGGCATTGTTTGGTAAGTTACAATCTTTTCCCCTGCAACTAGGCTGTTCCTTTAACAAGCAGCCCTATAGGCTAGGAAAGAAGCTGAGAATAATGAATTTGATCAGAACAATTCAACCAGATTTTAAGAAAAAGTCACTAATGCTTTCTGTATGGCACAAATAAAATTCAAATAGCAAGTTTTCTGGGAAAAAAAATCAACAACCACCTTTGCATTTTGTAATATTCATTGTGTAGAACATATTATCTAGAGAGGAAAAAAGAAATCAGTGTCAAAAGCTACATTTCAGAAATTAACTCTGTTCAGATATGGAAACACTATGGAAATTAGGTATCGTTTAAAAATTCTACCCTTGGGACCAGAAGTTAGCATAATGGCTATGTCACTGGACTCCCAAGTAGTCGACCGCAGTTTGAGTCCCGGACCCTGAGGTTTAAAACTCATGCCGGGTGCGTGTGCATGCGTGCCCAAGATCCCGAGAGGAGAATGGAAGAGAAGGGATTGCAGCGTGGCCATCCCCACTGGGGGGTGATTTCTCACTTTCTGTCTCTCTGTCTGTCTGGCGAGCACATGCGCCCTATAGCAAAAACCTCTCAAAAAAAAAAAAAAAAAAAAAATTCTACCCTTGGGGCCGGCAGGTGGCATGGTGGTTAAGGGTGCTGGATTCCCACATGGCCAACCATGGTTTGAGTCCAGGACCTGGTGGCTTGCTTTCTCACTTTTTTTCTCTCTCACTCTGTCCTTCTCTGGTCAAATTTAAAAATAAGTAAGTACATAAGTAAAGTAAAATAAAATATTTTTTTTAAAAATTCTACCCTTATAGGTAATGGTACCTAAAAGTTTCTTCAGTGCTTACCAATATCTTACTCTAAGAAGGCATCTAAAAGAACAACTTAAAAAATATTAATACTCTCGCCAGGCATGGTGGCACCTGCCCTATGAGGAGAAAAAATTAAGATTCTCAACAGTTTCTCCCACCACAGTAATCATTTTCAGCAGTGGTGGTTCACACATTTTTTTCTTCTTTTTGTTCTAGAGGGCCCATGCACTTGCCAGAAAGAGACAGAGACAGAAAGACAGAGAGAGGAGAAAGCACCCCTACCCTATGAAGAACGGCCAGGTCGCAATCTCTTCTCCTCCATCTCTGCCCTGCCTCCTTTCGGGATTTTGGGCACACACGCCCATACGCATGACATGTTTTTCAAGCTGTAGGTACGAGACTTGAACCGTACAGTCAACATGTGTGGTCCAGCTCCTTAACCACCAAGTCTTGGAGTGGGCCCACAATTTTCATTTTTAGGCTTCTCTACAAAAAAGGGAGGAGGATAGTCAAGTTTGCCATTATTAGCACTATCCTGCCTTTCCCTGGAGAGAAAAGCAAACTCAGAGAGGGAGACAACATTCATAAGAATGCACAGAGAAAGCTGATCACATCAAATGATTACTCTCATTTCTGACATCCCCAAAAGCTAATAGGACCAATGGAAGTACAAAATTATACTAAATGAAAACAGTGGAAATGAAAAAAATCCTTCCACTGGAAAGTCAAAGCTTGGCAAAATATGACTACAAGTCTAGTAAACACAATATCCAATTCAGCTTACTATCTGTGTTATCACTCCACAAGCTCCATCACCAAACCATGTAAGAGAGGGAAAGGCAAACCAAAATTTCAATATGGGTTAATGCTGTGCACCAAGTACTACATATTTTAACTCATGTTTTCTCATTTCATGTCCACAGTGTTATTTAAAGGTGTAAACTATTATACCCTTTAAAAGATAAGAAGACTGTGGGCACCAGAGAGCCAGCACCAGACTATTCCATTACACAGCTCTGCCTCTGGAGAGAAAATAACATTCCTATGCCTGCAAAGATGCAAAGTCAGAATTGCATTGTCTTCGGTATATCCTGGTACTCTTCGATCATTTTCACTTTTTTCTTTTAGATTTTTGCCACAGGGCACATAAGCTTAGAAAGACACATAGAAAGAGAGAAAGGGAAGTGAGAAATCATCCCCCAGGGAGGATGGCTACACCACAATCATCCTCTGTTCTTCTCTTGGGATTTTAGGCATGCATACACACATGCCTGACCTATTTATCTAGCCACCAGGCCCAGATTCAAACCACAGAGTCAGCCACGTGGGATCCAGCACCTGAACTACCATGCTACCTGCCGGCCTAAATTTTCACGCTTACTGGCGGTAACCTCACCATCCATTTTTCATCCCATGGAAAAGGGCCTATGAACTAGAAATAAAGATATACAAACCCTTCCTTGGAAAGAAAGATAAATTTCTACATCAGGTTCTTTACAAGCAATCCACCCACACACTAGTCTACCCATCTTCGTACTCAATATTTATCAAGGACTTTCACTATGTACAAGAAACCACCATAAGTGTCCCTTTTTATTTTTTTATTGTTTTTAATTTTTAAAAATTTTTTTTGGTAGAGGTTTTTGTTATAGGGCGCGTGCACTCGCCAGATAGACAGAGAGAGACAGAGAGATAGAAAGCAAGAAATCACCCCCCCCAGGGGGATGGCCACGCCGCAATCCCTTCTCCTCCATTCTCCTCTCAGGATTTTGGGCACACACGCACACGCACCCGGCGTGAGTTTAAGCCACCGGGTCCGAGACTCGAACTGCGGTCGACTACGCGGGAGTCCAGCGACATAGCCATTACTCTAACTGCTGGTCCCAGGTGTCCCTTTTTATAGGTGTATCACAAATACGTTACAACTTCATGTACTCAACAGCAGCCTGTGCCTCATCCATGGTGTGGATCCAAACTGGGAATACAACTGGATTAGAGACAGCTCTATGTGTGAGAACAGATATTCTTACATTTCTTGCTTATAGATGAGAAAAATGAAAGAAAAAAGGGCAGAATGGAAGCATTCGATTAACCTCAGTCTTTCTAGAAAGACATTAGAGCTTCAGTGCTATGGAGCAGGGATTTTAAGTGGTTTGTTCACTAACATAAACTCAAGGCTTGAAACAGTAGCTGGCATGTAGTAGGTACTCAAATTGCTTGCGTAATGAAATGAGTGAAAAGGCAAGTGAGTCAGTGGGCAATGGAAATCAAGGGAGACAGGGGGAAAAGATAGACTGAGAAAGGCACAGACCAAATGGCTTCCCTTCAGTCAGGATCGTGAATTAAGGATTCACAATAATCTTGGCCAGCTGCATCAGCACATGCTGGATGCTACTGCTTGGTGGTCTGAGGGTACACAGGAGGCCCAGGATTGATTATTCTCAGCCCACCGTGAAAAGCCACGTGCAATGATATATGCCTGTAGTCCAAGCTACTCAGGAGGCAGAGGCAGAGGGATCGTGGTGTCGCAAAACACAGTCTTAAAAAACAAACAAACAAACAAAAAAAAGCAAAACACAGTCTTTAAAAAAAAAAAAAAAAAAAAAAAAAAAAAAGGAATTCATAATAATCTTCGAAGAACTTTACATACTTCTCCCAAACTCTAAAAACTTACTTTGTTGAGGGCCCCAGCACCTGTCAGAATTATGTGAGAATTCTCAACCTGGATGGTTCTCTGTCCCAGCCGGACCAAGTAAGCCCCAATCCCAATGGCCCGGCACGTCACCTTAAAAGAGAATAAATTCAACAAGTCACGTATTCTATAAGAACTAATGCATAGAGATATAAATCCAAGCTAACAGAAATAATTATTGCTTTTTATGAATTCTGATTAATAACAATACCAATATCAACAATACCAAAAAAAAATCCTGGTCAAGGAAAACAAGAGAAAAAATTCATTCAATGATTTGAGTGTTAGACACTAAAGGGAGTATAGGCCCTTTACTGCTATATTTTTGTCCATTTAACAGATGCTTAGTATACCCACTAGAAGTAAACAAGAAGAAATTCAAGCTATTAATACTTTAATAAACTGGACCAGCAGGTGGTGTAGTGGTTAAGGTGACGGCCTCCTATATAGTTGATTACGGACCAAGTCTGAGACCCAGAGACTTGAAAATCATGCCAGGAACATGCGCATGCATACCCAAAATTCTCAGAAGAGAATGGAGAAGGGATTGTGGTATGGCCATCCCTCTGGAGAGCAGGTTTTTTCACTTTCCCTTTTTCTCTGTCACTCTATGGCGGGCTCACGTGCCCTGTGGCAAAAACCTTAAAAAAATAAAAAAATAAAAAGTCTGGCAGACTATCAGGGCCAGCAAATTATACGGTATTTAAGGTGCTGGACTCCACATGGCTGACTGTGGTTTTAGCCCTGGTGTTCATGAAGACCATGCCATGTGCATATGTGTGCATGCCCACAATTCCAAGAGAATGGAAGAGAAGGAATTGCAGCATGGCTATCCCTCCTGGGGGATGATTTCTCACTTTTCCTTTCTCTGTTGCTCTCTGTCTCTCTTCAGCGAGTGCATGAACAAGATGGCAAAAACCTTAAAAAAAAAAAAAAAAAAAAAGTCTGGTAGACTATTTAGAGGCCCAAAATGAGGTGTTGGTTTTATTTGGGAAATTAAGTTATTTACATTATCCTATCTTCCCATTATCATGCATAATTAAAATAAAATTATGAATATGTAATTTTTAAGAAATGCTCTCATTTGGGACTGACTAGCAGTGATGGGGCAAAAAGTAAACATAGCCTCATGGTCAGCTCTCTAAAAATTTCATATTCTGGAAAGGTTTACCAGGCTGATGGTAATGATTTCATCATAAGCCAATGAGGATTCTCCGGCAATCATTCCAGAAGCTCGAAGGTTCTCTGCTCCGAGTCCCTCTTCTTTCCCGATAATATCTGTTATCTTGTACCTATTGGATATAACCACATCAAATTACAAAGGTTAAACACAGTAACAGCAATCCGTTAAAGAGCAATCACCAATTAAAGGTTGCTGAAAGTATACTGCAAGTTTGTATTTAACACCAGTGCTTTATGCCTCTCCTCTTACACGCTTCATCCCTAGGTCTTTCCTTCTTAGTCTTTCCTATAGAACCTGGAAGCAATGTGGTATAATAGAAAGAGCAAAATCTGGGATTAAGCAGATAGGTTTAAATCCTTGCTCTGATACATACAGCAGTATGACTCTGGGGATAATAATGTAGTAACTTCTATGAAAAGGGGATATAGTATCTACTGCTAAAGGTTGCCCTAAGAGTTAAATCAAAGCAATGAGAGAAGGGTCTTGATACACAGATGGCCCTGAAATTTTAGATGTCCTCTCTTACTTTCCAGAAGAAGATTTTTAAAAGCAGAGTCAATGTATTTCTCTATAAGAAGCAATTGCCATTAAATAACAATTTTAGACAACTTCACATAGGAATAAAAAGTCCGAACAGAAGGGTGGTGGGAATGCTCAGCCCAGTTTCTCAAGTCAAAAGTTCTTTTTCAAGACAAGGATGAAGGGGAAGATTAAAACAGCACACTCCCATTCCTGCTCGTTCATAAATATCAAGTGTATACATGAGGGTCCCTGGCTATAGTCCTCTGGAGGGGCAGGTGGAATGTGTGTAGAAGTGAAATGCTGACCAAGTTGTCCAGAAAGCATCCTGTGGATCTAGTGGGAGTCACTCATCTGTCTTCCTGGCAGGGGATTAGGAGTGATAGCTGATAATGGGAAATGGGAGATGGGGAATGCAACTAATAAAAGAGAGGAAAAATACAAAGTTGGAAGCAGAGATGGGCATATATTATTTATTGTTCCATGTGTACCCAGAAGGCTTGGCACTGGGCACAGTTTTATAAATTGAAATAATAAATAAGTATCCCGTAGTGGCTCTTAAACTACTTCTTCCTGCCCCTCCCCTGTATTTCTCTGTTCCCTTCTTTATTTCCAGTCCTCCATCAATTCCTTTTCTTTGCCCGTGCAAAGCCTGTGACTTTACATCTCTGCTTCCCAGATTTCCCTGCCTTTCTATTATTAGCCTCTCCCTATATCCAATAATTCCCCAGTTCTTCTCTTGTTCTGTATCTAGACTCGAGATTCTAGAGTTGTATTATAAATGACACTGATCACCTTTAAGGCCTTAACGAGCAACATTAATTGTGGAGGGAAGGGAATGTGTTCTTTTTATAATGTCCACGTGCCGTACAGTCACAAATATCCATCGGCCTAGTCAGCCTTCCCTGTAAAGTAGATCCTTCCCTCCTAAGGGCTGCATATTGCTTAACAAGTATTCATGATCTGTTCATTGGCATCTTCTTCCATTATATCACACGAAAAGAAAATAAAAACTTGATATTCTCTGTTCTATGAGTTGAGTCTTCTACCATTTAGGACTACCTTTTTAGAGATTTTTTTGCTATAGGTCGCATGTGCTCACCAAGGAGACAGAGAGAAAGCAAGAAATCACCCCCCTGGGGGGATGGCCACAATCCCTTCATCTCCATTCTCCTCTTGATATTTTGGGCACACATGCACACGTACCCAGTGTGAGTTTTAAGTTGCTGGGTACAGCACTCAAACCACGGTCGACTACGTGGAAGTCCAGTGATATAACCATTAAGCCATCTGCTAGTTCCGAGTAGTACTAAATTTTAATGTTATTAAAAAAAACTTTCTATAATATATTGCAATTAACAAAACACATTCACATATCATTTTTCAGATTTTTTTAAATGTCAGAGGAGGAACCAGCAGGACGCATGGTGGTTAAGGTGCCAGATTCCCTCTCGGCCCACCACAGTTTGAGTCCCGGAACTGGCAGCTTGCTTGCTCTCTCTGTCTCTGGTAAGCACACATGCCCTATAGCAAATTTTAAAATAATAATGATAATAATGATAAAAAAAATAAAATTAAAGAAATAACTTTTTTTTTTTTTTTTAAGAGAGGTTTTTGCTACAGGGCACATGGGCTCACTGGATAGACAGAGAGACAGAAAGTGAAAAATCAACCCCCTCCCGGAGGATGGCCATGCCCCAATCCCTTCTCCTCCATTCTCCTTTTGGGATTTTGGGCACACACGCAAACATGCCCGGCGTGAATTTTAAACCACTGAATCTAGGACTCAAACCGTGGTTGACCACATGGGAGTCCAGTGACATAATCATTATACCATCTGCTGGCCCTGAAATTAAATAAATAATTCTAAAAAATAAAATAGAGGACATGTGTGCTCACCAGAGAGAGACAGAAAGAGGAAGAAAGTGGGGCAGAATCATGCTGTAATCCCTTCTCCTCCACTTCTCCAACCTGTCAGGATTTGGGGTATACATACACACATGCCTAGAGTGTTTCTTAAGCTGCCAGGCTGGGACTCAAACCATGGTTGGCCATGTAGGATCCAGCTCCCTTAATCACTAGGCTACGGGGCCAGCACATTCACAATTCAATGTAACAGATGATAACAACAGTAGCTAGGACTTTTGATTGCTCAGCACTATGTGCTCAGCACTGCACTAAGGGCCTTAGTTTATTTGATCTTCATCTTTCAGATAAGAAACCTTAAGGAAGAAAAATTACTTGCTTCCTAACAAAAGCAATATGAGAAATCAATAGTTTCTCCACATACAGTAATAGAGTTAAAACTATATAATGGAGAAACGTCCCATTCAGAGTAGCAAAAATAAATAACCAAATAAACAAATAAATAAAACAGTGCAAAATGCTTACAGGTAAACATAAAAAATTTGGCAAAATCTCACCATGCTCATACCACATGTCCAGGCATCCTTAGGCACCACAGTGAATTTCCAAGGACACTAAAGAGTAGTTTAAATTTTTTTTTTTTTGAGAGGTTTTCGCTATAGGGGCACGTGCGCTCGCCAGACAGACAGAGAGAGACAAAGAGACAGAAAGCGAGAAATCACCCCCCAGGGGAGATGGTCACACCGCAATCCCTTCTCCTCCATTCTCCTTTCGGGATCTTGGGCACGCACGCACACGCGCCCGGCGTGAGTTTTAAGCCACCGGGTCTGGGACGTGAACCGCGGTCAACTATGTGGGAGTCCAGCGACATAGCCATTACGCTAACTGCTGGTCCCATGAGTAGTTTAAATTTTTGAGAGAAATACTATGATATGTATACCTGCTGGACTCCATGTAAACTACTAGTTTTAGGTTCTTATAGTCTAACATTAGTGGTACAGTCTTTCTGACAATGACCTATCTGTAAAACTAGGATTTTGCAGTTTCTTCGAAGAAAAAGCAAGTTCTATACAAAAATATCAATGAAGAACAAGAAATGAGGGTAGTGATAACCAAGCTGACTCCAAGGTTTGAAATATTACACAGACACAAATACACCATTAGTAGATAACTGTGATTATTTAAGATTGAGTTTTCAATATATGTCTATTATTTTTTCAAATGATTATCAAATTCTTAGGACATAAATACTTATGAAGTTGGATGGGTTTAACTACTTAGTAAACAGAAATATTAAATAGATCTTTTAGCCTATGGATGCTGTAAACGCTACTGAGATGCTGCTAAAGGTATCATGAACCAAGAAAGATGGGAACCTCTGGCATATCCTACATATAAAAAAGAAAGTTACAAAACTTAAAAAAATACACTTGAATAAGTGGAAAAATACAGTATCTTTTGAAATGTGATTTCAGGGACCAGCAGATGGAGTAATGGTTACATTGCTGGTCTCCCACTTAGTCTACCACAGTTTGAGTCCTAGACCAGGCAGCTTAAACTTAAGCCAGGCATGTATGTGTGTGTGACCAAGATCCCAAGAGGAGAATGGAGGAGAAGGGATTGCAGTGTTGCCATCCCCCACCCCCCCGGAGGGGGGGGGGTGATTTCTCACTTTCTATCTCTCTCTGTCTTTCTGGTGAGCGCACTTGCCCTATAGCAAAAACCTCTCTTAAAAAAAGAAAGAAATATGACTTCAAATATTCCTAAATTCATGTATAAACATACTACAATTTGAATAAAAGTCACTATGGGATATTTGAAAGAATTAAAAAAAATAGGTCAGTTTGTGGCCTGGTGTAAGCACCAGGCAGCTGGATCCCACATGGCTGACCACGCAATTTAAGTCCTGGACCCAGCATCTTGAGTAACATCCTTGGCTTGAGTGGCCAAAATCCTGACAAGATAGAGAAATGGAGAAGGGATTGGGGCATGATGAGGCCCCATTCGGGGGTGCTTTTCCCTCTCTCTCTCTCTCTCTCGTGAGTGCATGCATCCTATAGCAAACAAACAAAAAAGCCTACATCTAAAGACCTAATAATATCCAATAAGACTTGGGAGAAAATGAAGAATGTGAGGAAATTTGCCTTACTAAAACAGTTAGAATAGTTTGACATTAGCACAAGAATAGCACAAACAATATAAGAGTATGAATTATTCAATAAATAGTATCAGAGCACTTAACATTCTGGAAAATACTTGTGGGTAGATTATAAAATGTTCAGATTCACTGGTAATCAAAACTACAAGTTAAAATAATAATAGCTATTTTTACCCTATTGTATTAATCAGCAGTAAAGAATGTTGGCAATGGTAGAAAAAAATTAGAGAGGGAAAAAAAGCATTATCACATACTGCTAATGGGAATGCAGACCCTGAAAGGGCAACTTGAAATTATTTTTTTGACCGAGAATTCCACTTCTAAAAATTAATCCAAAGGGAATAGTCAGAGAGTCAGAGATATTCTTAAAAGTTCGTATGGAATAAACCAGTCTGAACCGAAATAAACCAGTCTGAACCGGACTAAACCGTTATGACCCAGAATTAACTGGTCTGAACCGGAATAAACTGGTCTCAACCGGTCCGGACCGGACTGAACGGGAATAAACCGGTCTGAACCGGAATAAACCGGCCTGAACCAGTATAAAGTGGTCTGAACTGGTATAAACCAGTCTGAACTGGAATAAACCAGACTGAAATGAAATAGTCTTAACCGGTCTGAGCCGGAATAAACCAGTCTCAACCGGTCTGAACCAGAATAAACCGGTCTGAACCAGTATAAACTGGCCAGAACTGAAATAAACTGGTCGGAACTGGAATAAACCTGTCGGAACCGGTCTGAACCAGAACAAACAGGTCGGAACCAGTCTTAACTGGAGTAAACTGGTCGGAACTGGAATAAACCTGTTGGAACCAGTCTGAACCAGAATAAACCGATCAGAACCAGTCTTAACTGGAATAAACCAGTCGGAATTGGAATAAACTGGTTGGAACTGGAATAAACTGGTCTGACAGGAATAAACTGGTCTGAACCGGAATAAACCAGCCAGAGCTGGAATAAACCGATTGGAACCGGTATAAACCAGTCTGAACTGGAATAAACCATACTGAAATGAAATGATCAGAACCAGAATAAACTGGTCTGAACCAGAATAAACCAGTCTGAACCGGAATAAACCGGTCGGAGCTGAAATAGACCGGTATGAATTGGAAAAAACTGATCGGAACTGGAATGAACCAGTCGGAACTAGACTAAATTGGAATAAACCAGTCGGAACCGGAATAAACCCGTCTGAACTGGAATAAGCCGGTCGGAGCTGGAATATACCGGTCTGAACCGGAATAAACCAGTCTGAATCAGAATAAACCGGTCTGAACCAGTCTGAACTGGAATAAACCGGAGTAAACTGGTATGAACTGGAATGAACCGGTCGGAACCGGAACAAACAGAAATAAACTGGTCTGAATGGGAATAAACCGGTCTGAACCGAAATAAACCGGTCTGAACTGGAATAAACCAGTCGGAAACGGAATGAACCGGTCTGAAACAGTCTGAACTGGAATAAACTGGTTGGAACCGGAATAAACCGATCTGGATCAGAATAAACCGGTCAGAGGTGGAATAGACCGATGTGAACCAGAATAAAATGGTGTGAACAGGAATAAACCGGTCGGAGCCGGAATATACCGGTAGGAGCCGGAATATACCGGTCTGAACCGGAATAAACCAGTCTGAACTGGAATAAACCGGTATGAACTGGAATGAACTGGCCGGAACCGGAATGAACAGGAATAAACCAGACTGAACTGGAATATACTGGTCTGAACCGGAATAAACCGGTCGGAACTGGAATGAACAGAAATAAACCGGACTGAACTGGAAAACACCGGTTGGAACTGGAATAAACCGGTCTGAACCTGAATAGACCAGTTGGAACTGGAATGAACCGGTCGGAACTGGACTAAATTGGAGTAAACCGGTTGGAATCGGAATAAATCGGTCTGAACCAGCCTGAACTGGAATAAACCGGTCGGAACTGGAATAAACCAGAATAGACCGGTTGGAACCAGAATGAACCAGTCAGAACTGGCCTAAATTGGAGTAAACCGGTCGGAATCGGAATAAACAGGTCTGAACCAGCCTGAACTGGAATAAACCAGTCAGAACTGGAATAAACCGGTCAGAGCTGGAATATACCGGTCTGAACCGGAATAAACCAGTATGAACTGGAATGAACAGGTCGGAACCAGAATGAACAGGAATAAACCGGACTGAACTGGAATAAACCGGTTTGAACCGGAATAAACCGGTCTGGACTGGAATAAACCGGTCGGAATCGGAATAAACTGATCTAAACCAGTCTGAACTGGAATAAACCGGAATAAACCAATCTGAACCGGAATAAACCGGTATGAACCGGAATGAACCGTACTTGACCAGCCTGAACTGGAGTAGACTGGTCGGAGCCGGAATAAACCGGTCTGGACTGGTCGGAACAGTAATAATCCGGTCTAAACCAGTTGGAACTGGAATAAACCGGTCTGAGCCGGAATAAACTGGTCGGAGCTGAATACACCGGTCTGAACCAGTCTGAACTGGAATAAACTGGTATAAACTGGTCAGAACCGGAATGGACAGGAGTAAACCAGTCTGAACTGGAATAAACCGGTCTGAACTGGAATAAACCAGTCTGAACCAGAATAGATCAGTCGGAACTGGAATAAACTGGTCTAAACCAGTCAGAACTGGAATAAACCAGTCTAAACCAGTCTGAACTGGAATAAACCGGAATAAACTGGTCATAACCGGAATGGACAGGAATAAACCGGTCTGAACTGGAATAAACCGGTCTGAACCGGAATAGACCAGTCGGAACCAGAATAAACCAGTCTAAACCAGTCGGAACTGGAATAAACCGGCTTGAGCCAGAATAAACCGGTCCGAGCTGGAATAAATTGGTCTGAACTGGAATAAACTGGAATAAACCGGTCAGAACCGGACTAAACCAGCCGGAACTGGAATAAATCGGTCTGAACTGGAATTAACCGGTCTGCTCCGGAATAGATCAGCCAGAATCGGTCTGAACCAGAATAAACCGGCCTCAACTGGTCTGAGCCAGAATTAACCGGTCTGAACCAGTATAAACCAGAAAAAAAACGGTCTGAACCAGTATAAACCGGACTGAACTGGAATGAACTGGTCAGAACATGAATAAACCAGTCTGAACCGGAATAGACCGGTCTTAACCAGTATAAATCGGTCCAAACCGGACTGAACTGGAATAAACTGGGCTGAACTGGAATAAACCAATCAGAACCAGAATAAACCAGTCTGAATCAGAATAAACCAGTCTCAATCAGAATAAGCCGGTCTGAACCAGAATGAACCGATCTGAACTGGAATAATCTGTTCTGAACCAGTATAAACCGATCGGAACCGGTCTCAATTGGACTAAACCAGAATAAACTGGTCTGAACCAGACTGAACCGGTCTGAACCAGAATAAACCGGTCTCAACCCTTATTATGTGGAAGCTGGAGGTGGGGTGTAGGGGGGAAATATGCATGTAGACAAGACAGTAAGGACACAATATAAATTCTTAATTGTGGCCTCAGGGTAAGATTGTGACTGATTTTTATTTTTTCTTAATAATTATCTATACATTTCATATTCCTAAAATGCATGAATATTATCATTTTAAAACTTCAGTCCATGAGGTCCTTCAGCTGGTAGTGTTAAAGCAAGAATATAAACCCAAGACAACTAGATTATGTAACATGCAATTTTTAATGCTCTTCAAGGTGATGATCAACAGAACAGTTAAAAAATTACCAGATTCTTTTTACTCATGGCCAAATTATTCTGATACCTACCTGGATTCTCCTTCATCTTCTACGTGTTCACAATGGACAGAGTTGAGAGCACTGACTCTCTTATAATCTTGAGGGGTCAGATATAAATACTTGAATCCCTATGAAGCACAAAAAGTTTTTCACTCATTATTGCCATTGTCACATAATCAGAAGATAACAAAGCACGTGTAATGAAGCCTGTTCCAAAGCTAGCTTTAAATCGCCACATCACTTTTTAGAGTTACTATCTAACAAAATACTGGCATAGACAGTTCTCCTCTCAAAGATGGACATGACTACTTTTTCAGTCACTGGCTGTCCTTGACTAAGATGTCTCCAAGTATATATCATTCATTTTATCTTCAACAGATTAAAGGGTCATTTTCTGATCTTTAGTGACTACTCTATTAAAGATATCAATGAGAAATTAAGGAATTGTATGAATTGCTATTCTTTGGTCTCTCAAAGCCATAGTATCACCAAAAATATGTAAGATAAGAAGGAGTTGAGAGGATATGACTGAGAGGATACACAAATGTAGGAAATTTAATATTAAAAATGAAAACTCTATACGGTGCTAATAGGGAACACTGAATTCATGCTTTTTGCTGTTTTCAATAAGTAATTCCTAATTCCTGTTTACATTTACAAATTACACCACTTCATAATTGATTTATTTGTATATATACATATATATGTATATACACACAATTACATGCAAAGAGAATTATATGGTACATGTGTTTAAGTAACACACTCAGCCAAAACAAAACACCAAAAAAATAGAGAAAAACATTTAAAATACTGTAAGAAATTATGCCCACCATCTAACTAAATGAATTTATGTCCGACAGTGAGCATAACATGGAAGAGACAGAAATCTGCCACTGGTCTTGCATGACTTGTGATGTGAACACCTTGTAGTACTGAGTGTCATTAGTATTCAGTCAGCACACACTTACAGAGTGCCTATTAGTACAAGGTACTGTTCTAGGCACTGGGGGTGGGGGGCGGGGACAAAACAAAAAAATCCTGGCCTATGGAACTTACCTCCTAGGGGAAGATGTAAGTAAAACATGTAATGCTAATAGAAATAATGTTTAAGAAAAAAATAAAATAGAGAAGGGAGACCAAGTACACTGAGGCATGAATGTGCCTAGCAGGTTTCAGAAAGAGCAAAAAGGCTCCAGAGTGTGGAATAGGGGATAGGTGAGATTGCAGGAAAAAATAAGGTCAGAGTAGTACTAAAGGGCCAATCTATGTAAGACCTTACAGGTGTTTGGATTTTGCCTCAGTAAGTTGGGAAGCCATTGAAGAATTTTAAATGGATTAAAATTTTGAGTTGTGATCAGATTTATATTTTAGCTGGATCATTCCATTTCCTATTGTCAACACATTTTGGGTGGAGGTGGGGCAAGGTCAGAAGCAGTAGGGCCAATTAGGAGGCTATTCAGTATGTAGGTAAGAGGTGGTCGTGAGTTGGAGGTTGGAGTACCATCTCAGTAATAGCAATGGAAGTGTTTAGATGGGGCCAGATTCTGGATACACACACACACACACACACACATATATCCATGTATGTATGTATTTTTTTAAAAAAAGGAATTATTTAATTTAACTTTATTTATTTTAATTTGACCAGAGAGGGGCAGTGTGAGAGTGAGAGTGAGAGAGAAAGTGAGAAAGTAAGCTGTCTGGTCCCGGACTTGAACTGCAGTCCTCTGTTTGGGAGTCCACGACTTTAGCCACCATGCCACTTGCCAGCCCCCTGGATATAGTTTTAAGGTAGGGATGTAAACATAATTTACTGATGCAGTGGATATGGGCTGTGTAAAAGAGAAATGTCAAGGATAACTCCAAGGTCTTTTACTTAAACAAATGTAGCCACAAAGGTACCATTTGTTGAGATATTGATAAGACTGTGGTAAGAACAAATTTAAGGATGATTAGAAGCTTCATTTAAGTAGACATGTAAGTAAAGCCTGAATACATAAATACGATATTTGGGGGTAAGGTACCAATTTAAAAGTTTATCAGCTTACACATGGAATTTAAAGCTTTAAGACTGGGTGAGATTGCCAAGAGAAGGTGAATACAGGAGAAAGAAGAAGTTCAGAGACAAATTTGCTCTGGAAACCATTTTTTTCTTCAACCTCATTTTCTTTTTCTTTTTTTTTTTGGAAAGGTTTTTGCTATAGGGCGCGTGTGCTCGCCAGACAGAGAGAGATAGAAAGTGAGAAATCACCCCCCAGGGAGGATGGCCACGCCACATCCCTTCTTCTCCATTCTCCTCTCGGGATCTTGGGCATGCACGCACACGCGCCTGGGGTGAGTTTTAAGCCACCGGTCCGGGATGCAAACCGCGGTTGACTACGTGGGAGTCCAACGACATAGCCATTACGCTAACTGCTGGTCCTGTTTGACCCCATTTTCTATACTGGCTATCCTACCACAGTACCAGGAAAGGGGTCTGGGCTTAGGGGATTAACACTAGAGAGTCCAGAACTTCTTGGTCCTGCCACAGCAATCTCTGTGGTACTAACATCTTTCTCTATTCACTTTTTCTTTTTACAATGTTCAAAATTGAGATAAAATCCTCACAGCATAAAATTTGCCATTTTAAAGTATATAATTCAGTAGTTTTTAGTATATTCAGATGCTGTGCAACTATCACCACTAATTCCAGAATATATCCATCATCCCAAAAAGAAACCCCATGTCTGCTGGCAGTCACTATCAATTAGCATACACTTTTAAAATTAACTTTATTAGGGCCAGCAGGTGGTGTGGTGGTTAAGAGTGCTGGATTCCCAGGACCAGCAGTTAGCATAATGGCTATGTTGCTGGGCTCCCATTTAGTTGACCGCAGTTCATGTCCCGGACCCGGAGGCTTAAAACTCATGCCGGGCGCGTGTGCCTGTGTGCCCAAGATCTTGAGAGGAGAAGGGACTGTGGCATGGCCATTCCCCCTGGGGGGTGATTTCTCGCTTTCTGTCTCTCTCTGTCTGGTGAGTGCGCGCACCCTATAGCCAAAAAAAAAAACAAAAAAAAAAAACCTCTCCCCCCCAAAAAAAAACCCGTGCTGGACTCCCACATGGCCAACCACAGTTTGAGTCCTGGACATGGTGGCTTTCTCTCTCTCTCTCTCGCCAAATTAAAATAAATAAATAAAAATAAAGTTAAAATAATTCTTTAAAAAACTTTATTAAAGTATAATTTACATGGCAATAAAATTCATCAATTTTAAGTATTTTAATTTGATGCGTTCTGACAAATATATATACTTATGTAATCACTACCACAATCAAAATATAGCATATTTCCATCATTCTCTGAAACACTCTTAAAGATGTGAAAAATAGTAAAGAAAACTGAGAAAGAAGAGCCAGGGAGGAAGTAAGATAAAAAGGAAACTGAGATCTTGGAAGACAAGAGAAGAAAGTATTTTGATGAAAGAGTGACCAACTATATCAAATGCATCCAAACCATCAAATCACTAAGATGAGGACTGAAAATTCACCACAGAATTTAGCAATATGGAATCACTGGTAACCTGGACAAAAGCAGCTACAGTGGAATGGTAAGGATGCACATAGCCTTAACTGACGTGGGTTCAAGAGGGAATGAGAGAATTCCTAACTGTAAAAACAGACAATTCTTTTAAGAAGTTCTGCAGTAGAGGGAAGAAGAAAATAGAGTAGGGATAATGACTGGAGGATCACGTGTTTGTATGCTAAAGAAACAGATCCAGTAGAGAGAGAAAAAGTGATGACGCAGGAAAGAGGAGAAGTGCTGATCTTTGGCAAGCACAGAGAAGATCAAGTGTACCAGACAAGGGAGTGCTTGGATAGGAGCACAGGACACTTATGCAAAGTGCAGGAGAGAAAGGGCACAGATGCAGGTACGTGGGGGCTGGTGGAAGCTTTCTTATAATTGTTTCTATTTTTCAGTGAGTTTTGAAGCATTATCTGACATCAGCTAAAGTGAGGATAAGGGAAGCAGATGTTGGGGGGGTTTGAGGAGAGAGATGTGAAACAGTCATCCGGGAGGTTAGTAAACTTGAATTGAAAGTAAAATCAGTCAACAGAACTGTGTGTTTTTCTCCATCAGCTATGTAGGGGCAGGCATAAGAGCAGATAGTGTTGGATTTAAACAAGGCATTCGCAAAGGCTACAGAGTAAGCAGAATGAAGAGGGAAGCAAAAAAGTTGACAGTACAGGAAAGGTGGTGATTATAATGATTAATCTCTGGGGACCAGCAGTTGGCATAATGGCTATGTCGCTGGACTCCCATGTAGCCGACCGCCGTTCAAGTCCCGGACCAGGAGGCTTAAACTCACGCTGGGCGCATGTGCGTGTGTGCCCAAGATCCTGAGAAGAAAATGGAGGAGAAGGGATTGCGGCGTGGCCATCTCCCCCGGCGGGCTGATTTCTCGCTTTCTGTCTCTCTGTCTGTCTCTGTCTGTCTGGCGAGTGCACGCGCCATATAGCGAAAACCTCTCCAATAAAAAAAAAAAAAAAAATCTCTGATGACCTCAGAGCTTAAGCTAGAAAGGAATGAAATGAAGATATGCAAAGGAAGTAAAGACTAGAATAAAGGTGGCATAGTCAATACTTACAGATCCTAGTGGATTCAAAGGGGTTTTGGACTTGGAGAACTAGAGAGTGAGCTGGAAAGATAACATGGAAGGGTGGCAAAGAAAGGGATTCTTCAAAATGAGAACAAGGGGAACAAGAGGCTGAGTTAGTGTGGAGGATAGGACCATTAGAGGAGAGAAAGGTAAGGATTCAAGAGGCCAGACTGGGGCTAGACTGGGACCAGACAGTGTCACAATGGTAAAATGTGATGCTTTGTAAAGTTGACCCACATGGAAAGTTTCCAGGTCTGTGTCCAGAGCCCTCCCTGAATATATGCTGAGCACGCTGTACCAATGATCCAGGGCTGGTGCCATTGAGGCTGGATCTCAATGTCAGGAAACTGTTGGGGGTGCTACCTCTGTCTCTCTTGCTCATGGAATAAATAAATTAACTTAAAAAAAAAAAAAAAAAGCAAGATTATGAGAAGGACCATCTATGTGGATATAACCATCACGAAGAATTATCATACAACACGTAGTATAAGAAAGAATGGCAATGTGCCAGGAACTAAGGGAGTGACCAAAGGGTTAGGAAACACTATCATAAGAAGCAGTGGTGGCAGGACACATTCTGATGACGAGATTCAAAGATGGGATTTTTTAGGGAGAAGGGAAGAAAAAGGGTGTGGAAGTAGCTATGAGGGTCAAGGAAGGCAGTATTTTCCTTCTATGCTCATTGGTACAAGGGAATAAGAGAAATCAGTCACCACTTAAGAGGGATATGGAGGGAGTGGGGGTCAGTAGATGATATAGTGGTTAAGGCACTGTATTCCCACATAGCCAACCATGGTTCAAGTCCTGGACCTGGTGGCTTGAAAATCATGACAGGCGTGTGTGCAAGCATACCCAAAATCCAGAGAGGAGACTGGAAAGAAAAGAAGGGACTGTGGCATGGCCATACTGCTAGGGGGTGATTTTTCACTTTCCCTCTCTCTGTCTCTTTCTGTGTCTCCAGCAAGTGCGTGCACCTATGGCAAAAACCTTTAAAAAAAAAAAAAAAGAGGGATACAGGGGAAGCAGTGTCTTTAGAGGAGAGATAGGTTTTAAATAGAGGAAGGAGGTTAGAGAAGCTGAGGATCTAAGGGATTCTGTTGATGACTGACTCTAAGTCCTGGAAGTCACGGTGGAATAGCTTAAAAGACATATTTTTGGTTTAACATGTCACATGCTAAATTCATACCTATTATTTTATCTAGTGTTTAACCAAAGAAACAGCAATCTGTTTTAAAAGCTGGAAGAAAAACCATGTGAACATACTGAGAAACAATTTGTCTTAACACAGCATTTTAAGGAATTTGTATAAGTAACTTTGTTCACATTTAATTTTTACCTTAAGTACTGACATTTGAAGTTCAACCTCGACCTTTCCCCCACCTCTTTACACACGTACACAGACATGTGCATAACCACACAATATCTTAAAGCACTGTATTTTCTTAGTCTGTACCTTGTAAGGATCCTCAGGATCTACCCAGGCCACATGAAACATATGACGAATTTCTTCTGCCAGTCCAATTCTTGCTCCGCTGTTGGCTGCTACGTAGATGCGTGGGATCCCCTCTGCCCTGGCAAGTTCAGAAGCTCTGAGAAATAGCAAATCCTCTTGGGGCCCAAAGGACCCAATTCGGTATGTGATGTCATTGCCAATAACAATGATATCTCGGCCTTCTGGATATTCGGGACTTTTAAGGGTCATCTTCCAAGCTACCATGCCAACCTGCAAAGGCATAAACAAAGAAACAAATGAATATAATCTTCCTAGATGCAGAAGTTTTTCCAGGTTCCTTGAAGGTATCAGACTACACCTAGGTACAGCCTTTATGTAAATATATGTACTACTCAAGTGCCAAACTAATAGAAAACCAGAAAAAACATTCTAGTGTATTACTCTAGGTTATGCTGAGAACAGTTGGCTCACCATGTATCCCAAAGCTGTCTTCCTTCTTTGGGAAGATGGAAAAACCAATGTATAACAGCACTCAAGACACATGTGGAAGAACGCCACAGTACTAGTGATTATATTCAGAATTCTCATTTTACTACCCTGTATACTAAGACACTGTTTCCATCTTTTGTGAGATTCATCCCAAGAAACCTTCTATGCATAAGGAGCAGAAAGATCACCTCTCACGAACTGTACAAATTTTGTGATGCAGCGTCCTTTTATTATCCACCAGTATTAGATAGGAATAATAGAAACATTCTTTACTGACTTGCTTCAGTTATCTTCCATTTCTGTAAGAATTTACTATCACTCAACACTGCATCCCTGTGAACATCTCTTGCTGCTTTCTCCTCACACCAGAAAACTAAAGGATGCAAGGAATGAATCTCTTGCTGCACTATGATATGTGTAAATCTCTGCTCTCTGTTCAGGAGCATCTGACCAGCCAGACCAATAAATGATATTGACTTAAAAGGCAGAGGTGACAAGTCTCTTCCCAAACCTCCATAGCCCTCTCCTCCTTTAATCCCCTCCTATATGACAATTAGTCAATCCCTCTACTTGTTTATTCACTAGTTCCATTTCTTTTCTATTCCCACATCCCAGTTACAGCTGCATTTTTTCATGTCTGCCTGTCTGTTTCCCCTATACCAGGATAAGTAATGTTTTCCATTCTTTTTTCTTTCCTTTCTTTCTGCCTCTCACCCCCCTTCTTTACCGCCCCCCCACTCACCCCCAAACACAAAGCCTTCAAGATGAGCATTCCTGGTCCTGCCTAATGGAGCCCAGCCACATCTGCAGCCTTGGTCCCTCATCCCCAGGCTGCTGCATATCACCTCATTGGGGAGCTGGCCATCAAGAAGGGCCATTAACAGATGTAAATAGCAGCATCCCTGGAAAGCCACATGCATCACCCAGACTCAACCGGGCCAGTGATCATAAGCTCTGAGTACACATCCCTCAATCCAATTGCACATCCACTGTAATCAGGCTGGTTGAAGCTTTCCACACAGCTATTTGTGATTCTCAGCATTAAGAAATATATATATATATATATATATATATATATATATATATACATATATATATATATATATATATATATGAAACACCCACAGATAAATATAAGCTATTTAATATATCATACCAGTGGTCGAATACAAATCAAAATGGATATAATACACAGAAAAAAATACAATCACCTTCTGAGATAGGGTGTTACTCTATCTGCTCACTGAAGACAGAGAAAGGAATGAGAAACATATTATCCAAAAATAGCACAGAGAAACTGCAAATATCAGGGTAATTTTTGCTTGTGGATTTTAAGAAGCTAGTTAATATGATGCCCGTATGGGGAGAAACATACTATCTGCCTTCTCAAGTGCCCCTCTACCCCAACATCTCGTTTGTTTCTCAGAAAGGAAAAGCTATTTCCTGTCTACTTTTCTCTAATTACGTTTGTTGTTAGAGAGATTGAGTTTTACACCAAATTTTATGACATATTAACCTTAGTTCCTAGGCCAGAAGCAGTTTAGGTATAACCCCTGAAGGATCTACTTCAGTATTTGCGTGCTAATGTAAACATTGTCACTATGTGGCATTGAGCAGGCAAATAATACCCTTATCTTTCATTATTACCTGGGGACTCTAACTGTGTCACTTGGGCAATCAGTTCAGCAATTGGCCAGGTCATTATGCTTACAATATTGACTTCTAATTAGGTGTCAACACACCAGCACCAAGAACACACTACTCTTTATCAATGTCTCCAAAGTGTGGTCCTCATCGTCTGTTACCCTCTTGCCTTAAAAAGTACCATAATAAAGGGATCAGCAGTTAGCGTAATGGCTATGTCGCTGGGCTCCCACGTAGTTGACCGCGGTTCGAGTCCCGGACCCAGCGGCTTAAACTCACGCTGGGCGCGTGTGCGTGCGTGCCCAAGATCCCGAGAGGAGAATGGAGGAGAAGGGATTGTGGCGTGGCCATCCCCCCGGGGGATGATTTCCTGCTTTCTATCTCTCTGTCTCTCTCTGTCTGTCTGGCGAGCGCACGCGCCCTATAGCAAAAACCTCTCCAAAAAAAAGAAAAAAAAAAGTACCATAATAAAATGGACGGTATAATCCCAGTCTTAGTACAGTGAGATTCCTTATTGGAAGAGATTCAGTTTTGAGTTAACAAAAGGGACAAACATCTAAGAAAACATCTATTGTTTAATCTACATTGAAATGTTAGATTTCACTGCTAATCAAACCATGGGATATGCAATGGTGAACACGGGCTTCGGAGTCAAACAAACTTAGATCCAAATCCCAGCTCCATCACTTAACCATGTGACCTTGGAAAAATTATTTAGCCTACTAAGCTTCCAAACTCCTAACATGCAAAATTAAGAAAATAATACTCATGGGTTTGATAAACTATGGGAAGCAGAAATCTAATATACAAACTTCAACATACAAGGTTTGCTCTTTTCTTTCCTCTCAACCTGTCCAAATCTTACCCACTTTAAAAGGTTCATTCAAGAGGCTGGCAGGTGGCATGGTGGTTAAAGGTGCTAGACTCCTGCATGGCCAGTCATGGTTCGAGTTCCGAACCTGGAGGCTTGAAAATAACATCAGGCATGGCATGTGTACATGCGTGCCCAAAATCCCAGACAGAGAATGGAGGAGAAGAGGCTAGGGATGGCCATCATTCCTAGGGAGCGATTTCTCACTTTCCCTCTCTGCCTCTCTCTGGCAAGTGTACATGTTCTATAGCAAAAACCAGAAAAAGACAAACAAACAAATAAAAAACGTGAGGCACAGCAGAAATAAGTAACTTGTCCTTATGGCTAGTATGAATTGTTATCTTTTACAAAATAAGATTCATACTAAAAGAATTTTTTTTTACTAGAAAAATTAAAGAAGTATGTTCTAGACTTATCTTCTCTTTTATTTTTAAAGATTTATTTGTTGGGGCCAGAAGGTGGCATGATGGTTAGAGTCCTGGACCTGGTGGCTTACTTTCTCACTTTCCCTATCTCTCTGGTCAAATTTAAAATAATAATAAAATTAAATAATTCTTAAAAAAGAGATTTATTTATTTATCTATTTATTTATTTTATTTTTTTGGAGAGGTTTTCGCTATAGGGCGCATGCGCTCGCCAGAAAGACAGAGAGAAACAGAGACAGAAAGCGAGAAATCACCCCCCAGGGGGAATGGCCACGCCACAACCCCTTCTCCTCCATTTTCCTCTCAGGATCTTGGGCACGCACGCACACGTGCCCTAAGCCACTGGGTCTGGGATGCGAACTGCGGTTCACTACATGGGAGTCCAGCGACATAGCCATTACACTAACTGCTGGTCCCAAGAGATTTAATTTTATTCATCATGACCATTAACATTATTTTTTAATTTGCTATCAGACATATGCACTCACCAAAGGACAGTGGTATGGGGGGGTGAAGAAAAAACCACCAGGTCTGGGACCTGAACCACAGTTGGCTATGTGGGAGTCCAGCCCCTCAACTACCATGCCACCTGCTGACTGCCTTAGTGCCATTATCTGTAGCTGAATACCATATGAAAGATGAACATTAATTATAGAATGAACATAAACATCGTTTACTCTTAAATGCACTGTGGCATACTGGGTTGAATTCTGAAATTTTAAAAAAAGGGACATTAATAGAAAAATTGGTGAAATTAAAAAAACTGTACCAATGCTAATTTCTTAGTTTTGATAATTATACAGTGGTTACATAAAACGTTAATGTTAGAGAAGCAGGTAAGGGGTATATAAGAAATCTCTATACTAGCTTTGTAACTTCAGAAAAATTTAGGATAATTTTAAAATGAAAACTATTTTGGAGGGAAGTAAATTGGTTAGTGTTCTATACTGTCTTATGAAACAATGGTTTAAAGACTGTGAGTAGCACTTTAAAATACTTATGATATATTTTTTAAAGAAGTTTCTGCCAGGGAACAGCAGATGGTGTAATGGTTATATCACTGGACTCCCACGTAGTTGACCGTGGTTCATGTCCCGGACCTGGTGGCTTGAAACTCATGCTGGGTGTGTGTGTGTGTGTGTGTGTGTGTGTGTGTGTGTGCCCAAATTCCCAAAAGGAGATTGGAGGACAAGGGACTGTGGCATGGCCACCCCTCTCCCAGGAGGTGATTTTTCGCTTTCTGTCTCTGTCTTCTCTCTTTCTCACCAGCGAGCACACACATCCTATACCAAAAAATCTCTCTCAAAAAATAAAAACAAAAAAGGGCTTTTACCATGGGGCACATGTGCTCACCAGAGCGAGAGAGACAGTGAGAGGAAAAATGAGAAATCATCCCCCAGGGAGGATGGCCACACCACAATCCCTTCTCCTCCTGTGACTTGGGCACACATGATTTTCAAGCCACCAGGTCCAAGACTTGAACTGCGGTCAGCCATGTGGGAGTCCAGTGATGTAACCACTGTCATCTGCTAGCCTGCCTATGATATAATACTAAAATAGAAAAAGTAGGGTACAGAATTATGTACATACCATAGTTATTGTAAAACGTAAAACAGTGCTTGGGACCAGCAGTTAGCATAATGGCTATGTCGCTGGACTCCCATGTAGTCGACTACGGTTCACGTGCGTGCGTGCCCAAGATCCCGAGAGGAGAACGGAAGAGAAGGGATTGTGGCGTGGCCATCCCCCTTGGCGGGTGATTTCTCGCTTTCTGTCTCTCTGTCTCTCTCTGTCTGTCTGGCAAGCACATGCGCCCTATAGCAAAAACTTCTCCAAAAAGAGAAAAAAAAAAAGGTAGAACAGTCCAGTGGTTAAAGTCCAGACTCAGGAGCTGGAGTCTGTAACTTAGAATCTAACAGAATCTCAATCTGACTGAATAGAGGTTCAGCCAGTTGTCTAGCCATGTAACCTTAGGTAACTTACTAATGTCTGTGTACCACAGTTTCTTCATTAGCAAAATGGGAACAGTAATAGCCTACTGCCTGTTTAAGTCCCAGAATAGTATCTAAAACATAGTAAGTACATAGCATGTGTTATAAACCTATCAATCTAAAAACACGCTGAGGGAAAAATGAATAAAGAAATAAATAAAATGTAGCAAATGCGGCCATAATTATTAGGGATTTCCCCCATTTTCTATTTTTCTTAGGCCAGAAGATGCATGTTCACGTGAGAGATCCCCCACTGCCACGCCGCCGCCAAGAAGTCTGGTAACACCACAATCCTTTTTCCTCCAATTCTCCATCCTGTTAGAATTCTAGGCACATGTGTGTCCACAGTGTATTTAAGGCCACCAGAGCCAACACTCAAACTTTGGTACACCATAGGGATAGGTTTCCTCTGTGTATCACTGAACTGTTGCACAATAGGGCCAGCCTCTAAACTTTCTTTAATGTGTTTGTATCACATTGATAACATTAAATTTGAATTCACTAAACAAATAACTGAGAAAAAAAGACTATTAGTACTTTTTCTCTGGGTGATAGGTATGTGGGAGTTTATACTATTTCCCCTACTTTAGTGTATATTTGAATATTTCCACCATAATTTTTTCGTAAAGGAGGGAAAAAAAAATCTCAGTCTAATGGGTTTTCCATATTTTATAGAAACTAATTTTAGATTTTAGTCATACTACAACAGATCATATTTATATAAAATTGGATATATAAATGCATGAAGATTAAAAATCAAGACTCACCTTAAAGGGAGAGTATCAAGAACTATCTTAATTTTCTTGGAGCTATCATTTCATTTTTTAAAAAGAAATGCTCTACAATGATGTGGCAGAATGTAAACATATGTATATATAGGTTTATACAATATTAATATCTCTACCTGAGGAGTAACTGGTTCAGTGTTTTTCTGGTCTGATGGTTAAATACATATTTATACTTTTAAAGTCAATATTTGTACAATAGACAAGAACAGTGCCTATCAGCTAAATACATATTTAGGACTGTACCACATGTATTACAAACATGTACTAAAATCGAAAGCTTATATTTATACAGAGCCTTTCATCTTGAAGGGGGCTAAAGAGCTTTACAAACATATGTACATAAAAGGACGTCTGCACTGATAGGCAGGCGAGGTAGCAATTCGCCCTCTCCTCTGTGTCTTCCAGCAGTCCTGGGTAGGAACACATGGTGTCAACAGATGCAGGTCTGTCACAGCTGCGAAGACTCAGAGCACAATAATCCAGTTGTGATGCACAGTCACTGAAAGGGAGCTTGCAACTTGAGAATAGCAACTGCTCTTCTCGACTGTAGAAACTCCATGCCATTTCCAGCTCTGTGTTTTTAAATTATTCTCTACCAAACTCAACTAATCACTTGACAAAATTGAATTTGATACTGGAAATGGTTTCTGAATGCAAAATACATTCTGTCTGATGATGAAAACTAGGCTGAAAAACACTTCCCCCTGCCCTTGTTAGATTTAAGGGAAAAAAAAAAAGGTCACAACATTCAGGAGAAATGGTTCAAAATACTCTATCTAAAAATAGCTTTGTCTCAGAGGATTGGGTCATTACTTTAGAAGACAGTCATAACCTACCCTACCCCCATTTAATTAGGACACCATAAGTTTTCAGTCAAATTACTTTATAGAGATGGGTCTATCTATACTATATGCACAATGGAAATTTTTATATTGAAAATTCTGCAGTCACTAGAAAAGTATACACAAATGTGACAATGTGATTAGGAATGTGACATTCATTTATTTTACCAAAGCCTAAGCTGCCTTGTATATTATTGAAAAATAGTAACAAAGGGAAATCCCATCACTGAATTTCCCACTCCATCCCCGCTTTTTTTTGTCTCCTTGTTTGTCCCAACATTTTTGTACAGCTGAAACCTGGTGAAATGACAGACTAGGACTAAGGGCTGAAGGAGGACTGAAGGACTAAGGACATAACAAAAGGGCAACCTGTGGCCTGCCTACAACTGGTAGCTTAGGGTCTAGTGAGTATCAGATCCAGGCTTTCTGGCACTGGCCATGCCAGCATCTTCTTCCCTGACCACTGCCTCTCACAGACACTCACTACCAGGTGACCCTAGGCACTGGTTGCAAATTATGTTTTCATTCATAGTTCCAGAGTAAGCTTTAAAATATTTCATTTCAGATGATTTTTTATAGCACAACATTCCAATGAGCAGGTTTCTTAAGTTTCAGGTTATCAACCTAGGCTAATTATCTTAAAGTAAAAAAGGAAAGAGGATCGAAAGAGCTCCAGTGAAAAAGCTAAGGAGAAGCAGAAATCACTGTTTGTTTTCCTTATACAAGTTCTAAAAAGGAAAATAATCCTTTGGTCACATTCTGATCCTGGAATAAACACTCACGTGAGGGAGGAGGGGATGAGGAAGAGAAAGCGAGCAGAAGAGAACGGTCTTATTTAACTGTTTTTATGTGGGTAAAATGATTTGTGCCACAGTATTTCCATAAGAAGTGGGACCATTATTTTCCTGTAGAAACACATTTGGTTTGAAAAGTATCACTGGACAGGACGTGAAAATCAAACCGAATGAATTATTCACAACCTCCGATCAGAGGTGATCATTATTTCTGATGCTCCAAACAGTGATTAGGATTCTGCCCTGAGATGTCATTTTCTCGCTGAGTAACGCCGGCGATACAGAAAGGCATTATCTATCTATCCATATATGTATTTTTTCTCTTGGGAGGACCTTGGCTTAATGTTACTATAACAGATACTAAAACATGATAATATTAACATTTATTCTGATGGTGCCCATAAATGCCATTAGTCTGACACAAAGTGTCAACACTAATCATGACCCAAAATTAACACCAAAATTGACATCAATGTTAATTGTTACTATCAGTGTGAATAGGATGTGTAAGCACATACAGACACTTTCTAAAGCTGTGTTGCTACCACAAAATAAAACAACATTAAGCTCAACAAAGAAATCTGAAGGGAAAGCTAAGGGGCAAAACATGACAGTATTTTGTTTTTCAGGGAGGAAGAAGCACCCACCAAGTCTAGCTATGCTGTGGGAAGCAGAAAGAGAGTAGATTTGCCATGGTTACCATTCTCTTTTATTTCTACACTTTGAGTTCAGCTGTAATATCTTTCTGTACAGTTTTAAATACAGGTTACACTGTGGCTGAGACGTTAAAGCTTAATTTATTATTTTCCATGCTAAAAGTCGAAAACTTTACATTTCTTTTTTGGCAGAGCCCCCAGTAGCTATTGTTCTAATTCTGCTAAGGCCAGAAAGACCACCCAGCAAGGCCCTGGAGCAGCAACACAAAGAGTTCTAGAATGTCAGAGCTGAAGCAGATTTAGGTATTATCTGAGTCATAAAGATGAGAAAACTAAGACCCAAAGAGGAAGAACTAAATTTGAGTTCTTTTCCTGACATATAACAAAATGTTACCTTTTGCCCTCTTCTGTATCTTTATGGAATATTAAATCTGCATGTTTAATTATTAGACACTATTGGAAAATAATTACTATAGTAATTTTAACTCATGTTAACCTCATAGTAAAATGTACTTGATAAAATACCAGAAAATACTACATAGGTCTTAAAAGATGTATTTTTAAACCATAAGGCAAGGCAATATTTGACTTATTTTGTGCCATTTGGGAAAAAATGCTTTAAAAAGTCAATACCTTTCAATATTGTACTATTTGCCAGATACCATGTTCCACTGCCTAGTGTATAATCACACAAAAGAACTCAAAACAATTTTCTTAACAACTGAAAAACTCTTTTTTTCATGCTTGGATAATTCAAAAATGGCTGAATAAACTTATCTTAACTTCTCTATACAAGTATGTTTTAGAGAAGAAAAATACCATAGAAAAATATCATTTTTAGGGCAAAAACATTTTACCCCCAAGATAATTCTCTGAAAATGTTGCCAAAGATTAGAAACAAAAAGTCTGAAAAGGGGAATTACTTCTTCCTGTAATAATTACATACATGAAACCACAGTAATTTTATACACATACACAGAGTAATTTAATAAACATACTAATTGGGTTTTTTTTTTTTTTTTTTTTTTTTTTTAGAAAACATGAAATGGAGCACATACCAGCCATTGGCATTTGAGAAATGGCACAGAGGATTAACTGGTTGATATGAAAATTAACCAGGTTGGCCCACTATAGTTCTAGATGCCTTGCCCATTACTCATATGAGCAAATGTTGAATTCTGGTGCTCCATGTTACACCTCATCCTCTACTATCATTTGCTGTTATCCTGTTTATATTGCCTCCAGTTGGAGCTGAAAAGTTTCTTGACATAAGATATTATGTCACATGCTTTCTCAGTAAAATATGTATATTTTAATGGCCAGAGGGTGCACATGCTTATCAGAGAGAGACAAGAGAGTGGAAGAGAAGTAGAAAGCACCCTCACTAGGGCAAGCCACAATCCATTCTCCTCCATTTTTGCATCCTGTCAGGATTTGAGACATACACACACACATAACCAGTATGTTTCCCAAGCTGCTGGGGCTGGTATTCAAACTGAGGTTAGCCATGTAAGAACTGGTTCCCTTAACCACTAGGATATGGGGCTGGACTTTCAGTAAAATCTTAAACTTAAGACTTTTTGTTTAAAGGCTGTCTTTAGCACTTAACTTTGTAAAGAAACTAAAGAATCTTCCACAAATGCTTTAGTGGGCCAGTGACTGCTAGGACTTTCAAAGTCAATCAAGCTCACTGAGCCTTAGTTTGCTACCAACAAAATGAGCCGAATCAAGTGATAAACCTGGTAAGAAATCTCTACTACCAATAACAGGCATTCAGAAAGAATTCTAAGAATTCTAAATATATGTGTCCCAAAATAATAATGCAAGAAATTCATTAGAAGTAATTCCATGGTGGAGAAACATATTTTTTAAAATCAGCCTCAATATTTTTCTAATAAGGGATCTAAATTTGGTTTGGAAGATCATCTTAGACAAAGACTTGTAGCCAAATATATTCACTTAGGATGGGAATAAAGGGAAAAAAGCATGTAAAGGTTTTAAACAGAACTATCTTACCATATATTCCATAATACAATCATTCTCTGTACTTAGAAGTGTATCTTACTGGGGCCTAAAACTATCCAAAATTGGTTGTTGGAGACTCTTGATGAAAAATAAAGCAAGCATGAATAATGAATATCTATATATAATTAGTGGCATACAACCTATTTCTGCTGAGAATCTCAAAGCACTTACATTCTCCCAAATTTAGGCATAGATTTGGGACAAAGACCATTAGCTCTGCGTAATAAACTGAACAATCTGCACAGATCACAGTCCTTATTTTCAGACCTGCTTTTCTCAGGTCTATTTAAGAGTTCACCATCAGCATACTATAATGCAAGTATACTTCTTTTCTTTCTTTTTTTTTAGAGAGGTTTTTGCTACAGGGTGCGTGTGCTCACCAGAAAGACAGAGAGACAGAAAGCAAGAAATCACCCCCTGGGGGGATGGCCACGCCGCAATCCCTTCTCCTCCTTTCTCCTCTTGGGATCTTGGGCACACACGCACATGCACCCAGTGTGAGTTTAAGCCACCAGGTCCGGGACTCGAACCGCGGTCGGCTACATGGGAGTCCAGCAACATAGCCATTATGCTAACTGCTGGTCCCAGTATGCTCCTTTCTAACATATAACTTCAATCAACACTGACTCCATTTCCACAGCCAGCATGAAAAAGTAAATTGGAAATTTTGATTTCAAAAGAATGAAACAAAAGTATACTAAAGTACATCCAAGTTAGCTTCACATTGGTGGAGCTATTTTGAGGTTGAGTAAAACAATGTATAAAAATCTAATGTTAAACTAGAAAAATACTTGGGTCCTGTGTGAGAGAAATGTTCAACCTTTTCTTTATCAAGCACATAATATACAGATTCTCTCTAGGCAGAGTTTTAGGACATAGTGGAGCATGAGATCTGCTAAATTTGAGTCTAGAATAACCCAAGCAATTCCTCTGAGAGTATGGAAAATGTCAACCAAGTGAATTAAGACAGAGGGTTATGGTGTTTTTCTAAAATGAGGTCTTTTGGGTTAAGAAATCTAGCTCAAGAACTATCAAAATCAATCAACTAATTTCTTCTAATCTTCTAGATCTACCAAATTCCTTTTGCTACCCAATTCTTAAGTGTATGTTCAAAATCTTAATTACAGATTTCAAAGCATTATCACAACATATATTTGGCCAGATTTGTTTAAGCTGGCTGGTAGATAACAAGAGTATTTATCACACTGCTCACATTTTTCTCTACGTCTAAAATGTTTATAACACAAAAAGTAGAGACACTATACTGTGGTGGTACTGGGAGTAAGTGCAAAGCTGATAATTAAACAGTAAGAAATATGCATACTAGTAGGGCTGAGCAGTTCCAGAAATGAATTCCAAATCCCCACCATGCCCACCATTTCACCTCCTGAGAACATAAAGCAGAACTGAAACCAAGATACCAGTCACAATGGCAGCTACTTTTTTTTTCTTTTTTTTTTTTTTTAAGAGAAATTTTTGCTATAGGGCACATGTGCTCACCAGAGAGAGAGAAAGAAAGTGAAAAATCACCTCTCGGGGTGATGGCCATGTGGCGTCCAGCATGAGTTTCAAGCCACTGGGTCTGGGATTCAAATCACAATCGACTACGTGGAAGTCGAGCGATATAACCATTACACTATCTGCTGGTCCTACTCTTTAAACTTTAATTTACACTATTTTATTTATTTATTTATTTATTTATTTATTTATTTATTTATTTATTCACTCACTTACTTACTTACATATATTCTCTTTTTCCTAAAAATATGTGGAGAGCCACGATGTAAGGGTCAACAGATATCTAGCCAATGAGTTAAATCGTGGTTGCATATTCCAGGAACACTAGGTAAAGCCTACTATACAAACTGAAAAAAAAGAGAAGGACGATAGTGGATTTGGCTCACCAAACAAGGCTACTCAAACGGCTTGTCTGAATGCTAAACTGCTAAGAAGGAAAAATTCTGACACCTAGTGCCCGTCTGATAAAATGAAGCCTTGGAGCCACTGCAATTCTTAAATGTGGTGTACAGAGATGATCGTTAAACTACATTCAATTTGGGATATACTTTACCCCACGAAAAAATTTTAAGAAAAAAATTTTTATGAAACACAAGAATTTCAGTCTCTACCAATCCTTCTTTGGGGTATATATCCTATACCTAATTATTATAATTGTGTCTAAACACAATGTCTTCTCATCTTGGTTTTTCATTATGACAGGAGTGATGGCAGGGAATGTTAATGTTCTGAAATGACAAGGAATACAGGGTCCTAATTTCTATGAGCCCTAAAATTACTATAAACATTGGCACTCTCATATCTTTCATCATTGCCCAATTTAGAGATTCCTGATCTAGTTCACAGTGCTGTTAAAAATAAATAAAAGAATGTTACTTCAGAATAAATAAGAACATAGTCTCAAGAAGGCTAGTGTTTTCTTTGTCCTACCAGGCTAAGTTAAGTTGTTCTCTGTCAAGTCCGTTACAGCCTTTGGCTTGATCTTAGCCTAAGCTTTTTAATAAAAGGATTTAGTGTGAAAAGCAGTTTCACTGGATTGCGAACTGTTACTCAAAATGTTCCCACCTGCAATTACAGCTTCCACCAAATGATCAAAACAGGTTAGCAAACTGGCAGGAAAATGAAAACAATTCCTCCAAAATTGTGAAGTGGTAAAGAGGAACTGTTGGACAGGAGCATTTCTTCTCATCCAGCTCAACAGCACGCATTCATCTAGCTATGTATTTACATACCATGCCCATCACTGCAGCATCATAGCGCCTAGAAATGAAATCAGTTTAGTCTATGTTACAATCACATTTTCCTCAATTTTCATCTTTTACTTCAAACTATTAAGAAAAATCCTGGACAACTCATCTTCGGTGCTATTTGCGAGCAACGTAGTTCACGGATTTGGTCTAAATCTTATTTTATTCCTACTCAAAATTCACACTAAATGCCATGCCATTCAAATCTAACCATGAGAAAAATGTATTTTCCTATACCTTTCATCATACGTTAGGTAGCATTCCTTTAGTTACATCTCTCTTTATGGGTAAGGAACAACTTGGAAAATAGAAAGAAAAAAGTAGCTAACACAGCATCAGAAAAGCTCTTTCTCCTGCTTTTAACATAGGCACAAACGTTCAAAATGCAGGTCACATCTCTGCTGAAACAGCCAATATTCTTCCTCAAATGGCAAACAAGTTACCTAAAACTAAATGGAACTGAATCGGTCTGAGTCCTGGTCCCATCACCATTTTACCTATTTACTGTCCTGAGGAAAAAAAATAGGAAAGAAAGACTGGCCACCCATATCACCAATGGTTTGTTAACTGCAGGTTTTCTGCCTTTGATTGTAGGGAAAAGCATCTCAATTCACGGGAAAACTCTACAGGAATCTCTTGTTTTACCCATCCACCTTATTCCATGTGCTAGCTTTTAAACCCAGAAACTCTAATCCTTCAAGGTAATGCAATATCACCCACAATGATGACCTGGTAGAGCCATCACCTTTGGAGAACACCACATTATGATGATTTAATGTCTGTGTAGCACCAATACATTTACATTGAGCCTTGGCTCTCAGAACATTAACAGGTCAATTTTTTATTCCTTTTTTAATAAAACTATTTCTCAAGGCTCTGTTCAGATGCCCATTCTCTTTGGGACAGGACAGATTTGCTCCAAATCTCATCAGCATGAGCTCTTTTCGTCCCCCCACATCATTCTTGGGGTAATATGTAGAGTGCCAGGCTCATGACACACTTGTCTCTTTGGCAAAAGAAAATTAAACTGCAACAGCTGAAAGTCAACTTGCCCTGATAAAACTGGGCTCAGCATGAGGAAATACATCCTACTGACACCTCATCATCTCTTAGGCACAGCTGTCCCACAGAGTTCTGACTGCTGGAACTCCATTCTTACATTGGTCAGTTTCTCGCTGGAACTCCATTCTTACATTGGTCAGTTTCTCAGTGGACATGTTCCATTGTATATCCTAGCTTGCGAAGCGCAATTGGTACTAATACCCCAACCTCATTCCCGTCGTGCAGTGGCCTATAATCTGGCTAAGGCCACTGACCGACTTCACCAGACATCCTGGGCATTAGTCACTAAGTGCTCATGAAAGAACCTCGGTCTCACTCCTTCCAAGCTCAAAGGCTCAGAAACAGCAAGCTAACACTCAGTCTCAATCCTGGTCAATCATTTGAAGAAAGGGAAAAGAGAACAAAGGAATGAGCCAATTAAGAAGGGAAAAGTGTAGAACAAGAGGAAAGTGAGAACTGACCAAAAGCAAAAATCTTTAACAAATGCTCTTAGCTTCCTTTCTTGATTAAAGCACTGGGCAAAGGAATATACAAAGCTCCTATATGGATGTACAAAGCATAGCTATGGACCTATGCAGCTGTTTAAAACATTTTTTTTCCACCAAGGTTTGTTAGGTATTCAAAGGGTTAAAAAACCTTTAATTTTTAAAATTCTTTTGTGTGTGTTTATATGTGCGTGTATGTGCGCGTGAGTGAATGAGTGTGTGTGTGTGTGTGCGCGCGCGCGCGCGTGTGTGTATGTATGTGTGCGTGTGGTCTATGGGTACAGAGTCCCGTATAATAAGACTATTTGTATTCATACTGGCAGAGTAAACACTACATGTTCATGCCCAGGCAGCTCTGTGCTTGTAATTTCAGCAAGAACAGAGCTCTGTCCCTCTGGGACTTCACTATTCCCCCAGTTTCCATTCGCTCAAACACAAAATGAGAGCAGAGAGAAAGCAGGAGAGAAAGATCATGGCAAGAGGTTTCACACAGCACTGCGGCTAGCTTTCACATGGCCAAAAATCTCATTTTGTGTTTTAATTACATTAGTTAAAAACGTCTCACTCTCAGCCTCATGTTCACAAGGGTGCCTTCCATTCCTAAAGACTACACTGCTCAATGAATCAGAATTTAAGTCTAGCACGATGAAGCTTTTCTATACTGTTGAGGGGCTCACTAAGCAGATGCTATACCCAGTGGCACAAACCCCTGCTTCAACTTTGTGTGGTGATAAGTATACATCTACTATTGTCAAAATTCTAAGAATCCTCCCTCCTCATCCTCTTGCCTTTAGTTCAGAACAACAAATCTGACACTCTCAATCTGGGTCCAGCGCCTACATCCATCTTGATACCAAATCATCTATTCTTGGCATCTACTGGTATGTTACTGAAACAGCCTTACACACCTTGTTCATATAGTAAAATTTTTTTGAAAAAGATACTAAATAAAATGAAAAAAAAAGAAAAGCTGCATATTATCTACAAAGGTTTCACTCTACCTGTTTATGGTGAACATCAAATAAAGATTATTCCTTCTGGGACCAGCAGTTAGCGTAATGGCTATGTCGCTGGACTCCCATGTAGTCGACTGTGGTTTGAGTCCCAGACCTGGTGGCTTAAACTCACACCAGGCACGTGTGTGTGCGTGCATGTGTGCCCAAGATCCCTAGAGGAGAATGGAGGAGACGGGATTGTGGTGTGGCCACCCCCCACCCCGCCCCTTGGGGGGAGGTGATTTCTCACTTTCTGTCTCTCTGTCTCTCTTTCTGGCGAGCGCATGCGCCCTGTAGCAAAAAAAACCTCTCCAAAAAAAATAAATAAATAAAAAGATTATTCCTCCTAAGGAATGAAATTTATCTTGAGATTACATCTAAGGGTAAAGTAAAAACATTCCTTTTTTAGTTTGGTTATTGTTGTTAGCATTGTTATAACTGCATATTAGAAACATTATCAAAATTAGTAAGACTTCCAATTCACGAAAGAGGGTGTAGGATATAATGGTATACGGCAGAATACATATGATTCATATCATTATAGATCCTATATGAGAAAGGATACCAATGTTAGAAAATATATTCTTGGATCATTATTAAGAAATGGATTCTCTGTTACTTCCTTTTATGTTTAAATCCCTGCTTCTGACTGAGCTCTTTAAGAAAAATATATTTATCATATTCATAACAGCACCAGATCAAATGAGCTGAGCATAGAGAAGATACTAAAAAAAAATGTATTAGTATACAAATAAGTATCCAAATTTAAAAAAATTCATTAGACAAAACACTACTTTAAATGTTTTCATTATAGAAAAATCTCAAAATCTCAAACAAGAAAATAATTTATTCTAATTTCCTATCACCTAGCTTCAAATATCACCTCATGACCAATCTTGTTTCATCTATACTTCTACCCTGACTTTTTAATATGAAGCAAATTCTAGACATAAGATCATTTCATCTCTAAATATTTAACATGTATATCTAATAGAAACCATTTTTTTTTTTTTTGGAGAGGTTTTCACTATAGGGCACGTGCACTCGCCAGACAGACAGAGAGAGACATAGAGATAGAAAGCGAGAAATCACCCCCCAGAGGGGATGGTCATGCTGCAATCCCTTCTCCTCCATTCTCCTCTCGGGATCTTGGGCATGCATGCACATGCACCCAGTGTGAGTTTTACACTACCGGGTCCGGGACGCGAACCGCGGTCGATTACGTGGGAGTCCAGCAACATAGCCATTACGCTAACTGCTGGTTCCCAGAAACCATTTTTTAAAAGCAAAATCATAATACTATGATCACACCTAAAAAATTAACTAATATTTTGATATCCTGTCAATGTTTTCTCTCTAAAGAAATCTACTAACATGACTGACTACCATGCAGCGTGTACCATTTGGATCTTAATTTATACTACTAAATGACCACCCCTGTGGAAAGCCGGTATTAGTGAGCAGAGATAAGAAAGCAGGGGAGTTTTCAACTACTTGCCTCATTTCCGCCTGGAAGTCTGTTCATGTGGACCAGCTGACCTTGGTCATCCAACACCAGTTCAGTGTATGTCAGCATGTCAGAAGGCAGAGGGGGTGATGGAAGGAATGCTTGAGTGGACATAGACTCCCAGAGTTTGATCAAGGACTAGTAGAGGAGAGAAGTTAGACTGATCAGTGATAACATTTCAATATGACCAAAAATAATTAATATTTTATCAATCTAGTTTTGCTTTGTTTTCCAAGTGTTCTGCAGAGAGTCTAAGCATTAGACTAAATTCTCCTGCTCTCATTCTCAGTTAAAACAATTTGTAATAAGTGACCAGCAGTTGGCGTAATGGCTATGTTGCTGGACTCCCATGTAGTCAACTGTGGTTCGAGTCCTGAACCCGGTGGCTTAAACTCAGGCCAGGCACGTGTGCGGGCGTGCCCAAGATCCCGAGAGGAGAATGGAAGAGAAGAGACTGAGGCATGGGCACCCCCCTGGGGGGTGAATTCTCGCTTTCTGTCTCTCTCTGTCTTTCTGGTGAGTGCACGCGCCCTATAGCAAAAATCTCTCCAAAATAAAACAAAATAATAATAATATTTGTAATAATACTGTAAACAATATTTTTATATGCCAAAAGTTCAGCATTTTTCTAACAAAATTTAACCACTGAGTGACTCGAAAGAAGCACTAGAGCATTAATAAACACAGAAGACGTAATATTAAAATTAAAAAACTAAAGGGGCCAGCAAGTTGCATGGTAGTTAAGGCAGTGGATTCCCACATGGCTGACCATGGTTTAAGTCCCAGACCTGGTGGCTTGAAACACAGTGGGCGCATGTGTATGTGTGCCCAAAATCCTGAGAGCAGAATGGAAGAGAAGGGACTACAGTATGGCCATCTCCAATATGGGGTGATATTTCGTTTCCCTCTCTGTTTCTCACACATGCACTATGGCAAAAACCTTACAAATAAACAAATAAATAATTTTTTAAAAAAACTAAATAAGTACCTTCAACTCCTGAAAAAGGGGGAATGAAAATCCTAGAGAAACTTGACAATAGAAAAATATTCAAGAAAGTGACATAATACTCAGTTAAAACAAAGAAAGTTCAGGAAAACAAGAATAAAGTTTTTACTAGAGGTTCAGAGGAAAGAATATTCTTAAAATTTTTTAAAGCTAGAGGCCCACACACAGGAATTAGCTCACTAGACATGTATGTCTATTTGTAAATGTATAGATCAATTCTACTCAAATTTTAGAAAATAGATACATCTATCCATTTTAAAACCATTATGATTTCCATCTCCAACTTGCTATAAATAAGACATATCCTTCATGAAGTGGGAACAAGTTCAGTTTTTTTTCTTTTCTTGCCTCAAAGCAGCACTTAAAGCTCAAATAACTCAAACATACATACATGTCCTAATCACTGTGGTTATGTCTATTACATAGTTAGAATCATATAGAATAGGAGCTCTACTGAGAGTATTGGCATTGGGCAGTGGAATCATCATGCAGCTTTTCGGATAACAATGCTATAAAAGGGAAATAGGGAATGAAGGTGGCTATGTTTCAAGAAGCAGAACTTGTAAACAAATGGGTACATAAAGATAATCTCTTCTATTTGTGACTAATACAGGAATTACAGATAGAATACTAACCAAGGCCACATGTACTGCTTTACTGAAAATCAAATGTGATAATACTGGAGACTCACTAATATTAACTTTGGAAAAATCCTATATTCATAGATTTTTTTTTTTAAGGACAAACTCAGTATTCTTTTGGTACCTTATTTTTTATCTGCTGCATTTTTCTGCTGGTGATATACTTTGCTTGCTTTCTATTGATGGAAGAAAAATCTGTAGCACAGAGATGATTCACCATACAGATCAAAGGAATTTATTTTCATATAGAGGATGAGATTCATAATGTCATATTTTCTCATGCTGGTTTTTATTCAGCTATAATAAATCTCCTACAAAAGAACTTGTACTTTAAACTGTATACCATGAACTCTATATCCATTTGTCTATGCTATCTATCCTGATTCTCATCATATTAACCTAGGCTATCAGTTAGGGGTCTGAGTTATCATGGGAAATAGGAAAATGAAAACTAGGGTTTCATAGCTTTTTAAAAAATATCCATAATTTGAACATAGATTTAGGAAACATATTATTTCCTCAGTCATTATAAACTACCACCACAAGCATGTGGCCTTAGTTTACTTTCTTCTACTCAAGAGACTTGTATTCTCACCATTCCTCCTATTCATAAAAAAACCATCCAATATCTGAGTTGGTAGCCAACACACCCTGGATGAAACAGAAATGTAAATAACCTAAAAGTTGTTCCACTGCCCAATATCAATGCTCTATGAAGAGCTGCTATTCTATGTGATTCTTCCTATGTAATAGACATAAGCGCAGTGATTAGGGCATGTAGGTATGTGTGACTCATTTGAGCTTTAAATGCTTCTTTGAGGCAAGAAAAGAAAGAAGTATACTCATTCCCACTTCATGAAGGATTTGCTTTATAGCAAGTTGGCAATGGAAATCATAATGGTTTTAAAAAGGATAGATGTGTCTATTTTCTTAAATTTGAGTAGAACTGATCTGTACGTTTATGAACATCATACCTAGTGATATTTTCAGCCCCTTGGGAGTACCTCTTTCTAGTCAAAGCTACATCTAATTCAGGAAATTCAGGAGAACTCTGTCTCCTTGGAACATGCCAGAGCCACCGTTAGCCACCTTTACCTGCCGAAACATCTCTGGGATATCATATATGTATGTAGTCCCTAAGGATTGGGCCTGGAACCTCTTTGATTGGAGCAGGTCTTTAGTCACATATGGAGTATTGATTAACATTCCATGCAGTGGTCCCTGTTTGTCTCCATATGCCTGAAACATGATCTGGAGGAAAAAACAGAATTGCATGGGGAGTTAGAGGAAAAAAGCAAATCAGATATCTTTCTAGACAAGATTTATTTATTTATTTATTTATTTATTTTTAAGCAACTGTTATTTTGTGGGAAACACTTTTGGTAGGCTGAGTAGATGAGACACGCCTCTTAACATTAGGTACTTGGTGCTCTCAACTCTCTAGAGACTAACGAAAAAAAAAAAAAAAGGTATGTAACCTGCCACATATCATATAGGCTACCCACTTTCAGATTAGTTTCAATCAACAAGAAGTCAGATTTTACACTCCACACCTCAGCCATTTGCCTTCTGAAGTAACTTTAATCCCATATATTTAGAAAAAAAGTATGTCAACTAACCAGCCTGAGCAGTTCTAGTATTTAAGTTGAGGAACAGCTATGCACTAAAAATAATCTCTTCTTTCCACAATGGTAGAAAGCCAGATCAAGGCTCTACCATAACATCTGTGCTGTAGTCTACTTTATTGGGAGGTACTTGATAGGTCCTATTAGCCACCAAAGGCTTCAAAGATTTTTGACAGAAGTGAATATCACTCATCCATCTAGACGGTTAATTCTTATTAGCTCTTAAGAGATCAACTATGGTAAAAGAACTATGTTTTATAAATTATATCTGTCAAACTATATACATATATTTCTTTCCCCTTAGTATACTGTCTACAACTAGTGAATAGCTCCTATAATACCTACACTGTCACATAATGAAATCACACATCAGTTTTTAATCATTTTTTACTCAAATATTTCTAGAAGAGTACTTCATACCCCATATATTTAGTTTTATTTGCTTATGAATATTTATAAGGGATGCCATTATTTCAATTCAATTAATATTTATTGAGTGCCCAGAGGTTATATAACACTAAACTAGGCACTTTATGCATGAATACATAAAATATAGATTCCTAATGCAGTGAATGCAAATGGAGATTGGGATCTTAGGGTACGTGCATACCCACATATCTATTTGGGGCTATTTTTTAAGCACAAGTCTACCATTCATGAATAGATTTCAGAAATAGAATAAAGTACTTTCCTAAATGTTGGGTATAACTCAGCTAAATGAATTCTTAGCTCCTCAGCTCAGAGGAACAAGAATGGTCTGACTTGCCAGTCAGAACCTATTCTGGGCAAAACTTGTCTCAGGCTATATACAGGCCCATTGAATGAACCAGTCTTCTTCCACAGACCAATAAGGAAATTTTCCATGTGGAGGTAGAACTAACTAGTAATGTCTAAGAATGTGAGAGTAGAAACATAATGTTTTAAGAAATTCAAAGGCAAGGGTACTCTCTCAGAAAACTGGACTCAGGAGATAAGCTGAGTCAAAACAAGAAAAAGGAGTAAAAGCACAAGTTCTTGGAACTACATTTCTTTTCTATTAAGAGAAAGAAGACCTGTAAATCAGGACTTCAGAGTTCTGCCAAGCTCTGGGATGAAGTTAGGTTGGTTACAGGTAAGCAAAAAACTATACTAAAAAAGGCATTTAGAGGGACCAGCAGGTAGCGTAATGGCTATGTCACTGGACTCCCATGTAGTTGATCGTGGTTCGAGTCTCGGACCTGGAGGCTTAAACTCACACCGGGCATGTATGCATGCGTGCCCAAGATCGTGAGAGGAGAATGGGATTGCAGCATGGCCATCCCCCCTGGGGGGTGATTTCTTGCTTTCTGTCTCTCTGTCTCTCTCTGTCTTTCTGGTGAGCACACGCATCCTATAGCAAACCCCCCCCCCCCCCAAAAAAAAGGGCATTTAGAGACAGCCATCATTTCAACTGGTAAATAAAATACCAAATGTCCATTAACAGGTGAATGGATACAGAAATATTAACAAATACATAAAATGGACTACTATCCAGCAATAAAAAGGAGCATATCCATAATCCATGTAGCATAAATGAAGTTCAGAAACACTATGCTGAGCTGGCCCCATAGAACAGCAGTTAAAGTGCGATGTTAGGAGTCATATCGCACATGGCTGACTGTGGTTTGAATCCCACCCTGACAGCTGGGGGGAAAAAATGTAAAAAACAAAACAAAGCAAACAAACAAAAAAACTAGGCATATAGCATAGGAGGTGCTTTCCTCTACACACATGTACATATTCCTTGGCATGAAAGAAAAACAAAACCAAAAATAGTATGGTGAGCAAAATCCAGACACAAAATAGTACATAATGTCTGATTTCATTTATATGAAAGTCTAAGGCAGCCAAAACTAATGTATAGTGACAGAAAGCAACACAGTAATTGCCTAGGCCTGGGGTTGGTGCCTCTACTTTTGACTACAAAGGGGAATGAGAGAACTTTGAGGGTGATCGGATATGCTCAACCATGATCATAATCATAGTTCCATGGGTGTGTACAAGTCAAAATAAATTCAACTCTACATATAAAATGAATCTATTTTATTATATGTAAAATTATACTTCAATAAAAGTGATTTTAAAATGTTATATCTTCCTTATGCTACACATTGGAAATCAATTCACTTATGCAATGGATTACTCAAATCTTTTCTCCCCACTATGACTACATGACATCAGTGTTTAGTACAGCCTAAACCACAAAAACTAGAAGAAAAATGAAACAAAATGAAACTCAATCCAGCCAGCCTTCCTTTTTATTGGCAGAATGAATAAATGATGTGCCAGAGCAAGAGGCTGATGATAATGGATAGTAATGGAAGCCTTTGGGAGATCAGCTAACTATGGTAGTTCCATTTTCTACTATAATGAACATTGTAATTAAAAGCTGGTAAAGTAGGTTTTACAAGTTCATGAAAACGTGTACACATTTTATATATTACACACCTTTCACCACAGACCATTAAAAGGATTTCTCTTACAAAAGAATCTCTGGTCCACAGTTGGCTTAGAACCTTGTACTTATTTTTAGGATGGCAAATATCATATCACAGAAACATACATGACTTAATTTGTCTTCTTCCATCATGATGTCAATTTCTTGAGTGTAGAGAACCTGTATTAACTTCAACTCATGTCATGACTCACAAGTAAAGAAAGAGGAATAGCAATGTGGCCATAAGCAACAAGTGGCCATTAGGAGCACCAGCAATGGGTTGGAGGCTACACCTTTGTCAGCTTGAAGCCCCAGTCATGGGCTCACAAGTTAGTTCCTATGTGCAGTAGCTCTTAAAACTCAACTGAAGAGCTCGAGGGACATATGCAGAACTCCTAGTAAAAGAGGTTCCCCTCTCTTCTCAGCAGGGGGTGTAGTAGTTAAGTTGCTGGACTCCCATATGGCTGACCGTGGTTCGAGTCCCAAACCTTGTGACTTCAAACACACTGGAGGCATGTGTATGCATACCCAAAATCCTAGAAGGAGAAGGATTGCAGCGTGGCCGTTACCTCTGGAGGGTGATTTCTCACTCCCTTTCAACATCTCTCCCTGATGAATGCATGTGCCTTATAGCTAAAACCCTTTAAAAAAAAAAAAAAAAAAAAAAAAAAGGAGGGTCCCCTTCAGGTTGAAGGTGGTTTGTTTATTCTTTCAGATACTTAGTTGGTGTTTATTTTGTGCCAGGCACAGTACTAAACCCTGACTGAAGGAACCTGTGCCTTTCATGTCCCTGTGTCACCACTAGCCAGCATGAGGGAAATCTAAGAACTTTCCAATAAAAGAAATGAAAAAAAAATGAAAGAAAGTAGTTATGAAGAACAAACATATTTATCAAAAACATTAAAATCTCAAGTGGCCATCTTATTTTTCACAAGAATAGACCTGCCTTGAAGCCATTGTAGAAGTTAATTAAAAACATCCCTGCCCGTAGAAAGCTTTGAGTGAAAATGTCTTTAAGGTTGTCTTGAAAAACATCAAATGCAGCAAAAATTATCGAATACTCTTTCTCTTGCTCACCCCTTGTGCTCTTGCACACTCTTTCTGTTTTAACTGCATGCTTCTCAAGGGATAGATTTCTTTGGCCATCTAACTGGGAATCAAAGCACAAAATGAAAGGTCACTCTGACAACTATCCAAACTGAGATTTTTTTAAAAAAATGTATCTTCAGAAGACTGGCAAAAATGTCTTTTCCTACCTCCAACCCCAGTTTTAAAAGAGCATAGATAAAAACAAAGGACATATAACCTCTTCTTGGCACCCAATCCATAGACTAGACTAAAACTCTTATTTAGGGCAAGTTCATCCTTTTTTAAAGAATTATTTTATTTAATTTTATTCACTGTTATTATTTTGGTTTTTTGGGGGTTTTTTTTTGAAATTGACCAGAGAGACAGATGTGAGCAAGATGAGCCAACCTAAACCCAGTAATCATAGCAACTGACCCAAATATTCAGAAACTGAGAAAGTAAGACAGATTAAAAGGAAATCTTCCTCATCACAGATTCAATCTACTGAGTCACTTTCTTAATTTTTCTACCTGAAAAATGTGCGAAAGTTTGCCATTTTGTTTTTTTGTTAGACATAGAACAACCTGAACGCTCTGAAGGAAAGATGTGTGTAAACAGAATGACAGAGTATAAATATGATAATGTGTCATAGTACTCATGCATTATGCTGAAACTTTTCTTCTGTAAGATAGAAGTTGGGCTAGCTGGTGGTTAAGGCAGCTGGATCCCACATTGCTGACTACATGGTTTGAGTCCCGGACCCTGTAACTTGAGAAACATGTGTATGTGCAGAGCGCCCAAAGTCCCAGAAGGAGAGAGAGAGAGGAGAAGGGATTGTGGTGTAGCCATTCCTCAAACCAGGTACTTTCTTACTTTCTCTCCCTTGATCTCTGTCATCCAGCAAGCACATATACCCTCTGGCAAATGAAAACAAACAAACAAACAGAAAGAAGCTGAAAACATATTCTAACAATCCTCCTTTCCTCACTTGCCAATGAGTGGTCTAACTATGCTGAATACAAGTAGGTCAAATCAAACCAGAGAAGACTAGAATACCGAAGTAGCCTAATAGCCCTCTTTAAAGAGGGCCCTAAGCTGCAGAATTACCAGGTCAGGTTCACTTGTCATCTATTAGTGCACACCAATATATGACAAACGCTTCAGAGCTTTGTAACATCCGTGATTGGGAACATAAGACAAATGATGTTTTTGAAATTCATACAACCATCTCAGTTAACAGAAGATAACTCTGCTAGGTAAACCCATGAGATTTGTGAGCTGGGTCTTCCATAACAAGGACACGTGGCTTATCTGTGGGACAAAATCCTGACTCTGAGGAGCCTGCTTGACTGCTGTACCTGTGCTGTCCTGGAGTCGGTCACTTCCTTGTACAGGCTGATGTCCAAGTAATAGCCAGACTCGTTTGTCAGGAAGAGGCGGATGGGGATTGCTTTTCCAGTTGGTGTCAAGCGAATGTTGATTTTCAGTTCTGCCTGGAGGACGCGCAATTTCCACAGCCGACTTCCATAGCGCATTACCATGCTCCGCACAGATTCCTCAATCTGACACAGACACATCACCAAGCACAACACTTAAATACCTTGTAACCAAGACTTATTTCAGGTCTGCCCATCTTTGAGAAAGGAGGAATGGAAAAAGATGCTGGTTTGTGGAGATGGACACCACATACATTTCTAAAGTGGTCAGATAGTTTCTCCCCAAACCTACTCTTGCTTGGAACTAGTGAGGGAAAATTTCATGCCAGCCTGGCATTTGGGCGGTTTATTCTGCCTCATAACACCCAAATCTGTGCAACCCTTCCCCTTTCCCAATTACACTCATACTCTATATCAAAGATCTATAACATCTAAAATTACAAGCCATGGGATATAAAAGAAAGCCCCAAATAAGAATAAAATCTCTAGTTAAACAGCTATTAAGTAGCATTTATATGCATAGTAACTATGTTTCATTGCACTTACAGGACCTTAAATCAACATAGCAATTACCACCATGAGCTTTTTTCCATACAATTTTATTAAACTTTATAATATATGTCTCTTGGTAAATTGTACAAATTAAAGAAAGGCAATTTGTAGGTGGTGCTAGAATGTTCTCTCTAAACAGAGCTTTGAACCTTGTTCATTGCCAAGTTCAACTGGAATTTAAGGAGACAGGACAGATGTTCTCTGGTTTCCCTAAGCTTTATACCAAGACAGTGCTATTAGTTTCCAGGGTTAAGAGAGTTATTTTAACTAAATGGCCTTACACATAATTTCTCCTTACTGACATACTAAAGTGAAACTTTCTCTTTCCCCCAGTATCACTGCAGGTGGCTAAAATATATTATTCACAATTAATGTTGTCTTAAATAAAGTATCTTTAAAAAATGCTTTAACTTTTTAAAAAACTTTCTAAAAAATTTCATATCACTCTTCTCTTAGGTGTTTGCAGTTTGTTTCTGTCCCACCAAATTTTACGTTAGACCAAGTTTCAAGGAGTTAATTCTCTATTAACACACTTGCTTGTTTTGTGGAGAGATTTTTGCTATAGGGTATGTGCACTCATAGGAGAGACAGAGAGACAAAAAGCAAGAAATCACCCCAAGGGGAGATGGACACACTGCAATCCCTTCTTCTCTATTCTCTTCTCAGGATTTTGGGCATGCACGCACAGGTGCCTGGTGTTGAGTTTTAAGTTGCCAGGTCCAGGACTCAAACCAAAGTCGACTACGTGGGAGTCCAGCAACATAACCATTATGCCACCTGCTGGTTCCCACACTTGATTGTTAACCAAGAGGTACTTACTTACTTTTTTCTCAAGGAAACCAAAGTCAATCTAATTGACAGCTATTTATGATTAGAAAACCAAAGCTAGGGCATATGGGTGAATAGAGTTCCAAAATGCTCACAAGAGTTGCTTAAACTATAGATAGGCGATGAGATTTGACACTCAGTGAGTGGCCTTATTCTTGGCTTTTCTAAAAGACAAAAGTAACCCATCAGTAGCTTCAAATCTTGAAGAAAAAAATAGGAAATAACTTCTCAGGCCTTAAATATAAAGTTCAAAAAGCCAAAGTCCATGCCTACAATTGTTCTTGAGAAAGGGAGACTCAAGTACTCCTATCTAAATTTCACAATATCATAACTGAAAGAGGTTAGAAGGAGCAGAATACAGAGCAGTCTACCCTTATTACATCTGGGATAAAAGGTCATGCACAGAATCACCTTGTTTTCCCTACTTAAGTTACAGAGAATGAATTTTAGAATAGAGCCTCAGGGAAGAAAAATTATACAAAACATGTGAAATTCCTTACTGGCCAAATTCTCTCTTTATGGAAAAATACTAAGGACAAATAGGTTAGAGGAAGGTGGATTATCTAGAGAAGGCCACTGGGTAAGTAATATTTAGTATACAAACAGTAATATATACAAAATGCCCAATAACAGCAAAGCTATTATTCCAGATGAGAAGTCCTAAAGAATAATACAAACGGGACCACTATTATGGCAAATATCATAAAGTAGGTACCAATGGAGGAAGAAAGAGAATTTTGTGTTTTGTACTGCTTAGAAATGACCACTAAGATACATCAGACTACCTTCAGTTCTGACATCTGCTTTTAATGTCTCTTTTAAATGTCTGTTCCAGAAAGTCAGTGTTATAAGCATTCTGTAAACTTAATAATTAAAGGTTCAATCAGCTGAGCAAGAGTTCCTCTTTCCAAGTCCATGTGAATAATATGAATGAATCTGTTTCTGTGTGTTTGCTAGTGCTGGGAGGGAAGCTAAGGAAATATATACCTTTGATGGGTCCATGATGACCGTGGGCACAAAGTTGAGGAAGATATGGTTACAGTCAGTGCGGACATTTGTATTATTAAAAGCAACTTCCAACTCATCCATGGCTTCCAAGAGCAGTCGCTCTCCTTCATTTTGTAGGTATTCAAAAGAAGCTTCCTATGCATGAAGAAAATCACCATCAACATTAATGTGTTTTAAAAGAGGTAATTAAAAAATGGCTATTATAACTATGTAAGCAACAGTATGTCATGAATCATAAGGCGCCTGGTGAAGACATTTACCTTTCTCCCTAAAGTCAGTCCAGCAGACACAGGCAGCAGGGGCAGGCAAGGGTCAGAACAAGAGTCCCTGTTAGCCCTTTTTCCTGCCTCTTAGCCTATCACTTCCAATAGGTGGGGATGCTGGGCGTCCTTAGAGCTATAACCACAATAGAATTATATTTCACATTTGGCAATCAGAGCTCTTTAGAAAGAAAATCTGCCTACAAAACAAAACCTGAAGAAAAGGTTTGGCTATGGGATGCAATAACAACTAATGCACCAGGAAGTACCTTGCTATATGCAGGTACTTCCCATAGTTCGAGACAGTTTTAGAATGGCGTCACTTCTTCCCTAACTTTCCTCCTCATTCTGTGTCATCACCCAATTCAATTCTCCCTACAAATTTTCTGTTAGCATACTTTTCCTTTTCTCAAGTGAGTGCAACCATGCTTCCATTACCAAGAGAAATGAAATGAAAGAGGGAAGAAAGGCTTTATTATAGCAAATATTTTCTTTCGTGAGGGGAATGACTCTCAGACTACTGCTGGTTATTGGCGAGTGAGAAGAAAGAGAATAAAAGTCTTAATTCAGAAAATAAAAACCTGATTTTGAACCATGCCTATTTCTCTATCACTTCCCTCGGGGATAACTTCCCATTAAAGTATGCCACCCACCTTGGTGACCAGATCAGAATGTCTGATGATTGCACGAACAAAGAACCTGTAGTCTGTCACTTCTGTGCCCACTTCCACCTTGGCTGCTCCGAGATACAGGTGCATCTTGTGATTAGCACATGGAATGGCAGTGAGGTCAAAATTTCTCATTCGGTTCAGCTCTAACTGGAAAGCCAGAGCAGGCTCTAGATGACGATAGATACGATCCTCTTCAAACTGAGCACAAGAATCAGAGAAAAAACAGTTCACAAGAGGCAGTTACAAAATTGTATCATAATGTGTATATAAGGGATGCTTAGAAATAGATTCATAAACTATGATGTGCTAATGACCAACCACAATGAGCTACATATATGGGTAATGTATAGCTTACATAAGATCAGGCACTAAAGGGACTGGCAAGTGGTGTGGTGGTTGGGGGCGCTGAACTCCCACATGACCAACTGCAGTTTGAGACCCAGACCTGACGGCTTGCTTTCTCACTTTCCTCTCCTCTCTCTTTCACTCTGTCCCTCTCTGGTCAAATTAATATATATATGTAAAATTAAATAAAATAATTCTTTATAAAAAAATTAGGCACTAAAGTATGTATTCACCTCCCAAGCTGCCATATTATGCTTTTATAAGTGGTGATGCTCCCCATTGAGAACAAAGGAACAGGGGGCCAGATGGCAGTGCAGTAGTAATGCAACAGTCTACAATGCTAGACCCAAATGGGAAGGTTGCAGGTTCGCAACCTGTGGCCGGCCTCTACGTGCTGGGCATGCACATGTGACTTAGGCTGGCTGAGTATGGGGTGAATCAGGGCATGAAGCCTCTGTTGGGGGACCCCTTCCCTGGTCAGGAAGGAATAAATAAGCTGACATTAAAAGAAGGAAAAGATAAATAATAATAAAAAAAAAAAAAACCACAATTCCCTCAGAACTCTTTTAGCATTTAACATCTTCCTAACTCATTTTTGACAGTTAACCACACACAGATTGCTTCATATTCACATCTACTTCCGATGTCTACATGCCAATTTTAGGTTTACCCAACAAGTCTAAAATGCTGAGAGGCAGGATCCATGTCTTATGATTTCTGATCCAGAACAATGAACATAATGAATACTCAAAAATGAACATCTTACAATTTTTTTTTAAAAAAAGAGAAGCTTTAGAATCTACTATTATCTATAGATATGTCATTTTTAAAAGTTACATTAGTACATTTACTGCATGTTTTGCTGAAACTAAATTATTTTTCCAGAACACACATCAATGAATGAATGGACAAAGTAAAAACCATAAGCTAGAAAGAGGAAGAAACCAACATAGTCTGAAATTTAATACTTTGTGAACCATCTGTAGGAAATAAGATTAATCCGAGTAAGTACGGTCATCCTCTAGCAGCACCTCATTAGGATGGTTCTAAAGAACAGAGATGGCTTTTCTGCCTGTGGATGCTGCTGGGAAAATATCATTGAAGTCTCTCTTTCCACTGCCATCATGTCTATGTCAGAGTGTCCTAAAGAGCTTGAACAACTGTAGAAACTCTGCATTGGAGGGCTGAGCTTTAGAACAACCAAGGAGAGCCTGAGAAGCCATTTTGAGCGAAGGAGGATGGTCACAGACTGCATGGTAATGCAAGATTCAAATATCAAGCACTTTGGGTTTTTCATGTGTGCCATTGTGGAGGAGGTAGATGCAGCCGTGAATGCAGAGCTACACAAAGTGGATGAAAGAGTTGTGGAACCAAAGAGAGCTTCTCAAGAGAAGATTTTCAAGATCAGTTGACCACTCAGCTGTGCTAAAGACCTTTGTAGGTGGCATTAAAGAAGGCACTGAAAAACATCACCAAGGGGACTATTTTGAACAGTAGAGGAAAACTGAAGTGATTAAAATCATAACTGATGGAGGCAGTAGGAAGAAAAGTAGCTTTGCTTTTATAAGCTTTGATTATGATGACTCTGTAAGTAAATTAAGATTGTCATTCAGAAATACACTGAATGGCCACAACTGTGAAGTAAAAAAGCCCTGTCCAAGTGGGAGACTGCTAACATTTTCTCCAGCCCAAGAGGTTGAAGTGGTTGTGCAAACTGGTGGTGATCATAGAAGTGGTTTTGGTGGGAAAGACAACTCTGGTGGTAGAGGAAACTTCAATGGTTATGGTGGCTTTTTTGGTAGCTACATGTGATGGTGGATGCGGTGGAAGTGGGGATGGCTGTAATGGATTAGGTAGTGATAGACGTAATGATGTAGGTGGTGAAAGCTACAATGATTTTGGCAACTACAACAAGCAGTCTTCAAATTTTGGACCCATGAAAGGAGAAAACTTAAGAGGCACAAACTCTGACCCCTATTGTGGTGGAGGCCAATACTTTGCCAAACCATGAAATGAAGGCGGCTATGGCAGTGGCAGAAGGTATTAATTATAGCCAGGAAACAAGATTAGTAGGAGAGAAGAGCAAGAGAAGCGACAGGAAAGCTACAGGTTACAAAAGATTTGTAAACTCAGCCAAGCGCAGTGGTGACAGGGCCTACCTGCTACAAAGAAGACATATTTTAGACAATACTCAAGAGTATTGGCAAAAAATTCAAGGACTGTATTTGTGACTAATTGAGTAACAGGTTATTTTAGTTTCCATTCTATGGAAAGTGTAAAGCATTCCAACAAAGGGTTTTAATGCAGATTTTTTGATACTGTTGATTGCTAAATGTAACAGACTGATACTGATGCTGAATAAGTGTGTCTCTTTTAAAGTGCTGTGTAAAGTTAATCCACTCTGAAGCCACCTTGGTAAATTTCTCAACAGTGTGAAATTAAGATTCCTTCAGGGTACTACTGGATTCCATTTTAAAATTTATTTACCACCTCCTTGGGTGGAGAAGACAATTGCCTTCAGAAACATTGGTGTAGCTGAACTCATAGTTACTGCTGTGGTCTAAAGTTCATTCAAATGATCACCTACGTGAAATCACAGAATTTGGTTACAAAATAAGGAAGTATTGTTGGCACATCCTCTGTAATATATTTAAATTGAATAATGGTACCAGATAAAGTAGACGGAAATTAATCTTACGTATCAACAATTACGTGTAATCAACACATGATTTAGTTTTCTTTAAAAAAAAAAAAAAAAAGAATAGGGATGCTTTTGAAAGTTATCACCTGTGGATAGACCAACACATTTGATTGTTTCCTAAACCAAACTCTTTCAGAAGGGAGTCTGCTTTAGTTTGAAAACACATGTAAGGCAATGGGAAATAAGAATTCAATCAGAGAAAGGAGAATGGTAAGAAAAGCGTAAAAGCCACTCTAGTGCTTGAAAGAGAAAATAAAGGTTAAAAAAAAATAGAGAAGGAATCAGTCCTTACCTTATCCCTTGCACGGAACGTGAAAAATTTAGGAAATTCTCTCTGTTAAAGAAGGGGAAAATTTGGTAAGTCCTTCATTGTTATGGTTTTTGGGGAACAAACATACAGCACAGAAACAGTCAAAGATCTAAAAGATAGCTTCCTAAAAAAACTTGCTCTTTACCCACGTTTATTTGGTCTGGGAAATATGAAAGACCTTCTGGGTAACTATTACTTTGACTCTGCTTCCAAATTTGAGAATCACCACACTATTAACCTAAGTTCAGTATCTACCATTTCCCAGGGGAAAACACCATTTTTTTTTTTTTTTAATCTCTCAAGTAAAAAAAAATAATAATAATCTTCCTGGGTGTTGTTCTTGGTAAAACTTGGAAAATAAAACCAATATGCCTGTATGCTGCAGTCGTTGCAGCAGTAGTTACTGAACTGATTTCCCAAGTTTCCCTTTAAGAAACTCTTAAAACTTTAACTACCCAAACAGCATAGAATCTCTACTCCATGTTTTGTTTATTTTTCCCAATAATTTCAAGGTTTAAACAATAACATTTCAAAGCTAAGCACAGTACAAGATGGTACTCTGGTCACTACCATTCTATGTATAGGAAAGAATGGGTGAAATTAGTGAACTTGCAATCAGGAGGTCTTACTGCTCTTTTGCAGGGCGTTACAAAAGAAAGCAACCAATTTACTAGAACCTTATTAATTAACAAAGATGAATTCAATTAACAGAGTTCATTAGTTTCTGAAATTTAACTTATTAACACCAAATACCCCTGTTTCTCGGATGGAAAGCTCTACCGGCAGTGTTGGAATTAAGTCATTACTGTTTGCCTCTATAGGAGGTTTCATTAGGCATCTTCTTCATTATGAGTGCAATATAATCAAACACTTATTGGTATATAGCAGAGAAACGAGGACTAGCTGCCTACATATCCTTCAACGAGCTTTAGCAACTATGAAGAAAACATGGATTGAAACTCTTCTAGGTGGCAGGAACGCTTGTGTGCTGTCCCATCAAATATTCTCAATGCTTTTCAAGGTAAGTACTATAATCCCATTTTACAGATTAGAAAGCCTTGGCTCAAGTAACATGCCTAGGATCATGGAGCCAAAAGATATGCTTGGGTCTTTCTAATGCTGGAGCCTGTGCAGGACATCAAGTGCGAAACAGTCCTCTGATGAGGAAAAAAAAAAAACAAACAAAAATTAGGACTTTAAAAAGAAAGAAAGCAGAAAACAAATGAATAAAGAAAAATTCATGCTGGAAACTTGTGGTTCTTGAATTTACCAAAAACTGGAATATTTTTCACAGGTATTACACTTTGTCCTCACTATAACTAAAGCTTACACAATTAATAAATCTTTTTCCAGCAGGTAGTATGTTGGTTGAGGCACCGGACTCATACATGGCTGACTATAGTTTGGGCCCTGGACCTGGCGGCTTGCTTTTAATTTTTTTCCCTCTTTCTCTCTCTGTCTCTCTCTGGTGAGCACACATTCCCTAGAGCAAATTAAAAAAAATAATAATATGGGGGAACCAGCAGGTGGCATGGTGATTGGGATGCTCAATTCCCACATGATTGACCCTGACTCAATTCTTGGACCTGGCAACTTGCTTTCTCAATCTCCTCTTTCTCTCTCTTTTTAGTAAGCACATGTGCCCTATAGCAAACTTTAAAAATAATAATGAGTAAATAAATAATGATAATATGAGGTCAGCAGGTGATGTAGTGGTTAAGGCACTGGATTCCCATGAGGTCGACCATGGTCCAAGTCCCAGACCCAGAGGCTTGAAACTCATGCCAGGCATGTATGCAAGCATGCCCCAAATCCTGAGAGCTGACTGAAGGAGAAGGGACTGTGGTGCGGCCATCCCCCAGGGGGTGATTTTCACTTTGTCTCTCCAGGGAGCGCACAGGCCCTAGCAAAAAACCTCTTCCTCCCCCAAATAATAATAATAAGCCAAATTAAGTAAATAATTATTTGAAAAAAGAATTTCCCTGGTATTTTTGCTGTAAAACTGCATTTAATAGGCTTATAGAAGCTCATTTACCAAGCCCAAGAAAATCCCTTGTCCAGCCTGTGTCTTTAAAAGCCCTTTGAAAGTGGATTTTAGGGGCCAGTACGTGTTGAGGCGGTTAAGTCGCTGGATTCACACGTGGCCAACCGTGGTTTGAGCTCCAGATTCAGTGGCTCATGGGTGGGCATGCCCAAATTCCCAAGAGGAGAATGAAGAACGGATTTTGGTGCAACTATGTGGCTCAAAATCAGTGGCTCAAAAGTCATGCCAGCTGCATGTGCATGGATGCCCAAATTCCCAAGAAGACAATGGAGAAGGGATTTTGGTGTGGCCACGTCTCCTGGGGGATAATTTCTCACTTTCCCTCTCTCTCTCTCTCTCACTCCTGTGAATAAACAAGCCCTATGGCAAGAAGAAAAAAAAAAACCTTACAAAATGAAAATGAGAGAGAGAAAGTGGGTTGTATATAGGACTGATCTTTTACTAATAATTTTTGTTCAAAATTCTCTGACACCCCCATAGTTAAGCAGGAAGATGTTTAGATGAGATGTCAGTAGCTTTCATACTCAAGGCTTTATATAGTCTAATTTTGCTTTTATTCTATAGAAGTATAGCTTTCAGAGTATTCCCCGAAAAGTAACATATGTCAAAAAGGAAAGGTAACAAAATCTTTTCATGTAACTCATTAAAAAAATAATAATTCAAGGAAAGTGACAGTATAATTTTCTTTTTCTTTTTTATTTCGGAGAGGTTTTTGCTAAAAGGCGCGTGCACTCGCTAGAAACACAGAGAGAGACAGAGAGATAGAAAGCGAGAAATGACCCCCTGGGGGAATGGCCATGCCGCAATCCCTTCTCCTCCATTCTCCTCTTGGGATCTTGGGCACACACGCACACGCACCCTGCGTGAGTTTAAGCCACTGGGTCCGGGACTCAAACCACGGTCAGCTACATGGGAGTTCAGCGACATAGCCATTATGCTAACTGCTGGTCCCAGTGACAGTATAATTTTTTGAGCACATATTTTTCTATTCTGTCTGATCTGTTGGGTAATCAGCTAATTAAAGACAATATTTATTTACTACACCATTTATTCAATTATGCACATTGTAGGATCAAAATATTTTCCTTGGGAACCAGCAGTTAGCGTAATGGCTATGTCGCTGGACTCCCACGTAGTCGACCGCGGTTCGCGTCTCGGACCCGGTGACTTACAACTCACGCCGGGCGCGTGTGCGTGCGTGCCCAAGATCCCGAGAGGAGAATGGAGGAGAAGGGATTGCGGCGTGACCATCCCCCCTGGGGGGTGATTTCTCGCTTTCTGTCTCTATGTCTCTCTCTGTCTGTCTGGCGAGCGCACGCGCCCTATAGCAAAAAAACCTCTCCAAAAAAAAAAAAAATATTTTCCTTCAAAAACAAAATGGAAACTAAAATATACATTTTTCTCCACTAAACCAATTAAGAAAATTTGTAGTAACTAAAAGGCATAAAAAGCAAACACTCTGAATGGAAATAGCTTTATTACGAGTAATGAAAGAGACTAATTCTTGGCAAAGGTGGGCAATGACTACCAATTAGAAAAAACACTTTCATTAAAGTTAGCTAAGAAAAGGTATCAGGAAATGATATAAGCTAACTTTTCTTTTTAAAATTTCTGGTAAATGTTTAGCACCACAACTTAAGTATTGAACATTCAGAACAGGAGACGGCAAAGACTTCTGTAAAATGGAAAGGAAGACTACCAAGAAAGTTTTATAAAGATCTGGAAAGCAGAAGACTTTCCAGGACAGTCATCTCTTTTGGCACTCAAAAACCACAGAATCAAAGAAAATGCAAAAAAGAAAAAAATCCAAACTTCTGATCCTATGGCTTTAGTGAATTCCTTCACCCTACCTCATTCTCATACCACCAATTTTTCCATTAACGGCATTCATGCTTATTCCATCACTAATAAAATTGCTTTCCAGACATTCTACTGGTGTTATGGGCAAATATCATAATTGAATGTACACAAAGAAAAACCTCTTAGCATTCTGGCACCAAAACACACACACACACACACACACACAAGAATGCAATATTTCTCAGGAAGAAATTATACCCCTGCTGTGTTCTAATCAGCCAACCATCATCAAGACAATCAAAATAATTTGCCTAAATTAGCCAATCAAGACACCCTGCAAATCAGAGAATGTGAAAACCTGCAACAAAAAACATCATAGCTGATTATGATACTAATAATCATGTTAAAAACCTAATGAGATGAAGAAATTGGGAGCTTGCTGGTGCAATTCTCCTTTACCTCAACATGCTGAGAACTAATTATATAGACTGTAATTAAAACAAAAGCCCAAACCAAACCTTTTGAAAACTAACAGTTGGTCCACTAGCAAATAGAAGTACTTTTTTTTTTTTTTTTTTTTTTTTTTTTTTTCCTGTAGGGTGCATGTGCTTGCCAGAAAGTGACAGAGGAAAAATGAGAAATCACCCCCAAGGGGGATAGCCACTCTGTAATTGCTTCTCCTTCATTCTACCGCTGGGATTTTGGGCACACATGCATATGTGCCTGGCATGATTTTCAAGCTACCTGATTCAGGACTCAAAATGCAGTTAGCCATGTGGAAATCCAGCACCTTAACCACCATGCCACCTGCTGGCCCCAGAAGTACTTAAAAAACAATTTAAAAGGAAAGTAAACTACTAATCATGATAACTATTTATGATACTGAGCTCTTCCTTGAAGGTCTAAATAATCCAAAATATTTAACTTACAAATGGGAGTCACTTGTACAACAATAATACTACAACTACATTTTGGAAGATTTGTAGCAATTTTAAAAATATATTCAGGGGCAGGACAAGGAGTTAGCGTAATGGCTATGTCACTGGACACCCACGTAGTTGACCATGGTTCGAGTCCCGGACCCGGTGGATTAAACTCACACTGGGCACGTGTGCGTGCGTGCCCAAGATTCCAAGAGAAGGGAGGAGAAGGGATTGTAACGTGGCCATCCCCCCTGGGGGGTGATTTCTCGCTTTCTATCTCTCTGTCTCTGTCTATCTGGCGAGCGCACACTCCCTATAGCAAAAACCTCTCCAAAAAAAAAAAAAAAAAAAAAAAAAAGGAGAATGGAGGAGAAGGGACTGCGGTACGGCCATCCCCTCTGTGGGGTGATTTCTCCCTTTCTGTCTCTCTGTCTCTCTCTGTCCTTCTGGTGAGTGCACGCACCCTGTAGCAAAAACCTCTCAAAAAAAATAAGTGTGTGTGTGTGTATATCTATCTATCTGGATATATAAATATATATATACACACACACACACATACATACATACTTCTTACAAGCAAGAAACTAAGGCATATTTTATTGACAGAAACAAAGTTGTTTGATTTACAATCTTATCACAGTTTTTGACTTAATGCTTCTGTACAGGTAGATAAGAGATAAGAGAAATCCTGAAAATATGCGTTTTTAATACCCTTAACAAAACTTTGTTGGAAAAATATGGAAAACTTCAAAAAAAAAAAAGCATAATACTTACAACCCAATTAGACAGTACATTCTGTTGCACTCTTTAGAATACCAGCCCTGAAATGTGAGTGAAACTAACAGAGACTTTATGCTACATAAAACTGTAGAACTTTGGCTTAGAACTACAGGAATTTAAAAAGCCTCTTCTTTTGCTTTTAAGACTTCAGTCCCTTTTTTTTTTTTAATATGAAGGATGTATTTATAAAGATAGACTTGTTTTTCTTCAAACTTTGTGTTTAAATACCATTTTAAGTAATTATTTAAGTCCCGTCATGGGTACTTGATTTAATTAGATGGTTATGGAAGAAGAGTTGACACCAATCCTCCTAAACAACAGTGAATATTCTGACCTCAGAACAAACCTCTCTCTGTGACTCAAGAGACTAAGTCAGGAGCAGACACACCTGTAGACAGTTTACTGGGGACTATGGTAGTTAAACAATGAGGTAGGGAAATGCTTACAGCTTTCATTGGTATCTGAATAAACACTGAACATATGTGCTCTCCAGGGACCTCTACTCTGTCTGGCCTTCAACTGCCTTGGTCTAGATATGAGTTTGAAAGACCCACAACTATGTAATAGCACAGCTTGCTTTATCCCACATCTACCAATGTTGTTCTTGAACCAAACTTGATAACCTTCCTCCTCTCCTTACCCCCTGATGTGCACATTCTGTCTTCTATTCAATAATACAGGGATTTCACAGTGTAGAACAGAGGAGGCTGCATACATCACAGTGGATTACCAAGAAGCCAGAGAGATCAAGGGATTCATCTCTAACACTCCCAGAAAGCTTCCTCTTTTTCACACTACACTAACTATGGGGCAAGCACACATCAGATGACATGACAGAAGCTAAGAATCCTTCATGAATGGCAAGCTACCACCAGCAGAATTCACAATAGCATCATGACAAGGAGCCCAGGATTTGTACAATTCCTGGCAAGGCTTCTTGGCTACTGTAGATCTTGAATGGTGTTCAGTAATAGTTGCCCTTGCCTCCTGCAAAACCACTACTCATTTCTAAGGGACCTAACAGAAAAACACCCCAAACTTCTCTGCCATTCATATCTTAAGAGCAAATCCAGGGACCAGCAGTTAGTGTAATGGCTATGTCGCTGGACTCCCACATAGTCAACCGTGGTTCAAGTCCTGGACCCGGCGGCTTAAACTCACGTCGGGCGTACGTGCGTGCGTGCGTGCGTGCCCAAGATCCCGAGAGGAGAATGGAGGAGAAGGGATTGCAGTGCGGCCATCGCCCCTGGGGGGGGTGATTTCTCGCTTTCTAGCTCTCTTTCTGGCGAGCGCACACGCCCTATAGCGAAAACCTCTCCAAAAAAAAAAAAAGGAGAGAAAATCCAGTCCACAAGTAAACCTTAATGCTTTTATGCTCTAAAGCAGTTTTTCCTACAATCATGACAGATCAAGTCACTTTATAATTTAATGATTTCCCACTTGATGCCACTATAAATAGGAACCCAGACAGTAATTGCCAGGAAGACCCCCTGCTGGCCTCGTTTCCTAGCACATTTTGCCTATACATGTCCCTATTCAACCTAAATCCAAAAATATCAGACTAGAGGGAGAAAAAGAAAAAAAAAAACTGTAATGCTTTTAGATATACTGTAGGACATGACACAGATTCAGAGATGAGAAGATTTTTGGTGTGTGTTTCGTGTATATATATATATACACAAAAAAATGTTAGTAAGAATTAATCATTTTTGCTTTAAAAAACTTTAGGGGGCAATTTTAATTGACCATGGAATGCTTATACAAGATCAGTTAGTATGCTACAGGGGAAGACTCCATCTGAACCATTAGCAAAAAAGAAAACTACAAATTTAATGTTACTCCTCACAATAATATGTTATTAAACCAAAGTCAGTGATAAAAAGAAAAACACACATTAACATTTAAGAACCTAGCCCAGTACTCATCCAAAATCCAGGACCTAACTCTGGCATGTCTCCCTTAATACTCACCAGCATCTACCAGCCACAGTGTTTATTCATTGGCTTTCATATTCTATCTTCAAGTATCAATTTTATTCTCTAAGCTCCTGATTTTTCTTCCTAAAGCCTCAGGGTTCTCTTTAAGCTCCTCATACTTCTCCACTGACTCTAGTTTCCTATCTGAAGTTATTGATTGATACATATCTGTGCTCTGCTTGATTTCCTGACATCAATAACACAGGGGAGTTGTATAGTCTACAACATTTCCTAAAGCATTTCAGAAAATCTCAGCTCTTTAGCTTTCAGGGGAGACTCTCTTGCTTTTCTATACACTAGGCCAACAAGGTGCACTGTATGAAGGAAAACAAAATGTCAAGTACTAGAGACCTAATAAACAAAAGGGCAATAAAAGCAATCACAGATAGGTCCTTGAGTTTATAAAGTCCTACCCAGAATCCCAAATGAGCAGGGCTTGAAAACTAACCAATTACTTTAATTGCTCAAACCAAACCAAATAAAATAAAATAAAAGTCTTACAAGGAAAATTAAGACTTCCTAATATCTTTTAGAATCTTACATTAAGATCATTTTTTTTTTTGGGGGGGGGGAGAGGTTTTTGCTATGGGGCTCATGTGCTTGCCAGAAAGACAGAGAGAGAGAGAGACAGAAAGCGAGAAATCACCCCCCAGGAGGGGGGGGGGGGGATGGCCATGCCGCAATCTCTTCTCTTCCATTCTCTCCTTGGGATCTTGGGCATGCAGGCACTCATGCCTGGCCTAAGTTTAAGCCACCGGGTCTGGGACTCGAACTGCAGTCGGCTAGATGGGAGTCCAGTGACATAGCCATTACGCCAACTTCTGGTCCCATTAAGATCAATTTTTAATGAAATATCTTAACTATAATCAGTTAGTTTGAGAAAGAAATCGTTTTTTTAGAGACAGGGTCTCATTATGTTACAATGGCCTCCAACTCATGATTCCCCTGCCTAAACCTCCCATATAGCTGGGATTACCAGCACACTGCCTGGTTGAAAAAAACACCTGGAACGCACACTGGATTTCTGACTTTACTGTTATCCGGTATAATCATATGGGTATAACACAGTTCAGATACCAGGCTATTAACTTAACATCTTCTTGAAGGGAGACGTTATATCTCATAAACGGCAACGGTTAATGCAGATAAATGGGAGAACACGCAACAGAATGTTTCATTTTTATTTATTTCCTGCTCCTAGAATTAATATAAGACAAAAACAAAAAACTTGGGCTCTACTGAGGCATTTAAAATAATAAATCATCATTCTTTTTTTTTAATTTATTTATTCATTCATTTATTTTAATTTGACAGAGAAAGACACAGAAAGAGAGAGAAGGAAAGTGAGAAAGCAAGCCACCAGGTCTGGGGCTCGAACTATGGTTGACCATGTGGGAGTGTCCAGCACCTTAACCACCACATCACCTGCTGGTCTCTTAAATCATCATTCTTTTTTTTTTTTTTTAATTTTATTTTTACATTTAATCATTGCACCTATTTTGTTGTACAACATGGTTTTTCCCAGCATGAATACAGTGCACATTAGTCAAAACAATGATATCACCATATACATTATCATCAACAGACAACTTTTCATTTTTGTGTCTATTAAGTGTATTGTTTGTTCCCTGAATCCCTCCCTTCCGCCCTCAATTACTCATTCCCATTACCTCTCCCATACTGTCTCTAGTATCTGCAGTTGCCTTCCCTGCTATTATACCTTCCAGTTCTTTCAGTTTTGTTTTTTTTTTTCAATTATCAGCTCATAAAGTTTTTAACAATAGGGAGCATAGATTCTATTCAGGGTTGGATGAAGGGTGGGTCTCGTGCAGTTCCGCAATTGTAGGTGAATCTCCATGGTATACAGTTTCAGGAAAGCGGTTCTGGAAAGCTGCACGTGATTGCCGGACGAGCGCGTGGCCGCCGGGCCTGCGCGTGGCCCCTGGGCCTGCACGTGGCACCGGGTCTGAGCGTGGCTGCCGGGCCTGCGCGTGGACCCTGGGCCTGCGCGTAGTTGCGAGTGGCCGCCGGGCCTGCGCCTGCACGTGCACATGACCACCGGGCCTGCGCGTGGCCAACGGGCCTGCGCCTACGCGTGCCGGGCCTGCGCCTGCATGTGGCCGCTGGCCGCAGGCGGCAAACTGAAGCCGAAAACTAGGATTAAGAACTTGCAACTACAAGCAACAGAAAGAAATTTTAGCTGTCTTAAACCAATTAAATCATCATTCTTAACAGTTGAGAATTCTAAGAATAGAATTGAATCCATTTTGGGCAGAAGGCAAGACCCTAAATTGCAATGGGCAGTTCTTGATCATAGATTTACTAAGTGCACAGAACTTTATTAGTTAGCACCTGTTTCTACCTTATTCATCTGGATAAATGTATATACTCATTCTTAACTATTTCTCAAAGATACAATAAAAATTCTTTTGGAAGGGTAAAAGAATGAAAACACCTGGAGCTGGAACACTAAGTAAAAGAAGTGAATATTTGTTATAACACTTTCTAAAAAGGGACCAAACATCAGTTCAGCCTTTCTAAATAACTCACACGTATTTTGTGTAAGTAACCAGTGGCAAACAGATAAAATAGTAAATAACTTTTCATTATTCCTTTTACTTACATGAAATCTCTGGTCCACCTCACAGTTGACCTGCTTTCTGAAATCCTTTCAAATAAAAGACAGGAAAGAAGGAAAGATAGCAGAAGCTGTTGATTAGTAATAAAATTAAAAATAAATTGCGTAAAAGGTGAAGCATCAAACCAATGATTTTTTTAATTAAACTAATAGAAAAAATAGTTATTTCTCTGCTTAAATTCTATGAACATTTGACTATAAACCCATCTTTTATTTTTATAAGTACTAGCAGCAACTTAAGAAACAGTAGACAGACATAATTCACATTAATACCTTTTGTGCAACCAGGAAAGTAAGGCGCCGGATCCCGTGCTCAACCAGGGTAGCTTTCTATGGACAAACATGTAAAATAGAAGATAGATGAGATCTTCATTCATCTTAAATTGTATCCCATTCAGTCCTCACAAGGCTCTTATCAAGCAAGGCACCCTTTCTGGATATCTACATCTCTGCCTAGTAACTTCAAACAAACAAACCTCAGTCTGGCTTCTGAGACTAGTAAGTCTTATGGAATAGGTTTCATATTGATCTGAATAAAACTAAAAAAAATTTTGTAGAGGAGAAAAGGTCATATGAGGTTCCCTAAGTTCTCTCAGAACTCATTCACAACAAGGTAGACCTTAACATAATTTCTGTTAATAGAAATCACACTACTGGGCAGGTATTCAAATGTGAAGATTAATATTGATACAAAGCTAAATAAAATCAGGCAGAGTGAAAAGCAGAACTTTCCACAAAACAGAAAATACAAGTTTAAAGCTGTTATTTAGATTATAGATATTACCTACCATCAGATACAGCATTCCTAGAATTTAACCTAAAAATCCTAACCTTTCAAGTCTTCTAAAACAATTTCCCCCTACTTAACATGAAGGTTTTGTTTTTTAATGTTCTCCTTAAAAATCGTTAAAATCAACGTTTTCAGGCTTTTAAGACTTATTCATATCTCCACTTTGCATAGGTAAGCAGTCTACTAGAATCAACAATGATTAGTAGTTTCAAGACAGCCTGTTAAGAGTCTTAAGACCTAAGCCTTCCTCTATCCTGTACTGCCAACTTCTATTTTTATAACGTAGAATACATACTTATAAAGGGCCCTCTGAGAGAGGGGCTATTGGCAACAAGTAGAACAACGATCTCATCAGTTGTTGAATGAGCTGGGAAACTGTCAGAATAAATTGAACTCTACACATAAAATGAGTCCATTTTATTACATGTTAATTACACGTCTAATAAAGGGGATCTCTCAAACAGTACAAATTGAAGAAATACATGGATTTTCATAACCTATATACAGACTTTAGCTTGATCACATACCTTGAATGATAAAATTAACTTAATTAATAGTATAAGCAAAAAAAGGGGAAATACGTTTTCTATAAATAAATGATAATAAATTCCCACGTCAAATATTAAATTTTGGTTTAATCACATTTAATAATTATCTGTACTATAATCATATCCCCTACTATAAATAACCAAGTATTGACACTATGATAAGAAAAACTACGTTGAAAGAGAAGAGGTGGTAGATCTTAGTCTCTCGGTATGCAAAGAAATATTTCTTCTGACACCAACAAAGAATTCCACTACAGTCAAGTCCTTCAAAGACAAGCATCGATAGCTATGTTCTGGCAAGGGAAGAAAATAACTTCAATAATGCCATGATTTAAAATCAAAATTGTTATTGCTTTTAAAATTCCACAAGTGGCTGACAATAACAGCAGAGCAACAGGATTCTGATTACATTGTAATAATGCGGGTCTCACAGCAAGTCCACAGCTATTACCCAGCGATTAGGCGTCAGCACCTGGAGAAACTCCATTTACACTGACTGCTTCAATCTCCTCCACAAGTCATTTACAAATATATGATCCTAATTTCTATGAGAGAAAAAAAGACATGCTGGGACTAGAAGATTATTTGGACAATTTAGATCAACCTATTTGATAGTTTAATGTGTGCTTTAGGAAAAAAAAACTTTTCTAAACTGCTAGGAGCATGATCATGAAGTGAAAAACAAAACTAGTTATCACTTTAGCTTTTTGTTTTTAAATTGCTTTTCCTTCCTTTTCTTCATACACACACACACACACACACAGAGGGTTTTTCATTTTTCTCCAAATAAGTAGATGAAAATACCAAATATTCCTGGATAAGCACAGTATCGCATGCAGTTAATAGCTTCTAAAGGCATGGACTATCAGCACTTTTGAATAGTCATAGGCAAAGACTTTGGATTTCTCTGTGCCTCAGTTTATGAATCCGATAAAAGGAAAAGGCAACTTTTTAAAAAAATGAAGAAACTACCTATGTAAATCAATGAGTGATGATATGCAATATTTAAATCTGAGAGTAATAAAAAACATAAAGTTGTAATTAAATTATGGAAAAACAATAAAACATGCACAAATAGTGCCTCAAAACCTGGTAAGAAACTTGCACACATTATTTCATGAAGTAGCAGTAGCAGCAGCCATGCACAGGAGGACTCTTCCAGCTAAGGTTACTTTGGTCAGTGGCTCAGGTTAATTTTATGTGGTCACTAGTCAAAGGCAAAAAGGAAGGTAAGTTTGTAAAGAAAACTCTCCAGGCCAGTCCTTTACTTTCACTTGTCTGGAATTATCTTTCCTGCAGTGGCCACTGCAGTCCCAGTCTATGTACCATGAAAGCTTGAAGGAGTAAATGTTGAGTTTTGTTAATCACAAATTTACCATTTTTTCCTGGGTGTCTTTCATTAGCATTACATGTGACAGGTTCTAATTGTTTATACTGCTGACCTAAATTTGAAAAACGTCTACTGAGTTTTTTATAACAATAACTATGGGGCTAAGTGCTGCCTATTGAAAGAGAATACAAGGGTCTTGTCTTTGAGGGCAATTTAAGAAGTTACTTTGGCATCTAGCAACTATCACAATGAAATATTACTGGAGATCATTGTTTTAAGCATGCCATCCAGTCCCCCTCAACTAGACTACAAGCATCTTCAGGGATACTAATGTATTCCTGGGGCCAGCAGGTAGCATGGTGGTTAAGGTGATGGACTCCCACATGGCTGACCACAGTTTGAGTCCCAGACCCAGTGGCTTGTTTTTTTACTTTCTCTCTCTCTTGCTGTCTCATTTTTAAAAATAGTAATAATGAATGAATGAAATGGAATAAATAATTCTTTTAAAAAATAATGTATTATTTATTAAACCACCTAGATTTGTGCCCCCTACCACTAACATCGAAGCCTCCAATTCTAGATTTTGCTCTCATTTTTCTAGTTGGAGACCAAGGGGCCTTAATCTCTCTCAACTTGAGCTTTCCAACTGGAATATTCTGACTAATCTAACCCTAAGGTGCTAATTAAAAAATAGGTAAATTTCCTTAGGAAAAAAATAAATAATAGCTAATAAATATATGCTGGCCAATTAGGAATTCAAGGGAGAAAAATACATTTTAGTTAGTGAAGCTCAGAAGTCATCAAAGAGGTCGATTTTGAGAAACTTCTTAAGCAAGCAACACTAAGAAAAGAAGGAAGGAAAAGAGGGAGAAAAAGAAAAAAGAACACTCCAAGTGAGAGAGGGTAGAAAAGATAAACAAGATAGATGAGTCAAGAAAGATAAAGTCTTTCCACAGAATAGTGAAGGTTAGATATTAGCCTTTGTTAACAGGCTAATATTAAACCAACAGTTAAAGAGGTATCCTGACAATAAGAGAACATCACTGTTGTCTAGCTACAGTAGCACAGGGGTAACAACATTCTGTGATGCTGAAGCAACGTTGGCAGATCCCAGGTTTACATTCTGAGGCCTCCCTACACACACTGAGCATGTGTGCATGTGCATGCCCATGATTGTGTCTGACGGGCTGGAGGCAGACTATAGAGTGAAGATCCCTGTTGGAGATGCCCTCTCTCTCTCTCTCTCTCTCTCTCTCTCTCTCTTAACATTTATGTATCTGTCATAAAATAAATTTTTAAAACAAGAGAGAGAAGAGCCAGCAAGTGGTATGGTCAGGGCGCTGGACTCCCACATGGCCAACCATGGTTCGAGGGTTCCATTCCCTGACCTGGCAGCTTGCTTTCTCGCTTTCTCTCTTTCCCTCTTTCTCTGATGAGCACATGTACCCTATAGCAAATTTAAAATAATAATAACAACAATAAATTAAATAATTAAATATTTTAAAATAAGAGAGAATCATTGTTAAGAGAGGATAACATGGTAAAGGGGCATTTTGGACATTTAATTTTAGAGTGGTGAGCAGAATGGAAACTGTTTAAAGGGACAGAGGGAAGGAAGGTAGGTAGAACACAAGTAAATCTGTTGCAATGTCTCAAGCGTAGACAATAAGAGTTGAAATTAGAAGCATAGCGAAAATTTAAAAACCAAAAAGGAAAACAGAAAAGTTAAGAGACATTACAAAGAAAACCCAACAGCTGTTAGTAACTGACAAGATACAAATAAACATGTATAGACTGTAAGTAGAGGAGCAGAATATTGGAATGTCAAGGAGAAAAAAAAAGTTAATGATTTCTGAATAACTGAGGATAAAGGGTTTGGTTAGTTATGTTTGGTTTGGTTTGGTTTTATTGGGGGTGGCATTTGGAGAGATGAAAAGACATAAGGGAAAATGATAGAAATTTAAGCTTAGACTAGAGAGTTTAACATCAACACAAGATATCCAAGTGGTATAAAACTGAAAGGAGAATGTAAGTATAACTGATCTTATCAAGGGAGAAGGAGATAAACACAGAGGTACCAAAGGGGAGTGTGGCCTTAGACATGCAGAGATCATCACCAAAGGGAAATATTCACCAGGTGATTGGAAGTTCAAGCCTGAAGGCTATGGAAGAGATTTAGAAACACAATTTCCTTTAAAAAACATTTAAAGTACTTGAGGTCTACATTTTTTGACATAAAAAGACATTCATTATACACTATTAAATTACTTCGCAATTTTAGTCCTACAGGCAGAAGCAACCATAGTTCTGATACTTACGATAAAAGACATAGCCATTATCAATGATAGGCCTTATGAGTAAAAGAATGGCTATGAGACACAGCCAGCAGAAAAAGGCCACCACCAGCTTACACCCCAATCAAGGACTTACGTTTTGCTGGGTAAACTCTCTGAACATAGCTGCCAGGCTGTCATCCTCAATATCACAGTCAGTCTTGATAGCCACATTCAGAATGTGAATTGGTTCATCCCTAGGGACCTGTAACCCAAGAACACAAGCCAAATAAATTATGAGGCTGGCTAATACAGAGGCAGGAAGTAGTTGTAGTACTTGGTAGAATGCCTGAAAAAGAGGTATCCCCCATAGGAAGTTTTGGTTTGCCCACCAGTAGGAATAAGCAAATTGAAACCACTTCCCAACAGCTACAACAGAGATTAAATAAAGTACATATTTTTTAAAGATAAGGCAGCAACAGCATTAGGTAAAGGTGACTCCAAATCTCGACCTGACATAAACTTGAAAATTACTATCTCTCAACTTTTTCACCAACAAAATGGGGGTGAAACTATTTGCATCTCTTCACAGAAAGTGAAGGAAAATGAGTGAAAGAAGCCATTTGAACCTATTTCCATATGTTTTCTTACAATTTATCAAGCAACAGGAGTATGAAACTATGGGAAAATAATGTTATGGGAGGAAAGAATAGAACAATTTGTTTCTTAAGAAATAGAACAAAACAATTTAACAAAAGGACAAAGTTTTAAACAAAATCTCCATTTTTTTTCCTACAATGTAAACCCTACTATTCCCTGAAGACTATGATAGCACTACTATTCAAAGATGCAAGTCATTACAGAATACGAATTCCAATAACCAAGCTCAAATCTTTAAGATGACATTCAGAAACCCAGAGGCAGATGGAAGAGATAAGCCCATTCCATATTACAAAATGGGTAAGCTCATTGTGCATTACGGATTCTAAGATTAATAAAGTTTTAAAGTTAGAACTTACATTCCACCAAGTTTCAAAAAATGATTTGATGAGGGGCCTGCAGTTAGCATAATGGATATGTCATGAAACTGCCATGTAGTCAACAGTGGTTCGAGTCCCGGACCTGGTGACTTAAACTCACGCTGGGCACGTGTGCATGCATGCCCAAGATCCCAAGAGGAGAATGGAGGAAAAGGGACTGGGATGTGGCCATCCCCCCTGGGGAGGGGGGTGATTTCTCACTTTCTGTCTCTCTGTCTCTCTCTCTCTCTGGTGAGCGCATGTGCCCTGTAGCAAAAACCTCTCCAAAAAAAATTTTTAAATGCTTTGATGAGGCATACAAAATGAAATAATATGAAGTAGTATAAAAAGATTAATTTTTTCTTCTAATGGGTCAAAATCTGAAAGACAGTAAATACGGTACAAGTTCGCATCCTCCCTAAGGGGACATTATACATACCTTGTCTTCATCATATAGAGATGTGTGGCCTGCCTCAGGGAAAGTGGGGCTTTGTGGTGGGGAGTCACAGAAACAGCCCATTACTTCATCAAAGATCCTGAAAATACAAGAGAAACACCCACCATGAAAACCCAAGTGACAAAAACCTTAAGTGGTAAAACACTAACTTTGCCATTGCCAGCTCAGTCGAAAAGAATAATCTATCCTAACCTGTGCTCAATAGTCAACTGAATAGAATCACCAGTGGCTAGAGGTGACATGCAAAATTTCACCAAGTAACAGAAATTAGGAAGATAGATTGGTTAAACTTTAATAAACCATATATAATTTTTTTTTCTTTTTAAAAAGAATGATCTTGAGCTCTTTTTTGTTTTTGTTTTTGTTTTTTATAGGTAAGATATGAGCACTGCTGTCATCATCAGTCTTACAGTAACGTAAAGAGCCTGGGACTGGAGCAGTGACAGACCAATGTAATTACCCCTCCCCCTAGGGTAATGCATCAGTATACATCAAGAGATAGATGCTGAATGCATTTAATCAAAAGATGTATCGTCTCTGGTGGGGCTCACTCTAGTGTTGTGTTTAATTTCTCCTGACATTTCACTCATCACAGAGCAGACAGCTTCTTCAGTTAGCTCCTGAGGAAAAGATGGGTTTTTGTTTGTTTCTTTTTTCTGACCAGGCTCATACTACAAGTCAAGGCTTGTAGAGACTGAGTGAGAGGTAGGAATGGAACAATATATACCTCTCTGAGGGCATATACAGCAAGGGCTACATTTCTTTGGCTGGTTCATGGCCATTCTGGGGACCTTTATTCATTTCGCAGAAGGCTGAGACCCCAAACAGAGACTTCCATGGCTCCCCTCATATAGACACAGTGACACAATTTCTTACCTGATAAAATCTTCAAAAGTCCGAAAAGAGACCATTCCGCCCATCCGCTGGCACGGTGGAGTGAATGAGCTGTCCAACAGCACGTCACTGACATTAGCTACGTGAGTCATGCCATAATGGTTGAGGTTGGAGGAGAAGGACATTCTAAATGGTAATTCAATCAAGTTAATTAGACAAGGAGGGTAAGGGTGAGGATTGAGAAAGTAGGAATAGGGGAAAGAGGTAGGAGAAAACTCTGGCTAAGGTCAGGTTGCAGAGCAGATTTGGTTTTTTACCCACTATGGATAAGGTTATCTTGCTAGATTCATGTTAACCCTTTCATTTGAAACTCCTTATACAGCTGTATTTTTATCACACTTCTTCAAATAAAAACCTAAGGACTATCAGAAAATTTGCAGCAGTGTTAATCAATGGCATTATGAAATGGCTAATGAATGAACAACACATAGGGGTTAAGAACCATCCTGCATCTTCCCCTGCCTTAAACAATTCCTCCTTTAAAAGAATGTAAGCAAGCCAAGTGAGTTATAACTATGAATTATAATATATTAAGTATTTACAGATATACTATATATATATTTATATACATATATAGAGAAGAGAGATAGATATGTAAAATAATTATAATTAAACAATTATAATTAAGCCATTTGAAAAGGTTTAGTAAAATCTTTGTAAATAAACATTATTGTACAGAAACAAGTAATGGTCTATGAAAAGAATTTTTCTAAGGTATCTACTTCTTTCTTTAGTGGATTGGTGAGGATAATTATTAGGGTTATAGTTCTCCTTTTTTGAAAGTGAGAACACTTTCAACTCCACAGTGCAAAACCTCCTTATTACATTTAAACACTCCTATACCAAAGCAAAAGCATCTTCATTAAAAGCCCTTAGTTTCCAGCAAGATATAAAAGGGCAGAGCATGGGTCTCGAAGTATGTGTAAGCATGACAAACAGTTGCTAAACAGAGATGCTTAAAGAGAACCGAATTGATTTAGTCAATCTAAAAACATAATGAATCTGGATATTCCTTGATATACCTCAGTACTACGAACCGATAAATAAATAATACTGTAAAGTGTTTGTGAATGCCCAATCAGGACAGTCTGTGAAGAAGGGCCAAGCTAAAGGACCTCCAGGACTTGTCTGACATGTTAATGGCATATGATCTCAAGAGAGTTCAGAATAAGGCGATGGCACCTGAACTTTAGGAACTATCATAAAATCTCCTTGAAGTACACCATCTGCAGTGCTGCAGGGGAAACAGAGATGGCAACGTGGACATCCATATTGTACCTTATTGCAAATCATAATAGAGTTCTTTATAGGATGGGCATGCTGCTCACACAGACTATAGAGACTGACACTCCAGGTTTTCATTCCATTTGGCAATAAAAAAATTTTTTTTATTGATGACAATGGAAAAGGTATTTCATCTTTTGACAGTACTTGGGAATAGAAAGGTAGAGTGGGAGAGGAAACCATTGATCCCATGAATGAAACAAACAAATGAAACACACATCAAGCAAGTCTTACACATGGTGCTCACTAGAAATAGGAATTGAGAGTTGTGTTAACTCAGAAATGCTAACATTCTCCTCTTTTCTAGGATCACCAAATATATTTACTAAAGGAGCAAGTTTGTGAGGCATTGTATCTTTTCTACCTGTGTGGCATTAGACAGGAAAGATGAAGAGTTCCAGATAACATTTAAAGAGAACTCCTCCTGAACAAGCTAACCAAGCTGTGTTTGTGGCAAACATAGAGTTAAGTACCTGTTTCGCTCGACTGAACCTCATGAGAAATACACACTATTCAATGCCTCCCCCCACCCCCTGCCTTGCTAAGCTCATGGGCCAGGGCAGCTAAAGGCAGGCAGGAACGAACCGAGCCCACTCTTCAAGGGAAGAGTAGAGGACCAAATGAAAAACACTCTGTTTCGGCTCTGCATCCAAATTGGTCTCCAAAAGCTATGATCACTTTTGATTACTTAATATTTTAAAAGAAGAGGGATGAAATAGATGTCAGCCTAAAAGTATTTCCATGTGTAACTGATTATCTACAAAGAGCTTGCCACCAACTTGTTAATGCTTTAGTATTTTATGGATTCAAGACCAATCAGAAACACTATCCTCTCAAACTTGCATTGTGTTGCCTTGCTTGGTTCAGGAGCAGAAGGAACCCAAAACACTAAAATATCACTTGTGCTATATTGCCTGGAAGCCTCTTCATAGAGCTAAACATATAAAAACTTACATATCCTTTTCCAATGTTAATTACATTGTAGGTCTAAAATAAAACTTGACTTTTATATCATCACAACACTTTAACACTTAGAAAAGTAGCTAACAAACTGATAAAACATGAGATCAGCTATTTCTGGATTTGCATTCCTCTAAAAGGAGAAGCAAATTAGGGAAACTAAAAATTGAAAAAAAATGTGAACAATTTGCCAGGATAGGAGTAGCCTTAAGGTTTTTTGGTTTTTGGTTTTTGGTTTTTTTTTTCCCCTCTAAAAGCCTCAAGCTAGACAGAAAACACAGCAAAGGATGTTTCCAGCAAAGCTGAACATCAGTTTGGCAGACAAACCCCCCTATCATAAACAGCTAGATGGGAGCTTTTCCATACTGAGGCTTTTAAGTATTGCTTTTTGAACAGTTGATGAAAAGCTGAAGACATGTTTTCCAAACAGAAAGAATAATTTAGTATGTCCAAAGGGGAGTTCAGGACTACCAAGCAGAAGATTACACATTAGCTTGTCAAGTGTGGTGTTATTTTTTCCTGATTTCACTATTCACTATTCTAAGTTACAAAAAAGGTGCTTGTAATTGGAAAAGAAACTAAACATACGGTACCTGTTTAGCGTGGGGATGTTCCCTCTGTAATTAAACAACCACAGTTAGTTACTGATAGGTTAGCGAAAACCATAATAAAAGAATTGTCAGAGCAGATACAGACCAGTCCCGAGGAGCTGCAGTTTGGCAGCTCTGGCATTCAGCAGACATAATTAAGTGCTCATTACCCTTCGACCCCCAGGGTGCCTCCAAAGAGGCATGTGTCCTGACCTACCTCACCACAGCAGCTGTTGATGGAAAGGGTCAAAATGTATTTACCATGAATTTTTTTAATAGCTTGGTTACAAAAAGATAATGCAGAGTAGTGGTAAACACAGGTTTATTAAAATTAATTTAAGATATATGATATGGTATATTATCTTAAGCTTCAACATGAAATGTAATTCTTGACAAGATTCTTGGAGACTCTTCTTTCTTATTCCTATTATTAAAGGTGTAAACAGGAGGTTCAGAGAAGTTGATTCTACAACTCCTCCTACCTTAATTGCTTCTCTAGGATATGTGATGGACCTATGAATTCTCCTCCAAAGAAAAGAAGCCATGGGTTCCTTCCTACCTGCTTTCTAAGTCTTTTTAACCATATTTTTCCTCCCATGAGGAAAGGAGGGGGAAGGATGGTACTCTACATTGCAGGAGCTTAAAGGAGCTGAAAATCATGCAGGAATGATATGATAATGATCCTATGACTAGAGTGGTATAAAATTTGTTTTAATTAATTAGTTTTTTTATCAAATGAGTATAGGGTAATAATTTTTTTAAAGGCTTTTGCCATAGTGTATATGCACTTGCCAGAGAGAGACAAAAAGAGACACTGAGAGGGAAAATAGGAAATCATTCCCCAGGGGAAAGGCCACACTGCAATCCTTTCTCCTCTTAAGATGTGGGGCACATATGCACATGCACCAGGTATGTATTTCAAGACTCCGGGTCCAGACCTTGAACCACAGTTGGCCATGTGGGAGTCCAACACCATAAGCACTAGGATACCTGCTGGTTCTAGTAACGATAATTTTTTAAAGTTGCTGTTATCTTAAAAACCTTAGGCCTTGGGGCCAGCAAGTGATACAGTGGTTTAGGAGCCAGATCCCACGTGGACAACTCTGTGGTTCAAGTCCTAGACCCAATGACCTGGAAATCACACCAGGCATGTGTGCCTAAAATACTAAGAGAAGAGTGGAGGAAAAGGGACTGCGCTGTGGCCATCTCTCTTGGGAGGTAATTTCTCACTTTTTTTCCCTCTCTCTCTAGTGAGCACACATGCCCTATGGCAAAAATCTCAAAAAGAAAAACAAACAAACAAAAAAACTGTAGGACTTTTCTAAGTAAAACTTTACCTAATGTTGGCTGATTCTAGAACTTCTTTATAAAGATACGGCTGGGTGGTGGCACAGTCGTGGCACATTAGACCTACATGGGGGAAGGGGCTGGGTTCATGCCTCAGAAATTCCCTGAGCTTGTGTGCATGTGCATGCCCGTGATCTGGACTGTCTGAAAAGTGGTTAATCATAGCATGGAGATTCTGTTGGGGATGCCTCTCTCTCTCTCTCTCTCTCTAATATAATAAATAAGCAAATCTTTTTAAAAAGAGAGAGAGAGAGAATGTGCCAAAATCATTAAAGAAAGATTAGGATAAGAATAGGGGACTATAAGGAAAGTCTCCTGCATTCTCTTGGCCTCTTACACTATTTTTTAAAAATCTGATGTCAGCAGCCAGCAGGTGGCATAGTGGTTAAGATGCATATGGCTAACCACAGTTCAAGTCCTGGACCAGGCAGCATGAAACTCATGCTGGACCCATGTGCATGTGTGCCCAAAATCCTGATAGGAGAATGGAAGAGAAGAGATTGTGGTGTGGCCATCCCCCCTAGAGGGTGATTTCTCACTTTCTCTCTCTCTCTCTCTCTGTGTATGTGTGTGTGTGTGTACCTCTGGTGAGCACATGTACCCTATAGCAAAACTTTCTCTTGCCTTTTTGTTTGTGGGGTGGGGGGGAGGAGGTGGAGAGAGATTTTTGCTATAGGATGAGTGCACTGGCCAGAGAAACAGAGACAGAAAATGAGAAATCACCCCTAGGGGGTATGGCCACACCACAATCCCTTCTCCTCCATTCTCCTCTCAGGATTTTGGGCACACACATACACGCCTGGCCTGAGTTTCAAGCTGCTGGGTCCAAGACTCCAACTGCAGTCGACTTTGTGGGAGTCCAATGATGTAGCCATTACACCATTTGCTGGTCCCAAAAATCTCTCTTAAAAAAAAAATCTTTTTTTATTTTGATGTCAGTCATTTCCCCCAACTAAAAAAAAGAAAGAAAATCAAACAAATAAATCCCTTTACTTCAATGTTAAAAGGGCAAAGGCATACTTAACACCCACAATTTAGGGGTATTGTAAGGGGGTAGATTGGTTGATATCTTAACCTTCTAACATTCTTTCATCAGCATTTAATCATTGTTGGGGTTTTCTGGCACAGAGAGGACTTAATGGGCAGAACACAGTGGGTGGTGCTGATGATATGTGGGAAGGAGGATAGAGGGAGGAAAATGATGCACTTTCCATGGCAGTGAAAGGAGCAGAATAGACTGAGTTGGCCATATAAATAAAAAGCTATGACATATCACTGCACACAAACTGTATACCTTGTGTGATTTGTGAGTAGCAACGCTCTTTGCATCAAACTTGTATTACAGAGTGAATTCATAAGGCAACATGAGCAACCTCCAACTGCAAACCCCCGAACCTTTGCTGTTTGGATTCCTTGCTTGAGCCTCTCACTCAGGAGAATGGGTTTTATTTTATATGAGAACTTCAGCTGTAATGTACCTGGCCCTCATCAATATATAAAAAGTATGCACAGATCCTAGAGCTGAGTAGATGTAGCAAAATTAAAAACTAACTGCAGATACTAATTCAAATATAGGAAAGTCTTTCTTTAAGATACAAAAGATTCTAAAGAAAAAGGCCACCTGAATATTCTCTTACCATAAACCTTCATTCAGAGAGAAGAACCCTACAACCGAAGCAACCTTAGGCTCCATTCGTCCAGGTTTGCGGAGTTTAGAAGCCAATATAATCTATCTCAACTGTTAACCAATTTCTTAAACTAATAAAATGGTCCGACTGCTTCTGGAGCTACGCTCTAATCCCTTAGGGAGTCTTTACAGGATGAGGGCCATGTTTCCAGTAGAAAAAGGCCTCAATTGGAAAGAACACTACCAAAGACAAAAACAGCCAGCCCTTCCCCATCAGCAATTGCCAAGCTCTCACAGGGTGCCCCCTGCTGCTTTGTTATAGAAATTATGCACCATCTCACAGTAGGGGGTAAGAAACAAAATTCCCAGTATCTTCAGTTTTTAAAGACATGGCCCCAAATCAATCATGTAAGAGGTGGTTTAGAGCCAGCTTACCCTCTCTGGTGCAATAAGCAGTAGTAGAGTAGAAAATAGGTGGAGTAGTAGAGAATACGTGCAGGGAAGAAAGGATAAACTGTCTACGCACAGGTTAATATTCACTATGCCCGTAATGGTCATCTATGCTTTTATTTTCCTGTATAGATGCTATTTGATCAATTTAAGAACATGACAAAGGTGGCAAACTGTATGCTATTGTGATACACCAGAAAGCTAAATCCATGGTCTGTACAGAGATAAACTCAAGAAGAGATTTTATCTGAGTCAAATATTCCATTTATGTTGATAAGAATATATAAAATCTACCACATTCTACTGTATACCCATCATACAAAAATAGTCAAACTGTTTAATCTCTGATAAGGCAATCAACTATAATTTAATCAAATTAAAAAGTGGGATATAAACTCACTTCTCGTATTAGGCTGTTTGGACTATTCAAAGCACTTATGATGATGAACCGTCATTCACAATGTTTTGATAAATATTGGGACTACTTTCTAGTAAATTAGCTCCATTTTACAGATATAATAACTGAGAAATCAAAAGGGATGCCTTCCAAGGACATTGTTCAATATGGTGTCATAAACCAGAATCTAGACCTGACATTTTCTCATCTCTGCTCCCAAAGCTAGCATTCTACATCAATATAGACTTTAAAGAAGGACAAGAGAAATCCTTTGAATTCTGAGGTCCTTGGCATTAAGTCACCTCTGATTTTATTGATCTGCCTGCCCAGAATGGCTGGGGAGCCTGCTTCAATATGAATGCAAAGTCAGAGTTGCTGCCTGCTAGCTGAACCCTCTTTAATTTAAGGAACACTGACTTCTCTGGCAGTCACAAGTTCTCTGAGCCTTTTTACCATCCCTTCCAGCTGAATTTCATTTTGCTCGATTCTAGCTGGCCCTACATAAATCTTTTATCATATAAAAATGCTCCCAATTCTTTTGCCTTCTAACTGGAAGAAGGAGGAAAAAAAAAACCTATATGAAAATGATGGGGATGCATGCAAACAAGCAGTGGTTACATCAAGCTGCGACTGAGAGCCAGTATAGGGCAAATCTTTTGAAATCAGGCAGCAAAGCAGAATCAGAAGAGGTCGGCTACATAACCTACTAGCAGTCACTAACAGCAGTAACATAGGAGAAAGAGCAATTTGACTGACTGTGACCAGTGGTGGTCTCTTTGCGTGACTATATTTCTGTAGGAGAATCCAAATCAAGAGCTGTAAAACACATCTGAACCGTGTATTTCTATTGGCATCTCCCCCACCACCTCTTTGCAGTTCAGATGCCCTGATTCCACTACGGAGTTTTAGTTTACTATAAAATGATCATTGTTTCATTCATTTGCAGTGCCTCCAAAGCCCCTTCTTTGCTCTGCTGGAAGATTTTGCTCTTTCTGAAACAAGTACACCAACAGGGCTACGGCATATTACTGTTGCCTGCCGTATAATTAGCTACAAACCCACAGCACAAAACTACAGGGATTTACAGGTGCCCTGGATTCTGCTTTTCCTTCCCACTGGAATCAGCTAGTCTTTCTTTGACAAGAAGGGACCTTGGGCTACCCTAATGATATATTGAGAGTTTTAAATTCGACTCTCCAATCTTACAAGTCTAGAGTGCCAAAATAACACAGCAGAGACTAGAAGCTGAGCCATGGATACAGGAAAGCACTTTGGTAAGCACTTAAACCTGCTGAGAATCTTCTCTCCTGCCAGATGCTTGCATCTTATCAGCAGACTACCCTGAATAAAGGTAGCAAGCACTGTAGGATTTTATTATTTATAGCTCATTCTGACCTGCTAACTACAACCAGGTGCTCCTACTGCTAAATTATGCTACAAGTTGGATGATTTTTGAGTATCTCAGTACTATCCAAAGAAGGGTCTGATATCAGAATTCCCAAGAATGGAAGCAGGCTGCTCATTGATTGCGATTTCTAACTTTCCTCAAATAAACAGAAGGTCCAGAGGCCACCCACTGACAGTTGAACATTGATGGTGCTATGAAGCCTAAACTGAGCCATGACCAAAACATGAGCTATCAGGGGAGAACAGAGCCGACCTCTTCTGGATTTAAGTTGTGAGAAAAGACAGGTACTTGAATCAAAGCACTAACACAGAAGGCCAAATTCACAAAGAGCACATAGCAGAGAAGGTGCAACGCAACCCAATGTAACTAAAGCATGGATTTCCACCTAACAGATAGGTGGCGATAAACACCAATAGGTCCTCACCCATTATGTATGTACAGAAACGAACAACAAAGTGTAGTTCCATCTCCTGCATCAATTTTGATGCTTCTTATTTGAATCACAGATTAAAAGATAAAAAACAATTAGCCACGTTCACTAATGCGTTACTTATGAAAATCATTTAGTTTCGAATTTTGTATTCCCAGACTGTCATAATATACAGAGCCATATGCATAGCCACAGAATCTATGAAATAAGATACTTTACACATGTTTGTATAAAAACGGCTATATTTTAGAAGGTCAAATATTTATAGGCTGACTAGAGTACTTGTTTCAGAATATTCGGAGGCACTTGATATGCCCAAAGTTAAGAGAAATCCTGACTGTCAAATGATTCAATGAATTGTGAAAAATAAAAACATTCATGATTATGCTTCAGTGTAATAAGCTTTTGCAACTCTAACACCAGTGAGTAATCCTAGGGTTTCAGAATGGAAAAAGAGACACATACACACCTGGGGCTCTGAACCCTGAGTCTCACTGGAGAAAGAAAGAGAAACAGGAATGTTGAATGATACAGTCTGAGCTCCAGGATTAATCCATGTAAAACATTGGATAATTAACTCAAGAGCTGGATTCGTAAAATCATAGAGAAATTAGGTCCTAGAGGTAATTCATTGTAGGAATTACCTTTTTTCTTCTTAAATATTGAGAAGATACAAAATGTTCTTCTTAAATATTGAGAAGAAACAAAATGTTCTTAGTACAGATCAGTCATTCCAACTATTCCTGCCTCAAGAATATGAGGAAAGAAACCCACTTCTTCAAGAACATTTGCTAATCGGCCCCAAGTCACCTTTGAGAGAGAGAAAAAAAAAAAGAAAAAATTCCCTCCCCTCAAAAAAGATAAATCAATAAAATTCAAATACAATAGCACACAACCTTCAAATGTTAAGAAGGTTAAAAAATAAAAGCCTTCTCCCTCCATAAACACACATACAAACACATGAATGTGTTAACATTTATTTATATAGCTTTCTAATATGTTTAAGTCAGGAAAATCTCTGCAGCTGCTGTTCAAGTGGAGGAAATTTAAGAAGAAAGGGTAAACCCAGACCACAGGTTCCTTAAGTGAAGCTCCAGTAACTAGGTTTCCTGGTGAATAAGACCTGAGGATGACAAATAAGTTTGTACTAACATTCGCAGAAAAAAGGGGAAGTCTTAGGTAGAAGATGAAGAAGACAATATACTTTCACTGAAGCAATACTAGCGAAAAGAATAAAATAGGAGGTCACAAGAGTTTAGAAATAACTATTAAGTAATTTACTTTTTTCTTCTTAGCTTTTTTTTTTTTTTGAGAGGGTTTTTTTTTTTTTTTCGCTATAGGGCGCGTGCGCTCGCCAGACAGAGAGAGAGAGAGACATAGAGACAGAAAGCGAGAAATCACCCCCCAGGGGGGATGGTCACGCCACAATCCCTTCTCCTCCATTCTCCTCTCGGGATCTTGGGCACGCACGCACACGCACCCGGCGTGAGTTTTAAGCCACCGGGTCCGGGACACGAACCGCAGTCGACTATGTGGGAGTCCAGCGACATAGCCATTACACTAACTGCTGGTTCCCCTTAGCTTTTTTTTTTTTTTTTTGGAGAGGTTTTTCACTTATAGGGCGCGTGCGCTCACTAGACAGACAGACAGAGACATAGAGACAGAAAGTGAGAAATCACCCCCCCAAGGGGGATGGTCACGCCGCAATCCCTTCTCCTCCATTCTCCTCTTGGGATCTTGGGCACGCACGCACACGCACCCGGCGTGAGTTTTAAGCCACCGGGTCCGGGACACGAACTGCGGTTGACTATGTGGGAGTCCAGCGACATAGCCATTATGCTAACTGCTGGTTCCCTTTTTCTTCTTTAATATTGAGAAGACTACTAGGAAAAAATCCCAATCGAAGTATACTGAAAAACAGAGAAACTAAATGTCAAGCAATACAAAATCCTACAATGAATTGAAACAAAAATCAAAAGGTACCAAACATGTACCAGAGACAGTAAATGCCTAAGTACCCCTTCTTAGAGGCTGCTCTACTCATCTGTAATATATTTTGCCTAGGTCTATAAAAATTTAAACAGGTCCTAGGGCAGGCAGGTGGTATGGTGAGTAAGGCACTGGATTCCCACAAGTGGTCAACTGTGGTTTGAGTCCTGGACCAGGCAACTTGCTTTCTCACTTTCCTTCTCTTCCTCTCTATCTCTCGCTGGTCAAATTATAAAAATACTCTGCTGCTGTCAGTTTGCACAGAGAGAGCCATGTTTCACCCTAACTTATGAGGCTGAACAACTAGCCAAAATCAAACTGCAGGAGTGGAATTCTATCAGGTGACATCATATACAGTAAGACCACAGCCTTGCTTTATATTACAGCTTACAGAGATACTTCTAACAACATGATAAGCAAATGTAGGCCACCTCATTAAACATCTGGCTAGGAACATGAAGACTAAGTGCCGGAAAAGAAAACACACACAAAAAAATGGTTAAACATGGCCAACCACTTAACGCAGGAGTCAGGTACAGTACAAAGGAAACCAGGTCCCACGTGGCTGAGTTTGAGTTCCAGCCCCATCAGCTTCATACCAGGTGTATGCACATATGCTCAGAATCTGATGGGATAGAGATTTGGAGCAAAAGGGATTGTGGTATGACCTATTCTTGCTCTCATGTGCACGTGAAAGAATTTTTGGTTTACTAATACCAATTGAAAAATATAAAATTGTTTTGCGTCAGTAAGTAAAATACATATCATTTGGGGCCAGCAGGTGGCATGGAGGTTAAAGTGCTGAATCCCACCTGCCTGGCTAGGTGGTTCAAGTCCCAGATCCGGGGATTTGAAAGTCATGCCTGGTGTGTGTACATGCATGCCCAAGATCCCAAGAGGAGTCTGGAGGAGGAGGGACTGCAGTGTGGCTGATCCCCTGGGAGGTGATTTCTCACTTTCCCTCCCTTTGTTTCTTTTTTGGCGAGTCTAGCAAGTACACGCACCCTATAGCAAAGCTAAAAAACAAACAAACAAAAAGTATAATTTCTATGCCTGTAATTTATTCTCACAAGTAATTTTTAAAATGTATATAAAGTACTGTAGTGTAATATTTACAGTATCAGGTATGAATAATTCCTGAAACTACCAAGAACAAAAAACGTAAAAATAAGAGGGTTTTTGTTTGTTTTTTTTTTTAACCTCTCTCCTAAGGGTACTACTACATTACTAGTAACACAAAACAAAGAGGACTCAGTGTGATTGTCCTAATTAATTTTGGGTCTAGAGTTGAGCTGTTCAATATGACAGCCACTAGCCATTATGGCTAGTGAGTGCTTAAAATTGAGATATGTTGTAAGTATAAAATACACCCTAAATTTCAAAGAGTAGGTATGAATACAAGAACAAAAAATATCTCATGAATAATTTTACTACATATTGTAATGGCATATTGCATATAATGAGTTAAACGGTTATATAATATTAAATTTATATGGTTCTTTTTACCCTTTTTACTGTGACCCAAACAAAATGAAAAATTACATACCTGGCTTACATTATCTTTCTATGATATGGTACTAGTCTAGAAATAGACATTCCCACTTACAGGTGTTCATCTGAATTATCAGAAAAGTTCTTCAAAAAGTAGTCACCTGCTAATCCAAAATGAATCAAGTCCCCCATATTTATATTTTCCAAATGTTCTCCAGATAATTCAGAAAATCATTAATCTGGTGGTTAGTAGACATAATTGTGTCCTTGAGCTGTACTGGACTGGGAGTAGAATGAATACTGGTAGTGTTCTGTAACTTATTTCTATAGATGAGAAACAACATGCTAATTGTCCATTTGTTTAAAACAATAAAAATAGAAAGAAATAAAAGTTCTAGTGTTAGAAAAAAAAAAGTTACTGGGGACAGCAAATGACATGGTGCTATGGTGCTCAAGGCACTGGACACCTACATGGCTGACCACAGTTCGGGTCCTAGACATGTGCCTTCAAAATCACATCGGGCACCTATGCATGCATGCCCAAAATGCCAGAAGAATGGAGGGGAAGGGACTGCAGCATGGCCAACCCCCTGAGGGGTGACTTCTCACTCCCCTGTCCCCCCACTCCCCCACCCACCTCTTTCCAGCAAGCACATGTGCCCTATGGCAAAGAGCTTAAAAAAAAAAAAGTCATAAAAAGCTTGAAAAGTAACTAAAACTAAAGATTTTACTTTCTTTTTTTTTTTTTTTTGGAGAGATTTTCACTAAGTTTCTTTTTTTAAGGTGAGTAGGCCATTGCTTAATAAAGAACATGACTGGCCATTGTTCCTGGTTTCTGGGAGAAATACTCCAAATCCTTGGATTTTTTTCAAGTAATAGGAGCATCTGTTACTAATGAATTCCTTGAGTTACATCTGAGTTTATGCTGAAATGAGATGACTCAAGACAGGAGCTGGTCACCAGAAAGACCAACTATGAAATTAAAGTGTGGGAGCTTTAAGCCAGCCCAGTTTCTGGGAGGCTAGATTGAATTAACTCATATAGTCCATGATTTCATCAGTCCTGCCTGTGCAATGAAACCACGGTAAAAACTTTGGACTCTGAAGCTCAGTAGAGCCTCTTGGCTGGTGAGCACACTGATGGGCCAACAGGATGATGCATCCTGACTCCACAGTCAAAGAACACAGAAGTTGGGTGTTGGGTGTTTTGAGACACCTCTGCAGACATCACCCCTGTGTGTTTAGTCATTTAGCAGATCCAAATACATATCCTTTATAATAAAACTGTAATGCTTGAGTTCTTAGAGTTTTCTATGGGGGGTTGTAGAACCCCTCAAAGATATAGCCAGTTGGACAGCAGTGCAGGTTGCCGGGTAGGACCCCATTTGTGACCCCACCTGAAGCAGCAACAGTTTTGTTGAGGACTGAGTCCTTAACTTGTGGCATCTGATCTAAATCTGGATGCTTAGTGTCAGAATTGAATTGCAGTACACCAGTTGGTGTACTGAAGTACACCAGTCAGAATGGGATTATAACTCCAAACTGTAACAAAATATTTGAAAGAATACATGAAATCTTACAAAATTAAATTCAAATAGCAAATGTGTGATAATTGAATAAGCTATACTCTAAAATTAACTTATTGTTTATGATCAAACGTGACAGTTTGATCCTAAACTAGCAAAAGGATCCCAGCTCTAGAAAAAGCCTTAAAGTAAATTTAACATTTTTCTGGTTTTCGTATTTTCTCTTTTGTCCTCAATCTGCACTTACCTTTCCCCCTTCACACATATACCAATAATAATGATGTGATGATGATCCAGCAACTTTACAGTTACACACACAACCACAGAAGACATTGGAGAGGCTACAAGAATACAGTTCTGTTCAAGTAGGGTCTTTATCCATAGAGTGTGTTCACCTCAAATGTCAGGTGGACAAGTTTTGAAACTACATTAGGACTAAGATTCACGCCTCTGATGTGAAAAGGTAAATAAGAATTCTGAACAAAGCAGTTAAGAAGAACTTCTCTCATTTTTCATTCAACTTTCCCTTGCCAGACTGGACACGTACCCTCAAATGAAAAAAGTGGCACAGGGAGAGCAATTCAGAAAGACAAGGGGAGTGAGGAGGAGGGAAGGAAATCAGAAGCAGCCCTGCAGCCTGACTACAAATCACTGCCCAAAGGGAAGACGTAGGGAAAAGCAGGAAGAAAAGGAGACTGTCTTGAGACTTACAAGGAGCATTAAGTATAGCATGCGGTTCTCTACAATTATTCAAGGAATGCGAGAAAAGAAAGAAGACCGAGTACCGAGCCCATGTGTGCCATGAGTACTTCACCGCTCGCTGAAGGACAACCATTCGTTTCTAGAAAATGAGATTCTGAAATCCATGGAGGCAAAAATGTGCCGAGAGATGCTTGCTAAATCAAGGATATATGCTTTTCTCTGCCAACCATAAGGTATTTTTGAGGTTACAGAAGTGAAAGGATCTTCTGAGACAAAGAAGAGAGAGATACACTTTCTGAAGACGCTTCTGCTCATCTGCCGACCTCTGCTGGATCAACAGTGGCATCCAGTGGCTGAAAGTCTCAGCACAGACTTCTTTGTCTCCAGAAAGGGTTTCTATTGCTTTGGGTGAAGTGGCAATTCAGAACAAAACCATTTCTGGTGTCTATAACTAAGGATCCCCAAAGACATAGTACTTTGTAATACCAAGTGAAGAACCAAAGGCCATAAAGAAGAAATGGAGAGGGGCAGGTTAAGATTGGCTGTGATATTTATATTTCCTGTGGTATTACAAAAAGAATGAAAATACAGGAGAATATGAACATATATGTGAGTGGAATTCCTAGATTTTCATTGCTTCTGAACACTTTTTAAAGAGTGACTATGTAAGATAAATGAGGTATTTTCATTTTAAAATCAGAGTAATAATTATGTACATTTCCAAATGTACATTTAATTTTTTAAAGGACTTAACAAGGGAAGAATAATGGAATTAACATGGTAAATTAAGGAATTTACTTGAATTTAAGATGTCTGGCTCTGAAGTGTGATTTTTAAAAACTGATTGGATTTCAACTGCTAAATTAAGGTGTCTGTTTTTAGGGAGATAATGAAACAGGATCAGATATAGCCTTGATCCATAGCAAACTTATAGAAAGGCAAAGCATTCTAACCAAGATACTTTTTTGCTCTGTTGACTTAAAACTGTTAAAAAAAAAAAAAAAAAAGTGATTTTTCTGGCACAGTCCCAGCAAGTAAAATATTAATAAATGCTAACTTAATAGAAAAAGGGAGAAAGAGAGACTGAAAGTAAATGAGAATGAGAGAGAGAGAGGGAGAGGAAGGGAGGAAGAAAAGAAAGGAAGAAAAAGAACTATTTTTCCCTCAATGACATTAATACATGCAAGAACAAGTAAAGTAATCCTAAACTTGTATCTTAATTAGTTCATATTTATCTCTCCAGATCAAAGAGGTGGGTTCTAAGAGGCTCTTCTCTTATGATGCAAATTAATTCATTTTTTGCTCTATAATTCTAGCTGAAATAATACACATTACTACCCTTAACTCTCCTGATATACCTCTGGCTGGCTCAGGTGCACATACCAGCTCAAACTCACCTGTTCGGATGGGATGTGGGCAGCATGAACTGGAATTCCACCACGCAGGTGTTGTCTTTAAGCTGGCGGTGTTGTACGCTGTTAAGTTCATAGGCAATATAAGCCCTTCGAACGTATACCTGGTTAAAAAGTAATTCTCAGTAAGTAAACTTCAAAAACAGAAACTAAGAGAATGGCTAGCCCAGAAAAGAGTCTGGACATTTCTTCAAGACACAGAAAGTGGTGTAGTGAGAGAAGTTCCAAAGCCCTGCATTTATATACCCTGCTTTAATTAATAAAGCTGTAGCCTTCATACTATACCCATAACTATCTTTACAAACCAAACTAGTTTGGCTCTGTTGAACACATCTAAGTGTACTGTAAACCTTTTCTCATGCTCACCTAAACTCTGGAGAAAGTTTGATCTTTAGCAATGAGGAGCTTATAGAACCGCAACTATTTATTCCTTAGGCATGATTATTTCAATGGAAAATAAAAGCAAACAGAGAAGAATAAAAGGTGCTGATTCTTGCCTACTTAAAGAATAAATGAAAGTTAAAAGAAATAGCATTATATTAGATTGTCAGAAAAGTCATGATGTGTTTTTCTATGCAAAAAGGAAGCATCCCTTTTCCAACAACCCAACAGTTCAACTCTTTTACTATCTGTACATTTGTATTTTTCTCCCCTACTGCTGAAAATCAATTTGGGATTATTTAGATCCTCAAATCTTAGGCACAAGTAATTAAGACATCATTTGACAAGTATTACTCCAAACAAACTAACCTGACTTGAGAGTTAAAGAAATAGCAACAGGCTACATCTCAGTAAAAATGCCAGTCCAGCCTCACATACTTCACAGCCAATTGGCCATGCACATAAAATGCTACAAGAGATTTGATCAGCATGTGAGGTATATAAGGAGGCTTCTCATTAAAAGACACGAAAGCACTGTAAAATGCTTAGATATTCTAAAAGTGTAGTAATTATTGAGTAAAATATTTTATATTCTACCTATAGAATACAAATAAAAAGTAACCCAAAAGAGCTGTCAACAGATTGTTTGATGTTATATTACATAAAATCATCTAAAACACTCCTTTTTCTCATCTTCAAAAAACTATCTACTTGGCAATTTTTACAACAGTATTCAGGGCCTGCAATCTTTGTGCTTAATGAGGTAGAGGGCTGTGGTAGAAGCAGAAAAATCTTTGGAGTTGGATTGACCTGAGTTCAAATGCAAAATTCTTACACTGATTATCTGCGTGATTTTGGATATGTCACTTAACCTCAGTCTCTCACTTTCTTCTTACTTCATGAAGTAATTATAGGATTAAATGAGGAAAAAAAAAGTACCTAAAACACAGTTCATTAAATATTACTACTTTCTTTTCTATAAGGAAATATTTCATAAGAGCTGCTTGTAATTCAAACTACAACTATAAATCCATTTTAATTTGGCCAAAATGATAAGATTACACATGTTCTGATTGACCATACATTTTTTTCACTTACTGTTTTACAAGGAATCCTCATTTATTATGAAATGAGAGAACTGAAATACTGGGAAAGGAGAGACAATTGAAAAGTACTAACAACTATCTTCCTGTGATTGGAATCCACAAGCTGGTGATTAGTTCCAGTGGATCATGTGAGTAAGGTACTCGAATAACTAATTATTGTTTCAGAGGAAGACAACCCTAAGAACCAACCTTAGAGCTGAAGAAAAAGAACAGACATGATAGCAAAAAAACAAACAAACAAACAAACAAAACACAAAAAAAGAAGAAACAGCTAGAAACAAAGAAAAAAGTCATGTTATTTTCCCATGAAAACTTACCTCCAGAGCTGCCATCCTCACTACCTGGTTGCTATGATAGAAGAAGTTTGGTAGGACATCAAAAATAGATGTCTCAGATAGGATGAGTTTCTGAAAGGTACAAAAACAGGCTTAAAACATTACATCCTAAAGAGAACAATTTCAAAGCACAGTATATGGCATTTAAAGCATTCCTAAGAAACCTCAGAATTCTATCTATGAATGCGGTGTACGAATGTAACCCTTCTGTGCCTCAACTTTCTCAGCTAGAAAATGGGGCAAATAGTAATACCTATTCTCACAGAACTGTTTTGAAGATTATGAGCAAATACATGTAAAATTCATAGAATATTACATCAAGTATAAGCTATTATCAGAAGTGTTTATGACTATTATTATTATCCTTTCTACTATATGTATGTACTCTACTTTCTGAATATTATCTCAATGTTCCAATATATTGTAGATGCTAAATTTTTTCCCCTCAATTTGCTAGAGGGTGTGTGTGCTTGACACAGAGAGACAGAAAGAAAGAACAAGAGACAGAAGGCTTGGGGTCAGCAGGTAATATAGTGGTTAAGGTGCTAGACTTCCACATGACTGACTGCAGTTCATGTCCCGGACCTGGTAGCTTAAAAATCACATTGGATGTGTGTGTGCATATGTGCCCCAAAGCCCAAGGGGAAAATGGAGGAGAAGGGGCTACAGTGTGGCCACACACCCCTAAGGAGATGATTTCTCACTTTCTCTCTCACTGTCTCTCTCCAGAGAGTACATGCACCCTATGGCAAAAGCCTAAAATAAAAGAGAGGGAGAAAGCACCTCCAATGGGACAATGGTCATGGCGCTGTCCTTTCTTCTCTATTTCCCTGTGCTACTGGGGTTTTGGACAAACGTGTACACATGTCCGCTATGTTTTTTGTTTTAGGTTCCTGTTATAGGGCATGTATGCTCTCCAGAGACAAAGAGAGGGAAAGTGAGAAATCACCCCCCAAGGGGGACGGCCACACCACAATCTCTCTCTCTCTTTTTTTTATCTGGAGAGGTTTTGCCATAGGGCACTTGTGCTCGCCAGAAAGAGAGAGAGAGACAAAGAGACAGAAGCATGCACACGTGCCTGGCGTGAGTTTAAGCCACTGGGTCCAGGACTCAAACCGTGGTCAACTACATCTACATGGGAGTCCAGTGACATAGCCATTACGCTAACTGCTGGTCCCCATACCACAATCTCCTGCCCTCTATTCTCCTCTTGAGATTTTTTTTTTTTTGGAGAGGTTTTTGCTATAGGGCGCATGAGCTCGCGAGAAAGACAGAGAGAGACAGAGAGACAGAAAGCAAGAAATCACCCCCCCAGGGGGATGGCCACGCCGCAATCCCTTCTCCTCCATTCTCCTTTCGGGATCTTGGGCACGTACGCACACACGCCAGGCCTGAGTTTAAGCCACCGGGTCCAGGACTCGAACCATGGTCAACTACATGGGAGTCCAGCGACATAGCTATTACATTAACTGCTGGTCCCTCTCCTTTTGAGATTTTGAGCACACACACACATGTTCCCAGCAAATGTTTCAAGCCTCCAGGTCTGGGACTCGAACCATAGTCAGACATGTGGGAATTTAGTGCTTTAACCACCATGCCACCTGCTGGCTCCCTGCCTCCTGTGTTTTTCAAACCATGAGATCCAGATTTGATCCATGTGGTCAGGCATGTGGGATCCAGCTCTCTTAACCACCAGGCCACAGGGCTGGCCCTGTAAACTCTAGATTTGAGCCCTAGTTGAAACCCTAGATTTCAACTATGAACTAATTAAGAAAAAGTATCCTCTTTCCCCTCTAACTTCTCTAGGAGGGAATCTTCCAGGAAGTCTGAAGATTCTCTTGGCCAAATAACAATAGCACCCTTGTTTACAGATAGAAAAATAGTCACTCCTGAGAAAATTATGTTGTTTAAGAAATAATAGTCAAGGGGTCAGCAGATGGCATGGTGTTGGTTAAGACGCTGGACTTCCACATGGTCAACCATGGTTTGAGTCCTGAACCTGGTGACTTGCTTTCTCATTTTCCTTCTTTCTCTCTCTGGTCAAATTAAAAAATGTAATAATAATAAATAAAATTAAATAATTCTTTAAAAAAATAGTAGTCAAGCGGGACAAGCAGATGGCATAATGGTTACGTCACTGGGCTCCCATTTAGTCAACCACAGTTCGAGTCCCAGACCCGGTGGCTTAAACTGACTCCAGGCATGTGTGCATGCGTGCCCAAGATCCCAAGAGAAAGATAAGGGATTGCAGTGCTTCCATCCCCCGGGGGGTGATTTCTCACTTTCTATCTCTCTGTCTCTGTCTGTCTTTCTGAAGAGTGCACGTGCCCTAGAGCAAAAAACCTCTCAAAAAAAAAAAATTAAAAAAAAAAAAAGTCAAGGTCCTTCTAATGAGTAGTACAATTAGTCAATAATCCCTTATACAACTGGATCTTTATAAAGCTTAATAGTAGGCATTATAATAAAATTAGATGATACTGAAATAGCTTTGTCTCCAAAAGAGCAACAGCTATTTATGAATACATCTGATTCAAATAGCAGAAATCAAACTGTGCTGCCTCTTAATCCTGGCTTAGAATACTTTCTAGGGACCAGCAGTTGGCATAATGGCTATGTTGCTAGACTCCAATGTAGTCAACTGTGGTTCGAGTCCCAGACCCAGTGGCTTAAACTCACGCCAGGCACATGTGCATGCTTGCCCAAGATTCCAAGAGGAGAACAGAAGAGAAGCGATTGCGGCATGGCCATCCCCTTAGGGGGTGATGTGATTTCTCACTTTCTGTCTCTCTGTCTCTCTGGCAAGTGCCTGTGCCCCATAGCAAAAACCTTTCCCCCCACCAAAAAAAAGAATACTTTCTAGATATAGGGGGGCCAGCAGGTGGCATGGTGGTTGAGGCGCTAGACTTCCATGTGGCCAACTATGGTTCAAGTCCCAGACCTGGTGGCTTCCTTTCTCACTTTCTCTTCTTCTCTGTCTCTCCCTGGACAAAATTGAAGAATAATGATAATAAATAAAATTAAAAATAAGCCTTTAAAAAAATTTTTTTAAAAAAAGAATACTTTCTAAATAAATGCACAAGAGGTAGCCTTCAGTAAGACATTTCTGTCAAGACCAAGTTCATTGATTTTTAAGCTAACCTGCAATTCTAACAGAATTTTTATGAAAAAATGTTTATAACTATAAGTCATTTTAGAAAGCAAGGTATGAAACTTTATTACATGGGAAAATCAAAATTAACTGATTGTTGCTTAATTAAACTATGCTTGGGAACAGAGTGAACAAGAGTGCAGAGTGGTAGAAGAGGGCTGTAGATCCATATATACCTGTAGGTTCTCTATGCAAAACTGATGTCCGTACATGTCGATAGCTGATAGGAAAATAGACTCTACTTGGTTGTGGCGAAGCTCATACGATGGCAAATGGGAAGCAATAAGAACCTAGAGTGAGAGCACAATAAGAGGCATGAGTTCCTGAGGGAGTGATTATTCTAGACTCCTATTAGGCAGCTCTGATACAAAGGCAATAAATATAAATCTGTAAGTGCAGGCATCAAAGATAAAACAGAGACCAAGTAAAACAACTTCTAGGTCCTGTAACATAAAGCCAGTGCTGCCAAATACTGAATCTCAGTTGACTTTCACCATGATTTGCGTTGTGGGCAATTTCCCATAAGGGTGGGGGGAGGGGAGAGAAAACAGCTTCCATCAAGTTCCATCAGTGCATGTGATTTACCATTGCAAAGCTGCTAGTCCTGGGGACTGCATGACTAGCTGTTAATTGGGAAGCAGGTCTGGCAGGGAGCAGCTGTGGGGAAGGTGGATGCAGGCTAGCTAGCCTTTTGCAACTCTGAAGTAGAAAGTAAGATTAGGAAAAGCTGCTTTGACAGCCCCAGGTATTCAGCACCAAGAAGAAGGCGTCAGGAAGCAACACCAATGCGTGTGAGGGGAAGAAAGATCGAAAGCGGTGTCACAAACAAACAGGGACACGGTAGGACCTGAATACCCTCAGCAGGTCACTGAGGGGTTCAATAACTCCGAGTAGTTCAGTGACATGGATACAATTGTGGAGAAAGCAGAAGGTCACTGAACAGCTTCAAATGCTGCTTCCTTGTCAGTGCCCATGCACTGAAACACAAAGGAAGCACCAACTCTTCCCTGCTGAAACCTTTTGGAATGGAAATGAAGACTACAGGGTGAAACTAACCGGACTTCTCTGGGGTTGTTCTGATAGCCTGCGCCTAAAATTCATTTCATTATCTTTCTGCTTTCCACACTTGATTATTTCCTACACACTTAAAAGTTGTTGTGTGCTTCTAGGTTCCCTTTGGGAAGCCAGAAATATTGAGTCTATTTCCTTCCCTCTACCTGACCCTAGTTTACTATCACAAAGCTATTAAGGAGGGTAGGGAATGATACCAGGATTTTATAACAGGGACAGCTCATGTTTTAAAGAGACTCAGAATTAATCTTTTCCTCTCTCTTTAACAAATACATATCACCCCAAAGCGTCTGTTCTGAGGATATATGTGACACACACAGAAAACTGCATGAACTTTGTAAGGTGACTGAGTAAAAGCTCACTGAGTCTAGGACTGTCCAACCTATGAAAACCATGTCTACTTCAAGATAAACAACAAATGTCCTTACCTGGCGTGCTCGAAGTGCCACTTTAGCATTGGTGGTCTTACTGAGTTGAGTTAGCTCTGTGAGGATATTCAGCAGCTCGTCAGTGAGAGTAGGGTCCCGGCCACACAGCTGATCCTAATTATTAATGTGAAAAAGAACATACCAGCCACATTAAAAAGGACTGAGGTGGACAGGACTTTGAAATGGGAAAAAGGAATGAAAACAAAGTAAACATAGCTGGATTAATAAGAAAGGAAAGGGGCTAGCAGGTGCCATGGTGGTTAGGGCGCTGGACGCCCACATGGCCAATCACAGTTTGAGTCCTGGACCCAATGGCTTGCTTTCTCACTCTCCCTCTCTCTCATTCTCTGTTCCTCTGGCCAAATTGAAGAAGAAATAAAGTTAAATAAATAATTTTTTTAAAAAGAAAGAAAATGAAACTTCTTTTACTTTTTATCCTAAACACACGGGTAAAGAAGATCCCAGAGGGGGACCAATAGGTAGTGTAATAGTTATGTCACTGGACTCCCATGTAGTTAACCAGTATTTGAGTCCTGGGCCTAGCGGCTTAAACTCATGCCAGGTGCATGTGCATGCATGCACACAAAATCTCAAGAGGAGATGGAGGAGAAGAGATTGCAGCATGGCCATTACCCCTTGGGTGTAATTTCTCAATTTCTTTCTCTCCAGTAAGCTCACTCATGCACCCTATAGCATCCTATAGCAGAGGAAATTGGTCATAAGGGGAAGCAACCCAAATCCCTTATTCATTTAGATTCAAAATTCTTAATGTATTTCTTTATAAATTAACTTGCAGAAGAAATCATCAGAGACCAAGCAAAGGGGGTCAAGGGGCTTCTGAGTAAGATATAACAGATGATGTCTCAAAGTTTTAAGAGTTTTTAAATAATATTGGGACTAAAGGGCTTTCTGTTTCCTCTCCCACTCTTGGAAAGAAGGTAGAATAAGGCAAAAGGAACCACCTAGTGGTTTTCTTTCTGCAAACCAAATGTTCAGCATCCCCGGAGGATGCAAAACAGAAACACAAGAACAAATTATTCATTTACAAAACACATTAACTAAAAACGCCATCTCGTATTCTAGCATATTTGTACCTCAAATCATTTATCCTTTTTCTGTATTAGGAATCATTCCATAATATTTAAACATTATGAACCCGTGGGCCGGCAGGTGGCGTGGCGTGGTGGTTAAGGGTGCGGGACTCCCACAAGGCTGACCTCGATTCAAGTCCCAGAACTGGCAGCTTGCTTTCTTACTTTCTCTCTCTCTCTCTGTGTCCCTCTCTGATCAAATTAAAATAAATAAATAGATTTAAATAATTCTTTAAAAAATAAAATAAAAAATAAACATGAGTCCTCGGCTGAATTTGAGGGGGAAAAAAAACAAGCTCCTACTTTAGAACCCATGGTTTATTCAGTATTGGGTCAACGCTACCAAAAATTAAAAAATGATAAAATAAATTCTTATCATGTTTTGAAGGAAATATTTCTAGTAGTGTCTAGTAAAATGTCCGTTTACCCCTAAATTCATCCATTATCCATGAATTTTCATCTAAGCTGAAAAAAACTATAGGTGCAGTTTGCATAAATGTCTGTCTTTTTAAAATTTTAGAGCTACTGGTAGTCATAGTTCTGAATATCAAACCATACAAAATATACTCATTTAGATATCACTCCTTCAACTTAGAGTTTGAAATAATTGCCTTTATATTTTAATAAATCTTCATACTCTCCCCACTATAGCTGGAACATGAAAGATGCAAGATCCCAAAGGGCCTTTCAGTTGTTTATTAATCTCTCTCCCTCCCACCCTTGATTAGCAAGCCTTTTTTGGGAAGAATCTCTATTTCATACTTAACCTCTCCATCTCAAAGATACTCTTTATAGTCCTTTACCACAACAATATAAACAAAAGCATAGGATTTTTGGCCCTTGGAGTAGACAAGCATTTCTCAAAACACTTTTTCCAAAACCCCTCCTATGTTCTACATCACAAGGTAAATATGTTTGGGAACTCAACAGCATTATGCTGGAAAAGGGGTTCTTGAACGTTTTTTTCTGAGAAAATAATTAAGAAAATGGGATTCTGGTTCATCAATCTGCTAATGAGAGGTTTGCTTTAATTGTACAGGATCATAATAATAGTAGGTCTTATAGCTACAAAAATGCAAGTATTGCTTTCATTCATTTAACGCAGGAAACTCATTCACTTGAGGGAAACACACATAAAGCTCCTATTAAAGTGAAGATAAATCCAGGGTGCTGTTGAATATATGGTTACAGATTAGAGGACCTGTTCCACATATTCTAGCATGGTAGTTGAGGCAGCTGGAACCCACATGGCCAACTGTGTGCCTGAAGTCCTGGACCCTGCAGCTTGAAAACCACACTGGATGCATGTGTGTTTGTGCCCAGAATTCTAAGAGGACAGCAGAGAAAGGACTGTGGTGTGGTCATCTCCCTGGAGGGTGACGCTTTCATTTTTCTCTATCTCCCTATCTCTCTTCAGCAAGCACACATGTCCTATACCAAACTGAAAAAAAGAAAAAAGCACAGAGGAGGGAGAAAAATGAAACTAATTCTCATCTTTTGCTGAGAACTAATGAGCAAAATGTAATTTCAAGGGAATATGTAAAATCATCAGAGATGATCATAAAAAGATAGAAGAAAAGGACAAATAAGTAAGAGTAGGTAGGGAAACCGAGATACGTTTTCCCACCCAAATCGCTCTTTTCCTAATGTTGCCAATAGAGCAAACATATCCCTAATATATATTTTAAAGAGTTTTGCTATGGTGCATATGCACTCACTAGAGAAAGACAAAGGACAAAAATGAGAAATTACTCCCTGGAGGAATGGCCACACCACAATCCCTTCTCCTCCATTCTCCTTTCAGGATTTTGGACAAGCACACACGCAAACAGTGGGGTTTTCAAACTGCCAGGTCCAGGACTCAAACTGCAGTTGGCCATGAGGGGGGAGTCTAGCACCTTAACCTCTATGGCACCTGCTGATTTTTCCTAATATATTAAATGCAGTCATCAGAAACCAATTGAAATGTTTAAAAACACAAGAAATGTCCCATGTAATACAACTCAGCTCTTCTATAAATAGCACAACTGAAGTCTAAACATTAATTTAAAAAAAAGTCAATATGACAAAATAAGAAAACTAGTTGCCCCCAACCCAAATCAGATTTCATATGGAATGTTTTCCCTTTAAAGGAAATCTAACTTCATACCCAATGGCTTGAAAATCACGCCTGGCACATGTGCATACATGCCCAAACTCCAGAGAGAATAGAGTAGAAGGGCTTGCAGCATGGCCATCTCCCCTAGGGAGTGAGTTCTCACTTTCCCTCTCTCTCTCTGGCAAGCAGACATGTTCTATGGTTAAAAAGAAAGAAAGAAAGAAAAAAATAAAAAAAAAAAAAGAGCTATAACTTTACCTTCCATTAAACTAAGAGAAAACTGAGTTATCTTCTTGGTCAACTACAAATTATGTTCTAAATTTCAAAACTAAGCAAAGTAAAACATACAAAACCACTTTTTTTAAAACCACGTTACATCTCTCCACTATGAGAGAATGAGAATGAGAAAGAGGATAGGGAAAAAGATACAGCATCTGTAAGAAAAGTGAACTATGAAAATTAGAAAAAAGGAAAGTAAAATAATTATTTGTTTATGACTATAAGTTGACAACTTCCTAAGCTCCTTGTGATACATTACAGAAACCAGATCTTTCTGAGACATAAAATATCAAACACGGTATGAATAAATCACTACTTCAAGATTTCCCTTCAAATATTATTTTCTCCACTTTCATCATTAATACTGAGAAAAAGATTGGCAATAAAAAATTATATGTAGAATAACTTTCTCTATCCAAACTGTCCTTATCTTAGACAGGATAATCTGGTCTTTAAAGAAACCACCAGGGTTCTTCAGAACCAACCATCCTAAGATGCAAACATCCAACAGGAGGCTTACAGGTCTCTATCCCAGAAACAAGCTTTCCTTGGGCACTGGACAGACCAATAATCTTGGTGACTATTTTATAATAATACCATTAGAAGGTAACTATGTTGGGGCTAGCAGTTGGCGTAATGGCCATATTGCTGGACTCCCATGTAGTCGACCACAGTTCGAGCCCTGGACCCGGAGGCTTAAACTCACACTGGGCACATGCGTGCATGCCCAATAGAATGGAGGAGAAGGGACTGCGGTGTGGCCATCCCCCCTGGGGGGTGATGTGATTTCTCACTTTCTGTCTCTCTGTCTGTGTCTTTCTGGTGAGCGCATGTGCCCTATAGCAAAAAACAAACAAACAACCTCTCCAAAAAAAGAAAAATAGGTAACTATGTCAACGGATGCATTTTCTAAACATTAAAACATGAATCCTGGCTCCAGTGGCTTAAAAAACACATGTGTATGCATGTTCAATATTCCGACAGGATGGAGAGGTAGGAGAAGGATTGTGCTATCACCTTGCCTCTGTAGGGGATACTTTCACCCTCTCCTCTGCCTCTCTGTCTTTCTGGCGAGGCTACACACATTCTGACCAAAAAAAAAAGATTCACTTAAAGAACCTACCTAGCCAGTGGCATGGTGATTAAGGGAGTTGGATTCAACATGGCCAACCATGACACTCAGAGTCCCAGCCCTGGTGGCCTGAGAAACATGCAGAGCACGTGTGCATGTGTGCCCAAAATCCCAAAAGGAAGGAAAGGGTAGAGGAGAAGGGATTGAAGTGTGACCATTTTGCACAAGGGTACTTTCCCCTCCCTTTCTCATTTTGTCTCTTTTAGTGACTGTATATACCCTCTAGCAAAAACAAAATTTTTTTTAGAAATTTTTGCCTAAGGGCACATGTGCTCACCAGAGAGACAGAGACAGTGAGAAGGAAAGTGAGAAGTCACCCCCCAAGGGGATGGTCACGCTGCAATCTATTCTTCTCTTAGGATCCTGGGCACGCACGCACATGTGCCCGATGTGATTTTCAAACCACTGGGTCTGGGACATGAACCACAGTCTGCCATGTGGGAGTCTAGTAATGTAACCGCTATGCCATCTGTTGGTCCCACTGGCAAAAAGCAAAAAAAAAAACAAAAACAAAAACAAAACAGAGATCAGCAGTTAGTGTAATGGCTATGTCGCTGGACTCCCATGCAGTCGACCATGGTTCGAGTCCCGTGCCCAGTGGCTTAAACTCACGCCGGGTGCGTGTGCGCACATGCCCAAGATCCTGAGAAGAAAATGGAGGAGAAGGGATTGCAGCATGACCATCCCCCCAGGGAGTGATTTCTCGCTTTCTATCTCTCTGTCTCTCTCTGTCTTTCTGCAAGCACACGCGCCTTATAGCAAAAACCTCTTAAAAACAAAAACAAAAACAAAAAACACCAACCTGCTGATTTGGGGATTATAGGTCACTCACAAAAGTCTACAAGCCAAAGTGAAAGTTATTATTCACCAGTGGTCAGGATTGTTACAACAGGGTCCTGCAAGTAGTATGGTGGTTAAGGTGCTAGACTCTCACATGGCCAGCCATGGTTTGAGTCCCAGATTTGATGGCTTGCTTTCTCAGTTTCTCTCTTTCTCTCTCTCTCTTTCTCTCTCTCTTTTTTTTTTTCTCTTCCCCCCCCCCCCCGGAGCACATGTGCCCTATAGCAAACTTAAACTAATAATAATAAATTAATTAAATACACAAATAATTTTTTAAAAAAGATTGTTACAGGACCAGCAGTTGGCATAATGGCTATGTCACTGGGCTCCCATGTAGTCGACTGCGGTTCGAGGCCTGGACCCAGTGGCTTAAACTCAGGCTGGGTACATGTGCATGCATGCCAAAGATCCCAATAGGAGAATGGAGGAGAAGGAATTACAGTGTGGCCATCCTCCCTAGGGGGTGATTTCTCGCTTTCTGCCTTTCTGTCTCTCTCTTTCTGTCTGGCAGGAAAGAAAAAAAAAAGATTGTTACAACAGTTATTTCTTACTTTTCCTGCCTAGATGGTTGCTAACTACAGGGAATATTTTGGATTTGCAGAAATGTAACAAAAATGCTTAAGTGTCAAAGCCATAGTCAAAGTTATGCAGCTGATTGACAGAAAATCCCAAAATAATGCAACTTGACCTTAGCATCCTAGGTATTAAAAATGCCTCTGAAGGGGGCCAACAGGTAGCATGGTGATTAAGGCACTGGATTCCCACATTGCCCACTGTGGTTCAAGTCCTGGACCCAGAGGATTGAAAATTATGCCAGGCATGTGTGCGTGAGTACCCAAAATCCTGAAAAGAAATTAGAATTGGAAGTGAAGGGACTGCAGCATAGCTAATTCCCCCTGTAGAGGGTGATTTCTCATGTTTCCTCTCTCTCTCTTTCTGGTGAGCCCACATGTCCTATGGCAAAAACAAAACTTGCCTCGAAGAAGGTGATAGGAAATTAACAGAATGTTCCTTTATATGCAATGCTCTCAAGATAATGACTACTGTTCAAGGGGTGAGACACTAATTCCAGTATCAGCAATGAACTGGTAGCTTCTTCCGTTTACCCTTGGACATTCCAAAGATGGCATGGAAGAGGTTTAAGAAGAAATTGTTAACACACCCTTATTCAATAAACCTTAGGAGTCACTGAGAAGGACTTTTCTTTTTCTTTTTTTTTAGGACTTTTCTTCTTACATATTGGACAAAATTACTTGCAATCATGTTAAGAGGAGGAAGGAAAGGCACTATCAGCATTTAAAATGTCCCTGACTAAACCAAACCAGAGGATCATGTGCCCAAAACAGCATTACTCATACAGAAGCACAGTTTATCATATTCATGTAGACCATTATCAAAAATAAGATTTAAACAGCGGGAAACAGCAGTTAGCGTAATGGCTATGTCGCTGGACTCCCACGTAGTTGACCGCGGTTCGCGTCCCAGACCCGGTGGCTTAAAACTCACGCTGGGCGCGTGTGCGTGCGTGTCCAAGATCCCGAGAGGAGAATGGAGGAGAAGGGATTGCAGTGTGACCATCCCCCCTGGGGGGTGATTTCTTGCTTTCTGTCTCTATGTCTCTGTCTGTCTGGCGAGCGCACGCGCCCTATAGCGAAAACCTCTCCAAAATAAATAAATAAATAAATAAGATTTAAACAGTGAGGATAGACTACTACACAACATCAAAGTGGCGATAGGCAGAGCCAACAGGTGGCATAGTGGTTAAGGCACTGGATTCCCAAGTGGCCAACCACAGTTCAAGTCCCAGACCCTGCAGCTTGAAACTCATGCTGGTCGCGTGTGTGTGTGCACGTGTGTGCCCAAAATCTCAAGAGAAGAATGAAGGAAAAGGGACTGCACCATGGCCATTCCTCCTAGGGGGTGATTTCTAACTTTCTCTCTCTGTGTCTCGCTCTGTCTCTCCAGCAAGTGCTCGCACCCTATAGCAAAAATCTCTCTAAAAAAATAAAGTGGTGATAGGATATATACATTGCCATCTATTAGGTCGCCTGGAAAGTCATGCCATGTTTTCCTATGCAAAAAATGCATCATGACTTTCCCAACAACACAATAGCTATGATGATGCTACTGATACTCTTTTAATTTGTACCAAATAGCCTAATGTGGTTAATGATTCCCTTAAATGTCTCTAAGCAAACATAAACAATGTTATGAGTTCTGAGTTTTTTCCCATAAAGTCAAATTTAAAAGAGTTTTTAAAAAATAAATTTACTATTGGCCCTCTAGACTTTTCTTCTATTGTGTTACAATGTTCCTCCAAAAAAAGAAAACTTGTAAGGACGTTAGCCTTTTACTTCGTATTTTGCTTTCTGCATAGGGTAAAATATTGGAAGAAACTTGTTCAAGAGTGCTAGAGACAGCTTACCTCCAGACAAGACATGCTAACGCCTGGAGATGAACATGTCCTTTCACTGGAGCAGTCCACAGCCTAGGACACTGACTCAGGGAAGCCTGATTTTCTTGATCCTTTCCTCTAGGTTTGAAAGCCCCAGAAACCATCATCCAGCTCAGCCAAGCACACTATCAACATTCTTCTTCTAGAAAGCAGAGATTGGAATGTTGGGCAAATAACTACCAGGCAGAAAGCCAAGATAAGGAGAGACAGGGGACCAACAGAGAACACAAGCTGGGCAAATTGAAATGCTACCATGTCCAGGCGACATCTGTAAAAGACAATAAGACCTGCGGAAAGAATAATCTAAACAACTAAGACAGCCCTTACCAGCCACTGCTATTAATGCAGACGTGGGGGAGGGACCATTGTCCAAGAAGAAAAGAGGAAGACATGTCTGGCATTCGGTAATATCAGATCAGAATGAAGTGCCTTCTGAGCTTTTTATCCCTCTTTGATAAGTCATTGCTACCTGGCCCTGAGCTCAACCGTATGTATCAATTAACCTCTTGATTTCCAGATCTTTAAAATGGGGTAAAAATAACTGATATTTCAAATAAAATTAATGAAATGAAAGCCTATTATGTTTACCGAGTCTTGTTTTATTTTTTAAAGAAAAAATGTGAAAATACCAAAATGAAGAAAAGAACAAATTCAGCTTCCTGAAAAACACTTTCATTCCTCCTCCTCCTCCTCCCCCGCCTTCTTTCTCCTCTGTTCTATTCATCCAAACCTAAACTCTCTGAAACAGCTCTTTTCTCCAAAGAGCTCAGTCTGTTGGGAAGAAAGTTTGGGTCCTATCCATGCAGGTAAGAAGTAATCAGAATGACAAGGTGGAGGGGGGGAGAACAGCAGCAAGTCAGAGTCCCATTGGCTTCTGCCTGTCCTGACTGGCAAAAGCAGAAAGCAAAGCCTCAAACCAGTCCTCTGACAGGGCCCAACGCCTCTGCAGCACCCCCCGTGTAATTACACACTTGAGTGACTGGACTCTGAAGAAAATTGAAGGCCTGAGCTCCGAACAGCTGCCATTTTCTCTCTCCATCACACCAGTGTGATTACTTGAGAAATGAACAGCCCCGGCTCAAAGCTACTCCAGAATTCTCAGAGGAAATATGGCTCCGTGTTCCAATAATGAGATTCTTAAGGCAAGCGTTACTTACAATCACTCCGCAAAAGGAGCGAGCCGAGCCCCTATATCTTACAAATTAGAATTTAAGAAACCCAGCGACAGTCTTGGACGATCATTACTCTTCTGCTGCTCCAAGGATTCTGGGCTTTGGTCTATTTTTAGTGCAGAAAAGTGTTAAGTTCTTATAAAGGTAATCATAATAAGATAAAAAAAAAAACTCACCATAATTAGCTTCCTGTAAAGCAAATTTCACCCCATTTTAGGCCCACACTGATGGATTCTTCTACCCCCCTCAGCGTTACCCTTTTCTGCCAGAAAGTCTTGGCTTTATCTAAATGAGAATTTACAATCCTTGCATTAAAATTATTTAAAGAATCTAAACAGTCAAGAAATTTGTCCCTCTTTTGACTGAGAAAAAATTTAGACAATTGCTATCGGTGATATCATTTATTTGCTGAAACCTGTGACTTCAGGAAGTAGACATACTGCATATGTGCTGAATACGTTTTTCTCTCTCATAACATCATCTTCTTTCCCCACTATCTAGACATTCAAGGGTAGCAAAGGTAATGAATTCTCCCTGTTATTGGATATTTCTTAGAAGTTTCTAGTCTAAAAAATGTTATATCCTTTAGAGTTAACTAGGTAGGCAGACAACTGAATCACACTGCTGTTAACCAAACATGTAAGGTAGTTTTCCTTCATTCTGAAGTACAAAATAACAAATGGCCGTGAACATTTATGGTTTGTTTTTTGCTCCAAGAGGAAATAATGGAATTAAAGTACCAAGGATGCTAATTCTATAAAGGGACAATAAAGGAATCCCTAGGAGTAAAAAGGTACCATAGTCCTCCAGAAGACAAACATGTAACAACAAGGGAACTGCTCAAGACATGGGGTGAGGGACAAAGAACAGTCCTGCTATTCTCTGATTCCAAGAATTAACTCAACCAGAAAAATCTAGGAGTGAAGGACTTGCAAATCATCTTTAAAAACGCTTAGGTCCACAATAATGTTACCCACTGGTTAAACGTGCATTAGTCCAGTTACCATTCACCAGTCTCACTCCTCATTACCACTTTCTACTAATTCTTTTTTTAAGCAATTTTATTATTATCATTGTTGCCAGAGGATACTTGTTGCCAGAGAGAGAGAGGGAAAAAGAAAAAAAAAAAAAAAAAAAAAAAAAAACTCCCCAGTGGAATGTGGTCATGCTGCAATATTTTTTTCTCTATTTCTCCTTACTATCAGTATCTTGGGCACATGAACACATATGCCTTCCAGTCACCAGGGCTGAGACTCATAGCATAGTTTTCCTGCTCCTAACGTACAGTACTTAACCACTGGCCAGCCTTCTACTAATTCGCACGTTACTAGATTATGGAAACAAAATCATATGTACTACCAGTTCAACAATCTGAGATTAGATTTTTCACATAAATAACATAAAAAGGAATAAAAAATGCAGAATAAGTTTAAAAAGTATTTTTAAGTGGGGAAGGACATTAATAAATTTCTAACCATTTTGGTTTTTTTCTTTTTACATTTTTGACATGAGAGCCATTACTTATATCTATGGAACTAACAAGAGTTCAAATGAAAGAGTACATTGACTAGATAACATTAAATGCTAATCTTAATGTCATGGTGACAATAGAATGGGAAAGCATTAGGCATTTCTAAATAGCATCAAGAGATATGAGTTCCTATGCAAGATCATATGCAAATTATCCAGAATAGTCCTTTCCTAACTAAAGCAGTTTCCTTCAGATCAAGGACATGCTCTGTTCATCCACAACCCAAGATCCACTCATCCCGTAATTACAAAAAACAATGGTTTTTCCTTTGGCCACAGCCATCAGAAGGAACAAATACTTTTTCACATATCATCATCCATCCTGATAGGTTCTGAGAAATGGTACTCACAATAAGCATTGTGACCAGAAGATTCTTCTTGGTGACTTGTGCATGAGAGAAGATGTAGTTCAGTACAGTGTTCATGTCACTCTTGTTCTCTTCCCGAAGGGCAAACACGCATTTGTCATAATGACCTGTAAGTAGCAAAAAGAATTGGTCCTCCACTTATGTATAAATGTTCACATTTATGTGCTCTTTGTTTGTTTGTTAGCATTGCTAATTTGCCTGGTGAGTAATGAAAGAAAACCCCTAAAGAATTTTCTTGGTAGTGCGGTTCAGTAAAAGGGACACTGGACTGAGGAGTAAGGCAATCTGAATATAAGACCTGAGCTTAAGACCTAGCTGTTACCAATTTACTATGTACCCCTGGACAAATCATTTTACCTTCTGGACCTTAATTTCATTATTATTTTTTTAACTTTATTTATCATTACTTTCCAATTTGACTAGAGAGAGGAAGGAAGTCACCAGGTCTAGGACTTGAACCATGATTGGCCATGTGGAGTCCAGCATCTTTAACCACCATGCCACCTGTCAGCCCCATCATTAATATTTTTTTAAAGAGAAAATTTTTGCTATATGGTATACACACTTGCCAAAGAGACAGAGAAGATAGACAAAAAGTGAAAAATCACCCCAGGGAATGGCCATGCTGCAATTCCTTCTCCAGTCTCCTCTTGGGATCCTGGGCATGCACACACATGTGCCTGGTATGAGTAAAGCCACTGGGTCTGGGACTCGAACCACAGTTGAGTATGTGGGAGTCCAGCAACATAACCGTTACATCATCTACTGACCCACATTCCATTATTTTTTTAAAACTTGGGGACAGGGACCAGCAAATGGCACAGCAGTTACATTGTTGGACTCCCAGATGGTCGACCGCAGCTCAAGTCCTGGACCCAGTAGCTTGAAAATCACACTGAGCATGTGGGTATGCATGCCAGGATACCAGGAGGAGAATGGAGGAGAAGGGATTGTGGCATGGCCATCTCCCCCAACCCTAGGGAATGATTTCTCACTTTTTCTCTCACTGCCTGCCTCTCCCTCCCTCTCTTTCTGTCTCTCTCTTTCTCTCTCTTCCCACATCCTCCTCCCAGGGTTGCACACACCCTAAGGAAAAAACTTAAAAAAAAAAAAAAATTGGGAGATGAGGGTGTACCTTAAAGACTGAGAAGCTAGGGATAATTCCAATCCCACTTTTACTCTAAACACTCTCATTTAGCTTCCTGGAATGATCTCCTTAGAAGAGAGGGTTATGTTGCATTAAAAAAGAGTATTTTGTAAATGCCATTACCATTAAACTTGAATTCCAAACCTCAATCAAGTAGAAATTAAGGAGAATTCTGAGTTAAGTCAAAAGGGATGTAGGATAACCATAGTTATATACATTTTCCACAACCTTCCATAAGGCACCAGAGGCAGGTTACTTTCAAGCAAGAAAGCTATGTTTTGCAGCAGAAGCAAAAGCGTCAATTATACTGTAGTGACACCTACCATGGGATATAAGATATATTCCATTCTTTACAAAATAGCTTACCTCAGAATTAAATTTCCAAGTAAGGAGAATTAATATTTGAATATTCTCAAGCATCAGAATTTTACAAAATCATGAAAATACTAAAGGATTATCACCTTAGCTCAGAATGTCATGTTAAATTACAAACAGAACAGTGGCATTCAAACTGCATTATCCTAGTTTCCTAGAGTACTGAGTACATTCAGCCAGCACAACTCTGCTTTTATCTATTTTAAATATCAAAGAGATTTATATAGCAAATTTTTAATGAAACTAAGATATAATTTTTTTAAATAGTGCATTAAATATTAAGAGAACTGCTAATTTCATAAAAGATCCATTTAGAACAAAATGAGAGCTGTTTAAAAATGGTTGTCCTATTTAAATTCATTATGTCCTTATACTGAGACTTAGCTTTGAGGTGACAACAAAAATGTATTTTGGCAATAGGAAACAGGAAGAATATATTTACCCAAGGTGGGCAGACACTAACAGAAAGAAAGCAATGATATCAGGTGCTCCCTTAACAAAAAAGTTTTTGTTAAGTACATAAATGGAAGAACATATAAAATTATTATAAAATTATAATGCCAGTTGAAATAAACACCCAAGTTATTCAATTAAAGCTACTAAAAAAAATTTTTTAAGGTGTTTGCCATAAGGGGACATGTGCTTGCCAGAGAATGAGAAAGTCAATGAGAATGAAAGTGAGAAATCACCTTCTTGGAGGATGGCCACACCACAATCCCTTTTCCTCCATTCTCCTCCTGGGATTTTGGGCATACACACACATGAGCCAGCCGTGATTTTCAAGCCACCACGTCCAAGACTCAAACAATGGTTGACCATGTGGAAGTCTGGCTTCTTAAGCACCCTCCCACCTACTGGCCCCAAATCTACTAAATTTTAATTGTCACACACATGAGCCAGCCGTGATTTTCAAGCCACCACGTCCAAGACTCAAACAATGGTTGACCATGTGGAAGTCTGGCTTCTTAAGCACCCTCCCACCTGCTGGCCCCAAATCTACTAAATTTTAATTGAACATATTTAGTGTCTTTGAAGACACTTGAATATTCCTCTTCAGAAACAACTATGATGCCAAATATTATGCTACTCATTCTTTTACTTTTATCTACATTTATCATCGAGATCCTGTTTTTGAACTTGATACAAATGGAATCACTGTGTCTAAATGTAATTTTTCTACAATTTTAGTCCCTCAACATTCTATTTTTTAGATGTTTTGAGGTTCACCCTTTTTGTTCATGCACCTAGGTTCATCCATTTTCACTGCTGTATAATCATTTTTAGGAATATATTATAATTCAATGATCTTTCTCTCAGTATATATTTAGACTGTTTCCTGTCTTCTTTACTATTTTTTTTTTGAGAGTTTTTTGCTATAGGGCGCGTGTGCTCACCAGACAGAGAGATAGACAGAGAGACAGAAAGCGAGAAATCAAACCCTAGGGGGGATGGCCATACCGCAATCCCTTCTCGTGTATTCTCCTCTCGGGATCTCGGGCACACACGCACACATGCCCGGCGTGAATTTTAAGCCACCAGGTCTGGCACTTGAACCGCGGTCGACTACACGGGAGTCCAGCGACATAGACATTACACTAACTTCTGGTCCCTTTACTATTTTGAATAATACTGCAACAGTAGTTCTGTATATGTCTCCTAATAAACATGTGTAAGAGTATCTGTAAAGTATAGTACCAAGGAACAGAATTATCAGGTTGATGAATATAAATCAGTTGAACTTTATTATGTACTGACAAACTATCTTCCAAAGTGCTTGTACCAATTTACACTTTCACTTATAGAAATAGTAAAAGATAAAAGATGTGAGTTTAAGGGACCAGCAGTTAGCGTAATGGCTATGTCACTGGACTCCCACGTGGTCGACCACGGTTCGCGTCCCGGACCCAGTGGCTTGAAACTCATACCGGGCGCGTGTGCATGCGTGTGTGCCCAAGATCCTGAGAAGAGAACAGAGGAGAAGGGATTGTGGCATGGCCATCCCTGCTGGAGGGTGATTTCTCACTTTCTGTCTCTCTGTCTCTCCCTATCTCTCTGGCGAGCGCACACGCCCTATAACAAAAACCTCTCCAAAAAAAGAAAAAGAAAAAGATATGAGTTTAAATTTTCAACAAGTTTATTATGACTTTGGTTCATATTTCTCTATTAATAATAATGAGCATACTATTTATGTTTTCTCTATGTAAAAACTATTTTAGATCTTTTTATTCTTGAGAAAGATTTTTGCTATAGGGTGTGTGTGCTTGCCAGAGACAGAGACAGACAGACAGAGGGATAGAAAGCAAGAAATCACCACTCAGTGGGTACAGCCACACCACAGTCCTTCTCTTCCATTCTCCTCTCAGAATTTCGGGCACATATGCACATGTACCCAGTGTGAGTTTCAAGTCACCAGGTCTGGGACTCAAACCATGGCTGACCATGTGGGAGTCCAGTGTCTCAACCACTACACCACCTGCTGACCTATTTTACATCTTTTGCCCATTTTTCTATTAGGCTGTCTTTTACTTATTAATTCATAGCAGTTCTCTAAACATTAATCTTATGTTAGATATGGATTTTGTAAATAAATTCTCCCAGGGCCAGCCCCAAAGCACAGTGGTTAAGGAAGCCAAATCCCTCATGACAGACTCAGATTAAATCTCAGTCCTGGTGGCTTGAAAAACATGCCAGGCACATATGTATGCATGCCAAAAATCTCAACAGGATAGAGAAATGGAGAAGAGATGTGGTATTCTCTCTGCCTTACTATATTTCTTTGGCAAGTACATGTGCCTCCTAGCAATGAAAAAATAACTTCTCTCACTTTGTGGCATGATTTTTCAGTTTCCTTATAATGTACTTTGATGTGATGAACAGAAGTTCTTAAGTGGGTATGAATTAATCGGTCTTTCCTTTATAGACTGCACTTCCTTTGTCTCAAATAGTAAAATCTTCCACACCTTGAAGTCATAAAGATATTATCCTAAATGCTCAATAGTGTGCTTTTTATAACATATTTAATTCTTTAATTTATCTAAAATTGTTTCAGGGGTTAGTAGATGGTATGATGGTTAAGGTGCTGGACTTCCACACGGCTGACTGCAGTCTGAGTCCCCAACCTGGTGGCCTGTAAATCATGCCCTGTGTGTGTGTGTGTGTGTGTGTGTGAGTGTGTGTGTGTGTGTGTGTGTGTGCACCCAAGATCCCAGAAGAAGAATGAAGAAGAAGGAACTGCAGTGTGGCCATCCCCCTTGGTGGGAAGTCGGGGGGGGCGTTGAGGGTGATTTCTCATTTTCTCTCTCTTTGGCAAACATGAGCACCTTATGGCAAAAACCTAAAAAATGAACAAATTTTTTTTGTTTGTATAGTATAAGGTAGGAATCCATTTTTTGTTTTTACAAATGAATAACCCATTATCCCAGTATCATATATTCAAAAACAAAAACAGAAACAATCCTTTCTTCATGATCTACAATGCCTGGTCATCTATAATAAGTTTTCTTATGTGCAGGGATCTATTCCTGGGCCTTGTGTTCCATTGGCCTATTAATCTGTCCCTATACCAATATCACAGTTACTTAATTAATATGGCTCAACAGTAAATTTGATATCTTATTTGACAAATCTTTTCACTTATACTTTTTTAGGAGCATCTTGGTTATTTATCAAACTTATCCTTTTTTTTTCTAATTATAGATTGCTTACTAATTTTGCCTAGTAAGCTTTATTTATTTACTTACTTATTTATATTTGCTATAGGGTGTATGTGCTTGACAGAGAGAAAAATAGAGAAAGAAAGCACCCTCCAGGAAGGGCGGATGGCCATACTGCAATCTCTTCTCCTCTCAGGACTTTGGGCATACATGTACATGAGCCTGGTGTTTCCTTCTGCCAGGTCTGGGACTCGAGCTGTGCGGTTGACCAGGTGGCATCTAGCCACTTTAATCATCATACCACTGGCTGATTCCCAGACTTCACTTTTTTTTAAGGTTTTTGCTATTTTAGAATTAAATCATGATAAACACGCGCCCGGCGTCCGCCGGGTCCGGGACTCGAAAAAGCGACATAGCCATTACGCTACTGCTGGTCCCCCAGACTTCACTTTTTGTAAATAGATTAACATGATAAATTACCCTACTTAGAATTTTTTATTTATTTATTTCATTTTATTTATTCTTTTTTTTTTTTTTTTTTTTTTGACCATAGAGAGACACACACACAGAAAGGGAAAGTGAGAAAGCAAGCCACGAAGTCCAGGACTCAAACCATGGTTGACCATGTGGGAGTGCCCAGTGCCTTAACTACTTTGCCACCTATGGCTCCCCTACTTGGATTATAATTGGAATGTCAATTAATCTATAGATGAACTTCAGGAGAATCACCATGTTTGTAACAGTGTAATACTCCAATCTAAGACATTGACATTTATTTAGATCTTCTCTATTATTGCTCATTGATGATAATTTTCTCCAAAAAAGACTTGCACATCTTTTGCTAGATTTACTCCTCTGTATTTCATATTTTTGGTTGCTATTTTAAATGATATATTTTTCTAAATGATTACTTTACTGTAAAGCTATACAACTGAATTCTGTATGTTGACTTTTGTAACTTATAAGCTCGCTAGATTTTAAATAATAATACACCTATGGATTCTTTGAGGCTTTCCAAGTAGACATGTTATAATCATATATAATAGTGGCAAATTTATTTCCTCACTCTCTTCCAGTCCTTGTATTTTTTTTAAATTAATATTATTATTATTGTCAGAGGGGACTCACCAGAGAGACACAGAGAGACAGAGATGAGAAAGAGGAAAAAATCACCCCCTATTGGTGTTTTCTCTTCTCCTGTCCTGACAGGATTTTGGGCATACACACACATACTTTCAGAGTATTTCTCAGGCCACTGGGGCTGGTATTCAAACCATGAGGTTGGCCAAGTAGAACTGGCTCCCTAAACTACCAGGCCACAGGCCAGCCCTGTGCCTTTTCATTTTGTGGTCTTGCTGTACTGGCTAGAACATCCAGTCTGATGCTGAACAGAAGTAGTGAGACCAAGTGTTCTTGTATGATTCCTGATCTTAAAGAGAAAGCTTTCAACATTGTGCCATTATGTACGGATTTTTTTGTGGGTCTCCTTTATAAGATTTTTGAAGTTCCATTTCATTCCTAGTTTTCAAGAGTTTATCATGAATGAATGGTGAACTTTATCCAATGCTTTTTTTCCTATTATTATCAGATGATGATCATGTTTTTTCCTTCTTTAATTTATTAAATGATAAAGTACATTAGTTGGTCTCCCCAAAACTACCATCAGCTTGTTTGTGGTGTATTATTTTATACATTGCTGGATTCGGTTTGCTTTTATTTACTGGAGAATTTTTGCTGACCTAGAGTGTCTCAGGTACCTTTTAAAGGATGCAAAAGGGAGTAGAATAGATAGAAGAACATTTTAGGTAATATTTCAAATTCTGCAGTGTTTCACTGCCATCTTGTGGCAGAAAGCAGTATCAGCAGTATATAGCTTTAAAAGCCAAGGTATTTCACTCTTAAGGACTACATTCATCATTTAGTGAATCTCCTAAGAAAAAGCCAGGGATAGATCATCTACAATGGTGCAGCAGTAATACAACACTTCATCAAGCTGGAGCCACATGGAAAGGACCTAGGTTTGCATCCCAAGTACATGCTGGGCTTATACATAAGTGCCTATGATCCTGGCTAGTTGAGGCTTGAGGTGGATCAGGCATAAGGACCCTGTTGGGGATGCCTGCCTCTCTCTCTCTGTCTTTCTCTCTCTCTCTGAAGAACTAAATAAGCTAAAAAAGATAGAGAGAAAGCTATAGATAAATTCCACCTAAAGAATATGCTAAAAAGTACCAGAAACTGTAAGCCCTGTCAAACTGCCTGCAGTTCAATCCATGACTTCAATGCTGAGAGGCAAGCTCTTATAATATTAGGGAATGCTAATCTCTACTAGAAAAATTATATCAGCCCTTTCCTAAGAAGCACACTGGATTCACAATTTCATCAAGTTGTGGTTTGTTGTTCTTTCTTTGGTGCTGGTGAAATAGGAAGATTCAGTTTTTAAGGGGGTAGTGAAAGGAGAAAGTTTAAATGGAAAGTGCTGGTAGCAAGCTTAGCTCCTACACAATCCTACAGGGATAGTTGGGTTGGCCATCAAAATCAGAAATACTCTTAAATAAAGAGCCCGCAGGAAGAGGCTTACCACTCTGGAACTGTGTCTCTACACGCAGGTACTGCCGGAGGAGATCCATCACCACAGCCTTCATATGGCCTCGGATACCACTTCGGTACCTAGGCAGATAGAAACAGTCTCCACTTAAAAGCAGATAGAGAAAGTCTCCACTGCAAAACCTGACAGGCCCAAAACACTATTAAACAATATACTATTAAATAATAAACCCAAGGCCAAATTTACTTTCTAGACTTTCCACTAAACTTTCCCTCTGACTATGGGGCAGGACAGGGCCAGCCTAGAATTAACTAACCAGATTAAATTCTAAGCTTAAAAACTCACTATAAATAAGATTTTTTATAAAGGAAAAAAATAAAAGAAACAAAACAAACAAAAACTTTATGGTCCTAACAACACCTTGATTCAGTTCCTACTTCTGAGTAGAAATTATTACCACGCCCTTAAAACGGCTAAGGAATATCTGAAAAACGTATAAGTATTTTAAAGTTGAAATGTCCTATGAATATTCCTTTAGTCCAGTACTCAAGTCCTGAAATTAAGAAAAATAAATATCATATTAAGCCTTGTGTCAGAAGAAGATTTAGGAGCATCAACAAAATTTTAAGAAAAAACTTAACAACCAACAAATTTCCATGCCTTCTTAGTGTACAGAAAGATATTAAGAATATTAAGAAGTCATCAGAAATAATGAGTAGGAGAGTTAGGTCACAATTCTGATACTGAGAAAATATAAGGATATAAGGTACTTTCTAAGATAAGAGGAGCTTTCTAATTTCTCAAAGTCAAACCTGAGGTAAATCTCTTCATGATCTCTTTTTTTTTTTTTTTCCAGTAAGAGGGTGCATGTGCTCGCCAGAGAGACAGAAAGTGAGAAATCACTCCCCAGGGGGGATAGCCATGCTGCAATCCCTTCTCCATTTTCCTCTTGGGATCTTGGGCATGCATGCACACATTCCCAGCATGAGTTTTAAACCACTGGGTCCGGGACTTGAACCACAGTTGACTAAGTGGGAGTCCAGCAATGCAACCATTACACCATCTGCTGGTGCCATCTCCATGATCTTTTAAAGAAAGGAAAGTATGAAGATGAACAGGTCTTGAGATCTGTAGTTACATGTATTACCTCTGTACCAGTTGGACAATGCTCTGAGTGTTCATGAAAAAGACTTCCCGTTCAGATTTCCGGTTCAATGTAGCTGCGTGGCTATCTAGGATGTTGGCAATCTAAGGCACAAGAAACGGATAAAAATTAAGCCCAACCCAGCAAAGAGACCCAAACCATTAGCTTCTATAGCATCATCACTAGGAATTTTCTTACCTGTAACATGACAATTCCTATCTTTCACATGTTGGCAGCAGTTGCAAGGTACGAACATAGTGTAGGGGCTTATACTAAATGAGTAAGCGACTTTACTTCCTTTCACCCTTTCCAAGATGGACTAATGACTGTATCACAAAACTACCATCTTACCAGAGGCTCTGATAGGCAAGCTCTGTTTAAGGTTAAGAGCCAAACTTAATTCCCCATTTGCCTAATTTACCTTCCATAGACAAATCTGCTTTATGAGCAAAGGGAAAGGAATCTGCTTAAGGAGTAAGGAAGTCTCTGATAATAAAACCACCAATATCTCTCTACTTTAAATACATGGAAACATCTCTCGTTAAGAAACAGCCCCAAGAGCAAAGCTATACAAAGTACATGGTCAAAGTATGCCTTTCTCATAACCACGTACTTTACACTTAAATGCAGTTCTTTCATTATTAGGCTTATATCCTGAGGCAGTTTTAGGAAGGGTACAATGCTTGGAACTGCAAAACCACGACAGCTAAACAGAAATGAGGATCCAAGCAGGAAGGAGCCCTGTAACACAACCTCCAGCATTGGTGTAGCCAGTGGAAAATGATGATGTTACTCAATAAATACCTGCTGGCTGGGAAACTGGCAAAGGACTGATGTGATGTTGCTGGCATACTGAGCCATTTCTTTCTTGATAGACTTCTCCACATTGGGAGGAATACGGCCAGAGACACTGGTCATGATATCTTGTAGTTCTAGGAGAGGCAGAGATGGATCTCTGAGAGTCTTCATCAACCGCTCTACCCAGTCCTTTACCTGAGGAGAAAAAAATAATAAAACAGGATACAAAGTTAACACAATCCCCAAAATAAAACAATACATTTTGATTCACTATCATATAGTGTTTACTTTGACTTTGCAAAGTAAGTATCTAACACTGCCCCTATTCTCTTATTTTAAAAGGCATAATCCCAATTAAATGTGGAGACCATGAAAAAGAAAAGAAGCAAGGATTTAAAGACGTCAAATCTCACAACTAAAGGTGGGGAGAGTTTCAGACCAAACAGCTTTCTTTCCTTCCCCCTAAAAAATCCTTATGAGACTTAAAACTACTTTGGAGAATAAGTATCCCCCTCATACATCCCATTTATAAGAAAAATGATTCGTACTCTGCTGCTAAAGAAGGGATCTGGAAGGCAGTATCCATTCATTACATTGACCAGATTATCCAGGACATAGTGGAATACTCGATGGAGCTTCTCGCCTCTGAGTGCTGTGCTCTGGATCTGTGGCAGACTACCCGTGTGAAGCTCAGCCTGTTAAGCCCAACGAGAGATCAAGTTATCCACTGCCTTCTAGTCAGGGTACAAACACTCCACTTACATTTATTTACAATCATCATTCAAAATCGAGACATCCCTTCACCATACCCAAATACCAGGAGAGAAGACAATAGAGGAGACATCACAAGGCAATCACAAAACCTTGATATCATATGAACTCTTTTTTAAAAAGAATTATTTATTTTAATTTGACCAAAGAGAGACACAGAGAGGGAAGAAGGGAGGGACGGAGGGAAGAAGAAAGTGAGAAAGCAAGGCACCAGGTCCGGGATTCAAACTTGGTCAGTCATGTGGGAGTGTCCAGCACCCTAACCATCATGCCACCTGCTGGTCCCCGATATTAACTCTTGAAAACTCTAGGTCCACATAACTGTAGACTCTTTAGCTCTTGGAAAATAATATTCAGATTATCTTCCTACTCACCTGCTGAACCTTGCTGGGGTTGTCCAACTGCATTTTGGCTATTACACAGCCAGGGTCAAGACCTGCTCCAGGTCGCTTGACATAATGGATACAGCCAGATTCTGCAGCTGTTAAGGTCATTACCATCTTCATCACCTATAGTGAAATATACAATAAATTACAGTCTGACCTCTCTTTGCACAGATGAATATTTTAATGTGTCCACTTCACCCCTTAGCATCTAACTTGGACTACATTTATTTCAACTCAGAAAACATGAAACTTATTAAAATCCATTACGGACTACCAAAGCAAGCAATTTAAAAAATCTCTCAGGACCTACCTAGCTTTAGGGATTAATAACCGTTACTGAGATTTCCTCTGTTTCTAACTTTTAAATCCATTTTGCCACAGTTGTGATTTTACTTCTTTTATACTTAGAAGTGATAAACCATTTAGCCTCCTAACCCCAGTAGATCCAGGCATACATTCACAGTCTGTCACCAAATATGTTCAAGCCAAAACCTAACAGTTATTCTTCACTCCTCTTTCTCCCTTATCTACCAATTAGCAACCTCAGTTAAGTACATCTTCTAAATCTCTTTCAAATCTTCTCTTGCCATGTTTTTGAGTAAGGCCCTCATCATTTCTGCCCAAGAGTGGCCCAAAAACCTATGCAGAGATTTCTCGACCTGCTGTAAACCTCAACTAATGTAATTAATATAAGTGATCATTCTACAATAGATCCAAATCTCATCATACCACTTTTCTACTTAAAGTCCTTCAGGGATCCCCTACTACCTTCAGGATAGTCTAAACTTTCTAGTAGGGTTTATAAGTTCCTTCATGACCTCACGTTCAAGACCTGATATTACTTCTTTAGCATCTTTGCTTTCCAGTCCTTATTAAACCTTAGTCTATTCTCAGGCAGTACTCTCTAAATATACTACACTCTCTTGCTTCTGTGAGTTTGTACATGTTTTTCCTTAAATTTTAGAGATTTTTCTCCTTCTTCACCTAATCTATCTTTCAAAACTAAGCTCAAACGTCCCCTCTCCAGGATGCCTTCATTCCATGCACCCTACCTTGATTTGGCATTATGTGGCCTTCTGCATTCTGCACTTAGTTCTCTGAGCATTTATTACATTTTATGACTTGTCTGTTTTGTGACCCAGCTCCACCTATCATATTTTCTCTGTACAGTCAGCAGTTAGTATAATACCTGACATTCAGTAAGTGCTGTTGCCTAGTATACATTTTTAGAGCTAGAGATTTCTCATCTGTCAAAGAAAAACTATGAGCTTTTTAATTTGTTTTTAAAACCTGAAGGTTCACAATGTCAATTAAACCAACTAATACGTTTCTTTTCTGTTTCTATTTCCTGTTACTTTTTAGTCCCAGTCCTTTCCAATCAAGCCTTTTCCTACATTCTCTCCTATAACCCAACAGTCCATTCACCATCCTGACCTCAATCTCAGCGTAGCACTGGCCAGCAAACACATGGCCACCATCTTCCACAATGTACTGGATTAACTTCCCAGCAGAAGGTGAGCGCATCACTGATGGGTCGTTTTCCTTCTCAAACACACAGGTTTTATTGCCAATTGTGATGCGGTATCTAAGAGATAAGTAGGAGTACAGAAGGCAGTAAAGCTCCTCAGAATGGAAAGGGGAATGGCAGAAAATGTCGATCTTAAACAAACAAACAAAAATCCTAAAAACTTTATTCTAGAAACAAACACACACAACATTCAATGCACCTTTGTTCGCAATGCCAAACAACAATCTCCTTCAGTAAGCATCAGATTATATGGCACATTATATAAAGAATGTTATATAACCATTAAAAAGAGCTGGTACTTTTATTTTAGAAAAATTATGATGATAATATAATAATTAACATTTCTTGAATCTAAGTATGTCACCTGAAATATTCTAAGCATTTATGTGTGTTAATGCAATTCTCACAACACTATGACTGGTATTAAAACAGTCTACAACATAGGTTGAGGGGAAAAAGGTACATACAGTATTTAAAGGACATACAGTATATACATACATACATACATACATACATACATAAGAACTTTATGAGCTTATGCAAAAATAGGACTGAAGTACAAGTTTATTTTGGGTTCAAAAAGTTTTGAGATCCTTGTAGTTTTTTCCATACTATGCATTTTTCCATTAATTTGTTGAAGACTTCCTCATACATATAGTTTGTATGTGAATATAAAATTATAAAATTTCTATTAAAAATATATGAGAAATTGTTAACAGAGGTTGCTTATCAAGAGGGGAACATATCTTTCATTGCCCATGCACACCGACAAAGAAGAAAAGATTTTTAATGATAGACACTATCGCACTCTTCAAATTCTTTATAAAGTGCATGTACTATGTTTATGGGTCTTTTTAAATTAAAAATGACTACCCAGAGACCTGGAAAGATCCTGAGCTAGTGAAGAATAAGAGAAAAGTTTAATACAATGACAAGCAAAACTACTCACCTATCCACTTCCTCCTTCATGTATGTGGTGTAACTGCTGCCATCATAGGACAAGAGCAGTCCTCCATCACTCAACCGATGCACATCCACCTCCACACATGAGCCATTCATGATCACTACATAGGAGTTGGGGGACTGTCGAGTTACCTACAGGGAATGAGAAATAGGAGAGATAAATCAATGTTTCTCTTCCAGGTAAAGTCCCAGACAAAACAATACTTCAAATATATAAGTAAGAAAGAGCTTACTTATATAGAGGAAGGAAATTCCTGACATTGCTATTTGCATCAGTGTCTGTGGGCATGGCTCAGCCTTGCTACCAGCAAATAGGGCTACCTTAATTGCTTCTCCCTGGTCTGGTTGTTCCCTGTCTCCCCTTTATCTCTTGTGAAGAAATAACTAAACTGATTTTCATAAAATCATTAAATATTGCTTCAGGCTAGTAACATAAATAATAACTGTAATTTCACTAACATGCCCATTCCTGTACCAAATCAAAATTTTCTCCCTGTCTCTTGACCTAAAAAAAGAGAACTAACAAAAACAAAAAGGTGAAGCTTTCAGGAAATTCAGCATACCTTCAGTACATACTTGACTCCCTCATAGATAAGTTCAACGTCTACTGTATTCAGAAGTGTATGAGCAGGAAGGACTTGACCCCTGAAAGAACGATAATGTGAGAGACACTCCTAGAGAGATTTAATAGTTTATAAGGGAATCTCAAAGTTGTTTTTAACTATAGGATTTCCTAGAATATCAAAAGATAATAGACCACCTAAAAGACCATCCATAAGGGACTGATTACATAAATTAAGGAAAAAATCATTTATTGTGGCAAAAAACAAATGACATAAAATTTACCATCTTCTCATTTTTAAATGTATAGTTCTGTAATGTTAAGTCTATTTACCCTATTGTGCAATCACTCTCCAAAACCTTTTCATCTGGCAAAACTGAAACTCCACACCCATTAAACAATTCCCCATTTCCTCCTTCCCCAGTCCCTGACAACCATAATTGTATTTTCAGTTTCTATGACTTTGATTACTCTAGATAACTCACATAAGTAAAATCATATGGTGTTTTTCTTTTTGCTACTGGCTTATTTCACTTAGATTAATATCCTGAAGATTCATCCATGTTTTAGCATGTCTGAGAATTTCCTTCCTTTTTAAGGTTGAATACTATCCCATTGTATGTACATGTATATTACATTTTCTTAAAGAGATATTTTTGTAATAGGGCACATGCGCTCACTGGAGAGACAGAGAGAGACAGAAAGTGAGAAATCACTGCCACCCACCCACCCGGAGGGAAGGCCATGCCACAATCTCTTCTCCTCCTTCTCCTCTCAGGATTTTGGGCCCACACATACACACATATGGCATGAGTTTTAAGCCGCCAGGTCCTCCAAGACTTAAACCGTGGTCAACTATGTGGGAGTCCAGCGATGTAACCATTACACCATCTGCTAGTCCCCTCACATATTTCTCAATCCATTCAACCATCAGTAGACATTTGGGTTGCTTCTACTTCATAGTGATTGTGAACAGTGCAGCTATAAACATGGGAGTGCAAATATCTCTTTGAGACTCTTTTTTCAATTCTTTCATAATAGAAGTGGAGTAAGCCAAGTATCTCATCTGAAATGACTGGGACTGGAAGTGTTTCAGAGTTTGGATTTTTTTCAGATTTTGGAATATCTGCATAGATAGATAGATAGATATAGATATATCTTAGAGATAAGACCCAAATCTAAAATAAAATCAATTTATGGTTCATATATGAACCTTATATACATAGCCTGGGGTAATTTTAGAAAATATTTTTGTATCACAGTATTTGGACTGCAACCTATTACATGAGATGAAGTGTAGAATTTGTCAGCACTCAAAAAATTTCAGCTTTGAGAGCAGTTCAAATTTCATATTACAGAGGCTGGCAGGTGGACTAGTGGTTAGGGCTCTGGATTCCCACACAGTCAACTATGGTTCAAGTTCTAGACTTGGCAGATTGCTTTCTCACTCCCCCCATTCTCTCTGTCTCTCTCTGGTCAAATTAAAAAATAATAATAATAAATAAAATTAAATGAATAATTCTTCTAAAAAATTCATTTTACAGATATACAATCTGTATTGCTAGGTCATATAATAACTATTTTTATTCTTTTAAGAAGCTGTAATACTGTTTTCCACAGTGGCTACCACTGTACCACTTTACATTCCCACCAATACTATGTAAGGGTCCCAATTTTTCCATCCTTGCCAACACTTGTTATTTTCTTTTCAGTTTTTCTTATATGGAGGTGGTGGAAAAAGGTAGAAATAGGTGTTTTTGTTAGGATATCATTGTGTTAGGATCCTCTTGTCTCAGTCTCCCAATTAGCTAAGATTATAGGCACGTGCACATCTGTATCTCCTGTATCCAGGTTGGCCTGGGACAAGAACCTAAGCCTTCCATGCAGCTTCCAGCTTCCGAACTAGTAGCACTACCTGTGCACCACACACCTAGGCCTAATTTGTTTGGTAGTAGCAATCACCCTAATGGGTGTAAGATGATATCTCATTATAGTTTTGATTTTCATTTCTCCGATGATTAGTGATGTTAAACATCTTTTCATATATATAATAATATGATACAGTCATTAAAAAGAAAGATGAGGCCCCTTACAAATTAATATGAAACATTCTCTAAAATATACTGGTAAGTGAAAAAAGCAAGGGGAAGAACAGTTTCAGAGTATGCTACCACTTGTATATTGTGAAAAAAAAAAAAAAAAAAAAAAAAAAAAAAAAAAACAACCAGGAAACAGCAGCTGAGCAGTTGTGTTTCAAAAAACCAGGAAGTGGAAAGAAACAAATATTATCTATGTGTATTTCGGTAAGTTTAGGGTATCTCAGTTACGGAAGACACTGGTTATTTGACTACAGGGAAGGAAATTAGAAAGTCATAAAATAGATGTATGAAGACTTTTTGCTATATATCTCCTGTTGCCTTTTAAATTTTGAATCATGTGAATGTATTAACTGTTCTTAATAATAAAGTAAATTGGGGTGGCAGGTGGCGTGGTAGTTAAGGGTGCTGGACTCCCAGATGGCCAACCACAGTTCGAGTTCTGGACCTGGTGGCTTGCTTTACCACTTTCTTTCTCTCTCTCCCTCCCTCCCTGGTCTAATTAATTAATTAAATTTTTAAAAAATGAAATAAATTAAATTGAGGCTGGCAGGTGGTGTGGTGGTTAAGGGCACTGGACTCCCACATGGCCAACTGTGGTTCAAGTCCTGGACCTGGCAGCTTGCTTTCTAACTTTCCTCTCTCTCTCTCTCACTCTGTCCCTCTCTGGTCAAATTAAAATAAATAAATAAATACAAATAAAATAAAATATTTTATTTTAATAAAAAATAAAATTATTTTAAAAATAATTAATTTAAATAAAAACTGAAAAAATAACTCAAAACTTCACTGTAATCAACCCTTACCTAGTCCTAGAACCTGGGGCTTTATTTGGAGGTCTAAAGAAAAACAGAGGCAGCAGACTGGGTTAAGAGTCAAAGGGAGAACATTACCAAGGAGAAACATTATCAGAAAGACTTTTAATAATAACAGAGAGGGAGTGATAAAAGAAGTGTTAATAATTGGTGAGTCTGGATGAAAAATATACAATGTATCTGTACTATACGTGTAACTCTTAAAGTCTGAAATTACTTCAAAATACAAATTTTGGAAAAATTAAAAATAGGGGTCAGCAGGTGGCATGGTGGCTAAGGCACTGGACTCCCAAATGGCCAACTGCAGTTTAACCCAGTACCCTATGGCATGAAAATCACACTGGGCATGTGTGCATGTGTGCCCAAAATCATGAGAGGAGAATGGAGGAGAGACTGCACTGTGCCATCTCCCCTGGGGGGGCAATTTCTCACTTTCCCTCTCTCTGTCTCTCTATGGCAAGAGCATGTACCCTATGGTAAAAACCTAAAAATTAACTCATTAACTAAAAATAAAAACATTAAAAGGTGGAAGGGAGTTTATAGTGTAGACTCATGTGACACATCTGTACACCAGTAGGGAAACCATTTAACTAAGTTAGAGAGTATATGATGAGGAATAGAAATAAGTAAAACTGTATTGGTAAAAAGGGGCTAAAGTATACAGAGAGTTGAAAGACATGCTGAGGATTTAGATTTGATATGGAAGGAAAATGAGACTTATTGAAGGTGTTAGTACATGACAGTTAACATAGCAAAAGATATTTACTGAAAGGCTTGAACAACTGAAATCTCAGTTTAATTTTTAAAATTTTGTTTCTTTTTCTCTTTTCAGACATCTCTTTTCAAAAGGGAGTAAGTCGAACAACAGAAGGAAATAAGTGCCTGTGATTAAAGAGCTTTAAAATGATTAGCCCTTTGACCAATCTTCCAGGGAGTCAAAGGCAGAGCTTAATCTCCAGAATCAGTGTTAGAAATAATCTACTCCCATACATGTCTGACCCTCTGCCTGAAAGACTCATGAGGTCATCTTGAATGTCAGCCTCAATTATTAATTCCTGAAAAGTGGTGGAGGTAATACATGAAATATTTAGGTTTCAATGCTACAAAGAAATACCAGATTTTTATCACCAAGGTGTGGGGAGATTTGATGCGCGTACAAAACAAAATGTGTACTACAGCCGGATTCCAGTTTTCAAAATAGCAACCTGTTCTAGTTGTGGCTAATTTCTAGACTCTGCAATTACAGTCCCAAATAATTTTCCATAAACTCCTCTTTTCAACTCTCACCCTTGCTACCACAGTTTGTGAATAGCAAGCAACACTTATAAGCTGCCAGGAATGGATAGAAGAATAAATGGGTCTTTGAGCTTCAGTCTTGTCCCCAGCACCATTGGTTAGGTTGTATACCCCACGAGAAATAAAGCCTACCTTTCTAACGAGTGAAGGAAATTAGAGATGCTATTCCGCAGGCTCACATCAGCCACATGGAGAGCCCCACACACAACCCCTAACATGGTGTCAGGTCGCTCTGCCTGAAAGAAAGAAAAAGCAGACTGAAAGCATGTTCACTTGGTCCCTCAGATGAAATTAAACCCAAATTTGCTGTGAAGAAACAGCTGGCAATGAAAATCTCCATTTTTATTGCCCGATTGATTTTTAAGATTAAAAACTGACACAATGACTTTTAGAATCTGAGTAGAAGTGAAAAACAACTTCCCTTCCATTCTCCCTAAGATTTCTACTAAGTTAATTCAAAAGCAGCTCAAAAACAGACTTGTCAGAAATAAATTTAAAAAGATGCAAATATTTGGCTATTCATAATCTCCAAGAAAAATGTGGACCTTTATACAACTAATTAACCAAAATTTGGACCTTTACAAAAGTCAGATGAATCTAATGATTTTATACAAAATCTTGGGTAATTTAGAATAGCTCAGCAATTCAGGAACAAGAGGTAAATACACTGATTTAAATGAGACCCTTTTCATCAGCACTTGGTAGATGAAGAAGTTGGTAACTCTGAAAAAGAATTAACATCAAATGAAATTATTTCAGTCCCTGCATGCCTCTACCAATATACCCCAAGAAGTAATTATTAGAACTTGTAAAATGACTGTGTTATAAAGGCACAAGAACTCCTATAGTGCTAAAATCACACTGACTCCCAAATTTTCCCAGGTAGATGATGAATATTTACATCAGAATCAAATTCATCTGGTGACAGGGACTGATCATACCATAAGCCCATAAAACCCAATCCCAGAAGCTTTTATGCAAGAGGAGAAATACACACCTGCACTTTCTCTGCTATCAGTCTGTCCAACCAGCCAGTGTCAATTCTGTTCAACTGAAAACTTTCGGTCTCTAACAATTTGATCAGGTATTCAACTGTAGTTCGAAAGTCACCCCGAATAGATAGCTCCTTCAAAGCCACCACCATGTTTCTGGGAGAAGAAGAGAAGCCAGTCTGTTACATCAACAAATGTTTTAGTGCATTTCAATCATTTTAAAGAAATGTTTCTATCTTTTGAGTCTTAGGAGGGTGGAGAGAGACAGTTCCAAGAACAAATAAGGGTGCTCATGTAAGTATACTCATTCATGTTTCAGACAGGAGAATGCAAAAGGTCAATAAATTTATGAATTCTGAGTAATATTAACAAAAGAGCATCAGCAAATCACATGCATTTCATTATACAAAATACAGAAAATATTATATGCAAATCACCATCAGCTTTCACTTATTAGGTTCATATCATTCCATTTGTTTTCTGCTGCCTAACTAGAATTATGGCATTAATTTTCACCATCCTTAGACCTTATTTATTTTACTAAGGTATATTTTATCCTTACACCTTACTTATTTTATGTGTAATTCACATGCAACAAAATATACTTATTTAAAGTACACAGTCCAATGAATTGTTTTTTTTTTTTTTGGAGAGGTTTTTGCTATAGGGCGCGTGCACTCGCCAGACAGACAGACAGACAGAAAGCGAGAAATCACCCCCCCCCCCCCCAGGGGGAATGGCCATGCCACAATCCCTTCTCCTCCATTCTCCTCTCCAGATCTTGGGCACGTGTGCACATGCGCCCGGCATGAGTTTTAAGCCACCAGCTCTGGGACGCAAACCGCAGTTGACCACATGGGAGTCCAGCGACATAGCCACTATGCTAACTGCTGGTCCCAACAGTTCAATGAATTTTGACAAAAGCTACTTTCCGAATTTAAGAGTTTCTATACAATGAGGTAACTGGCTGGATGCAGTTAATTATTAGCCTAATACTGCATGTGAAAGTGTTTTTAAGCTGCATTTGAAACATCTATGTAATACTTGCTCACTACTTTTATTAGCTTCATGTAAAATTATCTACTTTTAACAAAATTTAAAATACTCTTGTGGTTTTCCTGTATATTTATGCTTAGTGTCTGTCCTACAAAAGGCAGGTACTTACATCAACAAATACTTACTTAGTACCTCCCATGCTCGAAACATATACTAGGTTTATAAGTAAAAGAGAACACAGATAAAATAATTACTTTTAAAATATACAGCAGAGGGTCAGCAGGTGGCATGGAGGTTAAGGCACTGGATCTCACATGACTGACTGCAGTTTAAGCCCTGGTCCCAGAGGCCTAAAAAAATCATGCCAGGCACATATGTGTGAGTGCCCAAAATCCTGAGAAAAGACTAGAAGAAAAAGGACTGGGACATGGCCATCCTCTCCTGGGGCAGGGGTGGTAGGAGTGATTTCTCATTTTTCCTTGCTCTCTCTCGTTCCCCTCTCTTGGTGGGCACACACCCTGTAGCAAAAACAAAAACGAACAATATATAATAAATCTTGAATATCAAAAGTACCAGGATAGAGATTTAAGCAAAGTGCTAGTGAAGCTCTAAAAAGGGAAGAATGTGGAATCTGACATGGGCTAAAAATGTAGCTGGGATTATGGCTGTGAGAGGAATCCTATCCAAGTGGTGTGGGCACTCCCTCAGCCTAACATTATTGTTTTCCACCTCTATCCTCCTCTGTACGCTGAAATTATCAGTCAAGAAGTCACTTCCTTCTGGGAAACCTTCCCTGATCCCCTCTGTGTTGAGTAGGATAACTGCAATATACTCCTATAATGCCTTTGTATTATACAATCCCACTATAATCACTTACTATATTGCTGGTGCCTTTTTGTTTTTCTTAACTGCCAGAGTATGCATGGGCTTGCCAGAGAGAGACATACAGAGGGAGAGGGAGAAAACATTCCCCAGTGGGGCACAGTCACTTTGCAATCCCTTTCTTTCCATTTCTCTATTCTGTCAGATTTGGGGCATGCATACACACATGCCCAGCATCTTCCAAGCCACTGCGGCTGGGGTTTGAACTATGGTTATCATGTAAAATCTGGTTTTCTTAACTACTAGGTTGAGGGACCAGCCCTAAATTCTATTTTAATTGCTTATTTGTCTTCCTTTGGATTTTAAAGTACCATGAGGGCAGAGGCCCCATTTTGGTCCTTACTGCACTCCCAGAACTGGTACATAGTATATACTAAGTAAATACTTGTTGAACTGAGGAAACAGCAAGAACAAAAAAAAGGGGGAAAAAAATAAAAGATTGTGTTCAGGGAATAGTATGATTGAAACAGAACGTGTAAGGGTAAGGACTAGTGCAAAGCTATTCATTTAACAAACATTTACTGAATACTTACTATGTTCCAGTGATATAGAAGTAATAAGATAGACAAGCTCTGTTCTCATGGTATTTAGATTATGATCTCTGAGAAATAATGGTATATATGTAGGTTAGGGGTATTTTGGAGAACATAACCCCAAACATGAAGCTGAAGAATATAAACCTAACATAATGAAGAAAGAAGAAAGCAAGCTCTGATCTGAAAAATGAACTTTTGGGATGCTACCCAGAAGCAAACTCATTGTAGAGATCATATTTTTTTAGCTTTTTTTCTTTTCCGAGATTTTTGCTAAAGGGCACGCATGCTAGCCAGAGAGACAGAGAGAGACAAAGAGACAGGGAATGAGCAATCACCCCCCCCCCCCTCCAAGGTTGATGGCCACACCACAATCCTTTCTCCTCCATACTCTCAAGATTTTGGACATGCATGCCCATGCACCCAGGGTGAGTTTAATTCACCGGGACTGAGACTTGAACCACAGTCAACTACTTGGGAGTCCGGCAACATAACCATTACATCATCTGCTGGTCCCAAGATTATATATTTTTTTCTTTTTTTTGGACAGGTTTTTGCTATAGGGCACATGCACTCGCCAGAAAGAAAGAGAGAGACAGAGACACAGAAAGCGAGAAATCACCCCCCAGGGGGGATAGCCACGCTGCAATCCCCCTCCTCCATTCTCCTCTCAGGATCTTGGACACACACGCACACGTGGCCGGCATGAGTTTAAGCCACCAGGTCCGGGACTTGAACCGCGGTCAACCACATGGGAGTCCAGTGACACAGCCATTACGCCAACTGCTGGTCCCCCAAGATTCTATTTTTAATATGCTAAAAGCTAACCTAATTAGTGCTATATTGTAGAGACATGTACAGAGCAGATCAGACGTAAGAAGCAAAGCTTCTGGACCAGATCATAGGACATGTCCCCTAGAAAACAAACTGGTCAGGACCAGCAGATGGCATAATGGTTACATCGCTGGACTCCCAAGTAGTTGATTGAGGTTTGAGTTCCAGACCTAGAGGATTAAAACTCAAGCCAGACAAGTGTGTGTATGTGTGTGCGTGCCCAAGATCCCAAGAGAAGAATGGAGGAGAAGGAATTGTGGCATGGCCATCCTGCCAGAGGGTGATTTCTCACTTTCTCTCTCTCTCTCTCTCTGTTTTTCTGGCAAGCGCACATGCCCTAAAGCAAAAATCTCCCCCAAAAATAAAAAATAAGTATATGAGATAATGGAACGTTAAACAGCTTGATTAAGTCAATCTACAATATATGTGTGCATACATGTGTGTATACATATATACGTGTGTGTATAAACCATTGTGTGATGCACCATAAATACATACAATTTTTTTTTAAGAGAAATTATTGCTATAGGGCACTTGCATTTGCCAGAGAGACAGAAAGCAAGAAATCAACCCCCCCCAGGCAAGACGGTCAGACCACAATCCCTTCTCCTTAATTCTCCTCTTGGGCTTTTGGATGCGCGCACACCCGCATACACACACACACACACACACACACACACACACGCCTGGCATGAGTTTCAAGCCTTTGAACCTGGGATTTTAACTGCAATCAGCCATATGGGAGTCCAGGGATTTAAGCATTACATCATCTACTGGTCCCAATATATACAAGTTTTTGTCCAATAAAACAGCACATGACATGGTGATGAAGGTACTGGATCCCACGTGTACAACCATAGTTTCAAGTCCCAGGCCCAGCAGCTTGAAAATCATGCTGGCATGTGTGTGTGCATGCCCAAAATCCCAAAAGGAGACCGGAGAAGGAACTGCAATGTGGCCATCCCCCTTGGGGGGGGGGGGGGGGATTTTTCAATTTCCTTCTCTCTGTCTCTCTCCAGCAAATGCAATGCCCTATGAAAAATTTTTTTTTAAAAATTAATGGCTATTGGATATTTACAGATATATCTTTATTTTGATAACAAATGATCTTATCTATCTTATCAGATCTTATTCATGACTTCTTTGGTACCAAGCTCTTGATCAGGAATCTACCTCCCACTATAACAATATTGCTCCTTTGGGAAACTATATCTTTAGAGCAATCGAATTGTAAGTTTACCAAAAATATATGAAGAGACCAGCAGATGGTACCATGGTTACATTGCTAGACTCCCATGTAGTCAACGCAGTTTGAGTCCCAGACCCAGTGGCTTAAAACTCATGCCAGTCACGTGTGCATGCATGCCCAAAATTCTGAGAGGAAGATGGAGAAGGGATTGTGGCATGATCATCCTCCCTAGAGGGCGATTTCTCACTTTCTGTCTCTCCGTCTCACTGGTGAGCACATATACCCCATAGCAGAAATCTCTTAAAAAAAAAAAAAAGAAAAGGGAAAATTTTTTAAAAGCCTCAAAACAAACAGAAAAAAAAAACCCCTGCCAAACATGACAAATTTAACAGAATTTAAGATATATTTCTTCAGAAAGGCTATCTATTAGGATGGTTATAGCAGATAAATGATTCTTATTCCCATACTTATACCTGCACTGAACATGAGCACACATTAATTTTGTAAAATGTAATCAAATGCTATTAAACTTACGAAATTGCCTCCTCTCTGTTTTCTCCCCAGGAAAAGCAGTGACCAAACTGAGAATCAGCAAATTCATGAAGTCCTCCTGCAGCAGCAACACTGAAATACCCCCAAACATTTTTATTGCTGCGGAAATTTAGTTCTTGAACTGTTCCTGAGCTGGGCTTAAAACCCTGTCACAAAATGAAGAATATGAGAGACACATCACATTCACAAGAAAGAAAACATCTGTAAATTCATGGTTTAGGCTCTGTGTTAATCACACATAGGAGATAAATGATGTCCAAAAATCATAAAGGCCCAGTGCTAACGATCTGCTGAGACTGTATAGTGACTAAAGCAGGATTAAACAACCAATGAAGCAATGTTCACTTATTTGTCTGCTCTGAGAAACCTCAATAAATTGTCAGAAGTTTCTAGGTATTTCAGAAATATGTCCTTAGATACTATATTAATATTAAAGGTCATAAGGGAAAAAAGGTATAAGCCTTTTCAATGATGTGTTACCTCATCTGGATTTTCACTAGTGATTCGAGCAGCAATAACATGGCCCCTTGGACAAGGAACATGAGCAGAATTTTCAAAATCGATGGGAGAGTCACCCCAAGGGGATACTCCATACATCATACGGATATCCTTGATTCTATATAGTGGAATCCCCATGGCAATCTGAAAAGTAATAATAAAACACATATCATTCATTTTCCACAGTTACATTCCTTAAAGTGTGGAGGCTATCAGATTACCTAAAATATTTTTCATTTTTGGAGCTGTCTAAAACATTCAATTTTTATAGAGTATAACAAATATGAACTCTAATTTACTTGAAATAGAATACATCTCTACAGATAAGTTGCTATAATAATCCCTACTCCATAGAAAGTCCCCAAATTCCTAATGCAACAGACATGAGTTTTTATCTGTTGTTATTCCTCAATGACAATGCAAATATCTAAAGGAGGAGTCAGTGCTAATAACTATCCAAGAAATTCAGACAGCTAAAAGGTCTTAACTATGGCATAATTATTTCTTCATACAAACCACTGGAGAAAGTACATCAATCCTTAGTCTTCTTTTTTTTTTTTTTTTGAGAGGTTTTGCTATAGGGTGCATGTGCTTGCCAGAAAGACAGAGAAACAGAAAGCGAGAAATCACCCCCCCAGGGGCGATGGCCATGCCACAATCCCTTCTCCATTCTCCTTGGGATCTTGGGCAGGCACGCACACGCACCCAGCATGAGTTTAAGCCACCGGGTCCGGGACTCGAACCGCGGTCGACTACATGGGAGTCCAGCAACACAGCCATTACATCAACTGCTGGTTCCATCAATCCTTAGTCTTTAATAAGAACTCAGGTGCTCCCAATGTGGGCAAAGACTATGTTAGATAACAATAATATCAGACCTTATTATTAGCTATTATTGTGCTCCACAGTATTTGGTTCCTGGACTGAGTGAAGACAGTAATACTGACATCTAGCACTTTACACATTTTAAATAGATATCTGTGCTACCACAGCCTTACTAAGAAAAACTTTAACCACTGATCTGATGCAGAATTACTTTAATAAAAAAATACTAGTATTATAAAAAGGAACAGGGGGAAATTTCAAAGTTGTGAAGTTTACTATAATTAAACAATTGAATAAAGTATGTTATTTTTGAAGTTTCTTTCTAAAATATAACTGTGTTGGATGAATCTGGCTAGAAAATACAAGAATATTCTTATGCTTTACCACATCAGGAAACCAATCCACATGTGTAGAACCCATCCAGCAAGAAAGAACATTTGTTAAGACTCAGACTTGAGCTTTTCTCCATCAGACACTGGTTAAACCAGTTTTTCAGGCATCTCTGACATGCCAGACTTCTCTAGGCTCCTCCTTAAGCCCAGATCAGGGTGACTCACCTGAAGTTGTGCTGCAGGGAGATTGACATCAGCCACCATCTCTGTACAAGGGTGCTCCACCTGTAACCGTGGATTCAGTTCCAGAAAGTAGAAGCTGCCATCCTGGCTATACAGATATTCCACAGTCCCAGCACTCACATAACCAACCATTTTGGCAAGTTTCACCGCACACTCAATGGAAAAAGACAAGCCAACATAAGTATATCACCTTGTCCAGCTGTTGGAACACTGCAGCTTATGAACAGTCTCTCCTTTACTCAAATGTAAGATCCACCAAAGGCGTTTAGCCACTTGAGCAAATTTCACCCTTTCTGATTATTACACAATATCCTTAGACAAAGATGACAAATTCAGTTAAAAAACTGGGAAAAACAGAGTATCATTCACATTCAATCACAAGTTACCTTACCCATCAGACTTATAAAGGCGTGGAGGCAAAAAAAAAAAAAAAAAAAAAAAAAAAAAAGGAAGGAAGAAAGAAAACGCTGACAGACTCTTCATTGGTTCTACCATTCTCAGCATGCTCCCTTTTCTCCTAGAAACATGTCTATCCAGCTAGAAACTAGATTTTTCCAACCTCTTACAGTTAGTGACTAACTTTTAGCCAACAAGATACCAACACTGGTGAGTGATATGCATAACTCCTAAATTGGATTTTGAAAAGTTAATTGCTAATCCTCTGTTCTTGGCCTTTCTCATTCTTATGCATTGAAGATGGTCATGATAGTGCAAGCGAATTTCAACCATGTAGATGAGAACATACCCAAAACTGCAAAACAAATAGAACGTGAATCCCAAGACGGCTTCCTAGAATAAAGCTGCCTCATTAGCCCTGGAGAGTTCACTCAGACTATGATGGGCAAGAAAAATTACCTTATTTAGTCGCTGTGTTTTATGGACTTTTTTTTTTTGGATAGAGAGTGATGTGTGCTCCAGAGAAAGAGAAAGAGAAGAAAGCTCTCCCAATTGAGAATGGTCACACCATAATCCTGCAATCCCTTCTCCTCCATCTCGCCCTCCTTTTGGGATTTTGAGCATATACATGTAAGTGCCTAGTCCCTGTGCTGGGTACAATTCTGTTACTGAATTTTGTCCAGTGGAATATGAGCAAAAGTGACATGTGTGACTTCTAGATCATGGTTTTACATGCTTGTCCTCTGTGTCCAGTCTCTTTCCCTCCTATAGGATACAATGTGAACAGAATCTCATGAGTTAGTTTAATCACGAAGATGATAATGAAAAGGTGGGCAAACTATTTTTCAAATAAGATGGGGCAGGCAGGTGGCATAGTGGGTTAGGGACACTGGACTCTCATATGGCCAACCACAGTTTGTTTGAATCCTGAACCTGGTGGCTTGCTTTCTCTGTCTCTCTCTGTCTCTCTCTGTATCTCTCTCTCTCTGTCCTTCTCTGGTCAAATTAAAAATAAAGTTAAATAAAATAATTCTTCTTAAAAAATCAAGTAAGGTTAAAAAAAAAACCTATAATATTTCTCTTCTTAATCTCTACTCAAAATAGTACTCTGATTTTTTTTAAAGTATTAACTACTTTGGGGCCAGCAGGTGGCATGGATGTTAAAACAGTAAGATCCCACATGGCCAACTGTGTGGTTTGAGTCCGGACCTAAACGCATCTTAAAAATCACACCAGCTGCATTTACATGCGTGCCTAAAATTCCAAGAGAATGGAGGGGACTACAGAGTGACCAGCCCCTGTTGGGGAGTGATTTCTCTCTCTCTCTTTCTCTCTCTGGCAAGAGCATGTGTTCTGTAGCAAAACTAACAAGTGTTAACTACTTTTTAGAGTTTGAAATATTGCTTAACAATTCCCCTACAGGCAGAAGAGCAAACATTTTTTCTTCTAGGAAATAAATAAAACCTTATCAATGATCCAGGATCATTCCCTAAAATTCTACTATTTCAAATTAGTACATGATCTAAATGAGAAGCAGCTCTGTGTAACAAAACAGACCTTTTAACATACATACCTGTTCCATATGTTCAAATACTGCCGGAGTAGCAATAGCAGCAGGTGCCTCTTCAATTATCTTCTGATGCCTGCGCTGTACAGAGCAGTCACGACCAAACAAAGAGATAGCATTGCCATACTGATCTGCTAGAATCTGTACCTCCAAGTGGCGAGATTGTTTGGCTAGTCTCATTACAAATATAGGAGATCCAGGGACTTCAGCTTGAACCTGTATTAGAAAAGAAAACAAATTCCTAAGTGTTAAATGTTTTTTTTCAATCCTAATAAACTGCTTTGATTTCAACAAGCAGGTGCCTAGAAGTATCAGGAACAATGTTAATCAGTAGAAATACAAAAATGAATAAAATACAGTCCATGCCCTCATCTAATTTTAAGATGCTGCATTCTTAGTTATATAACCACTATTAATTAATGAATATAAAAACATACAAACATCCAGTATGTTACAAAGGTAAACAACAAAATATCTGAAAACACATACACACACACACACACATTTCACAACAGGGCAAAATACTGCCATCCATTCCATATAGCCAAACATACAACTTGCTCCAAACTATTGATATATACTTTCTTTCCTGGTTCACATTACAGTATATATGGTATTAGTACAGTCATGGGACTTTCACCTTCAGTTTTGAAGGATATTATCACTGTAGGATATGGAATCCTACACTGGTGATTTTTTTTCAGCACTTCAGATTTCCCAGTGTTTCCTGTCTTCCAATGTCTTCCCTCAGATGTCAATAGTCAATCTTGTTACTTCTTTGAAAGTGATCTTTTTAGGCAGCTGTTTTAAGATTTCTCTCTCTCTCTTTAGGGAAGTGGAGTGGCAGATTTACTTTGGCAAGCTCAGGTGTGCTTCCGTTTTTATTTGTCCTGCTTGGGCCTCATGTTTTCTGAATCTGTGCTTGGTATCGTTTCTAGTTCAAGGAAATTCTTATCCATTTCCTCCACAAATATAGCTTCTGCTCCATTATTTCTTCAAATTTTACTTTTGCTTCATTTTCTTTCTCTTCTCCTCTTATACTTAAAATGCATAATATTATATAATTTCACTGAGCCCCATATGTCTTTTATGCTCTGTATTTTTTTTATATTGTTTTGCTATATAGCAAGTCACCTGTAAACTCAGTGGTTTGCTTGGAACACCAGCCTTTTATTTGCTCATGATTCTATGCTCATCCAGGCAGTTAGTTCTTCTTCTGGTCTTACACTCATGTGCAGATCATCATCTGGAGACTTGAACTGGACTGAATAGTCTGACATGTCTGGTGGTTTGTGCTGACTGTTGGTTAGTAGATCTAAGAGACTCAATGGGAACAGTTCATCTCTATTGCGTGTGGCCTCTCATTGTGCAGTAGGCTAACCAGGCTTCTTCAGTGCAAAGTTTCAAGAGGGTGAAGGCAGAAGCTGCGAGGTCTCTTGAGGTCTCGGCTCTAGAACTTACTCATCACTTTGGTCACATTCTAATGGTCTAAGTAAGCCACAAGGCCAGCTAAGATTCAACAAATGTGGAAAGAGATGTCATCTCTTCATGGGAAGAACACCAAAGTCACATTGCAAAGGGTGTACATACAGGAATGGGAGGAGTTATTGCGGCCATCTCTGCAAACAATCTACTGTGGTCCACCCTCTGGCCACAATAATTCACACACCTCCCACATGCAAAATGGACTCACCCCCTCCCAAGACCCCCAAAGTCTCATCCAATGATGGCATCAGGCTTGACATCCATTTTCTCTTGAGTCATGTCCAGAAGCAAATGAGGTTCCTGGGTGCAGCTAGCTCCTCAGGTACAGTTTCTCTTGATCCAAAGACCTGGGAACTAAAAAGACAAGTTATCTGCCCCCAATACCCTCTACAGTTAATGATGAGATTGGGAAAAGATAACTGTAAAAGATAATCTTGTTCAAAGAGGAGAGGGTGTGAAGTACATGACAGTTACTGGTTCATACAATTCTGAAGTCCAAACAGGTATATGCTGTCAGGTTCCCTTACTTGAGGGAAAAAAACTATTTTTTATTAGGGTCTGGTTGTTCTCCCTAAGAGTGGGTTCCTAATCCATAACATCCTTTGGCTCTTAGTTTTGCCCTGTGGGCTCCTGACTCTACTTTCTGAGAATCCTTTCTATTAGCATTAACTGATATCTACAACTAAATGGCTGTCTCAATTCACTTCCTGGACACATAAAGTTTCAAAATTCAAAGACTCTCTCTCTTTTCTTTTCTTTCTTTTTTTTTTTTTTTTTTTTTGAGATTTTTGCTACAAAAATGTGTGCACTCACCAGAGACAGAAAGTGAGAAACTATCCCCCCCCACCAGGGTGGATGGCCATGCCACAATCCCTTCTACTCCATATTCCTCTTGGGATCTTAGGTGCATACATACATGTGCCCAATGTGAGTTTTAAGTCACTGGATCTAGGATGAGACTCAAACCACAGTTGTCCATGTGGGAGGTCCAGTGATGTATTCATTATACCATCTGGTAGTCCCAAGACTCTTCTTTCAATTTTAAACTGTTTCTGACTTTTTATTTGGAACTGTTTCTGTCTTCACTGTATTCACCAATACAAATTTCTTGTCATTTTATTTGGAATTGTTTCTGTCTTCACTGTATTCATCAGTACAAGTCTCTTGTCAAGTTTGTGGGTTTCTTATTAATCATATTGGGATTCACTGCTTACCCAAGAAGCCACATCCATAACTCATTTCTGCACTGGCATCTCTATACTTAGAGTATGTTAGGCTGCTGTGGAACAATGCACTTAAGATTCTCAGGATATTTTTTCAGCTGAGAGGGTAATTTACCAGGCACTTTCTTAAATATTTCTGAGACCTTAAAGTCATAGGCACTCCTATGCAAATCTTTTCCAGCTGGAGAGACTGAGAATGAGAAACAACTCAATTTTCAAACTGAGCAAGTTCTGAGTCAGCCCTTTACAATTTCTTCTAAATTCTGCTTACAAATGAAACATTTTCTTTAGTTCATCTCTCTTTTATAGTTCCTTCAGGCAATAAAGAGCACTGAGGACAATGCCACTTTTTTTTTTTTTTTTTTTTTTTTGTTATGACAGCATCATATCTTTAAGTATCAATTTCTGTATCAGTTATCCATTGATACCTAACAAATTGCCAAAAATTTAATGATTTGGGACAGTAACCCAATTTTATTTTACTTGCCTATGACCTTTGTAGGTCAGCATTTGAGCAGGTCTCAGTGGGGCAGTTCTTCTACTGATCTTGCCTAAAGACACTCATGCAGTTATAGTTATCTGACAGCTCACTGGGGTTGTATGGTCTTACATGATCTCACTTACAAATCTCAAATGTGTTGCTAACTATCAACCAGTAGGACCGGAGGCCTTAACTGAGACAAATCATCTCTGCTTCACAGGGCCTCTTTCTCCTCCAGTAGACTAGATAGGGTTTTTCATAAGACAGTTTGAGAGCTTATTCCAAGAGGGCCAGGGCAGATAGTATGAGACTACTTGAAGCAGAGGCTTCAGAACTTGTACACCACTGAGACTGGCAGGTGGCACGGTGGTTAAGGGCACTGGACTCCCACATGGCCAACCATGGTTTGAGTTCCGGAACTGGTGGTTTGCTTTCTCACTTTCCTCTCTCTCGCTCTGTTGCTCTCTGGTCAAAGGAAATAAATAAATAAATCTAAATAAAATTTTAATTAAAAAAAAAAAACTTGTACACCATTTCTGCCACATTCTATTGTTCTAAACAAGTCACAATCTCAGAAGAAACGCAAGGTGTGGGTTAAAGGACACTACTCCTTGGGCCCAGCAGATGGTGTAATGGTTACACCACTGGACTCCAACAGAGTCAACTGCAGTTTGAGTCCTGGATTTGGTGGCTTAAAACTCATGTCTGGTATGTGTGTATGCATTCCTAAGATCCTGAGAGGAGAATAAACTTGCAGCATGGCTGTCCCCCTAGGGAGTGATTTCTTGCTTTCTGTCTGTCTCTCTGATAAGCTCATGTGCCCTATAGCAAAACTCTCTCCCTAAAAAAACAAATAAAGGACTGTACTTCTTGATGAGAGAAACAGCAAAGTCTTACTGTACAGAGGTAAATGTAGAGATATGGATGAGTTATCATGATTATCTTTCAAATAATCTCTCACATCGTACTTTTCTATATTTTTCATACCTTTGTCTCTCTTCATTCTTCACTCTGCATTTCCTCTGACTTATCTTCCAGTTGCTAATTCTCTCTTTAGCTAAAACTAGTATACTATTAAACTTCTCTAATGACTTGAGTTATTGCAATTTAAGTTCAAGAATTTTTGTTTCTCTTTTATAGTTTACAACTTTGTGCCAAAATTCTAGTTTATCTTTAATTTCTCTGAATATATTAAGCATAGTTACATTAAAATCCTTTTTATAGTTCCAGTACCTAAATCCTCTGTGGATCTGATTCTACTCACTTTGATTTTCTTGGTTTTTAATCACGTAATCTCGTAGCCTATATTTTTAATTGGGTGTTTGATATGCCACATAAAGAATTAATAGAAATAACCTGCGGTTCTAGACATTATCCTTTTCTGAAGATTTACATTTGCTATTTGCAGATGGCTAGGGGCACTAACAATCCTTCAGCATCTGGGTTGAACCAGAAGTTGAATGTTTTAAAGCTGAGATTTAGTCCTTACTTGCTTGTCTGTGTCCAATACACCCTGTAGTAAGTACAGAGCTCCAGCATTACAACCTAAAATACAAGAAGTTTCCCAGGATATCCCTTCTCAGCAATCCTTAAAGTCTAAATTTCTCCTTTTAGACTTGTAAGACTATTGAAAACTCTGAATTGCTTTTTAGCTGCTGCTCAAATGGCCTCAACTCTCTGGGTTTTTACCTTCTGCCATGTTATTCTGATTATTCTTCATGTTTTGAAAGGCTTCTAAAAGTTCAAAATAGATTTATTTTTAAAAATCTGTTCTAGCTCTTCTAGTTTCTGTTCAATGGGAGAACTGGGTTGAGTTATTGAGTTAAACATTACTAGAGGGTAAGGACTTTCGCACAAAACTTCCTCTTACGTGTTCTAGACTCTTCAACTATTTGATTCCATAGTAACACAGTTTTGAAATATCTACAAGAGTTAACATTACTTAATAGGCTTTCTTTTTATATTTGCTTCTAAGAATAAAGGCCTTTTTCTTAGACCCCCATGAGGCACTAATGACCTAAGAAATTAGAATTTACAAAGGATTGTAAAGAAAAAGACTGAGTTAATATTCAACTTCTGACATTCAAAACTGGATAGTGCCTGACAATAGCTTCACCAGTTTAATTATCTAGTTATATCAAATCACGAAGACCCAGGTAACAGAGCTTTTCTCTTTAGTCTCTAATAGTGAATAAGAAGTATGCTAAATGGTTTTAAAAGAAAAAACTTAAAAAAAAAAAAAAAAAGTAAATGAAAGGGGGGCTGGGGCAGTAGTAGAAGATGATGCAAAGTAAAAGAAAACTAAGAAAAATGGGGAAACGAGGAGAATTAAAAGGCCAGACCCATGTCCCAGTTTTCCTTTTTCTACCACTCTTTTGCTGGATGTTGATAGGAGAAAAAAGAAGTGTGTCAAGAACAAGAGGTTTTCGAAGAAAATGTACATTTTGAAGGAAATGCACAGTTTGAAGAAAATGCACATTATGAAAAAACTATGTGTGGATTTCAAAATAGTTTTGCAGCAAAATAAACTCATAATTTAATTCTATTTTCCATGAACCTCTTAAACTCTACTCATACATAAGGATAATTCTAAGGGCAAGGTAAAAATGTACCTTTTCTCTCTCTGTTTAAGATTCTCTTTTTTTGGGAGAGGTTTTTGCTATAGGGCGTGTGCACTCACCAGAAAGACAGAGAGAGACAGAAAGCGAGAAATCACCCCCCAGGAGATTGGCCACACTGCAATCCCTTCTCCTCCATTCTCCTCTTGGGATCTTGGGCACGCACGCACACGCACCTGGCATGAGTTTAAGCCACCAAGTCTGGGGCTTGAACCGTGGTCAATTACATGGGAGTTCAGCAACATAGCCATTATGCTAACTGCTGGTCCCTCTGTTTAAGATTCTGAATAGACATCACTTCTCTGGCTGCCTATGCAACCAACATGTAGTATACTCACATTAATTCCTGGCTACAAAGCAGAAGGCAAGGCAGAGAGATCCTATTGGGTTTTCGGGAAAGTCATGACACATTTTTGCCTATAAAAATGCATCATGACTTTCCCGACAACCTAATAGGTTAAGCATTCCTGACCCACTCTCAGTTCTCATATAACATGAGCCTGATACAGGGTTCCTGTGCCAGGGCATGGTGACCATGTAACATTACTAGTTATAGACTATTGGGCTAAGAAGGCAGATGGACCACTTGATAGAGACTCAGGACCCTGGCATCAATTTGAACTGAAGTTTGAAAACCCAATCAAGAAGCCTGGGCCTGGTCAAATCAGATGCAGCCATACCACTATACCATAAACTTTATCTGTAATTTTGTGCAAAACAGGAGCACAAAAGAAGAGAAAGGCATTAATTATTCTTTGCCCTTATGAGATCCTATACGCCACGTGAACTACATAGGCAAAACCTGAGAAACTGAGCGCTTTTCTATAAGAATAACTTTTGGGCCAGAGAGTGGTATGTTGGATTCCACATGGCTGACTCCATGGTTCAAATCCCAGAAGCAGTGGCTTGAAAAACATGCCAGGAGCATGTGTATGAATGCACAAAATCCAGAGAGAATGAAGGAGAAACAGTTGGCCATCCCCTCCAGTGGGTGATTTCTCATTTTCTCCCTCTCTCTGCCTCTTCTAAGCACACTCACCCTATAGCAAAAATAAAAAAAAAAAAAAGAAAGAAAAACTTTACTGAATTGAATAATCAAATAAAACTTATAATCGATGGACATTCATTAACTGTCTTTTTCTTCTTCTTCTTTTTTTTTTTTATTGGAGAGGTTTTCGCTATAGGGCGCGTGCGCTTGCCAGACAGACAGAGAGAGACATAGAGACAGAAAGCGAGAAATCACCCCCCCAGGGGGGAATGGCCACGCCGCAATCCCTTCTCCTCCATTCTCCTCTCGGGATCTTGGGCAGGCACGCACATGCGCCCAGCGTGAGTTTTAAGCCACCGGTCCAGGACGTGAACCGCGGTCGACTACATGGGAGTCCAGCGACATAGCCATTACGCTAACTGCTGGTTCCCCTCATTAACTGTCTTTTAACCACTAATAATCAGGTGGAGACTAGTGAGAAAGATTAATTATAGGCAAAATTAAAAAATATTTTCAGGACATTTAAATTATAATGAGTTAAATAATCTCCAATATATATGTTAGTTCAGACAAACAAAAACAATCTGTACTCTACCTGTCTGAAGAGGTTAGGGAAGTCATCTGCATTGTTGACTTTTCTGATTCCTTTCCCACCTCCTCCTTCTGAGGCTTTGATCATTACCGGATATCCAACTTCCTCTGCAGCCTTCAAGAAACAGAAAAAGGGAATAAAGAATAGTATTATCAGAAGAGAAAAAAACCTGACCTTTTCTCCATTAAGAATACAACCAAGCCAGCCCATAATGGTTGGTTAAAACAGCTGGATTCAGCCTGGCCAACTGTGTGATTTGAATCCTGACCCAGGAGCTTGAAAAACACATGGAGCATATTACATGCAGGCCCAAAATCCCAAGAAGAGAATGGAGAAGGGACTGCAGTGTGGTCATACCTTCCCAGGGAGTGCTTTCTCACTTTCCCTCTCTCTCTCCCTCTGTCTCTGGCAAACACATGCACACTCTGGCAAAAAGTTTTAAAAAGAAATTGCCTAGTTTGGGATCAGCAGTTGGCGTAATGGCTATGTCACTGAACTACCATGTAGTCGACCGCAGTTCGAGTCCCAGATCCGGTGGCTTGAAATCACGCCGGGCGCGTGTGTGTGCCCAAGATCCTGAGAGGAGAAATGATTGCGGCATGGCCATCCCCCCTGGGGGGTGATTTCTTACTTTCTATCTCTCTGTCTCTCTCTGTCTTTCTGGCGAGCGCACATGCGCTATAGCAAAAATCTCTCCCCCCCCAAAATTGCCTAGTTTAAAAATAAAAAGTGGGTATTGGCCATTTCATATGGTCAAATCTAAGATAATCTCATAGAGATAAAAAACAAACTACATAAACATGTTTATGTACAAAAATCTACACATCAATACACACACATATGTAAATGCAAAGAAATAACAGCTACAACATAAAACAGTGATGATTTATAAAAGGAAAATGAGTGGCTAAAAACTTTCACTTTTTACTATAAATATTTCTGTAATGTTAGAATTTCTTTCTTCTAATAAGCAGGTATTCATGTATTACCCATAAATTTCTTTAAAGAGAAAAACATAAGCAATTCACTTAATGTAAACTGATAATCTCAGAATAGATTCCAAACACATACAATTAACACTCAACAAAGCAGAATTCTCAAGGATCCTGAATTTTTTTCTCACTCAACTTTTTATAAAAGGTAAAAATAGCAAGATCTCAAAGTATTCGTAAAGTTAGTCAGGAACTAATTTTCAGCACAGGCTCCAAGTGTGCTTTCCACATTCATAATATTATACAATGATCAAGTGATGATACTAAAGTTCTTTGAAAAAGTAACCAGATCCCAATTAAATAATAAGCTAGATAAATCAAGATATAAATATGTACTATATGGAATATAAAATACTATGTAATCATTTGAAGTTATGTGATAACATTTATATGTGATAATAAAGAATATATCCAAATTGTATTCTTTTTTTTTCTTTGTAGAGGTTTTTGTCTTTGCATGTGTGCACTTGCCAGAGAGAGAAAGGGACAGAGATGGTGAGAGGGAAAGTGAGAAATCACCCCCAAGGGGAGATAGTCACATCATAATCCCTTATCCTCCATTCTCCTCCCAGGATCTTGGGCATGCACACACGTGCGCTTGGAGTGATTTTTAAGCTACCGAGTCCAGGACTCAAACCATGGTTGACCATGTGGGAGTCCAGTGACATAGCCACTATGCAATCTGCTGGATCCCCAAATTGTATTCTATTTCTGGTTTTTTTTTTTTTTTTTTTTGAGAGAGAGATTTTTGCTATAAGGTATGTGTACTCGCAGGAGAAAGAGAGAAAGTGAGAGATGGAAAGTCAGAAATCACCCCCCCAGTGGGGATGGCCACAACGCAATCAATCCCTTCTCCTCCATTCTCCTCTTGGGATCTTGTGCACATATGCACATGTGCCCGGCATGAGTTTAAGCCACTAGGTCTGGAACTCAAACTGTGGTCAACTACATAGGAGTCCAGCAACATAGCCATTACGCCAACTGCTGGTCCCGAAAATCTCGCCTTTTCTAACATTCCCTTAACACTATTCTTTCCCAAGATAACAGAAACAGAATTAGTATGATACTCAGTCCCTGGGTAACAGATGATCAAAGAAATGACACAAATGTGGGAAAAAAGAAAAATTATAGGATAGCCAACAAAAAGTAAGAAAGAAGATAGGCTTTCTTGCTTGTTTGTTTGTTGCTAAAGAGCTTTTGTGCTCACCGGAGAGACAGAGAGACAGAGAGTGAGAAATCACCCCCTAGGAGGAATGGCCATGCTGCAATCCCTTTCATCCATTCTCCTCTTGGGATTTTGAACATGCATGCACACACGCCCGGCGTGAGTTTTAAGCTGCCCAGTTTGGGACTGAAACCATGGTCACCTACATGGCAGTCCAGCAACGTAACCATTAGGTCATCTGCTAGTCCCGAAGATAGGCCTTTTAAAGACAAATGACAGCTCAGGGCTGGCAAATGGTTTGGTGGTTAAGGAAGCTGGGCTCTCACATGGCTGACCTGGTTCAAGTCCTGGACCTGGCTGCTTGCTTTCTTACTTTCCCTCTTTCTCTTGCTTGCTCTGTACCTCTCTGACCAAATTAAAGTTAAATAAAAATAATTCTTAAAAAAATTAATGAATAAAAGACGGCTCTCGCTGCAGAACATTCATTAAAATTATTTTATAAAAATGTTAATGGGAAAATGTTTATATATAATATTAAGTAGGAAAAATATGCTAGAATTGGCAAACAATATATACAGTAAAATCTTAATTTTATAATTATTGTAATACCTATAGGAATCTATTAACAAAAATTATAATTACATGAATGTATGTATCAAAAGGGCTGGAAGAAAATCTAAGAATATATTAGTGGTCCTATCTGTGGACAGAGGGTTTATGGCTGCTTTTATCATCATCTGTGACTTTCCAAATTTTCTACCAGTAAATTCTATGTTTATAACAAGGAAAAAAAATGAATTTTAACAATAATCAATGTAGCTATGAAGGGCTTATGAAGGGCTTCTACTCTTTTAAAAATTATAGCAAATACAATAAAGCATTAAGTACATTAGGAATATTAGTTCTCCTTATTAAGATTACAGGGGGAGAGCCCATGGTCTGGTGATTGAGGTGGATGCATCCCACATGACTAACCATATGGTTCAAGTCCTGGGTAGCTTGAGAAACACACCTGGCAGGTGCGCTAGTATGCCCAAAAATCCCCAAAAAAAGAGCAAGGTGGAGAAGGGATTGCAGCATGCTGTGCCCCATGGGAAGTACTTTCTCACTTTCCCTGTCTCTCTCTAATAAGGGCACATGCACTCTGGCAAATTAAAAAAAAAAAAAAAAAAAAAAAAAAGGAAGATGACAATTACGACTAGGGGATGCTTAACTTGACATGCAAACAACAAAGTACAATTAGTTAAATATACACATTCCTCCTGAATTTATAACATCCAAGTCAAACTAAAACAGTGTATTTTTCTAAAATAGCCTGTCATCATTTACCTGGAGACATAACTGACATTTCAATTAGTTAAAAAGTAAAAGGGGAGGGACTAGCAGTTGGCGTAATGGCTATGTTTCTGGACTCCCATGTAGTCGACCGCGGTTCAAGTCCCGGACCCAGTGGCTTAAACTCACGCTGGGCGGTGTGCATGCGTGCCCAAGATCCCGAGAGAAGAATGGAGGAGAAGGGACTGTGGTGTGGCCATCCTCCCCGGGGGGGTGATTTCTTTCTGTCTCTCTGTCTCTCTCTGTCGTTTTGGCAAGTGCACGTGCCCTATAGCAAAAACCTCTCAAAAAAAAAAAAAGTAAAAGCGCAACGAACTGTAGGAAAGTATCAGGAAAGAAAAGGTAATGTTGGGGAAAGGATCTAATTTTGCCTGGGTTCATGTTTCTACATGGATGGACAATAATTAGTGAGTAATGCTTTCACCCTCTCTTGGCGCATTCCCTCATTTCTCCCCAAGGAAATAGGAATAACTTAATGTGTTTGGTCAGTTTGAAAGGAGGACCTGAACATGTGTAGCTCAGCCTCTTCCCCTTTGGGATCAGCCCACTGCACAGAACATACACTCTGTCAGCTCAGCCACACGATAAGCTAAATGGTAAACACTGTCTCTGTTAGTAACCAGTCAATAAGTGAGCTTGTTTAACTCTAGTATTAAGTTTACAAGTCTGATTGCTGCTACACACATAAGCCACTTTCACCAACATCTCTACTAATAATAAAGCTGCCATTTTTATCTCTGTCTGGGTTCTTGGTTCTGAATTCAATCAAAGGAAAACATGTGTTGTTTGCTGGAGGTACTAACAGATGGTAGTAGCTCCTTAAAACTCTAATTTAACCACTACGAAGGTTTGAATGTGTCCCTCAAAATTCATGTGTTGAAATTTGGTTGGGGACCAGCAGTTAGCCTAATGGCTATGTCGCAGGACTCCCATGTAGTCAGCCGCGGTTCGAGTTCCGGACCTGGTGGCTTAAAACTCACACCAGGTGCGTGTGCGTGCGTGCCCAAGATCCTGAGAGGAGAATGGAGGAGAAGGAATTGTGGCGTGGCCATCCCCTCCAGAGGGTGATTTCTCGCTTTCTGTCTCTCTGTCTCTCTTGCGAGCACATGCACCCTATGGCAAAAACCTCTTAAAAAAAAAAAAAAAAAAAAAAAAAAAAAGAAAGAAATTTGGTTGTATTGTGAAGGTATTAAGATGGTAGATTGGGATTAGATAAGGTCATCAGGGTAGGAGTCCATGATTAACTCCTGGTGGCTTTTTAAAAGAGACCTAGACACATAATAGACCTATTCTCTTGCCAGGTGATGACCTGCACTACCTCCGGACTCTGCAGATAAAACACCACCAGCAAGAACAATCTCACCAGATGTGGCTTCTTGAACTTGGATCTCTAAGACCATGAGCTAAATAAACCTCTATTCTTTAAAATCACTGGTTTCGGATATTTTGGTCGTTAACAACAGAAAAGCTGAGCAGACTAAAAAGAAATCACATAAGAAATGTTCTGGGGATTGGCAGTTGGCGAGGTGGTTAAGTCGTGGACTCCTGTATGGCCTACAGCAGTTCGAGTCCCATACCTGGTGGCTTGTTTTCTCACTTTCCCTCTCTCTGTCTCTTTCTGGTCAAATCTTATAATATAATAAATAAAGTTAAATAAATAATTCTTAAAAAAAAAAAAAAAAAAAAAAGTAAAGAAATGTTCTGTCTGGATGAGAAGCTTGCTTTAAAACATGTTTAAAATGTTTAAATTTAAAATCACTTCTGGGCCAGCCCAGAAGGGAGCTAGATTCCACTTAGCCAACTGCTGTTTATTCCAGTTTCAACGTTTTAAAAGACACACCAAGTATGTGTGTAAGCATGCCCAAAATCCTGACAAGGATAAATAGAGGAGAAGGAATTGCAGGTGACCACGCCCCATCAGGGGGTGGTTTCTCCCTGTTTCTCTGTCTCTTCCTAGAGAGCAGATGTGCTCTCTGGCAATTAAAAATAAAATGACTTCCTCATTCTATACTTTATAAACTACACTGATCTTACAACCCTAATGCCAAAACAGGTGTATCTTATGAAACTAGACTCCTAATTACCACATTTGTGATTATAATTGGTCAACTGAAAGGTATCACTTCCTGAAGTTAGTAACCTACCTTCAGCCCATCATCCACATCCTTCACATAACCTTTTTCATATAGTTCCTGGGGAACATTCAAGATACGTCTTGAAAAATCATTTTCCTGCCAGTCCACACGAAGACCTGTAATAGATGATAATGACTTAAGAGTAGCTAAAAGAGCTTCTGCTCTTGCCAATTTTCTGCTAAACTTTCTTTAAACTGCCATCAATATTTATCCAAAATGGAGGGTAAATGGAAAGAAGAGGGGTGCCATAAAACTCTGATCAGTTCTAGCTGTTAAAAGCATTTGGCTACAGCATGACTGGCAACTTGGATTCTTAGCCTGGAAAAAGCCAGGAGAGCTAACAGGGAACAACTTATAAAAATGCAAGGACATACAAGATTAAAAAGAAAAAAAGTATGGCAGACTCTCATTGCATTTCAGCAGGCAAAATAGCCTCACTCTGTGTGTGTCAGGCCTGCTCCAGGGCCAGAGGTCTGGGAAATGATTCAATCTTTATGAGCCCTTGGAAATGGAAATGGCAGTTTTATTGGCCTCAGCAGAGTCATGATTCCATACTCCCTGAAAGTCCCTGTAGACAGTCACAAGGGAAACACTATAGCCTCTCCACTCAAACAAGAACAAATTCAACCTTTTATTTTAAACTCTTTGACCCAGCAGGTCTGGAAAGAATATTGCAATTTCCCTGGAGAGCCAGAGTAACAGAGGTTCAGATTTGTTTAGTCACAAGACAGTGGTCATTCCTATTTAAAAGACGTTTCAATGTTATGTCTGCTCCCAGTGCTTAAATATTAAAAAAAAAAAAAAAAAGAGACGTTCATATAGTAATTAGCTATAACAATTCACATGGCAATCTGCAAGGGATTTGTCAAGGGTAAATTTTTTTTTTTTGAAAATTTTTATTCCTCTGCATGCCTGGTAAAAAGGTTGATACTGACCTCATTTTCTGTATCAAGGCCAACTAAGCTTGAATGGTATTAAATAGGGAAAGCAAATCATCAATAGATTATGGAGGACATCGAGAAAGCACCAGCAGGTAAACACTTGAATAAGTAGATTTGAGGTTTTTCCTAGTGATCCAAGCCACCTCTCAGGTAGTTTCAAAGGCCTAATTCACTTGGAAGTCTGCCTCTGAGGAAGACTGCAGATGTGAACTCACAGAACCATAAGCATTTTCCAAAATTCTTCCAAATTAAATCTCAAAACCATTCCAGACCACAGTTCAGCATCTGTGTACCTGGTACTAAATTTACATTCCTAAGACATAATAAAAATCACAGGTGTAGAAAAGGTGTCATGGAGATTAAAGCAGTTGGATCCCACATGGCCAGCTCTGTGGTTTAAGAACTGGACCCAGTGGCTTGAAAATCATGCTGCGTGTATTTGCATGCATGCCCAAAATTCCGAAGGGAGAATGGAGGAAAAGGAATTGCAGAGTGGCCATCCCCTCAAAGGGTGATTTCTCACTTTCCCTCTTGCTTTGTCTATCTGCCTCTCTCTCTCTCTGGTGAGTGCATGCACCCAAAAGGGAAAAAAAAAAAAATCACAGGTGCATTAAGTAATGGCACAAGGTATCATTTATCAACCAGGATTCCGTTTCTTGTCCAGTATCATTTTAGAGAAACTGAAGCCCCAAGCCATAGTCCCAAATATCCTACTAAGCATTTCTGCACTTCAAGATACAAACAATACATAACTTCTTACCACTGCCACTCCAGGGAAGAGTCGGGATACCTGCAGTTTGAGCCACTATGGAAGATGCAATCTTATCCCCCAAAGCCCACATGGCCTGACTTGGAGGACCTAAAAATAAAATAGGAAAAGAACTCTGATGTAACATTACGGGCTCATTTCTGGCACAAATATTTGTCCTGCTTTACAGTTTTTTGTTTGCCTCTTCTTCCCTCTACAATGTGTGGAGGCCATAAATTTGATTATGGGGGCCACTATATTTTGACTTATCTTTGCACCTGTTATAAAACTTAAATGTAGTAAGCATTGAGTACACAGCGAGAGTTCAATATGTAAATATATCCTAAATTAAATTCCTGACAAATTTAACTAATTTTATCCTCCTTCATGATCCAATTGTACCAGATGAACAGTCTTTTTTTTAAAAAAAAAAAAAAAAAACAATATCCTGAAACAAGAACTGTCAAGTTTTGGGTTCAAGTTGGAAATAATATACCTTCCCTGGTTTTGGAGAAATCAAAGATGAAATTTATCTTCCATAAGGTTAACAGAACATAATCATCATTGTGGAAAGTCTCAGAGACAGAGAGAAAAATACTTTGAGCCATATAACCTCTATTCTTCTCTGCCATAATGAAAGCAGGAAAGTCAGAAGAAAAGCTCTCATCCATTGAAATATAATCTATATGCTTAAACATAAAGGTATCGGGGGCTGGCAGGTGGTGTGGTGGTTAAGGGCACTGAACTCCCACATAGCCAACCATGGTTTGAGTCTCGGACCTAGAGGCTTTGCTTTCTCACCTTCCCTCTCTCTCTCTTTTTCTGTGTCTCTCTCTGGAAATATTAAAATTATGTAATAATTTATTAATAAATAAATAAAATAATAAACAAAATTAAACTAAATAATTTTTAAGACCATGGTTTTTTTTTTTTTAAATAAAATAAAAATAGAGACCGGCAGGTGGTGTGGTGGTTAAGGGGACATGGATGACCACGGTTGGAGTCATGGACCTGGTGGCTTGCTTTCTCACTTACCCTCTCTCTCTCTTTCTCTCACTCTATCTTTTTCTCTCTCTGTCCCTTACTGGTTAGATTAAAATAAATAAGTAAATAAAGTTAAATAAAATAATTATTTATAAAAAATAAAAAATAAATAAAGGTACCCATTCATACTTATGGATATACTGCCAGGGTATCCTAATAATTTAATTTTCTTGGGGTTAGCAGGTGGCATTGTGGTTGAAGCACTGGACTTCCACATGGCTGACCATGGTTCAAGTCCCGGACCTGGCAGCTTGCTTTCTCACTCCCTCCCCCCATTTCTCTTTCTCACTGTGTGTACATCTCTCTCTGGTAAAATTTAAATAAATGAATAAGTAAATAAAATTAAATAATTATTTTTAAAAGAAAAAAGAATTTAATTTTCTTCTCTGTAAAGAAAAAAAAAATAAAAACAGATCCTTTCTCCCCATGTTTTCTTAAGGTTAGTGACAAAAGTTTTAAAAGTCTAGTATTTTGGAAACCAGAACCTTCTCCATACCTCATGAAAAAGGGCCCATGGATAGAAAACACAACTAAGATTAAGGCAGATAAATAGGGCATAAGAAGTGAAGAAGGGAGGGACCAGCAGATGGCATAATGTTTACGTCACTCAACTTCCATGTAGTTGATGGTTTGAGTCTCGGACCCAGTGGGTGCATGTGCGGCATGTGTGTTCAAAATCCCAAGAGGAGCATAGAGAAGGGATTACACCATGGTCATTCCTCCATAGGGGATGATTTCTCACTTTCTGTCTCTCTGTATCTCCAGCCAGTACATGTGCCCTATAGCAAAAATTTCTCTAAAAAAAAAAAATAAAAAAAAAAATAAAGAAGGGAGAAGAAAAATGAAAAAGGGTCAGCCAGTGGCATAGTGGTTAGGGCAGCTGAATCCCATATGGTGGACGATGTAGTTTGAGTCCCAGACCCACCGGCTTGGAAAACATGCCAGGCACATGTGTATACACGCTTAAAATCCCAAAAAGAGGATGGAGGAGAAAGGACTGAGGCAGAGTCGTGCATTCTCACTTTCTTTCTCCCTCCCTACCTCTCTCTAACAAATGCACACACCCTAAAGCAAACTTTAAAAAAAAAAAGAGGGGCTGGTTAAGGTGGCTAGACTCCCACATGGCTGACCACAGTTTGAGTCCTGGACCTCACAGCTTGCTTTCTCATTTTCCTTTTTTCTCTTTATCGCTCTCTAGTCAACTTCAAATAAAATTCAATTAAATTAAAATGACAGTGAATAAATTTTTTTTAAAAAGAGAAGAAATGAAGAGGGTTATTTTGAGAGTTGCTGATTGGCTGAAAAAGGAAAAGAAAAAAAAACAGTAAGTGTTACAGCAGAAAATCATACAATAATGTGGAATATGAGCAAAACCTACAAAAAAAAAAAAAAACACAAAAACAGGAACAGGAACAGGAGTAGTGTGTCAGAAAGTCTTACCCATGAAGGCAATCCCATTTTTCAAGAGAAGTTCTGGGAGCTTGGGATTCTCAGAAGCATGACCCCAGCCGGCCCATACTGCCTGTTATAAAGGAACACAATTTGATTAATTCTTAAAATCCCTATCAGAACACCCCTACAAACTGCATTACTCTCTATGAAGGCTGGTCCTACATCAAGAGGTACAACAGTTCCACAGTAGCCTAATGTTTAAATCGGCACCTATGCTTGCTTGATGGCCAATTTTTTACAGAACAATAGCAAGTAACACACATTGCAAAAGCCCTGAAGAGGTCAAAACCAGTTGGAATAGATAAATATGATCCAGTAAGTCTTGTTCTCTAAACTCAATTTGTTACCTTCAGTTAGTCTCTATAATAGAGCCTTTTCTAAAATATTGACTATCTTTCACATACTCAGTTTCTTTGGCCAACATAGTCCACCTTTATCTTGAGGCTACCCTATCATACAAGCATTACAGTATTACAGTTTTTTCCTCTTTGGGCTTTAAGAAACTTATCCTAAACTTCCTAACACAATGACATAGGAAAGAAACAACCTATTTCTCTAAAATACCTTCATATTCTATGCTAAAAATAGCCTATAAGAAATGAATAACTTTTACTTACTTGGGAGAGTTCAAAGGTAAGATACATAGAGTAAATTTCTGAAAGACCATTCTAAACCTCTATTTGTATTATTCTTATTTTATTTTCACTCATTCCATTCTTTTCATCTTTCTCTTCCTTATCCTTTTTAGTTATCCCATATAAAGACATTTAAAATTTTTCAGAAAAGATACACTATGGGACCAGCAGTTAGCGTAATGGCTATGTTGCTGGACTCCCATGTAGTCAACCGCGGTTCACGTCCTGGACCCAGTAGCTTAAAACTCACGCTGGGTGCGTGTGCGTGCGTGCCCAAGATCCCGAGAGGAGAATGGAGGAGAAGGGATTGTGGCGTGGCCATCCGCCCTGGGGAATGATTTCTCGCTTTCTGTCTCTCTGTCTCTGTCTGTCTGGCAAGCACATGCGCCCTATAGCAAAAACCTCTCTTTAAAAACATTATTTTTCAGAAAAGATACACTATATAAAAGTTCTTCTTGGGGCAACAGATGGCATGGTGGTTAAAGTACTGGATTCCCACATGGCCAAGTGTGGTTCAAGTCCCAGACCTGGAGGCTTGAAAATCACACCAGGCATGTGTGCTTGCACACCCAAAAATGTCAGGAGGAGAATGGAAGAGAAAGGATTGCTGTGGGGCCATCCCCCATGGGTGATTTCTCACTTTCCCTCTCACTATCTCTATCTTTCTCTCGTGAGTACACACACTCTGGCAAAAACCTAAAAAAAAGTTCTTCTCTGAATATCCCCTGTGCCTAACTGTTAAATGCTGGTTTTAAAGGACATATTGGCATCTCTTACTTGTACCGGTATCCTTTTAGCAATATCAAGAATTAATTCCACATTTGCATAGTTGTTGTTGTTTGGTCCTCCAGGCACTGGCACATAGTGATCCGCCATCTTAATGTATTCTGAAAACAAACAGATTTTTTATTTTTTTTCCAGAAACATAACTGTATAACAAAATTATATAAAGAACAAGGACCACCATAAGTAACCATAAGACAAATGGCATTAATGGGATAATTTCTAGGACCATTTAGCTAGAGGCTGAGTGTTAAATCACAGGCACTAATACGAATTAATACCGAATTTAGGAAGTTCTTATACTGATACAGCAGTTCTCAACATTTCACTGGGTGGAATGTTACTGAGTAACCTTTCTCAAAGAATCTGACCTCTAATTAGGGTTGATATGCCTGTCAGTAAGTAGCCCAAGAACAATTACTATTCTAAGAAAAAGTTCTAGTCCTGATATCCTTTCCCTTAAATTTGCATTGCACTGGAGAGAAAGCCCTTTTCCTGGTATAGAGCTGTACACAATGGGGAAAGACAGCAGAGCCTAGAGGGTTTACAGAGCTGGGTAAACAGGAAAGGTCAGTAACAGGAGTCTAATAAGTGCCTGAAAGGGTTTAACTGGAGTATTGGAGGAAAAGTATTTGAAAGAAACTTCAGAACAGTAACCATTTTCCTTCCTTATATTTTTTCAGTACAGTAGTCCCAGTCACCTGATGTTCTCCTCTGTCTATTCTAGCAAAAACAACTGCAGCAGAGCAACTACTATATGCAGGGGCTATACTAAGTACTTTACATTTAATTCTCTCAGCAATCCCACATATGATAGATATCATCAGTGTCTCAGTTTACAGAAAATGTACAATTAAATAACCTGCTCAAAGTTCATCTCTACCATCTTCATAGTTTCCTTATACCTGGTTCTTAACTCTAAATGATTTTGAGTCTTCTTTTTTTTTTTTTTTGTAGAGAGGCTTTCGCTACAGGGCATGTGTACTCGCCAGAAAAACAGAGAGAAACTGAGAGACAGAAAGTGAGAAATCACTGCCCAGAGGGGATGGCCATGCCACAATCCCTTCTCCTCTGTTACTCTCTCGGGATTTTGGGCACGCACACATGTGCCTGGCATGAGTTTTTAAGCCGCTGGGTCCAGGACTTGAACCACAGTCAACCATGTAGGAGTCCAGAGACGCAGCCATAATGTCATCTGCTGGGGACCAGCTGCGTCGCTGGACTCCCATGTAGTCGACTGTGGTTCGAGTCCCGGACCCAGCGGCTTAAACTCATGCAGGGCGCGTGTGCATGCGTGTCCAAGATCCGGAGAGGAGAATGGAGGAGAAGGGATTGTGGCGTGGCCATCCCCCCCAGGGGGTGATTTCTCATTTTCTGTCTCTCTGTCTCTTTCTGGCGAGCACATATGCCCTTTAGCAAAAACCTCTCCAAAAAAAAATAACAACAATTTACACTCAGAGGGGTGGGCAGCAGATGGCATAGCAGTTACATCGCTGGACACCCACATGGCTGACAGACTCAGTGGCTTGAAATTCAGGCCAAGCGCATATGCGTAAATGCCCAAGTTCCCAGGAGGAGAATGAAGAATACAAGATTGTGGTGTGGCCATTCCCCCTGAGGGGGTGATTTCTCACTTTCCCTCTCACTGTCTCTGTCTCTGGCAAGCACATGCACCCTAAGGCAAAAACTTCCTTCAAAAAAAAAAAATTTATACTAGGGGCCAGTTGGTGACACAGTGGCTAGGAAGCTGAACTCCTACATGACCAACTGCAGTTTGAGTCCTGAACCTGGTGACTTCCTTCTCTCTCTCTTTTTCTCTCTCAGGTGAATGCACATGCCCTGCAGCAAATAGAAAAACAATGATAATGGTAAATAAAATTAAACATATAATTTTTTTTTAAAAATTATACTACAAACATTTTACTAAAAGATACAAGGGCTTTCAGTTTGTTCGAATTTAAGACACGTTTGAGAATAGGAATGTGGCATGAAGACTTTGTTAGGGAAGAAATAAACTTTTTAAAATAAATAAATAAGTTTGTCTCTGATTCTAAAAGAAAAAATATATTAACTATAAAAAATTATAGATAATATATCAAGACATAATAACACTTTTTTTTTGAGAGGTTTTTGCTATAGGGCGCGTGCGCTCGCCAGACAGAGAGAGACAGAGAGACAGAAAGCGAGAAATCACCCCCCAGGGGGGATGGCCACGTCGCAATCCCTTCTCCTCCATTCTCCTCTCGGGATCTTGGGCACGCACGCACAAGCGCCCAGCGTGAGTTTTAAGCTACCAGGTCCGGGACACGAACCACGGTCAACTACGTGGGAGTCCAGCAACATCGCCATTATGCTAACTGCTGGTCCCAATAACACTATATTTTAAAAAGTCAAAATCACCTACTGCCCCACCTCAGAGATAATCAGTTGAGGGACCAGCAGGTGGTGTGGTGGTTAAGGCACTGGACAGTCCCACATGGCCGACCATGGTTTGAGTCCCAGACCTGGTGGCTTGCTTTCTTGTTTCCTCTATCTCTCTCTCTGTCTCTGGTCAAATTAAAATAAATGAATGAATAAATAAAATTTTTAAAAAAGAGTTAACCAGTTCACACTTTGGGACATTTCATGAACTTGTAAATTGTTAATTTAACAATACAGCATTCCAATTTAATAATATTATAGATACTTTTCTATATCATGACACATAGATATATTTACACTATATATACTGTATATATTTAATATCTTAATGTATGGCTAATGTTTGAATAGTCAATCATTCATTTTAATTTACTAATAATTTGGAAAATATTAACGTGCATCTTTGTACTATTGTCCAGTTATATTCTCAGGATATGTTTCTAGGAGTAAAACTACTGAAAAGGTGTTCACATTTTCAGACTGTCACAAGCAATATAGGTACCACATAGCCTATACTCTTACCTATATTAGTTATAAATCTTTTTAATTTTGCTAGTGTTATAAGTTTAAATAAATTTTCTGGTGCTGTCTCAAAGTACGGTGGTTAGTGCTGTGTGTATAAAGCTCGATCCTACATGGCTGACTGCTGTTCAAATCCCAACCCTGGTGGCTTAAAAAACATGCCAGATGTGTATGTATGTCTAAAATCCTGAAAGGGAGCAGAAATGGACAAGAGGATTATAGCATGACAATGCCCCAGTGGGAGTTTCTTTCTCTATAGCGAATGCACATGTGCTCTGGCAATTAAAAAAAAATCTACATATCAACATCATAGTTTGGTTCTGCTTTTCTTTGATTACCATTGACACTGATTTTTGTTTTTCCAGAGGATGTATGCACATGACAGACAAAAAGAGAGGGAGAGGGAGAAGGCACCCTCCATAGGGAATTCCCATACATTTTAGGATTTTAGGCATGCATGCACATGCATCTGGCATGTTTCTCAAGTTGCCAGGTCCAGGACTCAAACCATGTGTTTGCCCATGTGAAATCTGGCTGCCTTAACCATGAGGCCATGGAAGTGGCCATTGGACCTCTTTTCATACCTTTTTTATCTTTGTCTCTTCTTTCATAGACTACCTATTTATGTTCCTTACTCATTCACTATATTAGGGTACTTTTTCCTTACAAGTAGAAACTCTTCGTTTTGCTGCCAATCTGTTTTACAAGATTATTATTTGACTTTAACTTTTTTCTTTTTCATTTCCAAATACAAGTTTTTACGTAGTGGTTGCTCTACCTGTGAGGTAGCCCTTCTCTCTTTCCTCTCAAAAGGAAAGAAACTATTCACCCATCTCTCCTCACGTGGCTGCTCCACTTATGGAGTAGTCTGTTCTGTACACCTTCCTTAATAAACTTGTTTCCATTCTCCCTCAAAACAAATTTTTATGTAGTTAAATCCATCCAACTATTTCACTGTGTTTCAGTCTTTTCTGTAGATCAATAGACCTAGGAAGAAAAGTTAGTTTAATTGCTGACCTCCAACCAACAACAGTTCAAAGTTCTCTACCAATCAATTTTCTGCTGTCATTACTGTAGACACTAAAGAGAAGAGAAGCCCTGGGAAACAGAAAAGGGACGTTCCCCTTAATTGTATAGCCAGTATCTCTCTATTACCTTCTAGTCCAGTTTCCATAACCAGCCCAGAGACATCTAGGATTTACCTCCAAATAATTGCTGGGAGTGGGCGCAGTGTTGGGGTGAGAGTACTGATGAAACTAGATTAGCCATGAGTTAATAATTATAGTTACTAGATGATAGGATGGTGGGAAGAGGTTCATTATACCCTACTTTTGTATAGTTTTTTAAAAATGGGCCAGGTGGTAGTACAGTAATAACACAATCGGACCCACGTGAGAAAGGTCCTTTCTTTCCTTTTAAAAAATTATTTATTGGGACCAGCAGTTGGTGTAATGGCTATGTCGCTGGACTCCCATGTAGTCGACCGCGGTTTGCATCCCGAACCCGGCGGCTTAAACTCAGGCCGGGCGCATGTGTGTGCGTGCCCAAGATCCCGAGAGAATGGAGGAGAAGGGATTGTGGCGTGGCCATCCCCCCTGGGGAGTGATTTCTTGCTTTCTATCTCTGTCTCTCTCTGTCTTTCTGGCGAGCGCACACGCCCTATACTAAAAACCTCTCCAAAAAAAAAAAAAAAAAAGATTTACTTAATTTTATTCATTCATTCATTTATTTATTTTAATTTGACTAGAGAGAGACACAGACAGAGAGAGAGAAAGGGGAAAAGTGAGAAAGCAAGCCACCAGGTCCAGGACTCGAACCATGGTCAGCCATGTGGGAGTGTCTAGCGCCTTAACCACCATGCCACCTGCTGGTCCCCAAAAAGGTCCTTGATTTATATCCCAGAACTTCCCTGAGCACAGTGGGCATACTCATGATCTGGATCAGCTGAGATCAGGGGTAAATCATGACGTGAACTTTGTCTCTCTTTTTGTCATAGGAAAAAAAAAAAAGAAAAAGTCAGCCACAAAACAAAACCAAAAAACTCCGCCTTGTAAAATGTAAATCCTTTATAATGTCTAACACATACACACAAGCACATATTTTTATACAAGCCTAAGAAGTTAAAGTCTGGGGAACCAGCAGTTAGCGTAATGGCTATGTCGCTGGACTCCCACGTAGTCGACCGCGGTTCGCGTCCTAGACCCAGTGGCTTAAAACTCACGCCAGGCACGTGTGTGTGCGTGCCCAAGATCCCGAGAGGAGATTAGAGGAGAAGGGATTGCGGCGTGACCATGCCCTCTGGGGGGTGATTTCTCGCTTTCTGTCTCTCTGTCTCTGTCTGTCTGTCTGGCGAGCGCATGCGCCCTATAGCAAAAAAACCTCTCAAAAAAAAAAAAAAAAAAGAAGAAGTTAAAGTCTGTGCTTTTGAGCATGGAAAACAAGGCTCCCTTGATAAATACTAAGTCATCTCTTGTACTTTAACCAGCTACCTATAATTTCCAGAAAACTACTTGTGTCACACTTTCATATATTTTCACATGCTATTCTTTCTCTGTGGTACACTTTATTACCCCACATAATTGCTTCACTAACTCTTACTCATTCCTGGCTACAAATAATGTCTTTTAGAAAGCTTGCTCTTAACCTACAGCACATATTTACCCATGGTGTGCACATCTTAATCTTCTGCTTTCATCGTTTCTAAGATCTAGAAGGATATATTCAACTTTTTGTAAGACTTACAGGACTTGCATGTTCTAAAAGTATTCTAAACTAAATCTGTCTCCCTACAAAAAAACTAAAATAGATGTCTCACCTTTGTGTTCTCATAGTACCCTGCATACTTCTGGTTTTTGTTTAGTTTGCTGTCAGAGATATTTTTGCTATACTGTACATGTGCTTGCTGGTGAGACAAGAGACAGAAAGTGAGAAATCATCCCCCGGGGGTTGGCCACACTGCAATCCCTTCTCCTCCATTCTCCTCTTGGGATTTTGGGCACACACACGCAAGTGCCCAGTGTGAGTTTTAAGCCATCAGGTCCGGGACTTGAATTGTGGTTGACTACATGGGAGTCCAGTGACACAAACGTAACCATTATGCCATGTGCTGGTCCTGCATACTTCTGTTTTTGTTTTTGCTTTTCGCTTTTCTTTTTTAACTAGAGGGTATTTGTGCTTGCCAGAGAGACAGGGTGAGAGGAAGAGGAAAAAGCAATCCCCTTCTGAGAAAATGGCCATGATGCAATTCCTTCTCCTCCATTTCTCCCTTTTTCAAACTTTGGGCATGTAAGCCTCATGTGTTTCTTAAGCTGCTGAGTCCAGGACTCAAACCATGGGGTCAGCCATGTGGGATTTGGCCACTTAACCACCATGCCACAGAGACAGTTTCCCTGTGCACACTTCCATTACTATACTTATCTGACTATGGGAATTGTTTCCTAGAGCAAGATCACATCTTACTTAACTGTGGAGCTCCATGTTCATTGAGTGAATAAAGAAACTGAAGTAACAGGCAGAAAGGGATGGGGAAAGGAAACTACATATGGTAGTTTACATTAATTATAGATGATCTCATCTTTATGACTATCCAGTGAAACAGACATTATAATTTTCCTTTTACAGGTATAAAAATTGTGGCTCAGCGAGGTAAAAGAGTACATGTAAATCATTTCACATAGTAACATCTACCTTCCAATAAATGGATGGTTTCTTTGTTTCTAAATAAGATGACATAATAACCTTTACTCCTTAGAAATAATCTTAATAGCATTGTCTCAATAGAGAGAGAACATATAGACCAAAATAGGTGGTTTTTTGGTTTTTTTTTTTTGGAGAGGTTTTTGCTATAGGGTGCGTGTGCTCGCCAGACAGACAGAGAGAGACAGAAAGTGAGAAATCACACACACCTCACCCCGGGGGGATGGCCACCCTGTAGTCCCTTCTCCTCCGCTCTCCTCTTGGGATCTTGGGCACACACGCACATCTGCCCGGCATCAGTTTTAAGCCACTGGGTCTGGGACGCGAACTGCGGTCAATTACATGGGAGTCCAGAGACATAGCCATTACACTAACTGCCGGTCCCCAAGAACAAAATAGGTTTAAAAGAATAGCTCTTTTAAAGAGCTAATGCTGTCAGTGGTTACTCTATTTTAAGAGAGTATACTACACCAGCCCTGTGACACAGTGGTCAAGCACTGTGCAAAGGAAGCCAGATCCCACATGGTTGACTGGGCTTTGAATCCCAGCCCCGGTGGTAATATGCCAGGCACACGTGCATGCCCAGGATCCTAATCGGCCAGGGAATTGGAGGTAAAAAGGATTGTGGCATGACCAGGTTCCTTTGGGAAGTTCTCTCTCTCTTTCCTTCTCTCTGTCTCTATCTCTTTATCTCTCTAACTCTCTTATACAGGTGCATGTGCTCTATGGCATTCAAAACAAAGAGAAAAATTATACTCTAATAATAGAAAACCTGAAAAAGAAAAATTAGCCACATCTTTCATCTATAACAATAGTTTTTACCTATTACTCTTAAAATACAAGACCAACTGAGGAGAGAATATACAGAAGAGCTTACATAGTAAAACCAACTTGGGACTCAAGAGGTCTTCTTTCCTTAGTAGGAAAAAAAAAAAAAAAAAAAGAATTTAACCCTAAAGTTCTCTACAATCCAATATAACTCAAAAGGAAAATAGTATTTCCTTCCAACCTCTCTACTTATACATGCTAAAGTACACGGCACATCAAGTACTTAACACAGAAAAAGGCATACACTTTAAAGCCCATATCAACACATGGGTTAAGTTTCTACTTAACTTTAGAACACAGGAGTGTGTATTGAAGGTAATGAATAGTTTTATGTCTACAGTGACATTTTTTAAAGAGAAATTCTTTTTTAAATATTTTATTTGGAAATACTGGGTTTGCTAAGTTAACATTCTCCCACTTAAAAGTTTCGCTATTCAATGTTTTATGCTTCAATAAATGCTAATAACTCACCTGCATTGGCTTTTAGGTCTTCAGGTGTGACCATGACAACAAATCGAATTGCACGTTCATTTCGAAACATTTCATAAGACCATCTACGGATAGACCGCATGCATTTCACTGCTGCAATGCCATTGTTAGCAATAAGGACCTGGAAGGGTGATGGGAATTGGAGAAATAAGTAGAACAGAAAGGCAATGACAGAAGAAAAGAGATAAGACAATTTTTTTATAGATCTTTCACTGAAAAGTTAAAATTTCAATCAGGAATTCTTTTGGACTGATAGAAACTAGTTCCCCATGATCAAGCAACATTTAAAAATGTTAGCTCAGCAAATATTTTAATATATACCACATAAAGCTGCTTTCTAACTTCATTTCTTGAGGGAAAAAGGTCACAATTACTCAAATCCTGTAAGTCTGTGAACTACTCTGCAAGACTGCCATACCTATCACTAGGGAACAAAAGAGAACAAACATCAGAGGGGCGCTGTGTGATCGGGTAAGGAACAGGAGAAGACTAAACAGTGTAGTGTCACGCATTATTCTCTCTTGTAATATCAATACAACAAGACACAGAACGCTGAACATGTTTAAAAACTCTGCCATCAATTACTTCCCTCTAAAATCATCAATCCTCAAGCCTTAGAATTATAGAGACAGCCTCAGAAAGAATGGTCACAAGAAGAACAGTAGAAGAATCAATGGATCCTGAGACTTCTCTGTAAACACTACTTTCTTCTCCTTACCTATCTTGCAATCACGCCCCTGAGGGTAACACAGGCTAATACAGATACACAATCTACTTTTATTGGAAGACTAATAGAAGGACACTGCTAGAGCAGTACTTTCAGGGCTGGGAATATAGTTCCCTACTCTTTAATCTTTTAATCACTGAAAGCTATTTCAATCAAGTTATCTCTTGGCAAGCTGACATGGTTTAGATAAAAGTGACACAGAATTACTCATAACCTTTCAAAACACCTGAAATCTCTTCAAGCATTTCATGTGGTGTATTTCCTCTAAACAGCTCAAATACCAGGCAGAAGAAGCCAGTAAGTCACACTGTATCAAACTGTTTAAGCCTTCTGTTCTGAAGCTCTCTACTTGCATAGCTCTAACTCCAGTGTCACAGTATCTCTTTGCCAGCACTCCACCAACTAATCAATTCTCCCTACCCTGTCAGATCAATGCAGCCCCACCCTATAAAACCACAAGGCCTTTCAAAAAAGAACGTTGTGTTTCATCTCTTTAATTCGCTATGACTAAATTTCAGTAGCAAATAATCTACTAAAGAAAACAGACAAATTATATAACAAGATACAGAAAAAAACAATTACACAAAAGAGGCCATGCTTCTGAAAATCTAAATATCAATTTTGAGTAAATATAGACAAAAGATGCCGGCATTAAATCTCAGGTACTTTTGACAAAATAAATTAGCAAGTTACATCTTACCTTTTCAATCACTTTATTTCCCCCGAAGCGAGTAACAAATTCTGCTGGAGAGGCAACAGTGAAATCTCGCTGTGAGTCTATTTTCTTTCGGTCTCGACCCTGCTTTACTAGGTGCAAGCCAGACATGCTGGACCTATGAAAATAGAGAAACCCTGAAAATCTATAGCCAGAATTCCTTTACTCCATCTGTGTTCTCTAGAGACCTGCTGTTCACTATCATACTTAAAACTGCACTCTTGTGAAGGCTGCATGCTTCCAGACTTCACACTTTTCAAGTTGAAGAGAGAAAAAAATGATCCTTGTTTGTGGAAATGTAAGAAGAAAATAAGCATTCTGAACAATAAAAGACAATATCAAGGTTTACCAACATATGCCATCACAAAGATCACAAAGGATAGAATGAAATGAGATGGTATAAATATGAGGAGTCTTCATAAAATTCATGAAAAATATGTATTATGAATAAACTGTTCATGGATTTCAAGGTTTTTCTGCACCAAAATAAACTTGTATTTCCATCTCATTTTTCCATGAAATTTTGGAAGTACCTTCATAATAGGCTCAGAGACTATTAAAGCTAATAACAGCGCCTGGGCCAGCAGGTGGCATAGAGGTTAAGGTGCTGGACCCCACATGGCCAGCTATGCAGTTCAAGTCTCGAACTCAGTGGCTTGAAAAATCACACTGGGTATATAGTGATTAAATGTAAATTTTTAGAAAATAATAAGAAAGAGAAAAGAAAGGAAATCATACTGGGTACGTGTCATGCCCAAAATCCTGAGAGGAGAATGGAGAAGGAATTACAGTATAGTCATCCCTCTGGGGGATAATTTTAAACTTTCCCCCTCTCTGTCTCTCTCTTTCTCAGGTGAGTGCATGCATTCTATGGCAAAAACCTAAAAACAAATAACCAAATAAACAAACAGTAACTCCAAAACCAAACTGTTTACAGAGTAGCGTAATATAGCATACTTTTTACATTTAAACATGTCTCTCTTTTTTTACTTTATAAAATCTCTGAGATTGTTATATATCTTAAAATTGATGTCTTATTTAATTAGCAGTATTCTTTATTAGGAGTACACAAAAATGGTGCTTCCCTACTATCTATCCACCTGGAGACAGTGTCCACAGGTTAAGAGCTCATCCTCATGAGAATGCCTCCCACTGCAGATACCAAATACAGTGCCAGGTTGTGATCTGAACTTCTGACTGACTACAAATCAAGGTTCTCATCATCCCTTCCTTGAGTTGTTAGAGTGGCTCGCAGAACTCAAGAAAATTGAAAAACTGTACTTAAATTTATCTACTTATAAAGAATATTACAAACGATACAGATGAACAACCAGATGGAAGTGATCTATAGGGCAAGGTATGTGGGAAGAGCATGAAGGCTCCATACCCTTTCCAGGCACACCACCTCAATGCATTTGGCAATTTGGAATCTCTCTGAGCAGCCTAGTTCAGAGGTTTTAGTGAAGGTTTCATCATGTAGATATAATTGATTACATCACTCTCCAATGGCAATGAACTCACCCTTTAGTCTCTCTCCTCTCTCTGCAGAACAGGGGGGTGAGACTAAAAGATCCAGCCTTCTAATCACATAGTTATCCTGGCAACCAGCTCCCATCCTGAGATTATTCAGGCACCTCCTTTCACCAGTCATCTCATTAGCATGCAAAAAGGCACTTATCATTTAAAGAGATTCCAAGGGCTTTATGAGGTATGTGCCAAGAAAAAGGACAAAAACCAAATACATATTTCACAAACTCACAGGTATCTAGATATAAGATTAATACACAAAAGGTCCAAAAAATACTATATACAGTATATCATATTGCTTAAAGTAAAAAACAAATTATAAAATGAAAAATGAAAAAAATATTTTCCAGAGATACATATAAATACAATAAAACTATATTAAAAAGAAAATAAGAGAATGTAATGAGCATGTGATTAAGGAAAATGGTTATCTGAACTGAGGAAGCAGGAAGAAGGGTTGAAGAAGAGACCATGTGGCTAGATGTAGGTTATCACCATGAACCCACCTTTGTTTTAGATGGTTTAACATTATTTTTTGAAATAACTAAATACTACATTTCATCCTTCAAAATGCAGCTAAGCTGTCAATTTTCCCAGTGAGTCTTTCCTGAAGCTGATACTTCCAGCTTCAATCCTTGTCAACGTGCTTCTTCTGTGACAACAGAACTATATCTTCCCTACTAATCACACTGGATTGTCTCACGAGCTTACACATCTGGAATCCTTGATAAGTGTGTGCCCCTTGAGGTCGGGAATCCTTTTTCATCTACTTGCAATCAGAGACTCTTTATTCATAGCTGTAACTCCAGCACCAAAGGGAACCTGGCACATATAGAAGGGTCTTCAATATTAGAAAATTATTATTATTATTTACTAATTATTGACACCTACATAAATATTAAAAGATGGGATCATGAGAACCTTGATTTGTAGTCAGTCCAAAGTCAGAAGTTCAGATCACAACCTGGCACTTGTTACAGAACACTATGCTAAGCTCTTTACATTCACTGACGTATTAATCCTCGTAATAATGTATAATGTTTGAGTGCCATCTTAAGACTGAGAAGAGTGAGGCTCAGAGGGATTACTTGCCCATGATCATAGAGGCAGCTAGAAGTGATGAAGCTGAGATCTGACTCTCATAATCTATTTCACTCTGAGCTTCCGACCTTGACCACTCTTTCGTATTGTTTTAAGTTAAAGTACATTGAATATGTTCATAGTTCATCATTCATTGGGTACCCATGTGAAGAAGTACACCTTAAATACCACAGACAGAGACAAGATACTAAAACTGGCAAGAGAGAAACATCAAGTTACTTTCAAAGAATATGCCAGCAGGCTAATGTCGGACCCCTCTTCGTAAAAATGTAAGCAAGGATAGAATGGGCGAATATATTCACAGTAAGTTATATAGCCCCAGCTAGGTGCTACTTTATATTAGGTTCATTCTACTCACTGAGGTTTATGCCTAAAGTCAGACACGTGTTCATAGATATGTATATATTAGCTGCACTTGCTATTGGAAGTATTTAGATTATTTAAGATCTTTTTGTGAATCAATAAAATGTAAAAGAAAAAAAAAAGGCATGGAAAGCAACTGTATACACCAGAGACAGTGTGAGAGGAGGGTTTGAAACAGCAGAGGGTGAGAGGTAGGGAATCAAAGAGGGGGGGTAAAATATATAAAAACAAGAAATGGAAAATTATTTGTTGACAATAATACATATCGTAGTACCCTTGATTGAGCCAATATACAGTGTATTTTGCAAGTAAGATAAAAGAGAAAGAGCCAGTCTCATTGCACAATGGTTAGGTTTTGCATATGGGAAGCCAGATCCCATGTGGCCAATTATGGCTCAAATTCTGGCTCCATCAGCTTCAAAATATTCCAGGACCTTTTCAGGACCAAGAATTGAAAGAAAAAGGACTGTAGCATGACCAGACCCTGTTGTGGTGTGTTGTCTGTCTGAATCTCTTTCTCTCATGCATGTGTGTCCTCTGATAATAATAAAAAAGACTTCTAGTTAAACATATAAAATATTTTCCTCTGTTCTATTCAAAATGAATAGAACAAAATGAAAAAGTTGCATGTTCATAAGAATAAAGAGAACAGGTAATGAATCTACAGCAAGTAAGAATTTCATCAAAACTGTGGTGATAGGCCAAAGATGAATGTGTGGTAACTGAAATAAGTTTGAGATGTCTCGCTTTATTAAGTGCTGAAGAAATGCAAAGTCAGTCAAAAGCAAGGCAATGCTCTTAGCACACTCTTAAAAGGATCAAGGCTTAGAGCTACCGCGAAAGCAAGGGGGCAGGGTAAAGCAGAAAGCAGCATTGACTGGAGGTCTATAGAAGCAGCAGCTGGACTAGAACACTACAGATATACAGGACCCTCTCTATCTTCTGTAGCTCATAATTACTCTTTCTTCACCTGGGTCAGCAACTAAATTTACTGAATTTACTCTATGAAGTGGAAAAACCACAGAGGTCCTAGATAGGATGGGAAACAGATTCAGCAAGAAGGACGTGACTGAGCAGCAGGCATAGATGAAGGCAGAAGTGAGACACCAAGAAGATCAAATGAACAGAGTTCTCAGAATCTTCATCTCTTGGGCCTGCCAGTGGCGTGGTGGCTAATGCAGCTGTATCTCACAAGGCTGATTGTACAATTTGAGTGCCAGACCCAGTGGCCTGAAAAACATGCCAGGTGCATGGGTGTGCATTTCCAAAAATCCCAAAAGGAGGGAGAAATGGAGGAGAAAGTATTGCAGCATGACCATTCCCTACCACAGATGCTTTCTTCCTTCTCTTTTTCTTTTCCTCTCTGGCAAATACACCTGCCCTTTGGCAAAATTTAAAAAAACAAAAACAAAACAAAAAAAAACTTCACTTTGGGCCAGGAAGTGGCACAGTGGTTAAGACAACTGGACTCCCATATGGCTGACTGCAGTTAAAAGTCTCAGACCTGGCAGCTTGCTTTCTCACTTTCCCGCTTTTTCTCAGTCTCTCTAATCAAAATTTTTAAATAATGATAATAAATAAAATTAAATAAATAATTCTAAAAAAAAAAAATACTTCACCTCGTACGTACCTTTTCTCAGGAAGCTATTATTACACAATGTTATATTCCAAAAAGATTGAGTGAACCAAGAAAAAGAAAGACAAAGGACACAGGCAACAAATGATCTGACACGGAAAAGAGAAGAGAATTCCCTGGGTGACTGTTTAAATGGTCTGTTTAGGCTGCTATTAAAAAAAAAATTTATATATATATGTGTGTGTGTGTGTGTGTCTGTGTGTGTGTATGCATATATGTATGGATGTATGTGTATATCTCCCACAGGACCAGCCAGTGGTGTAGTGGTTAAGTCAGCTATATCCCTCAGGGGTGACTGTGCAGTTTGAGTCATGACGCGGTAGCCCAAAAAACACTCCAGAAGGGTGTGCATGTATGCCCAAAATTCTGAGAGGATAATGAAGGGCAAAGAGTTGCAGTGTGGTCTTCTCTCCTGGGAGATACTTTCTCATTTCCTCTCCCTCTCTCTTTGTCTCTGTCTCTCTCCAGTTAGCACACACACCCTATTAAAAACCAAAAAAAAAAAAAAAAAAAAAAAAGATAGAGACATGGGAACCAGCAGTTAGCGTAATGGCTATGTCGCTGGACTCCCACGTAGTCGACCGCGGTTCGCGTCCCGGACCCGGTGGCTTAAAACTCACGCCAGGCACGTGTGCGTGCGTGCCCAAGATCCCGAGAGGAAAATGGAGGAAAAGGGATTGCGGCATGACCATCCCCCCTGGGGGGTGATTTCTCGCTTTCTGTCTCTCTGTCTCTCTCTGTCTGCCTGGCGAGCGCACGCGCCCTATAGCGAAAACCTCTCCAAAAAAAAAAAAAAAAAGATAGAGACATATATCCCATAAACTAGATGGCTTATAAACAACAGAAATTTATTTCTATCAGTTCTTGGGACTGGGAAGTCCAAGATCAAGGTACTGACAAATTCAGAGTCTGGTGAGAGCCCTCTTCTTGGTTTATGTGTCCTTACATGGTAAAAGGGGTAAGACAGCCCTCTGGAGCCTCTTACATATTGGAACTAAACCCATTTGTCAGGTCTTTGACTTCGTGACCTAATTATCTCTCAAAGGCCCTGTTGCCTGATGCACTCTGGTTAGTAGATTTCAACATACAAATTTTGGGGACAGGGCTGGGGGGCATCAACATGTAGACTATATATACTGGCTTGCTGGAAAAGTCATGACACATTTTGCATAGAAAAACAGAAAAAAATACATCATGACATTTCCAACAACTGTATGTCTCTCTCTCTCTCTTTTCTCTCTCTCTCTCTTTCTCTCTCTCTCTCTCTCTCTCACACACACACACACACACACACTTTTTTTTTTTTGAGAGCTTTTTGCTATAGGGTGCACGCGCTTGCTAGAAAGACAGAGGGAAACAGAGAGACAGAAAGCGAGAAATCACCCCCCGGGGGGATGGCCATGCCGCAATCCCTTCTCCTCCATTCTCCTCTCGAGATCTTGGACATGCATGCATACATGCCTAGCTTGAGTTTAAACCACCAGGTCCGGGACTCGAACCGCGGTCAACTACATGGGAGTCCAGCGACATAGCCATTACACCAACTGCTGGTCCCACACACATTTTTCTTTTTTTTCCAGAATTTAAAAATGTTTAATGTAGTTCAAACAGCATCTGGTTCATTTTGATTCCTTCACTGCCAAACCTGGGGACAGGGACTGCTTCAGCTTCTCTGCCTTCTCTTTGTCCGTGATGACCAAGGAGTAAAGGTATCTGCTGCATCGAACTTTAGACTTCACATTAACCTTATTTTTCTTGATCTTGACAGATCTGGTGTCCTTTTGTCAGGCTATTAGCAGAAAGTCTTTGATTTCCTCAATTTTCCGAGGCATGGCAGGGAGCATGGGGAAAGGGATCCAACAGCACCGCCCAAGAGACACTCACAGCCAGCAGCCAGAAAAGAAGACGGAAAAAGACAGAACTTCCCCACACACGTATTCTTATATACCGTCTTTAATTTAAAAGTTCATGGAAAATGTGTACTATGAAAAACTATGCATGGATTGCAAAATATCTGCCCCAAAATCTTGTACTTTAACTTCATTTTCCACAAATTTTTTGAAGTCCCTTTATATGTGTATATATTTATAAATATATATTACATACACACGCACATATAATATTTCCGCATGCTTCATTTATATATGAATGTGTATTTTCCATAAAATAATAGTATGTGTAGATACATAATGTATGCCATGTGCGTATTATGCATATATAAAACATTTTTTATATGTGACATATATTTATATGTGTATATACATTAGGAACTTCAATATATGTAAAATTTACATATTATAGTTACTTTTCATCTCTTTGATGTTCAGTGGAAGTTTTACTTCACTTTCCCTCAAAGTATGGATGAGATAATGAAAGGAAAAGAAAAGGATATTTGTTCTAAAGACAAAATTTGCTAATTCAGTGGTCTCTGTTTATTTTCCCTTTCCTCTAAGTCCAGTTTAATTTCAGATAATACTGTTCAAATAAAAACTCTAGATTACAAAAACAAGCAACAAAAAAGATAATAAAAGGATTGCATAGACAGCTTGCCTACTGCCAAAAAAATCATTTGAGCAAGGAGGCATGGACATGAGAGGCCCTAGAAGGTCTGACTCTCTCCCTCCTCAGCCTGAGTTCTAATAGCAAGAAGAAGAGAGATGTCAGGGTAAGGGAGTCTGGCACCTTCAACAACTCCAGTCTAGCAGCATGTCAAGACAATTGCAGCAGGCCCCTTCCTGGCTCCAGAGACACATTCTGAAAAAGTTTTCTGGAAAACTTCCTTTTTTTTTGTTTGGCTTTTTTTTTTTTTTTTTTTTTTTTGAGAGGTTTTCGCTATAGGGTGCGTGCACTCGCCAGACAGACAGAGAGAGACAGAGAGATAGAAAGCGCGAAATCACCCCCCAGGGGGGATGGTCACGCCGCAATCCCTTCTCCTCCGTTCTCCTCTCGGGATTTTGGGCACACACGCACACGCGCCTGGTGTGAGTTTTAAGCCACCAGGTCCGGGACTCGAACCGCGGTTGACTACATGGGAGTACAGCGACATAGCCATTACGCTAACTGCTGGGTCCCTCTGGAAAACTTCCTTTAACCAAATGCTGCACATTGAAAAGAACCAATATCCTTCCTTCACAATAGTTGAAAAGACTTCACTACTGAAATACTAAAATAAGCAAATTTGACATGCACTAAAGACCTTTAACGAAATATTAGCACAACAAGGTTTGCAAAAGGGTGCTTGTTTCAACATAGCTACACTACCATTCCATGGTCTCAGATATCTTTTTGTTCAAACTCTGAATTAAAATAAAGGTTTAGAAATTCAGAAACAAATATACCAATTTTTATTCATTTCCTTTAAAACAAAAATCCTCTTTGTCTTATAGATACCAAAAAAAAATTATCAAATTAAATTTCACATGAATTTCAGAGCTCAGTTGTTAGTGCCTTACTATTTTTTTAAAGTATATGTTACCAGGACCAGTAGTTGGCATAATGGCTAAGTCGCTGGACTCCCAAGTAGTCGACTGCAGTTCAAGACCCAGACCCGGTGGCTTAAACTCACGCCAGGCACATGTGCGTGCGTGCCCAAGATCCCAAGAGGAGAATGGAGGAGAAGGGATTACGGAGAAGGGATTATGGCGTGGCCATCCCTACTGGGGGATGATTTCTCACTTTCTGTCTCTCTGTCTCTCTCTTCCTGGCGAGCGTACATTCCCTATAGCAAAAACCTCTCCAAAAAAAAAGTATATATTACCAGGGCTCCACATGGCTGACTATGGTTCAAGTCCCAGATCTGGCAGCTTGCTTTTTCATTTTCCCTCTCTCTGGCTCTCACTCTGTCCCTTTCTATGGACAGAAAGCAAAGAAAGAAAAGAAAAAGAAAAGGAAGGAATGAAAGTGAAATAATTCTTTTTTTTAAAAAAAGTATATATTACCCACATAACATGCCCTATAACTTACCTTTGAAGCATGTAATATCTCATCTCTTTATTCTCCTCTGCAGAACCTTCCATATCAAGATGGCAAAGGAATGGAAGCTTTTTCTTCAGATTTCGGTCTTGTAAATACAAGCCACAGTTCCTCCTCCTGTTGCAGCTGCTTAAAACCCAGGAGGACAAGAGATACTATGCCTTCTGCCTACCTTTTGGCACTACTTCAGTCAGACTTGAGTACTCCTGATGGCCTCAAACTACAGTCTTTTTGTCTACTTTTTCCCCACTTTCTATATTTCCCCACTTTTCGTCCTTTTTGCACTTTCTCTCATATCAGTACATAAGCAGAAATAGCTGATTTCCCAGGGAGACTGAGAGGAGAGGGGAAGAAATATATATAAAAGCTTGTATAACTAGAAATTTGAATCTTAGTAGCTTTAAGCTGTAGCAAAGGTGTTTCAACAACAGTCACTTTCTTCTGACAGTCACCAGAGAAAAGCTCCACTGCTTCTCCTAGCTGCCAGGAGCACACTACGAGTAAGGCCCAAGGCAAAAGGAAGATAAAATTTACAAGGACAACTAATCCAAGAAAATAATCGGGTCATGAAATCCAGCGAGGGGAGGACAGCATAGCCTAAGTAGGTAATTTTTGAGATCCAATCCAAACAAATAATACTGATTATCACACTGCAAGATGGTAAAAAGCAGATTAAAAGGGAAAAAAAGCAGGCAGAAAGGAAATATGCCAGTAAGAGACTTTAACAAAGTATGAGCTATAATTCTAATCTTCAGGCCAAAGTAGTGCTACACAGAGACATACAAACTATGTATGTATACAAAACTTGATGTTTAGAATGGAACTGGTACAAAAGGATACAGAAAACATCAAAGAGTATTTTGGACAAAGAGATCTCTTAACTCAGTTTAAGCCCAGGAAAAAATAAAGCCTGCCTAGAAAGACTACTGGGACACATTTATTACTCTGGAAGCAAATTAGCCACAGACATACAGATCCCTTAAAAAAATAAACAATGCACTTTCCTGCTTTAGCTTTTTATTAAGTAGATGCTCATGATATGGCTCCCTTGTAATGGGAGGAAAAATAATGGCAAAGACTAACAGTTTAGAATATATAGAATGACAACCTCCTGCAAGTCCTCAGAACTGGTATAATTCACCAGAGTTATATCTAACTGGTATAATTCACCAGAGTTACATCTAAATGCTGGATAAAATAGTTAATAATCTGATGACAACAACTGGAAACCTTCCAGAAAAATCTTCCAAAACAAAAGTACACAAATGACCTGGAGTGTAGAAAGAAGATAAATGATAAGCCAGAAGAACAAGTTTTGATCTTAGGACATTCTGGTGACCCAAGTTGAAAAGAGTCAACAGGCCATCCAACATGACCACCAGCCATAATAAAAAATGGAAGTTCTGGTTTGTTCTCTGGTCTATACCACTTGAGGTCATGCCTTCCATACTACATTAATACCCAATAATCTTAGTCAAGTTTACCTTTTCCTTTAAAGAATCAAGCTGACACAGACGAGCCCTTCTAACCTGACATCTTTTCAAAATACTATGTCTCAAAAATAAGAGCACCAGAGCCTTTGTTTAGGACACTTACAGCAGCCACAGATGTAGAAGCAGCTCTATTTCACACAAATCTGTTCACAGATAGAAGCTATTTCCAAAAGAGAATCACTCTCTTCCTCTGTTATGAAAGTGCAACATTTAAAAAGCAAATAAAAGTACAGAGCATAGAACAAAGCAGGCCATTTTGCACTTAATTCTATCAGAAAAATATACTAAAGAGGCATACTCAGTAACTGAGTTCATGCTTCCTTCTACCAAAGGGTATTTCTAAAACAACCAAACATTAACATAGCACACCCAGCTCAAAAAGCAAAGCTTACAGTTTCTACTTCTCTATGAATGCTGCCCACAAATCTTTTCAGAATATTAGAAAACGAGAAATTTAAAAAGCTGTATCTATTTCTCCAAATTCAACACATCCCACTTCAACCTACCATCAGTAGAGAGTGTCCAAGGTACACACATACCTGGCACAAAATCCAACTAGAAGCCCACACTGATCCCAGCATTGTAACATGCCAAGCACCAAGGATGACGTAGCAGTTTATCTGGCAGACAGTGATGCATTCGCTGGCTTGATTGCAATGCAGTCGAGTTATACTGCAGCACATGCTGTGAGAGCTGTTATATTTGGGGCACTTAAAAGCAGAGAAATCTTGGATCAAGGATGTAACTTTGTTGACTATGCGTATACAGGTTTCTTTGTAAACTTGAAAATTTGTCCCCTGATCTATTACAGATGCCTAGCCATCCAACAGTGCCACAAGGTCTTGGCTTTACAGGTTTTGGAATCAGGTAGTATATGTTTACATATGTTTACATATGTTTAGTATTTGTTTTCCAATTTTGCTCTCCTTTTTCAAATTTAGATCTTCTTTAATTTCAATCAGCAATGTTCTATATTCGTACACAAGTCTTATAACTTTAAAAATTTATTCCTTAAAAAATTAATTTTATGCTAATGAAAAAAATTTTTTCATTTATTTTATTTTTTTTTTAATTTGACCATAGAGAGAGAGGGAAAGTGAGAAAGCAAACCACCAGGTCCAGGACTTGAACTACAGTCAGCCATAAGGGTATCCAGCACCTTAACCACTATGCCACCTGCCTGTTCCAAAATTGTTTTAATTTTGGTTTTGGATTATTCATTCCTAGCTAGCATGTAGAAATACTATTAGCCTTTGTAAACTGATCTTGTAGCCTATAATTTAGCTACTTATTTAAAAATTTTTGTTATCAATTCATTGAGATAGAACCCATAAACCATTCATTTTATACATTTAAAGCATACATAGTCGTGAACCATCATCACAATCAATTTTAGAACATTTTAATTACCCCCAAAAAGAAATTCCATGCCCAGAAGCAGTCACTTCTCATTTTCCAACACCCTCTCCAATCCTAGAAAACCACTAATCTGCTTTCTGTTTTTATACATTTGCTTACTATGGACATTTCATATAAATGGAATAATATGTGGTCTTTTATGACTGGCTTCTTTTGCTTAGCATAACATTTTCAATATTGGGGGTCGGCAGGTGGCATGGTGGTTAAGGGTGCCGGACTCCCACATGACTGACCACGGTTTGCATCCCAGACCTGGCGCTTGCTTTCTCACTTTCTCTCTCTCTTGCTCTGTCCTTCTATGGTCAAATTAGGGAAAGAAAAAAAAAAAAGTAAGTAAATGAATAAAATTAAGTCAAAAAAAATTCTTTTAAAAAAGCTTTCAATGCTGTAGCATGTACCAATACTTCATGCCTTTTGGTTGAATAATACTTCATCATACCACACTTGTTTATCTTTCATTAAGTTGTTGGACATTGGATTATTTTCACTTTGTGGCTCTTACGAATAATGTTGCCTTGAACATTCATGTACAAGTTGTTGTAATTTGCCCTTTTTTTTGGAGGGGGGATTTTTGCTATAGGGTGTATGTGCTCACTGGAGAGACAGAGAAACAAAAAGCAAGAAATTATCTCCCCCCCCCCCCCCCCCAGGGTATGGCCCCGCTGCAATCCCTTCTTCTCCATTCTCCTCCTGGGATCTTGGGAACAGACACACAAGTGTCCAGCATGAGGTTTTAAAGCCACTGGGTCTGGGACTTGAACCACAATCAGCCATGTGGGAGTCCAGCAACATAACCAGTATGCCATCTGCTAGTCCCTACCTTTTTAAAAATTTCTTTCACCAGGGGATCAGCAGTTAGCGTAATGGCTATGTCGCTGGACTCCCATGTAGTTGACCGCGGTTCGAGTCCCAGACCTGGTGGCTTAAAACTCACACCGGGCGCATGTGCGTGCGTGCTCTAGATCCCGAGAGGAGGATGGAGGAGAGGGGACTGCAGCGTGGCCATCCCCCCCGGGGGGTGATTTCTCACTTTCTGTCTCTCTGTCTCTCTCTGTCTGTCTGGTAAGCACACACGCCCTATAGCAAAAACCTCTTCCAAAAAAAAAATTTCTTTCACTAGGAAAAGAATTGCTGGTAGAATCTAGATGGTGAGTATATGGATACTCTCTGTAAAGTCCTCAACTTTACTGTATAATTGAAATCTTTAATAGCAAAACTTTGGAAAAAACTGGAACAAGGCTAACACTGGGATTTGGGGGAAATGTATTATCTCTAGTATATATGTTCAAAAAGACTAAAAATGAGTGTACATACTCTAGCTTCCTCTTTTCCAGCTGGAACCAAGGAGGGCGTTTAAGAGAAGAAACAGAAGATTCCTGCTGCAACAGAAACCAAGAAAAAGGCTCCTGCTGCTGTGGAAGACACCAAGAAAAAGGTTCCTGCTGTGCCATAAACCCTTAAGAAAAAGTGAAGGAATTTTGTGGAGCTGAAGATCTAGCACCTGAGAAAAAAGTTTGCTCAAAAGATGCTTTGAAAGGCAAGGAGGAAGCTTATCTATAAAAAAGCTAAGCACTCTCATAAGGAATATAGAGAGATGTACAAAACTGAGATTCACATGGCTAGGATGGCTAGAAAAGCTGGCAACTTCTATGTACCTACAGAACCCAAACTGGCATTTGTCACCAGGATCAGAAGGATCAATGCAGTGAGCCCAAAGGTTCGAAAGGTGTTGCAACTTCTTTGTCTTTGCCAGATCTTCAATGGCACCTGTGTTAAGCTCAACAAGGCCTCAATTAACATGCCGAGAATTGTGGAACCATATATTGCATGGGGGTACTGGAACCTGAAGCCAGTAAATGAACTGATCTACAAACGTGGTTATGGTAAAATCAACAAGCGAATTGCTTTGACAGACAACTCTCTGCGCGATCTCTTGGTAAATTCGGCATCATCTGCATGGAGGATCTGATTCATGAAATCTGTATTACTGGAAAACACTTCAAAGAAGCAAATAACTTCCTGTGGCCCTTCAAATTATCTTCTCTACAAGGTGGAATGAAGAAAAAGACTACCCATTTTGTAGAAGGTGGAGATGTTGGCAACAGGGAAGACCAGATCAACAGACTTACTAGAAGGATGAACTAAGGTATCCACCATGATTATTTTTGGAATCTGGTCAGTAAATAAACAGTAGCTGTTTTCAGACTGCAAAAAAAAGACTAAAAATCATCTAAGGCAGCTGAATCCCACATGACCGACCATGCTGGAGTCCCAGACCCGGTAGCTAGAGATACATACTGGATACATGAGTGAACATACACAAATTCCTGAAAGGAGAGAAACAAAGACAAGACTTGCAGTATAACCATGCCCCATGGTATTTTTTCCTCTCCCTCTATTGGACAAGTACATGAATTTGCTACCAAAGTAGTAGTAACAATAATAATACAGTAGCTATATATATTTTTTAATTTTAAAATTAAAAAAAAAAGTAGGGGCCAGCAAGTGGCATGGTGGTTAGGGGTGCTGGACTCACACACGGTCAATCGTGGTTTGTGTCCCGGAGCTGACGACTTCTTTTCTCATTCTCTCTCTCTCTCTCTCTCTCTCTCTCTCTCGGCCCTTCTCTGGTCAAATTTAAATAAATAAATAATGTTAAATAAAATAATTCTTTTAAAAAAATGTTCAAAAAAGTAAAAAGCATTTAACACATATAGGACATTCCATTGAAATTTTCCTATGAACTGATGAACATAGCAAGTGAGCTCAGATAATAGGTCTGGGATAAACAAAAATTTGGGAGTTAGTGGCATATAAGTAGTAGCAAAGGAATGAGATTACATAGAGTGGAAAAGTGTATCAGGTTAAAAAAAGAAGGTCCAGGACAAAGCAATGAAATTTCCAATATTAGAAGTTACATAAAAGGAGAAGAGCTTAAAAAGACTTGAAAATAATAGAAGATAGGAGGAAAGTCAAGAAAGCATGATTTTGGGGTCCAGCAGGTGATATGGTGGTTAAGCTGTTGTTCTCCCACAGGGCTAACCATGGTCTGAGTCTTAGACTGAGTGGCTTGAAAATCATCTGACAGGGCCAGCAGGTGGTGTGGTACTTAAGGCACTGAACTCCCACATGGCTAACCATGGTTCAAGTCCCAGACCAAGCGGCTTGCTTTCTCATTTTTGCTTTCTCTCTTTCTGTTTCTCTCTGGTCAAATTAAAAAACAAATAACAATAACAAATAAAATTAAATATTTTTTTAAAGGAAAGAAAATCACACTGACGTGTGTGTGCGCGCGCGCGCACACAAAATCCCCAGAGGAGGGACCAGTAGTTAGCGTAATGGCTATGTCACTGGACTCCCATGTAGTTGACCGCGGTTTGCGTCCCAGACCCGGTGGCTTAAAAAACTCACGCCATGCGAGTGTGCGTGTGTGCCCAAGATCCCGAGAGGAGAATGGAGAAGGCATTGCAGTGTGGCCATCCCCCCTGGGGGGTGATTTCTCACTTTCTGTCTCTCTGTCTCTGTCTGGCGAGCACACGCACCCTATAGCAAAAATCTCTAAATAAAAAAAAAAAAACAAAAACAGAGGAGAATGGTGAAGGGGTTGCAACATGGTCACCCCCCATTGGGTGATTTCTCACTTTCCCTCTTTCTCCTGCAAATATATGCACACTCTGGGAGAGGGGGGAAAAAAAAGTAACCATGGTTTTTAGCAGAAAAGCAAAGTTGTTTCAAGGAAAATGTAGCCACCTGTATAGAACTGCTGAGAGGCCTAGAAGGATCAGAACTGAAAAGCAACCACTGGATTTATCAAAACAGTAGCCATTAGTTATTTTACGAGAGTAATTTCAGTAGCATGGTTGGGCAGAGGCCAGACTGAAATAGCTTGAAAAATGAATGGGAGATGAGGAAGTAGAGAGTACTTCTAAAACTCTTGGCCATGACTAGGACAGAGAAATAGGGTAATAATCCAAAGGGAATGTAGTCATTAAATAAGGGCTTTGTAAAGACAGGAGAGATCAGAGTGTGTCTGAATACCAGCGGGAATGATCTAGCAGAAAAGTGATATTTAAAATGGAAAGGAGAAGAGGATGACTAAAGGAAGGAAGGTCCTAAGAAATGTTTATAATGGGAAGGAAAAATGAGAATGTGAATACAGTTACAAATAAGTTTGAGATGATGAGTTAGAAGAATTTGTGGCTTAATAGTATTTGTTTTCTCAGGACCAGCAGGTGGCATGGTGGTTAAGACACTGGATATTCCCACATGGCCGACCACAGTTCGAGTCCCAGACCTGGTGTCTTGCTTTCTCTCTCTCTCTTTCTCTCTCTCTCTCTCTCTCTCTCTGTGTGTATGTGTGTGTCTCTCTCTGGTCAAATTAAAATAAATGAATGAATAAATAAAAAATTAAATAAAAACAATTTTTTAAAAAATAGTTTTTCAGGACCAGTAGTTAGCATAATGGCTATGTCGCTGAACTTCCATGTAGCCGACCACGGTTCGAGTCCCAGACCCAGTGGCTTAAACTCATGCTGGGCGTGTGTGCATGCATGCTCAAGATCCCGAGAGGAGAATGGAGGAGAAGGGATTGTGGTGCGGCCGTCCCCCCGGGGGGTGATTTCTCACTTTCTATCTCTGTCTTTGTCTTTCTGGCACGTGCATGCAACCTATAGCAAAAACCTCTCCAACAAAAGAAAAGATAAATATTTAAAGTACTTAACACAGTGCTTGACTCACAGTAAATGCTCAAAAAAAGGCAGCAAAGGTTGGGTTATTATTAGACTTTACTCTGAAAGTGGAGAGAAAACATTAGAGGTTTTTGAACAGATGTAAAGGAAAGATTAAAATCAGAGAAAAGAATTAGAAGGTCATTGCAATAGATCAGGCTAGAAACAATAAATATCTATATAAGCTAGGCAATGGTAGGAACTGAAAGGAAAAATATGAAAGAGAAAAATGTAGAGATGGTATGATACAATTATTTACATTTCGTAAGCTAGGATGTCCTGAAATCCAAATTCTATGTTCTGAACACTTTTTTCCCCACAGAATTATTTATCTAACTTTATTTATCATGATTATTATCTTTGAATTTGCTGTAGGGTATGTGCACCCACAGGGGCTAGGAGTTGAAAAAGGTGCCAGATCCAGCACTTGAACCATAGTCGGCCATGTGGGAGTCCAGCACCTTAATCACCATGCCACCTGTAGGCCCCTGAACACTCTTAAGACTTGTTGACTGATAAGCCCCTCTACATCTTTCTCACTAATAGAGTCTCAATTTCATGACTGTCATTAGATTTTACTAGAGAGGAGTAAAATCAAAGAATTAACTTACAAAGAATTATTAAATTGGCATTTTGAGATAAGGACTACAAACCTTGGGAGAAACAGTATTTAGAAAAATACCAGGTATTAAACTAGGGTTATTACAGCAATATGAAATTGCTCATTTCAACACAGTGCAATCCGCATGCCAGAAATATGAAATAGTTAAAAGAAAAAGACTATGATTCTCAAGAATACCTGACATGAGATGGCCCCACTTGACACTAACAATGTAAGGTAGAAGACTCTAATATCTTTCATTCTTTCTCCATTGTCTTTTGCTAGAATCTATATTTAAAAAAAAAAAAAAAAACAACTAAAAGCTTTTTTTGACCGTGCTATTCCCTCAAGTAACAGTTCTTATTTTCCTCTTTGAAATGTTTTCTATTGGGTGTGTGTACTTGCCAGAGAAAAAGAGAAAACGTAAAAAATCATCCCCCGGGGGGATGACCACACCACAATCTCTTCTCCTCCATTTTCCTTTCGGGATTTTGGGCACGCATGCACGCTCCAGGTCTAAGACTCAAACCACGATCAGCAATGTGGGAGTCCGGCGCTTTAACCCCTATGCCTCAACTCCTTAAAAGAGTTAATATGCCAATGAATTCCTATTCCTTCACCATTCATTCCTCTCTTTAATCTCCTGCCAGTTACTACAGCTGTTCGTCCAAAGATCCTCCTATTCACTAACTTCAGGGCTTTTTTCCTCTGTCTTTTTATCTATTATCTCTCCATTCAACACTGTATGCCACATCTTCCACCTAGAAGTTATCTTTCCCTTGGCTTTCTTGAGTCTCTTTCTACCATACTAATCGCTTTCTGCCTCCTTTGTTTTTTTCATTCATCCTTTTATAATATCTAAAGATACACATTTCTTGCACCCTTCTGTCTAGAAGTATACATTTCCCTTCTACCTATGTATTATTCTCCAGAGCAATCCAAATTCACTTGTACAACTTTAATTATAATGCAACAAAGTTTTATTAAGCTCTTCATATATGCAAAGCACTTGTTCTGAATTCTGAAAAAGTGTTTCGTGGCTCAAGTTTCATATCAAAATCACCTAGGGTTCATTAGAATAAAGATTCCTGGTTTCCAGAATTAGAGACTATAATTTAATAAATCTGGGATAGGGCTCAAAAATACATTTTTTTTGTAAAGCTGTAGAGATTATTCTGTTTCCTGGTCAGGAAAAAAAGAAATATTGCTTTCTATTTTACAAGATGTCTTAGTGCATCTGAGTCGCGTTTACTCATAACATCCTGACATCAAGCGTATGGGTTTTCTTCTATATCAACCAGTTCTCCTCCTCTGGACATCAATCTAGAGTCTCACAATTCAATTCTGACACTAAATATACAGAGTTAGCACAGTCCCCATGGGTTAAGGGCTCAGGACCACAGACTGCTCCCCATTTCAGATACCATTTGCCAAGTCCCGGCTGCCTGTACCTTTGAACAACCAGCTATAAATCAAGGGTTCCCACAATCTGTTCTTTAGGCTCAGTAATTTGCTTGAATGGCTCACAGAACATAGGAAGAGTTTACTTATAATTTCTAGTTTATTATAAAGAATACAACTCAAGAACAGCTAAACAGAAGAGATACAGGAATGGGTGCAGAGCCTCCATGTCTTCCTCCAGATATGCCACCCTACAGCAGTTCAGTGTGTTCACCAACCCAGAAACTCGATGAACCTTGTTGTTTAGGGGATTGTAGGGTGTTTTCACCATAAAGTAGGCATGATTGGTTCAATCAGTGGTCACTGGTGATGAACTCAACTTCCAGTCTCTTTTCTGTCCCTGGAGGTAAGAGGTTGTTGGGGCTGAAAGTTCCAACCCTCTAATCATGTCTTTCTGGTGATAAGTTCCCATCCTGAAACTAGCTAGAAGCCAGTCCTCTCTACTCTGATTATCTCATCAGCATAAAAGATACTTATCCACTTACCACCAGAGAGATTCTAAGGGTTGTAAGAGCTTTGTGCCAAGAACCAAGAACAAATACTTATTTTTTAATATCACAGTACTAACATATAAAGCCCTTGATAACCTGACTTCTATCTCACCAATGTCCTCTTCTGCAGCACTGACCCAACTGTCCCTCTTATATTCCAGTACTACTCAATGACCTATAATTGCCTGAACACGCTAGATGTTTCACTGACACCTTGCAGGGATTATCTACTCCACCATCTCCACCCTTCCTACTTACTATACACACACCTGTCTCTGTTAGCCTGTCTTGTTCTGTTCGTTCTTCCAATTCCAGTTCATATATCTCTAGGACCTTTTGGTTCCCTAACAGATCTCATCAAGTCCACCATAATAATGACTAGAGTTGCTATGAGTACTAGAAATAATGAAGCACCTGGCACAATGCTTGCCTAGATACTAAAATCTCCTATGGGTGACAGAAGCCTACTGAAATAGTATCACAAGATGACCAGTGTACCTTTTAGGAAGAATCCAGTGATGGTCATGTGGTATTTATACTGAAGGGGAAAAAAGATTTAAAGATTTGACTTTTTTCACACACACCTTAATTGTTGCCCTTCTTGAAGCTTCCTTGCTTCAAGCCCTCTTTTGAACTCAAACCATGTAGTCCACCATGTGAAATCTAACCCCGCTAGCCATCATGCAACTGGCTGGCCCAGACCTCTTCTGTATTCATACAAAATCCTATGTCTTGCCTTTTTTTCTTTAATTAATTTTTTATTAACTTAACAATGGTTACAATGTGATTTTTCATTACATGAATACAATGTGTAATGAATAAATTAGGGTAATTAATATACCCATCATCCATCCCTGGGAACCAGCAGTTAGCGTAATGGCTATGTCACTGGACTCCCACGTAGTCGACCGCGGTTCGCGTCCCGGACCCGGTGGCTTAAAACTCACGCCGGGCACATGTGCGTGTGTGCCCAAGATCCCGAGAGGAGAATGGAGGAGAAGGGACTGCGGTGTGACCATCCACCCTGGGGGGTGATTTCTCGCTTTCTGTCTCTATGTCTCTCTCTGTCTGTCTGGCGAGCGCACGAGCCCTATAGCAAAAAAACCTCTCCCCCCCCCCAAAAAAAAAAAATGTACTCATCATCCCAACCTTTTTTTTTTTTTTTTGAGAAGTTTTTGCTATAAGACGTGTGCACTTGCCAGAAAGACAGAGGAAGACAGAGAGACAGAAAGTGAAAAATCACCCCCTAGGGGGGATGGCCACACTGCAATCCCTTCCCCTCCATTCTCCTCTCAGATCTTGGGCACGCACTCACACGTGCCCAGTGTGAGTTTAAGCCACTAGGTCTAGGACTCAAACCATGGTCGACTACATGGAAGTCCAGCAACATAGCCATTATGCCAACTTGCTGTTCCCAACCTTTTAAAACATATACAGGAAGTTGTTGTTAACCACATTCTCCCCACTATAAATAAATAAATATTTAAATATATTTATATATATTTATTTATATAATATAAATTTGTGTATATATATAGATAGGTATAGATAGATATAGATACACATGGGTACCTATATTTTTTTTGCTAGAGGGTGTGTGTGTTCACCAAAGAAAGAGGGGGAGACAAGGCAACCGCTTATGGTGAATCGTATGTGGCAATTCCTACTCGGTCTTTCCCTCCTTTTGGAATTTTGGGCATGCATGTGTGCACAGCAGCCATGTTTCCCAAGCTACTGGGTCAGGGACTGGAACTGCATGGGCAGCCATGTGGAAACTGGCTGCCTTATCCACTAGGCCACTAGGCCATTCCCTCCCCACTATATTTTATAATACTAGACATTGTTCCTTCTATCTACCTGAAGTTTTATTTCTGTTCATCAATATCCCACTATTCCCTTCCCCATCTTTACCAGAATCCAGCAGCCATTCTACTACTTTTCCACTTCTATGGGGTCATAATTTCCAATTTTCAAATTTGAAGGAGAACATTGGTATTATTCTCTCTGTATCTGGCTTATTTCACTTAGCCTAATGTCCTTTAGGGTCAGCCATTTAACCTCAAACCTAGTCCTATCTTAATGAGTGGCATTTCCATTCCTCCAGTCTCCTAAGCCAGAAATATAGGTGCTGTGCTAGATTCCTCTTTCCTTCACCTCTTACATCTAGTTATTGTTAGTGATTCTATCTTCCAATAACTTAAATTCACCCCTTCCCATTGCTCCTGCTATTGTTTACTTCTGTTTCTTTGCTTTAAAAAAAAAAAAAAAAAAAAAAAAAAAAAGTTTTATTTACTTATTTTATGAGAGCAAGAAATAGAGGCAGAGAGGTAGAGAGACAGAGTCAGGGAGAGAAAATAAATAGATAAATAAATAAAGCACTCCTAACAGAGTGTCATTTTGAGATCCCTCCCTAGCTTTCCAGCCAGACAGAATCTCTGTATGTGTGCCAGTATATGTAGGTTGACAAGTGAATTGAACCCACCATCTTCCATTCAGATCCCCGCATGACTTAAGTGGTATGTTAGCACTGTGCCATCAAGTCAGACTTCTTATTTTTATTTCTTATCTGGATTAGGGCAATACTATTTCAGTTCTAGAGAGATTTCTAGAGAAATCATCCCTTCCCCTTTGTTCTTCTCCCAGGATCTTGGGCACACACACACGTGTGCCCAGCATGATTTTCAAGCCACCAGGTCCAGGACTCGAACCACAGTCAGCCGTGTGAGAGTCCAGCAACACAATTGCTATGCCATCTGCTGGCACCTCCTTTTTATATTTCTTGGACTTCAAACTTTTCTAAAACGAGTATACTTTACTTCTAATAACTTAAAATTATAAAGTAAATGCAAATTTCACTTATAAATGTATGCTAACAGAAAGAGAGGAGGGGGAAAATATATGTGTTTTCACTAGAAGTAATAAAAGAAACATTATCAAGCAGCTGTCCTGAACACTACTTAAAACACTGATATTTCATTTCCACAATTAGCTAAGTTCGTAGAATAAACTCCGGACTGAACTATATACACAGGCACAGACAGCTCCTATTTTCTGAATGGCAAGAAAGGGAGGGTGGGAAATGGTGGGAGGAAACTACTGCCTTCAGCAAAAGAGTACCAAGTTACAGATCTCATAATGACTTTCTCTGTCTACTCACTACGAAGGCACCATGGCAACTGGGAACCTCAGAGTATCAAGGAAAGAGCGCTCAAGTAGAAAGTTTTGAGAGCTATTGGGGGAAGGGAGAAAGCTCAGGAAAGCTAAATAAGAAATGCTAAGAAAGCCAAAACATAAGAACACTCTCACAGACCTATCCATAAACAAAGCCATAATATAAACCCAAACTAGAGCCAGTTTCTGTATTTTCTGCGTAAAATCTTGACAGAGATGAGCCAAAAAATAGGAAGGAGGAATGAAACTTCCTGTGCTTTCTCAACGTGCAAATTATAATACTGAAGTATGTGTGCTGTAATCAAAAGCCTCGGGAACATAAATTTCCAAGTTGTAAGCACTATTATTCAAAGGATTTAAAGAGGCCTTCCCAGTCAAAATTTTAAGTCACAAAAGCACTCTCTGAGGGCCAGCAGGTGGCCTGGAGGTCTAGGTGCTGGATTCCATATAGCTGGCTGTGTAGTTCGAGCCCCAGACCTGGTGGCTTAAAAATCACACAGGGCATGAGTGCATGCATGTCCAAAATCCTGAAAGGATAATGGAGGAGAGGGGGTTGCAGCCATCTACCCTAAAGGGAAATTTCTCACTTTCTCTTTCCTTTTCTGTCCTTGTGTCTCTGGCAAATACACTCTAGGGAGGGGGATAAAAAAACTCCTTGATAATAAATAATACCAAATTATACTGGCATAGCACTATCTCCATTGCTAGATTTAAATGAAATCATTCCAAACTCAAGGAATTTAAAGTGAAAGACTCAAAAAAAAAAAAAAAAAAAGAGAGAGAGAATCCTCATTTCTTTCCAGGTCAAACACAAACATATACAACTAAAACTAAAAAGCACTGTCCTTCATTTCCTTTGATAAAAATCATACTGTACTTTACAATGTTCACTTTCATCATGATCATAATAGTCATTAAAATATCATCAATGCAGGAGACCAGCAGGTGGCATGGTGGTTAAGATGCTGGACATTCCCACATGGGCAACCACGGTTCGAGTCCCAGACCTAGCGGCTTCCTTTCTCCCTTTCCCTCTCTCTCTCTCTCTGGTCAAATTAAAATAAATGAATGAATAAATAAAGTTAAATAAACAATAATTTTTTAAAAAGAAAGGTTAAAATATGTAAAAAAATATTATCAATGCAAAACCAAATCACGCAATAACCATAAAAAGTGTTGAATGGTAAATCTCCCTTCAGTTTTTCTTCCATTTCTCCCTATGCCACCAAACTATCACTAGCAACCATATATTTTCATGATTTGCTAACTTCCTCTTAAAAAAGTCACTAGTCACTATCACACAAGAAAGAAAGGCAGATAATGCGAAAATTAATATAAAGGACATAATATACAACATGTGGTCTTAGATGGCATACTTGCTTGAATGAACCAGAATCTGATGGCCAGTCAAAGAAAGTAAAATACAGAGTGTATAGTAAATGAGATGAAAATTTACTGAAATAGAAAAGTGGAAATTTCTGACCAAAAAAAAACAGATTATAAAATATTATGTACAGTATGATCTCACTTCAGTAAAAAGAAATGCATATTATCTATATGCACAGGAAAGAATCTAGAATACTACACAGTAGGATATTATAAGGAATACTCTCTGGGTAGTAAATACATAAAGCTTTATTTTTGTCTGCTTATATTTTTATTTTCTATTCTATTTCTTTAATAAAGTATTATTAAAAATACATTTTCTAACTTCTATCTATTTTTAATAAGACTGACATTTAATTAGAGAAGAATTACTCAGAGAGAACATAAGCGTATCTATTACAAAGGTTCCATCTTGGTGTAGTGGTTGACAGTATGAGCTCTGATTAGATTCAATAACCATCTTGGCCAAGGACTAGCTGTGTGACCTTGGGCATGTTATTTAGCCTGTGTCTCAATTCCCCATCCATAAATTGTGGGTAATACTAATGCAATACCAACCTCAGGGGGCTGTCGTGAAGATTTAGTGTGGTACTCCACATAAAATACAGCAGAGTATCTGGTACACAGTAAAACAGTTGATAAACATTGTTTATTAATACTATTATTTTCCCTATTGCTCACTGAGAAAACATGACCTCTAGTTTTTAAAGATAATGTGAAAAATAGGATAGGCTGTAGCAGCAATAGAAAGACCTTATTTCTCACTGTTGCTGTCCCCGCCAAACTTCCCTCTTAACCCAATGGGAGCAGAAGCTGACTCTGCACCTTCAGATTCTCTCAGAATCTTACCTCAACACCATTATTTCCTATGGATAAAAGTTTGCATGGCTTTCCATAATTTTGTTAAAGTATACTACAATGGAATATGGTACTAGGAGCTCATTCCAAACTCATTTGTTTATTATCTATTTGTATTCCACAACTGACACTGGGGATAAACTTTACAGATTATTTCTCCTTCCAAATCAGCAATTGATGTCTTGAATCAAAGTTACAGGACATCTTATGCTGGACTTACGCGTAAATGTACAGCAGCAACTGATGATTGTTCTCAGACAAAGTCATTAACCAACATGTTTACTAAGCATAAAACACTGGCCATTCAATATTTTGAACAAAATTTTTAAAATTTAAGAGAAAATTGAGATGGAGTTTCAAACACTGTAACATAAAGCATAGGATAAAAAAATTTAGGGCCCAGCAGGTGGCATGGTGGTTTAGGGTGCTGGACTCCCACCTGGCTGACAGTGGTTCAAGTCCTGGACCTGGTGGCTTGCTTTCTCACTTTCCTTCTCTCTCTCTCTCTCTCTCTCTCTCTCTCACACACACACACACACACACACACACACACACACTCTCACTCTCTTTCACTCTGTCCCTCTCTGGTCAAAATTTAAAAAAAAAAAAAAAAAAACTAAATAAATAGTTAAATAAAATAAATTTAAATAAACCAAACTACACTGGGCCAGCTGGTGGTGTATTGATTAAGATTAACCACATGGCTGACTGTGCAGTTCATACCCTGGACCCAGCAGCTTGAGAAACACCCTGGGTGAGTGTGCATGCATGCCCAAAATTCCTAGAGGAGAATGGAGGAGAAAAGTCTGTAGTACAACCATCCCCAGGGCGGGGGTGATTTCTTACTTTCTCTCTCTTCAGCAAGCATACATGTCCTATAGCAAACTTAAAAAAAAAAAACTTAAAAAGGGAAAAAAACAAGAAACCACACAAATGTGGGCATATTTGTTTCCAACTGGACTATAAGCAGGAATTTAGCATACTACTGATAGGTACAAAATTTATTACAATCCCCTTCAGTTAATAGCATGGGGTGCATTATAAGTAAGCAGAATAATCTGACCTCAAGTGACATCCCATTAGAAGCAGAGAAACTGTCAATATCCATACTACTATTGATAGATGGCTCTATTATGTGCCACTAAATCATATATTAGTTAACAAAATAGATATCCATATTCAGGTTTTTTTTGTTTGGTTTAGTTTCATTTTGCTATACGGGACATGCGCTCAAGAGGTTGAGCAATGGGTGGGGCATCCCTGGGGAGACAGCCAAGCAGTGATCCCTTCTCCATTCTACTCTTAAGACTTCTGAGCACACACACACACCTGGCGTGATATTTAAGCCACCAGGTCCAGGACTTACACAGCACAATTGGCCATGTGGGATCCAGCTACCTTAACCTCCATGCCATCTGCTATCCCCAAATTCAGTTTTTAACAGTCTTTCTTCTTAAATATTCAATAAAGTATTAATGATTTTCAGAAATAAATTGGCTGATATCAGCCCTTAGCTGCTTTTATCTAAAAAGGCCAAAATGATTGCTTACAATGAGATCTGTATATTTCCACCAACCTATAACTACTTTCTTAGAGCATCATTTTAAAATGTTTAGGTCATAAAGCTCAGAAAGTGAGCAATCCAGTCTTTCATTAGACTCTAGAAAATACACTATCTAGCCAACCCGTGGCATGGTAGTTCAGGTTCTGGATCTCACATGGCCAACTGAGTGATTCAAGTCCTGGACCGTGTGGCTTAAGAAGCATGTCAAACATGACTATCCAGGGACTAGCAGTTAGCATAATGGCTATGTCGCTGGACTCCCATGTAGTCGACCGCGGTTCGAGTCCCGGACCCAGTGGCTTAAAACATGCTGGGCACGTGTGCGTGCGTGCCCAAGATCCTGAGAGGAGAATGGAGGAGAAGGGGTTGCGGCATGGCCATCCCCACTTGGGGGTGATTTCTTGCTTTTTGTCACTCTGTCTCTCTCTGTCTGGCGAGTACACGCGCCCTATAGCAAAAACCTCTCAAAAAAAAAAAAAAAAAAAAAAAAAAAGACTGTCCAAATCCCAAGGAGAAGGAGAGATAGAGAAGGGATTGTAGCATTATTCCCCACAGAGGATATTTTCAAGAAAATCACAATGTAAGTCATCTCTTCCCTGGAAAAGTATATTTTCTATTCCTGCCCCATCCATTAAGCCATCAGAGTCCTCATTTAGCAATAAAATCAGGTCCTAAAATTGAGAGAGAAAAGCACACTTTTATCTTATATTATGGCAATTACTTCACTTGGTTTCAGGTGACCTCTAGTTAGCACCTCCTGGGAATGTTCAATACCTGCCCTCTTATCAATCTATCACTTGTGATAGATTAGCTAATTCATTCTAGGCGCAGTTCCTAAACCCAAGGGGAGAGGAGATGGCATCAAAATTTCATGGAAAATGTGTATTATTTAAAAAAAAATGTTTTGCACCAATACAAACTTGTACTTTAATTCCATTTTTAAAAAACTTTTTGGAGTACCCTCATATTTAACGTTGAGTTCAAAAAGTGAAAAGGAATATCTGAATCAATGCCTTCATAGTCACAGATGAGGAAAATGAATACAAGGAAATAACATGAATTGTCTATGACCACACACCTAATTAATGGCAGATGTCAGAACAGAAGTCTTTCTATTACCAATGAATTTGACTTTATTAAAATTACCCCCAAGGACACCCCAAGTGACTTAAGGAATGAATCAATGGAGAACCTTTGTTCTATTTTGAACATTGGCTAGCTGAGAAGAGAACTGGAAACTGGCACCATCCCCTTGTCAGTCTGCTGATCACTCTTTAATCCATGGCTCCTCCACAAGCTAAGGGCATGAGTTTTGCAACACTGAGACATGCAAAACTCTCAGGCACTCATGCCACTGACCACACAGTCTTTACATAAGAGCCATCAACTTTGGCAATGACTTGGCAACGATGAACTGTCTTATAATATCATCAGTTGATTTCCTTATAATGGCATCTATTTTACCATTGGCAAAAGTACAGTTTCTTAAATCAACAAATAAATATTATGTTTTTCACATAGGCTTAAATTGGACAAATTTCTCAAGGTGCTGTGTGGCTTTAAGATTTAGAATTAACCCAGTCTTTCTCAATAAGGATACTAAGACAGTTGAGAAGGACAATTCTTGGTTGTATGAGATTTCTACACTGCAAAAAGTTTATCTATGCTTTTGTCCTCTAAATACAAGTAGTCCCACCAGTTACAACTCCCGCCCATTCCAAATGACTACAAGAGAAGATACCACCACCAGTATTAATCTTAAAGTCAATCATTTAGTGAACCATAAAGTAATGAAAAATGTTTACATAAACATCTAGACCTAACCTCTTTTGCCTGCCACTAAATACTGCCTCTATTCCTCTTTTTAGCCCAGAGATTAGATATACTACTTTGTTCATTAATTGTATAAAACCAACTTTGTCTGAACTAGGTATATAATTAAGAACTTGTATAATCAGGAAAGTACAGTAGAAAAGTTACTGAAATGGAATCAGGACTCCTGAATCTGAATTCTAGTTTTTTTTTGGCTATTCAATCCTAAACAAATCTCATCAGGCCTCAATTTGCTCATGTATTAAAACAAAAAGCATTAAGCTAAATACCTCACTGATTCATTGTAGTTCTAGGACCCGTGAAGTAAAGCATAAACATGCTGTGTTTAATCTTTTCTTTCAACCTCTACATACCTAAATGGGGTGACCACTAACATACACATCTTTCAAAAGCCAGGACCCCAAGTTGTAGGAAGAAGACAGAAAAGTCACATCCAGCCAGACTCAGTATAGGATTTTACTCTAGAGATAGTATCTTGAGTGTATAAAAAGGAGTTGAATTGTTTTATGACCCATTAATAACAGAACACCAAGATAATAACAGCAGCAATAGCCACCCTAACTTATGTTTATGAAGGCTAGACATGTAATCTCAACCCAGGCTGTACATTAAAATCACCTAGATATCTTAAAAAAGAAGAGAGAGAGAGAGAAAGAGAGAGAGAGCCCTAGTTCCAAGCTAAACCAATACCAAATGAATCAAAATTTCTTGAAATTCTGATGAACAGCGACAATCAAAAAACTACTGACCCTTTAAACCAAGAATTCCAAAGCAAATGACCACAGGTTACTATCTCACAGGCTGGTTTTATATTCAAACATCAATAAATAAGAATAATGCAGTGTTATTACTTACTGACATTCTCAATTATAGAGAATTATATTTTTAGGGGGAAAGGAGACCTTTATAACAACCCCTTGCACACATCACAACCCTTTATTAAGGACTGGCCCTGCTAGAAACAAAATAGAACTTCCTGACACAATAAAGCAGTTCAAAGAAAGATTACTACAAATGTACCCAACTCCTGCAGAATTCCTATCAATCATCTAGACAGCAACAACAATATTAGTCAAAGTAATAGACAGAAATTCTTCAACCTAACTCTTACTCACTAAGTCTCACTGAAAGACTTAATATGTAAGGACAGGAAAAAGTTGGAGGAGAACCTTTAGGAAATACACTTCCAAAACCTGCAAAAAAACCATCATTTCCTATTTACTCATCAAACCTTTGAGTCCAGTGACATAGAACATGTAAAACAATTTTGGTTAAACTAATCTTGCTCTTTTCAGAACATAACCAGTGTAACTAATACAGATTAAATAGGTAAACCATTAAACTTCTCTCTTTTACCTAATGTGTAAGGCCAAGCCATGTTGTAGGCTAGAGATCCCCAAATCAGAGAGCGTATCTGAGCTGACAGACGCTGGTGACAAGGAGCCCTCCTTTTCTTCCAACAGGTCCAGCTTCACAAGATTGCTGATCTCATCTTCTGAATTATCTTCAGACACGGAACCAATTATGAATCGGGAATGCTGGTTCAGTTCCAGAGGTTTGGCCAGGGAAGATGGTTCATCCATTATTCCTTTGAAACGGGTCCTGATGGCTATGGAAAAAAAAAAGAGTAAGCGAGTAAAGCTGATTATAGATAACACCCTATATCTGAGGACAGCAAGAGAGAATGTCTAATAAGCCATAGCTGATACTTGTAAGCAAGGCAGAGTTTAAGAACCAGCTTCTTGGGGGCTAGCAGGTGGCGTGGTGGTTAAGGATGCTGGACTCCCACATGGCCAACTGCGGTTCAAGTCTTAGACCTGGCAGCTTGCTTTCTCACTTTCTCTCTCTCTCTTTCACTCTCGCTCTCACCCTGTCCCTCTCTGATCAAATTAAAAATAAATAAGTAAAGTTAAATAAAATAATTCTAAAAAAAAAAAAAAAAAGGAAGAAAAAAAAGTTTAAAAAAAAAAAAAAAAAATGAACCAGCTTCTTTGGCTAATCTTTTCCAGAACGTTTGTTTCATACAAGGGAGGAAAACAGAATCATGGTAATTAAGCCTAAAAATTAAAATCAGTTCCCTTTTCCCCAGAGAAATCTTCAAAAATCTATGTCAGTCTCTATTTCAATTTGGTGATATCCAAGAGATTATTATGATCAATGGATAAACCTTTGTAGTAGGTGAAGGCTGCATGCTGTGATGTTACAAATTTCAGTTGTTAGTATTGGGAAGATGAGTGGTAAGGGTTTGGAGAGAGTGGTCATTTGAAACTTTGCATTTACGAGGTGCAGTGGTAAGGCAACAGATCTGCAAGGTCTTGGGTTTGTGCTCTGGGACCTCTTTGAATCCACCAAGCATGCAAGTATGTGCCCATTATTGGGCTAGCTAAGATTGGAGGTGCTTGTTTCTCTCCCTCATGGAAGAAATGAATTAACTTGAAGGGGAAAAAAAAAGTAGTAAATTACTTAATGATTATCTGATTCCAAACACTATACACTGTAGGGCTATGAATTTTACATAAGTGCATATCTTGGGAACCAGCAGTTAGCATAATGGCTATGTCGCTGGACTCCCACGTAGTCGACCGCTGTTCGCGTCCCGGACCCGGTGGCTTAAAACTCACGCCGGGCGCGTGTGCGTGCGTGCCCAAGATCCCGAGAGGAGAATGGAGGAGAAGGGATTGATTGCGGTGCGACCATCCCCCCTGGGGGGTGATTTCTCGCTTTCTGTCTCTCTGTCTCTGTCTGTCTGTCTGGCGAGCGCATACGCCCTATAGCCAAAATCTCTACGTGGGAGTCCAGCGACATAGCCATTACGCTAACTGCTGGTTCCCCATAAGTGCATATCTTTAAAGAAAACTCCAAATGGTTTTGTTTTTCTTTTTCTTTTCTTTTCTTAAAGATTTTTGCTATAGGACATGTGCTGCACTCAACAGACAGAAACAGAGAGAAGAGAGAAATCAATCCTTAGAGGGTATGGCCATGTAGCAATCCCTTCTCCATTCAGTCTCTTCTCAGGATTTTGGTCACAAACACACGCTGGCATGACTTTTAAGCCACCGGGTCTGAGACTTGAACCACGGTTGACCATGTCGGAGTCCAATGCCCCCAACATTATGTCACCTGCTGGCCCTGGTAACTTTTGTTTTTAAAACTAGAATCAAGGTGCTGGCTCTATGGTGTGGTGCATAAGGTAGCAAGATCCCACATAGCTGACCCCATGGTTTGAGTCCTGTACCCAGCACTTGAGAAACACACCAGGCATGTGTAGGTCCAAAATCGCAAAAAGAGGGAGAAATGGAAGAGAAAGGATTGTGGCATGACCATTCCCCATGGGAGGGGTGCTTTCTCCTTTCCCTCTCTCTTTGGCAAGCACGTACACCCTCTAGCAAAATAATAAATCAATAAAGAAATAAAAAGAAAGAAAGAAAAAGAAAACACTAAAATCAAAGGGCCAGATGAGAGTTAGCAGGAGGTGTGGAGATTAAGGCAGCTGGATCCCACATAGCTGACTGTGGGGAGTTGGGATAAGCCTCGAACCAGGCTACTTGAAAAAAATCACACCAGGCATGGGTGCATAATGCCCAAAATCCAGAAAGAAGGATGAGAGAGAAGGGATTGCAGCATGGCCATGCTTTCTGGGGAGTGATCTCTCACTTTCCCTCTCACTATCTCTCTCTGGAGAGTGCACACACCCTATAGTAATCTTAAAAAAAAAAAAAAAAAAAAAAGTGTGTGTGGGGAGGGAGGTACCACATGATAGCACAACTCTGCAAGGCTGACCCACATGGGAGGGTTTTGGGTTTGCATCCAGAGTCTTTTCTGAACGTGCCAGGTGCACATGTGCCCATGATCCGAGACTGGATGAAGCTAAGGATGGATTGTAGTATGAAGACCCTGTCTAAGGTGCTATCTCTCTCTCTGTCTCTGCCACTCATAAAAGAAATTAATAAACTTTTTTTTTTAATGGGAATTGCGGTGGCACAGTGGTTAAGGTACTGATTCCCACATGGCCAATCACAGTTCAAGTCTTGGACCTGGCAGCTGAAATTCACACTGGGCACATGTATGCGCAGGCCAAAAATCTCAGGAGGAAAATGGAGAAGGGACTGAGGCACGTGTGCACACATGTTTGGTGTAATTTACCCCCGGGGAGTGATTTCTAACTTTCCCTCTCACAGTCTCTCTCTGTCTCTCCAATGAGCACACACTCACTATGGCAAAAACCTAAATAAATAAATAAAAAGGAATAAAATATAAAAGTATACAATAGGATAGACAATTTGACATCTAAATTTATGGTACATTTCTTCCTTAAATTATTAGGTTTCTTAAAAAAATAAAGGGGCTGGCAGATGGCATGGTGGGTAAGGTACTAAACTCCCACATAGCTGACCATGGTTCAAGTCCCGGACCTGGCAGCTAGCTTTCTCACTTTCCCTTTCTCTCTCTCTCTCTCTCTCTGTGTCTCTCTGGTCAAATTAAAATAATAATCATAACAAATGGAATTAAAATAAATAATTCTTTAAAATAAAATGTTTCTAATTATATGAAGAAGTTCATTCTAGAAGCCTTAAAAAACTCAAATCTGCAGACGGTATAATGGTTACGTCACTGGACTTCCACATAGTAGACCACAGTTCAAGTCCCAGACCCAGCTGGTTAAAATTCATACAGGGTGCACGTACAAGCCCAAAATCCCAAAAGGCGAAAGGACTGTGGCATGGTCATCCCTCCCAGGGGGTGATTTCTCACTTTCTGTCTCTCCAGTGAGCATGCGCCCTATAGTAAAAATCTCTCTCTAAAAAAACAAACAAACATTTAAGAGGAAATCAAAAGAAATGAAGAATAAAAGAGAAGGAGGTAAAAAGGCAGAGAGAAAGAAAAAGAATAAAGTTCCAAAAGACTAACCACTCTGAAGAACACCAAAAGGAAAAGCAGCAAAAAGCCTATTTCCCTCATATTTTAGAGCAATGAACAGTCAAGTTAAAAAAAAAAAAAAAAAAAAAAAAAACCAGTAGATCTAAAAAGTAAAATCCCATCTCAACTAACACAGAACCTAATTGCTGCCTTCTTTACAAGAAAAATGAGGCACTAAGGTACAGATTCAAGCCTGTAGTCTGTACTTAGATGACCACACACAAAAAATAAAATCCACGAGAAACGAACAATTCTTGGATTCCATGGATAAGAAAAAGAAAAAGTTAACAAACATGGTCCCCAGGCTAATAAATAATGAGGCCAATGTCAAGTTTTTATTTTCTAGCTAAGAAGAACATGAAGGCAGCCTTCTCTAAAAGCTTTCATAGATTGGAAGCAGCTCATGCTAACAGCTGGATCTTGTGCAGCAACTGTCTTGAATGGTATTCCTGGTCTACAAACCACCAAAAAAGAAAGGTCATGTATGGAAAATCACTGAGTAGCTATCCAGACACTCTAGAAGCTACTCCACAACCTGTCCCATTTCCATTGATTCTAGTTCTGAATTAAATAGAGAAGATAGTAGAACACTACCATTGTCAGACTCCTTGTTCACTTCAGGTTATTCACCCTAAGTATGTCTATATTCTTTTGTGGAAGGTAACTCTTAACAAAAATAAAGAGTCTACAGTTTAACATTTTAGCACATGCACAAAATTTTTATCATATAAATATAAAGAAATATTATTTATAACTGACCTCTTATAATTCTTACTGTCTGAGCAGATATCCACCTCCAAAAAGAACTAAAGAGAAAAAGAGAGAGATTTGAAGTATTTTTTCCTCTATTTTTAAAAAAAACACAGATTTTCATCAATTCTTGTTTTGTTTGGCATAGCACAAAATTGATAATACTCAAAGTATCATTTTTTCTGATCAAATCTATTACTTAACTTGAATCATAAAGTTCAGTAGCTTATTAGTTGTTCAATTCTGTAAATCGAAAGCATTACACATTCAAAGACTTTATTATTTATGAAAATACTAAACAAAATAGTCCATTTCACAAGGTGGCTTTTCCAATTGTATATATTCCAACCTTTCATTTCCAGTATTTCACCAAAAAGAAGGCAGCAGGAAGAATAGAGCCCCTCTACAACTCAGTTGTAGAGAATTATATTTCCAAGTGGTTATACCTACCCACAAATGTTGGGAGCCAGGGAGAACACAAAGTTCTCATAAACTAAGTCCCTAACCTATAAGGGACCAAAGAGTCTAGCTACTCTCAAACCCTGAGAAGTTAACAATTTAAATGTATGTAGGACAGAAAATCTCAACTTTGACTATGAATAACACCTACGGAGCTTTTTAAAAATACACTTATAGGAACCAGCAGATGGCGTAATGGCTACATTGCTGGACTCCCATGTAGTCGACCGTGGTTCAAGTCCCGGACCCAGTGGCTTAAACTCACACCGGGCACGTGTGCGTGCATGCCCAAGATCCTGAGAGGAGAATGGAGGAGAAGGGATTGCGGCACAGCCATTCCCCCCAGAGGGTGATTTCTCTCTTTCTGTCTCTCTGTCTCTCTCTGCCTTTCTGGCAAGTGCAGATACCCTATAGCAAAAACCTCTCCTCCCCCCGAAAAAATACACTCCACCCCTGATACACTGAATCAGAACTCCAGTTGGAGACCCAGGAATGGGAATTTTTAATTCCTCAGTTGATTGACAATTGATGCAAATCAAGACTTGTGAACCACTGGTCAAGGGCAGAGAAAAAAACAAAAGCAAAGATCCTATTACACTGATAGAAAAATCTAGCACTCCTAAGAGAGGATCCTCAAATGATGAGACAAAAATTCACACAATGTAAGTATACTAATTGGGAAATTAGGATTTACTCAATTATGTAGTCTGAACTAGTATCCTCTACAAGCATGGTACACACAGCGAGTAAGAAGAAGAAAAAGAAAGTAGTTTGGACCATATAACCAAAGATGTGGTGAAGCTGGAATCAAAACCTAAGACCCAGGCTCAAAGTCTGATGCTGCCAAGTACTGGCAGTGCAAATGTGAACGAGTCACTTAACATCTCTGAGGCTCCTCATCTATGAAATAAAAATAAGCTCATTATGTATCTCACAGGACTGCTGTAAAGATACAGTATATGAAAAGAGTATAGTTTATAAACTATCATGTACGAGACTAGTGTGTTTTTCAAACTATGGATCATCACCCAGCAAAAACATTAAATCAATTAATTCGCTGTATTACAACCAATATTGGTTTGTGTTTTTTTGGGTTTTTTTTGAGAGGTTTTTGTCATAGGGCACGTGCACTTGCCAGAAAGACAGAGAGAGACAGAGAGACAGAAAGCGAGAAATCACCCCCCCCCTCCCCCCAGGGAAGATGGCCACACCACAATCCCTTCTCCTCCATTCTCCTCTCAGGATCTTGGGCACACACACACATGCGCCCAGCATGAGTTTAAGCCACCGGGTCCAGGACTCGAACAGCAGTCAACTACATGGGAGTCCAGCAACATAGCCATTACGCCATCTGCTGGTCCCACAACCAATATTATTTTAATAATATAGAAAATAAAAAATTAAAACATTGGCGCAACCACAATGGCACATGTAGTAAGTTACCACTGCTTGAGGCTAGGGCTGCATGAGAAGTCCGAGTTCAGTTTCTGGACCAACCTAAAAATCAAGCCAGTGAGGACCACCAGATAGCATAATGGTTACCTCACTGGACTCCCAGGTAGTCAACCACAGTTCAAGTCCCAGACCCACTGACTTAAAACTCATGCCAAGCACATGTGTGTGCATGCCCAAGATCCCAAGAGGAGAGTAAAGGAGAAGGGATTGTGGTGTGGCCATTCCTCCTCAGGGTGATTTCTCACTTTCTGTCTGTCTCTCCAGTAGCACATGCACCCTATAGTAAAAATCTATTAAAAAAAAAAAACCTCAAAAATAAATAATAAAATTTAAAATAACATACATTTGTGTTCCGAAAGGTGCTGTGTATTCAAAGATAAGTTAGACTTAATCCCTGGCCAAGTTGCTATAGACAAGTATACAATTACAGTAGAATAATAACTGCTGGGTGCAGAAAAACAAAAGAATAAAGGGTACTTTTTCCAAAATTGGAGGTGGTAATGGTGACAAGAGGGGTCAAGGAGGATTTCCTGGAGACAGAAGACATTACAGTCAAAGAACTGGAAGATAAGCAAGGAAGGAGAGGAAGGAGCATTCCATGTAAGAGGAGATTCTGATTAAAGACCCACATGGTAGAAAATGATGACAGAAGAAATACTAGATTCAAATTGTTAACAGAGTTTAAGGTTCTTTCCTCAAAAAAAGAAAAAGACTTTTTTTCTTAAACCGGGAGAGTATTTCTTTAGGGTATAGTGTGATTTAACTGCCCTTTTCTACTTTTTCCACTATTGGAAGATTTAATTTAATTGTCCTATTCCACTTTTATCTCAATTCAGGATATAGGATATCTTTGGAGGATTAAGCTGATGCAAACTTATACATCTTTCAAGAAATCTTTAAAGAAGTCTTGCCAAATTTCTGGATAAAGATGGTGGGTCAGACACATGTACTTTTACTCTCACCTGAAAGCCCACTAAAACAAAAGTAAAGCAGCTTATTTTAAATCATAAAAAGGCCAAAAAACAAAAATCAAGGGCAACAACAGCAAGACAATTTTCTTGGAAAAGAGACAGAACAATAAATGACTAAGCAAACCCAAGAAAACTGAATCATAACCCATCTGTGGTAAATTTACAGTTCGGGCCCAGCCTTGGTGGCACAGGCAGTAGCACACAGATCTGCCTGCAGTGCTGAAGGCCACACGGCTAATTGCACATTCTGATCCCGGGTCAAGCTGAAACACACCATGTATGCATGCCCAAGATCCTAACAAGCTTGAGAACTGGGAGAAGGTAACTGTGGTATGATAAGATCCTGTTGAGGGTGCCAGTGTGTTTCTCTTCATCTCTCTATACTGAAAGAAAAACTTTTTTTTTTTAAGAGAGATTTTTGCTATAGGGCATGTGCACTCGCTGAAGACACACAGAGCGACACAAAGACAGAAAGCAAGAAATCACACCCCCCCAGGAGAATGGCCATGCCACAATCTTTTCTCCTCTATTCTTCTCTTGGGATTTTGGGCACACACACACACACACTCGTGTGAGTTTTATGCCACCAGGTCCAGGAATCGAACCATAGTCGACTATGTGGGAGTCCAGCCATGTAACCATTACACCATGTGCTGGTTCCAAGAAAAAAATTTTTTTTAATTTAAATCAATACAATAATATCATAGAATTTTCCCAAATGTTCAGAAAGTGGAAGTGAAAGATAGAGCTACCTAAAATAAAAAGGATTGGCCAGCAGGTGGCATAATGGTTAAGGTGCTGGACTTTCACATGGCCGACAGCAGTTCAAGTCCCAGACATGGTGGCTTAAAACTCATGCCAGGAGCATGTGCATGCATGCCCAAGATTCCGAGAGGAAAATGGAAAAGGGATTACGGCATGGCCATCCCCCTGAGGAGTGATTTCTCTCTTTCTTTCTGTCTCTGTCTGTCCAGCGAGCACACATGCCCTGTAGCAAAAATCTCTCAAAAATAAATAAATAAATATGGGACCAGCAGGTGGCATGGTGGTTGGGGGCACTGGACGCCCACATGGCCGACTGACTGCAGTTCGAGTCCTGAACCTGATGGCTTGCTTTCTCACTTCTTCTCTCTCTCTGTCTCACTCTGTCCCTCGCTGATCAAATTAAAATAAATAAAAATGAAATAAAGTTAAATAAAACAATTCTTTAAAATAAATAAACAAATAAACAAAATTAATAAAATAAAGAAGATTAGTTGAAGTTCTGTTTCAAAACTTTAGATCAGGGAACCAGCAGTTAGCTTAATGGCTATGTCGCTGGACTCCCACGTAGTCGACCGCGGTTCGCGTCCCGGACCCGGTGGCTTAAAACTCACGCCGGGCGCATGTGCGTGCGTGCCCAAGATCCCGAGAGGAGAATGGAGGAGAAGGGATTGCAGCGTGACCATCCCCCCTGGGGGGTGATTTCTTGCTTTCTGTCTCTATTTCTCTCTCTCTGTCTGTCTGGTGAGCGCACACGCCCTATAGCGAAAACCTCTCCAAAAAAGAAAAAAAAACTTTAGATTACTAAATTTTCCTCCCAACTGGCAAAGCCAGGAATGCCATCATGATAAAGATTGAAGGCTTATTCTCTGGAAAGTATAAAACATAAGATTTTTAGAGGATTTTTCAGGGATAGTGAATGGTAGGTACCATACTAAAAGTCAACAAATTGAGTCAGCATGGTGGATAAAGCAGTTGGATCCCACACGGACAACTGCAAAGTTCAAGTCCAGGACCCAGTGACTTGAGAAACATAGCAGATGAGAGTGCACGAATGCCCAAAATCCCAAAAGGAGGAAATGGAGAAATGACTATAGCATCGGGGATCAGCAGTTGGCATAATGGCTGTGTCTCTGGACTCCCATTTAGTCAACCGCGGTTCGAGTCCCAGACCCGGTGGCTTAAACTCACACCAGGTGTGTGCGTGCCTAAGATCCCAAGAAGAGAATGGAGGAGAAGGGACTGCGGTGTGACCACCCCTCCAGGGGGTGATTTCTCGCTTTCTGTCTCTCTTTCTCTCTCTGGTGAGTGCACGCGCCCTATGGCAAAAATCTCTCAAAAAAGAAAGAAAGAAAGAAAGAAAGAAATGATTATAGCATGACCATTCCCCATGGGAATGCTGTCTCACTTTCCCTCTCTCTCTCCCCTCCATCTTTTTCTACAAGCACATGCACTCTCTGGCAAATTAATAAAAGGAAGAAAAAGAATAAATTAAGTAAACATATTGAGTATGACTTCCCAGTCATTTTTCCCTAATCCTTCCCCCTCCCAGGAGGGAGATTGGAGGATCCTTCTTTACATAATCTGGCCAGCCCAAGAAAGAAAAAAACCTAAAGTAACACTGAAGTTCCCTAGTTAAATCGCCAACCAGATCACCCCACAGTCGAAAGCCCCTCTCACATTTTCATAATAATCTCTAATCAGCTTTTCAATTTACCCTCTTAAGTATAAGCAGACAATTATACCAGCTCTGTGGCCTGGTGGGTGAAGGAGCCAGATCCCACAGACAACTATGCAGTTCAAGGCCCAGACCCAGAGGCTTGAGAAATACGCCAGGTGGGGCTAGCAGGTGACATAGTGTGGTTAAGGAGCTGAACTGCCACACGGCCGACCTCAGTGAAGTCCTGACCCACAGGCCTGAAACATGCTGGATGTGTGCATGTGCATGTGTGCGTGCCCAAAATCCCAACAAGAGAATGGAGGAGAAGGGACTGCAGTGTGGCCATCCCCCACGGGGGTGGGGGTGATCTCTCACTTTCTCTGTCTCTCCAGAGATTGCACACACCCTATAGCAAAAATCTCTCTCTAAATAAAGAAAAAGAAAACAGGTATGTGTATGGGTGCCCTAAATCCCAAAGGATGGAGAAACAAAGGAGAAGGGGTTGTGGCATGACCATTGCCCATAAGGGGTGCTTCTCACTTTTCTGCCCCTCTCTCCAGAAAGCACATGAGCCATCTGGCAAAATTTTTTAAATAAATAAAAACATGGGTGAGCCCGTGTTGTGGTGGTAGGGATGGCTAGATCCCACATGCCTGACTCTGTGGTCAGAGTCTCAACCTGGCAGCTTGAAAAACATACCAGATGTGTGCATGTGTGCCCAAAATCCTGAGAAGAGAATGAAGAAGGGATTGCAACATGGCAAATTCCCCCTAGGAATTGATTTCTCATTTTCTCTCTCTCTCGCATTTTCTCTCTCTCTCTCTCTATCCCTTTCCTATGAGCACATTCACTTTATAATAAAACTAAAAAGAAAAAAAAGAAGGTATTAACATTTAGTGAAGTTTGGTCAAGATATGTAATAACTCTATGTACTATCTTGGCAACGTTTCTGAAAGTCTCAAATTACTATCTAAAAAAAGTCTAAGGTCTGAAAGACTATCATTATTATCAGGAAAGAACTAAGAGAAGGTATTACATACATGAAACACAAATGAGACTTTTCTTAAAGAAACATTTAAGAAACAAGAAAGAGGGACCAGCAGGTGATACGGTGGTTAAGGCTCTGGACATTTCCACACGGTCAACCACAGATCAAGCCCTGGACCTGGTAGCTTGTTTTCTCACGTTCTCTCTCTCTGGTCAAATTAAAATAAATAAATGAACAAATAAAATTAAAGAATTCTTTTTTTTTTTTTGGAGAGGTTTGTTCTATAGGGCATGTGCGCTCACCAGAAATAGAGAGAGAGACAGAGAGACAGAAAGCGAGAAATCATCCCCCAGGGCGGATGGCCATGCCGCAATCCCTTCTCCATTCTCCTCTCCGAATCTTGGGCACGCACGCACACACACACGCCCGGCGCGAGTTTAAGCCACTGGGTCTGGGACTCGAATCACGGTCGACTACATGGAAGTTCAGTGACATAGCCATTACGCTAACTGCTGGTCCCAATAAATAATTCTTTTAAAAAAAAAGAAAGAAATGAAAGAATTTTTAAAAAGTAAAAAATAAATTACATCAATGAACTCAGTTGAAAGATAAAACTGTCCTAAATCAGAATGAAAGTCAAAGAAATGAACAGCAAGACAGAAAAAGATTTAAAAAAAAAATTAAAGAAACTGTTCTAAAGATTCAATATATGAATAACAGAAGGTCCTAAAAGTGAGAACAGAACAAAATAGAGGGCATAATATAATTAATGTAATAATTCAATCAAATTTCCCAGGATTAAAGATATTGACTGCCGGATTAAAAAAGACAGACTGTGGGGCCGACAGGTGGCAATGGGGTTTAAAGTGCTGGACTCCAACATGACCAACTGCAGTTTGAGTTCCAGACCTAGTGGCTTGCTTTCTCTTTCTCTCTCTCTCTGGTGAGCTCACATGCCCTACTGCAAATTAAAATAATAATAATAAATAAAATTAAATAAATAATTAGATAATTTAAAAAAAAAAAAGACACACTGCTAGCTCAACAAGTGGCACAAGCAATAGGGTCCCAGTACCCAAGTTCAAGGCCATATGGGAGGTCTGGGTTCAGTTCCTGGACCAATCTAAACAGGCTGGGCATGGTAGTATGCACCTCACTGGAAAGCTGGGGCAAGAAGATCACGCTTGATGAGACCCTGTCAAAATACTTCTCTCCCTCTTCCCCAACCCCACAATCAATCAATAAATCAATAAGTGGTCCATTTATGTGTCAAAATTTGACTGTGACCCAGACCCACAGCCTAGTGATTAAGGGAGCTGGATCCCACATGGGCAACTGCAATTTGAATCTGTGCCCCAGTAGCTTGAAAAACACACCAGGCACGTGTGCATGCATGCCTAAAATTTTGACAGGATAGAGAAATGGAGAAGAAAGGATTGTGGCATGGCCACATCCCACTGGGGGATAATTTCTTTCCTCATCCTCTGGTGAGCATGTACACCCTCTGGAAATAATAATAATAATAACAACAACAAAAGAATTTGATAATATTGTGAAGGTACTAAGAATGGACACTTAAACAAACTGTAGTGTTAAAAGATGGGGCCCTTAGAAGGTGATAAGGATTTCATAAAGGCATTAGGGGTAAGGACCCCATGACTGAATACTGTTAACTTTATAAAAAGGAAAGAGGAGCCAGCAGGTGGTGTGATGGTTAAAGCACTGGACATTCCACATGATTGACTGTGGTTTGAATCCTGGACCTGGCAGCTTGCTTTCTCACTTCCTCTTTCTGTCTCTTTCTGGTGAATTAAAATAAGTGAGGTTGGCAGGTGGTGTGTTGGTTAAGGGCAGTGGACTCCTACATGGTCAACCATGCTTCAGGTCCCGGACCTGGAGGCTTGTTTTCTCACTTTCTCTGTCTCTGTCTCTGTCTCTGTCTCTCTCTGTCCCTCTCTGGTCAGACTGAAATAAATAAACAAATGAGTATAAAGTTAAATAAAATGATAAAAAATAATAATGATAACAAGTAAAATTAAATAAATAATTAATTTTGAAAAAAAGAAGAGAACAGAGCTGACCTGGACACAGACACATAGACACACACAGCTCGTGCCCTATCACCATGGGATACCTACCCTGTGCCACCTCAGGACTCACCAACAGGAAGACCCTCACTGGACATGGTCCTGTGATCTCGAACCTCCAAAACCATGAGCTAAATATACTATTCTTTATAAACTGAATTCAGTAGGTAGCAACAGAAGACTAAAAATCTACCAAGTGCTACCCTGACGATGAATAAAAACACTAAAGCACATCACTGAAATATCAGAAACTGAATATAAGATCCTAAATACAAGCTTCCCGAGAGAAAAAAGTTTACTGCCAGCAGCTTGCAAAGTGGTTAAGGTGTTGGACTCCCATGTGGTTGATCACAGTTCAAATCCCAGACCTGGTGGCTTGACACTCATGCTGGACATGTGAGTGTGCATGCCCAGAATCCCAGGAGGAGAGCGGAGGAGAAGGGATAGAGAAGCGATTGTGGCATGGCCACCCCCCCAAGAGGGTGATTTCTTGCTTCCTGTCTCTCGGGAAAGCACACACATAGATCTTTAAAAAAAAAAAAAAAAGTTCATGTACACATGATCAAGAATCAGAAAGCCTTTCAAACTTGTTAGCAATAATGATGAAAGCCTGAAAGTAATTAAACAGTGACTTCTGACGGAAAATCATTTCCAATCTAAAATTCTAAATCAAATCAATTGTTGATCAACTGTTATACGGAATAGATTTTCAGATAGCAAAACTTCAAAATAATTACCCCCTAAAATGACACAATTAAAAATGTATGTCATTTTGGAACCAGCAGTTAGCGTAATGGCTATGTCACTGGACTCCCACATAGTCGACCGCGTTCGTAGTGGCTTAAAAATCACGCCAGGCGCGTGTGCGTGCGTGCCCAAGATCCCGAGAGAAGAATGGAGGAGAAGGGATTGCGGCGTGGCCATACCCCCTAGGGGGTGATTTCTCGCTTTCTGTCTCTCTGTCTCTCTCTGTCTCTCTGGCGAGCGCACGCGCCCTATAGCAAAAACCTCTTCAAAAAAAAAAAAAAAAAGTATGTCATTTTACATATACCAATGCAATATTGATAATGACAAGGATCATAAGGTATATACTAAATCCATTAAATAGAAGGTTACTAGGAAACAAAATATTATAAACAATCTTTTTATTTAACTTTATCTATCTATTTAAATTTAACTAGAGAGGGAGAGAGAAAGAGAGAAAGCAATCCTCCAGGTCTGGAACTCAAACCACGGTTGTCCATGTGGAAGTCCAGTGCCCTTAACCACCAATGCCACCTGCCAGCCCCGAAACAAAATATTTTTATGGTCTTAAAAAATTTACCAGGCTTGGAGCCAACAGTTAGCGTAATGGCTATGTCACTGGACTCCCATGTAGTTGACTAGGGCTCACGTCCCGGAGCCGGTGGCTTAAAACTCACGCCGGGCGCATGTGCGTATGTGCCCAAGATCCCGAGAGGAGAATGGAGGAGAAGGGATTGCGGCGTGGCCATCTCCCCTAGGGGCTGATTTCTCGCTTTCTGTCTCTCTGTCTCTGTCTGTCTGGCGAGCCCTATAGCAAAAAATAAATAAATAAATAAAACCTCTCCAAAAAAAAAAAAAATTACCAGGCTTGGGACCAGCAAGTAGTATGGTGGTTAAGATGCTGTACTCGGGGAACCAGCAGTTAGCGTAATGGCTATGTCGCTGGACTCCCACGTAGTCGACCGCGGTTCGCGTCTCGGACCCGGTGGCTTACAACTCACGCCGGGCGCATGTGCGTGCGTGCCCAAGATCCCGAGAGGAGAATGGAGGAGAAGGGATTGCGGCGTGACCATCCCCCCTGGGGGGTGATTTCTCGCTTTCTGTCTCTATGTCTCTCTCTGTCTATCTGGCGAGCGCACGCGCCCTATAGCGAAAAACCTCTCCAAAAAAAAAAAAAAAAAAAAAAGATGCTGTACTCGCACATGGCTGATTGCAGTTTGAGTCCCAGACCTGGTAGCTTGTTTTCTTACTCACCACTCCTACTTCTCTCTCTGGTCAAATTTAAAAAAATAATAATAATAAATATATATATATATATATTTTTTATTACCAGGCTAATCCTACAGAGCAGCAGTTAAGTTGTATGGAAGGAGTCAGATCCCATAAGGCTGACCACGGTTTGAATCCCAGCCTCACCAGCTTGAAAACACACTGAGTAATGTACAAAGACACCAAAAACCCTGATAGGACAGAAGAAAAAGAACTGTGTCATGATGAAGCCCCATTTAGGGTTGCTTTCTCATCTCTCTTTGCTAGTGCACATACCCACTGGCAATTAAACAGTAAACCTCACAGATTACATATTAATTACAAAGGGGAAAAATACTTTTACAAAGGATACCATCTTAACTAATGTCTAAACTAACCACCAATATTAGGACAAACTGACATATGGGTCCTTACATGATGCAGTTAGAAGTGTACAATGCGGGACCAGCAGATGGCATAGCAGTTATGTTGCTCCCACATAGCCAACCACAGTTCAAACCCTGGACCTGGTGGCTTGAAAATCACACCGGGCACATGTGCATGCGTGCCCAAAATCCCAGGAAGAGAATGGAGGAGAAGGTATTGCATAGTGGCCATCCCCTTGGGGGGGTGATTTCTCATTTTCTCTCTCACTGTGTCTCTCCTCACCCACCTACCTAACATCCTCCCAGCACAAGCACCCTAAGGCAAAAACGTCTCAAAAAAAAAAAAAAAAAAAGGTGCATAATGTGACATATGTAGTATTTTTTACAAAAATGGTTAGTTTGAACCTAACCATGATAATACAACCAGACAAATCAAGATCTGAGGTCATTTTACAAAACAACTGGCCTGGATGCTTCAAAATGTCAATGAAAGATAAATGCCATGAAAGATAAAAAATGGCAAGGTGACTATTTTAGATTAAGAAGACTAAAGACACTTGGAACTAAATGCAAAGCAAGATTCTTGACTGGATCAAGAATTAAAACATATGAGCTGAACAAAAGTCTCTCTAAGGAAGACCGAATAGTCAAAAAGCATATGAGGAAATGCTCAACATCCCTCATCATAAGGGAGATGCAGATAAAAACTACAATGAGATACCACCTAACCCCTGTCAGAATGGCAAAGATTAAGAATATAAAAAGTGATAAGTGTTGGCAGGGATGTGGTGAAAAGGGAACCCTCCTACACTGTTGGTGGGAATGTAAACAAACCACTGAGAACAATATGGAGGTTCCTCAAAGATCTACAAATAGAACTACCATTCGATCCAGTAATCCCACTGGGTATTTACCCAGACAGGAGAACGCTCAGTCAGAAAAGTGCTTGCACATCAATGTTTATTGCAGCATTTTCACAATTGCCAAGACATGGAACCAAAAATGTCACAAACTGATGAATGGATTGGAAAAGTGTGGTATATATACTCTATGGAATACTACTCAGCTTAACAAAATTTGATAGAAAGTGGTCAGATACGGAGGATATATTGCTGAGTGAAGTAAGCCAGGATATGAAAGAAAGATATTGTATGTATCCACTCAATATATACCGACTATCAGCATTCTATGATAGTGAAAAAAAATTGGAGGACATAAAAGCAGTGAAGATACTTAATGAGAATAGGACAGTGTGGAATGGGGGAAGTGAAGAGAAGAGGATAGAGAAAGATAACAAATGAACAATAGAGAGGTAGGACATTAGTGAGAAACAGATATGGCTTATTAACTGTTGATGTTGACATGTATAGTATTCTCAACTGGATTTGTCTGAGAAGTATTTCATGATGGGCAAAGTATTTGTACAAGCAACATGAGAAATAGCGATGGACTGTCTTAAAAAATAATTAGAATAATAATAATGATTGGGGAAAACATAGAAAAGATATTGAATGTTGAAGCGGGGAGATTAATGTCTCTGTACTGACTGACATGCATGGCATTGGTAATGTAATACAATGTAAAGTTATATGTAATTCAATGTAATATAAAGAAGAATATGATGATAATAAAAAAAAAAATTAAAAAAAAAAAAAAAAAAAAAAGAATTAAAACATATGGAGGCCGACAAATGGCTTGGTGGTTAAGGGCGCTAGACTCCCACATGGTCAACTGAGGTTTGAATCCCGGACCTGGCAGCTTGCTTTCTCACTTTCCCTCTCTCTCTCTTTCTCTCACTATGTCCCTCTCTGGTCAAATTAAAATAAATAAGTAAAGTTAAATAAAATAATTATTTTTTAAAAAGTAATTAAAGCATATGTAGTTATAAAGAATGTTACTGAGACAAGTGAAAAAACTTAAAATAGACTATATATTAAATATTATGTATGAGTGTTAAATTTTGAGGATATAATAAGAGATTGGGGCTGGCAGGTGGCATGGTAGTTAAGGGTGCTGGACTCCCACACAGCTAATGGTAGTTCAAGTCCTGAACCTGGTGACTTGTTTTCTCACTTTCAGTCTCTCTCTCATTCTGTCCCTCTCTTGTCAAATAAATAAATTATATAAATAAATGAAGCTTAATAAAATAATTCTAAAAAAATAAATAAATAAAGGATTAAGCAGGGCTGGTCTGTCTAGTACTTAGGAGGCTGTTTCACACATGGCTGACAGTGGCTCAAATCCCCAACCCAGTAGTAGATTAAAAAACACACCTGGTGCATATTCATGTATGTCCAAAATCCCTACAGGAAGGAAAAATGGAGACGCAATTGTGGCATGACCACACCCCACTAGGAGGGACTTTCTCTCTTTGTCTCTCTTTGCGATCATACATAGAGTCTGGCAATTTAAAGAAAATTTAAATTTAATGGCCAATCGCGATTCGGGTCCCGGACCTGGCAGCTTGCTTTCTCACTTTCCCTCTCTCTCTGATCAAACCGGAAACTAGTAGCAATAGTAAGAAGTTAAAAAATAAAATGAAATTCTAGAAAGGGACCGGCAGGTGGTGTGGTGGTTAAAGTGCTGGACTTCCATATGGCCAACCATGGTTTGAGTCTCAGACCTGGCAACTTGCCTTCTCACCTTCTCTTTCTCTCTCTCTCTCTCAAGTGAACTCAAGTACCCTATAGCAAGTTATTATAATAATAATAAATTAAATAATTATTTAAAAAATTTTTTTTCAAACTTTGTGTCATATCAAAGAAGAAAATAATTTATACAAGCTTATTCTATCTAGGATGACCACTTCATAGTATGCATAACTGCCATGCCAGTATCTGATGCCATGGGATGACAAACATTATTATGATTCCTTATATAAAGAGGGTGGGTATGGCATGCCGACAGGATGAAATGAGGGTAAGTCCCAAATAAACATCAGTGGAAGGCAGGATCATTTGGGCCCACCAACATTTTGGGTAGGGTACTTGGAAAGCCTTTTTGTTGAAGCCACTTTTCACTAGCCTCCTTAAACATCCTCGGAGTAGACAGTTTAATGGGAGCTTGAATAAGTAACAAATTGATAAGAGAACTGTATCATTAGAGAAAACTAAGATTAAGACTGACTGAGTAAACTCATAAGAATTAAATACTCAATCAGATTTACACTTTGTGTAAGTATAACTTTCATGTGACACTCACTAGTCATGGTTTCCTATCTATTATCATTTTCAAATAGTACACTAGATTTAAGCAAAGTATTGAATACTCAGTAAGTTTTGTAAAATTAAAGAAACAAACTAGTTAAGCAATAATCTGTTGAAATAGATCAATAAACACTTTCTTTGAAAATAACAATCATGTCAATGGTTAACAGGAGTTTTTTCATCCTGTGTTTTAAAGTTTATTCACTTCTTCATAATCTTACATCTAAGGGTTTGTAAGCATGCATGATGTATACCTCTTATAAATATTTAAGGGACCAGCAGTTGGTGTAATGGCTATGTCGCTGGACTCCCATGTAATTGACTGTGGTTTGAGTCCCAGACCTGGTGGCTGAAAACTCACACCAGGAGCGTGTACGTGCGTGCCCAAGATCCCAAGAAGAGAATGGAGAAGGGATTGCAACGTGGCCATCCCCCTAGGGGGTGATTTCTCACTTTCTGTCTCTTGTCTCTCTCTGTCTTTCTGGCGAGTGCACATGTCTTAGAGCAAAAATGTCCCCCCCCCCCCAAAAAAAAAGTAATAAAAAAATAAACACTTAAGAACATGTTAGATAATGATATAACATCTTTTTTCGCAAATTACAAAAATATTCTCCCCTTCCCTCCAGTGGCAATAAAAATACTACATTCCAATATATTATTCTACAATTTCTACTTTAACTCTTTCTTTAACCAAGACTACTAGGATATTGACTAGCCCCAAAAAAATTTTTTTTAAGAAAGAAATACACTAGCCCCAGACCTGGGGCATAAAAAAGTTGTCCTAGTCATTGATTTAAAAGGAAATTCTACATAGTGATCTATACCTGAATCTTTAGAGAAGTCAAATCAGATGAGAATTCTCTGAAGTTGGCTTTCACAATTCCAGTTTTTGACATTACCTAGTCACTGTCAGAACTATACATTCACGGAGCCAGCCCCTGGCATGGTGGTTAAACATGGCTAGATTCCCACATGGCCAAAAACATCATTCATGTCCTGGCCTAGGAGCTTGAAAACATACCAGGTGCAAGTTTGCACATCCAAAATTCTGGAGGAGGAAAAGGGATTGTGATATGACCAGGCCTAAAGGGGGCTTTCTCACTTTCTCTCTCTTTTCTGTCTCTGAGGAGTTCACATATCCTCTGGTAAAATTAAAAACAAACAAACAAAAACCAGAAAATTCATTAAGCAAAATGCCACTGTTTTCTAACCTTTCCACCCATTTTAAAAGCAATTATTTCTTTATTTCTCTCTCTCTCTCTTTTTTTATTTATTTATTTATTTATTTATTTTTAAGATTTTTGCCATAGGGCGTTTGTGCTCTGGGAGAGGAGAGATAGTGAGAATGAAAATGAGAAATCACCACTTCCCCTCCACAGGGAATGGTCACTCCACAATCCCTTCTCCATTCTCCTCCTGGGATTTTGGGCACGCATGCATGCACACACACACACACACACACACACACACACACACCCCAGCATGATTCTCAAGCTGCCAGGTTAGGGACTTGAACTGTGGTCTGCCATGTAGGAGTCCAGAGCCTTAACCACCTGCTGGCCCCTATATTTCTTTTCTGTACTGGTAAATGAAAACCAAAGGAACAAAACTTTTATAACAGGGACCAGGTGGAGTGATAATACAACTGAGCCCACATGGCAAAGGTTGTGGATTTCCATCCCAAGACCTCTCAGATCAGGTCAGGTGGGTATACATGCCTGTGATCAGGCCAGGTGAGAATGGGATGGACTGCCATGTGGAGACACTGTTGGGATGACTATCTCTCTATCTCGTTCTCTCTCTATCTCTCTCAGAAATAAATAAACCCAAAAAAAGAAACTTCTACAACACTGGTAGCCACTGGTGGCTTCATAAATTAATACTTTTTACCTTTGATATATTTTCATACGCTCACTTTATAATATAGGTTCACATTAGTCCTATTAATATATTTTAAAGCATTAAGAAGAAACTGAGGCAAGAGATATGGGAAGAGACTTGATACTTTGTAGCAAGGAGGCACCTATGCAGACACTAAGTAGTCCTGCTCTAGGAGACCACAATGCTTTCCTTTTTTTTTTTTTTTTTTTTTAAGAGAGATGTTTGCAGAAAGTGAGATATCACCCCTCAGGGGGGATAGCCAGGCCACAATCTCTTCTCCAGTCTCCTCTCTGCATTTAGGGAAGGCACGCACACATGCCCAGCCAGCATGAGTTTTAAGCCACTGGGTCCAGGACTTGAACCAAGGCCCACTATATGAAGTACAACGAAGTAACCATTAGGCCATCTGCTGGTGCCCACCACAATCTTACCTGAAAAGTGCACATCACTAGGCAGTGCAGAAGCCTTTCTCATCAAGACATCCAAGGCATCCCGATCAAGAAGGAAGAGACAAATCAGAGTATTCCTACTCCCTGAGGCACAAGAAACCATGTAACCAAGGAAAGCATGTTCCTCAATCTGTACTATGGTTTTGGGGGGCGGGGAAGAGATGAATGAAACCAGAGAAAATCAAGGGAGACCAACTTCTGAGACTGACGACCAGCTTATTGGGTTTATTCTGCCCAAGGGGAAATTACTGGAACACTGCTTGGGTAGAAGTGGAATCAGGAAGTCCTAGGGTCTTTATTTCAGTCTTAAACTCCAAAACAAAAATAACTGAAATTAAAGTATTTTCCCTTTCTGAGCTGTTATATTCTTATATACTTCTATAAAACCCACAAGGCCACCAGTATTCACTTGCCGGTTTCCAATTCCAAAAATAACGCTGGCCTGAGTCAGGGAGGACTTCACGCACATTTTCCTCTGAAATCATTAGCTTCACTTCGCCTTCGTACGTCCTATCTCCAATTGCTTTCATTGATCAGTATGGCAATGGGGGAGAGAGTAACAACAGGCACGTACATTTACTACTCCTCACAGAAAACATAATAAAATCCTGGGAGGAGAAACTGGCAAGGGACAGCCCGCCTGACCCTGGCTCTCACCACCATACAAAGACGGCGAGAGCAACAGAAGCGAGACTGCGCCCCACATCTCACTCGGAGAGAGGAGAGGAAGAAGACTTACAATGAGACCAGACCGACCCTCAACACGCCCTTCCCACATGGTCTTCGCCCTCTCCCGAGCCCAGGTCGGACTGGAGAGGGAGCCCGGAGGAAACAGACCACGCCAGGGCCGGGGCGGGAGGAGCACGGGCCGGTGGGGGGGCGAGCGCCGGGCGGACACCCAGACCCTTCCTAGGGGCCCTAGGCAGTATGCCTCCCAGTTCCGGGACCCGAGCGTCCACACCGGAGACCCCAGACCTCTCCACGTCTCTCGGGGACGGGCCGCGGATCCCCAGAGCTGCCGGGAGGGCTGGGCTGCCTGGCCCGGCTAGGCGGGATGGAGCCGAGCCGCGTGCGGGCTCAGACTGGGAGGCGGCCCCCTTCCGGCCGCCGGCCCCCGCCTGGGCCCCAGCTTCTCCAGGTCCCGACCGCAGGTTCTCAGGCGGCACTCACCTCACCTCAGAGTGGCGGCGCCCGCGGTCGGCCGGTCCCGAAGCCCCTGCGCGGAGGCGGTGCCGGGCGGGAGGAAACGCCGGCGGCTCCGGCGATGGCTGACAGGCGCGCAGCACCAGGCCGGTTCTGCACACGGGAGGGGGCGGGGCTTCGTGGGCCGGCCCCGCCCCCGCCCCGCCCCTGCCGCCCACCTCAGCCGGCGAGCCCCATGAGGTGACTACGTCCGGGGTTACTCCAGGCCGTTCACCTCCGACCCTGCTCCGGGCTGCGGCGCTGTCCCAGCGGCGGGGGGGTCGAGACGCGGGCCCCGAGGACTCAGCGGCAGCCAATAGGAGGGCGGCGCGGGGCGGGGCGACGTGAGGCGATGCCGATGGTCCGAGCCCGGCTCTGCCATTCGGGGCCGAGCGGCGAGAGGGCGGGCGGGCCCGGTGCGGTCGCGGCGCCCCTTCTGCCCGGGGCGGGTGAGAAGCTAGCCCGTCGGCTCCCCCTCCTGGCGTTGAGCGGAGTAGGGGAAATGGTCCCACATTCTACCGGAGAGAGAGGCGCCGCTGTGCAGAAAGAGGGGCCAGCCCAGCCCGCTTTGTAGCGCAGGGAAGAGAACCCAGAACCACGCCGGGCCGACTGGGGCAGGCGGTGAGGGCCCGGTACGAAGCTTAAGGTGTTTTAAACTGACACCTTCAAGAGGTGGGTATTGCGCCCATCGATTACCTGCATCACACAGGCTATTTTCCAAGTTACTGCAGGTCAACTAACCCCTATTAGGAAACTCCACAACCGCTCGCTTGTTTGCTCCTCTCTCCAAGACAGCCCATCCCAAAGGAGTCCTGGATCCTGGAGCATCCAGGGAAAGCCTTGGTAAAAAGCAGCTCAGTGAGAAGGCCAGAGCACCAAGGACAACAATCTGCTGCCGTCTTGGAGCTGGGAAAACAGGTGCCAGCGAGTTTCTGATTTCTCTCATTGGAGAGTGCCTCCCACCCTGCACTGTGGTTACCCCAAGCCTTTGAGATGAAACCAACCAATTTCTCTAGTTTTGCCAGTTACTTCATAGTAAGACCTTCATGGAGGCTGTGTGTTGACATTCATAGTAACAGGGAGGAGTCTCAAAACATACAACCATTTTACAGGCACAGAAAGAAAATTGGAGACAATTGCTCTTGAGAAGAATGGGGTGAGTTATAATTTCTTCCAAGAATTTAATGCAGCACCCAGAGTACTTTCCCCATCCTTACACAAGCTTATGATGAAGGCCAGGAGAGGTGCAGAGAATGACAACTTGACGCACAGAAGTTCTATGCCAGAGGCAAAAAAAGTGAATAGGGTACAAATATACACCCCAGGTAAGAAATTTGGGGGCAAAAGCTGAAGCAGGAAGATAGGAAGATTAACAAGGAACAATATTCACCTAGGAGCCCTTATAATACCACTAAGTAGTGACTGCAAGAATTTACCAACTCACCTTTAAAATGATAGGGACTGGAAACAAAAATCAAAAAGATGGGGACTTTACAGAAAAGATATCCGTCACAGTAACTGTCTCATTGAGATATCTATCAGTTGAAAAGAGGTAGGAAACTCAGAACTTTATTTAAAAAAAAAAAAAAAAAAAAAAAAAAAAGCTAATTGAGCAAATTTCCTGGTTTAACACTACGTTTGATTTGACTTACAAAAAATGGCTTAGGGAGCCAGCAGATGTGGTGTTTTGAGGCGCTGGATTCCCACATGGCTGGCCTCTGTTTACATTCCGGACCTAGTGCTTTGTTTTCTCACTTTCTCTCTTTCTCTCTTTCTCTCTCTCTCTCTCTCTCTCTCTCTGATAAGCACATTTGCCCTATAGCAAAATTTGAAATCAAATTAAATTAATAAGAATTTTTTTAAAGAATTATTTTATTTGAGACCAGCAAGTGGCATGGTGATTAAGGGTGCTGGACTCCCATATGGCCGACCGCGGTTTGAGTCCCGGACCTGGAGGCTTGCTTTCTCACTTTCTCTGTCTCTCTGTCTCTCTCTCTGATAAAATTAATAAATAATTCTAAAATAATTATTTTATTTAACTTCATTTATTTATATGTTTATTTATCTTCATTTGACCAGAGAGGGACAGAGTGAGAGAGAGAGAGAGAGAGAGAGAGAAGGAGGGAAGGTGAGAAAGCAAGCACCAGGTCCAGGACTCAAACCACAGTCAGCCATGTGGGAGTCTAGCACCCCCAACCACCACGCCACTACCAGCTCCCAATAATTATTTTTAAGAAGCACTTGGGGGGCCAGCAGATGGCATGGTGGTTAAGGTACTGGACTCCTACATGGTTGACCACAGTTTGAATCCCAGATCTAGTTGCTTGAGTTCTTACTTTGCTTCTCTCTCTCTCTCTTTGTGTGTCTCCCTCTAGTGAGTGCATATGTCCTACAGCAAATTTAAATAATATTAAAAATTCAATAAATGGCTTCAGAAACTTTGCTTCTTCTTAATAACTCACTCTGAAGCTGACATGAAGGAAGTGATTTTAGAAAGAACTAAAAACCTCAGGTTGCGTCTTTCATTTTCCCAGTTCTATTAAGTATTCTTTCATAGAGGTGGTGGTGTTTAGCAGCTTTAGGAGCACTAAAAAAACCAGGAGCTTATCCTCAAAAACTATCCTTATAAGAAATTTCAGCAGGGCTAACAGATGGCTAGGTGGTTGTGATACTAGAATATCACATGACTATGGTTTGAGACCCAGACCTGATGACTTGAAACAGACTGGGTGCATGTGCGTGTGTGCCCAAAGTCCCCAGAGGAGGGCAGAGTAGAAGGGGTTATGGCGTGGCCATTTCCCCTGGGAGGTGATTTCTCACTTTCCCTCTCTCTATACCTGTCTGTCTTTCTCTCTGGTGGGCTCATACAAAAAACTATTAAGAAAAGAAATAAAAGAAATTTCAGCAAGCAAAAAAACTTAAAAAAAATTTTCAGCAAGCCCTTGCATGTCCTGCTTTGAACCTCACTGGATATTTAAAGTAATTGATGGGACCAGCAGTTAGCGTAATGGCTATGTCGCTGGACTCCCACGTAGTCGACCGCGGTTCGCGTCCCGGACCCGGTGGCTTAAAACTCACGCCAGGCACGTGTGCGTGCGTGCCCAAGATCCCGAGAGGAGAATGGAGGAGAAGGGATTGCGGCGTGGCCATCTCCCCTGGGGGGTGATTTCTCGCTTTCTATCTCTCTGTCTCTTTCTGTCTGTTTGGCGAGCGTACGCGCCCTATAGCGAAAACCTCTCCATAAAAAGAAAAATAAATAAATAAATAAAGTAAATAAAGTAATTGAGCCTCTCTTTAAAAACTAGCTAAGAAAGGTCCTAACGGAAGAGCTACAGTCGGGACCAGCAGACAGTGTAATGGCTACATCACTAGACTCCCATGTGGTCGACCACAGTTCAAGTCCCGGACCCATTGGCTTAAACTCATACCAGGCACATGTGCATGTGTGCCCAAGATCCCGAGAGGAGACTGGAGAAGGGACTACAGGGTGGCCATCCCCCCGGGGGGTGATTTCTTACTTTCTGTCTCTCTTTCTGGTGAGCACACATGCCCTATTGTAAAAACCTGTCCAGAAGAAAAAAAAAAGAAAGCTACAGTGAAAGAAAACGGAGGATGCAATAGGATACACCAAAAACACTTATAGAAGATCTAATAATCTAATTGTTATTACCAACTATTAAGACTGCTCAGAGATTGGGCAAAGAGGTGCATCTTTAATACAATACACCTGGAATTTCAACAGTCCCTAAACATTGTCTTATTTGGTACAGGCCACAACCTGCCCATCCCTAGTGTAGGTTCTTTAGAACTGCCCATCAGTTCTTGCCACACAGGCTATTATACCTGAAAGATACAGAGGAGCATAGCCAAAGGGTGGAGAGAACTTACTATACAAGACTAACAGGTGTAAGAGAGGGGAGCGAATGATATTTTTCCAGAAGTTGAAACTGTAAGTCTATGATCATTCAAATCTTGTCCACAAATTCCTAGGCTGAAATCCTAACAACCTTAGGACCTCAGAATGTGTGTGTATTGAGGGGCTGGCAGGTGGCATGGTGGTTAAGGTGCTGGACTCCCACGTGGGCAACCATAGTTTGGGTCTCAGATCTGGTGGCTTGCTCTCTCTCTCTCTCTCTCTCTCTTTCTCTCCTCTTGTCAAATTAAAAAATAATAATAACAAATAAAAAATTAAATTAATAAATATTTTTTAAAAAAAGAATTTGTGTGTATTGGGAGATAGGGTCTTTAAAGAGGCAATTAGGGACCAGCAGATGGCATAACAGTTATGTCGCTGGACTCTCACATGGCTGACTGAGGTTCAAGTTTCAGACCTGGTGACTTGAAACACATCGGATGCATGTGCACACATGCACAAAATCCTGAGAGGAGAATGAAGAAGGGATATGTGGCCTTTCCCCCTGGGGGGGACGGGAGTTCTCACTTTCTGTCTCTCTGTTTCTGTTTCTTTCGCGAGTGCATGTGCCCTCTAGCAAAAATCCCTCTAAAAAAAAAAACTAAGTAAAGAGGCAATTAATTTAAAATGATGTAATCAGGGTGACTAGTGTCCAAACAAGAGAGGAAATTAGGCACACACAGAAGGAAGATCCTGTAAAGGTACAAGGGGAAGGTGGCCATTCACCACCTGACGAGATGAACCTCAGAAGAAACTAACTCTGTCAATACTTTGATCTTGGACTTGTAGCCGCCAGAACTGTGAGGAAATACATTTATGTTATCTAAGCCACCAGTCTGTGGCACTTTGTTAGAACAGCCCTAGAAAGCTAATACAAGAAGCCAACAGGTGGTGTGGTGGTTAAGGGGCTGGACTCCCACATGGCCGACTATGGTTCAGGACTTGGACTTGGCAGCTTGCTTTCTCACTTTCTCTCTCTCTCTTTGTCTCCCTCAGGTCAAATTAAAGACAAATAGTAATACAAATAAAATAAATCTTTAAAAAAAAAAAAAAAGGAAAGAAAGCTAATACAAGGTCCCAAATATCAAATGGCATCCAAGTTTTTCAAAAGGCTATCTAGGAGTCAGTAGGTGGTGTGGTGGTTGAGGCGCCAGACTCCCACATGACCGATCACAGTTCAAGCCCAGACCTGGTAGCTTGCTTTCTCATTTTCTCTCCCTCTCTCTGGTCAAGTTAAATAATAATAATAATAATAATTAAAATAAAATAATTTTTGAGAGGTTTTAGCCTTACGGCACATGTGCTCACCAGAGAGAGACAGACAGACACAGCAAGAGAGAGAGTGAGAAATCACTCCCCAGGGATGGCCACGCCACAATTCCTTCTCCTCCATTCTCCTCCTGGGATCTTAGGCATGTATGCACACATGCCCAGTGTGATTTTCAAGCCACCAAGTCCAGGACTTGAACCATGGTCAGCCATATGGGAGGTCCAGAGATGTAACCACTACACCATCTGCTGGCTCCTTCATACTTTAGGAAAAAAAAAAAAAAAAAAAAGGCTGTCTAATGGTTTTGGGGACCCTGAGCAACCCAGCTACCTTCCAACAATAAAATTAGTACATACTACTATGAGTTAAGTCTGAGAGATCCCTGGCTTAAAGTTGACTACAATCTATTTGGGAAGGCAAAACTAACACACTAAAATAGTGTCTACATCTCCTTAGATGACAGCCATGTGAATATGGAGAGGCTTGTTGTTGTTATTGTTTTCTATATCGTGGGTGTACCCACAAGAAAGAGAGAGACAGAGACAGAAAGTGAGAAATCACCCCCCCAGGGGGGATAGCCATGCCACAATCCCTTCTCCCCCATTCTCCTTTTGGGATCTTGGGCATGCACGCACACGTGCCCAGTGTGAGTTTAAACTACCAGGTCCAGAACTCAAACCGCAGTCGACTGCATGGGAGTCCAGCGACATAGCCATTACACCAACTGCTGGTCCCGATAGCCAGGTGAATATGTAAGAGACACAGATGGGAGAGGATAAATACTCAAAAATAGATATACTTGGGTATACATAAACATGTATGTGCCACTGTGCAGCCAGCTGTATTTGGCACTTTCTTGTCGACTCTAGGGCAGTATTTTTCAAAGTATGTTCCACTGATTGCCTAAAACAGAAACATGGGGGCTGTCTGTTAACATTTCAGATTCCTGGGGGGCTGGAAGGTGGCATGGTGGTTAAAGGCACTGGACTCCCACATGGTAACCGAGGTTCAACTTCTTGACCTGGAGGCTTGCTTTTCTCTTTTTTTCTCTCTCTCTTACTCCATCCCTCTCTGGTCAAATTAAAAAATATAAATCAATAAAGTTAAATAAAATAATTCTTTAAAAATTTTCAGATTCCTGGGACCAGCAGATGATATAATGATTACGACCATAGTTTTGAGCGGTGGTAGTTTGAGCGGTGGCTTAAAACTCAACACCAGGCGCATGTGCATTTGTGCCCAAGATCCTAAGAGGAGAATGGAGGAGAAGGGATTGCAGCATGGCCATCCCTTCTGGGGGGTGATTTCGTGCTTTCTGTCTCTCTCTTTCTGGCAAGTGGACACACCCTATAGCAAATCTCTTTCTTTTTTTTAAATAATTATTTTATTTCACTTATCATCATCATTATTTGTTTAATTTGACTAGAGAGAGACAGAAAGAGAGAAAGGGAAAGTAGGAAAACAAGCTTCCAAGTCCAGGACTCAGACCATGGTCAGTCATGTGGGAGTCCCGTGCCTTAACCACCACACTACCTGCTAGCCCTACAAAAATCTCTCTTAAAAAATAAACTCAGGGGACCAGCAGTTAGCGTAATGGCTATGTCGCTGGACTCCCATGTAGTCGACCGTGGTTCACGTCCCGAACCCGGTGGCTTAAAACTCACGCCGGGCGTGTGTGCATTGCGTGCCCAGGATCCTGAGAGGAGAATGGAGGAGAAGGGATTGTGGCGTGGCCATCCCCCCTGGGAGATGATTTCTCACTTTCTGTCTCTCTGTCTCTCTCTGTCTGTCTGGCGAGCGCATGCACCCTATAACAACAACAACACAAAAAAAAACTCAGACTCCTAGCCTGAAAAATTTTTTAAAGCAACCCTGATAATTATTTACGCTGAAGTCTGAGAATAGTTTTGTCCTTTATCATTCTTGTTCCCCTCTTTGCTGCCAGAGTCTCTGTTGAACAACAGTGCCTCTTACACTTGCATTTCCAGGACAAGAAAGTCAGTTTAGGCTTGAGTCAAATCAACAGAGGAAAGTATCTTTTAAAGAATTATTTATTTAATTTATTAATTCTTTAAATTTGCTATAGGGAATGTATGCTTACCAGAGAGAGACCGAGAGAGAGAGAGAGAAAGTTAGCAAGCCACTAGGTCCCAGACTTGAACCATGGTCAGCCATGTGTGAGTCCAACACTTTAACCACCATGCCACCTGCTGGCCCAAGAAAATATAAAAGAAAAATAGAGTCAGGAAGAGCCCCCTGTTCTGGTGGCTGTTTGACCATGGTTTCAAATTCCATGAAGTAGCAAGGTCAGTGATCAACCTTTAGAACACAGGACAGAGGAAATGCTGGAATGTTATTTCCCACCGACCCCCAATATTTACACTCCAGTTTGGCATCTAGCATTTGCCCTGCTTATTTTCCTCCTATATCTTTGCTTATCTTGACAAACTTGTTCTACTTTCCTCCTTTTTCCTCACTTTTTCTAGTCCTCATAAGTCCCATTTTCTCCAGCATCTCCTTTACTTATCCAGTTGCCACTGATTTCACTCTCTTCTGCATTCCTGTAGCAATATGGTTACTGCCACATGATTCAGTATTTAATTAAGCTATAATTTTTTGTGTACAAATTGGTTGTAGCTTTCTGGCTGAATTTTAATAATCTTGAAGGCAGAGAGAACTCTTACAATTTGGTACCCCCCCCCCTTTTATATCTCCTAGAGAAGGCAAAGGTATAAATATTAGTAAGTACTTCGTTGACTGAAATAAAGATTAGCTCTGTACCTGAGAGGCCACTCTGCTCCTGAAGTCTGCTTATCCGTCTTCACACTGTCTCTAGGAGGCAAAGCCTCCAGCAGGACACTTAGCTGCTTTACGGATGAACAGAATTCATCAAGAAAGTCAATGTCTTGCTCAACACTGTAGCTCCAGTCATAAAATAAAAGAAAAAGAAGACAAGAATTCCTAAATCTGAACACTATGTCTCTTTGCTCTGGTTAACCATTCAGGTTTGTCCACAGTTAAGAGCCTGAGGGAACTTCAAACCATACGGTCTGAAAATGTCCTCAGGGAAGCCACTTTATAAGTCTGGCTCTGGATGATGAAAGGTAGGATTTCACAATGAAGGACAGCATTCACAGTAGAGATCCCCACAATGTTTTCACATGAACACAAGAGTTTTCAAATGAGTATTTGGGTTTTCACGTGGCATTTCGGTTCCCCTCTCTCCTTATTATACAATCACAAATATTTCCAATCCCTATCTACACTTTGGGCAGTTACAAAGTCTTAGCTTCTTCCCCCATGACATCGCCAATGTACATATACTTTTTAATCTCTAAGTTCTACATACTAAATACTGGAAAAAGTTTAAAGGGCTTTTTTTTTTTTTTTATTGGCTATAGGCCTCTGTACTAACCAGAGAGAGATGGGGAGGAGGGTAGGGAGATAAGGAGGAACATCCCAATGGCGTTCGATCATATCACAATCCCTTCTCCATTTCTGCATTCTGTCAGGATTGAGGGCACATACACACACGTGCCTGGCATGTTTTTCAAGCCTTGGGGGCCAGGATTCAATCGGGGTCGACCATACAAAACCTGCTCCCTTAACCATTAGGCTACTGGGCTGGCCCAAGGCCCTCTTCTGTAAAGGCAGGAAGATGAACAAAATGACTAATTTAGGTTCTGTGCAGTCCTGGGATTATGACATTTTATATTGGTCATCTTTACAGTCTACCCAGTTCTTGGTATGATGATTATGTCACTGGGCCCCATATAGTCAACTGCAGTTTGAGTCCCAGACCCAGCTTAAAACTCACACCAGGTACATGTGAGTGTGTGCCCAGAATCCCAAGAGAAGGGACTGTGGCATGACAACCCCTCCTGGGAGGGATGATTTCTCACTTTCTGTCTCTTCGTCTCTCTGGCAAACGCACGTGCCCTTATAGCTAAAATTTCTCAAAAATAAAAACAAAAAAATACCTACCCATTTCTGACTTTGCTCTCCTCTGAACCCATAAAAGTACTTCTGACAAGTTTATTTCCTGCCTCTGTCCTTAACTTCTCTCAAACTTCCCTAGTATCTTCATTACTTCTACACCAGACTCAGGTTTTTCCTACTTCACGTTTAAGTCTGCAATGTCTTCCTCAAATACCCCCAGTCTCACTGTTATTACAACGAACCATAATAAGGAAGAAAATACAACATTAGGGTTAGATCTGTGGTCTGATAATTAAGGGAACTGGATCTAACATGGTTAATGTAAGCAGTTCAAATCCTGGCCTCCATGGCTTGAAAACATGTACATGTGTGCCCCAAATCCTGACAGGATGGAGAAATGGAGGGGAAGATATTGTGGCATGACCTTGTCCCATTGAGGGGTGCTTTTTCTCTCTGTCTATCTCTCTCCGTGAGCACACATGTTCTCAGCAAATGAAAAAAAATTAATAATTTCTGTAGTGGGCCAGGTTCATCGCACAGCAGTAATGTGCTGCTCAAGGGAAGCCCCACATGGCAACTGATTTGAAACTCCAGCCCAGGGAGCCTGAAACACACCTGACGTTTGCACAAATACTTAAGATCCAATGAGTGGAGGACTGGAGGAAGGGAATTGAAGCATGATCAGACCCTGTGAAGGGTGCTATTCTCTCTCTCTTCCTCTCTCACTCATGTGCACATGTTCAGACTCTATTATGAATAAAGAAAAAATTATTATTAATTTTGGTTTTGCTATAAGGTATATGAACTCACCAGAGATAGAGATGGAGGGAAAATGAGAAATCACCTCTAGGGAAATGGCCATTCCACAATCTCTTCTCTATTATTCTCCTCTTGGGATTTGGAGTGTGTATGTTCCCACACCTGCACCTGCACCTGGCGTATTTTCAAGCCACCAGGCCCAGTATTTGAACCATGCAGATGACCATGTGAGACCCAACTCTCTTAACCACCACACCACTGGCTGGCCCCTAAATATTCATTTTTATAGAGCCATTGCTGTCTCACACACACACACACACACACACACACAAACAAACAAAAAAAAAAGCAAACAAAAAAACAACAACTAGGCCATCATTCTACTTCTTTTTATCCTTTTCAGTTAGTCTTAAATTTTCTCCTATAGATTGTTTTTTGGGCCACATAATTTCACAATATCACTGCCTTTTTAAAAATCTAATTTCTGTGGGACCAGTACTTGGCATAACGGCTTTGTGGCTGGATTCCATGTAGTCAACCGTGGTTCAAGTCCTGGACCTGGTGGCTTAAACTCACGCCGAGCACATGTGCATGCCCGAGATCCTGAGAGGAGAATGAGGAGAAGGGATTGTGGCGTGGTCATCCCCCCGGGGAATGATTTCTCACTTTCTCTCTCTCTGTCTCTCTCTGTCTTTCTGGTGAGCGCACGCACCCTATAGCAAAAACCTCTCCAAAAAAAAAAAAAAAATCTTATTTCTGGTTAACGCCCTAGACCTACAGATAGAAAGCTATCAATAATAGATAGCTTTCAAAAGCTACCTCCACAATACAAGTCTTGTTTATCAGTGGGCCTGCTGAGCAAATATGCCCAATGTTCTTAATGAGAACAAAAGGGGGGTGGTCCAGCAGGTGGTGTAGTGGTTAAGGCGCTGGATTCCCATGTGGCCATTTGCGCAGTTGGAGTCCTGACCCTGTGGCTTGAAAATCAGACAAGCACATGTGCATGCATTTCCAAAATCCCCAGAGGAAAATGGAAGAGAAGGGATTGCAGCATGACCATCCCCCAGGGGTGCTGATTTCTTACCTTCCCTCTCTGTCTCTTTGTCTCTCTAGCAAGCACACATGCCCTATGGTAAAATCTAAAAAAAAAGAAAAGAAAAGGAAGAAAGGATACAGGCCAGCTGCCATGACACAGCAGTAACCCAATGCTATGCAATACTGACACCACATGGGAAGGTCCTGAGTTCATGCTGAAGGTCCCCTTGTTCACATTAGGCACACACATGTGTTCTCATGGTCCTGGCAGGCTGAGGCTGAGGTTGGATCACAGCACAAAGACCCTGTTGGGAGTGCCTATCTCTCTTTCTGGCTCTTTTTCTTTCTTTTTTTCTCTCTCCCTAACAAAAAAAAAAGAAAGAAATTTCTAAAAAAGAATTATTTTATTTAACTTTTATATTATTTTAATTTGATCAGAGGGGGACAGAGCAAGAGAGAGGGAAAGTAAAAAAAGCAAACTGCCAGGTCTGGGACTCAAACCACGATTGGACATGTAGGAGTCTAGCACCCCCAACCAACACACCACCTGCCAGACCCCATATATATATATATATATATATATATATATATATGTGTGTGTGTGTGTGTGTGTGTGTGTGTATTTTTTTTTTTTTTAGAAGATTTTGCTATAGGGCTCATGTACTCAGAAAGACAGAGAGAGACAGAGAGACAGAAAGTGAGAAATCACGCCCTGGGGGGGATAGCCATACCACAATCCCTTCTCCTCCATTCTCCTCTCGGGATCTTGGGCACACACACACAAGCACCCGACATGAGTTTAAGCCATCGGCTCCAGGACTCGAACCACGGCTGACTACATGGGAGTCCAGCGACATAGCCATTACGCCAACTGCTGGTCCTCCCAATAATTTTTTTTTTTTAAAAAAAGAAAGAATAAAGACACACACAAAAATTAATCTAAGTGAAATCAATTAATGATATGGCCAAAATCAATTAAGTATCATAGTTTTTGGGGTGAATACAGGCAAGTAGAACTGAGAACTGATTCTTGGTATTGGCATTCTAAACTGAAGATACCTCAAGAGCATCAGAGACTCTGCATTTGCTGTGCTCTGCACTGTGAAGAATTTGAGCTCTACGCCATTTGACCAGCAGATGGCATAGACGTTACATCGCTGGGACTCCCACATGGCTGACAGCAATTCAAGTCCCAGACCCCTGGCTTAACACCCATGCCAGGCCCTATAGCAAAAATCTCTCTCAAAAAAAAAAAACATGCCAAGCGTTTGTACATACATGCACAAAATCACGAGAGAAGAATGTTTTTTGCATAGGGCAGGCACCACCATGCCCCCGCTCCCCAAGAGCATGGAAGAGAATGGACTGTGGTGTGGCCTGTGGGGTGATTTCTCACTTTCCCTCTCACTGTCTCTGTCTCTTTCTCTCTGGTGAGCGCATGCACCCTAAGACTAAAACTTCCTAAAAAGATAAATAATAACTGAGCTCTTACTATAATTGGCTTTGTGACCTTGAACAAGTGACTCCCTTTTTGGGCCTGTTTCTTTGTGTACTGAATTGAGATATAAAACCCACTTTCTAAAGTGGCGCTTTGGATTAAATGATGCAAACAAAATGTAAAGATTCTAGCACGAGCTTGGAACATAATAGGTATACAGAACATGTTACTTTCTCCTTCCCCTCCGTGTCCCCTACTTGCCATTTCCTACTAGTGCTCAGTGGAAGAACGAAATGCTCTACGGATACACACTTGACTTAGGACTTATTACGTTATTAGATTTACTTCCTGCCCTCCACTACTCCCAGGGTAGCAAAGCATGCGATCAGGGGCCTAGAGATAATCTGAATCCTTTACTCTTACTTGGAGAAAGCAAAGGACTGTGGCCTGAGCCTCTGAGAACACCAAAGAATTGGCACTGTGAGACTATATCTGGCCTTGCTCGAGCTCGTTGTTGCGCCACACTGGAAAAGTTCTTTGGCCCCTTTGGCAAGGATGTGGAACAACAGGAACTTTAATATACTGCAAGTGAGAGTGTGAGGACAACCCCTCAGAAAACAGCTCGCCGTTAATCAATAAAGCTGAATATACTCTGTATGCCCTATAACTAGCTTAACCAGCTTCTACTTCTGGATTTATACCCTGGAGAAAACTTTCAAATGTGTGCCAAGGACATTTTCTTTTTTTTTTTTTTTTTTTTTTGGAGAGGTTTTTCCATAGGGGGTGTGCACTCATCAGAAAGACGAAGAGAGAAAGAGAGACAGAAAGCGAGAAATCACCCCCCAAGGGGGCTGGCCATACTGCAATCCCTTCTCCTCCATTCTCCTCTTGGGATCTTGGGCACGCGTGCACATGCACCCGGAATGAGTTTAAGCCACTGGGTCCAGGACTCAAACCATGGTCAACTACGTGGGAGTCCAGTGACATAGCCGTTACAACAACTGCTTGTCCCAAGAACATTTTCATTATGGACAAAAACTGGGAACAATATAAATGTCTCTCAGCAATAGGATAAATACAGTAGATTCACAGAATGAAGTAGTATAAGCAAGTTGGCAGGTGCCATGGTGATTAAGGGTGCTGAACTCCCACATGGCCGACCACAGTTCAAATCCTGGACCTGGTAGCTTGCTCTCTCCCTCTTTCTCTCTTTCTCTCTCTCTCTCTCTCTCTCTCTCTGTCCCTCTCTAGTCAAATTAAAATAAAATAAATAAATAAAGTTAAATAATTATTTTAAAAAGTAGTATAAAGCAATGAGAATGAACAAACAATGGCTACATTAAGCAATAGAGATGAATTTATGAACATAACATTGAGCAAAAAAAACATAAAAAGCCACCCATAAGAGTATGATATACAGGGAACCAGCAGTTAGCGTAATGGCTATATCTCTGGACTCCCACGTAGTCGACCGCGGTTCGCGTCTCGGACCCGGTGGCTTACAACTCAAGCCGGGCGCGTGTGCGTGCATGCCCAAGATCCCGAGAGGAGAATGGAGGAGAAGGGATTGCGGTGTGACCATCCCCCCTGGGGGGTGATTTCTCGCTTTCTGTCCCTATGTCTCTCTCTGTCTGTCTGGCGAGCGCACGCGCCCTATAGCGAAAAACCTCTCCAAAAAAAAAAAAAAAAAGAGTATGATATATATATCCTGTTATGAAAATAGGTAAAACTCACTTATGGTGGTAAGAATCTAGATAATAGTTTTTCCTGATGATAGGTAGTGATTAGGAGAGGTTATAATAGGAATTTCTGGGGTACTGATTATCAAGGTGTATTCACTTTGTGTTGTATCTAATAAAAAGTGTTACTCTATAATAAATATAATTTCATTTATATAATGTTCAGAAGCAGGAAAAATTGTGCAAAGTAATTGTAGTGATACATGTATAAATAGTTCACTATTTTGTTGTTCACTTTTTAAAAAAAAAATTTGCTAGAGGGTGCATGTGCCCATTGGGAAGGGGGAGAGAGAGAGAGAGAATAAAAAAGCTCCCCCTGGGGGAATGGCCACACTGCAACTCCTTCTCTCCCATTCTCTTCTAGAGATTTTGGGTATACATGCACATGCACCCAGCATATTTTTCAAACCACTGGGTCTAGGATTCCAACCATGCGGCTAGCCATATGAGATCCAGCTGCCTCAACCACAACACCAGCAAGTCCAGATAGTTTGCTATTTTTACAAAGCATGAAAAAATAATGATAGGAGGAATAAAGGGGTGTGATCAGAAAAACAGACATGTGGGGCCAGCAGGTGACGTGGCGGTTAGGGTGTTAAACTCCCACATGGCCAAATGTGGTTCAAGTCCCGGACCTGGCACCTTGCTTTCTCACTTTCTCTCTGTCTCTCTGGTAAGTGCATGTGCGCTATAGGAAAATTGAAAAATAATAATAATAAATTATTATTTAAAAAATAAAAACAGACATATAAACAGCTTCTATGATGCTGGCAATGTTTAATTTCTTAATTCAGTTGATAGTTACATAGCAGTCACCTCATTAGTATTATTATTACTATTTAAAATGCACTTATGTTCTATATGCTCTTCCATATGTATTATATATTGCACAACAGAAAATTTAAAGTAAGATGCCAGTCTGTGACCTGGTGGTTAAAGGAACTGGATCTCATATGGCCAACTATAGTTTAAATTCTGGCCTGGCAGCCTGAAGAACACACCAGATGCATGTGTGTCAATGTCCATGGTTCCAACAGAATGAAGAAATTAAAGAAAAGGGATTGCAGTGTGACCACTGCCCATGAGGGGTGCTTTCCCCCTCTCCCTTTCTATCTGTCTGTCTCTGGCAAATACACACACATACCCTCTAGCAAAAAAAAAAAAAAAAAAAAAAAAAAAAAAGAATTTTTAAAAAAATAGGACAGGTCCCATGGCCTGGTGTTTGAGGGAGCCAGTTTGAGCCCAGGTCCCAGAGACTTGAAAAACATGCTGAGCTTGCATGTATCATGACCCAAACCCCAACAAGATGGACAAGTGGAAGAGAAGAGATTGTGGCATGATCACGTCCCATCAAGGGGTGGGTGCTTTCTCCTTCTTTTCTCTTACTCTTGCTGGCAAGTGCACATGCCCTTTGGCAAATTAAAAAAAAAAAAAAAATTGGCGGGCCAGCAGGTGGTATGGTAGGTGCTGGATCCCACATGGCTAGCTCTACTCTTTGAGGTCCAGGCCTGGCAGCTTAAAAAATTTGGCAGGTGAGTTTACAAGCATGCTCGATATCCCTAGAGGAGAATGGAGGAGAAGGGATCATAGCATGGCCCTCCTCCCCTGGGAGGTGATTTCTCACTTCCCCCCTCTCTCTCTGGCAAACACACACACCCTATGACAAAACTCTAAAAAAAAAGAAAAAACAAAATTTTGGGAGGGAGAAGAGATTTTTGCTATAGGGCACATGTGTTTGTCAGAGAGACAAAGTGAGAAATCACCCCCCCAGTGGGGATGGCCACACTGCAATCCTTTCTCTTCTGTTCTCTTTCCAGGATCTTGGGCACGCATGCACACGCACCTGGCATGAGTTTGAAGCCACTGGGTCTGGGACTCGAACGATGGTCGGCCATGCCAGAGTCCTAGTAACGTAACCACTATGCCATCTGCTGGCCCACCAAAAAAATTAATTTAATAAACTCAAACAAATGAGCAAAAAGCATATACCCTTAAGAGAAGAGTAGCATAGTGAGGAGGTAAGATCATTTTAGAACTGGAAGAGGCCTTGGAAATCATGTCGTCCAACCATCTCCTTAAAGAAATCAAAACAGAGGCTCAAAGAAGTTAAGTGACTTGCTCAAAGTTATTTAGTCCATTACAAAATCGAATCTATATGGAACCTAGGTAGACCTCTTGGCTTCTGTCAACTACTCCTACAGACTCACTCTAATTTGATTCATCCATTCAGTTCTAATTTTGCCCCTACGTCCAAAGATCATATCTTGAAATTGCACACATCTTAAAACTCACTTATGTTATAGTATTTTCCTCCTAAATTTGATGTATTTATTGTAGGAAAAGAAATCAGAAGGAGGATCTTCTCTACAGATATTCCAAACCCTTAGAAAGTCTGTCAAAACATGGGACCAGCAGTTAGCGTAATGGCTATGTCACTGGACTCCCATGTAGTCGACGGTGGTTCGAGTCCCGGACCCAGTGGCTTAAACTCACACCGGGCATTTGTGCATGCGTGCCCAAGATCCCGAGAGGAGAATGGAGGAGAAGGGATTATGGCATGGCCATCCCCCCGGGGGGTGATTTCTCGCTTTCTATCTCTCCGTCTCTCTCTGTCTCTCCGGCAAGCGCACGCGCCCTATAGCAAAAACCTCTCAAAAAAAAAAAAAAAATTGTCCGTCAAAACTTCTAATAGGAAATAAATAGTTCTGGGTCTATTTCTTTACTGCTGGGTTACAGCTCTCCCACTTCTTTGTACTTTGTGATATGGCCTGTCCCACTTGCATGCTGACTTTCGAACTTCTGAGTTTCAAAGAAAAATGTTAGGATCTGAGAGTGGATAAAACATCCGCGTCAGCTTTGGTCAAGCATAAGGTCTCTGCTGGGAAAAGTGAGCTCTTCTGCCACCTTGTGACACAGGATGAGAACAACGAGCCTTCAGATCCATTCCTACTCCCACTCCAAGGGGGCAGCATTGTAACGTGGCACCTAGGAACTAAACATTTAAAATGTCAACTAGAACAACAGGGGAAAGGTCTGATATTGAAGGGGCGCAGAGAATCATAATCATGTTAAGGGACTAGTAAGCAAAAATCATGAAACCCAAAGAAGGCAAAGGAGCCCTTTTATACTGCCATAGCCACCTCCTGTGCTAAGACAATCTGGCAACTACAGAGGAAAAAAAAGAACAGAATCAATAAAGATTTGAGACATCTGTTTCCTCTAGTCAGTGGCCTCATTTCTCTGCTCTGTAGGAGCAATACTTGAAAAAGTTAGCTACGCTTCTTAACTCCAATTCCCTCTCAACACCCTTCCACTTTTAGGGCTCCACTGGAAATGCTCTTAGAATATGGCCAGAGCCAGTGGATATTCTGTCCTCCCTACACACAACCTCTCAGCATTTGACCAACTGACCACTCCTTCCTTGAAATGCTCTCCTCTCTTGGCTCCTGTGATGAACTTAGCTAAGATGGCATTTTCTCGGGGAAGTCTTCTTTGACCACCCTAATTAAAGTGATCTCTGCCAATAATCCTTCAGTGCATCACCCTTTTCTTTATAGCAAATATCATAGTATTTAGTTACCTTATGTATTTGTATATTGTTTATCAACAGCACTTCCACACCATTTTATTTTTCAACCATGCTTATTGTCTGTTTCTCATTGTTTCATGAGGACATAGACTTTGCTCTTTGTCTTCTTTGTTTTGGTTCTTAGTATTGCTCACTGTTAGAACAGTGCCTGACACACAGCAGGCCCTCCACAAACACTTGTTGAATGGAAGAATGAAAGGCACTGGGGCCGGATGCTCAGCTTGTCACTTCCTCCCTTCATATTTCAGGCAACATTCTGTCCTTCAGTGACATCTCTTCCCTTTATGTCTCCCCACCAAGACTTCCCTTGATGTGTAATTTAGCCAGATTTCAAGCTGTATTGAAGTATTAGAAAGCAGGGTGGTGGGGCCACCAGGTGGCATGGTGGTTAAGGCGCTAGACATTCCCACGTGGCCGAACACAGTTTGAGTCCCGGACCTGGTGGCTTGCTTTCTCACCTTCCCTCTTTGGGTCTCTCTCTGGTCAAATTTAAATAAATGAATGAATAAACAATATTAAATAAATAATTCTTAAAAAAGAAAACAGGGTGGTATTTAAATTATCTGATTAAAATCTCATGAACTCCCTCATGTAAAGGGTCTTAAACCAAGTTCCTTCTCAGTTTCAACCCAGAACCTGCTCATGCATAGCTAAACCCATGTTACATGTTGGCTCCAATGAAGTGTATTTCTTTTTTTAAAGAATAATTTTATTTTATTTATTTAATTAATTAATTAATTTTTAATTTGACCAGAGAGAGAGAAAGTAAGAAAGCAAGCCACAAGGTCTGGTACTCGAACCACAGTCGACCATGTGGGAGTCAACCACCACACCACCTGCCGGCCCCTCAATGAAGTGTATTTACAGTGGGCAGAAAGACTGTAGAGGTTCTGGACTTAGGGGAGGATCTGAGCAGATCTTCATTTCCTTTTCTTTTTCCGTTTAATTGCCAGAGACACGTGCACTCACCAGAGACAAAAGAAAGAGAAAGGGAGAAGGAGAAAGCACCCCTCACTGGGGCATGGTCGCATTGCAGTCCCTTCTTTTCCATTTCTCCAGCCTGTTGGGATTTTGGCCCCCACACACATACTTGTACATGGCATGTTTTTCAAGCCACCAAGACCTGAACTTTCGTTGGCCATGTGTGATCTGGCTCCTTTAGCCACTAGGCTACACAGCCAATCTTCATCCACTAATCTCTCTCTCTCTTTTTTTTTAAGAGATATATTTGTTGTAGGGCACGTGTGCTCACCAGAGAGACAGAGAGCAAGCAATCACCCCCCAGGAGGATGGCTATGCTGCAATCCCTTCTCTACTCTACTCTCAGGATTTTGGTCATGCATGCACATGCACTCAGCATGAGTTTCAAGCCTCTGGGTCCAGGACTCAAACCATGGTTGACTACATGGGAGTCCAGTGACATAACCATTACACCATCTGCTGGTCCCACCCACTACTATCTTTAGCTCTTCTTCACCCACTCTCAAACCAATAGTCATAGGAATGTTGTCTACCCATACTCACATCACTATTTAGGAGTGTGAATATATGCAAAACGCAGTAAGTTTATCTGTTCTTGTGAGAGTTTGTGCATATATCTGTGGGTGAATTCTAGGTATCATTTCATTGGAGCTCCTAATTTACAGAGTAGAAAAAGTCAAGCAATTTTCCCAAGGTGATATATCATAGTTAATAACAGGGCCTTGGGCCAGCTGGTGGTGTGGTGGTTAAGGCAGCTGAATCCCATGTTGCTAGCTGTGTGGTTTGAGTCCTGGACCCAGCAGCTTGAAAAACCCTGTGTGTGCATGCCCAAAACCCTGAGAGGAGAATAGAGAAGAGATTGTGGTGTGGCCATCTCCCCTAGGGTGTGCTTGCTTTCTCACCTTCTCTTTCTCTCTCTCTGTCTCTCTCTCTCTGGCAAGCACATGCAACATTTATTTTTATTTTAAAGACTTATTTAATGTTATTTATGCATTGTTATTATTTTTTAATTTGACCAGACAGAGAGAGAGGAAAGTGAGAAAGCCAGTTGCCAGGTCCGGGACGTGAACCATGGTCAGCCATGTGGGAGTCCAGGACCTTAACCACCATGCCACCTGCTGGCCCCGCAAGAAAAATTTTTTAAGAAAAAAATAATAATAAAATAATGATAACAGGGCCCATACTAGAATTTAAATCTATTATTCCTAGTCTAGTGCTCTCTCCAATGTAATTCATAAGCTTAATCAATCTGTTTCCTGCTCTATTCTAGAAATTACACTCCCTAATAGAAATCTCTCTATCTCTTTATGTCAGTGCAAAGCCATGTGCTTGTGTCATGAGCATGCATATGAATGACTACGTGTCTATCTGCAAGTACTTAAAAGCATATCTCTGTGTTTATACCCTTTCCTCTAGGGAAACCTCTAGGTAATTACAGTACTCTATGTTGGCACCAGCAGTGAAGTCAAGGGAAGATCTTCTTAGTCAATCATTAATAAGCAGACTTGGCCCTTTCTCCAATCAGTTCTATTTCTGGGTCTTCAGGAAATGGGACAAAATAATCAGGATACAACCAGACTCCCCAGGGTCAAACTCAGTGCCAGGGAAGTGAAAGAAGTTAGAGACAAGGCTCTTAGGGGCTGCGTCAGATCAGTAGTGAACCATCTTTACAATGAGCATGCATGCAAGTTAACATGGATACCATCCTGGTCTTCAGCCTCATCGTCACATCCTATGATGCCGACAGGAAAGGTAAGGACTTTCCCATCCTGATATTCCAGGTAATCAACACAGAGGTATAGAAAGCATCGGGGACCTGGTCCACAGATACAGCGAATACCTAGTAGATGATACTTCTCAGACGTTATCCCACGTGTCCTCTTGCCTCTATGCAGGACTGTAACTTATTTAAGTCAGAGAAATAGCTATTTCATGATGAGAAGTCTTGAGAAAATGTGACACACTCTTTTGTCTTGTTCATGTAACTAACATTAAAAGTCCTTGGGAACCAGCAGTTAGCGTAATGGCTATGTCGCTGGACTCCCACGTAGTCGACCGCGGTTCGTGTCCCAGACCCGGTGGCTTGAAACTCACGCCGGGCACGTGTGCGTGCGTGCCCAAGATCCCTAGAGGAGAACGGAGGAGAAGGGATTGTGGCGTGACCATCCCCCCTGGGGGATAATTTCTCGCTTTCTGTCTCTATGTCTCTCTCTGTCTGCCTGGCGAGCACATGCGCCCTATACCAAAAACCTCTCAAAAAAAAAAAAAAAAAAAAGTCCTTTAACTGGGTCAGTAGGCGGAGTGGTGGTTAAGGCACTGGACTTCTACATGGCTGACCAAGGTTGGAGTCCCAGACCCAGCGACTTGAAAACTGTGCTGGGCACATGTGCGTGTGCCCCAAATCCCGAAAGTAGAACAGAGAAGAAGGGATTGCATGGCCATCCCCTCTAGGAGATGATTTCTCACTTTCCCTCTCTCTGTCTCAGTCTCTCTCTGGTGAGCTCATGGAAATAAAAATCCTTTATTAGATAGCTTTATAAGAGGGTACTCTCATAGCTTCAGTATGGTCACTGGAGATTCCCAAATTCATAGCCCCTTAAAAGATGTTGCTTTAATATTTTTACTTATTTATTTATTTATTTATTTTAGTTTTTGCTGTAAAGTGTGTACACTCACTGGCAAGAAAAGAGACAGACAGAGAGAGAGAGGAAGAGGGAGAAATCACTCCCTGGGGGGATGGCCATGCCACAATTCTCCCTCCTTCATTCTCCTCTCAGATTTTGGGCATGTACGAATACATGCCTAACATATATATATTTTTTTTTAAGAGAGGTTTTTGCTATAGGGTACTTATGCTCACTTGAAAGACAGAGAAACAGAAAATGAGAAATCACCCCACGGGAGGATGGCCACACTACAATTCCTTCTCCTCCACTTTCCTCTCAGGATTTTGGGCACGCATACACAAGTGCCCGGTGTGGGTTAAGCCACTAAGTCTGGGACTTGAACTGCAGTAGACTACTTGGGAGTCCAGCAATGTAACCATTACACCGTCTGCTGGAACCTGCCTGGCATAATTTTTAAGCTGTTAGGTCCGGGACTCAAACCAAGGAATTGGCCATGCAGGATCTACCTGCCTCAACCTCCACACCACCTACTGACCCTGATGTTACCTTCATTTTTAAGGTGGCACATCCAAATACCAGTACCCAGAATTCTAAAGAATAAGTATCCAGTAAATTCTGACCATGTGTTCCTCCTCCTTTAGCCCTCAGAGATAGCAGCTGCCAAGTAGAACAGCTGCCTGGGCTCTTCCCAAAGGACGTGAGAAGCATCAGGGATTTGCTTATGCAAGGTAGGGTCGGGCCCTTGGTGGAAAATCAATTCGCCATTTCAAAGAAATTTTTACCTTTAAAAGATGCCTTGTCTCCCCTCCTTCCCACTCCAGATCTTGAATAACTGATTTTAAAGATATGTACTCTCACCAGGAGGTTTTCTGGAAACCAAATTTTAAACGAACTATTATTACCTAAGTCACGCTTATATAAATCAAAGAAGAAGGGGTGAAGAAAGAGTGGGAGGCACACCTAACCCTCTCTGCTTTAAAGAAAACATCCCAGTGCTGAATTTGCTGCAGTCACCTCTCTTCATGGGGCCCATGGCAGAAAGGAAGAAAAGCAGTACTTGTATACTTAGCACCATAAACATATACTGATGGAAAAATAAGCGAAAAGGAGGACAAAGTACAACAATGGAGTTTAATGTAAAGGGTCACAAATGGAAGTGGGTTGGCTAGGTAACATTCAGAATAAGAACCAGCTTCATTTTTCTGTCTGGTTCATCTCCTTCCAGAAACGCACACAGAAGCCAAAAGGGCTGCATTCACCCAAAACTGGACTGTGGCTACCTTGCAGTGCCTTGGCTCTGAGAGCAAAGTGAAAGTCAACCTTGTATATTCAGAGAAAAAGCCAAAGGTCAAGCACATCGTGAAGAACCTGAGAGTCATTACTGCTCCTCATGGGAACAGTTCTTCCTCTCCAAGGTGTCGCCTGACTCTCACAGCCAAGTTTCAGACTGGATCCATTCTAAAAGGCCAAGGTGAGACTGGAAAAGGAAATGGAGGTAGTCACTAGCTTTTAGTTGACATGCTTGAAGGCAGCTGGTGCTCGGCAGCTAAGGCCACCCACCACAAAGTAGGTGATCCTCGCTCTGGGCAAGTCTAGGTCCTCCCTGGGAATCAGTTTTCTAATCTCTAAGGTCTCTGTTAGCCTTGATATGCTGTGATTTTCATATGAGCTCCATTTCTGATGAGCTTCTTTTGACAATTTTTTTTTACTAATTTATTTTTAATGCACATAGGAAAATATTCAAACAGCATAAATGAGTAGTGAAAAGCAAGTCTCCCTCCTACACCTGTGTCTCAATCTTCCAGTTCTCTATCCTTCAGGGAACCACTATTATAAATTTAGTGTATTTCCGTCCAGTGATACTCTAAAAATGAGGGCCACCTGTGGTGTGGTAGTTAAGGTGACTGGATCCTACATGGTCAACTATGTGGTTCAAGTCCTGAACCCAGTAGCTTTAGAAACATGCCAAGTACATGTATGGTGCCCAAAATCCAAAAAGAAGGAAAAAATGAAGACGGGATTGTGGTAGGATAATTCCTTGAGTGGGTGCTTTCCCACTTAAAAATAATATATATATATATATATATATATATATATATATATATACACACAGAGAGAGAGAGAGAGAGAGAGAGAGTAGCACACCACATAAATGTTCTGCAGCTTGCTTTTTCCATTTCACAATATATTTTATAGGTTGTTCCATATAAATGTGTAAATTTATCTCATTCTTTCTTTTAAAGAATTCTTTTATTTAACTTTATTTATTTATTTATTTATTTATTTATTTATTTTTATTTGACCAGAGGACAGAGAGAGTGAGAAAGTAAGAAAGCAAGCCATCAGGTCTGGGACTCAAACTATGGTCAGCCATATGGGAGTCCAGTGCCCTTAACCACCATGCCACCTGCCGGCCCCCCTCATTCTTTTTCATTTTTTTTTAAATTTTTTTTGAGAGATTTTCGCTATAGGGCGTGTGCGCTCGCCAGACAGACAGAGAGAGACATAGAGACAGAAAGCGAGAAATCACCCCCCAGGGGGGATGGTCACGCCGCAATCCCTTCTCCTCCTTTCTCCTTTCAGGATCTTGGGCACGCACGCACACGCGCCCAGCGTGAGTTCTAAGCCACCAGGTCCAGGACGCGAACCGCGGTCGACTACGTGGGAGTCCAGTGACATAGCCATTACGCTAACTGCTGGTCCCCCCCCTCATTCTTTTTAACAGCTATACAGAATTCCACCATATGGCTGTATTATAACTAAGTCTAATAGTCTCCTATTGATGCATATTTTGGTCATGTCCAACTTCTTGAAATACAATGATGCATTCCTTTTGTATACCTACAATTTGTCAATTAGGTAAATTACATTCCTCTTGTATACTTGCAATGTTATCAGTAAGATAAATTCCAACAAGCAGGATCACTACATCAAAGGCTTGATAGATATTGCTGAATTACTCTCCAGAGGGGATTCCACATTACATTCCTTCCCACACTATGTCAGAATGCCTGCTTCGCAACAGCGGCTGAGTGGTGATTCTTGACCTCAGCCTTGTTTCTCTGCTCTGCCCTTCTTTCCTTCCCTCACCCATTCTTTTAGTCAAGTAGTTAATAATCAATAGACTGGAATAGGCAGTTCTCCTTCATACAGGCAATCCCTAGATGCTACTGCTATATTGCTCTGCAGTAATAAAATAAAACTTGATACTTTTAGAGAAACTGGGGCTTCACAAGCAGAATGATGGGGAAAATTTTTTAACTAGGCTAGAAATTATAAAATAGATGGATAGCTCTTAGGATGTAGCCCAGTAGGATACCTTACATATCCTCACATGATCTGATGTGATCTGATTTATATGTACTAAAAATCCACCAGTGAGGGACCAGCAGACGGTGTAATAGTTATGTCACTGCACACTCACGTAGTCGACTGTGGTTTGAATCCCAGATTCGGCGGCTTAAAACTCATGCTGGATGCGTGTGCATGTGTGCCCAAAATCCCAAGAGAAGAATAAGGAAGGAATTGTGGTGTGGCCATCCCCCCCCCCCCCCCCGAGGAGGGGGGATTTCTTGCTTTCTGTCTCTCCAACAAGCATACACGCCCTATAGCAAAAATATCTCAAAAAAAAAATCCACCAGTGATACTTTGTGTGAAAAAATACACTCTCAAAAACTCAAAAGTTTGGGGCCAGAGAGTGGTACAGTGGTAATACAACACTCTGCAATGCCAGATACACAAGGTCCCAAGTTTGCATCCCAGGGGCCTCTCTGTATATCCTGGGTGTGGAGATGCGTGCCAGTGATCTGGACTAACTGAGTCTGGGAGTGGATCATAGCCTGAAGCTCCTGTTAGGAGTGCTTCTTTCTCTATTTCTCTTTCTTTGAAGAAGTAAATAAGTAAACTTAAAATAAAAACAAAACAACAACAACAAAAACCCTCTAAAGTTTATGGCAGGGCCAGCAGGTGGCAAAGAAATTAAGGCAGTTGGATCCCACATGGCCAACTGTGCAGTTCAAGAACTAGACCCAGTGCAGTGACTTGAGAAACACGCCACGTGTGTGTGCATGTGCCCAAACACCCAATAGGAGAATGAAGGAGAAGCGACTGCAGCATGGCCATCCCCCTTGGGGGATCATTACTTATTTTTCCTCTCTCTCTCTCTGGTGTGCTCTATTGCAAAACTTAAGGGGAAAAAAATGCTTTTGGCAGGGTTTTGGCCTTGCAGTAACTCAACATTAATGCAAATATGCAAATTAAATAAATCAATTTGTTTTATTCCCTTGATAAATGACACTTTCCTTGAGTCAATGGCAGCTGTGATGGAATAGTGGACTTTAGTCACTTAGGGTTTGGAATACGATGAATATAATGCCATGCATTTTGGGACTGGGGGCAATCAAGGACATTAGCTCTTAGAAATGTGGGACAAGGAAAACATGGTGGTTAAGGGACAGGTGAGATGCCAAAGAGGACCTGAAAATTTGCCATGAGCTAGCTTCTCAGGGAAGGAAGATTTTCTTCCTCCCTCCTTCAAGACACGACCATGGTTTGAAGATCTAGAATTCGGGACCAGTAGATGGCATAATGGTTACATCACTGGACTCCCATGTAGTTGACCATGGTTTGAGTCCCAGACCTGGTGGCTTAAACTCATGCCGGGTGCGTGTAAGTGTACGCCCCAGATCCCAAGAGGAGAATGGAGGAGAAGGGATTGTGGTGTGGCCATCCCCCCTGGGGGGTGATTTCTCACTTTCTGTCTCTCTGTCTCTGTCTTTCTGGTGAGCACACACACTCTATAGCAAAAACCTCTAAAAAAAAAAAATGAGATCCAGAATTTAAGGAGTACCCTGTGCTAGTCATGTAGAAAGACTAAGTGGATATTTGTGGGTGTGTATGGGGACCTAATCAACATTCTCCATACATTTCTATGAAACCACAATGATGAACTCCTAATGAGCAACTTATAAAGAGGCTTCTGAAACATAATGCTTTTTTGGGGGGCCAGCAGATAGCATATGATTACATTGCTGGACTCACACATAACTGGCCCCTTAACATCCACTATTAAAATAAATTAATTCAGGGCTAGCCTATTGCCTAGTAGATAAGGGAGCTGGATCCCACGTGATCAACCACACAATTTGAACTCAAACCAGGTCCAGAACTCAAACCCCAGTCAGCCATATGAGATTCCAGCACCTTAACCACCATGCCACCTGCTGGTCCCCCTCCTCTTTAATCATATTACTCACCTTATAAAGTGTCTTCACACCTGCTTTCTCATTTTTATTTGCTTTTTAACTTTATAATATCCCTGTGAAATAGGTTGACCAACTATTTTTTTAACTTCATTTACTTATTGATTGATTGATTTATCTTACTTTGACCAGAGAGAGGCAGAGTGACAAAGAGAGAGAGGGAAGTGAGAAAACAAGCCACCAGGTCAGAGACTTGAACCACAGTTGACCATGTGGGAGTACAGTACCCTTAACCACCACGCCATCTGCTGGCCCCGAGTAGACGAACTATTACTTTTTCATTTAATTTAATTTTTAAAAGTAATTATTTATTTAATTTTATTTATTTATTCATTTATTTAAATTTGACAAGAGAGAGAGAGAAAGTGAGGAAGCAAGCCACCAGGTCTGGGACTCAAACTGTAGTTGGCCATGTGGGAGTGTCCAGCGCCTTACCCACTGTGCCACTTGCTGGCCCCAATTTTATTTTATTTTATTATTTTTTTTAATTTTAATTTTTTTTTTTTTTTTGGAGAGGTTTTTCGCTATAAGGTGCGTGCACTCGCCAGACGGACAGAGAGAGACATAGAGACAGAAAGCGAGAAATCACCCCCCAGGGGGGATGGCCACGCCGCAATCCCTTCTCCTCCATTCTCCTCTCGGGATCCTGGGCACGCACGCACATGCGCGCGGCGTGAGTTCTAAGCCACCGGGTCCGGGACACGAACCGCGGTTGACTACGTGGGAGTCCAGCAACATAGCCACTACGCTAACTGCTGGTCCCTATTTTATTTTATTTTTATTTATTTTCTTTTTGAGAGATTTTTGCTATAGGATGCATGTACTCACTGGAGAGACAGAAAGAGAAAGTGAGAAAGCACCCCTCGTGGGGGATGTCCACGCTGCAATCCCTTCTCCTGCATTCTCCTCTCGGGATTTTGGGCATGTACACACACGCCCCCCCCAGTGTGAGTTTTAAGCCACTGGTCTGGGACTCAAACCATAGTCAACTACATGGGCATCCAGTGACATAACCATTACACCATCTGCTAGTCCCATTATTACTTTATTATAACCATCTTACAGATAAGGAAACCTAAACTCAGAGAATTTAGATGGCTTGTTCACCATAATATTTATCTTCATCTCATTTGTCTCATAAACACACGTTATCACTTCAGAGAACTGATTGACACTATGCAGAAAATTCCTTTGTTTTTCCTTTTGAACCTGTTGACCTTATGTCTGTCTCTGCCTATCTCTGACAACACTATCTTCCTGGTTAAACTGAAATCAGGGACTACTTCTTGTCCTATGATTTTATATACAGTGCCTAATACCATGGCCACTGGCCTCTAAGTAAATTAATTGAAATATGAAAGAGTATTTTAGAAAAGTCAAATAGAATCTACAGACTTTAATAAACAAGGATATGAAACCATTAAAAATGGGACAGTATGAATTGGGTTCGGTCAAGTGAAGGCAAGTGAAGTTAGCTCCAGACTATAGCCAGAATCCATCTGCTTTGCACCACTCCCACTGCGGTTTGAATCACATCTTCACTCACGTGGATTTCTGCAATAGCCTCCTAACCCTGATTCTAGGCTTGCTGCTTTGTAGTCCATTCCTAACACAACAGCCCAGGGATCCTTTAAAAACAAAGTAATCTTGGGAACCAGCAGTTAGCGTAATGGCTATGTTGCTGGACTCCCACGTAGTCGACCGCGGTTCGCGTCCCAGACCCGGTGGCTTAAAACTCACGCCAGGCGCGTGTGCGTGTGTGCCCAAGATCCTGAGAGGAGAATGGAGGAGAAGGGATTGTGGCGTGACCATCCCCTATGGGGGGTGATTTCTCGCTTTCTGTCTCTATGTCTCTGTCTGTCTGGCGAGCACACATGCCCTCTATAGCAAAAACCTCTCCCCCCCAAAAAAAAACAACAAAGTAATCTTGTCATTCCTCTGCTTAAAACCCTATAACAGAGCCCCAGATTTCAATCAGAATAAAAACAGAAATCCTTAAACTGGCCTACAAGACCTTAAATTTCACCTACATTCTCCTATCCTATAATTGCCCCCTTGCTCACTCCACTCATCTCACTGGCCTCCCTGTTCCTCCTCTAATACTGTAACATGCCAGACACACTGCCATAGGGTCTTTATGCTAGCTGTTCCCTCCGCCTGTCACTGTTCCCCCAAGTATCTGTTTGGCTAATCCCCGTGCCTCTTTAAAATCTTGGCTCAAGTCTCTCCTTCACAGTGAGACCTAGCTTATACTATGGGCTGCTCAACCACTGCCCATCTGCACCCCTTAGACTACTCTCTTACCTTGATATGCTTTTAAGATTTTTAATACCTCTTATCCCCTTTTAATATACCTTGAAGTTTATTACATTGATGTTTGTTTCCCCTTCCCACCTCTTTGCTTGGTCCCTTACTGGAAGGTAACCAGCTGGTATATACAAAATAAGCAGCACTGCCTGGACATAATATTAGGTCATCAGGAAAGTCACGACATATTTTTCTATGTTTTTTAATGCAAAAATGTGTCATGACTTTCCCGGTGACCCAACAGATACTCATTAAATGCTTGCTGAATGAATGAAATTGAGGAGTATATGAAACTGGGTAGCTTCTCCTTCCTCCAGCTTCTCCTATTTTCCTCAGTCCTCTCTCACACTAATTGAATTAGACTCCACTAGACAGACTTGCAAAAGTCATGAAGGCAAATTATAGTATTTCACATTCTCCCTTGGACTTTGGAGCCACTTTGTTTTAAGGGATACTTTTTAACCTCCATCTTTATTATTTTATGGCCTTTAAAATGATAAGCAAATAAGATATGGTCTACTCATTCACTCTGATCTCACATTAGTCAAAGGCCCCATGGAGATTTAATCTATATCTCTTAATAGTATCTCTGTACTCATTTATTCTTGGCACTATTTTGTACCCACACCTTAAACCTATGGACAGAAGGGGCCACAATTAGAAGTTTAATATCAGCTGAGTAAAGCTAGAGTTTTGTCAGGTAAAATCAAAGGCAGGATAAAGTTTTTTCCTGAAGTTGTCTTTTCACTGTTTCTTTCTTGTTTTATAGCTGTTTTGCCAGGGATCTCCCAATGTAAGGTCTACCCAGTGATGGAGGCTTCATTGGAGACTTTTTCTACCACCAACACCTCCATAGCTCCTCGGACTACAGAAGGAGAAAAAGCTACAAGTATTGGTAATTTTTCTAGCCCTGGAATAATAAAACACAATAAATAGGAATAAAACAAGAACAGAAAGAAAAAGAAATATTTTTAGGCCCAGCACTAGTCTGGATATCAGGATTTTCCTGTAGGTTAAGTAGTTACAGAGTTTACATTAGCAAATCATTCTATTTCTTGCAGATCAAAAACCATAAGATATCACTCCCAGTTGGAATGGCTATGATCAAAAAATAAAGAAAGAAAGAAAGAACAAGTGCTGGTGAGGCTGCAGTGAAAAGTGAATCCTCCTACACTGTTGGTGGGAATGTAAATTAGTATAGCCACTGAGGAAAACAATATGCAGGCTCCTTGAAAACCTACAAATAGTATTACCATATGACCCTATAATAACCCTATTTCTTTTTATTCATCCAAAGGGTAGGAAAACACTCAGTTGGAAGGACACTTGTACTTCCATGTTGATGGTAGAATCAAGGCCAGTGGGTGGCATGGTGGTTAATGTTCTGAACTCACACATGGCCAACTGCAGTTCAAGTCCTGGACTCAGAGGCTTGAAAATCACACCAGGCATGTGTGCATGAGTGCCCAATATTCTGAGAGGAGAGTTAAGGAGAGAGGATTGTGGCATGGCCATCCCCCTGGGGTGATTTTTCACTTTCTCTCTCTCTCCATCTCTCTCTGGTGAGCACACACACCTTATGACAAAACAAACAAACAAACAAAAAAAACCCTCTCCATGTTTATTGTAGCATATTTACAATGGCTAAGACATGGAATCAACCTAAATGCCCCAAAACTGATGATTTGATAGAAAAATTGTTGTATGTATACACTATGGAATACTATTCAGTCATAAGGAAAAATGAAACACTGTCATTTGGCTCAAAGTGGCTGAATAGAAGACTTAATGCTAAGTGAAATAAGCCAGACTTTGAAAGACAAATGCTGTATACCCTTGGTCAATATATACTGAACGTCAGTACTCTATGTTAGAAATGGAAAGATTCAAAGATATGACAGTAGGAATGATAAGTGTAAATAGCAGAGTCTGTAAGGGAGGGGAGTGGATGGTAGAGGAAACACATAACAGACACAAGACTGTAAAGTTCTCTACTGAAAATAATGTATATGGTAATATCCTTATTGATTGTCATGTACTGCAGGCATACTTTGAAAAACCATACTGTACACTATAAAGATGGCCAATGATTGAATATAAATAAGAAATCATATAATAAAAAATGAGGAAAAGAAAATCATTCCATTTTTTTAAAAAATAATTATTTGAATTTGTATTTATTCATTCACTTACTTTAATTTAACCAAAGAGACACAGAGAGAAAGGGGGAAACTAAGAAACCAAGCCACCAGGTCCAAGACTTGAACCACAGTCAGCCATGTGGGAGTTCAGTGCCTCAACCACTACACCAACTGCTAGCCCTAATCTTTCCTTTTTTTTTTTTTATGGGGAAAAAAAGGTATCTTTTCTTGAAAGAAGTTCCTAGAAATGTTTTTAGTCTGACACCATCAACGATCTTTTACTTACAAACAACTTAGCTTACTGTGTAGCCCAATTTGGGCACAGCATAAATTATAACCATGTAGTAGGTAATTCAGCCACTGCATGTATAGATGCACAATATTAAAATACTAAGCAATTATTACAGTAATGATGTCAACAAAGAGCCTGCTTTTATCCTCACTTTTTTTTTAACTTTACTTATTTATTTATATTTGACCAGAGAGGGACAGAATAAGAGAGAGACAGAGAGAGAGAGAAAGTGAGAAAACAAGCTGCCAGGTCCGGGACTCAAACCACGGTTGGCTATGTGGGAGTCCAGCACCCTTAGCCACCATGGCACCTGCTGGCCCCTATTCTCATTGTTTTTAAAAATAGTTCTCCCTATGGGTCAGCAGGTGGTGTGGTGATTAAGGGCACTAGACTCCCACATGCCTGACCACTGCTCGAGTCCCAGACCTGGCAGCTTGCTTTCTCACTCTCTAAAAATAGTCCTCCGTAGGGTCAGCTCATAGTGTGCTGGATCCCATGTGGCTGGCCGTGTGGTTCGAATTCCAGATTTATTGCCTTAATAATCACGCTGTGTGCATGTGTGCTTGTGCCCAAAACCCCAAAGGGAAGGAGAAAAATGGAGGAGGAGAGGTTATAGGGTGACCATCCAGCAGGTGGTTTAATAAGTAAGGCGCTGAATTCCTACATGGCTGTCCGCAGTTTGAGTCCTGGACTTAGAGGCTTGAAACTCAGTCCAGGAGTGTGTGTGTGTGTGTGTGTGTGTGTGTACCCAAAATCTGAAGAGAAGAATGAAGGAGAAGGGATTGTGACACAGCCATCCCCCACCCTCGGGGGGGGTGTTTTCTCACTTTCTCTTTCTGTGTCTCCAGTGAGCGCATGTGCCCTATAGGAAAATTTTCTCTAAAAAATAATAATAATAATTAATTTTTTAAAAAATCCCTAAATTGGCCAGGACTCAGATTTTGTAAGATTCCTATGTGAGAGCCAACTAGTGGCATAATAGTTAAGGCGGCTGGATCCCACATGATCAACTATGCAGTTTGAGTCCTAGACTTGGCAGTTTGAAAAACATGCCAGGTGCATGTGCGTGCCCAACCTCTGTTCCTCCTTTACCCTACTAAAACCAAGAGGAACACAAGAAAGGTGACTTTCTAGCCCCATACAATATATTAGAACAGAAGGACAGGGACTCTGAGAAGGCTGGTTAAAATAATAATAAAAAAGGTAAGTATATAACTCCTTATGCACTCAAACTTTTTATCCTCCAAGAATTAGCCCCACCTGATTGTAGAAAGCCTAAATCCCATCAAAGGTGACTCAATGAGAAAAGATTACAAAAGAGGTGAGAACAGAGCTATGATTTCAATCCCATCCTAGACCTGGGTCAGAACTAGAAATTCAGCCAGCCTCTGCCTCTGAGTCAGGCTGCCCTGTTAATCTTGTGAGCCAGGAAAATTTCAAGTCAAAGGGTCTATCTCTTCCCTCTCTCAAATTCTCTTTCCTCCCTCTTTCATTCCTCTCCTTTCAGAAACAGATGAGGACCTGGAGAAGAGGAGGAAATGGAGTATTGTGGTTAAATCTGTGATTGCTGTCACCCTGTTGTTGAGTGGAGTCGCCATTACAGTATTTGTCATTTTTGAAGTTCCATGCCCTGTAAGTTTGCAGGTATGTTCAGTCCTCGTACTTGATCTATAAAGACTTCCTTGTGTTCTGGAGGCAGCTTGGCATAATGAGAAAAGCAGACTTTGAAGTTCAGATAGATCTGCACTTACATTCCATAGCTGAGTGGTTTTGGGAAAGCTGTTTGACTTCTTCTGCAGTTGCCTCATCTGTAAAATGGGACTCACGATATTTGTCTCTCACGGTGATGATGTAAATTCATTGAGATTCTGTGTGGAAGGTGCCTGGCCTTTAGGAGGTATTCATTTAACCTGAGTGAGTTCCTTTCCCGTGCTGTGCTTGGAAATTCTCCAGGAAGGATAGATCCAGCAGAACAGTAGCTTTTCTTTACAAGAGATTTCCTTAAATGACCTGACATGAGGTTTGGAAACTAACCAAACGCTTACCAAGCACCTGAGGTTAATATCAGTCCTTTTCTTCCTTCAGAGTCGATGTCATAGAGCCAGACAGCTGTGCCAATGCCAGAGGTTGTGTAGAAAGCAAAAGAAGGGAGACCAACAACCTGAGATACCAGAATCCCAGCTTGACTCTCAGCCCAAGAAGGAAAGTATTCTCTACATGATTTCTGTCACTTGCTTAGAGAAAATGGGGCTAATATGTAAGCGGTGGGTGACAGGAAGCTGCTTCAATTATGAAGCAAATGTGAGTAGTTCTTTTATGTGTCAAAAAATAGATAGGTACTAGTTCTACGGTTTCCCTAACATTAATCAGCCATAACACAATAGATTGCGTACAGAAATATACATATATATTTTGGGGTCCCCGGATACAGTGAATCAGAATGTCTATGGGACCAGCAGATGGAGTAATGGTTATGTCACTGGGATTCCTACGTAGCTGACTGTGGTTCAAGTCCCAGACCCGGTTGCTTAAACCTCATGCTGGGCATGTATGTGTGTGCGCGCCCCCAAAATCCCAAGAGAAGATGCAGGAGAAGGGATTGCTCGTGGCCATTCCCCCTGGGGGATGTGGTGATTTCTTATTTTGTGCCTCTGCCTCTCCAGTGCGCACATACTATAGCAAAAATCTTTCTATAATAATAATAAATGTCTAGACTGGGGTCAGAATCTTTTTTTTTTTCGGGGGGGGGGGGGTCTGGAAGATACCTGAGCTTGCCAGAGACGAAGAAAGAGGGAGAGAAGAAAGCACTTCTCAAGGGGAATGGTGATCACAAACCTGCTCCTCCGTCGCTTCCTCCTTTTGGGATTTTTGGAACGCATGTGTATAACGTGCTTTTCAAGCTGCCAGGTACAGGATTCAAACTGCAGTCAGCCATGTGGGATCCAGCTGCCTTAACTACCAGGCCACAGGCAGGTCCCAATTTTATATTTTAAAAATTTGAATTCTTTTTCTTTAAGAAAGTTCCCTGAGGGTCAGCAGGTGGCAAAGAGGTTAGGTGGCTGGATCCCACATGGCTGACTCTGAGATTTGTGTCCTAGACTGACAACTTGAGAAACACACTGGGTGTGTGTGAGCATGTCCAGGATCCCAAGAGGAGACTGGAAAAGGACGGATGGCAGCATAGCTATCCTGTCTCTGTCTCTGTCTCTCTCCGAGGAGCACATGCACCATAGAGACAAAAAAAAAAGTTTTCCTGAAATTGTAAGCTTCAGAACCACACTATCTGTATTCATCATCCCTGATCCCAGGCAACTCTTACATACAACAAAGTTTAGGAATTTAGTAACCACTGCACTTGAACACAGATGGAAGATCTGGTAAAGTAACTTTCCCTTTCCCTGACCTTGGGTTTCCTGACAAGATTATAAACAATTAGTGCTCTTTTATATCTGAGACAGACATTACACCACTGGCTGAGCATGGCTGCTTTAAAGGTAGATTTTTTTTTTTTCTTTCTTTTTTTGAAATTTTCCAGAGGGCATGTGTGCTCACTGGAGAGAGACATGGAGTAGGGGGAGCAAGAAAGCACCCCTCTTGGGGATGGTCACATCACAATCCCTTCTCCTCCAATTCTTCTTTGTGACTTTGGACATACATGCACAAGCACATGGATGTTTTTCAAGCCTCTAGGTCCACTATTCAAACTGTGCAGTTGGCCATGTGGGATCCAGCCACCTTACTCACCATGCAACCAGTTGGCTCCACCAAGCTGCTTGAAATCCAATTTCCTCACCAGGAATACTAGAAATTAGCCTTTGAATACTAGAAATTGACGTGCCCTTCTCTAAAATATCCATAACAATCATTAAAACAAAGAGACAAGGTTTACCAATACTTTAGCAATTAAATGAAAGATGTCTACTTTTGCAGAATCACTACATTTAGAATGGGTCTCAAAGATGATCTGGTCCAGGGTGGACCAACACATGTGACCATTCTTTAATTCTGAGTCAACTGCACATATCAATAATCAAGCACAGCATACTTTCTTTTTTAAAAAATAGAATTATTTATTTTCATTATTTATTATTTTTTTAATTTGACAAGAAAGAAACACAGAGAGAGAGAAAGTGAGAAAGCAAGCCAAAAGGTCCAAGACTTGAACCATGGTCGGCCATGTGGGAGTCCAGTGCCTTAACTACCATGCCACCTGCCAAGCCCTACCATAGCATATTTTCCAGCCAAGCCTGGCAACGGTGCTCCAGGCACTCACTGCCAATTTGTCTTCTCTGGCATAGGTTAATACACACACACACACACACACACACAAGGTTGTTGGAAAAATCATGACACATTTTTGCATAGAAAAACATGTCATAGAGATGAGCAGATTGCATAATGGTTATGTTGCTGGACTCCCACATAGTCGACAGCAATTCAAATCCCAGACCTGGTGGCTTTAAACTCACGTTGGGCGTGAATGCATGTGTGCCCAAAATCCTGAGCGGAGAAGGGACTGCGGCATGGCCAGCCCCCCCCACCCGGGGGGGGGGGGTGATTTGACTTTCACCTTATAGCAAAAAATCTCTCAAAAAAAAAAAAAAGGAAAAAGAAAAACTTGTGATTTTTTTTGACAACCCAATATATATGTGTATATTTGTGTGTGTGGGGGGGGGTAAGAGGTATGTGCACCCTCAAAAGAAGGAGGGAGAGGAGAAAACATCCCCCAGGAAGGATGGTCAAACTACAGTCCCTTCTCCTCCATTTCTCCTTCCTTTGGGGTTTTGGGCATGCACACACATGCAGAACTAGAATCCAGATCTTTTAATTCCTATATTGGTATTTTTTGGCTCATTTATCTGTTCCACAAAATTTACTGAAAATCAGTGTGCTATGTTCCTGCCATCAAGATGCTAAAATCTGGGGCAAACAGATGGCACAGAGGTTAGAGTGCTGTTCTCCCACGCATGGTGGACCACAGTTCAAGTCCCAGACCTGGTAGCCTGCTTTCTCACTTTCCCTCTTGTCTTTTTCTGGTGAGCATGCCCTACAACAAATTTTAAAAAATAATAATAATGATAATAAATAAAATAAAATAAATAATTTGGAAAAATATGCTAAAAATCTAATTGGGAAGAAAAAGCACTGACCAGGGGCCAGCAGATGGCATGGTGGTTAAGGGTGCTGGACTCCCACATGGCCGATTGCAGTTCAAGTCCTGGACCTAGTGGCTTGCTTTCTCACTTTCTCTTTCTCTCTGCCTCCCTCCCTCCCCAGTCAAATTAAAACAAATAAATAAATAAAGTTAAATAAAATAATTCTTAAAAAACAATGAGGGGCCAGCAGTTGGTGTAATGGCTATGTCGCTGGATTCCAATGTAGTCAACCATGGTTCAAGTCCCAGATCTGGTGGCTTGAATTCATGCCAGGCATGTGTGCATGCATGCCTAAGATCCCAAGAGGAGAATGGAGAAGGGATTGCAGCATGGCCATCCCCCTGGGGGGGTGGGTGATTTCCTGCTTTCTGTCTTTCTTTCTGGCCAGTGCATACACCCTATAGTAAAAAAAAAAAAAAAAAAAAAAAAAAAAGAAAAGAAAAAAGCACTGACCAAAAAAAAAAATAAATAAATAAATAAAACCACAATGATTTTAGGCCTGGTCCTAGGGATGAAGTAGAATCCCTGTGCTTCTGGACCCAGACTTGCTGCACACTCAGGGCCTTTTCCATTCAAGGCATGTAGTTCAAGCAAAGGGTGCACAGGCCTTGTGCTCGTGCGTTATAGGTTTCAGCCAATTATAGGCTCTCACGAGTAAGTGCACCACGCCCGTACTCTCTCAGTGTGATTACTGAGTAACAGAGGCAAAGTAGAGGGTACCTGGACTTACGTGGAGTTTTGTACTTAGCTATCCTTCTGTTGGCACATGAAGAGATAGCCATTTTCATGCTTTTTTATCTTTCACATTTCTTTTACATCTCTAGGTTGGACAAGATGCTCCCAACTCATCAAACCCAAAGAACGCTGCAGGGATCACTATTATCCACCAGACATACTTCTGAAAAGTTCTGCTTTGCCTCACACATTGAATGAATTATACTGCACTTTCTTCTCCCTATTAAGAATCGATATGGACAGACCTTGCGTTTTACACTCCTGTCTCAGCAGAGACATTGCAATCAGACAGTAATACCAGGCCAATGAAGGGAGTACCTGGGCTCAGCAGGGTTACTATTATGCCACTGCTACTGAGCAGCTTCGAGCCTCTGTAATCCACTTTGTACATCCATAAATGTGGGTATCTTCCCATGCCACTAAGGGAAAACAAAAAGCTTTCTCTCCAAGCACTGTGAATGGACCTTATTGCTCTTTTTGACAAAAGACATAAACACAGCCTACAAGAAAATGGGCAAGGCAGCTGTTAGTGTGGCACAGCTCCCAACTCCTCCGCTAGCCTCACGGCTGACGTCATGCCCACTGGCTCTTGACTAGCTTACAGTGGGGTTTCTGCTCTCCCAGCTTCACATTTAGCCTCTTCCACTACATGTAGCTATCGACACACTGAAAGGGACCTGGACACTAAGCATCCCAGAAGTCCTCCTCCTAAGTCATCCCCAAGGGGCTTAGGGACAACAGACAAACAGTATTCGAGTGAAGTCTCCTGAATCCAGAATTTGCAGACTGGGACTGACATTGCACCCTACTTCGTGGGTGAGCAGCATATATTATGGAACAGTATTCCACATCCCAATGATCATGACGACGATCTTTGTCACATGGGTATAGCAATGAGTTGAGTCTGGCCTGCTTAAATAAGAATTTGGTGAGAAAGTGGGAACAGGTGATCTTGAAGGACTATTTTCATGAAAAAGAGAATGGCAAAAGGTGTGTGCTCCTTTTCAGAAGAGTGAAATCATTCCATTTATTTTGGAGAAATGTGTATGCTTTTAAGTAATTCTGTTTTATTTCTTGTAAAAACACACACACACACACACACACACACACAAATTATATATTTCTTTTGCTTCAAGTACCATCCAAAAAATTAAAAAATGATTCTTGAAACTATACCACCAGGGGAATATCTTACCATAAGGTTTGAGTTAATATTCATGTTAAGCCTGAAAGAGATGGAACAGATACAAAGCATGGATGACAGGTTTCAAGGAAGCCCTAATGAACCTCTGACATCCCATAGAGTACAATTTGAAAATATAGTAGATAGAGGACAGAACACTGAGATTGGCATTTGGATAAATGAGTATGTAGTTGCACCCCTTCCACTGATTCACAACATTGCCTCAAGTTATCCTGCCATCGGTGGCTTAGTTCAATGACAAAATACAGAGGGAATGCCTGTTCTTTCCCAGAATCTCTAGGGAGGATTAAAAGCATTATGTATGCACTTAGAAGCTCTAGGTCCAGGATTAATGTCCATATTCATCCCCACCCTCCCTAGCCTCATCCACCAGAGAATGTCCCCTGTGTCCTAGAAGATGAAACCTGTGGCGATATCTTTACAGCCATCAACATTTTTTGCAAGAGTATAATTTGGGTAACATTTATACTATCTTTCTTTACAGAAATTCACTGACAGAATCAAAACTGTGTGTTTTGATTTAGGGACAATTTGCTTCTCCTGACAAAGCAAAAGTGAGGATTTTGACTTCCTAATCAGTTAACAACTTTGAGCCCTATATTCCCTTACCAGTGGAGATTTTTGAAAATTAAAAGATGACAGAGGAGAAGGGAGAACTCCTATGGACTTTGGGATGTAGACATCAATCTGCAGATCACTTCACAGACAGGCACAATTTTTGGTATCATCATTATAAACTGGGTTATAGACATAATAAAACACTGTATCTGTGGGAATGTCAATTATTCTTCAGCAAAGTGCAATGTTTCTGATGCAAATTATTTCTAATATGGCATTTTTTGAATGATCAAAGTATATTATCACAACAACCTTTTAAAATATTGTAAAATATATGGAGAAATAAAAATAGAAGTTATACCTAATTCCTCCTTCCCGAGATAACCATTGTGAACACTGATAAATTTCTTTACAGACACTAAAATAGATATATAATATCCAATATCATACTCTTCGTACCATTTTTAACCTTCCTCTCTTTTTGGAGAATATATTACCATATTTGCAGTTGATACAATTACTCAATTGTGTTTATATTCAAGTCTTAGGATTGAAAGTCATTCATTTTTTTTTTTTTTTTTTTTTTTTTTTTTTTTTTTGCTATAGGGCACGTGCACTAGCCAGACAGAGAGAGACAGAGACAGAAAGTGAGAAATCACCCCCTGGGGGGATGGCCACGCCGCAATCCCTTCCCCTCCATTCTCCTCTCAGGATCTTGGGCACACACGCACATGCACCCGGTGTGAGTTTTAAGCCACCAGGTCTGGGACGCGAACCGCGGTCGACTACGTGGGATTCCAGCAACATAGCCATTACACTAACTGCTGGTCCCAGGATTGAAAGTCATTTTACCTCTTTGAAGCCTCTTTGTTACCCCAATACTTTTTCATAGACCCAAAGATAAAAATAGGTAATCGTTTAGGGCAAAGACGCACATTCACAAAAACCTTATTTAAACGTTTTTTGTATTTTAAGAAAGATTTTTGCTGTAGGGTGTGTGCACTCACCTGTGAAACAAAGATAAAGTGAGAAATCACCCCCACCCCAAGAGGGATGGCCATGCCACAATCCCTTCTCCTCCATTCTACTCTCGGGATTTTGGGCATGCACGCACACATGCCCAAAATGAATTTCAAACCACCAGGTCCAGGACTCAAACCAGTCAGCCATTTGGGAGTCCAGTGTCCTAACCACCACACCACCTGCTAGCCCCCCCAAGCATTACTTTCTTAAATATAAACATTCAAAATGGGTCAACCCATGACCTGATGGTTAAGACAACCGGATACCACATGGTCAATTGTATGGTTTGAGTCCTGGAACCAGGAAGCTTAGAAAACACATCAGGTACATGTGCAATCATGCCCAAAATCCTGAAAGGAGAAAGAAATGGAGGAGAAGGGATTGCAAGTATGACCATGTCCCATGAGAAATGCTTTCTCTCTCTCTTGCTCTCTGCCTCTCTCCAGCAAGCACACGTGTGCTCTGGAGAATTAAAAACAATATACATACTCAAAATATACCATTTTACATCTATTTTACCATTTCTTAATTTTTTTAGACATACTAAAGGTATGTTCTCAAAAATCAAAGTGACTACGACTTTGGGTCTCTAAAACACCTGAGCAAGCCATAGCATCCTTCCCTTTCTGCATCCCTAGGCTAGTATAAGGTGGGCTTAGGGGTGGGACTGGCCCTTAACATTCTTTCCTCCTCTTCCCTATACCTTCCAGCAGATTCTGACCTAGAATATTTTTCCTATGTTCATGTCCCAAACTAGTTATTTCTAAGGAAGAGATGCTACATGTATTGTTATCTGGCAATTATAACAAGGAGCCAGAAATCCTCCCACCTAAGCTTATTCAAAAGAAAGGTGAAGAATAAAAACTTGGATGACAATAGGTAAGAAAAAGAGGAAGAGCCCATAATCCAGAAAGGAAGAAGGTTATTTAAGACAGAGAAGTGACAGTAAAGGTGGCAGGTAGAAAGTGTTAGAAGAGCATGACTTAGGCCCGTAGGGCCCTAAATACACAAACCAATGAGGGTGCATACTGTAAATGTAGCTAACACTTAAATTCATCTCTCTCATCTTACATTATTTTCTCTTAGATTTCTTTCTCTCCTTTTCTCTTTCTTCCTCCTCATTATTCCAACTTTTTTTCTTTCCCTTATTTAGTGACTTGACATGCAAGTCATTCAAGACTAACAATCTCTCTTAGTTTGAATATCTAAGGAACCTGAATCCATGTCAATAGTCAAATTTCAAGTCCCCAAAGTTGTATTCTACCAGAACTTCCTTCAGTTGGTGCAGTGGGACAAGTGTGCATTGGGCTATAACGCAGGAACTTTTGCTAAAATCGTGTGATTTTACGCCATCCAGTGGTTGCAGTTGCTAACTGCATCCTCTGGGAAAAAAAGACAGGGAAGGCTGGCCTGTACTCTGGTAGTAAAGGGAACTCAACCCCATATGAACAACAGTGGTTTGAATCCTGGCCCTCATGGCTTGAAAAACATACCAGGGGCCAGTCCATGATATGATTATTAAAATAGCCCGATCCCATGGGGCCAGCAGGTGTGGTGGTTAGGGGTGCTGGACTCCTGACAGCTTGCTCTCTCTTTTTCTCTCTCTATCCCTCTCTGGTCAAATTAAAAAATAAGTAAATAAAGTTAAATAAAATAATTCTTAAAAAAAAATAGTTGGGGGACCAGCAGTTAGCGTAATGGCTATGTCGCTAGACTCCCATGTAGTCAACAGCGGTTCGTGTCCCAGACCCGGTGGCTTAAAACTCACGCTGGGCGCGTGTGTATGTGTGCCCAAGATCCCGAGAGGAGAATGGAGGAGAAGAGATTGCGGCATGGCCATCCTCCCGGGGGGTGATTTCTCGCTTTCTGTCTCTCTGTCTCTCTCTGTCTGGCGAGTGCACGCACCCTATAGCAAAAACCTCTCCAAAAAAAAAAAAGAAAATAGTTGGATCCCACATGGCCAACTGCACAGTTTCAAATCCCAGACATGGCAGCTTGAGAAACCTTCCAGGTGCAACTGTGTGTGGGCCCAAAATTCCAAAAAGGAAGGAGAAATGGAAAAGGGATTGTAGCTTGACCATTCCCCATGGTGGAGGGGAATGCTTTCTCATAATCTCTCTCCCCTGTCTCTCTGCACCAAGCACATGCACTCTCTGCTAAAAGAAGGAAAAGCAGTTTTAAAGAAAAAGAAAATCATGTTGAGCACATGTACATGTGAGCCCCAAATCCCAACAAGATGAAGAAATGTGGCACGACTACATCACATTGGAGGGTGATTTCTTTCTCTCCCTTTCCTTCTCTCTCTGTCTCCTTCTCTGACCAGTGCACATGCCCTCTGGCAATTAAAAAAAAAAAAAAAAGGGACCAGCAGTTAGCGTAATGGCTATGTCGCTGGACTCCCACGTAGTCGACCGCGGTTCGAGTCCCGGACCTGGCAGCTTAAACTCACCCCGGGCGCGTGTGTGTGCGTGCCCAAGATCCCGAGAGGAGAATGGAGGAGAAGGGATTGCGGCATGGCCATCCCCCCTGGGGGGTGATTTCCTGCTTTCTATCTCTCTGTCTCTCTCTGTCTGTCTGGCGAGCGCACGCGCCCTATAGCAAAAACCTCTCCAAAAAAAAGAAAAAAAAAAAAAAAAACAAAACCTGAAATTGGGACCAGCAGTTGGCGTTACGGCTATGTCGCTGGACTGCCATGTAGTCAACAACCATGGTTCAAGTCTTGGACCTGGTCGTTTAAACTCATGCCGGGTGTGTGCACGTGCGTGCCCATAAGATCCCGAGAGGAGGATGAAGGAGAAGGGATTGTGGCATGGCTCTCCTCCCTGAGGGGTGACTCCCCTGGGGGGTGATTTCTCGCTTCCTTTCTCTCCTTCTGGCAAGCTCGTGCGCCCTATAGCAAAAACCTCTCAAAAACAAACAAACAAACAAAAACAGAAAGTTAAACAAATCGTAACAAACATGAAATCTGTAGAGATTTTTGGTATAGTGTGCATGCACCACAATCAATTCTCTCCCATTCTCCTCTAGGGATTTTGCGCATGCACGCACATGTGCTCAGCATGAGTAGGATTCATAGGCTGTAGGATACATATATTAAATCTTCCCAAGGTCACAGAATTTGTGGCTGAATTAAGAGTCCAATATAGGTAGTGAACCTCAAAATTTCTATGCACTTATAAATATTCTGGGCACTAATACCCATATGCTCTATTTATATCTTTCATTGACATTCTCTTGAATGACTGATGTCTTTCATATTTCTATAAAGTTCCTATCTTAGAGGACTACACCTTTGTGATAGATATGAGTTGTAAACATTTTTCCATTCATTTTATTATTATTTTTCATTGTCAGAGGGCACTGTACTTCCCAGAGAGTGAAAGCACCCTCCAACAAGGTGTGGTCACACCACAAACCCTTTCCTCTATTTCTCCTTCCTGTTAAAATTTTGTGCACACAAATACACACATTTTCATCCTTTCTTCTTTCTCTCTTTCTCTTTCTTTCTCTTCCTTTCTTCCTCCCCTCTTTCCTTCCTTCCCTCCTCCCTCCCTTCTTTCCTTCTTTCTTTCCTCTTTTTTTTTTATTCTTTGCTATAAGGCATATACCCTTGCCAGAGAGAGAAAAAGAAAGGGAGAAAGCACCCCTCATGGAAGATGGTGGTTCCAATCTCAGACCTGGTGGCTTGCTTTCTCACTTTCCCTCTCTCTCTCTGTCTCTCTCTGGTGAATTAAAATAGTAATAATAAATAAAATAAAATAAAATAAATAATTGTTCAAAAAAATTTTATGAAGTCTAATTAATATGTCTTTTCTTTTATTGACTGTATTTTTTTTAGAGGTTTTTGCTATAGGGCGTGTGCGCTCGCCAGACAGACAGAGAGAGTCAGAGAGACAGAAAGTGAGAAATCACCCCCTAGGGGGGGATGGCCCCACCGCAATCCCTTCTCCTCCATTCTCCTCTCAGGATCATGGGCACGCACGCACACGCGCCCGGCGTGAGTTTTAAGCCACCGGGTCCGGGATGCAAACCGTAGTCGACTACATGGAAGTCCAGTGACATAGCCATTACGCTAACTGCTGGTCCCTATTGACTGTATTTTTAGACTCATATCTAAGAGTCCATTGCCAAGACCTTGCTAAGGTCAAGGTGATTTACTTCTATTTTTCCTTCTAAGAGTTGTACAATGTTTGTTCTTACATTTATGTCTTTGATACATTTTGAGACTTTGAGTTAATTTTTTTATATTCTGAGAGTTAGGCTTTCTTTTTTTTTTTTTTTTTTTTTTTTTTTTTTTTGACAGAGGGTGTGTGTACTTGCCAGAGAAAGAGAGAGAGAGAGAGAGGGAAGGAGAGGGAGAGAGCACCTCTCCAATGGCATGCAGTCACATTGCAATCCCCTCTCCTCCACTTCTCCAAACACTCAAGATTTTAGGCATACACACACACACACACACACACACACACACCTGGTGTATCTTTTTTCAAGTTACCGGCCAGAACTCAACTCACAGAGATGGCTATGTGGGATCCAGGTCCCTCAACCCCTAGGCCATAGAGCTGTGCCTGTGTAGCTAAATTATTATTATTTTTTTTTTTATTTTGCTACCAGGCACAGGATTCAAACACACAACTAGCCATGTGGAATCCAACTGCCCCAACCACCACACCATCTGCTGGACCCCCATGTAGCTAAATTATTGGCCTCTGTTTATATGCCTTCTTTATTTTGAGCCATAGTTAGAAACATTTTTCCTTCTCCATAAAAATTATCTAAAAATTCTCATTTCCTTCTAGCACATTTACAGTTTTCATTTTCTTATTTTTTAAAGAATTATTTAACCTTATTTATTTACTTATTTTAATTTGACCAAAGAGGGACAGAGTGAGTAAGAGAGAGAGAGGCAAAGTGAGAAAGCAAGCTGCCAGATCCAGGACTTGAATTGTAGTTGGCCATGTGAGAGTCCAGTGCCCTTAACCACCACACCACCTGCTGGCCCTAATTTTTATTTAAATATTTAAACTATCTGGCGGCGTTTGTCCCAGTGTGAATTATAGAGTAATATTTACTTTTTCTTCAGATGGTTTTCTACCTATCCAAACCACTTACAAAATAGTCCACCTTTATCATATACAAAATTCCTATATGTATTTTGGGTTATTTTTGGATTTTCTTTTTCTTTCTTTCTTTTTTTTTATAAGAGATTTTTGCTATAGGGCACATGCACTCTCTAGAGAGACAGAGAGAGAGAGAGACAGAAAGCAAGAAATCACCCCCTAGGTAGAACAGCCATATCACAATCCCTTCTCCTCCATTCTCCTCTTGGGATTTTTAGCACACGTGCACATGTACCCAAGCTGCTGGGTCCAAGACTCAAACCTCAGTTGACTCTGTGGAAATCCAGTGACATAATCATTGTGCCATTTTCTGGACCCATGGATTTTATATTCTATTCCATTAATATACCAGTCTCAGGGCCAGTAAGTGACATGGTGATTAAAGCAGCTGGATTCCCACATGACTGACCATGGTTTGAGGCCCAGACTCAGTGGCTTGAAAATCATGCCAGGCACATGTGCGTGTGTGCCCAAGATCACAAGAGGAGTATGGAAGAGAAGGAATTTCAGTGTGGTCATCCCCCGATGGGGTGATTTCCCACTTTCCTTCTCTCTGCATCTCTTTGTCTCCCTCTTTTCTGGCAAGCACATACATCCTATAGCAAAAAACTAAAAGAAAGTATACGAGCCTATCCAACTGCTGATAAATTGGTATTTCTTTTTCTTTTTTCCAATGAGTATTGTTTAATCTTTACCTTTGACTTATTTAACACTGTTGACTAATCCATTTTCCTTGATGTATTCCCAGTGCTAAATTGCTAGGTTACTATGTAGGTGAGTAAATATGTACTTAAGCTACTAACAAAACTGACACACAAAAATGATAAAGAGGAGGTATAACCAAAGAGCTCACCATAAGAAAAATCAAAACTTCACTAGACTTCCCTTATCTTATAGTTTATATTTTCTTTAAATTATATGGGAAGCACCATGATATTTTCAGTTATTTAGGGCCCAAATGTTCTAAGTAATGTTTATTGACTACTTTCCACCTCCCACCTTTACTGTCACTTCTTTTCTTTTTTTCTTTCCTTTTTTGTTTCTTAAGAGTTTGCCATAGAGCATGTGTCTCCACCAGAAAGAGAGAGAGGGAAAGTGAAAAATCCTCCCCCATGGGGTATGGCCACACCACAATCCCTTCTCTTCCATTTTGGCCATGCACATACACATGCCTGGCGTGTTTTACAAGCCATCAGGTCCAGGATTCAAACCATGGAGTCAGCCATGTGAGATCTAGTTGCCTTAAACATCATGCCATTGGTTGGACTTCCTAATCATCTCTTAAATACCATAAACTCATTTCTTCTTCTTTATCCCTCTTCGAACAGTGTTAGTTTGAACTCTCATCTCTTACTCGTACTGCTATAATTCCTGGCATTTCATTTTGCCACTTCTTAGTCTACACCACTGGCAGAGAGAGTACTAAAACCAGATCAGTGATAACATCACTCCCAACTTAAAATGCTTTTCTTGCTCCCCATGGGCTTAGGAATAAACTGCAAGCTCTCTATGGTCTGATCTCTACCTGCAAAGCTTCATGAACAGTTTCTCTCCTCTTGTTCTCTGAACCCTAGTAACAGAGACCAAACTGGCTATGCTTATTTTATACTTCTGGGCCTAGGCATAATTCATTTTTCTCTGTTTGGAATTTCCTTCCCACATTTCTCCAAGACTTAAATAATTCTTTTTCAGAAACCTATCTCTCTCTCTCTCTCTCTCTCTCTTTTTTTTTTTTTTTTTTTTTTTTTTTTTTTTTTTTTTTTTTTTTTGCTATAGGGTCCAGGCATTTGTCAGAGAGACAAAGAGACAGAGAGCAAGAACACTCCCCCATGGGGGGATGGCCATGACGCAGCCCCTTCTCTTCCATTCTCCTCTTGGGATTTTGGGCACACTCGCACATCCACCCAGCATGAGTCTATAGCCTATAGGACCGGGACTCAAACCATGATTGGCATGTGGAAGTCCAGTGATGTAACCATTGTATCATTGCTGGTCCCCAAAGAGCTATCTCTTAATTCTCCCTAGAATTCACTACTCCCTTCGTAAAGCCCTTAGTGTCCCTAGCACATATTATCTTGTATTATAATTATTTGTGTGCATATCTGTCTCCCAAACTGGACAATGAGTTGTTTCTGGCCATCAGACTATTTTATTAGTCTTTGAAACTCTAGTACTTGGCACAGTCCTTGACCTAAAGTAGGGCTCAATAAATATTTACTGAATTAAGCAATGAACACCTGGCATGGTGGTTAAGGCACTGGACTCCCACATGGCTGACCACAGTTCAAGTCCTGGACCTGGCAGCTTGCTTTCTCTGTCTCTCTGGTAAATGCATGTGTCTGATAGAAAATGTAAATAATAATAATAATAAATTTAATTAAATAAACAATTATTTTTTTAGAAAAGGAAAGAAATGGGGCCAGCAGGTGGCATAGTAGTTAAAGTACTGCACTCCCACATGGCTGACTGTGGTTCAAGTCTCAGACCTGGTGGCTTGCTTTCTCACTTTCCCTCTCTGTCTCTCTTTGGTCAAATTTTAAAATAATAATAAATATGGGCTGGCAGGTAGCATAGTGGTTGAAGGTGTTGGACTCCCACATGGCCGACCATGGTTTGAGTCTTGGACTTGGTAGCTTGCTTTCTCACTGTCTCCCTCTCTCTTTCTCTGTCTCTCTCTGATCAAACTGGAAACTGATAATAATAAATAAAGTTAAATAAAATAATTCTAAATAAGTAAATAAATAAAATTAAACACAGAAAATTTTTAAAAAAGGAATGAACACCAATTAATGCTTTTAGAAATCTTAGATAAAAAGCTATGTTCTGTAGGTTGACTTGTAGAAGGCTAGAAATTCTTGTCTTTTAGGCTGTTTAACAGACTTAGAAATGTAAGTTTTCCACACATAGAGACTGGCCCAATATTTAGGTGCAGATTCAGAAATCAAGCTCATATGTAAAAATGATCAATTCATTAAGTAATTTATAAGAAATAGACTCATCATATGTACACAAGTTATTAATTTACCATGAGAAATACAATTGTGATAGGTCTAGAAACATGCATCATTGTTAACTTGTGCACCTATTTTTTTAAGAGATTTTTGTGTAGGGTGCGGGCACTCACCGAGGAGACAGAGAGACAGAGAGCAAGAAATCACCCTCCAGGGGATTTCCCCTCTCTTCCACTCATCTCGGGATTTTGGGCATAGGCATGAGTTTCAAGCCACTGGTCCAGGACTCACAGTCAGCCACATGGGAGTCTAGTGCCTTAACCCCAGTGCCACCTGCTGGCCCCAACTATTGCGCTATTAATGGGGGAGAAAAAAGTCTTACCCTGAGGGGCCAAAGTACACATATATAGTGCAAATGTAGATACATGGTATATCTATGAAACAGAACTCTGTAGGAGGGGAGGCGACTATCTAAAAGACTCTAGGACTGGCAATAATGATAAAAAAAATTTTTTTTTAAATACTAGTTTAACCCTTACAATGATTTTTATTAAGGACTCAGAATAAGGGAAGTCAGTTCTAAATTTAAAAAATTCTGGTCTAGCCAGAATGTGCAGTGGTTAAGCACTGCGCATCGGGAACCTGAGTCCCACGTGGCCAACTGCAGTTCAAATTAGCCCCCGTGGCTAGAAAAACACACTAAAGGAGCCAGCAGGCGGTGTGGTAGTTGAGGTGCTGGACTCCTACATGGCCAGCTACGGTTTGAGTCCCAGATCTGGTGGCTTGCTTTCTCAGTTTCCCTTTACTTGTCCCTCCCTGGTGAACTAAAATAATAATAATAATAAATACAATAAAAATAAATAATTATTAAAAAAAAAAGAAAAAGGAAGGAAGGAACAAAGGAAGGAAGGAAGGGAGGAAGGAAGGAAGGGAGGATGGAAGGAAGGATGGAAGAAAGAAAGAGAAAACACACTGGATACACATGTGTGCATGTGGCCAAAATCCTGACTGGAGGAAGAACTGGAGGAAGATGGATTGTGGCATAAGCACACCCAACACTGGGAGGTGCTTTTTTTTTTTTTTTTTTTTTTTAAGAATTATTTATTTAATTTTCATTCATTTATTTTTTAATTTGACCAGAGAGACACAGAGAAAGAGTGAGAGAGAGAAAGTGAGAAAGCAAGCCACCAGGTCCAGGACTCGAAGCATAGTCAGCCATGTGGGAGTGTCCAGCGCCTTAACCACCACGCCACTTGCTGGTCCCAACACTGGGAGGTGCTTTCTACTTCTTTGGCAAGCCCTATGCCAATTAAAGAAAAAAAATTTGTTTTAATTCAAGCAGTTGATGGCATTAGGTTGATGGAGTATCTCTACAGTACAGTCTGCTGTAATGGGGCAATAATGCTTGAAATTCACTAGCCACGCCTCTCTTCCTTGAATGGGCTGGAAGATGCTTCACAGGCTTCCACTCTTCCATTACTGACACTAACCCCTCCTCCTTTCAGGCCCACTCATTCTCCCTTTGGATATGCTAAAATGTTCTGTATTTCTCAGAGACATTTTATCTTCTACAGTAACTAGTATTGCTGCTTTACCTTCTGTGGTTGTATAAAGTAGTAGTTAAGGATGGGGTAGAAGTTTGAATCTCTTCTATGTCGTTGTCTGCTTATGTTTCTGAGTATCCATTTCCGTATCAGCAAAATGGGAGTCAACAACACTTTCCTTGGAGGGTTTCTTAGGGACTAAAATGAGAGAATACATACAGAGAGCCTTGAACAGTAGCTACTTTTAGTACAGATTTGGGAAGGGAACCCTGCTGTGTTATTTTAAAGAGTGTTTGTGTGAGTGCATGATTAAATAGTAAAGGGTTTTAGAGAAAACTTGTCCTTGCATGATTATAGATTCTAGAAAATTAATAAAACAAGCAGACAAACACTAAAAAATGTGTTTGACTGTGTAAAAATAACCAATTACAGTCATTTATGTAAACAGCTTAACATTTAATGCCTAATTATTATGCAGCACCATAACAATTACATATGTCATTAAATATGCATCAGATTAACCTTGTTGTAAGCTTTACTTGATTACAATAGTAAAGTACTCACTCTGTACTCTAAGGAACAGTCTGACAGTTAATTGCTCATATTGCATAACTATTTACATTAATTAAATAGTACATAGCTCCTGAGTTTATTCTCCATTTAAGGCAAGGCTGGCTGATTCATTCTAGATTGCAATGAGGCATTTGCCCTATGATTTTTTTAAAAAGAATTATTAAATTTTATTTATTATTGTTGGTATTTTTAAATTTGCTATAGGGCATGTGCTCTCACCAGAGAAAGACAAAGAAAGAGAGAGAAAGAGAGAGAGGGAAAGTGAGAAAGCATGCTGCCAGACCTGGGTCTCGAACCATGGTTGGCTATGTGGAAGTCCAGTGTCTTAACCACCACGGTAAATACTGGCCCCTGTAATTTTTTTTTTTTTTTTTTTTTTTGGAGAGAGTTTCTCTATAGGGCGCGTGCGCTCGCCAGACAGACAGAGAGAGACATTAAAGACAGAAAGCGAGAAATCACCCCCCGGGGGGATGGCCACGCCGCAATCCCTTCTCCTCCATTCTCCTCTCAGGATCTTGGGCACTCATGCACACGCGCCCGGCGTGAGTTTTAAGCCACCGGGTCCAGGACGCGAACCTCGGTCGACTACGTGGGAGTCCAGCGACATAGCCATTACGCTAACTGCTGGTTCCCTGTCCTGTAATCTTTGAGGTAATGTACACTTTTCTATAGTGAGGAAAATGCTGAAGAAGCAGGCAGCAAAACAAACTGTGGAACTGGCTATTGTTCAGGAAACTTATGGATTTCCAATAAAGAGACTTTCTTGATCTAAATAATGAAAAAATTCTAATGCTGAACAGTAGTCAACATAGTCTAGAACAGCTTCTAGACTAGTACTGGTCATACTAGGGAACATTTCTAGAATTAAAGTTACAATTATAATTTATTTTACTTCTACCACAAAGTCAAATATATGTATAGGTACTACACATATATACATACATCACCAGACCCTTACAAAATTCTCAGTAGATATGTACATATAAGAAGAAAAGAGACACAGAAAGATAGTAACTAACTTTAATTCTTGAAGGTGGTAAGGGGTGGAAATTAGGCTCAAACTCAAAAAACCATCAAAGCTCGTGTATTGTTTTTGTTTTTGTTTTTTTTGAGAGAGATTTTTGCTTTAAGACTCATTTGCTAAAGACAGAGACAGAGAGATAGAAAGTGAGAAATCACCCCCTAGGGGAATGGCCATGCTGCAATCCCTTCTCCATTCTCCTCTCAGGATCTTGGACACACACACACACACACCTGGCATGAGTTTTAAGTAAGTCACCAGGTCCGGGACTTGAACTGCAGTCAACTACGTGGGAGTCCAGCTGTGTAACTGCTACGCCATCTGCTGGTCCCAAAGCTTGTGCTGTTTAAAAAAAACGTTGCTAGAGGGTGCATATGCATGCTGTCAGGAGTTGGGGAAAAGGAAGGTGGTGGGGAGGGAGAAATTGAGAAAACACCCCCCATAAAGGATGACTGCACCACAATCCCTTCTCAATATATCCTTTCAGTTTTGGGCATGCATGCACATGTACCCAGTATGTTTGTCAAGCTGCTGGGTCCGAAACTTGAACCACATAGTCAGCCATGTGGGATCTAGCCACCTTAACCACCATGCCACAGGCTGGCCCAAAGCCCATGCTTTTAAAATGACATATATTAAAATGTTCCAGGTTCCTTAAAAATATCTCAAACATTTATAGGGCACTTGTTGGTTGCAAGAGTATATAGATTGCCTGTAACCAGATGACGCAAAATACTTTAGGGGCCTGTTTGACAGTCAAAAGGTGGAGGCCCTGTACATCATGCTGAAAAGTATGCAGCCAGGCTGCCTATTAGGCATTTCTAAATTTTCTGATAAACAGAGCCACTTAGCAACAACACACTTCTCTTGGGTCATTGGAAAAGTCATGACACATTTTTGTATAGAAAAACACATCATGACTTTTCTGATGATCTAATAGTTCGCCTAACTTTTTGGATTCTACCCAAAACCTAATGACTTGTGAGACAGATACTCTCCAGTTTGTGGAGATGAGAACGAAGTCAGGGAGGCAATGAAGATGAGAAGAAATGGGCAACAACTCTGCTTAATGGCAATGGCATTATGAAAATCCTGGTACCTGCTAACTCTTTCGTTGTTTTTTCTGTTTTTTGCTTTTTGTTTTTTTAATTTTGTCAGACAGTGCATACACTCACCAGAGAGAAAAAGAGAGACAGAGAGAAAGGGAAAGCGAAGAAGCACCCCCTATGGTGCATAGTTTTTATTTTATTATTATTACTTTTTATGTTTAAAGTTTTTGTTACAGGGTATGTTTGCTTGCTAGAGGTAGACTTGTGAGGGAGGTTGGGAAATCACCTTACAGAGAGAATGGCTATGCTGTAATTTCTCTCCTCCATTCTCCACTTGGGATTTTGGGCATGCATTCACACATACTCTGCGTTCTTCTTAGGTTTTTGCTATAGGGTGCGTGCACTCGCCAGAAAGACAGAGAGAGACAGAGAGATAGAAAGTGAGAAATCACCCCCCAGAGATGGCCACAGCGCAACCTCTTCTCCTCCATTCTTTTCTCGGGATTTTGGGCATGCACGCATACATGCCTGGCGTGAGTTTAAGTCACTGGGTCTGGGACTCGAACTGCGGTTTGCTACATGGGAGTTCAGCGACATAGCCATTATGCTAACTGCTGTTCTCTACCCTGCATTTTTCAAGATGCAGGGTTCAGGAAGCAAACCGTGCAGTTAGTCATGTGCGATCCAGCACCTTAACCACCATGGTTTTTTTTTTCACTATAGGGCGCGTGCGCTCGTCAGACAGACAGAGAGAGACAGAGAGATAGAAAGCGAGAAATCACCCCCCAGGGGGGATGGCCACGCCACAATCCCTTCTCCTCCATTCTCCTCTCGGGATCTTGGGCAAGCACGCACACGCGCCCAGCGTGAGTTTAAGCCACCGGGTCCAAGACCTGAACCGCGGTCGACTACGTGGGAGTCCAGCGACATAGCCTTTACGCTAACTGCTGGTCCCTCCTTAACCACCATGTTTTAAAACAAGCTGGTTCCCTATGGGGCAGAGCGATGCAGCAATCCCTTCTCCTCCACAACTCCCTCCTTTTTGGGATTTTAGGCTTACCCGTACATACATCTGGAGTGTTTTTCAAGCTATGGGGTCCAGGACTTGAACCAAGCAGTTGGCCATGTGAGATCCAGCTGCCTAAACCACCAGGCCATAGGCTGGCCCTACTTTATACATCTTTTATTTACTTATTTATTTAATCAATGGCATATCTATTTTCAAAATCCATTTAATTAACTGACAAGTAAAAATTGTATATTTATGGTGTACCACATGATGGTTTGATATATGTATATATTGTAGAATGGCTAAATCCAGTTAATTAATATACCCATTATTTCACACACACTTATTATTGTTTTGGTAGTAAGAACATTTACAGTCTACTCTTTTACCAAATTTTAGGTATCTGATAGATTGTTATTAACTATAGTCACTATGTTACACAATGGATCTCCTGAAAGTATTCCTCCAGTCTAACTGCAATGTTTTACATCTTCACAGTCTCTGCCCTGGTAACCAAGGTTCTACACTCTTTCTTCCTTCCTTCCTTCCTTCCTTCCTTCCTTCCTTCCTTCCTTCCTTCCTTTCTTTATTTTTTTGAGACTTTTGCCATAAAAAAATATGAATGCTTCTCAAATTTGCGTATCATCCTTGCACAGGGGCCATGCTAATCATCTCTGTATCATTCCAATTTTAGTATATGTGCTGCCAACACAAGCACACTACACTGTCTCTTTTTTTTTTTTTTCTTTTTTTTAAAAAAATATGTAACGCTTCACGAATTTGCGTGTCATCCTTGCGCAGGGGCCATGCTAATCTTCTCTGTATCGTTCCAATTTTAGTATATGTGCTGCCGAAGCGAGCACTACACTGTCTCTTTTAAGTTTGACTTTCATGGATTCCGGATACAAGGAAGATCATGCAGTATTTGTCTTTCTGTGCTTGGTTTATGTCATTTAGCATAATGACCTGTAGGTTCATCCTTACTATTACAAATGACAGAATTTCCTTCTTTTTAAAGGCCAAATAATATTCCACTATGTATATATATTGACTTTTTTTTTTTTTTTTTTTTTTTAGTATTTTGTTATAAGGTGCATGTGGTTGGCAGAGAGAGACTGGATAAGAAAGAGAAAGTGAGGAAATCATCCTCAATTAAGAAAGGCTTTGCTATAATCCTTTCTCCTCCATTATCCTCTCAGGATTTTGGGCACACATGCACTGGTAGACAGTGTGTTTTTCAAGCTGCTGGGTCCAGGACTCAAATCATGTAGTTGGCCATATGGGATCCAGCACTGCAACCATCACACCACCTACTGGCCCTATACTGCATTTTCTTTATTCACTGGCCGATGGACACTTAAGTGGTTTTTATGCCTTAGCGATTGTAAATAATGCTGCAACGAAGTGCAGATATTTCTTCAACATGCCAATTTCGTCTCCTATGCATATATAACCAGAAGTGGAACTTCTGGGTCATATATCATTTTTTTTTTTCTGAGAGAGATTTTTTGCTTTAGGGTGCGTGCAATTGCTGGAGAGACAGAGAGAAAGAGAGAGACAGAAAGCGAGAAATCACCCTCCAGGGGGATGGGCACACCACAATCCCTTCTCCTCTATTCTCCTCTCAGGATTCTGGGCACGCATGCACATGCACCAGGTGTGAGTTTTAAGCTTCCAGGTCTAGGACTTGAACCATAGTTGGCCATGTGAGAATCCAGTGATGTAATCATTATGCTATCTGCTGGCCCCCCAGCATCAGGTTCTTTTTAAATAAGATTTATTTATTCTTTAATTTTTAAATGTATTATTATTCTTCAATTTTGACCAGAGACAGACAGACAGACAGAAAGGGAGAATGAGAAAGCAAGCCACCAGGTTCGGGACTTGAACCATGGACAACCATGTGGGAGTCTAGCACTTCAACCATCATGCCACCTCCTGTCCCTGTCCCCCAGTATCAGTTTTAAGTCACTGGGTCCAGGTCTCAAACCATGGTCAACTATGTGGGAGCCCAGCAACATAACCATTATGCCATCTGCTGGTCCCAATAGTTCTAATTTTAATTTTTAAAAAGAATCTCTATACTGTTTCCATAATGTCTGTACTAATTTACTTCCCCACCCAGAGTACACAAGGGTTTCCTTTTCTCTATATCCTTACCAATGTTTATCTCTTATCTTTTTTATAATAACCATCCTATCAGATGTGAGGTTATATTTCACTGTAGCTTTAATTTGCATTTCCCGTATGATTAATGATGCTGAATATTTTTCATATATTGGTTGGCCATTTGTATGTCTTCTTTTTTTTGGGGGGGAGAGGTTTTTCGCTATAGGGCGCGTGTGCTCGCCAGACAGACAGAGACATAGAGACAGAAAGCGAGAAATCACCCCCCAAGGGGGACGGTCACGCCGCAATCCCTTCTCCTCCATTCTCCTCTCGGGATCTTGGGCACACACACACACGCGCCCGGCGTGAGTTTTAAGCCACCGGGTCCGGGACGCGAACCGCGGTCGACTACTTGGGAGTCCAGTGACATAGCCATTACACTAACTGCTGGTTCTCTGTATGTCTTCTTTCGAGAAATGTCTTTTCAGGTCCTTTGCCTATTTAAAAAATTGAATTATTTGTTTTATTGCTATTGAGTTGTTTGAGATCTTCTTATGTTTTGGATACAAACTTCTTATCAGAAACGTAGTTCACAAATATTTTCTCCCATTCCATGAGCTGTCTCTTCACTTTGTTATTTCCTTTGCTGTAGACAGGCCTGGTTTTAAGTCTAGTTGTGAGCACTAGACTCATATTTGTCACTTACAATCACAGTACAAAACACAGATCCAAAACAGAACCTTAAATCTCTCCTCTAAGTCTGTTCTTCCATAAGCTAATGTCACTCTCCTCTACACTGCTCAAGGGAAAACCCCAGAAATGTGCTCCCTCAATCAGTGTTATCCTTTCTCTCACTGTGAGTTTAAAGGATTTTTAAACAAAGATTTTTGCTATAGGGCATGTGTGCTCGCCAGAGAGTCAGAGAGACACAGAGAGGCATAAGGTGAGAAATCACCCCCGGGAGGGATGGCCATGCCACAATCCCTTCTCCTCCATTTTCCTATAGGGATCTTGGGCACACATGCACATGCACCCAGCATGAGTTTTAAGTCACCAAGTCTGGGACTTGAACCTCAGTCCACTATGTGGGAGTCCAGTAATGTAACCAGTATGCCATCTTCTGGTCCCAATGTCTCCATGTCTTAAGCACACTGACTAAATTGGTTTCAGGAAGGCCTAACATCATTTGAAGAGAAAGGGTAATTTGCAGGTGCTTGAATGTTGTTTTTAATTAACAGACCTCATTATTATGTGGGATTGTTTTTTCCAAAAGAGTACAGCATTGACAACTCAAATTAAGTTTTTCAACAATCACAACATGCAGATCTGGTTATATGCCCTAGCCCATCTCAGAAATATTCAGTTTAGATGAGAAGAACACAAAGGTATGTCCTGAGCGATTGACCTTATCTTCACTTTGTCAAGAAGTTGAGAGTTGTTGTAAAGGTGTAAATGTGGGCCATGGTGGCACATGTGATGGGGCACCATTCTTGACGTTGGAACTACATGCTAGACCATGGTTCAGATGCCAGATCAATACCAGGAGTGCCAGTACACATTTGTGTAACTGTGATCCTGGTGAGTTGAAGGGCTGGAAGGCGGGGGAGGGGAATCATGGTGTGGTGAGTCCCTGTTGAGGGTGTCTGTTTCTCTTTCTTTCACATAAAAAAGATAAAATAAATAAACCTTTAAGAAAAAGATGTAAAGGTATATGTAAAACACCAATGTTGACAAAGCACCTTTTGAACAACTGTTGTGCTCAACATTTATACTTTAAAGGACTTTTTTTTAGAATTATTTTATTTAAATTTATTTATTTAATTATTTAAATTTGACAGGAGAAGGACAGAGTGTGTGTGGGAGGAATGAGAAAGCAAGTCGTCAGGTCCGGGACTTGAACCATGGTCAGAAGTGTGGGAGTCCGGTGCCTTTAACCACCACGCTGTCTGCTGGCCCCAAAGGACTTTTTTTAAGAGAGATTTTTACTATAGGGTGAGTGCACTTACTCAAGAGACAAGGAGACAGAAAGTGAGAAATCACCCCCAGGGGGATGGCCACACACCACAATCCCTTCTCTTCCATTCTCCTCTCGGGATCTTGGGCACACATGTACACATGCCCAGTGTGAGTTTAAGCCACTGGGTCCAGGACTCAAACTGCGGTCGACTACATGGGAGTCCAGTGACATAGCCATTATACCAACTGCTGGTCCTACCAAGTGATCCTTTTTTTTTTACAATTATTATTTATTTAATTTTATTTATTCATTCATTAATTTTAATTTGACCAGAGAGAGACACAGAGAGAGAGAGAGCGAGAGGGAAAGGGAGAAAGGAAGCTGCCAGGTCTGGGACTTGAACCGTGGTCAGCCATATGGGAGTGCCCAGCACCTTAACCACCATGCCACCTGATGGTCCCCCCCCCCCAAGTGATCCTTTTAAAGCAAATTTAATTACTCCTTTGGTCTCAATCCTTCGCGTATTCTATCACATTCCAATAAAATTCAAAGTCCAACAATAGCTTAGCAAATGATACATGATTGGCTTCTGGCTGTGTTCCATTTTATTTGTCTAATTTGCTGTGATCCAGTAAAATTGGTCTCTCTGTTTCCTTTCCATGCCAAACAGCAAGAGGCATTTCATTTCCTGTTAGTCTTCTAGAAGAGTTTCCCTGTAGAAACCCACAGAGCTCCCTCTCTCATTAAATAATTAGACTTCTGCTTATATGCCTCCTCTGCTAAGAGAGTTTCCTTGTCTCCTCTCACCAAAAGGAAATCCCTGTATTACTCTTATCCATTTATCCTGGTTTATTTATTTTTCCATAAAACTTGCCACATTAATCAGCATCATCTATTATTTAGTATGTGTGTTGCTTATTGTCATTGTCCCCCACTATGAATTTGATCAGGCAGATACTTTGCTTTGTTTACTGCTGAATTCCTAGCACTTATGACAGTGATGACTCATTAAATATTTGTTGAATAAATGAATGAATAAATAGATGTTCCAGGATACAACAAATGTAAAACACCTTATATGTATTAACATAATGCACAGGAAAATGGCTAGAAGTATACAAACATGTTGACTGTTTATTTAAGCAAATAGTTTTTACATTATTTTTTGCTCTTGTGAATTTTCCTCTTTTCTTTTTTTCACTTTCTTTCTTTTCTTTTCTTTTCTTTTTTTTTTTTTTTTAACAAGGAACTTGCATTACTTACACACCAAAATAAGAAGAAGGGGGCCACACAGGCAGAAAATGTAAATGAATTCTAAGAGGCTGGGCAAATTTATCAAAGACAACCTAAATATAGTTATAATAACTTCTTTTTTTTAGAGTTTTTTGCTATTGGGTGTGTGTACTTGCCAGAGAGAGAGAAACATCATCCGTGGTGGAGGTGTGGGAGGGTGGATGGCCCGGCAGCAATCCCTTCTCCATTCTCCTCTCAAGATTTTGGGCATGCATGCACACCAGCCCCGCATGAGTTTCAAGCCTCTGGTCCCTGACTCCAACAGCAGTTGGCCATATGTGAGTCCAGCGCCTTAACCACTACACCACAGGCTGACCCCTGTAACAGCATACTGGCTATGAGATACCCTGGTTTGAATTCCCTTCTCCAACACTTTCTAGTAGTGTGATCCCAAGTTACAGTATTTACATACCACCGCTGAAATAAGGGGATAATAGTGCCTATCTCAAAAAGCCACTTATAAGATGTGTAACTTACTTTGCACAATGTCTGGCATGCAATAAGTACTCCACAAATTATAGCTATTAGAATAATCATTAGCAGTAATAATAAGAGATGTTGGGACATACCTAGCCCTCAAGATTGACATCAGAGTGGACCACCACATCCTTTCATCATTGCACCTCAGTTTGGGCCTCTGAAGCCCAAAGAGGGGATGGTTCTTCCCAAAGAAGACAATTTCGGCGTTCCAGAAGCATCTGAATGAAACGTACCCTCTTCACCCCTTAAGCCATTCAGTCAGTCTGGTTAATCCATGAACAGCATTGCGAGGTCGGGACTGGAGAGGCTTTCTTGGGCCCAAACTCTCAGCCTTAATGTCCCCTGACGCAACAGTGGTGGGGTGAGAATGCCATCACAACACCCAGACAGCACTGGCCCGGCCCGCCTCACCGCACTCCAGAGGATCAAAGGCACCACGCACCGGAAAGCCTCTGGCGCCCGGCCACGCGCCCCCCCCGGGAAGGGCGATTACTGGTCGGACTCAGAAGTCAGACAAGGGCTCGGCCCCATCTTCTGCGTCCTCGGTTACAGGGGCCGCGGCGGGCTCGCGCACAGCGCCGGGGGAAGGGCACAGGCGCTGACGGCGGGCGCGCGGACAGGGCCTGGGATGCCGGGGCCTGGGACTGGGCGGGGGCAGGGAGGAGGCGGCGGGCGCGCGGCGCGCTCGCGACTGCGCCGCCAGGGGCGCGCACGCAGACCCGGGAGCGCGCACGGCCGGTGGCTCCTCGAGGCAGAGGAGGGGGACGCGGCGAGGTGAGGCGCGAGGCCGCGCAGGACTGGCGGGTGGCCGGGTGCGAGCCCCTCTGGCGGGACAAAGAGGAAATGGGGGCTCCCGGGACCTGCGAGGGAGGAGGCCCGGGCCGCCGGCCGGGCGGCGGGCGGGACGCGGCGGGCTGGCTGAGTGCGGGCGGCGCCGAGCCACGCCGCGCGGTGGGGGAGGGTGGCGCGAGCCGCCGGCCCCGCCTCGTGTCTGGCCGGCCGCGCCGAGTCCCAGCCTCTGTGTTCCTGTCTCTGCAATGGATCGCGTAATTACACCGATTACAGCCGCCGAATTTCCAAAGCAGAATTGCAAAATTCCCAAATCCCTCTGCCTTCCATGGAGTCCGGAAGAGCTCAGGACCTTCCTCCTCAGTAACTGATTTGACGTCGCGAGTTTTAATTCGTGATTAGCGTTTATCCTCGTGGGTGTTAGTGTTGGAATGCGATCTCTGTGAGAAGGAAGGTTCTGTTTATTGCAGTATTGTGCTTTATGTCGTGGACTGTTTTCTTTTTTTCGTGGACTGTTTATTAGGCTGTATTCTACACATCCTTTAATCGATTATCCATCAAATAAAGAAATAGTGTTGGGACATACCTAGCCCTCAAGTTGGGGGGCACCATATCCTTTAATCAGTGCACCTGAGTTTGGGCCTCTGAAGCCCAGAGAGAGCATGGTTCTTCCAAAGAAGATAATTTTAGCCTTTTCAGCATTTTTAACTGCTATTCACTACCTGTAAGACAAGGTGCAAGTAATAGTCTTTCAGAGCTCCCTTTCCTTGGGGAAAAAAAAGTACTTGCTTCAAAAAGTTATGATTGTTGGGACCAGCAGTTAGCGTAATGGCTATGTCGCTGGACTCCCACGTAGTCGACCGCCGGACCCGGCGGCTTAAACTCACGCCGGGCGCGTGTGCGTGCGTGCCCAAGATCCCGAGAGGAGAATGGAGGAGAAGGGATTGCGGCGTGGCCATCCCCCCTGGGGGGTGATTTCCTGCTTTCTGTCTCTCTGTCTCTCTCTGTCTGTCTGGCGAGTGCACGCGCCCTATAGCAAAAAAAACCTCTCCAAAAAAAAAAAAAGAAAAAAAAAAAAGTTATGATTGTTCAAATAGGTAATCCACATAAAAGAACTTATAGGGGAACCAGCAGTTAGCGTAATGGCTATGTTGTTGGACTCCCACATAGTCGACCGCGGTTCGCCTCCCGGACCCGCTAGCTTAAAACTCACGCCGGGCACGTGTGCGTGCGTGCCCAAGATCCCGAGAGAAGAATGGAGGAGACGTGACCATCCCCCCTTGGGGGTGATTTCTGGCTTTCTGTCTCTAAGTCCCTCTCTGTCTGTCTGGCGAACGCACGCATCCTATAGTGAAAACCTTTCCAAAAAAAAAGAATTTATAGAAGTTTGTGGAAAAGTGGAATTAAAGTGTGATTTTATTTTGCTGCAAACATTTTTGAAATCCATACATAGTCCCCCGCCCAGGTGTTTTGTTTTTTGTTTTGTTTTGTTTTGTTTTGCTCTAGGGCTCGTGCGCTCACCAGAAAGACAGAGAGACACAGAGACAGAAAGTGAGAAATCACCCCCCAGGGTGGATGGCCACACCACAATCCCTTCTCCTCCATCCTCCTCTCAGGATCTTGGTTACACATGCACACTCACCCGGCATGAGTTTAAGCCACCGGGTCCGGGACTCGAACCGCAGTCGATTACATGGGAGTCCAGCAACATAGCTATTATGCTAACTGCTGGTCCCCATACATAGTTTTTTCATAGTTTATTCATGAACTCCTTGAAGACCCCCCCCCCTCTGCATTGGTACCAACCAACACCTGAAATATGGGAAAAATAATAAAATTATTAAAATACTGGTTGCATAATATGTTCTTGCTAAACATTTTTCCCCCCAAAGACCAGCTTTTCTATAAACTACAGCAGAGGGAGACCTATATCATCCTCAAAAAGGAAAGTTTATTGGGAACCAGCAGTTAGCGTAATGGCTATGTCGCTGGACTCCCACGTAGTCGACCGCGGTTCGAGTCTCAGACCCGGTGGCTTACAACTCACGCCGGGCGCGTGTGCGTGCATGCCCAAGATCCCGAGAGGAGAATGGAGGAGAAGGGATTGCGGCGTGACCATCCCCCCTGGGGGGTGATTTCTCGCTTTCTGTCTCTATGTCTCTCTCTGTCTGTCTGGCGAGTGCACGCGCCCTATAGCGAAAAACCTCTCCAAAAAAAAAAGGAAAGTTTATTGACAGCCACGTTGGCTAAGTCTTGCCAGAGTGCTACATCTGCTTAGACTTTTTCCAGGCTAAAAATATCAGAGAGGGGGGCTAGCAGGTGGTGTGGTGGTTAAGGGCACTGGACTGCCACAGGGCCAACCGAGGTTCGAGTCCTGGATCTGGCAGTTTGGTTTCACTCTTTCTCTCCTTCTCTCCCTCCCTGGCCAAATTAAAATAAATAAAGTTAAATAAAGTAATTCTTTTTCTTTCCTTTTTTTTTTTTTTTTTTTTTTTTTTTTTTTTTTTTTTTTTTTGGAGAGGTTTTTGCTGTAGGGCACATGTGCTTGCCAGAGAGACAGAGAGAGACAGAGAGATAGAAAGCGAGAAATCACCCCCCAGGGAGAAATCGTCCCCCAGGGGGACGTCCATGCTGCAGTCCCTTCTCCTCCATTCTCCTCTTGGGATCTTTGCGCGCACACGCGCCCAGCGTGAGTTTAAGCCGCCAGGTCCGGGGCTTGAACCGCAGTCGACTACATGGGAGTCCAACAACATAGCCATTGCGCTAGCTGCTGGTCCCAATAAAATAATTCTTTAAAAAAAAATCAGAGAGGAAGTTGCTCCTACAGAACTACAAATAAAAACCTTTTGTAGAAGTAACATTTATTTGTTTCTTAACATTTGTGTTTTATTAGTTTCTTCTGTGTACTTGATACTTTAAGGCATACAGATTTGTAATGGATTTAGTCAGTCACTGCTTTTATTTCATTTAGAAGTGGGGAAAAATAGAGAGTCAGAAGTAATCCTCACAAAGTAGAATGTGAAAAATGCCAGAAAAGAGATAAAAAATTATGAGTGTATGGAATAAAGGGATGTTCTTTGACTTAGAGAGAAATATGATTTCTGTCTTTAAAGAAGACATTTTGTACATTGTACATATTTAGCTTGCATTTGTTGAAACAGTAAAATAGTAAGCAGATGTGTGTGGTAATAGGTAGGGTTTCTTGGTTTGCAGCAACAGAAACTCATTGAGATTAAAGTTTTATAGAAAAGAGCAGTGAAAGCAGAAGTAAACAACAGAACACCCTGGGGATAAGAATCTCAGCAGTTGGAGGTCATGGACCAAATTCTTTGACTAATGAATGCGACTACATTCTGTCTTTATATGTCTTAAACTTAATTTAATTTTATTTATTCATTCATTTATTTTAATTTGACCAGAGAGAGACAGACTCATACACACACAGAGAGAGAGAGAGAGAGGAAAAGTGAGAAAGCAAGCCACCAGGTTTGGGACTCGAACTGTGGTCGGCCATGTGGGAGTGTCCAGTGCCTTAATCACCATGCCATCTGCTGGTCCCAAGATCCAGATTTTTGTAAGAAGAAACCTGGTTGTTTTGGCTTCTGTGGGGATGAGGGATGGAGTATTGTGATTGGAGACTTCATCAGTATCACAGGAATTGTAGAAGCATTGGTTCTCTAAAGGGCTAAGGAGGGAAGTGATGCTGGGCAGAGAAAGCCAGCAGTTGTTTATTAGTGATGTGTAATATAGAGGATTCACTATGAGCAGGCACTGTACTACATTATTTACATGGATTACCATGTTTTATTATGACATTTAATTCTCACAACTCTGGATGCTAGCTACTATTACATTATACTTATTTTAAAGAGGAGGAGGGGCCAGCAGATGGTGTAGCTGGACTCCCATGTGACCATCTACTGTTGAGTCCCTGACTTGGTAGCTTGAAACTCATGTTGGGCACTTGTGCATGCATGCCCTAGATCCTGGGCGGAGAATGGAGAAGGGATTGTGGTGTGGCCATCCCCCTGGGGCTGATTTCTTGCTTTCCTCTTACTATCTACCTACTTCTCTTCTCTTCTCTTCTCTTCTCCCCTCCCTCCCACTCTCCCTCTCTCTTTCTCTCTCTCTCTCTCTCTCTCTCTCTCCCTCTCTCTCTCTCTCTCCCTCTCTCTCTCTCTCTCTTGTGCCCTAAGGCAAAAGCCTCTGAAAAAAATAAAATAAAATAAAATAAAGAGGAGGAAAATTTTGCTCAGCATTTCAAAGCTAGGGTATCAGAAAGCTGAGAATGTTGCTTATCTTCTGTCTTATCCCTTTGAATTATTTTCTGACTTGTGTGCCACTTGTGTTTGTTCATAGGAGGCCATCAAGCTTTGGTGTATGTGTTGGCCAGTTCTGAAGTCTTGAAGAAGCTCTGCACAGAGGAACCTCAAAGCAGCAGTCTTTGCCAGTTAGGGAATGGACCGCTTGGGTTCTTTTAGCAGTAAGTACAGTGGGAACAAGTTTCAGGTGAATGAATATTAGTAGTAAACTGAGATAGACGTTGATCAAGGAAGAAGAAAAAACACTTTGATGTAAAGCAATAAATTCCTGTGAATCTGATCTTAAAGGACTTATAAGAGTATCAAATGAAAATCAGTATGTATTTATTGTCCACTGAACATATGACACAAACATATCACTCTGGGTCTCCGGAGACAACAAAGCTAAGGTAGACCGACCATAGTGTGACTAACCTATAGTGAGACCTTACAAAGCAGTGAAATTTCTCTTTGGAACATGTTCAGGTACCTTGATAAGAAATTACATCAGTATTAGGATAAAGGAAATATCTGTCCCCCTTCAGTAGACTTTGTTCTAAGAATAAACCACAGTATAATAATACAGAGAATTAAGATACATCTGTGATGGGACTAGCAGATGGCGGAATGGTTACATTGCTGGATTCCCACATAGTCGACCACTGTTCAAGTCCTGGACCTGGCGGTTTAACACTCAGGCTGGGTGCATGTGCATATGTGGCCAAAATCCCAAGAGGAGAATGAAAGGGAAGGGATTGCGGCATGGCCATTCCCCCAAAGGGGGTATGATTTCTCGCTTTCTGTATCTCTGTCTCTCCGGCAGCGGGTGCACGCCATGTAGTGAAAAAATCTCTCTTAAGAAAAAAAGATGTATGTGTGAAATAAGTTCAGGTAGTCACAACTACAGAGAGAAAAACTATACTGCTCTCTCTTGGATTCTGAAGATGTAAGACTTGGCAGAAATAGAAATACCTTTGTTAGATATTTTGTGATGTCCCAGTGAGAAGAATTGCAAAGGTACATTTTGGGTATTGTTTCCTTTTCAAGATGTCTCAAAGGAGTTCTAATGTACTCTTTCACCATACTCTTACACAAATTTAGGACAGGTTGGAATGTTTAAACACTTCTAATTCTACTCTCTCATTCTACTGAACCCTAATCTTGCACATGGCTTCCAGCCTTTTAGAACATTGTGTTGACTGCTGCGCCACAGCAGCTGGGCCAATCTCAGCATTCTTTTTTTTTTAATTATTTTATTTAACTTTATGTATTCATTCATTTATTTATTTCAATTTGACCAGAGAGGGATAGAGAGAGAGCAAGCTGCCAGGTCCAGGACTTGAACCATAGTCAGCCATGTGGGAGTCCAGCACCCTTAACCACCAAGCCACCTGCCAGCCCCAGCATTCTTCATAATAGTGTAAAATGGGAAACGACATAAACATGCACCAGTGGGAGGTGGTTAGATTAGTTCTTAACCTTGGGATGCCCAGTGATTTCATTTTATATATTTTTTTAAAGGATTATTTTATTGGGACCGGCAGGTGGCGTGATGATTAATATCCACATAGTCAGTCCTGGACCTGGTGACTTGCTTTCTTACTTTCCCTTTCTCTCTCTGGTCAAATTTAAAAATAATAGTAATAATAACAAATGTAATTAAATAAATAATTCTTTTTAATAAAGAATTTTTTTTTTATTTAACTTTATGTATTTATTTATTTATTTAAATTTGACCAGAGAGGGAGAGGAAAAGCAAGAAAGCAAACCACTAGGTCTGGGACTCAGCTGCTGTCAGCCATGTGGGAATCCAGCACCCTTAAACCACCATGCCACCTGCCAGCCCCAATTATTTTTATTAATTTTTTAGAGAGATTTTTGTCATAAGGCACATGTGCTTGTTGGAAAGACAGACAGAGAGGCAGAAAGTGAGAACTCACCCCTAGAGGGATGGCTGTGCCACAATCCCTTCTCCTCCATTCTCCTCTTGGAATCTTGAGCACACACGGACATGTGCCTGATGTGTTTCAAGCTGTCAGGTCTGGGATTTGAACCGTGGTAGGCCATGTGTGAGTCCAGTGATGTAACTATTATGCCATCTCCTGGTCCTATCTTTTTATAATATTTTTAAAACCCCTCCTACTACTTGGAAATAAAATATGTAGACAATATATTCACACTCATGATTTAAAAAATAAAAAGAATTAATACTGCTTCAGGCCAGCCGGTGGCATCATAGTTAAGGCAGGTGGGTCCCACATGGTGGACAGCAGGGCTCGAGTCCTAGACCTGTGGCTTGGAAAAAACAGTGGGCATGTGTGCATGCATTTCCAAAACCCCAAGGGGAAGAGGAAGGAGAATGGATTCAATCTGTCCATACCCCCTGGAGGGTACGTTCTTACTCTCCCCCACCCCTGCAATCCCTGCTCTGGCATGTGCACACACCCTATAACAAATTAAAAATAATAATAATGACACAACTTTAATGAAAGAAAGAAAAGAGAAGGAATTATTATTATATTATGTGATTTATAGTAAAATAATATCTATTATCTTTATACCTGGTTATGGTAGACATAATGACATAAGTAGTCAGATGCTTGTACCCATATGTTAAATCACTGTTCATCTTACAACAAATCAGAATGATGCAAGTGTGTTGTATTGATGACTCAGGAGGACAACTTTGAATAATTTCTGGTAAAGTTCCAAACAAAACAAAGTAGTTTCCTCCAGAATTGCATGCAGTTGCCTTATTGGAAATTTCAATGTATGCTAAAACTGTTGAAAATTTTTTGTTTAATATGTAATGTGGAATTAGGATTTGAGGTCATGCGATTATGAGGTTTTTTAAATCTACTTGAATGTCTGGTGGGACATTTGAAAGTTGAATAGCACAGGGGTCAATTTTTCTTTTGTTGTATAGGAATGTCCTGAGCATTACAGAATATTTAAAATCCTTTCTATCTGTCTGTCTGCAAAATGCCAGGAGCGCTCCCTAGTGCTGTGGCACCTGAAAATCACCCCTCACTCCTGGTGGTACAGCAATACTGCCATATTCCACAATGTTGAGGCCAGGTGGGAAGGTCCTGGGCTTGCTGCCTGAAGTCTTCCTGTACATGCCACGGGTGTGCACGTGTTTTGGTGATCCTGGCTGGCTGAGGTTAGGGTGAATTAAGGATTGAAGACCCTCTTGGGGATGCCTGTCTCTTCCTCTCCCTTTCTTTTTCTCTCACAGAAGAAATAAATTAATAAACTTAAAAAAAAAAAAAAAAGGCACCTCCTCAGATTTCCAAAATGTCTTCCTAGGGGGTAGTTGAGAACCATTAGGTTAGATAGTCGATATATCCAATAAAAAGATTGAAGAAGAGCTATGAATACTGCCACAAAAAGGTGTCTGTGATATTTTGTCAAGTGAAAAAATAAAACCAGGCTCTAAAATATCATGTATAGTATCCCACTGCTGTTAAAATAAATATATGCACATATACGTAGAAGAAAGGCTGGAAAAATATTTCTCAAAGTGTTAATAGAACAATATATTGGGCTACTTTTACAAAGTAATTGCATAAGGGTTAGTGGCTGATAGGTTTTTGGGGTAAGTTTGAGGAAAAAAGTCAGGATTATATCATTAACAAGAAGTGAGGTAATCTGGTAAAGGTTGGCATGTAGCAGTTAATATAAAAGTTTTTGTTCTTTCGTGTTAAAATTTAAAATGGAAGAAGTGGAGCTCTCACTGTTCCATATATTTAAGTTAAAGCTATTGCCAGGAAGAGTGCATTTCTTTCTCCTTGTCTTCATTTAAAAATAAATAAAGAGAACAATAATCACTACTTGGAACAGAAAATGGTGCCTTGAAGAGTGTTTCTCAGATTTTAGAGAGGAAAATGCAGTTATGGAATATGAGAAATCTTGCCCAGGCTAAACAAATTAAATTCTTTCATCTTGGCTTCAAAGTCTTTGTTCTTTTAGACTCTTGTGGTTGATCACAGAGAACAATTTTTCTAGATTGCCCTGACTCTGGAGAGGTAGAATTTTGGGCAACTGAGGACACGTATATTTGCATTTTTGTGATTTTAGAGTTTGAGCTATACTACTCTTTGCCTTAATATTTTTGAGTCATACTACCATCAAGGGAGCTGGAAGAAGTTCTGCTATGTTTTGTGCTTACTGCAGGAGAAACAGAGGGAGCTTTCCTGGGATTAAATCCCAACTTAAGTATAAAGTAGAGTACCCTAAAACATATTTAAAGGGAACGCTTTTCCCCTACAACTTTTTATTATGAAGATTTTCAAACCTACAGAAAAATTGAAAGAATGAGACAGTGTTTTTTGATACGCTTGCTGCGTACATGTAGTGATGGTTAACATTTTGTCAGATTTGCTTTATATATGTATAGGTTGTCCAGGTATGTGTCCATTTCCCCCCTCCCCCCGGAAAAATAGTTCCAGGTACCATGAAATAACCAGTTTAAACTTGTTTGTAAATTTCTCCGTAGGAGTCATCCTGACTTATGTGCCATTTGAAGTAGCAGGACACTGTAGGAAGGAATGTGCCGCCCTGAAGTAATAAGGAGCAAATGTTATGTTTTTGCTATTTGTAGTGAGTTCATTGGTCTCCCTAAACTTTGTAGGACAGCTCACCCACCACCTGTGTGGTCAGTTACATGTTTTCAGGGTCTTGCACTTAAGATAATTGTGAGGGGCTTGAAGCTAATGTGTGTGTCTTCTCTTTGTTCTAGATGATCCCTCTGATAAGCCGCCTTGCCGGGGCTGTTCCTCCTACCTCATGGAGCCGTACATTAAGTGTGCTGAGTGTGGGCCACCTCCTTTTTTCCTCTGTTTGCAGGTAACTCACTAAGAAGAGGCTTGCCTCCTTCAGCCTAATTTTATGGATATAGTCATTCAGAGATTACTGTTGATTACCCAGGAGGATCATACCTTATTAAATCTATTTTTTCTAGTCAGTCTGCCATTATACATTTTACCAGTGTGAAGTTGAGGAACAGAGCAGATGGAGGAAACAGACTATTGACTCTAACACATCTGTGTATCAGCCTAATGCTTAGCACTGTTTCTGCCAGTGGATTTGAAGTACTGGGACTATAGGAAACTGAAATGGAGGGTTACTCTTGTGGATGACACTTTATTATTGAAATATGATTTCTGTACAGGTGACAAACAAGAGAACAGACTGTTTTGTGGGTGATGATGGTACTAGTAATACTAATTACTAGTGCTGAACTCTGTGCCAGACACTATTCTGAGTACTTTATGTGAATTAATCTTTTTTTTTTAGAGAGAGATTTTTGCTATAGGGCATGCACTTGCCAGAAAGACAGAGAAAGACAGAAAGCGAGAAATCACCCCTCAGTGGGGAAGGCTACACTGCATTCCCTTCTCCAGTTTCCTCTCGGGGTTTTGGTCATGCACACACACGCACCTGGCGTGAGCTTTAAGCTGCTGGTTCCAAGACTTCAGCCATGATTGACTATGTGGGAATCCAGAAATGTAACCATTAAGCCATCTACTGGTCCCTATGTGAATTAATCTTTAAGTCATCCCTACAACCCTATGAAGTAAATACAATTAATATTTGTATTCTATAGGTGAAGCAACTCAGGCAAAGAGAGATTAAGTGACTTCCTCAAGGTCACACAACACCCCCATATTTTATCAGATACAAAATGTTATTGATTATGAGAAGAATGACAATTTCATCAATGTAAAAATGACCATTGAAAGCTGTGATATACTTTCATAAGATGAATTCAAATTTCAGGGTTTTTCAATTTGCTATAGGGCATATGTGCTTTCCAGAGAGAAAGAGAAAGCAAGAAAGCACCTTCTAGAGGGAGGATGACCACACTGTAATCCTTTCTCCCCCATTCTCTCTGAATTTTAGGCAGGCATGTACACACACACGTCCTATGTGTTTTTCAAGCTACCAAGTCCTGGTCTCAAACCACGTAGTTGGCCATGTGGGATCCAGACACCTTAACCATCATGTCACCTGGCTGGCTCCCAGAGTTTTTGTTTGTTTGTTTGTTTTTGTTTTTTAAAAAATTACTTTTTTTAAGTTTATTTATTTATTTTTAAATTTCACCAAAGAGGGACAGAAAGAGAGACAAAGGGAAAGTGAGAAAGCAAACCACCAGGTCTGGGACTTGAACTGCAGTTGGCTGTGTGGGAGTCCAGCACTCTTAACCACCACACCACCTACCGGCCCCTGTTTTTGTTTTCTTTAAAGAATTGCTTTATTTAACTTTATTTGTTAATTCATTTGTTTATTTTAATTTAACCAGAGAGGGACAGAGTGAGAGAGAGGGAAAGTGAGAAAGCAAGTCGCCAGTCTGGGACTTGAACTGCAGTCAACCATGTGGGAGTCCAGCACCCTTAACACCACGCCACCTGCTGGCCTCAGCTCCCAGAGTTTTAATGTGTGTATGTTTATTTTGTTTTGTTTTTAATTTGTTATAGGGTGTTTGTGCTTGCTGTAGAGACAGAGAGGTAAAGTGAGAAAGCACCCTCCCAGGGGGATGGTCACATCATAACCCTTTCTCCTTCATTTCTCTTTTTGGAATTTTGGGCATGAGTACATACACACCTAGTGTGTTTTTCAAGCTGCTGGCTCCAGGCATGGTTTGCCTTATGGGACTCAGCCGCTTTAATCACCATACTACTGGCTGACCTAAGAGTTTTAAAATATAAAAAAAATTATTTTTCTTAGAATTGCTGAAATATGGAAAGTATGGAGCCTGTATTCAAATGTAGGTAGCCTAATTCCAGGGTTTTTGCTCTTGTCAAAGGAAGAGTAATCCTAGGAAGAAGTCTTATTTTCAGAACGTCTTTTCTCTGAGAGGGTTACTAAAGAGTGGTAATCATAAATACGCTGTTGTACTACAGCTGCAGACAAGATTATATGAATTCTTCCTAAAAACTCTCTCATCAAAAGAGTACCCACAGACCATCTTCTATCCTTTAAGAAAACATTTTTAAAACTAGCATTTGTTAACTAAATTTTTCTTTCTTTGCAGTGTTTCACTCGAGGCTTTGAGTACAAGAAACATCAAAGTGATCATACTTACGAAATAATGGTAATGCTCAAGTTGTGGGGAATTTCTGTTAATTTTTCAAGTATTACACTGGGAATTTGTTTTCTTCATCTCTATCTTTTTCCTTCTTTTCTAAATTTGGTAATTATTATTTAATAAAGTTTTTTTAAATTTTAATAAAGTTTTAGTAAAACTTTGTGATATACTCAGGTATTTCAGTACAAAAATAGTTTTATACCCACTTTTTTTTTTTATTTTGAGAAAGATTTTCACTAGAGGGTACGTGCACTTGATGGAGAGACTGAGAGAGACAGAGAAATAGAAAGTGAGAAATTGCTCTTCAGAGAGGATGGCTATGCCACAATCCTTTCTCGTTGGGCTAGGATTCCAACGGCATGGTCTATGTGGGATCTGACTTCCTTTACACAGTACTTAACCACTGCACAATGGGTCATCCCACTCAGATTTTTATTTTAAATTTATAAGGTATTTGAAACAAGTACTCTTTTTCCTTTTTAAAAATTTTTTGCTGTAAGGCACATGTGCTCAGCGGAGAGAAACAGACAGAGGGGAAGCGAGAAATCACCCCCAGGGAGATGGCCACAACACAGTCCCTTCCCCATTTTCGTCTTGGGATTTGGAGTGCATCCTCACACTTGCCTGGAGTGTTTTTCAAGTCACCAGATCCAGGACTCGAACTGCACAGCCAACCATGTAGGATCCAGCCATCTTAACTTCTGTGCCACCTGCTAGCCCTGGAGGAAGTATTCTTCTGAGATTCTCTGGTATGACAAGAACACAGAGCCACTATATTATCTCTGTGTGCTTATCTCAGTCCATAATTGTATTGCTAGACAGAAATACCGGCACATGGTTTATCAAAAAAATAGAAGTTTATTTGGCTCATGATTCTGGTGTCTGGAAAGTCCAAGAGCATGTGGCTGGCTTCTGAATGGCTTCTGGTCCTACATTACAACATGGCTGACAGAAAATGGAAGTTCAGGGACCAGCAGTTGGTGTAATGGCTATGTCACTGGACTCCCATGTAGTCGACCATGGTTCAAGTCCCGGATCCGGTGGCTTAAACTCACAGCGGGCGCATGTGTGTGCATGCCCAAGATTCCGAGAGGAGAATGGAGGAGAAGGGATTCTGTCTGTCTCTCTGGTGAGCACACGTGCCCTATAGCAAAAACCTCTCAAAAAAAAAAAGAAAAGAAAACGGAAGTTCAGTGGCTGTTGGGGGAAAGAGAGAAAATGCTACAGGTAGTACAGACAGAAATCTTAACTTTTATAACAACCTGTTCTCATGGGAACCAAATCTGCCCTGAGAGAGTAAGTACTCACTTTCTCTTATGAGACAGCACTAAGCCATTTGTGAGGGGAGTAACACGTGGTCCAATCTCACTTCTTCATCACTTTCCAGTGTAATTGTATTGGGGACTAACTGCCAACACAGGAACCCTTAGGAGACAAATTATATTCAAACCATAGCATTGCTACTGGTATTTTAAAAAATTTTTTACAGGGCATGTGCACTCACCAGAGAGAGAGAGAGAGAGAGAAGGGAAGTGAGAAAGCACCCACCCCCACAGGAAGATAGCCGCATGACAATCCCTTCTCCATCCCCTTCTTGGATTTTGGGCACACATGCACATGGCACGTTTTTCACACTGCATAGTCCAGGACGTGAGCTATATAGCCAGTAATATACGATCTAGCCACCTTAACCACCACACCACCTGGCTGGCCCACTAGTGGTAGTTTTATTATTATTATTTTTTATTTATTTTTTTTCCCAAGAAAATTGCTTTATTCTAATTAACTCACTAAAAAATTCCAACAACTGGTTTAAGAAGGTTACACAATTATCTGTGCAGCCCCAGATTCTATAACATTTCAATGAACTTCCTCACAGAATAATATCCTCTTTCATTGTAATTCTAAAGGAAGCTGATTACAGAAGAGGTTTAACTGATGATTTTACACTTTATAATTTCACTGTCGATTATTTGTTCACACTAAATTAACTTGGTCATGAAGGTCTACTTATTTCTTCAGTATGAGCAACTTGATTAGGATAATCCATTCGCAGATCTGCACTGTTTCAGCACCTCACTGAAACCCTCACAGAGCTTAATGTCACTCTGGTTCTGGGCACACTCCAAAAATGGTTTTATCTCAGAGTGGCAAGGTCCAAACTGCTGCTGCTGCTCATGTGCTGGGTTCCCTGGGGCTCCTGGTAAGTGATGTCAGGCCTGGAGGGCTCAGCGTTTCTTCCTCCACTGAAGCCCCCAGGGATGGCAGGCCCCAGTGTGTGTCCCACAGCAGAGCCCACAGCCATGCCAGCTGCAGTGGTTGCCATCTGGGCCATCAGACCTGGCTGCCGTGGTGCAGCAGCGGGAGAGCTGACTACAGATGGTAGGGCCACTACAACTGAGGGCAGCTCATCTGAGGTGCCCGGCTGGCTGGAGGGGCCATGCGGGAAGTGCTGCTTCAGCTTCCACATAGCATCACAAGCACACAAGGCTCAATCAGATGCGTGAAATGCTGAAAATAACCGGACAGCTTCTGCCCAGGAGAGCGGAAGGCGGGAGGTGGGCTTGTTTGTTTGTTTTTGAGAGATTTTTGCTATAGGGCACGTGTGCTTGCCAGAAAGACAGCGAGAAATCAGACCCCAGGGGGGATGGCCACACTGCAATCCCTTCTCCTCCATTCTCCTCTTGGGATCTTGGACACGCACACACACGCGCCTGACGTGAATTTAAGCCACCAGGTTCGGAACTCGAACCGTGGTCCACTACATGGAGGTCCAGCAACATAGCCATTTTGCCAACTGCTGGTCCCCGCTAGTGGTAGTTTTTTTTTTTTGGAGAGGTTTTTGCTATAGAGGTTTTTGCGCTCGCCAGACAGAGAGAGACAGAGAGACAGAAAGCGAGAAATCACCCCCCAGGAGAGATGGCCATGCCGCAGTCCCTTCTCCTCCATTCTCCTCTCGGGATCTTGGGCATGCACACACATGCGCCCGGCATGAGTTTAAGCCACCAGGTCCAGGACTCCAACCGCGGTCGACTACGTGGGAGTCCAGTGACATAGCCATTACACTAACTGCTGGTCCCCCCACTAGTGGTAGTTTTAAAAACATTTTAAGTTGTTTTCACATCAAGATGTGGCATAGTGGATATAGTCTTCTAGATCCCACATGACCAACCACACTGTTTGAGTTCTGGATCCAGCAACTTGAAAAACACATTGGGCATGTGTGTGTGTGTGCCCAAAATCCTGAAAGGAGGGAGAAATGGAAAAGGGATTGCAGTGTGACCATTCTCCATGAGGGGTTTCTTCCTCATTTCTCTTATCTCTTTCTGGTGAGCTCACACACCCTTTGGCAAAATTTAAAAAAAATTTTTTTTTCTTCCATGAGCAAGACAGATAAGACAGAGATGGAATTCCCATCAGGGTCTTGATGCAGCAATGCACTCCTAGCTTCAACCAGCCCTGGATTATGAGCATGCAAATGCCCCATATACTCAGGTTCTCTGAATGCAAACCTGGAACCTTCTCATGTAGGATTGTCTCACAGAAGGTCAAGTTGAACTGGTGCACCACTGTCTGGCCCTGATAATGGTATTTTTATGTAGTTCATGTGGGCAGTGGTGAAGTTTATGTCAGCACTCTGTTCTCCTGCCTTGGAGAAATTAGTTCATTCTGAGAGTTCAATTATAAAAGGAACACAGAATGAATGAGTTCATGCTTTAAATCACTTGGATAAAACTTAGCTATAATTTGATTGGATTGCCTCTGGAGAAGGAATGAGAATGTTGACAGCATCCTTCCAAACCTTGGCCAGGGGAATGGGTGGTTTAATAAGTCAAGATGAATATCTGGCTTTCTTGGCAGGTATATGTACCTTTGTCAAAAATAGCTTTGTCAGTTATCAGAGCATATTAAGCATTTAACTGAATCTCCTAGTTCACTCAAGCAATCATCTGACATTTGGCCTCTCATGCAATTTTTCTTAATAGGAAAGAATGTTGGCTAGCTTGACGGTAATAATTTTATGTTTTAGATTAGTCATTTGGCACCATATGATCTATTGTTGCTGTAACAAGAAAAATTGAGCAACTTAGGACAACACAAATTTATTATCTCGTGGTTCTGTAGGTCAGGATATCATTAGGCTCTGCAGGTTGCTATCAGTTCCACAGGCTGAAGTCAAGGTGCTGGCCAACCTGGGCTCTTGTCTGGAGGCTCTGGAGAAAATCTTTCAGGCTCATGCAGGTTATTGGCAGATTTTACTGCCTGAGGGCTGACCCCATTGGTTCCTTTACTGGCTTTGACCAGGGCTTGTTCTCAGCCTCTAGGGGCTGTGCACATTCCCTGGCTCCTGGCTTTCTTTCTCCATCTTCAGAGCCAGCAGTGTCAGGGAGTCCTTGAGTATTGTTGAAAAACTTAGAATCTCTGACCCCTTTTTTTTGCTTCATCTCTCCTGCCTTGAATCGCTTTACTCTTACTTCCTATTCTACTTTTAGGGCTCATGTGATTATTTTGTGCTCACCTGGATAATCCAGGATCATGACCCTACTTTAAAGTCAGCTGATTAATTACTTTAATTCTAGCTACATAGTCCCTTCAGAGCAATAACTAGTATTTGATTGAATGATCAGGGAACAGGAGTCTTGAGGGGGTTGGGGAACAACTTTAGAATTTTGCCTACCACAGCACTGCAGTGTATTGATTTCAGATTTTTTAAACTATTTTAAAATTTATTTAATTTTATTTATTTATTATATTTTTAAAGATAGATTTATTTATTTATTTACTTCTACTTGTTGTTATTATTTTTTAAATTTGACCAGAGAGAGAGAAAGGGAAAGCAAGAAAGCAAGCTGTCAAGTCTGGGACTTGAACTGCAGTTGACCATGTGGGTATCCAGTGCCTTTAGCCACCATGCCACCTGCCAGCCCCTATTTATTATTATTTTTTAATTTGCTATGGGTATGTTTGCTCACCAAAGAGAGACAGAGGGAGAGAAAAGCCACCAGGTCCAGGACTCGAATCATGGTTGGGCATATGGGAGTCCAACGCCTTGACCACCATGCCACCTGCTGGCCCCTAATTTCAGTTTTTAAAAGTTAAGAAAGAATAGGGCCAGCAAGTGGTGTAGTAGTTAAAGCACTGGATCCTACGTGGCCAACTGTACAGTTTGAGTCCCAGACCTTGCAACCTGAAAACACAGCAAACGTGTGTGAATGCATACATGCCCAAAATCCTAAGAGAATAGAGGAGAAAGGATTGTAATATGTCCGTTTCCCCTGGGGGGTAGTTTCTCACTTTCCCTATGTCTCCGTCTCCGGCGAGTATAGATGCCCTATAGCAAGAACTTTAAAAAAGAGTTTAGAAAGGATGAATTAGTATCTTTGAGTCTGTTCATTTGTGGAGTTCTGTTCAAAGGAGTTATAGACTATAATGAATTAATCACACAGAAGCTATTCAGTAAGAATTCTTGGGAGACAACTTGTTAGCTTTCTCCAGTGTCTCTCTAAACACTTTCAGTCTTTAAATGATGGGTTTTCTTTTTTTTTTTAAATTATCTTACTTATTTTAATTTGACCAGAGAGGGACAGAGTGAGAGAAAGAGAGTCCCCCAGGTCTGGGACTCAAACAGCGGTTGGCCATGTGGGAGTCTAGCACCCTTAACCACCACATCACCTGTTGGCCCCTAAATAATGTGTTTTCTAATTATAAGATTTGTTTATTCGTTTGTTTTTGAGAGGTTTTTGCTGTAGGGCACATGTGCTTGCCAGAAAGACTGAGAGAGAGAGAGAGACAGAGAGAGAGAGCGAGAGAGACAGAAAATGAGAAATCACCCTCCCCCCCCTCCCCCAGGGAGATGGCCATGCCACAATCCCTTCTCCTCCATTCTCCTCTGGAGATCTTGGGCATGCATGCACATGTACCCAGCACGAGTTTAAGCCACCGGGTCTGGGACTTGAACTGCAGTTGACCACATGGGAGTCCAGTGACATAGCCATTACACCAACTGCTGGTCCCTCTAATTATAAGACTTGTAATAGCTATTTTTTCCTTTTTTGATTGTACAATGAATACAGGGTTGGGAGAGTATAGTCAAAGTAACTATGTCTTTGAGTTTATTTCACTAAGGTTATTGGATCTTCAAAAAGTCAATTTATTCTTCCCAAATTCACACAAGAATGCCTAGAGCCCAAATACAAATTTATTCATTTAAATTGTGAAATAACCCCTTTAGGGATAATTTAGTATAGCTTGAGTAGGTTGTGGCTCATGCTTACCCACTGTGGGGAAGCTGACTGTGAGCTAGTGATAGCTATTCTGGGCACCATGTCTTCTGTCTGGTGCTGTTAGCACTCAGTTTCACTCAAGGCCACTTAAATCCTAATTGCATCATCATCTTACATATTCAGCACCCATACAAACATATTTCACAGTGCTGTCATTTAGTTTGGGGAGTTTTTGAGGGTTACTGATATTTTCTTCCTTTTTATGACCATTCTTATCTATTCCTGGTGAATCTTTCCTTGTCTGTGAATGGTGATCACATTTTGACTTTCTACACATGAAACCACTAATGACTTGATTTTTTTTTCTTTTTTTGGCATACAAAAACTCACTTAACTTAAAATGATTTTCAATACTTTTGTCATTGCATAGTGCTGAATTTTGGGGAGTTACTCATGGTATAGTAGGTGGAGCATTAATCAAGATTTCTGAGTTCTGTGCCTATTTTTGTCTTGTAATTCTTAGAACCTTGAACAAGTCAAGGCAGCTCTTTCTGCCACACCCTTTACACAAGTGATTCTTAAACTTTAGTGCATAAGAATCACTTGGGAGCTTCATACAAATGAAGATTTTGAGGCCCTATTTTTAGAGATTCTGGTTCCATAGAGCTGAAGTTGGATCTAGGAGCTGAATAACATTTATTCACCTTTAAGTAAAATTGTCTTATGTGTTTCGTTTTAGTTTTTGGTGGCATAGAAAAAATTTATTTTGTATCGCATGGCATTTGGTGGTATAGAAAAATTTTATTTTGTATCACATGGGAAAGTTGGTAAGGGGTAATAATATTCTTTTTTTTTTTTGCTCTAAGGCCTGTATTCTTGCCAGAGATAGGCAGAGAAGGGCAAAATGAGAAATCATCTACCCAGAAGGGATAGCCACACCACAATCCATTCTTCTCTCAGATTATGTGTGCACAGGCATATATATATGATACATATATGGCGTGTTTTGGCAAGCTGCTGAATCTGGGACTTGAACCATGCATTTGGCCACCATAACCACCACACCATCAGCTGCCCCCCCCCCCCCCTTTTTTTAATTGCCAGACATCATTTGTGCTTGTTACAGAGAGAGAAAGGAAGAGGGAGAAAACACTCACCAATGGGGCATGGTCACATTGCAGTCCCTTCTCCTCTATCCATTCGATCAAGATTTTGGGGCATGCATGCACATGAGCCTGGTGTGTTTTTCAAACTACCAGATCAGGACTCAAACTGCACAGTTGGCCACATTTTACCCAGCACCTTAACCACCCTGCCATTGGCTGGCTCAAGATACTTTTTAAAATCTTCCCCTTTTCTATCCTTGAAGCATCACTATTCTGATTTTTATCAGCATAGATCAGTCTTGCATATTCTAGAACTGCATGTAAATGGAATCATACCATATGTACTCTTGTTTCTGTTTTCTTTCACTCAGCATGTTTTTGAGACTTAACTCCATTGTATATATTAGCATATCTACTAATCATTCTTTTAGTTATTGAGCAACATTCCATTGTGTGAATATAACAGTTTATCCATTGTTTTTTGCTGCACAGCTGGGTCTTACCCAGTTTTTGGCTGATATGAATAAAGCTACTATGGACATTCTTTCATAGTGCTGTTTTATGTACATGTATTTTGATTTTTCTTGGATAAATACCTAGCAGTGGATTTGCTGGGTCATATAGTAAATGATGATTTAACTTTTAAAGAAATGATTGAAAAATTTTCCAAAGTGGTTGTATCATTTTATACCTCTGTCAACAATGTATTAGAGTTCTGGTTTGCTCAACAACATTTGACATTGTTTAGCATTTTAGTGGTATGGTGTCATAATTTAGTTATTTTAGTGGTACGGTATCATAATTTTTTTTCACATTTTGTAGGTTTTTATTGTTGTTTTTTGCTATGGGATATGTGCTTGCTGGGGGTAGAGGAGGAGAGTGAGAGTGAGAGAGAGAGAAAAAGGGAGCCAGGGAGGATGATCATGTGCTTGGTGTGTGTGTTGTGTATGCCCCTCCTCTGTTCTTTTGGGATTTGTGGCATGCATACATATATACATGCCCAGCACATTTTTCAAGCTGTCAGGTCCAGGACTTGAGCCACGTAGTTAGCTATATGGGATCCAGCCACCTTAACCACTACACCATGGGCTGGCCCCATGGTTGATTTTTGCAGTTTGTTTTGGGATTCAAATAAGGTTTATAATTTCCACTTTTCAAATTGGTTGCCTCTTAGTATCTTCTATGTGGGTTTTCCTCCTCTCTCTTGTTTTTTTCACATATTTGTTTTTGTTTTATTTTTAATTTTTGCTGATTTGCTTTATTTATTTTTTGTTTTTTGAAAAGCCAGGTTTTACTGTCATGACCTTCTTGCCACCTCCCAAGTGGCTGGAACCACACACCCTGGCTCTTTCAGTCAGGGTCTTACCATGTTGCCCAGGCTCGCCTAGGGCTCATGATCATCCTGCCTCAGCCTCCTGAGTAGGTGGGACCACAGGTGTGCGCCATTTTGCTCTGCTTTTTGGGTGGGTTGATAATTGAACCTGGGCCTCTCATGTGGCCTCAGCCTACAGAGCAGCTGTATCTTACCAGTACCTGCCACCGAGACTGGACCAAATTTATTTTTTTAGTTTGGAATAATTTTACATTTACAGAGAAGTTGCAAATATAGTACAGAGAATTCCCATATGTCCTCCTTTCTGTTACCTCACATGTTAACATCTTACATTACATAGTACATTTGTCTGAGAAATGGGCCCAGCCCTGGGTAGCACATGCCTGACTCAGAGGCTGAGGCAGGGGATTACATGGTGAGACTTCAAAAAAAACAATTCACTGTATTCACTTTTAGTCCTGTCCCTTTTTCATTAAAAAACAAAACAAATCCCCCCATAAAACTAGGAAATTAATATTGTTACAATACTAGTAACTAACTGTAGTAGACTTTATTAAAATTTTGCCACCAACGTCACATTTTTGTTCCAGGACTCAATTCAGATCCCACAGTCCATTTAGTCATTGTGTTTCTCTAGTTTCCTCTGTGACAATTTCTCAAGGTTTTTTTATTCACGACCTTAATAGTTTAAAAGAGTTTTTGTAGGCTATCACGTTGTGGTTGGGTGTGGGCAATTCGTGTTTAGAAGAATTGAAGTGCTTTCTTGTTGTACCATATCATGGGTACATGACATCAGCATGACTTAACACTGGTGATGTTTTTTAAAAGATGAATGATCTGGGAACAGTAGGTGGCATGGTGGTTAAGGTGCTGGACTCACCAGGCTGACTGTGGTTCGAGTCCCAGACCTGGCAGCTTGTTTTCTTACTTTCCCTCACTTGCTCTCTGGTGAGCACATGTTCCCTATTGCAAATTAAAATAATAATAACTATAAACAAAATTTAAATAATTCTTTTAAAAAACTTTAAAAAGGCAAATGATCTAGATATAAAAGGTGCATGGGGCAGGACCATCAGATGGCATAATGGTTATGTCGCTGGACTCCCACATAGTGGACTATAGTTCGTGTCCCGGACCCAGCAGCTTGAGACTCATGCTGGGTGAGTGTGCGTGCATGCCAAAATCCTGAGAGTAGAATGGAGGGCAAGGGATTGCAGTGTGGCCATCCCATCTGGGGAGTGATTTCTCTCTTTCTGTCTTTTTGGCGAGTGCATGTACCCTATAGCAAAAAAAAAAAGAAAAAAAGCTTTAAAAAAAATGCATGGGGCAAAGTAAGCAGGAAGGGGCACAGAGCTTCCATATCTTGTCCAGATAAACAACCCTAAATGCCCCTCTACATGTTCAGCAGTCTGGCAGCTCCTTTCTCTTCATTCTTATAATTTATTTGATTTTCAGAAACTGAGTTGTGGGGGACCAGCAGTTGGCATAATGGATATGTCGCTGGACTCCCATGTAGTCAACCGTGGTTCGAGTCCTGGACCCGGTGGCTTAAACTCACCCTGGGCGCATGTGCGTGTGTGCCCAAGATCCTGAGAAGAGAATGGAGGAGAAGGGATTGTGGCATGGCCATCTCCCTGGGGGGTGATTTCTCGCTTTCTTTCTCTGTCTCTGTCTGTCTGGTGAGCGCACGCGCCCTATAGCAAAAACCTCTCAAAAAAAAAAAAAAAAAGAAGAAGAAGAAGAAAAAACGGAGTTGTGGTTGGCTCTATACCCTGGTGCTTAAGACAGCTGGATCCCACAGGCCGACAGTGCAGGTTAAGTAGTAGACCCATCAACTTGAGAGACACTCTAGGTATGTGTGTATGCCTGCCTAAAATCCTGAAGGGAGGGAGAGACAGAGGAGAAGGGATTGTACTGAGATTATTTCCCATGGGTAGTACTTTTTCCTTCACCTCTGTCTGGCAAGTGTATTTCACCTCTAGCAAAAAAGAAAGAAAGAAAGAAAGAGAAAGAGAGGGAGAGGGAGGGAGGGAGGAAAATATTGTTTATCTTGAGATGATAGAACAGTTTGCATATTGCTGATTAATGTGTTCCTCTGTCTTTTGTCTTAACTGAATTGGTGGTTACATTCAGTTGCTATATCACATGCATTTGTGATCACTGGAGGTATTCACCGGGAATTTAAAATAGTGATCTTTTTATTCTATCACTTCTTTTCATTTATGAGTTAGAATATTTCTATAAAGGGGGCTGGTAGGTGATGTGATGGTTAAGGGTGCTACATTCCCACATGGCCCACCACGGTTCAAGTCCTGGACCTGGCAGCTTGTTTTCCTTCTCTCTCTCTCTCTCTCTCTCTCTCTGTCCCTCTCGGGTCAAATTAAAATAAATATATAAATAAAGTTAAATAAAATCATTCTTTTTAAAAAATAATATTTCTATAAAAAGAAACCTCATAATCTATGTGGGCACTCTTAGTAGTTTGTGCAAGAGAGGCAGGATAAATATTGATTATTTCTCTTTATTTACTACTTTTAAAAATATAAGAAGTTCCCTAGCATCTTCTAGATTTAAACTATTAGATATATGTCAGGTGTTTATAGTTTTTATTCTTATTGATACCTAAAGTACTCTGTTTTTGTTCAGCAGGGTCCCTTACAAGTTGGTTTCCGGATCCTTTCCACATGATTTTCCTTTCCAGTATGACAGACTGTTTCTACCTTTTGTCTTATACATTTCCTAACCCAGGCCTGGAATCAGCCTTTTCTTTAAGGAACCCTGGTTTCTTTTAGTGGGAAATAGTATATTTGACAATTGCAAATCAGGGATTAGAAGTACTCATTGCTACTGGACCATTGCTTTTAGACCTTTTCAATAAATAATGGTAGGTTTTTTGTTTGTTTGTTTGTTTGTCCAGAGGATGTGTGCACTTGCCAGAGAATGAGACAGAGAAAGGAGAAAGCACTCTCCACACCCCCATAAGGAATGGTCATAGTGCAGTCTTTTCTCCATCTCTCTCTCCTTTTGGGATTTTTTGGCACACATACACACATGACAAGTGAGTTTCTCAAGCTACTAGATCTGGGACATCTGTGCGGTTAACTAGGTGGGATCTGACTGCCTTAATCACCTTCCCCAACCTTGGAGCCAGCCTGGAATTTTATTTATTTATTTATTTATTTATTTATTTATTTATTTATTTATTTTTAAGTAAAATGTATCATGAGCTTAAATTAAAATGTTCAATTCAAATACGATGTAACAAGGTTTCTTTTCTTCTCTTTGTTTGTTTGTTTGACCTGGCCATGGTACTGTGCACTGATTGATAGTGGTATTTAGCAGGCTGAAGCCATGTGGGAAGCCCAAGTAAATTTCCTAGCCCACCCTAGAAGAAAGCTGGGTTAGTGATGTGTGCTTGTTGTTCTAGCTACTCAGCAAGCTGAAGCAGGAGAGTTGTGTCATGGTGAGGCTCTGTTAAAAACTATTACAGGGCCGGGACCAGCAGTTAGCGTAATGGCTATGTCGCTGGACTCCCATGTAGTCGACCGTGGTTCGAGTCCCGGACCCGGAGGCTTAAACTCACGCCGGGCACGTGTGCGTGCGTGCCCAAGATCCTGGGAGGAGAATGGAGGAGAAGGGATTGCGGCGTGGCCATCCCCCCTGGGGGGTGATTTCTCGCTTTCTATCTCTCTGTCTGTCTCTGTTTGGTGAGCGCACGCGCCCTATAGCAAAAACCTCTCCAAAAAAAAAAAAAAAAAAATGATTACAGGGCCACCTGTGTAGAGCCATGGTTAATTGTTAATTGTTGGCATTGTGAGCAGAATCCCACATGGCAAATTATGGTTCAAATCTTAGCTTCAGGGACTTGAAAAACAGACCAGGCTCCTGTATGTGTTTGCTCAAAATCCTTATGCACAGGAGAAATGGAATAAAAAGTGTAGGGGCATGACCATACCTGACTGAGTGTACTTCTCTCTCTGGTGAGCATATATGCTCTTTGGTAATTAAAAATAAAAAGAGAGAAAAAGAAAGAAGATTGCAGATTATTATATAACTTCATAGATCTTACATCTGTATCTTTTCCCCCGAAGCCACAAACCTCACTTCCAGTGACACCAGCATAATTACTTATTTGATGTACCTGTAATTCACACAATACTTTAAGAATAACTATATTGGGGACCAGCAGTTGGTGTAATGGCTATGTCGCTGGAATACCATGTCGTTGACCGCAGTTCAAGTCCTGGACCCAGTGGTTTAAACTCATGCCCAAGATACTGAGAAAATGGAGGAGAAGGGATTGTGGTGTGGCAATCCCCCCTGGGGGGTGATTTCTGTCTTTCTCACTCTGTCTTGCTGGCGAGTGTGCACGTCTTATAGCAAAAAAACCTCTCAGGAAAAAATAAATAAGTAACTATATTAGCACTAAAGAATACAGCTTGCTTTTTTTTTTTTTTTTTTTTTTGGCCATTTCTGTTTTTTAAATTAAATCATATTAGAGACATATAGTCAAATTATACTGTTTTTTTTTTTTAATATTTATTTTGATTTGACCAGAGAGAGAGAGAGAGAGGAAAAGTGAGAAAACAAGCCACCAGGTCCAGGACTAGAACCACCGTTGGCCATGTGAGAGTGTCCAGTACCTTAACCAGCATGCCACCTGCTGGTCCCAAATTACACTGTTGTAAAGTCACCTGAATTAGTTCCTTTCTGTGTGATTATGCCTTCAAATTTACAAGTTTATTTGTTATACTTTACTTTTGATTCTTAGTATTTTTAAGTTGAAGAATTAAGTATAATATTGTTTTCAAAGTTAAATCTATAAACTAGAAATACAGAGGTCTAGTTTCTATCTCTGTCCTCTCCATCTTTTCCCCCCTCCACAGGTAACCTTTTTAATTTTAATTTTTATAAAAGTATTTTATTTAACTTTATTTATTCATTTATTTATTTCAATTTGACCAGAGAGGGTAGAGTGAGAGACAGCGAGAAAGCAAGCTGCCAGGTCTGGGACTCAAACTACAGTCGGCCATGTGGGAGTCCAGCACCCTTAACCACCAAGTCACCTGCCTGTCCCCTTTTTATTTTTTTAAAGAATTATTTAATTTATTTATTTTAATTTGACCAGAGAGGTACAGAGTGAGAAAAAGAGAGAGGGAACATGAGAAAGCAACCTGCCAGGTCTGATACTTGAACCATGGTCAGCCATGTGGGAGTCCAGTGTCCTTAACCACCATGCCACCTGCCAGCCCCACCTTTTAATTTCTTAATGTATGGTTTATTCTTCATTAAAATAAATAAATAAAAACATGGGACCAGCAGATGGTATAATGGTTACATTGCTGGACTTGCACATACTCGACCACATTTTGAGTTCCAGACCTGGCATCTTAAAATTTATGCCAGGCCTATGTGCATGCATGCCCAAATCCCAAGAGGAGAATGGAAGAAAAGGGATTGCAGCATGGCCATCCACCCTAGGAGGTGATTTTTTGCTTTCTGTCTCTCTGGTGAGTACACACGTCCTATACCAAAAATCTCTCTTAATAAATAAATAGATAGGGGCTGGCAGGTGATGTGGTGGTTAAGGGTGCTGGACTCCCACATGACTGACCACAGTTTGAGTCCTGGATCTGGCAACTTGCTTTCTCAATTTCCCTCTCACTCTGTCCCTCTCTGGTCAAATTAAAATAAATAAATATATGAAGTCAAATAAATTTTTTTTTAATTGAAAAATAAATATATAAAACCAAACACGTATTTGTATTACCCTCTTTTTGGCTAACTGGGAGCATACTATGTTCTTTATCTTTCTATTACATTTAAAATTTTTATCTATGGGGCTAGCAGGTAGCATGGTGGTTAAGGGTGCTAGACTCTTACATGACCAACCACAGTTCAATTCTCAGACCTGGCGGCTTGCTTGCTCACTTCCTCTCTCTTGCTCTCTCTCATTCTGTCCCTCTCTGGTCAAAATTTAAATAAATAAAGTTAGATTTATTTATTTATTTATTTATTTTTGGAGAGGTTTGTTTTTGCTATAGGGCGCGTGAGCTCGCCAGACAGACAGAGAGAGACAGAGAAACAGAAAGCGAGAAATCACCCCCCAGGGGGAATGGCCTCGCCGCAATCCCTTCTCCTCCGTTCTCCTCTCGGGATCTTGGGCACACACGCATACGCGCCCAGCGTGAGTTTTAAGCCACCGGGTCCGAGACGCAAACCGCAGTCGACTACGTGGGAATCCAGCGACATAGCCATTATGCTAACTGCTAGTCCCAATAAAATATTTTTAAAAATAAAATATTTATCTATTTTGCATGAATCATATGGCATTTATGGATAATTATATTTATCAGAGACTTTGTAGCTAATGGTGGAAATAGCGGTGGGAGAGGATTAGCAACTATTAAGAATGCATTTTAAGGAACCAGCAGTTAGCGTAATGGCTATGTCGCTGGATTCCCATGTAGTCCACTGTGGTTCCAGTCCCAGACCCGGTGGCTTAAACTCACACGGGGCGGGTGTGCGTGCGTGCCCAAGATCCTGAGAGGAGAATGGAGGAGAAGGGATTGCGGCATGGTCATCCCCCCTGGGGGTTGATTTCTCGCTTTCTGTCTCTGTCTTTCTGGCAATCGCACGCACCGTATAGCAAAAACCTCTTCCCCCCAAAAAAAGAATGCATTGTAAGTACCTTTCCTACCATGTCAGTCTTCAACAATCTAGTACTATAGTTGGGGTTCCTAGCTTCCATTTCTATCTGTTTTTAGGTAAAACTTTTTTTTCCTTAGACCTCAGATTTTCCTGTTCTTGACCCCAGCTGGACTGCTCAGGAAGAAATGGCCCTTTTAGAAGCCGTGATGGACTGTGGCTTTGGAAATTGGTAAGAGCTTGGTCTTATGAGTTGTCCTGTCCTAGTGGGTTCAGAGAAGTCGCTGTTGGAGGATAAAGGGAAGTGTCTCAGAAGAAGGAGAGCATGTGATGCCTTTCTGTTAACTCCTGGTATAGAGACACCTGCTCTTCCCCGCCACACATTATTTCCCAGGGTTGAAATGCCTCACAGGGATATGGGGGGTTTAGTGGTCCATGACTGAGCAGCACTAAAAGGCTATTTTGGATGTATGAAAACAGAAGGTGGGGCCGGCAGCTGGTGTGGTTAGGGCACTGGACTCCCACATGACCGACCATGGTTCAAGTCCTGGACCTGGCAGCTTACTATCTCACTTTCTTACTCTTTCTCTCTCTCACTCTATTCTTCTCTGGTCAAATTAAAATAAATAAATAAATGGATAAATAAAGTTAAATAAAATAATTCTTTAAAAATTAAATAAAATCTTTAAAAAAAAAACTGGGAAGGTTCATTGTCTTTTTCTATAGGTATTTTTCTCATTGCCTTTTTTTGAGTATTGGGACATTTAGATTACTAGTGATTGCTCCCTTCTGGTTTGTGAATTTTTCTTGGATGCTCTAGTCATTTAAGTGAATTAGACTTGGGGTATATGGTCATTGCTTACCTGAGAGTCTAGCTTCATAGACTTCCTTAATAGCAGTTTCTGTTTTTAGCTTTCAAATACCTACCTTAGTTCATGGCAGAACTGAACAGCGCTCATTGCTGTTGCCCTCAGTAATACCACTACTTACAGAGCATGTGCACTCACTGGAGAGACAGAGACAATGAGAGCGAAAGATCAAGAGGGCGAGATGGTCACGCCACAATCCTTTCTCCTCCTGGGATGTTGGGCATGCATATGTGCCTGGAATGATTTTCAGGTTGCCAGGTCCGGGACTCAAACCGTCATCAGTCCTGTTGGAGTCCAGCACCTTAACCACCATGCCACCTGCTGGCTGTATTAAATATATTTTGTTTACTGAGAATCAGAAGCTTAGGGAATTTAAATTATTTCTCATCATCAGATAACCTATTAGATCCTTCCTTTCCTGACTTGAGAGTATGTATAATCTACCCTGACGTTTATCAGAATATCTGCACTGCCTTCTTTACCTTTAGGGTTCTGAAGGAGACCTAAGTTCAATTCACATTTTGCATATATTCATTCATCCAATATTTGGTTTTGTTCTTTGTCTTGGTTTGTTTTTATTTTTATTTAAGTTTTGCTGCTGCTGCTGCTGCTGTGTGTGTGTGTGTGTGTGTGTGAGAGAGAGAGAGAGAGAGAGAAAGTGAGATATAACTTCCTGTGAAATGTGATTAAACTACATCCTTTCTCCTCAATTTTTCCCTCCTGTTGAGATTTTGAGCTGCTGGGGATGGGACTTGAGCTGGCATGGGGCCAGGGAGCATGATGGTTGAAGCGCTGGACTCCCCACATGGCCGACTGTGGTTAGAGTCTCAGACTTGCAGCTTGCTTTCTCACTTTCCCTCTCTTTGGTGAACTTAACATGTCCTATAGCAAATTAAAATAATAATAATAAATAAAATAAAGTAAATAATTACCTTAAAATGAAAAAAAGGAACCAGCAGATGCCATATGGCTGTGTTGCTGGACTTCCATGTAGTTGACCACAATTTGAGTCCCAGACCTGGCAGCTTCAATCTCAGGCCAGATGCATGAGGTGCATGCCCAAAATCCCAAGTGGGGGACCAGCAGTTAGTGTAATGGCTATGTCGCTGGACTCCCAGGTAGTAGACCACGGTTTGAGTCCCGGATCCGGTGGCTTAAACTCACGCTGGGCACGTGTGCGTGCGTGCCCAAGATCCCAAGTGGAGAATGGAGGAAAAGGGATTGCGGTGTGGTCATCCCCTCTGCGGGGGTGATTTCTTGCTCTCTATCTCTCTGTCTCTCTGTCCTTCTGGTGAGCGCACGCACCCAATAAGAAAAAACCTCTCCAAAAAAAAAAGAAAAAAAGAAAAAGAAAATCCCAAGTGGAGAATGAAGAAAAAGGGTTTACTGCATGGCCATCCCCCCTGGGGGGGGAGTGATTTCTTGCTTGCTTTCTCTCTGTCTCTTTCTGTCTCTCTCTGGGGAGCGTACGTGCCCTATAAAAATCTCTCTCAAAAAAAAAAAAAACAAAAAACTGCACAGTTGGTCATGTGGGATCCAGCCACTACAGCATCAGATGACCCCATTCAGTATTTGTTAAGCATCATAAAAATACTCAGTACTATGGGGAATATGAAAGAAGGCAGAAAATTGGTTACTTATTAGGAGCTTTGGCCTAGTTTTTATTTTTTGCTTGCCATTCTAGCTCAAAGTTGGGCTGATCTTCTCTGTCTTCCTTCCTTAGCAAAGACACAAAAAGACTCGCTTCTCAGCCCACTGTGGACAAGGCATTAAGCTTGATGGTGAGAGGTCAGAGCTAAGAATTAAGATATACATCCTGCTTAAAAAAAAAAAAAAAGAAAAAAATTGGAACCAGCAGATGGTGTAATAGTTATGTCACTGGACTCCTGTGTAGTTGACCGTAGTTCAAGTCCTGGACCCGGTGACTTAAGCTCACACTGGGAACGTGTATACCCAATATCTGAGAGGAGATTGGAGGAGAAGGGATTGCGGTGTGGCTATACCCCCTGGGAGGTGATTTCTCACTTTCTGTCTCTCTGTCTCTCTCTTTCTGGCGAGCACACGTGCCCTGTAGCAAAAATAACTCAAAAAAAAAAAAAAAAAGATGTACATTTTTGCCCTCAAGAAACTAACAGTCAGTAGGGGAATCAAAGTATGTATGTACTGGGGCCAGTAGTGGCATGCTGGTTAAGGGCACTGGACTCCCACATGACTGACCACAGTTCAAGTCCCGAACCTGGTGACTTGTTTTCTCACTTTGCCTCTCTCTCACACTGTTTCCCTCTCTGGTCAAATTAAAATAAGTAAATAAATATATTTATAAAACAAAACTGAAAAAAAAAAACTATATATATATTGATTGAAGTACACAAAGCAGAGCTCAGTGATGCCTTAAAAGAGGGACAACTGAAGTACCGTGGAAGAGAGCTTGACAATGGAACTTTGAGAGATTTCATCTGTACCCCTTAATTACTGAGGATGGGGGTCAGGGATCTTGAGTATACGTTCTGGCTTTGTCATTTTTGAGCTTGGTATTCTTAAGCAAGTTGATTTCTTTTTTTTTGGGGGGGGGGTGTTTTTTGCTATAGGATGCATGCACTTGGCAGAGAGACAAGAGACAGAAAGTGAGAAGGGATGGCCACACCGCAATCCCTTCTCCTCCATTCTACTCTCAGGATCTTGGGCATGCACACACGTGCGCCCGGCAAGAGTTTAAGCCACTGGGTCTGGGACTTGAATTGTGGTCAACTACATGGGAGTCCAGCGACATAACCATTATGCTATCTGCTGGTCCCTCCTTTTTTTTTTTTCCCTGTGAAATTGAGATAGTAATAATATTCATACCACAAAGTTAATACCAGGACTATCCTAAATGTGAGTGTTTCTAATTTGTGCCTGGCAGATCATTGGAGTGCTAATAAATATTCATATGAACAATTCATTTGAACTGTTTCGTAAACTATAAAAATACACGTATATAAAACTGCACTTAGGGGGAACCAGCAGTTAGCGTAATGGCTATGTCGCTGGACTCCCACGTAGTCGACCGCGGTTCGCATCTCGGACCCGGTGGCTTACAACTCACGCCGGGCGCGTGTGCGTGCGTGCCCAAGATCCCGAGAGGAGAATGGAGGAGAAGGGATTGCGGCGTGACCATCCCCCCTGGGGGGTGATTTCTCGCTTTCTGTCTCTATGTCTCTCTCTGTCTGTCTGGCGAGCGCACGCGCCCTATAGCGAAAAACCTCTCCAAAAAACAAACAAACAAAAAAACTGCACTTAGGTACATTTTGAATGTTCAGAAGTGGCTTTATATTATTTATAGCAATTTTTGCCATACAGCCAAGCTCACAGACAAATTTACACATTTTCTAGTCATCTTCCCTTTTTTTTTTTTTTGGTGGAAAGGAAAGAACTTTTCAGTTATTATTCCTATATCCTACAATAGCAGGATTTGGAACATCTGATTACACAGGTATTCTTATTTGTCTCATGCCATGGTCTCTCCATGATAGAAATTTGGAGTTACCTGATAATAGATATTACTATTGATTTGACTTAAAATATGGAAAGAACAAACCATGATGTTACCAGAAAGCACTGCTTCCTTCTCCCTTTTTTGTACACTTTTCTAGGCAGGATGTTGCCAATCAAATGTGCACCAAGACCAAGGAGGAATGTGAAAAGCATTACATGAAGCATTTCATCAATAACCCCCTGTTTGCATCTACCCTGCTGAACCTGAAACAGGCAGAGGAGGCCAAAACTGCTGACACGGCCATTCCATTTCACTGTAAGTGCCTCCTGTTCTGACCCTTAGCTCATCCTCGGACCTGTTTCAGTAGCAGATAAACAATGGTTTGATGACTTGGGCAGCTAAAGAGCTGGAGAATGAATTGGTATGACGGCTATTGAAAGGGCCATAATGTGGGAAGGAGGGGACATGTCCCAGTGTTCTAGAGTAGACATTAGGGTGCCTGAAGCCAGTGTGTACTTCCACCCACTCTGAGACCATTGAACATACCAGGTAACTTTAATGCTTGCTTCTTTAAGATGAGCTGTCAAAAAAGGACCAACCTTTCCACACAATTTGTGAATACGAGTCTTTTGCAATCCCTTTGGAGACTTTATGATCATCAATGTGAGTTACTTAAGTGAGTCCAGTATTTGACTCATTATTAATTGCCCTAGTGTCATGTTCAAGAAACAGTTGTTATTTTTGTTCATTTGGTGGGGCAGTGGTGGTTAGTTTTTAGGTTTTTTTAGGTTTCTGGTATGGGGCGGTACACTGACATAGGCGGGGTGGTGGTGTGAAATCACCCCCAATGGAGATGGCCACACCACAATCCCTTCTCCAACTCCTTGGGATTTGGGGAACCCGTACACAGTCACTCGGCGTGATTTTCAGTTCACCAGTTCTGGACTCGAACTAGTCAGCCAGTAGGATCCAGCATCTTTCTTTTTGGAGAAGTTTTTGCTCTAGGGCGCATGCGCCCACCAGAAAGACAGAGAAAGAGACAGAGAAACAGAAAGCAAGAAATCACCCCCTGGGGGGATGGTCATGCCGCAATTCCTTCTCCATTCTCCTCTCGGGATCTTGGGCACACACGCGCATGTGCCCAGTGTGAGTTTAAGCCACCGAGTCCAGGACTTGAACCATGGTCGACTACATGAGAGTCCAGTGGCATAGCCATTACGCTAACTGCTAGTCCCAGATCCAGCATCTTAACCACCACATCATCTGCTGATTCTAGTAGTGAGCTTTTTAATCTCATGTGCCTGTGGGACCAGTGGGTCTTTTAATAAAACATAACCAAAAGCATGATGAATTATAAATAGGCCTCGTTCCTGAATGACTCTTGGAGCATAAGTAATAAGATTAATCCTCCCTTCTTGTATCCTCTAGAAACAGTACCGTTTTATAGCTGACCGGCTCAGGCTGCTGAGACCTCCTGTTTGGATAGCACTTTGGATGTTAGCACTTAGTTCTCAAATGCTTTAGACCATTTGTTCCTAACAACGAGCCTGTATTTTAGTTTACACATGAGCAAGTAAGATTCAGAAAGAGTAAATAATTTCTGCAAGGCCATGAGACTACTGTATGAGAGAGCTGGGACTCAATTCCTGCTAACTTTCTTTCTTTTTTTGGAGAGGTTTCTGCTATAGGGCACATGTGCTCGCGAGAAGGACAGAGACAGACAGAGAGACAGCGAGAAATCACCCCCCCAGGGTGGATGGCCACACTGCAATCCCTGCTCCTCCGTTCTCCTCTTGGGATCTTGGGCACGCACGCACACACGCCCGGCATGGGTTTAAGCCACCAGGTCTGGGATTCGAACCACGGTTGACTACATGGGAGTCCAGCAACGTAGCCATTACACAATTGGTCGTCCTCCCTGCTAACTTTCAAATTGAGTATTTTCCCCCTTCTTAGTTAGATGAGATTTGTAAATTGAGATTGGTCCTATGGATAAGGAAGTAGGAGCTGACAGGGTAAATACTTAAGGTTCTGTAATATTCAAAGAAAACATCCTTGGTTTCCTTTCATTTTAGGAAACCAAAAATTAGAGGAAATTTCCCGTATTTACTTAGAGGATTTTCTAGGGCTTAGTTTCCTTTTTTTAGAGAGAGAGATTTTTGCTATAGGGCGTGTGCACTCACCAGAGAAACAGAAAGTGGTAAATCACCCCGTGAGGGAGATGGTCATGCCACAATCCCTTCTTCTCCATTCTCCTCTCAGGATCTTGGGCACACATGTTCGTACACCCAGCGTGAGTTTTAAGCTGCCAGGTCCAGGACTCGAAACACGGTCAACTATGTGGGAGTCCAGCGACATAAACATTACACTATCTGCTGGTCCCTTAGTTTCCATTTTTAGGAAATTTCTGTAGTATTTTATCTTTTCACTTTTCACACTATAAAAACATTTTTAATTTATTCTCTCAGGTACTGTCCTTCTCCAAACAAACATATTTCAGACTGTAAATAAGGACTATTTTTTTTAAAGAATTATTTTATTTAACTTTATTTATTATTATCATCATTATTGTTTTCCAGTTTGATCACAGAGAGACAGAGAGAGAGAGAGGAAGTGAGAAAGCAAGCCACCAGGTCTGAGTCTTGAACCATGGTCGGCCATGTGGGAGTCCAGTGCCCTTAACCACCATACCACTTGCCAGCCCCATTAAGGACTATTTTTGTATCACTTGTTTATGCCAATATTTCATAAATTGGGGCCAGCAGGTGGCATGGTAATTGGCGTGCTGGACTTCCAGTTCAAGTCCTGGACCTGGCAGCTTGCTTTCTTACTTTCCCTCTCTCTCTGGTGAGCTCACATGCCCTATAACAAATATTTTTAAAATAATAATAATAAATAGATTAAGTAAATAAATAATTTTTATAAATTAGCTAAGAAAGTCTCTTAACTTCTTGCAGCCACAGATGACCCTCCTCGACCTACCTTTGATTCCTTGCTCTCTCGGGATATGGCGGGATATATGCCAGCTCGTGCAGATTTCATTGAGGTAAGAGAAACTGGTTTTTAGCACAAGGCATCAAAACGTGTTTTTGTTTCTGATGAGGCTTATGTCTCTTCCCCGTAAGTTTCATCCACTGAAAGGAGATTTTCAAAGCCATGTAGTTTGTAGGGCCTTTAGGCAGTCCGTTTTCTTTCATTTGAGTTCCTCTTATCATTTGTAAACATTTTTACTTTTGAAACAGTGAAAGTTCTTCACTTTTTTAAGTTGCATTGGTGCTGGCTCCTACTTCCTTAGTAGGTGTGGAATTTCTGTAGTCGAATTCTCATTTCACACATGGGGGTTTCATGGTTTAACTTATCAGTGGTTGGCAAAGTTCTCCTATTAAGAGCAAAATAGTAAATATTTTCGATACTATAGACCATAAAGTTTCTGGTGCAACTAAACTTTGCAATCTGCCCTGCTGAACCTGAAACAAGCAGAGAGGCCATTCTGTTTCAAGGCAGCATGGATAATACATGAACAAATGAGTGTGCCGTGTCCCAGTAAGCTGTATGTGCACACACAGCACTGGGCTGGCTGGTGGTTTGCTGATTCCTGTATTGTATCTGCAAGTGTTTAAAGAATGATCAATGTGTACAAAAACTATGTTCTGTGTTCAACCATGGAATTAAAAGCCATGTGAATGTAGTCACAGGTCTCTTGATTTATCATCTAATCCACAACTAATGCTACTGCTATTGGAGATAGACTTGAAAGTTTAGTAAATTTCCAACAGTTTTGTTAGCCACATCCAGGCCAGCATTTTGTTCATGGTGGGTGATCTTGTAGAGCTGCCCTGTAGTCAGTACCCCTGCAAATTATAGTCATTGAATGGAATATGAGCAAATCCTACTAATTGAACTGCATAAGCAACATTACTGAATAAATTATATTCAAATATATTCAGTATTACCTTCAAAAGGTAATAAAAGGTTACAGGTTTTTTTTTTTTTTTTATTTAAATACTTGGAGGCCTAATCAAAGTTAGATTTTCGAGCTGGCTCTGTAGTGTACTGGTTAAGGGAGCCAGCTTCCACATGGCCAACTGTGGTTTGAATCCCCGCTTCAACAGCTTGAAAAATATTCCAGAGCACATGTGCCCCAAATCCCAACAGGGTGAAAAAAATGGAGAAGGGATTGTGGAGTGGCCAGGTCCCTTTGGGGGGGATGCATTCTCCCTCTTCCTCTCTTTCTCTCTCTCTGTCTTTGGCAAACACATACCTTCTGGCAATTAAAAAAAAAAAAAGTTTAGATTTTCTTGGGAATGAACCAAATACTCTTAAGTTTTAGACTAATAGATTTCACTTCATACATGAACTCTTTTTTGTTGTTGTTTTAGAGATTTTTGCTATAGGGTACACGTACTCACCAGAGATACAGAAAGACAGAAAGCGAGAAACCCCCCTTCCTCCGCCCCAGGGAAGATGGCCACGCTACAAACCTTTCTCCTCCATTCTCCCCTCAGGATCTTGCGCATTCAAACATGCACATGCACCTGGTGTGTGTTCGTTTTTTTGTTTTGTTTTATTTTTTAAGAATTATTTTATTTAACTTTATTTATTTTAATTTGACCAGAGAAGGACAGAGAAAGTGAGAAAGCAAGCCACCAGGTTCGGGACTCGGCCATGTGAGAATCTAGTATCCTTAACCACCACGCCATCTGCCGGCCCTGTGTGTGTTTTTTTTTAAGTCACCATATCCAGAACTTGAACCATAATTTACTACATGGGAGTTCAGTGACGTAACCATTATGCCATCTGCTGGTTCCCATACCTGAACTCTTATTCCAATTTTTTGTTGTCACTACTTCCTCAAAGCCTCACACATGTCCTCATGACTTGTGGCAGTCTCCTAGCCTTTTACCCCATTTAGTTTTTGTTTTCGTTTTTCTTCTTTTTAGATTTTTAAAAAATTATTTAACTTTTATATATTTATTTATTTTAATTTGACCAGAGAGGGTGGGGGGGAGGGGTAAAGTGAGAATGCAAGCTTCCAGGTCTGGGGCTCAAACCACAGTCAACCAGTGCCCTTAACCACCACACCATGTGCCGGCCCCCTTTTTTTAGATTTTTTGCCATAGGGTACATGGTGCTGATCAAAGAGAGACAAAGAGAAAGGGAAAATGGGAAATCACCCCCGGTGGGGGGAGCAGTAGTGGTGGCCATGCTGCAGCCCCTTCTCCATTTTCCCCTCAGGATTTAAGGTGTGCCCAGTGTGTTATTCAGGCCACCAGTTCTGGGACTCTGACCACATTGTCGGCCACGTGAGAATCCAGTACATTAACTATCGTACAATCTGCTGGCCCCATTTAGTACTTTTTCTAACAAGTTTTGCTTATATATTTCCTATTTGCACTTAAAGCATGTCTACTATAGGACTGGCCTCCTAACACAGTAGTTAAATACTATGCTTTAGGAGCTAAGTTCCACATGACCAACCTCAGTTCTAATCCTGGCCCCAGCAGCTTGAAAAACATGCTAGGCATGTATGCAGTATACCCAAAATCCTGGTGGGAAAGAGAAATGTTGGAAAGGGACTGCAGTGTGACCATGCCCCATTGAAAAGGCACTTTCTCTCCCTCTCTGCCTCTCTCTTTGGAGAGTGTGCATGACCTCTGGCAATAAAGAAAGAAAAAAGTATGCATACTGTAAAAGGCATTACTTGAAGCTGATGGGTTTGGGGTTGTGATTTATTTTTCCCCCTAAACAGGAGTTTGACAATTATGCTGAATGGGACTTGAGAGACATTGATTTTGTTGAAGATGACTCGGACATTTTACATGGTAACATTTTATTTTATCAAATGTTTATTGAGTACAAACTATGTGATGACATTGTGTTTGTTGAGTTATTAGAAATATAATGATGAGTAAAACATGCCCTCGTGGAATTCAAACTTCGGGGTTAAGTTGCTGAATTTACTCTGTTAGGTTTTGATCACACCAGATGAGGAAATTTGTGATGACAGTGTGAATATTGATCATGTAATAGTAATTGGGAATATCCTGTCCCTGGACTACGTGCTCTTTCTTTTCATTGAGTTAAGCCTACACTGTGCTGATGTGTTAATGGACCTCGTTTGCCTCCTTAGAAGTAAGAAAGGGGCTCGTCGATAAAATATGGCACTCTATGGGGCAGACTCACATGGATGGGTCCAAGTTCACGTCCAGACACTTCCCTAAGAATGCCAGGTGTACATGTGGCCATAAATCTGGGGTGGCTGAAGCTAGGAGTGGATCATGGCATAAAGACCCTTTTACAGTTGGACTAGTAGGTAACATGGTGGTTACGGCACTAGATTCCCACATGGCTAACAGCAGTTTGAGTTCTGAACCTGGTAGCTTGGGAAAAAAAAAAAAAGAACAAAAAAACACCACAATAAATAAATAGACAAATAAATAAATGTTAAAAAAAGAAAAGACACTTTTGGGGTTGCTGTTTGTCTCTCCCTCTCCCTTAGAAGAAAAAAATTCATTTTAAGAAAAGAGATAAGAGAATCAGTGTGAAATGCTTAGAACTTTATTAGTAACTGTTGATTCTAAATGTTCACTATAATTTATTACCCCAAATTTCTTTTCTTTTTTTTTTTTTTGGAGAGGTTTTTGCTATAGGGCACGTGCGCTTGCCAGAAAGACAGAGAGAGACAGAGAGACAGAAAGAGAGAAATCACCCCCCTCCCCCCCCCCCCAGTGGGGATGGCCACCCCACAATCCCTTTTCCTCCATTCTCCTCTCGGGATCTTGGGCACACACGCACACGTGCCCCGCGTGAGTTTTAAGCCACTGAATCCGGGACGCGAACCGTAGTCGACTACATGGGAGTCCAGCGACATAGCCATTACGCTAACTGCTGGTCCCATACCCCAAATTTCTTATAGCAGGAAACAATAATGGAAATCTTTAAGGATTTTTTGGACAAAGTTGGGAATTTCTTGTTTTTCAGAACCGTTGAATTTTTTTTGGGGGGGGGGGGCAGCTGTAGGGTGTACACATCTGCCAGAGAATGATGGAGGGTGAGTGAGAAATCAGCTCTCTCAGGGAAGGTGGCCATACTATAATCCCTTCTCCTCTATTCTCATCTTGAAAATTTTTTGAGCATGCACACACACATGCCTTGTGTGATTTTCAAGCTGTTGGGCCCATATGGGACCCAGAGCCTTAACCTCCATGCCACTTGCTGGCCAGAACTGTTGAATTTTAACACTTCTGAATTCTAATCTTTGATCTGTCTCAACATAGAAGAACTATCTACATCAGATCTGGGACCAGAAAGAGTCCTCATGAAAATTTTACCTTTAGAATTTTTCCTTTATATTCTTTCCCTGCCACCGCCGAGTCACGCGGAGGTGGAGGCTCAGGCGCGTTCAATATTCAGCTCCACCTATAATCCACCGCCATGGCCAAGGAAGGCATTGTTGCTGGAGGTGTAATGGACATTAATGCTTTACAAGAGGTGCTGAAGACTGCCCTCATCCGCAATGGCCTAGCATGTGGAATTCACGAAGCCCAAAGCCTTAGACAAGCGCCAAGCCCACCTGTGTGAGCTTGCATCCAACTGTGATGAACCTATGTATGTCAGGGTGGTGGAGGGCCCTTGTGCCGAACACCAAATCAACCTGATGAAGGTCGATGACAAGAAACTAGGAGAATGGGTAGGCCTCTGTGAAACTGACAGAGAGGGAAAACCCCGTAAAGTGGTTGGTTGCAGCTGTGTAGTAGTTAAGGCCTATGGCAAGGAATCTCAGGCCAAGGATGTCATTGAAGAGTACTTAAAATGCAAGAAATGAAAAGATAATAAAAATGGGCTCACGGAAAAAAAAATAATTTTTCCTTTATATATTTCTTGAGCAGCTTTCTTTGTAAAATTTCATTTCTCTTTTTTTCTCCCACACAACTTTAAGGAAAGTCAGAGTGACGCAGATTGAACTAAAAGAGGAAAGCTTGAAAGCAAATGACTTTAGCATTCACTAGATCCATTGCATTGTATTTGTTCAGTCTTCCATGTCAATCTCTTCTTTTCAACCCCATGACTCATGTTGCCTTTTCTCACCTCTTGATTTCTTGAAGGTGGTGTGTAGCGTGTCATTCAGTATTTCTTCTTATACACGCTAGCTTTAATTAAAATGGTATTGTTTCCTGGCTTGTATCTTTTTCGCTAGAACACCAGAGTACTATGTGCAAGAAAGAGAAGTGTCATAAGTATCACCATTTTAGAAACTGTTTAACAATACCGAATTTTGAAAAGTCAAATCTCTAATGTCAAGAATGGCTCATCTCTATAAGCCACTGTATCAACTCTGTAAGTGATTATTGAATCACATCTCCAGGGTCTTCATTCTTATGTCTTAGCATTATTGAGAAAACTGTAGCTATATGGGAACCAGCAGTTAGCGTAATGGTTATGTCGCTGGACTCCCACGTAGTCGACCACAGTTCGCGTCCCGGACCCGGTGGCTTAGAACTCACGCCAGGCGCGTGTGCGTGGGTGCCCAAGATCCCGAGAGGAGAATGGAGGAGAAGGGATTGCGGCATGACCATCCCCTCTGGGGGGTGATTTCTCGCTTTCTGTCTCTATGTCTCTCTCTATCTGTCTGGTGAGTGCACGTGCCCTATAGCAAAAAACCTCTCCAAAAAAAAAAACTGTAGCTATAGTTGGTATTTGATTTTACTCTTCATTCTTTATAGAAGCAGGATTTGCGATTTTTTCTGGTGCACTTGTAGTTCTTTGTATAATTAAGTGGGGAGTAAAGGGCAATCAGAAAGAAGCAATCAATTGACTAGCACTTTTTAGTTCAGCTAGCTTTTCAAACCTGTGACATACTTTAGCTATTTGTGCCCTTCTTTTCAGTCTCTACAACATTGTAAACTAGACTTTATTTGGACTGGAACTGAAGTATCAGTTATTCATTCCTTATACATAAGTAGACTTAATGCAACATGAATAATAACTTCCATTTCTCTTTGCCCAATGGTGAACTACAAGATGTTTAGGTGAATGCTTTTCTTTAATTATGGTCAAAAATAATTCGGTCACCCAAAATAAAATAGTTGTTACTAAATGTGCTTAAAAAAAAAAAAGATGGTGACATTTTAAAGAGGTTTGACAGCACTGGAGATCAAAGGGACGGCCTGTGAATGCTACAGACATGCTTTTTTATGACTCTTGAGTTCTTCTGGTAGCTACTCTGGCAGGATGGCCCATGTGAGAGGCACACTGCCCTGAGCAGTCTCCCAGGACAGCCACGAAAGGGAAGTAGGGATCCAGGGAGACTCAAGAAGGAATGAGAAGGAGCTTTCTCAGTACACCTGGAACAGAGAGAGGAGTATAGATTTTTTTTTTCCCTTAAAGAATTATTTATGGGGCCAGCAGGTGGCATGGTGGTTAAGGGCACTGGACTCCCATATTGCCAACTATGGCTCAAGTTCTAGGCCTGGCAGTTTGCTTTCTCTCTCTCTCTCTCTCTCCCTCTCTGGTCAAATTAAAATAAGTTAAGTTAATTAATTAATTAATTAAAGTTAAATAAAATATTTTTTTAAAAAAGAAAAAGAATTATTTAATTCCATTTGTTGTTGTTGTTGTTGTTATTTTGATCAGACAGAGACAGAGAGAAAGGAAAGAGCAAAAAAACAAGCCACCAGGTCCGGGATTTGAACCGTGGTTAGACGTGGGAATCCAGCACCTATAACCATCATGCCACCTGCCGGCCCCAGGAGTATAGATTTTGTAGAAATCAGGGCTCTGATTCAACTTTAGGCTTGCCTTTGAATCACTGTGTAATGTTGGGTAAGTTTTGGAATCTTCCTTGTTGTTTCTTTGTGTCTTCTGCCACTAAAGAAGGGGTGACCCTGATTAGTCAGAGAGTGTATTTGTCTCCAGTGAGAGATGGTACGTAATTCTGACTGGTGTTATTACTATCCCATTATATCATTATATTCTTAATATTACTGAGTATTAACATTCCTTTTATGTTCCCTCACTTATAACTATTTGAAGGAGTCAGACCAGCTAGATTTTGTATTCAGAACCTATCTAGAATATCAGCTGATTCCACCAAGCCCTTTTTCTCACCCAAACAAAGACTTTTGCTTTGATTCATGGAACTTAACTAAAGAAACTGGTTTGCATGGTTCATTATAGAGGCCGGGAACATGATGGAGGGATAATTAATTGCATTCCAGCCATACCAGCAGTCACAAAAGGGATATTACAAGTGAAACATTTTCTTCTGAGGAAGGAAACCAGAAAGTTCTAGGATCCCTAAATGGCATCCACTCATATTTTACTGAAATAAGCAGAAATGATTGGTTCAGAAAGGGACATGCAGAAGACGCACAACTTAGAACTTTGCTGTCTCATGGTAAGTTGTGAGATCTTAGTGCAGATGCTTAGAGTAGTTTCCCTCTTGTTGACATCTGTCCTCATCTTTTCTTTGCAAAAATCTCTCCCAAGTTTGTGGTCTCCTTATTCCCTGGATTTTCTCAGGGTCCTAAAATCCAAAGTGCAGTGTATTCTAGCCATTGTCCCCTGACCCAGGCCAGCAAGAAGCACGGTCTCCTCCTGTGTAGTAGATGTGTTTTCAGTACTTCTCAGGGTTGCACATTAGAACACTTTGCTCTCCCTCTATTTGGAAAGCTAATTTCAGCAAAATTCTCTGTCAGTCACAAATGGAGCTCCTCTACTCCCATGTTTTGATTGTATTTTGTTGGCCCATATTATTACTCTTTAGATTTTTTTTTTTAACTTTTTACTTATTTTAATTTGACCAGAGAGGGCCAGAGTGAGTGAGGGAGAGGGAAAGTGAGAAAGCAAGTTGCCAGATCTGGGACTCGAACCATGGTTGGCCACGTGGGAATCCAGTGCCCTTAACCACCATGCCACTTGCCAGTCTTCACTCTTGAGATTCTTTAACAGTTAGTAGAGTAGAAGCCCAGCCTAGGGGGCTACAGGTGGTGTGGAGGTTGAGATTGGATCCCACGTGGTAGACTTGAAAAACACAGCAGTCATCTACATATGCATGCATCCCCAAAATCCCGAGAGGAGGAGGGATTGGGATGTGGGTGTGGCTGTCCCCCCCCCCCCCCCCCCCAGGAGGTGATATCTTGCTTCCTCTTTCTATCTCTCTCTCTCTCTGGCAAATACACGTGCCCCTAGCAAACAAACAAACAAACAAAAAAAGTCCAGCTGTTGGCGGTGCCCTTTACTTTATAGTGATTTGGTTGTTTAATGCATAGTACATTTTAGACATAAACACTACTTATAGTAGCTAACACATACAGCATTTACTGTTTGCCAGGTACTATTATAAGCCCTTCACATATATGAACTCATTTAATACTCACAAAATTCTATGGGTTGAGTATTATTACTCTTATCCCATTTTACACATGAGGAAATTGAAACATAGAAAGGCCTAGCAGCTTGCCTAACATGACACAGAAAGTGGCAGAGCCATGCTTAGATTTTGTGTTTTGTTTTGTTCTTAATTTGTTGTAGGGCACATGGACTGGCTGGATAGATAGGGAGAGGAGAAGAAAGAAAGCACTTCCTGGGAGGGATGCCATGCTGCATTCCCTTCTCCATTTTCCTCTTGGGATTTTGGGTGCGTACACACGTGGGCCTGGGGTGTTTTTTTCCCTCCAAGCTGCAGGGTCTGGAACTTGAGTAACATAGTTGACCATGTGGGATCCAGCTGCCTTAACCTCCATGGAATCTGCTGGACCGAGTTCATGTTCTTTTTTGAGAGGTTTTTTTTTTTTTTTTTCCCCCTATAGGGTGCGTGCGCTCGCCAGACAGACAGAGAGAGACATAGAGACAGAAAGCGAGAAATCACCCCCCAGGAGGGATGGTCACACCACAATCCCTTCTCCTCCATTCTCCTCTTGGGATCTTGGGCACGCACGCACACGCGCCCGGCGTGAGATTTTAGCCACCAGGTCCGGGACGTGAACCGCGATCGACAACGTGGGAGTCCAGCGACATAGCCATTACGCTAACTGCTGGTTCCCGAGTTCATGTTCTTAATACTGTGCTATGTGTACTGACTTTACAGTCTTGACTTTTGCTGTTTCTTTTTTGTCTGGTCATACATTTGTTATTTTCTGTAACTTTGCCACATTCCTAAGAAATAGGGATAGATTTAAAAAAAAATAAGACATAGGGATAGGTATTTCCCCTCTTATATTTGGAGAAATGCACTAAGACATTAAGTAAATTGTGTAAGGCTTCCTACTTGCTAGCTTTATTAGGTGGTCTTCTTCCCCATACAGAATTATTTGTGGGTGTCTTGGCCAGAAAGCTCAGGGGGGAAGTGACTTTTAAAAAGCTTTGCGTCTGGGGAATACCTGAGTCACAGGTTTGTGTTTGTGTGCTTGTAATAGGGATTTTGATTGGCCTTCCTGAATTTAAGTCCTCTGAGTTGATTTTCTTGCCAAGCAAGCAGTAAGTGCCTTCTGTCAAGAAAACAGAAACATGTTGCTAGCTATTTTGAACAATGTTAGAAATACACTGCAGTGGGAAGGAGCTGCCTCTGACTTCTGCCCACTTCTAGAAATATTTTAAGTCCAGCAGTTTGGAAACTGTCAGTCCCCAGCATAATCACATGAAGGCTGTTCCCCCAAAGCCGAGATTTCAGAGGCCTCGTGTCAGTGGATAGGTTATAGTGTTGATGTAATTGTTTTTAATGATCTCTGGTTCTTTGTTTGCCAGCTTGTACTGGGGCTTCCAGTGGCTTTCAGGAGAATGTGAGAGGATGATCCTCGTTCTTGCAGTGCCTGCCTTCTCATCTCTATTCTGCCTGCTGTGCTGTGGTCCTCCCTGGGTTATTCATGCAGTTAAGAGCTTGTAATCAGTTGCTGCTCTCTGTGTGCTTTATAAAGAAGAGAGAGCTTCACATATGATTTTTTCTCTGGGAGAATTCCAGCTCTCCTCCTGTCTCTTCTATGTGTCTTTCCTTTTCTTTGTTTTCCAGAGCCAGTTGTACCAGTTTAAATGCTGAGATGAGCAAACATTAGCACCATTTATCAGCAGTATTTATTTTCATTTGCACAAGCTCTTCAGTTTCCTTCTTAAAAAAAAAAAAAAAAACACAAACGGAACCAGCAGCTGGCGTAATGGCTATGTCGCTGGACTCCCGTGTGGTCTATTGCAGTTCAAGTCCCAGACCTGGTGGCTTCAATTCATGCTGGGCGCATGTGCATGTGTGCCCAAGATCCCAAGAGGAGAATGGAGGAGAAGGGATTGTGGTGTGACCATCCCTCCTGGGGGGTGATTTCTCACTTTCTGTCTCTCTGTCTCTCACTTTCTGGCGAGCACACACATCATATAGCAAAAACTTCTCCAAAAAAAACCCATTCTTTTGGGGGGGGGCGGCAGTTGGCATGGTGGTTAAGGTGCTGGATTCCCACATGGCAGATCATGGTTCGAGTCCTGGACCTAGCAGCTTGCCTTCTCCCTCTCTCTCTCTCTCTCTGGTCAAATTGAATAATAATAATAAATAAATAATATTAAATAAAATATTTCTTTAAAAATACATTTATTCAATTTCTTTATTTCATGAGAGAGTGACAGGTACCTTTGACAGGGTCTCACCATACACAGTCTTACCCCTGCCTCCCCACCAGCCAGGATCACAGGTGTGTGGGTATACCTGGCATGTTCAGGGTAGCTCAGGATGTGAACTGGGCCTCCCACATGGCTGTAGTATCATACAGTCGTGTTCTACTGCCTACACCATTGCAGTTAGGCCTTTATTTATTTATTTATTTTTAAGTCATTCCATATAGATCTCAAGAAACAGTGTGGTAAAGTTAATGACTTACAAAAATTACAGGAATGTTTTATCAAATTTAGCAATAACATGCATTGGATCTTCAAGATATTTACTATTAAACTCACCTTGTTGGGTGGATGAATGGCATATAAGAAACCTGAAACCCGATGAATACTCAGTGTATTTTAGCTACTATTATTAGATTTGTTTACCTTCCTGGCTTCAATAGTTGATTTCCTAATTCTTCGTTTTTCATAAGGGAATTAGAATTCACTATAAAATTTGCATGTTGTTGTACTGTATGTCAGATACTTCCTCTTCCTTTTCCAACCTGCCCCTTTTACCATAGAGGCATGTGAAGTCCCTCTTCACCAGCATAGAATTGTAAAGCCTATCATCCCACAGCACTTGTGTCATAAAACAGTGGCAGAGTATGGGGCATTCCGTGGATCTGGACTTTTATATGAAACAACTCTATAAATTAAAAATGATTTAATTTGTGGGGCTGGCAGGTGGCATGGTTAAGGGCACTGGATTCCCACATGGCTGACTGTGGCTCAAGTCCTGAACCTGGAGCCTTGCTTTCTCACTTTCCCTCTCTCTCTTTCTCTCTCTTCCTCTCTGATCAAACGAAAATACATAAGTAAATAAAGTTAAATAAAATAAATCTTAAAAAAAAAAGTGATTTCATTGGTAAAAAGAGTTCCACTACCCGAAGCAGATTTGGAAACTATCACCTCAAGTCTTAGACTTGACGAAATTGAATTGTTTTTAGATTGTTGGCAGTTATGAGGAAAAATGAAACAATGTTGATTAACTCCTTGAACTTGTTAGAAATGAACAAAAAGAAACCATGGTAGTTAATTTTATTTTCTTATACATTTACACTTTTCTAAGTATTGCACTGCGTTCACTCACTGCTCTAGATCATCCAGCAGGGATTTAGGTTATTTTTATCTCAGACCCAAGGGAGAATGGCCTGGATACAGCATTCCTGTACATCTCTCTGTGACTGAAGTTAGATACATATATAGCACATCTGCCCATAGCCCAGCATGTAAGCTTTTGGTTTTGAACCTTCGAATCTAAGAATCCCAGGCAGGTAGCAGTGGGATACATAGTAATGAGTCAGTATAGAGTATCCAGAATTTATTTCTGTTAGCTTGCCAGGGCTACCTACCTTGTTAGCAGTACATCAGGATTGTATTGGTTGTTTATCTGTTACTCGAAATGTTCATATTTGGGGATTTTTTTTTTTTTTTCAGATTTTGGTATATTTGCATATACCAAAATTTAGTGATGGGACCCAAGTCTAAACACAAAATTTATTCATGTTTGATATACATGTTATACATATAGCGTGAAGGTAATTTTATCTAATATTTTGTATTGAAGTGTTTTGACTTTTGATTGTGATCTGTCATGTGAGGTCAGGTGTGGAATTTTGTACTTGGTTATGTCATTGCTCAATATTTCAAAATTTGAAGCCTTTCAGATTTCGATTTTCAGATTAGGGATGGTTAATCTGTGCATTGCTTAAAATCTTTTGTTTTACTTTCAACTTTAGAAGAAATGAATGATCCTAGTAAGCCATTGTCTTCTCTTGTCCTACTTGATAGGTCCCACCTTTTTTTCATCTGTGAAATCTAGTTTCAGCAGAATTGTAGTTCCAGCTGTTCCATGGAGACACCGTCGTGACCCTACTGGGAGATGGAGTTGCAGCTGGGGCTAGGGTAGGGGGAAGAGGTTAAGCTACAGCAGGTCTAACTTATCTGTTCAAATAAGATTTTACTTAAAAAACAAGGTTCAAGCCTTACTCCCGAAAACCTACAAATCTTTGTAGTCTCATGACCTCCAAGGGCTAAACTTGAATTTGGATCCCACGTTTTTAGATGAGCAATGAAATTATATTTCTATGTGAGTTTATCAGTGTTCCAGAGGCCAGAGGCTCTAGTTTTTGGATGAAGCTTGCTATCTTGGAGGAAATGATTCTCATACACAGCCAAAGCCAAATCTTTGCTTCGAGGCTAATGTGTTATTATATTGCTAAGACCAGCAGTTGGCGTAATGGCTATGTTGCTGGACTCCCATGTTCAAGTCCCAGACCCCGTGGCTTAAACTCACGCCAGGCGCATGTGCGTGCGTGCCCAAGATCCCGAGAGGAGAATGGAGGAGAAGGGATTGCGGCATGACCATCCCCCCGGGGGGTGATTTCTTGCTTTCTGTCTCTCTGCCTGGTGAACGCACATGCCCTATAGCAAAAACTTTTCAAAAAGAAAGAAAGATATATTGCTGGGACCAGCAAATGGCATGATTGTTAAATTGCTGGACTTCCATATGGCTGACCATGGTTTGAGTCCAGGCCCTGGTGGCTTGCTTTCTTACTTTATTTCCCTCTCTCTATCTCTCTCTAGTGAGCATGTGTGCCCTGTAGCAAATTAAAAAATAATAATAATGATAAATAAAATAAATAGTTTTTTTTTTTTTTTTTTTTTTTTTTTTTTTTAAAGAGAAATTACATTGCCTGGTATGAATTACATGTTTTAGTTTTTTTTTTTTTTTTTTTTTTTTTTTTTTTTTTTGGAGAGGTTTTTGCTATAGGGCGCGTGCGCTCGCCAGACAGACAGAGAGAGACAGAGAGATAGAAAGCAGGAAATCACCCCCCAGGGGGGATGGCCACGCCGCAATCCCTTCTCCTCCATTCTCCTCTTGGGATCTTGGGCACGCACGCACACGCGCCCGGCGTGAGTTTAAGCCACCGGGTCCGGGACTCGAACCGCAGTCGACTACGTGGGAGTCCAGCGACATAGCCATTACGCTAACTGCTGGTCCCCATGTTTTAGTTTTTTAAAGGATACAGGGCAGGTCATTTTGTTGTGGAAAAAATAATCACTATGGGGACCAGCAGATGGCATAAAGATTATGTTGTTGGCCTCCTACTTAGTCTACAGTTAAAGTCCTAGACCTGGTCGCTTAAAACTTATGCTGGGTGTGCGTGCATGCCCCAAATCCCAAGAAGAGACTGGTAGAGAAGGGACTGTGGTTTTGCCATCCCCCAGGAAGTGATTTCTTGCTTTGTCTTTCTGTCTCTCTGTCTCTCCGTCTTTCCCTGCCTCTCCAGTGAGCGCATGCACCCAATAGCAAAAATCTCTCTTTCAAAAAATAAAATCACTAACCTCTCAATTTACGCAAAACTTAAGGAGATAACAAGTTATTTCCAGAATCTACTAAAATCATTAAATCTTAAGATGTCTTCAGAATCCATAGATGAGGAAAATGGTTTAAGGTACCATGGTACCAAGTTATGCATTACTCTTATTTCCTTCTAGAGTTGCTAATAACTGGTCTTCACTTTTTAACCCTTGAAGCCTTCTGACTATAGAAAGCTGATGGGAGTCTTTTGCTTCTGAGATTTCTTTTTTAAGAATTATTTATTTATTTAATTCCATTTGTTATTGTTATCTTTTGATTTGACCACCAGAGAGAGAGAGAAAGAGAAAGCAAAAATCTTGGGCACGCAAACCACCAGGTCCAGGACTTGAACCATGATCAGCCATGTGGGAATACAGCACCCTTTTCCACCACACCGCCTACCGGCCCCTGAGATTTTTGTGTTTTTTTTTTTTTTTAATAAACATTTTATTTTTAGGTAAGCCCAATTTAGGACATAGGACTAACACAGAGTAAGAAAACATGTTGGACAGTTTCAGTATTTTTCCTACTCAAGGCTCCAGAACTAAACTGTTTAGACTTGAATACATGCTCTGTGCTCAGCAGCCGTGTGATCTTGGGCAGGTTTTGTGTGCGTGGTATCTAGGGCATGTGAGGGGAGGGTAGAAAAGGAGACGGGAAAGGTAGACAGGATCAAGTAACGTAAGGCCTGTGCAACATGTCAGGCATGGAGCTCTCCCAAAGAGTCAAACGGGAAGTACAGCATCAGATTGTGCTTTAAAACATGACTCTCTTACCCTTTGGATGTGGGTAATTGCAGTAAGGTAGGACTAGAGTCAGTAAGAGAGTAATGATACCTCTCTTACAAAATGGCATCAAGGTGGCAAGAAAAACAAAGATGCTAAGCTAAGGAATAGGACTGGGGTGAAGAAAGAGAGTTGCCTGTTAAGTATGGATAAGACTTTATCCTGACCAGATATGGAGAGGATGGAGGGAAGAGTCCAGGTTAATTTCTGACTTGGATAACTTGCTTTATTGTGGTGCTGTTAACCAAGACGAGAATGTTAAAGGATGGGGAAGGGAGAGAACACAAGCTTGAAACTGAAGGCCATGTAAGTAGAGATATCTAAGAGGCTATCGAGCTTTAACTAGATATCTGAATTTGAGATGATACATTTTGATGGTTTGGGAACCACTGGATGGGTTTGTGGGAATAAGGTGGGAGGTGAAAAGAGAAATGAAGACAGAACTGTTAGGAACACTGATGATAGAAATAGTGACCAGGAAAAGAAGAACCAGGACTATCATGTTGATTAAAACCTTTGCTGTCGGGACCAGCAGTTAGTGTAATAGCTATGTCGCTGGACTCCCATGTAGTCGACTGTGGTTCGCGTCCCGGACCTGGTGGCTTAAACTCATGCCAGGTGCGTGTGCATGCATGCCCAAGATCCTGAGAGGAGAATGGAGAAGGGATTGTGGCGTGGTCATCCTCCCCGGAGGGGGGGGGTGATTTCTCGCTTTCTATCTCTCTGTCTCTCTTTGTCTGTCTGGCGAGCGCATGCGCCCTATAGCGAAAACCTCTAAAAAAAAAAAAAAAAAAAAAAAAACCTTTGCTGCCTGCAACCAGCAGTTGGTGTAATGTCTATGTTGCTGGACTCCCATGTAGTCAACCGTGGTTCTATTCCTGGACCCAGTGGCTTAAACTCATGCCGGGCGCATGTGCGTGCGTGCCCAAGATCCCAAGAGGAGCATGGAGGAGAAGGGATTGCGGTGTGGCCATTCCCCCAGGGGGTGATTTCTCGCTTTCTGTCTCTCTCTTGCTCTCTGTCTTTCTAGTGCCCTATAGCAAAAACCTCTCCAAAAAAAAAAAAAAAAAAAAAAAAACTTTGCTGTTTACTCTTTCTTTTCTCCTGTTCCTCATGTCTTTAACATGAGACTAAACTAGGAATGGATTGGGACATGGGCAACAAAAGCAGAGCAAGGGTTTTACAGTGATTAGCTACTTAATGGAACCTTTTACTGCCGAATGCAAAATTCCACATGCTAAAAGTTGCTGCTCCCCAACTGAAAACTGCTCCTCTGGGAAAATGTCTGTGCTGCACCTTTATTCAAGTTAGTCATGACATTTTCTCTCTTATTTTTTTTTAAGAATTATTTATTTCTTTAATTGTATTTGTTACTTTTTTTTTGGGGGGGGAGGTTTGTGGGTTTTTTTTTTTTTTTTGCTATAGGGCGCATGCGCTCGCCAGACAGAGAGACAGAGAGACAGAAAGCAAGAAATCATTCCCCAGAGGGAATGGTCACGCCACATTCCCTTCTCCTCCAATCTCCTCTCGGGATCTTGGGCATGCATGCACACGCGCCCGGCGTGAGTTTTAAGCCACCGGGTCTGGGACACAAACCGTGGTCGACTACGTGGGAGTCCAGCGACATAGCCGTTATGCTAACGGCTGGTTCCCTTTTTTTTTTTTTTTTTTTTTTTTTTTTAATTTGACCAGGGAGAGACAGGGGGTTGGGGGGGGCAAGCTGCCAGATCTGGGACTTGAACTGCAGTTGCCAGATCTGGGACTTGAACTGCAGTTGGCCATATGGGAGTCCAGTGCCTTGACTACCACACCACCTGCCAGTCATGACATTGTCTCTTGTGCCTACTTTGCCATCATGACCACCATCATTATTTATTTTTATAACTAATAGATAAAATTCTAGCCCATGTATCACCAAAAAAAAAGTGTTTAGTAAAAAGCAGAAATTGTAATCTACAGCGTAATGTCTTATATTGGGTTTTCAAAAAGTCATGACACATATTTGCATAGAAAAATACATCATGATTTCCAACAGCCTAATAATATGTAATAGAGAAAAAGAACTTCATTGTAACTTACTGATAGAGAAATTTATTATACTAGCATATTCTTATGTTTCCAATAGACAAATTCCATAGACTAGTGAGTGTGGAATGGTTAAGAATATGAGTTTGAAAGATTAAGACAATTTGGGTAAACAACCAGATTTATTTTTGTCTTGGCTGTATTTATATCCCTAGTCACATATGTTTATGTATGTAGCCATTTATAGCTCTGAAGATGGCTGTTGTAGATATCTATCATTCCAGGTTAAAGGAAAGACAAATTAGGCGAAAAAAGTAAGTAAAGAAAACCATTCTGTCTTCTTTCAGCTGTGGACTACAGACTCCATATAGTCCATAAGTATGTTTCATTTGTGACTCATCTTGTGACCTTAGGGAAGACATTTATCTTTTGGGGGCCTCAGTTTTTCCACCTATCAAATGGGGTTAATAATCTGTCTTGTTTTACTTCCTCCTTCCATATCCTTTATTCATGTTACAATAACTAATAAACAATGTGGGTACACTGTTTGGAACTCTTTGGAAGAAAGGACCATGATGAATATAAACTGTTACTAAGTTATACTTTTTGCAATGTTCTTATTCTAACTGTTCCTTTATAAGAAATTGGAAAGGATCTCAAATTCTGAACAAATTTCAGGCACCAGGTTATTCCTTCTCTTTGCCCCCCAACATATATATATATTATATATATATATATATATATATTATATTAATATTATATTATATTATATTATATTATATTATATTCAGACTTAGAATACGGTCCCAGACTCCTGTCGAATGATAGACTTTTAACAATTCAAAGAGGTGTATACAGAAGGTGTGAGTATACATTTATGTTTACTTATGTGTAGGCGTGTTACTGTGGTATTATTAACTCTAGGCACAGTGGTATCTGAGCAGTAAAAAAGAAGGATTTGGGAGGCACTCTTGAGGGACAAGATGTGATCTAAAGTGAACTTCCGTGAGGTGCTAAAGATCCTTACCTAGATGCTCTTAAGAGAAGCGTCACTGCTAGTCATGAACACTTCTGGTATAAGTCAAAGGTTCCAGACACAGACTCCTGCATGATTTATTTAAATTCTGTTTTGCTTAAACCATGCAATTAGAGCTACGAGTATTGCAGAACTCAATTGAGGTTGCTGTTTGATCTCATGTTTTGTAATGCTCTTCTATTAAATTTGTACATTGCACATTTGTTTCAAATAGCGTCAGAGTGCTGTGTGAAAGCAGAGTCCATGTTGAATGTGTGCTCATGGTTTTCAGGTTTCCCTTAAATGGCTGTTCTCATTTCCACAAGCTGAATAGATTTGTTTTTATGACGTGGACACAAATTACCTTCTGTTTTCATCTTAAGGGACTCATGTTTTTCAGTTTTGTTAGTGGCTACTGATTCATTCATTCAGCAAATAGTTTCTAAGCATCTATTATGCCCAAGGAGAGCATTGTGTGATGCATAAGAGCCTAAAGTTGTGTTAGTGATTCATTAACCTGCAGAACTTTGTGAGGAGTGACTTTTTGGGACCTCAGCATTCCACCTCAGAATATTTAAACATGTTTAATAAAAGCTGCATGTGGAAGACATTATTAAATGTGAAAATAATTCTAATACACAGATTATTATGGTTTTTCACTCTAGAATTATAAGAGACCATGGACTGATCAACCTTAGAAAGTTTCAGTGTAAGTATTAGCAGTTTTCTTTGTTTTATGGTTTCTTTCAGTATTACTGAATAGTTTTTTTTTTAAGAATTATTTTATTTAACTTGACTTATTAATTGATTTATTTTAATTTGACCAGGGAGGAACAGAGCGAGAGAGAGGGGGCGGGGGGAAGCTACCAGGTCCAGGACTTGAACTGCAGTCAGCCATGTGGGAGTCCAGCACATCTAACCACCATGCCAGCTTTTAAACAGATCATTTATGGTAGTCGTTTTTAATCCAAGTTTCATATTAGAATCACTTAGGAAATTTTTTTTAAGAATTATTTTATTTAACTTTGTTTATTATTATCATTATTGTTTTCCAGTTTGATCAGAGAGAGACAGAGAGAGAGAGAGAGAGGAAGTGAGAAAGCAAGCCACCAGGTCTGAGACTTGAACTGTGGTCGGCCATGTGGGAGTCCAGCGCCTTTAACCACCATGTCATTTGCCAGCCCCCACGTAGGAAAATTTAAAACAACCTAATGCATCAGCCCAGACTAAGTCAGAATTATTGGCACTAGATCTAGAGCATCTGTATTTAAAAAAAAAAAAAAAAAAAAGTCTGGCCCAGCCTTTACCATATAGGCAGTACCATGCTGAACTGCAGTGCTGGAAGCCACATGGCCAACCACAGGTGGGGATCCCAGGTTAACCTGCAACATGCTGGGCACATGCATGGGTGTCCAAGAACCTGATAAGCTAGAGGGCTGGGGGAAGGGGATCGTGGCATGATGAGAGTTTGTTAAAGGTGACTCTCTCTCTTTCTCTTCCTTTCCCTCTTGTACATGTGTGCACTGTCTTGAATAAAATTAAATCAACTTTAAAATAAATAATTAAAAGTCTTTAAAGTGATGCTGATCCATAGAGTTAAACTTAAAATTATGTGTAGGGCCAGCTCGTGGCATGGTGGTTGGAGTGACTGGATCCCACATAGCCAAATGCACAGTTCAAATTCCAGACTCTCGGGACCAGCAGATGGCGTGGCGGTTAAGGTGCTGGACACTCCCATGTGGCCGACCACGGTTCAAGTCCTGGACCTGGTGGCTTGCTTTCCCACTTTCTCTCTCTCTCTCTCTCGTGCTCTGGTCAAATTAAAATAAATGAATTAATAAATTAAAAAATTAAGAAAAGAATATTATAAAAAAAAAAAAAAAAAAATTCCAGACTCTGCAGGTTGAAAAACATGCTGGGTGCATGTGCATGTGTGCCCAAAATCTCCAGAGGAGAATGGAGGAGAAGGAATTGTGGCATAGCCATCCTCCTGGGGGTGGATATCTCATTTCTGCACACACACACACACACACACACACACACCTGTGAGTACATGTGCCCTATAACAAAATTTAAAAAAAGAAAGAAAGAAAAAGATTTAGCCATGTCAAAATCTTCCTGCCTCAGCTTCCTCACTGAGACTACAGGTGCATACCACCACACCTGGCTCTTTTTTCAGATAGTCAGGAAGTGTTGTCCAGGCAAACCTGAAGCTCACAATCCTCCTGCCATAGCCTCACTTACTTGTTGGCCTGATAGGTGCACACCACCACACTCAGCCTTCAGGTTAGACCAAGAATAAACCAGGGTCTCCCACGTGGTCCCAGCTTGTGGAGCATGGCGTCTTAGTCGTATGTGCCACCATGGCTAGGCTCAAGGTGGGGGGTTTTGTAGTGAAAATAATCAATCTGCAGATGCTCATCAAATTAGCTCCTGGAATTTGTGGATAAAAATGTCTTTCGTCAGGTTGGTCCTATAGCCTAATGGTTAAGAGAGCTGGATCCCACTTGGTTGAGCACTCAATTTAAATTTCAGCCAATGTGGCTTTAAAAACACACCTGGCACATGTACGTCCTGACAGGATGGAGAATGGAGAAGCAGGGATTGCAGTGTGACTACCTCAGGGGTGTCGCTTTCTCCCTCCCCTGTCTCCTTCTGTCTGTCTCTTTGGCAAGCCTATGCACTCTCTGGTGTTACCAAAAAAAAAAAAAAAAAAAAAAAAAGTCTTTTTGCAAGGAGAAGATTCATCTGAAAATAGCAGTTAGTTTAAATAATTGTCATATGTAAAAGCCTGTATCTTCAATCCAAGCTAGAATTAACCTAGTTCTCTTGATTATCTGACTGAAATAACCAAAATGAAGTTTGGGAGTTCCTGGCTACCCCAAGCTGCCAGTCACGCTCAGTGGGATCATTCCCTCTGCAGATACCTCTTTTGATTAGGTATTTAGTTGGTAGTGACTCCCATTGTTGCTGGCCCAAGCATATGTGACCATTTACTAGTTGATAATTGTCAGATATAGCTTCACTAGTAGTAAATTAAGTTGTAGTACCTAATTTAGTTTAGAGAAAGGCAAAATGAACCATATGAAGAAATCCATAACTCATTTTAATTTTTTTAACAGATTCTTTTTTTTTTTTTTTTTTTAATTTTCCAGAGGGCATGTGAATTCTCCAGAGAGAGAGAAAAAAAAAAATAAACCACGCTGCTGGGGAATGGTCATGCCACAGTCCCTTCTCCATCTCTCTATCCTTTTGGGATTTTTGGGCACACATGCACAAAACATGCCAGGCCTGGGACTCAGATCACATGGTCACCCATGTGAGATACACCTGCCTTACCGACCACGCTACAGGTTGGCCCTATATACCTCATTTGAGGATGTATAGGTAGGAAGAAGGTATCTGGTACGGAATGCAGAAGATCACACTTCTCCCTGGCTAACCTACCTCTTCTCAGTGGATTATTAGGCCTACGGTTTCCTTATTTTCCTACGGGAATGAATACTAGAAATTTTGGTAGTGTTTCTAAGAATACAAGTTCTGCTTTTAGTTGTCTTGCCCATTACTGCCAGTTGTTCCACCCCTGTACGGATTGGAAGACAGTGCTGTGTGGGAAGTCAGTAGTTTTCAGTGAATATTACCTCCAGTGATAACATCCCTGGGTGATAGTGTTGTGATGCTCTTATCATTATGATTACTGTTTTGCATTCTTACCTTTCCTGCTTGCTTCCTGTCATGGGTAAGTTAGTCATAAGAGGCTAGAAATAATGTCCTCCTGTTTCACTTATGAAAAAAAAAAATACACACACATACACACACACACACACACACACAAAAAAAAAAAAAAAAAAAAACATAGGGTTTGTTATAGCCTCCATGACATGGTTTTGTTTTGCTTTCTCGGTAGTAATGGAACGGCGGTATCCCAAGGAGGTCCAAGACCTTTATGAAACAATGAGGCGGTTTGCAAGAATTGTGGGGCCTGTGGAACATGACAAGTTTATTGAAAGCCATGCATGTAGGTGGTTTTTGGGTCTTGAGCAAGAATGTGTGTGTGTGTGTGTGTTTACATAAGTAGGAGAGAGAATGATGTTTTATATAAAGTTCTGGAAATAAAAAAATGAATAATTCTGTCTTTATTCCCCTTTATTACCATGAGATAATTGGGACTATGGGAATGGGAAAAGAGAGGTTAAAAAGCCAGGGCCAGCAGGTGGCACGGTGGTTAAAGCACTGGACATTCTCACATGGCCGACCACAGTTCAAGTCCCAGACCTGGTGACTTGCTTTCTCACCCCCCGCCCATGCCCCCTTCTCTGTCTCTCTGGTCAAATTTAAAAAAGAAAAAAAAAAAAAAGAATGAATAAACACAAATAAAAAATAATTTTTAAAAAAACTAGTAGCTTTTTTTTCTCCTGAATAAACAAACAGTATTTTAATAGGTTTTCTCCTCACATTTATTTATTTATTTATTTATTTTAGGGAGAGATATTTTGCTACAGGGCACGTGCGCTGGACAGAGACAGAGAGTGAGAAATCTCCCTCCAGGGGGGATGGCCACTCCTCAGTCCCTTCCCCTCCATTCTCCTCTTGGAATCTTGGGCATGCATACACACGTGCCTGGTGTGAGCTTTAAGCCACCAGGTTTGGCACTGGTACTGTGGTTGACCATGTAGAGAATCCAATGGTGTAACCATTACACCATCTGTAGGTCCTGTCTCCTCACATTTTATTATGGGAGTTTTCGGATACATGCAGAAGTATAAGTAATAATATAATGAACTCCCATGTGTCTGTTGCCCAGCTTCAGTAATTTTCAGCACTCTAGTTTTTTCTTTACCACACATACCCCTTCCCTCCTGCCTTTGACTAGATTATTTTGAAGCAAGTCTTAGACATCATATTATTTTGTTCATAAATATTTCAGTATTAAAATTTAAAAAAAAAAATTTTAAGAATTATTTTGACTTCCTTCCTTCCTTTCCTTTCTTTGCATTTCTTTTCTCTTCTCTCCCTTCCTCACCTCTCCTCCCCTCCTCACCTCTCTTCCCCTCCTCACCCCCCCTTCCTTTTCTTTCTTTAAATTTGAAGAGAGAAGGACAGAGCAGGGAGGGGGGAGTGGGGAATGAGAACTCAAGCCACCAGATCTGGGACTTGAACCACAGTCAGCCATGTGGGAGTCCAGCACCATCAACCACCATGCTACTTGCCAGGCCACAGGATTAAAACTTTTTAAAATGAGGACAGAATTGGGTGACTCATGGAGATGGTATTTCCATCATTCTCTTGCTGTTTCTTTGGGATTCCTGAGCAAGCACTACCCAGATACCATTTAATTTATCACTATAAAAATGTAAAGTTATTAAGGTAGTAAGGGCTAGGCTTTAAAACCATCTGAGCTAGGTTGCTTCTTCTGTGCCTTTTTTCATGAGATTTATGTACTTGGCTCTGGATTTTAGTTCTGGGAAGGTCCTTAGCCTGTCCTCCTTCTGCAAGTATTTCCTACATAGCATTACAGGCATTTACCTGACCCCGGTTGGCCATCCTCACCAAACACCTTGTCTGGTCGGCCTTCTTCCTGAAATTCATACTGTATGACTGGTGCCTTACTTCCTGTCCCAGTTTGTGTCATTCTTGGTTTATATGTCACTCCAAAGAGCTACACCCTATGGATTGTCCAGATTCTTCCTTCATCCTGTTTCAAAAGAACCCAAATTCTATCATATAATAACCCAAGCAGTGCAACCTGATCTGTGTGCTCAGAGGAGGCAGGAGCCTTTAGTTTATAGAAACACAGTGCTCTTTTGTCCCTATAGGAGAAAAGCTATAAAGAAACTAACTAGGGCTTGAGCACAGAGCTTTTGTCCTTCCCTTGCATCAGGGCCACATCAAACAATGCCAGAGATAGGTTTCATAAAAGAACTTGGTCATGTGGGTTGAACTCTTAACAGAGAATAGGTAAAGCAGGGAAATGTGGTTGTTTAAAAACTATATTCATTACTTTTGTAGACAAGGGAGTTCAACCAATTCACTCTGAGTTTTCTAGGAGACAGTTTTAGCTACTGCTTCTGGAGATAGCAAGATAGCTAGAGTAGGTTTTTTTCAGCTCTTGAGTAAAATGAAAAATTATTGACAAATAAGATTCCCCAAACAAAGTTGTCTTTTACATAAGGCAGAATTACTGAAAATGCTAGATAGTAAAAATGCTTCTTGATGTTGATTTTACTTTTGCAATTTTTTTCCTTTGTTCTTTTTTGGGGGAAAACAGTGGAATTTGAACTCCGAAGGGAAATCAAGAGACTCCAGGAATATAGGACAGCCGGCATTACCAATTTTTGTAGTAAGTATGATCAGCTATATATTATGTCAGAGGGTGTGTCCTCTAGACACATAGAGGAAGTATCAGAGTCATATGGGCTTTTATTTAAACAAGCTTTCTTTTTTTCACAGTAAGTTTTCAATCTTTCCCATAAAGTTTCATCTATCTAATCCCTATTAATATCATTATACATCTTATCTGAGGTAGAATAAAAGAGTCATGGCATAAAGAAAAGAGGTTCTGCTTTAGATTCAGAATTCTAATGTGGCTCCTAAAAAGAGGGAATTTTATATCCTAAGTTTTAGCCTCAGTCTTTCTAAATTTAACAATGCGTGGTCTGATATTTTCTATTAACTAAGCTTTAACTGGCTCTGGTTTATTGCATTCATTACTTAGTGGTAATTATATTAATAGCAACTAACATTTATCAAATGTTTACCATGCACCGGGCCCTGTACTAAATATTTCACCTGGGTCATGTCACTGAATTTTCATGACAAACTTATGAATTACTGTTACTTCCACTTAATGAACAAAACTAAGACTTAAAGAAAACGAAGAGCTAGTTAATAATACAGCCAGGTCATAAGCTGGAAAGGCGGTGTATTAGAGTAGTTCAGGACTTGGGATCTAGACTTACACAACGTGGGCTTAAATTCTAGCTCCCTTGTTGATCAACTCTGTAATTCTGTTCTAATTTCAATTTTCCAAGTCTCTTTGAGTTAGTATGAAGATTAAATTAGACGTAGGCTGTGCACACGTTGCCTGGTACCTGGCCCATGGCAACTCCTCAGTAAATGGTGGTTTCTCTTATTTTGTGGCTATTGCTGGAATGATCTTCAGCATTCATTCCTTCCTGCTTGAAGTCTCTCTGATAGTTACAGGCCATCACTCACTACCCATATGAAATTGTTGTTTCTTTATATAACCCTATATATGTAAGTTCAGCCTAGTGTAATGGTTCTGTATTTTTAATACAAGAAATTGTTTTGAAATGAAATTTTAGGTGGATCCCTAATCTACAAATGAAATAGAAGTGGGATTTCTTTAGTTGTATGCTGATGGTTCAGGTCATGTGTAGAACGGAGGACCACCCATAGTTGGTGGTACCCACACTCTTCGCAGTAACCCCTGAGATATTTTCATGGTCTCCTGGGGCTCTGTGGATCATAGTCAGAAACCCACTGGTGCAATACTTTGGAATCTGTATACCTTTGGTAATTGTACTAAACACTGCGCAACTCTTCTATTTAGCAAGACACATAAGGAAACTTTGATGGCCCAATTTTGGCTACTTCATATTGGTTACCTCTGAGAAATGGAGGAGATACTGGTCATAGAACACTTTTTTTTTTTTTTTTTTTTTTTTTTTTTTAATTTGCTAGTGTGTGTAGACATTCACCAGGGAGATGAAGAAAGTAAGAAAGCATTCCCCATGGGGAATTGTCACACCATAGTTCCTTCTCCTTCATTTCTCCCCAGGGATTTATGGCACACATTCACATGTACCTGGTGTGTTTCGCAAACTGTGGGGTCTGGGACTCAAACTGCATGGCTGGCCATTTGGGATCCAACCACTTTAACCATCATATCACTGTCTGGCCTCGACCTTTTTTGATTATTCTAAATTTTTGGTGCTTGTTGTTTAGGGTTTTGCTAATGGGTTTTCTTTATTATTATTTTAAATTTGTTACAGGGCATATTTGCTCACTAGAGAGAGAGAGAGAGAAAGTGAGAAAGCAAGTCACTAAATCTGGGACTTGACTGTGGTCAGTCATGTGGGAGTCCAGTGCCTTAAACACCATGCCACCTGCCAGCCCCTGTCTAATTGGTTTTTAAGGAATGGCATATGCTTATAGCACTTGTTTGACTTTGAGAAATATATAAGTAGAAGGAAATTGAACAGCAAGCAAATATGACAATGGTAAAAGTGACTTTTTTTTTTTTGACAGATTATTGCTATCGGGCACATGTGCTTGCTGGAGAGACAGATAGTGAGAAATCAGTCCCCAAGGGGGAATGACCATGCTGCAATTCTTTCTCCCATTCTCCTTTTGGGAATTTGGGCATATATGCACACGCACCCAGCCTGAGTGTCAAGCCTCCAGGTCTGATACTTGAACCTCGGTAAACCATGTGGGAGTCAGGGCCATAACCATTACACCATCTGCTGGTCTCGAAAGTTACTTTTTGAGAGTGGAAATATGAGCAACTCTATTTTCTTTGTACTTCTCTGGGATTTTTTTCCTCCCGAAACTTGTTAAAGATTAGAAAAGGAATAAAAGTATTTAATATCAAAAAATGGTATTTCAGACTAGGGGATTTCACTTTGTTCTTGGAAAAATAATGACGAAAGCAGTTTTTCAAAGGAAACCAAAACTAGAGGAACCATTAGCTGGACAGTTAGGAAGTCCCGCTACGCTCTCAGCACAGTCATGGTGTTCTCTACACCCCCAGGTGCGAGGACCTATGATCACCTTAAGAAGACACGAGAGGAGGAGCGCCTTAAACGCACCATGCTTTCTGAAGTTCTTCAGTACATCCAGGACAGTAGTGCTTGCCAGCAATGGCTCCGCCGGCAAGCTGACATGTGAGTGAGTGTGATTAGTCCCAGGAGAAGGAAACACTCCCTGTGGGATGCCTTAGCCTTCACATGTAGTTTTGGGCACTTCCGTGGGCACCCCAGATGGCAGTGGAATAATAATTGGGTAACTAGAAAAATCCAAAAAGATTTTAGCAGTCCATCTCAAAAACAGTGCAGTACTGTTTTAAGAGACATAACCAGCCTCCTAGAATTTTCTGTGGGTACTGTGATCTTATTTTTTTTTAAATAATGAATTCCTCCTAGCCTCCCACCCGTGCCTTCTCTACCCCTGCATATCTACTGGTACAATTTTTATCTAAGAATCATGTTCCTGTCTCTTCCCCATGAATGGTTCTATTGGAGTTCCAAGTTAAGAACTCTTCTTAACAAGTTCCAGGGATTGTTTTTCTAACCCCCTCAGAACAGATTTTCTTTGCTGGTCGGTACAGTGAGCTATCCTGGAATATATACAGCATTCTATGAACTGAGCTGTTCAAAGTTATCTGCCTGATAAACACCCAGTCCCACAGTGACTTTTGAAAATTGCCTTGTTTGATATAACCTAAGTTTAAATTCTTCTTCTTTATTGTTGTAGTGACTCTGGCCTCAGTCCTTCCATTCCAATGGCTTCAAATTCAGGTAATTATTTTTCAGGCCAAGCAAGTATTGATTGTGAAGTTTGCATTCCAGGGGTTATAATGACCCAAAAATTCTCCTCCCTCTGTGGGAGCAGGGTGCTTAGGTAGGGTAATGGTAATCAAGTATAGCCCAGTTTATGTAGACAGTAGCACATCAGAATCTTAATGCCCAGACAGGGACTTTCTCAGAGTGAGAGCACAGAGGCCAGGAAAGAAAGAACTCCAGAAAGGTAGCTTCTTTATTTTCCCAGTGTTCACAGGCAGGTAGTGGGCTATAGTTATAGCTACCACGCATTTTGAGGTTGTGTTACAAGAAAGAAATTAAAAGCTTTGTATCCAATATGAGCAAAGAAGAGTATTACTTGCTCAAAACTCAAGGATTTCAAGTTAGAGACTTTTAATTCTTCATTTTAATTTAATTCCACTTGCTAATATTATTTTTTAATTTGACCAGAGGGAGACAGACAGAGAGAGAGAGAGAGAGAAAGGGAAAGCAAGAAAGCAAGCCTCCAGGGTCCAGGACTCAAAACGCAGTCAGCCATGTGGGAATCCAGCACCTTTAACCACCATGCCACGTGCTGGCCCCAAGATATTTTTAATTCTTAACTTTACCTCTTTGGATATGTCCTGTTTAAAATTAGTTTACAGAGCAAGATTAAGCCATATGCTAGCTGATGATGCTTGGTGATTGGTAATCAGTGACAGGTAATTTGGGGAGGTATTAGTTATAAAGCTTTAAACCAAGATGATAGTGTTTCTTTGCCTGTTTTCATTCACCCCTGCTCCACGTGATAGATTAGATCTTTCTTCTAATCAGGACATATAGACCACACCACTGATTAAAGACTGGGTAGTCAAAAAGTGTTCCTTTTGCCATTTTACCCTTCTCTGGAGATTTGGAACAAACTTTAAAGTCTCTCAGTAGATTCAGGATCTCAATAGGGCTCAAATAAGGCCACTTTAGGAATGGTAGTCTTCATTTATTCTTTTCTTTTTTTAATTGCCAGAGAGTGCTTGCACTTGCCAGAGAAAGAGGGGAGGGGAATACCCTTTAGTGGGGCATGGTCATACCACAATCCCTTCATCTCATTTCTCCGTCCTGGTGGAATTTTGGGTATGCATGTATACATGCCTTGGGTGTTTTTCAAGCAGCTGGGGCCAGGATTCATTCTGGCCATGTGGAATTTGGTTCCCATAAGTCCAGGCTACAGGGCTGGCCTTCCTTTTATTCCTATGTTTCAAGTAATGATTTTTTATTACTTAAGGGAGAAAAGGGAGCATTTTAGGGAGTCCCCAGGACAGTAAAATTTTAGTTTTATTTTGAAGTTTTTACTTCCAACCCTTCTTCCTTGATCTAAATACAAAAATGCAGATAACTGAATACTGGCTAATTAAAACAAATGAACTGGGGCTGGCCCCATAGTGTAGCAGTTCAGTGCTATGCATGAGACCATGGTTTGAATCCTGGCCCTGGTAGCTTAAGGAAATATGCTGGGTGCATGGGTGTAGAAACGGAGAGAGAGAGATGGAGAAAAAGGGACCATGCCCCCATCAACGGGTGCTCTCTCTGTGGTGAGTGCACATACTGACAATTAAAAAGAGAAAGAAAATTTTAAAATGAATGAATTGACTAACAAGATCATGTAACTTTGGCATTTATGTTTACTGAGCCATCTATATTCACTTATTCATAGTTTTTCCCTAGGCTAGTGTTAGCTTTCCTCATCCCTTATTAGTTTGAGACTCTCTCTTACCCTTCTCTGTGCTCTCAGTTACTTTTAAGGCAAGGAAATATTGGAAAACTGTCTCTTTTTTTGGAGAGGTTGTTGCTGTAGGGCTCTTGTGCTCACCAGAAAGACAGAGACAAAGAGACAGAAAGTGAGAAATCACCGCCCGGGGGATGGCCATGCTGCAATCCCTTCTCCTCCATTCTCTCTTGGGATCTTGGGCACGCACGCACATACGCCCAGTGTGTGCCAACTGCTGGTCCCGTAAATCTGTCATTATTCCTTGTAGCCCAGCCTCTGGTGACTTCCGTGAGGCACCAGACTATTTTATTTCCCTTTTGAGCATTTGGGATAAGCCGTTATCCCTTTTGTTGATATGACAGAGAAGACTGTTTTCTAACAGTCTTGTTAGAAAACAGCTTGTACTAGTCCCTCACCTTTATCTACACCACCTAAAAAAAATCAGTCCCCATGGGGCCAGCAGTCGGCATAATGGCTATGTTGCTGGACTCCCATGTAGTCGACTGCAGTTCGAGTCCCAGACCCGGTGGCTTAAACTCGCTCCAGGTGCGCGTGTCTGCATGCCCAAGAGGAGAATGGAAGAGAAGGGATTGCAGCATGGCCATCACCCTGGAGGGTGATTTCTCGCTCTCTGTCTCTCTGTCTTTCTGGTGAGCGCACAGGCCCTATAGCAAAAATCTCTCAAAAAAAAAAAAAAAAAAAAAAGAATCAGTCCCCATAACACTTATTATTCTGCCTTTTTTTTTTGGTTACTTAGTTATTATTTCATAATCATAAACTTAACTTTGTAATTCAGCTAGATTTGGAGGAGACTAAGGAAAATATGGAACCCAAAGAACTACAGCGAGAGCACGGGTTATAGGACATAGCGGGCAGACCGGGTGGAGGGTGCTCTCCTGAGCTACAGAAGGAATGGTCTGCTGGTTAAGAGAAAGCGGGTCATCCACAGTCAGCAATGGCGATCTTGCTAGTCCTGCCATTCTTGGACCCAAAGCACTCCATGGCTTCCACAATATTCATGCCCTCTTCACCTTGCCAAAGGCCACATGCTTGCCATTCAACCACTCAGTGTTGGCAGTGCAAATGAAATACTGAGACCCGTTTGTGTTGGGTCCAGCATTTGCCATGGACAAGATGTCAGGACCTGTATGTTTCAGGATGAAGTTCTCATCCTTGAATTTCTCACCATAGGTGGACTTGCCGCCAGTACCATTATGGTGTGTGAAGTCGCCACCCTGGCACATAAACCCTGGAATAATTCTGTGAAAGCAGGAACCCTTATAACCAAATCCTTTTTCTCCAGAGCTCAAAGCAGGAAAGTTTTCTGCTGTCTTTAGAACTTTGCAAACAGCTTGAAGGAGACGCGGCCCAAGGGCTCACTGTCAACAGCGATGTCAAAGAACACAGTGGGGTTGACCATTGTTGAGGGCGAGAGACTCAGGCGGCGGCGCCTGCAAAGCAGCCTCTACTTTTTTTTTTTGCTTATTCAGCCCATCCATCCCCAGCTGAATACGAATCTCAAATGTACATTCAAAACAAAGCAAAAAAAAAAAAAAAAAAAAAAAAAAATTGTGCACATTAGGCTTTTCATCCTGGCTAGTGACTTCCTACTTGGGTTTCTTTCGTAGGTATGTTAGTTGACCTCAGCCCCTGCTTTGCCATATAATGGCTCATTGTTCCTGTGTGTGGATCTTTCAGGTAAATAGGACTACTTCGGAAGGAACAGATATTCCCTCATATAATAAATAAGAAAGGCCTTTTGCTGCCCTAACAGTATGCCTTTGATCTGTATGCACAAGGTACTTGGTTAATTACTGTGTTTGCTTTGTACTGCTGGCAGAGTGGTGAGGATTAGGGAATGTCTCCTGCAGAGTTGTTATTTCCATTTGTCAACTGTCAAGGCAGGCAGTGTATGACCTTTCTTAACTGGATAATATCTGGGCTTCAAATTTTAGTCTCCAATGTGGTTGGGAAGAAACAGATGATAAGTGCTGTGGTGAGTAGTTATATTTGATGCTGAAATCTGTGTCGTTGTATGTATATTTTAACAGATTTTAGGACACGTGTTACTATTTTTATTTTCAGGTGAACATTGGGCTGCCTGTTTTGCTAGCTAAACAGACGTGAGGGGATGGGTTAAGATGTTCCACAGCTGGATATAGAGACCCTGTACTTGACTGGCGTGGCTGCACTGACTGTTTGGCTTTACACGTGAGGAGTTGCCACTCCTGTGAAATCCTGCCCTTTTCTGTCTCTGTCTAGGTAGACGGAGTGCACCACCCTTGAACCTCACTGGCCTTCCTGGCACAGAGAAGCTGAATGAAAAAGAAAAGGAGGTAACAAAAAGGGAACGGGGTAGAAGAGAGAAAATTCAGTGGCTGATTATTCATTGAGCTGTCATTAGAAACCCATCACAGGATCAGACCCGTCTTGCTCCACTCACCTAACATACACGCACAGCTGTCTGTCCTGGAAGTCCAGGAGCTGAAGTGCCAACCTCCACAGATCGCAGCCCTCTCCTGGTCACCCTGCCATGTTCCTTTTTTTGGGGAAGGAACATATGATGAGTAAATACGTTAACCGAAGCAACTGTCCCTTGTTCGTGTGCCAGATACTACAAAGTGCTTTATGTAAAGTTTGTTTTTTTGTAAACCTAAAATAAGTTTCAGATAAAAATAGATAGTTTCTATTAGAATGGTCACTTTGTAAAGTCCTATACTTATTCCAACAATATAGCAATCACTGACAGCATTTTTGGAGTTATCTTCAAAGCAAGTTCATAACCATAAAAAATGGAATTTGGGGCCAGCCCATGTTGTGTTGGTTAAGGTGACTGGATCCCACTGGCCGACTGTGCAGTCTGAGTCCCAGACCTGGCAGCTTGAAAAACATTCCACGTATGTGTATGTGCATGCCCAAAGTCCCTTGAAGAGAAAGGAGGAGAAGGGATTATGTTGTGGCCATTCCCCCTGAGGGGGTACTGCTTTCTCATTTTCCCTCTCTACTTCTCTCTGTCTTTCTCTGGTAAGCACACTCACTCTGTGGCAAATTAAAAAAGAATGGAATTCAGCATCATTCAGAGTTATATGTTAATTATGGTTAAAATATGCCATGACTTACTTTTCTTTCCCATTGCAATCATTAGACTTGTCTTCATATGATCTTTGGCTGTTACAGCCTCATAAGAGTCATCAACTAAAGTTTTCAAAACAATGTGTTACAGGGACCAACGGTTGGTATAATGGCTATGTTGCTGGACTCCCATGTAATCGACCGTAGTTCAAGTCCCGTACCCAGTGACTTAAACTCACTCCAGGCTCGTGTGCGTTTGTGCCCAAGATCCCAAGAGGAGAATGGAGGAGAAGGGATTGAGGCATGGCCATCCCCTCCGGGGGGGGGTGATTTCTCGCTTTCTGTCTTTGTTTCTTTCTCTCTTTCTAACAAGCGCACGTGCCCTATAGAAGAAAGAAAGAGAGAGAGAGAGAGAGAGAGAGAGAGAGAGAGAGAGAGAGAGAGAAAGAAAGAAAGAAAGAAAGAAAGAAAGAAAGAAAGAAAGAAAGAAAGAAAGAAAGAAAAACAAAAAAAACCAATGTGTTACAATCCTAAAGTCTATTCCACAAGAGGAATTCCTTTTTTGCTCATATGCTCCTTTTATAATTCCCAAGGTCAGTTTCCCCATTTGCCACTTCTTATTAGTTCAGGTCAGACAGTAAGGAAGAGTCAAAGTGTAGGGGCTAGTGTGAGTCTCATAAGGGGTCTTCAGAAAGCTTGTGGAAGGGCTGACTCCATGGTGCAGAGGTTACATGCTGCTCGGAAGAAGCTGGATCCCGCATGGTGATTGTGTTTAGAACCCCCAGCCTGGATAGGCTGAAATGAGGCACAGGCATGAGTGCCCAGGATCTGGCAGGCTGGGGGCCTGGAGAAAGGGCATCTGGTTGTAACTGGATCTAGTGGAGGTACTTCTCCTCTCGCTTTCTCTCCTATATGCACATGCTCTACTGTAAATAAAGAAAATTAAATTAATGGAAAATGAGTATTATGAAAAAAGAAAGAATATGTTTTTGAAAATGCATGGATTTCAAGATTTTTGCAGCAAAATAAATTAATACTTTAATTCCATTTTCCCATGAGCCTTTTGAAGTAATTTGGTATTTTATCCACCAAGAATAGTAGAGATTAGCTTGGAAGCAGAAGGAAGTATATGTTGTATGTATATGTTGCTGAAGAAGCTCACAGGCCAATCTGAGTTAAATATTGAATGCCTGGAATTTCAAGCATTTTTATCCTTACTCGTGTAATGGTGACCTCAGATTGCTCATAGCTGGATAATGGCAGGTGAGTTGAAATTGTGCCAACTTTCTAGATTTTCAGCAGTTAAAGTGGCCTTTTTTTAAAAAATTATTTTATTTAACTTTATTTCATTTTAACTTGCCAGAGAGGGACAGAGTGAGAGAGAAAGAGAGAGAAAGTGAGAAAGCAAGCCACCAGGTTTGGGACTCAAACCACGGTCGACTGTGTGGGAGTCCAGCACCCTTTACCACCATACCACCTGCTGGCCACAAAGTGGCATTTTCTTTCCAAGGTCTCTATTTCTTTTTTCCCTCTGAAGTAGGTATAGTCACAAAAGCAGTGACTGTCTTATGCTGATACAAAAATAATTTGATTCACATTTGGGAATCCCAGTATCTGCACACCACCCACATCTGTCCCTGCCCACTGTGCCCCGTGGCTCTTCCAGGAGTGACTGTTGGAATGGTTTTGGGCTTCTACCCAGTCATTCAGTGCTTGACTCCTGGGTGGGCCAGGCAGCTCCTCAGAAGCACGTGCTCGTATTGCCTAACAAACCAGGCCCCTGAGTTGGCCTGCTCATGCCGAAGGCTTTCCCGACATCACGCCCTGGCTTTCTCTTCCAGGGTGTCTGTCCATAGGGAGTGTTCTTTCCAGAGAAGAAGAAACTAAATGGAATGTGGTCCAGCCACCCAGTAGCTTCTATAAATAGTTGGAGGTTGATGTCACTTTAAAAAATTTTTTTGCTATACCTGCTGAATTAAATTACAAGAATGACAGATGGTTAACGTTTATTAAATCTGCCGTGTCTTGCAGCTCTGTCAGATGGTGAGGTTGGTCCCTGGAGCCTACTTAGAATACAAATCTGCTCTACTGAACGAGTGTAACAAGCAAGGAGGCTTAAGGCTGGCGCAGGCAAGAGCGCTCATCAAGATAGACGTGAACAAGACCCGGAAAATCTACGATTTCCTCATCCGAGAAGGATACATCACTAAAGCCTGAGGCTCTAAGGGCTTGGGATCGGAAGTCAGAAGTTTGGAATGTGGTGGGCCAAAGGACAGTAGGGGCATTCCGGAGAGTTTTGTTTTTGAGCTGAAATCTCATTGTAGAAGGAGGAGCAGGGCAGAGGAAACCTGAAGTTGTGATAACGTCTCCTTTCTTCTCCACCCTGTTCTAAACACTCCTGGTGTTGCTATTGTGCTGTGATGCTGTGTGCTATTATTAAACGTGAGTGGGCATTCATCCTGACACCTCTGTAACTAAAACAAGAACCGTAGTACCTCACAGCACAGTGTTGGTAGAAGTACACCTGAACCACAGACTTCAGTCTCAGGCCAGCTCAGATCCTTCTGCTTGAGGGGTTAGTTTGCTGGTCATCTGTTTTGCCTTCAAACATTGCAGACAGATTTAAAATAAAGAGGGAGGTTCTGGGACCAGCAGATGGCTGGTTATGTCACTGGACTCCCATGTATTTGACTGCGGTTTGACTCCTGGACCCAGCGGCTTAAAACTCACACTGTGCTTGTGTGCATGTGTGCCCAGAATCCCAAGAGGAGAATGGAGGAGAAGGGATTGTGCCATGGCCATCCCCTTGGGGGGTGATTTCTCACTTTCTGTCTCTGTCTGGCAAGTGCACGCACCCTATAGCAAAAATCTCTCTTAAAAAGACAATAGAAGTTCTCGAGCTTGAGAATGCTTTCCCTTTCCTTGTAAGGATCTTCTAAGCTGACTGCATATGTTTGTGAGGAAAGGGGAGAAAAATCTCCCCATGATGGTCTTGTCCCAAACTGCTGCTTCAGTTTTCTGGCTTTTTACTTTGGAGTCTGGCTGTCTCTTTTGCAGTAGACTTTTGAGGAGGTGGTACCGGATATAAAATGTCTCTGTTATTTTTAGAATTAATGGATTAAAATGTTTTGCTGTTTAATTTGTGGGTGTGTCAAATTTTCTGGTAACTAAGGCACTTTTAGGGTGTTGGATGCCCGCCCCATCATGCTGCTCTGTTTTTGCTAACATGTGTGTCCTGGGCTCACCCTGCTCTTACTCTGGGTTTCCCAGGATACCAAGCCCTTAAGGATGGAGATGACGAAACTAACCTCAGTTTTACTTGGATTAAGACCTCAACACTAATTTCTCAATGGTGAAAGGCTAGACTGCAATAAAAGCTGCTTTTAAAATAGAAGTAGAGCAGCTTCATGTATGGGACTCCTCGATAAGAGGGTGAGTAGCCCCACCACATCTGAAACTTGGTCCTCAAACCTTTCTGCAGTGAAGAAGCCAAACTCCTAGTCATGGTTATTTCATTTCTGTTAGAAGCAAAGTTGTGTCTAGAAATAACTTCTTTAGAGTCTGCACAAATCACATCCAGTCGCTGATTCTGTAATTCCTTCAATGTTCAGACATCTAAGATACTGTATGCCTTGTTGGAAGCATCTGCTTAGACTTTTGACTGGTGTAAATATGCATGCAGCCAGCTAACAGACTTCATCAAGAGGATGAGAAACGTAAAGGACATCCTTAGGAGCTGAGTCTGCAGTGGAAGACTGATTCTTTAAAAAGGATGACTTATGGAGATATTCTCTTTCTTTGCCGTCATTTCTTTTAGAAAAATGCTTTACCACCACCACCACCACCACTACCACCATGCTAGCTGGTTATAAAAGAACTGTCTTATCCCTGAAAGAAAATTACAGTTCTGAAAACTTGGGATATGGTAGACATATGTGTCGGGTTATATCTGTCATGGTTTGAGGAGATCTTAATTTTGATTAAGGAAGGCTTCCTGGGAGAGGTGGGCTTGTGAGGCAAAGACCAGATCCAGTGGGGAGAGAAAAAGGGCAGATGGAAGTGGGAGGCTGTTCCAGACACGGGGGTGGAGAATGATGTGGAGGCAGCCATGGGAGGAAGGAAAACGGTGCTGGGAGATGGATTTGACTAGAATACAAGGGGCAGCTGCGGTAGTTAAGGGAGGGGGAAGATCAGATTGATTGGAAGCTGGGGACCAGATGAACTCTGAAAATCCAACGGGGAATCAGGAGATTGATGAGAAAAATGGCACAATTGAAAACAGTGATTAAAAAAGTAAGACTGCTTTGAAATTTCAAATGACTGCATTTTAGAAAGTGAGCTTATTATTACTATTTCTTTTGATAAGCCCAACTTTGCAAAACCTGTAGCATGTTTTTCAGAGGTCAAGCCATATTTTGGGTGAGGAGTATTCAAAAAGAGTCACGGGGTTGATATCTTTTTGTGTTTGTAATAGCCCTTGCTGATATGTGAGGTCACTGGCTTTAATACATTGTTTCCCTCAATGTTCTTCTTGCCAAGGAAAGGCCACTTAGTACTAAAAACCTGAGCTAGCAAGGCCTTTCTCCTGCTTCTAGAGAGGGGTGACCATAAACCAGCTACACCGATGGGGTCTCTCCTAGTCAGAGCAACTCAGGAGAGGAGAGTTTACTCTGAAACTCAGCCCCGTGAATAATAAGACCTTGTATTGTTAGGAAATTTTTATTGCAATTTAACATTGAAGGTTTCTGCTGGAGTGTTTTTTGTTTGTTTGTTTGTTTTTTAAAGAGATTTTTTCCTATACGGGACATACACTTGCCAGAGAGACAGAAAGTGAGAAATCACCCCCCAGGGGTGATGGCCACACCACAGTCCCTTCTCCTTCAGTTTCCTCTCAGAATTTTGGGCACACACGCACGCATGCCTGGCGTGAATTTTAAGCCACCGGGTCTGAGACTCGAACCACGGTCGACTACATGGGAGTTCAGTGATGTAACCATTATGCCATCTGCCGGTCCCTCTGCTGGAGTTTTATGATATCCTCCTCAGTGGTGGAAAACAGGGAACAAATCTCTTCATATAGTTACTCCTTCCTGTGCTCCTACCAAGACTATGCTCTTGTGAGACCAATTATTGATAATACTAACCATTCACATTTTATCTTTTCTTGGGTTCCACTTTCTGTTCTTTTATTGTTTACTCAGTCAAGCAGCCAGTCATTGAAATTTTCCCCAGCTGGTAGGTTAGCTGGAAAGGGGGAAGACTAAAGGCATTCATCCGTAATTGCAAAATTTGAGTAGGTAAGTCATTCTAGCTTTAGGGAGTATGTAGATTTGTAACCAGAGAACTAAAATTTCCAATGTGCCCTTCTGGAGGGGAGGGGACAGGCGAATCAAAGGCCTAAATCACTCAGAGCAGCTTGGGAAAATGCATTCATACTTACCTCCACACACTTTTGCTGTCTTTAGGCTGAATGGTACTGTGTTCTAAACTGCATCTGGGTCCATCACTCATCGTTTTTAAGCATGTCTTTGTGGATACCTTCTAAATAGACATTGCATTATTGTTGACAACACGTGAAAATTTTCTACAACTTGTATGTAGCTGACTTTTATGTTTGTTTGTATTTCTAATTAAAGATTGATTTAAGAGGTGCTGATCTGGAAGATTTGCTTTCCTTTCTAATGTGTGTAGCCAGATGCAGGTAGTAACCTCCCAGAGCTGCCAAAAAGGACTGTCTCATCCAGCAGGACACTGCCATGTCTGTGGCCTTGCATAAAAGGTGGCTAGGTGGGACCAGCAGTTAGTGTAATGGCTATGTCGCTGGACTCCCACGTAGTCGACCGTGGTTCGAGTCCCGGACCCGGTGGCTTAAACTCACGCCAGGCGTGTGTGCATGTGTGCCCAAGATCCCGAGAGGAGAATGGAGGAGAAGGGATTGCAGCATGGCCATCCCCCCTGGGGGGTGATTTCTCGCTTTCTATCTCTGTCTGGCGAGCGTATGCGCCCTATAGCAAAAACCTCTCCAAAAAAAGAAAAAAAAAAAAAAGTGGCTAGGTCAGCCTGTGGAATGTTGGTTAGGGTAACTGGATCCTCCATGGGTGACTGCATAGTTCAAGTCCAGGACCTGGTGGCCTGGAAGACACACTGTGTGTGTGTGTGTGTGTGTGTGTGTGTGTGTGCACGCACATCCACACGTGCACCCACACACCCAAAATCCCAGAAGGAGGGAGATGGAGGAGACAGGTTGCTGCATGATCATTCCCAGTGGAGGGCGCTTTCTCGTCTCCCTCCTCCTCTATCTTCCCACCCCTCCATGAGTGTGCACGCCCTCTGACAAAAATTTAACCAAAAAGAAAAAAAAAAAACAAGTGCCCAAGCTAAGATGAAAGATTTCTCTTAACTCACACACAGTACCCAGTCCTGGGTGAAACTGAACAGGATCTGTTCAAGCAGGGCAACGAGCTTGGAGAGTAACAGTCCCGCTGACATAGGCACTTCATTTGGGAGTTAGAACAATAGAGAAGAGCTTTCAACTAGGGCCTATTTTGGAATCTAAGTAGCCTAACCTTGAAATATTTACAAGATCTGAAAGTTAATGTGTTGGAGGAGGGGATAAGCAAACAACTTCTGAGGGATCTGGAAAGTGAGTTTCCATACCTAATGGCAGGGAGTCAGTCTGTTGATTGTTTGGTGACCAGAGCTTCCAGCTATCAGGAACTGCAATGAAGGGGTATCAGCTGCCTTTGATATGACTTACCAGGCTGCCAAGTCAGAGCCACAGGTATGTAAGGGAAGGATGAATGTCTTGCATCTGACATTAAAATTCCTTTGACATGAGTCTCTTGCTTATTGTACATGGTGTGCTAGGCCCCCTTTCCTGTTGAGAGTAGGAATAAGGAAGTGGAGATAAGACAGTGACCATTAAAAGATTTAAAACCCCAGACCAAGAGCTACAAACATTTTTGATAAATAAATACCTGAGTTCACTGTGCTTTCCCTTCCCTTGTCTTTGAGAACCTTACAGTTAAACGTTGCCAGCCCAGACTTGTTCTGTCTTTACGGACCAGATAATTGAATCTGATGCACTATTTCCACTTGGGTGCATAGTGCATGGGTTTCTGTGGCATCAGACTAATCCTGTGGTTGAATTCATCTCTGGTTCTTAAGCAAGCAGCACTCACTTCTTTATCTTGCTGTAGTCCTCCCTGAGGTCTTATGTGGCAAAACGCTTTCAGGTGGCTTCCTCATAATCTCACCATGCTGGTTCAGTTAGGTTGAACGGAATCAGTGTCTGAGAAAGTACGGAAAGGAGACCTCTGAGCTATTGTAAAAGCAAAACACAGTACTTTCTTAAAGCAAAAATGCTGAAAAGCTGTCATCTTACCACTCTGAGGTGGTGAACTGACAGCTAAATGCCAACTCTTGACACTTGCACTGCACCTCTCTTCTCCTTGGAGAGCTGCCTGCCAAGTGTATTCCCCACTTCTGAAATGATTTGCAATGACCACCCTTTCTCTTTTCTCCCATTGAACAAGTTGAACAATAGATGACCGATTAGGATTTCCCCTCCTCTTTCACTCTTCATTTAGGAAATTCCTTTGAAACATGAGAACATGTTAAAAATTTTAAAAAGTAATTTTAAAAAGTAATACATGGAGTAACATGTTAAAAATTTTAAAAAGTAATTTTTAAAAGTAATGGAATCTGGGCTTTGGAAATCAATTTTAATGTGCCCAACGTCCCCTGTAAGAAAAGTGATTTTGAATTAGAACTAAGAAAAACATTGTTTTTATTACAGAGTTTCTAATCTTTGGAAAGTTGTCAAAGGTGCAAAGGATGATTTTAGGGTAATTTAATAGCTTTTCCCAAAAAATTATTGAAAAGTTAAATGCCTCAAAGGTGCTAGCTCCCAAGTACCAGGGTCTTGGCCATGGGCGGGATGATTTGAACTCTCAGCCACAGAGGAGGGGACAGCAGTATCCTGACCGATACTGGAGTTTGCTGCTTGCTTTGGAGAGGTACAGCAATAGTTTTTCCACACAATATTCTGTTAAGAGCCCCCCCCCCCCCTTTTTAAGAATTATTATTTATTTAACATTATTTTAATTTGACCAGAGAGTGACAGAGTGAGAGAGAAAGAAAGTGGGAAAGTGAGAAAGCAAGCTGCCAGGTCTAGGACTCAAGCCCCGGTCGGCCATGTGAGAGTCCAGTGCTCTTAACCACTATGCCACCTGCTGGCCCCAGGAGCCCCTTTGTAACTGGGAGTGAGCTGCGGCAGGTACAGTTATTCTAATGGGGCAGGAGCCCATGCCTTCGTTTACCCAAGCTCTGGCCATAGATAGGTGATACAGTGTCAACGGTACCTAGCTCGCCACCCTGACAAGAAAACCTTTGCCTTATTCCGGGCGTGCATAGCTTCAGATTCAGGACACCTGTCTGATCTGAGTCAGAACATGGGTTTTAACTTGATGATGCAAAGCAAAGAGCTTTTGAGAGCAAATCTCCCAGGAGTGCCTCCGCCCCCGGCAACTGCAGAAAAGAAGGCGTTTGTGGGAGAGAAGGGTGGCTACAGACGTCATTGCATCATCCAGATCCCAGCTGTGACCTGGCTGGCTCAGAGTTTTTCAGTTAAAAATAACCATGGCTTACAATTGGGGGGAAAAGTAAACTGTTGCGTCTCCATGGAAACTAGGAGTGGAGGAGAAAAAAAAGGCAAGCCATAGATTTCCAGCACATGTGGCAAGATGTGGATGTAGGAGCCGGAAGCTTGGAAGTCCTATGATGAAAGGTGATGCCTCTAATTAGCATCCAGGATGTAGCCAAATTTGTCCAGGATCCTGGAGACACAGTTTGCATCATGGATATGTTTACAACAGTATGCATCTTGGGTCTGGTGACCCTGTAACAGATTTCCTACTATGTGGCAGAGCAAAGAGGAGATGAGCAACACAGTACATGAGATCTTGCCTTTTAACCAATATGGGAACCTCTGCTACCCTTCATTCATATTCAGCCCCATCATTTGCATGTTCAGCCCCATACAATATACATAGCGCATTGTAACTAAAGGGGAAGTCTCCGCACTTTGGGGCAGATTTATTTGTTTACTCCCCTTCAGTAGAACCAGGGTTTTCTTCTTTAGTGCTATAGAAGATTATGTAAAGTAATACTTTTTTTTGAGAGATTTTTGCTAAGGCACGTGCACTGTCTGGAGAGACAAAGAGATAGATAGAAAGTGAGAAATCACTCCCCAGTGGGGGATGACCATGCTGCAGTCCCTTCTCCATCCTCCTCTCGGAATTTTGGGCTCATGCCCGTGCGTGCGCGCACACACACACACACACACACACACACACACACGCATGCTCACGCACCCAGTGTGACTTTAAGCCGCCAAGTCCGGGACTCTAACCACTATGTTAAGAGTTGACTCAGGGACCAGCAGTTAGCGTAATGGCTATGTCACTGGACTCCCACGTAGTCAACCACGGTTCGCATCCCGGACCCGGTGGCTTAAAACTCAACGCCGGGCGCGTGTGCGTGCGTGCCCAAGATCCCGAGAGGAAAATGGAGGAGAAGGGATTGCGCCGTGGCCATCCCCCTGGGGGGTGATTTTTTGCTTTCTGCCTCTCTCTGTCTGGCGAGCACACGCGCCCTATAGCGAAAACCTCTCCAAAAAAAAAAATAATAATAATAATGATAAATAAATAAATAGTCGACTCTGCGGGAGTCCAGCGACATAACCTTACACCATCTGCTGGTCCCTATGTGAAGTCATACTAATCACCTCGAATGCTTTTACAAGTACCTGCAATAAAAGTCACTGTACCGTCTCTGGTATGGTTACTGCGAGAGGGACTGATTCTCGAAGGGGGGTACTTGTTTCTTCCTATCCCTCCCACACCCATTTAATGTTGATCTATGAATGAGAGTAACAGAAAGAGCATCCCGACAGGGTTGTCGCCTCACCATCCATCCCCACTTCAGCCAGCCCGGATCATGGACACGAGGTTGTTTCCAGATGTGGATTGGGAGCCTTGCTTTTTATAGCTGCACCATTGTCTGGCCTCCATTTCTGTGTTTTAAAATAAGTGTTTTTAGGGACCAGCAGATGGCCTAATGGTTGTATCGCTGGACTCCTATGTAGTCTACTGTGGTTCAAGTCCTGGACCTGACAGCTTGAAACTCATGCCAGGTGTGTGTGTGTGTGTGTGTGTGTGTGTGTGTTTGCCCAAAATCCTGAGAGGAGAATGGAGGAGAAGAGATTGCTGCATGGTCATGGCGGGGGGGGGGGGGGTGATTTCTCACTTTCTGTCTCTCTGGCTCTGTCTCTCCAGTGAGCAAATGCGCTCTACAGCAAACATCTCTCTCAAGAAAAAAAAAAAGTGTCTTTAACAATCCCTCCTTCTCCCAGGCTGGCCCCATAGCACGGTGGTTAAGTGCTGTACATAAAAAGCTGGATCCCACATGGCTAATCGTGGTTTGAATTCTGGCTACCATAGTTTGACAAACACACCAGGCATATGTGTGCATGTGCCCAGAATCTTGATGGGGTGGAGAAATGGGGGAAACGATTGTGGCATGAGCAGGCCCATTACGAGGTGTTTTCTCTCTTTTTCTGGCAAGCACACATGCCCTCTGGCAGTTAAAAAATTTTTAAAAGGGGCTAGCAGGTGGTGTGGTGTTTAGAGGCATTGGACTCCCACATGGCAGACTGCAGTTCGAGTCTGAACTGGAGGCTTACTTTCTCACTTTCCCTCTCTCTCTCACTTTGTCCCTCTCTGGTCAAATTAAAATAAATAAAGTTAAATAAAATAATTGTTTTATTAAAAACTTCTCCCTTAACAATACAGGAATAAATTATAGTTGTAAAACATGGTTTTTTAAAGATTTATTTAATTATTATTTTTTCACATGAATTTTGCCAGAGAAAGAGAGAGAGAGAAAGCAAGCCATGAGGTCCAAGACTCGAACCACAGTTGGCCATGTGGAAATTCTAGCGCCTTAACCACCATGCCACCTGCTGGCCCCATCAAACACATTTTTTAAATACTTTCGTGCTGGGGTCCAGCAGCTGGCATGGTGGTTAAGGTGCTGGACACTCTCACATGGCTGACCACAGTCCAAATCCCAGATCTGGTGGCTTGCTTTCTTACTTTCTCTCTGGTCAGATTAAAAATAAATTAATTAATCAAATAATTCTTTAAAAAACTACTTCCATGTTAAATGAAGTTTAAAGAGCAAATATCTGAGGAGGAAGCAGAGATGGTTTACATTACTGGCCTTCTGTAGATAAATGCTTTCTTTTTTTTTTGGAGAGGTTTTTGCCATAGGGCGCGTGCGCTCGCCAGACAGACAGAGAGAGACAGAGAGACAGAAAGCGAGAAATCACCCCCCAGGGGGGGATGGCCATGCCACAATCCCTTCTCCATTCTCCTCTCGGGATCTTGGGCATGCACACACATGTGCCCAGCGTGAGGTTTTTTTTGGGTTTTTTTGAGAGGTTTTTGCTATAGGGCACGTGCGCTCGCCAGACAGGCAGAGAGAGACAGAGAGACAGAAAGTGAGAAATCACCCCCCAGGGGGCATGGCCACGCCGCAATCCCTTCTCCTCCATTCTCCTCTCGGGATCTTGGGCATGCACGCACACGCTCCCGGCGTGAGTTTAAGCCACCGGGTCTGGGACTCGAACTGCGGTCGACTACGTGGGAGTCCAGCGACATAGCCATTACGCTAACTGCCCAGTGTGAGTTTTAAACCACCGGGTCCGGGACTCCAACCATGGTCAATTACATGGGAGTCCAGCGATATAGCCATTACGCTAACTGCTGGTTCCTAGATAAATGCTTTTATTGTTTACCTACCTGGTGTATGGAAAAGATCAGAGCAGCAGTTCTTATACTCCTGTTTCATAATAAAGCAACCTTGGTCAAATTTCTTTCTTTAATTTGCTAGAGGTTGTGTGTGCTTGGTGGGGGGAGGGCGGGCAAGGAACTGGGAGAGAGTGAGAAAGCGCACCCTTCATAAGGAAATGGACACCATGAAATCCTTTCTCCCTTTCTTCCCCCTTTCGGGATATTGGATACAAAGGCACATACACCCAGCATGTTTTTCAAGCTATTGGGTCCCAGGACTCAAACCATGTAGTGGGCCATGTGGGATCCAGCTGCCTTAACCACCATGCCACTGGCTGGCCATTGGTCAAGTTTCCCAACCCCTCTTGTGTAAAGTGTGGCTGCTAATACTTAGCTGGTTGGGTCTTTGACGATTAGGTAGGATAAAGCACAAAACATACCTGGTTCTACCCTTCCTTTCCTTTCCCTTCCCATAGAGCCCTTAACTCCTGTCAGGTACGAACAAGCCCATGACTTTCTGGTCCCACACAGTTCAGATCCTGCTGAAGTCTCACAGAGGGACACTGAAGATCTGAAAGACAACACATGTGCAGACAGACAGATGTGCATTTTGCAAGGATGTTTATCTTGGTATTCTCATCACTGCTTCATTACCACAGCCCTAGGATTGAACTAAAGGCAGAAATGTGCAGATTTTAAATGAGCTACTTATATTAGACACGTTGTCATTTTCTCTTATGCAATGCCGAGCTCAGGAAGCTTGTCGGGGCACAAAACTGTATGTATGCTATGCTTGTAATTATGTAAAGGAAACTTAAAAGTCTTGCATGGAAAAAAGATCAGCGGGGACTGGACAGTGGCACAGATGTTAAATGGGATTTTCTGTGAGGCTGACTACTCACATGGGAAGGTTTTGGGTTCATGTCTGGACACCTCCCTGAATACTCTGGGCATGTGCATGTGCCCAGGATCCAGGGCTGGCTGAGGCTGGGAGTGGATTGTGGCATCACTTCTGTTGGGGAGCTGTCTCTTTGTCTCTTTCTCTCATTCATGGAAGAAATACATTTCATTTTTTTTTTGGTAGAGTTTTTTTTTTTTTTTTTTTCGCTATAGGGCGCATGCGCTCGCCAGACAGACAGAGAGAGACATAGAGACAGAAAGTGAGAAATCACCCCCCAGGGGGGATGGTCACGCCGCAATCCCTTCTCCTCCATTCTCCTCTCGGGATCTTGGGCACGCACGCACACGCGCCTGGCGTGAGTTTTAAGCCACTGGGTCCGGGACGCGAACCACGGTCAACTACGTGGGAGTCCAGCGACATAGCCATTACGCTAACTGCTGGTTCCCAAGAAATACATTTCTTAAAAAGATTTAAAAACTTGCAGCTGCCAGAATTGTGAGTTAATAAACTCCTAATTCTTTATAAACCAAAAAAAAAAAAAGAAAAGCAAAAAGAAAGGGCGTAGTGGTGCCCGCCCTATGGCAAAAAGATTTAAAAACTTATAAAAGGGGGACCAGCAGGTGGCATGGTGGTTATGGTGTTGTGCTCCCACATGGCAGACTATGGCCCCAGACAAGGCTGCTTACTTTCTCACTTTCCATCTCTTTCTGTTTTTCTCTGGTGAGCACATATGTCCTTTTGCAAATTAAAAGATAATAAATAAAATGAAATCTTTTTTTGGGGGGGAGAGGTTTTTGCTATAGGGCACGTGCGCTTGCCAGACAGACAGAGAGAGACAGAGAGACAAAAAGCAAGAAATCACCCCCCGGGGGGATGGCCATACCGCAATCCCTTCTCCTCCATTCTCCTCTCGGGATCTTGGGCACGCATGCACACGCGCCTGGTGTGAGTTTAAGCCACCGGGTCCGGGACTCGAACTGCAGTCGACTACGTGGGAGTCCAGTGACATAGCCATTACGCTAACTGCTGGTCCCAATAATTCTTTAAAAAAATTTAAAAGGCCAGGAAAAAACTCAGTGGTTCATTGTTGTTCTGTTGTATGATAACTTAAGGTGACTGATGATTTTTCCTTTTTTTTTTTTGTAATGTGACATTTATTATTGGAAAAAAAATGGATAAAACTCTAAAAGTAGACGTTCAAAGTATTTTACATTTAATAAAATCTAGTTAGTGCTTGTAATAGTCATGTAAGATATAAAGACTATCTTACATCTTATGAAATAGCACACGTTGGACCAGTATTTGGTGTAATGGCTATGTCACTGGACTCTCATGTAGCTGACTGCAGTTCGAGTCCCAGACCCGGTGGCTTAAACTCACGCCAGGCACACGTGTGTGTGTGCCCAAAATCCCGAGAGGAGAATGGAGAAGGGATTGTGGTGTGGCCATCCCCCCTGGGGGGTGACTTTTCGCTTTCTGTCTCTCTGTCTCTCTCATCTTTATGGCGAGTGCATGCGCCCTATGGCAAAATCCTCTCCAAAAAAAAAAAATAAATAAATAGCACAAGTAAATTTTCATAGTAGATGAAATGTGTTTTGAGACTTTTCGTTCTTTTACCTTTTCCACATTCCTGGAGTTTTCTCCCAGATACCTGGTGTCTACTGTCCCTTTCAAATCTGCCAAAGGATAGTAGCTTAAAGATTTACTTCCCTCTGGGTTGGCAGCTGACATGGTGGTTAAGGCACTGGACACTCCCACATGGGCCACCACGGTTTGAGTCCTGGACCTGGTGGCTTGCTTTCTCACTCTCTCTCTTTCTCTCTTTCTCTCTCTCTCCCTCTCTCTCTCTCTCTCACTTTGTCACTCTCTGGTCAAATTTAAATAAATAAATAAACAAATAAATAAAGTTAAATAAAATAATTATTGGAGCTGGCAGGTGGTGTGGTGATTAAGGCAGCTGGACTCCCACATGGCTGACTGTGTGTGATTTAAGTCCTGGACCTGGCAGCTTGCTTTCTCTCTTTCCTTCGCTCTCTGTCTCTCCCTAATCAACTTCAATAAAATTTTTAAAAATTAAATAATGATGATGAATAAAACTAAATAATTCTTTAAAAAAAGAAAATAATTATTGGGAACCAGCAGTTAGCATAATAGCTATGTCGCTGGACTCCCATGTAGTCGACTGCAGTTCGCGTCCCAGACCCGGTGGCTTAGAACTCACGCCGGGCATGTGTGCGTGTGTGCCCAAGATCCCGAGAGGAGAATGGAGGAGAAGGGATTGCGGTGTGACCATCCCCCCTGGAGGGGTGATTTCTCGCTTTCTGTCTCTATGTCTCTGTCTGTCTGGTGAGCGCACGCGCCCTATAGCGAAAACCTCTCAAAAAAGATTTACTTCTCTCAGGGGATTTGTACTTTTTAAAAAAGAATATTTAATTTTATTTATTCATTTATTTATTTTAATTTGTCCAGAGAGAGACAGAGAAAGAATGAGAAAGCAAGCCACCAGGTCCAGGACTTGAACTGTGGTGGGCCATGTGGAAGTGTCCAGTGTCTTAACCACCATGCCACCTGCTGGTCCCCAGGGATTTGCACTTTTATAGGCATCAATGGCATATAATCTGGAATTATAGTTGCTAGGAAGCAGGCCTTCAAAACATATTGAACAACCAAACCTGATGGCACCCTGAAATCAAACTTCTATAGAGGGGGGAGCCTTGGTCTGCGCTGTTCCCCAATTCTGACCAATACATCAAAGCTGTTGCTAATGTGTTTACCAAAGACAATGATACGAATGGAAGCTGCAACTATTCTTCTGAGGGGCTCATAAAGGTGTGACTAAGGAGTGGTCACTGTCCAAGCAGTTAGGGAGAGTATTTTTGGAAAGGCAGACATCAGAAGCTAAGCTGGGTAGAAGTTCCCACCCACTACTTACTGTGTCTAATCAGATCAGCTCTCATTCTGCACAGACGCTGAGCTGCTCCAAAGCACCGCTGTTTAGTTGTAGTCAGGACTGAAACTCTCCCTGGGCACAAACAAATTGTACTTTCCTGCAGGCGACCTCTGAAATGCGTCTACATTTAAAATGATTGACACCTATAAAGAAAGGCACACGGCCGGCTGGTGGTGTGGAGGTTGAGGCATTGGATTCCACATGGCGGACTGTGCAGCTTGAATCCCAGACCTGGTGGCTTGAAAATCAAGCCAGGTAGGGTCAGCAGGTGGTGTAGTGGTTAAAGGCGTTGGGCTCCCACATGGCCGACCATGGTTGGGGTCCTGGACCTGGCGGCTTGCTTTCTCATTCTCTCGCTTGCTCTGTCCCTCTCTGGTCAAATTAAAATAAATAAATAAATGGATAAATAAAGTAATTCTTTTTTTTAAAAGAATTATTTTTATTTAACTTTATTTATTATTATTATCACTATTACTTTTCAGTTTGATCCGAGAGAGACAGAGAGAGAGAGAGGAAGTGAGCAAGCAAGCCACCAGGTCTGAGACTTGAACCATGTACGGCCATGTGGAAGTTCAGCACCTTTAACCACCATGCCACTTGCCGGCCCCTAGTAAAATAATTCTTAAAAAAAAAAAATATCAAGCCAGGCATGTGTGCTTGCATGCCCAAAATCCTGAGAGGAGAATGAGGACAAGAGATTGTGGCATGGCTGTCCCCCCTAGGGAATGATTTCTCATTTTCTTCTATCTATCTATCTCTATCTGGTGAGTGCACACACTCTATAGGAAAAAAAAAAGCATATATTTATATCTAGAAATGTGCTGTACAATGATGTAGTCAGTAGCTACATGTGGTTATTTGAATTTAAATTGATTAAAAGATAATAAAGTAAAAAATTTAGTTCTTCTTTGGGCCAGCAGGTGGTGTGGTGGTTAAGGGCACTGGACTCCCACAAGGAGAAACAGAATAAAATAATTTTATTTAAAATAAAATAATTTCTTTTTAAAAAGAATTTTTTTTTGTTTGTTTGTTCATTCACTTATTTTTAAATTTGGCCAGAGAGAGAGAGAAAGTGAGAAAGCAAGCCACCAGGTCTGAAATTGAACGATGTTCAGCCATGTGGGTGTGTCCAGTGCCTTAACCACCATGCCATCTGCTAGTCCCAAAATAATTCTTTTTTTAAAAGAATTACCAGCAGTTGGCATAATGGCTATATCACTGGACTCCCATGTAGCCGACCGCGGTTCGAGTCTCGGACCCGGTGGCTTAAACTCACGCTGGGCGCATGTGCATGCGTGCCCAAGATCACAAGAGGAGAATGGAGGAGAAGGGATTGTGGCATGGCCATCCCCTGTGGGGGGTGATGTCTTGCTTTCTGTCTGTCTGTCTTTCTCTGTCTTTCTGACGAGCGCACACGCCCTATAACAAAAATCCTCTCCAAAAAAAAAAGTTATTTTATTTAACTTTGTTTATTTATTCAATTTGACCAGAGAAGGACAGAGTGAGAGAGAGAAAGAGAGGGAGAGAGGGAGAGAGAGAAAGCCACCAGGTCCGGGACTTGAATCTCTGTCAGCCATGCGGGAATCTAGCAAACCTTAACCACCATGCCACCTGCTGGCCCCTCCAAAAATAATTCTTTTTATTAAAAAAATTTAGTTCTTCAAACAACCCGTGACATTTCAAGGGCTCAGTATCCACACAAGGCTATGGTGACTACTGGACAGAGGAGACACAGAACATGTTCCTCCTCACGCAAAGTTCTGCTGGATGGCGCTGGTCTATGAGATAGTACTTCAGAAGTGTGTGTGTGTGTGTGTGTGTTTCTAAAGAATTATTTATTTTCATTTATTATTATTATTATTTTATTTAACCAGAGAGAGAGAGAGAGAGAGACAGAAAGGGAGAAAGCAAGCTGCCAGGTCTAGCACTCGAACCCTGGTCTGCCATATGGGAATCCACCATGCCACCTGCCGGCCCCAGAGGTGTGTTTTTTGAAGGGGCATCGATAAGCCAATACGTCCACACTGTAAAGGCAGACAGCTCCTTCCTACCCATAGGCATGAATGTGCAGTCACTAAAAGGTTTTACCCACTTGAGCACTTCTCCCCACTTTTCTCATCTCTAAATCCTCGCACACACATCACACGCAACTCTATTTTAGCCCACCTCTTTCTTTGCTGATGGGAGCGTGATTCTGCATGGTAGGCTTGGTTTCACAATCCATGAAAATGCCCAGCTCCTTGTCACTAACGAGCTCGCTCTGGAAACCTGCCTCTAACAAGCTGGAATCTGAAGAGGGACGGATCGGTCTGCTGAGTCATTGAATTAACTGAAGGACTGTGGGGGGAGAAGCAGAGACAAGTAGCACACAGTCATTTCTGTTAGAGGTTTGCCATTTTCCTATCGACAAGATAAAAATAAGTCTCCAGATGAACTGATGGAACAATTGTGAGTGGGGAAGATGCCTTTCCCAGGCACGATTTGAACTTCCAGTGCTTCACCTTGAATCTCATTTTTGCTTTCTCACAAATTTTGCCTAATTTTAAAACTTTTTCTTTTTATGAAGGCAAAAATAAATCTCTCCAGTCTAGACCTTTGAGGTTCTCCCAGGATTGCCCCCAAAATGCCTTTGAAGTTCTGCTGTCTAGGAAGCAGAGGAAACTTTTAGATAGGCCAGGACCCACTGGATGCCCGAGTCGGGTGGACTGGTGGGGACCAGGGAAAGCGGGAAAAAGCCTCAAAACTCGTGGTAGAAGATGCCGGGAACTGGGAACCCAAAGCGCTGTCTTGACTCGGCTCAGGAACCCCTCCCCCAAACCTGTGACAACTCTGACTGTTCAGCAGTTCGGATGCCAACGATTTACAACGGCGAGGAGCCGGGGCTGGTGAGTAAAGGCCTGGGCATGGAGTCAGGACTCCAGAGTGTCTGACTCACTGCAGAGCCTCCAGAAAGTCGCTTATGCCCCGGGGGGTCTCCGCTCACCTGCCAGAAGCAGGAGGGCATGATTGGGGGGTATGGGTGTGTTGGGGGGCGGGCCCGTTTTCCATCTACCCGTGTTACAGACGGGAAAACCTAATGGATTAAAGTCCCTCGGAGCGACCCGGCAGATAAACGCTACCGAATCCGTGTGTCCCGTCTGGGCCCGGACACCTGCAGCGCTGCCTGTGGCCCCACAGCCGTGGCCCGACGCTCTGACACTCGGTGGGACCGGTGAGTGCTGGTGGTTCAGGGGTCTCAGGGCAGGCAGAAGCTGCCGTGAGCCTCAGTGTGGTTTCCCCCAGAAACTGCCTCTGTCTACCCAAGCACAATCCACCCAGCACCTGCCCTGAGACTCAGGTTCCTTCCCGCTGGCCCCAGCCCGGGCTCTCCCCGGGTGCTGGAGACGGTGGGAGGAGTGAGAGGCGGCGCTTAGTCACCGCCGCGGTCTTCACACCTTTTCTATTCGTGGGATTTTCTTGTCTCCATGCCCTCATATCAGAAAGCACCGTAGTACAGCCCCCCCCCCTCCCCCGGCAACTCTGCCTCAAACTAGGCGCTGACGTGGGGGTGGGAAGGGCCGCGCATGTGACACAGGTGAGGATAGAGCCGGGGACCGGAGCCCTGGGCTCGCCGGAGCCACACCGCCCGGCGCGGAGACTCAGCGCGCACGCGCCGCCGCCGCCCCGCCCCGCCCTGGGCTCCTCCCCCGCCCTGAGCGCGCCCCCGAGGACGGCGGGGCGCAGGGAGCGTGCGCGCGGCCCGCCCCTGGCGCGGGCGGAGGGGAGAGCGAGCGGCGCGCCCGGCGTCCAGCCCGCAGAAGCCCGGAGCCGCGCAGGAAGACGGATCCCCAGCCGCCGCCTGGCCGTGCCGGTACGGGGCCCGCAGGCCCGGGGGGTCGGGGGACGGCACTTTGTGCGGGCGGGACTCTGGAGCGCTGGCTGAATGCAGAGGCCCGCGAGACCCCGGTATCTGGAAACTTTGTGTCGGCGCCCCCACCTGCTCCGGGGCGGTGCTCGCGTCCTCGGGGCGGCGCGGGGACGGGAAGGGGCTCGGCGTCCTCCGCAGGCCCCCTCCGCCCGCCGGCCGTGGTCGCGTACCGTGTGCTGCTCCCGCCGCCACCGGACCCCGACCCTCTGCGCTCGGTCGCCAGCATCCGCGTCTGCTCCTCTCCCCTCCCCCGCCTGACCCCTCTGCTCTCGGGTCGCGCCGTGGCCTCTGGACCTCCTCACCCCTGCGGCGGCATCCTCCCGCCCTGAGCCGTGGGCGCCGGCGGCGGCTTTTTGCATCGTCCAAAGGTTTCTGGTGCATTGACGGAAACAACTTGACTTTGAGCGGTGCCAGGTCTCCAACTTGAGTCTTGCAGCGCGGTGGTCGACGCGCACAGTGCGAACAGACGCCTTTTTCCCAAAGTACCCCTGCTCCGGAGCGGAGTTGAGTTCGTGTGTGGGAGAGCAGTCGCGTGCCGTGTTCCTGCGGGATTGTATAACTATATTTAGGTGGATGTTGCCAATGGTTCCATCCAGTGTTATGGTAACTGGGCATCCCAGAGGCAAGGGGAGGAGGAGTGACTTACAGATGCAGTTTTACTGTGTAGGGCTTTATTAAAAAAAAACACCTTGTACTTTCCATTCAGCAGGACCTCAAGGCATTTAGCGTGTGTTAACTCGTGAGCCGTTTATTACAGTTTTGTAAGAAAGGTAGCTGGAGAGCGTTACCATCCCATTTTACAGATGTAGAAACGGGACAAAATAAAAACTTCTGATTCTTTACTGAAAGGGTATGTGGACCAAGAGATTTAACCCAGAGTGTTTTGGAATTCATAGTCCACAAGGCGGCTCAGAAGTACAGTGGGATCTTGGGACGTTCTTCCTGAGATTGAATAGATCCGTGAAAAGACAGGTCAGGGCCGGTGCTCAGGAGCTCTGTGCCTGGGACTCCGCTCTGCTACGGAGTTAGGTGACATCGGACAAGTCACAGCTTCTCTGTGCTTATTTCCTCCTCTTTGAAATGAAAGCAAAGGTGTATTCTTTGCAAAGTTGTGTGTGTCTGGAAACTCCACTCCCTGGAGTTGCAATTTGGTTATTACTTACCAACTCGTAAAAGCCCCCAGTGCCAGTTTCCTTGAGAAACGCAGGGAATGAGACATCCCCCGGGAATGAACGATCATTTCTCTTTAGCTGGAGAGAGACACCTGAGAATTCCCATCACTGTCTGGACCAGAGAGGGGGACCCGGGTGAGGGAAGAGGATTGCTGGGAGGAGGCAGGAAGGAGCGTGCACAGGCGGCTTGACACATGGGCCCTATTCCTGCCTCAGCTCTGACTCATCTTCTGACGCTTGGGGGAGGAGAGGTAGTTGCTTGGTATTTTTGGCTTTCCCCCATAAAACGGGAGACAGTTTCCTTCATTCCAAGTCTTTTTAACGTCGGTGTTGAACGTGTCTGTGCTGAGCTCCTGTCTGAAACCTGTCGTATTGGCTGGTTGCAGGTATGAATTCTGTGATATTCTTTAACAGGACCACATGAATGTGTTTATATCAGAAAAAACTGACCAGGTGAAAAAGTCCAGGGAATCTTTGAAAACTTCAGCATAAAAACTTAAGCATTTTCTAAAGATGGCCTTTAGGGAGGGGTCTATTTGCTGGGTTCCTTTGCAATAGGAATTTAATTTTATGGCAGGATGGATTTTAAATTGCTTTCTCAATTATTACAAGAAATACATGAACTATTCTATGTGAAAAATTTAAAACTTTACTAATAAGGTTAAAGCCTCCTTTTGAGCATCTTTCTCAAAATTAACTGACATGCCTATTTTTTTGGTTTGTGTATCTATAGAGTTTTCTAAGCTTTTTCCTATAGATGTATTTGTACAATTTTTTTTTTAACTGAAATTTTAAAATTGACTGGTCCTGTTCACAGATTTGACTTCTCTCCAGAACAGGTATATATTTTAAGTACAGTTAGTTGTAAAGTTTTATTTGTCTTGAAAACATGGCATTTCTCAGGGCATCAGGGAAATGACCTCTTCTTGAACAACTTCTGCGTAGTTAAATTGTAACACTCCTAAGCTGTACTCTTAGGTACAAATGAAAACTTTCCCATTAAAACACACACACACACACACACACGCACACACATGCACGCAAACCTAGGATACCAGAGTGTTCGCCTGTCTTTGCTCTTAAGGAGGCATACAAGAGAGTAGAAGGAGGGAGAGTTGCTAAAGCGACGGCCTGGGTATAAACTTACCGAGCAAACATCGAAGGCAGTAGCTTTATTATTTATGAAAGCTTTACTGGGGTGAAGACACAGAAGGGAAAGGGAAGTGTGAAGGTGGGCACAGTTCAAATCAGTTTTTTCAGGGCATGGGTGAGTTAAAGCAGAATTCGTGTCGGGAGATTATGGATTTATGCATTTATCGAAGACTTTTACCAGGCCAGAGAGACTGTGCTGATGCTACTGGGTAGAAGGAAAGGAAGGCCCCTGACCTTCTGAGGCTGCCAGGCTAATAGTGACATTCTGAGAGGAAGGGTTCCTTCCCCACATTGGCCAGAATTGTTGTAATGGTTCTGAATTCCTGGAAATCAACATTGTATTTGTTTAACCTTTTAAATTGTGAATGATAACATGCAGAAAAGGATATAAAACAGGTGGGTAACTTGACGAATTATTTTAAAGCAAACATAAGTGTAATGACCGTGTAGGTTCTGGGTTCACGTACCCCCTTCTTTCTCCCAAGCATGATTTCTCCCCCACCCCAAGAGGTAACCTAGCCAGTAACTACCCTGTGACATTAATGGGCTCACTTCTTTTTCAGTAGTTTTTATCCACTAAATATAAATACCTAAAAAACATAGTTTCTTCATTTTGCCTGTTATTCACGTCTGTGCAAATGGAATCAAAGTAGGTATTCCTTTGGGTCCTCCTCTCTTTTGGTCTCTCTCTCTTACATAGTCTGTTTGTTTAAATTCCTGCAGCATGCTATTTTTGAAGATTGACCCATGTTGTTGCATGTGACTATGGTTGTTAATTTTTGTGTGATCATACCACAAGGTATTTATCAGTTTACTGTTGATGAAGAGCTGGGGTGTTTGTGACCTAGGGCAGCTGCACACAGCCCTGGGTCCGGTGTGTGTATCTTTGGCTTTACTAGTTGATGCCTATTTTCCTAAATGGTTATACCAATTTACATTCTTTCAGTGGTGTCAGCCTTGAATTTGTAATCCACTGTATTTGCTGTTTAACCACAGTAGGCTTAGCTATTTCTTGAATGACTACATAAATGTCACCAAGGTAGCGTGACCCCTGGCAATCATGTATCATTGTATTTATATTTATTTATATTTAGTTTTATGGTTTGGACTAGCACTGCACCCAAACATCAGAAATAGTTTCCTTATACCTTTTTTCTTTTTAAGCTAATGTGTAGCTATAGGAAAATTTAAATATGCAAAAATGAGGGGCCAGCAGGTGGCATGGTGATTAAGGTGCTGGACTCCCACACAGCTGACTGTGGTTCAAGTCCTGGACCTGGCAGCTTGCTTTCTCACTTTCCCTTTCTCTTTCTCTCTCTCTCTAGTCAAATTTTCAAAATAAATAAATAAAATTAAAATAAATGATACTTAAATATACAAAAATGAAATGCTAAAAATAAAAGTGAATAGTACCTAGAAGTCTTTTTTTTAAGGAATTATTTATTTTTGTTTATTATTATTATTATTATTATTATTAATTATTTATGTAACTTTATTTATTCATTCATTCATTTTTAATTTGACCAGGGAGACACACACAGACAGAGAGAGAGAGAAGGTGAGAAAGCAAGCCACCAGGTCCAGGATTTGAACCGTGGTCAGCCATGTGGGAGCATCCAGCGCCTTAACCACCACGCCACCTGCTGATCCCTGTTTATTATTTTTAACAATGTGCTATAGGGCATCTGTGCTCATTAGAAAGAGACAGAGAGAATGAGACAGAAGGCAAACCACCAGGGCTGGGTCTTGAACTATGGTCAGCCATATGGGAGTCCAGCGCCTCAACCATCATGCCACCTGATGTTCCCCCTATAGGTCTTTTGAAGACTTCAGTGGATCCTGCCTCCGGCAGATGCTTTCCCTTGTGGCCCACCCTAAACGTGGAGGGCAGTCAGTACGTGGTGTGTCTAGGAACCCGGGCCTGACCCTGTTAAAGAACTTTCTGAGGGCTAGCAGATGGCATGGTGGTTAAGGTGCTGGATTCCCACATGGCTGACTGTGGCTTGAGCCCTGGACCTCGTGGTTTGAAGGTCACACATGAAGCATGTACACGTGTGTCCAAAATCTCTAGAGGAGAATGGAGGAGAAGGGATTATAGCATGGCCATCTCTCTTGCGAGGTGATTTCTCACTTTTTCCTTTTTCTGTCTCTCTCTGGCAAGCACATGCACCCTATGGCAAAAACTTGAGGGGAAAAAAAAAACAAAAAACAGGAATAAAAAGAACTTTATGAGACAGGGCCAGCTGGTAGAGTGGTGGTTAAAGCGGCTGGGTCCCACAAGGCCGACTGTGCAGTTTGAGTCCTGGACCTAGAGGCTTGAGGAACACACTGGGCGTGTGTGTATGCTCAAAATCCCAAGAAGAGAATGGAGGAGAAGGGATTGGGACATGACTATTCTCCCTAAGGGGTGCTTTCTCAAGCACCATGTGCAAATTGAAAAACAAAAACAAAACAGAGCCCTCTGAGGACAGGGATTCATACTCTTGGACTCGTAAGTTCCCTAAGAGGCACAGAGGAGAGACTCTGGCTTCTACTTTCTTGGCAGTTCCAAAGTAACCACAGATTCCTTGCTAGAGGAATAAATGACTATATTTAAAATGTATTTTTCTCTAAATGTTTCTTTGTATGTGAAGGTAGGTGTAGAAAGCGAGAAATTACCCCCTGGGGGGATGGCCACACCGCAATCCCTTCTCTTCTGTTCTCCTCTCAGGATCTTGGGCATGCACACACGCACCAAGCGTGAGTTTAAGCCACTGGGTCCAGGATGCGAATCGTGGTCGGCTACATGGGAGTCCAGAGACATAGCCATTATGCCAACTGCTGATCCCACTTTTTTTTTTTTTTTAAATCACATATCAGCAGTAAAAACCCAAGTAGGTATGAGTTTACCTCAAAATTGCCAGTCTTGGGACCGGCAGATGGTGTAATGGTTACGTTGTTAGACTCCCATGTAGCTGACTGCAGTTGAGACTCACTCCAGGTGCGTGTGCATGTGTGTGCGTGTGCCCAAGGTCCCAAGAGGATCACACGCTTTCTGTCTCTCTTTCTGGCAAGTGCATGTGCCCTATAGCAAGAACCTCTTAAAAAAAAAAAGAAAGAAAAGATAAGCATGACAAAGTTGAAGCTCCCCTGGGCTGCTTTTCCCTTTCCTCGTTGGGATATCCACTCCCAGAAATTTGATAGGCTTTCTTCTGAGCCCCAAGGACTTCAGTCAAACACTTTTGACAAATGCAAAAGGATGTAGAAATCTCTTCTAGTCTGTATTTTGTACTGCCACATGTTTTTTGTTTAGGGGATGACCTCTTTTAGGGTTAAAGGTTGTACATCATTTTATGTGATGCTTCTTATTAATAGAAATGGTTGAAATATTCAGTGTTCTATAGAGTATCAGTTACTTGGTATAAACTTTGAACTAGGCATGGTCCAAAATGGCAATGAAATGGAACTTTCTTATACTGGCTTGCATCTTAAATTCAAATAACTAACTACTATAGTATTTTATTTGAAAATGATCTTTCCTAAAATAATAAATAAATTATGTTTATGGAGTTTCTTGTTTAATTTATCCTCCTAGAAATTACAGTAGATAGTATTTCTCTTTTCCACCATACCAGCTTAATCTTAATAATTTCTTCTTTCCTTTTTTCTTTCTAAAGGTTTTTGCCATAGGGCACGTACACTTGCCGGAGAGAGACAGTGAGGGGGAAGGTGAGAAATCACTCCCCCAGGGAGGATGGTCCTGCTGTAGTCCCTTCTCCACTCTCCTCCTGGGATTTTGGGCATGTATGCATACATGCTCGGAATGATATTCAGGCCACCAAGTCCAAGACTCAAACTGCTGGCAGTTATGTGGGAGTCCAGTGTCTTAGCCACTATGCCGCCTGCTGGCCCCAATAATGTTTTTGTATTACTTCCAGAAAGATACTTACATAATTCCCATATAAATTCTCAGACTTACACTTCCAGAAATTCTGATTAATTAGGTCTGGAGTGGGTCATATGAGTCTGCATTGTGGCTAGCATCCCAGGCAGTTCTCATGGAGGGCTCTTTAGAATCACACTTGGAAAAGTACTTTTTTGAAAAGTACGTACTTTTTTTTATTTTTAATTTTTATTTATTTATTTATTTATTTATTTATTTATTTATTTATTTATTTATTTTGCTATAGGGCACGTGCGCTCGCCAGACAGACAGAGACATAGAGACAGAAAGCGAGAAATCACCCCCCGGGGGGATGGTCACGCCGCAATCCCTTCTCCTCCATTCTCCTCTCGGGATCTTGGGCATGCACGCACACGCGCCCAGCGTGAGTTTTAAGCCACTGGGCCCGGGACGCGAACCGCTGTCGACTACGTGGGAGTCCAGCAACATAGCCATTACGCTAACTGCTGGTTCCCATACTTTTTTTAAAGAATTATTTTATTTAACTTTATTATTTTAATTTGACTAGAGAGGGACAGAGTGAGAGAGAGAGAGAGGGAAACTGAGAAAGCAAGCTGCCAGATCCAGGACTTGAACCGTGGTTGGCCATGTGGGAGTCCAGAGCCCTTAACCACTTCGCCACCTGCTAGCCCTTAACGTAGTTCTTTACCATGCCATGATGGTTTTATAACTTATTAATTTAAAAGGCTTGGCAAACTTTTTCTTTAAAGTGCCAGGTAGTCAATACTTGGGGCTTGTACGCCATAAGGTTTGGGCCACGAAGACTTACCCGTGCGGCTGTAGTGTGAAAGTAGGCCTAGTTAATACATTCCAGTGTGTTCCACTCCAACTTTACTCATGGATACTGAAGTTTGAATTTCATGTAATCTTTTTTTTTTTTTTTTTTTTTTTAATTTTTTCTTTTTTTTTTAATTTTTTTTTTTTTTTTTAATTTCATGTAATCTTAAGGTGCCCATGAAATAGTGACTTTCTCCCTGCCCCCAATTGCCAGAGGGTATGTGTGCTTACCAGAGGGGGAGAGAGAAAAAGGAGGAGAGGAAGAAAGCACCCCCCAATAGAGCGTGGACAGATCACAGTTCCTTCTCTATTTCTCCATCTGGTAGGGATCTTGGGCATACACACACATGTGCCTGGCATGTTTTTCAGGCCACTGGGCTGATATTTGAACCATGGTCATCCATGTGCGATTTGGGGGCTGGCCCTTTTTCATCCATTACAAAAAATATATATAAACTAGTCTTAATTCACAGGCAGTACAAAAACTGGTGGGATGGTTGGCCTACCCCCCCCCCCCCCATTTGAACAGTAGAGTGGGACTGAGGCCCTTGCATTCCCCTATGAGTGTGGTGAATAGTAATATAGGAATGTTGTAACAAATAGTATATAGTCTTCTTAAGGGATCTATGTATATTGTCTTGTTAGTTAGCTAGTTTTAAATTTTGCTACAGGGTGTGTATACTTGCTGAAGAAAGAGAGGGAGGGGGAAGCCAGGGAGGAGAGAGACAGAATGAATATGAATGAGAAAGTACCTGCCTTCCCTCCAATGGGGGACGGCCACACTGCCTTTCTTCTCCATTTCTCCCCTGGGGATTTTGGGCTTGCATCCTTGTGTGCCTGGTATGTTTTTCAAGCTGCTAGGTCTGGGATTTGAACCCTGTAGTTGGCCATGTAGGATCCAGCTGCTTTAACCACCATGGCATAAGGCTGGCCATGTATTATCTTCTTATATTTTAAGACAATATTTTTTTCATGAAACAACACCTGGGAATAACGTCAGGATCTCTGCCTTTTGACTCCTCTTTAGCTGAAAACTTCATTCTTCCTGTGGCCGTAGGGTGGTGTAGAAACCTAGCTGCTCTTAAATGTTACCTGACCTGCTCGGAGATAGACACCTTTGATTTATAAAGACAAGTGGGATATACACTTCCCAACACTTGAGAAATGAAGGTAATTTGGTATAAACTCACACAGACACAGATGTGGAATTGGGCCAAGGGATAAGATAAAGAAGTCCCTGCAGGGGAAAGACGAAGCTCACTGTTGGAGTTAAGGATTTCGATGTATCTGGTTGAGACATCAAAAGGTTAGATGATCACAGGGTGATTAACTATTAATTCCCAAGCTCTTAGTCTTGTGAATTTTATTCTAATTTATTAATTTTTTTGAAGGTTTTTGCCATAGGGCGTGTGCATTCACTGGAAACAGCGAGGAAGAGTAGAAATCACCGTTCCTTCTACTTCCTTCTCCTTTCAGGATTTTGGGCACACATGTACACATGCCTGGTATGATTTTCTGGGATTTGAACCGTGGTTGGCTATGTAGAAGTCAAGCGCCTTACCACCATACCATCTGCTGGTTCTAATTAACTTTAAGGACTAAGATTTTAAGACAAGATCTGAGGAAAATCCCAAGATGAGAATGGATTGCTGCAGGCTATCCTCCCAGGGCGTGATTTCTCTCTTTCCCTCTTTCTCTGTTGAAAATAGGGGGTCTATAGCTAAAAAGGAAAAAGAAAAGATCTGCGCTTTTTAAAAATTTCATTGTTCTGCTTCTCCGATGGCAGTAGAGACTGGCAATTTTTTTCTTTTTTTAGAAAGATTTTTGCTATAGGTTATGTGCGCTTGCCAGAGAGAAATCACCCCCTTGGGGGGAGGGCCATGCCACAATCCCTTTTCCTTCATTCTCCTCTTGGGATCTTGGGCACGCACACATGCATGCACACGCACCTGGAGTGAGTCTCGAGTCACTGGGTCCGGTACTTGAATCATAGTCAGCTACGCGGGAGTCTAGCAACGTAACCATTACACCATCTGCTGGTCCCAAGACTGGCAATTTTGAGGTAAACTCATACCTACTTGGGTTTTTACTGCTGATATGTGATTTTTTTTTTTTTTTAATATTTTGCCTCTAGATGTTCTGACTTACATAAATCAAAGTTTTTATACAGGCTGTTGCACAAATTGGTTTCCGATTAGTCCCAAAGTTTAACTGCAGATGTTAGCAGCTTTCTCAGATTTTTTTATACCCAATGATCATCTTATACTTCTTAGGACTTTAGAATTTTTAGAGATTAATATCCAGATTACAGATAAGGCACAGATTGACTTTATGCTCCTTAACTGCTTTCTCTTTGCAGTTTTGTTTCCCCAGTGAAATGTGTGTTTTAGTTGTCTTTAGATTGGTTCATCTGTTGTGGTCAGATTATATGACTAATCAACAAATGGACACCTCATGGAACGAAGGTTCTGGTCCCACTGGGGTTACTGAATTTCTGTGTTGAGTCTGAGAAAGCCTCTTAACTTCCATTTACCTCTGATTCCTCATCTAGGAACCATGACAGCAGAATGATACTGATCCGTGAGTGAGCATGCTCTTGTGGCTTTAACAGGACGTGCCCTCGAGTCTGCTTCAGCAAGTCCATGGGGACAGAATGAGGCAGATAATGAGAGCGGCACTTCTTACACTTGAATGTGTACACAGATCACCTGGGACCTTGTTAAACTGCACAACCCGATCCTGCAGGTCTTGGGGCGTAGGGCCTGAAATTCTGCATTTCTCTCTAGACAGCACCGATGCTATGGGCCTTGAGTCACACTTCTTGAGAAGTGAAGGGCTAGAGAAAGGGCTTCTGTTCTTCTTTGGAATCTCTAAATCAAGAGACTCTTGAAAAGCAGGAATGGCAGCATGTTTTAAGTGGACCGGAGAAAAAGCAATGAAAGTTCAGTCTACAAGACACCTCTCCCAAGAAACAGCTCAGATTTTCTGCACCACTGACTGTTCTGACTTGGCTTCAACCCCTGCTTTTTCTTTGCATTGCGTGGCACCCACTGTTTGCACTCATCATGGGATCTCCCTAATGTTAGTGTCTCTCTTGTTAACTCGTTTGTTTTTCTGTGTACCTTGTGTCAACTCTGCAAGATGATAAAATCCTGGCATGGGGGTATGTCTTAGGTTACCTTTTTATCCCTGTTTTAGTTACTTTTTTCCTTTCTCTTTTTTTATGTCAGAGGATGTGCATGAGAGACAGAGAAAGACACAAAGCACCCCCAAAGGGGCCTGGTCACAGTCCCTTTTCCTCTAATTTTCCATTTCTCTTGGCATGTTTTTCAAGACATTGAGGCCATGACTGGAACCCTGGGTGGCCATGTGGGATCCAGCTTCTTCTACATAGTGCTGAACCTCCGAGGAACAGGATGGCCTTGTTCTAGTTACTGTTGTTGCATAATACAGTTTCAAAACTCAGTGGTGTTAAATCACTTTTTTTTTTTTTTTTTTTTTTTAATGTGCTACAAGGTGCGCATACTTGCCAGAGAGACAGAGAGAGGGCAATTGAGAGAGCACTCCAAAGGGATGGACATACTGCTAGCCCTTCTCCATTTTCCTCTCGAGATTTTGGATACATACGCACATGCGGCTGGTGTGTTACTCAAGCCACTGGGTTAGGGACTCGAACTGTGAAGTCAGCCATGTGGGATTCAGCCGCCGTAACCTCCATGCCCCAGCTAACCTGTAAAATAACTATTTGTATCATGCTCACAGATTGAGGAATGTGCGCTTTGACCAGTTCATCAACAGTCTGACAGTAGGAACAGAACTCGGTTGGTTGAGTGAGGAGTGCCTGTATTCATCCTTATCTCAGAACACTTATCATATCTACTAATATGGGAAAAGGAAATGACCCTCCTCCACATGTAAGATGTTGTTTTGGCCACACTGGTAGAGATTCCCAGCTGTCTGAGAACAATTTAAGAATATCTTTCATTTTTCCCTCCTTCCCTTTTTATCTTAAGGTGTGTGTGCTCACAAGAGACAGACAGAGGGAGGGAAAGTGAGAAAGCACCCCCTGAGGAGATGGCCATGCTGCAGTCTCTTCTCCAGGAATTTTGGGCACTCACGCACATGCGCCTGGCAAAATCCTCAAGGTGCTGGGTCTGGGACTTGATCTGCAGTTGGCCCTGTGAGAATCTAGCACCTTAACCACCACACTACCTGCTGGCCTTCAATATGAATATAATGTAACTTAATATTGTTTAAATTTTATTTTAATGTCCTTTCAGAAAGTTATTTTTCCTTAATGAAAGGTTGCTGTATTGTGATTTTATTATTTGTAGAAGTGTCTTTTAACTTTTTTGCCAGTGGGACACATTTCTGATTTAATACTGGAAATGAATTAGAAAGGTAGTATTTATTTACTTATGATACTACAGGCTAAAATGCTTCTTTTTTTTAAATAATTAATTATTTATTTCCATTTGTTGTTATTTTTTTTTTAAAAGAATTATTTATTTATTTATTTATTTATTTCCATTTGTTATTGTTATTTTTTTTCTTTATTTGATGAGAGAGAGACAGAAAGAGAGAGAGAGAAAGTGAGAAAGCAAGCCACCAGGTCCAGGACTTGAACCATGGTTGGCCATGTGGGAATCCAGCGCCCTTATCCACCACATCACTTGCTGGCCCCTGCTTCTGTTTTTTAAAAAGTGACTTTAAGGGCTGGGACCAGCAGTTAACATAATGGCTATGTTGCTGGACTCCCACGTAGTCTACCGCGGTTCGAGTCCCGGACCCGGTGGCTTAAACTCATGCCGGGTGTGTGTGCGTGTGCGTGCGTGCCCAAGATCCCGAAAGGAGAATGGAGGAGAAGGGATTGCGGCGTGGCCATCCCCCCTGGGGGGTGATTTCTCACTTTCTGTCTCTCTGTCTCTGTCTGTCTGTCTGGCGAGTGCACGCACCCTATAGCAAAAACCTCTCCAAAAAAAAAAAAGTGACTTTAAGGGCTGACTCTCTGACCTGGTGGTTAAGGCAGCTGGATCCATGTGGCTGACTGCTCAGTCTGAGTTCTTGACCTAGTGGTTTAAAAAAACAAGACAGGCATGTGTACATGCTTGCCCAGAATCCTGAAAGGAGGGAGGAATAGAGAAGGAATTGCTCTGAGACCATTCCCATGGGGTGGGGTAGTGCTTTCTTCTCTCTGGGAGTGCATGCACCCTCTAGCACACACACACAAACACATGCAAAGAATAAAAGAGTGATCTGTAGGATTTTGTTTTTGATCCTTTTTAAGAGAGATTTTTGCTATAGGGTATATGTGCTTGTTGAGAGACAGAGAGAAGTCACCCGGAGGGATGGCCATGCCACAATCCCTTCTCCTTTATTCTCCTCTTGGGATCTTGGGCACGCACACACACATGCCTGATGAGTTTCAAGCCACTGGGTCTGGGACTCAAATTGTGGTTGGCCATGTGGGAGTCCAGCAACCTAAGCATTACACCATCTGCTGGTCTCAGATTTTTGTTTTGTTTTGTTTTTTGTTTTTAGAACTAATAGACATGTGCTTTAATGGAAGGAGTAAATGTGATTGCACTTTTTCAAATATAAAAAAGTAAGTATATAGGCCTCTAGTATGCACCCTGAACCTCTGAAATTCCTAAAGCTAAAAATAATCTTATTTTATGATCATCTCTAGCACCACTGTGGCCATTTTCTGCTTGTTCAACATGAGAAGGAAAAGCAGTAGACAGAATTTCAGTTCTTTACAGATTCTAGTGATTGTCATTATTGGAAAAAAAAAAAAAAAAAAGCCCTCTGGGCACTAGCATCAGTGTTCCAAATCAGCCATGACACCAGAGTGAGTGAGTCAGTCCACACTGCTGCAGGTGTGGATGTGGTGCTGACTTTACCAGGAGCAGTCCAGCACAGGGAGTGTCAGTGGGTGTGAGCTTACACGTTGCTGAGATTACAGGTCCACTGGGCAGGCACTAGTTCTTAGCATTTAATCATTTCGCACTTTGTATTTAGTGCTTCTTATTCAGAGTCCAGCATCCTCTCTAATGGCTAAACAACAACAAATGACCGCTCTAGGGTTGGTTTAGGAAAGCTCCTCCTTCTGTTGCCCTACCCCACCTGCATTCCTCTAGCATAGAAAGCATTTCTCCCTCCAAGAATAAATGCACCTGCCAGAACAGCTCGGGAAGGTTGGGTGACAGACCATGGACAGCGACGTGGACGTCCGTGTGCGCTGGCCGGCGCTGCAGTGGGCGTGGCAGGTTCACTCAGTGCCGTGCGGGCTGATGTCTCAGATAGATGTGAGTCTGACTTTCCTAACAGATCTCCTTTCTCTGTCTCTGGGTATACATTTGCTGAGCTGATTTTTATGTACCTATCATGTAATACCCATGAGGTTTTAATTCTTTGCCATCAGGATCTGCTAACTGTACAACTGGACCAAACTTGGGCCCTTTTTGCGCCTACCCTGGGAGTGCTCCCTGCTGTGGTCCCTCTGGTTCAGAGGGTTTTCTGAGCGCGTAAGTGGGATCAGGCTATGGCAGCTGTTGCCCATTCCAGGCAGTAGGTGAAACTGGAGCAGCCGGGCCCGTCTGCTCGGTCTCTTCTAAAGGCAGCCTGTGAACCCGGTCCTCCCTGCATGGCAGGCCAAGACCCCTTCATGCACCACAGAAGCTGCTAGTGGTGTCAGGGTCAGGGCGCTCTACGGCAGGTATGAGAACCACAGCCTCCCTGCCCAGACACATGCTCTTGAGCTAGAAGCCTGGGTGACTTTGATTTCTGGTTTTATTATTGTCTTCGACAAGTGGAATCCTCTAACCGTCTGTGAGCTTTATATTCTCATCTGTAAAGGCGGTCAGGAGTGTTCGTCAGGGGTGCATCTGTATCTGTGCCCTCTGAGTGCTCTCTGGCAGAAGCTGTTTTTCTAAAACTTTGGACCAGCTCTGGCGTTTGAAGCAGGTTTATTGGCACGAGACTGACTAGCAGCAGCAGGGACGGAGCATCCTGTCTGTCTCTCTTGGATCTGCCCCGAGGACTCACAATCTGTTTTCCTTTCCCTGCAGTACCACGTTCCCTATCACTGCTCCCCAAATGAGAGCGCATGGAGTGAGCGAGGCTTCCAGCCCACCCGTGTCGTACCCTTGTCCTTGGTGGGAAGGCCAGTGAGCGTGGACACCCCGCCTCAGAAAGGCAAGCGGCTTTCCAGGCAGCATGCTTGTTTGGAGGACTCCAGGCTAGGTCCCTTTTAATTAGACAACAACTAGATAACCTACTTGGACATCTGATGAGTGTCTTCCAGGTTCCACATTGAGAGTTATCACCAGCAGTTTGAAGGCCTATTTTTTTTTTTTTTAAGTTTGCTATAAGGCATGTGTGCTCACCAGAGATAGAAAGAAAAAGACAGACAGACAGACAGGAAAAGTGAGAAAACCATCCCTTCCACCCCCCAGGGGAGATGGCCATGCTGCAATTCCTTTGGATTTGGGGCATGCACGCACAAGCACCTGGCATGGTTTTCAAGCCACCAGATCTGGGATTTGAACTGTGCAGTCGGCCAAGTTGGATCCAGCCACCTTAACCACCACTGGCTGGCCCCAAAGGCCTAATTTTGTGTTTACTACCACAGTGACTGTGCTTTTTAAACTGCAAGGATTCTGCCAGGGAAAGACTTGGAAGTGATAGGAAATTCTCTGCTGTAGGAAAGGATGCTCACCTGAAAGTTCCTGCCCTGCGTACAGAATTTGACATCTGACTCTCCCACTTGTGCACATGCACAGTCTCCTTGTGGAACTACCTTCCTTCTTCCTCTCTGTATACCTTTCCATGGACCCCTCAAGCATTAACCCATCATCAGGTATTAACCCCCAAAGAGAGCCCTCTGATGGGTTATACCCATAACCTTGGCTTCCTTCAGGAAAGGGCAGTCCCTAGGAGGGACTTGTCAGTTGTCAGCACCGCACCCTTGAAGGAGGGAGACCTGGGCAGCACTCCACAGCACCCATCCCGGCAGTGGTTCTAAGTGTATTCCCTACCAGGCAGCATCACCTGGGGAGTGCCAGGTTCAGAGCCCTGCTCCAGAACTGCTGAATCAGAAGTTGCATTAACAAGCCCCAGGTGATTTTGATGCATACTCGAGTTTCAGAACAATTGCGCTTTAATGATATAATGGTTTTTAAAGTTTTCTTTTAAAAAAATTATTGGGAACCAGCAGTTAGCGTAATGGCTATGTTGCTGGACTCCCACGTAGTCGACCGTGGTTCGTGTCCCGGACCCGGTGGCTTACAACTCACGCCGGGCGTGTGTGCGTGCGTGCCCAAGATCCCGAGAGGAGAATGGAGGAGAAGGGATTGCGGCGTGACCATCCCCCCTGGGGGGTGATTTCTCGCTTTCTGTCTCTATGTTTCTCTCTGTCTGTCTGGCAAGCGCACGCGCCCTATAGCGAAAATCTCTCCAAAAAAAAAAAATTTTAAAACATTAAACATACATGTCATAGGACCCGGCCCTTTGCTCCTAGGTGTTTAACTGAAAGGAAGGCATATGTCTGTGTGTAGAGACCTGTCCATTTATGTTCACAGAAACTTTACTAACAGTTTTTTTTAAAAGAGATTTTTGCCTAAGGGCATGTGCACTTGCTGGAGAGAGACAGTGAGAGGAAAAGTGAGAAATCATCCCACAGTGCAATCTCTTCTCCTCCCAGGATCTTGGGCACACATGCACATGTGCACAGCATGATTTTGAAGCCACCCAGTCCAGGACTTGAACCATGGTCAGCCATGTGGTAGTCTAATGATGTAACTTCTATGCCATCTGCTGGCCCCTCCTAATAGCTTTGAACTAGAACAGCCCAACGTTCATCAATAGATAAATAAGCAAATGGCATATCTATACAATGGACTTCTACTCAGCAATCAAAAGCACTGAACTATTGATATACCCAACATCATGGATAAACATTAAAGTAATTAATACTGAATAAAAGCCAAGCCCCCTCCCCGCCACCAAACTTTTAAGATCCCATTTATCTAAATGTAGAAAGTGCACACCGTAGTGGCAGAAAAGTCGATGGCTGCTTGAAATTGGGGGTGGGGAAGTGGAAAGCAGTTATAAAGGAGCATGAGAAGGGCTGGCTCCCAGTATGGCAGTTAGATGCAGTATAGAGGGAGCCAGTCCCACATGGCCGACTTTGGTTCAGATCCTGGTCCTGGCAGCTTGAAAAATACATTGTGTGTGCGTGTGTGTCCAAAACTGGAGAAATGGAGCGGGGACTGCAGTGTGACCATAGCCTGTGAATGGTGCGTGCTCTCTGGAGAGCACCATGCCCCCTGGCAATAGAGGGGGAAAAAAGCATGAGGAAATTTGGGGGGGTGAGGAATAGGTTTATTAGTATTACCATATTTTAGAGAGAATTTTGCTATAGGGCACTTGTGCTTGCTGGAGACACAGAAAATGAGAAGTCACCCCCGAAGGGGGATGGCCATGCTGCCATCCCTTCTCCTCCATTCTCCTACTGGGATTCTGGGCACACACGCACATTTCCAGTGTGCGTTTCAAGCCTCCAGGTCCCAGACTTGAACTATGGTTGGCCATGTGGGAGTCTAGTGCTTTAGCCACTATACCACCTGGTGGCCCCAGGTTTATTTATTTGAGGTTTTTGCCTTAGGGTGCATGTGCTCTTCAGAGAGAGACAGACAGACAGACAGTGAGAGGGAAAGGGAAAAGCTACCCCTCAGGGGGATGGCCACACTGCAATCCCTTCCCCATTTCTCCTCCTGGGATCCTGGGCATGCATGCACATGTGCTCGGCTACCAGGTCCAGGACACAAACTGCAGCTGGCCTCATGGGAGTCCAGTGATGCAACTGGTACACCACCTGCTGGCCCCCAGCCCCGGGTTTCTTATTTTGAGGTCATGACACCTTAAATATGTCCTTGTCATAATGCATCAAGCTGTACACTTGATCAAGTTGTTTATTCGTCTGTACACAAATTATACCTCAACAGAGCTGTAAACAAAACATAAAAATTTAAGTGTGATGGTTACCTGAGAAAGGCAGAGGGACAAGTGGGAGAGAAACACCTTCATGATGTGCACGGACACTTATATTATTGCACTTAATGAAGAGAATAAGAGGGCCAACATGGCCAAACGAAACAAAAGGAAGTTTCAGATTGCTCCTGAACAGCAGCACCACCCAGGGCTGACATTCATGGCTGCAGTCCCGTCTGCAGCCCTGCGGTGCTTGACGCTGTCCTCAGTGCCATGGCAGGTGTTGTCCCTCCTGGCCAGCGGCTAACTTGGACTTCTCCCTCACCTGGGGCTGTACCCCAACCTGGGGCTAGAGTCGATGGTGCTCACCTTGCCGTCACCATGTCCCACTCGCTGTGCTCCCCGTGGGGGTATGTGCCCAGCCCCTCACACTGCTGGGTTGGCTGAGGGGACACAGAAGGGCACTCCGGATCTCTTACAGCCAAATGCGCCGTCTGCAGTCTGCCCGCTTGGACTGTTCACCGATATGTTGTGGTCTCTTTTTAGGAGAGTTGTCTCTGGTACTGCCGAAGCTCTATTTAACATTTGTTGCTGTGGGTCGTGTCATTAATGAAAAGCTGAGACAGGCTGATAGCTTTTCCTGCGTATTCTTTAAAAATGCACCTTGAGCAATATTTAGCAGATCTACTTCCTGGATTTATCCCACTCAAACTCAATTTAGTAGTAAAGACCCTTGGGGAATTCTTTCCAACTCTCTGATTGGCCATATCCTTGTCTCACTGTCTTCCTGCAGATCTGATCTGTATCTGCCATAACCAGCACTGCTCACTTAGGACTTTGGGATCCAGACCAACGGCTCCAGCGCACCCCAGACTCTTCAGCAAGTGAGTAGACCCAGCACCACCTATCCGTGGAATCGGGGACGTTCTTGTCTAGGCACTGGGTTTCCAGGGCATAGACTGAAGTGTTAAGATTTTGCCATGAGGAACCAGCAGTTGGTGTAGTGGCTATGTTGCTGGACTCCCATGTAGCTGACCGCGGTCGAGTCCCAGACCTGGTGGCTTAAACCCATGCTGGGTGCGTGTGCGTGTGTGCCCAAGATCCTGAGAGGAGAATGGAGAGAAGGGATTGCAGCGTGGCCATCCCCCCTGGGGGGTGATTTCTTGCTTTCTATCTCTCTGTCTCTGTCTGTCTGGCGAGCGCACGCGCCCTATAGCAGAAACCTCTCCAAAAACAAAAAAAGATTTTGCCATGAGAGGAACTGATGTGTAACATCTCAGAAAAACAAGATGTTCCTTTTTTGTTGTTACTAATATATATTGATATCTTGTAATAAACCTTGTACTAATGAGAGACTATAGATATTTAGCTATTAAACTGAAGCCAGTGGGATACATCTTAGAGCTTAGAATTCGCAGAGAAGAATGAAGTTGTCATTTAGCCACACCCAGGGTCAGGTCAGGTCAAATGTTAATTAAATTTATAAAATGAACTATTGATATGGTCTTCTAATTGCCTGAGTTTATTTCCATGGAAATGTCATAGCACAGTTACCTAAAGCTGATTGGATTTCTGAAGTGTACCCATATCACAAATAGACAGGAAATAGCTTTTTTTCCCATCATCTTTAAATTGCCAGAGGGCACTCATGCTCACCAGAGAAACAGAAGGAAAAAGCAATAGGGGGTGTTCACGTTGTGTCAGGACTTTGGGTTCATGCACACACATGCACGCAGACACATGGTATGTTTCTTAAGCTGCCAGGCCTGAGGTTTGAACATAGGTTGGCCATATAGGATCTGGCTCCCTTAGTCAACAGGTTACAGGGCTGGCCCAGGAAACAGCTCATTTTAAATAATAAAAGGCTGGGGCTGGCAGGTGGTATGGTGGTTAAGGTGTTGGAATCCCATATGGCTGACTGTGGTTCAAGTCCCAGACCTGGCAGCCTGCTTTCTCACTTTCCCTCTCTCTGGTCAAATAAAAAAAAAAAAAAGAAATAATTCCTTAAAAAAATAATAAACGACTAAGGTGACCTGGCTTTTCTGCAGCTGATTCAATTCAGTATCTTTTGTCCATAATAGTAGCTCATTAGTACATTAGCTAAAGCAGTTTCATTTTCATATCTCTGTATGTAAGTTCTTTGTCTAGAGCTAAGTTTAGGAAAATATAGCCGTCATAGCTATGGAAGTAGACAAGAAGTGTATGAAAAGATGTAACTGTAGCAGTGGGTCTGAATTTTTCTTCTTCCTAATCCCCATGGACCACTCCTCAGTAAGAGCAAGATCTTGACAGACTGGTTCAGGAACCAGCTGGGCTTGTTTCTGTCTTGACTTTTCTGAAAATAGGGTAGTAGGATAACTATTGCCATTTCTTTTTTTTCCTTTTAACAATCACCAGAGAGCTAAATTCTCAACTGACTTTTACATATTGGTGTCTGAGGCTACTTTTCCTCTTAGTCAGTAGAAAATAATCTTCTACATCCTTGAGAATATACTTTATTATAGAAAATAACTACTTCTAGGGGCTGGCGGGTGGTGTGGTGGTTGAGGGCGCTGACTCTCACACCTGGCGGCTTGCTTTCTCACTTTCCCTCTCTTTCTCTCACTCTCGCTGTGTCATCTCTGGTCAAATAAAAATTTAAAAAAATAAAGTTAAATAAAAAATTGTAATAAATAAATAAACTACTTCTAATCCCTTTACCTTCCCATTTCACAAACAGACCGTGATGAATCAATAGCATTTAAAATACTGACAGACACCTGTATTTTGCAGGAAGGAGATCATCATTTTGGAATCCTTGGTGGAGGAAAACATAGCACTGGTCTTGCCCCCAACGATGCAAGTGTGATTGCTGGTGTCTTCATGAGCTCCAGAGGTCACAGCACACTACCGCGGACTCTCATGGCCCCTCGCATGATTTCTGAGGGAGATGTAGGAGGCATTGCTCAAATCACCTCCTCTCTCTTTCTGGGCAGAGGCAGTGTGGCCTCCAATCGGCACCTCCTCCAGGCTCGTGGCATCACCTGCATTGTTAATGCTACCATTGAGATCCCCAATTTCAACTGGCCCCAATTTGAGTATGTTAAAGTGCCTCTGGCTGACATGCCTCATGCCCCCATTGGACTGTACTTTGACACCGTGGCCGACAAGATCCACAGTGTGAGCAGGAAGCATGGGGCTACCCTGGTGCACTGTGCTGCAGGGGTGAGCCGCTCGGCCACTCTCTGCATCGCTTACCTGATGAAATTCCACAATGTGTGCCTGCTGGAGGCGTACAACTGGGTCAAAGCCCGGAGGCCCGTCATCAGGCCCAACGTAGGCTTCTGGAGGCAGCTGATAGACTACGAGCGCCAACTCTTTGGGAAGTCAACGGTGAAAATGGTACAGACACCTTACGGCGTAGTTCCAGACGTTTATGAGAAAGAGTCCCGACACCTGATGCCTTACTGGGGGATTTAATGCCACCAAACCCTGCATCAGCAGCCCCGTGAGCGGTACCAGCATCTGCTACACACTGTCTGCTCCCCTCTTCACCTTTCTTTTCAAATGGTTGACTTTTGGTTTCCCTCAAGTGTTTTTACACTGGGTGTTCAAGTTTAAGAGCTAGGGAGGGGTGGGACATAAAGGGAATGCATACATTGCTAGTAACATTTTTAAAACTAACATTTTGGAATAGTGTTTACGAAAATCTTTAACGGGCTTTTAATCACTTTTAACAATCTGAACAGTTGAGTAAACTGTTTGGTTCTGCTCTATTCTGAATCCCATGCCTTTTGGCATCATGGCAGGTACAGAGGAGCTCAGTGCAAAAATTATTTTGGGCCCTTTAACCCTTCAGAGACAAGCTTTGCCCAAGGCTGCCAACCAAATAGATGCTTAGGGACGACTGATACCAGCTTCAGTCTCTACTGGATTAACCCTACTCTTTCCTTTCCCTTCTATTATTTAGTAACTCTGTAAGTTAAAATAAACCTTTATTATTTAGCTGTTAAGTAATTATAATGAAATCTGCTGCAAAGACCCTTTTGGAATCAATGTGCCCCAGGATTATATTAGCATTATTTTTAATAAATATATCTGCTTAACATTAGATTTTTTACTAATAATTTCAGGGTGTGTGTATGTCTGTTGTTGATGGAAGAAAGATGCTCTGCTCTCTAATAACTGCTAAAATAGGGCTCTTGTGACAGTTAGGATCAATACTTAAAAGGAGATATTCCAGCTGAATCACGTCAGCATTTCACATCCTTGCAGAGCAGCAGATAAGTCATTCGCAGTGCTGAATGGGAAACAGTATGAAGTGAATGCTCAGGTAAAAGGTGCTATTTTCAGTTTCTTCTGATAAGTGGAGTGTACCAAAGCAGCAAGTCCTCCATCGACGAAATTGGTCTTTAACAAAAGGTGTGCCTCTGCTTAACTATTCACATACACACAAATGCTCTAAACCATGCTTCAATGTAAGTATTAAGCAAATAAAATGATGGCTTCCTTTGTTTAACCTTGTTAATGTCACCCAGTTCACTGCTCCTAATAAATTGTACAGCACAACCCGTCAGGGACGTTGTAGACATTTAATGAGTTCTCTATCCCACTGTCCTGGGCCTTCCAGACAGGAGAGCCACCTGGCCATTTGCCTGTACAGTTATAACCATTGCTACTGCACTGCTTTTCCCTCATTTACCAGATAGGTTGTAGGTTGCTTTATACATGGAATAACTTTCTAGATCTTTTGGTCTATTTTGACAAGAAAACCATAAATACTTCAGTAGCCACATATTTAGACAATTTATACCTTCCAGATTTTACTCTGAATGTGACAATAGTTTTCTATCTAAAGCTTACATTTTTTTTTTTTCCTTTTTTAAAAATTTTTAAACATTTTGTCAGAAGGGGCTGACCCATGACCTAAATGGTTAGGGGAGCCAAATTCCACATGGCTGACTGGTTCAAATCCTGGCCTTGGTAGCTTGAAAAACATGCCCAAAATCCTGATGAGAAGAAAAAATGGAGGAGAAGGAATAGTGGCATGACCACACTTCACTGGGGGATGCTTTTTCTGGTGAGTGCGCATATTCTCTGGCAATCAAAATATCTATGATCTGTCTGTCTATGCATGTCAACCAGAGAGCTCATCAGAGACAGTACAAGTCAGAGGGAGAAAACACAAGGGGGCAGTCCCTTATTCGTTTCTCCATCTTGTCAGGATTTTGGGCACACAGGCAAAGGTGCCCAGCATGTTTTTCAAGCTTTGAACTACACAGTTACCACATGGGATCTGGCTCCCTTAACCACCAGGTCATAGAGCTAGCTCCCTTTTCTTGTTTTATACCATAAAATGATTAATAGTGGGGCCAGGAGGTAGTATAGTGGTTAAGATGCTGAACTCCCACGTGGCTGACCACCAGTTCAAGTCCTGGAGCTGGTGGCTTGAAACTCATGGTAGGCATGTGTGTGCGCCCAAAATCCTAAAAGGAGTATGGAGAAGGGATTGCTGGCCCTCGGAGGGGTGGGGGTGATTTCTCACCTCTGTCTCTCCAGCAAGTGAACACACGCTAGCAAAACACTCTCCAAAAAAAAAAAAAAAAAACATTAGTTGTTCCTATGGGAAGTCAGAGGAACCAACAAATGCAACATCAGTACATTTTAAAAAATCAATTATAAAAAATCGGGGCCGGCAGGTGGTGTGGTGGTTAAGGGCACTGGATTCCCACATGACCAACCACGGTTCAAGTCCTGGACCTGGCGGCTTACTTTCCCTTTCTCTCTCTAGTCAAATTTAAAAAAATAATAACTAATGGAATTAAATAATTCTTAAAAACAAAGCAAAACAAAAAATCCAGTAAGACCAGTCTGGTTTCTTTAGCAAAAAGCCAAGTTTAAGTCTGGTAGATTCTGAGTAAGACCCCCCAAAATCATTATTCTACAGTAAGGAAACTCTTGGTGACAGGTTCTTGGTAATTAAAGAAAATTTTCTTGGTAATTAAGGAAACTCTTGGTGACAGGTTCTTGGTAATTAAAGAACACACTAAGGGTGTTCCTAGCACTTGAAAAGCCTAACACTTATCTTTTTTTTAAGTGCCAAAGGGTATGTGTGCTCTCTAGTGAGAGACGAGAAACAGAGAGAGAGAGAAAGCACCCACCAATGGGGAGTGGTCATACTATAATCCTTTTCTCCATCCAGTAAGGATCTTGTGTAGGCATACACATGAGCCTGGCGTGCTGCTCCAGCTGACGGACTGGGATTCAAACCATGGTCAGCCATGTGAGATCCAGCTTCCCTTAACCATTAGGCTATGGAGCTGGCCCAGCCTAACACCTAAGTACCACACTTAACTAAGTACTTCAGCCCCTTTTCATACTGGTGATGAGTAGCTTTGTGAAGTCTTCCAAAGAGAAGGCATGCCATTCATTTACACTTGTGCTTACTTGGAGCTCAACAAGTGGTAATTTCAGAACAAATCCTGAAAATATGTTACAGGTCTAGCTTTGTAGAGTCTAAACATGTCAACAGGGCAGTTATGTATTAAATATAAACAAAGGAAAAAAGCCACATTGTTTTTTAAAATACAGGACCAAATTCCTCATCACACACCCATCACATCCACCCATTTCACTGTGGACCCACAGCATTCACTGGCTCATACATAATACAGCCACAGCTACGAAATACTGACATGGCACACAGGAATACTGCTTTTCTTCTTTTTAAAAAACCACTTACACTACATTCAAATAAACATGGAAATAATGGAATTGAGTAAAAATTTTGTTAAAATGATATTTTATTAGAAAAGTCTTTTTCATCTCAAGAGCCGTTTTACTTAAGCTTCTTTTCAGCTGACATTGCAAGGAGAGGGCTTTACCAATATTGTTTTTGTGAACACTCTTCCAAAGAAATACTAAGTAGCTTAAACCTATAAAAACACCTGCTAAACACATCTTGCCCTGCATTCTGATATTTGCTGAAATGGTCTATAGCAAGCTATACCGCTCCTGTATGAATGGCAAATATCTTTGAAAATGTCCTTAGCTGTTCACAAAGGAAGGTGTTTGACCTGAAGGTGGAAAGAGGAATTTTTCTTAGTAGTCCCCAATGCAGAGCAGGCGTTTTGAATCTAACATGTAGCCCCTATAATCTTTCCAAAGCTAGGAACACACTTACTTAAACAGACAAGTGGAATATTTAAATAAGACCAAGAAAACCCCCAAACCAAAACCCAAATATGTATATATACACAACATATTCAAGTAATTTAAAATATGCAACCCACATGGAATGTTAACACCTACCCACAAGAAAAAGCATGGATAATATTCTAATATACCCTGCACCTCTTCTATCTCAAGCATGTCCAGACAAAAACTGTATTACACACTAAGCTATAAAATTTTAAAAGCAAACACAACACCAAAAAAAAGTGCTTATTAATCACCATTCAAGCAGTGGGGTGAAGCTGCCTGACACAATACACAGTATGGAAATACGTAACCTTGGTTACTGTTTCCTAGGACACTGGCGCTCTGCTAACACAAGAGCTGAGGTGACGCCGAATGCAGTGTTGAGTCATTTCAATAAATGTCTATAAATAAAACCAGTGCGATGGTTATTCCATACTTCTCAAATCCCGGTTGGTAGTATCTAAACATTTCAAGTATTAAATAGATATTAAAAGTGGTGAATACTTTTCATCACAAAGGGTTTTTGTTGATGTCTGCTGAATTTTCCTCTTACACCTCATGAGGAGTGACTAAGCCCATCATACTTGGTAAGGATTGCAGTGATTTAACTCAAATTTTATGAGGGATTCTGGAATATGACTAGGAATGAAAAAAACAAACTAGTTAACAGATTAACGCACTTTTTAAAATGTCACTGATGGGACCAGCAGGTGGCATGGCTGGTGAGAGTGCGGTGCAGACTCTCACATGCTAACTGCGGTTTGAGTTCCAGACCTGATGGCTTGCTTTCTCACCTCGAGGTCTCTCTCTGGTGAGCATACATACCCTCTGGCAAATTAAAAGTAATAAAATAAATAAAATGACACAGGCCACTGTGAAAGAATAATAGTCCATCTAGCATTTCCAAAAAAATATTTCAGCAAATAAAGTCTGTCAAACAGAGAAACATCCTTATTGTAAAGGCAGATTCTGTTAATCATGGTTTTATTATGGACTTTACAAGACACATTAGAAGCCTGCTTGACTGCGGGTGCCATATTGAAACAATGGTGTTGCCCAAATGAAGTGGATGGAGCACAGAGGCCTTGGGAAAAGTCTGCCCCAAACTGGCTCGCCTGTGGTGGTGTTACAACACCCCACTACCCCTGTGTAGGGCAAAGGCTCCACAGGGGACATGCAGAGACTGCTGTCTCAGTCATTAATAGCTGGAAATGGTATAATAGGCAGCAAATAAGAAAAACAGATTCATCTCATCAACATTACTCTGCACATCTGGAGAAACAGCCTCAACAGTGTTTCATAAAAGTGTTCTCTACTTTTTTTTCCCCCTTTCACCTTTAGTGGAGAAAATACAAAAGGTGTAAGAAGCAACTAGATAAAAAGTAGCAATTATGTAGATAAAACCACCTTTTTCAGCTTACTAATAAAAACTTAAGAGCAGAGCCTAAATTGTACAAAGTGAAGCACATACAAGGGTCAAGATCTCTTCACAAGCACATCATCAGCAGTTAGAGAAATGTGTCCTAGATTGATCATTCTTCCTAGGAATAACAGCCCTTAACTACTTTTTTTTTCCTTCTTCATTTTGCCAGAGGGTGCATTCGTGTGCCAGAGGGAAAGAGGAGGGAGAAAGCATCTAACGGGGCATGGTTGCCTGTAATCCCTTCTCCATTTCTCCATCCTGCTGGGATTTTGAACATGCCTGTGCATGAACCCAGCATGTTTCTCAAGCTGCCAGGTATGGGACTCAAACCATTTGGTTGGCCATGTGGGATCTGGCTCCTTTAACTACCAGGCACAGGGTTGGCCCTTTTACCCAATTTTACTCATTCAGTTTAAATGGCCAAAAAAAAAGAAAAAGCCCTATACCAGAAAGCATGAGCCTTTTCCTTCTAAAATTCAGCGCTGTTTCTGAACAATTTCCTTCCACTGCTTCTAAGTCCTATATCTCTACCGAGAATATATCTTCCTGAACTCCTCACTAGGCTGGCAACTTCACCATGTCACCCTGAATTCACTTACAGGTGTCTCTTGGAGATACTGCAGTCAGGCAGTGCTGGCCTCTATGCAGTCAGCTTTGGAAATCTAGAGAGGTCACTGCAAAGAGATTTCATTCTGCTGTCTTTCTAAACTTGTGGTCTGAAAAAAGTACCATCTTCACAGTCTTTGTAAGCCAGCACAGGTTTTCAGCGAAGGCTCCTAAGCGGAAGGATCTCATCCTGATATGCAGGATTTGGGTCTCTGTCAAAAGGAACATTTTCTCCACTTCAAAGTGCCCAGCCATGTTTTAGGGAGAATTCTTGCTAGCTGGCTGTTTAGAAATGAAGGAAAAAGTAGAGAACTTGTTCAGTTGTGACAGCGAGGTTGGTAAAATCTGCCCTCACCTTCCTGCCACTGTCCAGGCAAGACAGCAGATTTTTCTGTTTTGGTAAAAAGAGCATCAGTTCAATCACAATGACCCATTTTTATTCACTTCAGATGTGGATAGATGCATTCTACTTTACAGGACAGTAAGTGTTCTAGATATAAATAAGCACTGGCTTGAAACAATCTTGCCAATTGCAGTCCTACCCCCAATAATTAATTTTTCTTCAAATGTCAATTCTTCACAGTTTCAATACTGCAGCAGCAAATTATTCCTTACATAGAGAAAATTGTGGTCCATATTTTAAAACATCTTAAGAGAGCTAGGGCTAAGTGAGCCAACTTCTGGTGCCACATGCATTTGGGGAGGGCAGTTTGGCCTGCAATCCCACAGACTGGCAATGGGAATGAAGGCCCAGAGGCTGTCCCACGGGAAGGACTGGATTCCGCGGCATCGCCCCCTCCCTACCTCTTGGAGAACTCTGCGTACACATTCATGGGGGCGAACTCTGCAGTACTTGCACTCTGTTTATTGGTCCCTGGCACCCCATGGGGTGGTTGGCTCTTCACAGAGGAGCTTTTCAGAGCAAATCAGGCAGGACGAGGCCAGGAGGTTTTGGTTCCACACAGTTGATCCAGAAGTTGGCACAGCTGGCATGGTACTGGTGCCCTCCATACGCCAGCTTGAAACTGTCTGTCTCTGAGTTGAATGCCTGCCGTAAAGAAACAGAGGTGGGGCAAATCAGGCATTTTCTGAATCTAAGAGCTCATCAGCGTGTACATGTGTACCTCTAACTCCAGGTCACAGGGTTGGGGCCAAAATGGTGCACAAAAACTGTGCAGGTGGCTACAGGAATTCAAGTGAGAAAACTTTATTGCTAATTAAAGGTATAAAAATTGTTATAATTAAACTCAGTTTCAGCAAACGAAGGTCAAATCTTTCTTAGTAAAAGCAGTCAGAAGTTATGGGAGGGAAGGACCAGCAGATAGTGTCATGGTTATGTTGCTGGACTTCCCTGTCATCAAATGTGGTTCGAGTCCTGGACCTGGCGGCTTAAAACTCATGCCCCCCAGGCACACATGTGTGTGGCCAAAATCCCGAGAGGAAAATGGAGAAGAGGGAATTGTGGCGTGGCTAACCCCCCCAGGGGGTGATTTCTTGCTTTCTGCCTCTGTCTCTGCCTAGCAAGCGCACGCACCCTATAGCAAAAAGCTGTCTCATAAAAAAAAGGTATGGGAAGGACAGAGGGATCATGATATGGGGAATTAAAACAGCCAAGGCTTGTGGTTAACGTGTACCCCTCACAGTGCTGAAGCAGTCCCCCTAAGGCTGGCATGAGGTAACGTCATCTCTTACATTTCTGTGGCCGAGTACAGTCCGACCATGAAGGAAAAATTGTAAGAGTTAGAAAACAACAGATAACAACTTGTAGGGTCTGATGCCAGTAGAGCTGATAACTGAATCATCAGCATTACAAAGTACAAACAAGTACAGCATTCATGAAAAATAAATAGACTGGGCTCAACAGATGTGGTTATGTGGTTATGTCGCTGGACTCCCACATAGTCAACTGTGGTTCAAGTTCCAGGCCTGATGGCTTGAAAATCATGCCAGGTGCATGTGTGTGTGTGCCCAAGATCCTGGTAGGAGAATGGAGAAGGGATTGCAGTGTGGCCATCTTCCCTTTGGGGGAGGGGGTGATTTCTCACTTTCCCGCTCACTTTCTCTCTCTCTCTCTGGCAAGTTCCCTAAGGCAAAAACTTATTTAAAAAATATAAATTGAAACAGATAAATAAAGAGACATTAAACACAGAAGAATGAGTTCCTGACATATATAACACACCTAAGCTAAAGGCAGCCAAGGAAAAGTAGGTCCAAACCTCACCTACTCTGTGGGGTTAGTTTTTCTAAAGCACGAAACAAAACTCTAAAACCCAATTTGTTTTGGTCTGTTTTTAAAACTTGTTTTATTGTTTAAAATGTTTTAAATTGCCAGAGGGTACATGCATTTGGCAGCTGGAGAGAGGGAGGGAGGAGGAAGCACTCCCTGACAGGGCACAGCCACACTGCAATCCCTTCTCCTCCATTTCCCTATCCTGTCAGGTTTCGAGGCATGTATGTACATGTGACCCCTGTGTTTTTCAAGTCACCAGGGCCAAGATTCAAACTGCATGGTCAGCCATGTGGGATCTGGCTCAATTAACCACTAGGCCATGGACCTGTCCCTGTTTTTGTCTGTTAATGGCTGAACTGGAAGCTTTCTGATTTCACTCTGTCACTCTACAACTTCCAGTCTTCTAGAAGTTGTTCGTTTTGTTACCCGGTTCATCACAGAGAAAAGATAACCATCACACCAGAAGCCAATTATGAGATACAAGCATGCAAACAAGACAGAAGTGGACCCACACAGACAGGTTAGTTGACTAAATCAAACATCATGGGAACAAAAATGACTCAGCAAAGGGTTCGTGATTGGAACAATTCAGGATGGCAACGGAATCATCCCACTTTGCCTTCCACACTCAAAATTAAGATGGAAACGCTATGGTAATGTGTATCTGGTTCATACTTTTTTAGGATGTTCTTCTGCAGGCTTCTCTTCTCTCTGAAATAACGTTGAAACCATAAGGTCAACAAAATTCCCAGAACATGGCCTTTTGCCTCCAAATAAATCCTTACAGGTTTAACCTCTCCACTTTACCTCCCCACCGTGCACAGGGAGCTGCAGGTACAGTGCAAAGGGTACGCTCCTCCTGCCCTCAACAGCTCCCCAGCGGCCCTTCTGAAAGAACATGACTCGCTCCTACCACCAGCTTTCCGGGCTTTAGACACGCCCCACTGTGGGTCACACACCACACAGTGAAGTGGGTAACTGAGGGAGTTCACTCAGTCAGGTGGGGAAGCACTTCGCCATCTGCAGGGGGAAGGCAAAATCAGCGTGTGACTGACTTACCCGACTCCTGGAATCCACATTTAAGAGGCACACCCCACAGGCAAGTTCCTGGGCATTTTTAATCCCAGGCCGTAACATGCAGGAGGAAAAATCCAGCGAATTTTCATCTGGCTGTGAGGATGACAAGACAAATGGGTAAGAACTCAGCAATTCCAAATGCCGCTTGCTTCAGTCTCTGGTCACCCATCCCCAGCTGGTCCAGCAGTGGATTCTGTACACTTTAGTACCGCCAAGACAAGAATTCACTTCCTCAAACATTTGCTGAGTACCTGTTCTAGGTGCTGGGGATACCAGTACAACACGTGCTCCCTCCTCTGAGAACTCGGTCGGGAGGGGTAGGGCATGAGGGACAGGGCTATTACTTAGGGGTGAGTACTGAGAGCCAAGGCCACAGGAGGGGGAACTCAGGGAAGAGCTTCCTAGAGTTTAGAACCATCTTGGCTGAATCCTGAAAGGAATACTCTAGGTCAAGGAGATAGTGAGATGGGGAGGGCGAGCTAGGGATGGAAGGATATTCCATGTCAAAGCAGCAGCATGAGCAAAGGCCTCTGAACAGAAGACCAGGGATGGGAAGAAATCTAGAGGAGGTAGTCAAGCTTGTGGAAGACGGCATAGGAGATGCAGGAGGAGCATGAAGGACTTGAAAGGACTATCAGGAGGCTTTCTGCTAAGGAAGCCACTAGTTGGTTCTAGTTGGATCATGACAGGATCAGGTTTGTACTATGGACAGAACCCTTCCACTGCAGTGTGGGTGGGCAATTCTCAAGGTATAGGCCTCAGTAAGAAGGCTGCTGTAACGCTGGAGACAAATATTGAAGGTAGAACTAGGGCAGCAACTGTAGGGAGAGAGGAGAAATGGACACACAAAGGAGCCTTTAAGAAGGTGGGACTGGGACCAGCAGTTGGCGTAATAGCTACATTGCTGGACTCCCATGTAGTCGACCACAATTCGAGTCCCAGACCCGGTGGCTTAAACGCATGCTGGGTGTGTGTGTGTGTATGAGTGCCCAAGATCCCGAGAGGAGAATGGAGGAGAAGATATTGCGGCGTGGCCATCCCCCCTGGGGGGGGGGCGCATACGCCTTATAGCAAAAAAAACCTCTCAGAAAAAAAAAGTAGGTGGGATCAAGAGGCCTGGGTGATCTGCCACGTGAGAAGAGTGGGGAGGCTTGGGCCACTGAAAGCATTCACGGTGATGAGGTATGCGAGAGGACAAATCTGGGGAGTGGGAGGAAGAGTTCAGTTCAGGACAAGCTGAGCTGAAGCTACCTGTGGGGCAGGTAAGGTCAGATGCTACATAAATAGGTGGATGGATATACAGACCCAAGTGCTTAAGAGTGAGAAATCTGAAAGTTTCAGACAGTAAAATATATTATCGGCTAAGTCAAATCCTCACTTGTGCCAAGCACTATGCTAACCTCTTCATATGCAATGTCTAATTTTTATTCCTTACAAAAAAATGTGTGTCATGTGGTGAGTGCAGTGCATGATTACAAGGGCTGGTCCCAATTTTGGAAAGTTATTGACTTCTTAAGGAGCTAAATACATATATGCTATATGAACTTATAATTTCATTCACGGATATTTACCCAAAAGAAATGGAAACATAAGTCAGCAAAGTCTTGTACAAAACGCAAGTTCACAGCTCCGTTGTTCATAGTAACCAAAACTAAATAGCACACATGTCTATCAACAAGAAAATGTATTAACAAACCACAGTGTATAAATACAAAGAAATATTATTCAGAATTAAAGATCAAACCCAACATGGATAAATTTTTAAAGCATTACGGTAAGAGACGTCAGGCACAAGGACACATACATACTACACAATTTCATTTATATGAAGTAGTACGAATGGCAAGTCTATTGTGATGGATACTGGACTAGCAGATGCTTTTAGAATCAGATCAGGGCTTGACTGGGAATAGGCCAGAAGGAACAGTGGGGGGAGATAAAATATTCCACATACTGATAGCATTTGATTTACATAAGCAGTATGCACCTGTCAACAGGATCCAACTGACACACTTAGGATTTCTGCATTTCGGGCTGGCAGGTGGCGTGGTAGTGAAGGGCACTGGACTCCCACATGGCTGACTGTGGTTCGAGTCCTGGACATGCTGGCTTGCTTTTCCCTCTCTCTCTCACGCTGTCTCTCTCCGGTCAAATTAAAAATAAGTAAATAAATAAGTAAAGTTAAATAAAATATTTTTAAAAAAATCTCTGCACTTCATTGTTTCTAAATTATTTTTCAATTAAAAATAAAAACCTGAATGGGCTGGCCCCAGAGCACAGTGAAGCACTGTGTGTAGAGGAAACTGGATCTTACATGGTCGACCGTAATTCAAATTTTGGCCAACAGTTTGAAAAACGTGCTGGGCACGTATGAACACGTGCTCAGGATCCTGACGGGAGAGAAGAACAGAGGAAACAGGACTGCAGTGTGACCACGCCCCATTGGGGAGTGCCTTTTCTCCTTCTGATGGTGCACGTGTCCTTTGGCATTAAAAACAACTGGGACTAGCAGATAGCATAATGGTTACATCGCTGGACTCCCACATAGATGACCGTGGTTTGAGTCCTAGGTCCGGCAGCTTAAAGCTCATGCTGGGCATGTGTATATGTGTGCCCAAAATCTTGAGAGGAGAAAAGAGGAGAAGAGATTGCAGCATGGCTACTACCCCCCACCCCTGGGGGGTGATTTCTTGCTTTCTGTCTGTCTCTCTGGAGAACACATGTGGTCTATAGCAAAAATCTCTCTGAACAATAAAAAACCACCTGAATAACAACAAAAAGGGCAGGGAAAAAATGATTCAGAAAAGTAGGATTATTATTTTTTTTTTTAGTTTTCTTATTATTTTTTTTGAGGTACAGGCTTTTACTTTAGGGCACATGTGCTCACTAGAGACAGAGTCAGAGACAGTGAGAGGGAAAGTGAGAAATCATTCCCCAAGGGGGATGACCATGCTGCAGTTCCTTCTCCATTCTCCTCCTGGGATCTTGGGCATGCATGCACACATGCCTAGATTGATTTTCAAGCCACCAGGCCCAGGACTCGAGCCACAGTTGGCCATGTGGGAGCCCAGAGATGTAACCACTACATGGCCTGCCGGCCCTCGAGTTGGATTCTTAATGTAAAAAATTTTTTAGAAATAACCCAAAGCAATTTATTTTGCTTATATGAGGGGAGTCTTCAAAAAGTTCATAGAAAATGTGTATTATGAAAAACCTGGGGCCAGACAGTGGCAGTGGTAAAACAACTGGACCCACATGGGCAAGGTCTACTTCCTAGAACCTCTCTGAGCATCCTAGGGCTTCCATGTGTCTGTGATTCAGGCCAGTTGAAAATCTGGGTGGACTGCAGTGTGAAGACCATGTTAGAGATGCACTTCTCTTTCTCAGAAGAAATAACTTTTTAAAAGATTTCTTTCTTTATTTAATTCCATTTGTTATTATTATTTTTAATTTGATCAAAGAAAGACAGAGAAAGAGAGAGAAAGGAAAAGTGAGAAGGCAAGGTCTAGGACTCAAACTGTGGTCAGCCACATGGGAATCCAGCATCTTTAACCACCACACCACCTGCTGGCCCCAGAAGACATAAATTTTAAAAAAGAAAAAAATATCGACATGGATTTTTAAATTTTTGCATCATAATAAACTTGTACTTGCTGCCAGGACTGGGATTTGAACTGCATTTGGCCATGTGCAATCTGGCTCCCTTAACCATTAGGCTATAGGGCCAGCCCTAAATGTACTTTAACTCCATTGTACCATGAACCCAATATATGCTCCAGAACAGTTTCTCGACTCTGCAACACTGACATTTTAGGTCAGATAATTCTTTGTTGTGGGACCGCCCTCTGCATTACAGGATGTTTACTAGCATCCCGGCTTCTTTGGGGGCAAAATTATCCCTCCACCACTGATAATTGACTTACCAAAGAAAAAAACACAAGTGGATTTGCAAGCACATGCACACAATTACGATCACATACACATTATACGACAAAATTCACCACACCATAAACCAGTCTAATTTCACGGATACAAAGCGGGATCTAGGCTCAGCTGTGAGGGCGCACGGGGAGGCCTGGGTTTGATTCCTGGCCCAACCCAACCTAAACGGGCCAGGTACAGTGGTACATGCCTAAGCGCTAGCTAACTGGGAGGCTGGGGTAGGGGGATCAATTACATGGAGACTGTAAAAATATTTCTCTCTAGGCGCCAGCAGGTGCCATAGTGGTTGAGGCACTGGACTCCCACAATGCCAACGATGGTTCAAGCACTGGACCCGGAGGCTTGAAACTCACACCAGGTGCATATACATGCATGTGTGTCCAGAGTCCTGAGAGGAAAATGGAGAAGGGACTGTGTTTTGCCATTTCCCCGGGGGGTGATTTCTCACTTTATCTCTGTCTCTCTGGTGAGTGTACACTCCCTGTAGTAAAAATGTTTCTCTTAAAAAAATTAATTAAAAACCTATCTCTTTCTCTCCCCTTGTTTTTTCTCCCTCTCTTGTACGCTCTCTCTCTGATCAAAAACAGTAACAACAAACAAAAAAGCAAGAAGAGTGATCCAGACACAGAGTCCACAAATAATTCTAGACTTCAGGTAACAGTTTGCTTACGTTGTGTGTGAAACTTCCCTATCACTGCCGGAACAAAATAGCGCAAGCTGACCAACTTAAAGCAGCATACACTTCTCTCAACCTCTCCAAAAAACAAAAAACAACAACAACAAAAAACCCCCAAAACAAAGGAAAGGGACCAGCAGTTAGCATAATGGCTATGTCGCTGGACTCCCATGTAGTCAACCACGGTTCGAGTCCTGGACCCGGTGGCTTAAACTCATGCCGAGCACGTGTGCGTGCATGCCCAAGATCCCGAGAGGAAAATGGAGGAGAAGGGATTGCGGCGTGACCATCCCCCTGGGGGATGATTTCTCGCTTTCTGTCCCTCTCTCTCTCTCTGTCTGGCGAGAGTACATGCCCTATAGCAAAAACCTCTCCAAGAAAAAAAAAAAAAAAGAAAGCAGCATACACTTCTCTCTCAGTTCTGTGGTCAAGAGTCTAAAATATGCTAGGGAAGGGAGGTGTTCCTTCTGGAAGTTCTAGGGGAGAACCTGTTTTCTTGATTTTTTCTACATTCAAGGGAGTGCTTGTGCCTTCCTCGGCTAGTGGTCTCATGCCAATCTCTTTCTCTGCCTCCATAACAACGTTGCCTTTTCTCACTCTTATCTTCCTGCCTCTTATAAGTCTCCTTGTGATGACATCGGGCCCACCCACATAATCCAGGATAACCTCCCCAATCAAAGATTCTTAACTTAATCCCACCTGTAAAGTCCTTCCTACTACTAGGGAATATATTCACCAGTTCTAGGGACATGAGCATCTTTGAGGGGTCATTATGTTACTACAGTCACCTGTCAAGTGAGGATAGCCATATCGATATATTCCGTGTCTACAACACTGTGCAGACTGGCAAGAGGACAAAAATGTTGTCAGCATTAAAAATAAAATGCTCTCTGGGACCAGCAATTGGTGTAATGGCTATGTCACTGGAATCCCATGTAGTTGACCGTGGTTCGAGTCCCGGAACCGGTGGTTTAAACTCACACCAGGCATGCGTGTGCATGCATGCCCAAGATCCCAAGAGGAGAGAATGGAGAAAGGATTGTGGCGTGGTCATCCCCCCTGGGGGATGATTTCTTGCTTTCTATCTCTCTGTTTCTCTCTGTCTTTCTGGCGAACGCACACACCCTATAGCAAAAACCTCTCCAATCAATCAATCAATCAATCAATCACTCTCCTGACATGCCACAGCAATGGTAAAAACAGGAGACGCTTAACGATGTATCTTCTGAAAAATGTGTGGTTAAGTGACTCTGTCACTGTGCAAACCTCAGAGTACGCTACCTGGAGCATAAACCTGGGAGGCAGCACCTCCTACACACCTGGCCTGTGCGGTACAGCCTCCTGCTCACTGGCTACACACCTGTACAGTATGTCACCCTCCTAAATAGTGCAGAAAGATGTGCATATCTAAACACAGGAAAGGTACAGTGAAAATACAATATGGAAAATAAAAAATGGCACCCCTATGTAGGGCACTTATCATGAAGAGAGCTTGCAGGACTGAACGCTGCTTTTCCTTTCAGTGAGTGGTGAGTGAATGCGAAGACCTGGTCCTGACGGTTCACTACTGTAGGGGCTATAAACACTGCACCCTTAGCCTGCAAGGCACGTATTTACCTGAACTGACAGAGGATGCATACCCTTGCCAGAGAGAGAGCATGCACGAGCGAGCGAGCGCACCCACAATGGGTGGTGGTAATGCTGCAATCCCTTCTCCATTTCTCCACCTTGTCAGGATTGGCGCACACACAGGTCCAGCATGTTTTTCAAGCCCCAGAGCAGGATTCAAACCATGGTTGTCTATGTGAGATTTAGCTCCCTTAATGGGGCCGGCCCTGGAATATCTCTTGAAGGCCCTACTGAAGCCCTTCTCAAAGAGCTGTCACATTCCTTTTCCTTTTGTCTGAGGTACGTGCGCTTACCAGAGAGTGAGCAAGAGAGGGAGGTGAAGTCTGAGAAGGCACCCACCATGAGGGCTGGTCATACCACAATCTCGCCTCCAACTGCCTCCCGCCCACACACCTTTTGGGACTTTTGGGCAGTCACGCACACATGCTCGGCATGCTTTTTAAGCTACCAAGTCTGGGACTCTAACTGTGCAGCCGACCACGTGGGGTCTAGCAGCCCTAACGACCCCCTATGGCTGGCCTGAGGCAGTGTCACTGTGTTCAGAAATAAGCTTACGGTGGTTTCCTTTTTCTTCCATTACAGGTTTACTGGAAGCAGAGAATATACCATGAATATTCCCATTAATAGAAAATTTTTGGTGTGTGATCCTTGTTTTCCAACATTTTAAGGAGCTGGTTGAAGTCTACGAAAGGTTCTGCCAAACCTTTCATCGTGAATCTCCTTGGGCATGGTTTTTTTTCTTCTGCAGTTTGCTTTTCTTTTTCCTCTTCAGCGATGTGTTCTTGTTCCAGTTTCAATAATCCTTCCGTAGTCAATTCTCAGGAACCACCTCCAAGAGCTCCTCAATGTCATCCTCCCCCATAGCCAGGCTACAGCTGCCCGCCATCTCAACCACAGCTGTGTTGAGTTTTGCAACCTCCTCCTCCTTAGGAAATCCTCTGAACTCGGGGACAGACTTCTCAAGGGACTTTTCCCAGATGCCATTCATATGCTCCTTGGTGACATCATTCCAAGCCCAAGCAAGGCTCTTGATGCAGTCATGTTAGACTCTTTCTGGAATTGCAACAGCGTGTTCCTCACTGCCGCGTTAACCTAGGCAAAGGTTCTCCTCAGGTAGCAGGCCTTTAAAGCTGCTAAAACTCCTTGACTCATTGACTGGACCAAAGTGGTGGTATTTGGAAGGAGAAAGACCACTTTCATATTGGGGTGAAGATCAATACAAGGATGTGGGTGAGCATGCTGATGGGTATGTTACCCTCTGAAGGGTACTCTCCGCCTTGCTAGCACGGGAGTTCAGGACTGCCTCTTGGAAGAGAAGCTGGGCCGTCCATGACCTATTGTTCCTGTGATACACTGGCCCTGTGTGCTCAATGCTATGTCTGAGGTCCCTGGGTTCTCGCTGGGCCAGATCACAAAGGAATTCCACTTGTAGCCTGCAACTCTGCCCCCAAGAAAAACTGCTGTCTTGTCCTTAAAAGCCTTGAAACCTGGCATTGACTTGGTCTCTTTATGGATGAAAGTCCTTTCAGGCACCTATTTCCAAAAAAGGGAGTTTTCATTCATATTGAAGACTTGCTCTGGCTGGGACCAGCAGTTAGCGTAATGGCTATGTCACTGGACTCCCATGTAGTCAACCGCGGTTCGAGTCCCGGACCTGGCGGCTTAAACTCACGCTGGGCGCGTGTACATGCGTGCACGAGATCCGGAGAGAGGAATGGAGGAGAAGGGATTGTGGCATGGCCATCCCTCCTGGGGGGTGATTTCTCACTTTCTGTCTCTCTCTCTCTGTCTTTCTGGCAAGCGTACGCGTCCTATAGCAAAAACCTTTCCCCCCCAAAAAAAAGAAAAAAAAAAAGATTTGCTCTGGCAAATCATTTTCCTCTACAATCAGCTTATCTAGAGTTTATAAAAACTCTTCAGCTGCTTCACATAGTATGTGCAGACTCACAACTCACTTTCACGTTATGTAATGAAAAACTGATTCTAGAAAGTCATCCAGAGCTAGCAGTAAATTTGACACTGTGGTTGAGCCAAGGCTTTCCCTTCGACATTGCAAACAACTTATTGCTTTGGCTGTGAGTGTCACAGTGCTGAGAGGGGGGAGGTGTTTCTGTGTCTTTCAGTCCTGTACATCAGAAGTTTCTCCATATCTGATACAGGCTCTTCTTGTGTTTCTGTTAGTCTCACCTTCCTTCAGTGAAGCAGATCCTTTAAGAGTCTGTCACTTTGTTCCTGTTCTTCAAGATCGTGGTTATGGTGTAATGGAACATGTCTGATTGGTGAGCAATAAGCATCACTCATTTTCCACTTCCACAGTCCTTAATCATTTTTAATTTAGTTTCTAGGCCAATCACTTGATGTGGCCTCTTGCTGGCAATATTAGCGGTAGATTTTACATTCTTAGGGGCCATGATGAACAAAACAACGAGATCCAATCATGCATAAGAGAAAACGATGCAATCCAGAGATGTGGAACACAAGATGTATGAGGTTGCTGCCACTGTAACACAGCAGACTGTTCTGTGGTAAACTTTTTTTATCAGTAGTACACTCTAAGATAATTATAAAAAGCATAGGAAACTCAGAAGCCAGGAACACAGTCTATTATTACCAAGTATTATGTACTGTATGTAGCTGCATGTGCTATACTTTCACCCTAATATAGCGCAGTGGGCTTATACCAGCATCACCACCAGTGTGTGTAATCCACTCTGCTACATTACAATGGCTGTCACTAGATGACAGGATTGTTTTAAACACTGCCACAGGGCACGTGTGCTCCCTAGAAAGAGAGACAGAAAGAGGGGAAAGTGAGAGTGTGCACACTCCCCAACAGGGCGTGGTCACGCCATAATGGTTTTTTCTCCATATCTCCATGTGGTGAGGATTAGTGCATGCAGGCACAAGCACTCAGTGTGCTTTTTTTTTTTTTTGGAGAGTTTTTTTTTTTTCTTGCTATAGGGCGTGTGCACTCGCCAGAAAGACAGAGAGACACAGAGAGATAGAAAGCGAGAAATTACACCCCCCCCCCCCCCCGGGGGGTTGGCCATGCCGCAATCCTTTCTCCTCCATTCTCCTCTTGGGATCTTGGGCACGCACACACACGCGCCCTGTGTGTGTTTAAGCCGCCGGGTCCAGGACTTGAACCACGGTCGACTACGTGGGAGTCCAGCGACATAGCCATTATGCTAACTGCTGGTTCTTCGGTGTGCTTTTCATGCTGCTGAGCTGGGATTCAAACTGTGGTTGACCAGGTCGGATTCAGCTCCCGATGAATTTACTAAGTATACTTAACCACGGCGCTACAGAGCTGGCCCCCAATTCTTTTTCTCTTTGACACTGATTTAATTCTCCCATGAGCAAGAAAGAGACAGGCAGCACCCCAAAGTCCTCATGCTGCAATTCACCCCCAGCTCAGCAGGCCTTGATCACGGGCAAACATGTGCCCAGCATACTCAGAGAGGTCTCCAGATGTGAGCGGCAACCTTCCTGTGTGGTCTGCCTCACAGAACACTGGGCTTTACTTCTGCACCATCAACATGAGACAGGAACTTTTCAGCTTTACTATAATTTTATGGGACTGCTCTGTATGTGCAGTCTGTCACTGACCGAAACATTGGCTGTGGGGTACATGACTGTACTCTGGAATTCACTGCATCTCTCACACTGAAAGGAAGTACAAAAGAATTTTCATTATTCTGAGGATAAGACTGAAATCAGAGTCTGTGTGATTTCTTGGAGAATCTTAGATTATATATAGCAAACATCGAATAGTTTCGTTTTCCAGGACTGAATCCTAAGTTCTAAAACAAATGAACTTCTACCCACATCCACAATCTAAAAACCTTAGTTAGCAATTCATTTACCATCAGAGTGCATCGCATCTCACTACCATACGTGATTGGGACCTCTTGAGAAAGAAACTATTCCCTCACAGTCTGTGCCCAGAACAAATATGCTTCTACCACAAGAGGGAGTCCTAGTCATGGACAAAGGGAGTATTTAAGGGAAAGTGGAACAAAAAAATCTACCATTATAGTTTACAGCTTAAATAAATCTTAGAGCCACAATTTTGAGTTTAAACCCGTGTACCCACAACCCTTCGCCTAAATACCACTATGATGGAGCACTAGATTCTGGGACTTCTTCACTGGAGAAAAAATAATGTGGTTGTGTGTTTTTTTGATGGGAAGAGTCTCACGGAGTCTTCATGGGAAGAAAGAAGCTTTTTTTTTTTGGCTTATTGGAAGCTATAAATAACTTAATAAGGATTTGAAGTTAAATCCCAGATCTGTCAGTTTCAGCCATATTTCAACTCCGAGCCCTAATTTCTTCACCTGTAAAATGGGGATTATACTGCTAGCCTCAGAGTTGTTACCAGGATTAAATGCAAATGAACATAAAGAACAGCACAATGCCTGGCAGGTTCGAGATGCAAAGTAAAGTGATTGTTACTTGCAGTAATAGTACTGAACTCAAAAGGCCTCACTGTAGCATATGGTCCCTTAGGGAACTCATTTACCTAAATGATGCAGTGGGGTAAGGAGGTAAAACCTGCATTCCTATACCACCTCGATCATATCTCTCCCTAGTAATGATTTCCCTGCTTTGAGCTTCACATCCAGAGTCTCTGGATTTGTAGTTCTGTTTTAAGTGAACTGAACTACACAGATGTTGGTCTGTATATCATTTACATTTATGCAGCTCTTTTTAAAAAAGAATTATTTTATTTAACTTTATTTTAATTTGACCAGAGAGGGACAGAACAAGAGAGAGAAAGAGAAGGAAAATGAGAAAGCCAGCCACCAGGTCCAGGACTCGAACTGCGATCAGCCATGTGGGAGTCCAGCACTTTTAACTACCATGCCACCTGCCGGCTTCCTATGCAGCTATTATCAGTTCTGTTAGAGTAAAGGTTTCATCACGACAAGTTACACTTTATTTTTCCTCTGTACAATGTATGGTATTCTTTGTGTAGAGGGCAATTCAAGAAAGGTTTTTCTGTTTTGATTTTTTTTTAAGAACAGGGTCTCATTACGTTGTCTAGGCTGGGTTTAAACAGGCAATTCTCCTGCTGCAGCCTCCCAAGAAGCTGAGATTATATATATTCATGTGCCTGCATACATATACATATATCTATATCTATATCTATATCTATATCTATATCTATATCTATATCTATCTATATCTATCTGGCTCAAACAAGTTTTACAGACTGAGGACCCACTACCAGTTATCAAGAGGAAATGACATGGTATAACCTGGAAAAATACCTGAGTAAAGAATGACTACTCTTCTGTCACAGCTAACCTGGTGAAAAAAGCAATAATAACTAGAAGCACATTGATAATTGTATAAATGAATACTTGGTAGTGCATGTTAAATTTACAACGCATTCCTGTGTCACAGATAATTAATCTCTATACCCTTACATGGTGTCTAAAAAGCTGTCAGGTAAAATTACTCACTGGTATGTAGTCATGGATACTAGCGTAAGCTTCACAAAGGGAGTGTGAAGGACAGGGCACGAATGCCTGGCCCCGCTCCATTTACCTCACGCGTGGCTGGCTACACTGAGGAATTAGAGTCGCCAGGTGTGAACAGGGCAACACTTCCCAAGTGGGATGAGCTACCTCAAAACAGGCTTTCCTCAAAATAACAGGAGCAAATTCCAAGGCTTCTTTAAAAAGGTCCAAACAAAACCAATCCTTGATGTAAGATATCAGAACGAAGATTACCTATGAGTAGAGTGATGACTAAGAAGGTACATAAGAAAACTTTCCGGGGACCAGCAGATGGTGTAATGGTTACGTCGCTGGACTGACATGAGATTGACCATGGTCCGAGTCTTGGACCCAGTGGCTTAAAATTCATGACAGGTGCGTGTGCCTGCATGCCCAAGATCCCAAAAAGAGAAAGGAGGAGAAGGACTGTGGTGTGGCCATCCCTCTGGGGGGTGATTTCTCACTTTCTGTCTCTGTCTCTCTGGCAAGTACACATGCCCTATAGCAAAAGTTTCTCTAAAAAAAGAAAACTTTCTGTAATGATAGACTAGTCTATGTCTTGAAAGGGACATGAGTTTTGTGGGGGTTATGCCTTTGTGAAAACTCATCAAATATAATTAACGAATTCAGTGAATGGTATGATCAAAATTCTTGCATTTTATGTGTGTGCGCATAAAACTACTTAATTATTGATTTTTACTCTTTAGTGTGTGGTTTTGTTTTGTTTTGTTTTGTTTGGCTATAGGTGTGCATGTACTTGCCAGAGAGTGGAAAAGTGAGAAGTCACCCTTCAGGAGGTATGGCCACTCCACAACCCCTTCTCCTCCAGTCTCCTCTCAGGAATTTGGGCACATAGGCACCCGTGTTCAGTGTGACTGTCAAGGAGCCAGGTCTGGGATTTGAACTGTACAACTGACCATTTGGAATCCAGTGCCTTAGCCTCCACACTACTTGCTGACCCCAATTTATGTGGTTTTTTTTTTTTTTTTTTCAGGTTAATTTTTTTCTTCTGAGAGAGAGCACACTCCTGGCAGCATCTTGATGCTGGGACACCCCTACCCCCGGCCAGGCTCCAGCTTCAGCTTGCCTTGGATCATGGGCATATGCATGCTGGGCACTCAGAGAGGTCTCTGGATGTGAATTTGGAACCTTCTCATGTGGGTCAGCATTTTAGAGTGGTGTATTTTACTGCTATGCTACCTCCTGTGCCTCTTTTATGCATATTTTATTATAAAAAAGAAAAAGAGCCCAGAGGGGGCAGTCCAAGTTTAGAAGGCAAGACCTTTTTTTTTTTTGGAGAGGTTTTTTGCTACAGGGTGTGTGTGTTCGCCAGAAAGAGAAAGACAGAGAGACAGAAAGCGAGAAATCACCCCACAGGGGGTATGGCCATGCCATTCTCCTCTCAGGACCTTGGGCACGCACGCACACACACATGCCCGGCGTGAGTTTAAGCCACTGGGTCTGGGACTCGAACCACGGTCGATTACACAGGAGTCCAGTGACATAGCCATTACGCTAACTGCTGGTCCCTGGTTTTATTCATTTAACTTGCCCTTTTCTTTTTTAAAAAAACCAATTATTTATTTAATTCCATTTGTTGTTATTATTATTACTTATTTCTTTTAAAAAAAGAATTATTTATTTAATTTTCCTTATTCATTCATTTATTTTAATTTGACCAGAGAGAGACTGAGGGGGGCGGGGGGAAGTGAGAAAGCAAGCCACCAGGTCTGGGACTCGAACTGTGGTTGGCCATGTGGGAGTGTCCAGGGCCTTAGCCACCACACCACCTGCTGGTCCCTGTTATTATTATTTTAAATCTGACCAGAGAAACATAGAGAGAAAGGGAAAGCAAGAAAGCAAGCTGCCAAGTCCAGGACTCAAATCATGGTAGGCCATGTGGGAATCCATGCCTTTAACCACCATGCCACCTGCTGGCCCCTTAACTTGCCCTTTTCAACAAGGCAACAAAGAATATTATTGGTTGACAGAGACCAGCAAAAGGTAAACCGGTTACGTTGCTAGACTCCCACGTAGCTGACTGCGGTTTGAGTCCTGGACCTGGCAGCTTAAAACTCACGCTGTGTGCGTGTGTGTGCGTGCTCAACACCCTGAGAGAATGGAGGAGAAGGTTTATGGCTTGGCCACCACCCCCGTTGGGTGATTTCTTGCTTTCTGTCTCTGTCTCTCTGTCCCTCCAGTGAGCCCACATGCCCTATAGCAAAAATCTCTCTCTCTAAAAAAAGAGAAATATTGGTTGACAAAGCAGACTTTGACCTTCAGAATGAATCCAGGCCTCATCAATATCTCCATGCCTAGATTTTTCTTCTGTAAACGGAGGAAAATAATAGCACCTACACCCAAGACTTCTGTATTAAGTAAGTTAAATCTATACAAAGTGTTAAGAATGATGTCTGGGCCGGTAGGTGGTGTGATGGTTAAGGTGCTGGATGGACTCTCACATGGCTGACCATGGTTCAAGTGCTGGACCTGGAGGCTTGCTTTCTCACTTTCCCTCCCTCTCTGTTTCTCTCTGATCAAAATTTAAGAAATAAATAAATAAAAATAAAATAAATAAGAAAAAAGAATGGGGACAAGCAAATGGCGCAATGGTCATGTCGCTGAACTCCCACATCATCAATGGGAGTTCGAATTCTAGATCCAGCAGCTTAAAACTCACACCAGGCGTGTGTGCGTGCGTGCCCAAAATCCCATGAGGAGAATAGAAGAGAAGGGACTGTGGTGTGGCCATCCCCTCTGGAGGTGGTTTCTTGCTTTCTGTCTCTCTGGCAAGCGCACATACCCTAAAGCAAAAATCTCTCTCTAAAATTAATTGATTAAAAAATAAAAAGAATCATATCCAGCACAGCACAAGGTAAGCATTCAATAAAGGTTGGCTAATGCTAACACTATTAAGGCATAACTTGCTCTGTATTAGGATGAAGCAAGGAAGCAGAAGGTGGGAGATCCTAGGAAGAACCCAGACACACACTGATTTCCTGATTCCTAATGCTTGGTCTTTGATATCTTATTGCTATATAAATATGGAACAAATGGGCTTCATAGTAAGAGCTTTGTAAGACTGAGTAGACTCTGATTAATTGCAATGCTGACAAAGCACTCTGTGATAAACAGGAAACACATCCTCCTTGACCCTACAGCTTCACAAGTGCCTTTGGCATCGGTAGCCAACCAACTTCATTGTAGCCAGAGCACACACAGTAAATTCATAGTTTAACATGTTCCTCTGATGCAGAGGATAATAATCCCAATTCCAACAGCTCCAAGAAAATTTGAGAACTGGGACCAGCAGATGGCTTAATGGTTATGCCACTGGACTCCCACATGGCAGACTGCGGTTCAAATCCTGGACCTGGTGGCTTGAAACTCACACTGGGTATGTCTGCATGTGTGCCCTAAGATCCCAAGAGGAGAATGGAGGAGAGGGATTGTGGCATGGTCATCCCCCCAGGGGGTGATTTCTCATTTTCTTTCTCTTGACTTTGTCTTTCTGGTGAGCACACACGCCCTATAGCAAAAATCTCTTAAAAAAAAAAAATTGAGGACTAGCAAACTACATGCCTTTTCTCCCAACTTGCTCATATCAGTTATCACAGCTTTAAGTCAACTGATGAAGGACAGAACTTAAAGACTCTCATTCAGAGCCCAAGAATTTTGGCTCTCCGAATGAAAAAAGAGAAATGAAGGACGAGTAGTAATCTAAGTTCCTTCTGTTCCTGGCATTCTGACTCAGGTAGGGGATGTGTGCTGCCACAGTGCTCCTTAGACAGGTGGACTCCAGGACAGAAGATGTCTCTGGTTGCCTGGAATGACTCTGCTCCAGAAGATGATGATGGCAGAGTAACAACGTCAAGTTGCCATGTAGATTTATATAAATTTCAAGTCTCTAAAGGATAGCTTAGAGAACTTAATAACCATCAGCACAGATGAAAGGAGAAGCAGGCAAGGACACAAGACAGTACCTGTAGGGGAGGTCTGTGTAAATGAACGAAGGGTAAAAATAAATTTCTCCTACCAGAGTAAAGACATGTATTTTTCCATTATAAATATAATAAATGTTCATTAAAGAAGATTGAGAAAATGGAAAAAACTAAAAGAATATTAAAAAAAAAAAACCTGAGTTGGGTCAGCAAGTAGCATGGTAGTAAAGGCACTGGATTCCCACATAGCCAACCACGGTTCAAGTCCTGGACCTGGCAGTTTGTTTTTCTCGCTTTCTCCCTCTGTCTCTGTCTCTCTGGTGAGTGTGTATGCCCTGTAGCAAATTTTAAAAAATAAGAATAAATAAAATGAAATAAATTATTATTAAAAAACAAACAAACAAATCCTGGGTTTCATCACTCAAAAACCACCTTATTACCCTTTTAGTAGATATCCTCCTAGTCTTGTATTAGCAGATCTTTGTTATTTCAAACTTAGTGCTCCTTTACAAACAGGCTGCAAAACACCTTAGTATAAAGATTCACCACAATAAGTTAGTCCTCTAGATTTCGATTTTTAGATTGTTTCTAATTTTTTCATTTTTATAAGAACAACTCTGTGCACTTAACTTGCTTCTTTGTGAATTTGTATTTAGACTTGTTGCCTTAGGAAGTTTTCTCAGAAGTGGAATTACTGAGACAACTGTTTTGAATGTCTGCCAAGTCCTTTAATTCATTCAAAAAAATTTTTTTTGGAGGGATGCATGCACTGCCCAAAGAGATAGAGAGAAAAAAGCACCCACCCACTGGGGTGTGGTTACATTTCAATCCCTTTTCTTCTATTCTCCATCCTGCTGGGATTTTGGGCATGTACATGCACATATGGTCAGAGTGTTTTTCAAACTGCCAGGTCCAGGATTTGAACTGTGTAGTTAGCCATGTGGGATCTGGTTGTCTTAATCACGCCACTGTGGTGGCAACACAACTTTTTTTTTTTTTTTTTTTAATAAAAGCTTATTTCTTTCTATCACGACAGAGTGAGAAAATGAGAGAAAGAGAGAGAGAGAGAGAGAAGAGAGAATACCCTCAACAGTGTTCTCATGCTGCAACCTTCCCCTGCAGCCTTCCAGCTAGGCAGGGTCATAGGCACAAACACATATGTCAACCTAGGAATCAAACCCAACCTTCCATGTGGCTTTCAGCATCACAGAACACTGCACTACCATGGTGCCACTGCAGCTGGGCCTCAGTTCTTACTGGGTGTTTAGACAATGCCTTGAGACTGTGCTCGAGTCAAGAACAAAAGATAAAAAAGATGTGGTCTTGGTCTCTGTTCTCAAAGAGTTCAGTCAGAGGGAAAGCGTATTACCAAACTTTTTTCCCATAGGCTGAATCCACCCCGAGTTATAAGCCCACATTCACATCAACACTGTTAGGATTCAAACACAATTCAAACTAAAGCTGGGCTTAATCAGTAGGCAAGAAATGAAACCTTGACCAGCCACAGTGGTGCAGGCAGTAGGGTGCCACCCTGTGACACCACAGCCATAATAGGAAGGCCTAGCTAGGGTTCAGATCCTGGGTTGACTCAAACATGTCAGGCATGTCCATGGTTGCACCTGTAATCCTATAAGTCTAGGGGGAGGAGTGCATTAATGGCAACACCCTATTGGTGATCTCTGTCTTTCTCTCATAAAAGAAAGGCACTTAAAGAAACATTTCTCTTCATTTGAATTAATATTCACTGAGTAGCTGTACTTCCTCCTTTATGAATTACATGTTCCTGCTGCTATTTTACTGGGATGCTGTTACAGTCTCATTGACTATAGTATAGGGCAAAGACAAGAGCCCACCATCAGTATGCAGTCATCCTTTTTCTTAACTTGCCATATAATCTATTTTTCTGATACTTAGAATGTCTTTCACTAACTTGTACTTTGGAGATATGCCATTTGGCCTGTGTTGAGAGATGTTCTAAGAAACTACTGAAGAGGCTAGCTGGTGCTGGACTCCCACATGGCCGACCACGGTTCTAGTCCTGTACCTAGCGGCTTGAAAATCATGCCAGGCGCGTGTGTGTGCATGCCCACAAGCCCTGGAGAAGAATAGAGGGAAAGTGATTGTGGTGTGGCCGTCCCCGCCCCCCGGAAGAGTTATTTCTCACTTTCCCTCTCACTGTCTCTCTAGTGAGCTCATTGCGTCTTGTGTTAAAAACCTAAAACAAAAAAGAAACTACTGAATGAAACTTGCTGTTTTATTTACTGAAAGAATAATTTTTCTTTCCTCTTCCTCCTCCCTTCCCATTCCTTCTTTTTTCCTTTCCTCCCTTCTAATATGCCAGAAAGTGCATTTGTGATAGTCAGAGAAGGAAGACTGCCAGACAGAGAAAGCATCCTCATGGGGTATGGCCACCCTGCAATCGCTTCTCCATCCCTTTGTAATTTGGGGCACATGCACACACGCACACTCATTTGCTACGTTTTTTAAGCTACTAGGACTTCAACCATAGTGTTGCCCATGTGGGATGCAGTTCACTTAACCACCACCCCATGGCTAGTCCAATACTTTTTAAAGATGATGTTGGTTACACTAGTTTTCTCTTTATGAGAACCTACAAAATGAATTTCTTTTTTTTTTTTGAGAGGTTTTTGATATAGGGCACGTGCGCTCACCAGACATAGAGAGACAGAAAGCAAGAAATCACCCCCCAGGGGGGATGGCCACGCTGCAATCCCTTCTCCTCCATTCTCCTCTCGGGATCTTGGGCACACATGCACATGCGCCCGGTGTGAGTTTTAAGCCACTGGGTCCGGGATGCGAACCGCGGTCGACTACGTGGGAGTCCAGCGACATAGCCATTACGCTAACTGCTGGTCCCCAAAATGAATTTCTTTTTGATACTAGTACCAAGAATACTTACTTGTTATTCAATTGTTTATTTAATTTTATTATTATTTTTAAAATACTTATTTATTTAATTTCATCTGTTATCATTATTTTGTAATCTGACCAGGGAGAGAGAAAGAGGAAAGTGAGATAGCAAGCTGCTAGGTCTGCGACTTGAACAGTGGTTAGTCATGTGGGACTCCAGGGTCTTAACCATCATGTCATCTGTTGGTCCCATTATTATTTTTTAATTCGAGAGAAAGAAAGAAAGAGAGCCGCCAGGTCTGGGACTCCAACTGCAGTTGATCATATGGGAGTCCAGCATCTTAACCACCATGCCACCTGCTGGCCCCCTGAATACTGATTTTATCTTTATGTTATCAACATGGAACTGATCATGTCTTCTATACATCCGCTTCTTTTTTTTTTTTTTTTTTTGGAGAGATTTTTGCTATAGGGTGCGTGCGCTCACCAGACAGACAGAGAGAGACATAGAGACAGAAAGCGAGAAATCACCCCCCAGGGGGGATGGCCACGCCGCAATCCCTTCTCCTCCATTCTCCTCTTGGGATCTTGGGCATGCACGCACATGCGCCCGGCGTGAGTTTTAAGCCACCGGGTCCGGGACGCGAACCGTGGTCGACTACGTGGGAGTCCAGTGACATAGCCATTAAGCTAACTGCTGGTTCCCTATACATCCGTTTCTAGAAGGCATAAAGTCAACTGTACAGTCCACCACTAACAAATGCAATCACTTTAAAGTATTATTTTTAAAGGTTTTTTTTCTTTTTAAAGATTGTACTGTTTATTTAACCTTTCTTCCTCCCCCCTCCCTCCCTTTTCCTTCCTTTCCTTTCCTTTTTTTTCCTTTTTTTTCCTTTCCTTTCCTTCCTTCCTTCCTCTCTTCCCCCCTCTCTCTCTCTCTTTCTTTCTTTTTCTTTCTCTCTCTCTCTCCTCCCCCCCCCCTTCTTTCTTTCTTTGAATTGACCAGAGAGGGACTAGGTGAGAGAGAGATAGTGAGGGAAAGTGAGAAAAGCAAGCCACCAGGTCTGGGACTTGAACTGTGGTCAGCCATGTGGGAGTCCAGCGCCATTAACCATCATGCCACCTGTTGGCCCCTAAAGCATTTTTTTCAAAAAAGATTTTTCCTATAGGATGTGTGCGCTCACTGGAGAGACAGAGAGACGGAAAGCAAGAAGTCATCCCCTGGGGGGAGGGTCACTCCACAATCTCTTCTCCTCCATTCTCCTCTTGGCATTTTGGGCACACATGCACATACACTTGGTGTGAATTTCAAGCTACAGAGTATGAGACTCGAACCGTGGATGGTCACATGGGACTCTAGTGCCTTAACCACCATGCCACCTGCTGGCTTCTAAAGCATACATTTTTATATCCTTAACTTTATTCTTGGCTTTATGTTATCTTCCCTACTTTCATTTTATTTTTTCCCCATTTTCCTTATCCATTTATTTAAAAAATTTAAGCCATTTATTAAAATTGGAAGTACAGATCAAGTCACCACTGTCTGGGAGTATGGACCCCACAAGGAAGGCCCCGGTTTGGTTTCTAAGCCAATTTGAACATACCGAATGCAGCTGCATTTGCCTGTATCCTAGCTAGTTGGGAGGCTGGGGCAGCAGGATTCTGATTCAGCCAGGCCCTGTCAAGAATACCTATCTCTGTCTCTCTCCTCCTCTTTTTCACATGAAGAAAAAAAATGATGAAGTACAAAAAAAAAAGCATGGATACTAGTTTAAAAAAACTTGGAAGGTCCAAAAAAGTATAAAGCAACAAGTAAGAAGTTCAACCCAACACTGTTAGGACGCTAATAAAGAAAGACAGGAGGACAGTAGGTGGTGTGATGGTTAAGGCGGCTGGATGCCACATAGCTGACTTTACCGCTGAGTCCTGGACCTGGAGGTCTGGAAAACATGCCGGGGTCGTGTGCATCCATGACCAAAATCCTGATAAGAGAATGAAGGAGAGTAGAGGAGACAGGATTGCACTGTCATCATCCCTCCAGGGGTGCTTGCTTTCTCTCTCTCTCTCTGGCAAGCACACTTACCTTCACACAAAATTTAAAAAAGAAAAAGAAAATAAAGGAGGACCCAGACTGTGGAGCAGCAGGAGAATGCGACATTCCACAAGGCTGACCCACACAGGAAGGTTCTAGGTTTATGCCCAGAGACCTCCGAGTATGTCCGGCATGTGCATGCCCTTGATCTAGGGCTGGTTAAAGCTGGCAGTGAATCATGGTGGCAAGACCCTATTGGGAATGCTTGTCTCTTATGCATGGAAGAAGCAAATAAAATTTAAAAAAAAAAAAAAAAAGGACATCATCCTACTTTAAGAGGTTGATAAGCTAGTAGGTAAAAAACAAGAAAACATGTGATTATCAACAAGCCTGGCAGGTGCTGTGAGAAGTGAGAGCAATGTGCTACGGTCATACACACGAAGGGCATGCAATTCAAACCGACGGGTTCTTGGAGTGACTGGGGAAAATGAAGGAGATTTCAGAGGGAAAAGCAGCCTAACAGAAAGACAGGCAAGGATGGGTCAATGGTGGAAAAGACCTACACTGGGCTAAGGAGCTGGAACTCAATCAGGAGGACTACGGAGAGCCCACTCCAGGATTTTAAATGGGATTTAAATGACATAATCAGATTGTCAGTTTAGAAAGGACAGTCTAGTTGTGGTGTGCAGGACAGATTGACAGGGGCTATAAACGAGAACCAATAATCCCAGCTATGGGGTCAGAAGTTTGGAAGTAATAAAAGACTGAATGATTTAATACTTAAAAAATTGTTTCTAATTTCATTACGTTTTCTAACTATTAATAATATGTAAGAATGCTATGAATTTTGCTAACCCAATCAATTTAACTTCTTGAATTTAAATTGCTAGAAGAATTTCATATCACCAGATAAACATAATTTCATCTCTTCTTTTCAAATATTTATACTCCTCTCTTACTAAATTGGCCAGAACAGTCTTTTTTAAAAACAATTACCTAATGTATGCTCTTAGGTTATAAATTGAAAAATGGTCCAAGGGAACAAAATAGAAACTTTGGAAATTATTTAAACTCTTTAAGAATGTAATACTATTGTATAAAGCAGAAACAACATAACAATGGTGAGGAGGAGATCTGCAGCTTACTACATGCTATTGGGAAAGCTGGGTATCCATCTGGCTATCAGTTCAGAGCAATAAAAATTACTTCCTCCCACCCAGTTGCAATCCTGTTCAGATGGGTCACACAGTTAAATATTTAAAAAAGGAATATTTATTCCAGCTGTGGAAGGAAGATAAATTTCCGACTATTGTGAAATAAAGGATATCATCAGAGACAAACTGAATTGGTATGAATATATAAAAATGAAATCGTTTTGCCAAATGAAATATAAAAAATGGTGCAGTGATAGAGGAGGAAAACACTGATACAAGTTTACTAGCCTATATGTATGGATATAAATCCATTATAATTATGAAATATGTAAGGTCAATAACCATAGTCTGTTGAATATGTGGTCAAATGGACAAAAGAGAAGCTCAGTTTATACACAGAAGAAACAGAGGCAATAAATTACCATGCGGAACATTGTAAAGATTCTAATGAAATGAAATGAAATGGAAGAAATGTAAAAAACACATTGGGGAATCAGTGCACATTTGTATTTTTGTGTATTTTTTTTTTTAAGAATTATTACTTCATTTAACTTTATTTATCTATTTATTTATTCTAATTTGACCAGAGACGGACTGAGTGGGGGGGGAGGAGATAGAGAGAGAGCAAGCAAGCTGCCAGGTCCAGGACTTGAACTTTGGTCAGCCATGTGGGAGTCCAGCACTCTTAACCACCATGCCATCTGCCAGTCCCAAGTGTACATTTGTTAAGTTGAGCAACTGAGCAAGAAAGCTGGAACACAACTGTGAGAATGTGTACGACGTACTGCTGGCAGCACCGCCTACTGGTTGAAGCTACCTGGAAAGCTATCTAATAAATGTGACAAGTTACATATGCATGGCACCTGTTCAAGGGGACTTCAAAAAGTTTGTGAAAATGTGGAATTAAAGTACAAGTTTATTTTGGTACCCTCTCCCCCCAAAGAAATCTATGCATAGTTATTTCATAATAGGCATTTTCCATGAACTTTTTGAAGATCCTGGTACATGTGCAAACATATATTCTTGGCCTCTGAAATCCATTTTGAGGAACTATATCTCACACAGGGGAAATAATGTTTATTCAGGGTACAACTATTCATAACAGAAAAAAACCTAAATAATACAAGAACCTAAAGAAAGTTTTAAAAAGCACAAAAAAAGCCTAGACAAACTGTAGGACAGCAACATGATATATTACATAGCTTTTAAAAAGAACACATACAGGGAAACCAGCAGTTAGCATAATGGCTATGTTGCTGGACTCCCATGTAGTCGACCGCAGTTCGAGTCCTGGACCCAGTGGCTTAAACTCACGCTGGGCGCGTGTCCGTGTGCGCCTAAGATCCCAAGAGGAGAATGGAGGAGAAGGGATTGGGCCATCCCCCAATGGGGGGGGTGATTTCTCGCTTTCTATCTCTCTTTCTCTTTCTGGCGAGCGCACGCGCCCTATAGCAAAAACCTCTATAATAAAAAAAAAAGAACACATACGGGGACAGCAGGCCACATGGTTAAAGCAGTGGACTCCCACATGGCCAAGCGCAGTTCTAGTCCCAGACCTGGTAGTTTGAAAATCATGCCAAGTGCATGTATATGCGTGTGTGGCCAAAATCCTGAGAGGAGAATGGAGGAGAAGGGATTATGGTGTGGCTATGCCCCCTGGGGGGTGATTTGTCACTTTCCGTCTCTGTCTCCAGTGAGTGCATGTACTCTATGGCAAAAAAACAAAAACAACAACAATAAAACACATATGGGACATAAACAGAAGTGTAAAGAGAGGAACTTAGATGAATGCTCTGCAAACCTTTCATGTATGTATGTGAATCATGAAAAATGTAGACAGAGTGAATGGTTTTTTGCTCTTTTTAGGTAGAAAGGGCCTTAAAGTTAACCACAAGCCAACTTGGTACTATTAATTTAACTGCATACATGCTTTCTCCTCCTTTAACATAACGTGATCCATCCTCTAAGACGTGCCATCGTAGTAACACACACCCTGCTTTACACCTGGGTTTCTGGAAAGGAAAGCAACGGCTGAATTGTCTAAGGGGCTTACTGTGAGTGTGGCGAGTGACATGAAGCCAATTAGGTTATTCCATACTTTATCGATGTCCTTCAGCAACTGCTGGAGTTTCTCACTGCATACAGCGGTGGCTTTGATCCCCAGCTCCACACGCTTGGTCACCCTGTACACTTCAACAACACCTGCCAGGGTAAGAGAAAAGAGTTAGGTGCTGGAAGTGCAGAGAGAAAGACGAGTGAGACAAAGCGGCATTACTATTTGATGTTATCTTAGTTGGAATTAAGGAACACATCTGGACAGAGGTAAAGTTACTATTCCTTGGAACCAAATCCCCTCTCAATTCTGCTATATAGCTTACTGGTAACAGCAAGGACTCTAGAGCTACACTGTCTGGGTTCAAAAGAATTATTTTATTTAACTTTATTTATTTATTTATTGTAATTTGACCAAAAGAAAGAGAGAGAGAAAGTAAGAAAGCAAACTGCCAGGTCTGGGACTTGAACTGCGGTTGGCCATGTGGGAGTCCAGTGCCCATAACCACCACGCCACCTGCTGGGCCCTCAGGTCTATCTCCTATTAGCTATGTAAGTCACGTAACTGTTCTGTTCCTCAGTTCCCTTATCTATAAAGCTGAGATAATAATAGATTCTCCTCAAAGGATGGTTGAGAGTATTGAATAACATCATCAAAAGGCTTAGACCAGTGTCTGGAGAAGAGTAGGAATTATGTAAATATTAGCTTTTTTCTTCTTGAAAGGTTCCCTTTTGAGTCTGAATCTGGGAAATCTCATTAGACTGGCTGAAATGTGAATAGTAAAAGTTTTAAAGAATCTAAATGTTAATATTATCACAAAATAATTAAGAAGTATCTCACCTCTCTGAACCCCCAAGGATTTACAAACTGGATCCACAGACCTTCAATACACTTAACAGGATCTTTTGATAGAATGGCTCTTTCACTGTGGTCTTTGAATTGTGGCTAAACTCTTCAACCAGGAATGGGAGGTGTCAAGGACCTCCACATTCTAAGGACAATCACAAGTCACTTCTTCAATCCCTATAACATGACAGTTACCAGACACATTACCCCAGCCTCTAAGTGAACAGGGGCGAAATTCCAGGGATCTTCAGACTGGTATATACACTGTCATTTCTGACATAGCACTATGGATTTTCTTCTACCTTCTCCAAGGGAAGGGCAGGAATTATTGCCCACCCTAAGTCAAATGAGGAGGATTCTAATGAACCATCACAGAGACTAGAAAACCTACTAGAAGGAGAGACAGGCTACCCACTTCCCGGTGGACATCTACCTATGCAGCGAAACCATGCCTGTCTGAGCAGAGTAAGGACAGTGAGGTGGTAGAATAAACCAGAAAATACATCTGTGTATTATCTACTCACCAGCACATTTTTTTTGAGCGCCTACTATGTGCCAGGTACTACCTTAGGAATTGGAGACACACCAATAAACAAAACAGACCAAAATCTCTGCCCTCTGGAGATTCCTTATAGTGGAGGGAGACAGGCCGTAGAAGATACTAAAGGTGGCGTAGCAGTTAAGTCACTGGACTCTCACATGGCCAATCACAGACTGAGTCACAGATCTGGCAGAAGCTTGAAAATTATGCTGGGTATGTATGTGCATATGCCCAAAATGCCAAGGGAGGAGGAAGACAAGGGACTGTGGTATAGTCATTCCCAGGGGTGGTGATTTCTCACTCTCCCTTTGTCTCTCTCTGGGAGCACATGCGCCTTATGGCAAAAACCAAACCAAAAAAAAAAAAAAAAAAAAACCCAGATATGAAAGGTAATAGGACTAAGAAGAAAATCAAGCAGAGAGATCAGGGTAGGGAGTGGAGAGGCCATTCTGAGAAAGGGGGGCCAGGAAAGATTTTGTTTAGAAGTTGACATTTGAGTAAAGATCTGAAAAAGATTGAGATTCAGTGCACATGGGCCAAGCTTGAGCTTGGTGGGAAGAACACTGAACTGGACAGACTGAGGTTTCAAGTTGGTTACACTGGAATGTCTCACAGCTGAAAATGGTGAGGAAGTTAAGGAATCCGTCTGTGATGCCATGAAGGGATACAGAGAAAAAAAATCTACCGAGCATGGTAAGGCATTGACTAAAGAAAAAAATGATTTCATTTTAATGCTTCTCTAGTTCAGACTCTTGATTATCCAGTAAAAGATACTTTATATTGCTGCTGTTATGTACATAACAAGGCCCGGGAAACTTAGCCATTGAGATCTTAAGTCAAATAGTTGTTATTGCCTATGAGTTAAGTATCTTATCTACAAATGCAGCTACCACTTAGTGAAGTCACAAGCAGTGTGAGAGATGTATTAATAGCTTCAAATACTTAACATAAGGGAAAAGTGACTATTATGTAAAGTGCCATGATTTTGAGTAAGTAAAATATAAAAAACATACCTAATAAATATTCCATGCCTTGAGCTGACTGAATTACTTCTGTGCAAACAGAACTACTACTGATTCCATTTAAGGTATCATTTGCCTTCTTAATCACCTACAAGAAATGAAATCCCTTCATATTATACAACGAAGAAAAGTCACTGCAAATCAATGTACTATTAGCAGAAAACCCAACTAAAAGCATGTAAAAAAGCATGACGGACGGATATATGCCTATGACTGTGCTGAAACAAATCTGAGAATTTAATTTTAATCTTGAGGAAATAATCCTCCATTTCTTTGGAAAAGATAGTTTCTTTAAATATTATTTTAATTGAGGCGGAGTTAATGATACCACTTTGTTATTTCTTAAACACTGACAGATGAGGGGACACATGGCAGATGGGCCACTGTTTCGCTCTTACAGATGTTAGAGGAACCTCACTGAAGATGTCTGACTTTCCGGTGAGCTTTCTTCTGTGTAACGCCATTAAAGCAAGGCGCTCAAATTTGCCTCTGCCTACTCAAATGAACCAGGGAGAAGACAGATGGCGCAGGGAACACTTTACATGTGTGTGAACACACACGGAAGTAACATACTCACTTCCAGGGCGCTCCTCAGGCACCTCTGCCATTCGTATGCGTATCTCTCATTCTCCTGTGGATTTTTGAGAAAGAACTAAGTTAAATAGAAAGACCTGGAATCCTCTATGATTTCTGTCAGTTCATACAGCTTGGGAGACTTTTCCTCTTATTCAACACTCTAGTTCACGCAGTTTATTCTGAACCCACTAATAATTATTTTAAACTACTAATAAATGCTATCGCCTGAGTACAGGACCCGTGAGTCTGAGGGAAATGTTCTGTAGCGGCTTCCCTCTATAAATGTTGCCTCAACTGTTCCAATAACATAAACCTTTCTTCAAAGGATTCACGTGTAGATATGTAGTACAAGAACCAATATCAGGGGACCAGCAGTTAGTGTAATGGCTATGTCGCTGGACTCCCACGTAGTTGACCGCGGTTCGCGTCCCGGACCTGGTGGTTTAAAACTCACACCGGGCGCGTGTGCGTGCGTGACCAAGATCCCGAGAGGAGAATGGAGGAGAAGGGATTGCAGCGTGGCCATTCCCCCTGAGGGGTGATTTCTCGCTTTCTGTCTCTCTGTCTCTCTCTGTCTGTCTGGAGAGCGCATGCGCCCTATAGCAAAAAAAAAAAAAAAAAAAAAAACCTCTCAAAAAAAAAAAAAAAAAAGAACCAATATCAATGGTTAGGGTTAGGGTTAGGGGTTAGGGGTTAGGGGTTAGGGTTAGGTTAGGGCTAGGGTTAGGGGTTAGGAGTTAGGGGTTAGGGTTAGAAAAAAAAAAAAGAAGAACCAATATCAGACACTGGCTTTCCACTCCAGTTACGTTTGTGTGTCCGTGTGTGTACGTATGTCCACACAAGCACATGTGCCCATGGGCAAATGGGCAGAAGAGGAGGAGAGTCAAGTGCGTGGGCTACAGGAAGAAGATAGCAAGGGACTAAGATACAGCAAGCAGAAATAGAAGATCCAGAAGAACATGTTGCCTCTATCTTCTATTTTGAGGATTTTAACACTTTCTAAGATAATGTCTAAGTGCTCAAAAAATTCTGCAAACACTGCCCTCCTTTCAAAGTCCCGCGAATAACTTCAGTTCTAGGTCTCTACTTTCAGCGGATGCCCCGTCGGGAAGGATTTTCACCGAGGGCGAATGTCTCCATCCTCTCCCTTGAACTCTAACTTTTATGTCTGGCGCCTTACGTCTTTCTGCCCTTCATTCCCCCATGTGGCGTCTGAGAGCATTTCTTCTGGGCACCCTCGGTGCTCAGCCGTCTCTTACCTTCTGCCCAAGGAAAAGTAGGTGCTCACCTCCACCTCTCCTGTCAGATCTTTGTACTTATCCCGGATGACGGGGAGAGCGGGCTTTTCACTCAGAGTGTTGGAACGGTCCCTGAAAGGCTGCTCCAAGGCCGGAGAAGGAGAGGAACGGCTTATTTCTTTATCACCAAGGCTCAAACTCCTCTTGTGTGATCCTGGGAGAAGTGGATAGTACAGTCAGAGGTATGGCTTACTTGGCTAAGTTCAGGCAGAGGTTTTTCCTTGCTAACACAATCCTCTTCTTCAGAAGTCTGTCATGAAGCTTTCAGACACACAATCCTCATTCATTCTGCCCGGGGAGCTAACCGTGGAGCCCTCTCAACTGATATCCCTTGTTTGGTTTCTCTGCCTTTAGGCATAAAAGTGTGTAAGAGTTGTGCTGCAGACCAGCCCGTGGTGTGGTAGTTAAGGTGGCTGAATCCCACATGGCTGGCTGCGTGGTTCAAGTCCTGGACCCAGAAGCTTGAAAAAACACACCATGCATGCGTGAGTGGCCAAAACCCCAAAAAGAAGAGAAACAGAGACAGGTTTGTGGCATGACCACCCAGCACAGGGGCGTTTTCTCACTTTCCCTCTCTCTGTCTCTCTGTGTTCCTCTAGCAGCACACATGCTCTCTGGCAAAATTAAAAAAAAAAGAAAGAAAGAAAAGCTTTTCTAGTCACTAGCTATAGATTTGCAGCTGAGCTCCTACAAACTCTCTCGATCCAACTGAAAGCGATGATCCCTCTGTCAAGAAGGTATTAAAGCAGAAGAGGCAAACCTGAGATGCCTTCAGAGACCAGGGGAGTGAAGTAAAGGCTGAAGTAGGTGAGCTGGAGCTGAGTGGTGAGACTGTGGCAAATTGGGAGCCCATGCGCCACCTACAGGGGGCAGTGCGATTCAGCTCCAGCTTTGTTAGGATGCCAGGATCCAGAACTAGTGCTGCCAGACAGTACGACTTTTCACGGAAAGCTAGAGATCCAGATCGATAAATCACATGAGTTTTAATTACTGACAATTAGTTCAGGGCTTTCAAAAAAACTATGTGGGTCAGTCAAAGCAGATCTCCAGGCTACACAGATCCAGTCACTGCGCTGCAGCCTCGGGATGAACAAGACACTGTCAGGAAACAAGAGCGGAGCTAACATGCCCAGATGTGGATCACTTCCATTTCTCTGGCTCTTTCAATACCATACATCTCTGACCAAACAAGCCAATGAACAATATAACTGCCCGCTACGCTTGCTTTTATCACACACACAAAAAGTTATCTGAGGCATACTGATCTGACTTCAGCTTAGTCTCATTATAGCTATCTGTAATTGATCCTGATGTCAAAAGTGGGAAAATTTACTTCCTAAAAGACTAAGCCCCAGTATCTTATTCTAAAGAAAGACCATCTTAGGGCTGACCCCCTGACTTGGTGGTTAAGGCACCCAGATCCTGCATGGCCGACTGCCATGGCAACTTCAAAATCAGGCCCTGGTAACTTCAAAATCATGCTGTGCACATGTGCATGCTCCAAATCTTGACAGGGTGGAGAAATGAAGGAGAAGGAATTGTGGCACGACCACGCCCAATTGGGAGGTGCTTTCTCTCTCCTTCTCTGTCTCTCTGGTGAGCACATGTGCCCTGGCACATGTGGCAAATTTAAAAAAAAAGAAGAAAGAACAACCAACACCTAGTGGGAAAAAAACACAATAGCAACATCTCCTATGAAGGCTACTCACCCTGAACAGAAAGGTCAAAGGTTGCCAGCTCGCTTTTGATCATTTCTTCACTTGATTTCATTTTGCTTTGTGAAGTGGCCACTAAAAAGTCAAATTTGCTGATTTTGGGCTTTTCACTTTGAAACTCTCCAAAGTCATCTGAACATTCATTGGGGGTCTCGTGAGAGGCACTACTGGAAGCTGGGCTTGGACACGTGGCCTCCTGGCTTCGCTCAGCTGTTGGCAGGTCCCTTGTGAAATCTTTATAGTCCCCACTTTCATATTCTTTTTGCTCACTGGTCTGAGGAATTGCATCTTTAAAACTGGCAAAAGCTGGGAAGGCAGTCTCTGGGAGAGGATCTTCACTGGCAAAGGTGGTTACTTTGGAGAAAGAAGTCATGGTGATGTTTTCCAAACTGCCAAATGAAGTCTCTTTCTTTTGAAGAACTGAGGCAGCTGAGGAGGCTCCGCTTCCTGCTGAGAGGACAAATGGAGAGAGTTTTCTGCCCTGAGCTGCATCATCCCTGTCTGACCAGTCAGAGCTTGTAAGTGTGCTCACTGCAAAATTGCTACTGTAGCTTCCAAAAGTAGCATATTTTAAGTCCTCTATATCTGAAAGGGAAATAAGACCCCACAATTAGAGGGAAGCTCAGGATTTAGGCAAAAGGCCCTAAACTCCGCAGAAGCAAAGTGTCTGGCATATTTGATTAGTTTTATGTTATGCTGGCATTAACTAAATTTAGAGCTTGTACTAAAATTAAAGAGTTGGACTGTAAAGTCTGATCTTCAAAAACCCACATTAGTCTCCAGTTGGCATTTATATTTAGTTACAAAGAACTGTTTTCTTTGGATGTAAAGATTACTTCAAGTGATAGGATATTCATCTGCCAATGCATACACTGGAATAGGATTAGGGTCGCTTAATAAATTGTTTCCTTACCTACTTGAAAGTGTACTTACATATTCCCTGCCTAAAACATGTCTCCTTCCATCCTGACTTGGTGTATAACAAACTAACCATGCTGACAGTTTCTCAAAACAGAAGTGAAAGCAATGTCACCTTTGAATCAGTTATTAGGATTCTTTTGTCTCAGCCAAGGCTAAATATGACAGCTTAATCAAGAAATTACTTACCTAGTTATTTTGGTCAATTTGGAGGTCATATTGCTGTGATGTAGCATAAACAAACAAACAAACAAAAAAACAAAAAAACTAATGTATTTGAGCCCTTAAAAAACAGAATCCAAGGTCTGGGTCCTGTTAGGTTTCTGTTTCTCTTTCAAATATGCATTCATCCTCCATCAAAAAAGAAAGAAAGAAAGGAAGAAAGGAAGAAAGAAAGAAAGAGAGAAAGAGAGAAAGAGAGGAAAGAAGGAAGGAAGGGAGGGAGGGAGGGAGGGAGGGAGGGAGGGAGGGAAGGAGAGAGAGAGAAGGGAAGGAGGGAAGGAAGGAAAGAAGACATTCTGGGGTAGAAGACTCATTTTTATAAAACACTCTTACTATTGTGTTTAAATAATTTAACAGGTAGCACAGACCAGTAGAAAGAATGTGGGTTTTTTATTTTGACAGCCCTGAGTACAGTCCTTGCTACCTACTATTGTGTGACACCAGGCAAATAATTTAATACTTCTGAACCTCAGAGTGCTTATCTGTAAAATAAGGAGAAGACCATGTACTTGGAAGGGCTGTGTTATGATTGACTGTGATAAGGTGTATAAAAGGCTGACTTGGTGGCTGGTGAGCAATACATCATAGCTAATATTTCTTCAGCATAATGCCACCAGCCTCAATCTGACATTTAGTTGCTGCTTCAGGGCTTAAAACGGAACTATTTCAAAATAAAATTGAAAAGTCAACTCATTATTTTAGTGATGTTACTAGGGGAAAAGTTTCTTGCTCATTTTCAAAAAGGAAAACTGGTTGTGGCTGAATAAGGCCAGTATGGAGAAGCCCTCTTTACAGCGGCGATGTCTTTTTGGTATGACTGATAGGCAGTTAGTTTCACCAAATATGAGGCAAGAAAGCCAAATGTACAATTTCCCTCTGACAACCACATACACGATTTACAAGGAAAATGGCCAGAAGTTTCATGGCCCAGATTTTTAAAACTAAGTCAACAGGTAAACCAGCACTGGGTCATTTCCTTTTCTTTTACAGCAATACTGTAGCGCTTATGAGAGGCAAGGGACTCCTGACATTCTCAGTTTTTCTAATACAACATGTTCAACCTGTCTTTAAGCCCTGTTAGGAAAAGAACTATGTTAATAATAAAAATAGAAAATGCTAGATGTACAAAAAGCAACCATCTTTCACAGAATAATGGTCTATTTAAAACTTCTGAGTGCAAATGGTACCTGTTAAATGTGGCTTACTAAACAGAAGGGAGGAAAAGATTCAATGAAAAATTATAGTTAAAACAAATTAAACAAGCCTTTAAACAAAACACCTTCTTAGTCTCTTGCTGTAGCATTTTCTTTCCCATGATTTTTTTTCCGCATGATTTAAAAGAGTCAGAAAGTACCCAGACTCAACTGAGGAGAAACTGAATCAGGAGGCAGAAGCAGTTGAACACAAGACTAGTCTTCAATAGGTACATTCAGAAGACTGTCTCACAATACAGGTATTTTTATTATTAGATTCTACCAGAAAGCTCTTTTAGGCAACTTTATTAGGAACAGCTCTCAGAATACTATCTATTAAAAGGAATAGCAATGTTCCTAGAAATCAAAGATAAATTTAATGAAAAAGAAAGCTTCAGTTTCAACTCTGCAACTGAGCTACTATGGTAATCCTTTTGTGCAATTATGGCATGAGAAAAAACTTTTCTTTTGAAACCAGAAATTACTAATACAATCAGGTAAAGGCATTATAAGCAATAACGGATTTTTAAAAAATTTATTTATTTTAACTTGACCAGAGAGGGACAATGAGAGAGAGAGGGAAAGTGAGAGAGCAAACCGCCAGGTCTGGGACTCAAACCAAAGTCGGCCATGTGGGAGTCCAGCACCCTTAACAACCACACCACCTGCTGGTCCCCATCAATTAGGGACTATTTTAACTAAAAAGCTTTTAAGCATTTTTATAAAGGTCTTCAATAAGTCTTATTTTTATTAAAAAGGATATGCGTAACAGTTTGCCTTCCAGAGCAATTTACAAAGATGACCAAATGAAAGACTAAAAAAACTAAATGAATGACTTAAAAATGAAATATTTTATGCTTTTTAAAAAAAATAAGGAAGAGGGGCCAGCAGAAGGCACAGCAGTTGCATTGTTGGACTCCCACATGGTTGACAGCGGTTAAAGTCTGGGCTCCGGTGGCTTGAAAATCATGCGGGGCACATATGTGTGCATGCCCAAGATCCTGGGAGAATGGAGGAGGAGGAATTGCAGTGTGGCCATCTTCCCTGCGGGGGTGATTTCTCACCTTCCCTCTCACTGTCTCTGTCTGTCTCTCTCCCTCACTGATGAGTGCATATGTCCTAAAGCAAAAACTTCTCAAAAAAATATTTGAAAGAGGGGCTAGCAGGTGGCATGGTAGCTAAGGCACTTGACTCCCACATGGCTGACCATGGTTGGAGTCCCAGACCTGGCAGCTTGCTTTCTCACTTTCCCTCTCTCTTTCTAGTAAAATTAAAAAATAATAATAAATAATATTAGATAAATAATTCTTTTTTAAACAATAAGGAAGAATAAATATAGAAGATTCATTAAATCAAGCCTCAAAGTTGAGTTTCAAATTACTTTTGCTTATTTATCAGCTTACTATAGAGTGAAAAAATAATTTACTAAAGTGTAATTTGTTCAACGTTTAAGTTCTAATGCTGATACTATATAACGAATGAGAGAACAGCACACTGTATCCCAAGCCTTAGCATTTCTGCACAGCATAGGCACACACATATTTCCGGGCATGGCAAATCTCTGTACACCATTTTCTAAGATAAAAATGGTGTATCATCAGTTCATTGAAGGTTGGTTAAAGCAAGAAATTTCCTCACTTCCTATGTTAACAGTTCATTTTCTAAGCAGTCCAATTATATGCATTATTTTAAAATGCTCTTAAAAATATTAAAGAGTATGTATGATTACAACATAAGTGATAGAAGCCCTGACTGGAAAAATGATGTGGAATAACCCACATTTTACTTTGTGATCACTACAGTTACTGTAGATGAGTTTTCAATTTGATGGCTAAAGTCTGAAAATGGCAAGAGGAAAAGGAAAAAGAAAATGGAGAATGAATGCAGCAAAACGAACAGAGAATCACTACAATATTTTCGATTCTACTGGATAACTCCTGGGCTATGCTAGGTTGAGCTGCCATTGCTCATAATATACCAAATTGTGTGCTTTTAATACATGTATTTGTTTGCAACTGGGACTGTCCTATTACAAAGGCCAGAGGAATAAACTACAATCTGTCTTTCATCATGGATCACAAATAGAAACTTGGATTTCTTACTTATGCTGGCAAGTAACCCTATCAGTCTCTTCCATAACCTCTATTCAAATCCCCTTTGAATGCATGTTGCACACAAAAACAAATATTTCTTGGAACAAAGAAGGTGAGCTTCCAGGGCAGGACAGAGGCCATAACCATTCCCATGAACATTTTCTGAAGACGTAAGCAAAGGCTCAGGCGATTAAGAGTTACTGGTTTTTGAGGAAGGATTTAGAAAAAGAACAAAGGAGATGTACATGCAAATTCCGCTATGCTCAATTGCTTTTATATAGCAATACAAATATTCATTGGAGGAGCCAGCAGGTGTTGTAGTGGTTAGGGGCACTGAACTCCCACATGGCCGACTGTGGTTTGAGTACTGGACCTGGCGGCTTGCTTTCTCATTTTCACTCTCTCCCTTGTTCTATCTCTCACTGGTAAAATTAAAATAAATAAATAAATAAAGTTAAATAAAATAATTCTTAAAAAAAAAAAAGTTAACTGGATTAAGGAAGAAATATCTTTCAATTTCCAATACTGATTTAGTCCAGACTTCATTTACCAACGCAAACTGTGAAATATTTGTACATTTCGGTTTCTCTCCATTCCTGGCCCTATTTGATGTTAGGTCCTATTCTACCTTGGAGCTATCTGTAAGATCATTCATAGTCTCTGGCTATAAAGTCTGGTCTGACTGTGTCCTATACATCCCAAACAGCCTGACAGATGCTGCTAAAGAAAACAGGAATGAAAGTGATCACAGGCTAAGGGTGGCGGATATTAAATGCTGCTGAATAACTGCCTTCCACTGTTTTCCAATTTGCATGTATTAATTTATCATGCTTTTTTTTTTTTTTTTAACTGACTCACATAACTCTATGGTTTAAATGATATCCATACTCTCTGTAAGCACCTTCAGGCTTCTGTGCCAGCATTTAACATTTAGGAGAAGTGGCAGTCCTACAGATACTTTCAGTCAGAGAAGGCTAAAAGGGCAAAGAATGGTGTCAGGGTACACAATGGGACTGTCCACAGTCATCAATAAAAATCTAGTCAACAAGACAGCTGGTGAACATAGAAGATGGCAACCGCGAATGAGGCCTTCTGGTCACTCAAGGGAGAGGGCAGCACCCAAGAGACACTCCTATGTGTATGAGGCTCTGACGTTCTCAATGTTTTCCAAAACAATTTATCAAAAATACAGAAATAAAAAAAATAAAAAAGAGCTAGAAGCAACTCTTTAAAAGTAGATTCCTTGAGTTATTTTAGGATTTAGCACAGCTACATCGATATTGCCAGTGTTTCCTTCATGTTCATTTCTTACTTTTAAAAATCAGGAAGAATTTTAAAGAGTAGTGACTGTGGAACAAAATACATTTGTACAGTTTCTCTGGCACTGATATATAAAGTCAAGCACTGAACATATCTTATTTCTTATTTGGCACTGGGGTAAACAAAACAGTGTTTCTTTCTTTATTTGAACCTACAGTATGGAGTTCTTTTCATTTTTTTATTTTTTGAGAGAGAGATTTTGCTATAGGGAGTGTGCACTCATGGAGAGAGAAAGACAAAGAGACAGAAAATGAGAAATCGCCCCCCAGGGGGGATGGCCACACTGCAATCCCTTCTCCTCCATTCTCCTCTCGGGATCTTAGGCACGTACACACATGCGCCTGGTGTGAGTTTTAAGGCACCGGGTCCGGGACTCGAACTGCAGTTGACTACGTGGGAGTCTAGTGATGTAACCATTATGCCATCCGCTGGTGCCCACTACAGCATAGAGTTCTTCTAGTCTTTATTACAAAAAAAGTTTGTGCTACTATATTATTAAAACAATCTCCCTAAAAAGTAATATGTTACTTTGGAAACATGAAATGTTCAATTTGTGAATGTGTGTATGCTTGCTTGCTTGCTTGCTTGCTTGCTTTCTTGCTTTCTTTCTTTCTTTCTTTCTTTCTTTCTTTTTTTTTTTTTTTCTGAGAGTTTTTTGCTATAGGGTGTGTGCACTCGCCAGAGAGACAGAAAGCGAGAAATCACCCCCTGGGGGGATGGCCACACCACAATCCCTTCTCCTCCGTTCTCCTCTCGGGATCTTGGGAACGCACGCGCATGCACATGCACCCGGCGTGTTTTAAGCCACCGGGACCAGGACTAGAACTGCGGTCGACTACATGGGAGTCCAGCGACAGCCATTACACTAACTGCTGGTCACATGAATGTGTGTATGCTTTACACACACAGTTATATTCAGTCATTTTCTACTCAAACAAATGCAAAAAATACTTAAAATAAAGCAGCCCCCCAGATGAACCAACCTAACATTAGAGAATTCTATTCACAAAGGAATTCCTCAGCCAAAACCACCACAAAATTGGTCTTACATAGCACTGGAGAACCGTAAACAAAGGATATTGTTTAAACTGATACTATCACTAGCTAGAGGCTATATTAAGATTTCTCTCTCCCAAACTTGTTAGCAGTACACATTGTAATTAATGAAAATGTAATGCATTTATACAAGTTTTTTTTTTTTTTTTTTTTTGCCGTAGGGTACATGTGCTTGCCAGAGAAAAGAGAGAAAGAGAAGGAAAGTGAGAAACATCTTCCATGCTACAATCCATTTTCCTGAGTCTCTCAGGATTTGAGTATGCACATGCACCAGGCATGATTTTCAAGTCACTGGGTCTAAGACTCGAACTACCAAGTCAACCACATGGGATGCAGTGCCTAAGGCTCTATGCCACCTGTTGGCCCTATATACGATTCCTGACAGCCAGTACTATTCAACTTTCTACAGTATTAAGCTCTGGAAAATACTGCATTATGAAAAGCAGACCTCACTTTTTTGAGCTACTCTAATTGTAACTTTTGTATTTTTAAAAAAATTTTGTATTTATTTATTTATTTATTTATTCTTCCAATTTGACCTGAGAGGGAGGGAGAGAGAGAGAGAGAGAGAGAGAGAAGTGGTGGTGGTGGTGGGAAGCAAGAAAGCAAGTCGCCAGGTCCAGGACTTGAACCACAATTGGCTAAGTGGGATCCAGCAACCTTAACCACCATGCCACCTGTCGGTCCCTAACTTTTGTATTTCTCAAATGGCACAGCTCAGTTATACCAGTGATAGTTCAAAAATCCTACTAGAAATTCTCATATTCAGTGGTTTAATTTCCTTTCTTCCTAAAAAAAGAACTAAGAAATCTTTAGCCTCAAAATGTAAGAACAAAAATTTTAAACCATGGTAGTGACTCTTCACCAAGGTTTTTACTGGTCTTTGGTTTCTGATCTGAAAGACAACAGTTTTCCAAGGTTTTTCTCTATTATGCTCTAAGTGAAGAAAATAGTTTCCAAGTATGGCCAACTCTTATTGCTAACTTTCATTGATCCTTCTAGAAACCGTTCCTTAAAATGAAAATGGAGGGATCAGCAGATGGCTTAATGATTACGTCACTGGACTCCTATGTAGTCCACCATGGTTCAAGTTCTGAACCCGGCAACTTAAAACTCACGCTGGGCATGTTCATGCATGCCCATGATCATGAGAGGGGAATGGAGGAGAAGGGATTGTGGTGTGGTCATCCCCCGCATGGGGGTGATTTCTCACTTTTTGTCTCTCTAGTAAATGCATGCACCCTATAGCAAACATCTCTCTTTTTTTAAAAACAAAAAAAAGAAAGAAAATGTTACCCTAGCAGGTGGCATGGTGGTTAAGGTACTAGATCCAACATAGCCAACTCTGTAGTTTGAATTCTGCACCGTGAGGCCAGGAAGGCTTGTCGGGTGCATGTGCAGCATGTATGCCCCAAATCCCGAGAGAATGGAGAAGCTATTGTGGCATGGTCATCCCTTCCAGGGGGTGATTATTTCTGACTTTTCCTCTCTTTCAGGGGGCAGGAAGTGACATGCCCTGTGGCAAAAAACTTTTTTTTTAGATTTATTATATTTTATTGATTATCAATTTTTAATTTGACATAGGACACGTGATCGCTAGAGCGAGAAAGAAAGGGGAATGTTATGTAATATAAAACTTCCAGGTCCAAGACTCGAACTGTGGTTGGTCATGTGGGAGTTGAGCGCCCCAACCAAGTCTATTGGCCCTAGCAAAAAAAAAAAAAAAAATCTTAGGGGTAAAAAAAAAAAAGGGTTAAAGCTTACTTTATGTGTCCTTTAAAGGTGTTGCAGAATTTGCATTATGGGGGACCAGCAGGTGGTGTGGTGGTTAAGATGCTGGACATTCCCACATGGCCAACCACTGTTCGAGTCTGGACCTGGTGGCTTGCTTTCTCACTTTTGCTCTGTCTCTTTCTGGTCAAATTAAAACAAATGAATGATTAAATAAAAATTAAATAAAATAATTCTTTTAAAAAATTTACATTATGTTAAAAAAAAAAAAGAGGCTGGTCCTGTGGCAAAGTACTAATGTATAACTGAAGGGAAGCTGGATCCCACAAAGCTACCGTGATTTAAATCCCTGGCCCAGACAGCCTGAATTGTGCCAGGCATGTGTTCATGTGACCAAGATTAATGGGTCAGAGTACTGGAGGAGGGGAATTGCGGTATGACTAGATCCTGTGGAGGATAAACATTTATCTTTCTCATGCTTACGTGTACCTAAGTACGTTCTATCGTGAATACAGAAAAAAAATGAAGGTCACTTCATTCTGAAACTGGAAAGATAACATGCTCTACAATTAAGAGGACGGAGTACCCAACTTCAAATTCAAATCAAACTCAGTCCTGAAGACTTCATGGTACTAAACACAGAATACTTTCTATTATATAGATTATCAGTTTAAATTCAGTTCACATTTATGGTGCTTGGAAGTCCACTCCAATAGCATTTGATATTTTATTTTAAATTACGTTTATAAATATCTAGTTGTCTAGCATCTGTGGCGCTCTTTCTCCAACATTCAACTCTTAAATTTCTTCCTCATATTCCCCTTCTCTTCACAGTGTAACTCCTAATACAGACAGGTTGTCTACAAGAAAATATAATCAGGTTCTTCACTAAAAGAAACTAGAATAAATTTTTCTCTTACTCAAAGTGGTGTAAGGGTTACTTTCTCAGGAGATTAAAGTTTGAGGAAGTAAAACAAACAAAAGAGAAAATCCACTAGTCTCAGGTAATACTATTGCTTTAAATGTGATTTAGTCTAACTTGAAAAAGTAAAAATCACACACATCCCCACACTTTCAAAATATGCCAAAGAATTATTTATTAACACGGACTTACAGATCACAAAAAGAGAGTGGTACAGAAGAGCTGGAAAAGAAGTCATCAGAATAAGCATGCAGATCAGTATTTGCAGAGAAATATACTAAAGCAAGTTTGAAAAGGCACATTCACACAGAAAATGTCTAAATTGAAAAAAAAAAGACATCAGAAAAGCAGCCCAAAATAAAAAAAGGCGCTGATTAAAATACAAAGATTTTCAATGTCAAAGAGGAGCTACTTTACAAGTAGGTTGGTAGGTAGCTACAAAAGTCTTGCTGACCCTTTGAGAATGTCACAAATGAGGGCAAGTTCTTGCTGCCAACAAAACCAGGTGATTTTAATTACTGCACATTGAGATGTTTCTTCCGTGCCAGAGAGATTAAATTTGAGGGCAGGGAGCAGCTAGCTGAAATCATATACAGCAAGAGCCCAAAGGGTTAAATTTAATAATATGCAGAGAAATCAAGCAATGTTATTAGTATTATCTACCTTCCATACAAAGAATTATAGCAAGAATGAAAAGAGACAGTATCCCCTTCAGAGTTAAGTTAGGGTTCCAGAACAGGATTAAGGTCCGTAGACAAAGCAATCTACCAGGTCTTATTCCCTCTTCATTAGCCCACTTCCTGTTTGTCCCAAAAGAATTACTTTTAACCCTAAAACTAAGAGAGCAAGAGATACTGCAGTGAACATGAGGGTAAAATAAAACCACGTGGCACTGAGGAAGTCCCTCTACAGGAAGTGTATGCAGCAATTCTGCCTGACAACAATGTATTGATAGCTCATTGGTCAGATGTCAACCCCTTTTAACAACCGCTCTAAAGGGATACTGCTCCTTTCTGACAGGTTTACAGATCAACAGGAGGAAACAATTTGCTTTTAAAAATATCCTCAAACTGAAGAAAGTTGGTTTGAACATTACAGGTTCCAAGTTGGAACATCACATGTTCCAAACATACACAGAACATGAGCACAGAAGATTATTTTAACAGGTCAATCAGGACAAGCTCAGTTAAAAAACCAACCTCCCCTCCCCAAGGAAGATGAAGAAAAAAGAAAAAGACACCCCCAAACCCAGATTAGACTCATCTCATAAAGACATCGAGATTGGCACTGTGAAAGAATATAGATTTGCTTTCAGAAAAATAGCTTCTAATTAATTACTTCAGAGTCCAAAAAGCTAGTATATAATGTTACGAGATTTTCAGATAAAAACCAAATAATGTTGTTCAGAAAACAGAGCACTTTGCGACCAGCTGCTGTGGTTCAAGCAGCTCATTTAAAAAAAAAAAAAAAAAAAAAAAAGAAGGAAGGCAAAAGAGAAAAATGAAAACACTCTAGCAAATAAACAGCAGCAGAAAAAAAAGACTGGAAAACCTTTGAGGAAAAGTACCCCCCCCCCCCCCCCCAAAAAATGTAGACAGTCAAGGGCACAAGGAGCTCTTTGGCCAGCCTACTAGACTTGGAAATATCTTAGCGAGTAGTAACATGAGCCCTATCGTGTCTCCGCTCACTTGCCCCTGATTCAGCACCCTGTTTAAAAGTTACCTCCAATATCTCAATAATTAAAGGATGAATGCAATTTTCTTTTCTGACTTACCAATTTGGCATATGTAAAAGCTGTAGTACTTTGCAATTTCTGCCTGAATCTGTAAACGTGGAAGTGTCTTGTGTGTCCCTCTGCAGTTAAAAAAAAATCCAAACCCTTCATATGCATAATACATTTTCTAGAATAAAACGGTAATGCTGAGATATTTCTCATTGTTAAAGGCCACGAAATAGATTTATCTTTCTATACACATATATCAAAAAAACAAAACAAAACAAAAACTAGGACACTTGGGAATCTAGTTTTTATGACAGGAAGTTGGACTGGAGAATAAACTGCTACATGTAAATCCACACAGAATTTAAAGAGGGCTCCCTAACAAGATGCTTTCAAACATCTTATCAGAAAGTTAGTAGTTACCCTATCCTAGCATCTACTGACTTGTTACAACTTACTATCTCTAGTAATAGAATTAACACTGAACGGTACCTGGATTCCACTAACATACACTCTCCTCCTCGCTAGACCCTGACATACAGGACATCCACATATAAGCTCTTTTTTTCTCCTCTCCTCTTAAAAGGATGTGGCAAACTGTTATACAACCAGATAGAAATGTTTATGATCTTGGCCTAACAAGAGTCAGTTTCTGTAAACCAAACAGAATACTGTGTTGGCAGCTGCTAAAGATACCCAAGAGAAGACACGGGAGAGAGAAGCACTGATTTTGCTCACAGAAATGGAGGAACGTTGCTGACACTGCAAAAATCTTTATAAAATTTCTGGCAATGTAGGGTTCATTTAGCAGTGGGTTCTTATGTGCCTCTAATACCAAGTTGGTGTTAGATTTCAAACATTAAAAAAAAAAAATTTAACTATCCAATCTGAGTTCCACAGTAGTCATGGTATCCACATAGCCAAGTATTCATAGAATCAATTTTAACGCTGCTTTAAGGAAACTGGCAACAAAGAGGTTAATTATTAAAAATTTGTTCAAGTAAGGGCCAGAGCCTTACTCTTACGTAAATGAATACCCACAGAATCACCTTAGAAATCTACATCACTATCACCAGAGCAATCTCACCAATTCCTCACCTGCAGCAGGCGGATGCTGGCCACTAACTGTCGGTAAATCCAAAGAGCTATCAGACATGACATGCTTAAGATCTCCTCCCACATCAGCCAATTTCATGTCAAACTGAACAGAGAGTGCATCTTCAGAGTCCTCCTTGCCAACACTGCTGCCACCAATGGAAGGGAGATCCAAGGACTTCACGGAAGCAGAGTCTTCCTTGGTATGTCTGAAAGCCACCGCCTTCTCTCCCAGGGATTTGTCAGAGTTTATGGAAGAAAATTTATTAGAGTGAAAGTCAGCAAAATCATCGTCACTTTTTCCTGAAGGAGTGCTATCTTTCAGGTCTTCAACACCGAGGCCAGATCCTTCCAGGGAAAGTTGTTTGAAGACATCATACTTTGTAGACACAGCAGCTGGGTTCTGTCCACTCTTCACTGTGCTGCCCGAGTTGCTGGTCAGAGGAAGAGGATTAGTTTCCTCTTTTAGGGCATCATATTTGTCATCTGCTTTTTGCTCAGATGAAATAGAGCTATTACCGAAAGCCATAAAATCTGCAAAGTCATCTTGTTCCCCAGCAGGTGCTGGGCTAGAATATTCTCCGAAAAGGTTGAATTCTCCAAAGTCATCAGCCAAACTAGAAGTCTTAGTGGATGCCAATGCTGTCACAGTTGGAGTAGAAGCTGCTGGCTGTGGTCGTGAGGAAACTGATTTTGATGCACTAAATGTGGTTGGAAAAGACAACTGTTTTTCGCTGCTATTAACTGAGGAAAACATATCTAAATCTGCTAAGTTCAGAGGAGTTTTCACTTGTGTTTGTTGTTTCTGTTGTATAGGTCCTGAGGGGAAGGATGCTTGAAAAGTTTTGTCTTTTGTTGGTGGCTCTACTGGTGATACGCTATCGGCTGTTTTAAAATCGGTGAAACCATCATCAGTTCCTGCAGATCTGAATTCTGCAAAGCTTTCTCCTGAAAGAAAAAAATACAACCCAATACATAAGAATGCTAAACTGAGGGGCCAACAGGTAATGCGGGAGCCAGAGTGCTGCATCTCACACGGCTGACTTAGTGGTCTGAGTGCTGGACAAAGTGGTTTGAAAATCGTGAGGATGTGCATGTGTGCAAGCCCAAAATCCTGAAAGGAGAACGGAGGGAGAGGGACGGCAGCGTAGTTATCCAACCCTCTTCCTGGTGAGCTCACGAACCCTACAGCCAAAACTAAAGCATGCTTAACTGAAAACTTCATACAATGCACAGGAGTAAACTGCAAGGCTAATTTCATAGACTTTTTTTCTACTGGCTTGACATTAATCACAGTTTAAATACTATCAAACTACATATTGGTGTCCACACTGAAGTAGTGGAAAGAAAAAAAAATCAAATTGAGAGTATTCAAGAGTACTATTTTTACTTGCTTATACATTTATTGTAGTATCTCTCCAAGTGTCAAACCCTTCAGCTGGCCAAAAGCACTGCCTTTAGACTTTTTCTTTTGATGGCTAGCAGCCAAACATGCAATAGGGTGAGTGCTGGAGGTTTCTGAAGAGAGGCATGTTAAAGATAGTGGTTCTTTTTTTTTTTTGAAAGGTTTTTGCTATAGGGCGCGTGCGCTCGCCAGACAGACAGAGAGAGACATAGAGACAGAAAGCGAGAAATCACCCCCCAGGGTGGATGGTCACGCCGCAAGCCCTTCTCCTCTATTCTCCTCTCGGGATCTTGGGCACGCACGCACACGCGCCTGGCGTGAGTTCTAAGCCACCGGGTCCGGGACACGAACCGCGGTCGACTACGTGGGAGTCCAGCGACATAGCCATTACGCTAACTGCTGGTTCCCAAAGATAGTGGTTCTTTAAAGACAAATATTATGTGGTTAAAAAAAAAATTTAGGGGACCAGCAAATGGCATAATGGTTATGTTGCTGGACTCCCATGTAGTCAACCACGGTTCAAGTCCTGGACCTGGCGATTGAAAAACTCGTACCAGGTGCGTGTGTGTGTGCATGCGTGCCCAAGATCCTGAGAGGAGAATGGAGGTGAAGGGACTGCGGTGTGGCCATCCTCCCTGAGGAATGATTTCTCATTTTCTATCTCTCTGTGTCTCCAGCGAGCACACACACTTATAGCAAAAATCTCTCTTAAAATTAAAGAGATCTGGGGAACCAGCAGTTAGCGTAATGGCTATGTCGCTGGACTCCCACGTAGTCGACCGCGGTTCGCGTCTCGGACCCGGTGGCTTACAACTCACGCCGGGCGCGTGTGCGTGCGTGCCCAAGATCCCGAGAGGAGAATGGAGGAGAAGGGATTGCGGCGTGACCATCCCCCCTGGGGGGTGATTTCTCGCTTTCTGTCTCTATGTCTCTCTCTGTCTGTCTGGCGAGCGCACGCGCCCTATAGCGAAAAACCTCTCCAAAAAACAAAACAAAACAAAAAAAAAACAAAAACAAAAACAAAAAAACAAAAAAAAAATAAAGAAAAAAAAATTAAAGAGATCTGAATAACTCTATTATTTAAGTTTCAGAGGCTGTAACTTAAGACTTTAGTTCAGAATGTGGTACTCTGAGGACAGGGTTATGGATAGAATTTTTTACTTTTTGTTTAGAGAAAATAGGTACTTAAGTACATCTCATACAAAATTAAATAGACTCCCTTAAGACCCTGATAAAAATCTGAGCTGAGGAGCAGCAGATAGCATAATGGTTACATCACTGAATTCCCATGTAGTCAACTACAGTTCAAATCCCAGACCTGGTGGCTTAAAACACATGCTGGGGCGGCATGTGCGTGCATGTTCAAAATCCGGAGAGAACGGAGGAGAAGGAATTGCAATGTGGTCATTCCCCCTGGGGGCTGATATCTCACTTTCTATCTCTCTCTGTCTCTCTGGTGAGCCCATGAGTCCTGTAACAAAAATCTCTCTTTAAAAAAAAAAATCTGAGCTGATTCTTAGTAGGGTTTCCATTCTTTATTACTGCAGTAATGTTATCATCCATAGGCATGCTGTTAGGATGCTGATCTCAGTTATTTAATAGTTCTGAAGGTCAGGACCAACAGATGGTATAATGGTTACATTGTTGGACTCCCACATAGTCAACCATGGGTTTGAGTCCTGGACCAAGCAGCTTAAAACTCACACAGGGGGACCAGCAGTTAGCGTAATGGCTATGTCGCTGAACTCCCATGTAGTTGACCGCGGTTCGAGTCCCAGACCCGGTGGCTTAAACTCACACCAGGTGCATGTGTGTGCGTGCCCAAGATCCCGAGAAGAGAAGGGATTGCAGCGTGGCCATTCTCCCTGGGGGGCGATTTCTCACTTTCTATCTCTCTGTCTGTCGCTGTCTTTCTGGCGCACACGCCCTGTAGCATAAAACCTCTCCAAAAACAAACAAACAAACAAAATAAACTCACACTGGATATGTGTGTGTGAATGCCCAAGATCCTGGGAAGAGAGCGGAAGAGAAGGGATTGCGAAATGGCTATCCCGCCGGCGGTGATTTCTTGCTTTCTGTCACTCTCTCTATATATCTCTCATGAGCACACGTGCCCTAGAGCAAAAATCTGTCTTAAAAAATATAGTGGGACCAGCAGTTGGTGTAATGGCTACATCACTGGACTCCCACGTAGTCGACTGCGGTTTGAGTCCTGGATCCGGTGGCTTAAACTCACACAAGGCGCGTGTAAGGTGTGCCCAAGATCCCGAGAGAATGGAGGAAAAGGTATTGTGGCATGTGTGTGTGAATGTTGCATTCCCCTGGGGGGTGATTTCTCGCTTTCTGTCTCTCTTTCTGGCAAGTGCACACGCCCTATAGCAAAAACCTCTCCAAAAAAAAAATACTTCTGAAGGTCTACCATAAAATCTACTCTCAGATAATGAAAACCAGAGATAAATCAAATACAAATATAGCTATACTAACTGACATCATTGATAATTTTTAAAAATGACCGCCATTTCTGGATTAATAAATTAAAATACATTAATTGCCTCGCCCATTTTTAAAAATTCAACTTTTCCCTAAGAAGTAGACAAGGAAGGATATGAATCATAAAAATTAATTTAGAGGGCCAGTTGGCAGCATGGTGGTTAAAGTACCAGATTCCACAGAGTCAATTGTGTTGCTCAAGTCCAAGACCTGTCAGACCAAGCAGCTCGAATATCACGCTGGACCTGTGGTGCGTACATGCCCTAAATCCTGAAAGAATGGAGGAGAAGGAATTATGGAGTGGCTACCCCGTGCCAGGGGTGATTTCTTTCTCTCTCTGAGTGTGTGTGTGTGTGTGTGTGTGTGTGTGTGTGTGTATGTGTGTCTGGAGAGCCCATGAGCCCTATAGCAAACTAAAAACAAACAAACATGCATTTAGAGCCAAAATCCAGTTCTTAAAATTGTCAAATAAAATAATGCGGTCTTTAAATATACTGTATTTGTAACATAATATACACTTTGATATGTCAAATAAAAAAAGCACTGAAGGGCCAGCCCAAAGCATAGTGGTTAAGGCAGCTGGATCCCACATGGCCAACTATGCAACTTGGGTCTAGACCTGGCAGCTTGAAAAACACCTACACTAGGAGCATGTGTGCGTGTGCATACCCGGAATCCCCAAGGGGAGGGAGAAGTGGAGAAAAGGAATTGAGATGTGAACACGCCCCATGGGGATGTTTTCTCCCTCTCCCCCATGTGGCACACAATTTGCTTCTGGCAAATTACAAAAGAAAAAAAGCACTGAAAACAATAGGAGCTGATATTTTCTCTTCTGAGATATCCAACCAATTCACCAGCACAATGCATAGATAAAAAAATTGATTTAGTATTATTAGGGAATTTTAGAAAAAGAGAAACTGCATTCAGATTTCCTGTCATTTATGTTTTTAAGGCATACCACTAATAAATCTGAAGTCAATTTCACACATTGACTGGAGAAGCAGGTGTATAACTTTAATAAAACAATCACCCTGGCATTTTAGACAATTGTATCAATGATTATATTTCCATTATTTCTAAAAATGTAAAGGTAATAAGCAGCCAATTTTATCACACCCTGAATTTTTGATATGCTACTTCGAAATATCTGTGAAATTGACAAAACTTGCTTTGTTACCAAAAAAAAAAAAAAAAAAAAACCAACCAAAAAACACCACAACAAACTAAACTTACTGATGAACTGTAAACTTTTCCATTAGAAATGTAAGCTGGGTAAAAGGGTTAAAAGGAAATAAAATGGGTGGGTTCAGAAGTTCAAATACTAAGGGAATTTTTATCAAATTAGTTAGAGTTACTAGAAGCTTGCATATCCAAAGGTACATTAACCAAATTATTTCAAGGGCAGCTTTTCAGTTAACTTCTGAATCCTCCTAAGTTTCCCTCTCTGTCATTTTTTAGGCCTTATAAAAATATCAAAGAAACATTTTTTGCTAAATGTTAAAAAAAGGTACTTTTCCATATAAAACATTTTCTTCATTTATAGTAGTTTATAGCTTAAACTACAGAGGTAGAAAAAAGGAATTAGTGAACTCTATCATTCAGTAACCTAAGAAAACTATAAACTTGCTTTCGTGTTAAGAGTTGATGAAACCATTGTCAGGAGTAAACGAAAACTGAAGTCAAAAGTTTCTCTAGAGGGACCAGGTAATGGCAAAACCATGTCCACATAAAAAGGGTCTTGGATTCACATCTTGCGACCTCCCTAAGCATACCAGATGTGCATGTGAGCCTGTGATCAGGGCCAACTGAGTCTAGGCGTGGATCATGATGTGAATGAAGATCCTGCTAAGAATGCCTGCCTGTCTGCCTGTCTCTGTCTCTCTCATGGAAAAAAAAAAAAATAAATAAATAAATAAATAAATAAAATTTTAAAAGGTTCCTCGGGCTAGCAGGTAGCACAGTGGCTAAAGTGTAGAGTCCCATATGGCTGACCACGCTTCGAGTTCCAGACCTAGGAGCTTGAAAATCACACCAGGTGCGTGTGTGTTCATGCCCAAAATCCTGAGAGGAAAAAGGAGGAGACTGGATTGCAGTAGCCCATCCCCCCCAGGGAGGAAGTGATTTCTAACTTTCCCTTTCTTTCTCTGGCGAGCACACACGCTCTATGGCAAAAAAACCTTTAAAAAATTAATTAATTTTAAAAAGTTCCTCTAGATTTTATCTTTGTACTCCTGCCACCTGATACAGGCACTGACAAAGATACACCTATTACATCCTAATGGCTTGGAGGAAACACAAGGAAGCATTTCTAGAACCTAAGAGCTATAAGCGGTTGGATACTTGTGTAAGAGGAGAGTTTCCATTTTCAGAACTGTTTAAGCAGTACAGTTTCAACCACCTCTGTCTTACTTTCATATAATCTCCTCTACCCTGAGAAGGGTGGAAATAAATAATTTTTTTTTTTTTTTGGAGAGATTTTCGCTATAGGGCGCGTGCGCTTGCCAGACAGATAGAGAGAGACATAGAGACAGAAAGCAAGAAATCACCCCCCAGAGGGGATGGTCACGCCGCAATCCCTTCTCCTCCATTCTCCTCTCGGGATCTTGGGCACGCACGCACACGCGCCTGGCGTGAGTTTTAAGCCACCGGGTCCGGGACGCGAACCGCGGTCGACTATGTGGGAGTCCAGCGACATAGCCATTACGCTAACTGCTGGCTCCCAAAATAAATAATTATTGAAAGACATCCCAAGTTAGAGCATTCAGTAAGTACAGAAAGATAGAATCTGATACTGTTCCCAGAAAGAAATCCTCATTAAAGTATACATATTGAAAACATTAACAGTTAAGCTTTGGAGGATATAATCTATAAATCACCTAAACTCTTTACATCACTTCTAGTATTTACAGTACCAATTAATTACAAACAAGGGCCAGCAGGTGGCATGGTCCACAAGGCCAGCAGCAGTTCAAGTCCCAAACCTAGTGGCTTGCTTTCTCACTTTCTCTCTCTGGTCAAATTAAAATAATAATAAATTAAATACATAATTCTTTTTTAAGAAAGAAATTAATTACAAACAACTTCCAGTATATAATATGGCTCACATTCTATCAATATATTTCCTTCCCACTCCATTTAAGCCCTCTTTTCAGAGATGGTAGCCACACATATATGTAAACTCCCTCTCTTTGTCATTCTCATTATATTACAGTTAATCTTGAAAATCTTAAAAAGTGGCGATTGAGTTGGACATCTACAAAATTTAATAATTGATCAATCCCTGTCTTCCTGGATGAGTAGGCAGATGACTGAACACTGGTGTCAACATTCTTGAACATATCTAAGTGGGCACTGTTTGGCTCCTGCTTCAGTTTGTTTTGGCTGTGGTCTGATGTTCTGAAGTGCTACATGGCACTCCCTTTCTTCTGTCGAGCTCTCGCCATTAAAACATGACAAATTTGGTAAAAATGCTAGTTAGGTTGAGTCTTAACTTGCCTGCACTTGGTTATCTTTGTATGAATTCAAAGGTCCTTTCATTTTTATTTTATTTTCCTCTTTTGTTAATTGTCAGAGGGCACATGCGCTTGCTAGAGAGAAAGAAACAGAAGCCACTCTTTTTTTTTTTTTTTTTTTTTTTGAGATTTTTGCTATAGGGTGCATGCACTCACCGGAAAGTCAGAGAGAGACAGAGAGACAGAGAGTGAGAAATCACCCCCCCAGGGGGGGATGGCCACACCACAATCCCTTCTCCTCCATTCTCCTCTCAGAATCTTGGGCACGCACGCACACGAGCCCGGCGTGAGTTTAAGCCACTGGGTCTAGGACTCGAACCGCGGTCAACTACATGGGAGTCCAGCGACATAGCCATTACACTAACTGCTGGTTCCCAACCAATCTTAACAGTGTATGGTCATGTCACAATCCTTGGTCCTCCATTTCTCCATTCCACTAGGATTTTGTACACATATTCACCTAGTGTATTTTTCAAGCTGCTGGGGCTGGGGTTCCAATCATAATCAGCCAGGTGGGATCCAGCTCCCACTGCACAGGGCTTAACTCGTATACAACAGAACTGGGCCTTCCCTTCCTGCTCCCCCCCCCCCCCCACCAGTTATCACTGTTTCTTAATGAGTTTTAGCTGATGTTCATGAAGAGCAGGGAGTACTTAGAACTGCACTACTAATGGAAGGAAATTCTGTCTAATGTGGGGTATTTCTTTCTCATACTACTCTTGGGGCCCTCTGCTGGAGAAGTAGAAGTAAGTTTCAAACAATGCCTTTTTAACTGTGTCCTCTAGCATTAGGGAAGTGAGGCAGTACTGTCACACCTCTGGAACTGTCAAGCTTCTCATGCTTGATATGTAGTAGTGACCATGGTTTAGGATATTTTCTTTCCAGATGGTGATCGGCAGGTAAAAAGGAAAAGATCTTGAGAGGCAAAAGATTAGTTGGTGCCCTGTGCATAGTCTACGGGTTACAGCACAATTAACAGTTCAAGTCTTGTTGAATATTACAGGAAGCAAATACAGTCACAGCTCTGCTATTTGATATAAGAATCTAACTTGGCTTGGGCCAACAGGTGGTGTGGTGGTTAAGGTGCTGGATGTTCCCACACGGCCGACCATAGTTTGAGTCCCAGACCTGGTGGCTTGCCTTTTCACTTTTCTTCTCTCTGTGTGTCTGTCTGTCTCTGGTCAAATTAAGATAAATGAACGAATAAATAAAATTAAATAAATAATTCTAAAAAAAAAGAAAAAAAAGAATCTAACTTGGCTTGCAGAATTCCACTGAAAGAGAAATGTACTGTTTTTAGTGGAAATTACATTTATTTGAAATTTTTCCTAACTTTCATTTATTGGAAAAATAATTCCCAATAACTGAACCATATTTGCTTCCTTGTAATTTCCAGAGCCACAAAAAAGTATGTTTTATTTTTCACAAGATAATTACCCACTTTGTACCTATCACAACACTTACAAAACAGTAGGCTTAACAAAAAACTTCATTTTTTTTTTTTTTTTTTTTTAACTAAAGTATTTAGTTTGGGGCCAACAGGTGGCTTCCTGGTTAAGGCACTGGATCTCAGATGGCTACTCCATGGTTTGAATGCCAGACCTGATGACTTAAAAAACACAACTGCTGCACACGTGTATATGCCCAAAATCCCGACAGGGGAATGGAGGAGAAGGAACTGCAGTGTGGCCATCCCCTCTGAGGGGTAATTTCTTGCTTTCCTTCTATCACTCACTGGCTAGCTCATGAGCCCTATGGCAAAAAAAAAACTCTAAAAAATAAAAACTCTACAGTTTAAATAGCCATCATAAAAAGCACTACTATATCATATTATTTGAATTATTCAGGTATTTTTCCTCCTAAACACACACACACATACACACACACACACACACACAGACACACAAAGATTCAAGAGTATTAGTGAAAGAACCATTGAAAACCCTTTCTTAAAATTGGAAGTAATTAATCCATTTAAGGAATCAAAAACTTACCTAAAGATTTACTTTCTGCTGCAGTCTGTTCAAGTTCTCTGAAAGCACTGTATTTATCACCAGGCTCTATGATGGGAAGACAGAAGCTCAATTAAGGTTAGGAACACCGAGGTCACAGCTTAAGTAGAAAGACCGGGTTAACCAAACATGCTTAATATGGGGTATACACGTTTTACATTTTTACATAAAAGGTCACCACGTAAAACAAAGATTTATACAGTTTAATGAAATGCTTCAGTTGTAGGCTTATGAGAATTGTTACCTCCAAATGGGACATTATTTTCAGAAGATTTGTCTGCTGCAATTCCTTTAAATACAGCATATTTATCCACTGAAGACAATGCTTTAGTTCCAGGAAGAGGCATCAACAAAGAAGGGGCACTAAAAAAGAAAGAAACATGTCTCTAAGATAGAACAGTGAGTCCTTCCCTCGGTCAAATGGGAGCTTAGAATTTAAATGGCGAACAGGTACACAGTTAAAACTCATGGCTCTCTGCTTTAGAGACTATATATACCACTAATGATTAAAAACAACATTCTTTTCCTTGAAACAAAAGTATTAAAACAACACCTAAGCAGTAAGTTTTTCATGATGAGCTGAAGAGGGGTCAGATCCATGCCGACCATAAGCCTCTCTTTAAGCCCTAATAATACAATGGCACTGGGAAAAGATGATTCAAGAATGATGACCTCCTGTCATTTTAATGGAAGGTCCATAAAACTGCAAATGTGAACTGCTCTAAATATGTCTACCAAAATCTTAAAATCACATTAACTTTAATATAAATTACGCTCTAAAATAGGTTCAGAGTGTAGAGGTAGGATAGTTAAGATAAAAATCCATTTATGAAATGTTGTTCAAGTCAAGATGTAAATTGTTCTTCATCACACTGCATTGCTTACTGGCAGAGGCCCAGACATCTGATAAGCAGCAGTGGAGTTGATACAATTTGCATTTTTACAATGATCACATCAGCAGTTCCAGAAGCTATCTTTGCAGCAAAACAACAATCTCTTCAAAATTAGATAAAGATACATTTGCCTGTGGACACATTTCTCGCTGGATGGAAACAGCGTAATGAGTAGTATCTGTGATGAGTAGTATCTGTGCAGGTAATTCTCGGAAGGCTTAAACACATACTATAAAAGCACTGCTTCCCCTCCCGCCCCCCTTATCAGACCCTGGCAGCTCCCTGGAAGAACAACCTTTACATATGAATGAATACATTCCACCACCAGTTTGTGTCATTCAATACCACACACAGAAGGTACATAAATGGATTTCTACTGAGTTCTTTGCCCTGGAGCAAAAGTCTTTCCACAGTCATTTAAATCTTCTTATCAGTGGCCTACAAGCAAGGTAAAAACCAGGTTCTAGCATGTGCATGCTAATAGGGTCCACGATGCTATGGGACAGTGCCATCGAATATTACAATTCCACATCACTACCAAACAGCTGCTGCGCATCTGATCTTGACAAATGTAATAGGTGACCATCTACACATTATAGGCAGATTTTTTAAAAAGTTCTATAAATAATTAAACTACAGCTCACTGTGCAGAAAGTTATATGGGAATAAAGGCAATTAGTGTCTTAAGAAAATATCCAGAAAATCTAATGCTTTATGATTTTTCAAAATCCTGACTTTATCTATGGTCTTTAGTTATTAATTTTTTTTTTTTTTTTTAATTCGCTACATGTTCTTGCTGGTGACAGAGAGAAAGAGAAAGTGAGAAAGCACTACTCCTGGGGGTAAGGGGTAGGGGAGATGGCCATTCCCCTTAGGATTTGGGGCACACAAGCACTGATGAACGCATGCTGGTCATGTTTTTCAAGACACGGGTTCTGGGACTATAATACAGTGCAGTTAGCTATGGGGGATCTGGCCGCTGACTTCACCACCACACCACTGGCTGATCCTACCTATGGTTTTTTAACACTCATTGGTAAAAATCTTTCTATTACATGTGACATTTAATGGAATATTATTAACTAAAAACATTATATTCACAGGGCCAGCAGGTGGTGTAGAGGTTGGGGTGCTGGATTCCCACATGGGTTTGAGTCTTGGACCTCTCTTTTTCTCTTTCTCCCACCCCACTCATGTTTCTCTCTAAAGAGCACAGGTACCCTGTAGCAAATTAAAAACAAAATAATAATAATGATAAATAAAATTAGATAAATATTTTTAAAAAGTTATAGTCACAGAGGGACCAGCAGTTAGCGTAATGGCTATGTCACTGGACTCCCATGTAGTCGACCGCAGTTCAAGTCCCGGACCTGGTGGCTTAAACTCACGCCGGGCGCATGTGCGTGCGCATACGTGCCCAAGATCCCAAGAGGAGAATGGAGGAGAAGGGATTGCGGCATGTCCATCCCACCTGGGGGGTAATTTCTCGCTTTCTGTCTCTGTCTTTCTGGCAAGCGCATGTGCCCTATAGCGAAAATCTCTTCAAAAAAAAAAAAAAAAAGTTATAGTCACAGAATCAGAAAAAAAGATGGAATATCTTTAGGGTAATGAAGTTTTACTGACTGAAGACAACAACAGAAAATCTATTCAAGCCATTATGACTTGGACTGCAACTTTATGAATATTGCAAGTGAGTATTTCATTCCAGTTCTTTCTCTGAAATTAACTATTTTTAAAAAAACTACTGTGTTGGGACGAACAGATGGTGCAATGGTTACGTTGCTGGACCCCTACGTAGTCAACCACAGTTTGAATCTTGGACCTGGTGGCTTAAATATTACACTGGGTGCATGTACATGCGTGCCCAAAATCCTGTTAAAAAAAAATGAAGAAGGGATTACAGTGTGGCCATCGCCGCTGGGGAATAATTTCTCATTTTCTGTCTATGTCTTTCAAGCAATCATATGCCCAATAGCAAAAAAAAATTCCCTCTTAAAATAACAAACAAAAAACCCCACTGTCTTCATTTACCATAAAAGTGCTTCTGCCAATTATATATAGTAGTTATTATCTGTCCTATACTTGAAAAGTTTTTTTTTTAAGAAAACAATTAATTTTATTTATCCATTCATTTATTTTAATTTGACCAGAGAGAGAAAGATACACAGAGAGAAAGTGGGAGAGGGAGGGAAAGTAAGAAAGCAAGCAACCAGGTCCGGTACTCAAACTGCATTCGGCCATGTGGGAGTGTCCAGTGCCTTAACCACTATGCCACTTGATGGTCCCCCTTGAAAAGTTATTTCTACTCTTAAATATTAACTCAAGTGAAAGGGGTACATTACCTTAAAATTTAAGGACATGTATTCTATTGAAAAGTAGGACTTAAGAATTGGCTGCTAAGAAAGTATTTTGCTTTTTCTTTAGCAAAACAATTTATGTTTTATAACCACTCCATATGGCTGAGGCAGATGATTCTACTTAGTTGCTCACTCTGCCAAATACACACATTTAAAAGGAAATCTCTTATTTTTAATTGCCAGAAGGTGCATGCACTTGCCAGGAAGACAGAGAAGGGAGAAAGAGACAGCACATCCTGATGGGGCTCGGTCACATCACACCCCTTCACTATTTCTGTATCTTGTCAGGATTTAGGGCATGCATGTCACATGCCTGCAGTGTGTTTCAAGCTACTGGGGCCAGGACTTGAACCATAGTCAGCCATGTGAAATCTGAGTATCTCAACTGCTAGGCTACAGGACTGGTCCTAAAAAGAACTGCTTGGATGTCAGCAAAATTAACTAACCAAACTCCTACACCTTTAACCTTTTGAATTTTTCTTCTGATGCCCATGTCTGCTTTTTGCTTATTCTAGGTTCCCCAGTGCCTGGCATACTAAGTATTTTCTGAATGGACAACTGGATGGTGTTGTTGTGTTCCAGACCAGCCCTTTCAGTTCACACACAGCATTGAGAGGACAGACTCAATTGCTACCTCCTCTGACTCTGACATCCAGTTTAGGAAGTCCAACCAATTTCTCAGTTGTAATAAACTATTCAGTGTCTATTACTCTAAGCCGAGAGCACCTCTCGTCTCACAACAGGATTACCACGGCAGCTGAATGTGCACCCACACAGCAGCAAGAATCACTTTCATCATGCCGTTTCTTATTGCTAAAATGCTTCACAGATCATGTCACAATCATAATGCATCCCACAACGGGTGCCGCCCTTAACTAATACCATTTCTCACAGACCATCAGTACTCTCCAATCCATCCTAACACCTTACTTACCTTTTAATCTTCTCTGACAAATAATGCCCATTTTCTGCTTAAAAATACCACCCAGAGCGGTACACCTAGGCTTAGCTATTCATATCTTTATTTAGCAAATCTCCTTTCAAAATAAACTCACAACGCAGACTAGAGAGTATCATAAACTAGGGAATTCATTAAATATGTACATTTAAGGACCAATCATAAGCGAGCTCTACTGATAATATAAGTACACAGATAACACTAAGCTTCTTTGGAGCAGGAACTGTGGTTTTTGCTTCTGCATTTCTGGTGCCTACCCTAGTGTCTTGCATATAGAAGATGCTAAATAAATATCTGGTGAATGCACAAATAATGAGTATGGAGTCTTAGATACAAGCAGAAAGTTTTTACTCAACAAAAACATGGAAGTTGTCAAGTCAGAACTGTAAGAGGAACATCTCCGAAGTGTGGTTGCAAATGAAAGTAAACTGTTATGTGGAGATAATGCTACAGGAAACTGTAATACCCATATATCTCAGGTCTGGTTACCATCTCAAAACTTTCTACACCTCCTTTTTTATTTTTTTTGTCATTTCTTCCAGGAGTGAGAAAGAGAGACAGACACACACAGATGGGAAGACATCACCCTTAACAGGGTCCTGAGGATGCAGTCCACCCCAGCCTGGGTTAGCCTTGGACCATGGGCACACAGAGACCTGCTATCGTGCTCAGGGAGGCCTCCAGACGTGAACCCAGAACCTGTACATGTGAGCTGGTCTCATAAAGCTTTGCATTGTTCCCCTGTGCCACTGAATAACCCTACTACCCCCAAACTTTACTTTCATCTACTGAAAGTTTTTTCCCAGAGAAGTGAACTATCAGTTTGACAAATTCAGCTTATAATCCACATTCAATAATATAGTCAACCAATAAACTTTTGCTAATTATATATCATGGGGTAAGTGCTACATATATAAACTTTTCCCCAATGTGAGAAAAGTCAAGTAAACCAGTAATTATAATTAGATCACAGATATACATAAGGTACCCTGGCCCCAATAGCTTGAAAATTACACCAGGCCTGTGCGTGTGTGCGCGCGCGCCTTCACACCCCATTTGGGGGTGCTTTCCCTGTGTGTGTCTCTTTCTTCTCCTCCATCTCTAAAGTGCATACACCCCCTGACAATACTAAAAAGGAAGATACAGAAGGCCTTTAACTCATATCGCAGGGGGGCTTGCTGGAAAGGGGTTAAGAAACACCTCCTATATTTAGCTGATTTTTTTTTTTTTTTGAGAGGTTTTTCGCTATAGGGCGCGTGCGCTCGCCAGACAGACAGAGAGAGACATAGAGACAGAAAGCGAGAAATCACCCCCCAGGGGGGATGGTCACGCCGCAATCCCTTCTCCTCCATTCTCCTCTCGGGATCTTGGGCACGCACGCACACGCGCCCGGCGTGAGTTGTAAGCCACCGGGTCCGAGACGCGAACCGCGGTCGACTATGTGGGAGTCCAGCGACATAGCCATTACGCTAACTGCTGGTTCCCATTTAGCTGATTTTTGAAATGGAACTAGAATTAACTATAGAGAGAACAGGTAAGGGTATCTCAGACTGAATGAAACAAAATATACAAAGGCTAGAACTTGAAAGAGCAAGATTATAGTCTGCCATCATTTTGGAATGGCTGCAGTATAAACAGTGGGAAAAGGCTAAGGGTCAAGAGAATAAACAAGAGCACGCAGCTTTTCTTTCTTTCTTTTCTGTAGAGAGATTTTTGCTATAGGGTGCATGCACTGGTCGCAGAGACAGAGAGAGACAGAGAGACAGAAAGCGAGAAATCACCCCCTGGGGGGATGGCCAGGCTGCAATCACTCCTCTTCCATTCTCCTCCTGGGATTTTGGGCATGCAGTTTTAAGCTGCCAGGTCCAGGACTCGAACCACAGTGGACTGCATGGGAGTCCAGAAACGTAACCATTATGCCATCTGCTGATCCCGTTTTCTTTATTTAATGCCAGAGGGCACATGGTGGGCTCATCGGTGAAAGACAGAGAAAGAAAGCACACCCCAGTGAGGTGTGTTCAGACCATAATTCCTTTTTCTCCATTTTTCTATCCTGTCAGGATTTTAGACACATGCACACATGTGCTTACCATGTTTTTCAAGCTGCTGGGGCCAGGATGCAAACAAATTGGCCATGTGGGAACCAGCTCCCTTAACCACAAGGTTACGAGGCCAGCCACAGAGATTTTTCCATACTAAACAGAGTTGAGAGAGTTGACAGTGTCAAAGAGAGGATGGAGTCAAGAATAAATAACCTATTTCTAATTTGGTGACTTGATATAGTGATACCATTCACCAAAGAGGGGAACTATAATTTAATACATTTTTACTTGGCTCTAAGTAGGAAACAATGAATTTAATTTTATGCAGTGAATTAAGGATGCCTTGGGCCATTCAGATAGGAGTGCTCAGATAACAGCAGTGCATATAAATATTGTTCAAAGGAAGAGGTGATTATGCATCAAGAAGCTTAATACATGTGCTGATGCAGCAGCCTTGGAAAATCCAGAACTCTACGGTCACATTCCTTATGTTTCTTCCATACAGTATTAACATGTGTTTGATGTGTTCTTTTTGTGGGAGAGGTTTTTGCTATAGGGTGTGTGCACTTGCCAGAAAAACAGAGAGACAGAAAGCGAGAAATCACCCCCCACGGGGGATGGCCACACCGCAATCCCTGCTCCTCCATTCTCCTCTCGGGATCTTGGGCATGCACGCACATGTGGCCTGTGTGAGTTTAAGTCACTTTGTTCGGGACTCGAACCGTGGTCAACTACATGGGAGTCCAGCAATGTAGTGGTTACGCCACCTGCTGGTCACAGTGTTTGATGTGTTCTTAAAATCAGGAGGATAATCTCTTTCCCTAATTTGTAATTCAAAGTGTATATGCAAGAAATCGTTAATTAAGAGACCAGGGAAATTGAGCCAGCTGGTGGCATGGTAGTTAAGATGGCTGGATCCTACATGGCCAACTGTGGATGAATCCCAGTGGTTGAAAACACACTAGGCACATCTGTGTATGTGCCCAAAATTCTGAGAAGAGAAGGAACTGCAGCATGAACATTCATCTAAACGATGCTTTCTCACGCCCTCTGCCCCTTGTCTCTGGTGTGTGCACATGTCCTATAGCAAAATTAAAAAACAAAACAAAAAAACAGAGAGATGAGGGAAATTGCATAAACAGAAACATAGGAGAAATGGAGTATGCATTCTGACAAAAAGAGATTCCAAAATAAAAACAAGTAAATTGATATAGCTTACTCAAAGCCTAACGTATTCCACTCTGTAGAAGGAGTATCTCAATACTTAAAAAGAGAGAGAGAGAGAGAGAGATACAAAGGTGTTGACAGTACACACTATCTACAGGTTGAGCTAGTACATAAAACACAGAGAAAAGTCCATGTAACTATCTCTGCAAACAATTATCAATCTGAAGGCCTAAAAGCCACTAGTGTTAAATGTAAGAAAAATACAAACATAATTATATTTAGAGTTCCAAATTATGATTTCTGTGGAAAATCAACAGTATGTTATATCATGAAAATGTAAAACCACATGACCCTGCCTAAAAAGCTTCTTTTTCTTTCTTTTTTTTTTTTTTGAGAGAGATTTTCGCTATAGGGCGCGTGCGCTCGCCAGACAGACAGAGAGAGACATAGAGACAGAAAGCGAGAAATCACCCCCCAGGGGGGATGGTCACGCCGCAATCCCTTCTCCTCCATTCTCCTCTCGGGATCTTGGGCACGCACGCACACGCGCCCGGCGTGAGCCTTAAGCCACCGGGTCCGGGACGCGAACTGCGGTCGACTACGTGGGAGTCCAGCGACATAGCCATTACGCTAATTGCTGGTTCCCCCTAAAAAGCTTCTTAACAGTTGAAGACCTAGATCTACTACAAAAACATGAGGTCAATACTGCACAGGTGCACTCAGCTATAAGAAATGGATTTAGTGTAGGCAAAAAAAAAAAAAAAAAAAAAAAAAAAAAAAAAAAAAATTGGAAAGCAGATGTGTACTGGGAGGGAATGATAGGAACTGAAGTTTAAGGTGGACAAACAGGAGAAGACTTTGGAGAGTGAAAGGATGAACAAAGAGGAAAAATCGAGGGAAGTACAGAATAAGGAGGCCTAATTTCTCAGAGTTTTCATTGTGGATGCCTTGCTCTTAATGATTAAACAAAATGCTACGTATCTTCAACTCGTGTTCTACCTGTTTCCATGCTGGGGATTTGTTTTGGAAGAAGCAGGCAACTCCTGGAAATCAGTGAAAGAGTCATCAAGGGATCCTGACTTAGTAGCATCCTGAAAATCTTGGAAGTCATCTTCTTCTGGCTTTCCCACCTAGGTTTACAGAAGGTATTTCAATAGTCAATTATAATAAATTGGTAAAGTAAGTACACAAATATATCTCCAACCGTCTACCTCAACAACTGCCTTTTACATTTCTCAACGTAGGTACAACTTCTAATTTAGAGTAACACCCTTTATTTATAACATCAATTTAACTTAAGGAAAAAGGATTGCTACATGACAACACCCTATTGGGTGTTTTATATTTTTAGATGGAACCCTGTTTTGTATTTTTAGATTCTTTCTGGTGCAAACTGGGAAAAAAAAAAAAAAAAAACTGGTTTAAAGAGCTATATATTTTTTTAAATTGCTGAATTATATTTATTGGGTTACTGAGTCCCTGCCATCTTTAAACAACAACTCGTATGTGCTTGGAAATTACAAAAGTGACACAAACTCATCATGATCAGTCACATACACATATAAAGAACATACAAGGTGAACACTGGCTCCTAATCCCATACTCCAGAGGTAAATACTGCTAACAGTTCATTTGTTTTACAGAAAAATAAGCTTATACCATATTGCTATATAACTTAAAAAAATTTTAATTATATCTAATGGACATCTTTCCATGCAGTAAATGTAGATCTATCTCACTCAGTTTAGTGATTAGTTTACCACTGCTATGGATGAACTAAATTCATTTAGCTTTTTTCCCTCTGAAAGACATTTAATTGCTTCTAGTATTTCATGCTAACAAACAGTAGTATAACAAATATCCTTGTATATCTTTGCTAATTTGAGTTTCTATTTCTGTGGGACAGATTTCCAGTAGTGTGACTGCTAAGTTAGAAGATACAGACATGCAGTGACCTGGTGGTGGTGCAGTGGCAGCACAACTGGACACATGGGAAAGGTCCTGGATTCATGTCTTAGGCTCTCCCTGGAAGCGCAGGTCGTGTACATGCCTGTGTTCTGGGCTGGCTGAGACCTGGGGTGGGCTGGGGCATGACAACCCTGTAGGGGGTACCTAACTCTCTCTCCAATGGAAAAAAAATGCATAAACTTTGGGCGAAAAAAAAAAAAAGATGTAATAGAAATGTACGGATAGAATCCTTCCTCCCTTCCTTCTCCCTTTCCTTCTAAAAAAAAAAAAAGACATGTAGAATCTTTCCTTCCGTTGAAAGCTTCCTTCCTTCTGGCCTGCCTGACTGCCTGCCTGGCTCCCTCTCGTTTTTGCCAGAGGTCTTATGTACTCACCAGAATGAACCACCCAATAGGGTGTGGTCATGTAGCAATCCTTTTTCCTCCATTTGTCCATCTTGGAAGGATTTGGGGCAAGCATGAACATGCATCCCTGTCAAGTTCTTTAAGCCACTAGGGCTGGGATTCAAACCATGGTTGGTCACGTGGGAACTGATCCTTCAACTACTGAGATACAGGGCTACCCTGACATGTAGAATTTTGACAGCTACTGCTAATCTACCTTCCCAAAAAGAATGCACCAATAAACTTATATTTGTTGCTTCTCTCCTACATTTTCAATAACACTAAATATTATACATTTAAAATTTTTCCTATTCTCAAAAGTAAACAAATAAACAATTATTTTAATTTGGGATTAAACAGTCTCTTCAAAAGATACAATCTAAGAATTTAATTAGCTTTATAAGGATAATTCTTAAAATGTATATACTAAAAAGAACCATATATCTTCAGCTAAAATTAAAACATCTTAAGAAATATTTTCATGTTTTTAAAATAACTGAATTTTATACTGTTTTAATACTGCTTAATTTTAACCTCGAGGGCCCATCACGATCCACCAATTTTTTCTATGTAGCCCTGGGAAAAATGTAAACCAGACTCACCCTCGTGGATTATGTGAAATATGTGTAGCTTCTCCATTTACCTGATTTGCAGGGTAAGTTGGCATGAAGCCACTGGAAGACTGGGCTGCAGCACCACCCACTGGTCCAACGAGGTTAATGCCCATGACTGGCTGTCCAAGGTTGAGGGGCATGGAAGCTGCAGGGCCTGAAGGTATCACAGTTGGCTGACTCACTGGAGTGGGCAGAGTCATAGGAAAGCCACTTAAAGTTGGAATAGGAGCTGCAGGAAATTGGTTTAAAGTATCTGGACTCATAGCAGGAACGCCTCTCTATATAGAACAGGAGGAAAATGGAAAAATTTTAGGTGACTACAAACTACATACAATCTAAATCTGGCAAAGAGAGAAGTGACCTAAACATCAAATCTGTAGCTTTCACGAGTTTCCACTCTGACTCTCCCAAAACTTACGAATTTGATACAAAAGTATCACTTAACATGGTGACACTTTTGAGACACTAGTTGTTAGGCAATTTCACTGCTGTGAAAACATCAGCATGTCCTCACACAAACCTGGGTAGCATGGCCTACTACACACCTGGGTTATATCGTATAGCCTCTTAGAATCTTAGCAACTGCAACATCGTTACACAGCACATGCCTGTACATAGCAAAGAAATGGCCAACATTTTCTCTCTCTGACAAGTGCGGTGAATTTGCTATAATCAAATTATTCAACATGATTTTATAATAAAATGTGGTATAAGACCGAGAATACTTTATGTATAATTAAGGAATTTTAAACAAAGTCTTCGAAGGACAGAAATCTTACCTATTATTAACTTTCAAGTCCAGAAGGAATACCCCAAGGCCAGAGAATAATATTAAATGGTCTTTAAACAAAGGAACAATTTGGTATAGTATGTAAATCATATAAACTGTCCATTTTTGAAGCACTGTACCTGGATAGTGATATAAATCTTTACGTACAAGGAATTCTGCAATGTTGTAGTGAAAGAGGATTCATAGCTTTTCAATTTTTGTGAAAAAGTTATTAGATCTAACTTAAGAAACATTGTCTACCTGTGTTACTGCTATCATGGCGAGAACAGTATAGAGTTCTTCTTTAGTAAGTTTGCCAGGGGTAGTTCGATTAGCTAAGGCCCATATCTGTCCAAGAGTTTCTCTGGGAAGTCCAGATGACATCAGAATGGGATAAAGTTTAGCAGTATCTATTCCAGTTGGAGTCATGGTGGTCTCTAAAATTTTCTTATAGGCATCTATTAAAGAAAAGACCATATTACAAATGTAAACACATTATAAGTAACTGATTTATTTTGTTGTCATTGTTGGTATACAAGAATAATCTTAAAATAAATTGCTTTAAAAGAATTCAAGTCACATCAGGGTTTGAATTGTAAAGATATTTAAGTAGAAATATTCAATAGGCAGTAGGGAGGATCTGCAACTTAGAAGAGATGTTGGAAGTTGGCCCTAAAGATGAAGATTTAGGGCTGACATAAGATAAAGTCTTATAATTCAGCAGAAGACAGAAATGGTAAGATGGAGGTGGGATAAGCAGATGCTTTGGTCTTTAGAGAAGAAGCTGTAGAGCAATGACGGTGGGAACAGTTAAAAAAAATAGCAATGGGAAGCAAGAATTATACCAATGCCTCCTTTCTCTTGGCACAGTAAATAGGAGGCTATGAGAAAGAAAAGTACTGGAGAAGGTGCTTTGCAAATACAGCCTTCAGGTAAAGACCTGGTACAGTGAAGGTGAGGACAAGCATTTGAAAAAAAAAAAAAAGAACAAGTATTTGGAAAAAAGGGAGGGACTGCTAGTGAATTATTTTTTAAAATCTTTTTTAAAAAAGAATCATTTATTTAATTCCATTTGTTATTTTTATTTTTTAATTTAATCAGACAGAGACAGAGAGAGAGAAAGAGAAAGTGAGAAAGCAAGCCACCAGATCCGGTACTCAAACCATGGTCGGCCATGTGGGAATCCAGCATCCTTATCCACCATGCCACCTGCAGTCCCCATGCTGGTGAATTTTTCACAGCAACATCGAGCTTTGAAAGGAGAACGTGGGATGTACTTACTTTAGACAATTATTTGCTGTTTATCTGAAATTCAAACTTAATGGGCATTCTGTGTATTTACATGCTAAGTCTGGTAAGCTTAGTTAGAGGGGCTGAAAATGAGTGTGAGTAGGGCTAGTGAAGAAGAAACGAGAAAAAATAAGAAAAAATGTTTAAAACAAAAATTTCACATCTAGGGACCAGCAGATAGAGTAATGGCTACATCACTGGACTCCCATGTAGTCGACTGTGGTTTGAGTCCTGGACCCAGTGGTTTAAACTCACTCCGGGTGCGTGTGTGTGTGTGTGTGTGTGTGCGCCCAAGATCCTGAGAGGAGAATGGAGGAGAAGGGATTGTGGCGTGGCCACCCCTCCGCCCCCGGGGGGATGATTTCTTGCTTTCTGTTTCTCTGTCTTTCTGGCGAGCACATGCGCCCCATAGGAAAACCTCTCAAAAAAAATAAAAAAATTTTGCATCTAGGATAAACATGGGTTATGGATGAGTGGGCTGGCCATAAAAACACATTTTGACTAAGAAAGTATGCATACGTGTATGTTTGGAGGGAGGAGGGACAAAGAAACCCAACCTGGCAGGATATGGATAAAACGAAATGTACTATCTAGATTTTGTTTATTTATTTGGCTTGCAGATTGAGAGAAAGAGGAAAAAACACAAACTGTCTAACTGATAGCTAGAAGAAAATCTATTGTTTTTATGTACAATTGAAGTTTCATATGTTTCAACAATAATTAGCCTTTCAATCTGTGATTACGTGATAATGATATAAAATAGACATTAACAGTTTCTTACAAAACTGTTGAAGACACAGAACAAGTGTTTGAAAAAAGGAAGGGCCTACACTTAACTTTAGCTTAAGTTAATTTCTTAACTTTGGCCTATGACCAACCCAGAAAACTGATCTAATAAAATCACCTTTTGTTTTCAAGGTGTTAGAAAAGTACAGTAAATAAAAGAAGTTAAAATCAGTTACTACTTGAACAGTCTCTTTTCAGTGCACATCAGTCATGGCTTAGACTACCTCCTCATGCCAACTGAGTACTATCACAAAATGCATTTCTGGGCTTGGTAGCAATAACATAAATAAAAGAAAAAGTAAACATCATCTTCCTATGTATAAAAAGACACCTCCTGGTCTTTTACTTCATACAGTATCATATGACGAGTAAGTCATAAAACAATATCAAAAAAATCATTAAGAGTTCAGAAAATGATATTAAACATATTAGTAAAATCCTTGATTTTACTCTGAAATAAGTATTTGATGTCTTTTAAAGGATGATAAATCTATAAAAATGCTTCTAGAAATAGAAGTACATGGTAATGAATATTTTGTTGAAGCAAAATATTCCTCTTGCATTTATATGGTTAAATAAGGCAGTCACAAGAACCACTAGATCTCTTAATTTTCTGTATTCTCTCAGAAAAAGAGAAAAGTGACAATTCCTTCTGTATGTTCTGTCACTACAACAGTAAATATTTCCAGCTACATTTACAATACCTAAAGCAAAATATCCAGATGGGAAACCTGGGCAATGAAGTTTTTTTTTACCTGGAACCAAACTCTCATTATAAATCCAAGGAGGCATTCTGGGCTGCACAGGATCCTGCGAGGGAAATACTCCCATGCCTAGAAGATAAGAAACACTGATGTCCATAGGGGCCATGTACATGAGAAAGTCACAGAGTCATGTTGTTTTTTTATAAAGAAAAGCACTGGCTGGATATACCAAGGAAAAACAAAAAGTCACCAATACAACTAAAACACTGGTTTTCTGAATAACTCTTGTACATTAACTATGTCCTAAAGAGTAAATTAATGTAGCAAATGCATATTCTGAAGTTTATATGAGGCTTATGCCATTTCACACTGATTATGAATTAAAAGGAAAAAACATGATAGACAACAGTTTTTAAATTATCTATGTGAAAAATACAATTGCCTAAGTTTTACCTGTAGCTTTTAATAACACATCTTTACAAATTCTGATTTTTGAATATGATATTGCTGCCTTATGTATAAGATTTTGGAAGCTTCTCTATCCTGTAAAATATCCACCAAAAGTTTGCCTTCCAGGCGGTCCACATTTGAATCCATCTCTGCAGCTGAATTTATAAAATTTATTTATTTTTTGGCAGCAGTACATGTGATTTATTTCAAAGGAAGAGAAGCTATATTCTCATTGGTGACTTTTCCAGTTATATTTAAAATTTCAACCTTTATGGAAACATAAAGTATAAGGGGAAAAAAAGGAAAGCTTTTATAAAATAAAAAGAAAGGAAGTTTTAAACCAGGAATGATTCTGATTAAGAAAACCTCAAAATCATTTCTTGAAAGGAGTAATAGTGTACTGAAAGAATTCAGAGCAAAATCTTAGGGGTTAATTGGAGACAGATACGCATTAAATATATTTTAAGCAAAACCGGGATTAGCGAAATCAAGCAGAATTCATTTTAAGATTAATGCTTAAGGTGTTAGCACTGGAGCGACATTTGGTTAAACAAATTTTTGCTGAATGCTTCATGGGCTCACCACTCTCTTCAATGGACAGGTTTTGGTCTGAAGTCTTTTCTGCCTCTGCAGTGGTGGTACCACTTACACATCCATCTACCGCAACCCCGTTATTGGCCGTTAAACTGGGATAGTTCTTACTGGAACCTGGGCCTAGAGCTTTGTGCCCAACTTCAGAAGTATTTAAGTTAATTTGTTCCTGCCCAGATGTATTTATATCACAAGATATTAGGAGCTTCTCATCCAAGGAAGGGCCTAAACAAACAGCATGAAGGATTATTTGTATGTAACTGTACACTTCTAATCTTTTCAATCATCCATTGCCACCCCCATATTCCAAAGGGAAGGCACTGCCACATACAATGTAAATTTTTAAATAAATCAATCACCAGACATTTGTATAGGACTTGAGAGACTTAGAGATGTTAGACAACTTATACACTATTATCTAGAGTCTCAAAAATTCTATGAGAGAGTAAAAAGACTAATGTAGTGGAAGAACAGTACCTTAGAAATCTGAATACTGGAAGGGCCTCAGGCCAGTGACATCATCTCTGGGTCTGTTTCCATATGTGTTACGTGAAGAGGTTTGGACTAAGTACATTCTACCAAGCTCTCTCCCAACACTCTAGTATGTCTTATGATAGTTTGTGCAGCTGCCCCTTCTATTTTATTTCACAGATGATAAAAACGTAGATATAGAAATGTTCGAATATTAATTTAAGGACAAATGGACAGAAGTGGACCACATGGGTTTATGCCCCCAAGTGCTGTCACTGAACCAGGAAAAACACTTCATTATTATTTATATTGCTAGCAAGTGCTTGCACTTGTTGGAGAGGGAAGGAAAGTGAGAAAGCATCTCTCAGAGGGGATGGCCACACAGTGATCCCTTCTCCTCCATTTCTCCCTTCTTTTGGGATTTTGGACACATGCACATGTGCCTGGCATGTTTTTCAAGCTGTTGGGTCGAGGATCAAACTGTGCAGTCAGCCATGTGAGATCCAGCCGCCTTAACCACCATACCACAGATTGACCCAGGAAAAGCACTTTTTTTTTTTTTTTAAGTTTTTTGCATGTGTTAGCCAGAGAGAGAGGGAGAAAAAGGAGGAGAGGAGGAAAGTGAGAAATCACCGCCTGGGGGTATGGCCGCCCACAGTCCCCCCTCTTCCATTCTCCTTTCAAGATTTTAGACACGCACACACAAGTGCCTGGCATAATTTTCAAATTGCCACTTCCAGACTCCAACCAAGGAGTTGGTCGTGTGGGATACAATGCCTAACCTTCTGCGCCATCTGCTGGCCCAGAAGAACACTTTCTAAAGTAGTTTTCCCTAGCTCATTATTCTTAAGAAAATAGTGTCTGTGATTTCCATAAAACAAGAATAATCTTTTTAAGAAACCAGTCTTTTTTAAAGTTCTAAGGCAGCTTAAAGGTTTAATTCACTTTTACGGAATATAAAGACCCCAGAAGTTAAAGTTTAGACTTTTGGAGGCCAGCAAGCGGCATGGCAGTTAAGGCACTAGACTCCTAATGGCTGGCTGCGCTTTGGGTCCTTGACTGGATGGCTTGTTTTCCCACCTTTTCTCTCTCTCTCCTTTTCTCTCTCTCTCTCATGAGCACACATATCCTACAGCAAACTAAAAGTAATAATAATAAATTAAAATAAATCATTCTTAAAAATAATCTTGGGCCAGCAAGTAGCATGATAGTTAGGGTGGCTGGATTCCACATGGCTAAATGCACAGTTGAGTCCTGGACTGGTGGCATGAAAAACATGCCAGGTATATATTTGTGTGTATGTGTGCCCAAAATCTGGAAAGCAGAAATGGCAGAGAAGGGATAGCAGTTTGGTTATCACTTTCTCTGTCTCTCTTCAGCAAGCACATGTACCCTCTAATCTAGCAAGTAAAAAAAAAATTTTTAGACTCTTATTTTGGTACACTTCAATAGTACTCTTACATTCATGTACATATTTCTTTGACAATGTCACTATATTATTCTACTTATATAACAGAAGTAACTTATTCTAGAGTATATTAAGAACATTTTCATTAATAGGACTAGGAGTTACCTGCTTTTTGTACACTGTGTGAGGCTGAAGCAGTAGAGGAATAAGGAATTTGCCCAGGGACACCATGTAAGGCAAAAGACACTGGAATCTGACCTGGAGGGAGAGGCTGGGCCCCAGCCTTCTGTATATGCAACTGGCCAAGTGGGGTGGTGGGATGTAAAGACTGAAAGGGCTGGGACATGGAAGAAGGCCCACATGTGGGAACCTCAACAGGCCCCTGCATAAAGTCACTGAATTCTTCTTCGTCAAGAAAGGCAGGTGATGGGGAGACAGTTTTAGTAGAATGAGATGATGTGGGACAATCTGTAAAATGGAAAATGGCAATGAAACACACAGAACTGAAAATCAACAGGGAAAAAGAAATTAAGATGTAGTACAATTCCAAAAGAATACACTGAAACATGAAGAGTGGAAGTAAACGAGAAATAACAAGTAACAATAGTCCGATGGATTGCACAATGCATGCAAAACACCTACCTTGGTATCTATTTACACAATTTTATGTCTTTTTAAAGGAGGTTTGTATTGTTATTTTGTATTTGGTTCAAAAACTGAAAAGTATAAAATTCACAATTTGTTTTTTTTTTTTCTTTTATCAGGTTAATGTTAATTTTTTCCCTCAGATCACTAATAATTTACAACAAAATGGCGATATTTGGGGCCAGCCAGTGGCATGGTGGTTGAGGCTTGGTACTACCTCCTGGCCAACTGTAGTTCAAGGCCCAGACCTGGTGACTTGCTTTTCCACTTTCTCTCTCTCTCTGGTCAAATTAAAATACTACTACTAATAAATTAAATAAAATAAATAATTCTTTTAAAAAGTGTGATAATTTTTAAAAGCCAAAAATTATCTGTTTATCTGGATAATATTCTGTCAAACACACATATGTCAATATACTGATATATATAAAAGCCTACCACATGCTGCTGAATACATTTTGGACAGATAATACACTTTGGTAATCAGATTTTGTTATTTAATACAAATTTATCATTTCTGATATATAACGCTGATCCACAAGCTTTACACAGATCCCATTTCAATTAAGTTACCACATGAGAAATGAAAAACAAAAGGACATTAAACACATTATCAAGGTGATATTTTCTTATGAAGGGTATCAAAACTGGGACACCGTAAAGTGCTAAATGAAATCCAACAGTCAATTTAAGAAAGTAAACCTTGACTGAAGACTGTGTTTAAAAGATCTTTGGGGGACTAGCAGTTAGCGTAATGGCTATGTCGCTGGACTCTTATGTAGTCAACCGCGGTTCAAGTCCCGGACCCGGTGGCTTAAACTCATACCAGGCGTGTGTGCGTGCGTGCCCAAGATCTCAAGAGGAGAATAGAGGAGAAGAGATTGTGGCGTGGCCATCCCCCCGGGGGGTGATTTCTCACTTTCTGTCTCTCTGGCGAGCGCACGCACCCTCTAGCAAAAACCTCACCAAAAAAAAAAAAAAAAAAGATCTTTGGCAATAAATGATATAAAAATCACTGTGGCTTTTTATTGTTAAATGTGAGATTTGCTGGGACCAGCAGATGGCATAATGGTTACGTCACTGGACTCCCACGTGGTCAACAGTGGTTCAAATCCTGGACCCAGTGGCTTGAAACTCAAGCCGGGCACATGTGTGTGCGTATGCCCAGAATCCTGAGAGGAGAATGGAAGAGACAGGACTATGATGTGGCCATCCCCTGAAGGGTGATTTCTCATTTTCTGTCTCTCTGTTTCTCTCTGTCTCTCTGGAGAGTGCACATGCCTTACAGTAAAAATCTCTCTCTCTCTCTAAAAAAAAAAAAAAAAAAAAAAAAAAAAAAAAAAGTGAGATTCACTTATGTAATAAACCTGCTCTATAGTGGCTACATTTAATAAGAAGCTCATCAGTAATACTATTTAGGAATATCTACTTTTCTTTATTTGTGACAGAGCACATGCATGTGAGAGAGAGGGAGATGAGTACCCTTCACAGAGTCTGGTCATGCACGATCCCCTCCTCCCAGTCCTCCAGCCCTTGTGATCTTGGGTACCTGTACATGCACCTGGATGTGTTTCAGGCTGACTGTGCCCGGGATTGGAACCATGGTCCCTGTGTGGGATCAAGCTTCTCCTGATCAGCACATTACCATGATGCCATGGAGCAGGTCCAATAAACTATTGTTACTTCTTCATATTTTTAATTCCTCTGAATTCCTTAAACAGTTACTAAAGTCTAATGTCACAAGAGCTGTCTTTTTTTTTTAAATGGGGACACTACATTTACTATACTCTGGTTAACAGAGCTATTGGCTAATGGATTCAAAATTACAGTTAGAAGAGGAGTAAGTTCTAGTGTTCTATGGTATAGAAAGATTACTACAGTTAACAATAACAGTATACTTCTGAATAGCTAAAAGAGAGGATTTTGAATGCTCCTGAAACAAAGTAATGATGTTTGAAATGATGAATATGCTAATTACCTGGATCTGTTCATTATGCAATGTATTGATGTACTGAAAAATCACATGTACTCCATAAATATGTGCAATCATTATGTGTCAATTAAGAAGAAATGGAAAAGGGGGCCAGCAGGTGGCATGGTGGTTAAGGACACTGGACTCCCACATGACCAACCGCGGTTTGAGTCCCAGACCTGGTGGCTTGCTTTCTCATTTTCCCACTCTGTCTCTCTCACTCTGTCCCTCTCTGGTCAAATAAAAATAAATAAATAAAGTTAAATAAAATAATTTAAAAAAAAAGGGGGGGACCAGCAGGTGGCGTGGTGGTTAAGGTGCTGGACACTCCCACATGGCCGACCGTGGTTTGAGTCCCGAATCTGGCGGCTTGCTTTCCCACTTTCCCTCTGCTCTCTCAATCTCTCTCTGTTTCTCTCTGGTCAAATTAAAATAAAAGAATGAATAAATAAAATTGAATAAATAATTCTTTAAAAAAAGAAGAAATGGAAAAGAAAAAATGGGGATACTACATGCTTATTATGTCTCTTTAGAATCAATGACATAAAATCTGGAAGCACTAAACATTCTATGAAAAATAAAAAATGAATATGCAAAATTACTGCTTTAATTATTTTGCTTAAAGAGAAAGCCAGGGGCTAGCCAGGTGGTGTGGTGGTTAAGGTGGCTGGATCCCAAATGGTCAACTGCGTGGTTCAAGTCCTGGATCCAGTGGCTTAAAAAATACACAGTGGATGTGTATGTATGTGTGTGTGTGTGTGTCTGTGTGTGTGTGTGTGTGTGTATCCAAAGTTTCCAGAGGAGAACAGAGAAGGAACTGTGGTATGGTCACCCTCCCAGGGGTACTTTTTAACTTTTTCTCTCCAGCAAGTGCATGGGCCTTATGGTAAATTAAAAAGAAAAAGAAAAAGCCATGTCATATTAAATTTCAAGCTCTTAAAAACAGTTACAAAGAGTTTGCATCTAGGTTCTCATCCTTTGAATTTTTTTTCTTTTCTTTTGTTTTTGGAGAGGTTTTTGCTATAGGGTGCGTGCGCTCGCCAGACAGACAGACAGAGAGACAGAAAGCGAGAAATCACCCCCCGGGGGGTTGGCCACGCCACAATCCCTTCCCCTCCGTTCTCCTCTTGAGATCTTGGGCACGCACGCACACGTGCCCAGCGTGAGTTTTAAGCCACCGGGTCCGGGACGCGAACTGCGGTCAACTACGGGGAGTCCAGCGACATAGCCATTACGCTAACTGCTGGTCCCCCTTTTAATTTTGTTTTTAATGGACCCTATTTACTAGCAATATGCTGCAAAGGTAAACCAATGCTTCTTTACATTTATTTGGCTGGGATTGTAATTCCATGTGGTATATACTTTGGTTCAGAAACACCTGAAGCTACATATATAATAAATAAGAATAAAAACTATATGATATAGTTTGTATATTCAATTTACAATTTTCTTTATCATTATTATTATTTTAGAATTTACTATAGGGCACATGTGCTCACCAGCGAGAGACAGAGAGAAAAAGTGAGGAAGCAAACCAGTAGGTCTGACACTTGAACCATAGTCGGCCATGTGAGAGTACAGCACCTTAACCATCATGGTACCTGTTGGTCCCTGTATATTAAATATTTTAAGATTAACAGTTTATAAGGGAAAACTTAAAAATGTCTTTGATGGCAAAAAAAAAAAAGCTGGAAGTTATTTTTATGTATGTGGGATTTTCAAAAAGTTCATGAAAAATATGTATTATGGAAACACTACGGAGGCTGGCAGGCGGTACGGTGGTTAAAGGGCTAGACTCCCACATGGCTGATCACTGTTCAAGTTCAGACCTAGTGTCTTGTTTTCTTACTTTCCCTTTCTCTTTCTCTCTCTCTCTCTCTCTGGTCAAAATAAAAGAAATAAAATAAGTGATTCTAAAAAAAGAAAAGAAAGAAAACACTATGTATGAATTTCAAAATATTTTGCACCAGGACCAGCAGTTGGCATAATGCCTATGTCGCTGGACTCCCATGTAGTCGACCGCGATTTGAGTCCCAGACCTAGTGGCTTAAACTCACACCGAGCACACGTGCGTGTGTGCCCAAGATTCCAAGAGGAGAAAGGAGAAGGGATTGCGGTGTGGCCATCCCCTCGGGGGAGTGATTTCTTGCTTTCTGTCTCTCTGTTTCTCTCTGTCTTTCTGGTGAGTACACATGCCCTATAGCTAAAATCTCTTAAAAAAAAAATTGCACCAAAGAAAACTGCACTTTAATGTCCATTTTCCACAAACTTTCAGAAGTCCTCTCATACTTTAGGTCTAGGTTTAAGATCCTAACTGAAGAGGATCTCTGGAATCTCTCTAGGCTTGCTTCAGAATAATCTTTTTCTCACTTAGCATGACGTGTTTACTATTAGGTTATCAGAAAAGTCATGACGCATTACTGCATAGAAAAACAAAAAATATGTCATAACTTTTTCAATGACTCAATAGAAATTACTAATTTCATATATGTTGATCAAAGTCACAGGATTTGGTGGGACAGCAGGTGGTGTGGTGGTTAAGGCGCTGGACACTCCCATGGTTCAAGCCCCAGACTTGGTGGCTTGCTTTCTTTCTCACTTTCTTTCTCTTTCTCTCTCTCTTTCTCTGGTGAAATTAAAATAAATGAATGAATAAATAAAATTAAATAAATAATTCTTTAAAAACAAAATAAAGTCACAGGATTTGAACATCAAAACACCAACTTACTGGGCCCGTTGGTGGTGTGATGTTTAAGGTAGCTAGATCTCACATGGCTGATTATGTGGATTGAGGGCTGGATCCAGCAGCTTGAAAAACATGCGGGGTGTGTGTGCATGCCTGTGCCCCAAATCATAAAAGGAGAATGGAGAAGGGACAGCAGTGTGGTCACTGCCCCCTGAGGAGTACTTTCTCTCTCTCTTACAAGCACACACACCCTATGGAAAAAAAATTTTTTTAAGAGATTTTTTTTCTATAGGGCACAAGCGCTCAGTGGAGAGACAGACAGAAAATCAGAAATCATTACCCAGAGGGATGGCCACACTACAATCCCTTCTCCATTCTCTTCTCAGGATTTTGGGCATGCACGCACATGTACCTGATGTGAGTTTCAAGCTGCCAAGTCTGGGACTTGAACCACGGTCGACTGTGGGAGTCCAGCAATATAACCATTATGCCATTCACTGGTCCCCCAATAGAAAATTTTTAAAAAAGAAACTGAAAAATTTCATGAGGGGCATTATTAAACCCATGACTTAAAAAAAAAAAAAAAGGAGTATTTTATAAATTTGTAAGTTTATAGAACCAGCAGGTGGTGTGGTGGCTAAGGGCGCTGGACTCCCACATGGCTGACCATTGTTCAAGCCCCAGACCTGATGGCTTGCTTTCTTACTTTCACTCTCTCCCTGTGTCTCTCTCTATTCAAATTAAAATAAAGAATTTGTAAGTTTAATAATCACTGAATAAAAAAATCTAAATCGGCTCATAAAAGAATAAAAATATTTTAAAATGATAAGAATCAAATGATAAACACCTTTATTATATTTACCTTGAATAAACATATTTCACTAATATTAACATATTTATATACAGAGGATTTAAGAGCAAGGTCATACTGATGTTTATCTAGAAAACAAGAGTTGTTTTTTTCCCCCCTAAATAAGCCATTAACCAGACCAGAACTCTTAAACCACTAAAGAGTAAAACATCCAAATCTGTACTTAGCTTGAAGGAAGAATTCAACACTGACTCTTCATATACACATAATGATGAATTATACATGCAGGTACCATAAATTACCTTCTAAGAAAGTAAATTTTAATGCCTCCTACGATTCAAACTACCTGGTTTCTTGGGGTGTGATGCTGGAGTAGGGTGCATCTTAGCGTCTCTGGAAAACCCATCTAAGTTTCCTTTTATGGCTTCCAAAGCATCATCTCTGCTCTTCTCTCCTGTCTAAAAGACAACGATTATATGTTTATTTCTTTACTCACTTCTTGCTTTGTTCTAAGCCCTCCCAAATTAAAAGAAAAACACAGGTATTAGTCTATTTCCAATATTTTTACCACATACTTCTGATAATAAATTTTCCAAGTCAGAAAGACATTAATATGAGCACGAAACAAAGGCACAACGTGACAGTTCCATGCATATAAAAATACCGAGAAGCCCATTTATAAAACACCCCACCCTGAATACTTTAGGATGAAGTGTTAGATACTGTGTGTTCTGTGAGGGTCCTAAGAGAAACCCACTTTTTATCACTAAATTTAGGAATAATGCTTCCCAAGAGAAAGATGACAAACATTGCCATGATTGCAAAGAGTTGAGAAGATAATGGTTGGTATCCTACTCCCATCAACAACAGACTATCTCACAGAAAAAGAATTCTTCAGTTTAGGTCTTTGATAAACCAAAATGCAAAGACTCAATCACATCCTCGCCCTGGCCTAGTGCCTCAGTGACGAAATCTAATGAATGAGTGAGAGGAGGCAATGGAATATATTTTTGGTGGGGACAGGGGGTGAATATATTACCTTGGGTTTCACACTACTCAGAAGTCTGAGTTTTTGCTTCTGCTCTTCAAACTGGCGTCTTTTTCTTTCTTCTTCTAAGAGTTTTTGCTGCTGCTCAAATCGTTTTCTAAAGGAAAAATAACCTTATAAAGATCCAGCTTCAGAGATTTAGCTGTTATACTCAGATTTCTAATAATTTCAGTACCATTTACATTTTTAGAACTGTGAACTTCACTGCTAAATATATCTAATTTCCTTATGACAACCTTGCTTCCTTGCTATATTAACTCCAAAATACCTGAAGTGAGTCTAAAAAATGATTTACCTAGTGATGTATATGAAATTGTTTCTAACCTAACTTGTAAGGAGAAAAACAACTTTTCCCATACTCAAACATCTCAAACAAGGCAATGCTCTTTGGTCTGTACACACAAAAAAGAAACTTCCTTGGAAAGGCAGTGTCACAGGAGAGAGGAGTAAAACTCCGGGAGTCAGGAAGCCTACATTTGGGTCCAGCCTTTGCTGGCAACCTTGTAACCTGCACTGACAAATCATTTCATTTGTATGGACCTCACTTTCCCTAACTATGAAACAAGAGGGTTGAATTAAACAATCTCTAAGGTCTCTTTAGATTCTAAAATTATCATAAAAGTATTTTTAATGAGTTTAAAAGCAACATGACTCTTTGGTTATCAGATCTGCACCAGAGAATGCACTAGAGAAAGTATAATAATGTTCCAAACAATTGCTACTATGTATCTTTGTTGTCCTAGAATTCTGTAGGTCTCTTACTGCTGCTCTTCAGCAAATTGCTTCTGTATGTCTGGAGTGTACTGTGGGCCTGGAGGACGCATGCCCAGGAACGATGCTTGTCCCAGGTAAGACATCCCCGCTGCTGGCATTGGTCCCATTGGTATCCCTGCCTAGAAGAAACAGACAAACACTTTATTATTTATTTATTTTTTTTTAAGAATTATTTAATTTAATTTCATTAATTTATTTTTTAAAGAATTATTTTTATTCAATTTTATTTACTCATTCATTTATTTTAATTTAACCAGAGAGAGAGACAGAAAGAGAGAGAAAGGAAAGTGAGAAAGCAAGCCACCAGGTCCGGGACTCAAACCATGGTCAGCCATGTGGGAGTGTCCAGCGCCTTAACCACCACGCCACCTGCCAGTCCCCAAATTTTATTTATTTTAATTTGACCAGAGAGGGACAGAGAGAAAGAGAGAGAGTGAGAAGGCAAGCCACCAAGTATAGGACTCAAACCATGGTCGGCCATGTGGGAGTCCAGCGCCCTTACCCACCATGTCACCTGCCGGCCCCAAAAAGACTTTGAAAACACAATTTCTCCTTCTAATTATCACAGAAAAATATAACTTCCGTAAATTCTTTCTTACTACTTATTAGCAAACTATATAATTATAATAAAATATTTTCTAAAGGCTAAAAATAGAAAGTTCCCTTCAATATCTCACCCTTCCATTCCTTTCACTGTATCAGAGATGACCACTGTTAATAGTGTGGGAGGTGTGTGTGTGTGTGTGTGTGTGTGTGTAAAATCCTTTAGCACATGTACAAGTTATAATCCCATGAGTTCACTAATCAACACTCTTTGAAAAGAGGTGTCATATATCTTTTTTTTTTTTTTTGAGAGGTTTTTGCTATAGGGCGCATGCGCTCGCCAGACAGAGAGACAGACAGAGAGACAGAGAGCGAGAAATTACCCCCCAGGGGGGATGGCCATGCCGCAATCCCTTCTCCTCCATTCTCCTCTCGGGATCTGGGGCATGCACGCACACGCGCCTGGCATGAGTTTTAAGCCACCAGGTTCGGGAAGTGAACCACGGTCGACTACGTGGGAGTCCAGTGACATAGCCATTACGCTAACTGCTGGTCCCCCTGCCATATATCTCATTTCTAGCAGTAAGAGCCTGACATATGGTAGTCATTCCATAAACAAAATTAAACCTGATTTTCTAACATGTATGATAGGATAATGAATATTTTGATATTTGTTACAGACCTGATATTTAAACTTTTACAGAAAATTAATAAAAAAACAAATGATATGCCAATAGTGTAAGGTTTCTAGAAATAGGAATAGTATAATACAACAGCTAATCACAAAATCTAATATTAAAAATGGTAATGACAATGATAATGCTAATGATGGCTAATTTTCACTGAGTGAAAACTCTTCTCCTCAGCCTTGACCTTGAAAAGTTCCTTCTTTCTGTTCCTGCCTGAAACCTTGTTATTACCTGAAGGCTTCTCATGTGGAGATTGCTGCTTTTCTTCTACACTTCCTGTAAGTGGAGACAATTTCTCCTTGCTTCTCCTAAGCTGCTTCTCCTCTCTCTTCCCTCACCACCATGTCCAATATACCAATCTAGATTCCCATTATATGGTTATACCCTGTTAGTACCAACAAATGCATCATGTCCAAAAATCTTTTTTTTTTTTTAAGATCTTTTTGCTATGGCACTTGCCAGAGAGTCAGAGAGACATAAAGAGAGGAAAAGCAAGAAATTCCCCCCCAGGGGGGATGGCTATACCACAGTCCCTTCTCCTCCATTCTCTTCTCAGGATTTTGGGCACACGCACGCACTCAGTGTGATTTTCAGGCTACTGCGTCTGGGACTCTAAGCCACAGGGTTGGCCATACAAGATCCAGCGCTTTAACCACCATGCCACCTTCTGACCCCCCAAATCTTTATTTTTAAATGATTTATTTAACTTTATTCATTCATTTATTTTAATTTGACCAGACACACACACACACACACACACACACACACAGAGTAAAAGAGAGAGGAGCGGGAGGGGAGTGAGAAAGCAAGCCACCAGGTCCAGGACTCGAACCGTGAATGGCCATGTGGGTGTCTAGCACCTTAACCACCATGCCACCTGTTGGTCCCCCCTCCAAAATCTTAATTTTAAGCATCCCAATACTTGACTAGTCCTCCTATCCTTCTAGTTCATCTATGTCAGTAATTCTCCTATCTCATTAATATCTCCCACCTGTAAATTTTACCCTTTTCCCATGTAGTTGACAGCAGTTCAAGTCCCAGATCCAGAAACTTGACACACACTGGGCACATGTGCATGCATGCCCAAGAGGAGGATGGAGAAGTGACTGTGATATGGCCATACCCTCAGGGGGTGATTTCTCACTTTGTGTCTGTTTCTCTGGTGAGCACACATACCCTATAGGAAAAAAATCTCTCTTTAAAAAAAAATACGCTTGTGGAGCCGGAAGGTGGCGTGGTGGATAAAGGCTCTGGACTCCCACATGGCTGACTATGGTTCGAGTCCTGGACCTGATGGCTTGCCTTCTCGCTTTCCTTTTCTCTATTTCTGTCTAGTCAAATTAAAAAATAATGACAAATGGAATTCAATAAATAAATAAATAAATTTAAAAAATGCCCTTGTAATAAGCATCTTTAATTTCCTTTACTTATTTATTTATTCATTTTTCGCCAGAGGGCATGTACGCTCACCAGAGACACAGAGAGGGAGAAAGCACCCCTCAATGCGGTGAGGTCAGGCCAAAATCCCTTCTCCATTTCTCCATCCTGTTGGAATTTGGGGCATGCATGCATTTTTTTTTAAAAGAAAAGGAATAATTAATTTAATTGTATCGTAGTATTTATTTTTAAAAATTTTACCAGATGGAGAGGGAGGGAAGGAGAGAAGGAGGGAAGGAGCATAAACCAGTGAAAGGTGACTAACTTGGATTTAAAACTTATGAAATCTCAATTTATTCCGATTTTCTTACTACTAAAGATGAATTCAAAGGTAATTCAAGAAGATTTCTTGAGGGAACCAGCAGTTAGTGTAATGGCTATGTCGTTGGACTCCCACGTAGTCGATCGCGGTTTGCGTCCCGGACCCGGTGGCTTAAAACTCACGCCGGTTGCGTGTGCGTGCGTGCCCAAGATCCCAAGAGGAGAATGGAGGAGAAGGGATTGCGGTGTGACCATCCCCCCTGGGGGGTGATTCCTCGCTTTCTCTCTCTATGTCTCTGTCTGTCTGTCTGGTGAGTGCACGTGCCCTATAGCGAAAAAAAGCCTCTCCAAAAAAAAAAAAAAAAAAAAAAGATTTCTTGAGTCTTTAAACAAAACAGAGAAGCTTTATTTGCTTAATTGACTTGAATATGACAATTGTTTCAACTTCAAATTCTGGAGACCAACAGTTGGCATAATGGCTATGTCGCTGAACTCCCATGTAGCCGACCACGGTTTGAGTCCCGGACCTGGTGGCGTAAACTCATGCTGGACTGTCCCGACCCAGGGGGACAGTCAAACAGGTTTCCTGAGGGAAGGAGTGAGAGCCGGGACAAGCGGTGCAGTGTCACAACACGGAGACGACAGTGTCTTCAGGATCGTCCGTTTATTGTGGGCAGCACAGTACAGCACGGAGACGACGCAGTGTTACAACTCTTCAGGGTCTTCCAGGTCATCTGGCAATTGTGGGCCAGGCATCGTGGTTATATACATGCTAGTGGGCCGTGATTGGTTGTAAAAGGTGGGTTATGATTGGTTGCTTTGTGGACCAATCATGAGGTGCCGGATATGCAAATCTGAGGGATTCTAGTGGCCAATCAGAGTATAGTTTTGAAGGTGAGGTTTTTGAAAGGGAGCCAATCATGGCTTTTGGCATTGTGTAATTGTTTGCTTTCTGAGAAACTGGCGATATTCGCTGGTGCGCAGCCTCCCACACTGGACACATGTGCATGCATGCCCAAGATCCCAAGAAGAGAATGGAGGAGAAGGGATTGCGGTGTGGGCATCCCCCCTGGGGGGTGATTTCTTGCTTTCTATCTCTCTGTCTCTGTCTGTCTTTCGGGCGAGCGCAAGTGCCCTACAGCGAAAACCTCTAAAACAAAGAAAAAAGTCTGTCTTCTAAATTTGGGTTACTTGGTTTAATGTCCATCATGGCTAAAAAAGAAAATTCTCAAAGATGTGGAGATCCAAATGGAAGAAATTGACCTTAGGCTATACTTTCTAAATCATAGTACTGTCAATTGTATTCAGCAACCCTAAAAAAATTTATAACATTATTTGCTTTGATGTATACTTCCTATATGATCATGGCCAGTGACAGAGGGACACAGCACAATAGCTGTGAAACGAAAATTCTCTCAAGTTCTCCAATGTTTGCCATTCGGTGTCAGTCTAGCTCTAAGTGTTGTTAACTTATTTATGGAGATGTTTTTGCTATATGGTGCATGCTCTCGCCAGAAAGACAGAGAGAGACAGAGAGTTAGAAAGCGAGAAATCACCCCCCCCATGGGGGACAACCATGCCGCAATCCCTTCTCCTCCATTCTCCTCTTGGGATCTTAGACACACATGTGCACGCGCTCAGCATGAGTTTAAGCCACTGGGTCCGGGACTTGAACCGTGGTCGACTACAGGGGAGTCCAGAGACATAGCCATTACGTCAACTGCTGGTCTCTTTTTAAAATTAATTAATTAATTTTTTAGTGTTGTTTATTTTTTAATCCAAAACTCCCCTCTTTTTAAAAATGTGTTCTAGTACATTTGAAATAAGAATACTATTAACATTAATAATAAGAAATAAAAATTTATTGCCCTTCCTGTAAGTTCACTATGTGCCTGATACAATGTTAAAACCTTTATATAATATGTTCTCAGCCATTCCGGCAAGGTATGACCATGTCCCCATTTTACAGGTAAGTGGCAAAGCGAGGATCTATCTTAGGTCTGCCTGACTCCAAAATCCATGCATTTTCTTTCAATTTTCTCCCTCCTGTGGTTTCTCTTCAATATCCTGCGCAAGCAACTCACTCACTAAGATTTAAATGCTGAAATCCTGAAGGCTCTCTCCGGGACTGTTTTCTCCACTATAGTCTTTGTAGGTGCTCCAATTCACCCCCGTGACATTAATTATCTTTCTATGCTTTATATAGCAAATCTGTATTTTTCCACCTGGAGTGAAAAATCTTGAGTTCCAGGAAACCTTATTAATGTTTTATGGGTTCTTCAAAGTCAGTGTGTACCATCAAACAACCTCCTCCAGGATTTCTTTTATTAACAAATGGCGAGTTACTCTTGCAAAAAATGGAGAGTCAACTAAATATTGTCTTCTCCGTTTGTTCGTTCGTTCTTTTCTTCCCCAACTACCAGAGGGTGCACGTGCTTGCTAGAAACAAGAAGGAGAGAGAGAAAGCACTCCCAATGGGGCTTGGTCATGATGCAACCTCTTCATCTCTCCATCCCATCAGGGTTTGAGGCATGCATGCACATGTACGTACACACATGCCCAGCATATTTCTCAAGCCTCTGGGGCCAGAATTTGAACTGCAGTTGGTCACATGAGATCAAGTTCCTTTAACTACTAGGCTACAGTGCTTATTCTCTTTTATTTTCCAATATCCAATCACTCAGCAAGTCCTTCTGATTTTATTTCCTAAATAGTTCTCAAAAACACCCATCAGCTTGCATTGATTTTCCCCATATCCACTCATTCTCTCCTTTCCCTGCAATCATCCTCCCAACAGCAGTAAGAATCTTTCTGAAAAGGACCAGCAGATGATGTAATGATTACGCCGCTGGACTCCCACATTGTCAACTGCAGTTCAAGTCCCAAACCCGGCTTAAAACTCATGCCAGGTATGTGTGTATGTGTGTGCCCAAACTCTCAAAAGAAAAACGGAGAAGGGACTGCAGCGTGGCCATCGCCCTGGGGGAAAAAATCTCTCTCTAAAAAAAAACTTTCTGAAATACAAATCTGCTGCTTTAAACTAGTCAATGGCTCCCTAGTGCCCCTAGGAGAGAATTTAACATATAATATGTATACTTGGTTAAGTCTAGACACACTGAGACTGAGCTCCAAATCTGGTTTACATCCTCACAAAGTTTTAGTTTCCTCACCAGGAGATCAGACACTCCAGCTCTTTACAAAGTTGTTAAGGATTAAATGAGATAATTCAATATAAAGAGTGAGAGTTAGGGACCAGCAGATGGCATAATGGTTACACCACTGGACTTCCATGTAGTTGATCACAGTTCGAGTTCCGGACCTTATGGTTTCAGACTCATGCCAGGCAAGTGTGCGTGTGTGCCCAGAATCCAGAGGGAGACTGGAGAAGGGACTCCTGTGTAGTCATCCCCCTCAGAGGGTGATTTCTTGCTTTCTCTCTCTCTCTCTAGCATGAGAACATGCAAAAACCTCTCTCTAGGGAGCTGATGGGTGGTGTGGTGGTTAAGGGTGCTGGACTCCCACATAGCTGATTGAGGTTTGAGTCTTGGACCTGGCGGCTTGCTTTCTCTCTTTCTCTCTCTCACTCTATCCCTCTCTGGTCAAATTAAAAATAAATAAGTACATAGGGGCCGGCAGATGGTGTGGTGGTTAAGGGCGCTGGACTCCCACATGGCCGACCTCCATGGTTTGCGTCCCGGACCTGGCAGCTTGCTTTCTCACTTTCTCCCCACCCCCCCTCTGGTCAAATTTAAATAAATAAATATATAAATGAAGTCAAATGAAATAATTTTTTTTAAAAAGGGACCAACAGGTGGCATGGTGGCTAAGGTGCTAGACACTCCCACATGGTTGACCACGGACCTGGTGGCTTGCTTTCTCATTTTCTCTCTCTCTCTGGTCAAATTAAAATAAATGAATGAATAAATAAAATTAAATAATTCTTAAAAAAATTAATAAGTAAGTAAAGTTAAATAAAATAATTCTTAAAAAGTAAAAACAAACCTCTCTCTGAGACAATAGAGCTGTTTTTAGTTCTAAGCCCTCCTAGCAGTCCTCTGTTTCTTTCACGAGAACAGTGCGACTGCTTCTCATGATGCCACTTCATGGCCTCAGGTTCCCGAATCTTCCAAGATGTTATTCTAAAACTGCTCTGAGTCAGTAATGAAATAAGGAACTCAAGAGATTTTCCTTCAATGATTTTACTTATTTTTTTCTCACTCTTACGAACATATCTGCATTTTTATTTTGAAAGAAGCCACTAAAAGGCAGACTACCTTATTTCTAAATATAACATTAAGGTTTTAGTATGTAGCTCTTGGTATGTAAATATAACAACAAACAATAACCTTGTAAACAATTGACTAAAGAGGCAAATACCTGCATAGCAATAGGTGCTTGGGACATTTGAGAGCTGTAATTCATTCCCATCATGCCTTGCATATTAGGCTGCATGACAGAGACCATAGGAAATCCTTGTTGCTGCATCGGCATCAGGCCTGCTGTGAAAATATAAAGGCATCAGTAAAGTCAATATATTTTCTTTTTTAAAAAAAAAACCAAAATTTTATTCATTGTCATTATTTCCTTTTTTATTTTTTTGAAGTCAACCAGAGAGAAACAGAGAGAAAGAAAGTGAGAAAGCAAGCTGCCAGGTCGGGGACTCAAACCATGGTCAGCCATGTGGGAGTCCAGCTGCCTTAATCACCATGCCACCTCCCGGCCCCAAGTCAATGTATTTTAAAGCTGATTTTTTAAAACCGTAAGTATCTAAAGCACTTGATACTTGGGAGATACAGCAAATGCAACTGAAAAAGTACAGGCTTCTAAATGAGACAGACTTGAGTGTGAATTCCAACTCTGTCATATACTTAGCTGTGTGAGCTTAGGCAAGTTACAAAACATCTGTAACATGAAGACAGTAAGATCTGTTCTACAGAATTTTTATGCATATTTTAAAAATTAGCAGTACAGCTTAACTGTGGTACTTGGCCTTCAAGATGTCCCCCAATGATCTCTGCCTCCTGGTATTCATGCTATGCATATGCTGTTCCTTCCCACACTGAATAGGACTGACCAGTATAACCAGACAGGACATCATGGAAATGACAGTGCGTATTCTCAAGGCTAGTTCTTCAGAGACACTGGAGCTTCCTTCTTGCTCTCTTGGATCACTTGGTCTGGGGCAAGCCACTGCTACACTGTGAGAATACTTAAGCAGCCCTATGAAAAATCCATGTAGTGAGGAACTGAGGCCTCCTGACAAAAGGCAGCACGATTTTGACATTTATGTGAATGAGCCATCTCAGAGACAGATCTTCTAGCTCCATGTATCCTTCAGAGGACGGCAGCCCTGGCTGGTATCGTTACTGCAATCTCTGAGAAGCCCTGAGTGAGAACCCCCCCAGCAAAGGAGCTCTCAGATTTGTGACCCATAGACACATGTGAAATAATTCTTTTTTTTTTTTTTTTTTTAAGTTCTGGGGCAGTTTGTTTCATAGCAGCAGGTAACTAATACAATAACAGAAGTGAGAACTCTGGGGCTAGCCCTGTAGGACAGCAGTTAATCTCACATGGTTGACCCAAGTGACCCAACCCTGGCAACTTAAAAAAGAGAAAAAAATGGGCCAGCAGGCGGTGTAGTGGTTAAGGTGCTGGACTCTCACATGGTCAACTGCAGTTAAAGTCCCGGACCCGGTGGCTGAAACTCACACCAGGCCTGTGTGCATGTGTGCCAAAATCCCAAGAGGAAAATGGAGGAGAAGGGACTGGCCACCCCTGGGGTGGGGGCAGTTCCTCACTTCCTCTCTGTCTCCAGTGAGTGCATGTGCCCTATAACAAAAATCTCTCTTAAAAACAAAAACAAAACCAGGCTGGCCCAAATCTTGACATGACAGAGGAAAAGGACTACAATGTGACCACATCCTACTAGAGTGCATTCTCTCACTAGTGAGTGCATGTGCCCTCTGGCAAAAAATAATAAAGATAAAAATAAATAAATTTTTTTTAAAATTTAAAAAATGAAATATTTATGGGGCTGGTCCTGTAGCTTAGTGGTTAAGGGAGCTGGACCCAACATGGCCAAACCCCAAAGTTTGAATCCCAGAGCCAATAGTCTGACAAACGTGCCAGGTGTGTGCATGTGTTGACCCAAATCCCAACAAGAAGGAAAAATGTAGAAGGGATTGCAAGGTGATCACACTCCATTGAAGGGTGCTTTCTCCTTTCTCTCTTTCACAAATGCACACATCTTTTGGCAAAATAAATAAAAATAGTAAAAATAAAGTACAAATTTACTTAAAATAAAAAAGAGCATGGATGGGAACCAGCAGTTAGCGTAATGGCTATGTCGCTGGACTCCCACGTGGTCGACCGCGGTTCGTGTCTCGGACCCGGTGGCTTACAACTCACGCCGGGCGCGTGTGCGTGCGTGCCCAAGATCCCGAGAGGAGAATGGAGGAGAAGGGATTGCGGCGTGACCATCCCCCCTGGGGGGTGATTTCTCGCTTTCTGTCTCTATGTCTCTCTCTGTCTGTCTGGCGAGCGCACGCGCCCTATAGCAAAAAACCTCTCCAAAAAAAAAAAAAAGCATGGAACCAGCAGGTGGTGTGGTGGTTAAGGTGCTGGACTCCCACATGGCTGACTGTAGTTCACGTCCTGGACCTGGTGGCTTGCTTTCCCACTTTCCCCTTCTCTCTCTCTCTCTGGTCAAATTAAAATATAATGATAATGAATAAGGTTAAACTGAAAAATTCTTTAAAAAAAAAAAAAAAAAAAAGAGCACAAACCCTGAAAGCCAAGTAGAAACGCCATCCCCTTAATAGCTTTGGGACCTTGGACAAGTTGCTTAACTTCTGTGCCTTGGATTTTTTTTTAAAAAAAGAATTCTTTATTAATTTATTTAATTTACTTATTTTCAGTTTACCAGAGAGAGAGACAGAAAGAGAGGGAAAGTAAGAAAGCAAGCCACCCAGTCCAGGACTTGAACTGTGGTCGGCCATGTGAGAGTCCAGTGCCTCAACCACCACACCATTGGCTGACCTCTGTGCCTTGGATTTTTATCTGTAAAACTGTTTAATACTTAATACGGTAAAACTTATTGTTCTTTTTCCCTTTCTTTACATGAATAATTAATATAACACTCACCAAACAGTATCAGAATGTAAAGTATACAATGCAATGGCAGAAAAACTATCATGAAGTGTGTTAGATGAGTATCTCCTAAACTTTTCCAGTGAAGTACTCCCAAGAGCAGAGGAGAATGACTATACATCACTTTGAGGATTTAGTAAATACTAAATGCCTACTATATGCCAGGTACAGTTCTATGTTTGGTATACAACAGTGCACGTACACATTTCATTCTAATTTTGCATTTTATCACATATTATATCCATGTTGGTCCTACTATAAGAAACTTTTTACCAAATTATCAGTTTTAAAAATTAAAGATCTGGCAAAGTATACCATGTTTATCTAGTAATTTTTGCTACCTTCCAGGTTATCTGAATTTTCCCTTACCAAACCTACCTTGTAATTGGGGGAGATAGCTAATAATAATTTTAAAAAGAAAAAAAAAAAGTACAGGCCAGATAACAGTATGCACTAGTACCTCGGGGACTGGAGTGGTTCCTATCTAGTATAAGATGGCCAGAAAAGGTTTCACCAACAGGGTGGCATTTGATCAATAACCTGAAGGACATAAGGAAGCAAGCCATACAGATACTTGGGAAGAGTATTCCAGATAAGGAAATACCAATTGCAAAGACTGATGTCAGAGAGAATTAGAGTGCATAGTTAAGATGTTTTCCCTCTTAGCCCTTAGATCTGGAATTCTATTCACATCAATTAATTTTTATTTTCCTGAGAGATTTTTGCTACAGGGCATGTGCACTTGCTGGAGAGACTGAGAGACAAAAAGAAAGAAATCACCCTCCAGGGGGGATGGCCACACCACAATCCTCCTCCTCCTCCATTCTCCTCTCGGGATTTTGGGCACACATGCACATATACACACACACATGTGCTGGGTGTGAGTTTCAAGCCACTGGATCTGGGACTCAAATCGCAATTGACCACATGGGAATCCGCAATTAATTTTAGTTTTGAATGGGTAATTCAGGTATTTAGCACACTAAAAAATAAGTCTCCTTCTGTCTCCTGTCTCCCATTCGAGTATTCATCATCTTGTGGCCACTCCTGCTCTTGGTTTCTTTTTATTTAAAAATTTTTATTTTAATAGTTTTAATTTTAATTTTTAAAAATTAAAAAAATTAATTTTAATTTCATTTATTCATTCATTTATTTTAATTTGACCAGAGAAAAAGAGAGAGAGAGAGAGAGAAAATAAGAAAGTAAGTCGCCAGGTCTGGGACTCGAACCATGGTTGGCCATGTGGGAGGGTCCAGCACCTTAACCACCATGCCACCTGCTGGCCCCCTGCTATTGGTTTCTTATATATGCTTCTAGATATGATCCATGAATAATTTAAGGCCTCCAAATGATAAAAAAGTTCATTCTAAAATGCTCTATGAAGAACATTATCCAGGAGCCAGCAGGTGGTGTGGTGGTTAAGGCACTGGACACTCCCACGTGACCGACCATGGTTCGAGTCCTGGACCTGGTGGCTTGCTTTCTCACTTTCCCTCTCTCTCCCTCTGTGTCTCTCTCTCTAGTCAAATTAAAATAAATGAATGAATAAATAAAATTAAATAAGTAATTCTTTAAAAATAAATTATCCAGGGGCCAGCAGTTAGCGTAATGGCTATGTCGCTGGACTCCCACGTAGTCGACCACGGTTTGAGTCCCGGACCCGGTGGCTTAGACTCACGGCGGGCGCGTGTGCGTGCATGCCCAGGATCCTGAGAGGAGAATGGAGGAGAGGGGATTGCGGCGTGGCCATCCCCCCTTGGGGGTGATTTCTTGCTTTCTATCTCTCTGTCTGTCTCTGTCTGCCTGGCGAGCGCACGCGCCCTATAGCAAAAACCTCTCCAAAAAAAGAAAATAAATAAATAAATAAATTATCCAAAAGATTCCTGAATTCCAAAAGAAAAAAATATCAGGCAACCAGGGACCTCTTCTTATCTGTTTCCTTCACTCTGTATAGATTTTTACTTGAAAGTAAAATGATGCAAAGTACTGAGCCACAATAATGAACATATAACTTTGTAATATTTTTCTAAAGAACAAAAGATCTCAAACCATTTGATCTAAATCTGGAACAAATCTAATTACAGAGAGCTTAAATAATACATAAATGTGAGCACAATGAAGAGTATAACTGACCCTTGGAAAAATTTACCTGTAACTCAACCTCATCACTGATCACAAATGGAGACAAAGTCAGGATGAGCCACTGACCACCTGCTCCTGAGCTGGTCTTTATCTTTCATCTCTACTGGTGACCTAGGAGTCTCTGTTTCTCTAGCAAGTGTACCACAATTGATCAATGCTGGCTTTGTACAAAGAGCCAGTTTTCTAAAGTAGCTTGGCATGGGAGGAGGAGCAAAGTGGAGTGGGAGGCGTGAGCAGAAATTGTGAAAGAAGGCCAGATATAGTTTTCCTTCAAAGTTGTGTCCCATTTGCAAAGCAGTATGGGTCAAGGTTGTATCCCTTCACTCTTTCTTTCGAGATAAAGCTAGAACTGATATTAGTGGGCCTTGGTCTGAAAACAAGAGAAAAGGGGTATATCCAGTAATTTTCAGGAATAAAACTGAGACTCAATACCTGATACTTCAAAGCAAATCAGAATATGTTATCCTTTGAAGAACATGATTACAGTAAGATCACACCAAGAGGTTTGTTTATTCATTCTACAAGCATCTACAGAGAATCTATTATGTTCTATCAGCATGCTGGGTGTTGTAACATGTTCACCTATGTCATTAACGGTCTATCAGAATAGACAGAGAAAGATGTCATTAAGAGAATCATAGCTCATTTCATCATCTTTTTTTTGTTGTTGTTGTTAAATTTGCTATAGGGCACATGTACTCAACCAGAGACAGAAAAAGAGAGAAAAGAAAGCACTTCCCAAGGGGGATGGTCACACTATAATCCCTTCTCCTCCATTCTCCTCTTGTGATTATGGGCATACATGCACATGCGCCTGGTGTGTTTCTCAAGCACAGGGTCAGGGACTTGAACCACAGGGTAAGCCATGTGCAATCAAGCTGCCTTAACCCTTAACCTACCAGCTGGCCGGCTCACTTCATTTTATCACTTGTTCTTTAATACCCTTATCCTGAAAGTATCTTTCCTCTCTAAGATTAAATAAAAATCTGTCAACATCATGTTTAAATAAGTTTAGAAGAAATAAGGATTAATCCTTATCATTCCTCAAATTATGTTACATTTGAGTAGTTTTTAGAGTAGCTGTCATATAGGTTTATCACTGTAAGAAAATTTTACTCTACTTGGCTGCAACAGAACTTACTTTCTTTTATTATTTTAAGAGATTTTTGCTATAGGCCTCTTATGCTCGCCAGAGAGACAGAGGCAGAAAACAAGAAATCACACCCCCCCCCCCCCCCCAGGGGGAATGCCCATTCCACAATCCCTTCTCCCCCATTCTCCACTCAGAATTGTGGATTGTCATGGTTGACTATGTGGGAATCCAGCACATAACCGTTTTTACATCATCTGCTGGTTCCCACAACTTTCTATTTACTCATTTAACTTCCAATTTCAGGAACATAATCATGAGAAAACAAAGTTCAAAGCAAGCTTTCACATACCTTGAGGAGGTCTTATTCCACCAGTAACAGGGAACATGAAACTGAAAAAAAAAAAAATACATTATGTTCTTCTTAAGTATAAAAATTTCAAAAACATTAATTTTTTACATGAATAAAAAAATTCAGGGCTAGCCCTGTAGCCTAGTGGTTAAAGAAGCTAGATCCAACATGGTGGTTTGGCCATGGTTCAAATCCTAGCCCTAGTCCCAATGGTTTGAAAAACATACTGGGTGCATATTTGTGTGCCCCCGAAATTCCATCAGAATGGAGAAATGGAGGAGAAAGGATTGCAATGAATCACACCCCAATGGGAGGTGTTTATCCCCTCTCCCTTACTCTCTGTCTCTGGTGAGTACACATGCCCACTGCCAAAAAAAAGGAATCACAGACGGGATGTAGTGTTTATTCTGCACTACAAAATTGAATTGTCTCACATCAATACAGACTGAGCAGCCACAGGATGCATGATCTTTAGCATGTTAATACAAAGTGAAAAAAAAATTTTTTTTTTGGAGAGGTTTTTGTTATAGGGCAGTGCGCTTGCCAGAAAGACAGAGAGAGACAGAAAGCGAGAAATCACCCCCCGGGGAGATGGCCACGCCGCAATCCCTTCTCCTCCATTCTCCTCTTGGGATCTTGGACATGCACACACATGCACCCAGTGCTGGGTCTGGGACTCAAACTGTGAGGCCAGCGACATAGCCATTACATCATCTGCTGGTCCCAAAAAATTTTTTAAAGAATTATTTATTTAACTTTATTTATTCATTCAATTTTAATTTGACCGGAGAGAGACAGAGACAGAGAGACAGAGAGAGAGAGAGAGAAAAAAAGAGAGAGAGAAGGCGAGAAAGCAAGCCACCAGATCTGGGACTTAAACCATGGTCGGCCATGTGAGAGTGTCCAGCTCCTTAACCACCGCGCCACCCACTGGTCCCGTGAAAATTGTTGAAAGACAGAAATTAGACCCTTAAACTCTTCCAGGTTCTGCAACTGTGCAGCCTCCCTGAATTACAGTTTCCCCTTCATAAAAATGAAAAAGTTAGATTAGATTCAATTCAGTGAACATTTGTTGAGTCTGTCTACTACATGAAAGATTGAAAAAGCTTGCAATCCTTAAGACACAAGATGCAATTAAATAACTATACCACAGAACAAGTGATAATTGCTATAAGCAAGTCTAAAGTACTAACAGCAATAAGAAAAAGATTGATTTTAATATGTCATATGTTGTGAAGGTATACTTTTTAAGCTAAATCTTAAATGAAAAAAAGCATATTATATAGAGAAAAACAATGATGCCAGAGATACAGGGATGTTCAGAGAAATAATTTAAGGTTAAATACATATGATTTAAAGTAATCAAACTGGGAACTGGCAGGTGGTATGGTGGTTTGGGCGAGGGGCTTCCACATAGCTAATTGTGGTTCAAGTCCTAGACTGGGTGGCTTGCCTTCTCACTTTCCCTTCTTTCTCTTTCTCTCTCTGGTCAAATTAAAATAATAATAATAATAATTAATAAGATTAGATAATTAACTTGTTTAAAAAGTAAGCAAACTGTAAAGGGCCTTTTTAAAAAATTATTTATTTACTTTTATTTTTAAATTTCTTATTATTATCTATGTTTTAACTTTACCAAAGACAGAGAGAGAGAAAGGGAAAGTGAGAAAGCAAGCCAAGTCTAGGACTTGAACTGCAGTTGACCACATGGGAGATCAGCACCTTAACCATCATGTCACCTGCCAGCACCTGTAAAGGGACTCTGAAATGTTAATTTGATTTTATTATTTTGCCAGAGGGCATGTTCACTTACCAGAGAGACAGAGACAGGGATAGGGAGAAAGTACCCTTTCCAATGGGATATGGTCATACCAATCTCTTCTCTTCATTACTCCATCTTGTCCCAACAAGACAGGCATGCATGCACATGTGCCTGATATGTTTCTCAAGCTACTGGGTCCAGGACCCAAACCATAGAATTGGGCATGTGGGATCCATTTGCCTTAACCAACAGGCTAAGGAACCAGCCCAAGATATTTAATCATATTTTGAATATTATATGAAGTTGGCAGAGGTTATTTTTGTGTGTGTGGAAAAATATACATGAAAATTTTACTATTTCAACCAGCTTTAAGGATATAATTCTGTGCATTAAGAATATTCACAATGAGGGACCAGCAGTTAGCGTAAAGGCTATGTCGCTGGACTCCCATATAGTCGACCGCGGTTTGCGTCCTGGACCCGGTGGCTTAAAACTTACGCCAGGGGACTAGCAGTTAGCATAATGGCTATGTCGCTGGACTCCCACGTAGTTGACCGCGGTTCGCATCCCAGACCCAGTGGCATAAAACTCACGCCGGGCGCGTGTGCATGCGTGCCCAAGATCCCGAGAGGAGAATGGAGGAGAAGGGATTGCAGCGTGGCCATCCCCCCTGGGGAGTGATTTCTTGCTTTCTGTCTCTCTGTCTCTCTCTCTCTCTCTCTGTCTGGCGAGCGCACGCGCCCTAAAGCAAAAACCTCTCCAAAAAAAACCACAGAATATTCACAATGAAATGTCATACACTGTAAAGATACATGTGATTAAATATAATATAAAAAAAGGATAAAAAAAGAAAAAGAAAAACGAACATTCAAAATGTTGAGCTATCATTACTGCTATTAATTTCTAGAAACTTTCCATCGTCCCTCAAAAATACTCTGTACACAAGAAGAAGACTCCTCCATAGCTCCTGAGAACTAGAGATTTCAGGGAAAAAAGAGAAATGAAGATTTGTCTACTGATAATTCAGCCTCTAGCCTCCGAACTTGAGTGGAGAGGCAAGGGGCAGGCCTTCAGAAGAAGACTCCTCCATGGCTGGGAACTAGTGATTTCGTGCAGCACGCTCACGGGTCAAGCAATTTTTTATTTTTTGCTTTTTAAAAAAATAAAATAAATAAAAATTCTTTTTTTCCCCTTATTTTTCTGTTTTTTTTTTTTTTGTTGTTGTTGTTGTTTGTTTGTTTGTTCGTTTCTGTTTTCCCTCTCTCTGTTTCCTTTTCTTTTTCTTTTATCTCATCACTCTGCTCCTCAATCTCTATTCACTGTGTTTCTAGATGGATCTACGGGAACCAAAGCCAAACATCCAAATATTATTAGGGTTAACATATTCCTCAATATCCACTGAATCTGCTGCACAAAGGAATAAAAACGGAACGGCAAAGATATTCCAGATCACCTCCTTCTGCATGTTTCTGAACGCTCAGATTGAACTTCAAGAATTAGGAAGAGCCTTTTGGCTGAGTAGCACAATGGCGGTTGGCAAGAATAAGCGCCTTACTAAAGGCGGCAAAAGGGAGCCAAGAAGAAAGTGGTTGATCCATTTTCTAAAAAAGATTGGTATGATGTGAAAGCACCTGCTATGTTCAACATAAGAAATATTGGGAAGACACTGGTTACCAGGACTCAAGGAACCAAAATTGCATCCGATGGCCTTAAGGGCCGTGTGTTTGAAGTGAGCCTTGCAGATCTGCAGAACGACGAAGTCGCATTTAGGAAATTCAAGCTAATTACTGAGGACGTTCAGGGCAAAAACTGCCTGACTAACTTCCATGGCATGGATCTCACCCGTGACAAAATGTTTTCCGTGGTCAAAAAACGGCAGACCCTGATTGGAGCTCATGTCGATGTCAAGACTACCGATGGCTATTTGCTTCGTCTCTTCTGTGTTGGGTTTACTGAAAAACGCAACAATCAGATACAGAAGACCTCTTATGCCCAGCATCAGCAGGTCCGCCAAATCCGGAAGAAGATGATGGAAATCATGACCCAGGAGGTGCAGACAAATGACTTGAAAGAAGTGGTCAATAAACTGATTCCAGACAGCATCGGAAAAGACATAGAAAAGGCCTGCCAGTCCATCTACCCTCTCCATGATGTCTTTGTCAGGAAAGTCAAAATGCTGAAGAAGCCCAGGTTTGAATTGGGAAAACCCATGGAGCTTCATGGTGAAGGTAGTAACTCTGGAAAAGCTACTGGGGATGAGACGGGCGCCAAAGTTGAACGAGCTGATGGATATGAACCACCAGTGCAAGAATCTGTTTAAAGTTCAGACTTTTAATAGTGACAAATAAAAAGTCCTATTTGTGACAAAAAAAAAAAAAAAAAAAAAAAAGAATTAGGAAGAAACACACCATCCATCAGATGACTAGAAATCCCACAGGGCCACAAGAAATATGGGAAAGCAAGAAAATATCTCTCCTCCAAGGGAAAAGAATAACTCCTCTTCATCCACAGACAGTTCAATGGAAATCATGGAAATATCTGATGAAGAATTTAGAATATTCATAATGATGAAGCTAACAGAGATGGAAGAGAAGAGAGACAATAAACTGCGGAAGAGGAGGGAGAAAGGAGTTGATGAGTTCCAGGAGGTGAGGAAATTCTTGCAAGATCTAAAAGAGGAATTACATACTTTTAATAAGAATCAAATGGACCTGTTAGAGATGAAGGCTATAATACAGGAAGTCAAAAATCTCACTTGAAAGTATTAAAAGCAGATTAGAGCATACAGAAAATAGAATCTCAACGTAGAAGAGAAATTGCTGGCCTACAAAAATCCACCACAAAGACTGAGAAATTTGCAAAAAAAAAAAAAAATGAGAATATTATATGAGAAATACTAGATACCATCAAACATCCAAACATCTGGATAACTGGTATCCCAGAAGGCGAAGAGACTTATAAGTTCATTGATAATGTATTCCAAGAAATCCTGGAAGAAAACTTTCCAAATCTAGAGAGGCATTCAAAGATCCAGTCCCAAGAAATACAAAGGACCCCAAATATAAACAACCCAAGAAGATCTTCTCCAAGACACATTAGAGCCAGATTGACCAAAACCACAGACAAAGACAAGATACTAAGATTGGCAAGAGAAAAATGGCAAGTTACCTACAAAGGGTATCCCATCAGGCTAACGGCAAACCTCTCTCGGAAACAGTGCAAGCGAGGAAAGAATGGGAAAATATATTCAAAGTCTTAAGGGAAAAGCAATTTCAACCAAGAATACTGTACCCGGTAAGATTATCCTTCATATGGGAAGAAAAGACAAGGGCATTCTCAGATAAACAAAACCTGAGTGAATTTACCAATACCAGACCAGATCTCCAAGAAATTCTAAAGGGAGTGCTATACCAGGAAAATTAAATACAGACACAAAGAAATAAGAGTTCAAAAACTAAGAAAATGGCCAACATAATCTTAGGGACAAGTCTGGAGTTGAATATTATATCCCAGAATTTAATCGGGAAGATCGAACTTAACAGAAGATAAAGTACATGAGACTGAACTGGTGAAATAGCATTTTATGACTTTTGATTAAAACACTGCTGATTTTCTTCTAGACTTCGTTTTCCATTTTAAGGATTTTTGTCCTGCCTTGAGCTGTCGATAGGTTCGTGTACCTACTATTTGAACAAAATCCTAACCTGTTTCCTGGCTTTAAGTTTTAAGCAAAGTGCCTTAGCATTTCTTTGATTTATTAAAGTTTTTTTTTTTTTTTTTTTTTTTTGAGAGATTTTCGCTATAGGGTGCGTGTGCTCGCCAGACAGACAGAGACACAGAGACAGAAAGCGAGAAATCATCCCCCAGGGGGGATGGTCACGCCGCAATCCCTTCTCCTCCATTCTCCTCTCGGGATCTTGGGCATGTACACACACGCGCCAGGCTTGAGTTTTAAGCCACCGGGTCCGGGACGCGAACCGCGGTAGACTACGTGGGAGTCCAGAGACATAGCCATTATGCTAACTGCTGGTTCCCGATTTATTAAAGTTAAAACTGCTTTTCTTGAAATTACCAGCTGAACTTGCTATCGAAAGTAGTAAGATTATTTAACAAATTGTGTGATCAATATAATGTGGGGGGGAAAAGAAATGGAAAACAACTGTAGACATCAGAGATAGTGTGGGAGGAGGGTGGGAAAGGGCAGAGGGTCAGAAATAGGGGTTAAATATATATATATATATATATATATATATATATATATGAAACTAGAAATGGAAAATTATTGATGATAACATGCATGATTAAGCCACTATGTGATATATTCTGGATGGGAAATCACATGTTGCATGCTGTGATGATGCTTAGGGAATGAATGTAAATTAATTAATTAAAAAAAGTTTCAGAAAAAAAGCTCATGGAAATACAAGTAATGGGAAAACTATGTATGAATTTCAAAAAATTTTTATACCGAAATAAATTCATACTTTGTTAAAAAAACAAAAACAAACAAAATAAAACCTCTGTACCCATATCCCTATTATGCTTTTCCCCCAGCCCCTGGTAATCACTATCCTATCTTTTCTCTCTATGAATTTGCCTATTCAAATACCTCATACAAGTGAAATCATGTAAGTGCCCTTTTGTGTCTAGTTTATTTCGCTTAGGCAAACATTTTCAAAGTTCATCCATATTGTAGCATGCACCAAGGTTTCAATCCTTTTCATGGCTAGCTTCTTTTGCTAATTCTTTACTTCTCTTCTCCTACATAGGACAGGGCAGTTGTAGTCTTCTAAGGAGACTCCATCTCCATTTAAAGTCTCCTGCCCAGTCACGGAATCTGAGGCAGGACTAAATTTCAGTCCCAGCCCTAGCCTCAGTGCCAGCTCCAAACTTCAGAGCCATTCCCCTTCTCAGAGCTAGAAAGGACAGGGCAGTTGCAGGCTTCTCAAGCAGGCTCCTCCACTTCCATCTGAAGCCCCCTGCCAATTCACACGACTTTTTCTTTCTTCCTCTTTCATTTTCTCTGTTTTTTCCACCTTACATTGTCATTTTCTGCTCAGCCTCCTTTCCCCACAGGGATTAGACAGGTCTAGATTTATAGTTTTCAAACATCTAAACATTGTGAAGCTCAGAGGAATCCTTATTCCCCCCTTTCCCTTCGTCCCTACCCGCCCCCCACCCCCCCACTAAACTACCAGCCAAAAGGGATAAACTCTTCAGAAACCTGAACAGAAAAGTTATCTGGGGACCACATCGTTAACCACGGCAGAAGAGAGACATTGGCACAGAAGTAATTCACAGTAAAAGGAAAGCAAACGAGTTCACAGGTGCAGGAACGTTTTCCAAAGAGTTATTCAAAAGTGAATACACCACCAAATGACAAAGTCACAGAAGAGCCTCAAATATTAGAAAACTAGGAAATACATCTCCATCAAGAGAACACAGTCTAATTCGCTCCCAACTTTTGAAAAAACAAATTACCAAAAAGTCGGAAGAAATTTCAGAGCATTCATGGTAACAAAACTCAGATGGAATAGAAGAGAGACAATGAACTCCAGGAGATGAGGAAGTCCTTTAACAATTTGAAAGAAGAAATGGACACCATGAAAAAGAATCAAACAGAACTGTTAGAGATGAAGACTCTAATAAAGGAAATCACAATCTCTCTCAAAAGTATTGAAAGCAGACTAGACCTTGCAGAAGACAGAATCTCGCATGTAAAACACAAAACCTCTAACCTAGAAAAAAAATCACCAAAGGACTGAAATATAAACAAACAAACAAAAAAATGAGAACAATATACGAGAAATACTACATACCATTTAATGCCCAAACATGCAAATAACTGGTATCCCAGAAGACGAAGATACTAATAAGGGCATTGATAATCTATTCCATGAAATCCTAGAAGAAAACTTTCCTTTTTATGGCTGAATAATACTTCATTATGTAAACTTACTATATTTTGTTTACTTACTTATTTTTTGGTAAACACTGGAGTTCCCATCTTTTGGGAATGCTATGAATAATGCTTCTATGAACACTGGAGTATAAATAGCTGTTTAAGTCTCTCAGTTCTTCTAGATAATTTCTAGAAGTGGAATTGCTAGGTCATACAGTGATTCTGTGTTTACTGTTTGAGAAACTGACACTTTTTCAGCTCTTCTGAACTACATAGAAAATGATCTAGTCAAGTAATATGTTAACTGGACAAAAGATTTAAATTGCAAGTTGAAATTTAATAGTTCTCAGTTTTTAAAGATGTTACTCAGATTCTTAGTATATAGACTCTTATAATAAGATAGGTAAGTTGAGAGCAATGAATATAGTTAAGTGGTTAGCCTATTTTTTAAAATTCAGCCTTAAAGACTAAAATTACCAATTTTAAGACTAAATGTCTTAGGGGCTCGGTCAACACTGAAACTCGGACCAGCAAGTGGCATATGGGTAAGGTTCTGAATTCCCATGTGGCCGACTGTGGTTCTAGCCCTGGACCTGGCAGCTTGCTTTCTCATTTTCCTTCTCTCTCTTGCTGTCTCCCTCTTCTAAGCACATATGCCCTTTAGCAAGTAAAAAGAAAAAAAAATGATAATAAATAAAACTAAATAAATAATTGTTTAAAAAATAAAGAAAAAAAGAAAGACTGGAAACTCGAGATGTATTTTCTTTTTTCTAATTCTGCCATAAGGTAACCGTGAAGCTTTGTAGAATCTCCACCATCCTCTCTGGCCTCCCATCCGTCAAATGAGGACACAGAATGTAAAGCTTGCCAAGGTTCAACCAGGACAAGGACATATATACAGATGTATAAGGTTACTTTGAAAACAGAACAAATGAAAGCAAAATTAAGAATGCTACTGACAAACATGACTCAGATTAATATTTGGTAACTCAAAGGGCTTAGTGATCCCTGTGCCATTCATATTTCTTTGAAATGTTTAGAAAACTAGTATCGACATACATTAAGACTGGTAAGACGAACAGCTAAGAACAACATGGATAAGAGTAAAAACTTAGCAAAAAATTGGGTAGCAAGATGACCAATAATACGACTTCAAAGGTAAAACCACTATTCATGTATTACTGATGACTCAGTATGAAAGTAAACCTGTGAGCTCTACTTGTCACATGCTTATCTCATTCACTCTTCCTTTTCAGTTTTGCTGCTAATAAAAATTTGCGACTAGCCTTACTCCTCAGGCCTAGACTCCTAAACAGAATTCCTGATGGATCTCCCCACCTCTAGACTCTGGTTTCTAATTCATCTCATGTAGCTCAGGCAAGACATATCTTCCTAAAGGACCATTAAGTTATTAATAACTTCAGAAAGATGCACTCCTGGGATTAAAACTACATAATGATTCTCACATAAATTAAATTTCCTTAGTTTAAACTTGAGATTCTCTCCAATTTTTTAAAATAATTCTTTTTTTAAGAATTATTTAACTTTATTTATTTATTTACTTATTTTAACTTGACCAGAGAGGGACAGAATGAGAGAAAGTGAGAAAGCAAGCTGCCAGATCTAGAACTCAAATCGTGGTTGGCCATGTTGGAGTCCAATGTTCTCAACTAGCACGCCATCTGCTGGCCCAGGTTCTCTACAGTTCTGACACAACTTTCTTTTCCAGTTTTACCTCCACCGAATTCTTCTCCCCTACTTGGTGCCACAGTCAATCTGGCACTACAAGTATATTGTGCCTTAGTGGTCAATGGCCCTTCCCACCTCTCTACCAATTTTTTATCCTTTCTTCTTCCTTCAACTTAGTGGCCCACCTAAAACATCACCTCATTTGCCTTCAATAAAGCTAGAACCAACAAATACATTTTTTAAAGAATTATTTTACTGATTATTATTATTAAATTTGCTACAGGACACGTACGCTCACCAGAGAGAAAACAAGCCACTAGGTCCGGGACTCCAACTATAGTCGGCCATATGGGAGTCCAGCACCCCAACCACCATACCACTTGCTGGTCCCAAGCCTATAAATATTTACAGAAAGTCTAATATTTAAGAATATGCTAGAAGATGAAAAGATGAGCAGACGAGCTTTCAAATGATCCCGAAAGAATGTGATTTCATTGTTCTCCTTTACTCTGTACTACAGTCACTTTATACATTCTCCTAGGTCTGGACCATGTCTTGGATATCTTCCAAATTCATTATAGCATCAAGAACAGTGTCTTACACATGAAGGCATTCAATGACTATCAGTAGGATGATTATGGATGAATCTATATCTTTTCATTATTTTTTTTGGCCTGGCTTTATTTATTTATTTATCATTTCTCACTTCTTGGACAAATTTTGCCCTTTATAAAACTCTACTATTTATTCTCAAGTAGGTCATTCAGGATACCAATCAAAAGTAAGCCAATATTAAATTTGGAAAATGCCATTTCTTTCTGTTTAGTCTCTGAGAATAGAGAGAAGTATCTAAAAAATATAGTCAGTTACAATTCACAAATTTTCTTCATTAAAAGCTTAGAGTGGGGGACCAGCAGTTAGCGTAATGGCTATGTCGCTGGACTCCCACGTAGTTGACTGTGGTTTGCGTCCCGGACCCGGTGGCTTGAAACTCACACCGGGCGCATGTGCGTGCATGCCCAAGATCCCGAGAGGAGAATGGAGGAGAAGGGATTGCAGCGTGGCCATCCCTCCTCGGGGGTGATTTCTCGCTTTCTGTCTCTCTGTCTGTCTCTGTCTGTCTGGCGAGCGCACGCGCCCTATAGCAAAAAAAACTCTCCGAAAAAAAAAAAAAAAAAGCTTAGAGTGGTTGCTTTTTTCCCTTTTCTTTTTAAAAAAGTGGATAGAAAAAGATTTATTTATTTTCCAAAAAGGAGAAAAGGGGCTAGATGTGAAGAGTTGCATTGGCCCTGTAGGTTAGGGACTAGGTACTTGCAAAGGAAAGGGATTTAAAGTGGGATAATTAAGGTGGTCCTGGGAAGAGGCGATCTTTACAACATCTAGGTTGTTCAGTTGTTATCTCTTGGTGAGTCAGCCATCTGCACTATAAGATCAATCAGCAACCCCTTTTATCCCTCCTTTCAGGTGGAAGCTTTTTCTTTTTTCTTAAAATATACTTGTATTATCATAATGTTTACTTTCCTTATAAAATAATTTCAGGCCTATCATTACTCTCAAAAACCATAATTTTTTCTTTTTTACTGAAACATATCATTGTAAATATTTATGGGGTACAGTGTCATTTTTCAGTACACAAATAAAACGTGCAATCATCGAATCAGGATAATTAGCCTAACCAGCATCTCAAACACTTAATCATTACTTTATGTTGAGAACATTCAAAATCCTCTTTTGGCTACTTTGAAATATACAATGAATTAGTCCAATATTATCTAGCTGTAATTTTTTATGTTATCAGTATCTCCCTATTACCCCTTCTACCCTACCATTCCTTGTCTCTAGAAACCAGTCATCTACTCTCTAGCTCTATGTGGTCAATTTTTTTAGTTTCCACCTGAGAACATATGATTTTTCTTTTTCTTCCTGGCTTATTTCACTTAATATGAATGTTTTATGTTTATCCATGTTGCCTTAAAGACAGAATTTCATTCATTTTAATGGCTGTATACTATTCCATTGAGTATAAATACCACATTTTCTTTATTCATTTATCTGCTGATGGACACTCAAGTTGATTCCATATCTTGGTTACGGTGACTACTACTGTAATAAACAAAGGCATACAGATATCTCTAATATACTCAGTTTTCTTTCTTTAGGTATATGACTAGTAGGGATTGTTGGATTATGCAGAAGTTCTATTGGATTGTCAAAAAGTCAACACATTTTGCATAGAAAAACAGAAAAAAAAATCATGACTTTTCCAACAACCCAGTATTTTTAGTTAAGAAACCTCCATGCTGTTTTCCATGATTGTACTAATTTACATTCCCGCCAATGGTGCAAAAAGAGTTCCACTTTCACTACATCTACACAAGCACTTTTAGTTTTTTGTCTTTTTTATAATTGCTGTTTCTTTTTTTTTTTTTTTAAGATTTTATTTATCATCATTTTTTTTTTTTTTGAGAGATTTTTGCTATAGGGCATGTACACTTGCCAGAAAGACAGAGAGAGACAGACAGAAAGCGAGAAATCACCCCCCAGGGGGGATGGCCACGCCGCAATCCCTTCTCCTCCATTCTCCTCTCGGGATCTTGGGTACACACGCACACGCGCCCAGCGTGAGTTTAAGCCACCAGGTCCAGGACTTGAACCACGGTCGACTACGTGGGGGTTCAGCGACATAGCCATTATGCTAACTGCTGGTCCCATATAATTGCTGTTTCTGAGTTGAGAAGATTTTGATCTATGTTTCCCTGATGTGATGTTGAGCAGTTTTTCATATACGTGTTAGCCATTTGTATATCTTTTCTTGAGAAATGTCTATTCATATCATTTGCCCATTTAAAAATTACATTAGATTTTTTTGTTACTGAGTTGACTTTGTTATATATTCTGGTTATTAATCCCTTGTCAAATGTCTAATGTACAAATGTTTTCTCCCATTCTGCAGGTTGTCTCTTCACTTGATTGTTTCCTTTGCTATGCAGAAACTTTTCAGTTTGAGATTTTTTTTTATTGAGCATACAGTTTCTGAGCTCAGAAAGTTTCCAAAATATGTAACGTATTTTTATATACTTTTTGTTTTTTTTTTTTTGGTTGGGTTCTTGCCATAGGACATGAATCACCCATCCAAGGAGAAGGCCACCTTGCAATCCCCTCTCCTCAGTTCTTCTCTGGGAATTTTGGGCATGCAAGAACACATACCTGACATGACATTCAGGCTGCCAGGTCTGGGATTCGAACTGTGGCTAGCTGTGCAGGAATCCGGCGCTTTAACTACCACACTACCTGCTAGCCCTATATTTTTATATACATTTTTTACTACTTTTCTCTCCCCCATATCCTCCAGAGTTTTAGAATACAGTTGTTACTACATTTACAGAAAAGAGAAATTTTAGTCAATCATTGCAATTTCTATAAAAATTCAGGCCAGGGAACCAGCAGTTAGCGTAATGGACTCCCACATAGTCGACCGTGGTTCGCGTCCTGGACCCGGTGGCTTAAAACTCATGCCGGACGCGTGTGCGTGTGTGCCCAAGATCCCGAGAGGAGAATGGAGGAGAAGGGATTGCAGCGTGACCATCCCCCCTGAGGGGTGATTTCTCGCTTTCTGTCTCTATGTCTCTCTCTGTCTGTCTGGCGAGCACACGTGCCCTATAGTGAAAACCTCTCCAAAAAAAAAAAAAAAAAAATTAAAAATTCAGGCCAAATTTATTTTTTAAATTGTGTCCATGAGCCAATGTTATTAAAATTTTAGAAACTAAAGGGAATGATCCACTAAACTTTCTGCAGTTAAAGTCTTCCACAATCCCCACACAATTTTTTTTTGAGAGGGTTCTTTTTTTTCTTTCTATAGAGCGCGTGCGCTGGCCAGACAGACAGAGACATAAATCGAGAAATCACCCCCAGGGGGGATGGCCATGCCGCAATCCCTTCTCCTACATTCCCCTCTCGGGATCTTGGGCACGCACGCACACGCGCCCGGCGTGAGTTTAAGCCATGGGGTCCGGGACTCCAACCAAGGTTGACTATGTGGGAGTCCAGCAACATAGCCATTACGCTAACTGCTGGTCCCCCCGACACGATTTTTTAAAATACATAAAAATTTAGGCTTAGACTACCAAATTCCTTTTTTATTTTTCCCAAACTTGGTGCTATGATTAATCATATATATGATCAAATTAATGTCACTGTGGGACATTTTATAAACTGTAGAAAATCTACATCACATGTAGTAAAGAAATAGATCACATATTTTTCTCCTTCAGTCAAAACCTTACTCAAGTATTCATGAAATATTCATGAAAAACTCTCAATGAAACAATGAAGAGAACAGAAGAGAAAGCAAAAAGTTTGACAACTAAAGGAAATGAAAAATGGGGTTGTGCACAGGTGGTTCATTGGCCACTTCTCTTTTTTCCTGGTGTAATACAAGCACCTGCGAGAGGTGATATCTTTAAAGATCTTACACTTTCTGTAGTGTTCATGACTCCAGAATAAAACACTGAATACCAAAAAACTAACACTTCGTTTTCCAAATTTAATTTGGGACACCAAAGATAAAAAGTTAATTTTTATCTCCAAACATGCGTGCAGTATGTGTTGACTAATAAAACAAAAATAATTCTAGGTCATTACAGAAGTGGGATGAAAACTTTCTGGAAAAAAAAATTTTGTTAAATGATAATGAACTTATCAAGCTGCAAGTGTACACCTCCTTTACTATTCTAGGTAACGCACACTGTTAATAGTCAAAGTATAATCAAGGGCAGATTTGTTTAAGGGCTAAGTAAAAATGTCTGGAAGCTTTGTTTTAACAATGAGTAAATGCTGCTTAATAGAATTTTCTCTCTTTTAAAATGCCTTTTTAAAATGGAGACAGACAAGTCTTCGAGTTACGTCTACAATACAAGAGCTCTATCACAAGACAATGACTAATTCAAAGGTCTTCAGGTTTTCCTATTCGTGTTAAGGAAATAAATAAAGAGGAGGACCCTCGGACACCTTGAAAGGGAAAAAGACTAATAGAGCATACATACGCGTCTCTTGCAAATAGTTCCTCCAGTTTTGCACTAGATTTTTTCAGAGCCTTTTCTACATCATCTGCACAAGCCCAGAAAGCCCTGGGAATGGAAGACCCTAGTCCATTGGGATACAGCCCGGACTAGGAGCGAGGAGTCGGGGTCCGCTCTCAGCCAGCCTGCCCAGCCGACCCTCAGTCGCCCTCTGCTCCTCCCTCCCGCAGCGGGGCGCTCGGTGGCCTCTCGCTGGACCCGCGGTGTCCCGGAGCGTGGAACCCAAGCGTCGGGCACCAGGGCTTTATCCGCCCCCTTCCCCCCAGGGCTCTGAAGTACGACCCTTCTCCCAAAACCCAGTTCCAAAGGAAGGGGTCGGAGCGGAAGAAAACCGCCGTAACCGACAAGCGCCCGTAGCCGCTGCGCCGCGGACGCCAGCCCCGCGCCGGCAACGTCTCACCCTGCTCCGACTCGGCGCTTCACACCCACCTGCTCCCCGCGGCGGACCCTGCGCCAGCTCCTGCAGCCGCGCCGCCGCCAGCTCCCGTCCCCGGCCGCAGCGCCATCTTGCCCCGGTCCTGCAGCCGCTGCCTTCCCAGCAGCTGTCAGGAGAAGAGCCACTTCCGGGGCAGACTCCAGGCCCCGCCTCGCCGCGGACCCGGAGTAGGGCCGCGCGCCCACGTGACTCCCCGGCCCTGGAGGAGGCGCGGCGAGCCCTGGTCACGTGGCCCAGCCGCGCTGGCGGCCCTCCGGGTGCCAGGCTACCCATGAGCTGGTGGGCGCGCACCCGCGCCGATTCACGCTCGCTTGGGGCCCTCTGCAGGGCCCAGCTGGCGACGCGCGGCTCGTGCCGTCTTTCCTTCGTGTGGAAACGATTCTCTCTGCTAGTGCAAAGAGTTGGTCGAGTCCTGATTTTTAAACTCGATCTTGGTATGCTGTTACTTTTTACACAGGAACAATTGATGGCCCCTGGAAGGCCTGTAGATAGCTTCGCAGCACTGATGAGTGATCAACTCTCTCCACCCTTCCCTGAACTCTGCAAATTCCTCCTGGCACCCACCTCAGACGCTGCGAATCTTTTTTTTTTTCTTTTGGAGAGGTTTATGCTATAGGCCACCTGCGCTTGCCAGACAGACAAGAGAGAGGCAGAGAGACAGCGAGAAATCACCCCCCAGGGGGGATGGCCACATTGCAATCCCTTCTCCATTCTCTTCTTGGGATCTTGGGCACGCACGCACGCACACATGCCCAGCGTGAGTTTAAGCCACCGGTCCGGGCCTCGAACCGAGGTCGACTACGTGGGAGTCCAGCAACATAGCCATTACGCTAACTGCTGGTCCAAAGACGCTGCGAGTCTTTATAAAAGGTTTTAAGACACAAACCCAAATGACATTTTTTTAAAAGGTTTTTGACTTAGGGTGCATGCGCTAGCCAGAGAGACAGTGAGAATCATCCTGCAGAGAGGATGGTCACACCACGCTGCAATCCCTTCTCCTCTATTCTCCAGGGATCTGGGGCTCAAGCACACACAACCAGTGAGTTTAAAGCCACCATCCGGGACTCGAACCCTTGCCAGACATGGGGAGTCCAACGACTTAACCTCAACGCCATCGGCTGGCCCCACCCAGTCCACATTTTAAAAAAACCTCCAAGGAGCGCACTTCTTGTGTTTGTTCTGGCGTGATGTCTTCCAGCCATCCGTTTTTACTGTTCTTGAAACAGGAGCAAAACAGAGGTACCCCAAAAGCAGTTCATAACACTCTGAGCGTATCTTGGCATTTAAAAAAGTTTTTCATTGGCAGAAAGTGGGTGTTTGAGAGCAGAGAGCTAGAGAAAGCACCTCTTCCACTAACAACCCCCCCATTTCCCCCACCACCCGCATCACATAACAATCCCTTTTCCTCCAGTTCTCCATCCTGTCAAAAGCTGTGCCACCTACAGGACTGGGATTCTAACCCTGGCGGGCTGTGGGGGCTCCTGATTCAGATATGCCTAATCAGCACCAGCACCACTCCCGGGCATATATTTTACTGTGGCTTTATTTCCCCTAACCAAACTACTGTCTGGAAGTACAATAGAAAAGTCGAGTGCAAACATTTGCGATCCCTGAAGTAGTGTTTACTGAGAAAGTAGTGGGTTAATTATACTTAGCTGTATTTCATTCTTGCCTCAGGGCCTCTTACTGGGAAACAGTTTGTAATATTTCATTTACACAAATCACTGGTCAGGAATTTTATGTGCATAAAAAAAACCAGTGTCCTTAAAAGTAGGTATTGGGGGAACCAGCAGTTAGCGTAATGGCTATGTCGCTGGACTCCCACGTAGTCGACCGCGGTTCGCGTCTTGGACCCGGTGGCTTACAACTCACGCCCGGCGCGTGTGCGTGCGTGCCCAAGATCCCGAGAGGAGAATGGAGGAGAAGGGATTGCGGCATGACCATCCCCCCTGGGGGGTGATTTCTCGCTTTCTGTCTCTATGTCTCTCTCTCTGTCTGGCGAGCGGACGCGCCCTATAGCGAAAAACCTCTCCAAAAAAAAAAAAAAAAGTAGGTATTGGCATTTTGCAGATGACAAAAACCAACGTTAAAATAAATTAATGTAATGTGTCCAAATTGCACAACTCTAAGCAGCAGGATCAGAATTCAAACTCAGGCCCTGGCTTATTTCACTATAGCCAGCTATTCTGTATGTTCTTTCAATTGTAATAATCTATTCACTAATTTCACTCCTGCCTTTCCTTGGGTAAAACTGAAATTTATGTAGTAGTAATAACCGATTAAAGGAGATAAATTCAGTATTAATCCATTGACACACCAACCTGTTACAGGTTTCCATAGACTAGTTATGGCTGGGTAGTTACATAAGAAAAACATACCAAAAAAAAAGTCAAATTAAGAATCCTACATATGGGACCAGAAGTTAGCGTAATGGCTATGTCACTGGACTCCCACGTAGTCGACCGCGGTTCAAGTCCCAGACCCGGTGGCTTAAACTCACTAAGACAATGGAGAAGGGATTGCGGCGTGGCCAAGAAAAAAAGAGAAAAAGGTAGTAAGGGGGCCAACAGGTGGCATGGTGGTGAAGGTGCTCGACACTCCCACATGGCCGACCACAGTTCAAGTCCTGGACCTAGAGGCTTGCTTTCTCACTTTTCCTCTCTCTCTCTCTCTCTCTCTCTCTCTCTCTCTCTCTCTCTCTGGGTCGCTCTCTGGTTAAATTAAAATAAACAAATGAATAAATAAAATTAAATTAATAATTCTAAAAAACAGTATTAAATAAAAAAATTTTTTTAGAGGTTTTTGCTATAGGGCGTGTGCGCTCGCCAGACAGAGAGAGACAGAGACAGAAAGCGAGAAATCACCCCCCAGCGGGGATGGCCACGCCGCAATCCCTTCTCCTCCATTCTCCTCTCGGGATCTTAGGCAAGCACGCACACGCGCCCGGCGTGAGTTTAAGCCACCGGGTCCGGGACTCGAACCGTGGTCGACTACGGGGGAGTCCAGCGACATAGCCATTACGCTAACTGCTGGTTCCCCCAATTTTTTTTTTTTTTTGGAGAGGTTTTTGCTATAGGGTGCGTTCGCCTGCCAGACAGACATAGACAGACAGAGAGACAGAAAGTGAGAAGTCACCCCCCAGGGGGGATGGCCATGCCACAATGCCTCCTCCTCCATTCTCCTCTCGGGATCTTAGGCACGCACACACACGTGCCCGGAGTGAGTTTTAAGCCACCGGGTCTGGGACACGAACTGAGGTCGACTATGTGGGAGTCCAGCGATATAGCCATTACACTAACTGCTGGTCCCTAAATAAAAAATTCTTTAAAAGACTATTTTTCAGGGTCCAGCAGGTGGCATGGTGTTAAGGTGCTGGACACTCCCCTGTGGCTGACCATGGTTCAAGTCCCAGACCTGGTGGCTTGCTTTCTCACTTTCCCTCTCTCTCTCTCTGGTCAAATTAAAATAAATGAATGACTAATAAAATTAAATAAAAAATAACTCTTAAAAACAAAACACAAGGGAACCAGCAGTTAGAGTAATGGCTATGTCACTGGACTCCCACGTAGTTGACCGCGGTTCGCGTTCCAGACCCGGTGGCTTAAAACTCACGCCGGGCGTGTGTGTGTGCGTGCCCAAGATCCCGAGAGGAGAATGGAGGAGAAGGGATTGCGGCGTGGCCATCCCGTCTGGGGGGTGATTTCTCGCTTTCTGTCTCTATGTCTTTCTCTGTCTGTCTGGTGAGCGCACGCGCCCTATAGCAAAAACCTCTCCAAAAATAAAAAATAAAAAAAAAACAAAAAAAGAACCACAACAATTTTTCAGTTTTTGAATAAAATCATCTTAAATGGAAAGAGGTAAGAAAAAGCATGGTGAAATTATAGAAATTGAGTAAGCAAAGGAGAGGCTGATCATAATCTTGTTACTGTCACATTACCAAGGAATGAGTTATCTTGCCAATGAGCCATAAGGACACTTTAATAAGAGACCAAATAATTTAAAATCCTAGGAAACTTGAATAACCAGCAACAGAAGCAGCATCTCTTTGTTGTGGCTCGCATCACAAAAGGCCATCAATAAATGATATTTCAACAGAGCAGTAGGTTTCTTCTTGGTAGATAGTCTATGCTGCTTCTTATCCATCCAAAAAAAAAAGGCCAAAAAAAAAAGTGGGGTAGGTGGGTAAAACGGTCATTTGAATTCAATCGCAAGACTGTATTTCAAGATTCTGTTCCAGATGCCTTTCCATGGCATACATCACATCATCACATCTTCATACTTGAAGGGAAAAATCCTAACGAGGTCACCATATTTGGGGTTGCTACTTTTAGCATAAGCTTTTGTTCTTCTATAAGAAGTACCGCAATGGATTCAAAGTACAGAAATATCAATGTTATTTCCACTAAATAATCATTTAAGAGTCACGGATAAATCGAAATTTGACAGGACACGTTGCTACTTTAGGATTGCTTTCACCAACCCAGGAGCTTGTAGATGATGTCAAATATTTGGTAAAGGTGACTTGACTTGAAGTAGTTCATAAAAACAGCATTTACTCTGGGATCATAAAATTACTTCTGGATAGTCATAAAGTCTGTTTTTAACTTTTGCCATCAAAAGCTACTTTCTTGTTCCCCTGACAAGTAACATTTTTCCTGTGAAAAGAAAAGGAGAATTGAATCAAAATTATTGATACATTTCCGGAACTCTAACAGTTTAATAAGCCCTTACTGAAATCTATGAATGGTAGATGAGGCATCAGGACACACAAAGATCCATTAGACATTTCTCTCTGCCCTTTAGATAATCACTATCAAAGTGAGCCAAAAACATCACACAAAACTTCTCAAACTCTTACATGTACGAAAGACGGCTTGATCCTGTTGTAATGAGTCCACACCGACACAGTGCTCAGTGAGTCCTAGACACCATTATAAGTGCTTTGCATTTATTATTCAGGTAATCTTTCTAACAACTTATGAAGATCTATTATTAACCTCATTTTATGGATGAGGGACACCGGGCACAGAGCGGTTAAGTAACCTGCCAGTCATCACATACTGGTAATCTATGTTAGCCATGGGGCCAGCAGGTGCTGTGGTGGTTAAGGCACTGGACTCCCACATGGCCGACTGCGATTTGTGTCCTGGACCTGGTGACTTGCTTTCTCACCTTCTCTCTCCATCTCTTTCTGGTGAGCACACATACTCACACACACACACTCATACTCACACACACTCACTCATACTCATAGAAAACTTAGCCCTGGAAGTCAGATTCTGGAGCCAACTGAATGCTATTAATTAGGGGGTAACAAAGAAAACAAAGTTTTGAGGAAATAACTGATATCTGCATATTATAGTAATACAAAATGCTTTGGTATTATTAACTCATTTTATCTTCCACCTAACCCTGAGTAGCAGAGTTTGTATTATTCATATAATTATTTCTGTAGGGGGAAAGAGGCTGAGAGGTGAAGTGACTCGCCCAAAGTCACACAAGAAAGCAGACACTGGAACCAGTTCTTCTGGCTCCAAATCCACTTATCTCCTCCACTGCATCAGGTTGAGTATGTAGTGCCTTAAGTGAGATCCATTATGCAACAGGGACTCAGAATCATAGCTCAAGGGTGGAGGCTGGGGGTGAAGAAAGGAAATGAATAGTAAACCATGTAACTCTGCAGTAGTGCAGTGGTAACAAAACACTCTGCAATGCTGAAGCCAGATACTGGGTCTTGTTTGTATCGGCCTTATTTATATACCATGTTAGGAAGCATGGTCTTTAAAATGTGAAGAAATGGAGAAATAAGCAAAACACCTTAAGGAGGGGACCAATGTGACAAGATTTATACCAAGTGTCCTCCAAATCTGAGCTATCTTAAATTTCAATAATCTCAGAAGTACATATGCTATGAACTGACAAAAACTAATATTTAAAGTATAATTATTTAAAATATTAGTATAAATCTTATTTTTATTATTTTTTAGAACTCAGAAAAATTCCAGTTTATTGTTGTACAACATTGTTTCACACATACATCAAACAGGGCAAAAAATAAATAAACAGCAATTTCACAGACAAAAAAAGGAAAAAAAGAAACCTTTTATCTTTGGTCTTTTTAACCATCTCATACATACCACCTGCTTATAGTATAACTAAGTACATACACAAAAAAAGTTACTGGAATGCTCAGAATAAGATTGTTTTGTTGTTGTTTTTGCCTTTTTTACAAGATTTTTTTCTTCTGAGATTTTTTTTTTAAGAATTATTTAACTTTATTTATTTACTTATTTATTTCTATTTGACCAGGGAGGGACAGAGCAAGAGAACGAGAGGGAGAGAGAGAAGTGAGAAAGCAAGCCGCCAGATCCAGGACCTAAACCGCAGTCAGCCATGTAAGAGTCCAGTGCCCTTACCCACCACGCCACCTGTCGGCCCCCATCTCCTTTGAAATTATAGTGAACATGGTCACACCACAAGTAAATCTGAAGTAGGACAGAAGACGCTCCAAAGGCTGGTTTGGTCATCCAAGATCATCAAAAATGGCTGACCCCTAACGATATGTACAAAAATATAAAATGTAAATAAAAAATACAAACAAATTTCCCTTTTTTTTTTTGGGAGAGGTTTTTTGCTATAGGGCGCGTGAGCTCGCCAGACAGACAGAGAGAGCAAATTTCCCTTTTTAAAGTACTTTTAAGAAATAAAGCAGGGCCTTGAAAGTTTTGGTTCTTTTTTCCTCCCCTGTTGCAAATTTGCACTGTGGTTTTGGTTGGGTGGTGGAAAGCACATGTAGTATAAATCTTATTAAATTTCAACATAGCCACCATCTTAGACTTCAGCTGATTTCTAACCTTTGTAAAAACTTTTCATTGCTGCCTAGTGTCTGAAAGGCCTGCATTTGTAATCTTAACTTTAAAATAATCTGAATCATGAGGTTCTGATGAGTGCACAGCTGTGATTTGACCTCTCCATCCCAAAAAGTCTACTGAGAGAGATCAGGTCACCAAGGTGGCCAAGCATGACAACATTGACAATCACTGGCTGGAGTGTCACCCAGAAACCGGGGCCACAAAACAATTATAGTAAAAAAATATATTAAGAACTGATAAAACTGAATTAAGTACAAATAGAATGAAACTAATTAATCTTTCAAGTAACATTTTTCTAAGTTTGTAGCACTTATTCTTCCCAAATTATTAAAGCTTAAAAGTGCATTAACACTTTGAGACACTCTGTATACAATATACACTTGAAATGAACATTATTTCCATAGTCGATATCAGAATGTCAAGTACAACTCTCACTCCACTTACATGGAGAGTGCATACCAGTTTTCACACCTCTGTTCACCTTGATCCTACTGCCTGCCTAAATCTTAATGACAGTTCTTTCTCCTTGAAATTTTCACTGTACCAATCCATAGTGATTTTCTCTTTCTCTAAACTCTTATTTAACAAGTATTTTCTGATTTTTTTTTTTTTTTTTTTTTTTTTTTTGTATATACTAATCTTCTTTCCTTAACTTAGGAAAGGACTTTCATTTTGATATTCACATGTATATCTACCACCACCAAGTAATTTGCAGGACAACTCAGTAAATGCCTACTGGCTGATGGAAACTATATTTTCTTTTTTTTCCCTTTCCCTTTCTCTTTCCTTTCCTTTTCCTTTTCCTTTTCCTTCCCTTCCCTTCCCTTTTTCTTTTTCTTTTTGGTAGAGGTTTTTGCCTTAGGGTATGTGTGCTCGCCAGACAGAGAAAGAGATGTGAAAAATCACCCCCCCAGGGGGAATCTCCAAGCCATAATCCATTCTCCTCCTGGGATCCTGGGCATGCACAGACATGAGCTCAGCATGAGTTTCAAAGCACCAGGTCCAGGAGTTGAACCATGGTCAGTCATGTAGGAGTCCAGCAACGTAACCACTATGCCACCTGCTAGCCCTGGAAACTATTTTGTAAAGACTTCCATGGAATAGATATAAGGTAAATGGAAGTAAATAGTTTATTTCACAATAATAATATCCTATGCCATGGATGGCACTGTCAGGAATAAACACACAATAAAGAAATAGAGGGGGAACCAGCAGATGGTGTAATGGTAACATCGTTGGACTCCCATGTAGTTGACCGCAGTTCAAGTCGGACCCAGTGGTTTAAAACTCATGCCGGGCGCATGTGTATGCACGCAAAAATCCCCAGAAGAGACTGGAGGAGAAGGGATTGCGGCGTGGCCATTTCCACGCCCCAGGCAGTGATTTCTCACTTTCTGTCTCTCTGTCTCTCCAGTGAGTACATATGCCCTATAGCAAAAATCTCTCTCAAAAAAAAAAAAAGGAAAGAAAAAAAGAGACCAACAGAGGGTGTAATGATTATGTTGTTGGACTCCCATGTAGTTGACTGCAGTTTGAATCCCAGATCCTGTAGCTTAAAAGTCAAGTTGGGCACATGTGTATGCATGCCCACAATTCCAAGAGGAGAATGGAGAAGAGATTGTGGCAAGGCCATCCCATCAGGGGGTGATTTCTCACTTTCTCTCTCTCTGTCTTTGTCTCTCCAGCAAGCACATGTGCCCTATAGCAGAAATCTCTCAAAAAAGAAAAAAAGAAATAGAATTTAGCAATTCTTTTTTTTAAAGATGTTTTTTATTTATTTCTTTTTTTAATTGCCAAAGGGCACGTGCACTTACTAGAGACAAAAAAAGAGTGAACACACACTCCAATGGGGTGTGGTCATAATCCCTTTTTCTCCATTTTTCTTTTGTTTTTTAGTTTTTTTTTGAGAAGTTTTTGCTATAGGGTGCGTGCGCTTGCCAGACAGACAGAGAGACAGAGAGACAGAAAGCAAGAAATCACCCCCCAGGGGGGATGGCCATGCCGCAATCCCTTCTCCTCCGTTCTCCCTTTGGAATCTTGGGCACGCATGCACACGCGCCTGGTGTGAGTTTTAAGCCACTGGGTCTGGGACTCGAACCGTGGTTGACTACATGGGAGTCCAGCGACATAGCCATTACGCTAACTGCTGGTCCCCCTTTTTCTATCCCATCAGTATTTTGGGCACACATGTACATATGCCTGGTGTATTTTTCAAGCCACTGGGGCTAGGACTCGAACTTCTTGCTGTAGGCCATGTGGGATCTGGCTCCCAATATACAGTGTTTAACTGCTGCCCTATAAGACTGGTCTATGCTAGTTTTTATTATGTTTTTTTTTTGGAGAGGTTTTTTTACTATAGGGCGTGTGCACTCGCCAGACAGAGGGAGACATAGAGACAGAAAGCGAGAAATCACCCCCCAGGGGGGATGGTCACGCTGCAATCCCTTCTCCTCCATTCTCCTCTCGGGATCTTGGGTACACACGCACACACGCCCGGCGTGAGTTTTAAGCCACTGGGTCCGGGATGCGAACCGCGGTCGACTACGTGGGAGTCCAGCAACATAGCCATTACGCTAACTGCTGGTTCCCCTATGCTAGTTTTTATTTTTAAATAGGCTTTGAGTTCCTCTTTGCACATTACAAAGTGAACATTTACTTTGAAGCATTTTAAAAAGTTTATGTCATTTATGAGAATGAGAATGAGACAGAGAAAAATAAAGAAAGAAAGAAAAAATAGACAGACAGACAAACTCTGTTAAAAGGGTTTCATGCCATAATCCCATCAGCCTTCTCAGCTAGCCAGATCAGGAAAATGTGCACGTCGACTAGGAAACAGAACCCACAATCTTCCATGTGGTCCCAACAACACTTGTGTGCTATGTTACCACCCTGAACCCAATCTAAGTAATGCTATTAGAGCACATATTAACCTGGTATTGGTAGAATATAAAAAGTGCTGTTTTCTTTAAATAGTGGAAAGAGTTACACTGCTCAGAGTATTTTGGCCTACCTACCCCTATAAAAACATGTAGCTTCCCTGAATTAGTGGGCAACATAAGGTGGCCTTATATACACTGAAAAGAAAATCTATGCTTTAAAATCCTCATATAAACCTCAGATAAAGTACACCACAGTTAGCCAAGTAATACTTCTTAGAAGTACTATGATGTGCTTCAGCCTAAGTTCAAGATTATATTGGGACCAGCAGATGGAATAATGGTTGTGTTGCTGGACTCAACGCTTGAAACTTCGAGTCCTTGACCCAGTGGCTTAAAACTCTCACCAGGCGTGTGTGCCCAAGATACCGAGAGAATGGAAGAGAAGGGATTGTGGCGTGCCCACGACCCCTGGGGGGGGGGGGGGGTGATTTCTCACTTTCTGTCTCTCTCTCTACAGTGAGCACATATGCCCTATAGCAAAAATCTCTTAAAATAAAAAAAGATTATACTGACATCCTGCCCAGAATGTGGAGCTTCAAGGAAGACTTAAATAATATGAGTCAATGGTCCTAACTACTGGTTTCCATAGCACTTCCTAAAGCAACTGTGTAGGGATTGGGGTAGTGCAATGCTAATTTATACTTAACTGAAACAACATTTTCTTTTTTTTTTTTTTTTTTTGACAGGTTTTTGCTATAGGGCTCGTGCACATGCCAGAAAGACAGAGAGACAGAGACAAAAAGCGAGAAATCACCCCTGGCCATGCTGCAATCCCTTCTCCTCCATTCTCTCAGGATATTGGGCACGCACGCACACATGCCCGGCGTGAGTTTAAGCCACCAGGTCTGGGACTTGCACCACGGTCGACTACATTGAAGTCCTGCAACATAGCCATTACACCAACTGCTGGTCCTTGAAACCACATTTTCAAAAATGGACAAAACCGTATCATTAATATACAAACACAGAAATATTCCAAGATTAAGTCATCTAAGTCCCCAAATTACGGGCAACCTAAAATGTATTGTGTTTATCCTTCTATAACAGACTGTAGGCCTGGGAATTCTACTTCTAAAATTTACTCCATGAAAAGATAAAACCAACCATGACTATATGAGAGAATCAAACAGCAACTTTTCTTACCATATACTTACCGTTTAGCTTTTGCTTTTTCTAAGAAATATTTTGGAGTTGTACTAATGCTCTCTCTTTCCAATGGTTTCTTAATCATCCTTTTCTTTTCTTTGCTGAAAGTTACAAAGAGGAAACAAATTAAGTGCAACTTCATTTAGAAGAGCTAAAGCTAAAATTAGTTTTGATTCTTGATCACAAAATTCAATTCATATTTAAAGCATTTCCTAGTTTAAAGTGGGGCTGTATCCACTTTAATAAACTAGATTACTTAATAGCATTTACAATCCAAAGAGATGATAAATTCAATCAAGTTTTTTTTTTAAAGATAGGTTTTTACTATACGGTGCTTGCACTCGCTGGAAAGGCAGAGAAAGACAGAGACAGAAAGCGAGAAATCATCCCCCCAAGGGGGGATAGCCACGCTGCAATCCCTTCTCCTCCATTCTCCTCTCGTGATTTTGGGCACGCACACACACAGGCCCAGCCTAAGTTTAAGCTGGCAGGCCTGGGACTTGAACTATGGTTGACTACATGGGAGTCCAGAAACATAACCATTATGACATCTGTTGATCTGTCAATTGACTTTTTAAAAAAGCACTGATAATGATTAAAATATATCCTTTGTTGAGACTAGCCTGTGGCCTGGATCCCACATGACCAACACCACAATTCAAATCCTGAACGTTGCAGCTTGAAAAACACGCCTGGGCAGTGTGCATGTGTGTCCAAAATTGTGAAAGGAGGGAAGAAACAGAGAAGGGCAGCAGCATGGCTATGTTCCATGGGAAGTGCTTTCTTATCCCCCACCCCCACCCCATCTCTCTGTCTCTCTCCAGCAAGTACATGAACCTTCAGGCAAAAATTAAACAAAAATAAACAACTATGTCCTGTGTTAACCTTTTATTTTATGTCAGCAAACCTTAAGAGTTTGATTTTGATTAATTAACTACTTTTTACAGTTTTATTAATTAAAACAATTCTAAACATATTTCCCTCACACTGAATACATTTTTAAAATATTAATACTTAAAATGTCAAGAATGGGGCCACCCTGTGGTGTAGTGGTTAAGAGAGCTAGATCCCATATGGCTGACTGCATGGGTTAAGTCCTGGACCCAGTAGCATGGAAAGTGTGCTGGGTGTCTGTGTGCCCAAAATCTCAAGAGAAGGGATTACAGGACGACCATTCCCTATGGAGGGTACTTTCTTACTTTCCTTCTCTCTGTCTTCCTCCAGTAAGCAAGCATACCCTCGGGCAAAATTTTTTCTAAAATTTTCAAGGATGGGGCCAGCAGGTGACTTGGTGGTTAAGGGTGCTAAACTCCCACGTGGCTGACCATGGGTCAAGTCCTAGGCCTGGCGGCTTGCTTTTTCACTTTCCCTCTCTTTCTCTCTTTTCACACTCTGCCCCTCTCTGGTCAAATTTAAATAAAGAAAGAAATAAAATATAAAATAAAATTTTTAAAAAATTTTTTTGGGGGAGAGAGGCTTTTTTTTTTTTTTGCTATAGGGCGTGTGCGCTCGCCAGAAAGAGAAACAGAAAGCAAGAAATCACCACCACCACCCCCACACACAGGAGGGATGGCCACACCGCAATCCCTTCTCCTCCATTCTCCTCTTGGGATCTTGGACACGCATACACATGCACCCAGAGTGAGTTTAAGCCACCGGATCAAGGACTCAAACCACGGTCGACTACATGGGAGTCCAGCAACATAGCCATTACACCAACTGCTGGTATAATTTTAAGCATTATAAAGTAATTCTTAAAAAAATTGTCAAGGATAAAAAAAACTGGCAAGGAAATAACATATAGTATTCACAAATATTTAAAAGCAAAATTGTTAGGGCTGGCCCTGGAGCCTAGTGATTAAATGAGCTGGGCCTCACATGGCCAATCATGGCTAGAATCTCTGCCTCAGTAGTTTGAAAAAGACACCAGGGGGAACCAGCAGTTAGCGTAATGGCTATGTCACTGGACTCCCACGTGGTCGACCGCGATTCGTGTCCTGGACCTGGTGGCTTAGAACTTACGCCAGGCACGTGTGCGTGCGTGCCCAAGATCCCGAGAGGAGAATGGAGGAGAAGGGATTGTGGCGTGACCATTCCCCCTGGGGGGTGATTTCTCGCTTTCTGTCTCTATGTCTCTCTCTGTCTGTCTGGCAAGCGCACGCACCCTTATAGCAAAAACCTCTCAAAAAAAAAAAAAAAAAAAGACATCAGGCACATGTGTGTGTTTGCCCCCAAGCCCAACAGGATGGAGAACTGGAGGAGGAGAGACTGCGGCATGACCTCGCCCCACTGGAGGAGGGGGTGCTTTCTCCTTTTTTTTCTCTCTCTTTTTGGTGAGTGCATGTGCCCCTGTAGCATTATTATTATTATTATTATTTATTTTTTTTTTTTGGAGAGGTTATTGCTATAGGGTGTGTGTGCTTGCCAGACAGAGAGAGAGAGAGAGAGAGACAGAGAGACAGAGAGACAGAAAGTGAGAAATCACCCCCCAGGGGGGATGGCCACGCCACAATCCCCTCTCCTCCACACTCCTCTCGGGATCTTGGGCACACACGCACACGCACCCAGTGTTGAGTTTAAGCCACTGGGTCTGAGACTTGAACCGCAGTAGGCTACGTGGGAGTCCAGCGACATAGCCATTTTGCTAACTGCTGGTCCCAAAGTAGCAATATTATTATATCTATAGTAAGTAAGAAAGAGTGTAAAATCAAGAATGTATAAAAGCAGATCTTGAAGACTTACTTGTATGTCTGTGTTCATATTAGCATTATTCACAATAGCTAAAACCTGGGAGGAACCCAAGTGTTCATCAACAGATGAATGGTTAAGACGTAGTAGATACACACAACTATTATTCAGCTTTATAAAGGAAGGAAATTCTTACACATGCTACAACATGAATGAAGACATTATACTAAATGAAAATAAGTCACTACAAAAAACAAATACTGTATGATGCCACTTACATGAGGTAGAATAGTGACAATCACACATAATGTAGAATGGTCTTTACTAGGGGTTTGAAGGAGGGAGGAATGGGGAGCTATTGTTTAATGTGTACAGAGTTGAAAAAGTTTTTTAGGTTTTTGTCATAGGGCACAAGCATTTGCCAGAGAAAGAAGGTAAGAAGTCACCCTGGGGACCAACAGTTGGCATAATGTCTATGTTGCTGGATTCCTGTGTAGTGGACTGCGGTTCGAGTCCCGGATCCAGTGGCTTAAACTCATGCTGGCGTGTGTACATGCATGTCCAAGATCCCGAGAAGAGAGTGGAGGAGAAAGGATTGCAGTGTGGCCACCCCCCTGGGAGTGATTTCTCGCTTTCTGTCTCTCTCTGTCTTTCTGGCAAGTGCATGCGCCCTATAGCAAAAAGCTCTCAAAAAAAAAAAAAAAAAAAAAAAGTTACCCTCCAGGGGGATGACCATACCACAATCCTTTCTCTTCCATTCTCCTTTTGGGATTTTGGGCATGTACATTCATGTGTGCCCAGCGTTGAGTTTCAAACTGCCAGACTCAAACTATGGTTAGCCATATGGGAGTTCAGCCTAACTACCATGCCACCTGCTGGCCCCTATAGAGTTGCAGTTTTACAAGAGGAAAAGAGTTCTGGAGATGGATGGTGGTAGTGACTATACAACATTATGGAAAATAACATTGAACTATACACTTATGGAAAATAACATTGAACTATACACTTAAAAATGATTGAAATGGTAAATTTTTTACGAATTTTACCACAATACAAAAATTAATAAAAAACAAAAAAAACTGAATGTCAACCAAGAACGGCACGTGAGAGAAGAACACATCCTGATGGGTATAATTTATAGATCAAAAACATGCAAAACTAAACAATGCACAGTTCAAGGACACATACTCATACTATAAAGTAAGTAAAAGGCAAGAAAGCTAACAACAAAACAAAAGTAGGAATGTATATACAATGAGCCAGAGAGACTGTACCTTAGTAATTTTTGGAAGCCTTTGATATATTCTGGTACGGGACAACCGGCCTGCTGTATAACATTGGCAACACTGAAAAAAGGAACCCATAAACATAAACTTATACCTTGTTGAACTGCCGTATACATCCATAAACCTGCACAACGTAAAAGGAACTAAAACAACACAAAGTAGACCAGTTAAGTGTTGATGTGCTATGATCAATTATCATTACATATAAGCATGTCTGACGACTCAGAGAGCTATTGATTGGACTGAAATCAATGCACTATGATGAATAACTTGAGATAGCTATGTCCACATTTATCGAGCCCTAAAAAAAGCTACTGGGCTCTGGACTGTTTTATTGGAGGAAACACTGACTAAAGCCAGAGAGAAAGTTACATTTATTAAGTGATAGTACTTACTCTGGGGTTAGCATTACTAGATGTTTTGCGGGTGTAATAACTTATGCACACCTCACAAGAGCCCTACATGGTAAATACTATCATTATCTCCATTTTACGATGAAAAACTGAGGTGCATACTTACACTGCTATTTGGGTCATCAGATTCACATGCTTGGAGGCGCTGAGGAGACCTCAGGTGGATCTAGGCTGATGTGAAAGCCTCCTCAAAGTGGTAACAAAGGCTGACAGACCCAAAGCTTAGCAGGTACAAATCGAAATCTTTATCAATGCTGACAGTCGGATCAAAGTATAAACTCCCTTGAGTCAAACTAAATTCCCTTTGTTAGAAGTGCAACGTGCTGTTAATGATCGTCAACCAAAAATTAGGATAGGCAGCAAAATGCAGGAGACTCAGCTTCTACATTAAAATCTATGATGATGGGCTAAATTATGACTGGAGATTCTAAAAGTTTATCATATCTTAGCCAAGCTTCAAAGACTACAACTGAATAATATTAGAATGTGTTACTCAATTTTTTTCCAATATGGCAGTTGATCAAATATAAAACTCCACTTGCTCCTAAGAACAATGAAAAGGATGCACCATGGTAAGAGAGAATGCTGACTAGCTAAGGAGTCAGAGACTTTACACTGTTCAGTAATTGAAGGGGAAAAAAACTAATTCAAAAATATTCACATTACATTGTAGGTAACCTCAACTGATGGCTATTAAGAGTTCTGTAAGTCTGAAACTTTAATGGAAAGGTGAAAATGAGGTCTTTTGGTCATTCTTTTCTCACCACTAAAATTTGGCTAATACCATCAACAAACTTTGGAACATAGCTATTTTATAATTATCTGTTAATTTAACATTCACATAAGAATAATAAAGCAATTTTGCCAACTTAATACTAAGTTATTTTTCCTTATTTACCTTCTTAATAATGGTTTATCATCTTCAGTGAAAAACGTAACAGCTTTCCCCTTATGTCCTGCCCTTCCAGTTCGACCTAAAATAAATCACACCATAAAACACCTCTTTTAAAAATGGAAGAGAGACTCTGAAGATTCACATATAAAAGTCATTAGATTTTCACAGCCCTAAAAAATGAGCATGTCTGACAGGAATAGAAGTGCTAAGAGAGATGAATTGGGTGAAGAGAGGAAGAAAAAAAAGACAGCTTACCTATCCTGTGGATATATTCCACTGAGCTGGTTGGAAAGTCATAGTTGATCACCAAGTTCACACCTTTAAAATCGATCCCTCTTGCTAGCAAGGCTGTACAAATAAGGACCCAGATTTTTCCTGCTCGGAAGCTGTGGACTGTGTTATCTCTCTGGGTAAGAGAATATATATTAAATGCTTTTTAGTATCACTCTAGGAATGAAAAAGAGGCACTTCATAAATGTAATGTCAATATTGCACTTTTTTTTTTTTTTTGAGAGGTTTTTGCTATAGGGTGTGTGTGCTCACCAGAAAGACAGAGACAGAGAGACAGAAAGTGAGAAATCACACACCGCCCCCCCCCCCCCCCCAACAGGGGGGATGGCCACGCTGCAATCCCATATCTTCCATTCTCCTCTTGGGATCTTGGGCACGCACACATGCCTGGCCTGAGTTTAAGTCACCGGTCTGGGACTCAAACCGTGGTCGACTACATAGGAGTTCAGTGACATAGCCATCACGCCAACTGCTGGTCCCCAATACTGTAAAATTAAGTAGTTCTTTATAGTTTGAAAGTACACATTTGACTTTACCTGTTGCTGTGTTCTCTCTGCATGAATAACATCCACATTAATACCTTCATATATGAGTTCATGAAAAAGCTCTTTAGCTCTCTCAATGGACTGAACAAAAACAAGCACAGGAGGATTGAAACCCTAAACAAAGAAAGACAAAAATCAGCACACATAGGCCATAACCAAGAAGACAATTGCTCACTATTTCTTAATGTGATTTTAGTTTAGTTCATGAAAGAATCCAATTAAATTTAATATTTTCACTGCCAAATTTCTCAAGCCAGTGGTCTAAATCTGCCTCCATCTTCCTCACCAACCATTCTCTACATGGGGTTCTTTCCATTCACCTTGAACTGTATTCTCCTTCATGTTAATTCCAATGACCTTGTCTAATGAATGCCCCTTCATCTTCCTACAATAATGGATGCCCTCTCTTTGAAACAATCATCTTTTGGCTTCTGTGCCTCAGAACTTTGATTCTACTTAAAATGTAGTAACTGCATTAAAATCCATTATTTATCTTAATTATGATATTTCTCCAAAGCATAGTACTTAGTTCTTACTTTTCTCCATATAATTTTTATCTTATTGTGTTAAATAAATCTCAGTGTCAACTACTAATTCTAAGCAAATTGCTTTTACAATTTATATCATGAAATCTTGCCTCTCAAACCAGCTTTCTTTTTCTTTTTTCAAGTTGCCAGAAGGAATGTGCACTTGCCATAAACTGACAGAGAGACAGAGAGAGGGAGTGGGAGAAAGCACTCCTTAATGGGGTGTGATCACACTGCAATCTCTTCTCAATTTCTATCAGGATTTAGGGCACACATACACACATGCTGGGTGTGTTTCTCTGCCATTGGGATATATGGGGCCTGGCTTCCTGTAACCAAACAGAATGACTTTTTATCTATTATCTATCTATCTATCTATCTATCTATCTATCTATCTATCTATCTATCTATCTATCTTTAGATTTTTGCCATAGGATATATATGCTCACTAGAGAGAGAAAGAAGTAAGAAATTACCCCCCAGAGGGGATGGCCACACTACACTCCCTTCTTCTCCATTCTCCTCCTCGGATTTTGGGCACATGCACCAACATGATTTTCAACCAAATGGGAATCCAGCACCCTAACCACCACTCCATCTGCAAGCCCCAGAAAGACTTTTTTAAAAAAAGGATTCATTTGGAGGATCAGCAGATGGTGTAATGGTTCTATCGCTGGACTCCCACACAGTCAACGTGGTTCGAGTTGGACCTGGTGGCTTAAAACTCATGCCGGGCACATCTGTGTGCAAGCCCAAGGTCCCGAGAACAGAAAGAAAGAGAAGGGACTGTGGTGCCACTCCTGCCCCCAGTAGTTGATTTCTCGCTTTCTGTCTCTCTCTCTCTCTCTGTCTTTTCGGCAAGTGCACGCACCCTATAGCAAAAATCTCTCTCTAAAAAAATTTAAAAATAAAAAAAGTCCTTTGCTTATTTCTTCAGAGAGAAAGAGAGAGAGCAAGACACATGCACATACACAGGTGCTGCCAATAGTGTCCTGTCATACTACGATGCCCTCTCCTCAGCTAACCAGGATCTTAGGTGTGTACACACATCTGGCATTCAAATCAGCTTTCTATATTTTCAGTTCCTCATAGATGTGTTTCTTGGCCTTTTTATTTTGGTTTATACACCCTTTTGGGAATCTAATAAAAACTATAAAGTTTTCTTTATTGGGATCAGCAATTGACATAATAGTTATGTTGCTGGACTCCCATGTAGTTGACTGCGGTTGGAGTCCTGGACCTGGTGGCTTAAACTCACGCTGGACGTATGTGTGTGCCTGCCCAAGATCCCAAGAGGAGAATGAAGGAAAAGGGATTGTAGCGTGGCCATCTCCCCGGGGGGTGATTTCTTGCTGTCTGTCTCTGCCTCTGTCTTTCTGGTGAGCGCATGCGCCCTATAGCAAAAATCTCTCCCTCCCCCAAAAAAGTTTTCTTTCTTTCTTTCTTTCTTTCTTTCTTTCTTTCTTTCTTTCTTTCTTTCTTTCTTTCTTTCTTTCTTTCTTTCTTTATTTGCCTTAGGGTGTATGTGCTGGGGGGTGTGGGGAAAGACAGAGACAATGAGAGGGAAAGTGAGAAATCACCCTTCAGGAAGACGGCCATGCCACAATACCTTCTCTTCCATTCTCCTCCCATGATCTTGGGCATGCCCACCTACACACCCCGTGTGATTTTTTAAGCTTCTAGGTCCAGGACTCCAACTGTAGTTGGTCATGTCGGAGTCCAGTGACATAACCGTTATACCATCTGCTGGCCCTGTTATGAAGCTTTCTAATAGGTAAAACTCATTCACACAAAATCTTACCTGTAATTTTAGATCTCCCAAAGCTCATTCCTGGCTAAAAATGTCTGGAATATATTCTCCATGTGAATATTTGTGAAAAATCTTAAATTTCTTGGTGCCAAATAATACTCTTACAGATATTAAAACATATGTAGCATTTACAGTGTGGCAGACATTACTTTTAAGTATTACTAGGGAATTTCAAAAAATTTGTTGAAAAAAATGGAATTAAAGTATGAGTTTATTGGGAACAGCAGTTAGCGTAATGGCTATGTCACTGGACTCCCACGTAGTCAACCATGGTTCGCGTCCCGGACCCGGTGGCTTAAACTCACGCCGGGCATGTGTGCGTGCGTGCCCAAGATCCCGAGAGGAGAATGGAGAAGAAGGGATAGTATGAGTTTATTTTGGGCAAAGGAGAAATAAAAATTCATGCATAATGTTTCATAATAAATATTTTCCATGAACTTTTCAAAGATTCCTTCTATGTCTAAACTAATTTATTAATATTAAAACAGCTCTATAAGGTAGATACTATTATCTCATTTTACAAGTGCAGAAACTGGAACAGAGTTTTGGTTGTCCAAAGCTAGAATGGTGGAGCCAGAATGCCAATCCAGGTAGCCTAGCTCCAGAGTCCACACTCTTAACCATGAAAGCATACCACTTCTGTAGTCACCAAGTACTTGTAAATGCTTTTCTTTTCATCCTCCAACAATTTTTACTGCTCTACCACTAAGGTTGTCACCCTCATTTATTTCCTCTTCATCTCTGCCCAGCGTAATTTAAAAGCCTGATAATTGGTTTCCATTCTTTCAACTTTTTTTTCCCATTACAATCCATCTTACACACTATTGTTTAACTAATTTTCCTTAAAAATTATGTGGCCATCTTCTTCCAAAACATCCAGTAGCCTTGGGCCAGCCTGTGGTGTAGTGGTTAAGGCAACTGGATCCCACATGGCCAACTGGTTTGAGTCCCAGACTCAACCAGTGTATTAAGAAATATACCAAGTGTATGTACATGTGTGCCCAAAATCTTAAAAGGAGGGAGAGATGGAGAATGAATTACTGTGTGACTGTGCCCCATGGGGAGTGCTTTCTCACTCTCTTTCCACCTGAGTACATGCACCCTCTAGCAAAGAAAAAAAAAACAAAAGTCCAGTAGTCTGCCTCAACCTGACCCCAGCTTTTCTGTCCAACTTGATCTTTAATTCCCCACCATAAACTCATTGCCTTAAAACAGGTAACCTCCATTAGTCTCTAGACATGTGGTGCTCACCTCCATCTCTTAAGGCCTTACTCAAGTTTAATATTCCTCCTCCTACCTTTAAGGCTCAGATTAGTAACAATTCCTCTACAAGGTATTTCTCAACCAACTCAGAATGGTACCTCAGAAATTTTATTTAGTTTTTTTTTTTTTTAATTACAATTTTGTCATAGTGCATGTGTGCTCGCTGGAGAATGAAAAACAGAGACAGAAAGTGAGAATTCCTCCCCTGGGGGCATGGTCATATGACAATCCCTTCTCCTCAGCTCACCATGACTGGCCCCTTCCATGGCACGTTTTCACAAACCATCTTACACAATATGGTAAGACTACGCAGCAGAGGCAAGGCTTAGGATTTGTGTCTTTCACTGTCCTCTGCCCTAATCCTCTAGTACTTAACCTTCACCTATGACCTCTACTCAGTGATACTGAAGGGATTAAAAGAGAAAAACCCTACTTAGTGTCCCACTCATTCTACAACACACCCATTCTTTTTTAAGAAACCATCAGAGGGATGAGAAAATGAAGGGAACAAATACATATGCAGATGTGGTAAACTGAGGCTTTCAGAGCAATAGATTCTTTTTTTCCTGGTCTACTCTGAGCTGGAAAAAGACGACTATATTCTGAGAGGTGAGCCTCAATCCTTTGGGATAAGAGTTTTGAACAACTTACCACTGGGTTACTAAATGTGATACCAGATGAAGATGCTATAATTCTGAGCCTCCCACCAGAAATATAAAGCTTGATTAACCTTACCAAAATTTAAAAATGTAGTTAAAACATACCTTTTTAACAAGTTGTCTCATGGCTAGAAGTTTTCCAGTCTCAGACCCAACAAAGAGAAGCTCTTGTTCTACAGTTTCTACTGCAGAATTCCTGAGAAGAAAATATACCTTGTAGTTTGCAAAAGCCCATTACTGTTTTTTCCTCATAAACTCTAAATAAATAGTAACACTTATACCAAACTCCAATAAAATAAACTTTCCCACTGTCCATGTACTTAATTTATATATTAATTTATAGACAAAATGTTTAAATGATTTGTTCTGATTATAAAATGGTACCTCAGAAATTTTATTTAGTTTTTTTTTTTTTTCTAATTACAATTTTGTCATAGTGCATGTGTGCTCGCTGGAGAATGAAAAACAGAGACAGAAAGTGAGAATTCCTCCCCTGGGGGCATGGTCATATGACAATCCCTTCTCCTCCATTCTCTCTGGATCTTGGATGGACACACACACACATTTATTATTATTATTTATTAATCTGACCAGAGAGAGAGAAAGGGAAAGAGAAAGCAAGTCACCAGGTCCGGGACTCGAACCATGGTCAGCCATGTGGGAATCCAGCACCTTTAACCACCATGCCACCTGCCAGTCCTGCCTTGAACTTTTTTCAACCATTGGGCATTTACTTAATATAAAATGTGACCTCCCCCCATTTTTTAAAAACTTTTTTTTTAAATTTATTATGGAGAATGTGTGTTTGCCAGAGAGAGAGAGAGAGAGAGAGAGAGAGAGAGAGAGAGAGAGAGAGAGAGAGAGGGAAGGAGGGAGGGAGAGGGAAAGAGAGGGAGAGGGAGAGATGGGGGAGGGGAGGTGGTAAGAAATTCACCCCTCAGAGGGGATAGCCACATTACAATTCCTTCTTTTTCGTTCTTCTCTTAGAATTCTAGATATGCATGCACACGCATCCAGCATTGTTTTTCAAGTTTCCATCCAGAACTTATAAAGTCAGTTATGTGGGATCTGGCCATCTTAATCACCATGCCACTGGCTGACCACAAAAATACTTTTAAAAAGGAATTATACATCAATACTTCAGCGATAAGAGAAACTAAATCCTCTAGGGTAGCCACAGACTTCATATCATACTCTGTGGATAGAAAAAATTTCCTAAGAACACAGTGGTAGGAATATTAATATGATAATATGAGTCCCTTCCTTTGAATTATTCTAAAATAGAAAACCCTTCATTCTAACTTTAAAAAATAAGTTTTTATGAGTAAAACTCTCCCTTATTAGTCTCAGGCCAAATAAACTTGTCTTCTAGAGTCTAAAATTAGTGACTAGTATTAAAAGCAATAAAAAGAAAAATCGGTGTGATAGTGTAGAAGAATAATTACCTTGCTCCAATGGATACAGTAATAACATTGTCCAGGTTGAGCTTGCACCACTGTTCAACATCATATGCAAAAGTTGCACTGAACATAGCTCTTCTGACCTTGTGGGATGTGCAGGCCAGGAAAATGGAAGCCAGTTGGTCTCTGAAGCCAGTTTTGCCATCTTCAAACAGTTTGTCTGACTCATCTACCACCAGCCACTCAACACTAAGAAACAACAAAACAACCTATGGATGCTGAATAGCAAAAATTAAGACACTTCCTTAAACTGTGGGGATACATCAGGAAGTCAAGTAATGCTGCTGCTTCTCAGATCCACTTTATCATACCAAAAAAGAAAAAAATGGGGGGGGGGAGGGGGAATATGCAGAAAAAAAGACTAAAATAAGATAAGCATAACTCTTTTTTTTTATTCTTTTTTTTTTTGCCATAGGGAGTATACACTTGTGAGAGGTAAAGTGAGAAATCACCTACCCCAGGGGGGAGGGTGGGGGGAAGCCCACACTTCAATCCCTCTTCCTCCATTCTCCCCTCCAGATTTTGGGTACAAACACATGTGCCTAGTGCATGTCAGTTCCAAGCTGCCAGGTAGGTACAGGACTCAAATTGTGGTTGGCCATGTGAGAATCCATTTCCATAAGTACCACACCACCTGCTGGCACCTCAATATAGCTATTCTATTAACCTGAACGATAGGAGTTTCCATTAGCAACAATGCTTCACATAAATGTCATGAAATCCATCACCATTGCTGAAAGATATTAAAAGGTCAAGGGGAATTCTGCACCAACTGTTTATCAGAATCTGTAATGTTTCCTGACCAGATAGTTACATTTTCTACAAGTTTAATGAGACCATTACTCTCTATACCAACAATGACTGAAGCTGGTAGACAGTAAGCTACTGAAGGGTAAAAATACAAGCACTGAGGGAGGTGGCACGGTGGTTAAAGGCACTGGACTCCCACGTGGCTGACCACAGTTCAAGTCCTGGACCTGGCAGTTTGCATTCTCCCTTTTCTTCTCTATATAGTCAAATTGGAAAATACTACTAATAATGAACAAAGTTAAATAAAATTTTTAAAAAATTTAAGCAATCGAGTATAAAAATGTAATCAACTAAATAAAAAATAAACATAAAAGACATTAAAGTGTTATCTGTACCTCGTTAAGTCTATTCCTGGTGGATCCTGCTTCAATAAATAGATTAGTCGATTTGGAGTCGTCACAAGAATATCTATAGAAAAAACAAATGGCAGAAATTGCATAAACAAAATTCATTCCTCTTGAACTAGGGAATTAAGCCTCCCGAATTTCAGTTAATAACCTGAAGTGGAGAGGGAAGGAAGTAGTTATATTCACTAGCCAAAAACAAAAGACTTTCTCCTTATTAGTAAACCAATATACATTTTTCTTTTTTTTAACTCATGATAGCACCATCCAATATATCCCTACTCTCCTTTTATTAAGATTTGAGTGGCCTGCTCAAATTCTAAGAGGCAAGAATATTATAATTTATGAGTTTCAAACTTTTAACTTTCCAGGAAAATCTTTAAAAAATGAAACTTTAGGGACCAACAGTTAGCGTAATGGCTATGTCGGTGGACTCCCACGTAGTCGACCGAGGTTCGAGTCCCGGACCCAGCGACTTAAACTCACGCCGGGCGCGTGTGTGTGCATGCCCAAGATCCTGAGAGGAGAATGGAGAAGAAGGGACTGCGGCGTGGACATCCCCCCTGGGGGGTGATTTCTCGCTTTCTGTCTCTCTGTCTGTCTCTGTCTGTCTGGCGAGCACATGCGCCCTATAGCAAAAACCTCCCCCCCACAAAAAAAAAAAATGAAATTTTACTCAGAAACTCAAGATCAAAGAAACAAATGAAAGCAGATTCTCTGGCTGATATAAGGGTAGAGATGTAAGCCATCCTTACCTGCCAGAGCCATTTCCATGACAGAATAAAACCAGTGGTATAAAGCAGGGTTTCTCAACGTCAGCACTGTTGACATCTGGGGCCAGATAACTCTATTTTGTAAGGAGCTGTTTTGTGTATTGCAGCATGTTTAAGAGCATCACTGGCCTCTACCCAGCATAGGCTAGTAGCACTATTCACCAGCTGTGACAACTAAAAATGTCTCCAGGTTCTGCCACATGTCCCTGTGGTGAAGAGTAGGGGACAAAAATCACCCCTAGTTGAGAACCACTGGTATATTTATATAGCTACTGGGTGCAATGAGGAGGGTGTCTCTTTAATTTCTCTAAAAATCAAATTAATTATACATATACTTTAATGATTCTCACAGGGAATGAAGACATCTGTAATTTCCAAATCCCTTACATGTTCTACATACATCTGTAAGTTTCTTACCAAACTTCTTAGATGATTTAGGTCCAAATTTCTTGGCTGCTACTGCTGCTTTATGGATCATGTGTATCCTGAATCCTGTTCCCTCAGAGATTTTTATTAACTCCCGGTGAATCTAAAACAAAATGAGAAAACCATCAGCTGCTAGGGTACTAGGGCAAGATGTAGAGTCTCTTTTATATTATTAATAAATATGTTCTATAAGGAATTAAGCCCATAATAATATGTGGATTACCCTAGAATCTCAGTATTTCAGACCTTCAATGCCTAATGAGATTCAATAGCTTCTTCAGTCTAAATAAACTAGTTTTAAGAGGTAAAACCAACACCTTTCCAATCTATCAAATATTGGTTTTAGAATACAGTACTATACAAGAAGACTATTTCATACTTGGCATGTATTTTACACTAATCTCTTTGGGTGGGTGGAGATCACTACAGTTTTTCTTTCTCAAAAACTTAGATGAATGTTTACTTTTTAGATGAGAAAAGTGCACGTTAGAAAGAGACAAAAATAATAGTAGCCTTTAAACTTCAAATATCTTAGGGCATTGACTAAAAAATAAATGTTAAAATCATTGCTTTAGCAAATTACAGAAAGACTTAAAAAACTGGCAATGGGGACCAGCAGATGGTATAATGGTTACATCGTTCAACTCCTACATAGTGGACAGTGGTTCAAGTCCTAGACCCAACATCTTTTTTTTTTTTTTTTGGAGAGGTTTTTTTTTTTTTTTTTGTTATAGGGCGCGTGCGCTCGCCAGACAGACAGAGAGAGACAGAGAGATAGAAAGCAGGAAATCACCCCCCAGGGGGGATGGCCACGCCGCAATCCCTTCTCCTCCATTCTCCTCTCGGGATCTTGGGCACGCACGCACACGCGCCCGGCGTGAGTTTAAGCCGCCGGGTCCGGGACTCGAAACGCGGTCGACTACATGGGAGTCCAGCGACATAGCCATTACGCTAACTGCTGGTCCCAAGACCCAACATCTTAAAACACACACTGGTGGGGACTAACAGATGGCTAAATGATTACATTGCAGTTCGAGTACCGGACCTAGCAATTTAAAGGCATTTCAGGCACATGTGCATGTGTGCCCAAGATGCTGAGAGAAGACTAGAGAAGGGGTTGCAGCATGGCCACCCCCCCGGGGGATGATTGGATTTCTGTCTCTCTCTGTCTCTCTGGCGAGTGCTGGCACCCTAGAGCAAAAATCTCTACACGCCCCTCCCCCCCCCAATCTCATGCCAGGTGCATGTGCATGCATGCCCAAAATCACAATAGGAGAATGAGGAAGGGATTGCAGCATTGCCATCTCCCTTAATGGGTAATTTCTTGCTTTCTGTCTCTTTCTATTTCTATCTCTCTAGTGAGTTCATGCACCCTCCACCAAAAATCTCTCTTAAAAAAAAAAAAACAAAACAACAAAAACTGGCCACGTGCAGTAAAAGAACAGTAGAAAATACTTGCCCATGATAGAAGACATAGGCTTGGTATTTTCTTTCTTTCTTTATTTTAAGACAGGGTCTTGCTATGTTGCAATACTCCTGCTGCAGCCTCCCAAACCACGGGGACACATGCTACTATACCCTCCAGTAATTAAATCCAGGACTCTCGTAGGGCCTCAGCCTGCCAAGTAGCAGCTTCAACCAGTACATGCTACTGCAGCTAGGCCTGAGACCTTTTTATTACCCTCAAATAAAAAAGATCACTGAAACGAACACCAAGTGTATCTTTTCCATGCATACCTGGCTAGCAAGTTCTCGTGTTGGTGATATAATCAGGGCTCTGAAGCCTTTGTTTGCAGGTTGTTTCAGCTGCATTAAAATAGGAATGCTAAAAGCCAAAGTTTTTCCAGATCCAGTAGGAGCAGAAGCCAGGAGTTCTCGACCCTAAACACACAAGAGTATATTAATTACAAGGAAACATACATACATTTTTCATAGTCTGATCAAAGAATGCTACCGGCCATAGAAATAACAAATAAAATGATATATAATGAAGCAGATAGAATCAATTCTATCTGCCTTTCTAAAATCATTCATCCATGCTACTACTACAAGGGTGTTTTTGAACATTGTCCCTGAATTCCATTTGAATGGGTAAAGAACGTGGATAAAATTAAAAGATAATTAACAATCTCTACTATATCTACTATTTCAATATTTCTTTCCCACTACACTTTTATCAAAGCAAAATTAGAACACAAAATTTTTGGCCTGGTATCTGTATTACTTAATCCCTATGGAAAGTTTTATCAACTAACAGAATAACTAGAGATAAGAAATAAAAAGCGGCCATTACCTGAGTTATAAAGTAATTTATAGGTGATATGGTAATTGATTTATCTTTAAAAAGTAACCATGATTTTTTTAAAGCTTTAAGCTAAAGTTACAATAGGAACAATCTTAAAGAAAAATTAAAAGCAAATTTACTGGGACAAGCAGATGGAGTAGTGGTTATTACATCACTAGACTTCTATATGGGCCACCGTGGTTCGAATTCCTGGACCTGGTGGCTTGAAACTCATGTCAGATGCATGTGTATGCATGCCCAAAATCCCAAGAGAATGGAGAAGGGACTATTGCGTGGCTGTCCCCTGGGAGGTGATTTCTCACTTTCTGTCTGTTTCTCCAGCGAGTGCACACACTCTATAGGAAAAAAATCTAAAATTTTTTTTAAAAAGCAAACTTACTAAGATGCATGTCAATGATACCATTAAAATACATAAATATCTTATTTCATTTTTCAAAAGAACTGATTAGGATTATATGGATGAAAAGGTAACTCATATCCTTTGGCTTCCAGAACTGAAAGCCATCTTAGTTATATGGGAGGAAAAAGTCAGCTGTCATTGAAAAAAATTAACTTCAGAAAAATTTAATTTCCAAAAACCTGAATTAATCCATATCTCTATCAACAAATAACTGGATAAACAAACTGAGCTATGCAATAGTATACTACTTATAGTAACTAACTACTAAAATAGGTAATATGGATGACTCTTAAAAGCATCATGCAAAGTGGGGCTGGCAGGTGGCATAGTGGTTAAAGTGCTGGACTACCACGGTTCGAGACCCAGACCTGGAGGCTTGCTCTCTCTCGCTTTCCCTTTCTCTCTCTGGTCAAATTTTAAAAAGGTAATAATAACAAATATAATTAAATAAATGATTCTTTTAAAAAGAAATTATACAAAGTGAAAGAAGTCAGAAATAAAAGATTAAATAATATACAATTCCACTTATATGAAATTCTAGAAGAGACAAAATGAATATATGGCCATAGAAATTAAAATAATGGATGCCTCTGGGCAAAGATGGGGTGATGACTGAATGGAAAGGGCACAAGAGAATTTTCTGGGGTAACAGATATGTTCTTTAACTCCACTAGAGGGATGGTTATGTAGAGTGAGCACTGTTGGACATTGCTGAATTGTGCATTCAAAAATCTATGCATTGGGACCAGCAGATGATGTAATGGTTACATTGCTGGACTTCCACGTAGTTGATCGCAGTTCAAGTCTCATATTTGGCAGCTTAAAACACTGGGCACATGTGCATGCATTTCCAAGATCCCCAAAAGAGAATGGAGAAGGGATTGTGGCATGGCCACTCCCCCTAAGGGGTGATCTCTTGCTTTCTGTCTCTCTGTCTCTCTAGTGAGATCATATGCCCCATAGCAAAAATCTCTCTCAAAAAAAAAAAAAAAAATCTATGCATCTTATTGTATGTAAAGCATACTTCAATAATAAAAAAGTATTGAGGAAAAAACTAAGTCAGATTACGCACAAAAATTTTAAGAAAGCATTTCCATTTCTGAAATACTTCTGGACATTATAAACTAAATCAGCAATGAATGAATAGAACATAATCCCTATCCTTGGAAAATTTATACTCTAGTAAAATGGAAAAGATAAACATAATTGGCATACATAGTAGTATAAATACAAATGTTGCAAGAAAAGACACACATCAAATACCATAGAGAATTGGGGGAAAGGGAGAAAGATGCTAGCAAAAGAGAATGATTTCATCTTGTAGTGATCAAAAGCAGTTTCATGAGGCCAGCCAGTAGCATGGTGGCTAAGGTGGCTAGAGCCCACAAGGCCAACTGCAGTCTGAGTCCTGGACCTGGGAGCTTCAAAAATACACAGGCTGCATGTGCATGAATGCCCAAAAGCTTGAAAGGAGAAAAGGAAAAGGGACTGCAGTAAGACTGCTTCCCATTGAGGTACTTTCTTACTTTCTCACTTTCTGTCTCTGTTTCCAGCGAGGGTACATACCCTATAGCAATTTTAAAATTAATTTTTAAAAATTTAAAAGTTTTAAAAATTAAATAATTTATTTGAAATTTTTAAAAAACAAAGTTTAACGAGGCACAGGCATTTGACATGGGCCTTAAAAGCAAGTGAGGGCTTTGAACAAGGGAGGTAAGGTAGAAAGGATTTCAAGGTGAGAGAGAAGAGAGTGAGCAAACACACGAGGGACGGAATGCTGCAGGTATTCTAGACTTTCACACTCACATGTAGCATAACTGGAATGGCCTGCATTTGGATGGGCGTCGGCATTTGGAAACCTGCATCTAGAATGTTCTGAAGCAGTCGAGAATTGATTTTATATTCCTGATCAAGTTGTTGAAACGTAGCAATTGGGTCGGGAAGATCAGTTCCTTGGACATGAATTTTATGTTTATTCCGGATGAAGTTTATCTGAAAAGTGAAGCAAAGGGGCCAACGTGGATATGGCCAAATAAACACCTTCTCAAATGTCATAGAGCAACAGTAACAGTTTCTTCAAAGACCTTTAGCAGCATATGAAACTTTGGTTAAATTTAAGTCCCAAAACATCACAAACGTTGGGCTTGTTTCATGCCCTTTTATAGTCAGAAGACCTTTATAACAATAAAATTTATCTATGCTCTCTTCATATTACTTTGTCATGGCCATGAGTAATGAGATTCATATTAATGTGTTACTGCCATAGTCATAAGAAAAATCTTACATAAACTTGAATCTACCTACTTTATATGGTGCTTAGCATATGAGTGCTAAGTCTACCCCAAAACTCTCCTTACTAAAACTGAGTGTCACGACCAGCAGATGGTGTAATGGTTACATTGCTGGACTCCCACGTAGTTGAGTGAGGTCTGAGTCTCAGACTCTGAGGTTTCAAACTCATGCCAAGTGCATGTGCATATGTACCCAAAAATCCTGAGAGAAGAATAGAGGAGAAACTACTGTAGTGTGGTTATGATGCCCCCCAGGGGGTGATTTCTCACATTTTGTCTCTCTGTTTCTGTCTCTTCGGTGAACACACACACTGTAAAGCAAAAATTTCTAAACAAACAAACAGTGCCAAAAGTAGAATCTAGTGGTGTTGATTTACTTGTTTATCCATTCTCCAGTTGAGAGACAGCCGAATTCTTGTCTCTAGGTTACTAAATCATTGCCACACTAATCCTTGAAGTGAGTTGAACACAACTCTCTATAATCAACACGGCAAGTATACAGTAGACACCAAAAGATGTTTGTCGGTTTTTCTATATCTTACTTCCCTATTCCCAAATTATTAGTTTCTTAAAAATCCTCTGGCCATGGGACCAGCAGTTAGCGTAACGGTTATGTCACTGGACTCCCATGTAGTCGATCGCGGTTCGCGTCCTGGACCCGGTGGCTTAAAACTCATGCTGGGCGTTATGTGCATGCGTGCCCAAGATCCCGAGAGAATGGAGAAGGGATTGCGGCGTGGCCATCCCCCCCGGGGGGTGATTTCTCGCTTTCTGTCTCTCTGTCTCTCTCTGTCTGGCGAGCGCACATGCCCTATGGCAAAAACCTCTCAAAAAAAAAAAAAAAAAAAAAATCCCCTGGCCAGCAGGTAGAATTTCGGTTAAGGGGCTAGACTCCCACATGGCTGACTGTGGGGGCACATGCACTTGCCAGAAAGACAGAGAGAGAGAGAGAAAGTGAGAAATCATCCCCTACGGAGGATGTCCACACCGCAATCCCTTCTCCTCCATTCTCCTCTCGGGATCTTGGGCACGCACGCACATGCGCCCAGCATGAGTTTAAGTCACCAGGTCCGGGACTCGAACTGCGGTTGACTACATGGGAGTCCAGCTGGCCCCCCTGCCATGTTTCTTAACAAGTCTGGGACTCAAACAGTGGGGTCGGCCAGGTGGGTTCCAACTGCCTTAACCACTAGGCCATGGAGCCAGGCAACTTTAAACTTTTCAGTTACAACACAAATGTTCACTTTGCTTTAAGTTTTCATTGAAGTTAAATCTAAATGAATCTTCCATCTTAGCAGAACCATATTCATTTTTACCAACAGAATAGCCCTAGTCTAAAGAAAAAAGTGACTAGGTTAGAAAAACATAACTTTTGTGGTAAGACATCTTTCTAACCTTTTCCTGTCTGAGATGTTCCAACTTTCCTGAGTTCAGTTTATGTTCTCCTTTAACTTTTTTATCTTCAATCTTTGCTTCCACAGATGACATCCACTGTATAGTAGTGCCTTCTTCTTCAACAGTAACTTCTAAAGTGCATTATAGAAAAGTAAAAAATGTTAAGTGCGATGGTCTTGGCATAGCAAATGGGTTACACCTTCATGCTAAACAAAAGAGAAAGTACTACCCAATGAAACTAGGTAACAGAAAGAAATAATAGAACGTATAAAATTAAAAATGTACAGGCAAGCTCTATGCTGATATAATCAGAGCTCTTAGGCTCATTCCCTCCTCATTGGTTGTTTCAGCTACATAATAAACAGGTAAGACTTGAAGACAAAAAGGAATTGACTCAAAAACTACTTAAACAGTAAAAGATTTCAATAAGGCAGCCAGCTTCTCTATAACCAAACAATAACCAGTTAGAAAATATACAAGATGGCAGATTTCATTTACAATAGCACAATGCACAAAGATATTACTTAACAATGGATGGAATACTTGGGGTTACTCGATATTATAAAGATAGTAGCTCTCTCAAAATATATAAATAACACTAGTTCAATCGACAGTAATGACAGAATAGTTTTGTTGAGTACACTAGCTGACTTTAAAGTGTATATGGGCAAGTAAATAGGTAAAAATAACCTGGGCCAGCCAGTGGCACAGCAATAATGTGACACTCTGCGACCCACATGGGCAGGTCTTAGGTATGCATCCTGAGGCCACCCTATACACACCGGGGCATGTGTACCCCTGTGATCACGGCTAGCTAAGGCTGGGGGTGGACCGTGGTATGAGGACCCATTAGTGGTTCCTGTCTGTCTGTCACTCTCACGGAATAAATGGACTCTCACATGGCCGACCACAGTTTGTGTCCCAGATCCGGTGGCTTGAAAATCATGTCAGATGTGTACATGTCATACCAGGAGGAAAATGGAGAAGGGACTACGGCATGGCCATCCCCCCCAGGGGGTGATTTCTCATTTTCCCTCTCTCTCTCTCTGTCTCTTCAGCAAGCGCATATGCCTTATGGTAAAAGCCTAAAAAAGTGTGTGTGTGTATGTACATAATAACCTAAAAAAATTCTGACTAACAAGCACAGACTACTTCTACTGGTATTTTTCGACTTCATTGAGACACAGTTAAGATACAATAAACCACATATATTCAAAGTAAATAATTTGACTTTTTTTTTTGTTTAATTGAGATTTTTGGTATAGGTCACATATACTCGAAAGAGAGACAGACAGACAGAAATCAAGAAATCACTTCCTCCGGGGGGAATGGCCACACTGCAATCCCTTCTCTTCTAGTCTCCTCTCTGGATTTTGGGCACATGCACACATGCACCCAGCATGAGTTTCAAGCCTCTAAGTTCGGGACTTGAACTGCAATGGGCCATCCAGGAGTCTAATGACATAACCATTATGTCATCTGCTGGGCCCAATTTGATGAGTTTTTACGTCTCTCTACACTCTTTAAACCAACACCATATTCAAAGTTATTTCTATCACCTCCCCAAATGTCATCACAGTTCCTTGTAAACCACTGCTCTATCACTAGGCCAATACCAATCTAATTTCTGTCACTATAGATTAGTTTGCCTTTTCTGAAATTTTATAAAAACGGAATTGTGTAGTATGGACTAATTTTAGTCTGGCCTTTTTTACTCAGGATGGTTGAGATTCCTTTTTGTCATAGCATGTATCAATAACTTTTTGTTTTTCAGAGAGAGATTTTTTGCTATAGGGCATGTATGCACGCCAGAGAGACAGAGATAGAAAGCAAGTAATCGCCCCCGGGGATATGGCCACATCACAATTCCTTCTCCTCCATTCTCCTCTCAGAATCTGGGGCACGTGCGCGCGCGCGCACACACACACGTGCCCAGCATGAGGTCTGGGACTTCAATCTCAGACAACTATGAGGGAGTCCAGTGACGTAACTATTATGCCATCTGCTGGTCCCATTAACTTCTTAATATTTAATTACTAGGCAATATTCTGTTATGTGGACATACAATTTGTTTATCTTTCACCTCGTGAAGGACATTTGGATTATTTCTAGTTTTTGTCTATTACAAATAAAGTTTCATGCTATAAACATTTGTATAGAAGATTTTCTAAAAAAATGTGTTCTTTCTTTTAGGTAAATATCTAGTAGAATAGCTGGTTAACATGGTAAGTACACACTTGAGTATTACAGGAAAAAAAAACTGTTTCTCAAAAGTAGTTCTACCTTTTCACCCTCAATGGTGTGAGCGCTTATTTGCGTGCAGTCTTGTCAACACCTAGTACTGTCAGTCTTTTTATTTTTAGCAATTCTAATGGGCATATAGTAATATTGCATTGTGGTTTGAATTTGCCTAATGACTAATGATACTGGTATCTTTTATGTGCTCATATGTCTTCTTTGGTGAGTGGATATAAGTTCTGTGACATACATGTTGCCAATATGTTTTTTCTGTCTATAGCTTGCTTTTTTATTTGTTTGTTTTTTAAGAGAGATTTTTGCTATAGGGTGTGTGCACTTACTGGAGAGATGAGAGAGACAGAGAGACAGAAAGCAAGAAATCACTCCCCCCCCCCAAGGGTGATGGCCATACTACAATTCCTTCTCCTCCATTCTCCTCTCAGGATTTTGTGGCACACACGCACATGAACCTGGAATGAGTTTGGTTTTTTGGGGGTTTTGGTTTTTCCTTCTTTTTTTTTGAGGTTTTTGCTATAAGGCGCGTGCGCTCGCCAGAAAGACAGCGAGACCGAGAGACAGAAAGCGAAAAATCACTCACTCCCCCAGGGGGAATGGCAACGCCACAATCCCTTCTCCATTCTCTTCTCGGGATCTTAGGCATGCACGCACATGCACCCAGCGTGTGTTTAAGTTGCCAGGTCCGGGACTCAGACCGCAGTCAACTACATGGGAGTCCATCGACATAGCCATTACGCTAACTGCTGGTCCCTGGAATGAGTTTTAAGCCACCAGGTCTGGGACTTAAACCTTGGTTGACTATGTGGGAGTACAGCTGCAACCAATCCACTGATTACTCTCCCTCACTTTCCTTTTCTATAAGTCACTTTCCTTTATTTATCCATAAATGTTACCTGATAAGGTGGTGGCCCTAAAATTCCTCAGAACCGGTTCTGGGGGCTGTCTGATATGTGAATCATTTCTTAAGCAATTAAACTCTGCTAAATAAAATCTATCTAAACTTTGCCTTTCAACAGTGTGAATACAGAAATACACATCAGTGCAATACAACATAGCCCAGAGACAGAAATGAATATACACATATACATACATACATGAAAAATGAAAAATGTTTACAATAAGTGTTACATTTAAATCCAATAGAGAAAAGATGGATTGTCAACATACCACATTAGGACAATTAGTTAACCATCTGGGGAAAAAAATGTTATGTCCCTATTTACTCCCCTGAGAGCATAGTAAATAAGCCATTCAATTTCTCCTTTACCCTCAGACAACAATGAAGACAGAAGACTTATATGACCAAATATGTGGCTTTCCCCCCCAACACACCAAACAAGCAATCAGTTCTTCAGTGGACATCAGCTGGGTGTCCTCCTAACTATCAATCTGGAGATAAGAGCCAGAGTCCTTTGGTTAAGGCGCAGTCCCCAAGACTGTGCACCTCCCAACCCCATTAAGATGCCCACCAAAAACCCCCAGGTTGTTCTGTTTCTGACCACTGGTCATAAATTGGAGTTCTAATGAAACACTCACCTTCTTGAGTTTGAATAACTAGCTAGAATGGCTCACAAAAGTCAGAGAAACACATTTACCAGTTTAGGATAAATGGTATTACAGAGGATATAGATGAAGAAATGGACAGGGTAAGGCATGTGCGTGGAGCTAGCTCTATGCCCTGGCTTGGATGTACCACCACCGAGGAACCTCCACATATTCAGCTACATAGAAACTCTGCAAATCCTATCCTTTGGGATTTTCATGGAGGCTTAGTTACAAAGCGCTTGCCCGGTGATTAGCTTAACAAATCACTTCTTAAAAAGAAAGCATTCTGTGACTTTTGACTAAAATATTGCCGCTTTTCTTCTAGGCTTTGTTGTCCGGTTTTAAGAGTTTTTGTCCTGTCTTGAGCTGTCAATAGGTTCATGTACCTACTATTTGAACAGAATACTAACCTGTTTCCAGGCTTTAAGTTTTAAGCAAATTTTCTTATCAATTCAAAACTGCTTTTCTTGAAATTACCAGCTGAACTTGCTATTGAAAGTAGTTAGATTATTTAAGAAATTGTGTAATCAATAAAATGTGGGGGGAAAAGGAATGAAAGACAACTGTAGACACCAGAGATAGTGTGAGAAGAGGGTGGAAAAGGGTAGAGGGTAAGACACAGGGGTAAATATATAAATAATAAAATAAATAAATAAATGTGAAGCTAGAAATGAAAAATTATTGATAATAACATACATGATTAAGCCACTATGCAGTATATTGTGGCTGGGAAACCACTTTTTGTATGCTGTGATGATGATTAGGGGTGAACGTAAATTAATTAATTTAAAAAAGTTTCAGGAAGAAAAAAAACATGAAAAACATTTTTCTTGAAATTAAAAAAATGCGTATTTGATGACTGCAGTAAGCTACATAGTCCCAGCTAGGCGCTACTTTATAATATGTTCATTCTACTCACTGAGGTTTATGCCGAAAGTCAGACTTGTGTTCATGGATATGTATATATCAGCTGCGCTTGCTATTGCAAGTATTTAGATTAAGTTCATTAGCAAATAAATAAAATGGGGGGAAAAGGCATAGAAAGCAACCATAGATACCAGAGACAGTGTGGGAAGAGAGTGAGACATGGCAGAGAGTGAGAGAGAGGGAATCAAGGATAGCAAAAATAACAAAATATACAGGAAACAAGAAATGGAAAATTATTTGTTGCCAATAACACATAGGTTGGTGTGCTTGATTGAGCCAATATACAGTGTATTCTGGATGGGAAATCTCATTTTGTTTGCTGTAATGATGTATAGTGAATGAACGTAAATAAATAAATTTAAAGAAAAAAAGAAATAGATGAATAATCTAATACAAAATACATGAGGAGACATTTACAGAAAAAAAATAATTCTCATAATTGCTGGTGGGCATCACAAAGTAGACTGACTTTTAAAAATTATTCTCGCTTGGGACCAGCAGATGGCATAATGGCTACGTCACTGGACTCCCACACAGTTGACTATGGTTCAAGTCCTGGATCTGGTTGTTTGAAACTCACGCCAGGTGCATGTGCATGCTCAAGATCCCCTTGGGACGGAGGAAAAGGGATTGCAACGTGGCCATCTCCCCAGCAGGTGATTTCTCACTTTCTGTCTCTCTGTCGAGCACACGTGCCCTATAGCAAAAATCTCTCTTTAAAAAAAAAAAAAAATTTTCCCTTTATGTAATTTTGGACACAAATCATTATTATTTCATAAGATCTTAAATTTTCCAATTAAAAATAGATATGTCTATACATATAGATCTATGGCCCATACACTTTTGTTGGTAAATGGTTACAGAACACATCTGTATATTTGTTGCCTAATACTTGAATCATTTTCTTTCTTTTTTAAGTTTTGCTATTGGGCACTTGCACTCACCAGAGACAAGAGAGAGAAAGAAAGGGAAAGTGAGAACTCACCCCACAGAGGGGGTGGCCCCACTGCAATCCCTTCTCCATTCTCCTTCCAAGATCTTGGGCATGCCCAGATACACACACACCCTGGTCCCTGAATCTTTTTCTTAAATTTGTGGCATGTCTTTCTTACCAATCTTGGTGCAAGGTTTATTAAACTTCCTTGAAGCCAGGGATGGAGAAGAACTTATTGCAACACTGTTAAAAGTATGGAAACAAAGTAAATGTTCATCACAAAGAGCTTGGCAAATCAATTATGGACCACCCCTACAATGTATGCCAGGAGACTGTGAGGTGTGACAGTGAACCAAGGGAAACAATGTTTGTGGTGGGTAACACTAATCCAAACTTGAAATAAATCCATTTGTTAACTCTGCAATTCCACTTTTAAGGAATTACTGGCCAGATATACTCACACTCCCAAAGATAAGAAGAATGCCATTTATTTTAACACTATAACAACAAACGTGTGGAAACAAATTAAATGCCCATTACACAGAAACTTAAGATAGTCTTTAAATGAATATGGAAGGTACAACAGGTTATATCATGCTGTGTTAAAATGAATAAGGCAGTACACAACCCATGATTCCAAACAATCTCCACATACATTGTTGTTTAAAAAGGGAAAGTTCACAACAGAACATATATAGAGTACAGAGTATCTATGTTTATAAGGTATAAAAATATACCTATTAACGTTAATGAAAGGCAGAAATGACATGCCAATATGATTACCTTTAGAAAAATACAACAGAAATTGATTAACAGTGGTTGTACCCATAGAAATACGGGGACTGGAGGTGAAGAATGAAAAGCAAATAGACGTTACATCATTGTATAATTTTTTACTTTACAAAAAAAGAGAGTATTAGGAAACTAACTAGATGTACAGATAAAGAAATAACTGACTACTCTTAAAATACAGTACAGAAAAAAAAATCCTGTAAAAACAGGCAAAGGACGATTCACAAGAGGTGAAATATAATGTCCAGTAAAGCATATGGGGGGGAGGGACAGGGAGGCAAAGCATTAATGGCACATAGAGGTGTGGTATTATCTGTTGAAGATATTTTGTAGTTTTATCAACTGTACTAGGGAGCAATGTTCACCTGTTGAAATATCCACTTTGTAAGACAAATAATGTGATTGAATGCATGGAAGAAAATAAACTGAAAAAAAAAAAAATCAAATATAAATAAATAAATAAATAAATAAATATCTTTAATTAAAAAACATATGAAAAGATGCTCAGTCTCATCAGTTATCATATAAATAAGTTTATACTTGAAAAAAATTAAAGAGAAAAAATAATAGAAATCAAATGCTAACCTGAAGTCATCTTCTTTTTCTTTCTTTTCCTTTTATTCTGCTCCTCCTTCCCTGCAGTTAAGTGCTCTTCTTTTTCGTCTTCATTTTGGACCTCTTGAAGTGTTCCTGGTGCTCCACTCTCAACTGGGACAGATTTCTTGTTTCCAAAAAAGTCTAATCCCTGCAGCCCCTCCGATGATTCAAAGTTGTATTTCCTTTTTCCTACCTAAAACCCAAAATGCAAAATAAAATGTACTAACAAAAGAGATTGATTGACTGATTGATTTTTTTTTTTTTTTGGCAGAGGGCACTTGTACTCCCTAAAGAGACACAAACAGAAGAAGAGGGAGAAAGCACCCCCCACTGGGCATGGTCATGCCACCAAAACCCCTTCTCCTCCATTTCTCCATCTTTTTGGAATTTGGGGCATACAGGCACACACCCCAGAAGAGCACTGCTCTTAAGTAGGATTGGCAGTAAGGACAAAATTCTAAAGACACCCATCTTTCCCACCCTTTCCCCACATATTTGAAATAACAAATGTGTTTGGGCAAATGGAATTCAAGAAGACACCTTTTCAGACCTCATAACAGTAACAATGAAAATCACAGGGCAAGCAGGTGAAATGGTGGTTAAGGGTAAACCCACATGGCTATTGGTGGTTTGAGTCCCAGACCCTGAACTGGTAGCTTGCTTTCTCACTTTCTCCCTCTCTCCCTCTGTCTTTCTCTGGTGACTATGCATGCCCTGTAACAAATTAAGAAACAATAATAATAAATAAAATTTAATAAGTAATTCTAAAAAAAAAACAATAAAACAACAAAAATCATAACGGCAACTCTTACACACATTTACTCTACGTCAAGTAGATCTTTCTTTCTTTCTTTCTTTCTTTTTTTTGGAGAGGTTTTTGCCATAGGGTTTGTGCGCTCGCCACAAAGACAGAGACAGAGAGACAGAAAGAGAGAAATCACCTGGGGAGGGGGTAGAATGGCCACACCGCAATCCCTTCTCCATTCTCCTCTCCTGATCTTGGGCAGGCATGGACATGCACCTGGCGTGAGTTTAAGTCACCGGGGCCGGGACTCTAACCGTAGTCGACTACATGGGAGTCCAGCGACATAGCCATATAAACTAACTGCTGGTCCCAATCCTTTTTTTTTTTTTTTTTCTTTTTTTAAAGAAAGGTTTTTGCTATAGCAAGCATGTGCTTGCTGGAGAGACACAGAAAGCGATAGATCAACCCCGAGGGAGGATGACCAGGAAGCAATTCCTTCTCCTCTAGTCTCCTCTAGGGATTTTGGACAGGCACACACATGGGCCCCGCTTGAGTTTTAAGCTGCCCTCCGGGACTGTGATGGACTACGTGGGAGTGCAGCAACATAACCATTATACCATCTGCTGGTCCCTGTCAAGTAGATTTCTAACCATGTGTATACATACTAAATTATTTCATCCTCACAACGACTCTACAAGGTAAATAGAAAATGGAGGCATTAGGAGGTCACTTAACCAAGGTGTCAAAACTAGTAACTGGCAGACCCAGCATTGAGACCCAGAAAATGTGGCTTCAGAATTTAAATTCTTACTACACTATACTGCCAAAGAAAAAGGAAACACACGTCACACACACCAAATAAATAAACAACCCTCTAGTACTTAACAGTAAGGCTGACATTCAAATTTTCCACGACTGAGACCCAACTGATTCTGAATTGGTCACTCACTGCAACCCTCTGTAAGACTCCTATTTCTAAATCTCTCTTCTCATTGTCTAGTTAATAGGCGGACTGAAGGCAATACAAAGAGCCGTGCCGGGTACAGCTCTGTGCATGGCAAGCCAAACGTGGCCAGACTGTAATGAAAGCATCTGTTTTGTTTTGGTGGTTTCTGTTTTCAAAATTCCTTTCCACCAGTTTCAGAGAAAAAGTTCCTTTAAAAAAAAGGACATTCCAACTTTTCTTTGAGTAAACAGAGGAAGGGGAGGAAAGAGTGTGTGTCTGTGCCAGGTTCAACTAAGTCTACAAAGAGATACGAAAATCATTCGTCCAGGACACTTTGCACCGGATAGGTTTGCGGGTAGCTGAACCCAAACGGAGCCCGTAAGTCCTGAAGGGAGTGGAGCCAGGCCACGGGGTGTGTGTGCGCCGGCTCCCCGCAGTTCTGTAGGTCCATGCTCGCCCTCCTCTCCTTGTCAATTACTCTCGGGCTCATCCTCCGCCTCCTGCTACTCACTCTCGGCTCTCGGTGCCCTAGGTGCTCAGTACCTGGAATCGGGCTGCATCTGCGGAGAAGCGTCTCACGTTAAACTTGGCCCCTGCGCCCAGCCGGCGAAACAGGTCGTGAGCGTCCATCTTTACCTTTCCCAGAAAGCTCCGCGGCCCCGCGCGCCTGCGCGGAGGAACGCCGAGGGCGGCGGGCTTGGCCGGAAGCGGAAGCGGTTTCCGGGGGTGGAGCCTGGCGTAGTGAGAGGCTCGGCTTTCTCTGGTCTAGTCCGTCTTTTGTGAGTTATTTCAAAAAATGTGTAGTCATACCCCCTTAGGCCTGTCACTGCTCTAGAATTTGTTTAGAATTTTAGAAGCTACAACATCCCAGGATCCCGCTTCTCAGGAAGCTTACATTTTAGTGAAGACGGAAGATGTTCTGTGTATAAGAAAGTCTCTCAAAGTGACCAAGTGCTGTGAAACAAAAAAAGGATCATTGGGACTGTGTGAGGCCCACTTTTAGTTAGAGAAATTCTCCACTGTTAAAGTGATATTTGAACTAAGAAGAGGCGATTTTTCCAAGATCTGGTGCTGGCATTCCAGATAAACACGTGCCTAAAGAAGGGAAAGATTTAGGGATAATGAGGGAACAGGGGAAGAGGGTGGAGGTGACAGGAACCCAGTTGCTGTGTGGAAGAGTAGTGCTTATAAACTTAGATAAACAGAAACTGGATCTCAATCTCGTAACAAAGCCATAGTGAGGTGTTAGCATTTACATTAAACACGTGGGGAAACTTCCAAAGAGTTTACAGAGAACAAGGTATCTTAGTTTATCACATGTTATTTGTATTTTCTTCATTGTGTTTGTATTATACAAAATTATTACTTATGTATTGCTGCTGCTTTTGTGGAATGAAAGTCCACGAGCAGAGATCTACTTTTCCTTCACTGATGTAAAACGGGGAGCAAGATACCTACTTACTTTGAAATTGCTCTGAGGATTACATTAGTTCATTGGCAGTGATGTGTAGTGGAAGGAGCATGGGTTTGGGGCACAAGAAAAACTTAATATTTTGTGGCCAGCAAGTGGCATAGTGATTAAGGCTCTGGACTCCCATATTGTCAACCACAGTTCGAGTCCCAAACCCATGGCCTTGAAACTCGGGGTGCATGTGTGTCCCAAATCCTAAGAGGAGAAAGGATATTGTGGCGGGGCCATTCCTTGGGCAGGGGGGAGGTTGGTGGTGATTTCTCACTTTCTGTCTCTCCAGCGAGCATGTGCCCTATAGCAAAAAGTCTCAAAAAAAAAAAAATAAAAAAAAATAAAGAAAGACATATTTCAATCTGGTTCTGTCATCTAATAACTTAATAATCTTGGATGGGTTATTTCACTGGTCTGAGCCTCTGCTTCCTTGTTGGTAAAACACGGATTATAATGTGGGAGGCCAAAATATGTCTCCCCAAAATATACTATTTCAGATGACTGTGCATTAGGGCTGATGATATTGAATTAGCTAAGCAAACTTAACCTTTTGCAAAATAAATGTACATCTATTTGTATAAGTAAAGTAAGCAGGAGATACTAACAGACTTGCTAATGCTACCTTTTTCGTACCTAGGCACAAGAAAAGGAAGGAACATAGGGGTCTATACCTGTCCCAGAAAAACAAGATAACTTTTGCATCTTCTCCCCTCACCCATTCATAGGTCAACCCCCAGCTTCTATTTTTTTTCCCATATGCTATAAAACATGGTCCTCCTTTGAGTAACTTTTGCTGAATTCCCATATACCACTCTGTGTTTTTAATAAAATTAATATTTTTCCTATTAATCTGGTTATTAGTGTATCTCATAGACTACAAAATTATTAGACCTTTTTAGGGAAGGATGGAAACTTGGTTGTCTGTATATTTCATAGACTATAAAATCATCAAACCTTTTCAGGGAAGGGTGGAAACTTAGGACTTCCTACACTATCTACCTTGTGCCAAGAACTACACAGGGTTCAAAATCATTAGGCTGAGTCAAGATACTAGATATGTATAAAATCCCAATGTATATAGATTACATTTATCATATAATATATTTGGAACAAAAAAATCTCAAACAGAGTAGGTACTTAATAAATATTAGTCCTTTTCTATCTTTCAATCCACTGTCCTAAAGCAGGAGTTCTTGACCCTATCAATCAAATAGAATCCCCCAAGGAACTTAAAAAAAAAACAAAACCTGAAATATTTGTTTTGAAATTTCACTTCCTGAAATTATGGTTTAATTGTTCTAGAGTGGCTCCAAGGCCTGTTTTTTTTTTTTTTTTTTTTTTTTTTGAGAGGTTTTCGCTATAGGGCGCGTACGCTCGCCAGGCAGAGAGACAGAAAGTGAGAAATCACCCACCAGGGGGGATGGTCACGGCGCAATCCCTTCTCCATTCTCCTCTCGAGATCTTGGGCATGCATGCACACACGCCCGGCGTGAGTTTTAAGCCACCGGGTCTGGGACACGAACCACGGTCGACTACGTGGGAGTTCAGCGACATAGCCATTACACTTAACTGCTGGTCCCAAGGCCTGTACTTTTTTAAAGCTTTTCAAGTAAGTCTAATTGAAGTCAAGTTTCAGAGTTAAGAATCACTGTACTTCCACACAGTCGACCAGGGTTCGAGTCCCAGACCCAGCGGCTTAAAACTCATGTCAGGCATGTGAGCATGCATGCCCAAAATCCTGGGAAGAGATTGGAGGAAAGGGATGGTGTTGTGGCCATCCCCCCCAAGGGAGTAATCTCTCTCTCTCTCTCTCTCCCCCTCTCTCTTTCCAGCTAGCAACATACCTTATACCAAAAAATCCCTGTTAAAAAATAAATAAAAGCATCACTGCAGGAAAATTTAATCAGGGAGGTGAAGAATGTCTAAAATGAAAACTATTGTATAAAACACTGATAAAAGAAATACAGGGGAAAAAAAAGGGACGGAAAGACATCATACTACTCGAACATCTAGATGCAATGCAACACCTATCAAAATACCAATGGTATTCTTTACAGAAATAAAAAATTATAAAATTCATATGCAACCACCAAATACCATGAGTAGCCAAAGCAATCCTGAGCAAAAAGAATAAAGCTGAAGGCTTTGAACTACCTGACTTCAAAATAGACTAAAAAACTAGAATAATGAAAACACCATGGTATTGGCATAAAACATAATAGAGAACCCAGAAATAAATATGTCTATATACAATCAATTGATTTTCAACAAAGATGCCAAGAACATTTATTGAGGACAGAACAGTCTCTTCAATAAATGGTGCTGAGAAAATTGGATATCCATATGCAGAATGAAACTAGACCTTCTCTCTTACCATATAAAAAAATTTGTGGGAACCAGCAGTTAGCGTAATGGCTGTGTCGCTGGACTCCCACGTAGTCGACCGCGGTTCGCGTCTCGGACCCGGTGGCTTACAACTCACGCCGGGCGCGTGTGCGTGCGTGCCCAAGATCCCGAGAGGAGAATGGAGGAGAAGGGATTGCGGCGTGACCATCCCCCCTGGGGGGTGATTTCTCGCTTTCTGTCTCTATGTCTCTCTCTGTCTGTCTGGCAAGCGCACGCGCCCTATAGCAAAAACCTCTCCAAAAAAAAAAAAAAAATTTGTAATGGATTAAAAACTTAAATGGAAGAAGTAAAGCTATGAAACAACTTTAAAAAGGGGGGGAGGGGTAGAATGTTGTAGGACATTTGTCTTGGCAAATTGTTTCTGGATGGTCCAGCTCTATGGCCTGGTGGTTAAGGCAGTTGTATGCCATCTTGTTGACCACATAGTTCAAGTCCAGACCTGATGGTTTAAGAAATAAGCATGCATGTTCAAAAATCCTGAAAGGAGGGAGAGATGGAAGGGAAGGGACTGTGACTTGACCATTCCTCATGAGGGGTGCTTTCTCCCATCCTTCTTTCTGTCTCTGGTGAGCATGTGTGTACACATATACACACACTCAAGTTTATGTATAAGATCTCAAAAGTATGGGAAACACAAAAATAGACAAATGAGATTATATCAAACTAAAACTCTTTCATTCAGCAAAGGAAACAATCAAAAGAGTGAAAGAAAACCTGCAGAATGGGAGAAAATATTTGCAAACTGTACATCCAACAAGGGATTAATATCAGAACATATGACTAAAACAAACAGCAGGAAAAAAACTGATTTAAAGATGGGCAGATTATATGAATAGACATTTCTCAAAAGAAGACATACAAATGGCTAAAAGCATGTAAAAAATACTCAACATCATTAATCATTAGGGAAATGTACATAAAAGCCACAATGAAATAACATCTCATCACGATTAGATAACTAACCCCATAATGCTGTGGTTAACTACAGCTCATAGAGAACCAGATCTCATATGACTGACCACGGTTCAAATTCCAGCCCTGAAAGCATGAAAAACATGCCAGATACTTGTGTATGCATGTCCAAAGTCATGGTGGGATAGAGAAACAGAGGAGAAGGGATTGTGATATGATTGGACCCTATGGGAGGGGTTACTTCTCTCTCTCTCTCTCTCTCTCTCTCTCTCTCTTTCTGGCAAGCACATGTGCCCTCTGGTAATAGAAAAAATAATTAAAAATAGGGCCAGTCCTAGTTGTTTGAGAACTGGCATGATAGACTGCGTGGTTTGAGTCTCAGACCCAATAGCTGGAAGGGTAAGCCAGGTGCATGCACACGTGTGCCCAAAATCCCAAAATGAGGGAGAAATGAAGGGATTGAAGCATGACCATTCCCCAGTGGTGTGTGTATGTGGGGGTGCCTTTTCACTTTTCTCTCTCTTTCTTTGCCGTGAGCATACCCTCTGGCAATTTTTTTAATTTAAAGAATGAAATTCCATAATTCAAAATAACATGGACAAGTCTGGAGGATATTATGTTAAGTGAAATAAGCCAGACACAAAAAAGAAAAATCATACATGTTCTTATTCATGTAAGAACTAAAAATGCCCTCATAGAAATAGAAAATAAAAATAGTGGTTACTAGAGGCTGGGAAGAGTAGGGATGATAGGGAGATATTGGGTAATGAATACAAATGTTACAGTTAGATAAGAAGAATAAATTCTAGCATTCTATAGTACAGTAGGGTAACTAGTTAACAGTAATTTACAACATATATCACAATAGCTAAAAGAAGATTATTTTTATTATGTGTATATATATTTTTTTTGGAGAAGTTTTTGCTATAGAGTGCGTACAGTTGCCAGAGAGACAGAGAGACAAAGAGAGAGAAAGTGAGAAATCATCCCCCAGGGGAGATGGCCACGCTGCAATCCCTTCTCCTCCATTCTCTTGGGATCACCAAGCACACACACCTAGTATGAATTTTAGCTACAGGGTCTGGGACTCGAACTGCGGTCAACTACATGGGAGCCCAGCGACATAGCCATTACGCTATCTGCTGGTCCCTTATTTTATATATATATATATATATCTGTGTGTGTGTGTGTATGTGTGTGTGTGTATATATATAAATATATATATATTTAGAGATAGATTTTTGTTATAGGGCACATTTACTCGCCAAAGAGACAGAAAGTGAGAAATCACCCCGCGGGGGGATGGCCACACCACAATCCTTTCTCCTCCATTCTCCTCTTGGGATCTTGGGCATGCACGCACATGTGCCTGGTGTGACTTTTAAACTGCCAGACAGATCTAGTACTTGAACTCTAGTGGACTATGTGGGAGTTCAGTGACATGACCATTATGCCATCTGCTGGTCCCTAAAAGAGGATTTTGAATGTTCCCAACACAGAGTAATGACAAATGTTTAAGATGATGAATGTGCTAATTATCCCAATTTAATCATTACACATTGTATTCATAGCTGAAAAATCACACTGTATCCTATAAATATGTACAATTATTATGTCAGCTAAAAAATTTTAATACGGGGTCAGATGGTGGTATAGCAGTAAATGTGATGTTCTGTGACTCTCTGTGAGGCAATCCCACATAGGAAGGTTCCCAGTCCATATTTGGAGATATCCCTGAGTATGCTGGGCCTAGGTGTGCCCAGGATCACAGGTTGGCTGAAGGCTGGGGGTTTGGGATGGATCTACATCTTGTTTATCTTTGTATTTGCTTCGTGTACAGTCTGTTTCATAGTCAATGATCAGTAAATCTTGTGGAATTAATTAAGTAAAATAAAATAAAGATCCCTGAAATTGCTAGAATGAATTTAGGAATTAAACTATCTCTTGATACTTAGTCACATATTTTGAAAGAATAAATGAAGACAAATGAATGTGTCAGGCTTATGCCATTTCTTACCTTGACAGCTTCCAGTTGACTCATTAAGAGACCATTTCCTCTTAAGGAAAAATCAAAACAAAACTATTTAAAAGCATCGTCAATGAAAGTAGTGAGGAAATTGAATCATGGTTTTGTATAACTGGAATTTCTCTAAAAACCGGTAGGGTCTGACTGGTAGACACACATGGTTTCTCAACTGTAGCAAATGAGAACACAAAGTCTCTAACTCTGCAATGAGAGATAGTTGGATAACTTGTTGTGAACAGAATGATCACCCCATGCCTAAAAGTATGTTTTTGAAAACTTTTTCTCCTCCACTTCCTGCTTGTCATCCAACAAGTTTTGTTATTGTTGTTTTTCCAGTGCGTCTGATATGGACTAGGCCCTTGGGATACAGAAATTATTTAGACACAGTCCTTGCTCTCAAGTACCCGAGGATCTGCTGGGGATAGAGAACTCTTTTTGGACAAAGCAAGAAAATTCTCTAGGCACTGTAGTATAGGTTATAGAAAGTGAGGACTAATTGATCGGTGGTAGTGGAATGGGGTGGGCTCTGTGGAAGTTAGGAAAGGCTATGTAGAGAAGTAAAGCTTACATAGTCTTAAAAAATAAGATGGTGGGCCAGCTGGTGACATGGTGGTTAAGGCAGCTGTATCCCACTTGGCCAACTTCATGGTCAAATACTAGACCTGGTGGCTTGAAAAACACATCAGATACATGTGTGTGCATGTCCAAAATCCTCAAAGGAGGGAAAGGTTGAGGAGAAGGGATTGCAGCATGGCCATTCTCCATTGGGATGGTGCTTTCTTACTTTCTCTGTCTCTTTCTCCAGCACCCACATGCACACTCTGGCAAAATTAAAAAGAAACAGAAAAGATGCTGACCAATTAGATAAGATAGATTAAATTTTCTTTTCTTAAGAGAGATTTTTTGCTATAGGACGATACGCTCTGCAGAGAGACAAAAAGCAAGAAATAACCCCCCAGAGGAAATGGGTAAGCCATAATCTCTTCTCCTCTATTCTCCTCTTGGGATCTTGGGCACGCGGTCACATGTGCCCGGCATGAGTTTCAAGCCACTGGGTCCAAGACTCAAACTGTGGTCAACTGTGTGGGAGTCCAGCAATGTAACCATTCCACCATCTGTTGGTCCCAAGATAGGTTAAGATTTTTTTTTCCTTTTTTTGGGAGAGGTTTTTGCTAAAGGCCGTGTACACTCGCCAGAAAGACAGAGAGAGAGAGACAGAAAGTGAGAAATCAGCCCCCCCCCCCGGGGGGATGGCCATGCCACAATCCCTTCTCCTTCATTCTCCTCTTGGGGTCTTGGGCATGCATGCACGTGTGCCCAGCGTGAGTTTAAGCCACCAGTTCCAGGACTCGAATCCCAGTCGACTACATGGGAGTCCAGCGACATAGCCATTATGCTAACTGCTGGTCCCAAGATAGATTAAGACTTTTAAGTTGAGGAAAGAGCAGCCACAAATGTAAGGAGGCATGAGAACAGCCTATATTGTGTTTGGGGATCTTCTAGTGGTTCCACGAAGCTATAAGTGGATAATGCCACAAGAGATGGATCTGGACAGGTGGGCAAAGACTAGCTTGTGAGGGCCTCTGTGCACACTCAGGAGGTGGGCAAGGACTGGCTTGTGAGGGTCTCTGTGTACACTTGGGAGGTGGGCAAGGACTGGCTTGTGAGGGCCTCAGTGCACACTCTGGAGGTGGGCAAGGACTGGCTTGTGAGGGTCTCTGTGTACACTCGGAAGGTGGGCAAGGACTGGCTTGTGAGGGCCTCTGTGCACACTCGGGAGGTGGGCAAGGACTGGCTTGTGAGGGCCTCAGTGCACACTCTGGAGGTGGGCAAGGGCTGGCTTGAGAGGGTCTCTGAGCACACTCGGGAGGTGGGCAAGGACTGGCTTGTGAGGGCCTCTGTGCACACTCGGGAGGTGGGCAAGGACTGGCTTGTGAGGGCCTCTGTGCACACTTGGACTTGATCTTGCAGATGCTGAGAGCCATTAACTGATGTTAAGCCAGTGATAGAAATAGTTTTTAATTTTAAAAGATCTCTGTCACAGCAGCATGGAGGAGAGACAAGTCTCAAGTCAAGGACACCAGGAGAATAATGCTATAGCAGTCTAGCAAGGGAAGAAGGCAGTGGCATTGGGAAGAAGAGAAAGCAGCAGATCTAAAGGACATTAAGGAGGTAACGTGAATGGTTGTGAGAAGACAGGGCAAGAAGGAGAAACCTAAAGTAATTTCCAGGTCTCAAACTCAGGTACCTGGGTAAGGATGGTTCTATTCATGGAGATGGGAAATACTTCAGGGCAATGTAATACATTTAATTCTGAACAGGTTGAATTTGAGATTTCTCCGAGGACGCCTGAGTGGAGCTTCTGAGAGCTATTTGGAAATAGAGACTTTTAAAATATACATATATAAATGGAGTTAGAAACTTCTAGAACATAGCTTCAGGGTCTTTATTAAAATGTAAGTTTAAGAGAAGGTGATTAGCTTTAGACAACAAACCCCATAACCATTTAGAGATAAAAATCTTGCTATCCTTTTTTTTCCCCCTTCGTGAATCAATAGTGTATTTTTCAGGCTTTATTGCAATTATAATGTAATATAAATGGAACATTCAAGTATTTTGGCGGTCAAGCCAGAATTCAAGTAAATCTCACCAGGACCAAAGCTGACCTCATGGTGGCACTCCAGCCTTATCGGAATAAAGGGCTGTGGCATCATCTTGCTGGCCTCTAAATGGATAGATGGTCGGCATTGAAGTGAAAAGACCTGGTATGAACGCTGGGTCCATAGACGCACAGTTTCATTTCCTGGAGAGAATTTACAAAGAGGATATGCTTTCCTGTTTTGTAAATTAGCTCTGATCTAAGCCTGGATCAACAATAGAGGTATATAATATGGCAGATTTTCATCAGGGTTCAAAACGAATCAAAATAACATCTTTAGAATTATTTATTAATAGCCACCATTTATTCAGTGCCTACTGTATGGCACATGGAGTTCTGGGTATTTTTCAGATTATATCGTCTCCCTGAATTCTCACAATAGTTAACTGAGGTTGCTATTATTTCCGTTTTTTTCTGAGGAAGAAACTATGGCACAGAGACATTAAGTAGCCTGTGTCGCATATAACAAGTAGCCATGCTGGATTTTGAACACAGTCTGTGTTATTCTGAAGCTTGAGTTCTTTAAACAAGGCTACATTGTCTCACGTTACTGATGCCAAGTAAATTACTAAGGAAACTTGATTTTCTTCACATCTAGACTATCTGGCAGGAGGTGGTTAAAACAACTATATTTAGGCAGATGTAGTGAGGAGCTCTGTTGTGAATCTGAGCCCTCTTCATGAAACCCTTTGCCACATATGAGAAACAGGCTATTTACATAGTCACAATATATGACCCACAGTATTTATTAATTTCAAAACCAAAATTAGTACATTTGCAGGGGAGAAACCTGGCAGACACCATCTTCTCAAAGTATAAATGGTAAAGCAAATGTTGTAAAATCTCAATATGTGTTTCATAGACAGATTCCTTTGCTTTAATAGTGGAAAAAGCACAGGGGCAAGGGAGGATTTGTTGACATTATTGGTCAGCAATGGAGCAGAGGCTAATTCCTATCTTTGATCTACTTCTGTGAAAGCTTAAATCCTACAAAGATTTTCCAAATGAATCATTTACCTTTCCAAAGGGTAGAGAATTATTCGTGCATCCTAAACTCCTCCCAAAAGAAAGACACAAATGATAAAACTCCAGAATAATGTTATAGTGCTGAGCATAGACTGTGGGGGGTGGGAGTTAATTGTCCTTACTCCTAAAATGCTTAATCAAGAGTGTCCAATCATATTTAGAAAGCATTTTTCAAATGCCTCACAGACATCAAAGCCATAAAGCGCCTCTGCATCTCTAGGTGTTCATGTCAGCATTTTCTATATTTTCAGTCTGAGAGAATCACCAATCGCCTGTGTTTTCAAGAACGGTTCTTAGTGAGGAGAAGATGTCTAGAGAAGCCTTTTTGTTCAACATGTCGGTGTTTGCATGATTTACAATATAATTAACCAGCCCCGTCGCACCAACAGACCAGCTCCCTTCACTATTCATCATGTTTCCAGCAACTTCAGATCATCAACTCTGCTGGGAGGAAATACCTCCTCCTTAGAGATGTAAAAATAATATGTCCCTGACCATTCCCACAGGCAGAATGTGCTCCATCCTTATGTATCCGTTGCTTCTCAGAGCTAAGGGATCTTTTTTCTTCCCATTATTTTCAAAAATAATTACTCTTGGAACTATGAGCCAATTAAATAGATACATAGAAAATCAAATATTGCTTAGGAAGGTTATTTATTGCAGCATTATTTGTATTTGCAAAATAATGGAGACAACCTAAATGTCCACAAGGAGTGGAAAGGTTGAATAAACTACAGTACAAGCACATGGTAGAGTATATATAATCTGTAAAAAAAGAATGAAAAATGGGCTAACTGGTGGTGTGGTCATTGTGGCAGCTGGGTCCCACATGGCCAGTACCATGGTTTGAGTCCTGAACACAGTGGCTTGGGGAACATGCCCAGCGTCCCAGTGGGAGGGGTGAAGGAAACAGGAAGGCTAAACCAGAAACTAATGAGATTAGTTCTCTTTGAGGAGATGGGTTGGAAAGAAAAAATGAGACACAGTGAGAAGCAACAAGTTGATTTAGCATCACGCAGTAGGAAATTAGAAGGCATCATTTACTCATTTGGGTTATTAAAAAAGTCATGTACTTAGTATCTAACAGCCAAAGTTAGATGCTATATATAATAATAAATACAATCAAAAGTACCCATTTCGGGAACCAGCAGTTAGCGTAATGGTTATGTCACTGGACTCCCACGTAGTCGACCGCGGTTCGCGTCCCGGACCTGGTGGCTTAGAACTCATGCTGGGCGCGTGTGCGTGCATGCCCAAGATCCCGAGAGGAGAATGGAGGAGAAGGGATTGCGGCGTGACCATCCCCCCTGGGGGGTGATTTCTCGCTTTCTATCTCTCTGTCTCTCTCTGTCTGTCTGGCGAGCGCACGCGCCCTATAGCGAAATAAAACCTCTCCAAAAAAAAAAAAAGTAACCATTTCTACCTCACCTTGTATTAGATTTAGTGTGTGTGATTTTTGCACAAGAATTTAAGTCTGAGTTCTGACTGTACTGACACTGTCAAGATAATGACAACGTGTGTATGGTCATATCCCGTGAACAATGTGATTAAACAGACTTAATGGAAGACTGAAGGCAATGCTTGCTTTTTTTTTTTTTTTTACTCCTAGAATCGGGATAAAGGGTTTACTTTATTAATGTAACATCAGCTTATATTAATGACATGTTTCATCTAGAAAGTTTCATTTTATTTTGCCATCATCATTTTGATGACAGATTGACCCAACAGAGCTGGGGTTTCCAGAACATTGAGTAAAACACCTCTGAGGCATCTTTACAGAGAAGTTAGTTATTCTGCAACCTAGGTCATATCTTTCTTGGCGCTCCTGTCAATTAATTACGAAGCAATTACAGAGCATCTCCTTCCATCCCAGTTAGCAGAATATTGTCCCCTTTTCACTGCTCAGGGCCACTGAGTGGGATTCTCTAAAAATAAAGGCATTTTTCTTGGGAAAAGCAGGGAATGCTAAGTTAATCTTGAAGGTGTGCTCTTTTCAGATCTGAATACCAGAGAAGGTATCCTGAATAATTGTCTTCAGGGCTGTGAGCCCTAGTTCCCTATCCAAAGTTTCCTTTAAATATCATGATGAATTGGCAAAAAGAGAAGAATGTGAAAGGATTTGTATAACAAAGAACCATAAATCAGCTCTGGTACGGTGGCCACCTATCACTCAGCCTGTGGGCTTGTCAGTAGAGTTGGAGGGAGAAAGATGAGAGAAAAAGGGTGTTTGAGCTTTGGCGTTTCAGCACTCCCCAGACCTCCTAAAGTATCATTCAGTTCTATGTTTGGAAAATATCTGTCAAGTTCCTACTATGTGCAAGGCACTGTTTTAGATAGTACTAAGGTGTGAAAGAAAGGGAGGGGGAGAGTAATACGGAGATGAGTGAGAGACAGAAACCTCTTTACTATCAGTATTTATTAGGCACGACATGACAAGAACCTGCCTTGCTTTGTCAGCAGCATTGGTACATAGTAAGGGTGAACCTAATTTTATGAAACAGATGTTATTTCGGAGCCTTTCCTGTATTAAACTGAATTTTTATTAAGTGAATCTCTATATTCTCCATAAAACTGTCTCCATTAACCTCAGTTGGGATTAATTTTTTTCTGTCCCTATTTCCTGTAGCTCAATCTCTCTCTGCGTGTGTGTGTATGTGTGTGTGTGTGTGTGTGTGAGAGAGAGAGAGAGAGAGAAAGAGACCTTCTTCAGGAGGACTTTTTGAGGCAATCATAATGAGTGGAAAGAGGAAAAAGAATGGGTTTTGAAGCCAAACAGGATTGAATCAGAATCCCAGCTCAGTAGCTGTGTTTGACCTAGATGAGTTTTTAATTTTTTTAATTTTTTTATTTTTTGAGAGGTTTTTGCTATAGGGCGTGTGTGCTCGCCAGAAAGACAGAGAGAGACAGAGAGACAGAAAGTGAGAAATCACCCCCCAGGGGGCATGGCCATGCCACAATCCCTTCTCCTTCATTCTCCTCTCGGGATCTTGGACATGCACGCACATGTGCCTGGTGTGAGTTTAAGCCACTGGGTCCAGGACTCAAACTGCAGTTGACTACATGGGAGTCCAGCAACATAGCCATTACACCAACTGCTGGTCCCTTTTTTAAACTTTTTAAGCTTCAGTTTTCTCCTCTGTGAAATGGAGGTAACAGTTTCTATTTATTGGGACTTTATGAGAATTAAATATAATGAAGTATGTCAGCATTTAGAAAAGTGCCTGGGATGTAGTAAGCATTCACTTGTTAGCCACCCCTGTTAGGTGCTTTACAAATGATCATTTTACAGGTGAGGAAATGAGAACTCAGTAAAGGCCAAATCAGGGACCAGTAGATGGTGTAATGTAGTCGACCATGGTTCAAGTCCCAGACCCGGCAGCTTAAACTCACGCCAGGTGCCTGTGCGTATGTGCCCAAGATCCTGAGAAGAGAATGGAGAAGGGATTGCAGCGTGGCCACCCCCCCGGGGGGTGTTTTCTCGCTTTCTGTCTCTCTGTCTCTCTCTGTCTCTGTCTTTCTGGCGAGGGTATGTGCCCTATAGCAAAAAAACCTCTCCGAGAAAAAAAAAAAAAGTAAAGGCCAAATCACTTTTTTTTTTTGAAGAGGTTTTCGCTATAGGGCGCGTGTGCTTGCCAGACAGACAGAGAGAGACATAGAGACAGAAAGTGAGAAATCACCCACCAGGGGGGATGGTCACGCTGCAGTTCCTTCTCCTCCATTCTCCTCTCGGGATCTTGGGCACGCACGCACACGCGCCCGGTGTGAGTTTTAAGCCACCGGGTCCAGGATGTGAACCGCGGTCGACTACGTGGGAGTCCAGCGACATAGCCATTACGCTAACTGCTGGTTCCCAAGGCCAAATCACTTATGTACCTTATACTTTGGAGGAAGTATAGCATTGGGCCTAAGAATTCTGGAGTCACACACACCTTGTTCAGGTTCCATTTCTGCCATTTACTATTTATACAACTCTTAGCAAATAACTTAATTCTCTTGGCTTTCTTCACTTGTAAAGTGAGGGTGATCATTGATAATAATATCTACCTCACTTATTATTATAAGGATGAAATGAGATGTGTATAAAGTCTTGGCACAGAAACAGAAAAATGGGAGCTATTATTATTACCAAAAGTTACCCAGTTGACCATGGCAGGACTTGGAATCCAATCCAGTGGATCTGACTCCCAGGGACTTGCCCTTTTCTTTTTTTTTTTTTTTTTTCTTTTTTTTTTTTTTTTTTGGAGAGGTTTTTTTTCACTATAGGGCGCGTGCGCTCGCCAGACAGACAGAGAGAGACATAGAGACAGAAAGCGAGAAATCACCCCCCAGGGGGGATGGTCACGCCGCAATCCCTTCTCCTCCATTCTCCTCTCGGGATCTTGGGCACGCACGCACACGCGCCCGGCGTGAGTTGTAAGCCACCGGGTCCGAGACGCGAACCGCGGTCGACTACGTGGGAGTCCAGCGACATAGCCATTACGCTAACTGCTGGTTCCCGGGACTTGCCCTTTTCTGATAAACTTGCCACCAGATGCTATTACTACTTCAAAAGAGTTTTGCAAATGTAATGAAAATTAGTTGATTTTCTTTTGATTATTGCTTTTTTTTAATTTAAAAAATTGTCAGATGGCATGTCCACTTGCTAGAGAGAGAAACACAGAGAATGAAAGGGAGAAAGTACCCCTCCTGTGGGGAAGGGTCACTTCTCACTTGGATTTGCATCACTTAGTCCATATAACAACCTTATTTTTCTACACATTAGCAAACTGACACTTTGAAAAATTAAGCAACTGTTCCTTCTCCTCTACTTCTCCCTCCTGTCAGGATTTTGAGCACATATACATGTACACCAGGTGTGTTTTTCAAGCCATCAAGTCTGGGATTTGAACTGCACAGATGGCCACGTGGGATCTAGCTGCCTTAACCCCCAGGCCACAGACTGACTCTGCTTTATATTTATTCACAAAAATGCACTCACACATGTATAATCTTCAACCTTCAACTAGCTTTTCTCCTCTTGATCAATAGGAAAAAATATATAAAATATTATATATACATGAGGGGACTTCAAAAGGTTTGTGGAAAATGGAATTAAAGTACAAGTTTACTTTGGTCCAAAAAAAGAAAAAAATCCATGCATTTTTTTCCCCCCACAATACATGCTTTCCGTGAACTTATTGAAGGCCATTTTGTGTGTGTACATGCACATATTTTTCCACAGAGCAATACCCAAACATCTCAAAGAAACTTACTGCTGCCTTCACCCACATGGACTTTTCAGAACAGTTGCCTTTGAAGGACATCATCATCCCAAAGGAAGCATTACAGGAACTTCTTGTGACAAGAAGTTGGATCGAAATTCATTCGAGGAATGGAACCCAACTGAAAAGAAAACACAGAAGCTTACTTTCTTCTCCCCAGCAAGCCCTGCTTGGAATACTGCCCTTCTCAACCCTAGGAGGGGTGAGAGCTATAGGGTCAGGGAGTGGTGACCAGGTTAGCAACAAGGGCACAGGGGAGGAGACAAAGGAGCAGAAAGTGGAAGCTGTTGGCCCAATACTTGAGCGTGTTTCTTTGCTGAAAGAGAAAGGCAAGACGACGATTCAAACTGAGAGAGAAGAGGGTGGATGGGAAGACGACAGCTAATGGATGGGGTGGCTCAGCAGGGATCAGAGGTCATGAGGTGAACTAATTGGCCATTCTGCATATTCACTTTCTGCTCCTAGCCTACAGCTGGGCCTTAAGAGAAAGGCCTGGGATAAAGCTAGCTTTATTTATTTATGCCGCAAGGTTTGAGGCCAACTGGAAAAAGCAACTGAAACTAAAAAGGGAGACAAAAACCCTCTTTCCCCATCTAGGAACATTTGACTCGGGCAACCTTCTATAAAGGGTAATGTTAAATATTCCATTTATTTATTCACTCACAATCATCCTCCTCATCATCATTGTGTAGACATTTTAATTTGATGTCCCAATAAATGTTCTACCGGGCACATCCCACATGGGGGAGGATTACAGACACCTTTAGTTTAGAACATAGATTATGAATCAGACTTAGGTTTTTGAGACCCGGTTCAGCTTCTCTTATTTCCTACTTAAGGAAATGAGAAAAGCAATTTGCTCAAGCTCACAGAAAATGTAGCAAAGGAGGGAGCAGAGCTGAGATCGTCTCACTGTCAGTTCAGAGATTTTATTTTTCTATTACTTCTTAGGAACGTACTCTGAACACTTGTGCAGACTTGGTGTGGCTAACAGCTCAGCCTCTGGGTCAGACGGCTTGAGATAGATTGCTGGCTACTAGCTCTATGACGTTAAGACAGTTACTTAATTTTTCAAAGTGTAGAAAAACAAGGTGGTTATGTGACGTAAGTAAAGCAAATTCATGTGAAGTGAATGTGTGCTTCAATAAATCCTAACCGTTACTATTACCCTTACTATTACTTTAGAGGCCAGTATAGACTGTGCTTATGATGATAAAAGTAGCATAATGAACACCAACTCTGCCATCCCCAGTGATCTCCAGGGGCCTTCCTTCCCAAGATGAAAATTCTCATACCTCCATAGAAAGACATTTTTGAGAATAGAAGGGAAGCTTTGGAGTCTTATCTGAACTTTCTATGGACAGACCTGTCCAGAGATGGAATGAGCCAACTTTCAATGAAGAATATAAAAGAGTTAAAGCAGGGCTAGTCACATAGTGAGCCCTCTGGAAGGGTTAGTCCTTGTTGTCATTATTGCTGTTCTAATTACTGAGAGGGATAAAATGATTTGTTGCTTCAGGAGTTCCAGCATTAGACTGGCTTATGCTTCATCAGGAATATTTAAGGGAGAATCATGAACTGGATGGAGGTTTGCCAAGGTGAAGTCTGGATTCTGGGCATTTTCTTTTTTTTTTTTTTTTTGGAGAGGTTTTGGCTATAGGGCGCGTGCGCTCGCCAGACAGACAGAGACATAGAGACAGAAAGCGAGAAATCACCCGCCAGGGGGGATGGTCACGCTGCAATCCCTTCTCCTCCATTCTCCTCTCGGGATCTTGGGCACGCACGCACATGTGCCCGGCGTGAGTTTTAAGCCACCGGGTCCGGGACGCGAACCGCGGTCAACTACGTGGGAGTCCAGCGACATAGCCATTACGCTAACTGCTGGTTCCCTGCATTTTCTTTTTGATGGTTGTGAAATTTAATAGAACCAGATCGCCTACCTCTTCCCAGAGTTCTTTTTTTTTTTTTTTTTTTTAGAATTATTTGTAGTGTGCCTGGAGGTCCCAGTGATCTGTCTCTTGCTTCAACAGTGTTTGGACAGAAAAGACCCAGCAACTCTCTTCCCAGCTTCCAACCACCTTCTAGTCTCTTCTTTAGCCGTTGTCTCTGAGACCGTCTTCAAGGCCATCTCCTGCCTCTGGGACTAACCAACACCATTTTGTGATTAGCTTCTAATTATGGACCAACCATGAGCTCTCAGATTCGTCAGAATTATTCTACCGAGGTGGAGGCCGCTGTGAACCGCACAATCTACATATGCGGGCATCTTAAACCCACCTCTTGCTGGGCTTCTATTTCCACCATGAGGATGTGGCTCTGGAGGCCGTGGGCCATTCTGCGAGGTGTGAGTTGGCCGAGAACAAGTGCAAGAGTACGGAGCGTCTCTTAAAGATGCAAAACCAGTGCGGCGGCCGGGCTCTTTTCCAAGACGTGCAGAAGCCATGTCAGGATGATGGGGGTAAAACCCTGGATGCCATGGAAGCTTCTCTGGCCCTAGAGAGGACTCTGAACCAGGCCCTTTTGGATCTTCATGCTCTGAGTTCTACCCACACCTACCCCCATCTCTGTAATTTCGTGGAGACCCACTTCCTAGATGAAGAGGTGAAAATCATCAAGAAGATGGGCGACCACCTGACTAACCTCCGTAGGCTGGGGGGCCCCCAGGTTGGGTTGGGTGAGTATCTCTTGGAAAGGCTCACCCTGAAGCACAAGTAGGGGCCTCCAGAACCCAGCAGCCTGGAGTCCCTGCGTCTCCTGGTATTAGCTTCCAAGCGTCTCCCTCCAGCCACTTGGCAGCTTTCTAACCACCCTGGAGCCCTCTCCTATGCCTTGGACCAAATGGAAATAAAGCTTTTTGCAGAAAAAAAAAATTATTTTATTCAACTTTATTTATTTATTTTATTTTGAACAGCAGGGGACAGAGAGAGAGAAAGTGAGAAAGCAAGCTGTCAGGTCTGGAACTTGAACCAGGATTGGCCATGTGGGAGTCCAGCGCCCTTAATCGCCACACCACCTGCTGGCCCCTTCCCAGAGTTCTGAAGCAGACCATCACTCTGGCAGTATTGTATGTGGACTCTGGAGCAGATAAAAGATGAAAGTATAAAAGAGACATGGTCAGGACATCTATGAATGTTGATTCCCACTCCAAGATAGGGCTTGACATTATGGACACCTTAGGGTCACAGTGTGGAGATCATGAGCTTCTACCCAATATTTAACTTTGAAGTTATCTTTTGTTATGTGTACATTTCATGTTGTTCATTAATTTATTCATGAATGAAGTATAATTTACATAGAATAAAGCGAGAGATTTTAAGTGATCAATTCAATGCATTCTCATGATTGCATACACTTACACAATATCTCATTTCATCCTGGAAAATTCCTTCTTTCTCCTTTCCACCAATCTCTCAGTTCCTTTCTTCTCTCCCCCAAGACTATTCTCCCTTTCATTAGTTTGTCTGTTGTTACGTTTCATATTTTAAAATCTGGCTTCTTTTGTTAAACATTATTTTGCGATTCGTTCATGTTGTTGTATGTGGAGCATTATGGATCTGGCCCCAAGAATGAATACGTAATCATTCTTACATATTCTCCTGGGCCCTGTTGTATTTGTATTTTAACTCTAAGCTATATACAGGAGAGTTTGGAGAATATTACAGATTTAATTAATAAAAGTATCAATTAAAATATTACAGGTATGCAGATATCCATTACCCATATTTAATGAAAGTAAGCTTTTTGCAGTATGCAGGGTTTTGTTTGTTTGTTTGTTTGTTTTTGAATGAGAGAGTGCAAGGGAGAGAGTGAGAGAAAGAGGTATTTTTGACAGGATTTCACTATGGGATGATCTTTCCTGCCCCAGTCTCCCAGTTGGTTAGGACCAAAGGCATGCGCCACCCAACCTGGCCCATTTAGGTTGGGCTGAGAACCGAACCTGGGTCTTTCATGCAGCCCTAGTTATGTTGCAATAGTGACCTCTCCTCTTATATCATTGATGCTGGCCTACATTCAGTTTTGTTTTTGTTTTGTAGAGGTTTTTACCTTAGGATGTGTGAGCTCGCTAGAAAGAGAGAAAGAGAGAGAGAGAGAGAGAGAGAGAGAGAGAGAGAGAGAGAGAAACATTGAGAGGGAAAGAGAGAAATCACCCCCCAGGAGGATGGCCATACCACAATCCCTTCTCCATTCTCCTCCCAGGATCTTGGGCACACATGCACATCTGTCCAACATGAGTTTCAAGCCACCGGCTCTGGGACTCAAACCACGGTTGACCATGTGGGAGTCCAGTGATGTATCCACTATGACATCTGCTGGACCCCTCCCCCACCTTTTTTTTTTAAGATTACAGATTTAGTTGAGCCTCTTGTATCCCTTCACACTCCTATTTCTCTCAGTCTTTTTTCTTTCTTATTTGCAAGAGGGTGAAAGAGACAGAGTGGGAGAAACCACCCCCTGGTGGGGCGTGGCCACACTTTAATCTCTTCTCCATGTCTCCATCCTGTTGGGATTTGGGGGCACACAAGCACGCATGGCTGGCATGTTTTTCAAACTACCAGGGCCGGATTCAAACTGCAATCATCCATGAAGGATCAGGCTCTCTAACCGCAAGGCCACAGGACCAGCCTCTCTGTCATTCTTCAGAAGTAACCACTTAAGTTGGTTTGAATTCATTCTGTGTTTTTATATATTTAACAATACGTAGTATGGAGAGATCTGTTTACATCTAAATACCGGACACCCAGTCGGCCCTTTTCATCAGAAAAGCTGTATCTTTTACTTGAGACAAATTTTTCATGGATCATTTATCTAAGGATGTCCTCTCCTCTGTCTTCTCTGCTCTCTCATTTTGGAATTGCTGTTACTGGATGTTTGGCTTGTGGACTGGTTCTCTCATTTGTTTTTCTCTTTTTTGTCATTTTATTCTTTCTGGGAATTTTTCCAACTTTATCTTCTGACCTACTTATGAAATTTTTCATTGATATTATCAGATGTATGTGTGTGCATATGTATGTGTGTGTGTGTATATATATATATATATATATATATATATATGTGTGTGTGTGTGTGTGTGTGTGTGTGTGTGTGTGTATATATATATAAAATTAAAATTTTTAAATTTAGAAACAAAGTCTTTCTATATTGCCTAAGCTGTCCTTTAATTCATGATCCTCCTCCTGCAGTCTTCTGAGTAGCTTGGGACTATCAGCACACACCAGTTTGCCCAGCTAACATGTTTCATGTTTTCTTTTTCTTTTTTTTTTTTTTGTGAGAGTTTTTTGTTTTTGTTTTTGTTTTTGTTTTTGTTTTGTTTTTGCTATAGGGCATGTGTGCTTGCCAGAGAGACAGAGAGACAAAAAGTGAGAAATCACCCCCTGGGGGGATGGCCATGCCTCAATCCCTTCTCTTTCATTCTCCTCTTGGGATCTTAGGCACACACACACACATGCACCTGGCATGAGTTTAAGCCACTGGGTCTGGGATTCGAACCGTGGTCGACTACATGGGAGTCCAGTGATATAGCCATTATGGCATCTGCTGGTCCCACTCACATATGTTTTTACTTTCTAATATTGTCTTTTGGTTATCTGCATGTACCTTTTATGGTTTTCTTCTCTTGTATCATGAATGTAACATTTATTCTTACCTCTATAAGTGTAATAATTATAATCTTTTTTATTTGCTTAGATTTTTTTGTTTGTTTTTAGTTTATTTTCCTAAATGGAATCTGTCTTCTCCAGGTTACTTTTTCCTATTTTTTTTTCTTTTTTACTCTTTATCTTTTTGTCTATTTGTTGTGATTTTTGGGTCGCTGGGTCCTATTTTCAAATGAAATCAGAGACTCTTAGAGTTGAATGGCTTCTTAGTTTGTCCGAATCTCTCTCTCTTTTTCTTTTCTTTTCATTTTTTTTTTTTTCAGTTTGCTATAGAATTCATGTGCTCACCAGAGAGAGACAAAAGCAAAATGAGAAATCACTCCTGGGGCTGGTGGGGATGGCCACACCACAATCCCTTCTCCTCCACTCTGCTTTTGGGATCACAATCCCTTCTCCTCCACTCTGCTTTTGGGATCCTGGACACATGCACACGCATGTGCACACACGTGCATGCACACACACACACACACACACACCTGGTATGATTCTCAAGCCACCAGGTCCAGGACTCAGACCGTGAAGCTGGCTACGAGGGATCCAGTGCCTTAATCTGCACGTCACCTGCTGGCCCTTCCAAACCTCAATTTAATGTAGTTATTCCTGTATTGAGTTCCTGATAGATCACCCGCCAGCATCTAATGACTGCCAGGGATGGGTTCGTCCCACTGATGAGCAGTCCAATAATTCTGTGGATCCATAATCTGTCCACTGCTCCAGAGAATGGTGTGTTTTTTCCTCCACATAACAGCTCTTCGCTGATTTGTTTTCCTTAGGTCTTCCCTTTTGAGACTTCCTATCTAAAGTATATTCAGTTATTGTCTAAATAAGATAGATTCCAGATTTCTTACTGTGGTCACTATGTCATTCTCCTCTCACTGCTTTCTAGTTGATCAATATCCCTCTTGAACGTGATGTCCAGACTTTAAGGTGTAGTCTGGCTGAAAACAAAGTGGGACACTTAAGTCACATGGTCTGGACACAGTTACTTCTGTTGACACGGCCTAGACTTTTGTCCTTTTAAGAACTATGACATACTGCTGCCTTGTGTTAAGTTTAGGGTTAACTATGACTTCCATATACTTTTCATTTGAACTGAATTACTGAAAATGTAATATTTGTATGTTTAAAAAAAAGAGAAAAACACCTTGAAAACTGGAATGTATATTATCCTTTTGAAATTTAGTCATCTGCGTTTCTATTTCATAATCAGCTATCTATAAATGAGATAAAGCAGGCTTCTGTGTAGAGTGAGGTCTGGACTTGGGGAATACAAGCATTTTCCTGCATTCATTGCCTAATGTTCAGTTCAGAAGCCATGGTGGCATAGTGGGCTTTTTGTTTATTTACTTATTTTAATCTTACATCTTTTGTGCGCTTTCCTATAGCACTTTGGATGGAGCTCTGTGAGTCAAGTGATGTCTGTGGGAAGCCAGGATAGAAACCTACTCTGTTATGGAACAAAATGAGGCAGTACCTGCAGCTTAGAGGTTGCCAACAGGTTATAGGAAACACTTGCTTGAGCAGAGGTAGGTGAAGTCATTAAAGCAACTGTCCCTGGACAGGACAAAACACTGTCCTCAAATTCCAGTACATCAGTACTTTGGGATTTTTCACTATAGAGATTAAATTCATTTTCTTAAGTGACACCAGAAATCCCTTTTTAAAAACCTTAAGTGATGGAAGACCTGCAGGAAAAGAAGGGGCAGCAAGAGTCAGTGTGCTTTGCTCAGCTCAGCTTTACACCTTCTGGTTTAGAGGAGTTGAACCCCAGCCCTCCATCTGATGAGCATGAATCAGCTTCACAGCATGTCTTTGAGACTCACATTCTAACTCCCCATATGTCCCTTGTCCCTGCCCTACTCACAAATCTATACTTGCAAATCAATGACCATTCCCCCCACTTCAACACCTGTTCCTCATCTTCACCAAATGCTTACCCTGTGCCTGTGCAGTATTTACAAGGGTAGTGTTAATGTGTATATAGTATAGACAATGCAATAATAAAAATGGCCAACATTTACATGGTGCTACCCATTGTTCTAAGCACTTTGTACATACAAGAGATCCTCAAAAGATTCATGGGAAATGCAATTTATGAAAAAACTATGCATGGATTCCAAACTTTCTGTACCAAAATAAACTTGTGCTTTAATCCCATTTTTCTGTGTACCTTTTGATGTCCCCTCTTATATAAATGCAATTCATCCTACTAACAGTCCTTTGTGGTAGATACTGTTATCACCTTTGTTTGCAGATGAGGAAACTGAGGCACAGACACTAAGTGCTTGCCCAAGGCCACACAAAAAGCGGCAGGAGAGGATTAGACCTGAGGCAGTCCAACCACCCTCTCTCTTATGCTTTCTTTCTAAACTGTAAAGGGAGCTGCACTGAATATTATCTGTGTGGGGTCTGCTGCACCAGACTTGGGTTTTTGCCCAAGACCTCTTCTTCCTTCCTTTCTTTCTTTTTTTTTAGAGATTTTTGCTATAGAGCATGTGTGCTTGCTGGAGAGACAGAAAGTGAGAAATCACACCCTGGAGAGGATGGCCATGCCACAATCCCTTTTCCTATATTCTCCTCTAGGGATTTTGGGCATGCATGCACATGCACCTGGCATGAGTTTTAAGCCACTGAGTTGAACTATATGGGAGTCCAGTGACGTAACCATTACACCATCTGCTGATCCTGCCCAAGACCTATCCTTTGCTAAATGATTTTTTTAAATTATAATCACCACAAACATTATTTTCTTTTTTAAAAAATTTTTAATTTAATTTATTATTATCATTTTAAAATTTGCTACAGAGCAAGTGTGCTCACCAGAGGGAGAGGGAAAGTGAGAAAGCAAGCTGCCAGGTCTGGGACTCAAACCACAGTCAACCATGCGGGAGTCCAACACCTCAACCACCATGCCACATGCTGGCCCATACACTACTTTCTTAGGGCAGAATCTTCCAGTAGGTTTTAGCCCTTTTAGAGTTGAAAAGCAAAGGGTCAGAGCATTAAATAATGTTTTTAAGCATCGTGCAGGGAGTAAGGGGCAGAATCAGGATGTGAACCCAGTTTTGGGTGTCCACACACTTCACCTTACCCAGAACTGTGTCTATTGCAGGTGCCATATTCAGAAAGAGCCTGGGAACTCTCTATACTCTCTTTGTAATTTTTCCCTGTATTCATGATAGAGCATGTACAAATGAGATAAAGACAGAAAGAGAAAAAGAGAGAGAGAGAAAGAGAAAGGAAACGCTCCCCAAGTGGGCATGGTTATGTCACAGCCCTTCTCCAATTCTCCATCCTGTGAGGATCCCAAACATGTGTGCTCACTGAGTGTGTTGCCTCTGGGATTGGGATTTGAACCCTGGTTGTCCATGTGAGATCCAGCTTCCTCTGCACAGCATTTAATCACTGCACCACAAGGCCAGCCTTATATCCTCTTTTGCATAAGATGGAGAACACATGGAGACTCTTTTTTAAAAAAATAATCATAATTATGAAAAAATCTTGTTGATGGTCTAATTGAGTCCTAGATTACACACACACACACACACACACACACGCATATATATAAATAATGCCAGAGGGAGTATAAATTCATCAAGGAAAGAAAGTACCCCCCTAACAGGGTGTAGTCACACTGTAATCTTTTTCCCTCCATTTCTCTATCTGTTAGGATTTTGGACATATACCCACATACATGTGCTCCACGTGTTTTCCAAGCCAGCAGGGTCTGGACTTAAGCCGTGCTTGGCTACATGGGACTCTGCTTTCTATGCACAGTGCTGAACCACTGTGCTAGAGACCAGCCCTGTTGTTTTTATTTATTCTATGGCCAAGAGAGTCAGAGAGAGAAAGATACAGAACTCCTGACAGGGCCCTTACTCAGTGATCCATCCCAGTGCCAGGGGCAGCCAGCCTGGGTCATGGACACGTGTGTGTCTGGTGTACTCAGGGAGGTCTCTGGATGCCAGCTGGCACCTTCCTCATGTGGGTTTGCTTCGTAGTGTCGCGTCTTATCTCTGTGCCATCATCTGGGCAGACCCTACAATTAGGGTTTTGTAAACCTTGAAGCGAGTGTCCCTGGCAATTCGAGTGTTCCGTCATTTACTTGGCAGAAGGAAGCCCAAGGTTAAGTAAGCTTCTGTCCTAAAACATGTTTCTCCATCTCCTGAGCTGACTGGTTAAGTAACTGCTTCTCATATACCCATCTTCTAGCCCTTGCTTTTAGATCAAGAATACACATTTGTTTTTGTTTGTTTATTTGTGGTTTTTTTGGAGAGGTTTTTGCTATAGGGCACATGCGCTCACCAGAAAGACAGAGAGAGACAGAGAGATAGAAAGCGAGAAATCACCCCCTGGGGGGATGGCCATGCCGCAATCCTTTCTCCTCCATTCTCCTCTTGGGATCTTGGGCATGCAAACACACGTGCCTGGTGTAAGTTTAAGCCACCGGGTCTGAGACTTGAGCTGCGGTCGACTACATGGGAGTCCAGCGACATAGCCATTACGCTAACTGTTGGTCCCAAGAAAACACATTTGTTTTCAGGATGTGGGTCAAGGACATAGTTCCTAGACAACTGTGTGATGGCGTCTGGGGACCCTGGGTCTGCGTACTCCTGTGTACGCATATCATGTGACACATGCACCTGGCACAGATGAGTACACGCTCAGCTACACGTGTAATAAGAAGTTCTTAGAAATAAGAGTAGCAATCAGGGAGCAGCAAGTGTGTGGTCTCTGTGCTCTGGTCTCTGTTCCTGAGTGCACTGATGTGGCCAGTGGCGCCCGGCTGGGGCTAGGGCTGGGGCTGGGGGAGCCTACCCGCTCTATCCTGAGTCCTGGTTGGGTCAGTCTTTGCAGAGGTGTGTGGATACAGTTCCTGTCAGCCTGCCCAGAACATCCCCCTGGTCTTTGATCAGCGGGCGAGCTGGCAGGGGTACCTACCTTGAGCCCCTGGCAGAGCTCTGTGCTTTCGGTCTGCCCCTGGCCAGCGGTCCTGCAGCAAGGAGGCCAGGGATGCTTTCTTAGGTCAAAAGGGAAAGCATTGTTGCTGCCCTATGGCCAGGCAAACAAGCTGGTGGCTTTGAAGTCGCAGGGGTGGATTTGCTCAGACTGGAGTTGGGAGTCTGAAGGAGAAGCCTGCGTGCCTCCCGTGCCTCCCGCAAGCCTGGTTGTGTTTGTTAACTCCACCCGCCTGCCCAGGCCTGGTGTGTTTGATGTCTAGGGAGAAGTGGGAGGAGGCCCTGGGGGTCCTCAGAGGGGCGGCTTTTCCCTTCTGCTGAGCTTGCAGTCCTGCCTACAAGCAGAAGGCAGACCAGGCCCGAGTCCAGAACGGCCAGTGACAGGCCTGCCATGGAGGGAAGTTAGCCCTCCCTTCAAGGTGGTTTGCAGGTGTGGGCTAGGACAAACTGCAGAATGTGCAGCTTTCCTTAGGCACTGCTTTTTTTCAGGTGGCACCTGGCAAGAATTAAGGCCAAAAGAAAACTTGAAGTGGAAAGCGGCACCCAGCGGCAGCATTGGTACCTTCAGGGGCTGGGCAGGGACATCCACTTTGCCTCGAGGGTCCCGCTCACAGACTCCCCGCCTCCTCTCACCCTCCGCATTGCTCCTGACTCCTGTGCTGTGCCCCACTCCTTCTCTTCACCAAAACAGCAATTTGCCATTTCCCAGGGACAGTGCTGTCATATCCCTGACTCCAAAACTTTAGGTGACGACCAAAGACACTCTTCACCCACTCCTGCCTGCAATCTGTAAAAGGCCCTGGTGAGGAGTCCTGGGGGTGGAGGAGCAGCTTGTAGAGAGCAGGAGCCTGGCTGGCCTCTGAGCTTGCCCCAGGATTTTCCTATGTTCCAAACCGTGTTCCCACTGGGGCCGTGGGGCAAGAATGTAAGGCACTGCTATGAACCAGTTCCATGTCCCATATAACATCAGCCATGAACAGCTGCGCTTCTCTCTTCCAGATTCCCCTATCTGGCACCTCCTTAGGCGTACAAGGCTACTAGATTCTCCAGTCTGTCCCTGTCTCCCTACTCCCCCGACCCCTGACACAATCGAGAAAGAGCTTGTTTACAATAAGACCTTGCAATCTGGAGTTATAAATCCTGCCCAGGACGGCTGCCCTATCTCTGTGCTAATGCTTGTGGTGCCGAAAGGAGGCTCACCTGGTTGTGACCCATCCCCTCTTACTCCCTGGAGTTCGCTGCTCCTCCTCTGTAAACATGGGACAATGGGCCAATGGGAGTTACCTGTCTCAACAGGTGTTAGCTGGCCCTGACTTTCCTACAGGGTGATGAGGAGGTCATCCTCTGGCCCACCCACACTAGGCATTCCTGTGACTGTGAAAACCCACCTCCCTTTGCCTACACCACCATGACTTCTGCTACAGGAGATGGAGTCCACCTCAATGGCGTTAGAGGACCCCACTGTAGCAACTGAGTCTGGCGACTAGAGGGCAAACTGCACCTGAACCATCTGGAGGGTCCCCAGGCCACCTCTTGACTTTGTACACGCCTCTGTCGTGAGGCTTACACCACAGTGCAGTTGGCACTTCCTGCATGAGCCTTTTCTTCTAAACTGTGAGCCCTTTAAGGGAGGAGACTGTTTTTCTTTTCTTTTCCTTTAGCTTTTGCTATAGGGTGCATGGACTCCCCGGAGAGAGACAGAGAGAGGGAAGGTGAAAAATCCACCCTCCCCCAAAGAGGCATAGCCATGCCACAATCCCTTCTCCATTTTCCTCTTGGGATTTTGGGCACACATGCCCATGTACCCAGCATATTTTCCAAGCTGTCAGATATGAGACTTGAACTGTGCACTCGATCATGGGGGATCCAGCCACCTTAACCACCACACCACCTGGGTGTCCAGAGACTGTTTCTTATTCATCACTTAATCCCTGTGCCCAGCAGACTGCACAGAACATAAATATTTGTTAAGTGACTAGGGAATGGTGTCATCTTGTTACCAGCAAATATTGATTGAAGCCTTCTCACACACAGTGACTCGGCTAAGCAATAGGGGTATGATTAATCGGACACCATTCCTCCTCTCAGAAATTTATGCTGTAGTCAGGGAGTCCAGAGGTCAGATGAGGGAACTGGAGCTGGGGACCCAGGGAGTCTGTGCTGACAACTAGAGGTCTGGGCTCCCTGGGAAGTTTGCCCAGAGTGAACTGACTGCAGATGCCCCAGGACCCAGATACCCACTCAGCATGGATCTCACTACATCCCAGTGGGAAATATACTGGGAGATATCCCCCAGTAGGATTGGGACTACTCACCAACTATCTACAAGTCTAGCTCTTCCTCTGGGTGATTTCCATGTTTCCATCTCAACATGTGAATTAATTTCTAGTGTTTCTGTTTGGAAAGACATTTTTTTTTTTTTTTTTGGAGAGGTTTTTTTGCTATAGGGCGCGTGCGCTCGCCAGACAGACAGAGAGAGACATAGAGACAGAAAGCGAGAAATCACCCCCCAGGGGGGATGGTCACGCCACAATCCCTTCTCCTCCATTCTCCTCTTGGGCACGCACGCACACGCGCCCGGCGTGAGTTGTAAGCCACCGGGTCCGAGACGCGAACCGCGGTCGACTACGTGGGAGTCCAGCGACATAGCCATTACGCTAACTGCTGGTTCCCGGAAAGACATTTTTACCCCCTTAGCCTTGAAAACAAAAGAAGTGATGCTTGTCCTCAATGGACCCCACCTGGAGCCATGGTTGGTGGCTGTGCCCCATGTTGTTCAGTGTGGACTCCCTGAGCATCTGAAGCCAGAGCTAACACCGTCCTCAAGAAGGAGGAAGGAAGAGATGGCGGCATCTGTCCGGAGTTCAGTTCATCCCAACATGTGTTCATTGAGGACTCATCTGTGCTGAGCACTGTGCTGGCCACTGTGAATAGCGAGAATAACACAGGTGGGCCAGCAGGCATTGTGGTGGGTAAGGTGGCTGGATCCCACATGGCCGACAGTGTGACTCAAAAAATGCACCAGGCTCATGTGGCTTAAAAAACACGACAGGTGCGTGTGTGTGCGTACTCAAATCCTTAGAGGAGAAGGGAGCAGAAGAGATTGCTGCATGGCCATCTTCAGGGGTGATCTCTCACTTTCCACCTCTCTCTCTGCCAAAAGCACTGCTCTATAGCAAGCTAAAAAAGCAAGCAAACAAACAAACAAAAACACAAGGTGTATGCCCTCCTCTCAGACAGAAGACTTTTATCTCTGACAACCTGTAAAAAGGACAGGAAGCTGATTTCTTGGGGACCATAGTCAGCCCAGATGATGTAAGGGGCTACCACAATAACAATGCCATTATCTCATTGAGGGGCCTTCACTGGGTGGGGTGGAAAATGTAGTGCTATCTTTTTTTTTTTTTCATTTCTTTTTTTAAGATGGGGTTTTACTATGTTGCCCAGATCAGCCTTAAGCTTGTAGTCCTCCTGCCTCAGCCTCCCTGAGTCATGGGCAGGTTGCCACCATGCCTGTCCCTTAGGTTGTGCTGGGAATTGAACTTGAGTCTCCCATGTGATCTCAGCCTGCAGAGCACAGCATCTTCGCAGTGCACACCACTGAGGCTGCATCGAGGAGTGGCGTTTTCCATGTGACTCTTTGAAGCCAGCACTTTTGAAACTTTATATGAAGTAACCATTGGTGGCAGAGAAGAGTGAATTCACACTTCCTGAGGGATTTGGGTTTTAGATTACTGCAAACAGGAAATTTCTTAGAAGCCTCATATTTTATCTTAAAAAAGCATGCACATTATGCATTTTCTGCCATAATCTATCATTTGTTTTTACGTAAATACTCAGTGTAAATGACCTGTCTCTGGATAAAAAAGATGCTCTAGGAAGATGAGCTGGTTTCCCTGTGGCTTCTTGTAACCCCTGGATCATTTCCCTGTACCCCAATTCTAGAAACTTGCCTCTTAGGACACAAGGCTCAGACACGTGTACCACATTGAGGGGTGCCATCCTAAAGAGGGGTACATTGCCCTATACCCCAATTTTAGAAACTTATCTTTTAGGACACGAGGCTTAGACACATGTACCACATTCAAGGGTACCACCTTTATTTTTATTTTTTTAATTTTTATTTATTTATTTTTAAATTATTTAATTTTATTGTATTTATTCATTCATTTATTTTAATTTGACGAGAGAGAGAGAGAGAGAGAGAGAGAGAGAGAGAAAGTGTGAAAGCAAGTTGCCAGATCCAGGACTTGAACCATGGTCAGCCATGTGGGAGTGTCCAGCGCCTTAACCACCATGCCACCTGCTGGTCCCAAGGGTACCACCTTTGATCCCAAAGTACTCCTGGATTTGTCCCATGCCTCCCTGGCCACACATTTGTCCAACCTGACCCTGTAGGATCATCCTTCCACCTCTGGGCTTTCCGCCTGCTCCCTCTAGCAGGGTTTGGACATCAGGTGGCCAGTAATCCCATTTGCCAAATATCTGGGCAGTGACTAAATCTTTTTGCAATCTTCATGGATAATGTGCAAGGCGGGGCAGCAGTAAGCATAGGCTCTTGAGAAGAGTCGAAAGCAACTAACAACTAAAGGAGCTACTTGAGGAGCTAATTTTTCAAGGGATCCTGGGCTAGGGATTGTCCTTGAAATGACCTTGGTAGACATAAGCACAATTACCACTTGCTTTCTCTGACACGACTGCTTTATCTGCACATGGAAGCTAAGAAAAGACTTCCTGCTCATCTGGTGATGTAGAAGTTAGACAATACGAAGGTCCATAGTAGGTTTGTTACAGACTTGCTATGTCAATGGTTTTCACATTTTAAAAGAAGTGCAACCCATTCATTTATTCATTCATGCATTCATGTATTTGCTTCTTTCTTTCTTTTTTTTTAAGAGGAGACTTTTGCCGAGACAGAGAGAGACAGAGAGACAGAAAGTGAGAAATCATCCTCTGGGGGGATGGCCACACTGCAATCTCTTCTTCTCCATTCTCCTCTTGGGCACAAACACACGTGCACCCGGCATGAGATTTAAGTCACTGGGTCCAAGACTTGAACCGTGGCCAACTACATGGAAGTCCAGAGAGGTAACCATTATGCCATCTGCTGGTCCCGAGTGTTTGCTTATTTATTCAGCAAGTCTTTATAGAGAACCTGCTACACAGCAGGCATTGTGTGAAGTACCAGAGATATAGTGATGAGCAAAATGGTATGGCCTGGGCCCCCTTAGATCTTGTAAGTGGGGGACGGTTAAATAAATGGTCTCTAGGGAAGCAAACAAAATAAGCTCAGATGAGGCAAGACCGGGCCCTTCTGCCGGTAGCTGCTCCTGGATGTTCTTCTCAAAAGTCTAAGTACCCAAATAGTTAGCAAAGTCCCTGACCAAGTTGGGGTAATGATAAATTCCTTAGGACTCTTTATCTGAGGTTCAGGTGGAGTGAAAGTAGGATTGGATTCCCACACGGCTGACTGCAGTGTGAGTTCTGCACATGGTAACTTGAAAATCACTCCAGGCACGTGTGCGTGGATGCCCGAGATCCTGAGAGAATAAAAGGGAAGGGATTGCGACATGGCCCACCTCCCTGGGGGGATGATTTCTCATTTTCTCATTTTCTCTCTCTCTTTCTGTCTCCGGCAAGTGCACGTGCCCTATAACAAAAACTACAGAAGAAGAGGAAGAGGAGGAGAAAAGTTTCCTCCCAAGTCCTCCCATGTGCCCAGTTACTCCAGAGACAATGCATCAAATCTTACACGTGCAAACACATTTGGAAGTAAGGAAACCTATTACTTTGTTTGAGGAGAGCTGCGAGGTTGGGTGCTGTGGTTCTCCCCATTTCACAGATACAGAAGCTGAGAATTTAGAGAGGTGAATTAGCCTGCTGAAGCTCACCTGGCCAGGACAAGACATAGTTTACAAATGAGGAGAGCAGTGGGGTCCAGGGCAGAGTCTTGATTCTGCTGAGTAGGGCTGGGCTGGAGGCTGCAGTGACTTGTCAGACAGACCCCTGTGGTTCTGGAGACTCTGGCCCCTTCTCCTTATCATTCCTCCCCATGGTGTGTGTGATCTGACAGCTCTTAGTGCTAAAAATTCTGGACTCTAGAACTCAGCAAAGGCATCACAGAGTTGGTAGGACAATGGAAGGTGGACCTTGAACAAATCCAAACAACCCACAGACCTCTCCCTTCCTTCCCATAGACTGACCAGTATTCCCTAAATGAGTGACTGGATTGTTCCTAAGCAACTTGGCATGACTTTTAGCAACTGCCTGCATAAGATTGTCACTTTTTCCCACCCTTCACCTTTGGAATATCTTCATCTAAACCTTTACTGCCATTAAAGGAAAATACAACTTAATTAAGAATAAGTTAGGTTGTACAGCTAGTTATGTATAGAGTCACCTTTCTATGCCATTAAGGCCTCCAGTCACTGAAAAGTCTGTAAGGTTTGCTAATTCCATTGTGAGCAAGGAATGTGTTTATTCTTCCAAGGGGCAAAGATCCCCCACTCAAAGTGACGCTGCTGCCACGTTGTGTAACCAGGAACATGAGTTGTTGCTGATGTAAACAAACGAGCGGGGCAAACCTGCCAGGAGCCCAGGTCTCGTGTTCCCAGAGGTGTTTCTTATGAATGGTTGTGCCCAGTGAAGCAATTTCCTGCCTTGTAATCCTCTGCCCACCAAACCACATCTCCTATCTATCGCTGCCCAGCTCTGGGTCATAAAACAATTTCCCAGAAACCAATCAGAGCCCAATCAGGAGTCCTTGAGTAACAGGAAAATTACTGTCCACCTGCAGACGTAAGGACACTTTGTAAGCTAGTGGCTTTGCAGTTTCGTAACGTAAACATCACATGCCTTACTCCATGCCTTACCTCTGCTCATCAGAGATGTGGGGTCCACATATTTGAGTTCCAGGCCCTGGTCACTCTGCTGAGACACCAACTGGCTAGTGACCCATTACCTTGACCTGAGGACCCTTCGGCCTGAGGAACACATTTCACGATGTCAAATCATGATTTACAGAGCTAGGGCAAGAGAAGTTCAGGCACGGGGCCCAGGCATGCAGAGCTGGGTTGGGAAGTCAATGGGGATGGAGATTTGAGTGGAAGCACCACCAGGGACTCATGGACTGGGACATTCTCTTTGCATTTTGTCCTTCAGCCTGGAATGTCTCCTCTACCCATCCTCCCCCTGCCTCTCATCTGCCTGCTGAACCGTCACTTATCCTTTATTACACAGTTCATGCATGTACCAAGGAACCTTCTCTGGTTTTCCCCCAAGCACTATACCTTCTAACACTCACTCTGTAATGAAATCACTTGTTAACTTGTCTGTCTTCACAGTGCCTAGCTCAGTCCGTCTGCAAAAGGCCTTTGTTGAGTGAATGAGTGACACGGCGTCTACTATGTGTCTTCCCACCCCTCTTAGGCACTTTGTATATGAAAATGTACAAAGACGTGGGTTAAGGTGGTAAAGCGAGGCATAGCATAGGGTCTCCGTCCTTTAGAAGTCTATAGCCTGACCACTTTTGTAAATAGAGGGACTATTTGCAAATGGGGTACAGAGATCAGACCCATGGATAAATGGAGGTGTCTCTCACCCCCTTTTAAGCACCAGCTCAGAAACTGAAATGAGTTTGAGAGGTGGCCTGGTGTTTTCTCTGTAGATCTCTCAATCGTTTACCTTCCACTTTTAGGATAGCACTCAACAAGCCATGGTTCTTTTTTTTTTTTTTTTTTTGCCTTTTTTAAAAAAAAAATTATTTAATTCCATTTGTTATTATTATTTTTTAATTTGACTGGAGAGATACAGAGAGAGAGAGAGAAAGAGAGAGAGAGAGAGAAAGCAAGAAAACAAGCCATCAGGTCTGGGACTCGAACCTCGGTCAGCCATGGGCAACCCAGCGCCTTTAACCACCATGCCACCTGCCAGCCCCAAACCACAGTTCTGACTAGTCATAAAGTGGCACCCAAAACTGCCTTTTTTCCCCCTCTCTTCCTCCTTATCCCAATCTATAAAAGTAATACCAATGACTTGTTCCTTCCTCGGAATCTTGGAAGGCCCTGGAGAATAGTGGTGATAGTGGTGGTAGGCATGTATTTGGGTCATATTCCAAACGTAAAGCTAGTAAACTCCATGACATACATACACACCTTCATTCATTTAAAAAGTATTTACCGGGACGACCAGCAGCATGGTGGTTAATTGACTGGGTCCCACATGGTCTACTCTACAATTCAAGTCCCGGACTCAACAGCTTGAAAAACATGCCAGGCATGTGTGTGTGCATGCTTAAATCCCAAAAGGAGAAATGGAGAAGGGATTGTGGTGTGACCATCCTCCGTAGGGTGTTCTCTCTCTCTCCCCCTCTCTCTTGCTCTATCTCTGGAGAATGCACATTCCCTCTGGCAAAACTTTTAAAAAACATTTACTGAATTCTTCAAAAGTGCCAGCTACCAGGTTCTGAAGATGGGCCAGTGAACAAAACACCACATTCCTGCTCTCACACAACTGACAATCTGGTGGGAAAGAAGACATTTATTGAGCACTTTCCATGCGCCAGGCAAAGGGTTTTGTGTACTTCCTATGTCATTTAATCCCTAGACAACTTCATTTTCAGGTAAGGATACAGACTCAGGAAGGTGATGTAGGCTTCCAAATGTCGCACGGCTAATAAGTGGTGGAGCCAGGATTTGAACCAGATTTGGATGCCTCCCTAAGAGTTCCCTGAGCTCTTAACCACAATTTTATATGGCAGTGGCAAATATTTACTAGAGGAACGAATGAGTGGATGAATGGTTAACCCTAACTGCCTGTTGTTTTGTCTCCATAATGCAAACATGAACAGCATCTTCAAGTCTTTTGTTTACTTGCTGATTCAAACGGCCCCAAAGTTTGGTTCTTGAAAGTAGAGTTTATAAAAATGAAGAAACAAGCATCTTCCTTGTTACCACACGTTTCCTGAGCCAGACGACCTATTTTATTACAGTAATAATGAATTGTAATAGAAGACTTTGTACAAAAGAAGTGATCACCTTAGGTTCTCTTTTCTGGGTTTGAATTTGTGGGTTTGTAGTCATATCAGTATCAGGATGAATAATAACCCCCAAAGATATCAGATCCTAACCCCTGGGCCCTGTAAATGTTACCTTAAAAAAGAAAGAGGTTTTGAAAATGTGATTAAGGAAGAGTATGCTAAGTTATACGGGTGGGCTCTAAATACAATCGTGCATGTCCTTTTAAAAGGTAGGAAGAGGGAGACTTGTCATAAAAGGAAGGCAACGTGACCAGGGAAGCAAAAATTAGAATGTTGTGGCCACAAGTCAAGGGCTGCTGGCAGGCACTAGAAGCTGGCAGAGGCAAGGAAGGGTTCTCCTTCTGAGTGCAACCTTGCGCATACCCCGGTGTTAGCCCTGCAGCACTGACTTTTCTGTTTTACACCACCAAGGCTTCAGTAATTTGCTACAGCAGCCAGGGGGCAGCAAGGAGCATACTCTGGCAACAGCCCCGATGATCTCTCTGGGGGCACTCTCAGCTCAGCAGTCAGAGAAATCCTTTTAAGACATAACTCAAGGGGCCAGCAGGTGGCATAGTGGTTAAGGTACTAGACTCCCACATGGTTGACTATGGTTCGAGTCCTAGGCCCAGCAGCTTGAAACTCACATTGGATGCGTATGTATGCATTGCCCAAAATCCCAAGAGAAGAATGGAGAAAAAGGGACTTCAGCATAGCTGCCTCCCCAGGGGGTGATTTCTCTCTCTCTCTCTCTCTCTCTCTCTCTCTCTCTCTCTCTGTGTGTGTGTGTGTGTGTGTGGCGAACCTATGTACCCTATAGGAAAAAAATCTCACAAATAAATAAAACATAGCTCAAATATTGTCTCTGTTCTGCTCAAACTACTCTGAGGACTTCCAGCTCACACAGAGTAAAAGCCACAGTAATGGACAGGAGGCCCTATGCATTTGCCATCAGGTCCCTGCACTCTGCCTACCTCTCTGCCCCACCACTTCCCCTTTCACTCAGGTTTAGCCATTCTGCTTTCCTTTTCCTTTTTTTTTTTGAAGAGGTTTTTGCTATAGGGCGCGTGCACTCACCAGAAAGACAGAGAGAGACAGAGAGACAGAAAACGAGAAGTCACCCCCCAGGGGGGATGGCCACGCCGCAGTCCCTTCTCCTCCAATCTCCTCTCAGGATCTTGGGCACGCACGCACACACACCCGGCATGAATTTAAGCCACCGGGTCCGGAGCTCGAACCATGGTTAGCTATATGGGAGTCCAGCGACATAGCCATTACGCTAACTGCTGGTCCCAGCCATTCTGCTTTTCTGTTCCTGTCTCAGGACAGTTGTTGTTCCCTGTACCTGGACTGCTCTTCTTCCAGATGTCCACACAGCTCTCTTGGCAACCTCAGGGCTTCTGCACGCAACTTTATCAGTGACTACTCTCTTCTTCCTTGGCTATCTTGCTACCCTCACCCCCAACATCCCCTTTGCCTGTTATATTTTCCACAGATTTTTTTCATCAATGCATGCATTCACATTCACATATTTATTTTCTGTCTCTTTGACGAGACTATAGGCTTCATGAAGTAAGGATTTTTATCTGTTTGGTTCCCTGAAATATCATCAGTGTCTAGAATAATGGTACCTGTATGCTGCAGGTGTCGGTAAATATTTCTTTTCTTTTTTCTTTCTTTCTCTCTTTCTTTCTTTCTTTCTTTCTTTCTTTCTTTCTTTCTTTCTTTCTTTCTTTTTTTTTTTTAGAGGTTTTTGCTATAGGGTGCATGCTTTCACCAGAAAGACAGAGAGAGACAGAGAGACAGAAAGCAAGAAATCACCCCCTGGGGGGATGGCCATGCCATAATCCCTTCTCCTCCATTCTCCTCTCGGGATCTTGGGCACACACGCACATGCACCCCGTCTGAGTTTAAGCCACTGGGTCTGGGACTCGTACCGCGGTCAACTACATGGGAGTCCAGCGACATAGTCATTACGCCAACTGCTGGTTCCTAAGTAAATATTTCTTGAATAAACAAGGACTATTTTGCACTGGAGTTTTCAAAAGCAAAGGTATACACAGAAAGTCTTATAATGGCTTAGGAAATCAGATGTTTTCTGCATACTGGGATTTGTTTTTTTTTTTTTTTTTTTAATTTTCTATAGGGAATGTGTGCTTGCTGGAGAGAGAGAACAGAGAGAGGGAGAGAGAGAGAGAAAAGTGAGAAAGTACCCCTTATCCAGGGGGATAGCCATGTTGCAACCCCTTCCCTTCCATTCGCTGTTTGGGGATTTTGGGCACACGTGCACAAGTATGCAGTTTATTTTTCAGGCCTCTGGATCTGGAACTCCAACCGCACACTAAGCTATGTGGGATCCAGTCACCTTAACAAACTCACCATCGGCTGGCCTAAACTAGGATTTTGATCTTTTAAAAAAATAAATATGTACCAGCCTCATGGCCTGATGATTAAGGAACCCTCATTCAACATGGCCAACTGCACAGTTCAAATTCTGGCCCTGGTGACTTGAAAAATACACCAGGCATGGTGTAATGGGAGAAATGGAGGAGAAGAGATTGTAGTGTGACCATTGCCCATTGGGGATTGCTTTCTCTCTCTCTCTCTCTCTCTCTGGCAAGCCCATGTGTCCTCTAGTAATTGGAAAAAAAAAAAAAGCTTTATCTGTTTATCCCTTTTATCTCTTTTGTAATTAATTGGGAAAAATTTATTATATGTTTATTAAGGATGTCACGGGATTCAGGCACAGGCAAAACATCTTCCTTTTGCAAGTATGACAATACGTGGTGAGAAAATAAATGGAAAAGAAACACATGTGTTGTGTGATCTGTTGGCATCAACATTCATGTGCAGACTGTGTGGAACCTGCTTTGATAATTCCTACTTTTGATGTTGACCTCCTCATGTTTGCTTTTCTCACTCTCCCTGAGAAAGTGTTTCCTCAATATACACGCACCCGGGAAGAAGCAATGTTCCTCCAGGTGTGTGCCAAGTCCTGCACATCCCAGAGATTCATGTGTAAAATAGTCATGTAATAACTCTCGGCAGACAAATAGTATTTGCCTAGCCAGAAGGACTTCTGTACCCAAGAGAAGCAGGGGACAGAAGAGGGAGGGAGGGACCTTAAAGGCATTGGTTTCAGTCAGTCACAAATTCTCATAAATGTCCAGCCTGTGTGAAGTGGTTGGGATGTGTTTGAAGCATTCAAATGGGGACACGCCATATTCATTTTTCAGAGCAGCTTTGAGTCAATTCCTAACTCAAAGGGAACACATCTGCCCTGATTTTCCTCAGGCAGAAGTTAGCTCCTGCCTCTTCCTGACCCACACTCTTCCTTACCCTCTGAACTCCTTCTCCATGACCTCCACCTCCCTTTTTAGGAAAAGAGTTTTAGTCCCAGCCTCCCGGTTGCGTTCTCACTCCCACTCCTGTAAGATGATCACGTTTATTGTCTTCTTTCCCTAAGGAAGATGAAGACTCTTCTCAGTGAAGCCTTACTCTTTCCCGACTCAGCCTTGCTTTATTGCTGCTCTGCCATATACCATCATACATGAACAAAAATGTCTTCCAATTATTGGCAATTTTCTTTACCAAACGTCAAACTGGTGATGAAGTTATCTGAACATAACAAATTCCAGAAAACACATAGGCCTCTCTGGGTTGACGTACTACTCACAAATACCCAGTACTCATTGTGCACCAAGCACAGTTCTAAGCACTTAACACCTTTTAACTTGTTTTCTCCTCAAACAACCTTATGAAGTAGGTACTGCTATTATCATTCCTGTTTTGCCTAGGAAGACACTGAGGACTAGAGAGGCTAAGCAGTGGAGTTGTTGATTCTCATCAAGGCATTCTGGCTTCAAAAAGATACCAAAGGCCTGTCCTCAACTGTGGAAAAGAGCTCAGATTTCCTGACATTCTGTATCGTATTCTTTCTCTTTCTTCTTTCTTTCTTTCTTTCTTTCTTTCTTTCTTTCTTTCTTTCTTTCTTTCTTTCTTTCTCTTTCTTTCTTTCTCTCTTTCTCTTTCTCTTTCTCTTTCTTTCTTTCTTTTCTTTCTCTTTCTTTCTTTCTTTCTTTCTTTCTTTCTTTCTTTCGTCTTTTGCTAAAGGACATGCGCACTTGCTGGAGAAAAAGAGAGAAGAGAGAGACAGTGAGAAATCATCCCCTGGGGGACAGCCATACTGCAATCCCTTCTCCATTCTCCTCTTAGGATTTTGGGCACACATGCATATCCACCCGACATGTTTCTCAAGCCACTAGATCCTGGATTCGAACTGTGCAGTCAGCCATGTGGGATCCAGCTGTCTTAACCACCATGCCTCTGGGTGGCCCACATTGTATTCTTTCTTACCCATCTGAATATAGCAACTAACACTTGATTATCTGTATCTTTGAAAAGAATACTTCACAATTCTTTTTTTTTTTTTTTTTTTTTGGAGAGGTTTTTCGCTATAGGGCGCGTGCGCTCGCCAGACAGACAGAGAGAGACATAGAGACAGAAAGCGAGAAATCACCCCCCAGGGGGGATGGTCACGCCGCAATCCCTTCTCCTCCATTCTCCTCTCGGGATCTTGGGCACGCACGCACACGCGCCCGGCGTGAGTTGTAAGCCACCGGGTCCGAGACGCGAACCGCGGTCGACTATGTGGGAGTCCAGCGACATAGCCATTACGCTAACTGCTGGTTCCCAGTACTTCACAATTCTTTGACATAGAGAAGCTTAATATGTTTTAAGGTGGGTTTTCACTATGGATTTAATTTTCTATCCATGGATGTTAACCTGAAATCTGCCTTTTCTAGTGCTCGTGCTAGAAAAACGACAGTGGATTCTGGTAAAAATGGAGCCACCTGTCTGTTAGCCTGGGCTCAGGGTAAAAAGAGACATCCTGGAAAATGATGGTCAATAAGGAGCTAGGAGGAAGGTTTGGATATTTATTTTTTATTTATTTAAGGTTTTTGCAATAGGGTGAGTACACTCCTTCACCAGAGAGGGAAAGTGTGAAATCATCCCCCCAGGGGGGATGACCACTCCAAAAATCCCTTCTCCTCCACTCTCCTCCTGGGATTCGGGCACACATGCACTGGTAAATGAGTCTTCAGAAAGGGCACTTCTCCTTGCCCCTCTCATTGCCCTGATTAGCTCCTCTTATAGCCAGTGGAGGAAAGTCCCTACTTTGATTTAAAAAGTGAGTGCTGACTTTTCTGGGGGCTCTCTGTCGCCAGGGTCACCTTTCTATGTGCCCTGGTTCAAATAGGGTATGGTTAGGAAAGGTCCTTGAGGCTGTTTTCCCAGTCCATTTTTCTTTTTTTTAAAAAAAGGATTATTTTATTTAACTTTATTAATTTATTTTAATTTGACCAGGGAGAGACAGAGTGAGTGAGAGAGAGAGAGAGAGTGAGAAAGCAAGCTGCCAAGTCCGGGACTCGAACCACGGTCGGCCATGTGGGAGTCCAGCGTCCTTAACCACCACACCACCTGCCGGCCCCTTCCCAGCCCATTTTTCCTTCCTCCCACCTCTTCTTCCACCTCTGCCAGGTGACCTCTTACATCACTATGGCTATAGTAATCACACAAGGTCTAAAATCTACCAAATGCAGATCCCTCCAGCTCCATAAACATGAGGCCAGATACAGGGCTGCAGTTGAGGCTGGGTCTTGAGGCCTGTGTTCCTTCCAGATATTCACAAGTGTCGTCTATTAGGAGTCTCAACTAGTGAAAGGGGGTCTTGGCTTCTTTCCACATGTAGTACTCGGCTTCGTCCCCAGCCTTTTTGACTCAACCATACACTTTCTCTTGAACAACTTCAGTCCACATTACCCAGTCTGGGGGAGAAAGGAACTGATGGGAGGCCAGCATTTTCATATCCACTCATCCCTGCCTTGGACACTTAGTAGGTGCTCACTGAGAAACACAGCTTCCCCTACACTGGGATTTTGATCAACTTTTCTCAAGGCCTGGTCAGCACAATCCCTGCTTATACTTGCCCTAGAAAAACCATAGGCCACACGTCTATGCTGTGCAACAATGGAGACAGCAAAGAGGACGGGTCTACGTTCCTTCCTTCTGGAGTTGGCGCTGGGTTACTAATGGAGAAGTGCCCGTGGGCAGTCTCCAGCTTTTCGTCTTCTGGACAATTTGTGTTCAATAGCATCCCCACCAGAGAGGGAGTCCCAGGTAAGAGGTGACAACTATGAGAGCCCATTCTCCTAGGGACTGACAACCCTGTGAAAGGAAAGGAGGATAAGAGGAAAGGTTGAAATGAATGCTTCAAATGAGGCTTACAGTGTTAACCCAGAGTGTTTCCATTCTTCATGCTTTTAATCCATTTCTATGACAAATCAGCAAGAACTGGCTTCATGATTTTACCCCCCGTGAGCTGCAGGGAGAGAAGGGTGTCGGTTCCCGCTCTGGCCTGATGCCCTCTGGGGGACTCGTGGAGTCGGACTGGAGGCTCAGCTCCTCTTACCGTGATAAGCAGCCAGGCTGACATGAAGACACCAGGACCGTGACAGCTAGTGAAGGTCTGGTGGCCCTCTATACAGTCAGATGACACACTTGGCCATCCCAGTGGAGTAAATGGAAAATTCCAGGGACACCAGGAGCCAGCAGTTCTTGGTAAAACCATGGCACAGGGAGTGTCAGAGCCAGAAATAGGAGACTCTGGGCAGTGATAAAATAAATTGCTTTAATAGAAGAATTTCTGAGATGGCAACTTTTGCTTTTGTTATCAAACATCAGTTTCCCTGCCTTGGGGTGTCTTGAGGGGGCACTGGTTGAACCCCTAGCCCCACAGAAAGCTAGGATGTTACTCGGACACGTTTCAGCCCCTCCAGGGATGAGAGGTGAGTCTTGGTATCAGGAGGTTAGAGTTAGCTGGCAGTCAGTTCAAAGTAGGCCTTCCCTCTGTGTCCAGGCTTGAGGGCAGGGGCGAGGGGCTTCACTTCCCACTTCGGGTGTCTCCATGGGGAAAGAGAGAAGAAGATCACCTTTGAAATTTCAACTCTGACCTTTACAAAGAAAACTAATAGATACTTTGGTATTATATACAAGGCAGAGGGGAGAGGATGTGGAGGGGAAATTGCACTTAATTACAGTAGTTTATAGTTTACACCCATTGGACAAATTTACTTCTTTAAAAGAAATCTCAAAATCATTTGGCACGGGGGTGGGGAGGGAGTTTCCGCATATTTACAGTGTGTTTGGCTCAGTTCAATAGCACACGTCCTCCTCTCCTCGTTTCAGTAACAGATTCAAGTTTTTGCATCAGTTTGTTCGATGAAGGGTCACAGCGTAGACACTACCATTCTCTCTCCTCCTCTTCCACGGTTCCTTGTCTCCCACCTCTAGGACCGACAGGAGTACTTGACATCTTGGGAGAGGCATCGTGACAATACTGCATAGAAGGGAAGCAGGGCTTCGGCCGGGCCTCCTGAGAGTGGATTGTCCGAGGCACCAGCAGGGTGTCAGGTAAGCAGGGACCTCTCGCAGGTGCATGTCAGCTCACTGGGCTTTTCCATGACAGCGCCCGGAAGGGTGATGGTGTGGAAAACAGGGTTCTGTTGCTGTGCACAAAGTAAGTGATGTGTGGGCATCACCAGGCTTGCAGAGGACACTGCAGTGAGAGAGGAAGAGAGCTCAGCAGTATGCATTTGCTGGCACGTGGGCCGTTATTTTGGCTCCTCCATGGGAGCTGGCACCCAGCTCAGCCAGCAGAGAGCTGGGCCCTCGTGGCTGCTCAGCTCTGGACTTAATCCTGAAGGCCGACTCCTCTTTCTGTGAGAGTGGTATGTATAGAGTGCTCAGAGTGGGTGTAAAGGCAGCTGGGTGGGGAGCTCTTGCCTCTGGACTGAACTTTAATGGACCTATAAGTGGCAGAGATCCTGTTAAAATGCAGACTCTGCTTTAATTCTGATTCCTAGGGGGCCTAATTTTGGGCCAGGCCTTAGAGTCTGCATTTTTAATTAGCCCACATTTTTAATTAGCCCTCATTTTTAATGTGCCGGTGCTGCTGATCTACTCTGAGCAGCAAGGCCATAAAGCACACAAGATTACGACCCCTTACTCAAACTACCCATCAGGGAAGGAGCTTTAAAATTGCAAGTGCACTTTACAGCTTTGTTCCTATTAGGATAAGAAACTCAGAAGACCAGGGAAAAGACCTAAGGACCAAAGGCTTCAGATGCCGTACTTCCGGGAGAGCCAGAGGCAGCAGACCCCAGGAGGCTGGAGACCCTCTGAACGAGCCACACTATCCATCCTGTGGCAGCTTCCCTTCCAGAGAACTGGGCCTCGTCGGTTTTAACTATCATGGGACATCCTTCCTCTCCTTTTTACTTCTGGGAATTCCTTTTTGTTTCCCACTGTCTCCTTCCCTTTAGTTTCTGTTGGAATCTAAGTTTTGGCTCAATGGCTTATTCTCCCAAGACTCCCCTTCAAACACACACACACACACACACACACACACACACACACGCACACCCCTTGACCGCTACTACTAAAGGCCCATTATTACACTGTTTTTCACTTATCATTGCTCTCAATCATAGGCTTAGGAGGTTATCATTATGTCAGTTTTACAGATTAGAAAAGCAAGGCTCAAAGACAGTCAGTGAATTGCCCAAGGTTTCAGAACTAGGAGAGTATTGAACCACAGATTCAAACTAGTTCCGGGTGAGCACTCAGCACGTGTTCTTTCCATTATGCTCAGAGGTTAGCAGAGGCTACCTTTCTACTAAGCTCTGTGCTCCTGATCAAGTTGCTTTCTCCATGCCTCAGTTTCTATGAAATGGAGGTTACTATGGGATTAGATGAGTCGATGACTGTAGGGCCCTGAGAGCGATTCTCGGCAGCACGCTGCTTTTAGGTGCTCAGAGGAGAGGACTGGACCGCATGTTCATGTAGGAGACAGGCTTCTGACCTGCTACATTCTTGAGGCTTTGGTCAGGTCCTCTGATACCCTTTGCCTCCTCTTCCTCCCTCTGCCCACCCCCGCTCTCCAGTCTCTTTACTTCCCACTATCAGCCTTTTTCCAATTTTCAGATTTCAGGTAGAGGAGAGAGAAAACGGCTTGTGACCTTGCAGGTTTCAATAGAAGAGCAAACAAGAAGGGCAGATAAGGAGACGCCAGTGAGATTCTATGACCTGTCATTAGGGATGGGCTTCCTAGTTATCAAATGTTTGCTCACATAATAAAATGGTGGCAGAGCCCTGAATGTTGTCAAAGGAACTAGAGTTATTTGCCCCCTTCAGAGTCTAAACACAAACATCTGATAAGGGGTGCACTGTGAGCCCTTAGACCTGGGGGCCCAGTGCACCCAGCACCATGGGGCCTTGCTCTGAGGATCTCTGAGTAACCCTGGAGCCCTTGTCTGAAAGGTGTGATAGCTATGATGATTGTTAAGAGTGTCCTCATTCTAAGAGGATTTACTGCGTGATGGTAATAGCTGACGTTTACCAAGGTCCTACTGTGTGCCAGGCACCGTGTTCAGGGCTTCACAAGCATTAGCACATCTAATTTTTCCACCAATTTTTTGAAGTAGGTGATTACCATTTCTTTCTTTTTTTTTTTAACATTTAACTATTATTTTGTCTTTATTCATGATAGAACACATGTGGATACATCTCAGAGAGACTGAGAGAAAGAAGCACCCTCCCAACCTGCTGGACCTCAGGCCTGTCAAATCCTGGGCACATATGTGCATGCCTGGAGTGTTATCAGGCTGATCGGGCTGGGGATTTGAACCATGGTTGCCATGTGGGATCCAGCTTCTCATGAGCAGCACATTACCAATGTGCCATGGAGCCAATCACCATTTATTTCTTTAACACATGTTTAAGCATTTTCTGTGTGCTTCACAGTATTTTGAGCACTGGGGATGCAGCTGTGAACAAGATCCTGCCCATCTTGTTTCAAGAGATACCTGCTAGTGGGGTTTTGTAAGCAAGTGCACACATAAACATATATATAATAACATTTTAGGTGGAGCTCTTTCATATGGAATACTCCATGGTATGGAATACTCCCTGGAAAAACAAGCATGGCAAGAGGTTAGGGTGACTTGAGAGAAAAGGACGTAATTTAGATGGGGGATCCAGAGAGGCCTCGTGGAGGCAGGGTGAGCTGAGCTGAATGAAATGAAGAAGGAACCATGGGAGGTGTGTGTGGAAGAGTGCTGCAGGCAGAAGACACCACAAAGTCCCAGCAAGAGACTTGAGCTCCATTGTAGTTGAGTTAGGGAGGGAGGAGAGGAAAGAGGTGAGAGTGGTGACATTGGCGCCTGATCACATAGGGCCTCATAAGTATCCATTGTAGTTTGGCTGCATTGGAAAGATATTGGAAAGTTTTGACAGGGGAGTGACATGTTTGATTTCTCTTTCTCTTTTAAAATTTATTTCTTCCATGACAGAGAGAGACAGAGAGGTAAACATGCCCGACAGGGAGACAGAGAGATAAGCACACCCAACAGATCTTCACACCATGATCCATCCCGTCTCAGCTGGACTGGATCATGGATGCAAGCACCTGGAGTGCTCAGGGAAGCCCCAGAACATGCGCCTAGGACCTTTCCCATGTGGATCCAGTTGCACTACGACTGCACCACTACCTGGTCTGCTTGATTTCTCTTTTTAAGAGCTCACTCTGGGGGTAGATGGTGATGTGCACCTGTTATCTGGGTTGGCTGAACCTGGGGGTGAATCATGTTGGGGAGAGGGGATGTCTCTTCCTCTCTCTCTCATAGAAGAAAATATATATCTATAAAATTGTTTTAAAAAACTGTGAAAAATTGTTTTTAAAAACTGTTTTAAAAAATAGTGAAATTGCTCTGAATGCTGAGGCAAACAGACCAGAGTGGGACAATGGTGGCAGGGGGAGACACTTAAGGGCCATGCAAAGAGATCAGTGGGAAATAAGGGGGGCCTGGACTTAGCAAGGTCACTTCTGAGAGGAGTGGTGAGAAGAGATCAAATTTAGGATGTATTGCAAAGGATCCCAGCAGAACGTCTTGACTAAATGTGTGGGGTGTGGAGAGAAGAGCACCCCACTGTGTGTGGGGTGTGGGGAGAAGAATCCAGGGTACTCACAGGTATCTCACCTGAATAACTGCTACCACTTTTGGAAATGGAGAAGCCCAAGGAAGAAGCAATTTGGGTAGGGAGAAATTGGGCAGAATGGAGAGTTCCTATGTTAGGCGTATTTAATCTAGGAGGCTTATCAGATATATTAGGCATGCATATGTCCCTGCTAGAGGTGAATGGGCACTCGCCGGGGAGGACTGTACTGGAGGAAGAACTGTAGGAACTATCAGTGTATGCATTTGACCTAACGCCATGAGATTGGAGGGGACCACTCAGAAATAAACACAGAAGTGAAAAAGCCAAAGATAGACCCCTGGAACCCTCCAACACCTAAGTGTTGGGAAGATGAATTGTCAACTAAGGAGATGATGAATAGCCAGTACCCTAGAAAGAGAACCGGAATGGTAGTGTCCTAAAATCCAAGGGATCAGCCATGTCAAAGATAGAGACTGAAAAGTGGCCACTGGATTTAGCAACGTGGGATGTTAGTGAAGCGTGAGGACAAGTCAGTCTGCTGTGGTCTCAAGAGAATTGAGGGGGCAGAAGTAGAGACAGCAAGTAAAGATAGCTTGCATCTGTTATTGTTAACTTATGTGAGGTTAATTATAGTTCTATTAATGAAAAGTAATGATGTAATTCTGATTTTACACAGGACAGAAGTGTGCCCTAGAGAGAGAAGTAACTTGCCCAGGCTCTCACAATAGCAGAGCTTGTGTCCCGAACCACTGAATAAGAATACCTCTTTTTGGGACCAGCAGATGGCATAATGGCTATGTCGCTGGACTCCCATGTAGTCAACCATGGTTCAAGTCCCGGACCCGGTGGCTTAAACTCACGCCAGGCATGTGTGCGTGCATGCCCAAGATCCTGAGAGGAGAATTGGGGAGAAGGGATTGCAGCATGGCCATCCCCCCAGGGCGTGATTTCTCACTTTTTTTTTTTTTTTTTTGGAGAGGTTTTTGCTATAGGGCGCGTGCGCTCGCCAGACAGACAGAGAGAGACAGAGAGATAGAAAGCGAGAAATCACCCCCCAGGGGGGATGGTCACGCCGCAATCCCTTCTCCTCCATTCTCCTCTCGGGATCTTGGGCACGCACGCACACGCGCCTGGTGTGAGTTTTAAGCCACCGGGTCCGGGACACGAACCGCAGTCGACTACATGGGAGTCCAGCGACATAGCCATTACGCTAACTGCTGGTCCCGATTTCTCACTTTTTGTCTCTCTGTCTCTCTCTGTCTTTCTGGCAAGAACTCGCACCCTACTGCAAAAACCTCTCAATAATAATAATAATAATAATAATAAAAATACCTACTTTTACCCTCTGAGTGGGACAACGGGGAAATAAATGCCCTTTGCCACTTAAAATCCTTCTTCCCAAGCCCTAGAGACTTGAGGTTGCCAGCTGGGGAAGCCAAGTGTGACTGAGCTTCTAAAGCCCAGGTGTTTCCTTTGGGCCAAGCACAGCCATGTGTTTTACTAGTCTTCTTGCAGTTAGTCTCTTTTAATGCTATGACAGAAGTATCATTTGCCTCATTGCACAGGTGTGGAAAGGGAGGCTCAGAGAGACTAGGATGTTCCCCTGTGGTCGCATGGGTAGAAAGTGGTAGAACCTTGAGCTCGGATCTGCCTGACTCCCAGGTTGGTGTTCCTAACCATCAGACATCCTGCCTTGTTCCGCAGTGGAGAAGTGGAAAGGAGGGGAACAGTTACCGAGAGATTAATGATGAGACTCCCCACCTCCTTCCTGTCAGCACGCCTGACTAGTGACTGCTCTGGGGACCCTCTCTTGACCTCCCTATAAACTAGGAAGTCAAGCAGCGGGTAGAGAACGTTGTGGAAACAAGTCAGCTCGCAGCTTGCCCATACTTGTTCTGACTGAGGTCAGTGCTTGGTGCGGTCCTGTTTCTAGGTTGGCAGGACACTGTCAAGCTCAGGGCAAATCCATTCCTACAGCAACTTGCCAGCACCCAAGAGCTGGGGTGGGAAGGCATGTACTTTTGAAAGACCAGATGGCAGCAGTTGCAGAAAGATTCTGGCAGCAAGAAAATACCAGCCTGGAGTTCTTGAAATGTGACCTCCAAGCGCCCGGCACATACCCTGACGGCAGAAATACTGGCCTCAGACACAGGGGAACTCTTGGCTTAAGCCTTACACCTGTCTAATGTTGAGCCATTATTATGAGTGTTTATACCTGGATATTGCAGGAATTACAATGGATTTGAAGTGAGAAGACCAAAATCTATATGTCTAGCTCCAGAATATACATCCATGTGAACTTGCTCAGGTCACTCCTCACTTCTGAACCTGTTTTCTCCTCTGTAAATCAGGTATGAGAATATCTGCCTAGTAGGGCAGGTGTAAGGGTTAGCCAGGAAAGGGAAGACAGAAAAGCAGCTGGAGTGCTACTTAGAAAATAGGAGGTGTGCACACGCTGGGCACGTGTGCGTGCGTGCCCAAGATCCCGAGAGGAGAATGGAGGAGAAGGGATTGCGGCGTGGCCATCCCCCCTGGGGGGTGATTTCTCGCTTTCTGTCTCTCTGTCTCTCTCTGTCTGTTTGGTGAGTGCACGCACCCTATAGCAAAAACCTCTCAAAAAAAAAAAAAAAAAAAAAGAAAAGGAAAAGAAAAAGAAAAAAGAAAATGGGAGGTGTGCAAAAAATACCAATTCTGAATCCATCCATCCATATTTACTGAACACCCACCCCAGCCCAGGTGTCTGGTTAAGCACAAAGCACTGGCTAAGTTAAGAGACCACTGAATAATCGGTTTTCCCCAGGAGGTGGGTTAGGAGGTCCCTGTGTGTCAGCAGAAGAATGGAAAACCAGGATCTGGATCCCAGGCTAGCAGACGGTATATGCTTGAGAGATGGTCCATACCCTGAGCCACTGTATTGCCAGAACCTCTTAGGCCACATGTAGACTGAGCAATCAGTTAAATCTTGAAGGAGCTGGGAGAAGTGGGGACAGCTCCTCCTAAAGGATCATAGACAGGAACAGAGGAGGAGCTACGACAGGTCAAGCATCCCTAATCCAAAAATCTGAAATCTGAAATGCTCCAAAAGACAAAACTTTGAGTGCCAAAACGAGATACCACAAGTAAAAAATTCCACATCTCACCTCATGTGCTGGGTTTAAATTCTGCAACACAAAAAATTATTATGTAACATAACATTCAGGTTATGTGTATAAATTAGATATGAAACATAAATGAATTTCAGGGCTCTTTTGGTTTGTATTTTTAGGCTTTTGCTATAGGGCATGTGCACTAGCTGGAGAGAGACAGAGAGAGGGGAAAGTAAAAATCAATCTCCCCAGGGGGAATGGCCATGCCTCAATCCCTTTTCCTCCATTCTCCTCTTGGAATTTTTGGGGCACACGTGCACATGTACCCAGTGTGATTTTCAAGCCGCTGGGTCTGGGGCTCAGACTGCAGTCAGTCATGTGGGAGCCCAGCGTCTTAACCACTACACCACCTGCTGGCCCCTGAATTTCATATTTAAGATTTGGGTTATATCCCTATGACGTCTCATCAGGTACATGTGAATATTCCAAAATCTGAAAAAAATCCAAAATCCAAAATCCTTTTGGTCCCAAGCATTTCAGATAAAGATACTTAACCTGTACTTTGAATATTTTACTCTGTACTAGGTACTCTGTTAGGCACTTTGAATATTTTGTGAGATGGAGGTGGGATTTTTTTCCATTCTTTTAGAATTATTTTATTAAACTTTATCATTTATTTATTTATTTATTTAATTTGACCAGAGAGGGACAGAGTGAGAGAGTGGGGAGGGGGGAGTGAGAAAGCAAACCACCAGGTCTGGGACTCGAACCGCAGTTGGCCATGTGGGAGTCCAGTGCCTTTAACCACTATGCCACCTGCCAGCCCCTTAGGAGATTTCCCCATTTTATAGATGAAGAAACTGAGTCTCACCGTAGGGGATTAACTGCTCAAGATCACATTTTAGGGAGCGATAGAGCTGGGATTAACTCAGACCTGTAGCTTTTCCTACTACTGACCCCTAAAGCGGCATTGCCTGGGATGCCCTTTGACCTGAGCATGGTACACACTAATTGCCTTGTTCAATGTATATCTCAGCATGTGGAATGTTCTGAGAAGCCTAACCCAGGGGTATTTAACTTTCTTTAACCCAGCAGTTTCCCCAACTATGCTGGATTCTCTCTCCTCATCCCAAATACCCCCACTATCTACCAAAGGTTCTGAGATCCTTTGTAGAAAATGATACTTTCACACAAACAAAAAACCAGAATTGCCTCTAAGTCCCTTTCAGAACTCAACTTCCGACCCTTTCCCTTAGAAACCAAGTTTGTACAAACTTCCTCCACCTTGGGGACCTTCTGCTGACAGGCGGCAGTGCCGATACCCTCGTATTCCTTCATGCTGGCTTTCCCATTCCTTCTCCTTGGGTTTGCAGGAATAAAGTTTCTTGATTGTAATACAGTGGGCTCGATTTCCACTCTGGTTCCTGACCACTAAAGACAAAGGCACAGCAGCTACTACCATGGGGATTCTAAAAACATGTATTAGAAGGCAAGTGTTGTTCAAGTGGCAAGTGTCCAGAAAGTCAGAGGTCACAGTCTGGAGGTTCATCAGCTTCAGAATTAATCATCTGTGTGACCTTGGGCAGGGCACGCTCTCCGAGCGTCAGTTTATTTCTTTGTACTTAGCAGGTTGCAGTAAAAAGAAAATGAAGAGATAATGCTCATGAGAAGTATCAACTGTAAAGTGCTATGTCAGTATTTTTCAGTACTAAGTGTAATAAGTGTAATCATCATCGTCATCATCACAGAATTGAATCTCTTGGCAGAGTCCAGGGACATGGAGACAAGCTCACAGTAGTCCTAGAGGGGGCTGCTCACGCAGCTTCAAGGTCGGCTGGCTCCTCTGCCCAATGGAGGGGAGGAAGAGGCCACTCGGGGGCTGGTGCAAGGTCTCAGGGAGCATCTTGAAGCATTTTGATTAAGAGACCATTTCCTGAATTCAGAGGACTTGTTTCAACAAGCAAGCATCAAAGTCAACTTGGGAAAGACAGGAATTATTAATCACAGTCCTGTCTAGGGCTGACCAAGCGGCAGATGGCTTGATAAACCTTTCAAAGGGGGAAGGTATTCCCAAGGAGGGCTGCTGCGCCTGGCTGCCCTCTGATTGAGATTCGTGAGTGCAGATAAATGTTTTCCCTGCTCACTACAAAGAGTGGGAAATCACACGGGAGTCGAAGGGCAGGGCAATGGTGGGGTGGGCGTTCTTCTTTCATCTTCTATTGGGTGAGAGAAGAGTGGCAAAACGGGTCCCACACACTTCTCTCTGTACCCAACTCCAGTGCCCTGTGTGTATTTCAGCACCCAAGACGTGCCAGGCACTTGTGATCTACAAGACTTTGCTAAATCTGCATGACAAGATGATGGACAACTCTCATTTTAAAGATGATTAAACAAGGGCTCAGAGAGGCCAAGGTTACTAGGCAAATGACAGAACCAGAAACAGAACCCACTTGCTCCACTGTATACCCTAGGGCCAAGAGGAGAGGAGGGCAAAGGGAACAACAGAGACCCCTGAGTCCCTGAAGGGACCTGTTTGGATCCCATGGCAGTGGATGAGGTATGATTTCCAAGGCTCAGATAGAAAAAAAGAAAGAAAAAGAAAGACATCAATAAGACCCAATCTCGCTGAGAGCCTCTGACATGAAGTTCAAGGTTGTCACCTGCTTATCTAGTAATCGATAAAGGCCAAACAGTTCCCACACTGCACAGACCTCAGCTACTAAAAGGTCTTATTATGTTACTCTGGAATCTTCATACACATTCAGACCTCTGTCCTGTTTTCTAATTCCTGGCGTCCTACCACGGTCCAGCTGTGCACACCGCAGCAATGAGCCTCGCTCTTGATTGTCTGTCTTGGCTACCATATCACCTCTCAGGAGGTTGAAATTGAGTCATCAACCGAAATGATGACCAAGCCTCTGGATCCCCCACTTTCAGGGCACCAGGAAGTTGATTCGAAGTGTCTCAATAAAACTCCAAGTGAATGCAGAGCCCTGGAAATGGGCCAAGTTGTCTACTGGGTAGTTTCCATGGGTTGGCAGAACTGGGTTATTCCCTGGAGTTCACAAGTGTTCTGGGTCCAATGTGGCTTCCATGCTGGGAAGACTTGAGACCCTGACTCACACTCACTTTGTCCACTGATGACCTGGTGGCTCTTCCAGCATCCCTCTTACAAAGCAATAAACTCAACAGAGGGTCCAACCCTCAGGCTCTCCTTGGAAATATCATTCCCATGGGTCATCAATCATTCCATCGGGGAATACTCAATTGCAATGCTTACGGGCTCTGTGGAATTTAGTCTCTAGTGTCCTATCAAACTTCAGTCCTCATTTTAGTGCTCTTGGTGAGGAACTGGGTGGTAATAAGTTAGCCTGGGGCCCATCTAGCTCTCTGACCTCAGGGATTCTTTTAGCAAGTAACCAAAGGATCCTCAGAAGGACCAAATTTATGGCTATGTTCACATTTGCACACCTTTCACACATCGATGGTCTCAGTCATAGCCACCCCCACCACCCACCTACTGGCATTACCTGTTTACTGGAAGACATGTTGGTGAGGGTACTGATGCTGCTGGTATCTGTGACCACCATTGCAGATGGAAACCGGGAGGTATGGGAATACTGGGGGGGTTCCTGCTTGTGTGCGTACACTGGGGAGACAGAATGAAGACAACATCAGTTACACATGTAGGCGCACACTTCCCAAGCCACAATATAGCTCTTATTTCCATGGGCAGATAAAAGGGGGTGATGGGTATGTTTGGGAAGGCAGTATAATATGGTAAAAAGAGTGGCTGTGTATTTAAATCCTGGCTGCTTAACCTCAGTTTCTCTGCCTGTAAAATGAGGGTATCTGTTGTAGGATTAGAAAAGATCCTGTTTAAAGCATTTGGTACCAAGTAAACAAACAGCCTGGCACAATGCCTAATATGTAGCCAACCCCTTTGCTTCCCTGACTTTCAATAAAACATTAGATGCCTGGGCATCAATAAATGACCCATAGCCATAAAAAAAGAAGTATTCAAAGCACCTAGCCAACATGAAGCATATCTAGCTTGCTTTCTTTCTTTCTTTCTTTCTTTCTTTCTTTCTTTCTTCTTTTTCATTTTTTTCAGAGAGATTTTTGCTGTAGGGTGAACGTGCTTGCTGAAGAGACAGAGAGACAGAAAGCAAGAAATCCTCCCCTGGGAAGATGGCCATGCCACAGTCCCTTCTCCTCTCGTGGTCTTGGGCATGTACGCACATGTGCCCAGCATGAGTTTCAAGCTGGGTCCAGAACTCAAATTGCAGTCGACTACATGGGAGTCCAGCGATATAACCATTATGCCATCTGTTGGTCCCCTAGCTAGCACTTTCTGCCATGACTCAAGTACCAGGTCTCCTACTAGTAACTAGATTGAGAAAGAATGGTAATTAGACACAGGTATAATCAATGATATAGTCCTGGGCTATCCCAGCTTACAATAGAAAGTGCCATAGTCTTATGACATCCCAGAAATATGAAGGATGATAGACAAAAGGAAACCAGATTAAAATAAGGTCTCCAGGAGCATGTGACTCAATTTAGTTTTCCCAGTACTGTCCACCAAGTCTAGAACCTTTTAGAATTATTTTTAAAATATATTTATTCATTTCTTTCATGAGAGAGGGAGAAATAAAGAGAGACGAAGAGAGAGACACAGTTCTCAAACCATGATCCTAGCCTTGGCCCCAGAGAGCAAGGATCATAGGCATTCAAGCACCCACCTGTGTGCACAAGAAGACCCCAGGACATAAGCCTGGGACCGTCCCATGTGAACTCGGCATCACAGAGCACTTCGTTTCCATCGTGCTACTGTGACTAGCCATGTTTAGAACCTTCGACTCAAGTTACCTTTCCTTAAGATTCATGTATCAATAAATTCCAGGTCACATGACCAACTAGTGAAAGCACGTGGATGCTTGGCTGGAGGAGCCAGGCTGTTATCAGAACATGGAGGCTACTGGGATCAGCAGATGGTGTAATGGCTATGTTGCTGGACTCCACGGTTCAAGTCCCCTTGGTGGCTTAAAACTCAAGCTGGGTACATGTGTGTACATGCCCAAAATCCTGAGAAAAGAATGGAGGAGAAGGGATTGCAGTATGGCCATCCCCCCGGGGAGTGATTTCTTGCTTTCTGTCTGTCTCTCCAGCAAGGGCACATGCCCTGTAGCAAAAGTATCTCTTTAAAAAAAAAAAAAAAAAAAAAATGGAGGCTGCCAAGGAGTCCTCCAGTAAGGAGGTGGAGAAAGTCACTGGCTCTGCCTCAGCTTGCCACTCCCACGTGGGGAGACTGATTATTTCCTGGTCCAGGGCCCCATGAACTCTCCATGGCCATTCAGGGCCACTGGGCCTCAGCTGTCCACAGGTTATGGTGACCATTCTGACTGTCCCCCCAGGCCTGGCAACCAAGGAAGCTCGCCCAGATAAGGGGTAGGGATAAGTGGGGAACACACTGCCAGGCTTGAGTGGGAGGGACTGGGGCATATGTGCTCCCAGGCTCTACTACAGGATGTAGTAGATTTTTTGAAGCCACGAAAATGTGATTGGAATGTGAGATGGTGCTGAAACCAGCTCCGCAGGCCTGAATGTGGACTGAGCCCCAGGACAGAAGCTGAACGTGGCTGTTCTCCCTCAGACAGGTAGCCTTGGCCCAGGCAGCCAGGGCAGAAACCCAGAACCTCTTCTCCATCCTTGCCTTCAGGCAGTCCCTTACAAACAATCACTTGCATTTCTATTACTCTTTTTGCCTACCAAATGCAGCTGCCCCTATTTTATTTCATCTTCATATATCTACATCCATATCCAGCATCATCATGTTATGGATGAAAGAGTTGAGACCCAGAGTAACTAAGTAACCTGCAAGGATTTAAATCCAGATCTGTCTGCTCCAAGACTAACACTCGATATGGGACATGTCCCTGGTATTCCTGAAGCTGGGAAGTCATCCAACCTTCCCACGATTCCTCCCCAAACTCACAGGCCAGGGATACAGCCAAACCTGATTAGAGGACCAGAGGCCTGAGGCTCAGGATGGAAAGCGGAAATACAGAGGCTGGGAGTGTATGGGAGATAAGTGGTCAGAAAGTAGATTTAGAGTAGATGTAGAAATTTCCTCGGAGGTGGATGGGACAGAAACTCTTAAGACTCATTGCGCAGGTTGGCACGCAGTGGTTATTTTCCTGATTATGGATTAGAAGTACTTGGGGTGTGTCAATTGGAGGGCATGGGGCACTCTAGAAGACACTTCTGTTTCAGGGAAGACAAACGAGATGCAAATTAGATGCCAAGTCTGATCATTTGCTAATGGCTGCTCAGAATTTTGCATCCAAAAGGTTAACCTGAAGCTCAGTCGGAAGGGCTGCGATTGAGTGCTAGAATGGGAATTGTGGCACCTGCTCCACATATATGCTACCCTGCTGTCTATCTCCAACTCCCCTTTACACACAGGCCTCAGCTGTCCTCTTCAAATCTTGCCCTGGGAAGAGAACTAGAAAAGGCACAGCAACACACAACAGTTATGCTTGAGAAACTGCCCTGGTTGCAGATAGGCAGGGGAAAGGGACCAAGCCAGTAAATTCCCAAGAAAGTCTAGATGCTGAGAAGGAGAGGCTGGCTGCAGAAGGCTCTCTGTGCTCCCTCCCAGCCCCGCCCCCGCGGTGTCCTTACTGTGTGAATTCTGCAGCTGAGTCACAGCTGCCATAAAGGGCTGCTGGGCCATGTGGCTGCCTGGGCTCTGCTGCATGAGGGGCTGCTGGTGAGGGCTGTGCAGCTGCTGGGAGAACTGAACAGGCTGCAGGGCTGCCAGGCTGCCGGCCACACTGTTGATGACAGGGACGCTCTGTGCTTGGGAGGTGTTGAGGCCTGTGGGAGCAAGAGGGAAAGGTCAGAGGTGGCTTTTAGGGGACAAGGAGAGGTGAATAGAAGGGAACAGGCAGCAACCCTTGCTCCATCCCTGGCCAAGCCTGCTGTGCGAGAGATTGTATGGGCAATGATTTTATGCACAAAGAAAAGGAGACTCGGAGAGGTTCATTTACTTGCTCAAATTTCACAGTGAAAGCCTCCCAAAGCCACCCTGTGACCTCCCAAACTTAGTTCCCTAGAGGCTACCAGGGCACTTGGGAAGTGGCCTCTATTTGTGCACTTCATCCTGGCCTGCCCTGGTGCCCTGGGGCACAGTTAAAGTGGCCACTCAAAGGCATGGATTAATGCCCAGATCCATCTGTCCAGCAGAGGGCAGGAGTGTGCAGGGACCCACATTTTTATTAAAACCAAAACACATGCATACTCCCGTGAGTATGAAGTCTGAAGGCCTTCATTTTGTGGAACATATAAATACCCAGAGAGAGGTCAGATGCCATCTCTCTTGACTGTAGTGGTGAGAGGAGAAAATACTGGCAGTCAGCAGTGTATGAATTGGGCATATTTTACCTGGTGGCCCAGGGTTTGCGGCATCGTAGGACCAGGTTTTAGAAGGATGAAGTCGTGGGACCAACAGATGGCGTAATGGTTATATCATTGGACTCCCACATAGTTAACCATGGTTTAAGTCCCAGACCAAGCAGCTTAAAACTCACCTCAGGTGTGTGTGCGTGCGTGCCCAAAATCCCAAAAGGAGAATGGAGGAGAAGGGATTATGGCATGGCCATCCCCCTGGGCGGGGGGGGGGGGGGGGGGGGGGGGAGGATTTCTTGCTTTCTGTCTATGTCTCTCCAGTGAGTGTACGTGCCCTATATAAAAAAAAAAAAATCTCTCTCAGGGTCAGCAGGTGGCATAGTGGTTAAAGACACTGGACTCCCACATGGCTGACTGCAGTTTGAGTCTTGGACCTGGCAGCTTGCTTTCTCACTTTCTCTCTCTCAATTTGTGTTTTTCTCTGGTCAAATTAAAAACAAAACAAAACAAAAAACAAACAAAAAAAAAACCCTAATAATAGTCCAATTAAATAAAAATAATTCTTAAAAAAATCTTTCTCTCTAAAAAGAGAAAAGGGTGAAGTCATAAGTTAAAGGCTACCTCTTGGCAGCTATAGTGGGTCTTGCCATCTTTTGCTCTGAGGCCTTCTGGGACTTGGTCCTGTGTCTCTAGCCCAAGGCCCCATTAGAACCTGGGCAAACACTGCAAATACCCACTCTCTGTCTGCTTCCTGAGTGGGACTCTGGGGGGACAGCTAAGGAAGGACTGGAGCGGAAACCAAAGGATCAGCAGAGAAGACAGTCCAGGCTCTTTCCTGGTGTAGCCATATTCCTTTGTTCTTGCTTCTGGGGAGATGGGGAAGAATAGGATGAAGAAGGAGATCCAGGGAAAGCTTCATTTCAGGTAGATGCAGAAAGGACACCTAGAGAGCCTTTCCTGAAAGGGAGAGGGTTTCCTAAGTAGGTTGCTGTGAAGACCTCAATGGAGATAGCACAAGTCCTCAACAATTGCCCACTCGGGGCTCTAGCTAATACTGTTATCAGAAACTTAAAAGGTGAGACCCGTGAGCAGACATGAAGGGGTAATAATCCTCCTCTGGGCTCTCCTGAGTGGGGGCTGAAGGTGGGGTGGAACACTCTTGGAAAGGCACTATCTTCAATCCCTCAGGGGCTCAGCATCTCACCTGATACCCTGCTCTCCTGTTTCCCGTTCCTACACCTACACACGGTCTCAGTCTCAGGACCCCCACAGATTTGCTATTTCCCAGGATCCCATTGCCAGCTGCTTTTTCTTAAAGAAATCTCTGGCCAGAAAACCAAATGCTCCTGCTTAGACTGGATAACATTTGAGGGCATAGTTTTGAAACCGGTCTGTGCTTGAGAATCATCTGAGGGAGCTCTTTAAAAAATATACATTCCTGGGCCCCACCCAAGACTTGATGAGTCAGAACCTTCAGAGGTGGGGCCCAGGAATTTTATTTTCAACACAGACTCGTGTGCCTCAGTTCTAGGATTGAGAGGCACTGATGTCATTCTATCTCCCACAGAGTATGACTCTTACCCTTTCCATCTCTTTTCTAGGCACTGGTTCCTGCTGAGGAAGCATGCTGTCCGGTCCAGTAGATGAACAGAAAATGAGGAATTGGCACTGCCAGGTAATTCGTGATCACTTCTCCATGGCTCTCTGCAGTCTTGAAGCAGGGCCCATGTACTCAACAACACGTGAGGTGGCTAAAAGAGGCTACCTGCAATCAATTCTTCATTCTGACACTCCGTAGGATAGGACCACTGAGTCTCAGCAAGGTTATCTAGTGACGTTCACCATTCTTCATGCTCTGTGCACTTTAAGTGCGTGTGCGTGTGCGCCCCCCCCCCCCCAAAGGTCAGTGTACACTTTGGTGTCGCTCATCTGCAGCAGGTTAAGATCATGGTGAGAAGGCAGAGGAAGTATGGGTGGAGGGAATTAGGAGGAATGAAATTGAATAAGACGGAATAGCCTCAGGGAAGATTTTAGTTCAAGTAGTACTTGAAAAAATATATAACTATATGCGCAGGGTCTTCAAAAAGTTCGTGAAAAGCGCTTATTCTAAAAGAACGATGGATGGTTTTAAAAATTGTCTTACAGCAAAATAAACGTGTACTTTAATTCCATTTTTTCCACAAACTTATTGAAATCCCCTTGTATGTCAGTTAAAGCTTGACATAAGAAGGCAAAGGTAAAGGGGATAGTTTGTGTATCATTTCAAGTGTAGAAGGAAGGAAGTGGGGCCAGCTGGTGGCATGGTGGTTAAAGGGTTAAATCCTGCATGACCAACTGCATTTACTATTTGAGTAAAATACAACGGGCACTGTGTGTATATGACCAAAATCTTGAAAGGAGAAATAGAAGAGAAGGGACTGTGGCCTGACCATCTCCCATGGTGTGGTCGCTTTCTCTCTCTGGCAAACATATGTGCCCTCAACAAAATTTTTAAAAAATAAAAAATTAAAAAGAAATAAGAAAGTAGAATGTTTTACCCACAGTCCTTTTAAGCAAACCTTCCAGAAGGCAAGCAAGCTGGTTTCAGGTGTCCTAATCTCATTTTTAGTGCAAACCCTGCTATTAGTATGGTTACCATATTCCAAATACCAGGAGGTCCTGGTGAAAGGCAGTAAATTTAAAATAATTTTTGATATGTGAGTCTTCTAAAGGCATCTATGCTCATTTACCTCCATCCAGATAAATCCAGAGTGCATCCGTTTCTAAGCAGTAAGGATGGAGCGAGAGCCTCACATACTCCTTCAGTAAATGTGGGTACCTCCTATGGGCCTAGCCCTGTTCTGCCTTCAAAAGATAGGTAAGTCATTCTTTGCGGAAGTGATTGGAGTTCCCATCCTAGCTAGAGATGATTCAGTGAGAGGTGAAGGAAGGAAACAGAAGGTCAGGAACAAAACAGAGACCATCAACATGGGCATTAGATATAAGGGAGACCATGAAGACAGACAGGCAATGTAAGGCTGAAAGATGTCAGTCAGCCTTAGATCTCTCCTGAGGTGTCTCAGGAATACGACCAAGAGTCACAACAGTGATTTCCAGAAACAATGACTTGACCTGAATTGTAACCGTGAAGCTGAAAATTCACCGAATGTCATCAATATTAAGATTCTCACAGAGATAACCATGGTCACAGCCCGCGTCAGCCTTTTCATGCCCTTGAATGGCCCATCTGTGACAGGGCACAGGTCTGCTGTGGAATATGAGCCTCTCAGAGCTGGAAAAACATGATTCATCTCCCTGTCTTCAGGCCTAAAAAGTTTTCAAAGCTCAGAGATACTATGATAGTTTCCTTCTGGGTCCTCTCGTATTGTATTTTCACCACTGGACAAGGACATTGTGTATTATCACACACATTTCCCTATCAGAAAGAAGCATCATGTCTTGTTTCATATCTTCACAAACACAAAGACCCTTCTAGAAAATATACCTCATACTTAGAGATAGGAATGAACACAAGACAAAAATATGAGCTACAATGTTATATATATTTGTGCTTTATAAATTTATAAGTGCATATATATGTATTTGTTGTCATTTGATTGCCTCAACAACCCATTTTATTATGGATGAGGAAATTGAATCTCATAAAGGTTCAGTGATTTGACCCAGGACACACAGCTGGTAGACTGTGACCAGTATTCAATTCCATTCCATACTTTTCTCTTGTTTTAGGTTAGACAATCCATATGTTATTGAGGAGAGAGATGAGAAGCTAAAGAAGTTAAATCAAGACTCCAAGTTGTGGGCAAGCTGGAAGAGAATCTTCTGCCACCCTTTATTATCAGGTTGGCTCATTGGCACGCCCTGTCCCCACGTCTTCTACCCAAGAACAGAACTTACTTTGTGCAATGGCCATGACTCCAGAGAGGGGGGCCATGATGAGGTTTTGAGATTGCTGGGGATTGTGGTGGGACAGGCTGTGGATATTTGTCAAGGTGCTGACTGGGGGTAAACCCCCTCCCGAGACTGAGATCTGCTGAAGAGAAAAAACAACAGCATGAGTGGAATTGGCACTGCCAAGAGCAGCTTCCAAATGACATGTCTAATTCACCCATGCATTAATTTATTCACTAAATAGCAATTATTAAGCACCTACCATGAGATAAACACTGCGGTACATGCTGATAGAGCAGTAAATTACATAATTCCTGTCCTAATGGGGCTTATATTTGTTGACTATCTTTGAGTTACAAACCTGCTTCAGAAAGTTTTCTGCTTGCTCAGTTGGATGGATCCTCCATTCTGTTTCCTGCTTTCTACATATTGGTGCAAGAGACACAATTGCTGAAATGACCAGAGAAATGCCCTGGGATTCCCCAATGAGAGCAAATTAGGGGCCAGGCAGGAGCACAGGGGCACTCTCACTGAGTACTGGGGCTCTGGGGACACTGCTCATATGTTAACTCAGAAACCTCACTATAGTCCTGTGAGGTAGATACTGTTGTATTGGGACCAGCAGATGGTGTAATGGCTATGTCGCTTGACTCCCACATAGTCAAACGAGGTTTGAGTCCCGGACCCAGTGACTTAAAGCTCACACCAGGCGTGTGTGCGTGCGTGCCCAAAATCCCAAGAGGAGAATGGAGGAGAAGGGATTGCAGCGTGGCCATCCCCCCTGGGGGGCCAATTTCTCACTTTCTGTCTCTGTTTCTCCAGTGAGCACATGTGCCCTATAGCTAAAACCCCTTTAAAAAACAAAACAAAACAAAAAAACCCCTGAGGTTCTGGGTACATAGGTATCTTGCCTAAGATCCCCAAACTAGAAACAGTACATATGTTATTCAAACCCAGGTGTTTCTTTTCTTTTCTTTTCTTTTCTTTTTTTTTTTTTTTTTGTGGAGAGGTTTTTGCTATAGGGCATGTGCGCTCACCAGAGAGACAGAGAGACAGAAAGCAAGAAATCATCCACCAGGGAGGATGGCCACGCCGCAATCCCTTCTCCTCGATTCTCCTCTCATGATCTTGGGCACGCATGCACACATGCCCGGCGTGAGTTTAAGCCACCAGGTCTGGGACTTGACCGCATTTGACTACATGGGAGTCCAGCGACATAGCCATTACGCCAACTGCTGGTCCCCAAGCCCAGGTATTTCTAACCCCTGAACCAAGTTCCTATTTGTTATATATGACTCTCCCCTCTCTCACTAGGGCATTATTGATGAGCTTTAGGACACAGTAGCCATTATTGGGTTTGTCTACTTTTTTCAAATATTCATTATACATTACTAATCTTTTTGTCCAGGAACTGATATTGTAATGATAAAATATTAAACAAGCCTTGAGCCCCAGACACCCCTATTCTTACCAACCTTTTTATTTTAATGAAGATTAGTAAGGGAAAGCTACTAGTTTTTGCATATTTACCTTTGTAGTGGCCACTTCATTGAATTCTTTTATTCATTTCTATTATTGTGTTTTCCTTATCAATTTTCCCCAAGTGTATAATTGCACCACAAGCACTTAATGTTAATAGGGTCTCTTCTTTGCTAGTATTAATAGGCACACATGTCCTGCATTGGTCTGAACTTTCTGAGTAGTACTACATAGTCACAGCTGCACTACATGTGCTTGTTTTGATTCTGATGTTATCAGAAATATTTATAATGTTTTGCCATTAATTATAATTATGTTATATTTAACAGTTTTTTTTGAGAGTTTTTTTTGCTATAGGGCACGTGCGCTCGCCAGACAGAGAGAGACAGAGAGACAGAAAGCGAGAAATCACCCCCATGGGGGATGGCCACGCCAAAATCCCTTCTCCTCCATTCTCCTCTCGGGATCTTGGGCACACACGCACACGCGCCTGGCATGAGTTTTAAGCCACCGGGTCCAGGACACGAACTGCGGTCGACTACATGGGAGTCCAGCAACATAGCCATTACGCTAACTGCTGGTCCCAATATATTTAACAGTTTTATATACACATATTCTTTTTGCATGATAGTTTACGGTTTTCAAATTTGATTTATTTATTTATTTCTCCCATGAATGAGAGAGAAAGAAAGAACTCCCACCCTTCACCCCCAACCTTCAGCCAGTCCTAGATTATAAGCAAGTGTGTGCCTCAAAGAGTCTCTGGACTTGAACTGGAAACCTTCCCAAGCGGGATTGCCTTGGAGAACATCACCTCTTTTTCTTTTCTTTCTTTCTTTTTTTTTTTTTAGAGAGAAATTCTCTTGCACGACCAGCAGTTGGTGTAATGGCTATGTCACTGGACTCCCATGTAGTCGACTGTGGTTTGAGTCTCAGACCCGGTGGCTTAAACTCATACCAGGCGCGTATGCGTGCGTATCCAAGACCCCAAGAGGAGAATGGAGGAGAAAGGATTGTGGCGTGGCCATCTCCCCGGGGGGGGGGGGGGTGATTTCTCGCTTTCTGTCTCTCTGTCTGTCTCTGTCTTTCTGGCAAGTGCATGCACCCTATAGCAAAAACCTCTCAAAAAAAAAAAAAAAAAAAAAAAGGGAAATTTTTTGCTGTAGGGTGCATGCACTTGCCAGAGAGAGACAAAGAGAGAGACAGAGAGCAAGAAATCACCCCCAGGAGTGGGGGATGGGCATGCCACAATCCCTTTTTCTCCATTCTCCTCTTGGGATTTTGGGCACACACGCACACGTGCCCAGCATGAGTTTTAAGCCTCTGGGTCCGGGACTTGAACCATAGTCTACTATGCAGGAGTCCAATGATGTAACCATTCCACCATCTGCTGGTCTCTAGAGTATCACCTTTTACCACTGTACCACTCTTTGGCCCCCCTCAATTAATTAAAACAATTATTATTAAAAAAGAACTGTCTCACTTCTTTCTGAACTAACCCATTCTTGAAAACATCAGGAACCCTGAGAGTGCTATAGGGTCAGGATACATCAGATATATAAGTAATTTAGCTTCTCTTCTTCCATCTTTTGCTACCCACAGGGCTTCTGATTAAAGGTCTCATACTAGCATCCCGGTAGGACACTACCTTCCACCTGCCTTTCTGCTCAACCCCATCACTTCCAAGGTTAATTTGAACAATAAGGGAAGAAAAAACCAAACAGGTTTGTTTGTGTTTTTAGAATGAACATCAATAAGTGAGTTAGGGGTCACATGACCAAGAAGGAATTCTGACCACATCAAACAAGAGAGAACCAGCCTGTTTGCTGGACTTGTTTTTCAAAATGTCAGAGTCATAAAAAAAAAAAAAAAAAAAAAAAAAAAAAAAAAATCCAAAACCTGCCTGTCCCTGAACTGAATCCCTTGGGTAATGTGGCCCTTTGAGAAAGTCAACCAAGTGACAATAATCTCTCTGCTATTTAACGTTGGCTTTAGCCATGCAAGAGAAATGTGGGTGCCAGTGATAAAAACAACTTCAACATGTGTGTCTTTAGAGTTTGTAGAGTGCTTTCACTGATTATTTTCAATAGATAATGACATAAATAAGGCAGACATTATTATGACTCTCACCTCTATATTACAGATTAAGAAACTGATCCTCGGGACCAGCAGTTAGCGTAATGGCTATGTCGCTGGACTCCCCTGTAGTAGACCGCGGTTCAAGTCCCGGACCCGGTGGCTTAAAACTCACACCGGGCACGTGTGCGTGCGTGCCCAAGATCCCGGGAGGAGAAAGGAGGAGAAGGGATTGCGGCGTGGCCATCCCCCTGGGGAGTGATTTCTCGCTTTCTGTCTCTCTGTCTCTCTCTGTCTGTCTGTCGAGTGCACGCGCCCTATAGCAAAAACCTCTAAAAAAAAAAAAAATAGAAACTGATCCTCAGAAGAGTAGAGACTAGCTCTATGTCACTTTGCCAGTAAGTGAGGAAGTCAGATTTCCAACCCAGTTTTGCCAGTTTAGATCACTTTCCATGTTTGGGCAACCCAGGCTAAGTTATCTTCCCCTCTAAAAGGCAGCCATTATTTTCTATTTACCTCCCGGACTAATGGAAGCTGGGGAGCTAGTGAGGATAATTGGGAGAGCCCGAACTTTGCGAATGCTGCCACTTACAGCCCCTTTGCAGTGCTAAGTGCTTTATGTGCCTGGAACATCTGAGGTTGGTATTATTAGCCCTTTTTTGCGGAAGAGGAAACTGAAGTTTAGAGAAGTTAAGGAATGTGCCCAAGTGGTAGAGTTGTGGTTGGAATCCAGCTCTCTGCTCAACATTAGGCCACACTGCTAGATACTGTGGTGTATCTAGCATGTGCTTTTTTAAAAATAAAATTATTTGCTCATTTATTTCTTTTGTGAGTGAGACAGATGGAGAAAGAGAGACAAACAGAGAGGCAGTACCCACAGGAGGGCCTCAATGTTGAGATCCACTCCGATCCTTCAATCAGCCCTGGCTCATGGGCATGTCTATACCTGGCATGGTCAGAGAAGTGTCCAGATTTGAACTAGAAAGCTTCCCATGGGGCATTGCCTTGCAGTGCTACATTTTTACCACTGAAAACACATGTTTGACCCTGGCATGTGTTTTTTTTTAATTATTTTTTAATTTCATTAAAAAAAAAAAAAGATTCATACATATAGACTACAACCCTAAACCAGGCAAGCTTTTTTTTAAAAAATTATTCTTTTAAAAAATTATTTAACTTATTTACTTTATTTATTTAATTATTCATTTATTTTAATTTGACCTGGGAGAGGGAGAGAAAGTGAGAAAGCAAGCCACAAGGTCCAGGACTCACACCGGGGTTGTTCATGCGGAAGTCCAGCACCCCTAACCACCATGCCACCTGCCGGTCCCCCAGGTCAACTTTTTGTCAGTCCATGCTGCTTGGGGCTGGGGGTGAGAGCCAACAGTGCAACAGAGAGCTCAAACAGATTGTTATTATTTCCAGAACTAATCCTTGGGGAGAGATATCAAAGGCATGTACTACCGAAAGTCAGCACGGACAGATTGCCATGCCTAGAACAGGGCTTACCCAGGGAACGACAGAGTTATGAGCAATCCTTACACCAACTTTATGATGTAGTCATCATCAAGCCCCCCATTCTACAGTGAAAAAGCTGAGGTTAAGTAATTTGTCCACCCTACTGCCGGTAAATGATAGAGCCAGGACTTGAACACGTTGGTATCCTTGCTTGTAATCCTTTCTAACCATTTCCATTTCTGGTGGGCCAAGAGCTGCAATGGACTTGTTACATGTTAGGAGAAAACAGACTCTTGAATGTGAGCATCCAGCGATAGCAACACAACCCAGGAGCCAGAGTGTTGGAGACAAGTGGAAAGCAGGTCCCTGCAAACAAGCTGCCAGGTGTTTGCTAATGTTGAGGTGTGCTGTCTTGGTCAATCATCAATCCAATAATATACTGCCCAGTTAGGGCACTGCTGAACAGAACAGGAGGAACAAGAAGCTCATCTTCAGGCTGCACCTGGAGCAGCCTCCACCTGAGTGAGGCAGCTTGCCTCTCAGGAGGAAGAGCGGGAGAGTTCAAGGGAAACCCCAGGACCTAGAAGCAGTAAGTGCTGAGACTTGGAAGGTTCTCTCCAGTGAGAAGTCAAGACTTCTGCAAGGCCACTTTTCCAGGGAAGCCTGGGCAACCCTTCACCCTAACTCTTTCAGATCTCAATGTGACTCTTGAGAAATCAGAAAGACTTTTCTGTTGTTCTTCATAAGAACCTTCCTTAAGGAATGGGGGAGGGCCAGGAGCTGCAAACTATCTCCCGTGGGTGTGCCCTCTCATTTTTGTTTGCAGAGACCACAACCCAGGATAGCAGCTCAGGTCCCCTGAAACTAGAGTTGGCTGGGCCGGTGCTCCCCTTAGGAAGTACACTTGTTTTCCCCCAAGGAGCCGGGACTCAACCACCTGTGACTCACCATGTCTGTGTTACCTACACAGTACACACACGTCAAGGTCGAAAATGGAATCTGTTCCCTGTTGCCCTCCTCCAGTGCTGGCCCCCATTGTCTCTGGGTCAGACACCTTGAGGGAATGTGTGCAGCCCCACCTTCACTGCTGACGCCAGGAGCCCATGGCTCCTCTCTCCCCTCCCCTCAGAGCACAGAGCATGGCCCAAGAATAGACTTTTCCATTTCCTACCCTCACTAGCATCACTTCTGTTCTCTCATAAGCAGCTCTCCCTGCACTTGTGGTGCTAGAGGACTCACTCAAACCTTGAAAGTTCAAATCCAAGTGGTCTACCCCTCACCAAGAGAGCTTCCCTTGCGTCTGGGTATGGGGATGTGGTTACAGAGAGAGAGCATTTCACTCAATGAGAATAACATCAGTATGAACTTCTCCACTAAAGCCACACTCCCATATTTTGAATATATACTTTGATGAGTATTTCACATGGGTTATCATACTGATCCTCTCCAAGCCCTATTGTTGTCACCCCCATTTTGTATATGAGGAAAAGAGACCTAAAGTATTCAGTAACCTGTCCAAAACTACATAGCGATTCAGTGCTGGAGCTGGGATTTGAACCAAGGTCGTTGTAACTTTGAAGTCAGTGTTTCTCACTCTGTAAGCATCACCCTACCTCACTTGCCACTTTGTGCTCTGTGTTAAGGCATCCAATGTCCTTCAGAACCCTTGTTCCAGAAGCTTCTCCCCATCTCCTGTCATCTACCAAATCTTGACTTGCTATGACTTTCTTTGCTGGTCCCAAGGGGATGGCAAAGAGGAAGTGGGGGCTTGCTTAAAGTGAGGTGCTCTCTGGGTTAAAAAACTAGCTCTGGAGGCCTTGAAGGGGAGGGGTGAATGAGCATTTTATCAACATGAATGTCATTGGCAGCCCCAAAACAAACAGTGTCCCACCCGGCTTGCTCCTTTATGAGGCATTCAATCAATAAACTGAGAGCAGAGCTCTGTCAGATTTACTGGCTCGGTTCAAACTGAGCACCTCTTCTACCCACCAAAGGCTGTGTCACCAGCTCGAACTTTCCGCTCCAACTCTGGACAGCCCCCATTTTCCCTGGTGGGGCTACAATGGCTCATTGTCTGAGCCAGGCCTTGTGAGAAGTTGTGTTTGTTTTGCCTCTTATCTTATCAGCTCCAGAGCTACAATGGCCCAGGTGTACTCACCATTTTACCATCAGGTGAGAGGAGATTGTGGCCTGGGTCCAGGCTGGCTGGGGAGACCTGCTGTAAAACTGACTGGCTGGTCACCAGGGCGCTATTGCCATGGTGACTGATTGTTGAGGAGGAAGTGACCTCACTGTTTCCCTGCTGGTTGTAGCGCACTCCTGCAAAACAACAGAAACCCAACAGAGAACGTTAGTGTCACCAGCGCCCTGGAACACTGGCTCCACTCCCCTTGTTTTCAAGGGTGGTTGACAAGAAAACAAAGTTGCCTTCTCCCCAGTGCACCCCACAGGAAGTAGCTGCTGTCTTCTCTAAGATGAAAGTAGCTTGGCATGGCTTGAACTTTAATTCTCAATCGCAAGCTCCGTGAGAGCAGGACATTTGTAACTGCATAGTTTTGTTCGTTGTCGTGTCCCCAGTGCCTCGGCACGTGGAAGCCACTCATTAAACATCTGTTGAATGAATGAATGGCGGCAGGATGGATTCTGCTCATGATCGCTTCAGCACAATTCTTTCAGGATTTAGGGCCTGAGATTGGCCTTCTCTTCCTGGCTGAAGTATATCTTTTATTCTTCAAATGCCTTCTAGAAATGCTTCCCTGGCATCTCTTGGCTATGCAGGCCTGCAAAATCCGAGTAGACTGATTTTGTAAAGAGGCGTTTGTCCAGTGAGCCTTGTAAAAGCCATAGCATGTGCATTGGTCTCTGTGTACTACCTTTATGGCTGCGCTCAAGAGGCCAGGGGACACAGGTAGAGCAGGACAGAGAATGAGGCTGCCACTATAGTCTCTGACTCTGGAACTCACATTCCTTTGATGGGGTCCCACTTGGCTAACTTCCAGGGCACAGGGAAAGACGCGTCTGCCGGAGGTAGGGCAGGCAGCACACGCAGGCGGGATGTGGATATTTAGTAAACCACTGCAGTTTGGTCGGCAAGGGAGGGGAGAACCACACATATTTACAGCCTCACTGCTCTGAACCAAAATAGAGATCTGTTCTCAAGAGAGAAAAAGTGCTGGACAGAGACCAGGCTGCTGAAGGAAGCTGAGAGAGGGCAAAGAACCTGGGTCCAGTTTGTGGAAGTAAATCTTGCTTGATGTACCTATGAAACAAAGACAAAGCGGGAGCGGGGGAGGTGTTTTGGGGTCTCTCACACTAAGCTCAAAAGTCCGTGTTCTTGTTTTTTATCTTTTTTTTGCTTTGGACTTAACACAAAGGGTTTTTTTTGGGGGGGACCATGTCCCACAAGGGAGGAAATCAAATACTCTCTGTTGGTGGAATTACTTGGAGAAATGAGCCCACTCTTCCTCAGCCCACTTTCTGAAGATGAACCACCTCTGTGCACTGATTCTGTTGCCGCTTCTGCCCTGCCCTGCCTCCTAGACCAACTAGAACCCCACTTTCCAGAAGAGGCTGCAAAGTCCTCCCACAGGCTGGGGGAGCTGCCATTATCAGCATCTTTTAATTCATGAAAAGAAAGCCTACCAAGAAGAGACCCAAGCCAGTTTTTCTTGGATTCTCCTAAGGACCTTGCCCAAGGTTGATATGGCCCTAAGCTTAAGAGGGTTGGGGAAAAAAAAACCGAAACAAATGCTAAAGCAGGATTCTAACCTTCAGAAGCAACTTGGTTAGCTATGAAGGGCTTGATGTTTATGCCATGGGCTTTTTCGTGGGGTTGTTTTCCCCATCCTTTGATTCAAGGGGCTGCTGCTGGTGTTGGGGGTGGGGCAGAGTACTGGAAGTGGGGTGATCCTAGATTTTGATGGTGATTGGTCTGGGGTCCTTTATTTATTTATTTGGTAAGATCAGGAGCCATGAAATTCCCAGCAGGATGCTTGAGCAGTGTTAGATAGAAGAAGAAAGAGATTTGAAACTTGGGAGCTGTGAAGGCAGAGCTAGGTTCAATAAAAAGGAGGGAGACAGAGTTTAAATAACTGAAAGGAAGACTTCCTAACAAGGAGAGGCAGTGGGAAGACTAAGGATGGAGCTAGATAAACTCAGGTCAAATCCGGACTTTGCTTTTAATAGATGTGTTATCATGGGGCCAGCAGATGGCATAGCGGTTGGGGCACTGGACTCCCATTTGGCCAACTGTGGCTTGAGTCCTGGACCTGGCAGCTTGCTTTCTCACTTTCCCTCTCTCTCTCTCTCTCTCTGGTGAGTGTCTGTATCAAATTTTAAAAAGTAATAATGATGATGATAAATAAAATTAAATAATTATTTTAAAAAATAGATGTGTGATCATGGGAAAAATACTTTCTCTGTGCCTTCCTCATATAACATGGAGAAAATTCTTCCTCAACAGGCCTATTTTTGAATTAGAGATGAAATCTACACAGCTCCTAACATAATGCCAAGTAAATGGTGACTACCGATGGGGATGCTGGGGGTGGAGCTGGTGTAGTGACAAACTCCAGTACCCTAAGATTCTAAAATTCCAGGCAATTTAGGGTAGATTCTAGTGGAATTACCTTTCCAGGGAAAATGGCTTCTAAAGAAGCCTGTTCTGGCAGGCCCATCAATGCTTTGCCCTGGATACAACTTGGGAGGGAGACCTGGCCGCTGTCCTCGTGTTCTTTCCGTCTGGAGAAACTGGACTTCACCCTGTTTTTCCCCTGCCTTTCTGACTCCCTGACAGCTGTTTACCTCCCCAGGATGCTCTGCTCCAAAGAGGGAGCCGTGATAACGCTGGGAGGCAGGTGTGATTCCACCTCCCAGCCTGTCCCCACCATCGATTCAGTCTCAAGTCAAACAGTCTCTGGATTTCGCCTATTTAATTTGGCTGAAGGAAAAGGTCCAGCCCTCTGATGATCAAATATGGGTCACAGAGAGGCTTCTCCCCTACGACAGGCTACGTAATTATTTATTTAAAAATAATTAACCAAGGATATCCGCAGAAAACAAAAGCCTTTTTTACAAGGGGGCATGGCAGGAGAGTAAGAGCCATTTGTTAGAATCCAGGCAGCATAGCCCAAGGCTACTATAATTTCACACTTTGTTTTTTCCTCCAACAGAATCTCCTTATAGAAGAAATAGAGGAGCTGCTCTGGTTAAAAACAGAATAATAATTTCTAAAATTAAAAAAAAAAAAAAAAAAAAAACAGATGGGCCAGACCAGCCTGTGGCATGGTGGTTAAGGTGGCTGCATTCCACATGGCTCACTGTGCAGTTCGAGTCTTGGATCCCGTGGCTTGAAAAATATTCTGAGCGCACGAAATCCCAAAAGAAGATAGGATGAAGGAGAAGGGATTGCAGTGTGACTATTCCCCATGGAAATGCTTCCTTATTTTCCCTTTCTTACACTCTCTCACTTGATCTATATCTACTATATCCTTTGGCAAAATTAAAAAAAAAAAAATAGATGGGCCTAGACTTTGGATTTTTTTTTTTTTTTTTTTTTTTCAGTAAAGACAGGCTCCCATGGTTGCGATCCTCCTCCTGCTTTAACTTCCCAGCTGGGACTGGAAGGCACGTGACACCACGCCAGGTGCTTTCAGACAAAGTCTTGCTGTGTTGTCCAGGACATCCTCAAGCTCACTGTGCTCAGCCTCCCAGAGTCACTGGGATTACTGGCACATATTTCTGTGTCCCTGGCCTTCAGGTTGGAAAGAATCGAACCCGAGCCCCCTGTATTAGCCTGTAGAGCACAGGGTCTTAGCAGCATGTGCCACCAGACTAGGCCCTGAACTTCCTTTAAAAGCCTCTGCAAAGAGATACAGCCCTGGCTGGAATAAGGGGATCACTTTTGAGCCCAGCTTTGCCATTTTTGAATTAGATGAGCTCTGGTCTCCTCATCTGTAAGCCAGAGGACCGCCTGCTGCGGGGAGGGGCTGTCATTGCTCCAGTGTGGCAGGAGCGAGGCATGAGGCTGTGATCAGCTTCGATCCACCAAAACTTTTCCCAGAGATGCTCCTCTCACTGGGAACTTGGCAACCGCTGGCCCCTGAGGGTGTTTCTATCTTCATCAGCCTTCTTGTGGGGATGCGGGGGTGAGGGGCCATCACAAGGTGTTTGCAATCAGCACACCAGAAACAGATGCTCTAGTTCGAAGAAGGAGGGAACCAGCAGTTAGCGTAATGGCTATGTCGCTGGACTCCCACGTAGTCGACCGCGGTTCGTGTCTCGGACCCGGTGGCTTACAACTCACGCCGGGCGCGTGTGCGTGTGTGCCCAAGATCCCGAGAGGAGAATGGAGGAGAAGGGATTGCGGCGTGACCATTCCCCCTGGGGGGTGATTTCTCGCTTTCTGTCTCTCTGTCTCTCTCTGTCTGTCTGGCGAGCGCACGCGCCCTATAGCGAAAAACCTCTCAAAAAAAAAAAAAAAAAAAAAAAAAAAAAAAAGAAGGAGAGCCCAAGTCTTTGTATATTTCACAAATTCAGAAAAACACTTAAAATGAGAACACAAGTGAAGTGCAAAGTGTGTAGGCTCTGGGGTCAGGTAACCTGGATTTAAATCCTGGCTCCACCATGGAATAGCTGTGTGACCTCGGGGAACTTTCATAACCTCCCTGAGCCTCAGTTTCCTTGTTGTTAACAACATCCATTCCTTAGATCACTGACTGGGTAGAGAATGAGTTAATGAATGTGACGCTACCCAGAACTTGTTTGACATGTAATAGTTGCTTGAAACACACCAGTTCCTTTATGTTGAGATTGTCCTTGTCTAAAAGACTTTTTTTAAAAAAAGTTTTTGCCATAGAGTGTGTGTACTCGCTGGAGAGAGACAGGGAGAAACAGTGAGAGAGAAAGTGAGCAATCAGCCTGCAGGTGGATGGCCATGACACAAGCCCCTCTCCTCCATTCTCCTCCTTGGATTTTGGACACACACACATGTGCCCAGCATGATTTACAAGCCACCAGGTCCGAGACTCAAACCATGGTCATCCATGTAGGGGTCCAGCACCATAACCACTATGCCACCTGCTGGCCCCTCTAAAAGACATATTTAGGATGGCTGAGATCACAAAACTGTTTTGAGCAGCTCTCATGGGCTAGCTTTCATGTACTTGGGAGCCTACATTAAGAAGTGGAATGGCAGCTTCCCTTCTTCCTTCACCATCACAAGCTCTGAAAATGAATATATGAAAAGGACTCTGGTTTAATATTGGCTGGCCACAGATGCCAGTCCAAGAGCTACAGAGGACCCATAGGAACAGTGACAGTGGCAAATGGTGGCCATGCACCTTGTACTCACTCCCTGGCTCATGCCACTAACTGGCCATCATTGCCCTGTGAACCATAGCACATGTGTCCAGCAGCAAAAGCCATCCCAGGTGGAGTCCAGAGACAGCCCTGAGGCCCTGGTAAGGAGATCATCTACTTTCTCCTGATCCCAAGCCTTCGCATCATGGGTGCTATGCTATTTCTGAATCTCTGGCAGTACATGGGACAGAGATAGGTCATTTGGTTTGTATCTAATCGACTGGTCAGAAGCATCAAAAGCATGGAAGAAGCGTCCCCGCCCTGCCTTCCTGTGCCAGCACTTCCTACCAGCATGCTCTTCCCACTGCCACAGCCTGGGGTTTCTTTCTAAAACAAAATCATGACATGTCACTGCCCTGCTTAAACCTCTGATGGCTCCTCACTGCCGTCTGAAAAGCCCTAACATTGGGACCAGCAGACTTGGGCCTTCCTGAGCACAGTCTGCCTTATTTGCATCCTCTCTCACCACATCTCCTTCAGTCACATCAGAGCACATGCCCTTTCTCCAACAGCTCTGCCATCTAATTTCTTGCCTCTGTGCCTTTGCTTATGCTGTTCCACCTGCTCAGAAAGCTTACTCTGTGACAGCCTCTAAAAGAACTGAAGACCACCTTCTCTGTGAAGCTCACCTCGATTCCTCGTGGTTGTGAATTGCTCTGTCCTTTGTATTTGGCATGGCCTAGAGACTGTTGCAGCAGGATTGGTCTGCGGTACTCTGATGACATGTTTACTCCACTCTCCCTCTGAAAGCGATGGCTATTTACCCACTGTTGCATCCTCACAGCCTAGCAGAGTGCCTGGGAGTGCAAATACTTACTGAATGAAGGAGTGAGACCTTTGCTGCTTTGAGTCCCTATGCTTGGGACAAGGGGCATCACTTCCAGCAAGAGGAGAAAATTCTGATGTGTATAATGACAGTATTAAAAGTGGGAATCTAAACCAATTCTATTGATACACTATAGTAAGGAAATAATTTGAGCGTGACATGAATTTTGCATTTAAGAAACAGTAGATGACGGGACCAGCAGATGGTGTAATGGTTACGTCATTGGACTTCCATGTAGTCAAACACAGTTTGAGTCCCAGGACGGCAGCTTGAAACTCATGCTGGGAGCATGTGTGTGAGTCCAAACTCTCAAGGGGAGGATGGAGGAGAAGGGATTACGGATGAGCATCCTCCCTGTGGGTGGTGGTTTCTCATTTTCTATCTCTATGTCTCTGTATCTTGAGTAAGCACACGTGTCCTATAGCAAAAATCTCTCTTAAAAAAAAAAAAAAGAAGGAAATCTGGGGGCCAGTGTGGCATGATGATTAAGGTGCTGGACATTCCCACATGGCTGACCACAGTTTGAGTCCCAAACCTGGTAGCTTGCTTTCTCATTTTCCCTTTCTCTCTGGTCAAATGAAAATAAATGAATTAGTAAATAACATTTTAAAACACATAATTCTTTAAAAAAATAAATCTAGGTGGCTTTTCGCCAAGATGGCACCACAAGTGAAAAAGTTCCTGCCCCTCCCAAAGCTGAAGTCAAAGCAAAGTCTGTGAAGGACAAGAAGGCAGCGGTGAGAGTCATCCAAGGCCACAAAAAAGGATCTGTGCATCACCTACCTTCGGTCAGCCCAGAAGCAGCCCAGATAGCCTCAGAGGAGCACCCCAAGGAGAAACAAGCTTGACTACTATACCATCAAGTCCCCCTGACCACCAAGACTGCCATGGAGAAGATAGAGGACAACAACACACTTGTGTTCGCTGTAGATGTCAAGGCCAACAAGCACCAGATCAAACAGGCTGTGAAGAAGCTCTGGGGTACTGACATGGCCAAGGTCAACACCCGCGTTGGGCCTGACGGAGATAAGGCATATGTGCGACTGGCTCCTGATTGTGATGCTTTGGATGTTGCCAGTGAAATCGGGATCACCCAAACTGAGTCCAGTTGGCTAATTCTAAATACACACCTTTTCATCATTAAAAAAGACAAAGGAAAATAGAAGAAATACTAGGTGAATTCGGAAATCAGCACCCCGATAGGTGGAGCCGCACGGGAATATACGACACATACTTACGCACTCACATGCGTGCACACACACACACCTGGAATATCTAGCCGCTATTTCAGTCCACTCTGTGTGCTCTAAGCCACATCCATGCACATGTGAAGTCACAACTTTCCTTCTTATCTCAGGAAGGAAAAATGCTTCTAGGGAGAGAAAATTCTGGGTACACAAGAGCAACGTCAACCAGGAAAGCATGACCCAGACTGCTCTTTTCGTAAGGAGAGAGGGAGGGAGTGGGGGCTCCTGGGCAGTGTGGGCTCAGCTTGCCTCCATGTGGCCTTTGGCACCAAAGGCTAGAGATCCCTTTTATGAGGGTCTGTGAGCTGCCCCACAATCTGGTGGGAGCTTTTCCCCCTTGACATTTCAAAGCCAATCTCCCATCCCTGATAATGCAGGAATGTTCCTCTGGCTGGTGGACCTCTGCCAGCTGGAGCTAGTGTCCCAACCACCAACAGAGTAAACATTACTCAACTGCCCAGGGCTCTGTCACACACATTCTTCCCCTGTGTTCCTAACCTCACGCAGAGCACAGCCCAATCCTGCTGGGTCTGAAAGCTGGGAATTTAAACAGGCAGGAGGGAATGTGAGAAGGGGAGAGCTCCTCCAGAAGGAAACAACTGTAAATTATAGGTAGACAAAAATAAATTATGAATAGACAGAGCTCTTTCTAAAGAAGCCAAGACAGTGTTGCGGATGGGGCTGGGAGGATTCAGTCAGTCCTGATGGGCCCAGAACTGTGTCCAGATAAGTCTATCCTCCCCCCAAACGCTAGTCACTTTTCTTGAGGACAGAGGCAGAGAGACAAATGATTCAGTCTGGCGAACTTCTGAGACACTCATTTGGGATAAAAGAATGTGAACTATTCCCCAGCTCGAAACTGGGAACTCCAGCAATGAAGGTTTTCAAATGAGGAAGCATTGCTGCTTTGGTTTCCTCATTTGTAACCCAGGCCTTTGGCCTATTCTTATTAATTTTTCTTCCCCTCCGAGGATAAAGATGAATGGTTGCAAAAAGTTTAGGAGATGAAAAATCTGGAAGCCTGGGAGGAAAAAGCTCATGCAAGATGAAAGCAGTTTAAACACTGGGCTGGTTTCAATTCCAGATCCCGGTCGACCTAAGGTGGCTTAGTTAGGAGTCCAATTCATAAGAGGAGAAACACAGACAGGACTGTGAGGACGGTAAACATTCTTGACTGAAGGAGTAAAAGTTGAGTGATACTTAAGGGAAGCCCACAAACTGGTTTTCTTATAAAAATCAAAGCAAATGTAACCAAGAAGAGAAAAGAAAAGAAAAGAAAAGAAAAGAAAAGAAAAGAAAAGAAAAGAAAAGAAAAAGTCTTCCATCCAAAGCATCTTGGCTGAAAACAGAAGCTAATGTGCATGGTACATCTGAAAACATTGCACAGGCAGGAAGGGAGGTGACGAGCGACAGAAAACCCACGTGTCCTCTCCGACAACGTCGGCATTGGTCACCACGCCTCGTCTCTACCAGAGAGCAGGTCTCTGCAGGCAAACATCAGGTGGTTTGCCGTGAACACTTCAGCCTAGAGACCTTTGCTGCCAGTTAAAGAAACCAGCCTGGCGCTCAAGAACTTGACCGGTCTTCACAGATGAGTATTGTGTGTCACAGATGCCCATTTGACACGGTGGGAAGCTGGGGTGCAGAGAAGAGGCCTTTCCCTACCTCTTGCTGCAGGTCTTGCTGCAAGTCAGTGGTATTTTGAAGATGCCGCTTTTCCCTCTTCTCCAGTAGCCCCAAATCAACTCCCGATCTATTAAGCTCCCTTTCACGATTTCATGGACTTGTTTACTTCTTCTTGGCTGCATCTCTTATGTCAGCCCCATGCAGACGGGACCCTGTCTGTCCTCCCCATTCTCTCCTCTGTACCTTGCACAGAACCCAGCTCAAACTAGGGACTCAACAAATAGTTATGGAACGAGAAGATAATGAGTGAATGACCTACCCCTCAACCCTGACCAGCTCTGCATCCCCTTCATCGTTACTTTGTTGGGTTGAGCAGTAAGAAGTGACAGTGGTATATATTTACTCTCGAAATCCCCCATTCTTTTCTGCGGTTGGGGGAAGTAAGCTTTTGTTTTTTTGTTTTTGTTTTTGTTTTGTCTTGTTTTGTTTTGTTTTTAAGGAGACAGAAAAGGGAGTAAGGAAAAAGAAGAGAGAAGGAAGAAAAGATATGAAAATATAATCATAATTGAAGAAATAAGGGGCCAGGCAGTGGCACAATGGTAACACAACTGGACCACATGGAAAGGTCTTAGATTTGGTCCCAGGATCTCCCTGAGCATACCATATACCTGTAACCTGGGTTGGCTGAGACTAGGGGTGGATTGTAGATTGAAGATTCTATTGGGAATGTCTGTCTGTCTGTCTGTCTGTGTTTCTCATAGAGTAAATAAAATATTTTAAAAATTGAAAGCATGGACTGAGCCCGAAGGCACAGGCATGCTGGCTGCCACTCAAAGGCCCTGAGAGATATTGACAGATACAAGCAATTTCATGTTTGAAGGCACAAGGTGAGTGCACTAAGGAATAAATATAATACAATAGGACTGCTTTCTCAAACCTGAGGTTTGGGTAGTGCTTTATCTTGTACAAAAATCGCCAGTGGAATGCTGGGATTGGGGAGGGGAGTCTACGCAGCCTTGACTTCTCGAGGCTTGAGCATAACACCCACTACTTTGGGCTCTTTAAGGAGGTGGGAATGGACACTTCCATTCGCACAGGCTGGCCACTTTTCAAGGTTTTAGACCACAGGTGGGAACTCCACATTTAGATTTACCATATTAGAACCCAGTTTGGGGCCCACTGGGTTGATTTGGGGGTAAGGAGAAGGGACAATTAATGGGATTTATTGTGGCGACATGGGTAAATTGGATGCCTTCTTTTCCCAAAGAAACTAGGGTAAAACTAAGAAGGATTCATGGTAGATGTTGTTAGGCCTAAAGGCTGTGGGGACAGACAGCGCTCTGCCTCACTCTGGCTCCTGGGGTCTGGTCTTTTCTGAGAGGCTGCCTTTGCAGGCAGGGATAATATGGATGCAACAAAGGCCCCTCAGCTTGGCTGACAAGGAGAATGGTGATGCTCCTAGTGGGCCTGGGCAATGGAGAAATGCCATAAAGCCATCAGCAGACTGAGCCACTGGGTGTCCACACAAAGGTAAGGTCCTATAAACAGACATCGGAATTGTGACTGAAGGGCTAATAAAATTGCCTTCAAAAAGAGAGGTTTTCTACTGTGGCCTATTCATAAGCAAGACCCTACTGGGAGGTGAGACCCAGGGAGAAGAGCCTTTGAGGCCTGACAAGTGTCAGAGCTACCTCATTATGGGGCTTGCCTGGCCAGACCCCAGCCTCTTCATCACCGTCACTGAGGGCAGCTCCATCAGTAGCATCATCATCATCACCATCATCATGACAGACAGCCACTGATCACCAGGCAGGCTCACAGATGCTGGTCTCAGGGACCACCAGGGATTGGTGGCGCTGAGACCTTGGAAGGTGGATGACCACTGGCTTCCATTCCACTGGGGGAACGAGAGCACCATTCAAGTGCTCAGGGAACACCACCAGAGAATTGATGGCTGCCCAAAGCTAGGCAGTTTTGTTTCTGTCTTTCCAGATAACTTTGATTTGCAGTGACTCCAATCCCTTTTCTAGAGCTCAGTTCACCCAACAGAAACTAAAGGAGAGTAGTTCTTGCTCTTTTCTTGTCCAAGGAACACTGGAAAGAGATTACGAAAGGAACCAAACAAGTGGAACGTTAAACTAACTGGTAGACTAAATAAGTAGACTAAACTAGTAAACTAAATAATTAAGTATAAACTGAACTAGTAGAATGTTAGGGATAAAAATCATATTATGTTCTTTGGAAACTTCCTGGTGGCATTTAATGTTGACATGATTTTGTGAACTGTAGACTTTAGTTAAGTAGTGTTAATGGGAATGGACCTGGATGACATTGTTTCTAGAAAAGGGAAAATATGCTGTAAATAAGAACATATACATATATTATGTAAAACAAAACCAATTCCATGCTCAATTTAATTCTTTTTTTTTTCCCCTTTTTAATTTTGCTATAGAGCATGTGTGTTTGCTCAAGAGAGAGAGAAAGGGAAAATGAGAAATCACCTCCTCAGGAAGGATGACCACACCATAGTCCCTTCTCCTCCATTCTCCTCTTGGGGTTTTGGGCATGCACATACAAATACCTGGTGTGATTTTCAAGCCACCGGATCCGGGACTTGAACTGTGAAGTTGGCCATGTGGGATCTAGCCTCCTTAACCTCCATACCACCTGCTGGCCCTCAGTTTAACTCTAAAACTGAATACCAAATTTATACAACAGGAGATTTATACATTGAGCTTTTGGAAAGGAAACCCTCTATAATAGTCATCTTCATCCCGCAAATACATGGAGTGTCCACCGTGTGCCAGGCATGGGAACGTGAGCGAGAGATACAGTGGTGAGGCAATCAAAGTTGGGCTAAGATGCTGGGACAGCCTACAATTCTATCACTCAAAATACATACATACATAGTTGGTTAGGTATTTAGAGACTTTCTCCATGGTGAGAATAAGGCTTGCTTGATTTGTTTTTATTTGACAGGTAGGGATGCAAACCCATATTTCACCTGGCAGTGGGATTCTAGACAATAAGGAGGATGGGCTGCTGGTTTCTATTTTCATCCTCAAACACCTCCAGATAAATTAAGCACTTATTTTGCTGTACAATGAATATTACACAAATAAGAGCTATTGCTTAGAAAGTTTCTACTCTTGCAAGAAAGAACTTAACTCCACTTCATTGCCAACACAATCCAACAGGTGGCTAACCAGGAAGGGGCACCCTGCAGTGGATAAACCCAGAAAGCACAGGCATGCTGGCTGCCACTCAAAGGCCCTGAAAGTGTTAACTTCCAGCAGTTATAGGTGTCTCGTTTACACCCATTATAAACCTGTTTATTGTGACTGGCCCCACCCAATCTGCTGGGGCTGTAAAGCTCTAATGGTCCCTAATAAAGGTGGAAGGCTTCTAACAGCACACAGTTCCTGAAATGGGAAAGGAGCGAGGGAGAGAAGGAGGGAGAGACAAATGATGAGATTAACAATAAAATATCACAATGGCAGACCTCTCTCTGTACTTCCAGCAGCAGAGTCCTGGACCCCAAGACTGGGCACAACACACACTCTCCAAATAATTACCATTCAGAGCTGAGTGGCCCTCATTGTTGGAATCCCTGAGAAGTTAAATGATTCGCCCAAGGTCACTCCTGCCCATTAGTGTCTCTGGTCTCCTGAATCCTAGTCCAGCACTGCTTGCCTTAGCTGCTTCTCCTCTTCCAGTTCAGCAGGGTGCCCTCCGTGTGATGGTCAGCCCTTTCAGCACTCTCCTGCTCCATCTAGCCTTGTGATGTCCAATCTTGACTGTCCATCCAAATCTCTTAAGGCATTTGTTGAACTTCTCATGCTTCATTACCCTTTCCCCCATTCTGATTCTATAAGTATGAGTGGGTGGAGAGCCATGCCTAATTTAAAAAAAAATAATAAAGAGTATATACATGCACTAGAGAGAGAGAGACCCTCAACAGAGCTTTGCCATTCCCCCAGCCTTCCAGCTCCTCCTATGTGTACCCATATGCATGTGCCTGACATGTTTTCACACTGACCTAGGGTTATAAATCTATAGTCAGTATGCAGCTTCCAGCACTGTGGTCCAATATGCCATGGGTTATACCACAGAGGCTGGGCCTCCATTTTTAGTAATTTCTCTGTATGACTTTTTTTCCCCCCTCTGGATGACTTTTATGTGGTCTGAGAAGGAGATCTGAGAACCACAGACCTTTCCAATATGCAAGTTTCATTGTTTTTGATGTCCCAAATGACAAACAGGGTTACGGCAAGGGAAATCCTTCCAGGGTGAAACTGCAAAGCCACATCCTCATCTAGAACCCAGAAAGATCCAAAGGTCTTCCTCTCCTCTCTCTTAACACCCAGGTTGAGAGACCCAGTTTCCTGAGTCAACCCAATAACTCTGTAATGGCAACTAACCTTCCCTGTCAGGCACTGTGCTTGGCACTGGAAATGTTTCATTATATTTAAGCCTCATGACAATCCCTAAGAAAATATGTATATAATGATTCCTGTTAGTTTATTTATTTATTTATTTATTTATTTATTTATTTATTTCTTCCACTAGCTAGAGAGATGGAGAAAGAGAAAGAGGAAGAAGAGGAGGAGGAGGAGGAGGAGGAGGAGGAGGAGGAGGAGGAGGAGAGAGAGAGAGAGAGAGAGAGAGAGAGAGAGAGAGAGAGAGAGAGAGAAAGCACCAGCACCTCCAACAGGGTCACAATGCCAAGATCCAGCCTCAGCTTCAGCCATCCCTGTGGATTGTGGACACACATGAGCCTGACATGTTCAGGGAGGTCTCCAGACACGAAACTCGAGCCCTCCCATGTGAGTCAGCTTCCCAGAGCACTGAGTTAACAGTGTGCCATCGTACGGCCCCTAGGATCCCCACTGTACAGATAAAGAAACAGATGCTCATGGAGCCTAAGTAACTTACTTGAGGTCACATGGCATAATAGTGACAGAATCACAATTCTAGCCAGGCCCATTTGGGGTGCTACCCTTGCTGCCCAGACACACGTATTTGAGTCCGGACCTGGAAGGTAATGCCTGTAACCAACCCCTCTTGGGTCACATTGACTTCCTCAGGAAAGTACTTAAATACTGAAGACCATCTGCATGGTGCTGCAACTTGTGAAGGGCACTCAGAGTACGAGTGCATTAGAGAGATCATGTCCCCCCTCATTGGTCGACTCCTCAGTGGCCAAACTCACACAAGTGTGCTCCTGGGGACGCCACTGAGACCAGAGCAGAGAGTAATGGGAAGGCACCCTAAGCAGACACATACTCACAGGTTTATGGAAGTGACTTCCAGAATATGAGTCCTCAGGAGCTCCTGAGGTTTCGCTATGCTCACTGTGGGGTGTGAACACCCTTCCCTTCTTACCACTCCTTTGCCTTAAAGTTTAGGGGAGCTTCCCTTCTCAGAATAAAGGCCTTTAAGCTTCTCAGATACAGCTTCCACCAGGAAAGTACTGCACCCTCTCTAATTGGCAGGTTCCCAGGGCTAATTACTAGCAAGCAATACAAGTGTGGTACTCATACCTCCCATTATTAAAGGAGGGAAATGCCCTATTAGTACAGGAAATCCATGGTCCTCCGATGAACCTGACCTCCTGACACATGGTCACGAACCCCTCCCCGTACGCCAATCCATGGACCGTCCCTGTTTAGTGGATTTGTACTAAATGCCTTGTGGCACCAGACATGCCTACGGATGTCACAGAGCAGTCCTAGGCAGATCAGGAAACTGCCTCATACGCCAGTGTGCTACAAGAAGCCAGTCTGAGTCTGCTACAAACAATGAAAGTTGGAAATACTCAACTTCTCTAAGAGTCAGGATTAAATAAAACCTCCAAGAGGGGCAGGAAAAGAGGGAGGAAATAACCATCCCCAAACAAAGCTCTGCATGGAACGACAGTAACTACCACTTATGAGATTCTTCTATAAGCAGAGTGCTTTGCCTACTTATATTATCTCATTTAAATCTTCCAGCATCGGCTTAAGTAGATATCCCCCTTTTACACACAGAGAAACTGAGGCTCAGAGATTCCAGAGACTTGCCTAGAATCCCACAGCATTACGTGGCCAAACTGAGGTTGGCCTGCTCCACAGCTATGATTTTGTTGCAAGGCCCACTGGGTTTCTAAGAGCATTTTCCCAGAGAACTACTAACTGCCAGGGTTGATGCCAGAAAGGGCAGGTTAGGAGACAAAGGGAATTATTAGTTGCTAACTGACTAGCTCTAGGGCCATAGCTATTCAAAGTGTACTCCCAAGACCAGCCTCTTCAACAGTACCTGGGAACTTGTTAAAAATGCAGAAACTGTAGGTCTCAGTGCAGACCTACAGAATCAGAATCTGCATTTTAATAGTTGCCCAGGTGATTAGCATGCACTTTATCAGTTGAGAAGTTCTCAAACTTGGCTACATGTTGGTATCACCTGGAAAGTTTTTTTAAAGTTTGTTTATTTCTTCTATGAATGTGGGAGAGAGACAGCACCTCCGACAAGGCCAAGTTCATCTCGCTGCCATCCAGCTCTGGATCATGGGTGAACAGGTGCTGGCATACTCAGGGAGGCTCTGGACTTGAACTGGAAACCTTCTTATGTGGGACCGTCTTACAGAGCTGTGTTTCATCACTGCACCACATCTGGCCCCTCACCTGCAAAGTTTTCACAACTGCTGTTGCCTGGTCCCATGCCCCTGGTATTCTGATCGACTAGCTCTGGGGAGCAGCCTGGTACTGAGACTTTTAGAAGCTCCCCAGTGATTCCAAAGTGTGGTAGAGTTTTGGAACTACTCTCCTAGCATGGGGGATTGGCAAACTGGTCTGTTGGCCAAAGCAACCTGTTTTCACATGGCCCCATATGAGTTAAGAAAAGCTTTTACATTTTCAAATTGTTTTTTTTAAAGCCAAAAAAGACTATATAATGACATGTGAACATTTTATAAAATTCAAATTTTAGTCCCTATGATAAAGCTTATTGGAAGAGAACTATATTCCATTGTTAACATTTAGCCTGTGACTGCTCTCATGCAACCAAGGCAGAGTTAAATAGTCCTGACTGAAACAGCATGGCCTGATAAGCCTAGAAGATTTGCTATCTGGCTCTTTATATAAAGAAGCTTATTGGGGCCAGCAGGTGGCGTAGTGGGTAAAATGTTGTACTCCCACGTGGCCGACTGCAGTTTGAGTCCCATATCTGGAGGCTAGAACCACATACAGGGCATGTGTGTGTGCATGCCCAAAACCCCAGACGAGATGGCGGCATGGCCATCACTCTGGGAGGTGCTCTTTCACTTCCTCTCCGTCTCTCCAGTAAGCACACTTGCCCTATAGCAAAAATCTCTCTCTCAAAAAAAAAAAAAAAAAAAAAAAGAAAAGAAAAGAAAGAAAGAAAAAGTGTTGGCTCCTGTTCGAGAGTACTTGTAAGTGGCTAGGATGATGACCATGATTATGACTGAATGCTTCATTTGTCTGTTTTGGTGCATTTGACTTTATTTTTAGACCACACACACACACACATACAAACATACACAAAAGAGGGTCTTCAAGGAGTTTATAAAAAGTGTGTTTTACAATAAAACTATGCTGCAATGAGCCAGCAGGCGGCTTGGTTAAGGCGCTGAATTCCCACATGGCCAACAACTGTTCGAGTCCTGAACTCAGTGGCCTGGAAATCACACCAGGCGGCATGTTGCGTGTGTGCCCAAAATCCCAAGAGGAGGAGAGGGGACTGCAACATGGCCACTGCCTCTGGGGAGTGATTTCTCACTCTCTCCTCTCTCTGTCTCGTTCAAGCAAGCACACACGCCCTATGGTGACTCCACCCCTGCCTCCAAGAGAAAAGAATAAACTAGGCTAGATTTCAATTTTTTTTGAACAAAATAAACCGGAATTTTAATTACATTTTCCATGAACTTTCTGAAATCTCCTTGTATACCTTCCCCCGCTTCCCCTCCCCGCCTACCCTTTCTCACTTGTGTTTTTACTTTCCTTTGAAAACCAGACCTTGTGCCTTCCCACTAAGCTGGTTGCTTCAAAGCCCCTGATGCTGATCTCTGTCTGCCTCTCTCACCCCTGGTGCTCAAATGTGTCCAAGTTCCTGTCACTTCTCATCAAATCTTCAACAAATAGCTTCCAAGAGCACTTCTCCCATAAGCTGCAGGCCAGGCTGTGTGCTCGCAGGAAGCTCCCTTCCTCCTCAGAGCTAACTGGAGGCGGCAAAGAGTCCTTGAATGCTCTAAGGATCCTTCAGGGGGATTAGGCACGGCCAGTAGAGCTGCCTTCGGTGATAGGACTCCAGTATCTCCCGACCCCTTTGTGTGAGGAGCCTGAGTCCCACCAGCCCAGCAGCCGGGTCTCTTTGTATGCAGACCAGAGACGGCCCCCTATCAGGGAAAGGCTGCCAGCACAATGCTCTGAAGGCCAGCTTCTTAATCTCATTAATATCCTGATTGTCTTACCCAATCTAGAGGCAGCAATGGGGTGGTACCCGCAAGATAAAATGACCTTCCATTCAGGAGATAAAATGGTAATCAGATAAAGTTTCTAAGGAGGAGACATCGGAGCCCTGTCCACCACCTCACCCCAAGTCAATGTAAAAGTGTTTCCTATAACAGCACATGTTTCCAGGCAGGATTTGTCTCTAACCTGCTACTTAAAGACAATGGGGACCTTTGCTGCTGAGATGAATATTTTTACAACTGCCCTCATAAACCCCCTCCCATGTCTGCTGCCCAGGGAGGGGGCGGAGCTCCCAGAGGTGAGCTGAAGTGCCTGCTGTCTCAGAAGCCCCATTAAGTTGTTAAGATGTTTAGTGTCCCAGACAGTGCCGACTACAAGGGCAGTTCAAATCCCCACACGGATGGGGATGGGGTCATGAAAAAAGGGGGCTTTGATTTATTTCCTGGGCAGGGCACAGAATCCACTTTGGTCAGGAGCAATGGTTGGTTGGGGAGGGGACAGTAACCTAGGCAGACTGGGAGATTCCCACCCGTACCCCACCTCTTTGGTCATGTTCTTCCAACACTCTTTGACATTCTCAGGAAAACAGTAGGGGGGGAGGGGTGTGTGTGTGTGTGTGTGTGTGTGTGTGTGTGTGTGTATGCTCGCATGCTTGTTTTTGTGCCTAAGAGCTTCTTAGCATCTGCATGAAACAAAGAGATGGACAATGTGTAATAGGTCAAAACCTGTCCCCAGGACTTACTAACTATAGCATGAACTTGAGCAACTAACATTCTAAACATCTCATTTTCCTTGATTGTAAAATGGGGATAACAATGAGAATGGTTTCTGCCCCACTAGGTTGTCGTGAAGGTTCAATAAGGTGATGCATGTAGGTGCCGAGCCCAGGGCCTGAAACCCAGGGAGTGCTGTCAACACTAGCTATGATGGTTATTCACGCTGAGTCACAAACTTGCCACTGGGAACTTTTGAGATTTCCTCTGGACCTACAGATTTCAGTGTCAGCAAAAACAGCAGCATCACATAGGTACCCTATGTGCCCAGAGTTGGCTTGTCTACCACCTGCAATTTGATTCCTGCAGGCCACTTGGGAGAGGTGTGAGGTGGAAGTTGGGGAGGCAACAGTAAGATTTTGCCTTGTTTTTTGAGATTTTTGCTATAGGGGTATGCACTAGCCAGAGAGACAGAAAGTGAGAATCACACCCCCCTCCAGGGGAGATGGCCAGGCTGCAATCCCTTTTCCTCCATTTTCCTCTTGGGATTTAGGGAACACATGCACATGTACCTAGTGTGAGTTTCAAGCCTCTGGGTCTGGGACTCAAACTGTGTTAGACCACGTGAGAGTACAACACCTTAACCACTATGCCACCTGCTGGCCCCAAGATTCTCTGTTTTTCAAGCCCCAATTCAATATCAGAAAAGTCAAGTCCACTGGGGCTGGAGAGAGAGGAGCAGAGATCAAAGGGAGGTAGCAGTAGCAGCCACAGAAATAAATGTCTCATCTTCAGGAAAGAGGCGGTGGTTTGGGACACCTGGATGTGATCCCAGAAAGGTCTCTTCTCTCCAGGATAGTGATGAAGATAGTGCTTTCTAGGAGAATGAGTGCTCACTTCCTTCTCCAAAGGTGATACGGAGGCAAGGACATTCTGTGTGGGAGAGTGAAGGCTGACGAGGCCCTCGTGCCCCTCCCTGTGCCCCTCCGGGTGATGGCAGGTGTGTTACAGACTGGAGCAAAGGGTATAGCGAGCAAGGCCACCACCGATCACGCAGCAGATAGCATGGCACGGGCCGAGGTTGGCGCAGCTCCCATTCCACGCCAGCTTCCTCCTCCTTGAGCCAATCAATACGAACACCAGTCTCCAACCAGTCCTTCTCATGGCCGCGGCCCTGCCCTCTGACCTTTTGGGGGCCTTTCTCTAGCTTCAGCTCCAGAATGAAGGTAGAGGCCATCACTCCGGGCCTGCTCAATGGCCTCAGAATGGGCTGTCATGGAGCCTATGACCAGGGACAGCTCCTGCTGGCGAGAGCTGGAATAGGGGGGTGGGGGGTGCAGATAAAGGCCTTCCAGGCTGAAGATAAATGGCAGCCTGCAGCCTACTACAGTAACTGTAGGCCCCCAAGAAGAGCAAACAAAGGGTGCCCCCCCGTGACACTCCCTGGAAAGATGAAGGCCCATCAGCCGCAGCCAGGCTGGTTCAAAGCCCCAACTTAATTGTCAATTAAGCATGCATAAGGGGACAAAGCCATGACAACCCTGGCTGCATGCTGGTGCTGGATTGTAAAGCCGCAGAGGGACAACGCTGCAAACAGCTGATTCTGCTGACAATGTGTTTGTAGGGCACCTTGTAACCCATCAGCCGCTGACAGAGGCAGAGTGCTCCTCCTGCCACCCCTATTGTGCCGGACATTCCAGGACCAGGGTCACACTGTGGTCACTGTGGGCAAGTGGGCCACAGTGCGGTAAGCGTGGCTAGAAGGGGCTGTGTTAGGAAGCATCCTTTCTCCAGGAAGAGGGTTCTAAGGATTTGTCTCCAAGGTGCTGCCAGCGCTCCTGCCTCAAGTGCTGGGGTCGCAAAGGACAGAGTGAGCACTAGAGGGACAGACGGTTTGTTCCTCCCATTGTGTGGCCTCCGAGGTTACTAGTACCACCTCTGGACAGGGCTTGCTTCTCAGCCACACAGCGCTCTGTTCTACGTTTGGTCGTTCTGAGCTTGGTTAGAGGCCGCACGTTGGCTGTGGGCACTGTAAGATGAAGCGGCCTGTGAGCACTGAGCAGCTCTGCAGCCCAAAGCGTTCCTGGGCGCTGGGCTCCAGCCTGTTTTTCTAGCTCTGGGCACACTACCTAGGAGCCGAGGCACCGCGCGTGTGCCATCCTGGCACCCAGACGGGGATATGAGGCTCCCACCCTGCATCCTGCACCGCAGACGTCAGGGACACGGCCATTTCTGCAGGGCAGGACACGTCCCACTGCCTCTGAGGAATAATTGGCCCGTGCGAGCACAACCAGAAAATGGGTTTCTACTGCTTGCCACTCTTTCCTCTGCCCCGTGTTTAGCTCTCTGTCATAATTAGAGTACTAATGATGACAACAGTATCGTTTGTTGGGAAAGGTGATGTTTACACATTCACTCTTTTAATTCTTACACGTACCCTATGAGGTACGTACGATTTCTCCATTTCACACACAGGAAAGTCAGACTCAGAGGAATTATATGAATCAGTCACATTTGTAACCTAACTGGTTAGAACCAAGTCTCAAAATTATACCCAGGGGGGCTGGCAGGTAGCATGGTGGTTAAAGGCGCTGGACTCCCACATGGCCAACCATGGTTCAAGTCTTGGACCTGGTGGCTTGCTTTCTCACTTCCTCTCTCTCTCTCTCTCTCTCTCTCTCTGTTTCTCTCTGATCAAACTGGAAAATAATAATGATAATAATAATAAATAAAGTAAAATAAAATAATTCTTTAAAAAAAAAAATTATACCCAGGAAATCCAGTGCCTGAGCTTGGGACAAGGACCATCTTGATAAGCCCTGAGTGAAAATGAAGGTAGAGAAGACAGCCACTGAAAATAGACAGTGTCCCATAACTGAAATAGCAGGAGGCTCTTTCCCTCCATAAAAGACCCATGACACCCCTAAAGATAACCTTCATCCTCAGTGGAAGGTAACCCCAGGGCAGAGTCGCATCTTCCCTACTAGACAGTAAGCTCCAAGAGTCAGGGTCTCATTCACCATCGACACCTTGCTGGGACTCAGGAAGTACTCAGCACATACATGTTCACACTACAGGAAAATATAGAATGGGAGGCAGCAAACCTGAGTTCTAGTCCTACCCCTGCTCTGTGGCCTATCACTGCCTCTTTCTGGGCTTCTGCTTTTTTCTTCAAAGTCCCTCCAAGTTCGAACGTTCTTGTGATTTTTAAAAAAGGTTCCTGAAGCACTCCAGAGAATTCACTTCCGCGTGGAATATGCTCTTCCTGGACTCTGATCATAGGGGTCCCCATGTGGCCTTTCCCACACACCCTGCCCCATTTCCAGGACCTGCTTCCCTTCCTCTGGCCCTAGCTCTCTGTGTCTCCTGTCAGAATACAGAATGCCTAAGCTAACGACCCCGTGGTGACCTCGGCACAACCCCAGCTTGTCAGAAAGCTGCTGGGCCTTTGTGTGGCTTGCAGGCTCCCTGACTTTGGTGTGGAGATCACAGGTTCCAGCACAATGGCCATTGTCTTCTCCATAATGTCCCTTGCCCCAGCCACGCCCCCCACAGCTCCCAGATTCAGCTCCGTGGATCACTGCAGTGGCAAGTACTCTGGTCCTGGTCGGTACTAGCCACACGCGTTCACCACTGCCCTCTGAACCCTGCTGTAGAATTTCTGTAAAGGGGGCTAAGTTACTTCGCAGTCAGGCCAATATTTGCCAATATTTGCCTGTCTCTCGAGAGTAACCCAGACTTTCTGTGTGGCTGTGCTCTTTCCTACTCTGGAAGCAGGACCCAGAGAAACTTCCAGCCCTAGCCCAGGCTTCATGCTGGGCACTAGCAGGCTCCCAGAGACTCTTACAGCAGGCGTGGAACAAAGGCTTGTATACGGCCCAGCCTGGTGCCTCTGAGCCTGCCCTGGTGGTGCTGGTCTCCCAAGACTCAGGTTAGCTTGCAGTTTTCAGGCTTTTCCCATCAGAAGAGCAATAAGCCACTGAAGGGAGGGGAAGGCTTCAGAATCACCCAAGAGTTAGAAACACTGCTTGACTTTTCTTTTGCAAGCCCTTCCTCGGAGCAGGCAACAGACGACATGCTTTGTCCACAGGAGCACCCAGTAAGCACACCAATTCTGGGAAAATAGCTTCCCTGGAAGAACCAAAGTCCAGGACGAGAAGTGCTCAGCCCCAGCCTATGCGCGACACAGCGCTCAGCATACCAGAGTGACTTCCCACAATAAGGATATGGGACTGCCTCTCAGCAAACCCAAATCCCACAGCAGAGGGCTTCTAATCCAGGTAGGGGGCCTGGCACACAATAGCACACAGTAGGCACACAGTTGGTTTTGGCCAACTCATCACTACAAGGATTACAAGTTACTGACCCCACAATAACCCTGATGGAGCACAGAAGCCAACAAGCAGACGTTGCCAGTGGAGTGAGTAGCCCTTCCCTAAAGGCCTCTGGGCCTCCCCTGCTGGAGTTGAGTGCTAGGGAAGGACATGGCCAGGGATGGAGGAGGTGGCCAGAGTGCCGTTTTCCATCACAATGAGTGAGGATACACCACTGCAAGCCTTCTGCCTACAGTTTGGCCTGGCAGCAGCCTTCTCAGGGTATAATCTGGTGGCTGCACTAAGCCTATCCTGAGAAAAGGCCAGTCTCATAAAGATGGCTAGAATGGGGCCAGTGTATAATCTAGTGACCCACTAAGTCAGCAGCCACACAGGGAGAACAGGGCCAGAGAATCGGGCCAGAGGCTCCCTGGAGGCGCAGCTACTCCTCACACTGCCATGGCTGAGCAATGGCTTGGAAGAAACTCATCAGAGTCACATACTATGTTCATGAGAACATTCTGGCAATGCACCATCCCTAGGACCATCCCAAAGCATTCACTGCTCTGAAAACGCTTGAACTGGACGAGACCATGGAGAGAGCAAGGACGGTCAGTTACCAAGGTGGTGAGGCCCGGGCCCTGCTTACCTGACAGCTTGTTTGGAGGAGAGGTGCTGGGCTGGTGGTGGGGGGAGCCGTGGGACAGCAGGGGGTTCAGGCTGTGCGTCTGGTTGGAGCTATAGGCATCCATGGCCAGCTTCTGCCGGAATGCCTCCTCCTTCCTGCGGTTTGCAAACCAGTTGTAGACACGGACCTCAGTGACCAAGTTGGAGCCCAGGCCATGGGCTTTGGAAGGGGACACGCCTCGCTGCAAACATTCTGCCCTAGGAATGGACAGAGGGAAGGCAGTGAGCATGGGTGGCCCAAATGCTTGCGAGTGCTTGACCCCAAGCACACAATCACGGTGGTCTCGGTTAGGCATGTGGTGAGGCTGAGAGTAGAGTGGGAGTCTGGGTTAAAGCCTATCCTGAGAAAAGGCCAGTCTCGTAAAGATGGCTGGAGTGAGGCCAGAACGCAGGGATGGAGCAAGCCATGCTACCCTGGAAGTCAGGGCGGGCTTTGGTCTCTGGCATGGCTCCTGACGAGAGGAGAGCAAGCAGGACAGGTGGGTCGGGGTGGGTCCAGACTGGGCCTTCTGACAGCGCCTTATTACGCCACTCTTTCCACCTAACGGAGGGCAAAGGCATTGGCTGGCTTTCTCGAGTCCCTATGAAGCACTCCAAGATTTCTACTCTTTCAGCGTCTAGACACCCTAAAAAGGGGCCAGAGAAGCCAAATTCCTTACTCACACCCAGAAATCCTCTCTGGGCAGGCTGGGTGGAGTGTAAAGGAGGACACACAGCAATGGCTGGTCACTGGCTTTTCAGTTTGTTTTAAGACAGGATCTTGCTCTGTCATGATTCTCCTGCCTTAGCCTCCCAGCTGGGACTCCAGGCTCTTTCAGAGAGGTCTTGCTCTGTTGCCTAGGCCAGCCTTGAGTTTTGGATCCTCCTGCCACAACCTTCCTGAGTGGCTAGGATCACAAGTGCACATCACTGTCCAGCCTTACGTTGGACCGGGAACAGAGTTCAGGCCTCCTATGTGGTCCCAGCCTGTGCAGCACAGGGTCTTAGCTGGTTGTGGACTAGCCTGGCATCCAGTTTTACCCATGCTGATGAAACCCCCAACCCAGGTGTGAGCGAGAGGCTTCTCACTAGCAGGGAGTCAGAACACAGCCTGACAACTCTGACCGCAGGCTGATTGCTCTGCCTCCCTGCTTCCCGGCATGACCTCCTTGGCCACATCCTTCCACTGCCAGAGCCAGCCTTGTCACGAGACAGAGAAACAGCCTGCAGGCCTTGGCCAGAGCAGAGCACAGCATTTTTAGAAAGTCAGTATTAGGATCCAGCTGGTGGCATAGCAGTAACACTACTAGACCCACACAGGAAGGTTCCCAGTTATCATCGTGGGATCTGCCTGTTCATGCTTAGGGCACAGGTGCATGCCTGTGATCAGGGCGGGCAGAGGCTGGGGATGGATCATGTCACTGAGCACCCTACTGGGGGTGCCTGTCTCTCTTTCTCTTTTTCTCTCCCCCTCTCTGGCCATCTCATGGGGAAAAAAAATAGACTTAAAAGGTTATAAAAAAAAAAAAAAGAAAGTCAGTATTGGAGTCAGGAAGGACAGGGCAAGAATGAAACAAAAAGAGAGCCCAGGGATTTCTAATTTTTTTTTTTTTTTGAGAGGTTTTTGCTATAGGGTGCATGCGCTCGCCTGACAGACAGAGAGAGACAGAGAGACAGAAAGTGAGAAGTCATCCCCCAGGGGGGATGGTCACGCCGCAATACCTTCTCCTCCATTCTCCTCTTGGGATCTTGAGCATGCATGCACACGTGCCCGGCATGAGTTTAAGCCACCGGGTCCGGGACTCAAACCGCGGTGGCCTATGTGGGAGTCCAGCGACATAGCCATTACGCTAACTGCTGGTCCCTCTAATGGTTTTTAAGAGAATGATGTGCAGTTATTAAGCTACAAGAAGAATTCTGGTGAGTTAGTGTGGGCAGAGGGAACTAAACAGTTCTGACCAATTCTTCCTCTCTGCAAGTGCCCTTCAGGACCAATTGGTATACAGAATCTGTGGGTAAGGGAGAATTTGGCCCTGGCCTATAAGAGGCCAAACACATGAGTTTCACCTTGTTGGTATAATCAATAGCAGCATTCTCCAGATTATTATTCTAGAGCAATAATTCATGGGCGTATCAGAAAGTATTCCACAGAAGAAAGATTCCATTGTGAAGCACCAATTCAAGAAAGCTGAGTAGGTTTCTTGACAGCAGGACTTCTAGTAGCCTTTCCTATATTAATGGATCCTGTGACTCCCACAGAAGAAGTATCTGTAAGTTGTTTCCCAAACTTATTTATAAATGAGTTGAGTTGGGGGTTCTGCAGAGCACAGTTTAGGGAACCCTAGGTTAGCCACACTTATCTGGATAACCAGAGTCTCATTATCCCAGGACGAAGGGGATGGATCTCGGGTCCATGAGCTTGCCTGCCTGCACGCGAGCCTCTCGTGTCGTTACCTGTTGCACTCCTCCACTAAGGCCTCCCTCTCTTCCTTGCTGGGGTTCTTTTGCCGGTCGTAGGCCTGGTACAAGATTTGCTGGGACGCGGGCCCCCATTTGAACCGGTTGCGACGCATCTTCTTGTTGGTGGGCTCAGAGCAGGCATCATCGGACTGCCCAGGCCCCTGGCTCTGTTGACTGAACTCTGGAAAGAGAAACAGCAGCTGATCCTGACTGCTTTTGTCTGTCATATTTCCAGAACTCTGGACTGTCTGGTTGAATTCTGAAAAGAGAAAGGAGTAGATTTGATAGGGTCTGTAGCCTTTGCTTGGCAGACAGACAGACAGATAGACAGACAAAGACACCTTTATTACTCTTCCCTAAGCTTTGCCATCTGCTCTAACTGCACGTGGGGTTTGGGTTTGGGCCTCATGGCAGACCCTCACTCCCCACCTCGATCGCCCCAGCAAAGGCTCCTTTCTATGAAGGAGCACAAACTTAGTCAACCCCTGTTTAAAAAATATCATCCTTTTTTTTTTTTTTTTTCCCTTTGGCTCACTGACCCTCAGACATGAAGCAACACTCTGAATCCTGAACTGTTGCATTTTGATGTCAAGGGGATAAGCTCGACCAGGTCTCAAAGGTACAACTTACACTCGGGCGAAGCATTCAGAGACTCTCAATAGTCCTCCACACCCTTACCCCCTCCTCCCGTCTCTTAGGTATCTACAGGATAGTGTTAGGTTCTGAGAAGAATCTCACATCTTTCGAATAATGGTTGGAAATAAATATAACTGAAGCTTTATATTGCCATGACAAGATACTCTTTAGATTTCAAACAATTTGAAAGGCAATGGCGTGCGTGTGTATGCATGTCCAGGGGTCAGTTTATGAGATGGCCCACAAAGGAAGTCTTAGAGATTTGCCCACAAATCTGAAAGGTGGCAAGTGCAAAAGACCGCAACATAGGCCCTTTCTAGGAATGGCACTTAACGAGTTGGAGAAAGATAAATGCAGGTACAACGGTGCTCCCTGTCTGTCCCACTCCCTGGGATCAGGCATATGGTGACTCTCAATACAGTTTGTTAAATGAATGAAAGACAGACGGCAGCTTGGCCCAGCAGTGCTACCTTAGCCTGGGTGGTTTCCGTGAGATTTAATATTTACTTAGTGAAGAAGAGAGTTTTGGTGTCCTCTCCCTCATAGCTGCATGAAGCAAGGTTCACTGGGGTGGTTAGTTCCATTTTACAGATGAATAAACAGGAAGGCCAAGTGCCCTGCTGAGCTAGGACACATAACAAATTCACTTCCTAGCTCCCGGTCCCCATGTTCTGGACTTGGGTATTTTTCTTTCTCAGATCCAGGAGTCATTCCTGCCATTGAGATAAGCCCAGGAGTCTGGACATGTCATCCTTTGTAAACGTTATCCTGCTTTTCCTTGCGACAACTGGATCTCAAATCCTCAAGGTTCAAAAGTCAGGCCCTTATGTAATGTTCTAATCCCCTCTATGACACCCTACAGAGTGGTCCTCTCGTCTGAATAGCCCCCCCAGAACTTAATACCTATAGAAGAATCCATTTCCATTTTGGTCCACTACAAGCAAGCAGAGGGCACCTACCCAACTGGATGAAGGATCCCAGCTGCAGATGGTGCTGGGCATGGTTTAAATAGTTGCTGATTAGCCACGTTACAAGCAATCTCCCTCGTGGATGAACTGAACTAGTCATTGAGGCCTTTGATTTGAGTCCCACCCTCGTTGGATGATTTTCAGGCCACCTTAGGGTTGTTTTGACTGGTGCCCAACAATGTGTTTAGAGACCTGACAGAGCCTCTGGCAAACTCACTAGCAGGAAGTCACTGGCTCAATGGGATAATGTGCAGCCCTGCCAAGCTGCTTAATTTCTCAATCACAGTTCCCTCCCGTGAAGAGGGAGTGCCTTAAAGGTTTAGGGGCACTACACAGCCTTTAGAACATCTACCCCTAGGCGAGATATGAAGATGCCCAGATTCCTATGATGGTCGTACTTCCCGAAGCTTCACACCTCTGTATTATTTGGTCTCAGGGCAGCTCTCTGATCAGTTACTCAAGGGATGATCACAGGGCCAGAGAGAAGCTCCCTGCTCAGCTGGCATCCGTTTCTCCCTGTGTCTCCTCTCCTCCCTACGGAGTTACGTGAGTAGCAGCCAAAGCAGTATGAATAACCCTAATCACCTGGGGGCGATCTCAGATTTTTCATTTGAACTAAACTGATGTAAGAACGGTTAACATTTACTGAACCATGTCTGTGGGGAGGCATTATGCAAAGCCCTTCATACAATTCTTACAACTTCTCCACGCGGGAAGTATCGTTAGCTCCATTTTACAGAAGGAAAAAGCGAGGTTCAGCTTGGTTAACTGACATGTCCAAAGTCACACGGACTTGGGGCAGTAGCCACGAAGTGAACTCTGAGCCTCCAGACCCTAAGGTTCCTATCCCCCAGCCGAGGTATTGCCTCTCGTTAAAAACAAAACCCAAACAGGACACCCACAAACCCCTCAAATCTGATTTACATGAAGGGAAGGAGGTCAACCTTGAAGCTTTGTCCTGAGACACACTTAACCCCCATAGCATGGGGGGCCCCTCAGTCTCTCACCTGCCTCTGAGCAGGCAGCAGCCTGAGCAGTATTCGGAACCCAGGGCATGCCAGGACCAGGCAGGTGGATTTGTCTGCGGGTGCTCAAAGCATGCAGGCTCTGCTGACCTCAGAGACTTGACTCCAGCCTCTCCATTTCTGAAGAACTAGACTCATACATGACCTCCAGCCACTATCGACTCCCCTCACTCCCTTTCAGATAAGTATTGAGAGAAGAGGACAGAAAATACTCATTGCCCATAAAAATTACCTCGGAAATGTTGGCATAAGCAGTCTTTATATAAGCTCAGGAGCCAGTGTGGATAAGGAGAGTCTATGTGTGTATATGGGCCCATGAATATTATCATTTATTACCTTTGTTTTTCAAGAAAATGTATAATTTTTTTATTCTTCCCTCAACTCTTTCTCCTTTACCTACCCCATTCACTTGCATTCCTCTTTGATTTTATCTTATTTCCTAATCTTTTTTTTTTTTTTTTAAGAGATTTTTGCTATAGGGCACTTGTGCTTATTGGAGAGACAGAGAGAATAGAAAGTGAAAAATTGACTCCTGGGGAAGATGGTCATACTGCAATCCCTTCTCCTCCAATTCTCCTCTTGGGATTTTGGGCACACATGCACATGTGCCCAGTATGAGTTTCAAGCTGCTGGGTCTAGGACCGGAAACTGTGGTAGACCATGTGGAAGTCCAGTGCCTTAGCCATTATACCACTTACTGGCCCCACTTCCTAATATTTATCTTATGCTTGTGTGTTTTGTAGTCATCCTTCAAGATCTGTTTCAAATGTCACCTCTTCCAGGAAGCCCTCCAAGATGTCTCTAGACAATTTAGCAATTCCTCTGCTGCCCTTGTGTATAGCTTTACAACAGCTCTTAGAAAGTGGCTGTCATTATTTACTCAAATATTTGAATGCCCTCACTGGATTAAAAATCTCTGCGGAGCCTGTGTCCCACAGCCTAGCATAATGTTTGGCATATAATAAGTGGTCAGGTACTATTTACAGAATGAAGAGATATTTCTTAAGCTTTATGTTTGGTGTTACTTCAAGACAAAAATAACAATGACAATGACAACAAAAAATTCCTTGCAGAGACTGCCATAAGTTTTTGTAAAACTTCCCTTCTCTAGCATCTTGAGACACTTCCTGGGACTTCTGTCTCTGTAGAAGGTTCCAGTTGGCCTTTCCTGCCTCCCTCTCCTTTCTGAGGGAACTCTCATTCAACACAGAGAAACCAGACACTAGCTTAGACTGGAGATGTCCCATAGGGCGTAGACTGGGCAGGATCTCAAGAGTTCTCTAGCCTTTAGAAACTGTGGCTCCGACGATGTTCTTGGACATTACAGGAACTAGGAGAGTTGCTTCATGCCAGGTACACAAATTCTTAAAGAGCTAGTGACCACAGGGGGTGGGTTAACCCATACTTTAAGAGGCCTCCCCCTCTGCAGAGCAAACAGCTCTTACTTTGACTTCTTCTAACCTATCCAGGTAATGCTTCCAACAGCTGAGCGAGCAACCCCAATGTGAGATGATTGCCTAGGCCTTGCCTTCCATCCTAAGGCCCTTCCAGTCCACGGACACCGAGACAACACATACTGCGGCCATCACGTCAGAGCAGTGTGGAACAGAAAATAAGAGTGACGTTTAAAAAAGGCCATCCAGTCAAAGGAAGACAACCAACCGGAAAGTGGTGAAAATTAATTTTGCTTTAATTGCCATTAATTATCGTGCCTCAGTGGGGCATGATAATGTTGTAATTCTTTCTCCTCCATCTCTCCATCCTGCTAGGATTTGGGGTTATACACACATGTGTGCCAGGTGTGTTTTCCAAGCTACTGGGGCCAAGGTTCTAACTGGTCAGTCATGTGGAACCTGACTCCTAGAACCACTAGGCTATGGGGGGCTGGCCTGAAATTAACATCTGGACAAAGACAGAGAAGTCTATGCCCTAAGAGGGTAGCGTATATGAAGAGTAAAAACGGATACATTTTCCTAGGAAAAAGGCTATATTAATGTGTAATATCAAAGTCTACTTTCCTAAAATAAAAACAGCATGTCATTCACATTCTTGTCATTGAAATATAGTTTAAATTTATTATTCTTTAAAATAAAAATTGCATCGTGACTGGGTGGAAGAAATCTTGGGCCAGAAAGAAATCTCTGGGTGGAAATGGGAATGACAAGAATTGACAGGTCAGAGTTGCAAATGCATACTGCTTTTCCTGTGTCCTGCGTGAGCCCGGAGTAGCATCTTCATGAGACAGGGTCACCAGAGGTCTTCAAGCTATTCATTTTGGTAAATGTGAGTATCTTAAACCACTTCAGGACTCAGTCCCAGCCACTACCCTCCTAAAATACAAAGGTCAGGCTCTGAATCTATCTTTCCGCACAAATGGCCTCTATTTTTCATACTTTCTCCAGAGAAGAGAAAGATAACAGTAATAGCAATCAACATTAATGATTGCTAAGTGTGAACCATCTACTTTGGAAACTCTAACCAGTGGTCCCGCATCAGGAGGATGCTTGGCTTACTTTGGGGAAGTTACCCACTTGGTCTCAAAGAGAAGGATTTGGGAAAGAGGGGCCAAACAGTTCAAGGTACATTGTACACAGTGAGAGGCTTGTCACAGCAACCCAGTAGCAAGGCACTGTGAGAGAAGAAACGACACAAGCCCATGCACTGCACAGCAAATGGGGAGGCCAAACCCAGCTTCCGGACAGTTACCTATTGCTCACACAAGCCTTCCTGACAAAGGGGAAACTGAGGCAGCCACCCAGGTCAGAGTCAGAGCAGAGAAGGCTCTGGACTGAAGCAGAGACGGGATTAAAACACTTACGTCGGAGGATCTCCCGTTGTTTTCTGACGTACCACGTGTACAGGGCGGCACGCTTCTGGGTCTTCATAGGGGTGCCCTTGTTGAGATGCTGGGAGAGGTGCGACTGGTTCAGGCCGGTGACGTCGACCACCTCCCTCTGGGGAATGTTGTGCTGCTGCATGTAGCCCTTGATCATTTTGGCAGCCCTCCAAGGATCCTCACTAGATGGAGAAGCAGATGGTTAGGGTGCTGGCGGGCGATGTCCAGACAGAAACAGCCTCTATCTAGGGGGTTCGTTGACGCTCTGCGGGAAACTCCAACCTTCATTTATTTCTTTACCTGTCCAGGTTACAACTCTGGGACAGGAGTGAGGCCCAAATGGACCCTTACTAGGAGGCGAACTGAAGACCTCTGTATAGAGCACCCCACCCTTTCTTCTGAGATTAGAAAGGAAAAGGGAAGGCATCATCTTCCGGAATGGGAAAGTACTACAGGTACTCTCTCTCACTAACTCAAAAGAAGAGGTCCTGCTTTATTTTGCTTTCCTTTACTTTTCTGGAATGCAGGGGACTTAAAAGACAAGAGGCCCGCTGGAAAGTGGAGCTGCCATTAGCTTGAGGCAGGGCTGACAGATCCAGCGTGATAAGGGGATAGCATCAGTTTCTAGTCGCCTCCTTTCAGCCTAAACCTCTCCCACCTTTTCTCTGCTGAATGGGTATCTCGGTTTCTTATGAAATTGCAGGGAAATGCATGTGTCCACCTCCTGAGAAGCAAGGAGGACTTCTTAGCCAAATAGTAAATAGTTTTCAGAATAGTAGCTTTAGAAAAGTTTTCACAAATATGATGGTATTCTTCTCTGGAATTAAAGAACCAGACTACCACACCACTGAGGAAAGGCAAGTAAAGTTAAAAACTGAAAAAGTATTGTTAGTCCTGTCTCTCAAATAAAACCTAATGGGGAGGCTGGCAGGTGGTGTGGTGGTTAAGATACTGGACTTCCACATGACTGACCATGGTTCGAGTCCAGGCCTTTGCAGCTTTCTCTCTCTCTCTCTCCCTCTCTCATCAAACTGAATAACAATAATAAATTAAAAATAAAATGAATAATTTTTTTTAAAAAAAGAAGTAAAGGGTTAAAAAAAACTAATGGGAAGGAATAACTTCAGTTTCAGAGTAAGATATTAACAATTCCAAATACCTCATTTTCCTATATTCTTACACTGCTCCTCTGATAGGGTAAAAATATCTGGAAGGCAATGTGGCCCATAAATTTTAAGCTGGAACTAAGAACATACTCGGACTTTTCATTTTTCATAAACACAGGTATGCCAAAAACTTGTAGTCGTGCCTTTGAATTTTATTTATTTAAAATGTTATCAATTTTCCCACTACCTTTTCTTGCTTATTGAATGGATGACTTAGAATGAGAGCTGTCATTTAAAACAATAAATTAAGAAAACAATGTGCTTTACAGAACAGAAATATTAAAGAAGCAATACATTTACATATTCTCTTTAAGTAGTGCAAAAAACATAAAAAAAAGCCAACATCCTATTAGTGGTTAATGTCTATATTTAGCTTCATAGAACATGAAAAAAAATGAAGGGAAAAACTAGTTCAGATGAAACAATAAAAATACTTTAAAGCAGAAGTCAAACAGATATATCTAATGTTGTAATTTAATAACTAATTCTTTCTAAATTGTGCCTATATGTCAAACAAATTTTATTTAATGAATAAAAACATCGAGATATATTGTAAGCACTTGAATATCTGTGATTATTTCAGCAAGCCATTAATATTAAACTCGTGAGAACACAGGTCTTAAAATAGATGTATTTGAGAAATACAAACTTTTCAGATTAATTGATGTAAGTTTAGAATGGATTTCTCAAGTAGCTATAAAGGTATTTCTAAGTAATTCAACATAACGAAATAACAGGAAGAACAAAAAAAGAGAAGGAAAATTTGTTAGCGTTCCAAACATGGAGGATTCACCTTGGGTATGAGGAAGAATAATGTAATAAACGGTTTGGACCTATGCGTGTAAACATCAGTGATCATGTAAAAGCTTTTTTCCGGAGAATATTTCCACAGATATTTTTAGGGTGCAAAAATACTTTCATCAGGTACAAACAATTGTTCCTAAAGTTAGAAAAAAGTGTCTGGAGTTTAAAAGGAAATATTGCTTTAACAGATTCTTTGGCTATTTCCCTTTTGTTTCCATTTCTTTACCTGTGTTGATGGTGTGTGCCTAAGAAACCTAGCAAATTACTGTGATTTCTAAGTTCGAATGATTCTGTGGAGAAAGTGAATTATCTCAACAATTGGGAAAGTTAAAAAACTAAAAAAAAGAGCCCACGAAAAATCTTATAAGCTGTGAGAAAGCGTTTAAACCCGCATGAAGAGAGTCGAGTTGGGGGTAAGATGGCGTAGTTACACCTTTATAGCTCCCTGACCCCAGAATCCGCGTGTGTTTACCGGGGAGAGTGGGAGGACAGGTTGCGGGATTTTTAAATCTGAAAATACACCTCACGTCCAGGGGTTCCCAGCCCCAGCAAGGACCCCGACCCGGGGCAGCGCGCGCGGCCATTGTGTTGAGAGCGCAGGTGTCACCGCGGCTCGCAGCGCCCGGCGGGCCAGCCCCGCGCTCCTTCTCCAACTGCGACTTTGCAGAGCGCGGGGAGAGAAGCCCTGCACCCCGCGCCCCGCGCCCCGCGTCGTCAGGCGCCTCGCCTCGCGCTTCTCAGCCAGCCGCGGACTGCCCACGAAGCGCCGGCCTCGAGGCCCGCAGCCGGGGCCGGGACGCACGGTCCCCAACCTCCCTTCCCGGCCTCTCCTCTACGAGAGTACAAGGGGCCTCCAGGAGCTCCAGAAAGTGACTTTTGTTTTGTTTTCGTTCCGCCATAAAAGAGCAGGAGTGCGTGTGCCCGGCGCCCAGAGCCAGCAGTGCAATGACCGGGAAACACGCGCAATTTCTTGAAAAATGCCTTTAATGAAGTCCGACCCTCTGGGGGGCGGAGGAGCGAGGGCGGCCCCCGCTGCGGTAAGGGGGAAAGTCCGGCTCTGGTCCGCGCCCCCACCCCAGCGAACGCGTCGGGTTCCCGAGGTCCCCTCTCGGCCTTGCAGAGTCTAAGGGCTCGGGGAAGAGAAGAGGTCTGAGGTCCGGGGACCCCGGGCTGCGCCTGGCCGAGGGTTCCGGCCTCGGGGGCGGCCTGGGCTCTCAGGCGGCGGGTCCGGGCACCCAGCGGGGTGCGTGCGCGCTGGGAGCAGGGCGCAGCCCCGCGTCGGCGTCTCGATTTCCTTCCCGCTGTACGCCGCGTTTACGACTTCACCAATGAGTAACCCGCCTCTCTTTTCAACCTAATCGCGGCTCTTTGTGTATCTTTCTGTTGATGATTTATAGAAATAAATTAATAACACCCCACTCCACGTGCTGCACTTGATGTCTTCTCAGCCGCGTCCAGCTCAGCCTGGACCGCTGCGGAGGGGCGACCCAGATCTCCCGCTTCCCGGCTCGTCCCAGGCCGCGGCCAGGCAGAAGGGCCAGGCCCTGGGGGCCCCCGCTGGCCGGAGGCGGGAGCCGGGTTAGTCCTCAGGCCCGGGTCAACTCCGGGCTTCCCTGACGCCCCCGCGATTCCGAGGGGCCACTCTTCCGACCCTGCCAGCCTCCGCGACGCACAGCTTCCTGCGCCCGAACCCCGGCCAGGGAGAAGTCGCCGCCGCGCAGGGAAACAGCGAGGGAAGAACCTCAATTCTATGAATTATAGAAAAATACTTTTGGGGGGAGAAAAATATTCCAGTCCCTCTGGTTGTCTTGGCTGCCGGATCCCCGGAGCGCAAAATCAAATGCAAGGTCATATCCCACCCCGAACTGCCGCTGCGGGCCGCGGGCCGAGGCCTCCGGACACCTGGGCGCTACTTCAGTCCTGCCCCTGCGGCCTTGGAAACCGGGTCCTGCAGTGTCCGAGGCCACGCCAGGGCTCGGTCCTACAGCGCAGTGCCTGGGGACCCACATGAAGTCCAGGAGCCTCTGCGCTCCTTGTATAATTAGTAACCAGCTGTCAAAGCTTAGGCCGGTCGGGAGAACCCGAAACCCATCCCGGCCCGAGGACAGCCTGCCAGCCTGCCTGAATTCTCCGGGGGGCGGTGTTGGCGGCGAGATCCGAATACTCTCCTGTCTTCGACTGAGACCAAATTACCCGCGAACCAGGGTCTAAGCCGCATCTGCCACAACTCAACTCCCTGCGCCGCCTCCCCTTGCTTAGATTCCTGTTTTCTTTTGCCCCGCGGGTCCTCCTTGAAGCTGCAGGCAGATATTCATTCCCCTTTGCAAATGTGAACTGTTTGGGGGGTTCATCATAATCCTGGGCATTGCATGGGTGCTGCATATGGGAGTATCCCCCAGACAACTCGTCTCCCAGATCCCGGTCCCTGGAGCAGCCTGTCCCTCTGCAAGGAAAGGAAGGTCGCTGAGCCCGAGGCTGACCTGCAGCTTCCCGAGCTGCGCGGAGGGCGAATGCCCGGGGCTTGTGGGGGCGCAAGCCTGGGCTCCGGGAAGATCGCGGCTATTTCTCCGCCTCACCCGCACCTTCCGCGCGTGTGCCAGCCTCCCCGCAAGGGGCTCGACTCCGCAGCTCCGGGTCTCCCAGGCCGAGCCCCGGCCCCGTAGGGAAGGCCCGCGGATCCCGGGCGCTGGCCTGGGCCAGGAGGATAAGCCTCCGGCCCCAGGGTCGTCCAGCTGAGGGTCTGGGAAGGGTCCAGGTGTGGGAGAGAAGCGGAGCGCCCCCCGGGGGACTGCCCTGGTGGGGAACTGTCGGGCTCAGCGTCGCGCAGGCTCCGGCCCGGGCCCACCAGGCTCAGGCGCCCATTCTCCACCTCGCTCGGCGCCTACCTGAGCATCCGGTCCACCTCGGCCCGCTGCTCCGCCGCCTCCTCGGTGTTGAGCGCCTGTAGCTCCTTGAGGATGGGAGGGGTGTCATAGTCGTCGCCGTCCTCCGAGCCCTCATCCCCAGACAAGCGCCCCTTGGCGTGGCCATTGGTGAGCGTATGGAAGACCGGCTTGGTGTCCGGCTCGGCCCCGCTCCCGGGGGACAGCGGCAGCGTCTCCAGCTTCACCCCGAAGTTTGGGGATGGCAGCAACTCTTCCAAGGCCTGGACTAGCACCTCCTTCGTGACCCCAGAGCTCAGCAGGGCGCTCAGGAGTTCTTGCTGGAGCGACGTGAGCTTGGACACCATTTTCCAAGGACAGAAAAAGAAGGGGGTGAGGGGATGGGTGGGTGAGAGAGGAGGGTGGAGGGGGGTTTCCCAAGTGAACCCCAAGTCCAGGAGCCCCTCCACCCTTCAGCCTCCAGACACCTGTTAACGCCCCAGGGTCCCGGAGTCTCCTCCGAGAGGAGTCAGAAAACTTCTAACTTGCCATGATCGCCACCATTAGGCCATATAAGATATGCAAATGAGTGGGAAGGGCCCGGCTCTCGGTAAGATGCAAATGGTGGTGGGGAGGGGGGAAACCGCGAGAGAGGAGAGCGGCCGGGGCAGACGTGGGGAGCCGGAGCCCGGGCCGGAGCGGGGCTGGCCGGGTCCATTGTACTCACGCTGGGGGCTGCAGACCTCCTTTTGCTGGCTCTGTTTATCGGCCAAACTTCAGCTGACCTTTGGACTTGTTAAGCAAGTGCCTGGCAGCCTAGCGCGGGGGCTTTTCCGCCGCCGCAACTTTGGCTTTAGTCCGGAGAGAAGAAACCGCGCTGCAGGGGTTCAGGTGAGAGCTGGAGAAAGTTGGGGTGTTTTTGGAAGAAGGAGGTGGGACAAGATTCTACGAGGAGACACGTCATCCCGAGCCCAGCCGGAAGGCCGCAGGTGGTGGGCCGCAGAGCCGCAGGGCGCACGGGAAACTGACCACTCGGGAATGGGCGCGGAAGCCTGCGGAAAGTGCAGCGGTGACGGGCGGCATGAGTGTGGACTGAAGGCACCCCACTTATTTCTACCTGAGTTACCGCTCTCCAGGCTCCAGGCCCTCACTGGCAGGGTTAGGCACAACCGCGGGCCGAGAGAGCAGAGGCGACGGTGAAGGAGGCTGGGAGGGCCCTTGCAAAGAGGGACCGACTAATTTATGGCCCGAGGGAGTAGCCGGGGTTGAGTTCCCTGTCGCCGAGCTGCCGCAGCTCCCAGTGCGCCAAGCCGCGGGGCAGGAGGGCGCTGGGCCGGCTCCCGGGTTTAAACCCGGAAGATCAAAGCACCTCGGCTTTGGCGGCAAAACTAGGGCTGTGGGTCCTCCTTTCTCCACGTGAAGGCAAACCTCGGCCTGTAGCTGGACGGCCAGCTCGAGCTGCGTGTCCCCGGCCCGCTCATTTCTGGTTTGTTCGCACTTGCAGGACGCGCGCTGCTTGGCTGAGGGTGCTCTGCAGACAGGGTCACTGCGGCGGTGGCGGGAGTCCCCGGAGTTTCACACGCCAAGGAGAGAAGGCGCCGACAAAGCCATTGAGGGGAAGATTTTTTTTTTTCCCACTTCCGCCTGGAAGGAACGAGCAATGGGCCTTTCATCCGACCTGCTGACGAGGAGGGACGGTGGGGTCCCGCACTCACAGCCTCCTGGCTCCTGGAGCAGAAGACACCCTGTTCTCTGCTCTGACCTGTTTCTTTATCTGAGACTTGAGGAATACTACGGATACCCACAGTGAAAGGGCTGTATACCTGGAGACCCCTTGTGCCAATCCTTGGTCCAACAGTTTACATTCTCCAGTTTAGGAAAGCTGGGGACCAGTGGCAGTGAAATCTTGCCTCCCGGAAGGCTTCGGGTTCTCAGAATTAGAGATTGAGCACTGGGGTTGGAGGGACTGGTGGACTGGGAACAAAAACATCAAAATTAGCAAGAACATTGCCAAGGAGCTTGTCTCTAAGCACATTTTCCCTCTCTCTCTCTCACCTGCAAAGAGAGGACGAGGTTGGGGTTAGTTAGGGATAGAGAGGAATCTCAGCTGTAAGAGAGACCAGAAGCTCTGATCTGTTAGGTACTACACCAGCCTGGGAGGGTGAGGGCTGATGGTGTGGACCCTTCCAAGTCAGGCCGCAAAGGAGCTGGGCTGCCTCTTCTAAGTGCAGGACCAGCACACGTGCTGAGATGCAGAAGCCGGTGGGAAAGCTTTGTATCCATGTCAGTCCCTGTTTCCCTGAGAAAGGGTAATGAGATCACAAAAGTCAGGCCCTTCGTCCCACCTTCTTGTCTTCTAGTTTGCTGTGATGTCTGACCGATCCCTGCCCTTTATAACTGCACCCAGAGAAAGAGCCTTTTCCGCCTACCCAGAGCCCTTCAAACAAGATCATGAAGGGTTGCAAGTAAATGTCTAGAAAACCGTCTCTTTGCCCGTCTTTCACTTGTTCTCATAATAGAAGCATCAAGGGTAAGGAAGATCAGTTTCTGTGTTAAGCTGGGAAACCCCATTTTAAAAAAAGCAGCAATCACTTCCCTCTTAACAGCAAAATCTTTGATTTGTAGTTCCAACGACTGTGTGCCGCATCTGACGCCTGAGCCTCTCAAACTTCAGGTGTCAGCTAACCAGTTCTTCCCCAGCCCAGCCAGCTAGGTGAACAGGCAGGAAGTTTCACACAGAGTACAGGGAAAACTTCCCAGGGGTGGCCAGGCTTACCTTGTTCACTTGGGGGCAATTCAGGTTCTCACCAAGCAATCACGACTATGCAGGTCTGTAAACAGATTCAGCACTTATCCCATCATATGGGTTTTATTTATCTATCTATATCTAGCTATCATCTATCTGTTTATTTTCCCATAGGGCACCTGCACTCACCAGAGACATAGGGAAAGAGAGGAATCACGCCCCAGGGGAACGGTCACACCGCAATCCCTCTCCTCCATTCTCTCCTGGGGATCTTGGGCATGCAGGCACACGCACCTGCTGTGTTTCCCAAGCAGCTGGTCTGGGACTCCAAAAGTGGAGGTGGCCATGTGGGACCCAGCGCCTCTACCACTATGCTACCCGCTGGCCCCCATCATGTGAACTTTTTGAAGAAAAGTGTAAGTAGCCCAGCAGAGAGAATGGGCTTTGTCATAAAATGCTTTAAACTTCTCCCAGATAGAGGAAGACAGAATCTGACTAAAATAATCTTTGTTGATGCTTTACATAGGGTAAAGTGGTACAATAAACTGATACAGTAACCCCATTTTAAAAAAAAATTGCTGGGACCAGCAGATGGTGTAGCAGTTACACCACTGGACTCCTGCATGGCCCACCATGGTTCAAATCATGGACCAGTGGCTTCAAAATCATGCCACATGTGTGTGTGTGTGTGTGCTCAAAATCCCGAGAGGAAAATGGAGGAGAAGGGATTGTGGCATGGTCATGCCTTCTGGGGGGGGGGATTTTTCACTTTCTCTCTCACTGTGTCTATCTCTCTGCAGCAAGTGTACATGCTATAAGACAGAAAAACCTCTTTAAAAAAAACAAAAATCTGCTACAGGGCACATACTCTCACTGAAGAGCTAGAGGAAGTGCGCAGGCACTCCCCGGGGTAATGGCCACACTGCAATCCATTCTCTTCCCCTCTTGGGATTTTGAGCACTCGCCCATGTTCCTGGGGTATTTTTCAAGCCATTGGGTCTGGGACTTGAACTGTGTAGTCAGTCATGTGGGAACCAGCCACCTTAACCACGACCACACCTGCTGGCCCCAGGAGACCCATTTTAAAAGATGGAAAAACAAGTCATAAGACAGTTTAAGGAGGTTGTTTGGAGCCATTGGAGTAAGTTATTGGAAGGTCTGAGACTGAGATTCAGGGTCTTTGAATAGAGTTTTAGGATAAAAGGGGGTACCAGCAGATGGCATAATGATTACATTGCTAGCCTCCCACATGACCGAGTGCGATTCAAGTCTCAGACCCGGCAGTTTGAAACTCACGCCGGGCACATATGCGTGCGTGCCCAAAATCCTGAGAGAATGAAGAAGGGATTGTGTCATGGCCATCCCCCCTGGAGGGTGATTTCTCATTTTGTCTCTCTATCTCTCTCTGTCTCTCTGGCAAGTGCATGTGCCCTATAAAAAAAGTCTCTCTCTCTAAAGAAAAAAAAAGGATGAAAGGGGATGATCTCCAGTCTTCATTGCTCTGAAAGATGAAAGTTGAAAAGGGGATTCTATAAGGGAGTGATACACAGCAGAGAATAAAGGGCTGGCTTTGGAAGCAAACAGCCCTACACTTGAGCCTGAGATCTGTTCAATCAGCTCTGTGACCTTGGGCATGATATATCACCTTCCTGCTCCTCAGTTTCCTTCTGGGCAAAGTGATAATGATACGCTCATGTTTTTGTAGAGATGGGAGCAGTTAGCAACTGCAGGTTCCTGGATTCTAGGAGGCTTGCACATATTTAGAAAGACAAGGTGTATCAGGAAAACATGCTAAGAAGTGGAGAGACTGATTTCTTTGCACTCTTCATTTCCAACTCTTTTTTTTTTTTTTTTCTTTTTGTATACTAATTTAAAATCCAGTTGGTTCATGTAGGTTTTCCAAGTGGTTGGGATGAGGGGCTTGTTGTAGACCAGTATTACAGCTTGGAGAACATTCTAGACTTTGGGGTCAGAATCTGAGGTTGTAGTTCTGGCTGCAACACTCCCTTTGGGATGATTCTGACTTTGGTGAGCACTTTCTCTGGGTCTCTGACACTGCTTTTGGCTTGGAGGACCACTTGGATGACCCAAATTTTCTATGACCTGAAATTCCTAAGAGGTCTTTAACTACGGGGGTGTTTACTTCCAGACCCTTGAATGGATAGTCCAAGAGCTTAAACAGACCTCTGTGTGGTAGTGGACACGGGACATTTGACTACAGCCCTTGGAAGAATATACCACGAACAGTAAGCTCTCCCAGGAGCAGGGACCTTCTCATGCTTATTCTTCACTGTCTGTGGGGGTGCTGATACATGGCAGATGATCAATAAAATACTTGTTGAATAAATGAATGAGTGACCCTCCTTGGATGATGCTGTTAAAGATGATTTTTGTTTCTTTCTTTACACTATTCCAAGTTATCAGCAACGAAGTTGTAGTTTAAAAACAATAACTTTCCCAGACACAAAAGGGTCTAGACTGTGTATAGATTCCATTTACACAAAGTTAAAAAGCAGGAAAACTAATCCATGGTGATAGAAGTTTCTAGGGCGCTAGAAAGGGTCTGCATTTTTATGGGGATGGTGGCTGGATCATCTGGCTATACATGCAGGATTTGTGCATGCTGCTGTATGTATGTGACTTAGTAAAAAATAAATACACAATTCCAAAGTGTAAAATGTAAATGGTCTGCAGTTGGCATGTGGCCCTCCAGTTTTATTTCTATTCACCATGTATAGTTTATCATCATTAAAACCTATAGACGAGGGGGCTGGTAGGTGGCATGGTAGTTAAGACGCTGGACTCCCACATAGCTAACCACGGTTCAAGTCCTGGACCTGGTGGCTTGCTTTCTTTCTGCTCTCTCTCTCTCTCTTTCTCTCCCTCTCCACCGCCCCCCCCTCCATCTATATCTGATCAAATTGAAGGAAAATAATGATAAATAAAGTTAAATAAATAATTCTTAAAAAAAAAAAAAAAACTAAAGATTAGTATGTTCCAAGAGCCAACAAACTTTTTCTGTAAAGCCACATAACAAGCTTTTAGGCTTTGTTGGCCACGCAGTCTCTGTTGCAACTACTCAACTTTGCTTTTATAACTAATACACAAGTGAATATTTGTATCTGTGTTCTGTGCTCGTTTTGGCAGCATGGATCTGTGTTCTAATAAAACTTTATTTAAAAAAAATGGCTGGGTGGATTTGGCCCATGGGCCATGGTCTGTCATCCCTGGATAAAGCATTTATATAGGTAGCAATCCGTCAATCTGAAAGGGACCTTAGAAATCATCTCATTTCACTTCTTCCTCTTTGGGATAAGGAAGCAGATTCAGGGAGGAGAAATGAGTTTCCTGAGATACAGCACAGGGTCCTAGGGAAATCCCGGTTCTGGAGTCAGGTAGACCAGCATCTTTCTTGGAAGTCTGGGGGTGTGACTTGGGGCAAGTTACTTAATTTCTTTCAGTCTATATTATCACCATGTGTAAATATTGATAATAATGGAATGTATGCCTCACAGAGTTGTTGGGAGAAATAAATGAGATGACAGAGAAACACACCTTATACGGGGGGCTGGCACAAGCCAGGTGCTTGTTCATCACAGTGCCTGGTCTCCAAACTCCCTCCCTCCCTTCTAATCACAGTATCTGGTCTAAGCTCACCAACAAGACTGCAGAGTGTTTACTACGTGTGAAGCACTCTGGGGCACGTTGTGAAGGTATAATAAACGGATATGGGAAGTCCCCACATCCCACCAATCCTGGCCATTGGTTTCCTTTCCAGAAGTTCCTGCCACCTCTGAGCTTGTGTTCCCCAGACGTGCTGCTATTAGATGACCTTTCCAGGAGACTCCTAAGGGTCTAAGTGATTTCTCTCCTTTTTTTTTCTTTCTTTTTTTGGAGAGGTTTTTGCTATAGGGCGTGTGCACTCACCAGAAAGACAAAGAGAGACAGAGAGACAGAAAGCGAGAAATCACCCCCAGGGAGGATGGCCATGCTGCAGTCCCTTCTCTTCCATTCTCCTCTCGGGATCTTGGGCACGCATGCACCCACGCCCAGCATGAGTTTAAGCCACCAGGTCTGGTATTCAAACCGCGGTCAATTACACGGGAGTCCAGCGACATAGCCATTACACTAACTGCTGGTCCCCACGATTTCTCTTCTTTTGATTCAACAACCCATCTCCTTTTGCTGGGTCATTTTGAGAAATAGGGTGTTCCCAGGAGTTTGTAAAAGATTAAATTAAACACCAGTGACCTAGTATGATATTAAACTAATAAATACTATACCTGGTTCGGGACGTTTTACTCCAGAGCAATAATCTACTCTTTCTGTTATTACAGCACCCATGAAATGTGAGATCGGCAGAGGGCCCAGCACATGGTAGATTCCCTGTGAATGTTTATGGAACAAATTGTGGGCCCAACACACAGTAGGTACTCTATGCATGTTTATTGAATAAATGATACAGGCTAGGCAGTGGTGCTGAGGAAAATAAAGCAATAATTTTTATTTAAAGTTCAGATGAATGTTTCAGTAAGTGTAATTGAGGCATACTTGCTACAATCTCCTCCTTTTTCTTCCTCACAAAGCTATGAGGTAGGCAGTGTCATCGCCATGTTAATGGTGAAGAACTGGAGGTCCCAAGAGGGTAAAGATTGGCTCGAGGACCCACAAGCAGTTAAGGGGTGGAGCCTTGAACTTGGACTGAAGACCGTTTAATCCCCTGTTAAGGGCTTTGTTCCAGGTACTTGTACACCTTCTGAGCCCTCTACTCACCCAAACGGAGCAGGAAACTCACAGAAGGACCCTGAGCACTTATCAGAGAGAAATCTTGTGATTCCTTGTGCGAGAGAGAGACAGAGAGAGACCAAAGTCTTTTTTATCAAAGAAGGTATCTGACACAGAAAGGACTACAGTATTTGTATAGTGTTTCATGGTCTGCAAAGAAGACATGAGAGTGTTTCAATCTGCATTTCACAGATGAAGAAACTGAGACTAGGAGAGGAAAAATGACCTCCTGGAGGTGCTAGAACCACCACCTTCTGACCGAAGTCGTCGGCCTCTAGACCTCTGTGTGTTCTCCATGACATTGTGTTTATGGAATGACAAGATTAACACAAAGCACAGCCCAAGAACAGGTACGAAGCCTAGGAATAAGACATGATACCATGTCCCAATTTCCACTCCCGACATCACTCTTGAATCAGGGCCTTCCACCCATTTGACACAAGCAGGCAGGGGTTGTAGAAGAGTGGGCCCTGACCCTGTTCTGCCTGCTTGTGTCTGGTCAGGGCTGCTGTCCATCACTGGTGTCTTGGGCATGAGAGCAGCCGCCCCGCCTCACTCTAAGGGATCCTTCTATGCCCTGGTACTAAACGCGGACTCTGCTCACTGCCTGGGGGTGAGGCGCTGTGCAGGGCTGCCGAGCCAACACCGCGAACATTTACAAAGCGTGCACTGTGTGCTGGGCACCGTGGCACATCCTGGCCCTGTGAGGTGAATAAGATTCAATTCCTGCTCTAAAGGAGTTGGTCACACAGAGGCGATACAGACGTGGGTACACTTACCTCCTTTGCTAGACAGAGTGGAGCAGGCTTCATAAGAAGCCCTGACTGGTGGCTGTAGGTAAAGCATCGTATTTGCTCCTCCTAACTGCCCATCAGATAGTAGATGTTCAGAGAGCTTGCTGTTGCTCACACACAGCTCTGTCTGGCATCAGACATTTTCTGCACCAACCAAGAGGCAGAGCCATAGGAGAACCAGCATAAGGCTTAGGGTCAAGTTAATCAGGGTTTGAAACCCGCTTTTGCTGCTTCCTTCCAAGGTCTGACCTTAGGCAAGTTGCCACTCTGAACTTCAGTTTCCTCATCTGTAAAAAGGAGGATGGAGGAACCAGCAGTTAGCGTAATGGCTATGTCACTGGACTCCCACGTAGTCGACCGCGGTTCGTGTCTCGGACCCGGTGGCTTACAACTCACGCCGGGCGCATGTGCGTGCGTGCCCAAGATCCCGAGAGGAGAATGGAGGAGAAGGGATTGCGGCGTGACCATCCCCCCAGGGGGATGATTTCTCGCTTTCTGTCTCTATGTCTCTCTCTGTCTGTCTGGAGAGCGCACGCGCCCTATAGCGAAAAACCTCTCAAAAAAAAAAAAAAAAAAAAAAAAAAAAAAAAAAAAAAAAAAAAGAGGATGGTGTATAAACCGGCAGGAGAGAGACGATGTGTAAACTACCTGGCATAATGAGTAAATAGAAGCAAATGTTAATAGAGGAACCAGCAAACTTCTGTGGGGTCTCAAGGACCTTGAAGGGTAAGTAGGATTTTTTTTTTTTTTTTTGGAGAGGTTTTTGCTATAGGGCGCGTGCGCTCACCACACAGACGGAGAGAGACAGAGAGATAGAAAGCGAGAAATCACCCCCCGGGGGGGATGGCCCCGCCGCAACCCCTTCTCCTCCATTCTCCTCTCAGGATCTTGGGCACGCACGCACACGCACCCGGCGTGAGTTTTAAGCCACCGGGTCCAGGACACGAACCGCGGTCGACTACATGGGAGTCCAGCGACATAGCCATTACGCTAACTGCTGGTCCCGGTAAGTAGGATTTGGACATCAAGAAGTCAGCATGTCAGGAAAAAGGCAAATTGAGAAAAAGCTCAAAGGCCTGGAAGTGGGTGATGAGGTGATGGGGTGGGGGCGCAAGCTGAGCTGTCTGTCTGGACCACACAGGAACTTTGCTAAAGGGGACACCAGAAAGTAAGGACAGGACTCAGCGAGCACACGTTGACTGCCAGGACTGGGGGTTCTGAGCTTCTGTCCTTGGGCAATGAGGAACCTCTAAAAGTTTTTAAAATGGCACATGCCATTATTTAATTTTAAAATACGAATACTCTCGAGACCAGCAGGTGGTGTGGTTAAGGGCACTGGACTCCCGCATGGCTGACCACAGTTTGAGTCCCGGACCTGGTGGCTTGCTTTCGCATTCTCTCTCTCTCTCAAAAAGAATATTCCCTCTGCCCTCCCTACAGCTTAGGCCCTACGTGGGCCCAGAAATCCCTTTCAAGAGGCTGTCAAAGGCACTGGCTCTGAAAAGAAATGAGTTGAAGTATCATTTTCTTTAAAGTAGCCATCTACAAATGTTTTCCCCAAGGTACTCTTCAGTTTACAGATTAAGGGGCCAGTCCGGTGATGTGGTTAAGGCACCTGGATCCCACATGACCGACTGTACATTTGAGTCCTGGACCCGTGGTTTGAAAAACACACTGTGTGTGTGTGCCCTAAAGAGGAGGAGAAAGGAGCAGGGACTGTAGTGTGGCAACCCCTCCACCACCCTGGGGCATGATTTCTCACTTTCCTTCTCTCTCCTTCTCTTTCTCTCTCTCCCCCTGGCAAGTGCATATGCCTTGTAGTGAATTTAAAGAAAAAAATGGGGCACACCATTCCCATTGCTCGTATTAATTAATTAACTTACTACATGTGCTATAACAGACACACATTTCTTTTGTGAGACAGAGTCTCACTATGTTGTAATCCTTGGGAGGCCTTAGCCTCCCAAGTAGCTGGGACTACAGGTGCACACCATCATATCCTGCTTGTAGGGGACTCAGGAGTCTAACCCTGGGCCTCCCATATGGCCTCAGTCAGCCAGGTGGTGGCATCCAATGTGTGCTACCACAGCTGGACCTTGCGGTAATCATTTATGATTACTATAAAATTAATACAATAATTAAATGGATGGTGTAACATAAATAGAAAAATTAGACGGGTCTTCATTTTCCACTCTTTTTTAAAAATAATTATTTATTTAATTTTGTTATTATTATTATTTTCAATTTGCTATAGAGCACGTGCGCTCAGCAGAAAGAGAGCATGAGAGAGAGAGAGAGGGAAAGTGAGAATTTTGTATGTTGTGATGATGTTCAGTGAATGAATGTAAAATAAATTAATTTTTTTTAAAGTTAAAAATGTTTAAAAACCCCACCTTATTGTACACCTTGAATGTGGTATAATTTTGTCAATTAAATAATTTAAAACAAAACTACAACAAAATAAAAGTCAAAAACATTAAAAGAAAAAAAAAAGAAAGAAAGCCATCAGGTCTGGGAACCATGGTCAGCCAAATGGGAGTCCAGCGCCCTAACCACCATGCCACCCACTGGCCCCCATCTTGTACTCTGAATGTGTTATCTTTCACAACACTACATGGGAACCCCTGTCCTAAAGTATAGAAACACTAACTTTTATTTTGTTTTTGGATAAGGAGAAATATGCCTAGAGGTCACCAGACAGATGTCTCTTGGGAATTTTTTAAGATCTGGGAAAAAAATAAGAGGAAATTGATTAGAGGTACTGAATGAGAGAAAAGAAAAGGAAGGAAAATGAAAGGAGGACAATGAGAAAAAAATTTAAGTAAACTATTTCTTGAGGAAAAGAAAGATAAAAGGGAGGGAGAGAAGGAAAGAAAAAGGAAGAAATGAACAAATAGATAAAAGGAAAAAAGTTAAGAAGAAGAGAGAGTGGAAGTGTCAAAGAGAGGCCAGGAATAAAGAAAAAACTGCCCCAAGATGCCGCTGGGCAGATGCAGCCCCTCTGCTTTCTGCCTGGCCCTCGCTCAGCCCTCTCAGTGGTGTAAGAATGTTCTGTCACAGTCTGTGGGCTGGACCTTGGCCTCCGTCCACACACTGAGAACCACCGGCTGATGAAGTGGATATTGCTTTCTGGTCCATCTCTCTTAGCCTCTAGCTAGTTCCCCTCCATGGCCCTCACTTAGTGGTGGTGTCAGGAGTGATGTAGAGGCTGACCTTTTCCCATCATTGTCCTACACACCTCATTAACCTCTCCTTGCAGCTGGAGATGACCAGGATGGAGGAGAAAAGCTGACCGGTTCTTCAGAGAGCAGAGTGATGTACAGTTTCCCAGAAGTTCCTGACCTGAGAATTCTTTCCTGCAGGGCATGGGAGAAAATCCAGTTTATATAGCCATCAGAAGAAAGTCATGCTCCAAGCTCTTACAGAACCCTGGGCACTCTTTTCTTTTCATATCCTTGATGTAAAACCAAAGGAACAAGACAAGGTTCTTCGATGTAGAATAAGTGAAAGTATATAAGGCTAGCCCTGTAGTGTAGTGGTTAAGGGAGCCAGATCCCATATGGTTGACCTAATTTGAATTTGGGCCCCATTGGCTTGAAAAACACACTTGGTGCATGTGCATGTGCATGCATGTCCCTAAATCCCAACAGGATGGAGAAATGGAAGAGAAGGGATTTAGAGTGACCATGCCCCATTGGAGAGTACTTTCTCTCTCTCTCTCTCTTTCTCTCTCTTTCTCTCCCTAGCAAACACATATGGCCTCTAGCAATCTAAAAAAAAGCTAAACTAAAAAATATGAAAAATACTATACAAAATAGTACAAAGTAAAACAGTAATATTTATTTAATGAACTATTCTTATTTCAAATTTGATCTAGTCCTGGATCAAGAGGTGTACACTATTTGTTGACTGAGTGGTGAATTTTCACAACACTCTTGTGATGATGCAAGGTGGGCAATGTCTTCACAACAGTAAGGAAACTGAGGCCAAGAAGTTAAGGACCCAAGGTCAGGTAGCGAATGAGCAGGTGGCTAAGACCTGTCATTGTCGCAGGGTCAGTGCTTCCATGCAGTCCTTTTATTTTCTTCAGGAAGATTTGTCACATCATGCCTACCTGTTCTCGGAAGGCATTCCTCCAAGGACAACGGGATTTAGCTCATATGTACTGATCCCCTAGATGAAGACAGGCACGGTGCTGGGCACGACGCAGGGTACAGTATGAGGCTGCACAGCTGACCCCGTTCTCAGGAAGCTTAGAGCCTGGCAGGGTTGTTTTTGCCACTGACTTCCTTGTTCCATTGTTAAATACTTTTCTAATCCATGTGAGCGTTCATTTTTTTAAAAAAGACTTTAATTTTTAAAAGACAAAACTAACAAACATCACCATATTATCTGGCAACTCCATTTCTGGGTACTCACCTAGAAGAGTTGAAAGCAAGGTCTCAAAGAAATATACGCACACCATGTTCATAGCAGCATTAGTCACAGTAGCCCAAAGTGGAAGCCACTCAAGGGCCATTGGACAGATGAATGGATAAATGAAATGCGATCTCTATGTACAATGGAATATTACTCAGCCTTAAAAAGGAAGAAAATTCTGATATATGCTACAACATGAATGCACCTTGGAGACATTATTCTAATGACATAAGTCAGACACAGAAAGGCAAATACTGTATAATCCCACTTATATAAGGTACTTAGGGTAGGCAAATTTATAGAGACTGAATCAATAGATGGTGGTTGCCAGGGGCTGTGAGGGGGGAAGGGGAGTTAATAGTTAACAGATACAGTTTCAGTTTTATATATTGAGAGTTATGAAGATGGGTGGTGGTCATAGTTGCTCAACAATATCACTGTACTTGATAACTACTGAACCATATCCTAAAATTGATTGCAATGGTAAATTTTGTTATGTGCATTTTATCACAATTTTTCCCAGGAGGATGGCTATACTTCAATCCCTTCTCCTTCATTCTCCTCTCAGGATTTTGGGCATGCATGCACACTTACCCAGTGTGAGTTTTAAACTGCTGGGTCTGGGACTCGAACTGTAGTCGACTATATGGGAGTCCAGCAACATAACCATTATGTCATCTGCTGGTCCCAACTGCAAGGTTTAAATCCCAGCCCTGATGGCCTGAAAAACATACCACACGTGTGTGCCCCAAATCCTGACAGGATAGAGAAGAGGGGATTGCAGAGTGACCACATTCCATTGGGGAATACTTTTTCCCTCTCCCTGTGTCTCTCTCTAGTGAGTCCACATGCCCTCTGGCAAATTAAAAAGGAATAATGATAAGTAAATAAAACTAATAGACATCACAACAAATTCAATCAAGATGGTATAAAGCAAAAAAGAGAAAGTCTCCTTTCTCACCTACTTTCCTCCTGCTTCCCAGTCTCCTCCCTTTCTGTAAGCAATTGCTCTTGCGTTTATTCCATTTGTCTGCTTCATTCATCCTGTTTCAGGGCTCACACAGACACACACACACACACACACACACACACACACACACACAGTTAAAAACCAAAACCGGATGACTGGTCCCTTCTTTCCTGCTACATACTCTTCAAGGGCAGCCTAAAAGGGCACTTAAGCATGTGCAGAGGGAACAGGTTGCTTTTGAATTTCCACTCTACACCTTACTGACTATGACCACAGGCTATGACTTAATCTCGCCAAATCTCCGTTTCCTCGTTTGAAAATAAAGACACTGTTACTGGTGGGACTTAACAAAAAAGAGTGGAAGACGCTCGGCACACAGGAGCCATGCAGTGAGGGCTGACGGGCCGTGATTACGCACCTCTCCCACGACTTGGGCTCCACTGAGCAGACAGGCAGCTGGAGGACAGTTAAGGGTCAAGGAAGTCTGCAGCGAGAGGAGGGAAGAAGACGGAGGGCCTTCGGAGAGGTGCTGGGCTCATGAAGTGTGCATCGTCTTCCATCAGAGGGTCTAACAAGAGCAGATTCATAAGAAGCCTTATCTTTATCTTTCCAACCATCAGGAACAGCTCTTCTACTATAGATAGCCTTTCAAAATAGTAGCCCCAGGGAGTAAAAACCATAATGTAAACTTTTAGGAAAAGGTGACAGGGCAGAATCCAGATAGGATTTGGGTGCATAGAAAAGTGACTGCAGGAAGATACTGGAGTCTTAGAAGATGGAGCCCTTGGATCCCAGAGACCAGAGTTCCGGTTCTACCTTACAGTCAGTAATGCACACTAATACACTCTGAGTCTCAGTTTCCTTGCCAAGAAAGTGACCATGAGATTATATATATTTTTTAAGAATTCTTTTATTTAACTTTATTTATTTTAATTTTAACAGAGAGGGACAGAGTGAGAGAGAGAAAAATGGAAAGTGAGAAAGCAAGCCGCCATTTTCAGGATTCAAACCTGGTTGCCCATGTGAGAGTCCAGTGCCCTCAACCACCATGCCACTTGCCAGCCCCGATAGCATTTATCTTATAAGATTATTGTGATTATTAAAGTAAAATGGGGATGCAAAAGGGCTTTCCAAATCACAAAGCTCTAGGGAAGTATAAATAATTGGCTTTTTGTATCAATGGGTTTGTGTCAAGGTCCTACATGCAGTACTATTTTTATTTTAAAAAAATTGAATAACTTTCTCTGCTTTTTCTTTCTTTCTTCTCTTTTTTTTTTAGTTCTTATTCAAGCATAATCATTTTAAAAAGGTAGAGAAAAATGAAAAAGTACAAGTCTTCTTAATCTCAACTGCTGCAAATATTTTTCTAATCCTTGTTTAATTTATTTAAAAATATTGCAGTATATTAAGTGAAACATTTTTCAAAAATACCAGCATGATCTTATTTATGGCCTATAAATATTGCCAACCAAATTTATCGATAATTACTAAGAATAAACATGTAAGACACTACATAAGATAATATGATCTCTTAGAGGCTTTTATAATAATGGAAATTTTTTTGGAAGAATCTTCATGTATTTAAACTAATACAGGGGACTAGTTAGAACATAGGGTCTATATTGGTAAAAATAAAAAATGGAGATAATATAGTACAAATCCATAGCTTTACTGAAGATTAAATTAGATAATGCACAGCGAGCTCTCAATAAATGTTAGTTGCTGTTATTACCAATAACAAGACATTAAAGTTATTCTGTTTCCTGTTTCTGTTAAAGGACTTGCTTCCTAATTACCGCAGTGTAGTTTATCTGTTCGACCTGTGACTGCCTGGGGTAAATAAGGCAGAAGGTTTCAGGAAATAGGACACTCGATTTAGACTATTTAGATGGCTCAAAGGTAATGCAGAAGGGTCTGTGACTAAACGAAGACTCTACAGGCAGACCGTGGAGGTTGGTGATGGGGAATGGAGGTTGGTGATGGGGAGTGGAGGATGGTGATGGGGAGTGGAAGTTGGCGATGGGGAGTGGAGGATGGTGATGAGGAGTGGTGGTTGGTGATGGGGAGTGGAGGATGGTGATGGGGAGTGGTAGTTGGTGATGGGGAGTGGAGGATGGTGATGGGGAGTGGAGGATGGTGATGGGGAGTGGTGGTTGGTGATGGGGAGTGGAGGATGGTGATGGGGAGTGGAAGTTGGCAATGGGGAGTGGAGGATGGTGATGAGGAGTGGTGGTTGATGATGGGGAGTGGAGGATGGTGATGGGGAGTGGTAGTTGGTGATGAGGAGTGGAGGATGGTGATGGGGAGTGGAGGATGGTGATGGGGAGTGGTGGTTGGTGATGGGGAGTGGAGGATGGTGATGGGGAGTGGAAGTTGGCGATGGGGAGTGGAGGATGGCGATGAGGAGTGGTGGTTGGGGATGGGGAGTGGAGGATGGCGATGGGGAGTGGAGGTTGGCGATGGGGAGTGGAGGATGGTGATGGGGAGTGGAGGATGGTGATGGGGAGTGGAGGATGGTGATGGGGAGTGGAGGATGGTGATGGGGAGTGGAGGATGGTGATGGGGAGTGGAGGTTGGTGATGGGGAGTGGAGGATGGTGATGGGGAGTGGAGGATGGTGATGGGGAGTGGAGGATGGTGATGGGGAGTGGAGGATGGTGATGGGGAGTGGAGGTTGGTGATGGGGAGTGGAGGATGGTGATGGGGAGTGGAGGATGGTGATGGGGAGTGGAGGATGGTGATGGGGAGTGGAGGATGGTGATGGGGAGTGGAGGTTGGTGATGGGGAGTGGAGGTTGGTAATGGGGAGTGGAGGATGGTGATGGGGAGTGGAGATTGGTGATGGGGAGTGGAGGATGGTGATGGGGAGTGGAGGTTGGTGATGGGGAGTGGAGGATGGTGATGGGGAGTGGAGGATGGTGATGGAGAGTGGAGGATGGTGATGGGGAGTGGAGGTTGGTGATGGGGAGTGGAGGATGGTGATGGGGAGTGGAGGTTGGTGATGGGGAGTGGAGGATGGTGATGGGGATGGATTCCGACCAGGGGGAGGGCTTGGGGTTTCTCATCAGTGATTACCAGCCGTGACATCTTTGGTATAAACTTGAACAACTATCACTGAGATTTCATGTATCTTCCCTTACAAACCTTCTTTAGTCCTACTGCCACATTGACGAGCATATGAGGAGACAGAGCTTTCTTTTTCCTCTGCCAGTGATAGGAAAATTATGTGAATCATCTCATAATTCCACATCAATTTTTTTTCTTTTTAAATTTACCTCTAAGTCTTTGCTCTAGCCCTTATTAAAAATAAAATGTCCACGTGACACTTGGGACAGAACAAGAAGCACATGTGTTTTTTTGAAGTTTAAAAGTTACTTTTTAAAAGAGCATTTGCTACCAAAAGGAATTTCTTCTGTGTCCAAGAAAAGCTGTTAACATACACACACACACACACACACACACACACACACACTCTTCTCTTAGCTTTCAATGAAGAGTATAAATAACAATTGTGACTTTAACCACAACAAAAATGTGTCAATGGGTCACTTTTTAGGTTGTCTTTGAAGAGTTCCTTCTAAAAACTGTTTTGAGGAGGCCAGTTTTGGTTTTACTTTTTTCCCTCTGATCACTGCCGGCTGACTGGGGACTTCAGTCTGTTTACATGGGAGAGCTTTAGATATGGTTATTTGTATGGCATTGTATCAAGGCCTTCAAATATTTGCCAGGAGGTTTGGTGGAAAATGTCTAGACCAGTGCAAACATTGCAGGCCCCAGAGAAGCTCAAGGGACCACGCAAGAACCCTTGCTCTGTCCTTAGAATTGTCATAAGGAACCTTCTGCGTCTTCGTTGCCATCAGTAAGAATGTGGATTTCACCGTGACCAGTTTCACTCATTCCACGTCTATGAGAGGCGAAGGCGGAAGCTGTTGGCCTGAGAGTCGGGAGAGCCTAAAGTAGTCCTAGCTCTCCCACGTACTTACTGGATTACTCCAGCAAGTCACTGCCCTCTCTGGGCTCTGTTTTATTTATTCATTTTTTTTGAAATGGTTAAGCCAGATGATCACTGAAGTTCCTTTCTTAGATGCTATCTATTGGATACTTGTCAGGTACAGTCATTGAACGTAAGAAAAATATTATAAGATGAGATTCCTGTCTCAGAAAGTTTGATCAGATATTTAAATGTTTTCATCTTTTTTTTTTTTTTTTTTTTTTTGCTAGAGGACATGTGCGTTTGCTGGAGAGAGGGTAAAGCAGCCCCCACCTATGAGAAATGACACAATGAAATCCCCCCTGCCCCATTTCTCCCTTCTCTCAAGATCCTGGGCAGGCACGCACACATGCCCAGCATGTTTCTCAAGCCACTGGATCTGGGACTCGAACTGCATGGTCAGCCATGTGGGATCCAGCTGCCTTAGCCACCAGGGCATGGCACTGGCCCTAAACTTATTTTGTTTTGTTTTGTTTTCAAATTCCTCAACTCTTGGCAGTTTTCTAAAAATTCATAATCTCACAGAGTATATAGGGTGGCTACAGGCAAACACATAACACATTATTATTGATATTACATTATAGTACATGATGAAATAATATTATCCATATTTCCAGACTTTGCAGGGCCCTGAACTTTCATACAAGTCCCCGTACCCTTAAAAGGCTGACACAAAAATCGATACACTGACCACCATTATTTTTATATACGTTATTCGTTATAATTCATTGAAACCCTACTATGTACTCTGCTCGATGTTTTGAAACCCTTATCTCAGAAACCTACCGAACAAGCTGGAAGGTAGGCAGCACTGCCTCCATTTCACAGGTGGGCAAACCAGGAGTCTGACAGCCTAAGAAACTTGCCCAAGGTGATGTAGCCAGTAAGAGGCTCCAGACCCAGCTCCGTTTTGTTCCAGAGGCTAGTCTCCTTTCACTGTACCTCTGGCTCTGGGCGTCGTGTTTCACATCTTACAAAGCATATAAATACACCCAGGTTTTGAAGATGAATAGACTGAAGCTCAGAGCACGAAAGTGCTGTGTCCCAAGTCCTCTGGCTAGAGGGGTGGCAGATGTGGATTGAAGCAGGTGTTCCAACTCCGAACACCAGGGCCCTTCCTCACCTTGCAGCATTGCTTGCGCTGCACATAGTGGCAGACATGTTTTTGTAAGAGTTTTTGGACTTCCCAGGTGAGGCAGGCACGCCACATGCCCTCCTCCCATACACAGCTACTTCCTTCCTCAGACCTGCTTCTCCTGCAATCTCTCCCAATTCCACAAGTGGCAGTTCCACCCTTCTAGCTGCTCCTACCCCTAAGCAGGGATGCTTCCTTTTCTCTTACACCTGTGTCTAAGCCTTCAGCAAATCCCATCAGTTCTTCCTTCAGCATAAACCCAGAACCTGCCCATCACTGTCCTCTCGGTCGTGCTGGTCACCTTCCCTATTGTCTCATCAGGTCCCTCCTGCTTCCGTCCTGGCTCCCTACAGTCCGTTCTCCACACAGTAACCAGCAAGGTCTGCCACATCTAGTCAGAGCGCGCTCCTTTCTGCTGATCTATAGCACAATGGCGTCCCACACCTCAGCGCAAATGCAGCACGTGGTGCGCTTCACTCCTGCCACGCGGCCTCCTTGCCGCTCCTGGGACACCAGACGCATCCCTGCGTCAGGGCCGTTGCACTTGCCGTTTCCCTGCCCCAGGACCTCCTTCTGCAAATATCTGCAGGGCCCGGGCCTCGCCTCCCTCAAGTCTGATTCACCTTCTCGGTGAGGTTTTCTTTGCCTCTTTATTAAACCGGCAGCTCCTCTCCTCCTCGTTGTCCAAGTTCCACACCTTGCCTTTTCTCTTCTTCTTCAAAAGCATTTATTGCCATCCGACAGAGTATGTATTGAGCCAATTAAGTCTGTTTGTTGTCTGTCTCCCCGGCTAGAATGTAAGCCCCCCAAACACAGGGACTCTTTTTTGGGAACGGAGGCTCTGGTTCACTCGCTGCTATAATCAACGTCTGACACTTGGTAGGTCTCAATAAATGTTTTCCGAATGAATGAATGATGAAACTTCCTTGTCTCCTGATCAGCAGAGCAGATCATTTTGATCTCGATCACTTCATCAGTCTTCTGAGATATCATTTATCCCTATCTCTTCCCCTGGGCCTGGTTCCCACCTAAGAAGCTCTCCAAGGAGGTTTAGGTGATGTGCTACAGTCATGGTAGCTTCTGACCTCATCCCACACCATATAAATTCAATAAGGCACCATCCTCGACCCCTTCATAAGATCCTGCCTCCACAGAACACACTCTCAGTTTTAGGAATCACCCAGTTGCTGAAGGTCGACCAGTCAGCTTATTTCATATTAATTATTCAAATGTGTCTGGTTGTGTGAGAAATGTTCAGCCAGCGATGAAGTGAAGGTGAATCACAGTGAAGGAAAAAGCCCATATTAATGTCCCCCTTAAGGGGTAAGTGCCCTCTAATGAGTTTCTGAGTTAAAGAAAGGGCAGGAACACAGGAAGAAAGGTAAGGCTATTTGATTTGCAATTTGCAAAAAAATAAGAAAGAAAAAGTCATTGATCAAAGTTTCTGCTTGAGATATTTAATTATAGAATTGCCCTTCAAATTTTCTTTAGGGGTAATGTTGCTGATTAAAAACGAAGCATGCACTTCCATTAGGCAATGGAAGAAACAGTTACGTGGGAAGGAGTGGTATTTTCCAAAAACTACAACAACCCAATTAATTCTACCCATCGTATCAAGGGACAATCATGCTTGCCTTCCTCCGCTGGTGTCTCAATCATCTCTGGAGAAGGAAGTCATCACCAAAGTTACCACTGCTGAGGGAAAAAGAAGTGAAACTCAGCCACCACTCACACCCCAAACAGTCTTGAGTCGGGACCAGAGCGGAGCAGGCAGAACAGGAAGATCTTTAGAAGTGGCATTGTGGTACCCAGCCCTTACAGGTCATCCAGGCCAGCCTCTGAGGCCACCTGTGCTCGGGGAAGCTGAGGTGCAGAGATGATAAGTGACATTAGGGCTCCAGCCACCGAGTTAGTGACCGGGAAGGAGCCAGAATTCTTCCCTTGTGAGTCTCCACATGGAGCGGTGTCCTCGGTGACCCGCTGGTCTTGCATCTTTATTTTCCAGATGAGAAAACAGAGCCCCAAAAGGCAGAAAGAGCAATGAGGCCAAGGAGGACTTAGGAGGCCAGAGAAGATACTTAAAACAGACCTTCACCCTTTCTGCCTCTCCCGAGTTTATTTAAGCAGGACTTTCAGTTCTCCTCTCTTCTAATTCTTCAGGGTCAGAGTAACTTACCCATCAGTTTCGCCTGGTCCCTCAGGAAATGACCTTGTGAACTTGAAAAGTAAATGCCTAAATTCACTGAACCAAGTTAGTTTTTTGTACTGTCCCTTCTGTTCCATGCCAGTGTTCCTGTCCAGAAGTGGGGTCAGTTTGGTCAGAGTGAAGGGAACAGGTACAATGGACTCCCCTAGAGTCATAGGTTAGCAATGAGAAATGTGGGCCACCTAGGAGAGCCTCCTTCAAACAGATGATCTGTGTTCTTGGCAAACGGCAGGTACGGCATGGCCTTGCGAGAGGTGCCACACTGGACAACTTATAAGCTGTCAAGGTCACAACAGACCAAGGGGCAATGGCATTGATCACCTGACTCTTTTATATCCAGAGGTATACTTGGAACTGTACAAAAGTCAAGAAACACAACCGTGTTTTGTAGTCTGACCCTCGAGGGCCCTGAAATCTCAAGGCAATTTTTTTAAGAATTATTTTTATTTAAGTTTATTTATTCATTCATTTATTTTAATTTGACCAGAAACAGAAAGAGAGAAAGTAAGAAAACAAGCCTGAACCGTGGTCAGTCATGTGGGAGTGTCTAGTGCTTTAACCACCACGCCACCTGCTGGTCCTGAAACTTCACTGCAATTTAAAGGAAATCTCTCATCCTCATTCTGCCAATGTCATGATAATGGCAGTAACAATAATAGCTGACTTTCTTGAACATTTACTGTAGTTACTACTGGGCATCTGCTAAGCATTTCACAGGTACTATCTTGTTTAATTTGCACAACAAACCTGTTAGGGAAATACTAACCTTGGCCCCTTACCCAGGGTCACACAGTTACAGGCACAGAGCTGGAAATTAGACCCAGGTCCCTTTTCCTCCAAAGCCATGTTCTTGATATTGATACCCCACAGCCCATACTCAGCCTTCTGGTCCACTTTGTCCTCTGTGTGGGCATAATTTCTTCATTATTTTTTCATATATTTAAAAAATATTATTTTATTTTATTTATTATTTTTTAAATTTGACTAGAGAGAAAGGGAGAAAGCAAGTTGCCGGATCTGAGACTCAAACTGTGGGAGGCCAGTGCCTTAAGCACCACACCACCTGCCAGCCCTATAATGTCTTTAAATATGATTCCACCTTTGAAACTCTGTCTCCTCATCCTCTGGCCTTTGAAACTCTCTCTCCTCATCCTCATCCACTATGCTGTGGTCCAGATTGGTAGTTCTCAAACTTTATGATACTCCTTCATAGAGGGTCTAGACGAATGGAAGAGAAAAGGGAACAGCTCCTAGCCTCAGGCCATTTGCTTCCATCCCGGTGGACTTGAGGGGCATGCATGAACCCTGTCCCAGCATCATCAGTCAGGTGGGAACAGGTCAAGAACCACCTTTTCTTCTCACTTGGCACATGCCTGTCTGCTGTCCTGTGGCTGAGCTTGCTTTCCTTACGTTCGTCTTAAAAGCTAGGAATGAAATCATCTCAGCTTAAGTAGCCAACCCTCCTTGCATCTCCTGGAGTCTCCTGGGTTTCCCAGGGTACTTTTGGTTCCAAACCCAGTTACTTTTCCTTAGGTGTGTTCAGACATGGTGATAATGCGTCAGTGTCCCACCTTGTGGCCGTGCCTGGGAATTGCAGCTCACAGGAACAAGAATATCCATTTCCATTCCACTCTTCTCCCATGCGTATTTTTACCTAGTTCCCCAGAGTGGAGGTATGTTCAACTGGCCTGCCTTCTGGACCTCCTCAAATTACCACCATGCTTTCTGAGCATGTTGAAATTGCAATTACTCTGGTGCTACCACTGCTGCTACCACCACTACAGCTACAATCAACACTACCACTATTAATGCTACTACCACTACTACTGTATGATCACCACTGCCGGTACTGATACCACCACTACTACTACCACTGCTGCTATGATCACTACTGCTGGTACTAATACCACTACTACTACCACCACTGCTGCTATACCACCACTACTACCACTGCCACTGCTACGATCACTACTGCCAGTGCTGATACCACCACCATTACTACCACTGCTGCTATGATCACTACTGCCGGTACCAATACCACCACTACTACCACTGCCACTGCTGCTGTGATCACTACTACCAGTATTAATACCACCACTACTACTACCACTGCTACAATCACTACTGCCAGTGCTAATACCACCACTACTACCACCACTACTGCTGTGATCACTACTGTCGGTACTGATACCGCCACTACTACTACCACCACTGCTGCTATGATCACTAATACCACTACTACTACCACCAGTGCTACTATGATCACTAATACCACTACTAATACCACCACTGCTGCTATGATCACTACTACCAGTATTAATACCACCATTACTAACACTGCCACTGCTGTGATCACTACAGCCAGTACTGATACCACCACTACTACCACTGTCACTGCTACGATAACTACTGCCAGTGCTGATACCACCACTACCACCACTGCTGCTATGATCACTACTGCTGGTACTGATACCACCACTACTACTACTACTGCTTCTCTGATCACTACTGCCAGTACTGATACCACCACTACCACCACTGCTGCTATGATCACTACTACCAGTATTAATACCACCACTACTACCACTGCCACTGCTGTGATCACTACTGCCGGTACTGATACCACCACTACCACAACTGCTGCTATGATCACTACTACCAGTATTAATACCACCACTACTACCACTGCCACTGCTGTGATCACTACTGCCGATACTGATACCACCACTACCACCACTGCTGCTATGATCACTGCTACCAGTATTAATACCACCACTACTACCACTGCCACTGCTGTGATCACTACTGCCGGTACTGATACCACCACTACCACCACTGCTGCTATGATCACTACTACCAGTATTAATACCACCACTACTACCACTGCCACTGCTGTGATCACTACTGCCGGTACTGATACCACCACTACCACCACTGCTGCTATGATCACTACTACCAGTATTAATACCACCACTACTACCACTGCCACTGCTGTGATCACTACTGCCGGTACTGATACCACCACTACTGCCACTGCCACTGCTGTGATCACTACTGCCAGTGCTGATACCACCACTACCACCACCGCTGCTATGATCACTACTGCTGGTACTGATGCCAGCACTACTACCGCCACCACCATTACTACCACTACTGCTATAATCTACAATCACTACTACTTCTACTAATGCCACTACCATTACACCACTACTACCACCACCATCACCATTGCTATAATCACTACTACCACTATTATACTACTACCACCTCTATTACTACTACCATCACTACTACTATTATCACCACTGCCACAACCATCACTAGTACTACCACCGCCGTTACTGCTCTGATCGCTACTCCTATTGTTAACACTGCTATTACCACTATTGCCGCTGCTACTGCTTCTACCAAAGTCTTATGGTCTTATGCCTGGCCTATGGCATTTTACTTATCTCATGTAATTCTCACAGCTATCCTTGAAGTAGAAATATTATTATCCCTATTCTACGGATAAAAAATTGGACTTGGGGAGTCATGTGAATTGCCAGAGTTCCCACTGATAGGAAATGATGAATTGGGATAGGAATGCAAATTGTCCAGCCTCAGAACTCATGCACTCAACCACTGTGCTAAATGGTCTCCCAGTGTCAGGAAGTGGCATTGACTTTGGAGTCAGGGGAAACTGGGTTAGAATCTCCACCGAGCTGGGTGACCAAGCAAGTTAGTCCCATTTGTAAAATGGGGTTTCCGTTGTTAAAAATAAATTCAGACAAACCAAAATTTAACAGAGTTTATTTGAACATAAGGTGGGCAATTTAAATTGGGCAGCCTCCTGGAAGATGGCTTCTGAGAACCCACGGCTAGCTGCGTGGTTTCCAAGGCGTGTATGCGGGCTGACCAGGAAAGTGATGTGTGCAGTAATAAAGGGCAATACGGGAGTGAGGCGGAGAGATCACTGGTTACAGGTGGAAGGTAGGCTGCACAAACAGCCAAAAGGTGGGCTTCCTGTGACCTACTGAAAGGTGACTATGTGATTGGCTGTCTCTTAGTAACCAGCTCGAAAGTATGAAAAAACCAGTCTAACAGGTACAATTTCGGTTTATCCAGAGGGACGCCAATGTGGAAACACATCTACATGTACAGGGTTCTTGAGTGGATTAAGTGCAATGATTTATACAAAACACATAACGGAAAGGCTGCACATGGTCCACCCTGGCTCCAGGAAGCCTCCAGGCCCTCTATCTGTGACCCCCCTGTGTTGGTTGACTCACTCTCCACTGGGGCCATACAAACTACTTGTCATTCATGCATTCACCCTTTCATCACACATTTACTGAACACCTCCTGTGTTCATGGCATAGTACTTGGGCCTGGGGATACGCAAGGGAGAAAGCAGACCCATCACTGCCCTTTGGGAATGTTCTCGACTGTGATTTTCCGTGTGCTGACCACAGGAGACACACAGCAGTGTGGAACAGCCGAGGCACACAGCATCTGGCGAGTTGGCAATGGGAGGTAAAACAAAGATGTTAAAAATTATGTGTGAGGATTAAGATAAACATCTCAGGCCAGGCCCATAGCCTAGTGGTTAAGGGAATTGGATCCTACACACTGCCTGCATGGTTCAAATCCTGGACTCCGCTCCTTGAAAAACACACCAGGCACGTGTGTGTGTGCACCCAAAATCCCAGGAGAAGGGACTGTGGTGTGACTGTGTCCCATTATGGGGTGCTTTCTCCTTCTCTTGCCCTCTCTCTGTCTCTCTTTGGAGAATGCAGGTACCCCCTGGCAATGAAAAAAAAGATAAACATCTTAAGAGATTAGGGGATGGACATTTGAAAGGGAGAAAACTAACAAAGGAAAGAGAAATCTCTTGGTGGATGGCTCGGGCAAAGCTCCTTCAATCTGAAGGGGGAGGGAAGAGAATGGCCAAAGGTAGCAGCCTGGAGGAGCATCCCCGGAAACTAGCGCCTTATCCTTGCGCGGTTACTGAGCCTCTTGCTCATACTTCACTAAGAAAGATTTTCTAATATCAGCTGTTCCTACCCAGCAGCCTCACTGGGGAGAGGGAGAGCTGGACATCGGAGGTTCCCCAGGAATCGATAAAGAACAGATTAACAACCAAATGGAAACACTCCCACGCTAGCCAGGCACTGTGCTGGGCTCCAGTCCTCACTCCCACTTCACAGAGGAGAAAATCGAGATTCAGAGATAGAGACTGACTCCAGCTACTGAATGCAGATGTCAGAATACAAACTTCGATTCATTGACAGTTCTAAAGACCCCGTTCTTTCCATCACAGAACATGTCACCTCTTTCTTTAACTGAAATATAGGAAGCCCAGTGAACCGTCACTCAGACCTGATCGCACAGGTGAGAGGGCTGTGTCCTCCAGGTAAAGGAGGCGGTACTTAGTGGAATGAGCTAAAAATCTTTAGGCTATGGGGACCCATGAGAGACTGCAGTGCACCGCGATTGGCCGGGCAAACCTGGGCTTGAATCTCATCTGGGCAAGTTCTTTTCTCCTTTTTTTAAATTTTAATTTATTTTGTACACTTTATCACTATACATCACTTAGCTTGTAAGCCGAATTTCCCCAACATGAATACACTTCACACTAGTCCAGTTGAGAATACAAAACACCTTATCATCAACAGATAATAATCCATTTCTGTGTCCCATAAATGTCTTGTCAAGTTCTTAAACTTCTTTAAGCCTCAGTTTTCTCATCTATAAAGCAATAGTAATGGGACCAGCAGGTGGCGTGGACGCCCACATGACCGACTGCAGTTCAAGTCCAGCACCTGGTGGGTTGCTTTCTCACTTTTCCTCTCTCCCTGTGTCTCTCTCTGGTGAACACATGTGCCCTATAGCAACTTTAATAATAATAATAAAGTAAATAAATAATTATTTAAAATAATAAAAAGAAATAGTAGCTATCGTAGGACGCATATGAGGGTCAACTTGGTTAGCATGGGAGGACTTCCATGAAGGGCAGGTATACCATAGGCTCTCAGTGCTTGTCAGCCATCAGCCTTCTCTGATGTGGAGAAGGGTCTAGGATGGTGCTGGGGACATTCTAGGTGCTCAGGGTATGACTGCTAAGCTTCCTTATTTCTAGAGTCTGACAAAATCCTGTCCCCTGCACCCCTAATCTATATAGTCCAGTGCGTGTTTCATGAGCTTATGAATTTTTATAAGGTTCTATTTTTGCCATTTCATGTCATGCTCCAGTGCCGTTGGACACGTCAGCTCCTGACCTTTCGGTTGGGGAGGCACTTCCCATAAACAGAGCCATAAAAGCCCACTGGTTTTCTCCTTGGTCTGTGAGTTTATTTGGTACTCTCCCTCTCTCCTGGGCCATTTGAATAGTGATGTCATTATTCCAACAACCTTTCACCTCTACTGAAAAAGACCAACCAGTGATTCCCTCCAGGGTGCTAGCAATCCCCAGGGGACACATTGTGGTTTCAGTGAGGTACCAGACATCATGAAACCGAGAGAGAAAAGTTGGCAGGGTGGAAAAGTTGCTCAAAGGTAGGTGGCGGAAGAAAACATTCGTGTGCTTTTTGTTAAGCTCAAATCAGGAGTCAAGTCAGTCTCCCCTCCCCCCTTTTAAGGCTTGTTAAGACAGATATAGCAGCATGTAAGAAAATAGAGAGAAAATAAAGCACCTACCTATTTTTTAAAAGCATCTTTCCTTCTTTCATCCATGAGAAAGGGAGAGACACAAAGAGGGGCACAGCCAGTAGGATCTTCATGTCACAATCCTACCCCAAGTCTCAGCCAGCCAGGATTACAGGCAAGCACCATGCCCAGCCCGCACTGGGAGACCTGGGGACACGAACCCAGGAGCTTCCCGTGGACTTCAGCTTGCAGAACGCCGTGTTCCCACTGCACCACCGTGGCAGGCAAGCACCCACGTATCTATCTCCCGCCCTCCGCAATGCTAGCCCAACCATTTCTCTGTGACCTCTTTTAGTTTTTACTCTTGTTTTGAGAGATTTTTGTTATAAGGTGTGTGGGCTCACCAGAGAGACAGAGGGATAGAGAGACAGAGAGACAGAAAGCAAGAAATCACTCCCCAGTGGGGGCGGCCATGCTGCAGTCCCTTCTCCACTCTTCTCTCGGAATTTTTGGCACGCGCGCATATGTGCCTGGAGTGAGTTTTAAACCCCTGGGTCCGGGACTCAAACCGTAGTTGACTACATGGGAGTCCAGTGACATATTTACTACACCATCTGCTGGTCCCAGGTTTGACATATATTTTTAATGAAAATTGCAATCATGCTGTAGGTCAGTTTAGGTCCTTCCCTTTTTTTTGAATGTCATTTCAGAAAGGCTTTTTTGTTTGCTTACATTGATGCGCGGTCTCCATGCTTATCACAGAAGCTACTGCATCCTGGCTCATTCCTGCTCCAGCGTCTTGCTCTCGAGAAATCCAAGGGCTGAGGGACCAGCAGTTAGTGTAATGGCTATGTCGCTGGACTCCCATGTAGTCTACCGCGGTTCACGACCCGGACCCAGTGGCTTAAACTCATACCAGGCGCATGTGCGTGCGTGCCCAAGATCCCGAGAGGAGAATGGAGGAGAAGAGATTGCGGCATGGCCATCCCCCCTGGAGGGGGGTGTGATTTCTCGCTTTCTGTCTCTCTTTCTCTCTCTGTCTGTCTGGCGAGCGCACGCGCCCTATAGCAAAAAACTCTCAAAAAAAAAAAAAAAAAAGAAAAAAAAGAAAAAAAAAAAGAAAGAAAGAAAGAAGGAAATCCAAGGGCAGAGACGTCATAGTCACAAGCGTTGGGTTCAAGCCTGGCTTCTGCCACTTACTACTCAAGGGACCCTGATTCAGTAACTGCCATGTGCTTCGAGCCTCAGTTTTCACATCTGTGATGTAGTTGCTGTGAGGTTGAGAAGTAAAGAATGAATGTGAAGACGGCAAGAATTTCTTGGCCAAATGGTAAGTGTGAATAGTGATGCCCTGCTGTTCCTTTATTGTTGGATAATCCCTATTATGGATATCTCTTTTTTTAGAGGATTTTCCCTTAGGGTGTGTGTACTGGCTAGAGAGAGAGAGAGAGAGAGAGAGAGAGAGAGAGAGAGAGAGAGAGAGACAGGCACAGTAAGAGGGAAAGGGAGAAATTACCTCCCTCCCCACCCCCACCCCCCCCGCCAAGGGAGTTGGCCACATCACAATCCCTTCTCCTCCATTCTTCTCTCAGGATTTTGGGCACACACGCACACTCGCCTGGCGTGATTTTCAAGCCACCAGGTATAGACCCGAACCATAGTTGACCACGTGGGAGTCCAGCAATGTAACCTCTACACCATCTGCTGGTCCCTATTATGGATATGTTTTACAAATTTTCCTTTCCTTTTGGATTCTCTTTGGGGAAAGAATCCCAGGAGTGAGATTATTTAGCTCAAGGGTATAGACATCTTTGTGACTTTTGATATGTATTGCTGCTAATTTGCCTGCTAGAAAGCTGATATGAGGGGCCGGCAGGTGGCATGGTGGTTAAGGGCGCTGGACTCCCACATGGCCGACCATGGTTCGAGTCCCGAACCTGGTGGCTTGTTTTCTCACTTTCCCTATCTCTCACTCTTTGTGGTTCTTGGTCTGTTCCCACTCTGGTCAAATTTAAATAAATAAATGAAGTTAAATAAAATAATTATTTTTTAAAAAAGAAAGAAAGCTGATATGAATTCACATAGTCATTGGCAATGAAATTACATTCGTGCATCACTTAATAATGTGGATACTGAGAAACGTGTCCTTAGGTGATCTTATTTGTGCAAGCATTGTAGAGTGTACTTACACAACACTACTTGGTATAGCCTGCTACACACCTAGGTTATATGGCACGGCCTATTGCTCCTAGGTTGCAAACAATAGTAGTGATTGTAACACAATGGCAGGTGTTTGTGTTCTAAATATAGAAAGGTACAGTAAAAATACAGTGTAAGAGATAACAAACGATAGACCTCAATAGGGCACTTACCATGAATGGAGCTTACAGAACTGGAAGTTGCTCTGGGTGAGTCAGTGAGTGATGGTGAGTGAACACGAAGGCCTCGGGCCTCACCATACACTCTGTGGACTTTGTAAACACTACACGTGTAGGCGACACTAAATTCATAAGAAAATTTTCTTTCTTTAATAATAAATTAACTTTAGCTTACTGTAACTTTTTTTTTTTTGAGAGGTTTTCGCTATAGGGTGTGTGCGCTCGCCAGACAGACAGAGAGAGACACAGAGACAGAAAGCGAGAAATCACCCCCCGGGGGGATGGTCATGTCGCAATCCCTTCTCCTCCATTCTCCTCTCGGGATCTTGGGCACGCACGCACACGTGCCCGGCGTGAGTTTTAAGCCACCGGGTCCGGGACGCGAACCGTGGTCGACTACATGGGAGTCCAGCGACATAGCCATTACGCTAACTGCTGATTCCCTAGCTTACTATAACTTTTTTACTTTATAGATTTTATAAGTTTTAAAAACTTTTTTGTTCTTTTGAAATAGCGCTTAGCTGAGCCAGCAGGTGGCGTGGTGGTTGAGGCACTGGACTCTCACATGGTTGATCATGGTTTGAGTCCCGGATCTGGTGGCTTGCTTTCTCACTTTCTCTCTCTCTCTCTCTGTCTCCCTCTGGTGAGCACACATGCCCTATAGTAAATTTAAAGATAACAATAATAATAAAAAAAAATTAATCATTTTTAAAAAAATGAAATAGCATTTAGCTTAAAACTCACATTGTACACCTATACAGATACATTTTACTGTTTTATACAGTTTTTCAACTTTAATTTGTATCGTTTTTACTTTTTAAGCTTTTTGTTAAAAAGGAAGACACACACACATGTTAGCCTAGGCCTACACAGGGTTAGATGATCAATATTGCTGTCCTCTACCACCACATCTTATCCCACTGGAAGGGCCTTGGTGGACAAAACATGAGATTAAATCAAGCACAAGAAAAAACAAGAAGGAGTCAGTAAACAAAATATGTGAGGCAGCTGCCGGAGTAACATAGAATACTGTTTTACAATAATCTTATATAGGAGGGCACCTCTAACATAAGTATAAAAAGTTCCATGTAGTAAATACGTATGCCAATAACAGAGCCATTTGTTATTGTTAACAAGTGTTGCATTCTGTACGTGGTCACATGTGGTCATACCCTGCGTTACGACTTTCTGATAGCTGCGATGTCGCTGGGAGATTATATGCTTTTTAGCTCCTAGAATCCATGTATGCATGGTTCATTGCTGACTGAAATGTTAGGTGGTGCGTGTTGTAGTATTTGATCCAAAGCTAGATGCCAAAGACGTGTGGGACTGAACGTCTAACGTGTGTTAAAGATGCAGGTCGGTAATAAGCATGTTCTGGGGAACAAAAATGCAGCCATTTGAGGAATTTTGATGTTGGGAAGCAGGAATTTGAGGACAGTGTGGAGTTCATGGAAATTAGGCAGGACACAGCTATAGACCAGCTAAACGCAGATATTTATTATCTGGTGGTTGTTAAGTCATATATTCCTTGGGACTAGCAGTTGGCATAATGGCTATGTGGCTGGACTCCCATGTAGTCGACCATGGTTTGAGTCCTGGACCAGATGGCTTAAACTCATGCCAGGTGTGTGTGCATGTGTGCCCAAGATCCCAAGAGGAGAATGGAGAAGAAGAGATTGTGGTGTGGCCATCCCCCCTGGGGGGTGATTTCTTGCTTTCTGTCTCTCTCTGTCTTTTTGGTGAGCACACGCACCCTACAGCAAAAACCTCTCTAAAAAGTCATATATTCCAGCAGCACTCAAGTATTTGATTATTAAAACATGACTTGTCCCAAGTTTATTTCTGGTTTAAAGCCCAACATGGAATTTCTGCCTAAGTCTTACATCTATGGTTAATTCTCTCTCTGATCACTGTTCCTCTAGTATATCATCTCATGGGAAATTTATGAAACTGTTGACAGTAAATTTCTCCATTCATCTAGTCTTGATTTTTATAATGCATAGAAGCTACTGGTTTGCTTGTTTTATATTCACTCAGTCGAACAGTAAACCTTGGTGCATAGGCCCTATTTTCCTATCTGGAGGGTGTGATCCTATGGTATTTTCACTATACTTAAAAAAAATGATTTATTTATTTTCTTTATTGTCATATGACACTTGTGCTTGCCAAAGAGAGAGAGAGAGAAAGAGAGAGAGAAAGAAGGAGAAGAAGGCAAAAGCACCCCCCAATGGGGCATGATTATGCCACAATTTCCTTTCCTCCATTTCTCCATCCCATCAGGATTCTGGGAATGCATGAACACATGCCCAATGTTTTCAAGTCTCCCAGGTCAGGATTCAAATCGTGGTTGGTCATGTGGAATCCTGTTTCCTTAATCTCTGCACTATGAGGCCAGCTATCGTTTATATTCTGTTCTTTCTTTTTTTATTTTAAGTTTGTTTATTTATTGTGATTTTCACAATAAACATATACGGAGTGAAAAAGAGAGACAGTGAGTCTGGCACTCTGCAGAGTCCCCCACTGTGCTCTACCTCCAGCCTCAGCCTGCCTGGAGGACAGGCCCCAGTGTGCTCAGGGAGGTCCCAGGATGCAAACCTGACCCATGTGGGTCCAGTTGCATACTACCGTGCCATTGCCTGACCTCACATACTTCATGTTTTATACAACATCTCTTCAGTGGGGCAAAGAAAAACTTGAGTTGAAAATTGCTCACATCTGGATTCAGGGACTGGTTATCTCTCTCACACTGTAATTTGGGGCAAATCATTACTCATTCCCCAAATCTTGATGTCTTCTGTAGTGGAGGCTGGCTGCCCTGGCAGCCACATTACTAGTGAAAGGACTCTCATTCTGGACTGGTATCAACTACAGATACAAAAACTGATAGTGAGTCAGCAGGTAGTATGGTGGTTAAGTCGCTGGATTCCCACATTCCGGTCATGGTTCAAGTCCTGGACCTGTGGCTTGTTTTCTCACTTTCCCTCTCTCTCCTTTTCTCTCTCTCTCTCTCTCTTTTTCTCCCTTTCTCTGGTGAGTGCACATGCCCTATAACAAATTTAATAATGATAAATAAAATAAATAAATATATTTTTTTAAAAAATCAACTATTTAAAAAAGAAAAAAGTTGATAGCTGGTGACCAGCCCCTGTCATTGTAGTTTTACTCTCTTCCAACACCATCTTAAGAAGTCATACCCTAAGACTTTCACAGCCTTTTTAGGGGGGCTTCTCAAAAGCAGATGGGCTCAGAGAGACCAGAGAGACTGGAGTTCTGGTCAATGTAACTTGATTAAATAATGACCTGGTCTAGTTATGACCCCAGATGCTGCAGCAGCATTTGTGGCTGCCCAAGAGGATGGTACCCTTGGGTCCAAACTACCTTAGCACAGTTTCATTGGAGAACTCAGAAACAAACAAAAACAAGCACATGTAAAAATGAAAAAAAACCTGTTGACTTTCCCCAGAGAGGGAAGTAACTGACCTGCAAAGAAATGTAGCCTCCTTTTTTGGGGTTCATCTAGGAAATCATTTTTCTTCTTCTCCCTGTGTTCCTAGAATACTAAGTGCAGACACAAACCTTCACTGTAACCACACCCTACTCTCTGTATTTCCCTGTAGCCCTGAACTCTGAGCGATGAGAGTCTGGGTCTTTCTTTCTAAAGCTTGTTGCTCTTTTCATCACCTCCAGCCTCCATCCCCTGTGTACAGAGCACAGTACCTGGTTCATATTAGATCTTGCTGGTTTTTTAAAAAATTATTTTATTTCATTTTATTCATCATCATTATTTTAATTTGAACACAGAGAGAGGGAAAGTGAAAAAGCAAGCCACCAGGGCCAGGACTCAAACCATCGTGAGCCATGTGGGTGTCCAGCACCTTAATCACCCTGACACTTGCTGCTCCCCTAGATCTTGCTGGTTTATGTGCAGTCTAATAACCAGCAGCACCAGCTGCATCTGGAAGCTGTTAAAAATACAGAACCTTGACTCCTGAGATGGCTACTGAACTTGAGCTGTGAAATATTGCTTTCATTGACTAAAAATGAAGATTTTCTGCTGAGACTTCTCTCTCCAGATACGTTTCTAGTGGGAAAAGCACAAGCCCAGGCTCATCCTGAGATGGCTACTGAACTTGAGCTGTGAAATATTGCTTTCATGTGCCACAAAGGCACTTTTATTTTTCTTTTTAAAATGAAAATCTAAAGTGTTTTTATGATCTTTTTTCTCCTTATTTTATTTTATTTTTTCTTCTTCTTTCTTTTCTTTTCTTTTCTTCTTCTCTTCTTTTCTTCTCTAATTCTTTTCCTTTTTTCTTTATCTTTATTTGTTGGCTGCTCAGCCTTTACACACTGAATGTCTAGACAAGTTCAAGTGAACGGGATCCAAATATCAAAATACGATGAGGGTCAGAATATTCCTCAATCCCCACTGAATCTGATGCATGAAGAGTGGAAAATGGAATGGAAGAGAGATTGTAGATCACCTCCTCCTATACACCTCTGAACACTCAGATTGAACATCAAGAATTAGAAAGAAACACACCATCCATCAGATGGCCAGAAATCATCACAAGGTCACAAGGAATACAGGAAAACAAGAAAATACCTCTCCTCCAAGGGAAAAGAACAGCTCTTCACCCTCAGACAGTACAATGAAGCTTACAGAAATGTCTAATAAAGAATTTAGAATATTCATAGTGACAAAGCAAACAGAGATGGAAGAGAAGAGAGACAATGAACTGTAGAAGATGCAGGAGAAAGGAGCTGATGTATTCCTGGAGGTGAGGAAATTCTTGCAAGAAATGAAAGAGGAAATACACACCATGAAAAATAATCAAATGGACCTGTTAGAGATGAAGGCTATAATACAGGAAGTTAAAACCTCCCCTGAAAGTATTAAAAGTAGATTAGATCATATAGAAAATCAAATCTCAGTTGTAGAAGGTAGAATCACTGGCCTAGAAAAATACACCATGAAGACTGAGAACATTGCCCCCAAAATGAAGATAATATATGAGAAATACTGGATCATCAAACGTCCAAACATCCGGATAACTGGTATCCCAGAAGGTGAAGAGACTTAGAAGGGCATTGATAATCTATTCCATGAAATCCTGGAAGAAAACTTTCTAAACCTAGAGAGGCATTCAAAGATCGAGTCCCAAGAAATACAAAGGACCCCAAATAGAATCAACCCAAGAAGACTTTCTCCAAGATACATTATAGCCATATTGACCAAAACCACAAAGACAAGGAACTAAAATTAGTAAGAGAGAAACATCAAGTCACTTACAAAGGATATCCCATCAGGCTAATAGTGGACTTCTCATCAGAAACAATGAAAGCAAGGAAAGAATGGGAAAATATATTCAGACTGTTAAGGGAAAAGCAATTTCAACCAAGAATACTGTACCTGGCAAGATTATCCTTCATATGAGAAGAAAAGACAAGAACATTCTCAGAAAAACAAAACCTGAAAGAATTTACCAACACCAGACCAGATCTCCAAGAGATTCTAAAGGGAGTGCTATACCAGGAAAATTAAATACAGACACACAGAAACATGAGTTCAAAAACTAAGAAAATGGCCAACTCAATAGTAGGGACAAGTCTGGAGTTGAATATTATATCCCAGAATTTAATTGAGAAGATTGGACCACAATACAAGATAAAGTACATGAGACTGAACTGGTGAAATAGAATTTTATGATTTTTGACTAAAACATTGCTGATTTTCTTCTAGGCTTTGTTTTTCAATTTTAAGGATTTTTGTCCTGTCTTGAATTGTCAATAAGTTCATGTACCTACTATTTGAACAGTATCCTAACCTGTTTCCTAACTTTAAGTTTTAAGCAAAGTTTCTTAGTATTTCTTTGATTTACTAAAGCTAAAACTGCTTTTCTTGAAATTAAAAAAAAAAAAACCTATTTAATGACCGTAGTAAGCTATATAGCATCAGCTAGGCGCTACTTTATAGTACATTCATTCTACTCAGAGTTTCACACCTGAAGTCAGACATGTATTCACAGATATGTATATACCAGCTGAACTTGCTTTCAAAGTAGTTAGATTATTTAAGAAATTTTGTGAATCAAAAAAATGTGGGGAAAAAAGGATTGGAAAACAACTGTAGACATCAGAGTTAGTGTGGTAGGAGGGTGAGAAATGGCAGAGAGTGAGAAATGGGGGGAATATATGTATGTATGTGTATATATATATATATATATATATACATACACACACACACATACAAAAATAGAAATGGAAAATTATCAATGATAACATGTATGATTAAACCACTATGCAGTATATTCTGGATGGGAAATACAATTTTGTATGCTGTGACAATGCTCAGTGAATGAATATAAATTAGTTAATTAATTTAAATACAATTAATTAATTAATTAAAAATTACAGAACCTCGGGTCAGCTGGTGATGTGGTGGTTCAGGTGCTAGATCTCATATCGCTGACGCTGCAGTTTCATGCTCAGACCTGGTAATTTGAAAAGCATACTGGGCATGTGTGCATGCATGCCCAAAATCCCAAGAGGAGAATGGAAGAGAAGGGATTGTGATGTGACCACACCACTGGAGAATGATTTCTCACTTTCTCTTTCTCCCTGGGAGTGCATATGCTAAAGCAAAAACTTTAAAAAAAAAAAAAAAAGAAAAGAAAAGAAAAGAAAAGAAAGAGAAAAAGAAAAAAAGAAATGCAGAACTTTGAGTCAGCCCTGTGACCTAGAGGTTAAAGGAACTGGGTCCTATATGACTGACTGCAATTCAATCCTAGCCCTGAAGGCTTGAGAAACAGGTAGAGTACATGTGTGTGCTCCAAAACCCAACAGGATGGAGAAATGGAGAAGGGATTGCAGCATGACCATGCTCCATTGTTGTGTTGGGGGTGCTTTCTTGGAATTCTATCTCAGATGTTAAGCATTGACTTTGAATACATTTATAATTACAGACGTTAGAATTTGAAGAAAATCCTGATATCTTTTATTCATTCATCAGGAAAACAGCTGGATACTTCTGGTTAATGAGACAGACTGAAGTGGGCTTATTTCTGCTACAAATTTATAAACATTACAGATTAAGTAAAACAAAGAAAGAAAATGTTTCCAAATATATTACTGAGCTTGTTAGGAAAATAAAGAGAAGAGTTGAAAACTAGAGTAATAAGTGAGTATCGAGGCCATATGGCCGATGGGGTCTGAAATCTAAGAGAGGCTTTAGGCGCCAGAGGTTATGTCTTTAATACCCAACGAAGATATAGGAAAAAGAGACACTCTGAGGACAAGGAAAGGTGGAGATGGGTGAATTCTAAGGGTTTCTCTGCACATGAGTGGGAACTGGAAAACTTCCACCAGCCTAGCGACTTGACACAACTTGGGACTGTGGGTAAAAAAAGAGACACCCATGAGAAATTATATCTCCAAGCCTATAACATATACAGGTGTGAAGTTTGGATTTATAGTATACAGATAGGAGAGTATAAGAACTAATTCAAACCAGTAAAATCAGTAGGGCCCTTGTAGAGACAGATGTGCAGCTATTTCAAATATAATCCCTGCTAAAGTGAGCTCACAATAAAAAGTTACAAACTATACTAGGAAACAAAGCACCATGAGGTAGAATTAACACAGACAGTAAATGGGAGCCTTAGTGTTCACAAAAGTGCAGATAACAGAATATGCTGAACAATTATAAAATATGTATGTTTAAAATATTTTAAAAAGGCTTTATGGTTAAGGGAGCTAGTTCTCACATGGCTGGCTGAACCATGTGAGTCCTGGGTCTGGCAACCTGAAAAACATGCTGGGTGCATGTGCTGCATGCTCCAAATCCTGACAGGGTAGAGAAATGGAGGAGAAGGGATAGCACATGACTATGACCCATTGGGAGGGTGCTTTGTCCCTCTCCTTCTCTCTGTCTCATGCACACACCTTCTGGCAAATTAAAAAAATAAATAAATAAAAATAAAAAGAGGTTTAAAAAGGTCAAGATTGGGAGAGTATAAAGGAATAAGTAAGTCTTAGAAAGTGGAATACTAAGAAGTGAAAAACATAGTCATTGCAATCTAAAACTTAATAGAGAGGCTAGATGATAGAATAACTACAAGTAAAGAGAAAAATCGGTAAATAAAATATGGATCTGAGAAATTCACGCCAAATGAAGCACAGATAAGTAGAGAGATGCACTTCCTGAAAGAGAGGTTAAATGAAAACGAAAGAAAGAAAGAAAGAAAAAAGAAAGAAAGAAGTTAAATAAAATAATTCTTAAAAAACAAACAAACAAACAAAAAACCTATATACTTAGATGCAACATAATAAACTGTAGAAGTAAGACCAAAAAAAATATGTTAAAAGTTGGGGCCAGCATTGGGACCAGCAGTTGGCATAATGGCTATATCGGGGGACTCCCATGTAGTCGACCACAGTTTGAGTCCCGGACCTGGTGGCTTAAACTCACACCAGGTGTGTGTGCGTGCATGCCCAAGATCCCGAGAGGAGAATGGAGGAGAAGGGATTGCGGTGTGGCCATCCCCCCTGGGGCGTGATTTCTCACTTTCTGTCTCTCGGTCTCTCTCTGTCTTTCTGGAGAGTGCATACGCCCTATAGCAAAAACCTTTCCAAAAAAGAAAAAAAAGTTGGAACCAGCAGATGGTGTAATGGTTATGTTGCTGGACTCCCACATAGTCAACTGTGGTTTGAGTCCCAGACCCAGTGGCTTAAACTCACACCAGGTGTGTGTGCGTTCATGCCCCCAATCCTGAGCGGATAGTAGAGGAGAAAGGATTGTAGCATGGCCATCCCCCGGGGGGTGCTTTCTTGTTTTCTTTCTCCCTGTCTCTCTCTGTCTCTCTGGCGAGCACATGCACTCTATAGCAAAAATCTCTTTTTAAAAAAGTTAAAAGCTATCAGAGGTAAACACAGTTTTGTGTGTCTTAATGACAAGATATTTTCTGAGAAATGCATGTTAGGTGATTTTGGCATTGTGTGGACTTGTAGAGTATACTTACATAAACCTCGATGGTATAACCTACTACATACCTAGCCTATATGTTATAACCTATATGTTATGTATGGGACCACTATTGTATAAATAGTTCATAGCTGACTGAAATATGTGGCAAATGCCTGTATATATTTCTCATTCAGAAATGTCCATTAGATTGGCAGAAGACAGAGTTCTCATCAACAACCAAAGGTACCATGGGACCAGCAGTTAGCATAATGGCTATGTCGCTGGACTCCCATGTAGTCGACCATGGTTCGAGTCCTGGATCTGGTGGTTTAAACTCATGCTGGGAGCGTGTGCGTGCGTGCCTAAGATTTTGAGAGGAGAATGGAGGAGAAAGGATTGCGGCGTGGCCATCCCCCCGGGGGGTGATTTCTCGCTTTTTGTCTCTCTGTCTTTCTGGTGAGCTCATGTGCCCTATAGAAAAAAAAAAAAACTAAAAAACAACAACAACAAAAAAAACAACCGAAGGTGCCTTTAAAGTGCGAAAGAAGAGTATTCGTCAATGTAGAAATGGATACCTAGCTAAGGTATTATCTGAGAGTGATGGCAAAATGATTTTCAGGTAAAGACAGAGTTTAACTGTCACAAATTCTAACTAAAAGGACTACTAAAGGATACATTTCAAAAAGAAGAGAATTGAGCCCGGATGAAAGGAGTGGCATTGCAAGAAGCAGTCTGAAATAAAAATAATATATATATGTCAGAATACTGCTGTATCTGGACAGATGGTCATGGTTAAAGTGGGTGGATCTCACATAGCCGATTGTGCATTTTGAGTTCTGGACCCTGCAACTTAAAAAGTAAGCCAGGCAGTACCAGCAGTTAGCGTAATGGCTATGTTGCTGGACTCCCATGTAGTTGACCATGGTTCGTGTCCTGGACCCAGTGGCTTAAAACTCACGCTGGGCGCATGTGCGTGTGTGCCCAAGGTCCCAAGAGGAGAGTGGAGGAGAGGGGAGTGCGGCGTGACCACCCCCCACCCCAGGGGAGGGTGATTTCCTGCTTTCTGTCTCTATGTCTCTCTCTCTCTGTCTGGCAAGCGCACGTGCCCTATAGCAAAAACCTCTCAAAAAAAAAAAAAAAAAAAAAAAAAAAAGTAAGCCAGGCATGTGTACGTGAATGCCCAAAATCTTGAAAGGAGGGAGAAATGGAAATTGTGATGTGATCATTCCCCTATGAAGAACACTTTCTCATTCTCTCTCTCACTCTTCCACTCTCTGTCTCCCTGGTGAGCACACCCACCATCTGGCACATTAAAGAAATATACTGCTATATCTACATAATGGACTAGAACAATTTTTTAAAGAGTAATTTTGGTGGATTTAAAAATAGGATAAAACTAAAATACTAGAACACAATAAAGATTTGGAAAGGACAAGTTAAAGTGTTTAAAGATTGTTACATTTGGTGAGTAAAGCTCAGAGATGTTAATTAACTTTGACTCTTTAAGATCAGTATCCATACTCAAATTTTAAGAGTTCTCACTGTAAGAATAGAAATGATATGTAAAATTTCCAAACGAAACAAGGGAAAAGAAAGAATACGTGATCAATTTGGTAAAATGCAATAAAAGAGAAGAAAAGAAGTCAAGATAAAAAGAAAACACAAGAGACCAGAAGATGGTATAATGGTTACATTACTGGACTCCCACGTAGGCAACTGTGGTTCGAGTCCCAGACTCAGCAGCGTAACACTCATGCTGGGCATGTGTGCTTGTGTGCTCTAAATCCAGAGAGGAGAATGGAAGAGAAGGGATTGCGGTATGGCCATCTCTCCAGGGAGTGATTTCTTGTTTTCTGTCTCTCTATTTCTCTGTCTCTCTAGTGAGTGCATGTGCCCTATAGCAAAAATCTTAAAAAAAAAAAAAAAAAAGAAAGAAAGAAAGAAAGAAAGAAAGAAAGAAAGAAAGAAAACATAAAGGAAAATGGTAGAAATCCACAAATATCCATAATCACAATGATTCTAAATGGTTGAAATTTAAAACACACTCTTGGGGGTCAGCAGATGGTGTAGCCATTTCATTGCTGGACTCCCACATGATGGACCACAATTTGAGTCCCAGACGTGGTGGCTCAAAACTCACACTGGGGGGTGTGTGCATGCTTGCCCAAGATCCCAGGAGGTGAAGGGATTGCAGTGTGGCCATCCCCCCTGGGGGGTGATTTTTCACTTTCTCTCTCACTGTCTCTGTTTCTTTCTCTGTCTCTCTCTCTCTCTGGCAAGTTCATGCATCCTAAAGGCAAAAAAAAAAACCAAAAACCTCTTCGGACCAGCAGTTGGAGTAATGACTATGTGGCTAGACTCCCATGTAGTTGACCGCAGTTCGAGTCCTGGACCCAGTGGCTTAAACTCACGCCAGGCGCGTGTGTGTGGGTGCCCAAGATCCCGAGAGGAGAATGGAGAAGAGGGATTGTGGTGTGGCCATCCCCTCTGGGGGGTGATCTTTTGCTTTCTGTCTTTCTGTCTTTCTGGTGACCACATGTGCCCTATAGCAAAAAAATCTCAAAACAAAACAAAAACAAAAACAAAACAGAACAAAAAACACTACAACTCTTGATGCCAGGCACTATACTAGGGATACCAAAATAGATAACTTCTGTCTCTGGAAGCTCACAGGCGAGTGGGGGGTGGGGCGGGGTGTTGGATAGGAGCAGACAGGGCCTACAGCACCAGGCGAAGTGCTCTTAATAAAGGGAAACAGAGCGCCATGTGGCTGAAAGGAGGCTGAAAGGATGGGCACCTGACTCTGAGGACGATGACTCCTCGGCTGCATCCTGATGGATAAGAACACAGAACAGAGAGGAAGGGTGTACCAGGCGCAGTAACAGTTTGTGCAAATGCACGGAATTGCAAGAAAACATAGCACGTTCCGGTCCGACCTTCTTCCGTTACGGATGAGGAACTCAAAGCCCAGAAAAGCCAAGGAGGCTGTCCCAAGGTCACCAGATAATTAGTAGCAGGACCAGGATTTGTACCCAAGACTCCCATCTCCTTTGCCGCCCCCTCTTCTACAGTCCCACAGTGCCTTAGATTTGCAGCAGGAGGCTCAGGGACTAGATGCTGCTGAGACTCCAGGCGACTTTGAAAATGAACTACATCTGGGTGTGAGGGCTGGATCTGTCTTCCGCCTATCCTGGGCTGGAGCAGAGCCAGGAACTTGGCAGTTTTCAGGGCTGAGCTGCCCGGTTCACCCCGAGGAAGCCACGGCACCGACGCCTGGTTTAATCATTAACTCCAAGTTCATAGGGTTGGAGCTGGAATGCATAGGACTTGGGGGGCAGACTGGGTCTCCAGGGAATGAGGGGAAAGATGGCTATGGATGTGGGAAGGGAGCAAAGTTTAGAAAGGAGGCTTCATCCCCACATTGATCTACACTCTGGGCTTAGGAACAAGGGCTCTCATTGTTAATCTGTTCTGCTGGAGTTCACACAACAGCGTACTAGGTGGATTTCAGTACTTCCTTTCAATGTTCATAGCGGATTGTGCTTTCCTCCTCCACACCCCTCACCTGTATGGTAAGCATTTATGCCCCACTAAACCGGGACCCCTGGAGAGCGAGACCCAGTCTTTTATCTCGGCATCCTTCGAACCTGGCACAGCTTGGCACACAGTAGGTGCTCATGAAACGTTTGACTGACTGAATAAACAAGACCCCAATTCTGCCTAAAGGTATTCCAAAAGCACATGCTTTTTAAAAAATTATTATTATTATTATTACAAAAAAGCGGAATCTGATTTTACTTTAAAGTTCAAAAACATTTCTTGGGATACTCTGTGGTATCTGGTATCACAATTATCAGAGTCATGATGAGTCCCACTGGGTCTGGATGGGGTGGAATGTTCTTAATGAGACCAGTCTTCTCCCCTTTACCCCTCAGCATTCCGGTAAGTGCAGAGCATATTTAAGGTTGCTTTGAAATTCTTGGGAGAAAGGTGCTATTCGAGTTTGAGGTGACATTTTATTGAGGAAACAAAAGCCCCACGGAGGGCAAATTCCACAGCATAATAAGATAACTGTTCCTTACGATTTCTGAAAGCTGCAGCCAGCGCTTGGGAAGGCTGTGTTAGCAGTAGCTTTTTTAAACACCAAGAAGCACCTTTAAAGTGATTTCTGGCTCCCACAAAAGGAAATTTCCACTGAAAGGTGAGGCTCAGGTGGCAGCAAGATTTCTGTTTCCTTCTGGAGAATCTAGTTTTCTCAGACTGTAAAGTAGGGACAGCCCTCTTTCTGTACCAAGGGATTTGTCAGGATTAAGCAGAGCGATGCGTATACAATCCTTGGTGACACCTAGGAGATGCTCACCGTGCAAGTATCTCCTCTTTCAAAAGTAAGAACCCTAACCCATACAGAGCCAGAGATGCGAACAGAAATTCTGTCCTTAGAGGCCACGTGACTGATTTCCAGTGGTTCAGAGCCCGGTCTGGAAGGGAAAGACTCGTTCTCCTGAGGGCTGGCTTCAAGCGTAAACATTTGCCTACCGTGTTGCCATAACCAGCACTGGAGGATGCTGGGAGAAGAAACTTCCTTTGCAGGAACAGTTGCTTTCCTGGAAAAGCCAGCTTGGTTGGCTGCTGTTGTGCTGGAAAGGCTGACCCTCACCCTAGCAAATTCTGTATCACCCCAAGGTCCTAGACATTCTGGGGAAACAGGCCAATGTCTGGCCTCCTTCTGTAGCAGCCTGTGGTGTTACATTAACATTTACTGTCTGGTGGCATTATAATACAATCAGTTTGCTTCCAGCCTCTCTATCACTGGTAGTCCTTAGAGTTCTGTCAAGTTCCAGTGCTTGGTGGTAATGGAGGAGATAACCTCATTCAGGAAGGAGCCAAGGCTTGGACTCCCCCAGCTGCCCTCCTGTCCTCGGTCCCAGCACCAATCGAGAGCAAATTGCCTTCTCAAGGAATTCACATATACAGCCGTTCTGGCCACCTGATCTCCTTTTCCTTCCTTTTTTCCGCTTCCCTCCCTGCCCTGAAAACTGAGATGAAATGAGGAGTAAATTGCCAAGGGAGATCCTCTCCTGGGGCAAATTTCCTGTCTTTGCTTAGGGGCACGGAGACCCTGAGTGAGGAGGCTAGTTGCAAAGCACTCTCCCAGAACCAGCCCTGGGGTGACAGGTGCAGGCAGGATTGACTCTTACATGGGGGGTGGGGAGGGGAGATTGAAAAAGAGGAGGAGGAAGAACAACGGTGTAGGAGAACTCAAGGCTGCCCCATTTCTCTACCCCCGCCCCAATCTGAAACCATCAGTCTTTACCAAACCTCAGAGAGAAGGGGGGAGCTTAGGGGGTGGAAAGAGAGAAGTGGGGGTGGGGAGAAATAGACCGGGAGGGGGGAATCAAAGAAAATTGCAAAAGTCAATGGCCTGGAACGAGAGGCAGCCTCAGCAACTGCAGTGTGACTTTGATTCCCCTATCATAACCCTGAATTAAAAATTCAGGCAATTATCTGCATGGCTTCCTTCTGATTAGAATGAGCCAAAGCCTCATTAATGCACTGGCACAGAGGAAAGCCATTAGGGTCTGTGAAATGGAATGTTTCTCTGAGAACAGGTTCCGCTTGATGTAGAATACCCAGCAAAAAGAAATTTCACACATTTTTGAGCTTGGAGTCACAGGACGGCACCCTGCTCCAGGCTGCAGACCCCGCCGGTTGTCCCTCTCAGCTGGCTCTGGGTGAAAGCCACCTTTGTTTCCCAGCCTGTCTTTGGCACCTCCACCCACTGCTGTGGAGTGGAAAGAGGGTGGCGAGATCAGGGACTGCTCCCCCTGCTTGGTCCTGAGACACTGGGGCAGATTGGATGCTTCATCTCTAAGCCCTTGAGCCGTGAGGAGCACTGAACTTCTTGTGAATTCAATGCCCTCCTTTGACGAGACAATTACAAGCAAGCTTTTGGAGGACGGTGAAGGTCCTAGACTCCAGAGAAGATCAAAGTGTCTGCAGTTCTCTAATCATCTGATATTTTTCTGACCTATGTGATGTCTTGAGCCTCCCAAGGTGGTCTGAGTGGGATCTAATGAAGTTCAGCCAGCCTTGGGGTTTAGTGCTTAAGAAAGGGTAAAGCACCGGAGATTGCCCTTGATCCATGTTGTTCTGTAAGCCCAGAGCTTCCAGAAATGCCAATGCACTGTCCACCCTGTGTGTGGGTGAAGATCCCTACAACATCTTGCATTTGGAAACTCTCACACATGCTGCTTTGGGATTTCTAGGGGGCAGCTCTCTTCCCCTTGCAGGGCAAGCCAAGAGCAGTTTCCAAACAACTCTCTTCGCAGTCCTGATACGTTCATCTTGGAAGGCTTGACCCGACTTCATCTAGATTTTCTTCAAGCTAGTAGGTAGAACTTGGGTTCCCTCATTTCACATTGCTTGACATTCCTCTAACGCCGGGATTTTTAGGACATAAATTCTTGGGATAAACAATACAAATTTTCATTTCTGTGGGAGAAGAACTACTCTTAGATGGTGAGAACTGAAAAAGGCAAAAAAGTTTTGTGGGAAGAGAACGAGTTATAGTCAATAGGATGCCAAATAGGAACATGTTACCTTTCAAACCGAGTAAGCCACGTTCTTCTACAACACCCGTTAACTATTCAGTGTTAGGAACTGGGGTTAAGTGTTTCCATAATGTTGTAAACACAGCACGACTGTAGTTAGTACGATGGAGTCGATGTACTGCCGATACAATTCATATCATCAGTGCCCCCTGCTGCACACCAGCAAAACTGGGCGACCAGTAGTGATGCAGAATTTCACAAGTGTTTTCAACCATATCCCAATGAGAAGACTACATTCCTGGTCACCAGGGAATTTTTATGAAGCATGTTTTCAATACTGCAGACAGTTTTATGGGTGAAGTCTCCTAGCGTTTACCTTGCCCTTCCACACAAACAAGATGCTCGGTGACTCACCCACGCTCTTTGCGAGCCAAGTGTCTGCCCCCACCCGACCCCAACACTCTGCTCTCACTGGGGCAATACTCTGCAAAGTCAGATGCATGCAGGAATTACTTGTGACTTCAGCTGATCCCCATGTAAAGGATCGACCTAAGGGCACCCTAGGTCTTGAGTGGGTAGGGGTTATCTCTCTAGGCTCACTAGCTGATATGGGAGTAATAGGAACTGGCCAAAGGTCAGGAATGTGGGCCTTCTAGAGAGGGGAGCTACTCCACCAGCTTCACAGCAGAGGCCTTCTTTTTGTCATTGGGAATAGTCAAATCCCAGCTCTTAGTACTATGCATTGCATCTCTCAATGATCAGATCAGATCATCCCCTTCTTCTCAAGATAACCCAGTTCTTACTTTAGTAACTTGTCACTCTTGCTCATTCAATAATTTTTAAAAACATGTATTTCTTTTAGGAGAGACAGATGGGGGTGGGGGGAAAGGGCACTTTGTATAGGGTCTTCACGCCGTGATCCACTCCCAGTCTCAGCTAGCCAGGATCATGGGCATGTGATATGTACATCTGGCATGTACAAGGAGACCTTGGGGCATAAACCCAGGGCCTTCCCATGTGACCTCAGCATCTCCAAATGTATTACTTCTGTGTCACTGTGAATGGCCTCCACAAATACTTTTTGAGCAACTATTATGTGCTGGACATTGTTCTAGGAACAGGAGTTGTAGCACAGAACATAAGGCAGAAAGAGTCCCTGTTCTCATGTAGTGTGCGTTCTATTAATAGTTGGGATAAGGACAGTGGACAAAGGAGAATGTCAGGGTGTAAGTTCCGTGCATAAGCAAAGCTGGGTAAGGGAGTAGAGAGTGATGGAGGTCTGCTTTATACAGGAGTTCAGGGTAGGCCTCTCTGAAAAGCACATTGGAAAACCTTTCTAATTCACTCTGGCAGTCTGTCTTCTTTCTCTCCTTCAAAACTAGAGTTTCCTCTTCAATTAAACATCCCCAGTTAACGTCCCGCACCTTTATATATGTGTGCGTTGTGTGTGTGTGTGTGTGTGTGTGTGCATGTGTGTGAATATATGTGTGTGTGTGTATATATATAATACAGTGCATGTGCATACATGAAAGAGAAAGAAAGCACCCTCCACAGGGTCTCATCACATTGTGATCCCCTTTCCCCAACCCTCCAGCTCCTAAGGAGCTTGGGTACCAGTGTAAGCAACCAGCATGTCTTCAGGCTGACCCAGGGATCTGAACCACCTGTGGTCGGCCATGTGGCTTCCAGCCCTATAGTCTGGCACGCTACTGACTGAGCTACTTAAGCTGCCTACCCTCTGCCTTTGACTTTCCCTTCAGCTCAGCTCTGCTCAGTGTCTTTATTCTTGCAAAGGCATGCTAATGTCTTTGATGATATCTTTTATTATGATCTCCTTGAAGACAAGAGCCTAGTCTTCTATTTCTTTGGTTTACTATAAGAGTAAAGAGGGGGGACCTGCAGTTGTTGTAATATCTATGTCACTGGACTCCCATTTAGTCAACCACAGTTCGAGTTTCAGACCCAGTGGCTTAACCTCACACTGGGTGCATGTATGTGTGTGCCCAAGATCCCAAGAGGAGAATGGAGGAGAAGGGATTGTGGCGTGACCATCCCCCCTTGGGAGGTGATTTCTTGCTTTCTATCTCTCTGTTTCTCTGGTGAGTGCACACGTCCTATAGCAAAAGCCTCTCCCCCCAAAAAAAAGAGTAAAGGGGAAGAGGACAAACTTTGCTACTATATGCTAAAAACAGGAACACATTCATACATTCAATACCCACAAAACTCCTGCAGACTCTATTATTGCCTCTATTTTAGAAACGAGAAAAGGAAGTCTCAGTTTATCCATGGGCACACAGTGCCAACTGGAAGAACTGGAATTTGAACCCTGGTCTACTTGGTATCACAGCCTGTGCTCTTCCCACTCCAGAGCACAGCATAGAGTGAGTGTTCCTTAAATATTGTCAATGAATAATGAGCACAAAGAAGGATGAGCTCTATTCTCAGAGAACAGCCATGGCAAAGAAGGGATTAAACTCCATCTACTGGCCTATAAATCCTTTCTTTGTTATAACCAGGTGACCCTAACTTTAGTCTCCCAGAACTCCTAATCCCAGCCACCCCTTTAGCCCCCCGTAAACTGGAGTTAGATCAGATGCTCCCCTCCAAGCTTTTATCAGCTCTGACATTCTGAGGAATATAATCTACAAAGGGTAGGGGAGTGTGGCAAATAGGAGGAGTCAAGTAACTTCAGTGCATCAAAGGTCTGAATCTGGTTTTTGTTGCTTTGTAGATGTTTTTAGAGAGATTTTTTGCTATAGGGCATGTGTGCTCACCAGAGAGATAGAGAGAGACAGGGAGATAGAAGGAGAAATCACTCCCCAGGGGAGATGGCCACACTGCAATCCCGTCTCCTCCATTCTCCTCTCGGGATTTCACACATGCATGCACATGTGCCCATATGAGTTTTAAGCTGCTGGGCCTGGGACTCGAGCCATAGTCAGCCATGTGGGAGTCCAGCAATGTAACCATTATGCCATCTGCTAGTCCAAACAAATACAAATTTTTAAAGATTGTCCTTGGAGTGGCCCCATGGCCTGGTGGTTAAAGGCGTCAAATCCCACCATGGGGTTTGAATCCTAGCCCTGGCTGAAAATACACCAGGTACATGTGTTATGTGCCCCAGATCAGGTCCTGGCCTCAGCAGCTCCCCTGCTGGCCTCTGGCCCCACTGCATCCTTGGAGAAGCCAGGAGACACCATCTCCTGGTCCCAGGGCATCACGACCTCACTGCTATGTTTCACTCTGTCCCCACCTAGGGGACCCTTCAGGTCAGATGACAGTTTTTTTCCCTTCCACACTAGTCCTAGGAAGATGGACGTTCAGCCTACCATCTGCACCGTGCTGGACAGAGAGAACAACTTACAAAGCAAAGACTGCTTCTACTTGCACCCACTCTCAAACTCAGAGCCCGAGAAGCAGGGCCTTTTCGGGCACCCTAAAGGGTAGGGCAGAGAAGTGGTGATGGAATTGTGTTGTGACCATACTCCACTAGGGAATGCTTTTTCTCTCTCACTCCTTTTTCTATATATAGTGAGTACATGTGTCCTTTGGCAAATTAAAACACACACACACACACACACACACACACACACACACAAGAAAACGAAACAAAAACATTGTTCTCACCCTATAATATGTGTTAAGGGAAAGGCAATACAACAACAAATTACTACAATAATAGCAATGGCTAACATTTTACCTGGCATTTGCTCTTTGCCAGAAATTGTACCTCTTTTAACCATTTTAATCTTCCTCACCATCCTGTTAGGTGGACACTGTTATTATTACTACTTTACAAGTGCGAATGAGGCACAAAGAGGTGTTAATGTCAAAGGGGTGTTGCGAACACTCCTGTAACAGCACACGAAGAGCACTCATGTACCGGGCCTGCCATACAGAAGTGATAACAGAGAGCTGTTGGAGTGATACTGTGCAATGTTAACTGGTGGTCTCATTCCTCCGATATTTCCTATTATTCCTTGCTTGACCTTCTGTCATTTAGGAATAGTCACACACACCCAGTTGGAGGGAAAGAATTTCTGTAGGGGTCAGAGGCTTTCGGGATTTGAAACTTCAAATGTGTGGCTGTGCAGTAACTCAGGACACAAAACAGACTGGGTGAGTTAGAACCGATTTTCTCTCCCCCAGGAAGGGGAAGAGCTAGAGGGGGGAGGGGGCATGCAGAGAGGCTCACCTGAGAAATGGAGGCTTCTCCTTGCATCATCTGAAAACAAGGAGTAAAAACAGTACAGCCGAGGGCCAGCATACGGCGTAACAGTGACGTCACTGGACTCCCATGTAGTTGACCATTGTTGAGTCCTAGGCCTGGTGACTTAAAACTCACTCTGGGCCCATGTGCGTGCGTGCCCAAGATCTCAGAGGAGAATGGAGAACAGATCGCAGCATGGCCATCCCTCCAGGAGGTGATTTCTCATTTTCTGTCTATCTGTCTCTGTCTCTCCAGCAAGTGCACGTGCCCTACAGAAAAAAAAAAAAAAAAACCTCTTAAAAAAAAAAAAAAAATCCACAGCACAGACCAGTGCTGATCTGAGACAGCAAAGAGGGAATGACTGTGCAGCGGCTGACGTCAGCACCAGGAGGTGCTCAGCAGGTATCTGCTCTTGGTAGGATTAGGTGCCACTGCCCTCCACGTCCTGCAGCTGAGCACCACATTAAGTTCCTCCTTCTCCTGCCCCCTCTGAACTTAGACATTAACTTTCAGGAAAAGATGGGGACTCCAGAATTGGCTAAGACCAATTCCCACCACCACAGTACAATCCAGACTCCTAGCAGAAATCAAGTGAAGAGTTGTGGCTATGCAGAATTTTGCACAGCTGATTTTGAATTCTGATATTTATGAACAGCGCGAGCCTGTGAAAATTAGAGCTTCACAGGAGACCCTAGCTGGCCATCTTAAATTCAACAGCTCACGTTTACACAGAGTAACTTACCTCTCACTTGTCTTTCTAGAAAAGCACAGTTCTCCAGGTGCTTTATCATCTGCAAGGTCTGCTACATGGAGCTCAACTTTAAGGCAAAGAGGATGAGTCTACTGAACAGATCTCCGTCCTCCCTCCCTCACTCCCTATTCCCCCAAAGATCTCTGGGCTGGCCTGAGCAAATTTGGTACATAATTTTAGTTCTTGTTAAGACGAGGCAAAGGCGAAAGATAAATATCATTAATTTTTGATTTAAAAATATCTAGATTTACCTGGCTTCCCACTTATCTACATGCCACCGGGGAGACTAGCCATCCTTTTTACCTGGGATTGCCCCCACTTGATCACTGAAAGCCCTGCATCCTGGAAATGCCGCAGTCTCAGTCAAACAAAAATGCTCTGAATGTCCTGGACAAACTAAATGCCGATGACAAATCAGTTAGACTTGTCACTCTAAGGGAATGTTGGGAGTTTTTTCGTTTGTTTGCTTTGTTTTTGATTTATGGTAAAGGAAATTCATTGCTTTGCAATCAGAAGAGCTCACCACCTGGGGGTAAAATGAATTCCTCTTGGAGTACTTTCCACTCTACTCAGTGTTGGCAAGCCTGACCTTGGTGACCTGGGAAAGAGACCCACACTCTGCCTCGAAATGACTTCTTTGACAATGAGGAAGTGGGAGGGCAGAGAGGAGCTAGATGACAGGACTGCCACATCCTTCCCACACGGTCCTTTGCTTTTCCTCAGGCTCTAGGCCCCTACCACAAACCCCAGGTGGCTGTCCAGGGCAGTCCCTGCTCCCCACCTCGTCAAGTCTGTCTGCCTGTGTAGCACCCTATGATTTGTCCCCATGCATAGAGACTCCCCTTGGGACACACGGGTGGCCACCTGTGCCTCTGTGTAGGTCTTTTTCCCTCAGACCCAGCATCATGCTGTTCTCGTGGTGCCCTCCCTCCATGCAAGTTGGCGTGCTGCGTGCAGAACGAGTTTCTGGTCCCAGAGAACGTAGCACAGCCTGTTCCACCTCGTGGGCGTGTGTCAGGACCCACAGGGCTGTGGACACCGACTCTGGATGCCAACTCTGGAGGCTGCCAAGCTCCTTCCACAGGCAGGTCCCCAGGCAGCCACCACACTGTCTGGTGGGGAAGTCATTCAGTCACCCTCTCCATACCCTTGGCCCTGTACCTCTTCCTAGCCTCAGTAGAAGAGAATATCCTTGGCCTTTCCTATCCTGAGAGCAGAGGGGGAAACCCTTCCAGAAACACTGATCGGAAAAATGTCAACCTGTAGGCATTGATTTCAACTTTCCACTGGTACAATGGACAGAGCTGGCCAAATAATTTTTGGTGCTTAGGCAAAATGAAACTGAGGTCCTGGCCAGAGATAGGGAAGTTGATGTTTCCTTCCCATGGACTTGCTGCCCCACCATGATGGACAGGCACCCCTGGGGATTGTAAGCTCTGCTGGGATGTGCTTTGTACTGGATCAGGGTGGATGTGGGGCCTCTGCCAAGTCTGCAGCCAAAGGCAGCCTGGCACTGCCAGCCAAGGGCGGGGATGGCCACTGCCTTGCTCTGCCCCAAGACACCCTGAGATGCATGCCTGTCCCTAGCTGACCTGTGTCCACACCCAGGCTCCCACTCAGGGCAGAGTGAGGACATGATGCTGGCTTCCCCCTGTCGATGTGACCCAGTCAACCCTGGGGTGGAGGGCAGAGGTGATTGTAGAGTAGCCGGGGAAAGGGCTGCTGGGCAAGGGCAGGCCAGCAGCGGCGGATCAGGAGGAAGCAGGGCAGCAGAACCATGAGTGAGCCAAGGCTCCAAGCTCCTGGGCACACCCCATTGTCCTGTCAAGTTTCACTCATGAAGAATAAATTAAAGATAAGATCATTCAGATTTCAAAATGGCAACCTCAGAGCGTTAAACCCCAAGCATGGATCCCTCCTGAGTCCAGGGCCTTGTACAACTGCACTGGTCACAGACTCATGAAGCCAGCCCTGCCTATGGGGATTTACAGCTAGCTGTTCTGTGTTCTCTTTTGCCCCTAGGAAGCTCTGAGCCTAAATTTTTAAAAAATAATTATTTATTTAATTTTATTCATTCATTCATTTTAATTTGACCAGAGGGAGACACGTACGGGGTGTGTGTGTGTGTGTATGTGTGTGTGTGTGTGTGGAAGGACTGAGAAAGAAAGCCACTAGGTCATCCTAGCCACCACGCCATCTGCTGGTCCATCTCTGAGCCTAAATTTATTTATTTGTTTGTTTATTTATTTATTTATTTATTTATTTATTTATTTATTTTTTAGAGGTTTTCGCTATAGGGCACATGCGCTCGCCAGATAGACAGAGAGAGACATAGAGACAGAAAGCAAGAAATCACCCCCCAGGGGGGATGGTCATGCCGCAATCCCTTCTCCTCCATTCTCCTCTCAGGATCTTGGGCACGCACGCACACACGCCCGGCGTGAGTTTAAGTCACTGGGTCCGGGACACGAACCGCTGTCAACTACGTGGGAGTCCAGCGACACAGCCATTACACTAACTGCTGGTTCCCCCTCTGAGCCTAAATTAATGGCTTGTTTAACGGGGGCTTGGAAAGCACATTTCAGTTTTGCTCTAGTCTGGATCTTCAGATCACTTAACATTCTGTCGTTTCTGAGTTTTGCTTTCCTTGTTTCTATGCTATAAGGTTATCATGTTAAAAATAGCTCCAAATCCTATGTCAAAGGACACATATAATGAGTTAAAAAAACTAGTTTTGGGGACCAGCAGGTGGCATGGTGGCTAAGGCACTGGACACTCCCACATGGCCAACCACGGTTCAAGTCCTGGACCTGTTGGCTTACTTTCTCACGTTCTCTCTATCTCTCTTTCTCTGTCTCTCTCTGGTCAAATTAAAATGAATGAATGAATAAATAAAATTTAAAAAAATATTTTTAAGAAAACTAATTTTTCCCTTAACCCTGACTTTGATCCTTAATATAAAGAGATCATTCTGGTGATGGTAGTGCAATTGGAATACACACACTACTGCAGCTACTCGATTTAACTGAGAGGATGTGTGAGAAAGCAGAATGAAATACACTATCGCTCCTCCACGGCAAGGCATGTGTATGAAATTGTTTCCCAGTGACGATGGCTTTGCATGGAACCATTTGCGTCCTCCCCCCATTTTCTGTGTAAACATTGGACAAACAGCTGCTCGGAGTCTCCATTAAAGGAAAGCAGTTCTCATAGGAGCCATCTATGGCTGCATAACGAATTATCCCCACAGTTCACACTTTGAAACAGCAAACATTCATTATCTTATAATAATAGAATCAGGGACCCAGGAGCATATTCTGTCTCAGGCTCTCTCATGAGATTGCAGTCAAGATGTTGGCTGGGCTGCAGTCATCTGAAGGCTTAACTGGGGCAGGAGGTCCTGTTTTCAAGATGGCTCTCTTCCTTGGCTGCTGGCTACAGGCCTCAGTTCCTCACCATGAGGACCTTTCCATAGGCTCCTTGAGTGTCCTCGTGACGTGCTAGTTAACTTCCCCCAGGATGAAAGATCCAAGAAACAGAAAGCAAGAGCGAAACTGCAGGTTTTTGTTTGTTTGTTTGTTTGTTTTACCACAGGACACATGCACTCGCCAGAAAGAGAGAGAGAAAGTGAGAAATTACCCCCTCCCCAGGGGAGATGACTACATTCAATCCCTTCTCCTCCATTCTCTTCCTGGGATTTGGGCATGCACACACACATGCTGGTGCTATTTTCAAGCTGCTAGGTCTGAGACTTAAACCACGGTCAGCCATGTGGGAGTCCAGTGCCTTAACCACCACACCACTTGCTGGCCCCACTGCAGTGTCTTTTAAAACCTAGTATCTTGCTATTATTTCTTTCATATTCTATTTGTTAGAAGCCAGTTACTAAGTCCAGTACACATCAAGAGAGGGGGAATTAAGATTACTTTTGGAGAGAAAAAACTCAAAGGATTTGTGGACATATTTAAAAACTATAGTTTCTTGGGACCAGCAGGTGGCATGGTGGTTAAGGCTCTGGACACTTCCATATGACCTACCACGGTTTGAGTCCTGGACCTGGTGGCTTGCTTTCTCTCTCTCTCTCTCTCTCTCTCTCTCTCTCTCTCTGTCTCTGTGTGTGTGTGTGTCTCTCTCTCTGGTCAAATTAAAATAAATGAATAAATAAATAAAATTTAAAATAAATAATTATTTTTTTAAAAAAGCTATAGTTTCTCAAGACTTTAAGGAGCTGGACTATAGAAGAATTTTCTCAACAGATAGTTCTAGTAATGCCATGGTAGTAAAATCACAGGCTTTGGGTTAGATCTGAGTTTAAAACTAGGTTTTTCTCCTTACCAGTTTGTGGGATCTGGGGCAAAATAATTATTTCTGAACTTTACTTTCTTCATCTGTAAAATGAAGATAATAATGATAGCTCTTTTAAAGAATTGTAATATTTAAATGAGATGGCCTATGCAAGGTTGGATCCAAGCTATTTAAGGCATGATGCTTTTTAAGAAAAAAGAATACAGGGACCAGCAGTTGGCATAATGGCTATGTCGCTGGACTCCCACGCATTTGACCGTGGTTTGAGTCCTGGACCCAGTGACTTAAACTCATGCGGGGCGCATGTGCGTGCGTGCCCAAGATCCCGAGAAGAGAATGGAGGAGAAGGGATTGCAGTGTGGCCATCCCCCCTGGGGGGTGATTTGTTACTTTCTGCCTCTCTGCCTCTCTCTGTCTCTCTGGCAAGTGCACGCACCCTCTCAAAAAAAAAAAAAAAAAAAAAAGAAAAGAAAAAAGAATGCAGGGGCCAGCAGGGGACATGGTGGTTAAGGTGTTTGACTCCTACTTGGCCAACCATGGTTCAAGTCCTGGATCTGGTGGCTTGCTTTCTCACTGTCCCTCTCTCTGTCTCTCTCTGATGAATTTAAAAAATAATAACAATAATAATAAATAATATTAAATAAATAATTCTTTTTAAAAATGTAAAATGACAGTAAGTTACGTAGTAAACATTTATCTATAATTAGAAATGACCAAAAATACATTTTAAAAGCTGACAAATACCACAAATATCACAAAATCCAGAAAATAACAATTTAAAAAACCAACTACCTGAACATATTTCTTTAGAATACTTCCTTTTCTACATTTTGACTGCATACTTTTTGATCACTCCTCAAAATGGAAGAGATTTTATAATATTTTCCATCATCAGAAGAGAAGGAGACATGGTTGATCAAAATTTGGTTTTGATTGAGAGCTTATTATTCAGCTTCAAAACTCATTATTCATAATATCATGCACATTTTGAGGGTTGTTGTCAAATTTGGAAAACTTCTATCTGCCTTCTTTGATATTTGAGCTTAGGGCATTTCAAGTGTTCTAGTGTAGACACCTGGTGAATCCCATAAACTGGATCCATTGGAGGGGCCAGAGAAGGGGAGGGACTTGAAACTTCAGCTTCCTGTCAGCTCTCTCTGGAAGCAGGTAAAATGTAGTGTGGAAGCTGGCGTGTAATAGATGCTCAGGAAATCAGAGAAGCTTGGAAATAACCTTCACCTTCCTGTTCTGTTGCCTTGAGCAGAATCAGAGATTTTTGTCCTCAGTGACAACTTCCTCTTTCTCCAGGAGTCCCTTGGGGCTCCAGAAAAGGGAGAAACAAATACATACCCTTATTGTGATACAGTGGAAAGAACACCAGATGCAGAATAATAAAGACCTGGGTTTGAGTCCCTGTCTTTGTCACTTATATATCTGGGCGAATTGCCCAACATTTCTGTGTCACAGTTTCCTCATCTCTGAGATGGGCATGGCTGTGCCAGCTTCATGTTTGCGGAAATGAATAGTGGATTTCAGTAAAAGGACTTTGTAAATTATAAAACAATTTTACTAATGTATTTCTATTTTGTTATCTGGAAGAGTTACTGAGGAATCAAATTGAACACTGTTCAGTCTCTACAAGCATAAGTTCTTTGTTCTCTGTGGTCCAAAGGAATTGGAAATTTAAATTGGACTTTAATTAAATACACCTAATAGGGACCAGCAAGTGGTGTCATGGTTAAGGCACTAGACACTCCCACATGGCTGACCATGGTTTGAGTCTTGGGCCTGGTGGCTTGCTTTCTCACTTTCCCTCTCTCTCTTGCTCTCTGTGTCTCTGACTAGTCAAATTAAAATGAATGGATGAATAAATAAAATTAAAATAATAAATAAATAAGGCTAATGACCAGAACAGCAAAATTATCTACAATTTCCACAAAAATATATTGAGTCCCAGCTGTCGGCCACAGTTTGTGTTAGAGAGGGAAATGCGAAGATAGACAAGACGCCGTCCAGATCCTTCACACCTGGCATTTGTAGAAATGAGATGGGTGTCTGTAGGGCAGATTCAGCACCCAAATCTTCCAAGAATAAAACCTGGGTCTCTCATACCTCAATGTCTCCTGCAAAAAGGCATAGCTGTGTGAAAGGAGTGTGGAAACAAATGAGTTAAAGTCTGCAGATCTTGGAGAGTCCTTGGATGGGCATCTGACGAGGCCATCAGAGGCCTGAAGAGAGCCTGGCTGCTCTCCTTGGGGGGCATTTAAGAAGTTTTAAAGTGCCACGAGGACCAGAGGAGGCTGCTCATCTTGGAGGCAAGTTCACTTGTGATTCACTCCTCCCCGTGGACTCTGGAGCACTACTCTCATAAACACCGCACTCACCTGGCCCTGCAGAGGGTGGAGGAAGACTGCCAAGAGGATGGGGAACTGGAGGGGTAGATCACTAAATTAAGGTCCCTGGGAGCGAGTGGCCTACAGACACCACTCAGTCTCCGAGTTTCTCTTCTGAAAGCATAAATATTTCCAACTAAGATCACAGACTCCCTCATCATAAAATCAATGAAACCACAAGAGAAAATGATCTCCCGCATGACTGCCCCAGAGATATCTCAGATGGAGTCCTTTCCCCTCCCACAGAAACAACTGTCTGGGCATTGGGATTTAAAATTCAGACCGCTGGGAATTTAAGGCCGAGAGAACATCCGCAGGGTTGAATGTATGTCTGTCCTGCTTTACCTACAGTATTTAGCACAAAAGTTGTTTTATGATGGGTCTGTGAAACTCCTAGAGCAATGTGAGCCCTTCTCTTGGGTTCAGAAGGCCTGAGTTAGAGCTAGTGCTGGCTGAGTGTCTGAGCAAAGCCAAATCTCTCCAAGCCCAATTTCCTCATCTAGTAAACAGAAGATAATTAATGCAACATCTGCCTGTTTTATTGGGGAAGCAACAAGGTCATTAGATCTGTCTATGAGAATGCTTCATAAATAACAGTTGTTCTGTTTATTTTTAAAAATTTTGCCAGATAGCACATGCATTCACTTGGGAGACATAGAGAAAAAGGGAAAGTGAGAAAACACCCTCGAAAAAGCAAAATGATGTCACAATCCTTTCTTCTCCATTTCTTCCCCCCTTTTAGATTTTGGACATGTATACACAAGCCTCTGGCATGTTTCTCAAGTCACTATTCCAGGACTCAACCTTCCCCCCCACCCCGGTTGGCCATGTGGGACCAGCTGCCTCCACGACCATGCCACAGGCTGGCCTAATAAATAACAAATTTTATTATCAAGAGTTAAAATCTGGGGGCCGGCAGGTGGCATGGTGGTTAAGGGTGCTGGACTCCCACATAGCCAACCATGGTTCAAGTCCCAGACCTGGCAGCTTCCTTTCTCACTTTCTCTCTCTCCCCCTCTCTGGTCAAATTTAAATAAATAAATAAATAAATAAATAAATAAATAAAAATAAAACAAACAAACAAAGCTAAATAAAATAATTCTTAAAAAAAAAGAGTTACAATCATGCTAATGTTCCCATTATAAGTCCTTATGTTGTAAGTAATGGAGAACCCTCCCCCCAACTCAAACTGGCATGAACAATAGGATATTTAACATATGTAACTAATCAGGCCTGATTCCAGTAAAGACTAGATTCAAACAATATCCAGGGGCCAGCTCCTCCCTTTCCGCTTGCTCTGCCTTCTGTGATGTGTGATTTGGCTTCATTATCATATTTCATAGGGTGCTATCCAGAGAAAGAGAGGTCCTCTTTGATAACTGCTGTTGAAGAGAGCTAAAGAGAGCAGTGAGGAACACTCTCTCCAGTCTTAGCACATATATCAGATTTCATTGGCTCTCTTTACACAGTTGAGGTTAGAATATGCTGATTGGTTTTAGAGAACTAAGGCCTGTCCCTAGATTTGTGAGCAGGTTTGAGATGCCAACAAAACCACATTTGGAGGAAGCTGTATTGTAGGAAAAGTGAGTGAATGCTGAGTTGCAACTTCCAGTGTCCAACATATATCCTGTACAGTCCACCCCTTTTAGCTGCCTATAGTCACACTTACCTATATCCCTACAAACACACCTTTGGAACATACCTCTACATAAACAGTAAACCTCTTTACCCCAATAGACAAACCACAGTTTTACCCAGTTCTGATTCTCTGGACGGCATGCAGTTCTTATACATGGAACTTTTATTGAGTCTAAATGGTAAAATTAACTACCACCGATGCACTCAGCAATAGTAGAGAGAGAACAAGGTGATTTCAAGGAAAAATCTCATTTGGAAACGGAAACAACTCATGGTGACTGGTTCGTACCACATGCCATACACTCCCAGAAGTCACATATAGGTCATGCCCTGGCAGCAAGCAGATGGCTTCCTCTTCTGCCTCTGAAAGGCTCTCCTTCCCCATTTGTCTTCTGTGGTCCTGTTTGTCTCTCTGGGAAAATCTCTCCAGTGTATTGTCCTTTGTGGGACATTATAGCATGCACACTGAGGAGAGCCTTCTGGGAGACACACCATTTTGGCAGCTCTCTTCCTGTTGATGTGAGTTTGGTGGCCAGGAAATTACTCTCACAGACCATTGTAGGCCAGACTTGAGGTTTCTTTGGCAAAAACATTCGCTTTAAAAGTGAATGGGATTCTATCCTTTTATCTTCTGGTTGATGCCCTGTATACTCTTCTACCTAGAGTCAGAGATCTCATTATGTCATTGACTTTGAAACAAGAACCTACCTGCGAATATTAGTCTCCTTACATTGGACTTAGGTGCTCCAGCCACCTCCTTCACCCTTCGTTTTTTTTTTTTTTTTATTCATACATTAAATCTCTATACATCATTTGGGTTCTGAAGAGACTTTACCCAGCATGATATACACCTCAGACCAGCCCAGTTGAGAACACCATACACATCCTCGTCAACAGATAATAAACCTTATCTGTGTCCCACAAGTGTCTTTCCTCTCCATTTCCCCACCAAATTTCTTATGCTCTTCCCCTCTCACACTCTCTTTCCACTTTGTCTCCAGTGCCCATTAGTTTTTAATACTTTTATGTTTTCCAGTCTCTCAGTTTCTACCATAGAGTGCAGACAGTCTGTATATGTTAAGCGGAGACATGCAATGTCTCTCATAGCCTGACTTGCTTCACTCAGCAACAAATCTTCCATATTTGTCCACTTTCTATCAAATTCCAAGGCCTTGTTGTTTTTTATGGCTGAATAGTATTCCATGGAGTATATGTGCCACAGTTTTTCAATCCATTCATCTGTCTGTGGTCATTTGGGTTGGTTCCATGTCTTAGCAATCGTGAATAAGGCTGCAATGAATATAGATAGATGTGTAAGCGCTTTTCCGACTGAGTGCTCTCCTGTCCTTTGGGTAGATACCTAGGAGTGGAATTGCTGGATCATATGGTAGTTCTATTTGAAGGTCTTTGAGGAACCTCCATATTGTTCTCCACAGTGGCTGGACCAATTTACATTCCCACCAACAGTGTAGGAGTGTTCCCCTTTCACCACATCCCCTCCAGCACTTATCATTATTTGTTTTTTTAATCTTCACCATCCTAACTGGGGTTAGGTGGTATCTCCTTGTTGTTTTGACCTGCATTTCCCTTACAATGAGGGATGTTGAGCATTTTTTCATATGCTTTTTGGCTGTTTGTATGTCTTCCTTAGAGAGCTGTATATTCAGCTCATGTTCCCATCTTTTAATTAGATTTATCATTTTCTTCTGGGTAAGCTGCTTGAGTTCCCTGTGTATTCTGGTTATTAGTCCCTTATCTGAGGCACAGTTAACAAAAATTCTCTCCCATCCCGAGGGTTGTCGATTTACACTAATTACAGTGTCCTTTGCTGTGCAGAAACTCCTTAGCCTGATGTAATCCCACCTGTCTATTTGGGGGATTATTGCCTGTGCTTTGGGGATCTTGTTTAAGAAGTCTTTGCCTACCCAATGTCTCCCAGAGTTTCCCCAATGTTTTCCACCAGTAGTTTTATAGTTTGCAGTCTTAGGTTTAGATCTTTGATCCACTTTGAGTTGATTTTTGTTAATGGTGACAGATAGGGGTTCAGATTCATTTTTCTGCAGGTGGATACCTAGTTTTTCCAACACCATTTGCTAAAGAGATTTCCCTTTTCCCAGTGGATTGACTGGTGCCCTTTGTCAAAGATGAGTTGGCTATATGTTTTGGGGTTTATTTCTGGAGTCTCTACTCTGTTCCATTGGTCCTCATGTCTATTTTTGTGCCAGTACCATGCTCATTTGACTATTACAGCTTTGTAATATAATCTAGGGTCAAAGAGTGAGATGCCACCTATTCCAGTCTTCTTGCACAGGGTGGCTTTAGCAAAACGGGGTCTTTTATGGTTCCAGAAAAAAATTCTATGATTGTCTTTTCTAGATCTGTGAAGAATGTCTCCTATAGTTTAACATTTATATCACGGACTCTTCCTACACTGGTTGTGAATGACTCGCAGCACTCCCCATTCCTCACAATAGCCACACATAGTATTAGGAGTCACATTGATTGCTTAGTAGGCGAAGGGGCTGTTGTAAAGGCTTTTTACTGACTTGCATTCTTCTCGCAGCAACCCCGTGAGACAAAAACTGTTATCACCTGCAGTTCAGGGGGAACTAGGCATAGAGCAATAATGAAATCTGCTCTTAAGTGGAAGAGCAGAGATCCAACGTGATGCACAGTCCTCTTAGAGCCTAACCACTGTAATATGAGGGGTCTTAAAAAAGTGCACAGAAAATTTATATTATGAAAAAACTGCATAGATTTCACTATTTTTCTGGTAACAAAATAAACTTATTCTTTAATTCCATTGTTCCATATGTTTTGCTTTTTGTTTTTTGAGAGGTTTTTCCTATAGGGCACATGAGCTTGCCAGAAAGACAGAGAGACAGAAAACAAGAAATCACCCCCCAGGGGGGATGGCCACTCTGCAATCCCTTATCTTCCTTTCTCCTCTCGGGATCTTGGGCACGCACACACATGTACCCGGCGTGAGTTTAAGTTACTGGGTCCGGGACTCGAATCACAGTCGACTACATGGGAGTCCAGTGACATAGCCGTTACACTAACTTCTGGTCCCCTCCTTGTTCCATATGTTTTTTGAAGTCCCTTTGGAGTAGTAGAAATATTTCAGTCTACCTAGAAGGAAAGATTCGTGTGAAGGTTCTGAAGTCAGACATTGATGAGAGCTGTGTTGGATTCAAATCCCAGCTATATGACCATGGGCAGGCTACCTAATTTCCTTGAACCTCATTTTCTCTTTTCTATAATGGGGATAGTTCCTAATTCAAAGCACTGTTGTTCTCAAATAGATTTGTAGATTCAATATAATGCCATCCAAATCCTAGCATGTTTTTTAATGCATGTTGATAAGCACAGTCTAAAATATTAATTAATATTTAATTAATATCTATTAATTTAATTAATAGAAAATTAAAATAGCCATGCAATTGAAGCCGAACAGAGTTGGAAGGATCATACTGCTATGCATCATGCCTTATTATAAACCTATAGTAAATAAGGTAGTATGAAACTTTGGCCCAAGGGCAAACAAATAGGCTAATAGAACAGAATAGAGTCTAGAAACAGACAGACCAACAAATGTAGGTCACTTGATTTACAACAAGATAATATTGCATGGGAACCAGCAGTTAGCATAATGGCTATGTCGCTGGACTCCCACGTAGTCGACCGCGGTTCGCGTCCCGGACCCGGTGGCTTAAAACTCACGCCAGGCGCGTGTGCGTGCGTGCCCAAGATCCCGAGAGGAGAATGGAGGAGAAGGGATTGCGGCGTGACCATCCCCTCTGGGGGGTGATTTCTCGCTTTCTGTCTCTGTGTCTCTCTCTGTCTGGCAAGCGCATGCACCCTATAGCAAAAACTTCTCCAAAAAAAATAAAGAAACATTTTGGGCCAGGCCCGGCAGGTGGCATGGAGGTTAAGGGTGCTGGACTCTCCCATAGCTGACCACAGTTCAAGTCCCAGCCATAGCAGCTTGCTTTCTTATTTTCTCTCTCTCTCTCTGTCCCTCTCTGGTCAAATTAAAATAAAATAAATGAATCTGTAAGTAAAATTAAGTTTAAAAATTATTAAAAAAAAACAAAAAACACCACATTCTGGGCACATGTGCTTGCAAGCTCCAAATCCCAACAGCAGGGGGTGGGGGGAGATGGAGGAGAAGGGATTGCAGCAAGACTACATCCATGAGAAGGAAGAGTTTTTTCTCTCTCTCTCTCTCTTTGGTGAGCACACACAGTATCTAGAAATAAAAGAAGAGAAATAAGAAAAAGAAAAAAGGAGGAGAAGGAAGAAAAGGAAGAAGAAGCAGGAGAACCTGTCATTCTACAAGGTCATAATTTTTATTTTATTCTAGAATATTTGTTATGTTTTTTTCTCACAGTTAAATCTGTAAGACATCTGAATTAATTTTTATGTGTGTAGAGATTTGAGATTTATTTTTCTCTCATATGGATAGTCAACTGAAAAGTAAATAAGATTGTGAATACTATAGTAACTCCTTTTTGAAATATTCTCACAGAATTTAAATTAGATCTAAATAATTAATTTTAATATATTTTTGCCAGAGGGTATATGCACTTGCTGGAGAGGAGAGCTAGAGATAGCAGAGTAAATGAGAAAGCAACCCCCCCCCCCCATGGGGAATGGTCACTCCTCAATTCCATTTCCTCCATTTCTCCCTCCTTGGGGGATTTTGGACAAATATGCACAGACACCTTCTGTGTTTTGCAAGTCACTTAGTCTGGGAGTTGAAATGAGGCTCAGCTATGTGAGTCCCTGTTGCCTTAACCATCAGGCCATGGACTGGTTCTAATAATTAATTAGTAATTTTAAATTAATTCAATAAACATTTTTTACACATATAGTATTTAATCGTTTGGCTAGGTTGGTAAAAGAAGTCCTCTCTGAGAGTCAATGTTTGAGTTCAGACTTGATTAGTGAAATGAAGTCAGCCATTAGAGGATTAGGGTAAGAACATTACAGAAAGACACAAGTAGGTACGTAAAATTTAATGTGTTTAAGGAACAAAAAGAAGACCAGTACAGTTGAAGTGTAATGCTCAGGTAATGTGAGGAACAAGAAAATTTTTATGAAGATAAGATCAAGGGAAAGAGAACAGACTAGGATCACCAGAAGATAATGGAGCAAAGTTCAAAGTTCTGAGGGAAAACATTTTCCAGCCTAGAATTCTATACCCAGCCAAACTATAAGAGTGAAGGCAGAGGGGCTAGCAGGTGGTGTGTGGTTAAGGGTGCTGGACTCCCACATGACTGATTGTGGTTTGAGTCCCAGACCTGGTGGCTTGCTTTCTCACTTTCCATCTCTCTCTCTCTCTGTGTCCTTATCTGGTCAAATTAAAAAAATTAAATTAAATAAATAAAGTTAAATAAAATAATTCTTTAAAAAAAAGAGTGAAGGCAGAAACAGAGCACTTCAGACTTAAACAAGAAAAACACTGAAATTTTACCTAGAAAACAACTTTTCTTAGGATTTTTAGATGGGAATCTATTCCAAGAAGTTTAGGACAAGAGGAAGAAGATGAAGCCCTTATGCAGGAAGACAATGAAGTGAAGTGCCACATTGAGAAAAGTGCATTCTTCTCTGGAGAACAACTGATTCAGATTGTAGAAAAAAATACCATACCATTTTACAAGTAAGAAGTATTTTGAGGGTGTTTTTAACTTCTACTTGGGGCCCCTCCGATCCATTTTCCATAGTGTTCATCGGGTAAACTTGGTAAAGTTTTATATTACCTTGCCCCCACAGTTTAAAATTCTTCAATGGCTGGGACCAGAAGATGGTATAATGGTTATATTGCTGGACTGCCACATAGTCAACTGCAGTTCAAATCCCGGGCCTGGTGCCTTAAAAATGCTGGGCGCCTGTGTGTGTATGTGCCCAAAATCCCAAGAGAAGAATGGAGGAGAAGTGATTGTGGTATGGCCACCCCCCCACCCCCACCCCCCGGGGAGTGATTTCTTGCTTTCTGTCTCTCTGTCTCTCTCTGTCTCTCTGGTGAGCAAATGAGCCCTTTAGCAAAAATCTCTCCAAAAAATTATTCAATTACTTTCTGTTGGTTTCTGAATGAAAACTAACTTTCAGTGTGATATAAAAGGCCCTTTGTTATTGAACTCTGCCAATCTCTTCAATCTTGGTTCTCACTATTCTCATTGGCCACTTATACCCTCTGCTCCAATCACTGATCTTTTTATAGACTTCTTAAAACTATTTGCCATATCAGAAACTGCATCCACTGTTCCTGCTAAGGAAACACTTCCTCCCTTTCTTTCCCTGATAGATTCTTCCTTGTATTTCAAACATCATTATCTCAGGAAATCTCCCTTGACTACTTTGTGCTCACCTTTTACCCACCACTGGTTTAAGTCAGTCACCTTGGTTGTACTTCTTTTTTGTTTTTTTAATTAAAATACAAATTTATTTTGGAACAAAATATTTAGAAATCCAGCTACACGGGACCAGCAGTTGGCATAATGGCTATGTCGCTGGACTCCCACGTAGTCGACCGCAGTTCGAGTCCCGGACCTGGTAGCTTAAACTCACACCAGGTGCGTGTTCATGCGTGCCCAAGATCCCAAGAGGAGAATGGAGGAGAAGGGATTGCGGCGTGGCCATCCACCCTGGGGGGTGATTTCTCGCTTTCTGTCTCTATGTCTCTCTCTGTCTGTCTGGCGAATGCATGCGCCCTATAGCAAAAACCTCTCAAAAAAAAAAAAAAAAGAAAAAAAAAAAAAGAAATCCAGCTACAATAGGCATTTTCCGTGAACTTTTTGAAGATGCCATGCATACATATACAAGAATTTATCCATAAACACTATGATCAAAAAGCTTTGATTTACTATGTTACTTTTTACCTTGGCATTCTATTTTTTTAAATTATTTAATTTTATTATCATAATCTCTTTTATATTACATTGAATCACATATATCTTTACAGTGTATTACATTTCTTTTTTTTTTTTTTTTTGAGAGGTTTTTGCTATAGGGTGTGTGTGCTCGCCAGACAGACAGAGAGAAACAGAGAGGTAGAAAGCGAGAAATCACCCCCCAGGGGGGATGGCCACGCCGCAATCCCTTCTCCTCCATTCTCCTCTCGGGATCTTGGGCACGCATGCACACGTGCCCGGCGTGAGTTTAAGCCACTGGGTCCAGGACTCGAACCGCAGTGGACTATGTGGGAGTCCAGCGTCAGTGTATTACATTTCTTTTTCCAGCACAATTACCATGCATATCAAGACAAAGACATTACTATATTCACATCATTATTGTAAAATAGCTTTTTATAATTTTTTTTGATTACTATTATTATTATTTATTCTTTTTTTTTTTTTTTTTTTTTTTTAAGAGAGGTTTTTGCTATAGGGTGCGTGCACTCACCAGAAAGACAGAGAGAGACAGAAAGCAAGAAATCACTCCCCAGGGGGAATGGTCACACTGCAATCCCTTCTCTTCCATTCTCCTCTCAGGAACGTGAGCACGCCCACACACGCACCTGGCGTGAGTTTAAGCCACCAGGTCCAGGACTTGAATCGCGGTCGACTACATGGGAGTCCAATGACATAGCCATTACATCAACTGCTGGTCCCTTTCATTATTTTTTTAAACATTTGATCACTATTTATCATTTGGCTTGTATAAAGAATTTACCCAACATTAAATACTTCTCTGACCAGTCCAGTTGAGAATACTATACATGTTATCATCAATGGGTAATGAGCCATTTCTGTATTCTACTAATGTCATGCCTCTCTATTTATTCTCTTGCTATCCTTCTCTATACTCTTCCCTTCCCCCCCCCCCCCACATATTTGACCATTTTCTATCAAATACCAGGATCTTGATTTTTTTTTTTTTTTTTTATGGCTGAGTACTATATATGCCACACTTTTTCCATCTATTCAACTGTTTGTGGACATTTGGGTTGGTTCCATGTCTTAGCAATCATGAATAATGCTTCAATAAACATTGATGTGCAAGTTCTTTTCTGACTGAGCATCTTCCTGTTCTTTGGGTAGATACCCAAAAGTGGGATTGTTGGGTTAAATAGTAGTTCTATTTGTAGATCTTTGAGGAACCTCCATATTGTTTTCCACAGTGGCTGAACCAGTTTACATTCCCACCAACAGTGTAGGACAGTTTCCCTTTCACCACATCCCCACCAACAGTTATCACTTTTTGTATTTTTAATCTTTGCCATTCTAACAGGGATTAGGTGGTATCTCATTGTGGTTTTAATCTGCATGTCTCTTATGATGAGGAATGTTGAGCAGTTCCTCATATGCTTTTTGGCTGTTCGTATGTCTTCCTTAGAGAGACTTTTGTTCAGCTCATTTTCCCATCTTTTAATTGGGTTCATCTTTTGTTTTTTTCTTTATTTTTTCAGTAAGCCTCTTGAGTTCCCTGTGTATTCTGGTTATCAGTCCTTTGTCTGAGGTATATTTGACAAAAATATTCTCCCAATCTGAGGGGTGTCAATTCACACTAATTACTGTGTCCTTTGCTGTGCAGAAGCTTCTTAATCTGATATAGTCCCACTTGTCTATTTGAGGGATTATTGCCTTTGCTTTGGGAATCTTATTTAAGACAACTTTGCCTACCCCAATATCTACCAGAGTTTCCTCAGTATTTTCCACCAGTAGTTTTATAGTTTGAGGTATTAGGTTCAGATCTTTGATCCATTTTTGAGCTGATTTTTGTTAATGGCAAAAGATGGGGATTCAGTTTCATCTTTCTGCAGGTGGATACCCCATTTTTCCAGTATCATTTACTAAAGAGGGTTTTCCTTTTCTCAGTGGATTGACTGATATCTTTTGTCAAAAATCAGTAGGCTGTAAGTTTTGGGGTTTATTTCTGGGGTCTCTGTTCCATTGGTCAACCTGTCTGTTTTTGTGCCAATACCATGCTGTTTTGATTATCACGGGTTTATAGTATATTTTGGGGTCAGGGAGTGATATGCTACCTACTCTACTCTTCCTGTGCAGGATTGCTTCAGCAATACGAGGTCTTTTATGATTCCAGATAAATTGTATGATCATCTTTTCTAGATCTGTGAAGAATGTCTCTGGCATTTTGATTAGAATTGCATTAAATATGTAGATTAATTTGGGTAGAAGTGCCATTTTGATTATGTTAATTCTTCCAACCTAGCAACATGGGATGTCCTTCCACTTTTTTATGTCCTTTTCAATATCTTTTTAAAGATTTTCATAGCTTTCCTTTTTTTTTTTTTTTTTTTTTTTGGAGAGGTTTTTCGCTATAGGGCGCGTGTGCTCGCCAGACAGACAGAGAGACATAGAGACAGAAAGCGAGAATCACCCCCGAGAGGGGATGGTCACGCCGCAATCCCTTCTCCTCCATTCTCCTCTCGGGATCTTGGGCACGCACGCACACGTGCCCGGCGTGAGTTTTAAGCCACCGGGTCCGGGACGCAAACCACGGTCAACTACATGGGAGTCCAGCAACATAGCCATTACGCTAACTGCTGGTTCCCTTACTTTGAGTCTTTTGATTTCTTCCATTATGCCACCCAAAACTCTAGTATTTGAAAAGTCTGAAATTTACTGGATTATCTACATATTCCTGTAAGTCTCCTCTGACCAGGGTTGCCAGATAAAATACAGAGCATCTAGTATCTAGCTAAATTAAAATTTCAGATACACTAGTGTTTTTTTCCTTCAGTGTATGTTTCAGGCAATAGTTTATTTATCTGAAATTAAAATTTAAATAGGAGATGGGGCCAGGAGGTGGCATGGTGGTTAAAATGCTGGACTCCCACATGGCTGACCACAGTTCAAGTTCGGACCTGGTGACTTGCTTTCTCACTCTCCCTCTCTCTCTCTTTCTGTCTCTCTCTGGCCAAATTGAGAATAGTAATAAACAAAGTTAAATAAATAACTCTTTTTTAAAAAATTAAGTGAGAGTCTTGTATTTTTATTTGTTAAATCTGGTAACCCCGGGGAACCAGCAGTTAGTGTAATGGCTATGTCGCTGATCTCCCATGTAGTCAACCGCAGTTCGGGTCCTGGACCCGGTGACTTAAACTCACACTGGGTGCATGTGCGTGCGTGCTCAAGATCCCAAGGAGAGAATGGAGGAGAAGGGATTGTGGCGTGGCCTCCCCCTCCCCCCCCCCAGATGATTTCTATCTCTCTGTCTCTCTCTGTCATTCTGGTAAGTGCACGTGCCCTGTAGCAAAAAAAAAAAAAAAAAAAAAAAAAAAAAATCTGGCAGTCCTGCCTCTGATTTCCTCCTGGCTATAGCACTGATCAACACAGCCCCACTTAAGAGCTAATGTTTTGTAATGTGCACCATCTAGTGGTTATATAAGCAAGAAGGACCCAGAGAAACTTCTCTGATAACCCAAAAATAGCAATGAAATAAATATGAAAAGAAAAAACTATGCTTTAATTTTAAAAAATTCTTTCAAAATAAAAATTAATTAATTAAATAAGTAAATTCTTTAAAAAGGAAAAAGAATGTAATGTTTGACTGTCTTCCCTGTGTGTGTTGTCTGTGATTAGAGTAGCAGTTTAGATTGTCCAGCGATCATTTGAGATCCACTGTAAGTCATTGAGTGTTTAAATAGCACTTTCCACCTGGCTGAGGCCTGGACTCGTCTATTAACCCATAAATGCTAATACGCAACCTTGGCCTTGAGCTGTGGTGGTTTCTAGTGATCATTTTACAATAAACACATCCAGTGGTACCTATCTAGTACAATAACTGTCAGGCTGGTGCAATTTTATTAAACCCACTGGCCCTGGAGGGCGACACAGGAAGTAGGTCCTGTTTACTGTCTTACTGAGGGGTGTAGGGTTAAGTCCCAAGGGAGTTGGCACCATCAGGGGGATCTCTAGCTGCATGCTGAATTACCTGAGGTTAAACATACAAGGACTGGGCCCTGCCCCCATAGATGTTCATTCAATTAATTTGCAATGGGGCTCAAGCTTGTTTCGTTTTTCCTTTCTCTTTCTCTTTCTCTTTCTCTTTCTCTTTCTCTTTCTCTTTCTCTTTCTCTTTCTCTTTCTCTTTCTCTTTCTCTTTCTCTTTCTCTTTCTCTTTCTCCTTCTCCTTCTCTTTCTCTTTCTCTTTCTCTCTTCTTTCTTTATTTTTTAGGTTTTCCCAGGAGACCAAAACGAAGCCAGAGTTGAAAACATAGATGGATTGAAATGGCACAGACTGAAAAGAGCTGTGATCTTTGAACAACTTCTTCATTTCTCTGAGCCTCAGTTTTCTCACTGTAAAATAGGGTTAATTTAATCAACTGCTAGGATCCTCGGGAAGATTAAATGGGATAACGTGCAAAGCATTTAGCCTGTAGTTGGCACACAGACACTCGGCAAGGTGTGCTTTTCTCTAAACAGGAGGATAAAGGGGTAGGTTCCCACTACTCTGGAGGAGAAGACAGTCCTGATCTGGGATGAGCTCCATAATCTGAACATAGAGGCCAAATCTTATGCTATAAAAGGAAAAGGGCATATAAATCCTGCCAGCTGCCCAGGCCCAGGTGTGAATGGGGTTTAACAGCCCATTCTCTGGTAGTCAGGGCCTTGGTGAGTTGTACTCATCTATTGTGAAGTAACATTCTGTCTATAAAAGTGGAAAACATAGGTAATACGGAACAACATAGAAAGGAAATTAGGGACCAGCTGATGGCATAATAGTTATACCGCTGGACTCTCATGTAGTCAACCACAGTTCAAGTCCCAGACCCAGCGGCTTAAAATACGTAGGGAGCATGTATGTCCATGCCCAAGAAGAGAATGGAGGAGAAGGGATTGCAGCATGGCCATCCCCCTGCGGGGGTGATTTCTTTCTTTCTGTCTCCCTGTCTCTCTGGCAAGCACATGCAACCTATAGCAAAAATCTCTCTTTTTTTTTAAAAAAAAAGGAAAGGAAAAACCCCTTAGGGCTTACAGGGGAGAGGCTTACAGCCACCAGGGCTGAGATGGTCCCCCTAGGCACTATGAGTTCCTTGAAGGTAGCCATCAGGCTATATTTACTTTTATATTTTTTCAATTATTTTCTTTTCTTTTAAACTGTATTATATAATTTACATACCACACAAAATGGTTTTGTTCTATTCACAAGGTTGTGCAACCATCACCCCAGAAGAAAACCCCATATCCATGGGCAATCTCAACCCTCCCCTCCTTCCCTAGCCTTGGTAACCAGGGGTCTACTTTCCATTCTCTGACTTTGCCTCTGGATATTTCATATTTATACGTGCAGGTTTCACGTAAGTGGAGTCGTGCACTATGTGGTCTCTGGTGTCTGACTTCTTTCACTTAGCAGAATGTTCTTTCCCACTACAGCATGTATCAGTACTTCATTTCTTTTTCTTTTTTTTCTTTTCTCTCTCTCTTTTTTTTTTTTTTTTTTTTGGAGAGGTTTTCACTATAGGGCGCGTGCGCTCGCCAGACAGACAGAGAGAGACAGAGAGACAGAAAGCAGGAAATTACCCCCCAGGGGGGATGGCCACACCGCAATCCCTTCTCCTCCATTCTCCTCTCGGGATCTTGGGCATGCACGCATACGCGCCCGGCGTGAGTTTAAGCCACCGGGTCCGGAACTCGAACCGCGGTCGACTACGTGGGAGTCTAGCGACATAGCCATTACGCTAACTGCTGGTCCCCAGTACTTCATTTCTTTTTATGGCCAAATAATATTCCCTTATATGGACATAGTGTAGCTTACCCACTTAACAGCTGATGGGTGGCTATATTTACTTCTGGTTTTTGTACCTCAATGTCTCCCCCCCTCCCTCTCACCTTTCTTCTTCCCTTCCTCTCTTTTCCACTCCTCCTTCACTCCCTTCCTCATTACTTTGTTTTCTTTCTCCAGTATTTATTATTCTAAACTTACTGTGTTATGGACACTCTCATGAAACATCTGATAAGGGTTTGACACTAAGAGAAATTGAAAGCTTCCATTTTAAAAAAAAATTTCAATGAACACTATTTTTAAATAGTTTTAGATTTACAGGAAAGTTGCAAAGGTAGTACCAAGTTCCTGTACCCCATTACTCAATTTCCCCTATTGTTAATACCTTATATTACTACGGGACATTTGTTCAGACTAAGAAACTATTTCTTTAATTATTTTTTATTTAACTTTATTTATTTATTCATCCATTCCAATTTGACCAGAGAGGAGAGAGAGAGAGAAAGCAAGAAAGCAAGCCGCCAGGTTCAGGACTCAAACCACAGTCGGCCATGTGGGAGTCCAGAGCCCTTAGCCACTACGTCACCTGCCAGTCCCAGACTAAGAAACTATTAACTAAACTGTTCTCTTTACTCAGATTCCACTAGTTTCCCCCTAATGGCCTTTCTCTGTTCCAGGATCCCATTCAGGACACCACACTGCATTTAATCATCATGTTGCCTTAATTTTCCCTGGTCTGTGATGGTCTCTCAGGCTTTCCTTGTTCCTGGTGACTGACAGTTTTGGTCAAATTCTTTATAAAATGTATCTCACTTAGGGATTGTCTGATATCTTTCTTCTGTCTAAATTGAGGCTATAATTTTGGGTTTTTTTTGGTTTGTTTAGTTTCATTTTTTTAAATTTTTGCCATAGGCCTGTGCACCCACCAAAGAGAGGGGGGTGGGAGGAGGGAAAGTGAGAAATTACCCCACAGAAGATATGACCATGCTACAGTTCATTCTCCTCCATTATCCTCTCAGGATTTTGGACACACACGCTCATGTGCTCGGTGTGTTTTTCAAGCTGCTGGATCCAGGATTTGAACCATGGAGTCAGCTATGTGGGATCCAGCACCTTCAACACACCATTTGCTGGCCTGGGGCTATGTTTTCTTGGGGGGCTGACTGTCATTTAAAGTTACTGAGAAATGCCTGAAACCAAATCTGCTATGGCTAGTCAAAAAAATCAAAGAAACTTTCATTTCAAGATCTTCAAAGGGTAGCAGTGGAGTATGGAAGGATTCTTCGGTTCTTTTTCCCAAAGAGAGTTACATGTTGCCTACCGTCAAGGTAGGGAAGAACCGAGCCTTTATCTGACACATAAACATGACTTGACATTTGTTCCATTCCTTCCCTTTGGCTCTACAACGTGATCTTGGGTGAGTCAAGCCCTCTTTCTTGGTCTCTATGGAATTAGGAAGTTGGAACTGATAACCTTCCAGGCCTCTTCCTTCTGTGAGGCTTAGGTCCTCAGCAATAACTCAACTTCCAGTGAATTCCAGTTTGAGTCTCCTTTTCTTCCATGTCAGTCCCAGGCTGTTGTGATCAGGTGATATGTATGCTCCCAGAGAAAATGCCTCACTGCAATCCCATTTTCGGAATCCTCCTTGCAGACAGATGCACAAAAGAAAACATACCCTAGACATTTTCAGTGTGGATCCCCACCTCAAGGGACCCAGTGAGCATTCCAGGGCAACAGTGCCCAGAGCAGGACCGTGTCCTGGCTGTCCCTGCACCCTGCTGATACAGCACAAAGGCCAGAGTGACGAGGGTCATGGGCAGATCCACACGCAGCACCATGCCGGAGGCTCTTTCACCCCAAGGGGCTGTTTTGGTTCAGCAGCTCCCGTGGCTTGAATAAGTTAATCACTGATGACAAAAGCTTAATTTGTAACTGGACAGCAGACAAGATAGTTCAGGCTCCGGCGCGGTGGCACTGAACTGTGGCACAGGGCATGGCTCAGAAGACACCTGGGCCTGTGGCTTGATGCAGAGGCTGGGAATTTAGATCCATACTGGTTCCTTAGAGGTCACCTGGTCCAAAGAGAGGGGACACGAGTGAGAACTCCCCCTTCCTCTCCCCAGCATATTTGCTTAACTTAGAAAACCAAAGGCAATAGCCAGGCCTGTTAGAAAAGCCCAGTTAAAAGAAAGGATGCCCTGCCATTGGCCCACTTTGTGTGACTGGAGGGGGGGGGAGGAAGGACTGAAGAGAGGCAGTGATGGGAAGATGTGGAAGAATGGATGGGAGCCCGGGATGAGGAGTCATTCCTACAGCCTGAGACACTGTCTTGTGGATTCTCTCACTCTGGTGAGGTCAGGTCTCAGGCAGGTCTTTGAGGATCTGTCCTCTCATCCCATACACATCTCCTATGTTGTTTCCAACCTTAGCATCCTCATCCTGGCCCAAAAAGATGGAAACATGACATGCTGTCCAACCCCCTCTGGGGCCTGACCTTTATGCCCCAGATACTGCATTTGCATTGGGTATAATGACCCTTCTTGGCCATGTTGAAGACATGTGGCTGTAGATGTTGGCTGTGGGTGTTGCCATTTGTGTGTCAGCAGTTTGGTATTTCTAGCCAAGGCAGTTGGGAATTGGCAAGTCAGGCCACCTTGTCAAGAAACCCCTCTGGGCCCTCACGGTCCCACCCTCGGGGCAGGGTTGGTTTATGGCCGGTGCTTTGGGCATGGCAGAGAAAGAGGTAAACTAAGATTTCATTTTCAAGATGGAAAGTCCTCCAGACCCACCTGTGATTTCACCTGGCACTCCACAGGCCTGTGTGACTCCACCCTCACCCCATACAGATAGTTCTTGAAAACAACCATGAGAGCCACACTTAGGGGAAAATTAAGGAAAACAAGGTCTTCATTTAATTCCCACTACAGTGTGGTAAAGCATCTTAAAGTAGAGAATGAAGAAAGTGGTCAAGGGGACCAGCAGTTAGCGTAATGGCTATGTCGCTGGAGTCCCACGTGGTCGACCGCGGTTCGCGTCCTGGACCCGGTGGCTTAAAACTCACGCCAGGCGCGTGTGCGTGCGTGCCCAAGATCCCGAGAGGAGGATGGAGGAAAAGGGATTGCGGCGTGACCATCCCCCCTGAGGGGTGATTTCTCGCTTTCTGTCTCTATGTCTCTCTCTGTCTGTCTGGCGAGTGCGTGCGCCCTATAGCGAAAACCTCTCCAAAAAAAAAAAAAGAAAAGAAAAAGAAAGTGGTCAGAACTTTCCAGAGAAACCAGCATTTTCAAGGAAGAAAATTGTTTGGAATTTCAAGAAAGTTTTAAACACATAGACAGTGAATTTGAAGAAAATGCACGTTTGAAAAATGCCTTCAAGAATATTAGTACATGTGAATCAAAATCACTTGATACAGATGCTCTCTAAAATAATTTTTGAAGGAGAGTTATCCTAAACAAGTGTTAGATGAAGAAAAGGCAAAATTGGTGAAGCAGATTCAGGAGAAAGAAGACCTTCTTTGGAGGCTAAAACTAGTCAAAATGTATAGGTCAAAGAATGACCGGTCTCAATTACAGTTGTCAATAGAGAAGTGGAGAAGCTGAAGCCAGTTGTTGCTTTATGAGTAGCAGTCAGCTATGTCTGAGAGAACAAGAAACAAGCCTGACTCAACTCATAGACCATTATAGGTTAGATGGTGAATTCATACACTATAACAGAAATGAAGAAGAATTTGTGTTTGATTCATAAGTTTTTCTCCAGAATATCTTTGAGATTGACAACTTACTTAAGAGATACACATTTTAGAGGGAAGACAACCATTAGGGCTTAAAGGAAGATAACCTGATGGACATGATTTTAGGGCACACACACAAACTCAGTTCTAAACGGAAACAATATTTTGGATCGATTTGCCAAAAAAAACTTGACGTTTAAAGAAATGTAACAAAAATTAAATTGTGTTTAAAAAGTAATTTGGACAATTCTGGAAACCAGTTTAATATATTTCTTTGTTTTTCATGATGAAAAGTTTTATTTTAGATGTTAAAAGATTGTCCAATCCAGTGAATGTCTAACCTAAACTGGTCTAAAATATGCTTGCCTCTCTAAGTTTACGAACTGTGTTTCCATTCACTTGCCACATGTTTCCATCTGATGATCTAGCAGGTAATTAAACTGATAAAGTCTGAAGTTAAAAAAAAAAAAAGAAAAGAAAAGAAACCCCCAGCAATACCACCCTGAGTGCTACTGGGGTCAGAAGGCCATTCCAAAAGGCCACAGTTTAAGAGGAAGAAGCTAAAAATGAGCAAGAGGATAAATGGACCCCAAACAGGAATGAGGCCTGCATGAAAAACGGAAGTGCAGAATTCCCCCTGGGGGCTGCTGAAATGTGGGCTTCCTACCTGAAAGGGTTCTGGGAGCCCAGTGGAGTGGTGGGTGATTTATGATTGATTTTTCACCGGAAGTTTGATTCTTGTCATTTGATTCAGTACCACTGCCTTGCCCCAATAAGTGCACCCATGCAGTAGCCTGCCTTTCTATCTATTCATGCTGTTCCCTTCACCCAGAGTGCCCCTCTCAGCTCTCAAGACCTTCTTGTCAGACCTCTGGTTTCTTCGCTTTGGTTCCACAGCAGTCGTGCTTCCTAATATTTATTATATGTATATATGTCTATTGGGGCTCTCAATTCTGACAGACAAATTAGTGTCACCAGGGGGATCCTGTGAAAAATACAGATTCGGCTCAGCTTCTGTGGTGCAGTCGGGTAACCTGCTGGACTGCAAAGCTGGAAACCACATGCTGACTATGGATTGAGTTCCCGGTCTGGTTGGCCTGAAAATATGATGGGCCTGTGTGTGCATGTCTAGGACCCTGGCAGGCTGGAGGACTGGAGGAAGCAGATCACAGTGCGATCAAACCCTGTGGAGGGTGCTTCTTGCTATCTCTTGGAGAATATGCATGAGCATGTGGTCTATCTTGAAAAAAAAAACTAAACGAAACGGAAATCCTAGCCCTAAATTCCAGTCGTTTGGGGCAGAGCTTGGGAAGCTGTTTTCATTTGTCTTCACATGGTTTTCAGATATCAGGCCAGAATTGGTCACCAGGGCCTGGGCACAGGACTTAGGTTATGGTGACCACATGTCACTGTGCCCAGACAGCCCCTCAAACATGGGAAAAAGAAATGCAAAAGTTCAGAGCCTACAAACTTTAATTCCTATCTTTAATTTGATCCATTCATGGTTCCAGCTTTGTGCTCCAGATGCCATGCTGGGTCCTGAGGGTGTAATAGCAAAACTCAACTCGGTTTACCCTCCCACAGCTCAGAATCTGGTAAGAGGACTCGAGGCGAAGCAAATTCCCTACACACATGTGATTACAAAGTGTGGCCCAAGTGCTATAGAGGAAAACCAAAGGTTCTCAGAGACTCAGGTGGAACTGGGATGTCAGGGAAGGCCGGGCTGAGCCCTAAATAAGAGATGGGAAAGGGATGGTAGGGAGAGGTCTCTTACTGGGTTCTTCTCAGAACCATGCCATTTAGAAGCCATTTGAGAGGCATGAGGAGTACAAGCACCCCCAGATACCCAAGATGGTCTCCAAGAGGGCTTGTCCTCAGGCCCACCCTGCCAGCCAGACTTCACTTCCACTTCTCTGCTGTTTTCGCTGTGAGTCTTTGAGAAATGACATGTTTATGAACAGAGAAAAAGCCCATTTCTCAAGCTAGGGGACTGCCTGCTAGCATATACAGTGTGCCATGACTCAAATCTGTCCCCTAGAAATTCACGTGTAAAAATTTGGTGAGTCATTGTAATAGCATTAATATAGTAGAAACTTAACCCAATTTTGGCATTGAAAGAGGAGGCCTTTGGTAGGTGACTAGAATTAAGGCCATCAGGGTGGAATCCCTGATAGACGAACACAGATGGGTTATGAGGAGAGGGCACAAGACACGGATACAGAGAGATACATGCTTTGCTCTTGCTCTGTCTTGCCGTGCGATGCCCCCACCATGTTGCCCACCAGCAAGAGGACCTTGCCAGATTCAGCTCTTTCACCTTGAACCTCCAAAACCATGAGTTAAATGAACCTTAAAATTTTTTAAAAAGTATATTTATATATTTCTTCAAAGAGAAAGAGAGAGAGAGTACCCCAAAAATATTTTTTTATTTTTTTGAGAGATTTTTGCTATAGGGCACATGTGCTCACTGGAGAGACAGAGACAGACAGAAAGTGAGAAATCACACCCCTGGAAGGAAAGGCCATAACAGAATCCCTTCTCCTCCATTCTCCTCTTGGGATTTTGGGCATGCATGCACGTGCACCCAGCGTGAGTTTCAAATGGCTGGGTCCAGGATCCAAACCAAAGTCAAATATGTGGGAGTCCAGCATCTCAACCACGGCACCACCTGCTGGATCCCAAGATCGTAACACCATGATCCACCCCAGCGTTCAGCCAGCCCCAGGTCATGGTCAAGTACATGCCTGACATACTCAGGGAGGCTTCTAGATTTGAACTGGGAACCTTCCCATGTGAGTCAGCCTCGCGGAGCATAGCATTTTACTCTTGTGCCAGTCTGGCCCCTCCACTGTTCATAATTCCCCAGTCTTTGGTATTCGGTAGTTAATGACAGAAAAGAGAAATAAAACAAGTGCCTCTGCCTTTGTCTCAGTGTGCACTGACAAAACCTCGCATAGAACATAAAACTTGAAGAGTGAAGAGTAGGCCAGATTTAAGTCCTTCCTCTTGCCTCCTTACCCCTCAGCCAAGCATATTTGTGCAGTGAACAACTCGGACAACCTTCTGCGTGGCCCAGCTGCAGTCTCCTCTTAAGCAGAATGTCTGGCTTCTTGGCTCTCCCTCATAGCTGGAAGATTCCTTTATCCTAGAAGGAGATAATTACATCTTCTATGGGCATAAATCTGTTTGGACATTTAGAGAAGAATTTATATGCATTTTCTGAAAGACTGGGTGTTTTCTTATCTAAATTGAAATGAGGATTCTTTTAAATATGATCCAAGAGAGTTCTTTCATATGGTAATTCACACACACTCTGGCTGATAAGCCCTAGACTTGGCATAAGGTTCAAAGCAGACCTGGGTTCAGATGAAGCACAGGGATGTATTTTGATCTAATTTGCTTTTAGCCACAGACATTGGGATAATTTTGGCCTCTTAGTGGCAGTGAACCTCAGAAACCCTGTTCATTTTAAATAAAGCCCCAAATTCCTCGAGAGGGTAGAGAAATTCTTCTACCTATGTTTAGGTAGAGAAGAATTTTCGGGGGGAAGACAATGCTCATCACATGCTCACCAGCCAGAACTTAGCTGGCCCTTGAGCTGAACCTCATCTAGATCCTTCTTTTGATCAATGAGGGAACTGAGGCTCAGAGAGAAAAAGTAGACTGGCTTAGGTCATGCAGTGAGGGGCAGAGCTGGGGTGTCCACCTGGCAGCTTTTTTTTTTTTTTTTTTTTCTGTTATTCCATAGCCTGGCCCCTCCATTGTTTATAATTCCCCAGTCTTTGGTATTCAGTAGTTAACAAAAGAAAGGAGAACTAGAACAAATGCCTCTGCTGAATTCCCCAAAGGTACACCTGCATGTGAGGTGTTTTTTTCTGCACCTGAATGTTGCTGATAGCTCCACAGAGTAGAGCCAGTAAGGCCCATTACGAGGATGCTGAGTCGAAAGGGTGACTGTGTACAGGGCAACGGTAAAGAGGGCACATCTTCTCGGGCCAGAGGATGGGGTCTCACCAAGCTCAACTTGGCCCCTCTTCTTCCAGATAAGAGAAGCTTCTTTTCCTATTTAAGAGGGGTTAGGGATAAAGGTCATCTTCAGGAGATGACATAGGATAGTGAGGACCGGGGAGGGGAGGATCAGAGAGCGTAAGTGAATCAATGTCACGGCATGGTCACTTGGATACCCAACTCCCTCCCATCCCCAAATCAAGATTGGCATCATTGGGAGTGGTTGAGTATCCAAGTGACATCTTCCCTCAGCTACTGTATGTTTCCACACCTGACATCTGAAAAAAAACATTTCAGTTATGAGGATTAGGTGAGCTCATAGGTGCCTGGTGCCTAATGGGTGCTTAGTAAATGGTAGCATCTTTCAGCAGAGATCTTTCCTTAAGGAAAGGGTGAGAGGAAGGTGTTATGGCTTAAAAGTTTGTTCCCCAACGTTCATGTCTTGGAATCTGTGTTACCCTCCCACCCCTGCCAATCCATTGGGAATTGATTGTATTGTAAAGGTGTTACATGAAAATTTAATTCCTTTGTGATATCCCAAGGTGGAGCCTTTGAGTATGATAATGTCGTTAGGGTAGGGTACCCATAATTGAATTCTGGTGCCTTTATAAGGAGAGAAAACGAAGCAGCAGACAAAAGGTCACGTGGATACAGACCACATTCAACTCTGCTGAAAGTTCTGCTTTCCTCCATTTTGTGATGCCTTTGGACTTGCCAGTCACCAGAACCGTCAGTTAAAATAAAGCACTGTTCTCTTACATTCACCCCGTCTTAGGTATTTCAGTTAGCAACACAATAACAGACTAAGACAGAAGGGAACTTCTGTCTAGATTTTTGCCTTTAACCCCCTCACTAAGGATCCTCCCAATGTCACAAATGAAGAAATAGAATGAATTTCCTGACCAAAGTCACACAGTACAAGTTGGCCCTTCTTGTGTCATTTCCAGCCATGCTGTGCAGGTTTCTCTAGACTCAGCTTCAGCCGGCTCTTCCTTCCTGCCTCCCCAGACTCTTCCCTCCTACCCCTGGAGGTCCACGGCAGACATCATCCCTGATGCACTGAGGCATGGAGCCCTGCATGTTAGCTCTGACCTCAGATGACAAATGGCTCAAGCACTTGAGAATGCTAGAAATGGGGAGATGGGGGTCTTTTTCCCAAAACTACAAGGTCAGGGCAATTCTGGGGCTCCACCCAAATTTGGTTGTTTTTTTCCCCAGTACCACCCTGTTCTCCATAGGACCAGGTTCCATCATCAAGCCTGGAGCCTGCTCTGATTGGGACTTCAAAGTCGCCATTGACATGTCTGGCTGAGATTGATCCTTGCTCTGTCAGCAGTTCCTGGGAACTCCGGGGTCTGCTGTTACTCAGGCAGGGGCAGCTTCAAAGGAAGACTGCCTTCATTTCTTTGGTAAAACTACCCTACAGATTAGACAGCTATAAGTTTTCATCAATACTGAGTTCTCTAATGAATTGCCACAGATCTAATTCTTTTTTTTTTTAAGAGAAATTTTTGCAATAGGGCACGTACACTCACCAGAGAGACAGAAAGACAGAAAGCAAGAAATCAGAGGGGTGATCCCTCTTGGGATTTTGAGCATGCACGCATATGCACCCAACTTGAGTTTTAAGCCACTGGGTCTGAGACTCACACTGTGGTCAACTATGTGGGAGTCCAGTGACATAACCATTATGCCATCAGCTGATTCTGCCACAGATTTAATTTTTTTTTTTGTAGAGGTTTTTCTTTTCTTTTTTTTCTTTTTCTTTCTTTTTTTTTTTTTTTTTTTTTTTTTTTTTTTTTTTTTTTTGCTATAGGGTGCATGTGTTTGCCAGAAAGACAGAGAGAGACAGAGAGACAGAAAGCAAGAAATCAACCCCCAGGGTGGATGGCCACGCCACAATCCCCTCTCTTCCATTCTCCTCTCGGAATCTTGGGCACACACGCACATGTGCCCAGCGTGAGTTTAAGCCACCGGATCTGGGACTCAAATTGCGGTCGACTACATGGGAGTTCAGCGACATAGCCATTATGCTAACTGCTGGTCCCTAATTTTTTTTTTTTAAGAATGATTTTTATTTAACTTTATTTATTTATTTATTTTAACTTGACTAGGGAGGGAGAGAGAGAAAGCAAGAAAGCAAGCCACTAGGTCCAGGATTCAAACCACAGTCGGCCATGTGGGAGTCCAGCGCCCTTAACTACCACTCCACCTTCTAGCCCCCCAACAGATCTCATTTTAAAACACAGAATTAAACTGTTTCTATTTCCTACTAAGAGTATAGGTAAATACAGAAAGACAAATTCAAAAGGTGAACTTTTCTAACTCTGATGCAGGAAAACTAACCAGACTGTGAGTGAGAAACCTACAGTTTGATCCTGTTTTCCCTCCGTGCTACCTGTGTGATCTTGGGCAAGTTGCTTAACCACTCAGCCCACATGCTAGCTAAGGACTCTTTCAGTACAAAGATTCAATGTTTACAAACATTTAGAGAATCTTCTCAATAATTAAGTTGCCTCATAATACTGAAGTTCATACTTTCACCATGGGGGAGAATATTTGATGAGTTCATAATTTTCTCTTGATTGAAGCTGGGACAGGTATCTAAAACAGACTTCAGTTTTTCCCAGCAGGGACCCTGAGTCTGTGGGTTGGGTAGGGCCATCAGGCTGTAGGGTCATAAGCATTTTACACTGTAAAAATATTTCCCATTTGATAAAAAGAAAATTCTGAAGGTGAAGTGGTATTTCCGAAATCCACTGAGTTGGAGCCTCAGAACAAGAGAGCTGGACTCAGAACTAGTCAACCCACCTCCTCAATTTACAGATAAGGAGGTCTGGAGTCAAGGAACAAAGTACCCCTGGGCTTCTGGGAGTTTGCAACAGAACTGGAGTTAGAACCTAGCTGCCCTCATGCCCAGTCTAATTTGTGCCACTGAGGGTCTCTATAGGAATCAAAACCAATTTAAAGGGTAAAGGACTATTAAAAAACATACCATTATCTTAAAAACAACTTTAACACAAGTAAATAGAGGCCTAAAGACTTTTATTTAAATATCCAGTCCCACATATATCAAATCCCTGCCCGTCTTCCAACACCACTGTAGACATTTGATTTGCATTTCCTGAAGCCACCCCAGTGAGCAGCTCTGAAATAAATGAAAAGGAATGGTCAAGGCTGAATGCACACAGAGGTTTCCATGTGCTCAACTCAGCAGATTCAGGTATGACCCCTACTGAGCTTGGACTCTGGACTGGCACTAACATTCTCTACGCTCAATGACCATTCCACACAATGAATTCATCTGTGTAATTGTGCTTAGCTGTCCTGAGATTAACTCCATGTTTGCATGAAGATCAAAATGCTTACTTTGAGAAGTTTGGTTTTCTTCCATTTCTGTCTTATCTGGTGAGGCATTCAGCCCTGGAATTTCCTGGGCTTTTCTTTTTTAAATCTCTTGTCAGGATGGAGAATGTGAGGCCAAGAGAAGGAGGTGGTTGCCTTACCTTTAATTGTTCTTTTCTTGAAACAACAATCGTCAATTATTCTTCCCTCTTATGGTGTTCTCTTGTCAAAGCAGTCTAGATCACCGAGATCTCGGAGGGGGTTAATAACATTCTCCGTTCCCAATCCCACTCTACTTAGAGCATGATCTAGAATTCCGCTCTCAGATTTTCTATTGGGTTATAGTTGATGAACCTGAAAAATGCACATCCTAGATGCATACCCTTCTGCTTCACTTATACCTCCAGTTTTTATTTAGTACCACATGGTAGTGAAACATGAATGGACGTTAGAGAGTTTGTGGAAAAATAGAATCAAAGGATGAGTTTATTTTGTGCAAAAAAAAAATTGTTCTGAGAGATTTTTGCTATAGGGAACGTGTACTCGTGTGAGAAACAGAGAGACAGAGAGACAGAAAGTGAGAAATCACTAGCCAGGGGGGATGGCCATGCCACAATCACTTCTGTTCTCCTCCTGTGATTTTGGACATGCACGCATATGTGCCCAGAGTGAGTTTCAAGCTGCCGGGTCTGGGATTTGAATTAAGGTTGTCCACATGGGAGTTCAGCACCATACCACCTGCTGGTCCATGAAGCAAAAATATTTTGAAAACCATGCAGAGTTTTTTTAATAATATGCATTTCCAGGAACTTTTTGAAGACTCTTCCACCCACCCTTGTATCTGTTGGTTTTTTCCAGGGACAGCCACATCCAAACAAGGAGGAGGCCTATATTCTGAGCACTGGAAGGGCAGTGATGTGGCACCCAGTTGCAGTCTAGCGACAACCCCGGAGAAGTGTGGGAAGGTGCACTGCACTGCCGCTCACAATGGGGATCAGCAGGAAACTGCGAGACGTGAGTGGGGCGGAGTGTTTCCACTTAATCATTACACTGCTGACATCAATGAAAAGCAAGCAATGCGTGTCGTCTGCATGGGCACCTACAATACGCGGAAAGCAGGCCAGGTTCTTAGTTAAGAGTGGTGAGGAGGTAGGGGATAAACCGAATTCAGAATTGAGAGGGGTAGCCGTGTGGCTTGTCTTTCAGCTTTCCTATACAATTGCTTTCTGTGCTAGAAGGATTCAGACTGCCTTGGCTATTTCAAAACAGTGTTTTTCAGTATCCCCGGTGGGTGCCCAGGACAAGTCAGCCTTGAGAACAAATAACATTCTTTCTTGAAATAGGAAGCCAACTATTTACTTATGCAAGTAGTGCCATAAAAAGGCTTTATAAGTTGAGTTGCAGCTCCTGAGCTTTGGACTGACCCCTAGACTTGTTTCAAAAGTCTCCTTCCGGAGGAAGGGAAGTCCTGAGGCTCTTAGGTGGAACGCAGGCTCAAACAACTTAAATCAAGTAGGAGCCCCATCTGCCCCACCCGTAAGCCCATCCGGCCTAGGCAAACATCATTACTATTTCAGCCCACATGGACATTGGAACCTGGCTTCAAAATTCACTTTGTGGGGGACCAGCAGTTGGTGTAATGGCTATGTGGCTGGACTCCAATGTAGTAGGGTTCGGTTCGAGTCCTGGACCCAGTGGCTTAAACTCACGCCAGCCATGTGTACATGCGTGCCCAAGAGGAGAATGGAGGAGAAGGCATTGCGGCGTGGCCATGTCTCTCTCTCTTTCTGGCAAGCACATGCGCCTTATAGCTAAAACAAAAACAAAAACAAAAACTCTCAAAAAAAATGTTCACTTTGTGAAGATTTAAAAGTTGGACAAGCACAACTATAGCATTAATGGGACCTTCAATAAAATTCATTTATTCAATCCATTCATTCAATAATTACTGAGTGGGGTAGACCAAAATGTATTGACTAACAATGCACAGTGATTGCCTGGTATCATTAAGGAGCCATGAATTTAAAGGGGAAACAGACAGAATGGTTGTGCTTTTTGAAAGAAAATTAATCTTGTTCAGCTACATGGAGTCTGAGGGAACTAAGTGGAGAGGTAAATTCAACCAGAGTTGTGGTGTTGCCAAAGCAGCACAAGGAAATTAAGTTGGAGGGAGAGTTGAGGATTTGCAAGAAAGTGATTAAGATAAATAATCATGGGATGTAAAAATTCATCTTTATTTTATCTTTTATTTTTTAGAGAGAGATTTTTGCTATAGGGCACATGTGCTCGCCAGAGAGAGACAGAGAGACAGAAAGCAAGAAATCACTCCCTGCGGAAATGGCCACGCCACAGTCCCTTCTTCTCCATTCTCCTCTTGGGATTTTGGCAGGCAGGCACACACACCTGATGATTTCAAGCCTCCCAGTCCAGGACTTGAACTGCAGTCGGCCATGTGAGAGTCCAGTGACATAACCATTACGCCAGCTGCTGGTCCCAAAGTAAATCTTATTTTAAAGACATTTTTGGAAAATGATCTCTAGCCTTGGACCCAGAAGACTTCATTGCAATCCTAACACTGCCGCTTACTCAGATTGCTGGGCCATCTGGAGCAAGTCACGTGTCCTCTCTGGGATTTGATCTGTTCTACAAAACAAGGCAGCTGGACCGAAACTCCAGGAGATGGAGAGTTTCTCTAAGTTGGTCGGATGAGCTGTACACATTATCTTCTTTTGTTGAAGTCACAAGTTTATGATTCTCCTGCGAGCATCCACGGCGGGATATCAAGTAAGAGAGAGTGAGGCGAGGTCGCTGATATTTAAAGGACCCAAAGAGAAACACGAGCAGGAGGAGCTCTGCCCTTTTTTTTACTGGTCTCTTATCCTGCAATTAGAAAGGGATTCCAAAGTAGGCAACCCTCCCACACTAAGAGCAAACTATCCGCTTTGGTTCTGAGCAAGCTAGACGGAGGGTAGTGGAACGAAGTCATGGGACTTCGTTGAGTCAGGGCCCCAACTCTAACCCACCTCTGTGCTTGTCATTGGTCTGTCTTTTGGGGCCTCTATTTCCTCATCTGTTTGAGAGAACATAAGTTCACTAAGCTTTGATCTGACTTTCACCATTTCCCCGCTCTGGTGACATCTTTCAGTCCTCTTTAACTTGCCAGGCCTGTTTCAGAACTGGCACACAACCAGCGAGTTTATGGTTTTACAAACCCTGAAACGTGCTTTGCAAATAAATGGTGACCAGCAGATGGCATAACGGTTACGTCGCTGGACTCCCATGTAGTCAACTATGGTTTGAGTCCTGGCCCTGACGGCTTAAAACTCAGACTGGGCGTGTGTGCGTGCATTCCCAAAATCCAGAGAGGAGAATGAGGAGAAGGGATTGGGGCATGGCCATCCCTCCTGGAGGGTGATTTCTCACTTTCTGTCTCTCCAGCAAGCACACGAGCCCTGTAGTAAACATCTCTCAAAAAAAAAAAAAAAAAAAAAAAAAAAAAAAAAAAAACTTACATGCAAATACCAGGGCCTTGAAAAGGACAGGGCTTTGAAATTGTAAGAAGAATGAAAAGGCTTTGACTGTAGAAACAATCTGTCCTTGAGTTTAAACAAGCTGAGGGGGAGCAGTAGGTGGCATGGTGGTTAAGGTGCTGGACTTCTACATGGCCAGCCATGGTTCTAGTACCAGACCTGATGGCTTGTTTTCTCTCTTTCCCTCTCTCTCTTTGTCTCTCTCTGGTGAGCAAATTTTAAAAAATTATAATAATGAATAATGAAATAAGTAATTCTAAAAAAAAAAGAGAGAGAGAAAGAGAAAGAGAAAGAAGAAAGAAAGAAAGAAGAAAGAAAGAAAGAAAGAAGAAAGAAAGAAAGAAAGAAAGAAAGAAAGAAAGAAAGAAAGAAAGAAAGAAAGAAAGGAAGGAAGGAAGGAAGGAAGGAAGGAAGGAAGGAAGGAAGGAAGGAAGAAAGAAAGAAAGAAAGAAAGAAAGAAAGAAAGAAAGAAAGAAGAAAGAGAGAGAGAGAGAGAGAGAAAGAAAGAAAGCTGGGGGTCAGCCATGGTGGTGGCAGCAATAATGCAATTTTTGGTGATGCTGAGGCCACACGGATCCCAGACTCAGGACACGAGGACCCCCTGTGTACGACGGCTATGCGCACACACCTGACTCAGGGTGGCTGAGGTGGGGATAGGACACCTGGGAAGGCTCTGTTGGAGCATCCCTCTCTCACTCCCTCCCTCCCCCTCCTCCTTCCTCTCTGTCTTTCCCTCTCCCGTATGGAGAAATAAATAAAAATAAACCTAAAACAAAAACAAACCAGCTGGGCAAGTGACCATAGCCTTTGGGAGACCCCGGGCACTAGTGCCCAGAACCAAGCAGCACTTTCCCTGCCGTGCAGTGGTCTGAGCGGGCTGGGTGATAGGCAGGCAAATCATTGGGAATAAAACAAAGTCTCTAGGGAGAAAAATCATGTTCAATGATCTTTTCATCTTCCGGAACCCTTTAAAGAGTCTGTTGCGGAGCTACAACACTAATGACTCTCAAACCCACGTTCATCTGTCCCTTGCTCCTTGATCATACTCTCCCCATAGTCCCTGCTTTTTATTGAACAGAGAAAACAAGGCTCAAACTCAGAAGCTTTGCTAGTCTAGAATTTGATAATAGTGTTTTGCTTTATTGCATTTATTTATGCATTTGTATGATAGGGAGCATGTGCATGCACACATGAGAGAGACAGGGAAAGGGAGAGAGGCCCCCCGACAGGGCCTTGTCATGCTGTCATCCCCTTCCCCAGCCCTCCAATTCATCAGGATCCTGGGTTCCCGTGTGTTTTCAGGCCAACCTGGGGATCCGAACCTGTGGTCAGTCATATGGCTTCCATATGTGCTGGAGCTTTGCAGGCCACTGTGTTACCACTGTGCCATAGCGGCCAGGCTTTACATTTATTTTTGTGGTTATTTTTCACTAGTGGCAAGTGATATTTTTTCACTTAGAGTAGTTTAAAATTTTTCTTAGAACATGTATTCAAGTTTCAAAATTAGAGTTGACTTCTAGAAAAATAAGTAATGGTGTAGATTCTCCACAAATGTGACAAGACAGGGCAGATGCTCTTGGAGTTTGGGAACCTCTGGTGGTGGCATTCCTCCACACGACTAGCACCACTCAGATAGGGGAGGTGTCTCTGGATACCACTGTGGTCACAGTGATCATGATACTTCTTAGATCTACTGGGTTCCAGTATCTCTCACCACCTTTTCTTCCTTTTTAAGTAAATGATCGTCTTTTCCTGATTACTCTTGTATAAAACTTAGGAATACAGAAAAACAGATAGAATGAAAGTATAAAAGATTGGCAAAATACAGAGTATAATGAAAGATCATTCATTGTCTCAGCAACTCAGAAATAACCACTTCTTTTTGAAGAGGTTTTTGCTATAGGGCACGTGCACTCGCCAGAAGACAGAGAGAGACAGAGAGACAGAAAGCCAGAAATCACCCCCCCAGGAGGGATAGCCACGCCACAAGCCCTTCTCCTCCATTCTCCTCTCGGGATCTTGGGCACACACGCACACACGCCCGGCGTGAGTTTTAAGCCACCGGGTCCAGGACATGAACCGTGGTCACCTACATGGGAGTTCAGTGACATAGCCATTACGCTAACTGCTGGTCCCAGAAATAACCACTTCTAACGCATTGGTAATTTTCTCTCCCTCTGTACACCAATGTAGCTATTATTATAATATACATTTTTTACCTGTTTTATTTTCTTACAATTATTGTATAAGCACATTCCACATTATTTAAAACTCCTTATAAACACCATCCTGGTATAATCGTGGTGGTACACACTGTCAAGATGCTATTGCTCTGCGGTCTGGAACCATGTGGGAGGCCCAGGTTCGAATTTCCAGTCCAACCTAAAGGCCAGATGTGCTGGCATCCTGCCTATAATTGCAGTCTCTCAGAAAAGCTAAGGCAGGACAGTTGCAAGCTTGAGGCTGGCCTGGGTAATATAGTCAGACCGTGTCTGAAAGAACAATTGTGATAGTACGCACCTGTAGTCCCAGCTACTTAGGAGGCTGAGGCAGGAGGAATAAGACACAAGAACCTACCTTAACACAAAAACTGCATCATTCTAAATGACTGTAAGATTTTTAATGCAGAGAAACCCCATAATAGGTTTAACCATCCCTCACTTGTTGAGCATTTCACTCTTTCCCAACTACTGGATTTTTCCAGTTTTCTTCCATTATACTGTTATGATGAATATCTTTATGTATATCTATTTGTCTTCACTTTGAATAGTTTTCTTATAATAATTCCATAAATAGCATTTCTAGGTGGGAAGATTTTTAAAACTTTTATATATATATATATATATATATATATATATATATATATATATATATATTGCCAAACTTTCTTTGAAAGGATGGGATCTAAAGGTCGAATTTGAACCTACGAGACAGGACACACACTAGCTTTGTGTGTGCAGCAGGGATAGTGGGTGGATGGTGGGGGGTTGTTAATACTGAATTGTCAGAAAAGTCATGATGCACTCTTTGCATAGGAAAACAGAAAACATACAGCATGACTTTTCTGATTATCCAATAGAAAGAGCTCAGATTTGGGAAAGTTACCCAATTTCACCACTTCCTCTTGGTGCAGGTCTGACAAGTCACTTCTCAGAAATCCAAGAGTGAGTGTTCTGAATCCCTGGGCTCATGATTGCTTATATTTCAGCTTTAAAAGTTCAGATGTCAGATCTGGCAGGTGGCATGATGGTTAAGGGCATTGGACTCTCACAAGGCTGACCACGGTTCGAGTCCCGGACCTGGCAGCTTGCTTTCTTACTTTCCTTCTCTCTCTGTGTCTCTCTCTGGTCAACTTCAAAAAAATTAAAAATAAGATAATGACAATGAATAAAATAATTCTTTTAAAAAAGTTCAGTTATCATTAACCTCGCTTTATGTGATTTTCCTTTCATGCAAGAAGATCAAGAGAAGTTTTCTAGAAAACTATTTGTTACAATAGCCTAAAATGCTTTTATGTAGCTGAAGTAGGAAAAAACATCCCTGTCTTTAGGGAAAAGTGCAGAAGCAGCCACAGTTGCTAGGTGTCCGCAATGCACGTGAAGTGTGCAGAGGGGCTCGTGTCAGCATCCCCCCTCCCAGGCAGCTTCCCCAGGGGTGTACACGGAGCACTGCTTCAGCAGGATGCTACTAGGTTTCCTTGTGAAAAGAATTTTGCTGTTTGGAAAAGACTACGTTAGTCAAAGTCAAACTGGGGCCAGCTCTAAAGCCTAGTGGTTACAGGAGCCTGATCCCATATGGTTGACTATAGTTCAAATCCCAGCTTTAGCAGCTTGAAAAACATGCTAGGGGGAACCAGCAGTTAGCGTAATGGCTATGTCGCTGGACTCTCACGTAGTTGACCGCGGTTCACGTCCCGGACCCGGTGGCTTAAAACTCACGCCGGGCACGTGTGCGTGCGTGCCCAAGATCCCGAGAGGAGAATGGAGAAGAAGGGATTGCGGTGTGACCATCCCCCCTGGGGGGTAATTTCTCGCTTTCTGTCTCTATGTCTCTCTCTGTCTGTCTGGCGAGCGCACGCGCCCTATAGCGAAAAACCTCTCAAAAAAAAAAAAACAAACAAAAAAAACAAACAAAAACATGCTAGGCATATATACGTCCATACCCCAATTCTGATGGGATGGAGAAGTCCAGGAGAAAGGACTGTAGCATGACTACACCCCACTGAGAGGTGTTTTCTTTCTCTCTCTTTCTCTGTCTCTGACTCTTTCTCTCTGATGAGCACACGTACCTTCCGGCAATTAAAAAAAAAATCAAAGCCAGGGACCAGCAGTTAGCGTAATGGCTATGTTGCTGGACTCCCACGTAGTCGACCATGGTTCGAGTCCTGGACCCGGTGGCTTAAAACTCACGCCAGGCGCGTGTGCGTGCGTGCCCAAGATCCTGAGAGGAGAATGGAGGAGAAGGGATTGTGGTGTGGCCATCCCCCTGGGGGGTGATTTCTTGCTTTCTGTCTCTCTGTCTCTGTCAGTCAGGCGAGCACACGCACCCTATAGCAAAAACCTCTAAAAAAAAAAAATCAAAGTCAAACTATTTTATAGATTTCCCAGAATTTGATAAGCCTAATGTTCTTTTTTTCTTTTTTCTTTTATTTGGAGAGGTTTTTATATTTTTTAATTTTTTTTGCTATAGGGCGCTTGCTCTCACCAGACAGAGAGAGGCAGAGAGACAGAAAGCGAGAAATCACCCCTCAGGGGGGATGGCCACGCCACAATCCCTTCTCCTCTATTCTCCTCTCGGGATCTTGGGCACGCACGCACACGTGCCCGGCATGAGTTTAAGCCACCGGGTCCAGGACTCGAACCGCGGTCGACTACGTGGGAGTCAAGAGACATAGCCATTACGCTAACTGCTGGTCCCAATGAGCCTAATGTTCTTTAAGATTCCTCAAGAGTGGGGTGTGCTATTCAGCATTTACCAGACTCACTTGACACGAAACCCTTTCCCATCTCATGGGATTGATGATTGATATTCCAAAGAATACATTTTGAGAATCACTGCCTTACAAGATGTTTTTTTCTTTTTATACTTTATAAATGGAAAAGCCAATATAAATCGGCCAAGATTTCACAGCTCTTAACTCATGAACCGAGAATTTGAACTCAGAGCCATCTGACCTTAGGCCTGTGTTCTGTTTCGTGATCTTGCACTACCCCCTCTGAAGCCTGAGAGGGGTTCAGACTGCAGGGTGCCTCTCACTCAGCTATTGAGTGCATGAAACTAGAGGATGGATATTAAATCAAGACCAGAGCTTGGATAGAGAATCCCAAACTGAGAGCAGTGATCACCGAGACAAGGCCACACTGAAACTAGCAAACCGACACAGTGAGGAGCCTGCTCAGTAGACTCGCCCTGTGCTACTCAGCAGCTCTGACCCTGTTATTGTTCCACGTGTCCCACTATAAAGTGTTCCCTTGTCTCCTGTCTCCTCCCCTGCCCCTGCTCAGAGCTCCAGACCCTCGGTGTAGACTGTGCTCCTCAGGGCTTTGTGCCTACTCCATGTGCACTGCCCCGCCTTAGAGCTGTGTAGGGAGGGGCCTGGTCACCGACGGCACCTCATCCAAAGCACAGCCATTCGTGATCCCACAAAGGTTTGTGTGCCTGACACTGTTCTTGGCACAAGGAGCATATTGATGAACCACCTGGACACCAAGTCCCTGCCTCATGGCGTAGCCTTGCTAGTGGGGAGAAAGACGATCAACCAGATACATGAGGAGAATGTCAGTGAAGAGCAACAGAGCAAGGGGGAACAGGGGCAGAAAGGGGAGACAGGACATTGTGGTGGGTTTTACACAGGGTGCCCAGGTGCCTTATCCAGCATTGGAAGGGACCCGACACTGCTGCACACCCGGAAGGTGGCACGCATTGCACAGCTGTCCATCCCTCCCACGTTTTCTCCTCTCTAACTTACGGATGAGCAAAGTGAGGATCAGAGAGGACGAGTCGTTCGCTCGGGTTAGAGGCCGGTTCTGACCCTGGAGAGCCCAGGAGCTCACTGCCATTGAAACAGTTAAGCAGGCCAGGCACGATTCGTCCCACATTATAGGAAAGAAAACAGGCCCAGGGATGCCCGGAAACCCTCAGGACCGGGACAAGAATTCACATAGCCTAATGCCCATTCTAGTTCCCACTCTTGAATACACTATCCCCGTAATGAGCGCAAACTCTGCATTTCACTGAATCTTTAGTAGAAGACTCATTGGCATGCCAAGAACTTCCCGGCACATGAAATAACAGAGGCCAACTGAATGAGAAGGGACCACCGGAAAAGGGACTCAGTACTGACTCAGCACTGGCAGCCATTCTAACCCCGGCTGGCCAAGGGATGGGCCAGGCACCAGCCACGTGGGCATCGCTGAGGAGCGTGGCAGTGTACATGCTAGGCATATATATGTCCATACCCCAATTCTGATGGGATGGAGAAGTCGAGGAGAAAGGACTGTAGCATGACCACACCCCGCCCCCGCCCTACTGGGTCAGAATCCGCATTCTAACCAGGTAATCCTGTGCACATAAATTTGGAAAGTCATGGCTCTGGTGGCCTCCTTCCTAAGCCACAATCCACGGTGGGACTGACGTTTGCCCCACCCTGCAGTGATTCAGAGCACCCATGCAGAGCACCCTGCAGCCCACATGGTGTGGGAGGATTCCTGCCCGTCAGAACTGCCAGGCTCTGATGGCGAGGGCAGAGGCAGGGGCACCTGCAGACGCTAAGCTCTGGCTCTGCCCAGCAGAAGGGAAGGGTTCTGGAGGGAAGGGTGGTGTTTCTCTTCAATTTCTCCAGTTGCACTGAGAGAGGGACAGGCAGGAGGGGTGTTCCTTGTGATCTGTTGAAGCTTAGATGGAATCTGTAGGAATAAACAGGACCTTCGAAGCATGTCAAATGGAGGCCTTTGTGAAGTTTAGTTCAACTTAGTATTTATTGATCACCTATCATGTGCCAACACTGCTGGGTACTGGGGATATGAAGGGAGTACAATGACCACATGCCGTGCAGGGAAAGGCACACTCTCATGGGTGTATGTGTATGAGTGCAGGGGTAAGAGGGGGGACAGGCCTGCAGTGACAGAGCTGTCTTGTGTCCAGTAGTCACGTGGGCTCTGAGGGGCAGGAGGAAAGACTTGTTGAGGAAAACTTCCTGGAGGAGGTGACTCCTGAGCTGTCAAGTAGGGAAAGAAATGTTCTGTGCCCCATGCACACGCACTCACCACTCCCACCCACTGACACCTACCCACTCACCGTCACACGCACTCACCACTCCCACCCACTGACACCCACCCACTCACCGTCACACGCACTCACCACTCCCACCCACTGACACCTACCCACTCACCGTCACACACACCCACATCATCATACATATATGCACACGCACACACTTATATACACATGCACGTATGTGGACATGGGTATCCACACACACACATACACACACAATGTAGAATTGCTTAGGGAAACAGACAACTCTCCATTGTCATTAAGAAGACAAAGAGAACTTTGCTTTAGGGAAAAAAGCGACTTTCATATCTAGCTCATAAGTTCAGGGGTCTTTAATCCCATTCTTACTTGCAAAATACAAACAAACCTCCCCGATTCAGGCACAGGCCCCCCCAGAATAGTTAACCTGGCTATGGAGGGGATGAAGGATGACGGAGTGAGGGAGTGAATGAGTGAACACCCACTGGCCTGAGCAGGAGCAGAGAGCAGTGGGCCGTCTGACCAGCTGCCCAGCAGACTCCTTCGCATTCTGAAATAACCCTGGAGGCGGACCTCACCCCATACCCAGACCAGAGGTCCCACACCCATTTCCAGACCATGGGGTGTCTGTATTTCCCCAATCTCAGGCCCCCTACACTTCTCTTCTCCAGCCATGGCCCTAGTGCCAGCAGGTGTCAGCAGTAAAGCAGGACTGGGTAGGCCAGACCTTCCTGAAGCTAAAGACAAAGTGTCCCAACCCAAAGATAAATCATGTAAATCCACTTTCAAACCGCCGGCCCGGAGCATGGTGGAATGTCCCTTGTCCTTCCTTTACCATAAATCCCCAGCATTGCGAAGGTTATTGGCCTCCTCTGGAAGTAGCTATAAAGAGCGTGGCATAGCGCAATCTGAACAGAGCCGCGCCTAAAACGGCCCTCTGGGTGGGGCGAGGACTGCCGTCTCCTGCCCACCGCACTTTCCTGCCCCTTCCCATCATGGGCCTTTGTTCTCTGGGGGGAGCTGGTGGAGTCCACAGAGCTCGATGGCTTGTGTGGCTTCCACGAGTGTGGGCCCTGGAACGGACTGGGCTCCCTCCTGCTGCGAGGTCCGCGGGATGCAGCTGTACTTCCCAAGCACGAGGGGAGCCCAGGAAAGGGAGTCTGGCCCTGCTGCCCACCCTGTGAGACGCAGGGTTCACTTCCCCTCTCGAGGTGACAGTCAGGTGGGGCGGACAGACTGGATGACACCTGAGGCTGCTTTGGGTGACACTGCCACTCGCCCCGCCTGAGAGCAGAGCTGCCGGAAAGACTCCTCTCAGGCCCAGCAATATCAGGAAAACCACGTCTAGGAACACCAGGGTCAGACACGGAGAAATCAGCAATCTGAGGAGAAGCTCCTCTTTGCAGCTTGATTTCACGTACACCTGCCTTCTGCATGCACGCCCACAGGGCAGGGAAGAACCGCACTAGCCGAAGGAGGCTCCAAGTCTGGAGTTCAATTCCTGCCTGCCTGATCAGCCAGGTTCTCAAGATCCCATCATGTTTCTCTCTGTAGGCCTCAGTTTGTTCCTAAATGGGGATATTTAATCCCTTCTCAACAGACGGTTGCTCAGAGCCTGCCAAGAGCCCGGCAGGTGCTAGGTGGGGAGACGGTAGGCGACTAAGCCCCGATCTGGCAGCGAGACGGCTGAGTGAACAGGCAGCTGTAATAGCATGGCCAGTGGTGTGACAGGCACCGGGACAGAAATAAGGGTAACAGCCAGCACTCACCAGGTCGCATCAGTGCTCTCCTGTCTGCTAGGTTTTTAGTACAGAAGATTTCATTTAGTCCTATACCCTGGGGCTGAAATCTGCAAATCACCCATCTTCCAGGTGCAGGGGGAGAGACCCAGAGGAAAGGCTGCATCTGTCAGCCAGGACTAGTGTGTGCAGCTCAGCAGGTGAGCAAAGCCAGGGTGGGAACAAAGGCCCCTCACATGCCGAACTCAGGGTGGAGCTCGTGTGGGTGCTAGGGGGACGGGGCAGATAGATAGCAGAGAGGGGGCAGGCAGCCACGCGGTATCTGGTAAGACGTCTAAAGGGATTAAGGACGAGCTGATCCTGTGACTGGGGAAAGACCCCTGAGGCAGCCAGCAGCAGGTTGGAGGATGGTTTGAGCAGGTGAGAAAATGAGATGAGAGACCTGCAGACCTCCGGGAGCCTCTCGGAAACATCCGTATTTCAGAAAGAGGTGAGGGCCTGGGCCTAGGAACTGGACAGAGCTACAGATGGTGACCATGCAAGTCAAGGGTGATTGAAGCCTATGAGAGTGCATGTCCAGGTGGCCTGTGAGCGGGCAGAGCCCTGTGTATCCCCTGGGCCAGCATCAGCCCCCACCCCGAGAACAACTTAGCTCCTGGCCTGACTGGCCACCATCCACCATGTAGCTGTCTACGTGCTGTGAGTGGCCCAGCAGTGGAGACCAGCGCCAGGCCTTCCTGGCTTGGCAAGGACTCCTCAGAAAGATGGCCAGGGGCTAGGCCTAGGTGGGAGTTCCTCCACTTTATAGAAAAAAAATACTTCATGGACACTTGTTAAATGGAAAATCCTTGGGACCAGCAGGTGACCTGGTGGTTAAGGTGTTGGACTCCCACGTGGCTGACCACGGTTCAAGTCCTGGACCTGGCGGTTTGAAACTCATGCCAGGTGTGTGTGCGTGCAGGCCCCTAGGGGGTGATTTCTCTCTTTCCTTCTCTTGTCTCACTCTATCTCCAGTTTATGCATGCACCCTATGGCAAAAACCTACAAAAAGAAAAGAGAAAAGCCTCTTTCTTCTTCTTGCAACTTACATTTGTTTTCTGAAATATCTTCTGCAAGTATTTACTACCACCAGTATCATATAATGAACAATAAACAATAAGTATAAAATGTGTTTGAAATGAACAGTTGATGGGCCAGCAGGTGGCATAGATGTTAAGGTGCTGGATCGCACATGGCTAACTGCGCAGTTTGAGTCCCAGATCCAGTGACTTGAAAGTCAGCCCATGCATGTGTGCTTGTGTGCCCCAAATCGAGAGGAGAATGGAGAAGAAGGGATTGTGGCATGGCCATCCCCACAGGGGATGATTTCTCGCTCCCTCCCCCCTTTCTTTCTCTCTCTGTCTCTTTCCAGTGAGTGCATGTGCCATACAGCAAATTAAAAAACAACAACAACAAAGAAAAGTTGCTATGTATTCTAACAATCGGATAAATAAATAATCTGCTTTTGTTAATTCAATGTGGCAGGTTATGTTTTACAACCACAAAGGATTGTTGGACTGTGTGGGATTCTACTTGGAAAAAAAAGAAACAAACCCTTTCAATAAGCAGATATTGAGCAACTGTTGGGTCATTGGAACAGTCATAACATCTTCTTTCTATGTAAAAATGCTCCTTGACTTTTCTGACCCAATAATAGACACAGGAAGTGAGGCTAGTGCCCTGGCTAAGACCTAGTGCCTCTGGCCTCAGGAGGGCCGGTGAGTCACGCCAACCGCCTGGTCTCCCTAAGCCCTCTTTTTCTCAATGGCATGATGGGATAATGATATCTCTTTCACAGACCTGGTGGGAAGAATAGTGTGCTTTCCTTCAGATGTGGCTAATCTGGTCTTCACAGTGCCGACTGAGTCCGAGTGAGTACCCTTGGGAGTGTTAGTGCAGCGAGCGTGGGCTTTGTCGGGGCTGCAGTTCATTAACAGTATGACCCTTGATCTCTCCTAGCCTCGCTTCCTTCGTCTGTAAAACGGGAGGAACGATGCGTTTCAGAAGGTTGTTCAGTAATTAGATGATAGGAGTGAGGTGCCAAGTGTACCACTTCAGCACCTAAGTACTGTGCAGCCACGGGTGGCTGGAGAGGAGGAGTCCTCCCGAAAACTGAATGCCAGATTCAAACCCAGGTCTGCCTGACCTAAGAGTCTGCACCCTTCCCACAGCACCACCCCGCTGTGGAGGAATGGAGGAACGAGCTGTTGAGAAGTGGATGGCAGCAGAACGGTTTCAGTCATTTATGAGTAGCCCACTTCTGGTCTCTCTCATCCACTTCCAAGTTTTGTTTTAATTAAACAGTCTTGACCTCAGGTAATTAATGGACAAGGGAGATGGCACCTGTCTCAGGTAGGCTACCATTGAAGGCTGTCATGGCCCCTGGTTTGCTGGGATTTGCAGGGTGTCATGTTAACGGGTCTCCTGGATCTTGCTTTGGCTGCAAGAGGTCCAACTTCCCTACTCTGGGTGAGCTGGAGACATAGCCCTGGGTGTCAGGACATCATATATATATAGATATAGATATATAGATATATATAGTGAGAGAGAGACAAGCACCCAACGTGGTCTCCCCAGCCTTCCAGCTGGCTAGGATCAAGGGTGCAACCATGGCCATCCCTGACATATCTAGGCCATCAAGCTTCCGTATGGCTCCAGCATTACTTCACCTACTGCCAGTGCCACTGTGCCAGCCAAGATGCCTCCTTAACCAGGTGGATACAACACTAAATTGCCCCTGTGGATGATCAGGACTCAGGCTTCCACAGTTCTCCCTCTGTCTCACCCCCTCACCCTCAGGCTCCATCAAAGCAGGGCCATCTCTCCCCAACTCCACATCTGTGACACCAGAAGGTAGGGGTTATCACTGATTTGCCTATTTTCCTCTTAAGTCATATTTATAGAAATGAGGATGTAGTTACATTGTCCCAACTGCTTTATCTTACCCAGGAAAACAAGTTTAATATGTGAAAACATGTTTTTCTTACGAGGTCTTGCTAGCCAGTTACCCCGATCCAGAATAATACTAAGCCAAGATATAACTCTCCAAATCTTGAATGTTATTTCTTTCCATGAAAATTATAACAAAATGTCTGCAGAAAAGTTTCTGATAAAGGGTAACATTATTTTCCTTTATTATCTTCCAGCCCCAAAGGTGGATGATCACAAACAAAACTTTAAGAACTGTCTTACCCAGACCTCCAAGTAGAAATGTCTGCTGGGTTGTTGAAAATACAAGACAGAAGCCATCTACATTTGAGCTGTAGGCATCCCCTATCAGGGACTAGGGCAACTGGCAATTTTCTGCTCAGATTTTGCCTTCCAGACCCCCAAATCTAGACAGGGTCAGAATAATCCTCAATTCCCATGGAATCTGCTGCACAAATGGGGAAATACGGAACTGCAGAGAGATTGCAGATCACCTCCTCCTGCTCAGATTTAACTCAAAAAAATTAGGAAAAAGCGTAGATTCCATCAGATGACCAGGAACCACTGCAGAGGCACAAGGAATGTGAGAAACCAAGAAAGTATCTCTCCCCCAAGGGAAAAGAATAACTCCTCATCCACAGACAGTATAATAGCATTCGTGGAAACGTCAGATAAAGAATTTAGAATATTCATAGTGACAAAAGGAGATGTAAGAGAAGAGAGACAACAAACTCCAGAAGATGCAGGAAAAGAGAGACAATGAGTTCCAGAAGGTGAGGAAGTTCTTGCAGGATCTAAAAGAGGAAATACACACCATAAAAAAGAATCAAGCAGAATTGATAGAGATAAAGGCTGTAATACAGGAAATCAAAACCTCTCTTGAAAATATTAAAAGCAGATTAGATCATGTAGAAGATTGAATCTGAGATCTAGAAGACAGAATCTCTGACCTAGAAAAATTCGCCAAAAAGACTGAGAAAACAACCAAAAAGAGAGAGAATAATATACTAGAAATACTAGATACCATTAAACACCCAAACATCTGGATAATTGGCATTCCAGAAGGTGAAGAAACTAATAAGGGCATTGATGATCTAGTCCATGAAATCCTGAAAGAAAACTTTCCAAACCTAGAGAGGCATTCAAATATCCAGACCCAAGAAATACAAAAATCACATAGAATCAACCCAAGAAGATCTTCTCCAAGGTACATCATAGCAGATTGAGACAAAGACAATAAATTTGGCAAGAGAGAAACGTCAAGTTACTTACAAAGGATATTCCATCAGGCTAACATCGGACCTCGCCTCAGAAACAATGCAAGCAAGGAAAGAATGGGAAAATATATTCAAAGTGTTAAGTAAAAAACAACTTCAACCAAGAATATTATACCCAGCAAGATTATCCTTTATATGGGAAGAAAAGACAAAAACATTCTCAGATAAACAAAACCTGAAAGAATTTATCAACATCAGACAAGCTCTCCAAGAAGTTCTAAAGGCAGTGCTATACCAGGAAAACTAAGGGCAGACACACAGAAATAAGAGTGTAAAAAACAACCAAGACAATGGCCAACTTAATGATAGGGACAGGTCCAGAACTGAATGTTAACTTCCAGAATTTAAATGGAATGATCAGACCACAGTAACACTGCAAAATTAATAGAAGAGAGATTAATTACATGAGACTGAACTGGTGAAATAAAATTTTATGACTTTTGACTAAAACATTACTGATTTTCTTCTATGCTTTGTTTTCCAGATTTAAGGATTTTTGTCTTCACTTGAGCTGTTGTTGATAGGTTCGTCTACCTGCTTGAACAGAATCCTAAACTTTTTCCTGACATTAAGTCTTAAGCAAATTTTTTAACCTTTTTTGATTTTGATTTATTAAAGCTAAAACTGCTTTTCTTGAAATTAAAAAATACATTTAAAAAATAACTATTTAATGACCACAGTGAGCTATATAACCCCAGCTATGTGCTATTTTATAGTATTTTCATTCTACTCACTGAGGTTTATGCCTAAGGTCAGACATGTGTTCATAAATATGTATATATCAGCTGCACTTGCTATTGAAAGTATTTAGATTAATTAAAATCTTTTGTGAATCAATAAAATGTGGGGAAAAAAGCCATGGAAAGCAACCGTAGATACCAGAGACAGTATGAAAGGAGGGTGGGAAATGGCAGAGGGTGAGAGGTAGGGAATCAAGAGGGGGAAAAAAAGTAAAATATATAAGAAACAGGAAAGGGAAAATTATTTCTTGACAATAACATGTATGTTAATATCTTTGATTGAACCAACATAAGTATATTCTGGATTTGAAATCTCATTTTGTATGCTGTAATGATATACAGTGAATGAATGTAAAATAAATAAATTTAAAACTTTTAAAAAGAAAATACAGAATTAGGAGCCAGCAGATGACATAGCAGTTACATTGCTGAATTCCCACATGGCCAACCATAGTTCGCATCCTGGACCCAGTGACTTGAAACTCACGCCAGGTGCGTGTGCGTGCATGCCAATGATCCCAGGAGGAGAATGGAGGAGAAGAGATTGTAGAGTGGCCGTCCCCCCTGGAGATTTGTCACTTTCCCTCTCACTGTCTCTGTCTCTCTCTCTCTCCAGTGAGTACACGTACCCTAAAGCAATCTACCAAAAAGAAAAAAAAAAAAGAAAAGAAAGAAAGGAAGGAGGTAAAAGAAAGAAGAAAGGAAATATAGGACTTGAGTTCAGGGTAGCAGTGCAGACTTGCGCAGTGGTGGGTAAAGCTGTTTGAACTGATGCTGTCTGGTTGGAGTTCCTCCAGAAGTTGATCCTGAGAAAAGGATTTTAACGCAAGCCACTTATTTGGGAAGTGATCCCAGGAAGCACTGGCAGGGGAGAGGAGAGAGAGATGGAGAAGGGAGAGCCGGCCAGAAAGAGCGCATTCTCCAGCTGGCACCACTGCTGTGGGCAACTGAGCTCCATCCCAGCAAAGAACTCTTACCTCTGCATTCCACAACTTCCTTCTTCTCTCCCAGAAAATACCTACAACCAGCCCCTTCGCTCAAGCTCCAGGATTCTCTGCATTTTTACCTGACTTCACTTTTTCTGCACTAGCTAGAAAAATGGTTGTCCCCTTTCTCTGAACAGATGCCTCCACTTCTGCCCCCATCAGTACCTGGCCCTCCCAGGGGTTCCCTGTCTTTCACTCATAATTTGCTTCTATAAAATGCCTGTCTCTATAATATGAGGACAGTAATGGCTACATAACAGAGTTGCAGGAAGGATTAGAGATTGAGGACGTAATCTGTGTAGCATGGGGACTGGCATGAATAGGCCCTCGGAATATACCGCAATAATGCCGCCACCAGGCTGAGTGACTAGGGCTTGCAACCACCGAGGACCAGAAACAGAACATTGTAAGACAGGAGGCTGCTAGAGACAGGAAGTGACAGCTGACAACCCCACACTGAGGAAGGAGACAGAAACATTCCCAAAAGCAGACACAAAACTCGAAAGGATTAGTGGTTGGCATCATTTTGGCAGAATTACAAGAAAAGTTCCCAAGACGAGGGCCAGCAGGTGGCATGGAGGTTAAGGTACTGGATCTCACATGGCCAGCTTTGTGGTCCGAATCACACAGGGCATGTGTGCATGTGTGTGTGTGTGTGTGCACACCCAAAATCCTGTAAGGAGAATGAAGGAGAAGGGATTGCAGAAGGCCATCTGATTTCTCACTTTCTGTCTCTCTCTGGTGAGTGTATTACCCTAAAACAAAAACTAAAAATAAAAAGAGTTCCCAAGACCTCCCAGTCTTTTGGACTATTGCAATGGCAAGTGTTCTTAAGGTGAAATGGAAAACTATAGTTACTAAGAAGCCTTAGTTCCACTCTCTTCACAATAGTTTTTTTCCTCGTAAATAGAAAGTGCTTGTTTTTAACATCAGTGCTGAACGTTTGCTAGCAATTACCTGCAGCTGACATTCCCAAGCAAAGGCAGCTTCGAGTCTGATCCAGTCCTGGGACCATGGCGCAGCCAGTCTTGCGTGGTTGGTCACCTGGCCGCTGAACTTTCTCGCAGAAAGTTAAAGAAGTCTGGGGCTAGCCCGGAGTAGCAGAGCAGTGGAAGGAGTGAAGGAAGCCCACACACAGACTGCAAAGCCCTGGGGAAAGGACGGCTTGATCATTCCGTCAGTGGTACAGAGAAAAGTGACTAAGTGCTTAGAAAGTCATAAAGTTCCATCTCTGCCTCACCTCACACAACAAATTAAGGGTCTAACATCTACCAAAGAGTTACAATTAAATCAACCAAAAATTGGATAGCAACACTCCAAAATAAACAATTGGTTAAATTATTGAATATTGATGAAAAGGACTATTGTCTAGTCATTAAAGTCACGGGGTTTTATGTTTTGTTTTTAAACATTTTTTTAAAATTTATCTTTATATTTGTTGTGATTTTTCAAGCCACCAAGTCTAGGACTCAAACTGCAGTTGGACATGTGGGAATCCAGCACCCCAACCACCATACCACCTGCTGGCCCCATTAAAGTCATGTTTTAGAAGACTAATCAATGTTCACCACCTATTATTAAGTAAAGTCACAGGCTACAGAAACTATGTAGTTTACGACCACTATTTTGCGGACTAATTCCCTATGATATACATGGGATTGTGTACACACACACCCATTTGTAGTGTAAGTTCATATGTATAGTATATACTCGTGCACATATGTACATATCATAAAAAGTCTGTAATAAAATACATCAACATTTTAAAAGTAATGGTAAGACAACAGGAAATTTTTACTGGTGCATATTTTTAAAGAATTATTTTATTTAACTTTATTTATTTATTTACTTATTTTAATTTGATTAGAGAGGGACAGAGTGAGTGAGAGAGAGAAAGTGAGAAAGAAAGCCACCAGGTCCGGGACTCGAACCACAGTTGGCCATGTGGGAGTCCAGCCCCCTTAACCACCATGCCACCTGCTGACCCCTCATACTTCTTTTTTTCTCCCATTTTAATATGCTAGAGGCCACATGTGCTCATCAAAGAAACAGAGTCAGAGAGAGAAAGCAAGAAAGCATCCTGCCCCCATGGAGAATGGTCATCTTGCAATCCTTTTTCCTCCATCTCTTTCTTTTGGGGATTTTGGGCACATGTGTACACATGCCCGGCATGTTTTTCAGGCCTCCAGATCTGGGACTTGAACCACACAGTCAGCCATATGGCATCTAGCACATGTAACCACTAGGCCAGGGGCTGGCCCTAGACACGTCTTGTTTGTTTTTTTCAAAATGTTCCACAATGGCGATTCATTGCTTTTATATTATGAGAAACAATAAATGTTATTTTTAAAAATTAATCTATAATGGCTCTAATATTGAAGTAATTTAAATGCTTTGGTGAGAACAAAGTGAGAGTGAGAACAAATCTGCAGAGCAGGCCCCGTGAAGACTGAGAACTCACCAGGGTGAGCAGCCCTAACGCCCAGCCATAGAACGACCAAACACGACTTCATGAACTCTAGGACCTGATACCACTTGTGGCCTGTGCTTCTCTGGAAACACAGCTTCTCTGCTGTCCCATTTGCAAAACTGCTCCTGCAAACCACAAGGTAGTCCTAGGATGGCCCCACTGGAGTTAGCTCCATTTCCAGTGGGAAAAAAAAGCTAATAGCATTTTCTCCAATTAAAATTTTTCTCCCATAAAATGTTCTTAAGTATTTGGTGCCAGCAAATACTCCAAAATAATAGAATCTAGTATGAGGCTTTTTATCAGATTGAGTACTAATTATATTACTAAAATGTTAGTCCATTACATCACCATTTCGAAATACACTGGTTCTCAAAAGAATGAAGACTATCACAGCCAGGGTCTCTGTTGTTCTCAAGTTCTCTAGGTGATTCTGCAACACACTAGCTGAGACCCATAATCACTGCATGCTCTAAAGTAGTGAGCCTCAAACTTAGTTAGAATCACTTGTGCGGGTTTTAAAACTTTCTATGGCGGGGCCGACAGGTGGTGTGGTGATTAAGGGTCTGGACTCCCACTATGGCTAACCGTGGTTCGAGTCCTGGACCTGGTGTCTCACTTTCTCTCCCTCTCTCTCTCTCTCTCTCTCTCTGCAAATTAAAAAACAATAATAAATAAAATAAATTATTATTTAAAAACAAAACAAAAAAACTTTTAATGCCAAGACCACCCCAGGCCACTAAACTCAGAACTGGGGTGGAAGGCTCTTCATCAGTAGTTTTTAAAGTTCCGCCAGTGCTTTTAATGTGCAGTTAAGGTTTGAGAGTCAGTGCTGCAAGCGTAGCAACCTGATGGAGGCTGGGTGACAGTTCAGCTGAAAACCCTGTGTCAAATAACTTTGTGTTCTCTGTCTCCATCTGCTGGCTGTTCCACTACATTGCTACAATTTATCTGTACAATTTGGGCATCCAAAACTTTCTTGTACATCCAAAAGAATAAAAAAGAACCAAAAAGGTAAGCATTTTAGCTAGTAAAAATAGGTATCAGATTCCTTTTGTACATAACAGGCTATGAGTTAGAAATGTATGTAGGAGCTTTTGTAGTACAGTCATCTCTTGGCACTACCAGCAGTTGGTATCAGGACCAGCCCCTCCACATGGGTACCAAAATCTGTGGATGCTCAACTGTCTTAAATAAAGTGGGGTAGTGCAGGCCAGCAGGTGGATGTAGTTGGGGCACTGGACTCACATAGCCCAGATCTGGTGGCTTGCTTTCTCACTTTCCTTCTCTTTGGTAAGTGCAGACGACCTTCAGCAAATTAAACTAGTAATAATAAATAAAATTAAACAAATAATCCTTTTTGTAAAGAGAGACTTTTGCTATAGGGCACGTGCACTCAGCAGAGAGACAGACAGAAAGCAAGAAATCACCCCACAGGGGAACAGCCACGCCACAATTCCTTTACCTCCATTCTCCTCTAGAGATTTTGGGCATGCACGCACACACATACACCCGGCGTGTGAGTATGAAGCCACCAGGTCCGGAACTCAAACTGTGGTCAACTACGTGGAAGTCCAGCGATATAACCATCTTCTGGTCCCAACAAATAATTCTAGAAAATAAAAATATTAGGTCATCGGGAAAGTCATGAAATATTTTCTGTTTTTCTTTGCAAAAATGTGTCATGACTTTCCCAACAACCCAATATAATGGAGTAGTATTTGCAAATAATCTATGCACATTCTCCTGTATACAGTACTTTTAAATCACCTCTAGATTACTTATAATACCTAATAAATATAAATACTAAAATAGTTGTTAGGCTGTATTATTTTAAAATTTGTATTATTTCTATTGTATTTTGGGGAGAGAATTTTTAAAGAATTATTTTATTTAACTTTACTTATTTTTAAATTCATTTATCTATTTTTAATTTGACCAGAGAATGAGAGAGAGAGAGAGAGGGAAAGTGAGAAAACAAGCTGCCAGGTCTGGGACTCAAACCTCAGTCAGCCAAGTGGGAGTCCAGTGCCCTTAACCACTACACCACCTGCCAGCCCAAGGGGAGGAGATTTTTGATCTGTAATTAACTGAACCTATGGATACAGAACCTACAGATACAGAGAGCTGACTATACTTGGCAAATAAAAGAAAAATCAGTTAATAAATGTCAATTACTACAATTACAATTAAGCATAGGTTAGACCACATCTTTTTAAAATTTATTGGTTTTTTTTCATTCTCAAATTTACATTTGGTTCGTTTATATCTTTTATCTCCACTGATATTTTCTTTTATTTCATAATTATCTTTACTTCTTAGAATATGGTTATAATACATGATTTTTATAATACATGTTTTCCCAAAATCTGTGTCATCTCAAAGTTGGTGACTGTTGAGTATCTATTCTGTATGCGATATTGAGGTTTCCTCTGTTCTCTGCCTGTTGAATAATTATGGATTGTATCCTGAGTATTTGAATGTCATGTTGAGGCGCTGAACCATGTTGGAATCCTGGGAAGATTGTTGATGTTTTTTTGCTTTAGCGGGCAGTTGTTCTAGTTTTGTTTGGTCAGTAATTACCTACTTGCCTTCTTTGGGTTATAATCAAATTTTACAGCCTTTGCAGTGGGGGCCAAAAGGTGGTGTGGTGGTTAAGGCCACTGGACTCCCACATGAACTGCAGTTCCAGTCCCAGACCTGGCGGCTTGCTTTCTCATTTTTTCTCTCTCTCACTCTGTCCCTCTCTGGTCAAATTTAAGTAAATAAATAAATTGGGGCTGGCAGGTGGTGTGGTGATTAAGGGCACTGGACTCCCACATGGCCGACTGCGGTTCAAGTCCCGGACCTAGTGGCTTTCTCTGTTGCTTTCCCTCTCTTTGTCTCTCTTACTCTGTCTCTCTCTGGTGAAATAAAAATAAATAAATAAATAAAGTTAATAAAATAATTCTTTTTAAAAAAGAAATAAGAAAAATCACAGTGGGTACATGTGTGAACGTGCCCAAAATCCCAGGAAGAGTGGAGAAGTGATTGCGCCCGCCCTGGGGGCGATTTCTCGCTTTACTTCTCCCTGTCTCTCTCTGGTGAGCACACATGCCCTATGGCAAAAACCTAAAAAAGTAAAAAAATTTGAAAAGCCTTTGCAGTGCTTTCAGATCAGTCCTGTGTGTGTGTGCCACCCAATAGGCAGTCTGGGACTGGGCAGTGAGCTACCCCATAGTTCAGTTCTCAAAGTTTTCGGCCACCACCCAACGTCAGAGGCACAGGTGCAAAGCTCAGGGATGAGCCCAGGGGGTCGTACGTGACTTCGAGACATTGTTTTCTGGCGTTCTCCCCCACTGTGTGGTGAGGATAAGCCAGATTCCTTGGTCTGAATTTTCGTACTCACTTCTCCAGATGAACATTAGAATCATCCTCTCCGGGGCCAAGGGAGGGGTAGTCTAATTTGATTCTCATGGGGATTTCATTTCATTTTAGATTTGGAAGAAGTAACCTTTTTATAATATTGGGTTCTTCACTCGAGACACAATATATCTTCTCTTTGTTTATGCTTTCTTTTTATGAAGTCGCAGTGTAATTTTTTTTTTTTACTTTTTTCATAAAATCCTTGCATAACTTTGGCTGTATTTGCTCCCAGGTATTTTATTACTTTGGTTATTATTGTGAAAGCAATTTTTTAACATAAAAATTGAATCACTTATTGCTGCTATGTAGAAAAGCTACTGATTTGGGTGTATGTTGTAACCAGCTGCCTTTCAGAACTTCGGTTTGTTCTGTTGTTTTATGAGGTGATCTCCTTGGCATCCTGGACATCAGGACTTGTGAAAGCAGTATTTCAGACTGGTTTTCTACAAATAATAGTGTGAAACCTCTTTTTTTTAAAAATTGTATTGGTGATAGCATTTGCACAAGAAAGAGCTAGAGACAGAGAGGGGGGCTGAAGGAATGACTCCGACAGGGTCCTATCCCTGTACACTCCCCTTTCTCCAATCCTCCAGTTCCTCAGGATCCTGGGCCCCATTTTAAGAAAAATTATCAAGTACCTTGTCCAAGGACATAGTGATTTGGTAGCAAAGTTGGGCTTTAAAAACTTCATGTAATTCTGGATCTTGTGCAAGTTATCTGTAGTTTCTGCAAACTGGCTCTGGGGGTGGGGCATGAAGCAGAACCTGGGAAGGGCTCCGGCTCCCCTGTTCAGTGGGTGTGGCCTCCTGCACTTCTGGTCCCTTCCCTGTCCCTGGAGGGGCCTGTGGGGGCAAGATGGGCAGTTTCTGTCAGACTTCGGAGGGCCTGTGCATCTCCCACACTGCGGGTCTAGGTTATTGAGGCTAGATAGCTAGAACCACCTAAATGTATGGGCAGGGGAATCCGGCTGTCATCACAAAGCCTCGTGGTGTTGCCTAATGCTCTGAAAATGCACGAAAATAAATATCTGACACTTCCTGGGCATCAGAAGCTGTCCTAAAAATTCTCCATGCATTAACTAATTTGTTATAATAGACTTACAGGATAAGTGCTATCCTCATCTTGCAGGAGAAACTAAGAACTAGGCAAGGTTAGCAGGGTGGGGCCCCCATGAGTGATTGCTCGTGGGTTTATAAGGACAGGGAGTGAAACCAGAGAACAGACAGTCATGGACACAGACATGCACACCACTGCCCTCTTGCCATGTGATACCTGGCACCACTTCAGGACTCTGCAGAGTCCCCCTCAAGCAGACTCACCAGATGTGGCCCCCAGACCTTGGACCTCCAAAACCATGAGCTAAATAAACCTCTATTCTTTATAAATCACTCAGTCTGTGGTATTCCAATGTTAGCACCAGAAAATCAGTAAAATGTTAATGAAGGGAAGGGGAGGGAATGAACCAGAGTTACTGTAACTCACTCAGCTCTTCTGCTGGAAAGAATGTGAGGCTTTGCTCACATTCATCTACAAGTATCGCCGTGAAGGAAACCTTTCCCCTGGTGTTCCATGCGAGTTTTCCACCTGCTTTGCCATTGATTAATAACTGCGGAAGAGGCTACAAGTGGGTGGTTAGGAATAGTGGATAGATGTCAGCAGGTCCCTCGTACTGGTCAAGGAAATGCTCAAAGGAGAAAAACGATGTGTCAACACTGTAGTCCAATGAACAAAAGCTCTTTGCCTGGGTGGCTCTCTCTATTTTTCTTGTAATTATCAAAAGGAAGTTTAGTATCTGGCACTGCAAATTCTGAATCAACTGGGCTTTCTGCAGAGTAAGTTCAACTCCAGCGTCTGCGAGGCTTCCTTTCATTACTGTAGCTTTACAGAGGCAGTGTGGATTGTCAGGAGTTCCTGCTGCATGATGGACACCCAGAACGCCTCAGTGAGAAGATCAGCACCCATGGGGATAGAAGCCAGGATCCCAGACCCCAGGAATGTCTAGAGATGCTTATCCTTGGTTCTCTCCCTGTGTACAAACATTATCATCCATACAGGGACCTAGAAACTTTTATGGAAGCTAGAGGTTTATAAAGAAGGTTTTATTCAAGATTATCAAAGGGTAAGAGTGAATCATCAAATAAAACATTTCACAGATCTTTTATGAAGAAAACCATGGTGAAAGCTTAAAGAACCAAAGCATGTTTACTTTCATGAAAATGCCAATGAAAAAGCTACCTCTAAGGGAAGGAATGTCCAAAATTCGAGGACTCAAGATTCCTGGAAGGTCAGAAGTTCATTCAGTCCCCTGAGCCCTCTTAATTCATGTTCAGAACCATCTCCAAAGAGCAACTTTAAGAGTATCCTACATGGTGTTTTTTTTTTTTAATTATTATTTATTTGTTCATTCATTTTTATTTTGACCAGATAGAGACAGAGACAGAGAAGGGTAAAGTGAGAAAGCAAGCCATGATGTGGGAGTGTCCAATTCCTCAACCACCATGCCACCCGCTGGCACCCATGAGTGTTTTTACTGTACCTTTCGTCTAATTCTTCGGAAATGGGCACTCCATGGACAGAAAGGTACTTTCATAGGACGTGCAACTTCGGTCTGAGTGTTGTTCCAGCCACTGCCTTTCAGACACCAATTTCTGAACAACCAACAACGTATCCGAGGAGGGAAGCAAAGAGTAACTTAAAGGCAAGGAGAAAAACTGAAGATGTAGGTACTTTGGTATGTTTTAAGCTAAATAACAATAATTAAATAATACAAGGCCCAAATCCATTCTCTATATCTTGATTCTTATTTATCCCACAACAAATATAAATGTGGAATATTTTACTACTTGTTTGTTGTGTTCACGAGAGTGAGAGAGACAGAGAGAGGAAGAGAAGCACCCCCATGGGGCATGGTCATGCCACAATCCCGTCTCGATTTCTCCCTCCCTTTGGGATTTTGGGCACACAAGCACATGTGCCCAGTGTTTCTCAAGCCACTGTGTCTGGGACTCAAATGGCATAGTTAGCCACGTGGGATCCAGCTGCCTTTACCCCCAGGCCATGGAGCCAGCCCTAGCTGGTTCTTACATATCTCTAAATTCCTGACCAAAAATCACTTCCAATAAACTGTTGGCAACTAGGAGACAAAGACAAAATTTAAGTGTAAATAGTCAATGAGAAATCATGTTCATCACTAATTGGGCAATATAAAATTGTAATTTAAAAACTTCTCTTTGGGGGCTAGCAGGTGGCTTGGTGGTTAAGGGTGCTGGACTCCCACGTGGCTGACTACGGTTCAAGTCCCGGACCTGGCAGCTTGATCTCTCTATCCCTCTCTGGTCAAATTGGAATAAATAAATGAATGAATAAATAAAGTTAAATAAAATATTTTAAAAAAAAAGCTTTGTGGGACCAGCAGTTAGCATAATGGCTGTCAATGGGCTCCCATGTAGTCGACCACGGTTCAAGTCCCAGACCTAGTGGCTTAAACTCACGCCAGGCGCATGTGCGTGCATGCCCAAGATCCTGAGAGAAGAATGGAGAAGGGATTGTGGCGTGGCCATCCCCCCGGGAGGTGATTTCTTGCTTTCTGCCTGTCTCTGTCTCTCTGGTGAGTGCACGCACCCTGTAGCAAAAATCGCTCTCAAAAATAAATTCTCTTTGTAACCATCAAAGTTGCACAAAATACCCTTTTTTAAAGGCACAAATTCAAAGGAGGCAAGACAGCCATAAATTTAGTGTATGGGACCACACTGAACCAAAGGGCACTGGACAGACGTTGCTATTACAGTCTAGGCTTGAGGCCCCAGATGCCAGGAGTTAACTCTGGTTGTTGGGTGGACGGGGTGGAGGCACCTCCGGGGCTGGCACTGGTGGAACTCAGCACAGTAGCTCCATGTAACGACCATGAGGAACTGCTCCAGGATCTTAGCAACTGGTGCAGCTAGACCAGGGTAAACTGGCGGAACGGCAGCTCTGCTTATAGCTTCTTACAGATCACCTTGATAAAAACAGATGCTGGACACACTATTTTCATTAGTTTATTATAAAAGAAAAATAAAACCCCATATGACATCCTAATTCCTAAGCCCTCCTACTTGTTTTTGTCTCCCCTACCTGAGACTAAACATCCTTCACGAACCCCAGTCTCAGGCCACATACAACTCCAACTCCCTGGCTCCTGGCTGCACAGATCAGAGGGTCCCATGACCTAGACCATGGCCAGTGCAGTGGCACCACTCTCCAAGGTGTCCGAGCTATTTGAGAAAAACATAAATAGCTGCTAGCTCATTCTAAATAAACAGCGTGTGGACTGTTTCTGCTCCTGGGACTAAATCCCACATATCTTATGCTCAAGCCAGGTCTCACTATTACCATAGTTGACATCTGGAAAGTCTGGTGAAGTATTAACCAATCTGTTAATGCAGGAGTGCCACCATTATCCAGATGAGTCAAAATAAACGGTGAGGGTATCTTCTAAAAAGCCCACGATGGCCCTTTTGGCTGTGTCTCCAGCCAGTGCCTGGACACTGTTTAAATGCTTCAGGGCCGTTGTGACCAACTGGTCTCGCTCCTGTGGGTTACGGGGTGCTCCAGTGTCGTCCTCTTCTGCTCCAGATTTTAGAAACTGTAGGATATAGGACTGGATCATATCTCTATTCAGTTTAAGGGTTCTATTGATGCAGGGCAGGTCTGAGGCACTGGCCAAGCTCAGGAGGTGAATCAGGGCCTGGCAGATTTGGGTCCGAAGGCTGGCACAGTACTTAAATTCCAAAAAGTCTGTGGTGTCTTCACTCTTCTGTAAGGCGGTGACCAGTGCCTCCCAGATCTGAGCGTACTGGTCAACAGACCCATACTGCTCCCTCTTGTTGGGGATGGAGAGGGCAGTGGCAGATCGGATGCGCACCTTGAAGTTCTTGCATGATGTCACGACTGACGTCAGGGCATTGTAGGCCTGGGAGGTCCATGGGGCTATCCCTGAAAAGAATCCAAACAACCCATAGTCATTACAACAAATAACCCTCAGAAATAAGTGTGGTGGGGGGGTGAAAAGGATGTATGTACACTAGTGCTGAGATAGTCATTTCATGTGTTTATTCAGTCTCACAAAAATCGTGTAAGGTCAGGGCAGCAAGGGACTAACTGTGGGTCCTAGTAAGTGGCTGAGGACTGACCCCCAAACCACCCTCTCTCTCTCTAGTCCAGCCTGCCACATCTCAGGGCCCCTGCCATCCAATTAGGGCCTTTGGCAACTTAGAAAAAAGCTTCTTCTCTGGGAGGATTTTGTCCTGAGGCAGTAAAGCTTGGTGGGAGAAGCAAAGACTGAATTGCAGCCTCCCTGCCCAGCCCCACGTCCTCTCAGCTGGGCGCTTCTAAGTTTTGTGCAACTGTATGCAGCATTCTTGTTGATGCTAGCAGAGAGCACTTTGTTCCCCAAGTTAGCATCCAGACACCGCTCTGCCCACAGCAAGTTATGCATTTTATTGCAAAGAAAAGCTTCTAGTGCTCTTAAAAAGTGAATATATAGGGCCAGCCAGGTGGCATTAAGACAGCTGGATCCCACAAGGCCAACTGCATGTTCAAGCCCTAGACCTGGTGGCTTAGAAAATATGCTGGGTGTGTGAACATGCGAGCACAAAATCCCGAGAGGAGAATGGAGGAGAAGAGAATGCAACATGGCCATCCCTTGGCAGGGTGATTTCTCACTTTCCATCTCTCTCTCTCTCTGGTGAGTGCACACACGCTATAGCAAAAACTAAAACTAAAATTAAAAATAAAAATAAAATAAATAAGATGCCCAGATTTCTGTCTTGTCTTCATTCCTGTGGGCTCTAGGAAATCAGTCTGCTTTTACTTTTTCCTTACTAGAGCCACCACTACCCACTCTGCTCTGGGGTATTCCTATCGCCCAGGATAGGTGACAGAGCAGGATGCAGATTCTTTAATTCCTCTAGCCTCCTCAGTTTTTTTGTTTTTTGGGGGTTTTTTGCTTCCTACGATAAATGAGGAGGCCTTTTTCATTTTGTGGGTGCTACTGCCATTTACAAAGGGCCACTGTTAAAGGTCCCAGAACCTCATGCTCTGTCCCAGCACAATCCCTAGTCAGACTCTTGGCTCTCTTTCCTATGCGGCTCCTGATAGTGCTGCCACTCTATTCTTTGAACCGTCAAACTTCTCACTCTTTATAGTTCCCATTTCCCTCCAGGTCAGGCAGTCCTCTTTCTTCAGGTCAGTAAGCTGAGGGCAAGAGCCAGACAAGGCAGCCGTAGGAACTAACCATCACGGAGGTGCCCTGCTTTCAAAGACTTGGCTCTTCAGAAAGCAGACTTCCCACTCCATGAACTCCAACTCTAAAGGTCATTTTAGGTTATTTCCTCAACAGAAAAGGCCGTGAGGCTCCTTCTCTACCAGCACCTGGCAGGCTGGGTTGCCTGGACACTCTGGGCAACAGAGGAGAGCAGAGCCAGGTGCCCCTAACTTGATGCACTCCCTGCTGCTCCAGACGGAAATCTTGTCAGCCAGCCAGAACGCAAACGCTGGCACTCAAAGTGAATGGCATTTGGAGGCTACGGTCCATACACTTCAGTCACTGCCGGCGACTGAATGATGCACCACGGTGCACGGCGTGTCAGCAATTAGAGGCAGACACCCCTTAAATGTAGTATCCTCCTCTGTGCCAAGAGCTCATATGGGGATTCCAAGTTTCTTCTTTCTCTCATTCCAGTTTTTCCTTTATTTTTTCTTGATAGTTAAAATAATACATACTCATTGTAGAACATTTAAAAAATAAAAGCAGAAATAAATCCTGCTCATCAATTAAACAAATAATTAGACAAATTTCCCCCAGTCTTTTTCCTATCTATTTGAGATTATACTGTAGAAATGATTTAATATCCTGCTTTCGTTTTCTTAATATTAAAAATATTTTCCCAGATTACTGAGAACTCATCATTTTCTATGGCAACAAAAATATCTCATTGAAAAAACATATATATATATATATATATATATATATATATATATATTTCTATTTTTTCCTACTATTATAATAAATAACATTGCAACAAACATCTTTAACAACATAGACTGCTGTGTGCTACTGGAAGAGGCGATCCACCACAGAGAAAAAAACCTTTTTTACCTAATGGAAGGGCAGGATTTTTAAATACATTTCCCATTGCATAACAAGCATTCCACCGGACTTTCATGGCAGCCTCAATCAGAACGGTAGAAATTAAAGCCTGGATAGACTCCTCAATGATTTCAGCAAATCTGGGTTTTTCTATATGTGAGGGTTGCAGAAAATGAAGCAAATTTCCAAGGGCCCGGACTGCATTGCTTTTTACCTAGAATAAAATATAAAAGCCTTAGGAATTTGTTTTGCCAGAGATAATTAAGAATGTATACTTTTAGCTTTAAAAACTCAGAAGGGGGGGCCAGCCAGAAGGCATGGTGGTTAAGGCAGCTGGATCCCCGATGGCCTACAATGTGGTTCGAGTTCTGGACTCAGAGGCTTAGAAAAACACATGCCCAGATTCATGCCCAAAATCTTGAGAAGAGAATCAAGGGATTGCAGCAAAGTCATCCCCACTGAAAGATGCTTTCTCTCTGCCTTTCTCCAGCGACCATTTGTTGCCTATAGTAAATTAAAAACAAAAGCAAAAACAAGTCAGGATGTCCTAGACTTCTTAAAAGCAAAAAGGCTAATGAAATATGCAATCTGTAAAGGTACAAGTCTTCAGAATTCTGCCAAGTCTTGAATGGGTAACATTCTGAGCCATCAGAAGGGTGAGGTTTGGGCTGGCCCCATAGTGCAGTGGTTAAGCACTGTGCCTAGGGAGCTGGATCCCACATAGCCATCCAGAGTTCAAATCCATGCCCTGGGGCACATGATAAACATGTCAGGCACATGTGCATATATACCCAAAATGCTGACAGGATGGAGAAATGTAGAAAAAAGGACTGTAGTATGACAATGCCCCATTGGGAGGTGCTATTTTCTCCCCTCTGGTGAGCACGTGTGCACTCTAGTAACACAAAATTAAAATACTGGGACCAGCGGATGGTATAATGGTTATGTAGCTGGACTCCCACATAGTCAACCACGGTTTGAGTCCCAGACCCAGCAGTTTAAAACTCATGCTGGGCATGTGTGCATGCGTGCCCAAAATCCCGAAAGGAGAATGGAGGGGAAGGAATTGCAGCATGGTCATCCACCCTGAAGGATGATTTCTTGCTTCCTGTCTCTCTGTCTCTCCAGCAAGTACACACACCCTATAGCAAAAAAATCTCCCTAAAAATAATAATAATAATAATAATAAAACACTAATTAAAAAAAAAAAAGGTGAACTTCTACAAAGCTCCTCTCCCTGACTTTTTTAAGTGCTGGACTGAATCTGACAGAGGTCCATCATCCTCATTTCACAATGATGGAATATAAGGCCCAGGAATAATAGGACAAGGGTAGTTTGAGGGACCAGCAGTTAGCATAATGGCTATGTCGCTGGACTCCCACGTAGTCGACCATGGTTCGAGTCCCAGACCCGGCGGCTTAAACTCACACTGGGCACATGTGCGTGCGTGCCCAAGATCCCAAGAGGAGAATGGAGGAGAAGGGATTGCGGCGTGGCCATCCCCCCTGGGGGGTGATTTCTTGCTTTCTGTCTGTCTGTCTGTCTCTGTCTGGCGAGCACACGTGCCCTATAGCAAAAACCTCTCCAAAAAAAAAAGGGGGTAGTTGGGACCAGCAGTTAGCGTAATGGCTATGTCGCTGGACTCCCACGTAGTCGACCGCGGTTCGAGTCCCGGACCCGGCGGCTTAAACTCACGCCGGGCGCGTGTGCGTGCGTGCCCAAGATCCCGAGAGGAGAATGGAGGAGAAGGGATTGTGGCATGGCCATCCCCCCTGGGGGGTGATTTCCTGCTTTCTATCTCTCTGTCTCTCTCTGTCTGTCTGGCGAGCGCACAGCGCCCTATAGCAAAAACCTCTCCAAAAAAAGAAAAAAAAAAAAGGGGGTAGTTTATAACAAGTCTAGGAGGAGAAGCTAAGTTTCACAATTCTAGCCCAATACTTTTCTACTAAATAAGAATGTCTCAATTTCTGTAGCATACTAGAGTCACCTGGGGGGTGGGGAGAGGTCTGTATTTGTTTTAAACTAATTTTCAGGCCCTATCCTCATAAAATTTTGATTATTCTGATGTAGTATATCCCAGGTGACTATGAGATTTTCACTAAATTAAATGCTTGGTATGGGTCAGGTCCTATGCAAGGTAATTAAACATAAGGCATCTCTGAATACAGTGAAATAAGTATATGCAATGACTTCCTTGTTACAGGTGAGAAAACAGATCTTCAGAGAAGTAGAGCACCAAAGTCACTCAGCTCAAAGGACAAGTTAGCATCTGACTCCATGTTTGCCTGACCTAAAGCTCAGGCCAGGATATACTCATCTTTCTGATCTGACAATTCTATTTAAAGATTTCTCAGGGGGAAAAAAAAAAAATGATTAATATCATACATTATTACAAATGGACACATATTTCTCACGAGACAGAGGACAGTGAAAAAGCTATGCAAGTGTGGAGCTGGGCTACTTTATGTCATAACCCTCAGTTTCTTGTGAAGAGGGGTACACTTGGGATAGTCTAAGGAACATTCCACCACACTAAGCTGCCAGTTATGCTGCAATTACAACACGCAAAGGATGTAAAGAGAAATACTAGGTCTTGCAGTCAGTCTACCTTGTCTTTATCCTTGGATGCTTCTATAGCTGATCGCAACATTTTCAAGAGCAGGAGACCCGAGAATTCTTCCTGGAAACTTGGGTCTGATGTTTCCCTGTTCCACCCAAAACAGACAGATGTTAAAAGGTACAAATCAAAAATATACAAATAAAAGTATATTCTCTTAGCACAAGTATAAAAACGTAAGGAAAACATTTTAACAGACCTATTTTATACTAAGAATTTATAGTATATATTTTTGACTTGGTAGTTCCACATCTAGGAATGTATCCAAAGGGAGTATCTCAGAATAGAGATTTCATGCACAAACATGTTCATGCATATAAAAGTCTATAAACCTAAAGCTTAAAATAACTTAAATGTTCAGGAATCAAATGATTAATCATCACGAAGTAATTTCTATGCAATAAAAATAAAGATTTACAGAGTCAACAGTAAAGGAGAATGTTCATACATGTTTACTTACACAGAGTTAAGTGGCAAAAAGGAGGATACACATATGTACATCTTAATATAGTCCTAATGTATGACTCATATATATTAAGAACAGCTTATTAATGTTATTACCTAAATAAAAATAAAACAAAACAAAGCAGGAAGACTGACTATATAACGTGGGGTTATTACTATTAATTCTTTCAGAGGAGGGACAAAGCTATCCTCTTGGGACCTCAGCCTCAGAAGTCACCCCAGGAAAACAAGCTGAGTCCCCTACATGTTGACTATCAGAGTGTCTGTCAGGTTGCCCAGTGACCATGCTGCTTTGGCTCGGACATTCAGAGACTTGTCTTGAAGTGACATCAATATTGCATTTGCTGTGTCTGCAACAAATATGACATCCTATAAGAGAACAAAACACTGCAGTTACCTCATGAGTTCACATTGCTAGAAAGCCTTTCACGTAAATTTCTATCTGTAAATCAAAACTGATTTTGAAATCAACATCCATTTATTCAATCAACTAGCAATTTTTCTTATATATGACAATTTAGACAGTAAAACCCCAGAGGAAGTTCTCCCATGGCTGTGGTGTGTGCCTCAGACACCAGCAGAGTCTACGGATTTGCTCTGCGAACATCGTATAACTGGGCCTGTGACAGCTATCTATGAATTCCATGCCTGGGTGTTTCCACCTTGGGAAAAATGTACCGACAACGAATTTCTGAAACATGCCCTATTCACTGCATACCTCTCAGTGAGGTAAATGTCACAAAGAGGAAAGCAGAAATCCATTTTCTTCTTCGTAAAAACTCTGTCACCATTCTCAATTACTAGCAGCACACGGCACTGTCCCATTTCATTTTCATTTATCATTTACTGGGCAACCAGGATCCTGAGCAGTGTGTTAAGTAATAAAGAATAACAGTAATCATAATAACTGCAGGCATTCCCATATTTTAGTAGAAAACTAGGAAACTAGATTACATGGTTTAATTTTCTTACTGTCCAACTGAGGAGCTCTATATCCACCAAAACGAAAAAGGTGATATGGAATATAAAAGGGACATGGAAAGGCCAAACAGGCCCACTCTGACCTGTCTGAGACAGGGAAAAAGCACGTAGACACCAAGGGCCCGCGAGGTTGCAGCTTTCACTAAGCGATTCTTGCTGTCATTCAGCCCTAGCAGCATTGTGATGCACAGGATCTGCCTGTCGTTCTGCAATGAGAAGGGCAACAAAGGGAAAGTGAGAATGAAATAACGAGGTGCCAGCACCTTCTGCATCAACTGTAAAATATCTGCATTTGAGTGCCTACTCGGGAATTGAACATGACTGTGGCTTGATCAAGAGCATGTTCAGTTCGTATTCAATTATCATCTGAGAACCACTTTGTGCAAGACCTCCCATTCCATTTAATCTTTACAACTGTGTGAACTAGGTCATTTGTATTTTTTATATCATTAAAGACGCCTTCTTTTTATTCCTTTTTTTTTTTTAAGAGAGATTTTTGCTATAGGGTGTGTACACTTGCCATAGAGACAGAGAGACAGCAAGAAATCACGCTCTGGGGGAGTGGCCATGCCAGAATCTCTTTCCTCTATTTTCCTCCTGGAATTTTGGGCACATATGCACACGCATCTGGCATAAGTTTTAAGCCACTGGGTCCAGGACTCAGGACTCAAAACCGGATTGACTATGTGGGAGTCCAGCAATATAACCATTATGCCATATGGTCCCAAAGGTGCCTTCTTCATAAAAGCTAATTTACGTAAATAAGGACAGATACAAATGTCACTGAGGACTAAAGAAGAAAGTAGTTTGGACACTGCTAAAGCCTAAATGTTGATGTACCCCCAAATGCATATGCTGAAATCCTCGTTCCCAAGGTGAAGGCATTAAGAAGTGGGGCCTTTGGCCTTTAGGTGATTGAGTCATGGAGACAGAGCCCACATGAATGAGATCAGTGGCCTTATAAAAGAGGCCCCTGGTTACTGGTTCACTCAGTTGGTTAGTGCAGTGCTGTAGAGACCCCAGAGAGCTGCCTTGCCCTCTCCAGAATGTGAGCGCACAGCTAGGGGCCCTCTATGAACCAGAGAATGAGTCCTCACCAGACTCCAAACTGCTGGTGCCTTGATCCTGGACCTTCCAACCTCTAGAGCTCTGAGAATTAAGTCTCTGTTGTCTAGAAGCCACCCATCTTACAGTTTTTTTTTTTTTTTTTTTGAAGAGTTTTTTTTCTATAGGGCGTGTGCGCTCGCTGGAAAGACAGAGAGAGACAGAGAGACAGAAAGCAAGAAATCACCCCCCAGGGGGATGGCCACGCTGCAATCCTTTCTCCTCCATTCTCCTCTCAGGATCTTGGGCACGCACGCACATGTGCCCAGCCTAAGTTTAAGCCACCGGGTCCGGAACTAGAACCGCAGTCGACTACATGGGAGTCCAGCGACATAGCCATTACACCATCTGCTGGTCCCCTTATAGTATTTTATTAGAGCAGCCCAAACAACAAAGAAGAATACCATATGTAGTGGGCTCTGAGCCTAAGTATTTGTACATCCTTTATGTTAGGTCTCCCATGATTCCCATCTTATCAATATAAGATTGTTTTTCAAAAGTTAAGATAGTCAAAGGACTAGAAAGAAGATCTAGGATTTAAACCTAGGTCTTTCTAACTGTGGACATGAAATCTTCCTGAAATGGCTCTGCCTTCGAAACCTCAGCTACCCTGTGGCCTACACAGGGAGTAACAGTTCTTCTGATACAGCAGGGCTTTACTTTATGTTTTCGTTCTTGCTGCTCTCTGCCCTCACCCCAAACTCAAGAAGAATAAGCACCTATTCTTCAGAGATAATGCTGAATACTGGTCAAACGCAAAAACAATCAAACTCAAGTTCTGATGCTGGAGCACCATTTAAGGATGAAAAAACACCCAAGTTACCGGCAGACTGCTGAAGGCCTCTGGGAGGATGGAGGACAGGGCGTCACAGGCACTCGCCTGCAGAGTCGGGTGCTCTGAATTCTGGAGGGCTCTGGGCAGAGGGCCATTCAACATCATAGTCCAGAACATCACCACCTGGAACAGAAGCACGGTTAAAACTCTAGCCCAAGACACACAGTGGAGCCACCTCAAGCTAAGCTACCAGAGTTGGCCTTGGTAAGGAAACTTATTTGTTGGTAGCTTTATTTTTCATTTATTTATTTTTGTTTGTTTGTTTTTGTTTTGTTTTGTTTTTGGAGAGGTTGTCGCTATAGGGCGCGTGCGCTGGCCAGACAGAGAGAGAAAGAGACATAGAGACAGAAAGCGAGAAATCACCCCCCAGAGGGGACGGTCACGCCGCAATCCCTTCTCCTCCATTCCCCTCTCGGGATCTTGGGCACGCACGCACATGCGCCCAGCATGAGTTTTTAGTCACCGGGTCCAGGATGCGAACCGCGGTCGACTACGTGGGAGTCCAGCAATATAGCCATTACGCTAACTGCTGGTTCCCTATTTTTTAATAACTATTTTACTTGATTAAAAAAAAAAATGATCAGAGAGAGACACACAGAGAGAGAGAGAGAGAGAAAGTGAGAAAGCCACCAAGTCCAGGACTCAAACTGTGGCCGGCCATGTGGGGGTCCAGCACCCTAACAACCATGTCACCTGCCGGCCCTGAAGTGGTAGCTTTTTGTAAATGCTTTTACTGGCTCTTCTTCCACAGTGATGAGAACTTTAGAAATCAACTAGTTGAATCCTTCTATTTTATTATTAGGAGACTATTATCTGATAAAGTTAAGTAGCAATAGAGATAATATCGAGGAAGAGGAAGGAAGATGAAGATGATGATGATGGTAATAGCAGCAGCAGTAGCAGCTAATATTTTCCAGAAATCTTACCAAGTGCCAGGCATTGTTCTAAATGCGTTGCACATACCAACTCTTTTTTTTCTTTTTTTTTTTTGGAGAGGGTTTTGCTATAGGGCACATGCGCTCGCCAAATAGACAGAGAGAGACAGAGAGACAGAAAGTGAAAAACCACCCCCCGAGGGTTATCACGTTGCGATCCTTTCTCCTCCATTCTCCTCTCAGGATCTTGGGCACGCGCACACACGCATACGGCGTGAGTTTAAGCCGCTGGTCTGGGACTTAAATTGCGGTCAACCAGATGGGAGCCCAGCAACATAGTCATTACGCCAATTGCTGGTCCCGTACCCAACTCATTTTAATCCTCAGCTCAACTAAATGAAGTCTAGACTATAACAATATCCCTGTCATCACACCAAGAAACTTGAAGCACAAAAGGCTAATGTAAGTTGTTCATTGGCAGCAGGGGTCAACTAGAATCCAGAGGAGGACACCCGGCGAGAGCACTTTCAAACTGATCACAGGTGGGCCCAGGCACCACATCCCAGCAGAGCCCAGAAGCCACATGCTCGAGCCCCAGTGGCACAGGATCCAGAGCTAAGCTTCAGTTCCTCTTCAATAAAACAGGACAAAGACATCTACTTTGCAGAGTCTGTGTGACAATAAAATACTCACTGTATGTAAAATTCCTAGCACAGGACCCAGAAAACAGTGGAGACTCTTAAATTGGGTAGGAGGCGCTGTTTTAGGCACTTTGAAGAATTGTCTCACTTCTAAGCCCCTAAAGTGGCCAGTTTCCTTAGCACAGTTTCCTTAGCACACTTCATAAAAACCTTGGGATTTCAGGGCCAGCAGGTGGCCTGGAGGTTAAGGTGCTGGACTCCCTCATGGTTGATGCATGTGCATGTGTGTCTAAAATCCCAAGAGGAGAATGGAAAAAAGGGATTGTGGCATGATCATCCCCCCTGGGGGTTGATTTCTCACTTTTCTTCTCTCTGTCTCTGTCTCTCTCTCTGACAAGCACACAAGCCCTACAGCAAAAAAAACAAAAGAAACAAAACAAAACCCTGGCATTTCACATTCATTTGCAAAATCTGTCTGGTTTTTATATCTCTGGTTTCTGCCTCACTAGTCCTACTTTTACTGTGCATTTCACATATCAGTTCTGTCCTGCTCCCACCTCAGCTCCTAGAAATGCAGGGCCCTCCTGGGCCCCCTCCCACAGCCCTGTCTAGAGGAGTGTGGACAGAGAAGGTGGTGCCAGCCTCCTGAATGGTGCACCACCATTCTTACCCACTACTCTGCACACCCCTGTGCAGACCCCTCCCACACCAAAAAGGGCAGACAGAGAACCAAGAGGAGGCTGCAAAAACGACAGTAGGAAACTTCTGAAGCTAGCTCACAAAACACACTGCAGCTTCTTGTTGTTCTCTTTCTCTCAGATCATTTGCTGTGAGGATCCTCGCACAGCCCTCAGGAGAGGTTCTCATGGGGCGGACTTAAGTGAGGCCTTCTGCAACAGCCAACACCAATTAGCTAAGATATGAGTGAGCCACCTTGGAAGACCCTCCAACCGATGTCAAGTCACCAGCTGACTACAGACCTGGATGGCATCTTGGCTGCAGCCTCATGACAGACCTGAGCCAGGAGCACTGGCTAAGTGACCCCTAATCCTTGACCCACAGAAACAGTGTGAAAGAATAAACGTAGATTGCTGTTAAGCTGCTAATTTATTACTGAGCAACAGACAAGTAAAACAGGCAGTATATGCCTTTAAGAGGCTCGCTGAGAGTCACTGTCTAACAAGGGGAGAAGACTGGATTCAGACCTCATTCTGTCTGACGGCAAAGCTCGACTCATCTCCCTTAAATGGAAGCTTTAGCAGAGGCCATAAAAAGGAACCAAGATAAGACATTTTTATTTACTTTAGGACCAGCAGATGGTGTAATGGTTACGTCGCTGGACTCCCACGTAGTCAACTGCAGTTCGAGTCCCAGACCCAGTGACTTAAAACTCATGCCAGGTACATGTGCATGCATACCCAAGATCCCAAGAGGAGAATGGAAGGAGAAGGGATTGCAGCATGGTCACCCCCCCGGGGGGTGATTTCTCTTTCTGTCTCTCTGCCTCTCTGGCAAACGCACGCATCTTATAGCAAAAATCTCTCGAAAAAAAAATTAATTCACTGCAAGGACAATGGAAATTGTAAAAGGGAAAAATAAAAAGATGAAGAGAACAGAGGGAAAAAATATCACCAACACAGAATTTATTTAGTTTATGGTACTAAGTAAAAGCCTTTTCTGGTGGGTTCATGTGCCCCACGTTCACACTGGCACAGTACAGGGACAACAGTAACAACCTGAGAGCACAGGCATCGAATGGGAATCGTGAAGGTTAAGGAGATTAAATTCACTGAGCACCTACTGTGTGCTAGCATCTTTACATTTTATTCCATTTTTCAACAACCTTGGAATTTAAAAATTATCATTCCTCTTCACAATGAGAAAAATATGCTCATAACCAAACATCCATTAAACAGGGCTCTCAAGATTTGATCCCATGCCTTCTGATTAAAAATCCTTGGCTCATCCAACCATTCTAGTCTGCCTTTTGGGCAAGCTGACTAACCAAACTAGGTATTATGATAACAAAATACCACTGATTATATGTTACACATAATCCTAATACATAGTGAATTGCAAATAAACTGAAATGCAAATAAAACCTATTCATGCTAGTTTCATATCTTCCCATTAATAGATCATAAGCCATAATTTTTGATACTCGAAAAAATCATATTATCTACTCTAGTCTGTCACTGAACCTCAAAATAAACTGCAACGGAAGCACTAAGAAAAGAAAAACCATGAACTGAATCTTACTTACCAAGAAGACGGGTACCCTCTGGTCAGGTGCAATGGTAGAGTCTGGCTTATACTGCTGTGTTAAGCCCGTACCCAGCTCTTCCAAAAGCTGCCAAGGTAAAGGTGGTCATCATCAAAGCAGAGTATTAGAACTACGGAAGGTATAAATCATTTCACTTCAGTTTGAAGATCACCTCAAATGAAAAGGATAATAATTTCCAGCTTTCTTTTCTCAATAACTCCTAAAACAGAGGCATCTTTTGAAGGAGTAAAATCAATAGTTATATAGTATTAATTTATTACTAAATCAACTCTTTGGGTTTATATGTTGGGGCTGAAAATAGAGGAATGTATGTCCTCCTTATCAGAAACCTCTTAAAATCTCAGAACTGTTGGAGATGAGGCAGAGGAAAGAATATAAAGTGAAGAGAAGAAAAACATACGTGGCTTTTAATGAAATTACCTTTGCTCCATGAAGCTGAATGGATGGATCTGCTTCCCCCATGCACTTGCAAATCACCTCTCCAAGCTCCATCAAGTAAACCTGAGCCATGGAAAAGTAGCCCCTTGCCAGATGAGCCAACACCTGCCAAGGGAGCAGAGAATTAGCCCCAAGACCTGAATGCAAAGTTGTAATAGCCAGAAGGAGGTTCCAGTATTTCAAAATACTCACGCTTAACAAGGGGCTGAAATCTGAAACTGAGTGAAATAAAGAACAACTCTAGCTTTATTTTATGACTAATATCAATAAACTGTATCATAATTTTGTACTGCTTTATAGTTCATGATTGTTTTCATTACTATTATCTTAAGTCTCAGAATACTTCTCTGTGGGGAGTATTAACTGAATTATACAGCTAAAGAAACTAAGGCTACAAAAGTTAAAGGACAGATGTAATGCTATACAGATAATTGGCAGCAGATCCCAGGACCAAGGCTATGTCTTGGCTCATATCTGAGTATAAAAAAAGCAAATACTTTCATCCAGGGTTGTTTTCTTCCTTTAAATAAGGAATAATTATTTTGTTTCTCTAAGTAGGTATAAGAACAGAGAGAAAATTACAGAAAATTAAACATTTAACTTTCAAGTGGTAAAAAGTAAAGAGTCACCATATATAATTTTATTTTCAGATATACAGTCTATTATACCCATCTGTCATATATCTGAGGTGACTAAAATAGTTTGCAACAAAGGAATAAAAAGGAATGAAGTTAACATTTTATAACCAAGTTCTGCTTGCACCCAAACAAAACAGTAACAAAACCACTCACACCTAAAATACAACTCCCACTTTTACACTATCTTCATACATACAGTCCTCATGATCACTGTGCAAAAAGACTTACTTCCATTTCAGAGATGAGGAAACGAAACCTCCTACCTGTAAGGCCTCCAGTCGCATGGGGGATGGTTCATAGGTACTTGCTGCTGCAGAGCCAGCATCGCTCCCTGAACAGGAATCCTCCTTGGGCAGTACAATAGTAGAAATGCAGAGCCGAATGAGCCAGCAAGGCTCTGAGGACCCCTGAGGGGAGCTAACTGATGCTTCTTCCAGAGAGGGTCCAGCAGGGGCTTTCTTCCACCAATCAGAAGGGCTGAGGTGAGGGGTGGAGGAACTGCTGTGACTGAGTCCAGAAGAACAGGGCTGTTGTAGAAGCAGCTGGACTTCAGGCAGAGGTGCATGAGTGGACACTATGGCTCCTAAGAGTGTAAGACTTGACACACGAACATTAACATCTGACAAAAGAAACAGTAAGAACCTATCACCATGGAAACAGCTATTAAAAGGGTCATGTATCTCCCTACAGGCAACTAAGGATTATTAGGTCCCTATTTACCTTGAGTCTAATTAAACCTCTAGGCCCAATTGCCAGTTTATAGAAAATATGGCAGGAAAATAAACAACACCCTAAAGAAGCAATCCGACAAATTGACATTATGAGACATTCTTCTTTTTTTTTTTTTAAGAGATTTTTGCTATAGGGCACATGCACTCATCAGAAAGAGGCAGAGAGACAGAAAATGAGAAATCACCCCCCGGGGGGATGGCCATGCTGCAATCCTTTCTCCATTCTCTATTCTCGGGATTTTGGGCACACCTGCACACATGCCTGGCGTGAGTTTTAAGCCGCCAAGTCTGGGACTCGAACCACAGTTGAATACGTGGGAGTCCAGCAATGTAACCATTACGCCTTCTGCTGGATTATGAGACATTCTATAAGACAACTGGCTTCAGTTCTCCTAAAAATCAATATTGTAGGGGAAGAAAAAAAGGTGAGGGGAATACTCTAGATTTAAAAAGACTAAAGTGATATAACAACTAAATAAAATAAGTGAATCTTCAATCAATCCAGGATTTAAAAAAAAAAAAAGAAAGAAAAAAGCTAGAAAAATCTGTAGCTAATAGATTTGTTTTTGCTTGTTTTTGTTTTGCATATGGATATCCAGGTGTTCCAGCACCATTTGTTGAAAAAAGCATCTTTGCTCCCTTGACACAGAGCAATTGATTATATTAATGGGGGTAGAGGGGTCTACTCTAGGCTTTCTATTCTGATCCACTAACCTCTGTACATTCTTTTACCAAATTATACTGTCTTGATTACTATAGTTTTGTAATAGTTTTTTTTTTAAATTTTTTAAAAAATTTGCTACAGGGTACAAGCACCCATGAGAGAGAGAAAGCACTCACTAGGAAGAATAGCCATGCTACAATTCCTTCTCCAATCTATCTTGGGATTTAGAGCACACACATACATGTGCCTGGTATATTTTTCGAGCTGCTGAGTCCAGGACTCAAACTGTGCAGCGGGCCACCATGCCAACCAGCTGGCCCTGTAGTAGGTTTCAAAGCTGGTTAACGTCATGCCTTCAACTTTGTTCTGTTAATACTGTATGGCAATGTTGGGTCTTCTGCCTCTCCATACAAGCTTTAGGATCTAAAGTTTGTTGATATCAAAATAACTTCCTGGAATTTTGATTGGGATTGCACTGAATCTATAGACAAAACTGTGAAGAACTGAAATACTGAAAATACTGAGTCTTCCTATGTTTGAACATGGAATGTTTCTCAATTTATTTAGTCCTTCTTTGACTTTTTACCAAATGGTTCGAGTCCCATACCTGGTGGCTTGCTTTCTGACTTTCTCTCTCTCTCTCTCTCTCTCTCTCTCTCTCTCTCTGTCCCTGTCCCTTTCTGGTGAGCACATGCACCCTACGGCAAATTTTAAAAAATAATAATAAGTAAAATTAAATAAATAATTCAAAAAAAAGGAAGCGATCTGTTTTAAATCACTACCAACCTTTGTGGCGGATATAAGGCTTTATCTGGGTCCAGACTTTGGTCAGCAGGCTGAGTTTCAGACGGTTATAAGGTGCATTCGATACTAAATTTGCAAGGCACTGCAAAACACACACAAAAAATGGCTCATCAACAGGCTAGACTAAGCATAGGACAGGAACAAAATTTTATAGTATTTAACTTAAAAAGAACAGTCTTTATACTTATTTGAAAATCAGTCCTTTTGTAAATCTTCTTTTTAAAAAAATACTGTATTCTCACTGGCATAATTTAATACTAAAGACAAAAAAGTATTTTAGTCATTTATTTGGGCCTACAGAGATTGTAAGATACGTATGTAAAGACTTCCAAGTAGGACCTCTTTTTTAAAAAATTAGTTATAGTATTAAGGCAAGTTATATTTGGGCTATGTAATACATGTGAAGGTGACCCAGACAAACACCCTGGAACCCACAGATAATCTGGCACATTTACCTTAATTATCTGAGTAAGGGTCTGTGAGGAGGATTCGGCCGCCAAGGCTAACAACAGACACCTGTGTAGCTCTCTAATGCTGGACGCGATCATCACCGAGAAGGGAGTAAAAGCCCTTTTGTGGTCACTGGTATCTTCAGCCACAGAAAGAAACTGCTTTGAGCCGTCCAAGATAGCAGATAAAACTTGCAGAGCACAGGCACGGGTCTGAAATTTCAAGATGATTCACATCGGTTAGTTAAAAGTCAAGAGTTGGATTCCCTTCTTCCTGTATACACTTAAATTTGTTAAACTTATTTATTTATTATTTAAATTTGACCAGAGAGGGACAGAGCAAGAGAGAGGGAAAGTGAGAAAGCAAACCACCAGGTCCAGGACTGGATCTGCGGTTGGCCATGTGGGAGTTCAGTGTCTTTAACTACCATGCCACTTGCTGGTCTCACTTTTTCACTTTTTGAACATAAGTTCATTTTTTTCCACAACTTGATTTTTTATTTTACTTAGTGGTGAAATGTTTGATTTTTAAAAAGAATTATTTATTTAATTTAATTTGTTACTATCATTTACTTTTTTTAATTTGACCAGAGAGCAAGAGAAATAGAAAGTGAAAAAGCAAGCCACTAAATCTGGGACTTGAACAACAGTCAATCATGTGGGAGTTCAGCGCCCCAACCACTTCGCTATCTACTGGCCCAGAAAGGTTTGATTTTTTTTTTTAAAGAATTGTTTATTTATTTAATTCTACTTGTCATTATTATTTTTTAATTTGACCAGAGACAGACAGAGAGAGAGAGAGAAAGGGAAAGCGAGAAAGCAAGCCACCAGGTCCAGGACTCAAACCTATGTCTACAGTCAGCTATGTGAGAATCCAGCGTCTTTAACCATCACACTACCTGCCGGCTAAAATGTTTGAAAACATGACTTTCACAGATGAAAACAAAAGAAATGTCACTGAAACTGGTTATTTTGGGGGACCAGTAGATGGCATAATAGTTACTTCACCGGACTCCCATGTAGTCGACCGCAGTTGGAGTCCCAGACCTTGCGGCTTAAAACACACTGGGCATGTGTGTATCCATACCCAAAATCCTGAGAGAAGAATGGAAGAGAAGGGGTTGCGGTATGGCCATCCTCCTGGGAGATGATTTCTCACTTTCTGTTTCTGTCTCTCTGGTGAGCACACACGCACTATAGCAAAAATCTCTTTCTAAAAAAAAAAAAAAAAAAAAAAAAATTGGCTGTTTTCCACTGTCCACTGAGGTATAAAAATTATATGTCTGGGACCAGCAGTTGGCGTAATGGCTATGTCGCTGGACTCCCATCTAGTAGACCGCGGTTCAAGTCCTGGGCCTGGTGGTTTAAACTCATGCCAGGTGCATGTGCATGTGTGCGTGCCCAAGATCCTGAGAAGAAAACGGAGAAGGGATTGCAGCATGGTCATCCCCCCAGGGGGGGGTGAGTTCTCGCTTTCTGTCTTTCTCTCTCTGGCTTTCTGGCAAGCACACGTACCCTATAGCAAAACCTCTCAAAAAAAAAGTGAAAATTATATGTCTTATAGTGATGAGTTAATTTCCTTTAGGTCCTGTTCAATATATCTTTGCTACTATACAATTGTTACTTAAGATACTGAATGTGGTTCAACTTTTGCTTCATTTATTCTTATGACAATATTTAATAACCTGTTTACCATTCCAATCAGCACTTTTAGCAAAATTGCTGATGTCCAGGCAAATCATAATAGGTGTACCTCTCCAGAACTCATTTTGTTGATTATATTTTTATTGTTTGAATATTTACAAGGATGGATGAAAGACTGTTTGATCTGACAAGTATGTAGTTTCATCCCCTTGGACATGAAGGCTTGCCACTGGCTCCTGGATTCAATCCACACAGTTGGCCATATGGGATCCAGTTCCCTTAACACTAGGCCATGAGACCAGCCCTAATGCTCATTATTGTGAAGGGGAACCTAAATAGCAGGCAATTTTCCTTATTTGGTGATATGGCTTGAATGTGCCCCCAAAATACATGTGTTGAAATTTGGTCGAGACTGTAACAGAATTAAGAGGGTAGAAACTTAATCTGACTATGGTATTAAGAGGTGGGGCCTTTGGAAAGTAATTAGATTAGATGAAGTCATCTAGGCAGGATGACGGAATACTGGTGACTTTATAAGAGGGAGACAGACCAGAGCTGACACATGCTCTTGCCTCTTATCCTGCAGAGTTCCCGCCAGCAAAAACGCTCTCAGCAGATGTGGCTCCTTCACCTCAGACCTCTCCTCATGAGTTAAGTAATTCTTCATGAAGTATCTAGTTTGTGATATTCAGTTACTGAAACAGAAAATGGACTAAAACATTTAGTTAAGAAGCTAACTTCTGGGGGGACCAACAGGTGGCGTGGTGGTTAAGGGGCTAGACATTCCCACATGTGGTTTGCTTTCTCACTTTCCCTCTCTCTCTCTCTGTCTCTCTCTGGTCAAATTTAAATAAATGAATGAATAAATAAAATTATAAATAACTCTATAAAACAAAAAAGCAGCTAACTTCCAGAGAGACGTTAACACATCTAAGCATATGCAAACACTGATCAGCAGAGAAATATCTGGAAGCTATCCATGACAGTAGGACCGTTTTTTTTCTTTGTTTTTTAAAATAAATTTTTCTCAGGGCCAGCAGATGGCGTAGCAGTTACGTTGCTGGACTCCCAAATGGCTGACTATGGTTAGAGTCCCATGGGACCTGGTGGCTTAAAACTCACTCTGGGTGTATGTGCATGCGTGTGTGCCCAAGATCCCAGGAGGGGAATGGAGAAAGGACCCTGGCATGGCCACCCACCCTGGAGAGTGATTTCCACTTTCCTTCTCACTCTCTCTGTCTCTGTCTTTCTCTCTGGTGAGCACACATGCCCTAAGGCATAAATCTCTTTTAAAAAAAATTTTTTTCTCATTAAAATATGTAAATATTTCCTATTTGCACTTTGGAAAGATTTGAAAACAAAAACACAGGAGAATTGTTGAGATTTTCCTGTAAATACAATTCTATATTCTGTCCTTTCACAAAATGTTTTTCTAAGCCTTATTCATTTTTCATACCATATATATCATGAGATTCCTTTTACATCCTTCATAATCATTATGTAGCATGATATTCCACTGAGTTGTTTAAGCCAGTTCTGACTTTCTCCCTATTATAAATACCATGACAATCCAATTATTTTTATTTATTTATTTATTTTTTTGCTATAGGGCATGTGCACTCACCAGAGAGACGAGAGACATGGAGAGAGAAAGGGAAGGTAAGAAATTATTTCCCGCAGTGGGGATGGGCACGCTATAGTAGCTTCTCCTCCAGTCTCCTTGGGAGTTTGGGCAGGCACACATGCACACCTGGCGTGATTTTCAAGTCACTAAGTCCAGGACTCAAACCACGTAGTCAGCATCTTCTTAACTTCCACACCACCTGCTGGTCCAACAATCCATACTTCTACAAAAGGAAGATATGCACAGCCACCTCAGGGCTGCTTAGAGGAATCACTGAAGTTATAGCCCTGTGTACTCAGGCTTCAAGCAAGCCCTGGGCAGGAAACAGCTATACGATTTTTCTCAGTATATCACTCACATCAGTCTGTTATTCATAAAAACCTATTTCCTATCCTGCTTCCTGTCTAGTGGTTCTCAAGTTAGGACCTGAATCAGTATTAAGAAGAGCTGAAATCAGATTAGATAGGATATGGCAGACAACAGTGAAGACTTGTACACTTTTTCTTCCTATCAGAAAGCTTAAAATTGAAATACTCTTACCTTTGGGGAAGGATCTTTCAATGTAAGAGTCATCAAGGACACAGACTGTGGGCTTCCAAGTTCAGGTGTATCAGGAACAAAGGCTGACCAGTAGCCATAAAGAACTTTTTTTTCTATTGATTTTATAGTAGAAAGAAAACAAGCTAATGCTCCTTGGCGAACTTTGGCTTGATAAGACCTTTTCATACCCAAGAGAAGGAAAAAAAGTTTCTTAATCTTTTTTTTAACGCAAACATAAATGCTATCTGGTCCAGCCAATTCAGATGATACATTGAGAAATTAAACATTCTGAATAACCTCTAGAGATGTCAACATATAAAATATTTTGTCTTTTCAAAATTATGATCAAACATGTTAAAGCAATTTGTTCACATAAGAAGTTACTGAGGTTGACAATTAAAAAACACAATAAGGGAGATCAGCAGATGGTGTAATGGTTACATTGCTGGACTCCCACATAGTCCGTGGTTCGAGTCCCAGACCCGGCAACTTAAAACTCACTCAGGGTGTGTGTGTATGTGTGTGGGGGGGGCCAAAATCCCAAGAGGAGAATGGACGAGAAAGAATTGAGGCATGGCCATCCCTCCCCCGGGGATTGACTTCTTGCTTTCTGGTCTCTCTGTCTCTCTGGTGAGTGCACCTGCCCTATACTAAAAATCTCTCCAAAACACACACACACACAGTGAGGGAGCCAGCAGATGGCATAGTGGTTATGTTGCAGGACTCCCACATGGCTGGCCATGGTTTCAGTCACAGACCTGGTACCCTGAAACACGCCAAGTATGTGTGTATATGTGTCCAAGATCCTTGGACAATGGAGGAGAAGGCACTACAGCATGGCCATCCTCCCTGAGCGTACATGCCCTAAGGCAAAAGCCTCTACCAAAAACAAACAAACACCATGAGATGGAGAATAAGAGGGCAACATTTTGATGTTAGGAAACTAGTGTTAGATAGGAAACACTGTAGAGTATTCATCCACCCGTCCATTCATTAAATATACTGAGTGATCTCACGTATGTACTAAGTATTACACTGAGGCTGGCAGACATAAGCACAGCTCCTACCCTTGACAAGCTTATCAATGGCAGCAACAGATAGAGAAATAACTAGATATCTTAGCGATAGGAGAAGGGGTGAGAAAAGGCTTTCCAAATATGATTTCTAAGCTCATATTGAAGATAAATAGTGGTGCTCTCTTAGCCACGTCAACTGTGAGGATGAAAACCATTCTCAGCAATCAGACCATCGATGTTACAGAGAATGTTGACATCACTCTGAAGGGATGCACAGTTATTGTGAAGGGCCCCAGAGGAACCCTGAGGAGGGACCTCAATCACATCAATGTAGAGCTCAGTTTCCTTGGAAAGAAAGAGAAGAGGCTGCAGGTTGAGAAATGGTAGGGAAACAGAAAGGAACTGGCTACAGTTCATACTCTCTGTAGTCACATACAGAACATGATCAAGGGTGTTAAACTGGGATTCTGCTACAAGATGAGGTCTACGTATGCTCATTTCCCCATCAATGTTGTTATTCAGGAGAAGGGGTCTCTTGTTAAAATCTAAAATTTCTTGGGTGAAAAATACATCTGGAGGGTTTGAATGAGACCGGGTGTTGCTTGTTCAGTATCTCAAGCCCAGAAAGATGAGTTAATCCTTGAAGGCAATGATATTGAACTTGTTTCAAATTCAGCTGCTTTGATACAGCAAGCCACAACAGTTAAAAACAAGGATATAAGAAAAATCTTGGATAGTATCTATGTTTCTGAGAAGGGTACAGTTCAGTAGGCTGATGAGTAAGATCTAAGCATTCTCAGCTACAGTAACAAGTCAGATCATTTCTAAAGCCACTATATATTTTAAAGATAATAATAAGGGGCCCCGCGGTCACGTGGTGGTTAAGGGTGCTAGACTCCCACTCCCACATTTAATTTAACATGGTTTTCCCCCTCCCCCCCAAAAAAAGAAGATAAATAGGGGTTAACCCAAAACATTAAAAAAAAAAAAAATACTCCAGGGAGAGAAACAGCATGTACAGTTACACCATGCATAACGTTTCAGTCAATGACAGACCACAGCGAGGCAGCGAGGCTGTACCATACACTCTAGGTGTAAAGAAGATGTGTCACCTAGGTTCGTGTAAGTACACTCTATGATGTTTACACAATGAAGCAATTGTCTGACAACACATTTCTCAGAACATTCCTCTGCTGTTAAGCAACACGTGAGTGTGTGACTGCACAAAGGCAAATTAGACGGCAAGGCATGTGCAGAATAATGTGAAGCCCTACGTAAATGACAACCTTCAGGTTAAATCATACGTGGCAGTCAGGTTTTTGTTTTGTTTTAAATTTGTTACAGGACACATGCACTCACAGAAGAGACAGAGAGGGCGGGATGGCGACACTGTAATCCCTTGTCCTCCACACTCTTCTAGGGATTTTGGGCATGCACGCGCATGTGCCCTGCGTGATTTTTCAAGCTGCTAGGTCCAGGACTAGAACTGCGCAGATGGTATGGTGGTTGAGGCGGCTGAATCCCACCTAGCAACCACACAGTTGACCAGGTAGGATCCAGCTACCTGAATCACCATGCCATCAGAAGGCCCACATTCAAGTTTTAAGCAAAGTCATAAACTTACATGCAACTTAGAATGAGGTATAAAAAATACAACCAAATACTACTACCTCATTTTACTCTGCATGCCTCCTTCAGCATCAGAATAGTCTGACTCACTACTGCTGACCCTCTTCCAACTGGAAGAACTGAAGGCTGAGGAAACGCGATCTTTTCCTGTGGCTCCACTTCCATCTAAAGGCAAGCCCTGGACACCCACGGAGGAGGTGTGCCGAGTGCTCCCTTCGCGTAGGTTCCCTCTGCACGTGCCGATGACTGGGACTGCTTCCATCTCACCACCAGATTCTTCTTCCTCCTCTCCTTGCTGGGTTTTCTTTGGTTTTACTTTGGATTTTTTCTTTTTATTCTGATTTGAGGAGCAAATGAAAACATACATATATATGAAGAGGAAAAAGTGGTGTTTACTTAATACCTTATATATTGGGCATGATGTTCAGTGCTTTTAACACCCTACTGGATTGTAAGAAACAGGTATGAAAGACATGGCACAGAGTAAAACACACGGCCTGCATTTTAATTGCACTCAAGGTCGATCATTTAGTCTCTCATCTGTTAGTAAAAGGGTAATACACCTACTTTGTACTGCTGTTGTGAAAGCATTCTGCCTTCTCAACAGAAGTCTGCAAGAGAGAGCCTACAGAAAATGGCCTGAGTACCTAGTTTTTCAGTTTGCCCAAATAAGTTACACAGCTAGGACCACTCTAGATGGCTGCACAGGGGAAATGGTGACCACTACATACATGCATGTTCTAGACTCTTGGAGCGATGCAGAGTAGGTATTAGGTAAGTCAGTTTCTTTCTTCTCCCCTACCTCCTTCTTTCTGGCACCCAGGTATCTCTGTGCCCTATTCTTCATTCTCAAAGTCACTGGTCTTGAGGAAGAAGGTTCTCATTACTTCCACCTTAGCTAGTTAACAAGGCTCCAGACCCATACTCTTTTACTTGCTACTACAGTGGTTTTCCTAAGATGCAAACTGGATCACATGATTCCCATTTAAGAGTCTTCAGAGCTAAAAATCCAAACTCCTTAGCACGTTATACAAGATCCTTATGATTTGACCTCTGCTACGTTTGCTCTCCCTTTTCCCTTCCAGGCACCTGAGAGCCGTACTGGGTAACAAGTAAGCTACATGCACCTCACTCCCCATTTATCCACCTTTTGTTCCTTTGGAATGAAATGCCCTTCTCTCCTCTGTACTACCAATCACTCTGAAGTCTCATTTTAGTTACCACATCTTGTAAAAAGCCTCCTCCTCCTCCATTTGGACTGAGTTGCCTGAATGTGTTCCCAGAATACTCAATGAATATTCTGATAAAAGAAATTTAAAAACTGCATTATAGTTATTTATTTACCCATCTTTGCCTTCTCCCCCAAACTCCTAAGAATAGTTACAGTCTATTTTCTGTTTTGTACTCACCAGAAAAAGAGGGAGAGAGACAGAAATGGGGGAAGAAAACATTCTTCAGTGGGGTGTGGTCATAGTGCAATCTCCCCCATTTCTCTATCCTGTTGAGATTTTGGGCACGCATGCACGTGTCCAGCAGGCCTTTCAATCCACCAGGGCCAGGATTCGAATTGCAGTTGGCCATGTGGGATCCACCTCCCTTAACTATTAGGCCATGGGGCTGGCACTGGAGCGTATATCCTTAATTCTCAACATACTCTCTGGGATATAGCAGATATTTGATGAGTGCTGAGTAAGTGAATGAGTGAATTTCTAAATAGAAGCATTTTTATCATGTGTTACATTTGTTTTTGTTTTTGTATCTTTTTTTGGAGTGCTTTTCACTATAGGGCACGTGCACTCGCCAGACAGACAGAGACAAACAGAGAGACAAAAAGCAAGAAATCATCCCCCAGTGGGGATGGCCACGCCACAATCCCTTCTCCTCCATTCCCCTCTCGGGATCTTGGGCATGCACGCACACGCGCCCGGCCTGAGTTTTAAGCCACCGGGTCTGGGACGCAAACGGCTGTTGACTAAGTGGGAGTCCAGCGACACAGCCATTTCGCTAACTGCTGGTCCCTCATGTGTTACATTTGTGAATGTAAAACCTCGGCTGTTCATCTACAGGCTTCAGGTTCTTCAACTAAAGCATGAGGAAGATGGCAGGTATCTGGACAAGCTGGGAAATGCGGTGAAGGTAAGGACTGTAGAGACAATGAACCGACTGCTAGGTAGGCTTCTAATAGCCTAGAGAGGGGTTGGCAAATTATGGCCCAAACACCAAATCCAGCCCAACCCATGCTCTTTTTCATAAATAGTCTTCCTGGAACACAGTCATGCTCACTCAGTTACATAATATCTATAGCTGTTTTTGTACTACAACAGAGTTGGTAGTTGATAGAGACCTAAAACATTTATTGGCTAGTCTTTTAGAGGAAAAGTTTCTTGACCCCTGGCCTTGAGAATTTTGGCTGAGGTGTAAAGTAAATGATCATCTTACAGCAGGTACACTAGGCGCTTTAGAAAAAGATGCTTTGGGGTCAGCAGGTGGCGTGATGGTTAAGGACACTGAACTCTCACATGGCTGACTGCGGTTCAAGTCCCGGACCTGATGGCTTCTTTTCTTACTTTCCTTCCACCCCACCCAATCCCTCTCTGGCCAAAATTAAAATAAATAAATAAATAAAAGTTAAATAAAATAATATTTTTTTAAAAAGAAGAAAAAATTTTAATTGGTATTTTCAAGCAGTCAGATGAATTTAAATTCACTATGCTAAAAGCCCTAAATTAAAATCAAATTCAAGGCAGGCTTTTGAGACTGTAGTGATGAAATCATAGAAAACACTCAGAGCAAGCTATTAAGATCAGCCCACAACTTAAACCTGAACGTACCACAGTTGGTCGAGAAGCACTGGATTCTGACTGCTGTGGTTTGACAGGTGGTCGCCCATCATACTGAGGAAGCGGAGTTGGGTATAACACCGAGGGCATCTCTATGTTTAGTCCAGGGAGTCCATGGAACATGGATTTCTAACAATGATGAATAAGGAGATATACACACAGACACAAAACATAAATCATAAAATGTACTTTTTCACAATGTTCTGAATCAGAACACAAATTATTGTTTAAGGGCCTATTACAGAAATAAAAATAGGACAGAAAATAGATACCTTGAAGATGTAGGAGTCAAAGAACCTCATTTGGTCTTTGGTTTCAGTTTACTCATTTTTTTAATTTAATTTTACTTTTTTTTTTTTTTTAATTTACTTTAGGGCATGCACGCTCACCAGAGAGACAGAGTTAGACAAAGTAAGACAGCAAACTATGTCTGGGACTTGAACCGTAGTTGGCCACGTGGGGATCTGGTACCCTAACCACCATACCACCTGTTGGCCCCTTTATTATATTTACTTATTCATAAAATTTATACATTTTAATCCAATTATTTTATATAATTTCTAAAGCCCAATTATCATTTTTATTTAGCTTATCTATCTCCACATCTATCTCCATTTGATTGCGGACTAGGAGAAATGGAAAAAAAAAAAAAAAAACTTTAGTCATGATAAAGCTAGAGTGTCACAGATGGTGTTCACAAAGCCGAAGACACTGGGTCCCTAGAGAGGCCAAGCTGACTTTCCTCCACAGGCAGGCACAGAAGCTAACAATGGTGGCCTACTGATACATATCTTAACTGGCTTACCTACCAAGTGGAGGAGAAGGCCCTGGATCCTCTTTCAAGCACAGCAGATACAAGGCTCAAGATAATATATAACTAAATTATCTACAGATTGTACCTCATGACCTATTTCCTCTCAAAGTTAAGATTCATAGATCATTTTAAAGTTTTGATACATTTATTAAATTAAGGTTTACTGTTTTCTGTTTTTCCTTTCGAGTATATTTGAACATGATCATTTCATTCGCTCTCTTAAAATACACTCAACTCCTACCACCTAACAGTTCATCATAGAAATGATGATGCATAGGAGTCTTCATGTCTGGGGTTTCAATAGAAAAGAAATTCATTAGAAGGAGGACTTGCTTTACCTTCAGCACGGCCAGAAGAGCTCCAAGTTCTTCAGTCTGTGTCAGCTTCATTTTCCCACCATTCAGAAGTGACTGTATACCTCTTAAGGCATTTTGTAACAACTAAGGGGGAAAAGGAGACTAAGTTAGAAGGCAAAATAAAATTTGGTTGTCCAAGGATCAACTTTCTTTTTTTGGTAGAGAGATTTTTGCTATAAGGTACACTTGCCAGAGAGACAGAGAGACAGAAAGCAAGAAATTGCACCCCCCAAGGGGGGATGGCAATACTGCAATCCCTTCTCCTCCATTCTCCTCTCTGGATTTCAGACATGCACACACATGTGCTCAGCATGAGTTTTAAGCCGCCAAGTATGGGACTCGAAATGCTGTCAGCCTATGGGAATCCAATGACATAACCATTATGCCATCTGCTGGCCCCGGGATCAACTTTCTAACATAATTTAGAATAGAAAGAAAAAGTGTCTAGATGATGAAAACAACCTTTAAAAATACCCTCATAAAAAGCAGAGATGAAGATTCAGAGAATAGACCTGAGCGACTACCATGAATTATTGGTTTATTGGAAAAGTCATTTTTTTCTATGTTTTATGTGTCATGACTTTTCTGATGACCCAATAATTCCTAGAAGAAAATCAAGTAGTCTTACTGTACAACCTTATAAATCAGCATGTACAAATTGTAAGTAAGAAAAAAACAAAGATGTTTAGTGGGAAGAATGTGAGAAAGAATGAAAAAGTGGCTGAAGAGATGAGAAGTGGGGAAGTTGTGTAACATGACAACTTCAGCAGTTGTTAAAAGCAAAGGGCTATATGTGCAAGCAGGTGACAAATGACAGAAGAGTAGTTTCTGGAGGTCAATTCAGGCCATGATTGATTTCTTGACTCAATAATCTCGTTTCCAAGGCTCTGCCCTTAAAAACTCCCCATGTGAGGAGGAACTGTAGCCCACTTAAAGTAGTGGAAAAATAGAGAAAAAAAGAAAACTTCCATCAATTATGAGAATTATTATATTCTTAAAGTTAATCCTTTCCAAGATGTGAATCTTAACAAAAGCAATAGCAAGCAGTTTGCCAAGCACTTGAAATGTTCTATTTCATGCACTTCTCATAAGAATCGTACAATGTAGTCCTATTAGTCCCATTAGTCGGAGAGGATCACGGAGGCTCCAAGAAGTTAAGTAATTTGCCCAAGGCCCCCCGTTATAAAAATGATATATAAAAATAGATCCTAAAACAATATCCAAGAGATAATAGGCCTTTAACAAAAACAAAGTTGTAAAACAACATATAAAATACACCCCCATTTAGAAATTAGAAATAAGTCCTGCAGGTGCTGCGGCAGCTGGAGAGCTGGTCCGGGAAGCAGGCACCTCCTACCCTGCTCCCAGCCACACCGCTGATGTCCACTCCACAGTGGGACGTGCCTGTGCCACAGGACATCAATACAGGCCTGTAAGAAAACAGGATCTTCCTCCTAAGCCATGGCACAGCAGCTATACAGGAATACCACCTTGGGAAACAGTCTTCAGGAGGGCCTCGGTGAGCTCATACAGTCTCAACAGATTACCCGCCACTTGCCCTTCAAGTTCTACTTCAGTTTGCTAAGGCTATAAATTCAGCATTGGCTCAGAGGGTCAGGAACAGAGTCAATTTCAGGGGCTTTCTAAATACGTACAGATTCTGCGATAATGTGTGGACTTCTGTATTGAATGATGTTGAATTCAGAGTGGTGACAGAACTGATTAAAGTGGATAAAGTGAAAATTGTAGCCGTGACAGTAAAAACACAGGCTCCAATACTACAGAATAAATAGGAAAAAAATGACTTTTTTATGCCATCTGCTATTATTATTCATCATTTTTTGAAGAGAAGCTTAGAAGAGACTTTTCAAATTTATTCTAGCATTGCAGAAATGACAACACTGTGCTATCCTATCAGAGAATTCCAGTAGAAAGAAACTTAAAACTCTGTAGCCTCTTACCTTTATTATACAGCATAAGGAAACATAAATTTTTTTAATGATAAATCAAAAGTTGCTGCCTACCTAAGAACATTCTGTAATAAACTCACTGTAAAAAGCAAAAAAAAAAAAAGAAAAGAAAAAAGAATGAAATTAGAAATATGTTATGGGATCAGCAGATGACAGAATGGTTAGGTCGTTGAACTCCCACATGGCCAACCACAATTCAAGTCCCAGACCTGGTGGCTTGAATCTCACATGGGCGCATGGCCAAAATCCCAAGAGGAGAATGAAGGAAAAGGGATTGCAGCATGGCCATTCCCCTGGGGGTGATTTCCTGCTTTCTGTCTCTCTGTCTCTCCAGCAAGCACACATGCCCTACAGCAAAAATTCTCATTTAAAAAAAAATGAAATTAGAAATATGCTTATTTACATAGGAAAAAATCTGAAGGAACATAGAACAAATTTTGGCAGTGGACTCAGAGAAATCTGAGCAGAGGACTATAAGGAACTTTCACTATCTTAGATCTATAATGCTTGGAATTTGATACTCTGATTCAAAACATGTCAACAAATTACCATATGAGCATCAGACTTTTTTTAGATAAATTAAATATTGCAGATAGTATTGAAATCTCTCTTCCTTTTCATCTTAAAGATAGTCACTGGTCAGAAATTGTATTGCTTTCACACTCAAGAGATAAAAGAATAAAGACAGTTTTCTTCAAAAACAAAGACAAAACAAAACAAAGCATGTAAGAAATTTCTTATAGGGATCAGCAGTTGGCACAATGGCTATGTCACTGGACTCCCATGTAGTTGACCACAGTTCGAGTCCCCGACCCAGTGGCTTAAACTCACGCCGGAAGCGTGTGCGTGTGTGCCCAAGATCCCGAGAGGAGAATAGAGGAGAAGGGATTGTGGCATGGCCATCCCCCCGGGGGGTGATTTCTCACTTTCTGTCTCTCTGTCTTTCTGGCAAGCGCATGCGCCTTATAGCAAAAACCTTTCCAAAAAAAAAATAAAAGAAAGAAATTTCTTATCATATAGACCTAAAAGGTATGATTTCAGATTTTAGATTATAAGCAGTCCAATGATGCCTATATCTCTACACAAAGCTAATACAGAAACCAAACTAAACTCTTCAGTAACAGCCTCTACTACTCCTGCATCTAGACACATCTGTGTCATTCACACGATCAGTGGTAGTCCTCCTACCATGCAGAATGTGATATCATCCATATCTGATGATTTTGGAGACTGCAGAGTGGTCAAGAAAGCTTGGAAGCAGATATTTTGGTAGGGTTCCTCTAAGTACGGCTGGCCTGGTACACTAAAACACATACAGAGAAAACAATGCAAACTCAGTCTCCTTTCAAATGGTGCCTGCAAGAGAATTAAAAACAGCAGTAATACACACTGACAGAGTTGAATATACCTTGAATGTAACTGTACTATGGAAAATTACGCCTTTTGGTTAACTAGTTACTGCTAGGGGACAGACACAAGGCTAGAATGAATAAGAAGAACAAAGTTTACAGCGAAAGACATGAAGAAAGAAGAATACTTTCTAGTTCTACAAGAGAAATAATGCAGATAGATCCCATCCAGCTAGAATCACACAGCCGAACCTGTCTCTGTTATGTAGACAATACTGTGTTATGCAGAAACAAGTTCAAGTTTGTACTGCTCGTTTCTCATTGCATATAGCATGAGTCTGAAGTAGGCAACTTAGATTAGTTTCATCTTCCCTTTTTTAAAAAAAATTTTTCAGGAGTATCCACTCTCCAGAGAGAGACAGAGAAGGATGGAGAAGGAGAAAACACCTCTCAATGGGCTGCAGTAACACTGCAATCCCTTCTCCTTTATTTCTCCATCCTGTTGAGATTTGGGGCATGCATACACAGATGCCCAATGTGTTTTTCAAGCCACTTGGACTGGGATTCAAATCACAGTTGGCCATGTGGGTTCTGGCTCCCCTAACTAGTAGGCAGCAGGGCCAGCCCTGGTTCTATCCTTTTAAAAGAGAAGAAATTGGCCTTGAATGATAAATCTTAGGCCAGCAGGTAGCATGGTAGTTAAGGTTCTGGACTCCCACATGACTGACCACAGTTCAAGTCCCAAACCTGGCAGCTTGCTTTTTCACTTTCCCTCTCTCTGGCAAGCACACATGTCCTATAGCAAATTAAAAATAATAATAAAACTAAATTAAATAATTATTTTAAAAAAAGATAACCCTTACCAGAGCCTAAATTCTTGTGAATATATCCTTCTAAAAGACTTAACATGATTAGAATTTATACCAATAGAAAATAAAACCTGGACACAGTATACATACAAGGGGCCTTTGAAAAGTTCATGAAAAAAGGCATATTACTAACGAACCACTCATGGATTTCAAAAAAAAAAAAAATCTGCACCAAAATAAACTCATACTTTCATTTCATTTTTTCATGAACTCTATGAAGTCCCCTCAGTATCACTTTACCAAATTTTCGGGGAGAAGTCCTAATTGACTTTTCCTTCACTTTTCAAAGTTTATTTATTTATTCTATGAGAAAGGGAGAAAGAGAAGAGGGTCAGAAAGAGGAAAAGTGAAAGAGAGAAGAAAAAGATACAGACAGGTACCTCCCCAACAGAGTCTTCGTGACACGATCCTATCCTCAGCCTCCCCTGGTGCACACAGGGAGACCTCGGACCACAAGCCTCCAACCTTCCCATCTGGCCTCAGCATTGAGAGTGTCGTGTTATCACTGCATCACTGTAGTTGGCCCTTCTTCATTTATTTATAAGTTTTCTTTAGAAACAACATTAAAATAAAAACTTAACAATATAAAATGAGCTTATTAGCAGAGCACCCAGGGAACAGAAAGTAGGTTATTTTTCTAGGTTGGCCTGGGCTTCAGACAGATTAAAAAGGGCCCAGAAAGGTCCTATCTTTTTACTGCTGGGAAACCTGATTGGCTCTACCTACCTGAGACATAAGTTGGCCAGACAGTGCACCGCAGCTCTCCTGACTTCAGGGTCAGACTGAGCCAAGTCACTCAGCTTCATTAAGAGTCCGGTCTTGCCTAGCAAGTCTGGGAGGTACTAAAACAAAGTAACTGTCAGTGGTGGTTGAAGAAAAGCCTTTAGGAACATGTTCTTTAGACAGACGTCATGTTTTTAACTAAGACAGTTAAGCACATACACAAAAAAGCTGCTAGGTAAATCCTTCAGATGGGTATGCAAAAAAATATGCCAGAAAACAGCCATAAGGGTCACCACTCTCAGCATAAGTAGCTGCTAACCTCTTCAGCCTTGGCTGCATAGCTGACAGTAATGACAATCATGATGACAGTCTATACTGAGTGACAAGCACTTATTGTCACACACCATCCTCACAGCAACTACCTGATGAATAAAGAATCAAGGTTCAGAGTGGATGAGTGGGGATTGCTTAAGGTTACACAACTAGTGAGTGGCAGGACAGAAACCTGAACGCAGCTGTGGTGACTCGAGCTTGTGCTTCTAGCCTTTGGAAGGAAAGAGAGAACACAGGTTAAGCTACCTTTTGACATTTTGAGCCATTACAGTAAACCAGAGCTGCCAAGGCTTGAAGAATTTCCATATGTGTCCAGGAACTGCACTGCTGAATAGCCGAAATAGTATATGCCAATAGGAAGTCCAGGTGCTGTTCATCAACAATCACCTACCAATGGAGGAAAAAATACATATGGCCTAACTTTAAAAAATTTTGTTTTAACCTATTACAGACATGTTTACTCACCTGAACCAAGCTATGTAAGAGAGTACATGTCCATCTTTTTTATGTCAAAAGGAATAGCCCTAAAGGCCATAAAATTTGATCAAGATAGAGGCCTTCTCCCTGCCCCAGGACCTCACCCACTTTGTCCCTTTTAGTCCCTGCATTCAAAGAAGAACCTGACTAAGTCCTTGTAACTGTTCCTTGAACTAACCAGACACTGGCAATTGAAAATATAGACAGGTAAGACTCAATCTACTGAAATTTCTTAATTCAATTAAATAGTCTTAGAGATAGTAAACACTCAACAAATACAAAGTGAAGAAATACATCTGCTAAATAGCTGCTATGTCTCTAACATGATGTGGGGGAATACAACATGAGGAGCAGGGGATATATCCTTGCCTAGTGGGTGGTCATCTTTTTCACATGAGACCCAAGAGCAGACCTTAATTTAAGACCGTGATTCTTAACCAGGAGCAATCTTATCCCCAGGACACACTTGGCAATGTCTGTAGACATGTCTGACTGTCACAGATGGATGAGTGCTACTGGCATGTAAGGGGCAGAGGCCCACTAGATGCTGCTAAACAACCATCAATGCACAGGAGAGCTGTGCGCCCCGCACCTCCCACCAACAAACAGTTCTATGATCCAAAACACATGTCCATAGCGCCAAGGGTGAGAAACACTGATGGACGCCAGCTCTGGCTGCACACTGTAATCACGTAGGGAGCTCAAGTCCTCAAAGTGATCTGAATGTGCAGTCAAGGTTGAAAACACTGGTTTAAGCCACTCACAATGTACCATTCTCCTACTCAGAGAAGGATTTGGAGAGGTGTTTGTACAACCTAAATCTCTCCAGCAAGGAGTATATTACAATGTATGTAACATAAGTTTTCTCATTCTTGAATAAGAGAAACAAAATAAAGGGTTCTTTTTCTTCTACTGGATGTTATTAATTTCTTTTGCATGAAATGCCTAGAGTTGAAGAAGCCGTCATGACTATGAAAGATGCTAGCTGAAGATAACCCATACACTAAAGAGGGCAGAAAGGAAAGATGCTGTAAGTGCCTTTAGAGCTAGCTTCCTTGAGGCTTGAGACACGAGATGGTTCTTTCATTTATTTTGTTGTTGTTGCTATTGTTTAGCTACTATGGGTTGGCTTTTCTGTTTCTTGCAGGAAAAAAACACCCATGTTCATATAATACTAATTGGCATGTTTTATACTCTTAACTACATTTATACACTCATGTGGTACCACATGTGATAACAGTCTTAATTTCTGTACTGTTCCTAAAAAGATATTCAATTTATTTAGCAAGTTGGAAAGGGTTCTAGAGAGAGGGAGCTACAGTATAGACACTGATATAAATAAGTGGGGTCTTTGTATCGTGGTGTCTTCTTGGCCCAAGCTAGTTTTTATGTTTTATGTGGATCAAAAGTAGATCACAAAAGTGATATTGTAGCTTAAGAAAAGGAAAGGGGTCAGCAGATGGCATGGTGGTTAAGAAATTGGACTCCCACACGGCTGACCATGGTTTGAGTCCCAGACTCAGCAGCTTGAAAATCGTGCTGGGTACATGGGCCCAAAATCCCAAGGGGAGAATGGAGGAGAAGGGACTGTAGTGTGGTCATCCCCTCAAGGGGTGATTTCTCACTTTCCTTCTCACTGTCTCTCTCCAGCAAGTGCACACCCTCTATGGCAAAAACCTGGGAAAAGAGAAAGAAAAGAGGGGAAATTGGTAGGAAGAAGGTAGGGGATCATTTCAATTTACTCTTAGATATATCTTGGCCAAATAAATCTTGCATGAAAAATTCTAAGACTGGGGCTAAATGGTATTGGTTTAATGAACTAAACAAAAAGAAATATCTCTACTGGAAAAACTTCTATAATTCTATAGGATTATTTTGTTTTCTTTTTAATCACATTTATATTTGTTTTAATACCATTCTGATTAAAGTATTTTCTTTTCCTGTAACTTGTCAAAAAAACCAGCCTATCATACAGACCACAAACGTAATATTTCAAAAGTATTTACTTATTCTCAAAATTCACGATCTGCATTCTAAAGTGACATACATGATTACCTGCAATCTGTTGAGTAAATGGTGGATGAGCTGAGACACTTTGCTGACAAGATGATTCTGATTAAGAGGCACCAGTCGACAAGCTTGGACAAGAAGAGCACTGACATCCTACCCGGGAAAAAAGACAAAAAAGAGGCAATACACTTATTAGCCAAAAGAACAGTCCCAAACATATCCAAATGAGGAAAAAAAGTGACTATTCACTTAAGAATAGAGAAAGAGGGAACCAGCAGTTAGCGTAATGGCTATGTCGCTGGACTCCCACGTAGTCGACAGCGGTTCGCGTCCTGGACCCGGTGGCTTAAAACTCACGCCGGGCGCGTGTGCGTGCGTGCCCAAGATCCCGAGAGGAGAATGGAGGAGAAGGGATTGCGGCGTGACCATCCCCCCTGGGGGGTGATTTCTCGCTTTCTGTCTCTATGTCTCTCTCTGTCTGTCTGGCGAGCGCACGCGCCCTATAGCGAAAAACCTCTCCAAAAAAAAAAGAATAGAGAAAGATAACATTTGAAGCAGAAAGTGGTGGGGGAAGGGGATGAAATGATAGCACAAAAACAGGATGTGCTTAAAAAGAAAGAAAATTATCACTACAGTTTTTGTCAGGCTAAAGGCTCTAGACTCCACCAATGCACAGACAGTACAATTACATAACCAAAGAAAGTCTTCCAGCATATAAAAGCTGACTCTGAAATTAAAGTATCAAAAAGTGAACCAGATTTTCTTTTTTTTTCTTTTTAAGAGTTTGTTGTTGTTGTTATAGGGCATGTGCAGTCACCAGAAAGACAGAGACAGAAAGTAAGAAATCACCCCCAGGTGGGTGGTCATGCCACAATCCCTTTTGCTCCATTGTCCACTCAGGATTTTGGGCACACATGCACATGCATGGCATGAGTTTTAAGCCACCAGGTCAGAGATTCAAATGACGGTCAACTGGGAACCAGCAGTTAGTGTAATGGCTATGTCGCTAGACTCCCACGTAGTCGACCGCGGTTTGCGTCCCGAACCCGGTGGCTTAAAACTCACGCCGGGCACATGTGCGTGTGTGTCCAAGATCCTGAGAGGAGAATGGAGGAGAAGGGATTGCAGCGTGACCATCCCCCCTGGGGGGTGATTTCTCACTTTCTGTCTGTCTGGCGAGCACATGTGCCCTATAGCAAAAATCTCTCAAAAAAAATTAAAAAAAAGAATTATAAAAAAAAAAAAAATGACGGTCAACTAAGTGGGAGTCCAGTGATGTTAACATTATGCCATCTGCTGGTTCCAAGTGAACCCAATTTTCAATGCCATCGGGAAAATCAGAAATGACACTTCTAATAATTTTCTATAAATTTAGGAAATTCTTAAACGAAACAAACAAAAAAAAGAGGACCCTATCCATTCATCTATTGATATTTACTGAATAAAAAGGGTCTTAAATAGGACCAGCAGGTGGCGTTAATAGTTACATTGCTGGATTCCCACATAGCCGAGCATGGTTCAAGTCCCAGACCTCATGGCTTTGAAATCACTCTAGGTGCGTGTGTGTGTGTGTGTGTGTGTGTACCCAAGATCTTGGGAGAATAGAGAAAGTACTGTGGCATGGCCAGCCCCTCTGGGGAATAATTTCTTGCTATCTCTCTGTTTTTCTCTCTCTTTCTCTCTCTGCCTCTCTGTCAAGCGCATGCACCCTATTGCAAAAACCTCACTAAAAATATAAAAAAAGTTCTAGTACCTCCTGTGTGCCAGGCCCTTGGGTTCCAAGGGTGAAACCAGTAAGTTCCTAAGCCTCAAAGAGCTCACAATCTAGGGACCAGCAGTTAGCATAAGGGCTGTGTCGCTGGACTTCCATGTAGTCGATTGCAGCTCGAGTCCCAGACCCGGTGGCTTAAACTCACGCCGAGCATGTGTGTGTGCATGCCCAAGATCCCGGGAGAAGAAAGGAAGAGAAGGGATTGCAGCATGACCATCCCTCCTGGGGAGTGATTTCTCTCTTTCTGTATCTCTGTCTCTGTCTTTCTAGTGAGTGCATGCGCCCTCTAGCAAAAAACCTCTCCAAAAAAAAAAAAGAGCTCACAATCTACTGAGGGAGATAGAAGTACACAAGAATAACTATGAAATGAGTTGAGTGCTGAAAGAATTAAGTGCAAACTCTGTAGGTGTGTGGAGGTGATTTTAAGAATGATCTGAAGGATAAGGAGAAATTTGCTAGATAGACAAGGCATCAAAAAACACCACACACAAAGGGAATAAAGAGTACCAAGGCTTGGAAATGTGAAATACCAGTAGGTGCTTAAAGAACAGCAACTTTGAGATGGTTTCACACGGGGCATAACAGGAGAAAGGAACAGAAGAGGAAAACAGAAAGGTGGAAAATTTTTGTTGCAAAAGTATCAAATTATATAAATAAAGTAAAACCTCCTCTGACTGTGCTACTATAATCTCGCTTTGCTCCCTAGGACACACACTATTATTTTGTTGTAAACTCTTCCAGATACACACTTTTTAAAAAAATAATTATGTATTTATATTTTTCATTCACTTTATTTTAATTTGACAAGAGAGAGAGAGAAAGCAATCCACCAGGTCCAGGACTCAAACCGTGGTCGGCCATGTGGGAGTGTCCAGCGCCTTAACCACCACGCCACCCGATGGTCCAGACTATTATTTTGTCATGAAGCCTTTCAGACCTTTTTGTCCGGATATATAAACATACATACATTTTTATATCCCCCTTCCAGGTCCATACTGGTCTCATCCTGTGTGAATTGTTCTACGACTTGCTTCAACCACTTACTGATGTGTACTTAAGCTCTTCTCAAATCAGACTGTTACTTTCATAATCAGATTTTTTTATATTAAAGAAAAAGATCACTGTGGCAGTAGAGCCAAGGATGGTCTGAAGGGTTGGACCGGTGGCAGATCAGTTAGAAGAGACCAATGGGAAAGTTCAGGCAAGAGTCACCTGCCTGAGGGCTACAGTACTGGCAGGAACAGAGTGGAGGAGATGACTGAGAAATTCGCGTTGTACAGATTCTCAAGAATTTGAATTGGATAGGATCCGGAATGAAGGCAAGGGAAAGAACGAGTCGTTGTGCTCTGTGTGATTTGGTGGACTGTGCATGTGTGTGTTGTGAAGTAGAGCGGGATGAATGTTTGGAGATAATGTATTCACCTTTAGGAACTGTCTAGTTCTACATGTCTGTAAACACCAGAAGGCAGTGTTTTAACTGAGTCAAGAGTTCAGTAAATTCAGTAATTCAAAGTCTGATGTCTGTGAATTACTCAGAGAAGAAAAGAGCTTCTAAAGAGGAAGCAGAGGGAACTAGCACAGAAAAACCGAAAATGTAGAAACTTTATGGCAGACGTTAAGTTCCAATTCTAGCTCTGCCATTCGCCAGCAATACGGCACTGAATCTCTATGAGCTTCAGTATTGTCATCTAGGAAAAAAAAAAAAAAAAAAAAAAAAAAGACCCAATAAAACCCACGTTCTAAGATTCCCGAAATGGTTCACGGTAAAGTAGTGTGTAATCTATGGTCTGTGTAATTCAATAAACGGTAGCAGTGAAATTTATCTACAAAGAGTTGTGAATGCCTGGAGAGGAAGTGGAGAAGGTGGGGTCGGGAAGACGGGACCGTAGATAGCATCCGAGGTGTTCCAGGGCAGTAGTGAGAACTGGAAAGACGAAAAGCGGTTCTGAACGACGCGAGCTCGCCAGCACTGCGGGGTCTTCCCGGTGGAGGGCGGAGAGCGCGCCACGGTCGAGGGAGCAGGGCGGCCGGGAGCTAACCACCCGCGGCAGGGGTGGGCACGGCGCGGAGAGGCGGCGGGGGCCAGCCCTGCTGCTCCCTGAGGGTGAGGTCCTGGTCCGGGGCGCCGCCTACCTCTGCGGCCACGCCGCTGCCGTCGCTGTAGTTCTCGGAAATGAGCTGGTCGAAGAGCAGGTGGATCTCGGTGCGGGCAGAGCTGCTATCCTCTGGGCGCAGGGCACAGAGCCTCGCCGACAAGCGGCGGAACCCATCGTACTGCTCGGGGTGCTGCTCCCGCGGCACCGCGCCCGGCGCCCCGCAAGGCAGCAAGCCGGCCACCGGCACTACCGCCATTTTTGTATGTGATCCGACAGGGAAGAACTTCCGGGGTATCCCTGGGCTTCGCGCTCTAGTTCCGGAAATGCCTTATGTGAATCAAAACGAAAAGCAGAGGAATTTTCCTGAGTATGGGACCTCTCAGACTGGTACCCTGCAAATGCTATCAAAAAGTAGCTTCGAGCCTTCCCCATCCATCTTTCCTTGAGCCCTGACTCAAAAAGGGGGGGGGGGGGGGGGGCCTCTGTTTGTCCTCCCAGAGTTTGGTCCTGGACAGGTCTGAGGTTGCTCTGTACAGTACTGTTACAGAAATGCAAAAACAGACCGCTGAGGAACCAGGCGCCACTCATAGAGTAGGAGAACTCAAGTTTATTACCCCAGCAGACCCAGAAGAGTTCAGACACCAAACATCTGGGCCACAAGTAGGGGAAAGGTCGGAAGTTATATAGGTACTGGGTTGAAGGTGGATAGGTACATGGGTGTGGGGTGTTGCAAGGGAGGAAACGCTGCAAACGGTTGCTAGACAGCTTGTATTCTTGGTTTTTGGAACCTTCTCTAGTTCAAAAAAAACACATCCTACAGAGTCTAGCAATCTCTCTTGCAAGCAGTTTATAGAAGCAGAACAGCATTCAGTTAGGAGGGGCACAGAGCTAGAATCCTGTTTTGCAATCAAGTTTTCAAACAGTAAAGTAGTGTCTAATTAAATAACAAAGCAAGTTCCATATCAGTACTACAATCCTCCCCCCTTTCATTGACAGTATAACCAGAGCTAGAGAAAGGATTTACTGGATTCAATCAAATTCATTTAAATAATAATTTAATCATAAAAGGAAACAGACTGCTTGGATATTTTAGCAGAAATTGATACAGGCAAGGGACTCCTGGCATACATTCTGTTTGGATATAAGAAAACATAGCATAGGAGCAAAATAGGACATCCAGGTATGACCAGGAGTAGAGATTCCGGATTCTGCAGAAAGACAAGCAAATGTTCTGATTGTTCTTTTGAGGTAAGAATTCTAAAGAGTAAGATACTAGAAAACCAAAGCAATTGAATTGGATAACCAACATCATGCAAAAGGAATAAATATTTGGCAACATTTTGAGTTCAGCTGCCAAACTGAGAATGGTTATTCTAGAAACTTATACGTTGCACAAAATGGCCCTTCTTAATGGATGAAAGGCAGCCGGGTGCCCTAGGAAGGCAAAGGTAACAACACTGCTCTATATTGGGCTCCCTGTACCAGCACCAATCACTAGCCATTAACAGCATAGATGGGATGAATGTAAGGGCTATCCTTAGTATAATAAAACAAAGAGTTATAAATAATGCAAGAAGAATGTAATCACAAGGAAAAGAAAATCAGTAGCACGAATAGAAAGGAAACATGAAGAATCAACAATTTTAACTTTCGGTCTTTCTCCATTTCTCCATCTAATGAGGCACAATAACTGGGCCAGGACTATCAAGTCAATTAAGTTGAGTGAAATGATAAAACTGGAGACTAAGTTTCCAACCGTGATGATCAGTATTTCATCATCTATGTTACTGAGGATTTTGTTTCTGACTCAATATAGTGTTCTTCCTTGTACTTTGTTAGTACACTAAAGACTTTTTAGTACTCTAGTGACAATAGTTTAAAGAAGGAGCCTATGAATCTATGACTATAGCGTTGGGAAGCACTATGTGAAAAGGGAATTCTCCCTAAGGAATGCAGGCAAATCCAACCCCTTAAGGAAAATAATAAAAAAGGGTTAAAAGAAGCTTGGTGATAGTGATGCAGGCGCATTTTCCTCCTTTTTGCTGAGGCATTTAGGCTAACTATGATTTAAATGGTGGTGCATAAGCTTTACAAAACTGGAAGATAGCAAAGGTTTCACTAGGTTATCGATTTTTCTATTTTAATTTGTTTAAAAGTGCAAATGCTTGTGCTTACAATAACTTTCTAAAAGCAGAAGTAGTGTTTCATTTTATTGCCTTAATAAAGCATTTGCCCCTTTCAAACAAATGATTTTTACTGTGCTAACAGCTGAACCAGTGGCACAAAATAAAATAAATAAAATAAAGATTGTATTTACTGCAGCAAGGTCCTTATAAATCAAAATCTGAGCTTTACGTAAAAATTTTATTTATAAAAAAAAAATACAATACCAAGTGCAATGAGAATGAAGCATAGAACAACAGAGCTCCTGGCCAGGGCCATGTGGAAGTGACTTTTGCTACAGTGCTTGCTTAATGGCACAAGTGAAAAGCTGAATAAGATAAATACTTGAAGAGGCAGTTTTGTAAACTTCTTGGGGGTGGGGGGCAATTTCCTCTGTTGGAACGGGTATTGATTTGGGTTGGCTGAGATCAGAAGATATAACATTTGCTGCATGTGACACATCATGTCACAAATTGAAACAGTGCCTGCTGGATGAGACCAGTTCATTTGTTTTAGGAGAAAGGTTATCACTGTGGCCTATTGCTTTTACTGCCAAAATGTGCAGCATTCATTTATGGAAGAAATCACTTCCTTGGGACCAGCAGTTAGCGTAATGGCTATGTCACTGGACTCCCATGTAGTTGACCACAGTTCGAGTCCTGGACCCGGCGGCTTAAACTCACGCCGGGCGTGTGTGCGTGCATGCCCAAGATCACAAGAGGAGAATGGAGAAGAAGGGATTGAGGCATGGCCATCCCCCCTGGGAGGTGATTTCTCGCTTTCTGTCTCTCTGTCTCTGTCTGTCTGTCTGGCAAACGCATGTGCCCTATAGCAAAAATCTCAAAAAAAAAAAAAAAAAGAAAAGAAAAAAGAAATCACCTCCAAAATCTTCATAAGTGAAAAGATACAAAATAAGCTAAGTCATTGGGAAAGTTTCCTTCGCTAAAGCTCCTTAGGAATCCTACACTGATTACTAAGCAGCTGTGTTACTGGTGTGTAACTCGACACAAGTACTTTAACTAGAATCTGAATTCCCACTCGCTTTGCACCTAATAATCATAATTGTAATGACACTTGGAAAACAAACTGATCTTGAAGAATTTTGGCCTCTTCTCATGTCCTCACTTGGAACTTTCCAGCTTTCATGACATATTTGACTCCTTTAAATGGCTCATATTTCTCCCCATACATATCCAAGGGGTTTACTTTTCAGCCTGAAATAGTAAGCTGCTGAATCTTGAACTGAATGTTGAGGCTTGGATTCCCTTCTGGCTTAGGTGCTCCAGACTGTAAATTTACCAGTCCTTTAGGACTTGGGAGCTTTTGTGGAGTAATTTTTCCCATATTGCATGTTAGGTTCTTGGTGACTGGATCGAATGTATAGCTGTCCTTTGTTGGTGTCAGGTTCATATTCAGCACAACTTTTGGCATGTGAACTGTAATTCCTTCAGTAGTTTTCCCCATATTTTGCTTTGGTCCAATTGTTATATCAAATCTCCCACAAGAACTGTTCTCCTTAAAGCTGATACTATGCCTCATATATACTGGTATTGCCACTAGATTTTTGTGAGCTGACATGGTACGATATGAGTTGGAAACTGGAGGAATAAACGGTAACACTCTTTCAGATTCCCAGCGCTTGAACTGAATACAAGGATGGAAGCTGACATCATCTAGAAGCCTTGGGTTCATGAAAGAAAGGGAGAGCTCAGGCATTCCAGATAGCTTAATACAAGCGTCAATGACCCCCTGGATTTCTGCAAAGACTGTAGATCCTGATTTATCTATAATGGCATCTATTTCTTCAACAACATCAAAATAGTGTCCCGTCCTGGGGGGACAGTTGAACAGGTTTCCTGAGGGAAGGAGTGAGAGCCGGGACAAGCGGCGCAGTGTCACAACACGGAGACGACACAGTGTCTTCAGTGTCGTCTGTTTATTGTGGGCAGCACGGTACAGCATGGAAACGATGCAGTGTTACAACTCTTCAGGGTCGCGTCGACTATTGTGAGCAGCACCGAGACGACGCGGTGTCACAGCTCTTCAGGGTCATCTGGAGACGACGTAGTGTTACAACTCTTCAGGGTCTTCAGGAGACGATGTAGTGTTACAACTCTTCAGGGTTTTCAGGGTTGTCTGGAGACTGTGCGGTGTTTCAGCTCTTCAGGCTCTCCAGGGTTGTCGTCTGGAGACTGTGGGTCAGGCATTGTGGTTATATACATGCTGGTAGGCCGTGATTGGTTGTAAATGGTGGGCCGTGATTGGTTGTAAACGGTGGGTTATGATTGATTGCTTTTGGACCAATCATGAGGTGCCAGATATGCAAATCTGAGGGATTCTAGTGGCCAATCAGAGCAAGGTTTCGAAGGTCAGGTTTTTTTAAGGGAACCAATCATGGCAATTGTTTTGTTCTCTGAGAAACCTTGGCAGACTCGCTGGTGCGCAGCCTCCCACAAAATAGGTTTCATTATTTGTGTACTTTACTCCTGCCCAGTGCCATGGGATGGATGTTGGACAGCTGCCCAGTGGGGAGTGTGTCCCCAACATTACTACTGCCTGTAATAGAGTTGACAACAGAACGTAGAATTGTTGGTGGCTTAATTAGTTCTTTCAAAGTGTTAGATTCAGTAGCTGGTGAAAATTCATTATCTAACATTTCTCCCAAAAGCTCATATACTATGACAACATTATCTTTAACTGCATCCTCTGGACACACACCAAAGCAGTCTTGAGAAGTGTTAGTAATGTGGGGTCAGCAGGTGGCGTGGTGGTTAAGGCAGCTGGACTCCCACATGACTGACCATGGTTTGAGTCCTGGACCTGGCAGCTTGCTTTCTCACTTTCTTTCTGTCTCTCTCTGGTCAAACTTTAAAAAAATAAAAAATAAAAATAATTACAATTAATAAAATAAAATAATTCTTTTTTAAAAAAAGTGTTAGTAACTTGATGTAGGAAGTCAATTACAAAAAGAGGTGGCACTTCAGTCTGTACAACAGACAGGAAGGAGCTTATCTCGGTGGATACTGATAAGGTAGTAGTGAGGTGTTGAAATGACAGGTGGTACATTTTCAACATCAGCAGCTTTTTCCTGAGCTTCAAAGACATAATCACAGACTGGCTCACTACACTCTTCCAGTGCTCCTCTAGAAATATGTCACCAGAACAGTTTATGAGAAATAGACTGGGGATCATTTTCCCCACACCGGAGCCCGTCAGTGATTCGGCGTGAGGGCCTCTGCAAACCAATACTACAGTTTTAGATTTGAGTTGGAGTCGGAGAGGGTCTGCTGTGGATAGCAATGGCAGAAACTGCTAGTTCAATGGTAATCCTATCCTTGCTACATAGCATTAGAGCCCTTGTTTTTTTTCCCCCAAGCTAAAACCACCTGAATAAAGGCTATATTTCCTCATAGTCCTTGCAGTTGGTGTGGCTATAAGATTAAAACCCGGTCAATGGAATACTGAGGAGCTGTCCCATACTTAAGTGACAAGTGACAACACTCTTTGTTTTCTTTTCTCTTTATTCCTAATATAAATGCTCCTGTGCAACATGAGACACCTCGCCCCGCTAGAAAAGTAATTTTGAAGTTCAAACTGAACTGTGTATTAATAAAATAGAACATAGCTAAGAGTGGCTTGGTCAAGACCAGACAACCTAAGATTTTATGAAACTTTAAAGGCAAGAATCAGGAAAATGAAACAGCAATTTTAAAAGTTGTGGTAAGCTTTCAATCACCTGAAAGACGAAAGCTTGACATTCACATTTGGGTAGACTGGGAAACCATCTCTAGGGCCTTTGAGTAAATTCTCACTGCGGCTCTTAGGGAAAAAATCTTCAAGTATGTGAGTGCATGTATGCATTTTCTCTTGAGAATAAAACACTTGGGAACCAGCAGTTAGTGTAATGGCTATGTCGCTGGACTCCCACGTAGTCGACCGCGGTTCGCGTCTCGGACCCGGTGGCTTACAACTCACGCCGGGCGCGTGTGCGTACGTGCCCAGGATCCCGAGAGGAGAATGGAGGAGAAGGGATTGCGGCGTGACCATCCCCCCTGGGGGGTGATTTCTCGCTTTCTGTCTCTATGTCTCTCTCTGTCTGTCTGGCGAGCGCACACGCCCTATAGCGAAAAACCTCTCCAAAAAAAAAAAAAAAAACACTTCTGCTCAGTAATGAAAATTGGGGGTATGCCATAGCAGAGCAAGTTCTCTGAAGACTGAGCTTCTTTGAGTGGAAAATGTTTGTTTTTGCGTGGATTTAGGATTTGTTATGCTTGCATATTACTCTTAGGATGTGTATATTGACGTGTTATATATGGGCATGTATATGTGTGTATTAATAGTATATTCAAGCATTTGGCCAGGGAAAATCAGAAGCTGAAACTTAAGTCACTGTATGCTTTAGTTTGGGTTACCTAAAAGTCTCAGACAAGGTTGGGATATGAATGATTTATTCAAGAATGAAAAGAGAGGGAAGAGTAATCAATACTATCAATAAAATGTGCTGTTGAGTTGACCATTACAAGTGGAGACTGCTCAAAGCTCAGGAGTTTCTGAGAAACTTTACAAAGTGCTCTCAGAACCTCCTTCCTGAGGAATGGAAGTAGAAAGCATATGTCTACCAGCTTTTGACTTCTGTTGTCAAGTCTTGCACCACCAAAAATTAATTATATGGTACTTCTAGGTTAAGCATGCATCATTGCTGGGTGATTCCTGTAGGAATCCCATATTGCATAGTCAAAGGAGCCCTAAGGCAAAAATAAGGAGTATAGGATCCTAGGCTACATGTTCAAGACAAGGCTCTGACAAGTTATACCTGACCTGTGTTAAGCTAGTAGTTGCCTGAGATAAATTAGTTGCTATTGCAATGGTTAGAATAAGAGTGTAAGACCAAAGGTAATTGAAGCAGTGCTTAAGAGATGCCCAACATACTGGGCTAGAAGGATGTGAGACCTGGTCATTTCCATAACGGAGACGGTATGCAGAGATTGTGGGAAGGATCTGGGTTTGGTGTGGTGCATCCTAGGTTGTAACATGCATGACCCACACATAGGTTATTCAAGATGGAATGACCCAGGTATTGTAAAACACATGGATGCCAGTCTGTGGAGTTCTGACAGAATATACTCTTTGTGGATGGCAAGGTGATCCCACCAAGAAAATGCACATTCCTACTCCAACTGAGAGAAAAACACATCAAGCTTTCAGGGAGGCATTTGAAGGCCTCCTGCATTGGCTGGAGTTCAGATGGTAGCACAACACACGTACACAAACACACCTCACCCTAAAACTGTGGAAACAGAGCAAAAGCTCTTTCCCCCCACTAAAATCTCCTCACACATTCTCAATCTTCCTCACTTTCTACATTTTTATGATCTTATAATGACTGAGAGACTTTAAGATGTGGTAGGCAAGTTCATAACCGTATCCTTTTTAAAATACTACATTGAGTGATCTGGAACCTTCTAGAATTTCACTTCTTTTATATTTGGAACTCTATCAAGACTTCATTTTTATCAACTCATAAGAGTTTGAATCATGCTAACTAAAGTAGACTTGCATACTCCTACTCCAATTCACATATTTGTTTATTTCATTAAAAACATCTACCATAGGACCAGCAGACAACAACAAGTCCAGCAACATTACGTTTAATGATTATGTTGCTGGACTCCCATATATTTGACCACGGTTCAAGTCCTGGACCCAGTGGCTTAAACCTCCTGTCAGGCGCGTATGTGTATGTGTGTCCAAAATCCTGAGAGGAGACTGAGAAGGGAGTATGATGTGGCCATGCCCCCTGGGGAGTGATTTCTTACTTCCTCTCTTTCTGCCTCTCTCTGTCTCTCCAGCAAATGCACATGCCCTATAGGAAAAACCTCTCTCTCTCTCTTTTTGAATAGCTTTTTTTTGTTGTTATAGGGCACATGCACTCACCAGACAGACAGAGAGAGACAGAGAGACAGAAAGCAAGAAATCACTCCCCAGGGGGGATGGCCATGCCACAATCCCTTCTCCTCCATTCTCCTCCCGGGATCTTGGGCACACACGCACACGCACCCAGCGTGAGTTTAAGCCACCGGGTCTGGGACTCAAACCACAGTCAACTACATGGGAGTTCAGCGACATAGCCATTACACCAACTGCTAGTCCCAAAAAAAACCTCTCTTAGAAAAAAATCTACCATATCTGTACTAATTTTGTTTATATGTTTACTTATCTGTCTCCCCCTCTAGAATGTGAGCTTCATCTTTACGACAGTCCTATTCATTTCATTTATTGTTATATCATTTACTGTTGTATCTTGCTAGCAAAACTGGGGATGTGGTTGCTGCACCACAATATTTGTTAACAAAATGAGTTCATTCACTAATTATTTATTCATGGCCCTCTATTTTACATCTACTAGTTTATATGACAATCTAATAGGATGTTTGTGAAGTGCTTTGTAAACCATAAAGTTCAATAAATCTTAGAATCAAAATAAAGTAGATATTGTTGTTTTCACCTTTTTTAAGTTAAGGAAATAATACTTGTGCATTTAAATAGCTTGTCAAGAACCACATAGGCAGTATGTTGGTGAAAATAGGACTGAACCCAGGCCAGCTGAATCTTAAATCACGATTGTGAAGTTGAGGAGGAGGCAAGGTGAAACCTAGGCCCAGAAGAGATAGGCTGGAGTTGGAGAAAGGAGAGCTCAGTCAGCCTGGGGCTCCCCTCAGACAGCAGCTCTGTGCACCTCTGCCTGTCTGCCCTTCCCACCTAAGGGCTGCAGATGGCTCTGTTCCTGGTCCACTTCTCCCCCAGAGAACTCTCCCTATACGATTTACCCCTGTACTCTACATCCTTCTCTTGTCCACATCCTTCTCTCCCCAAAAGATACCCTCTGATTCTCTCTGCCCACTTCACATGGGGTCTTATCCTGCAGCCCCAGGCTGTGAGGATTGCCATTTGTGAAGGGTCCATATGGGCCCTAACTGTGTGCTAGGCACCTGCTAGCACTGGGGATTCAGGGGAGGGAGCCTCGCCACAATGTTCACAGGGGCCCTGGGGTTCAGCCTGGGGGAACATTGCTGAGTAAGAGGTGTTCTCCTCCAAACCTACACTGTCTGCTTCCCGCCATGAGAACTCAGCTCATTCTCTACACAATCTTCACCCAGTCCCCTGCTCCTCATCATCAGGCTTGCTTGTGATTCTCAGAAGCTTGAGAACAGGAAGGAGACGTGGGAGGGTGGAACCAGGGTGGAGAATGGAGAGGAAGTGCTGGAGCAATTACAACTTGGAAGCCCACGGGAGCAGAGATCTTCTGTGGGAAATGCTCGGAGAGACCTGGATTATTTGGGGACCAGAAGGGATGAATGAAAAGATGAGCAGGAAAGACCCAGTTCACACTGCAGTGCAAATGAATGATCTAGATACATGGACACATCTTTAAAGCAACGTGTTAAGAGGTGACAACAAGTTCTGCAGGATACATACAACATGGTGTTGATTATGTATGATTTGAGTATACACAAAATGTGTGTGAAACAATGTCATGTATTGATGAGGGACATATTCACATATAATAAGAGTATTAAGAATTGGTGTAGTGGTTGAAGCTCTGGATTCCCACATGGGCAACAACGGTTCAAGTTCTGGACCCAGAGGCTTGAAACTCAGGCCAGGTACATGCATGCCCAAACTCCTGGGAGGAGTATCCCGACCCGGGGGGACAGTCTAACAGGTTCCCTGGGGGAGGGAGTGAGAGATGGGACAAACACACACACACACAATACGAGGTGCTGATCAAGTCTTCTTCTTCTGTCTTATTGAGGAAAAATGACCAGTTATATACAGCTGGTGGGCACCAATTGGTTGCCCGAAATGCAAATGAGATAGAACAGCATGAACCAATCATTGGTGTGGGTGGATCTCTCCCACTGCCTAGAAACCCAACCGCTTTGGGGGAGAACAGTTGGTCACATGATTTCTGAGAAATGGTTTGCTCAATGAGGAAGTGAAACCTAATGGTTTCCAAGATGGTGGATAGCTCAAGATGGCTTCCGTATGCAGTGCCCTCCACAGAGGAGAATGGAGAAGCAGGGATTGTGTCATGGCCAATCCACCCTGGGGTGAGGGAGAGTTCTCACTTCCTCTCTGTGTGTCTCCAGCAAGCACGCATGTCCTATAGCAAAAATCTCTCTTAAAAAAAAAGAATTGCATGGGATGGCCAGCCAGTGGTACAGTAATTTAGGTTCCTGGATCCCACATGAACAAGTATATGGTTCAAGTTCTAGAGCAGGTAACTTGAAAAATATCCTGCGCACGTGCACCTGTGTGCCCAAAATCCTGACTGGAGGGAGAAATGGAAGAGAAGGGATTGTGGTGTGACCATGTCCCATGGGGGATGATTCCTCACTTTCTCTCTCTAGAAAGCTCATGTACCTGTGGCAAAATAAAAATATAAAATAAAATAAGAATTGCATGGGAATAGTAACTTCAAACCTGAAAAATCATACTGGTTACTGGTGAGTAGGGGAGGAGGTAATGAAGACATGAGAGCAGTTGGAGGGTACATAAACAGATTGCTATGCTTTATAGTTTAAGCTGGGTGATGAATACATAGATGTTCAATTTATTATTACTTCCGTACTTTGCATATCTTAGCTATTTGACAATACATTTAAAAAGGAAAGAGTCAATCCCTAACGCCAGCCTCCAGAAACGGCCACACGTGGTATCTTCCAGATGTTTCCCTCTGCCTTGCTTTTTTGGTAATTGGTCAGCATCCTTGTTTCCACGTGCTGCTTCTCTACCTTGCAGGGTCCCCTGATGGAGCGGCCTTAAGTGCCCCAGGAAGGCGCACGGCTGCAGGTTCTCCCCTTTTCCGGACGGGAATTTGAATCCGCTTGGGGGAGAGGTCGCTTCACCAGAAAGCTGCGCGGTCCTGTGATGACCTTATTTCCAGCACCTTTCCCTTTAACTCGAAGCTCTCCTAGGGTCAGAGTGAGAAGTGAAGGGGACAGCCGGCGCCCGCAGGACGAACTGCCGCAGCGGTGTACCCCGCCTGACCGGCTCCCGAGGCTGCCCGGGTCCTCGTGTGGGGTCACTGAGCCCGCGAGCTCCTCCAGCTTCCTGGAGCCCGAGGTAGGAGAGGAGCTTGCCCGGCGAGCGATCCTCTCGGCTCTGGGCGCGAGAGCTGGAAGAGAGATGGAGAAACATCGGCTCACTAGACTTAGAAAAGGGCCGAGGAAAGGCACCCGAGGGAAGAGCAGTTGGAATAGGGACTGGACTGAATTACTCCAGGAGTCCCCAAAAGCTACGCGCCCCTGAGGCGGAGGCGCAGGCGCGAATCAGCCCCAGGCAGCCCGGCCCTGCACCCCTTGGCCCCCTGGCACTACGGTTGTCCCCCTCCGTCCGGCTCCAGCCCTCCGGTTCCAGCCCTTCGGTCCCCTGCCCTCCGGTCCCCAGCCCTCCGGTCCCAGCCCTTCGGTCCCTAGCCCAGCCACCATCAGGCAGCCGCGCGTGACAAGTGCCGGCAGACCCCGAGTGTCAGACACAGCGGAGCAGGACATATCTCGAGCGTCCAGTTTGTGTTTGGTGACAGAATTAAGATCAACGAACTGAAAATGGAGTCTCATACTAGACCCGAGTTTATGAAGCCTGCAGTGTGTGTAGGGGGGTGGGTGGGGAGGGGGGAGGTGTGAATCACAAGGGCAGTTTCTTCTTCCTGTGCCCGAACCCCATGGCCCGAGCCTGCCCGAGTTCACCCAAGGCAACGACTACGCTGCCCCAGCGGGTCTGGGTTGGAGCCCCCACCGTCACTCGGCCGGCATCCCTTTACAAATTAAAGCACCCACTAAGAAGAGAGGAAAGAAAAAAAGAAAGAAAAGAAAAGAAAAGAAAAGAAAAGAAAAGAAAAGAAAAGAAAAGGAAAGGAAAGGAAAGGAAAGGAAAGGAAAGGAAAGGAAAGGAAAGGAAAGAAGAAAGAAAAGGAAAGGAAAGGAAAGGAAAGGAAAGGAAAGGAAAGGAAAGGAAAGAAAAGAAAAGAAAAGAAAAGAAAAGAAAAGTAAAGAAAAGAAAAGAAAAGAAAAGAAAAGAAAAGAAAAGAAAAGAAAAGAAAAGAAAAGAAAAGAAAAGAGAAAAAGAAGGGAGGGAGGGAGAAAAAGAAGAAAGGAAGCAGAAACAACGACTGTCTGGAATACTGAGGGAAGAAAGAAGGCCAAGGCGGAGGCTTCCGTTTGTGCTTCCCGCTCTGCCCAGGGCCCCCACTCCCCAGTCTGTCCACTGAGAGCAGATCGGTCCTCTGGAGCAGAATCCACTGGCTGGAGGGGCGGTGGGGAGAGACCTCCGAAGGTCTGGAGGAGCCTAACGGGGAGGTCTGAGGGCCGTGGAGTACGTGGAGTTGCTTTCAGGTCCTTTCATGGGTGGAGATAAGAACTGCACGTTTTAAAAATTATCAGGAAACACAGAGAAGCAACCACAGAGATAGTAGAACCAGAGCAAAGGAAAAAGATCCCTTGAGTTCCAGAAAAATCTCCTGAAAAAGAGAAAGGCTTATCGAGCCCTCAAAGCCACCCAAGCAAGCAAGCATTTTTGGCGAGGAGAGAGAAAGGGTCTGGATTTAAGCGAGTGGAATTGTCCTTAAATGATTCCTGGCACCAGCAGCAGCAGCAGCGTGACCTAGTGTGTCTCAGAGGACTAGAAGTGAAACCTCAATAAACACTGGCCTCACTGGCCTTTGTGGTGCACATCAAAGGACTGCAGGGGTGAGTTCAGTGGGGCAGAAGACCATTGCAGGGCTGCCTCTAAAGCAAATTTTCAGTGGTGTTTCTGTCAAAGTCACTCCTCAGAGCCTCAAAATGA